>LR990039.1:5199283-10199283 GCA_905147135.1 Blastobasis lacticolella | reverse complement strand
TGCTTAGACCCTAAACTTAAACATTTAAAGTGTAGCGCGACTCACTAGTAACTGACGCATGACGCCTATACTAACCTAATACTATCTGACGGTGTCAACAATGACCAAGAGATGGCGCTCTCAGTAAGTTAGTTAGACTAAAAAATATGAAAAACTTTTTTTTTCATTTTAAATTTTACCTACAGCTATTTAGTAAAATCTCATTAAAAAAACAGCGTAATTTAACGAGTTTAATGTAGTGCATTTGTTAAACAAAATTCATCTATATTTATTTTTGTGTTACGAAGATTTTCGTATCTTAATTTTTGTTAAGTTTGTAATCCCATTTTTCGCAAACAATATTACCAAAACTGTCGACTGCGCCATCTAGTGAGTATTTAGAAATACTTTAAATATCTCTTGGAAACTGCTCATCACAGTGGAGCGACTACCACCTGACTTCCGTGACCCTTTAACAGGAGAATGGAACCAGATTGGATCATGGTTACTTAATCAGTCGCCTGAATGTGCGGGTCTCCTGCAGATGCCGTAAGGCCGTAAGAGCATCAGTTAGTGTTCAACTAATGTTTAAAAGTAACAAAATGTCTAAAGTACCTACAAGGTGGCACTGGCGATCAAACACGGTATAAGTCGGACCCGCTTTCAATAATTAGGCCCTCGAGGCTCCAACTTGGCTACAAACAGTAGATATTACATTACAATTGGTCAAGAAGGCGCGTGCTGAGATCAATAAGCCTCGTAGGAGCTACTATTCCCACTAGGGATGAGACCTTGTTGTCGATAATCGATAATTGATATTTCCTCGCTATATATATTCCTTCGATTACATTCTCACGATAACAATGGCCACACATTTGAAGCTAAGTATAAGATGGCATAAGTCAACAACATTGTACGAGGTAGTTACGTAAATAATTTATTCTACTATGCTATGCTAATTTATGCTAATAATAGTACGTTGTACCGTCCTTAATAATTAGGTGCTAAAATTTATATCATTTATTTCCAACGTTATACCATTCTCGATAAACTTTTAAGAAGTAGAAACTTTTAAGATTATTTTCTGGTTAGGTTCCTTTGGCTTCATTCTTCATGGTCAAGGCGGACCCCGGGCTCTTGGAGCTAAAGCACACGACATTAAGATGATTAAGGCCAACGCTAAAACTCGCGCGGGCGCCCACAAGCGTGTTTGTTCCGTAAAAATGTATGAGCAGTGCTATTTAGTGCGGGCGCGTGCGGCGGGTTTTGACACGCGTGGCGGGGAGTGGGCGCGGTAGTTTTTTTGCCAAACAATAAATTAGCAAAAAATCCATTATGGCAGTTCGCATCGGAACAACTGTAATTTGTACATCATGAGGCCAAAATTGTACTAACCAGCCGGATCCAGTCAGCCAAAGCCCGCAGCGTGCCGCAGGCCCGCGTCGGACGTCCGGGGCGGACACCCGTTCCGTGCACCCGCGCGAGTTTTAGCGTTGGCCCTTATTTTTATTACTTTATTAGTATTTTATGTAATATTTACATCGATATTAGGTTGCCTCTAGTCACATCACTACCGTCTACCTCAGTGTGCTGGTGCATAACAAACGGTCTTGTGGTAAAAGAAAATATTATGTTATATCTCAGATGCGGTTTGTAAATGGTATATTCCGTAACTTGACCATGACTTTGAAAGATAATCTAATATTGGAATACATTCATCGTTTTATCGATACCTTTTAAAGTTTTGTTGAAAAGAAAACTTATTTTATTTGAGGTTGCTCCGGATGCTAACAATATTTTGAACCTTGTACATTTGTACATATTTAGGGTAGGTATCTATAGAAAAGTATTAGGTAGCGTCTATACAACAATAAAACTTTGGAGCCTCTTGTCAAATCTCCGAACCCTTTATTTTTAAACTCTTACTGTTACAAAAGTCTATATAAAAATAGTTACAATGGCGAACTTATCTCTATAAGAGATCACTAATCTACTATTTAAAAAAAATTGATAGACGGGAATTATATCTATAGGTACATAGCACAAAATCGCTTCCGGCCGTCTATCCCTACCCTATGTATCTATGTGCGATTAGATCTTTTCAACTACGCAACGGATTTTGATGCGTTTTCCAACAATAGATACAGTGATTCAGGAGAAAGGTTTATATGCAAGAAAAAAGGGTAGCTAGGAGTAAAGTAAGTGTACGCGAACAAAGTCGCGCCGGATCCACTATTATATTTTAATATACATTTCAACCAACAAATTGCATTCAAATTCAACTATATTCAGCACAAAATATATTGCCAAATTGAAAGTCACGACGCCTCTAAACAATAAAATAATATTCGAATTATTATTGCTCTGTGTTCTCCGAGTAACTCCAATAAGCTTCTATCAAGCGTGATAAAGCTTCCATTTACAACAAGTACCTAAACGAGTTGCCTTCTAATGAGTCTTTACTTGTATTTTATGATAAACAATCAATTATCATAAAATACAAGTAAAGACTCATTAAAAGGCGCATTGATATATATACCCATGATATATACACATATATTGACATAGTAAAAACAAAATCGCTTTCCGCCGTCCGTCTCTATGTACATATGTACGCTTAGATCTTTTAAACTACACAACGGATTTTCATGCGGTTTTTAACAGTAGGTAGTAATTCAGAAGGGAGGTTTATAAGCAAGAAAAAGGGTAGGTAGGGATAAAAAAAAGGTGTACGCGAAGTCGCATCGTGTGCTTTAGTATTGAAATAAGTAATAACTAACTAAGGTCACCAGCATAACCATAAGGATTGCCAGGCTGAAGTGGCAGTGGGCAGGGCACATAGCTCGAAGAACAGATGGCCGATGGGTAGGCCTCCCACAAGGTGGACCGACGACCTGGTAAAGATCGCAGGTACCAGCTGGATGCGGAAGGCACAGGACCCGCCTTTGTGGAGATCACTGGGCAAAGCCTATGCCTAGCAGTGCTACCCACTATATATAGTATTGAGAGTATCGTTAGGGAAATGCATAATTATGACTAAAGAATTATCGGTCATTAGTAAATCCGCCGAATACCAAAGATAATAAATAATTAATTACGTATGAATGTTATTAATTGTTGTAGTACACAAATAGGTACTTATAAATTTACACATCGATTATTTTTTTGCTCTTTAATTAATTATAGCCATTGAAAGTAAACGTAAAAAGTAATTATGATTATAATTTCAATTCCACACGTACCACGTAGCTTAGTAATAATTTATCAAGTGGCTGGGTGTTTGGCTTCCTGTGATAACGGCAGATAGTTTACATTTTGTTTATATTTAATTTTAATTTAAGGTTCAGGCTAGACACCAGCTGTGGTGCTGACTAAAAGCCTACCCTTTGTCGCTATTTTTATTTATTTCATGGAAGTCGATATAAATAAATATAGAGTCTTACAATAATAATGTAAAGTAATCTAAAAAATTTCAAGAGGATTTATGTAAAAAAGTAGACTAAAAATGCGGCAATGTCAATGAACTGTCGCACAGAGCTCCACTCCCATACAAGCGATTGTTCGTAATTCAATAAGAAAGAAAATCACCAAATGCACTTGTTAAATCTGTGCGCTTGTTGTTTTAAAGGTATGTGGAACAGGACTCACAGGACATGTGTTCAATGGTTTCCACTTGCAAAAATAAAAAAGTAAAATATAAAATAAACATTATTTTCATTATTTTTAGTGTCCATATTTTTGCCAGACTGTGGAAATTTTTTGGATGACACCGTACAAAACACGATACAAGTTGCATCTGTACAAACTAAAATCTACCTATGTTCCGGGGCACAAATTGCCCTAAATATGTCGGCTGGCCGAGAGGTCATTGACACTTTGGGATCATCAGCTGATAAATTTTGCACTCTAAAGTATTATTGTAAGATACTTGCCTACAAAAGCCCTCCCTTCCAAAAGTAGGGTAAAGGTTCGAACTCCATCAAGAGCACATCATAATCCACTAATGGATCAGAGATTTTTCTAAATCAATATCCTCCATGCTCAGCCTTAGGAGGGTTACCATGGATTAGGGAGATCCACGGGAGATCACACTGATAACCTCACCTTTCGAAACCTCCGACCAAAGAACAAGGGGTCTGTGCTCTGTGCCCCCGACAAACAAATATCTTCCAAACTAGTGTACGGATTATATTGAAACGAGACTCTCAGCTCGATTAACTGGTTTTCAAAAGACGCAACATCCATCTGTTCGGGAGTTACGATACCGCAGACAGACAAGTCAAAGTTATAGCTCCCGTATTTTTGCGTCAAGGGAAAAATTGATGTGTTGAGGGTAATAGGCTATATTCGAAAGAAACTCGTCTAACACGCACTAAATCGCACTCGGGCCGTCTTGGCACATCCGGGGCGGCCGAGAAATATGTACCTGTATTCTATACTGACAATAAAGCTTGGTATATAATCTGCACCACTGCTTACTGTCTTTATTTTTTAAATTCTAGCTTCTTCTCCTTGATAGTGAAATTCTCTTTGAGCTTCGTACGCGATTTATACAAAACTATGTGGGCGAGTGTTTTGATCACCAAGCTAAAACGTTTTCTCCTTGTTGAGATACTTGACATTTAGTAAAAGCTTTACTTAGTTTGGGGCTTAATAGCTGTGATATTATTCAGGAATATTACTAATAGCACAGTCGTCCTAACTGACCTACTTCCTACGCTCTTGAACCACGATCCAGGCACTCCAGTAAATCAATATTTACAGCCAATAGCAGCACAACGATCTAATTATATCGAAGAAATGTGACTCATCTAACACATATTACATGAATAAATTTTGTTTAAACTTCGCACTTGTCCTTAAATAGTGGTCAATATAACGCAATACTACACCGCTGTGCTGTTATCGGAACATGCGCGCATGTACCTACCCCAGTAGTTCGTTGTTGCACTATCTGTAGGCCGGTTCGAGTAACAATAAAGTTCACAACATAGTATTTTTGCCGACCTCGCTTGCTTTTAATAAATTCCTACATCATACGTTATTTTAATTAATGAGAAAATTGTTTTAAATAAACAAATCAAGTTATAAACCGCAGTACATCTGCAACACAATTATTTATAGTACCGTCTGCATTGTTGAAAACACATGATCATATTATACTACTCTATGTTTACTAGAATTTACTATTACGTTGCGTAGTACCTACTACGCCGTTACGAGTTGTAGTGGAGTCGTGCTCACAGTATTATGTCTACGTCATTCGTTAATTATACAGACACAATTGCAAATGTGATTGCACGTACAATACCTACTTGGTTGTTTATCGGCGTTTGCTTTGATTTATATAATTGTCGCTATAGTATTATAATACAACACTGCTAATTACGTTTTTTGTTATCTCTTAGTAAAGAGGTACGTTTTGTTTAAATTGAAATGTAATGTTCAAGATTGTTGTGCAATGTTCCCGTGTGATCAAGTTCTAAAATTTGAAAAGTTTTAACTTTTTTAATATTCTAACTTTTTTAAATCTTATGGTAAACATTTGATATTGCAAAATTATATGAAATTATTAGAAATTCCTATTTCTTATTGCACAATTAATGTCGTCACAATATATGTGTGTTTGCAATGTAATCAAGCTTTATCAATACAAACATAAAATGGTCGCAATGCGGGTGGGAAAATCAGTCGAGTGTTTAGCACACAAGCTGTAATCAGTTGGATTTATTATTTACGAAAGCTTATATAGTACTTGAGCTTGCGCAAAATAAGTTCGCCACTTAGGTAGTAGAATCTAGTTTACTACGCATTAACGGCTTTTGATGATTGACTAGGCTGTCTTAATTTAAATAGCGATAAAGGAGATTGCGAATGGAAGTTAGGCTGAACTTGCGTTTGGACTAAATTTGTCGCCAAAATAAGGATATGTACTAAGGTAATTTTATAAAATATTTTAAAAATTTGTTTCATTATTTGACAGAAAACTTCAATAATCGTAATCGTAATTAAAAAAGAAATTCATTAAGGTACTCCACTTATTATTTAGCTTAGTTATTTTAATTGCACATAAATATGATCGAAATAGAAACATCATCATCACAGCCCGTAACAGTCCACTGAGGACTTAGGGCCTCTCCCACGAAAGGGGAGGTTATTGCCATAATCTCCACGCTTGGCAGGCGGGTTGGAGATCGCAGTGTTAAAATATAACAATGGAAAATGCTGCTGCCCATTTTCCAGGCTACGTAGACTCTTGATATTTTATCTCGAAAACATTAGTCGCCTTGTACAACACCCATGAGTGTAAGGCGTTGGTACTATTCTACTCTGCCGGCCACCACACGGCCAATAAATACACAATGTCTCATAAATATAGGACAGAATAAGACACTGAAGCCATTTTGAGAATAACATGTCATTCTGGGCGCTTTGTTAACCACTGCATGTTCAAGATCATATAGATGTATATAAAACAAACTTATTATTACATTTATCGGGACCAACACGCGACTTTGCGATTTGTTTGTCTCGACGTTTCGGTAGGATGACCCACCGTGGTCACAAGAAGACTGCAGTGGAGAGGTGACAGCTGCGGTGATGTGGGGGTAGACTTAATACCCTCACATGGGTGCGGGAAGGCGTCCTACCCTCACATAGAATTATCAGTTTGTTGTTGCACCGGAACTACACGCCATAGGTCCAAATCAATAAACGTTAAAGAAAGTTTTTGAAATACTTGATAAGGCAAAGAACCTAACAACTTTAAATAGTTCTGACATCCAATATAACAGAACAATTTAAAATACGAATACACAATTCGGAATGCAGCAATTCTAAATCGATTTAATGTTTTATTTGTGTATTTTATGTGTCATTGTTGTGATGTGTGTCTTTTCATTTCATTTTATTTCCATGTTAGTACATAGTTTTCGCCAAAATCTCGAAACCAATTTCCAATAAACACGGATCAACGCCTAAGGAAACTAAAGGAATAGGTGGCTTGCGGGTAACATAGTAGCTACTGGCTAAAGTCGTGGTCCAATCCATAGGAAACGTCATCTAAACGAAATTCAAATGTGTATCAGTATATTCACGTTAATATATTCTCATAAACATATCACGTAGAGTCTACAAAGAGTCTAGACAAATTGGATTGCGGACTCTTGCAAATTTATTTTGAAATACTTGTTTTTAATTAAGCGTCTGGAATTCTAGTAAGCATACAAGTTTCGTTTTAGTTATAGTGAATACGCTTAACCCGGCGATATCAATAAGGGGTCAAAATTACCCTGCGTGTATCAGAGTCTCTAACTAGGATTGAAACAGACTCAGTCGAGGGCCACTCACGCTGTGAGCAATACGATGTTAAATTAAAAAAGGGTGCTCCTGCCCGTTGGTAATAATTTCGCGTCATTTTTTCATATGTTGCAGACTGTATTAAAATGTTGTCATTTATTTTGTAATATACAACATTGAAGACTACGGCATTAAAAATTCAAGTATGAATGTAGTTCTATATTAAATTAGGCTAAGAAAAGCCAATTTCCTTGATTACTGTCAGTGTTTTTTGTAAACCTTTATTACGGTGAAAAAGAATAGTTTAGGTATATAGTTCTGACCAAAACTACAAAGTACCCTTGTAAAAAATCATTTCCGTTCCTTTACAAATAACCAAGATATGCTAGGGTCAAATATAGGGTCAAAATGACCCTATATTTGACCCTAGGATTTCCACCACCTCCAAGTAACAATGTACTACCCCTACGACGGGTTAAGAAGCGTAGCAACACTTATTTATTATAGTTGCAAAAAAACCGTTTACAGTGATAAAAGTCAACCGCCTTCGAGTTTACTTTAGACGTAATCAAATCTATACTTTACTTCAACGTATACACATATGAACTTTTGCAGACAGCGGACGGCAGAAGCGGTTTTAGAACCGGTTTCTAGAATACTGCACGTTGACTCTGGGCACAAAGTCGTGGAGACGGCACACTGGGAACAGACACAAGTTTAAGAATTAAATTGTTCCCAACGTCTCGTTTAGTACTATCAATAAAATACCGTACCTGGCCTAACAAAGAAATCCCGCAAATTCTTAGAAGACCTGCTCGCATAATTCGCTATTGAATGTTTTTTCTATTTCTTCATAGTCAATCAAAATTTCCCCACATGTATTAAAAAATCTGACGCCATAATATGTATTGGGGTTGCCTTTTCCTTTTGCTCTGCCAGCTTAATTCATATCTAGGAAAGTATAAATCAAAATGCACCGACAGTCAGACATTTGTATAAAGTCACTATGTTACTTTTATGTAGTATAACTTCTTCTGTGACGCCTCCCACGTTTCCATGTTCAAAGGCTAGATTTTGCTGTGAGGCGTCTTTATTACTCCTTGTCCATAGATACTATCGCACTCACGCTAGTACATACAATCACTTACTATAAGTATATTGTCTATTTCGTACACAATCAGTATAACTATAGTGTCTCCTTCGTTTCCTGGTTCGAATAAAACCGCCTCTTTAACTTTGGCTTTCTTATTTAAAATATTTCTACTTATTTTTTCCAGTTTATAGGGAGTTACTGGGATATACTTGCTGATTGTTTTGTCTATTCACCCTATGGTATTATGTTATGTGTTAGTTTTTAATGAGGTCGTTTGGTTTACAGAGTTCAAGAGCAAATGTGTTACTTTGTTGTATTTGACTTCACACGAATAGGATCGCCTGAGTAATAACATCACTCAAAGAACATTATTTATTTTTGTCTGCTATAAATCTGCTCATTTGACATGAACCTTTTATACAATAAAACTGACCTACTCTTAGATTTAGATTTTTTTCATTACTCTTACACAAGACAATAAATACACTTTAAATACATTTTTGTGAAAAGAGGACGTGAAATATAAAGAAAAATACAAATGATTAAAAAAATATAAGAAAAGGAATACGTAATTAATAAAACGATTATATAATGTAAAACCGATAAAATAAAATAATATAATCAAATAACAAAAAAGAACACATTTAAATAATGTCAATCCGTAAAGCCATCAACCTCCGATATCTATTAACACTATAATTCTATCCATAAAACAGCAATAATCAAATATAAAATCAGTAACAAAGCAGTAACACAAAGCCGTATCTCCATCTGAACATTTGCTGATTAGCTTATCCCATAAGTATTAATTATCACTCTAATTCCAATGGCTGAAATGTCAATTTTATGTTTTGCCTTGTAAAGCTGATCTTTGTTTGTCAGGCCTTTGCCTTGCGCAACGCAGGCACGAGCCACTTGATGTCCTATTTTATGTTGTTACTCTTGTGTCGCTTTTATTGAATACAGCCATAACTGTACTTGAGACTTATTAGCTTTTGCTTCTATATTGGATGGCTTATAGTTGTTGTCATTTGTAATGTAGGTACGTAGGTGTGACCAGCAGTGTTTACTTATTTTAGTATTCTACTAGTTTGCTCGCGACATTATCTGCAGAAAATTGTTGTTTCCTTGCCACGCCACGCATCCTTTTTTTTCTTCTTTCCCGACGGTGGTGAAGTTTTCTTACTAATATTTGCTTTTCATTGCAATTGGTGTCCGTTTCTGAATTCGGGCTACCCATCGGTTCCATTTAATTCCCATTAACTCATAAATCTTAAGTTGAAAAGTTGAAATCTTCCCATTTGAAGTACTGCTCAGCCCATACTTACTATCAACAATGTGTCCAACCTATGCATTACAACCCTTCCACTTGATTTCATCCAACGCCGAGCTTACGTATTGTCGACAATCGCCTACTCATAGGCGGTTGGCCTCAAGAGACGTCGGATCTCAGCTGTGTGTTTACTACCACCTGGGAATCTACAACGGGGTATGTTCCGAAGAACTGTTTAGTTTGGTGCCGCTGTCACTTTTCTAAACCAGACCATTCTTGAAAATCAAACGAGGAGATCTGTGACACGTACCATTTACATTTGTGTCTTCGTTAAGGTGTTTGTGTTAGGAAATAGTATGAAATTCTAATTAGGCAGGTGTCCGTACTGTGTAGGCTCTGTTCGAAGGACTAGATTGCACCTGACTAGGTGCTTTATCAATATCGTCCCACTCACTTAAGCACACTAAGCCAACGACCGTATCTTGTATGAAGCTCCGTGCGATTTAAATAATAGTACTAGATACATTTAATACTTACCCTTTTTTTGTTAAAGCTTCTTTTTAATATTAATAATTGTATTTTATTTATCCAAAATAAAAAGACTTATAATTTTAATTCAGCAGTAGGATTATTCAGGCTAATATAATAACAATAATACATTTAATAACTACAGTGATATTGCTTTAAAGTATTGTTATATCTTTTATAATTTTTATGACTTTTTATTTGCCTTTAGTTGTTCATAATTTTTTTTTGTATTTTATGGTTAATAATTTCTAGGTGATATTCATGAAACTAAGGTATTAGAAAAGGCTTCACTATTTTTGGGCCCAGAATTTGGGAAATAATCTATACCTATGTAAGCGCGCTATTAGGAATATCGATAAACATTACATACAACACTGTGTGGGTAGGCAAGCAGACCGTACTAAAGCCAATAAACTGTTCAATTCAGCGCCAAATCTGCAACAACCTGCGCCAGACCAGTACCCCCACACTTTAGAAGTTCAGTTTACTATACAAGGTGTAGAAAATCTTTGTCGTTGCTACTTAGGATACGTTATGTATTATCGCAAGTATTACAAAATACAGCCATGTTATTCTTTGTAATAATCTGCTTAATCACATTAGGGTACATTTTACAATAAATTATTCCCAATTTTCAACTCGTGAAATCGTCATGGATGTAGCTACTCCGTTCGCCATAGGTGACAACTCTAACAACGTTAGGTCAGCGGGCGAGTTGTCCTTTTTAAAAAAGACAAGGGGATATCTCGTCCTACTGCCAGATGAGTTTACTGTTACAAAGGGGCGACGGGGACGAATGACCATCCTATCCTACCCTACATCTACTTTCCTACATGCCTACATCTTATCTGAAAATCTGATCCTGCATACACATCCTGTATAAAGAAAGCCGGTAGCTTCATCAAGTAGGCGTCTTGACACCTATACTTAAGTCAGGTTTTAACACTATATAGGTAATATAATAGGAACTGGTTCAAATCGGTGCTTCGTTGTTTCGCAATTAACCTAAATTGTAAATTCTGATATTTAGATTTGCACTGTCCAGCAAAAGTTATTCGGAATCTAGATTTAGCTTCTGTACAGTTTATTCTCTAGCGTTTTGTAACTACGTATTATTTGTGAAAAGAAATATTGTTGGATTGTGGGTAGTTTGTACCTATTGGAAGAACTAGAGCTATATCTCACACTAGCACTCCCCCGCGGTTTTCACCCGCGCGTAGTACGGATTTCTGTAAACATTCTCTCTCAACATGACTCTATTATTTTTCCGGAATCAGAAGTAGTTTATGTCACTCGGGACGAATGAAGCTTCCTATTAGTGAAAGAATTTCAGAAATCAAAATCGGTTTAGTAGTTTCGGAGAGTACAACACATCCTCTTTAAAATATTAATACATATTGACAATGATGATGGTGATGATTTGTGTAATCATTGGTTCTAACAACAAATCAGCAAAATTCGCCTGTTGTTAATATTTAATTATTTATTTAAAATCTAGATTCATTGAGAGAAGTATCTAATCTAACGTGCAAAGCGAATAGTGATAATGGCAGCAGAAAAATGAATCATGTTCGCTCGTTCTTGACCCACATGCGCGCACGCACGTCTGCAGGAAACTGCATTTATTAATACGCTCAAACCTTTCCTGTCTGCATTAAAGATGTAAAAATACCGTATAGGTAATCAACTAATAAGTGACCTGTCAAGGAAAGCTAAACAGAGCAAAAAAAATGCCAGTCTTTGAAGGTAGCAAACTTTCCAATCTTTTTGGAAAGCTAGATCTGCGTTCTATATAGCAACACCGGAAGCGAATGGAAAAAATGCGACTGGGAATTATGCTACGCGGAACAAACGTGTTTGGGGAACTGATCTAGGCACTAATCACAGCTATGACCTTTATTCAAATGCCACATTATAGCGACATGGATCATAAAGAATGTGGCGTAAAAACGAACTAACATGTCGCTATTGTGCAAAGCAGAAAACTGACGTCTTGGAAAAAGATTTAGGGTCTCCTATGTCCTCATTACTATTATCCTTCTCGCACTGAATTATAAGGCATACATAGTACATAGGCGGCAAAACTACAGTAAAGGATGTAGATTAGACTGTTCAATAGGTATTCAGTTCAATTATATTAGTACGTACCTACATATACTTTGGCAAAATATCCTAGTGTGCTATTTGCTTCTGAAATACGTATATCAAAAATTTGTTATGAAATATCTCGGTTATACAGCGGAGATTTAGCCATGAGAATGTACTAGTTTACAATTTTGCCTATTGATATGCAAAGTCTTAGAATTGGCAGCGCAAACTGAAAAAGAAAATCTAAAATACACAAAATTAAAAAAATAAAAGAGTAAGTACTCCAAAGATGTTCTGACCCCTCTAAATAAGTTTAGCATCATCTATTTTGAAAAATATGAACCTATTTCAATGCTACTTTGAACCTATTTTCCAGCACACGATCCCTCGTAATTAAGATGTTAACCGGAGCAAATGTTTGCTCTGTCAACGCCTAGACAATATCGTTTAGAGCTGACCCAACCAACCTAGATTTGCTCGCAAATCGTATGTGCTAACAAGGCACGATTGCGACGTACCCAGCAAAGCATCGATCACGACATTCAGCGGGTAGTGTTGTTTTGCTCCGTACAGTATCTAGGAACGTGCACTATTTGATAGCTCATTGACTAGGCTAGACCTTTAAATGCCTAGGTTTTCAATCATCAGAAAATAAAAAGTAGTACCATACGTTTTGAAATGATTTTGGATGACTAACGTTATTTTCGGGTTCAAGTGTCTCAAAACAGGTTCATAGGTATTTTGCGACCCTCGTCTCGTGCAATCATGTTGACTGTTGGCCTAACAGTTTTCAGGCAAGAAAATACGGTTATGGTGGGCCCAGCTGCTTGCCCCCCTATTTTGAGAGATACTAAACGTTAGATGCAATCCATTTGAGATTTATCTACGTATATAACAAGGTTAGGCTAGATAAATAAGCTCTATGTAATCTATCTAGTAATTTTTATGTGAGTATTTTAGACGTTTATATTATAATAAAGACAATTTCAAAATACAAGTATAATAAGTTTAGTAGGTATTGGATTATGTCATTAAACATTTTGTAAAATCATATAAAATAACATAAGGATAATGTTATCCAAATGGCTATAATATTATCTTAAGTACAACATACAAAATCGAATCAAATTAGGGTTATTACGTTTCAACTGTTCGAATGCACCGAGAGATGATTATCTTAAATTGATAAATAATTGTAAGTATATGCGTTTCTGTCGTTATATTTACAGTACCTACATCATATTGGGGAGCATCTGGATTGCTCACTAGCTCGTTTTACAGTTTAATAAAAATTTTAAAACCAGCGTAACTTTGAAACGATATATTTTCACAAAAATCTAATAAACCACAGGGCATAGATACTGGTTACTGGCTCTACAAAATTTCACTGGCCCTAATAGCGTAACATTAAAAACATGATCATACTAAATTTGTATGGACCGCGCTCGGGAAACACTCCTCTCAAATGCAACCAAGACCAGCTAAAACACAAGTTACAACCCAGCCGCGTGCCAGTCGTTACCGTATCACGTTACGACGCGATCGTATCCGAAAACAGTACGCCTCCACATCAAACCTGGCGTTCTTTAGTGGATAATTACCAACAAATTGAACGTTCACAGTTCATGGCTCAGTTTTTATTCGGAGCAAGTCATGAGCGGCGCGGTCTAATGCGGTGGTGGTGTGGAGGGATATCGTTTTGTCTTATTTTATGGAGTAAACGCTTTGTGAGTCCAAAGGCTGGCTTACTAGTATGTCTATACTTAGCGGGACGGATGCGACCATGTTTGGAATAGTAACGTAGCATTTTTCTATGCCTATATTTTTGACTTAATCATGAAATTTAATGTGGTATTTGTGCCTAATGCTGAGGATACCTTGGACAGCCTTCCGCACAAATGGCTCGATACTTAAGCAACTTAAAATAGAAAATGCTCAGCGACTGCAGTCTACAACCTCCTTGCAATGTATAGTGCGGTATTTGTGCTACATTGCACGGGTAGAGATAAACTGGAACGTCGGATGGTGTCAGGAAAATTGGAGGGAAAAGTCTAAAACGATCGTCGGATCAGAACTCCGAAGACCTGGAAATATCGGTCAGCGCCGCGCTACACCAAGAGACAGTTAATTGACAAAGTCAGGTGTCACGATACTCAGTAACGAGTGGCCGACCAGGAACAAAGTCTAAAATGTAGTAATGTCTAGCTCAGCAGTGGACTATTACGGGCTGGTAATCCTTCTCGGCTGGTAATCTTCCTGGAAGCCTTCAGACTGTAAATTACGCCGATATGGTGGCTGTACATCGCTTCTCACTTACAGCACCTGTTGCTAAAACACTGGCTCTTTGACGGTACCTTCGTAACTCGACACTGCGTATGCGCAGACGCTTGAACTTGCAATGATCACGTGCAAACTTCACGCTGTTGCCATAACAAAACGTAATACTTTAGTCTTTACTATACTTTACCTTTTAATAAGCTTCTATTTGAGGTAGGCAGATAGGAAGAGCATTTAGGCACTGCATTGATTTTTTTCGTAAAATGGAGTTCTAAAGTAAACAAGTCAAATACCTACGTGTGGTAAGAAAACGATCAAATTTTGTTTAAAGACATTACACGACAACATTCAAAATTGACATAAAAAATATTTGTTCGATTTATACTTGACTAGTGAACCTAGCGTACACCTACGTTAACTTACCTTCCTCCTATTGTTAAAAACCGCATTAATATCGGTTGCGTAGTTTAAAAGACCTAAACGAACATAGATACAGATGGCGGGAAATTACTTTGTTTCATCCTATGTAAAAATAGACTAGAAAGTCTATAATAGGAGAGTAAATAATGAGCTAAGCGCCTAGATAGTTAGCTTTCATGTGACAGATTTTTAAATTGTAATGGAATATGTTGTGACACGCCCTTTTTGCACGCACGTGAAAACCTACTGACAATGTTGGTTTAAATTCCATTCGGGGTTCTGTACTACACCTCATAACAGGGTGCGTCATTTGACAGAAGCTCGCATTCGGCCATCCAATAAGTTGAATGTATTGAGTAATATGGTCTCAGGAAATTATTGTAGACTGGTGACAAATACGCATTGTGAGACGTTTCAGGCAACGTTTTGATCAGACCAAGACAAGCTCGGTCGAGGTAGCGCGCGTGTTGGGGCGCTTGGTTAGTTTGAACTGAAACCCCAGCGATCATTATTCACGAGTAATTCGAAACACTAAAATAACTAAATCCTATTCCACTAAAACCACTAAATATTATCCTTGTGAATAATGTACGAGTAGGTACCAAGGAAAATCAATTTTAAAATCGGTTCACCTTTCCGAGATAAACTTGTAAACTTAACTGATTTGCAGAAGGAGATATCTACGGACTGTACGGTCGGTTCATTCGCGAAGCCCTTGACACATCTCGGGCTTAGCACACTGACAATAATTGCCTCTCGAACACCTGCTGCTAGAACCGGCAGTTAAAAGTGCAATACGAATACAATATGTTTGATTTCTGCAAAGCAATTACGTTTACATTGTACTGTTATTGTTGCATTTCGTTAAAGATTCGCTTTTGCGACTCCATCTATTCTATTCTATAATAATATCGTAAAGGGAAAAGACTTGTTTTGTTTGTTTGTTTGTAATGGTCTCTTTGGAGACTGGGTGCTTATGCAGGGACAGTGGACTATGGCCAAATTACGACATCATTATAGTATTTACGTTTAACACTTTCAAATACATCCTTATAGAGAAGGGCATCAAAATCTGACCGGCGGTTCTGAAAAAACAACTGATATTTGATTGTAGCATTTTGTATGGGTGCTCGAAACTATGAAGTAATTGCGGTATACTTACAGTATAAAGGTTGAACACCTTCAACTGTGTTCTTATGCAGCTTGACATCAAAATCGGACCCGGCAGTATCGAGAAAAATGCATGTGATTTATACATTTATATGACAAGTGCCGTATTCGTTGAATCAGCAGCGACATCGGCAAAAACTTTTTAACCGAATTTAGAAATTCACGCCTAAACGAATTAACGCATTTGGGTGAAAGTCGGTAGGTAGCTAGATTAGCGTCTGGAATAAGATATTTATCTCCGTCCTACCCCCACTCGTGCAATATAACGTATAGTCCACGCGGGCAGAGCCGCTAGCGAAAGCTAGTACTTAATATATAATCGCAAATATAATATATAGTCGCAAAAGCTAATAAGATCTCGCAGACTCTGATAAGGTCATACGGTGCATTTTGCTCTAGCTTGATTTGCTAATAATTCGAGGTTTTGCACTGGAGTTTGTTTACATCAACATTAGGATCGAATTCTTAAAATTTATTGTTTTTGTTACCAACAGACAAAATCATTCTCATTATCAACAGCCAACAATCCACTGCTGGTCTACACAAAGTATACAATTCTTATGATAAAATAATGCTATCGTGCAGTAAATAAGGCTTAGGTACTTATACTCGTTCTACCTCTTCATAGTGTCAGTGAAACACCTCATTTACTACTCGACCCGACACCGTAAAGACTGTGGAACCAATCATTTGTATCAATATCGTAGAACGTGTTTATTATTGAATGCGATCGATCTTTGCTTGAAAGCTCAGACTTAGTCCGAGCGTCTACGTCTGTTCGATTGCGACAATATCGTTATTATAATTAAGTAACTCATAACTGAATCTAGATCAGTGCAGTGACAATCTATTTCGGAAAGCGGTTCTCGATCATAGGATCAGGTTATTACTGTTTGCGACTGTGAACGTTTCTAGAATAGCCGAAATCAGAACTAACGCTGCCATCTCGTAAAGCGTCGCTTTTGATAAACAGGTGGAGTTGATGTTTGATAGCTACGTCCTCAGCCAAGTACCAAAAGATCATTGTAGATATGTATCTCGGTAATAAACACACGCGTCGCGCCTCGAGCTTCTTGGCTCGCCTCGCCGAGTCTCTACTGATGGTGCAATCTGTCGCCAAACCATGGGTGCCTTTGGCGATGACTAGTGTCTAACCGAAGCGATGACTTCGGTTTTGGCTATGGCCACCTTTTACTAAAAATATCTTCGGCGAAACCTTCGGCTTCGGTCCGAAACCTGGAAGAAGCCGATGGTTTCGCCGAAGGTGGATTATATTATTTTTGATAAATATTGTTGCAAGGTAATTTATTTATCATCTCTAGATAAATTTCTAGAGCTTTAAATTACACTTCTATTAGCCAATAAAAGTTTAATGTTAAAGTTTTAAAATAATTTAAAATATTAATTGTAGCTTGTGTTGTGACCAATCTTAAACAAAATTTCTTAAAGCTTATAACCTTCGGCTTCAGCTTCGGCTTCGGCCAGAACTTGACCTTCGGTCGGACACTAGCGATAATAGAAGTAATATGGTCAAGCCCAGTAGTAGACAATAACCTATAACTCATTTACACTCGAATACAAGGCGCATGTCGAGGTGCGAGTGTAAACAGTAAGCTCCTGATTAAAAGTGGCGAAACTCAATCGACAAAAGTGCAACTCTTAAAATTATTATGACGTAGGTGGCAAACAAGCTTACGGCCTGCCTGTTGGTCGCCACTGAAATTGTACATCAGCTACACCAGCGACGTCACCAATAGACATAGACGTGATTTATTTTGACATACGTTTTCACCTCTAAAGATTTCTCTTTCTGAGTTACGTACGTTAGTTGAATACCTAGAATAATCAGGCGACTAAATGTGTAACGATGATCCAATCTGGTCAGGTTTCCTTTGTGACAGGGTCACGGTAGTCAAATTTTAGTCGCTCCACCGTAATTACCTGATGTGCCAAATCCTGAATCATGGTCTAGGCGAACCCCAGGTCCTCGTGCTCGAGAGCATAATCGGGACATTAATATGATTATTATTTGTTTTAGTATTAATTAGAGAGAAACGTCATTTCGAACCTCGACAAACTTAACCTCTGAACGCTCCAATTCTCGAACTGTTCGAGGATAACCGCAAGGAATCAACTATAAAAAATCCCAACCAAACAAGCTAAGGCAGGTAAAGTTTCGAGCAACCGGCGGACCTACGAGCCGTACCCGCACCCAGCGCCTGTCCAACACGGGCCATTAATTTTTATCTGTCACAGAAACTCATAAATTCCTCATTATAGTTTATTTTTTATCACCGTATTTTACACCCATCTTATTTAAAGCTTAGTATACACTAACCGCACCAGATGCGAGCGGATTCCAAAATTTTTATGACACACGCCCAAGTTAGAACACGTGCCTTACGCGCATGCGTATTATTTTGAATGTAAATAAATATGACACTAAACGCGGGTTCACGTCGTGCGCAGTGTAAACAAGCCCCCCGGCTCGGGTTACTGAGGCCTTTTTACTTACTTTTCAAACACTATCGGGTTGGGAGGGTAATTCCTCCGCTACCGGCGGCTTTTTAACATTCCCAACCGATTTGTTCATTATAAATACCAATGTAACAGTCTATACTGTTCTATCTCTACATACAAACTAAATAAAGTCGCTTCCCGCCATCTGTAGTTCTGTATGTA
Source organism: Blastobasis lacticolella (assembly GCA_905147135.1). Lineage (NCBI taxonomy): Eukaryota > Metazoa > Arthropoda > Insecta > Lepidoptera > Blastobasidae > Blastobasis > Blastobasis lacticolella. Next base: position 10,180,474 of record LR990039.1, on the reverse strand, counting down.
TGTGTTGTTTTAAAACTACGCAACGGATTTATTTGCGGTTTTTAACAATAGATAGAGTGATTCAAGAGGAAGGTTTATAGGTTAGGATAACACACGAACGAAGTTGCGGCGGGCCAGCCAGTAATATTATAAAGAGGAAAAGTATGTGTGTTGAAAACCCCGGAGGAGTGCTAGTATTTCATAATCTACTAGCAGTCGCGTCGTAGAGTTCGGATCGCCAAACATTGAACTATCTCGCCGGATCCTTTCATTTCCCCGGGATCAAAAGTACCCTACGACACTCCGGAATAGTGTAGCTTCCTGTTAGTGAGAGAATTTTCTAAATCGGTTTAGCGGTTTCGGAGTTCACAACAAACAAACTTACAAAGTTTTCCGCTTTATATTGTAGTACCTGCCATGTCGTTGCACATACTAATAAATGAAATCAAGCGCAAGAGCCAGGCTCTTGTTGTTATGAACATAGTATATAATATAGTAGTAGTATAGAAGTTATGTGTTTGAGAATAGTATAGCCCAACTCATTCCATCCGTGGATGTCATATCTATGCTATAGCAGGCGGATGGTTAAATTTGCCGGTTAATAAAACGGCTGGATTTGTAAACAATTCTTAAATTGAAAACTTGCCAAACGATATTGCAAGAGTTTACGAAGTTCCTCAAAAAGATTGGAAAGTTCAACTTAAGCTTCGTACATGCTGGCAATTTTTTTCTGCGGATTTCCTACATGCATTGTCACAGGCGCCATCAATAAATAATTATTGAATTTATATTGAAAATACTGCAGGAGCTTCAAGATTTTTACTGCACATTAAAAACGTACCACCCTCATATTCGCTTGGAATGCTGCATTAATAATTAACTTTTAAATCGAATAAATTCAAAACAAAAAGCGCACATCCGTTCACATCGTTCAAAACATATATAAATCCCTACGAGATATTCACAAGAAATGCAGTCGACTACTCCATTTAATTCCTGGCCATTATATTATTATCTCTGTCGACCCGCCTTGGGAGACGCATAATCATTTAGTGCAACGATACAGAGTTCAAAATCGCTCAAAACATTTGGATGTTCAGTTGGCAATTTTTCGAATTGCGTAGTAAATACATAGTAGGAACGATAATCCGCAGTATTGTGGAATATTATGCGAACTTCGTGCGCACTGTTACGTGTGCTCTGGTACATAATGAGACATAAGAATGGCTGCACAGCTTTTCTTTGATTCTATTAATTAATATTAAAAAGGTAGTCTAGTGACAACGGCGCCGGACTTCTACTTGACGCCTTCAAGGCTAGAGTGAATAGGCTATTCCTAGACCGGATCGCTCCATCTTCGGCCGCATCGTCACATACCATCAGGTGAGATGGCTAACTAGCCTAATTATATTTAAAAATAAAAATATTATGCATGTTCTAATTCTATTAGTTATCAGTCGTGATCTGTCTAGACTTCGCCTAGGTGTTTTCAGGTTTTCGTATAATATGCATGTACTCGTATTATAGTATAAACCTTTATCAACCTTATCCAGATAAACCTTTCGGAAGAAACTCTGAAAATAATAGTGAAAACTGTATAAAAATCCGGTGCGTGAGTTAGGAGTTAGACAGATAGGATAAAAATTTTGTACTATGTATAAACATACATGTTAATAGGTAAAGCAGAAAACAGAAAAAGTGTTTATAGATAAACTATTTAAAATAAAAGCACTATGTAATAAAGTAAGAGTTGTTTTCTGATCAGGAAACTTTAATTGAATTACTACTCGTTTATTTATTTCAATACCAAAATACACCTATTCATCTACTTGCAACTTTCCCACACAGAAATAAAGCCATTGAAACTCAAATTTATTTTCAAACGCTAACTAATAATAAAGCACTCTAAGTGCTTGTTACGGACAAAGTACAAGACGTTATTCTCGTATTAGAAGTACTCGAATTAGTGTATTGATTCAAGTGGATAAAAAAGTTCCCATGTAGTTTTAAATAGACAATTGTCTAAAGAGCTTAGTGAAGTAATAGTGCTTTTACTAGTCAAACAGTCATACCGTATGATTGTATTATCTAAAACATACCCATATTAGTATTTTATTATTAGCATCATATTCATTGCCTCCACAATACAGGCTTAATGTGGAGACTACTTTAATTGATTTCAACCTATTTAATGTATTGAACAAAATGTGTACCATTATCTTCCTCAAAAAGATTGGAAGGTTAGCTACTTTCATAAACAGGCAATTTTTTTTTGCTCTGTAATTTTCCTGTAACCATATCTATTAATAACAAACTATTTGTATTTAATATTCAATAGTAATACCTCAGGCTTATTTATACGCATACAGAAAAATGTTCGTCTCCAGAGACTTGGTTCCATCCTTTTACTTCTTGTCGCTTTGTGGTTCTATCACTCTGATGTCATCATTTTATAAGTCCAAACTAAATTCAATTACATTCGCCTTGAGATATACAGAAGAATGGACAGACATGATTAATGTATAATACAACTTCTCTGCGTTGTTTTTTGACAAAATTTCTTTACGTCCCCCTTTCCCGATCTTCTCCTCTCAAAACAGGCTCCTGACTTATTGGTAGTGAAGTCACGCTTTGCTTTATTAGCTACCGGAGTTCTTATTTTAAAAAGCGGCTTAAAAACACCTTGGCACCCAATCGGAGGTGATCACAGGGCGCTATTAATATGTTTTAGGGCGTGCTTCATTTGAAATGTGGCGGGGTCTTGTTCTAAATCTCCTTACTTGTGGTTTAATGAGACATTCAGTGGTCGTAGGCTTGAGGCGCGCTGGCTGGAGCTATTTTCGCCTCAGTCGGGGATTTGGGTAGATTTCCTTTGTTAAGTTGCCGGCTTGGAGCAGTTGATTTTTGACTGATTGTGTGTTTGTTTTGCTTTGTTTATTCGGTATTGAGGAGGTCTTTTATATAGTTGTTGTTTTTATTTAAGCATCTCTTGAGGTCTTTAATTGTGCGATGTGTGGAACTCTCTCGTCTGCGAGTCCTCGCTCTTGTCTGGCGTTTTCTTATTTGATTTCTTTAAATAAGAAATATCTTTGCATTAATATCCCCGGAAAGAGGCCCCGTGGGCGACCCAAGAGCGATGGATTGACATCGCTGAGTAGGATGCGAGAGCCAATGGCTTACGACGCGAGGATGCCGAAGACCGAGCAAAGTGAAGAAGAATGGGTAGGAAAGCTGACCCTGGCAGAGGCCGGGATAAGCTCTAGGACGATGATGATGATCTTGGCGTTAATATCCCGGTTGTGCTCTCGCACAAGGGGGACCGGGGTCCGCTTTTACCATGTTCCAGGATTTAGCAGATCAGGTAATTACAGTGGAACGACTGCCATCCGACCTCCGCGACCCTTCTACCAGCGGAACCTGACCAGAATGGATCATGGTTACACATTCAATTGCCTGAATCTGCAGGTTTCGTCGGTTAGTATTCAACTAAAGTACATAAATAAGAAAAGAGTCATTAGTACATGGCCGTACTAGGATTTTAACCCGGTATCTCTCGCTTACTAGTTGAATACCCAAACCACTCCACCACCGACGCTCCTCATTTGATTTCTTTACGATCCACTCAAATCTATGTACAGGATTATCTCATCTGTTAGTGAAAGACTTAACATATTACTTAACTGGCAACCGACCATAAATGCAAGCGAAAATGATCCCATAATCCCTTTTGAAGGTTATTGGTACTTACTGTATGTAATATTAGTGAAAATATTAATAAATATCGCCTTTGAAGCAGGCCATTGCGTTCTTATAGACTACACAGGGTAAACAAAGTAACTTTGTTGCCCGTCATAACTGCAGATTGTACCCATACTTTTCATATTATCTTTTTGTAGATGAAGCTTACGAATAGATAATAATACATATAATACCTATTTAGTACGATTTCTAGTGAGATAAGGTCAAAGATGATACTTCATGATTACCGTACACGTAAAAGACCATAGGTATTTTAACAGCAAGGTACTAGATACGCCTTCCAACCCGCCTGCCAAGCGTGGAGATTATGGCAATAACCTCCCTTTTCGTGGGAGAGGCCCTAAGTCCTGCAGTGGACTGTTATAGGCTGTGATGATGACTAGATACGCAGATAACGAGAATTTCTTTTCGAAAATGACCAGTATTTTACTTATAGGTATAGCACCAGAAACGCAAATTACCGTACAGACAAAGGACCATTCAATCTTATACATTTCCAACAATCTAACAAAAGGCGAAGTAGGTACTACGTACGGGATTAGTAGAATAACACCAGTTTACAATATAATCGCTGTCTAAATTAATCTGCTATTTAGACATTAGTAGGAAATATTGATATTCCATGCACACTCATAGAAAAACACGCTTACTCTTGCATTGCTTTTTTACCTTACAAAAATTATTAAAAAAATACAGGCCGTGGGTAGGTAGATAAAAATATGTTGGAGGTAGGTAAGTAGCCAGTTGCGAGGTTTATACTTAAAGACAGCCAGAGCTCAGCAAAGCAGTCTCGGCCGCTAGCTCGTTACATTTTATGTTACGAGCGCCATTGAACAAAATTGACATTTATATGAGTGAAGTTCGCAAGATTGCCACTTGGTTAAAGCTGAACAAGTCTATTCATGGGCTTATAAACTTCTTTCCGAAGGATTTTCGTTTTTGACTTAATAACGTCTTATTGAACCTCTGGAGTGGTGGCGACGGTAATAGCTGGCGATGGAAATATTTTAATTATAAATTAATACGATGGTGACATAATTGGATTCATAATTTTACAGTATCTTGCTTTAATCTTGAGTAATACTCACAAGAATACCTAATCGCTACAACTGTATAAACCTAATTATTTAAAAAGCATTGATAAAAAACCTCTTTACTACATTGTAATGAAATATTCAAAATTAATGAAACAGCTAGTGAGACCTTTCTTCTTCAATAAGTTTGTCTTATTCGAAACAAGCGATTAGCTCAAATTTATACCCAAAGCTACTTATTGTTTTAACAATAAATTTTAAGGATCCAATCCCGTCCTAACTCAAATGGCTTTTCAACAAAACGCTCCTAACTATAATTACACAAAAATTTATTAGCCGTCTCACTACTGAGGGGCATCTTTTGTCAGTTAAAAAAGTTTAGAAAAAAAGAGAAGCATTAATTTAAATGTAGTCGACGAGTTTTAAGAAGCATTTTGTCTTCTGACTTATTTAAATGTAGTTGGTCTACACCAAATTAGGGTGCCTTTTGTCCCCACTATATTAATATTCATTTAAGTTCACAAGATTTTTAGTTGAGATTAAGTTTGTTCGCTCTCGCAGCCCTATTGTGCTATTTTGGGGACACTCAAGATTTATAGGGCAGTATTTGTCATAGAAATGTTTTGTTTCTTCAAGTGCGTTTGAAATATTATTTGCGATTTGTTATTGTTACTTACTTCTTGAGCGAGTGCTGTGGATCCAAAATATTTTAATTTGTTTTATAGGGGCACACATGTTGATTGGGAGAAGTTGCTTTTATTTGTTTCCGTTTTAATCAATAGATTTGTTCTATATATATACTCTACAGTAGAAAGCTCCAAATAAACTTAGAAATCAATTAAGCTGTCAATTGTCGTCCCATTCGAAAGGCGAGCACTATTTACGGCAACTGTGTAAAATCACCCCACACTCAATTCTGGGGTGGGTGCACAAAAAATGTAAGTTGGCAACATGACTAATGTCCTTGCTGTCTTGATGGACTGACAGGGACACTGATTTTCGACGTTTTAATTTCAGGTTAAATGACAGAGCCCCTAGACGAAGTATTTTCGTTGGAGGTGACACACACGAAATTCCTTTTAGAGTCGTTACGCCAGAAATGCTGGGAATGCGGCCGGTCACAGCGCGATATATACATTTCAGAAATCGCTTCTAGATTTATATGGACGATAAGCAGCTGGAGGCTGCTCAACAAGTAGGCTAGCAAATACTTCCAATCTGTTCGCTTGCCCTAACAGTCTATTCAAGGTAACTGGTTGCATTCTATAGAGCTGTTAAGCTATCTCGGTGGTACTAGAAGTGGCCCGTTTTGGCCCGCGCCGCCGTAAAGTCTGGCCAGTTCGGTCCAGTCATTTCTGCGTTATAATACTGTGACACATGCGTACGCGCAGCCGGTGGTCGTGATCTGTGGCAAAGGCATGCGCCGCTAATGGCTGCCTGTTTGAAGTTTCAGTAATGCTTCTGAGATGAATAGTTTCTGTGACCTGTGAATGTTTTTGTCCTTTTGCCGCAGCGCCGGCTAGCTGTCAGAAACAGATGTGCGCCCCTGTTGCTAAACAACTAGTTTACAATTGTTGTGTAGCGCAGCGAGCTCTTTGTTTTGTCATAATGGCAAATGATGGCAACGAAACTAGTTAGAATCACGTATTTTGGGCAGCAACTGGGTTTATATTGATTTGCGAGGGTGATGGTGATACATAGCACTGGCATTATTGTAACCACTTCAATTCAATAATTTAAAAATCAAATTCATTGCAATTGCAGATCTTCGTAAAATCCATGTGAAAGATGATGTTTTTCCGAATCTCTATACCTATGTCTGATTCGAAAGTTGCATATGTGTATATTCCTCCTTGTGAAGATCAGCATGTTGCAACATTAGTTCAATATATTGCATTGAGAGCAACCAACCGTGAGGTAAAGATCGAACTTGACCGTGCAGGCAGTACAAGAACGTTATTCAAACTATTACCCATATTACTTACATCCATTGCTTACATCACACGGTTTCAGAGTACAGAAGGCTATACGCTCATATGCAAGTGTTTATGATAAACACTCGAGCAAGGTAGGTACAATATTTGCAAAGGCCACGCTGGGTCCTTGAGTGAGAAAAGGGTGTTTACGTTTTAGCCACGAGCTCCTTGCAGCCGACGTGACGACTGCGAGCGATGCAAATCGGCTTTGAATGTTTCGTGCGAAGAATCGTTTACATTTGGCAACAGAGAATATGAAAAATTAAATATTATTATTATGCAAGCAAGCAGTTGTCAAACAATGGATTGATGCCTGTATCCGGCTCTTCGCCACTCATTATCAATTAAAGTTTAAATATTTGTCGAGTCTATTTTTGAACTGATTTGTATTTTGTGCTGTCACTGCAGATTGTTCTTGAATTTTATAATTATATAATTAAAACTCATGTTGCCGTTATTATGTGTTCTCATAGGGCTCATTTGCTATTAAACAAATACGGTATTGTGATTGGTCAGTTTCGTTCATTTTGTTGGAACCCTGCGCGTAGACAGGCCTTGAGACCTCATTATTCATTAACTCTCTTTATTGCACAAAACACATTAAAAACATAGTCACAATACAAAGTACAAAGGCGAGCTTATCCCTAAAAGAGATCTCTTCCAGCCAACCTCACAATCCGTGAAGAGACCATAATGTCGGATAAGACCTCTTTACATTTCTGAATACGAGTGTCAGTTTTTTGGTGCCCACCTCGGTATTAAAAACCATGGAGCACCGTAGTAATAAATAATTATACATTGACTAGATTTTCAGAAGATATTCTTCTGAAAATCTAGTCTAGTCTTATTATTCTTCTTCTATACTCTAGTACTACTTAAATAGTAATTCTACTGGAAACATATTCCACTCAATAATTTTTAATCGTATTACACTTATTTGATTGGTGCCAATGCGTGGGTAACGTGGGCATCGTGGGTGTCGTCGAACTCCATAGTACGGCATGCGTGTTGGCAACTCGTCGCCATCCAGAACCCGCAAGGCCGGGAAGGAACGTGAGTTTGCGCCAAACAAAGGATCTGGTTACAGTCGCCAAGCTGTCTACACGTGTACTAATGCGTAATGCTTGCATTGTCTCAGTGGTGCTAGTAAGCCGTAAAAGGGCGCAATAATGCGAACGATTCATTTTAGGAAACCGGCCTGAGGTGGATTAGTCTATATTTGTTTATAGGCAAGGGTTTAGGGTACTATGAATGAAAGAACAATTACCTAATGGGAAAAAATTTGTCGAACATGAATTTTAAGTGCACGAAATTCGGTATCATATAGGTTTATAGGTACAGGGTCGGAAACGATACAATTCTCAAGAAGTAAAAATAATATAATCTTTGCACACTTTATTTATTTGCTAATAGTTCACATATCGGGGTCAGGTAATGCCAAGGGCGCATATAATGAACTTAACGATTTTCCAGTTTCCATTTTCAGTTAAAACATGTTTGGATACGTTCGCGTCGCACATACGGGCTTGGCGTACCGATCGTGCAATATCCTAACAGCCACATCGGCCGCAAGGGGTTTTTAACCTTATCCTCTTGGTCATAGGTGCTTTCTGGGTCACCGAGGTAAAAGGTTACGGTTTACACCACATGTGGCAGAATCGGCCATAGGCATCAAGGCCTTCGAGTCGCAACGGGCTGAATGTCAATGTTTTGTTTATACTTTTGTGAGAAACGCGAAACTATATTCGCGCGTGCATTAATTTGTTCCTCGTTTTGCTCGCGAATGGCAGCTTTGCATGCGAGTGCTGAGATCGGATAAAGGAGCGCGCGCTTATGCGTAAATATGACAAGCTTTAGGTGTTTACACATTGATGAGCATTATTTTCAAGTGACTTGGGCTGGAATTGAGAAAGAGAACGAAGGCGTTATTGACGCTTCTACATATAAATCATACATCGGATCAGTGCCGCACAAATACGGCGATATCTACTGGGCAAGCCAGATCTAGGGTTTTCAAAAATTGACTCGACGAAGAAGAAGACGGCGATATCGGCACCGACGTCAAGCTCTGAATCTCTGCAGCTTGGGACAAATAGCGGGAGCTCACTGTAGTCACATGTGATCCTAAAATCCCGATAAAGCTCAAGAGCATAATTATGCCTGTGATGCTCGATGGCCACCAAGCCTTGCCGGCGCTGATGCCTGACGTCCGTTAATTCATGCCAGCGAAATGAAAATGCTGCGGTGGATGTGTGGCGTGACTTGATCGAGTGCGTAAAGAATACCATCCGTAGCAGCATTGGCGTGAGATAAATCGCGGATAAGATCGAAGAGGCACACCTGCGCTAGTTTGGTCACGTATTGCGTAAGCCCCAGGGATACGTGGAAATATGGTGGTTAAACCTGCCGATATCAGGGTAGAAATCCCGCGGGAGACCCAAGAAGCGATGGACATCGTCAAGTCGGACGCTAGAGCAGACGGCTTACGACGTGAGGACACCGAAAATCGTGCAAAATTGAAAAGAAAAGTAAGGAAAGCGGACCCTGGTAGAAGCCGGGATTGACCGCTCAGATGATGCTGATGCTGATGTTGTTGACTTCTACTAACCTCCACATGTAGCCTTATAGCCTTATGAATTGGTTATTTGCTATATGTTTCATAATTATTCATCATTATGTACAATACAAACTTAAAACCGAATTAAAAATGGTACAAAGATAAATAAATAAAATTCAATGTACAAATAAAAACAGACTCAAATGCGCTGTCAAACGGAAGCGTACCCAGAAGGCTGGCGACGTTACGTCTTTGAATTTTCAGATTTATACGTTAACTACTACTAACTAGGTTTCTTATGATATTTCATGATAACCATGAACCGTCTGTAAATAAACTTTAAACATTACAGAATCAAACACATCCAAGCTTTGAACTAACTGTCTCCAAGGCCATTTAAGGCAAATCAACAATCACATTGGGTAGCTGACACGAATTTTAATGTAGGCAGTGTTTCTGATAATAAAATGAACGGTACTTCGGCGGCGTACCACCAAATTGGTTAAGGGAAGATGAGGGAAGAATAACTTAAGGTCCAGAAACTGTTTGTAATGTTTACAAATTAAGTTCAATGGGTGTGCTTATCTATACCTATTATACGAATAAATGCACCTAGACAGGTATGTGGAGGTGTATTCTTTAACGTGACCCTTGAAATGACTACAAAAGGCACATGTGCCCCGCATGTGTTTCCTAATGAGGAAACATTGATTTTGTGTAAATGTATGAGGTCAATAGCTTTTTTTAATTTGTCATAGAATCAACAGCTCTTAAATATTTTACATCAAATAGCGAATACCTTTCTGATGTTTACATCAGTATTTTAATACTCAAATATTAAATAAATATATTTAATAACAGATTCTTACTCTATAGAAGTAAATTATAAATTATCACATGTTATTATCGTTCCGGATGAGATCACAACATAATCTGTATTACGAATAAGTACAAAACGTGCTTAAAGTGGCGTTTTAAAGTAGAATATGATTTATATGATAAATGTGGTATTAGAGGTCGAGAATGTCTGCTTAGCGTATATTTTCTGCTCTTACCAGATACTAATTGAACAAAGTACCGCCGTCGAGGCATAAATGGTCGCTTTAAAGGTGCTTATTTCATGGAAAATGGTTCTCGAATGTTCGAATTATTTAGGCAAACAACCCTCTTTAAGTTATTATGTATCTAGCACTGCCTTCGTTAGCAGTTCAGAGTGTCATTCGGCATTGTGTTTAAGATCGCTCAGAGAACTAAGAGAACAAGATTGAACAATGTTTTTACTAATACCTTACCCAGTAAAAAGCACACCTTAACGAAACAAAATGTAAGTATAATCTGAAAACAGTCCGCGAAGATGTTTTGACTACTTTAACCTTAAAACTTTTTTTATACCACTAAGGTGGCAAACAAGCTTACGGCCTGCTTGATGGTAAGCGGTCACCGGAGCCTATGAACGTTTGCAATACCAGGGGCATCACCCACGCGTTGCCGACCCCGTAACAACCTTTAATAATTTATTTTTTCTTTTTAACTCTTCGACCCCCTGCCTCCAACTTTCAAGGTTCAAAGGTTTTGAGTTTACTGATGCTTAGTTAGTGATCTCTCTGTTTATGTAGGTAGCTCAGATATTTCTTCTTTCCGAAAGCCTCGGTCCAAAGCACGCCCGCCAGCGGCTCTCTCTTTAAGACGCCCGACCAAGTACATTACCAAACAAATATTATGAAAACAATATTTCACTGCGCGGCACAGGTCAAAGCACAGCCCGCAACATCCAATATAAACGAGAGTACAACAATAATGAGGAACTGTAAACAATTTTTGTTTACTATACCAGTTATTTCCAGTTTTATAAATAGACGGCGGGAATTTCTTCAAGTTCGGTGGCGCTAGGTTGTTTACGTGCCGGCGGATAGTGGAGCCGGCGGCGCGTTGACGTAGGTCGCGAACATCTGGCACGGCCAGCAGTTTACAACCTTTTTGTTCCCTTGTTGTTTTTTTAGTGTAGGTACCTCCTGTACCGAATGCTTTCGACGTCTGCGCGTCTGTGCAATGTCTAGGCTCGTCATAACGAGGTGTGGTGGCGTCCACGTGTGCGCTGTCACAGGATCAACCGAGCTGGTTCAAATGGGTTAGCAATTCGTCTCTCGCTTGTCTCGACATTTGCTTTCGGTATTTTGTCCTTCCGTGATTGAGTATCCTGTCCACGTGGACCGAATCTTCCACCATACCTATTGTTGAATAAAACGGGTTTTAATTATTGTTGTATGTTTCCTTTCTACTGTAATCACAGAATTCCTAATAACTAGGTACCTAAATAAATTTGCCGTGTGGTGTCCGGCAGAGTAGAATAGCACCAACCTCTTACACTCGTAGGTGTCGTACAAGGCGACTAATGTTTTCGAGGCAAAATATCTAAGCGCCTCCGTAGACTGGAAAATGGGCAGCAGCATTTTCCATTGTTATATTATAACACTGCGATCTCCAACCCGCCTGCCAAGCGTGGAGATTATGGCAATAACCTCCATTTTTGTGGGAGAGGCCCTAAGTCCTGCAGTGGACTGTTATGGGCTGTGATGATGAAATAAATTTAGTTAAATTTTTATCACTGCGACCTCCGGCTAGTCTTAGTAGCGGCAAAGTCTCAGGGGTAAAGTAGTAAAGTCGTACCGGGGGCCTATTCTCCCGCAGTGAATTGGACATTTTCTCTAGCCTCAAATCTGTATTAAAAACAGAAAACTAGCAAGTAAATAATATAAATTAAAGTGAATCTAAACTTTTCGTAGGCCTACATTTCTTCGATATTACAGTTAGGTATATAGAAGTTAGTATGCCATCACATTCACACCGTACCCAGAAGATGAGATTTATTTCCGTTTTCACTTAACTTAAGAATCGGCTAAGTTGTTTCTTATCTCAATTTCGAAGTTTCTGATTGGCTAAAAACTAGTTAAGATGGAATTTAGGCAATTCCTAAATTTTGTGAAAATGTCTATTAGAGATGTTTTATCTCACGACACCAGCAGTCGAAAAGCAAAATCGCAAAGTGCCAAACACAATAAGGGAATTCGCGTTTTGGAAAGTCAAGAAAGGGGTGAAGATGTTTTACAGGGTCTGCAACGGGAGTATTGCAAACGTCCTAGGCCGTGGTAACCGCTTAGCATCAGGCTATATTAGGTTGGTAGGGTTGTTATACAAAAACTTTTCTTACTTTTTAAAACGCGTGGATTTTTCTTTGGCTCTAAAAAATCATCAATTGTTCATTCATAGTGATAGCTTCATCAGAAGCAGAACGGCAGATTTTTTTAATAATGGGTAGCCGTACCTACGGACAGTTTTACTGCAATTGTGTGATTTACAATCACAGGATTATCCACAATTTGGTACTTTCTTGTCTTGTTTCTTCTATTATTAGTACTTACCTATATATACTCTATAATTAAAACAATGTCATTTTTTTCAATTATTTTGTTTTTACATCCAGTTCCATACACATCATAGAAATTTTGAAAAGTATTGTCATAGTCTGTTTCGTAAAACAATTAGCCGGCACCTTATTTCAGCTTACATTACTTCTCGGTCAAAATTGAGCAAAAAATAAAACGGGTAACAATGGCGTCACAAAGCACGGTAACGCCCGCCATCATAACGGGTCAGCCTCAAAACGCGACATTAAAACGGTCATAAATGTCGAAACAGCGAAATTACATTAAAAATATATCTAAACTGCCAAGAGAGAAACAATACACTGACACAAAAGTCATAGTACACACAAAAAAGATGCCCATGCGCAGCCGCTGACCGCTTTAAGTTTGAGGTCAATCAACTCTGTCCGGTAGCCCGGTTTCGTTTAAATGCAATATAAATAATGTAACACTTATCTCGGGATTTCGATCTTTAATTTAGTGAATAAAACGATAGAGAAAATTTAATCGGACTAAGAGTAACTTAAAACGTTTTTTAGTGGTGCTTGGACACCTTTTTATTGAATTTGTGTGATGACGTACATTTTCCCAATAGCTTAATACACAAGCTTCTGGATTTTAGGATGTTTGAGTCAATATACAACTTTTGATAAAATTATGGACGTGTCCTTTAAAAGTTATCCGTACCTTAAATTATCAAATGAGCATATTTTTTTCACGTACTTTCGTAACAATCACACCGAAATGGTAATGCGTAGGTGATTCATATTCAAATTAGGCGGGGATATAATAGTGTGAGAAAAAAATCACTTCATAAACCAATCAATTAGACTTAGCAGTTCTCGTGTCAACGTATGCGTTTCGTAGAAAGAATCATCTATCATCCACACCATAATCAAAGTATCGAATACGTAATGTATTCCCAAAGTGTTGAGAGAAAAACTCTATTCTGTATTCAGTAGCTAAACGCTGGGGTGGAGGTATTGTACAAAAAATTTATACATAATTCGTTTTTTTTTCTTAATATCAGTGCTACCTGATAGATAAGTTATCTTCTATATGGTAAACTTTTTATTTTATTTTAATACGACCGAGTGGTATCCCAACTTTTTCATAAAGGGTTGCAAATGGCACCGACTACATTAAAATAAATTCTCCACCAGCATAAAATTTAAATTTATTAACAAAGAAATCCCTAATAAACGTAATCCGCATGATAGATAAAGTTCTGGTAATGCCCACGTCAATATTGAAACATTGAAGCCACAAATTGCCGTCCGCGATAAATTAAATAGCAATGACAAAGACGACTGTTCTGTATTGTAAGCTAAACGTGTTGGTTGAACGTAAGCAATCATGAACTTGTGTACGCTTAGAGCTGGGTGTAATTCTAAACCAGTCGTAAATGTAAAATGGGAGCCCATCGATACATATATTGTGTTGGTAATGCGGTGTGCATTACGCTGCCATTGAATACGATACCGAGAGCCCTCGCTCAGTTGGAGACAGTATGGACGTTATTGGAGATAGGTATAAAAAGAGAAAAGCAAAGGACGTTTTTATTGTGGTGAGTAGAGAAGGCGTTGCTAAGCAAATTATTGAACTATTATGCGATTTTATTCTTAATTTTGTGACAAGGAAAGTGTTAATGTTCTTTAAGTATAACGTTCTAGAATTTCTAGCAGTGATTTATTCTTTAAGAAAATTGTTTCAATAATTTAGCTAAAGACATAGAGTTACATGGAGATGGACGTTATTAAGATACAAATACAGAAACTCCGGTTTGCTATTACAGAATGAAATCTAAATATTTTAAACCTTTTAATTGTTTTCGAAAAATAATTTCTGTTACCAAAAAGAACAACAACCAGAGTCTAAGAAATCTCTAAACGCACAAAAAAATATCAAGAAAGACTGAGACAACTAATAATAATAATTAGGTACTATCGCATGAATAGATTTTTATTTTTATTTGATCGCAATACATAATACATTTCTCCACCTGTGATGATAATGGACACAAAAAAGCGACAGAAAAAAATGCATTTGCACCATTATAAAAACTTGGCCCCTAATTTACCTTACCCTGAAGATTTTAACAATAGGATTAGTACAGCTAACAGGTGCTCCATTATTATTATTACGATACATTAGTTTACGCATTGTACAAAAAAAACTAAGCTTTCGAACTTGCTACGAATCAAATTGGTATACGACAATGATTGCTTTACGTCAAAAAATAACACATCTATAATTTAGTCAGGATGTAAGCCAACATGAATCTTAGCACGCAGCGTTAAGATGCAAGTTTCTGCGTTAAATTGTATTCACATCAGACGTTCTGTTGGAAATCTGAGAAGAGGTCGTTGGTACTCAGGGGAAACTAAAGCACAGGTGTCCAGCGTTCGGTCCGATGAAAAGAGACAAGAACACAAAACTTACATAAGAAAGAGTAGGACGCAACCAAAATAAACGTTGAACTTGTGTACTGTTTTTTTTTCTCTTCGCTCTCCCTCGCCTATGTTCGTGACGGATCTTCTTTATTTTTTATTTTGATTTTGTTGCTCTTGCCCAGTTTTTTTTTGGGTTATTTTGTTGCATTTAGCTATATTTTAGACGTTTTATACCAGTAAGATAAATATATTTTTGATTTTCTCTAGCATAGGTAGCGGGTTTATAGTTTTGTTTGGTTTTGTTTAGAGTAAATGTAGTTGCACGGTTACCTGTTCCCTTTTGCTGTAATTAACAGTTATTAAAAAATTATGAACATACCATTGAATTCCGTCGTCTAAAGATGTCGTCATTTGGTCAGTTCATATAGTTCTACCTATAAATAATCTAAGATTTCAATTGTCATAAATAACGTCACTTTTCCACGACACTGTTGCCGCTAAGCCCTACGGACTGGTACAGATGTAATCAACGCAGTATTCGCGCTTATTATTTGCGGATGATACGGAATTATGTCACCCTAACGATACTTTGGCAGTAAATCGTATTACCTACTTATTGGAGATTATTTATACAGTGTCCTTTTGTTATGATTCGTTGTCTTTGATAATAACGACACCGGAATAAATAAAGCATTCATGTGGGCTGGTGGGGGATTATTGACAAATATAAATTAGAGATTTGTGTTTTGAAGCGGTACATGCTGCAATTAATCAACATTTGTTTTACACATTTAGGTAGTACTACATAATATTTTCCTGTTCATTAATTTAAAATACATTTCATAAAACTGTGCCAATCAAGTTTAAAATAGACGTTAATTTCATTCAAAGTTTTGCTCTGCGCTCAAACTATGGTTTGTTAGATAAAAAGAAAGTAAATAATAGAATAGCGCCTACAGAATAGATCATTTTGGTGAGTGTAGAAAAATTGAAATAGAAAACAATTGAGCATAAAACGAAACCCGCCCACAGTCATAACTTGTGGAAGCAAAGCACACAAGTATAGCGCCTTGGCGCGCTTGCGCACGCGCACATCTGTACGTGTAGACGCACGCACACACTCTCATTGCGTAAAGCCAGTAGGCCAGTTTATACGTACGTAACTGAACGGTAATAATCGTGATATTGTCGACCCAAATACGGTCAGAAGATAAATAAAAGACATTCATTAGCGTAATGACTTTTTAAATCTTTTTTGTTGGCAGTTTCTTTGCGCTTTCAAATGGAAAGGAAGTAGTAAGAGCTAGTCGTTAGAAGCTATACAAAATTACAAACGAAACCTCCGGAAGCATAATTGCTGCATTTCTTAAAATCATTTGGTCAACTATTTTTTCTCGACGAGCTACGCATAATTTTATTGTAAAAGTATTTAAAGAAAAATAATAATTTTTTGAAGTATGCAAATGCAAATAGTACAACTAGTACAATATACTACAACTTTTGGGGACTTTTCGACAACTACAAGAGCATTGCTGTTAGGCCTGTGATGCTCTATGGCTGCGAGACTTGGCCGGTCCTGACGAAGCATCTCCACGAACTCCGCGCTAACGACCTAAGAAAGCCCCAGAGATTCGGAGGAAATAGGTGCCTAAACCAGCTGGTATCAGGAACGAGGTCCCAAGGCAGCCCCAAAAAGCGATCGATTGACTTCGCCGAGTCAACGGCTTACGAAGCGATGATGGCCAAGACCGGATGAAGTGGAAAAGAATAAGTCGGAAAGCGAACCTTGGTAGAAGCCGGGTTTAGCCGCTCGGAACATGATGATGATGAAGTAGTACCAAAATGTAAACTATTTAGCTTGCTTTATTACCATAATAAAATAAATTTGCACTCAATTAGACCATACGAAATAGATAGATTGTGATTTTAACCATTACTTAGCTATGTAAAAACAAACAAACTATATATTAATGTTGGTGGTTATATGAAATAACAGTTGCTGTCCGTACCAGTTGGCGAGACTCCATCGAGAGCTCAAATCCAACACGTGGTCCGATAAAAAAGAAAAAAGAAACCCTTTAATTTATGCCACGATAGTACTTGTATCTCAAAAGTAAAATTATTGTTTTTTTTTCTCTCGAAGCCTCAACGGGTCATCGACCGCGAGTGACGTGCTGTAGCGATACTCTTGTCGATTTTACCTCTTATGGTGCGAAGTGGGCGTTTTTTTCTTAGCTCGACGGATATGATGCGTTCTTGGAAACACAGTAAGTGTAGCGCTTACTATATTTGTGTCGCTCTAATTGTTGCAGCTAAATGGAAATTGAAAGTAATTGCCGTTTTAATTGTTGGTACTTTCCTGTAATAGATAAAATGTTGTCTTTATTGCTAATAAATTTCGCTTATAATTAATTGTTGATTATAGGGCCGATCGTAAAACAATTTGCCATGTCGTTGGGTTTAAGCCCGGCTTGCACAAAGTTCTTAAGCACATTTAAGAATGACGTTGAACGTCATATTGTATGAAATTTAGTGTTTAGCATTGGCTTCAATGCGATTAAGAATTTGGTGCAAGCCGTATTTTTTATCGATTACTAAATAAAACGGCGCAGCACTATGTACGACACTTCACTAACAGAACATATACATATAGAGATTGATTGAACGCAGGATAGACACATAGTACCTAATAACGTAAAGTCGCCTCCTGAAAATGTGATGTTAACGAATTTAAATTATTGATAATAGCGTTACGGAGAACTTGGCGATTGCACAACACTGTATGCAAAAAAGTAAGTTCTTTAGAAAATGGGAAATGGGAAAAATACTAACATACAGAAGAAAGATAAACTGCCATCAAAGTTAACTTTGTACCTAATAAAATCATAAGTATTCCTTTTTGCAATTCATATTGTTTATTACTTTAAATTTACATAATATGTACTATACCATAGCGAAGAATATTTCAATAGGGTCTGAGATTGGATATCTAATATTACTTTGCGTCATTTTTTCAATTCCTCTGTTTTCAAATAAATGTTGGCAGACCATATGGCCAAATACGTGATACTTATGGTTCCCTCAGCATTTTTTGTGTGCTAAAAGTCGGCGGCTTTACGATCATTCCAGTCTTTTATTGCGTCCGGATTATTCAAGGGTCCGGCCACTGTGTTACGCGTTCCAGCCTGTTTTCTTTCGAAGATTTCAAGCTTTCGAGGATTCAAACTTAATATATCGACGATGACATTAAGCAGGTTTCAAATTAGCTCCTAAACTTTTTAGATGCCAACGATTTCTAAACCGCTTTAAATACAAATATTTAACTTTATCTTGTCTAAAATATCCTTAATGTTTATAATAAATTTACCTTAACATTAAAAGCTGATTTGAGTTTTGAATAAAGTCTTGTGTAATATGTAATCCAACATTATTCCCTTTACAAAAGTTTTCCTTGAATTTGTATAAAATATTTCTAGCATTTTACATAATCGTCTTGTAACTTCAACGTTTAACTTAACGCAGTCTTTGTTAATTTTTCATCAGCACTTATTATGTATACATTAAGTAAAAGAACGACAGCTTTAAATCCTTCTTTCGCATAATAATATATCATCAATGACAATGGCTGTGAACAAATTACCATTTAAAAGGCTGCGTAGTACGGTAGCTAGTCACTTTTTAGTCATTTGTTTAAAAAAGCTCTACACAGTCTTGCGACCAGAAGGCTATTGATCTCTTTATTTTATTTTAAGCCTTTTAAACTACATATTATATAAAATAGATGTCACGGTTCTTTATAACGTGAAAGTTGAATTTTTTTATATTGTTGATCAATCTTTGATTTGATATTTTTTTAACAGTTAAATCCTCTAAAACAGCTATAAATATTTTCACAGTCTATACATAATCAAACATTAGCTCATACAATGATATTATGAACTGAAATAATCACATTGAAACTTAAAATGTTGCAGTTCGTTTGTGCGGGCTTACACAAAATGTCCTAGTGGAGAGCTTATTACTATTCATGGTTGTATGCAGCCACAATAATTAATAAGTTAGAGGTTCGGATATATTAGCATACAATGTAGCAGTTTGAACGCGACCGAGTTTATAAATGAGGCACTAGCTTGTTCAGTTACAATAATCACCTATGTCATTCACACGGCCACAATGTCGGTGCGAACTCTGCTTGCTATTACAGTACTGTATTACGCGAAAACGTTATTTTACTTCGTCGTTTACTTTAATGTTTCAATAGACTTACCTGATTTCGTTATTTTGAAATCTGATCTCTTTGATGAAATGTTTATGGATATAGGTGATACGGTGTGACGGGTTTCACTCGAAGTTTGTTCAGATATTTCTTTGTGTTGTCCTTTGTATGATATATCCTTCAAGAATTGCTTGTCTCTAAGCGATTTTAGATAGATACATCTTTATTCAGTTCAGTGTCTGACGTTTCGTTTTGATAACTACTTTAACATCCAATTTCATGTCGTCCAATTGACATATTACCTACTGTCTTAGGGGTTTGTGTACTTAATATCTTGAGGTTTTCTAAAAATAGTCCTATAATTCATGCGTCGGTGACCTAGTGGGTCTGACTCGTGAGCGAGAGGCACCGGGTTCAAACCCCACTGCCGCCATGTGCAATGACTCCTTTTCAGAATTAAGTAGGTACGTTAGTTGAACACTAACCGATGTTCTTACGGTGAGGTAAAACATCGTGATAAACATTCAGACGACTTTATGTAGATCATGATCCAATCTGATCGCGTCACGGAGGTCCGATTGCAGTCGCTCCACTAATCTGTCAAATCCTGGATAGTCAACGTGGACCCCTGGCATTCATGCGTGAGAGCGCTACCGAGACATTAACGCCAAGACCATTATTTTAAAACTCAATACGCTAGTAAATACTTATAGTAAAAGTAAGCCATGTAAGTAAATCTATAACAATCAGAATCTCCAGTATAATGTTACCTATTCGTAAAAGTAAAGACATACAACACCCGAAGGCATCAACCCAACATTAACCGTTGAAATAAAATGTCTCGCATTAGATTGACGTATCAGAACGATTGTTCTTCAAAAGTCATTAAATAAAGCATCGATGTTAACTGTCTATGGATGGGCAAAGTGATGGTTTGGTCGCTTCTAATGACGGCTGGCACTCGTTTTGGTATATCACGGGTAATGGTCCGGCAATTAACTATAATAATAGGTAATTGGACGAAAATGGTCCAGGATTACGGATTACGCCTCTGGTAATCACAAGCAGTGCCTGGTTCATATTTTTTATGGTTGAGATGCGTATGATATCCAAATTATATATGTTCAGTTTTATAGTATTCGTGAAATAAAATTAGACTGGAAAAAAATCCTTAAAATGTTTGTATATCAATCAATAGTAGCGAGCCTTAAGAAAAAGTACACGTATACAAGTTAAATTTTTTGTTTCATTATTTGATTTTTGTACAGGTTGACCCAATATAGGTACAGGTGACTTTAACAAGCGATGGTGGCTTAGTGGTTAAGGTATCCGACTTGTTAGCGGAAGGTACCGGATTCGAATTCCATTGCCGCCATGCACCAATGAATCTTTTCTGAGATTTGTATATTAGTTGAATACTAACCGGTGCTTTTACCGTGAGGGAAAACATCGTAACGAAACTGCACATTCAGGCGACTGAATGTGTAACCATGATCCAATCTGGTCAGGTTTCCCTGATAGCAGGGTCACGGAGGTCAGATGGCAATCGCTGCACTGTAATTGATCGGCCAAATCCCGGATCATGGTCAACGCGGACCCCGAGTCCAGGCCCCGGCTGGCCTATGTATACAAGGTGTTTTCTGATTGGTACTACCTATGGCCTTACCAATTACGAATATTATTAAAGAGCTCAGAACTCTTATAAAAGAACCGTTTATCAGCAGATAACTATAAAAAATAAGGTATATTTTTTTAACTAAACTGAATTTACGAGATAATTGAATACACTTAAACTACACACATTCAATTCCATTTCAACCTATCTATCGCCCGTTACGCTCCAAGCTATCATCTTTTATGCTTATAATTATTGTTAAGGAGTTAATCCTATCTTCCAGCCAACTGCCACATAACTGTTCAAAGAACCTGTTTACTGCATGTAGTGTACGAATAATTACTGAGATTCAAAAACGTAAACTCTTGACCAGGCCGGCCATCTACTCAGACTCAATTACCCCATCACAAACTAGTTTTTCAATCATCTATCTAATTCCTTAACTGTTTCGTCATCATGAGCAACAATGGCTGGTCAAGTATCAGCTTTAAATCGTACAATGAGCTAGTAACATCTCTATTAGCTACCCTTACCCCGGTGCTGAGAAATTTGGATCTTTATACGATCACGAGTTCACAATCGATTAATCATGCGATGATGATGGAATGAATCGCTTTTTGTGTAAAGTCATCGAGTTGTCCTTACGGAATAATCACTTCGAACCCAGATCGTGGTAACGGTGAATGTGACAAATCATCTATTATGATTGTCTGGGCTACTGAAAGATGGCAGCGGTCAGTGGTGTGTGAAATCTCGATCCAAAATATACTGTTTTGTGGGAATTTGGGTTGTTCTATTTAGGGTTTCTTTATTGAATTCAAAGTTGATAGACGTCCAAGTGCTTAATACTTTGCTGTCTTGTTTATTGTGTATTGTAAAGTAATCTTGTATTTTAATTACGAATAAATTGATTATGATTATGTTTAATTACCCTCGGAGATTATCCTGGTAGCTTGGTACTGCACTCGTCCACAGGCTGCAGTGACTGCTTACCATAGGGCAAGCCGTAAGCTTGTTTGCCACCTTAGTGTTATATAAAAAATAATGCAAAGCAAAGATAACAACATTTTGATATGGAAGTGTGCTTATGTGTACATCTCTGGTCACCCCTAGGGACAGACGATACACCACACCATACCGTAGATGCGCCACTTAAAGTGCATCCTCGCAGATATTCTTTGCGATATACTTCATACATCCCCGTGCGGGTATTTTCTGTAACTCACGACACGACCAAAAGAGAAGAATCTACGAGTATGAAACATTTTCATTACTGTGGCCGCTTGACGCGGGCGATCGGTTCTCCGATACTTGATTTATGTGGGCCATAAAGTCCACCGTTTTATTGGCCTCTCAGGGTTTGATGCGCTACTTCTTATACACCTCAATGTTTACTTTTAAACAAAGTATTAAAGAGTTTATATTCTCAGCATTTATTTTATTGGCGGCGATAAAATTTAATTATTCAAGTGCAGTGAAAGGAATCTCGCAACTACGTGTCGGAGTCACTTCAATTTACTATTGCGCCGCGTAATCAATTTTGTTGGTGACGATCAATTCTGGCCTGGGGTGTGGAGGTGGTGGCTTCTTAAAAAGTTATACCATAGAGTAAAAATATTACGTGCAAGTTATACCTACATTCGACGTTTCAAATTGTGTGTCACGCCCGAATTAGCCACAATGAAGTCATTTCCCCGAAATACAAATATATACATATGCTTGGACAAATTCAGACAGCGCCATCTAGTCCCAGAGTAAGCAAAGCTTGTGTCATGGCTATTAGACAACGAATAAACTACTTAGATACATTTTTTAAAATATACATAATACACCCAGACCCATAACAGAAATTAAAATTCAATTTCTGCTCAGCCTGGAATCGACCCCCGGGGCTTCTGCGTGTCAGATCGGCATGTAAACAGTGGACCACCAGGTCGTATAAATACATACATAGGCTACGCTAGGCTAGGCATACATATGTATACGCTATACATAGGCTGGACATCCCTGCTTCAGCCCTCCCCGAATGGCAAAGGCACCACTCACATATATTAACTTGCAGCCTGAATACCCACTGTGTTTACGCGACCGTTGGCCATCACACGCAATCGTGGAAACCCATACAATTTACAGCCTCTAGAACAGGATTTGCACAAACCCTGCATTATGGGTTTCTAGCTAACCCGCCAGCCGGCATTACACGTGGCATTAGCTAATTAAGGTACCGCAAGATGTCATGTGATGAAATCGGACCGCTCCGAATGGTGTAAATACTCATTAAATCCTTCAGAGGCTGGGCCTGTGTATCGTGTTCTTGAGTTTGATGGTTGGGTAATTGCTTGAGCTACTGGGAGACACTAATGGGGAAGCTAAAACACTCTTTCCACACAATTCAAAAAGAGCACAATACACCAAAATTACAATTTATCGCACAAAAGAACAAGCGGACCATGATTTGCATCTGTTTCGCTACAAGAGACTAGTGCAGGATTAATTCTCTATCACTTCTATTCCTATTTGATACTAACTCCAAATCGTATTTTATCGATGCAGTGACCAATACATAAAGTTGCAATTTACACCCGATTTTCATCCTTACGTGTATCGTAATAGGGAACGCTTGATTTGAGCTGGCTCCCGTACTGGCTACTGCGTTTGTCCACAACAATCTACAATCACGTTGTGTCAGATAAATTCACTTGACAATCAAATGCATTAAATTAACCGGTTTCTTAGTAAATATTGGAATACTTTGTGCCCACTGTGGAAATTAATGCGACGTGCTGATAATTTTATAAGAGGTAGTACGTATCAGAAACTGTTTGGGTTGACGGGTTTTTTGATAGAGTTGGTTCTCTTGGTACTATAATTATATACTTTTAATAAATATGTATGACCTAGGTCTTACGCTGGGGACCCGGAGACTGGTTCAACAGTTTAGGGGTACACCGTGATGGCATCTTTTTTAGTTTAGTTAAACTGGAATAATAATAATCGTACGGCTAAGGCATGGAACACGTTGCCTGCGAGTGTGTTCCCTGATCATTATAATCTGGACGAGTTCAAGGCTAGAGTCAATAGCCTGTTCCTAGACAAGCATGCTCCATCTTGTTACTTACGTTAAGATGACGGTCAAATGAAATGAAAATATGATTAATTTTGAGCCTGAAGTTAAAGTTAACTATTAATTAACTGCCGAGCATAGGTGAAGATTATGTGAAAATCCTAAAACAATATTCAGGAGGACCAAGTCTAGATATAGACTCGAGAACTTCGTAACAATAAAGTTTACAAGTACTGTGCTTATTATTTATACCAAAGAATAAACAATTTTTTTGTAGTCGTTTGCTTATCCCTGGCAGTTAACCACACGGCACGACACGACACTATTATTATTAGGAAACTTTGCAAAGGCAACTGCAGCGAAGTCAACGATTCTTGCCGTACCTACCTACGCTACAAAAAAGAAGGCTCTATTATTATAGATGTACATAATAGATAAAGCACATAGGCGTAAGTTAGAGACACCTGTGTTACGCATCCAGTGGAGATAAAAAAAACAAGTCGTATCAGAGTCCGTAGAGCCGTAAAAGAATAGTGTGGACATGCTTCAATCTTCTTTTTTTCTCGGGAAGAGTAGTTGATCGTATCAGTTGAATGTAGGTACACTATCATAACGTATTTAACTTTGGAATTATTTGGCAAAGAAGAAGATTTTATGTCAGTCCGATTCTAGAACCAAGAATTAGGTCCGTTCCAAAACAAACCGTTACCGGCTCATGATGCGGGGCCACGGTCCGGGGCCCAATTTCTCATAAATGTATTTTTGATTTTGTGTTTCTATGACGTTCATAAGAGTTTTGTAAACCCTATAACTAATGACTATAGTATAAAATTACTTGATTATCATATCAATTATGATAAGAAAGTAATTATTAATTAAGGTATATTACCTGGGTATTGGTATTAATACAATAAATATTACATTGCAGCAATTTTGACGACTAAACCTCGACGCTCAAAGATTCGCGACATCCTTAGAATTATTTCTTTTGCGAAATGTACTCCATTATTATCGTTATTATAAGACACCAAGACAAGCCAACCGAATCCACAATACACCAATGTTGCATTGGAAAGGGACGGGCGACGGCTGTCCCGGTCGCGCGCGCGGCCGGTCGCTGCACGTGTGTCGTGTCATGGAAACGGGTTTCACTCGCGGACGGCCCGCCAAGATTTTATTAATTTGTGTTTCTTATGTATTTTGTTGGAGCCCACTCCTCCGAGACTCCTGCTATCCGGGTACTGACTCCATCGATTATGTTGATAACAAATTGCTTTTCTTTGTTCTGTCTTTGTAAATTTTACTTGGTAAATTTCGTTCGCGCACGCATTTGTCAGATGCTGCATAGAGGACTTTATTTGTAATATTCGCAAGCGAATGCGTTTTTAATTTTTCAATGTCGATCGATCGATATGAGGATGCTACGTTAATTTTTTGTTATGGATAAATATTTATTATGCACTGATTTATTGATATTTCCACGATACAAATGTGTGCATGAACGTCAACAAAACAATAGACAAAAAAATTTATCAAGCTACCACAAAAAGTTTGATATAAAACTAACGATTGTGATCTCACAATATATGAACTTTACAAATTCATTTTAAATTCAATCATTTTTTATAACGTCTGGAGGTCGATGTTCTATTAACATATTGTCTTTCTAATTCTACATATTGCGAGCAAATACGCCGATCATTTGAATTAGCATATCCATTCTAATCCATCAAAACGGAACACACTCGATCGGATCGACTGACGACTGAACTTACAAAAGAAACACTGAAGATGCTTTCCTCAGCAACAGAACAGAAGATGAAGATCAGATCGACTGACGATTGGCCTTACAAAAGAAACCTGATGACACTTTTCTCGGCAAGCACATAATCGGAGACAAATTAAACGCAATAAATATCGTCCTAACTAGGCTGCATACGCACAAAGCTCTCTAGAACCTTGAACTCGCGCCCACGCCGCACGCGACTCCACCGCAATCGATGTAGGTGAAACGGCTAGTAAACAATTTGATTTACAGCGAGAGATTAGTACCAACGCAACACGCCAGCGAAATGGGACGATCGCATGAATTAATTAGTTGTCGTTGCGTTTCTACTGCGAGGCCTTTTTCTATCCTTGTTTGCGGTTGATGGAATAAGATTTCGAAATACATCTATAAAATAAACATAAATAATTAAATATGCTTGGACAATAACAATCCACACAGCGCTGTCTTGCGCTGTGGGTACTAGATAACTGATATACTTTTAAGTACATACTTAGTAGACACATATAACACCCAGACCCGTAACGGAAACTCAAATTCATAATTTTGCTCGGTCGGCAGGTAAAAATTAGGGGGTCTTACTTAAAGCTGTTGCCAATAATTACCTGATTTCAATAATTAAAATTGTTATTTTATGGATTCCGAAACGATTAAATCGATCATACGTAATCGCAAAAGAAACAATTTCACTCATTGAAATCAGAGCATTATTGGCAACAGGGTTACGTAATTAGCAAACAGGTAAGGCCCCCTATATTTTACATGCCGACCGAGCTCAATTATGAATTTTAATTTCCGATACGGGTAAGGTACATGTATTTATTACCTATAAGTAAATAAAATATATCTATTCTCACCGTCAATTACAACCGATGCGTTCTCATTATATTAAAAAATCACTTATACCTTGCCAAACCGAACCCAATTCACCATGTTATTAAAACATTACCTGACCAGCTTCTCTCTCTCCACAGACCGACCGTACTCGGAGTCCGACTTGGCCCGCCCAGGGCCTTCGCCGCAGGCCGAGTCCCGCAGGTCAGCGTCATCCTCACCCCCCGCCGCTCTCCATGTGGACCTAGACGACGAGGTCTTCGTCACCCCCCACTCCGAGACCGGCAACGACCGCTTTTCGACCAGGAATCTGGAGATCTTCGGGGCCAGATCCCCGCGTACTCCGGCCGGGGTGCTGCTGAACACTCAGAGGGAGAGGGAGTTCACGTTCTCTGCTAGCAGTGAGAAGCAGTGGCGTGATAAGGGCGGAACGGTCTCCGCTGATGGGAACGCCCAATCGGCGGCTGTGCAAGTCGACGAGGTAAGCCTTTTAGGACGCTTCAATTCTATTTTTTTGCGCTAGGGAGCATCGTGGAATAATAGATAAGGGTGTCACCTCATACCCTGAGGTACTAGGTTTCGAACCCCAGTGCCGCCACGTACCATGACTCTTTTCTAAGTTATGTACATTAGTTGTACACTACTGCTCTTACGGTTAGGGAAAACATCGTGATGAAACCTCAACCTGCACTTTCAAGCGGCTGAATGTGTAACCGTGCTAATTTGGTCAGGTGTCCCTGTTGACAGTGTTACAGAGGTCAGATGGCCGTCGCTCCACTGTAATCTGCCAAATTCTGGATCATGGCCAAAGCAGCTCTGGGCAATCGCGTGCGAGAGCACAGCCGGAACAATTACGCCAAGATGATTTCCACCACCTATTTTTTGGTGGGCCACTTGATCGAAAGTAATCACTGCCGTGACACCTGCATCACTCAGGGAGTCTGAATTCCTTTACACCTACTTCGCAGATTTCCGCCTTCCGCCACCTTCTTACCGCTTTGAGACACGGAGTATGTAGAAATCGCATTTTCAATTGTTTCTGCTTCGATTATACCTTGCCTCCCCATGTGCTCCTAGCTAGAATATTATAACCTAGTAGGTACAAAGGCCGTTTGTAGGGGACTGCTATCTATATCTTTCAATGATTAATTTTGGAAAGAGTTCCGGAACTTCCGTAACAAGATAATTGACCATAGTCCTGTTTGTAACACCAATTCACTTAATAAGTATTTTGTTTGCCAATACTTTAACAATAAATATTAACTTTATAAAGAACAACTTGTAACAGTAAATATTTACATTACAAAACTTGTATAATACTGATCTTCATCTACCATGTTAAGCATTGGATGTATTTAGGATGATTCGTAGAGTTATTACGATGAATTCAATAACCAAGTCAAGTTTCAAGAATGTTATCTGAACAAAATACTCTTCCTTTAAGTTAAATACTTTTAAATGTAATAAAATTCGAGTCATTGTACTTATTTATGTTAACAGCCAGTTTGCAAACCGCAAAGAATATCGTAGGTATATTTATAAATGCCTACTTCCACAGCCGAACAAAGGACAAGGTGACACTCCCCTCAATAAGTACTACATAGTTTATTAAACCACTTGTTTACGAGAACGAGGAACAACCGTAATCTATCCCAGAACAGGTTGGTCAATAACTCTGTGGTCAGAGGCAAAATGTGTTGCGCAATA
This sequence comes from Blastobasis lacticolella, assembly GCA_905147135.1. Lineage (NCBI taxonomy): Eukaryota > Metazoa > Arthropoda > Insecta > Lepidoptera > Blastobasidae > Blastobasis > Blastobasis lacticolella. Next base: position 10,152,132 of record LR990039.1, on the reverse strand, counting down.
TATTAGAGGCTCGAAGCCGATGCGCGAGCAAACTAAGTCATTAGTACAGTTTTAAAATTGTAGTGTTTTACTTAAAGTCGCACGTGTACGAAACCTTTGTTCGCCGCAAATGAATCACCGTTAAGTCGATGAACCGTGTAGTAAGGCAGTATAACAATAATGTTGCGTCTGCGATACGATGTACGGCCGTTGCGTGCATCGCCGCGTCGTACGAACGTAGCACGTATGCGCGCGCGCACCGCCTACGTCTATTAGCGGAGTAATCGACTGATGAACGATACAAGAGCGCAGTTGCGATGGACTCGCCTGAGGTTAACGTTTAGGAGCGAGAGGGAGCTGCTTTGGGTAACAAACTGTCAGCAAAATCTATTGTCTTTCTATAATCCATAGATGGCGGCACTCACTTACCATCGGCGACCTGCTTGCTTGTTTATCTTCATCTAGGGTATATCCCTCTTAACCAAGAATAAAATAGGTTTGTCCCATAAAATGTATACACCAAAAGCATATACTCGTACATGGGATCAGTACAGCGCAACCGGGGACAGATAGCGGCGTCAAATATCCGCGGCTTGGGCGAATTGGCGGGAGATGACAGGTATCATTTGTGACCCCAAAATGCCGAGAAAGCTGGTTTATAAGACCATTATTAGACCTGCTCTCCAAGCAAGACTTGGCCCCACTAGAGCGACACAAGTTGGAGTTGCGCGTCACGGAAAGAAAGATGCTACGGTAGATGTGTGGAGTTTCACGGAAGGATCGCGTTCGAAACGACCACATTCGCGGAAGGTAGCCTTGGTGCTCGCGTCTTCGCAGATTAGCTGCAAGAATGCCGCCTTAGATGGTATGGCCACGTGTCGCGAAAATCGGTAAATTACGTAGGGAACAAATGTCTGGAAAGTCAGTCGGCACGGGAAGGTGAGGCCGGCCTAAGAAGCGATGACTTGACGAATTAACTACCATTAAGGATATCGAAGTCCGAGTAAAGTGGACTAAGTGTAGTAGGAAAGCGGACCCTGGGCTCTCGCCTAATTTATTTAGATTTACGTGCCTGTGACAGACAGACGGACAGACGAGCGAACAGACGGGCGGAAAGCGGAGGCTTAGTAATAGCCACGTAGGGTTTGTCACCCTTTGGCTATGGAACCCCAAAAGCAATCGCTCAGAATGCACGTAATAAATTCTTGCTCCAACAAGTCATCAGGCGTTTGAACTTATTAAAACGGAAGTGGGTACTTACAAAGGCGTACAATTACATTGTTGATGCTGTAATAAAATAAAAAGTGCTGACTGAAACGAAATTAAATCTTTCCAATAGATACTGAGTTTATGTTCGAATAAAATTTAGTACGTATTATACCGTTGTTGGTGTTAGGGGGATGAGAGAACATGGAGGTAGCTTTTGTACTAAGTAAGTACATTGGATTTCTTCTTTTATTTTGGTATTTTTTATGCTACAGCGACAAACAAGCAGACAACCTACCTGATGGAAAGCGGTGGTCATGTTGGCGTTAATGTCCCGGTTGTAAACTCGCGCGCGAGGGCCCTGGATCCGCCTTGACCATGACCGAGGATTTGGTAGATCAGGTTATTATAGCGGAGCGACTGCCATCTGACCTCTGTGACCTTGTTGATAGGGGAACCTGACCAGATTAGATCATAGTTACACATTCAATTGCCTGAGTGTGCAGGTTTCATCACGATGTTTTCCCTCGCCGTAAGAGCAGCGGTTAGTGTTCAACTAATATAAGAAAATAAACATTGGTACATGGAGGCATTGAGATTCGAACCCGGTACTCGGGGTACGATTTGGACCCCTTAACCATTAGGACACCGACGCTCTTACCTGATAGAAAGCGACACCTGTCTTTTACTGCCACTTTGTGACGATGACGATGACGGAGGTCTTAGCTGATCTGCTTCTAAGACATTGGTGACCTAATACGACACTCATCAAATATATAAGGTTGTCCTATTTTGTACTCGGCCGGAGACGACACAGCTCGTAATAATTGTCACTGAATAATAGCCGGGCCCATTCAATGGGTAAGTATCAGAAATAATCATATTAGTTGCATAACAGCGAGTATGTCCGATTTATCAGCGCTGAATTGGTTAATAATGAGATATTCGCTAACAGATGCGTGGTCAACACGCGAGTTGGCAACCGGCCAATGATCGTTGGTTATTTTCCAACCCTTTTCCAATTAAAGCCACATTCTGAGATCGCTTACCGGAGCGCCAAACAGAACCAGCAAGATAGCAGTTTACTTCGACATGCCTCATTCTACGCGATACTCCAAACTAATCGCGATAGAACAAGATCTCTTTTTAATATATTTCGAACCCATCAGATTTATATAGGACTAGGTTATGCCCGCGTCGTTTTTTAAATGTCGTAAATTTTTGCTGTTTTATAAGTAGGTTTAAATGTCTAGTGAGGCCTGAGGAGTCCGCCTGGGTGAGTACCACCGCGTTATCTATCTCTGCTGCCATGCAACAATGCTTGCATTGATGTGTTCCAGTTGGAAGGATAATTTATCGAGCTAAATGTCGTACATGTCATAACATGGTAACATATAGGTGAAAGTTACCACTTACCATCAGGTGGGCTATCTGCTCGTTAGTCACTAGGTAGCATAAAAACACGGACGGTTCTCCCTCACTGAAATAGAATGTAGGTATGGAAGGGCGGTGTTTCCGAGATTTCAGAGTTTCTTGAGACATCAAAATCCTTTTGTCTACTAAGTATAGCCACCCGACTTGAGTAATTCACATACCTACGCACTATATTATAATAAAATAGTTCCATAAACAGTAATAAACATACGGGCCCTACAGCTGCACAGTTAATCTCAATAAACAGTTTCCTTCTAAATTAAGGCCGTACGCTATCTCATTCGCACAAAGTCCTGACTTGGCAGTGGCAAAAACGAGAACCATGATCTTGTTGAGTACCTTTTGCAGAAATGTAGCGATGGAATCGACACCAGCGCCATCGCAATTGTTCTTGTGTAGGTTTTCTGTGACAGGGATGCTGTAAGTTACGCAAGCGATGCTATTTTGGTGTTGAATGCAATAAGTACTTACTTTGTTTGTTTTCTTGTCTTCATAACGGAAATAGGTCACATCTCTTTATGTTACGACTAAGCAGCTAACTAAAGCTTCGCTTACTTCGGACTTAATAGTCGGTGATTCGAATGCAAGTTGTTGCTTCTTCCTCTGCCTATTGTAATTTTGTAGGAAGAAGGAGCGTCGGCGGCCGAGTGGTTAAGGTATCAGACTCGTAAGCGAGGGCTGCCGGGTTCAAATACCACTGTGGCTATGTACCAATGACTATTTTCTGAGTTATGTACATGAGTTGAATGCTAACCGATGCTCTTACGGTGACGGAAAACATCGTGATGGCGAATGAATGTGTAACCATGATCCAATCTGGTCAGGTTCCGCTGGTAGGTGGGCCACGGAGGTCAGATGGTTATCGCTTCACTGTAACTATCTGATCGATCCTGGATCATGATCTAGGCGGAGCCCAGCCCTCGTTCGCGAGAGCTCAACGGGGACATTAACGCCAAGATGATAATGATTATTTAATGAAATACTTAATTACAATTTTAATATAAAACGCCGAATGTTTGCACTAACCGCTCGCACTATTCTGGAGATTCGTCCCCTAGGGGTAAAATAGGGGAGTATGCAGTTCTAACAATTACAATTGCTTGGTCTACTAAGGGCCCAATTTTCGTACCACTCGCCTCTAGTCGACCGGTAAATTTTGATTTTTGACATGAAATTCATCCCCGATGGATGAAAGATGGGATGAAAGTTTGTATGTACTAAGCTGCCTGCCGAAATAATTTACTCTACCTAAAAACAATGAAATGTGATCCAACACTATCGGAATTTCATGTCTTATGAGTGTGAAATTTGATGTAGAAAATAAGTTTCCTTAGGATATAAAGTAAAATAGAAGTTGGACGATTAAGGTATTTTTTTCTGATCTGTCTTGGCCGTCACTATATAATAATTTACCATCTAGAACCATAGGTGAGATGGTGGTCAAATGCCTGTCAAGTGGTCAAGTGACTCCCCTGGTGTTGCTGATGTCCATAGGCGGCGGTGACAACTTTCCATCAGGTGGCCCGCTTGCCTGTTTGTCTGCCGTATAAAATAAAAATAAATCAGATCTAAAAAAAGCCCGTTAAAAGTCATCTCCACGTCAAGCCAGCCTATCCACTTACACTCTAACTTCTGCTGGCGTACGTTTAGCGTGAAATAAAACTTATTTAAGTATTTAGTACAAAATTAATTGCCCCACAAACCGTTTGAGGGGTGGCCGGGATATAGACTCGTATAACGCGAGCATTTCGACGAAATTAAAGTTTTACCAGCTATACAACGGCTTGGCAAACCATGTTATTATTGTTATAAATAAATATTTTTACATGACTATATAAGAAATAATCTTTTCATCATCTTGGCGCTAATGTCCAGGATATGTTCTCGCGCACGAGGGCGCGGGGTCCGGCTTGACGATGATCCAGGATATGACAGATCAGGTAATTACAGTGGAGCTTCTGCCATCTGACCTCTGTGCTTCCAGGGGTACCTGACCAGATTGTATCATGGTTACACATTCAGTCACCTGAATGTGCAGGTTTCATCGCGATGTTTTTCCCACGCCATAAGAGCATCGGTTAGTAATGAACTGATGTATATAATTCAGTTAAGAGTCATTGGTGTATGGCCTTCGCTAGATTTAAACCCGGTACCTCTCGCTTACGAGTCTGATACCGTAACCACTTGGCCACCGACGCTCCTACATTACATGTAATTGTGCAATATTGTACGGTGTATTGTACGGTTCATTTTGTTATTTACTGGTTTGTTATAAATTCTTGTATAATTTGATTATCAAGATTCTAGAACTACTATGGTAAATAGTGACCATACTTCAGGTACTATATTATGTAGATTTGCAAGGTACCATATTTTAAAATTATTATTTGGTCGGTGCTTAAATTATTATTGAACACTTCCTGGGAAGTTCTCCGTGGCTTGAGTTCCATTTATTTTTGACTCAAGTTATGGCAGTTACCTAGCTTAAATGAGACACACACTCCTATGACGCTGCACTTTTGTAAAATTAGTTGTAATTGTTATTTGGTCTAATGTACGACAACCCATCAGATAGCGGACGGGGCACGAGTAATCGAAGGGCGAATTATCGTCGGCATCAGGAATTAAATCGAAGAAAATGAAACGTTTTATTTAGTCCACAAGATTCCGTCAAATTCTGACTGCTCGAATTATAAACCAACCATCGCCCCGTCTAATCTCCTACAATATTTAAAGTTTTAACCCTTTCCCTTAGGTAATACCCCCCCCCTCACCCCCCAACAACGTACGCGTACGAAATCTCGCCAAAACATTTCTTCCAGGCATCTCCTGCGCCTGCGATGCCTGTTTGTAGAGCAATAAAACTGAATCTACTAAAGCTCATGAGCAACTGTAACAACATCGTTACCAGTCAAACATGGTTTTAGTGCCGGCTGTGTGCGCACACGCATGACCTTTGGCGACCGCTTCACATATGGTGGCTTGATGAGACGTACCTATACACAAAAGTACTTGACTGAGTAGGAATCAGTCGATGATTGATTAAATAGGTTGGTCGTTTGTTTTAGTACAAATATACTTTAATTCATGTATCTCGGTGATACCAGGGAGGGCAGGGGAGGGGTGGGATTAAAATATGTTTCAATAGAAAAAGACAATAGAAATATACCGTAAGGAGGAAATAACATGAAACGACTAAAGAATGATGCCTTCCATGTTGACAGTGAGTCTATTGAAACCTACTGAAACACATTTAAGCCAGATGTCAACAATAAAGCGGCCTTAACTAAAAAGAAATGTACGAATCAAGAAAATGTATATAGACAATCATCTACATAGAAAAAAGTTAATATCAAAACACCGCAATAACATACATATGATACAAAACAATTAGAGATATTTGTGTGTGTTGTTTGTTTGTTAGTTATTTGTAGCACTACAACTCCTGAAATGAAATCACTTATTAATCAAATCTATTTTAATTTGGTCGCATAACATTCTCAAGTAGCTCCACCAAACAAACGGAACATATTGCAAGCGAGAATGGAATAGCTGTACAAATTAACACACGTTATTATAACTATGCAATCGAGCGCGGACCTTGTCTATTTGGGGACGATCTGAATCACAGCGGGAGACATACGCATGCAGACCGCAGTATCATCGGTTGGGTTTTATAGCCTTTGACTGTGTATCTTCAAGGATTATTTACTTAAATTTATCTATGTACCTACCTTGCTGTATCAAATCTTCTCCATTTGGCACAAGTAGCTAATCCTAGATTACTGTTTAATCCGGCTTAACGGCACAGACAGAATATTCACAATTAATAATTTAAATCACTTGAGGGTAATCAGGCTGTCAAAAATGTATTTACTCACAGACAAAAAAATTACAAACATCTTAAGAAATAAATAATGAACACTTATACTTAGGTATAAGCAGGCTTAATTCCTAACATGAAACTCAAAAATTTGAATAATTGTTAAGAATGAATTTTTAATAACCTCTCAAACATATTTGATACGCATTGTTAAAGGTATTACAATATTGAGTAAACTCACGAAAATGGTTACAGGCAGTCCCATTATGATGCTGCCGGAAACCTTAGTAATCCTCTTAAGGGCCCAAAAGCGAGTCGCATTAAAAACGGAATTGTATCGAATCCACCTTCCATAATAAATATTAATACACAGTAAACACTCTCAAATATTAAATGTGCAGAAAATTGCGAGAGGCACCCTTTATATTCTGTCATCCGTCAAAATGTATTTTCGCATTTTTAAGGATCGCCGAAGACGAGTACTGCAGGGAGAGCCCTGTGTGAACAGTGTCCGCGTCCTCTGATATTTTTTTTCTTTTCTTATTTCCCCCGAATCATCTTGTTCGCTTCGTCGCCATTAATATTCATAAAGTAAATTGTTGAGATGATCCGACAGGCTTCAGAATAAAGAGGAAGTTTCACTTTAAAAGGTAAGGTAGCGTTTTTAGACAACAATTAAACGGCTTCTTTCTAGAGATCGTCTTGATTAATTTTTATCACGATCTGTTCAACCAACTGAACGAAACTGTTCAACCAATCTAAGGGTCCCCAGTGGAGGACCTTGGTCAATCTCGTTAGTATAATATCGTTTATGCTACTAAATATGTTCGTCCATTGTATGGAGAAGGATAATTAATGGCTGTTATGGTGTACCAAGTAAACACAATTTCATTATTTCCATAAAAGACCCAGTCTTCACTATGGCATTTGCATTATGATTACATTAGTAGCCAGACACCAGATGCGATCTCAGCGTGTAACCTAATGTAAAAATGTGCATCTGATTTCCCTCTATCTCTTAAGGAATCTGTTACGGCATCACCATAACAGCATTGCGCGAACTAGACACACAAAACAAAACCGGCGAATATCATTCCTGGCGCGCACCTGTATCATTTTAAATATTCTTTTGCAGCGTCCCCTCGTATCGCTATACTGAAATGGGGTGCACTCGACCAAGATAAGGGATTAAAAAGAAAATGCCATCCCATTGTGGAGACGCCCACTTGTACGCGACGGAGCAATCATCCGAGACGCTCCCAACGAAAAAACGATATGAAACACGGTAGAAAAAAACGTTATAGAGGTAAAGGAAAAAGTAAAACATGTTAAAGGAGAAGGGGACGTTTTCAAATAGGAAGAAACTGAGACAGTAATGGAGACGAATCTGAAAAATATAACGCGAGAGCTCGTTAGATGATGAAGTGCCGCCGTACATGTTTGAGAGCCTGCGATGGAGCTATTGAAACCTCGAATTATTTGGAAGATGGAGTGCTCATTCGAACAGCGAACAGATTTCGTCAACATTGTAGCAAAGTATATCTACTTGTATAGATAGATAGATTAACTCTTTATTGCACACAAAATTACAAAAAACGAAAATATATGTATATAGGTACTCGTAAAATCACCAACCCGCTGCTTTTTCTAGTTCACAATTAAAACGTTTATTATATTAGAAGAAAGAATATGTTAAAATAAATGGAAAAAGAAAATTGCGGCAGCAACTCTTGAGTACAGAAAATGAAGACTACCCAGAAACCATTAGGAAAAAGATTGCAGCACAAAGCACTCACACTGGACCTGATCTCGAGCCATGGAGTGCTTCAGGAAACAGAGCCAGACGTTTTCGTCGAAAAACCTCTGAAAAACGGATCGAAAATAGAGTACAAAAAATCGAGACATCTCTAGAAGCGGCGGGTCTCAAGCCTTACAGCAAACCTTGGTGCTTTGACGGCCGTCTATTACACAGTCAGGGCTGAATAAGCCAACTTTCCTTTCTTGACTTTTTCAGAGTTATAAACAGAACAAAATTATTTAAAACAATATAAATAAACACAATATTTTACAATAAATTATCAAAAGAGGCGAAGACGTATTTGTTAATCGACCTCAACCCTTTTTTCTTTTTTGATAAAGATTATTTCTATCAATGGCTTACATCAAATATATCAATGGCTATATTACATTTTTCTATATTATGATCAAAATGAATTATACATAAAAAATATAGGGACTTACTGCAAATTGTAAAAACGAAGTTCAAGTATAGGTACTATTCAAAGTTATATTACCTCTTATTCCTTTGTTTCATTTAGAAAACACCCTACGCGATTTTTATGATTAAGCATTTTATTTGCAGGTGTAGACCGTTAGAAAATAAATAAAGAAAGTGCGGTGTGCGCTGCGGTTCAACCTTTGTTTCTCGCCACTCACCGTGCCGTATCATTAACTCGGAGTGGATGCAGGATTTTTTACACTTTTTAACGTTAATCCTTTTTTATTTATGGAAAAGCGGCGAGTGGTGTCACTGATCTTTGAATTTTGAGAGGTGACGCTGGCGCTGTCGGATCCCGTTCACAATGTGCTGATGGTGCTATGGCATTAATTAGTGGGAATTTTTGCGGGTACATTTGGTTCAAGACTCGACGCGCAGACAAAATAAAAAGTACTCGGCGCAAGGGTGCAGGGAAAAGGACTAAAACCATTTGGGCGTAATATCTTTATGGCTTCCATAAGACTTTTGATACATCCTCTACATTACAATCCTAACTATAAGCATCAATGCAATTATAGGGATGAGACATTTCATCTTAGTCCTCATAGTGAAGTATCTCCGGTTCTACATTTTTGTTGCCTGCAACATAAATTCATGAATCGTAGATGTTATTTATGGGCGACAATTACCGCTTAATATCATGTGGGCTGTCTGATCGTTCGTCACTGCGTAGCTTAAAAAAACATTACTTTATTAATTAAACTACCAAAAAAGAGTTGTGACAAAACGTATAAAGATTATTATACTTAAGACATTGTTGTGCCTCAAAACTATTTCAACCCTTACTATTTACAACACCTGTTATTAGAATTATATTAGAAAGGGTAGAGTCGTACAGCTTGAGTTGTCATGGGAATGGTCACACACAATGGCCATACTATCCCGGCATTTCACGGTGTTGGGTACTTCGAAGACCGCATGTTGACATTGTAGACAATTGTAAGATGATCCAATTAATGGCAACCTACACAATGGTATGTTTCCATAGAATTAAAATAAAAAATTGGTACCAAGGGTGTCTACTATGATTAAAGATTTAATTTATCTATAACAATCCCTCACAAAATGTACCTACAGTCATCGTAATAAGCTTTGTCGAAATCTTCCAGATATAATCTCGCATCACAATAATATACACACGACAAATATGCATATTGCGTATTACGAAGTTGAAATGTATCTCGCTGATACATAAATCACGAGATTCTTTGTAGATATCGTAATGAGATCAGGCGGGTGCGGGGGAAATTTAAAGGCGCGCTCTCCTTTGCATTTTATTTGTAAAATTTAAAGACATGAAGTTGATTCTATTTAATTTACTAGCGTTGGTAAAAAGTGAAATATTATCAATAACACAGCAATTATATTTGCAAGCAAGGGTCCTGAAAACATAGCTTATAATTAGCCTAGCTCAGATCAAAAAAGACATCCTTCATAAGTTAGGCATGATTTTTATAGTATACTATATTATTAAAGTGAAAAGTTACTAATATCATACCTAATGTACCCTGAAATACAGGCACAAAAAATAACAACAGTCCAAAAAATAAGCTCGAACAAGATGATGTCATAGAAGCTATCTCCCATCCAACCATTCAGCCGCTTCCCCTTAAAAATATTTTAGCACAAAAAGAAATCGAGGCACACAATATGGGTGAAACGTAATAATTCGAAGTTCTCAAAAGATAAAAGCCACCAGTCATAGAGATTTCCCTCGCGGATTCGGTGTTTTTTTATTACTGCGACGCCGTTTTCATCAGATAGGAAAGTGACGGGGCGGAAAATGAATTTGAATTATAAAGTTAATTATACAGAGGAAAATAGCATGATTTTTATTGATACCTTTAGCCGAGATTGAAATTTCGATAACGTGACTTTATTTGGTTAATTTTGAATACACAGCCCAATTTGAGATGGTGTCTTTGTAGTGATTGTTATTTTTATTGTTATCAATCAAGAACCTAAGCTTCAGTAAAAAATCACAAGTTTTATCTAAGTCCTATGAACCAGTGATTTTAAATACACGTTTATATTATTAAAGTCCTACAATTTAAATCGTTATTCCTTAACAATAACAATGTTTAGAACACAATATGCGTAGAATGTACATTTTAGTGTAGAAAATTTAAATAAAACCATAAACCGAATCCAACACGCGACTTCACTAAAAACAACATTATTGCAAAATCCTCCTTTACGTCATATAAAAATTTTAACACAGCAGACTCGGCGAGGTGTTTTCATAACAAATGTGTTAGGCGTAAAACGAGAGTTATTATTAACAATAAATTGCATACGGCGCAGTATATCGCTGGAATCAACACATACGATGCAGTATTTTATGATTTCTGTTACACACAGTGCCTAAGAGGAGAATGTAGGGTAGCGCATTATTGTGACTGCTTGAACTTAGTGTATATTTAGGTATACTTGTGGTATATTTAGAATTATTTAGATTAGAGAGCACTACACATTTTTTTTGCATGACGTGCTCATCTAGGTTCGTGTTTACGTGTGCTGTCAAGCTGTCATTTACTTAAAAAAGCAACTTACGACCTGCTGATGTGTATTTTAAACCATATAGACGACATTAATTTATGCCAAAAGTAACTTACTACAATGTTGTGTAAGATATTCATTTTAATCTTTCAAGAACATAACATGAAATTTAAATTAATCGTTATTGGTTATACGATTATAAAAGAAAGGTTCCAAGAAACACATACTGAATTTTCACGTGTCTAAGTCATGCAGCTAGCTCAGAATCTGTGCTTAAAAATCTTTAAAAAATAAAAGTAAACACCTTAACATATTTATATAAAATATTTGGTTTATTTTGAACAATATATATTATAACACACAACAAGATAGGTTGTTCGAATACTGAATGTAAATGTTGGAGTACAATGTTTTAAAAAGTCTAATGTCTCTCCCTGCACCCTATTATTGTAATCTCGGTAATAAAAGTGATATTAAATTTCAGACATTTACTTTTTATAACGGAAGATGGAAAATGCGAATTTCATATCAGTTGTTAAAGTAAAACGATGGATTTACCCGGCGCTAGTCACGTGTGCCTCGCGAACGTAAAACTGAGGGAGTGCTCCAGGGCTGCACTCTAGCACCACAATCGCACAAAGGATCAATATATTACATTATACTTTTTAATAAACCAATAGATTTCTTTATATTTGTATATTGTTTAGGTATATACTTTACATAAGTATTGAATGAAAAATTTGAAATTGTCTCTAAACTGTTAGGTAGGTACCTACTCATAATCAATTAAAATAAAATAAATAAAAACTCGATATAAATTTTTATGGGTAATGTTAATAAAACTAAATGAAATATAAAAATGAAAAAACCAAAAATAAATAAATAAACATTTTAAACCTATGCATTTTGTAGTTACCATTTTATAGTTTAGTACATAGGTAAATACTTATCTACATTGTTTCGCAAGCTCCGCAAATCCTTCGGTGTATTTATTATCATTCCTCAACGAATACTATTTTATGTTGCTCTTTTTATTCGCTCCTTTACTGTTCAAACATAAAGGGGGAAATAAAAGATTTGTTGTAAAAATTAAACTCTTAAGAATATCCATCCCCTTTATCGGCCGACAGTAACGGAACAGAGGCATTATAATTTTTATTATTGTTCTAAAGATGCTCGTATCTTCTTCCTGCATTCATGTTATTTAAACCTAACCATTAAAAAATCCAAATAATTTTTTTTACATTTCGTCCAATCCATGTAACTAGGTACATACACCTTAGTAAATGTGTTCTATCCCTGTGTAGCTAGATAATTTATGAAATCGAATTCGATTGACTTGATAATGCCTTTATATATAACTATTGTTGTGATTGAGTGCAGCATAACATTACCATTAGGTATATAAAAACTTTTCAACTGATAATAAACTCGGTTTAATGATTTAAAAAAGTATTAAATCCAAGATGAATTTTAGGACGTAATAATGTCATTTCTCGGACAATGTCGGAGCACTCTTTGAGTAAGTTCAGAGTTCAGATTTTATTTGACGTTTTATGCGCGAGACGCGTGCGCATATGTTAATGACGTAGCACCATTTTATGTAGAATATAGGCTGTAAATGTTTTTACGATCGCCTGGAATTGCAGTGATAAAGGGTGTGTTCCATCAATTATCGGGTATTTAGGGCTAATTGCCCCTTTTTTAGTATCGCTACAATAATGGAAATTACAGTCCTTTGCTTCGTGGTGATCTCCCAGATTTAAGTGCCGTGGTTCGGAGAGATATTATTATAAATACGGGTACAATGCTGTGTGAGACGTACAACAGGCGAACGATATAATTTTATTAAGATTAACATTCCATTTAATCTTAACAAATCTTCAAGATTAACGAATTCTTTTTTAAATATGCATTCGAATTTAATCTTGTACCATAACAGGTGTAGGCATAACAGAAAATTTATAAAATTTAATAATCTCTATCATCATCGTTTTGTTTAATTAGTTCACATTAAATTACAATGTATAATATAATGTATTACTGGTAAAACCACAAATGCGACGCGCAATAATGTTTTTGTGATAAACAAAGTAACTTACAAATACTTAGTGTTCAAGTGTTAGAAGGAAAATCGTAATCAAAAACAAATTACACAAATTAATTGGAATAAAAATCAATAAATGAATGCGCAATTGTTTTCGTAATAATTATTATACGTAACTGTTTTGTACAATAATATTTTACAGGAAGAACTATTGCGATATACTTTACAAACATTTTGTTCAATATTGTTAAAAAGTTATAGGTATTCTTGGCGTCAATATACCTGTTGGACTCTGCGAGGGCCTGGGGTCCATCTTTACCATGATCCAGGATTAGACAGATCAGGTAATTACAGTAGAGCAACTGCCATCTGACTTCTGAGAGACGTTAATAAAGTAACCTTACCAAAATTAAGGTTTCCTCACGATCTTTTCCCTCACCGTAAGAGCATTTGGTTAGTGTACAACCAATATAAAAAGTCATTGGTATTTAACGATTTGTACAGGCATACATAGTCATGCTTATTTTATACTGCTGCCTTATGTAAATGGTGATACTGGTCTCAAGCTCAGTACCTCCGACGTTCTTGACGTCATGATCTTGGCGGTAATGCCTAGTTATGCTCTCAAACACGAGGGTCCGGGGTCTGCCTTGACCATTATCCAGGTTATGGCAGATTGGGTAATTACTATCTGTAAATTTTTTGTAAAAATTTACAAAGTAAATTTTAACTCATATCTATGGGCTAAAACTAGTATAACAGAGGACTAGCGCGCATCCAGCGAGCCCGCAACAAAACCAAAAATCATATTTGAATCTATAAACAATTTACGACACGGCACTACGGGCTCCGTGCGTTTACGATAAACGAGACTCCCAGTTTATTACTAACCGGCGATTAGCCAAAATCCTTACGACTTGACCGTAAATAATGTGTATAAAAAATATTACTATATGCCTACTATACAACAGAAAAAAAGAATAACTCAACTTTTTATTGTGACGCGTTTATGCGGCCAGACATTTTTTTTATAGTGTGACACGCGCGCCGATATGGTCGATATTTTTTACGATCGAATTTAATTTATTTGTGTCGTCATAAATGTCAGTGTGGAGCATCGATGCTCGTTGCGTTCTGAGATTATTATTTGTTGCCCATGGACGGTTTAACTGCCCTGGCGCAAGCCGCAGTTGCGATTTCGATGATACTCGGCCCACTATATGTAGCTACATATTGTACCTACAATAAAAAAGCCGGACCCACATTTGATTAACGCCGAACGCGGTCGATTATAACAGCAATTTCGCGAGATAGTTCGTGTCATTTTTATTTCTACTTCTTTATTAGAGTGTCATAGACCCGGTGGCAGCGCCGGTGTTGTTGACATTGACATAATTCACTTATGATAGACATACTAAACATTTCAAAATAACACGCTTAGTTCCAGTTTTGGTCACCAGGTCAGGTCAGCTTATGCACTGTTACTTCAATTTATTACCTCTTTTTCTCGTTTCCGCAGAAACATCGATAATACCACGTGCGATCTCGCGAAATTATAGGTCCATTCTAGTTTAACGTCTATCACAATAGGGGGCTGCATTCGTTCACAATACGGTAGCACTACTGTCTTAGTCTATATTGTCTTCAGTTAGTAATTCAGTTTTTCGTTGTTTTAAACATTTTATTAATTTCTCTATTAGATTTATTACAATAGGTTTCATAGATAAAGCTGTGATTAAGTCTGGCATCTAGATTTGTAATGAGATTTAGATTGTTTACAAAAATATTAATTATTTGAAATAACATCATCCACGTTCACCACAGGACTCGAGACCCAACTCATTAAAGAATACTTTAATTTTTTTTTATAACGTAAATATTATTTTATTTTAATTTAACAAAATACAGTTGATCCAAATTCAAATACCGCGAGTACTTTTCCAACGACAGAACACAGCGAAAAATTAAATAGATGAAAACTCATTTCACGTCTCCTTTCATTGAACTGCCTTTCTTTGCGATTGTAAATAATCTCTCCAGGTCCATGTTTAAGGAAAACCAACGCAACGCTACTAACATTAGGGTTGCTTTTATTACGTGGATAGCATTATTGGGTGTCTGTTATTGAGTGAAAATTGTACTTCTTTGAAGCGATTTGTCGCCGAGATGGTAGAAAATCTTTTGTCCAAACCTCAAAGGCATTTTTCCTATGCACCTTGTTATTACGGGTCCGTAGACAGGGTAGGGTTTATTTCGCTATCCAGGCACTGAGCGTATCAGACATTATTATGGTCCCTTTTTTATTACAAAACGATATTTACATCTCTTTGATTGTTTGCTATTAGAGATATTGTTTCCAAACAAATAACTACGTTGGTATTTTTGTAGGTTGTAGCTTTAGATACTTGTAGTATTGCTTCATGTTTGACTATAGAAAGTGCCGAATACGTGACGTATTGTACTTTTAACAAATTAAGATTAAACATAACATTGTTTATGGCAATTATAGTTAAAAGATAAACGGACATCCCTATACATCGTGCTAAATTAAGCCCTAGAGCACTTTTGACTTTTGCTTTAGATACCATTTATTTTTATTTATGATTCTGATACTTTTAGAAGATTTATATTTTTGCAGTAAAGTCCTATTCAGTAAAGTTCAGTTTCCAAGTAAACGGGGATACAAACATTGGTAGTAACTTAGTTATTCAGACAACAGCACCGCACTTCCAGATTAGCTTTTTTATTTACAGGTTTGCGTTCAAACCGAATGTAGATGTCTCATTCTGATGAATGCATTGTCGTTACATTATCAGAGAACATCTATCCCTATCTAACATTACTAGCTCAATATATCCGTTACCCTCCCTCTCTCTGGCATTAATGAAAGCAATTTGTCGGTGGCGTATTCAATTTGGCAAAGTAAAATTAGGTATAATAAAATTATACAGATTTGCGCTCAAGTTTATAAAGAGATGTGTAAGAGGATTGCTTTTGGGTAATTTTATTTTTAGAGGGGTGCCTTTTGTGCCTGTTTTGTACCTGTGGTTTTTAATCTGCCTAAATTGGCAGTCGGCACATGTGGGGTTGAATCTGTGTATGTTACCGGTTACCTTTGAAGTTATTATTAAGTATCTAAGTATTTATCTATATTTTGAAATATTTGCGCAAGAAATTTAAACGAAATAATAGTATATGCACAATATAAGAAATTAGTAGATAATATATACGGAAGTTCTAAAGTAGCGCCAGTGACGGAAAGGGTGCAATAGGCTATCGTGGTCTGGGCATGATGCGGAGGGATGAAAATCATATTATGTCATGGTGAATATCAATGTGGATGAATATTTCAATAGAGGCCAATCAAAAAAATAACACGGGATTGACGGGAAGCCGTAGAAACATCGTAGCGATACAGTATGTACATTTTTTACAAATGACGATATATGTGTAAAAGAAATAAGTACTGATGACGATTGATCCAGTTAAATGAAAGGAGGCTATTGTGCTTACAACACATTCCCAGTGGGTAGGATTAGGAATAAATGACCTAGATTAATAAGTACTACTTACTACTTCACTGGTGATAGTTCGAGGAGTCTGTCAGAGCGAGGGAGATGAAGTCATAAAGAAAATGTGAGATATCGTAAAGAGTTAGGCGATAGGACCCTTGACCTCCAACACCAAAATACCCCACTAATGCCAATTCTGAACGGATTCCTTCTATTTGGGCCTCTGAGGATACATGTCAATTCATAAATAACAACATTTGATGTTATCTGAGTATATTTGGATTTGCAGGGGTTAGCCACATTCCTGCGCGCAATAACTGCTTACCGGCAGACATCGTTTACAAACAATAATAAATTCCAAAACCATTAGAGCTGGTCGCTTTAGAGTGGTATCAAGTTTTATGGCTCAGTTTGAAGATAAAGCAGTGGATTTCGATAGAATTGTAGGCAGATTTCATTACTATAGCACTATGCTATTTACGATGTAGTGCTCTAGGGTCGGTAGGAGTGGACAAGCTTCTAGTGCAAACAATATTTTGTACTGATATAACAATAGAATTACGTTTAGTGAGCAAAATCAAAGAGAAGGATGCCATCAGCGTCAATTAAATATAAATTTGTGATAAGTGAAAAAGCATGATTCAATCTGACCAGATTAACTTGGCCACGGAGGTCAGATGGCAGTCGCTCTACTGTAATTATCTGATCTGCCAAATCCTGGATCATGGCCAAGGCGGACACCGGGACATTAACGTCAAGATAAGTGATAAGTGAAAAAGTAATTAATTGAATACCTTGGGCTGATTTGAAACTACTGGGTATTCGGGGCTAACATATTCTTCAAGTTGATTTATTATTGCATAAACATTAATTCAAGTAAAATTATCATTCCTTGCAGCGGACACTTACCGATGTAGAGAAGTACGAGACTAGTAGTCATAACAGTATTTGTACATGTATGAAATCAATACGTACTAATACTGAATAGTATCGAATATAAACAGTTTTATGCAGCAATAACCCACGTATTGTTTCCACCCTACGACACTAAAAATGCCATTCAAATTATTCATACAATAAAACAGTCAAGTGTATCATTCGAATTATTACCTAGAGATATTTGCAGTGCACGATATTTTAGTCGTGTGCTATAAACTATCGTCTGTAACTATCACTTATAAATGGATGGAATAGAAACACCCTGTTTATTTTATATGTAAAATGTATCTAATACTGGAATCCACTTTCCCTGTTGCCCCCTCTAGCGCGCGTCAATAAGGGACAAACAGTATAACCGAGAAAAATATTTCCTATTGTCGCCTTTGACATGGAAGTGGACAGTTTGGCAGATTTGTCGCCCAAGTGAGGATTTCATAGTGCTAAGTATTTCCAAGTATTTAATGCAGAAGTAACCCGTGATTGTGCAAAATCTTAATATCGTGCCGCCACTGTAAATTGGATCGTCGTCTAAGTCGCGCACTTTTATGACGTTATTGTTTTATTAATATCTATAAAAAGAGCTTCTAAGTACAGCTCTTAGCTTGAACTTCTTACAGCTTGCGGTATTTACAATCTTTTACAGCCACGCTAAGTTTATTGTTCTATCGGAGCATTCTTAAGTTAGCACTCTGTTTTCAATTCCGTGTAACTACGATTTTTTTTTATTACGTAACTTTTTTTAATAGTATTAGGATTGGCAACAGCCACCAACGTAAGCGCAAATAAACGTCATCGTAAAAGTTACTACTTACCTCGGTAAACTATAGGTTTCCATAATAATCAAAAAGTCCACTTTTGGTCTTGAGCCTCGCAAATTGCAACTGTTTATTTTGTTCAATGGACATTCTGTCCACATCTCCACGTTTGGCAGGTGGATTGAAAATATATACATACATAATGACACGGCTGTTCCCCGTAGGCGTAGGCAGAGATAACATTATTCCACTTGCTACATTCTAGCTAGAATATTCACTGATGTCTGTTGATTCTTGCTAGTCTGAATAATGACACGCAAGGAGAAGGAGTTGGTTGTCCCATGTCCATACCGTTCCACGTCGTTGGTACAGGATACATAAGCATCACATCAACATCTCATAGCAGTCCACTGCTGGACTAGAGCCTCCTTCACATACATGGCGGACTTTGTCATAATCTCCACGGATGGCGGGATGGTTGGAGATCGCAGTTTTTAAAACGTCAAATCAGACAACAAACGCTGCTGCCCATTTTCGGGTCTAAGACAATATTCGCGTTATACGACACTCAGTCGAAGAGTTAGTAACATCACACAGACTCATAAACTCACAAACATTCTATTTACGTAAAACCAAGCAGTTGTGTGTAATTATTTTAATATTAAATAAATCTGTATCATTGAAGGCGAAGCCTTTGATATAATTATTTCGTATTAATTTTATAAAATAATATTTCGTAATTAAAGTACTTTTGCTAAGAGTTGATAAAATTACATTTGATTTGCTCTAGCTAAAAATACATAGAATAATGACGGTCCTAGGACTCTTCCTTCCCACTCCTAAACGAATAACTCTTTCTTTTTGCAGACTGACGCCTCTTCTGAGTCTGATGAGAACGAGACTACTTCCATCGCTGGATCTATAATCCGCACGATCATACCACGCAAGGTATCCATCTGCACTGCGATTATACTGATGCTGGGCTGGAAGCTGCTAGCCAACCGTTGAACTCCGCTAACACATCAATTGCTACTCTATGCTTTCGGAACCAGTGTGCTTAGAGTAATTACACAAGTTATTCTGACGTCACACAACAAAATTAACGTCCCTGATTTCAACAAAAGGAATCGTGTATGCCAATTTTTTATACGAATTCCCACTTTTGTATAGTTGTATATTTTTTTATTATATTACCCATTAATATCTATTTTACATCTGTAGTTAAATATGTGTTTGTGCTGAGACGCATAAAAATGTCTAATTCGAAACGCACGACACAGTAGTTTTTTATAAATATTTTAATTCGAAAACAGTGAGAAAGGATTTTTGAGAGCACTCACTAGGGCTCCATGTCCTTTGCTAATTAAGGAAACGGTATTTTATAATTATGTAACGAAAAATATACGCAACAATAAGTACTAAGGTTTATTGCAAAAAGAATAAAATTGATAACGATTGCTTCTCGGTTTTATAAAGGTAAAGCATATTTCTAGAAATGTGGACATTTGTAGCAAACTAGATGTAAAAATGGCAAAACCAATGCCATTCTAAATAAATATACATTATAATTTAAACGTAAGATAATTTAAAGTGGCATTACTTGTAACAGACTTTATTCAGTCGTAAATTAGGCAAAGCCTATACTGTTTTCTAAGGTCTTCAGCAGTATTCGATA
Organism: Blastobasis lacticolella; assembly: GCA_905147135.1. Taxonomy (NCBI): domain Eukaryota; kingdom Metazoa; phylum Arthropoda; class Insecta; order Lepidoptera; family Blastobasidae; genus Blastobasis; species Blastobasis lacticolella. The sequence goes on along the minus strand of LR990039.1, from coordinate 10,131,985 downwards.
GTGGCATTGGCATTAGATTTTATTTTTTCTATTTCATTATAATTTTGTTAACTTCTGATAATTTCAATCTGGTAATTGACCCGTCTATATTTTGGTATTATAAATAGATGAAATTAATTTTACAGTAGTCAGTCAATCGCTTAGGTAATATAATCAAGATAAGTTTTGATATAAGTACATACTTAGCTCGTTTCCGTAATATATCGCAAGTTCTACAAAAGAAAATTATATTCCGCTTTCGGTGTTAAAGTTAAATAATATCTATTCAATATCATAAAATAACAATTATAATGTAATCCATATATACACCATCATTTTATTAGACATTATATTACCTACACGTAGAAAGTTTCTATAATAGTACAGCTATTATTACATTAAATGTAACTTTGAATTTGACAAGCTCAAAGTCCCTTTTCCCAGACCGAAATCCCTTTAGAGTATTTCAAAGAAAGTTTTATTAATATTATAATAATTTATTAAAGAAAAAGTCCACGTCCCCCCAAATTGTTCCAAAGAGAGCAGCCTAAAAATTATCATTGATTGATCTCATTTTATTATTTTTGTAATAGAAATGTTTATTATATAAATATTGTAGCGTATTTTAATTAGAATAACCGGTTTTGTGTGGAGCTCGTGCCAAGTTATTTAAAATGGATATATTACGTGAGCACATATTATAGGCGATACGGCATGGAGAGTCTGACAGGCTCAAGCTGATCTTGGCAGTACAGAATTAATCCTTATTTTTGAAAGATCCAGACTCTGCTGAATGAATAACTATGGCGGACTGTAATGTCTGGATCTGGGTTGTATTTTACGATCTTTTGATATAAGTGCTAAGTTTTGTGTAAGTAATTATGTTAAATTGAATTAAATTAAATTAGTCTCAAATATTATACTTGAGTGTCCTTTAATACTTGAATGTTCAACTTCAAAGTTATTATTATTATCAAGACATACCGACAAGTCCATCAAACCTCCAGTAATATTGTGAAGATATATTTATGATCGAATTGTAATTTCGATAAATGAAGCTAGCCTTGAATGAATTTCAATGTGTCCTGATAATTTTACATTTTATACATATTACGTAAACTAACTACATTATCAAAACAGTTTTATGCTACAATACTCAGAGTTACCGGCTGGCAAAGGCCTAGACTGAATGCTCGGATGATGATGACTCAGAGTTACCGGCTAGATTTTTGAATTCTTAAATTGGTTTGCCAAGATCCGCGTGAGGGACTCTATTATAGTATAACGTTTAATTTAGTGGGTAGTAAAATAAGCTCTATCATTTCTGTTTGTTGTTATTCATATAAGACGGAATCTGTTTGTCTATGAATTCTACTTCTTCCAGTTTATTATTTTTTCAAACTAATAAACTGGATTTCTTTCATCCCTTTTTGTGTTTTAAATAATTCCCAGTTCTATAATATTTGGGTTGTAACGATAGCTTTAAAGATTGTAATAAGTTAAGATAACAAAGCAAAGCGAGGGTCTAAACTGTGTGCTACTGCGAAAGTTTCGTGTGAAAAATTGCTTAGTAATAAATGAAAATGTTTCATAGTCATTCAGAACACAAATCTGTTCTGCTTTTTTATATCTGAAGTATAAATACATATAAATTTATTATAAGAAAATTCTGTGATAGAGTGTATAGGTCTTATTTATTGCTCTGCGAATGAACACGTTACAACCTTAAATTATAAGCCAAAAAATCTTTAACAAATCTCAATTCAAATTTTTCATCATTATTGTTTTGTTCGAACATATAGAACTGGGAATTACTAAAAATCTCTGTTATTGTGATCTTCTCTTTTCCTATTCCAAATTCACCTTCCTATTTATCGTTGCAGTTGAACTGTCAAACGGGCGACAGTAAGACAGTGGGCGAGTCGACGCCGCTTGTAACCAGCAGAAATGATTTTGAGCTTTATTTATGCCGTGCTAGTTATGCACAATTTAAGCTTCGAGTTACGCGATGCACACTATAGTGCACTAGATTAGTTCTAGGTTACTGAGGCTTTCGTAATACATTAAATGTAAGGCAGCTCTGTAAATACCAGCTTCAGAACACCACGTCTTCGGTGTTTGTCGTGTACGGAGTTTTAACAGTAATTTTGCATGGCGGATTTGGAGGGAGACTTTAGAATTAAATTTCTCATCTAATACCATAATTTACATTTTTATCAATAGGATACAGTTACTACGTGTCTGTACTCGCATATATTCACTAGTAGGAATATTACTATAATTAATTGAATGTTGTGGCCCCAGTTTTAATCGCCATTACCACGTCCAAACCTTATTTAATTTTTAAACAAGTCGTCTCAAATCAAAGCCTAACACCCGGTTTCTGAAACGTATACCAAATCATTGATTAGCTAACAGACTGTCACATTTAACAAGCTATTAAATCTCTGTGGGTTTCTGTAAGGCCAATTAACTTAAAATTAACTAATCGACCATTAACAGGTGATACATTTTTTCGTTTGGCTACCCCAGCTAAAATCAGTCACATTAATTCACTAATATATGTTTTGTTTCTGTCTAACGCATTGATTTGTCTGTCCCTAGGGGCCTTTTGAAGCCAAAATCGAAAGTGATGTTCAACTTTTAGATGAAATTGATAGCGATTGTATAGGTTTCGTGTAAAATCAAAAATTATCAAAAAATATATACAGAGCGAGAAAAGAGAACTTCCAACAATATTTTTGTTATAGAGTCACGGATTCCACTGTGACAGTAATCCCATCATCATCATCTTTAGGCAGGTAGGTAGGTCCGGGTCCACAGCTAAATACAGGCCTCCCACGACTTACACTCCAGTCGAATCTGTTATCTTGCATCCACCGGCTCCCTAGGACCTTAAGGTGGTCGTCCGTCCATCTCTTGGGAGTCCATCCAGGTTGCCACTCAACAACATCCGCCCATCCGCCCAGCAACAACATCGGCTATCGATTCTGTGAGTTTCTCCCAATAATCCCATTAGTTAAATCTTGCAAGACCAAGACTAGGTTCAGGATTTAGTTCGGATTCAACACCAAGTCCAGGTCCTGGGCCCGAACGGAAGAAAATCGGATATAATTTATTTCGACAATCTATTAATAACTCGTTTTTCGCTAATTAAAATAACAAAACGAAAACATACAGTTAACATGAGGAAAAGCTTTCCGGAAACCCAAAATTACCTTAATCGGCCGTAAATTCCGATTTGACAATCCGTTGACTAACTATTAACAAGCTGTCAATTGGCCTTTTCAGAAACCCAAACTGCATTTAATCAGAGATTAACAAGTTTTTACGTAATTTTTGCGTTAACAAGCGTTTTAGAAACCGGATGTAAGTTAGTTAAAAACTAACTAAACCATCACTTCTTTAATATCTATATTTTTCCGATTGTAATCTTAAATTATGAATTACATTAGAACAAATAATTTATATTACTTATTTAGGTACTATTGTCGTATAATTGTATAAATTTTCGCCATAATCGTATTTAATTTTTGGATGATCTGTTTTAAATTAGTGATAAAATTCAGGGAACAAAGCACTTTGGGATCAATATTTTATTTTAATAATTTCGTATTACTTAAGGTATTACTCTGAGATATTCTTTACATAAGGTTGAGAACAAGGTAGCTAGGTTCGGGTTAGTTCACACCAACACGTGATGCGACGTGCAGATGCTTGAGTAGGCCATTGTACTCGCGAGACGCGTATTGTTTTCAATGTTGGGGTGCTACAGGATACTATGCTAGGTGCCACAGAGTTCTAGCGGTGCCTCAAGAACTATCCAGGCGGTGTATCTTAAATCGACGCAGCTTAAACTGCCTGCCCGATTTGAAATCCCCCAGCATCTAATGTGGCGCGCAGCAACAAACTGGCTTTCGACACATATCTTAGTTCGCTTCTTTACCATGTAGGTTTCCCGTAAACGTAAACCATAAGGCAATTAAACCAACAAGATCTAAATGATAATGGAACGGAAGAATGATGCATTTAACATTAATTATAGAAAGATATTCGCATGACTGTGCTGCGGGAGCGTCGGTGGCCAAATCGTTAACGTACCCGACTCATAAGCGAGTGCATCCTAGCGAGTGCAAGAAGTTCGAATCCTACTGCAAACAATGACATTTTTCTGAGTCATGTACATTAAGTGAATACTAACCGATGCTCTTACGGCGAGGGAAAACATCGTGATGAAACCTATCCGACCTGATCTGCGAACTATAGGATTATGGGTTCAGCGGATTCCAGGCCCTCTCGCGCGAGAGTACAATCAAGATATTGACGCCAAGATGACGAACATATTGCTTTTTTTTAAATAGGCGCGTCGCATCATGTCGCGGTGTCGGATAATGCACGGAAAGAAAATGTCGAATGTCAGCGCGAGGATCGCCCCCTTGGTTTTTACTGAAATATAGAAGGAACATTATATTCTACCTACTTTAATCTTTACGACAATAACAAAATTATTGTCAATGGAAAAGTTGAATATTGATTACCATAATTGTTTAATAAAATTATAGTTAAGGCCTCAGACCGAATAAGAAATAAAGACGGTGCGCTGTCAACAGTGACATGAGGTCGGTTTCGTAAACATGTGTGCCATGGCGTAGGTTGGTTGTCAATAGGCCCAGGTCTAGTTTGGTTGTCAATGTGAGTGTGTGACAGTGTACGTACGCACAGCATGGCATAGTTTTGTGTGCGTCAGTATGTTGTTCGCAAAATTCAGTTTATATTTCTTATTTGGTCTGAGGTTAAAGCTTATTTACAATCCGCTAATCGGCATTTTCGGCTGGCGTAGCACATTGAATAACTCAGAGCGATACTCTACTGTAATGTAACTCCATAAGGTATAATTTAGTTGCTAATTTATTTTAAGACGTTTACAAATTAAGGAAGGATGTGTTCAAATGTGATATTTATTTTAGAAAAAATATTAAATAAAAAAAGTTTTCCTAATGATCTCTTGGAAACTCTTAATATGGCAATCGAATTGTTTGGTGGTTTGTCTTAGCGAAAGCAGATTGTAGATGTAGTATTCTCCTTTCATCACCTTCAATTGATAGTAAACGCTTGTTTGCCACCTTAGTGGTATAAGAAAAACTGGGTCGACCCCATGCTCCTTACCATCAATCTATTTGATCATGATAAAAAATAGGACTCTATACTTGATCTCAGCACTAGTCCATTCATCACCTTCCATCAGATAATAAGGGTCAATTTGACAGTATATTTTTGATCTACTTTCGCTAAAATAAACTGAACGACAAACTGTACATGCATTTAAGAGTTTTGTACATAAATTGGTATGCTTATTTTTTTTCTTAAAATAGTTAAACCTACACTTTGTACCTAGATTGAAGTCTCTAAATTATCAAAACAACATAATATATACGGCCCACGTCATTTTGAGATTAATTCATAGAGACAAACCCATATGTCAATTACACTGAATTTGTTATTTTTACTTTGTATTATTTTAAATATTAATTGTTAAATTAAGCTTTTAGTCTTTAGTAATGTTATTTTTCTTTATGAAGTGCTATATTTTTTTTCTGATCAATTCAAAATGTGTTACACAATGATTTTAAGAATACGTATTGTTCAACCTACATTAGTAGGTTAAGTTCCATGATATTATTATGTATTTCTTGTGACTTTGTGACCTATGAGTAATACGGTAGCGTTTACGGATTTTATAAGCAATACTAAGTATTCGTATTTAGTACTTTAGTCTTTAAGGACCATCTCACTAGGAGTCTTTCTGAATTATTGTAAAAGTATTTTAAATACGTATTTTGCAGTTTTATATCATAGGTATTCTATTAAGTATAATAATTTTTCATAATAATCTCCTTTGGCGTATTACGCCGAATATTTTTTGTAATTACGTCTTACTATGTGCAGTACATTTGTGTGATCTATTTTGTTTACAATAGGTATAACAGTGGCCTGTATCTGAAGCTAAGTTAGTTTAGTTTATGTTTACTGTATAATTTAAGTTCTTGTGTTTATTTTATATCTTTGAGCGGTTGAATAAAAACCAATATGTAGATAAAATCACTAAAACGGTATGATTAAGTTCAAAGTATCAAATCATTGTAAGCGCTCAATGTGTAGGTTCATATACTAAATTCCTGGATATTCAACAATTAATTTGGAAAGTTCATGTAACCATAAAAACTGCCATTATAATGACTCCAGTTTTAGTCACGCTACATATTAATTTTAATAAGTATCAAATATTCTTTTATATAAAAGTAAACCATAAATACTAGGCAAATGAGATTGTACATGTTTATAATTTGTATTTCGTTATATAAACCTTACGTGATAAGTTGTACGTATTTAAGTTTATAATTTACTCCCAATTATCACACTTGTTTAATAAATACCGTGTAATCTTTATTTGAATTAAATTTTTATAAACTAATGTTGTGTTTATATCATCCAGCCTTATATGTTGGCCGTACTTACATTTGAAGTGCCTGACTGAAAATGTATTCATCATGGGTATTCCTACCATGGGCATAAAAACCGAACTGCCAACGGTGGTGGCAATCACGGTGCACCACCAGGAATAGGTAGAGGAAAAGTCATCAAGTTACACAATTTTGCTGTAAAATTAATACCGTTTTTTTTATACTACTAAGGTGGCAAACAAGCTTATAGCCTGCCTGATGGTAAGCAGTTACCATAATCTATGGACGGTAGCAACACCAGGTATTACGCTATCGTGTTGACCACAAAACACATTGCTCTGACAGCAAAGTCACAGTTCCCCCGGTACCCCTCACTTACCAGTCGGATACCTTGACCACTAGGCCACCGACGCTCCAAGCAAAGCATCATACTTTGTATGAATATAGTTCTAATACCAGTGTAAACAACAGGTTTTATCAGGTGGTTGGACTCTGTCGAGCCTGAGTAGCCCGCCTGGGTGAGTATCATCGCCATATCGTATTCCGGTTTGAAGGATAAGGTAGCCTAACAATTACAGGCATCATCATCATCATCACAGCCCGTAACAGTCCACTGCAGGACTTAGGGCCTCTCCCACGAAAGGGGAGGTTATTGCCATAATCTCCAGGCTTGGCAGGCGGGTTGGAGATCGCAGTGTTTAAATATAACAATGGAAAATGCTGCTGCCCATTTTCCAGACTACGGAGACTCTTGATCTTTTGCCTCGAAAACATTAGTCGCCTTGTACGACACCCACGAGTGTAAGGGGTTGGTGCTATTCTACTCTACCGGACACCACACGGCTGACACGCTACAGTTACCTATGTTCATATACGAACATGATGAAATTACGAGCAGGAACGGTGACTAACATAATTTTGATATTTTCTGTACTACCTGGGAAACAAATCTAAGGGAAGAAGAGCACGTATACAGAAACAAATGGAAATCTATCTAGACAATATAAGCGGTAATACTACTGATACCCCGCCGCTATAACATTCACGAAGTCTAGGCTAAAAACAAGTATAATCGATCAAAACTTGTAAGCCGTGGTTAACGACGTATTTTGTGTTATAGTTTAAACTTTAAGTTGGGTAAACTTTAAGTTGCTCCATGCGACAAGGCAATCCGTCTAAGTTTTAAGTGTGTCTCTTTTAGGAAGAACAAGTAAAACTGTAAAGGCTGTGGTCTAAACTTTCATGGGTAAGATAAATTTCATTACTAAATATATCTTAACTAACTGCCGTCGAAAACTCCGACAAAGTTTACGTATATCCTTGTTCATGGTCATGGCGGACTTGACCATGATTAGACCCAGATCAGGTAATTACAATGGAGCGACTGCTATCTGACCTCCGTGACCCTGCTTACAGGGGCCTGACTAAATTGGATTGGGTATGCATCCAGTCGTCTGAATGTGCAGGTTTCATCACAATGTTTTTCGTCACCATAAGAGAATCGGTTAGTGTTCAACTAATGTCCTACATAACTCAGTCATTGGCACATGGCGGCATTGGGGTTCGAAGATACCTCGGGATACGAGTCGGACCCTTTAACTATTAGGCCTCTGACCCTTAATTGTTTTATACTTTGCAAATGAAACGCATTCCTCTTGCCTGGTGTGAGGTTTTTACTCGTTATTATATCACTAAAACAATGACAGAACAACTCTTCCTCTCTTTAAACCAAGCGAAAGAACACTATACAGCATTCGCTCGAATTATGTAAACACACCGTTATAGCTACAGTTAAGTTATAGGTATCTAAGTTAATTTAGAACTACGTCGGTCCTAATTACAAATTACATACGTAAAATACATCTATAAAGTCAAAATTCCTCGGAACATCCCAAATTCTTTCCAAATAGCTATGTTGCAACAATAAATCGTTTTAATTGGCTAAGCCATAATTAAACTAGCATTCCTTCTGTGCTCCCGGTGTACTTATACTAAAATGAGAATGGGGCGCCAGTGACTGACAAACCATCTTAGGAGCGACGTGTCATGGTAAAAATTCCTAAATGCAGTAAAAAACTTACAATATAACAATGGTATTTAATTAAATAAGACGTCGTTGTACGGCGGAAGCTTAGAATTACCCGGAAGATGGTCAACCCCTGTCCACCAGCGTGGATCACGGGTATTCTTTCTTAGCCGTAGTCTACCCTTGTCCATACACAGGGTGTAGACAGGGGTGCAGACAGGGGTGCCCATGGTCCACCCCTACCTACCTGGGTGGACCAAGGGCACATTTTCATAACTATAGTCAACCGTAGTTACTGAATGTATAAAATACATACAAATTAATTTAGAGGTAAGCAGTGTGTATTTGGCGACACCATAGCCTCCTTCATCTCACGACACTGCCCATTTATTGTTCTTATTGTCAAAATGGGTTAGCCGTGGTGACAGATGGAACAACTGTTTTTTAATATAGGTTTTAAGACTTTCGTGGTTATTCACTACACTTTCACTACACTAAAATATCTAGGTAAAAACAATACTAACCGTGGTGACAAACCCGATAATATGTGTAGTGAAACTGTTTTTTATATCAACTGTCAGTCCATTGACATGGATCTATGACACAGACATAACAGACTAGACACAAATCACAAATATTCCCTGTTCTCTCACTCTACAATGATTATGAATCTTGCTATCCCGTTTTTTCATCTATTGGAATAAGTTATCGGAAAATGACGCCCGCAATGTTTTGAACGTTCGACATGTTGCTCAAACTCCTAGCGACCTGACGTTTCTTTTGAAACATCGGTTAAATTTTATAAGTTTCAAATGAAATTTAAATCAAACCATTTAAAAGACGGTGTAATTTAGTGCACATTTATGTGAAAGCGCAAAATATGGAAATACACCTGGTATCTTTTCATCGGTAAGTGATTTCATTCGTGGTCGCGGCGATCGGGAATCAATTTAAGAAATAGTGACAAAAATATGCATCGTAATAGTGTGAATTTGGAATAATTGAAAAGCTTTACCTTAAAACAACATGCCATTAAAGATAGATTTAAAATTATTGGCAAATTGAGCAATATTTCGGTATCCAAATAGGTGCGAAAATATTTTGATGCTAACGGGGTCGAATTTAGTATTAATCGCATAGAATTTTAATACTTATCTAATCGAATTCTAATAGCGGTTCACAATTTAATATGTAATAATTATTCAGACATTTTATGAAACAATTTTACGTCGTTTTACATTTATTTCTTTTTCCAGGTTAGTCCTAAAGTTTAAGTCCAGACATGGTGATGTCTGGGTTGCAAATTGGAAGTGCTGCGTTGTTAACATTTTAAAGAACAAGATAATAAGTAGATGCAAGTCCCTTCTGGCCTGGTGCACCATTATTATATGAATTTTTACTAAAAATAAAGAATATGCTGACAGTTTAATATATTAATGTACCTGTCCCTTTCTTTTTTTTATTCATGACTATGTCCTCTAGAGGGAATCATATTAAATTTATTGTGAAGTCACATAAGCCAACCTGTATATAATGAAAATACTTCTAACGATAAGTAGGTACGGTCCATCCATATCTATATTAGCCCTAATCATCCCACTGCTGGGCAAAGGCCTCCCCCCGATTCCTCCACTCTTCGCGATCAAGTGCCAACAACTGCAAACGCAAGTGCAAATTAAGTAGGTACCTACTTTATTTTGAAGTTATGAGCCAACAAATAAACATTTATACCGGTAAAAATCATCAAAATCCTCCTTTCTGCAAAAGCAAACACTGCCGATTCACGGAATGTAGGATCGAGAGATCAAAAAGACGGTGGTAGGTAGCCTGATACCTACCAACGTCTTTTTGATCTCTGGGTTTGATTATCTAGACACCTTACCTTTTATTATAATGATAATACTAATTAAAAAGTAAAATTTAAAAAAAATTACGAAGACCAGAGCGAAATATTCACAAATAATAAGTCACATTAAATTTGTTTGTGTTCATTACGAGTAGAAATTTGTAGCAAAATATAACATCTGCAGATGGGCTGCCTTGTTCCGTCCCTGCATTTGCATTAGTGTGTGTGTTATAGAGATGTGTGACATTTTCTCTCGTTTTTAAACTCGTTATGTACTCTCTGCTCCTGTACATAAAATTTTATCTCTATAATGTATGACAGGAGCGCCCTCAGTTTTTGCCAATTATTTTTTACAAGGTATACGTGACTATGTATTGTGTGCAGCTAGAAGTCAAAGCAGTAGCTAGATATAGGCAATTTATAAAACTGGCGTCCTTTTACGTGGGGGTAAATGCCCAAGAATTTAAATTAATTTGTCGACTGCATATGTACAAAACATTAGCTGGCCCGAAGCGACTTCGTTCGCGTGGTATTCTACAAAAAACAATAAAATACGCAATGACTTTTATTTCTATGAAAATACGTATAAACATTCCTCTTGAATCACTCTATCTTAAAATATCTAAACCTACATCCATACAGAGGGATACAACAAGCGACATACTATGTAAAGAATGATACAGTTTCCCACCTAGACGGCTAGACTCTGCCTAAAAGTCAAGCGACTTGGGAAATTAGAAGCTTGATTGAAATCAACAAGTAAGCAACCTGATTTTGAATAATGGAGACATCCATCTTTAAATTCAAATTCAAATTATTTTATTCCACACAAACATATTAGGAGAACATAATTTCAAACACAACAAAAATGTACTTAATTCTATAAACTTACCACTAATCAAAATGTAACTGGGGGCTGAGGCCCTGCGGCACTGTTTTTCAGATTGCCCCTGATCATCTTAGCTTTGTCTATATTTTGCGTAAGGCATGAAACAAGCAAATAAAAACATGCTATGTATTACACAACTATGTGTGTAACCTAAAAACGAAAAAAAATTGTTATTAATATATAAAACGAGAAAAATAAATAATAATGTTACAGGATTCCCTATCCATAATAATCAGGTTTACTCTTATTAACTAAGAGATTGTATAAATAAATTAATATGTAGGTACTTACCTATTAGCTATCCAAATAAAGTTTTATACTTTTTATTTAACTAACTTTCTTTTAGCTACTACCTTGTTGTATACAGACGGATGTCTCTATTATTCAACCAGTTTTGCTGACTTATTGATTTTGATCAATCTTATAATTTCCCAAGTCACTTGACTTTTTACATAGAGTCTTAGGAGTACTTAGGTACTCTGACTGTACATAAACGGTATTGAAACCATATTGACCAATAATATTTTGAGGTGCTCAATATTGCGGTGTTATTAGAACTAATTTATTGGTGTAACTTTTTAATGGACAGATACCTAAGTCTCTCCTTAGGAGGGACTTCACACTACGGCACCAGATGACCATGACGCATGAAACTTCGTCAAAATATCGAGGTAAAACAAAACTAATCGTAGTAACAAACCCGAAAATATGAATGATATTATGTACCTAATGATTATTATGCATGTATTATGCAGACATTAAACATCCAATATATCACGCTAAAGTAAAATTAATTAATTTCCCCGAGTAGCAACAGCCAGCGGGAGATAATCACTCGCATTGACTGACACGCATCAAAAATCCAATCTAAAAAGTCCAACTGGCAAAATCGCGTAACCAAACAAATCAGCATTTTTGCATACAAAGCATGCAATAACGTTCGCACTATTAGGTAGCGTATCGAAAAAATAAACAAGTTTTATAACATAGTTTTATTTGAATTTCAAATTTCGCAGCCGCGAACTATGCGGGATTTGCATATAGACTACGAAACAATCATCGATCACCGATAATTTCAATAGTGTGGGGTTGCTGCGATTCTCCAAAAAAGTCACTCCGTTAACTAGGATCAGTTATTTTCACACGCATACTTTGCATTCTTAATTATGTGTACGTAGACAATGGATTTATTATTTATTTTACTGAGTGTTCAGTATTGTTATCTGGTTTATTTTAATGGTGAATAACTCGCTTTGATTTTTGCTATAGGTAGGTATAGGTGCAATGAATAATCTTTACATGTCTCCTTACTTCGTAAGGTGGGAGTTTGTTTCATCATTGCATTCATGTTATTTATGTTGGGACGCATACGCAAGCATAATTGGCCTCGGTCGAATAATACCGGCGGAGTACTTACCTACCCTCATGAGTGCGACGCCAGGAAAAGTTATGGCTCACTCTGAAAGTGCAAAAAGGAAATAATTAAACAATAAAAATCCGCCCCGACGTGTCATAAACGAATATCTGGCGACAATAACAAGCCTGGCATAAAGGAGAAATCCGCTTTTCATTCCCACCTTACAGGCGCCAATAAAGGGCGACAAAAAATATATATATTTTCGCATCGTAAAGACCACAATGCAGAGTTTTATTTGCTCGCGGCGTGGCGCGGCCCGCCATATGCAAAATTGGTACGAAATTGAAAAACAAATTCGTTACATATTGCGACACTCGGATCGCTATTCTGGAGATGGTCTATGGCGCTTCAGTTGCAGATCTTGTCGTATTTCGACATTTTGTTTTAAAACTGGCTGACCAAAAGACATACGTTCTTATTATTTTTAAGAATATGCTACGGACTTCTCGGAAGATGCCTAAGTTCATACTAAAATCCTTGGGAAAATGGAAACTATCAGCTTCTCGGCGTTTTGCGGGAAACATTATACAACTTTTCTTCCTTAAAGCCAACACGAACATTAAAATAGAATGTTAAATCAATCAAACAGTCCATGTATTGAAAAAAACCCACTCCAAAATTTGCAACTTAAGAAAAAGCATGAACGGTTAATTATATTTAATTAACGGTCATTAATATTGAAGGCTGAAAATATCTGACCTTTGCTGAACTTATATTTTCATACTAAATTTTTACAGACTTTTTGTGTTAAAGAAATAATAAAAGAATCCGGAATAGCACCGCGCGTGCTAGCAAAAAGGGGTTCGGGCATGCGTCGCTCGCATTGTGTTACTTCATTAAACCAGTATTACGTACATGCACTGCACATTGTAACGGGTGTCTTTGCAACCCCATCAAAAATACCTTTTTTATCAAGCTTTCTAGTAGAATATAAAAAAGTAAGTTCGTTACTTATTTATGCTTTCTTTACTTATGACTTTATGGCACAAGTTCGTAAACATTTTGCTACAGTAACCACTTTGTAACGTATTTTATTTCATTAACCACAACATGCCCTAAGCAAAATGTAATCTAGTGCCACTATTGGCTTTGAGCACCTTGTTAGGGTACAGCCTAATCCGATAGTTCACTATTGTCATCAATTTCCGAATCAATCATGGCATATTCTGTACCCTGCTCCTAATATCACTTAGCAAACACGTCGCCCTCCACCCGCGCAGCCTAAGTCTTTGATGGATTAGTGGCAGACGCGACAGTGAAATGAAAAATTAAACGGCAAAACTTTTAGGATTACAGATTTCAAATAGTTTTTGCTATTTTTAAGTAATTATTGTGGGGTCGGCCACACCACATGTCTAAAGGCACCTAAGCGCCTAGGTGAGGCATCTTGGTAGGATAAATAAAATTTTCAAAAATTTCTGGATGTGATATTTGATACCCACGGCCCCTTATCAGGTAGATACATCAATTATCATCAATAGAAATACTAATATTATATTATATCAATATTGTACAGTGGTAAAATTCAAACGCGCTGGTGGACGACCTGGTAAAGATCGAAGCCACCAACTAGGTGTAGAAGGCACAGGACCGGTCTTTGTGTAGATCTTTGGGGAAGGCCTATGCCCAGCAGTGGGATTCTTCCGGCTGATATCTGAAGTTAGGTGTCTACGTAAGATACTTGAGATATAGGACGAGTAAGTAGATAAGTTTTGAGGCTAATTAACTTCTAAAATTTTCCGATTTTCTAACGAAGGTGTCATTTTATAGGCAAACCACACAGAGACTGAACACAGAGAATTTGCACCATGAGCAGCCAACTTCTCTATCTCTGTAGGTATACCTACTCTTGAACCACGCAATAACAATGTTAATTGTCTAGGTAATTTGCCTCAACATTACCTACTATCATTACAACATTGTTATCCTATGCCCTGTCTGTTATGTTCTAGTGTTTGCTTTGTAAAATCAGACGTAATTACAGGCGCGCCGTAGCTGGACATTCAATATCCATGCAAATGTCTAGGACAAATGAGGGTGTGCGTTTATGACATATTTGCGTATATCGGTATATTATGCGGACGTATCGTGTAATAGGTAGTCTGGTGGGACAGCGAAAACAACACGCGGGCTTTACATGTACCGTTGTATGTATGCGTATGTTATTTGCCACCAGGTAAGATGTTCAAACGCCTGCCTAGTCTGATGAAAAACTGCATCATATTAGACGTTGGAACCGGGTGCAATCCAGGTGGCCCTGGTGTCATTACGATCGAGAGGAAAAATATCACCAATGATATTATAATGATAAAAACACAAAGTTTAAATAATTATTTAATTATGCGTACCAAAGCGGCATAAGTGTAGTGGCAGCGTGCTTTCGAAACCGATAATCAAGATTAAGCAACGCTCGCAGAGTACGGGAACTTGATGGGTGACTGTATCTGTACTTTGAGGCTTGTCGAACTAGAGGACCGACTCGAACATTTTCGGGAACCGATTAGCTTCCTGTAACGGTATATTATTATTGTTAGGTTATTACTAGGGATATCATGCAGTTTCAAAAACTCATTGTGCCTCATGCCTTATTACCGAAGTCTTATTGTAGTTAGTAAGATACTTAATCCACCACGTACAAGTAAAACCTACCCTACCTATGTAAAAATTCCAGTCAGGTTCGTGAATATGTTGATCGTTAGACTCGTATGTATTTATTTTCAGAAATAGGTGTAAAATCTACCTTTACAATTTTTTTCGACACTAAGGTGATTTAATCTACAAATATCTATAAAATAAAAATATATGTTTGTATGTTTGTCCTCTATGGTAGGTGTAGGGTAGGTAACGATAGGATAGGGTAGGGGTAGGGTATTGTATGGGTAGGACCGAACCGAAGCCGCGTCGAGCCAGCCAGTTATATATAAAAATCGGAACCTATTTGGAAAATTCATTTTTTGTTGGGTTTGTAATTGTTAGGGCAAAGCTTCTTCCCAATATTTAGATATTTCCCGACTAGTCGGCATATCTCTAAAAAATGTTTAAAACTTTAATAAAGTTTTACTACAACAATCGAAAGATTCAAAGCTAATTCAAAAGCAATTACGTACGCCCAGCATGTGGTGTAGGTTGCCCATATAAATGAGATGACAAAAGAGCATACTAACCCCTTTCTTTATAGATTAAAACACAATACCTTCCTAATATTTAATACGCCGCGATCTATTTATCGGGCAAGCATCCGTAAAATTTCACACAACCTAAGGTAGGGACCATATCGCTCGCCCGTTGGTGAAATATAAAGAGCTAATTTTTACGGCACGTGTTTGCGAGATTCATCAAAATCTACTTAGTCATTATTAGTCGGGCTGTGGGAATTTTTTAAATTAGTTGGGGTTAGACTCGGTAGTAAGAGAGTTCAAAAGTTATTTAATAAATAACGTGTTTTAAAATGTAATGCCATGACAGGTGAATGCAAGTAAATTGATCTTGTGTTTTAGTAGCCTTGCCTACGTTACCTACACATTGTACGTAAATTGATATTGGTTGATTGAGTAGATATCTAAGTTGGAAAAGGCTCGCAATATCTAAACAAACTTTCTAACAACAGCTCTCTTGTACAAACAGCAATGGCGTACGATTACAGTGCACCCCGGTATGGAACAAACAATGGCAATACACACATAAATCCTTGATTACAGCATTTAAGTTGTTATTCCAAACCAACGCTTTTGATTTTCTTTGCGGTCACGTGACCAACGCGTGGCGTAAGAAAGACCATATTTTAATACGATCGCCATTATATAGAGGTCGTCCCGCTTTTGGGAAACCACTAATAGAAGGGTTCATTCAAAACTGGTCGTATTAGCGCCCATTATTTCGAACGTTTGAATTCGATTTTTTGAATCTGTACATCTTGGTCCACATTTACGGGGAGCTTATTGTCTTGTGATAGAGTCGATTATTAAAACCTTTTGTGTGACTTACGACAATACTGATATTAGTGTTTTGAATGATTTGGGCGTTTGCATAGACACTGATCAGTGATTTTAGTGCAATTTGTCTTGTATTGTTGTGGTGAGCGCGTGCTCGCTTGTTTTGGGGTGTTGATGACACGTTATTAGGTATTTTGTTTGCAATGTGCAATGGTACTCCCAAATTATATGTTCGGCTTAAATGCGTGGGTAGGTAACGCTAATGAGAGAATCGGAAGCAGTCAACTGGGGATGGGGTTACAAGACAATGCGTTGGAATATTATTGATTGAAAATATCTAGGAATCTATAGGTACTATTAAAAAACTGTGAAAAAACCGTATCCGTACCAATGTACGGACACAGCAATCTGTGTCAGACAAATAGCCGGGATAGGGTTCTTTTGGGACGTAACTATGGCCAAAAATATATTTTTATTTTATTTTTGTCTTTCTGTCTGTTTCTTCGCGCACCACGCAAAAACTACTGAACGTGTTTTGATTCGGTTTTGATAGTAATGTAGCTCGAAGACCTCCCCGTAGAACTAGCGTTCATCAATATGTATTGATGAACGATAGTTTAAAATGGTGCCGCGGGCAAAAGCTAAACAGTCATAAAAACGATTTCCACGCGGACAAAGTCGCGGGCAATAGCTAGTTAAGAAATATATCTAATACAATCTCCATAAGTCATCATCATCTCCCTGCCTTTATACCACTATCTGTGTGGTCGGCACAACATAAAACTCGGAGTCATGCTGTAAAAAGTTTTGGCTTCATGTTGTATTCCGGCAGCCAGCCTGACGTCAACCCTTGACGTTCCCAACCGTTTTCACGCTCATTCGGATACATGGACAAACCTTTGAAAGTACGAAAAAATACGGTTTCATAAAATTTTTATGAAAAACGTAGCCCCTTAAGAGTCAAACGCAGAGTTGCGCTGCACTGTGCGATGCGGGTTTGTATGGCTTTAAAGTGCCGAGTTGCGCCATTCAAGTTCGTCTAGCTCCATACACTCCAACTAGGGTTGCCAACCCTACTATGTAATATAGTATCCTACTATATTAGGAGTCTACCTACTATAAATTAAAAATTAAAATATAGTAGGCGAAACTGCTATATTTAATGAGCACAACATAACCAGTTACCGCACAACGGAACGCGTCCATAAGATCCTCAAAAGAAAAAAATTCCTGATGCATACCTACCTACCTATATATACATATACCTACATTTTATTTAAAAACCTACTATATCTTTTTTGATTAATTCCCTACCTACTATATTTTATGGCTTTTAAACCCGGAAATACTATATTTAGTCTAAAAAAAGTTGGCAACCCTAACTCTAACTCATTTTAACTGACCTTGCCGCGAGCACAGCGCAGATAGCTGTAGACCTATAGTCGCCGTGTACAACATCCTTTCTTGAAGGGGTTGGTGCAATTCTACTCTGCCGGCCACCACACGGGAAACTCCATAAGACCATAAGTATTAATTTGTAGCGTCGGTGGCCGACCGGTTAGTGTGTTGGACTCGTAAGTGAGAGGTACCGAGTTCCATTCCCACTGCGGAACCAACCAACCAACCAATGACTCTTTCCTGAGTTATGTACACACTAACCGATGCCCATACGGTGAGGAAAAACATCGTGATGAAACCTGCACATTCAGGCGACTAAATATGTAACCGTTATCCAATCTGGTCAGATTCCCCTGGTAGCAGGGTCATGGAGGTAAGATGGCAGTCGCTCCACTGTAATTACCTGATCTTCCAAATACTGGAGCACGGACCTCTGGCCCTCGTGCGCGAAAGCACAACCGGGACATTAACGCCAAGATGATTATTTTTTATTTCTGTGCTTATATATTTGTGTTTTTTTATGTAATACGGCAGACAAACAGATGGAAAATGGTCACCGCCGCCTATGGACATCAGCAACACCAGGAGCGCTACCAATGCATTGCCTGCCTCTAAGGAAACCTCTAATATACCTCTTGAACGATCCCATGCCATGCTTATGTGAAATAATTAAAATAAAAAAGCGAGACAAAATAAAACAGCTTCCTATAAGGAAACGTCAAACATCAATTCAGCCCTCCCCGAAATTGTATAGGTGCCCACAAAAATCATAATCAGCGTAACACCATCCAGACGTTGAAAAAAAAGATATCAAACAGGATGGGGACAGGCTGGTGCAGTGCATGACCCGTTGGATCATTATTCTCCTCGACGTTTCTCACCAAAACTTGGACACCAAGGGGCCAAGTAACACTGGCCGCGCAGTATTAATGGTTTGGACCGCGAACGAGACGTGCGAAATTTAATCTTCCATACAAAAAGTGTTGAATCGAAGGGGACAAAAAGCTCTGTTGAGTGATAAATGGACTCTAAGGTGGTCATGGGCGCCTGGTATCGCTTGAACGTAGGTAGATGGATGAGGTGATGCCTTTGGCTACTGCGCAGATGTGTACGTAAAATTATAGTAATTATTAAATGTGTGACTTACTGTTAATAATGAAAATACTAATAACAAGTAGGTATTACCTGGTGGAACACTTGTAACAATCAGGAATAGTTGTACTGTTTGCACATATCGTATATTTAAATATAAGCTTGGATATGCGAGCCACTTACGTGCTCATCAAAAAAATATTATTCAACTTCTTGAGGGTCGCAGCTTCGTATATACATATTATGTAGATATAGGTACCTGGCGGAGACATTGTATGGTGATATGCGTGCCAATAAGCTCACCACTAAGGATGCCGAAGACCGAGCGAAGTGGGCCAAGAGTAGCAGGAAAGCGGATCCTGGGCCCTCGCAGGCCGCGCGGGGGCGCAACTGGGAAGTGACGCCAATGATGATGACCTGGTGGAGACATTGTCACGACAGAGAAGACTGACCTTAATCAGCAACAATTGCGAAGTTGTGTTCCAGTTTAAAAGTCAGTTGGATTTCTACTTTTTACCTGACTGCAACCAGATGGCTTTACACGGCGCATCCTGCAAGGGAACTTGATGGAGCGTCCTCATAGTGACAAAACTTCGCATTATTTTTCTTTTAAACTAGCTATACGTTGTATGAAAAAAAGTCGCTTACCGCCGTCTGTCCCTATGTATGAATCTATGTACGCTTAGATCTTTTAAACTACTCAACAGATTTTAATGCGTTTTTAACAAAACAGAGTGATTCAAGAGGAAGCTAGGTTTATGAGCAAGAAAAAAAAGAGTAGATAAGTGTAGGGTAGGGTAGGGTAAGGAAAAGAGGAAGGGTTATGTAGGTAAAGGGTAAGGGTAGGGTAGTGTAGGGGTAGGATGCCACACGAATTAAGTCGCGCCGGCTACACTAGTACTAAAAATACATAAATTCTTCTAATCAAAGATTTTGACATATTATGCTTCTAATACACACTATGGTTACATGATTCAAAGATTATTAAAAATGTTGGAACACTTCATTAGTCAGCTTCTCCTTTTAAATAGAATATTCTTTTCGGTTGATAAATGGTGTGCTAGGAGCGAGATATGGAGTATCCAGCTAATACGTCT
The DNA here is from genome assembly GCA_905147135.1 of Blastobasis lacticolella. NCBI lineage: Eukaryota > Metazoa > Arthropoda > Insecta > Lepidoptera > Blastobasidae > Blastobasis > Blastobasis lacticolella. The sequence continues at coordinate 10,111,848 of LR990039.1, read as the reverse complement.
AGCGGAAACTTTAACCATTGAATCAGAAACTAGATAATAGGAGCATGTTTCAAGCCTGAATAGCCTGGATGGGCAACCAGTACTAACCCTCTTATATATATCTCAGCTAAGTAATCATGCTTACGCATTATGAAAGACAAGGTACTATACCTATATAATTTTGAATCGTATTATGAACGAATGTTACCATCAGGCAGACTGTCTGAATGTGGTCACTGAGCTGTGTAAAAAATGTACACTCTATAAAAAAATATAATAGGTAACCATCTTGGCGTCAAGTCGGTTGTCGGTTGTGCTCTCGCGAGGGCCAGGTGTCCGCCTTGACCATGATAAAAAATTTGTCAGATCAGGTAATTACTGTGAGGATGAATGGTTCCATGCAAAAACTACTTAATAAACGAATTTTGAAGAAATTGCAATATGTTTCAGCATATTCACTAGCCCCTGATTTTGCATGGTTTCCTGATTTGCACCAACACACATTTCCTCAGCATAAAGGGTAACGTACCCCACAATGCGATTACCAAACAAAACCGTAAGGCGTGGAGCTATCCATCATAGGTAGCCGATCGTCACTGCATAATTACGGTTAATTATCTACAACGGGAGGGTTACCACCCCATACGGTTTAACTGTCGACACGTGTTTTTTCATCCATTTATTTCCAATCTTCAAATATTAGCTTCCTAACAAGTTAGGTGCTGTACTTTATACCGTTTATTCCGCTACAGTTATGTGTTTTTGATTACACTGTCCTTATAACAGTTGATGAGCACTTCTTCTTCTTTGCGTGACGACTAGTGGCGGGTTAAATTTACGAGGACCAGTACTCCGTCACTGATACAGCGTTATCCGTGGCCGCGCACAAACCCTCGCATAATGATGAGCACTTTTTTCTTTGTTCCATTTTATTTTGTCACTCGTTATCTCGCTCTTCACTTCTATCACTCACATGTCGCTCTTCACACAGTTAAGATGCATTTTTTTTTGGCCAGTCGAAGAATTCACATGAATTAAATTGTCAATGTAGACACTGCTAACATTTTTATATTTAGTATAAAACAAAGCCGCCGTCTGTCCCTGTGTATCCCTGTTTATGTATGTATCTACGTACGCTTAGATCTTTTAAACTACGCAACGGATATTAGTGTTTTTCAACAATACATAGAGTGATTCAAGAGGAAAATTTATAAGCAAGAAAAAATGGTAAGTAGAGGTAAATTAGGTGTACTCTTTCGAAGTCACGCTAATTCCACTGGTGTTATATAAAGTGCAAATAATTGCAGATTTTCGTCCAGGTTTTGGCCACCAACCAGAATAAAAGGTGGGTAAAAAAGTGAGAAATTTTAAGGTATCAGGAAATAGGACTCGCGGGAGGTCTAAGAAGCGACAGATGACGTCAGTGATTTGGATGCGAGAGCCAATGGCTGGAGGATACCAAAGACTGGGCAAAGTGCAGGAGGAAGTATGTAAAGTGTACCCTGGCAGCCGGGATTGAGCGCCAGGATGATGATGATAATGGGAGCCCTTCTCCGTCTTCTAAACTATAAATGCAATATTAGTCGATAACTAAATCAGTTCAAACTGTAAGGTCCAATTCGTTTATTTGGTACGCCCACCACATAGTTATAGTCCTGCAGTACGACTATTGAAGCCGGGAATACCCAGGCATTCATTTTCCCGTTTGTGAAAAAGTCACATTATCAGCAATCTTTTACTCACTTCTGCCATCAGATTCTCACGTACAATAAATAATAGACATACGGAAGAAAGACCCTTGCAAATCAAAGTCAATCACATCAAAGGCGTTCAAAGGACTTCTAATTTAATATTAAGATTATTTCTTTCCGCAAAAGCGAACCTTTGCCCTTAGACAACAGCGTTGATATTCCTTCACAGGCCGCATTGAGGACTAAACCACGGTGGTATAAATTAATATCTAGCTGCTTTCAGAATGAGTGTTTAATACCACCATTATTATGAGCATTTGACACCCGAAGTGTGCAATATGGCACGAGGAGGCCTTTGTAGAGATTATAGGGGTGGAACCATATACTTAGCGTCCCACGACAAAACTAAGTGGTGGATTAGACATTGGACCGCGCGGTTGGTACCCATATATTAGTATGAACATCTAATTGAAGATATCCACTTAGCAGATGTAAAGGGCATCTATAAACAACACTGAAAGAAACAAGGTAATAATTTTATTGATATCATAGAGTAAAAAATACAAAACATGTATAATAGAGAAACCAAATGTGACAAACAATGACAATCAAAAAACTAGTAGGACCCTAGGAGTATATTATTCTCCCTCTACAAGTAACACCACTTAAAGCCAAACACACTACGAATAACTACGTTTCACAAAAACTAACGTAAACAATTTTTCTTTTTATATGGGCGACATGTTGGGTAATGTATTATTTTATCTTTGACGGAAATGTTCAATGGTCTAGTTTGATAGTGAATTTTGGCGAATAATGGTATTTTACTATTGTGAATATACAATGTGAGGAATGATGATTAGTTTCACTAAAAATGTTTTTCATTGAACTTAGCACTTACATAAACGAACTCCACTTTAAAATACGCTCTTAGTCTTAGGTTATGCCCGAGTCATTCAACCACCGTGCTGGAGTCTTCTTCCACGAGATCCCATAAGTAGCGGGATTGTACCTCTATGTTATCGGTTTCTTCTTTGGTATTTTCTTCACTCACGTGTCCCAGTGTGTCTTCAATTTCATCCACTAAAGACGTAATCGAGAGGACAGTGGATTCGGTAAAGACAGTATCGCCAGCGTCACCACGTTCCTGGTTTCTCGCTGTGCCCCGTGACTGCAAATTACGATGATGCGAGTTATACCATTTCTCTTTGTAGAAAGGTAATACACCCCATGCTGAGAATGTAGAGTACCTAATATTTTCGCGTCCAATGTTTTAAGACTAGGTAAGCTTGCTTGCTACCTGCCAGCATCGTGGACTCCGCGGACATTGGAAAGTCTCAGGCCGCGGGCCCTATTCGCTAGGAGGCAGCGTTACTTTACTATGATTAAGTGGTTTGACTGTCACATTGGTTGCTTTGCTACCTGCTGCCATCGGACCGACGTAGTAGAAAATTGCACCAACACTTTCAACTCGTAGGTATCGTAACCGGCCAGGACCTTCGAGACCAGATAATGGTGAGCAGCATTTAAAACTACGATCTCCCGCCTGCCAAGCGTAGAGAATATGGCCTCTGATAAAGAAGAGGCTCTAGTCCAGTAGTGGACTATTATGAGCTGTTGATGATGATGATGAAATGACAGCTACCAAATCTAAAATCAACTTACGTCGACAATAGCCATGTGCAGAATAGGCACTTCTAACGTCAAAGGCCTTATTTCCTGGGAGTCGTCATCCAAATAGCTGCATTCAGGAGGCACCTTACAATAGATCTAAAAATAAAATAATTAACATGTTAAAAATGTTTTATTACCAATGTTATATCACACTTAATATCCTGATCACCGAGAGCACAGGAGGCATAAATCAGCAGCTCCAATAATGGCGAGTTTCAGTTAAGTACCGGATTTACCAGATCGACAGGTGGTGGTTAGTGAAATAAGGTTTTACCAAGTAAGCAGTCTCGGACTGAGGCGGTAGGGTTATCAGCATGGTGACACGCTAAATCATAAAATATCCAATGACACGCAAAGTTAGAACCGCAATTAACTTAATTTAAATAAGTATTTTGCCATGGGGAGGAAGAGGCACAGTGATGAACTAACTATGAGTCTTTGAACACCTATGAGAGCTGGAGTTGTTTTCCAAGTAGGCGGAAATATTATGCAGGTACGACTAGAATTGAGACACTTGTAGAGCTTCCTTACCCGTCTAAGTCTCCATTTCTCTAAATAATCATTGGTTCGTTGTATCGTGTCTCTGCTTTCTTGGAGCAATTGGTCAATACGATCTGTCTCAAAAATACCATTTTTATATCTTCTCAGAATCTGAAACAGTGTATATACTCGTATATTGAAGTCACTACTAAAATTTGTTTATCGTATGGCATTTAAAGACAATGTCACTGCACTGTTCTGAGGAACTCTTTGATCTGGTGCTCGCAGCAGAATTCCGCCATCGCAACACCCGCTCTCGACTGGGTACTCATTCACATCATCATCATCATCATCATCGTCGTCATCATCATCTCGGCTACATCATCATCTGCTGATGTCCATGCGCAAATTCGAAAGAACGTTTCTCGCCCTAACAGCCACAGTGTGTCCTTCGGACAACAACGTAGGATCCCCTAGAAATAGGGTTTCTTTGTCACACTTCGGGTACGGACCCCTAAATAAGGTTTTTTTGCACATCATCACAGCCCATAACAGTTCACTGCAGAACTTAGGGCTTCTCCCACGATTGCCACGATCTCCACGTTATTGCCATAATCTCCACGCTTGGCAGGCGAGTTGGAGATAGCAGTGTTTAAATACAACAATGGAAAATGCTGCTGCCTATTTTCCAGACTACGGAGAATCATGATCTTTTGCCTCGAAAACATTAGTCGCCTTGTACGACACCCATGAGTGTTAGGGGTTGGTGCTATTATAGTCTGCCGGACACCACACGGCCTTTTGCACATAACTCAATGATTTTATTTTTATTTTATACAAAAAAAAACATAGTCGAAGGGCGGAAAATTGTAATATCTACACAATAAGATTCTATTGGCAAGAGAATTAGAGCGTCCTTTGACCATGGTATACATTTTCATTTATGTCAGAATAAAGTTAATAAGAAACTATTTTCCAATATATTTTATTATGTCAGATCGCTACCTTCGATTATTATGGTGGCGCGATCGTATGTTCACAAAATATAGCAGCACCTTTTTCCAGTAGGGCTTAGCAGATATCACGATACATTGTTCCAACTCACTCCTAGGTTATGTTTATTGACTTAAACTTGATACCTATCTTAAAATTAAGATATCGAGTCTATCAAATAAATGAATACTCACGACTATTGTAAAAGTTAACGCAAATATTTCTAACAAAAGGATCGGTAGTTTCACTGGATTTTCTATTATTTTAACTTGAGTATTTGCCCCGTTTTCCTTAACATATTTCTTCATCCAACACATTAGTCTGCACCCGAAGCCCTGAAACGTATGCAGTAAGCCATTTCCCAAACCGTAATCTACTAAAAACAGGGTCACTGCTATAGCTGCGTATAAAAATAAGTTGACAATTTGTGACAACATCTTTAGATCAAAATTTTCCCTATTTTATATCATAATTTTTTACGAAGTTACAAGAATTTTTACATTAGAGAGAGTAAATTTTCAGAACTTTTTACAATTTTAGTACGAGAATGACAATCATCCAAGGGTAGTTTTTTCCTATGGTCCAAAGCGTGCAAGGAGTATAGTAATAAAAATGTACGCAACTATATGAAACGTAGAACCATAGACATAAAAATCACAGACAAACCGGTTGCTATGGATATGATCAGTTATTTCCATGACTACCGATTTATTTGTAGCTGAGCTTGGCACCTTATCACCTCTGGTTTTCTTTTGTTACTATTATTTTCAATAACAATTTTATACAATAAATAAAATAATAACTGAGTGAAATCTTGTTGTAAGCAGTTTCTGAGCAAACGAAAAAAATGGTAAGAAAATCTTCCGAGGAAGCCTAGAATTTCTTTCCCCTCTCTTAACTGATTTCCATTTCAATTGTTTCAGCCGCCAAAAGCAAAGGCTCCTGGTGGCAAGAAAGCCCCAGGTAAGTTGAAATTGAGTCCCCACAGCCCACTCGTAAGAAAAATTCCATTATGTACTTTTATAACGATATTCTACAGATATTGAAAACCAATGGAATTACACTATCTTATCTATAAACTCGAACTCAACAAGGCTACTTTTGTTGCCTGGCAGCATATAAATAGGCTTGCAGCAAGAATAGTGGATAGATAGGCGGTGAAACCTATGACTAATTATTATTTCGCTGTTGGCTTCACTCAGTCAGTAGACTGTTGTAATAATATAACATACTATTTAAAAAATACTTAAGTATATTCAAACTGTTCAACCGGTCTCCGGGTCCCCATCGGAAGACCTTAGTCAACTAAGCTTAGTTTTGAACCGATTTAGTTAGATTTGAAACCCGAACCTTTAACAAAATTAACTGTAGCTTGAAACTAGGGACTAGCATAATAAAGAAATAAAGAATAACGGTGGGTGAGTGGTTACGGTATCCGACTCGTGAGCGAGAGGTACTGGGTTAAAATCCCATTACGACAATGTACCAGTGAGTCTTTTCTGAGTTATGAACATTAGTTGAATACTAACCGATGTTCTTACGGTGAGGAAAAACATCGTGATGACTCCTGCACATTCAGGCTACTGAATCTGTAACCATAATCTTATCTGGTCAGTTTTCCCTGGTAGCAGGGTCACGGAGGTCAAATGGCAGTCACTTTACTGTAATTACCTGATCTACCAAATCCTGGATCACGGTCAATGCGGACTAGGGCTCTTATGCACTGGACCACAACCGGGACATTACCGCCAAGATGATTATGATACTTTTCAATACCTCGAATGACTGCGATATTTAACCCGCCTGCCAAGCTCGGACATTATGCCCTCTACTAATATCCAGGAGCTGGATAGCATAGTGAACTTTGTCGAGCGAGATTTAATTAAATTTATGTCCCGCTTACTTTATTGCAAGCTAAAGTTATCTTATTACTTCGCTGACAAAGCCCGCCATGCCACGTAGACCGGTCGGTCATGGCCAAATAAAGTGACTTCTCTTGCAATAGAAGGTTTATTTGCAAAACATTGATTTTAGCTATTATCATCGATGGAGTCGACACTTCGGAAATGTCTCGGGAAAAACTCGAGCAGTTTGCGCTCAGAGTTAAAGAGGAGCTGGACAGAGAAAGAGAGGAACGCAATTACTTCCAATTGGAAAGGGATAAAATTCGTACTTTTTGGGAAATTACTAGACAACAGTTAGAGGAAGCGAAAGCTGAACTGCGTAACAGGGAACGCGCCACAGAGGAAGCACAAGAGTTAAACGAAGCTCTTTTGGAAACTGAAAAACAACGAGTAAAGCACTTAAAATATGAACAACAAGCTACTGCTGCTGCCCTGCGAGCAGAAAATTTGGTGGCTCTCAAAGCAGCTAAAGAAGAACATGCTGACCAAGAGATGGAATTGCTAAACGACAAAAGGAACCTAAGGCAGGAAATTAGAGAGCTCTTCATTGCTGGTCAAGATGAACTTAGAAGAGCAAAATTACAACACGCCGAAGAACTGTCGAAAACAAGGGAAGAATTTGAAGAGAAAGCCAGGCAGATAGAAGAAAAGGCTGAAAAAAAACTTACTGAAACCAAAGTAGAGCTCACTGTAAAACATAGAACGGAAATTGCCGAAATTGAAGAACGTAAAAATAAACAAATTTCTGACTTAATTGAATACCATCAACGAGCATTTTCTGATCTAAAGAACTATTACAATGACATTACGCTAAATAACTTAGGTAATTTTTTGCATTACTTTCGCTACGCTTTTGCTTTTGTATTTGAACACAATACGTATTTTTTTATTAATTATCAATTTAATTTATAACAATTGTTAATCGAATACTTACGTGCTATTTTTATAGGTTTAATAAGTAGCCTGAAACAACAAATGGAGGATATGCAAGTTATCAAAGAACGTGCCGAGAAAATAGCTAGAGATGCCCAATTGGAGACAAAGAGCCTTCGAGAACCACTGGAAGCTGCTGTGCTCGAAAACAAAGAATTAACGCGTCAAATGGCCAATTATGATAGAGATAAAGCCACTTTAGCGGTAAGTATTTGTAAACTATCTTTTGTGCCGTCAATCCTAGGCTTTTTTCTGAGAAACCTGACTCGGTGTCAAATTAATGCAATACCCTTTTCAGGCCAAGTCAAAGCAGCTTAGTGTACTGTTGAAGCAATACGATGTATTGAAATGGGAGTACGAAGTGGTCCAGGTCCGTCTCGATCGAATTATTGCAGAAAGGGATGAGCTCAAGGGCAGATTCTCGAGAGCCGTTCTCGAGGTTCAAGAGAAGACTTCGCTGAGAGCAGTTCTTTTAGAAGCGAAACTGAAGAAATTAGAAACCAGGGATCTTGGACCAAAAGAGCTCACCGTAAGATTTCGCTTTACTCCTAAACATTTTCCATATTTTGATCTTATGGCTCAGTTACTAATTAAATAGAAGCGATTTTTTGCAACCATACTTAGTACTAAGTATTCGCATTCACGATACTCGCTTCCGCTCCGCGGCATCCGCTTTCTATCAGGTAGCTCGATTGCCTGTTACGATATTTATATATCATAAATATCATATGATATTTACGAGCCACTTGCGTATTTTCAAGGATTCCCGAAAGTTTAAAGACAAATTTCTCTCTAAATAGCCTCACGAGGCAACGCGTAGTGTGACGTGCCCTAGGATGCAAAGTGCCTCCGTGAAGCTGCTCGGTCATTCAACATGCAATGCACCCACCACTAACTATGTTATTTACAATTTGTATCGGCTAGCTCTCATCTCGGATCGGGCATATTTTCTTATTAATTACATATTTTTTTTATAATTTAGCGACCGATTTCGATTTCATTATTTTACAGACTTCCGCTATTGCAAAATAACTTTTAAGGCATTAATTTAGTAAATACGAGTACCTCTTGAACAATGTTTTGATTTTCAGGAACTGCTAAAACTAAAAGATAATCAAGTGGAGGACCTTCGGTATGAGGCTGCACGCTTGCGGAAGGCTCACGATGATCTTCTAGCAACATACGAAACAAAACTAGTCAGGCTAGGAATTCCTCTAGAAGAACTGGGTTTCAAGTAAGTACAAATATTTTGTTTTTTGTTAGGTAGGTCTATAGGTATTCTAGGTATTGTCTTCACTACAATATCTACAACAAAGTGCCAAGCCTCGTCTGTCTGTCTGTCTGTCTGTTCGCGATAAACTTAAAAACTGCTGCACGAATTTCTTGTGGTTTTTACCAATAGCCATGAGGGAGCCACCGGTGCAAAGCCGCGACGGGTCGTTAGTTAATTATAAATGATCGAAAATATAAGCATCTTGTTATTTGTTACTTAATTTTCAATACTTACTTTTGGTTATTATGAAATAAATAGATGATATGAAGATAGATTATTAGGTAGGTGATTATGGACTAGTGTTTCCCAGCTACATCATTCGCTGATACCAACTTCGTTTAACGTAACTAATGTAAGGTATCTACTTTGGTACATAATGCACTAAGAGCTTGGCCGTTTCATAGGTTAAAACGTAGCTCTATTAGAGGTAATGATCAAGTAATACTAGCTACGCGCTACCTATAACTATTGGTCCGACCGACGCCATTAGCTTAACAATTGCATGGGCCGAACACTGAATCCAGCCTATTTCTCATGCAATGCAATAGTTCTATGAAACAGCGAAGCCATACTTTCTGACCAAATGTAGGGTTTAAGTTTTTCTCTGTGAAAAAGTTATGAACTTACGAATTACTTTTTGTCCGCGAAATAGCTAGAAATGGTTGTCAGATTTAAAAAAGAAAACACTGCCACCTATGACAAGTTTCTAGAACTACGTACCTAGCTACCTACGTTAATGACACACTGCGCCATCTATATGTGGCTACGATCACCCAGTCGGGGCGCGCGGCGCGTTCGGTGTCGAGAGCATTCAGTGCGTGAAGCACTGAACACGGTGCGCGTCGGTTATATCCTTTCTAACTAGATGACGCTACTTGCTATAGTGTTTATATCCAAGGGGCAAGGGTGTCGTTGTGCTATTATACTTTATGTACTTTATCTGTATCATATACTTATCATATTTAACCTTTTCAACGCAAAAGTCACATTTAAGTGTCATCTCATTTCCGTGCCCATAACGTCAAAGACTGATATATCAGACAAGAAAATAAGTTATAATCAATCATTATTTTAATTGCACACACGAACATTAACACTGAGTTTATTATCTAATATATCGATATGTATAATGTTCACAACACTACCTAAACATCTTTTTGGGCAGTGGCGTAAAAAATCGTAAAAATCCGTGGCGTTGAAAGGGTTAACAGGACTGAGCACTATTCGGGTAAAAACGAGCCGAGTAAGGGGTGTAGAACAGAGGCCGTATGTCTCTTTTTAAAAGAGTGACCACATATTTTTATTTCATGGAATATCCATGGATAAAAATCTACCTGTAATATATAAGATAGATAGATGTATCCGGGCCGTTTTCCGCATTCAGGCGAACTCGCGCCCATTCTGCGTGGATATGGTGTACTCCAAGATATTGTTCCTGAAATCCCAACTCCTCCAGGAAACGCAGCAACCCTTTCAGTTTTACAAACGTCTCTGAAAGGGTTTGTGGTTGTCCGAGATGCTCATGCCTGTAATATATTATCTGTCTCATAAAATATACGTGCATATGTTATATATTATTTATTATTTTATATTATTATTTATTTATATACAGTGACAGCGTATTTTGAACTGTGGTTTGGTCGCACCTTTAGAAGTAGTTCATTCTAAATGCATCAAGTTTTCTCGTGTATAATTCCATCATGAATTCATGGTAAATTAAATTCCACCTAGTCGTCAAATGTATTTTCAATTCAATTCAATTCAAATAATTTTTATTCCATATAAATATTTTCAGAATACACTTATTGAAAGTCAGTAATAAACAACATAATCAATTATCAATAATAATTATTTGAAATTAAATACACATCACAAAATACAAAATTCATGTATGGTATGGCTACCATATACGTAACAACCATACGATTCACTTCGATAAGACACAAACATTTTTTACCATTTTAAATGATTGCGAAAATATAAATTCGAATCAAGCTGTCACGCATCCATTACAATTTCAAAGATCTGTAGAAATAAAAAGTATGGTTTCATGGTTTTAAAAAAATATGTTTTTTAATGTTTGTATGTAAATTCTTTATTGCATAATATATAAGTACAGGAATGACAAAAGTATAATTTTACAAAGCAAAGGTGCAGGAAGGGCAAGATTTCATGGCATTATTAGGGCACACATTACAATGAACGTCATTTTTTTAGTCTGGCAAGATAAAAGAGCGAGACACGCCGCCTCTGTTCTCGCTGTTTCTCTCACAACGAAAAATAGACAATAGTGTATGAACATAAGGTTTTCCTGTCCTGTTAAATATGATAAGTCCATGATCTGTATAGACTAAATAATTATTAGTCTATGGTAGTATTAAGCAGTATACAGATTACTATATACTATATAATATTTTTTATATTTTACAGACCGTTGCGTTCAGTAGCTGTAGCTGGCTTAGCTCCAATCATTGGGAAAGGACCTGCGGGATTGGTAACGAAAGATTAAGGGTTAGGTACCTAATGAAGTGTTAATATTTATTGCTTCTTACTACGGAATTGTGCAATTGTTTACAACTTTACTAGCTATAATATTGTATATTTTATTCTGATATCATTATATCCTGCATCGCATACATCTAGGTTACTTTACTAACTTACTGTAAAAAAAGATACTACTTTACATAATGTAATCGATCAAATAAAATTGTTATAAGCTTCTAAGCTAGCGGCGTTTAAATTCCAACTGATTGTGCTCTCTGCAGGCAGGGGGGCAATGGATGCATGGGTGCACTTGCCCCCCCCCCCCCCCCCTCAGCCCTGAATCTAGCTAAAAAGCTAAAAATTCAATAGCCTAGCTAAAAGGCTAAAAATTCCGAGCTCGCTTCGCTTGCTCATTCATAGGTTTCAGTTACTTTTCTTTTCATCAAGCTCGTTGCGGTCGCACATTTATTAATGTCTCTAAGTTACTTTTGTAAATATCACCCATTGCTATTAAAAACAAAAATATTTAAAATTTCGAGGTCGCTCTACTTGCTCATTCTAGGTTTCAGATACTTTTCTTATTATTCACCTAGCTCGTTGCGGATTTCCCTACATTACTATTGTGAGGATCACCTATTGCTGTTAAGACCAAAAATATCTAAAATAGCGAGCTCTCTTCGCTCGCTTATTAATTAATGATCACTTTAAGTTTTAGTAACCTAAAATATCACAACTCAACAGCTCACTCCGCTCGCTCATTCATTCAATTCACTCTAGCTTCTAAGACCTCAAAAGTAAAAAATGTTGAGCTCGCTCCGGTCGCTCATTCATTTATTGTTAACCCCACTAAAAGGTGCAATTTTTTTTTAATCAGGGCGCTCGCTCATTGATTTGAGAATACCTATAATTAGAAGATAATGTTAAAATATAAATAAAATATATTCGTGGACAAATTCACACAGCGCCATCTAGCCCCAAACTAAGCAAAGCTTGTGCTATGGGTGCTCGATAACTGATAAAGTACTTAAATACTTTTAAATACATACTTATTATACATAGAACACCCAAACCCGTAACAGAAATAAAAATTCATCATTCATCAATCGAACCCGGGACCTCTTGCGTGGCAGACCGGCACGCATGTTGACCACTGAACCACTCAGGTCATCTAAAAAATCCTGGATCCGCGCCTGGCTCTCTGTGGGTAAGGATGATAAAACTGCATTGAATCGCCATTAGAGGGCGCTGTAGCAATGTTCATATTTTGAAACGTAAGTATACTAGATTCGTTATTACGGTTATGGCCATCGAGACAATCTTTAATTTGTTTTGAATTTTCACACCATTATAAGTTTCTTTAGTCACCGTGCTAGAGGCGACTCTTAGTGGTGATTCAGGTAAAATAACTCGGCAAATAGTCTTACCTATCACCTACAATGTCTGGTCAGTCTAATCAGTAAATTCGCGCTGCACACAGATGTCGCTACAGGACTGATAGAAAAATAAATGTTAGTAAAACGCCTAAAGAATACTTTTCGGCGAGTGTTGTTTACTTTACGATGAGTGTTGTTTTACTGTAATTTTAGTTAATGATTTTTTCTTCTTATTTTTAATATGTAATTATATATATATATATATATATATATATATATATATGCTTGAAATTTTTTAATATTTAATATTTTATGCGATCACGGGACACGGCAGTTCCCCGCGCCAAGTCGAGCAGACAAGCAAGACTGTACAACTTTCTCAAAGCAACTCGACACATTTTCGAGATCTATATATCAAGAGATTGAAGAAACTGTTTGAATTTTTGATTGCATTGTGTACGTAATGTAGCAGCGAATTTCTATATATTTTCAACGGTTTTAAATATATCGTTTATCGAAATTCCAATATTTCGTCCCTCACTCACTGACACATGGATTATTAAAAAAAAACCACTTTCAGGTGACTTAGCGCGGGCACAGACCTACAGAACAGGTCAGGGCCGGTCAGGGCCGGGCACAACCGGTCTCATCGGTATACGCCTACTATTTACATTCAGTCGTTTTCAAGTGCTTTCCGGGAAAAGTTGACGGGTAGATGGACGACGACGAATTAATGTGCATCGCCGTAAGAAATAAAAGGACAAAAGGTAGAAATTATAGAACTCGTCGAAATTTCATTTCGGGTGACAGTTGTCAAAGTTGTTGAAAGTGTTATAACTCGGCAACCATTGAGCCTAGAACACCAGTTTCTAAAGATAAATGATAGTACTCGTTGAGATCTACATTTTGTATGATAGCTATTAGACTTAAAACTGTCACCCGAAATGTAGATCTCGACGATTAATATAATTTCCCTTTAGTGTATTAATTACCAATAATGAAACTATATAGTTATAACGTTTTAAGTTTGACTGCTGTCATCCGAAATGTAGATCTCGACGAAGTGCTATTACTTCACTTTAAGAACTAGTGTTCTAGGATCAATAGTTTCCGAGTAGCAGGATGGTAACCTGTGCCAGAACCCCGGTCAAGCTCCAGGTTAAACAGAGCCAATCCTTTGCCCGTGTCAAATTCATGTATTCATAAAAACTGACGGCAGTAGCCTGATACTGCCTGCTAGCATTTTTTTTCTTCATCCAAAATTATCTCCATCTCCACATAAACATATTATGTTTACACACATAACATATTATTTATTTACCTCTTGCCACGCAAGGTCTTAAGATCACGGTTGTAATAATCCTTGCTTTTCATATTCTAGCATGGGAATTTTACCCTGCCAAAATAATAGACTCAGTATCAACAGAATCCGCCATTTTGTGCGCACAGCAAAAATCCACCAACGTACTCCGTAGAACTTACTGTATGCTACTGGACTGTGTGTGCCAATAATAAGGAGATTATATGCAAGTCTCTTTCTGACCGTTTTGAATGTTCTGACCGGGAGGGAGCCTTCTGAACGGTGGACCCAGATCGGTAAGTCTGTGCCCAGATCGGTAAGTCTCATTGAGTTCTTACATATTTTTACGGGAGAGTCACGAAGATTTGGCTAATTTTGACATAAAATGGGATGACATCTACATATTCATAAAAGCAACGTTCTAATGCCGGTCTTACAAAGGTGTCATAGGTAAGCGTAGATTGTTTCAATTTAAATACTAAAATTTCATAGAAATTTGAAACTACTACTCATCTATTAAATACGTGATTACAACTAAAATGGCAAAAATATTTTTAACTTCTTGAATCTTTCATATTTTGCTCGTAAAAACCATGCATATAATAAGTACTGCCATTCTATTATAGTCCCATCTTGTTGATTTTTTTCACGGTGCGTGATGCTGCGGATTTTCACGCACTGGATGACGCACCGCGATGGACTATCACAGACGCCACTCTATCCACGATGCGTCGGTGCGGACTAGTCTGTGTCCGTCCGTGCGTTATTAAATAACGCACCGCGGACTATCTACGCTACCATAGACGACACTTTTTCCACGGTGCGTCGGTGCGGGCTTGTTCAAGTCCGTCCGCAAAATCGCGCACCGTGGAATTCTGGCTTTATACGTTTCTGTAGTACCAATCCGGGCTACGCTCGTTTTTTAATGACCACGTCTCTAGTACGGGCGTTGACCGTTGACCATCTGCAGTAGTTAGTAAATTTTTTCTCTGTGTTGTGTTACTTACCCATGTTTTAGTAGTTCAGTATAAACGCATATCAAACCTGTAAACGGGCGTCCTAGGTTCAAATCTTCCTAGTTCCGTCAAAAGATATTTTTCGCTCTCTTACACGACCGATCTAATTTGTTTATGGAGTCATTTTAACAAAAATCTAAAAGTCTGCTTGAAGTCTGCTTGAAAAATGTATTTGAAAGACAAACATTGGTTAATACAATGTTTTGAACTTCCGGGTTTCCTGCCGCGTACCTTTGTTTACGAGTAGCCCGATATTTCGACGCAGTTGTCCATGATGCGTGCAACCCGTAAACCGAATGCGGTAGTAAACTCGGAATATACCTTTAAAACACAATGTTTGTTCTCACATAGGCGTTCACTTGTGTACAAGAGAAGAGGGCTGATCGAGAAGTGTGATTGATTTTGTGATCGTGGATCGTCTTTACGAGAATGCAGTCGTGACTACCTATGTCGTATTTGAATGACATATTGAGGTTGAAAGTTAAGGACGGTGGTGGCATTGACAGAGAACACTTCCTAATGAAGCGCCAAATAACCACTTATTTGGGACATCATTAATGGTCTCTAGGCCACTCTCTTCAGAAGATGACACCGAGTTGAGGAGCCCACTAGTGACGAGTGAAGTCGAAAATTTGCAATATGCGAGAGTGAAAGAATGTTAAACGAGGGAAGGAGTATTTTAAAAATACGAATGAGATATTGTGAAGTAGAGGAGATAACTTCTCAATCCTGGTTGAGATTAAAAAAAATGTGGATTACTACTGAAGTACTGTGGATTATTAAAGTATAATAATCATCTTACGGATTTATTTACCGTTCATAAAGATTCAACACAATTGTGAATATTTAAAAAAAGCCTTACTCAAACAGAAAAAGGCCTTAATTCTAACTAAACTAGAGCTAAATAATGTGACCCAGGTCGCCCGAATTTGGAAAGGTGTCCAGAAGGCTGGCCGCGTTGCCCCGATGAATAGCGAAGCTTAAGCGCTGACCCAAGAAGAGATAATCATGTTGGCGTTAATGTCCCGGTTGTGCTCTCGAGCACGAGGGCCCGGGCTCCGGCGTGCCATGCTACATGATTTAACAGATTGGATAATTACAGTGGCGCGCCTGCCATCTGACCTATGTGATCCTGCTATCAGGGGAACCTGGCCAGATTGGATCATGATTACACATTTAATGTACATAACTCAGAAAATCGTCATTGGTACATGGCCGCAGTGGGATTTGAACCCGGTACCTCTCGCTTACGAGTCGGATACCTTAACTACTCTGCCACCAGCGTTGCTATTAAATTATGTGGTGTTTCTATCTAAGAGGAAACGGAAGAAAGGAGAGGAATATATGGAAGACTATGAAGGTGAAAGAGGTCTTACAAGAAAATAAAAAATCATCGCTGGACTGGTCAGCTGTGAAGGCTAAACGAAAAATGCAAATGCAACGGATGAAGAAAGAAGAGTATACGAGGTTGAAATATTAAGTGAAAACTACGTATGAAATAAAGTTATACCTATCTGCCTATAACCCTTTCACACGCTTTCAGAAATTCGAATGTGTTTTTATCATCGCTCGGCGCCTTATAATTGTCTTGTAAGCCTTCTGTAACGGACAGATATCCTGTTAGATGCAAAGCCAGCAGAACAGTAAAATCAAGTATCTTTCAAGGTCAGAGTGAAAAATCTGTTTCTAAACGAGCGTGTTCCTCCCTTGGCTGCATCGTCACTAACCATAAGGTAACATGGCAGTCAAATGCATGCCCAGTTTATTTTATGAAATGTCTCTTTCATAGGACTTTATAATAAAATAGGAATCCGTCTAGTCCAGAGCAGCCATATTCTGCCTTCGTGTCCAACACACCGACTTGGACGATTTTTCACATTTTTTAAATTATATATTTTTCACTGTTTTACGAGTATGTGTGTAAATAAACTGTTTTAACCGAATCCTTAACCGAAAATAATAGTTGTAACAGCTGGACCTACAAGCACAAAGTAGAAAATTTGGAATTTAATTTTATTTCAATTCCAGTTCTTGGAAACTAATATTAATGTTGCAGGAATTATTTAGGAATACCCGACAGTTATTGAGGTCAATAAACATTCAAACGTTGTGATGAAAAGCGATTTCCAATGAATGTCGAAATTCTGCGTGCAAGGAGTAAATGTTGGCGTACCGATCGCAAAATAATTATTGATGTAACCTAATTGATAAAACAAACAATATGTTTATCAATTAACGGTTTATTTGAAAACATGGACAGATAGTTTAGTTTTTTTTTTTCGGCGGATCTAAGATTTTTTAATAGCTGTAGGAAGTCTACTGCTCGACAAGAAAAAACATCTTGACGTAAAAATGTACCGGTTGTGCTCTCGCGCGAGGGCCCGGGTAATCTTGACCTTGATCCAGGTTTTAGCAGATCAGGTAATTACAGTGTTGCGACTGCCATCTGACCTCCGTGACCCTGCTACTAGGGGAGCCTGACCAGATTGGATCAAGTTTACAATACGTTCAGTCGCCTGAATGTGTAGGATTCATAGCGATATTTTGTCTCACCGTAAGAAGATAAGTTACTGTTCCATTGATTTGCACAGAAAAATGTCATTGGTACAGTCAGCTGCAGGATAACTGTCTCCCTTACCATACATGTAATGTATGCTAGGAGGGGGAAGGGGTGTTGTACATGACGGCACTGGCGCTCCAACTCTATACCTTTCTGTAGGCCTAGCACAAGTTGCTCTCGCGCGCGATAAGAGAGAAAAAGCGCGACATAGGTATTGCTATCTCTTTCGTCTTAGTATTGAGAGAAAGAGACAAACGCTCTCTCGCGGCGCGAGCTCTATTGCGGACACACTTGTGCTAGGGCCACTGTTATAGGCATAGGTATTCCCTAACTCTTGACAGCGCGCACCGATAAGCATGTCATTGATACGGCCGATGCTGCGGGCTGTCCATTATCACTTCACTTTTGCAATTCTTAAGAGCTTCATAAAGTACTTTGCTCAGATTTAAATTAAAAACAACTGCACCTAGCTTTCTGTTTTGTAACCGAAACTGGGAACTCACACTTAACTACTGACGTTCAATGTCAAAGACTTATCTCGTTTAAGTAATAGTGTAAAAGCCGGATACTTGCCCCAGTGGGATAGTTGCCCCAGTTTTGAATACACTATGTTAGGGATGTTGGTGGCATTAGCGCTTTACGACAATTGAAAGTGCCATTCCCGAAGTCCTTAGTGCCATTTAATCCATCAGCGTAGGCGCACTCGTTTTGTCTTTATGAGCAAAAATCTTCCGCGCTGAAGCTTTGACGGGCGTTATAATTATTTTGGTAAGTATTTAATATTGAATATCTTTATTACTGATCATCAGTCCATGGTATCAGTCTACTTTTTGTTTCAATACATGCATCGGGGTTTAAATTACATTGTATAACATGTTTTATTGTTTAATAAGTCTTATTTATTTCACAAATAAAAAGGGCAATTATCCGTATCAAAAAGGATAGTCGCCCCATTTACTTTGGCGGTTGCCCCTAGAGGCAACTATCCGCTAAAGCAAAATCGGACGTGGTGCCTCGCCACATTTACTAGACAGAAAAAAAATGGAGAGGGGGAGTAAAAATCAACTTCCTCAGTCTGGCTGCGCCGACTGCGAGACTGCCTTCTGGGATGGTCTCGAAGAAACGCTTCAATGCGACGTATGCTATCTTCTGAACAGGTCGTGGTTGGTTGGCATGGTCTAGATGAGACCCAAGGCCGGATGAAATAGAGAAGAAAAAGCAGTTAAGCGGATCCGGCCTGACAGACGCGGGATGGTTATGATTTTATGATTTAAATAATTAAAACTGAATACTATGTTTTTACAATAATTAATCATATTTTGATTAGTGCATAATAAAGGATCTCAGTAAATAATAAACATTGTTTATATATCTTCTATATCATAGTGAGGTGTATATCCCCGCACGAGGCAACTATCCCCCGAAGCATTATTACCGTGGAGCAACTATTGGTTTTAAGTAAATCTTGTTTTACTTGAAACAAAATAAATACTATTTAATTACGTTTACCAATATAGGCTATTATAGAAGATTAAAGACCTATGTTTTGATATACATGTTGCATATTTCTTAGTAAGTACATATTTCTTCATAATAGAGCTTTTTTGAATAGTGGGGCAAGTATCCGGCTTTTACCCTTCCTACATTTTTTAAAACTACGTAAAACCGTAATATAAGGTTTCTTACATTTATAAAGGGCCATGAATTGACTATTATTTTTTTTATTTCGTTGTTGCCTTCAAAGAATGTTATAAAATTACAAACTCTGTGAATAAAACAAATCAATTATGTTGATTCTTTAGTAATAAAAAGCCTTTCCTAAATATTTTAAATAAGGGAAATCACGGTTTATTTCTTTTATTACTTATGTTTGAAAGCACGAGTCAATGTCAAACGATTATTAATTGCTAGAAATGCCGAGAGGACCACCAATTTAGCGTTTCGACATCTAAAATATAAAATTATGGTCTTATTAAAGGCCTTGGCTTTTACAAGTGCCAGAGAGAGAGTTTTGAAAATCCTTATATTGGTTTGAATTAAATTTAAAGGTACCAATGATAGTATGCTGATTGAATTACTGATTGTTGATGAACTAATGTGCAAGGATCTGTTTTAGTATTTGTCCTTATTTAAACAAAATGTTTACCTTGTTTGCCGCCAGTATCTTAATTGTAGAATGTGAAGCTACACTATTGGGATTGAATTTTAACACAATATTGCCGCCATTTCATAGCGCCAAAGTTGGAAATCCTGTTACACTATTAAACTGCTCGTTGCACGAGAAATTCAAAATGCTTTTCCCGTTTCCACGAACTAAGGCATTATTGACAAAGAGCCCGTAATTGGCTAACGACTCTTCATCCAATTATGCAGTTTGATGCTCGAGGATCCCGGGAATTTATGTTCACACATTTCCATTGTGAATATTTCACCGTAAATGCATGCAGGTAATTATGAATGAAATAGGTAACTAATAGAATTCGTGGAATTGTATATTGCATCAAATCGACAGGAAATGTGTAAAATAAATTTATTTGTACACTTTCCGAGGAATTTAATACATTTTCAAAACAGGTATCGAAAATGTGTTAATTTCACTGTTTAAATTAAAAAGGACAAAAATCAAATCTATGAAAAATGTTGATCCGGCACAGAGGGTTAGGTTGCAAGGAGTGAAGCGAAGAGTTGTTATGAACCATCGCGCATGAACCGAGCGAAAAATTTCGGAGTCGTTTGTAAATTTACTTGTGCGGCTACGACTCGACTGTTTTATGGCGCCTGAGCAGTAGAATTTTCTCGTGCTCCGTACATCATCATTATCATACCTGCGGCATCCAGCTGGTACCTGCGATCTTTACCAGGTCGTCGGTCCACCTACTAGGAGGTCTACCCACGCTGCGTCTTCCGGTTTATGGTCGCCACTTGAAAACAGTACTGCCCCATCGGCCATCTGTTCTTTGAGCTATGTGCCTTGCCCACTGCCACTTTAACCAGGCAATCCTTAACGATGGTTCGCTTGCGGATCTTCTCGTTTCTGATACTATTGCGCAACGAGACTTCGAGCATAGCCTTTTCCATTGCCCTTTGGGTGACAGTGAGCTTTCATATAAGGCCTATATAAGGCCTAAGTGAGCGGCGACGTCTCTGTTCCGTAGGTCATCACTGGCAACACACATTGGTCAAAGACCTTCGTCTTGAGATACTGTTGTAATTTTGATGAAAATATATGGCGTAGCTTCCCGAACGCTGCCCAACCGAGATGTATTCGATTGACATCTTTCCTGAAATTGGACTTACCTAGCTAGACTATTTGTCCTAGGTATGTATAGTCGTCAACAACTTCAAGTGGAGTGCCTCCAACCTTCACTGGAGTAGGCACAACATGGACATTTGACATAATTTTCGTCTTATCCATATTCATTTTAAGACCTACTTGTTGAGAGGCACTACAGAGGTCAGGATACAGACAGTAGAGACTATCTGTAGTGCCTGACCAGATATAATAGAATACCTAAACGTCATCAACAAATTCAAAATTCAAACTTTCATGTTTATTTTGGTGATTGTGTATGTTTGGAATTTTTTTCCGCTAAACAGCATATTTTTTCTAATTGTTGTAATTTGTGTTTAAAGTGAAATCCTCGACGCGAAGGTACAACAGAACAGACTCGCAGCTTACTTCCAGCAAATTTTCAGATAATTATAGGTACGAAATTTTAACATGTAAATAAAGTAGTGTATGCAACTGCATATAATTAGGTATTAAAACACTCGTGTCAAACTATTATCATAACTGACACTCATGTTTTAATACGCCAATTGCATAAACTACTATTAGATTATGATGATATAGTTTTATGTTCCTGACGGTGAGCTTAATCTCCAGTTCTCCATGGGAAACCGTGAAGGGGCCTAGATCTCTAGGGGATTTTGTAAACGACTCACGCGACTCACCATCTTCTTTCCAGGTATTTATGGCCCTAATTCTCATTATTGTCATTCTATGAACCTCTCCTTAACGTTTTCATTAAGGTATAATATAAAATTATAATTCTTACCTACAATAATGTTAACGGCAACATTTTAACGGCAGTAAATTATATTTCTTACCTACAATAATGCTCCCAAATTCTCAAAAAAGCTCTTTTAAGAGCTCCCAGACTAGAGATCTAGGACCTTCAGTTCGAATCTGCCAAATAAACGTGGAAGATATTAGCAAATCAAAATGCGAATATCTCTCCAAACTTCTTTTAGAACATAAGGTCGACATCCTGACAATTCAGGAAACGCATGCTCAGGACGATCAGGACATGTACAATCGGGGCCAAATCCAAGGATATACACTGCTCAAAGCGTTGAACCACCCCAAATACGGCATCGCCACATACTGTAGATCAGGCCTGGAGCAAGTGATGGTTCTGCACTCCGACGCCACAGCTGACAACTTTATTATAGTCGTGCAAACCGCTGACTACAGGATAGCTAACATATATAAACCCCCTCTTGCAACCTGAAATAACGGTGGACCCCCAAGCTTCGCTTATCCATGTATCTACACCGTGACTTTAATAGTCACCATACGTCAAGGCGCTACAGCGCGGATACTTAAATGGACTTACTTTGGCCCAGTGGGCTGAGACCGTTAACCTACATTTGGTATTTGATACCAAGGACAGGGGTACGTTCCACTCCGCTCGTTGGCAAAAGGACTATAACCCGGACCTGACCTTTGTCTCCATAGACTCAGCGGGTAACCCCCTTACCACCAGGCGAACCGTTCTTAACAACTTTCCCAATAGCCAGCACAGGCCGGTACTGTTGGAGGTGGGACTGAGGATTCCTCTTATTAACAGTATGCCTCTTCCGCGTTAGAATTTTAATCGTGCTAATTGGGACAGGTTCGCGGGCAGGGTTGATGCCGGTATACGTTTCGTCCCACCGGAAGTGTGCAACTACGATCGATTCGTTGGATTGGTGATCGCTTCTGCAAGGGCACATGTTTGTAGAGGTTTCAGAAAAGAGTACGTACCGGGCTGGAACGCAGAGAGTGAAAGGCTGTACAAGGAGTATCAGAATACTGGAGAGGGGACGACCGGTACTGAGCTCCTAAACACCCTGGACGCCAACCGATCAAGCAAATGGCGGCAGACCGTTGACTCTATGGACTTTAAGCGATCCAGCCGGAAGGCATGGAGTGTGCCGAACAAGCTTACGGGAAAATGGTCTCCACCAAGAGCGGACCCCGCTCTTCATTCTAATGAAATTGCAAATAGGATTGTGTCGATGTCCAGAGTAAAGGGTGATAAACCGGCAACTAAAGAGGTAAAGAAGAAGATGAAACAACTAAAGGCGAATTTCGTGTCGATTCCGGAGCTTGCTAAACCCTTTACTCCCGGGGAGGTGTTCCTTGCCATTGGCAACCTAAAAACTGGTAAAGCCGCGGGAGTGGATGGATTGTATAATGAGTTTATTAAAAAGCGTGGCCCTAACGCTATCAAGTGGCTTGCCTTATTCTTTTCCAACATTCTATCAACTGGCAAACTCCCAAAAAAGTTCCAGCACGCGAAGGTGATCGCGGTCCTTAAGCCGGGAAAGACAGGGGTGGACCCTTCCAGCTACCGACCAATAGCTCTGTTGTGCAACTGCTACAAGCTATTGGAAAGACTCCTTCTGACCCGAATAGCTCCTCTTATTGAGCGAGTGGTCCCTGTCGAGCAGGCGGGCTTCAGATGCGGCCGTAGCTGTACAGATCAGGTCCTGGCCCTAACCACGCACATAGAGGCAGGCTTTCAGAGGGAACTGAAATCCGGCGCTGTCTTTGTGGATCTCACGGCGGCCTACGACACTGTTTGGAGAGAGGGTCTACTATACAAACTACTGGCTGCAGTCCCAAATATACAAATAGTAAGGCTTATCTCCAATATGCTCTCCCAGCGCCAATTCAACGTCCATTTGGGGTCTAAGGTAAGCTATACAAGAACACTTAGTAATGGTCTCCCCCAGGGATCCGTTTTGGCCCCCGTTCTTTTCAATCTTTACTTGCACGATCTGCCGAAAACAATTTCAAGGCAATTTATATATGCAGACGACATTTGTCTTGTAAACCAGGATAGGTCTTTCTCTGTTTTGGAGCGCACACTATCGGATGATTTGGCAACACTAGAAAGGTATTTCAGAGTGTGGCGGCTGACTCCTAGTAAAAGTAAAACAGGTCGGTTGTAAAAGTAAACACTTCTGCAACCGATTTGCTAGGCGTGAACTCAGGGTGTCTCTTGTTGGCCACATGTTAGATACAACTTTGCCCCGAGGTACCTTGGCGTTACTCTTGACCTTTCTCTCACTTTTGAAGACCTCCTAATTGGAGCAGCTCGCAAGCTTCAGACTCGTTTTAATATCATCCAGAAACTAACCGGTACATCCTGGGGGGCAAGCGCTGATGTGCTTCGTACCTCGGCTCTGTCACTTATGTACTCCACGGCGGAATACTGCGCTCCGGTTTGGTTGGGCAGCGGACACACGAAGAGGGTAGACACAGAACTAAATAGGGTCATGCGCTGTATCTCTGGAACCTTAACTTCTACACCTACCCACTGGCTGCCCGTGCTATGCCAAATTCCTCCCCCCGACTTAAGGAGAAAAAATGCATTATTACGGGAGGCTCGGAAGATTCGGGACAGCCCCAACCTTCCCATATGCCCGGAGTTCTTGGACACCTCAAAACTCCGCCTGAAGTCCAGAAATGCACCAAATGTGATCGCTTCGACCTTGTTGCAACAGGACTTCGACCTCAAGCAGGAGTGGTCTACCTCGTGGAATTCCGAAATGTCGGGGAAACTGGGCGCTGTGTTTATCCCGGGCTCTGTGGTGAGGGGTTCTGAGCTCCCGAGGCGCGACTAGTGTACCCTCAATAGACTCCGCACAGGTCATGGACGCTGCGCTCAGTACAGGTACCGCTGTGGGTGGATAGACTCTCCAGCCTGTTCTTGTGGTGCCGCTGTGCAGGATATCCAGCATTTTATCTCCGAGTGTCCTTTAACGCGGTACACCGGAGGCCCGCCCGATGGCTTGATCGGCCTAAGTGACGAAGCCATTATGTGGCTCAAGCCTTGTAAAATGGATCTGTAGATTTAATTGTAAATAAAGCCTTAATGGCTTTAAGTCCGCCAATTGTATTATTGTGCAATAAAGTTTTAAATAAAATAAATAAATAAATTGTACCTAATATAGTCTTTATTTTTATATTAATATGCAATACGAATAAATAAAAATAAATTAAGATATATTCCAAATATCCTTACCTCTAATTTTATTACGTCATCATCATGATCAGTATTCCCCCATAACGGTGTTCCATTTGCTGATGGCGTCTCGTATTTGTAGGCTCTTTTAGCAAATTGTATCTCTCCCGTTATAGCGAAGTGGATACCACCACATAGGCCTCACTCCTCCAAATAGACGGCGGCATTTGATCTGAGCGCCGAGAGCCGAGCGGCGCTCCCGAGATTACCTACTTCGAAGCCGTGGGCAACGGGACCTCGGCCCGCTTGTTTGGACACTCCCCCAGCTGGATTAGAGGTAGGATCATTCCAGTCGTGGGAGACACAGTTGTGTCCGCCACCCTGTTCGGAGGCGGAGAGCCTGAGAATGAACTTCACCAAAGCCCGTGGAGTCTTTTAAGTGTATAGCAACTCCGCCGACAGCACACCCGTGCCCTTTACTACCCGGATTTAGCGTTTCGGACTCCAGGGAGAAGACACATCCCTCGGCTTCACCGTGATTCTTATTTCGTTCCCTCCGGAACCAAACGGAGGGCTAAGCATGTAGGAGTATATGTATAGGGTATTTAATAACTGATGATAGCGCGTAGCACCTAAGATTCTGTCTGTTACATTAAGCTCCAACCAGGAGAGCGTCCCTCGAACCCACACTTTGTTTCCACCCCTGTGACTTATGTTTTATTTCAGCCCAAACTACGGCATCCAACTACTTTATTAATATTAATGTATCTACATATTAATGATTAATAATGAATTAATAAATGGAAGGCATTCCAGAGCATACGCGCTTTCCTTTACTACACCTCCCCGAGGAGTAGAAATCTTACTAGGTTACAGTACTTAATAAAACCACCAGTGAAGCCAATAAGTGTTTTTATTTACTACTAACTCTTTATCATCTGTTTATGTACAAAACGGTTATAAGGCAACAGTTTCAAATTATTTAAAACGCGTTTGCGATGAATAATATCTATTAGTTCAAACATTTCGCTTCATATAGCAACACTTGATGCGCCACGCTTACCTATAATAAAGGACCGGGTTCATATGTGTGTAGGAACAATCAGGTCAAGCCAACATTAAACTACTTAATAATAGAAATTGGCATAAGTACACGCTAAAAAATCAACAACAATGGAACAACCTATTCAAAGAAGTATGCTATGGCGTGGACATCACTGAATTTTAGTTGGTTAGTCGCATAATTTTAACACTATAACACTGTAAAACTCAAACATATTATCAACTTATTTTATTACATATTTCATTATTTTCCTAACTAAGTCATTCGCGCGCATAATTAATTAATTACACATTTTCTAGAGACATGTGGTGATTGGTGGCGCAAAGTGATATTTTATTTTACTCTACACTGTCATTGAGTTCCTTTTTATATCACTAACACACTTCTAGCCATAAGTTGTAGTCTCTAGGGCATCTCTATGACAATTGTACCCTAGAGAACGGTCAGCCGCTGGATGTATATTACTTGCCAATTTAATTTCCTTAGCAACCTATGTCGATATTTAAGTAAATATCTACTTATACGCACCAGAAACTCTTTATCACGTGTGAATCCGCCGTGGTCGTAAGCTGCTACAATGACCTTATCTTCTAATTATTTTACAAATATCTAAATTTACATTAAATCAAAATATTTCTGACAATATACTTTGTAGCTGACTCATCAAAATTCCTATAGATAGGTAATTATTATTTTTCTAAATTAACAAAAATTGGGATGGAGACAATGGATTTCAGTATTGTGTGTTACTCACGTTTTAGTATTATATATTTATTATACATAGTTATCTGTAAAAGGTATTCGTAAATAATACATGTCCATAAATAAACATTATTTGGACTTAGTATTTCTTACAGGCTAAAGCTAATAAGAATTTTTATGTTAAGTACAACAGTTGTATTGCTTTTAATTCCATGTTTATACCTAAAAATGGCGAATGATTAATTTTTGTAAACTTTTTATAATCTATCGAAAATAATAGCTAGGTAGCTAGGCAGTCTGTAATGTATGACATTCGTTCAGGCTATTAATATCTAGATACTTTAATTCGTATTGCGCGTATAATTTAATACTATATTATACTTTATAAATACAAATTACACTTATGAATCACAAATTACAAGTCATTATTTTGGTTAGATTTTAAATAAAATTATTTGTATTTAGTTCATATTTTTTGCCAAAGAGTAACGGAGCCAGCTATTTTTTCACTGGCCAAATATTCCCTTGATTGGGACGAGTAATATTGTAATGTATTAAAAGAAATTGAATTCATGAATTTTAATTTCTGTTACGGGTCTGGGTGTTACATTTAAATTTATCAGTTGTCAACAGCCCATAACACAAGCTTTGTTTACTTTGGAGCTAGATGGCGCTGTGTGAATTGTCCAAGTTTAAATAATAGTTAAAAAAGGCCATTTCCAGGCCAGAAATCTGACAGAACAGCTTGAATACTATTTGAAAGCTTGTATTTGCTTCTAAGACTTCCTGTAGTGTCTTGTTACAAGGTCTCTTTAAATGTAAACTTTTCTCAAGTGTTAGACTGTTAAGTGTTTAATAAGTGTACTTAATTGTGTATTTTTTTTTCATAAATATAGTTAAAATCGCCTAGGCAAATAATTATTAAAAATAATTTGTAAACAATTATGCGGAAAGTATACAACATTAAAAGATTATAAGGTAGGTTACCTATCTAATATGAGATTACATTTAGTATAGTAGTTAACACTAAAGCCACCCGAAGTATAAAATGTTTTGCTTGGTAAATGTTATGCTTATGTCTTAGGTTTAAATAGATTTACAACTTAAAAATACTTAGATGATACATGAATAAAATTGTCTAAATTATAATTTGACTTTCAATTACAATGTGATATCGGCCGATTGCTTTTCCTTTAAAGAAGTTACGTCATCAAAATTCAGTTAAAATTAATATTATATTATCTAATGGGTAAATTACTACCAGTTCATAAGTCATATACTAAATGTAGGTAAGGCATAGTGGATTTATACGGAATATATCTATTTGTAGCTACTGACTCTAAAGTAGGATTCGTTCATAAGTATATAAGTCAATTTACGTGTTGCGCTAGCTTGGTTAAAATAAAAAAAAGACTGAAAAGAACCATAGTTAAAGTAAGTGTAAAACTGTACAGCACAGTTAGTTGTTTTAAAGTTCATTAACAGTTAATTGTTACCTGTGGTTGTTGATCTTTATAACTTATCACTTTCGAAACTGAATTTCGATTTATATTGTCATTTTTTAATTAGTAACAGATTTACAACTAATTCTGATTGAGAAATACCTAACTCAGAAATAGTTATATTTTTTATCCGAATTCACTAACAGCTTTTAAACAATAGACGTACATATTTGGCTAGGTTGGAACCAGAGTGATCTAAGTGTCATTTTTACCAAGAGTACTTAGATCAGTGTATGCCACACGGAAGAATTTATTTTTCTGTGTCCCGTAGTATCTTAAACTCAATATTGTTAAAAATGACACTTAGATCACTCTGGTTCCAACCTCCCCATTTATGGTATAAACGAGAAGTTTCAAGGTAAAAAACACATTACACAATAATTAATTCGGATATAAAAATCAGAACTGCCACTGCCATTTTATTCTATATCTACGTAATATGGATCGCTGATTTAATTTAAAACTCATTTACGTAAAACAATATAGAATGACCTTGCTAATTTACTACATTTTGAATAGAGTCATTATTTTAATTTACTTAATAAAAAGTATTTGTCAGTTGTGCGTATGACGTACTCTAATGCACGAAAATATACAGATTTAAGAATGATGTTCATCTTAAGCTTAAATGTGATTAGGAATTTGGTGTAAGCCGCCCTAACAACCATTCCATTATACTGGAAATGTTAACAAATGAATTTAGTACAAAAATTAATAGAAAACAGAACAAACTAAAGAATATGGGTCTGATTCTGGTGCAAGATATTTTCTCCTTTATTCGACTCTTTCTCCTTTTTTTGTAATGATACCTGTTAGTAGATACCTTTTAGGGTGGCATTTAGCAGTAGTCCCGTTGGTATCGTAATGAAATTATTCGCAGTGTATGGTACGTCACACTATGGTTATCTAGCCAAAATATATTATAATCTAATATTAGGTACTTAATTATAATATTACAACTACAATAATGACAATTAAATGCGACGTAGTTTTTCTTTAATATTAGTATAAAAGGTAAAGTAACTTAACGTTACATATATAACAAAGTAATATAACAATAGTAAAGTAACGTTAAATATTTTAAATGGGATATTTTATTACAAACAATGGAATAAGTTTTTCAAGAGTAACGCAACAAATGGACGAAAGTTATTAACGAAATCGTATTTACGTATCTAAACAGTAATAATCCGCAGGTATCGTTATTTGCCGTCTATAATTAATTTAATGCATTTATTCACAAGCCTTTTTAATATCAATCTATAAAAATATGCAACCATTTAGCACGCTAGGACAACCATATCGAAATGCGTACAGCAATCACTCGTCTGTCAAACTATGTCAGCGCGTCAGCACTCGCTTGTCAAACTATGTCAGCGTGTTAATTCTTAGCGACGGGAATGCGTGTTAGTAAGCCGCATGAGGTGCGTATCTTTTCGGACCGTATCGACCATTCCAGCTATTTCGGTAGCAATTCGGTTCAGTTCACGAATGGTCAATCAGTACCGATGAATTTTTAAAATGCGGAGGCGCAGGACGGAAACGTCGATAGTCTACGTAAACACCGACACGACTATTCTTGTACTTAATGGTGTATCGATACATAAATAATTTAAAGGTAGCAAGGGGCTTATTCCACTGCGGGTCTCGCGTGGTAAACTTTACCTATTGATTTTAACATTAACTTCCATTCTCGAGTTCTATTATGGATAGTGTTCACGAGAAATAAGCCATATTTTTTTAATGTATGCCTATGTCTCGGGGCCTATGTTCTACAACGGTTACAACAACAGGGTGTACGGTGAACAGGAAATATATCTGCATATCACTCGGCATTGAGGTAGAGAGTAAGGTATTGCCATAATTATTGTCCACAGCTAAGGAATAGAACACGTTGCCTGCGAATATGTTCCCTGATCATAATAATCTGGACGCATTCAAGGCTAGTGTGAATAGACTATGTCTAGACAGGTGAGATGGCGGTCAAATGCCTAGCTCGAAAAAAAGTCTCCTCGCTTGACATCCTGATAAATTCGGCCATAAATTCATGCTAAGTTTTCCTTTTTATGTAAGATCATGGTGCTAAGTCAGATAACAATTGGGGCGAATGTAGGTACAGGACGTAGTGAAGATATTTTTTGTTATAAACGGCCAAATGATAAAAAGGTAACTGTAAGTTCTGAATCTTATTTAGAAACACTTTAGGGTTTTGTCTAACTGAGTGACCGAATCTGTCTTTCCCGTGTTGGTCTCTACAGCCATCAGAGAAACCAGTATCATTTATTTCACCTAAGGTTCAATCGCTAATGATGATGATTACTCGAAACTTACTAAAATATTTTCGGATGTATATTACATTAAATTAAAGCACATTATTACACAGTTGCGTATGTTATAGCGTTGTTGCAAATATTTTTGTAACTATTGCGTTATACAACAACTTAAAATGTTTTAAATAAGATTAGTTACAGTTACCTACCTTTTCATAGTTTGGCCGTTTATAGCATATTGAAAGAAAATAGTTTATAGAAATAATACACTTCGCTTAAGTAGGTACATACAAACTCACGAAATACCTAAAAGATATGACAGAATAACCGTAAACAGTGTTAAATATAACAAAAAATAAGCATTTAGAAATATTATTTCACTTGGTGCTATTGTACATTTAAAGAAATTATGAAAATGTCTCTATTTTGGGAACCTACCTTGCTATGAGCCTTTTATATCTACTATAAATAACTGTTAGATAAGCAATTCACACGAAAAATAAAACTGAAGTTTAGAATAATTTCTCGTAAGACACACGCATTGTAACTAAGTTCATTGTTCTTACCTACTAACTAAAATGATATATCAAGTGTTGTACTGCGTATGAAATCCTATAATTTGTAATTCATTTTAGACATGTGTGTAAGGTAGTTATAACAAGTAGCTAGGTTTCTCAAGATGTATGTATAAATAGATTTATTTTATAATTAACATGTTTTCTCATTACACTAATATATTTTAGAAATTTCCTATTGCTTCTCAAAACCAACAGTCGATAGATTATATTTTTATAATTTATGTAAGTAAAATGGGCATTTTTTTACTCTAGTGTACATTTACGTTTTTTACCATTCTTTGCTACTTGCGTCGCTTAAAAATATTATCTAAAACAAACATATGTTATGTGACGTTTTGACCCCATATCAAAGTTTTGTTGTCTGGCAGTGCAACATTTACAGTACAGGCATTTGAGTTGAATACGACATGCAACGTTTCACTATTTCATATTCGGAATGTGAATAAACGTTGACCGTGTGTTTCCATTTATGTGTCGGATTTACCACTGACAGTTATAGTTTACTATTAAAGTAGGTGGCATAGCCGAGATCATAAATAGCATAAAATTATCCACACGGTTGTCTCAGGATTGTTGTGTTTACTTGAACATTGTAACGTGTATATAATTATTAATTTATAATATAAAAATATATACAGCAACCTTTTTCTTATTCAACAACACAATAATATACGTTTTATGTATGTGTATGTAGTGCATCACTGTGCAAAAAAGTTATGATTCATCTGACAATTTTAAACGACAGCTCAAACTTTGACAAACAGCAAACAATACTTTTAACGATGCTGCATCTTTTTATTTAAATATATATTTAACATAAACCTATGCATGTAGCACGCTTGCAATTTGACACCTTTAGCGTACGAGCATTTTAAAATCTTATTATTTTTAGTTATGATTAATTACATATAAGTATTATAATTAATATAGAAGATCTTTTTTTAAAAAATCACCAATATATATATAAATGAAATCCATGACAACATTATCTTCGCATATATTTAATTACACACGTAACATGATTTATTAGCATGAAAAGACACTTTCAGGTAATATTTATAATGAAATCTGCCCTTAACAACAATCCTAATTTCTATCCTCTTAAATCCTTACCTTAGAAAATATTGTCATGGATAACCGATATCATTTTAGTTCACAACACGTTATAAAAATCTCTTTCGCCATTTTCCGACTATATTTTTCCACGAACCTCTCATTTTACGTACTATTCAAGTACAGCCTTTCCTCTCGATGAGACGAGCCAAGAAACAGTATTATAAAATCACAATAGAGCATTTGCTTTTCATAAAGGTACCTACATTTGTAAAATGTTTTCCTCACGCATTTTCGTGATGCACTTTATAGCCGTAGCCTCCCCGATGCTCTCTTCAGGAGTCCTGTCATCTGCAACAGACAAATGATTTTTACTTTTCACTTGGACGTGTCAATTCAATCAATTCTTTCGGTTTGCAAATTTCAGTACGTGACTTTCTTTCAGATTTCAAATTACCAAGTCTAAACTGGCATTAAATGTAATTGTTTTACAATTAAGTTGGCTATTCGTAGCTTTTCTCTTTCTGTTCCGACTCAATATATCAGAGGACTTCGCTATTTGTAGCTGAAGTATCACAAAAACATGAAATGAAACAGTGTATTTAAAACTCTTGCAACAAAATATTGCATGATTTTATTAACGGTTTTATTAGCTCTGCCAATATTTACGCTTGCAAGGTGTAATTATTGACAAGCCACTCTTCGCTTTTCCAATATAACGGGAAAATTGAATAAAGTGCTTTTACCGATTCACGATAGAAGCTCAAGAAATATATTTTTCCAGGCTCCATAAATAAAGATAAAAATAAGCTCTGATCAGAATAAAAGCGTAGATTAATTAATTTAAGGTCCATTGCAGTGAATGAATAGAACTGACTTTAACTACTACCCGTATTCACAAACAATACTTGTGTAAAGTAACTTTACT
The DNA here is from genome assembly GCA_905147135.1 of Blastobasis lacticolella. NCBI lineage: Eukaryota > Metazoa > Arthropoda > Insecta > Lepidoptera > Blastobasidae > Blastobasis > Blastobasis lacticolella. Next base: position 10,078,854 of record LR990039.1, on the reverse strand, counting down.
ATGCGTTCACTTATTTTTATTGATAATTGAACGCACTGCGTTCAATACGGCTCTGTGATTGGTCAATTTTCATTTTAACAGACGTATAGCGAAAATCGCCACTGAAATATTATTAGTTGGAATACTGTGCGTTGGCGTATTCTGTGAGACCTCATAGTAACGTTACTGAATACGGGTGTTACATTAAAATATTATTAAGCTTATATTTGGTAAGAGCTAAACAAAATATTAAAAAATATTATTATGGTAGTTTCAAAATGTAATAAAATATACACAAAGTATATACCGAGAGCTTGGTAGTTACCTCACTATTTCTAGACAGACTAGGCGTCCGAGTTCTTACCGAATCCACTAAATAAAAAACTACCCTCCACCCATACTTTGTGCCGAATCTGTCAAGACTGGCAAGAGAACGGACTGTTCGATAGGTCTGTATTTCGTGCTCAGACTTTATTTCGTATTTCGGAGCTACCACTATTGGAACGCCAACTTGCTTAATGGACTTTAGATGCAGTGGACAAGCGCCCTAAATCATCGTTATTAAGCCGAAAGTTGTAGCTGTAATTGTCTGCAGTTATTTTTACTACTTAAGTATTGTATCTAGCCCTACTTATGTAAAGTGACTTGTTTTTAGCTTGACCGTAGACTCTGGACATTAAACATAAACCCTTTTGCATCCCTGCATTGATTTGTCATTTAAACGTTAAATGTTCAGATTGTGGGACGTGTGGTATTCAACCACACATGTTAATGTGGATGATCAACCGCGGTTAATTGATCCATTCAGCGCAAACTATTCAAAACTTTCATCGATTGCACTCAGGTGAAGCACCATTGGTGAACTGTGATTTCCAGAACAAGATACGTAAATTGAATCTGAATAATATCCATTTCTATCTGAAATACTGAAATGGGACTGCAAAGGCACAATTCGCATTGAGCGATGTGGCCACCTGTTGTATTCTCTGTTGTTATGTACCTACTGCATTCTGTATTTATGTAATTTAGTGTTCATCTATCTACCTAAACCTACCTATCTTTCTTCACATTATATTCAACAAGGCAACCTTATCGGATCTAGATAAAGAGTATGTTAAGTCATATAATAAAATAGCTGACCACTTAGTTCATAATTGTCGTAACAGATTAACATTAAATATTATTGTCTAAATCTATCTAAAATATTGAAATGTGATGATAAAGGCACACAAATAAGTAAGTATGTTTAGTTTCTTAACATTATATTAAAAAAGGAATACTTATCGAATCGAGATGCAGATCATGTATAGTCATACAATGAAATAGCTCACCTCTCAATGAAATAGCTTGCTCTAGGTTTATCGTATTGTCAGATGCACAGCACACACAAATCCACTGTGGAAATATTCTACACTCTGAGAGGAAACATATGCAGTGGGGATTTCAATTCATGTCTACAATCGGATTGTTTGCCATTGAAATGCAAGACATGGAAGGTTTATAGGTGTCGAAACAAAGAAGTGCCTTTATCGTTTCTGCTTTTAGATGTCAATCTTACGAAATGAAGTTACGTGGATTTCGTTCGTATTCCGAATGGATTCCACTGTGGATTTAAGTATGCATCTTAGCCCTGCTGATTCATTGAATGACTGTACGAGTAGAGTAAGGGTTCGGGTTAGGCTTTTTGATATTCACCTATAAGTTTTCACCACTTATAGGCTTAATAGTTAAATTCGTTACGGCCGTACTGCTACTTGAGTCAAGCTAGTATCGTACCCAAATATACCCAACTCCACTCGCCGTCTTAGGTTAGTTTCAATTAATCGATCAAATAAAATAGATTAGCAAGCATAATGCAAACGTGAGGAGGCAAGCTTTTAATTCTTGAAATGCATACAATCTTCACTAAGAAGGTACGTGCAGAAAATGGGTAATTTCTGCATTAATAAGCGCAAATATGATAAGAAAATTGAGTTTAATTTTTTATTTATGTGCATATTATCAGCATAATATTTATGCGAGCGTGTTCTGTGGCTTATTTTGTAGGCGTAGTAAGTAGTTATTAGGCATCATGGGATTCTAAAATTACTAAGCTCAAGCCTTAAGACGTACCTCTAATAATTCATTGAATGTATGTATTCTTTAGGCGTTCACGAACGATGACTTGGTCCTGCCGAGTTGAATTACATGATTTTTTATTTAAGACCACTCCTTTTTGCTGAAATATTTTTGCGAACTGATGTGCCGCTAAAAGTTTGGCAACTGTAGACATATCTCTCTACAATTTTTCATGCATTGTATTTTATACTATAGCTTGACACAGTTTAGTCGTGTTGTGAGTTTTCTACTCAATTTTTTATGAATAATCATTATAACCTTATGTTACTTTCTCAGCTTTATAGTAGGTATTTCTATATGTTGTTATCGCGATAGTGTGTTCATTATACGTACGAAGACATGCACGACAGGTCTTTTAGATATGACGCAGACATGTATCGAATATGTTGCTTATTCGATAATTGTAAATTTTTTGTAGAGCTCGTAGGCTTTATTTTTTAGACTGTTTAGTTTAGACTGTGAGGGCGGATGTATACGTCATAGAGTACAAGAAAAAATCCACTTTGTAGCGATAATAGACGTTTAGGAGATCCACAAAACTTTGGTCGGCCCGTGTACAAACAGGCAAAAAAAATTTTGTTTAATTACCCAATCTTCGAAATTTCGTACCGATGGTACTAACATATCCAGTTTTTTTTACTTATAGAACCCACACAGGGTTCATAAAGAAAACTGGTCGTCCTCATATGCTCTTGGCAGTTTTGCATTACACCCACATTAAAGACACCGAAAAGAAAAGTGGCTCGTACTCGATGACGTAGGATAACCTACGTTACCCTCACATTAATAATTATATATCGCTGAGTATAGAAAAATAAAGATCGCGCTTTAATTTATGTGACTGGGCCCGTTATATGTGTACGGTTACAAACCGCGTATACTCAGTCACCGAAAACAGCAAACTAGATCATTAAAACAGCTTTGACCTGGAGCACGATTACCCTAAATTAGAACATTCGCGTTGATTTGTAACTCTTCTATACTCCAGTTCTAATTACCTTCCAATTTAGTTCCAGTCGCTCGAAATTTGGTATAACGCCAAAGCTCGAATGCCAGAAACTTGAGTTGAAACTGCACCGAAACCTTGTCCTACATTTTTAGGTTTTACTCATATATTAATATCAAAACAGTTCAAGCAGTCGTAGAAAATATCTTTCTAACTTTTTGTTTGACCGCCGGTGCGGTCCCCGGTTATGTCTCAAGTCCCCAGTTACGTTTGAACTACAATAATTGTCAACTTGTTGGCGTGAAAAGATTCCTAGTGCATCTTAGAAAAGAATGTCTTTCTTACTTTTTGTCGATACCTGTTATGTTCCCAGTTACCGTCAATTTGCGAAATCGCACTGCAGTACTATAGATGGTACTGAATCAACTGATTTGTTAAGTCCTGGATTATGGTCTAACCCGGGATATTGACACCAAGACGATTATTATCAAATCAATTAACATTCTATACCTACCTACAAATATTTGTGCATGTCTTTGTATAATGAACAAACTAGTATCTATGTATACATTAATCATTGGACAATACAATTACCTATGCGGACAAAATGCTACCTACACATATTTTCTAAATATTTCAGTATTTCTTTAACTCTGTATATATGAGGATGTAGCCCGCTAAAAGCTTTTTCGACGATGTTAGCTAACGGACTTAAATTCACTTCAAATCAACCTTCGCTTGCTCTCTTGATGTAAGAGGAGGTACCCTTAAAAAGTGGTAATGGCTATAAAATACGATCTTATTAAATTATAGACGACATTAATTTGGGAAAATTAAGTAAGATAAAGTGCAACTTACCCAGACAGAGACGCAGAATTGGAAATGGGTGGACTATAGATTTCTATGGCATCTTTCGGCCTCTCGTTGACCAGCTGCATCTTGAGCTGGTGGCCGAAGCGCGCGAGGTCTTCCCGGAAGGTGTCGGAGCCAGGAGTGGTGGGCTTCTCGTCGTCTCCCGTCGCCATGCCCTCGGCGTCGCTCTGCAAAGGCGCCTGCTCCGACTCCTCTACAGTATTGTATATTTTGAAGTACGCAAACGTTAAATATATCACGGAAATTATGAACGACGGGATCGGTATTGCCATGGCGTATACTAAGTTGAGAGTGTTCTGCCACATGTCCAAGTCCGTTATCACTAGGCCGGGGTCTACGCGGCTGTAGTAACACGTGAAGTTGGTGCCGAGCGGCCTGTATTTGCCCAGGAATATTGTGCAGTTCAGCATTGGCGGGTAGCCGCAGCCTTTCACGTTGGGGAACAGCCGAGCCCCGGTGAAGTACCACTCGGCGTCGTAGCCTTGCAGACCGGTGGGGATGGCCTCGGGCAGCTCCGGTTCCTCTAACTCTGGATACAGTTTATCGGGTGCGACCTCGTAATTCTCGTACTCGTAGTCCTTCCTCAGAGATCTCTGGGGCCTGGTCAGGAGCTCCAACTCGGCAGTGGTGAGGTTGCTCGGGTGGCCGAGTTTGTAGTTCACTCGCACCTGGGTGCACTCGTAGAGGTCCTTGGTGCAGCCTTCGCGGCAGGACGCCCAGGTGCAGTTGCTGGCGCCCACCAGGTGTTTCACCTGCGCGGTGACGCATAGCGCCCCGACCGGATCGAATTGCATGAAGATGGTGGTGAACGCTGGCTCTATCACGAACGGGACTAAGAACAGGAAGGCGAACAGACTGAATGTGGCGAGCAGCACGAACGAGGCAGTGGTGTAGAAGAGGAACTTCTCGAGTAACGTCGGGGGTATCGGCAGTTTTTCTTCGTCGGCCATGTTGGCGTGCAAGCGCTCTTAGCGACCATATCGCTCGTCTCACCTAGGCTGGTTCATTTCCCCCAAAGTTGTGTCACGGCCGCATTTTTTAATTGGTTTACTACGACGAAGCTTGAGACTTTTGATAATTGGCGCGGGTTTTAATATTTACATTTTCGCTGCGGCAACCTTCGAGATAAATACAGAGGCGGTCTTGTGAGGTTGGTCTACTTAGAGGCGTTTAACAATACAACGTACAAACGAGCGTTCACTCATTGCATCCGATTCAGACTGAAGCAAATGCTGTCCGAGGTTTTCACTAGAAATCCAAGTTATGTCCAAGTTTTCTATAGCCCCAAGTTTAAGTTGTTGCTTGAAATGTAGCTAACTTTAAGTTGTTGCTTGAACAGTAGCTAACTTGGATAGTGCTGTATTTTGGTATTCAAATTATATGCTAAAGCCACATTAAACCTGGCGGACTATAGATCGACTCGTATTGGATGCAGTGCTTAAACGCTCTGGCACTTTTAGCTAACAAATTAAAATAAATCAACAACTGAAATGAGAAATTAAATAAGAAGTAAATAATATATTAATTTAGGCATACTTTCTGTGAGAAATTTAATTTCGTTCTTATATTAATTAAACAAATGTAATCGAAAAGAGCATCGATCAGTGTTCCACTAATGTACATCACTCAAAAGAGTCAAATCCGGTAACTCTCGGTTACGAGTTGGACAGCTTAACCACAAAGCCACCGACGATTTTCAGTAAACAGTAGTAAATAACAAAACTACCTATACCGATGCAGTTGGATACTTGGTGTTACTAAAAAGACTATCCATCAGAACAATGTGCATTGTAAAGTCACGGTGAGCTATTTCATTTGTTTTAAATAATTAATATAATGAAGAGTATATTTTCAATTCCCAAATACCTACACCAACTATTTATTATAGGTTTATAAAATCTTTATAACAATAATATTAAATTGAAACGAAATAGTTTTCGCGATTCAAATGTTATTTTATTTGTTGTGGGTCCATATTAATTTACTTGTTATAATCACAATTCTAGAAGACTATTAGAGCAAAACGCTTTCAGGCTAACCATTCTGAATAAAATTTTGGTACCTACGGTTTAATAAACTTTAAAACAAATACCCGCTAAACGTCAAGGTTATAATTTCTTTTTAATAATTCACATAGCACCATCTAGCCCCAAAGTAAGAAAAGCTTTTGTTATGGGTGCTATAGGTAACTGAAAAACTACTTATATAGTTTTAAATACAAACTTATTATACATTTAAATGAAATGAAAATTCATAATTTCAATTTTTGCTCGGCCGGAAGTCGAACTCGGGACCTCCGCATGGCAAACCGGCAAGTTAACCAAGAGAACCACTTAGGAACCACAAGCTTCAAAGAACATGATATTCTTTACAAGAGACAATTTGAATAAAACAAACGCAACTAAAAGCTTTTATACTAAAAGTACTTCAAAATAATAAAAGAAATATATTTCGCTCTTTGTTACATTTTTCATCAAAGAGAAACAAACAGATTTTATAAATAGAATGAATATTTTAGTCAGAATACACTTTTGACCTAGCTCTTGTTTGATATTATTCACAGTTCGAGAGTATAAATTTTTAAAGCGATGGCTGTCGGCAGATTTTATTTTCGTTTTACTTGGAACTAGCTAGCCCGGCGAGATTTTCTACTCGAGGTTTCAATTTAACCTAGTTGGTACTGAAAACATTTTATCTCTCATGTCGCCAGAATTTTTGAATATTTTTACCATAGTGCCACACTTTATAAACTGTACCTGTTGTGATATTAACTGTATGTCAATTTTGTAAACTATTTATTGTGCACAATAAACTTTAAAATACGCCACGTGTCCAAACCATCTTAGCATACCTCTTTTAATCCTAGTCACCATATCATCCTTCACCTTACAACAAACATACTATTCCTCATTCTATCACTTAGGGTGACCCTACACATACTACATCGGGACCGCATTTCAACCACATTTATTCGACTTTCATGTTTCTTCTGCCATACCCAAAATTTACTTCAATACATAAGCGCTGGTACCAGCACGCCATTCTCAATAGCCATTCGTGCCTTTTGTGCGACCGCTTGGTTACTCACTACCGCGTGTACAGCTCCGTCGACTTTATTCCCTGCTGACACTCTCCTTTTTATCATTCTTCCCAAATAAACAAAGTCTTTCTCTTGTTCCGCTCTCTCGCCATCTATAATTATCCCACACTGAGTAAAACCCTAAATAGACATATTTAACATGTCCTATAAGCTCCTTCTCTTCCTGTAACTACTACTACAAGTGTTTACTTTACGCTTAAAGTAGACACTTGACACGCAACTCATTCTTAATCCACACGCCATCTCTTTCAAACCATTCAAGCAACTGTCTTTGTAAAAATTGAAAAGCCACGGAGACGCCACACATCCCTGTCTAACACCTCACGAGATATTTCACTATTCAAAGTACGCCCCATTGACCCATATACAGGCTTTAGATTTCTGTTATAGAGGTTTCAAAGCCCTCACTAGGCGGCCCTCAATACCATATGTTAGTGACTGTGTGGCCCACAACTCATTTATCAGCACCCGGCCTTTTTCAAATCTAAATAAACTATTTATGTTGCTACGAAAGTAGTTAAGTACAAAGGAGTTACTTTCTTCGTTACGTTGGGTTCCGGAATAAAGGATAAGGTAGCCAGCGCAATTACAGACATGAGGCATTTTATCTTAGTCCTCACAGTGACAACGCACCTGCAGTTCTGCATTTTTGTTGGCTTCAACGTAAATGCATGAATCGTAGATATCAGGCGACAGTTACCGCTTACCATCAGGTGGGTGGTCTGCTCGTTTGTCACTGCGTAGCATAAAAAATATCACAAATAATACTTTCATAAAAATATTGCTTTCAATATTACAACGTAAAAACGTCTTCTCCATGCTAATTAATTCTGTACTCTAGGAACTCTCCATCCGTTGAATGTTAAATAGTATTTTCTAAGCTCCTGAATTCTGTACTCCATTTAATTTTACTAGTTCTAGGAACTCTCCGTCCGTTGATTAACTATTAATTTAAAGTTTAACCCTAACACGTACAAAGTTCAGCTGCAATAAATAAATTTAACATCGCGTTGGAGTTTCCAGAAATTTCGCTGAAATTCGTTAGAGGCGAGTGAAACTCGAAACAGGGTCGCTGTAATTTAAAGTTCGAAATAATACGAGGTGTCGGTGTAGCAAACATGCTACAGAGAGGTGGAAGTAAAATAAACAACGACACGTATGTGCAAATGTGTACGTAACTTCCAAGTTGTACAAATTAACATAAATGTTGATAAATTCAAGTTAAAAATAGGTCCGATAAATATCGTTCGGCGTACATAAATAACCGCGTGGTTCGCAAACAAACCCGTATGCTGTTGACGCTGACTGTCGCAGCAAATGGCGCATTAAAACGCCAAAACACAATCTTGCAACAACAAAATAGCTGCTGGTCTCAAAAAGAATTAAGAAGAAGAAACCAACCACCAACCAAGATAGAAACCAACGCATTAACCATAGCCTTCCACTTGTACGACTACAAGGAAGCTAACATCTTCATAGCTGTTTGCGAAGAGCAAACCATCCCGAATTGCATAATGTAAAGAACACAAAATAAGGAACAATATTGTATTAAAAATGTTTAAGTACCTAATTACCATTGGAAATGTATGTTTAAGTGGGTACTCGTCTAGTGGCATCGTGTTTGGGAACCGATAACCAAAGTTAGGGAATGTTCGCAATGTCCGTTAACTGGGTGGGTTTCGCACTTTGAGGCTAGTCAAACTTCAGCACCGCAACGAGACCACTACTCGTTAGGTGTGCCTCCTATACTGTTGGCGAAACAAGGTTCACCAAAGTCTACCGCGACCAGGCGACCAGGAGACTAGTTGAACTGTTTAAGGCCCCGTGATAGTATTTATTATTTAGTTTATAAAATATTGATAGAGCCAACAAAGGGCAACAAAAAAGCGAATGAAACAAATGAAGTAAAACGTATCGTAACTGAACTAAGTAGATATACGTACATAATGTATAGTTTAGACATAAACTTTAGAAACAACTTTTACTAATACCTATGCAAACAAAGAGTAATCCTAACCAATTAAAAAACTAAACCATAAGCTTTAACCTTTAAAAATATATCGTCGAAAGTGTGGTGAAAATATCGTGTATCCAAGCTTTTCCGTTTTCATTTTTCAGTAAACGTGCACATCCGAACATTGTTGGAATGAAATTGATGGAATAACAGCACCATCCCATCGTCAAATGCAGGGGATTTTTCGAATATTCTCTGTGAAATGCGCATTTCTGTGCTGTTTCGCGAATCCGCGTTTGTGCCTATATTTTTCGCTATTTTTACGCCAGTTGCCCCCGCAAAATCTATGAAAGCGAGGGCTGGTTATTGCGTCACCACAAATCTAAAATACACACGCTGGCGCCGGACAGACTACGCCGTCTGGGCCCAGACTAACCGTATCGATTAACCTAGAATTAGCATCGAAAATATTCAAGACAAATACGGATCGAGATGCCCTAAAAATCAGTCCGCGATTTTGTAGATAATCATGATTTTGTTATGGTAAACTTTTAATAACATTATTTAGGTTGTAATCGTAAAAAGGCATGGTTTAAGAGAGTTTTAATGTTGTTTTTTATAACAATAGTGAAGCCAAATACCACAGGAAAACATGAAAATGGTATGCAATCGACCAATTAGGCATGTAAAACGAGTTATGGTCATCACGACGAAAACAGTATTTCTGTGTATCGCGGGATTATAAATTCGCAGCAATTAAATAAACATGAGGCAAAATCTGAACCACTCAGTCAATATTTTACGTTCTGTATAAAAACAGAAACAGTAAAGTTGGTTTTTCATTATAAGTTCATATTTTTAATGAAAAAATTCATGAGAATAATACTTATCAGACCATTCAAAATCGACATTCGTTACGGTACAGCTAGTGCTGTTTTTGTATATAGTATTTCATTGGGAACTAGGTAGGTAGGTATGTATAAGATATTAAATGCCGACCATAACTTCATCATCACAGCCCACAACAGTCCTTTACAGGACTTACGGCCTTTTCCACGAAAGGGGAGGTTTTTTTTACAATCTCCACGCTTGGAAGGCGGGTTGGAGATAGCAATGGAAAACGCTGCTGTCAATTTTCCAGCCTACGGAGACTCTAGATCCTTTGACTCAATAACATTATTTCCCTTGTACGACACCTATGACTTTAAGAGGTTAGTGCTATACTACTCTGCCGGACACGGCCGTTATTATTCAACTTATCTGTTAAAAATTCGCGTGCAACAGTGCGATGAAAAGTAGGTATAATATAAAAACAGCAGTTCAATTCGGAAAATGTTACGAGAAACTTAAGGTCAGCAAGACATGGGACTAGACTTGGCTTTCAAGGTCTTGTCATTTAAAAATTATATAGTTAAAGGGGCTATTGGCTATTGGGCTATATATCTCAGTAGACAACTGATTTGACATATAATAATCTTACACTACTCTAATTTGGTAGACGCTACAGCCAGTGAATATCGCTGATATGATCGAGGAGGCTCGTCTGCGCTGGTTTGGTCACGTGTTGCGTAAGCCTCAGGGATACGTGGGAAATAGGTGCCCGAATCTGCTGGTATTAGGAAAGAGGTTGCGCGGGCGGCCCAAGGATGACGATTCCGAAGACCGGGCGAAATGGAGAAGAATGAGTAGGACAGACCCTGGCAGATGCTGACGATGATGATAACAGCCAGTGGCCAACGTAGATGACGTATTGTAGAATTATTTAATGTCTAATTCAATTGCAACTGGGTTAGACAATAACGTCATGATGCGATGCATCCGTTGCGTACCCACGCGGAATTACGCTGTCTGCATTTTAGCCACTAGACGCCTGACTGGTTCAGTGTTTTATATCTGCAACGCAAATAGGTCCCGGGTTCGATTCTCGGCCGAGCAGAAATACAAATGATGAATTTTAATTTCAGTTACGGGTCTGGGTGTTTTAACATGTATAATAAGTATGTATTTAAAAAGTATTTAAGTAATTTATCAGTTGTCTAGCACCCATAACATAAGCTTTGCTTACTTTGGAGTTTGATGGCCCTGTGTGAATTGTCCCATCATATTATAGTTAATTTATTGTTTATTATTATGCATTATAGACGTTTCGATTTAAAAACGTTCCGCAAGTTGACTGTCTGTATTTTACTCGGATTAAGAACAAGCATTTTAGTCAGTGATGAAAAAAACTTTTTTTTAAGTCCTTACAGCAATGCGACCAGTTTGATTGAAAACTGTAATGTTAATGGGGTTTTCAGAGTTTTGTAGCTGAGCGTACAACTTAAAATCTTAACCGGGTAGGTAGAACCGGAGATATAGATTGACCTCCCCATATTTCTAATACATACAATATAAGGAGGTTGTTTAAAATAGTCGCGTGTGCAAAAGCTAAACTGTCATAAAAACTACTTATTTCCGCACGGATGAAGTCGCGGGTAAATCTATAACAGTAATCTAAGTACAATATTATATTACATTAGTAAATATGACACAAATATTCTATTTTATATCGTACAGGTAATCAAAGTCGGCAAACTCGCTTCTCTCTCGCTCCAACGCTATCTTTCGATCCCTTTGCTCGTTCGTCGATAATAACTGACATTCACATTCACATTTATGGAACTTGTAATTGTGTTACTGCATAGTAATGCATCGCCTTCACTCCAGCCAAGTGCAACGGTTCCCATCATCATGACCTAAGTTTAAAGGAGTAGCCTCCTTACTTACTCAAGACTTAGGTCAAGTTGAAGCTATTGATTTTGACTGTCATTGTGGGAAATACCAGCTAGCAGTGACACAGGGTATTTATAGAGGCGAACACGTCAAATGTTTGTAATAGTGTAAATGTATTTTGTGGTACAAGTAAAGGTGAAGGTCGTGGGGTTACCTGTACGTCCAGTTAAGGGTTATAGATAGAGTTTGATCATGTGCGTTAACTTTGACCCGTTGATTTAAGGCGTTTTTCATAAGTGGAATTCAGTTTCTGTAGAGTGACATTTCGATGGAGGGGACATTTTGGTGCAGCGGACATTTAAAAGCGGACGTTTTATTACAGTGGACAATCTGATGCAATTGATATAGTAGACCGAATTCAATTTTTTTTACAAGGATCTCAACCCAGTGTTATTTTGTGCAACGTGAAATTATGGATTCGGCTACCTACTTAGTACTCTTCCCTGCCTGTTAAAGGTTGCCTGGAGGAAATCGCTTTAAGCGATGCTTCTCCTGCTGTTAATTTTAAGTACCCATTGTATCTTTTAAATTTGCTATAAAGAGTTATTCATTCATTTATTCTAGTCTATTTCAGTTACTTCCATAGCATTATGTCTTATGGATTGATGGTATGGGATTCTGCAGCTGACATACAAGATATTTTTATTCTACAAAAACGGGCAGTGCGGGCTATATATCGCTGGAAAAAATCCCTGGATATAACCTATTCTAATACCTTAGTCATATTAATTGAATAATTTTGTGACATGTTTAATTTGTGAAATTGTAAATTGATGTTTTTTAAGTGAATTGACATTTTAAACAATATTTAATAGAATCTGAATTATTAACTAGGTGACATTTTATTTTTTATTTTATTGATTATATTTGACATTTATCTATATTTGATAAAATTATTTTTTCATATAATTTACATCATCAACACAGCCCGTCACAGTCCACTGCAGGACTTACGGCCTCTCCCACGAAAGGGGAGGTTATTGCCATAATCTCCACGCTTGGCAGGCGGGTTGGAGATCGCAGTGTTTAAATGTAACAATGGAAAATGCTGCTGCCCATTTTCCAGACTACGGAGACTCTTGATCTTTTGTCTCGAAAACATTAGTCGCCTTGTACGACACCCATGAGCGTAAGGGGTTGGTGCTATTCTACTCTGCCGGACACCACGCGGCCTTACGACACCCATGAGCGATAATTTACATAATAATGAATAATAATATTTAGGACAAACCTAAAATAAGTTTTACCATGATTGTAATGTACATTTTTTTGTTTGACATTCATAAGTGCTATGTATAGCCTAAACTAAATAAATTGTTTTGACTTTGACTTTGACTATTCATTCTTCTCAGGCGCTTTTTTAGTAGATGTGGTATAAACGTATATGGGTTTACGACTCTGTGCTGGCTTATCCTCACTCTGGACTAAGGAGGTACAGGTCTTACAAATAAAAAAGAAAGCGCGGTTGGCGAAAGACGATGGATGAAGATGTAGATGTAGCTAAAGCAAAGTATAAGAGGATAAAACGTTTAGTATAGAAGCCTTATTACAGAAATCAGAGGAGCAAAAGGACGAATTTCAAAGGAGGCTTTTTAACGATTGCCAAACGCATGTGAAATGTTCTGGAAATCCTTAAGGACTGTCCGGTCATATGGCACTTTCTTGGAGCTGTATAAGATCAGAAGCGGTGTTTTAAAAGACACTTTCCGAAGAAATGAATGGAAGTAACAATGGCCAAAGTTAAAAAACCTGAAGGGCATGGTTGACTGTCGGTTGAAAGGCTGAGAGGCGGCGACGTATGCAGGCCAGGCTTACATCCTTTGTTTCATTAACGGCCGAGTGACAGGAGACTGGTGTAACTGTGTCGCCTGTCACTCGGCGGGCAGAAGTATCAATGAAAGAGAAAATACTGAATAGTGTGCTAACAGAACGTGCTAGAGTGAACAGTGAGGTCTTGTTGAGTGTATGAATGAGATTCAATTAGCGGCAGCCGTGGCAGAAGCATTGGAAGGGACAGATCGAGTTCTATTATCAAATCGGAGATATTTCAAAGAAAGGTCAGGTTAAGAGGACTTGAAATCGACGTGCATATATGGAACGGTGGTTGAATATGGAAGAAGCACCGTAGAAAGTAGAACAATATGGTCGCTGCCTATCCCTACGGGAAATAGGTATGAGTTACTAATTATATTAGTGAATGGACAATCGATGCCTACCTATTATAAATGAATTTTTGGCATAAAATTCAATTGAAGCGTCATGTTTTGAATATTCAATAGCAGACAAATATGAGTAAGCTTAGATTACAAATTGTCAATTGATACCATGCTAACTTTATATTTTCTTGCAGTATATGGATCCATAGACACTAAATAAATTACACCAAAGCAGAACATTAATTTAAGTAATATTCTTGTACACGCGACAACACAAGAGGCGCAGATATCTTAAACTGGATGAATTTTCATTTTCTTGACTTACAAATCAAATAAAAAATAATCTTCTTAGCGTTAATGTACCGGTTGTGCTCTCAAGCACGAGCGCCCGGCGTCCGCCTTGACCATGATTCAGGATTTGGCGACCAGGTAATTGCAGTGAAGCGACTACCATCTGACCTCCGTGACCCTGCTACCAGGGAACCTGACCAGATTGGATCATGGTTACAGATTCAGTTGAATTTGCAGGTTTCTCTCGCTACCTCTCGGTACCTCTCGCTTACGAGTTAGATACTCAACCGCTCGGCCACCGAGGTTCCAAAATGACTATCAAATAATAGAAGGAATATCAAATTGATATTGGTATTTACTGAGTACCTAGACTATCGTAAATTTTAGTTTAATGAAAAAAGCATGGACATCAATAAAAAAAATATTAAGAATAATTATGCGCATACGGAATAAAAATAAAATGGGTCGTCCAACTAGTTAAACTATTAGACTGAAGTCACAACAACAGTCTAAGAATTTTTGTCTGTCTGTACGTTTGTAAATAAATCACGCAAAAACTACTGCATACAATTGTTTTCTGTTTTCACCTAAGTAAAAATGTAAGCTCCATTTACCGCAGAAAATGTCTTATCCACTGTTTTATTATCTCACTTTACTTAATGACTCAACGCGCTTAACGCTCAATTAACAGACTTCCTGGAAACTAGCGCAACGCCGCATTTCCAAGAACCGATATGCCTTTGCTGGATTTAATATAATGGTTATTCCAATAAATGGAAATCCTTTGAGCCATTATGAGATCAGAGCCGCAGGTAATTACAAATTAATAGTAATTCTGCAATGGTGGAAATTGTGAACAATGATATTGGGACTCTTAACACATTTTTACAATAAAAGTCTGTATATAACAAATATTGAGAAGTGTTAATCAACAGAATGGTGAAAAATTTTTTCTGCATGCCTCTAGTGGTACAGACAAAGCTTTTTAACTCTACTACTACTAGCAGAAGAATGGGTTAGTAACTTTACCAGATAATCTTTGAAAGTGTAGTGAATAACAACGAAAGTCTTAAAATCTATAATCTTTGTGCGATTGTTCGGAGGAGGAACTCATTTATTTTGTTTTTGCGCTTGGCTTTATGAACAAGCAGTGATCCTTAAGCCCAAAAATGATCAAGCCGCTGCCATAAAACATAGAAGGAAAAAGTTGAAGTATAACGTAACGAAATAAAAAATTACCGGAAAACGAGTTTAATAATAAGGTAACAGAATGGATTTTGAAATAGTGTTTATATGATATTGATAAATACATGAATTTAGTTATGAGTTATATTAAAATGACTATGTATTAATTTATTAGTTATTATGATTTATTTTGTACAACTATAATGTTGGAGTTAACAAGGAGAAACTCACAAACATTATAATATCTTCGTAAACCTGTGTCACAAATAAATGCCCTTGCCTTTCCTTTCAAATGAAGTTCAAAAGCGAACTTTACAACACATAGTTCAAGACTGAACCGACTTATCCGGTAGAGTTTCATAACTCTCTAAACACGGACTCGCTGCACTTTACATCAAATTGCTTTGGAATTTAACTTTACAATTTATGCAATAGAACCGGGTTTAAAGTTATGTTGCTCTGAAATAAAATTATGGAACACAAATATTTTATGAGCTATGGAGCTGGTCAAGTAGTTTTCATAGATTTCCCATTTGATTTTAAACGTGTGCAGTTTCCCTGAGCGTATGTTTCGCTATGACTATCAACAAGTAGCAAGAACGGACACTTTGAGCTGTCGCCTGGTGTCGATCTCAGGACGTTTCACGGGTCACTAACTAAGATAATTTGTTTATATTGGCTATTTATCTTCCCATTTCAAGTCTATTTTATTGGTATTGCACTCTCAACTGTGACTGCAAAAATACAAATATAGATACATTGTGCATAAAACTATGAAACACAATACAAAATTACATGCACAGGAAATTGCTTACTTATCAATAATTCATTAAATTACAAATAAAGAAGTCTGTATCATAATAACAGGCAAACCATATGTTATGGAGAATGATGTGTGCAAACGAATTGTCATTCATTCATTCTCGATGTTTATAAGTTCTCGGGATATCATGACATTTTTTGTTTAAATAAAAAGAAAGTTAGGAACACAGATACTGAGCAAGTTGTATGATTTAGACACGTGAAATTTCAGTGTGTTTTATGAAACCCTTTAATTGAATTTTCTTTGATTTGTTACGATAAACAGGTTACGATATGTATATCAAATAAATACCATAAATAAAATTGTTTAGCGGTCGTAAGTCGCTTTTTCAAGTACAGATATTATGGCAGTACACATCTGGCATTGCGCGTCATACAAAATCAAATAACAGGCGAGGGCGTCCTCTAAAAAGACAAAATCAACAATCTTTAATATTAGTTTCCCCGAGCGCGCTCCATACTAACGTAGTTTGATCGTATTTCCAATATTGCGCTGTCGAACCTAATGAAATTTTGTAGACGTGAACTAGAATACAATATCTATGTTTGTAGTGTGTCAGTTTTTCGTTAAAATATATTGTTGCAAAGTTGCATGGGTTTAAAATTAGTTTGGAAATCTTAAATCACGTGTGTATTTAACGAAAACCTGAAAAGACACAAATATATATTTTTTTGGATGACGTCTAATTCTTTGGCTTTGAAATTGTAATATTGATAATATGACCAAACTCACATTGTTTGCAGTTTTAATGTACCTAACTATTATAATATTTAAACCTTGTCGTTTATTACCGTGTAAAATAAAACCTTTCTAAAATATTTGGACTTAATGAAAAAAAAAATATTTGTTTTTAATATATTGGGTTAAGTATGAAAAATGAAAATGAAAAAAGTATTTATTGAATTAGGATTACGTTAATTAATCTCTTTTCAAACGTCAAAGATCTAACGGAAAGCAAAGGGAAAGTTAAGCGCGCTCATCCAGTGTCTTATGAATTTTTAAATGTGTTGTAACTAGCGTCGCCCGTGACTTCATCCGCTCCGAAAAATGTTTATTGCAGTGCCCCATGGCGAGTATACACCACAACACCTGTCTACGAACTTTCGAGCATAAATGTCAACACTTTGTAGAAAACTGTCTCCACTGATCTAACCGTCACCAATTAAAATTTGTTTGCTCCGAAAAATTTTGATTACAGTGCTCCGTGCCGAGTTAACACCATAACACCTACCTACCAAAGAACCATCGCCGATGAATCCGTAAGCCGTAAATTATTAATCATATATTTCAGACCAATTTAAATAAAAATTTTAACAGTAAATATCGTTTCAATGATTTTGGAGATACATTTGCTACGTATATTTGTTTGCATCGAAAATGTTGATTGCTGCGCGCCCTGGCGACTTAATATCATGATATTTATATACGAACCATCACCGATGAATCTACCTAAATCAGTTAAACCGTTTTAGAGAAAATGGCAATTTCTAGTGGACCTCTCACTCAAACTAAACGCATACTATTTCCGTGCAGTCGTGGATTAAAATAGCGGTAAGTTAAATTTCAAGTGTTCGAAGTTTCAACTTTACTTCGAGTTATTTCCCTTGAATGGAAAATGTGCGCGATCACAAGCTTTTAGTAATTGTACACTGCAGTACACTGCAACGCCTTCATTTAAATACATACATATTTATACTTTATATAAAAGTGGGTGCCAGTAAACCGCAGAGTTTTAAAATAATAGTGTATTGAAGCGCCAAGAAGAAAACTAACTTTTAAGTTATTTGACTTTTAATCAAAGTATTTGCATAACATTACTGGACGACTTGAGAAACTTATTTAATTTCGCAGAAGTTGATGTTATGTAGATATATTGAATATATGCATCGAGTATTATGTATAATACAAGAGCATCATTGTACTTATGAATCCTTTCATTACACGTTTTAATTGGTATTTATTAAAATTTGAAATTATGAATAGATAAAGCCTCCAAACTTTATTTGAATAGCTATTGTTTCATGATTTAAATAAAGTAATATTATTTTTATTTAACTAACGAAATAATAGATAAGAAAAACTGATAAGACAACTTGGCGTTGTATTCATTTTTGTTTTATTTTAAAGATTTTTTGGGTTATTTTCTTCACTTACATGATTTTGTAACAATTGTGTTTTGTTGTATTTATATTATATGTATTTTTTTTAAATACGGCTTTATTAGTGATTGGTTATTTTCTAGTTTATGTGGATAATTAAGTGAGTAATTTTATTCTTTAAATGCCTTGCAATTTTTCTGGAACTTGATTGGAAGAAATCCGCCTGGGTTATTAGTCGCTATTAAAAAACCGTTTATGTATTATAAATACCTAATATTGTTTTGGTGCAATAAAGAATAATTCAATCAACCTACTTTATCCCCCTATATTTAACCTATTTACAGGAATATTATGTTTAGTTGGTTATGTATCCTACAACATCATTTATCATAAAATTTGACTATCTTATTAACGCTTTCATTATTCCTCTAACTTAAGACACCGTTTTTCTTTAAAATTGCACATTCAAATTAATGAACATCCCAATATTTAAAAACGTAATTTTATTAGCGACAGCTTCTTACTTTTCAGACGAAGAAAACAAAAAGCATAAGGAGTCATCCTTCCGACACTTATTATTTTACTTAATTCAATTGTTTTGATATTATCTAAAGACTTTTATCGAAATGACATTGTTTGTTTACATTTGGTTTACGAAGCGTTCGAATATGTCGGACCACTATTAGTGTCTAATTTGAGGAAAACGGTGTAGCCGCCTGGGGAAATTACGTTTCTAAAAGCAAGACATTAGTTATTAACTGAAGAAAAATAGCAAAGAAACAGTACATAAACAATTCAATAATGAACAGACAATTGAAACTCTACATAAGAAAAGATACTGACTAATCTTAAAGGCTTAAAGGACAAGCATGTATTTACCATTTTTATCTTGGAATTGGGAGTTTTAGACGATAATACCTTCGCAATATGTAAGCAAATAGCCACCAATAACTTCGTCGTTGGTATTACTAATATGAATACACGTAAGCGACTCAGTTATTAGCAGCTGATCTATTCTTGATTCAACCGATCAATATTTGTGAGCACATTAACATATTATAATGGATCAGTTAACACATGAACATCGCACAGGCTTCTATAGATACGTGACGGTAATAACGCAATGGGGCGTCTAATAATACTAATGGTATAATAGCACAATGCTCCCCGTCTCTAAGCATTAGCACTGTATCGAAACCATGCATTTACGCTTTGCAATTAGTGATCATTCAATCACATAATCCAAAAAGGACTGAAAGATACAGTCCTCTGAGAAGCATTCTTCGGTTCTCCCAAATGTCTAGGATGTACCGATTGTTAGTGCAAAGCCCACCACTGTTACATAACTCGTACATAACCTAAACTCAGAGTGAAGAAAGCATCTGAGGGCTTTGACGTCACACGCCTAAATTCGGCAAATTTTTTGGCAAAATTGTGTCATTTTCATAAATTATCGAGTGAACTTGATGAAATGATGGTAACTATGGTAACCATTAAGAATTATGTAAAATAACGAAAAGAAAAAATTACGAGTATGACCGCATTGTGATGTAAGCGATTCTCATACTGTATACTAAAAACGATTAAATTTGTATTTAAAACGCAAGAAAAGCTAATAAACTTATATCGGACAATAGAAAAACGTACATAAAATATATTTAAACAATTTTACGCATTGCAGCAATATTTTAACGCCTCGTAATTTTTTTTTCAAATGTCTAAAAATAAATGTTGTCCGAAAAAACTAAGTTAAATTCCATGTAAAACTTGTGTAAAAGTAGGGATTAATAAAAAAAAATGGATAAAAAGCTTAAATCTCTAAGTGAACCAGCCTCATAAACGCCCGGCCTCGGGACGCCTCCCAAACAGCCGAGTTCGGATAGGAAGGCACCTCGACTCACAAGACCATTTACGTAGCAACGTCTTCCAAATGTGCTCTGTCGCAATGACGGGCCGCGCGTGTTCGCTCGTCCGAGCTTCGGGGGTTACTGAGCGCAGGCTACGGCGCCGTGCCCCCATTGGCGCCCTCCAACTCTCTACGCTCGAACATGAGCATCGCCGACTTTCGGTAAAAACAGAAACTCGCTTAAAACTAATTTCTAATTAACTAAACTAATTTCTAAGTAGATAAAACATGTCCCAATAAACTTTAGAAAACTTTTGGAACAATATCGTAAAAACTATAAAAAATAAAAAAAAGTTTTATTTTTACGATTTATTTATGGTATATAGGCTGTAGAATATTATGGACATAGCTATCGTGCATAAACATGTGCCAAAACGCAATTCTAGATGACCCAAACAAGTTTAACGACGTTATGTTACGAAATTTGAATTTGAATTTCTATTTCGCGCCCAAAAGAAGGTGCTGAAACGGATGCGCGCGCCGTCGTTTCACGGTCAATACAGCCGACTGCACGTCGAGAAACTACTGGTACTACGCCACAGGATGGCGACAGCTGACATTTCGCGTTTCGCGGCACACAGTTTAAACTCCGCCAAACTGAGCCCAAATGCAACTGCTTTACCCTCAGAGCTCGCGCGAGTTTCACTCCAATGAACGTCAGCTACGTCACGCGTGCGTAAAGGAGAGATTGTCATACGATACATCTCGGTGAATTTTTTACCTTATAACTTTTTGATAACTACATTTGAAGCAATTTTTTTTAACAAACTTAAGTCTCTTGAGTTTTGCACGCTAAAGCTCTGTTGACACGTGTATCCTATACTTTTATCGAATGAAGCAAACATAATGTCCACTGTTTTGTGAAAGTGTTAACACAGGCTTCGTTATACGAAAATTTTACTACTGGAACTCTTTGATAGTAAGAAAAATATGGTTTTGGTCGAGAAATTCTGAAAGCCTGTGATGTGAATTTCTTAGAGGTATAATATATTGATATACAACAGTTGTATAATAATATTTTACACCTCCAAGCTCTGTGACAAACTAGCAAACAGCCCGGAAAGTTGTACCTGTGTCATCGATGATTGTCATAACATTAATTTTCATGGAAGAAAAGGCAAAACCGCGGGTGCGTTGTCATTGTGTGGAACTGGTATGCCATACCTCACGGCGGTGACTGTGTTACCCTATCCTCCAAAATTCAACAACCTCGAATAATACCGCGGTACCAATCCATGCGAAATCTGCTAGTCGGACGGAATATTTTTTTATTGTGGTATTGTTGTTTAGGGAGGCACACGGTCTGATGAAAAGCGGCCACCGTCGATTAGGATATCTGCAACTTAGGGGAGCGGATGCGGTCTTAACTTATTTGATTGAATGTGATTGCTGAGCCGGCGCCGGCCCGTCTCAGGGACATGAAAGTGACGTCATATAACTGGACTGGGGCTTTAAGAGTGCGGCCTATTTGCTACTTGTACCAAACTCTGAAAAGCGTCTGTAGCAGTCGTAAGAGTAACGCATTTTAAAGTGCCACTTCTAAGCTGGGATCGATCCTCCTATTACTAACTACAGCAGCAAGTAGCACCCATTAATGGATGAATATTTTTAAACGGTGTTAATTGATCATGTTTTCCTGTTTCAGCTTCACATACTTATTGCATTTGTAATATTACGTTACAAATGCAAGAGATTAGAGAAATCTACTACGTAGAACTAGAAACAATGATTCGAACTGACATGAAGCCTGACGTGCAATTTCTTTGACCCATGATTCAGAACAATTAGGTAACTACCAACTTAGTAACGAAGTACAGTACTGATATATAGAGATTATAAAAATAAGAGCCAACAACAAATGCATTCAGAGATAGAGAATGAAATTTTCCAGCTTTCCAGGGGATCGCTAGATGGCGTTGAGATTTGCCTTAACACAATATGACTATAAGTTTAAGTAGGGTGTCGACAGGGGGAATCACTCGGTTTAGCTATATTCAGTTTGGCAATACAACCAACTATTTCAATATTAAAATCTAAATTAAATATAGTACCTGATACCCACAGATTCTGAATTCATATTATATAAAATGACGGCCAATCCTTAAATTGTTGAAAATATAAACTTTATTTAAATATGAAAAAAGTTTTATTGAATTAGGACTACGTTAATTAATCTGTTTTCAAACGTCAAAAATCTAATGGAAAATTAAGCGAGCTCATCCAGGTAGGGGGCGACGCATGCAGACCAATCAGCGTGTACGAATGCTTACTCCGGCGAGAAATCGGTAAGTATACGCAAAAGTCATTTGGTGAGTATACGCAAAAAAATACCTAAAAGGTTTAGGTATTCGTTTTTCCGGCAAATGTTTCGGAACGAGTTCATCTGCTAGTCGTTACAGAGCGAGAGTCAGGGTTCTGGCTGCAAGTAGCCCCGTCCTGGAATATCGGCACCGTTTTGGACAATTCATCGTTGTCCACATGTATGGGTCTAAGGTTAAGGGTAAATCTGGTTCGTCCAAATTGCTGTCCTTGTGGTGCGTCGGTGGATGCCCTACGACACCACGGTGTATCCACAGCGCAAACCGTATCTCCAGGGACGCGGCAATCAATTACGACATCTGCTGGGCACTTGTCACCGCCAACGTATCGACCATACTGGAGCCGTAAGGTACCGTGACGATGGCAAGAGGCCCGACGATATGACGTTCTTTGGTTGGCAACATGGGAAAGCGCTGGTGTAGGATGCTACGTATGTGGATACTTTCGCGCCAATACATGTGGCTTCCACTGCCAGCTGCGCTGGGGCTGCGACCTTGTTATCAACAGGGTTGCATTAGGCCTCAATGTCGGAGGAAATACGAAAGTCTGGCGTAAGACTTCGTACTTCAGGAATCTTGGGACCGTAGGCCCTGGTGCTTGAAAGTTCTGTAAAGAACTAAACATCTAAAAATTTCAATGACTGCATTGGTAACCAGAGAGCTGGCTCGTTTCTCGGTCATCGGATTAGCATTGCTATTCCACGAAATAACGCAGCCAGCTTTCCGAGCACCACTGTGGGGGCCGACTTTTTATTGAGAAGTTTTCATGTTGACAGTTGAAGAAAGAAACCGTTTTATGTCCTTGTATATAGAAGGCGCTGTACTGAACTCTTATGTCAAGTTTGTCCGTAGAGTCAGACAGGAGAAGAAATCACTCTAGTCTTGTATATAGCATTTCTAGTACAGCTAGCCTATGTTGCTAAATGATCATAACCTCGTTAAAACTTATCCGATTTAAAAAAATCCAAACAGTCAATCATTCAATATTGTTGGTCCTTGTTTGTTTGACTATCTCATGGACTTACTACCCAAAGGGACTGCGCACTGCTTTGACTAAAACCGGGCAGAGCGAGAGTCACCATCGATAGTCCTGTGTCCCTTTCTAGTGTTGCCACCATTGTTGATGCTAATTCCGAATGACTTTTATTATTTGGCGTGGACACCGACCTCAGGGCCAGGCAGAGCCGGACCGGGTGCAATCTGAAGGTCATGTTTTCACCAGGGTTCAGCCCAAGCTTACCCTGCTACTCGGAAACTATTGGCCTTAGAACACTAGTTCCTAGAGTGAAATGATAGCAGTCCTCGAGATCATCATTTCGTATGACAGCTGTCAATGTTAAATCTTTTATAAATCGGTACCCATTGGTCCTAAAACACTAGTTTCTAGAGAGAAATGATAGTACTTGTTGAGATCTACATTTCGAAAGACAGCTGTCAAACTTTGAACTGAAATAACTCGTTAACTATTGGTGCTATAACACTCGTTCCTAAAGAAAAATTATAGTGTTCGTCGTGATCTACATTTCGCATGACAGCTGTCAAACTTAGAACTGTTGTAACTCGGAAACGATTGGTCTTAGAACACTAGTTCCTTGAGCAATACGATAGTACTAATCGAGATCTACATTTTTGATGACAGATCTAAGTTTGACAGCTGTCATACGAAATGTAGATCCCGACGAGTATTATCATATCTCTTTAGAAACTAGTGTTCTAGAACCAATGGGTTCCGAGTTATAACACATTTAAGCTTGACAGCTGTCACCCGAAATGTAGATATCGACGAGTACTATCACTTCTCTTTAGAAACTAGTGTTGTAGGATACATCGTTACCGAACTCTTTCATCTGTTTTGTGAAACAAAAAGTCGTAGGTTAATAATTATGTCGACTCGACGTTTGTCGGAGAAACGTTCAGTAGATCAGAAGGTATTTTGACAACTACTTTTCGAATTTTGCGGATTATCTCATAATATACCAAATTCACGGTAAAAATATTTCTCCAATAATGGCAACACCAAACATGACACTTGTCAATTTAGAATGACGGTGATTATGCCAATAACATTGTGTTTACACTGTTAGAAAGGGACAAAGGACTATCGATGGTGACTCTCGCTCTGCCCGGTTTTAGTCAAAGAAGTGCGCAGTCCCTTTGGGTAGTAAGTCCATGGACTATCTATTGACGACAAAAAAACTCTTTATTTTTAAATGTAAACCTCTCATTTACACTATGTGCATACGAGTATTGATAAAAATAAACAATACAAAATTAATACGGTAAATTACAGGGGTAATTTTGCGGTGCACTTACTCGTACACCAAGTGAGTTAATGCTCTAAAAGCATTCGCTTAATGCAGTTAGTAAACACAGGTAGAGCATTCGCTCAGTGTCTGTTCAGTTTCAGCATAGTTAGCAAATAATAAATAATAACGATGTACCTAATAGTACAGTTCCACAACGTTAATTTGATATTGTCCTTTTAATGTATTTGTGAGTCAAATCTTGGACGCACAGACTTCTAAACTTAAAGTATAACAAACATCATGTAACTAACTTGTAAAACTAATGTTTTTAGCATTACCAATAAATATTTCAGTGTTTATTGCAAAATTATTAACCGGCCATGATTAGTTGGTGTGTTCAAGATTTTGCCGTCTTAAGGCGTGTCCAAACATAGAGCGGCACGTGCGCGGCAGCAACACGCGGCATGTCCAGGAAACAATTCTGCCGCGCTCTAGTTAGGACTATTGGCGAATGTTTGCGCGGCAATATTGCGCGGCACTTGCGAGACACGCCGCGCATTTGAATTCAGTCTGAACCAAAACTACAATGAAGGCGGTCAGTGTTTTAGAAGAGTGTCCTTGGAAGAGTTTGAACAGTTACGTAGCCCACAACTATGAGCCATATATTTCAATCAATCTAATTGATGTTTCATTGTCCATTTTTGAGAAGTGCAAACACGTCCAGACAGGATTACAGACGAACGATAACTGCCTGTGCAAACACAGCGCGGCAGCCGCGCACACTTGCCGCTCTATGTTTGGACACACCTTAGGTTTAGGTTTAGGTTAACGGGCTCCTTTTTCCGCACTTGAACTCAAACTTGGTCCTTTGTACGTAGTTAAGGCGTGCTAATTTAGCCAGCCCAGCTCCCTCCAGAAGTCCAGCAGTCTCTTCGGACGCTCGCAGATCTCTCGGAGGGACCCTGTTCCTAATGCGATTTTTACCCTGTGGTCCTTAAGTCCCTCACACTCCAGGACCACATGGGCCGCTGTTTCCTCGTCTACTAGGCATCCCCTGCATAAAGGGCTGTCCGTAGCTCCTATCATGAACAGTAGTTTGTTCAGGGGGAGGTGTCCTGTTATTGTGCCAACTACTGTCCTGAGTTCTTTCCGTTTGAGATCTAGCAGTTTATTAGTTAGTCTTGGTGATCGTTCGGTCACTACCAACTTCGACTGTCTACATCCAATTGTGTTTTTCCAACGTTTATTGTGCTGGTCCGTTGTGTGTTTGCTCACCCATGCTCGCAGTGTGTTAAAAGACAGGGGTAGGGATGGAGGGGGACCAGCAATTTCCATCCCTGATCCCTTTCTTACCAGCTCATCGGCGGCGTCGTTCCCCATTGAATTGCTGTGACCCTTGATCCATTGTATCGTAACCCCGTTTGTCAGGGAGATATCTTCAAGCGCCTGGTGGTACTCCAGGATTAGGGCAGAGTTTATACTGTTTTTTCCCAATGCCTTCAAGACCGACATACTGTCCGATAAGATTCGGATGCCTTGGTCGCTTATACCGAGTCTCTTTACTCGCATGACGGCCTGTGTGATTGCTACACACTCGCATTGGAATATGGTACTATGTTCCCCTAGTGGTATGGAACTCTTAATATTCAGATCCAGCGAGAAGATTCCTGCACCGGTGCCTTGGTCGGTCTTGGATCCGTCCGTGTAAATACGGACTTCTCTTATCCCAGACCAGTCCGCCTCCGTTTCCGCAGTTTGTATCTGGTATCTCTTGCCAAAAGTGAACTGTTTCGCGATTCGGTCACACTTGGCTTCAAACATAGGGTTACTCTGAACCATTGTTTCCCATAAGGTTCGATGGGAGCCAAGTTTATTGTTCCATTGTCTTGTTATCTTAAGTCTTAGAATTGCCATCTTTGCCTCCTGCTGTATATGCAGATCAAGAGGTGGCAGTCCCAGTAGTACTTCAAGTGAAGCTGTTGGTGTCGAGCGCATGCAGCCCGTCATGGCAGAGCATGCCATTCTCTGGAACCGTTGCAGCCTGTTGACCGCTGTATTGAGCTTGGTTCTGGACCACCAGGCCACCGCGCCATAGGCAACGAAGGGCCTCACCACGGCTGTATACAGCCACCTGGCAATCCTGGGGGAGATTGTCCCCATGTTTTGCCAAGAAGTCTGCTGCACTGCCACAGCGAGATGCTGGCTTTGGCCAGTTTGTGTTCCAGATGTTTGTTCCATAACAGCTTGTTGTCGAAAATGACCCCAAGGTATTTGACCTCGTCTGTTAAGGATAGTTTGGTACCGAATAGCTTGGGGAGTCTGAGTTCTCCCAGATTCCTCTTGTGTGTGAACAGGACCATCTCTGTCTTGGATGGATTGACCGAGAGGTCGTGCTCACTACACCAGCTTTCGACTATTTTTAATGCAGACCCCATGAGGTCGCATAAAACGTTCTCGAATGGTCCGCTAATAAGTATGGCTATGTCATCTGCATAGCCAATTGTATGGAATCTGTTGTCATTTAACCGGCTTATCAGCTCATTGACTACAATATTCCATAATAGTGGAGATAAGACCCCACCCTGTGGGCATCCCACTGCTCTGGTTGTGTTATTTATCGTTATTCGAACGGCCCTGCGTCTCAGCATTGAGTCGATCCATCCGGCTATGGTATCCTTGACTCCGTGCTTAATCAGTGCCTGATTGATGGTCCCAAAGTGTGTTTTGTCAAAAGCACCTTCTATGTCTATGAAGACTCCTAGAGTGGATTGCTTAGACGCCATAGCGTGTTCGATGTGAGTCGTTACGCTATACAGTGCTGATTCTGTGCTTTTACCTGCAGTGTAGGCATGCTGATTTTTGTGGAGAGGATACTTTATTAGCGCCGAGTCTCTAATGTCTCTGTCGCATATTCTCTCTAGCACCTTCAGCAGGAATGATGTCAGGCTAATGGGCCTGAAAGCTTTGGGTTGTGTATAGTCACTTTTGCCGGGCTTCGGAATAAACACAACCCTTACCTCTCTCCACTTCAATGGTATATATCTTTTAGCAAGACAGGCTCGGTATATACTGACCAAATGATTGAGTAGTCCCCACCACACCATTTCAGTAGGCCGGGGAATATTCCATCCGGGCCTGGTGCCTTGTATGGTAGGAAACTGTCCATCGCCCATCTTACCTTATCTTTGGTCACAATTTTCTCAACTTGTTCTCATTCTGTTTCACTCGGGTGGTGTTCCGCTGTCTCACTCCATGTCTGCTCATTTTAAATTTCGCAGCCCGGAAAGTGCGTGCCTAGCAGTAGTTCACAAACATCCGAGTCCGTTTTGGTATATGTTTTATCAGGTTTGATTAGTGATCCTAGGTTGTGGACTTTATCGTTACTGAGTACGTTTTTTATCCTAGCAGCCTGGGTGTTCGATTCTATACTGGAGCAGAAGCGTCTCCAGCACTCCTCCTTTCGTTGCCGGATACACTTCTTGTATTTATTCTGGGTCTCCTTGTAGGTATCCCAGTCACTGTCGCATCTAGTGTTTTTGGCCCTATTGAACTGTTTCCTAAGTTTCCTTTTAAGTTTCTCCAGCTCGGGTCCCCACCACTGGTGTCGCGGTTTCGGTCCCGACCGGGGGGAAGTTAGGGGGCATGTCTGTTCGTAGGCGTCTGTTAGAGTCAACGTTATCTTGTCAACCTGTTTGTCTATGTCATTGTCTGTATGGTAGGTGGGTGGTATTGCTATCTTTGCTAGGGATTTCTCCGCACCGATCGCGTACCTAATACAGTCAGTTTTGCGAGGATTTCTGCTCACACTCCTTTCCCGGTTTTCTATGTTCAATTTAAATCTGATCCATCGGTGGTCAGAGCAGGAAGCCTCGTCAGACACATGCCAGTCCGAAATTAGGTTAGATGCCCGGTCCGATGCTAATGTCAGATCTATTATTGTTTGAGCCCTTCGTGTTACAAAAGTGGGTTCTGCGCCCCGATTTATTAACGAGAGTCTGGTTGTCATAAGATAATTAATGAGATCCTCACCTCTGCCGTTCGCGGTCTCGCTCCCCCACAATGGGTGGTGCGCGTTTGCGTCCGTTGCGATGATTACCTCTAGTTTCTCTGCTTCGCAGTGCTGGATCAGACCTGCCAGCTCCGGTGTGGGTGCCTCAGCGTCACTCGGAAGGTACGCCGACGCGAGCACCATCGGCGGCAGGTTGCTGTTGGGCGCGTTCCTGGTCCTGACAGTAGTCAGATTCCTGGAACAATACTCTGTTAGGAGTACGGCGCTGACATGCTTGGGGACGTATATACACGTACTAGGGTTACCCACCGTGGTGTCATAAATTAGGTCGCCTCCCAAGCTGCTCAGACCGTAGACCCTCCCCCCCCTGATCCACGGTTCCTGGATCATGGCTACGGTCGATGTTTGTACCTCCAACAACCTGCGTAGGGAAGCCGTTGCAGTCTGACTGTGTTGGAGGTTGATCTGCAGTACGTTTATAAAGTTAAGAGGAGCTGGAGTCATATGTAGCGAAGCCATCACTACCTAACAACTCCCTCTCCTCTTCGGACGAGGATTCCCTGTCCGCCGTTAGCGTAGCTTCCTGTCGCTTCTTAGAAGCATCAGGAGGCCTCGCTGTGGTCGAGACCTGGGTAGGAACAGCGGTGACGCAGCCTGGTTTCCCCTGGCTGACCTCAGTCGTGCGACTGGGTTTGCTTTGAGGATCCCCCTCGTCCCCAGGGAGGGCCCCAGGGTCGAGGTTTGGCTGTATCTGCTGCTCCTGAGGAGGCACGGGTGCGTCAGCCGCACTAGCGTTCTCCTCATCCCCGTACTTAACGTACACGGAGCCGACTCTGTAGCACAGTCGTCTCCCGTTCTTATCTAGAAGGGCTACGTCGGCCTGCAGTATACCCAGTATCAGACGGAGTTGCCCCTTCTCCTCCTGCACCTCCGAGTGATACACGGCCCACTGGTCGACGGCATGCCACGGGTTTTGTCCTACGAGGCGACGCCGGACAATGTCCAAGCCTTCGCCCCCGTACTTCGGTATTAGGACGTACGCCTTGACCCTTTTCGGCAATTCAGACTGGTGTTTGACCACCAGTCTGGTACCAGGGTATGGTGTTTTGAACGTCTCCACATTGTTGTGGAGCCATTCCACCGAGCGATCGTCCCAGCACCAAAGCTTGACAACCCCCTCGCCTAGTATAGGTCGTCCCCTAAAGCCTGGGGCCGCGGTCGTCGAAGCACTGCCGCTGGGAATCCCCAGTTGACGGTCAATTGCCTCGTCGATCTCAGCCTCAATGGCCTCGAGGTGTTCCGCCTTGAGTTCGCGGAATGGCTCCGTGAGTATCGCCATGCACAAGTCTTTTGATTTAAGCGCGTCGGCGTAATTCACGGAGCCCTCCGGATGGCGTTTCGTCTTTGGCCGTTTTGCAACGTCCTTTGGTGTTAGCGAATCGTCCGGGCGATTCCGTTTAGCGGGCTTGCTGCTGTCGTCTTTCGTCTCGACGACCGGGGTCGACTGACGTGACGCCACTTGCTTCCCTGCTCTTTTGCCTCTATACAAGCGGGCTTTAAAAGGCTCTGGTCCTCCTCTGGCTGCTGGCACTGCCTTAGCACTGGCCATCGCTGCTACCACTGGGGTAGCTGCGGCCGGCATCGCGCTTGGGCTCGGGGTCGCCTCCACTGATGAAAGCGCCCTGTTGCCATCTGCCTCGAGATCCCTAGCCTTCTTAGCCTTGGCCTTCGCCTTCTCGCGCCTCACTTTGCTAGAGACTCGCTTTTTTTTCTTTTTTTGTTTTGTTAATTTGGCTGATGCCGCTGTCGGCTGTGGTCCGGATCCGCCCACGCCCGAGATATCCCTCCTTGGAGACGATGTCTTCCTCGGAGTGACGCTCGGCATGGCCTCCTGTAGGTCGGATAGGTCCATTGCCGTACTTGCAGCTTCAGCCGCTGGTGATGTAGGTACATCTCCTGGTGCTACCAAAGTTGGCGCAGGAGCTGCTGATGTTCGTAATACCGAGCCTGTACAGGCTGCGGTTGTTGTTGGCGCATTAAGGGATGCTGTCAAAGGGTTTGGGTTGGTTTTGCGTTTACTTTCCATAAAGGGATCGATCAAAAATTCATCTCTGGCGGCGTTCCACCCTCCATGGAGCCCGCAAAGTGGGGACGGCACGCGAAAAGTTCACGCACCGCCAGAACTACCCCAGAGATATAGGTCCCTTTTTGCAGAGAGTGTCGGGCCGGAACTGGTCAGGTGCCCTGACGCGACTACCGCAGTGGAACCGCAGCTATCGCACAGAGCGCCCATCCGTCCGTCCGTCCCCCTACAAACCGGCGACCTAGCCTAGCGGCCCTCTTACGGGATGCCTCAGCCGATTGATCATAGGTGGCTAACCTACAACCGCCCGTTTGAGGAGAAATCCAGGCCGAAGAGGAGTGATGCGTTTGGGCGGGCACTTAAACCAACGACCGGCCCACCCAACGCTCAGCCTTCAGGATCCCATCATCCCCCCGTACGGGTCTCCACGCACGGCACAAACACGTGGGTGGCACAAGTTGCCCTACCTGCTGTCAAGCTGGATGACGCGACAGAAGGCCCCCGACTGTTGTGCCACATGCCAGTCGGGGTAAGGACGAGTTGGAGGGGACCGGTTATGGCGCCGGTTGTTCGCCTTCGCCACATCACATGTCCGCTACTACGGCTCCGAGCGGAGTTTGAATCTCCAGGTGTGGACTCGCTATGAGCCGCAGCATTACCAGGGTGGACGACGCGGACGTCATGTGAGGACTTGATGATAGGTGCCATTGCCCGGGTCCACTTCCCGGGCATGCACTGGGCAAGATGTTGTTTCCTGGTGCTTACTGGTGGCTCTCCCCCCAACTGGATTACCACCTCCCCCCAATTGGACACACCTTAACATGCATGCGCACGATGTGACTTTTCACTGGCGCATGGCGGTATAACACCGTGGATTTAGTTCTGACCATTAAATGTGGGTAGAACAGAAAAAAATACTTATCTATTACTGTGATATGTTTAGTACATCATAAGCCGGAACGGACTAATATTTGGAACTAGCGCCATAGTCACTTTTGTTCAGCTCGAAAATAGCTATCCAACGACGTGTTACACATAGCTATTGGAATGGTTACCACTGTCCATACAAATTCTTGTACGCGTTAACAATGTACGCGTTAACTTATGTAGGCTTGACAATATTGTTGACAAACATATTCGACCCGGTGGCTAAAACCGCAACTAAGTGTAACCGTTTTGAAATGTAATGTCAAAGCCAACAACAGCGACGCTGTCACCCGGTCAGACATGTTTGTGGCACTGTAGACCGCGCTGTTTTGTTTACTACGGTAACCGTCAGAGTTATTTGTTCGCTCAACCGCATCTAGGTATATAATAAATCTATGCTTGGAAGCTGAATTACAACCACTTTTTGACATCCGAATAAATTCAAAATTTGCATATGGGAATATAGGGTATTGCCGGTCACCTCAGGAAAAAAAGTTCATATCTTCAAAACTCTTTATAGTTTCTTTGAAAAACTTTTAACAATGTTTACTTAAGGCGGTACGATTTTTATACAAATTTATAACGTTTGATCGACATTCCTTCAAGGATTTCATGTTTTTAATGTAAGTTTGTGCAATTGGCCGTTAGTAAATAAGTCCAATTGTGCACGAGAGAGATTTCTAAATGTTAATAATATAAAACAAAGCAATGAAAACGAAAAATAATGAAATCACAAAACAACGCCACCTAGTGGCGAATGTGCTTTTTCAAATTAACTGCTTTATTATAAATCATTAACCTATAGAAAGCCATTTTGGTTACTATTGAATACATTTACTAAGAGAATAAATCTTAATACAAACACTAAACACTGATACGAATGAAAGAATAACGAGAAGAATTTAGTATGGCCGAATCACCTAGTCTACTATAATTATATAGAAACTGAGATATGTTAATATTTAAATTAAAAGCACAATCAATATTTTTTACGTTGAATAGCCAGACTGGCGTTTTAGACGCCTTCTGGCTGTTCATAAATGTATAGTGTTCAGATCTTAGTAAAACTATTAATTTAAGTATATGAATAATTTCATTTTGAATTTTATATATATATTTTTGTATACAAACTTTGGCTGTAAATTGTAACAACCTTTACTTAACCCTATTTTCAATCATATACAAAATTAAAATATTTGAACGTATTCATTATTGACCTACCTTTCACGAGGATCAAAAGCGTCTCCTTATCTTGGTAATTCTTTGCACAACCCATTAAATTCATTTCTATTTACTGAAGTCTACGATCGAAGAAAGTAGACCTGACTGAACATATACTAGTGCTTCATTCTCCATTTACTTGCGTTCAAAATAGTTTTGACATCACTTTAACACTTTCCAAAACCTCATAAAGATTGACCCTAAGTATGCACTCTTTTATCAGTCCCACTTTCACCAACGACCACAATTTCACAATAAGAAATGCGTCACCTTTTTACAAAAACCATTACTTGCTTCTTACTTACTTACTTTCTTACCTTACTTTTCAAAGATTCATTTAACGTATCTAATCAACTGCAATTCCTTTGGTGACGAGCTGGGTGTAGGAAGTCCTGAAATATACCTACATGATAAATTCCTCCTGTTTGGGCTCGTTTGTTTCGTAACCTTGTGTGGTGTTCAGGGTCCGATGATGAAGCCGGAAGGTGGTCATAGGAACTCTTAAACTACACATTATAAATCCATCAAGTTCGTGCTCGTCTGATTTGACTTGACAAGTACTCTGACTGATCGTAGGATGGTGTCCAGTTAAAACAGTACTCAAACACAGAAATAAAGATCATTATCCTGTCCCCTTGTGTGTTCGTAATAAAATTCTAGAATTAAAATTAGACACTGACCCATTTGACTTGCATTCACTCGAAATGCAATTTTGCAAATATTCGTAAATCAGACCAGATGACAATGCAATATTATGGTAACGAACAGTAAGTTGATTTGACGATATAGATGGAATGTAACTATAGAAATTCTATACTAAGTCCCTTGGCTGACTTGACTTGGACTCATTTGTTTTGGGTTGAAGAAATTGTAAATTGAAGTGGTGGCCAAGGCCTGATGATGAAGCTGGAAGGGGTCATGGGAATCCCTAAATTATGAATGGTAAACCGAATGAGTTGGGCTCATTTGACTAGTCTTGACAAATAATTTAACTGATCGAAAATTAAAAGCGCGATCAAAACCTAGCTGGCTGCCGTATACGGCAGACAAACAGGCAAGCGGGTCATCCGATGGACAGCGGCCTTGGCCTTCGCCCATGGACATCATCAACACCAGGGGAGTTACCAATGTGGTGCACGCCTCTGAAGAGACCTCTAATATACGTCTTGGACGATCCTCTGGGTGCTCTTTCTAAATCTGAATTGTACAAGCGAGAAACGTTCTTTCGAACCATCGTGTGGTAAGCAACAGAGCGTCTCCCTTAGTGGGGATGAGTACCCAGCTCACGGCGAGTGGTGCGATGGCGGAATAGTCCTGTGGGCATCATATGGAAATGAACACACCCATTGTACAGCCGATAGAACACACACAGGGAGTTAAAGTCCCTTCGGTTTACCAGTGTTTCTAACTTGCTTATGAATTTTTTTAAATAATTGTATAACTTTTTTATAGTTTTTTCTACCTCCCTTGACAATCGAACGAATGCTCTTAGATAATCGAATGAACCCTCATTAAACATTCATTCAACTTTAATTTTGATATTCATCACAGATTCATAAGTCTCCAGCCAAATTCAGTAATCACACATCATCATCATCCGACCGTCCCCCGTGAGCGAACGCGCGTGTGCGGACCCCGGGCCCTCGTGCGCGAGAGCACAACCAGGACATTAACGCCAAGATGATGATGTCAATATTGTCAATCCATGTGGTATGTATCTATCATATATCAAATATGTAAAGAACAGGTTACGATACAAATATATTCCTAAAATGTTGAAGCTGTTTGAAAATGCAGTTCGTACTTCTACAAAGATTTCAACGCAAATCCAGTACGCTAGTAAATGGTTGGCGATTTATTCCAAGCACTGTTTTTTTCGAATCTACGCTTTATTAAGTTTCTTAAGCTTTATTAAGTGCAATATCTACGTCCTTCAAAATATATTACATATAATCGTTGGAAGTAATTGCAGTATAAACCACATCAAAATCCGTTGCATGATTTAGGAGAAGTTAGCATCGGCTAACCATACTGAGAGACAGACACTAATGCGGCAGCAATATTACGGCAAGATACCCTATTTCCGAAAAAGGAGTGCTTTCCGATCGCGATTCATACGAAAGTAGTTTCAAAGTTATTTAAGGTACGGTACGGCACGGTATTTAAAGTTTGTACTTCAGTAAAAACTTAAATCTCGTATAACTTTAAAACGATATATTTTAACGAATATCTGACAAACCACAAGCAAGTATTGGTTTCTGGATCACGTCTGTAAAAGTTCATTGGCTTTGATGGCGTAATATTTAAAGTATGATCATTTGTATGGAGCGCGCTCGGGAAACATTCCTCTTAACAGACAATTTGCATAGATTGCTTCATCCTTTACAACGTACAGTAGGGTGATTCCTCAGCTACATCGTTTAAATAAGTAATAATCGTTTTCATTAAGCAATCCGAATTTGAATGTCCATTTCCCGCTAAAGTTCATTTACGTTTTGCTTTCGTATGGCTTTTGTCTTTTAAGTTTTGTTCTTGTAATCCGTTTGTTCATGGCATAAAAAATAGATAGAGCATAGGCATCAAGAATCTCACTTCATGTTAAAAGTAAATGTGTTTATCTACACTCATAGCGTAATGTTCCAATTTCATATTCGAAAACAGTTGTTTAAGGATACACTTTTTTCACGCCAGTCTATAAAATTTTAAAAAATTACTTTTCGATACAGCATTTCCCATACTAATTTCATTACAGCTGTATCGTAAAATAACTTTTTAATCATTATGCAACTCTTCTATTTTTTAAATTTTTGTCTGGCGCTGAGACACGGCGAAATGTAGGCTGAATACCTAAATATCTTTGACAAATTCAAAATTCAAATTCAAAATGTAATTTTCCTGTTTATATTTGTATATTTTCCCGCTAAACAGAATATTTTTTATAATTGTTGTCATTTGTGTTTGTGAATGTTTTTTCTTGTTTGAAGCAAATAAATAGATAAATGTGAAAGTAATTAAGTGAATTTCCTGCCGCTTGATATCCTCGACGCGTAGATACAACAGAACTGACTTGCAGCTTTCTTCCAGCAAAGTTGAGAAAATTATAGGTACGATATTTTAACATAAAAATATGAGTGTAGATAAAGTAGTGTATGCAACTGCATATAATTAGGTATTAAAACATTCGTGTCAAACTATTATCATACTCGGCTATGCCTCTTATGATAAACAGACACTCATGTTTTAATACCCCCTTTTATATGACAGTTGCATAAACTACTATTATATGTGTCCTATAATATGTCAGTAAATGTCAGTAAATAGGTTTATGTGTGTCAGGTTAATGTGATGTGAGGTGTAGGTGAGATGCTTTATTCTGTTTTTAAACTACCATTAGGTGTCAGTCTGGCAGTCTGGCAAGACGGGCAGGCTTGTACATTTTTTTTATGTCATACGGTAGGCAAACAGGCAAGCGTGCCACCTGATGGAAAGTGGTCCACTGCCTATAGACATTAGCAACACCAAGTGTATCGCCAATGCGTTGCCCACCTCTATAACACGTTGCTCTGGCAGCAAAAAGGCAAATGCCACTCCACTGCCAAAGCCACGGATCCCAAAATCCCCACCCTATGGAACCTGGAAACCTTACTCACCGGCAGAAACACAATACTATTTAAAAGAGTATTATTTAGCTGCGATATTCTGTAAGGTGGAGGTACTTCCCCAGTCGGGCGGCTCCAAGTCGAACGAGATACCCCGCAATGTTCTACCTCTGCTAAAATTATGCTGTATAATTACTGAGGCGACCTGCACTCGCCAGTTATAGCAAGCATCGCATGACACAGGCACTCTATTATAAATACTATGACCTATTTCAAGCTAGGCTTGAGATCGAACTTCTCGGCTGAGGGCGACCCAGTTCTGACACGAAAAATAACTGTAGCCGCTGCAGAACAGAAATAAGTTTTCACTGGGTACTATGATTTGATATTCTGAGCAATATATTTTGTATATTAATAAATTATCCACTTATGCGGTGAACTGCGATACGCGTGCGATATAGACGAGACTTCGAAGCTGAAGTGTCGGATGTGCATTAAGTATTTACTGCCTACATTAATTTGAGCTGCACTTCAGATCATAGTTGAGCGCATATTGACTAAAATTATAAAGCTCACTTACGCCAATTCAGACGCAGTTCCAGGAATTTTACGTATTTTCTCTCTTGCACAAAGAGCGAGCGCCCTGAGCAAAACAAAGCCATTTTTAGTGGGGTGAACAATAAATTAATGTGCGAGCGGAGCGAGCTCGGAAATTTTTGGGTTTTAAAACCTAGATGAACAACGAATGTGTGAACGAGCGGAGCTGTCTCGAAATTTTTTGTATTTAGGGTCTTAAAAGCTGCGGTGATCAATGAATGACCGGAGCGTGCTCGACATTTTTTACGTTTGAGGTCTTAAAAGCTGGAGTGAATTGAATGAATGAGCGAGCGGAGTGAACTTGTAATTTGTGATATTTTGGGTTATAAAAGCTTAAGGTGATCAATTAATTAATGAGCGAGCGAAGCGTGCCTGCTATTTTAGAT
Organism: Blastobasis lacticolella; assembly: GCA_905147135.1. Taxonomy (NCBI): domain Eukaryota; kingdom Metazoa; phylum Arthropoda; class Insecta; order Lepidoptera; family Blastobasidae; genus Blastobasis; species Blastobasis lacticolella. The sequence goes on along the minus strand of LR990039.1, from coordinate 10,041,266 downwards.
ACTTTTGGGCTTAATAGCAATGGGTGATCCTCACAATAGTAATTTGAAGGAAATCAATGAATGAGTAACCACAACGAGCTAGGAGAATAATAAGAAAAGTATGTGAACTAGGTAAATTAATCCTATGAATGAGCGAAGCGACCTCGAAATTTATGACATTTTGAGTCAAAATTTTAGATATTTTGGGGTTTAACAGCAATGGGTGGGTTTGCAGAACTAACTTAGGGAAATTAATGAATAAGCAACCGCAACGAGCTTGGTGAAAGATCACAAATGTAACGGAAACCTATGAATGAGCAAGCGAAGCGAGCTCGATATTTTTTATATTTTGGGTCTTAAAAGCTGAGGTGAGCAATAAATTAATATGATCGTAATAAAATACAATTAAAATTATTAAATGAACAATCGGAGCACGCTCGAAACTTTTAACATTACGGTTCTTAAAAGTTGGGGTGATTGTTAAAATTAATATTTGAGCGAGCGCCTGAATGAGCGAGCGACGCGAGCTCGAAATTTTTGACATTTATGTTCTAAAAAGTTGGAGTGATTGATAAAATCAATACAAAAATTGATCGAGCGCAGCGAGATACCATCTACAATCAGCCGAAATACGAAGCAGTATGAACACGATGTGCTTTATATACAGCCACTAATGTTTATATTTATTCTTCTACATATCCAATACGCCTAATAGGAAAGCGGCCAATGACAAATTCGTTCTGCCAGGGTCCGCTTTCCTACTCCAGATCTTCCACTTCGCCCGGACTTCAGCATCCTTCCGTTGTAAGAATATCTGCACGACAGATTAGATTAGATGTATCCAGACATTCTCCGCAACTTGACGAACCTTGCGCCTATTTCACGTGGGGGTGGAGTATATATGTGATAATGAGTTTCCGAAACTGGCCACTTACGTAAACAATATTTAAAAAGTAATTACGGCGTTTGAAAATGGAACACTTTGTCGGTAGAATACAGTTTGTTTGATTCGAATTTCACTTGTTTTTACATAGTTGCGCCATTTTTAAAATTGCGTGTCTACGCCCGGCTTGTACCTAATTATAGGTTTAAGAATGATGTTGAACGTTTTTTTTTAACTTTAATTAACTTATACGCGTTTAAGAATTTGGTGCAAGCCGCCCTAGTAATTACGGAAAACAGTCGTGAAAAATTTTGGGGCATGATTTTTTTATGATTTGGAAGGTAATTTGACAGATCAGCAAAGCTTCTTTCGGCTTCGTCGATGAAGCACCATTCAAGCTGGTTTGCAGAATTCAAGCGCGGTTGTGTAAATCTCAGTGACAAAGGGCATGGCTAAAAAGTCATAGATAAAAAATCCAGAATCGCCAGCAACGAAATGAATAAAAATGGGATCACTTTAGTAATCTCATTTGTTTTTAAAAAATCAGCATATGTATTATAGAAGTTATTATACTATATGAGAATCGTACCTACATTGATTTTTCTTGACTTTTATTTTATCATTAACACTTTATTAAATGATAATACTTATATTAATAAATGTAAAAAAATATATCCAGTCTTGCTAATATTCGAAAACGGCTAGACTGATTTGAATAATTCTGTTTGTTTTTTGTTTGCTATCATATTGGGATCCTTTAAAACCAAAGAAAAAAAGGGTATTTACCCCTATCTACCCTTTTTTTCTTTAATACAAACCACCCCTGTATTATAACCAACAAAACAAAAGAATAATTATTGAAATCGGTTAGGCCATTTCCAAGTCATAGCGAGATTAACGAAGAGCAATTGATTTTTTGTGGTGTGTGGTGCCGCCACCTCAAAGAATAGCACCACCCCATCTCTTCCCGTGGGTGTCGTAAGAGGCGACTAAGGGACAAATCCGAAAGGTGGGCAGCAGCATCTTTTACATCAACTGCACTGCGATCTCAAACCCGCCTGCCAAGCGTGGAGATTATGGCAATGACCTCCCCTTTCGTGGGAGAGGCCCGAAGTCCTGCAGTGGACTGTTATGGGTTGTGATGATGATGATGATAAATTGATTTTTTGTATGGAGATTGTATCATTTTTAAACAAAATTTCTAGTATGCCACATCCATTTTGCAGTAAATGATTATATATGTTTGAAGTACATGTTATGAATATAATAACGGCATATACAGTACAGTCCGTTTGTAATGACATCGAAAGGGATTGACAAACAAGTCATAATAAGCGGACGTCATACAAAGCGTTTTGTGAAATGAAAAACCTTTTTTATGTTAATATGAATGTACTTAAGTAGTTTAATACATAAACATAGTAATTACATATGTATACATACATATTAAATCAAAATCAAAATTGCACGTAATCAGCACATTATAACACATACAAGTGTATTTTTATTGTAAGTAATCTGTAATTTTTGTCTGCTTTTGCTTATTATGACCCATTTTTATAATGGGTCATAATAAGCGACATGTCACTGTAAGGGAAGTCATTATATCCGACTATTTATAAAGAATTTCATATGAAAACCAAACTTCGTAGTATAGTTACGTCATAATAACCGGTTGGTCAATATAGGCGGAGTCATAATAAACGGATTCTACTGTATACAATTTCTGGCGATGAGTTTTTTTTAACGAAGACCTTTTGTAATGGTCGCCCATTCATCGCTGTGAACAACAAAAACATCGATGTGACGTACCATTAGATTCGGCTATCCTTAGACATAGGCATGAGTCAAATACACGCAATCTTACACAAACATTTGGGTGTGAAAAGCTGTGTTCGCAGTGGTTCTAATACAGACTATTTTACTTGGTGCAATGCCATGTTAACAGATTCAACGTGGGGTGTCAAATTTTGTGTGGGATATAGTAACAGGTGATAATAAAATAATCATCTTGGCGTTAATGTCTCGGTTGTGCTCTCGAGAACGAGGCCCGGTCCGCCTTAACCATGATCCAGGATTTGGCGAGCAGGTAATTACAGTAGAGCGACTACCATCTGACCTCTGTGACCATGCTGCTACCAGGGTACCTGGTGGCAGGCACCAGATTGGATAATGATAACAAATTCAGTTGCCTGAATTAGCAGGTTTCATCACGATGTTTTCCCTCACCGTAAGAGCATCGGTTAATATTCAACTAATGTGCATAACTCAGAAACGAGTCATTGGCCGCAGCGGGATTCGAACCCGGTTCCTCTCGCTTACGAATTGGATAATCAACCGCCCGGTTACCGACGCTCTCTAACAGGTGATGAAACATGGATTTATTGTAACGATTCCAAAACAAAGCAGTAACAGAAACAAACCAAGAAAAATGTCACGCGTGCAAAGTGCCTCTAAATATATGGTTGATTATTCTTTTTAAAATTAAACTGGATCCGTGGTCACTGTTGTTTTGTATAAATCGTCGCATCGTAAATAGTGACTGGTACACGACCATTCGTTTGCCGGAAATTAACGACGAACTCCGTAAAAATAATCAGAAACGCCGAATCACATTGACACCACGACAATGACAGTTCTCACACAGCCACACAAACGAAAATTTGCAAGTTAAAAACGTAGAATTTAGGAGGTATCCTCAATACAGTCGTCTAACCTAACCTGGTATCTTGTGACTTTTGAAAGTGAAAAAAGTCATTGGTATTTGGTACATGGCGGCAGTGGGCATTCGCTTACGAGTCGCTTAACCACTACCAACGTTCCTTCTGAGCTTCTCCTTCCTTCTTCGGAAATTTAGACCTATTAGACTCCGGAAGATCTCTGGGAAGGGGATAGTTGTCGTAGATACATATATAGACCTATATGGAGCGACGCCATTGCATGAGGCTCTCCGATAGGCCTATGGTGCTAAAGGTATTAAGTAAAGTAAAGTAAAGATTTATTGTTGTAAAACTGGTTAACAAATACATGTCATAATTATTATAAAGACCGACTGGTTACCATTTAGAGCTATAGCTTTTCTGCAAGACAGATGTGTGCCTATATAACTCTCTTTGTACAAGTCCAAGTACATATCTACGTCTCAAAGTTGAAAGAGAGAGTTAACAGCTATAGGTAACCAATAAAATAACAAATATACATCAAAATTCTCATTGGTCAGGCGTCCGTTATTATTATACCAAGTACTTACCTTTACCGTTTACTGAAATAGACTTGGAAATTATGTTAAGAATTCTCGTAAATCTTCAAAATTATAGGAACCTCATTATAAGGAAATAATAGACGATGAAATTGATTGAAGCTCAAAGTATTTCTGCGAAGCTCAAAGAAAAAGGCTATTAATTGAACTAAAGCATAGTCTGGCATATTAAAAATGTAAAAACTAATGCATGCCCACGCAACGGCAATGCAGTAAAACCTAAGTGGCTGTCGTGCACCCGCGGTCATTCAACTCCATTTAAAAGTGATTGGCTCATACCTCGCAAGCCTACTTAGTCCTCCTGAAAAGTAGCTTTTTTTACTAAAAATAGGATCGCTGATGATTCGAATCTCATACATTACAATTGACAGTCTTGAATTGATGTCATGATTGTGATGTGACGATGTGTGGTTATGTAAAATTAATGCATTATATTTGTGTTATGTTTTATTGAGATTTTCACATTTATTTTCTGTAATCACAAATGTAACTTAGGGAAATAAATAAATGAGCGACCGCAACAATCTTAGTTACTTTTGTTTGATATTTTGGGTCTTAAAAGCTGGGGTGGCTATGAATAATGAGCGAGCGGAACTAGATCAAAAATGTTGTCGATTTGGCTTAAATGCTGTGTGATGTAATAAAAGATAGTAAAAGTAATTTAAATTAAAGAATGCGCAATTGAAGCGCCCAAATTTTTAATATTTCGGTTCGTAAAAGCTGGGGTGATTGCTAAAATAAAGAATTGACCGAGAGAGCTCGGAATTTTAGCTCTTAATAGATTGGTTATTAGTTTGGGTATTATTAGATCTCAAATTTTTGACATGGCGGTTTTTAAAAGCTGGAGTTTGGAATTTGAGGGGGGGGGGGATCCGCAATTGTGGTAGGTGGACCATACTTAAAGTTCCTGGAATTTGACAATTTGTAATTTTAATTAAAAATCTAATTAGGGTTTTTGAAAATACTCCGAGAGTACATTACATAGAAAAAGAAAGAATATATGCATATAGCTACATGTAATAAATTTCTGCAATATAAAGATTACAGTATATATTTTACAAGTAAAGTATTGCAGAACTTATATCTTGTAGTGGCCTAGATAGTAATATGAAGTTTCTGCGGCTTTTCACTGAGTGATATCGTAGGAATTAACGTAAGTCTCTATTAGGAAATCCGTGGATTTAACGCATGACCACAAACGACTAGTTATAGAAATATATATTCAATACTATAGAAATGAAATCGGAAAATTATTTACTAGAATGTAGGTACAGTTGGTAATTATAGAGCCTACAATGAAACTGAGCGCCTATGACCTAGATTCAACACGCTAGAATATTACAATCATTTTTAACGCTATGGACAAGTAATGAGTGTTTGGGGGTCAGAGGTACACCACGTCAGTAGGAGAATGCAACGAGTCCCCTGGATGGTGCTAAAAGTGCAACAAACTTAGCAGTCTAGTACGGCTTAGGAAAATTCCTTCGGGATCTCAAGGAATACCTGTGTGATACAGCTTTTCGTTACTTATTCATGCAATCTTCAAGCTCAGTTGTGAAGTGAAAAGAAATACAGTGAAGACGGCGTTTCTCATCACCATATGATAATGGTCATTAACCCATCAGATAGTGTCACTAGCTCATAACAGTCCACTGCTGGATTTGAGCCATCTCCACATATTGAAGGGCTTTGTCATAATTTCCACGCTTGGCAGGCGGGTTGGAAATCACAGTTTTTAAATACACATCAGAAAATGCTGCTGTCCATTTTCTGGTCTAAGACATTAGTCGCCTTTTAGGAGACCCAGTCAAAGAGTTGCTGCAAACAATTCCCTTCTGCCGGTTACACGCCCAGTCCATGTATGCTATGATTATAGTACACCAGAATAAAATCAAAATTGACACTGCCTTGGTGCGGCCTTTGTCGGCATTGTCGGGCGTGGTCCGGCTTTGCCTGGCATTGTTCGCTCTGTCGAGAGAGTCAGGCATAGTCGTTTTACTAGGCATTGTCAGATTCGGTCTAGCACTATCGGGAACTGTCGGGTACGTTCCGTTTTTACTGGACATTGTCAGACGATGGCCGGCTCGTGTGGGAGTTGTCGGGCACGGTCTGTCTTTAACGGGCATTTCCGGGTACGATCCGGCTCTGCTTGGTTGCGGCCAAAGAGTTTGGTATACCAGGGGTTTCGGCAGATACGGTTCAGCTTTGCTAGCCGTCGCTGTTGTCAGCGTGGGATGGGTATGCTCCCGCTCCATCCAGTACGCCACTGTGTTTCCATCCTGCTTTTCCATCTTTTGCTAGTTGAAAGTAGAAACATATTTTCGAAGATATTATTTTCTCGATGAATAAATTTTATACTACTTACTAGGCAGGCATACCTATGACCATCATCACACCTGAAGGGAAGCAACGAAACGAAGCCAAAAATGGAGCATGCTGGTCTAGAAACAGAAAAAGCCTAGAAAATATTCCCGTAACTACGTTTTTGAAAAAATGACGACTTGGGACGTAGGTCTATGCCTAGGCCTCGAAATAGTTAGCAGGCTAATATTAAGGTTACGAAGCCGCGAACAAAAGCTAATGACATTCCTATTAGTATTCCTAGTTGGTTCGTGAACAAGGCCTTCCACTGGGGACCTTGAGACTGGTTGAACGTACCCCGTCACGGTATAATATTATCTAGAGATAGTACCTACAAATAAATAAAGTTTATAAGTAGTTTATTAGTTATCTAGCACCCATAATACAAGCTTTGCTTACTTTGAGGCTAGATGGTGCTGTATGAATTATCCAATCGCATTTTTTTTAACACTTTTCTATATGTCACTTGTTTGACATATAGAAAAGTGTTTTTAAAACAATATTTTTAGAGTACAATATAGCACAAACCTCTTCTGTTCACGAATAACGTGCAAGGCGAATAGTGCCTCTGTAGTGCAGAAAATGTTGTCTCTCTCTGTGTGTATACTGCCTAAAGAGGTCACTGAATAATATGAAACCACTATCTTGGTGTAAATATCTTGGTTGTGCTCTCGCACGCTAGAGGATGATTCAGGATTTGGAAGATCAGATAATTACAGTAGAGCGACAGCCATCTGACCTCTGTGACTCTGATAACAGGGAAACCTGGCGAGATTGGATCATGGTTACACAAGCTTCCTCACGATGTTTTTCCTCTATCTATATCCTTATTATTATTATTTACCCCCTTGGTACCAATAATTAAAGTCAATTGTTTATGGTCATCTTTCTGTGGACTCCCCGGGTGTTACAGGTGTCCTATGAGTGGCGGTGATCGCTTTCCATCAGGTGACTTGCTTGCTCAATGGACGCCCTCTATTAAAAAAGAATTAGTGGTTGGCCTGTCTAGGTTAAAGTGTGCAGGGAGTCTAAAAAGGCCCCATTAGCGTTTTATATTATAATTCATGAGAATTTGTCACAAACTTATAAAAAGCGTCGCTGTTGTTGGCATTAGCATGACAATTCAAAATGGCGTCACTTTGTTCCAGTTCCGGCTGGTTTTGGCTTCCAGGTCAGATGCGGTATGATGTGGCAGATGTGGCACTCACTTTTTAGACGCCCAGGACTAATATTCTGAGGATTTATGAAGTAATTAAAACCAATGTAAAAAATAAGCTATATTTATTCAATAACATAACACATTGCGCAACTGTTTCCACATACTTAGATTGGTATCTCCTTTACATTTGATGGTAAAGTTTACAACAGACAGATTCAAGTCTGTAGAACTTGCAAGATTTCAGATGACATCCCAGAATAAAATATTTATTTGACAAGTTACGCATAAGGCAAAGTGAACGAGTAGGTACATCATATTTAAATTTCTTATAATAATAATAATAATAATGCAAGTATTTTTTAATGACGTTTACACCAAACATCAACACATTAAATACACAAGCCTTATAAATGTTTCAAACCGAAGTAGGGGCGTAACAGGTACAGAGGGCGCTCTAGTTCATTTCCATAGGGCTCGACCTTCTAACTGAAATAGACATCGCTATTTCACTCGTTCAAACTGTAACCGAGTGAGATGGTCATGTATCGAACCTTCAGTAATTGCTACTCGAATTATTTATCGGTCGTTCCCGATGGTCTTGAACAGTTGAACTCGCACGCGCACCTTACCTTAACCGACCTTCTCTAAGTTTTCACATTATCAGTAACAGATATTATTTAAGTACCTACTTGTTAAACGTTTTCGGAATGAGGAGTTTTCCAGTAGGTATTGTCAAATGGTTTCAAAAAGCATCAATAGATGGCGCTCCTACAATTTTGGTAATTTTTTACCAAAAGGTTCAACGAAATGTATTTTAATACAAACCTTTCATATTTCTATTGCGTCCATTCTTGATCCTAGTGTCCATGAAACGAATTAACTCAGTCAAATTGATGTTTGTTATATTTGTAATAATTTATTACAACCTCTAAAACGGTTGAAACCTATTGTAAATATAATATTATCCAAAACAACGTATCCAGTGTTTATATCATTTTTGCCAAGAACCTATTTCAAGCGATTATCAATTACCAAAATTGTCGGGGCGCCATCTAGTGAGTGGTTAAGAATGCTTGAGATACCTATTGGAAAACTCCTCATTGTATCCGTTGATCATTTTATAGTCGTTTGACAATCACAGGTTTAGTTAAACTGTTACAGATTCTTGCAGTCACCGCTTGCTTGCTCTTAAAAACAAACAATTCACGACCCTATACGTTTCCATTCAAATATTCTATGAGTCTAACTAACGATGTTTTTTATATTTTTATATCTTTAAAAATGAGCAGAGAAAAGTGGCCCGTTGTTGAACTAGATTTAGAAATAGGCGAGAATAACAAAATTAGTTCCTGAAACTAGCTTTAAACTGTTTGGCGCTATTATCGCAAGTATGTTCATAATTCCCATTCCATTCTATGTGCTTCCAAGAGTTAACAAGCTGGTGATGACTTTATTAGTGTCAGAAACGCTGAATTTTTCCCACTTCTACAGCTTGAAACATCCTTAAATAATACATAATTATTACGATATCACATTTTGTACATTTAGTAAATCAATGGACACGTTCATGAACATTATCTATACCGGTTACAATTTCATTTTCACAATAATTTTAAAGTTATAATTATTACTATTAGTTCTCAGATAAGTAACTACATTAAAATTTGAAATTGAAATTTACAAATAGAGACATTCGAGAAGAAATACCACGATTCTAAATGATTCTAAGATAGCTTAATGTTATGACTCTCTATAGATACAATTTGTTTTTTTTTTATATTGTTTTATTAACCGAATAGGCCTAAGGCCTAGAGGCTGACTAGCAATGACTATTGTTCTACAATAAAATTAAACTTTCTGAATCTAACATTTAAACACTTATAAACATTAATAACGTGAAATTTGTACGAGTATCATAATACATATTATATAGTTAATGGTAATTTGCTCAAGTCTAACAATGGACCTAAGGATGTTTTTGAGATGATGAATATATGTGGTGTGACATGAAAATAAATAAATTGACACTATTACAGAAGGCGCAACATAATGGATCATAGATTGTGTAGCCATAGCAGAAGGTGCATCAAGACCTACCTACATCTACACAGATCGAATTTTTTAACATGATCAGTAGATGAGATGACATGATCGTAATGCGGCACCTTCTAATCGCGCCACCAATCAACAGGAGCTTCTAAACTTACTGAAACTTACTGCAATATGTGGATGCAATGCAGGGGCCAGGCGATGTAGCCGCAATACCAAAGACACGATGCAATAAGTTTGTAGTATGGCCCGGCCATATAGTCACACATGTTTGTCATGGCCGATGCATTTTCGTTACATTGCCGAACGACCGACAAGCTGCAATATTACCGGACTAGTTCTATTTTTATTTCAAATGCTCTCTATTCTTGTGGCAGAGTGCATCTTTTTCTACTCAACATTTGTCGTGAGTGACTCCGCAATTAGTTGCTATATTCTATGCTTTATTTGCTGAATCATTAAGCTTGTTTACGAGACACACACATGGGATTTGCTGTTGCAGATAATATGGCCGAAATATACATTACCAGGCCACATGCTGCATTGAAAATGGTGTAACCTGGCCGGGCCACTATTGACACATTGACAGTACCTATTGCAACCACATATTGCAGTAAAATGTTGCACGTTTAGAAGCCTCTTTATACAAACATTTAAACAGTAAACACCAATTTATGGTAATAAAAAATCCGGCCAGGAACAGGAATAAATGGCGTAACATCGTCCGAGAGAAGGTGTACTCTGGTGGGGTGAAGAGAGATTGAATATCTACTACTAAGAAGACGGAGTTTATCAGAAAGATTCAGTCTCAAGGTAACGAGTAGTGATTGAAAAGGTGTTGAGTGAGTACTTTCTGCTAAACTACAACGCATCGGTCTATTTTAAAGCGGCAATATCTAATTTTTAATAGATAGAGCAAAAATGTGATCGAGTGTAATTTGTTATTCATCCAAAGCACTGTGTAATAAGTTCAGCACATTGCAGCTTTTAAGTATAAATTTTAAACATTTCGACAGTGAAGTGAACATGGCATTTGTAATAACTTGGATTTTGTAGGTTTAGAATAAGTCTGTTTGTGCCGTTACTTTTCTAAGTGAAGAAGATATTGACCCTCAGAACACTAAATTTCACCACTTGGGTCTAGTTCATGTTGTAAGCTATCAGGATTATTACTGAGGTAGCTAGTTGGCGTAATGTCACTACAAACTGACTGAGCCAGAGACCCAACATTTAGCCGCCGAGATCCAGTTTAAAGCTCTCAATGTTGACGACTCTCTTTGTTTGTTCTTTGGAAATAAATGTCAAAGATTTAAGATTTTCATGAAGGTCACTGGCTAGTCTGTGACAGTCCTTATAATATCAAAAACTTTTAGCCGCATTCAAAGTTATTTTGCTTTTAGTATTCTATTCTCCTAGTAAGCCACACTTGGTTAGGGGGCAGTATGTTGTCAGTTACACCAGTTTCTCTGTATTGGCGTAAGACGGCAGCACATGCTCTTATGCTCATAGATTTAAGTTTTTCTTGAAGGTCACTGGAATTTTCTGTGACAGTCCTTATAATATTTAACACTTTTAGCCGCATTCAAAGAAATTTTGCTTTTAGTATTATATTCTTCTAGTAAGCCACACTTGGATATCTTGTCAGGTATCTTGTCAGGTATATTGTCAGGTATCTTGTCAGGTACATCAGTTTCTCTGTATTGGCGTATTGGCAGCACATGCTGTTACTACTACAAATTCTATAGGGGTCGGTCTGTCCATATACGGAAACGCCCTCAATTTTCTACTTTTTATGGTCAAACTATATGTATGTGTGTTTTCAAAGCTATGCAGCTATACTAGCAAGACTATTATGGTCTATTTCCATCATTCCGAGTATTTATTAATTTTAGTACTTTGATGGAAATAAAACATAATTCTACCAATTACAGCAGAATCACTGCCTATCACTCCTACAGTCGTAACACTCTTCAGTCATTTCTTGGCCTATCATGATTCTACAGTATTTCTCTCTACTACGAATAATTATAATCATAAATTATTGTTAAAATTGGATTTACGGCTAAATATTATTCATATAGCCTAATTCTTATGATAAAATATATCGTTTTCGTAAGAACGTCTATGAATTAGCACAGCAACCTTTTTATTCAATATTATGAAAATAAAGCGATTATATAACTCTATATATTAAAACATTTACGTATATTACAGAGAAATATATTTAAATTAGAACTCCACTTAACATTAACAGTAACGTAATCAGTTTTGATATTATAAGATAAAGCAAGGGTAACATGGAGAAAAATATTGAAACAAAAGTTCGCAACTGTCCCTTGATCCTTCAAATCACAACATGTAACATGACAAATTTGTATGAGGATCATCTGTCGTTTTATCAACAATATCGCCCTTAAAGGCTTATGGAATTAATTAGTATTGGAATAATCATTGCTAAAATGCAAACTGCTGCAATAAGTTATCCCAATAAAAACTGAAATGACAAGGATTCAGGTTCGGGTTTGATCTGTTTCTTGAAATGTAAAAAATTTTTAGAATATATTTATATGAAATTACAGGGATTAGCTGTTGTTTACAATATTTGTCTCCGTTCAAAAATGGCAGTAGCTAACTATAAATCAATTTTAGATTCATAAATCATTATAACAGATATGGCTAGTAAGTTATAACAATGTTATACGAATGGGCTTCGACAAATATCTAACTATCACGAAACTTTCCCGAATTTTTCCGAAATTTCTAGCACGTGAATCGATTTAACACGAAATTATTTTTGTAATTGTCAAAAAATTAAAGTACAGATGTCAGATAATATTGTTTAAGGTTATGACGTGCTTGTCATTGTTTGTATTGTGAGTTGTTCTTGCTGGCTGTCTGTCAAATTTAGTTCCTTTATCATCCGAGATCAATGTTATCTGAACAAAGGCTTAGCGCAAGATAACGTCAACTAAAGGCTAACACAAAACAACGCAAAAATTACGCAACAACTTGTTAATCGCTGATTAAATGCAGTTTGGGTTTCTAAAAGGCCAATTGACAGTTTGTTAACAGTTTGTCAACGGATTGTCAAATCTTTTTCTCATATTAAACTGTATGTTAATTTAATTAGCGAAAATCGATCAATTAACAGATTGTTAAAATAAATTATATCCGATTTTCTTGGTCTAGGTCTTGGTCCTGGCCCTGGTCCAGGTTCTAGTTTTGGTCCTAGACAAAGTCCAGGTCTAGGGTCCAGAACCATGACCAAAACTGGAACAGGTATCTGAACCAATGCCAGGACCAGGACTTACACATGGACCTGGATGAGATTGGCCATTGAACCACAACCAAGACCTGGATCTGGTCTCGGTCATGGGCCCGACCAGGATCCTGGGACCCTGGGATGGGGACCTTGATCACAATTTGAGTTTGAACCAGAACCAGGACCTAGACCATAAACATTAGCTGGGCCAGGACATGAACCAGGACCTGGACTTGAACCACTAACTGGTCCGGGTCTAGGATATGGACCTGAACCAAGACCTGGACCGGGGCCAGGACTTGGACCTGAACCACGAACTGGTCCTGGACCAGGACCTGGTCCGGGGCCAGGTCCTCCTCTTTTCTCTCTCTATATATTTTTTTCGATATGTTTCGATTTTACACGAAAACTATACAATCTCTATCAGTTTCATCTAAAAGTTGAATATCACTTTCGATTTTGGCTTCAAAAGGCCCCTAGGGACAGGGACAAATCAATGCGTTAGACAGAAATAAAAAATATGTGAGTGAATGAATATGACTGATTTTAGCAGGGGTAGCCAGACGAAAAAAATTATCACCTGTTAATGTTCGATTAGCTAATTTTAGATTGATTGGCCTTTCAGAAACCCACAGTGGTTTAACAGTTTGTTAAATGTGACAGTCTGTTAGCTAATCAATGATTTGCCATACATTTCAGAAACCGGGTGTAATTGAACCAAAGACAGACAGACAGACAGACCAATAAGAGCAACACCCAAAAAAAAAACAATGACATATGCCATCGCCATACCGACCATGGTCGTTTTGAGCTGATAACGAAACGATATTGTTGAAGTGAGACTCTCAGTCTTTCTATGTATCTGTAGATCTAGCAAGCTATATTCTTCATTAGAATCTGATTATTTTCATGGCAGTACTGTGGACTAAGCTAGATTATTCAATTTGGTGTACGGCGTAGAGCTGTTTATCGTCGAATTTGTTTTAAAAGTATTATGTAACCAATACACTACCTTCTTAAGACTAATGGCGTGTTGCTAATCTTTCATTCTACATATTATGGTTTATTCTCAACTAGCCTGTTAGACATGGCAGGCTTTTAATAAGGCGTCGTTTTTTATATAGGAACAATGACAACATATTTGACTCTTGCAATAATTCATTGTTCGTGTAATGTTTACCAGGCACTAGTGACAAATAAAAGTAATTATTGTATTTAATATTTGAATAAAGTAACAGCTGCTTCTAATATGTGGTAAAGCACAACGCTTCGCTTATTAGTTATTATATTATAAATAATCATAACTATGGCATATTATGTGTGATAGTTTTCAAATTTTCATATTATATATAATATTTTCATATTATAACATGTGATGAGTTTTTCTTTAGTAACACCTGCTCAATAGTAAGTATGGTGCTAGTGTATAAACTATATGGCAGCTTGTATATAGGTACACCTACAGTATTGTACCGTTTTATTCATATTACTTTTTAAATTACTATGCTAGCGCCATTATATGCATTGCAGTTAACTTTACAAGTAAATTTATTTCATCCACATCTCGTAACTCTATTAATTTGTTATATTATTTACGTTCATAGAACACATTAACGATAAATGCGTTAAGCAAACAATGTAAAAACACGATGTCACTTAACTTTTTTCCGGCATAGCTCTATAATTATTTAGTTAAAAAGAGACGATCTTTAATTTATTTTTAAAGTTTTCCACTTTTTTACATTTAATTTTTTTTTCTAAAGCGCAAGCCTATCCCGCCAGATTGATTTTAATTTAATACTGATATTTTACAATATTCCCGTCAACATCAGCACTGAACCAACGAAGTCATCCTCATTAATCATTACCTAATTTAATAATCTCGCTTCTGTCAGTGCAATTACCATTTTGGTGTATCGTCCAAAGAAGTAAAGAATTTCAATAAAATGTCGGTTATATTTTATTAGTATTTTTCGGATTTCCTATTAGGTACTCGGAGAATACGCATATGGTCATATAGTAATCACGATGTTTTATTAACTTCTACAAATATGTATTATTGAATGTAAGAATAATTCTGCACGACAAGCAAATATATGGTAATACGTTTTATTTACCTACTTTAATAGATTTAAAATTTTAATATTTTAAAGAAATACATTTTATGGTTTCTATTATTTGGATTACCTACTTACAAAATAAAAATACGATGGTCTATACGATGAACATATTTGTTGAAGTGATTCGGATGAATTCTTAAAGTGATTTTGCAGAAACATAATAAATTCAGAGTGTAAAGGCGTGATGTTTCTCTAGCATGAATTCACATAATCAGCTCATTATTTACAGATATATCTTTAGTTATCTCACTTTTCGACTAATTTGATTTACATTGTGCGTTCTATTGTTCGCGTATTCACATCCACGATTACATCTGTATAGGCTATCTTGATTTATGTCCTTTGGTGTACTATTAGGTAATGGATGGTGTGCTATAAGAGTAATTGTAATGTATTGCATTGTAATCAGCCAATAATTTTCAGTACGACCAAATTTTCTAGTTAAACACTCTCGAGATTATTATTTTTAAATATGACAAAAGACGCGATTGCTCTGTGAATTCATGCTAGAACATAGTAGTACACTGGCTCACAACTGAGAGTACAATTATACACAGCTGAACTGAAAAACTTTGACACACAGCTGTGGCTCACTGGTGAAATAACGGTTTACTGCTGATTACTTCTGAGTTCACAGCAGACAGTACTGTGGTTCTTGGCTGAGAGGATCATGGTTCGCGGGTGAGAATACTGTTGCTTACTGCTGAGAGAACCGGTAGGTGGTCCGGCGGCGGGTGGCGCGGGCTGGGCGTCAGAACACGTCGTCACTGGGGTCCTCATCCAGATCGCAGAGCAGCTTACTGCTGTAATGCGCGAAGAAAGTACTTATATATGTGGAGCTGACTTAACTACTGTTGTTTCTGTTGAGGGCAGTGTTTGTACTCTACATTTTATTTGGTATTTAGTACTTATTTCGGTATCAATCGGGGCAAGTGTATGATGAAAATATCTGGTTTTTAAAATTATTCATTTAAAGAGATGCTTAAGCAATGCAAATTGGGATTCCTATTTCGATTTGGTGGAAAACCTTAGATTGATCTGTTGCTGATTCCCGCCTAAAATCGTCTCATTCTATTAGTCAAAGGAAGTATTTATTTATAACTTTTCGGGGGAATCAGAATGAAAATATAATAAGAAGAGACATCATATTTTCTATGCATAATGCCTAATTTATAATCATATTTATGACTTACGTTATTATTAATTTAGTATTTGTTATGTACACTATCATAATAATCGTTTGTTACATTTTCACGCTAGAGTTTCTTCTACCTTTTACAAAATGATAAGCCCTGAGTGCTATTTTACTAGCATCAACGGCATTATAAAATAAAGACGTAATTTACAAAAATGTAAAATCTAAATTTCACTACAAAGTCTTCTGAATTGAATGTTTGGCGAAAACATGTTTCTACGTCTACAGTACGCCCTAACACGAGTGTAATAATTACTGTATTCTCCACATTTATACGGACGTCGATTTTTGAAATTTACGACTCACATTTCGCATACGAAATTACGACCTGTCTCTTCTATCTCGAACAACTTACTACAAGTCAGAAAGAGAAAGGTTAATGCAGCAACGCATACGAATCGAAGTCGAACGGTTCATAAATATAACTCCAGGACCCCTATTTTTGAACCGCTCGCATTTACGCAAGCGCTCGCGTGCGCGACCTATCTCTTTCACACTCGAGCTAAGTTGCTAGAGAGAGAAAAGACAGGCATTAGAAATCGACCGCTTGTGTGGATGCGAGCGGTTCAAAAATAGGGCCCCAGTAGTTCAACCTAGTTGTTTCACTTCTTTTGGTGTTTTGCTAAAGTTTCGCCGCATATCGTCCTAACTCACAGCAGTGCAATAGCGTCATTAGACCTGTGCACTGTGCAGCTCTATGACTGTGAAACTGGGCCGACAGTGACGAAGCACGTCCGCCAATTCAAAAATGGAAATGAAAGAGCTGCGGTGGATGTGCGAAGTTACGCAACTCGACCGAGTACCTAATGGGTAGACTAGACTACATCCGTGGCAGTCATGGCGTGAGAGATATCGCGGGAAAGATTGACGATGCATGTCTGCGTTGGTTTGGTCTGCATAAGCCCCAGGGATACGTGGAAAATAGGTAACTAAGTCGGATGTAAGAGCCAACGGCTTACGACGCGAGGATACCAGGATACCAGGCGAAGTGGAAAAAAAAATAGTAGGAAAGCGGACCCTGGCAAAAGCCGGGATAGACGCTAAGATGATGTTGATTTTGCCAGTAGGTGTTGTCATTTTACAACATGTAGCGTAAGGTTAAAGTTTCTTCGCTCTTATACATTTCGGTGACATGCGGCGAAACGTTATTGAATCAAAATCGCCTTGTACGATACCGACCGTGTTATGAGATTGGACTACTGAATGAATGAATGTTTCGAATTACTAACGTGTATAATATGAAGAACTCATGATACAGATATTGCATTTGTTATGAGCCGTGACAAGTAATACATGAAATTTCACATCGTGCGTCGTGTATGATGTACCTATTGTTAGTGTTAACAGTGATATTATCTAATTCCTCTTCTAAGTTTATTCTAAATTGGTAGTAATTAATTTATAATAAAAAAAATATCGTAGGTTTTTAACATGTTTTCTACTACACCGCTTGGCTGAAATATTAATTTAGATGAGAAAGTTTATGATCTTTAAATTGTTATAGGTACCTTTTCTTTAGGATATTTAAGTTATGTCCCAAAATTATCTCACAGTTATACAGCTTCATTAAAAGGACATCTCTTTAATGTCCCTGGAACATTCTAGTACGTCCATGATATTTCAATTTTCCTACCTGGGATCGAGTGGGACTTTTTTTGGGTCATCTTTTGGGAAATCTGGGTTGTCTGAACACATTGGTACAGAAATCATTTAGTTATTAGAAATGTTAACAAGGAAAGCGTAACTTTCATGTACAATTACAATTAAATCGAGAAATTAATAAATTAGCGGACTTAAGGAGAAGTATGTAAGAAAAATAGGGTAGGTAGTGGTAAGGTAGGGTAGGGGTGAGTAGAAGTAGTATAGTGCAGGGTAGGACTAGGGTAGAGGTAGGTTAGGGGTAGGGTGCGGTAGAGTAGGGAAGTGATAGGGTAGGTATGGGGCAGTAAACCATGCAAACGAAGTTTCGAATAATAATAATTTTTGAATTTGGTTTGAAACAGTCGTATGACTATTGCCCATTATATTATTTGCACAATAAACCAATGGAACAACGGGTAGTCGGGTGGTCATTCTTTGACATCATAAGCATTCATGTGGTAAACTTGAAATAGGGTATTTTATTAATCGACACGTTTTGAAATAGTTTCGGTTTTCAGTTATCACTTCTCACTGTTTTATTAATAAGTAACAAAGACCTTCTTCGACTTCTATTTATTTATTTAGTTATGTAGGTACTCAGACATGTAGGTATATGTTTGTCGGAAAAAGAACAGGACTATAAGAAACTATTTAATACAGACAAAGATTCTAAATAAGGTAGCTTTGGACAACCGTGCTGAGAAATACTACTTAGCTAAGTCGTTTACTTAAGAAGGTTTTTTGTGCACTTTAGTGTCAAGAAGGACGCTAGAGTATTCTACTTCATAACACAAGGCATATTCTCCTTTGAAATTGATTTTAAATTGTTAAAGTTATGGGAATTTGAGTTTCATATCCTCCTAATAAGGAAAAACGATCGTCATCAGAAAATATGCCTTGAGATTAGAATAAAGCACTAAGGTGGTTCGTCACCCAAAGTAAATTTATTTTTCCATTCTTTCAATCGTTTGAGTGTTTAGCGTTATGGTTTATACTCTTAGAAAATGTATTCAATGGTGAGCCAAATGGCTTTCTATAGCTTAATGATATAAAACAAAGCAGTTGAAACGAAAAAACACAATTCGACGTTAGATAGCGCTATTACGTAACTTTATTTGTTTTCTTTTTATATTATTAACAGGTTGAAATCCATTTCACGCTTCATTGGATACATTTACTAACGGCTAATTGCACAAACATATTAAAAAAAATTAAAACCCTTGAAATCATGGAAAAATAAGGTTGCATAAAATTGGCGTGAAAAACGTACCACCCTCAGATCTTAAGGTTGATAGAAAGACCAAAAACGTTATTGAGCGAGAGTATATATAAAAGGTCTCGCGCACTCAGACACGTGCAAATTTCTAACAAGAAACGTACTTGAAAAAATATTTGGCACTATATTCCATTACAACTATAGTGTAGAAGTAACTACGACGTTCCATCACCAAACTTGAATTCGCTATCGGACCTGAAAGTCCAGTAGTTAAGAACACAATTAAAAAAAACATCCAACTCAAGTAATCAACAAAAATAGTTAAGTAGCAAAATTTTTACTCTTTGCTCTACTCTAGCTAGGAATCCCTTTAGTAAATATTAAACTACGCAAATCGAAAAAAGGATCAAAGGTACTTACTCTTCCTTGCTGGCATATGATTCGGCGTGTACTCGTCTATTGCAAGCTCTGTCACAACAACGGCAATGCCAATACGCGAGCACACTTAAGCTGACGATGAACACCGTCGTCGGCAACACGAGAGCCAGAACCAGACCCCGAATCGTCGATTCCCACGAATACCTCGCCACCACCAAATCAGATCTGGTCAAGCTGTAGTAGCAAGGAAATATCTTCGGGGCCTTCTTTCCAGCATATTCTGCGGCAAATACTGAGCAATTAACTCTTGGAGGATAACCACAACCTTCGGGATTTATTAAGAATTTTAGATCAGTCTCGTCCCAATCTGTGGGGACTGGTCCTCCTTCCACGAACGGTGTCCTAGCTAAGTTAACTCGTATCTTATGGCATTTCGTATGCGATGTGGTGCAGCCTTCCCTGCAGGAAGCCCAGCTGCAATTCGTCAGTGTGGAGGCTTGCACGTGTTCTGATACCGCGCATATCCCTGCCTCGGGCACGAACTCGGCCAATATTGTTTGTATCGCTGGCTCCACCACAAAGGGTATCAGGAAAAGGAATGCGAATACAGAGAGTATTGCCGCTGTACCGAGAAACAGTGAAGTGTAGAATTTGAATCTTTCAAAGAAGTGAGACAGGAGTTGCTCCCTCGTTGGTTCTAGTGGCTGAAAATCTGGACTGTCTGGTTCTCCGGAGGTGCCCACCGGCAGGGTGGACCTCTCCGAAGCAGCCGGCGACAGGCTGGCTCGAGATCGGCTCAGCGAAGACATTGTGTTCATTTACTTAATGGCAGTGGAAAGCATTTTGTGCAATTAATCGTCTCTTATTGAGCCAGCCGGACCCTCGAACAGGAGGGGAACGCCTGAAAAGAAAAAAACTCTAATTAGCACATATATATTCGGGCCGAGGGCGAAGTATCCTTGCTCGTTTACAGAATTCCCTCTATTACTTATAAAACGATATTAAGTACATATCCAGTTCTTTCTCAGAAACATATGACTCTCTTAGTTATAATGAATACAAAATTATAAATAATTCATTATAAAATTATCTTTATAAAAAAATAAAGCAAAAGAATGTCCGTAGTTGGCCAAAGAACATTGTTCGTTGCTTTAAATAGAAACACACTCGCCCGGCCCATCGCATCGACCTTTACACTCGCCCTTCTTTAAAAATTTAGCATGGTCTGTCACGGACTGGGCAAAGAGCAATTGGCTAAGTCGTACGTTCTATCTTTTTGAGTTACGAGTATAGTGTCAACGAACAGTTTTACTTTTGTCACACAGTATTGTGTTATTGTTACATAATACTCATTAAATAAAGTCGTGTCTACACATTAGGTACTAAAGAATTGCTCACGTGACTGATCTCAGAGAGGAGAAACAGGATCATTTGGTGACATCTGCATTTCAGCTTGACCACTGGCGCAGCCCTTGAATCGCATTTTGGCGTCATCACCGACCTCTATAGTCTTTTGACACAGCATCAGGGTAATACAAGACACTACAACGAGGACGGTAGGGAGCACTAAGGCAACTATGAACTGACTATAGGTGGACTCCAGATCGAATCTAGCCACCACTGTGTCGGGATTGTTTTCAGTATAAAAGCAAGGGAAACGCGCCTTCGCGTTGTGGTCGGTGCCATCCCGACCATAATCTTTCAGGAACTCTTTACACTCATCAGCGAGTGTGTTCACGCATCCTTCCAGATTGATCATTAGGCGGCTATCGTTGGCTAATGTCAGTTCGACTTCTGATGGAGCTATCAGACGATTGGGCGCTGCTCTAGAAGTGTATAAATATTGTAGATAAGTAAAATTGGTTAAATCTGAGATTTCACTTCTGGGCAACAGAGCTGCGTTGATGCAGTCAACAGCAACAACTCCCGAAGTGCCATTGTGTACTGCGTGACAAGACAACATCAACACTTCCTCTCCATTGTCATTCCAAACCACTTCACCGCCAGTCTCCTGTGCTAATTTCGCACATTTTGCCAAAAACACTCGATCTCCACTAAGAACAATAACATTTTTGTTTCTGGTCGGTATGTCGACGCAGCGACGATCGCAGTTGTACGGTGTTCTTATTTTTCGACAGGTGCCTCTGTTGCATGAAAACAAACCGTGGACGTCTATACACGTTATTTTGCCTCTTCGTCCTGAGCATTTCAATGGAGGGTCCGTTTCTCTGAATGCGCATTCAAACGCGTCTGTGATGTTGATGCATTTTCCTTCAGTGCAATTGAAAGTACCTGTGAGGTTTCGGCACTCGTCTCGAATGCAGTGGTACTTCCTTGCGTTCTCTTGATCTATACCGTAGCAGGTTTTGTTGGCAGCGCTGCCGCACTCGGATAGCAGTAAAGAGGAGCCGTTCCGCCTGACGTTGACGTAGATCTGAATGCAGGCACCGGAGGTCTTGCTGAGACACCACTCGCCGCAAGAGCCCCAGTCGCAGTTGTCTTTATTGATAGCCCTCGTTGTAGTACACATGATCGGCACGGGATCTATACCTGAGGCTATGGCGCGTGTGTAGGGCATGTAAATGGCGACGGTAAGGTAGACGATGGCGACGGCGCTGAGGACCGCAGTCATCTGGCAGACGCATATCGTACCACATATTTTCTGATCCTGTGGTGGGATGATCAGGTCCTCGACGGGGGTAGGTTTCGGCATGGCGAAGAACTCGCGACGGAACGCGCCGTGTACCACTGACGTACGGGCGGGGGCGGCACCATCGCGCACGCGCGCTGCCGCAATCGATTGGGCGCAGTGCAGGCAACAGGAAAGCTACTACGATTATACATACTTAATTTTTCTTCGTGTCAACGGCCCTCATGCTCATTTGGTATCACGCAAATTTAAATCAACGTAATCAGATATGTCATCTAGCTAAACATGTTTAAGAGACACGGCAATGAAATAAATGATTTAGAGAGGCGCTGACGTCTTCGGCATTGAATGCGATTGAAAATTAATGGCGGTATTGATTTCTCCAACAGTCCTTTGTCAACAACTTAGGTCATGTAAGTGTATTGGTCTGAATCGATTTTCTTATTTCTGCATTGCCATTGCTGCTTGTTGACATTGGGGAATTATTTATCAAGGCAGGAAATGTGGCGCAATAGCACTAAGAGTCAATTCACGCCACTTTTTTAACAACATAAATTCACGTCACTTTTTTTTACAAAACAATATTATGTTGGATCATTACCTGTTATCATTTAATAAGTTTATCATAACGTTGCTCACAAATCGCTTAAGCATTAACAATTCGCGAAGCAAAAACAGTAGATATTATTACATACCCGAATACACATTCATGTTGGTATCCCATAGGGGTAGGAAGAGACTATTGAGCTGCACAACCTCCGATCCTGACACACCTTTTTCGCCTCTTCCACATTCATACATATGTTCATACATTTACGCTATTATTGGTTATGATTAAACAGAATAACCTACAGTAATTAACGTAAATTGGTATGGAATGCGAAAATATCGTAAATAATCTATAAACACTTGAGATAAACCATTCTTTGGATACTCATGAACCATGAAAACAGAGCATGTAAAATATCTACCGACAGATATATCTGGTCTTAAAACTAACAACTTACCCCCTTTTAGAATAAAATCACAGTTTCTTTTAGTAATACTTCGATTATTGCGACACACTACATCCTATTTATAATATACGCTTTCACAGTCATTGTTGTTTTTATTGGAATTATTGTACGAATTTGTACCTATGCGGTGTGTTTCTACTATCTACACTTCGTGTACCGTAGTGGTCCGACGTTCGCCATGTTTGGCGCTGCGCAATGCGGGAAAGCCGTGAACTTGTCGACCCTGGCAAAGGGTGCATATTCTATGCGGTGTGAGCGCCCCGGGTTCGACCCTCTTTGTCTCGCGTTATAAAAAGAAGAGAGACGAAGGGAGAGTGTGTGGTGGGTTTTAAATCCCAGATTTTACTGTAAATTTTTGGTTCTTTTTCTGGGGATGAATAAAATGATTCCGTAAATAAAGTAAATACCTAATTTTAAGATTTAATGGTAAGATGAAACAATAATAATTCGTACTTGTCATGCGCAATCAGGGGGCACGTCAGTGCTCCCCGCCGAGTCGACCAGACAAGCACGGCCGTACACCATTTCTCTAAGCAAAATGTAGATAGAAAAAAATCTATAAACAGCATATTTCCACCCCTGAGGGGGTGATATCCAGGGGGATGTTAGCAGTTTGTATGGAAGTAAGAAATTGCAAAGTAAGAAATATCAAGTTGTGCGAGTATATTTATACCTGATACAGGGTTATGGTAAGACTCATACATGTACCTATTTAATCGTTTTTCGAAATTTTGTTTTTTGAAATGTAAAATAGGGGTTGACAGTTTGTTTGTGAATGATTCCGCATTCACTTCCGGGTGAACTGTAATTGAACTGAAATTTAGTACACCTATGTAACTTGGATGACAATGCATTAATATTATACAATGGAGCTGGTCTGATGATGGAGTCTGATGGTGGTCATAGAAACTAATCTAAGTAATAAGATAACACCATCGTGTTTGGGCTCTTTGGAATGGTCATGATGAGTACAACATTTTTATGAGGTGGTAGGAATCTGTTAAGCTTGCATTGCTGTGTTCCGGTTTGAAGGATAAGGTAGCCAGCGCAATTTCGGGCTTGAGGCATTTCACAGTGACAACGCACTTTGTTGCCTGCAATGAAAATGCTATGCAATCGTAGATGTTTTGGGCGACAGTAACCGCTTACCATCAGGTGGGCTGTCTGCTCGTTTGTCACTGAGTAGAATGAAAAGAATCGCTAGGTGACATTCATGGTCTAATGATGATGACGGAAGGTGGCCATAGGGATTGAGCTCTTTGGAACGGTTTTGATGAGTAGGTACTATACCGCACCATAAAAGGTTGTTATAAAAATATTCTTCACTGGATATATTTTTTTGTAAGAGTCATGAAATTACGTATTTAAAGAATATGAGATATTCGACATTTCACCCACAAATTCTCCCATCTACAGAAATTTATTGCAGCTATGTTCATAGGCAAGGGGCAATGGCTGAAGGAGAATAGCTGAACAACGACTTTATCAAGAGTGACAAGGCTAAACGGGTCGCATCAAATAAACATAGCTAGACTTCGGGAACATCGATGCTCATGAATCAGCAATAGTGGAATACGATCGTCTAAGAAGTATTCAGCGTCCAGACTTGTCTATATTGGATAAGACTAACACCCGGATCGCCTGCGGTATGAGGGGGGCAGAATGGGTGACGTCATGTGATGTTTCGGGGCTGAGCGCGGTGTCTCAGTGCGCCCGCGGACGTGGAATGAGCTCCCAGACACAACGTTTCCTTTGGACTACGACATGGGATCGTTCAAGACTGCATTGGTGACTCCCCTGGTGTTGCTGATGTCCATAGGAGGCGGTGACCATTCTCCATCAGGTGGCCCGCTTACCTGTTTGTCTGCCGTATAACATAAAAAAAATATATATGAAGAAAGGCTTACTTTTTTGCACCGAATTAAAAATCGAGATTTAATTTTAAAAGTCATTGTCAATGATTAGGCTTCTCGTCTCGAGATATTATACTTAATCTTGGGACAAGTTCGGGCATAAACTCGTGTGCATTCTATTTTCGAGAAACGTCATCAACTGACGTTTCGCGGAAGAAAATGCTCACTGCACCGCACCCCGCACCCCCGTTCATCAACCAAAATTCACCCTCCCACCTACCGCAGGCGATAAACCAGTTAAGTTGTCGACCTATAGTGAGCGGAGACAAAAATCGCTGTACTGTGCCGTATTGGTTACATTCTGTGATATTGGGTTCCTTTCTATATGTATTATGGCCGCTATATGTATGACAGCTCAATCCAAGGAAACCTTGCCTTAAGTGGGCTTTGTATATTTTGTAGTTTACGGAAAATTACTACAATACAAACAAATAAATAAAATGCAGTTTCCGAGGCGTCAAACTAGCGAGACTGCTTGTCGCTAGTACGGCTACTATTCTGCCCTCCCAAGCCTAAAGTCCAACTGTGTTATTCTCTACGACAACATCCACGAACGCAACGAAGAAACATGATCGTGACCAGGTTGCCAAGTAACCACCCCAGTAATATAAAAAGTGACATTTCGGGAAAACAGCATTTGTTTATACATTTTT
This sequence comes from Blastobasis lacticolella, assembly GCA_905147135.1. NCBI lineage: Eukaryota > Metazoa > Arthropoda > Insecta > Lepidoptera > Blastobasidae > Blastobasis > Blastobasis lacticolella. The sequence continues at coordinate 10,015,532 of LR990039.1, read as the reverse complement.
CTTTAGGCAAGCGGGCCACCTGATGGAAAGTGCTCACCACCGTCTTTAGACGCCCACCTCTATAACACGTTGCTTTGGCAGCAAAAATGCAAATGCCCTCCACTGCCAAAGCCACGAATTTAAATTTTCGAATTAAATTTTACAATAAAACCAACACATATTTTAAAACTGTAAATGATAACTGAAAGGTTACAGGCAAAAGTACACGGTGACAGCTTGTAATTAAAAAAATAAAATAATAATGGCATTTTATTTAAGTTTGATATTACCCCCCATTACTGCATTTAGTTATTTTGCTAAAACGTGTTTGAAATACTTCCAGCTTACAAAATACCGCTCACAAACAATACTGTTTTAGATGAGTAAGATCTCCATGAAGTTGATTATAGTGGCTTTGGCAGTGGATGGGGTCTAGAATTATACTTTTTGCTGCCAGAGCAACAGAAGTGGCCACCGCCTTACAGAATATCGCAGCCGAACAAAACTATTTTATAGTATGAGTAAAGTCTTCAGTGTTCCACGGGGTGAGGAATCAAATCCCATACATTTTTTCTACCACAAACGATTGTAGATTAACGATGGTAGATTAACGCAACCTCTTGGCTAAGGCCGCTGGTCTGTTTATCTACCGTATGACATAAAAGAATAAATCGTAATTTAACTTCTTCTAGAACACAGGACAGGGCTGGTGCTGCGGCGGAATCCGCTGAAGCCCTCAAACATTGTAATCTCGATAGTGGTTATTTATTTGAGCCTTTTGGGGTAGAAACACTGGGTCCGTGGGGACCGGGAGCCCATCGATTTTTTAAAGATGTCTCAGCACGTTGCGTCGAGGCAAGTTGTGACCAAAATGCTGGCCCTTATTTAGCACAGCGTTTGAGCATTGCCATTCAACGTGGCAATGCCGCCAGCACCTAGTGGCAGCGGTATATTAGATTAGTTAATAAAAAAAAACTATACTTCTTCTTCTTGACAAATAAATTGTTCAAATCTAAAAAATGCACCTTAACGTTCATCATAATCTTTTTTTTTCTTTTTATGTCAAACGGTAGGCAAACAGGCAAGTGGGCCACCTGATGAAAAGTGGTCACCACTGCCTATAGTCATTAGCAACACCAAGAGTATCGCCAATGCGTTGCCCACTTCTATAACACGTTGCTCTGGCAGCAAAAAGGCAAATGCCACTCCACTGCCAAAGCCTCGGTTCCCCAAATCTCCACCCCATGGAGCACTGGAAACCTTACTCACCGGCAGAAACACAATACTATTTAAAAGAGTATTATTTATCTGCGATATTCTGTAAGGAGGTACTTCCCCAGTCGGGCGGCTCCAATTCGAACGAGATACCCCGCTATCCTACCGCTACCTCTCTTAAATAATTGATATCCTATTAACATAATACCTACATATTATATTAAAATGTTGTTCGTAACTGCATACGTAAAATTGCACATACTGGATTTTACTTGTTTACTTAGGTATTTAGAAAATACCCAAATCTCCAAGATAAAATACAGCACTATAACTGTTATTGATACTGCATTTAACTTAGGAATGTTAAATAAAAATTTCTTTTTTCTGTTTCAGTATTTTCAACTTGTATGAAGTACAATTATGCTACCAAAGTGTTAGAAAAAGCGATCAGTTACTACAGTCTAGCAAGGAAATAAATAAAAATGTCGTGCAGTATGTGTTTTGCTGCAGTTTAATTCGAAATTATAGTTCTTTTTTAAATATACGCGAAATTCTTATTTGTTATAGCATCATCATCATCATCATCCTAGCGCTCATCCCGGCCTCAGCCAGGGTCCGCTTTCCTACTCAATCTTCTCCACTTCGCCCGGTCTTCGGCATCCTCTCGTTGTAAGCCGTTTCATAGCATATGACATTATGTAGATTCACGAAATTTACTTTAAAATCTCAAATTTTCTAATAAAACACTTTTGCCTTTAGGCTCAGGATTACTGCCCATTACGCATAACTGTATCGACTACTGCACAACAACTGTTACTTCCCGCCTTTCGGGTCATCTGCATGGCGACAGTGTCGCGCGCGCATAGGATTCAATTGACATGTTATTTTGCTTTCTGTGGCGCATATACTCAATTTAAATTCTTTAGAGGTTAGAAAACCAACTTCTCTTACCAGTCCATTTCTGGATATGCGCCTAATTCTAATTAGTGGAGGGTTTTGGCATAATCTCCGTGCTTGGTAGGGATGGAATTCACTTAGAAACGCTGCTGCTGGCCTATGAATTTTCACACTTTAGTAGTTTGGGGTCCAACTTAAAATCTAGGCCATGTTTCATCTAATTCGGTTGGGTAGACCCAGAGATACAGCTTGACCTCCCCGAAGCTTCTTTATATGAGGGAGGTTACTTAAGCCGTGGCCGAGTGGTTACTGTATCCGACCGTTCGAATCCCACTGCGGCTATGTACCAATGACTTTTTCTGGGTTTTTATTTTATACCACTAAGGTGGCAAACAAGCTTACGGCGTGCCTGATGGTTAGCAAGCACCACAGCCTATGGGACTTTATAATACCAGGGGCATCACACGCGCGAAAAACCTTTTCACCCCATTATTGAAAAACTCCATGTTGTACTCCAGGGGAAACCTCACCAGGTAGTTCATTGAATAACATAGTTCCTTTGGAACCGCACACAAAGGTGTGAAATCGACAATTCTCACAGCGCGCTTTTGTTTCGAGTCACAAGGACCAAGCACATATGCCGGTGCCCATAGATGGGAACAATACTCGTGTTACACACATAATTTGTGTTATGTATATTAGTTGAATGCTAACCGATGCTCTTACGGTGAGGGAAAACCGTGATGAAACCGGCTCGCTCATTTTGGCGACTGAATGTGTAACCATGATCCAATCTGGTCAGGGTCCCCTGGTAGAAGGGTCAAGGCGGACCCTGGGCCCTGGGTTGCACGAAAGCAGAACATATAATATTATTCTTTTAAACAAAATTTTAAGACGTGGCAACTGCGCTTAGCGCGTTCGCGAGATTAAACGAAAACGCACTGTAGTTTATAAAGAATGCGTTGCTTTTTATATTTGTTATGTACAACCTAGTACATAACAATATAAAACTAAAGAAATAAATAACATAGAACAGACGTTCATTCTCGTCCGGTTGTGTTCTCGTGCGCGAGGGCCCGCGGTCCGTCTTGGCCAAGATCTAGCGTTTGACGGATCAGGTAATTACAATAGAATGACTGCCATTTGAGATACTTGACCCTGTTAACAGGGGAACCTGACCACAAGGCTTGTAGGCTACAATATACCTCTTTGATAAAAAAATATTCAAGAATCGTTTCTCGCAGCACTAACAAAGGCCCGATCAAAACGCTCGATGTCGACACAGGTACCCTACAATCGTAGGTATAGGCCCCTGTTGCTTGTAACAACAACAACATATCAACCCACTCGCCTGATAACAATAACAAGCTAGTTAAACTAACAGATGCACATGCACGTCAACATCGGCGCTGGGCAGCGGATACTGGTAAATCAGTAGAGGATCTCAAGCCCCAATTTTCATGTAGTTAGGTACCGATTGTGTTATGTACTTGTCATGATTGCCTTCGCAATTTATCAGTTAGGCCGATTTAGGGACGCTCCTTACAGGATGTGGTCTTGTTGAATCTAGATCTTTTATTAGTATAGGACTGCTTAAATGTTAAATTGACAAGGGTCACTGTGCGTTGCAAAAGTTTTGGGACGAATATCTGTTGGTTTGTTTTATATTCTTGAGTCGTTATACATACTTAGATAACAATAAAAAAATTTAGTTTTTATTAGGTAACCTCTTTTAACTTGAGATTTTTTATGTTATTTTTCGTATTTTTCGGGAACCTATATTCGTATCTTACTAATTATTACATTTAAAATTAATTATATCGTACGAGTAAGTAACGAAGAAGAGTCTGTTATGCAGCTCGAAGCTCTTCAATCGGGTCTCTATCACTACTATCGAATCACTCATAAAGAATAAGTAATGAAATCTGAATTCAACGTGGTCACCGTAACGCTCAATAGGTACCTACACACTTACAGTCGATGAGAGAAATATTGCACCAGTTAAGGCAGGATACTTCTAAATTGACCTGTGTGACTCCCGAAGTTAGGTGTTGACAACCTTTTACTGACTGTAACTTAGAAGCGTAGTATAGGACCACGATAAGTCTGTATTGACTGACAGTAGCAAAAATTATAAAGTGTGGATATGGCAATAATCTGGGGATAATCTGTTCTTGTCAGTCCTCCTTTAAACATTCAGTTATTAGGTCACTATTAGCTTGAACTTTTACTTTTAGTTTGTCTAAATTATTAATCATGACGAAAATTATCTACCGCAATTACCGCGCCTATTTAATTGTTTTGACCATTATTTAATAATATTTTTCATAACTTACGAAAATAAACAATCCCACAGAAATTAAATTGTTTGTGCTGACTTTTATGAATTACACTCTATGACGTTTAAAGAACTTGGCATAAGTTGCCATACAGAGATATAATAAAAATGTTTAGTAAGCTTTTCGGTCTTAGCATGGTCTTATTCTACTAAGCGTGTGCTGAACGCATCTAACTGTCTTGTGGATTAAAAAAATATATTTATCGAAGAATCTACTTGATAGTGTTATTCTTGCCAGAAAGAAGAAAAACACACATTATCTTTTATATTGACGACCACGTACCAGAAGATGCAGCGTGGGTATGCCTCCCAGCAGGTGGAAGGACGACCTGGCAAAGAACGCAGATACCAGCTGGATCGCCCTTTGTGGAGATCTCTGGAGGAGGCCTATGCCCAGCGGTGCGCGTCTTCCGGATGATATGATGATTTATAATAACATTTTATTGTTAGGTACATCATATGTTAATCATTGTAAGAAAATACAACATTTTTCAAGATGGTTACTGTAAGCAAGTGGTACCGGGTTCAAATACCGCTGCGGCCATGTACCAATGACTTATGTACCACGTACAATAATGACTATTAGATAAATACTCACCTATGCTTTTACTGTGAGGGAAAATCTCGTGATGAAACCGGCACATTCAGGCGACTGAATATGAAACCATGATCCAATCTGGTCAGGTCCCCCTGCTATCAGAATGATGGAGGTCAGATGGTTGTCGCTCCACTGTAAATACCTGATCTGCCAAATCCTGGAGCATGGTCAAAACGGCCCGGCCCTCGTGCGAGAGCACAACTGGAACATTAACGCCAAGGTGATTATTATTTAATTTTTGATAACGAAAATCAAAATTGAAAAATTAACAACATATAGAGCCCAAGGTTGGTGCGCCCTGCCATTTGCGAATGCATCATTATCCCGACTCTGACTAGTCCCGCGCTCCTGGTCCTATAAAAGCGTGTCTCCAAAGGACTAAGGCACACTCCTCTCTATTCGCCAGTCAGTAGTCGAACTGAAGTTTGTGCAACTAAGAAGGAAAATCGGAAAGATGAAGGTGCTCATCGTATTCGCTGTCTGCCTCGTCGCTGCTCAGGTATAAACTGTATACAATTAACAAAATCTGTATTTTTCTAATGCTATAATCTAATGGATCGTGAGACTTCTTCCCACTCAATTTATCTCGATTCCTCCAGGCTCCATAAGTATTTTTGATCTCATTTGTTTTATATTAATATCGGTTCATTTAAGTAATATATTGTAGTTTTAAGTTATTATGTATTTATTTCTTTTATTTAAGTTTGACTTTTTGTGTGTACATTGATACTTACTTGGTAATTATCTCTACTATTTTGTTTGTTATTTATATTTTGAAAATGTGCATTCCTTCATTCCATACAATATTAGATATCTTTAGCTAATATTGCACTGCGTAGTAACTCGATATTTTGTCACATTCGTATAACGCTTCAAAATAAATGTTATATTGTCGCGTCCGTTCCTTTGCATTTCAGTACAGTTTCGCCTATTGCGGTCATCTCCAAATGCCAATTTATCGCGATTTTAGCGTGTAAATTATACGCTTGATATCATTGTTCAAATTATATGGGGCTCTCTATGTAATTTACATTGTTTTTGTGGTATTTTAACCATTTGCGTTTTCTAAATTTTGGGGCGTTAGTGTCTATCCAGAGCTTCGTGTAAATTGTACAATGTTATCTCGATAAATTATACCCTACCTTGAATGTAATGTCTCTATTCGTATTTGCAGGCTTTAACTGAGGAGCAAAAAGACAAGCTCAAGAAACACAGGTCTGAGTGCCTGGTCGAAACCGGTGCGGACGAGGCATTGGTCAATAAATTAAAAACCGGAGACTTCAAGGTGAGTACCTAGATAAAATAAACATAACCTCACATGCGTTTTATGCTCTTCAGCCTATGCTACAAACTAGTTTTGGTCGTGTTAATTGCACTTTAGGCATTATTTTATACCTACTCGTATTTGCTAAAGTAAAGAGCATATATGCTTTGCTTCTTATTTTACTGGAACACGTATTATTAAGAAAAACTGTACCTTATGTGGTAATTTGAAATGTTTAAAGTTTTCCGTAAATATACTCCTCATTTTGACGTTTATGTCTCTATTGACCTTCCAATTTACGTAACTGGAAATAATCCGAGTCTACTTACTGATATTGCCTTCCGAATGATACCTAAGTAATCTTGAATTACTAAAATTATGATCGGGGCTTCATGCGAAATATATAATACTAAAATCTTGTTGTCAATAACCCGCTTGTGCTCCCGCGCGCGAGGGTCTTGTGTCCACCTTGAGTAGGATCTAAGATTTGGCATATCAGAGCAATCGCCACCTGACCTCCATGACACTGCCCGGGGAACTTAACCAGGTTGGATCACGGTTACACATTCAGTAGCCTGAATGTGCAGTCTTCCTCACGATGATATTCCCCACCGTAAATGCATTGGGGCTTTAAGCGAAATAATCCAGTAATGCTTTTATTTTGCTTCTGCGGTTGTGAAGAGTTCAATTTATTGAGTGTAAAATGCGTGTAAACTTGTTTTTAAAACAGAATTTATACATACAAGGCCCTCTATCTATTATCACGTTCAAGCACACGTTTTCCAATGAAAAATGTATCTTAACTCGAATAACTTTTTGCATTTCAGACGGAAAATGAACCGATCAAGAAGTACGCCCACTGCATGCTGATAAAATCAGAGTTGATGACCAAGGATGGCAAGTTCAAGAAGGATGTGGCTTTAGCTAAGGTCCCGCAAGCAGGTCAGTATCTACCTTTCGATTTGATATAGGATTGGTACAGTGTATAGCGATTTGACTACAATTGTGCTTGATGAGTGTAGATCCAATCCGAAAATAGTAAAATTATATGAGTAGGTACTAATTTTCATTATAATTATAAGTTACAACAATGTTATAACTCTTTCATAGACGTCCCATATCACAAATACCGTCGAAATCTCTGTAAGGAAGTCGAATTCCTGGAACCATCAAGTTGTATTTCGTTGTTTGCCATATGGTTATGTAAGTGTCCTTCAAAACCTTTACTGAACTGCCGACCTCATCTTTTAAATTACTCAGACTTGGTAGACTTATGCACGTTTTGTCTTACTTACAGATAAGACAAACCTTGAGAAGTTGATTGACTCCTGCTTGGCCATAAAAGGCAACACCCCCGCTCAAAGTGCCTGGAACTACGTGAAGTGCTACCATGAGAAGGATCCTAAGCACTCCATCCTGCTGTAAACAGGATCTCCTGTAGATCATCTTCTGGCGTATCTGGTCCCTTTCGTACCAGAGATGTCTTCTGCCAGAAGATAAATCTAAAATTTCTTCAACTCGCGCATTGTCATATCACATTTCAATCAGCTAAGGCGACGAAATAAATAATTAAAAAAAGGTTCAAGCATTTATTTCAGTCCCTAATGTCCCAGCACATGTTTTAGTGACAATGTTTATCTTGAAATATTTTTTTATCTAAAACTGCCGATTACAAGCATGTACTAAATAAGGATTATCTAGATCATAGGCCGAGCGGTTAGAGTATCCGACTCGTAAGCCAAAGGTCCCGGGTTCGAATCCCGCTCCGGCCATGTACCAATAACTGTTTTCTGAGTTATGTACATTAGTTGAATACTAACCGATGCTCTTACGGTGAGGGAAAACATCGTGATGAAACCTGCACATTCAGGCGACTGAATGTGTAACCATGATCCAATCAGGGTCAGGGACATTAACTCCAAGATGATTATTTTACTAAATTAGGATTTTTTGTCATAATTTAGGGCTACTGAATGTATCATTATCGTTTTGATTGACGTGAAACAAGGATAGCTAAGATGAAGCCCATTGTGGCGTTCCCCTGAAATGGGAGAAGGTAGAAATGTACAGTGTACTTCCTTCTGCAAATGCAAACGTGTTGTCTCTGTAAAGTTGGGCTGCAAAGATCGCAGTGTTGGAATTCAGCATATATATTGACTAATAATTGCCAATATAATGTACCGAATTATGTACATTGTTCGTCAATTTTAATTATCGCACTATAGAGTGCGATAATTAAAAACTCGAGTTCACTCTGCACTCTGTACTTTATTTGGGAAAAAGTTACTGGAATACTGTGCGGAGTTTTGGTATCATATCATCATCATCATAAATTGTCCAAAACAGTCCACTGGTGGACCTGGACCTGGACGCGAAGGCTTTCTCCACACAAGTTTCTCATCATATCAGCCGGAAGACGCCTACTGCTGGGCCTAGGCCATGGCAGGTAGAGGTCTCCATAAAAACCGGTATTGTGCCTTTCGCATCAAGCTGGTACTTGCAATCTTTACCAGGTCGACCTGCTCTACACCTACTCTACCTTCCTACCTTAAATTGCTTATCATAAATACGTAGACATGTTTCAGTAAAGCGAAAGCCCCAGTAGGTGGCTCGATCGCTATCTAGTCTAGGCTGTGATCATGTAGGTAGTATAAACGGAGAATGGCAATTTTGTAAAACACATGAATTAATTTACAAAAGCTGCGTCACGCAAAATATTGTAATATTTAACTCATTCTATTATAAACTCAAAATAATAACTCAAATATTCTTAAATTGTAAACATATAAACGTTCAGCGCGATAGTGTTCCCCATATTCCTGTTCGCTGCTGAGACGTGGTCATTGAAAATGCGAGAAGAAGATAGAAATCCTAGAGGCTAGCTGCTGGAGAAGATGCTTAAGATATTGTGGACGGAGTTCAGAACCAACGACTCTATCGAAGAAATCGCCATCAAACAACGTCTCATCTACATAGTAGGGGTTCGATTCCTCACTTTCTTTGACCATGTCTTATGACGAGGAGTTTAAGCGCTCCGTCTTGTAGTTTAGGGATAGACACAAGACCACGCAGAAGATTACCCGTGCGTTGGACCGCATGAGAAGGCGTACGTTTAGGTAAGCAGCAGTTTAAGAATACACATAGTCAAGCGTGCAGCCAATCCTCAAGCGGCAACCAAGACTACTCTGACAAGAATCGACATAGAAGATTTTTTTCCAAATTTGAGAATGTTAACTTAATTATCTAATACAAAGAAAAAGCGTTTTAGGATGTTTATTTTTTCAACTCTATCGTATTATTATAACAAACTGTAGGTGTAGGGTTATAGAACTTTAGTGAATGAATTTTCTACGGGTACTCACTCCCGATGCTGTTCCAATATTTTTAACAATGCATAAATCTATTTTACAATAGAACAATGGGGTCATTCTCCTGTAATAGGTGATAATATAGAGGAAGTTTTTAATTCTTTTATTTCTCTAACAATAGATCTCATTGTACATAATTGGTTATTTTCCACAATTCCAAAACTATTTTCATAAGGCAAGATATAAAAACCTATATCAGTCTAAGCTGAGTATCATTTTTTATACATTCACGATAAGACGTGAAGGTTCGAACGAAATGGCAGTTAACAAATTTGTGCTGATTTTAGCATTACCAGTGATGGTTGTGGCTCTTCGCGCTGCTGGGCGTGTCCGTGATGCTAAGGTAACATTGAACATTTTTAATATTAATAGAATAGAATACAAACAACTAGAGTCAGGAGCAATTTAAACATCAAACAACTATAGCTCCTCCGTGCGGGGTACAATGTGTGTTTCCAAATATATAGCGTGGTTGCGAGACTAATAACCAAGGTTAAGGACTGCTCGCGATATTCGGGAATTGGATAGGTAACCATTTCGTACTTTGAGGCTAGTCGAACTTCAGATCCACAACGAGCTCGCCACTTGTGCCTTCTTATATCGTTGGCGAAGAGAGGTTGATTAAGGTCTTCTGCTGGGTCAAAGGCACTCGAGGATTATCTGACATTTTGATGTCAGATATTAGCAGTAGAAATAGTTTTACTGGTGGAACTAAATGTAACAACAATGATTATTGCGGCAAGTGGTAGGTAATACGCTTCTAATATAGTCCAGTACCTAATGAATTAAATCTCTTAAAGCTACAAATTTTATTTAACACACTTATTCAAATTACCAACCGTTTACGAGCAAAATACTCTTTACTTGGGGAATTGTATGAAAAATATAGGAAAAAATATACATTTTATTGTGATATATCTACAAATGAATGAACGAACGGATGTTGACCAGAGACTTCGCCAGGAATGCGCCTTGTCGGAATGCCAATACGGCTTCAGGCCGGGCTGCAGCACCATGGATCCAGTCTTTGCTCTCAGGGTCCTCCAGGAGTCTCATTGCGGTAGGAATCAACTGTTGCATTACGCATTTCTTGACCTGCAGAGGGCTTTCAACAGTGTCTCCCGGCAGATAATTTGGTGGGCTCTGAGAGCTGAAGTCTGTGCCCGAGGCGTACATTTGTATTATACAGGACATGTATGCCAAAACTGAAGCTGTAGTCAAAACCATCGTAGGTCATACTAATCCCTTCCCGATTACTGTAGGTGTTTACCAGGGTTCTGTGCTGAGTCCTTACTTGTTTGCATTGTGTTCGATGCACTCTCAGCGTTAATTCAGGACATGCCTCCCTGGCTTATGAAGTACGCTGACGACATTGTACTGGTGAGCAAGCTTAGGCAGGACTTGGAGACCAGGGTAAACACGTGGAAGGATGTGCTTGAAAACGGTGGTTTGAAACTGAACGTCGCCAAAACAGAGTATATGGCCAGCTGCAGCGCGGCTCCCTACACCATCCGTATAGGTAAGGAAACTGTCGATAGAACAGATAAATCCTAATACCTCGGATCCGTGATGTACGAGTCTGGCGATATCGGCCCCGATGTCAAGTCCCGAATCTCTGCAGCTTGGGCCAAATGGCGGGAACTCACGGCAGTCATCTGTGACCCTAAAATCACTGTCAAGCTCAAAGGGCTAATATACAATAGTATAATTAGACCTGTGATGCTTTATGGCTGCGAGACATGGCCAGCGCTGACGAAAAACGTTCGCGAACTTCACGCCAGCGAAATGAAAATGCTGCGCTGGATGTGCGGAGTTACACGGCTCGATCGAGTACGTAATGAATACAACCGTGGCAGTCTTGGCGTGAGGGATATCGCGGACAAGATCGAGGAGACTCGCCTGCGCTGGTTTGGTTACGTATTGCGTAAGCCTCAGGGATACTTGGGAAATAATCAATCTGCCGGTATCAGGAAAGAGGCTCCGTGGGCGACCCAAGAAGCCATGGATTGACGTCGCTGATTCGGATGCGAGAACCAACGGCTTACGACGCGAGGATGCCGAAGATCGAGTGAAGTAGAGCAGAATGGATAGGAAAGCGGACCCTGGCAGAGGCCGGGATAAGCGCTAGGACGATGATGATGATATCTACAAATTATAGTAATAGTAAATATAAGTAACATTTTACTTTTTGATTATTTTATTGTACTTATTTTTAATTTTACCATTATTTCTGATACAATTAGTTCCACCTCTAGCTTTACTTTCGATTAATTCTACTCCACTATATGTTATGCAGTAGATCATCGTGAATTGTTCCAAAATGAATTAATTTATTTTTTGGAGTTATAGAGCAGCCAAGGTCTTCGGTAGACCAGGAGGCTAATTACGTAACTGTGTTGCCAACAATTATCTGATTTCGATGGGTTTATGAGTTCAGTTGCTAACAAAGCTCTATTGTAATAAACTGAAACCAATAAATCGATCATACTTATTTGCAAAAGTAACAATTTCAATAATTGAAATCAGTGATTTGTTGGCAACAGAGTTATGTAATTATCCCACAGGAGCATCACCGTACCGCTCCGCATCTTTGGGTGTGAGTCACCTCTGGTGGCCAAGTAAACGTGGATGCTATTTAACATTAGCAACCTACGGCTAACATGCCCTCTGTAGAACAGATTATGTGTTATAGACATTTGTAAAGCTTGACCATGTGTTAAAAAGCATGATGATGATTTGGGTTATTTGTAAAGCTCGACCAGGAACTTAGGTGGCCTGCATCGTGAGCAGTGACCTGTCAATTGTGGCAAATACGGTGTACTAGGATCAAGAACAAAAATGGATGCCGGGCTAAAATAGCAATACAATGCATATCTATATATATATACATATCTTTATTTTTCTTATGGTATTAATAGTGCGCAAGAAAGAGACATATAATAATGTTACGTTTCATTATAATGCAGGTTGTCACAAGTTCAGATTTTGCTAGTGATGTTCTTATGATTGATATTAGTTATTAATAATTATCGTAGAGATCGATATTAATTAGAATATATGCTAAAGGTAATTAGATAAAGCCTTATGTTTTAACCTGCTAACGGATGAAACTACGTCGTGGTTTAGTTTGTTTATTTGTTTATTCTTGATCCTAGTCGGTGTACGTAGCAGCACCGGAAGTATGAGGATTCTGTGACAAAATTCAAACGCCAGAGAAACTAACTTATTGCCGTTCTAAAAAAAAGCTGACGTCTCGGAAAACGACCTACGACCATTATGTTATTATGATCCTTGACACAATGACGTAGGCGGCAAAATTCAAAAAAAGAAGGTCTACGATAGCTGTTTGCTGTGATTTGCTATTATAATAAATAATAATAATAACGAAGGCGGCGGTAAAGGATCTAGACAATTCAATAATGTCGAGTTACGTTCTTTTTTTATTGTCGGTAATGCGATTTTAAGTAACGTCGTATGAGTTCCTAGTCGAGCTGTAAAGTATGATCAGGAATATATCAGGTGCTACCGTATTGCGAAATTGTTTAGAACTTATTTCTTACACTGGCATCATAAAGTAACAGCAACAATATTTTCGAGGTCACCCATATTTTTTTAGATTTCATATACCTGGACATAGGCCAGGCTTATAAAATAAAAATATTAAGTATATCTTATATTTTTTCACGTCAGCGTCGAGAATCCTATCACGATGTAGTAAACATGACATTACACGAAAATATGAAGAAACACCAAATAGAATGTGTGGACGAGACACTGGTATCACCCAATAATATACTCAAACTCTTCAGAGGAGATGGATGGCGGGTAAATATTTGTTATTGAATATTTTGATAAGATTGATGAGCCCATCAATCAGTTCCATAACATAATGCTATAATTACACACCCCACAGTATTCCTGAATAAACTCCCAAAATTTCATTAAAATTGGAATTGTGTCCAGGATTTCCCCTAATTTTTAAATGCCAAACGAGCTACGAATTATCGCCTCGATGACCAACATCTATTTTCAAATATGTAAGTATTTAAGTTGAGTATCCCAAGATCCCGGTTGTGCTCACGCGCGCTTGGGGTCCGCTTTCACCATGATCCAGGATTTGGCAGATCAGGTAATTAGAGCAGAGCGACTGCTGACTTCCGTGATCGTATTGAACAGGGAAACCTGACCAGATTGGATCACGGTTACACATTCAGTCGCCGGAATGTGCAGGTTTCCTCACGATGTTTTCCCTCACCGTAAGGTCACTTATCGTACATGAAATAGTTCCATCATCATCATCATCATCCGAACAGTTAGTCCCGGCATTTTTCTCCATTTCGCCCGGTTTAGGCATCCTCCCGTCGCGTCGTAAGCATTAAACTAGGTATGGTTCACTAATTCTATTTTGAATATTATTTATTTTGACAGAAATCTGATTATCTGGTATTGCTTTTAAACAGACTACAGATGTCGGACTTAAGAAATGGGTTCTGTGTCTACTTGTGAAGTCTGGATTGATGACGCAACAAGGAGTTTTCAGGATGCATAAGGCATTGTCTTATGTTACCATGCCAGCATGTTAGTATAATTTATTTTATTTTCGTTTCAAAACTTCTTTTGTTTATTGCAACCGTATTTACTGACTAAGAGAAATAACATCATCTTCATCTACCATCTTCAATTCATACAGACTTCATAAATCTTCGAGTATATATTCAATCTTCCCCTTGTGCCATATCCAAATATAACCATGCCCTGATAACTGGTTATCTGTGAATATGCAGGACGTAGGTACATTAGGACCCGCGGCCAAAACTGGAGCTGTCGCCATTTTGAAATGCTATTTTGTTGTCAAATAAATTCAAGCATTCGGCAGAGTACGCCGTGTGGTGTCCGGCAGAGTAGAATAACACCAACCCCTTACACTAGCGGGCGTCTTCCAAGGCGACTAATATTTTTGAGGCAAAAGATCTAGAGTCTCCGTAGGCTGGAGTATGGGCAGCAGCGTTTTCCATTGTTATATTTACAACACTTAGATCTCAAACTCGCCTGCCAATTATGGCAATAACCTCCCCTTTTGTGGGAGAGGCCCTAAGTCCTGCAGTGGACTTTTATGGGTTGTGTGGTAATTCGGCAACAGCGACGGCGGCGTCAACGGATCAGTGAAAGTTTATGGCACTGGATAGCTTGGCAAAAAGAGTTTTCCGTGGCGACAGATAAAACTGTTCTTTTAATGTATGATAGTAGCGCCCTCATTCTCGGTATAATCTTTTTTGCCAAGCTAATTGCGTTTGCTTTAAACATATTTTCGTAAATAGAGTGCAGTTTTTATGACCTATATCCATAGATATAAAAGAAGTCATTGCCTATATCATAGCCTCCTTCAGTAAGATGAAGGAGGCTATGCCTATATCATATCAGAAAATCGACGTATGACAGTCGCTATGACAATATCGTAGCGCTGCTGACGTTGCTATGACAACAGTCAGATAAATCTGACGTATTCTGTGACTGAGATTTAGGCGACATTTAATAGAAGTAGGCGTAATAGGAACTTATCCTTCAAATCAATGCCAGCATTGTTGCTTTGGTGCAGAAATAATTAAGGCGGTAGCACTCCGGTTATTCCCAAAAGACCCTTCTAGCACAGACCTCCAGGGTGACCATGGGGAATTTTCATCCCCAGATTTCCAAAAAAGTCACGTCCGCTTCTTAAGAGCGAGAACCGGGAAACTTCTTTCCTTCAGATAGAGTTCTACCACAGTTAAAAAAGTGTTGTTATTTTCAGACTTGGACGATGTGGAGAGATCCATCGACAGTTGCCTCCCGAGAAGAAGCATGCTGCCTTATGAGCTTGCCTTCACGTACGTGGCATGCGTGAATCGGAATAACCCGACGGGGTTTTACCTCATCTAAAGTCATAAAAGAATTATCTTAATAAATATTTCAACCCTTGCTTGTATACCAGGAACATTGATTTACTACCAACCGTAGATAAAGCACTTCATACAAAAATGCGCTTGAAATCTGTCGCCTAATTGACTATACATTTGTACGTAGCAATTTATTAGCCGCCCCAATCAAAATGCCGTTACGTACAGTATCGTATTTACCAAATATCAAATTTATTTCATACTAATAAAGCTCAAAATTGCTTTTCGCTCTGTGGATAATGCTGCGACTCCATTTCTTTTAGTGAGCAATCATTGTTTTCGCTTTAACGCATGCGCATGATTGAGACAACTGACGTGATGTCTGACACTGACAATATGTCTATGACTAAAATAATTATTCTCGATGGTTTTTTATGTGTAAATCGCTGTATTTATGCATGAGAAGATGTATGATGTGTTTATTCACGCAAAATATGAAATCCCATCCATTTTTCGTCGTTTAAGGCCATTGTTTCGACAATTTTTGAACGCGAACTTGGGCATGCTTACGTGCCGACGGCTAATGACGGACTACGGAAAAGGACTGCTTGACTAGCGATTAAACAGTCCTTCACCGGCCCACTTTTCAAGCGTTCATGTGCTATCTACGGTTAGTAATAAATCAATGACCAGGAACTATGTTGTGACTGTAGAGGTTCTATTTTTAGAGTCTTTTAATTAAAAATTAAACAAAGATAAATATTTTTGATATTTGCGCCACAGAAATGAAACAAAAACAGAATCCATGTTACCTTAAAGAGATGTGGTGCATGCAAGGTGTGACAATCTCCTTTGTTGTACAAGACATACACTTATCGGGTCTTACAACGCGCCGCCATTTCGTAACGTTCGGACATATTTTTCCACGACGAAAAATATTTTAAAATGCGTCATGTGTAGTGAAATCGTGTAAAAGTTACTGGAAAAAATGTAACAAGGCAGGAGGAATTACCTACCACGCGTAAGTAATTATGATTCGTGCTACTTTATTTATTAATGTTTTATTTACTTTTGTGCAAAATTCGAACAAAAGTACAACGATGTGGCTACCGGTTTTTCGGGAAAACTCCCATAAAGTGGGGAAATCTTTATTAAATTTGTGACTCAGATCAGGTTCCGAATTTTTATTACCTATCGTATCTGAAAATAACTTGAATGATTATAATTATAGTCTACCCTACGTACTGCTATGATGTAAGCATAGTAGTCCGTTTTTATAAATAAATAATATAACACCGCTTGCTGCGGAGCCCTTATTATTTTCGATCCCGATTTTATTTTAACCGGGTTATATTAATTTAATAGGTTTCCTAGAAATAAAAACCGTAAAGACGATTTGATTCTAATTATACGAAACTGTAGAAGAGAAACCAATTGGAACCCATCATCTGCGAGTACCGTGTGCAGTGCACATTTTGATGACGTGGATTTATTAACAACCGCGAAGGGGCTATGATGGTTGGTAACTGAATAGCTATTTTGTTTTTAATAATTTGATGTATTTGTACCCGCCTCGAATAGCAGAATAGGAAAATAGGGCAGGATAGGGGTACGGCAGGGGTACGACAAGGCTAAGGTAGGGATACGGGTGGGCAACGGCAGGCGTACGGCAGGGCTACGGGAGAGGTATGGCAGGGTTACGGTAGACCTAGGGGAGGGTTGCGAGAGGGGTACGGCACGGATTATGGGAGCACGATAAGGCTACGGTGGGGGTACGGGAGGGAAACGGCAGGCGTACGGCAGGGCTGTGGGAAGGATACGGTAGGGGTACGGCAGGCCTATGGGAGGGGTACGTCAGGCATACGGTAGGGTTACGGTAGGCCTATAGGAGTGGTACGGGAGTGCTGCGGAAGGGATACGACAGGGCCACGGAAGGGGTACGGCAGGCATACGGTGTGGTTAAGTGAAGGGTGCGGGAAGGGTACGTGATGGGTACGGTAGGGGTACGGCAGGCATACGGGAGGGGTACGGCAGGGCTACGGGAGGGATACGGCAGGGGTACGGGAGGGGTACGGCAGGCATACGGCAGGGATACGGGAGGGGTACGGGAAGGTTACGGCAGGCATACGGTACGGGAGGGTTACGAAAACAAATTGCACCGGACAGCTGTCTGTTATTTATTTTTAATTACACTGCCAGAAATGGTGGGATGCTCTTGTCTTATATATTTTATTGCTTACAGTTACTATCATACCCTTAAGAAACGCCAAACACTTCCTCTATTCTACAGGTATTGAGTATTTACTGTATTAAAATTTACGTAATAAATAAATGGGTAAGAACCGAATAGATTTTTTATTCAGTTGGTAACTTCATTATAATCAAACAAAAATCTATCGAAACTAGTACGTTTTCGTATTTTCAGATCGCTCCGCGTTCAAAATGCGTAATTCATAAATATACCTTATTCTATGAGTAACACATTCCACTATGATCTATCGGCGCAAAACGGATTTTAATTCTGTGCCGTCTTCGCCTTAAATTTTTATACCTACTTACGAGCATTGTAGTGTAGCCTTAAGGCTAATTTCCCACAAGCGCGCTCCATACAAACGTAGTTTGATCATATTTTCAAAGTACACAGGTTTTTATATTTCTATATAGAAATCTTGAATCTCGTGTAACTTTGAATTGATATATTTATTATACCACAAGCATCGATTAGTTTCTGGATTACGTCTACAAAATTTCATTGATTTTGATAGCGCAATATTGAAAATATGATCAAACTTCATTTGTATGGAGCGTACTCGGGGAGACTCCTCTTATCAACATATTTCATTACTTAAGAATTTTTAAATAAATAATTACAATCAGATATTAATAATATTTATTTATTTATTATTGTAAAGTTGTATTGCTAACATAATACATAAAGAGGGCGCAATGGATCATGTATATGGTAACCCTAAAATTACGCAGCATATAAAATGGCGGCCATTTCTATGCTTCCCTCATGACTTAAGACACATGGATTCTGTTTTTGTTTAATTTCTGTGATTTGCGCAACTAGGTATTGGAAAAAATGTTATGCCATTTTGTTAGATGTCCAATTTTCACACCCGTTTCACAGCAATTACGGCTGAATTTTGGTAATGACTCACCGTGTGTTGTGTTTGTTTGTGGTTTAACGGCGTACACAAGTGACTTGACATGTCCCCAAAGAAAATAATCTAATTAAGTTAGATCACACGACCTTGGTGGCAACATTTTTACTTTTTCCCCTGATGTTGTGGTCAAGAATGTGGCCATACGAGGGAAATGGACGTTCGCGGGAATTTTCTTTTATTGTTCTTGATTGTGATTCGTTGATTGAAATTTTGTTGACGTGTCTCATTATAAATAAAAAATAATCATCTTGGCGTTAAACATAATACTTAAAAACATAATACTTATTCATACAATTTAGTCTAATTAATTTGGTTCAATTTGATTTGATTAATTTCATTATAATTTTGTTTCATTCATTTAATTCAAATAATTTAAATTTAATTATTAAAATAGTTTTTATACGTACTAGTTTCCAACTAGTAGGTATTTATATGTTGTTTAATTTCTCTGTTGTATAAATTAGAGATGAAACATTTCTTCGGCTTGATTATATTCCAATGGGATGGGGGCCTGGTGATCTGTAATACAGGTATTTATAACCTAGTACAGACACCAGTCTCTCACACAGGTTATACCTATTTTTAGTTTTATTATAAAAGTCATTTTTGTATAGATCATAAGAGGCCTATGTGAAGAGAAAATAAACCTATTACTATTATTAATGTGCCGGTTGTGCCCTCGACAACGAGGGCCCGGGGTATGCCTTGACCGTGATCCAGGTTTTGGCGTTCAGGTAATTACAGTGGAGCGACTACCATCTGACCCAGGCGCGGATCCAAGGGAGGGGGGCAATGGATGCAATTGCCCCACCTCAGGTCTGACTCTGACTCATAACCGTCCACGTTTTTATGAGCCAAAAGGCCAAAAATTCGAAGCTCGCTGCGCTCGCTCAATTATTTGATTGATTAACTCAATCACTCCAACTTTTGAGTACAGAAATGTTTAAAAATTCATTTTAACAATCGTCCCAGCTTTTAAGAAGTTAATGAAAGTTCTTTAAAACAGTTCTCATAAAAAAAAATTTTGAAAGTTTCGTGCGCGCTCCGATTGCTCATTCATTAATTTTAATTTCTTTTACTGTCTTTTATTACCATCAGCATCACACATCATCACAGCACCTAAGCCAAAATGTTAAATATCTCGAGCTCGCTCCGCTCGCTCATTAATATATTGCTCACCCCAGCTTTTAAGACTTAAAATATCAATAATATTAAGCTCGCTCAATCATAGGTTTCAGTTATTTTTCTTACCTTTCACTAAGCTCGTTGCGGTCGCTCATTCATTAATTTCCCTAAGTTACTTTTGTAAAGTTTAGTGCTGTTTAACAGCAATGGGTGATCTTTACCTAAAATATCTACAATTTCCACTCAAAATATCTAAAATTTCGGACCAAAATGTCAAAAATTTCGAGATTGCTTCGCTCGCTCATTCATAGGTTTCAAATACTATTCTTATCATTCACCTAGCTCGTTGCGGTTACTCATTCATTGATTTCCTTAAATTACTATTGTGAGGATCATCTTTTGCTGTTAAGACCAAACAGCTCGCTTCGCTCGCTCATTAATTTAATGATCACCTCAAGCTTTTATAACCCAAAATATCACAATTAACAAGCTCACTCCACTCGCTCATTCATTCAATTCACTCCAAAATTAAGACTTCAAACGTAAAAAATGTCGAGCTCGCACCGGTCGCTCATTCACTTATCACCGCAGCTTTTAAGACCCAAAATGTCAAAAATTTCGAGCTTGCTTCGGTCGCTAGCACTTTGGTAATTCTCCCCCAGATTTCAAAACCTAAAATTTCCGAGCTCGCTCCGTTCGCTCATTCATTTGTTGTTCACCCTACCAAAAAGGGCAAATTTTTATTTTTACTCAGTGCGCTCACTTATTAATTAGACAATACTTTGTACATTGAAAATATAGTGACTTTTGCCCCCCCTCAACCAAATCCTGGATCCGCTCCTGATCTGACCTCCGTGACCCTGTTACCAGGGGAACCTGACCAGATAGGATTACAGTTACAAATTCAGTTGGCTGAATTTGTAGGTTTCATCATGATGTTTTCCCTCGCCGTGAGAGCATCGGTTAGTATTCAACTAATTTATATTGTTAGTTGAATTATACTATTACTTATAAACACACCGCCACATAAAATTATGGGCAAATTTACAGCACTACGTTACCTGTCTGACCACTTAGCGAGTAATTCACGCACTAAATGTAGGGGTCAGCTGAAAATCAGCGCTGTGGTCTTACTACCTACAGCATATGCTGAGCTGAGCTCTATAATACTGACACTACAATATTTAACCTTATCTATGTTAGTAACAAATATTTTAGTTAATTTATATTGTAGAAATTGCCAAATAAATATTATGTCTATGTTTATGTCTAATGTATGTACATAGCTCAGGAAAGTCATTGGTATATGGCCGCAGCGGGATTCGAATTCGGTACCTCTCGCTTACGAGTTGGATACTTAACCGCCCGGCTACCGACACTCAGATATAAGTTCTTATATTCGGCGTTAATTCCTGTTACTACATATTTCATTGGTTGACAATAAATTAATAGCTTTGTCTCACTTGTCAATGGAAAAATTAAACTTTTGACGGGAAGAAGATTTTTTTTTTGCGATGTAGTTCAGTTTCGGTAGAATGGATACACAAACATACGGCCGCGGTGTTCAAATGGACGAAATAATATTCAAACGTAAGTGACATAAAATGTCAAATAATGTTTTCAAATAAAGCTTGTCACTTAAAAATACTTCGTTTATTTTAATTTAATTTAAACCTCTATAAAACACCCGTCACTTGCATTAATATTCCGGAACAGATCTGAAGATTTTGCTGATTAATGTGGGTGCATATACGAGTATAATAAGACTTTATTGTTTGTTGTTGTCTGATTTTAGTTGAAAATATACCTATTTTATAATATATTTGTTTAATTTTTGTCAATACCGAGTTACAGTATAATGTGTAGGTCGGCTTTAAAACAGGTGAAATACGCCAGCCAATAAGTGCCTACTTTTAGTACCATCAAAATTGTTTTATATCTCCAAGGGTTATTTTAATGATTTTATAAACACCTAGTTACGTACACCTAATTGATAACAAGTCCTACCGACTTAAGTAATATTTTCAATCTTGTTATTGTCTAGTGCAATTTGATTATATTCGTTCCAATTAGAATCAGGTCGTCGGCAAATGAAAGGATGAGCGGCATCGTAATATTCTGGTCCTGAACCAAAGTAAGCTCGTCGTCTTCCTCCTCAAGTGTTCGCAGCACTTCGTCCATGACTAGGGTAAATAGTCTGGGTGATAGTGGGCATCCCTGCTTAACTCCTTTTCCTTTGTTTATGATATCGGAGTTCTGGCCGCACCATGAAATAAGGGTTTTCTCCTGCATACAGGCCTCTATTATCCTATTGGTTAGATGTGTTCCAGTTCGGATGAGAAGTATATCTCTAAGTGCTTCGAGATTGACCGTGTCGAAGGCTTTTTCTATGTCGAGGGCTGCGACATATGTTTTGGTGCCTGCTCTCTAATTGGAATCCAGTACCCTTCTTATAATAAAAATGTGATCATCCGTTGAAAGATCTTGTAGGAAAGCTGCTTAGTAATTTCCTATCTGAATTTTTGCATCTTATTTCTTTAATATGAAGTTAGCGTATATCCTGTAACCGACATTGCATATTGATATTTTCCGGAAGTCGGACGCCCTTTTAGGGTTTTTGATCTTTGGAATTGGAACCTATCTTGTGAGTTTCCAGTCCTCTGGTATTGTGTTCTTAACCCAAGCCTTTTGCATAACTTTTACGAGTTTCTCTATAAAGGTAGGTGGTGCCGCTTTGTATAATTCCACGACGACATGATCCGTTCCCGGGACGATACCACTCTTCATGTTTTTTATAATTTTTGTTTTTGTCGCTTCGTCTGGGTGATCCGTTTCAATTGGACCTTTTTTGGGGACTGTATTCATGGTGGAACCTTAAATACGGTCTTTAACTCGCCAATCCAATTGAATATTGGAATGTAATACTTACTTCATGATCGGTTTGTTTTTGTTTTGTGTTTTTTGAGATATTTGTAAGTGACTTTCATACTTATTGCTCTGTGTTGTTTGGACCTATCGAGCGGTCATATAATACCTAATTATATGCAATTGCATACACTACTTTATCTACACTCATATTTATATGTTAAAATATCATACCAATAATTTTCTCAACTTTGCTGGAAGTAAGCTGCGAGTCAGTTCTGTTGTATCTACGCGTCGAGGATATCAAGCGGCGGGAAATTCACTTAATTACTTTCACATTTATCTATTTATTTGCCTCAAACAAGAAAAACCATCACAAACACAAATTACAACAATTAGAAAAATTATTCTGTTTAGCGGGAAAATAATTACACAGAATATAAACAGGAAAATTTGAATTTTGAATTTGAATTTGTCAAAGACATTTAGGTATACAGCCTACATTTCGCCTTGTCTCGGCGCCCGACAAAAATTTAAAAAATAGTAGTCTTGCATAATGATTAAAAAGTTATTTTAAGTTACAGCTGTAAATTAGTATGGGAAATGCTGTATCGAGAAGTAATTTTTTAAAATTTTATAGACTGGCGTGAAAAAAGTGTATCCTTAAACAACTGTTTTCGAATATGAAATTGGAACATTACGCCATGAGTGTTACTACATCTTTAAAGAAAAAGAAAATAAATGAAAAGGTGTGTTTGTGTTTGTCCATCAGCCTTGCATAATAGCCTCTGTTCCGTCGTAGTTAACATTTTGTAAAAGTGAAGTTATTTATATAATTTATAATAATAATTTAAATTTAATTATATAATTATTGTGGTTGAAGCAGATCTCAAGGGACGTTTATAGTTTTTTTTTCTTTATCACACGGTGGCCAAAGCTAGAACTAAGTGTCGCCAAAACGCGCCATCTCTCGATTTTATTGTAAACTTAAGAAGTGAGTTGCACAGCCCAACCCTTGATTGATGATGTCCCCTGTTTGGCTACGAAATAGTTGCGGTAAATTTTACTAGATGGCGCTTTCGTATTGGCGTTGGCGTCAGTCGTTATTTGTGATTTTATTCGTATTTTACCTTTAATTGCTATGTTTTAGTTCAATTTCTTTGTTGATGATTGTAACACAAAATGTTTTTGGTCTTATTTTATGATTTTTTGTTGTTATTTTATTTGGTAATGTGTAGGTATTTGCTAGTAAATACCTACATAACCTAGGTTAGGTAAGTACCTACCCCCCCTTTTGGAATAGGTAGAGTAGGATAGGGTGTTTTGCATCCAACAGTACACCGGACTAGTTTTCCAGTTTACCAGTTTTCTAACTCTTTTCTGTTGCGAACGGCAAGGGAATGGAACTCGCTGCCTGCACATGTTTTCCCTGAGTGCTACAACTTGGGTATCTTTAAGACAATAGTGAATAGGTACTTTATAGACAGGTATGCGCCATCGTAGACTGCATCTGCATTTAACAGGTGTGATGGCAGTCAAATACGTGTCAATTTCATATAAAAAAACCTAATGATACAGCCAGCCTGATGGCATGTCAAAGATTTATTTTGCCTAGGGACGCATCCGTACAGACGGTCCACCTGGTGGAAATCGGCTTATGACGGGTAGTTAGGCAGCGGCTCCGCTGATGTTCTTTGAGCTGC
This sequence comes from Blastobasis lacticolella, assembly GCA_905147135.1. NCBI lineage: Eukaryota > Metazoa > Arthropoda > Insecta > Lepidoptera > Blastobasidae > Blastobasis > Blastobasis lacticolella. The sequence continues at coordinate 9,991,137 of LR990039.1, read as the reverse complement.
CTCTATGAAGAGGCTTCTAAACCCGTAATAATTTTACGTACAAAAGTACCGATTTAAAAATGTCGTCGTAAAAAAAATTATATAAATTTAATGGAGACCATGTTCTACACTCCGTACTTGTCAAGACGAATCCAACGAGGCCAAACTCGATAGAGTTTCATTGTTTTACTACAGACCTCTTGTGGCCATCTTCTGGCACCATCATCAACTCAGCTCAATGAAACCATAATAATGCGTAAAATCGAATGCAAAATATGAACCATATAAAACCGTGGTAAAAAAATCGATCCCGCTGGTAAGCCCATGGCATTGGCATGGCATTTTAAAATGTTCAAATCCCAAGATTATAATAAACAATAATGTCCAAACACCCCTCAGTACCCTTAACAATAGTCATGTTGATTTATACAGAAAATACATGAATAAATATTCCTTCTGTGGGAAATATTACAAAGATAAACTCGAATTCCGCTCATCCTTAAATTTTCATACAAACGCCATCAACGAGCTATCATAAGAATGTATTCGAAATGAACTGCACTCTGCAGCATCGTGAACAAAAAATATTTTGCTAACAACATGTTATTTGTAGATCGTGTGCAGTAAATTGGTTAAAATACTTATTTTTGACAGATTCTTATTGCGAAAGAACCTAGTTATAAATTGACAGATTTTTGTCGTCAACCCAAACAGTTTGCTGCTGGGTCTGAGTCTCCTTTACATTACTTGAGCTTGTCCGTGACGCTAGACAGGCGTTGCAGGCGAGAAGCCGGTTAAAAACACTTAGGTACTTTACAAATGTGTAATCTTTGGTTAGACGTTTATAATGTATGTTTGCACAATTGGCCATTAGAAAATGTATCAAATTGATTTCTACTTAGTTCACATAAAACACAACAATTAGGTATACAAAATTATAATAAAATCACAAAACAATGCCATCTAGCTTCGAATTGTGATCTATTTTCGATTTAATTGCTTTATTCTAAATGATTAAGCTATAGAAAGCCGTCTGTCGCACCATTGAATACATTTTCTAAAAGTATAAACCATAATACAATTGCTAAACACTCAAACGAATTAAATAATGGTAAGATAATTTTAGTATAGGTGACCTTAACAGAAAACGCTGCCGCTCTTTCTTTGGTAAACCAAAACCACCGTAAATGGTGGTTTAGCTAGTCTTCTTCACGGAGATCAGTCGCCTTCTTCGACCCTCGACAAAATGGAAGGAATAGGTAAATAAAAGCACCTAATCATCTTGGCGACAATATCCAGATTATGCAAGGGGCCCGCCTGGGCCATGATCCAGGATTTGACAGATCGCAGTAGAGCGGCTGTCGTCGGACTTTCGTGACTCTGATAACAGAGGAATTTGACCAGATTGGATCACGGTTGCACATTCAATCGCCAGAATGTGCAGGTTTCCTCGCGATGTATTTACCTCGCCGTAAGAGCAGCGGTTATTGTGCAACTAATGGACTTACGTAGCTCACAAAGTCATTGGTACATGGCGGTACGCTAAACCCTGTTATGCCCTGTACCTCTCGCTTACGAGTCCGAACTGCTAGCCATTTGGCACCGATACGCGACACTCCATAAAGAACCACAGGCTTCAATTTTTATATTCCTGTTTTAGTTTATTGTACACATGAAAGTTTAAGGAAAAATACAAAATTAAAGATAACACATTATTATTGTGCTTGACAGTCAAATTTGGATCACAGGTGACCGCTGTGAATGAAAACGAACAATGCCAACAGCCTAAAGTGTAACTTATACGGGGATCATCATCACAGCCCGTAAGTCCACTGTAGGACTTAGGGTCTCTCCCAAAAATGGGAAGGTTATTGTCATAATCTCCACGATTAGCGGGTTGGAGAGTTGTTAGTTGCCTTATACGACACCTACAAGTGTAAGGGGTTGGTGCTAATATACTCTGCCGGACACCACACGTTCTAATACAGGAATATTGATAATTTATGATATTCCTGTATTAGAACGTGAATATTATGTACGGCGAATGAACCCATGGAGCTTCACACATAAACATTTAGATGGCGTATAAATAAGTGGTAAATTGTAAGTGTAACAGTTACTTTCTATCCATATATTAACTGCAGGTTGTCAATGAGTAGAACCTAAAAAAAACTAGTTCAATATTGTAATAAATAAGCAAATGAAAGCATAATATAAATGAAGGCACACAATACTGACAGCCTTGATAATTGTCAAGCGATAAAGTCAGTTTAACCAGTTCGCGACAATTATTATTAATCTAAACTACGATCGACGTAAAGTGCTATTCTATGTATGGTGAGGTTAGTAAGTGGTCGCAATTTGATTGTATTGCGGTAAAAATTTGCTTTAGCAATTTTTTATGAAACCGCATCGATATAATAGCGTAAAAATAACGAAGGACAACAAAGAACGAGAAGTTTATGTTATTATAGCGAGCGTTTGATCGGTTATGCCCAATTATTTTCTCTCCTTTTGGCGAGGTATTGACAAGGCTATGTAGAGGAATGTCATATTCGTTCCAAGTCTATTTCGAGAGACGCCATTTTTAACCAACGACGAAAAAAGAGGGATGTTATAAGTTTGACGTGTGTATCTGTGGCTTTGTGTACCTGTCTGTGGCATCGTAGCTCCGGAACGGATGGACCGATTTGAATGCGATATCTATTTGAAAGACAGTTTAATCGTGATGGTTCTTAGGTTTGTTTAATTAAAATCGGTGTAGTAGTTTAGAAAATATTCAGGGGTTATCCGACTTTTTCTGTCGATTAGGTCATTACTTTTTACGATTTGCCAGCAAGCGTAGTGCAGGATACCCTTCGGCCATATGGAGTGCTGATGGAGCAAGTCTAGGACTGGATGAATTGGTACTCATTGGGGAAGACCTATATCCAGCGGTAGACTAGTATAGGCTTATGATGACGATGCAATAAGCCAACCCAACTCCTCTCTGCCAATTTGCTGTGCCCAATCCGGGTCCATGTTAATTCCTATTATTACATGACATCCATATGTAACACATGGAATAGGAAATAAATTGAAATTGAAATATTTGCCAACTCATCAAATGGTAAATGACGATGCCAACGATTATGTAGTATACTTACCTAGATATCCATTTGCCTTGAAGAGGCCCTGAACATTGTACGGCTAGGAACATGATCTGGAACGAAGTCATTTGACGAAACTACGAACAAGTCATTTGAAGAAGGTGAGAACGAAAGTAGTCGATATTAACCAACTAATTTTAAAAATATTATGGTAGTGGTCTGGTCCTATTTATTAGCCATGAAACCGCCGGTTGTTGTGGTAAACGTGTTCTTGAGTGAAGACCACGATGGGGCAATGGAGAAAAACGCAAAACGACCGGCAGTGACGGGTAACACAACACGCGGACTCGCTTATGTGGCGTACCTTGATGACCTATACATGTCCAGCATTGGACTGCAATTCGCTGATGAACTGATGTTTCATGGTCGTGCTAGGAGTTTTCGTTATACCTGGTCTGTGCGTTCAGCTTTTCAGTAGGCATGCCACGTGCTTCTACGGTAAGAGACAACAAAACAACCTTTATACTATAACCAAAATACGCAAGTTTACACAAAATTACCCAGAGCGGCATCGTCAATTAATGGTCTTTTATGTACTCCTGAACCTTCTACAAGCTAAGTTCTTTAGGGGTGCCGTGCCGGTTTCCCATGTAGAGATTACTGGTTTGATTTCCGCCCAGGCAGAAATTGAAGTGATGAATTTTAATTCCTTCACTCTTTTCTAATAGAGGCTTGACGGCGCTTTGTGTAATTATCTGAGCATATTATTATGAAACCCCTGTCCCCACGCCAATTCTTACAATAAGAATTATTGCTAAGGTATCCTGGTCAGTAATATCCCAGTTGTGCTGATTGTAGCCCGGAGTTCGCCTTGACCTAGGATTTGGCAGATCATCTAATTACAGTAGAGCATCTGCCATCGGGCCCCGGTGACATTGTTAATAGGGATACCAGATTTTGTTCACGGTTGGTTGCACCTGCACGTTCAGATGCCTGAATATACGGATTTAGTCACGATGTTTTAACTAACCGTAAGAGCATCGGTTACTTAGTGTTCAACTAATATAACACTGGCCATCGAATCTCGTAACAAAAAGATATCGCACTTAAAAAAAAAATGTTGGTACCAAATTTTAAAGAGCTTTCAAATAAAACGGATTTTTGCAGTTTCATATTCATGGATCACATAAATTTTTTTTTATGAGCAGAGAAGACTAATGTTATCGTTTAGGTTAGGCGTATTTTCATCATCAGTTTTGTCCTAATCTCTGTTTAGAACATCCACGACCTTCCACGCCGCCCTGCGCGCCCATGACTGTTCCCGGATTGGCTACCGGGCACGCTACTGGAAAATCACAAGTAAAACTATAACCATCCTTCTCTAACACACCATAACCTCAAATACTTTGTAGCGCACCCTCTCACTCTACCACAGAAATTATTATGGCAGATATTATAGAGAATTTACAGTTAATACGGTTTAAACTAATTTTAGGGCATTCTAATGCCATTGGTGTGCTTGCGAAATTAGAACCTGCTTGTTACACAGTTAAAGGTCATTTTGCTTTGTTCCTGTCGGTTGTTTGTACCGTTTTGCGCCTGCGAATGTGGAATATAATTTTTAACAACGCGTTTTTTGCCAAATGCCGTAATGGCTATAGTAGGTGGTTAAAATTGCAGTGGATTTTTTTTTAATTCTGAAAACACTGCCTCGCGCAGCGGTGTTTGTAATTAGCGGTTTATCTTGATTTTAGATAAAGGTTTTTTTTACATAGTTTATTAGGCGACGTGTCCTTCCGTTGGCGGTTTAGGTATTAAAATTTCATTTCGAATTGATCGCATGTATTTTTATACTTGCATGCCTGTTGTGTCCTGTCACTGTCTTACTTAGGTATTCATCGTTCCATGCTCTAAATTTTAGAAGTGTTCAGTACCTATTTTTTTTTCTGTAGGGGCCTTACATTTCTGTCCACTTATCATTTATATCAACAGTTACTTGATTCCTACAGGCACCGAACTAACAAAGGTGACATCTGATTCTAACGTAGCATCGCTTACAATCGCGAACGATTAGGTAGAAGGGTCACACACATAGTACCTCCTATAATCTTTAAAAAATAACATAGAAGCCTTCCGTTGGGGAGCCTGACTCTGGTTGAACCGTCTCGGGAGGCGATTGGCACCCCGTGACGGTATATTACTATTATTGATACATGTACCATGACTCAGCACATATCTTTATTTTTATTAGTGGACGATGAAAATGATGCGGTGAATGCGCGACGTTACGCGCCTTGACGTGCGTGACGAGTACAGATGCAAGGTAGCCTTGGCGTGAGAAATATAGATAGTGGATTGTGGACGGCCGAAGGTCAATTTCTGGCTGAAGCCGAAGCCGACTAATCAGCTATCGCCACAACCTTCGGCCGAAGCCGTAGCCAAAGGTTCAAAAACGCAAAAAAAAATCTCAAAATTAAACTTAAAATGAAACTAAATTATTTTAAAACTTTAATATTGAAGAGTTTTGTTGACTGTATAATATAGAAAGGTGATTTAAATCATCTCTTGTTGATCAAGTTGATCTGAGATAATAAAAAAAACTGTTTGCAATTTATTTGTCAAAAATTATAAAAACAATCTTCGGCGCACAACCCGGCTAAAAGTTTCGCCAAAGGTGATTTTTTGGTCTAAAAAGACCAAAGTCGAAGTTTCGGTTCGATACTAATAGTGGATAAGATCGAAGTGGTCGCCTGGTTTGGCCGCTTGCTGCATGAGCCGCAGAGAGACTTGGGACTGGAAATTAGGCCTGTCTAACACCGCTCACTCTCGCAACTCCCGACCTCTGTCCGAGGTTGCTGAAGACGAAGCGATATGGAGGAAGATTAGCAGGATAGCGGATCCTAGCAGAACCCGGAATTGACCGCTAGGTTAGTTTTTTCTTTATTTTCTGAAATTCAAATTCAAATAGTTCATTTGCAAGAATACAGTAGTTGAAATACAGTTCTTAACATTAATACAGTGATAGGTATTCAACATGCATGCAAGTGTGCAAACATTGTAAATATAAATCATTTGTCGTTCAAAATTTAAATTCTAGATACTCCTTAACACTATAAAAAGAATGGTGGAGCAACCAAGCAGTCAATTTACATTTGAATGAGTTCCCAGTCAATAACTTCAAGTATTCAGGAAGATGATTATATAGAGCTACAGACATGTGGCCAATATTTCTACTATATGTATATCTTTATAAGTAGTGGGCTGATACAAGAAATTCATAACTTTCGGCCTAGTTTCTCTCTGTCTAACTTCCCGTAACGTCTTCCAGTTATCAGGGTTGGATGCCACAAAAACACAAACATCCCTGATGTACATACATGGAAGTGGTAAAATATTATGTTTTAAACAACGGTTTGCAACTATCGTCAAATTTGGCACCAGAAAAGCTTTTTCCACGTCAATCGAGTTGCCCCAAACTATCAATCCGTAACTCAAAACCGAAGACACATAACCGTGATAGGCTGTTAGTGCCGCCTCTGTAGAGATTGTCTGCCTTAATATTTTAAGGGCAAACACAAAGCAGTTCAGTTTAGTACATACTAAATCGATATGATGTTTCCAATTTAGATGCTTGTCCATCATGAGACCGAGGAACTTTATACCGTCAGCATTTTCCGCTATCTCATTATCATGTCTCAACTGTATTAAAATAGTATTAGAATTGTACGATAAAAATTGAATTAATCCAGTTTTAGTTACATTTACTTGAAGATCGTTTTCACTCATCCATTGAATGATATCCTTAAAGGCATTTTTTACCTCAAATTCAAAGGAGACACTGTATCAGAATCGTTGTATCATCTGCAAACTGTAAACATCGGTGAAAAGTGGCAGCAGGTAGATGGTTTACATAAAGTAGGAATAATAGTGGGCCAAGCACACTTCCCTGTAGAACACCCACCGCGTTGGTTCTAAAGTTGGATCTGTAGTATTAGTAGTAGTAGTAGATCCGAAGCATTCAGTTTAGTTATTTCTGTACATTGTTTTCTATCGTTTAGAGAACTAGCAATCCAATTGAGTGCTTTAACCACGAATTCTGCAATGTTCAAGTCTACGCAAAAGTATGGAATGATTTACGAAGTCAAATGCCTTGCTCATATATAAAAATACCCCAACTATGGGTGTATTTTTGTTTAAACTTTAAAAACAAGCATGTGTTGTTGAAGTGTCCTTTCGAAAACCATACTGTTCCGGTCGAAGTATTTTATATTTTATTAATACGAATAACGAATGTCCCATTCGAATTAAAAATGGATAGACTTTTGTTAGTATAGCCGAAGTTAAACCCTTAAATTGGAATATTCATAACTGTCACAAACAAGATTTACTCAGAATAATTAGGAAAGCTAAATAGTATTCGCATACATATTTATATGTACTAATTTTCTTCCGCGTTGCGATATTCAATACGGTTAGGGGAAACCTGCACATTCACGCGACTGAGTATGTAAACGGGTGAGTATGTGCGTATGTACCCCAATACATCCTACATGTCTTAAAACAGTTTTTTAAGTATAAGTAACTATAAAAAAATCTAATTTTGTTGCAGTACGTGTATTGCAATCGGTGTAGTAGTAACAGCGCCAACCAGCGCCCAAAAGGGGCAACTCTCCATCTTTAAGAGACTTAAAAGATACACCACCAGTCCGTTCCAACGGTCTTATGTCTTCTCCACGCAAAATTGGAAGGATTTGCAATAATCTCCGCGCACTGGCAGCCGGTTTGGGGTCGCGGGAGTCATAGATAAAGTCATCTTGGCGTTATGGTCGTGTTGTGTTCGCCAGGAATCTGTCTTGACCATGTTCCAGAATTTGGTAGTTTAGGTAATACAGTGGAGTGACTGCCATGTGACCTCCGTGATCCTGAAATACTGGAAACCAGATTGGATCACGGTTGGTTACACATTTAGACGTCAGAATGTGCAGGTTTCATCACGTTGTTTTCCCTCAACGTCAGAGCATCGGTTAGTGTTCAACTGATGTCCATAACTTAGAAAAGAGTCATTGGTACATTGCTATACTGGAATGTCTTGTCTTGTCACTGTGAGGACTTGGATAAAATATCAAGCGCTTGCGCAACACAACAATGGCAACATTATTGCTTAAAAGCATAAATAGGTAAACGCGGCGGTACTCTGTCTGGTAGACAGTAACTTTTTATCCACTGCACTTCAGTAGTGCAGTGTGTGACCGCCACTCTACAGCAAAAAAAAATGGTTAACACTACAAGAGACTGTCAGTTCTCGCGTGTATCTTAGAGAAATTTTATTTGCCCTACTGCCAACTACTGCCAACTGCTGACGAATAATCGGCGCGTCCATAATATGGATGTCCTGCCAAATTTCCTAAAACAAATCGACCACAATTACCCGCTCTCTATATAATCATAAACTACGTATCTACAAGTAGAACGATCTTAGTATACCATATGTAGTAGTAACGAATGGAATACCATATGTAAACATTTAGCTTATTAGTAAATAAAACTGCAAAAAATGGCAAATTACCGTATGGCATGCATGATCAACATTAGTTGTTTATACAAGGTATGCTTGTTCATTCCTTAAGCGGCCACTCGGCTGGAAATCGCGGTAATGCGACGGCGTTACTGCAACAGGGTTCTTTACAATCAATTATGTGTTGGATAATGTAGGAAATTTGGTACACATTGCGATATTTTGACGACAATAAAGTATGACTTCCGCAACTTGTTGGAAAGACCAAAAAACGTAGCACTTGAGTTAAATTTTGATCTGTTGCATTTCATATACAAACTGTAACTTGACACGTTACATTAAGCGTAATTACAGTGCGTTTTTTCAATACACTTACGAGGAAATAAAATGTATAATCACGAACGCCCGATATAATTTATCTTCTTACAGAAGCCACTGTTATTTTGTGTGTATGTTTTTGTATTTATAAATGTAAATTTAATCATTTACATTTAGAAATAATTAAAACGTTAATTTATTGTTATTTGATTATAATTATGTATATTAATTACGTCCCTTCTTACAAGAATTCTTATAGATCTGAATAATCTTATTGGTAAATCTGTGATACGTAAAATCTGTTTTATTTTAGAACTAGTGTCGTTCGCGTACAGTAAGTATGTGACTTCACAACTACCTTCCCTTTTTTCTTGCTTTTAACTTACCTCAGAATTCCTCTATCTATTGTAGAAGACCGCATTCAAATACATTGCGAAGTTTAAAAGATCTAAGCATACATACATATTTTTGTGTATGGATTATGTTAGTCTTAAATGGTTGCATTGGCGTTGTGAACAACAGTTCTAAAAGTGATTCAGCCTCGTATTTTACGTAATATATTTGCCTATTATTTCGCCGGTTCCTTTCCGCCATCAGGAAACGCGATCCGGGCAGGCGCTTCATCCTTATGTCGTAGATCTTCCAGCTTATGCGTACGGCTAAGGAATGGAACACGACGCGATGTGATACCTGATCATTATAGGTGGCTATAGTGAATTGGCTGTTCCTAGACAAGGCTACTCCATCTTCGGCCGCATCGTCACTTATCACCAGGAGAGATGGCGATCAAATGAATGAGTTACTCTCCAAAAAACAATTTTCTTGAATTTTCTCTAAAACTAAAGTTTAACATAGGTAAGTACGCGTTTGTTTACATACCTAAGTGTTAAAGATGGAGACTCCATTTTCTTTCAAAACATATCGTATGATTAAATTTACCAAAATGAAAAAGGAATGGTACGTTAAACTTTCATAGTTTTAGAGAACATATTTAATTATTTCCAATATTTGTTTCTGCGGAACCACTGGGATTTTTTCAACCAAACTTTGCGCAATTAAAGTATTACATGTAAGTACTTATAGTAAAAAGAACTGTCCCTTATCCTGCTACCGCCTTTCCTATTATGATATTTATTTCAAAAAAAGTCACTAGACCATTTAATATTAGCCGCCATCGCAGCGCACGCGCAACATTCGGCCAGTCCGATTTCTTAAAAGTAGAACGAAATGCAACAATGTTGCAAAGTATAAACAAGCAGAGCCGATACTCATAAATCGCAACTTATACGTAGAACCTTAAACACATTGAGCGTGGCATAGCCATCGAAGCAATTAACGATCTGAGATTTTCTCTTTTATTATTACAAAAAACGATACGTAGTCGTTACAGCGCAAGCGTACACTCCAATACCGGGAATGCTTAGGTATAATTATTACAGTTCAACGTTATAATTGTGCATACGGTACCTACCTATAATTGGTTATAATAAGACATTAGATTACGCTTTCGTTTAACGTGGTTTAGTTGCAAGGGCGGTTGCATGGCATGAACTATATAATACAGGTAAAAAACCGAAGTGGCAGAGCGGAAATTTCAAGAGCTGGTGCCGTAATTTTGAATCGTTCGCCTCAAATCGAACAGTTTTCAATTTAGACTTTCGGTATCAAACATTAATGATGGATACATGGCGCTGATTTTCCCTATTTTTAAACCGTTAGCTTTTGCTGTTGCTAATGTATGTAATGTAATGACCAATGATTTTTTTTATGCCGATAATCATAATTGAAAACCGATCCTCTCGTGGCGAGCAATTAAAAAATAGAGCCCAGTATGTAAACAAAGCACTGTGTTTTTAAACGACTTCAAAAAAGGAGGAAGTTCTCAATTATTTTTTTATGTACCTATGTTCCCCGAATACTCGAAGAGGCCTGGACCGATTTGGAAAATTCTTTTTTGTATGATATGTATGATATGCCGCAGCTGTCATTGAATTAAATCACCTCATGAATTAATAGCTTAGTTTGGATTAGCTAGTCGCAGCAAAGACTGAATCTGATTCGATAATAAGTATGGTATTTATCAGATTTTTTTTTATATCATACGAGAGGCAAACAGACAAGCGGGCCACCTGATGGAAAATGGTCACCACTGCCTATAGACATTAGCAATTCCGAGACTATCGCCAATGCGTTGCTCACCTCTGTAGCACGTTGCTCTGGCAGCAAAAAGGGCAAATGCCCCTCCACTGCCAAAGCCACGGTTCCTCAAATTCCCACCCCATGGAGCTCTGGAAACCTTACTCACCGGCAAAAACACAATACTATTTAAAAGAGTATTGTTTAGCTGCGGTATTCTGTAAGGTGGAGGTACTTCCCCAGTCGGGCGGCTATAATTCGAACGGGATACCCCGCTATTATTAATATTATTATTAGTTTATTCACAATCCTCCTAATAATAATTAAATCACCTTTTGTGCACTAGTTCCACTTTATTATACAAATATAATTATATTGCACCCGTTTTGAATTACTCATCTACAGGCAAATAAGATTTAGCTCATAGCAAGTCCAACAAAAACCTAAAATGTTTGAAGCGCGTTATATTTCTTTATAGGGCGGTATTCCATTCATTTACACATAATAAAGACAAGCGATATACCAATGCGGTTATAAACAAAAGGTTGTTCGATGTCAAAGCCTCATGAGCGATAAATAATAAGAAATACACAGCGGAGCGGTGCGAAATGCCAATGGATTTGTGAATGCAGGTGATACTGACCACTACATTTGTTACCTTGCTTTTAACTGTCATGGAATACTGATGTTTGAGAGTTTAAAACGGTGAGTTGGTGTGTGTGAACAGCTACTTTTGGTTGGTTTAGAGGTTTACTTTTATTGGTTAATTGCCAATTCGGTTTTTGCGCTGTCTCCGTTGTCTTTAGCGGAACTATGGAACAAAATCCTTTGTTGCGTGTTCGAAGACAAAGAAAAATGTCAAACATAAAGCTGAAAGAATTTTGGAAATCGGTTTAGTAGATTTGGGGATTACCGCGACTTTCTGATGCAGTGGACAATCTGGTACAGTGAACATTCTGATAAAATGTATGTTTTGATAAATCGGATATCAGAAATTGAGCTGAGCTACCTATAGACAATGCTCTATACTTAGTTATCATAAATAATAAGGCTCTGGCTACTAAAATCAACAGTACATAGATTAGGAATAAAACAGTTCACTAGATATACATTTCTAATTGCTAATAATAACTGTACTGAACTGGACAGCTAAACAAACAACTCACAATAATTTGTTGCTGGTCATCTGGTATCTAACCGCATCGTAGATGTATAACTCATAGGTACACCTTTCACGGTTAATACGATTATAACAGTACATCGATTACGAATGGAGCATTTCAAGAAATGTTAATTGCTAATTAGGTATTAATAATAACTGTAGCTAGAGTGGCCAGCTGCTTTCGGCGTTAATTGATCTTCATTTTCACTCATCGCGTAATCTGATTATTATTTTGTAATACAGTAACAAGGCATTGTGTTTCAATAACTGCATAAAAACTCCCTCGCGCGCTACTTATGTGGAGAACCTTTTTTTTTCACACAGGAGTTATTCCATTCTGCAGGTTAGTATAGTCCTTCCGGTCGCATTTTGAGCCGGGTTTCGAAAGTTTTCTGTTAAAAACTTAAATCATTTACACCTTTTATCCTTAGCTAAACATATTAACCACTCTTTTCCGTGTGGTGTCCGGCAGAACAGACCTAGCTTCAACCCCTTACACTCGTGGGTGTCGTACAAGGCGACTAATGTTTTCGTGGCAAAAATGTGTCCTCCGTAGGCTGAAAAGTGGGCAGCAGCGTTTGTCATTGTTATATTTATTACACTGCGATATCAAACCCACTTCCCAATCGTGGAGCATGCTGAACCTCCCCTTTCGTAGGAGAGGTTCTAAGTTCTGCTGGGGGGGGGGGGGGGGGGGGGTTGTGATGATTATTAACTAATTAAAATTAACGTTTGAAAAAATATCAATGAAAATAATCACCATTATCATCACCATATGAGAAGCAGAAGGTCCAATGCTGGACGTATGCCTTCCAGCGAGCCTTCGACGACCTCTCTGCGATAAGAATGAGGTCGTCAGTTTACCCCGTAACTGGGCGCCCTTTGCAGCGCTTGCTACGTGGCCACTCAAGTACCTTGGCCACCAGTTCTGCAAGCAGTGATGCGACATGCCATATTGTCACTTAGCTAAACATTCGATATTTACCAGGATTACGAGGCGGTAAGAAATCTGGAACCTGCACGCACTAGGAATCCTCGATATAGGGAGAGGTGGCGATCTCTGGTGGCGGAGGCCAAGATCCACTTTGAGTCGCTGAGCCAGCGCAGTAAGTAAGTATGAAATCTGAAAAATATTTTTAAAAGATCATGTCGACAAAGTCACGTGCGAACATTACATATCTTATTTTTATTTCTGCGTGTAACCGGGATGTTAATAAACCAGCCGATAGAAAAAATTTGTTGAACTGGCTTTCAAAAAAAAGAAATCCCGCATACAAATGGGTCAATCCATGCGGGAGCTACGATGCCACAGGCAGACACACAGATACACACATCGATATCAAATACAAATACAAAACAAATTCTTTATTGATAACTAAGTTACACGTCAGTCTTTAATGTACCTAGGTACCATAATAATACTCGTAGGTATGGTATTGTACCATTTTAACATAATAAAAGTTATACATGACATCAAATTTTATAACGTCGTCAAAAGAATCATCCCTCTTTCTTTGTTGGGGGTTAAAGAGACCGTAACCTTATGAACCTACTTTTTAAGTCAATTTCCCTATGGGAGCCATCTAACAGAATGTAACTAGAAACAATTATCTCAAGTTCATATGACGTTCGGTAGTAATGAGATAATTAGGCGGTATATCTTTCTATGTTTGACTTCAATGCACGACCACCAGTTTAGTTGGCCTCTGTCACGTTTGACGAGGGGCATTCCTGCTACGGCCTGTATAAGGAGAATATCGTCTGCTTTGCTGTACGTTTGCAATAATAACAACACCTTATTACAGTATTATACAATAAAACAGCTTGTCCTTGAACTTGTCCAGATTACACAATTACATAGTTTAATTACATATTGCTAATAATAGGTAGTTTTATATGACATCTAAGGGCGGGAGCACCGGCATACCAGCTTAGTACTTGTGACTCAATCTTAAAGATTGTAAGAATTGTCGACAATATAATGCTCACAAGTGGTATTGAGCCGCTAGGTATGCGGAAGGATTTCGCCTCCCCTTGCGTGTTCTACCGCTTGTACAATAGTGTTTGTTCTGAGGAACTATTTGACATTATGCCCACGTTCTATTGTTGCACCGCTCGCTAACGACAGGGAGTTTATACTCATCTCATGGAACCAAATCGGTCCCCAACTGTGCGGTTCCAATGGGACACTGAGGTTGTGGAATGAACTCCTGGGACAGTACAATATAGTTGTTCAAAGTTCTTCAAGAAAGGGATGAAAAGGTTACATTTACGGAATCAGCAGCTCTGGTATTGCATACGTTCATAGGATGCCGGTAACTGATTAGCATCCGGCAGGGATTAAGCTTATTTGCCAACTAAGTGGTATAACAAAAAAACATGAAAATATACGTATTTTAAGCAAACCTTCAACAAAATTAATAATGTCGGCTTCTATTATAAATTATTTTGTTTACGTTTGGCTGAACAACTAGACACTCAAAGAGACTTGCCACTATTTTTATTTACCAGAAGCCTGGTCAACACGTTATACCGACATTGTGGTGGTTCAAAGGAACCATATAAAAGAACTTAGAACCATATCGGTTGAACTGGCATTCAATTATACAATTTAACCGTAAACATTATGGGCGACAGTTACCACTTTCTATTAGCTGCTGTCTGCTCTGTTGCCACTACGAAACGCATCTACGTCAGTCTATCCGTTACCACTCCTCAACGCGCTGCCACAATAATAATATTGCGCACTAACACGCTAAAAACACGAGCAACGCCGCTGGCTACCACTAGTTTCAGAAGCCTGGTGGGTCAAGACAGGCGGCTGTGTTCCGACGGTCGGTTACGAGTGCGACGAATCGGTCAGGGGCGGCGCCTTTGATCTGCTACGCGGCGATTACAAAGGATAGTTCTAATTGACGGATTAGCGGCCGGGTTCCGTTGGGAGGGCAAGGGGTTCAGTAGGGTTTGAGCATTGGTTTACTGTGATCGGCAAATGGGGTTGAGTATTGTTTTTATTTGTGTGTATGTTTATTAAATACCTAGATATTTTATCATTGATCCTATCTATGTCTTATGTACAATAATGTATCATTTTCATTTAATAAATTTGTGAGTCTTCGCGACATTTCAAAGCATTTTTACAACAATATTATCTGGGTAATTTATTTTGAGAAAATAACAAAGAATTAGATAGGCCTAATAATATAAAATAGAATGTAGAACAAAAAAATAAACACCTCCACAGTCGAATTGATCGAGTATTGTCAACCATTCAAAGCAAATGTTGAAGTAAATTAAGCATATTTTTAAATATTTCTATATTTGTAATTATCTTCAATTACAATCGATGGCGGTCCCGCCTATAGCTTGTAGTGCATTAAGTGCATTTATTACTACTGCAAATGTGCTATTGAAATTATTTTTAAGTCACGGTGTCTTTTAATTAAAAATGGATTAGATCAAGCAATAAAACTTAAACTTGTTCAGAATAAATATCGGAGGCACCATTTTTTATTATTATTCTACAATTAAAATATGTAGAAACAAAGCATAGATTAAGCGTTTATGCCTCAAAGGTTGACTGGGAGAAGCCCCTGTACCTGCGAGAGGGGTCCACCTTTCTCGTTCCCATGATATCCTCTTAATTAATATCTTTATTATGATTTTTACTGTAGACCGATTTTTCCACAAGCTCTTCTGATTGCCTATTTAAAAAAAGCTATCGTATTAAAAAAATTAAACTGAAACATCTATCTATCAAAAAGCGAAACCTAGTCAAAATTGATTCAGTATTTGTCAACTTAAAGACTGATTTGTAACGCCAGAAAAGTATGAGCGTATCGAAAAATATAGGGTTCGATAGTTATGCTCGTAAGTGTGTATACACAGACCTAATATAAAATTCCGAAGCCTTACAAACGTGTCTTATCGACATTCAGTAGTCTGGACGGCAGGCAGCCTTATTAAATGCCTTTTATATCTGTTGAATCAAACATTGCAGGGCAAGCTGACAAACTGACTAAATTGCCACTTTTGCCAGCAACATTCGACGTGTAGGGTGCATCGCCCGATAATTGACACTGAATAGCCTATAAGAATAAATTCAACAAATGGTTACCAGTAATAAAATGTAACCATTGCATTGCCTGTTATGTTGTATTTGTTGACTTGTATAACGGAGTGTCATTGTGTTCACACCAAGCTCCTTAAATTAAAATCTAAAAAAATATTTTTTCACGGAACTTATTGTTTCTTCTTTTAACCTGTAAGTTGTTCCTAGCAATTGGAGCTCTGTGGTTACCATAATTTCCTCATTTTAATACCAGATTTTTATAAGTTACTGTTACTAGCGACCCGCCCTAGCTTCGCATAGGTTATCTCAGGGTTTGTGTACGTACATTCAAACCTTCGGGAATAAATTCCCTAAATATCGAAAAACCGTTGCATGGTTTAAAAGAAGTTAGCAAATATAGAGACAGACGCGGAAAGCCACTTTATTTTATGCATACATATCCAAAAAAAAAACAAAGACAGAGAGCAACGGAGCAACTAAACTAATTCTGCTTACACCAAGCAAATCCTAGAAGCCTAAATAATATTATTTAATTTAGATTTCTGTGAAGCGAATTAATGCTGTTGGAGCATTCGCTCGCTTGATGTAAACGCACCGTAATAATTAAATAAATTAATAAATTTTATTGCTACAAATGCTATGATGGCGCTTATGTGGGTAAAATTATACACGTAAATGCACTAGAATCTTTCTTAATAGGGCGACCAACGTATGAAAGTCACTACTAAATAATAACCATTCAAAGACACTGTCACAAGACCTCCTTTATACAATTTAATAAAACAGCTAATATTATTGTGTGTTCACATTGAAGGGGCCTGCATTCAGCAACAAAGGTGCAAACCGTTCCAATAACACGATAGCGATGGAGTCGCGTGCGCAACTCGATCGACGAATGTTCGAGGAATCCCGCCCAAGATAAATATCACACAACTGTCCGTTATTAAAAACGTACTTGCGAGAAGTACCGCAGGTATGTCCCTTTAGATGGGATCGCGTCATGTGGAAACGGACCAGGGTGTTTTTATGTTATTTAATTACTAGATTTAATTACTAGTTTTTTGCCCGAGATTTTGTCCACGTCAAATTCGGTTACTAAATTCTAGACCCGTTCCCGTGGGAATCGTATTAAATTTTGAAAAGAGCCTATGTTACGCGCTAATAATGTAGCTTTAATATCGGTGTGAGAGTTTCTATAATCGGTTAAGTAGTTTTGAAGTTTATCCGTTACTTATAAACAAACAAACAATAAAATATTTTATTTTTAAATATTACTACCAATAGAAGTTTAGACAACATAGTGCTCGTTTGCACCCTCATTCATACAAGGATCATTTAGCACGTGGCCAAAATCAGAACTACTGCCGCCATCTTGTAAAGCGTCACTTTTGACAGACAGCTTTGACACCCCTCATTCAAGTGCCAAATGATTCTTGTAGCATTGTAGGTACAACTTATTCCTTACTATAAAGTTATGTCGTGACGACAAACAGGCCATTTCCACAATAACTAAAAAGGGATTCCTTCCATTATTTTGATTAATAACCTTTTATTGTTTATTTTTTATTAAGTATTTGTTGTGTCGAAGGTGTATCGAAATGTGTCTGCGCGTGCGCTGTACGCCGGAAATCGGTCCGGTTTGGAAGCGCGCGCCGTATCACCCGCCCGTAAGGACCGTTCGCAAAACAATCCTACTCATACATTAAATGCGAAATAGAGCCTTTAAAAATGTTAAATTATTAATAGAGAGATAGAGGTAGGATACGTCGTGATTATCTGCTTGTGGTAACACAGCATAAAAAATTATTAAATAATAGATACATAATTAAATACTCGACCAAATATTATCAAACTATAATTTAAGAAGTTTAAGCAAAGCATAATAGATTTTTAAAAACTGTATACCTAATAAAAGAGATACTCCGTTATTTTTAACCAGTTTTTTTAACCACTTTCTTTCTTTATTCTATATTCTTAATTGTACACAAACATGACATAATGATACAGTACAGTAACAGTTGTTATTTATTTATATTTACAGAAATTGTAATGGTATTAGCATGGCTATTTTCTTAAAGTGCTGTCAATAAATATGGAAACTTAATAGGTATCAAGAAAACACATCAAACTCTCACATTTGAGAGCAATACTCGATATTTTGTCGCAACCATGGTGTAACCCATTTCAAAGCGGTTTTTCTTTATTTGAAAGGGAAATATGACGTACTTTTTCGTGGGTGTTCCATTTCTTCGTCAGTGGTTGCTCATATTTGTCGGTTATGTTTTTTAACTACTTCAGAACGTAGCATCAGGCGGATTTCGAGCGTACCTATGTTATGTACGAGTATGTCTATTTCTTTGACGCGGGCTTCAGCCCTAACGACTTTAGAGATTTTAATATATGATGTTAGTTTCGTCTTGGTCTCGCAAGTGACACTGGGTACATTAAAAAAATAATAATGGTAGAATTTAGGTGCCATATTGTGACTTTAGAAAAACTTTTTTCGTTAAAATGGTTTCAGGCGATTTTATTCATACAGACCTACAACTTATAAATAAAATAATTATTTTGGCGTTAATATCCCGGTTGTGCTCTCGTGAACGAGGGCCCGGGGTCCGCCTTGAACATGATAAAGCATTTTGCAGATCAGCTCATTACAGTGGAGCGTCTGTGTCCTCGTCTCCGTGATCCTGCTACCAGGGGAACCTACAAGTTATATTTTTTGGGACATATAAAATAATTTTTGCTTTCAGTTTTTTAATAGCAGTCGGGATTTATTGTTTCTATAGGTACCACTCACTTGTTTCTACAGTTATGTTATCTATTTCAAACGTGAATGTTGTCAATTAATGCTATTTTGTACAAACGTAAAATCTTTCTAAAACTACCGTAGATAAAATTATTTATTTAATTAGGAATATGTTGATTTATCTCTTTTCAAACAAGGGGCAAGCAAATGGAAAGCTAAGCTAGCTCATCCAGGTAGGGGGCGACGCACGCAGACCGATGCATGCTGTCAGTACATCCAATGTTATTCAGTTAGGCGGTTTAATATCGCAAGTTTGCGATATTTAAGTACTAATTCAGCACGTTAAGTCCGTGTCATCAGTCAATATGACAGGTGTGGTGGTAATCGGCTACCATCCTTGTTTTAATAACACACATCACAATAAGACGATTCGAAATTCACCTGTATCTACTGGCGCTTGATAACAAATAATTATTTTCTCATTATTATTGTTATTTGCGTGTTAATTTGTTATTAAATGCATTATAATTATTTTGTGCTGGTACTAACTTGCTAAGGAAACATCTGGATTACATTTTGTTTAGTAAATGTTGATTATATTAAAGTATCTACATTATGGAGGCAATTTACAGCAATAATTGTTAATTAAATAATGTATTTTTTACATGTAAAATACAAGAAAGGAAATGTCATACTTTATTGTTACCAAACACTCATACCTAAAGTACATAGAGAAAATATTTACTAACGTAATAGAGGAGACACCGCAAGTATTTTCTTTGAACCACGCTTTGCGGTCCATGGACAACAGTGGCCGCAGTCAGTTCTGAGACATTGCGCGACGCGGACCAATCTGACAGTGGCTTGGATATTAAAAAAAACGCCATCTTGTGCATAAAAAACTGTACGAACCATTCGAGGGCCAAAAATAAAGAAAATGATAACATTGGCACGTTACAGGTTGGTACAATATTTTTGTTTGTGATGGCTGCTCTATTACGTTAGTAAATATTTTCTCTATGCTAAAGTATGACATTGTATTGCGTGTACTTTACGGTTAAAAAAAGGAAACAATAGGTACTTACTTTAAGCGCGTGCTCGCGATGCTGTCAGAGAGCAAGCGATCAGGGTATGAATTTTAGGTTCTATACTTTAACAGACAGCCTATTTAATTTTTAATATACAATCGCGCAGCGCCCGTGTCACCATTTCGCACCCGGACTCGCGTAGTCACCGCGAATTAATAGTATTAGTTTACAGGAATCACAAATACCAAATGACACTGTGGAATGGTGCTGCTTCTTTACTTTAGTGAAAGAATTTACAAAATCGCTCAGTGTCTCCGGAAATCACCCCCACCCTCTACACCCAAACTTCCAAAAAAGCTAAACTTTCCTCTACTAAATTCCCACATTTTCATGGGCCTTCCCGGCTATGGGCAGTCCCAAGGGCGTGTTTAGCTGGTATGCGCTTAGGTTTGCAAAGCGAATCCAGCATATCCAGCTTGCCGGCCGTGCTGATACTCATGGGAGTTCACCTCCGCCCTCCCTCGATAACCCGAAGAGGGCTTTCTATCAGCTGCAGTGGGTGCAAACAAAACTCCCTTCATCAGTAGATCCCACTTATCTTCGATTTTCATTTACAACCCTCTCGCCCTCTTAACCTTCGCGATACAATACAATAATATCGAGCACAACGTTTAAAAGCCATTTAAACATTTCTAGTCGACATTAATTGCACATTTTCCTAGCGTATTTTTACAAAGTGACGGTTGAAGTTTCGCCGCCGTTTTGCATAGGTAATTGCGGTGTTCACGATTACACATTGCGCCGACGCAGTGCCTATGACTGTAATTTATAAGTATAATATACTGTAGTTAGGCTGCTAGGGCAACAGCAACACCGTCTATTACTAGCTTCCGCGAGAAATTACTTCCTAACAATTGGGCAGGGAACAGTATATCTTGTAGCATTTCTTGTAGAACACGAGTGCGAAAAGTTGGTTAGAATGCTGTGTGCGGGTGTAATGTTGTCGAGTGGTTGAGAGTCACGTATGGCGAACACAAATTAAGTGTAATCGCAAAATACAATTACAGTAATATATTAAATCTACTTTACTGCTAGCTACCCTTTTTTTCTTGCTTCCTCTTGAACCACTCTATCTATTGTTTAAATCCGTTGCGTAGTTTAAAAGATAAAAAAATAGATACATACGCAGATAAGCGGGAAGCGTGTTTGTTTAATTTTATGTATATAATATAAATATAACGAATATTTTCTACTAATCATAGAAAATACCGTAAGTTTTCAAGACGGACCCTTGTGTCTTGCCAGTGATGACGGAACAGAGACGTGATGCCTCACGAAGGGCTTCATAAGTAGGGTTAGGATCATTGAGCGTGCAATAGCTACCTATGCTTGGAGTATCTCTATGTGATAAAACCAGAAATCACGCTTTCCGTTGCAGACGTAAGGTCATCGACGTAAGTCTATAGTTACAAAACGTAACTCGCAGAACCGATTGCCATTGAGGCGGAAAGGTTTTCGATGACGAAGTATGCACGGAAGAGCATGTAGTCCTACCCCAAATAATACATAATGTATGAGACTAACGCACTTGGAACCTTTTGGCTCCCTTCCAGCTCCACCGCCGGACCTTCTAGGATTAGTCTTGGTCAAGGCAAATCAAACGACTCCAAACTCAATGGAATACTCATCTAAGTCAGATGACCATTCAATATTATGGTGTTGGTGAGCTAATCTGATGATGGAGACGGAAAGTGGCCATAAGAACCCTTAAATAAAACAATGCAATTCCATTGACTTTAGACTCGTTTAATTAGCCTTGACCAAGACTAGTCCTGGAAGTGAGCCAGGTTCTGACGGTGGAGCCGGATGGTGGCCAGAAGATTTCAAGTGCGTTAAATACATCCGTCCCATCATCCAGCCACCGCGTGTCAAGCAGGGGCCGGTGCCGCCTCTGTTGAAAACGCCAAACGGCGCAAATATGCATGTCTCGGTGGCGACTACATATTTGCGCCATTTGGCGTGGAAACTCTTGGGCCGTGGGGACCAGGCGCATATTCCCTATATAGGGAACTATGGAAAGCCAAGCGCCTGGTCGACATTAGTAATGACCAAAAGGCTGACCTCTATTTGGGACAGCGTATAAGCCTCGCCATCCAGCGGGGCAACGCGGCCAGCCTTTTGGGCACATTTCGACATTCAGAGGACTTGGGGCAGATATTTTACCTCTTTAGGTAAATTAGCGTGAGGTTTTTATTGTTCATATTTAATTTCATGTTTAAGTTGTAAATATATATTTTAATGTAAATAAAGTCTTCTAGTGTTACATACATTATGTATCATATGGAGTCTGCATCTTTCGTGCATTGCTGCGACAGACTAATGAAGTCGTCCGTCTGTAGGTATACATCAAGACAGATAGTAAGCAATAGTGTTGAACGAGTGTGAGTTCGTGTAAACTTGGGCTGTCTTATCTATGTGAGCTATGTCACAATATGAGGATGAAGAATCGTTCGACTCTTTTACCACATTCGACATGTAGAAAAAGAAATATCGACATCAATTACTGTGCGGGGCGTCTCCCTATCTGCGTGTACCTCATACCGCGATCGCCACATCGACTTGTCGTCGACAGTACTATACACAAATTTTTCCCAAACAACTGAACAAATTTTGACGACCTGAGTGGGTCAGTTGGTTAACGTGCCGGTCGCCACGCAGAGGTCCCGGGTTCAATTCCCGAGCGAGCAGAAATTGAAATGATGAATTTAAATTTCTGTTACGGGTCTGGGTGTAGTATGTATTAATAAAAGTATACAGGGTGTAAAAAGACCGCTAGCATTAATTGAAACCCCATGTTCTACCCATGAAACTGAACAACTTTCCCCAAGAAACATACCTTGGCGTGAGAGATATCGCGGATAAGATCGTAGAGGCTCGCCTTCGCTAGTTTGGTCACGTGTTGCGTAAGCCCCAGGGATACGTGGGAAATAGGTAACAAAAAGTTCCGGTATTAGCAAAGAGGTCCCGTGGAAGGCCCAAGAAGCGACGGATTGACATCGCCGAATCTGATGCTAGAGCCAATGGTTTACGACACGACGATGCCCAAGACCAGGCGATATGGAGTAAATGAGTCGGAAAGCGGACCCTGGTAGAAGCCGGGACTGAACGGTTGGATGATGATGATCAGTTTAAACACAAGCTATACTTACTTTAGGGCTAGATGGCAATGTGTGAATTTGTCCAAGTACATTTGTTTACTTTATAAGTACATTTAATTTTACACGTCATCTCAAACCTAACACACCCTTATTTTAGTACCGGGGTATTTTTTAATTTCATAACGGATTAATCGCAGTTTTTTATTCATCAACATAAAAAATCTGTTAAAAATCATAATCATATTATTAAAGAAAATCACATATTGTCTAAAAATCATAATTCCACCATTATTATATATAGTATATGTATAGATAGGAGGGAGGCAACTCATCGGATGGTAAGTGGTCATTGCCGCCCATGGACACATGTCTGCTAGGCGTACTATGATATTATTTCATTCCTAAGTGAGAGAGTAGTTTCAGTTCAAGTAAATTAAATAAATATTATCCTCCTTTTTTGTCAATGGAATTAATAGGCAAAAAATTGCCAGGAGAAAAAGCTAAACTTATTTAAATTAAATACGTTTTTTAACGTTATTCGGGACCGGTCAATTTTTAAATTCCGAACACGGTCGAAGACGGGCTGCCATTGGCGCGCGCATCTGCGCTCGCGCCGCGTCGTTCACTTGTCACTTTGACACTTCAATACAGAACGTGTTGGCATTCTAACTGGGTCTTTTTTCATCTTGCCATTAAGTTTGCGGTAAAGGTGAGCCTTTAATGTAATAACTTGTCGTGTCATGGTGATGAGTAAAGCCTTTGTGTTGGTGTGAGGTCATGATTTTTGGCTTCCGAACTCCCGTAAGAAATGAAAGGATACATTAGGCTATGGTGGAAGGCTAATGGTGCAAACCAGCGCGACTTTTCATTTATTTTCTGTTCTATGAGGGACAGTACTAGCCAATTATAAGTGAATTTTTTACATGTACATTTTTTTATGTTAAATTTAGATTTGTCAGATTTACCCTGTTACATTGTTTCCAAAATAAATTCAGTAAGTTCGTGAAAATTCGTTAATAAACCTTTGTTTCAATATTGTCAGGAGTACCATCAACCATGTAAATCGTATAATTATTTTCTTATGCGACTGTCATTAGGTTCAAAGCCCCTCTCAAAAACCACTTTTATTCGAGAAAACCATAAAAGTTATTGAACAAACACAACATAAGGTTGCAATAACTGTTAATTTTTCTGCTGCACAATAAATATGGCCTGACACAACATTAACAGTGTCCATAGACTTGGCTACGGCTCTGTCATATATCTTATTAATGAAATCGTTTAGATTACTTTATAGCAACTTTTTTATGACACATTCATTGAATCATTATTTATAGCTATCCTTACGGTATGTCATTATTTCATAACCCATGTTTTCATAATATGCGCATTTAACTACTATGTGTCTTTAATATTAAGTGCATACACTTAATATTAAAGAATAATTGCTCATCTTTAATTCATATTTATTGAAACTTCAATCTGCGCTCACTAGAGGGCGAGATTTGTCAAGCTAGGTGGTCTCTACCTACCCTTATGGGGAATGTATGTGCGAAGTCACACTTATAATGCGAACTCATTAAAGGTTGTTTCGGGTTATAGGTACTCCATCTCTGCCTGCCTGATTGTGTTTCCTGATTGATATAATCTGAACGCCTTATAGGCGAACGAATAGGCGTTACTAGACTGGCAAGCTCCATCTTCGGCTGCATCGTCACTTACCAACAGGTGATATGGCGGTCTAATGCTTGTCTAGTCTAATATAAAAAGTCTATACAATGACAGACTTAAATGTGTGTTGCAACCACGCGGGCATCACAGATGGCTACTGATTGTCATGGGACCGCCAAGGCAGCCTTTTAACTTTGGAACATCCCATCACCTTCTCAATATACCTACAAAGACGACAATATGTGACCTTCAACTGATAGACTAAGCAAGCTTAAGCCTCTAGCGGTAGCTTGGGGTTGCGCGTCTGTCTTTGATTAGGTTGCATTTCAAGGAGGTTGACCCCTTCACGCGAGTATTGATATATTATAGTAGTCGACCAGCTAGTACAATACAAGAGCATAACTGCATAACCATCATAGTTATAAATAATATTCCCATGAAGTCGTTAAAAATATTTTTAAGGCAATCATGAATACCATTATTTTATAATATCCATAAAAAATACAATAGGGTCAAAGACGAGATATTTGGACCTTATAGCCACCTAGACTCTTGGTGTGTTCCACGTTGAACAGATCGTAGACAATCTCTAAAACGTGGAATGTTCCAAAAATCCGTTTATCTTGGTGCTACCGTCACTTTTCCGCCACCTCACCCTCCGACGATGAGATAGGTTTCTTCCATACCATCTAGGTGCCTGGCCTCCAACTAACCGTTTTTACCGCGCACGTGCAAGATGTGGAATGAGCCCCGAAGTGTTTCCTTTCAAAAGGCATGTCTACAGATACCTTAAAGGCCAGCACCTTCACCGTCGGACGACGGTGGCCACTATTCATTAGATGGACCGTCCGTGTGCCACCCTAGGCAATAAAAACAAAAAGAACGCTTCCCCAGTATAAAATTCTCAAGCGCTCAACACGGAACTACTAAAAGTTCTTAAAATGTGCCAGGATACATTATTTTCATTAAGGCAACAACAGTTTTCAACAAATTGTTTCCTAATCAGAAAATATACTAAACAGTAGATTACAATTAATTAAACATTTTTGTTTAGTATGTTTCCCTATTGAGGTCTAACTACTTTTGCACACCAGCGGTGTAAAGCGACGATGTGCAAGTTACTCATACATTCTTAATTTATATTTCACTTTCGTACCGGATAAGAGCTTCGTAAGTATTAAATGAAAAAAAAAACTAGATATAATTAAGATATTGACTGTATGTTCGCGTGCACGCCGCGAGCAGGTGTCGCTGGTGCGCGGTGAATTTGTTAATGAAAGCCAATTCCGTATAAACGAGAGCCTCTGTAGAATTAGCAACAAATCTAGTGTCGAACACAGACCAAATAAGAAACAAAGATGGCGCGCTGTCAACAGTGACATGATGTCGGTTACGTAAACATGCGTGCCATAGCGTAGTTTGGTTGTCAATTTGTACGTGAGTGATTGTGTACGTGCATGGCGTAGTTTTGCGGTGCGTTAGTATGTTGTTCGCAGGATTCTGTCTTTATTTCTTATTTGGTCTGAGGTGTCGAAATGAAAAAGTGTAGGGTCTACTCTACGTTTACTGAAAGTACCATCTGCTCACTAAAACTGCACCCTGTTCGAGTTCGTAATAGTCTGATAGGAAAATGTCGGGTAACCTCCGAACAATATACATACATACATATTTACGTATATACAATCAAACACACTCGCGCCCGTATCCCATAGGGGTAGGCAGAGACTATCGAGTGCCAGAAGCTACGATTCTGATACACTTTTTTCGCCTCTTCCACTTCCATACATTCCTTGCCAACCGACGTCAACAGACAAACGGATGGAACTCGGATACTGCATTGCTAGGAATATATTTCATGCATACTGCAAGGACTACCTAGAATAACATTTCTCGTATTGAATGGAATGTCACTAGAAAACAATTAGTTTTAGGGTTCTCTACACCCGATAAAAAAACAGACTTAAACTCTTATAGAAGCATATAAAAGATTGCACCCCCTTATCTTCAAAGTTTACCTAGCTAATATTCATGTTAGTCAAGATTTGGCTATATTTTATATGAAAACTGTAGCGATATCCCTAGCTATAATAGTTATGTTATGTAGGTACTTTAAAACACAAGAGGTATAGTTTATAAGATACAAGGTAAATCATTACTACGTACGGAACCCTTCCAATGCGAGTTCGACACGCACTTTGCCGTTTTTTTAATTAGTACCAGAATACCAAAAACGCTTCAGAGTTCCTATTGATACATGTAAAAATACATTTATGTAAGAGATACGTAAATTTGACTTTGGGCCTAGGTTCAGAATCAACCCTGAAAACATTGAGGAATAGTTGGTGATGTGACCTAAAATATTAAAGTAACACGGGGCCACAAAAGTATCTGCCAAGTCACACGAACTAAAATGTTAAAGTTTGCAATGTACTAAAAGGTTAAAGCTCTTTATAAAGCGAATAATTAAATTGAGACATCAAATTTATTGAATATCGCTGCATAGTATATTATTTTAGCGCTTATTTCAATACATAATTGCATATAAAAATGAGCTATCGGTATATTCGTTACTCTCGGTGACTAGAAATTGCTCATAATGAGGTTATAAATATGAAATGTTGGTTATAAAGTACCGGGTAAGTATATGATGGAGCTTACTTTGAGCAAAAGAACGTGCTTAAGTAGCAAATATTTGGAATAATATGTAATAAAGTTATTATGATATAATATTCCTGACGAGCAGGTGTCTGGTGGTAAAAAAAATCCTTCAAAGTAAGTAAACTGGTAATTAGTTACCGGTCTTAATAATCTGTAGTCAGCACCCGTATACACAAGTAATACCTACTTTTCTAAGTAAATTAGCGTTATTATATGACCAATCAGCGGCTCTTTGCTAAGTTTTTTTTATGTTTCTGCGTTTAATATGGCTCTAGCTTTGTTTACTTTCACGGTGCACAGTGCTGATCGCCACTGAAGTTTTGTCAGACGGAATCATCGAACTACGAATAATTAATGTAGCATGTTAATTTTTCGATGGTTGGAACTGTGTGTGCGTGCATTGTGAAACCGACCTCAAACTAATGCTTCTGTCATGTTGATTCTATTTTGACCTTCGTACGCCAAAATATCCATCGTCCAATTGTACAGTTTTGTACATACAACAACACCGCCTATGCACTTAGGTATTGACAACGAATGGAAAGTTATAATGTAATGGTGAGCTGGAAGAGATATCTTAGAGATACGAGTAAGTTCACCAGAGTTTAATAAAACAATTTACAATAAAATACTGTTTTTAAAGTTTCAAATAAAGTGAAAATTTACATTGAGATTTACGTTTTAGTAGCGCGACTGATAGGCGTTTTAGTAGTGCACAGACCGGTAAATTACGTATTTAACAATATCTGGCAACAATGACCAGGCACGGGAAACCGGGTGGCCCTAGCAGCAACGACCTGACCTCACTGAAGATGGCTTAACAACAAACTCACCTCCAAGGATGCCTAAGACCGAGCGAAATGGACAAGTGAAATGTGTAGGCGGCTTCCGGGCCCTGATGAAAGGCTACAAACGGGACAGAGGTCACTACTAGAATGTTAACGTCTTTAAAAGCATAATGTAATCTGCGTCCAAATCTAGGCAATGCGATTCCTGCATCTGTGCATTCGCGAGATTTGGGTGTACCCTTATTGTCAGTTTTTTACATAATTTCAAAATTTACGTGTCAGCTTTCAAAACTACAATAGTGAATATATACTAATTGCAAGTTCGTACAGATTCACGAGTGTCATACCATTCAATCTTTACATATCAAGTCTAAATAAATGACATATTATTATTACAAAATAAATTTCAGATGCCAATTTTCAAAAAAATAAAATGCATGATTTTTTATTGTAAGAGCTAGGCAGGCGCCATCTCACCGGTGGTAAGAGATGATGCGATGTAAGATGAAGAATGTCTGTCTAGAGCCAATAGACTCTATACACTCTAGCCCAATTCTAGCGTTTTAATCTTGAGTAAAACGAAATGACGATGCCCACTTCAATACTTTAAACAATTCAAACATTAGATTGTAACAAAGAAATTATTAATGGGACCAACAACTGCCCAAGAATGCGTGACATTTGACAATAATATCTTCCAATATTTATAAAATTGTATTCGAAATTTACTCCTATTATTACCAATTCACACCTGCTGTGGATGTGACCGGCATAAAAGCTGTTAAACCCAATTAGAATACAATAAGAACCGTAGCAAGAATAAAGATAATATGGTTCGTACGCGGTCTTACCTTGCCTAATTGAGAGTTATGTTTGTGCCTGAGTTATAAAGTAGTGCCAGTCCTACATACATATTCGGTATGCCAATTTACCATATTATCTAGCTTAAGCATGTGACTTCATTTGCGTAGACTTCGACTAAAGTCACCTACAAATCGTCAGTCGATCGTCGATTGATCGTCAGAGGACAAGTTTTAAGAAGACGTTGTACCTATACTCGTAAGGCGCAAATAGTCATTTTTTATGATAATTGGTAAAAAATGATATCAGTACCCCAGGTGTATCACTCCTGTGTAGTCACCTCTACAACACTAAGATACGTTGCTCTGCCAAAACAGGCAGTAGCTACGCGTTACGGATATGAAGATGCAGCATCTGCATCAGCAGGTGGATGTGTGGAGTTTCAAGCAAAAACCTCGTCCTAAACGCCCTTATTCAATTACTATTGAACGTCCGTGACGTCACAGTTAAGCTGTTAGAATACCGTCTGCGATGGTATGGTCACAAATGATGATGATGGCAAATTACGGAGGCAATAAATATCTGGCTGTGCCACCCCACATGGAAAAGTGGAAGACTTATGAAGTAAGGGTTTGCGTCGTAAAGGATGACACCAAACTCACCACCTTGGATGAAGAAGACCGGGAGAAATGGATAATCGAGATTGACGCCAGGATGATAATGATAATGGTGACAAAGAAAATAAAACACAAAAAATTATATTCTATGATTTATCTGTTAAAATAAATATAAATATGCTTGGACAATTCACACAGCGCCATCTAGCTCCAGAATAATCAAAACTTGTGTTATGAATGCCAGAAAACTGATAAACTACTAACATATACCTACATCTTATATTTTAAATACAACTGTATAAGACTCGTAACAAAATTTCAAATTTATTTCAATTTCTGCCCGGTCGGGAATCGAACCCGGGACCTCAGCGTGGCAGACCGGCAAATTTCCCAACTGTACCACACGATGATTTCTCCATATTCCGCAGCTGGTTACCAAATGTAAATGTCGATACCATTCCAAGGAAAACCGTCCATAAAATTGCATATAGGAATGCTCACAGACACGTAGCAGAAACAGATTGCGGCCAATTAACAAAGACAGCAATGTATCAATGAATCTGTAATAGCGATGAACATTCTATTGTCTTTTAAAACTCGGTTTAGGTATGTGAAGTCGTAACAATAGTGCGCACTTATGCGTTTAATTGCACATACTTTAGCGATCCTCAAACGCAGCAAGTCGAAAGAAATTCCGCCTCGTAAGTGGATTAAACGGAGCAAGTCACAGTGTTCACTTCACTTAAGATGAGATGGGGGATCGTTTAGATTTTTTGCTATTGACAATTATTTACATCTAGTGGACCCGGCGCGACTTCGACCCCTACATACCCCTATCTACCTTTTTTTCTTATTAACTATCCTGTTCAAACACTCTATCTATTGTTGAAAACCGCATTAAAATCCGTTGCGTAGTTAAAAAAGATCTAATCGTACATAGATACATAGGGACAGACGACGGGAAACGACTATGTATAGATTATAATAATAGTATGTAGGTATCGGTAGCTACTATTAATAAGCAAATAAAATATAATAACACAAGAACTCTATTTTATATTGACACCTCCGGCCGCAATGCCATCACAAAATCGGTATCATAAAGTAAAGTGTGAATTAAACCTGTTTTCACTAAACTCGAATTACGCATTATCTAACTAGGTAACTCGTATCTTAGCTAATTGGTTTATTTCACCAAACCTCTACCTCTAGGCGAAATTTATCTGTGGATTCGTTGTAATGTTTGTGGAAAACTGAGACTCACCTGAGAATCTGCCACAAAGGAGGTGCACACAACTCGGCCTATATGACCAATAACGTTGAGCGATATGTCTTTAGAAAGGACATTATATAACTTTTATTATAGAGGAAAAGTTATGGTCAATTAAAAAACTTCATTTTGTACTGGAAAATTTGGCCTTTATGAACACTAACGTTAAACGATACGATTCGATTCCTTGATTTGACGAATGACGTATCGCTCAACGTAATTGGTCATATAGGCTGGGATCCATACATTTCTGCCGGTCCTCCTTTAACTGAGACAGAACGGCGTCACTGTTGTTGACAACAAAGTGACATTTTAAACTGGCGACACTTAGTTTCAGTTTTGGCCACCGGGACAGATAAGATTGCTGTGGGAAACAAAACCCAACTGTTATTTTAGGCAATGCCTAGGTTCTAAGCACCGCCCAATCCACTGCCTAACTTTTAAACTTTAAGGGGGATGTCATTGAGGGGTTTGCCTTTTCTTTAAGTTTCCCTATTGGCGGAATGCTAATTTTCTTTCACGTCACATTCAATAAGACCACTATCATCCCCAAATGTTATGCCGTTTTCTATTGACACATACAAATATATGACAAAGTACAAATAAGAGCTAGTGAAATACGCGGTACCCAAGTACACAGAATAGGTAATTACAAATAAGTCATCTTCATTTGTTAAGGTTTGTTTTAATTACATTTCACAAAAGAACATTTGCCACCCAGGAATTTCAAAAAGTCTAAAGCTTGTATATAACTAACTCTGAGATTAATACAATTTTTGTTTGTACCCTAATTCACCCTGTATCGAGAAAAAAAAAATGTCTGCGTCGGTATTCCATTACATAGGTGCTAAAATCCCATGTTAAATAATTTTGCAGATTTTGGGTTAGGTATACGTTGTTGCCGTCGATTTCTCACATCAAAAACTATCATTGGTCACAACTTCGAGAATATGTCAAACATGCCACATTGTTGCGGAGAGGCGTCCTTCATATCTACTTCGCTAAATGCGAATAACGAAAGTGCGGTCCGCTACCGAGACTCCTACAACGACCTTCAGCCGAGACACTTGACTATTCGGCATCCAAAAAGGTTTGGAATTCGAAGCCAGGTCGGGATCGCGTGACGAGGGCCGGCTCTCGACAATTTACTTATTTAGACTGATTAGTTTCACGGAACCAAATCCGTCCGGTGGCTGCTGCCAGGATTGGGGAGGGGAGGAGCGGTCTTTGTCATCGTATCAAAGTCGGGAAGCCGGCTTCGGAGACATCTTTTTGGTGATTGCAATTCGTTTATAGCAGTCTGTTCATACCTACTCCGTCCGAATTTTACTGCGTGATTCGTGTAAAATACAAATTACGGGCTTTGACAGCAAACCTGACCCATGCATACTCATTGAGTTTTTGTTCTAATCTGTAACCATCCAGTTTAAAGTATTGAGTTAGTATCGTCTGAAGTAGGTATTCATCATCATCATCACAGCCCGTAATAGTCCATTTAGCCGGAATTAGGGCCTCTTTCACTAAAGTTAAGATTATTGCCATAATCTCCACGCTTGGCAGGCGGATTGGAGATCGCAGTGTTGTAAATATAACAATTGAAAACGATGCTGCCGATTTTTAACGGAGAGTCTACGGAGACTCTAGATCTTTTGCATCGAAAACATTAGTCGCCTTGTACGACACCCACGAGTGTAAAGGGTTGGTGCTGTTCTACTAAGCTAATCAACCACCCATCTTCATCAATTTAACACATATATAGACCGCATAGTTCACTCCTCCATGAAAGTGCAGGGTTTAGATAAGATCAAAATTTCCATGTTTGGCATGCAAGTTTCGGAGGTAGATCCTGACCCACCTTCCTCTTAACAGATTACCTTGTGTGTCATATCGTAATATGACATCCAAAAGGGGTTGATATTAGAGAAACGTTATTACAGTAAACATAAAATACATTACCGTCACGGGGTGCCAATTGGCTGTCGAGACTGTTCAACCTTCGAAAAGTATGATGTTAAGAACGTAAAACTTATCAACTTTTACTAAAAGTAATCTACTTAGGTACGTGAATTTAGAATGAATGTCATAAAAATATTTGTACTCGAACAACAACGCTTTTATCTTGAATGAAAAAACAGTTTCTGCAACAAACGTAAAATAAAATAAACGCAAAACACTACGACGCGCACCACAACAAACTTTTTTATTTTAAGCAAAAAATAAGATAAAAATAGACTCCACAGTTTCCATTCTATAATCCGGGCCGTACAATATTTTCGTCTCTCATTACCGTGTCAATAGCGAGATTAGGGATAAGTCCAATTTGAAGAAAAAAAAACGAATAATAAGTGCGTTTTTTCCATCGCCCGCCTAGCCCGGGACACAATTACACAGCCGCAAGACAAAACTCAATTAGGTATTGTAAAAAAGACCGGGCCTGTCGATGTTGAAATTCGAATTTCGGGCCTCTTTTTGTGATTACAATACCCTAAATAATAATATGCAACAAAGTTTGATTGACAGTTCTCCCGAAGTCAAAAGGCCGGCGCCGGCGCAGGATTGGGCGAAAAAAAATCGGCTAAACTCGATCGATCGAATTAGCCAACGATTACCGGTGAAATTTCACGTGGCATATGTTCCAATTATGAATTAAGTCCTGTGGCTTTTTTAAAAATTGAATACCGCTTTCTGGGAACACTTATTCCGATCATTTCGTTTTTAATACTGTTATAGATACCTAAAATGAAATTGTTAAGTTAATTCCAGCCTCGGAGCTGTTGAATGAAACATAAATGTATCGGCAAATAATTAGTGTAGTAAAGTGTAGTAGTTTGCTTCGTGTTCCCAAATGAAGATAAATAATCACTATAATTTACACTATTTTCATTAGGCTTCTTACTTACATTATTAAAATTATAAAAACGGCCTATAGGACTGCAATAACCTTTGTGTTTATTGTTATCCACGCGAACCAATTTCATTTTAACTAAGTACTATTTTATAAAAATAACTTGATATGTGAACAACGCTTTATAATTAGTAATTACACTTCTTTGACGTTACGGTTACGTAGCATCTTCTCTATAATACTTATTATGTCTGTATTTCATTTAATTCGTTTTGTTATCGTGATAGGTAATAAAATAATGAAATGTATGTAATTAGGTTTTTAAGTACTTACTAGCAGCAATGTATCTTTTAATTTATACATTGTCCAGTATAATAGTGAAAGTTTGATTTATAATAGACATAGACGTATCTTTATTTGGTCCAATAAAATATTGAAGAAACTTAAAACTAACAAAATAAGTACATAATAAGGAACTAGGGCGATGCGTCGTCTGACTAGTCCGGTTGCAGCATCATTTGTATTTATTTATGTTTTATATACTTGTAGTAAAAGCTGTTGGTTTTTCATGTAAATGAAATAATAATAAACAACATAACTCAGTAACACAAGTTCACAAGTTCACAAGTTCAGTAACAAACATCCAATCTAACATCCATCCGACTACTTTTAATTTCTACCGCTGAGAAATTTTAAACAAATTGTGTCTTTTATATCTCCATGCCATAAGAGTCCAACAATTAGTGGTCAGCATAAGGTGGTGGTCAGTTACAACAGTTGTAACTGACGGGGACTTACTCCCCGCCTCACGGCGAAGGCAGTTATTGATTTTTACCAAAGCTCTTTCGTCCCCTTGTGGAACACAGACGTGCGGTGCCCATAACCTTACCTTTAGTAAAGCTTTTCTGCTTATGTGAAAGATGTCGCTAGTTAACAGTTTTTAAAGTAAGATCTGAGTAAACACTTATATGGATAGAAAAGTCCTACGCTATACCCAGGTTTGCGTCACATCATAATTATAGTGCCACAAACTTATCTGACCCGGGCAAAACTAGAACTGTGGAAAAATAGCGGCGCTTCATTTTGAAACGTATTTAAAATGACATATTAATACCAACAACAAAGTTTATTAGTCTATAAACTTATTTTCGAGAAGTTTCTTTTGCCTTAAAATCACCCGAATATCAAAATCTTTTTTTCTGTTTATAGATGTTTCTGTTTATCGATTGTCACCTGGCACCGGCACCGGATCAAAAAGCTCCTAAGAACATTCCCCATAGTACAGCCGGCAGAACACACACAGAGAGCGAAAATCCCCTAATAAGAGAATTCGGCAGTTTTACCAGCCCAAATATGTGAACAATGTATATGGGAATATGCACTGTGTATGAGAATATGTGGTGCATATTCCCATATTTATTTTCCGCACATGTGCTTTTACAGCAACAGGCGCTGCTCTGGGGTGAACTATCGCTTGAACCGGTTAAGCATTCCGAGCTTTTTCGAGGCATGTTTGGCCTTATCTTCCAGGTGACCTCTGAACCGCATGCTATCCGATACCTATGTCGACACCAAGGATCCCGATACTTTCTGAGTTCCTTGAAACTGCGAGACTATGAACAACATATCCTTTTTTTGCAGAAACTGCGCAGACCTGTGTCTTCGGGGGGTTGAATTTGACAAGGTTAAGTCAGTGCAACATGGGAAATTCCTCCAAGGAGTGTTCCCTGTCTGACACGATATAATTCGGCATTCCGATAACTCAGAAAGAGCGACATTCACTCGCCAGTATAATGAGCCTCTCCAGTACTGTCATCTGCATAGCAATTAATACTGGGGATATTTGTTTTGAATCAACAGTCTCAGGAGCCTGTCGGCATTCTGTGCTAAAAGATTTGTAACAAAAATATCTTATCTACTATAATAATTGTAAATTTCATAAGTACCTAAGTATAATGCTTTTGCTAATTGTAAAATGAAATTTATAGCCAGTATTTTAAATTAGATAAAACATAACGATGTTGAGTAGTTTTGTTTTTATATCGTCTACCTACTACGCATAACTCCGTGCGAGGCAAGAAAGAGAGCGGATTTGATAGTTAGGCGTCAGCGTTTTTATGGTATCGTTTCAGAATATGAATACCCAAGGTAATTCATTTCCTTCTGCATATGTAATTGTCTTAATAATCCATTTTTTTATTCCATAAAATTATAAAATAATTGAATTTCATTTAATATAATTAAATTAGCTTCACAGCTACAAACAGCTTATGCTTGAAGATTTACAAATGAATGGATCAACCTGAAGCTTAAGTAATTATATGATAAGATGGATAGCATTATTACATACACATCTATAGATACATACACACTCACGCTCGTATCCCACAGCGGTAGGCCAAGACTATCGAGTGCCACAAGCTACGCTCCAGATACACCTCTTTTGACTCTTCCACAATCATTGCGACTGCCATTTGACCTCCGCGACCTTATTAACAAGGAAACCTGACCAGATTTTATTATACATTTTAAGGGTATGTTCCGGGTTTCCTATACCTTTGTTGACGAGTAGCCCGCTATTTCGACACAGTTGCATGCATCATGGTCATGGGACAACTGGAGAGCTGCGAGCGCCGGACGATGTTGGTTAGGTTACATAACCCACGGGTGTTATCTATTGAACGATACTACACTCCACGTTTAGTTAGGGAAACCATCGAAATCACGAAATATTAAAATTTCAATCGTGAGGTCAGATTTAGGTTATCGAATACTTGGTCACCAGTGATTCAGTCTCTAAAACCAGAACTAGGTCGAAATAAGACTAAAAAAGTGAGTTATACGGTCAGTGTAGTGTGCCGTGACTTAAAAGTGAGTTCGAGTTCCAGTAGTAGCAAAAAACTTTTGCGAAAGCGGGTAGATCGACTTCGGTCGCTTTATCGCTAACCAACATCGTCCGGCGCTCGCAGCTTTCCAGTCGTCCCGTGACCATGATGCATGCAACTTTGTCGAAATATCGGGCAACTCGTCAACAAAGGTACGTGGTAGGAAACCCGGAACATACCCTTAAAATGTGTAATAATAACCGCGATAGTTTAAAACATTATGTTAGATTTGATTATGTTAACAGATTCAGTCGCCCGAATATTCAGGATACATTACAATGTTTTCCCTCGCCGTAAAATCATCGGTGAGTTTTCAAATAATGTACATAACTCAGAAAAGAGTCTTTTTTACATGGCCGCACTGGGTTTCGAATACCACTCCGACACTCTACATGTAAATTAGATAATTAATCTAATATTGAAAAGAAGGAGGTTTCCCGCCCTTGACTTGGTCCACGCCCGATCGACGCAGACATTCATAAAATGCGTGAGTTTTGGCAATTCGCTTGTGATTTACCGCCAGGAGTGTCGCGGTGCGGGCGGGGCGGCACGTAAATCATATTGTTTTACTTTTTTTATCCAACAGACCCTTACTGCGCTAGCTGGGTTGGTATATTTGGGATATGAAACACATATTTTCCAAATACTTTCGTAATTAATGCTCTGCAAAGTTTTGAACTTAGTAACTTTGTGGTAACGTAATTTTTTTCATGTACAACCCTATAAATGATTGAGTTGATAGCCCACTGAACGCGGTAACGACTATAACATTTACGGTTCATATGCCCTGTTGTGTCTGGATCGGTGGAGTAGAATATTGAACAAACCTTTCGGCTTACACTGATAACAATCTTGGCGTCAATATCAAAGTTGTGATCTTGCGCGCAAGGTCCGGGACTTTGATCCAGGATTTGGCTGATCAGGTAATAGATTAGGGCGACTGTCAACTGACCTTCCGTGATCTTGTTAACAGATCTACAGGTTTCCTCACGATGTTTTCCTTCACCACAAGATTGGTTAGGTTTCTAACTCAGAAAATATCATTGGTATATAACGGCACTAGGAATCGAACTGGCGCGGTACTTTTCGCTTACGAATCAGACACTCTAGTCATTAGGCCACCGATGATCTTACAATACAAGACGGTAAATAAGTTGACGGTAAAAGGTGATGTATGAAAAGAGTTATGGATATATGCTAGGCTAGGGAATTGTGTCAGGACAGAGCAAAGTGGCGGTCTATAGTCTCTGCCTACCCCACCTGTGGGATACAGGTGTGAGCTTTATGTATGTAAATAAGTTGTACACCTCTGAGGTCAGTATAAGTGCCAATAGTCCATCAGGTGTTGTCCTGGTGTTGCTGATGTCCATAGGCGGTGGTGACCACTTTCCATCAAGTGGCCGGCCCACTTGCCAGTTTGTCTGCCGTATAGCATAAAAAACAATAGCATAAAAAGGTGAACTTATCAGGGGAATTTGTCAGGTGAACCGCGGCTAGGGAAAGATCAGTAAGTTTCGGATTTCGACTCACACGCGAGTGATAAAGACATCGCTCGTGAATAGAATGCGATATAATGTCTTTCCAAGTAACATCAGCATGTTGTTGTCATAATTTAACAACCGTACGTAATCACAAACAGTACTTGTCTAAGTAAAATAGCTTTGCTGTGTGCACTCATAGTCACAGTCTGTTAATTGAAAGCATCGAAAAAAAATCATCATCATCACAGTCCATAACACGCCTCAAAGGTTGCCATCAACCAATATGCTTAGAAAATTCACACAACGCCATCTAGCCCCAAAGTAAGCAAACCTTATGTTATGGGTCCTACAGATAGCTGATAAACTACTTATATATATAGGTATATACATATACTTATTATACATATAACACCCAGACCCAGGAATCGAACTTAACAACTTTAACCAACTGAACGACTCAGATCGTAAATACGGCTCCATGATTGATCAATTTCGCAGGTACCGATCGCTACTCAACTTGCTATTGTCAATAGAAACCCTGTACGTCCTTGAGACCTCCTAGTACCTAACGGTGCAAGTAAATTAAATAATAAGTAATTCAGGCTCATTTAAGGGAAGCGTGTTAAATATCAACAGAGTTGCTAAACACTTTATTGCGTATAATTCTAACGGACCGCAGTGGGGGGTGACCTTGTTTACATTATGGTTGTAATAAAAACATAACCTGCTTTGCACAGATTTTTTACGTTTATTGAGGGCTGTAGCATTTTATCATCCTCATATATATGACGGCACTGCTCTACTATGATTTTAATAAGGTGGACATTTTTTTATTTAACGGTAGGACTAGTTTTGGACGTGAATTTGGACAATAAAGATGTACGGTGACCCTGTCCACAATGCTTGCCTTACACGCCAATGGTAGCTACACCCGAACTAATATTATAAATGAGAAACTAACTACGTCTGTCTGTTACGTTTTCTGGTCTAAACCACAGAACAGATTTTAATACTATTTGGCAAGCAGATATATAGATGGCAACCTGTGGCAGGACTTTCCAAAAAACAACTATGTACAGTCACCTGAATGTGCAAATTTCATCACGATATTTTCCCTCTCGGTTAGTGCTCAACTAATGTACATAGCTCAGAAAAGAGTCATTGGTACATGTCACAGGGGTTCGAACTCGGTACCTCTCACTTACGAGTCGGCCACCTTATCCACTAACCTCTTGACGTACTGTAAATAAGTAACTGGCAGCAAATAATGCAAGTGAGCAACATATTCATTCCCGAGTCTCCTAGTGTTGCGGATATCCAAGGGCTGTGTGCATTTACCATCAGGTGACTGCTTCCTCTTTAGACTCCCTATTTTAAACCTGTTTTAGTTTTAAAACCGCTACTATTATATGTTTCTAAATTGGTTTTTGACATTTTGACTTGATTACTGTAACTGTACGAGAACAAGTTTCACACAAATCGCGTGCAATAGACTTGTGCGTACTCTCTTGCGCCGCCCCTTGTCTCGCCACGACGCGCACAGTAATTACGTTGTTATTGTAGCTGATTATTTGATGGCAATGAACAACCCTTGGCAGGTTCACTGTTTAGCAGTTGATCACTACCTACATAAGTACCTACTTAGGTACACCTAGTTAGAGTCAGACCTACGCAGGTTTAGCTTGGCTATGGTTTGATAAGCTACTTAGACAAGTATTGTTTGTAAATTAGGGTGTGAGTTATCATCCCTCTACCCTTATCTTACTGGGTGGGACCGGCACATGTATCTGTCTTCATGTTTTAAAACAGTTGTAGCATAGGTTCTGTTTTATGATCGGCCGCCTGGCTGACGTCAACCCCCCTTGGGAATGCTGTTGAGATCGCAGTGTCTAATAGAAAACACAACAGAAAACACTGCTGCCCATTTTCTGGGTAATCGATACTGAATGGAACCACAATTTTGATATACGTTAGGTGACTAGAAAAGTTGAGAGATACAAAAAAATATATTAGAAATACATTTTTTATTACAAAATTTCAATATATTGTCCATAGATCTTTTTACAGCGATTCCGTCTAAACCAACATTTGAAGCTTTCGATCTTTAGATATGTCCTAAACTGCTGCTATAAAAGCACTCCAAGCGACCTAAGGGCTATCAAATTGAATGCCACGGAGTCCTGTTTCAGTTTTGGATAAAGAAAGAAGTTACACGGAGCTAGATCAGGGCTATAATGCGTAAATGAAGTAAATTCCACTGAATGGGTGGGTTGATTGTGTGGGTTTAGCTTTGTGTGACGATGCATTGTCAAACCTGTTTCAGGACATTTTTAGTTCACCAAAAACGGTTGGTAAATATACTTCAGAGTACCATTGGTCATAATCAGTTACGAGTGTTCAAGGAAATAGTCGCTTTAAGAATGTTACCTTTTCTTGCGCATACTGCGCACCCACGTTTGACTTTCCTGGGAGGATCTTCGTCTCACCTTCTCCAACCACCCAAACCCCTTCTGCCGCTTAGTTGATCATATTGATAAACCCAACTTTCATCTCCTGTAATTATATTTAATATTTTATTTTATTCAGAACACCAACAACAAGTTACAAGTATAATAAGACCACGCTAGGCCCGAATCACTTCTAAAAAAAAATTAATAATTTAGAACTTTCGAAGAAATTGGTCGACACCACAGGTGACCGAAGAGCTGGCAGCTACCTCGCACAAAGAATAAGCATTGCTATTCAGAGAGGTAATGCTGCCAGCATCTTGGGTACGCTTCCACACGGCCCAAACTTTTTACACATTTTAAGTTAGTTAATTTCTTTTTCTTTTTATTGTACATATTTATTTTTATGTTAGTTTATATGTTGTAAATAAATAATTTTACTAATAATAGGACATTACACCTTGTGCAGCCATAATTAAGACAAACTAAACGTACAAGTTCAACTGTAGGTATAAACTGAATGTTTACAAGTAAAACTGACAAGGATTGATTATCATCAGATTAGTGCCATATCCACATTTAATAATTTTTACCACTGTCAGTCAATACGGACTTATCGTGGTCCTATTATGGTAGTAGTAGTATATTCCGTACTTCTACATTTTCGAATTTTACAATTATTTCCTGGCACAATGTCACGCGAGCTTGTATTTGTTCAGCGGTCAGTGCATGAGCAACCCAACGCGAACACAAAGTTTCTTGACTTGTAGGTGACGGTGTAAAATTTCGTCAATGGTCAGCGATGATATTTTAAGGATTTCTACTATCTACTTGTAGGGTGGTTTTGGGTATTCGTGTAACATTTTTTTTACAGCCTCGATGTTTTCATTTGTTACTGAAGTCGCAGGATGACCACTTCTGTCATCATCTATCAAAGAAAAAATCTCTTGATTAAATTGAAAAAACCAAAAGCGACTTTCATTTAAAACAACTTTATTGTAAAGGCATCATAATCATATTACATCATTCAATATGTTTTTAAAAATGTGTAACTCAAAACTTTTCTTACCCTCGCGTCTACCACGGTAAGTAATGTCATCATCAAGAATGAATTTTTACTTTGTTTCTTTTGTTAATGCTGATGATACCTACCTGTACTTTTAAAAAAAAAAAATCATGTTTCATCTCTTGCAATACATCGAAGTGTGCCAAATTCTGGAAGACGGGATACATCCTTTCTACTTGACCGACCGTGTAGTTCCGTCGACCTTTCGTGACACGAATTGTCGTAAAAATATGTGAAGAATTTTTTTTTAAATACGCATGATAAAAAGAAAATAAAATGTCTAATAGTAGAAGCTGAATGCTAATGTACTTAGTAGGTAATTAACTTATCATTTCATTAGTGCAGAATAAGTTTAACTAAAATATTATTATTAGTTATTAATGTAAAGAGTGTTGAGTAAAGTTTACTATTATACAATAGTAAACTACAATGAAAGAGGTGAAAAGACATTTTAATCACTAGAAAAGCTTTATAAAAAGAACGAGTTATTCATATAAAAAAAGGATACCAAGCTCTTTTTACATTTTGTTGAAAAGACTATCACCATGAATTTCTTATCAGGTGGTATGTTTATCTACTTATTTCAATAAGCATTCAGTTCATTGCTACTGGAAAAAGAACCTTGGGGAGTATTGTATGGATTTTTTTTACTACTTTATTTCCTACATGCGGTAACAAAAATATTGACTGTGACACTCGGTAACAGAAATATTTTTGTAATACCTACTTAGTCGATATTATTCAGTTGCCTTGCTACTTCAATTTACATTGTTCTAGTACCTATATAAATAAATTATGAAAATAGCCAATTTTAACGCTGATATAGTAAATAGAATGGCTTACAATACCTATTGCTGATTTTAAGTTTTCTTAATAAACGCAACGTAGTCACCTTCCTGTGCACCATTCTGGACGGACGACTTATTTAACTTTTAGTAGGTATTTTATTATTGTATATTTTTAGTATTTTATACGTAAATATTTGTGTATATTTTTAACGTAACTGTAAACATTCTATGTGTACCTCAATAAATGTATTTACTACCCAACAGAGCAGGGTAATGTTGACCAAAAATAAACAGAACAACAACAAAGGCGTTCGCATTGTCCGTCCGTGGTTACGGACGAGGGGAAAATGGGAAAATTCGCCCCTACACAGCGGCCATCTTGTTACGTCATCGCGCCAGCCATGGGACGTATTTGGGGGAATCAATCCTTAATGCAGTTTGCATCAAGGTGCACTATGTCATTAATATTTGTATGACAACTAAAATTGTTAATGAGATAGCTTAATAAAGTTGAGAAGTGTGTAAATATGTAGATTAAATGACTAAATTATATTAAGTCGGTAGACATTGAACATAAAAACATTAAATTAATTTGTCATTACGGCACGACTTTTCTGCCAATCATTTTTACTTATTTCACTAAACATAAGATATTATAGTAAAACATAAAGTTTAATCTCAATAATAGCTCAATTACCTCTAACTCTTGCTGAAAGCTTTAGAATGCCAACTTTGTTCAACAGCAACGAACGCTAAAATAGTAACTGATACCGGGCAAACTATTCAGTAAATAAAAGTCATACAATTAAAAAGCAACTCCTCGGAAAAAGTGCAAAAGAAAACGTGCAATTGTTTGGAAAAATAAAAATATACGTCACTCAATGCGTCCCAGCGTACGCTTTGGAGTTAACGGACACACGTGATTGGCTGGTCGGAATTAAGGGGTGTGGCGTCCGGTGGCCCCGCCCCTCTCCGTTAGGGGTCTCGCCGCGCGAGCCACCAAACCACATCGGGCGCTTGCCGGTGGCGCAGCGCGTTATACCGTACATGCTAAAATATAACCTCAAATAAACACGTGAGCAATAAAAACCGGTACCCCTAAAAAAGTTTACAGTGACAATGAGTGTGGACCCGTCATTGATATGACTGTCAGTAAAGATATTAGTGTCGACAACAGTGTAATGGGTTAGGATGATGAGGATTCTCGTCGGATTTCTGAAATAAACAGTGCATTACATCTATCAGATTTTGTTCGTGTTTGGACAAAAGGCAAGGCGTGTCTCGACCCGGCGCCTGAACACGGCATTGTGCAATCGATCGCCTGAAACCAGTGACCTCTGGTGGTAGCACCGCGATGAAATACCCCAAAACCGAAACCCAGGGCAGTATAGACACCTGGCTCCAGTGACATTACTAATAAGTAACCTAATGTGAACAATACAATTACCCATAAAATAACTTTAGACAATACAAGTCCGAAACGCACCGTCGATATTTGATAAGAAAATTTAGTATCCAAATTCTTCCACATTGTTTCCAGTAGCATTTTTTGAAATGCTAAGTCAATAGATGAATCTTCCAGCAAATTTATTAAGGATAGATAAATAATTAGAGGAATTACTTATGCATGTTGCCCTTTTGACCGG
Source organism: Blastobasis lacticolella (assembly GCA_905147135.1). Lineage (NCBI taxonomy): Eukaryota > Metazoa > Arthropoda > Insecta > Lepidoptera > Blastobasidae > Blastobasis > Blastobasis lacticolella. The sequence continues at coordinate 9,946,968 of LR990039.1, read as the reverse complement.
GATGACAAGTTGTGTGCAATAATCATACGGATAGTGATAAAGAAATTCTAATTAGCTTAATATAGTGTCTTAAAGGTATACCAAAGTCCGATAAACCTTTCGCGTAAGTAACTTAACCCTGAACCGATAAATGCAAATTTCGCACACCAATAATAACAGCAGCACGCATTACAAAGGGAGTACAAAGAATCGATTTGCCGGCCTCCGTTTGCGGATGATATAATTGCAGCTGCATTAGTTTGTGAGATCGTCAAAATCGAGGCCAACACCTGGCCTACATCGCAGGTTATTGAGTTGTAACGCTGCATAATAAGCTGCTGCCGTGAACACGGCGCTAATATCCCGCTACGCCTATAAAGACGTTGATACATCCTGAGATTTGGCTTCATTAAATTTTCTTCAGCTGCCGCCTCTAGAAAGCCTTAAACATACGGACTTTCTTTAAGGCGAGCTACGTCTGGAAGGACATTTGACTCATCTTCGGCTTTTCACTTCTTCTGGCTGAATGGAGATGTCCTGATGGACTCGAGGTCGCAGTAGGTTCGGACGGGGTGTGCCCAGGTGGCCGTTCAGTCGTCAAGATAGCCACCGAGCCGAAGTTGCAGCTGTGCGGGGGCTGGAGCGGGCAGGCTGGGTACGCGCTGGAAGGATGCGTGGACGCAGCGCTGCTCCGCCCGCCGCCGCCGCAGCCCCACTCGAGCCAGCTCGGCACCGTGTACGCTACCAAGCGCCGGCGGAGAAATGGAAAGAGGTCAGTGCCATGTTTTTTGACTCGGTGAGGTAGGGTTTTCTCTCCTTTCAGTGGAAGGAAAGAAGATTTGTTAACTCGTTTTAAAATTAAACAACTGTCATTGGATTAATTGCTGATAAATATATTAACTTTATCACTAAGTTTCTCAACTGCGTTTCATAACAACAAATGTTTTACAGGCCTACAAAGTAACTGTATTTGAACATTAGAAATAAGGCCTGCAAAATTTTTTCTGAAATCCTCAGAAAAGAAACTAGTTTAGATTTATTCGAGGAATTCTGGTTCTAATTCTGCAGCGTAGATACTAGGTACGAATCACGTAATCAAAGAAATCGGTAATTTGTCATATCCTCCGTTAACAACGACACAGCTAAAAATAAATTAGTTACAGGTACACAGCGACGTATCCTTTTCGTTGCTTGATAAAATAATCGAGTTGTAACGAAAATATCCATCTATCGCAACTAATCGATTTGTGACAATTACGAAAACATCGAACATCCAAAACAAGGCTCTATATTCGGCCGCATCACCTATTGTTGTTGAATTTTCAACCTTTTCATTAATGATTTATGGAATCGGTGGTGTGTGTTGTCACGAAGAATGCTCGACACGATAATAATTTGGATTCGGTCAAGCTTGCAGGTTTCACTGGATGTGGTACGTTGAATTAAAATACAAATAATACTCGTATCTTTAGAATTCTACTTTATTATCTATACTTATAATAAAGTAGGCACAAAGCACTTTATGAATGTGAATAACAATAATACCTACTAATTAACAAATTGAAATAAAACTTTACAATTTATATGTAAGTATAGAATCTATCTAAAAACATTTATGTGGAATAAAAAATATTCGCGGCTCTGGCAGCGGCGGCCTTATTTGGTTTTTAAATCCCTGTTTATTTTTCATACTTCATTAGCTCACAGTGGGCAACTTGATATCCGTCGCGAGACTTCTGACTAAATGAGCTTATAAGGCGCAAATGAGATCGTTAGGTTCAAGAACTAACAAAACGATTTATCTAGGTAGCAATTTAAAATAAACCAACACAATTTATATATAAGTAGTAAGAAAATGAAATACGGGTAAAATGATTTCACCAATACCGGAGAAGCATGTAGCAGCACCCGCTGTCACGGAGATTTTCATTGTCTTTTCGCAAAATTTTACCTATAAAATTTTCCGTCGGACCTGCAAAATGTTTCAGTTTTGATGTGAGTTCAAATAAGGTGACAAGAAAACATGTCTTATGTTATTTTATTAATTGTTAGCTGCGCCGGTGCCGCCTCAGCTGAAAACGCCAAGCGACGCAAAAACGAAGTTGGTGAAGACTATATATTCGCGCTGTTTGGCGTGGAAACCCTTGGACCTTGGGACCAGGCGCACACTCCTTATTTCGGGAACTAGCTAAGCGCCTGGTCGATATTACTAAAGACTAGAAGGCTGGCGAAGTAGAGACTTCGAACAGCGACCTAGTGTCGCTATCCAGCGGGGCAATGCAGCCAGCCTTCCGGGCAAATTTCCTAATAGCGTGGACCTGGGATTTTCTATTAGTAGGTTTATTTAGTTACTTCGTTTTTTATGTTAGTATTAATATTCATTAATGTTATTTTGATCATCATGTTAAATAAATTCATATCTATATTAATAAATAAACTGACTTCTATTTAATAGCTCCTTCTTTAAAAATCTACATTGTCCTCTGAATTACGAAGTCAGCCATCTTAGCCGCTCGCTCGGCTCGAGCGCGGTGGTTTATAACAACAATAGGTATGCTTGTCGCTTCGCTCCTCGCAACCTAACCTTCAGTGATGGAACGAAGTTTAAATAGATAATTTTTTTTTTACATATTTTCATATAAAACAGTGAAATTATCACATTTTCGATTCCTGTTTAGGAAATGCATGAAATTCATAGGAAAAGCGTCTCATAAAATTGACTTATAATTCCATTATAAATAAAATAAACTCAAACGAATTCCCTATTTATCTACTGCTGTTTATTCGCTTATTTATCTATACTAATATTAGAACGCTACGTTATCAGGGAGGTAAAATAGGCTAAAGTTTTCCCCGAAATCAAATCAATGTGGTTTCTACGTGAACAGGTACGGCACGTAGCACCGAACTATACACACGTACATAATAAAGAAGTAGTTAGTTACAATTGTCACCAATGCAACAGTATTTCGCGAGTAAGGTTTTGGAAAGAAGGTCGTGCCGCTACTATGTAAAAGTTGGAAAGACAGTGCGCTAACGATGCCGTATCTAGACACGCTATGCTATCCATAAGCCTATGAGCATTCCGAATGGCGCGTTCAAAAATTAGTCGCGGCCTATTATATTGATTCGATTATTAATTTATGGGGTGAATAATGGCTCTAGTGTCGATACAGTTGAATCGATACAGTTGAATTGATTGTTGCCGTGAATTTGTGACCGTGCGTCCATGATTGATAATCGAGTAACGGATTTGTACGGTACTTTTTAAATTCTCATCTCTTTCTGATTTTTGACGTTCTTGTGTGACCCTTTTGGATGTAACGATTTGATTGCCCAATTTGCTCGTTTCGCTAATTTGAAATCGTATCCGTGCAAAGTGGTATAGTTATGGTAACGTATGCCATCAATTGTATTGTAAGAAAATGACAAAGCCCCTTGGACCTTACTGAACTTTAAATAAAAAGTACCGCGCAGTTCAGTTGTGAAAGAGAGTCAAGCTTATGAGCCACTTATAGTGCTGTGCCGTTCTAAGCAGGGCAGATCCATTTAAGTCCTGATATAAGAGCTCGTGATAGGCCCCCAGGTCTGCTAAAACGCATACAATGTTTTGGCGACGAGCAGACATTATAGCCCTACATATCCTCTTTCGCGCGGGCAGAGTTAAGACTCGAGCACTAAGCAGAAAGTTCCGCTTCGCCACCATAAATGTTGGCCTTCCTATCAGCCGCTCAAGAGAAGAGTTGGCCCATCTCTTACGCAGGCGGCACGTACCTTAATACAGGTGGCATTCCTGCAGAAGGTACGAAGGCCGGACTCCAGGTCAACGAACATTAGGCACCATGACTACAAGTTACATGCTGCGGTAACTGCTTTCCTTCAGGCAGGCCGTAAGTTTGTAGTGGTATAAAAAAATGTAGTGCATCGGATCAGCAGACGACATAGATATTCCATCCTCTGAAGAGAACATGATTGATGTGGATATCAACGGCCACGTGGGACAGATGAGCGAGGAGTTTAGATAGTCGCACAGAGGCATTGATTACGGCCAGCCAAACAGTGCGGGAGAAAAAATGCTCCCAACCCTGCCAACTTGGCCATGGCTGACCTACTAAGATGGCCTGTAATTGGCGATATGTCATATTGCATGGTCATTCAATGCAATTAATAATAGAATAAAGCCATACAACACAACACCAAGTCTCAGACTTTGATCTCAGAGAACACTAGATTACCTGCCGACGGACACTGTCGAAGCCAGGTCGAGAAAAGCGAAATACAAAGATAGTCCTACTACAGTGGGACTTCTAGAGGACCCTGAGGGCAAAGATTGGATCCATAGTGCTGCAGCCCGACCTACAGCCATATTGGAATTTCAACAATAAGCATTCCTGGCGATGTTTTTTTACCCCTTTCTTGAAGAACTCTATGTTGTACTTTCCAGGGAAAACCTCTCTAGGTAGTTCATTCCACAACCTTAGAGTGCATGGGAAAAAGTTCCTTTGGAACCGCACAGTTTGCGACCAATTTGGCTCCAAGGATTCTGTTAAATAGCACAGTGAGCAAGAGTAATTCCCTGGCCTCCACTGTTTTCTAGGTTTCGATGGGTATTCTGTCAAGGTCAATAGCTTCTCCGTTCTTCATGCGGACAGAGATCTCTCCACCTCATGAAGGGTTATCTTGCCAAGGTTTGCAGGAAGTTGTAGTGATAGCACGCAATACATGGCCTCGTTAAACAGCGCCAACGGTCTTTAATAGAATTTGCACTTTTGAGCTACAAGCCGTCCTTGCCTTTTATGGCTACACACATCTTGACTTTGTCTCGACTCCGCGACTTTACCAGCTTGCAGATGAGCTTCTGCCCCTCTAGAATATTCATCGCATCGTAGAGCGGATCCGGCTGGGCCAACCGCGCTTTTGCTACCGTCATTTTAGCTCGCCGCTTAGCTCACAACTACATCTTCTTATCCGATAGTTACTGCGCTGATATTTCTTGAAACATAGCCCTTTTGCCCGTTACTACTTTCTGCACCTAACTGTTCCACCATCCCATGTGCTTGTCAATTGTCGGCGTTCAATGTGGCCAGTTCTGTTCGTCCGAATTTTTAAGAATATACTTATCTAAAGGCACGAGAGCTTATTAGTGGTTTCTCCTTTTGCGCTCCAATCGAGGCCTCCATAAACTCCCGGCTCTTTTTAAAGTTAATTAAATAGACGGTTCACAACTAGGCCAGTACATGACAAGGACTGGATGCTGGGTATTAGTGAGGCATTCTCAATGGGATACATGGCCGATGTCACGTCTTCGGATAAGCAGATAATCGATGTGATTTATGCAGGCCACTTTTATAGGCTCTTCTACCGATCCAGTGTGCAAAAGCTTGTACCCCTGCTCGATTTCCCTAGACTTGGAGATCCCGCCACATCGCCTCTTGCAGAAATGGCACCTGAACGCGATGCCTGTACAGCAAATCGGCCAGCTCTCGAGACCGGCCAGACAGCAAGCCAACGTTCAAGATGACAATGCGAATCTTCCTGCTAGGCGCTAACTTCTTTAACATGACAGAGTAGCCCTAGCCCATGTATTGCAGCGACGCCCTAGCATGGTACACTGAGTCCTTATCATGGACATCCAAACGAACAGTATGCAGGATTGCAATAACTTTAAAGGTATCAAACTTATGGGTCGTATAATTATAGACCAAAGACTTCGACAGGAATATCTGGAATAGGTGCCTAAACTAGCCTGTATCAGAAAAATTGTCCTGCGTCAGGCCCAAGAAGCGATGGATTGAAACCCATCGGCTGGTAACAGGAGGATACCGAAGACAAAGCAGAGTGTAGAAATCTGTCTTCTCTAGCACAGCGGACTTGGACGGAAGCCGGGATTGACCGTAGAATTTGGGTAGTGCTTATTTTCTGATATGAATATATTTCAAGATAAGAATATCCGTTAATCTGAATTAAATTTTAATATTGAAAAAAGACTTTTTTGGTAGGTACATAATCGTACATACACTATCATGCCCGTCTCATGAGACAGATATTTCTGCCTCTTCTACATTTTTCTATTTAAATTTTGATTCTAATGTCACTCGCAATTAAGTACATGCGCAAGATATGTATTTCAGTTCAAAGAGAGGGTCCGAAATTATATACCATGGCTAAAGTGCATAAAAATACACAGTTATAGTTTTTTTGATGGTTTTAACAACCTTTTTAACGAGTTGCGTGTAAACCATTAAATATGTTATTTATATGCTCAGTGATTTTACGATTATTTGTGTTACAAGTCTTATTAAATCTAGCTATTGCCTCTCTTTTGGCAGTGTATAATAGATTTTAACAGATAATATTTTGTTTTAAGGGAAATAAGCACGTGTATAGATTTTGTAACAATGAAATATCTTATGTTATTTATAACGATATATCGTCCGATAATACCATATTATTTTAATTAATTTAGTTTGAATGAACCATGTTATATAATTTACCAACATTCATTGATTCTCTTCTCATATCGAAAATTGTGAAAATCAATGTTCATCATTTGCGGTAGGTATTTATTTATGAGTGAATTAATCGTATATATAATAAATTTTTCGTATAGGTAATATGTATAGATGTTTGCTACGCATAAAATTGTTATTCAAATATTTTGGTGATTCCCCACCCCGTCGACATTCGAGCTAGTTTCGACTTGCTTACGGAAAGTTTTCGAAGGCAGTACCTGAGATCAAATATGTATTTGATAGGTATTAAGAATTTGAAGTGTGTTTAAAATTAGAAATAAGAAATTCGGTTAGGTTAGTGTTGTAACATAACGTTGAGGAAAGTACTTAAAACATCCGCCATGTATCTACAAGAAAAAAGCTTTGCGGTGCTCCATTAACTTGGACACGTAAAGTACAATGTAAGTTAGAAGTATTGTGTTATATCAGCATAAGTTCTTATTTGGCAATAAAAATTCGACCAAAGAACATTCAATGAATTCTCATTCGCGTTTTATATGAAAAGAACAGTATGGTAAAGAAAATATGTGTACAAAATTATATATGAAAGTATTGATTGCATTGATTGATTGATAAACCAAAATTCAAAAGTTAATAATTGAGTAACATATCATAATAGCTTGTCCTGGAATAACCGCTTGTAATTAGCTAGTATGGCAGTACTAATAGAACTCATTCATTTTCATTAATTTCAACCGAAGCAACACAAAAACACGACAAAAACGAACAAAAACCCTCTATTAGTGATTGATCAGTAAATTACAAACGTGCGAAGACAGCTAAGGGACTAAAGGTAGGCCAAGACCCTACATTTTAAATGTTTTATTAAAGACAGACTGTCAACTTTCATAATAAAATACCCCTTTGTTCGAATCTAAGTTGCGGCGACCCCTCCTTACGAACAAGACAATCTAACAGCGTTTAAGCCATCTGCAAATAAGCAGCTATAATTATTTTCCCTTCGCCATAATTCGTACTGGTACTGGTGTTCGAATGCGATTATAAATTCTAATTAATAATTCATGGCGAAATGATGCATTTAGCATGGCCCCGGCTACAATTGAAAGCGTCGAAATCGTCTCTGTGTACTAATTTAGTATCCTTCAGGGTTCAAATGGCAGATTATTATTTAGCTGGGCTGACAGGCCATCTGCGCAAGCGCAGGCAGGTGGTTCCGGGCGCCCGGTACCGCAGTATGCGAGCAATTTTGCACAATTTTTTCCTTCGTTATTAAGCTTGAAACGGTCATGGGCTTCATGATTTGCGAGGCATTCGCACTGCCCAAACGGCTACTGCGCAATTCGATGTTGCATATTGTTAACTGTTTTAGTGGTGGAGTAATTAAACGTGTTGTCGGTTGGTCGTGGAGTTGTTATAATTGAATTGTTATCATGTTAGCTTTACCTATCTTAGTTTGCCTCGTAAAAGAATCTTCTCTACGGTTTTTGGGAAGTCACTTTTCTTTGCCAATTTTCCCGTGATTTATTTTCAATAGTATCTCACATTAAAAGTCTCGTAACAAAATATAGGCAATTTACGTTTTGTTAATTTATGAAAAATATAAGAGTATATCTACCTGTCATGAGTTGCTTAATTTTTTGTTGCGGTATTTTTTAAATAAGTGAACAGGCTGACCTGTTAATAATCAAATCAACGCCAATGACACTCCACTGATGGACTAGGTCCACAACTGTAGAGATCTTAGCAGGCGGATTGGAGATAGCAGCATTGAACTTTTTTAATAGAAATGCTGCTGTTAACGGATATAAGAGTTGGTCTAACTCAGAACATTATAGTAGATGCTTTTTGAGTTACACTTTTGGACTTAATGACAGCAATTGGGGCCAATGACCGCTATCGTCAACCCATATTCCATCTACTATAGTCGCCTTCAATCCGTCGATGTATGGGTTGGTACAGCATTCTACCGGTCACCACAAGGAACTCCTATCGTTAGTGATATTAAGACCGTTTTGCTCACTTCTTAAGCGGCACTGGTCTGGTACCTATGCTTGCGAGATCTATAACCAAGGTTAACAAGAATTCTGTATAGGTGACCGTTTCGTATTTTGAAGCTAGTCGAACTTTAGCTCGGTAACGAGCTCGCCACTCCGTAGGTGTGCCTTCTAATATCGTTGGCGAAGCGATGTTGACCAAGGTCTTCCGCTAAAGACCTTATAAGTGGTTAAACAGTTCCTAGAGCCGATTGGTACCCCGTGACGGTACCTATTACGTTATTGTATAAAATGTCCATCAGAGAACAGATGGCATGGAGCAGTGAAGTTCTCAAGTGACGACCACGTACCGGAAGACGCATCGTGGGTATTCCTAACACAAGAGTGTTTGTATTAATTTAAACTCTTTATTGCTTATCAAATACTGCTTGTAAAAGTAAGTAAACTTTAAACTAGCAAAGGCGGACTTATCCCACAATGGGATTTCTTCCAGCCAACCTCCTGATAGGAGGTCTCAAGACAAATTGAACTGACGATCTAGTAAAGATCTCATACCTGTGATCTCATCTAAATGTGGCAATCACAGGACCGGCCCTTGTGGAGATCTCTCTGGCCTCTGCCCAGTAGTCGGCGTCTTCCGTCCGATATGGTGATAAAACTATTTGCTCACATTTTTCCGAGTTAAACTACCTAAAGAATGTCGGTTAAACAATTGACACCCACAATACTGATCTAACCGATAATCGTGCTCAGTCGTGCATTCGCAACCGTATCACCGCTTCTGAGAAAACTATTTTTATTGAAAAAAAAACCTAGTGCGATCCAATTAGAGCTCTTTCGCTTACGTACATCGAATACTAATACGTCTGTGCGGCTGTTTGTAAGTCAGAGGGGTGCTTCATTAAACTGAGACATAAAGTATTTGCTATTGTTACTAGTGTTAGAGACAGAATGTAAACAAGAAATGTGTGTATGAACTTAAGGGCTTAATAAGGTATTGTGAAAATAAACGAGGTTTCTGTGTTTTGGGGTATAATAGGACCACGGTAAGTCCGATTTAAAAGCGATTATAAAGTGTGGATATGGCAATAATCTGCGGATAATCTGTCCTTGTCAGTCCTTCCTGTAAACATTCAGTTATTTGGTCACGATTAGCTTGAACTTTTGTCTAAATTATTAATTATGGTGAAAATTATCTTCCGCACTACCTTGATAATAGTTTTACCCATTATTTAATAATATTTTTCTTAACTTACGAAAATAAACAGTCCTACAGAAATCAATTTGTTTGTTATGACTTTTATGTATGACGTTCTATGACGTCGCGATACAGATATTTTTTTTTATATTCGATTCGGACAATAACGAGAAAATGCGCCATCACATCAAATCAATTGCAGGGCGAAGTTCACAGTGTAGTAATTTTTGTTAACATAACAATTTGAAATTAAGGTATCTCAACACTGGAATCTTCTTTCAAAAAAGAATTTTCTTGTTTGAGTTCTGTGTTACATAGTTCAGTTTTAAGTAGGTATAAAAGTCAGCACGTCAACCTTGAACCTTACGCCATATCTATCGCAGGCAATTATTGCCGAAGCTCTTACCTACCCCCGACCTTAATCACCTTGATACGTTGCCGCGTGTACTTTCCACTTAGCACTGAGACATGCATTCAAGTTGGCTTGTAAATCGCATCGCACGCGCCTCATAACAGGGACAGCCCCGCCTTGCCTCAGGCTGGGGCCTGTAATTCCGATCCCTCGTGCCCCTGATTGTTTTAATGTATTAATTGATTATCTGAAACGTGGCTATTACATATTTATTACCACGCAAATCGGTCACGTCCGCTGATTTAGTACCGCGCCAAAGGCTGTCCGTCAGGCGTCCGTCTCATTGGAGTAGGAACTTTTGAGTTATGGAACTGTACGTAACGTTTTATCACGTCGCAGCCACAAAAATTTGTGTAGCAAACTGGATACTAATAAGGTAGTATCACTCGTTAATTATCGTGTACCACGACGCAATTATAGCGTACGAATAACAACAACTGCATCCGCAAAGGACTCTAATTTAGACGTTACATTTTGCACTCACTTCCTTCAGCTATAATTTTCACCCCGTTCCTCCGAACAAATTGCAATCAGACATTATGTTTCTTCGAAACACACAGCGTTGAGTGAAGAAGCTGTCTAAGATTTTACCTTAATAAATGATGCAAACATACCAATCAATCCGCATATTACCTCCTTGTTGCTCATTCCAGCAGCAGTGCGGCTTTACTACTTCCATTGAAGCGCGCTGAAACTTGTCATAACATGTTTACCTCATAGCGTCTACAGATTTTGCCGGCAATGAATGCAAAATCTTATATTTGTTTAAAAAATAGTTTTTTATTACTTATTTCGGTGCGAAATATGTATTAGTGGTGTTGTGTAATTTGGTAACTATGTTTTTGATGTGTTTTTGTGCAATAAGCGTGCAAAATCGGTAAGTCGAGGCCGTAAATACTGATGCCGGGCGGGTGCTTCGGACGAAGCTGTGTTGCTGGGCATCCCTCATCGTCTTTTAGCCAATGATGAGGCGGATGGTGGAAGCTCAACATCCTCGGAGGATGAAGGTGTAGCTACCGCGCACCGCAGCGTCCGTGTCTACTTGCCACCCGCGCATTGGGTTGGAGTGTAGCAGTTGCACCCTTTGGTATCCTCTAACCGCGCATTGTCTTTCTAAATAACTAACAAGACAGGTTAGTTACATCTTGCACAGTTACCTCTTATTTGTGAAATTTATCTGGTGTCTCGTAAATGCTTGAAGTAAATTATGGAATTTATGATTTGTACTTATATTATTGTTACAAGCTGTTAGACATCCAAATAATATAAAATAAAATATATGTACAAAATGTTTACACAGAAGAGGACTTTTGACTCCTAGTCAGGGTAAAAAAAAAATTAAATAAAAAAAAATTATGTAGACTTTCCTGGAGCTAATAGTACATGACATGAGAGAGAACGACAAACATGTATTACATAACAGCTATGTGGGTAATATTAGTACAGAAATTGATAAAGAAGTAGTTAAACTGAAGACTAATAAGAAGGATCTTAGATCTTACTCCCTTACAACAATTTGGCTCACCGACTCGGGCGAGTCATCATCTTTCCCGGCGTATGCCAGGGTATGCTTGGAGCAGTGTTCATTATAAATCTACCATAGGGTTGAATACCTAAAGCGACACCAGGATTTGTGCAATGTAATGCCTCTGGTGATGTAAATGTCCATGGATTGCTGTACCTGCTACCATCAGGCTATGAGCATGTTTGCCATTTTAGTGGTATAAAATAAATTAAAGTATATGAAAAGAACTCTCACATTTATAAGACTGTGGACTATTTAGCCATCACAGAGGGAGTTTTGCCTGGTCTCTCAAATATAGGTCTACCATGAACTAGTTATTGAAACAAGATCTAGTAAATTGGGAAGCGGCTGACCCACAAGATCTCAATCCCAGTTCTCTGTTACGTAACTTTTAGCCCAAAGTTAGGGTTAAGAGCTTTTTTCATAAGTATACATCTACGTCCAGATGCTCTTTCACTTCTTATTCAATTCCTGGCAGGTATGCAGACCTGGTTAGATGGTCCAAATTACATTAGAAAATAAAAAATAATAATTAAATATAATAATAATTATAGTTAAGTACTGATTGAGACTCAAAAAAAAAAAAAAAAAATATAAGGGACATGTGCAGGCAAATACAAATCAATTTGGAAGCAATCCATTTATATGGAAGATAATAACGGGTAATCTATGTAATTTTCCCTATAAATCAAACCATTGCAATTTCCCATTTGTGGAATACTTACTATTCACTTACTATGATGGTACAGTAACCCAAAGTGAGTCTGGGTACTGTAGGAATAATAAATATTTTATTATTAAAAAAAAAAAAAAAAATCCTTTGAGGAAAAACGTTTTAAACTGATAAGTCAGTCAGTCAGTAATGTATTGCTTACTTCCATATCCCAATAAATATTTAATGTGGTAATAATGATTACTAGGAGTTAATGTGGCCTAATGAGTTTCTCTGTATATTACTAGCTGTGAGGTTCTTAGATATAGCTTTGCTAGCTGACTTCGCTTGATTTAAATTTGTAGTTGAATGTGTTTCTTGTATATTGTATTTTTGCAATACGAATAAATAAATGTGGCCTAATGAGGGCCGACCCCCTGAGGGTTGAACTCCGACTGTTTGCAGCAGTCACCAATTGAATGATAGAGAAGTAGAGATGCATCTCACTGTCTCATCAGTGGTCTATTTTGCTGATATTCTAATAGCCCACCAGAACAGGGTGACACTGGAAAACCAGACACAGTGGCAATTTCAGATCTCAATTTCTGAACCAGTCCTGGAGCTGGAATACCCCAGGTACTCTACCTCAACCTGTACACAATACAGTGATAAAGATAGGATAAATTATAGGTACTATCTAGGGACACATTTTATTATTTAGCTAACCTAACTATTCCAAGGGTGCTTACATTGTTGTTGGACTCAGGTCTTTATGAAGTCTTTAGACAGGGCAGACCCAGAGAGCCATTTCAAGCGTTATTTGAGATTTTTTGAATGTGCTATAAATAACAGAACAGCAAGTCTCCACAAGAACCCAGTAACACACTTACCACCGTTGCAGCGGATGCACGATGGGGAGCTCACCTAGACAACTGTAGTCTGTTAGACATCTGGACATCATATCAGAAATGATGGTGTTACAATCGGAATGGTGATGTTTGCCGTATATATGGAGCTGTAAAAGTACATGAAGCAAGCCTTCAGTGTGCAAACATTCTAGTTCAGTACATATAACAGGACATTACTGTATGTAGTTGCAGGTCAAATCAGCAGTTTAAAACACCTGACAAAATGCAGAATTTGTATGCAATACAGACTTGTGAGCTCATTGTCACTTCTTTATCATTTTATGTGGCTTAAAACATTAATAATGGGATTTTCTTTTTCTCATACGCAGGCGAGTTTTAATGTAAAACTCAAAAAACATTTGAGTATTAAGTATTGTTACATAATTTAGTTGCCACCTAAGTAAATAGCCTTTTACAACAGACGGAGGTACTCATTTCCATGCTTTCCTGAATTTGACTGCACATCTCACTGACAGCGGTGTACCTTTCGGGAAGGTACAGCGGCATAGCCGACCGCCTTTTAAAAATGCTCTTGCCGGAATGGCATTTGTTGCCCCGGGCCTCGGAGGCCTTGATTCGTAACTGGGGCGTCCGTGTTGTGAACATATCGTCTTGACATCACCCTCACACTGGTAATCCTCTCAGGGAGGTATAGCGGCATGGCCGACCGCCTTTGAGGAAACAAACCCGTGCCAAAATGGCATCTGTTGCCCCAGGCCGCGGAGGCCTCGTGGGCGTCCCAGACTGTTGACTCGGCTCGGATGGGCGAGAATCCGTGCCAAAATGGCATCTGTTGCCCCAGGCCGCGGAGGCCTCGTGGGCGTCCCAGACTGTTAACTCGGCTCGGTTGGGCGAGAATATGTCACTTGGGACTCAAACGATGACTTGACGAAATATTGCGATGCATTCAGTAAGACGGAAATTTCGGCTTGCGTGGCCTCCGTCTAATCTGATAACGCGAGTTCTCAATCACATGAACACGGCAGAGAGACCTTACATATTAATTGCGCCGTACTAGACTCAGTGCGCCTGAATGCCCTACCTGGGGGCCCGAGCTCTGAAGGAGCTGGTACCAGTAGAGAATCTGAGCGAAAACCTGATAGATTTCGCAATTGGGAGACGCTCACCCCTCCACAAGTGGACAAACTGCAAATCTTGGCTTGAAAAAGGAGAGGGGGAGGGGGTGAAGCTACTCAGTGTAGTTTAGAGGAAAGAGAGAGAGAGTTATGCTCTCATAAGTACCTAAAGTTACTGGTTACTAAGATGAAACAAACTATTAATTCAGGAATTTTGCAAACTAATATACTAATAACTTGAATATGTATAATGTAATGACCTACACTTATGCCACAGTATTATCCTTTTTCTCCTCCTGAGTAATATTGTCTGCAGAAATATCCAAGTGTATGATTATGCAGATGTCTTCCTGAGGTCAGAAGAAGAGTCAAAGCCGTTCTTCTTGACATGTCATGCAGTGTGCATAGGGAGATGGTCGACTATTTAAAAAAGTAATATAATAGTTTTGTGTCAAACACAGGCACTCTCTTGGGCTGTGGTTTACTCAGAGAAATAGCTTTTAGAATCTGCTGCACATAAAGGTTTATCATATATTCTCATTTAATGGGACACAATGGTGGAAATAACCAACTTGTATAAAATATACCCACTGTACAGGTTAGAATGTCTTTTAAAAATAAGGTATCTAGAAATATAGCTAGCTCCTGGCCTTCAGGAGGTTTAGGGTGATGTAATGTGAATTAAAAGAAACATTTATAAAAATATAATTAAAAAAGGTATTTCTAAATAGCAGTCCCTCTAAATCTTTATTTATGGAGAACATGGAGAGGCACCAACAAGGATTTTCCTAGAGAACAACCCTTAGACAAGTAGGGAAAACTGGAAGAGTTATATAATGTACAAAAATTTTACTGTCATCAGGTTGGCAGAAAAACAGACTCAGCTCAGATTTCATATTGATTTTTACTTTTGGTAAGGTGTTTATTACCTGATTTAAAACCAGAGACTGTTGTGTAGTGATTAACTATTATGTGTAATTACTGTTAATGTTACTATTGTTTGTAAGGGCTTCCCTAATAAGACTCTTATATTCAGCTTTACATTTTTATGGTTATTTTTAAGGTTACAATTGTTGCTGACGTCATTAGCAATATAATATGTTGATTTTTGGAATAACATTTCATGGAAATTTCTATAATTTTGAAAGGAGTCGTGGTATTTTTGACATACTAAAATATTTTATGTTTCAGAATACTTAAACTAAACATTAAAATTGCATATTATTTCAATTATTTGATCACATAGCGTCTGCAATCCTCTTTCACCAGCAGTAAACAAACAAGTCTTCACTCAACGCTGTGTGTTTCGAAGAAACATAATATAACTGTTTTGCATTACAACAAAACGGATATTATGTGTATGAGAAACACACAGCGTTGCAGCAAGGTTCTTGCTGGTGGATCATGAAGACTTCTATGAGGTAAACATGTTATGACAAGTTTCAGCGCGCTTCAATGGAAGTAGTAAAGCCGCACTGCTGCTGGAATGAGCAACAAGGAGGTAATATGCGGATTGATTGGTATGTTTGCATCATTTATTAAGGTAAAATCTTAGACAGCTTCTTCACTCAACGCTGTGTGTTTCTCATACACATAATATCCGTTTTGTTGTAATGCAAAACAGTTATATTATAGCGGGCACGGTAAGGTGTGGTGCAGCGCACGCGCGTAATTGCATTTTATAATCATGCTATCGACCCACCGATTACCGCCTATAATTAAATTGCAACCCCTTACATTTTTAACGAAAAACGTCCGCATTAAAGATTTTTAAACGCAACACAACATAACGAAGTTGGTTTTAATTTGAAGCAGATGCGCGCCCGTGCCCCGTTTGCACGGCGAGCTCGCTTGCCACTCGGCTGGGCGAGTTAATGCCTCGCTATCTGCGATGATAGCCCCGTAATGCGAAACGACTTAGTTGCTCCTTCATTTGCCGATAGTCATCCACAATTGCTGCTGTTGGTTCAGATTAAACCATTTATTGTAAGTGAATCGTGAACTGAGTGGCAGCCGGTTAAAAAATGTCGTATGCCGTCAATATCGTCTGTACGTGCTAAATATGGTGTTATTATTCTGGCGCCTGTGTGTAATACGTCTATCTTTTGCGCACCTTTTTTTTACTTAAAGTGAAGAATGAGGTAATAATAATTATTGATTAATTTATAACGGTCACGGGCCCTAAACTGTTGACCAGTCTGCGTTATGGCCTTCATCAACCACGCCCTGCCAATGGTATAATACATAATTAGGTTTCCAAAAATACATTTTTGCACCGTAAACGAATACCTATTTGATAACACTGTATTAGTATAAAGGTGTGTCCAAACATAGAGCGGCACGTGCGCGGCAGCAACACGCGGCATGTCCAGGAAACAATTCTGCCGCGCTCTAGTTAGGACTATTGACGAATGTTTGCGCGGCAATATTGCGCGGCACTTGCGAGACACGCCGCGCATTTGAATTCAGGCTTAACCAAAACTACAATTAAGAGTGTCCTTGGAAGAGTTTGAACAGTTACATAGCCCACAACTATGAGCCATATATTTCAATTAATCTAATTGATGTTTCATTGTCCATTTTTGAGAAGCGCAAACACATCCAGACAGGATTACGGACGGCACGCCGCGCGCGGCAGCCGCGCACACTTGCCGCTCAACGCAATGTTCGCGCGCGGCTGTCGTCCAAACAAAGCGCGGCACGCCGCGCGCGACTGCCGCGCACACTTGCCGCTCTATGTTTGGACACACCTTTACACCATAAGTCCATTACCACATAAATAAACTCTTGCAACTACAGCAAAGGTATTCGGTGTATCATTAGCCAAATTTAACTGTCTGAAAGAAGATTATATTATATTACCTTTCCATAGGGACTACCTGGACCCCAGGATTTTGCCAGGATGAAAAAATTTGCCTCGGACAATTATTACTCGTATTTGGAACGGATCCTAACAAATCCGATTTGAACTTATTTGCCATAATAATATAAAATCCGCATTGCATTTTAGTCTACAAAAACATAAGAATATGTTTCGACTTACACTTTTAAATAGCCAAAAAAGTCAAGCCAGTCGCCGGAAGTGAGCTAGCAAAAGGCAGCCGAAGCAAACGGGGCACATCAGTTTTTGCGACGAAACACCGCCGCATACGCATACGTGACTGCCATGTTGATTGTCCTAATTAGATCAAAGGTCCGACCCGGCCACACTTCAACTTTGTACCGACGTACTGGCAACCGTTATGACTACTACTAAAGTACAGGTAAGTAGTTTCGCTACGTTAACTGGCACGGCTGTGAAAATAATTCAGGAAACAAAATGACAATCCTTTGTTGTTCAATAACATTGTTACTGCGATTCGAAATGGCGACCACTACATACAGGATACTGATTCCATAGGAGCAAGTGGCGTGACATTGTTCTTCATTCAGCATCATCCAGGCATTCATGTCCCGGTTGAGCTCTCACAGAGGGCCCGGGATCCGCCTTGACCATGATCCAGGATTTGGCATATCAGGTATTTACGACAGGACGACCTGAGTGGTCAACATGCCAGTCAGCCACGCAAGAGGTCCCGGGTTCGATTCCCGGCTGAGCAGAAATTTAAAATGATGAATTTTAGTTTCTGTTACGGGGCTGGGTGTTCTATGTATAATAAGTATGTATTATAAATATATATAAGTAGTATATCAGTTAGCTAGCACCCATAGCACAAGCTTTGCTTAGTTTGGGGCTAGATGGCACTGTGTGAATTTGTCCACGATTATTTATTATTATGATTATTTATTTACGTGAACCGACTGCCATCGCAATCCTGACATCGTAGGAAAAAGTAGCATAACATTGTACTGTTTATGTTATTTATTATCAATATAGGTACTAACACTAGCGGCTTTATAAGATTCTTTTTAAACATAGACACAATCCATCTTGATTGAAATCGGATTAGTATCGGTTCTTGATCTACGACCGACACTCTAATTAACCGACAGACTCACAGAAGATATACACTTGAAACTGATAGATAACAACTCTCTTTCGTATCGGCGGTTAAAAAAAAAGAACGTTTTTATAAGCTTTTATTTAACTTGCACTGTTCGTGTGTAAGTTTTCCGTCAATATTTGCAAACCATTTGTCGGTATGCGATTGAGTTGAAATTTGGGATACCTATGTAATTTGGATGACAATGCATTAATATGGTACCATGGAGCTGTTCTGATGAAGGTGGTTATAGGAACCAATAAACTAAATAAGATAACCCGATCTTGTTAGGGGTCTTTGGAATGATCTTGATGAGTAGGTACTTTACCGTGCAATAAACGCTCGGTATGAAAATTTTCATTTTCATTTCAGGTATCATTGTTAAGTTATGATTTACTTATGCGCAAACAACTTTACGGCTGCCTTCACGCGTTATACAGACATTGCAGTGACACCCAATGTGTGCTATAATATCCCCATTTTACGATAAAAAACAATACAACAGTGTGAAAATGAAATACGTCTGTAGGAATACAATGGCGAAATGCTAGGCTGCACTCATACTGCTGCGAAACGTGCGCCAAGCGACGCGGCAATGTAGAGATGTAGTAGAGATATTAATATATTGTGCGTAGAATAATGGTAATCTATTGATGCACCAACAAAGATTACCATTTTTTAAATTTTATCGTTCAGCTTCACTTGTTGAATTCTTGAGAGAAATCAATTTAATAAACTTAAGACGTGTCACCTTTCGACACCTTCACAAATTTATGTACTCGAAAAGGCGCAGTCATGTAGGTACTAAATATAAATATGGCAACCATCTTGAAAACACTGACTCTATCGACATCTATCCTAGTGATTGATATTGTTTTGTTTTTATCTATACTAATATTATAAAGAGGAAATGTTTGATTTTTTGTTTGTTTGTTTGTTTGTTTGTTTGTAATTAATAGGCTTCGAAACTACTGGACCGATTTCAAAAATTCTTTCACCGTTGGGAAGCTACACTATCCCCGGGTGACATAGGCTATATTATAAAAAATTACGGATCATTAATAAAACTCCAATAATGTAACCCAAGGTGTAAAAAAATACCCAAAAAATTCCTTACATCGCGTGTGCTGCGAAAACTATTGATGATAGAACAAAATAATGTACTACGACTTTGCAGAACACATCATTATCTACAAAAAATGTTGCGACAGTATATGTCTAACTATTATAGTTATGTCACAATAAGTGTTCTTTTATTTTCAAAATTTAATTAAAATGCCGCCGCTAAAAACGCTCTTTATTTGTACCTTGGTATTAATCCTTATCAAAATCAATTACTTCATATTCACGACTGCTTCTATACCTTTATATAACTTTTTGAATTATTCAATTCAGACATTCCATTCGAAAGATATCACGAGTTTAAAAATGTGAATATTAGAAAAAAGACGCGTGTTCGCCGCTCAGTCCGCTCGGCTATCTAGGCAGCACGTGGTACGTACGGGAGGGAAGTCAATGTCAAGAAATACGGCCGTCAGGAGCCGGGTCGCCCCCTTCCCTCTAAAATGGTTGAGGAAACGGTTGGAATTTTTGTGATCGTAATATGGTGTCCTGTTTGTAACGGGACACTACTCAGTACATACTTAAGTATAATATAATTACTTCATATTATAAAACGAAGGCCCACGCCGTGTCTTACTGTCAGTCTGTTCGCGATAAACTCAAGAACTACTGAACGGATTTTCATGCGGTATTCACACACAAACTACATAGTGCGGTTTTAGACAACGTGATTCACGACGAAGGTTCAGGTGTATAATTTGTTAAGGTTTACTACCCGTGCGAAGCCGGGGCGGGCCGCTAGTGAGCAATAAAGTGTTTATCTATCTATGTACCTACCCACAACGTCAAAAGAAGAAGTTGTCATTAAACAAAATATATTATATATTATATATATTTTTTAATTCATTTATTGTATGACAAAAAAAAATACAAGATATACTAGTGTGAATGACATTTAAAACCCACCAAGGTTTATGCGAATGTATAAGTTATATAGAACCTCTATTATTATATAACCTCTTATATATTGTCAGGTTATGGTTTTTTACGAATCTTTTTAATCTTTTTTCATTATTCTTGTGTGAGCAATAAAGAATTAATCTATCTATCTTACATATAGTTTGAAGTTCATGGGTCGCGTCTTGCATCGGTGTGGCATCCCGACAAAACCCGCCTTTGGTCGATAAGCGTCAAAGATAATTGCGATAAAAAGCAAACGCACACAATGCTGGGATGCAATTAAATATCGCAAAAACGCACAAAACAATAACTTTCCGGGTGAAGTTTCATTAATTATTTCGTCTACGCAATTAGTATTGGGCTATTGATATGTTGCGTGCGCGCATGTAAATCCATAGTGGTTACTAATTAAGTTCAGTTGGAACAAACATGTAGTATAGGGGAGTGGAAAGGGACTAGAAAAAAGACGACTCGCATTATAGCGGTTCTTGATAGCCTTATTATTAAGTAGAGTGATGATTTATACAAATAAAAACAAACTCTATCTGCTATTGTAAATAATTATTTTGCTTTTTACAGGCGCCAATGTACGTGGTTGGTCTATGGTTCCGGCATAGCCTAGATACCATATTAAATGATTCAGGACTTATTTTATAATATATTTTTATGTATAACATCCTCACTGGATGTTATACATAAAAACAATGTTCCACAACTTTATCCAGTCCAAACAAGACCTTTCGTGTCACCACATGGTAGAAGATTTGGCTTTTTTATGTCATACGGTAAGCAAACAGGTAAACGGGCCACCTGATAGAAAGTGGTCACCGCTGCCTATAGACATTAGAAACACCAAGAGTATAGCCAATGCGTTGCCCACCTCTGTAACACGTTGCTCTGGCAACAAAAAGGCAAATGCCCCTCCACTGCCAAAGCCACGGTTCCCCAAATCCACACCCCATGCAGCACTGGAGACTATACTCACCGGCAGAAACACAATACTATTTAAAAGAGTATTGTTTAGGTGCGGTATTCTGTAAGGTACTTCCCCAGTCGGGCGAGTCCAATTCGAACGGGATACCCCGCTTTACCCTATCTCTCTCTCTGGCTGGTAGCTCTCTAAGCATGCGCAAGCATATTCTCCAATTTTTGTTGATGAGAACTGTCAATTTCAATGACTAAAACTAATTTTAGCCATTGTATGCACCGGCTACTCCAACTACACTATTATAGCAACTAGGTGCATCTGGGTAACAAAAGCGTTACAGAAAAATACAATAATTATCACACTTATCTTCATAGAGTAGGATGCGCCGTGTTGCATAGACCGATAATAATCCAACCAACTACTGTCATTGCTTATTAGGCTTCACTATACGTACGCAATAAATACGATACATTTACGTGTGGCGCTACTAGTTGTCGCACGCTTACACTGGGCTCTCTCGCTTTTAGTTCTGATTTTCGCCACCGATAACCATGTAGATTGATAAAGGCCAGTGGATATTCGACGGCCGTGCGCGGGAGCACACCGCGTATCGTCTATAACAGTTGTATAAATGAATTAATTTTCTGCAATTTTCACCGTGGGTATGGATGCGGTCACGCTTCCGTGGCCCCGTTAGTGGACGCAGGGATGTAAATGCGGGGCGCGGGCACAGTGCTGCCACTACGAAATTTTCTGCGAAGTGAAGCGCTTAGGACGCTGTTTCGACTTCAGGGTTCTCTGGCGTAATCCATTTTTAGTGGACTGTTTATGATTGATCGATGCACTTTCTTTTACTGTTTTTGTTGTAAAAAATATTTCAAATACGCTGGGACGCTGCTGTTCTTGTCGTAGCCTACGGATGTTTACAATCACCTAAGTACGTAACTTAATTTTAAATTTGTTTGAATCTTATAATTATTTTTATTTTGATACGTCTTAAATTACGGGCTTAGACAGTAGGTAGCTTTTTCTCCTTTTTTTATAATTAATTTTTGTTTCATTATTTAATTTCAGTTTAAATTTCATATTATACTTAGAAAAATATAATATTGAAAGCAGGTACGGGAAACACGACCACTAAAAGACATAAGCACGTATTACAAAGCAAATTAATGTGACAAACAAGAGACAGTACTTACATCTAAAGAAAATGAAGAATGTATATAATTAGTTCAAGCTATGTCTTGCTCTAACATACCTACGCTACAGTTCATATCACTGTCTGCAAAGTCTATGCAAAAGCCATCAATTACAAATTCTATTAAAGACAGTTAATTGAAAAAATTCATTCCAATGTTGTATGCACAACATATCGGACCACACACAAATGGCGTTAAAACTTCCTCGAGCCAAGCGTGTCGATAAAAAAAACACCGAAGACATTCTTGGTAATTCGCACAACATAGAAAAGTCATGTTTTATGCTAATTCACTAGGCAATCCATGTACGGAAATTAATGGGTTACGCATGACGACTGTATTTGACATTGCACTCAGTCTTGCAGTTTATTGACAAAAAATAGCGAAATAGCATGCAACGCTGCGGGTAACTCTTCCTCAAGTAGCTGCGCATAAATTCCGACGCCAATCTGGCAACACAGACGCGCAAAAACTCAAAACCAGTAGTAATGAAGTCAACATGTTTTTCTATTTCTACTTGTGTGTCCTTTCCTCTGCTGTGTGTAACGTCTGGCGTAATAGTGTAGCAAATAATTATGTTTTCTCATTATCTAGGTATCTAGGTATGTTGTTCAGCCCTAACATTATCGCTGTAATAGGTACAAGGTGGTTCGCCCCATTACAAAGTGGCCATTTTATTTTCAGGCGTATTGAGAAAGTGGTATGTCATACAAAACGGCGTGTCTGTCGTATGGTAGTTTGGCCATACTACAAAGTGGCTAGCCAAATTACAAAAGGCATTGTATTTTGTAGTGTGTATGATGGACAGATTAAGGCAAAACTCCCTCTACTAGTGGAGAAGTCTAAATACATTACGCAGATTCGCTGATGCATATCTGTGTTGGACGAGTGGCAAGAGCATACACCTGTTAAGTGGCGAGCCAAGTTCGAATTCATAGTTCTCGCTTACGAGTCTGGCCAGGTAGCCATTAGGCCACCGATAATATATATAACATCCAGTCAGTTGTATAAATAACACTAAATACACTCTACAGGACTAAACATTACTTTTATATCTAAAATTTCTAAGTCGGTATCGGTCATTGCACGATTGGCCATAGTCTCTGTTGATAAATAATCTATAAAAGATAAGTATACCATCTAAGGGATCTCATATTATATCATATCATAAAGTAATAAATACATAAAAATTATCTTGGCCTTAATAAAAAGAGACACAACGGTGCAATGCCTTGATACTTGAGTTTTTCTAACATTAAGTCCAGTAAGCTTTCCAAAGCTAGTTTTTACGAGACATCGAGAAGGTATTTCAATCTAAATTATTTATTTATTGCAACAATGCACTTAAGACCCATTTCTTGACGTAATTTAATCATCGACCTTTTATTTTAAAAATATTTACATTGTTTATGTCTTGTAGAAGTGTAATAACCTATAAATAATTTGTTAAAAGATGTTACCTGTAGTAAGGAAACAAAATGTTAAACAGTTAAGTTCCAAATTTGATATTCATTTGTTTTCATAAACCTTGTAAAGGATGTTTCTCAAAGCTTTGGTTTTTGAATTGAACATTACAAAGAAAAATATTTTTAATATCAGTGAAACTAGCTTTATTAGAAAAATTATGAAATTCCATTCATTCAAAGGTAAAAAAAAACACCTTTACAAAATTCAATATCAAATAAACAGTGAATCAATTAGAAGTCATAATTTCACGAATATTATCAATGCCTTATTATTATTTCCATGTACAATAAATCTGAATCATCGTGTGATTAGCCTTTACTTGTATAATCAAGTTTTTTCAACCACAAAACCCATTGTTTCATGACATTGACTGATTATACGTATTCCTTCGCACGATAGAAAAACTTAAGTTCCTATAATATTGTGTACAGTTTCATTAGCACCGCATCTAGATAATAAACACCATTATTGCAATCTAATGTTATTTTTATCAATTTCTTTCATGAACTTTCTAATTTCCATCTTCTGGTTTTTTATGAAAACCTCCGTCTAGTCAAAAATTGAACTTAATTTGTTAGAGATACAGTTGAGATTCGAACAGCAAGTCTATTACAGTTAGAACCGTCTAAGTACGGGATGGAGCATACATTAATCACGTGAAACCAAATTGTTTTAGATCAATCTAAGTGCGCCGAGCGACTTTGAATCTAAAAGTGGCGTGATAAAGTCGAAGTTTGATTGTGGTGGCCACGAGACTTAAGGTGCAGCGCATACAAATAGCGAAAGATTGACATTTAAATGGTTAAGTGGAAGTGAAAGGCCGAGAAGGCGATATTTTTGATTAAAATTGGAAAATAATTGCGTCTCCCACGAGGTTGCGACGGTTCACGTAATGGTGCTCACCATTTTCTTCTTTTTGGCCGCGGCCGTTTATAGGAGGTACGAGATCGGTTGCAAGAAAACTGGTTATTTCCGGTTGGATTTAGTTTTGTTTGAGATGGGTTTCTGAACGGTAATTCCTTTTAGTTTACGAATGCGCCAGCAATACCTAAGTTAAAATCCGTAAGAGGTACTACTTTACAGATTGTCAAATAAAAGTATCATCACTGACAAAGTTCTGTTTTACGAGGGTTGAAATTGAAATATAAACAAAATTACGAAAAGTGTTCCTACGTTAATTGCCGTTGACGGTAATTTCGCTGCCCACTGTTCGTAGTAAGTCATATCTCGCGGATTCCTAGTATCTCACCAATTAAAAGACTCCCGTAATTGCATATATAACAGTCCAATTTAAAAATAGCCAGCGATATAAACCAGCTAAACAAGACCCCTGCGTGGCTGACACCGGGCTGCAAATTACCTCTGAGCAACATTAAAATGGTTTTTAATACCAAGGGTCTTGCAAATTTGGTTCCGACTCTATGCCGCTTTGAAAATAAATGATGCTTGACTGAATGAACCGTATGTAGTGCTAGAAAAAATAGGTAATTACAATAGCTAATAACTTTGTTGTTTACTATAATTATTATTGCTTCATTTAACCCCTCTTGCAAGCTATTCTGCTTGAAAATCCCTCCTCCAGTGATAATAATAACTGCTTACTGTGTAGTACCTATTTAGATTGTCAACATTCGTTAAATTGAAATTATGTTGGTTTACTTACTCAGAAGAAATATGCAACATGTGTGCCATGGCTTAGTTTGGTTGTCAACAGCAACGAATAGTTTCGTTGTCAATGTGTGCGTGTGTGACCGTGTACGTACATACAGCATGGCGTAGTTTTGTGTGCGTCAGTATGTTGTTTATAATTATTTCTTACTAATTTTGAGTGTATACTTATCTATATGTTATTGAATTCCTTATCCCCTTCTTTGGTTAAATAATTAATGATACATAACTACAGTCTAAATTATTCGTATATGACATCTTTGTAAATGCATATCATTTGGACAGCGAGGACAGCGTAGATTACAATTGTGAAAAGTACTTTTGTGAAATTCTGCATTATTTATAAAGGTAGATACTGTGAACTTGGGAAAGTACTGAAGTAATACTAGTGTATAATATTATAGGATGTTTATTGATTTACTGATTACAATCGTAAAAGCCCCGCCACATGGGCTGCACTGCAATTGAAAACCTTTCCAATGGTGTTGTCTCTTTTTAATGGAAATTATACCAATTTTTGCGCCAATTCAATGTGGTCAACTTCCAGTCTATTACTTTTTAATAACGGAAACATAAAAGTAAACGTCACTTAATTAAATTTAGAAAACTTGACACGACTTGTCAAAGCGATTGACAAAATTTTAAATAAAAAACAATTTATATGAAACAAAATATGTAAAAACGTACGCCACAAAATATTAGAATATCTCTTCTTCAAACTTTAGACAGAAAATGACCTGCTAATTTTTGTAACCATCCTAGTGTTCTCTATCGACAAATGTTTTGAAGATGCGACGTTTTTAGATCAAGTAAAATTCGGTTTAAAGAACTTTACTCCTCAGAACACAATGGTTTACTTAAAACGAGGTTACAGAAATAAGTATGTTAACAATACATATCCACCACCACACTACTACTATCACTTACTGCATACTTATACTTACTGTATATTATATTATATTGTACGTCTTACCATATATCTTGTATATGTGTATGTGTCTTTTGGTGTGCATATAAAGAGTTTGCATTGTATTGTATTGTATTGTATATCAGTGGAAATACAAGAAGCCACTTAAGCCATATTGTATTTAAAGTTAGACTTAGCTATGACAAAGGATACATGCAGTACATTCACTTAACTTTTGAGGATATTGAACTTTTTTAAATTCATTTCGGTTTTCAGACTGTGTAAAATATTTTAAGCTGTGCTCTTGAACAGTATGGTCTTAAAACAGTCGAGCTATACGTCATTACTCTTCAATCACCTACAATGAGGTTCAAGCCACATGTTGACTTTGCATACGTCACGAACACTCCGTTCCAGTCCTTCCCATGTCTAATTCCATAATACAACGGTTGTACACGACGTCTGTAATAAGCGTGATGAATCGTAACAATTGAATGAGTAATAGGTATTTATTTTCTTTCTCATACACTGCGGTTTTCTTGGTTGATATGCGTAATTGATAGAAGAAAATAGCTTTTTAAAACGACACTAATATAGTTAAGATGCTAATTATTATAGTGAATCTGAAGAAGGTAATGCTTAAACGTCAGTTTATAATTGATTGAGTGGCACTGGCAAAATCAATCAGACTCCGCCGTATAATTAACTTAATTGGCATTTGGTTGAAGGTAAATGGTTTTAATACATATTGGAACAAAGGAAGAAGTGTTTATTAATCATTTATAAATGTTAATAGCTACTGGTAGTTATAACAGCATTTTTTTTTGGTGAGAAGGAAGAGCGAAACATTGTAGTTGACGATGGCTGTGGTTGTCTGGAGCTATTTAGAAATATTTTTAACATATTGGAGTATATCTAACAACGCCTTCCGGATAGGGACACTCTTTAACGAAATTAACTGAAAATGAAACTTTTGCGACGATATTCAATTTCCTCCTCCCATATTTTCCTAGTCGGGTATGTAGTACTACTACTACTACTAATGTCGGAAAACCCATGACAAGGTCTACGATAAGTATAAATATTTTTCAAACTACTAAACCGATATAAATGAAAAAAAATCGCAGTTAAGCTAGTTTTTAAATAAAGGAAACCGCATTGACGTCCATGCGTTCGGCAGCCGCGATGCCGTAGACAGGCACATAGAAACACATATCTTTGTTTTTTTGTCGGGGTTTAAAAGACATAACTACATATATCTAGGCAATCTATCAGAATATATACCCTTTACCTAATCAGTAATTAGGTCATACTGCTTCCCAACGCAAAAAGACGTTTGTTTAATCATTTTGTCTTTTCTAAATATTCAGGAACATAATTTATATTTTAATGCGTTTTCAGTTTGAAATCATTCCTCTAATATTTGTTTTAAAAATATTTTTCAAAAATAAGGCCTAGGTACGTTTGCACTTGGAATGCATACAAATGACTATTCCTAAGCACCAAGTCCTACTCTCAGAGTCTCAGGTCAGTTCAGTTCTTCGCTTGAGGTAAGTATAATACACGACAGTTTGATAGAACGCAATTTTATCATCGCTCAATTAACAGGGTCGCAACAAGTAAAACCAGCCACGCTAGCAGTACAGTGTAATGCGCAACTCGAGTATTACGAAAATGAGCCGCGCACTCCTTTAAAAGCATACGTTTGACATTTATAAAACACGGCATGCAAAGAACATCTGCCCATAATCAGTTGGATTAAAAATTATTTTCGCATTTTTTAGCTTTTACGCCGGACGGTGTGTGGTCCAAAGGTGAATGCGCATTTGTGACAACTGCACTTATGCGAGGTGATTGAACATCATTATATTGTATGTGATATTATTTCCACTTTGTATGGACACTTAGCCAGAAGAACTGCGATATGGTGCAGTGCCCTATTTATCATCGGTTTACGTAACTGTAACGGTAACGTACTGTTGACGGTTGAAAATCAAATTTTATAATGATGTTTTTTTAATATTCAAAATAAATAATTTTAAAATATTTGTAAATAATTATCAATTTGATTAATGACATTATTTAAATTCGAAAATTAATTAATGTATCTAAAATTTGTAAACCGATGGCAAGTCGCAGAGGCTCCATTCTCCTTAAACTGTACCTAACAACTGTATAAGCTGTGTTCCACAAATGAATAAATGATTATGATTATGTAATTGGCACTTGACACACCTTTTTCAATTGAAATGTGGGTAATATTTTACTGCATTCGCTTGTGTGATAGACATACTGAAATTAAGTAGTCAATTGGATTATCGGTTGAACTAGTACATTTACTTATTATTTTTAGCCTATCTGCTCGAAAATACAGTTTCTAACAAATACAAAGTACCACACAGCAGTAAATAATAACAATAATTAAATACAACCACCACACAAATCGTACTGTGCATAATATATTCTGCAACATGTACCTTGTCCGAATGTAAGTCCAACTTTTTCATAATTGTGGCTTATTATACGGCATCAAACAAATGCTTCGGCGTTTGTTCCAGGAAAAATGTTCGCGTCGGTACGGTCAGCGCCGAAATTACACTAAAGTGTTAGTGTAATCATCACTATTTTTTGTGAACACTCCCAAACGCTTTTCCGAAATGCCCACCGGTCATTACGCTATTTGGAAACGTATTAAGAGGTTCATATTTTAGAAATTAGGTAGCTCAATTGTCAAGATTACAGAATACAGTTAGAATACAGTTTCTGTTTATAAAATTGGCCAGAGTTTAATAGAAGTGTGTGAGTGATGTATTTTTAGAAAGGTCTTTGATTGCAGTTAGTGCCTTTGTGTTTAAAAAGAAATTTTGTTCCCAGAAATGTTGATATTTCATTCAATTAGGACTATACTGTTCAACCAATCTTAGGGTCTACAGCGACAAACTTATTTGATATATTATGACATATATATTATGACATTACATACATTTAATAATTGTGGGAATCAAGTAACTATCTATCACTTCCGTACTGAGGACGAAATGCAACATAATTTTGTAGTTAAGAATTCGAGAACATAGATATATAGATAGATAGATACACTCTTTATTGCACACCAAATTACAAGAAAGAAAATTTAACAGATATTTTCAAAGATTTTTAGTAAAGACGGCCTTATCGCACAGAGATCTCTTCCAGGCAACCTTGCCGAATAATTTTTAATATACACTGTAATTTTTTTAAACCGTGTATTATTGTCGATTGGTTCTGCTGACCATCCTCCAATATTGGCCCAACTACTCTCCTTCCCGGGGCAATGTTTAAATGACTTATCATTATGTAATTACTATTATTGTCTACCCACACTCGCGCACTGACAACCGAAGCGGTAATTTGTAGCGTTTTCGGCTAGACAACGGTTACTGGGCTTCGAGAAACAACTTGTGAAGCTACTGACATTTGCACCCAGAGGGTGGAGGATTATGTGCCTAGTAGTGTCAACAGTGGTCTTACGTTGTAGATTGCAAATTAGTAGGTGTCTGTTTAAAGGTTGTGGTTTGATTATATACAAAAAAACATGTTACACTAACATTTAAACCTTGCGCAACCCCACTAGGTACCCGCCTTAAAAGAAGATTAAAGCCAACGACCACAACTATAACTTACTATAACTTTCAAAATGTCACCTATATAATTTTTCGCTAACAATAGATTACATACTTCGCAGCCGAATACAGGCCTCTCCCATGTTTACTTTTTTTTAATTATGAAATATGCTATGATTATGACGAAATCTGAAAATACAGGGGATCATAAATAATAAGGTTGCCAGCTTGCTAGTTTGCCTGACTCAAATGAATAAAATCATCACAGACGTTGGTTGCCCAATAAAGAACTTACAAGGAGTTATCCCGCCACCAGTCATGACAGTTTTAAACCACCGACGCAAAAAGCTTTAAGTCCACCTTTGTACTATTTTGTGCATAAAGTATTAAATAAATAAATAAAAAGAGTGGCGTTTGACATGTGCATCTATGTACCCGTGTGTTTGACACTATGGGACAATTTCGACACGGTTTTTATCATTTAAAAGTGAGCTTAATGGAGATGGTTTTTTCCATCGGTTCAGTAGTTTGTGTTTGGTCTTTTCCGACATCACTGTCTGTTAGATTACATTAAGAGCGGCGGTGGCCTAATGGCTAAGGGATCCGACTCGTACCCCGAGGTACCGAGTTCGAACCCCAGTCCCGCCATATGTACACATTCAGGCAACAATCTGGTCAGATTAATTTATTAACAGAGGCACAAAGATTGAAGGTAGTCGCTCTACTGTACTTATCTGACCTGCAAATCCTGAACCATGCTCGAGCCGGACCCCGGGCCCTCGCCCGTGAAAACATAACTTGGAAATTAACGCCAAAATGACCACCACCGTCTGCAAGATTATACTGAATATTCATCACCTTCAACATATTTAGAGTGCCTTAAAAATAATGCTGACTTATGAACTGTTGACTTACAAACTGTTGTATGTCAAGATAAGCCCTTGTACAGGATTGGGTACGACTGTTGCCTTATTGGTCAATGGCGCCGACAATCTTCCTAGAAGCCCGTGATTCAACTGTTTAATCAAGCGCATTATGAGCATTTTGATGATGGAACATAATTTTGTAGAGTTCGTTGACTGCATGATTTATCTGTCTCTACGTTGCATAGAGGTTTGGTTACTGAAAGAAAACTAAATGGTGTATTTTTAGAGGCGG
Organism: Blastobasis lacticolella; assembly: GCA_905147135.1. Classification (NCBI taxonomy): domain Eukaryota; kingdom Metazoa; phylum Arthropoda; class Insecta; order Lepidoptera; family Blastobasidae; genus Blastobasis; species Blastobasis lacticolella. The sequence continues at coordinate 9,915,817 of LR990039.1, read as the reverse complement.
AAAACATTAAATTGAAATAATATAAAAATAATTAATATCGATGAAACTAGCTTTATTGGAAAGATAATTTTATGGCATTTATGTTTGAATATGATTTCGTTCATGTGGACGTCGTGTGTATTTAAACTTAATCATTAAACCAAAAGTGAGCTTCATCGCCTAACAAAATATTGTATGGGGAACGAAATGAACATTAACGAATAATTTCACGTTGGCTTCATTCAAGATGAAAATATACCTATATAAAATAATAGAAAATAAAAGATTTGAAAAATCATTCAACAGATTTAATGTTTTTTTAAAAAAAGGTGGCAAATCTGTAGGAAAGTCTAGCAAAATGATGGGAATGACAATTCCCAGAAATTCAGAACATTACAAATTTAAAAATACATCATTAACCCATAAAACGATTTAATTCTTATTGCGAAATCCTTTAGAGTGTTGGAACTTATTAATCTCATAACAAACTTTCATCCCGTACCGTGTTGAAATGACAGTTTAACGACTTTTCTATAGACATGGGACCATAAATATCGACACCCTCGTAAATCTTCAACAAATCAGGGGACATAAATCACTGAGAAACTGAACCTGACAAAGCTTAACTCATTACGCCCTTTATTGGTGCAGTCGGTTAATTTAATTGGATAAGTATTGTGCTCAGATATCGACCGGCGTTTTCTTATCTCGTGGTTGGAATAGGGAGAGGCATGAAGAGGTTTTCTCCAAAAAAGATTTGAACATTTTTAAAGGAATTATTAACACAGCCGAATTATAAAAACTGAAGCTGGCGTTTCATATCAGAATGTACCTAATGATACGATTGTATACTTAGATACACTAAACTCCTTATTTCATCTCACTATTTTATTCAAATAGCGATTACTACGGATGAAGTACATACTTACTTAGCCATATTATTTACGAATTGTCCAGACATAATTTTAAGTTTTTAGCTAGACCCAAAAGTTCCGGTCACACACAAAAGACAACTAATGCCTTATACCAGAAAATGCTTTTTAATATTGCAATCTTCAACCCACCCAACTTAGTGAAGATTATGGCAAAGCTTCAAAGTCTAGCAGTGGACTGTTGTAGGTTGAATGTATATTGTACCAATAGGCAAAACCATGAATCTACCAAAGTCCAAATATATTAGGCGAAATCAAAAACATGGCGACTGCACGGCAAGTTCTGTGCCGGACACCGAACCCGCTACTAGGCAGCTACTTGACGTACGGTGAGGGTATTTAGAGATAACAGCTCTGTACCTTATTCCCGATAGTTCACGCCATCGGATAGCCTTTTAATAAGCTTTTTTTTACCTTTTTCTCCCATGAATCTGTACGGTTGTGTGTGTGACAGCCGGATATTCATGGCTACCGTAGATCGAACGATGTATTATTTATATGTCCTAGTAGCTAAAGTAACAGCAATACATATGGTCCTAGAGCGTGAGGAACTAAACGACCATATGGTTTAGGTCCCTCGAGGGGACAGCGACCGTCCAAACCGTACAAAGGGCCAAAGAAGAGACCAAATGCGTAAAAAGGAAGCCCAATATAAAACTAAACCTCAAAAACCGGCGGCGCACGCTGGGTAACTTGTTCTTTATTCAGCTTTACCGAATTGGACATGATGGCTCAGTATTTGTCTTCACATTCCGGCATCGTTCTTTCTTTCACACCTAAGGAAGGTTTCAAAAAGAAGTGACAAAAGAAGTACTTCGGGTTCCGGAGTAACAAAAATGTCTGGAACATTCGAAATCTGCCCAGTTCACAAATCTTATAAGTTTTTTCAAAAATGTTCACCAACCCGAAATTAATAAATATTTATTGAATGTATACTAAATCTTGGTTTGCTTTTGAGCATTTTTGCTCTGATTTCGCTTCTTGCCAAATTTCACGATTCTACGTATACGGGAAGTAGGTTTTGGCGAATGAGTTTTCGAGGATGGAATATACTGTTTCTATAATTTGAGCTAGATACATAGACAGACAGGGATACAGACGGACGACGTTCTTCACGTTTTTTGCTTTAAAGCACCGGAACTCTAAAAACACTGAAGCAAATTACTTGAGCCATTGACTGGTAAGCCGTCGCAGGTAAAACCTGGATCTGAGATTGTCCGGTTGGCAACAGCGATCCAGTTTTTTGAAATCTCACCCTCCGTCCATCTCCAAGAACGTCCGGAACTCTAAAAAAACATTGAAGCAAATTACTCGTCCAATGACTGGTACGTCGTCGCAGGTAAAACCTGGACCTAAGATTGTCCCGGTCGGCAACAGCGATCCAGTTTTTTGAAATCTCACCCTCCGTCCATCTCGGAGAACGTCCGGAACTCTAAAAAATCATTGAAGCAAATTACTCGTCCAATGACTGGTACGCCGTCGCAGGTAAAACCTGGACCTAAGATTGTCCCGGTCGGCAACAGCAATCCAGTTTTTTGAAATCTCACCCTCCGTCCATCTCGGAGTGCGAGCTAATTCGAGCCGACGTAAAGATGTTGAGTACTTAATGGCGCATGCACAGCGTATTGTAACACTACACCTTGACACCGCAAACTTAATATGTAGTTTCGTGTACACCGAGGCCAGTTAGCAGTGCTATCTGGCTTCTACCCGCTATAGAGAATGTGATTATCAAAGTACTATAAATTGATTGTTTGTTTATATTACGAGGCGGTTGTAATAGAATTTAATTGTTTATAAATTAAATGTCATTTTCAGTTTTACACTGCAGTAATTGTAAAAATAAATTAATATTAATTAGTTTGCAAGCAACAATACAGAGTCCTAGCTTAAACTTTACTGATAAATGTGTTTGACTGATTGTTTGCAACATTTGACATCTAAACAGCTTTCATTTTATGAAGAACTGCATGATAACCTAATAACCAGACAGACCCACACCCCAACAGAACCTGAGATACACACAGCCGCAGATACACACGTCAAACTCATAACACCCTTATTTTTTCGGCGGGGGTTAAAAACATATAAAAATTAAGATTTTTTCAATTATTTTACCAATATACGTTAGGCACCTATAAACGCTCTATATTAGCATTTACGATTCTGTCAAATAAAGGGTTAAAATAGGCAAAACTGACGACAAATAAAAAACCATGCCTAACAGAAACATTTTTTGGTTTGCTTATAGGTATAGGAAACATTTTTTGGTTTACTTAGTATCCAGCATTTAGACTTAGATTCCTACTCTCCGATTATCAATTTCGATATGTTACATAAATTATAAAAAATTGTGAGAGAAAAAACAAATTCATAGGTTTAAATCTATTTGCAGCATAACCTACACGATTAAAAGCACGCCTTTCTGCGTCCGAGTTCGTCTCCCGCAGAGCTTGTTTTTGGTAGCACTTTATAGCAGTTAGACTTCGGTATCTACAATTATCAATTTCGACATGTTACATAAATTATAAAACATTGTGTGAAAAAATCAATTTAATAGGTAAATACATATTTTCAGTATAACCTATACGGTTAAACGCCTTTCTGCGTCCGAGTTCGTCTCCCGCAGAGCTTGTTTTTGGTAGCATTTTGTAGCCATTAGACTACTCTTCAATTATCAATTTGGACATGTTACATAATACATTGTGTAAGAAAAATCAATTTCATTGGTAAATACATATTTGCAGCATAAGCTATACGGTTAAAACGCCTTTCTGCGTCCGAGTTCGTCTCCCACAGAGCTTGAGTGCTCACCACCAGTAATTGAGACATATATCAATACAGCAACGCGCGTTCGCAAACGGCAAAACAGTATAACTGAGGACTGATAACTTTACGTATATTTTTGTAGTTTTTTCCTGTCTTATGGTTCCTTTGGTGTGTTTAACGAAACGGCTTTTAGAGTCAATAAACTATACTTGAATTTAGCAGTAATGTTGTCAATAAAAAACAAAAATCTAAATTTTTATTTTATAGGCTAATAAAACAGCGTAATCCTTCCACCTTCCACCACTAAATAAAATAAAAGTTGTAGAGTACAGCAAAAAAGCAATTTCTCGGGTTACACAGTTACACGCACCAGCTGGTCGATTCAATAAATATGTCACAGTTTTAAATTAAAATCAGCAAGGAACACATAAACATGGCGTATAAAACAAATGAACTATAAATAAATGGAAATTAATAAATAATGAGTGTTGATACACGAGAAATATTTTGTGCCGGCCAGAAGGAACATAACTTATTATTGTTATACTTCTCAATAAACCTGGTCATGAGCGAGTCGGATGCGCACACGCAGTTTCACGCCAGTTCTCATATTGAAAATATTTGATTTATATCGGAAGGTATTTAAGTTTTAAAGTATTTAAGTCATATGAGGTCCCACAGCATCATTTGTACTATGACATAGAATCGATCAAGAGGTATGTTAGAGGTCTCTTCAGAGCCTGGCAACTGTTTGTCTGCCGTATAACATAAAAAGAAGTTGTCTAGGTAATCACTTTTTCCCGTAGGGGTAAGCGCATACTTTACGACTTTAAAAAGAAGATTACAATATTAATTTACTAGCAGTATTCGAGAATATTGAGATAAATAGAAATTATTACCAAAATCACGACTGTACACGACCAGATTGCCATTTCTAAGAGACCCAAACATCTTTCCGTTGACGTATCTGAAATTATTGTGGCGACTGAATGTAACAATGATCAAATCCGGTCGGGTTAACAGGGTCACAGAGGTCAGATGGCAAATGTAAAACGATCTGCCGAATCCTGGATCATAGTCAAGGCGGACCCCGGATCTCTCGCGCGCCGGGACATTTACGCTAAGATGATTTTTTTAAATAACGTGTATCTACGGTATAAACCATAAAGAAACAACAACCGTTCAACAGAGGCAAGCATAAAGTACTCTTCAAACCACAAACTACACCATCGCTAAACAAGAAAGCAAAATTCGTTAATTTATCCATTCGAGCCCATTCATTACAGGTTTATTCGGAAACTTTTAACTTCATAAAGGCAAAAATTACACGGCACAACCAACAATGAGCTATGCAAATCTCGCCCGGGATCGAACCCGCACTGGCATTAGTAGCTATCTGAGTTAGATACTGAGCAGTCGCGGTTGTTCTTTTTTATTATTATAGATGTTAGGCGGTTATTGAATGCTTAAGCGCTGCTTGAGCCTCTGCCGGGAGTGAGGTTATCGCTTCCCTTTTTTTATTTTACGCCAATTTGTATTATGTGACTACTTAGCATTGAAACGGTAGTAGTGATACAGTTGCCATTTTCGCTAGCGGGTGGCATCAAAACTTTTTGTTTAGATTTGGTGGCGAGAATAGAATGTCATTTCATTGCAAAACCTGCCTGAACCTCCTCTATATCAGTTTCAGATCACTCGGGACAGTGCGCCCCAAGCAAAACGTACTAGCTCTGTCACCAAGCAAACGCAACCGTGAAGGTCGCTTCCTCCACCCGAGACTGCATTCTTGAGCCCAAACACCCGGAACAGCTGAAGCCTGAACACTACGTCACACGTACACGACCCATATCAAAAGCGGCGAGTCATTACCAGGCCACGCAGCAGACAGTGGCCGCGAATGTAGCGCGACACGAACCTCACGAACCGCGCCACAATTAGACGATGGCTACCCGCCCGTCAACTCACCATTCCGCACTAAACAAACTGGCGTGCGTTTCTGAAGCTTGGCCACGCATCGAGCTTCGGGCATAATGATGCGTGCGTCTAGTGTCGCGTGCCTCCCTTGCGTGGTTGCCGCGTACCTACCGTTACGTAAAGCTAGATGCGAGCCACGTGGTGCCCAGCACGCAAACTGACGTATAAGTTGGTTCGTGTACTGATAACAGCGCCGTGTCAATGGATAGCGTGATGGCTGCTGATTTTTAATCATGGCACAGAATGGGATGTTCGCGTGACAGGCTGCGCTGCTCGCACCCGGGAACGCCGTTCTGGGCGGGAAAGGGACGGCCGGTGTCGTGTGTGGTCAGCGTTAGGGCAGGTCGATCGCGGGACTGTCCTGAGCTCAGAGCCTCGGGTTGCAGCCTCTGTTGCTCGGGCGCTGGCTCGGGAACTTTTGGGAAGAGTTCATGAATATTTGATATAATATTATCGAATTGACTGGATGGTTTGAGTATCGTCTACAGGTTAATTGAAGTGTGTCTCGGATATCGAAAACTCATTACCTCCCCTTAATTGCTTTCCTCTTTCCAATTCTAGCTGGTTTGTCTAACAGGAATTATTTTGTCTGCTTGAGTGAATATCAGACTCCGCTCCACTATGGTCTGCAGATCCACACTCTTGTATAGTATCATAATAATGACCCCACTATTTCACAACTATAACATGCGAAACCAACCTAAATAATTTTAAAATGTGATAATAAAATTCGTTTGCAAATATGCAACTGTCCAAGGGGGTAGGGAAACTACACCGTTATAGCATTCCATAGACGCCGCATATACGATGCTACAATTAGCACTGACCGCCGTTTACCTCACTCTCGTTAATACAACTGTTGTATTACGTATAGATCGGTAAAGAACAAATTGCTGGTTAACAATAATACCGATATTTTCTCCATAGTTGACTGTGTCTGTGTCTAGACACCACGAAGATATTAATTTTAAATTTCAACCTGTCTTCTTACATATTCACACATATCGCAGACGTTATACTCATTTCTCAAAAAAAAAACGATCCTCACGTGTCCGCGATATTCCTGGCATAGTCTTCAGATCGCAACCTGTATTCAGGATCGTTAGTATGAGGTCTCACAGCGCGCGAACGCACAGGGTTCCAAGTGGCCGACTGACAATACTTGAGTGTTAATATGAACGTTATATTGACCAATAGTAGCAAGAAGCACAGTGAGAACGCATAGTTACATAAAGAACGTTTCAATAAAAAATTAAAGTACGGTAATAAGAGTACGGTAAAATCAATATAAATTTACATTTAAAATGATTAGTCTTTAGATTTCTGTGGATAATACTTACTATTCTCTTGTCTGCTTCCATTGAAACAAACTTTTTTTGCCAAGTATTTTTTTTTATACAAGAGCACTTCAGCTACGTAACTGGACACTGCAACTGTCGCGTCTACGCAGTGGGCCGTCAGCTGACCGGTCCACGGCCCCACGGACGGGCCAAATGTGGTGTTATCACGAACGTCACGGTACGGTTGAAGCCAGCTGGCGCGGTAGCCAGCGCTCGCCAGCCCGGGCAATCAACAGGGTGTTTACCTTTAAACCAACGTGCATAACTCATATGGGCATATTGGCTCTTGGAGCGCGCATCGAAGCCGGAGCTACGTTCGCAATTGTTTTTCGTAACCAGTTACGAAATACTCTCTTTCGTATTTTCGTACGTGCGTATGGTTCAGGAGGTTCGGATTAAGTTGGCGCAGTTCGTTCAAATTGGCACGGCAAATTGGCAATTGACAACGGCGTATAACTGCGTCGTCGTGCCAATGCGGCCTTTGGGTGTGATTTTCAGACTCGTATGTTGTAAGAAGATATATCATAAATAGCGTTTGTATTTTCGAACGGTTCCTACTATTACTTAATCTATGTAATGTGTATGGTCATTACGACCAAATTATTGGCTTAACAAATAAATAAATATTTTTTAAATAATTATTATTCTAGAAATAAATGCTTGTATTGTATTGCACTTTCGTTGATTTGACTGATTTGTCACGGTTACAACAAAAGTGCCTAAGTATATTATTGAATTGTAGAGAACAGAGCAGAAGACGTTAAATTAACCTTAAGTGTGAATTTTCAATTATATTACATTCATTTTGAAAAATTGGAAGACAGAACATAATTCAGACGTTGACGAAATAACTGTACAACGTCAATCAGAACGTCAGAACGGACGAAAATATCTGTACTCACGCTTCCACTCACGCGTCTTTATAAACTATACTACTATCACCCCAAAAAAGCCCATGTCCAGTCACCGGTCACCGCACCCCTGCCAAGTGGCCTTTACATCCCCTGCCTATGAGTTCAAGATAATTACTGATCACGGAACCCCCGCCTACTAGGGGAAAGAAGGGCAAGATGAATATAGCGGGCAACACGAATCATTCTCGTAGGATCTTTCTACTTGTTCCGTACACGAAAGTACCGGCGTGGCAGGACGCGCGGGGCGGGCCGACTTCACAAGCCAATGCGAACTCGGCTGTCGTGGGGAGAGCGTGCGTTTTAGTGACGAGAAACACAATTGACGCAAGAAAATAAAATATTTTGTCACGATAAGTTTTAACATTTTCTGTTATATAATTCGTATATATTGATGATAAAGGTTGCTTCTGTTGCCTTATCTTATGTAAATTAAGCTGTAATGAAGCATCTTTCATCACCGAAACAAATTAATTTTTAGGATATTTTTTTTATCTATCTAATGCCAAGCGGGCAAGACGAATATGACCATATTCACTAATAGAAACTAATAGAAAACAATCGGCTCTCACTGGTTCTGACCTCGGTCGTGATTATTACTGCACACTTTGCAAAGAAAAATATATCTATCCCCCTGAGGATTCCTATCGCGATATGCTATTCATCGCTATATTCATATCGCGATCGCTATATGAGGATCCCGACCTGAGGATTGGATACAGTGCTCCGAGTGCAAAGAGTGGACTCACGAAGCGTGCTCTTCGTATATTGGGTCTGGAACATACTTTTGTGACGATTGTCAAGACTAGTAATGATTATTATATGCCCGAACCATCTTACCCTATATGGAGGGGCAAGATGGCTCAAAACAATTATTTTACATGATGATCTCATGCCCAGGTTGTGATTTCTATTTCAAGCATTTGTAAAATTATTTTGATAGTCTATAGTACTGTTAATTATTATAAAAATAAAAGTTTCGTTAATATCTGTAACATGATTGTTTTTCTTACGATTCTTGTTAGATGAACCAACTTGCCCTCCCCTCCCCTACATTGCGCGGTCTGAATCAGCCCCGGAATGATTATGATGTCATACCAGAAATGAAACCAGAAACGCGGTCTAATGACGCCAAATACCTCACTCTACAGTCTACATGTTATTCAATTAAAAATGGAACGTTTTTGCCAATTGAAACTGTCGTCTTGTCATTCTAAACAAATGAAGTTGAAATTACTGACACAGCCAAGGTGTGGGTAGGGCTGTGCATTGAATGTTTATGTATTAAATAACTGTGCAAGCAAACAGATATAACAAACGTGGTAATTGTTAGATTAAAACAGCGGACTTTTTATTCACTTAAACGTGTCAATAGTGAAATATAGTGCAAGCTGTCTATTTAATTGGCAGGTATGTTTCAATTCAACTTAAACGTAATATCGTGGTCGATATTGTTTTCTTTATTATCAAATGCCTTCCTGGTAGCTCTGGAAAATTTAAACTTTCCAGTTAAACGTTACATTATTCTGTCCAGTTTGGCAGCTCGAAATGATGGCATATCAATTTGATTGACACAAACACGTAGTTACACATTAAACTAAAACTAAGTCCGCAATGCACTTTCTTACTTTTACTTCTTTATAACTATGTCGACCGCTGCGGTTCCTACAGCTTTTAAAATAGAGCGTGAGCTCTGGTACACGAAATTACTACAATGTAATCTCTAAATAGAATTTTGGAAGGTACTGCTTTGGAAATTGTGGAGGTAATTTCCAATGCAGTACCTTCCAAAATTCTATTTAGACACGTGCAAGCCAATTACTGTACCCCAATGCTCGGCGTAGGTACGTTCACCCCTCATTCGGTAACTATAGCTAGGCACGTAGCAGCTATGTACACTCCTAGAGGATTGCCCTATCTGAACTAAGAAAGGGGGCGTGGTCTGGTCTGAAGGAAAATGCCTTATCTCGCTCTCTTCCTTCGGAAAACCGTCGGTCTATCTCGGTCTCGCTCCAGAATATTGAGTTCGATTTTTCTGGGCAACTGCGTTAGAGTAACTTCCGAGTATAACTACGTGCAGGCAATTTGGTTTTGGTGGGTTTTCAAATCTCTTCATTTAGTTTAGTCTACAAGTCTAAAAGAAATGTTATTGAACAAACTAACCCACATACGCTCTTTAGGAAAAATATTAAATTCTGAAATTTCTTTATTTTATTATCCATATTTTTCTATCGAGAAACAGCTGTAGAACTTTTAATGAAATAAATGTATCGAATATCGATCGATTATGTATGTATTACTTTTAAATGATGACAATATAATTTTTTTAGGATGATTAGCTTAAATAACGTACGTAGATAAGTACCTAAACCAAATACATAAAACTCAAAATTTTGACACAACCTTCCACATACAGAACGACAGAGCGAACTAGATAGCGTCGATATTTAAAGCCTGCTTTCCATATTGTAACGACATCGCTTCAAAGCAACTGAATCTACGTATTACGCTAAGTATCATGCGAGCGGATCGTAAAACACTAAACTACAGCTCATCAGCCATTCGAGGCCCCAACAATTACAATGAAAATCAGACATCTCTCTATAGGAATTTCAACTTTCCACACGTCCGCGAGAAGAAAAAATATAATCACCAGTGTAACAGTACGGTCCCACACTGTTATTACAACCGACGGGGAACTTTTTCACATTAATTAGTATATAAATTATGCAAATTTGTATGCGAATCCGCGATGGTTTATTGCGATTAATCGGATCCCGATTGTATGGTCGATAACCATAGGTGTCAAGTGATAAGCCACGCGTTTGTGGGAACGCTGTTTGTGCGATTCTGAACCTGGCACTGGTGTGGCAGCGTGCTGGCGAGGCAAAAATCAAGGTTTAGCAACGCTCGCAGCGTCCGGGAACTGGATGGGTGACCGTATGAGGCTAGTCGATCTGTAGCACCGCAACGAGCTCGCCCCTCGTTAGGTTGTGTTTCCTATAATATCGCTAGCGAAGCGAGGTTGGTCAAGGTATTCCGCTGGGAACACTGAAATTGGTTGAACAGTCTCGGGAGCCGAATATTGTGCTCGTGTCGGTATATTATAAAGTTTTTTAAATCCCCGACTAGTGAGGTGTTATGAGCTTCGTGTGTGTCTGTCCGTATATTAGTGTAAATTAATACACGTGAGTAAGTATATAATTTTGCCTTGGACACATAAATTTGCATTGGCCTGATCAAATATGTAGTCACTTACTTATACAAACTTTCTTTTTGGGTTTCAATCTGTCTACGTAGAGTTTCTCTTTTTTTGCAGGTGTCCCTTGCAACACGCTCACCGCTACGTTTTACACCAACCAAATGAGTGTTTACTACGGCTTAAAAAGAATTGGATTGCTTTATTACTATTACTGTGTAACATTGTAAAGTTATAAGCTTTTAGTACCTATACCAGAAATTCTAATAATGATTACAGAAATAAACAGAAAGCTTAACTCCCGGTACACCATCTTTGTTCTTTAAAAATTCTTAATTAACCTAACCTAACGTCTTGATCGTTATCAAAACGGGAATTTCAGAAAAATTATGGCACGAAAAATGTGCACTTTTGAATAACTCCTAAAGTTTAAAAGTTAGAAAAATGTTAGTTTTATCGTTGTGAAGATCCATCAGGCGATAATACAAAAATATATGTTTGATTTTCCGCCCACCTTCCGATATGACGTCATAGACTGCGGAAGTGAGCACTGAAAATTAAGTGTCGTTCGGGTGCCGTACAGTACAACGCGCTGGCATCAAAACTTCCTGTTGAATTCTAACGAAAAATAAAAATTATAGATTAAAACCTAAAGGTCATTTCAATGTGAAAAAAATATTTATTGTCTTATTAAAAACATATTAGCATGCAGAAATGGCGAGACCAAAACTTAGAAAGAAAAAGTTGTTAAAATTTGGATGTTTATCCCGTTTGCGACCTACCAAAACCACTATCAGATATGGAGAGACAACTTCTTAATCATTTAAGAAAGAAAGGAGCCCAAAAGAAGAACACTAGTTTGGTGAAAATGCCGTGCGGCGAACCAATGTCGACTATTTCTACTTCGCAGCTATTTACATCATACGGTTTTTTTTCTTTATCTCTAGGTTTCTTGTAAAAGACACTAAATATGAAGTCAGTGTTTCCATACATATGAACTTGTCCGTACTGATAAGGATTTTAGGATTTAAAGTATATTTCATGATAAGATACCTATTTGCTGGATAAACAGCCGAAACGAGTTCATGAAAAAAAAATAACATAGCCTGACTTCTAGCCACCCCAAATTTTTCATAACAAGGTCATTATCATCTCACATCATCGACTCAGAGATGAATCCTTCGCTTCTTGGGACCTCTTTCCTAGTACCGGCAGGTTAACGCGGCCTATTTCCCAAGCATTAGACAGGCAGGGTATTTTTTTATCCATATTTTCATAACAAGTGTTATGAATAATTTCAAAATATTAGAACGCCTTTCGTAATTTCATGTAAAATTGGTTTGCCCAGACTCGAAAGTTCACAACGGTTTCACAGTGAAAAAATGATCAGATCCAATGAAGAGCCAAATCGCCAACTTTACAAGCTCTATTTTATAGTCAGAAAATATGGTTTGGCCGGTGCATAGAAATTAGGCCGTGTGGTGTCCGGCAGAGTACAATAACACCAACTCCTTACACTCGTAAGTATCGTACATGGCGACTAACGCACAGTTAGATCTTAGGTAATTATGTAAAGCGACTACCGTCTGTTCTCAGCGACCCTGTTAATAGGGGAACCTGATCAGAGTGGGAAACTGATCATGGCTACACATTCATTCGCCTGAATGTGGTGTAGGTTTCCTCATGACATTTTCCGTCACTGTAAAAGCATAATCTATATAATTTAGAAAAAGCACATTGACATAGACATATACATTATTTTTTTTGACATCACAATACTCATAATACAAAACTCATGGAGCAAGTTACATTTGTATATCTAAATTTAACAAAAGTATATATATTTAAAACCTATTCAATAAAAGCGATTCGAATATGGAGTAATACGATGTCAAAAAGGGCCCGGACTCAGCATTAGCTACAGCAGAATGATGCAGCGCTGGTTTTCAGCCGGACCTTAACGGTGTGGAGACCTGCACGAAGCACACAACTAGCAAGTTTTATAATAAAATAATAATAGTGGAATAGTAACAAATATATAGTAATAATTATAATATATACGTAATACATTGGTAAATGGCACCACTGGGGATCGAATTCAATACCTCTCGCGTAAGAGTCCGACTCATTAACCATTAAACCGCCGACGCTTCGGATAATAGCATATTTTTTCAAGCACACAGCAGTTACAAAACACGAGGATTTCTTTATGCAGCAATTCATACCACTGCGCTAACACGGCGCTCTCGAAAGCGACGCGAAAGAAAGAAAAAATTATGCAAATGATAAATATTAAAAGATGCAAGAGATTGTTATGGAATCACCATCCCTCCATGCATCGCCTGGCAACTATTAAGTTAATTATTTCTCGTTACAGTTCTCTCTTTGCCCGTGCGTGTGTTTGCTGCGAGTCTGTGTGAATGGCGGTCGGTGTGTGTGTTTGTTTGTGTCTAGCTGCCTATGACAGCAGGTGCAGCCGAGCTATCATAACTATGGGTACGTTTAAACGGATATTATTATAGCAAACTCTCTTGTTCGACGGTGGCGTACAATACTATGATTTGTCCGCTTACGGAGGTGAATTGCTGTCAATTTCAATTGTAGGCATCGTAGTAATTTAAAAAAACAAAATGGCGTTTCGCTTGCGTACGGATTGCTCGCAAAGTCGTAATCCATTTTATATCCCATCCGATTGATTAATAGAGTTACGCGTAAACTTTCTAGAACGAAAGCGTACACAATAAAAATTTAACGCAATCACTCGAGGCGTTCCATTGCTCGTCGAAAACGGTCGTTTTCGCTCGCTCGCTAGCCGCGAGCCATTGCTGCTGCAATAATAAAATTTATAGCGCCAACGTTACAAAACCACATGAATCTCAATCCCGTAAAGCAGTGCGTTCACCTTAATTGAATCAACTGCATTTACTAATCGAATAAGCCGCGTTTAGCGCAGTGGGGTAGCCCCGGGGGTGCGTCGCACGCGTTCCACAAAACGCCGAGTCACGCGGCCCAAACGCGCGGCGACCGCGCGGCCATGTCACCGTAATTGATAAGTACACAGAATTAGCGCGCGTAATAATGAATGCGTGACGTGTTGATAGACGTGCATTAAACGACGCGCGGTGCCCGACAATGATACCGATTTACTATCTGTCGAGTGGAGTCATACTCTAGTGGATGGGTAAATTACATAATATACACAGACGGTGCTGTCTGTAGTTGACAGTATTAAGTATTAAGCCATATAAATATCATCATCACAGCCCATCCCATGAGAGGTGAGGTTATTGCCATAATCTACACGCTTAGCAGGTGGAGTGGAGACCACAGCATTGTAAAAATAAAATATTGAAAACGCTGCTGCCCATTTTCCAACCTACTAATGCAAGGGGTTGGTGCTATTCTACTCTGCCGGACACCATACGGCCAAATATAAATATGTACTATGACATTCACGCCACTCTTTGTCTAATGTAGATATTTTTCTATTATTCAAAAACCCTTCGCATGTAATGAGAACATTGTCAGTTCATAATAAATTTCTATTATTTCGCAAAATCGTGCGTTTATATCCACAGTGCGTATGCCATATTGTCACTAAATGGACGCCACGCCGTCGCCTGCGAAGCTGATAGGTTTCCGTTTAATAAAACCCTTTTATTGGTTTAACTGGGATTTACTGACTCCACTGCACCCCGTTACTTTGTTCTATCGGCACATATATGAAGGTTTTGGCGAAAACAATAAATCATTCCATTCCTCGAGAACAAAAGTGAGCCAAGTTCCTCCATATGTGTCATAAAACTAGTACCTCAACATGCTTGGTTTTGGTACCTAAATAGATTTAGTAGCAAAACGAAAAGTTGCCTATTTTTCGAGTTTCAATTTGCCCCGCTTCACTCTTCCTAGACGCTCGCGCTGGCTATGAGAGCTGTCATTGGACGGGAGCAGGTACCCAGCAAAGCCATACTTCCAGACATACGATGCCAACTCAGAGGCGTGGCCTCGGAGCCTAACCAAGCATCCTCGAACAAGCATTATCGCGTAAACACTTAAAAGTCACGCCTCTATCAAAAGAGTTCCTGGTGACAAACAAGATTACCGAACAAATCGTGTTACAAGCCACACCTACAAGCTTTTCCTATCAAATGGTTGGTAGATGTTTTTTAGCTGGAAAAATGGTTATTTATCGACGCAGCCATGGCAACCGGCCGCCGGCAACGCCCAGTCTGATCCAACTTTGCCCGCCGTAGTTAAACTGTCGTAAACAAAATAACGGCTACTGAAGAAATGCTGATGTTTAGTTTGTATTTGTTTTGCTAAAAGAAATACGTTCGTGATTCAAATTGTCAGTAAGCACTTTGGAATCTAATTTTAAAGTCTTTGCAAGAGTTTCGTTACTTCACGATATAGTGTTGTACTAACAAGCGAGGGAAATCTATGTAGCGATTCACCTAGGCTTCGGCATAAATTACAATAAAAATCACCCCTATTAAATGAATTAATAATGTTCTTACTAAAAACCGAATTAAAATCCATTATTTGATAGAATCTGGCTCAGAAACTTGGAGATAAACATTATAGCTACGATGTTTGTTGCTTTTACGGACAATCCGATCCGATTTCCTAAAAATACTGATCTAAAAATATTCTAGATCGTCAAGTAGCTATCCGCACGAGCCGCTTTGGTTCAAACTTTATAATGCGCACGGCTAAGGAATGGAACGCGTTGCCCGAGAGTGTGTTCCCTGAGCATTATAATCTGGACATCTAGAATAGTACTGAACAGGCTGTTTCTAGACAGCATGCACCTAGTGAGATTGCTGCCAAATGTCTCGCTAGCGTGGTAGCGTAGGTCATTCTTTGATTCTAATAGAATTTTCTAGGGTTCGAATGTGCGCTATAGTTCTACCTATACTACTAATCATCATCATCATCCCAGCGAACAGTCTCGGCTTTATTACTCTTTCTTCTTTCCACTTCGCCCGGTCTTCCGCAAGCTAACGTCGTAAGTCGTACGCGCTTACACAATTCTTTATTTTATTAAATACCTGCTTATGTCAAGTCAATCTTGAGTCACTCAAGAAGATTTAGAAGGGTGATAAAACCACGAACATCAGCCACTTCGTCTATAATATTGACAGAACCCATCAAAAATATAATACTACGAAATATCATACTCGAAATGATTGGGATGAAGTGTTCAACCAAGCAGAATCAGTTCGCGGAATCATGAAACTCATTGTTATGGGCCCGATACACTAGCTTTGTTAATGAGCGTTCAAATTAATGTCTTTAGTGTAGTCTGTACGTCATTTACAGGATATAGATATAGATAGATCTGTCGGCGAATTGGAATTTAAATCCTTGATGATTTGTATGATTGGCAGCAAACCTTCATTACAAATAAACTTACACCTATTACAAACACAATCACCTTCAAATTCCTTAGTTACGTGTTTATATATCGTTTATTACAATTCAACAGACGCAAAGTATAAATGAATGAATAATGAACCACGGGCCTTTAATAAATGCCTCAAATCAAATATATTTGCCGTACTAAACGAGCAACGCAAATTGATATTTAGGAATGCGAGAAATAACAGAGTGTCGTGCAGTGTGAAATCTCCGAATGGGATCTACATATCAAGTTCCACTGTTTGAACTACTGTTTTGTCCGGGCTTCTCCCAAGCCGGTCCGACATAGCCGCTTCGTCTTTTTGCCTGTATCGCAAATCGAGCGTTACCGAATGTCTTCGTTTTGCGTACAGGCCACTTTTGCTCCGCATTTCTTTTTTCCTTTGTGGCCTCCTTTGTTTGTTTTTCTTTTATTGTTTGCGGCCAGCGCGAAATTGAGAGGAATTAATTAAAGCGTCCAGTGTCATGACGCGGATTTAAAGATAATTTTAATTGTGGCCCGAAAATAAATGCTCTGCGCTCATGGTGTAAATGCGGAAAGGTTTTGAAACGTCGTTTTTAAAACAATATAAATAGAGCGTTATTTTCCCTTTTTTTTGTGAATCTTGAAACTATTGGAATTCTGGAAATTGTTTCACTGAAAATACGCGGGTAACTAGTGTTCGGTGAAGCGTCGGTGCGAGTTGTTAAGGTATCCGACTCGTAAATCTGAATTATGTACAACCTGCACATTCAGGCGACTAACTGTATAACCATCATCCAATCTGATCAGTTTTCCCTGATAGTAGGGTCACGGAGGTCAGATGGAAGCCGGGATATTTGTGCCTAGATGATTAGTATTTATTGTTATGCCTCTGTTACTGGCGAGGACCTATAATTGGCTTACTGTTTAAGAATAGTAGTTCATAATATGTAATACACAGCAGTTGGTACTCCTACAAATCAATAAATAAATCAGATGGTTTTGGATCGACACTGACTAATAAAGATAACAAAAAATATGCCTCTCTCTGCACCACTTCGGCTACCTTTCAATAATACGTACAACCCATTTTTGAATCATTAGTCAACTGTAGAATCTTGTCGTAAAAACACTACAAGACCACGGTCTGTTACTCGCACCGTATGTATTAATAGTGGCTTGATTGAACAGTGAGTAAACAAGACACACTACAAAGAAGGCTCAGTAAGAATGGGTCTCTCTTTCACTATAATAGGCAACAAATGGCGGAAAGTCGTCCAGATTACAATGACTATTTGGATAAAAATGCGTTCCAAGCGATACGTTTGGATGAAGTGTGCGTGTTTATGAAAACGTACAGTTAGAATTATGTTCAACACAGAGTACTTAGATAAATATGTATATTATTTGTCAGAACAAGCAATTTATTATCGTCTTGTTAAGTATGTAGGTATATAGAATCTCTTCGGCTGTCTACGTAACTGTAGCTACGTAACCAGTCGTGTAGAAGAAAAATATAGCACTATGAAGTCTCACCGCCGGTCAGTCGACTAGTGTTACTAGAGTTAGTAATAGGTCCGTATTTAACGCAGTAGGTTCACGTAGCACAGTGGTGCTGAGTGAGCGCATAGTAACGTTACATTACTTAGAGAGCGTCGGTGGCCGAGCGGTTAGAGTATACGACTCGTAAGCCAGAGGTCCCGAGTTCGAATCCTGCTCCGGCCATGTACAAATGACTGTTTTCTGGGTTATGTACATTAGTTTAATACTAACCGAGGCTGTTTCGGTGAGGGAAACATAGTGACGAAACTTGCACATTCAGGCGACTGGATGTGTAACCATGGTCCAATCTGGTCAGGTTCCCCTGGTAGCAGGGTCATGGAGGTCAGATGGCAGTCGCTCCACTGTAATTACCTGACCTGCCAAATCCTGGATCATGGTCAAGGCCGACCCCGGGTCCTCGTGCGCGAGAGCACAACCGCGACATTAACGCCAAGATTATTATTTAATTATTTAGACAAGTATTTTTTGTGAATACGTATGGTAAAGGCTGACCAGCAACAGGACCTCTATAGATCAGAAAATGGGAAGCTAAGGGTAGAGATCTCCACGCTTACGTTAAAAATGGCTCAAGATTAGAATAAAATGTTACGAATTATTGATGGCATTGAAATATATTTTGTTAAATCTATCATATACGAGTTTAATAAAGCATGTTTGTGTAATTATATTAATTATATATATTACTTCGTTTCGCGGAGGTTAGTTTATGTTGCGGACGAGCAGGTTGTGCTCCGTAGCACAGAATATTAGGGCTAATGTAAATATATTTCCCACTTCCTAGTTTAATTAAAAATCCTTTTTTATTATTTAGTGGCAAACGAACAGAGATCACAATTCATGCACATAATTTGGTAATTAAAAAGAGGTTTGGTAATAAAAAAGAAGAACCGTAGGTTAGTTAACACTATCAAGATATATTATGCCTTTATATTGTCATCATGCCTGTATTAAAAAAGTTAACAAATTTGTTTGCTCTGGTTGTGTAATCTTTCCTGCCACTCTTTGCTTTGTTATGTTAATCCTTTCTCTCAACATTTGAAAGTCTTTAGTAGGCAATAAACCCGCATATTTAAACAATAATTGCGCACATCAACCACCATTTAATTAAGGCAAAAACAATGCTTCTTTACCTTTTAAAAACGTAATATGAGCATAACGGGAACTCTTTGGATCGACTCTCTTATTCTTTCACGGTGTAATCAGTAATCACATTTCACAGCGAAATAGGTTTTTCCATCGACATCACAGGTTCTCATGTATCATGTATGGGTACATTTACACTGCATCCGATTAATTACTTTTTCAACCTGCCTCTCTATTGTTAAATAATTAGGCTGCGCATGCGCCGATGGAAAAATAATCAGTTTATAATATTGTCTGATGTCAGTATTGAATATGGTATAGATGAAACAGTCATTTTCACCAAATATTTGTCTTTGAATTAGCAATTTAGACTTTGCCCAAAAGTCGCTATGTCGCTAGTATACCTATTTCCTTTAACAAAAACAATTTGCCCTATTATAGTCAGGGTTAAAGTGTAGTTATCAACTCGTCTATCATATAAAAGAAGTTTTAGAGTTAGTTAAGTACCTATAAGTATGTCTAAGTCCTGCGGACAGTTATGAGCTGTAATGATGATGATGTTGATGATGATGATGATATGTCTACAATTGCACCTCTGTCTGTATTAATAGCAATATAGCTGATGTAGAGTAAAAAACCTGGTGACACTTTTTTTAGCTCATTGTGTCTGTAAACGCACTATCTGCAGAATATAATGAATAGTGCGATGTTCAATTGATAATTATCTGCGTAATTGAGCTATAACTATGTCAAAGGTTTTCCCACAATAGCCTCTATTGGGGCAAGGCTTCGTATAGCGCAAAAAAAAACTCAGCAGTAAATTTTAATTACAATAGAATTTTTTGCCCCCGCCAACTATAAACAATGATTTACTCCTTTGTTCTAGACGAATGCGGTGAGCTGTCTGCATAGTCGGAACAGCAAAAACTTAATACTTGCACCTTGGAGTTTCTCAAATCATAATCCGATTTCGCGCCGGACCATATGCCGCGTTTGCACTGCACTACGGCAGAAAGGGGTAAAAAATCCGTCGAACGTGTTTATTTCGAGCAGCCTGTTTCAATTGAAAGTTGAAGAAAGAAACGTGAAACGTTCAATACCGCAGTTTCTGCGAAGCGGCTGTTGAGCAAAAACTGTAATAGCTGCTTTTTTAAATTTCAATTCAGCAAAGCTCCGCAGTGCCCGACACCGGAGGAAATCGTCTGATACATTGTTGCTTTAAACCTCTAACGCTCATACCAAATCCATTAGTGAAACCAGAATCGCACACCGATTAACGTTAACCCCCCCAATGCTCACGGTACTTAGGGGGTATTAGTTACGCGCGTGCGGTCACAGGGCCCATTGTCCGACGCACAATGGGACAGCCGGTGAGGGTCGTGCTTGCTACCTGCTAATGTAACCAATACCAACCCCGGCCCGATTCAATGGGGGTCATCAATTTCAATTGGAATCGATCCCCCGATTCCGCGCAAGGTCGTTCGGTTTGTTTTGATTGCGGAGCAATTATGCAAAGATGATTGGACAATTGTTGGTGTCGCTTTGTGTCATAAAAACTTAGAAGTGAATGCAATGCTAGAAAATACATTCAGCTTCACTTCTCTAATTTTAGAAGATTTATTTTGATATGGAAACATTTTGTAGGTGGATGAACTTAAAACAACAAATACAAAAAGGTCTTAAACTACTTAGGTAGTATAAAAAATGAAGAGTATCAAATTCTACGATAAAATATGTGAGGGCAGCCGTCGTTATTAAAACTGTATTAGACTGCTCGAGGGTTATGAAGCATAATGACACGTCATCAACCCGTGGTTTTAAATCAAAGAGTTGCGAGCTTGGACTATTTTTTTTATTTGGCTGGACTTTAAAATTCCTTAGTGTTTACACTGTTCAGTAAACAAATGTATTGAATTTGTAAAATATTAGCTTTTGCTCCTGATATAAAAGTACATACAAACATATTATATTTCAAAAATACGGCAGACTGGTGCTTCCAATACATCAACCCAATTCCCCATTTTAGTAAAGTTTATTTAATATAGGTACATAAAAATAATCGATATTAAGTGGTGTTTCCAATCAAACCAACATACTTTACCCAAACATCATTCCAACACTAAGGGCTGGGGTCTTTAATGGGCCAATGCAACCCCCGTATTGATGTCACCGCACAAAGACACCCTGCCCCGTGTTTTGACAGGAGTTAATGCCCGCTCACCAGAGGGTCCCGAGTTCCCGACATCTCTACCTGTCGCTCGTCACCGGGCACAATAGACCCTGGTCCCGGCATTGGCAGGGTTAACAGACAGAACAAAGAATTACTGATATATTGGGGAAAGTGCACTCGATCGTTGTTTCAGTTTATTTGACTGTCTAATCTTATGAAAAAAGCTTATGTATTAATATTAAATTGATTTTTCAACATAACATTGTGAGAATACAATTACATTATACCCGAATAACTCTAGTCTATTATCCTACTAATTTTAGAAATGCGGAAGTTTGTAAGGATATTTGTCACTCTTTCACGAAAAAACTACTGAACGGCTTTGATGAAATTATTGCAATATGGTAATAGATCACCGAAAATTCCCCGAAATCCTCTTAATCTCGAAATTTAATGTAACTGACGGAACACGACATAATACAAAGGCAAAAATAGCAAAAGCTACCTTACGCTCAAACTATGTATCGAATTACCGATACTCGTATACGAGACAAGGCTAAATCAAAATCCGCTCATTCGTTTGGGAGCTACTCGTTAATCATTTAACATTATTCTGTTAGTGAAAATTGTTTTAGACACCATTCTCTGTGTGAAAATTGTTATACAAAGGTAGCCCTGTGTACATTCCTAGGTGTATGTACCTATATGTAAAAAAATTAGTACACAGCTACTTAGCTAATTATGCTTCTGAGCCGCCAACATTCGCTTTAATAAATTAGATTTTAGGTTGTTGCGGTCGAACGATGTGACGACTTTTAATTAATTTGGAATAAAAACATATTTCAGCCGAAACTGAGTCATTGGCTGAGTAATTTACTTCAACCAGGGAAAATTTAATGTCCCCACGTCGTTTGGCGACCCCTATTCTGTAGTCTATCGTTGCATACTGTCTTCAATTCCCAATTGAAGCATATATTCGAAAATATAAAAGAAAAATGTTTAGATTAGGGTTGTAGGTTTATTTTAATTTTAGTTAGATAATTAAGTTTAATAAATAAATAAATATTCGTGGACAAATTCACACAGCGCCATCTAGCCCCAAACTAAGCAAAGCTTGTGCTATGGGTGCTAGATAACTGATATACTACTTAAATACTTTTTTTTTTTAAATACATACTTATTATACATAGAACACCCAGACCCGTAACAGAAATTAAAATTCATCATTTCAATTTCTGCCCGGCCGGGAATCGAACCCGGGACCTCTTGCGTGGCAGACCGGCATGTTGACCATTGAACCACTCAGGTCGTCAAAAAAGGTCGTAATTTATTTAGTTTACTATTTTTGTGTGTTGCCCTTGTTTAATAAATGTTTTTCTAAAGAACGAAAATATAGATAGAAAGTAAACATATTATGTGTTATACCTTATTATTAGTTAGTTATACAAATTTTGGATAATTTTACTTCATTTATAATTTATTTATTGTTTATAAGTAGTCACATTAAAACCGTCCAGGATTACAAGCTGATGCTTATTCACGTCCACGTTCATATATAACTGGACACCTTTTTTAAAGATTTAAAAAAAAGAGCACAAATGAAACTGCAGTGATTGTATCATTTTTGGACAATCGGTTGATGTAGGCCGGTCGAGGGAGGCCCGAGAACTACATAAATTGGTCAGGGCGGGTTTAAAGCGTAGGTACAACTTCGCTCAAACACATTTTTATAAAAATTTAACAATATGGAGCAGCATGTTCGCTTTCCTTCCAAATTCCTTAAATAAAGACAAAAAAGAGCATAAATAAAATACAACCATCCTAAAACGAAAAAGGTCATCAGAGGTTTTCACCTTGACGTTTAAGTCGCAAATAGAAATTCTAGTATTATGAAAAGCACTTTTCGTACGTTCAGACCAAATTATAGTCTGAAGCTATATCTAGATCTGATTGAGGGTAATGGTTTTTGGATGTATTATATAGGAGTAAGTCGGGCAAACTTATTTGCTCTATGAAATCTAAATGCTTTCAATAATAGGTACGTAAATTGTAAACAATGTAGATAAATATCTACTGATTATACTAGACCATTGTTCGACATTTTCATGACAAATATTAATTTATCGAAATACCAAAATAAGTACAGAGTAGTAAACACAAATGTGTAAGTGCTTAAACCATGTCTAACCAATCATTTAGCTAGTAAAGCTGTTTATGACTTCTTATTAGAGATGAAACGGGTAGTTGTTTGGCCGGATACCGGATATCCGCCATCACATTTCTTGGTTAGCCGGATATTCGGCAGGACATGGTATTTGAATAAGTCAGTGATTTCAAGTCTTCGTACAATGTAAATAATTTAACTGAACAATTCTTTCGGCCTACGACGGTTCCATAGATTCGAACTACTCGCTTTCACATTAGCCCACAGCATCGTGGATCAGAGTGCAGTAAAAGATTCTCATAAGGTCAAGACAAACGAAATCGCTTGCTACCTTTCAATGTACGAGTAATTCGTCGTTTAATCCAATTAATAATACTTTACTTCAGATACACTTAGAATTTTTTTTTGCCAACCTACTAAACGAACAACAGGTACTTACCAACAATCATATCAACAGTGCTTTGATTAATATTTATAATTTTTGAGATTACTTTTTCCGATGTATAAAATCACTTTTATATAGTTTTCATAAATTTCTTGCTATCCGGTATCCGGCCGAATATTAACGCACTATCCAGTATTCGGCCGGATACCGGAGAGTAACCGGATATCCGTTTCATCTCTACTTCTTATCATGGCTACTAATTTTGTAGTATAATCTTATACAAAAACGACTTCATTTTAAAATTCGGAAAGCTACACCGCTTTAAGGGCGAATTACAAAAATGTCATAAATTAAATCGGTAATAAAATCGAAAAAGAAAACGAATTGTAAATATCTAATAAAAGAAACATTTTGCATAAGTACAATGCAAATCACATTGTAATAGTACCGTAACGGGATAGACCCATTTTCCATGTATTTTGTAGACTCAGTCTAAAAAGTCAAGCAACTTGGGAAATTATAAGAACTTAAGGGTATGTTCCGGGTAATTTATAAGATTTATCGAAATCAACAAGTACCTAAGCCAAATTGATTGAATAATGGAGTCGTCTGTCTGTTTACAACAAGATAGTTACTAAAAGATGGACGTCTTCATTATTCAAAATCAGGTTGATTACTTGTTGATTTCAATCCATCTTCTAATTTCACAAGTCGCTTGACTTTTTAGACAGAATCTAATACTGATTGATAAAAAGGCTTAATATAAGTACTTTAGTATTTGTGGGCTGTAGTAGGGCTTAATATACTATAGTTGGGTAATTTATATAATTCTCTGGAAAAAAATGGTTACACGAAATGGCCTAAAGCATTTTTCATAAGATTTGACTTCTTTCGTCGTCTGCCGAAAAAACTTAATTATGACGTCTTACGATGCCATATTATTTTAAACCAAAACGTCTATAAAATAGGCACCTAAATGATTATCCATACCAGCAGAAACAATATTTGTCTCCCACCGGACCTCCAAGGTAATAGGAGTATTACCTGCGCATTAGGCAAAAATGTATTTGCAGGAGCTAGTCGGAGACAGCAATGTCATGTGCGCTGCAATTTGCCACAATTTGTGCAATTTGCTGGCACAAATAGACCGGCGGCAGGTCGAACTACTGTTAGGTCAAACAATCGTGCCTATGGCGAATGTCAACTAATGGAGAGCAGTGCATACGCGAAAAGGTTAGGCTACTTTCCTATGGCCTTTTTGTAGGGAGATTTCGTGAGTACATTGCTATTTTTCTATGTCCTTTTGGAGGTTATTGCTTAGAGGTCAATAAACAGTGTTACCCTTAGAAGTTGGTGGTAGTTGGATTGTTATTTGCATCCAAAAACTCCAATTAACAAGAGTTTTTGCCATTCATTTCTGATTTAATATTATTAAGGTCAGTTTAGGGCTGTGGAACTGTTAAACAAATCACACAGCTAAAAAGGGAGAGGGAAGCACCGTGTCACGTAACTGTAGCGATTTATTTTATCCCCTGGCGTAAAAGAGTAATTTCTGTGGCTTGGTATACCTATGGGTCTATGGGTGTCTGTCTGTGACATCGTAGCGGATGGACCGATTTCGATTTGGTTTTCTGTGTTTGAAAGCTAGTCTAATCGAGATGGTTCTTTGTTTCTTTATATATACTGACATATTGAAGTATACTCGTATGTATAGGTCCTTGTCTAAAGTTATCCGACGTTTTTCTTATCCGTTTTATCATACTCAGCTACAACGGCACGCCGAAAGTTGAAATTGTAACAAAATGAGGACGTCTCCCAATTTTTGCTAAACCTTGTTTAGTTTATGATATTGGTTACTACGTAAATAACTGTGAAGCACGATATCTAGAGAGATAGATATATTGGAGAGCCAAAGAAAATAATTGCACTAGAACTTTGTTATTTTGGCATGAACGACTACGTCATTCGGCACTTGGTAAAACTTATTATCATATAAAAAAATCACATATTTCATTGTGATTGACCTTTCCTTCAAACCATAATAACTTCAGCATGTCAAAATGGATTGCAAAAAATATTTTACTGGATGTCACTCAATGCTGTGAAAAAGCATTCATATTTTATCAACAAACCACAGGCCAAAGCTGCAACTAAGTGTCTTCATTTTGAAATGTCATGTCAATTCTAACAACGGCGTGGCTGACACCGAGTCAGCTAAGATTGTTGCACTGTAGTCCGTTTACTGCCCACGTGACAACTTCACATAAACCGATAATAAAAAGGCGAAATGACATCGAGCTGTCATAGAAATAATAGAGTAGCTGGCTACCTCAGACTATGATCGGTCAGTATTTATTTTCGGATTCAGATAGAATGTAGGCACAGTGCACTTCAGAAAAATTAAGGTATATTATTCGGAGGTTACAAGAGGTAGTATAGGTACTGCGTACCCGAGTTCGAATACAATTTGTGTACTCAAACCGCGAGTATAATATCTAACCTTGTGCAGGTTAGGTAGGAATCGGAAAGAGCACGATGCATTACGAGAAAAATCAACGGAAAATGGTTATTGAGTCGAAGGCCGTGGGCGATCAACCGCGACCGCTTATGATATCGGCACACTTAATTTTACTTGGCACACATGCTCATCCGACTATGAACTTCACACAACAATGACAGAGTCTTGGATAAATTGTGAGAATTCATCTTGGATATTACAAGGACTCCTGTGCGATGAGTGAATAGTCAGGTATTTTGTGCAAAAAGACGTAAACAATCACTTCATTACTATAATTTGTAAGATGATGATCGACTGCCTTTGCCGTAACTTTATACAGTTACCCAACTGTATACTACTACTACTTCTTCGCTGGCGACACTTCAGCGACCCGAAGTGGATATTGGTCTCACCCAATTGGACACAAGAAATCACCATTGGTCCCTATCCTGCGCAATTTGTTCCCAGTGAGTTACGAGTTATAATAAATCTTTGTTACAAGACCGACAAAAGAAAATATACTCAAAAATCATCATCATCTCGGCGTTATGTCCCACTTGCGCTCCCGCGCGGTGCGTGAGAGCCCGGGGTCCGCCATTATACAAACTCAAATATATAAAAAATACTCAAATATACTATAACATAATAATAACTAGTACTGCTAAGGTTTTAGCTAAGTTTCAAGTTACCGCCACCAAATTAGGAATTAATTCCAAAACAGTATGACATAATGTCAATTGGCTACGAATGCAAAGCCCCCATTAGTAGATATTTTAGAAAACCTTTGCAAGAATGACACTAGAAGGCCGCCTTATTGCCTATTGTTTGCAAAATGTATTTTTCTTCGTCTTTTTGTAGCGAATCGTCTATTACCAAGAAAGGCTGGATTACGTAAATACGTCCAACAAAGAAGTGATTATGAAATAATAGGTCAATACAACTGTAATTCTCCGCCCGCCGTTATATCGACCTATAATAATCCCTTTGATTGTTGTAAATTCAATGATTGGTTGTTTACCAACTACCGGTTTTCATTTTTAGATCACGCTGATAACGTTCGAAGCTGATAGTTGTTAGAAGTTTAATCGTTTTGTTTATGTTACTCATATTTGGACGCGATAGCTTCCTATTTCCTCCAAATCGCTTGTCATGAAATTGATAGGTTTTCAGTGAAAATATACAAATACAGAACAAACTACGACCGACCACATTTTTATCTATCCAAAAGATTATTATTGTAATTGATATTGATTATACTTGTAAATTAGTATCTTATTAAGAAGGAATAACATCAAGGTTGAAGGAAGATTACCGTATAACCGATTACTGTTACACACATAATGACGTGTCACAATTCACTTACAACTAGTGTCAAATAAGAGGAAACTTGGCGTGTCACGTGGTTCGACTTTTTGGTTCGATTGCCTGCGCGAAATCCCCTCGACTGCCATTTGACAAGTCTCTTCTTTCGTGACGCGGGTTATACGGTTATACATTAGTTTCTCTAATATCAGAACCGTAATCCGTTAGTAGGTGTGTGTTACTCTCACCACCTAGAACCCAAATATTGCGATCACATACCTACCAAATTCTTTAAAATGCCGAATAAAAAAAGGCCTTCCTGGTGGCGCCCCAGACATATTAAGAGTAGAAAGGACAACGTTACCAAAAGCGAAGGCCTTCAGCGGCCTTAACCTGAGGTGCGTCGACCCCTCTAATACATTTATAATTATACCACACACTCGGCCGAGGCATTTGTAAACATAGCCCGTGTGACGTAACTCGCTCTATTTTTTAATAATTCCCTCCTTTCTTTAAGTACACGAGGCAGCATATCACGCTAGCCCGTATGTGTTGCGTGTGGGTGTCCAGTAGAGATATAGCACCAACACCTTTGGTTGACAATAATTAATCTGTATATCACAAAATGAGCAGCAGCGTTTTGGTTGGATACTTCCAATAAATAATAAACGCTGCTCTTCAATCAGCTACCACCCTGAGCAGTTTTGACACTCAGGGATGCCCGAGGGCCGAGGACAAACTAATAATTGTCTTGGAAACCGCAACAAAAATTAAGCAGTAAAAGGTACGTAGAAACTTGATCTGCAGTCGTGTGTACAGTCCATCTGATCCTCTCACACGCATCCTTGTAGCAACCCGTACAACTTACGGGGTCAGTAATTATCTCGTAGCGACACTGTACCCACTGTAATTATTAAAATTATTCAGATCCGAGTCGTGTATACTGATTCTCTAGCGACCAGTCGCAGGGTGGTCACTTGCATAGTTACCGGATGGGTCACCGATTTCACAGGTAAAATAATATTATTATTAATTGATTTGTATGTAGGTAACTTGAGCATTGGACGATATCTTTGACTTGTGCTGCGAGTTAAAAACTGTCGTCTTTCGGTTTGCCAATATCATTAACACATCGCGTAGTTCAATTCTGGTACGGATTATGTCAGTTGCAGTTCAATTGCATTGCATGTCAAAACATTACGTCATAATGATGATGTCAAAATATATATAGGTAGTAGGTATAGTTTTAAACTCCGTAACGTATCTATTTAGTCTAAACGCTGTTGGTTTAACCTAGATATTGATCCACAAACAATTTTACCGAGTTTATGTCACGTCAACTCAAAACACCAGACACCTCAACTTAAAAAATCAAAACTTCGCACCGCGGTCACAAACAGTTAGCAGGAATCGTTATCACCGACCCGACCGGAGTCAATGGCCAGAGAAACATGAACACCATACAAACAAGTAGTGGAAGACAGGTCTGAATGAGTTGCAAGTGTTTCCGTGCTGACATGCGAGCCTCTCGTCACGCATCCAACGAAAACGAAATCTTACTACACCACCTTCCGTAGCGGGCTAAAGACTCGATGTCACGTGATAGGAAACGAGAGTCAAGGTCCGCCGTGAGTCGTGGCGCTTGTCCTGCGCCAACTACTACTACTACGCCACTTCATGCCGATGTGTGACGTGCGTCAGTCGTGAGCGCATGTGGCATTGCCGACGGCTTCGCGTCATTGGATCACCGTCTTGCAGCCGGGCTGATGTCAATTCTCGGAGATATGGATAACAAATAATCATCTTGGCGTTAACGTCCTGGCTGTGCTCGGGGGCCCGGGGTCCGTTTGAACGTGATCCAGGATTTGACTTTTGGATAAAATGTGGCATGAGAGTAAATCAGTTCAGATCAGATAATTACATTGGAGCTTCTGCCATCTGACCTCCGTGACCCTGCTTCCAGGGGTACCGGGCCAGATTGGGTCATGGTTACACATTCAGGCGCCTAAATGTGCACGTTTTATCACGATGTTTTCCCTCACCGTTAGAGCAACGGGTAACATTCAGCTAACTCAGAAAAGAGTCATTGGTATATGACCACAGTGAGAATCGAACCCGGTACCTCTGCCACTGATGCTCCAAATCTCAATTCACGGAGATATATCATCGAAAATCTCAGATACTTTCTCAACAAATGGGAGTCCGCATCAGCTAGTTTGTACAGCATCGCCTCTGTTGTATACGTGTAGCCGAAGATCGTACACTTAAAGTTTAGCAAAATGCAAAATATTTAAATTGTCGGTGTCTGACGCAAATACAGTAATCGGTTTAATTTCAACTATACGGGTAACAAATTCTAAGTATACCAAATTCTATATTTAAATATTAAATTAGTAAATGCTTGAAACTACATTATTCCACGTTTTAGTCAAGAGAATGTATCTACCATCTTACTTTCTGAGATTAAATCTCCAAACACCCAAAATATAGTGAGGCAAAATGATACGATTAGGGAACTATTAAATGTTCGTTAGAGCTATGTGAGAAATTACCCTTAAATATGGGAAAACGTTCCTCCATTTGCTTTTGTTAAAAGTATACTTGATTTGATGCTTTTAAATTGTATGAAATAGATGTTAAAATACATTCGTGGCACACCGACTGCTTCTATGTCTGGATCGAAATCTAGTCTTTTACAGCTGTTATAATACAAGTTGTATGAAAATTGTTTCTTTTGCTGGTCACAATTCTTATACTTTAACCAGGTCTTGAATCTCATCTTGGCATGAGTGTCCCGGTTGTGCTCTCGCGCGCTTTACCCGGGGTCCGTTTGATTTCTATTTGTATGCTACTGAATAGTGTTATAAACTATAAGGCGCTGTCCTAATTGGCAACGGTCGTGCGACAGGTTGTTTTGAGGTCTCCTATTAATTGGTTGAGCGAAGTCCGTCGTACTGTAATAATCTCGTTGATATCCACATTCACACTTTTTTACTAAACTGATATTTTAAATACCTAGTGCGTACAGATTAATATTTCACCGACTATCGAAGTGTAGTTCAAGCACCGCTATCGATTTTCGCTGCGCGATGCTAAATAAGAAAATCTAATTGCCCATTCTTTTCGCTCTTCGCTTCGCAATAAAATATCCAATAAATGTTTCCGGCAATAAAAAGTATTAATTTTCAATAAAATAAAATTCAAAGAGAGCCCAATTAAGTATTCGTTACGTAGAACGCTTACATTTCACGGGATTACAAACCGTTCGATGGGATATTACCGAATTTATGTAGTACCGAATTTAGACAGGTAAAAGTTTTTTTTTCAAATTCACAGACAAAATATTCAACATTTATAAATAAACTAGCGACCAGCCCCGGCTTTGCACGGGTAGTAATAGTAACCCTAACAAATTATTAAAACATTCCTAATGAATCACTCTCTTAGTGAAAACCACATAAAAATCGGTTCAGTAATTTTTAGTTTATCGCGAACAGACAGACAGACGCGGCGTGGGACTTTATAATGTGTAGTAATCGTACTTGAAAAACATAACGATAATGATGACCGATAAAAAACAATTTAACTAGGTACACACCGATCCGAAATTATAAAAGCACGAAAACATGAAAGCATTAAACACGAATCAAACAGCTGTTATAAATAGTATACATAACCTATCACAATCGCCCATCGATTATAACTTAATCGAGTTACGATTTATAGAAATAATCGGTCACTGATTTACGATACGTCGGCTAGCTAATGAGCTTTCAACTCTGTTGTTTGGGTGATAAAGTAGGTTTTTGTCTGGTTTCCTGGGGCCGTGTAAATACAAATTGTACGGTGGTTGTATCAAAGGCTCGCGCATGCGTCGTAGGTACCCGACTTTGAATAAATCAACAAAATCGACGGGCGGCAATGAGTAATGTCTGTATGTATGTAGTTGTTCTGGACAGCAATGCTATAGACCTGGGTTTAATAATCTTGTCGGATTTTCGTTAAAAATAATATTCTTCTTCTTTTAAAATTATGGCTTCCACTGTCATTCACACAATGATTCACAATGATTTCGCGAACGTCAAGGTTAATCATAAGGCAATTTATTGGCGGCGGTTGATCGAGGATGAAATGAGTGTAATGAGTTTACTTTCTAGCAACAATGTATAATTTAATTTTTACATTGCCCAGTATAACAGTGAAAGGTTCATTTATAACAGTTTAGCTTTTGCCCGCGACTTTGTCCGTGTGGAAAAAGTTTTTTTGACAGTTTAGCATTTGTCCGCGTTTCCATTTTAAATGACCTCGTGTTGTATGAATGCTTGTACTACGGGGAGGTCAAGCTGTATCTCTGGTTCTACCTACTGGAATTTTACCATGGATTTCAAGCTACCAAACATCAAAACTATACAAAATCAGTTTTATTTAATATTTTTTTTGCGTGATTTGCGAACATAATGGCAAACATTGCAACAAAAAACTTTTAGGCATACTTACGTCCCAAAATTGTACACCGACAATTTTTTCTGAAATATCTTCAATGTATAGGCACAGCTTTTTTACAGTTTTATAATACCTACCTACCTATAGATAGACGAGTAGGTATACTGTGTAACAGATTGAAGTAATATCAGTTATATAGCAACCATAGCTTAGCTTAGTTTTGGGCTAGATGACGCTTTGCGAATTGGTCAAACAATGCCTACTTTACTTTCGCAATTTTTATTTTACTTATTTGGTTATGTAATAGGGATTATATTTTGTTATTCTAATGCTTCAACATACGACAAAGTAGACACCACCCGTCATCTGCTTTTACAAATGAACATCGTCTCCATGCATTCCGCTGTCGACTAATTTAAGAGCACTATGTCGGTGATATTAAAAAGAAATAAACACAATTTGTTTCTAAACTCTAATAAAACTTAAGCATAACAAATGCTAATTAAAATAGATTGCCCTCCGTTAACCTTTCTTAAAACCTCTTTGTTATTTAATCATTTAAAGTTTAAATGTTACAAATAGTGTTGTTATGATTAATAGTCCGAATTTAAGGAAATGCTATAATTTTCTTTTCTATTTTATTATTGATAAGTACTTAAAATAGGTATGTACAAAACAACACGAAAAGCGGTGTAAATTATTATTAAAATAATTTAAAAAAAATTCATGTGGTAACTATACTTACTTAGGTGAAATTCACTGCACTACATATTGTAACATATTGTAACCCTACAAGCGATTTAAAATTCACATTTAGAAAACAAGACTAGAAGTACATACAATACTCAAGGGGGATAGGTAGATATCTATCTAGTCTAATTAGTTTTTCCACAAATACGATACTCATGAGCAAAAATAACTAGTCACTAACATAAACTTAGACATAGACTTAAAAAACTAGCACTAATAGCTTCAAGAACCAAAAAGTGTATTCAAAAGATTTTTATTTTACGCAATAAAACCTTTAAATTTTGCTCATATGCTCTTCTAAGTGAGTAACTACTTATTTTCGCTCACGACCATAATTAGCATTATTTTTAGCCGGCCATGGCGTACCACACCACAACAGCCTAAACCGATCTAATAAACACGAACGACACCACGAAAAAAGCGAGCATAATTTCCTTTCGAAAAAAAAATAGTTGAGAACAATAAGGGGCAAGCTCGCTCAACCCTTATCCACCGACATAACTTATGTTAACCGGCTTGCTCGCGTGACTAGGCCCTCGTTAAGCGTGCCAAGTGGGTCCGAATGCTACCGCTAGTCCGCAAGCATAATGTGATATGTCATTTTAAATACCCTCTTAGAAATATGAATGATCTAAAATAAAGTAAGGCCCGTTAAGACGCCCAAATTGGCTGGCGACGATGTCTTTGTAATAATTAGGTAGTTGGTTAGCTTTGTGGTCTAAGATTAAGCTTATTCGCGAATTGGGAATTAGTATACCCAATACTGTTAGCTGTAGCTTGGTCTGAGATTAACGTCGTCTACGACGTCATGATGTCAAATAAGGTTTCCTTTTTAGTATTTGAGCTCCTGGCATTGTAATTGTTTTCTCATAGTGTCTATTTTTTTTAGTTTGATTTAGTTTTAGATTATAAGGGCCCGCTTGCACCAAATTCTTAAACACGTTTGAAGTTTTTTTATTTAAGTATCAGCTTAAATGCGTTTAAGAAGTTGTTGTTTAAATAAAATTGCATCATTGTTTTTTTTCATTTGACACGTTATCGCTATTGTTTACCGGTCTACGGCAAAGTCAAGACGAGGGTTATGATTTGAGTATATTCGAAGGGAAATTAGGTTCGGTACGAACGAATAATACAGGCTACATTTTGTGCGAGTCTCCGAAAACTGTCTTTTACTAGATTGGAATGTATTAGGATAGTGGACAAAATTGTACCCTTTTGACGGAACAGAGGACATTTTCCTTTGTTCCCTTCAGATAACCGGGTCTTGATAGCTGCTTTATCATGAAAACCTTTCTCGGATAATATAGTTCTTGTCAAGCGATATTTTCCATGTAAGCCGTAATACATCCCGACCTCCATTTTCTAAGTCACTCTTAAGGTGTCTTCCTAAGACCGTTGGTGAAACGAGGTTGAACAAGGTCATTCGACTGAGACCCTGAGACTGGTTGAACAGTCTCGGAAGCCGATTGGCACCCCGTAATCGTATTACCTGGTGTTGCTGATGTTCATAGGAGGTGGTGACCACTTTCCATCATAAAAAAGTGTTATTATACATTATCTTACCCTCGTTTACCCTTCCAGCATCAAGCCTCCATCCAAAGACGGCGTGACGAAGAGCAACCCAAGCAAGCGGCATCGGGAGCGGCTGAACGCGGAGCTGGATACCCTGGCGTCCCTGCTGCCCTTCGAACAGAACATCCTGAGCAAGCTCGACAGGCTCTCCATACTCCGGCTGTCAGTCAGCTATCTGCGAACCAAGAGCTACTTCCAAGGTCAGTGACGGTGTTTTAGCATGAATTGACGAACGAAACCATATCATATCATATCAGACTCATGTGTCGTCAGAATCAAGCGAGGGTAATCGTCGACTCGGAGGGTGGACGAGTATCTACTCGTATGTCTGTCCTTAAAAGCGACTTCACACAGCGTCACCAGTCTACTCGTGACCATGACGCATGCAATTGCATCGAAATAGCGAGGTAAAAACAATACTAACCGTGGTGACAAACCCGATAACATGTGCGATGAAAGTAACCTATAATGTGCTAATGCACCAATATGCCTGGGGAGGTTAGCGAACTGACTGTACAAGACCTTTGTATCGGTTACTTATAAATGTGTTTCTCAACACTTATTTAGTGCTGTCAGCTTACTTTGTAGCCTTCCACAAGGTGTTATTAAATAGCTCGCTCCCGGCGACTCGGCTTAGCTGAAATCGATACGGTACTCGATTTTGATGAAAGGTGTCGTGTGGTGGTTACGAGTTAAGAGCTGCAATTAGAATGCGAAGTGTAAACTTTATTGTTGGTATTATAGGTCAATGTGGACAATAGTGACCGAGTTTAGTATTATAAACGCGAGTTTTGGGACTTAACTGAAAAGATAGATCATCATGAACTGCTACAAATTTAACAGCATCTAAAAAGCGTTTGCACCAAATTGTTAATTTAAGAATGACGTTTAAACGTACTTTTTGATGAAATTATAAAATCTTACATGCTAAGAATTTGGTGCAATCCGCCCTTAGTCGTGTAAAAGTATTAAACGTTTCAGTAAACTCCGTAACTGTTCCACGAATCAGTCCGCTGTTTAACCAATTAATGAATAAACGGTCTACATTTATAACCAGGATACAGTGTTGTAGGCACCATATTAACCATGCACATACGTATGGGTACCTATGCACTCCCATATATGGGACTAAAATACAAAGGCCAAATGCTAGCATACATATGTCTTAAATTCCAAATTTTGCCAAGAATTTAAGTTGCCCTCTGCACAGCAACCTCTAAAAACCGATTAACCAGCTATCTTCAAACGTAAAATATAAAGAATTACAAAGGAAAAAGCGAAAGAAACAT
The DNA here is from genome assembly GCA_905147135.1 of Blastobasis lacticolella. Taxonomy (NCBI): domain Eukaryota; kingdom Metazoa; phylum Arthropoda; class Insecta; order Lepidoptera; family Blastobasidae; genus Blastobasis; species Blastobasis lacticolella. Next base: position 9,880,112 of record LR990039.1, on the reverse strand, counting down.
ATTAAACAGATTATCGTAGGTAGTTAACGTGTTTAAATAAAATAGCGAAATACTTGTTTTGCTTTTCTGTTGCAAATAAGTTGAATTATGGTGGCCCACAGTGTCAACTAATTCAAGCTGAGCTTAATGCAATTTGAATAATGAACTTTGACACTTTCATGAGTGGTTGTCCTTAGAGTTTTACTTGTGGTAGGGGTCTGACAAGCCCGAGGAGTCCACCTTGGTAGGTAACACCCTCTTAACTATTACACCCACCAAACAACAATGCTTGCATTGTTGTGTTCCGGTTTGAAGGATAAGGTAGTCAAGCCGAGAGGCCAGAAGCATTTCGGTGACAACATACATACATACTAAAAGCAAAGAAATAAATAACCTTTATTGATACAAACAACAACACCACATTATTGAAATGAAACAATAAAACAAAAAGACATAAAAAGAATACAATTATTACAACATAAAATACACGGGAAGACTACACAATGCCGATGTATATACCTACTTGACTATTGTTAATTTGTTATGTAGTGTAATTGATAATGTGTTGTGGTGGTGGGTTTGTGTTAAAAGGACCTCACTGAGCCTTATGCCCCGGCGTGAACCCGAAACCGTTGGTTTTCAGTGAGACCTGCAGTGCCAATTCTATTCACTCCGGCCATGTAATCTTTTGAATTAATCTCCTTTTAATAACCTCTCCTAATGTGGCTGTCTACTGGTATGCCACTGAGGAGTGTTCAGGAGTTTCGGCCCAACTGTAGCATTAAAATGAAAATTTTTCCTTAGGCGTTTGAGCCCGTAGTCAAAAATGCCCTTAAAAATGGTTTTAGGACAGTCGGAAAGAAATATTTTTAAAAAGAATTTTTAACTGTATGTTCAAACGACTTGGGGAAAAGTAATAATTTTATTTAATTAGTAATTTCGGCCCACGGGCCAAAACCAGACCGGGCCGAGCCACCTGAACACCCGAGCTTCAAGTTTCACCAACATATCTTAGCTGAAGCCCCATTTAATTGCTGCAGAACTTAAAACTGCTCACACAATTTAAATGCCTATGATAATTGGACTCGTACATCAGCATTCGAACACGAAAAACAAACTTTGCATACAGCGGCTACCAATACATATATCACCTTGCTGAGTTATTAACGCTGCTTATAATTTTATTCCGTACCAGTATATCCGATATAAAAGTCAGTAGGGGGCGACCGATGTATGCTTTATAGTGTGGTCGGGGCTTTAAGGAATCGACGATGTGAATTGTTACTTAGCGCATGGAGTACTGTCGGCGACGTAATGTTTTTGAATTTACTTTGTAAGCGATTGTTCAGGTCGGTTCAAAATAGTCTCTGTGGTGATCTATTTGCCAGAATTCGTTAAGGGGTCCGATTTGCACACTAAATTTATTTTTGAATTATTCTTTCGTTTGACTGTTTGGTAATTTAATTATGGTTTATATTCTAAGTAAATGTATTCTAAGGCGCGGCAAATGGCTTTCTGTAGCTTATAGATATAAAATAAAGCAAAATAAATCGAAAAGACAACGATGAAGTTGTTTTGTGATTATTTCTTTTTCTTTTTCATTGCTTTGTTTTATATTATTAACATGTAGAAATACAGTTCACGCTCATTTGGTTATATTTAGTAACGGCCAATTAAACACAACAATTAAAAATGTAAAACCATTGAAAGAATGGAATATAAGGTTACATAAAATTTGTATGACAAACATAGCTCCTTTAAAGCTTCTTAAGCAAATGCGTAATCACGGTAGCAGCAACAACTAAAGGAGTATTAGTTAATTAAAAGTAGATTCATAATTACTAATTTTGTACCAACTCAAGTTGTTAGATTATCTAGTCTTACCAATTCGAAAACTCAAAATCTCGCATTTAAGCTAACGTAGTACCAGCATAAAGCACCTAATATGTAGGTATTCACTTTGTTAAAAACGTTACCCAGCCTCCGCCCTCACCGTAACATTTCCGTCGGCACCTGTACACAAAAATGTCGATAATTCTAATTAAATCGATTGTTGAAGCATCGATTACATCGGGTATTTCGCTCCGGAGCGATTTCGGCGCGGCTCCGCGGGGCACTTTATCGCTGCTAGTCAGACACAGGGTTAAAGAAAAAGAAATGAATTTAAAAAAAAAGGTGGACGCTCAGTACGGTAGCTTGTAAATTATTGGGGACTTCTAAGAAAGAGATTCGAGGCGCCCGTCGTAGGTTCGGTATTACGAGGTGTGCTATATATCTATATATAATTTTTTATTGACTTTTGAAAGAGGTGTTGATAGTTGTACACCGTCAGAAGCAAAAAGAGTGAGAGTAAATGTAAGTAGAATGTATTGCTCATAGAATAAAGTAAATTTATGTTTCACTTATGTAATGAGTCGCTCCGCTTTTCAAAAGCCTTGATACAAAATTGACCTTATTTTTAATATATTCCACTTTGATTTGCTCTAGCTCTTTTTGCTTTTGAATTTGCTTGCACATTACAATGATATGTATGGTAATGTTTGATTATAAAAAAATTATGGGTGATATGGTATTAAGTAATTGTCAAGATAGGTACCGCAAAAATTTGTATTGCTTCTATTTAGGAATCTGCTCGCTATCTTGCTGAACAACAACCTAGAAGCTTTGCTTTCAAATTTAAGTTAGACATAGTGGAACCATAATAACGTAGAAATCGTACTTATGAAGATTAGTAAGTAATTTATAAAATATATTGCTTACTAGCTTTTTGCCCGCGACTTCGTCCCCGTAATTCGGTTACAACAATCCGGAGCTGATCCCGTCGGAACCACATTGTATTTCGGGAAAAATATAATGTATGTTATTTCTATAGGTGAAAGAATTTTAAAAATTGTTTATGTAGTTTTTGAGAATATCCATTTCAAACAAACAATCGAATCTTTTCTCTTTATAATATTAGTATGGATGTACGAGTTTAATCTCCGGTAACATACTAGTCTCGTCCAATGCTCCCTCATATTATTCGCGCAAAAAGCCCATTCCTACTGTTGCTATTTTCTATGACCAAAACCTAAACCTAAAGAAAATACCCTACTCTGTTAACAATTCTTTTTTTTTGGCACAGAATTAAAAGATGTGGTTTAAGACAATTCAACTTAGAAGTACGCAACATAAACAAGTTACAAATAAAATATAATAATAACAAAAACAAAGCTATACCCAGCGTCTCTCGTTCCAACCGAAAAACGCTCTATCGGAAAACCATAACGGCGGTGTAGCCAATAAACTTGATAGATTACATTATAGCCAATAAAGAGCCACGAGAACCCACCGCGCAGCACATGCCTAATTCCCGAAGCCCGTATACAATACACTGTATATACCCATGCGGTGCTGTATACATAAGTTTTCCCTAAGGTAAACAGTGGCCGCCTCGGTGCCTGCCACGGCTGAGAACCGCCCGGAAGAGAGCAAACTATCGATCGTATGGTAATACGCGCCAGCCTAACTTTATTGATGGCAAATCGTTCCACAACCTTCCATGCTGTAATACCCCAGTACGGTTAACGCACGGGGATGGGCCACGTGCAGTGCGGTGTTATTATCACGCACAAACAGGTCATTATGTGGTTCCCTTAGAGGCATAGGCGAGTCGTGGTCTGGTATAGTGATGGAGTGGTTACTGGGGCGCTCTTGTAACCTTTGTTTGAAAGTACGGATGTAGCTAGTGATAAATATATACTTACCCTTGGACGTATTCACATCCCATCTAGCCACAAATTAAGCAAAATACAGCTGTAATAACTTGTTATATCTAGTCCTGCAGGCATAGTAACCAGACCCGGAACAGTAATAATAATGTATGTACGGCCCGGAACCGAACCCGAAAAATCCCGAAAGAACCCGAACCGTTGAAGTCGTTAATCAGTACAGACTATCGAATAAATCTTCGAAATTTCACACATAATGTCATGATATTTTCCCGTAGGGGTAGGCAGAGACCGCATAACATTACGTGGTCGTAATTTCACATTAGTCGAACTGTTCGATTCTTAGTTTCATGAACATGGTAAGCATAGTGCCATCCTTCCAAAGGTTAAAATAAATGGGTGAATGACGTCATTGAATACGGCGTCGAAGAGCGCCACGCTCTATTGTTTGCGTAGCTATCTAGATGCCTTTGCCCGCTACTGAAATGGAACTAAATTTGAGAGACTATGAGAATTGTCGATGATACTATGCTCACAGATGGTCAGAGGAGCGTTTTCGCCTCTCTTTGTGCGTTCTACCGCTTGTACAACAGTATTTGTTCTGAAGAGCTGTTTGACATGATGCCTACAGCTACATTCTATCATCGCACCGCTCGCCACCGACAGGAACTTCATTCTCACACCTTGGAGCCAAATTGGTCGCGAACTATGCGGTTCCAAATGAACTTACTCCCACGCACACTAAGGTTGTGGAATAAACTACCTGGAGAGGTTTTCCCTGAAGAGTATAACATGGAGTTCATCAAGAAAGGGGTAAAAAGGTTTTTACGGGGTCGGCAACGCGTGGGTGATGCCCCTGGTATTGCAAACGTCCATAGGCTGCGGTGACTGCCAACTTAATTTTTACCCTATAGATTTAACTTGTTTCTATGACTACCCTCAGCAAAAAAAAAGGGCAGAGGTGACGCACGAAAAACTACAGATTCATTTTGCGCGCTCTTTAAATATCAGTATTTTTCATTCCGGCCGCCATAGGTATGACGTCATCGCTATCCTGGAAAATCGTGTAGCATCGAGCCATCAAACATTTGACGTTGAAAGATTTGTAGCGACATCTATCGCTACAATAGTACACGAACACAAGGTTGGCAAGCATCCGCACATAGATGGGATCCGTTCCTACATCGCGCTAGAGTAGTGTGCCAATATCCGACGATCAACTGTCGGACCCTTGGTCCCCTGGTCACAAGTATCTGGCAGGTAGGTAACTACCCTTTTGTAAGTTCACATCTGCGCTTGCCAATATTGGCGGCTACCCCTTTCCGCCAAAGTGATGACCCCGACTGATTCATCAGTACTAACGTATCCTACAAGTCTGCAATTGCGAAGTATCCTCATTTACGTACCAAAATAGCTGTAAGGCCATCCCTTTAGGATCTTTCAGCCTGCATCGAGCTAGTACGTCATAATTGTGGGCTTTAGTTATTTTCCTAGCTCATAACTTACAGCACTAAGCGCTTTAGTTTTCTCGCCATCGACCCGTTAGTTTCATATTATTAGCCATATTTCAGCATTATAAAAAGCCAAGAGCCTCGTGGCGTAGGCGTGGGCTGCTATGTAGGTATAATTGATCTGATAAACCAGCAGTTAAGGCCAACAGTTTCACCGCTGCGTAATGGGCAGGAATGAAGTGTTTTATTTTTTGTGACTCTGTTAGTGTACTTCGTTATATTTGTTTATTTTAAGCACCTACAGCTTTTGTAGTCCTAAGCATTCTGGGGTGAAGAATATAGAAGGTAGGAAACTATACGCATCTACAGATACCTACCCATTTTCTAGTCTTATAGGTAAGTACTAAAGTCACTTAGTGTGCGTGTAGTAGCTTAGTTTGTTTGTCGATCGAAAAAAGCTCCTACGGGCCACAAAAAAAACGGTACACGATTTAACCGATTATTCGGAAGAAAATAGGTAAAAAAGCGCCATGAATTTAATAACACAACACCATCAACATCAAATTAAGCGCGGCGGGCACAAAAGCCATATTTTCCTTGGGTACCACTTTACGTACTGTGTGATGGATTACCGCGCCTTATCGGCTCTTATTGTTTTTCACGAAACAACCCCGTATGCTGAAAAAAAAACATTAATTTGTCATATCGAGTGCTCGCCTTATCACGGTGGAGTTAATTGTTTTCGGAATCAAGGGAAAAGTCGTATGTGATTTATGATCAGGCGTGGTGCTGTCCGCTGAGTTGGTCTTCCCTTATGGGCTTTTAAAAATGGAGAGCAGAGAACAGTGCAAACTATTATCTTTCAAGCAACAATTACTGAAGGTGTTAGGTATCAGTATCGATCTTTAGGTAAGCGGTTTTCTTCCATCTTATCAGGGAAATATCTGGATGAAAAATTTGCTTTACCAAGAGGCTTAAAGTTGTGTAATCAGTTTTAAACAGCTGCTACTAGAGCGCGAGGAAGCATCGACAGAGAGAATGAAAAGCGGCACTGACGAGACAGAAGTGGAATTGCACCCAGTGTGATCCAATCGGATGGTCATCTTGTCGTTAATGTCCCAGCTGTGTGAGGACCCGGGGTCCGTCTTGACCATGATCCAGGATTTGGCAAGTAAGGAGCGACTGCCGTCTGACTTCCGCTGCCCTGATAACACGGGAACTTGACATTGGATAATGGTTTCAGTCGCCTGAGTGTGCAGGTTTCATCACGATGTCTTCTCTCACCGCAAGAGCATCGGTTAGCATTCAACTAATGTAAATAACTCAGAAAAGAGACATTGGCACATGGTGGCATTAAGATTCGAACCTGGTACCTCGGGCTACAAGTCGGACCCCTTAACCATTAGGCTACCGAGTCCGACCGCGATCCAATCGGATACCTATAAAAACAATTAAAGCCCCTACCTCACGCTGGTCGGATAAAAGCCTTAAAGCGGTGAAATTAAAAGCCTATTCCATAAGCAGCGACCACTAGCGAGTCGCGAGCGCTCGTAAACAGTACCCGATAATGTACACGCACGCAATACGCACACCATTTCTTGGACCTATTTATGAAAATAATACAGTTGTTGCATAACTCTCGTATAAACTGGACGCAGAATACATAGTACTTGTATCATAATTGGTATTTGCTTGACTGGTTGCTCGTAAAAGTGTGGTGATAGAGAGGTAGGAGGCCAATGCTACGAGTGTTGTATTTTCTATTCTGTGGATGACAGCGCTACCCTCATTATAAATTATGCAAGAAGAAGGACATGATGGCTGTATAGAACCGGATGAATATTATTATAAAACATAAATTAAAGAAGTTATTAAGAAATAACTAATATGTAATAACACATAGTAATCTACCTACCTTCTTAAAATACTGTTAAATGTCCACCTTTCGTTGAAACACTGCTACCGATCCATAAAATAGTGAGGTATTAGTCACAGTACTCTTAGGAGGTACTATTTCTAGAACAGCTTACGAGTAGGCCTGCCTATAACTTTTATGCAGGAGCAGAAGATTGACTTACTTATATTGCTGGTTTCAAAACGATTAAAGAGTCATTGTGAAACTAGGATATGTTAAAATATAATCGATTTGAACTTGATCATTTGAAATTCAGCCGAAATGGGATATAGATGAACGCTTTCACACTAACAAATTTTAGTAATACTGTAATTTGAATACAAACGAAGAGTTTCGTATGTAGCAGGCGCCACCAATACAACGCCTGCATAAACTAAACGGAGTATAGATCGGTGATTTGATGCAGTCCTGCATGAATGGTGACTGTAAGAAATCCCTTCACTAATATGGAGGGTGCTTACGTCTGAACGGGTGCTATTGGTGATGATGATGAACATCATTACTGTATAGTCATTTAGTGTCTAAAGGTAGATACAATAGATATACTTCTATATAGGCTCATCTTTTAGCATCTAAAGACGGATACAATAGCTACATCTACATTTAGACACCAAACGATTTTCAGAGTTCACGGAGCTGTTAATTACACCCCAGCTAGAGCGGGCGGCGGGGGCGCCACGTCGCATTGCCGACGCGCGCTTTGCACTTATAAAATATAAATAAGGCGGCACCCCTACGAGCCAGCGTTTACAAAGTTACTCGTAGGCTCGATATGCGGAAAAAATGTGGTCGCTACGAAGTAATATGTACTTGCTATACACGGAAAAGCAGTTCTATGAAACTGTATTTGGAGGTATGGTTTATTAAGGGCCGCTTCTGATGATTATAATAGTGTTTCTACAATATTTATTAAAATCAATTAAAACACCTACGCTATCCTAATGAAAATTGTCACTGTCATCCATACCAACTACAAATTAATGAAACTCAGAATAAGACTACGCTTTAATTTCTTACTACACAAAACCATTCAAATTGTATCTCCAATCCCAGCTACGAAATTGCATAGACAAAAAGTCTTCGGCCAGCCGGAGGACGTATAAAAAACAGTCCTGCGTACATACGGGGCGCCCTTTATATACAGACAGGGGGCTATGAAATGAGGGTAGTTTGTAAAATTTGCCGACTCCTCGGAGGGGAGCGGGAGAAGGGGCAGGGGTGCGAAGGGGGGGCGAAACAACCCTTAATGGCGGAATTGCGTGACAGAATTTCGGCAGTGACCCGACTTGGCCTACGAAAGTGAAAATATTTATATGGAGCTGCTCGTATTGGGCTAAGGATAAATGTGCGCGTGTAAGTATGACGAATTGTTGAGTTGTTTGTTCCTCTAATGCTCTGTTATGATAACATCGATCGATGTAAATATAGCTATTTCGCACGGTGAAATCGAACGTATTTCATATTATCGCTGTCATTATTCTCGACCTTCCTTAGGTATGTAAGATATAAGATCCAGCTGAATAACTTCAACAATAAGTACCTAGGTCATTTTAATATTTTATTTATCAGATTCGATCTAATGGCTGCATTATCATAACAGACGAAAGGACAAGAGAATTAAAAATAAAGGGAATGCAATAAAATGTTTATGACGGTAATAACAGCACGATATAAATCTATGGCATTTAGACGCACTACGGAAAATTTTATTATAACCAAATTGTGAGCAATATTTTCGTAAATATTATGGAGTGAAGCTTGTTTGTGCACTGGTACGTCTACAAACAGACATAAATATTGTTTTAGTGTCCACAGGACGTGGCTTGTGGTCTTGGTCTAGGTTATTCTTCTTGGAAAGTACTTTTGATCATTCCACACGCATTCACACTTGGTAAAGTTTATAAAATATCTCTGTCGTATACAAGAAAAATACCTCGGCATTACTTAAGTTGATTATTCAAGTTGACTGATTTTGCGACTTGGTGGTGGAGTACCTTTGATTTACATTTGTTTGCCCTAATAACCTGATAATATCAGGCGGTAGGACTCTGTCAAGCCTGCGGAGTCCACCTGGGTGAGTATCATCGCCTTATCTATGTCACCCGCCAAATAACAATGCTTGCTTTGTTGTGTTCCGGTTTGAAGGATTAGATAGCCAGGCCGAGAGACCAGAAACATGTCGATGACAAGAAAAATAACATTTATTAACACAAATAACAACACTACAAGACACAAGTAAACAACAATGTATGCATTGTGATTTGAAGAGATGAGAGACATGAGATATTTCATTTTAGTCCTAACTGAACTTTTGTAATTATGAAGATTCGTACAGTTTACAGCTTTCCATCACCGAATGGAAAGCTTATTCCAAGCTTCTCGTTACTCATTGTAAAAAGACTGTAAATCCGATGAACTAAACTAAACCATTTTAAGGGTATGTTCCGGGTTTCCTACGACAGTCGTCCCGTGACCATAATCCATGCTAATGCGTCGAAATATCTGGCTACACGACAACAAAGGTACGCGGTAGGAAACCTGGAACATACCCTTAAAATGTGTGATATTAACTGTGATAGTTTAAAACATTATGTTAAAATAAACCACTGATATTTCTATTGTGATGAAAATTAGTAAACATAAGACACCATTCGAGCAAACCCACCGACAATAATCACCTGGGGAAAGCAGCAAACGTTTACATTTTGTTGGCGGCCATTATAACCGCATTTGCTTTTTGTAATTAATAACTGTTCTGTTCCGAATGAATAGATAAAGTTATTTGTATTATGTGAATAACTGTGTTCCTTCCTGGGTGATCAATCATTCTGTGTGTATGTCCGCGGGTCCGCCAAATTCTAGGCCTACGGAGTTGGCGGTTCATAGTTTCGTAGACGCGTAGCTTTTTTCTTTTGTTTGGGTAATTTCTTTTTATGAAAATCTAAAGGCCAAAAGGCAAGTGTTTGCCACCAACTAGCAAACAACACCAAGTGTATCACCAATGCTTTGCCCACTTTTAAGGAGACCTCTAATATATCTCTTCAACGATACCGTTAAAGTCTGTATAGAAACGCTAAAAGTAATTACTTAATTAATTAGGTAAATTATAATCAAATTATGTATGCTGAGAAAATGGGCAACGGTGTTTACTGTTTTAAACCCCCGACGACAAAAGTGGGGTGTTATATGTTTGAGGTGTGTATCTGTGGCCCTGTGTATATGTGGAGGTGTGTGTCTGTCTATGGCATCCCGAACGGATGTCGTTTAGGTTATGTATTGTGTGTGATCCCCAATCCAACCCGCCAGATTACCAAATACCGTCTCTTGAAGCCTACCTATTGCATACGTGATTTTCTATTATTTTATTACCTTTTCCTATAAAGATTACACATTATCAAGTTTACTACCAAAGCACACATTATTTAGTTAAGCTCGAACGCCGCACGTCAATCGTGGAAAGCGATCTCTTCTATATATAACTTTACCTAGCTAAGTTTTCCCTCCATTGTACCTAAGCTAGTTAAAGTATGCGGAACCGTGGCACGTTAATAAAACGAGGGTAGGCTGAAAAAGGGCTATAAAACAGTTTTTCCACTGATAAAAGTATGACAGAGTTCACCCTAAAGGGCGCTGGCTCAGATAATATTTTTTATTACAACATATTAACTTAATTTATGTTAGGCGCTGGTTCGAAATAATGAGTTTATGCTAATCAGTATGAAAATGATACCGTGTACCCGCTACTACCTGTGGCGTATTAATATACTTCTTTTTCATATGAAAACTGTAACTGTCGTAAATAATTAGCGGAGTTGAAGCGAATGAGTTATCGTTGTTTTAGGCAAATTTTACGTGTGACAACTTTCTGTGGTTGTTGGTATTTGCAGATTTGTGTCGCTTCCGTCATTGTGACGGTTACATTTAAGGCTTTATGTGTGCCTATACAAAGTTGGGTAGCGTCGGGCAGTTCAATGTAGGTACCAGGTCCTCCCAGTCCAAGGTTAATATGAAATTATGGTTAAATACGTCATAAACGTGGAGGAAGCTCTGTGACGTGAAACAGAATTACAGCGGGATTTTTTTAAGGGGTTCACAACTTTTTAAAGTAAAATAAAGAAAAAACAATTTGGATGTCGTGGAAATAGTTTTATTGGGATAATAATTTTATAGCATTAGTGTGTGAAAAATATGATTTTAGCCATGTAGCCTCCGTGTAATTATTAATGTATCCATTTAATTCATGACAGCGAAACGTGTGTGAAAACTGGACATCCAGATTGCGCCGTCTACGAGTGTAATACTGAATCCCTACGCGCCAGCCGCCAAATGGCTGAAAATGGCATAAAATTATATTTGATAGCGTAAATTTATATTTTCGTTTTTTTATTTTAATTAAAAAATCTCTTAAACTGGCGAGATTTGGTTGCTAACCACCCATCATATATCTATTATCTCATCAGCTATAGTTAAAGGCGAACAAACGTTAGTTCTGTTTCTTTTTCGGAGTCGTCTCGCTAAATAAAGCCGATATCAGTATTTCAATTAGCTCTACGTAAGATACGAGAGCGCATGCGCCAACCGTGACCATGACGACCCACTGGCTTATATAGATCGATCCTAGAAGATAAATATGTAGTTTCACTGTTAGTAGTCCCCATCCAGTCTGATAGGTGGTTTAGTGGGATTAGGTAGTGATTGATGTATTGAAAACCTTTATTATATATCATATATTGACGGTGCCTCAGGGGCTCTATTTTTGAATAGCTCGATTCTAACGGATTTCATGTATGGTTTTCGGCATGAACATTGCACATTGGCAACACCGGAAGTATACGGTTCTAAAATAGGAAAAATCAGCATCATACATCAAAATATCGAATATTTTATGCCGAAAATTAAAATTGGAAACCGTTCATCCGAGGCGAGTGATTCAAAAATACCCAGGACACCTACGAAACGACTGTGATTAGCATGTGTGTAGCATTAATAACATTCAGTAATACGAGTTCTCAAGATATCTGCTAACAGATTATAGGTGTTAAATTTGTCTAGCTAAGTATATGTAAAGCAAGTGTACCCCTCACGGTGCACCAATCAGTTCCTGAGACTGATAAAATTAATTACAAATTCTGCAAAACCGTAAGAATCTCCCACACGTAGACACAACATGACGGACAATTCAATTATTGTTAAATCGATACCGTTTACAATGATGGCAGTCTTTTATAATCAACCGTGTAGTGGACCATTTTTTCGTGTGCGACTTTCATTTTTTTTCTCTCTCTCTCTTCTACAAACGGACGGTTGGTTACATCTGGCATAAGTGGTCGGTGAATGGTAATTATTCTAGAAAGCATGTAAGAAACGTCTCAAGAGAAAACTGTGGATGTGTGTGCGTAATGCTGGTGTACTGAACACAATTATGCAATTATGATTCTAAGCGACTCCTGCGCTGATGCGGCGGTCAGATAGAGAACGTTTAGTTGCAACAGGCAAATTAATATTTGTTCCCAATAGGCAGAGTACCCTCCGATTAAGGTTTTAAGACTTTGGTGGTTGTGTACGTCATCGTAATAATATATTGTCACAGATCGGTATAAATATCGGGGTGAAAATAATCATAATCGTGGTAACATATTCATATATTATGTGTATTCTCTGATAGTCTGTGATATCTTACCGTATCACATGTAGCTAAATTCACCAAACCATTTACAATTTATCGCATACGAGTATTTTTCGAATAAACACATAAAGATTACATTTAAATTAGGTTAATTTAGTGTTGTGACAAAGCGTATGGGGCTAAGCGACGCTACGTCTAACACGGGATCGCGGCGGATTGCGTTAAGATGTGTTTAAAGTTTTTCGACAATGTCTACACTAGCTAATTCTAAACTAACAACCTTACTATAATAGAACATTTGTGAACACACATAACTGTTCTTTTGAATATATCACATTAACACTAGAGACCATTTGCTTATCCAGAACACCAGATACTTGTATATTCCATCTCAGAAATAAATGGTCCACGGTACACGCCAACCAACTCGTGACTCGCCGAGTTACCAATGGCTAAGTGAGTTGGATGAAAATAATTAGCCTAAATATTTTCTCACGTACTCGTAGCCAGCGAGGGAAGGGCGGGGAAGGGCCGGGGGAGGGGGGGCTGCGCGCGCGCCGCGGCCGGTCGATCACAATCGGGCGCATTCAAATGAGCTGCCGCCCGAATTTATGACTTCGACGCCCGATGAGTAAGACATTGGTCGCGTAGAGTTACTGACGGGCAGAGATGGCGATGTACAAATTATAGACGAAGCAGAAATACCTCGTTTTCAAAGCCATATATAATAGAAATTAAGCTGAGCTAACCGGCGTACACAGAAAAACTAGCGATTAATTATATATTAATTAGGCAGGTTCTTAAATGACAAATAGCGAGATCGCCACGAAGACGAAGTTGACGAAGCGAGACTGATCAAGGTCTTCCGCTGATGACTCTGGTAAGACTGGTTGAACAGTCTAGGGAGCCCATTGGCACCTCGAGGCGGTAACAGTAAGAACCCAAAGAATTTCCAAACTGCTAGTGAATTAAAACTCAGGACCCTAAACTGATTTTTAATTAAAAAACCGCATGGGAATCAGTCAGTAGGAACTGAGACCTATACAGACGTAGGCGATATCTGCACGGTTTGTCCCAAATGTTTATGCAATTTTGGTTTATATACGAGTACTAATGACAGAAAGCTTTTTTTGTTATTTGTAACCAAACGCGCAGCGCCCGCATTGTCGCCGTGTCGTGTGCACACCAAAAGGGTAGACTGCACGTTTTATGTCCGGTTGCTACGCGGTGATTACGATGCGGGCACGAGTCGTACGCGTTTTCTGTCCGGTTTGTAAGCGGAGGTTTATTAACGGGCCCTTAGTTACCACAGACGGTATCCTGATACAGACAGATACATGTATCAAACATACAACACCCCACTTTCTGCTACATAAATAGACCACTGTAAGGTTGACAGGTACCAGGTTTATTTACACAAGAACAAGGTTGTCTAAAGTATTCATGATTAAAGTTCACTATTGGTACCTTTTCGTTTGTGTGTTGGTTTCTTGGTGTAAGTGGAACACGACTACTACTGACGTCACAGTCCATGGCATTGCAGTCGATAAACTTAGAAAGAAAGAAATAATGATAGGTACACTTTTACATTATGTGAACTGGCAGCTGTGGGTTTGCAACTTTTTAAATTACTATAATAGCCATGCATTTGTTCAGGACTAGGTACGGTGGCAATTACTAAACTAGGTAGGTCATACCACTGCATTCAATTTCATATTTTATTCACGATACCTAGTGTATACTGCAACTAGGTACGGTAAATATTTCTCAATGCCGTTGATATGTAAGTTTTTGTATGTATATTGTTTATTATTGAGAGGCACATAGAGCAAAACAAAATTATGGAGTAGCTAGAGTTAGCAAAAGATATACGTTTGAAATGCAACAGAGGGGGCGAACACGTGACGTCACAGCGCGAATATTGCGTTTAAAATACCTAATATGTATGACAAAAGAGATAGCCGATAAGCTTTAAAACCCTATACGTACAAACTATTCTTTTAACTGCTACCTGCCGGGACTTCATTCTTCGCTAATCACTTTATCTAAAACCGCACTAAAATCCGTTGTGTAGTTTAAAAGATCTAAGCATACATATATATACACAGAGGAACAGTCAGCGGAAAGCAACTTTGAATTATACTGTGTACCTATAGTATCTACGTACCTGTGTATCAATTTTTTTCATATTGTATTATGAATAATGACATATTCATTATCACGATACTACCCTATTGGTCTTCCAGCGACGTGATTCACTTTTCTCGGTTAGGGACGTTGCAAATACACTGCACCATGGTGTCGCATAGGTACATGTTAAAATTGTTGAAATCGATTCTAATTGCATTAGAATTTAAAAATCGTATAGATGGGCCGACTTCGGAAAACAGCAATGCAGTATAATCGATCGATTGAAGTGCCGTGTCTAATAATCGCTGAGGTTCACAAACACTTAGTGGATGTATCCCATATTTAACAGGTAGCCGCTCCAACATTGTCACTGATAACTGGAATTAAACAACATCGTCGTCGCTACGGACGGGAGGCTATACCGCATAATTTTGTATATTGGTTGGTACACCAGACACTTACGATTCTACGTAGTCCACTAATGAACATTCTAGAAAACTGTTTGAGCGAAATGAAGCTGCAGGTAGTGTATTAAAACGCTTATACCAGAAAAAGATAATCCTATATAGAGGGGGAAAGACAATTCTTAAGTAGGAAATTGTTTGCTAAAGTTTAGCTCAATTGTTGTTTCAAAAGTTTTACCTTATTTTTTGTAAGTTGACTCAAAATAGTAGTGTGACGAAATATGAAGAAGTTCCACCATTACAGTCGATTATGTAATTAGGTGTAATCGGGACAATATAGCTCCCAACTTTCACATTTCCAACGAAACTAGGGGCCTAAATAAAGCAATCGGAGTCCACTCACGACCGTGTTCTGTGACAACGTGTTTTTACGCCTCCATGTACGAACACTTGCTCCATTCTTACCGCTCTTATTTGATCCCTTTGCCCCTTGATACCTTATAGAGTTTTAATTAAGATTTAATTTTATCTTTCGGCTCCCGTTGTTTAATTGAGTGGATTTCTCGGCCGAAATCAGTACGATCGTGTACGGGACGGCGGATACGAAGAAATATTGGTGATCCGAAAAACCTTTTAATTGTTACGCAAGGGGTAAGGGAAGCTAAACTCTCCGGAATAGGTATGTTAATTGGTGTTTTGGAAGGTCAATGGTACAATCTAATGCA
Organism: Blastobasis lacticolella; assembly: GCA_905147135.1. Lineage (NCBI taxonomy): Eukaryota > Metazoa > Arthropoda > Insecta > Lepidoptera > Blastobasidae > Blastobasis > Blastobasis lacticolella. The sequence goes on along the minus strand of LR990039.1, from coordinate 9,864,172 downwards.
TAGCTGTATGTTGTTGATTCGAATGTTTTATTTTGTGTTGCCGACATTCCTGGCTGACTCACATATTAATTAATTCTGGAAAAGGAGATAGTTTAGTTTCTTGATTAAACCAATGATAAAACACATTCGTTTAATTGTTCAAAGCACGAGGAACATAGCGCTTGTACTATAACAAAATTTTTCTTGTGATTTCGCAATCGATAAGTAGACATTTCTTTAAGTATTTACCGATCATTATTGTAAAACGATTTCAGTTATTTGGTGCGCATGCCTTCGCCAGCGAATACAAGAAAACGCGCCAATTACAATAAGTAAAATATGTGTAATTGCTTACTGAAAGTACGTATCCATTACATTTTTCATCTAGCTATTTACTTTTTCTAAAGGAGAATCGCGAATTAATTGCCTTAAGAGACGCGCAAACAAAATAGGCGAATACTTTAGGTAGATAAGCATGAGCGACTACAATATCGATATCAATTCTGTCTGTTATGACACTCATTATGACTCATTTACTAATTTACCTCAAAATAATGTTCTTAGTTACGTAGATAATAGGTACTTTAATTGACACCGCTCACTTTTCTGTGTTATTAAAATATCAATATTGCCTACTTATTAAGTAGGCGGTTTAGGGGTGAACTGACTCTGGATTAATGCTTACATAGTAAATAAATATGGTTGTTTTCCGCGTCTGTCTGTCTGTATCCACTAACTCGTCTTAAACCACGCCACGTTCTTTGTATTGTGGTTATCTTTATATTGTCATAATATTCTACTCCACCGGATAGTTGATTGCTAACCGATGCACTTACGGTGAAGGAAAACATCGTGATGAAACCTGCATATTTAGCCGACTGAATGTGTAACCATGATCCAATCTAGTCAGGGTCCCCTGGTAGAGGTCAGATGGCAGTCTCTCCACTGTTATTACTCTGATCGACCAAATCCTAGATCATGGTAAAGGCGGACCCTGGTCCATCGTATGCGATAGCACAAAAGGGACATAACATAACGCCACGATTATAAATATTCTACTCCGCCGGACAAAACACGGCCAGGAAATCAAGTGCCTACATAATCGCCTAGTAATCCACAATTATTTGTCGGACCCCTGTCTTTCGCTCACAAAAAAATTTACTGAACAACAATAGTACACAAAATAGATTCAATAGTTGCAGCACTTGGGAATGCAAATAAGGCGTCGGTGTTAGCACAGCCACAGCCCGGAGGTACAGTCGCGCGCATAAATAATCCGCGCCGAGATATGAAGATGTCGAACGATTTAATGAAATGTCAAAATATCGCGCGCATTGATTGCCCGTGAAAGAGCAGTAAATCGTGCGCAGACGCAGCGCAGCCTCGCTCAGGGGTCCCTGGCTTGTTTAAATCTTGTTGCGCTTGATTGTACTTGTTTATTTACAATGTCTATTTATGAAGGAGGGCGCCTGTGGTAACTTATTTTCGACTAGTTTCTGCACGGTATGGAGTTCGAGGGTATTTTAAATTGTTCATCGGGTTTCTTAGGTATATTTTGAATTATTAATAGTAATTGCCAAAGAAGGGTTTAAAGCTTAGTTTTCTTAGTGTAAAGCTTATATATTTGTAAGCAGAATTTGAATTACTTTAAATTAAACTCAATTTTATTAACAAAAGCTTAGAAATGGTTAAGTAACGATTGGTTATATAACTACAATAAAAAATAAAAACCCATAAACTAAACCATATTTTTAACAGGTATTTAACCATAAACGGTACAGCAATGTATGGGATTGGTGTAGCTTCTATAATTTAATGATAATTACTCTACTAACGCATACTTCTAAATATTTTTATAGATTAAAACACCTTTTACACATTATACAATAGCATATTTTCAATTCGAATTCCAGAAGTAGATACATACTGAGTTGCTAAAATACTTTGTACTAACACTTGGCGCATATATTGTGTGTGTACTTCAGAAACTAACTTTTTGTTGCGAAATTAATAAAGATTACATCTACATTTTATTGCGATGCAAACATGTTGGCAATTATTTTGAAGAGCAATTTCTCTATTAAAATACAAAATGGAGCGCTTCGAAATACCTCCCTGGGAACGTGACCCGCGTAGTTATTATATTTAATGAAGAACAAGTAGCTGTTTGGCAATAAATTAAAATTGTATAGCTTTTATTTTGCATAATCTATGCGTTATTGTTGATAAAAACCGGAAACATTATCGCTTGGACATCGCCATCGTGACATGAGAATGTTAAATCGTAATTGCCAATTTTAATTACCACCACGTCAGTTGCTAAGACATTTGCATTGGGTAATTAATTATTCGCTAGTTGAAGTTCTTGGCAAAGGTTTCCATATAGCGGACCCTGGAAACGGGCAGGAAGGCGGACCCTGGGCCATCTCGTGCCGCGCGGGGGAGCAAACGGAACATAACGGCAAGATGATGATGATGATGGTCCCTGAAAACGGACCATTCAGCAAAAAGTGATATTATAAGTACTTCCACACACAGGTATGCTCCATCATCGGCCGCATCGTCACTTACTACCAGGTGAGGTGACGGTCAAATGCCTGCCTAGTCAATTAAAAAAAAATTATGAACTTGTTCACTAATGACATTTCTTCACGATTGTACTTTTGATCATAACACCAAAAAATGCGGGGATTGTTTGGTTTAACCTTTCTAATGTTAACTTTTCTTACGAGGGAGTTTCCTATTACATACCTATTACCTATTATTTCGAGGCTAGAGTGAGTATATGCTCCATCTTCAATCGAGATGGTGGTTAAATACTAGGCTAGCATAAAGTAAGTACCACCGAGTATGCCAAAGACGAAAGACAGAAGGTGGACCTCGAGCCCTCCCGCGCCACGCTAAAACACAATAATGATGAAGATCATAAAAATATTGCAATTGAAGTCTTGAAACGTCAGTGCAGCCAACAATTCCACATACCAAACGTTGATACAGACAGTTTAGAGATTCCGTCAAAAGGAATTACACCTGTGCAGTTTCACACGGCGCACGCGTCATTAACGATTACGATCGTCCAAATCGATTGGCCTCGTAATTGAGCGATCGCACGAGCACGCACGAGCCCCCGCGAAGCCGAAAGCGTATCTGTGGTATCTGTAGCATCGGCCGATCGGCCGAAACGCCACGGTAATAGCCGAAAGCTACGATTCCGCCGGAACCGTATCGTACGAGAAATCAGTTAATTGCCTGTGTTATTGTCTAAATCTCTGCTGCCATAATTGAACCGAATAGCCGAAAATTGTTTCGGTTCCGTGATTTTCTTTTATTTTGTTTTTTGTGTTGAGTGTCGCGTTGATATTTTAGACATCTTCTTAAAGTATTTCTATTCCCTCTGTAATAGTAGAGTCTTTCAATTTCTCCAGTGACTGGTTGATGACACTTATCGTTTATTACGTTCTTTAATTATAAAAATACAAGTAGCATCAACCATGCCCGTTTGATTATGCCGATGGGTCGTAAATAAAACAAACAATTGACAAAAAGCATTTAAAAAGGCGATATCTACCTTGAAAAATAAAAGGAAACGCCACCTTTTGTACCTTCTGTACATCTGATAGAGGGTGGTTTTAATTGAGCTACACTGGTCTTTCTGATATATGAGGTGGCCCCGCCAAAAGTTATTCTCAATTCGCGCCTTACAGCTGAGACATACAGACGCCGTGGTTGACAATAGACAATGCGACCAATATTCGGAAGTATAAGTGCTAAAGATAAGACCACTACTAATACTGTTCGTCAAATTCAGTCGAATATGGTCTTCTGGGTAATATCACCAGAGCTCGTTGGAGCTCCAATCGAATCTTTCGGCTGACTCAAGTTTTCCTGCACTGTACCTTTTATTTTCCCATCTTTACTTTTACCTTTGTTTTAAGCTGATACCTTGTCAAACACGCAATCATCATCACCAACCTCAAAACTTAAACTGTTGGACATAGGCTTCCATCACGTCTTCCACACCGATCGACTTCGTACCTCTTGTACCTTTACAATAAAACAGCTGAATAAAGTGCGCTGAACGACTTGAGTTTCGTAATGAGAGAGTTTTTTTTAAACAGTCACGGTGCCCTTAGCAAGGCACCATGACTGTCTCTGTTACCGAAAATGAACACTTGTTTGTATAAAGGTAGTGGTAGTGACATGAGTACAGTCAAGTACTCTTGTTTTCAATAATTATTTTCTTCTTTTGATATATTTTCTATACTTGCTCATAATGTCCACTCCGTTGTTATTAAACTGGAAACGTTCCAACTCTCACCACAGATGTGATTACTGAAATCAAAGCAATAGCTGTTAAAACGAAATTTAGTATCACCCATCCTCTCCAAAAATGAATCACACTGATCGATAAGCTAATTAGAATAAATTCACTAGCCATTTCGATAAACATTACCTATAGCAAATCGCAAAAATAATGGTTCGACAGCGTTCCTAAACGTATGTATCTCATTCGAAGATCTTCGCTCCGATACACAGCTGGTACCTCCAGCCTCTTTTACAGTTTGTTTTATGTTTCATTTTACCATCAGAATAAAATATTGTTCAATCTTGATTGAATTTTCATCACTTTATACTTGGCCGTAATAGTTGTACATACATCAAACGGTCGTTTATATCCGTTTGCTTATGAATAATCTAATTAAATCGCGGCTTTCGTATTGGAAACGATCAATTTTACGCTGGTTACCAGGGATTAAACACGTTTCCCTTATGTAATCGTCTTCGATTTTGAATGAGTCATATGTAAAAAAATATTTTTAAACATCTATCGGTTTCTTTCAAAACAAATTTGGGGTTTATATCGACTTTTTTTTTATTAGTGCTCATTTGGGAGAATATAATAGAACTGAAAATTAAAGGCTGGGTAATACAGCTCAAGAGACAGTATATCGTACACGAGGAGTCCACACGTCCATACACAGCTTTAAGAGTTCCGATAATGCGGTTTCCTTTTTTATTTAAGAGCAAAACGTGACCCATGAGACTTCTGTTAATTGTCGCAAGTTTACATGGAGCGGACATAGTTAGCGAGTTTGTAAATGTGCACCTTAACGAGATTTCGTAAGGAAATGGAAATTCTATAAAACTATATATTTTTTATTCTACTCAGGTCTACTACACTACTTTAGGTCGCCAATAACATCTGCGATTCATGCATTTCGTTTATAAAGAATAAATAATAAAAAAAAACTAGTAACGTAATATTACGAGTATAATTATGAAATGAAATCAACTACAGTAGGTACCTACGTCTTGCCTTAATTTTGATATTGGAGTAAACAATACAACACTATTTTATAACCAGTCATTACTACAACAACACATTTAGTGTCCCAAATTGGACAAGTTGGTATCCCAAACTTGGTTAACCTACAATGTCACCAAATTTCGGGCGTCAAAAATATAATGTATTGTGCCATCGCCTCGCTAAGAAGAATTCTCACTTGTACGGACAAGTATGCACCGATTCATTGTTTCGTACCAGCGGCATGTAACCGCTGCCCGCACTCGCGGTGTGAAATCAGCATTGTGATAAGCTAACGACCGTTTCTTTACTCGGATTCCACTCGTCCGAGCCCGGCCGTATCAATTAAATGGGCCGACACAATCTCTCTCGGACTTTAAATTGAAACCCGGGCGAAATGTTTACTTTACTTGTAGCAATGAGGTGTGCCAATTAATTGAAATATTGACGGTGTGAGGGTGTGAAGGAATTATTGTATGAATACGCTCCAATGTCGTTTATTAGGTTTCTTTGGCCCTTTGTACCCATTATATTCCACTTTTTTTTCTCCCTGTTCTATTCTCACAATACTTGCCACCTCATTTAGGGGTGGTGTCATGACTATTTGATATGACATGAAGATTTACTTAATTTGATTTCTGTCCGTGACGGTATACCTAAACCTACCTATTACGTCTTTGTACTATTTCGTAACCATTTTTCATGTAGATGAAACGATTCTAAAATAATCCCCATTCCTCTCTGGTAATGAAATGGGAACATATACTTATACTACATCTTAACAGCCTAAAGTTTAGCTCACTTAAACCGTAACAGATAAAATTAAAAATACCGTTTATCAGAAAACTAGCAAGCCTACTTCTAATCCCATAACGTCGTGCACAAAATAACAGTATTGGTCCTCTAGTAACTTAGTTGTATAGTACGGCAAACGTACCCTTCAGTCGGCTGCGCAGGCGCAGTTATCACGCAAGCCAATCTCCGATTAGCAGCCACGCGCCCCTTCCTCCATCGCAGGCAACTGACGCGGACCCGTGACAGTTGGGCACACTATGCCCGACCAATGGAACACACAGAAAGTAATTAAAATATTATGAATATTCGAAGCTTTGATGGGATATTCTGCGTTCCGTTTTTGGAACGGTAGAGAAGTAAAATTCTATTTTTGCAATGGTTTTTTGAGACGGGAAGTCGAAACCTATATGTTTCATACTCTTATCTTTACTTCGTAAATCAAATTATTTGGCAAATTGGAAACTGCTTCGTACTTTGTGTACAAATGTATGAAATTACTTTTGAATTGTTCAGTTTAATTATAGTATTTTTATCACAGTGCGTATGATATTTATATAGATCCATACAGATCTTTGGAGAGATACGTTCACAACAGCAGTTTTGTTTTGTTAGGCAGAGATTGTTGTTGTTCTACTACGGTCCTGACAAACTTATTTCGCGGGTTGCAATTACAACGCAGTATTTGAAATTTGTAACTCTTTGGGTAGTCGCTGAAGAACCCACATGGTTAAACAGGAGGTGCAGAAGATGTATGGCCAGAAAATAACACCTTTTTGGAAGGATACACGGCGGACATACTACGGCGAGGATGTAGCGCCAAAATACGCGGCCGAAAACAAACACTCATACTCCAACCCCCCGGAGACTAATTCAATGCGTATTAGCTTTAGAAATATTCGAAATGTTCACAAAGTTGTAATTTTAAATTTAGAATAAAGGGTCCTATAACTCTTTGGGATTCCCACAGGGAGCGTCGACAGCTCATGATTTAGGACCTCTTTGCTCCTTAATTAATACGAAACTGGGAAAGTGTGTTATCTCTTTCTGGCTTGTCTACTTGTTAACGGTAACGGATCTATCGCTGTCCTTCTCGGTCGGTTAGTAAAATCACCTCGGAAGAATATTGAGACATCTTCCTCTGACCGTGATTTATTCGACGTCGGCGAGAAATTTTATCGATATGTTTACTTTAGGAATTAGTGGTAACTACGTCACGTCCACCGATTTATGTTAGTATGTTAATTTGGTGTGGATATCACACTTGTTGTATTTTATAGTCAAGTTATGGCTTAGTTATCAGAGCCGTAAGTGGTTACGCTTAAGCTGGGTGATGATTAATAAATTAAGTAGCACTAAGAATTCAGTGTGTTTTTTGGATTATTCAATCGGATTCTTGTGTTTAGCTATACGAATAAATTACAAATAGATCAACTATTTTCGGGATGAAAATTTCGATACTTTGATGCATGATGCTGACTTTCCCTATTTTTGAACCGTTTTTCGGTGTTGCCAACGTGATTTCAAAAATATTGGATTTTCATGGCGAAAATTAAAATTAAATCCCGTTAGAATCGAGGCGATCGATTCAAAAACAGAGCCTGGTTGAATAGCCTAAACTAAAGCTAAAGCTCGGTGCAATACACAGAAAGATATATCGTCCAGTATGTAGAAAGGCTGTCAATGACACAATGCACCCCGCATTAAAATCGGCGTTAGTCCGGGAGCTTTCCCGGATTCCGGACGCGGTCGTGTCGTCGTTTTGATCGTGACCCACGTCACGCGAACTGCGCGATGAGTTATGTCACGCCTTGTCACGCCTTCGCGCCTTGAGGCTCGAGGAATCGCGCATACGGCCTGCCTTACTTTTGTTGATGTCATCTGTAAGATTTGATGTCTGGGTTGCATATTCGGTGACTCTTTACTGAATTACGAGCATAAAATGCTTACACCCGATTGCAGTACGAAACTCTAATTACATTCGACTATTCCGCAGGATCCCGTTATTTTTTTAACTAAAATATCATGTGACACTCGGAAAGACTGCACCTGCCTACAATCCAAACTAACAAATGCATAAAGTTTTCCGCCTTAATATTAGGTGCCTATCGAATATGGCGGTGTGAAATGTAAAATTATTTTTTTCTATTAAATCGGAATCTTTTCGTATAATGATTATAGCCCCGGTTTCATATGGGTGTTATACTTAAATAAATAAATATGCTTGGATAATTCACCCAGCGTAAGCCCAAAGTAAGCAAAGCTTGCTAAGACTTATGGATGCTAAACAACGGATAAACTACTTATAACTTCTTTAAATACATACTTATTATACATATATTTCATCATTCAAATTTCTTCTAAGCCGGGAATCAAAACATTTGCGTGGTAGACCACTGAACAACCCAGGTCGTCAAATAATAAGCCTTATCGTCACATAATAAACCTCATGAAGAAATTCTCTACATTTTAGTGAAAACTACATCGAAATCCGTTCGTGGTTTAGGAGTAGTTAGCGGATATACAGAGAGATAGGCGTGCACAGCGATTTTATTTACACAACATAAATCATCTTGACATTAATGTACTTGTTGTGCATGGTTACACATTCAGTTGCCTGTATGTGCAGGTTTCATCACGATGTTTTCCCTCGCCGTAAGAGCATTCAATGAATGTACATAACTCAGAAAAGATTCATAAAGTAAGTCATAAGAAGGAATTTTGCATAGGGTCCTTACTCATCATACAGTTTTCGCTGGTGGAAGGGCTTATAGGTCGAAGTACTCAGCTACAGATTTAGTCTTTAATCACTTAAATCCTTGATTAAAGTACTTCTGCTCCTTCTGCTTCACCCGAGCCAACTATCACCATAATGGTGCACAATCGATATTCTATTTACGGTTTCCATACCTTTTTCATGAATTCAGCTCACCTTGTTTGTCACCCGAGCCTTGACTCAATTGCCCATGACGTTGCATACGGTGACATAGAGAATACTTTATGCGTCTGACCTGGATTGACCTACAGTATTGACATTTCGATTAGCAATGTGCTTACTACAATGTAGTAGCTGTATTTCAGGCCCTTGAGAGGCAATACGAGCATCGGTGTAAATAAATTAAAAATTCCACACAACAAATAGGCGCGCCCGCGGTGAGGTGGGCGGGAGGGGGATATCCCCCATATCATATGTCAGGGTTGTTTTAGGCCTGAACGCGGGGGCGCGGGGCAGGGTGCTCAAACGTTTTGTCACATCACTTGACGACAAAACTATAAAATATTTAATAAAATTAAATATCTTTAATGTTTACAAAACAATTTGACGAAATGGTTGACTGAAAAATGTTTTACTCTGCTAGAGAATTTATAGATATTAACTGTAAAAACTAATATTAATTATATTCTGGCACTTTCTTTACATAATTTGTGATAATTACAATGACATAAGCAATATTTTGAGACATTTTATTGTTGATTTTATTTTATTGTGAATGCTTATGATTTTATTATTGTTAAGACATTTACATTTTTACAAATTATCATGATATTTAATAACCTAACTTGTGACTTGTTCCTTATGATTTTGTAACATTTTCATTTTTAAATTTATGTACCTACCTAACTAATATTTGCACGTCTGCTTGCAGACTGAATGCATTGGGTTTAATATTTATTTAAGACCTGAATTGTTAAACTGTATCCATGCAAATAAATTTATGATGATGATGATTATGATAATGACGTTTCGCTAAAAAAAAAAATTTTCTCTGCCCCGCGCCCCACGCTTAGCGTAGAAACTGGACACCCCACCCCCCGCGGGCGATGTATTGTGTTGTCCGTGTTGTCGATACTGCGCGCGCGAGTTCATGACCATCGGGAACGACCGCATAAATAATTCGAGTAGCAATTATTGAAGGCTCGATACATCGTCATTCCACTCGGTTACAGTTTGAACGAGTGATATGGCAATGTATAATCCGATCGAGTTAGAAGGTTGGGCCGGATAGACTTGAACTGGCGCGTGCTCTGTACGTTTCGCCTTTGAAAAGTACAATAGGAACATCTTTAAACAGATTATAATTCGTAATGTGAACAAGTACTCAGCTCGCAGTAGAATTTTGAAACGGGTCTTCGGAGTACGCACTGTTTAAAGCTGTCGTTCTCTTATTGGGAAATATGAAAGTTGAAGGTACCCACATAATTTCAGAATCGGTAGGGCAAAAAGGTCACCCCAGTACGCTTAATGACATAAGATCCTTTAATATTTCGTTTTGGCAGTAATAGTTACTTGTACTATATTACGTCTGTGTAAGTAGATATTAAAATGGTCGACCTTAATAGGCATTTATGGTGCATCAGTTTTTTATAGTTTTAAACACCGATTCTGAGCTAGCTGTATGATTTAGATACGAGTACGTGAACTTTCACTATGTGTTTTTTAGAACCCTTATTTAGTATACGTATAACTAAAAATATTATTAATTGAATTTTCTTTGCTATATTTTAAATTGACTGCGATATGTTTTTGGGAGATGTCGCGATATGTTGAGGTATGTACAGATTATTATTATTTAATGAGACGTTCCATGACCATGATGCATGCAACTGCGTCGAAATATCATACGTTAACAAAGGTACCTACGCGGTAGGGAACCCGGAATATCCTTTTGTCTAAATTGTTTAGATTTCCTGTCTGTCACGAAAAAATATAAAATACAAGTTATCATATGTCGTAATTCGATTTTTGAAATACAGATGGTATTCAACTTTTTTGTACAAGAAAACAACAGTGCACGCAAAAACGAACCTGGCATAAATGACAGGCAAGGACGTCCTCTTAAGTAGGAGGTACATTTCGTCGTGATTTTATTTAAATGTTTACATTAAATACCTAATCACTACAAATACTTCAAATCGCCCTTTCCTATCATCTTGTATCATCTCACATAATATGTTAAACAACGATTTATTCCAATCTTTAGCCTAAATATCAACACAAGCCCATTGACACATTCCAACAAAAAAGCGAAAAAAAAACTCTATCGCCAGCATCGAGGTGCTTGCGGCCCAAAAACAAAATAACGCACCTAATAATTCACAGGGAAACAATTAAAAACGTATATTAGGGTGAACATCTGGTCGACGCAACCGTTTCCCAATATGCCACGTGATCAACCCTCTGACGGGTGACTGGGGCGGTCACCCTAATCGGCAGTAGACCGGAGAAAAGTTAACGGGAGAGTTTTTTAGGGTACCGGACCTAAAAAGGAACCATTGGGTCACTACAAGTCACTGCTATTACTATACTTAACTTTTTCTCAGGTACGGGTATATGTTTCTAATAGTTATTTTAATTTGTAGCATTATCCAGACACCAGTCTCTCATACAGGTTCTACATTGATATTCGGAATAAAAATTTACAAATAAATAAATAATTAATGTCAATAAATGTCAATGTCATTTAATAATAATACAACCGTCAACACAATGTAAATGTTTAATGGTTTTAAATTAAAATTAATATAAAAATCTAAGGTGGAACACCACAGAAAGCTCTAAATTTGGGGCCTCAGTTATCTACTAATAGGACTAGATACAGCCATTTATGTAAAATATTTCGTTTCTTGCAAACTGATTTAATAAAACCTATGGGGGTTTTTATGTTGTCCGCATATTCATTCGGTTCAAATCTACTTTTGCTAGTTCAGTACCCTCAGGGCGTGAGCTCCACTCGCGCTTGTCCGTTTTTTTATCAGAGTAACCCAGCTAATAGAACACGCGTTTTGGAAAGGCCGTGTCCGATTGTGTAATTGGTCGTGCAATTAGTTCGCTATCATACGTTTGCTGTTGTTTCCAAAACGTTGAGACGAATGCGACAATGGCGACAGGACCGCAAAGAAGTTACCCTTAGTGCTATCGATAAGAGAAGGGGTAATTTGATTTGGCCAAGGGCCAATTTATACAATTACAGGCCTTAGAAATATAGAACTGCTGGTAGGATAGAATTTTACATAGACAAGTAAGCTCATTGGATAGGACCAGTATTTTTTCAAAGGCATCGAAATTATGTCCCTGGATCAATAGAAATCAACTATCGTCCCACAGGCAATAAATGGAACTGTCCACTCTCAAAAGATCGGGTAACAATATTGTTAGTAGTTCCTCAAAAGGTAAAGTTAGTGAACTGTTAAAATCTTTTGAAAATGTTAAAAGTATTAAAATGAAGATGAAAACAAGTACCTCCGGGAGTATAAAAAATTTGCCTGTAAAGTTGCCAGTCACCAGTAAGACAGTTTTTTTAAGTGTATACTTTGCTGCAGAGAACGGTAGGTAGGTGCACAACAGTGACATTTACCTTACAGTGCATACCAATCAAAATATGGTTCAATATGCACTTGTACCCCAAAGCCCGATTCCGCAATATTCACCTAAATGTCCTATCCGACTTTATCAATAAAGTGCAAAATAAATACCTAACTAAATAAAGGAATAAAAAACCGCCAGCAGTCGGCAAAAGGGCGTAATGACGATTATAATGGGCGATAAACTGCCGCCGCACTAGTGACGTATCTGACGAGCTTATCGATAAAACGATAAATCGAGCCGATCGTATCGCGGCAGCGCTCGCAAAACAATAACTCGTAGTGGGTTTTATAAAAAAGAACTTCGAGTCCAGTAATGTCAGTATATTTGATAGTGCAGCGAACGTTTTGTGTTACTTTTTGCCGTAAGCTAGCAATTAATCGTTTGCTTAGGTAAGGTATTATTTTTTTAGATTTTGTAAATATTTAATACATTTAGAAATCATACTACTAGGTACTACTGTTACTTTATTGGGCTTGCTGTGTCATTAGTGTGCTGAGTAGAACTAAAACTTATTACTATTTCTCAGACTGAAACTATATTAGAGGCGTTGGATGTCGACTCCAAAAATATTTTAAAATTACAAGTCTTACTTCGATATTATTTCTCCTATAACGCTAGACTATTTCTGTCCTTGATGACTATATATCGATAAAGGAAAACGACTTGTAGCATCACTATTGCGCACATTGTGTCGTCCCACGTGTCGCAATCCTTAATTAGTCGGGCCAAATGTAAAGTAACTGTATCATTAGATCTCTTTTGCGAACTTCACAACTGGTGTTTGTATCAAGACGTTTTCCATGCCTATAATTATAAGAGATCGTGAAAGTCCTAGGGTCGTACAAACGTTTAGAGCAATTCTTATATTTCAAATTAAGTGTTTATTTTTATCTGTCAGTGTGACTTTATAGATACTCCTGGTTTTATTAATAATGAATAAATAAATTGTCGTAGACAAATTCACACAGCGCCACCTGGCGCTAACTAAGCAAAGCTTGTACTTTGGGTGTTAGATAACAGTTTAGGTAACAGCTGAATGTGCAGGTTTACTAAGTTTATCCTTACCGTAAGAGAGTCGGTTACTGTTGAACTTATGTACTTAACTCATAAAAAGGTATTGGTAGGCAGCACTGAGGATCAAAATTGTTGTCTCTCGCTTACGAGTTCGACACGTCAGCCATTTGACAGCCGAAGTCATCAGGCCTATATAATACACAACTTCAATCGTCATAAACAGCTAGTCACCTAATAAGCGCTATTAAAATCAATCAACCATTTTCTTTTAGAAGTTGTTTATCTAGCAATACCATTAATTTTTGTTATTAAACACAGAGCAGTTTGAAATAATTTCTCACTGCTGCGAGCTCTTTAATCTTTAGTTTACAGTCAATGGCACGTCAACTTCGGTCTGTAATGTGTAATTAAGTATCGTACTTTTGTTTCTACGTTCTTTTGTTTCTATACTCGGAGCACGTAGTAAAGAGAAGAAACGGTAAGTTATCTTTGATAAATGGAAAGTGTTAGTTTATTTTGTAAAGGTTAATACGACACAAATAACATTGAAAATACTTAAGTATATTTAGTTATATATCCTCAGCAGTAAAATTCCTAAGTAAATCTGAACAATTTAAGTCTATGGATATTTCCGGTGTAGGTCTCTGTGAAGCCTGAAAAATCTCCCACTCTCATGAATTTTCACATTGCGCAAAACATAGACAATCCATACCTAATCTACAGGTACCTCAAAGTCTGGCACCGCATCTCCCCCGCTTTTCATCACGTAGACCGTCAGTCCGTGTACCCCCTAGCATAAAATGAACTGTAACGCTCTACCACAATTTTGACCTTATAATAATGAGCGACATCATCCCATTCTCTCTTAAACCTATTACCTAGGAGTGGAGTTACCGGTATTTCGACGCAACTAGCTACACTTATCGCTAGTTCTGTCGCAATTATGAGGTTTTAACCTTTCTTAGTGGGCGGTCATAATCCTGTGTATTACCGAGGCGCCAGCGTGCAAGGTGTAATTATTAAATGCCTATTCACTTTCGTTGTGTGTTCTGTGTACTTCGAAATTTAACGATTACTTAGTAAGGCGCTTCGGTGGGCGAGTGGATAAGGTATCCGGCGCGTAAGCGAGGGGCACCGGGTTCGAATCTCACTGCGTACCAGTGACTCTTTTCTGAGTTATATACATTAGTTGAATGTTAATCGGTGCTCTTACGGCGAGGGAAGACATCGTGATGAAACCTGCAAATTCAGGCAACTGCATTTGTAACCATGATCTACTAATCTGGTCAAGTTCCCCTGGTAGCAGGGTCACGAAGGTCAGGTGGCAGTCGCTCCACTGTAATTACCTAATCTCCAAATCCTAGTCACGATCAAGGCGGACCCCGGGCCCTCGTGCTCGAGTGCACAACCGGGACATTAACGCCAAGATGGTTATACATACATATACATAACGCCACCGTTACGCATGTACGAGTAGGTACCGTTTGTGTCGACAAAAAGTAGATAATCATTAATATTATCCGACTACTTATTCAAAACGAACAGTATTAATGCTAAAATAGAGTTCAATTTGGCGCACAACCCTTGAATCCAACCCTTGTCGCAGCATCCCCAGTGCATCGTGTCGTGATTTGTCGCGGGTTATTAGGCCACGCCCTTCAGTGATTAGGTTACGAGATGTGGTGACCCTAGCCCTCGCTGCATAGCAAAGTTCCTTGATTATACAGAATCGGCAGTAAAAATTCCTCAGCTGGCTCGTAGAGCGTCGTCTATGTCGCACGTCATCTTTCTCAGTCACATTCTTTGTGTTATAGTATCAGAGACAATATTCCTGTTGAGTTAAATAGTTACTTGCATGTAAAAGAAAATGTTCTCTGAAAAAAAGTATCAGTAAAACGGTCAGGTACCAATTACATGGTTTTGTTTATAGGAACGAAAGATTTTCGACAGTGTAACCGATGATGTGGTTCTAAACTATCCAACTGATGTTTTACTTTGGTACCGCTACTCAAACTTGGGAAAACCGACAGGTTGGAGCAATTTCGGAGTTTGGAGAACGCTATTCGAAGGACGAAAGAGCCAGCATAATTTCATCGCATTTTGTATACCGCAATTTTCTGATTATGTATATTTTTTTCATTCCTGTTCCCAAGTCAAGTCCCGTTATTAGTTCTTTTTCCAGATTTCCTATCTCTTTTCTGACAGGCATGTAAATTCATTTCATTAAGAATCTAAGTCAAAGAGCTGTCGTGAGAGATAAACCACCCCATTCGTTACATAAATTATTTATTAGACGCTATAAAGCACGCAGTATACTATTCCAGTACCCCGGAAAGGGTTTTAATGAAAATATATTACTCGATAGAGCCTGTTGGTACCCGTTACCGACTCAAAACGAATAGCAACAGAAGCAGGTGACCGTCTCTTTATTACCCGTAATGCCTCCTCACCAATAACTAACAAATAAAATGCTTCTAACTACAGCAAACGTTCAATCGTAATTTTTAATTACGGCCAGCTAAATTACTGGATGGCCTTAAAGGAAGAATTTACGAGTATTTCGCCGTAACTTCTTCATTCAGACGCCAACAGAGCGTGCCTGTTGTCGAGCATGCAAATGCTAACACAGTAGAAGACTAGGGCCGCCTTACTTAGTCATAGCTCAAACAAATATGCTAGCCTACTCGGCAATAACTAGTCCGTTTTCTCATTTGGAGCTCATTTGAGCATGTTAAAAATGCTCTAACGTCATTCTCGAGCGATTAAGCGAGAAATAAAAAGAAATTTAATGCTGTATATTTTCTGCCGTCGCTCTTTTTTACTTTTCTTGATTACGATGATTTGTATCGTACTAAGTTTCGCTGATTCAGACGGTATTTGACGTGGTTGCGTTGGTGTATAATTCTTGAATTTAGGATTGTAGATAGAATCTAAATAGTTATTTTATTACGCAGATCAAGGTTCTATTTTTAAACCTCTAGCCTCGAGTCGAATGGTTTTCAATATTGATTTTCGGCAATGCCTGCATCACTCACATAAGACCAAAGAGCAAAAAGAAAAATTGGTCGGCCATGAAACTTTCCAATGTTTTTGCATATGACGGTCGACAATGAAAGTCGCATTTTGACATTATAATGAGCGCACACTCAAGCAAGGGAGGCAGTATTACCGGCAGTCTAGTCTTAGTCAGGATCATCTATTTGAGTGAGAAAGGTGGTTCGAATTGAAACATATCAATAACTGTGTGTCGACATTTCCGTAGTTAGATTAACCGATTTTATCCATATTTCAAAGCCGTAACTACTGTTAGTTAATAAAAAAAACAAAGCAACACAATTAACTTCACTGATATTCTACAATGAAATGTAATATTTTGTCATCTAAGCGGATATTCGCAATTAGATTACAGTTGTATTTAAATGAATGAACACTAAAATCTTCTTAATTGATAATAAGTGAACAATAAACTGTCAAACTTGACAATTGTAAATGGTGTTGCCATTTGTAAAGCACTTTCCTTCTCCGTGCAAAATATTATACATTATTCTACTCGGACGTGCTCAAAATGGCAGCACTGCGGTTTGCGTCTATAAAATCAAGTGCAACGTTGCACCTGGTTCCTTATTATTAGTCTGGTGTTCTAGCTGTTCTTTAAGTTTATAATTATTTTATTCAATACACAAACTGTAACAACATACTTCTGAATTTTATATTATCATTAAACACTACTAAAAATTGTATCTTCTTTGTTGCAGTGGTAATGCACAAGGACAAAGACGACCTCCACGGCCACCGCCGGGAGCACTCCCCCTACGACCACGCCATGCCAGACGGGGAGATGTTCTTGCAAGTAAGTCCGTGACAAAGAAACAGGAACTTTATTAATAAACGTTTAAGATACAAATCGCGATGTACCCTCCAGGTACAGGTACTCCGTTGAATTGTTTCTAAAGTGCCTAATAGGTGCTTTTTGTCGAAGAAAACAATAAATAAAGTAAAGGAAATCTTGTAACCTTATAATTAAAGTATTATAGTAGGTACCTAAAGGCTTCGCGCTCCCGCAAGTATTTTTAAACACTGCTCGTAATTTAACGGGAAATTGACACTTGTCTTGAAAGTTATTGCAATAATTTAAATTATGCATCAGCCGATAATAAATCGATAGGAAGTTTAAATGCAATAAATTAAGGCTGGCTTTGCAGTGCAGTTCATATTTTACGTTTTCGACTGGACTGCTGGCACGTTTCCAATGGCAAACTTTGAACGGTCTCCAATTTTAAATCTAACTGTAGGCTTACTTTGAATTCAGTTTTAGAGCCATTATTTTTGTA
Source organism: Blastobasis lacticolella (assembly GCA_905147135.1). Lineage (NCBI taxonomy): Eukaryota > Metazoa > Arthropoda > Insecta > Lepidoptera > Blastobasidae > Blastobasis > Blastobasis lacticolella. The sequence continues at coordinate 9,846,384 of LR990039.1, read as the reverse complement.
ATGACATATTTTATTTTTCGTTCCTAAAGAAAATGCCTTCTTTTTCTTTTCGAATCGATAAACTAAACTCTTAACTAAAGTCAAGGCCAGTCCAAATGCGAAAATAACTCTTTACATAGCCCAGTCCTCCTTTACATAGGCACTGCTCAATTAATCAAAAATCTTCTGTACTTTTTCATAACAAAAGTTATATCGATTATCGAAGAACCAATGATTTTAAGTTCAAGCTTACATTATTAATATCCGTCTGCAGTACATTATCTTTTCGAGCCATAAATACGCTGGAAACAAACTTGGTTTGAACTCGTAACTCACTGCAGTGTCACACGGGCTGGCGCTCAGGCAAATCGCTTGAAAACTACCAGTACGGGAAATGTGCTCGGATTTTTATGAGCCAGTGCCAAAGGAAATATTCCCGGGAATTTACGGGAGTTGCTACGCTGACAACTCATGATGTCTCAAATTCCGAATGAAAACGGCCCAGTTTATGTGACTTTAGAACCATACTCGTTAAAGAATCAGGCTAAATTGAGCCATATTTCAAAGTAAATAGGGAGTGTAAAGAGTTCCGTGATGATGCCGTGTGGTGTCCGCTATAGCACCAAAAGCCCCTTCTTTCATACAAAGTCACTAATGTCTTGAGAGCTGAACAGCGAAGACCTTTGTATACGAGTATTTTTATGTGTTTTCAACCACTGCGTTCTCCGTCAGCGTCAGCCAAGCGCGTGGAGATTATGGAAAACCCCTCCAGTAGTCCATTTTAGTGCTGTGATGGAGGCAAGATCGACAGTGGTCAATTATATACTGTGATATAATTTTATGGGCTGAGTAAGAATTTTTATGTCCTACGGTAGAAAAACAGGTCAGCGGGCCACCTGATGGAAAGTGATCTATGGGCATTAGCATCGCCAGAGGTGTCGCCAATAGTAGCCCAATTCAAGAACCCCGTGATACGTTGCTCTGTCAACCACTAAAGCCACGATCCCCAAATCCCCACTCGATTCGACCCCACAGCATTCGATTAATTTAAATCAAATTATATCACTACAGGCACTGAATGGTTTCCTCATGATCCTGACGTGTGAAGGCGAGGTCTTCTTCGCGACGCACAGCATCGAGAGCTACCTGGGCTTCCATCAGGTAAGCAATGAAGTCGTTAAACCCCTGGAACTAAGGGACATAATGCCTTGAACAGCCCCTATTGGGTTATTTCCTGAACTCGAGGAGTTGTGGAGTTCGAACTAACGACCTGTAAAAATAAGCGCAAGCAATCGAGTTTGTCGGGCAATGGTGGAAGATAGATTGTCACAAGACATACGTATCTATCTTAATCTAACTGTACTACTTTCTCTTTTTAGCAATATTGCTTTCCAAAATTTGAAATCGGTGTTGTCAATAAACCGTCGAGTGTCTGAAACTGTTATATCGCTTTCGAGAATCCAAATTCAAGTAAAGAGAGATACCTAAACTGTACTTCAATTAATTATCAGGTTTATCTATCACTAACGATAATATCGTAATACCACTAGCAAGTAGCATGTATAGCTATGGTGCGACCTACTCGATTGTAATTGGAAACGCATCACAAAAATCTTCAAAACTCTAGGTAAAACATTAGCCACTGCAAGTGTAGTTAGGTACGTACATGGAAATAACTACCACCCACAGCTTACAATAACTGGCACAAATTGCAAACATTATGGAGCAGGGTCGTTTTGTAAGATAATTGATATAATATGATTACTCACCCTCACCTATGAAGTGGATGGCATTCTATGTTCAGCAAAAACACTAATAATTAAGCGATCGTTAGTCAAGTTTTCTCCTAATTACCGACTAAGTAACGTTGCAATTTTCTGTACATTTAATATGTCCTTATTTTTTATAACGAAAGGCATAACTCCAGCCCAATTAATCACTTAGGAAAATGTAAGATAAGCCGCCTGGAATGGACGAAATTTAATTATAACGAAAAAGAAACGTTACTCCATAAAAATATTAATTATATCGCGATAAGTAAAGTTAAAAAGGTTTTAGCTTTTATTAAACTACCCCACGTTATCGGCAAAGCATTTTATCGAAGTTATATCACCGAATGGAATAAACCTCATTATTTGGGAACAGAAAGGTTTTATAATAAGAGTGGGGTTCTGTATATGAAGAATATTTATAAGCAAGGACTGAATTTTATACAAAGTCAAGGTTGGTGTAAGTATTGCCGAGCTATGTATACATGTAAAACCAGTAACGTGACATGTAGCTAACATAAATGTAGGTAATGATCCATTCGAACCTTTGATCCCAGTACTTACAGTCGCTTGTTCCATTTTGACTACACATATTATTGGGTTTCTTTTTCGGGAAACCCGATAAAATATTTTCGGGAAACGAAAACAGGGATGTTATAAGTTTAATGTGTGTATCTGTGGCTGCGTGTAGGTCTAGAGGTGTGTTTGGCTGTGGCACAGTAGCTCCAGAACGGATAGGCGGATTTAGATGCGGCTTTTTGAAATAAAGTTTAATCAGGATGGTTCTTAGCTCTGTTTGATTTAAATCAGTTTATTGAAATATTTGGGTACATGTAATCTTGGTCGGAAGTTTTCCGAAGTTTTTCAGTCGAATTGCTTATCTAGCAGCAAACGACAACCTAAACCATACCACGATTTACATAACTAATTCTACAAATAATTCCTTTAAAGACCTAACTTACCTTAGCAAGAAAATAAAAGCCCACCGCCCGCCGCCACCGTCACCGCGGAACCCCAAGCGCCGGTGAACGTGTCACAAACTCGACGCATACATTAAGTCGTGCTTGTTAATAAATGCCCTTCGCATTAAAGCTAATAAAGTTCACAATGAAATATTACTATCACAAGTGAAAACCCCAATTTCGCCGGAGCCCACTAGCGTACCCCTTGGCAGTAAAACTTTCAGTCCGCCGCAATCGTATATAAATTTTATTCGTCCAACCCCCTGCTGCCTTTTGTTTTGTTTGTACTCAACTCGGCTGAGTAATTCGGTTACCTGAGTAACATTGCGGGCACAGAGCATGGCGTGGGAGACGCGTCTTTGGGGCGGAGGGATGCATTTTGTGCCTAACGCCGCGATGCATAGGCGCCGATTGTCTATCTTATTCGACTGCTCATCGACTATATTCTACGTCTTCTCGGATGGCTCAATTATTATTTTCATATTATTAGTATGGTATGTGTGTATGGTTGTCTGTATGAGTGCGAAGACGCACCTATCGACAGAACCACACAAAACTTGGCTGAGTTTCACATCCATTGTGGTCTATTATAATATGCAATAGAAATCATATGGAAGTAGAAGATTTAATGTACCAAAACGTGTAAACGTGTATAATAAATAAATAAATTTAAAATAGACTAAACTGATCCGAGAATGAAAATGTTGTACCAAAAATTTACGATAACTAACCGTGAAATTGTATTCGTAGTAATAACGCAATGCTTAAATACGCATGACGATGCCTAAGTACGTTGACGAGCCGCCCACCGTAATGATTAAGAGATTTGGGTGTCTAATTTCTAAACGTAAAAATCAAGTGAATGATTTTTTTTAAACCCCAAACAGGTAGAGAACTATTGTGTATCATCGGTGTGTTATATCGAACATAATTCTTGAATGGATATATTACTCAATCGGAAAGTACTTTCCGTATTTATATTAAAACTACTAACTACCGTATTTGTTTGTACATCAATGAAAGATAAAGTAACAGGTACTTACAGGATTTGTTGGTCGAGCCGATCCTGTTTTTTCTTTAATAATAACTAGCCAAGCATTTGACCGCCATCGCACCTCTTTGTAACTGACGATGCGATCGAAGATGGAGCATGTCCCTTCAGCCTATTCACTATAGCCTTGAAGGCGTCCATATTATAATGATCTACATGGTTCGGTTAGTACAAGTTTGCCCGCGACATAGCTCGTGCCGCGAGTTAATATTTTTTCCTTCTCTCAATACTAAGACATCGAGATAGCAATATCCATGTCGCACGCGATAGTACACTTGTACACTCGCAGGCAATATGTTAAATTTCTTAGCCATCCGCGTTATAAAGGTAAGCAAACGAAACCAACCGGAGGTCCCATCTGCGGGGCTTGCTCTTTGGGCGAATAGTTCACCGTGGGGTGGTTAGCGATTAAGGCAAATCGATTTCGGAATCATTAAATCGGCTGGCTTGCTCTACGGCGCGTGGCGGGTGCCGCGCACCGATTTTTGGGAATAAATACGCGACCATTAGGCGGATCGACTTGTGTGACAAGCGGCTTATTTGGCTGTCACTCCACCCTCGGGGTGCCGTGGAAGGTCGCTCGAAGGACCAAGAAGCGGACGGGTTCGTGCAATAATAAGTAAATAATTATATGTCGTAATTGTAAATCTAAATATCTTTACAATTTTAGTGATTATTAGTCTATTATATAATTCCAATATTAAAATTTGTAATCCTGTGAATGTTTGTATGATATTTGTATTAAATATACAAATCATGCTAGAAACTCACAGCCGTATCAGATTTAATTCTTTTAATTAATAATAATATATAATTACTTCAATTTCTACCCAGCCTGCAGTCATACCTAGAAACCTATATACCAGACCAGCATGGTGATCTCCACTCAGTCCTGTTATAACTAACTCTACCTACCTCTTATTTGGACAAACTACCTACCCCGCCAAAACATGACCTAGTTACCATAAATATGGCCCTAAATTCACCATAAAATACTGTCACAGCCAAAGCTCCTAAACATAGCTCATAGGATGCAACCTAATAAAAAACTTACTGGGCTATCCTTGGAGCTCTCGCTGACCAGGTGTTGCGGTATCGATCGTCGTAATGAACCCGCCCCCTACACCCTTACGCCTGAGGCCACTCGCAGATGCTCCAGTTGTATAATTGATTCAAACATGTTTAATCACATAATAGATAGGAGGAAGTCGTGGTCTATAATGTGAAATTTACAATTTTCATTCATTGAGTATTGGTACGAAACTTTGAGTAGTTTACGAAACGAGACGATGCTGAAATTTTTTTGTTTAGGCATACAGAAAATTCAGGAAATTGGAATTTTGGCAGATAACCTAAACTTATAAGATATAAATTTTTTTGAAACGTGTGATATTCAATCGTCTATTCAAGTCTTCCGTTAGTCTTCTTCAACTTCCTTTCTTCCTTGATGCAATCGTTTGCAAAACATTTTTTTATAAATAAATTATTACAGTATTGGCCGAAAACACGCTGGACTCTAGAGCAAGCGCCTGAAAACCTTTATATTATGAAGAACTGGAATTTTAAAGTATTTTAAAGTGACATTTAGAAAAAACACAATTTATTTGCAAGCACAAGACAAATAGTTAAGTAATAAACGTATATTATAAATTTAAGGAGCATATAGCACACTATTTGAAAAAAAAAGCGATAAAAATCAAAATACAAACACAAAATTGTAACTCAACTTTAGCAAACGAGCACGCGTAGAGCCACCAAAACACAAGCATATCAACAAAACAGCACCCGCAAGCCATAGCAACCGCGCCCTGCCCCGAAAGCGGAGAACACGGGCCAATTACCCAACAAATCATCCTCTGACGTTTAATACCCGCGCAATATGTTCCGACTCACATCCAACCATCGGCAAGGAGCCCCATTTCCATCCACATTTTACGAGTAGGGTGAATTTTGGCGTATGAATCATTTACATGTCATCGTTGAAAGGGGGCGAGTGTTTTTCGCTTTTGCCCCCATTGATTATCAATTAGTTACGTCGGACGCCCGTACCGCTGTTTGCTAGCGCATTATCCACACTATTTACACGCCGCATTGTTACTTATTACGTGTTAAAACGGGTATTAGATGAACAGTAGAATTTCATCCCTAAGCAATAGATACCAAGCCGCATAATAGGTTAGGCGCCATCGGAATTAATATATCCATCTTCGTTACAGATCTACGCCACGATTGAGCTCTAATTGATTGAACCTATTTGTTATTCATTGATTTATGCTCGAATAATGACTTGCATTATTTAGTCTATTCTAAATTTAAATTTAATGGTTAGCTCTGAACAAGATATGAATAAAGGGAGACATTATATTTGTAATTCCAGTCCGACATAGTCCACCAGTCTGTCTACGAGCTGGTCCACTCAGAAGACAGAGAAGAGTTGCAGAGGCAACTGCTGTGGAACTCCTTCCTGCCGACCGAAGCCACCAACCTGTCTCTACAGGACGTCCTCCGGCCAGACCGGACTCACTTACTGGAAAGAAGCTTCACAGTGCGATTCAGATGCCTCCTAGACAACACTTCTGGGTTTTTGGTAAGTCTTGCGATGTAAGTGAACCATCACTTGAAAACATGAACCATACCGATGCCGCAGCGACTTCTTTGCCATAGCGAATGCCGTAGCGAAAGATTTGTGACATGTAGCCATGTGCATTTTTGGCTGCTTTCTGACATGGTCACTGTATTGTTGTTTGATTTTGAATAAACAGAGGCTCGACATCAGAGGGCGGATCAAGGTGCTGCATGGCCAGAATAAGAAGACGGAGGAGCCGCCCCTGGCGTTGTTCGCGATATGCGCGCCTTTTGGACCTCCCAGTCTGCTGGAGATACCGCAGAAGGAAGTCATGTTCAAGAGCAAACACAAACTCGATCTGTCTCTAGTCTCTATGGACCAAAGGTGAGGAATATGGCTAAAATTCGTACAGCAAAAATTAGGAGGATGGCAATAAATATAGAAAGCGTTCAAAAAATGTTTGTTGAAACATCTCTGAACCCGTCAGTCAAAATCCGCCCATTGTAAGATTAACTTCGAATTCCGATAAAGATCCATCTCCGAACGGAGTCATGTTTTTGGATCGCATGCTTAGAAAAAAACTGTCAAGAATTGTGAAGAGACAACATAATCCTATGAACTATATGTATCTAGTCTAGTTGTGAACTACAAGGCTTTCTCTTTCAGGGGTAAGATGCTGCTGGGCTACACGGACGCCGAGCTGGCGAACATGGGTGGCTACGACTTGGTACATTACGACGACCTCGCGTACGTGGCCAGCGCACATCAAGAATGTAAGCCATATATCCACTTTCTTTCTTCTTCGTCTTAACCAGGTGGATGATGTGGTCGGTTAGGAATCATAATCATAATTACGAGGGCCTAGCCCACTGTCGGTGCAGCATTCTCTATTTCAGTCTGTCCTGTTATAAACAAAACAGTCAGCGACAGTTGGCTACGCTCTTTTTTTTCTTTTTTATACCACTAAGGTGGCAAACAAGCTTACGGCATGCCTGATGGTAAGCAGTCACCGCAGCCTATGTACGTTTGCAATACCAGGGGCATCAGCCACGCGTTGCCGATCCCGTAAAAACCTTTTTACCCCTTTCTTGAAGAACTCCATGTTGTACTACTTTAGTTTTTAACACAACCAATCTGTTATAGTTTAGCACATTTAGAAACATAAGCCGTGACTGATTTATTCATATGGCAAATTAAATTCGTATTTATATATAGATAAATCATTACATACAAAACTTTGTCCGTTCATGGCTTGAACTTTGTTACACAAGCGTCATTCTCACCTCACTCTTTTGCAATAAATATGTAGTATGATATTGTACTAGTAGATACTAAGATAAAACAGTCATAATATTATCTCTCTTCGTGCAAATGAATTTCAAATATTAATTTTTACATGTTTGTATTTTATGGTATTTTATTTATTTTGTTGCAGTATTGAAAACTGGTGCTTCCGGTATGATAGCGTATCGTTTCCAAACAAAAGACGGGCAGTGGCAGTGGCTGCAGACGTCTTCAAGACTTGTCTACAAAAATTCTAAGCCTGACTTCGTGATCAGCACTCACAGGCCTCTCATGTGAGTTGGCTTCTATTAACTACATCATTTATAACTACGTCACTATCTTCCGATAGATTTCTTTAGAAATAGTAGTTACTCGTTGGTCCAACATTTTATATTTTAATAGTTTTGCTACTTTTATCTTACTATAATGCATTGCGATATACTACGATAACATTTTGCGAGTGTAGCCTTTGCGATTTATATGTGTGCGTTATTAGCTGAGCGACCAGGACCAAGTTAAAAGTTAGATCGACCAGTACTTAGAATCGTCACTCTTCATTTATTGTTGACCACACATCGACCACCAGCCCTAAACGACGTTCCCTCTTTTCAGGGAAGAGGAAGGTAGAGATCTCCTCGGTAAGAGGACTATGGACTTCAAAGTGAGTTACTTGGACACTGGTCTGACGAGCTTGTACTTCTCTGAGACGGAGCAGTTGTCGGGGTGCGAGTCGAGCGTGGCGGCGCCGCCGCGGGCCGCGCGCCGCTACAAGACCCAGCTGCGGGACTTCCTCTCCACGTGCAGGAACAAGCGGCGCGCGCCGGCCACGCCCGCGCCGCCGCCCGTGGAGTACCTCGCCGCGGACGCCGTGGCCGCGGCCGCCGCCTACACCAACCTCAACGGCGCCTACCCCGCTCCCTACGGGGAGTACCCGCCCGCGCCCGCGCTGCACTACGCGCCGCCGCCGCTCGACGAGCGCTTCCTCGCCGCCGACAACCTCTTCCACCAGTACAAGCCGCTGTCTTACCACTACGCGCCGTACGCGCCTAACGGGTTCCTGGAGCCGGCGCCGCCGCCCGGCTACGAGGTGGCCCCCGCCTACCACCGGCCGCCGTCGCGCGAGTACGCGTACGTGGAGAGCGGGCGGTACGTGAGCCCCGCCGGGCCCGAGCGGCGCTCCCCCGGCGGCGTGGCGGGGCCCAGCCCGGGCGGCTCCAGCGGCTCGGCGGAGCAGGAGCGGCTGGCGCAGCAGCCCGAGGCGCCGCGGCAGACGGTGCTGATGTGGGGCGCGGGCGGCGCGGCGCAGGAGGCGCCCGTCGAGTACTCCCCGCCGCAGGTTTGGCGCTACCACCCTTCGCACTACCACACCGCTGAGGCGACCCAGTGAGCGCCTCGCTGCTAGCCGCACCACGCCAGTGGCGCTTGCTCGGAACGGCACGGTAGAGCGCCTGCGCGGCGCCGCCCTACATCTTTGTAAGCATATCATTGTAAACGAAATACTTAGCAGAATTTGTACCCGATCGATCGTTCAAACTTACTTTCGACATTCGACGACCTGAACCCCGCTGTTCTTGCCAAAGCAGACGCTAAGGTTTTATTGCTCAGGAACGGATCGTCTCCGCTCCAATTTAATAGATAATAACTTGTTACCATATAATTTTCGAAAGCCTAAACGATACCTCGCTCAGTGGTTTTGTAGAGTAGGTATATCAGACTTAGGGGAAGTCTAGCAAACTATCGTCTTTTGAGACTAAACAGGGTCCTCCCATTTATCATTGTTGTAGATAAAATTACGTTGTAGGAATAATTTATAATGTTTAATTCGAGAATTCTATCCAAATATTATGATTTTAAAATAAAAACTTAGTCCATATTTGTAGTAAAATATAATTATAGCTATACATAAATCACGCAATGCAATTATACACACATAGAATTTGTACGTGTAAATATTAATTTTAAATAGCTTGAAAGCTTGAGCTTTGTATTGAGGTTTTGTGCTTATCGTGTGCTCACGTTTTATACATTTTTACCAAATGGAATGAAATTTTAAAAATGTTGCCGTCATGTATGTTCAATATTCAACTTTAGTTTGCCCGTAATAGTCTTGATTAATCTTGATACATTTTATTTTTTGTCGTAAGACGGTTAAAGAATGAAACATATCAAATTCAAATTACTTTTTCAATAAACATAGCACATTTAAAATTTTGTATGGTATATTTAATCGAACAATCATAAGAGACACTAAAATTAAATTAATAACTGAATCGTTTGGAATAAAGGTTACCAAAATTAATATTATTTATTATTAAAGTTTCTTATGATCGTTTTTATCGATTCTTTGTCAACTTATTTTACCTTTAAATTTTATATAGTACTTATATGTTTGTGAAAATATGCCTAATCTATAACCTTATTAAGGATTGTTTTAATAAAATTAAGTATATACCTACCTAATTCCAGCAACATAAGTACCTACCTACTTTACTTCCACTTCCATTTTAAATTGAGTAAGTTGACAAAGATTATAAGTATATATAATGTTTATGTTATACCTATGTCCCGTAAGCATAGAAATTAGCAAGTGACCTGTCTACCACGAACTTGGCGGTTCTATCACTGCTGTGTACCAAGCATGTGTAGCTGAAACCACACTAATGCTAATGTATGCTAAAACTTTTATCAAAATCCGTTCAAGAATGTTGAGCGAACGAGTAAGAAAGATACATTCGATCATCCATCCAACTCCACGTTAACTTTCCCGCATAACATTTTTTTGTCTTGATTCCTAAAAAAGTATACCTACGACGCAAACAAAGAGTTTACTTTGACAACACTTCATTCATCGCCTGCTTCTCTTCCCATGTTTCTAGAAATACAATTGGTACTTACACTAAAATGAGCAGACTATTATGTAGCCCGCCAAGTTCGTCTATTTTTGATTACAATGTATACGGTCCTAATATTTTTATACTTGCCGGACATTTGAACAGCTGCCAAGCCAACGTACGTAGCACTGCTATATGTAAATACACCAAGTGTAGGAAAACAAATGTGTGCAAGTAAATTTGAGGAAATGGGGGGCAACAAACTGACCTATCAGGGGTGCTACTCTCCGACCGTTACCTATACGTAATTACGGATGGTAACCCCCAAATAACTTAGTAATTCGAATGTTATATGAATTTGACACTGCTTTTGCATCGGATGATTTACTATAAACCCCCTGACATGTAAAATAGGACGAATCTTCCGACAGTGCTCTCTTTGACATAGCCAAGTGCCACCTAAAGGCAGTATGGCTACCAGTTATTATTAAGACCAATTTATGTGTAGACACTCCCTATGATCCAGTACGTCATAGGTTGCCCTCCATAATGTTTACAATTCTAATTTTGCTTCTAATGGAATGTAACTTCCACAGTGACCGGACGTTGGCTGAAGAGCAGTGTTGTGTGCGAACAGTTTCTTCCGACGACCGATAGCGACCTAGGACTAAGAGATAGTTTTTACAATGTACCGTTACGAAAAACATTGTATGTTATTATTTCTCGATATTGTAATTACGACAATTGTCGTATGGTAAATACGCGCCAATTTGTTATTCATAAATTTAATTAAACTTCGTCAATTCAGCAAAAAAATAACATATTAATTTTATAAAATAAATTTCGTAAATCTTCTTGACAAAATGTAGATCGCCAATCCAATGGAAATAACATAGGTAGATCATATTGTTTCATGAAATTCCAGTTATATTAATTTCAGCTATAATTTTCAATCTTTATAAACTTATAGATATCTATTAATGTTTTTCGTAACGTGTCAAGTACCTTCGTCCATATAATTCGTCTTCTCAATAGGTTATTGTATGCATAATATGTAAAAATGAGGAACTTGATTGAGTACAGAGTTCAACATAATTATTTTTTTATAAATCGAGTCACTAAAATAATTGTCCAATCTTCCATCCGTTTCCGTGAACATTTGTTTAGTAGTTACGTCACCAATAGTTAAAAAAATTGGCAATTGTAATTACTCTTTATCAAAAACTCAAGGGAGTTTAATGGCCTCCAATGCATCGGGTCACCCTATATCATTTCCTTTACCTATGATTTTTTAAATCTAAAGCTATCTAGAATAGAAATATATTTTCGACAAAATAACTTATATCACATCCATTTGTATAAGAACCTAATACTAAAATTAAGGTTTGTTTAAAATTTGAATAAGTACGTCTGGTTTCGAATATCGCATCCGAATACTTTACGGATACAAATATTCGTCCAGTCGGTAGGTTGCTTTACCCGAGTGTATTATGAGGTCAAGTATTGTGTTCAATGTCACATAAAAAACTAAGGAAACAATCACAACAGTTTTAATTATAATAGCAATAAATTTACCTTATTATAAATACAGACGAAAACATTTGCTCTATTAAATGATAAATAAATCGTAAATATAGTCCCTAAGTTTTAGATGCTTAAATATGTAATATTGATGGATTGTTCTTAATTATTTAAATGAATTATATAAATAAGATAAAGATAACAAACATTTTCTGTATTTATTTTAGCATAGAACGATAATGTAATTAATACAAAATCTAATAAATTTTTCATGCCACTGACTTTTAGTTTCATCAATAATTTATTAGTCCCGTCGTTTTGCTTATTTGTTCACAGTTACTAAGCGTAGGAACCTACTTATTTGTATAATTTCCGAGAATCAATTAGCACACCCATAAGCATATTGCGGTAAACTTAGCTGGATCACTACCCTGACCCTACTACGCCAGGGGCGTGCGCATAGCGGCCTCTATAGATCCAACCGACAACTAAAGCATGATGTACAACGTCAAGTATATTTAAAACACGTTCATAGATGGCGCTTGTTCATGTGGTGAAGTTGTCTGGCAAAGGAACTAGTTTTAAAATAATTTCTAGATGGCGCTGAAATTAAAATTGGTTCTGGAATGGTGTGTTATTGATTGGATAACGGCACGAGAAAAAAATACTACATTGTGCGGACCTCGTTTGCACTTTTCAAACGAAAATGAGGTCCGGACACTCAGCCCATATGACCTTTATTTATTTAAATAGAATAATGTTAAAGTAGTAAAGTGAATTTCCCGCCGCTTGATATCCTCGACGCGTAGATACACCAAAACTGACTCGCAGCTTACTTCCAGCAAAGTTGAGAAAATTATAGGTACGATATTTTAAAATAAACAGACACTCATGTTTTATTACCCCCTTTTATATGACAGTTGCATAAACTACTATTTTGTACTGGAATATTAGGCTCATGTGACCTTTTTTTCCACAACAGTTCGAGAATTACCGTCGTAGTAAAAGTTGTAGAAAATGAATATATTGACATATTGGTCATATAGGCTGGGATTCATACATTTCTGCCCTTCCCTTTAGAACCTCGCTTCGCATACATGAATGAAAAATAATTATATGAAAATATGAATGGCTGGCGACGAGGCCTCATGTGTAGTCTTTGTAGAGTCGATTAATTGTTTCCGTAGACTGAAGAGAAATAAATATAAACATCCATAACCGCAACCATGTCTTGAATAAGTATAGGTTCTAAGAGCAAACACCTATATTTTTTTGACCAAAGCATGAAACTTTGTACAGTTGTTCCTTGGGCCAAAATAAGCCGTTTAAGACCGGTAGTCCTCGGGAGCCCCCCATCTGGCGCCGGAGGAGGGTAGCTCTCCGCACGGCTTCATTTAGTTTAGTAGTTTAGCTAATAGCTCAAATGTGGTATCATTTTCGTATAAATCAATAACGTAGACTTCATTTTTGATATAAAAAATGCAATAACTCAATCTCAAACATAAAATATGGTAACAAAGCCCATTTAATGCAGATTAAAAAAAAATCTATGACGTACCTTTACTAATAATAAATAGAAAAAAAATGTTTAACGTCGCGCGCCAGCAACTTTTTTCTGCAACATCTAAACGAAGTGCACGTTAGTGCTACCACTATGGTTGAAGTTGATAAGCATGAAGAAATGTGTATTACCTGACTGTCGAAGTAGGGTTATTGTTTTTGAGTGTGTATGTATGGGTGTGTATCTATTTCTCTACGGTTACCACCCGATAAACGAGCGGTACCCAGAGTCATTTACGTCCTTTATACGATAAGTTAGAATCGTTTGAGGGGCAGAAACTCATTTAGAAGTTAGCACTATCGAGGCTTGAAGCGGCACAAAATATCTCCACGTGCCGCTGTGTAAATGACCCTAGTTCCGTTATGCAATGTCCGCGCGATAAAGAAGCGATGGCGCTCGTACTTTAAGGAGCTGCTCAACAAGCAGCACAAAGGACACCTCCTCAGAACCAAGGGATCGTGCCACCGATAATGCCTGAAGTCGAAACGGCTCTTCGCCGCATGAAGAAATGGAAAGCTTTGGGAGCCGATGGAGTATATATCGAAGCATGGAAATCTCTTTGGAACTGGATGGGCTCTCGTGGTGTGAGCATCCTTACCGACCTTTATAACTGCATCCTCCTTACCGGGAAGATATCCGACCAATGGAGGCTGAGTATAATTACTCCAGTCTATAAGGGGAAGGGCTCGGTGCTCGATGCACTAACTATCGCGGTAAAAACGTTGTCTCGCACTATGAAGCTCTTCGAACGCATTAAGACTCGCGGATCCGACGGGAGTGTACAATCTCGGAGTGTCAGTATGGGTTTCGGCCGTGTTGAGGGACCAAGGACCCCGTATTTGCCTTAAGAACTCTCATAAAGTTCCGTTCGATTCCATAGTTAGGTTGATGACACTAACTCGTTCCTGACACTAACTGCACTGCACTAATACTGCCGTTGATGACACTAACTCGTTCCCTATTACCGTTGGGGTACATCAGGGCTCTATGCTTAGCCCACTTCTGTTCAATGTGATATTAGACGTACTGTCGGACAACATCTGAGACTATCATGTGGTACCTCCATGGCTGCTCAATGCTCATGTATACTGACGATATGGCGCTGACAGATTCTGACAAGTGGCGACTAGTCCAACGTGTAAAAAAGAAGGAGACACTTGAGAACGGCGGTCTGCAGATTAATGTGGCAAAGACAAGCAGATTAATGATGCAATGATAGACACATAGACATAGACAAAGATGAAGTCAAGGTCATGGATCAGGTCAGATATAGATATGGGATCTGTACTTAGCGCAACCGCGAATATTCACGGTGTGGGCCAAATGGTGGTAATTGTATGGTGACAGGATAAGTCTATAAAATGCTTACTATCCTATACGGTAGCAAGACTTGGCCCCTACTAGAACGACAAGCAGGAACTGTGCGTCATGGAAATGAAGATGATGCGGTGATATGTAGAGTTTCACGAAAGAATCGCGTTTGAAACGCCCGCATTCGAGGTAGCCTTAGCATCCGTGACATCACAGATAAGCTGCAAGAATGCCGCCTTCGATGGTATGGCCACGCCTTGCGCAGTTTGGCAAATTACTTGGAAATTATGTGTACGGTCATGCCGCCCCCGCTGGGCACGGGAAGGAGAGGCCAGCTTAAGAAGCGATGGCTTGACGTCGTCAAGAATGATATGCGTGCCAATAAGTTTTACCACCAGGGATGCCAAAGACCGAGCAAGGTGGGCCATCGATCTTAAACGGCTTTTTTGGCCCAAGGAAAAACTACAAAGTTTCATGCTTTGGTCAAAAAAATATAGGTTTGGCCATTTGTTGTCTCTCAGGACCATGCTAAATAAAATGACGATGATCATTTACTTATTTTTACAATTCCTAAAATCCAATATGCTAATGATCCAAAATTAATGGATGATCTGAAATAATTTCATGTCCCCAGTCTGCACACGCCTCCATAGCGATGCTATCTGATTTTATACTAGGCGGGTAGGCTGATATGCTGGTAGTTGAACCTAATTAAACATAGTTTTACCAGCCAGCTTTTAGCAGCAGCGTGACATCTGCTATGGCTGGACGTTACCTTGTGCAAATTTAATTTATTTTTAGTTAACTATAGCTTTTTAGTCACAAAGACAGTTTAGAGGGATGCATATATCCCAAACTAAAAGTAACACGAATTAATCTGACTATGCGAATATCGATCCTTTTTTATTATATCCTGAGCCGTCCAATACCGCTACAGGTTACTCATATTTTAACTAATTGCCTATCAAGCTTTCTCCACAGCTGTACCAATTCACAATATTACGTACAGAAACATGCGCCTCACAATACAGCAAAACTACTACCTACTTTGCAACGCATTGTATAATTTTAAAAAACCGTACACCATAACCATAACTAAAGTATCGGGTCTTCCGCGAAACGCAATAAACACAAGAAATAAATCGAAAATAAATTATTAAAGAGCTCTGACCGGGCATTGATAACAATAAGCGCACATTTGTAGACTGGTTCTCAACGGAATGGAGATAAAAACCCCTGCCAATTCCATGAACAAAGCCACTGCAACATCTGGCGCACTGAACATGGCCATCGAAAAACAGACGTCAATAAGACAGTCGATGACCAAACAAATGAAGATCTTCACCTAATATTTTACCACTAGGCAGTGCGTCCATACTTAGCGACATACGCAGCGAATAACAGGAAAAGACAGACTCTGCTCAGCTTTTCTATTAATATTAAAACAAAATGCGGACATAGAAAACCAATTGTTAATCCTTCGATGATGATAGATTTCTTTGTACAAAAAAGGAATAAGCTTCGAAATGCATTCACAACCACTACAATAAGTACAATAATGCTAACCTCACAAGGGCCTCAACATAGTACAAACTAAAAAGTCAACTTTATATTGAAGAAACTAGACGTAATACTCCAGTTAGGATGTTATTTGACGACTTTCTTATAAGACCGATCTATAGACAACCACATGTTCACTCTCGAGCGGGTACTGCATTCCAATTGGAGAGCGGGCACCAAAACATAGTTTACAGGCCTCGATAACTATGACTTCATTAAAGACTCAATAAGTGTAAAGCACGAACGTGCGGAAGGTACGAATTTACCACTCGCAATACTGACCAACACAGGAACATGAACTGAATGTTTTGGATAAGGTATCTGGGACCGGATATCGAGAGAAAACATAAACTCTCGGCTATGGGACATCGACAAATAACACTAGAAGAATAGCTGACAGCCGCTGAGTGGCCGATTTCGACATTACACCTGAACAAAGGAATAGCTCTAAGTTTATGGTCCTTGCTATGAGCAGGACACCGACTGAGAGACAACATTAAAAGAATGGCTGAATGTTACGAGTATGCTACGGGCGACATGTTGGGACAACATTAAGAAAAACAGCTAAAAGGTACGGGTACACTACGTTACTTGGTAAGTTACGGGTATTCTGCTGCGATAAGACAAGAATTCGAGAGATGACATCACGAGGTTGAAGGTCACGAGTTCGCTTTTTATGACAGGGTATCGAAGGAACATTAAGAAGAATAGCAGAAAGACAAGAGTCGAAGAATAGCTAATAATGTAGGCCGGTTGCGACAGGACTCTGATGGATAACATAAGAAGAATAGCCAAAAATTACGGGTACGCTGCTTGCGACAGGACATCAGTAGAACATAAAAGAAGAATAGCTGAAGGTTACGGGTACGCTGATTATGACAAGACATTGAAGGAAAATTAAGAAGAATAGAAGAAAGACAAGAGTTGAAGAATAGCTGATAGTGTAGGCAGGTTGCGACAGGACTTCAATGGACAACATAAGAAGAATAGCCAAAAATCACGGGTACGCTGCTTGCGAGAGTACATCGAAACAAAATTAAGAGGAATAGCAGAAAGACGAGTTGAAGAATAGCTGATAGTGTAGCCGGGTTGTGACAGGACTTGAAAAATAGTCTAAAATTACGGATACGCTGCTTGCGACGGGACATCGAAAGTAAATCAAGAAGAACAGCAGAAATACGAAGAGTTGAAGAATAGCTGGTAGTGTAGGCGGGCTGCGACAGGATCTCGATGGACAACATAAAAAGAAAATCTTAAAATTACGGGTACGCTGCTTGCAAGAGGACATCGAAAGAAATATAAGAAGAATAGCAGAAAGGCAAGAGTTAAAGAATAGCTGATAGTGTAGGCGGGTTGCGACAGAACTTCGATGGACAACATGAGAAGACTAGCCGAAAATTACGGATACGCTGCCGGCGACAGGACGTCATTAGAAAATATTAGAAGTCACGGGTACGCAGATTACGGCGGGACATCAAAAGACAACAAATCACGAAGATCAAACCAGCAGAGCTCTCCGAGGGACCAATTACAGCAGTCAATATCCTTCCTTTATATATTACACATCAAGTATAGTATCTATCCTCCCTCATATTCTGCTCGATGTATGAATTCTTGTCGGCTCTCCAACTCCTATCGCTCCCATCCTGACTGCGAAAGCCCTACATTCCCCTTCGCATCTACGTGCGCACTGGTATCTCGGGCTGGAGGTAGCGCAAATCAGTTAGAGGACGAGGTGAAGTGTCGCTTAAAATCAACTATTTCTACGTCTGATACGGTATCCGGAGCACACCAACTCTTTGGGTGAGAACCGTTTTAGGTGATAATAATATGACCTACATACACCCTTGCAGAAGCATTTCTGGCTGGTGTTGTATCTGGAACGGAACGGAACGGAACGGATCTGAAATAATTTCATATCCGTAATCGTATCTGAAACCGGGCCGTTTTTTATTTTGTGCCGGTATCTCTATTATTATTACAGCATCCGTATCCAGATCCGAAAATAAATATCAAGATATATTTAAGTAGATACCTAAAATTTATTTAGGGTTGTCACCTATTTCGATATAGTAGATTTTCCAATAAAGAAGATTTTTAGATTTAATGGACATTTTGATAGAGTGGATATTTATATGAACGTTTGCATAGTGTGAACGTATATAAAAAGAACATTATAAAGTGGAAGTTTTAATACAGTGGACAATTTCATGAAGGGGATATTCCGATCCTTCAGGGACCTAAACATTGGCAAAATTATCAGTGCATAAAAATATCAACTGCATCGAAACGTCCACATTAAGATGTCTACTTTACCAAAATTTCCACTCTACCGATACGTCCATTGTACTAAAATGTCCACCCTACAGAAAAGCCCACTCTATAAAAAAGGCCAACCTATCAAAATGACCATACTACCTCTATGTCCACCCTGCCATATCGCGTATTATAGGTAACTAATCGCCAAGCAACATCTGTAGCCCATCGAAACGACCACCTATAAAACCCACATAAACACGACATTCAAATAACTTTAGGTTCCAGTGGTGTTTAGATGCTGTCGTCTAGCAGCACCAGAGTCGGGGCTTGTCGATCAGCTTGGGGTTGTAGCCTGAGGATGAGCGCCAACGCCAATGGTTTAATTTAGTAAATAGTAGCTTTTGCTCGCGTCGTAGAATTTTTTTATATTTACCATTTTAAATGACCTTCGTATTGTATGAATGCTAGTACTACGGGGAGGTGAAGCTGTATCTAAGGTTCTACCTACCCGAATTAGATGGAACATGGCTTAGATTGTACCCTGGACTTCAAGCTACCAAACAATTATAACCGATCAAAATGCGTCCAGAAGTTTTTGCGTGAATCGCGAAGACAGACGAAGATTCCAATGAAAACAATTTTGCCATAGTCACGTTCCAGAATCCTGTCAAGCATATTTTTTTCTGAAATCTCTTCAAAGTACAAGCAGGTATTTTTAAAAGTTTTATAATAGTATAGATAGATAGATAGAGGACCTTGGAGCGGAGACCCCGCGCTATCACCCGCGGCAGGGGCAGACCACCCTTAAGATGGACCGATGATGTCCGCCTACAAGCCGGAATAAATTAGCTGCTGGTAGCCGAAAACGGACAAGACGGACACACATATACACATATGGGCTGACATAATATATAGAGAGATAAATAGATATATTTAGCATTAGTCTAGCGTTATTAATTCTTAAGATAAAGAATAGAAAATTCTAGGTTTGTGAGTAGTTGCTGTAAAACTGTGAAATGAACTAATGAATAATTGAAACAGCTTCAACACATTCAAAAATATTAGAAAGTTAGAATAGCTACCTTCATGGCTGTCAGTATGATTTTACTGTATGAACATATTCAGTTTTGGATGACAGTTGCCAATCGTAAAACAACCACATGTGCCCATAATTTTAACTTATAAAGGTTACAGCCCAATGCGAGCGGCGTCACCGTTGATTTTTTTTATAGACCGCTTTATTTGACTGCTATCTCACCTAATGTTAAGTGCAGATACAGTTTACAATGGTGCATACCAGTCTATTAAATACCTATTCACTCGTGTCTTAAAAAAACCCAAGTTGTAGCGCGAAAACATGTGCAGGCAGCGAGTTCCAGCCCTTTGCCGTTTGTAAGGAACAGAGAAAATAGTTAGAAAA
Source organism: Blastobasis lacticolella (assembly GCA_905147135.1). Taxonomy (NCBI): domain Eukaryota; kingdom Metazoa; phylum Arthropoda; class Insecta; order Lepidoptera; family Blastobasidae; genus Blastobasis; species Blastobasis lacticolella. Next base: position 9,826,310 of record LR990039.1, on the reverse strand, counting down.
ACGCTGAGTGCGTACAGGTGGAATGTCGATAATATAGGGATGGTACGCTGACCTACACCTGGAGACCCTAAGATGGAATGGGGCTGGTGGAGCTAACTCGTGTCATTCCGTCGCACATTCCCCAAAGTGTAGCTTGTAGAAAACTACACAGAAATGCCACTTTATAGCGGTGATCCAGATCCTTAGATTCATTTATACCAACTGGGGATTGTCAATCTGTTTCTTGGCGCGTCTATCAATAGAGTCCAGAGCAGCCAGATGAACCTTGGCAGAGCCGTCCCATAGGTAACAGCAGTGTTCCATGCAAAGTCGAATTTAATCTTATTGTAGTAGTAACTTGTGTTCAGGTGACAAATACCGCCTTACCATAGAGGGGATGCCTAGTTTTTGGCAGCAGTTTTAACTCGCTCTAGCCATCAAAGTCCAGCTTGGATGACACTTCCATATCCAGTAGGTAGAGTAGAGGCACACCTTGGATACTTGGAGTCCGATCCAAGCGAACAATGAGAGACTATCGACAAGACCCGACATCCTCTCTTTTGGCCCTTGCACTGGATGTTCACCTGTTCGTCATTGTTTGTTCGTGATATCGTCTGCATACCCAAAATCACCGAACACGAGCAGATAATTGACGTACAACAGGAACAGAGTTGTTGACAGAACGGAACCCTGGGGAACACCGGCGTCAACCAATTGTTCTTCCGAAGTCTCACCCTTCGGGAACGTCCCTTATTGAGCGTTCCTTTAGGAAATCTGTAATCCAAGTGCAAAGGCCTTCAGGAATCCCGAAGTATGGAAGCATACTTATTAGACTATTGTGCCATACCCGGTCAAATGTTTTGGATACATTCAAAGACACACAGGAGGTTCTCCGTGCTTCTCAACGGCTTCGTTCCAAAGATGGGTAACATACACAAGAAGGTCCCCCGTAGATCTACCACGCCAAAAACTGAACTGGCGATCACTTAGGAGATCACTTTCCTCGAGGTATGCCAGGAGCTAGCTATTGAGAATATGTTCCATACACTTGCATAGTATGGACCGTGATGTGTTTTAGATGATTAGTACCAGTTTTCTATGTCTCTAACTTTGAGCGCGGTTAAAGTACCTTTGTAACCGTAATAGACTTAAGAGAACAGAGAGTTTATATTATACTAGCTGTCATTCTGATACATTCTGGTATTCTAGGGATTACTGAGATAATGTCGCGGTTTACACCCAAGTGTTGTGTGGATCTTGTGTTGAGTGGATACTTGATCTAAGACAAACTTAGACTCCGTGGCATTCAATATGATAGCCCTGAGAACGTTTGGAATGCCTATATAGTAGTAGTTGAACACCTCACTAAAGAAGACTATCGCCAGTGCTTCAAATCTTGGTTTAGACGAATGAATTGCTGTATAGAGACCGACTTTTTTTTCTAGTCTTAATATATTTAGGACTAAAAATAAAAAGTGTAAAATAGGATAGTTACGTTAGATGGTACTATCCTATTTTCAAAGCGAATTAGGGGGATCCCTAGAACCACACCAATCTCACCAGCTAAGTGTTTCGCAAAGTCCGCGGTTTGTCATAGTTATGTGCGAATATTATTTCGATGAAATAACAATTGTTATAAAATACTCGATATTCACGTATTGTTGTTGTTGTAGAATAAAAATTGATTAAACAAATAACCGAAATGTGAGAGCTGTGTGCGCGTGTCGAGCTAACCGATGCTTTATACAGAGTTGATACTACATCCTCTACAATGGGTAATATTATCGATATAAAAAAAAATTCTACATACTTTCTAATACTGTACTACATGTTATGTTGAAAAAAATTTAAAAGATTCGATTATATTAAAATGAATCATAGGTAGTCGTTGAAAAAAGATAGTACGTGTTAAATAAATAAGTAATGTAGAAAAATATACCATTCTGGGGCCCTTAACTGTTCAACCAGTCTCAGGGTTTCCAGCGGAAGACCTTGTTCAACCTCGCTTCGTCAACGGTATTAGGAGGCAAACTTAACGAGTGGCGAGCTCGTTGCGGTGCAGAAATACGCCTAGCCTCAAAGTCTAGACGAAATGGTAACCCAGTTCCCGGACAGTGCGAGCATTGCTTAACCTTGATTAGCAGTCTCGTAAACACGCTCCCACTACACCAGTGCCGCTCGCTATTTATTTTATCCAACAAATAACAACCTATCTGACAGAAAATATCGGGTAACACCCAACAAAGTATACATAAACTGCAATATTTCCTAACCGTTGAACAGATTTTATTCGAAAGAAGTTAAGAACCATCTCAATTACACACGCTTTCGAAAACACCTCATTGCAATCGGTCCATCCGTTCGGGATCTACATAGACCGATTGCAATGCGGATTTTCGTCGAGCCTTAAAAATCCCTAAAACCCCATATTACCTTCTAACCTCAAAATAGAAAACGCTTGTTCATCCAATCGCAATGCGCACGCGGCTACAGCCTTTACGTGCAGTACATCTACGTCTGTGATAGAGGCGGGTGTTATCCACTCTATAGATACCAGTCACAGTCGGGCGACTCCGCGAAATTCCAAAACGGTGAGATTGAACCACTGGCGTGGAGCTAGCGTACGACGACGCACGTGCACCTCGGATACAAACAACAAATTCATGTTTGCTACAACAACATTTATGAGAACCAAAGTGACCGAACTATGAAAATGAAGATTGCGGGGGAGCTGCTTTTATTTCTAACGGTGAGTCTCTCGCTTTTCTTTTTGCTCTGTTGGTTATTTTCGTTACATTATTTTTGTTTAACTTTTTTTTATTTATAAATTACTCTAAATTAATGTAATTTTTTTAATTGATTACTTTTATTTAATGTAATATTTTAAAACAACATATTTGCTGAGAATGAAACCAGGGAAAGTGTGTGGTGAATATGGATTAATGGAATTGGTGGAAGGGGAAGCCCTAGGTCTTAGACAAAACCAGGTGGGTTTGAAATGTGAAAAAATTTAAGAAACGAAATAGTATGTTAGGACCATACAAATCAAAATAGTAGACTATGAGTGCACCGTAAGTTATCCTACGTCATCGAGTACAAGAAAAATTCTACTTTGTAGAGATAGTAGAGGTTCTCAAGACCCACAAAAGTTGATCTGCCTGTGCACAACCTGGCATGAAATTTTATTTAGCGATCCCACCTTTCGACTTTTCGTAGCGATAGTACTTACTTGTCCTCTTTAGTGTGTTAAAGAAGTAAAAAAATCGGTCTACCTTGTTATAGTCATCAAAAAGTAACCTTAATGTGGCTGACTAGCCAAGAAGTCAGGATGTAAGACAGACCGGTTTTTACTTTAATAAGTAAGTACTGCCGCTACAAAAGTCAAAGGTTTGGGTAATCTACAGTGCCATCATTGACTATAAATCAATAAAGTTGCTATGCACGCGTGACTTTAACGCCAAGTAGATGTCCCAACAGACATCGTTTGCGTATAGTGTCTGACACTATCTGACACTTGGATGATACTGCGCGGTAGTACAGTTCTGCGCAGTAGTGGCCAAAGTGATGGAAAGCGTTCGTGCCCACAGTTTTTACCCCACACTTATATTTACTCTTATTTTGATGGTTTTTATTTCTGTGGTTAGGACTATATCGTCAGGAAGAAGCTCTACGTAAAGCAACCGTAATTTTAAGTGTAAATTGGTAACTCCCCTGGTGTTGCTGATGTCCATAGGCACCGGTGACCGCTTTCCATCAGGTGACCCGCTTGCCTGTTTGTCCGCCGTATAACACAATAAAAACAGAGATGCTGGATTTATATCCGTTATTAATACTTAGTTAATACACTTCAAATTTAAGTGGGTAAGTATTTGACAAGACAATGGATGCAAAGGCTAGTAACATTACTGATCTAGGTAAAGTAGGAATTTGATGCATTCTCACAATATTTATTAGCGGCTTTTTCATAAGTGATCGGTGAGTGCACTGCAGTTTCGTTTAGTTCGTTGCTGATCGCCATTTAAGTATTGTCAGTTGGAACCCTGTGCGTTCAGGCGGGTGGTGGCCGGCAGAGAAGAAAAGCACCAACCCCTTATATTCGTGGGTGTCTTACAAGGCGACTAATGGTTCCGAGGCAAAAGATCTATAGTCTCCGTAAGCTGTAAAATGGGCCGCAGCGTTTTCCATTGTTTTATTTATAACACTTCGATCCCCAACCTGCTAAGCGTGGAGATTATGGCACTAACCTCCCCTTTCGTGGTCCTAAGTCCTGCAATGTTCGCTATCTATTACTTGTCGTAGAAAAGTGAGCTCGTTGATATATTTTATATGAATATACGCTTTGTTCTACGACGTAAGCTCTTTGATGTTTTTTTATATAGGCCTGCTTCGTTCTACGAGGGTAACAAATGAATTTTTATAGCTGTAGCCGCCTGGAAGCGATTATCTTTTGATCTCATATATTGGGAGAAGGGAGAAGAGTGCATTCTTAATGCCTAAACGTGTTTGCGGTGCGCTGCAGCAGATTTTTAACCGACTTCAAAAACAAAAGAAGGAGGAGGTTCTCAATTCGTCGCAACCTTTTATGTTTTTTTTATGTTTGTTCCCGATTACTCGAAGACGCCTCGACCGACTTGGATTTTTTTTTCTATGAGTATACTTACTTCGCAAGTGGTCAAATGGTTATGCCAGGATCTGATGATGGCATCCTGAAGAAATTGAAGGAAGGTACCATCGTAGGACCAAGAACTGTCGAAAAATTTGCATAATGTTAATTACGTGAAAGCATACAGTTAAGGTGATAGGTAATAGTAAGGAATACTTAGTGGGTCAAAAGAAACGTGTGTAGGTCAAATAAAATACGACTACGTGAAAGCATACAGTTAAGGTAATAGTAAGGAATACTTCGTGAGTCAAAAGAAACGTGTGTAGGTCAAATAAAATACGACTACTTAAGGTAATAGTTAGGTAATAGTAAAGAATACTTAGTGGGTCAAAAGAAACGTGTGTAGGTCAAATAAAATACGACTACTCGGCCAAGACAAAGATCTTTGACAAAACTTCAAGTGTACCCAAAATAAGGTATCGTCCTAGACTATCCAGTATTTCTTGGTCAAAAATGGATATCATTATTATGATGTATGCTTGGCTTTGTGTCTATTAGTCCGATAGTAATAAGTATCGTCAATCTACATAACTATGTTATTTATGCTGATAGAAACTCGGAAATAAGAAAGTTTAAGCCTCTAAAGGGTGTGGGAAAGGCGTGGTGGGTAACGGCTTCCTAGCGGATTTCTTTTTGCTATGACCCGAGAGGCCACGCTGGATGCGACAGACAGACAAACATCATGCTTTCCTTACTCATAAATATAAATGGCTTCATTGTTAGTATGTTAATATAGGATAGCATGTAATTATATATTTACATAATGCTTGGACAATTCATACAGCTCACTCAGCAAAGTAAGCAAAGCTTGTGTTATGGGTAACTGATAAACCACTTATGTTTTTTTTATACACATGTAACACCCAGATCCGTTATATAAAATTCATCGTTGCCGGCCGGAAATCGAACCCGAGACCTCTGCGTGGCAACCAATGTTAACCAACTGAACCTAACCACTCAGGTCGTCAATTCGTTCAATTATCTACGCGATATTACTATAATCAATGAAAAATCAGACATTTATGTTTGTGTGATTATGGTCTACTGAATAATTCAAGTTGATGGCTGTCAGTGGTTAGAATATAAAGAACGAAATTCGTTCTCCACTATTGATACAAGCTCGGATTATACAGTCCTAATGTGTCGTTTTGCGTGTCTACTTTACATTTAATACTTATTAATTAGGTATATAAAAATAAGCCGGCAGCCTGCGCGAGAGGTGAGCGTGCAGAGGACAGCGGTGAGGGATGGCGAAAGAAAATATACTATGTCGACCCCAAATAACCCATTCATATGGACAGGCAAACGATGATGTCGCCGGCAGCGTTCGTTTTTTACCAAATACTTGTTACAGAGCCCACGTTTTGTAAAAATATAATTGTCTGTAGATCGCAAATATGCAACTTTTTTTAGCCAAAGCCAATTATTAAATTATACTAAATAGTGACCTGCTAAAGTACAGAGCCTTAGACATCGGTGCAGATAGGATTGCGCATTTCGATCTAACACGTTGTATTTATAGATTTTTATAACTTTTTTTTTGTTTTTTGCTGAGAAATGGAACACGCTGCCTGGGAGTGTATTTTCAAAACAGAACTCCTTCAAGCCTAGAGTAAAAAGGCCGCTCCTATATAGACATACTAAATTTTCGGCTGCATCGAAATGGCGGTCTCTGACTGACAAATGCCTAGAGAAATATTTTTTTAAAAAAAGCATCGTACCATAATAAGGTTATGTGACAGAGATCCAACATAATTCTTCTTTGAACTGTAATTTAATGCTCATCCACAGTTAAGCTTTCTACAAATATAATGATCTACAAATGCTATGACGTTTGTATACATAACCGAGTTCCAACGTTGGTACTTTGTAATTAGGTAAAATCACGTGATTACCTATTTCTATTGAAATAGTTTACTTACTATTTCTCATGGAAATGAATGAATTTTAAAAGTCATGAATGGCGCATAGAAGTCGTCGTCTGTACGTAACAGAGTCACTTATTATTGAACTTCTATTATATTCTAGTTAGTATTCTGTTATATTATTCTTATTGATTTGGACAAGTAAAATTCAGTCCTGAAACAGTTTTTACATGAGATGTATATTATAAACGCATTGCGAAATAATTAATAGCTTGGCGACCTGTACACAGCATTAAATATAATGTTTTCGTATGTAAATACGTACGATTAAAGTTATTTAATGCAACATAACATTTCTTTATTAAATTAATAATTCATTATCATCATCATAGCCTATAATTGTTATTGAAGGTTATTGCCATAATCTCCACGCTTGGCAGGCGGGTTAGAGTATTGCAAATATATCAATGGAAAACGCTGGTGCCCATTTTACAGCCTCTAGATATTTTGCCTCGAAAACATTAGTCGCCTTGTCCGACACCCACGAACGTAAGGTAAATAAATAATTATTTAAGTTTACTTCGCAAAAAGAAATAATACCACAAACTATGTCCATTGTGGACACAATTCATCGGTCAAGTAAACGCCACCCAATACGACCGTTAATTAGCTGTTATTAATCCTCGATTGTACAGTACAAGTGTACGCTTTCGTCGAGTGAAACGACCAGTTTCATACACTTGCGATTTCACGATCAAATGACTGCATAACTAGATAATGACGCTAGGTTTAACTGCCACGCTCGGTGATCACACTCCTCAAATTGGTTCGCTAGCAATGCGTCAACATCGCAGTTTCCATCTACCACTTACGAGTATGCGAGACAAAACTGTCGACAGACATGTGATGCTTAGAGAAATAGTTGATAGATAATCTGTTTCTTTCTGTTCTACGAATCTGTTAAGATATTCTTTTTTAAATGATAGATAAGCTGTTAGGTCCTATTTCTTTCTGTTCGACGAATCTGTTTAGACCTGTTTTTTCTTCTTTATTTGTTATTTTACTTTAATTTTGTAACTTTGCAACTTAGGTTGTGTTTGCCACCTTAGTGGGTTAAGAAAAGGAAAATTTAGCTATTAACAAAAACAAGAAAGTAATCCAGAATTAACTAATCTATATGTACCATACATAGAATATTCCACAATTTTCCAACCAGATATCCTACCTGTTTATATATTACGACGAACAAAACAAAAAGAGTGTAGGTGTAGGTATACATAACTGCTTAATCGGTAATCCGTTACTAAACAAGTTAATTTTGTTAAACGTTAAAGCGTTCAAGATTACGAAGATTTAATGGAAGTTAACGTTAATCGTTAATCCGCTAAACGTAATAGATTTTGCATTTTTTATGTCGTTGCATTTTATCTTGTAGGTTATAAAAGCATATTTTCGAAATATTTCTAAGTATTATTATATCATCATCTCCATTCTAGCATTTATCCCGGCTTATGCCTTCCGACTTTTGTACCTCCACTTCACCCACGATGCGGTCTCCGCATCCTCACGGTGTAGGCCAGTAAGTATTATTATTACATTTTAAAATGAAATTGAAAAAAATAAGATTTTAACAAATATAAAACTCACTGTAAACACACAAATCGTAAATATTATGAAATAAAATAAATAAATAATACGCATATTTTGCACGGCGGATGCTCGCCGATACCTGTGCGATAGCAGCATTTGTTGCTCAAGATTTATAAATGTAGATTATTTATTTAATTTCATATTATTTACGATATTCCTTTTATAATAACATTTTACAAAAAAGCTAATCAAACATTTAGTAGACCTTTACATACAAAATTCACGACTAATCGCAGTTATAAAGCACTTTGGCGTTCGGTCGTTCCCAATTAAACGGGTTGTCGGGCTGAAGTGACCACAGAAGTATTTTTGCAAGATGACCGTCGTCCCACTTATTTTTGCTAAATTGTAGATACTGGATTAATGCGCTCTAGAAAAGCATTAAAGTACAAATTATCGAGTTTATTACCATGATTAGTATTGTTTTTATCTCGATATTTGTAGTGAATAATGACGAAAGTCTTAAAACCTACAATGAAAGTAAACGATGTTAACGAACGTTAACATTTTTTAACGTTATCTTAAAAGTTAGTCCATGTGCTTAGCTCTGTATATAACTATCTATCATGCATGTGAATGCAATTGTTACTTTATCAACTGAACAACTTAATTTAATATATATTTAATCTATATGTAGAAATACTTTTAGAGGTGGAACTAATTGTAACAGAAATTATTATCACGGCTAATGGTAGGTAATACGCTGCTAATCAATGTACTAAAAATCTACTTTAAAGGCTTTGATGAGAGGGGTCCGAAAACGGTGCGCCCTACGGAAACATGGTCAATTTGTACATTATATTCTCTACAAATTTTGATGATGAGATTCCCACCCGTTTACGAGAACACGCTATCGGTTATGGCGGTAGGCAAAGTACCTTTTTCTTAGTAATTGCATGTGTACATTTTGGGTATGGGCTACAAGTTACCACTTTCCATTAGGTGGGCTATCTGCTCACTAACACTAAGTAGTACAAAAAAACTAAAACTTAATGTAGTATCGAATGCCATGCAAGTGAAAACCTTAGCAAAGCCGGGCTGAGTAATGAGCGTAGGTCGTGGGTTTGTGGCAGGAAATAATCAGATGGTAGGAAAAAAGGAAATTCCTTCGACTACCTAGGCGCCATTACCTTGTGGTGACAATTCAGAGATTGGCGTGCATTGTGAAGGAGGAAGCTTAAGGTTACATTTGATTGATTAGGCCGCTTCTAAACCTCGTTTAGAATTAATAGTGTAGTTACAGTAGAAGCGACTGCCATGTGACCTCCGCGACCCTGCTACCAGGTAAACCTGGCCAGATTGGATCATGTGCACATTCAGGTGCCTGAATGTACAGGTTTTATCACAATGTTTTCTCTCACCGTATGAGCATCGGTTAGCATTCAACTAATGTACATAACTCAGAAAGAAGTCATTTGTACATGGCCGCAGTGAGATCGAACCCAGTACCTCTCGCATACGAGTCGGATATCTTAACCACTTGGCCACTGACATTGCCTGATGTGAGACACAGACTGGGGCGATACGTTACATTATGACAAGAACGTAGCGTTGTAAAAAAAAGAAAGGTGAAAGTGTACAGGCATTTTGTCCCTTACACAAAATAGAATCTGTTCAAAATATATGATTTCTCCTGATTTATGTTACTATCGTGTATCTTGGAGCAACAAATCAAAAAGTAGAACAACAGAAAACATATTTGGTAAATAGACACCTGTAGTATTTATCTGCTATGTTTCACGGTTGTACGTACACCTACATGTTTGAATGCTACTATTCAAAGCATCTTTTCTTTTGCTGTGCGAAATGTAAATATTTACGCTGTATCTTTAAAAGAAATACTTGCAAAAACAATGATCGGCTGCTCCATGTAGTAGTCACGCCAATTATGACTATCGTATGAGTAGTAGCGAGAAGTTACATTAAGATGCTTGATGTTCTCAAGTGAGTTTCGACCTTGGTGTCTTGAAAATAAGCTATCTAATCAGTTACAGCATTTGGATTTGCTCCAAAGCGCATGTAATTACTTTCTTCATTAATTATACGTGTGTCAGGCAAAAGATACATTTTGCTACGATGAGTAATAATAATAAAGCTATTAAAGTTCGTATTAAGTTGTGTAGCGAGGTGTGGGTTCAAGTCCAGCAGTGGATTGCCAATAATTGCATCATCACAGCTCATACCCTTCCACTGCAGGACTTAGGGCCTCTACCGTGAAAGCGGAGGTTATTGCCACAATCTCCACAATCTTGGTAGGCGGGTAGGAGATTTCAGTGTTATAAATATTACAATGGAAAACGCTGCTGCCCATTTTCCAGCCTGCGGAGACTCCAGAAGTTTTGGCTCAAAAACATTAGTCGCCTTATGCGACACCCACATGTGTAAGGGGTTGGTGCTATTCTACTCTGCCGGACATCATATATTATAATATATTATAATTGCATAATAATAATTATATGACCTTCAAATCATAATCATAATATTTTGTATCTGTATTTTTGTTATTTGGTGTGCAAATAAAGAGTATTGTATTGTATTGTATTGCATTGTACTCATTTATAGAAAAGAACCAGTCTTAAGCCTTTAGCGGCGTTTAATAGAAGTGTTTTCAGCGCGAGCGAGGTTCCACAAAGCTGCTCTGTGAGGGCTTAATGATGGCAATATCTTCACGGCATTACGTGATTGTAATATTGTGTCACTTCATCGCTCACGGCAAACTTCAAGTCGATTAGAAAATAATGCATCATGCCACACATGAATGCCGTCAATGTAACCACTGAGTTACATCGTAAAATATGGCCCATTTAGTTCCTCTCTATGTGATATTCCTATTAGAAAGTGACCGGTAGAGTGCGCGCAAAGTAACTTTGAGAACTCCCAACAAAAATAATGTCAGGGACATATTCTTGATAGAATGGTGTGACTACCTAAATGCAGACTTATCTTGCGTGCAATCTCGCACACGCATGGTTACTCATAATTATTATTATTCAGGTTAATGCACCCACTCTTGTCTCGCAGAAACTGTAGACTTTTAATAATACGAAGATTATGGAATGTGCGAAATTAGTACTTTACTTTATATATATTGAGTTCTTGCATATGAAATTGGAAATTTATGGTGACAGTTTTGTTTCTTTAACCAGATCTAATTGTATGAAAATAATGAAAAATATGCAACAGTAAACTTAATGTTGTCAAATTATACCTACTTACCTTACCTCAATAAAATTGAATTTACCATTTTCAAGATCTTCAAAAATTCTTTAAAATTACTGATGCCGTCATATTTGCTATACAAAACGCCAATTTCATTGAAAAAGATCAAATATTTTAGCCTAGAAAGAAAGCTTTGTTAACCGTTTCATATCTGAAAATGTTTCTTTCATTACAGGTTATCACAACATCCACATGTATATCACATTATGGACTTCGGAATCCTGGAAAATCAGAAATCATCAACGAAAAATATTTAAAGCCTCTAGTAATACCGCATTTATCAGTTTTTGACTTTGATCATAACTTAATGCCAGTAGTGAATCCAGAACCAAACAATAAAGTTACGAGTATGTACAAACGAGTTTCTAGAAATAATTACCACGAACCACATAAATCAATATCTAAAAGGAAACGTGGAGCTAAGCTACAAAACAATAGAAAATTTGTAAACCAACAATCCAATAAAAACGTACCAGTGAAATATGGTCCACCGAAACCAAGGTATTCTACGAAACCTACAAAACAACAGAGAGAAGCATCCGTTTTAAAGTCATTCACAATTAAAAAACAGCCTAAGTACAACCTTAGAACTCCCCCTGGACGCCGTCATCCGAATCGGCAACCACGTAAGCCTGTGTTCGTCCCAGTAAAGGAACTGCAAGTGCTCAAGCCATACCCGTCTATGGATTTTGCTGAACCACCCGCGCACTACAATGGAAACCACGAAAATCCAACCGCCCCGGAGCTGTTAGTGGACTCGTACGGCGCGCCGCTGCCGACGGGGCAGGCGAACCCCACTGTGACTACGTTAGACCACGACGTTCATACCAACTCCGAGTTCGTCAACCCTCCCGCTTGGCCGACGCACAGCGCCGATGACAACATTCCCGCGTTCTCCAACCCAAAGCCTACCTTCGGCAAACCCACCGCTTTCGCCGTTAATGATCTCGAGCCTGACCACAATGAAGCCATGGAACTAGAAACATACTCCCAGATTTATAAGACACCACTCAAAACACCAAAACCTGGTTCTCACTTTAAGAGGCCTGCCCAATATATAAATATCAATATGCTAAGTAATATGTGGAAAGATGAGTTGGACTCGTTGGGTGATGGCCTGATCGTAGGAGGCCAGTACGCGGAGCCTCCCGGTAGGGTGCTGGGTGAAGGCGCTGCATCAGGGATGTATTTCCAAAAACAAGAGATTCAACCTGGCAATGCGTACATGGAATTTGCCGAAATTAGTCGCTCGCCATACGACAACTACAAGCACAGCAATATGGCATTCAGTCCGCAAAACTTGAATGATGCATTTAGCACATTTAAATGAATTTAGTGCAAAAGTAAATAAATGAAGGCGACAATAAAAGACTTTATACGTTAATTTGAAAAAGTTAGACTCAAGACCTCTAAAATCTCAAGAATATGTTTTTTGGTATTTTGGAAAATTTAATTTGTACATTGATTTTTGGATATCCCTAACTTTGATTGTTGCCCTGGTTCTAAACCTGCCAAACCTATTGTACTAATTATATTATTCCCTGATGATGTCCCGATATCTATCATGTTTGTAGGTCACCTGGATGAGTTATGTGTTTAGATCTATTATTACCTATATTTTCTGGAAGTACAATAATTGCAGGCTTCGACAAAATGTAATTCACGGGTGACGATTAACATCAATATTTAAACTGTATCAAAGTATGTGCAATGATTAACAATGTACTGTGCGGTTCCAAAGGAACTTTCTCCCACGCACACTAAGGTTGTGGAATGAACTACCTGGAGAGGTTTTCCCTGGAGAGTACAACATGGAGTTCTTCAAGAAATGGGTTAAAAGGTTTTTAAGGGTTCGGCAACGCGTGGGTGATGCTCCAGGTATTGCAAACGTCAATAGGCTGCGGTGACTGCTTACCATCAGGCAGGCCGTAAGCTTGTTTGCCACCTGTGGTATAAAAAAAGGCGCAGTAAAAAGACGCATACTTTATGACTAAATTAATATATTAATTTGACCTTTTTAGAGAGATCGAGTCACTTCGTGGAGTTGTCAATTCAAGAAACATATTAGAGAAAGGGGAATAATGTTCTATTTCATCTTCTTTAAAACTCCAACAATAATACTGAAGACAACATCAACATAAGAACACCAAAAATTGCCCTTTTAAAAATCAGATTCAAAATTGGGAACTCAGCGAACGAAAATTTTTCACAATCGCCGACAACTCGGTGAAGTATCAACTATCAACGTATCCAACAAATCAATTAAGTTTAAATTAGTTTAGGTTCGGTTAGTATTGTAACAATCCATAAAGTCAGTCAGACTCGGGTCAGTCTATACTTAATCTCCATTGAATGTGAGTCTCTGAATCAGTAATATTAACAAAAACATTTATGAAAAGTCCGTTTTTTAATTCGATGCCATAATAAAATAAATTGACTTTCAAATTTGTCTTAGACAACAGGGTTTTTCTTTACTCAACAGTAGGAAGTGCTAACGAGTAACAATAGTTTAAACTTAACAATAAACAAAAACAATAACAGTCACCCCAAGAAATCTAAAAAATAATGAAAAGCCGACTCAGGGCCGAGTACCGACACTCAAGTAAACAAATCACACAAATAAAATGTGAATCTCACGTTTATTACCAGTCGTAAAAACAACATACCCACAATTTATTTTGTTGTTCAGGTACGTGTGCTTTAATTTTTTACTTTGACATAATATTGTAATAAAATAAATAAAGGGGGTTACGGGACCCCACCACCATCTCAGGGGCTCAAGCCAACCTCACCTGCTAGTGGTGCCCCTGCTGACAAACGGACGAGGCTCTGGCGATCGGCTGCACCCTAAAACCTCGGTCACACGCAACAATTTGTAGCAGCTATGAATAGCTTGCTATATATAGCTGCTATAAATCGTCGCTACAGTGTGACCATGTCAACTACATGCAGTTTGTAACAGCTACACTCCTCATTCGAATGGTGCCCACTAGTCTAAATATCGTCCGTAGTGACTTATCGACAAATAAGACAATTGATTCGGTTGGCCTGTGCTGATCTAGCAAAACAAATTTTTATAACGTCGGCACTTCCCCATTTTTTTCGTAGTACTTCTGCCAATTTCACACACAACGAACAATACAAATAAACAAAGTACAAACGTTACAAAACCAGACTAAAAAAACTGATTAACACAAAAATATAACAAGCGCTTTTACTCGCGCTAATTTTAGCAACAGTCCTGTCACATGTAGCTATTTATCGCTAGGCTAATTGTAGCAGCTATAAATTGAGCATTTTAAATTTTATAGCGGCTATAATTCGTTCAGCGATTTTTAGCTAGAGCACTGTCACATAAAGCTAATTTACGCTGGCGGAAAGTAGCAGCAACAAATCGCTACGTGTGACCGAGGTTTAACGAGTTGTGCGAGTAAGATAGCAGTCGCCGCACGGAAAAAGTCAAAATACACTTTAATAATAGATTGTCAGAAACCGCTTTCAGAATCTAAATCTGATAACGCTTTCGTAGTGGAAGAGCGGACGCGGAGCTCCCAAGCCGGGCCCACAACTGGGTGCTTTTGCGCTGGCCGCCGAGCCCGCGTTTACTGCTAGGTTGAGCAGGATTATGATTAATAAATATATCTAAAATAAAAGCATGTTCGAATTAAGTATTGGGAATGTTGTTAACGAAAATGGAACCTGCAAAATGTGTCCATGTTACTGTGGTAAATGATACAATAGTATACATTTTTTGACTCGAATTAAAAAACGGAGTTAAGTTCTAAACAAATAAAGGTTATAGAATTACACCTTACTTCACAGAATCTTGCTAAATGTCTACCCTCAATACTACTAAGGCGCCATCTCCACGAGCGAGAGAATCGCGGCGATATTATCGTCGTGCCACGTATTTCAATGATTTCATTTGTACGCGTCTCCACACGGCGATGTTATCGCGGCGATGCGACGAGTGGCAATGTGCGCGCGAAACGTCGCCGTATCGCCGCGGTATCGTCGCGACTGGTGGCGCGCCCGCCGCGCGCCCGCCGCTTAACGTGGCGCTCTCGCAGCGAGCGCGCGGCGGGCGCGCGCTTGGCAACACTGGCGCTGTCAAACGTAGCGTCATTTCAGTGTTGCGTTCCATAATAAAAAAATATTTTATTGACTGAGACACTACTTATTTCGCTCTCGTCTGGCACCTAACTGAACTCTTTCAACAAAACTGCACAACGCCTCGTCGCGGAAACACGGCGATTCCGTTACGAGTCGCCGCGGGCATGCGGCGATTCCGTTACCAGTCGCGACGATACGCTGGCGGAATAATCGCTCGTACGTGGAGATTACCCGACGATAGAAGCGCGGATACGTCGCGATTCTCTCGCTCGTGGAGATGGCCCCTTAGTCAGAGACCCCATTTCAAAAAAGTACTGTTTTGTCAGCAATATTTACTGTTTCGGGGTACTGCTGTACCCCGCTGTTTTCTCCCACGCGCAGTTCAGCTACCTGTGAACATTTAGCTATTTCGCGGGGTCCTACATTTTCCTGGATTAATATTGTACATTATTTGCGTGGAGTTTTAGACTTTTAGTTTCGCGAATAGCTCTTTTTGGGTATTGAGCAGTAATTAAAAAACATACCAATGACAATATTACGTCAGTCAGTAGAAAATTCTATGTTGCAAATGGCGATGTAGTAGTTTTTGATTTTTATCTTGTAAATACAGATAGAACTGAGTAAATTTAAAAAATGGCAGTATGAAATATCTTTTGATAATTTTTAAAAACTATTATTTAGCTCGAAATTTGGGATTTTTTTTCAGTCCAAACTAGCGAAAAGTTACTTAAAAACAAATTCAAGAGCATTAAATTTTGCGTGTGATGAGTACCATAGCAATATATCGGACAAGTGATCTAGTAGAAAACCATGGTCAAAAACAAAGTTTTTCCCCAACTTACAAAAACTGGAAACTGTTTTAAACAACTGCAGTTTGGGAATGGGCATTCCTAGAGAAAATCTCATAAATGTGAGTTGTAGTAAATCTAATTCTTTATGTACTAAGTATACAAAAATGTCGACGTTTAGTAGCTGCCAAAAGTAGTCCTGAGATAGCTCGGTTTCCAATATTATTATCTAAAACAACTCTACCACCTTTTATATCATACCCTCCGCTTTGAACCTCTACTGACTGTCATTGCAGGAGATTGCCAATTGCAAGGAGTAAATTGAGCGGAATTCGAGAAATGTGGTACAATGTACATACAGAATTAGATTCTTTACAATTTATAAATCACGAGCTTTTCTGTAGGAGTGCACATTTCCAATCTGCAGACGCTTATAACAACTATATTCCAGTTTTTTTTAAAGTTGGGGAAAAGGTTTTATGGCCATGGTTTTCACCTATATCACTGGACGGAATTATTAAGATATAGTACACATTACACGCAAAATTTCATATTTGTTAATAATCACCTTTTGGCTACAATGCACCATTGTAGAAATTATGAGCGAAAACCAATATAACGATTCAAAATTTTGAGATTATTTAGCTGTCAAAGTTGTACCGAGATATCTCGTGTTACCATTTTTAATATAGTCAGTAACACCCATTTCAAAAAATTTGTTAAAATATAAAAACGAATACACCCATATTCATTAAACCTCCACAGGCTGGCGTAAAAGTATAATACAACTCATACATTTGCTACTTTATATGATGTTTTATACTTTATATAAATCTTGTACAGATTAAGTGATAGATATACCTACTACTAAACTTTTCTAGACTAGCTTTTGCCCGTGACTTCGTCCACTACCTTTGTTCTTGAAACTATCAGTTCACCTCATTCAGAATTTCCTTCTCTACGTTGCCTGACCTCCTTGCCAAAGGGGTTCGAAGATTAGTGGCCTATGGCTAGGGTGGCATTCTTTATACTGTGCCTTTGAGCCGGTCAAAATTTCGAGTATTAAAAAACATTTCGCCTACCTATGTAAATCGCTAGAAGATGCTCAGATATCATAAAGTGTAATTGGTCCCAGGTTCAGAGATATTTGACGGCGCATTGAAACCTATTTAGCCTAGAGGGTACTCTCATAATCATAAACTATAATAGGTCAAGTTCAGAGATACGTTATCTTATGTGCCAATTGGGTTGAGTTCATTAATTGTTTTTTTTTTAGATTAGAGTACATTATGATAATTGAGTATCGTTGTTTTGTAAATGATCAATAACTATTTGAATCACTAGTTAACTCAAAGAAATATTTTTTTTTATAGTTAACTAGTGATTCAAGCAAGAAGTTATTTAGCCTCATTCAAACTCTTTGCAATTTGCTGTCTGTCCAAGTAGGATGACCGTAGATGATGGTAAATGGGGATCATGGATCATCTTTTTCTTGATAATTAATTAAGAAGCTCATTAATTTTGACTAGAACTAGTGCCTCGTTAGTCTTCAGCTGTATTGTCGGAAAACACGGTTTCGGTTTACGATAAAAAAATCAGCCTGTATTTTTAAACCTTTGAAGTGGATTTAATTTTCTGTGAAACTAGTACATAAGTTACAGTCCCAGTTTCACAGATTTTCAGATTTACTTTATTATCATCTGAGTGTCCTCAAGCGATTTAAGGTTCAAGGTTTTTTTTTTTCAAAAAATCTTTGATTTGAATTATGTCTGAACCTGGGACTTTACACAACAAAATGACAAGTTTTGTAATCTTGAGTGTCTTCTAGCGATTTAAATAGGTTTCAAGGTACGACATTTTTTAAGACAAAAAAAGTGCATAATATCAGCCGCGCCATAGGCCACCACCAATAGCATAATCTTCACATGCAAATACAAACTAATTAAAATTCAAAAGTAACTGTCCGTCTTAACAGTTTTAAATAAAATTTGGCAAGGACACTGACAACGATCTAGGGAAGAACATAGGCAATTATTACATAGTGGGCACTATGTAATAATTGCCTATATCCCATAGGTGTAGGCAAAGACTGCCGAATTTCACAAGCAACGACACTGACACATTTGTGTGAAAAGATTTCTTTTGACTCTTCCATATATTTACGGCGGTTGAGAGTACTCCTGGCCTTCCATTCACATTCGCACTATAAATACCTTTCGTAAGCCGTCTTTCATCCGTCCTCTCCATGTGTCCAAACCATTTCAGTATACCTCTTTCAATCCTAGTCACCACAAAATTCTTCAGCTTACAACGAACTCATATCACACCATTCCTCATTCTCTCACGTAGGTTGACAAACATACTTTTTAGGAATCGCATTTTTACCGCAATTATTACACTTCCCGTCCTTTGTTATCATACTTTCCAAATACAAACAGATTTCCACATGTTCCACTCTGTCCTGTCAAGATATTTAACCCAGTCTGAGTACGCCCCATTGTCCCTGATACCGGCTTCAGATTTCACTTATAGAGATTTCAAGGACCTCACTACGTGGCTCTCAATCCCAGTGAAAGTGTTGAGCACAACTCGTTCTTTAGCACCCAATCACGTGCCTTTTCCAAATCCACGAAGACGCAGTACACTTTTTTGCACTTAGCAAAATGTTTGTCAAATCCCGCTTTATAATACAACTTGCCGACAAAGCTGAGAAGACTGCCCGGGTAGTTCTTGCATTCCTGCTCTAATACTCTTTGAACTTGTAAATTGGAAATATCCCTCGGCCATCCCTTCAGCACTCATTAAAAAGAAGCCACAGCAATTTTACCACCACCCTTCACCACTTCTTAGCACTTCGACTGTCACCTTATCATATCCTGCTGCCTTACCCAATTTCATTCCTTTCATCGCAGTGTCTACAGCGATTTTAATGTCATCGCTGCACCCAAAAAGAGACTCAAATTATAGGAAATGACCCCAGACGGAGTTGCCGGCAAAACAAAGACCGTTTATCGATCGATTTCGTAAGACTTGGAACCCAGTCATATCGTTCGTGCATCCCCGAATTAAAAACCTGGTTCTTCCTACTGTTATGCGCGGTTGCATATCAGTGGCGTGGGGGTTATACATTATATCATGCAATTAGATTACAAGTTTCGATTTGTCAAAAATAATACAATATTAATTTTTAAAGAATTGTCATTGGAAGTGAAGAGCATAAGTGAAGAGCAGAAGATATAAAAATGTTGGTCGTTGACGGTTGGTTCTACGAAAAATCCTTTGCTGATTGAACGACTCGCCGATAGAACGATTCGACGAAAATACCGTTCATCAAGAGTCGATAAACTAACTAAAAGTTAGCAACATTATATGAAAAATATGTATTATTAAACAAGTTAAAGTTGGGTTTATACATAGGTGTTTTGTTTGTTAATGTTCCTTTGAGTGTAATGAATTCATTTCGGCGAAATATCCCATCGGCGAATGGTGATTCGGTTTAAACGGTATAGCATTCTTAGTTGCATTGTCATCATAATGGTAATCCAGAAACATGCCACAACCCAACAAAAGTATTTCCAATTTCAATTATATCCCTCCGTCTACTAGTACTTAAGTTACGTATTAATATGTAGATAATTGTAAGGCGATAATGTCACTCATTTAAAATCTAGAGACTTGTCTCATTTGTGATGTTCACAAAGAACCCATTGTTCTCAATTCTATTAAATGTTTTATTGATAGAAATGAAATGTTATTGTTGATTATATTAAAGATTTTTTTTTATTCTGGTTGTTTTTGTGAAGTTTCATTGTTTTGCGAGACAAGAACTAAGTTAAGTGTGTGTATAGTTCTTGTGGCCCCAGTATCATTATCATTCAGATTGTTTTCATTTGTTATTGTTTATCAAAAATGCTTTATTGTTGATTATTTGTCACTGTGAGGCCCAAGATGACATACTGATTGGGTTAACTCCACTGAAGGGAGCGGAGGACATTGTAAAGGGTGAAAAAAATGTGGAACTGTGACCGAAAGATGGAAATATAGTCATTCTTCCGCAACCGAAAATAAAACGTATGAACAGATTTTGCAATGTTCGAGCTTGTTTAATAACTCTTCGTTAGCATCTAACAACCTGAGCAGTAACATCTTTAAATAGATTCTTGAATCACTGAAAAAAATATTTTTTTATGGCCAATGGTTAAAAAAAACAATTTTTGTCCTCTCGGAATAATGTAACGTACTAGCACACATTGTTGAGTCATAACTCATCACCGAATTCCCAAACTTAAATAACAGGCTATTTGAAACCCATTCGCATCAAAACATCACATGAATAACATTGATTTTGTTTACAAATACGCGACGATGGGCAACTGTTAAATATATTTTCCAAGCAGCTATACACTTTCGACTGTTCTAACCTTGTGACAGATCCAGTTACAGGTCTACTTTGTTGAAGGCACAAGTTTATTTTTATTTCTATCCAATATTTAAATAAAGTTCCTTATCAAAATATGGTCCTAATGATCTACACTAACAACTGCTGCAACAAAAGAATATTTGATTTTAACATTGCATTGGACCGAATTCGATTCCTGTTTGTGTGAGACTATTGGATTTTTTTAAATGATTCTTGTATCGGCCTCGTAGCTTCCAAGACAAATTACTTCAGATATCTTCTCACTGACCTATTTGACCTGACGACCTGAGTGGTTCAGTGGTCAACATGCCACGCAAGAGGTCCCGGGTTCGATTCCCGGCCGGGCAGAAATTTAAATGATGAATTTCAATTTCTGTTACGGGTCTGGGTGTTCTATGTATATTATTATTATTATTTATTTAACACTTTATTGTACATTAACAGTATAATGAGTATGTATTTAAAAAAAAAGTATATAAGTAGTTTATCAGTTATCTAGCACCCATAACACAAGCTTTGCTTACTTTGGGGCTAGATGACTTTTACGATTTCTTATTTATTTTATTTTTATTTGAACACTGAACATTCCATACAAAATATAAAAATATCAGGTTTTCTATAACGATGTAAGTAAAGTCACATTTTATTCAATGTTAAGTAGCTGTTAGCTACCAAAGCGCACACCATCCTTCTCTCCTCGTGTAAACCACAGCAATAGATTCAGCTTTCAAACAATGGCATCGCTTTCCCTATACCAAAATTCCAGTCGTAATAGTTGACACCAACCTCTCCTGGACCCATCACGTCAATGAGGTCAGCAAGGAAATTCATTTTTCATTCCACTCACTCAAATGGCTCCAACGCTTCTTACCACTAAAAACTAAAATTTCCTTAGTCCAATGCCGTTCCCGCCGTCTTCGACAACGCCCACTCCTATTACTTTGATGCGCATCAAGAGTTGAGAAACTTCTTCTTGACCGCAGTTAAAATATTCAGAGCGAAGGATGAATGAATGGCCGTATGGTGACCGGCAGAGTAGAATAGCACCAACCCCTTACGCTCATGGGTGTCGTACAAGGCGACTAATGTTTTCGAGGCAAAAGATCAAAAGTCTCCGTAGTCTGAAAAATGGGCAGCAGCATTTTCCATTGTTTTATTTAAACACTGCGATCTCCAACCCGCCTGCCAAGCGTGGAGATTATCGCTTTCGTGGGAGAGGCCCAAAGTCCTGCAGTGGACTGTTACGGGCTGTGATGATGATGATGAAGGAAGAATGGAGGAAGTGATTTTATTTACGTACAAATAAACCAGCACAAGGGCCAAAACGTGAGAAGCACTACCGAGTTTTACTCCAGTCGTCACAGCTAACATAAGCAGCAATAACTGGCATCATTTACTCTATTCTGGAATGGAAATTCTGGACCGCCATCAGAAAAAAAAATGATATAAAAAACAATAAAAAATCATTTTTATGTACTTACACGGTTTCGCTCAGAAACAATTCATCAGATCTCATGAAAAGCGAAACTCTTTACTCTATAACTACTTTTTGGTCAGAAAAGGTTACATAAATTCAAGCGTAGATCTATTCGAGGCAATTATCAATTATAATAACTAGGTACTGCAGAGCTGATACTATCAACGCGCACTGAATTCAGCCTATGTGTCATACGGCAACGGCCATACTTTCTGACAAAATTGTAGGGTTTGTTCTATAAAAACTTATTATTTATTGGTAAAAGCCTAATTTAAGTGGCCGTCGGAAAATCCACTCATTGTTACATGCGAAACTAGAGTTGTATGTTTTTTAACGATTGATTTCACTCTGCATCATCTCCGCCTTTTATTACATTTTACCATAGTGTCAAGCTCGACCTGTAGGTGGACCCACCCGCGGAGATGAGGGCGGCAAATCGATCTCTTTAGTAATGAAATGCACAATTAGTTGTTTTTGCATTGATGGAATGCTACGGTAAACTACAGTAAAGCGCTCTCAAGCTCGCAAGCCTCCGCTTGCCGCAATGCGCCTGTTGAAGATACTGGACTGGACGACGAAGCGATTATAAAATTGTGGACCGCTATTTACTAGATATGAGTATAAAAATTCTATACAACAAAGACTAAATCCGACCCTGTTTACATCGAAATATTTCCATGTGTGTTTAGACACCGAAATATAACTCAATTTGCCAATAATTTTAAATCTGTCTTTAATGGCATGTTGTTTTAAGATAAAGATTTCAATTACTGCACACAATTACTATGCATATTTTTATCACAATTTCTAAAATTGATTCCCGATAGCCACGATCACGATTTTTTACTTACTGGTGAAAGGATAATCCAGGTGTATTTCCATACTTTGTGCTGTCTCATAACTGTGCACTACATTACACCGTCTTTTAAATGGTTTGATTTAAATTTGATTAGGAAATTATAAAAATTACACCGATATTCAAAAGAAACGTTTGGTCGTTATTAACTAGAGAAACGTGGTGAACGTTCAAAACATTGCGCTTTTCACTTTCTGACAGGCTCGTTCCTATGGGCAAAAAAAACGGGATAGCTAGATTTATAATCATTGTAAAGTGAGCGAACAGGGAATATTTGTGATTTGTGTTTAGTCTGTTATGTCTATGTCTCTGCTTCTGTAGACAATTTTTTTTCTCTATGGTCACTCCTTATCTTTATGACACGGATTCTGTGCACTTGCGCCTTCTCCTTCTTTTTGGAACAGGGATTTGTCATAATCTTCCCGCTTAGGAGCTGTATTACAGATCGTAGTGTAAAAAATAAAATTCTGTCTCTCTTAAATACTATCTGGAATGCTAGGCCGGTCAGTCAAAAGAAAAAAAAATACCCTTACAGAAGACGCGCGGTCTGCCTGTAAACGCCTTTTATATCTATGTTACCGCTTTGCTTTCATATCTTACTCATACTCATTGAGTTAGTCCACCTTGGCGGACCATTTACAGTCTGGCAAGAAAGTCATCAAAATTTAAGGGCGCCACTTTCGTGCCTTTCTTGCCAGACTATATTATAACCGTGTTTCGTACTATTTGGGCGCTATACTGCTGTATTAATACAAACTCTACAGGACAACACTTTGCTAAGCAGGAGTCGAATTGAGTGTGTAACGGAGGCTTTATAGGTTTTATCCTTAAGGTAGATACACCACAAACCCGAAATGTAAACTGTAAAACAGATGAAGAAATGCTCCTATGATGGGCATATCTGTCTAGGAACAGCCTATTCACTCTAGTCTTGAAGGCGTCTAGTTTATAATGATTTATATGGGGAACACACTCGCAGGTAACGCGTTCCATTCTGCTGGATGATTCACAATAAAGGATGAAGCGTTCGCCAGGATCGCATCACCCGATCTAGCAAAATACTCTATAAACTGCACATAACGCAAACAAGAATTACAGCATTGCAAATTGTGCCAAAACTGATCACGCTAAATACCACAAAAGTTAAATATCAATTATCACATTTATTATTATGTTAGACGGGACTTGGACGCGACGTACCTTTATGATTTGTTTTCCCGACGTTTCGGTAGGGTTACACCCACCGTGGGCACGAGACGACTGCCGTGGGAGGTGACAGCTGCGGTGATGTGCTGGTAGACTCCTACTCTCACAAATATTGTCAATTTGTTGTTGATTCGGAACTGCACGACACACAACACTCACGACATCCACGGATGCGTCCGACGATAACTCTTGTATCTTACGGTTATTTATTTTGCACACCACTGGATTCCACGACGCCGAAAGCTTATATCCATCTTCCCGATTGAAAGTTTTGTACTTTTTAATTTCAATCGCTTCCCGAACCATACGTGGATAATATTGCCGGTCAGTGGAGAGGACATTAGGCGCATGCAGTTCTATCCAGTGGTTTGGGCCTGAGTTGAGCAGGTGGTCTGCTATGGCAGATTTATTCGGCTGGTGGTTTTTAACTGCAGCTATATGCTCTTTGACCCTTTCGGCAATCGAACGTTTAGTTTGGCCAATGTATGAGCTTCCACAGCTACAGTCAATCTTATAGACACCTGGCGTCTGATACGGGATCACATCCTTTGGCGTACGCAGCAGGTTCGCTACCTTGAGGTGCGGGACATAAATTGTTGGAATCGAGTAACTACTCAGTACTGATCCGATCTTATCTGTCACCCGTTTCACATACGGTAGGAATGCTGATTGCCGACTTACTTCTGTGAGCTTATCCCTCTTTTTTCGTCTCGCCGGCTTCTTTATCACCTTGTACCCGTTCTTCCGTAGTACCAGCTGGACATGTGACAACTCGCTCTCTACGTGGTCCGAGTCACAAAGATCTCTAGCTCTATTTGTGAGCGAGGTTAGGAGTCTACCAGCACATCACCGCAGCTGTCACCTCCCACGGCAGTCGTCTCATGACCACGGTGGGTGTAACCCTACCGAAACGTCGGGAAAACAAATCATAAAGGTACGTCGCGTCCAAGTCCCGTCTAATATAATAATATGTGTAAAGAACGCGAGTTTAGTTTGAAACAAAAATTATCACATTATGCAAAATACCTACCCACTATAAATATAGCATCCATCTGACCCATCATCATAATCATCATTCAAGAGGTCAATTCCGACGTCTGCCAGGGTCCGCTTAACTGATTGCTTTCTCTCTAATTTTTTCTAAGGCCCGGGTTGGTGTTTTGCGTTTGTTGCATTGTGCGTGTTTGGTATTTTGCCTAATTAATTGTACAAAGTCGCAAAACGCCATAAAATGATGAGTTGGTGTTTTGCGTTTGTGGTACAATGACAAGATATCCTACCATGTTCTCGAGGCCCGACCGGTTCAATTTCAGCAGGTTCTGGTTCCCCTAGTGGTCTCCTTGTGGAACATCGGGTGCAATTTTCTGTACCAGTGTCCTTTATGCACGTACACGAACTTATGAAGATACACTGGGTATGTGATTTTTTGCTATAAGTAGGCAGAAAAACAAAGCAAGGGACCTGATGAAAAATGGTCACGACCACCTTGAATAAGAATCGAGCGCCACCGATGAGTTGCCCGCTATGAAGACTAAGATGAAATGCCTCTTGCTTGTGTACTACTACATACTACTAGAACATTGTTGTTTTGAGACAGAAATAGATAAGGCGGTGTTAGGGATTAACCCAGGCGGACTCCTCAGTCCGGCAGTCAGTTTTGTACTTCCTACCTGAAGTATGCACGTATACCTATTTCATAAATATAAACCTAAATTGTTATAAATGTAAACGGACTAGAAATCATAAAGATTACCACTTCATTTTGCAGTGCCCGGGTCGTTGCAGCCTGCGCTAGTCGAGTCGAAAGGTTTTCAATCTTAATTTTCGTTATGAAAACTTTAATTTCATTAACAACACCGAACAAAAGCGTCTCAAAAATAGTAAAAATCGGGATCATGCATCAAAATATTGAATTTTTCATGTCGAAAATGTCTCAAATTCAAAATTGAAAACCGTTCGAAACGAGGGGAACCGTTCAAAAATAGGGCCGCAGAAGCATTCGCAAATCGCTACTCTGTAATATGGCCGGAAGGCATATTGCTCTAATACTATAGAAAATCTTTAAAAATAGTAAGAGTTGAACCAATCAGTGTAAACTTGTTAATCATAGTTCTGCAAGAACAAAAAATAACAACATATTATTACTAAAGTACTTTAATTGTCAGAAGCTTATACAAACGTAATTCTAAAAAAATCTTACAATATATTTTAATGCAAACTTTAGTAAATTAAATTAATCTAAAATATTGTATTTAGTCGCATCTTACTTACGTTATCCATACACAAATTCAATGTTGATACAGTGCGTAGAGTAAGTATACAACAATATAAGGTCTTGTAAAGCAGTGTCAAAGTAGTGTAATAATCTAAAAATGATCTAATGATGATGATGATACCCGTTTCTTGTTTTATTGCAATAAACGGGTATTACCATAAACTATCAGAGATTTTATCAAACATCAGTTCCTACCGCAGGTCTTTCTTACTAGCCACCTGGTTCATTCGAATTATATGGGTTTAAACTACCTAATTCTAATCAACCCTGGACCAAGGTGGTTGAAATTCCTAACCAATACGCTTGACAAAACTTCTTCATCCACATTCAACAATCAATATTTTTCCGCATAACACAAATAACAATATTACATTATAAAAAATATCTACGTACCGTGTACATATACCATAGGGGGGCGTCCAATAATTACGTAAGGCGTTTAGAAGAGGGGGGGGGGGGGGGGGTCAAAGTGAACTCACCCAATCTCACGCGTGGGAAGGGAGTATCTCGGCCAATAACACAATGACAGAAAATAGTGTAAAATTGCAAGAAAACGATGATTAAACTTAAACATGGAGACATCGCACGTAAAGACCCAGAAACACCACAAATTTTCACTGCAGTTTTAGTAGCAGGGCGTTTTACGCAAATCAGAAAGCGCTTTTCTACCAGAAAAGCGATTCCCCACCCAGAGGCAGGAGTCGGGATTGACCGCTAGGATGGATGATGTTTGCTAAAATATGGCTAAATCCTACAGAGTAGTATTTATAGCGGATATGCGAGCTCCATTTTGTATTATATTGTTAGATTTTAACACTGTGATTCTAGACAACGTACTTAAAAGTCTTATATACTAGTTTTAACTAGTCTTATAAAAATAATTATTCAAACTTTTTTATCATTCTAACGCAATCAAGCACAGATTAGCGTTTTTACACTAAAATATGTATTTTGAAAACTCTCACGTGAGATTAGGGGAAGGAGAAGGGGGTTGAGATATTTCACCAAAATGGCAAGGGGGGTCGAAAAATCACTAAAATCAGCTTACGTGATTAATGGACGCCCCAAAATAGAGTATCTCGCCTTAATTATAATCGATGAATCCAGGCATTTTTTAAGCAAATCTTGTAACAACAAATCACATTTTTACAATACGAGGAGTCTAACAATTTTGAACAGATAAGGCCAAATAAAAGCGAAATCCTTAGAAGCACAAGCTGAATTAAGTCAAGCTTCAATGATATTCGAGCAGCCCTTAAATTGCATGTCAACACCAAAACATACATTCCGAATTGGAAGCGTTCCTCATCCATCTTCTAATACAATTTTGTTATTTATTGGGAAAGAAATTGTTACATAACTATTTGTGAATAGTAAAAGGTAAGCAACCCAATGTTTACTACACTTGAAGTAGCAAGCTTCGCTGAACAAATGAATAATGAGCAAATCACGTAACTCATTCGCAATATATTCATATTTTATTTAATAAAAACTAGTATCATCCGTTAAGCAGATGGGTGATGGAATCGTCCAATTCGGTTGTGAGACTAATGCATGAAGAACCAAAAACACCCAAAAATCATCGATTTTGTTTGGGAGCTTTGGCCAGAGCCAGATCTGTAATTAGGTTGACTTGTTTTTTCTTACGGGCGTTGCCGCAGGCGGCACGGGCGGCTGCGCAGGCGCAGCAAGCCGCCTTCTTCGTCACCGCGCAATCTTCGCAAGCGGCCGCTAACTTGCGTTTCACACACGCCAGCCTTGCCTTCGAATGGGCCAGGTGCTTGCACTTCAGTTCCAGGCCAGCCTTCGCCTTTGCCAACGCGCAATTAGCAGTCTTCGACAATGCGCACGCGCACTGCGTAGCTTTGACCATCAATGCGTGCTGTTAAAACAAAAATTTATCAAATCTAAAGTGAATACTCCAAGGGATGCTGGCTGCATAATTGTTCACTGCTCTAGTCACCGTCACCAAATAAAGCCGTTTGTTGAATAGATGACAAGAGGAAAAGGGGGGGAATACGTATATTGAAATGATCATGCCTATGTATAGGTTCCATTGATATACCTAATCTAGTACTCTCGGTTTGTCTGCTGAGGACCTCAACCTTTATGGCGCAGCTTATGTGCGTTTTGCCAGAAACTATAGAGCACATCGCTAAACCTTTTCAAAAGGATGCTGCATGAAAATGCGGTGATTAAATCTGTGATGATAACTTCTCCCAATTTCAAGTGTAGTTGTTGTTTCATAGTCCCCAAATACTGAGCATATTACCCGGATATAATCCTCTTTAACGCGGGGAATGCATTACGCACGATACCTTCCGTAGGGGGGACGGAAGGCCTGTGTGGGACTCCCGACAGTATCCGGTGTACCCACTAAACCCCGCGGCGCTCCTGCTTCGCGTCAAGGAGGTGTCATGAGAGTAGCCGAAGCCTTGTCATCCACGACACCTCCAGCGACCGCCCGCCTTACACGGCGGGCCCGCCATGCCCTCCTTGCGAGGGGCGGCTGGGAATAGTCTTCTGTATAACCTGCCGCAACATATTTATGAGGTCTATAAGAAAAACTTACTCGGAATCAGGTTTGTTCCAGTTAGAGATTCATGTTAAACTGAGCTGGTACTTTGATAAGTAGATGATAAGTTCGCCTCAAACGTATATTTTATAAAAAAAAATACAATTTGCGCATTATGAAAGTCCAATTATAGCTAACCTTCTTTATACGAAATTCGCATCCTCCTTCAAAAAAACGACAACAAATTGACGGCTATCGACTTCCACATCCTTAAAACGAACTCCGGAGTCCGCTCCGCAAGTGCTTGCATTTTCTGTCAAAAATGTTACTAATCCAATAATATTTTCGAAATCATAGCGATTCAGATAAAATCATTTTCTACTATTGTATAAACGCGAACTAAAACGGTTTAAGCACATAATTTTTGAATTGATGGCTAGACTTCTGAGACTGATATCTAGAACAGAATAGAATATCGTTTATTTTATACTTCATGCACACACAGACAGACAACTTAAACTTAGAAACTACTTAAATAAAAATATTCGCATCAAGGTAGACTGATTAATTAATTAACTATGAAGGTAGAATGAAGTAGTACAGCATAATGAAGCCGCATGTGTGTGCTGCAGCACAAAAAGGTTATGGCTCAGCACAGTGTTACCTGGGATAGCAAAACACTGGTATTCTGGTATAACCCGACACACTGGTATTCTGCCATAACCCGATATCTCTGTTGAGACCGGAGTCTAACCTTTGAATCCCAAAAATATTGATAAAATTCTTTTAATTCACGTTGTAGTTAAAAGCTATTTTTCCTATCGTTTTTTTTTTCGAAGACATCGGTGTATAATAAAAAATTTGACAGAAAATAAAGCACAGTCCAAATTGACCCTTAAGATTAAGTTTGCAATCCACCAATTCAAGCCAGCCAACCGATTTTACCAATGATCAATGAAACACCCCGTTATCGTTGCGTTTACATTCGATCAGTTTCAATTTTATTACCTTAAATGCCTATAAGCAATAGGTCTTGTGGCAATGGCTTGTCAAAAATGTGTAAAGCTACTGCAACAAAGTTGCAGGGGCGAGCTAGATTTGTATTAGGTCATATTTTGTTTAAAGATCATGTCATGGTGAGTTTACCTTGGATTAGGTTAGGATAACAACCATGACCCATTTGAATGCCTTGTACAATCTCACAGCACGAACGGATGACGTGAATGATGGACAAAGTGCATTATTGTGACAAATTGCTCAAAGTATCAATTTAGGATATGAATTAGTTTTCGCTACCGTACCATCACTCAACAATGAATGTAAACTGTGCACCTTTTTTAAAATCACAAGAACGGAAGAAAAAAATTCAAAATAATATTACTAAAGTACTTTAATTGTCAGAAGCTTACATAAACGTTATTCTATAAAAATCTTACAACACATTTTAATACAAACTACAGTAAATTAAGTTAATCTAAAATATTCTATTTGGCCGCATCTTACTTCCATTATCCACACATTCATGAACCATTATATATTAGTATAACAGGGATTCATTAAAAACTGATGTTACCAGATATTTTGGATGTAGTGAAAATGTATACATACAATCTTAATAAAATTCATGAAATTCTTTCATTGTAGTAAACGGATATCACACTATTATAAGACTTCTTAATAGGAGCAAAATAAGGTATTTCATGAAATATCAGTCCTAACCACGGCCCTTTCTTAGTCAATTCTTACAAGATTATAAATATCCTACGATGTTCACTAACTCACCTGGTGGATGAGAATCTTGTTGGTTTAAAACTTTATTGAATGAATAATTTAATAAACAATAATAAGAATAGCGCAACAGTTATTACACAATTTATAATAATACTTAACAAAATCTGAGATAAATCTCTAATTATTATAATTACCTATTTTAAAAGTGACAATAAATAAGAAAACAACAAAAATAGGTAATTTGTAATAGTGGAATAGATTACAATCAACAAGCACTCATCCGTACACCAAACCTATAAACACTACATCAAGCTCATCAATGAAAGCTTATCGTCTTTGCGTTTCTACTTTAGCCTGTTGGGTGACT
The DNA here is from genome assembly GCA_905147135.1 of Blastobasis lacticolella. NCBI lineage: Eukaryota > Metazoa > Arthropoda > Insecta > Lepidoptera > Blastobasidae > Blastobasis > Blastobasis lacticolella. The sequence continues at coordinate 9,795,186 of LR990039.1, read as the reverse complement.
TTGGCCAGATCGGTGATTAGGAGGGTTTGCTTTTTCTTCCGGGCATTGCCACAGGCGGCACGGGCGGCTGCGCAGGCGCAACAGGCCGCTTGCTTCGTCGCCGCGCAATCATCGCATGCGCACTTCAGTTTCTTTCTCAGACACGCTAGCCGCGCTTTCGCCTCAGCCAGGTGCTTGCACTTCTTTTCCAACCCGCACTTCGCCTTTGCCAACAAGCATTTAGCAGTCTTCAGCAATGCGCACGCGCAATTTGTAGCTTTGACCATCAACTTGTGCTGCAACGGTTAAAACAAAAATGTATCAAATTCAAAGTCGAAGGGAAGCTGAATAATTGTTCATTCCCAATAACTTTGATGGATGACAAGAATTTGATACATTTTTGTTTTTGAATCATTGATGATGATAATGATTGAGCTGCAATAGTTAAAACAAAAATTTATCAAATTCCTACCAATAAGTGAAAATGGTTTGTATAAAGAGAGGTGGTATTATTTGAAAGTATCGTGACAACGGATGTAGTAGGTTTTATATAGGTTATCTGCTGGGGTTATTGATCATAGTTTAGATTTCTATGGGTTTCTGCTATGAAGAAATAAATACTGTTGCGCGGCAAAATGAAGATGCGCGAGATACTCGGCATTGAATTCATACAGAGACCCGAATCAGTACAACAGTTTCTTAACATCTTCCAAAGCAGCCGTACCTATCAATTAAGCTAGATAGTACGGTATCGATAGTATGGCATTACATAGTATGACGTTTCGAACGTGGAGCAAGGATCAGGAATACCTATTGTAGCGTGTGTAGATTATGGATAAACCCTAATCAATAATGTTGTCGATTAACAGCTCTTATTGGTTCCATGCTATGTATTTCTGTCCACGCTACCGTTAATCTTAACTACCAAGAACGAGCCCACAGCGCCATCGTCCCTTTCGACGCATAAAACAAAAACACGCAAAATACCAACTCGAGATTTTGGCGTTTTGCGAATTTGTACAATCAATTACACAAAATACCATACACGCACAATGCCACAAACGCAAAACACCAACCCAACTTGTGAATTTTTTGCAATCAAAGTGGCGGACTGTATGGAAAGTTGAAACACAAGTTCTTTCCAAGCGCTGGTGTCTATTCATTAAATATGGCACTTGAGCGATATCCTTCCGCTGAGTGAGTAGTCTTAGGAGACTAATGGTCACCACACTAAGTGGCTAGGGTCAAGGCATCCTACCAAAACTACCGAGAGGTCCGTCGACGAATTGGCTATGGCCAATGATCTCACTCAACCTAGCTATTTACCTGATGTTGTGAACCTTGATCCTTCTTTGTTAGACCTTCTGCTTCCCACACAGACGGTTATCAGGTATCCGTCAATGCTACACTTGGAACATATGGCCACTGTCTGGGACCGTTGTGAGGTCTGCCACTTGCTATTTCCGAACGGGCTTGCCTCACTGGATCACACAAAGTAGGGCTATGGTTCAGTTAACTGGGATAGATTGCGAGAATTCTTTGCATCTTGCCCATGGATGCAACTTAGCTTTTCCTTAAACAACCGTAACATCTCTGCTGTATAGCATCATAGGCACTGCAGTAGTTGTATCCCATCCTCAGTAGTTCGCCACAGTGGAAAGAGTCAGACTTGGTACGACAGGCCTAGTGATGAGGAAACTCACCTCAAGCAGGATGCCTTTCGTGCCTGGACAGTGGCACGGACCCAAAAGGACCCACAATTTAAGGAAGCGTAAAACTGAATTGAGATCTTCAAGGAGGCTAATGTCCAGAGCAAAATTAAAATTTATCAGCGGAATTGGAAAGAAATTAATCAGCTAAGCGGACCTATTCAAAAGCCGGGATTGATGCTATATTTTGTATTGGGTAGTAGATATGTTGCGTAATGTGATAGTTGGTATATCGTGTTTATGGTATTTAGCGTGATTAGATTTTTTACTATGTAAAGTTGGTATTTTGCTTAAATTCGTGTTTGCGTTATACGAAGTTGGTGTCTTGCTACTGCGGTCTTTTGCGTTTTGCGGAGTTGGTGTTTTGCGTTTTTGTTTTTATGATGGAATACCACCGTCCAATAATACCTCTTAATAACATAGTTTTTATAGTGTGGTGAAATTTAGACCGAGTCGGTGAGGGCAAATTTTAAGGAAAATTAAAAAGGTGCCGTTTTTGGTCATAATCATAACTGATAACGGGAAACATTACGCAACATTGGCATGATCATATACGCCAATACCGGGATATCACGACCAAAACTTTTGTTCGTGTGGTGCTGGGAGCAAGGGTAAAATAACCCCTATTAGATTCTATATTACATTACAGAATATAATTCTTTGCCCAGGACACCCAGCTTTCCAAAGGCCGACAGCTTGACCTCATACTCCAGAAGACCAATGTCATTAGAGTTGTCAACTCCAATCCCGATATTATACTTGGCTTTTTAGAAGAGTGCCTATAAACGTGGGCACGTTTAATGTGCCTTATTCAAGATAACCGTTAGATTCGAAAGGCTCGTTACCTTTTAATTTAAAGGTACACGTCAACGTATGCCTAAAGTGTTTGTAATTTATGGCAATGTACCTTTATAAAAATACTTAATTGTTTTAAACAATTGCTATATTTTCCGGATTTCTTACGGAGTACCTTGGTTTACGAGTTCGAGTTTCAGTGGGAATTGGTTCGAAAGATGGTAGATCAGTTACTACATCTGATCTATCGCTACCTTACATAGCATGCAGTTCTTCAGTCGTCCCGTGTTCACAACGCTTACAACTGCGTCGCAATATCGAGCTACTGGTAAACCAAAGTACGTAGTAAAAAACTTGCGAGACTTTAAATATCGAGCGAAAGAAAATTTGATTATAATATGAAAATACTTTAATCTTCAGAAGCTTATACAAACGTTATACTATAAAAACTTACAATACAAACTATGGTAAATCAAATTAATCTAAAATATTATATTTAGTCGCATCTTCCTTCCATTATCCACTCATTCAGAGACTAATATACAGGCCTAGCGTAATTGAATTGACACTGGGGTATGGGTGAAATCTCTGACCATCCACGAATTAATAAAGTGCGCGTGGAATTCAATTGATCTTACCGTGTCTCCCTAGACATAATCGCTAGACCTGTAGTAAACAACATACAAACTTCAAAAAGCAATATTACCTAACAATTTGACAACTTGAATATTCTAATGATATTTGCTTTTTCTAGCGGATACTATAACTACTTTCAGAGGAGTACAAATTGCATGTCGTATTATAAACATCTCCATTAACCTAGCTTCTCACCTCTGGCCTTACATAATTCATACGAGCTCGTTTGCAGAATGTCCCACATTTTTTCTGCGGAATTATATTAAACTACTTATAAAAATATCTAAATACAGTGTACTTAATACAAATGTACCTACCCCATCTAAATGTCTATTAATCATAGCATTTTGTTTTGAGAAAAAGCTTATATGAACAAATGTTTTTTAACACGCTTTTTTGGCAATACAATGACGACTAATTTTACACTGAATCCGTCAGGTTAAGACTTCAATGAGATCGTTAAATCGAAGCTAAATTGGCCGTCAACACTGTATCAAAAACCGAAACACCAAAAGATCATCCTTTTCGCGTAGGTATTTTAGCCAGATCTGTCAACATATTGGCTTCTTTTTTCTTACGGGCATTACCGCAGGCTGCGCGCGCGGCCGCACATGCGCAACATGCCGCTTTCTTGGCGCACGCGCAGTCTTCGCAAGCGCACTGCAATTTGCGTTTCAGACAGGCAAGCCGCGCCCGCGCCTGCGCCAGGTGTTTGCACTTCAGTTCCAGCCCAGCCTTCGCCTTACTCAACTCGCACTTAACAGTCTTCTCCAATGTGCAGGCGCACGCCCGGGCCGAGTTCGCCATCTTGTACTGCAAAACAGTTACAACATTTATTCAAAAGGAACTCGGAGGGAGACTACTTAATACTTGATTCACCTAATCGCTATCACCAAAATATAAGTGAAAGGACTTGTGATTGAAGATGGATAATATTATTGAGTTCGCAAGCTGAATAGATATGGTCTCGCTGTTCAAAGTGTCTGGTCTTCGAATTACCACAATGTCGGCAAATCGAAGATGAGTAATGTACTCGCCATTGACGTTGATGCAAATACACCTGTCAGTGGTTTGATAAGATCCTCAATGCAGATGTAGTTTTGAAAAATCCGTCTAATCTATAATAGCGACACTGAACACATAGGCGTGCTTCGAACTATTTTGCCTTTGAATTTTGATAAATACTTTAAACTGTTTTGCAGCACAAGTTAATGGTTTAGGCTACGAAGAGCGCGTGCGTTTTTGAAGACGAAGACTGCTAATTGCACTTTGGCAAAGACGAGGGCCGGCCTGAAAATGAGGTGCATGCAACTGGCCTGCACACGGTTTTATCAATCTATATTATCCGGTGCGTGTTACAACGATATAACACCATGAGTCAATAGTCAATCGCCACGGCACCATTCCTACTGGGTCGGCCAGAGATAAACACATTAGATACACCAAAATCTCTTTGTTTAGGTTAATTTAGGTTATTATTGAATCCTTTCAGGACATTAAATCTGGATTGAACAACAACAGTAATCATATTAAAAAGTATTTTAATTTTCAAAAGCTTACAACCGTTTACTATAGTAAAACTAATCTAAAATATTATATTTAAACACACTCTCAGTTACAATAAATGTAAGAATATTATTATAAATTCTTAGGGTTACAAATTAGGAACAAGGGTAGTATTTTGCTTACACATTATTACAATAGGTACTTATTTACAGAATAACAAAATGTTCACCGGATACAAAAATACTTCGTCGTTGTCCGAATAACATAATCCGAATAACGTAATCTCATTTAAAATCAGAACACAAGGGACACATTGTTCAAGCAAGGTGTTCCAAAACATACTATGTACCTGTCGGGGTGGTCTTGACCATGTCTCCTCTATATGAAAAACCACAGATAGCTCATCGTTTTCGCTTGGACACGATGTTTAGATCAGTTCGGTGTTTAGGTTGACTTGTTTCCTCTTGCGAGCGTTAGAGCAAGCGGCGCGGGCGGCCGCGCAGGCGCAACAGGCCGCTTGCTTCGTCGCCGCGCAAGATGCGCATGCACATTGCAAACTATGTTGCACCTTGGCTAGCCGCGCACGCGCGCAAGCCAGATGCTTGCACCTCATTTCCAGACCGGCCCTCGCCTTTGCCAATGCGCAATTTACAGTCTTCCATAATGCGCACGCGCACTTTGTAGCTTTGATCATCAACTTGTGCTGCAAAACAGTTAAAAATATTAATCAAATTCAAAGACGAATAGTTCAAAGCCACTTAATCCTCCATTCTGTGCCAAAACCAAGAATAAACAGTGAAAAATGTCGTGAGAAGTAATTTATGGTTCTCGTAGGTGCTCAGGCAGAATACGTTTTCTGCTCTAGCTTTATAACTTTTACAGATCCTCCAGAGGATCTTTCAAGACTATCGTCGACAGTACGAATATGAGTGAGATTTACAATTTATGTGGATGCAGAATTCTTACCAGTCCAATAGCTTGAAAACGTCCTCCTATGCAGCGGGTAAACAGTTACGCGGGCATAATATCGTACACTGGTTCTGTTAACAGACACGACTGCGTTTTAACAAACTGCTATGTGTAGCTTTGATATCTAATGGAACGGCTCTAACACGTATTGCATAAACGCTTATCAACGTAGTCGGTTACATTCCACTTCTCGTCTTGCGCTAGCGTACTCCTAGTCTCGTACAAGTCACTTGGTTCATTCTGACACCTTTTTGGTATTCTATTTAAACGTCAGAGACGATTAACAAAGTTCTCGTCTCTGTAAAAGACGGTAAATTGCCGATATCATAGGTAAATTTCAACATGTTTTACTTTAAATAATATAGTATTAAATTAAAAAGTGTGCGTCATTTATATAGAGATCATCCACTACACACTTTACTTACATGAAAAACACGCACACAAGAGTAAACAAACCAGTGTTGATTCAAGACCGGGCATAAAAGAAATTCCTTTCGGATCGATTATACTTATTAGACCACTTCCTAAAATGAACACTACTCAGAATGATCATTTCCATTACTTCCTTTACCTGAACCACCTTCACTACTACCATCCTCCATACTATTATTACTACCATCATCATATCAGCTGACATACATTCTTTACCAGGTCTTTATTCCACCTTGTGGGAGGCATAACAACATTTTGTCTTCCGGTTCGTGGTAGCCACTCGAGAACTTTACTGCCTCATCGGCCATCTGTTAAGCTTCGTGCCCTGCCCTCTCTTACTTAAGCCTGGCAATCCTTCGGGCTCTGTCGATGCCCTTGGTTCGCTTGCGAATTTCCTCATTTTTGATTCAATTGCGTAACGAGACTCCGACCATGGCCCTTTCCATTGACCTTAGGGTGACAATAAGCTTTCTTATAAGGTCCATAGTGAGTGGCCACGTCTGTTCTGTAGGGCATAACACACACAATATCTAATCATCTTTCATTTCTTTTTTTACTGTTATTTGACAAGTAATTTAAATATATTATGGAGTAAAGCATGCTCAAAATGGATCAATTTCAACCAACTTATTATCGTCATCTAACTGCTGTTATCCTGGTAGGTGGAGTCGGCATAGTGCCTCTTTCTTCCATTCAACCCTATCAATCGTCATCTCGGTACACACTCCTATCCACCAACCATTAAAAAAAACTAATTTACGATGCTCATCGTTACAATATCAATAATAACAATGAAAATGATTCGACAAAATGGATATGTCTTCTATGTACAAGGGTTTCTCGTGTTGCAAATTAAAATTTTCGGAAATTATTCCAGTGTAACGAGGATGTTTGTTCAAACCCATACAAACTATTTAAGAACATTATTTTAAAAATGTTAACGAAAATGATTAAGTACCAAAACCTTTGAATTTTCTTCAGTTAAAAGCAGTGTGTAAGGAGTACGAAAAAAAATTTTAGGTGTCGACAGATAAAACTAATTTTTGGCCATTACAGGAAGTGGACGGTCAATTCAGGAAGAGGTTTATAATAACTTTTGGACCATGATCCGAATGGGAAAAATTCAGTAGCAATGGAAAGTAATAGCTTATTGCGTATAAATCTCTTAAAGCGCCCTTACCTTTAGGTACCAAATAGTCCATATTTTAACATATATTCGTCGTGTATCCAACATACGTCCATAATATATTAAACAGAACTCGGCACTCTTTGGGAAAAAACTTGTCAAGGAGATGTATACTGAGGCTTTTTGTCTCTCTAATAGGGTAACAATGGATATTGGTATATGTATTTATGTATTAATTAACACACATTTATGAAAATTCAGAGGTAAAATATAAATAGTTGAGGCCACGTCAGAAAATAAAGATTTTATTGCAAAGAAAATACTTAAGAGCCTGCAAAAGAATGTGCTACATCGAGCAAGAATTATTATGAGTATATTTAACTATACACTATTCACCTCACAGGTTTTTGACATCTTTGTTACATATGATAATCTGTTACTTCAACAAAACGCCACTTCTGTAATTTTTAAATTGGTTTCTTTTTGTAGGTCCATAAATAATAATCATCTTGGCGTTAATGTCCAGGTTGTGCTCTCGAGAACGAGGGCCCGTTCGTAGATCTATATGAACGACCATTTCGTAGGTCTTTACGAATTTACTTATCACGACATGTCGAGGTTTTGCTTTAAAACCTTTTCAGTATTTCAATATAGCTGGTACTGGATGACCCCCACAGCTGTATTCCATACGTCCATGTGGGCTTCAGGATTGATTTGAATACATATATGTTGCTTATTTTGGACAGGTATGATTTTCCTCTATAAGGCCAGTCCATATTTAGTCTTAGTAGTTTACGTTTGTTTCATATTCCTTCCATCAAGTAAGCCTTCATTCCAGATGCATACCCAAGTATTTATTTTTCATTGGTATTAATTTTATCAGGTTGTAGTCAGGTATGTCTTCTAAAGAAGAATGTCACTAATACCGACTTGTTCTCGTTGGCTTTTGTATGCCATCGCCACTTGTGTAACATTGACTCTATATGAGCTTGCAGGTTTCTTGAAACAATCATTGGATCATCATGCACTGAGAGAATTGGCTGTGTAAATGAGATATAAGGTCGGCCCCAAGATGCTCTCCTAAGGGACACCGGATAATATATCAAACTGTTATGATGCATTATAATTTAACCTCGAAGCTCCCCCCGCTTAAGTAGGACTTTAAAATGTGGAAGAAAGGGTACGGTTAACATCCTCTTTATTTTATAGATACCCCTCATGCCAGACATTTTGTAAGGTTTGACTGATTACACATTACACATTATTTCGCGCTTCAATACTTTGGGGTAAACTTTTCTGAGTGGCAGGCACAGCTGCAGGCGTTTCTAACGACCAGCAAACAAGACCGTCTTCAGATGTTTGGCGTAAACTTTTGCCTTTACGGATTAGATCTAGCTCAGAATCCATCTTGTGCCTGGATTGGTGGTATTTTTTTAGGACGTTTAAATTTTTGGTTGCCTTCCAGAGTGAATAGTTCGTGTCGAATAGATGCTAAATATCATCCCGCTCAGCTCATTGCCGCAACAGCTTTACTAAATGCTTTTTTGTCACAAGAATAGTGAGTTATTTGCCATACTTATTTTCTTCTTACTTAATGTTTGCCTTTCGTTTACTTTGTCCTTTACGTATATTTTGGGTAATGTGCTGAATCTTGAGTCGATTCTAATGCAGCCGCATGATTTAACTTGTTAACTATCTATATCGCAGATTCTATATCAGGGGCCTTACCATAAGCTCTTATAGCAGGAACTAAACAAAACTGCCTTGTTTAGAACGAGACAAGCTTATGTGACACAAATAGCGCTGTCTCGCTGTAAGCAGGCAGGCAGTTCTGTTTAGGCCCTGCTATAAGAGCTAATGGGTCCTGGACTAGTTTTCAAATTGATACATAGATTAACATTACTGTCAATTATTTCGCTGTACTTTTTCCAGTCTATTGTACATGTATACAGTCTGAATGGAGGTTCTACCATAACAGCTCTGCAGGCTACATTCAAGGTGAATGTGGTCCGAAGAATGATCCATACCATTCTCGATACACATTAGACTTTTTGCTATGTTGTGAACCACAATAAAATCCAAAAGGTCCGGTACCTCATTTTGGTCTGTAGGCCAGTAAGTTGGCTGTCCATGTGATACACTCTGCAGGTTTAGGAGTCAGGTGTCAGGCTCTTGGCAGCGATAAGCTATTTATGCTTATGCAATATGGGGTAGTGGGTATGCTATTACAATAAGTCGCTGAAACCGTCATCGCAGTCTTGATGTCTATTATTCGGATAAACGTTACGTGATTTTTTCAGTTGTGTATTTCAAGATTTTCTCTAATTAGAACCGCGGTCCCTCCGTGGGTATTGCTTGATGGGATGGGTTTATAATTTTTTACACTCATATGTTTTGGTGTAAATCTTGTCTCTTGATATCAATCAATGTGGCAAATTTTTTCCAGAGTAATAAATGTTTCAAGTTATTTTAGGCATTCTGTCACTACTGGCATTCCAGGTGACAATTTGAGATATCTTTTTTATTTTATTTTTCGTACACATTTTCCATCAGTTCTGCTAATTTGTTAGGAGTCCTTGGTGGTTGTGTTCAGTTTGGTAGAGTTACTTTATGTTCTCCTTCTGGCGATGTTTTGATTTAGTTAAAGTGCGTTCTTTGGGTTTGTAAATTAAGATATTTGAACTGTTTGTACGTTGCACATCCTTTGCAGCTTGCAGGATGCTTCTCTTAACAGTTGGCAGTAGTATGCACTGTTATATTTTTATATATAACCGTTGTCTCCTTTGGCTAATTTGTTATGTTTTCGAATCATGATAATTTGATACTATTGAATTAATTGTTTTTTAACATTGACATCAACTATTAGTACTTAATTCTATTCATGAAACTATTTTAAATGACGATGTATGATTATTACTACGAATAAATGAATATGAATATGGACACCCTAGACATAGAAAAAAAGTAGGATATCCGAATAAGGTACATCGCGCGGCTTGTATACGTTAAACATTTTTATACACAGAATTTATTATCTAAAGATAAATAAATTATATAGGTAAGATAAATTTTAATTTACGCAATAAATACTGATTTTAGTAAGTAAGTCGATAGATTCGGTAGTGTATTATAGTTTTTGATAGGTTCACTGAAATCATAAGAATAGCCTAAAATAACCTAACCACCAGCAATGCAGATTTGACGCTTTAGTAAAAAAAATTTGGAGTTGCTCTATCTAAAACCTATAATATTACTTATAGCACTCGATAGCCTCTGCCTACCTATATGGCTTACGGGCGGAGTCTGTAGCACTTTCAGTTTTTAGGTCGAAAAATTTATGTAACGTGAATTATGTGAAAAGCATTTTTGTGTCGTACCACGATCTGTGCCTATAGTGTGCGTAAACAATTTGCCCACCCCTATTTGGTAACCGTTAATTGTAAGTAAAAAGAAAAACAATTACTGTTATAACAAAAATACTTTTAATTGTCAGAAGCTTATACAAACGTTAATCTATAAAAATCTTATAATATATAACTACGCAAACTACAGTAAACTAAATTAATCTAAAATACAATTTAATCACGACTTACTTCTTATTATCCCCACATTCAGACAAAAATCTCAGACTTGTTAACTCACTATATACAACATGACAATGCATTTCACTTCAAAGTCATTGCATTTAGGCTACAACATGTGACAGTTTATAAAAATATTACAATCAAGCAATATCACCTGTTCAAAAAACAACATTAGTTTGGCAATAAGTACATTCCTGCTGAGATCAAAAAGTAATACAAGGCACTGCCTAGGATCACAAGGTTTTCTAGGTATTTGCAATACTAGACACATAACTGCCAGATCCGGGCACAAAACTGACCTAAATCGCCTAACAACACTTCATAAGGAACAAAACACAGTTCACCGTTTTTGCTTGTGTACTAGAGTTAGATCCGTGATCAAACTGGTTTGCTTTTTCTTGCGGGCGTTACTGCACGCGGCGCGAGCGGCCGCGCAGGCGCAGCAAGCCGCCTTCTTTGTTACCGCACAATCGTCGCAAGCGCACTTCAGTTTCTTTCTCAGACACGCTAGCCGCGCTTTTGCTTCGGCCAGGTCCTTGCACTTCTTTTCCAGCCCAGCCTTCGCCTTATCCAACAAGCATTTAGCAGTTGCCTCCAACTTGCAGGCGCACAGCCTACCTTGGTTCACCATCTTGAACTGCAAAACAGTCGAAAAAATATTTGTTCATTCTCCATATCACGACCACCAACAAAATAGTGAGAAGGAAATGGCGGATGCTGCCAATGCCGTTGGAAAATTGAAGGCGGGCGAGATAATTGCCTGGCACCAACTTGAATGCAAGGGTGAACGTCTAATTCCTCGCAGGTATGGAATCGATCTCGTGTACGTGTCTTATTTTCAAAACATTTGTCTATACGCTTCTTATCACATCATCATTGTTATAGTGTCACCTTTGGAGAGACAACTGTAGCCGGTTCAGACCGTTATCGAATATCAATTGATTACTTTCAGATATTTTGTGTACGTATTATTATATCATATAAGCACGGTGGTCAATTATTTTCCTCTGTCTTCTGTACTCATATAGTTCGTCGAAACTTTTTGTAACTGGGCTCTGCAACCAAAGCCCAAACGTTTTCAAAGTCCACTTTAAGACGATTTTCTCCAAAACATGTTCCTTCCGAATGTGTACAGAAGAATATTCATTTTTATTTATTTTTCTACGTCATTTGGTGTATAGTTATGTGACTTTTATAAATAGTCGCCAAAACATGCCATTATTTTTTCGAAATGGGGGTATAGTAGATATGCCAAAGGACAAGTAACGGCTTAGTTTTAGTTCAATCGGTGAGGGCTAAACTAGCTTAAAATTTTAGTGCAGGAATTGTGCTACACACATTAATTAAAAACAGGACAAGAGCTTGTAAAAATAACAATTAAGTAAAAGAAGTTATTTTATTGGTCAAACATAAACAATATGGAATGATATGCACCAGCAAACTTAATGTTGTCCGATTATACCTATAAAGTTTCATTGATATTGGACTTGCCTTTTCCAAGAAATTTCAAAATGTTCGCCATGCAAAACGCCAATTTTATAGGTAAGAAACTAATTCACTCATTAAAGCTAAATGTCTTTACAGTCAACAGAGCAAAGTTTGAGCATGAAATACTGACTGGACTAAAATATGTTATACTAGTAGTCTAGTACACCTTCTCGGAAAATAAAGAGATGTAAATATTGAGGCCCTAGGTAAAGTTAACGACTTACAATTATTTAAACATTGACAATGTAGTTACAACATTCTTGCATACACCTAGGACTTATTATACAACATCACTCGCTAACAACAAGCACTTAAATCAAAATTGCTGAAATATAATCCAAATACGACGCTAGGTTTATACGGCTTACAGGATCGGTTACACCTACATTGCCTATCAGCAGTTAAAGGAGAACGTAAACACCGTAAGCTCGATGTTCTTTCTTGGGATCGGGTACTTTGGCAAGATTGGTGACCAGGCGATGTTTTGTTGACCAGACTTGTTTTTTCTTACGAGCGTTGCCGCATGCGGCGCGGGCAGCCGCGCACGCACATTCAGCGGACTCTCTCGTCGCTGCGCATTGTTGGCAAGCGCCCTGCAACTTGTGTTGCAGTATCGCGAGTCGAGCGCGCGCCTCTGCTAGGTTATGACACTTCTGCTCCAGGCCAGTCTTTGTCTTATCAAACAAGCATCTTATAGTCTTCCACAACTGGTACGCGCAATTTGTTGCTTTAACCATCAACTTGTGCTGCAACAAAATTTTATCAAATTTTAGGTGAAACACTCAAAGGCATTCCTAATCATTAGCACCAAAAAGAAACAAGTAAGAAGATTCGTTAGGAGGAAACGGTCGATAGGAATAAGCTGTTAGTCAGAAGAATGAGGTTTCCAGGCTCAATTGTTTGCTGAAGTTTTCGAGCATTAAGTCATGGTTACATTCTCCAGGGATTCATTCTGCCCAGGATTATTGTCATCGCAGGCTAAATTGTCATCGCAGGCTAATCGAAGATTAGTGAGATAATCGCCATTGACGTTGTTGTCGAGTTTGTCGAGTTCAATTTAGTGTAGTAGCTTTTGGGCATCAATGGTACATTTATATTTTTTTACGGACAGACTATCTCCTTATCTCACACCTCGCTGTAATTGGTTCGCATCGTGCAGTAGTACTGATTACGAATACGTACATACTTCTCACAGCTTCAACGTACCGGAAATCCGTTACATTCATGATTCGATGGCTTCAATACTTTTTCATCCACAAATGCTGGGTACACTTTTCGATAATTCTCATCTCTTCTAGATACGCCCTGCTGCTTGGTCTGATATTTAAAGCTGGACGTTGTCAAAGCGTTTTTTCCAACAAGCATAAAACATCCTTCAACATGTAACATGCGAGCTGCATAGTTTCGATCATCAACTTGTGCTGTAAAACAACTCAACTTAGAATATTTATCAAAAGTAAACAAGTCGAATGAGGTGGAGGTGGATTAATAGTTATTTATCCAGCTACGAGTAATACCACAAAACCTCTCAGTGAAATGACTCCCCATCTGAAATAGAGGCTGGTGCGTCATGTTGCGAAGAGTGGAAATTGCTGAGGAAATAATTATTCACCTCTCCTGCACGGACATCTTTATTTGTGGGAAAGGTGAAAAGTATTTCACAAGTAAGAAAGCATTTTTTATCTCGTGCCTTTAAATCACTCACTGTGCTCAGTAGTCTATATTAGAAGTACTCGCTATGCTCGTGATTAAATTCTAAATTACTTCGCTAGTCGTACCTATTCAGCACTCGCTACAAAAAATAATTTTGCACAGTTATTGAACAAATAACTACTCTTAGTACAGTGGTCTGATTTAAAGGCATAAGATATAAAATAAAATTTGCCCTCATGTGAAACTTTTCACCTCTTCCATGTACAGGGTATTTTGGTATGTTAAAACTCGCATTCTGTAAGTTGTGTGAAATCGCTTCGCTGCCGTTTTTATGCACCGAAAGCACCCTTTTTGTACTGGAGAGATGAAAATAACTATAAACAGTAAATCCCTCTTGTCAAACAGAATGAAAAATAGTTAATTCGTGTGAACAATAAACTGTCAAATAAATAAATAAATTCATGTAATTGTTAATTAAGATGTTAGTATAAGTATTTATAAATTATCTTACCTGCGATTCTATTCTATTAAATTCCACAATACATCTTCACACTGTTAAATATACCGCCTAAAGATTTATTATTGTTGGTTCAATGTTTAACACATGACTTTCCAATGGATCAGTACGATAATGCATCCACTTCAGCACAGCTGTAGCTAGGTATAACGAAACTTTCATAAACCCTTGAAGCACCCTTAAACAGTCACCGCTTAACCTAGTTAGAGGCTATTTAATCAAATCGCATCTGGCAAGGCATGTCTCTACTCGAGAGAATGTCTGTGAGAAGTGATTATTTTTACCGCATTATTATTTTAAAAGTATTTGAAAAAATTATGAAATTTAATTTTGTGCCACGATAATTTTACGTAGACTAGCAAATTGTTGGGAACCATATATATGGCGGGCTCGATCCAATCGCATCGAGGCGTGTGATAGGGAGATGCACTCTGCGAAACGTTACCGCTGCATTGGAAGACGTTTTAAAGCTATTAGACTGGAAACAGCAACAACGTCAAAGGCGCGTAGGTATATTAAGAGAAGAAATAACTAAAATTAGAGAAATTATGAGAATAAACGCGGAAAGCAGCTTTTACATGTGGAGTATTTTTTACATATTTTAGGCAAGCATTGGACAATATAACTGGTATTTGACCCAATGAGGGGTGCACTAAAATTAGATACTTCATCCGCCACGACTTGCATGCAATGTTATGTATGTGAAAATTATTAATAATTATCCCTGTAACAACCAGTAATTATTAATAGTTTTCAATTAATCATACTAACCGTAAGATATTTCTACGAGTAGCCTTTTTCTTCATCCCAAAACACAGGACGTTACACTTTCACACTTCAACCATGAAATTTTCATTACATGGATTGCAATGGCAACACATTTTTATTAATTTTTTTTTTACGTCACATTTGTATAACTAGGGGCCAATATAGTGCTTATGTTTTTCAGTTTCATGGTATAATCTGGCCGCTATTTAATTTTGTCGAAAAATTATTTTGATATTACCTTTAGATTATACTGTCATTATTATTTAATTAAATTAGATTATTGTTATTACGTTAAGAGGAAACCGATTGACTGATGTATCGACGCGGAGCTCAATTAGGGCACGCGGACAGCTATTATGAGTATGACGAGTTGTTGGGATATTCCCACTGGGAAGGGACAGATAGTGGCAGACCTTTCACACAAAGACAATCACAAGAATAAAAGAAAGGAAACCATAAGGCGCCACATTTTTTTCATTTTCGTCTCAGAAGATCGCTTAGATTCTTCGGCACAGATGTCCTACAGAACGTTTTCCCATCAAATCTCCAGGATAGGCTTTTTATACGACGCGATCTTCTCCGTTCCTCTCCACGCGGGCAAGTCAAAGCAGTCCCCCAACCTTGGTTGATCCTATGATGTTGCTCCTCTTCAAGATTCTTATTGGCCCTGATCCTCCAGCTACCATCTAAAACTATACGAAAACGCTTTCCATTTAGCCACCAAGATCTTTCAGTTCCAATTTGAAAACTGGGGTTTACGCCGCCGTTATCACATGACATTCATCATCATCTTGGCGTTTATGTCCCAGTTGCGCACTAGCGCGCGAGGGCCTGGGATCCGCCTTGACCGTGACCCAGGATTCGGCAGGTCAGGTTAATACGGGGCGATTGCCATGTGACCTCCGTGACCCAGTTAGCAGGAGAATCTGACAACACTGGATTATGGTTATATATTCAGTCGCTCTTTTCCGAGTTGTGTAAATTAGTTGAATTCTAACCGAAGCTCTTACGATGAGGGAAAACATTGTGATGTAACCTACAAATTCAGGCAACTGAATTTGTAACCATGATCCAATCTGGTCAGGTTCCCCTGGTAGCAGGGTAACGGAGGTCAGATGGTAGTCGCTCCACTGAAATTACCTGATCGCCAAATCCTGGATCATGGTCAAGCCGGAACCCGGGTCCTCGTGCTCGAGAGCACAACCGGGACATTAACGCCAAAAGATGATTTTTTTATTATTCAGTCGCCTTAATGTGCTGGTTTAATCACGATGTTTTTTCTCACCGTAAGAGCATAGGTGAGTGTTTAACTAATATACATAACTTTTGTTGTTAATACGTTAAAATTTAGTGCGAGACCCATCTTTACGTTTGTATCTCAACCATTGAGTCGTATATTCTTCTTGCGTCATGGGCGTATTCCCCTACTTGATAATTTTTCCGATGACGTATTCGAGCACCAGATTACCAGCGACCGGAACAATTTTGCAGGCAATGCGTTCCACTCCTTAGTCGATTACAAAGGTTGAGCCAAATCGGTTTGTGTGGATAGCTGGAAGATCCACGACCTAAAGATGCAACGCTTTCCTGGATCGCGTTTACTGATAGCGGAGAGAGGCATGCGTAATGAGTTCGTGCAACTGCTTTGCACACTGCCCTAGAAGCAACCTGTAGAAGAGCGACAAACGCGCGCCGATATTTGAGGCTCAGCAGCTTAGCGTCGTTCAATTGAGGGTAACAAATTATCCGCTTTGCACGTTTTTCTACCGAATCCAAAGCTATCTCCATTCCAGAACTAAATTAAATTCTAACTGGATTCGATAGAACTAATTAGGAACTGAATCCTAAACATCACCAAATCAGAAGACATATTTGCACCTCCGCCAAAGTACAATCAACGAGGGTTCCTGTACTATCTCAAAAACAGCTATCCAACGACGTATTACATACACATAGCTATTGGAGGTGGGTATCAAGATTTGAGTCGTCCTTTGCTTTCTCCACCACAACATGGGTCTCAATGTCCCGTCTTGCTTCAGAAATAGAGGTATCGAAGGCTGGCTAAACTCGGTTCGACTACTTTTGTCTAGGCCCATAACGCCTTACTTCCAGGAGGTTAAGAGACCAGGTTGGCACCAAACCGGCTTATTTGATCGAATGGAGCCCTACGTAGCGTCCTTTTACAAGACTTGACGGTAAAGTTCAAAGTCTCCAAACCAGTGACCACTTCGAATTACTCCCGACACTACCAACTTTCGTTTTATAATGATAATTTATGTGGTAGTTTGATATATCTGCGGACGCGGGAAAGGATGTTCCAGTTCACAGTCCACAAACAGGGAATGTAAGCTTTAGGCGTATTACCTTATTGCATTGAAGATGTTTTAAAAGGAATATTTAATCCTTGATGCGATGGAATACAGTTACGATGGAAACCACATTGGTAAATGACCAGAATATTCCCGGCGTACGACTCTAATACACTCACGAAAACCTCGTATTTAATGGTGTCCACATTACATATCCTTACATATATATATATCCCTTCTCGTGCATTTGAAAGATCATCCTTAAATTATGAAAGGTTAGAAAGGTCAAGAGAGCACTAGCTATTCGAACCTGAGAAAGCATACTGACCCACTGGACCTGCTCTATGAACGCTGCTCTGAACGCTCATGTACATATTGGGATATTGTGGGTGGCAATATTGCAAGCGTCCATAGCGGTAACTGCTTACCATCTGCAGGGCGTAAGTTGGTTTACGGCTTTAGCCGTATAAAAACTCGAAATAGCGCATAGAAACAATATGTTCAAGGAACAATATGTTCACGAATAAAAGTCAAGCCAACTTTCAGTCAAGTCAAGGCCTATGCAAGCTTTGTGCCTATTCCCGTCTTTGAAAGGTATATTTTAATCCACCGCGCTACGCAATTAGTCTTGTAATTGTGCCAACTACTATCTTGAGTTCACTTCGTTGGAGATTAAGCAGCAGACTGTTATGGTTATAATAAACGTATTTTTACGGTTGGGGTTAGGCAAAGACTACATTATAAATTAAATATTCTTATACATACTCGAAATGACTTGCTCCGAATTAGAAAATTCTATTGGAAAAATATCGAGCAGTAGACGTTGGACAAGACAATTATTTAGCGATGATAATAATTAGAATTTGACCAAACTTATTAATACTGCTGCACGGAATATCTTCCCAAGCTAGGATATAACGCCTCACAAATAAACACAGGTAAACCGAGCCGGACGGCAACTGTCGATTTATGTTGCCCGATCTTGACAATCAATTGTAGGTCAGTAGTGCTAAGAACGTGGGACGAAGACAATATGTGCTGACCCGAATAATCTACCCGACCCAATCGGCAACAAATATTGCTAAACCGAATATCAACCCTAACGGTTCCAGTTCCAAAAACGGCAGTATTCTCGGCAGCAAATAAAGTATTGTTTTCACTCTACATGTACGGATCCCTAAAAATTATGCATTTAAAACGCAATTTCCGCCGCATAGATTTAATTCCCAGAAAATTAAGGGATCCTTTCATGAATCTGAGTGGACTACAGTAAAAAAAATTACAAACAATCAGTAAGCCCCAAGTTATTTGGAAATTTGTGGCTAAACCTGTCTTGTATCAGGAAAGAGGTCTCTCGTGGAGAAGTTGGGACTGACCGTTAGGATCGTGATGATGATTCCTTAGATATGATATCCTGTTAAGGACGGACCCACCGCAGGCGAGTCCGCTTCCAAAGAGCTCCACTCCAACGAAGGTGAAAATGAAACAAATAGCTTCATATTTAGCTACCATCCTGGTATCAGACTCCGTTTATAGGCATTACAAATATGTGTACTCAGGATTGCAACGGTCACTGAAATCTAGCAATCGCACCGAAATGGTGCCCTATTTCGGCGATACATCAGTCAGCCAGCTCACATATAACTTGGTAATATTTAGTTTACTGCTTTCATGATATGGTAGTACTATATAATTAGAAACCACAGTCTACAGTAGTAACTAAATAAAATAAGGAAACTTTTTTGTAAAATTTATTAAGCACATTGAACTTGTTATACGATGTTTATAATTTTGCAAATGTATTCATTTTATCCACCACACAAATTTTATAAGATATTCTGTTTTTTATACAAACTGTTTTCAGGCCTGCTTTTTAGGACAAATACACTTTACTGACGCAGAGTTCGTTATAAGTACTTGCAGACAAGATAACAAAGCCGCTATGGCTATGACTCCGCAGATCGAAAGGCAAACGGCCATGGCAGTTCTTCAATCTTCTAAATTTCTACCAGATCAGTTCCTTAAACAAGAAAAAGCAAAGTCTTACGAAGTTTTCTGGAAAAGTGGCCTTCAACAATTACTACCAAATCGTGTTTTTTAGCTTATGACAATAACAATTTCCGATTTGTCCACAAAAATGGTAGTAACCGCCTTAACCAAAGAACCTTTCGTAAAACTTTACCAAGTAACGGATCCGGTAGAAATTGTTGAAGCTATAGTGAATTTAAAACTATAGATCAAGACAAGACCTCCTATTAAAAAGAAATTTGAAAAAAAATCTTTTTTAATCTAGATGAGCATTATAAAATGATATTAAGAGCTTCAAATAAATCTTTGAGATTAATTGTAGGATAGAGAGACATTAATAAGCGCGAATAATTTAGAAGTGGCCCCAGTCTAGTCGCAGCGTGCTTGTAAGTCCGATAAGAAAAGCAAAGCACGCCGATGCCGGTAACTAGATAGGTCTGTTAGGAAAAGCGAGATTCTTCCACTGGGGACCCTATGACTGGTTTACCAGCCTCTGGATCCGATTGGCACCCCGTGACGGACGTGATTACTATTATAAAAAAATTTGAAGCTGGAAATTAGCAGTGATGTATTACACACAGTAAGTCGCCGATTTATTGATGAAAAGTAAACCTGAAATAGATTCTTCGCGTTTCGTTTCCGATGTAGTTCTGTAGGCACGTTTTCTTGGATCAGCATCAACCACATCATCCCAAAGAGAATATTAATAAAATACATAGTAAATTTAAGTACCTGAGCGGCGGCTTGATTGGCGGCTAGCAGGGCGGTGCTGACAGTGGACTGCTGCTGGCGCACAGCGGCTGTGTTCTCCGCGACCACTGCTTCTGCCTCCTTCACCTCTTGCTGCAACTGTTCTACCACGGCTTGTTTTCCTGCGAGAGCTGCTTCAGCTGCCTTGGCTGCTTGCAAAGCTTTCTCAGCCAATTGAGTTTTTACCTGGAAAAGAAAATGACGTGCATGTCAAACATGTCAAGCAACTGACGTTGTCAATGACGACCAAGGTGACGAACTCACCATATGAGCAGCTTGAGCACCAGCAGCGTTTTGGGCGGCTTGCGCTGCTTTCGCTTCGGCTGCCGCTTTCTGAGCTAAGCTGGTTGCGCACTTGGCCTTGCAATCCCTAGGAGCTTGCCTCTTATCGCTATCCCCTACGGAATTTTGCGTTTCTTGAATGTGTTGCACCAATTGTGTCAAATCCTGAGTTTTCAATGCATTCTTCTCCTGAGGAAATCCCAGCACTGACGCCGCAGCAAGTAACAATATCGCTAAATTTCTCATTTATGAATCACTTTATTTCTCTTTTGTTTATTGGTGCAATGTTAAATTGCCAATAAATTCAATAATCTACTTATAAAAGTTTACACAATTGTCATTATTATTTGATATTTCGTAGAATGGTGGATAAGAAATTTTTCACGTGGCGAACTTTCTTTGCCTTTGCTTGTGACACAAACAAATCACAATCGATGACAGAACAGAAAATTAAAAGTCAAAATACAAATTTTCTTCTGTAGATTTTAATAATTTTGCTGACAAAAGAGATTTTCATACAGCGTTTTTATTCTGCAAGGAGATTCGAATGTAGGAATAAGAAGAAAAATTTAATATCGAGTTAAACTTCTAATTTTTTTTCTATAATGGATCTTCTGATTAAAATGAAACAAATATTGAAAATTCGTCTTGTACGTCCATCTGATTTCCATAGAAGAGTTTGAGCCATAGGTCTAGAGGTCCATCTGTTCAAGTGGACCTCTAGAGTTACCTGAACTAAACTGACGTCAATATAGACACAACTATTATGTGCTGACGGTTTTACTGCCGAGGGACACGGTCATGCGGTTCATCTAATGGAAAGCGGCTACCGTCTCCAGGATATGTGCAACCTATGGCGAGCGAATATAAATATTAATTAGCACTAATTTCTTCTGCTTAGTCTAGAATTTCTATTCGTACTCCATAGAGAAATGAAGATTTGGGGAGCCTGAGGATTCACATCACACAGGATCACAAAGTAATTAAATTAAAACCATATTGTAGAAGAGATTCTTTATCTATTTTCTGCGAAAGAACTGATCAGGTGGTATGACTCTGTCAAGTCTGAGGAGTGTGCCTGAGGAGTACCACCGCTGTATCTATTCCTCCCGGAAACCAACTGTCTTTTGTTCCGGTTTGAAGGATAAGGTTGCCAGAGCAACTACCGGCACGAGGCATTTTATATTGTTCTTACAGTGACAGTAACGCACCTGCGATTCTGCATTTTTGTTACCAGCTGCAACCTAAATAGGCGGCAGTTACCACTAACTATCACGTGGGCTGTCTACTCATTTATCACTGCATTGTATGAAAAATAACTTTATTTAAAATAACTACTTATGACTACGGGCGGCTACACTTGCGTGGTTGGATAAATAAACACTTAATTCAAACAGTTAAATGATATTGAAGATAATATTCGAATTAACACACACAAGTAGCGTCATACTACTTTCCATGTAACTGACATGCAATGGCTACCCGAGTAAAATGATTGGTACAATATGCATTTAAAAGCGTAATTTTTACTTCGGTTGTACATCGGGCGTAGTTACTGGCGAACATAATATAATTGCGTCGAATCGCCAGCGCTCTACGCTACCTGTCCATGTCCTCATCGTCTCTAAGGTCACTCGTCCCCATGTAGCTCATCATCATCAGCTTCCTTGCATATAGTCCCGATTTCTGCCAGGGTCCCCTTTCCGACTCTTTCTTCTCCACTTCACCCAGTCTTGGACAAACTAGCATCGTATGCCATTGGCTCTCGTATCTGACTCGGCGATGGCAATTCTTGGGAATCTCGCGGGACCTATTTCCTGATATATATTTTAGGCACCTATTTCCCACGTATCCCTTGGGCTTACACAAAACGTTACCAAACCTGTACAGGCAAGTTGTACTCGTTACGTATCCGGTCAAGTCGCTACCTACTGATCGAGGGGCACTACAGCACAATGTTAAGGTCGATATATAAAAAAAATAGAGAAAAATATCAAATAATAATTAGGTTTCTTCTTCAAACATAATATCCAAAGCGCTTCTGCATTTTCAGAAACGCTATCGACATGTTGTTGAGCATCAATAATTTTTAACAACAGAAACGTTTTTGTTTCTAACACATCGTGTTTCCCTGGATATTTCATCATCTGGGCGTTAATGTCCCGGTTGTGCTCTCGCGCACGAGGGCCCAGGGTCCGTCTTGACCATGATCCAAGATTTGGCAGATCAGGTAATTACAGTGGAGCGACTGCCTCCCATTCCGTGGATATTCTACGGGCTGATAACACAACAGTACGTCTTAGCCTCCGTCAGAAGGCCAACATTAAACCACACATAAAGTACACAAAGTGCAAAGTTTGAGAAAGAGCATAAATCAATGAAACATTATGTTATAAAGTTAATGATTCTTGAAAATATATAAATTCGTGTTAACCTATACACGTAGGAAAAAAATTAAATGTTTATGTCGTAAAAAGATTTAACGTTCAATAATTATCATCATGATTCCTGTGACTTTGTACAGTATCCGACAAACGGTACGGCTTTATTTTGAAATCTAATATAAAGGAGTTTCTTCAATGCTGCGGTTTATCATATCAACGGTAGATAAACAAGAAGCAGGCTACCTAATTGAAACTGGTCACCACTGCCTGTACGTATTAGCAACACCAAGCTATAACCTATGCGATGTCCTGTCAAACCTGTCAAAGCCACGGTTTTCCATGGAGCAATCGAGATCTAATTGACCAGCTGGTCAATTCTTACCGACCGATTCTTACTTCTTTTTTTAAAACTTATTTAAAAGTGAAATCCGCTTTGGGACCTTAACATCCTTCAAGCTAAGCGACTTGCAAAACACAAAAAACGTTGAGTCCGAAGGGTCTAGCCGTTCTTCCTCTGAGATGTTACTTGCCTGTTTGGTTGGCGCCAACTTGGTATGGTCTCACGTAGATATATCTCATGTTAACGATGGAATACTATTTTTAAAATCTCAAGCTTGAAGCATAGATGTAAGTAAAGTTACCTATGCTCCAATCCAACTCAAACTCTTAAGACTACCAAGTTTTCTAAATTTGAAAGTTGCCTGTTATAACATTCTATGAAACATGCAAACTTTTTAAGATTTTTTCTTTGTTTTAACAGTTCTGGCAGTTTTACCTCTATGGTGTATTGAAAATTATTGTAAAAAGAATTGTGTCAAATTTCTGGAAATGTGGTGACTTGTATGTGAAAAATTTTTGCTTCTGTAAAGGAAAATATTCCTAAATTATGCGTGTGATGCCAGGTGAAGCTTAGGTCCTACAACATTGCACGCATGTCATGTAGAAATCAGACCGTGGGACCAAAAGTGAGTGACATAATTTTATATTTTATGTTCGTAAGTAAAAGCTGTTCCTAATCCCAAAAGTAATTTTCAAGTACACCAGAACCTACATTAGTAATATATCGTACTGTTGCCCAAGTTTATTGCAGTAGTGAGAACATTTTTTGACTTCGATTACTTGGGTAGTTCTCATGGCTTGTTCCCCTATTTCTTAGATAACCAATTCAAGGTTAAACGTCTTAAAAATATAAAGAGACTATCGATATCGATACTACCATATGGTAGTTTGTTTACCATTCTAAGCTGCAACTGCATTGTATCGGGCCGCGTGTAAGGCCGCATCACAAAATTTTGTCAGAATCATCTGTTGAAATTGACACTTTGACAGGGCGGAGCAGGTCGTGAGGACTTCCATTATTGCGTTGTGAGCTGTCGGCTCCGGCGAAGTACGCATGCAGACAGAAACTTGTTTATTGCGCGCATACTATTGTAGTCAATAATTATGTATAACAAAAGGAGGCTAATGTATGGATCGACTTCGAATCAATCTGAACACTCTTAAACTTCAGCAATAATAATACCGAAATGCTGGAAAGCTATCCCTGACTAAATGGTTCCTCATCATACCAGTATTTAATCAGACCTCCGCTGCTAGACATACCCCCCTCCTCCTCCCGCGCCAACAACAACCCTTTAATTTTCCAAACTAGTAAGGAAGACTTTGATGAAATAATAAGAACCAACTCGATTAAGCCAGCATTGTCAATTCGGAACTAAATTACTCAATTAGGTTCAAGATAATAACGCAGATTTAACGAGAGCATGAGATTAAAATATTAGCCGATGACAATGTCAGACATAAACTACGGAAATAACCATAGCAACCGCCCAGCAGTACATGTCATTGCCCCAAGTGTTTACTTGCCACGTATCTTTTGTGGAAAACCTAGTCAGCGTTTTAAATAAAATAACTTGATATAAGACATTTAATTAGGAACCTTTGTTCCTAATTAACTTCCGCAGAGTCGATACTCTGTATGTTATAGCCTGTTTTGTTCACAAATAATAAAATGTACTAAGCAGTTATCTACTAGATCCACATCGCGTATTCTGCTGGCGTGCTGGCCACCCCCCTCCCCCTCGGTTTATCCAGAGCACACCTCTAGTCTGTCGTGCGACACAGACAAATAAATAAATTTAAATTGTCCATAATAAAATTATGATTCAAGCATATAAAGAGTTGGATATAAATTAACGGTCGAATCCCTTAATTTTACATTACTACTAAACCTTCCCTCGTACAGGGAGTACAAAGATAAAGTCAACGTCTTGTAAAAGTTTGAATACCATAGAAAGTACAGTCAGCAGCATATGCATAGTACATAGTCTGGTTAGTTATGCTTCTATACTATAATAAAATAATAGTTTGATGATTAATGGTTATAAACTCTGAGCAACAAAATATCTACTTCAATCTTAATACTTGCAAAGAATTACTCGGGACCGTTTGCATCAACTCAGACTAATATACACTATTATATTGGTCAAAATCAGTGCTTTTACGTTACTCTTTTATATAGTTTTAGTCGTAGAACAAAGACGGTTCAGATATTTTGTTATGGTTGTTTTTTTACATTTTACATAATATAAACCCGTATGATCAATATATTACACTTTACTAGATACCATTCAGTTTAAAAGAACTGTAGTTACAGATTTGATAGTATTTTTAAAATTGTTGTGCCACTGCACGTCGCTGACGAATTTGTACCCACGATAATTTCTAGAACTATCAAGAAGTATCTTACCTAGTAACCTAGTAAGGTTTAAGTTAATTAGGTTCCTTTTCTTTTGATTACAAACGATACGGCAAAAACAACACTATTGGTAATACGATGTATAAATTGATAAAGTTTAGCCAAATGTGAATTACAAGAATACAAACATTGTGTTTTCAATATTAACGTCTTACCAGGTATGTATTAATTGCATTAATTATAACAGTAATTGAAATTATGCATTGTAGTTTTTGCGTAAGGTTAGTTTAATTTATCCATTCACAGAACATTGACTATCTGTAAAATCCGTGGTTGTACTTGCGATTCTGAAATAAGTTTTCCGGTGTCCGGTGCACATATTTTTAAAATATGCTCAATATATTGACTTGTCTGGTGACTGAATGTGTTATGAGTCATTGTTCCATTAACTAAGTAGTCGTTCAAAACCAACCGGTATTTTTTGCGAATACGCGACGCCGTTATCGATTGGAGGAATTTTATAATACGTCACTATTGCATTAATTCGAAATTGTTGACACATTAAACTAATCTATATTTGCATTTAATTATTTTATTTGTTAATTTGATAATAACGATAAATTGGTGCTAGAAACACCACAGTCTAATCTCATTGTCATAATTTCAGCTGCAGAGAGTATATTGTTGCTCATAAGCCTTCCCCGAACTCTGCATACCATTCGGCTTTGTTTTGCATGCAAACTACCCCTAAGCTTCCTAAGAACTTAGCCAGTGGTCAGTCCATCTCATGTGAAGCTGCCATAGGCTGCGGTTGCTTGCTGCTTTCGACCGGCTTGTGAATCAATGACAACATTACAACATTCTAAGGTTAATTTTATTCGTTTAAAATATACTTAGATATACAGATCCGTCATTGTTCTACGACTAACGGTTTGGTTATAATCTGCAATTTTAATTCACAAGCAGCTTATCTGTTTTTGCTGCTGACTATACCGGTTTTTACTGTTAGAACCGAATAACAACTGTGATCAATGCTATAATTATTGTTGCGCATATTAAAAATGGTTGCAGAATCGTTCCATCATTTTATTTTCGCTATTAGTCTAGTCGATAGAAGGTGTGTAGAAGGCTTTTCTTGGTTACTGACCGTTTTGTATTCCTTGTTACAGAGTAATCTAGTCTGATTGCTACGCATTCGCGAGAGACCTGCTTCGGCGAGTCAGCCGAGCACCTTCAACTCTAGCGTAAAAATGATTTGCCTCTCTTTATCCGCCTTTGTTGCCTCGGCGGCCCTGCTTGCATGCGTACCCGTCTACTACAGGGAATTTGATTGGACTAAGTTCTTCAATTGCCTCAAAGGAAAACCATGATTATTTGTGTGTCGTACACATGTGCAATATTGGCTGTAGCGTGCTTATCTTGTGGCCCGATGCTTTTAAAAAAATGTTGGCCGAGGAGGAAGATGTTTGGAGCCTGCAGAAGACCCTGCTGCCCGGCGAATCAAGAAAGTTAAATGTTATAGTGATGTCATACCCGGCTTAACCGTGATGCCTAACCATAGATACCGCGCAAAGCCAATATTATAAATAACGTTAAAAATGGAGCCCTAAGACACCTAAGTTGAAGTTTGTGTATTTGTTATAATAAATATTCATTATATTCTATTATATTTTGTAAACTGATACCTGTGAGTACTTACTACACCTAAGAGCATATCCATAAATTATACCTACGTACATTTGATGATACTCAATTAGGATCCGTTTCTTTTGATTACAAACGATGAGGTTTTAAACAACACTATTGATTAAATAAATAACAAGCAATACGTTGTTTAAATTGAGAAAGTTAAGCCAATTGTGATTTACAAGGAAACAAACATTTTGTGGTTCCAATACAAACATCATACCAGGTATGTATTTCTTGCATTACTTAATACAGTAGTTGAAATTATGCATTGTAGTTTTTGCGTAAGCTTAGTTTTATTTACCCATTCACAGAACATTGACGATCTGTAAAATCCGTGGTTGTACTTGCGATTCTGAAATAAGTTTTCCGGTGTCCGTTTTGAATATGACTTGATATAAATACATGACTTAATGAGTCATTGTTTCATGTACTAAGTAGTCGCAGTCGTTCAAAACAAACCGCTATTTTTGCGATACGCGACGCCGTTATCGATTGGAGGAATTTTATAATATGTCACTATTGGATTTATCGGAAATTGTTAGCGCATTAAACTAAACTATATTTGCTTTTAATGATTTTATTTGTTTTTTATAATACCGATAAATTGGTGTATAGCACCACAATCTAATCTCATTGTCATAATTTCAGCTGCAGGTATATTGTTGCTCATAAGCTTCCCCGAACTCTCCGTACCGTTCGGCTTTATTTTGCAAGTGAGTGGCTCTCATAGTCTGCGCTTGCGAGCTACTTTTTACTGGCTAGTGAATCAATGGCAACGTTACAGCATCCTAAGGTGAATTTTGTCCGTTTAAAATATACTTAGATAAGTCAATAAGGTTTGAGATGCTGGAAAACTAATAATGGAATGAAAGAAAGAAAGGAGGAAAAAATATGTAATAAACTTCTTTTTTAAATAAAACTCAAATAATTAGCCATTTGCAGTTCATTTACGTAATTCGTGGGTTTCTTCGCACCAGCATTTCAGTACTTATTGATTGAAATATAAATACTAAATATTCATAAAGTAAAACTCGTTATTCACACGATTATGACTGGATATAATATTCCCTCTTTTAAAAATTATATCCATCCTTCATGTAAGGCATCATATAAATGATCATAGGTCACCATGTATTATGCAAAGATGGTCTAAACTACAATGTCGCATTCCGCAGACTCAAGTGTTCATAGAACAATGTCGCAATGACTTAGCTAATTGAATAGTGGAAGTCATACAACGTGTCCCTACCCTTTGAACAAGTGTTAACACTTCTTCATTATTACTCACGAACATGCAAGCTCCGCAGTCTGTTGATGTTCCTATAGCTACACAAATAGAGACGCAAAGCAATGTAATACAGGAAGGCTAATTACATTGGAAAAAGGTTTCACTGTCAAACAATCCGAATGGGGGAGACTTAGACCAGCCGCATATTTTAGATTTTCGTATTAGGTTTCCGAATTCGAATTTTGAAGTCGACCAATCAGATCCGCGATATTTTTATTTATAAAAAAATTGTAATGTAACATTTTTGTAACATGCAGGTACCTACCTCTCAATAACCTTGATAGGTTTGTCTAGTGATAGGTACCTTGACGGACTTTTGATTGGGCTTCGCAGATTCTGATTGGTCGGTGTCAAAATTCGAATTCGAAAACCTAATACAGAACTAATGTATGCGGCCGGCCTTATCAATTGGGATCTACACTGCGTATTCAATATTATCGCAAATGATTTACGAATATTTTAATAAAAATTAGCTATTTTGCTTGTCATGCGACAAAATGAACTTAACAGACTGTAGTGCTTACGGAAAATAATTTATTTAGTTACGTAAGCTGATATGTATAGTAGCAAATATGTTAGAAAATTGATTAAATATATATTACAGCCTTCATTGCACTGGTTTTCATTTTTTCCTGAGGCAAGGGACAAGTTGTATAAAAAGTACACACATGTGGTAGTACATACAAACCGTCTTCAATATACCTAGTCCATAAAACATCGTCCAAAATTATAAAATGCTCTGAAACTGTTGTTTCGTTACTGATTTACAGATCCGTCATTGTTCTACGACTATTACGGCTTTAATGGCTTGTAATTTGGTTATAATCTGCTATTTCTATTCACGAATTGCTTATCTGTTTTTGCTGCTGACTATACCGGTTTCTACTGTTAGGACCGAATAACAACGGTCATCAGTGATTTTGTGCATATTGTAAATAGTTGCAGCAGTTGGTAAACATTCTATCATTTTGATGTTGCCATTACTCTGAAGGTGTGTACAGGCTTATCTAGGTTACTGACTGTTTTGTATTCATTGTTACAGGTTCATCTAGTCTGATTGCTACGCATTCGCAAGAGATTGGTTCGGCGAGTCAGCCGAGCATCTCCAACTCTAGCGTAAAAATGATTTGCCTCTCTTTATCCGCATTTGTTGCCTCGGCAGCCCTGCTTGCTTGCATACCTGTCTACTACAGGGAATTTGATTGGATCAAATTCCGCAACTGCCTCGTAGGAAAAACATGATTATTTGTGTGTCGTACACATGTGCAATATTGGCTGTAGCGTGCTTATCTTGTGGCCCGATGCTTTTAAAAAAATGTTGGCCGAGGAGGAAGATGTTTGGAGCCTGCAGGAGACCTTGCTGCCCGGCGAATCAAGAAAGTTAAATTGTTATAGTGATGTCATACCCGGCTTAACCGTGATGCCTAACCATAGATACCGCGCGAAGCCAATATTATAAATAACGTTTTAAAATGGAGCCCTAAGATGAAGTTTGTGTATTTGTCACAATAAATATTTATTATAATTTATAATTTTTTTTATCAAATATGCCAAAACATTTTCACTGCTACTGTTGGACAGAAAGTCTTTTCCAAAGAGGGATTAGTGTTGCTAAGTGGTGACGTAGGGAGTAGGTAGGTAGGAGATGTAGTCAAGACTAGAAATTGTGTATTTATGAGTAGTCTACTCATCTGGCTCACAATGAATTGATTTTAATAAAATTAAAAGTGTAATTTTTTATGTTTTCTGAACAAGTCTATTCGCCTTCCTCAAAGTGGAAATTTTAGCCTCGAGAACAGGAAAATATCAGGCGAAACCATGAATCGTCAGCGGTTTCTTCTCGCATACGCCTTATCACGCCTAAATAATACTTAGTTTATCTCTCCGAAAGAAATTCTTAGTGCACCTTAGTCTCGAGAAAGGGATCTGTCGATGAATTTAACTCAGATATGTTGCATTAG
Source organism: Blastobasis lacticolella (assembly GCA_905147135.1). Classification (NCBI taxonomy): domain Eukaryota; kingdom Metazoa; phylum Arthropoda; class Insecta; order Lepidoptera; family Blastobasidae; genus Blastobasis; species Blastobasis lacticolella. Next base: position 9,764,635 of record LR990039.1, on the reverse strand, counting down.
GAATTGTGAAAGATTTGTATTAGGTCCGTAATAGTCTCAGTGATGAATATAGTTTTAGTTTTGATTTAAAATATTTACTCAAGCATTGATATAACCTGTGATTATGTATAAGTAAATAAGGTTGAGGCTACTGTTGAGAATAGATTTATGTGTATTTTTTTTCAGTTGAAATAAGTTGTCTTAGATTATAGAGTTAAAATATGCTAAAACTAAATAACTAAGATAAAATTGTACATAAATGTTCATGTGTACAATGTGTACATTGTAGACATGTTGTATTGTAAATAAGAACACAGTTCAATAGTGGGTAATATAAACAGATATCAAATTAGAACTTGAGTCGAGTAAAACTGGTAAATACGTTCTATAATAATAAGATGGCTATAATCCTGGTTTTGGATGATTGAGAGTGCGAACTCCTCTTGAGTTACGTTCTGTAATACGGACCTTAAATTTTATTCAGTTAGGTTCGGTGGAATTCGTTTTTGACCAGTGAAAGAAATTTTCCACCGTGTGTTGGCAAACTTATTAACAAAATCTGATCAGGTTCCCCTGATAACAGGGTCATGGAAGTCAGATGTCAGTCGCTGTACTGTAATAACCTGATCTGCCAAATCCTAGGTCATGGTCTCTCCTCCCCGAGTCATGGACCACGAGCCCTCGCACAAGGGCACAAACGGGATATTAATTATGAGTTAAATTTGGCCGACATAGTATACGTTTAGCTGTAACTTGCTAGATCAATCATCTGCTGTTGATCATCTGCTTTGTTGCTGGCTGTATTAATGAAATAACCTTCGATTCCATTTCTGATAATTATCACCACGAGTTGTGGGTCACTTTTAGCCTGAAAGAAATGGCGCACCGGCATCCCTATAACTATTCACTGTTTCATGTTAGGTATATGCTTGTTACAGATTCATCTGACTTCATCTGTCAGATTGCTGCGCATTTACAAGAGAGTTTCTGCTAGGGTGCCGGGCGCTTTACACTTACGGAAAAATGATTTGCCTCTCTTTGTCCGCCTTGATTGGTGCGAGTGCTGTCCTAGCGTGCGTACCAATCTTCTATAGGAACTTCAACATAAATGCAATCTTTAACTGCCTCAAAGGCACACCGGCCGGCAAATAGTCAAACCAATTTGTATGATAATATGTATAATGAAAATATCGATGTAAATTCCTATGACGTTCATGTTCAATTCATCAAATGAAATTCCGTCTTGAACATAAGAATGGCCTAGGGGCCAGGTAGGCCAAGCGAAAAACTGGAATCCATCTACAAGAAGAAGAAACCAAAAGTGATGTCATACCGCACCCATTTTAATTTAATACGTCGTTTATATATTTTTCTTAATAAACGCAGCTAAGTAACACTCGGTGCATATTTTAATCATATAAGAATGATGATCGGTCTAGCATCAGCCTCACAGCGGTCTCGGCATGAATCTGGACAAAACAAAAGTAATGACCAATGCCCACAGGACCAGTCGTCGTAAATGGCCTTCACATTGAAGTTGTTTCTGAATATACATACTTTGATAAAACCTTGCAGTTGCTTAGCAGTTTTGAGAAGGTGACATGGTTAAGTGACGGATTCAGCTGGACTGTGCGGCATTCGGAAAACTTCATAGTCTTCATGTCACCCATATTACAAAGCTTAAAAATTAAAATTTTAGACCAATCATCATCATACATGCTATGCTCGAAAATCTCGAAATTCCTGAAGGCTAAAATTCGCAACAAAGTAATCTGACAGAAATCCAGTTATCGACATTTCGTACAGAATTAGTGATCTGAAGTGGTAGTATGTTGGCCATATCCGCCGAAGAACCGATTTCCGTTGTGGTAAACAAATTCTTGGGGGAGACCGCGATTCGGTATGCGTAGTGTAGGACGCCTTCCGGCCAGGTGGAATGACGATTTGCGATGGGCACTCCTGAGGGGAGAAATTCTTGATACCAAGATAATCTTAATATTTATAAAAGATACCTACAAACCTACCTGTTTTCAATTTTGTATAAAACAGCTATTTTATTTTCGCGGTTTTAGAATTGTTTGTTATCACGAGAACAAGCACACCCGTTGGTATCAGGAATTTAAAGTTATCCTATCCTATGTACTCAAATCAAATTTTGCTTTACACGTTACATTACAACCAGTTGCGATTATCTACGCTCTGAATAAATCAAATTTGTTTTAACCTTTGCATGTCCGAGATTAATATCCGTAATTATAGAAGGCTAATTGTGACCCGCAACAATAAGTAAACGAAACTGAATACGTAGTGGTGATATTTATTAGTAACAGAATCGAAGATACATTCATGAGTGCAGTCAGCAACAAAACAGATGATCAACTCTAGTAAGTTACAGAAACGTACACTGTGTAGGCCAAATTTAACTCCTATGAATTATCAGCTCTAAGAAATATACCCGAATCGATTGAATTGGGCCGAACAGCCGACAAGCGTCTGGTGGTACGATCTAGGTATCAATGGATGGACGAAGTTTGGAGAGACCTGCGTGAACGAAAATAACGAACTGGGGACCTTTATAATGCGTACGGCTAAGAAATGAAACGCATTGCCTGCAAGTGTCTTTCCTGATCAATATAATCTGGATGCCTTTAAGGCTAGATTGAATAGGCTGTTTCTAGGCAGGCATGCTCCATCTTCGGCAGCATCGTCACTTAACAACAGGCGAGATGGCGGTCAAATGCCTGTCTTGTATAAAAGAAAAAATGGCGCAGAATAGGGACCAATAGCGAATTCCTGTGACGGAGGCCAAGATCCACTTCGGGTCGCTGCGCCAGCGAAGTGAGTAAGTAAGAAATTGACGAATTAGGAAATGGACGCTACGGCAATTGACGAACCAGGATATTTACGAACAGGGAAATTGGCGAACCGAGACCGACAAGACGAACGGATCCGATTTGCTTTGGGTCGCGTTTGAGGTCCGCTTTAACTATGATCCATAATTTGGCAGATCAAGTAATTACAGTACAGCGACTGCCATCTGACCTTCGAGACATTGTTAACAGGAGAACCTGACCAGATTAGATCATAGTTAATTTAATTTATACGAAGTTTGCCAACACACATGTGAAACAAATTATTTCACTAGGCTGAATTCACAATCGAACCGAATTAAATCTAAGGCCTGTATTATAGAACTTAACTCATGAGGAGTTTCAAGTCTAATAACGCAAAACTACTTTTTAAGTTTGGATCATAACTAAAGTACCATCTGTCAAGACTGATTTGTCTTTAGTTAAGGAAATAATGTATTTAAATGGATCATATTTGCAGCAGTATTCGTTGAAATTTACATTCACATAGAATTTGTATAATTCAAGACGTGCGTGATTGATGCGGCAAGTCGTGATTTTGGGCATTGTTTGTTCACCAAATAAGACAATTCAGTTTAAACAGATCATAGTCATCTTATTACTATACTGAACGTATTTTAAATTTCAAGTTCTGATTCGATCTCTGTTAAAATTATCTATGATTCAATCAGCAATTTTATTTTCAAAGCTCCCTTTCCCAGTCACCCATCCTTGCTTAACTTAGATTATCGGGTTCTAAACGGCGACGCGGCAGGTGTGGAGCCGCTTCTTAGGGCCTCAAAGCATGGACCGGCTACACAAAAGAGTGGCGAGATCGTTATGGTGCTAAAATTCAACTAGCCTTAAAATATGGCCACCCATCCTTGTTTACCTTCGGTTATCTTATCTCGACGACACAGCGGCCGCGGCTCATCGTCGCGCAGCTGCCGCCGCTGCCTGCGCTCCATATCCCCAAAGTACGACGCGGTCACCCATCCACCCATCAGTTGCTTAACTTAGGTTATATATAGGTCACTCACCCCGGCAACGCGGTTCAAATTACGAAACGGTAACCCATCCTTGTTTATTTTTGTTGTCGCTTGCTTAACTCCAGTTTTCTCGACCCCGACGAAGCGGCACATATCGAGCCGCTTTTATTTTTTATTTTATTATAATTTATCTAAGATGGTTTGTTACAACTTATTTCAACTCAAAAAAAACGCAGATCAATATATTCTCAAGAATAGTCTCGACCTTATTTGCGGTAATTCAATTTTATCAATAAAGTAACAAAGGCTTGAGTAATAGTAGATAGTAAATGCAACTCGCATATTAAATGGGGTATTAAAACTTGCCTCAAATGTTAATAGCCTGAGATGAGTGTTTTAATACCTGTTGCATACGCCATTTTGTCTTCATGTTAAAATTTCGTACTTCTCAACTTTGCTTGAAGTAAGCTGCAAGTCAGTTCGTTCAAAACATTGCGCTCTTCACTTTCTGACAGGCTGATTCCTATGGGTTAACAAACGGGATAGCAAGATTCATAATCATTGTAGAGTGAGCGAACAGAGAATATTTGTGATATGTGTGTAATGTTTCTATGTCTGTGATGTATCTACATAGGGACAGACGGTGGGGAAGAGACTTTATTTTGTACCATGTATAGGAGCTACATTATCAGGGACTAACATAGGCTATATTTTATTTTCCAAAAAATCCTTAGCGTGTAACCTAAGGTATTGTAGGAGTAGGGTGCGTGTAATGTAGGTGCAGGGTAGGTGTAGGGTGGGGTAGGGTAGGGTAGGAGGAGAGGTAGTGTAGGGGTAGGACAACACGCGAACGAAGTCGCAGTCGACCAGCTAGTTTATTATAAAAGTTGTAGAATTAGGTATAATTTACTATTTTCGTCATAAACAATATTTTGTACCCAATTTTTCTGAGAGAGTGCGAAGAAAGCGGAGCAATATTAACAAAATAGTAATATATAATGGAAATATATTTAGAATAATTCATATAAACACAAATTTAATTATTTTATTAAATTAAAATTTCGTCAATCAACATATTTTACAAAGTCAAAATGAAAACTTGAAACTAAATCCGTATAACTTCGTCATATAACTTAAACTAGATGTTTAACCCACTCTTAGCCATTTCCGGTGCAAAGGTGCCCATAACACTAGCAGCGTTGCCACGCTGAATGGCGATGGACAGCTTCTGCAACAGGAATGCGAAATAAAGAAATTGAAATTGAATGACCCAGAGCAGGGGTCACCACCCCTGGCTCTCATTCGACGGCCAACGTCTTTAAAAAACACCCTCGCTTCCTTACACCTACACCCGGTCGTTTCCGCTGCGAGAGGGACAAACAAATAATTGTTTTGCAGGGCGGAGTATTTGTCTCTTTTTTCTAAGGGCCGCAGACTCCGCCGCCGCCCCAGCCGCTCTAACGGTGCGACCGAGATGCGAAGCCGAAAAGGTGCTGACGCATGTGGCGTCCTATAAAAGACATTTGCCCTTCTGCCACGGCACCATAGTCACACCGTCAGGTCTCTTGCCGTCGGACCTACTCAGTCCGGGAGGCTACAAGGCGCAAGGAATGTTCGCCGAAACCAGCGCTCTCCGGACAACATCATTGAGGGCGTGGTGACGTGGAAATTTTCCCGCGCAACGACAGCACCTCAAAGCGTGGTGACCATTGGCTTCAACCCGGGAATCGCAGATGCATTGATGAGGTTCGCAGACATCGCAGCCCAAGCGAAGAGCCACAGCCGCAAGGACTGGTTATCTAAGAACGTGCCTAGACGTGGCGTTGGAAAAGCGTGCAATCACGCACCCGACTCTGGAATTTATTTACTTCATTATTTATACGAACATGATAAGTAATATTAAATTACTATTTGAGATGTTTATGTGTATACGTGGGGAACAAATGTCAAGTTCAAATAAAGTATGAAAATTAACAGCGCCTCTAGCGGAATGTAATAGTAACAAAATATTCGAGAAATGTCTGCATGCAAGTGTATCTGCCGATTTCTGCGTACGCTCACTTGGTTGAAAGTATAGTAAAAATTATGCGACGTAATCAAAACGCCCATTTCGTCCCGGTTTGATGACGCTTTTTAATTTATACAAATAATACATTTAAATCAATGAATAAGTTTTGTTCCCTTTTATTCTGCAAGAGTAAAGAAGACAACTAAAAATTTATTTGACGGGATATCACATTTTACCGATGACGAATGTAGTTTCAACCAAAGAGTTGGTATAGGTACCATTATTTCTACGGTCAAAACAGGCTCTTTTTATTAATTTGTGCTTAGAATAAAAAACAATAATATTATTAGAGTATTTACTATAATATTTTATAAGGTATTTGCTAATTTTGCGGTACGGCACCTATGGTACCTATACCAAGCATGACACGTGGTTACTGGAAGATGGGTCTGTGCGAGAGTATCGACGCACGTGGTGTCCTAAACCAAGGATCGTTCCAGCTTCCAGGGCATGAGTGTCGTCCCGTCAGGCCTCTTACCGTCATCACGGACCAAACCACTTGACACCTAGCACCGCGGGTCCTCCAGCGGATGTGAAGGCCTGACGGATGATATCGTTCAAGACCGCGTCCTGAGGAAAGCGCTCAGCGCTCCTACTGCATGACAGGCCATGGTAGCCAAGATGATCAACTAGGTGACCACAATGGCACTGATGCGGAGCACTGCAGGTCGCGCCTAGACACAGGGCCGTGGCAATCCTAAATGTGGCGCGGTCGAGAAGTGTTCCAATATTTTTGGAAGGCATTGCCTGAAGTCAACGACCCTACTCCCACTCACCAGCAGCCAGCAGACGGGCACGCTCTGCAGAGTTGGTTGATGCGCTTAAAAGGTTGTTTCGCACCAATATGCAGAGAGGCTCGTCCCATAGCCGCTGGGAACAGAAATTTGAGTAATCCTACTTATATCTATATATTTAAAAGAAAATCATGTTAGTTACACTTTTTATAACTCAAGAACGGCTGAACCGATTTGGCTGAAAATTGGTGGGGAGGTAGCTTAGAACCAGGAGACGGACATAGGATACTTTCTATCTCTTCTTTTATTTTTATAAAAAATGCAATGGTTTCCAAATGATTTCATATAGGACAGACATTATCGAAGAACGAGGATTTAATTGAGCATGTGAAAAACAGAGCAGAGAACATGGATTTTATTAATTTCAATTTTTTATTAGGATAATAAATATAAGTATCTATAGTATCTAGTATCTAAATATATAAAAGAAAGTCGTGTTAGTTACACTTTTTATAACTCAAAATCTTCAGCAGATGTATATAAGTTAAATATTAACCGATGCTGTTACGGTGAGGGAAAACATCCTGATGAAACCTGCACATTCAGGTGACTGAAGGTTTATAAACAAGAAAAAAAGGGTAAGTAGTTGTAGGGTAGATGTTGAGTAGGTGTAAGGTAGTTGTAGGGTAGGTGAAGGGTAGGTGTAGGGTAGGTGTAGGGTGTGTGTGGGGTAGGTGTAGGGTAGGTGTAAGGTAGGTGTAGGGTAGGTGTAAGGTAGGTGTAGGGTAGGTTTACGGTAGGTGTAGGATAGGTGTAGGGTAGGTGTAGTGTAGGGCAGGGGTAGGTAGTGTAGTGTAGAACTAAAGGTAGGGTGGTGTAGGTTAGGTGTAGTGTAAGTGTAGGGTAAGTGTAGGGTAGATGAGGTTAAGGGTAGGTGTAGGGTAGGGTAGAACTAAGGGTAGGGTGGTGTAGGGTTAGAACGCTACGCGAACGAAGTCGCGTCGGGTCCACTAGTAATTTTATAAATGCGAAATTTTGATGGATTACTACTTTATGTAAAAAAAATTGAAATGTTAGCGGGCCGGCCATAATACAAAATATATTTACTAAAGTATATATCCCGATAGAATAACCAATTCCACGTCAAATTTGTCCCAAATAATTTGGAAATAGTTAAACTAATAGTAGAAAGTGTTCCGTTTTGCATAGATATATTTTTGTACCGTCTATCTCTTTTTGTCCCACTGGTTGACCTGGGTGACCACACATTGAAACAGGAACTTTCCTCGTACGTATTTGTAGTGCTGCATTTTAGATTTCCGTGGCTGCTGCAGCCGGAGCTCATAAGGCGAAGTAGGTACTGCGTATATGTGTATGAGAGTAAAGATTGAAATCTTATTTTTCCCAAATGACAATGCAATATTTAGTGTGAGCTGATCTGATAATTAAAACAGAAGGTGGCCAGAAACCCTTGAATTGTGTTTCAGCTCGTTTGATTATCTTGACAAGTACTCCTAGGACTCTATTCCCTAATAGTACTCCGGGTCTAATGACGTAATCGGATGGTGACACTAGGAACTAATCGACACAAGATTATTGCATTTCCGAATAGTGTTACCGTCAAGATAAACGACCCCTAACTAGGATGCAATGTGCTGTCTTAATCGAAATATCTTGTCACCTTTCATCTCCGTCATCTAAATATATACTATCATATGATGGTCCCCACATGGTTAACTTGTGGCTCGGCCGGCCGGTACACAGTTGCCGCGAAGAGCTTATTCCTGTTGTAGAGTACCTACATAAAATTTCTTTGCTTGTTACAGATTCATCTGACTTCATCTGTCAGATTGCTGCGCACTTGCAAGAGATTTTCTGGTAGGGTGCCGGGCGCTTTACATTAACGGAAAAATGATTTGCCTCTCTTTGTCAGCTTTGATTGGTGCGACTGCCATCCTAGCGTGCGTGCCAATCTGCTATAGGAACTTTCACATAAAAGCAATATTTAACTGCCTCAAAGGCGGAGCGCCCGCCAAATAGTCAAATCAATATGTATGATAATATGTATAATGTTCATAATGGCGTAGTTTCCTGTGGCGTTCATATCCTGTGGTCCGATAAAATTATAATTAATTCCGTCTTGAAAATAAAAATGGCCCCTACCAAGCGAAAAACTGGAATCCATCTGCAACAAGGAGTTACTAAAAGTGATTTCATTCCTGTTTTACATTATCGTACCAATTTTATTATATTAAGTCGTTTATATATTTGTCTTAATAAAAGTAGCTAAGCAATATTCAATACATTTTTAATTCTGATAATAATCCAGAAGTCTAAATGTACAAGTCTGATGTACAAAATATTCTTTCAAAGTACTGTGTTCTGTGTTTTATACAATTAAGGTGGTATGGTATACAAGCTTATATCTTTCGTGTCTCCTACCGCGTACCTTCGTAAACATGTAGCCCGATATTTCGACGCAGTTCGGGACGATTGAAGAACGGCGGGCGGTGTAAGTTAGCCAAAGATCGGAAGTAATCGTTTTACCCTCTTTCTAACACTTATCTGTCTACTACTGAAACTCGAACTCACTTGGCATGGCGTCCATTTAATCAAAACAAATACTGTTTAAACGTCCAAATTGACGTGGCAGGCATTAATTCCAATTTAAAATCTTTTATCGCGCTTTCTCTATGATAAGTCAAAGTATTAAGACTAATGGAACCAACCCAAACTCGATGGGTTTATCATGAATGGTTTAGGAGTTACTATGGCCACCTTACGTCCTCAGATCAGCTCGATGGTATCATAACATTGCATTGTCACCGACTTTACAAAAGTATGCAAAATTGCAGCTCAATCGGAAACCGGGAAAATTTACACTTTAAATAATTTTACTTGCAAGATTTTATTAGGCATAAACACGGGGACATGTGAAAATAAATAAAAGCTTGTAATAATAAAGCAACTAAACTAAATACTAAAAACCTAAACTAAAATAATCGCCGAATACATTTAAAAAAAAAAAAATCTTGACGTGAATGTCCCGGTTGTGCTCTCGCGCGCGTGGGGGGTGGGGGTCCGCCTTGACCTTGATCTAGGATTTGGCAGGTCAGATGGAGTGACTGCCATCTGACGTCCGTTATACTGCTGTCAGGGGAACCTGACCAGATTGGATCGTGGTTAAACATTCAGTCGCCTGAATGAGCAGGTTTCATCACGATGTTTTCCCTCACCGTAAGAGCATCGGTTAGTATTCAACTAATGTACATTACTAAAAAACAAGTCATTGATACATGACGGTAGTGAAATTCAAATCCGGTACCACTCCCTTGCGAGTCGGGTACCTAAACCACTACGCCACCGATGCTCTCCGAGGAATTAGCTTTTTATAAAAAGCAAAAATCTATCAAAATTAGCACTTATTCGCACTTACGCATCGCTCCGCGTTCCAAAATACGTAATACATCAATGACCCTTATTCTATGAACAACGGCTTATAGTTTGGTCAAACAAAAAAAAACCTTGTACGTGACCGTATCACTCTTATTGTCTTGACCTCTTATTATTTTGACCTGGTTCTGGTTTTAGAATTCTCTAAAAATCATCACTGGTGAGCGATGACGTACTTAAATCCGTCCTCACTACTGAAATTTGGATATTTCGTGATTACGATGGATTCCCCCACTGAACGTGGTATCTAGTGTCGTTCAGTAGATAATACACGTAGATTATATAAGTCCATCCAGTAATTAGTGCCAGATACTTTGTAGTTTTATTGTTCTGTATGTCTTTACCCGTAAACTAACCATAAACCAGCGTAACCAGAGACAAAACTAGCTACTCTTAAACCAAGGTACGCGGTAAGAAACCCGGAATTTACATTTACAATGTGTGGTAGTAACCGCGATAGTCTTAAACCATTGTTAGTATGGTCAGCCTGATGGTTAGCAAGCATCGGATATTTGCAATAGGTATAAATATGTAAAAATATTTACACCTCATTCTTAGAAATTCCATATTGTTCTGATCAAGGAGCTCATTTCCTAGTTACTAGCCCACTCGAAATCTGCTGATGATATAGTCCAATTTTTGAGAAAGAGAGCATTCATCTGGGTCGGGCGGCATTTGGGCAACTTCGTCGCGTCTTCATGTCATATTCCAGGGAATAACTTAAAAATAAAAGTTATTGACCAGTACGTACCTACTACTTGACACTATTTTCGGTACCGAGACGTGGACACAGGGTGCGATTAGATCTTTCGAAAATGCTGCCAATGGGACGTTGCAGCAACAGTTGGCGCTCCATTTGGTTGTTGACATGCACGCGGGGCATGCATGGCCTGCAGGAAACGTTGATGCAACGGCGAATTTGCGCAATACTGAGATCTGGATGTATACTAATCGTACGTTCAAGGTCGTTCGGCGTGCTGTGCAATAAGCTCGGATTCTTTCTGAAGCATAACATTCGCAACGAGGTAATCCAACAGAAATCCAAAGTTACCGACATAGTTCACAGCATTAGTAATCTGAAGTGGCGGTAGGCGGGCCACATCTACCGAAGAACAGACAACCGCTGGTGTAAACAAATTCTTGAGTGAAACGAAAACCGCAACTCGGCAAACGATTTGCGCAAAATTGCAGTGGGATGGTGGATTCGACAAGCCACGAGGACACGCTTTGACGCTGTTGGGGGGAGATGATGGTGAATTAAAATCTACGTCTCTCGACCAATCAGAACAGGTCACGATCAATTTTAACCTCTCTCAACACAACATAGTTTTAACTGAATCATTTCGAAATAATGCGTTTTGTCTAGTAAAAACTAGTTTAACGTTCTGCCTGGCGACTTACTTTCATTTCTTCATAACTTTGGTTTGGAGATAGCACTTACATTGAATGAATATTTGCGTACACTTCGTACATTGATAGTACATGCCTCTCACGTATATAGAATAAAAATTTGTTGACTTTAAATATCAAATGTTTTAATACTTTCAATACGGTTAGGTTGTACGGGACCCACATGCGGGTAAAACAATTACTTTCTTAATGGCAATAATATGTGTATGTACTAACGTAGTACAATACTATGTAGATGGCTTTTTATCAACGCTCAGAACAAATTAAATATGGTTGAATGAAATTGGACAAATAAAGTCGTTTCAATCTTTGCGCGTCGTAGATTTTGTTCGGATCCGTATAGTTGATCTAAAGGATCGGTGGATTTCGCATGTGACCCGTGGAAGAAACTTAATACCTTCCAGTATCTTTTCGCTGTGCCACCATGTACGAATTACGTTCACTCAGGAGTGTCAGTTTTATTTATACAAAATACCGTAAAATACACGTAGGATTTAAATATCAGCCTTAGGTACTTGACTTTTGAATTTCAAGTGTAGGCCTAAACTTGCTTGAGTGGCTCATACGTTTATGCTGCTGACTGTACCCTTAGTTTAGCTTCGATTCCTCTACTGCTCTCATACAAGAAATTCGTAATTCGTGATTCTAAAAGAAGTGGCGCGTCGCTTCAACTATTCGTTATTTCATGTAATATGCTTGTTACAGATTCATCTGACTACAACTGTCAGATTGCTGCGCATTTGCAAGGAGAGTTTCTGCTAGGGTGCCGGGCGCTTTACATTTACGGAAAAATGATTTGCCTCACTTTGTCCGCATATATTGTAGCGAGTGCTGTCCTCGCGTGCGTACCAGTCTTCTATAGGAACTTCAGCACAAAAGCAATCTTTAACTGCCTCAAAGGCGGAGCGCCCGCCAAATAGTCAAATCAATTTGTATGATAACATGTATAATGTACATAATGGCGTGGTTTCCTGTGGCGTTCATATCACGTGGTACGGTAAAATTAGAAGAAAATTCGTCATGAAAATAAGAATGGCGCCTATCAAGCAAAAACTGGAATCCGTCTACAATAAGAAATAACTAAAATTCGTATCCATTTTATTATAAGTCGTTCATATATTTGTCTTAATAAAAGCAGCTAAGCAATACTCTGTATATTTTTAATTCTCATCATAATCCAGAGGTCTTGCTGTACAAAAGATTCTTCTAAAGTACTGTGTTCTGTGTTTTAATACAACGAACGTGGTATACGCTTATATATTTCGTATTTCCTACCGCGTACCTTGGTTTACGTGTAGTTCGAAATTTCGACGCCGTTGCATGCATTATGGTCACGGGACGACTGGAGAATGGCGGGCGGTGTTAGCAATAGTTTGGAAGTAATCAACCTACCCTCTTTCCAGCAAGTTGTCTGCTACCACTGGAACTCGAACTCACTTTAAAGTCACGGCACACTACACTGACCGTATCACCCAGTATTTATTATTCTTACGCTTAATTTAACTTCCATTTCTCTACTGCTACCAAACCAGAAATTCGAAATTTGCTTATAGTATATCTATTATGAAAAAAGTGGCGTACTGGAGAGTATCTTTAACTATTCGTCATTTCATGTTTACTTGTTACAGATACATCTGACTACATCTGTTAGATTGCTGCGCATTTACAAGGAGAGTTTTTCCTAGGGTGCCGCAAACTTTACATTTACGGAAAAATGATTTGCCTCTCGTTGTCCGCCTATATTCTTGCGACTGCTGCCCTCGCGTGCTTTCAAGTCATATGTAGGAACTTCAGCGCAAAAACATTCTTGATAAACTTTAAACCTAATTAGACAAATCAATTTGTATGATATTATGTATGGTAAGACGGTATAGTTTCCTATGGCGTTGATATCCTGTGGTCTGGTAAAACTAGAAGAAATGTTTCCTTGAAAACAGGAATGGCTCCAACCAAGCGAATAACTACAGTATTTACTGCGTTACCGCACATATTTTATTACAATAAATCATTTATACATTTGACTTAATAAAACTAGCTGTTCTAAGTTTAGTAATTCTCTGTTCATTTATTTTTCTGAAAACAATCACCATTAACCACCAGCCCTCGTAGCATGACTGGCTTTGCCGCGCGCGACAGAGCGACATATAGCTCTAGCTAGGTTTATGGATTTGCGTTGATGTGAGCAAAACACAAATCTATATCTCGCGCGACAAAGTTGGTATCGGTTTATTCGCCACCCGACCCTAGCCCGAAAGGTACGCGACGCTTATGTAAGTATAAGTCGGCGGACTGGGATGAGATGCGGTCCTTCTTTGTGTGTTACTTCTGGCGGCAAACATGCTTCTCTTCTTTGGATCCCTCAGTCTGTGCGGATGCTGTGACGGAGGTTATTTGTTGCGCAATGGTGTACTATATTCCGTTCTCTGATGTGCCAATGTCTAGCAAAACAAAGCTTGGAACTGAATGTGGACGTGCTCAGGCGAAAAAACAAGAGGCATACCTAGCTTGGGCCGACGCACCGCTCCGCAAGTCCGGTGACATTCGCGAGAAGAAGAGAGCCTACAATATTGCCGCCAAGTACTGCAAGAGAATTATAAAAAATTCGAGACTTGATCACATCGGAAGAATCGGTAACGAATTGGCATCATACCCTGCGGGTAGTAAAGCTTTCTGGTCCCTGACTAAATCAGTTGAGACAAATTTCTGTCGCCCATCACTGCCCCCTTTCCGCTAAGGATAAGTTAATCTCTTCGCATCTCTTTTTACTAGAAACCGGAATCAAAACACCACCCAAACTGCCAGTCTGTAGCTCAGTTCTATCTGATATCCCCATCCGGCAGAAGGAAGTGCGTAAGGAACTGTCCAAACTCGACGTGAACAAAGCCAGTGATCCGAATGGCATACCAGCATTGGTTTTGAAGCACTCCGCGCCTGAGTTATCACCCATCTTAACTCGGCTATATCGCCTGTCTCTACAGGTAGGTAAAGTACCAAAGGCGTGGAGGATTGCACATGTCCAACCCGTGCTAAAAAAAAAAGGTAGTCGCGCTGACCCGGCAAATTATCGGCCTATATCTATAACATTTATCCTATGTAAGACACTTGAGCGTGTGCTGAATAACCGGCTCCTGACGTATCTCGAAGCGAATGATCTGTTGAGTGACCACCAATACGGCTTCCGTAGTAACAGATCAACAGGTGACCTTCTTGCGTATGCTATTTACATATGAGTGAAACCGTGGAGAACCACGTTGAAGCACTAGCTGTGTCCATGATTATTTCCAAAGCTTTCGACCGGGTATGGCATGATAGCCTGATAAGCAAGCTTCCTGCTTACGGACTATCTCCCAGCTATTGTACCTAGATAGCCGATTTCCTGAGAGATGTCATAATGCCTGAGAGGGTCAAGCATCCGACACAATGTCAATTGATGCCGGCCGGTGTGCCTAAGGGATCCGTCCTCTCTGCAACACTTTTCTTGCTCCACATTAACGATCTGCTAAAGCCCGGCGTCCTTGGGTACGCTGATGATAGCACTGTTGTAGAAAGGTACCTATCGAACGCGCGAGCTACTGGGGCTCAGGTCCGGGCCAGCAGAGAGGCATTACTCAGGCGCATCAATGAGACCCTGAAGGCTATAGCTGATTGGGGTAAAGCCAACCTGATCAAAGTTTAATCCTTCCCAGGCATGTCTCATCTCAGCGAAACGTACCCCTTTCCACCTAACACCATCTTTCCGGGGTTTGCCGTTGCCTTTGGCCGACAAGTTGGAGCTGCTTGGTGTTACCCTATCATCAGACCTAAACTTTGGACCATATGTTGAGTCAAGAGCCCAAATGGCTTTTAAAAAAGGAGGGGTAGGCTGTGGACTGCCACTTTGCTCTGTTCTGACACAACTCCCTAGCCTCACATATATCCACAACACTTTTGTACACCGTCATGTATCGAAATGTAGTAATATCGAAGTGATCTTTCGCAGTACGGTGCGTCGCAATTTAAAAGACTCGCAGTTTAAATATTTCGCTGTAAAATACATCGACGTTTGTTGGTTTCGAAGCAGTAACGTTTCGCAGTAACGTGCGCCGGGGTTTGTGTTTTCGCTGTTTAGTGATGACGCTGTAAAGAACATCGAACTTTTGTTGAATCGAACCAGCGATTTTTCGCAGTAACTTGCGTCGCGTTCTTGTAAAATCGAACTTTAAATCGTTGTAAAATGACATCGCAGTTTTGTTAAATCGCATCGGCTATAATCGAAGATTTGTTTGTCGCAGTAATGAGGTACAGTCTTTCGTGAGAGCTCTTATCCGATTTTAAAACTTTTATAGAATCTGTAGGACTTAAGTAGCATTACTCCTCTTCGCCGTGTGGTGTCCGGCAGAGTAGAATAGCACCAACCCCTTACACTTTTGGGTGTCTTACAAGGCGACTAATGTTTTCGATGCATTGTATCTAGAGCCACCGTAGGCTTGAAAATGGGCAACAGCGTTTTCCATTGTTATATTTCATCATCACAGCCCGTAACAGTCCACTGCAGGACTTAGGGCCTCTCCCACGAAAGGGGAGGTTATTGCCATAATCTCCACGCTTAGCAGGCGGGTTGGAGATCGCAGTGTTTAAATATAACAATGAAAAATGCTGCTGCCCATTCTCCAGACTACGGAGACTCTTGATATTTTGCCTCGAAAACATTAGTCGCCTTTTACGACACCATGAGCGTAAGGGGTTGGTGCTATTCTACTCTGCCGGACACCACACGGCCAACTTTACCGGACAACACACGGCCAATGTTACAACACTGCGATCTCCAACCCGCCTGCCAAGCGTGGAGATTAGCATTTAAAGCAATAACCTCCCCTTTCGCGGGAGAGGCCCTCAGTCTTGCAGTGTACTGTTGCTATGATGACATGATGACTCCTCTTCGCCACCACTTTCTCGGACTGAACCTTACTACGCCTACTCAGAGTTCTTGAGTGCGCTCAGTGAGCTGCAGAGTAGATTCAGATCATTTATTAATAAAAATTGGATACTTACACGTTGCTGCAACGGCGCTTCTGGCTTCTATTTCTTCTCATTTTGTATATCGCATAATTACGGTCGACCGACAGGATTGTGCTGCGTATCGGTGAAGAATAGTTTCTGGCTGGAAAACCGACCAAGGTGCCTGCTCCTCCGTACAACTCTGAGAATCGAGCTTACGAGTATAGATTTATTTCATTATACTAAATTAGAAGCTTGAAATATTATTAATGAATCACTTTGCCGCCATTCAATTTGACAGCGTTTGTAACAGGCGCGTGGTAGCACACAGGTGCTTGGATACTCTTGGCTATTCCACCGCGCGTCCGTGACATTTTGTTTCACTCCCAATACCAATAGAAGTTATTTCAACAATATGCAGAAAAAGATCGATCGATCGGCAAAATGGGTTAGTACAGAATCGACTATAACGAAAAATATCCGCTCATGTTAAACAATGACATCGCTTATTGTCATATCGTACCACTAGCTTCGCTGAAAACTATTATAAGTGGTTAGTTGTATTTATTACTACACTGTAGTGTACGTACATGAAATAAAAAAGAGTATAACAATTCTATATTGATCTAGCACCCTGAATGTCAGTACAATGAAACAACTTCGAATTTGCGCCTGGACTAAAGCTCTTAGCAAAGCGCGTTTGTCCTAGACCATCTCGTTGCTAAGAACTTTAATCCAGGCGATACTTATTTCGAAAACAAGGGTTAGAAGGTAGAAGTGTTATTTTTTTGTATATTTGTAATTTGACGCGACTGCATTTCTTAAGCTTTCTCTTAAGTAGCTCTATCTATTGCTGAAACCCGCATAAAAATCCGTTACGTAGCTTAAAAGTGTACTGTGTAGATAGCTACACAGATACATAGGGACAGATGGCGGAAAGAGACTTTGTTTTATACTACGTACAGATACATGAAAATTAGGTACTCAGTATAATGCGGAAGATCATTGTGGCTGAACAGAATGCGAAAATACGACCTAAGCGAGTGGCTAACATTATTGCTAGGATACAGCGTGGAAGATCTCCGGGTCACGATGGTCTCAGCATCGAACACTTCAAGGATATACCTTTCTCTAATTCTGTCACTATTCTTCAGTCAGCCAGGGCCATTCTTATTTGCCAGAACCCTTTATGAGGACTATAGTAGTTCCGATGGTGAAGAATAAGACTGGTGATTTGTCCGACACGAATAATTATCGACCCATCTCGCTAACTACCACTGCCGCTAAGGTGCCTGGCAGGCTATTAAATGGGTCTCTCTCTGAAGTTGTGAAGAGTTTATGACGCCCGGTTCGGGCTCAAAACGGGAGTGTCGGCAGAGAGCACCATATTTAGCCTGAAACACACTGTTAGGTACCTAAGGTATATACTACAAAGGTACAGGCTAAATATGATGCTCTCTGTCGACTTCATAGAGATCCTTATACTTTTAATCTTTCGCATTAGTTATAATATTAGTAGGATAAATATACGTTTCTTAAATATAGTAGGAATATACCTTAATCCACAAGTGTCATTAAAGCAACTGCAGCACGAATTAACAACGTTAGGTAAATCCCATGACTCAGACCGTGTCCTAAATACTATTCAAGTCAGAATAGATCAAATATATAATTTAACATAACTTCTCACATCCATGAATCCATCAGGTGCTAATTGTAAATATCCATTTCTAGAGACGGTTACGAAACAGATGTATCTGCGGTTAATAATTGACAGCAGGCTAAAGTGGACAGACTAATAGAATACGTATGTGATGAACTGCGCGCTATATTAGCTAAGTTCTCAATAATTAAATTAAAAGTAAAAATTTCAATTATTTAAATCAGCGAATTGTTAGCAACAGAATTACCTAATTAGCCTACAGGGGTGGGTTATTTGGTAATAACTGACAGAGTTATTTGTTAATTGACAATCACTACATAGTATAAAACAAAGTCGCTTTCTCTGTCCCTATGTCCCTTTGTATGCTTAAATCTTTGAAACTACGCAACGGATTCTGATGTGGGTTTCAACAGCAGATAGAGTGATTCAAGAGGAAGGTTTATAAGCAAGTAGAAAGAGGGTAGGTAGGAGTAAAGTAGGTGTACGCGAACGAAGTCGCGCCGGGTCCACTAGTTATTAATAAAATTGTAATTATCGAAGCCTATATTTTGATATTGGTAAATTACATTTAAATTTTAATAAATGCTTTTAACAAAATTTATTGTAATAATGAACGTTTAACAGTGTGTTATCAGAATCGATAATGTAAGATGGGTAATCATTCCGTTTAATGAAATGTTAAAAGAGCAAACACTTACTCAGTGATAACTGTCACTCAGGAATGAAAAGAAAGAACACATA
This sequence comes from Blastobasis lacticolella, assembly GCA_905147135.1. Taxonomy (NCBI): domain Eukaryota; kingdom Metazoa; phylum Arthropoda; class Insecta; order Lepidoptera; family Blastobasidae; genus Blastobasis; species Blastobasis lacticolella. The sequence goes on along the minus strand of LR990039.1, from coordinate 9,745,772 downwards.
TGTAATATACCTAAGAACATATGCATACCTGTATATGCATGTCTATTGCAGAATTGTTTGCACGCTGATGCCTACGCCACACTACGCATTCTTCCTTTTGTTTACTTGCGAAGGTAGATTTAAGTGCAAGAACACAGAACACTCAAATGAACTACCCACGTTGATTCATTTTGGTCTCTTACTTAATAATGTGCCTACACACGTAATCTTACTGTAACTCTGCTGTATTCTTGTATGAATATAAATAAATAAATATGCTTGGACAATTCACACAGAGCCATCTAGCCACAAAGTAAGCAAAGCTTGTGTTATGGGTGCCAGAAAACTGATAAACTACTTATACCTATATTTTTAAATACATATTTATATACATACAACTCCTAGACCCGTAACAGAAGTTAAAATTTATCATTTCAATTTCTGCCCTGCCAGGAATCGGATCCCTGTTTGGCAGACCAACGTGTTAACCTACTGAACCACCAAGGCCGCATGATTCTATTTACTTCTCAAATGATAACCACAGTCCTCGGATAAACCTAGGTTTTTGAGGCATATAATATTTCTTTATGCCAGTTTTGAGAGGTAGAGGATAGCGGGGTATCCCGTTCGAATAAGAGCCGCCCGACTGGGGAAGTACCTCCACCTTACAGAATACCGCAGCTGAACAATACACTTTTAAATAGTACTGTGTTTCTGCCGGTGAGTAAGGTTTCCAGAGCTCCATGGGGTGGGGATTTGGGGAACCGTGGCTTTGGCAGTGGAGGGGCATTTGCCTTTTTGCTGCCAGAGCAACGTGTTATAGAAGTGGGCAACGCATTAGCGATACTCTTGGCTTTGCTAATGTCTATGGGCAGTGGTGACCACTTTCCATCAGGTGGCCCGCTTGCCTGCTTGCCTACCGTATGACATAAAAAATAAAAAAAATTATTACTTTAAAATAATAAATAAACAAAATAAGAAATACGTATACCGCAGTCCTAGTCGTTAGCTAGAATATATACCTAAATTCAGTTTCACGAAATTTGCCCATTTTCGTTTATTCTGTACTGACCGTACTGACAAAGAAGTTGGCATAGGTACATAGCCACAGACATAGTAACTACATTCGTCCGAAAAACATAACAATCCTTCTGGCGCAGTTGGATAAAAAGTTGAATCTCGTCGAACCTGGCGATAGAGAGACATCCTTCAAACTGCCGGACACGTGCATACCTACTCTCTTGTTTGGTGGTCTTCTGAAGCTTGAACACCGGAGTACACCGGTGCTTATTATGTGCTGGTGGTCTGATATGACTATTCATATGAGTCGGTGATACCACTATCTCTTAAAACCAGTAACTACGCCTTCCTGAAAATCGATAGTCTCTGCCTACCCCTATGGGACAAGGGCGTGAGTGTCTATGTACGTATATAAATCATAATCATCTTGGCGTTAATGTCCCGGCTGTGCTCTCTCGCACAAGGGCCCGGGGTCCGCCTTGACCATGATCCAGGATTTGGCAGGTCAGGTAATTACAGTGGAGCGACTGCCATCTGACCTCCATGACCCTTCTACCAGGGGAACCTGACCAGATTGGATCATGGTTACCTACACATCCAGTCGCCTGAATGTGCAGGTTTCATCACGATGTTTTCCCTCACCGTGAGAGCATCGATTAGTATTCAACTAATGTACATAACTCAGAAAATAGTCAGTGGTACATTGTCGGAGCGGGATTCGAACCCTGTACCTCTGGCTTACGAGTCGTATACTCTAACCGCTCGGCCACCGACGCTCTTCATGTGTATGTACGTATATATCAAATAAAAATCGCTCACGATGTCACAGAGCGCACAATGTTCGGGGTTGTTCTGGCGAAGAAATCGCTACAAGATTGCCCCTCAATCAGGTAGCGAATGTATGCGGATTGTTTAAAACTGGGATAAATGGCTCTCTGTATGAGTAGCTTGCGTTCAGCGTTAATCGCCAATAGGCTGATTGATTGAAACTGTCTGGCCATGCCGCCCCCACCGGTCACGGGAAGGTGAGGCCGGCCCAAGAAGCGATGGCTTGAAGTAGTCAAGAACGATATGCGTGCCAATAAGCTCACCATTAGGGATGCCGAAGACCCAACGAGGTGGGCCAAGAATAGCAAGAAGGCGGACCCTGGGCCCTCGCGTGCTGCGCGGGGGCGCAACCGGGACATAACGCCAAGATTATGATGATGATGAGGCTGATTGATTGAAACCTTCATATAGGTACGTAGCAGGTATCGTGACTAAGCCATGGCCTTCCTAAACTATTAAACGTAGCATGCCGTAATCAAGAACGCCGCCTTAGAAAAGTTGAAGGGCGCCGCGGCGGGGAATTAGGAGGCGGTTTTGCATAGTCTGTATCATAATGTGATATTCCCCATAATCGCCACACTAGGCAAAACAAGTAGCGAAGTCGAAGCAGTGGCGTTATGATACTATAGTATTCTACTATGCCGTCGACTCTATTGTTTACACACTTCACGACGAAAAGCATTACAAATCTCATTTTCAAAAACGTCTAAATAGATTCAATATCTCGTTCATGCAATATGAAAGAATTTTTGACATCAAAATGGAAGAAATTTAAACATTTAGAATAAAATTGACAGTGTTGAAAGATAAGTATCAATTTTGATAAAATTTTAAAATGTGTTTTTAATAAAATAATATGCTAATGAAATAGTTGTGGAACAGCTCAAAGATAATCTGATTTCTTTCTGAAGATTTCGAGATTATCTTTGGACCTATGAACTCAATGTGCAATAGGATCTAAGATCCGGAGACGTCCTGGGGATCTCCACGTAAGTGTGCCCATGTTACACGGAAACCATACCCTAATTGTTGTGTTTAGTTTTAAAATCGCGCTCGCAACCGATGCCTACTCGTAAATATCGCGTTTTCAAATTTTGACATTTTCGTGGAAAATATTATGTGGTGGATAGAATGAGTGATTGAAGATTGAGAAGATTGTTATAATTTATGGATTGATGCTCGTAAAGATAAGCCCATTGGAAATATATATAATGTCTTATGATAACGGTACGTTTGTGAAGCTGTTGTTCGTTCATATTTAATTGTCTCATATTATTTTGATCTTGTCTTTGTTTCAGATTTGGATTTGTTGATGTGGTTTGGCGTCTGTGTACTGCATTCTGTAGCGGCGTGCAACGATTCCCACCTTCAGAGTCGCCCCATACCTAGACGGCCCAAGTGAACTAGCCTCTACGCCAATCTTGTTCATTCGCGAATCAAAATTGTAAGCAAATCATTTTTTAACATGCTTTTATTACTTACTATTAAATTTCAAACAAAATACTTAGCAAAAAAAATGGTTTGTTGTTGACTCAGTACCTCTGTAATTACTAATTTTCGTCCTATATAGTACAGTCAAATTAGGCTACAATTAATAAGAGTGGAAGTGATTAACCTCTTCAAGAAATACTTTTTAAATGTAATTCAAAGCTTTATAAAATAACCTCTCTGGTAATTTTCAGTATATTTATCGAACTTTACTACACTAAAAACTAAAAAAAATTATTTCATTTTTAACATTGTAACGTTGTCTCTGTTTGCATATTGGGCAATCTCATAGCAGCAGAGTTACGAAACTTTTTTATTTATTTTTAAATGCCTAAATGGCTATTGCTACTTTGGATGAATTTATGTCGAACAAAATTTATAATAATATGGCGTGAAAGACAGTGCAGGCCATTTGTCAATTGGCCCAAATTTTCATTTTGGTAGACCAAATGATACAGGTCTTCTATATATTAGTCGGTTGTTCCTTAGGGGAAAATTTTGCAATTATTAATTTCATCTCAAACAAATGCTGAGACTTAACAACGAAAGATTTGGTTCCCTCATTTTTTCGTCGCTTTGATGGGCTTTAGAATTTCGTCGGCGGATTTCGTAAACTACTATCGAATACGTTTTCCTCGAAGTTAAATTCTAAACAATGATCCATGTTTTGCCAAGGGGTGCAAAGTTAACTAAACTTTAAGATGCTATAGAAACTGTTAATTTGCACCAATTTCTATAATTTCCCATAAACTAAAATTAACAAAATTATTGCGTGTGTAATCAATTGCGAAGTAAATACGTCTCATCCTATCGTGAATTTCTACTGCAAATCACTAACACATGAAATGTACATAAAATTACGAAAATTAATTCACTAATTTGACTGTGGTATTGACATATCGATTTAAAAAATGCGGACTTACAAATATGTTTAATGTTAATGTATTTACAAATGATATAAATAAACTGAAATTTATTCAATCTTGCTTGGTTTTGATTCTAAATAGTTGAGTCTTCTGCTTTATTGAACTATGGACTATCGAGCAACTTTATACCAGTGCCGGTTTGGTTGTTACAGATTGATCGAGTTAGCGGTGATATCTTATGATTTGTATATCACTTCTAAGTTTGATTGGCGCGGCTTTGCTAGTGGCTTGTGTACCCTTTTGCACTCGAGGCTTACTGGAGCGTAAGTGCATGTGTCCCCTGATGCCAAGGTGTCCTGACTGCGGGATGATCTTTTAAAGCCGGACTCTTGCGACAGTGCGACGAGGAGTTGCGCAAGATATTTCGCCATAAATTTCTCCAGGACTAAAGTGCCACCCCCACACTGCCACAATGATCTGCATGTGTTGTTCCGTCGCTGTAGCCGCCGCAGCGTTAATAGCATGCGGCCCCATCTTCTGTGAAAAACTAGTAAAGTGTATCATAGCGAGCAAAAAATAATCCGTGATGTGTACTTTGAGTACCTAATTTACTATGGGGTTTACGTTGTATTGGGTTTAGTTCCCTTGAATTGTCATGTTTACAAAGCTAATTGGCTATTGAATCAAGAAAAATGTTCACAAAAAGCTTTAGATGAATATATAATGTGTAAAATAGTCTTGTCATTTTATTCCCCGTGTTGTACCCAAAATCATTTAACGCAATTTAAATACATGTGCCAATAATTTACGTTGCAATTGTCTTTAACTTTTAGAACGGTTAGGTAAAACTTAACATGTTCACAAGATGTTGTTCCATACTTGGGGTACGGCAAACTAGCATAAGTCCATGCATCGTGTAGAGGCCACTAAGAATGATTTTACACGACAGATTTACGCGCAATTCGATTACAAAATCACTTCGGAGCATTATTTACGCAAAATGTCCACTATACGCAAATCGAAATTATCGCAAAATGTACCAATTAAACTTTCGAGTCTCATTATTTGTTTAAATATCGCTTCAAATAATTTGAAATTACTTAACTTGTATTGAACACAACTTATTTTTTATGCTTTAGGAGACACAGATCTATTTTGTCTAGAGACTACCGTCTTTTTTCCTGAAATTGAAATGTAACTGTAAAAAATAAACCTGTACCGCAATCGAAAATTTAAGAACCAATTTAAGATTATGCTTATTGACAAAGTAGTGTAGTGATAGTAACAACATTGACAAAACCAGACAACATTCAGTCTTATCGAGAGGCCATAGTAGGTCGTTAGAACGATGTCCTCAAGGCGATCTTCGATTGAATGTTTATTGTATGTACTGTCTGTATTTTAGTTTGATCACTACCAATCTGAGCTAATTCCGCCTAGACTCAAATTTCGATAATATACCTGTACTAATAATGATTGACATTCTTGATCCCACAGCTCCGTGGTCTAGAGCTATTTACTAATCTCCACTTTAGTACAGTACCTACATCGAATTCAAAGCAAGTTATATGAACTACAAGTTTGTTCCTGAATACCAACTGGCCGCTATGGGATTCGGTGAAAAAAATATTATTTGTGACCATGAACGGATAGTTGTTAAATTGTAGACTCTTTATTATCAGCGTAGGGTTGCGGGTCTGTCTGTCTTCTAAACACGTATTTGTAGGAGTTTCACATCTTAATAACATCCACCCCTTTCCGCTACATGTCGGCAGATGTTCTATCTTTCTATCGTGAAATTTACGGCTGTCCGCGCAAACCGTTTTGTTCAAACTTTGATATGAAAATTACTTACCCATACAACTCTCTACCATAAACGAAACATGAATCAATTCCTAAGCTCCAATGATTCGTAATCAACCATGTTTTAGTCTATTCAATTGCAGTAATGTATTCTACTCAACGGTATTTTTGCACCATAAAACTTGTCTTGAGTAAATTTAATTTCGAACTCTTAATCCGTGATAGGTACGAGCTTGGACTTTGTAGAGAGAGAGGCCAGTGGGCTACCTGATGGAAAGTATTTATTACTGCCAATGGACATAAGCAACACAAGGGGAAGTAACAACTCGTGAACAGATCGGTGTAGCTTCAATAGAATTGTAGGGACCACTTAGTGACCTTGAAACGGTGAAAACAACATTGGCCCATCACGGGCTAAGCTATATAATCTTATTTTATGAAAAGACCTATATCGCAGCGACCGATTTTCTTTCATTTTCAGAAGATATAAGAGAAATCAATTCAGTAAATATTTTACTCAATTCAGTTACTATATAAATTATTTTCAAACTGCAAATTGGATTACTATAGATTTATCATATATTATCTATCGATGCTTTGATCTAATATTTTGTAAATGTAAAAATATTACATCCGGTGAATTATTTTACACATTTTTTCATGTTCTTATATAAAAAGCAGAACCTACATTCATGATATTGACTTGGTAGGTACCTACACTAATAAGCGAATATGTGTTCAGTAAATAACAACGTAAATGAATTGTTGTCGCGGACACTACGATGGTAAACTTTCCTCTTAACTGCCTGTCCTGTATAAGTAGACAGGATATTCAACGGCGATCAAAAGAAACCCTGGCGTGTTAACAAGAACCGAAGAGAAGCTAAGTATTACGTTAACAGTATTCATAAGTAGAAAATCATCATCATCATCATTATTACTGTAGCAGTCAATCCCGGCTTCTGCAACGATCTTACTCTTCTTCCTCATTTAATCAGGTTTCACCGTCGACATGCCGTAAGCCATTGGTTCTAGCATCTGACTCGACGTCAATCCAACGTTTCTTAGGCCTCCCGCGGACCACCTTCATCATAAAATATTATTAATATTCTTGTATTAGGTAATTTACAAATTGTGGTGTTTTTATGCAGATTACTATTTGTATTTGTAATACAATATTATTATTATTTTCTTTATTCAAGTAACAGTGGCTCAATTTGTTAGTATTATCACACCTTACTTACTAATGTTAGTAACCAATTTTATAGTTTTTGTTGCGAGCCACCTATACCAATAGCATTTAGCTGGGAATTTAGTGCAACATCTTGTATGGGAACCAAGATTTGACTGACACTGCTGAAGCTCGTTCGTGAACTCTTGGCCTGACTGAATGTGCAATGATTGGGCAGACTTAGGGTGAGATATTTTACAGATTCTACATTAGATTGTAGAGGCATGCCTGCGTCTGCTGGTTTGAACAAATACTGGGAATCTCTGGGGAACTCTAGGAATACTTAGAAAATAGTTGACTAAATCCCACGGAAGACACAAAAAGCGATGGATTGACATCGCTGGGTCAAATGCGAGAACCAACGAAGAAATGGATACTGAAGAACATGCGAAGTCGTCGTCGTCCTAGCGCTTATCCTGGCCTCTGCCAGGATCCGCTTTCCTACTCAATCTTCTCCACTTCGCCCGGTCTTCAGCATCCTCTCGTCGTAAGCCGTTGGCTCTCGCATTCGACTCAGCGATGTCAATCCATCGCTTCTTGGGTCGCCCACGGGATCTTTTTCCCTAATACCGGCAGATTCATGCACCTATTTCCCACATATCCCTGAGGCTTACGCAACACGTGACCAAACCAGCGCAGACTAGCCTCCTCTATCTTATCTGCAATATGCCTCACGCCAAGGCTGTTACGTACTCGTTACGTACTCGATCGAGTCGCGTAACTCCGCACATCCACCGCAGCATTTTTATTTCGTTGGCGTAGAGTTCGCGAACGTGTTTCGTCAGCGCTGGCCAAGTCTCGCAGCCAAAGACCGGCCTAATTATACTCTTGTATATAAGCCCTTTGAGCTTTAAAGGGATTTTAGGATCACAGGTGACTGCCGTGAGTTCCCGCCATTTGGCCCAAGCTGCAGAGAGACTTGACTTCATTTTCTTGCTATACTTACGACTTTGCTTTTTCTCGTTACTCACTGGATTAGGTCATGAGCTTTGTTATTTTAATCCCTTCTACAGTTCAATAGGTATTAAATTGCTGTAAGTAGTCTTGCTGTATGCCTCCATGCAAGTCGTATACCTGGACTAAAATGTTTCTTAGATATCATGTAACTGCAAGGTAAGGCACACCTAGTGTTCGAGAACTCCCATCTCTCTCAGACTTGGAATCTTACTATCTTGGAAAGACCTGGACCTATTTGGTCCAACGTTCTACTGGGACAGAAATCACCAACTGAATTTGCACGCTCATCCAAACCTCTTTATCTAAACTGAATTTCACATTTAATTATTTTATGCGCTAATGTAGGATGCTCTAATATTTTAAAAAAATCTGAAGCTTTAAATCTCAAACCATGAAGCTCTAGAAGCCACAGGAGCTTAGTGTCCTGAATAACACCAATATCAGAATGTCATCTGAATTCTTGGCTGTAATAAGCCGCGTCTATCTGGTAACCTTTGCCCAAATAATGTGTTAAAATATTTTTTAAGCATTTATACACTGTGCGAATCTTAAACAAACATACTACTTCTGACTCATTGTCTCAAATGCTAAAATTATTTGACTCTATTTAACATCACATACCAATCTTAAATAAGAAGTTCACTCTTTTAATAGTTGTTCTGTGGACCATCGCATTTTCCTCACAAATTTCAAGACAAGACTGTAAACACAGACTCGATTTGTTGCTGAGCTGATCAATCAGCCTATTCGTATTTCGTGGTCATACAAACAAGCCTGTCTCATACTGCAACTCCAACCCATGTGAACTGGACTAAATAACAACAATACTTTACTATATATTATATTAAGTAAATTAATAAGCTCTATTACAAATAGGTTTATAAGTGACGCCGATGCACTTGTGCAAAAGTCATAATTTAGCCTCTAATAGGATCATAATTTAATAATAAAATTGAATAGTTTAGTCATAATTTCATTGTTACAGATTGAGCACTAAACTTCTGGAAAAATCTTAGGTATAACTCTCAGAACTATTGAGTTCTAAATCAACGGCAACAAATTAAAACAGGAAGAATTACATTTCAAATAACTCCGCTCCGGTCTAAGATATCATAAAAATGGCACTTTATATTAGCTTAGCTGCCGCAGTGGTTGCTGGCCTAATCCTCGTATGTGGGCCATTGGTTTGCAAAAAAATTATAAAAAGGCTGGACAAACTTCAAATCATTATATGTTAACAAAGACAATGAACTGAAGTGATTCAACATACGCGATCCGCTTAGTCGAAGTGAAAGAATTACTTCAGCCGAATTAGAAGGTAAATATCCTCATGTGTGGGAGCTTTGACCTTATCTTCACAGTCTCGACGTCCAGGTTGTCGCCTTATCTTTTATGAGGTAAAGGTACTTTACCTTCAGGAAAAGGATATTTTGGGCATCGTCTTTTAGATTTAGGTGCCGGACTTTGTCACTTTGTTTATATTTCCGCTGAAATAAACAAATATTACTACTCATTTTAATTTTCGCTAGCGGCAAATTCAACATTAACCTTAATTTCAACTCACAGTGGACAACCACAGAACTCTACGACCCCTCCGTGTTATAAATTAGGATCATTTAAAAGTTCAGACTTGTTGATAATCCTTACTTTACTTACTTACTTCCATGCAAGGACCAGCTTGCCGCTCACAATCACTGCGGGTACACTGTCAGACTTTTCTTTCGGTTCGTTACGGGTCTTAAGCTTGCTGTATGTATGTTACCGCCCCTGTGCGTTCCGGCCAGTATTTTACCGTACCAGCTACACATTTGAAAGCGTCTAGATACGAGTATGTGGAAATTCAATATTATAATTTAAATTTTATTAACACAAATCTGACAAATCACAAGCAAAGATATTGGTGTCTGGATTAGGTACGTCTACAAAATTTTATTGGCTTTGATTGCGTATTATTGAAAATATGATCACTAGAAAAAGTATATTGGGCTCAAAAAGCCACATAGTGCTTCACATCAACTACACAAAGCATAGATTAGTCGTCACTTATGCGGCACCAATACAATCTGCTTTCAATTGATTGCATCCGATGCCGAGCTGTGCATATTATCAATGATCACTTGCTCACAGATGATTTATATCCCTTGGGCCTCCGGAGAGGCGTTGGCGACCAGTATGTTCTCTATCATCTGTACTACGGGTAAAGATCCGAGGAGCTGTTTAATTTGGTACCATCGTTACTTTTCCGTCAACGTTGTTTGGATGACTGGCATCCAACAAACGAACGCGCATCGTAAGCCTTCTTACCGAAAACATGCATTTGATGTGAACTGATGTCCCCCCTGAAGTCGTTCCTTTGCCTATAAGTTGGGGTTTATAAGGAATGTCTACAGTTCCTCTAAAGGCCTTGTTCGTACCCCTTGGGAAGACAACAGAATAAAAGAAAATACCAGATGACTCACCAAGGGAGACTTCAGGAGAGGCACGAGTCCAAAATGCATATGTCATTGACAACGGGGACCTCTTTCCGTCATGTTTACCGTCTGACCGTGTACATTCCTAGGCAAAACAAAATTCTAGTCTAAGGAACTAAACTATCTACAAACACAAGCATTCAATAGAATTAGGTGAGCTTATGAATCGGTCTATCAATACATATATTGTAGGGAATACAAGCCTAACTCATACCGCACTCCAATTCACCACTGCCAATACTGCAAAATGACAACTATGTTTCGATATAAATTACATACAATTATTTAGTTATTTTAATATAAGTCGAAAGTCTAGTCATAGGTACTTTCATTGTTACAGATTGCACTGCTTAACTTCATAGTTGCAAAAGACTTCTGGAAAAGTCTTAGGTACAATTCTCAGGACTAAAATTGTTCAGTATAAGGGCAACAAATCCAAAAAAAGGAAGAAGTTCTATTCGTACTCTCCAAATAAAAACGATCGGCTCCACACGTTTCACAAAAATGATGTTCTGTCTCAGCTATACCGCTGCGGCGGTTATTGCAGTAATCATAATAGTGGGACCGCTATGTTGCAAGGAATTATTTAAATTAATTGAGAAATGATCAACAGTATGCCATCTGTTCAATCCCTCCGATTATGTGACGGATTGCTTCTAGTTCAGGCGAATCTGTTCGAAAAAATCGGGCCGGAGGTAACTTATCAGGCGAATTGAAGGTAAATATCCTCTTGCAACCTTTATCGAATCTATCTGTCTCATTTCCCACATACTTTTCGGCGGTCTACGTATTCGACTTCATTCTCTTGTGACAGAGAGTTGAAGTGTGTTTTACATACTGTGTGAATGTGTCATGGAAGATTTTAATTCGCTTAGAAGGCGTATCAATGTCATAATGTATGGAATATGAGGTTGTTTAAATGTATTCCACGAGTTCGTTGAGTAGCGCGGATCGGAGAAGTCAAATTTTTTATGACTCTGGTGCACATTTCGGGTTAAATCTCTTTAATGGCTTGGGTTATGTTAGCTATCAGGGCAACGGTGTTTTGCGGTATATTGTCATAGACTTGTGACATAAGGAAACTTCACAAGAAAAGGTCTGGCGCGGTGAAATCGATTGATCTTGGTGGTCCGTTCACGTCGCCTCTGTGTAAAATAACGTAGCGCCCTCTTGTTTTAACATTGTTTGAAACTACATGTAGTGGACGATATATCTGTAGGATTTCTGTAAGATTGGTGTTTGGGACAAATTTCACAGTTAGGCTGAAGCGTTAGGTGGAGGGGGAGGCACCCCGAAAGGTATCATTTCACACTAGTTTCAAAACATTATTCATTTGTTGATTACTTAACTTGATTACCTTTAATTACCATTATATTTCACCGATTAATTCTTCAGATATAAATATCACAACACCTAGTACTTTCATTGTACTGGCAACACCGCACATAAAAAACAAATAAATTTTACTTTTTGCTCCTGTGGGTACGGCACTTCATTCTTTTTTTGTGCGCGGCAACGAACGCACGCTTCTAGCTAGAAAAGTTATTAACATCTAGGAACTATGCCGAAACGGAGTGCGTAAAAAAATAATTAATTATTATAACGCGAAAATAAAAAAATTGGATCGACGTAGTCGTAAAGATAATCGCCGTAGTCGCGTCATTGTGTATTCTTCTTCGTCGGACTCCGAAGAAAATGCGGGTAAGTTTCTTATAAACCTACTTACAGTGAAAGTGATATTAAATGTGTTATGAAACATGCAGCATCTGTACCTAAGCTATCCTGGAGGTTAACTGCGGGTTAACACGATGGATCTACATAATGATATGAAAATAAGCCTGGAGGTGGACTGTGGGTCAACACGATGGTATTTTATGTAGGTGGAACTCGATTCTATCTACAAAAAATTATACGTGCCTTATCTTAACACTTAAGCATGTATTTTTGTTTTGCTCAGATAATGGAGCGCAACAAATAGTGGAAACCAATGATGTGGACGACTCATCGGCCATTTCGGCCGCCGCAGCTATCCAACCGCTATCGGGCGCCCCCGCCCCGCCGCCGCCGACCGATCCCGTCGCGCCACCGGCGCCGGCCGATCCCATCGCGCCGCCGCTCGCCGACCCCGTCGCGCTGCCGGTCGACACGATCACACAAACCGAGACTGAATCTGTGCCTGAACTTGACCCAGCGTTATTACAGGCTTTAGGAGACCCTGCAGATGATACACCTGCTTATGGCTCCGACATACTCGAAAAATTAGTCCAACGTTAGCTTCCTATACAACAAAAGGAATCAAAAGAACTACTTTTGAAAGATTACGCAATACACGGTAATTGTAAATTACTTAAAGCGCCTACTTTGAATCCGGAAATTACCGCTGTAGTTCCAGAAATAGTCCGATCACGAGATAAAAAGATGCAGGCTAAGCAGGACCAAATGGGTCTGGGCATAACCGCCGTCAACAGAGCGATGTCTCTACTACTTACCGGTGATGATAAGGTTCAAGCCGTAAAAATCCTATCCGACGGTTGTCGGATACTTTCCGACCTTCACTTCGTTGAGACCCAAGTAAGAACGAAGCTCATAACACCAGGTCTGGACAAGGCGTGCCTGTCCTTAATACAGGATCAAGACAGGGAAATTGGCCGGGCCCTCCTCGCTTGACGTCGTCGAGCAGGGGGAGGGCACACAGCAGCGTACTGGACGCCGGGGGCCTGCCCGCCGCCCGCTGCTCAGCCAGCGACAACGCGCTCGTCGGCTGTGACGGCCACCAACAAGCGGCCACAAGCCCGCCAGTAGAAAATCAGGTACATACTGGTAGGCTCCAACACTATTACGACTATTGGCTAGGTATATCCAATAACTCAGTTGTCTTGGATTGGATACACAACGGGTATCGTATACCCTTTGCCCATAAATTAATACAAAATAATTCCCCACAAAATTCCTTTTCTGTAAAAGAAATGCGGGAAATGTCACTAGCCATTCAGAACTTATTGCAATTACGCGCAATTAATGTAAGCCTCAAAGCGACCAGTTTATTTCAAACATATTTTTAACCCCAAAATCTAGTAGCGGTTATCGATTTATACGAGTACTTAACCTAAAACGGTTAAATAAATTTGCTTCCAACCTCTATTTTAAAATGGAGGATTTCAGAACCGCGTCAAAAATGATACCAAAAAATGGCTTTATGGCGACGATAGACCTTAAAGAGTCCTATTTACTTTAACTCTCATCGTAAGTACCTCAGATTTCATTTCGAAGATGACCAGGGCAAACAAATTAACCTTTACAAAGATAATGAAAGAGGTAGTAAGTCATTGAAGAGGTCGTGGATTCCAATCAGTTGTCTACCTCGACGACATATTATGTATCGGAGATACTTACGATGATTGTCTAACAAACGTTCATGAAACTTTACTTTATACAACTCAGTAGATATGTCAATATCACTGCCTCTAGATAAACGCAATAATATAAGGCGTTTAGTAGAAAAGTATTCTCACTTGCCAGTTTTCACTATTCGAGACTTTGCTCATCTAATAGGCGTTCTCACTGCAGCTTGCCCAGCAGTACTGGCTGGCTTTATAATAAAAACCTAGAACGGCAGAAATATCTCTCTCTTATAGAACATGAACGATATGACGCAAAACTTAGACTCTCAGTCAATATCTTACCAGATCTGGTGGACATGGTGGACAGCCAATATATTATCCACATCTAACACTTTGGCTGTACCCAGTTTCAAAATAGAAATATTTACAGACGCGTGCAAAACTGGTTGAGGTGCATATTGAAACAAAAATCGAGTAAACGGGGTCTGGACAGACACCGAACGCAATTGTCATATCAACTATCTTGAGTTGCTCGCCGTATTTCTTGGCTTGAAAAGCTTTGCTCGCGATATTCGAAATAGCAAAATACTGTTACGCGTTGATAACACAACCGCAATCAGTTATGTGAACTGAATAGGGGAAATTCAGTACCCTCATTTGAACGATTTAACTATATCTATTTGGCAGTGGTGCGAAGACCGAAATATTTGGCTTTTCGCGTCATACATTAATACTAAGGATAATGTAGAAACTGATGACGAAGCCAGGAAAATATATCCTGAAATAGAATGGCAATTGTCGGAATCTGAATATCGGGTCATAGTAGCTTCTTTTGGGTAGCCAGTGATTGACCTTTTCGCCAGTCGCACCAATGCCAAATGTACAACATACGTCTCCTGGAAACAGGATCCGGATGCGTGTACAGTCTATGCGTTCACATTAGATTGGAAGCTGGGGGTTTTCTATGCATTTCCGCCGTTTTCGCTGATTTTAAAATGGATTCAAAAATAATTAATGATAAAGCCCAAGGTATTTTAGAATTCCCTTACTGGCCGGCCCAGCCTTGGTACTACTTAAAAGTATAATAGGGATGATGTTCTATATTTTTCACCAATGTTCAATAATTCGTCCGATTCCAGGACCCCGCAACACTTCCCGAGGAAGTTTACCCTGGGTGCAGCGGTGCTTTCAGGACTGCCTTCGCAGCACGAGGAACACCAGACGCTGCACTAGAAATAATGATTGCTTCACTTTTTAAGAATACTCTCCTTCAGTACAGCGGGACATATAAACTCTGGTGGCAGTTTTGTAATTCTAATGGGCTCAACACATTCGTCCATAATGCTGTTTTTAACTAATCAGTACCATAAAGGGGATTCTTACGGCTCTTTAAATAGTCACCGTTCAGCGTTATCTTTATTATTAGGCAGCGATTTAACTTTCAACGAAGTAAAACGGTTACCAAAGGGTGTATATAAATTAAGACCAGTCTTTCCAAAGTATGAAAATACTTGGGATCCACAGGTAGTGCTTAATTTTATCGCGCAATGGATACCCAATAGAGAGCTGCCATTCGAGAAAATTACCAAAAAATTAGTGGCCCTTTTAGCATTATGTACAGCACATCGCGTACAAACATTATCCTTAATTAAATTACAGAACATCAGTATAGGGTACTCAGGTGTTAAAATTGGTATGTCGGACGTTTTAAGGACGTCGGCAGTAGGACGCGAGCAGCCTGTACTCTTCTTACCCTATTTCGTCTAAAACAGATCCATCTGCCCCGCGACGTAATCGTCATTTTTGTCACAAAGAATATCAGGCCTGAAGCGATAAACAACCTCATACTGACTTACCAGAAGCCACATAGAGCAACAACTGCTCAACCCATCAGTAGGTGGATTAAGCAGAATTGTCCATTTATATATAATTAATGCCTATGTAATAAATATTATTAGTATAATTTATAAATCGTAATGTTATTCTTAGTTAATTAAGGTTAAAACCTAATTAGTATGTTACCTACTTAAAAATAAAAGTGTTATACTTTTACAAATGTAATTTCAATTACTTAGTATGCAAAATTTTATATTTATATCTGAAGAATTAAGCGGTGAAATATAATATATGATCAAACGACTTTAACAAGTGAATTTCGATCGATATTATATGAATCGCTTAATTCGAAGATATAAACTCCCTCCCACCCACACCAGAATAACAGAAAACTTTACTTAGTGGTTACTGGTTACCTTTCTCTAAAAAATGAAGTGCCTTACCCACAGGAGCAGGAAGTATAATTTTTTTTTATGTGCTGCATTGCCAGTACAATGAAAGTACTACGTGTTGTGATATTTATATCTTCGAATTAAGCGATTTATATAATATCGATCGAACTTCACTTGTTAATTTCTTTTGATCATATATAAATAAGTACTTACTATATATGTCATATTCCATACAAAGCATCGATAGGCCCTACCAAGTGAATAAAAAATGTCGATGATATATTACACACAATTGGTTTTATTCCAAATTAAAGATTTTCCTTTATTCCACCTTCAGTAGAAGAACTCCTAGCTGGGTATTTTGTGCATTCGTCTTCAATGTCCTGGTAGATGGGTGTACTCGATTTTCTATTTTTCGACTGCCTACTAACGGCATTACAAAACAAATTCACTCTTACACTATATTTCGTTTTAGACAATAACTAACGTGCCTGGCCCAGTGTCTCTGTATGCAATTGAATTTGTCTACTTTATTAATATATATTGTATTGATGGCACTGTTGTAATGGCTCGGAGTTGACGTCTAAGTAACGCAATTCTTTTGCACCGAATGGAAAACACTGACCGCGTTGTTGCAGATATACTACAATAAATAGTGTAAATATTTAATGACCTGTAAGCTAAGTCCTTAAACCAAATCTTATTTTGTATTTCCTTGCAACAGATGTACAGAAATTTTATAGACAGCATATAATCTATGAAGTCCCGTGGTTTTAGCGGAACTACAAACATTAGCTAAGTAATTACCAAGTGTAGAGACAACAGCAGAGACAACAGCGCCACTCTTCAAATGTACTAAATGTTGAAACAGATTATACCACTTCACCGCTGTATAAAAACCATGGCCTTACTACCCAAAAGGGACTGCGCGCTTCTAAGACAAAAACCGAGCCGAGCGAGAGTCACCATCGATAGTCCTGTGTCCCTTTCTAGTGTTGCTACAATTGTTGATGCAAATTCAGAATTACTTTTATTACTTAGCGCGGACACCGACCTACCGATCAGGGCCAGGCAGAGCCGGATCGGGTGCAATCTGAAGGTCATATTTTCACCAAGGTCCATCCCAAGATTACCCTGCTACTCGGAAACTATTGGTCCTAGAACACTAGTTCCTAGAGTGAAATGATAGCATTCCTCGAGATCTACATTTCGTATGACAGCTGTCAAAGTTAAATCTTTTATAACTATGAACCCATTGGTCCTAAAACACTAGTTCCTAAAGAGAAGTGATAGTGCATGTCGACATCTACATTTCGACGTACTTTTAAACATGAACTGAAAAAACTCGCAAACTATTGGTGCTAGAACACTAGTTCCTAAAGGAAAATGATTTCGCTCGTCGACATCTACATTTCGGATGACAGCTGTCAAACTAAGAACTGTTGTAACTCGGAAACAATTGGTCTTACAACACTAGTTCCTTAGAAACTAGTGTTCTAGAACCAATGGGTTCCGAGTGATAACACAATTTAGTTTGACAGCTGTCACCCAAAATGTAGATATCGACGCGTACTATCACTTCTCTGTAGGAACTAGTATTGTAGGATAAATCGTTACCAAACTCTTTTATCTGTTTTGTGGAACAATAAGTCGCAGGTTAATAATTATGTCGACTCGACGTTTGTCGGAGAAACGTTCAGTAGATCAAAATCTATTTTGACAACTACTTTTCGGATTGTACGGATTACCCCATAAAAATACCAAATTCACGGTAAATATATTTCTTCAATAATTGCAACACCAAACATGACACTTGTCAACTTGAAATGACGGTGATTATGCCAATAACATTGTGTTTACACTGTTAGAAAGGGACAAAGGACTATCGATGGTGACTCTCGCTCTGCCCGGATTTAGTTAAAGCAGTGCGCAGTCCTTTTTGGGTGGTAAGTCCATGATAAGAACTTTGATATTTGGTTTTGACCAATGTCATCTTTTCCTTACGGTGCTATCCTACCACAGACCAATGTTACTCAATACACCCAATGCCATCTGGCAACCTATGCTTTGCGCTTCCTTGCGACTCATTGTCCCAATACTTAAATTTTGAAAACTTTGTTACACCAATTGGAGCACCAAAATGAAATTATATCATGCCTCGCGTGCCTAAAGACTGAAATTTAAATTGTATTACAACTGACCTGAATCTATCAATTTATAGATTGAGAGGGGTATGAATTAAAAGCTGTCTCAAACCGCACACAGCCTACACACTTCAAAGACCTTCAAGTACACAAATGCCTTTGACAGATCCGAGAAATATGCAGTGAAATAAGTTGTATGCTGATAGGTAGCTCAGTTCGAATCAATACTGCATGTGTCATATGGAAACTAAGCATGACTAACATATTGTTGGTCAATATTAGCTAGAGAGTCCGCCGGAGGTTTGAAGAGTATTAGCGTCCGCCACTGACTATCGGCATTAGGCGACGTAATTTAAGGTTTATTATTGGGTCCTTTCCTCAAGAAGTTGGCGTTTTGTATGACTGAAATTTTCATACAAGCAAATTTTTCAATTTCTTGGAAATAGACAATTAGATTACGATGACACTTTGTAGGTATAAACCAGACAACATTAAGCAAACTGATGCATACCATACCCTTTTCATAAAATTACATCTGGTTAAAAAAAAACATCTTGGCGTCAATGTCCCGGTTGTGCTCTCGATCACAAGGGCCTGGGGTCCGCCTTGACAATTATCCAGGATTTGGCGATCAGGTAATTACAGTGGAGCGACTGCCATCTGACCTCCGTGACCCTGCTACCAGGGTAGCTGACCAGATTGGATCATGGTTACAAATTCAGTTGCCTGAATTTGCAGGTTTCATCACGATGTTTTCCCTCATCGTAAGAGGGAAAACATTGTAACATCTGGTTGAAGAGACAGAACTGACGATAAATGAAAAGGTGTATTTTAAAACCCCTACAAAAACTTGAGACAATATTTTTTATGAATTTTTAGGGACTTATTGGCATCTAAACACTCTATTTTCGAAATAAAGTATTAATTTTGATATGTTATCTGCAATAAAAGTAAATATTTTTAATTGTAGTAAACGAGAGGCCATATGTGTAATTGCAAAAAATACCAATTTCATAGATAAGGAACTTTTATGGCTCTGTAGATAGTGCGGACGCTCCGGTGTCAGACTTCAAAATAGCGCCGGACCTACAACCAGTTATTATTTGAGGCTAGAACATTTTAAGACCAGCTATATCTAAGTAAAGTTTTGGCAAACTATACTATTATCGCGATATTGTAGTATGTAGGGAAGCCACTGAAATGTTTGATTTTAGATAATGGACTCCCTGAATAAGATAAACTATGTTTTGTATAAACTACATGCAATTATTAGGAACTTCATTAATTATATATAAGTTGAAGAAAGTCTAAGGTCTAGTGATACTTTCGTTGTTACAGATTGTGCACAACTTAAGCCCATTGTTTGCGAAGGACTTCGGGAAAGTATCTTAGGTATACCTCTCAGAACTAGACATTGTTGAGTACTAATACACATGCATTAAATCTAAACAAAGGAAGAATTATTCTCATCACACTCCAAATAACTTTGCTCAGCGCTACTCGTATCGTGGCTTTTCTTCACGAATGTAAAAAGCTGACGAAAAATGTTCGTCATCTCGTATACTGCCGCAGTGCTTGCTGTCATGCTCTACTTGTGTGGGCCATTATGTTGGAAAAAATGTATGACTCCAAAGCCCAACAAAGATACGACTAATAATAAAGATACTAAGGCCAAACCTGCCGCCAAACCCGTTCCTCCTAAACCCTCCAAAGCTCCTACAACATAAATCTCTTATTACTTTGTTCGCCATAAAATACTTTTGTTTGTATATGTGGATATCGAATAAAAATGTAAAAGTAATGTATTATTTTTATTGCTACTAATCGTTAGTACAGTACGTTAGTCTTGCTAATACGCGAAAACGAGTGGAGCGACTTGAATAATTGCTTTTTGTTTGTAGGGTAGATGTTGGGTAGGTGTAGGATAAGTGTAAGGTAGGTGTAGGGTGGTTGTAGGGTGGGTGTAGGGTGGGGTAGAGTATGGTAGAGGTGACTGGCTATTGATGATATTCCTATCAATTCCATAGTAGTTGAACTAAGCTTTAAGTATGAAAAGCCTATTTGAAGCGAGTTTGAAGAGTCTATTCAGAGTATTTTATTCGCTATTGAATCAATAGTAATACAGCCGACAAATATAAGTGGTTAACGGTGGACGCTTACTATCAGGCGGGTTGTTGGATCCTGCGCCTCCCTCGGCAATAAAAAGAC
Source organism: Blastobasis lacticolella (assembly GCA_905147135.1). NCBI lineage: Eukaryota > Metazoa > Arthropoda > Insecta > Lepidoptera > Blastobasidae > Blastobasis > Blastobasis lacticolella. The sequence continues at coordinate 9,725,208 of LR990039.1, read as the reverse complement.
AGTGCATTCCAAACAACTTGAACTTGTGCAGAACATTATTTTTGGTTGAGATGCCTTCAGTACTCTTTGTATTTCGTGAAATTTGAAGCATTCGTACAGTGCTTCCAATAATTGTACCTAAACGTTCTTATGAAACAAGTAAGGCAAATATTATATAACATCCATTATTGCTTTATAATCTTGGATCAAGTTGCTTACAACGCACTATAGCAGGATTCATAGCAATAATGGTCCTTTATTTTGAAACCTCTTTCTATGCTGTTGACCTGATATGGTCTTTGGAAATATATGAGTTTTACGTTAGGTCAGAATTTCTCATTGCTCACTAAGTCCTGATATTATTGGTTAGCTCAGTGCACTGGTTGGCAGTTCCCTTACTTCTTATAGTCATCCTTCTGTACTTTGTTCTCTAATGGAGTGCTAACAATGGAAAACGGCTTAGTTTTAGGTACTTAATTATGCGAGTTCAGCTCTAAAATTGTTTATGTTAGGGTATCTTGAGGTCCTCATCGGTCAATGTTCACTTTAGTATGTGTTGTTTTTATAATTGCAGTGATATATTACTTTAGGATCTTTGAAATTGTTATATATCATTCATATTTCCTCATTCATTTTTTACGGGTAAAATGGCCTGATTTGATAAATATCTAGTCTCAGAACTAGTACCTAGAACTCAAACAGAGGTTGCAAATAGATGCTCCTGATATTTACGTTTCTAAAAAAAATTTGTCGTCTAGCATTCTAACGTTATCTTTATTCGTTTATACCATAAATTACCTTTAATTACACAATACCAACATTGTCTTACGGAGTTCTGAGTTGATACTGCACATTTTATTTACCAAGGATTTGATATAGAACTCTTTCTACTAATCAAATCATTACATTGTACCTATACCTATTAGGCAGGAAATGAATTGCATCTACCTGGTCGTCGTAAGCAACGATATTGAAAATAGGTACATAATCCTTTTGCTACCGCTTTTAATTAAGTAATACGTATTTTGATGATTGAAGAAAATATATTATTTATTAAAAATACCTATTGCCTGTTAAAATAAAGTGGCAAAAAATTTAAATAAAAATCTTTTTTGTATATGGCAGAGCATTTGTACCTACATAATATATAGAAATGCCTTCCTTGTTTCATCGATGAAAATATGGCGGTGACCATGGACGCCATAAAGTAAGTGAAACAAGTCATTTAAATTTTTATTTTAAATATTGTACTGTTAAAGATTGACAAACGAGCAAGGCAGCCGCCATAACATTTACCACTCACTTAGGTTTCATGTAACAAAAATACGAAATTACTAAGGAGCTCTCTACACATAGCCATACTCGTAACTTTTCCGGATTCTGATTTTAGGATGCGTTCTTTTTTTCAGTGCCACATAAAAAATTAAAAAAAAAACTGTCTTTTCTGAAAGAGCATGTCGGTAGGTAGGTGTGGTATTTATGGGAAAAATTTTAATTCATGTGCTGGGGGTGACTAAGATGACGATGAGTTGTATACTAGTAAAAGGTGCCTGCTAGATTAAAATGTGTTGCCGTTTTGGCCCTTCTCGTATCCCGTTTTACACCGTCCATGGCGCAAAGCGGATACTTTGTCAATGCTATTTTTATTCTTGCTTGGTAAACACTAACATATAGAGTATAATTATGTCAATATTTTTATTTGTGTTTAAATTTGTTTCTACAACGATTTCATTCTTAACTATTTAGCTACTCTTAAGTATTCCGTATGATGTGGCCTTCCCTACATATTTCATTATCTTACTGTTCTTTGTAGTGTTTACATGTTTACAAATTTCTTTTCATCACGACTCCATAAAAATCACGGTCCGTCGTAAATAACGAATCGATAAAGACGTATGTATGAATTGAACAGGCCCTGAAACCAACAACGGATAAAACAATGTCCAGTCGATATTATTTCAAACAGCAATTAAACTTTACTCTATATATATAACGAAAAGACAAGACAATCTAAGTTACCTAATAATTACTACTACACTGTTACATAAGTTGAAAAAAGAAACTTTCATTGTTGCAGGTTGAGCACTACTTATCATTGCATCGAATGTTGCATAATTTGTAAGACTCCTGGAAAAGTTTAGAAATTGTTGAATATTAAAACGAAAGTGTCCAAGAAAGCATTCATAACGTAATTAAAAATGGTTTGCATCGGCTTAAGCTATAGTACCATTTTCTACATTTTCCTCCTAATCGTCGTTTGTGGGCCGATCTGTTTCGAACAATGTTGGCACTATCTAAAGCATAAATATCGAAAAACGAGGCGACATGGCATGTGGTACTATTCGGGCGCCATGGAGTCCTCTTATATGAAATTATCTTAATTTCTGTTTATTTGTGTGTGCCGAATAAATAGCTTAAAATAATAAAATGATACAGACAATTATTAAAAGACATTTCTTTTAGCAGGCCCATAAAAGCGCGATGTTCATAACGATGTGTGTTTTGTGTTATTTTTTTAATCGAAATGCCAGGATTTCTTCAACAACTTTAGTATTAGGTTTACCCTTATCCCACTGCATATGAAACTCTCATTCCGTTCATGGTATGCATTTTGTATTTTTGAAGACAATTCTGTCATTGGTAAGATATACAACTTATCAATATTGTGCACAAAGAAATGGACGACCATATTCCAACTATAAGTTATACGGTATTAATTTAGAAGATTCTAGCCTTACCTAAGTTTACCCTTACAAAGGACCCCGCAAAAGTTGTTAGCAATGTGTGATTTTCTTGAAAATATGTTACAAGCCCAGATTAAAACTACCACTGTTTCCAAGACAGTTACCGAAATGCGATCAATTTTGTACAGTCCATACCTACAGTATGATCATTTGACGTATGATTGTCACATTGGGCTTACAAGGGTTTGTTTGACTACTCGACTTAGTGTTTGTACAAAGTGTTTTGTTGGATGACCTAAATTAATAAAATAAACACTAAATATCTAACAACTAATATCTAACATTTTATACACTTAACTTACTTAAAATGTACTACCATTTTTATCAGTCATTGCAATAGTGCTGTGTTTGGATATTTGACTATTTATATCAACACAAAAGAAGTAAAGCAACACAACATAATCGGGAAGGTACTAATGTACAGCTGCAAAATTTTAAAGTTATTCTGCTCATTGTTCTCTAATGGAGTATTAATAATAGAGACTGCTCAGCTTAAGATAATTTATTATGCGAGTTCAGCCATAATGTTGTTTATGTTAGGGTATCCTGAGGTCCTCACCTGCCGATATTCGCTTTGGGAATACGGTCTGCGGATGGTGGTATCGGATTTGTGTTGTTTTTACAACTGACGTTAGATATTTTTTTAGTAACATTGAAATTGTTCGATTTTGTTCTTATTTCCTTATTTGTTTTTCATTTCGAAATGATTTATTATACCATAATTCAAAAATGATTATAAATTAGATGAAACTCTGTATTTCAAAAAAATTGTCCGTTAGCATTCTTCGAATATCAACGTTATCTTTAATCGTTTAAAGCGTGGCTTCCGCTGCTAGATATCCCATAAAATGGTTACAATAATAATTATTTGGAAATGGAGTCAATTAAGTTATTATGGTCATTATGCTCCCTTTAATGCGTAGCAATAAATGGTAGCCTAAACCAAGAAATTGTTAATGTCATGATAACCCCCGCATGGCTCGGAATTTTTCCTTATCCTATAATTTTAGATGTCCCGTAAAATGAGCACACAGGGTTGGTCACCCTAGACATGAGGTAGTTGAGCTATATCACGTTAGTCCTCACAGTGACAATACACCTGCGGTTCTACTTTTTTATCGTAGATGTTACGGGCGTCAGTTAATGGTTTCGGTCAGATATACTGTCTGCTCATTGGATAGTGAGTAGTAAAAAATGTGCGCCTGGATTAAATTAATGGTACTGATAGGGCGACATAATATATTTTTTGGTAGGTGATTGGCTCTTATTATCGGATCGGCAAACTTAGAACGAACTAGCAATGAACAGGAACAGGAACAAGGGTCACCTATACCCTCCGGTATAAGTGTCTTGCCCCTCGTCAGAGGAGTACTCAGTAATCACTAACTTAATCATATCGTTTCAATACAATAGCTCCAATGAGAGAGGGAGTATTTTTTTTTAAATGTAAATGTTACAACTAAAAATTTATTTTTTCTGGCACTTCAAATTGCTTTATAACGAATTTTTAAAGATTACCACGCGCTATTTGTTTTCGAAGCCGTGAAGTCATCGCTTTCCATTCTCATACTAGCCTTGTTCGGAAAGGACGGATTGCACGACTCGCGCATGCAACGTCATAAGGGCTGTCGGATATAATCAGGTCACGTCAATTATGTCAATAACTTTTTAAATACTTATCGTTTCAAAGTAATAAAAACTATTGGTTTTTGAATATTGACTTCTTTAATATATGTATATATGGTATAGGGTAAAACGGAACTTTTTTCTTAGTTTTTCCAAGCTCATTACAATTGAATCAAAGTTATGTATCTCTAATATACAATACCTACACTCTCTTATAGAGCTCTGATATTGCACGTTTTCTTTTGAATTTGTTGTTTGTTGAAAACTGTTTCTTCTAATCAAATTATCACCCACGCCGTAGGTATATCTATCATAGGCAACTGCCAGCTGACCTGATGGTAAGCAACGGCATGGAATATGGATTTGTAATAATACAAATTTTGATTATTGAAAAATTTATAATATTAAATCAGTGGCAAGAATTTTAAATAAACTTTGATTTGGTTTTGCATCGGTAAAAATACGATCATAGACGCCATAAGGTAAGTGAAACAAATCATTTAAATTCCTATTTTTATTATTTTACTTTTAGTGAATACGTTATTTAGGGATATTTTATCGGTCACGCAGTCGGGCGTATCGCGTTCTCGTTCTGTGTTCAAATTTGTTCTGGTTGACCGACGAGTGTGGGTGACGCACTGTGTGGGTATGTCTACGGAACGTCATACAAGACAACGATCGCATAACTCGAACGCGAAACGCCTGACCGCGTGATCACTCTCTGTCTGATAGTTCCCTTGTTACATACCTATACGACAAACGAGCATGCAGTCGCCATAACATTTACGAATGTTTGTGAACGAGTGTCACTAACAGAAAGTACTAAGGGCCTGTTTACACATAAACATAATCGTGACTTTCCGGATTCTGATTTATGACGATTCGTTCTTTTTTTTTTCAGTGCCATATACAGGGTGAAAAAACCATATTTTTCATTTCCTACACTACCAATAGGTAGTGTAGGAAATCTAGGACATGGTCTAACACTATGGCTGAATTGGAAGTTAGACGAAAATTTTATGTGGCATTGTGTGTGTGTATTTTTGTGACGCAAAATTCGTATGCTGGAGGTGATGAAGAGGACGATGAGTTGAGTACTCGTGTATGGAGCCTGCCAGATTATAATCTGTGGATGTTTTGCCTTTAACGATTCTTATCGTTTCCCGTTTTACCCCGTCCATGGGGCAAATGTAAGGCTTACTGCACATTGTAAATATTTATATTAAAGTGTTTAATTTTGTTTCAACAACGATTTCATTCTTAGCTATCCCGTCCTACTGTAGCATTCCCTACATACTTCATTCTCGTGTTCACTGTTCTCTGTACCGTTCACACATTCACGAATCGCTTTTTATCATGAATCCTTATAAATCACGGTCCGTCTAAATTCACGAATCGACTAAGACATAATATGTATGAATTGAATAGGCCCTCATCCGTTGTAAATAAAAGCAACAACGAAGACAATAATGTCCTGTCGATATTATTTCAAACAACAATCAAACTTTACTCAAATTCTGGGAATTATGAGTGTTTAATGAAAAGATAATCTAATCTCGGTTCTTAAGCCCTATCTGTACATAAGCTAAAAAATGATACTTTCATTGTTGCAGGTTGAGTACTACTTACATTGCATCGAATGTTGTATAATTTATAAAGGACACTTGGAAATGTTTAGAAATTGTTGCATATTTAAACAAAAGCGTCAAAGAAAGAATTCAAAACGTATCCTAAAATGGTTTCCATCGGCGTCGGCTTCAGCTTTAATACCTTTTTTGTCATTCTCATCTTACTTATCGCTTGTGGTCCAATGTGTATCGAACAATGTATAAAATTGATGCGAAAATGCAAGGCCAGTGATACGAAGTCCTCTGATAAAAAACAACCTTAATTTCTTGTTATGTTTGTGGGTGCCGAATAAAAGGTATAAATAATAAAATATTATTATTATTTAACTGTATAAATAATACACACAATATTACAGATGACCTTTCTATCCTATTTTAACTCTCGTCGTGATCGTGAATTTGTACTTTAATATTTTCGATTACCTACCTAATTTTAGTAGCGTTTTAATTTTCGAAGTAGACACCTCCAGAGTAGGCTAATTACGAAAAAGGCTGTTACGAAGACTAAGTAGACTAACTGCGACTTTGAAAAGCAGTCAGAAGCAAGACCCTGGCCAACTTTCTCTGTAAAAATAAACCATTTAAAACATGAGCATTAAATTAAAATTTTCTAGTTATACTTTCATTGTTCCAGATTGTGCACTACTTAACACTGCGTCGTTTGTTTCATGATTGAAGAAAGTCCGGAAAAGCATAAACTTATCAGAATTAGAAATTGATGATTATTAAAAGAAAGACATTGTCAAATGACTTTTTGATTTAAATACAAAAATGGTTTGCATCGGCTGTGCTACCGTAGCTCTGGGTGGCCTAATCGTCTTTGGCGTGCCTGTACTACTGACCAAATTTATGAAAAAGATGAAATCTAAGAAACGCTCTTAACTTCAATGTTAGTAAAATATCTTTTCGCGTAATCGTTATAGCTTGATATTTTACTTTCATATAGTAACATAGAAGTCTTTTGTGTAGCGCTAGAATAATTTCCAAATTTAACAAATATTTTGTTATGTGTCGCACCTTATTACCGTGTAGTTGAAAAGTAGCCTTATCCGGATGCGCAAAGAGCTCCTTGGCGGGGTAAATGATAACGCGTATAAGATTGAAAAGACTCATTTGCGGTTTGGTCTTACTGCATAAGGTCCGGGAATACTATACCAGTAGAATTTAGCACAATATAAGGAAGGTCATTTATTTAGAAATATTAACGATCCCACAAATAATCTTTCATACACATTTAATTATTGAATTTATTGTATTTTTAAGACCGCAACGTTTTAATATTTACTCATGCTTTTATTGTAATATACAGATTACGAATTACGTTGTGCTTGTTTCAGATTCCCAAAAAAACAATATTTAAATAAACATAAAATATTAAACTAATTGCCTAACCAATCTGCTCATGAGCATAATATTGAGATGGTTTCTAGCTCACGAGAAAATTTATATATAGATAAAACAAAACACAAGCACCTTCTCGAACGATAGCAAACCCCCAACAGCAGATATTAATGAAGATGATTCATTTATTTTTCATTGTTGTAATGTGCGGTATAGTGTACGTGAGCACATTAGTTTTCAACAAGTTACATATTGGTCCGCCTGACTGCGTCCTTAATTTCTTGACCCAACCACATATGCTTCCAACGGGGCAAACAGAGCGAGCCATTTTACCGCTAACGGTGCCTCCACGCGCCGGACCGCCAGAGCTACCTCCACCCACGGTTCTAAGAGACCGTCACTAGCTAGCCGATTCGCACCCCGAGGCGGCATTTATTTTTTATTTAATTGTATTAATAAAATACAACCATGCAACTTTCAGCATCTTTTATTTTAAAATATTATTTCGTTGTCAATATTATACATATTATTCTAGGTAGACTCTTCACATTTACACGAATTTTAAGGTTAACCAAAGTTTACAAGTTTCGCGGATAATTTCCTTCACAGTTAATATTCATTTTACCGCGATGTTTAAATGCCGTATACCACAGACTATATCAGTAAATAAATAGTGAAAAGTTTTGAGTTTGACCTTAGATGTCCGACTCTCTGAATAAGATAAACTATGTTCCGATATAACTTATTGCAAAATAATTACTTTGTTTAAACATATGTAAGGTGAAAAAATCTAGTGATACTTTTTATTGTTACAGATTGGGCATTTCTTAACACTGCATCGTTTCAAATTTGCGAAGGACAACTGGAAAAGTCATAATTTGTACAAAAACGAAAACGTCAAGAGATTTCAACTCAAACGTCAAGCGAGCTCTATTCAATCGTCAAGAGAATTCAAAAAGGCAAAAATGTTTATCTGCGAGAGCTGTATTTTACTACTGATGGCTTCTACAGCGCTCGCTTGTACGACATTTTGTTTGACAAAATTAAACGATGATTTTTAATATTTACATCATTACATGGATGCAAAAATGAAATTTAATATTATTAAAATCTGATAATTTTGTACAAGATTGTATCGTTACGTAGATTCAAAATTTTTGTCAATGAAATACTTCCGTGTAACAATGTTACTGGGTGCCAAATAAATACTTGAACTTCTTATTCTTCTTCTATTATTTCGTGAGGTACCTATAATAATAGGTACTATTTTTAAAATTATAATATTTATTAATTGCTATACTTAACCTGAAAAAAATGTATACAAAACGAAGTCAGCCTTGAAATCAGTCGATGGGCCGAGCTGAATATTTTAATCACACGTATTCATATACACGTATTTATACCTCTGTTGGTCACCACGCGAAGGTTTGAAAGAACGTTTCTCGCTCGTACGATTCGGATGTGGAATGAGCTCCCAGCCACAGTGTTTCCTTTGGACTATGACATGGGATCGTTCAAGAGGTATATTAGAGATCTCTTCAGAGGCGGGCAACGCATTGGTGCCTCCCCTGGTGTTGCTGATGTCCATAGGCGGCGGTGACCACTTTCCATCAGGTGGCCCGCATGCCTGTTTGTCTGCAGGATAACATAAAAAAAAAAAATGTATTCAAATACGTAAAGTAAACGAATTTTTTGAAAATTCTCACTCTATAGGGCAAATCGCGGGGTGAAATTTTATATGGAAAGATGGCCACCTGATGGAAAGTGATCTCCACTGCTCTTAGACACTCCGCAGCACAACCCCTGTGAAAGTCACGAATTTGTTGTTGGTCTAAATTCAATCCCGTAGCAGATGAAAAGGGTAGTGTATTTCTGTAGACTTTTACACAGTCGGAATCATAGTAACGTTAAACCAAAACCTGAAATTTGACATGTAGATAGCAATAAGTTATATTTGACATAAGTTATTTCTGATAATTCCCATTGGAAGAGGATGAATGGGAGTGGGAAAATTGTAACGTTAATTTGTAATTAGTCAACGAGAAAGAATTTTCAAAAGACTTAAAGTGAGAACGTAAAAATTTGGTTTTAATTAGAAGGAGGTACCGGGTTCCACCACAGTGCCGCCATGTATTAAGTACTTTTCCGAGTTATGTATATTATCTTAATACTAACCGATGCTCTTACGCCGAGAGAAAACATCGTGATGAAACCTACACATTCAAGCCTGATGTGTAACCATAACCCAATCTCGACAGGTTCCCCTCTAAATAGGGTCACGGGACTCACGTTGGTCAGTTGGAAATGGTCCACTATTTGTTTGTTTGTTGCTCCACAATTACCAGATCTGCCAAATCCTGGATAATGGTCAAGGCGAACTCCAAGCCCTCGCGCGCGTGAGCACAGCCAGGACATTAATAATAAATAAATAGTGGTGGACAAATTTACACGGCGCCATCTAGCCCCAAACAAAGTAAAGCTTGTACCTACTATAGGTACTAGATAACTAATATACTACTTATATACTTCTAAATGCACACATATTATAGATACATAGAACACCCGTAACAGAAATTATAATTAGTCTTTTCAATTTTTGCCCGGCCGGGAATCGAACCCGGGACCTCTTGCGACCACTGAACCACTCAGGTCGTCAGGCCACAATTACCATATAACGAGAAGGAATATGTTGACTCTGATCCAAGCAGGCGAAGCTGCGGACAAAATTTACAAGCTAATTTTGTTATCACCGCCATCTTAGAGAACGATGCAGGCTCGTTTCTTGAAAACCCCAATGTTGTAAAAACTTAGTTGAGATGCTCTAAGCACACGGACTGCAAAAAGATAATTTGTATAGTGTAATGATTATGCGATGATCATCACAACTTTCATGAACTTCGACGCGTTATGCGTGTGACAATATTATTGACTATAGACATAAAAATGTTCATTCATCTTTAAAATCTTGACCAAAACAGAATAAAGTGTAAGTTAGAGTTTAGTTGCCTTGATATGAAAAAGAATACAAATGGGTTTCTTTTGTCTAAAAATAAAATATGTACAGAAATCATTTTCAAGTTCACAAGTTACAATGAAATATTGTAAGTTTGACCTTAGACCTATTTGTTTAAAATTAATTGGCAATATCCCTGGTGTCTATAAGCATCAGTGACCACTTACTATTAGGTTGTCATATGTGTTAAATTTTTATTTTAGAAAATAAAAGATTTAGTGATATTTCATTGTTACAGGCACTACATAACACTGCGTCGTTTGTTTGACGGTTCACGAAGGTGTCTGGAAACGTCGCATACCTAGACCGATCGGAATTTGAAAGTGATTATTCTAAAAACATTAAAAGAAAACTTTTCGAATTGAATTCAAAATATTGCAAGAATGCTTTGCGTCGGCTGTGCTACCATAGTCGGGGGTGCTCTGGTCATATTTTCTGTGCCAGTACTTCTTCATAAATTTCTTAATCGGAAAAAGAACAAAAGTGCGAAATAAATAAATAAAATAACAAATACATTTTCATAAAAATATAAGGTATACCTACTATATTTTTTCTCAATGTTACCGTGAGTCGAATAAAAATTGAGAACTAGAGAACTATTTTTTCTTACTGTCTAAGAATTAAAACAAACATGAACTAAATCACGTGACTAATTTATGCCAAGTTTATGCGTTTTATAACTTCAGTTACCAATAAATCAAGTTCCATTTATATTTTCATGTGTTTATTTTAAATGAGAGTAAGTATTAATTTGATGCGAGTATTGTCTGAAGATGTTACCAAGGGCTTTTGAAATTACATGTTATTTTAATTTACAAAGATGATTACGTTAATTTTTCGTTTCAGGTTCCATTAAACGGGCTCTAAGCAATAGCAAATCCTAACCTAACTTAGCGAGTCTTAGCAGCTCCAGCTCTTGAATAAAAATGAACCTCTCATACACATAAGGATACCCGTATAGGCGGCAGGATACCCGCAGTAAAAATTCGATTAGTGATGATATTGGTTATTCTGGACTATTCAGCGCGTGAGCTTTATAGTTTCTAAAGATCCTAGGCGAATGTTAAAATAATACTATTAATATTACGGAAATTTTAATACTCATACAAAACTAACACGTAACCGTTATGTAAATAAAACGCAATATGCTTATCAATAAAAGTGTTTCTTTTTCGTTTAGCAAAAAATAATGTCGGATTTGATTTTTGCAAGATTTAGTGAAATTTCGTTGTTACAGGCACTACATAACACTGCGTCGTTCGTTACACGATTCACGAAGGTATCTGGAAACGTCGCATACCTAGACCAATCGGAATTTGAAAGTGATTATTCTAAAAATATTGACAGAATATTTTCGATTTGAATTAAAACCCTTGCAAGAATGATTTGTACTACATGTGCTACCGTAGTAGGGGCTATCCTGCTCATCATTGCTGTGCCTGTAAGGCGTCGTCCTAATTGGCAAACGATCGTATGATCGAATGGTGCGATTTCGTCGCACGATAAAATTATCGAGCAATGCAAAAAAAACATTAATGATGTTTTTTTAGGTTTTTCATTCCTTGCTTTCCTTAGTTGAGCTATATCTAAGTGGTTTTTCTAAGGTTTTGTACTACTTATCTATACCTATAATGTCTGAGCTACGCTCCCCTATTTATCGCTTTACAGTACGTAATTAATTAATAATAGCTTTTTCTCAATAGCGGGATAGCAGAATATCAATTCACGATTAACGCCACTTTACCTTACCCTATACCTTTTTCCCATATCCTCCTAAATGCTCTCATTTAAAAGATATATGTAGCTTTAATTGCATGATCGTATGATTAAGCCCATCGAATCTACGATCGATGTTAAATGAGGTTTAATTAGGAAGGGATAAAGTCGTCCAGAGAGATTAACCAGTGTTAATTTTATCGCGCGACGAAAATGCATCGTTCGATCGTGCGATCGTTCGCCAATTAGGACGACGCATAATCCTGTTTCTCAATCTGAAAAAGAACAAAAAGCATATAACAACAAAGACCTTTACTTTTCACAATAACACATGCAGGTATAATATTTTTGATCTATGTTAGGTACTCGGCGCCGAATAAAAAAGACAAACTAATTAATGATTCTATTACAAAACTAAAATAAACAGGACAAATAGAAATGAATAAGTTACCTAAATGTGCAAGTTTACACGCGATGTTTTCTCTCACCGTAAGAGCATAATTTACTTTTCAACTAATGTACACACTTAACTCAAAAAAGGCATTAAAATATAAATTACCAACATTAATATGACACTTATTATGGACCTTCAAATTATTATTCTTTACTAACCCAGGCCTAGTTCATAACAAAATATTTTATGCACTTGACGATGAACGTGTTAAATACCTACAGGAATTTAAAAAATAGGCCTACGAAAGTCCAGATCATATTAAAAAATGGCCATCAAATGAACATGATCTATACCATCATTTAAAAAAATGACTGGCCATTATCAAAATTCAAATTTCGGGATAGAAGGCAAGTGACGCCAAATTTCCATTATCTTGAGCATCATTTGAACTGGACCATTAATGGACTCCTATAGTTATTTAACAAAGACTCGCAACAAAATTTAGGGCACATCAACTGCACACGGGACATGGGCTAGCGTCTAGACTAATTATGTTTTCATAGTTTTATTATGCCATATGTGAGAAAAAGTACCTATAAATTTTAATTGGATGCGAATATCCTCTGAATACTTATTTGTAAGTATTAATGATACGAGTAATATTATGATGCCTTTGATATTAATTTTTTTGATATGCATAGATAATGTACGTACTACATTTTCCTTTTCAGATTACATAAAACGAGCAATTAAATTAAGTATATAATAGAAACCGAACATCAAGTCATAGCAGCTCCAGAAAATAAATCAAAATAAAGAAAACGTGATATCTGCAGTAAAATTTCAATTATTAAAGAAAATATAGGTATTGGCAATATTTAATATTCTGGATTGTTCATTATCTGAGATTTGAAATAGTATTAAATTTCCATATATTACGGCGGTTATTAGCTACTATCACGTAGCCGTTATGTAAATAAAACGAAGTAGGTATGCTTATCAATAAAACCGTTTCTTCTTAGCAGAAATTATGTCTGATTTTAATATTGCAACGTTAGATACTGTGCTTGATGAGTCAAAATTTCTGTTGTATATTTTGAATAAAAATCTAGTTATACTTTCATTGTTACAGATTGAACTCTATTAACATTTCGTCGTTTGTTTCATGATTTAAGGAGGAAGTCTGGTAAAGACCTATCAGAATTGATATTGATAATTTCTAAAATCAAAAGATCTTTAGAGTTGAATTCAAATACTTACTAGCAAAAATGATTGGAATGATTTTCATCAGCTGTATTTCCATAGCACTGGGATTCCTAATCATCTTTCGTGGGCCGTCATACGCGCATAAACTTAAAGATAAACTGACACAAACAATATCTAGTGAACTACGATGTTAGTAGATTTTTTACTTTATTTACCGAATGAGTTTTACTTGTGTGGGCATCGAATAAAGATGATTAAACTATGTATCTAACTATTTTTGCTATAGATCTAAAACACACACCATACACATGAATTCTTTCATCAAGATTACAAGTTATGATTAATTGCAAAAATGCAGTTATTGATTCTGGATATAAACACTTAATTTTGGCCATTTATCATACCTCTATAAGTTTTCGGTAGACTTCGCAGTCTGTTGTGTCTTTTTAGAGCTTGCTTGCTTCTATCTGGCATTGCAAAATGGGCTTAAAAAGCAAGCAAATAATAGCTTAGACTAAGTTCACGTTTGGACTCTTTAACGAATACATATGGTCCTAAATCAATTTTCCCTTTGACGAAAAAGTTCTGACTCACTTACAGTCTTGACCTATTTATTGCAGATTATAGAATTGGAGAACCTTCTCATTTTTTAAGGGTGTGTATATTTGAAATGCGTTGTGTGGTCAACGCAGTATTTTGTGCTTTCTTCTTTCGTTAGTTTAAAGTGTTGCAAGTTCCAAGTAATTGCAAGAATTATTGTAGGGATTGCTGTTTTGTTCTGTGCCGTACACCACGCTATATTACACAAAATTATTGGTTGTAGTAGAAAGTTTGAGTAATATTCTTTTTTAATCATTCTTACTCTGTTTTGTTCTTATTGCTCTTTCTTTTCAAACGTCATTATCAATACTATCATCAATTAGGTAGTTTAATTTCATTTCGGGATTGTACTAGTCTGAAGTCACAGGAAATTCTTCTTCCATTTGCATCCTTTTCCAATTTTGATTGTGTTGATTATCTTTGTCGTAGGTATATATTTTACCCTGTTTATAGGAACTAACAGACATAACCGAATGATCATGCCGTTCACAAATATTAAAAATGATTTTACTCATCGTCTTGGTGTAATCGTACATCCATTACATTTTCGTGACTAAATGTTTACTACATTAATGCCCAATTTCACCTAACTTAGGCAACGCTTAAGTTGACATCTAAATGATTTAAGATAGCACTAACAAAAAAAAAATACCCAGCCCAACCTTAAGTGAAACCGAAACTTGTTGTCACTCTAAACTTTATGACACTGGTTTTGTGTCACCTACATGTTTAGAAATATCTTAAGGTGGCAATGTAAGCGTTACCTAAGCTTAGTGTTAGATAATTATAAATTGACATCCAGTAGTTAAGTTATAAAGAGACAATACGTGGATGACTAGGAAAGTTTTGAGATACTTCATATTTTAAATAAGATATCGCCATTATACCTATTATAACATTTTGAAACAATATTTATATATATTTCGAATTCTGAAAGCCATTTTGTCAAAAAATCGATATATTTTTAGCACTTCGCGCGCTTTACCTCGCAACAAAGGAATTCGAACGTGAGCATTTTCGTGCAATTATGTTAAATGATTTATGGCACCGTTGCACCGACTCGTGCAACTTTTAAAAGGTTTTCTCAAGTTAAACAAGATATATTTTCTTTGGAGGCCTTCCTGCGAATTACTGTTGCGAATGAAAACATCGAGGTTGTAAAAAAAGAACCAGAAACGAGACAAGCAGATAGAGGAAAAACCTTAAAATATCATCGCCGACCATTTATGAAATCTTACACCGTCATCTACAAGTCAGGAAACTTTCTTCGCGTTGGGTTCCTCATGAACTGACTGCTGAACATACCTAAACATTCTTTTCTACGAGTAACCATTTATCGACAATGGTACGCTGAAGTATGTATACCAACTGTTTTGGAGTGTAAAATAAAAATCTTCCTAAAACGGATTTAAGAGAGCGAAACTCACACAATCATCTTTAAAGAACACTGAGATTAAAGAATTATACCATCCGCTTTATAGCCCTGATCTAGCTCTGTGTGACTTCTTTATTTTTCAAAATGCAAGGCATATAGTTTAGCCTTGGGGTAAGATAGCCCTGAGGACGCTCGGAATGCTTTTACAGCCGCAGTTGAACCTCTCTAAAGAAGATTATCGCCAGTGCTTCAAGTCTTGATTTAGACGGATGAATCGCTGAATAGAGACCGACGGAGGGTATTTAGAAAAGTTGTAATAAAAATTTTAATATTAATATTTAATATCTTTTTTTGTATCTCAAAACTTTCCTAATCCCTTAAAAATGTTAACATTTGAAGTAATAATCCCGAAATCCTCACTTGCGGACTGGGACAAAAAGGGTGGAACTAATACAAGAAACTTTAGGTATGATGTGTGTAATATCTATAGCTTTGAAAAAGTTATATCTAGTTACTTCATCCACAATGAGGAAGTTTCCTAAAAAATTTTTTTATTTGAATATAAAAATTTGAGGTAAATAAAACAAAATGGTGAAAAATTTTTGAAATATCTTAATAAACAAAATAGTTATGAGACTTTAAACTTAGGATTGCAAGAATCATTTCATTAGGTGCGCGAATTCGTGCGTGACATCACCAGGCCGGCATCCCGCCCGCCACTATGGCTCTACCTATACACTGGTACTCTTAGTGACTCTAACTTCGGAACCGTAATAGCTAGACACTTAAATTTTACACAGAATGTGTGTTATTATGGCCGCTATCACAACAAATAATAATAATCATAATTAAATAAAAATAAAGGGGTGTCTCCATAGATAAAACGTGATTTTAAAGGCGTTTCAGAGGTTTAATTTTTCTCTATCGCGTAGTGGTTAGTTAAACTTACATGCATCACACTTTGTGGGAGCGGCACTGGTCTAGTTGCAGCGTGCTTGCGAGATCGATTCGGGAACAGGATGGGTGACCGTTTCGTAGTCTGAGGCTAGTCTAACTGCTACGAGCTCTGGTTAGGCGTGCCTCCTAATATCGTTGGCGAAGCGAGGTTGACCAAGGTCAACCATACATTTCATGTATGGAGCACCTCCCTTATTTTAGATTTTTTTATTATTTATATTATTTGTTGTTATAGCGGCCATAGTAACACATACTCTGTAAATAGTTCAAGTGACCAGCTATTACGGTTCCAATGATACAGTCACTAAGAGTGACGTCACAGCTAGATCGCGGCAGCAATAATTTCACGAAAAAATATGTAAACTAAATAATTTATCTCTAAATATCCTCAGTCATTTATTGACGGATTTCAAATTTTTTTTCACTGTCTTGTTAGTTTTGATCTATATTTTACACTATGTCATTAAATATGGCAATATCGATATTAGGAAACTTCCTCGTTGTCTGCCCGCCACAATTGAAGTCAAGGGGCCCTGCCTAAAACACCATCTTCCACGTCAATGCATTTGTATATTAGCGATCTCCGCGTAACATCTAAGAGTTACGATTTCAAATAGGTGATCTTCAAAATCATGAATATTATGATAGTACCTATTCTATCACGGGACATTGTTTAAATAAATTACAACATTTCCCAAGTAGGTATAACTATTTACTTCAAATAATTAAGTCAGCATCATGAACTCTTATCATCATGAATTCAGATTTTGTTTTTGAAACGATAAGAAATTTTCTCTTTTTCTAGGGAAAAAATTTCTTAATTTTTAGAGAAAAAATATCAGTTTGAGCTTAGACTAATCATTTAAGATTCAAGGTCAATTTCCTGACATTTCCATGTTCCTTTTAGAAATTTACAAAAAATGTAGTGATATTTTCATTGTTACAGATTGAGCACTACTTAACACTACGTCGTTTGTTTCATAATTTATGAAGTAAGTCTGGAATCATCTGAATTTGAAATTGAATACAGGAAGACTTTTCAATTTGAATTGTTTGAAGTTGTAGCAAAAATGATAGCCATCAGTATAACTACTCCCGCATTAATAACTGCCACCCTCATCATGCTTTTTGGTCCATTATTGTGCAATAAATTGCTGAAAATGTACAAAAAGAAAACTACCAGTGCCTGTTGAGTATGTTCTAAAGAAAAATTTACAAGTGGATTGGATAAATTATGTGACAGAAATATTTAATTTTAAACCGATAAAGTATGTTTTGTATATATTAGTGAGCGTCGAATAAAACCGAAAATTTAAGAAAATATTTTTATTGCTACAAATCTAAAACATACACCATAATATCACTTGACTGAATTCTTTCAACTAGACTAATTTAATTATACATATAACTCAGCCATTAAAGAAAGGGATCGAAAATGACGGTGCTGTTCATATATTTTGCGTCTCGCTCACAATTTAATTGTGTGAGCGGGAGGCAAATAAGAGCGCCGCCATTTTCAATCCCAGTAATGACTAAATTATGTAAGATAGTTATTGAGCAAATACGTTATACATTGGCCCACTCATTTATCGGAAGACAAATAAATAAATTAACAATATGACACTTATAAATTAGATTATTGACTATGAACAATTAATTTACGCTATGTTCTGTATCTATTCGCTGGACTTCGCAGACTTTCGTATCGTTGAGGAGTTACTATCGTAAACGCTTCTTTCTTTACTCTGGTGTTGAAGGACGGGCCTAAAATTGCCTCATCTAACTTCGCAATAGTCGCCGTCGGTGTTTGGAATTCTCCAACTAGTTTTACCATGGGCGTTGGCCGTATGATTTGAACTTTCTCATGATTCACTAAAGTCATTTCTTTGTCTTCTTTAATTTCTGCGCTTGACCTATAGAATCGTTTTACTGGCGGAGAATGTTCTGCTTCTTTCAATGCCACTGGGTCAATTTGAGATGCATTGTCCACTTGATCTGTTAGTTTCTCTTGTCTAACTGCGGCGTTATTTACTTCTTCAATTAGTTTGATGTCTTGTTTAATAATTTCAATGGCAGGAGTGGTTGTTTGGATAGACTGGCCCGTTGATGTTTGCAAGGCAATATTGGCTGCTGTAGTGTATGTCGGATTGCTGTTATTTTTTAAAGTCATTCTTCGCCTATGCTTTCTTTCTGATGATGACGTGTTTTCGACAGAAAATGGCCTAGGTTTACTTTCGGCGGACGTAAGTTGTCTACTATTTTTATTAAAGTTAAGGTCAGAGCTTACATTCACCAGTTTGATTTCAGAACTTTGCTCTTGGGAAACAACGCCTGCAGTCGCAGGAGATCTGCGCTTCGCGGAAATTCTTCTTCCGCTGGAATTGGTCGTAGTAGAGCTATTGAAATTCCTATTATTTCTGTATACTGGTGAAGTTTCGTTAGCTACAACTATTGCATTTTTGTTGCGTCTTTCATCCACGTACGGTTGAGGTGTAACAATTTCTAAACCATTTCCGTTGTTAGACTTTACTGGACTTTGCTGATTTTCTAGTATGGAAATAGCTTCTTTGATTCCTTGTACGTCTTCTGGATTTTTGGCTTGCTCTGAAACAAAATAATGATTAAATCCTTAAAGGACAATATCAATTTATTGTTTTCTACATTAAGTATATTTTTCTAATTTGTCTGGCTTTGGTGCTCTCTTAAATAATCTAAACTAAAGAACTTCATTATAGGAACATCGCAAATGATTTCACTCACCTTCTTCTTGCATTTCCTTTTTGTACGAGGAGAAGAAAGTGAGAGCTTTCATGAGCTGATAGCTCTTGGAGACAGGTATGTTGGTGTCGTAGAGGCGTCTGGTGTTTTTACAGTCGACGTAGAACCACCAGTTGCACTTGAGGATAGTCTGGTCGAAGAGCGTAGACTCTGGGCAGAGGAATGACTTCATGACGAGGCCGTCGTCGGTGAGAGCGCAGACATGGAACACCTGCAAAGTTCAGAGTTAAAACACCGAGTCCATGAGACTGTTCTTAATAAATTATTAAATATTTTTGGTTCTGTTTCTTCACTACTTCTTCGATACTCTCAACAGATTTTCTTTAGGTTTTGAGAAATTTATGGTGTGGTCTCGACCGAGTGATTAACAGGTTTATGTTTATTGTTTGTACCTTAGGTTGCCAGGGCAGATTGCACGGTGGCCTGTTCCAAAGACATAAGCTCGGCCACCGATGTAATGTAGTACTTAACATCTAACTATACAAATTAATCTACTCGTTGAACAGTCTCGATATTAGCATGGCTGTTTGAAAGTGAAATTAGGACTTTAGCCAAGGATATATCACCTGCTTGGGTACCAGTACCATGGCTTGTACCGAACTATCTACTTCTGCCACGAAGCAACAATTGCATGCTTACGTTTTTGTGTTAGGATTTAATCCTGTCCTACTTCCTACTTTAATATTGTGAAAGTTTGTAAGGACGTATGATTGGATGGGTCTTTGTTACTTCTTCACACAAAAAACGATTGAGTGAATTTTTATAAAAATCGGCAGAAGCACATAGGCAATTTAACCCGAAATTCAATATGGTTCCTCCATGAACTGGAAAATGGAAAGCAGCGTTTCCACTTGTGAGTTTTCAACAATGCTAGCTTCAGATTGATCACCCTGTAATCCCACTAAGGTGGCAAATAAGCTTGCAAACTGCCTGATGGTAGGCAATTACTACAGTGTAAGATCTTTGCTACGGGTATCACTCTGGTTTTATTCCCGTGTATTGCCAACAATCAACTAGAGATTTAAGACTATGTATGAACAAACTTTCTCGTAGAGTGGTAAGTTGTAAGAGAAACGTCTTAAATCATCAATACGGGAATTCCCTTCATTAGGGAATTTACTTACAACATGAAAAACTATATGTGTATTTTGTACTATGTTATATATTTCTTATCGACTCTGGAATGGCTGGACCGATTTTAGATCAGCCCAGTAGGTGATCCTGTGAAGTTTACTAATCTGATTTCGACGCCAGGGCGGCCACTAGTTTAATAAAACTAAACTCCGAACGTTTATGCTTGCAATACAGTTTATAATTTTATAATTGAATACACTAATTGCGTATCTATGTAAAGATTGCGTTTTGTTCTCACCATGCAGCCAAGACTTTCGTCCCCGTAGAGTCCGGGGAAATACTTCTGATCGCCGCAGTGGAACATGGTGTCCGGCAGATCCACCTTGGACTGGAACTGGTCGTCGAAGTTCTTCTCGTAGCCAACAGGGTAGTACTCTCGCGGCGCATTCATGACTTTCCCGGACGTCGGCACCCTGGAAGCATTGGCGTGGCAAATGGGCACACTGTTCATTATCATAGCAGTCATAGAATGGCCACTGCTGGACATAGTCATCCACGCTGTTCGATATCACCAATTGATGTCATTAATTATTTTAGTCTTTATTTTTATATGAATATGCCATACGAATAAATAAATAAAAATGTCATAACACGTTGCTCTGGCAGCAATAAGGCAAAAGCCACTCCACTGCCAAAGCCACGGTTCCCCAAATCCCCACCCCATGGAGCACTGGAAACCTTACTCACCGGCAGAAACACAATACTATTTAAAAGAGTATTATTTAGCTGCGATATTCTGTAAGGTCGAGGTACTTCCCCAGTCGGGCGGCTCCAATTCGAACGAGATACCCCGCTATGCCCTATCTCTCTTGAACACCATTATACTATTTCCCCGCGAACGTAGTCGAGGGCAAAACCTATCGAATAGTAGAGACTGATTGCAAACCGAGACTTTAATCGCCTTCTCCATTTATTTAAATTCATTTTACTTAAGAATGTACGAAAACAAATTATTATGAATGTACAGCAGTCAGAGTACACTCTGACTGCTGTACATTTAATAAGATCCATTATAATAAGATCTGTTTTATAACGTCTGGCACAATATGCCGAGTTCTACCAGGGAGGCAACCGGGCGCGGGGCGGACCTCTCTACACACGGTGAGCTGGTATAGGACATGCTAGTCTAATACACCCGGACGATTACATTGTGCTCCCACAATGCAGCTATATTGAGCTAGCGGGTCACCTGATGAAAGAAATCAACGCCGTACATTGAAACCCGCAACACCAAGGGAGTCACGAATGCATTGCACGAGGTACGTTTGAAGTGGATATCAAGTACTCGACTGCAACCTAAAACACTATTCTTACATACTCTTAAATACATCTTGCTCAAAATGTCCAAACTCTTTCTACTCCATTCATGTGCTACTGTGATTTGGTAACAATATAATGATGTTGCTAACACGTTTTCTATTTCACACCCGTCTAATTCACGCTATTGTTTTTTTCGCACAAAGTGATTTCAGTAATTTTGATGTCATCATAAAAGATTGCTGCTTGGTACGTGTGATAATGAACTTGAAATACATGTTGATGCAACGTAATTTTTAGGTATGGTAGCAAGATCATTCATAAGCTTGACTGATCGATTTATTACCAAAAGCTCAACGTAGAGGCCATGTGGGCTCCTTCAGAGTACAATTTAGCACCATTTCCTTCTTTTTAACGGTGTCGTACAACGTGACTAAGGTCTCAAGAAACTACTACAATAACACTAGGACCATCGTCCTATATATATTGCCACGATCTGCCAATTATTTTAAAAGAGGATCAAGTCAGGATGTTCACAAAATATGGTTTAGAAGTACTTATCTGCAATACCCTACCTTTTTGGTTTCTGAGGTGTTGGCGCGATAATTTCAGGCTCTGGCTGCGCTTGGAATATGAGGGAGTTCTCAGTGGTGGTGGTGGTCGTGGTAGATGTAGTGGTGGTAGTACTGGAGACCGGGCTTGGAAGATTCGCGTACTTGTTTAGTAGCTGTTGCTGACGCAGGGCTATGGCCGCTTCTACAGCCTCCATCGATATATTGCCAGCTTTTGCGATCTCGGCAATCTTAGCGTTAATATCCTCCTTGTTGAACTTCAGTGTAGTGTCGTCTCCGTAGCCGGTGATGCTGTTGTAATCGTCAACCTTTTTCGTATTATAAACGGGATAGAGGCTCGCCAGGTCGTGGACTTGGTGGGGAACTGGGTCTACAAAATTAGAAATAGGATTGGCTTTCTGGACAGATACAAAGTTTTGAGTAAAGTAGGCAGGTGTTCGAGTTGGATATGTTGGAGGTGGCAATCGTTGGACGGATTCATTCAAGATGGGTGCGGGTATGATTGTGAGAGCTTGTGTTTGTGGAGCAGCGATGGGCATGGGGACGAATGGATGAATAGTGGTCGGCACGGAAAATATTTTGGGTGTGTTGAAAATGAGAGGCGTGGGTGTGATTCTGAGTAATGGTGGGGCGACGTGTGATGCTGTCATTTGCGAGACCATTTTTGAGACTTGATCGTGTGATACATGAGGATAGTTCTCACTTTGATAAAGTGGCCCTGGTCCTTTTGACTGCGGTATTTGCAGCGGTGTGTAGGATTTCTTCGTTGTCGCAGCTATAGGAATAACTTTCAAGGTGTCTTCTTTGGGCGGGAGTGGCCTAAACGGTGGTACTCCCATCGGCATCGGTTTGGCGATGGTGACGGTGGGGTTGGCTGGGTTGGCGACGGCAGGCGACTCCATTGTAGGTCCGGAGACAATAATGGGCCTCATGGTACTGCTGACGCGGCGATGCAGGGTGCTCAGCTTATCCATCGCCGCCTGGTTGGGCCTGGCCGCGGGAGCCATCGGCCTCATCATGATCCTGTTCTGTTTGCCGCGTTTCTGGAAAAAATACATATTCGTGGTTCAAAATAACGCAAATCAAAGGAAATTTATTTGGAATTCGCCTTAATGGTATCAAGTAGGTTCGCAGGAGCACGATTAATTAAATGGTTCGTTCACATCAGCGTTTTGGTAGAGGGTTCAAATGGTCTTACCTCTTGCTTGGCTGCCGGCCTGGCGGAGGTGTCGGTGATGAAGTTGGGCGGAGCTCCGTTCTTGACGCTAACGGATCGCCTCCGACTGGGGTCCAAATTGGTGAGAGACTGTTCAAAGCCCAGTTCGTCGCCGAGACTAAACCCTGGAATAACAGATTATAAATGTGTAAATGCGAATACATTGACTGGTAAGTTGATTCTACAGAAATATAGATATTTTAATGTACGAATTACTGTTAATATTTAATATTACTATAGGCATTCAATTTACTATAACATAATTAAACTAAGTATTTAAGACATATCAACTTAGAATTCGCTAAGCACTTAAATTATTATCATACATACGCAATCGCAATGCAGGTAGGTAGGTATACATTAATATTATGGTATGAAATTAATCAAAAGTCAATACACCCTGTTTCCCGATATTTGTTCCTTCAACCTTAAAGAATACCGGGAAGGACACCCGACTTTTCACTAAAATTCTTTAAGGCGAGTAAATTTCATTTAAGCGTGTATAAACAAATCCACATAAAATAAAATTTCATTAGCACCATACTAATAGTTAGACTTCAGGCCACATCTATGATTCAATCTTTTCAGGTTCCCCTTATAGACAGGTCATGGTGGTCAGATGGTAGTCGCTGATCTGCCAAATTCTGAATCAAGGTCAAGGCGGGCCTCCGGGCCATTCACGAGAGACATTCATGCCAAATTGATGACCATACTAATCGTAAAGAATAGACAGTTTCTAACAGCTTATAAGAAACTCATTATTCCAACTATATTCAAAAACAGGTACTGGCAGGCACACAATCGACAAGCAAATAATTTCCTCATCATATCTTAATTCGCTAAAAGATCATTTGTAAATGGGCAGGTGAAAGCGTTTTGGCATTGTTCCCTTACGTTCGGTATGAGTCTGATGCATTTAAGCACATTCACTTGTCGTTTAGACAGCGTGTTGAAAGTTGTGTTAGATACCATATTGGTACTCGTATCTTAATGCGGTACTTATATACCGTGTTATCTTATATATATTGAAATCATTCTAGCCATACTTCAGACTACTCCTCTTAATGAAAGACAGATAATAATAAATAAATAAATAAATATGCTTGGACAATTCACCCAGCGCCATCTAACCCCAAATTTAGCGAAACTTGTGTTATAGATGCCAGAAAACTGATAAACTAAATATATTTTTGAAATACATACATTTTAATTATTGTACAGACAACACCCAGACCCGTTTAACAAAAGTTAAAATTCAAAATTTCAATTTCTGCCCGGCCGAGAAACGAACCCGGGGCCTCTGCGTGACAGGTCTGCATGTTAACCAACTGAACCGCTCAGAGGGCCTATCGGCTATCTAAGTGGACAACTGAATTTGACATAAAAAAATCTGACACTACTCTAATTTGGTAGACGCTATTGCCAGTTTTCAACGTAGATAACGTGGTGTAGAATTATCTAGTGTTAAATACAGTTGTCAACTGAGTTAGCCAATAGCCCCGCAGGTCATGAATAATTGTTTATGTGTAATGCAAAATAGTAAAATTTATGGCTACGTGGTGTCCGGCAGAGCACAAATTCATCAGTCAAAGGTAAGTATCATATGTACCAGGCAAAGGTACCAGGAGACTCAGACGACTGGGACCACCGTAGACCAGAAAAAGGGCAAAAACGTTTTCTGGGTGTGTCAGTTAGGTTAGGTTAAGAGGAACACCGGTGAAAGGAACGCGGCACCGTAACTCTTAGGCGCTGTACTATCTGGCAATAATTGTGCTAAATTGGTCGTACGACGGACGTCGCCCGACCTATTAGTCCGTCGCACTACGGTTGCCAGTTAGGATAGCGCCTTATACTATAGAGTTCAGCTCTACAGTAAACTGTTCCTCTCACCATATCCTAACTAATAAACAATGTTCCCCAAGTTAACTAGTTTCTAAACTATTGAACAGATTTAAATGAAACAAAGCTAAGAATCAATTATAGAAAACCGCATCGAAATCGGTCTCTCCGTTCGCGACAGACACACGACGTGTGTGTCTGTCGCACATACACAAAGCCACTGATACGTCAAACTTATAACACTCCTCTGTCTTCGCCGGGGTTTAAAAGACATACTGATTCGTTCCCCACTGCTTATATTGCTCCATGATGATTACAGCAATGACCTTCACTAATGTGGAGGAGGTTCAAGTACAAGAAGACTCTAATTATTATGGGCTGTTGATGATAATAATGATAAATAAAAGTTCTAAACACCGAATCGAATTCAATTATGACACCATCAATTATTCACGGTCCAATCGGAGTTGAATGATTTAATTCATTCATCATCGTTCGTCTTAATCGATTGAAACATTCGCTGTGCTTTCGCTTTTGCCAAATGATAACGTTGTATTGTTTAGTGAAATTGCTTCAGTTGAACTTTAATACGACTACAGCAATGCACTTGTGCCTTTTTATGTTAGACAGATGGTAAACAAGTAGGCCACCTGATGGAAAGTGCCACCGTCGCGTATGGAAATCAGCAACACCAGCAGAGCAGCATCAGCATCATATCATCCGAAAGACGCCAGCTGGTACCTGCGATCTTAACCAGACATGTCCCATCTCATACCAATTTCCCACCTCTAATGAGACCTATTGCCAAAATTACAACAGAAAATGGGGAAAAGACGAGAGTAGATAATCGCTTTGTAATTCGTAATTATAATTTTGTAAATATTTATCGGCCATTTCACCCGTTGATAAATGGTGACGTAGATGATTGGAATATATATTTTTAGATCTTACAATTTAGAGATAATAGTGAGGTGATAAATGGTGTCGTAACGCTTACCTATACTGGCATGGGCTTTGACTCCTCCAAGATTTCTCACTCGGAACAGCCCGGACTTCTTGAAGGCGCAGTTGATCTTGAAACCGAAGTCGGACTCCAGGACGCATGTTGGCTGCACTATGCCTGAGAAAAGAAAAAAACAGCATTGTAATACTATAGCTACTTCAGTTTAGATTAAGGGATATATGTGCATGCATACGGTAGCCCCTCTGGGCTTTTTATTTCCAGAGAAAGTATTGACGTTGTTACATTTAAGCCAAAATTGTGAAAATTCACGAAATTCCGAGGTTTTTGGGGTTTTTAACCTTTAACGATAAAAACTGAACCCAAGATAATTGTATTGTACATCCGTCAGTTTGTCGATCACTCAAGACGCGTTTACGAAGACTAAACATGAAGTTCTGGTAATAGTAAAGGCAATGTCTTAATAATTACTTTGGGTATTTGAACAGCTGCACAGATCTAGATGAAATGTTTTATGTTTGTTAGTTCGGCGTATTCATGGCGTGTGTCCTACTCGTCCTTGTCTCTTTTTTTATTTTGTCTTGACCAAGGTTACTGACAAAAATTTTTACACGCATAAATTTTAATCACAACCTGCAATCAAATGTTAATGAAATATATTCAATTGGATACTCAATTGTTCTGTTATTTACTGTATTCTAGCTCGAGTCTGACTTAAAACGTGACCCGAATGGGACTAGCCCTCGACTAGTGACCCAGATTTCACAGCTTTGCACAAAATAGGCGTAATATAGCAACACCAAGGCGTTGTTTGCTGTGCGCCTACGCATGCAGCTTGGCTAAGTTCGCAGCATAAAGTCTGACCATGGTGTTCTTTTATTTACAAAATTAATATGTAGTTGGTACTGAGTACCCCTCAGTACTCCCTTCAGTAGAGTGTGGTAGTAGTTGAGTTGTACCCCTGATGGACTAAAATTAATTGCCCGTAGTACCAAGCACATCAGTAGTATCATGGGTGAAAAAATCCAGTATTACCAGCGGTAGTACCACGGCTATGTTTTGACTTAGGCTTATTTTAGGATATCATTATAGTCGTATCATAAACCAGATTATTCGTTTAGGGCCATTGTACGTCAACTAAATGTTACTATTATGTAATGCAGACAGACCACCTAGTTAAAAGCGGTTTTCTTTTTATTTGATGGTGGTAATTAAGCTATCGGGTCCCCGCATAGTGATCACCGTCATCATCTTGCCGTAATGTCCAGGTTGTGTATAAATGCGCGAGGGTCCGGGATCCGCCTTGACCATGATCCAGGATAGTGGAGCGACTGCCATCTGACCTCCGTGACTCTGCTACAAGGGGAAACTGTCTGTATTGGATCATGGTTTACACATTCAGTCGCCTAAACGCCTCACCGTAAGAGCATCGGATAGTATTCAACTACTGTACATAACTCGGAAAAGAGTCATTGGTACATGGCGGCAGCATTATTAACAGAGGATCCCTTACAGGGGATGACCATACTGGATCATGGTTACACATTCAGTCACCTGAAAGTGTAGGTTTTATCACGATGTTTTCTCTCACCTTAATATTAGGCCACCGACGCTTCCATAACGCTTACTATTTAACCAAAAAATGAAGAACTGCAAGTGCGTACTCCCAAAGCTTGACGTCCAACGACAAAGGACAATGCTATTGGCAACAGAATATAACCTGGTAACAGAATCTAACCTTACCATGAGCTTACATAAAATCATTACATATTTATTTTAATAGCTAAGATGTTACAAATGGTCAGTCTCTAAAACAAATGCGCAATATTATTACGCTTGCTTCGGCAGTCACTCGGTAAATATCCCGAACATTTTTGAGGTCAAGACACGAAACTTAAACATTGAGTGCAAACAGTAAAATATACTTTGCATTTTGTAGTGGTTCTAGTACTGCTACTTACATGACATTGAGGCTAAAATATTTAGTCAATAAAAGAAAGGTCATCACAGTCATTAGGAACTATTATTTTAATTCGAGTGTAGGGTGATAAATCACACATATATCGTGATTAAATACTATAGTTGTTTATTAACTATTACGCACAATGATGAATTTTTGAAATCAGTTCAATAGTTTTAGAGTTCACTGCGTTCAGACAGACAAACGAAGCGTGGGGACTACGTTTAATAATATACTAGCCCCGGCTCCGCACGGGTTTTATCGGGGTTACACTATTATAATATGCATATATTATATAAATAATCCTTCCGAAAGAAATGATCTAAATTATAATGAAAACTGTTTTAAAATCCGTTGCGTAATTTAAAAGATCTAAGCGCACATACGGCGGGAAGACGACGGGAAGCGACTTTGTTTTATACCATCACAGAGAAAAAATACCACATTTAAGAATATTTTTTTCAAGCCATCTGTCTGGACACTTTAATGTATATTCTGCAACCAGTTAATTTGATGTTACAACTTTATTGTTACCATTATTAATTATAACCTATAAATAGTATGTCTGTTAACTAATAGCTAATCATTTATAATGGCTTACCGAAAGTGTGTTGAAATAACGTTTTAGCAACGGTGACTCAAACACTTACGTACTTAGTAGTAATTTGGGTTTTTTACTTTTAATCCTACTATCCTACTAGTATAATATTATAAATGCGAAAATTTGTAAGGTTGTGAGTTTGGAATAGTTTGGATGTTTAAATGGACGCATTTTGATGAAATTTGGCAGCAATATATCTTATAGCGCAGAATAGCGCATAGGCTATCATTTATTCCGCGGTAACGTACCATCATATATAGTATACCCTATATAAAGTGCTTTATAGTATTGGTATCATATTTAATTCATCGTAGCAGATCACTATCACAAACACACATCAACAACTTATATTATGCACCTTGACTTGAACCTCCTCCACATCATAAAAGTGGCAAGTTTTTGCCCAAATCACCACTATTGACGAGCGGGGTCGAGATCGCTTTATTAGAACACTCTACACACTAGCTTTTTCCCGTGACCTCATCCCCGTAAAATTCTGTTACGGGTTTCAGACCAGTTTTCATGGAAATAACATTGAATTTGGGGAAAGCCCCCTGATAACCTGATAGCTTTCTATAGGTGAAATAATTTTTTATGTCGGTTGTTTTTGAGTTTATCCATTACAAATAAATGATAAAATATTTTCTCTTTACAATATTAGTGCCTATAGATAAAACACAGCTGGCCATTTTGGGATCCCTACGTAATATGTATGTGTGTATTGCGTATGTATGTAAGTCTTTTGTTTTCGCAATACAACCCATACTAAAACAGACGGTGTATCAGGAGATCATAAAGCTTTTCAATAAAAGCACTTCATTTATGACATGTGTAAACTTGTATAGAGCGCGTGCAAGATAACTTTGTGCGCGGTTGATAATGGAACTAAAGACAGACAACCATCAAGAACAACGCCCAAATCAAACAATGACCGACAGAGTCGCCATATCTAAGTGCAGACTTATCTTGCATGGATGCTATGGATCAGCATCAAGAAATTGCTTATTTGTAAGCGTGAACACGATCGAATCACAATTTATTAGTGACTGTAGTGTGAGTCATTTAGAAGCCTATTGGCACTAACGAATTTCAGTAACAAATTATAGCCTATGGAGGAAACATATTGACTACGAGTTTCATTTGCACCTTACTTGTTATGTACGATATCGTTGCACCACAACTGCATCTGCATCTGCGGATCACGCGCTGGGTAGGGTTCCGTAGATGCCTCTCAATATTTATATTACGAGCATTATCAATAATTACATTGGGACGGACAACAAGGTGATCCTATAACTAAGGGTACCGTTATTTTTCTTTTGAGGTACGAAACCCTAACAACCATCTTCAAATTTTCTGGGGTGTCATTTTATATATAGATAAGTATTCGGTTATGGATCAATACGGTAATCTTTTATATAATATATCAAAGTCAAACTCCATGATAGTATTTTTGTTGCATGTTAGTTTTGTCGGTTATGTGTTACCGAGAAAAAAGCTTAGATCTATGAGACCCTGATCTAATAATAGATTGCAACGAGATTAGTCAGGCTTTGGCAGAATCTGCTTTTCAACTCTATATACACATCCAATACGCCCGGTCTTCGTGCATCCTCGCGCCGCTGCTTGGCTCTCGCAAAATAGTTATAATTGTAAATGACCAAACTGCAACCTTGTTGAAGACTAATTAAGTCTGTCGTTGCATCAGTTAATGGCGAGTTTGCGGTGATAGTGAGCGGTTTGCAATGCCTCAAAGCGAAACTAGCTTTAAAAGTCTTTTTGTTTGAAAAAGCCGACTATTGACCTCGTATTTATGAAAGGGATGAGACCGGTGACCATCTAGATGGACCTACACTGCATTGCGACTATAGATTATTGATGGAAATTGCAACTTAAGGAGAAACAGAAAAAGCAACTTCCGAAAGTATAGGTATTTGTGTAGCAATTAAGCAGGTTCCTTGAAATAAGATTTTTGAAGGTCGATAACATGTCTATTGAGCATTCTCCATTTTGTTTCGTCATTTCTTGTGGTAAGTACTTACATTTTAATCCAGTTTATACATATATGACGATGACATTGCTAAACATTTAGCAATGTCATCGTCATCATCATCTAATTGAAGCACAAAATGTCGCGGTTGACGTTAGTCTGGTCAAGTGCATCTTCCCATGCCGACCTAAATGACTCAACACCCTGTTCGTCGTTCTACCACCTAAACTTAGACTTCTTAGACATTTGACAGTTTGGGTATATAGTGACCTTTTTCTAATCTGTGGTTTGGTAGTCCTATCACGGTCATATCTGTAAGCTCCTCAAGGTCTTCGGTACACTGGACTAAAATTGTCATGTCATGTTCTGCCTAACGCAGGCATCCTATCATAATGATCTTCGTGAGGCCATTTAAGCTCATGTGAGGAAAGGGTAAATATTACTGATATCGTTTGTATCAATAGTTGACTGAAGTGACTTAAAATTCATTTTCAAATAGGAAGCTACACTATTACCGCTCTTTATCGACCAATTTACAAGATACGTACTACTCTTGGAGGAAACGAAGGTCGGTTTTTATGTTGGTAAGTACGAAACACAAAGTCGCCGGGATATAGAATTCTAATAAATAATTCGTATTTCATATTTGTCATACAAACTTTATCTATGTTTCCTAGATTATCTACTAAAAAGATAGGAGGTAATATCTGAAACAACTCATCCTGATTTAAAATAATATCTTCCCACCAGAAATGGTAAAACTGATGCGGGAACGCGTAGTGTGTACGTTACTTTAAACGCCAAAGTTTTGCGCTACATTTAAAGAAATAAGTACAAAATATATAGTATTGGCAGACACTTTTACTTTCGCTGGGAGGATATGGGTGAGTAATTGACGGTGACGCGCTAGACACGAGGTGTGCTCGTGTGCGGGCGCGCGGCCGCATATCTCTGAGAAGGGCCGTGGGCCATACTGTAGAGACAGTCTAACAAAATAATAGTTTTAATAAACTAAATGGGTTAACAAATGGGTCCTAAATAATTAACTAAAGTAAAAATATTAAGTATATTCTTTGAATTTGTAGAAAAATACATAAACATAAAGATGAAGTTTTTCGAAAGGCACATCAAGGGCCAGCACCGCATCTGTTCCCCTTGGGTTGCAGGTATTCTGGTCGACGGTGGCCGCTTTCCATGACGCTGACCATCCGACTGTGTGTACCTCACTAGGTAATACAAAAAATTGGTATAATTTCCAAAAGTAGGTTCCCATATCTATCTCACATGGAAGAGAAAGATCTTTGAAATCGAATTGTATGATAATACTAATAAAAATATAAAAACTGTTACACGCCAAAGCCAGTATAATGGACAAAAAGGTAACATACAACCAATACACTCTTACTTTTACCAAGGATATTGGTGATTTAGTGAGTAATACCGGCGAAGCGAACGCGAGGCGTGTTCGACTGCGCACGCGCTGCCGGATGTCTCAGAGAAAGGCCCGCGACTGGCTTACTTACGACGGACGGTACGGTAGCGTCAGTAATCTAGATCTGCAAATTTTTTTACGACGATGACCAGTAAGTAATGTGTAGGTACAGGTAGAGTAGTAGTTGGTCGTAGAAGAAGAATAGTTGTGGTTGTATTTTTAATTTAGAGTGTATTTCTATGTAATAAAAAATATTATTGCATACATAAATAAATAAATATGCTTGGACAAATTCACACACCGCCATCTAGCAAAGTAAGCAAAGCTTGTTTTATGGGTGTGAGATAAGTGATAAACTCAAGAACGGATTTTCATGCTGTTTTCACCAAAAATGTACAGAGGGATTCATGAAGGATAGGTGTATAATTTGTTAAGGTTACTTACCCGTGCGAAGTCGATAGTTATTATTTATAAATGTCGAATTTCATCTGATCCTACCTATTTGTTGTTTAGTTATTTTATTACTATAATCCCTTGCAAGATACAAAGTTATACAATACAATGCTAAATTAGTTTTACTACCAATAACAATAACATGCAAGCTTGTTTTGCAGACCCTACCGTGAAGAATGCGTTCGGCCATTCATTTGGTGACAGCCCGGCGAATACAAATTGTTAAAAGATCGTGCTATTTTTGATAGCTTCGTACAAATCGACGAACTTCAACCTTTTGGTTATCTTCGACATATTGATGAACGAATTTTATTTTGATATAGATTGCATATAGATAGGCTATTGTAGTCACACCTACACCTAAACTTTAATTGGGTAGCACTTTCTTTCTAGGTATAACCTTAGGTATTATATTATTAGAGCGACAATTTATCCGTTTTTACGAGACCTGTGCTAAATAACTTAATTAATTACTCAATCGCATTAACCTATAATTCTAATAACGAAATCGAAAAAAGTCACAGACATACCGCTGCTCACGCCCACCAACACTTGAATTACAACAACAAAAAGAGCGTCCATTTTACAAAACACCAACAAATTAAACGCAAAGGAACCTGCGAGGTGCGATTCCAATAAGTAACTAACGCCTGTAACTCCTCAATCGAACGCCGTACATTTTCTTAACTGAAAAGTGAAAACCGTCGAGCCGACGATGCGTAAACGGAAAAACATGGTCATCATTAATACGGCAAAGTTGGCATGAAACAACATCATTGCTGCTTGTTGCTGGTCATTACCATTGTATAGTCATTTAAGCACATTTATATTGAGACACATGCCATTGTCCGATGCCAATTATGCGGTAAGAGTGACTCTGTTGCATTTGTTCCGCAAATAATTGAATGTTCACGGTTGTTTCCCAGATAATGTGGCGTACATCATTTGTTGGCAAATAGATTTAATGGCGCGGAAAATGTTTCAATGTTAGCTCTAATATTGAAAGCTAAGCGCGTACTTTGAGTTATATATACGTACAGTGACATTTGATCAATGCAACTTAACTTATACCTGTGTTTGTCAAGTGTAATTATAGATCCATATACAATTAGAAAGTGCAATTACTTGCATATATGAATTTAGTTGAAGTTACTGTGGTGCGTCTTGAATTTCAAAAAATGTTATATCGTTTAGAATATGTTTCTGAACTCATATCAATAATCATTTTCTACATATGAAGTCTGGGAAAGAAATTTTCGTTTTGAAGATTTTGAATTTTGTAGATTATTAAGATGATCTTCAAAGGACCCGGCTGCATAGGTCTTTGTCCTTTTGCCATTCCTCTATTGAAAAATAGACAAAGAAAGTAAATTGAATAACGTCAATAAGATCCTTGATGTCAAACGTTGGTGCTAAAATTGTGAGCGGTTTAAACCGACTAAGTTTAGAAGGCGGAATTACGAAGGAGGCGGTAAAAGTTATAGACTACTCAATAGCTTTGAGTTATATATACTCTTATATTTTACTATAGTATGCCACAAACAAACTTGAAATAATCTACTCTAATACTAATCCGACTCAGTAACGGCGTCAATGCATTTCAAAATGAAGTACCGTTTTTTTTTGCAGAGAAACGTTATATTTAATCATTAAATTATTCTTATTTGTGGTTTATTGGATTATGTTATCATACTTTCACTTGTCGAAGTGAAATATTGTTAAAATGTAAAATAATTATTCGTCATCATGTTTTAGTTAAGTTTCTAGACACGTAAATAGTTTGAAATAAGATCTCATCCGTGTTCTTTTCAACTAGTGGACGGGGAAAGTATATGTAATAGTTTGAAGACTTAATTATCAAAAAGCCTACTGTTTGACAATAGTACATTAATTTTCGAACTTTATAATAAAGGTGTGCCAAGTTTTGTTCATAAATTGATGGTTTAAGTGCACAGTCTCCTCTCTTTGGGCTGTAAATCATTTGTAAAGATCACTCTTCGTTCTTTTCCTATATTTCAAAACTAGTCTTTGTTGACGATATTTCGACGCTTGAATGGGGAGGTTGTGCAGTAAAATAATTAAGCAATAAGCTAACTAGTATTACACTGCCTTTCACAGACTTGCGGTTTGGCTCATATAAAACCTAGTATTAGTGGAAAATGTGACTAGCAGAATGACTGTAATTAGCTTAAACTCTTCCGAGTAGACTAAAATCTTGTAATTTTCGTAACTAGTTGACATCACTTTCAGTTACGCCACTAACTGGGCTTATATTTACGTTGGTCCGCAATAGAATTGCATGAAATTTGTTCATTTCCAAATCACGAACTTTATCCTACTAATCCTTCTAATTTTATAAATACGATAGTTTGTGAGGATGGATATTTGTTACTCCATCACGCAAGAACTATCTTCTGACCGAATTTTAATTAAATTTGGTAGTAATGCAACTTATATTCCGGAATATCACACCGGGAACGTGTCCGAAATGTAATTACTGAATTTTACACGAACTAAGTCGCGATCAAGTCACCCGCTTGATCGTTACACTCTCTTAAAAAAAAATGTCATTGCTGTAACCCTCAACCTTGACGATCCTATTAAGTTACTAAGAGTTACAAGTTACGTGCCGTTACAAGTTGTCTCATAGGATACCGTCATAGGCTTTCCCATGCTCACGAAACCAGCTGAAGTAGACGTAATACTAATAACATGGCTGATACCAGATGTAACCGAGCCTGGGTCACTTTCCACGGATGGCCTCGTGAAAGTGGCGCTGTCCACACGCACGGGGCAGACCTAACTGATTCACTTATCGCTAGTGGAAAATATTAAGCATACTATTAGGTTGATCAAGGATAGAAATAGTTTGCGTATTCCTAGAGCTTTCACTTTAAAAAAATTGTTAGTACCTTTTGCCCGTGACTCCGTCCGCGTAATATTCGGTTATAACGTTCCAGACCCGTTCCCGCGGAAACTACATTGAATTTTGGGATAAAGTATAGCCTATGTGCTATTCTGGGCTATAAGCTATATTTCTGCCAAATTTCATCAGAATCCGTTCAGTCGGGGTCGCCACCACGTGGGTGATTCCCCTGGTATTGCAAACGTCCATGGGCTGCGGTGACTGCTTACCATCAGGCAGGCAGTAAGCTGGTTTGCCACCTCAGTGGTATAAAAAAAGTTCGCATACCTGGTCCCTCTTCGATTGCAAATATTCTGGACGACGGTAGTCGCTTTCGATCAGGTGGACCGTCAACAAAATAAAATAGTTTTTGCGTGAAGGAGTAAACAAACCAAACAAACATCCTTACAAACTTCCGCATTTATTATATTAGTAGGATTTGTATTTGAGTTAGAAAGTTTCTCTATTTTGCCGTGCCGTGTCTATGTGTAATTATTTCTTTATTCCTTTCTTCTTTAACATTGTGCGACATATTGAATGGAACTGCTACATCTTCAATTGAATGAAATTATTTTGCAAAAAAAATATTTCATCATCACAACCCGTAACAGTCCACTGCAGGATTTAGGGTCTCTCCAACGAAAGGGGAGGTTATTGCCATAATCTCCACGCTTGGCAGGCGTGTTGGAGATCGCAGTGTTTAAATATAACAATGGAAAATGCTGCTGCCCATTCTCCAGACGACGGAGACTTGATCTTTTGCCTCGAAAACATTAGTCGCCTTGTACGACACCCATGAGCTTAAGGAGTTGGTGCTATTCTACTCTGCCGGAAACCCGACGGCCAAAAAATATTTAATACTAAATAAATATACGTGAACAACTCACACAGCCCCATCTAGCCCCAAAGTAGGCAAAGCTAGTGTAATGGTTGCTAGACAACTGATAAACTACATAAATAAGTTTAAATACATACATATTAAACATATAACACCGTCTGGGTCCTAACTTAAATTAACTTATATTTTAATGACCTTACACAGTTATCACGAAGTACAAAAATATGTTAAAGAACAATACATAATTATTCGTAATCACCTCCCATAAACTCTGTTCTACGTATACACGTCTATGGCCATCTGTTTAAATTCTTCTATATGTAAGATATAATTATGTAGAGTTAAGTTACGACATATAAGTGTCCGTGATGGCATCGTATTATTACGTTTGTTTTGTAAACACACCTTGCGTTAACTTTCATGCGAGATAACGCATAATTATGTCACTTTCTTGCGGTGTCAACGGATGAATTAAAAAAAGTATTTAATTGAAGCCCCATTAAAAAAGATATTTCCGCGTGCCGCTTATTTCACAAAGAAAACAAAGTGTGTATGTACTGATAGTTCTTTTCATAGTGAGTTTTTTAAACAATATTTAAAAATCTGTACTATTTCGCAAAACAGAACTATATCCATTAAGGTAAACAAGTCTTTTTATTTATGTCACAAGTACATAAATGTTGCAAAAAAATAAATTAAAAAACCTACATGGGCATAAGTTAGCATTGGATATTTCGTCGTTTTTAGCTTGAAATCATCAAAACATAATTCGGTTACTGAAGACTTCTTTGATCTTGACCCACCTAATCGTAATGGCTATCTAAGTAAATAATCGTCTGGTGAGCTTTTGCATAACGAACGCCATTATAAAACGATCATTACAGATCCATTACCTTACGTTGGTGTTGTTAACCTAGTGATCTGGACGGGTATTACGATATAGAAACATCACTCGCTCAACGATAAATGTTGTCAACACTATTACTTTTTTACTAAACTTGGCTGAAAACAACAATTTAATCACAATCTGTACTTTTCAATTATCAACCAGGAAGAGAAAAGGACTACGTAGTGAAGACAGCTTTGAATCAGCTGTAGAGAAAAAATACCTACTCGACAACCTTGACATAATATCCACCTAAGATACGCACCACCTTACATGAAAAAATGAGAAGAAGAAGAACATTTATTTTCGACTGTCGACCCAGCGAAATAAGTTGGTGTTCCGAATTTTGTATTTCACATAAGCCGTACCCAGCGGTATTCACGC
This sequence comes from Blastobasis lacticolella, assembly GCA_905147135.1. Lineage (NCBI taxonomy): Eukaryota > Metazoa > Arthropoda > Insecta > Lepidoptera > Blastobasidae > Blastobasis > Blastobasis lacticolella. Next base: position 9,687,423 of record LR990039.1, on the reverse strand, counting down.
CGCGCAGTTTAGATTTCTGTAAACATTCAAATATCTCGATCCTAATATTTTTCCGAGGCCAAAACTACCTAACGATACTCGGGAATAATGTAGCTTCCTATTAGTCAACTATTAGTATTAGTAACGTGTCGTGTTAGTCCCGATAAATGTAAAAATATGTTATAAATGGTTTCCTCTTTATAACAAAAGTATAGTAAGCTATGTCGAGACATGTACATCACCAGACGTCCCTGTGTGGAAGTGTTGGATTTCTGCTAATGCAATATGCGTCGCGTGTTAGTGCCGATAAATGTAATCATATGTTACTAACTTTTCCTCTTTATAATAGAAGTACAGAAATCTATGTCGAGACGTCCCTGTGTAGAAGTGTTGGATTTCTGCTAATGCAATATGTCGCGAACAGCTCACTTTTATGGCGAACGCACCTTGCTATTCATTGTAACGAGTGAAGTGAAGGATCAAGGGTCTCGGATAGATCTTGAACCGTGGATTGTTAGGGTGCCAGTTGCGCCACGCATTTTGTAACTCTTAACTTTTAACACCTGTTGAGGTTGTTTAACCTAGTGCGATACTGTGATTTTGTGGTCCTAGTATGTGAAATGTATAGGCTAGCGTAAATATGTGTTACAAAACAGCAACGTTGCACACTTAGATGGCCTATGGAGATTTAACGTAGAAAGTTGAAAAGAAAGCGGAGTTTTAATCAAACACGGCCATAGTGACTTTAGGAAACTTAGCTGTATCAAAACAACATTAATTTGATGTGTCATAAGAATTCCGTGCTGTAGTTACAGGTCGCAGTTGAAAGACGCAGGCTATGAATAGAATCGCAAACTGCGATTCAATAGTATCGCAATAAAAGAAATTACGCAGGTTAATTCATTTTTCATTCAACCAAGTGCTGTACTGATTTTTTGATAGCTACTTTCTCTACCCATTCAAGTTATTTTAACAAATATGCAGTAACTGGGATTGGACTGACTTTCAAAAGGGTATAACGGGTCAGTTAACCCAAATTGGTTGCTCCAAGTTCACTTCCTTTTCCGTGCTCCAAAATACTTATAAAGACCAATTCACTTACTGGTTTTAACTACACGGAACGTGTTTTGGCACAGCTTTTATATTAAAGCATAGTTTTTTTTGTTGACGATCTATATGGATTGGGTCTGTCCTGATGTAGGCCGTGTAGGAGTAGGAATCTACAATTCGATACCGCAGCGTTGATATAAATTTAAAATTTCTCTTTTATGATTTGATTAACATAATATATGACAATCGGATCATTTTTATTTTCGTTTTAGCTGTCATTTACGGAATGCAGTGTATGAAACTACAAATATCACTAAAATACTTGAAAACTTTATTTTTTAGAGTTTCTTTTACTTACCTTTTTTGCAAAGTTCCTGTTTGGCTAGTATTTAATTTTTGACAAATGGTAATTACTTGATCGGCAGAGTATAGTCGGTTTTATTCTTTATCGCGATAATCAAACATTTTAAAATACAGTTTAAACGTTTTTACCGCATACCTTGATTAACGAATCCTCCCGTGACCAAGATGCATGTGCGTGTACTACTCGTAAGTACACGGTAAAAATGCCGAATGCACTGCTCGCGCGCCGCTCGCGAACCACTCACGAACCACTCGCGAACCACTCGCGAATTAAAGTTACTGGAACGGCGCGCGAACGGCGCGATGCATTTCATTGTACGGTGCAGCTTGAACAGCAGCGTGCGTTGAGTTGGTGTAAAGGCGCGGACGCAAAGCGGCACGGGCGCATTGTGGCGCGTCCGCCAAATCTGAGGCTCTATCTTTGAACCCACAAAACAATGATCGGGCCACACAGCCCGCGCGCGCGCGACCCAGAGCGACACGCATGGACTTCAAAGTCGGACAGTTTACAATTCAGATTTTCGGCGTAAAAATCTTTTTTTTTTTTTAAATTAAATATTGACCACCGAAAACAAATGATTCAAAAATGGGAAACATTTGCGTCATACTTCAAATATTCGACTTTTTTATGCCGAAAATCAAAATTTAAACCTGTTCGACTCAAGGCAAGCGGTTTAAAAATAAGGCCCCTAGACCTCACCCTTAGGCTGTTAATGACTGCTATCGCTATTGCTTCAATGTGACATAAATAATTCAAAATACATTTTAAATAAAAACAGGCCCTAACTTGAGTAAAGAAACATTCACAAGGAGTTTTTGTTTAGACAAAACTGTCGCCCTTACCGACTACGCAACTAAGGCGTTGTCTAGGCATACAACTACCGACTACAGTACTGTTTGCTTGTAGAACAAGCACGCATTAAAGTCTATTATATTTCTGTGCACATTTGCTTAACGCGGGAACCCAAGATCTGCGCGCGCAAGGCCGCCGCTTTCGAAATGAGCCCAATACGGACGGACAGACGTACACCCATGCGGAATACACCTGCGCCGTGTTTTTTACCCGTTAGCCTTTTGGCTGGCGAAATTTGCAGGGTTAAGGATTAAAATGTTGACCTTTTGTAGGCAGTACAGGTATGGTACTTTATAAGTTTATGATGTCGTTTTGCAGTTATTTTAGCCCGGCTTGCATCAAATTCTTAAAATCATTTAAGAATGACGTTTAACGTCATTTTGTGTTTATCTTAATCTTAAATGCGCTAATAATTAATCTTAATAATAATCTTAATCTTAAAATTTGGTGCAAGTCGCCCTTTTTTTATTAATATGGCATAATAGGCGGCACGAAATAATGAATAAATAATGTTAGCCAATTGGCCAATTTTCTCTTTTGTCTCTGATCAGGAAAAGACCAATGGTTAGCTCGGTTGGCAAATAGGCACCTTTTATCGAATTATGCATACACAAACTTACTATAGTTATGTAACTACGACTACATTTCGGATAAATCTATTTAAGAATTTCGAACACGAAATAAAAAAAATTGGTTTCCTGGATAAGACACAGGGTAATAAATATACTATGCCACTTGTTCACGTCTTATAAGAGCACTTAGAGCCTATTTTGCAACGGTAAGTATCATAATACTCCATTAGAACGGCCATTTGGACTTCATAAACTATAATATAAAATGTAGTCCGTTATAGCAAACATCAACGGAAGGTTGCATTGCAATACCTTTGTTCTAAGCTGTAATCGGTGTCTTTTAGTAAGAACATAATTTTGCTGTAAGAACTATCGCGGTTAAGAATCGGAACAAATATTTGAAAAATATATATAGTTGTTTGGGTCCTCTCTTTCACGTCGTAATGAACTGGACTGGATTAGTGGCAAACATTTGTAGAGGTTGTGTATACATTGTATTATTCTATACGTAACTGTAACATTATCATGAGATTTTAGGAGTATTCTAATATTAGTCTCCTTGTATGACATTAACGAGTGTAAGGGGTTGATGTAATTCTACTCTATCGGACACTACACAGTCAGTGTTGCATATTAGCCGTCTTACTAATAAGAGTTGTTCATACGTTGATCAAGCGTTGAAAACTTGTTGAACGAGTGTATAACTATACCAAACCTTATGTCAAAACCTTATCTGATCCGGTGACAATGTCGCTATGTTGGAACTAGCATGACTTTTCAAAATGATGATACTTAGTTTCAGCTTTGGCCACCGGGTCAGATAGTTTGTGAAGTTATACCGGGCTTATGTCAAGTTACACACACGTCACCACAAAGTTGGGTATTTGACCTGGTGACTAAAACTGGAACTAAGTGTCACCAATTGAAATATGAGCGATACCAATTCAACAGCGCCCCCGTCATTGGGCCAGTTATGTTTGTACCCACGCCGTGTAACTATCAACTGTGTAACTAAACAAGCGTTCAATGCTTGTTGATCAGTACTTTTTATTAGTGAGACGGTTGGAAAATATCTAAAAGTAGGTATACAGTCCCAATGTGGCATAGCTTGACAATTTTTCAAGAAGATACGCCACGCCTCCTTCTGCCCCATAAACCGAAAAAAAGATAACTTCTAATTTAAGATTTAAGAGTGTTTGTATTTTTACATATACGTACACTCTTAAATTAGATGTTCGACACAATTAGGTACTTTATCGTAACAGTGAATTCGGCCTCATAGACTCGAATGTAAGACCATGCCCGTGTAGAAGGCTAAGTATGTCGTCCGTACTGGCCTACCTTGTTTTTGTTCAAGTTTGTTCGCAGTTATTAAATTATAATTATAGTTAACCGACATTTAGGTATATTTTGGTGGTGTGGTGAGGTAGCCTTTTAGCAAGTTTCCCGTAAACTTGAAAAATAATATTTAAGGTTGTTGACTTTATTACAACGAGGTGCGTATGGTATTTTTGTTTTGAGTTTACTGAAAGATCGAGGTGCTTTCATCATATCAGCCTAAAGACGCCCACTGCTGAGCATAAGCCTCTCCAGAGATCTCCACAAAAGCCGGTCCTGTGCCTTTTGCATCCAGCTGGTACCTGCGATCTTTACCAGGTCGTCGGTCCACCTTTTGGGAGGTTTTACCTTTTTATTATTCTACTTTATACTAAAATGCGACTTGCTATGGAAGTGTGGTCGCAGTATAAATTATTCGGCCGTCTATAAGGTGCTGTCAGACGACTGGATTTAAGAAAATGCGAGGTCCATTACAAAATTACTTCCGCGATATTATTACATCGAAGTCATACGGTCTAAAACAGCACATTAAAACAAAGTGAACCGGTGTGATATTAATATGTTGCTATTTAATATAGCTAAGTCAATCTTGATTTTGCTCGACACTATAAGCTATGTAACATACGTAAATAAACGTTTTTGTACGTAGGTTACGGGTTACTTTAACCCCAACGCGAAAGGAGTATGTATCTATGTATCTGTCTGTACATCAGTATGTCTGTCTGTGGTATCGTAACTCCCAAATGGGTAGGAAAAAATTCATTCAATAGCTAACTTTCCAAAGTTTACGTATGATAGCTGGAAACCTGGTATGGTGATGGATGAACCGATTTCGATACGATTTTTAAATTTGATGTCTGTATAATCCAAATAATTAGAGTTGCTACTCGTAGGACAGAGGTCAATCTGACTACAAACAGTAACCTTGATTATGACGATTATACTGTTATATTATTGACATAGATTGTGAGCATTGGAATATTGGTAGGGATACCTTTACTCTGCCATGGGATAACTATAGCTCATAATATAAATAATTCAGTGAACACATTCGCAAAAAATAAACAACGTAAACTCTGTAGCATTCATCGCCTTCAGCCACACAATATCTTCATCGCGCAAGTATCGAGCAGCAGGATGCGGGGTCCGGAAGTCAGACGTCCTCGGAACTAGCGTTTCACTGGCTGCCTCGCGTACATTACGTGCGATACCGTGGTTCTCGTGCCGTAATACCACCACTGAAGCATGTTCTAGATAACCTATTACGAAATAACACCGGCAATGGGCAGGTGCAGTTTCTGCTAGCAATTATAGGCGCTCAGTTTGGGTGTTCTGTGGAATTGTAAGCCAGTTCTGCGCACCTTTTGAATTGGATGTGTCAACAAAATGAGGTGAGATTTTACTTTGTATATGGCGTGTGTGCGGCAGAGGAGCACCTTACCCCATACATCGAACGACGATCGGCCACGGATTATGGCAAAACCTTCAACTAGTGTGGAGGAGGCTCAAGTCCAGCAGTGGACTATTACGAGCAGTTGATGTGATGTATGTAAATGGTATGGTTTACTGTCATACATTTTTAAGCTAAGTCATGGGGGTGGAAAACTGTTATACGGACGTGGAGAAAGGTTTGACCCCTTCTTTAACCTATTATTTCTTCGTATATATTAAAGGTATGATCTAAAAAATCTAAATAATCATCTTAGCAGTAATGTTCTGGTGGTGCTATCGCGTACGAGAGCCCGGGCTTTGCCTTGACTATGATCCACGATTTAGCAAATCAGGCAATAACAGTGAAGCGACTTCTATCTGACCTCCGTGACCCTGCTACCAGGGGAACCTGACCAGATTGGATCATGGTTGTATATTCAGTCGCTGACGATTTCATCACTATTATTTCCCTCACTTATTCCATTCTTTTGTTGCTATTTTATAAAAAGCAATCTAACTACTAACCAGGCCAGGTAATTATCCTTTTCCATCTTCGCTTGCCAACATTTGCGTCTACCCTATTCTTATTCCGCCAGTTACTTAGTTTTGTCGAGTGACGGATAGGTGAGAATATCTAGACCTAATGTTTTAAACTATCGCGGTTGTTATCACACATTTTAAAGGTATGTTCCGGGTCCGGGTTTATATCGGGCTACTCATAGACCTTAGGCGGTAAGAAACCCGGAACACACCTTTAATATATCTATGTTTTTTTAAATTAAAATCGCGATTCGCTGAACATGATAAAGATTGAACATGTAGGATTGCGCTGTCCTTACTGTGCGCTGTTTAAAATAGTAGTTTATGCAACTGTCATATAAAAGGGGGTATTAAAACATGAGTGTCTGTTTATCATGATAATAGTTTGACACGAGTGTTTTAATACCTAATTATATGCAGTTGCATATACTACTTTATCTACACTCATATTTTTATGTTAAAATATCGTACCTATAATTTTCTCAACTTTGCTGGAAGTAAGCTGCGAGTCAGTTCTGTTGTATATACGCGTCGAGGGAAATTCAATTCACTACTTTACATTTATCTATTCATTTACTTCAAACAAAAAAAAACATGCACAAACACAAATTACAACAATTATAAAAAATATTCTGTGTAGCGGGAAAATAATTACACACTACCCCATTTCGTAACTACCTAGTAGCGCAGTATAAAAAACGCCTGCTCCTCCAACAGCATAGCATTTCAGCCTTTTATTTAATTATTAAGCCTTATTGCCTTATTATCTGTTATCTAGCACTCATCGTACATGCTTTGCTTGGTTTAGGGGTAAATGGGGATGTGTGAATTTGTCCTCGAATATTTATTTATTTATTGCCATATGGCCATATAATACGGACCGCTGATAAAACCAAAAAAGGATACGCTACCTTCTTATAAGAGCGTTACATATCTCCCTTTTTTGGTTGTCAAAGCTAAATGGGAGCGATAGTATGGCGCATTTCGGCCTCTATGAAGATGACCTTTGATAGTTATATATTTTATGCTAGTAGCGATATAACGGGAAATTAATTTCCCCTTCTGTAGTACGCCACCAAATACGAACAAATTTTACCTACCGGTATCGGCGTCGCGGTCATTTCAAATACATTTCAAAGTGAAGTGCCTCCACATTTCCAATTTTGGGCACCGGCTCAAATAAGTTTGTGGCACTGTACGTAAAACCCGCATGCACTTCTCGGCACAAAGATTCGGGCTCACATGTCACATGCAGCAAAACGTATTCTAGTCGTGGATGCCTCAAACTCGGTCGAGCGGTATCCAATCACGACGTGCTTGATGGACAGACAGACGCACTCGTGCCCCCGGCACCGTGAACTACTGACTCTGATTGTACGCAATAATATCAATGTGATGATCAACGTACATACATACGACTATTCAAACGCTATATCGTAACACCGGATCTCCAATTGCGATCGGAGAATGCTGGCTGGCATTGAAATGTGCTGGTTTAACACACATGTGATACGGTTGGTCATTGGCGGGTTAGTTTTGTGCATTAATTATTTTTAAATTTAAGGTGTTGTTGTTTCTATTGTGATCTTTTTGGTTTGCGTTTAAGTAGGTAATTTTTGCTGTCCAGGTTTTGCACGCGTCATCTATACGCTGAAATGAGGGTGAAAGAGCGTATATCCGTCAACGTCTGTTGAGATAAATCTGTGCTAAGTACCGGGCTAATATATTAGGACTCTCCGCTTCAACGTAGGATAAATAAAACATGAAACCCATAAAAAGATAGACAAACAAACAAGCAGACAAACTTTACTTTTATATCATTAGTACCTCTCATACATGAACAAAGAAAATAGATAACCTTGTACATAACATAGAAATTGTACCTGTATTTAGTTTACGACAGTACTCTTCCAAAATACTTAATGCAAGTAATAATAAACGTTGTATAACTGCGTTTACGAGTAGCGTTGCAATATAAATCGCCTTAAACCTGCGATTCGAAAGATACATTTTTTGTGAGTCAAAACAAGCTGTGGTTAGCCTCCATTGGTAACGCCCAAAGAGCCTCCGAGAGTTGCCTTAGATTCTGGTTAATTATTATAACAACCTCGCCCGCACCTACGCCAGCAAAATTGCAATCTTCGGTACAGTATTTGAAACTGTTTTGTAACTGGGAAATACGCTACAAGCGCTGCGACAGTTTCATAAGACAAAATAATAGTTTATCTGCCCACTTCTCTACGTCCGGATCTCCGGACCATACAATCCGCTCTGACTCATCAGATCCTGTTGTAAATAGAACAATCTTATACATCTGCATACAACTGCGTTGGCCGTTGAACTGTGACGTCACAACTGTCTTTAGCGGTGACCAACCGCCTTTCTTTTCCTGTGCCACAGATAAGTACGCCAAGTACGCAAGCACAGAGCAAACCAACTGCGTGTGGATGTTAAATTATACCAATTTACACAAGATCCGTGCACTGCGCACCTGTGCTCAGACCGGTACGGCTGAATGTGCGCAGGCGCCGGTGAAAGTGGTCAGCCACGAGCGCGTACAAATAGAATTTGGATGCGGCATCCCTAAGTCTAATTAGTTAGGTGATTAGTTAGGGTAGATAATTAAATTTATTTATTCGTGAAACTGGCTACAAGCCATATTTTAGGCATAGACATAGACATGTTTACTTGGCAATTTCTACAATATAAATAAAAAAAATATTTCTTACTAACTTAAATTAGGTTAAAATATGACTCTATAGCACTGTTTTTTATGTAAGTCCTACAGTTGGGACGTGAATTACTCGCCAAGTGGTCAGACAGTTAACACACACACAGGACAGGAGGGGTTAGGGGGGATTTCTCTGTATTATAAATGCTTTGGAAACATTTTAATGTCAATAGATTATTTATGATTTCTCGACTTTTATTTAACTATTTAGAATTTAAACAACATTTATTCATTTGAATTTCTTTTATTTATCAGATATATTAGGATTATTTATATTAGGATTACTTTACGAACGCAAATTCATAGTCATTTCCTTTTATTTAAACTGACACTTCAAACAAGAGTGAAAGTGGGCATGTCGCATCCATTCGTGCAAATTCTTTCCAACAGCACAAACTCGCACGTAGCTACGATGACATTGACCGCTGTAGTCAAGGCTACTTCTAACATTTAGAACAAATGGGGCAATGTATGCTTAACTGAATTTCACTTCCTATAACAGGGTGCGAAAATAGAAACGTCACTCCAACAGCTGATCAAAACGACCTTTCTACTTTGTCTTACAATCTCACTGAAACTATGCTTTCATTACATATTCTAGTGTTTTTAAACAAAGACTTCTGAAATAGGTTTTTGTTTTACAATTAGGACTAACGTCTACCTTCTCCTTAATATTTTGACGATTCTGATTTGTATTAAAATGTTGATATGATATATTATTTATATATCCGGTGATTCGCATAAAAAGCGAAACTGTTTTACATTCAGTCTACACGTAGAATCGATAAAAAACATCCCTAGATCCCCAACATAACCGTGAAATCTTTACAGACTCACATTCGCATTCTTATCGATAATGTATTTTCCATTCCCATAAATTCCATTCTACAAATGTTCAATATTCAAATTACAAATTCGTATACAACAATGACTGACTCTCCATCGCGCTTGTTACGGTTGTTTAACGCCGTGTTGCAATCTAACGGCTTAATTAACTATCATAAATACCACACATGTACTATGTATCCTGCAATGAAACGTTGGCTGGATCGTGATGCTTAGAACGCCCAATGACCCCTAAGTAATAACTTATGTTTTGCAGTGACGAATTAGCGCTCGTTGATGTCTTTTGTAAGGAAAACGTGTTGGTCTCATGGACAATGTTTGTCTCGTAAACGGTTGGGAATTTGAAAAAGTATGCACAGCAAAAGTTGTAGAGAATTTTCTGTAGATTGGGCTACTATAAGAACAATTTTTGTTATAGGCCACCGTTTTCAATTTACAAGAAAAAAACTGGAAATTGTCCAAAAATTTGGTTACGTTTTGTACACGCCTGTCGTGGTCGAAAACTTGGATATAGCACATAAAAAAAAAATCTCTGGTTTGATGCATCCTTGAATATGTAATATGATTGGACAACCATGTTTCGAAGCAAATCTGAGCACTGCCTCCATCCGTGACTAGGCACTGATAAGCTACGCCCCTAGCTCTTTATTTTATTAGACTCCATTCTTCCCAAGCGTCGGCGAGTAAAAGCGGCTCTCTAGCAATATTGACTATTGTTAGTATCAGGGAAACGGTGAAAACAACCGTTCGAACTCAGTGTGCTCAGTTTCCCCTCGCGAGGCACCCGGCCCGGTAAAAACTGCGCTTGACAGTGAGAATTATGCAGAAGAAGGTGGCTTATCTATGGCATCTATAATTATAGAGGGAGGCCCGCAGGCTGCAATCGATAATTTACTTTCATACGTTGAAAACGAACGTCTATAAATGAGATAGCAAACTGTTTTATGTTTATTGAGTTTGTGATTAAACGACATTAAACGTTAGCCAATTCTCAAACGAGTATCGTAAAGGTGTCTAAATCGAGTCATGGTGGCAGATAATTTTGTTTCCCTGTAGTTGAGGTTAGATGAGTTTTCATTCTACTTAAACGCTTAAGGGGCGATTTCGATACTAGATTTATTTTTCCATTATTTCAAGGAAAGTTTAGCAAATTAATAATGGTTTATATTAGTAAAACTACAATTCGCCCCTTGATAGCGTTGTTTCGTTATAACATTATTTTTCTTTGTCATTACTTTGTTTTATATGATTAACATATAGACATTTATTTCACGGCTAATTGCAAAAATATACATTAAAAACCAAACCAAAAAGGCACCACACGATTTCAATTATGTAGTTTTGTTACAGCTACCATCCATCACCTGGCTTTCATTTTGTTATAAAGATGTTTGAATAAAAATATTGAGGTAGTCTCAAGTTTGATTATTTCAATAAAAACGTCGTTTGTTAAAGAATGTCGGCCCGGCAACTTAAGAGCAAAGAATAGAAATATGCACCTTCTCGAGTAGACTTTTTATGCACCTTTTAGTAAACAATTTCTTCACAATAGAAAAAAGTCTTAACGCAACGAAATGCCGGCCTGTGTCAACCAGCGATAACCATCTAACACCGTTTCATTCAATGACACAGCGAGTCTAATGATAAATAATGACACCAACTCGCAGATTTGACGCGCATTACGTTCGAATTAAATTTAAAAGATAATTTTTATTTAATGTCACACAGTTCAAGTTGAAAAAAATCGAGAGATGTCCTTAACATATTTTCGGAGATGTGTTGCGAACATTCCGTTACCAAAGTCTAAGCTGTCTTCAGTTTTGCGAAATATCGGTATGTGAATACTTAGAAACCGCCATTGTTATCGACTAGGTATTAAAAATAGAAGATAAAACTGCGGTAATTACAAGGTAACTATCACTATTCAACTGCACGAGTAAGGTCTAAATTGTGAGCATGCAATACAGGAGATGTTTGTGTGAGGAGAGGTTAGGACTAGAGAAAATATAAATGAAAAAACAATGGCGTATTTTTTGTAATATTGTGTAAGCGCGTCGAAAAGCACATGTAACCGTTTTGTAATTCCACACATTGTTGGCCGAACTCGTTTGGCGACGAATACGCAACGCTCGTAAACAGATGTCTTATTAAAGTCATTATGCTTTGATCCTTGCTAACTCTTAGTCGGGTATACCCAACGTAGTACACAGATTTGCCAATAGTCAAATAAGCGAAATGTTTAAGTTCTGTGCCGTAAAATGGGCTATTATTAGTATAAATAATTATTACTTTTTACTATGTAACTGTAGATTGTAGGTCGACCCATGATTAATATAATAGACAGTAAGAATATGTTAGATCGTAGATTCTGATTTCAAATGTTTTGTTGTGGACTGGACAGTCCTCGCGTTGACCCATTATTTAATAAACACTTTCACTTAATAAGAAACGTGAAAGCGTATGCTTTACCTTATAAAATATCTCTTTACACTAATATCTATTTAGACTAGCCACAATATATAAGGTAAGTAATAAGTAATAATAGACCTCATTTCATTTTATGGAAATGCAATAGTCTTTTCCACAAGAGGAAAGTCGCATGTTATAAGGCTAGTATTGTCATGAAATTACTAACAAGGAAAATCTATCTAGCCCTGTTCAACACGAGTGAAGTAAATGGTTATGTTCAGAAGTAGTGTGCTCTACATACGCCCACGTAGTTTCTATCAATTTGGCGTGCTCGGGTGTGTAGACTTCCCTTGTAAATTATGTTATTTTGTTTTAATGTAATGTCCAAAGTAATCGCTAGGGCTCTTGGGCCCTATTTTTGAACCGCTCGCCTCGAGTCTTACGATTTTCTATATTGACTTTCGTCATGAAAATTCAATATTTTGATGCAGGGCGCTGTTTTCCCATATTTTTAAGCCAGTCGCCGTCGATGTTGCTAACGCAATTGAAACAATATTGAATTTTTAAGTAAGTCAAAATTTAAGACCGTTAGACAAATAGCTACCCAGAACTCGGTGATCACAATAGGTCGACAACTTAACTGGTTTATCGCCTGCGGAAAGTGAGGAAGGTGGGAAGGTGATTTTTCGGGTATGTACGCGGTGGCGCGGGGCGCGCAGCAGTGTGCATTTTCTTCCGCGAAACGCCACTCGATGAAGTTCCTCGGAAAAAGAATGCACACGAGATTATGCCCGAACTTGGTCCAAGATATTATATCCCGAGACAAGAAACCTACTGTTTGCCAATGGCAAATTGTAAAACTAAACCTCGATTTTTAATTCGGTGCATGAAATGTTAAGTTTTCTTTCTAGAAATAAGCAGTGCCTGTTGTGTTATATATGTATGTATATATGTAACATAAAGTGACTTTACCGAATTTTTTATTGAATTGAGATATTTCATTGTTGAGCAACGGCCTCCCCCAAAGATTTTCACAAAGGCCGGTTCTGTGCCGTCCGCATCCAGCCGGTACCCGCTACCTTTTATCCAGGTACCGGCGACCAGGTCGTCGGTCCATCTTGCCAGAGAGAGACGTTGAATCCTTTAGGAAACCTACACCTTTCGGGTGGGCGGACATCAATATTACGATGTAATGTTGTGCTTGAGCATGAAAGGGATCTTGTGTCTAGCAAATTTTTTAAACTATTTTTTTAGCAAGCATTTTCGAGCCTCCATCACTGGATTTATCTTTGGCAAATTAACCTCGTGTGCGCTGTGCGGAGTCCGCGAGCACACTGAGAAATGTCACTTGAGCTCCCTGCCCCGCGGCCCCGCGCTCCACCCCGAAACGTCACATAACGTCACCCACTCTGCCCCCCGAACCGCGCAGGCGATACACCACTTAAGTTGTCGACCTATAGTAGCACCCAGCAGTATTTGTCGTTATTCTTTTTTCAATTGGCCATCTACCCCGGACTACCCTATACAATAAATCATTATTATACGAGCCTAACACCCATTTACAGCCAGTTACACGTACAACAGGCGTAACATCGAGTAAATGACTGTGATGAATCTTGTCCAACAATTTCTTTGCGGGCCATCTTGCAGAGCAATGTAATAAAAACTTTAACTGGATGTACAAACAGCTATGTATATTTCTGTTTTTTTATTCAAATTAATAATATCTAATTTGCTGAAGTAACACTGTCTGTCTTTTACGTTTCTACGTCTGAACTGCTGAACAGAGTAGGATAATATTTGGCAAAAAGCGAGATTGTAACTTGAGGAAAGGCATAGACTACTTTTTAAATCCCGTAAATAACCGTCTTTTACACTGAGGAAGTCGCGGGCTAAAGTTTAATTTTTCATTTCAACAATTGGTGTGTATTTTTTCGCCTAGATATCGTCCGTGTGCCGAAATTCACGAATTCTGAAGCAAAATTGAAATTAAATATTTATTAGATAATAAATATAGTACTGCCCAGTCTACGTGTAATAAAGAAGACTTAATATACCATAATTGCCGGTATATGACCAATACCTATACGCATAAATATCGAATGAAAAAATAAATTTACAGGAACCTTTTTACTATTCGAGGAACGCATTAAAGTGAACGTGGATACAGGTATTCCATTTATATCGTCTAGATTGCGGTAATGTTTAATTTTAGTAATTGCATGTCAGAAATTTTACAGCCGCACATTGCATCACTTAGAATGGAAAAGTTAGAACTTCATGTACCTACCATAGCAAATGCATTCGTCAGAGAGCATGAAACCAAATGATCGTATTCATCCATATTAACTTATTTAAAAGCTGTTGCGGCAATTTTAATTTTTACAGTACGATGTGGAGAATACTCAATTATACAATACCAGCTGATCTAAAGAAAGAGTCCCGTGGGAGTGATGATTTGACGATAGGATGCGAGAGCCAAAGGCTTACGACGCGAGGTTGCTGAAGATAGTGCGATGTAGAAGTAAGAGTATAAAAGCAGTATGAATAATGATGATAATAACTAATTTCACACTATCTTGAACAGTTTAAAAAAGGTCGTTTAATGTTTCCATCCTGTACCTACAAAACACCTCCAAGAACGAATTGACTATTTGTATTAAAAGGTTTATGGTTTTTATTGCATGTGTCCACTGTCCATCGAAAATGATTTATGATTTTAGTAACTACTTATATAAATATGATAATAATTTAGTTTGGTAAGATATTTCATTTATCAGATATCTTTTTTAGCACATGATTGTATTGTGCGGTTAGTAATCGAAAGAGACGAGGCTTTTCAAGGTGGTTCGAAGTCTATAGGTACAAAAAGGTTAAAAGAGCCATTCGCTTTCGCAATCTGTCACCAAATTCGAATTCACATGATGATGAGGCTGTGATGCATCGCTATGGCCAATATGGACATTGGGTAACGCTTGGAAACGTGAATTTCGTCGCACCCGCCGCTTTGTAATTTTAATCTTTGGAATTCGTATCAGGGTCACGCAAGCAAGGAATAAAACTAGTTTCTTAGATTTATGTGAGAAATAGAAGTACGAGTACCAGTTGCAAATCGAGTAATTGTTTTAAATACTTACTTTATTTTGTTTTCGATACCTATATTTACCAACCCCAGTTTTCTTTGTCTATAATTATTAGTAACTTATTAATAAAATTAACAACGATATGTTTGTGTAGATGGATGTTTTTTACATTACACGCAAAAATTGCAGATTTCGATTATCCTTCTCAAAATTAAAGTGTGAAGTTTAAGATTATTTTTTTCACAAATATGACATAGGCCGGGTCTATAATTATCGTCACTTAAATATTACTGTAAGTCTATGCCTTACTATAAGTAATTGCAATATTAAAAACGAAATTGACGTTTTCTCACGGCTCGTAAGGTGGGCCGTGATAACTTGTGATTTGTTAAGTTTATAACGTCGTATTTGATCGTTTCTATATGCAAATTTGCTTCGCTCACGGTCGCCGGTAAAACCTCAGGAGTCTCTGCTTTTTAGTGTCACAATCTGGGGCACATTTCCATATAGATATGCGACATGATTAAATGGTGAAAACGAGCGTGGAAATCGACAATTTGGGTGTGTTGGGTTCAAGGTGGCGACATTTTAGCTGGTAGGTGCGACGGCTTATTCATCATCACAGCCCATAACAGTCCAGTGCAGGCGTTAGGGACTCTCCCACGAGTCTGGAGTCTGTCCATTTTTCCAGCCTACGGAGACTCTGGATCTGACAATGACGACCTGAGTGGTTCAGTGGTCAACATGCCAGGCAGAAATTGAAATGATGAATTTTAATGTCTGTTACGGGTCTGGGTGTTCTATGTATAATAAGTATGTATTTAAACGTATATATGTAGTTTATCAGTTATCTACCACCCATAACACAAGCTTTGCTTGTTTTGGGGCTAGATGGCGTTGTGTGAATTTGTCCACGATTATTTATTTATCTTTTACCTCGAAAACATTACTCGCCTCGTACGACACCCAAGAGAGTAAGGGGTTTGCTATTGTACTCTGCTGGACACTACACGGCGTACAAAGATGACTTATTCCTTCTACATTGGCTGGTCCAAAAGTTTTTAGTCAACGGATTTTTGTACATCCTATTGTTTTCTTTTTTGTATTGTTTAAAGGCAATTATTATTACAAACTCCTTGACCAAAAATCACAAGCCGGCAACGTTTCATTACATACATTCCACACATATTCCACATGTTTTATTTTCATATTTGCCAGTTTGGTCCGACGTCGTATCACCTTGGGATTTACGGGTTCAGGTAAAAAAAATGTCTAGGTACATGTTATGAATGAACGAGGTCATGTAAGATTAGATATTCGGAATCTCGTAGATTGCATTAAAAATCAATACTTTCATTAATTATAGAACCTCGCTCGAGGATTTAATGAGCTACTTATTGAAATGTTATTACGAAATGTATCAAGGCTTAGTAAATACTCGTTTATATAGAAGCGATGTCTATAATAGCATATAGAGAAGTAAACATTTATTGGACAAATACTAATACGACGTACAAACTTTACCTCATTTCTCTGTTTAATTTCTATTGTAAATTTGCTAACACGTACATTTACTGCAAACTTCATACAAAGCAAACGTGAAAGTTTTCGCAAACTAATTAGCATACAAAGGATTTATAATTCTATGTAACTTACGAATAAAATGATGAAATAGAAAGCAATGGCCAGATTTAGCGGTAATGGGTAAGCAACGAATTAGATCAGCTTCTATAATCAGTAAAAGTTAAATCATATTCGAAATAAGTACTAATTTAAAAAACGCGAATAGTAATCATAAAAACAGACTACCGTCTGTTCAACAGGTAAGAGATACCTATTTTTACAATTCTTATGTTACTTAATTGTTCTCTGCCTATACCGACGAGAAAAAGGCGGGATGTTATGTATATATACATATGTATAACCATTAATTATAGTATAATTACATAATTAATTTGATATTACTTAAAGGACAGAGGGCGAATATTCTTGAAAGAAACGAGTCACCGTCAAAATGCCAATGCCAAGCCAATACGACTGCAAGCTTTTCTGTCACAGTCGAATTCCGCCACTCGCCCCAGTAACGTTACTAAGTCGTCTCTAATGACGAGTTAGCTTCGAGTGGTAGGTGGAATAAATGAAATTAACAGGTTTCCGATACGGTCCGTGGTAACGCTGCGATGGTTGGGTCAGCCGATGGCGATGTGAGAAATTGAAGACTTTCTCGATCACAATTACTCGCAATTCTTCTATCGCATCGCGGTTCAATAATCGCAAACTCTTGTAGAGTAATTCGACCATCTAGTTATTGTAGATAACTCAGCTAATTTATTTTTAAAATTACAGATTTCATTAAAGAAAATTACAAAGCAAAATCGCTACAGCGAATTAAGCTGCAACATACTTCGGCCGTTAACTAACAGTCAGGTAAAGGGCCACATTGATTCGGCATCGTAACTACAAAACAAACGAATGCTTATTGCAACGCAGACAAATGGTTATGGGCCAAACCTAACAATTTCCTAACATCACTTAAGTTGATATTTCTAACACTGAAGAGATAATCGCGAAGTCTCGCTAAACCTAACCATATGTACCTAACGATCATTTTGCACTAATACGCTAACTGTCATATACGATGCCTTGTTTTAAATGCGTGGTTTTGACACTTTCACAATCGCAAATATTAGGTCGTGCAAACTGACCGAGGCGTTAGAGGCGCGTGTAAATAAATATGACATTGACTTTCCAGCCCACTACTTTAGCTGCTACTAATATATCGCAACAGACGCAGTAATCGACTAGGAATGCGAGAAACCAACAATTAGTTTACGGAAGGCTGTGACAAATTGATATACTTAGTTATTAATAAGTACAGTGCTACAAGTCTTATTATTCTCCACCTACGTTTTAGACTCGTTTTCGGTTAAAATCAGACAGTTGGCGTTTGAGTGACTCATTTGACAAAACCCCCGAAGCTATCGTTTGTATTCCAGTCTATTGCTCGTTAACATAGATAATAAGATAATTATCGTAATAAAACGTTTCAACTTTCAATATCGATTACCAAATTATCGTTTTTCTAACAATGCGGACATAATGGCAGCCAATATTGAGAATGTGTTCTTTTGACTTTCCCACATACCTCATCTATCGGATAAATAGGTATTGTGGAATCATCAGCAACATCTGAAGGACAGAAAAATCAACGAAATCGTACAAATTGCCGTATCGTGCTTTCTTAATAGCGTCTTTCGTAATTGTGCATACAATATTGACCAACGGCTAATGCCGTCACATATTGAATACAGAGAATAGAAATAAGTAGGTAACAGAGAACAGTTATTATGGGTAGGTAAAGAGACAAAGTAATGTGTCTGAGGATGTCAAGAGTCACTGTTTTGAAACATTTAGGATATGAAACGATATCTCTGATATATCGGACGTAGGTTTAAGTTGATTTTGAATACCCGTAGGTAATACGTTTTTAATATACATGACGAAACTACTTCTCTAAGTATTGAATGTTCTTTGTGAAACTTGTGTCTGACATATTCTTCCAAGTGATTGATGGCTAACGTAAAAACGTTGCACCATTTCCCACTATTGGCCACTGACGCCAAAATGTCTTCGACTACCATCCTAGGTCTTTGTTGTCTCTGTCTACGTCTCATAGGCTCAAATTAGTAAAAATATTGAATTTTGTGGTGACGAATTCTTTTTTAGCATTGTCAGCATTTTAAAATTTCCTCATTGACGTAGTAATAACTTGAGCTGGTTTTTGTATTTCGCATTTGGAATGCTGTAACTACTCAGTTACCCACATCACAAATCCAACCCAACAGTCTAAAAGGAGCACAATATTAACAACTTTAATTTCTTAATTGGTAGACAATCAAGCCTTCTCCGCGTAAGGCCTAAAATCCTAAAACGTATGCTCATTTGAATGCCGTCGCGCGAAGCGGCCTGGAGCCGTGGGAGTATCGCCGCTACGACAATGCCATCGCTTATTTTCATCTGACGCCTCACCCTTGACAGGAATAGCGTGTTCGGAGAGTCACGGCTACTGGTTGTCTTCGTTCTGTTGAAATACCTCGTTTTTCGATGTGTAGATTAGTTTGGTTGCGTTTGGGATTTTATTTTATACATTAACCTATCTTAAATGCGGGTATTGAGTAGGAAATTAGAGGGCTTTCTCGCACTTTACTCTTTAGCATAATTTGAATACTGAACCTCTGATCTGAACCTTAATATGGCTTCACACCACTCGCTCTAAATTTTCTTGAGCTCTAATGCTCGTTGCATCTTATTTCACTAAATTTTAAAATTTAACTGTAAGTCGTAGGTACTCAACCGATTTCCAACTATCTTTATTTGAGTATTTACGAGGTTTGTCTACAGATGACCACAAAAATATTTCATTGTATTATTAAATTAATTGCAAACTTGATTCAGAGTGAATCTATATAGATTGAGAGAGCTGACACGGCTCGTACATTACATAAGCAGGTATGAGCAAATTTCATATTATCTTAGGTTCAAACATTAACATAGGTTTCAAAAGAGGTACTGTTGAAATCCTACATGATCTTATCTCTATCCGTATTTGCCTTCATTTAACACAAAGTTAAAAGCTTTGTAAGAATATGATGCATGTAGCCAAAAACGATTCTTCTTCTTTGAATTTACTTTTAATATATTTGAACTTTCGTGTTCATTATATTTTATTTCACTACTTTTCAATTCACATAACCTCACATAAGGCTCGTGTTAGACCATGACCTGCACCCACGAATAGTTACACTAACCAATTACAGATATAATCAGTAAATATTAGGTTATTTTCCAATGGAATTGCCGTTATTTCGTATTATTGCTATGTCGAGCCGTTAGTGGGCGTTGTCGTTAGTTTTGCCTCCTGAACCAGTGGTATTTTAAAGACAAATATATTAATAATTATAAGGCACGCTTGGACCATACCATAATATGGTATCTATTTAAAAAATTGGCGTTCACGAACGGACAGGATCGATCGGTAAGACGGTAACCTACATTCTGATTGTTTGTGATAAAACACAACATTCACGTTAAGTGGTTGCCTTCAATGTTAACGTAATCATATGAAACATTACTTCCTATTGCGAAATGGTGCAACGGGTGCTTAATTATTTACTATTCCCTTGATTTAGAGGCAACATTACAAGGCTGAAGTTGATGGAAATTGATTATTAATCATTTAGTACAACCACAAATTTAAAAATAACTTATTTATAAGTAACTTTGGAGTAGATTTTTTCTTACACAACTATTCTTACGCCCATTAGTATCCCCACTTGCAGCTTTACTTTTGGTTTGCCAATGCTCAAAATCTTTATCTTTTATAATAATTGAAATTATCGAAGGTTAGTGGCTAATGGCGCCCTTCGCAGGCGATTATTTTATTTTAAATTGTGACTATCTTATGTAATTGCAATCACCTGCTGACTGTCTGACTTCAGATTGGCATGTCGTTCTAAGTTTGGGATAGCAATTTATGGGTTTCTGAGCGACGCCAAGACGTCATCTACATTTACCTTAGAAGAAATATGTATTGTAAGGGGTAATATCCGGTATCTGAAACGATTCAAAAACTTTTATTATTTACAAAAATGTATATCCATAACTAACAAACGATAGTTTTTATCGAAGTCTTACTAAAAAGTATAATCCACAAAAAACCGGTGTAACCAAATGCTCGTTGTTTTAGCTTAGTTTTGTATTACTTTTAATCTTCGTATTTAATTATTCCATTTGCTGTGGATGAATATAAGAACAGCTCTACAATTTTAGGACACAACATAAAAGCGGAACCAAATATTTTAAAAATCGCAACTAATCATGTGAACACATCACAACGCGATTGGGTTTCAGTGAATTATGCAAATCAACACAGCGCCAGAATAGGAAACTTTCTTTATGAGGGAAAGTGGCCAAAACCGGGCTGCACTGGCCACCGTAAAATATGCGCAGGCGCAGTGACGACACCCGTCAATATGCCAAAAATGAAGTGAAATCGACGCGTAAAACGTAGGCCATATGAAAAAGAGGCGTGTTATACCATGACTTAAGTATTACTAAACTAGCTCCTTCGTACTGACATTATCTCTATCCTAGTATTGTTATAAATGTGAAAGTTTGTATGCCTATTTGTTTATTTGTATCTGTCCGTTGATAACCCAAAAGCGCGTGTATTTGTGTGGAATTTCGCAATGCGAATACTTGATAGCAATAATAATAAATCAAGTTCACCTTAAGGTATTTATTTTATTTTAAAAACTCATTTTTCGTTTGTTCATCTTTGTTCATAATTCATTTATGAAATAGTAACCTCTAAACTCTATCACTTAAACCCGACAAAATGATGTACCCACTTGTTGTAAAGTCTTGTGCTATGTAAGTTGTTAACTACTTGACGATTTGATTCGCGGTTTATTTGAACTCTTAAGTTAAATTATTAAAAATAAATTCAATGAGACAAACTTTGATCAAATCTAATAAAAGGACGACGTATCTGTTCCAAAAATACTACCATTAGAGGTTCGTTATATGTCGTACCAGCGATCGGGCACGAAGTAATAGCCGTTCTTTTTTCAAACCTTTTAATCACCGCGCCCCGTGATCTTGCGCTCCATAAAAATACCGGATGCAGACGTCTGATTTGTTGACACCGATCGAGCTCTCGTTACGCGGTTCGACAGATAGCGGTAGCTTACAAGTTTGCAACCTTCTGGGCCACATCGATTCTGACTCGATTTACTCGATGTAAGCCGGTTGGCACTTTGCAATACTGGAAGTCAGGGGTGGCAACCTTTAACTGTGTGTAAATCATAGAGGTGAGAATTGTTAATTTATGTAAAATTATCACCTAATCGCGAGGCATGGAAGAATTGAGGGGAGGCCTTTGCCCCGTGGGATGATACAGGCTGATTTAATAATAAATCCTTATTTGTAAAAAAAACTTTCGACATGTATTCGGACTGTATAGTCCGTATTAAAATCATACTTAGTCGCAACAAGTTGTGAAACTGTCAAATAGCCGGCGGTTATGACACTTAAGTACATTAGCATCAAAATTTTAAATTAAATTTATATTTAAAATTGGTTTCAAAATTTGGCAAACTGAACGCCCATTGCTCACAGAGAGTCTACATAGAGTGTCTACGCGCCTATTATTATTGCACTTAATCGTCGTCAGAGGTCAATCGCAAGCGTCCCACACAAGAAAAATAAGACCAGTGTCGCCAGTGGTTGCATCTTGAAATGTGGTTGCAACTAGACCCAAGAATCCCTGTCCTGGCAGCCCTGATCCGTGTCAAGTGTCAGGTGCCCCAATACCGTTACGGGCCCGCGTTCCCGCGACCATGAGCTAGCGTTCGCTCAGCCGTGAATGTGTTTGGATTTCTTTTTCTTTTTTGCAACCTAAAACACTTAAAGTTATTCTTGAGAAACGCGTGGCCAGCATTACAAAAAGAATGGTGCTGTTTAGTCATTTGTTTTGCAGAGCAACAGCCGATTTGTATCTGTCGGCCCACGGTTCCAGCCTTGTAGGAAGTGGAGCTTTTGTACGGTTATTTTAATCGTGTTATTAAGACATTTCAATGAAGTAAACATCATGTTAATAATACTGTCAAAGAATGTCAAAGAAGTACACTTAGGGAATGATTCGGAATGTCAAACTATGAAGTGCTTAGCTGTTACACCATATTAGACAGCGCTTCATCTCATAGTTCCGTGGTTATCAGCGAAACTACAAAAGTTATTATATGTATTTATTTAGGCTAACGACAACAGTGCCACTCTTCATGCTTACTAAATGTTGAAACAGATTATATTAGGCAATATCATAAAGCTATTTTACTTTTGATAAGGTTTTAATTTGAAATACAGAAATACTAATTTGGAACTGTCTAATATAATCGACAGACTTATCCGAGAAAATTATAGCAATAACAAATATTACGCTAAAATTGTTAAGTTTATTGCACAACGCCATAAAGTAATACAATACAACAAATTTTTAAAATAC
The DNA here is from genome assembly GCA_905147135.1 of Blastobasis lacticolella. Taxonomy (NCBI): domain Eukaryota; kingdom Metazoa; phylum Arthropoda; class Insecta; order Lepidoptera; family Blastobasidae; genus Blastobasis; species Blastobasis lacticolella. Next base: position 9,664,163 of record LR990039.1, on the reverse strand, counting down.
AGGTTGTATTGTCTAACTAAAAACAGCCCTTAAACTAACTAACCTACAGATAAAAAATGTTATCCAGGTCCCCCGAATATGCAAAGATGCCCAAAAGGCTGGCTGCGTTTCCCCGCTGGATACAAGGCTTATCCAGCGATGCCCGCTAAAAATTAAACCATATTTACCAATTCGTACAGATATTGAGAAATCCATCGTTATTCCCTTCCACCACATTCCATTTTAACACCCGAAAGTTAATCCAAGAATTGAATCAGCATAATTAGGCGGAAACTAAATGCGAAACCGCTTTCTCCTTAATGGGATAAAATCGACAAAATTACCCAATAACATTTTTACTTACTAATTAATTATACATTGCGTGTTTAGTTTCCTTCGTGCGTAGGAAATTGAGCTGCTGCATTTACTATTGTTTTTATATTTACAACAAAGCGGTGTCCAACTCGCACAAAATCAAGCGTGGGGATTGATGCTTTTCTAATCCGCCACTAAATCGGACCCTCTTGGCTCTTGGTGATCATGGATCCGATAAAACTAAAGACTAAACCTACACTTAAGTATACATATGTCACTGGCTTTAATATAAAGCGAGATATTCCGCCGTGTTCCTGCGGGAACAACATTTAGTTTCGGGGTAAATTAATTACATCAATACAAAATCTCATCAAAATCCATTCAGTAAATTTTGAGGCAGGTTATAAACATTCATACATGTTAACAAACTTCCGCATTTATTATATTAGTAGAATTTTATACATCGTTGCTCAGTTTAAGTTTAGTTAAGGAATAACAATTAAGTAACTATTTAACTAAACTTACCGATGGCGGCCACTAGAAATATGAATGCGCCGTAAAAGCAATGCATCGTCTTCATTTTTACTAATAGAACTATCCCAAATCTACACTTTCACTGAAAATCTGCACTGAAATTCACACAGCATACAGCCCCAAACAAGCAAAGTTCATAGTCTTCCAAGGAGGTGTAAAATAAATGCACTAGTCCATTCTCATTTTTCTGACCAAATGGAACAGCTCGTTTTAAAAAAATAATTAAAATAAAAACAGATTCGAAGTTCAAATATCGGATTCAAATGTTGCGAGGTCGGGTGTCACGATTTTCCCGCGCATCGGGCAATCTCGTTCGAAAGTCAAACGTTAACTGCGCGCGCACCGGCCAGCACCACTGAGCTGTGCCCAACAGTGGATGGAGTAAACGCACCAAGACACGCTGTAGCTATTACACGACTAAATGTAAAAGTTAAATTAATTAGTGGAACCAAGAATTCCCAATGACTCACTTTATCTTACCGGTTAGCTCTTTAGTTCGTAACATGCGTTCAAAAGTGTGCGTGACTGCATTTCGTTGTCAACTAGTTATATTGGAAATCGGCGGGTTGTTTGTACGCGAATTAACATTGAACTCGTACGTGTCCATTAAAATGTTATTGCGGACAAGCTAGAGTCGTTTTATATGACGTGGTTTATGAACGACAGCATAAAATGATAAATTCGATCAATTAAATAATTTAACTAGCAGTTCAAAATATCATATTTGTGTTTTACCTTCATCTTACTCTAAGTAATTACTTATATTAGATCCAGATAAGACTATATAGACCGACCGATTTGAGTATTATTTTGTTAGGGGATTGGAAAGCCCCTGACAAAGTAATACTCCAATATATCCTAAAACCTAATTTCAAATAAAAAAACCGCATCGAAATCGGTTCATCCGACCGGGAGCTCGATGCCATAGATGAGACATACACGATGAGCAGATAAATACAAAGCTCAAACAACTTATAAATAAGCCTTAAAGAGTAAGCCTCGGAGTAAAATTAATAAAAAGGTGTCAATTATTTTGAAATTACTTTATACAAATAAGAAATTATTTATAGCCTTAGTGACAAATGACCCTTCCACCAGTTGGAAAGCTGTAACTGTGACTCATTAGGTACCTAATGATACATTTAGGTTGCAGTACGAACTTTGAGCTAGGGGGGTTATGGGGCCCAACCACAATATCATGGTCCCAAGCCAACCTCACCCGCCCGCGGTCCCCCTGCTGACAGACGGACGAAGCTCTGGCGAACCGGCTTTTCCCTAACGGGTTGTGCGGGGCAGATGGTAACCGCCGCACATAAAAAGCCAAAACACCGCATAAATATATATAGAAAGGTCAGGTAGAGCAAATGCATCCCGGGCTAGGGCGTCGCCGTTTAACGACGCGCAGGGACATCGCTCTAAACCTGGGAAAAATGGGCGAGGGCTACCCTGCCCCGCGCGGGCAGGGCTAAAGACATTAGCGCATACCTGCAAGCACCGCTTCGCAACTATAAACGTTGGCTCCCTGACTGGCCGTTCTCGGGAGCTGGCCGACTTGCTCTGTAGGCGCCGCGTTCCGGTGGCATTCCTACAAGAAATCAGATGGCGGGGATCCAAGTCCCGGGAGATCGGGCGGGGGTACAAGCTTGTGTACACCGGATCGGCAGAGGGGAGGAACGGGGTCGCTATTGTGGTGTGCGACGAATTCCGAAACGGCATCTTAGAGGTGAACAGAGTGAGCGATCGTCTAATGCTAGTCAAGGCACTGATAGAAAGATCAACGTATAACCTCATCAGCGCCTTTGCTCTTCAGTCCGGTTGTGCCGACACCGAAAAGACTGCTTTCAGAAATAGCTTCGAGGACACCTTGCGACGTATACCATCCTCCGAGCAGATTGTGAATGGTGTGGACCTAAACGGCCACGTGGGCAGCAGAGCGAGGAGATCGGTCGGGGCTTTGGCTACGGCCAGCGAAACATTGAGGGAGAGTAAATTCTACGAACCTCACTGGCCGCCGACTTAGCCGTGGTAAATACCTTCTTCCAGAAGAAACCCGAACACCTCATTACCTATAAAAGTGAACTCTGAAAAGCACGGGCCAGGATTTCATGGAGTCAGCGGAACGTCTCGATTGGAGCACGAAGGGCGAAACCACTAAAGAGCTCTGGTGCCATTTGCAAAAGTCCATCCTCAAACTCCGACGAACAGTACTCGGTACGTCAAAAGGCGGATGAAGAACTGACAAGGACACGGGATGGTGGAATAGTGAAGTGCAGGAAGCAGTTAGGGACAAAAAGGCATGTTTCAAGAAATGGCAGCACAGTAACTCACCTTCGGATAAGGAGATGTACTTGGGGGTAAAATTTTGAGAATGACATTTGTTTTAAAAGTGAACTAGTGGACCCGGCGTGACTTCGTTCGCGTACACCTACTTTACCCTACCTACCCTGTTTTTCTTGCTTATAAACTATCCTCTTAAATCACTCTACTACCTACCTATTATTGAAAACCTAATTGAAATCCATTGCGCAGTTTAAAAGATCTAAACGTATATAGGGACAGACGGGAATCGACTTTTTTTAAGTCGCGCTGGGTCCACTATAATAGGTCGACAACTTAACTGGTGTATCGCCTGCGGTATGAGGGGCGCAGAATGGGTGACAGAGATCTCCACAAAGGGTATTGCGCCTTCCGAATTCAGCTACACCTGCGATATTTACCAGATCGTCGTCACACCTAGTGGGAGGCCTACTCACGCTGCGTCTTCCGGTACATGATCGCCACTCGAGAACTTTACTGCCCAATAGGCCATCTGTTCTGCGAGCTATGTGCCCTGCCTGCTTGGCAATCTTTCGCAATAGTTAATCTTGGGACAAGTTCGGGCATAATCTCGTGTGTATTCTTTTTCCGACGAACGTCATCAACTGACGTTTCGCGTAAGAAAATGCTCACTGCCCCGCGCCCCGCACCCCCGCGTTCATCCATGAAAAATCACCCTCTCACCTACCTCACCTACCGCAGGCGATATACCAGTTAAGTTATCGACCTGTAGTAGTTTATTAATTGTACTAGCTTGTTAGCTTTATAGAGACGTCATATTTAAATAAATACTAATGAACATTTAATGTCGCTTAACTATTTAAACATTATTATCTGTGGGTATGGCGGAAATCTGGAGTGGTGAAAGTTGTATGTTTAACACGAACGCAAAATAGTGCTCAATAGTGTATTCAATTCTACGACACTCGCAGCAAAAAATAATTTGCCCACTTGTAAGCACTATATCAAATAATTGAAATAACAAATCTCTTTATTACTTAGTTTCCGATCTCTCCTCACTGACCCATTAAGTTTATTTAGCCTGCATTTACTCAAATTTTAAAAAGTTGCCTAGATTTAAATATCGTACGTGCTATTGGTGCGTTGCTGAACGTCACGGTTGATATTCGCTTGGCGGTGTATTACAAAAAAACTGACTGCACTTGTTTTACTTGGACTCCAGCAACGCATTCAACTCTGTTGACTTTGACATCCTCATTGGTGTACTGCGGTCCATTTTTCCACGGACAACTTCAGCTTGTATTGTGTTAAAAACAATGGATACGCGACTTCCCACCAATATTTTTAAATCGATTTTTTAATCAAAAGTTTTAAAAGTTAAGTTAAGTTTTAAAACATATAACATTCGAAATTCAAACATTTATAAGCGGCCGGGAGCGCAAAATTTACAGTATGCTGTATGTAGCAAAGAAAGTCCAAATTCTTTGGGTTGTACGTAGGTACAGACAGATAAACAATTCTTGGGTTAGCCTTGCATTACTTGCATTTTACTAGGACACCCAGTCACACCTTAACTTAAATAGGTAGCCATAATTTTGAATAAGCAATTTTGCCCTCATATTTCTCGCAGGCACCCAAATTTTTTTTCTGTTGAATTAATCTTGAAGTGGTTGGAAAAAAGCAAGTAGGAACGAATGATTAGCCTGTTAATATAGGTAATAATAATTTACCGTCATGGAATGCCAACGAGACTGTTAAACCAGTCTCAAGGTTTCCAGCTGAAGACTGAATTTTTGTAATTTGTGTTTGTGAATGTTTTGTCTTATTTTAAGCAAATAAATAGATAAATGTGAAAATAGTAAAGTGAATTTCGCGCCGCTTAACATCCTCGACGCGTAGATACAACAGAACAGGGCTCGCAGCTTACTTCCAGCGAAGTTGAGAAAATTATAGGTACGATATTTTACCATAAAAATATGAGTGTAGATAAAGTAGTGTATGCAACTGCATATAATTAGGTATTAAAACACTCGTGTCAACTATTATCATACGAGGCTAAGCCTCGTATGATAAACAGACACTCATGTTTTAATACCCCCTTTTATATGACAGTTGCATAAACTACTATTCAATAGAAAATATAGAGAATGATAACGATAGGTACCTAAGTACAATAAAAGGATTTGAATTTGAATTGAAAGTATTATTCACAGAAATCAGAGAATTAGAAAGCGTCGGTGGCCGAGCGGTTAGAGTAAGCCAGAGGTCCCGGGTCTAGTCCCGCTCCGACCATGTACCAATGACTGTTTTCTGAGTTATGTACATTTGTTGAATACTAACCGATGCTCTTACGGTGAGGGAAAACATCGTGATGAAACCTGCACATTCAGGCAACTGAATATGTAACCATGATCCAATCTGGTCAGGTTTCCCTGGTAGCAGGGTCACGAAGGTCAGATGGCAGTCGCTCCACTGTAATAACCTGACCTGCCAAATACTGGATCATGGTCAAGGCGGACCCCGGGCCCTCGTGCGCGAGAACACGTGCCAAGATGATTATTAATAGGAAGCAATGTTTGGACACATTTTTTTAGGTATATAATTATGTTGGGTAACCCGCCATTCTGACGTTCTCCTTAAATAGCCTCATTTTAAAATGGCCCTAAAATACAAATACAAATACAAATCTTTATTTCAGACAAATTGTACAGGGTTATGCGAACACGTTGGCAACCGTGCTAGTCAAAGACTGTGTTACGTATGCCAGAGCCCTCCACCAGCGCATCTGGATCTGTTTTACAAAGTTAATTTAAAAAAGATAAAAAATACAATTTTTGGTTATTAATCTAAAGAAAAGAATATGTCTGCCATAAATTTTGCGAGTTTCCCATACACAGACAGTTGTTTACTCTTTGAGGGCTGCGGGGGGGGGGAGATGTTATTAATGGAATTTCTAAATTTTTTGTGTACCGACTTCGAAAATCCTTTACTATTATAAAATACCTAGTAGAACGCCGAACAACATTTAGCATAATTATGTACTAGTTGTCACAAAACAATAATCACTTAATAAAGTCCACTGCTATTAAAAGACCACGCTAAGTCCGAATCGCTAATTAAAAAAAAAGCTCTGTGTGGCAACTTTTTTTATCCGTCATAGAACGTCATTCATAAAAGTCATAACAAACAATTTGATTTCTGTAGGATAGCACAGAAATGAAACAAAAACAGAATCCATGTTACCATAAAGAGATGTGGTGCATGCAAGGTGTGTCAATCTCCTTTGTTGTACATGACATACACTCATCGGGTCTTACAACGCGCCGCCATTTCGTAGCGTTCGGACATATTTTTCCTTGACGAAAAATATTTTAAAATGCCGTCATGTGTAGTGAAATCGTGTAAAAGTTACTGGAAAAAATGTAACAAGACAGGCGGAATTACCTACCACGCGTAAGTAATTATGATTCGTGCTAGTTTTTTTATAAATGTTTTATTTACTTTGGTGCAAATTTCGAACAAAAGTACAACGATGTGGCTACCTGTTTTTCGGGAAAATTCCCAAAAAGTGGGGAATTCTTTATTAAGTTTGTGACTCAGATCAGGTTCCAAATTTTTATTACCTATCGTATCTGAAAAGAACTTGAATGATTATAATTATAGTCTACCCTATGTACTGCTATGATGTAAGCATAGTAGTCCGATTTTATTTTCTTTTTCTTTTTTACTTTATTTTCGATCCCGATTTTATTTTAACCGGGTTATATTATTTTAATGGGTTTTCTAGAAATAAAAACCGTAAAGACGATTGGATTCTAATTATACGAAACTGTAGAAGTGAAACTAATTGGAACCCATCATCTGCAAGTACCGTGTGCAGTGCACATTTTGTTGACGTGGATTTTATAACAACCGCGAAGGGGCTACGATGCTTGGTTCCGTACGCGTTTCCAAAACGAGTAAATTAACTGTTGTTGTGTTGTAAGGTTGTAACTACTAACTAGCTATTCTATTCCAAGTATTGTGCTGAACAGCCTTAAAATTATCTTCAAGCAGTGTGCACAAACATTGCTTGGGTTGATATCTTAAACATTAATGTAAGTTACCTTTTAACAAGCTAAGTCGCTTCATCCACATTTAAGGCGAGGACAGCGTCCATTTCATCGAAACGAATGATTTTTAAACGTGTAGATTGAAGCAGACTTATAATGATTCGATAGCTAAATAACTAGATCAAAAGTTTCTTCGAATACTTTTTTTTTATTATGCATACATACATGACGTTTCGCCATTTTCTTAGTACTTTAATCCACTTGTCACGGTTCTGACTAACTTCTCTCGCTTCTTCCAGTTACGCACTCATCATCTTTTCGTACATGCTCGACGATTTAGGCTACTCTTTCTTTTTGTTAAATATCTCCGATTTGATCATGCTATGTACCTACTTCTCAGTATTTCCCTTCTAACGCTTCCATGCACTTCTGCCATATACCTTCATCTTTTTCTTTTTCGTCCTCTCTTCACGACCAAACCAACTTTGAATTCCTATCTCTATCCTAGTCACTAAATCCTCTTCCACTCCAGCAAGTCAGGGAACTGCTTGAAACATCAACCAGTTAGTAGTCAATTACACAATTCCGTAATTTATCGCTCATTGAAACTCCTTCAATACTTCTAAACACCCTCACTTCTATTGCATTTATCCTACTTTCGTGCTTGTTGTCTCAAAGACAACTTTCTCTTCCATACATCAATGTTGTAACTAGCACTCCTCTGTTAAGAAGCTATCTTGGACACCCGGCTGTTCACAAAAGTATGTAGTGGTCTTTTCACTATATTTCTGGCATTCACTCTCCTTTCGACATCACTTTCACACTTTACACCCCTTGTAAACGTTGGTCCTAAATATGTATAAAAACTCACCTGTTCCACTTTTCTACCTGCGATTACGATTTCACAATCAAGTTATAACATCAACATCAACATACCCTAGAAGATTAGGGTATTTAGAGGGTAGGGTATTAGGTTTAATCGATTGTTTGATTTAAAATCTGCAATTTAACGTTTACTATCACCGAATAGATTTTTTATTCAAGGGGTAACTTCATTATAATCAAACAAAAATCTATCGAAACTTTTTCGCATTTTCAGATCGCTCCGCGTTCAAAATGCGTAATTCATAAATTGACCTTATTCTATGAGTAACACATTCCACTATGATCTATCGGCGCAAAACGGATTTTAATTCCGTGCTGTCCTCGCCTTAAATTTTTATATTTACTAACGAGCATTGTAGTGTAGCCTTAAAGCTAGTTTCCCACAAGCGCGCTCCATACAAACGTAGTTTGATCATATTTTCAAAGTACACAGGTTTTTATATTTCTATAGAAATCTTGAATCTCGTGTAACTTTGAATTGATATATTTATTATACCACAAGCATCAATATTAGTTTCTGGATCACGTCTAAAAAATTTCATTGATTTTGATAGCGCAATATTGAAAATGTGATCAAACTTCATTTGTATGGAGCGTACTTGGGGAGACTCCTCTTATCAACATATTTCATAACCTAAGAATTTTTAAATAAATAATTATAATCAGAAATTAATAATATTTATTTATTTATTATTGTAAAGTTGTATTGCTAACATAATACATAAAGAGGGCAAAATGGATCATGTATATGGCAACCCTAAAATTACGCAGACATATAAAATGGCGGCCATTTCTATGCTTCCCTCATGACTTAAGACACATGGATTCTGTTTTTGTTTTATTTCTGTGTAGGATAGTTTATTTTCGTGAGTAATGAAAAATATTATTAAATTTTTTTCGTAACTCTTCGGGCAAATCAATAAAAAGGAAGTGCGGGAGGTAATTTTCAGCAGGATTAATTATTTAGACAAAAAGTCGTAAAAGCTAATAGTGACCAAATAACTGAATGTTTACAAGAAGGGACTGACAAGGACTGACAAGGACAGATTATCCCCAGATTATTGCCATATCCACACTTTTTAATTTTTACTACGTTTAATCAGTCAATACGGACATATTGTGGTCCTATTATATATTTGTGCCTCATGCATATCATTGGAGAGTTTTACAATAATCTCCACGCTTGGCAGGCGTACGCTAAAATATACAATAGAAAATGGAGTTCCTCTAAGGCATTATTTACCTTTTACAACATAACACCCACAAAACGTGTTGGTTCCATAATTTTAATAAAATAATTTAATGTACTCAGGTAATACTGCATTCTATCTTGGAGAGAGACTTCTACGAGACAACTGCTACTGCGACTCTACCGCCTAAGCAACTAAATTGCTTTCATTATAGCAATAGTTAGCTCGATACGATTAAAAGCTATAGCCATCGCTAATAGGCGCCTTTTAGCACAGTGTATAGAACGCCTTTGTGCTTTCAGGGAGCCTTTTAGGCGATCGCCATAGCTATATTATGGCCTACATCGGCGGTCTTAAACAAACAGATACGAGTATAACGCATACTGTTGCATCTCAGTGGCAGTAGAGCCAGTTTTTATCGTAAACGGAGGTCTGAAATGGTTTGGTAACCCTACCAAACCATTTCAGACACACGTTTAGAACAAAACACATAAATGAGGACCCCATCATTTATATGTTTTGTTCTAAACGTATACGAGAGAGGGCGCTGGGCGCAAAATAAAACGCGCTAGAGACCTGTCCAAGCAAAATCTAGTAGTCACTCTTCTAAGTTTGATGCGTTGCGAATGTACCTATCCATTCATCGTATCGTTTAAATTTTTGGCGCGAGTCTAATAACTCGCTCAGAATTTTCATCAGAGAGGATGATACTAGTCCAGTCAGTATCATGCATGACCGGAGACGGTTGCTTGCTGTTAGCAAGCAAGCATTCGTTTGTAATCGTACTTCATGCAAATTTTACCTTTTCACTGACTGACAGGGATGCTAGCGATCGATATTTGCCCCACGGCGGCGGAGCATTATTTGCAAAACGCAAGAGAGCTCACGTCTAGGATCAAGAATCAAATGGATATGACAAGCGCGTATACCCGAAAGGGACAGACTCAAAGTACTTACGTCACCAGTGTTGCAACCTCTACAAAAAATACCCTAAATTTTTAAAGCCCTATCATGTGACTCAATCATGAAACAATTTAACAAGTAAATAAATGACAAAAGAAACTCTTTACTCCATAAGGTCGTACAGACTATCAAATTAAGTTCCATTTTCAGCCGCGCGCAAAGTTATCACTCTATATTTCGAATTTTAATCAATACAAAATGATTTTATTACAAGGCGTTTAGCCATGTACGATGAGTGTTCATAACATTGTACAATTTTTTGTCATTACCCACTTACCTTAGAGCACGAGAGAAGGTAACGCTTTCGAAGGAACTTATAAGCTAGCTAATCGAAAATAATATAGGCACCATAGGATAAAAATACTTTTATCAAATAAAAACAATAAATATATTTTTTTAAATAAATTTAAGCACAAAATTATATGTACTTTGGAATGTAGATAGGGGCTCAATGGCCTTTGAATAAAATCAATTTATTATACATATTTCGTACTGTCACCTTTATTTGTAAATGATTTTGTAGCATAGTGAATGCGTACATTCAAATATTTGTTACACACAGCTTTAATTAAAAGAGAATAATGATTTGCAAATATAGATCTATCGGAAAAATCGTGATCAAGAAATAATTTGATTCCAACACATGAAATGAAAGCCTTCACTTTCCTGAAGTTCGACCAAGAGCTTTATATAATTCCATGAAACGATTGCGCCCTCTTTGTTCTTTAAAAACAATTTATCCCCTAAAGTGTTCCTCACCAATTTCAATATATGGCATGTGTCCGGAAATATAACAATTTTTTTGTAATTGTGCAAAAATATTGGATTTAATTTATTTTCATCTACCTGACATCCCAATTACTTAGCCATGGAATGGTTGGTTGCGCATCCGTCAAATGTTACTTAAGCAACAATTAGACCACATTCGGTAACGAACCACGGAATTCGTTTTAGCATCCGTTACTTGCATAGATGTGGATACGATTTCCATTAGTACTTCTTTCGATGTGGATGCGATTGCTATTGGTTCTTGGTGATCATTACAAGAAGCCACAGAAGGATTTACTAACTCAGTTAAGTATCTGGTTCCATAAAAAAAAACCCCTCAACTAAAGTAAATGATCAGTACCACAGCTGGTATCCCTGAAAATCCTATAACCCGGACAAATAAAAAGTATTAGAAAATGTCGGACTGAAGCTTGACTTTTGTACAGAAAATGACAATTTCAACTTATTCTCAATTTGGTCGAATAATATACTGATCACCATAGGTGACATTTTACGTTCTTACACATTATTTCTAATGCTTTATCAAATTATACTAGTATTCTAATATTCTACTGTTCTAATCTTTTTACAAAGCAAGCAATACTTTAGCTAAAATAGTATTTACGTATGATAGGATAGATCTTCTAATTTTCGCTCAGTACGACTCTTGCAACCTAATATAACCATTTTCAAATGATGAGTACTATGGAGCAATGGATTTTAGCTTACATCCACCACTTTATTTAGCGTAAATCTCGCAAAATTCACAATTATATTGAGATCATTTGGAATGACGTCGACTTGTTGGTCGCAAACAAAAAAGATCTCATATTCCGACAAGGACAACAAATATTGTCTTCGTCCTTTTAATTCTAAGCAGTTTTTGTATGTTGCGATCTCGTTCATGCATGGTATTATTATTAGCTTGTCATCTCTATGTTATACTCCCTCTACGGCTCACGTACAGATCCTTTATGGCAGAAACGCTAGAGGTACCGCCACAGTAAATTATTATCTAACAAAATATTGTTTTTTTCCATTATGTTTTATTGTGTACAATAAATAAAGTAAATAACTAAATATAAACATTACATGTAAAATTAGTTCGCCAAGCCCTCGTGCAAGGCAAGTCAACGTCATGATGTCCATGAGCCCTCATAACGTTTACACTGCGAAAAAGTTATCATTCTATACATTGTGGACAGAAAGTGTGCCTCGGCCTAATGTCATCCCAATGAGGAGTTTTCCAGTAGGTATTGATAGTTTGTTTCAAAAAGCATCAATAGATGGCGCTCCTACAATTTTGGTAATCTTCTTTAAATCTGTATGATGGTGGCAGTGATTTCATGCAGCCAAGTAATACTTACTAAACTTGAAAATAAAGTGTTTATTTATAGAAACATAACTGTTAAAGGTTGAACGAAGTGTAAAAATAAATATTTATACAAGTTGGCACTATGTTCCATTATTATTACAACCTCTAAAATGGTTGAAAACTATTGACAAATATAATATTATCCAATACAACGTACCCAGGGTTTATATCCTGAGTGCTAAGAACCTATTTCAAGCGATTATCAATTACCAAAATTGTCGGGGCGCCATCTAGTGAGTGGTTAGGAATGCCTTAAATACCTATTGGAAAACTCCTCATTGCAACGCACCGCTTGGAGAAAACAACTCGTTCTCTTATCATAATGGGTCGGCGAATCTACAACAAACTACCTTCAGAGATCTGTGGGTGTAAATCTGACAATAGTTTTTGTAGACCATTAAAATAAAATAAATTAGCCGTGTGGTGACCGGTAGAGTAGAATAGAAAAAAGCTTATTAGCTTATTACCCAGGGTAACTTAAGGTTTCACTCGCCAATAAACTCATTTACCGAGTAATACGCTTTTTTCTATTTGCTGCTTACAATAATATTCTATATGCAACACTGGGGTGTTGCATATAGAATATTATTGTAAGCAGCAAATTACCATTACAATTAATATTATAAGTAATTACAATAGGTATTGACATAAGAATTAATATTTTTATCTGTAAATTTTATGTATAATTGACATTCATTTTTTTTTCTTGACAAATACTTGAATTTTGAATTACTTGACATCATATCTTTATATCTTAGTTAATCCCATGGACTTACCACCCAAAAGGGACTGCGCACTGCTTTGACTAAAACCGGGCAGAGCGAGAGTCGTTATCGATAGTCCTTTGTCCCTTTCTAACAGTGTAAACACAATTATATTGGCATAATCACCGTCATTCTAAATTGACAAGTGTCATGTTTGGTGTTGCCATTATTGGAGAAATATATTTACCGTGAATTTGGTATTATTATGGGGTAATCCGTACTACCTGAAGAGGATTTCCCTGGAGACTACAACATGGAGTTCTTCAAGAAAGGGGTTAAAAGGTTTTTACGGGGTCGGCAACGCGTGGGCGATGCCCCTGGTATTGCAAACGTCTATAGGCTGCGGTGACTGCTTACCATCAGACAGGCCGTAAGCTTGTTTACCACCTTGGTGGTATAAAAAAATCCGAAAAGTAGTTTTCAAAATACCTTTTGATCTAGGTACTGAACGTTTCTCCGACAAACATCGAATCGACATAATTATTAACCTACGACTTTTTGTTCCACAAAACAGATAAAAGAGTAACGATTTATCCTATAACACTAGTTCCTAAAGAGAAGTGATAGTACTCGTCGATATCTACATTGCGGGTGACAGCTGTCAAACTTTGAACTGAAATAACTCCTAAACTATTGGTGCTAGAACACTAGTTCCTAAAGAAAAATGATAGTGCTCGTCGAGTTCTACATTTCGGACGACAGTTGTGAAACTTACTACTATAATTTCTCTCTAGAAACTAGTATTTTGGACTAATGGGTTCCGAGTTATAAAATATTTAATTTTGACATCTGTCATACGAAATGTAGATCTCGAGGTGTGTCTGTGAGTGCTATCATTTCACTCTAGGAACTAGTGTTCTAGGACCAATAGTTTCCGAATAGCAGGGAAACCTTGAGTTGGAACCTGGTGAAAATATGACCTTCAGATTGCACCCGGTCCGGCTCTGCCTGGCCCTGATCGGATCGGTTCTGGTAGGTCGGTATCCGCTCTAAGTAATAAAAGTAATTCGAAATTTGCATCAACAATGGTGGCAACACTAGAAAGTGACCCAGGACTATCGATGGTGACTCTCGCTCTGCCCGGTTTTAGTCAAAGCAGTGCGCAGTCCCTTTTGGGTGGTAAGTCCATGGTTAATCCTTATATTGCCATTATTTTGATATTTAACTTGACATTTCATTGATTTTATTTAATCTACTTTCGTAGTACTATAAATAAGTGAATATGAATATGAATAATATATTCAAAGTTCAAACGTAGCTCTCTCTACAAATTTTAAATTAAATTATTTTTATTAAAGAGACAGCAGTGGTCCGGTTTGTGGTAGTAAATCTTTGTCTTTGTTAGTAAAATTTATAATATTTCATTACATTGGTTTAAATTTTTTTAGCATAGATATCATCTGCTGTGTGAGTGCCCAGATAACAGGACTCTCTATTTTGTCAGCTATGCTTTTTAGAGGCTGTTACTGCTCAGCATTGCTGCTCTATTAGTTATAATTATCAATTATAGTGCAGATTTAAGCACAGAGCAAACAAAAATTTTCCATTCTATAGAGAGGGCTGTGACAGCTCTTTCATACAAAAATGCGTGCCAGGTCAGAGACAAAAAAAAAATTAAAACTCTTTCATTTTCTGTCAGCATCAAATATAAAGGTATGTTCACTCTGTCGATATATTCCTTCGATATATATTATATTAATAAATATTATCGATATACTTAATAAAAATATTCCTAAGACATAATCAGCTCATGTAGGCATTATAGCATTGTTGTAATGTAAAAATAAAATGTTTGTTACATGAGGTAGGAATGTATGTCATTTCATTCCTGCTCCCGAAATCCCGCCAAGTTCACCCATACGCTTGATACGAGTATTTGCCGATTTTTAAAAACTTCTGTAATGACTTTTAACATATAAAACCAATAAAATATTCATCCATAAACTAATAGTCGCTGTTAATTAAATACGTTAAATATAATGCGCACTTCGGCATTTTGCTGCGTTCACAAACAATGTTAAGTAATCTAAAATAATAAAAATTAAGTGAGCTTACGAATTTTAAAGCTCAACTATTCATATTAGGCTACATTATTCCACTGTTGAGCAAAGGACTTTCCCAATTTTTGCACTTCTCGTGATCAATAGGTATTTTTTGTTTACATCGACATTGGGAAAAGCAGAGAATGCATCTATAGTAATGTCCGACCAAGGAATAATTTTATTTATTTTTAGGGATTAAGTATGTAATTATGAATAATCAATGTTATTACAGTACATATTACAGGACTCGGCGTATTAATTCAGTCAGAAAATTACTAATACTTTGAAATATTTTGAAAAAAGCTCATGAAACAAGAATCTTTAACACGTATTATTTCACATACTTTACACATTTTACAATCGATAACCAGAGAGTTTTAATATACATAAATTGTAGTGGTCCAAAGCACTTCACTAATTTAATAAAATAACGTAGCCGATAACACAAAATATAACAATATTTTACCAATAAATAAATTGAAATAGTTCTTTTTTATGTCACACGGTAGGCAAACAGGCAAGCGGGCCACCTGATGGAAAGTGGTCACCACTGCCTATAGACATTAGCAACACTAAGAGTATCGCAAATAGGTTGCGGCTCCAATTCGAACAGGATACCCCGCTAGTTTGTTTACAAATGCGTCTGAAAAGTATATTTATTGTCAAACTGGCGGTAGACATGCATTTTCTTCATCAGGGACCATGAAGGTATCTAACTTTTTAATCTCTTTGAATTTGGGGGTAGCTACGCGCTAGCTTGATCCGTCCAACTACGTCAGCCCTGACAGTCGTCAGTCTCAAGTCACGGCAGTCAAGCACTGAATCCAGCCCGATGGTGTCATACAATAGGTCTATGAAACGGCCAAGCCATACCATCTGACCAAAATATATGGTTACTTTAGATGTGAATACATAAAATATTATCTTTACTAGAAATATATAAAAATGAGTACTTTTACGTAGCAATTTCTCAAAAACTGATAGCCAAAAAGTGAAATGTCAAGTTCGTTTCTGCTTTTCGAATAGTACGGATTATGCGCCCTTGGCAATGAACTGATGAAGCAATCAAGCATTGAAAATTGCGGCGTGTAAGGTTCAGTTTAGTCCAGCGGATGACTCCATTTAGTTTAGTAACGGTCGGAACAACTGAAAAAAAAAATGCTTTTTTTTTTTTTTTAATTTTAATTTTAGACTATCCAGGCATTTGACCGCCATCTCACCTGGTGGTAAGTGACGATGCTGTCGAAGATGGAGCATGCCTGTCTAGGAACAGCCTATTCACTCTAGCCTTGAAGGCGTCCAGATTATAGTGATCAGGGAACACACTCGCAGGCAACGCGTTCCATTCCTTAGCCGTTCGCATTATAAAGGTTGAACCAAAGCAGCTCGTGCGGGCAGCTGGAAGATGCACGACATAAGGATGAAGCGCTCGCCCGGATCGCGTTTCCCGATGGCGGAAATCCACCGAATCCAATGCGGCCAGTTGGTATTTGGCTGATCCATCCCAGAGATGGCAACAGTACTCCATGCATGAACGGACTTGTGCTTGATATAATTGAAGCAACTGCTTTGAAGTGAAGTACCGCCTGACCTTCGAGAGGATACCAAGTTTCTTGGCTGCAGTCTTGGCTTTGGATTCGATGTACTGTCCAAAGTTAAGATTGGCTGATAGCTCAACACCAAGGAGCTGTAAATTGTCGGTAATTTCCACAGCTACATCCCGGAAAGCCGGAGTTAGATGGAATGGAAACGTTTGGCGGAAAACAAACACGCCTGTGTTTTGGTAGCGTTGAACGCCACTAGATTGGCTTCGCCCCAGTCGGAAACTGCCTTGAGAGCTTCGTTCAAACGCCTAACCATGGCCTCTCGACAAGACTGAATGTCGTCCCTGTTAGCTTTTGCCTCTGACAGATATCTATTCGTTACTGTGCTGTCGTCAGCGTACCCAAGGGTACCGGGTACTAGAAGATCGTTGATATGCAGCAAGAAAAGAGTCGCGGACAGAACCGACCCCTGAGGAACTCCCGCGTCGTTAGCCTGAAGATCAGACGAGAACCATCGAGAACTACCCGGATTGAACGTCCACTCAGAAAGTCCGAAATCCAGGTGCAAAATCCAACAGGAATGCCAAATGAGGCGAGCTTGCTTAGTAGGGCTGCGTGCCAAACCCTATCAAAGGCCGTGGAGATATCGAGCGACACAGCAAGGGCCTCGCCATGCTTCTCAATGGCCTCACTCCATATATGAGTGGCATACACCAGAAGGTCCCCAGTCGACCGACCACGGCGGAATCCGCACTGGTAATCGCCGAGGAGATCGTTACCTTCGAGATGAGCAAGGAGTTTGTTGTTCAGTGCACGCTCCATAATCTTACAGAGAATGGAGGTGACTGAAATAGGGCGGTAGTTGGCAGGGTCTGCGCGGCTGCCCTTCTTAGGCACGGGCTGCACATTGGCAAGCTTCCACGACTTAGGTACAATACCAGTCTTTAGTGAGAGACGAAACAGGCGTGTGAGAATAGGAGACAACTCAGGGGCACATCTACGCAAGACCGTCGCTGGTATACCGTCAGGTCCAGTAGCCTTGTTCACGTCCAGACTCTGCAGAATTTTTAAAATCTCTTTTTGATGTATTCGCATGTCTGCCATAGTGCAGTCAGCGCGGGGTGAGATGGGTGGAGTTTTTCCTGCAGTATCTAAACGCGAACTCGCCGCGAAATGAGAA
This sequence comes from Blastobasis lacticolella, assembly GCA_905147135.1. Lineage (NCBI taxonomy): Eukaryota > Metazoa > Arthropoda > Insecta > Lepidoptera > Blastobasidae > Blastobasis > Blastobasis lacticolella. Next base: position 9,646,295 of record LR990039.1, on the reverse strand, counting down.
GCAAATAAATTCGCTTTCTCTTCCGCAGCATGTGCCAATGTTCCGTCTGGCTTCAGCAACGGTGGTAACGAGGATTGGCTAAAATTTGATTCCACCGCTTTTGCCAAAGACCAAAACGCCTTACTCCCAGGAGGATAAGAGGCCAGTTTGGCGCCAATCCGGCTTATGTGGTCGAATCGAGCCCTGCGTAACGTCCTTTTGCTAGACTTGGCGGCGAGGTTAAAGGCTCTCTTCAATTTGCGAGTATCCGGAGACTTATGAGCTCGAGCCTCAGCCCAGGCAGAGTATGCCGCCTACTTCAGCGCTTCAGCGCGACGGCACCCAGCACTGAACCATGGACGAGACTTGCCGTTCATCGCTTCATAAGAATACGGAATATAATACTCCATACCCTGCCGTATAACCGCGGTAACGGCTTCAGCACAATTCGACGGGTCGCCCGAAGAGAAGCATGCCTCCCGCCAAGGATAGGACGAAAAGAAGTGACGCATCTCATCCCAATCTGCTGACTTGTATCGCCACACCCGCCGGGGGTGGCAAAGGGCTTGCTCCGGCGGGGAATAGACTGATACAGAGTTCACCAGACAGTGGTCGGATGTACACAGCGGTGCAGAAACCAATACTGAGTGTCTGTCCGGATCAGTCGTCAACAGAAGGTCTAAGCAATTAGCGGTATGAGAGTCGACATCAGGTACCCTCGTGGCACAGCTTACCAGCTGGGTGAGATCTAGCGACAGAGCTAGTTTACGTGCCTCTCTCCCAGCATGATTAGTCACCTGGTATGGAAAAAGCCAATCTTGGTGGTGAACATTGAAATCTCCCAGGATAACTAACTGCGCCCCGGGGTAACGTTCCCTCGCTTTATCCGCCACTTCAATGAGATGGCCACAAAAACGAGTTGTCTCCTGATCCCCGCTGTGCGAGCGATATACGCAGGCATACAGGATTTGCACATGACCTGTATCCACCAAAAGCCACAAAATGGAGAAATCAGACCCCTCAAAACTCCTGAGACGCCGAGTACAGATGTCATCGCGAGCGTACACACAGACTCCGGCACGAGGTACGAACCTGTGCTCGAGAGTATACCCTGGGTAGCTGAGGTACGCTGCGTCAGCCGGACATCTGATCTGCGTCTCAGTGAGGAACAGCAGCTGCGATTTTTCAGTCTCAAGGTGATGGTGGACTGCATCAAGACTGGAGTGCAGGCCTCGAATGTTCGTGAGGTGCACTTTGAGTGGGAGGGCGTGCAGCCGCTGTGTATCGTTTCTCCTTTGCTTTTTGTGCTTCATATTTTGAGTGAAAAGGATGGGTTAGGAGGACGGAAGTTGGACGAGGTGGCGCTCCGCCAACCAGCTAGCATGCTCACCATTGCCGCACAGGAACGGGCCTGACGCGGAGACCGCGGGGACGCCCGAACCCCCCCAGATTGGCTACCTGGCCCTCCCATCCGGTCGCCAACCGGCAAGATAGAGCAATCTGGGATTTTTCGTAAGATGGCGGGGCAGCCTTTCACTGGTGGCTAACCAGCTACTTGGGCCCCCAACTATCTATGGTCGGCCAGCGGCGGCACCGTGCTTCGGATCCCGCTGCCCTCCGAAGCCAGGCACCCGGTATGAGAGTGGTGGGCACCTCCTAGATGGCTACTCCAGGCACTGCAACGAAACACGGCTGGGCCGCTTGACGACGCGTTCGCCTGGAGGGTGGTTACTAGCCACGGCCGAACCCTACCACCGGAGAGAGCTGTCCATTTTGCACTACCCAGGCACCACGTGTAGGGTATCTAGAGTCATGAAGCCCAAAGTGGGTTTCGCCTACGGACGCGGACAGCATTGGTCCCCATATATATTGGGCTTCATATAAACCAACACAGAAAATAACTTTTTTGCGCTGTTATCGCTGTGGACTACGTAACGGCTAGTCCGATTTTAAGGAACATTTCAGGAAAAATTTAGGTTAGCTCAGCGGGTGATTTGACGAAGATTGGTCGTATTCGGACCAACAAAAAAGAGATAGGGTGGGGTACGGGCTCTATACAAAAATATATATAGAAAAAAGCAGGGAATGGGGTAGGTGTTGAGTACTGGTAGGATAATGAAAGGGGTTCAGCACGTTGTAACATTTATTTTCAATCTATATGTGTTTTCCTGGAATTTGTGGGATTTATTTAGTTGGATTTGGCCCTTCAGGCTCTAATGGCTCATCATCCTTTCCTGGAAAATGAAAGTTTACCTAGAAATAACTACGTTCTACATGTTTTAATTTGAATCGAATTTCGAATTGAGTATTTCATTTAGGTGAATGATCTCTCGTTTCCTAAATACCCAATAGGAAAAGGCAATAATGAGATTTACTATAAAATTAAGGGCATTGGGCTGTGTGTCTGGATTCTTACCTTTGTAACTTTTTGGTTTTTTGGCGGAAGGGGCTCCAGAACGTTACAATGCCACGGGTGGCAATCATGCGGTGACTGCTTACCATCAAGTAGACCGTAAGCTTGTTTGCCACCTTAGTGGAAATAAAAAAAAATGTCTATTTATTTGGGGGTAAATTTATTAAATATTCATTGTATTTTTTACATTAAATTACATTTTTGAGTGTCATTTGTTTTCACCGTGGCATAAGTTGTCAAGTCGAGACATTTCATAGACGGCAGAGATAGCAAAGATTTTTATCTTTTTTATGTTTCTCTTATTCTAGATAACTACTGGATCATATTCTTTATCATCTCCATGGCTACCGAACACGAGAACGCTCGAAAATTAATATTGTCTACTTTGGGAACTGGCTGGTTGACTATGAGTACTGGCCATCAAGACTTTATCTCCTTCTGTGTCAATTCGTTCTCGAAAGAGTTTAAAAGAAGACCCGAGCCTTCGTTAGCAAGTGGGGCGAAGCAGTTTGCAGGTTTAACCCAGCCTCTGATCTTGGAGGTGAAATAGTATATTATAATGAGGAAATTTCCAAATATTTTTTCAAGTTAATGTAAAAATATGAGTAAAATGAAACAAACGGTCACCACACTTGTGGATCCTGAGACTGGTTGTAACCTAAGTATTGTACGTTGTCCAACATGGTTAACCCGGGTTAACAGTGGAAAACCTCGCTTCGTAAGCGGTGACGAGCTCGATGCGATGCTCAAGTACGGAACGGTCACCCATCCAGTTCCCATATATTGCGAGCATTGCTTAACCTTGGTTATCGGTCTCGCAAGCACGCAGCCACTCGACCAGTGCCGATCTCCTAAAGTTTGATGCTTGTAAGTTTTCCCAATATGCGATAGAGGAATAACTAAATACCTCTGAATACGCCTTAAAATCACGAGTCATGGAGACCCCCCTTATTTTAAATAGGTATTTTTTATTATTATTTTTTGTTGTTGGATTGGCAGGAGATAGCGCAGGTTAGGAAGAGGTGGCGATCTTTGGTGTCTGAGGCCAAGATCCACACTGGGTCGCTGAGCAAGCGCAGTAAGTAAGTAAGTAAGTATTATTTTGTGTTATAGCGGTCATAATAACACATACTCTATGAAGTTCAGGTGTCTAGCTATTGCGATTCCAAAGATACAGTCACAAAGAGTACGAGTGTATGGGTAGCGCCATAGCGGCGGCCAGGCTGCCGGCCTGGTGACGTCACAGCTACATCAAGGCAGCAATAATTTCGTCACAAAATATGTAAAGATAAATATTCTCTAACTCATGCCACCCCGCCTACCAAGCGTGGCGATTATGGAAACCTCCCTAGTATGATAAGCAGCCACACGCCACGGCCCCCAATACCCGGACGCCCCGCTATTCCGGTCTATGGTAGCGGTCACGGTAACGGCGGGGGAGGGGGTGTGAAGAATCTCCGAAACCGACGAGGCTATCAAAAACTACGACAATATCCAGACACTGCGGACCGACAAAAAACTCATGGCACTGGAGGAAGTGGTGAAAAGATTACATTGGAACATTATAGGGTTATTTGAAGTCCGCAGAAAGGGTAGGGCTCGATAATACTGAAATCCGGAAATCTGCTTTACTCCCGGGAGGGCGACAAACTGTCCCTAGGTAGTGTCGGGTTCCTCGTCTACAAATCCCTCATGAACAACATTGCCAGGCACAGAGGTCGGAAAACCGATGGCCGATGGGGCAGCAAAGTTCTCGAGTGACGACCACGTATCGGAAGGCGCAGCGTGGGTAGGCCTCCCACAAGGTGGACGGACGACCTGGTAAAGATCACAAGTACCAGCTGGATGCGGAAGGCACAGGACCGGCCTTTGTGAAGATCTCTGGGGGACGCCTATGCCAGTAGGTGTCTTTCGACTGATATGATGAGACTTAAGGGCCTATTAGACCATGCGACATTCAGTCTGTCCAAGTGGCTTCGGCCGCGCTAGACTGATTATCGCGTGGTGTAAAAAGAGTTAGACCGGTCAGTCAGTGCGCAATTCAGTGTTGTAGCCGACCAAACAAGAAAATGCCCGTAAAACAAATAAAAAATTACCCGAAGTTACCCATTTTGATCAATAATTCCTTTTTATAAAGTAATTATAATTGCCGTAGCCAAGATTTGAGTTTGATTTGAGGATGGATATTGGATATGTTGTAGTATTTAAAACCAAAAAGATTTTAAAACTATACTTTTACTACTTTTACGGGTTCCTAATGCTTTACCGTATTTGGTACCGATATTACTATAATAGTCACAATATTTAAAAAAATAACGAAATACCTGCTATATTACTCGCAAATGGGTAAAAATACCCGTAACGGCAGCGCTGAACGATTTAGATTATTTAGAACGATATTTTATTCAGAGCGGTGTAATAGCGTGTTAGTTTGTTGATTAATTAATCAGACAGTCTAATTAGTCGAGACTGAATATCGCGTAGTCTAATAAGCCCTTTATTACTAAGACAGTCTGAATATAGTGTGGTCTAATAGGCATTTAAATTGTACTTTAATTGAATATAGTTACTATTCTCTTAAAAAAGAGTTCGGAAACGTATCGATTAAAATAATAACCCATTAAATAAACCAACTAATTTGAAACGATCTGATCCACAGTTTGTTGTCGTCTCGATTCGATCGATTTTATATTTATATTCCTAGCGCTTTTTCCCGTAACAGGTTCGGGGTACTCTTGACCATGATCCAGGATATTAGTAGATCAAGTAATTTCACTAGAGCAGCTGCCATCACCTCTGTTACCCTGTTTACAGTAGATTACTGATATTACAACGATGAATCGATAAAATGTCGCGCGTTTTGACACCACCACATCCCTAATAGGCGAGAATGTAGAGGGTCGACCAAAGTCCCGGCAAAAGTTTCGCCGGAAGTTTCGGCGAACATGTGGAGCGCGCTTAATAAAAGTCGCGATCTTGCAAGATAACTTTGCGCACGGCTGAAAATGGAACTAAACTTCATCAAGTACAAATCCTTCCAAGAATAAACAGGTACGCTATTCATAAGGTGCAGACTTATATTACGCGCACTCCAGTCGTCGTTTTCGTTAATATGTACCGTTGAACGGTAGTACTTCCATGGTACGTAATAGGTATAAGAATATCGATATTACATAACCACACTTTGTATAAAAAAGTAAAGTTACCTAGGCATTCATAAGCAACCTGATTTTGATAATGAAGACGTCCATATTATACAACAAGGTAGTAATTAAAAGGTAGACGGCTTTATTATTTATAATCAGGTTGCTAACTTGTTGATTTTAAATTAATCTTATAATTTCCCAAGTCGGCTTATATTTTAGTCAGAGTATATAAAGACAACAAAATAAAAAGATACTATTATATCTACCTAATACTTAAACCGGGAATTATTAGGTAAACTGCCTATTATCTCCATGTGAACGTACGTACGTCATATCGTACAGTCCGCAAGTTGTCGTTCGTTGGGTGGCAGTGAACGGAACGAAGTTCGTCGTATAGATCGCAGGCGGACAGGCCGTCTAGCTGAAAATAGTAAATGAAGTAGTTTTCGAAATATGTTCGACTAAAAAGTGATTACAAACGAGTGCCTGTCACATCTAGCAAGATGGTTGATAACGTGAAAGATATTCCAGAAACCGCTGATAACAAAGGTAAACGTCGAATGTTCGTTACACGTTATGTTCTAGTGTAAAGTGTGATTATAATTGTCTAACCCTAAACCGTGTCGTGGCCCCACGTCGTGGGTTCGTGCACCGCTTTCGAGAATGTCCGCAGTGGGTTGGCGATCGGTTCAATGCAATGTTTTGTTTTTCATCTTTATTTGGGAGACTTTTTCATGTCGTGGTATGTTCTAAAATTAGAATAATGCGTGCCAGACGGTAAGAGTAAGAATGTGTCAAATATTTAGTTGCAATCTTGATCCCACAGTTGTTGGTCTTGAACTGAGCACATTCGCTTGCTTATTCGATTACCTACTGTACTTTTGACTTGCCTTCCACTGTAATTGGTCTTCGAATGACGGTGATAACGTCAGTCGTTGCGTGAATGATGTGATGGTTGAGTCATACACAAACACTAGCATCAGCAAGTTCCATCCATATGATTCCAAATACCTGCTTGTATTGGTCATTTTATGACAGTTACTGGGGGGATCTGCATTTACGTTACAAACAAGTTATAATATAGCATAGTTGATACATTATGTGATGATAAAATATCTGTGCAATACTTTAACTTTCTACTTTTCTTATCTTATCATTGCTATCTTTACTGAGCGAATTGCAGTAGGCACTAACACCATTTTGTCATAATGAATGCAAGATAACTCGTCACTAACATCTGCATAAAATGTAACACCTAAGTGGGTAGGTTGCTATTCCAATAAGATTATAAACAATAAGCATAAGCATGTTTAATTATTCTACAGTGCACATATTTATTATTCAATAAATCATGCCATTGCCCTGTTTTACTCTTTAGTGATATTAAGGCTCGTGAATTATTTACAAAAACTATAAAATGTTTTAATAATATAGTGTATATTTTTAATTAGATAATGATATATTGGTTAATTGTTAAGTATATACTTTAGCTAGGTTTCAGATAAAGTGAGGGAATACTACTAATAGTATATACTACTACTACTACTAGTAGTAGTAGTAGTAGGAAACTTTAATTTTGGGTGTAAAGATATGAATAATTTGACAAGATTATAACAATGTTATTAGTTATTAGGAAAACATACATGCATAACGTTACACCTTTTTTAGGTAGGCAGAGACCACATTCTTCCACTTACTACAATCCTGACAAATCTCTTTTGTTTCTTCCACATTCATCAACCTTTCCATACATGTTAGTCGGTTTAGCTAGTCTCATTAATCTATCTCTGATTTGATAATGATTATAATGGGTATCCAAATAAAGTACTGTCTATTATGTACGTCTCAATCTTACCCTTTCAAGCCTTCCATTAATTCCTGCCCCATTAGTTTTTTCGTTAATCTCCGTTCATTCATCCTCTACTCTACATGACCAAACCAACTCTAGTCCCTATATCTTGTCCCTATTACACTAATCCATATTTTATCTTTCATTGCCACTCATGCTTCTTCATTACTTTCACTTCCAAACATTAATGTAGGAATGAGCACCCCTTTATGAACAGCCATATGAGCTTATTTGGACACCTTAGAAAAACAATGATACATTTTTTTAAATAATGTACATGGCTTAACTTGTTTAAATACATATAGAGAAATTGTAAAAGTAAACATGTTTGTTGATGAAATTATCCCGTTACCTGTTATGTTTACTAGTTTTTGGCCCCTCAAATTCATACATATAAAATTTTATTATATTTGGAGATGAAAAAGTAGCTGGAGACTAGTTGAACAGTTTAAGGCCCTGTGACTATTTATTTATTAATTTTTTCAAAGTATCAAATGTCCTTCATCAGGTTGCAATCTATCTCCTTCCCAATCTGTTCTCCTTTATTCAAATCTGTTGAGCGAAGATTACAGATGTTAGTTGAAGCTCAAGTATGTAATAAATCTTTGACTAACAACTTACATCACATATTTCTGGGCATTGCTGGAAATGAGCTTCCTCTACATCAGTGGAAAGCGTTGCCATAATCTCATTGCACAACAGATAATGTTGCTGCACTACCATGGTAAGACTTGTGTAGTTCAGTGGTTAACATGTAAGAGGTCTTCGCTACCTTTGTGGTGTTTGGTGTGGTGACATCTCTTGTGTTTCAACTCTGACCTCCTAAATCGCTACCAGCCTGCCACCATGGAGATTATGGTAAATCCCTCTGATGTGGAGGAGTCTCTACTCGGCAATGTGTATGAAACTTAACCTCCTCGGATTAGTATATTTAGTTGTTGTCAAGGTGTAATATGGTTGCTCCTACTATCCTACTAATTCTATCCTTTTCCATTAATATTATAAATGCGATCGTTTTTAAGGAATCTACGGTAGGAAATACTTCAGTTCTGTAGCTTATTATTATTGTCTATAATTTATAGTTCAGAATTAACATAGGCTATAATGTTTTCCCATTTGTATGTGGACTACATTGCTGTTAAAAGCTAGTTATTATTATTATTTATGATATTTAGTTCTTGTAATATCTATTCAGTCTATTTTTGAAATAGTTCACTGATGTAGCACTGATCACGGATTCCAATCGTTCATTCCATGCACTGACAATCCTATTTGGCAAAAAAAATGGTGTCTGAAGTTATTGGTACCTTTTGATCTTGGTAACTTCGGTATATAGCCTCCGAATGTTTTGCTATTATTTAAGTTGTAGATGGTTTCTAGACCCTTCACAGCATAATGTCCATTTGGTGTCTTATATGTTTCTATTAGATCAGCCCGTTGTCTACGTCTTTCCAGTGTTGGTATAAATACGCATAAATGTTTCTGATTCTTGGATATTTCAATATTTCAGCCAAGTATTGAGCTTAACTGAGTAGGGTATGGGAGCGCCACGCGCGGGGGTGTAGTCTGACGTAACAACAATATCGCGCGAGGGCTCTCGTCGCGACAACGAATGCCGATTGATTGTTTATTGGGTTTTGTAGTAAAAGATCCGAATCCTATATCCTAGATCGTCACGGATAGGACCAACCGTTACCGCCGGTACAGTTACCGCTCCTCGTTCCGTGATCCAATCCGCAGAAACCTCCCGACTAACGACTAAGCACTATAGTTTCTAATCCTGTGACGTCTTTAAGGCCGCCTATAGCACACGTTTATGATTAAACTAAAATTTTAGTTTTTATGGCCGTAAAGCCTCCCTGATGCAAAGTGGTACATAAGTCGCCTGGTTCAAAATTAGAAGCCAAAAGCGCCATTTTGATGAAAGTGATAATGGCAATGTGGTGTGTGGTGCCGCCACCTCAAAGAATAGCACCACCCCATCTCTTCCCGTTTGTGTCGTAAAAGGCGACTAAGGGACAAATCCGAAAGGTGGGCAGCAGCATCTCTCTAGATTTACATCAATTGCACTGCGATCTCCAACCCGCCTGCCAAGCGTGGAGATTATGGCAATGACCTCCCCTTTAGTGGGAGAGGCCCGAAGTCCTGCAGTGGATTGTTATGGGCTGTGATGATGATGATGATGATAATGGCAATGTCGTTATCCTAGGGGAACTCAGTTCACATCGTACTTAAATTTTATCAGGTGGTAACAAACCTGTGCGCTCTACCGAGGTGAGTACCACCGCCTTATCTATTTCTGCAACAATGCTTCCATTTTTGTGTTCCGGTTTGTAGGATAAGGTAGCCAGCGCAATATTACAGGCATGAGACATTTCATCTTAGTCCCCACAATGATAACACACCTGCGGTTCTGCATTTTTGTTGCCTGCAATCGTAGATGTTATGAGAAACAGTTACCACTTATCGTTAGGGCTGTCTGCTCGTCTGACACTGCATAGTATAAAAAGAAATCAAAGGCTCTTTTCACGTTAAGCTAGGCAAACATTAAGCCTTGTCTAAAATAAAAAAAAATAGCCCCCATTAATTCTGGCTTTGAAGGAGTCCAGATTGTATAGGTGCTGTCGATTGTCAGGCAAAGCGCAGGTAGCCGGTAATTGAAACTTTGCTCTCAAGAGCAGACTTGTCTAAAATAAACCGGCCGTACCTACAGCAGTCCTTGTATGGTAGCGCAACGACCTCTGGCTACGTAGAGCCGGGTGACATGACGGAGATGACAATGACGAGGCTTTTGTTTGCACCTACTAAGTACTTGCGTACGCCGAGTTTTTAGATGAATAATTAGGTACAAAAGCGAAGGTCATTGAAGTTCTGGCTTTGAACAATTTATTTCCACTGGACAACGCGTAGGTACGTTGAGCCAAAGTTTATAACTCCCACATTAATAGGTGTATAATATAACTACATTAGCTTTAGACCGCCATTTCGGCGTGGAGAAGTGAACCGTATTTTCCCGTTCGTTGTCAGTGCAATATTTCCACCTCATTACATATCAAATTTCGCACCTTTTTCCCCTAGGGTTAGGTACTAGGTACCGTAGATGCCGTATTTATATATTTCCCATATTTCTTAACTTCCCAATAATTATTCTGGTCCTGGTATCAAGTAGTTCGCCGTGTTTTAAATTTACTACTTTTTCATCTGAATCATCCGAAAGGTTTCTCACTCCATCAGGAGAGTTTCGATTTGATATTTTTTTACTAATGAAATAGCAAAGTAGAGCCCTACTTGAACTGATTTACATACAATAATTAATTATTTGATTAATGTTTACGTCTTTTCTAAAAGATAGTTAAATATATTTGTTATTTATTCATGGATGACACGATATGATCATCATAGAAGCTGTCTGATCACCAATGCCCAAATATAAATCTCCCAGATATCGATTCACGGCACATTGACTCGTTCAATAAAATCATACTTATACGAATGTGACAACCTTTTGTGTTAGGAAATGCGTCCTTGTGCCGTGTGTATCCACCTACTGGTTGGCTAAGTGTGTTGAAAAATGAATTTTAAGTCGTCGACATAAGTGTGTTTGGTGCAAATTATCATAATATTGGTTGAGCGTGGGATTCAATTTAAGAATTTAGGCTTTAACCTTAATGTTTGCTAGAGAAAGAGGGACGGCGTGAATGTTGTTGATGCGAACTGGCACTGGCGTCTCGCCTACGGATTGGGTTACGAAAACAGCTGGTACAGGTGCTTACCGCCCACGTGTAATAGGTAAATGAATTTTTAAGGTAGTTATTTGATACGGCCTAACTTTGAAGCTTGATGAGTATGTGTATGTAGATAGCCACTGTTCATATCGTAATTGTTTAAATGTTTTTGGAAAATCACTAATATTACACATTCAGTGACGGGTTTGTCCTTAAGATTGGCTGAAAATGACGATGACGTTTAGTAATTTTGTGCAAAATAGGCTATTTAAAGCCGCGTTGCGCTGACGCAACAGGATATTGGATTTTATATTATACTAACTGGCCTGGCGCGACTTGGTTCGCGTGGTACCTAACCTACACGTATCCTACCCGTGCCCTACACGTACCCTACCTTTCAAGTATCCCGCGGATTCCTATTAGTTTTCCGGGATGTTTCACATTTTGTTTTACATTCTGAACTTCAACAAAGTTCCTGCACTTCCTATCAGTTAAATAATTTCGAAAACTGATTCATTCCAGTTGTGTAAAAAAATATTTCAACTATCAAATCCTGAATTTATGTAAAAAGGTGTTCAGTCATTAATTCATTCAAACATTGTGGTAATGGAATTAGTGCCTAGTGATATCGTATACGAAGGTCCATACGGCAGAATGCCGCAAGTTGAAGTAGGCGACTGTAAATTACGGTGCCTACATTCTTCAGTGGCTGTTACTATGCAATTTGCGCTCCCAATATTGAAAAGTGTTGATTAACCTAACTAAGGTTGATTGTTATTGGCCGACCATGAAAATGATAACAGAGTTTCACTTGGACACCTATTATACCTAATTCAGAATTCACCTTGTTTTCGTTCAAAACGTACCGTCGCGGTACACAACCGGTCGATTGAAATTTTATACTCACGACACTATACTTTGTTTTGCCAGCTAAGTACATTACTCTAGCAGGCAACCAATCAAAGGAAAGATTGTCAGGTTATATTTATTTTGTAGGAAGCATACTAAAAAAATCGTACTCGTATAAGGGTGAAGTCCACAATTTAAAGCCGAAAAAAGAGTGATCACGCCCAATAGTTTGAATTAAACATTGCTACTTATTCAGTATTGCAGCTATTCTTTAGTTTCTAATGCCATAATATACAGCAGCGTTCTCAGTACTCGACACCAAAATAGTAAAATGTTTCCGTCCAGAATTTTGCCATGAAAACAGTTGCACACAAAAAGTAGCACAATTGTAAAAATCAAGGGTTTGTATAAAAACGAAAATAATCGAAGTTTTTGGAGAGTAATTTCAATACACCGTTCTCAAAAGTATACTTATATTACAATGCTGTAGGATTAAATATTCAGTCTGTACCTTATATTGTATGGTGTCGAGATTACTTCTACCTACCGTTGAACCTCTCAAAAAATGCTGCCGTTTTTTGTCAAATTTTCTCCCGTTTTTCTAGAAAATATATGTTTATTCTTTTATAGATTAATATGTAAATTAAACTATTGACCAAGCTGCACAAATAATCAATTAATAAAGGTTGTAAATTCTAAGTAACTTTTCGAGAACATTTTCAGACAAATTTTGGATTGACGAAATGCGTCAAAATTTGGGCTATACTCATATAAAACGTTATTTAGTTAAAACATCGTCATCACTAATTGTTGTAATTATTTATCAATACGGATGACTTCGTCATTTTCTTGAAACTTGTCCTTTTATCAAACTTGACACTTTTGTAACTCGTCTCTTCCTGAAATGTCATCTTTTTGACCCCCGATCAAAATGAGGAGTGTCATAAGTTTAACATGTGTATCTGTGGCTTTGTGTATCTGTCTGTGGCATCGTAGCTGCCGAACGGAGACCACTATTTGAAAGTAAGTTTAATGGAGATAGTTCTTAGCTTTGTTTCGTTAATATCTGTTCATAGTTTAGTTTAAGAATACTTGTTTGGGGGTTATTCGACTTTTTCTGTCGGTTAGGTTATTCAAACTTTAAGAAATTGGTGTCAACAATCCAATCATTAATTTGTTTTGGTATCTCCAAAGGAACCACTCGTCTATTAAATATGAAAATTATGATCTAGATTTATTAGGATGCGAGAGTTATAATATTTTCAGTTCGGATTTCGAACGTTACTACCTACACATACCTAATTAAATATCATAAATGCCTTCCCATAGAAATAGAGTGGCGCAAAAACTAACGTTGGAATCCACCATTTTCTAGGGCCGGTTCACGTACTCGCCCATATAAAAACGGACGTATACAAAATTCCATAGCAATGACGCTTCGTTATTTACCAACACAAGGCCCGTCAATACACACCTATTGATCTTAATATTCAATGATTTGTATACATTCGGCCCATTCACTGGTTCTTTATCGATTAATGTGTGGTGTGTGCGTGCGCGCGTGTTCGCGTGTCGCGCGTTAGTGTGGGTGCGCCAGTGTGTGACGGCAAATAATTGGGTCAAAGCTTCGTTGAGGGCTTGTTTAGTGGAAGCCTGCGCTGAAGTAGTTTGCATGCCTTTAAGTCCTTCCAACGAATGCCAATACCTGTGCCATATGGCGGAAAATTCCGTCAGACGGCCGCGCTTGTGCAGAATAACACTTCCGTAATGCATGTAGGTATAATATATGTATAGGCGGCAGGCGCGCCGAAAATGATATGCGCTTGTAGTTCACACGCAGCGGTCGCACAATATCGATGTAAACCTTTCTTGTATCGGTATCACAAAGTGGCAGTTTCTCGGAAAGCGACTCCGGGTCGCACTACACTTTCACTCACATGCTAAACTTCAATAAGCTGAATGTTCTGGCCCGAATGCTGGCGATGAGCAGACACTTTGGAAATGGACCGCGTCGAAGCGCGTCCGACGATGCCTCTCAAAATATGCAATAAAATTGAGAGAAAGGGTCGTTATCGGCGCACCGTTCTATTCGGAGTACTCGAAACGCATACTCCATTTCAACGTGTTCAATTTTTACTACCAATCAACTATTTATATCGATTGACACCCTTCTAACGATTGGGTACTTGTTGGTCTCTCAGAACAGTAATTGCTTGGCTCTCGACAAACTGAATGCATTATTCCTTTTTTGGCATTACCGGCATATTGTAAGTAATGCGAAGTCTGTTCAATTTCAATGACTAACAGCGAGTGAGTGTGAGCTACGACAAGACAATAAACGATATATTGTCTAATTATTAATTGATGAAAGTAATGTTCGTACATTGTATTATATTTCCCAACCGTTTACGAGGTATACGCTCTCGGTTATTGCGGTTTGTAATACTCCGTTTTCTTAGCGAATTGTATGACACGTAACTTATCTCTACTAGACATATTTTTTAAGCGATCAATGTACAAATTAACAGTTTTGTTATTTTCCCTTTACTTGTGATGTAAGCCCTTGCTTCTCGCGAAAATTGATGATTGTAGGTCGTCGTTAAGTACCCCATTAGGTTTTGATAAAGTTACTTTGCGAGAAAGTTGTATGACGTAAAGTAAGCTTTCAGTCGCGCGCGTGAATGTTCTTTAACATCATATAGGTTATTTGGCCCTGTATCATATAGGTTATTTGCTGTATCAAAGCTTTTCGTATACATAGGAAGTTTGCAAGCAAACTAGTAAAGCTAAAGTGCGGTCGCGGAGCCGGAAGAAATTCGTAAGGCGGGTTTAAATGGTGCGCGATTCTGCGGATTTTTACGAACGGCGCACGACAGCAGACGGCCATGTGTAGAGTGCCACAAACTTATCTGACCCGGAATGACACTTTGTTGTCCACAACGGCAACGCCGTCACCGGTTCAGATAAGTTTGCGACAAGTTTGCGCTACCACGGACTGTTGTCCCTTTCCACGGTGCGTCGGTGCGGGCTGGTCCGTCTCCAGTTTCGTGTAATATTAAATCGCATTTTGTGACTAAAGTAGTCCGCCAGGGCCAAAGTAGTCTGCTCTTTCTGTATCCTGCCATAAGCCCTACACATGATACCAGCCGAAAGTCGCCCACTGCTGGGCATATTCCTCCCCCATAGATTTCCACAAAGGCCGCTCCTGTGCCTTCCGCGTCCAGCTGGTACCTGCGATCTTTACCAGGCCTCAAACCCTACACGTAATACACTTACTGACATCAGAACCTTTCCCAACAGCAACGCTAGATGCCCTAGACAGGGCGAGGTTGGCGCGCGAGCGGCGCGAGGCCGAGCAGCGCAAGCGGCTGGACGAGTTGCATGCGCAGGCGGCCGCCGCGCAGGCGCAGCGCGAGAGGCGGGACGACGAACGCCGGCGACGGCAGCAGGAGCAGCGGGCGAGGGACGACGAGAGGCGGCACCAGGTAAGCACGAGTTTGAACCTAACGTTTAGCATCCTAAGGTTGGAGATGGGATGCGCGTTCTGAAGCAGTAACGTCGGTTTTCCCTTGTTTGGTTGCAAGGGAAGTTGATCAAAACCAGACAAACCATTTTCGTGGCCTGCGTATACTTCTTCGTCGCATTATTAATTGCTGAGGGTCGTGTCCGACCTTTCGAAGAACCGACCGACCGAAGGCTTTCGTGGAAGACGACTCCACTGTCTACTTTGGCTTTGTCGTTAATGTCTGAGCACTACATACGGTTCCAAAGTCCTTGAGCAATGCTGAAAAGCGTATCTATTTCGAGTTTAGTTCCGAATGCTCCGGAGAGCCTTGACTGCGCTGTGGCGACTTCAACACTGGGATCTACAATTCGCTTGCTGAGCTTGGAGCAAGAATCTTCGCGTCAGTGGAGGCTCAAATACGGTAGTAGACTAAAGTAAGCTTACGAGCTTCTTGCTTGAATTACTTCTTCCATCTTATCCTCCAAACCGGAATCAAGGGCGCAAAAGACGTCAGGACGTCATTCACGGGCACGATAAAGTTTAACGATGTTGCTGTAACCACCTAACACAGAACTAAGGAATGCAAACATCTACTTGTAAATTCTTTTCCTCGTACATACATTGTAAATTTTACCATTTAAACGGTACATATATGTACTTTAGGAAGATGTAATGTACTCAAAAAATCTTTAAAAATCGGCATAAAAGTAATTCAATGTCAAATGTATGATATTTCAGTATAGACGATCAAGTAGGAAAGTGGACACAATATGGATTCGCACGGTGTACCATATTTATAAATAACCGAAAGGGATGTTTTTATAAATTACTAGTTAGAGAGGAAATCTTCAATTGCTTAGTTGTTGTCCGGCAGAGTAGAATAGCGCCAACCCCTTACACTCGTGGGTGTCGTACAAGGCGACTAATGTTTTCGAGGCAAAATATCTGTCTGCTGGAAAATGGGCACAAGCCTTTTCCATTGTTTTATTTATAATACTGCGTTCTCCAACCCGCCAGCTAAGCGTGAAGATTATGGCAATAACCTCCCCCCTTTCGTGGGAGAGGACCAAAGCAGTGGACTGTTATGGGCTGTGATGATGATGCGGCAGCATATGAAGCAATTTTTAAAGCTACAGTAATAAATTTCATTCGCTAAATCAAACTGAAATTGTATGTCTGTCCCACGTGTGCCCATAAAAATGGTGGACCACCATAATTTTTAATTTTCAAAAAGAACACTTTCGAACGACCTGACGTTCGAACTGACGGGCGGGTAAAGCTTAACATGGTAACACTGTCTATTGTAATATTTTTATTATCGACTAATAGCAAGCTCACTGTGATAATACAGCTAACATAATTGCTTTTTACAAACTGCATGAAATCTTTTATATATCATAAATGCGACATTATTAATGTTTGTTCTTCAATCGTACCTATTAGCCAACCACACATCACGTTAAAAGCTCATGACAGCCCTCTGTTGGACTTGAGGTCTCCTCTACATAAGTACCTGTCGAATTGCTATAACCTATCCTAAGGCAGTAAAAAAATCTCCACGCTTGCCCGTCGGGTTTGAGATCGCATCGCCAGACAGTCAACAGCATATCGACCTAGATGAAACCAGTATAACTTGAGCTTACGTCTGTATAGACGCGCATAGTAATGTTAGCTCTTTTTATACTGGTTTTGTACGACACTTTGTAGAAGGGGTTGCGACTACATTCTCAACACACGGTCAGTCAGCTGAACGGCATCATACCATATTCACTTTCCCGTGTGACAAAATGTAAACAAACCACAAAAAGGTTGTTTATGATACCATCTTTTCATCTATTACAGAACATTCACAAAATAATTGCTATTTTAACTAGGGCCCTGCGTTTATAAACAAAACATAAAACAGATTAATTTAGGTGCCCAAAACTAACCATTTATGAAAACGAAACATAAAGTATTTATTATATTTACCGATTATTCTTAACATTATTGTTGGTCTTATAAAATACCTAAAAGCACTGAATATCAAACTGTGATCGCATTTTAATACCACCAAATGAAGATAAACAGTTATTTCAAATAATGAACGTAGAATTATCAGCTTTTGTATTTAGCCGAGTAATGTCCGCCATTTTTACTCTTGATCAACTTGTTGAGTGCGGGTGCGATTCCTTTCCGATTATTTTCATATTTTGTTGTTATTCTATGTAAAAGTTAATGTTTTTGTTAAGTTTAATTATTGAGTTACGTTTTTACATTTTGTTATAGTTGAGTTTTTGTTATCTGCACGTTAATTCGGTTTAAAATGAGTGAACCTGGTCCAAGAAATGCATGCACTTTTATTCGCCGAAGAAAAAGCGTTCCAATCATAATCCAATGCGTTCTACAGATAAGGAGATTGTTATTAACATATTCCAACATGTAGAAGAAAGTTATATTCCAACATGTAGAAGAAAGTTAGGCCAGGATTCGTATCCTTACAAACGTGATATTGTTGTAAGTTTGGCAACCATTGTTTTCTTTGTTTACACTTTGTAGATGTATTGCGAAGGGACTAAGGGTGCTATCAGACAAGGCGTTCGGGCGTTCCTCATTCGCGTTCTACGTCCGTTGTCTTGTATGTTATATAGACATACCCACACATGAGTCGACTGATAGAGACCAGGCGAGGACCCTGGCAGAGGCCGAGATAAGCGCTAGGACGATGATGATGATGAGACATATCCACACAGCAAGCATTTTAATCGCATTGGTCAACGAGAACGAATAACTGAACGCTCGAACGCAGAACGAGAATGCAGAACGCTTACACGTGACCGCGTTCTGTCTATACATCCCATATACGAGTACTTGTACCTATTCCTGTTCAACTTCCATCAAAGCTACGGACAAAGGCTCGATATAATAATTTCTAGTCGATGTGTAACATGATATACTTAGGCTAAATATTTATCAATGGCGACAGGATGTGTGGCGCCGGCCTCTTCGATTCGCAGGGATAGTATCCTCGCGGGCGCCAGTAGATCACTGACGGTGACCGGTGACCTTGGCTACTGGATTAGCTAGTTTGATATTGAGCCGATCCTAAAGGCCATAGATAACAATACCGCTCTTAGGCGTAGATTCACATCTTAACATTCGCCTACTAATTAAATACCGACGTATGGAATCGCAACACAATCGGTGTCAGACAGGAATGAATTGACTCGAAATCGATAGCTGTTTACGAGGCGGCATCTTAGTGAGTGGACTCTGACCCCGTTGTGGGCGATTCTGCTTGGTGAATGCATGGTTGCATGGGCGGACCCTTTGTGGCGAGGCTCTTTAGCTTGACCTAGCTCAATTCAATAGCCCCTCCCAGTCCATTGATAAACCGGTGCACATGTCTTGCAAACTAGAGGTGACGCACGATAGAGAGATGTGACAGGTAGCGAAAATACCCTCAACATTTTGGAAACAACGGAAACATTACTCTTTTATTGTTAGAAATGAAAATGGTTGTATTTCTCGCACATTTTTTAATTGATTGCTGTTTATGTCGAACACATTGACAATCGGAAACAAGAACATTCTGTAGCTCAATGACATCAATCGATAAGGCCAATCGTAAGGAGGTATCTTTCTAAGGAGCATGGCATTTTAAAATTGCGGAATGGTATCCATATTTGTAAAAATGTTCAACGATCTTTGCTATATATAAGGTTCTTTATTAAATCTTGTATACTGCTGAACGGAGTACTACATAAATATAGCAATGTAGGTTAGATGTAGTTTCTCGTCTTTTTGTATGACATCTTAAACATTCAGGCCACCTGTACCTACACACGATTACGTTGCGAAGCGAACATCTATGTACAGGATGTAAATAAATTCTTGATTACGTTACGAAGCGAACATTTATGTACAGAATGTAAATAAATTCTTAGTAGGTACCCCATGTTTGCGATCTATGTTAAAAGCGATAGTGTCGAATTAATAATCCTTTCTTTTTTCTTCTAATTTTTTACGCGTGTTTTCGCGCATTTGTTTAACACACAGGGTATATTGTTGCAACTGGATAATTACATTTACCTAATATATTATCCTAATAAATAATAATTAAATACAAGTAATTATAATTTATTTCAGAATTTATAATTCCATATGTTTTAGGTATATGAGTAGTCTTTGAAATAATTATTAAAAATATAAAAGTTATAACAATATCACATAATTCTATACCTAGTTATGTCAATTAAATAAATGTCATATAATTTCATAAAATAATAAATAATAAATCTAAAACAACTACTTGTTATTTTATTATATGAAGACTTGTCATGTTAATATCGTGGATTGTTAAGTTCTGTCTGCAGTGCAATTATGTTCAACGTTTATTGTCATAAATGAATAAATAACTGCAATATTGGATTGGGCAGTCGCCAACACTGTTTTAAAATGCTGTTGTCTCAAAAATTTAAGTTATTTTTCCTTTTCTGTCGTTTATTGTGACTCTTTTGTAACTTGATATCTTTAATATGTACTTTGAAACAAGTTGTCTTGTCACTCAGTCTGCACAGCACGCATTCCAAGTTACGAGTGGTCGGGGTATTTTGTTGTCCTTATGGCTCAACACACTACTACTAACCTTGCGAATTAATTCTGTGCTATTTATGTTATTCACACTTGAATTTATACACTGTTCGATCTGGTGTCTTTGTGTCTAATTAATTATTATTATTTCCAATATACCTACCAACATATTTAAAATGTAAGTAAACATCTCTCAAACCTATGTATGGTATTTCTTTCCAAAAATATTAATTTTGTTGGTATTTATTTATTGGAGTAGCAACAGCTTATAAAACAAATTAAATACTATGAATAGACACAGTCAAGCCATAATACTATAATACTTTTTTAATAATTAACATAGATAATAATAGAGTCAGAAAAGAGCACGTCATCCAAAAAGCGATCCGCATGCACCTAGGCAATCGCTAATTTCTGTAATTGGATGCGACATTGGGCCTCTAGAGTGACGTAGGTGTTACACAACACGTAGTCCTTGCGGCGCGCTTTGGTGCTGACATCACCCGTGCATTCTGTCGGCTATCTCGACTCAGTTCAAACAAACCAATCGTTATTTATTCCGCTCTCAACATTATTTTTTTCCACGATTGCCCGATGCCCGCTTTATGTTCTAGTTTGACGGCCGGCGGGCGCATTATTATCATACTTAGTGGGAGTCTGTGAGACTCGTTTCGCTGCGAGTGACGTTTTAGGACCTCCACCCGGCCTGAGGACACCTCGCCTTATAGGCGTATAGGCGGTCTACCACACCCGAGCTGTTGCATCGCCGCGATTGACCGGGAAACTGATCCGAACTGACAAACACTCCGATTAACATATCGTGAGTCATGTCTCTCTTAGGTAAGCACATAAAAAAATACCACTGTGCCAAATGAGAAGTTTTACAGACGCCATTTGACTTGCAAATCGTCGCGCGGAGGTTTTAAAAACCGTCCCGGGCCGCTCTCCGTTAGCAGTGATATGGATGGGATTATTTCGCGCGATAGTTATCTCGAACGGGAGTTATTTAGTAAGCAGTGCACCGGGACGGGTGATGCGCGATAGCGGGCTGACTGGGCACTGTTATGTAATAAACTTCTATTGTCAACTATGCGATCACGCGTTGTGGCAGGTAGGTGCGAGTACCCACACGCGGCGCACTCTGCCGGCCTAGCCAAAGATAATGCCACTTTATCTGGCTCTTAACATCGTACAATACTGTACCACAATTGTATCTAATAGTTTGTGCCCTTTGCACCTAGTTGGATTAGTTACGGGCCACGAGAACTTGTATTGCAATGAAATGATTGTGGGTGATGTTTATCAATGAGTTCTTAATGATTATTATCCCAGTCAAACTTGACATTTCAATTTACTATACTACACCAGATTCTTCTTTTTCTGCTGGCTTTTGCGCTGCAGTGGCATCCCGTGTATCATCATACAGGCTAATATATTAATAAAACACTGTACTACACTTATTTTAATGGACCTGATCGTAATCTGCAATTCACAATGCACAAGTTTCATATAAAAAATGAGATTGATGATCGAACAATAAAATAAAATGCTCAAAATTTGTTTAAGAATTTTCGCTACAACTCTTGAGAATACAGGCCAAGGCAATAGCAAAAAAATATCTATTCAACTTAAATAAAAGAACGGAATTCCTGTAGATATAAGATATTTTATTTTATGAAACGCTGTTTTAATGCCTCTGCGCAATCATGGCGAGAAGAAACACAATTAGTTCGTTACGTTGTTTTTACAAACACATAACTATAAAACTGTCTATATAAAACACGCAGTTACCGCGTGTAGTTTGCAAGTTACTTATCATATGAAAGACAGATGCTCCCTATAGAATTGGAGCATAGTCACAGCCACAGTTGTCTTATAGACAATTTACCTACATCTTCCTTTATAGTTGCACGTTCGCAACTGGGCTTCACATTCGCGACTATGACGCAACTCTCCATTCAAGAAAATATCCTCTGACGTATGCGCTTTATTGTGACTAACATTTAACACGCGCGCGATGAGTTATACTTATGTTACGAACGAGTTATCCTGTAGTTTTAAACCAATATTTGTCGGGTAAATCAGAGAAGAAAATCATGTCCCCAAAAGTGTATTGAATATGAATGTGGATGGATACACAGGAAGGAGACCAAAGAAAAGAGGGATGGATTGTGTGGGGGATATCAGTGAGCGAGAGGTGAACGTGGAGATGACAGCGGACAGGGATTAATGGAGAAAGACAATACTGTGCCGACCGATAAGGGCTGGCAAATGATGATGATTTGTCCGTTAAATATTTTTTATACCACTAAGGTGGTAAACAAGCTTACGGCCTGCCTGATGGAAAGCAGTCACCGCAGCCTATGGACGTTTGCAATGCCAGGGGCATCGCCCACTCGGTGCCGACCCCGGAAAAACCTTTTCACATCTTTCTTGAAGAACTCCCATGTTGTATTCTGCACGGAGTTGATTCCACAACCTTAGTGTGCGTAGTAATCTGTCCTTATTTGTTCTAGGTGAATAATTTTGAATACAAACAGTTTCAACCCATGTATGAGGATATTAATATATCTTCGTTTTGTATAGATATCTAACCCAGCATTTTCGCCCGCACTTCAATCGTATTGAACCATGCCTTCGTCGGCGTGGAATTCAGAGACTATAGAACTTTCTCCCGTTCATTCATAGGTTATCCCGTGCACGGCATCTTAAATATTTCCGGGATGAACGATAGAGTTAGGCCTAAGAAGCGATGGATTGACATCACTGAGTGGTATGCTAAAGCTGACAGCTTAAGTCGTGAGGATGCCAAAAACCGGGCGAAGTGGAGAAGAAAGAGCAGGAAAGCAGATCCTGGCAGAAGCTGTGATGATGATGATGATGATGACGATGATTAACGATAAAGTTATGAGTAGATACTGGAAAATTGTAGATCTTCCTAGTAATTTTTAAAATCGGTCGGCATGGACCGGCATTTTTAAAATTTCTGTGTCCCCTGTTTCTGTGTGCTGTGCAATATTCCCACCACAGCGGCATTCTTTTCGAGGGGGTTTTCCAAAAATCCCTTTGTTAGACATACGGTATTAGTAGCCTCTTGTATAAAATTATAAACTAAACGGGAATTTGCTCTGCAATTATTATTATTGTTTATAGGTAAATCAATGTTGGTGTCAAAAACGAGACAACTATAAAATACACGGCTAATTTAGCCTACATTTGTAAAGAGACCACCCGTGTACGCATACACATTTCCACACGACAATAACGTCTACAGCATATTATCCCAAGTTTCCGTTACCCGCCATCAGTCCGAGTGCGTTAACATTGAGAATAACATTCGTTCAGATTTTAATGGGGCTTAACAGGGACACCTCTCGGGCCGTTGTGGTGCATCAAAAATAATTTAAAATTAACTCCCGGCACGCATCAAGGAGACGTGACAAAAATAACAGGCGCCCACTTCCTTCAGGACTACGCGGCGCGCTAGGATGCGCGCGCGCATGTTTGCCGTCCACCGACTGAAGCGCGTTTTTCCTTGTCCATGAAAGGGCAACGTGACAATACTTCGCACGGATTCGTTTTTGAGTCCATTGCAGAGCTTAATTTTGATGTCTACGTTGAAGCCCACATTTTTATCATTTTAGGACAGTGTATGTGATGCAGTGAAAGATCGTGGGGCGAATTCTGACCCGGTCAATAAAAATGTTTGTACAAATATGAAATTGGTTTTGAAACATAGTTTTAATCCAATTTTTTATTCTACTTTCATGTTTTTTTTTAACCAGATCAGGTATGCTTTTCAAAAGAAAACACGCTTTTTACAATTACCAGTCATCGAAACCTCGAGTAATAATAATTCTATAAACCTTCAAAGTGCCATGGGTGTAAATTGCATACTACGAGCTCCAGGACTATAATTGTTCAATAATGCATTTCAAAACAGTATTTTTTTGTAAGAAAAATGTGGTATAGACGCGATTAGTTACAGAGCTGTAGCTTACACGCCATATTAATACATAAGCTAATTGATCCTGAAATTCGAAATAGATCCCAAGGGATTACGTTATAACCAAGTTTCACGCGGACGTAGCCGCGAGCGGAAACTACATGTTCCAAAGTAGACTAAATAGACTAAAGTAGACAAAGTAGTAAATGCTAAAGAGGGACACGTTGACAATAGCGTCACAAATTATTTTGTCACACTTATCCGTACCCATTATTAGCAGCTTCATAAAGCGCTGCTAATTTGACGTGCACTGAAGCCCGCCGTAATATATTGCGCCAAGCAAGCACTGACAGTTTACAGCATCACTTTCAGTGCAATTTTTCAGCGGCTTCAGTGAGGCAAAAAAATAACTATTTCTAACTGACACTAACTGTAGGGTGCCAATCATGTGCAACAGAATTGCCAAAGCAGAGTCCCGCAAAAAAGACACAATAGATCGGTCGCAACGCTTTGTGGATAATTACTTTTATTGTCATTTCGCGGAGTATCTAACCTATTCGAAAGTTTTTACATGATATACCTACCGTTCGATACTGACAAGCATTTATAAGGAGCGCGACATGTTAGTCTATGCATATTTATAATTTGACACACCTTTAGGTAGACTAAATATAAGTATATCAATGAGCAGTTTTCCAATAGGTATCTAAAGCATTCCTAACCACTCACTAGATGGCGCCTCGACAATTTTGGTAATTGATAATCGCTTGAAATATTTTCTTAGCAAACAGGATATAAACACTGGGTACATTGTATTGGATAATATTGTTTTTGTCAATCGTTTCCAACCATTTTAGAGGTTGTTATAATAATGAAACATAGTGCCAACTTCTATAAATATTTCTTTTTACACTTTGTTCAACCTTTAAAAGTTATGTTTATATTAATAAACATTTTATTTTTAAGTTTAATATAAGTTGGCTGCATGAAATTACTGCCACCATCATATAGATTATAAAAATATTACCAAAATTGTAGGAGCGCCATCTATTGATGCTTTTTGAAACCAACTATCAATACCTACTGGAAAACTCCTCATTGATTCGTTCGCCTACACTGCGCATATTAATACTCAAATATTAGTAAATCAAACGATAGATATTAGCACAAACATGGACTGTGCTCCGAAAACAGATATTTCTAAGTCTTATTTATTAGTAACATCGATATATGAAATAAGATTCTCAGTTTTACAATAAGAATTTGTTAGCTCGTCGTTCTAATTTTAATTACTTAATGGATACAAACTCTGCGGGGTGGCAACCGCTTATGGTATTAACTAGAAGTGCTCCGCTGATTTATTAGCCATGTTCTTGATTAAGTTTGTTAAACCCCTCCTTCAACTTAGGAATTTCTTGTAAATAACGAAGCCGGCTAGTCATTATGGGAATTCTCTGTCTGCACAAGTACTCGTATTGTGCTGTCTTTCATTTTCCGCGTCTACAAAAAGGACTGATGTTTAGTCGACGCATGATATAACTTCCATTTTTATCCTGCTCCGCGGGCAACATGTGATGAATAGCTTTTATTTTTATAATACCCATCCATAACTACTACAAGTGTACGACGTCAAGTTGAAGCGATTTTTGTAGCTTCTAATGTAGCGATATTGATATGCGATGGACCGTATCGCACAATCGAACATATGTCGATAAGTACGCTTTCTCACGGATAATGAAACGATTTATCTTTGTACATTTATTTATAGAGGTGTGTTGGTGACTTCTAAGTCCAATTGAGTCAGGCTCGTACGTACCAAGTTCTTTGAATCTTTGTTGACTAACATCCTGATTTAATGATAAGGTGTTAATCATCGTATTGTTCTGCAATATCTCTCATAGTAATTACTTGTTCAGAGGTGCGAATAGACGTTGTTTTTATTACGAGAATTTTAAATTCATGTAGTTGGTGATGCCGAAAACAGTGCACCAGTGTTATTGTAAGGTAAACATTGTACAATTTTGAAATTAAATTAACAATAATTTTGTGTATAAAGTTCGATCACCTCGTCGCAGCTGGCGAGACGTTGGGTTCGTGTCTGTTTGTAGACGGATCACGAAACGGTTGTGTGGTACAACTGCGCTATGATTCTCAGGTCCACACGCCAGCCTTTCTTGCCCGTTTACAGACCCACTCAGTTGCATTATTGTCGCAGGTGGAGGAGCGCAAGCGCGCGATATGGGAGGCGTCGGTGTCGCGGCGCGAGGCGCTGCTGCAACGTGACCGCGAGCGCACGGAGCGGCTCGAGCGTGCGCGCGCAACGCGCTCGAGTCCGCGCAGCGCGTTCGCGTTCGGCTCGTCCACGCCACGGCTGCTCGAGCCAGTCGACTCAGCCGGGTTCTTCTGGGCAGCGCGCAGGTATGGATAACACAGGCTCTTCACGACCATAGACTCGAGGGCGTGTAATGTCGACGGTGACAGTCACAAAAACCCACTTTAATTTACCGAAAGTCACGGCCAGACTTAATGCGAAGCTTTCATTCTGATGAATGAGACGGATTGTCAGATGATAATACAATTTATTGTCTCGAGGGTACCATGAAGATACCATTATGGTGTTGCGTTAGTCAGGTCGTCAGGTAGGTAGTGTGCTTCCTTTCTGCAGGAATCGTCGTAGTAGATTTCACCAGCAGACTTTACTTCCAACAGATTTTACTTAATTAAAAACATTATTTTGCAATGTAAGTAGGGAACATCGACAGCAAATGTTTTTAAAGTAAATAGGGGAGCAGCTAATTGTTGTGGTCGACTGTATATGCTGCAGGTGATTGACTTCGAAAGACTGCTGAAACATACTTAGTTAATGAGCTGAGTCACAATTTCCAACATTACAATATTACAACAATATAGGTATATATTGTATACCGAACGTAAAGGGGAACTTACCTGTATGCGAAAGTTAAAGATTGTATGTCTCACACAACAAATATGAAATGGCGAAAGTATAGATTACAATGTGTCTAGGTGTTTCGTCATCAGTTTGCGATGCGTAGTACATTTGAGATAGGCACATCACGTCTTCATCGCTATATCATAAGAATATGGAATAGATGTACTTTTAAATTTATTGAAAGATGTTTAGTCAGGTGTTCGTTCATTGCCCGTCGTGGTTAAAAGCAAAGTTATGTAGATATTCTCGACAGTATTCCTAAACGCAAACATGTACATTATTAGAAAAAGGTGTATTATATACATAGAATACTAAGTTTAAGATGTTATTGTATGTGAGAGAACTTATTTACAAACTAAGAATTTGACTTTCATATAAAAAATTATGTTAAAAATCCTAAAACTCTGGCTAGCCCGAGACTGCAGAGCTAGTGACATTGCAAACTGTCTTGCGGGTGCTGTTTTCACATCTCGCCCCCAAGGTTAAGGCCACACGGCTAGGGCATAAGCCTAGATATACACTGACACCGATCTAGAAAAAAATTTGGGCAACTGCCAACTATCCGCCACCACAGCGGGCTGCCGAGCTACGCTAATCACTTCCGTGTGGTTTTCTCAATATGTAAAGTATGTATAGCTTAGTGGCAATGTGAACACAATATTACATTAAGTGGAGAATCAGGATGGAGCTTGGGATAATCAGTACCACGATTTCATACTCCAACAAGATTGTGCTGTATTTTGCATTTTAATTCGACTGTCTCAAGGTCTCTTCATTCATTGACAGATGTTTTATATACGTTTGTAGTCTTTATGCTTCTATGATTGACTTCAAAGTGTACACAAATTGCATAATGATTATGCTTTTTTATTTATTTCCTACGATTTATTTAAGGTGTGGGTCTTTTCTTAACAGATTTCATCTACGTGATTAACGGATTCCCTTTATACATATTTTATATATATTTTTTATTTTATCTACTAATTTATATTTGTTTTTGTTTCCCTCTCCAGTACCAACCCAATAGATCAGATCAACTTTTTTGAATCATTTAAACCCGAGTAAGCAGATTTTTTTTCCGTTTATGTTTGTGACGACAGAATAACATAAATACTAATCGTTTTAGACTTAAAATACTAATTGTACGTATTTGAATTTAATTAAATCCATGAAAGCTTGAAAATCATTAGTGTAAACCTTCTAACATAGGGTAGACTAATTAGTTTATAATAACTCTGTATTCATGCCGTAGTTTTCCTAGTATAAGAGCCCCCGCAGACTGCAGACTTTCTATCGGCCAATAGTTTAATCGGGGTCTTAATCAGTACGAAGATGTATGCAAGTGCGCACACTATAAAGATTCGGAATCGGCCGATAAAAAGTTTAATGGGCTTCCCGATTGCCTTCAAACTAATTATCCGCCAACTATCGGCCGACTCTAAAAAAGTATTGGCTCCCTTCCACTCACGCACACACGAAGATTGTTTAGTCGGCCGACTCGGTTCGCTCCTAGCGTTAGCGCCGGATGGTCGTGTGTATTTTTTTAATAATGGCTTCTCAATCGTTGATTGAAGAAACGTCAGTCGTAAATTTGATTGAGGAAGTCGAAAAAAGACATGCAATTTATAAAAAAAAATTAAAAGAGTACTCTGACGTGAATGTTAAAAAAATACTGTGGGAGGAAGAGTCGGCTGACTATTGGCTAGTTTGCGCACTTAATACCAACTAAACTATTTAGGTGGCTCGGTGTGCGCGCTAGCAACCCAACCCGATTAAACTGTCGGCCGATAGAAAAGTCTGTAGTCTGCGAGGGCTCTAAGTGGAACCGAAATTTACATAAACTCCGAATGTTTGCATGGTGTAGTTTGGCTTTGTACAGGTATAATAATTTAATGTTCAATGACGCAATGGTGACTTCTGATTATTTTGAACAAGTTTTGCAAGATCATCAACTTGAACAGCTATGTGAATAGATTAAGTTACCTATCTGTTCTCATGTAGTTGATCGGAGGTTCCCAACAGAATTCCTATTTAGTTATGAGCCTTGTTAGTTCCGTTGTAGACATTACGTAATACTCTAATTCTGATAGAATAAAGGAATTCACCCTTTCGTCATTTAGATGTTTGACCTATTCTTAACTGTTAAGTACCTTACATTAGAAGCAATACCTTGCGACCGAAAGAAAGATACAATGGAGCATTTATAAATGTTATCGCTCTAAAGTACGATATCGAGTTGGCCAAGATACTACAATTTTATCAGCATTACTGGTACAGTATGAATGTAGTTAAAACTCGAAACTTTCTAAAAGACTTCGATTAGATTGTGCGATCGAATATAATGTTGGAAAATTTTCGTAATATTTTGTTTGTTTGGTTACCATTAACTTCGACTGATTGATAGTACGAGTAGATGCATGATATAGAAAAATCTTAATGATGTACTTACTGTACAATGTACACACAAAATCTGGTGCATGCAAATTACGAGTATATTGCCCCTTGACATTCCAATATCTAGACTGTGAATTATTTAGGTCGCATACCGACCGATGCTTATATCTAGCTGCATTTGGGCTGGACAACGCCGCGGTCGCTCGTTGCTACGTTGGAGCGCTCGTTAGCACAGTGCCGATATTTGGCGCGGAATTCTGCATTTTTTGCCAGAACGCTGCTTTAATTTAGAGCGTTTGGAGCAAACTCGACCTTGCAAGCATCCTACAATGATACAGCTATCGAAAATTCATGATCGTCTTCAACAGCCAGCGTCAAGGATAAGTTAGTGCGCATCAAGAAAACGAAATGACAGACGATGACGACGACGATGACGATGTAACAGAAAACGCATTTGTACGAAACTTGTACAAATAGAGGGCGAACTACCCTAGATACGATGATAAAAAACGCTGTAAGCGGCACCGCTACGAGTACCTTATCCTGGAGTAATTCCATTGAATCCTCTTCATTTAGAATTACAAATAGCCTCCAGTCTCGAACAAGGGTCACATCCTCCAATTGCCAATAAATACCTACAAGTTGTTGACGATCAGCGCACTGCAATTCAATTTAGATCTTCCCGTACCACCCAAACACACGTGTGCGTCTAAAAATAACTTTGACACGGTATGAGTTATAGTTATAGATTCGGACGAAAAGAAGCGCAATAATACGAAAGTAATTCGCAATAATTGTCGCAACGGTGGTGTCTATTGGCGGCTCCACCGTCGCCTCCTAAGCGCCATAAGTCACCCATGACACACGTCCGAAACGTGATTTCCGCCATGGTCCGGTGACCCCGTGACGCCATCTACCTTCCTATATTATCAGCCCATTGTCTCCGTAAAACAATAGCCTTATTTCAGACATGGCGGATTTGTCAATGGCGAAATTTTGACATTATTTATTATGCAATTGGTTTATTTAAAAGAGTTTCGCGAGGTCGAAGACCTGGATTTGGCATAAGATCAATGCGCGTGCTTAGTGGAGCGATTCTGTCTAGTCATTTGTGTTTGTCGATCCCGTTTACGTCCCTGTATGTGTTCGGCGGATTTCGCTTATGGGTGAAAACTAGGAACGACTCGACCTATAGCCATTCGCTTCCAATTAAATTTTTAGATAATCGATAACTAATAAATATACAGAACCAAAGGAACGTAAATAGGATTGACTGTTATAAAAGTCAAGCCTAATTAATATAGTTGACACAAAACATTAACCTAGCCATCGCTATGAATGTAGGTGCCTTCTGTAGAAAGTATGCATGCCAATAAGGATACTCTCTGTTAGAAACGTAGCTGGCATCATAATATAATTATGATCGCGTTGACAGTATATTGTCGTTATTTGTTTATTGCATTGGAGTACAGCAAGAAATCATAGAGTATTGTTGCATGTAAAAGCGGGTTTCGGCGGTGCGTGAGTTTGCGGACGGACACAGACCAGCCCGCACCTGCGCACCGTGGAAAGGGTCGTCTGTGGTCGTCCGTGGTACTACAGACATGTCACAAACTTACCTTAACCGGTGACGGCATCGCCATTGTTGACAACAAAGTGACACTTCAGAATGGCGAAACTTGGTTCCAGTTTTGGCCACCGGGTCAGACAAGTTTGTGGCACTGTACATGTGGCCCTGCATGGTCGTCCGCCGTCCTTGAAAAGCCGTAGAATCACGCACCGTGGAAACCCGCCTTAACTATTTAAAAATCGCATGACCTTTTAGTGCCGTTTATTTTTATGCCTATTTAGTTTATATGTTTTGTCTAATTTGTCCATTTATGTTGTTTTGATTTTTAATTATTTACGCCCTTTTTTGCGATCTCCGACACCATTAGATACTTTACGGATTAGTCATTTAAATAATTCATGGCAATAAGTACTTCCTATTTTCATCGACAGTTTTTTTTCTGTCATAACATTAAATCTGTAAATTATATAATATTTAAGATGTAAGTGAAAATTTAATGTTTCATTATGAATTCCAGGGCAGCATCAACAACAAATGTGATGATGGCGTCTGCGCCGCTGTCAATGCACTCCTCCTCAGCACTGTTCACGTCAGATAACAAAGATAAAGGTACGGACTTGTTTTGATAGCGATCTCTTGTTCTATCTGCTCCATTATGTGTGTCGGCTATGAAAGTGCTGTATGTATATTATGTATTGTGTTTGTAGTTCCAGAGATTGTCTTTCGATGTAAACGAAGTATTTTAAGTTGATTTGTTGTGAGTGCCTTGGTATTAAAGGCAATGGAATTGCTTACGATCTCGTAAAGGCTGGTAGTATAAAGTCCACACCGTGGAAGCCACCATTCTGTGGCTTATCAAAAATCCTAGTCGAGCTGACCCCTATAGACTATCTGCAAAGATAAATTATTCGAGCCCTGGAATGTTTCAGTCAATGCCTATAATACGCGACGTGCTAGCGAATGATTACTACTCAATAGAATAAACTGCGTATCCTTGTGAGGGCTCTGAATTGCACATTGAGTTGGTCAGCAGCGTAAGCAGATATATGAAACACTCGTACACTTACTCTGCAGTGGCTATGCCCTGATGCGCAAACGTTTTTACTATGTGCAAGATATTAACGTAGTTTGAGTACGCCTTCAAAAAGTATTGAAACAAAAATTAATCAGGAACACAAGTAGATGGGGAAATTTCATTAAAGTGACATTTTGCGAAAGGGACTCTTCGAGAAAGGGTCATTTTGCGAGAGAGGCATTTTGAGAAAGGGACATTATGCGATGAAAGGAAACTTAATACACTTTCAAGAACCTGTAGCGATTACTGAATTTTAAGTGAGAGGCTAATAGTAATTATGGTTAGTATATAAATGTAAGCCTTGAATAGCCCACTTCACAATAAGTTAAAATATTGCCATACTTGAACTTGAGTCGGACGTTGATTATAATGTATATTAACTTATTACTACATATTATCAAACAAAGTCCCACGCCGCATCTGTCTGTGTCTGTTGCCATAAACTCAACAACTACCGAACGGATTTTTATGCAGTTCACCAATAAACAGAGTGATTTATGGCAAAGGTTTAGGTGTATAATTTGTTAATGTTACTACCCGTGCAAAGCCGGGGCGGATGACTAGTCTAATGATATAATAATCCTACGAAGACATTTTGCTTTTAACAAGAACATTAATGTTTTTCTACGGAAACCTCAATTTTAGTTGTTATCGCTCGTTAGAAGTGACAAGACTAGATTAGGAACCTGATTTATTGACCGATATCGTTTTGTTATGTACACGTAGTAAAACTACCATGGCATAAATGTGATCCTGTATTAGACACCCGTATGTATGTTGTTACAACGGGTGCTATACATTATTGCGAATTTAGTAGGGAACTCAAACTTTTTTTGAAAAAAAAAAAAAGTTTTGGTAGTTACTAACTGATCGTGTAGCTTTCTATAAGTAAATTTCTATGAGCTTTCTTTCTGTCTATGTATTATATGTTACTAGAAAATGGTAATTAGTTATCCTGGCATTAAATCCCGATTACGTCCTCGCGCGGCACACGAGGGCCCGGGGTCCGCGGTAATTATTCGATGCTGTTCAATGTGAAAGTTAATTTTATTTTTTTAATAGGTAATGTTTTATCTCTTACAAGCAACTGCATGCCTAAGTACGTCTTGATGGAATTCTTATAGATTAATAAACTTTTTGTTTATCACTCGCTATACTTTGGACTCATTTTACTATTAAAACCACTTTTCCTTCTATGCTACCCAAGGATTCTCCATGTTCTCAAGTTTCCGTAAGTCTCTTACCTATTTATCACACTATTTTATTTGCCACGTTACATTAATTTGGTACCTATTATCTCAAATTTCAATGTAGGTACCCTTTTATAATTTAAATTTAAAGCGTCATTAGTCTTTCTGCTTAGTCCAAATACGCCCACGCCCGAAACATGTAAGAAGAGCATTAAAGTCCATTACTATGTTGTTTCTCAAGAAGGGTGAAGAACTGTAGCTAATCTGTCGACCTTGCGTCGGATTACTGATAATGCGCAGTGTAAGCGCTCCTTGCGGCGTGCATTGCGCGCTGTGTATGATAACAACTCACGGTCTCGCGAATATAAAGGATGCTATATATCACTATAGTATATCATATATTATGCGCACTTTCGGTTGTTTTACGATGTGCTCGATAAGATACCGTTGCGGCGGTTGCACGCTCGACAAAAGGCAGGGGTGGGTGTTTATGTACGCTAAGCCGATAAATGAAACGGATCTCAATCAATTATGCTTGGAAATGTTAAAATTAAACGAGTTCGGTTCGTCATGACAACGATCGAGTCATGATATGGCAGAGATAGAAATCTCGACATCAAATCTAGTTGATCTAAGCAATTTTTTATATCAGCACAGGGTAATTCATAAATTACTTAGGTTTTGGGTGCGTCTAGTTACCAGTACCGTGGATGTACTCGTGTTAATATATTGCCAAACCTATCGGCAGGCTAATCATCATTATCATAACATCAGCTGCTGAACATCCGCTAGACAATCTCCCTTCCCTCTTCCTTAGTTCCGTGTCAGTTACCGTCACTGGTATTACTGCCCCCTACAATCATTTCCTATATTTCTTCCTCACATATCCTTGCATGTGTTCCAGTGACAGCTGTCACACTCTCACACTCAATTTATATCCTCCATAATATGCCCTCGATCTACAACGGCCCGCTCTCCTTTCCAGACGAGAACGAGCGCTCGCCGCAGCCAGCCGCGTGGTCGTCGGTGGCGCGGCGGCGCACCGACTTGGTGCCCACGCTGCCCGCCTCCCGGGCCCCAGGTAGGGCGTACTCGATGACCAGACTCGACAAGCTGCCTCCCCACCGGCTCCTGCACTCGGCCTCGCCGTCGATGCACCACCTCAACAGGACCCGTAAGAGCCGAGAGTATTACCGCTTCAGGCGCTTCGCTTCGTGTGTGGTTAATAGCGCGACGCGACTAATACGAGGGTAAAGGGTCGCTGTCTCGCGAGAGCTGTTGGCGCGAGGTGTGCGAGGTTCAATTCGGATGGGTTTAGAATCGAAATTATCTTTTCGGACCAGACAGTGAACTGATTCTGTGATGTTAACAGAGCGACTTAGTCGTATGTATAATTTGGGTTGAATCTACACTAAACGCTAAAACATAAATTATTCTCTTGTGTGGGTAGAATATATGTAGCTGTTCTAAAAGAAATCACTGCTGCCTAAATGTTAAATAACTGGAACCACGATATATTGAACACCTGAACGTAAAAGTATGTAGTTCATAGAAGAATAAAATACTTATTTTCTCAAGCCACATAGATGATTTACTCCTCCACTAGCAAGCCAACAGGGCTGAAAATAATTCCTTTATCGGGACGAGTTGTCCGTTCGACATAGTGCTCGAAGTTGATAGCTTTTAATGTGCAGTAAATTTTTGTGTCTTTACATCTGGTTATAATTTTGTTCAGAGGACTTTAAGGTTTTAAAAGCACAGACCTTAAAACTTATATCGATGAATACATTGTTAATCAGCTGTTTATTCTCGAGAACCTTTCCGATTGAAACTTCGAACACCGAGCGATTTTAAAGTTTTAATGGCAAAGGGGACAGCGACTATGTTATTTTGTTTTTATAACATCGATCAGTCGGTTTCGGTACCGTCGCTGTGGATGACATTACCCTGAGTTTAGGTATAAACCTTGAAACTAAGTAAATAGAATTGCTTTTAACATGCAATCGATTTTAGGTGATGTAATAAAGTACCTCGTTATCATTAGTCAATTCAAATGTTAGAGATATAGTCATTGAACTCATTTCCTTCAATTGCGTAAGTCAACCACAACGACGCGTCATTATTCTCGCGGTTAGGAAGTCATAATAAGATGCATTTAACAATTGGAGAATGCTTCGCTTCGGATGTGGCTAAGCTATGCTTTAGCTTAAGACATATAGCCGC
The DNA here is from genome assembly GCA_905147135.1 of Blastobasis lacticolella. Taxonomy (NCBI): domain Eukaryota; kingdom Metazoa; phylum Arthropoda; class Insecta; order Lepidoptera; family Blastobasidae; genus Blastobasis; species Blastobasis lacticolella. The sequence goes on along the minus strand of LR990039.1, from coordinate 9,610,909 downwards.
TTTTATGTTACTAAAGTGGTCGTTATTTGTATGTACAGCCGTCCAATACTACTGTATAATAATACAGGTTCTGTTTTAAAAAAACATAACGAGTGAGTTTCTGAGGCAACTTAGAGAAAGTGTAAATAAAACGTTTTTCTCTACTTTTTCTTACTGGCGAGATTTCTCAAAACTTCTTAAAAATTCCTTCGGTTGGATCTAACATTGGAGTTTCGACTATCATTCACCGGCGCAAGTGGTTTGGTAAGCTGTTTCAATTTTATTCTCTAGAAGGTGTAAGGTGCACTGTCTTTCACGGATGCAGGTATATCTTTGGTCTATGGTACTCTTCTCATGGTGTGGGCCACAACTCATCTGGCAAGGTAAGTGGTGGATGGTGAATGTCTAACACACTCTGTCACCACCTGTCTCTATATCAGCACCAATTACATTTCTTTTGGCACCGTTTTTATTAGTTTCTGAAAATTAAACTTCTATTTATTAGTCACAGTTTTGTTTTGCACATATTATTATTTCTTATAAGATTTAATTTTAGATTATTTGATTATGATTTATGTGTTATCGTCGTCACGTATCACATTGTGTACTAAATACATCATGCTTTTCAATCCCAACCTGTAACAATAAGGGTGCGACCAATGTTAGTGGAATATAGGTAGAATATATTCTTTAAAGAGCGTCATCGTAGTGCAAACAGCATAATATTCCTAACATCCCGATTTAAGACTCAGTAATATTTATATTATTATAGGGCACGCACAATCGTACAAACAGAAACCACTAGGGCATCACTGGAATAGTGCACGACGTGTAATGCATCCGGTTCAATCTTAAATTCAACCTTTGAAATAGAACTAAATTAAAGTTGTTTATCCATGTTTCGTGTCATTATATTCTTATCAAGTGACGTAACTGTACATATTTAGCTTACACCTACAAAAGTACTAGTACATTTATGGCTGGCTACGTTCACTTTTCAGAACATTATCTTTCTGTGATCACTATTACCGGCTTGGCAACAGAAGAATGAATAATAGGCAATCGGTACTTAATTTTTTATGGGATTCCATTCAGTTTATTTTCAGCCTAAGAGCTGTCTGACGATCGTGTAATCGAAATTTTGAGACTAGAAGTCGCCTATTGCTTTGAGAATGCATTCACTTTTAGTTTCAATTCAATATTTCATCTTTTGTTTGTACCGGATGTAGTAAAACTGTTATTTACCTTGAGTTACCCGTTACTCATATTTTTACTCTTAAGTGGCGAAATCAACACGTGACGTGTTAGACACATAACTACCTATTATGAAGAAAATTCAGTCAAAAAATGTACAGCACATTACTATGTCAGTAATTAAATAACAAATTCATTAAAAACAGATAGTTGTAGATGCGCGCTATGTTACTTTATTTATATCGTAACATACTACTACTTTTCGTCCGCGTGGAGTTCGGTTTTATTTCCGGACCCGTTCCCGCGTTAACCACATTGAGTTTCGTGATAATATTATTATAGCCTATAAGCTATATTACTGTCAAAATTACATCAAAATCAGTAGTTTTTGCGTGAAGGCGCAACAACCGCATCTGTCCACCGATCCTCCCAAAATTTTTACAATATCACCACGATCGCATCGATCATTGGCCGCACCCTCCCCCGGCCCCACCTGTCCCGGCCCAGCGTAACCTCCCCCCGTGTGCAGAGTGGCGGTCCGGCGAGACCACCCCCGGCTCCCGGCCGAGCAGCGCGCTCTCCAACGCGGCGGGGGTGGTGCGCCGCGGCACCCCCGCGCGCCGCCCGCGCCCCGTCTCCATCGCCGGCACGGGGGTCAACACGCCCAGAGGTAACCACCAGCTAGGACGATCGATGGGTTTTAAACGGGGCTGGGAACTGGCAGAGGTCAATGAATTTTATCTGTCATCTATGGTAGCGTTCGTTTTTGAACTGAGAAGGCGCGGAGAACTAGCAGTGGTCAAGATGGCGCTGTGTTACGTTTTTTATCGTTCAGTTTTATTGTAGACGCGGGGGCTGTTGTTGTCAATACGCCCAGAGGTAAAGTCGTCAAGGAGGGTTGCATGGGAACTGGCATAGGTCAATAGATGACTCTGTATTACGGGTTTTGCCTATGGTAGTATTCGATATCAGAGATAGGTACACGAATTGAAACTGCTATCTGCTATTATTACCTTCATGCATGGCACTTACGGGCCCCACACATTAACAGACCGCCTGCAGTCTCTGGTCGAATCGGGCGGCCTCCCGTCCTAGTCCAACAACGTCTACACACTAAAGCGATTATTGCCTGCCGACAATGGCCTGCTGCGACGTCTGCGACTACACACTAGCAGTTTTTGTAAAACTGAAGGCGCTCGACTGACTGTAGACAAGCCGCCCGCCGACTACCTCCTAATGTGTGTTTATTTGGCCTCAAGGCCAAGCACTGTCCGCCGATATCTGTCAAGCGGCCACACACTCTCAGTTCGTATTAGTCGTCAGTCCGAACTGACGATTAACTGACAGACTAATATCGTCCGGCAAACTTTTAATCTGTGGGGTTCGATTCCCGAATCGTAACCTCATGTCTATCGCTCAGCACGGTGGTCGATTCACAGAGGTACATATACCATCGGTTGAGTTACATACCGTCGCATTATGGGGTTAGAGTAATATGTGAGGTTTATCGGACGGACGCGTAGCAAGATGAGAAACGTAGTGCTATCAGAAGGCCACCCCATCTGCAGTTATGAGTGATGAACATCCGAAGAAAACTGTTCGAGATGAATGTAATTTTTCAATGTTGCATACAGGCAGTTTTGCTATTGAACCAGTAATGTCAGACGATCTCCAGTTGTGGAATTTGCCATTACTGGGATCCAATTGTTGGTTACAATTAATCGTCAGAAATGTTATGTTACGAAATGTAATATATATTTTTTTCTCCAATTTACGCTGGAAATTAGGATTCCGATACAGTGAGTTTCATGAAATATATAGCTTATTCAGTAATAATTAAATAGTACAATGTGATTTAAATGTATATAATACTATATGTTGCGCTATATAAATATTGCAGTCAAAACACTAACAATCATTGTTCAACGTGCTTATTTCAATGTTTTTTGTTTTCTAATTCTCATTTGTACGTACAATGTTTAATGTAAATGTTATTCGGTACTAAACATATCACATAGTGTCTCTGTAATATGATAAACTCTAAGAATAAGGTGGAATCTTGATTTAATAATATAATTCTATTTGCAGTCATTTAGTTAGAAAAACATGTCTATTATGTATGGTTGCCAAATGTTTAAGATTTTTTACATTAATTACGTAAATCGCCGCATTTAAATGGCCCTTGAGCAATCTCATTAGTTAATCAGTTGAATTTAATGTAAACTTTAGCATGATTACGTATGCACACCGATTCATATTTTCATTCAAATGTAGTCTATAATCATAGGCAAGCAATAAAATTATTTTTTGGTTAGGATGAACTATAAAATTTCAGTATAAGTACTTATATAAAATAAGTTATTTAAACAATTTTCGTTTCCGACTCATAGCTTAGGCCGCAACCATTGTGGCCTTTATATTTAGCTCAGTATTATTTCTACGGGAGCGGGGTCACTACCCCTAAGTGACATATTATGACATATAATGTACTTCCATTGAACACGTGGATAACTCTCAATGAATGATTTGACGTTAGGGCATCATCTACCGCGCTGCTCCGCTCCCGCACCTACAAACATAATTATTGTTTATAATGTGTAGTTCATTTTTGTGTGGCATTTGCTGCGTTCAACGCATTACTTTTTAGGGTCACTCATTGATTTGTCGCCACATTGGGATTACTACGCCAGTGGTGCCAGCTACACTCCGATTTGTATTCAAGTCTGTAATCAATTTAAACTGTCAGTTGCCACATATGGGATTTTAAACCCCTCGATAAAAAGTACTGTTACACAATATTGGCTCAAATCGTAGTGAAATTTTGGACGAGCATTCGTTCAACGCAGCGAACACCCCACAAAACAGCCCTTACCTCCAAAGCCAGCGTTCCAACCAACCTTATCATGACCAGGCGGCACCGAGTGCGGCCTCAGTCTGCCGTCCACTCCATCCGTGTCGCGCGACAGCACCGTGGTGGTGGTGGTGGCGGCCACGCCGCCCAGCGGGGAGGTGCCGAGACGCGCCCAGCCCACGCAGCGACGCCCTAGACCGCTGTCGGCGCATGGCGCTGTTAAGAATGGTGAGACCAGTTATTATGTTAAAGCAGCGGGGGTAGGCCTCCCACAAGGTGCACCGACGACCTGGTAGAGATCGCAGGTCCTGACTGGATGCGCACAGGACCGGCCTCTGTGGAGATATATAATGATGATGTTGAGTTATTATATTCTTTACTGTGTACATACTTAATTAGATACATCAAACAAGAATGTGTGCAACGGCGAACTCTATGAGGGATTTCTACCAGCTAACCACAAATGGTGTGAAGCAAACAACAACCCATAGCCCGGTCGGCTGCTAGGTAGGGAAATTTTGGGAGTTTTGTTCGGGAATAGTGTGGGATGTGTGATTTATGTTTTCGATCTCGAGGAGCCTGTACTACCTTAGGAGTGACCAAAAAAACTAAAAAAGAAAAACGGATTTTTACCTGCCTACCGGACTACCGTCTATCTGTGTCCTGTCAATATCAACTACAGCGACGCTGCAGACAAGTTTGTGACAATTTAATATTAATCATAATATGAAACGCTAATGTGGCCTTTTTAGATCCCCTAGTCCTTTTTATATCACTTAATGACAAACAAGCATATATATAGCCCATCTGATGTTAAGTGGTGTCACCCACAACATAAAATGAATGTGGTTAGGTGTCATGCAACAAAAATGTAGATCCGTGCATATGTATTGTCAACGTGACGTAAGATGAATTAGGTGTCATGTAACAAAAATGAAAGCAGAGTCCTCAACCTTGACAGAGCCTAATTGCCTAATAAATATAATCCCCATTCTAATTCTCCCTTTTCCTTCTTATATCCGTTCCGTTCTTATAATGGTTTTGTATGCGTGCATATCATCTAAATTTAATTACGATCGTTTTATATATACGTATTACTTATTACCCGTTACATCGTATTACGTCGTTACAGTTGTGGCGCCGCCCGCGAACCCGGCAGACGGCAAACCACCATTGCAGAGAAAACCAAAGCCATCCAAAGAAGTTGACAAGGTAAGGTGTCCGGGTAAACAATATATCCTTTCAATTATTTTCTACACTTTATCCAATCAATTATTTTCTACACTTTATTCAATTCTTAGCACTCTGTATATATAGTAAAGCCTCTCCCAAACAGACGGGATAATAACGCGACATCATTTCGCGCGCGTTATTGCGATATTTGTTCAGAGATCATTTTGTCGTCATTGAGATCATTAAGTCGCCCAGCAACGGACGTTATTAAATGGGAAATAGCATGTCTGCTACAGAACGATTAAAACGCAGGTCTGTGAAAAAGACGCGGAACATATTATCGCGTTATATCGCGCCTGTCTAAGAGAGGCTAAAATCCACATGGCCTATGTATGGTAACACGATTGGTTATTAGTCTAGATAGCATGTTCATAATTCCCCCTTTATTCTGGTGATTAAAATTCAAAAAAGTTGCATTATTGGTCAAAGACTAATCAGCCAAGAAAGTATTTGACCATGAGAATCGAGAGATACACATTACGAACTGCCACTGCAACCACTCTGGTCTTTCTGACACAGTATCGGCTCACATGCGAAACACCACTAGGCTTGCAAATTTTGACGTCTCAATTTTGGACGTCATCACTCTCTGCACCCCATAGGCTTGCATATTTTGACGTCTCAATTATAGACGTCATCACTCTCTGCGTCCGGGAAGTCGTCGTCGGCGTCGCCTCGCGCGATCTCGCCCGCGCCGGCGCCGGCCCCGGCCCCTATTGAGGCTAAGTTAGAAGCGGGCGAAGAAGAGGTACCCGTTACCCGCTGTGTACTCTACGCTTTACCGTGTTGGGCTTGTCAGTGTTGAGATTTAACCTTTATATGCGTTGTAGCAAGAGATGCGCGGGGTCTTGGACTCGTCGCGGCGAAGGGTGTTGGATAATTGAGCTAACAAAGGTTGTTGCTATCTGTACTGTATCGCAACTCGTTTGTGGTAAATTCTGGCCCTCCCCAAATTCCCCTGGAACTCCAAATTAGTACTTTTTAACTAGGTTTCGTGCGACGCGAAATGGTTGTGTTGTTTTGGGCTTTATATAAACTATTAAATTGTAAATGACTTTACTTGAACTTTGATTTGCATATTGCCAACAACTGATTGAATTGAAGCATATTGTCCAAATATTGACTATTAATTCTATTATAAATTGATACGATGATTATGAATTCTGTTATAATAATAGACAAGCTAAACATTCTAGAACAGCAATACCTTTGCCTCTTCAAATATGTTACACCCTTCACCCTTTCCAATGTTACACACTCAGTTTTAACTATACACAACTGTGCGGTTTCAACTGATGGTATTTAAGACGCATAAACAATCAAATCATAACAAGAAAATATGTAATTTGCACTGTGAAGTCTACCACCAGCATACAGCCGGATTAGCTAACATGATCAATGTTAAATGAATTAATGCGTGGTGAGGATATTTGTGCTATAACTGTGTTGTCAACTGTGTTCGAATCATGTTTGTGGTTGTTACATCTGTTTCCCTTTCTTCTAAACTAACCCTTATGTCTGTAGTTGTACTAATTCATTAATTTCTTCTTTCGGCACGCTACATACTACACTACACTTTTGATAAATACACGTTTTGTATCGCAGATGATTTATTCCAATGAACGTTTTCGAATGTTACTGTTAATATATTTCAATTCAATGTAAACAGTTAATACGTTTTTATATTGAATACGGTTAAGACTGAGATAGTTTCTCATTTGAGCTTCATACGTGCCTTCATAGCATGCTGAAAGAACGCTCTTTTCTTAGTTAACACAAGATTTTCCCTCTTTCTGCATATGTTTTGTATAAATAATATGATTTGATGAGTGTCACTTAGTTTTCCCCTTGTTATCTTAACCTCTGTATTTAGTTTGTCTTCCAATAATACTCCTACATTTTAAAATGTATTTCAATAAAAAAGGCAAAACAATAAATTGCGACAATGTACAGTTAAATTAGGACTGCTGTTAGTGACACCAACCATTATGGTACACCAGAGCTCTGTGCTCAGCCCATTCTGTTCAACCTGATATTGGACGTATTCTCAGCTAGCATCCGAGACTATCGTAAGGTGTCATACTAATCAGTCTGAAAGACTATTGAAGGGTGACTATTGTAACATGTGATTATGTAGAAGCAGTCACTTGAGAACGGCGGTCTGTAAATAAACGTGGCGAAGACAGAGTACATAACCTGCATCAGGTCAAGCGCGCGGATCAAGTCATATATCTAATATCTTTACTTAAGGCAATCAGAGATATCGACAGCGACGTCCCGACGAATATTCTTGGGTCAAATGGCGGTACGTGACATTTGTAACCCCAAAATGCCGGTAAAGTTAAAGGGACAGTTCTATAAGGCAATCCATACACCTTCTAATATATACGGCGGTGTCTACTAGAGCGGCACAAGCAGGAGCTGTGGGTCACGGAAATAAAGATGCTGCTGTGAACTTTACCTTTAAGCTGCAAGAGGCCGTTAAGGATGATTTGCGTGCCAACAAACTCACTACCAAGGATGGCGAAGACCAGGCGAAGTGGAGTAGGAGTGGAACTAAGGCGGGCCTCGTGCCCTCAATAGCACAATCGCGATTGACCACGATGATCATACATAACGTCACGTCAAGACGACGATGAAGGATAATAACGCATGTGGCCTTAACATTAACTAACATGCCACCAATAGAACAACTACTGAAGAAAAGACACTGACGGCTCCCATACCTTCATGATTATCCTTGACGTATTGTTTTGTATTTTCTACTGAAATGCATTGGAGATATGTTGTTTGTTACTTTAAGTCCCTATCATAAATACTTGCATTCCAACGACCTCATAAAATGCAGCTGATATGACAAGGTAATTTGTACAATATGTTTATTACCTACCTGATAGGTACGTTAATGTTCATACTTCATACACAGAGCTGCATTGAAAGGATGGAACGAGAAATTGAAAGGATTATTCACCCCATGAGTATAGATAAGGCCTTGTACGGTTTATTGCATTTTTTACCATTCAAGAAGTTCAAGGTTATTTGTAAAAGAATAAAGAAAGATAGTTGAATGATACTAAAGCAACTTGTGAGAAACCACTTGTTGTTGGTATCTTTAAGGTTGCATAATTTTCTTAGGTCGTTATCAACCTTTGTACGGTACAATATCCGTGGAGCCGAGAATGTGTGTTGTAACTTCTATGTGTTGTTTAAAAACACTTTATAACACCCAACTTATGTCTGTCTGTAGTATGCCGTGAAGTTGCTATTGGGATCGTTGTCGCAAGCTCTTAAAGCTGCAGGTTTGATCGAACTCTACGTGACCGATCGTATCTATTTAAAGTTATTCTCCACGGATTTAAATTAAAGTTACTATAAATGGGATTACGTGAGATTAAAGTCGGGTGGTGTCTGGCAGAGTGGAATATAGCACCAACCCGTTTCGTTACGGGAGTCTATATCTTAATCATATCGGCCAAAGGACGCCCACTGCTCGGTATATTCGTAGCAGGATTTATAACCTAGAATCTCAGCAGACAAGGAATCGGCAACAGCGTTTTCTGTTGGTTTTTAACTTCCGACGAGAAAAAGAGTTTTAATGTGTGTATCTGTGGCTTTGTGTATCTGTCAGTGGCATCTTAGCTCCCGAAGGATCGACCGATTTGGGTGCGGTTCTTTAGGTTAGGTGAGGTTACTTCATTCAACCTTTGGTGTTGGAATTTACGAGTCACGCAAGGGGCCAATTGTACTGTTGTTGTGCTGGGGCCCTACCACGTACCACCACCACGTTACGATTGCATTTTCCAGTCGCGAGCGAGCGAAATCGCAAATCCTAAGCGATAGCTTTCGAATATTAAAGTTAGGCGGTCGGGCCCCTGCTGTCCGAGTGTCGTGCCACCTAACGGGTATGTTGGGTTGTCGATGTGCTGGTGACACCTCTTATCCTGAAACATTCTGATTATCTAATTACAATGTCAACGTCATTCCAGAACGCGTCCGCGAACAAGAGTCCAGTGAGTGCGATCGAGGTGACGCAGAAACTTGTTGCGCTGCAAGTGCGCAACGGCGACGAACAGCCGGTGGGCAACCAAAACGTAGATAAGGTATGTGGGTTAGCTGTTTATTCCTTTTCAGTAATGTTATTTAGAAATGGGCGACACATAACAATAAAATCGCTGACCCGCCGACACAACTCAATTTGTAATGATATGTGGGGTGTATTGCCCATAGAGTGCTAACGTCGCACCATTTACGTTTAGGAATAGTTATAATAAATACGAGTATTCGAAAAAGAAGAAGATCCTCCTAAGTATTACAATATTAAAATAAGTAACCGCCTTTGCAACGATGTAATGTAAAATATCCGGAAGAGTATATGTTTGCACACGTGGAGAGGATGGATGAAAACGGCTTAAGAAAGGTATCTATCATGCGAATGGGAATGGATGGATCGGTAGAAGGCGCCCGAGAAGGACATAATATACTGATCAGATAAATGACCTGCTCCAAAAAGGGCAGGTCAGGAGTATCCTTAACCGGCGTAAATGCATGAAAAGATTTCATGAATGTGGAAGAGGCGAAAGATTTGATTGAATGTACCCTAGTTTTAACATGCTATACTTATGCTTAATTGTTGATATTGTTACAACTTGTTTGATATAATAGTAGTAATTGTCAAATAAAATCTATGTCTATGTCTAAAGAGGTTTGTCAGGATCGAGCTTCTGGCACTCCCTGTCAGTCCCTGCTACCTCTATGGGTTACGGGCGTAAGTATGTATATAAGTATTTTTTCTATTTTATCAAGTCATATATAAGTGAATGTTCACCTGACGAATTCACTATTTACAAAAATATTTGTCTTTGACACCAACCCAATCCGTAAACTGCTTCCAAACAGGAAAACGAAACGAAACCAATTGTAGAAGCGCCAACAGAAGTGAAACTCGAACAGAAAGCCGTCGACGACAAACCGGCGGAGCTCCAGAAACCGGAGCCCAAGCCGGCCGACGCACAGAAGCCGGTTGAGAAGGTGGAAGTGAAAGAGGAGAAGAGAGAACAGTCCCAGGAGAAGATAGAAGAGGTCGATATGACAGGTGGGTCTTATTGAAAATGTACGATGCTATGTCCATAACTCACATTGAAAGTGATCGTAGCTCTTGGAGAAACACCGTTGATGTTTTTAACTGGCGGGGCTTTTGATTAACGAGCATCAATAATAGTGCTTAACTTATTATTTTTTATTTAATTATGTTCAATTTACATTATATCTACACCAAATATTAGTGCCTGGTCGCGATCTTGTGACTTTAACCTGATTAATTCTTTTTTAAATGGACTACATGTCTGAGTTGCTTAGTAGTCTGATATGTTCGTGTAGACGATGTTCTACAATGTAATAATTGTCGGAAAATGCGATCCTGCCTTTAACATGAAAATAAAAGTTTATTGATATAAGTCAATGTTAATATTGTGTATAGATACCCGCCCTTGATTGTGGTCCGCATATACATATGCAAAGGTTATTGAGCCGTGTGTCGGTTGCAGGCTCGATGACCGGCCGCCGCATCACCACGGAGGAGGAGGCCAAGGCGGCGCTCGCCGAGAGGCGGCGCAAGGCGCGCGAGGAACTCGAGAAACAGGCCGAGCTGGAGAGACAAAGGTACCATATATCATAAGTTCACAACATAGCCTTTGACACGTGTATTGCCAGGATCTTGTTGTTCGTCGAGATTTTTTTTTCGAAAAACCTATTTATTTAAATAATAAATAAATAAGTGTGGACAAGTTCACACAGCGCCATCTAGCCCCAAACTAAGCAAAGCTTGTACTATGGGTGCTAGATTGCTGGTATACTACATGTATACTTTTAAATACATACTTATTATACATAGAACACCCAGACCCGTAACAGAAATTAAAATTCATCATTTCAATTTCTGCCCGGCCGGGAATCGAACCCGGGACCTCTCGCGTGGCAGATGACATGGTCGATTTATTTATTATCTGGTTTGCCCAGTAGTCGGCCACGGTATTATTAGTCGCCAGGAACAGTTCTTCACTAGTGCAGGTATCAAGACAAAGAGGACAAGAGAGCAGATGCTCCATGGTTTGGAATGGAGCTCCATAGTCGCATCGCTGCTGTGTCTGGTCGATGAAGTCCTACTTAGCCAGAGAGTCTTTGCAGCGGTCAACCTGCGTCCGCAAATGGCCAAGTGACTTCCAAGTTGGCCACTGCTGCTCGTGTCCTGGTGACACGGAATTCGGTGGGTGTGATGGGTTCAGGAGGCGCTGGGTGTTGGGCACGCCACAGCTTCTCTCTTGCCTGCCCAGAAGGCTCCTTAGTTGAGATGGTAGACCTCAGGAAACTGATCATGATGATGATGGCCAGGGTGAAAAGGTATGAATTCGAAAGATAACATCCGCCATTTGCTTACAGACTGCTGCGCGAAGCCCAAGAGGAGGAGGAGAGGCAACGGCTCGAGGAGGAGAGGCAGAGGCGTGAGGAGGTGGAGGCGCGGGAGCTGGCGCGGCTGCAGCGGGCCATGGAGGAAGAGAAACTTAGGAAGGCCATCGAGGTAAGGAGAGATGAGGGCAGGGGTTCTCTGAATTTGGATTGTACAGTCGAGTAAACCGATTGTTTAGCAAGTTGATTTTGATCTGTATTGGTGGTCTTACTATTTTCCGATTTGTGGTTAAGCTGCTAAACGTCAAATTTCCGCGAGTGTACTGATAGGATGGTAGATGGTTCGGTCAACTTATCCTGCCGTTATGATTCTAGCAGTGGTAGAAGTTTTTCAAGCCTGGAAAGTCTGATAGGTTCTAACTGATCTGTCGCCAAAAAACAATGCTCGTTGCTGTTTAAATTTGGGGATAAGGTAGCCAGCGTAATTACGGGCATGAGGCATACCACGTTATTGTCTTTATTCACTACTCGAAACGTGAGTACTAGAATCGTACATGTCAAGGGCGACAGGTACTGCTTTCCGTCAGGTGGCTTGTCTGATTGATTAATTGAGTTGTGTAAAGAAAATTATGTTACAACCCTTATTATTAAGTGTACATATTAACCAACCGAAATCTCGGAAAGTTAATGGTGATACTTGAGTTGGAGGTCTCCTGTCAGTTTGTATCAAAAGTTTTCAAGGGAAACAGGTAAACGTCTTATTACTTAGCAGTAGAGTATACCTATCTGAGCCATCATGCCAGAGCAATGATGGATATCCTTGCTGTTCGTATACATTTAATTATGGACCTGGACAAGAGTCGTGTGTCCATTACCATCTGGGTTTAAAACCTCGAGTCATAGATGCAGCTTGATTATACAATGAAATAACACTTCACAATACGTCATGCATTACACAAGCAAACATATACACTGTTTGTAAACACTTATCATCTTGCTCATATTTCCATTGTTATTTCCATTTATCATTTCCGCATATTTCAACATTCATACCATATTTTGGTTTTTAAAACATGAACATCCCATAATGAATTAAATGGTGGTGGTAATTTATAATATAAATTACCACCACCATTAAATTCATTGCATATTGCTTGCACTCCACATACATTGTATATTGTACAGTGTATGTGGAGTGAGATAAACACGGCGTTCTGAACTTCTGACGTTATTGCGAATTAACTGCGAATCGTGATTGTTTTTATTTTACTTTTGCGACTGTATTGTGTGCTATGCGAATATTTATTTTGTATATTAATTTTTGGTCTCCAATGTATCGTGAATATGAAGTAATTAATATTTAACCTTTAATTTATGCCTGAAGATGAGTAATTCGAAACTGGTTGCAATTTAATAAAATTTGTATAATAAAGTGGAACTGGTGTACAAAAGGTGATTTAATTCATAGTAATTAATATTCTCTATTTTGAATTAACTATGACTAAAACGAAAGTCAACCGTGGGGTCAGTCGTTCTGAACATCATAATTTGATACTACGGCTTTTCGCCAACGGCTAGATTGATTCACGACGACGGTATTGATTCATTCGATTTAAAACATTTAGAAGTAAAATCTAGACATGATATTATTATTTCGCATAAAAATGTGAGTGTGCGGCATTGTGAATTGTGTTTTCACCAGGAATGTGTCTTTGTGAATTGGATTTCGGATATTGATACTGCAGTTGTTGCTTGTGAAATTTGACTTTGTTTACAACGGATTTCAACAATATTCCATCAATATGGCCAAACGTTCGAGAAGAGGAACAATCAAAACTGATGTCTGATGATACTTTGATGCTAATAAAATCAGAAGACTTGTGAACAGAAGTAACTATTTACGGAAGTCTAATATGATGAACATCTGTGCGATACCTTGTGCACAATCAAATTATGCTATTTATTATTTGGAATATCTGATGGCTCTACAAAGAAAGTTCATAACGAAAATATGTGTTTTATTGATGGGAAGAATTATTTTTAAGGCAAGTGAAAGAGAACTGACAAAATGTTTTTTTTTTGTGGTATATTACCCGTTCATGTAACGGCGATGACTGAAAAATGGCTCAAACTCATACTAGAACATATTAAGAAGGAAATGTAGTTTAAAAGTTTGCCTCCTTGCCGTCTAAAATCTACAATTGATTACGGACAGCCAACAAAGGCCGATGATTTTACATATATGTAGAGGAATTTGTACTTTGTAATCCACATTTGGCCCCAAAGTAAGCAAAGCTTGTTATGGATGCCAGACAACTGATCAACTACATATATATTTTCAAATACATTCTTATTATACATATAACTTAAATTATAAATTACTTAATATTTAACATAAATTAAGACTTTGATGAAAACTCATCATTTCAATTTCTGCCCGCCCGGGAATCGAACCCGTGACTCTGCGTGGCAGACCATGTTAACCGACTGAACCACCGCGGTCGCCGAAATTGCTCAAAATCTGTGCCCAAGCCGTACTAATGTACGGCTTGTAATGTCCTGGGCAACTAATCTTACCCAGGACATGCCAACCCTGAGGATGTTGTCAAAACCATCGTAGGGCACCACTAATCCCTTCCCGATTCTCGTAAATGTTCACCAGGGCGCAGTCCTAAGCCCTTACTTGCGTACTCTGCGTTGTGCTCGATGTCCTCTCAGTTGAAATTCCGAATGCGAATTTCCCTTTCTTTTGAGTCAAGGAATACGGTAATGATATCGTACTTGTGAGCAGGCTTAGCCTGGATCTTAAGACCATTGTAAACACTTGGAAGTAAGTGCTTGAATACAACAGATTGAAACTGAACGTCGCCCAAACAGAGTACATGGCTAGGCGCCGCGCGAATCTTGAAACCACATAGGGAACGAAGCTGTCAATAGAATAGATAAATTGAAATGCCTCGGATACGTGCATCACGAGCCCGGCAACATCGGCTTCGATGTTAAGTCCCGAATTTCTGCAGCCTGGGCTAAATGGCGGGAACTCACGGCCGTCATTTGTGACCCTAAAATCCCTGTTAAGTTCAAAGAGGTCCCTTGGGTGTCCCAAAAGGCGATGGACATTGCTGAGACAGATGCGAGAACCAACGACTTACGAGAACGCGATCATGTTAAAGACCAGGCGAATTGGAGACAAATGAGTAGGAAAGCTGATTCCTGGCACAAACCTGTATAAAAAACATGATAGACACTAAAATGATGATGATGACACATGTCGAAGAGACGTCGCCATATTGGCAGAGAGCATATTGTTCCATTTGCTACGATCCTGACAGATCTCTCTTGCTTCAATCAGGTAAACGTCGGTTTACCTGATCTTTCTAAATATCTCCAATTTAATCTAATACCACGACCAATAGTGGATATCGGAAATGTTATGTATTCATTCTTATTAAGGTATGAAACCTTTTCTTTTACCTCTTGGATCCTCTTGTTATTCACAACTTTTCTTCGAAGTCCTCTTTCGTTGCTAAAGGCACAAATCCTTCGAATGAATCAGTGATGAGAGTAATGGGCCGTGTACACGTGCCGAAGATGACGCCATGTGATTTTCCGTTGCGTAATTTCCTTAGTTGTCATCATGCTTGCTATGAGTCAAACAAACAAAAATACAAAATATCAATGGCGAACATAATTTACTGTTAATAAATTTATCTAGTGTCACCGAAGGTCAATTTCTGGCTGGAGCCGAAGCCAAAGGTTTACATATTGTCATAAATTAGCTACAAGCTTTTAGCAAGCAAGCAATTAATAAAACAAATTATTTTAAATCTTGAATAATTAAGGCTGTATTTACTGTATGATCATCATCATCTCGGCGTCATGTCCCGGTTGCGCTCCCGCGCGGCACGCGAGGGCCCGGGGTCCGCTTGCCTACTCTTCCTGGTCGACTTCGCTCGGTCTTCGCCAACCTTGGTGGCGAGCTTGTTGGCAAGCTTATCATTTGTTCCTCGCGTAATTTGCCGATCTGCGCAAGACGTGGCCATACTATCGAAGGCGGCACTCGTACAGCTTATCTGCGATGTCACGGACATCAAGGCTATCTCGAATGTGGGCGTTTCGAACGCGATCTTTCCGTGAAACTCCACACATCCACCGCAGCATCTTTATTAACGCGACGTGCAGCTTCTGCTTGTGTCGATTCGTTATTTTAGGGTTACAAATGACCCCTGTCACCGCCCGCCATTTTGAGCCCAAGCTGCGGATATTTGGGCTTTGACATCGCTGTCGATGTCCCCGGTTGCGCTAAGTACAGTATTGACTGTATAATATAGATTGGTAATTTAAATAATCTCTAGAAGTTGATGCAGAGATGATACAAAAATTACCTCACAATTTATTTGTCAAAAACAACAAAAACCGCTTTCGGCGAAATCTTGTGGTTCGACCTAGATTCGTGCCGAAGCCGAAGGTTTGGCCGAAGGCGAAGTTTCGGTCGTGCACTAGATTTATCCAGGGTGCTCACCGATTGCTTGCGTCTGTTTAGACCTAGACCTATATACCCATTTCTCCGTCCACCGTCCAACTAAAGTTTAAACACAGAGAAAACGATTGAGCGCGACAATGACCATACTAAACGTGACGTAAGAAGGAACTGGCATGGCCGTCATTAGGGAAGCTATACTGAAAAAAATAAAGCTGACACCCCCCTCACCGTCATTATTATCATTGACCCGCAATTTCAAAGAGCTACCGGCAAGTACTGCGCGCACCTCTCGTGTTTCGCTCCGTACACCGAGAGATGGGCAGGAGCATGGGTTGGTGGAGGGTTTAGCCCGCACCTGTTTCGTCTTTTTGATTTGAAACACACTTTACACACCACCCGTTTTCGCAACGTTTAAAATTTCTCACACATTTACATCGCTACAAATCCTATTAAGCCACAATCTACAACTGACAAATACACACTGATTTTTTAATCTTTCGACAACAGCTGTATAGGGCTAGGTGGCTAGAGCTAGGCGGGTCTTAGAACCCGTTGTATTCGCTGATTAAGAAGCAAAAGAATGTATTTTAAAACTTCTACTATTGTCTATTATATTTACGCGATGTCCAGCCATTCCATCCATCCATTTCCATTCCATCAGGAAACTTACATCACTGTTTTTTTCTGTCCGCTCCAGGCTCAGCAGCAACTGGAGCGAGAGGAGGCCGAAAGGAAGGCACGCGAAGAGGTTGAACGGCAGGCGAGGCTTCGCGAGGACGAGGGCAAGCGGAAGGCGGCCGAGGAGGCTGAGCGTCTGCGCAGGGAAGAGGCGGAAAAGGAAGAGAAGGAACGGTTGGCGCGAAAGCAGCGCGTCGAGGCCATCATGGCGCGCACGCGGTTGAGGAAGGCGAGTGGCATTAATAATACAAAACAATGTCATTTCTATTTACATATAAATAGGGAAGATACTCGAGTACGGTATGCCGCCGACGCACGTAAGGGTGTAAATGGGGTATAGAGGTAATTTTTTCGACGATCTACTTATGGGTCACTATGGGCCTTATAAGAAAGCTCACTGTTACCCAAAGGGCAATAGAAAGAGCTATGCTCGGAGTTTCTTTGCGCGATCGATTCAGAAATGAGGAGATCCGCAAGCGAACTAAGGTCACCGACATAGATCTAAGGATTTACAGACTAAAGTGGCAGTGGGCAGGGCACATAGCTCGAAGAACAGATGGCCGATGGGGCAGTAAAGTTCTCGAGTGGCGACCACGTACCGGAAGACGCAGCGTGGGTAGGCCTCCTACAAGGTGGACCGACGACCTGGTAAGGATCGCAGGTACCAGCTGGACGCTGAAAGCACAGGACCGGCCTTTGTGGAGATCTCTGGGGGAAGCCTATGCCCAGCAGTGGGCGTCTTTTGGCTGATGTGATGACTTATGGGTCGCTGGTAAGTCATAGGTTTAGGGTCTTTAGACTCTTCCCTGTCTTGCGGAGACAGCCTCTAAATGTCGAAGTTGAGGGGGCTTCCGACGTGGCTTATGACGCTATCAATGTATAGCAACCGAGATCGAGTTACCGTCCGAATTACGAATCGCGTGGTGTTCGTATGGTCGGTACGTAGGTATTGCTATAAGGCCGCACTTGCCACTTGGCACAGGGCACAGACAAAGTAGAGTAGTTGTTACGGCAACTTTTTAGAAATAAGTTCTTACCAATAGCTAAGATAAAAAGGAGATCACGTGTACTGCATTTGGCTAACTAAATCGTCGTCGTAGTCGAAATCGACAAAGATTGCTGTGTAAAGCGGCTGATAAAAGTTTAATAATGAAGTGTCAACGCAATGCATTAACATTGAACTTAAAGCAGTTCCATATTCGTTTCGTTCGCAGCCAATATCACTAAAACATGACATTATGTTACTGAGGTATGGTTTAAAAGTTATCGCCTCAGATTGCACCTCTACTCTATCTGCTATGTGCTACTCGGCTGCCACGTCCCCGCGTCGGACTGTGCGTATGCAGTCATTCTGCTCTGTCTGGCTCTGCTGCGGACATTTTGAAACATATCCGATTTACACACAATAATCTACGTTGCGGCTATCCCCAGGCGGAGGAAGACAAGACGCAGCAAGAGGGCAAGGCGCAGCCCGCGCCCGCCGCGCCCGCCGCGCACCCCGACAACGGCAACGCCGTCACCACCGGGGACCTGTTGGGATTTGGCACTAGTCAGGTGAGTGAGGGACCGATTGGCACAACGGGGACGTTACGAGGCCCCACCACCAACTGGGGTTGGGCCCCTGCTCCACCTGCTGGTCTAGCCATCTTTGACAGCTCCGCTTGCGTGATGCGTGTATGGTAGAAAATTGACAGCTCGAAGTTCGACTATTTCTACCAACATCTACATTGACTCTGATTGTGTAATCATCCGCCAATCCGCCTTCTTTGTACACCGAAAGTACGTGAATTGTCTATGAACCAAGAATTTCTACCACAAACAGCTTATGTATGATCACGTTAGCTTATGTCAGATAACGTTAGCTTATGTCAAATCCCATACATTTTTTCTACCACAAACGATTGTAGATTAACTATTGTAGATTAACGCAACCTCTTGGCTAAGGCCGCAGCTCGTGGTAGCCAGACGACAGACGGACAAATGGCAAATGTCGCACACTCTAAGGCTATGCGGTCCAGATGGCAGTCGCCGCAATTAAACAGCCACAACACCATACATTATTATTATTAATCAAGGATTCTAATAAGAAACTGCTTTCAGTCAATCTGATAACGCTATCAGATTGACTGAAAGCACCCAGTTTGAGAGATTTACCGCTTGGTTAAACAGGATGTGGAGGATAAGCACACATGGTACGTACAAATTGTACCGAAGAATTGCGCCAACCTTCCGCTATTTTCGCCTTCGGTACACAAGGAGCAATGCGTTCCACCCTTATGTCGTAGATATTCCAGCTGTCTGGACGAAGCCCTTTGGCTCCACCTTTCTAATGTGTACGGCTAAAAGCTATTAAATTTGCGGAAAATCTAATTAGTTGTTAGTAGTGGAAACAGTTAGGAACCAAAGCTGTTAGCTATTGATCACGCTACACTAAATCGAATTCTAAATCGTACAGACGATACGAAGACGTGAAAAGTATCGATTTGATTGGCGGCTATTGGTGTAACGTATCGGTTGGAACAAGAAGTGCTGGATCAAAGTAAATAGGTACTTGCTATTAAGATATAAAAGCCTGTCTGCACGCCCGCTTTGATGAAAGCACCGACCGACGTCGACTAGTTCTATCGTATACAATTTAGGAATTAGAGCAGTTGGGACCAATTAAACTGAATCAAATCCATTCTGTTCTAAGAATACATCTTCCCATTTACTAATTATATTTCGTCGCTTCATTCTTCAGATATAAGATAATTCACAACGTAGTCCCTTTAGCCTACAAGGTAGCTTCGCACGTTTATTTAAAGTAAAATCGATTTGTTTTCAATCGATCATTTTTATTTTTTGTCGATCCTACGTATCGATACAGCCAGCCGCCATTTTTACGTCATTCCTTTTTCGTGCGAGGTAGCGAGCACATCGTGTACACGTGGTGCACAACAAATTGTTAAAATTTTATTTCAAAAGTAGAAACGCAGCGCCGAAAACAAGATTCGGTATTTTAAAAGAAAAAGCAAAGAACCTACGATGTCACAAAGTGGCGATATTCTCGGATTCCACTTCAGATTCCGATAAAAATTCATGTAAGTACCTACAATATTTTCGCCGAATGTAGTTACTTTTATAATTTATGCATTGAGTGTATTAATACAAAACCGGGGGGTTGGCCGTGAGTCAACACGACGGTGATTTAGCTTTAATGTATATACAATAAAAAATGAATATAATTAAAATTTCATCTGGAGGTTGGTCGAGAATCAACACGACGATATCAAATAACTACGCATACACCGCCTGGGGGTTGGTCGTGAATCATCACAAAGGCAATATGCAATAATCTAGTTTTCTCAAGCTGGTGATGATCGAGGTTTTTAGATACTTTAGATTCCGATTAAAACTAAGTAAGTTTCTATTTTACGCGATTTTCGCTTAATGTGATACGTGTAATTTATGCATCGAGTGCTTCAATGTAAAACCTGGGGGTTGGCCGTGAGTCAACACGATGGTAAAAACCTGGACGTTGGTCGAGAATCAACGCGACGGTAAAATTATACACCTGGATGTTGGTCGAGAACCAACACGACGGTATCGACACAGAGCCTGGAGGTTGGTCGTGAACCATCACGAAGGCAATGTGCATATTCACCTGGATGTTGGTCGAGAACCAACACGACGGTATCGACACAGAGCCTGGAGGTTGGTCGTGAACCATCACGAAGGCAATGTGCTTATTCACCTGGATGTTGGTCGAGAACCAACACGACGGTATCGACACAGAGCCTGGAGGTTGGTCGTGAACCATCACGAAGGCAATGTGCAATAATCCCAAGTGTCTCAACCTGCTGATGATCAAGAATCATGTAGAGGTCTATGACATCTACCTACCCGCCACCGTCGATCGAGAATCGGCAGTGCGGATTTATTTTGTGGATATACCCACATTCTTCACATATCCGTGGTTTTATCTTCGGAATGGTTTTTCGTTGATCGGGGATCAATACAAACACCTTAATATATTAGGAACACTCGATGAACGATGAGAATAATACTTTAAACAGTGGGGCATTAAGTACCTACTAGTAAAGTAGGGGGTGTAATCGACCACTCGTTCGTAAACTCGTTTGTTCTAAAACGGACATAATATGAATTTGTCTGCGGTTTTAGACATCGACACACCTCCGAATGCAATTACTGAGAGGTATTACTCGCTACTGAGGCGTCAACAGACCTGCCCCAGGTTGCCGTCGCCGCTAGAGTAGCGAAAGAGCCTTCGTCGGAGCCGTCCGATGCGCCCGCGCACTGTTAGACCCACAGCTGGTGCGGGTCCTCGAAGCCAATATCCATAACGAACCCGAGCACGGGAACAAAATACATAATACAAGTCTATTGTGACTCCCTTACAAGGAAAATATCCTTAAGAGTTATTTAGTGCCGGAAAACATAAAGTTACCCCAGGCACAAAAATAAAATTTCGTAAGCGGTCATCTGCGCCGCAACACGTACTCCAAGGAGAATACCATATTCATCGCCGTCAAATATCTGAGTGACGCTCGCCGCATACTCTTGCGATCTTTATTTTATGGACTCGAAATCGAGAATAAAACTGATAATAATAACGCCTAACGATAAGGCGTCCTTGAGTGTCGTCCGTAACACTCACCGAAACGAAACGCTATTCGAAAGTACTGTGTGGGAATTGGCTCCATCGACATACCCTTTGCTCGCCTACGCGAGCCCGGGAAAATGGCCGTCACCGGGCATCCGCAGCGAGCGCCGGCCAAGCAGCCTCCCCGCGCCGCGGAAGCCGCCGGCGCCGGCCCGCAGCCGCACCTACATAGTCACCTAAGTGACTCAGGTGCGCCACGTTGGTCGCGTACAATTATTTTTTAATTAATTGTTGGCATTGATTTGGGACGGTTTAGAAGTCCCATTCTATAAGTCCGTGGCACAATATCTATGTTGCCCCTGGTATAGACAAGTATTCCGTCTCCTGACCAATACCAAACTTTTTGCTCTTGACAAAAAGAAGGAGTCCCCTAGTCCATTAAAATGTTAGTAGATTCGGGTACGATTTTAGTGTTCAGCCGAACACCTTGCATTGGGCAGGCGGCAGCCCCACATACCTAATCAATTTTTATCTAAAATATTCCCGCCACCTAAACCGATTGGGAAAAAAGATTCACCATTAATCTAAAATCACAAATAAATTTATACCGACCGATACGATATACGATCGGACCACAGAATCATTTCAAAATAAATTCCAAGAAACACATTTTTAAATATGATAAATTTAAAATTGTGAACCATAAAAGCTTTAATTCGATGGCAGAATTTACAACTTTTCAGCCTTACCGTATTAGTATCTCGGTTGCCCCGCGAGGATTTACTAAAGTGACGACTAAGGTCTTCACCTTCTTAAGGTCTCAAGGCTCAAAATCCGTGCTATAGCACGATATAGCTATAGTATACTTAGACGATATAATTTGCATTGGCAATGACTTCGAGGAATGTCTAAGCAATGTTAACGAGGCCCAGATTACTTCAATGTCTCGTATTCATAGTCAACGTTAACAAACGCAACTTGCAACCTAAAAATATGTAGATATATAACTAGAATTTTATATAAAAATATATAAAATTCTAGTGTTTATGTTTTAATTTTGAGAATTTCACTTAATTTTTTTAACTGGAGA
Organism: Blastobasis lacticolella; assembly: GCA_905147135.1. Taxonomy (NCBI): domain Eukaryota; kingdom Metazoa; phylum Arthropoda; class Insecta; order Lepidoptera; family Blastobasidae; genus Blastobasis; species Blastobasis lacticolella. The sequence goes on along the minus strand of LR990039.1, from coordinate 9,588,396 downwards.
AAAGTGACATTATAGCACAATCAGTGTATATATTTTCGTCTCTTCCCCGTTGCACAATATAAGTTCGCTCAACTTATTGCGCTGTCAGTAGCAGCTTATCTAGCGCTACAATACAGCTGATTGCACACAAAATTTTTGATCTATTGTTAAAATGTATTTAAAAATATAATAGCTACTTAAACTTTAGCATAAATATCCCCCCGTTCTACGTTCTTTGAGGATCTTAATTGATGGGCGCAAAACATTGGCCCTTTATTGTCCCGCAGGCCTTCATTATGTAAACGAGAACTTCACTAATGGCTATCGTACTGACTGGGGTACCGTCTATGGCGACGATTGGGTCAACGGGTGTTGGAAGCAATGTGAACTCAAGTATCCCATTAACTGGATTTACTAAACCTAAAAATGTTGCATCATACGATCATAATTGTGATATATTGGTACGAGTAGATAACACCACAGCTATCAGCTATGTAAATTGTCAAGGAAGTATTGAATACCTTCATGCAAAGAATCTAGCGCGGCATATTTCGTTATGTGATATTAAGGTTGACGAGGACTCAAGAGAGTAAAGGACATAGAGTGGAAACTCTCTGACTCGGCTTACCAATAGATAGTCCACACTTTTAGACAGACTATGACTGAGGTACCGGTAGATTACCGATTTCATGTCTCGCGTCAATGCCGACTGTGAGCGCTATTTATCCTGCAAACAGGACTCGGAGGCTATCGCAGTAGATGCGATTAATCTCATGCATTCTCACTTGCCGCACTTCTCTCGATTTGCAATTTTGATTGCAGAATAATACTGATCCATATGAAGATTCTAACGAATTTGTGATAAAATTTTAAGTAATCGTTTTAATACGAATGCTTCGTATGACACTTTGAACAATCATCGTTCAGCTCCGTATCCCATTTTGGTCCCAGTTGGGATGTTCGAATTAAACGATCACTAAAAGGAGCTTTCAAATTCAATCCAAGCGTGCCTAAGTATACTGCCACTTGGAATCCACGAGAGTGTATATAACATTTCAAATTCGGTCCCGTCCGAATAAATAAAACATAATAAAAAGTTAACCAGAACATTAGGAATATTGGCCCTGTGTACCACACACACAGGGTACAAACGCTATCACTTTTAAGGATTATAATATTAATACCACCTCAAATAGCATTAAAATCATAATTAGTTAAAACATTAGGGTCAGGTCGCTAGTATCCAGGGCTCTTTCGTACCTAATTTACGCATAACCCCTTCCATCACACTCGATGAGTATCTGATTAGAATCGAGCAACTCAGTACTGGCACATACTAAGTATCTCTTTCTGTCGTGCAAACCACACCATAAACAAGTCACGGACAAACCATTAGCCAATGGATTGGCAGGGTGATGACAGAGAGCAGTGTGTCATGGGTCCATGTGCTGTGGCTCGGTGTGCCCGGCGTCCGGTGTCCGGCGCTGGGCCGGCGGCGTCTCCGCGGCGGGGCCCGCAATGCGCTGGCCGCAAGGACCAGCACATCGCGTTTTTGCCAGATATTATATCAGGCCGATCGCTGATGTCGGCCGATTTGTTAAACCAGTTTGCTTTCTTAATAATGAATTAACCACAGTGTCCATTATGTTATATGTTTAATTTACGGTTGATACCGTATAATTAATACATTGTTTAAAATGTATGAATAATAAATATTTTGTTTAAAATTTGCAAAACTTCCCTCTCCAAACATCTACGTTGTGAATTATCTTATATCTGAAGAATGAAGCGACGAAATATAATATATGATCAAACGAACTTCGCGAAGTTCGATCGATATTATATGAGTCGCTTCATTCGAAGATATAACACCCGCCCGCCCATATTCCCAGGCGTGGGGAAGTTTCGCATAGCATCTCTAAAAAGAATGACGTAAAAATGGCGGCTGGCTGTATCGATACGTAGGATCGACAAAAAATAAAAATGATCGATTGAAAACAAATCGATTTTACTTTAAATAAACGTGCGAAGCTACCTTGTAGGCTAAAGGGACTACGTTGTGAATTATCTTATATCTTCGAATGAAGCGACTCATATAATATCGATCGAACTTCGCGAAGTTCGTTTGATCATATATTAGTTCGCCTGCAAATTGAATAGTGCAATAAAACTTTACGCTTTGCCTGCCAATGTTTTTCCCGAGCAATACAGGCTGGAGTCCTTCATGGCCCAGAGTAAACAGACTGTTTCTGTGCAACCATGTTTCGCCCTCAGCCGCATCAGCACTTACCATCGGTGAGATGGCAGGCAATTATCGTAACATAAACGCCTCTGCAAATGCGACGCAACCCATATTCGTACTTATCAAACGCGTGGTCGGGTCGAACGAAGTGTGAGAACTCCAAAACCATATTATGTGTACGTGAACCATACGGCCATAAGGTGAGGTAGGGGAAACAGTGCATATCCTGCCGCGAAGATGACGATATTGAGCCCCTTCCATTTAAGATGAATTCTATACTCACGATGTATAGGTTTGAAACATTGCCGCAACATTCCTCTGTGTAGACTATTTCACGTCCATTTGTTTTAGTAGACCGCTACCTGCGTAGCACTAGCCCTCTCGATTTCGAATGTCAAATCTCGCGCGACAAATCCTTTTATGCCCTACTCACGACACACCACCAAACCATCAGCTGACAGTGTTTTTCGTTTCGCAGCCGGATGAGAGTAGCGCGCCAAAGGAGGCGGTGGCCAACAACGCCGCGCCCGCCGAGCCCAAGCCAACGCCCAACAACGGAAACGTCACTGCCGACCTACTGGGCATGTCCGACGAAAACAATGTTAGTATTACAACATGAATGAACAGTGGCTCAGTATAATATCAATGGACCTTTTGGCAATAGTGAATGATGTTCTCTGTTGCGAATATGCTTGAATTATACATATGAACCATCCGGAAGAAATTCTCTAAAGGATAGTGAAAATCGCACCAAAATCCGTTGCGTGGTTTTAGAGGAGAGAAGTGGAAATATAAGAAATGAAGGAAAAGGAAGGTTACAGTGACGTGGATATTTGAGTGACCTGGGTAAGCTAGCTTTTTCGATTTGCATTGAGGGAGGCTTATGTACAACAGTGGAATAGTATAGGCTGCTGCCTGCTGCTGCTGACGACGATGATTATGATGAAGGTAGCGTAGCGTCAATGTTAGGATGTAACTGGTATAAATAAATAAAACAAGGAAACGTTACCGACAACTCGGCGATATATTGAAGAATATGGCCCGATTAAAATGACGATTTTAGTATGCATCTACAGCAATTTGTGTTGACAAGTAAACATGATCTTAACTAACCTAAGGTCCTCTTCAAATAAAAAGAATAAAATAGAATTATAAATGCAAAGCGAGAGTAATTTGCGTGTGTTTTTTGTTATATGTTAGGAGGTTTTACGTTGGTGCGAAGCGACTGTTTTATTTATCGAAGCCTCTTTCACTTTCTTACTTGTGTGAAGGTATGTTTCTATTGCCACTAACGTCTACGACTAAATTAGTATCCAACATATTTATATGTGGCTGTGTGGGGATCGGCAGAGAACCCCATATATTGGCGGGTGCCGTAGAAGGCAACTTATCAAGAGACAGAAATTGGCAACAGCGTTTTTTAATCCCCGATCATGGGATGCTATGTATATAAGTGTATCATATATATACATAGCTCCTGAACGGAGCTATGATGATTGATTACTTGAAAGCCAGCCTAATCAAGATGGGTTTTAGCTTCGTTTCATTCAAATCGGTTCTTTAGTTTAGGAAAATCTTGAGTTTAAGTATATTTGGCAGGGCCTTTTCAATCGGTTAGGCAAAGTTATGCGATCACATTTCAAGATTGCGATCTCCAACCAGCTTGCCAAGTGTGGAGATTAAGGCAATGCCAGGAGGTGACTCGAGGCCAGCAGTGAACTGTCATGTACTGTATCAAGATATTATGAGGTATTGTGGTAGTGAGATTTGCTACTCTGGGTCTAAAAGCCGTAAAAGGCTGTCTTATATAAAATTATAAATAAACCGTCACGGGGTGTTAATCGGCTCTTAGGACTGTTCAACCAGTCTCAGGCTCCTCAGCGGAAGACCTTGGCCAGCCTCGCATCGCCAACGGCTCCTCAGCGGAAGACCTTGGCCAGCCTCGCATCGCCAACGGTATTATAGGAGGCATACCTAACGAGTGGCAAGTTAGTTGTGGTACTGAAGTTCGACTAGGCTCAAAGTACGAAACTGCCACCCATCTAGTACCCGGACTCTGCGAGTGGTGCTTAACCTTGATTATCGGACTCGCAAGCACACAGTCACTACACCGGTGACGCTTTCTAGACCAGTGTTGCTTCTGGGTCTGTCTCAGTGGAGTGATTATATTTGAGTAGAATGGTCACAACACTGACATTACACGACACTGAACAACTTTATTACAATACAGCTTGGTCCATTATACGCACCAGTGACGTGTACAGACACGACGAGAGACTGACAAGCTTGTGTCGAGGTTGAGCGTGATTCATTTTGCGCGACAGTGCGAAAACTAAAGCCGTTGATTGACGTATGTCTCTAGCGTATGTCTGCCAGTAATAAGAGATTTTACTCGGCTTTTCTTTACTATACTGAAGTGGAAACTGCATCAAAATCGGTTGCGTGGCTTAGAAGTAGTTCCAAATATACAGACAGACCCAGAAATTGATTTGATTACATCCTATGTAAGGATAAAAAAGATTATTATTATGAAAAAGGGGCGTCGGTGGCCGGGCGGTTGAGTATCTGACTCGTAAGCGAGAGGTACTGGGTTCGAATCCCGCTGCGGCCATGGACCAGTGACTCTTTTCTAAGTTATGTACATTAGTTGAATTCTAACCGATGCTCTTACGGTGAGGGAAAACATCGTGATGAAACCTGCAAATTCAGGCAACAGAATTTGTGACCATGATCCAATCTGGTCAGGTTCCCCTGGTAGCAGGGTCACGGAGGTCAGATGGCAGGCGCTCCACTGTAATTACCTGATCGCCAAATCCTGGATCATGGTTAAGGCGGACCCCAGGGCTCTCACCAAGATGATGATTATGATTTAAAACTTTGAAGAAAACGCTAAGGAAAAACGCTAATACGTACTTTTCAACGTTAATACTTTTTAAAACAGTTCAAGAAAGTTTGAGTGACTTATGTTGGTGCATTGCGATGTTTATTGTTGTGTATACCATTGTGATTGTTCATTTCTAGATTAGATATCGATGCAGCTTGTGCGAATAATTGCGATAAAAATCTTGCATACCATAATGAATGGATTATGCTTTTATAATACTGTTTATCTTGTATTAAAAATAAACTAAAGAAAATAATTTCATATGGGAGTGGTCTTAATTGGCGTTTGTATCAACAAACCTTGCGATAATTGTGGAGTGTCGTCATATTTTTTGTTGTTTACGTGGTCTTGTCCATCATCTTTATTAATAATGTCGGTGAAGCAATCAGCCCATACTCCAAAAAATAAGTAGCCAAGAAACTGATAGCACCGCACTTTGTACATATATCCGTGGTTCTTATAAGTTGTTCTAACCCTCGTTGCAGACCGAAGACAAAACAAAAGAGCAGTCGACCGTGGCAAGCAAACAGATCGACAACTCCGCTGTCGCCGCGCCCGCGCCCGAGACCAACAACGGTAACGTGCATTTGCCCGAGCCTACCGTCGGCCACATATCGGCCAACTTCATACAGACAGAGCGATCAGCCTCCGAGCACAGCCAAAAGCTACCAGAGACCATGTCCAAACTTATCGAGGACGATTTCACAGCGCACAACGGCCATGGGGCGAACCACGACAAGCCGCTCACGTTAACCATGCAAAACTAAACACTAATAGGAACGAATTAAGAACGAGTTTTCCGTCGCATACATGTTGGCTGCGCGGATCAAGATACGCCGGTGATCGCTCGCTTTGTAACACGTTATGTTGTGCTTATGAAATTGTATACTTATGAATTGATCGATTAATTTATAACTTTTTAAGTTATCGGTTTAAAAAACGTAGTAGTAGCGCACTGTGACATGTAGCATCATGTGCAATAGCTACGCCGACTCGAGTAACCAAGTCCTCTGCACACCGAACGGCTGTTAAAGGAAATAAAATAGATGGTGCCTTTCATAGATATATTTATTGTTATAAACTAATGTTATCAGGTGCTTCGGGGGAAAACAAACTGATAAATTAACGCAATAAAATTTCGGTTGTTTCGAAAATGGAACTGATTCATCGTAAAAAGGTGAAGTAAATTGGCAGCCAAAATGTATGCGATGCAAACGGCTTGTGTGCAATGTCGGTATCTCCTATTCCGAAGGCTCCTCGTGCTGCCGCCCGAACGGCCGAACACGCGAGACTTGCGAGGAGGAACGCTTCTCGTGGAGTAGCAGATAGTGCTCGAAAGACAAATTACGAATACATGTTGATGCATTTATATTGCAAACCCTCGATTCTACTGAGATTGAAACGTTATGGTTAAAAGCTTTTTGCCTATTATGAGCAAAATAATTAACAATCATAATCACCGCTTTTAATATCTTTGAATTAAGGAAGTAATATTTTCATAATAATAGCAACATTTTTTTCATTAGGGAGGAATGGATTTAAGATTTTCCTTTTTATAAAAAAAAAATATAACGATTATTTATTATTGCTTTTATTTTTTTACATTAAGCAATCGGGGCATAAAAGTGAGGTTAGGTCATTTGTATCACGTTTACTAAAATATGGTTAGGTTCGATGGTATCATTGGTAGGTTGTGTTAGAAACGCTGTGCAGTTTGTATTACAGTTAGTTTTATTTATTGTGATGTTTGTTGTTGGCAAGTGAAGGGCTAGCGCGCGCGGCCGCGGCCGGCGGCGGCGGGCGGGGCGCCGGCGCGGCTTGCGCGGCTGCGTTCTTGTACAACTTTATCCGCATATACGCGCATTGGCAACTCTATTGCTCGGACTGACAGAAAACTAGAATAGATTATCTCCATTGGGATCCAACCGTAGATGAGTTTCGTCAATAGAATATGAAAATATTCACTTTTAATGGCGGACTAATACATAGTGGGCGCGTCGCCAGTGAATAAATATGTAGATGTTTTGCGAGTGCGTACGATGAAGCTTGTTTATTTCGCTTTCGTGATTGACTTCGTACGATGGAAGGAAGGGAGCGAACTAAACAAGTTTCATGGTTTGTATTCGACTAAAGGCCCAAACGCATTTGCGCCGTGCGCGGGCGCGACTCGGCGCGCAAGCGCGTCTAGCTCCATACAACACTCATACAAACTAACCGCCGCCGCGCCGCGCCAAGTAGTGTAAGTGCGTGTGGACCATAAAAGCAAGCAGTTTGGCAGAGACTAAATCTTCGATATCTTGTACTAATCTCGTTGACAGCAACTATTTTTAAGTAATTAAAAAAACCATACACCTGTGCCTAACCACAAGGTGAGATGACGATAAAAAAAAATATCAAAGCTATGCTATGGGTGCTAGACAACTGGCATACTACATATACCTACTTGTAAATACATACTTGAATACCCAGACTGTATGTGTGTTGTTGTATTAGCAATCTCTGTTTACACCCTTTGTCTTGACTTACCTGAACTGATAAAAATCACGTAGATAATAGTGGCTCATCATACGAGACTAGTATCAAGGGTTTGTCGAAAATTTTCCCTCTGCCTAATGTAATCCAATAATAATTAATAAGTCGTTTAAATATGCATAAAAAATTTTGTATCATAAGTAGTTAGCATTCAAATATTAAATGCCTTGTTCTTTTGGTCATAACTTGTAGTATTTCTATTATATTTTGTTTGATATGACTTATTTTGAAAACTTCCTGAGTAAGCTATGTTTCACCAGTGTAGTACGTCAATATTGTGTATAATTACCAAATTAATAAAATATATGGTGATGTGAACTGAATGGTGATCGTATATTCTTAGGTTTGATATTGGGCAGATAGATCACTAATAAAATATGTATTAAATTATTTAAATATATTAAATTATAATTTACACGTTACACTATTATTATTCTCATAAAGCTTGTAATTCGGTCTTAACCTGTTTATTGAAGTCATAAATACTTCTATTCATAATCGACAAAAGTAGCACGAAGTTGTATAAAGTAGAAAACCACGCGTTTCCACAATTACAAGTTACAACGATAGACGTCTTTATTTATAATCACGAATTTGTTTGTACTTTTTAAAATGGTAGCCTTATGCCCGATGTCACCAGTACCCCCTAAGTTTTAGGGGACTCTCACTCCGTGTGACAGAGTTTCATGAATAGTCGTGTCACTTAAAACTTGGTGGTGATAGCATCAGGCATTAAAACTACACTGCATCGGTCGTGGACGATGTGTACCACCATCTGGTACAGTTTGCTGTCGTATATCGTGCAAGCATCATATAGCCTTATTCAATTTCTGGTACTCTGGAAGATAGTAGTTATAAGACAATGAATAATTATGTTTATATTTTTATTCTATATTATTATTTTGTACCATACTATTCCTCTTTTGATAACATACACTTCATTTTCACTAAAGCAATCGTTACATTAAAGTTTAAAATAATTTAAAAATTGTAACTTGAGTTAATTGTACATAATTTTTATTTTAGTAACAACGGTTAGTTAATAAAATAATAAATCAAATTTTATTTATTTTATAATAGATGTCTTTTAATGAACGATATACAACTTTATTGCCACGTAGTGTTTAGATTTAGAAATAGAGCAAGGTATGGTTCGATGAATCTTGTCGTTCTATTTTAAGCCTAAATATTTATCGCGTAAGGTTCTATACTCTTCGTGTATTCTGTTCTGACAATATCACCAATGTAACTTGTATTTGTGGTTCAGCAGTTTCCAAAACCTGGAAATTGTTCAAATCAGCGTTGCTTCCGTGTGGGGAGGCTCCTGCAAGTTGATAATCTTGTTATTCCATATACGATCCTGTAATAGACACTTAATGGACATTGTAGAACTTTAATAAGCTGTATCATTAAATATGCAAACATTTCGTTTATTAAATAAAACGTATTTTTCTCTGTACTTGAAAAGTAGTAATTTTGTATTTAATTTTTACTAAGCACATGATAAGTCACGTCCAGGTTTTATGTGCTAGGCCGAAATAATGTTAATCCTCATTCGTGCGGCGAATGGGAAACGTTCGCTTGCCATTTTATTAATATGTATAACACTAGGCCTTACATGGTTATTTTTATACTTGACTTGGTTTTCATCCATAGTAAAATACTGTGGTACCATCATAGTATTTATCCTGTTAAGTGGTATGTAGTTTCTAATTTCAAACACGTAGCACTAACCTACTAACATGTGGACTATTTAAACACGAAAAGCGGTGAAAATGTTTCAGTTATTATCACAGGACCAATTTCTTTCTCTCCGAGCGTTTTTGAAGCATGAAATTAATCAAACTTCAACGAAACCTGGTTGTAATTTATTACGTGCAGAATATAGGAATCTTTCGGGAAACATTATCATATGGATCATTATGTATAGCTGACAGTCGTACAGTATATATTGACTTATGTATATCACATTTTACTGCTTCTGTTTTTGTTTTATCTATATTATTATGTTAGCAGTCCATTGAATTATAAGGAAATTTTTTTATTAAAAAATTTATCAATTCTGTCTGGTTTTAATTTTTGGGTTACCATTACGTGGGGATATTTATAGTAGATATTTTATAGAACATCCATCTGGCTTTTTCTGAAAATGTTGGCATCAAAATCATTCTTTGTTCGTGGTACGGTAGTACGGACTAATTAACAGAATAATTTTGTTTTTTCTATTGTCCCGTTGAGCTTATGAATATATAATGAGGCAGACCAACCGCCGACATTTAAAACTGTAAACGGCGAGTCTAATATTGACGTGACACTGGCCTCGCGAGGGGTCTGTGTCAATAACTGGAGGGTTCTGGAGGGGATCAGCACGAGCGACCACCAGCTCATCGTGTTTGATGTCGGAGGGTCTCCAGCCCCACAAGCCAGCCACGTAGAGCCCGGCAGGGAGCCGATGAGGTTCAGGGATCGGGGAGTGGACTGGGCTCGCTTTCAGGGCACGCTACAAGCGCGTGTGGGTAGGCTAAACCTACGCAAACCCGCGGAGCAAGCGTGTGCCGACTTTACCGCAGCTCTAACTCGTACAGCCGCGGAGTGTTTGGGGTACTAGAGCAAGAGCCCATGAGGGCCAGACCTTCCTATTGTCCGTAAGTATGAAAGTTTTTCCATGTGTGTCCCCAACACAGGTAAGAATGATCCCCACCCATGAAACCTGGATCGTGGTTCCTTTGGCAGGTAACAGGTCACAAAGGTGTATAAAATCTCATCTCCAATTTCTTAAGTTAGCAAGCTCAATTTTTTTGTATTTTATTCGTAACAGCATTAATACTCACGATGCTCATTGCCAGACACATAGTATGGTTACAACCCTCCGCCGGACACCCCTAAACTATAATTCTCTGTAATTATACTTACCTTATATTAGGAAAGCTGAATTTTATAAATGTTATTCAGAGAATTATTAAACTGAGTTTTCTCAGTAGCCAGACAGTTTTTTGGGTTCTATAATCCTGCCAGACGCATTAAAAGTGTAATAGTTGCGAGAGTGGGGCTCATATACAACAACTAGTGCGAGTGAGACAGAGCGCTCGGTTCGGTGCGATCTTTTACTGCGCATCAGCTGTCGTCTATACTAATATTATAAAAAGGAAATGTTTGATTTTTTTGTTTGTTTTTTTGTTTGTTTTTATTGAATAGGCTTCGAAACTACTGGTCCTATTTCAAAAATTCTTTCACCGTTGGGAAGCTACACTATCCCCGGGTGACCATCTTGGCGTTAATGTCCCGGTTGTGCTCTCGCGCACGAGGGCCCGGGGTCCGCCTTGACCATGATCCAGGATTTGGCAGGTCAGGTAATTACAGTGGAGCGACTGCCGTCTGACCTCCATGACCCTGCTAACAAGGGAAACTGACCAGATTGGATCATGGTTACACATCCAGTCGCCTGAATGTGCAGGTTTCATCACGATGTTTTCCCTCACCGTAAGAGCATCGGTTAGTATTCAACTAATGTACATAACTCAAAAACAGTCATTGGTACATGGCCGGAGCGGGAGCGTAATTTTCTAAAAAATTACGGTTCATTAATAAAACTCCAATAATGTAACCCAAGGTGTAAAAAAATACCCAAAAAATTCTTTACATCGCGTGTGCTGCGAAAACTATTGATGATAGAACAAAATAATGTACTACGACTTTGCAGAACACATCATTATCTATAAAAAGTGTCACGACAGTATATGTCTAACTATTATAGTTATGTCACATGTATGCATGTGTTCTTTTATTTTCAAAATTAAATTGAAATGCCGCCGCTAAAAAACGCTATTTATTGGTACTTTGCTATTAATCCTTATCAAAATCAATTACTTCATATTCACGACTGCTTCAATACCTTTATATAACTTTTTGAATTATGCAATTCAGACATTCCATTCGAGAGATATCACGAGTTTAAAAATGTGAATATTAAGAAAAATTTACTGATTAAATGTGAATATTAGAAAATGTTTACTGATTATAGATTAAAAAATGTATTATTCTGACTGTAATAATTTTATTTTATTAAATTTCTTGATGAATTATAAAAAAAAATCACTAAACAATTTGGAATAAACGATAGTATATGTTTAGCATAACATTGCAATGAACTGAGCGCTCTGTCTCACTCGCACCAGTTGTTGCATATGAGACACTTTTTATGCGTCTGGCAGGATTATAGAACCCAAAAAACTGTCTGGCTACTGAGAAAACTCAGTTTAATAATTCTCTGAATAACATTTATAAAATTCAGCTTTCCTAATATAAGGTAAGTATAATTACAGAGAATTATAGTTTAGGGGTGTCCGGCGGAGGGTTGTAACCATACTATGTGTCTGGCAATGAGCATCGTGAGTATTAATGCTGTTACGAATAAAATACAAAAAAATTGAGCTTGCTAACTTAAGAAATTGGAGATGAGATTTTATACACCTTTGTTACCTGTTACCTGCCAAAGGAACCACGATCCAGGTTTCATGGGTGGGGATCATTCTTACCTGTGTTGGGGGACACACATGGAAAAACTTTCATACTTACGGACAATAGGAAGGTCTGGCCCTCATGGGCTCTTAGACTATACAGGCGGGACAAACCGCAGACTGGGTACGAATGGTGGTCCAGTGAACTGGACGCACAGAGGAGGAGACATAATCGGGCAAGGAAGGCGTGGCAGGAGTCTAGGCGTGAAGGCGGGATCGTGGAGGAACGAAGAAAGGCTCGCTTTCACGAGGAATGCGCGGAGTACCGAAGGGCCATGCGGAAAGCCGAATCCGACCACTTCCAGCAGTTAGCGAATAGTGGAAACCGCGACCCTTGGGGGTTGGCGTACAGGGCCGCTAGCGGCCGGTGCGCCCGCCCGCAAATGTCGTGAACGGACTGTGGCTAGCAGACAGTTTCGCAGGGGACACCGCCTCGGCACTGGGAGGGACCTTGCGCGTTATGTGTCCGGACGACACACCAGCGACGGACTCTGAGTAGGAGTAGGAGGGTTAGGTTAGCAGCATCTTGTCTACCATCTGGCCGGGACTCTGAACCACTGAACGGATTTGCAATAGGACGCATCGTGAAGGAACTACCAAACAAGGCCCCAGGGGTAGACGGGATCACCGCGCGCATTTTAAAAGCGGCCTGGAAGGTATCCGGCGCGGAAATCACCGAGTTCATGACAAAGTGTGTGCGGGAAGGAATCTTTCCAGGTGTTTGGAAACTAGGTAGGTTAGTAGTCCTTCCGAAGGGTAACGGGAAGGCTTTGACAGACCCCAAAGCCTATAGACCCGTGACCCTCCTTTCCGTTCTCGGAAAGGTGCTCGAGAGGGTGATGTATGAGTGTACGCCGGGTTTTTACTCTCGCATATCCGACGGCCAGCATGGATTTGTTAGGGGACGTTCAACAGTCACGGCGCTTAACGCCAATCTTGGGACAGCGCGGACGTCTTGTCACAGGTACGTCCAGGCCATCATGCTGGATATCTCCGGGGCGTTTGACAACGCATGAGCGACATGGTGCTGGGGCCCTACGTCTGGTGACAGAATGGGGTCTCAGGAACAGGATGGCCTTTGCTCCGGCGAAGAGCTCTACTATCACCCTGAAAGGGAAATTCAAACGACCACCCGTGCTACGCCTTGGAGGGGAATTGGTCAGAAGCGTCGCATCATCCAAGGTGCTAGGTGTTACGCTGGACGAGACACAGTCGTTCGCGGCCCACGCGCAGGACATGGGGGAGAGGGTGGCAAGATGCTTTGGGAAGATGTCTAGGGTTTCAACGTCTTCGTGGGGGGTTAGGTATAGGGCGCTCAGAGTGTTGTACTTCGGTACATACGTGGCTACGATTACGTACGCGGCCTCGGTTTGGAGCGGTAGAGTAGGGTTCCATGTAGTGAAGAGCCGTTTACTTAAGACTCATCGCCCCGCGCTGATTTTACTAACAAAAGTACCGTACTACGAGTACTGCCGCTTTGGCGGTGCTCGCTGGTGTTCTGCCCGCGGACCTGGAGGTGAAGCGGACGAGAAAGGTGGAAGCGAGTCGGGCCGGCTTAGCGGGGCGGGAAGTTGCTGGGATGCCGAGGAGAAGGGCTCGGATCTGAAGCGCTTCTTCCCGTGCGTCCGCGGTAGATTGGGAGCCACGTGGGTGGAGCCCGACTATGTCACCTCCCAGATTCTGACCGGTCATGGAGCTTTTAGAGCGCGTTTATGGGCGCTCGGTTTGAGTGACTCCGCGGAGTGCTCATGCGGGGGGGATCTCGAGACTAGGGACCACATTCTGTGGGATTGCGAGATGTACGAGCGGGAGCGCAGCATCATGCTTGCCGGGTTAGAACGGAAGGAGGCGGGCCCGGTTCACTTCACGGACCTTGTGTCCTCGGAGGCGAACTTCGCGAGGTTGAAGGAATTCGCGTGCGCTTGGTATCGTGCGAGGAGAGTGGAGGATGAGGAACAGTAGGAGCAAGAGCATTGGAGAGAGGGGAGAAGGAGAACGGGGGCTGGCCGACGGGGCAGCATTTTGTGCGTATAGTGTCAGCCCGATAAGGGAGAGTGCTAGGGCATTATACAGGATTTGTGGGTGTGAAGAAATGCGCACTCCCAAAGAGCCACCGGCAAGTAAGCGTGCGCATCACGCGAGATTAGGTCTGACGCGGTCCGTATGACCCAGAGGTCGATAGGATGGGTGGAGGCGGGTTAATGTCCCGTTGAGCAGACCACGGAAGATAGATTAAACATTTCCACCGGCAATACCACGACCACACACGAATTTTTTGTTCTTAAACGGGGTTACCGCACCATCGAAATGAAATCTAGCGATCTGTTAATGAAAGCGATGACAAGTAATTATCGGCTCCCGTGGACACTGAACATCAGGGTGTCACAAATGCAATGTCGGCCTACGTGAACGGTACACTCGTTTCTCGAATGATCCACTCGTATGTCGTACCAGTTCGGTATATTATACACAGTCCCCAAAATCCCGTCAGCACGCTCACCAGGACGATGTCATCAGCGTATTCGATAAGCCATGGAGACGTGTTCAGAATTTTAACTGAGTTTCGAACACAACCCAGAATAAGTAAGAACTCAGGACAGGACCCTGGCATAAAGAACTAGAGGTGACTCGCCCCAAGACCCTGATCACTCGTACCATAGAAAAAAATAATACTACGTAAAGCTAACTCCCATACTAAAGAAGTTGCCATCATAGCGCCTGTGGTCCGCATTGGTACTACATCGATGTTTACTGTATTTGTTCTTATGGAAGTAATTATATTCAAACTAGATGGCACTGTTTTACGCACGAGAAAGTTTGAAAGTTTCTAGGGCCACGAGACTTGCGAGCGCTCACTTGCGCTACCTATTTGTTTCACACTCGTAAGTTGCAAGAGATGGAAATGACAAGCATTGGAGGGCGAGCGCTCGCGTGGAAGCAAGCAGTTTCAATAAGAGCGCTCCTGAACTTTCCATATACCCTGTTCAAGCTACAACCTTACAACGAGGCGTTTCACGAAGTTACGGCAAAGCTACCTGTCTAGCGCCAACAAGATCGGGTGTTGGTCGTGCGTGGTCCACCTGGGTAGACCACGGGCATTTTTTTTGCCCGTAGTCCACTCCTATCTACATGGGTAAACCAAGGGCACATTTTCTTAACTTTATTCGGTAGGCGTGCGCGGCGGTTGTGCGGCACGGATGAGAGTCACCGCATGTAAAAAGCCAAACCCCCCTAATATTATAATATGGCAAGTCAAGTACAGAAACCCGTACAGTGAGTCTCACTGCCCAACACCAGGTCCTTGTGATGGAACTTCGCGTGTAGTCCTAAAACCAATACCGGAAGCAGTGCCGACGCCAAACCGATGGTGGTTACAGGGATGCCAAACGTGCCACCAAGCGAGCGGTAGCCAGAGCCAAACGATACCACTTACGTTCTTTGTGCTATAAGTTGGAATCGTCTGAGGGGCAAAAACTCACAAGTTGTCACGATCGAGGGTCAAAGCGTAAGTGCGGTAAAGGGGAGATGGCGCTGCTGAACAAGCAGCATAGGGAGGTGCAGCCACCGGACCTCCCTCCGAATCAAGTAACTGGAAAGCTGTTGGACCCGATGGAGTTAAGGCGTTGAAATCGATGGGCTCTCGTGGTGTAAGCATCCTTACCGACCTTTATAATCGCATCCTCCTCACCGGGAAGATAACCAAACAATAAAGGTTGAGTATCATTACTTTTGTCTTTGAAAGTTAAGGCTCAGTGTGGGAGAGCACCAACTAGGAGGTACAACGGTGATGTCTCACACCATTAAGCTCTTCGAACGCATTGTGGACTCTGGGATCCGACGGGAGTTTACAATCTTAGAGTATTAGTATGGGTTTCGACCGGGTTGTTTGACCATGGACTCCGTATTTGCCCTAAGAACTCGCATGGAGGGATACAGATTAGATTTGACCGAGACATGTACCGCGCTCCAAGACCATAGTTAGTACTGCTGTTGGTGACACCGACCCGCACCCTATACCGTTGGGGTACACCAGGGCTGTGCTCAGCCCACTTCTGTTGAACGAGATTTAGACATACTGCCAGTCAGCATCTGAGACTATGATTAGGTACCTCCGTGGCTGCTCATGTATGCCGACGATATTGCGTTGACATTCTCTGACAAGGGGCGACGAGTTCAACGGCGGTCTAAAGATAAATATGGCGAAGACAGTGCAACAGTTTAGACCATCTACCCATTCGCATAGGTGAAGAGGAGGTCAATCGAGCGGATCTGGGGATCTGCGGATATGTGGTCGGTACTAAGCGCAACTGGTGACATCGAGAGCGACGTCAAAGCCCGGATATCCGCGACTTAGGCCAAGTGGCGGGATGTGACTTGTCATTTGTGACCCAAAGATGCCGATGAAACTGAAGGGACAGGTCTTCATGATCATCATTAGACCTGAATTCTTATACATCAGTAAAACTTGGCCTCTACTAGAACGGCACAAGCTGGATTCGAATCACGGAAATGAAGATGCTGCGGTGGTTGTGTGGGGTTTCTCGCAAAGACCGCGTGCGAAACGGCCACATCCGCGGTAACCTTGACATCGCAAATACTATAAGAGTGCCGCCTATCGAAGGCGGCACGGAGTCTTGCGCAGACTGACTAATTACATAGGGAACAAATGTCTGGCCCCGCCAGGTACAGGAAGAAGAGGCCGTCCCAGGAACCGAGAGCTGAACCTTCCGAAACCTGAACAAAGGATGCCGAAGACCGAGTAAAGTGGACCAGGAAGAGGAGGAAGCCCGGACCCCGGGCACTCGCGTGCCGCGCGGGAGTGCGGAGTGAAGTACTACTTACTCCATAACGAAATCGGAGATTATTGGTTTGCTAAGAGTGTTATAGGACTGGCTCCTATCGCCTTGGTCACCGAGCAATTGCGTAAGCCGGCAGTGCTTCGTATCGCTGACCGGAGGAGTTGCACTGTAGGTTCTTCAAGGACGAAGGCGCTTCACGAGCTTTACAGGAATCCGTGCAATAACTACCGGAAGTGTATCCTGAAGGATGGGACAGAGGACGCATGGATTTTCAGGTAAGGAATACTACTGTATGTAGACTGTAGTCTAGAGATATTATCAAATCAATTTCAATAGTTTAACGTTGTATGAATTACATGAATTAATTCATGCAATATATTTAAGAACTTTGTCGATTTTGTTGTACCTACCCACATTTACATTTTAGCGTTACGGAAATGTTACTGTTTTCCGACGAAGGATGTCCTTCATGTATAGCAGGTGTAGGTCTTATAGCAGGGTTCTTTCTTCTACCTGGTACAGGGTCGTGTGTGTGTGGTGGTAGAACAGCAACGCAATAAAGCAGAGCTTGCCCAACTGTTGGAAACCAAGTCTCTTCATACTTGTAGATAGAATATCTGACTAGACGGTTTTCGTTTATAACTTTTAGCACAGCTCTTTGAATAGCTTTACTTACGGTGGTTTTGACGACGTAGAAAAGGCTAACTTACAAAAAATACAAACCTAAAATTGGCAACTGCGTTTATTCCGTATAGTAACAGTTTTCATACAGAGAGTACATTTTGCCAGCCTTAACAAAATGTATGATTAAGAGTAGATAGGTCCTATTTAGACATTCAACAGCAATAAGTTTGAAGATAACAACTAAGTAAGTATATTACGTAATCTGATTGTAACATTAAGTACGTACATTATATTTATTTTAATAAATTTAAAAGGTAGGTATATAATATTAAATTTGTGTAATAATAATTTACTTACACTATCAAACAATTTAAAATGGACAAACATTAAATTTGGAATATCTGAAATAGTAAAAAGTATAAATTAGGTAATTTTCGATTTTCGTGGCTTTTTCACATATAATTTTGGAATATATCAGCTAAAATACAGTCTTAACATAAAATTTCAGTTCCAACACAGATAATCTAAATTCTGTGTAGGAACTTATAACAGATAAATATTTAATAATATTTCATATATTCGATAAACTTTTTTTTAAGATCATGAATTTCTAACATCGAATATTATAAATTACGTAAAATACTTATCATTTGGTAAATATGTCTTAGAGACTTAAAATATTTATACATTATAGCTATAAAATACACAAATTTTGATACATAATTGCTATGTTGACTCGAATTTCAAAATTCAAACGCTAGAATAAGCCCCAGTAAAGTTAGATAGGACATGGCCGCCATGAGCCATAGAAACAAGTTATGTCAACAGAGTTTTGGAACTATAGGTTTTATTAGGTAGTTATATGTAGTCTTCGATCGCAAGAATTTTGATGAGGTGAATCTAATTAGTAGATGCTTCCGCCTCCGCGCTGGAATCTGAAAGAAGAAGAAATAGGTACCTTCAGTTACAAATATCACACTTGTTTGAATTTTTAAAATCCTTTGCAATTTACGAGACAGACTTATAATAGATCCGCTAATCGAGTTTCCTTCTACAACCCAATCTTCTATTCTTAAATGTCAAAAGTTATAAAAGCGCTAAGAATAATAATTAAACATATAAGAATACTAAAATTATAGAAGATACTTTGTGAGGTTTATTCTGTAGTGGACAGTATCAGAAGCCGATTAATGGCAGCAGTGGCAACCCGGGACGGTATTTATTTTATTCTGTACTAGCTGGCCCGCCGCGACTTCGTTCGATGGATCTTGGATCACTCTCTACATATTGTTGAAAACCGTATTAAAATCCGTTGCCAAGTTTAAGAGATCTAAGTGTACATACATACATATAGAGGGACAGACGGTGGGAAACGACTTGGTTTATAGAGATAGACAGGACGACATTAGCCGCAAATCCTTAATATCATAGTCATATTGCGAAAGCCCTATTTTGAGAAATCATTATGCGCCGATAGGCTACACTAGCCATCCATCAAACAAAACATTTTATCCCCTCCAATCCATGCCTATGTCTATCTGAATCACAAAGTACATAAGGCGTCGGTGTGCCCTTAATTACCGGTACCGAAAGAACAACAGGGTTGCGGTAAGTGGTTGGCTGTATTCCCCAGACTGGCAAAGTTTGCGCGAACGGATAGTATTATGATAGTGTAACGGCTTATGACATTCCCAAAATGAACATACAACTGTACGTTGCAAATATCGTTATCGTTCACGTTAATAAAGCCAAAGTTATATTTACCGTCGGTCCACTTCTTGCCGCGCATTCCGACGAATCCCATTTGGGCCTTCCTTTTCGGCCACGGCATGCTCTGGTCCACTAAAAACTTGATCTCTTGCGGGCCGCTGTTTTTCAGGTCCTTTTTGCCGCGCACGCCGATGAATTTGCCACGGAAGGTCAGGTCGTAGGGTCGCTTGTTTTGTAAAGATTTCTTCCCTCGGACGCCGTAGAACTGGTGCGCGTTGGCGGCCCGTTTGTCGACCTCGTTCGTGATCCGTTCGTCAGAGGCTTCCTCGCTCGTTGGGGCGATCGAATCGTCGTCTTCGGCGCCGTCGGGACGTTGTCTCTCCAAGCATTTCAAGTAATTCACGAGTTGGTTCAACAGCGAGTAATCTACGTCGTTTGCGTTCTTCATTTCATCGGCGGAGTAATCGATTTGTCCGATCAGCGAGCCGCCCAGTTTTGGCGGGTAGTCGTAGTTATCAGGGTAGGGTAGGGCTGAGTCTAGGTAGTCCTTTTTGCCCCGCATGCCGACGAACCCCATTGGGGCCCGTTTGTAGTACAGAGGATCTTCGACGCTGTCGAGGAGGCTCTTTTTCCCCTTCTCGCCGACGAAGAACTGTGGCCTACGTTTGTAGTAGTGCTCGAAGTCTGCGGAGTCGATATATTTTTTCCCGCGCATGCCCACGAAGCCATGCGGCGCGCGCTTGGCCACCTCCTGCGCATACGACGCGGCCAGCTGCGCAGCGATCAGCAACATCCAAGTCCGGGTGACGGTCATCTTGGCGCAGGCTTCTGGAAAGATCGAATCGTTATGTGAGTAATATTGATAATGATTATGTAGTTTAGGTTATATTTGATACAATTCTATTAAAGGATCTTATTTAGAATTGCGGAAGTATGCGCAATCACGAGTACGGATGTGTACAAAGCTGATATTCGTCGTGTCTGGTGTATTCATGGCAGGTTGACTAGGTTATGTTAGGTTAGTTACTGCTGGGGGATGCCCCATGAGTGTTTTCGTTACGTTTCAGGTGCGATTACACCACGTCGACGTCCACGTCGTCTCCCTTGCACCCCTTCCTGTGCGCGGTAACGCAGTGGCAGGTTGGGTGACCGAACGCGTATGCGCATACGTGGGGCAATCAAGGTGTCATTTACATCCCATGCTCCCTGCCTGTTGAGGGATCTCCAGGTTCAGGTAGAGCGGGTTTCGCCGGCGATTGCATACCCTGGTGTGCGTTGGTTGTTTTTAGTTGTGTTCACCTTGTGTGTTTCTTTAATCTAGCATTGACATTTTAAGGACGATGTCGAATGCGGGGCAAAAACACCCGTTGGAGCCGTCTCAGGACTCGGTTCCTGGTACGGAGTTTTTACAGCCTAGTGCCTGCAAGGGGGTATCTTTTGATGGCGCCACGGTTCCGGTTGCGTCAGGCAGCCGCTTCTTTCGGTGGGAAGATCTTTGCCGTTCCGACACGGACGGGTCAACGTTGACGGACGCTTCATCCATTACTGGCACAGGTGAACGTGCGAACTATTTGCGCAAACCGCGTGACCAAGGGAGACTCCAGTTCGGAGACTCCTTCAACCAAAAAGGTCAAGGCAGTGCCTAAGGCGGCGCCCAAACGTGGCCGTAAACCGACCATAAGGCACCCCGTGGGTTTGGCTAACGCACAGCAAGATCTTAATCAGCTACAGAGAGAGGAGTACGCGCTGGAGCTCGAGGAGCGAATAGCGGCGAAGTAACGTGTTGCTCGAGCTCAGCACGGTTATGTTGTCTCCCTCTGCGAGAGCTACGAAGGCAAAACTATCCCTGAATTGGAGGCGATGGTCGCGGCGGACTCGGAGATAATAATTAAAATCGCCGCAAAGTCGAGCCGATTGAAGAGTACCTTGCAGAAGGCATCTGTCTGAAAAAAATACGCAGCTCCCTGCTTTGGTCAGTTCAGTTTCAGCACCTACATCCTGGATCTGGAGGCTATCATCCGATAGGTTACCATGGAGGAGAGGGTATTCACGAGGGCCTTATTTGATGGAATTGAGGATCGGCTCTTACCGGCCAAAATATTACGTCCGCCACTAGCGGCGGACAAGAAGAGGGCTACCGAGGCTACAGAGGCTATCATAGTTGAGGCACCGAAACAAACAAATTGTAAAGGTGCAAAGACTAAGGGAGCGGCACCAATCACACCATCCGCCACCGCCAATAAACCCGTAGCCGGAAAAGGAGCAAAGGCTCTTGCGAGATCGTCATCAGCCGCTAAACCCGCTAAAGGTAAAGGAGCCATGCCTCCGGGGGCGTCGCCTCTTTTGCGGCAAAGTTCTGGGAAGCGGTCTCCGATATGGCCAAAGTGACGAGGCCTTGAAAAGACGGTGTCCTTGGTAATCTCCGAACTGGATGATTCGGTTACCAAGGACGAGGTGGCCACCGCCGTCGTGAAGGCCGTCGGCTGTACCGCAGAGAGCGTCAAAACTGGGGAAATCCGACGAGGCCATGGCGGACTGGGCACGGTTCGTATACGTGGCCGCGAAAGTCGTCCTCACAAATCCATCCCAGGAAAGGGCCTCCACGAAGCGTGCACCAGCTATCGCCCATATCATAGTCGGGGGCATCAGGGTCGATTTTCCTAAAGGCGGCTGATGCACCCAGCTGGCTCCTTCCTAACCTGGGGGGACCAAGCTCAAGGTGTCGGCACTTATATGGCGGCATATTAAAGAGTATGGCGCTGTATGGTGCCCCCATCTGGACAGATTCCCTGAATAAGGAGAAAAATGTGGCCCCTTCTTCGTAGGCCTCAACGAGCCATTGCACAGCGTGTGGCGAGGGCTTATCGTACGGTGGGGCATGCTGCAGCGTGCGCCCTTGCAGGCACTTCCCCCTGGGAGCTGGAGGCTAGGGTAATAGCCGTCGTCTACGAATGGACGGCGGCGCAGAGGGCGCAAGGTGAGCGCCCGACCCCGGAGCGCGGGCCTGCCGCGTAAGGCGGGCGGTCGTCGGAGGTGTCGTGGATGACAAGGCTTCGGCTGCTCTCATGACACTCATGATGTAGGAGCGCCGCGGAATTTAGTAGGTAGACCGGCGAATGCCGAGAGTCCCATACAGGCCCTTCGTCCCCCAACGGAGCGTAACGTGCGTAACGCATTCCCCGCGTAAAAAAAAACTGAAATATTTTATACTTACTTATAGTTAAAAATCTTTGCTTAAAGGTAATGTTAATAACAAACTGACGACCTAGGTGGTTCAATGGTTAACATCTGCGGTCTGTCACGCAAGAGGTCCCGGGTTCGATTCCCGGCCGGGCAGAAATTGAAATGATGAATTTTAATTTCTGTGACGGGTCTGGGTCTTCTATGTATAATAAGTATGTATTTAAAAAGTTTGTAAGTAGTTTATCAGTTATCTAGCACCCATAACACAAGCTTTGCTTACTTTGGGGCTAGATGGCGCTGTGTGAATTTGTCAACGAATATTTATTTATATTTATTTATTTGTAACTAGTTTTTTAGACTAGCTAATAATTATTATTTATATATAAAACAACCTCTACAAATTGATATTGTTTCAGTTGTTTTTATTGTAAGATTATTTTAAGATTTTTTAATAAAAATTATACGGCAGAATAATCAGGCTGGTAGTCTGTTTAACCTGCATTGCTGACCGAACTGCAATAGGTTGCGGGCGGGGTTTGCGGTCTAGCGGTCATAAGAAATTAAATTAATAGGATGTAGGTACTTATTTCTCAATTTTGTTTATTTGATTGGTCAATTTTGTTCATAATAACGGGACGCATATAAAGTGCCTATCGCCACCTATTTAGAGAGGCCATCCAGGACCTATAAGCTTAGTTAAGAACAAAAAAGACACCACACGACACATACGAACTTCAAGTCCATCTTTTCATATACTATTAGCTTATTACAACTTCGTTATCATTAGTGGCCTAAAGCAGCGCGTGATTAGCGGAGCCCTGCCTGAGGCGCGTGTGCATAGCGCCTTGCCTTGTCACGTCATCAATAATTTAGCCACGCTCCAAGCGAAGGGCGCCGACAGAATACTAGATTACATAGCATGTACACGCAAAAGTTACCGCAATAACTACTCGTATTCAAAGGTGAACCGGTGATATATTTAGGCTTCAAGCTAAGCATTGTAAACTAGCGCGGAAAGAGTTCTTTTTAATATTTGAATGAATGAAAGTGTTAATTTATATCTCGTTCTCGCTTTTTGGAGTTTGCAGGAGCGGTTGAGCGTGGGCGCTTAACAATTTACAAATTATGAAAAAGATTAGAAAATGCATGTGGCTGCCACGGGACTATCATTAGTTTGATGAGGCCATCCTACTAATATAAAATCTATTGAAAGGACTTTAATGAAATTTGGCAGTTAATATAACTTATAGCCCAGAATAGCACTTAGGCCGTAATGTATCCCGAAAATCGATGTGGTGAATTTTACGAAAACCTAAATAAAACTAGAAATAAATGTAAGCCAAGGTGAGACGGTGCCGCTAAGATGTCAGTGTCAGTTTTCGTTCCGTTTTAAGTGCAGTAGCCTTAATCGATAAAAGTAATTTTATTATTTCACACAAAAAATTGTTTGTAAAAGCATGTTATAATAAAAGAAATAATAAAATTATCTTTATTATAAATTAACTTCATCTTCCGTATCAAGCCTCTGTCACTTGGTTTGGATATGTCATTATTTAATAAGCTCATGATATAGCTTCACAAATAAATTTCTGCTGCTGTCCATTTTGCTGGTCCACGTAGGAGATGGTTGTATATAAATGCACATCGGCTAACTTCATTCGCATTCACACACACACATATACCAGAAAATATCGAAGTATTTCCTCGCTATCGGACACCATTTACATGTATATGCGTATATCCTGTATCGTATCGTAGGATGTGAATTGCCCTACTAGAATTTGTCGTGAACAGGTAAGGAACAAACTAGGCATTTGATTTTTATAATCACAAAACTCCATACGGTTCGTTGTTGCATCCGGGAAATGCTCGGCGTCGCCGGACGTTGCATACGTTGCCATTTTCCCGTTTCAATATCTAGCTTTTACAACATCTATTTGGCAGAGCGCGATCCTCGGGACATTCATCTGTATAGGTATATAACCGCATTATTTGGTGCGATCTGCCACGCAAGAGGTCCCGGGTTCGATTCCCGGCCGGGCAGAAATTGAAATGATGAATTTTAATTTCTGTTACGGGTCTGGGTGTTCTATGTATAATAAGTATGTATTTAAAAAGTATTTAAGTAGTTTATCAGTTATATAACACCCATAGCACAAGCTTTGCTTAGTTTGGGGCTAGATAGCGCTGTGTGAATTTGTAAATGAATATTTATTTATTTTATTTAATACTATGTAAATGACAACCATATCTCCAAAACGACCTTTTCCAGTCAACCATTTTTTCAATGCATTGGTGACTCCCCTGGTGTTGCTGACGTCCGTAGGCGGCGGTGACCACTTTCCATCAGGTGGCCCGCTTGCCTGTTTGTCTGCCGTATAACATAAAAAAAACCAACATTTATAATAAAAAGCAACAAATTAGGAGAGACACTGAAACAATGTGGTAACACAACAATATAAAAATCCTTTAAAAGTATTTCCTTAAGCCACATGCCACATGTATTATTTGGTTGTCCCTTATTGTTTCAGGGCGGCAGTATATATAATAAGCAGCATAAAGAAATATGTAGGTAATATCGTCGAGTTTACGGAGGAACAACAACGATAAACACCAATACAGAGATATCCCGAATAAAGCAAAACAAATGATGTCCACGCGGTGTCCTTGCGCACTGTACTGTGTCGTTTATAGCACTAATATTATAGTATTTGCGGAAATGTAATGGGCTACTATTAGCACTTAATTCGTAAATGTAATGTTTGTAGTTAAAATAAAATAAAGTAATATAGATTCGAAAGAACATACAACACAAACTACAGGGTCTACAACATAGTAGCGATAACTTTCTTACAATAAATGTTTTATTGATTAATCATACAATAATTTTACAACATGAAACTGAGTACAAACGCGCTTAATATTGAGTTACACAGTTATGTCTTCTTGAGACATGAGAGTAGCTGCCGTTTGCTACAAAAATGGCGATTGCTACGGCAGCCTGCAACTCGACTCTATGTTAAGATAATTTCCTATCTGTGGAGAGTCTACATATTTAATAATCAAATTCCTATTGACATTGTACGCGATATAACTAAAAATAGGATGTTGATTCATGAAATCTTATTATATCTGTCTAGAATCAAATGTAAACAGTGACCTGTCTCGATTCGGAATACAAAAAAGTAAGACATGCACACAGTGGATGTCACTCGACGAGCAGAGAGCTGGAGAGAGAGACAGAACTATAGAAGAAACATATGTGACGGAAGGAGACAGTGGAATGCCTAATGAGCGATGCTGTCATCCCTCATCACCCGGCTAAAAGCCATTTTAAAGACACGTGAATGTGGTATTCGCAAGTTTATTTTTCCCTACATAGACCAAGGGCAGCCGCCTGTTTTTATTAGTTGCTAGGATGTTGACAGCCTGCTATATAATGTAACGTGGCTCCTCTAACAAGATAATTTCATATAAAAATTTAAAAATTCATTAAAATCGACGTTGTCACGCATTTATTATAATTATAATTCATTAAAATAAAATATCCATATTGGCGTTAATATCTCGGTAGTGCTCTCGCGCACGAGGGACCGTGGTCCGCCGTGACCATGATCCAGGATTCAGCAGATCAGGTAATTACAGTGGAGCGACTGCCATCTGACCTCCGTGAACCTGCTACCACGGGAACCTGACCAGATTATATCATGGTTACACATTCAGTCGCCGAAATGTGCACGTTTCATGAAGCATCTATTAGTATTCAACATAACATAACTCAGAGGAGTTACTGTCGCTTGAAAGTTGCCACTCGGCCACCGACGTTCCACTGACATATTCAGTAAAATAAATAATCTGGTCTTCGTAACGAGATAATAAAAATGACGGCTCTGGAGACAAAATAAAAAGTGTGTATGTTCTTCCACGTGAATTGAAAGAGGATACCCCAATCTCTATCTAATATAAATTTCCCCACCGTCAATGCGGCCTTTGCCGTCTTTCAACACAAATAGATTCATCATAAAACAGTTATTGAATAGACGACGTCCTCTGATATGACCAAGCTGGAGCTTTATCATATCTCACTTGCCGTCACGTACGGTATCAATTCCGGATCTCCTGAAAACGTTCCCCATAAACTCCCGGCAAATATAGTTTGTTTAACCGGTTTTCATATCGAAAATCCATTATGACAAAACGACGAGTCCTTACCCACAGCCGGAAATTAATAGAAGGGCCGAGAAGTAATTTGCTCCCAATGTAAACTTTATTTACTGGGCTCCGTGGAAGGCTTGTATGCAAATTGCGTAATTTATTTAGAACTAAGCGCGGCGACCTTTTTTGAGCGGCGCTTAGTTCCCTCTTTGGGATAATAAAACGCGGATCTATCACATTCTTTTAAATTTATATTGCAGAGTTAGGAATTTTGTACCGCTAAAATAAATTATACCGTTACAAGATGCCAATTACCTCATCATCACAGCCCATAACAATCCACCGCAGGACTTAGGGCCTTTCCCACGATTTTCCCACAGGGAAGGTTATTGCCATAATCTTATTCATAATAATATTGTGTGTAAATATATGTTTTCTATTATATTCTATTCTAATCCCCTAGCTTGGCAGGCGGGTTGGAGATCGCAGTTAAATAACTATAACAATGGAAAAAGCTGTCCATCCTGCTGAGACTCTAGATCTTTTGCCTCGAAAACATTAGTCGCTTTGTACGACACCGAGGAAGGAAGGGGTTTGTTCTATTGCACGGGCGTAGTAAGGTTTTGGTTTTGTGGGGGGGTAGATAAATGTGCATAAATTTCAATTCGTACCCTCCTATTAAAATATGGGGTAATCGTAATGATAGTAAACAATTTCATATTAAGAGATTTAGTATGTTCGTAATAAAAGTAACTGAAATTGAAAAATGAGCTAGCGTAGCGAGCTCGAAATTTTTCGAAATTACTTTTTAGTTTTGTTTTCACTTATTAGGACAAGACAATGTCTTGAAAATGTAAATAACATATTTAATTAGTTATACATGATACCTAACCACATCGCAGCGTAAAAAATTTGTTAAACAGTTTTTTGAGTTACAAAGCTCCTGACATACGCGGCCGAAGGGTACAGTTTACAGATTTGGCTATACAGAAATTTAACGATATGGCGCGTAATATAACAATCTTCTACTATATAAAAATAAGTCGGGTTTTCCTTCCTGACGCTATAACTCCAGAACGCACGAACCGATTTCCACGGTTTTGCATTCGTTGGAAAGGTCTCGGGCTCCGTGAGGTTTATAGCAAAGAAAATTCTGGAAAAATTTGAAAAGAAAAGCGTGTAGGGTAGGTGTAGGGTAGGTGTAGGGTAGGTGTAGGGTAGGTGTAAGGTAGGTGTAGGGTAGGTGTAGGGTAGATGTAGGGTAGGTGTAAGGTTGTTTAACGCTTGTTTTCGCCATGGGTACTTCCCGGCACTGTGGAAAGAAGCAAGACTCGTCCTTTTGAAAAAGGAAGGGAGGCCCGAGGATTCACCCTCCGGGTACCGGCCCCTTTGCTTGTTGGATGATTCGGGTAAGTCTTTTGAGCAGATCATAGCCCTCCGCATCAATAAGCACCTGCGGGAGTCCGGACCGGACCTATCAGAGAGCCAATTTGGTTTCCGGCAGGGTCGCTCGACAGTAGATGCAATCCTTCGAGTCCGCTCCGTGGCTGAAGAGGCAGTCTCCCAGGGGAAAGTAGTTTTGGCTGTCAGTATTGACATCGTCAATGCGTTCAACTCTCTCCCCTGGGGTGCGATACGGGAGGCCCTCGTCCGGCATCAGATTCCACATTATCTCCGTGCTGTTATAGAGGACTATCTTTTCCAGAGAAGGATCCGTTACGTTGGTAGAGACGGCCAAGTCGAACAGAGAGAGGTCGTTTGCGGGGTTCCTCAGGGGTCGGTATTAGGCCCTCTGTTGTGGAATCTTGCATACGACGTGGTGCTCCGGACCCAACTCCCAGCTGGCATTAGTGTTGTCTGCTACGCAGACGATACTCTAATATTAGCCGAAGCGGAGTCTTTTGAGAGGGCTTTACGACTAGCAGAGCTAGGTGTAGCTTGTGTCGTGAGGAGAATCAGTGCTTTAGGCTTGGCGATTGCACCTCACAAAACCGAGGCGCTATGGTTCCACGGACTCCCTCGGCGAGAGAGCCCTCCTGCCTCTGTGGTGCGGGTGGGAGAAGCAGAGGTCCAGATAGGACAAACTATGAAATTTCTGGGCCTAGTATTAGACGGACGGTGGTCTTTCGCAGATCATTTTGACCGCCTGGTTCCCCGGATTGAAAAAGTAGCGGGTGCTCTGCATGGACTGCTACCGAATCTTGGGGGACCGCAGGAAGGAGTTCGCCGCCTCTATGCGGGTGTAGTGCGATCCATTGCGCTTTATGGGGCACCAGATCGACTGTCGGGCGCTCGGAGCCGCGTGGCGAAATTCAATTCAATGCAGCGACGCATTGCCATCAGGGTCGCACGAGGATACCGGACGATTTCGTACGAGGCGGCAACTGTGCTGGCGCGGTTTCCACCTCTCGATATCCTGGCTGATATGGATACGAGAGTCTACCGTATCCTTCGCCAAAGAGGTGGAACCGCTACTAACGAAGAAATAAGGGTGAGGGCCCACAGACGCGCAATAAACCGCTGGCGCGAGCGTCTCCATGAGCCGCGTAGTGTTCGGCAGCGGTTCATTGGAGCCGTCTTGCCATGTTTTCAAGCATGGCTGGATAGGAAAGGTCGGGTGACTTTCCACATGACCCAGATACTCACCGGACATGGCTGTTTCGGTGAATATCTCAACCGAATAGGGAGGGAACAGACACCGCAGTGTCACCATTGCGGTGCGGACCAGGACTCGGCGCAGCACACGCTAGAGGAGTGCCCTGCTTGGCTCTGTGAGCGAAGCGACCTGGTCCAAGAAATCGGCCCAGACCTTTCCCTGTCTGCAGTAGTCGCTGCAATGCTCGGAAGATCTTTAGCCTGGGAGGCCGTTAGCACCTTCTGCGAGACCGTCATGGTCCAGAAGGAGTCAGCGGAGCGGGAACGCGAGCGCGCGGACCCCGCGAGACGACGACGACGACGAAGAGCTCCGACTAGCAGCGAAGTCTCTGATGTGGTTTGGTGGTGGTGTGTGGTTCACACGACAGGGTTGCTTGCAACCTCTGTTGACGGGAGGGGGCACACTGAAGTGTAAACTCCAGTGTGCCCGAGCCGTGTAGCTCCGGCTAAGAATAGAGCTACGGTCTTCCCCGCCTGTCGTAAGAGGCGACTATAGGGGGTCATCGGAGTTGCGGACACTTGTGGTGGGGGCTACAATGTCCGACCAAACGACTCCGGGGACGGTGTCGGCTTGGGGTGGTCATCAAGCCGATACACACCGGAACGGTGTAGGGGCAGGGTTGGAGAATACACAACCTTGCCTCGCGATGGGCCTTCGGGCGCGGTGTTAGAAGGGTTCCGGTTGCGTTCTATTGAGATCCCGGAGCCCAGCGAACTGCACCGAGGTGGACCACCGTGGAGTTTTTAGTGGGTAGAAGTCCCACATAACCCAACTCTTCCCCCAGTGGGTTGGGTACCTGGATCGCAGGTTTTCTCTACGTTAACAAAAAAAAAAAAAAAAAAAAAAAAAAGGGTAGGTGTAAGGTAGGTGTAGGGTAGGTGTAGGGTAGGTGTAGGGTAGGTGTAGGGTAGGTGTAGGGTAGGTGTAGGGTACGTGTAGGGTAGGTGTAGGGTAGGTGTAGAGTAGGTGTAGGGTAGGTGTAGGGTAGGTGTAGGGTAGGTGTAGGGTAGGTGTAGGGTAGGTGTAGGGTAGGTGTAGGGTAGGTGTAGGGTAGGTGTAGGGTTAGAACGCTACGCGAACGAAGTCGCGCCGGGTCCACTAGTTGTTGATAAATATTCGCTTCACTTGTTGGGTTACCTTGTCTTATCGCTTCACATTTTTTTAGATTAGAAAATTCAAAAATTTTTGCAATATTCGGATTGTTTGACAAAAATTAATATTTATATGGCATTTACTATTATTCGTTTTTGCCCATTTGTCCCGAAATTTACATACTCTATTCGGTGCTGTCAACTCTGGAAACACCCGGATATTCTTCAAAGAATTGACAACATCATTAAGATTACTTTGGCTGTAATTTTGAATATAAATTTAGAAGAGCAAAGGTGGTTACATGATTCACTTCGAGTGAGTATGGGAGGCCTGGGCATAAGATCGGTTTCCAATGTTGCCCTGCCAGCGTTCTTGTCGTCGATCCATGGTACTGCAACTTTAATTAACAAAATCCTTAGGGACTTCATTTGGGATACAAAAATACGTTACTTAGATGATGCCAGGAATGCATGAGTATGGAACGGGCCGCTCTGCGAACAAGTACGGAATAATCTCTTTCATACGTGCGTAAGCTCCGTGGATCGTGCCCGTCTCATAGCCGTTGCTGAGTGGGAATCCAGATTGTGGCAAGTCCTTCCTTCACTTGGACATTAATAGATAACACATCCTTAAGAATTGCTTCGTCACTCCGTTTGGGTGCTTCCTGCTGCACACATCGCTGCCAGTGTGGCGTTGCTGTTGATCGACTCGAGGGGTCACCACGGCTTATCATGTATCAGGTTAGGAGTGTTGGGCGATTCTCTCCCCACTCTAGCCTCAACGATATCATTCGTCGGGCCTTTACTAGCGCCAAAGGTGCGGCCGTATTAGAACCTGGCGGGCTCATGCGCGACGACGGTAAAAGGCCCGATAGAATGACCCTGCATTCGTGGAAGTAGGGAAGTCCTGTTGGACGCTACTTGCGTCAACACCCTTGCGTCTACATATCTTTCTAACACAGGGTAGAGCTGGAGCTGCAGCGGAACCCGAAGAAGCCCTCAAAAGGATCAAACATAGTAATCTCGACAGTGGTTATTTATTTGAGTCTTTTGGGGTAGAAACACTGGGACCGTGGGGACCGGGAGCCCATCAAATTTTTAAAAATGTCGCAGCACGTCTCGTCGAAGCGAGTTGTGACTAAAATGATGGCCTATATTTAGCACAGCGTTTGAGCATTGCCATTTAGGGCGCCTTGTTCTCACCGGAAACGGAACGCAACCACGCAATAATTGGCAACTTAGACAAGTTAGACAGACGGCGGAAAGCAATTTTGTTTGTTCTTTGAATACCCTAGATAATTTCAAAAGGCCTAACCAACGACACCCCATAGAATGAACTATCCTTTGCATTACGTGTACTTGAGTTACCCAAAATAGAGTACTTTTAAAAGATTTTATTTTGCAACTTTGTCGTCGTGAATAATATATTTATGTCGTAGACGGTCATGAGCCTTCATGACCTCATGACTTCATGACAATCATTTTGATTAAGAAACGCAACGTCAATCGAAGCGCCACCTTGCGGATAGCTGGAAATACTGTGATGACATCATATTCGGCGCGCCGCCGCAACGAACACTTTCCATTCGACCATCGACGAGTCAAGATGTGTCAACTAGGTGCTCATCCATTGAAGAAAGAAGAAGTCTTTATTTATTGCCTCACATCACATAGCCGGACTCCATATAGGAGAGTCTAAGTACAGATGGGACTATCTAACTTATATTATAATTTGTAAAAGAGCGCACGTGAAAAGATAACCTGGCGCACCTTGGTCTTCGGCCTATCAGGAGGCCATGGGTGGTGGCGGGTCTTCCATTGACCCACGGGTTCGGTAGTCCCACATTATTATCTGCTACTGAAGTTATCCTAAATTCATAATATTCATTCATTGTTTGCTATTTTTATTGTAATCATGCTTTATTACCTCAATACACTGTTAAACTGTTATTCTAATTCTTATTTCAATAACACTATCCCGAAAATACCTTCTGATGGATCTCTCCCCTGCTAGAGTCTGCCCTTATCTACGACATCAGAAGTGGGATAAAGGATTCCAACGTCCCACAATATTTCTAACGCAATGTCCTTTGTTTTTCATGTTACATCGTGATCTTTTCGCACCGCCTTCACGAGGCTGTGTATAAGACTGGATGCTCCTGACGACGCGAGTTGGCAAGTGCCTCCGATGCAAGACTACGATGTCTGGCCCACAACAACTACAAGCTGCAATTTAGCATTCGGTGAGTCGTGACGAGTTTACTTGATTCAAGTGAGGTTAGAACCGATTTAGATTCATTAGTTTCCGCGTAGAACGTGTAACGAACAAAATTGAGAAAGTCCTACTAAGTTTTTATGTACCAAATTACGGAGTTGCTATTTAATTTTGTTTTACAATGAATTATTACTGCCCAGAAACGAATACGAACACAAAAGTAAACATTGAAAATTATGTTAGGCGAGGGTATGCTTCGATTATAATTTTAACGTTGACCGCCAAAATAAGATAATATTGAAAAGTTACCTTCAACATTGAAAAACAAAGCCAGTTTGGTTAGTAACGTAATTTTATGTTGGGATCAAGTTATTTTTACGAAAAAATATTTAAATACGAGTGACTAAAGATAAACCTGTGACTTAGTTCGACCGAAACCCATTTGAACTATGTAATGTAATGTGACTTCGTTTGACCTGGATAAAGACCTTGTTAAACGGATCTATCTTTCTAAGAAACTAACTCAATATGTGAAGACTATCGAGCAAAGGTTTTTATGAGATTTATGTGATAGTATTGTTTTCTCAAAGCTTGTGGCATCACCGGATGGAGGTGATTGTGTTTTATAGATGATGGTGGGCTGATGGAGGCTATGGGAGCGTGGCTAATAGATGGTAGATTTTTCAAGATTTGGGAGAAAATGTTGAACGATAATGATGAGAAAGTCCAGTTATTTTGGTGATTGCTCAATAGTCGTTACATAATGTTAACTTTAGCTTTGATTAAATTTACGCTTAAAAATTTCCTTGATTACCGATACCAAGTAACTATTTCGAGTTCTGTTGTTGTACCTGTAAGATGAGGCAGTGTAAGCAATGGTGAGATTTCATATCCTAGCCGGTACAAGTTTAGTAGTAGGTACCTAAACTGTTGTTGAGGTCTAACATCCTGATTTATTTAGCTGACTTCTAGTAGTCCGGGAGTCGTGTGTGTGACGTGACACTCATTGGGCTGAGAGCCCCGAAAGTCTTGATGTCGTGACTGTAGATGGTAAGTTTAATGTGATTTTATTAAGGCGGGCAGGTCTAACAGATATAGCTGAAGCACTGTGTAGTCAAGCTTTAGAACAAGATGAGCCAGTATCGGCGGAAAGTAGCGATGTTGATAGTGGTAGTGGTGTCGTGAGTAGCTTTACGACTTATTTTAAATTTTTGAAACCGAGGTGTCATGTCGCAGTTGGTATCCTATTTGGAGCGGGGAAGTTCCGGTTGGCTTTCTCACATGCCTGAATGGTGTGATCTGTAAAGCTGGAATTCTTTTCCAACGGTAGGCCGGGGTAGGGTACCGATTCCTTTCGTTTTGTCGTAGTCTGATTGAATTTTATCCGCGGTGGGCTGACTAATGAACCTTTTGGTAATAGCTGGAAGGTTTTACTGGGGATGGAATTTGGGTGGTTCCTGTCTAGGTGACACCTTGGGCTTCGGCCTATCAGGAGGCCATGGGTGGTGGCGGGTCTTCCAGTGACCCACGGGTTCAGTAGTCCCACATAATTATCTGCTACTGAAATTATCCTAAATTCATCCTATTCTTTCATTGTTTGCTATATTTATTGAATTCATGCTTTATTACCTCAATACACTGTTAAACTAGTCTTCTAATTCTTATTTCAATAACACTATCCCGAAAATACCTTCTGATGGATCTCTCCCCTGCTAGAGTCTGCCCTTATCTAGACATATATACTTAGTCTGGCCATAAATACTGTTACAATGAATTTGGAATCCGTCATTTTTATATGATTTTTCATTGTCTTTTCTTATTTTGGCGTCAATACATTGTACAATATTTTGCGATATTACAATGGAGTGGGGTGATAAAGAGAACCGAATCGCTGGGATTGCATTACATAAAGTAGGTATGGAGCCAAATTCAATTTTTAAAACTCTCCAAACGCTTGTGTTAGTCAAATGTTTGTGTATCGGGCTATTAATAGGTACAATGAGACAGAAAAAGATCTGGCCGTCTACGTAGTGTTCCTACGAAAAAGGTGGTCAAAGCAGTAAGGGAAATAATTCGAAGAAATCCTGTCCGAAAGCAAAAGATTTTATCTCTAGAACCATGTCGCGTATTTTAAAAGATGACTTAGGACTTGCAGCCTATAAGAGACGTACTGGTAATTTCTTAACTGATAATTTAAAAAAGAATAGGGTGGTAAAATCGAAACAACTACACGATGAGATAATTTTTACAATTGAGCATCATTTTAACAAACAAAATGACCGTATTTATGCTCAAAGCTCTAAGAAAGCTTCCCAATCAGTCGACAGAGAGCAACGTGGGCATTATCCGACTTCAGTGATGGTTTGGTGGGGTGTTAGCTATGAAGGAGTGACTGAGACATACTTTTGTGAAAAAGGTATCAAAACATCGGCACAAGTGTATCAAGATACCATTCTTGAGGAGGTAGTTAGGCCCCGCACTACACCATGTTCAATAACAAAGAATGGTCCTTCCAGCAAGACTCGGCGCCGGGTCACAAAGCTCGGTCCACGCAGTCTTGGTTGGAATCGAACGTTTCCGACATCATCAGAGCTGAGACTGGCCGTCGTCTAGTCCCGATCTTAATCCGCTGGATTATGATTTATGATCAGTTTTAGAGAGTACGGCTTGCTCTAAACGCCATGATAATTTGGAGTCCCTAAAACAATCCATACGATTGGCAGTAAAGAATTTTCCCATGGAAAGAGTGCGTGCTTCTATTGATAACTGGCCTCAACGTTTAAAGGACTGTATTTCAGCCAATGGAGACCACTTCGAATAAGCTTTTTATATTTTAAATTGTTTTATATTTACATATTAAACTAACACATTGTAAGTAATAAATGTTATTTGCAATAGAATTTTTTTCTTCTTTATTACTATATTTATGGCAAGACTAAGTATAGAACCACAACAAATTTCAGCATTCTAGTATTAACAACTTTTGAGATCAGCCGGGGACGGACAGACGGATGGATTATAAGGCTTCCTTGGTTAGAAAACATGCTTAACTCTAAAACAATTGGAAATTCTAAGAAAATTAAATATGGCGATGAGAGTCCCGTGAGCTCCACGCGCAACGGCTGAAACCGTGAAATCGTAGTAAAAGAGACGAGACAACTGGAGCGGAACTTAATTATTAGGTAAGTACAAAGTTTTACAAAGTGCATTCCGTCGGGTCGTCCCTCCAATATTCTAAAAGCAAGCTCTATGTACCGTACATTAGTGAAGCTTGCATAAACACGGGAGGTGTGCATTCGAATAAATGAATCGAATAAAAGCATCCTCCTACACAGTATTAAAACAACGCGCACATTTTTGTATCTAAAGCTTCATTTTGTATGCGATCCATTGTTTATTACTCTCGGTATTAAACAAAGGATTCAGCACAAACTAATCAGTGGTGGTTGATTATTCTCGAAGCTGTTTCAAAGCAACCGTGGTGTCTGAGATTAGAATTGTCGCGACCCCTTTCTCTCACGGGTGTTGTAGAGGCCGACTAATGTCTTAGAAGGAGACCGTCAGAGATTTTTGACACGAAATTGGGCAGCGGCGTCTTCTGTCTTAAGTTTTCAACACTGCGTTGTCCAACTCAGCTGTCGAGCGTTTTTTGTGTCATTTTAAAACTTCATAAGCAGATATTATAAATATCAAAGTTTGAACTATTGTTAGTTAATTAGGCTTTAATTTTTACCAAAATCCAATGTGGTTCCTGCGAGAACATGGCATAATCGAATTTTATATGCGGACGCAGGAAAAGACATTTTTATAAGTGTACCTACTAGTATTATTAGACTAGATTATTTGTTTTTAGTTTTCAGTATTCTTTAGTTTTTCTTATTGTGTTGCGGTTTAAATAAAATTGCCTCTTAACGATGTGAGTGAATTATATTTCCAAAGAAATTGAAAACTTAACTTCCACGGCAACATTGAGCATATTTTTTCTAGTCTGCGAACGCATGATTGTTATGCGATTTTTCTTTACACTCTCTGGATGAGCGTTGTGATAGAAGAAGCAAAATGCGTACTAAAATTAAAAAAAAAAACAACTTGGGAATCTTTCTTGTCTTGACTTTGAAAAACATTCATGTGTCATACGACAACAACTTATATTAGAGCAATACCATGACATTTAAGAGAAAATAAAACATTGTATGTTAAACTAGTGGACACAGCGCGATCCCTACCTATATTTTTTTTCTTGCGTATAAACCTTCCATTTGAATCACACCATATATTATTGAAAGCCGCATTAAAATCCGTCGCCATATTCAGATGGCGGAAAGCGACTTTGTTTGATACTATGTAAAGAAGAAGAAGTACTATTGCTTACTGCTATTAGCAATAATTATCGCTTCCACTGTTTGCATGGGAACTTTCTGAGGAACTAAAATGACATTTCATTAAGAAAGTGCAATACAAAGATCGACTGCATTCTTGAAACTGACGACCTTTGTATTGTTAACGACCACACATCCGCTACAGATAGACACAGAACCAAACAAATCACTTGATGAAAATCAGTCCTATCCTCCTCTCTACATTTACACAGCCCACTCAGTTAATAGTTATAATCTCTGTGACGCACACGCGGCCACACACCGCCCCGGTTGCGCGACACAAATGCCAATGCAATATTTCCAAAGCCGAGCACTTTAGCCTCTGCCTAATGGGAGCGAGTACCCACCGATTCGGGCGTAAATAAATTTGCGGGTAGCGCCGGGGCGGTAGTGGCCCGTGTCGGTATTGAGTAGTCTTGACGCGCCTCGCAGCCTCTATCGGATAGAGTCAGGCTAGAGCAAACCCTTCTCTAGGTATTCATTCTTTTTTCAGCAGACAGCACGATGGTTTTGGCGCGTAAAAACAGGAAGCAATATCGATTTTTGCTGCGTGCGTAGGTTAAAAGTATTTCGAATCTGCGTGCAAAAGTGATTTCGACTGGCTTTTGCACGTGCTCAACATAATCGTCCTTTAGTACTGGTGAGGTAAAATCACAGAAATCTATTTAAGTTAACTTTTCTTATTTCGATTTCCGGGGGGTAAGAAGTTTCACACGCGAATAAAGTTTTTTATTTCTCGTGACTCAATCCTGTGACTTAATATTAAATTCAATTCTATAATACTTCGCTAGTTCATGATTTAAAGTCAGCCATGTCAGCAAAAAAATACTTTGCTCACTTGTTGAACAAAAAGCAGCGAAATTAATCAAGGATAAAGTCATATATTTTATTACTCTCTGTAGAGAGTTTCAAAACGCCTTCATAAAACGAAACCTGATTTGGTATTTGTCTTTAGAATGGCGTTATTATAGACAAAGTACTGTATCATTAATCTTGCATAACCAAATGGCTAATGGCCTGTTGTGAATTGGTACCTGTTCACTAAACGCCAACAAAAGAAATAGAAAAGACCAAATTTCTCGCTTCGGATAATAAAAATAATTGACGTCGTTACAGAAGGTACTTAACAGCTTCTAGATGGTATCAAATAAATTTTACTTGTACGATGTTTTTGAGCGTCGTTAAATATTTGGTACTTACACTATGATTGTATTACTTGCTTCGCCCGCTGTTTAATCATTCTTTTC
The DNA here is from genome assembly GCA_905147135.1 of Blastobasis lacticolella. Lineage (NCBI taxonomy): Eukaryota > Metazoa > Arthropoda > Insecta > Lepidoptera > Blastobasidae > Blastobasis > Blastobasis lacticolella. The sequence continues at coordinate 9,550,183 of LR990039.1, read as the reverse complement.
TCGTCATTGCCATTAAGCACTGAAACACGGAGCGTCGAGATTTATTTAGAACCAAAAACTGTTTTTGCATATAACAATTTGAATCGATAACAAGTACATTAGTTAGAAAGAGAAACTGTGTCGCAGTTGTTTACGATCACCTCTAATTAACTTACAGAATGTTGATGATAAGGGGTCCGTCTCGTCAACGAGAGGTACCGGGTTCAAACCCCATTGTCGCCATTGTCGCCTCTTTTCTGAGGTATGTACATTAGTTGAACACTAACCGGTGTTCTAACCTGAACCTGCACAGTTTGGCGGTTATTCAGTCGCTTGTTTAACTATGAACCAATCTGGGCAGTTTCCCCTGTTAACAGGGTCACGGAGGTCAGATGGCAGTCGCCTCACCTGCCAACACCGAGATCAAGGCGAATGCCGAGCCCTCGCGTGCGATTACACAACCTGGACATTAACGCCAAGAAGGTGACGATGACCATTACTATATATACTATATATACCAGACCAGTCTCCTCTAGAAGATATACGCCTAAGGTGGGCTTATATTGCTTACGTTGCATTTTTGGGGTTCCGTACCTTATGGTAAATTTATTTAGGGTACGGAACCCTTGAAGGACCATGTTGTTGTATGTCTGTCAAGATGCTTCTTTTTTTTTACAAAATACTAAAGTGAAGTTAAAATTAATATCAAATAACTACAAACCTACACCTGAATGAAAAGAGGTTTTCAATTCAACGCAACAAAAAGTTATGGCCATTTATCTATAATATTCTGTCCATACAAATTTTATAAAGAGAAAAAGTTTGTCGGTTTGGGGTAATCTCGAAACTACTGGACCGATTTTAAAAATTCCTTTAAAATTCTAGTGTATCCCGGAAAAATAATTACGAAGATCCGAACTGCACGCGGGTGGAAACCGCGGGGAACGTCTAGTGTTATATATTTTGATACTCTCAAACTCATTCATGAAAACCTAAATTTATTAATAAAACAGACAAGAAGAAAAGGTATTTACAACGAGAGAAGAAGAGGAAAAAGCCATAAAAGGCACTACATATAAGCATTAGTAAATTTAAAATATCGATACACGGGGGGTAGCGCCCCCCGGAATTGTTTCTATAAAGCTGTTTACTTAGTTGAATATCAATGCTTATTCTCTGACCGAGGAACGAGCCAGCTCTCCAGTCACTTGTGGTGTCTATTAGTCTTTTAGATATTTGTGAAAAATACTTTTTACATCCCAACGTCTAGACCCCAAACGGCTGAAATATTAAATCCTGGGCTAGGCTTTTTGGGATACTTCCATCGCTTGGGGTCCTCAGCAGAAGAGGCCGCAGTGCCAGCACAACGGACGGGGCCAGAGTATCCACAGACGTAGCTTGCCACACCAGCGCCTTCCCACGTTCCGTCATACCGTCAGGTTTTAATGAAAACCTAGATTTCTTATTATACACACTTCTCGAAAATAATAACATTAGGTAAGAAATAAAATAAAAAATGCGAATACAAACAACCTCTTTCATCAAAATCGTACTTCAAGTGGAGTTAGATAAAGAGATGAGCCTCTTAGATCCAACTATACCAGGAATTGGTTTATAAGTGTAGGGTCTAATAATAAGTCCTTCCGTAGATAAACTTTATTTACAAGTACAGGCGTCGGTCGTATCGATGCCGTTAAGCAAATATTATTGAATCAACTAACGATTGCCGAAGCGCTTGTTTGTTCAGCGTCCAAAAACACTAGTAGCGCGTTCCGAACAGATTCCAATCACAGTTGCGGTATTTTCGTAACAACTCGCTGACTGGCATGTCAATACTACAGCGGTACAGAGGGTGTATGCAAATGGTCGGAGATTATTTCACAGCGAATGCAATTTCGAGAGCCATCCGGCCGTCCGGAAATCTATCAATCCGTTAAGATTAGCAATGAAGTCTACGGAGGGACGTCTTGAAACCTGTTTTAGCGATTTTGTGTGTGGTGGCCGCCATTGAAATCTGAAAACTAAACTGTAGGCGACGCTTAAGTTAGTTTAAAATATTGATAACAAGAAAAAGCATTGCACCGTGTTTTGTGCTTTAAGTTAAAACTAAACTCGTGTCACTTTTAACTTGATGACACCGATTTTGTGAGGCCTAAATGCTTAGGAATCTCTTAAGATTGCCAAGTCTACTGCTTATTTAGATTTTGTGGCCGTGATCTCTATTTGTGTTTTACCTTAACCCTAAAATAAATTTTAACGCAGAATACGGGTGTAATAGTTTTATATGTCAGTCTGTGGCATCGTATCTCCCGAACGGGCCGATATCGAACGGTTTTTAGTTATTTTTCATTAAAATCGGAATAGTAGTTTGGAAAATATTTGAGTAGATAAATGTAGACTTTACCGGGGGTTGTCCCACCTCACCATATCAGTCGGTTAGGTTTTAAATTATGCTTAAGACCACATCAATGCTGTTAATTTAAGTTACCCATTGTATACTTTTGATTGTGCAATAAAGCGTTATTTATTCATTCATTCATTCATTCATCAATACACAAGTCAAAAAAAAAATATAGGTCCAATAAAATTATCTACTTTAAATATGAACTATCTATCAATACTCCTTTTAAAGAAGTAACGCATAGGTAATATTTTTTATGTCATACGGTAGGCAAAGACGTTAGCGGACCACCTGATGGAAAGTGGTCACCGCTGCCTATAGACATTAGAAACCACCAGAGGTACCGCCAATACGTTTCCCACCTCTATAACAGAATTGCTTGTTATTAGAATTAGACACATACCTGTTTGTTAAACTACTTTTTAAAGAAAAGCTTAAATTTTTATTAAACTCTCAACAGACGCTCTCCATTTTCAAAAGATGCAATTTTGTCGTATTAGGCATAAATGAGGCAGTAAGAGTGCTTCTTTTGAAGGGTTTTATGACTTCGGAATTAAAATTCATTTTTCAACGCAGTAAAGGAGCCGTGTAGCCTATTAATAACGCAAGCTTGTTGTATTTTTGGATTTGTTAATAAAGAGACCCTGCTAAGGAACTATAAATCATCTTGGTATCAATAGCCCAGTTGTGCTCTCGCGTGCGAGGGCCCGGGGTCCGCCTTGACCATTAGTCAGGATTTGACAGATTAGGTAATACAGTAGACCGACTGCCACCAGACCTCCGTGACCCTGTTAACAATGAACCTGACCTTCAAAACCTCACGGTATTTTCCCTCGCCGTAAGAGCATCGATTTGTGTTAAATAATTCATAACTTTGAAAAAGTCATGGCGGCAATGGGGATATTGGAGTAGATATTAATAAATACAGGACCACACATGGCATTAGCCGTAGTTACAGCATGATAACGGTATAGGTATTCTATGAATTGACCGCTCATATTTGCCGCGTCGCCGCACGAAATCGTAAATGTGGCAATTTATAGTTGTTGGAAGATTTTCGTGATAACCCCGTTGTCTCGTATTTTTTCTAAATCCAATGACCACACAAGGTTGGTCAGCGGGATCCTGTTACTTTTCCAGGACATAAAGATTTTCGAGATGGTTACGTAGTTTCAGAGATTTTCGCGTTCCAGACAGACAGCCGCGGGTGCACTCTAATATAGTATCAGTTATTGTGCATTAAAGATCTATGAAAGTTTTTTAAGTTACGTAATATATATTAAATTCGCTGTCGGACGCGTGTCGAGCGCGTAGCGAACCCACCTTGGCCCCCCGCATCTAAAAGCGACTTTATTTTATTCTAAGTGACGATTAGTATCAACTGCAATTGACGGTTAGTCGGCGCCAGTCAAATCATAACGTCTGTAGAATCACTTTGTTTTTATTATGTACTTATATATATAAAGATACGTATGAGCATGTAGAGAATGTATTAAACTCTATAGTGTTAGAATAATTATTCTCGTTCACTTTTCTAAACTATAGGATGATCAATTATTTGTTTCTTTTCTACAACTTACAGAAAATATCATGGAAACCGGAAGGGATTATGCTACACTCATCAATTTGAGCAACGTTTTCCGATGTAATCAATTACAATGACCTCCCTGGCTTTACCTTAAAGTGGGAAAATAATATCCAACGGATTTTCCTGTTTTTATCTTTTACTAATACTGCATTAGCAATATTGCCTCATTCTAACTAAACGCATCGCCTTGTAGTTCGTGAGTGTGTGCAAAAAACGTAGTCGATAGTTAATTTGTGTTGAAGAAATATAGTAGACAACCTATTCTAAAGAGTTTAGGTAAAATCCTCCACCAAGGTTTTGAATGTCCTTATCATATTCCATACAAAAAAGGCTCACTTAAATTAAATAAACAAATGTATCAATGAAATGTAATCATCTTTAAATGTACCTGGGGGTTTTTTGCCGTTTCTTTCTCATGACCTTGAAGCGGTGTACTGACAGACAGACACGATATTTACTCATTTGTTCCGAGCTCAGGGAGCAACGCAGGCGCCCATGATTCGCCTAGGCTGTTATGTGCGTGGCATGTATCGGTGGCCGGTGTAAGCACTCGTACCCACTGGTCGGTCTGCAAGCGTCGCCCCCTGGATGAGCTCGCAAAATTTACCCTTTGCTTTCCATTACATTTTTGATGTTAGAATAGAGATTAATTAAGGTAATCCTAATTCAATAAATATATTATTACAAATTTAATTTTTTTTAAATGTGCATTAAACTCATGTCATTATATTCTCTGTAGAGGCTGTAATTATGAAAACTCTCCTCTAATGCGAGGATATGTAGCGTAAAGCTCTCTGACTGATGCCGTTTTCACTAAACTTAGGAATCGAGTGAGCTCTTAACAGTTTTCAGCAACGTCATAATTGAGATATAAAAAACTTGTGAATCCTAAGTTTAGTGAAAACGGAAACTGGGTTAACACCACACCAACCTGAGAACAGTCAGCACCAGAACGCTGTCACGTGTGAGTATTTCGTAACCATCCGAAAGTTTTATCGTCGATAATATTGCATGATAGAGTGGTGTTGGTTTTAGATAACAATACATTTTGTCACTCCATCATCGAGGATTAACTGCGCCACGCCGGCTCTAGCACTTGTATGTGGATCCCCACTGTTTTATTAAGCGTGCTAACCGAAAAATTGGGTTTTAACAGTGACGTCGTTGTGTTTATTTATTGGTGTTGCTCTGTTCTGATGACTCTTTTCTGAATTATATACATTAGTTGAATGCTAACTTATGCTCTTACGGTTAGGGACAATTTCGTGATAAAACATTCGGGCGACTGAATGTGTAACCATGATCCAATCTGATCTGGTTCCCCTGGTAGCAAGGTTACGGAGGTCAAATGGCAGTCGCTCCACTGTAATTACCTGATCTGCCAAATCCTGGATCATGGTTAAGGCACACCCCGGGCATCGTGCGCAAGAGAACAATTGGGACATTAACGCCAATATGATTTTTTATTTTATCTGATTGTTGTGATATATTCGGAGCAGTTCGGTTGAATTTCATTTTTAATGGAAAATTAGGATGTCCTTTTTTTAAACGCCAAACCTTCAGGATTTATACCGCCGCAACTCCTTTTTAGCCTGGATCTAGCGCAATAATCACTACTACTATCCCCAATCCTAATTACAATCATAACACTCTCATATTTTGTTGTTTACTCCGGCCTTGATACTATTGCCACTTCTGATAGTTAATTTAGAAGATAGGTAAACGTTTACGTAATTTCAGCTCGGTGATCCCGCGGCAACCACTTTGAATTTTGGTATAAATTTGGCATTCACATGATGTAATTAAGGAGGAAGAGGGGGGAGGGTGCGTGAGAGAAAAAAAAACACAACTTTCGTGATATTTTTAGTAGGATGTTCTTTCATCTCGGAGCACAGCAGTTTATAAATCGATCATGCATTCTCTCACTCACAGATAAGCCTGGAGTACGTGATTAAAGGACGTTGTAAAGTTAATCGGTATCTACTCCAATATTATCTTTTATACGCTCCATGTAATCTTTTATCTCCAGTTTTTTTTTATCGAGAGATAGAGAATCCCGCCATTAACGCTCGAGATATAACAAGCTATGTTATGATTCTGGGGTTTGAATAGTTTTTATTACTTTATTATGTCGTACGGTAGGCAAACAGGCAATCGGGCCACCTGATAGAAAGTCACCACTGCCTATAGACATTAGCAACGCCAATGCGTTGCCCACCTCTATAACACGTTGCTCTGGCAGCAAAAAGGCAACTGCCCCTCCACTGCCAAAGCCACGGCAATTTTGACTTAGGTGCTTTTACGTAGAGCTAAGTTTAATTCACGGCCAGACAAGTGACGTGTATCCATGACGGGGGCGCTTTCTAAATGGGGAATCTCCAGTTTTAGGTTTATGGAGCTTTTGGTATAAAGGATTACTTCTTAATGAGCCAAATCTGATAGAAAGCTATTTAATCTGATTGAACCCACTATAAATAAAGTACTTTTATTTATACACCTATAAATAAAAACTAATTTGCCGAGTCTATATGAATAATTTCTGAACGGCTTTGGATTAATTCTTTGTTGTTTGGAATAATTGTTTGGAGTGATAGATAGTAGTTCGCTGTTGTCAGGACAAGCTTTGTTTGCAAGAAAGAGATCCACAGAACTCATGGTCTCATGACATGGATAATGACTTCATTTCATGACACCGATCCTGTGCTCTATCTATCACATGCTAATTTTTCAACCTCAGTTCAGTGTCACACAATTCATCGTTTAATTGTATCCACAACCTGGACACGTTCTTTACCGTTGATCGGCCTGCCTCATCACCCACACCAACGGATAATATTTTACTACTTGGAACTTCGGTTCTTGGACCGGTTCGGTTTAGAGTTATAACGGTTTTGAGTTTGACAGCTGTAATGCGAAATGTAGATCTCGTCGAGTACAGTGCTACTTATCTGACCCGGTGGCCAGAACTGGAACTGCGGAAATGTATTTAAAATAACGTGTGAATGCCAACAGCAGCGCTCGCTACCCGTCGCCGCGTCATATAACAAACTTATCCGAGCAGGTGACGGGCGTCGCTGTACTCACCGCTTGGTGACGTCACTCACACATTTCTCTGCTCCGCTCATCTTCACTGTGGTGGAGTTTGATCTGTATTTTGAAGAAAGTAATCCGAACAGCGCGTGGGTGAAAGCCACTCAGAACGCCTCGCATTAAATAAAACAAAATGTTAAAACGGAGCCGACATTTCAGCGCTACAAAATAAAGAGGTTGCACGCCGCGTGTACGACGTAATTAAATTGAAACCATTAACAGCGTCGATTGTAAAATCACTGGTGGTTAACATCTTTTAACCCATCAAGTGGTAAAGCAAAGTGAATCGGGCAATTAAAGCGACTATAAAGCGTGATGTCAACAGCACAGGTAGGGAAGTTAGTGGCTTTTAACGTCGGCAATTTACTTGAAACGTTTAACTTTATGCGGTTAACCGTTCAGCGGGGCTCGCTTGTTTTATTGGACTTCCATGCCGACAGCGTCGTCGGTGGAAGTTGATTTATTCGGCCCATTTTCCCACTGGGATCAGAATTCATAAAATATTATAATGTAAACAACCTGTACTGAAATTTATTAAAATATTTTCTAAACTACTCAACAATAAGTATTCATTAACCTATTATCAATAACAAAAGCCCTTACTTAACCAAACTAGATAATTTGCCCTAGGTTCCTAGATTGCGGAAAAGTGCCCAGAAGGCTGGCCGGGTTGCCCCGCTGGATAGCTATGCTTATCCGCTGATACAAGTAGAGGCCACTCTTCTGGTCATTATTAATGTTGACCAAGCGCTTGGTCCTGATACAATGCGCGCCTGGTCACCACGGCCCAAGGGTATCCATTCAAAATGGTGCTACGATGTGTGGCAAATGAGGTTTGTCATATATATGAGTTTTAATGAGGTTTGTCATACTAAAGCAATACACGAGTAACGGTAAAGAATAACAAATATTTTGCAAAAGTGCAAATGGGACCTCAGTTCATATTTTATTACTGGAAGCTACCTACTGGCTACTACTGGTAGTAGAATAATACTTAATTACAGTCGGCAGACAAGATATAAGGCAGGTAGTATTTAGAAGTAAGTATTCGATCTGTGAATATTTGATATCTTTTTTTAAATTAATTTTTGTATATTATCTTTTCTTTGTTAATTGTTCTCTGGTTGATTGGCAGAAAAAGCTACGGAGCTTAAATTAAATAATAAATACCGCAAAATATGGCATTGTACTGTACTCGTATTACTGGGTTAATTTGCGGTAACATACATTTTTCATGCTGAACATAACGATGACAAAGCAAAAAAAAATATTTTCCAGTCTAACTTTCCAGAATAATTTTTTGATAACAATAAAATATATGTAGAAACTTGTTGTTAACACAGTTTTCTAGCAATTACAGACAGATTTAAAAAAACAGCGTGTACTTGGTACCTCTTCCAGGTAGGTAACTCCTACAGTATCCCAATCACAATGATATTTAGAGAAGTCGCGAAAATTAACCTGCTAATGAAAAAAATTACGTTTTTTCTAGTCTTGTCATCATCTACAGCCTATTACTAGTCCGCTGTTGAACATACTAGGTTCCCCTAATGAACGCCAAGGTACCCTGTCCACGGTTTGCCACATCCAATAACAACCTGTTTACCCCATCGGTTGTAGTCTTCTGGTCTTGGATTAATTCGTTGCAAATTTTATCCGTCACGTTCCATAGTACGCTGAACGAGCGCGAACTGGTGCTGTCATTGCCATACCTATTCAATTTATGTATTTAGGTATGCATAACAGATATAATCCACAAATACTGTTAGTTCATGAACAAGGTTTTGAACATGATGATCCTTAGCATGTATACATACAATTAATGTCAAACTTACGAAAATCCTAAATTTTATCTAGTTCTCTGACTGCTTTTAAGTTTAATTTACTTCCAACAATCGGCTTGTTTTTAACTTTTCTGTTTTTTAATAGCAGTCGGGGTTTTTAGTTTCTGCACTACCTTTTTTTATAACGGAGAGAGGCAGCGAGTCACCTGATTGCAAATGATTATAAATAGTATCATAGATGGATAATATCATATTCATTTCCTACATAATTTTTTTTTATCCGGCGGCCGAACAGGCATGCGGGCCACCTGATGGAAAGTGGTCACCGCCGCCAATGGACATAAGCAATACCAATGCGTTGCCCGCCTCTAAGGAAACCTCTAATATACCTCTTGAACGATCCCATGTTATAGTCGAAAGGAATCACTGTGGCTGGGAGCTCATTACACATCCGAATCGTACGAGCGAGAAACGTTCTTTCGTTTATGTTTTCGTCCACAGAGCGTAACCACTTCGGATGTGTCTATTAGAAAGACATACTATTAAAAAGACAACGCAAACTTCACTTTGATGGTGATGTTGTCCCGAATATTAGACGGCCCATTGCGGACATTTAATAATTAAAAACCAGGCGCATTGTGTTAAGTGCGGTTTAGGCGGCATAATTCTCGATTCACTAACTAATTCATGGGTTAGTTGCCGCGCTAGTTTGTTTGGAAGGGTGGGCAACGAAGGCTTTAATGTAACCCTGTGACTTCTAAATACCGCAAAATCCCCGCAAATGTATGTAATCCATGTCATTATATAGTATTCCTAGGAAATGTATGTATTACCTAAAATGGAGAGGAAATCTGTGAAATAAATTTTATTATACATTATTCCTAGGAACATCCCCAAATTCAGGATTAAGTCCGGCATTTGTTCGGAAGACGACAGGTTAGTATAAGTCATGTTAAGTACTAATATCATGTCAAAATAATACAATATAAGATATGGATAACTTGTAGGAGTCCGCCTGTATGGGTTCCATTCCACCACTTTATCTATTTCTGCCGCGTAGAAACATACATGCTGTTCTGTTCTGGTTTGAAGGATAAGATAGCTAGTTGTAGCGTTACGCTATGTAAAACTGTTATGTGAGGTGAGGCTAATGTCAGGTACCTACCCAAAATACGTAGAAAATGGAAATTAAGCACAGTAGATGGTCGCTAGAGTTAGAATAGGATGTAACAATCATCTTAACTATAGAGCATAGCATAAAATTTCACTATAGAGCATGGGCGAGTTTTACGACCATCTCGTGGGACTACGTGGTCACCACTCGAGGCCACCTAAATGGCGGAAAGTGGGTGGTGACCGAAATGTACTATGCTATTAAGAATATGCGTTATCTACATTACGTAAACAATGCTATCTAAAATTCAAGCAGTTTCTTCAGTCCCTAACAAAGATATAAAGAGCTCGATAATACATTGAGTTGCTTCGAGGAAAGAGTATACGGCCGTGCTTGACTCCTCGGCTTGACGGGGGGGGACGGGACCCCCGTGCCCCTGACTTTGAGCTGATGCTAACTGACGCTCATAACAGCGATTACACCTCCAAGTCCTATAGAATATAATCCTACATTTACATTTCATCATGTACCAACAAAACGGAATCACAGATGTGTTGTCTCTGTTAGGATTAAGTGAACATGTCTAATAATGAGGCATGCCATACACTAGCCCAGAAATAGAAAAGGCGCCGTAATCCATCCACAAGGTCTCCTATGATTTTAATATGAAGGAATTGTGAAACCCTAGCTAAATTACTTCAAAGTTAATGGTTGACGAACTTAGGCAATAAATTGTTTTGAAGACGTGAGACAGACGACTGACGAAGACTGATATTTTATAGGGTACTACATATTCAACTCCTTCATTTTTCCATCGTGTTTAATTTTGTTTATGTAGGTAATATTTACGTAAATGGTGTTTTGTTAACTCTTGGACATTATCATAGTTTATTTAACTAATTAAGATAACTGTATATATGTTGTTCTTGTTACCATTATCAAACTATTGTATATCCGAAAAAGATAAACTGGCTATGTTATTGCAATAAAGTACTTACTTACTTACTAACTAGTTTTCTCTATTTTGCCGTTAGTCCGTCTACCAACGAATTTCACATACAGTACCACATTGTTGTAGATAGAGAAATATTAGTCTTTGCTATTACTAAAGATTAGGTTGGGAGTTTAGTGCTTTCACCTCACGAACTTAATGTTCGTAGGCTTTAGAGTTACCAAGTCAGCTAAGCCGAAGCCGTACGCAAGCGTCGATTGTAACTCTCCTGAAACCCGTTCTACATCAACTCTGCTTACATTTAAGCAAACCTGAGTCTTGAAGTCTCGGAGTCGGGGAGCTCGCCGTTGCTTGTTAAGCGATTTTTAAAATGCTTACAAAACTTGGCGAAGGCGCGCACTACAGGTCGTTCGAGGCAACAAGTTCTTCAACTAGCCCTGCCTCGCTAACTTAAATAGGGAAAAACTCCAGCCTAGATGGATTAATGAGCGCAGTGTAAAAGCCGGGCGCGTTCGCAATGTAGGTAGGTTCACGCTTCGGTAGATTCCTACTCGCAAAGTTAAAATAGTAAATTTGGCCTTGTTTTCGTGAAACGCGAGTTTTAAACACGATAACGAGATTTTCATAAATTAATTATTATCAAGAGCCCATACAACGTCTCCTAAGGAGGCTTTCCCTAGAGAGTACCTACAAGTTATTTAAGAAAAGGGTGAAAATCTTTTACAGGGTAGCAACACGACTGTAATACCCTTAGTGTTGCTAGCCTGTATTGCGGTTACTGCTTACCATCAGGCATACCGCATAGCTTAGTGGTATAAAAAGTTAAGGAAAAGAATAATGATCTCCATTCTCGACGGTTGCAATAGTCGATACTACTTTCTGCTGCGTACTTTTTGGGGCGTCAAAGATACCGCGAATAGTTGTAACGGTGAATAGTCGGTTAGTAATAAACCGCCTTTGTCTATGGCGAATAGTCGAATTATTCGCCATAAAAACTGGACTTTAATGCCTGCAATAAAACTTTTATTATTATTATTATTAAAAGATTCCGGAGAATTGAGAACCTCCTTTTTCTTTGATGCCGGTTAAATAGGTAATTTATTAACAATAAATTAAGTAACAATAACTCGCTTCTGTGGTCTTTATTCGGTGCGTAATACACCATTTTCTTATTTCTTCCATCAATAAAAATATATATTGTTCTTATACCGTTTAAAGCTTTCAAGTAAGCTTGCCTAACCACACCATCAAATTAATTAATTCAAAAATATTTCGCTTAAACGATGTACATTATTTTATTTTACGATTTACATTATTTTAATTGATATGAAAGCCTATATGCCCAATTGTCATCTTGGCGTTAATGTCCCCGTTGTGCACTTGCGCGCAAGCGGTCAGCCTTGACCAGGGGCTCTGCTCTCTATTTTTTTTTTTTCGATATAAAAAGTTTAATGTTTTTTAATTACTTGTAAATTATTTGATCGGTGTACCTGTCGGTTCAAAAATGGGCAAACTCAGCGTAATGACAAAATTAAAAACCAAATTAAAAACCGTTTGACTCGACGCGAACGCTTCAAAAACAGCGCCCCATGAAACAAAATATGACAGATGAGGTAATTACAGTGGAGCGATTGCTACCTGACCTCCGTGGCCCTGTTAACAGAGGAACCTGACCAGATTGGATCATGGTTACACATTCAGACGCCTGCATGTGCAGGTTTCCTCACGATGTTTCCCACACTGTAAGAGCGTCGTTTAGATTAGTTTTTGTGCCGTACAGATTTTGTGCCCGATCTGTTGCCATGCCGCGAATCGGCTACATGTAATAAATTTGCGTACCAACACGAATATGAATACCTACAAATGTTGCAGCGTCACGTTTAACGACACAGCCACTGTGCAGCATGACCGATGGCTTACCAGATATTCATCAAACGTCAATACTCCGTCGGGACGCCAAGCTATCAACGTTTAGCCCAACCATATTTCACTGACTGCGGGCACAATTCAATTTTTGAATTCGGAACGCCTCGTGACACATTATTCAATGTCGGAATGGATAACCAACTCCTGTGCGGTCTCACGTACGGCGTGGGTTCCAGATTCAATGATTATCCCGGAAAATATTAGATTCACAATACGAAAGGCTAAGGTTCACCAACATATGTTACGTTGCGATAAAAAATGTCACCTCGTCACGTAAATTTTATTGAAATCCAGCCCTTAGTCGAAATCGGTGATAATATACCTATTAACATAAATTTGAGGACACTTTGGTGTGTTACTTTTCTTATGGCGAAAAAATAATTGGGGTAACAAGGGAATATGAGACACAAAACACCCATAAAATTAGCAGTCAAAAGTAAATGACCCATTTTATATGTTTTCGTTATAAACAAAGACACCTTATAGTTTGCTTTGTCTCAACATGCTGCAAGTAAGAGAAAAATAAGTAAAGTTAATTCTTAAATTAATCTAGCTGTTTTCGTTTGAGGGTGGCCTGTTTTAAACCCGAAAATATGTTTTAATGGCGCTGATACAATCGTTAAATAATACAGCAACACATCATTTCACCGTTATATTAATGTTACATAGAGTAAAGAAAAACGTGATACATAAATATCCCATTTGGGGTTCGGTGAAAAAGAGTTTCGTTACAAGTTCACGCGTGTGTCACATCCGGTCAGCCATTCGAGTTAAATGTGTCGCGAAACATTCATTCATTTGCAGGTTTACATGGTCGAAAAGGGTATTTAACAATGAAAGTATTAATGGTATAGGTAATGTATATACGGCGTGGGTAGGTCACCCACCGACGTGAACCGATGACCTGGTAAAGTTCGCTGGATGCGGAAGGCACAGGACCGGCCGTTGTGGAGATCTCTGGGGGAGGCCTATGCCTATGTGGGCGTCTTTCGGCTGATATGATTATTATGAATGCACCACACTCGATAGCAAAACGACGGATTCTTTACCAGTCACTTATAACTTTTCCTACCAAATGCGGCGTAAACGGAAAGGGGAGTTTGTTCGATCTGCTTCTAAGTTTTGCTTGCAATGCAACCGCTTGTAACTACTAAAGTTATGCACCGGTTCTGAAAAGTATACTTAAAGAAAAACTTATTTAATGTGAGCGTTGCATATTCTGAATCGATAACCTGCCGTGGGCACTTTGATGAATTCAGGTTAAATATTCGAAAATAACGACTCTACACAATGTTCAAAAACCGTTGAAAATGTATTTTTCACACTAAGTTTCAGGTTTTTATACCACTAAGGTGGCACACAAACGCACAGCACGACTGATGGTAAGTAGTTACCGTAACTGATGTATGTTTGCTGTTGGGTTCTGTAAAAAGACATAATATATCTTGCCGCCCTCGAGTCTACTTTCCATATTATAAGTATTGTTATGCGGCCCCTTACACTTTTGAGTGCAGTCTACGTTGTTGTTGGAAACGAAAGCGCTGAATATTTCGAAGAATTCTGGCGCGATAACATTAGGCATTAGATGGCTAAAATAAATATATTTAAATAAAGCAAGTTTTAAAAAAGGTAAAATGGTAGAATATATTGACTGTCAACTAATAATAATATCAGCCTTAGTTCCCAGCGGAACACCATGGCCTACCTCGATTCGCTAACAGTATTAAGGGGCCCACCTTACTGTGGCGAGCTCGCTGTGCATCGCTGATCGTAACTTGCATCTCTCTATAATATCTCCACGTGTTCGAATGTACTCATAGGCGCTTATTTACACTACCTACGTAAAATTAAGTATGTTTAATAAACTTGTCATCTGAATAAGTGTGTTTTATAAACTCAGCCGAATGCTGGATAGCCCCCCCCCCCCCCGGAAATCTTCACAAAGGCCGGTCCTGTGCCCTCCGCATCCAGCCGGTACCTGCGATCTTTACCAGGTCGTCGGTCCACCTTAGCCTAATTATAAAAAACTACCTAGGTATAATCGTTAATCGAATTTCATCCCCAAATTGACGCCTACGAGGAGCCAATATAGCCGCGCCATAAAACTTCACTTGAACAAACCAAGTCAAAAAATACGCCTCACCCACTTAATGCTATAGAAACAAATTATCTTTCATATTATTCACGGCGTACTTTAAGTTCACGGCATGCGAAAGTTGAAGCATATGCCAATATTGACTGTGCAAGTTGGTGAATCAATTATATTCTTATAATGTGAAAAGGATGGTAATGTGCAAAGTTGAAATATCAATTTTTTGCGGGTGCAGAGTTTCGAAGCCTACGCGAAGATTTTATTATTTTCTAACAAAAACAAGAGTCACGTAGGAGCTACATCGGTCAGACTTGATGCTACCCTTTCGCTCTAAGTTTCAGCATCACCGCGAAAATTACCAACAGACAATATACAAGATTATTTTTATGATCTACATCCCCCACCGTTTATAATAACGTAGGTCCGTCTGAAATAATTTTGATGGTGACATTTTAACACAAGCGACGACGTGTAACCCGACAGTTATCGTGTCGTGATATGCATGGTTTTTATTTAGGTACTTCATCACCACAGCCGTAACAGTCCACTGCAGGACTTAGGGCCTCTCCCACGAAAGAGGAGGTTATTATTTAGGTACTTATAAGGTTATTATTATCTTTTATTTCTGTTCCGAAGAAATCGAAAATTGATTTATTGCAGGTTTCCAAAGTGCTTCACTAAAATTAAATATATCAAAACCAAAGTCAAGCCAAGTAAAGGGTGTTTTAAAGGGTTGGGTTTTTAAATTGAAATATATCAAAGAATTACACATGAAAAGCCATTTATGTTTAAATATAATTTCGCCCATGTGGCCGTCGCCACTGGCGCGTAGATGGCCCAATCTGGATGTCCAATTTTCACACACTTTCGCAGCAAACGGTCGTATTTCGCTAATAACTAACTAATGTTGTGCTCCGTCTCTGGTTTATCGACATAGACATATCCCCAAACAAAAACTAATGGAATTACATCACGCAATCTCGGTGGCCAACGTGAAATAATTCGTTAACGAACCTTTTTTGCTCCATACAATATTTTGTTCAGCAATGACGCTCAGTTTTGGTTAATTGATTTTGACTTTCGGTTGAATAAACACACGGCGGTCATTTGGATGAAATCATATTCATATTATATTCATATTCATATTATTGCATTTCATATAACAATAATGCTAGTTTCACAATCAAAAGGCTATCATTTAATCGGTCATCTAATTAAAAAGGTTTGGCTCAGCTGTATAATGTGTTTTATAAGCAAACAAAGTGAATTGTGCTGTTTTTAGTGGTCGGCAAAAATAAATTAATTGGTTAGCAAGTATTGTGATATTGGGCAGCCTTAAATAAATCAGCAAATCGTAATTACGATTTTATAAATGTTTGATAAGCTGTGAAATTAATTTTGATGTGCTATTTTATTTCTATGCAAGTTTCAGTCATTTTACAAAAGCGCGACGGTTTTAAAATGCTACTTCGAATTTTTTTATTTCGCAAAAAACCATTATTTACTTATTTTCTGATAATATTTGATGTAGTTGCTGGTGCGACACTGCTCGTGTTTTTATTTTATGGCCGACAAAAACATGTTATGCTGTCAAAATAACTTTGTGCCGATATTTCATATTTATTATACATTGTTCTTTGTTATAATTCAATTTGAAAACAAAAGCTTTAAATGAAAATCACCCTTAATTTACCCAAGCCAAGAAGGAGTCGTTGAAATACGATTGGATCTTAATTCAGCGTAACTGTTACGTTACTGGTATCCGTTAATTCCGGCCCATCCGAATGCCTTTCAGCTGTTCGGTTGAGATTCCCGCGCAACCGCTCCCCCTTCGGAACGGAAGCGGTAACGACCACTAACAAACTGGTTAGAATTGCTGCCGACCAAAATCGGGACAGTCCATGGCCTCTGTTTATTAACCCATTGAGAAGACTGCTGTTAATTTATATAGGATTTAATACGGGTTTATTATTTTATCTAACTTTCATTAGTAATTGAGTTATGATTTAATTTAAATTCTAAGATGTGGCAAATGGCTTTCTATAACTTAATGACATAAAAAAATAAATCAGTTAAATAAAAACACCACAATTCGCCGCTACCTGGCGTATTTTTTTTTCATTTCATTGCTTGTTTTATAGTATTAAAATTTAGAAATCCATTTGTAGGAGGCCTACCCATGCTGCGTCTTCCGGTACGTGGTCGCCACTCGAGAACTATATTGCCCTATCTGCCATCTGTTCTTCGAGCTATGTGCCTCGCCCACAGCCACTTGATCCTGGCAATCCTTTTAATACTACATAAAATAACATGTTGACTTGTAAGATATAGTACCTGTGGGCAACATTAATGCTAGATTATTGGAAGTGAGTTTGTAAAACAGCTCGACGTGCCAACCTTTGAGTATCTATCTAATATTTGTGCGCGTAAAATCAACTTTATTTGAATATTTATTTGAATATATGAAAATAAAATATTCCCGTTTCTAAATATATACTCAAATAAATTACGATAGCAAAGGGAAAGGAACAGTATTATTTGGCATACAGTATTTTTCTTATCGAAAGGCTCTGTTGTGACTACATTGTAAGTCTTATTTAGTCAAAAAATAATATTCTTCAAAGAAAAATACGTTGCAGACTAAAATAATTCTATATTGAGATTAGTAGATATCGTTATAAACATACCTGTACTCCACAGGGTGTATGAAAGAAGTAAGATTAGAGTTTCTTCTCCAACTATTAAATAGGTGATAGAAATATCGAGCAAATAGGTGATAGAATAAAACGAGTGACGACCTAAGTGGTCCAGTTGGTTAACATGCCGGTCGCCACGCAGAGGTCCCGGGTTCGATTCCCGGACGAGCAGAAATTGAAATAATGAATTGTAGTTTCTGTTACGGATCTGGGTATAGACCAGACCCGTATAAGTATGTGTTTAAAAAAAACGTATATAAGTAACACAAGCTTTGCTTAGTTTGGGGCTAGATGGTGCTATGTGAATTTGTCCAAGCATATTTATTAAAGTCAAGGAAAATTTCAAGGTTAGCCACCCCGTTTGGGAATATTAAAAATGGCGACTACACTCGTACCGATCGCGGTGCCTGTGTATTTTGCTATAATAACCCTTCTTACTCCCGAATTTAAATAACAAAGCTGAACCTCTATCAGCGGGACACATGACGTGCGCGATATTGCAATGTTGCCTAGTAGCGACCCCTATATTAATATAGGGATCGTTAAGTATATCACATTGAGTTATACTGGATACGGACATGAATAATGTTAGCGTTGTCATCTTTCAAAGGCGCCGAATTCTTGGTCGCGCCGATATTATTTTATAGTGCTCGGTGATGGTATAAAATGGGGCAGCCCCATCTGCCCCTGTTTGCCTCGTTAGCAGGGCAGATGGGAAAATACGTTTATTTGCAACGATAGAGCCGGACCAGGCGTTTAACGTACGTAGTACGGGTAGATATAGGGTATGTTAGGGTAGGGTCGGGGTAGGATAGGCATAGGGCTGGGGTACGGTAGGGTAGGGATAGAGTTCATTACATTGAAACCACGCGAACGAAGTGACACCGGTCAGCTAGTGTCATATAATTCTGATCCTCGTAAACTGAAGGGTCCTGTAGTTCTTGACTTTTGTTATATTTATATATTGTTAGAGCACTTTTAAAGGTAACCTATTTCGTAGCCCAAAATTTGGCAAGAAGCAAGGTCTAAAACGCTCACAGTAGGTATTAAGAAAAAAAAAACATCCGACATTTGCATTTGAAAAATCTTAAGAAAAGTCGTCATCCAACCGAAACTTAGACCTAAGTAATGTTTTTGTTAAATATTATTTACTTACATTTCACTTTATTAATTATTATCCAAAACATAAATAATGATCATTTAATTGCTACTTCGGATAATGTAACGACATTTTTTATATCGGCACCCGGCGTCGTTTGATTCTGATAGCGAGCACACACTATCAGCAGCCAAATTGTATTGTAACAATAATAAAGTACCGTGGATTAGAAGCAAGAGGGCACGAAGCTTTTCAAAAAGCTCAACGAACCGTAAAATATTTGTCTGTACAACGAGGATTGATCTAAAGAACTGTTTGACTTGGTGCCACCGCACCCTACGGCGATGGGATAGATTTCATCCACACAATCTAGATGCCTGGCAACCAACTAACGTACGGGCATCACGAGCCTTTTTACCATGCACGAGCAAAATGTGGACTGAGATCCCGAAGTCCTGCCTTAACATGAGGTTCTTCAATAGGCATGAACAGGTACCTCACCCTCTCCCCTTAGGTTGCAGAGTTCCCGAACGACGGTAGCCACTTTCCATCAGGTGGACCATCCATTCCTGTGCCTCCCTAGGCAATAAAAATATACGAGTATATATCTCATAGGAAGTAGATACACAGGCGAATTATTATTCAGCGCAAGAGGTAGAACGCGCAAGGCTTCCGTTAAACTTTGAACAGCGGTTTGCTAGGCGAAACTTGAGACCTTTATGTTACGGATTCTATGCCTTAAGTTGCGGCAGAGCGTTTACGCGTAGCATCCGAATCCGCGAAAACGCTGTCCTAGGTAGCCACTAAGGAGCGATCGAGACTGTATTGATTGTCTCATATTATCGGCCGATACCGAGATGGAAAGCGGATGTATTCTCTTAAAAAATAAAATTTTCTAGTACCAGTATTAATAGAGACTTTACATGGATTGAGTAGGAAAGCGGACCCTGGCAGAGGCCGGGATAAGCGCTAGGACGATGATGATTAATATATAGAATAGACTTACATAAAAAGTTTACAAGAAATTTCTTGTAAATTTTCACATTATCACATTGTAAAAATGATTAAATATCTTGGCTGGATTTTCAGCTAGAATAGCCGACCGTGCCCTCGGTCGGTCCTTAGTAGAAGATATTCGAGTTCTGTCCTTGTTTTGTATAATTCGTCAAGCTTTAACCAACTAGTTCAAGAAAGAAATCTACGAAATCGTACTGAATTGTATACTGTACTTCGTGTTCAGACGAACTGTTACTATGGACCAAAAAAGACGAAGTGTTTGGAAGAATCTCGGCCTTTTTACGCTAATAACTTAACTCTGACTTGGGTAACTTGAACTCGGATCGGTGGCAACGCTCGATTATAAAGTACTTATTGCTATTCAAAAATTTGTTTTAACCAAAAGTAAGAAATTCGGCGAACAGATTCGCTATTATAGAAATGGATACGCGTATGTCCTACGCAAATTAATTAACATTAAACAAAACGTGTCTATTTCGGTGCAAATTCGTACTACGCCTGGCAAGCATGCTTATTCGCATGGGAATAAAACACCCGAGCTTTGTATTACGATATTTATAGAAATTAATTCCGAAATTCTTCTTAACATGCCGCAGTCTGTTCGCATTCGACGCTAAATTAGTACAATTTGACGCGACTGTTGTAAAACGCGTAAAATCAAATAAGAATCAGGGGCGCTACACCTTTAAAGCGATAAAACAAAAATATAGCATGTAGCAGGTTTTATGGGGGCTGCTTTATTACATCTAGCCGCGAACTCGACAAAATATTTATTGGGTTTACGACCACCGTCAAAGTCACAGGTTAGCTGTAACCGAGCTACGAGCGCTGCCTGCCAATGCCCGTGTTTAGTTATTTGAATAATTGGTCCTTTGTGTCCAACGTTGAAAAGGTTGCGGGTTTAAACATAGCGGGACTGTGAAGGATCTAATAGGATTGATGGCACTAAATATGAGCTAGATTGGTGCGGCTTGCACCAAATTTGTAAACGCATTTAAGCTGACACTTAAACAAAAAACTTCATCCAAAAAAACGTTAAACGTCAATCTTAAACGTGTTTAAGAATTTGGTGCAATCCGGACTGTCATTGATCATCATCACAGCCTGTAACAGTCCACTGCAGGACTTAGGGCCTCTCCCACGAAAGGGGAGGCTATTGCCATAATCTCCACGCTTGGCAGGCGGGTTGGAGATCGCAGTGTTTAAATGTAACAATGGAAAATGCTGCTGCCCATTTTCCAGACTTAGGAGACTCTTGATCTTTTGCCTCGAAAACATTAGTCGCCTTGTACGACACCCATGAGTGTGAGGGGTTGGTGCTATTCTACTCTGCCGGACACCACACGGCCAATTAACACTGTCATTGATAATTGTTAGTATATAAGGTTTTTTTTTGTGTATTTCCTAATCTCAACCAAGGACGGACATGGATGCCAAATAATCCCGTGCAAAAGTTAAAAGAGAAACCTTCGCGGAACCAATTTGCTCTACCAATGAGAAGAAGAACTTAAATATTCACATAAAAGTTTGTCTACGTGACTAGTTTGTTGGACGTACGAGTAAACTATATTTAATAAATTAGTAAGGTAACGAACGAATCTAGTGAAGTTACCATCAACCCTTAAGTTTTTAACTTACAAAACTCAATGTAGGACAGTCGTAGAACTTTACATGAGTTTACGATGTGGGATAGTCCAGAAGCAACAGTTAAGCACTTTAGCTGTGACACATTTGGGTCCTTTAGACAGGTAGGTCTGGCCACAATTTACAATCGTACTTAAGCCTTGGAAACTGGGTACCTATTTTACTTTGGGCACGTTCTTGTGGTAGGACTAAATTCTTATTCCTCAAGTACAGAAATGTTCCGTTCTGAAGCTTAGGAATAAGATGGCACACAGGCTTTAAAACAAATTTTCTTGGCGTAAATGTCCCGATTGCGCTCTCGTGCACAAGGATCTCAGGTCCGCCAGATTTAGCAGATCCGATGATTACAGTGGAGCAACTGCCATCTGATCTCCTTGACATTGTTACCAGGGGAATCTGATCAAATTGGATCCTGGTTACACATCCAATCACCTGAATTCTTTCATCACGAAGCTTTCGCTCACCGTAAGAGCATCGGCTAGCATTCAACTAATGTACATAACTCTGAAAAGAGTCATTGGTAACATGGCCGCAGTGGGATTCGAACACGGTACCTCTCGCTTACGACACGAATACCTTAACCACTAGGCCACCGACGCTCCCACCCTTACTACAGGTATCTACAATAATGTTCCTAATGTACAAAGCAAAGCATTATTAAAAGAACACCTCAACATATAAGGCTCGGAATATGAAAACTTCAAAGAAAACAATTACGTGAACGCGCCCGAGTCCCAATACGCATAATTGAGGAGCATATTTGGTTTCACAGTTATTTTGTAGGTAAATTAACCAATTACGGGAAATCATTGTCCAATATTGTGCAGTTAATTGTTTGTGTTTTGCGGCCATCGGTTAGAATTTAATCACGCACATCCAGTTAATCAAAACTATAACTATAATAAATGGATTTGTTCTAGAATAGCGACCCGTTCCGGCTTAGCACGATGAGGTGTTCTAGGGTTTTCTCTATTACAATAAATATATCAATTATACAATAATATGTTGAAAATCGCATTAAAATCCGTTGCATAGTTTAAAAGATCTAACCGTAAATAATAATACATATACACATAAATACACAGGAACAGATGGCGGAAAACGACTTTGTTTTGTACTATGTATAGGTATGTATGCATGTATTATACCTATGCATTTAATCATCAGAAAGAAATTCTCGAAAATATAGTGAAAACCGCATCAAAATCCCTTGCTTGGTTAAGGTTGAGTTAGCGGACATATAGACGCAGAGAGACGCGGGAAGCGACTTATGTAAGAAAGGAGGATAAGAATTAAGGACTAAAGTCATTTGGCTTACAGTTTATTGGGAATGCCTACTTCCAGCACTTAATAAACAAGTGATTATAAATAACCCGCCACAAAAACTTTATGAAATTTGTAAATTATGCGAAACCTAAAATTAAGTTTGCAATATGCTACAACTCCAAAACAAATACTCATACAATTGTGTGGCTTAATATCCACCCAAAACTCGTTACGAGGTTGTCAAGCAGCCATTTTTTACCGGCCGTTTCGAACAAGTTCCCATTTCAAACTTTAAATTAATCCGTAACAGAACGTCACAAGTTCCATTGTTGTGGCTTTCTTAATTATTTTTAGGAGGCAAGTCCTTCGGGTCGATAGTTATTTGTATGTGGTAATGACGGGTGTCACCCTCAGTTACCTGAATTTATGAAGCGAGCTTTAAAATTTATACTGAAGATGTGGAAGAGACATGAAAGGACTCAATTAAAAAAAAATTAATCGGATTAGTGAAAAGGATATTTCAAAATCAATTTATTTTAAATTTCTTGTGTTTTGCATAGGTAGTAATTTTACAATACAAAATTACTGAATCAGGCAAGCAATCAGGTAGAGAGGAGGAACTAAGCTTTATAAAGAGTTTTACTTTACTTTATTATTAGATAATGAATCATACTTTGAGAATAATATTTCAACAATATAAGTTTAGCACTTTATAAATTGAATACCGAAGATAGATAAGGATATAAATTTTGGTTGAATGAAGGTTGTATTGCTTTGTCGTTGACTTGTTGACTTCAAAATTTTCCAACGTTAGCATAAATCGTAAACGTCAAGCTAGACATTTCCATTAGATGCGCTGCCTGGTACTTCAAACTCTGTGGCTACTTTAAACCTGCTTGCTTGTCACAATACCTAATCTCAACGCCCCAAAATCCCTGTAATCAGTCTACCCGACGTTCTCAAATCAAACGCCCTCGCGTAATCGATAAATCTCCTGGATCCTAAATAAAGACCGTTGCGGCACAAAACTGGTCACGTGACACCGGTATTTTCCCTCCAAGCACAATGGCAGCTAATCCACACTCTGCGCCGACTTTTCGGAGAGTGTTGACTGTGCGCTCGAGTCGCTGTTTCCGACCCGAAGGTTGAAAGCGTTTTACCTGAGCCAATAGTTGGTGAACCCTGCTTTTTAAGTGCCCCCGAGGAGCCGGGAATGATTTTGTTGTGTACATGTACACACCGTGCCCTCAGTAAGCACTTGATATTTTGCTGGCCTTGGGGCGTCCAACACAACCGCGTCATTTCTCTTAATTCGAATGTAGGTACATGTACAAATTATGTAATTTCGGTTCTAATAAATATTAGGTAATATTGTTAGGCACTGGAACGATGTCCATATTATTATGGGATCTAAGCCGGTTTTGTTCAGTAAAGGGTAGTAAATATACAAGTGCCTTTTACTAGACCAAACTGCTAGACGGTTAGAATTAAGATTTTTATTTCATTTATTTTTGTTTTTATTTTGTATTACACTATGGACTATGGAAAAAAGGTATTGAATTGAATTGAAATATTGTCCTATTATTAGGAAGTACAGTTCTATTTACTTAAAATACATATCTATCACTTGTTTTATTATCACGTGATAACAATCGTAAGCACCACCGCCCACCCACCAATACAATTTCATCATACTCAACATACAATTTTATCCAATTATTTCATTATGAAATGAAGGAGTAATTTTTGATATTTATATTTTTGTTAGTTCAATTTAACATATCCATCTCGGTTTAAAGATATTTTATTCTCATTTTAAGACAGAATAACACTCTTACTTGAGAAGAATGTTGAATACATACAAATTTACATAGTATCGTTCACTCGTACAGAACAGCACCACAGTCACAACCCACGGATTGGATTTTACAAAATCACATAAACACTTTTGCCACTTCACTAGACCAAATTAACAACCTCTCAACACCATTTCAACACATTTGTATAATATGTAGGGCTAATTTACGCTTAAAATCATTAAAGGAATCGATACTTTTTACTTTCGAAGGTAAGTTATTAAACAGTTGCGCACCCTCATAAGTGATCATTCGTTTACCGTAGTTAGTGCTGAATTAATTAATTCTTGAGCTTAGTTGTGCACATGGATATCACGCGCGAATGATTAGTTTAATTGGAATATTAGATAAAGAATGTTAGGTTCTGAAAATTAATTTGAGAATTTAATATTTTGTATAAATAAGTTGCTCATTTGATTATATATAAAAATGACAGACGGATGTCGTCTAGAAATATGGTGGGGAAAATGGTCACTATTGGGGGAAATGTAAGTCCGTGTTGGAGGTAAGTCGAATGTAAGTCGATGTTAAAACGTTGAACAGATCGGTTGAGAAAACTCTGTACCTAGTCCTAATCAAGACCTGAATAAATATTGCTTGGAAAGTTTCATAAAGTGATTTTATTATAAGAAGTATTATGCTGATTTATATGAGGGGTCATGTGGTAGACATTATGTTTGAATATTTTTCGTTAAAAAAATAGCGGGTATCGTGTTGCGGTGGTGCGGTGGAGCTTGATTTGGTTTGGAGCGCAAAAATGTTCGATGGGTATTCTTGTGCTGATGAAGTTGTGATAAAATAATAAATCGATTTTCCAAGTTCACGTTGTGTCAATTATCCCTTCTATTTACTAAAAAAAATATTAAGAATTTTCCTTACGAGTAGGTACGCAAGCACTGTAAATTGACATTCGCACTTTTTAGGGAGGCAACGAACTATGCCACGAAGGGAACCCTAAAATGATGATAGTTTTATCTTAATATGCGCCTTCCATGTCAGTCGGTTGTCGATCAGCAGCCTTAGATATTTTTCAGCCTGCCTCTCTTGTATCGGTTAGTTGTTGGTAGTTAAAAATGGGTGCATAGGTAGTGTTTTATTTTTAGCTTTAAATATTACGTAGGATGTTTTAGCCACGTTTATTGTTAGCAAGTTCGACTGGAGCCGGTTGTGAAGGGTGTTCAAGTCTTTCTAGGCTAGTGAAGTAATGTCATGTATAGACGTACCAAAGTAGAAAAAGCACGTATCACCCGCATACAAGGTTATATGTCCGTGTAATTGTAAATCTATGATGCTATTTACATAAATCGAAAACAAAAGAAGTCCTAAAATCGATCCTTGGGGTACCCCAAAAGACACTAACTGGGATTTGCTTTGGTGTTCTTGGATTTTTACTATTTGTTGTCAATTTTTCATTACTCAAACACGCCGAGTGCATTACCGTTTACCCCAGTTCGACTGAGTTTTATGTATTAGAAGGTCGTGACTCACCGTGTCAAATGCCTTTTTGAGATCGATAAAGACTCCCAGTGCTCCCAGACTCTTCTCATTAACGTTGTGTCTAATTTTGTTTACCAAATCTATAGTCGCAGCCAGTGTATTGCTTTTTGGTCTAAAGCCGAACTGACGTTCAGTTATAAAATTTATAGATGTTAAGTAAGATCCTAAACGTTTGTGTAGGATTTTCTCAAAAATGTTCGATAGTACGGGGAGTACTGAAATTGGTATATAATTGCCAGGGTCATTTTTAGAGCCAGACTTGTGAATAGGACTGACATCTACACTATACAAGCGTAATAGCGAATGTGTTGTACGTGCTAGCTTTAGTTAACTGGCCTGTCTAACATCTAATTCAATTCCTTGTTTCATTTAACTATTATGATATAATAAAATTTTAATTTCTACAAAGATGGTCGCACGGACCCCCCGAGCGTAAGTTAACCATCAAAGGAACGGTTAACCGCAGCATTCCGGCTTAAACCGGATCTGCGCCCCGCGAAAAGCTGCTAACTACCAAATTAACCATTTAATTTCGCAATTACAACCGGCTGTGGTTTTGCGCAATTATCCGGTTTAAACCGGAGCCAGCCATTGACCGGCCGGGGCTGAACGATTAAACACTTAACACCTGAATGAGACTTTTAATGCCTGAACTGCGAAAGTAATGCCACAAATCTCACTAACCAACAATTATGGTCATGAAAGAAATAGCATTTAACTATTGTTAAGTAATCTTGAACTTTTCATCTTGAGGACCTCTAATTTTGACGTCTAGGTGTAGCTCATCATCTTAGCGTTAATGTCCCGGTTGTGCTCTCGAGAACGAGGGCCGCATCGGGGTCCGCCATGACCATGATCCAGGATTTGGCGATCAGATAATTACAGTCGAGCGACTACCATCTGACCTCCGTGACCCTGCGCTACCAGGGGAACCTAACCAGATTGGATCATGGTTACAAATTCAGTTGCCTGAATTTGCAGGTTTCATCACGATGTTTTCCCTCACCGTAAGAGCATTGGTTAGTGTTCAACTAATGTACATAACTCAGAAAAGAGTCATTGGTACATGGCCGCAGCGGGATTCGAACCTGGTACCTCTCGTTTACGAGTTGGATACTCGACCGCCCGGCTACCGACGCTCTTACGTCTAGGTGTAGTTATTTGATGTTAATACAGCTATTTAATTTAAAAGCTGTATTAACATCAAATGTTGATGATGACTGGACTGGATGATGACCGGAAGACACAACGTGGGTAGGCCTTAAACAAGGTGGACCGACGAACTTGAGTACACCTGGATGCGAAAGGCACAGGACCGAGCTTAGTGGAGATCTCTAAGGGAGGCGGGCGTCTTACGGCTGATATGATGATGATGTTGATGATGACAAAGTTGTGTTGTGGCTAATTTTGTGTAAGTGCACTATTATAACTTCGATATTTAAAAATTGTTCAACGCAATTTCTTTAGTCGACTATAATTACTGGTTAGTATTTAAGATTGGCCGTGTGGTGTTCAGCAAAGTAGAATTTCACCAACCCTTTAGACTGGGTATCGTGAAAGGCGACTGATGTCTTAGACCAGAAAATGGGCAACAGCGTTTTCTAACGTGTGTTTTAAAATCTCCAACCCGCCGCGGAGATGATGGCAAAGCCCTCCACGAATTAGGAGGCGACTCAAAGCCAGCAGTAGACTGTTGATGTGTGATGTGATAAGATCCTTTTTTTAAGCATAATATAATTTCTTCTATTATCACGGTTAAGAAACACACAACTGCAAAATGTTTTTTAAGTTGTAAGTGAAAAATTAAAATATTTTTGTCGTTTCCGAACGTCTCTCCTTAATATTTTCAAAGTTTGTAGACATTTAATTGAGCATCAGATACAGGAGTTCCTTACGTAATCTAAAAGTATTTTTTTTAAATTATTGTTTGAGTTGGTTTGTTGAATCTATTAGTAAGTATTTCTTTTAAATCATTTTAGTGCCGGCGTACTACACATAGTTCACTTGTAAAGGGTGCTTATTACGTGGGCTGTGTTATACAGATAGTTGAAAGTTTGTCGCTATTGAGGAGGATCTTCGATAAACGCAGTTTATTATATTCTCGACAGACTTAAGTGAGCGTTTGTCAAGTATCCCGGGGGAGACCCCGGGATACGTGTTGTCCGGGATTACTTTGACCCCGGCAAGATCTCGGAACAACCCTTTGGTCAGTAATACTGTAACTTATTTCCGACGACCTCGGGTGTTATCGAGTGTTGTGTTTATAGGTATAACGTGATTTAACCACGGATTTAACTATAACTAATAGGTACTAATAGTTACGTGATACCCTTTTCGGTACTCAACTTTTTTAATAATTTATTTTACAAGTAAACTAAATGAATTGACTGGTTGCAAATGTAGAAATGTAGGTGCATTAAAACAAAGTCCTTCCCACCGCCTGTCCCTCTGCATGTGTTAATATGTATGTACGCTCTAGATCTTTTAAACCACGCAACGGATTTTAATGCGATCTTCAACAATACATAAAGTGATTCAAGAGGAAGGTTTACGAGTATAGGGTAAGACTACACGCGGGCGAAGACGCGGTGGGCCAGCTAGTTCATTGACAAAACACCTGTCTACCTTTTTTTTCAATGTTAGTGGTATTACCCAGCTTCGATCCAAAGGCTGCCTAGGAATGGGAGGATCCACGTGGGATTCCTAGCATTAACAGATGTCTTTATACCAAAAGTCACAAAAACTATACCGATTAACTTAATGGTGAATTTTCATATTAAAATTGCCATACAATATTAAATAGATACTTATTACCTACAGTCTACTCAACTAGATACCTCGTCTTGTAGCTCAGCTCAGCTCTTCCTAATGTATTTTCTTTCTTTTTCGTGTAGGTACCACGTACTAATTATTAGATGATTATCTCCAACTAACGACCCGCCCTGGCTTCGCACGGTTTTTCACGTATTATACATATTAAACTTAATTATTAACCTTAAAAAAATATATAGTTCTTTATAACTTGAAAAATTTCTGATTTCAAATTTCGATTTCACTATAGTGAATATCGCATTAAAATCCGTAGTGTATTAAGCGTAGTAGGGAAGCGACTTTGTTTTATACTATGTATTATATATACAGGGTGTCCCGTAAGGTAACGATAAGTTTGAATAGGGTGATCGAGGAAGTCACTAGGGTCACCAGAAAAATATAAAAAAAAATCGCTCTTGGATATTTTGAAAATTAGGGCAATTTTTGTTTTTTATCGAAAATTGAACACCCGTTGAGCCTATTTCATTAACTGTGACTACAAATATTGCTTTAGAAAAAAATAAAAAACTGTTATGTAAACGTTAATAACCTTTCTACAATCTGAAATAAAAAAAAACAATACATATCTGACCAAGATCATAAAGAAAATCATGTTTGTCCCTTGCCAAGGATTTAACAATTACGATTTCACTCAACTTTATCAGTGTCCTGAAAAAAAAATGTACAATGCAACTCTGGCAAGTTTCCTAAAAAGTTAGCTTACTTTATCACCATTCTAAAATAGTATTACACTTATTTAGTTAATTCATAATACGACAGCTAAAAATAAATTCCGAGAAATGCACCCCAAAATCAAGAGACAAGCGAGATTGACGAAACCGGTTTTAAGGACAATACATTGTTAATAGAGGGAGTGAGACAGGTAATAAGTTATTTAAGTTATTTTCTGAAGCAATATTTGTAGTTACAGTTATTGAAATAGGCTCAACGGGTGTTCAATTTTTGATAAAAAAAAATTAACATAATTTTAAAAATATCTAAGAGCGATTTTTTTTAATATTTTTCTGGTGACCCTAGTGACTTCCTCGATCACCCTATTCAAACTTATCGTTACCTTACGGGACACCCTGTATAATCGACAACCGCTACTTTCCGATCATACAACTCTGCAGCTCTTATGAAAACCCGACCTTCATCGAAATGACGTCATAGCAGTGCTAATGCAAAACCGCGGCTGGCAAGTTGTGATCGCGAGCAGCTCCCGCGTCGCCTCACCGCTAATGCCTGAGGAAATGGGCCCGCGTGTCGTGGGACCGCGCCGGTGTGACAATTAGCCGTCTCTATGGGGGAATACTCGATTGATGCCTACGTGTGACATACAGCGAATATTTAATTATACTAATTAACATTATAATTACAAGTTTATAGTTTACTTAATAGTAAATAATATTATGAATTGACATGTAAAATTGTTACCAATAAAGTATTGTATTATAGTGCTAATAATTTACTCGAATGTGTCTATTCGCAGTTGGTGTTTAAGTCAGCTATTTACGCAGTGGGATGAGGTTCCCATCTGCAGATACAATTCGCTCTCCAGATGGTGCTCAACGCATTTCTATTAAGAAAATATATTGCTAAATGTAGTTACATACCGCAATATTTAGTTAGATCTTCGCTACAAGTTCGAATTAGGCAATCGCCAATTGTACTATCCGCGAAAAGGATTTTTTTTTCCATTGAACATATCTCGAATTGGATCAATCGCATACAAACGATGTTTACTAACTATGTAGGTACTTATATGTCCTCATGTCAAAAATACTCGAACAAAAAGAAATAGTCCTGACTCAGGTTTTCTAAGTTCGAAATCTAGATTACTTAATTAAAAACTATAGTATGTACATAATCTTTTATAGCAGGTACGTGGGCAAAAACTGCACATAGGTATTGAAAACTCAATTTATTGAAAAGGCATAACCCGTACGGCATTTCTAAATACGAGTAGTATTCTATAACATCACAAATTCTGCATTAGAAAATTCTGCGTTTCACTATTTCGGTAGGTATTCGGCGAATACCTAAACTACATAAATGCATACAACATTGCAACAACAGCGTTTCATTCGCATTCCAATCAAGCATTCCAGATTTTGTATACAATATTCACGCCATTCAACCTGGGGGCTCGATTTGGTCTGTACTCGAGTTGGAATGTAGGTACAACGCGATGCACTACGTGGTAGCTGCGAGCCACTATAGGTGATTGTAATAAAAAAAATACCAAAATCGTTTGTATTTATTTTTTTATTACAATTCTTAATCACTTTGTCAGTTTTCCTTTTGAAAGCCACAATGATTTATTGACAAAAAAAATTTGCTAATATTTTTTTATTTATTGTACTTACTAAATTATGAAGTAAAATTTAGAGGCTGTACTATCAAAAAGTATTTTAAATTTATAAGACGAAGTATGGAAATTCATTACAGCAATTTTCATTTATATAATAAAAGAAACCTGCAGTTTAAGAATGAGTTATTTATGCTTAAGGGATAGCTAATAAGCCCTTGTTTTAGCCAATTCCATTTGTTTAACAATGCACCTAAGAGCACCTGTATAGCAGTAGCTACAAATGGTTATTTTTTCTAAAAGTGGTCATGTACTTATAAACGCGTACTGTACTAATAACACCCACCCTCCCTCCTCGTCACCCTTAGTGACGAAGCAATTAAATGGCTGACTTCGCTTGATTTAAATTTGTAGTTGTATGTGTTTCTCGTAATTTTTGCCATACGAATAAATAAAATACTCTCCTGGTATTATTATAGCGGCTTGCTTGACACTTCAAAAACACGATTCGTGTTTACGGATCCAGACGGAACTCATTATAGACCTTCCAAAGATATCCACAAAGGCCGGTAAGGCCGGCAAAAGGACTATCATGCTCATGTAAAAACTGAATTATAGTACTTAGGTGTAAGTTCATGCCCGCAATTACAGTTGCCATTATTATAAGAAAATAAGCCCCCAGAAGAGAAAACAATAAAAATCCTTTTCATCGGCATCTAATATAAAAGCCGCTTACTGAAAATATACAGTTTGCCCGTTGCGAAGCAGCTATAATGAATGTAAAATGTAATTCGGGTTCACTGCACACAGAGACTTTGATTATTGAATGTACCCATGTCTTTATGGAACACAGGTACTCGGTGTCTCCACGTGTAGATACGTTGACAAAAAATGTTAGCACACTTTTTACTTAAAATTTTCAATTTGTTAAATAGGTACGGTTCCTTCCCTCCCCCAATAGGACGGAGTGTCACCTCACTGCGCATTCAGGATCCAACAAAGCCTCCACAAGTATTATTGTCTACCATTTTGCTGGTAGGTATTTTCGTTACAGCGCCCGGGACTGAGAGGCCTACTCGGTATTCATGCCAAATATTGAGTTTTGAGCAACAAGAACGTCTCGTAATGAGCCGAGGATTTTATTGTTAATTATTGCGGTCTTTGGCATATTGAGTTTTTCTAAACGACAAAAATCTCTTTCTATCTGCGAGTGTCGGTTATATTAAGTTTTGTGGACAATATTGTGTCGATAACATTTATCGTCTCCATGTCCCGCGACCCTATAAGGTCGGGGGGCGACGTCACAACGTCTCTTACTAGCGACGACGTAAAATCACAACAACAAACACGCGGTGTGCATAATGCCACACATGCCAAGTTCCACGCTAACTGCATTGTGATGCACTCAATGCTGTCCAGCCGGCTTGAGTTGAATACGTGCTGACAAAGAGTTAACGCAACTTGTCCGTGACTGCAAATAATGTCGTACGAGGTACACTAACTTTATGGTCGTAGGAGTTTGCGGCGGTCCGGCGCTTTGTTAGTAACTCAAACGGCGGCCAGAATGGAAAGAAAGCAGTGGTGCTCAGTTGCCCAGTTGCCTACGACGGCAGTCCCTCAGCGCGTGTGCCACAATCGAATTTTGTAACAATTGTTTGCAAGAACGTGGAGGCATGGAGGTATTTTTAGGGGCCCGTGAACTGGGGCCAAAAGATGCCGCCTTCTACCAGTTGGTCAACAGGATAGGACTTTACGGATCCACTGCTACTTCTCTGTCGGTTTAAAGCTAAATCGCTACGAAACACGTACTACGATGCCTCAATAAAAAAAACTTAAACAAAATTGTAAATAAATACAAAATTGTTATGATTTTTGAATCCATCATGCTGCGACGGAAATTATCTTTTTAGTTTTAAATGGCGTATCGTAAATTTTTTTCTTTTCTAAGAGTGAGAGTTATATTAAGCACGTTCACTCGCTCGTGATATTTGGTTACGCCCGAATAAACAGTATAACGTTCCTAGCGGAAAACGAGGCATTATTTTTTTAAAGGGACCTTCGTTAGTACGAACGGCCGGAAGAAAATGTGTACAGTGCCACCAACTTATCTGCTGAGTAGACAAAGTCAGAACCACCGACACCATTTAGTAAATGTGGTTCCACTAACGTCATTAGCGCCGACACGTACTGAATAGAACAGCGAAGCCGCTGGCACTGTACGGTACACACGTCCTGCCCAACACAAACGAAATTGGACGCGCACTGGTCTAGTGGCAGCATGCTTGCGAGACCGATAACAAAGGTTAAACAGCGCTCGCTGGGTCCGGGAACTGGATGGGTGACTGTTTCGTACTGTGAAGCTAATCGAACTTCAGTACCGTAAGGAATTCGCCACTTGTCGTGTCTCCTAATACCGTTGGCGAAGCGAGGTCGACCAATGGCTTCCGCTGGGCATGAGTCTTTTTGAACAAAGGAGTTTCGGGCGTCGATAATTAGGAAGAAAATTAGGGACTATATACCTGAAACTGTTGACTGCGTGTTGTCATTAAAATAAAGTATTTCATTTACAATGCTATAGAAAAAGGCCGACTAGTTATTTAACTATTCGTAAATCCGAAAATCGAGTATTTGAATTAGTTTATTAGAATAATGTTACATTTGTCACGACTTGATGAAAATATATCACTTCTATCCACAGCTTGGACAGGGCCATATTAAGAGACTAAATCTTTCTCGTGGACCCTCAGGAGCATACACAGGAGGTACAGAATCCCTCATACAGCATCTAACTCGCACTTGGTCAGTTATTCTTTTATTTGTTTCAACGTCTTGAATTTAAAACAAGTCGAAGCTTTTATCCAATTCAGTCTCTTGTAACATGTCCAGAATATTGTGAGCGTCAACAGAAATCTGGACATTTATGAATATTTTATCGCTTTGTAGAAAAGAAAGAGCAAACAAATTTAGTAATGGGATTCCCTTCGTATACATATTTGATGAGACGCTTCGATTTGATTTGATTTAATTTTTTCTTCTTCGAATATATATTACCTAGGTATAATATATTTGTAACTATCAATATTCGCTGACATGCTTAAAGGTTTCTGCTATAAAATGTGATAACTAAAACACTAATGAACTTGAAGTTTGATTGAACATCGTCACCAAGAACGTTCACATTTTCGTTACAATTATTATTTGGTCCACAAAGGTCCGTTATGATTGAATAAAAGGAAATTAAAAGCTGCCAAACTGTTGATGACGTGGATAAAGTTCCCAGTTCCCACCTCTCGCAACGACAGCTTCGTAAACTAACCCGAACCGAAATAAAACTTTAATTAAAACAAAAATCCATTTATGTTTCTTTTGTTCTGGGGATCTACACACGTCAATCATTAAAAATTACGGATGTTAGCTCTAACAGCGCTTGAACTGTTCATATTTTGAGTTTTTTGAGACTTTGGAGACTTTTTGAAATCGGCCTAGTTGCGATGTGGCTAAAGCTGGCTGCAAGTTTCCCGCTCGATCGTCCCGCCCGGTTACCGGGTCAAGCCACCGGATGTCGGGAATTCGCGTGTGTGGTAACTGCCCAGCTACCTGATGGTACTTATTGTCTATTCTATGACCTATTCGAGCATGTCATAGGTAAGACGCGACAATGTCTTAGAGGCAGACAACTAACAAGACATTGTGATCTACAATCGGTGCACAGTGTCAATTTATGACAATACCAAATGTGGGGGCGGCGGCTCGAATCCTGTAGCGGACTAATGATGCGATGTATGATGACCGGATGCATTCAAACGCCTCAGCCCACCTATTTTGAAATCTGAGACCTGACTTATTGAGATGCATTGGCGACTACAAACTAATTGTAAGGCTATGTATTGATGCGGCCATCCTAGCCTGGCTGGACTACAATTTGTCGGAACGTGCCCGGATTCTAAGTCAGATATTCATGACAAATTATTCATGCGTAAAACCAAATGCGTCTGCGCCCAGGTGCCGGTCGCACAATGTATTGTTGCAAACTAAGTGTAGGTACGCCCGCTGTAAAATTACATAGTTAGCAGGGATACTTGGGCTTACTGCGAGGGAATACAACAACTAGGTACCTTGTAAGCTAGCCGGGAGCGAGATTAGATACTCAATTGGGTACCAACTCCCAGTAGTGGACTCGAATGACGGACATCATTGTCTGTAGGAAGGAAATCTTGGTAATTACGAATATTTAAGCTCTTAGTAACTCACCCCGATACTACAGTAGGCTGATTACGTAACTCTAACTAACGTAACAACTCTGATTTCAATAATTGGACTAGTTACTTTTGCGATTGGTACGTAATGATGCCTCAATTGATACGTTATATACTTACGTTCAATCTCATATCTCTCAAAATATCTACATTTCCAGGTTTTGTCTTTATTTTTCACTATCGTTTTTCGTTCATCACTACCACTACCTATTATAAAAAGTCCTACAATTAAGTATAGTCCCACGCCCTGTGTGCAGGTCTGTCTGTTCGCGATAAACTCAAAAAATACTAAACGGATGTTCATGCGGTTTTCACCTACAGACAGAGTGATTCCTGAGGAAGGCTTAGGTGTATAATTTATAAAGATTATTACCCGAACGCGACGAAGAGGTGTCGGAAGACTTAGAAGGCATGCAGTAATTAAAAGAGACCTTGGCCTATGCGGCGTCGTACCAAGAAATGGAGGTAATCAAAAACGGACTATAGAGAGAAGGGATGATTGCCCCACCAGAGCGAATGTACTGTCAGATCGTCTAAGTATTGATGAAGAGTAAGGGCACATATATAAGGGCAAATCTTTTTTTTTGTTACCTGTACGACAGACAAACAGGCAAGCGAGCCACCTGATAGGAAAGTGGTCACCGCCGCCTATGGACATCAGCAACACCAGGGGCGTTACCATATCGTTGCCCGATTCTAAAGAGACCTCTAATATACCTCTTCAATGATCCCATGTCATAATCCAAAGTAAACATTGTGGCTGCGATCTCATTCCAGAATCGTACGAGCGAAAAACGTTCTTTCGAACCTTCGCATGGCATGGCATCGCACCTTTACTTACAAGCCGCGTACGCGTCGCGTCCGCCTAGCTACGGCTTAAGGACCGAACAGGAAACTCGCAGCCACCACCCTGTTGGCGTGCACGCAACGCGACTAGGCAACGATGTGGTTTTCTTTAACTGGAAACTATTTTGATCAAAATAGTTTTTAGCAGCTTAGTTTCAATAAAATAAGTTTTGCCAAATATTTGAGCAGGTACTGGTAGTGTAATAAAAATAAGACAATCTTTAACAAATAACTTCACTGATATTTGACAAAAAACTGTAATAATTTAACAGCTGATCCGATACTTGCAATTGTTGCTGCTGTATTTAAATTCGTTAAATCTTGAATATACTCGATTGTTAATAAACAATAAACTGTCCAACTCGACATTTATGACTGGTATTGACATTTATAAAACACTTTCCATTCTGTAGAAAGTAAATGGATTTAATCTATTCGGTGGTGCTCAAAATAGCAACACTATGAATGCGCTAAAAAAAACACGTATTGTATCTAGTTCCTTATTAAAAAATGTTTTGGTTGGCATAGCTTGCTACAACATAGATGATTTCTACAAAGGAATAAAACAATGTCATTGACCCAAACATGCTCACACAATTAACATTATAATTACAAGTGTCAATATTTAATACCTATACTGTGTTTGATACCTATACTATACAATTTGTAGTATAGGTATTAAATACACAGTATTTAATACCTGTGTAGTGTATATAATTTAAGTTATATGTTAAAATAACACATAAAAAATTGAATTTAACAAAGTGGACATGTAAATTTTTAATTTATGCAATAAATGAACAATGAACAATATTCTGGTAAACAGAGATTATCATTCCAAACTATTTATACCAATGTAGACTTTCCTGTAGACCTATGTAGAGTCGTACCCTACCCCCACCCTCCACGAGAGCGCTGGCGAACGATAGTAAACTAAGAGCACTATGTAATAAGTGCATTGAACCGTAACGGTTGTTTAGTGCGAACAACTTCTAACTTAGCAGGCAAGGTGGCAGATGCAACTAGAAAATACGTCCGCGATCCCGGCAACTCCTCGTAGAGACCCGCCACATTAAATATATAAGTAAGAACTCAATAATACGAAAGCTCTGTATAGGAAACAGTGGATGAAAAGTAATTACTCGCATTTGTATTTCCTATACGATAGGTATTCCCGCTCTAGTTTTATGCATTTCCGTCCAAAGTTCCAGGATCAAAGTATCAGGATTAGGTATATAATGCTGTTGACAAGAAAGCAATACTCATTTGCTTTGTGATAACAGAAGTTGTTTATTTGAACAATGCTTACTCGCCTGCTCGCCTCGCTCAACGCTAACCAAAAGAACATACTGCAATGCTCGTGTTGAATGCTCGTGCTCTATGTTCGGCAAGTACAAAGGCATCTTAATGGTGGGTATACTGTACGTAGAGAGAACAAAATGCCCTATAATAAGAACGCTCGTTCGCTTGTAAGTAAGAGGTTCGCTCGTTGTTCTGCCAAAGCTCTCTCTTTTTACATCAACAGAACACGAGCGGATGCTGTTGCTCTCTGGTGTAAACGCACCAATAGTAAAATAATTTTCGAAATTGACTCAGTAGTTTTATCGATGGCAAACAAATAAATAACTCCCGATAAATGAAATAATAAACAAAAAAATCATTCGTGACCTTTGTATAAAAAAAGTATAAGCTTTGATATAATCGACTTTTAATGATTAAATACAATCAAATTACGCCTCCAAAAATGTCATGGACAGTATTTTCTAATCGCCGAGTACTGAACGAATTTAGCGTATTTGAAAATAATTACTTTAAAATTATTGCTTGTTCCATTTGAGTACCTAAATAGCTAGTCGAATCGTTATAAAATAAAATATTTTTTTCATTATATTCAATGTTTTATTTAATAAAAAGTAATAAATGCCTGTCCTGTCCCGCTGTCACACCCAGAAATATTGTAGGTATCGCATTAGCCTAGCGCCGTGAGTTTGTGGTAATTTAGTTGGAAAATATAAATCTATTATTACTTAACATAATAAAGAGAAAAGTTTTTATGTTTGTGAGATTGTTACTTTGTATGTTGGGTACAAAACACTGAACCAATTTTGTAAAATCCTTTCACTAACATGAAGCTATATTACTCCCAACAGACGAGCTTTCTTTAATCTCGAAAAAAGATTCGAAAGTATTCGAACTGCGCGCGGGTGAAATCCGCAGTGGACTTCTAGTAATTCAATAAAATTAAACGGTTATTAGTTGTTTACTTATTTACAAATATTTTGAGACAGAAAATATGTTTGCTACAACCTTTCAAATTGCACATAACAACTAATCATCAATCATTACATAGTCAACAGCCCGTAACGAAAACAAAAAAACGTAAATTCAAATTCAGAGAAATGCCAATTTAACATAACAACAATGCAAAATACCCTCGAAGCAAACGGTCGAGAACCGCTGATATAAAATAACAAAAATATTCTCATAGTTTCTCAGAAAATAAAAGCTTGGCCCGTTTGTTTATTGACGTCTCAAGATATCTCTTTCATTTTACGATCCGCTTTCGCACCCCGAATAATAACATGTGAAACCGTTCAGTTTCACGTAATATGCCAGTTTATAATCGTGTGAACACCACGTATGTAACTAACTACAGGGTATAGGGTCCAATTATTGGCAATAAATAACAAAGCGTCCTTGATCTGTTATTTTTAACGAGATCCCATATATTTTCCTCATTATTATTATACTCTTTATTGCACAAAACACACTAGAAACATAGTCACAATACGAAGTACAAAGGCGAGTTCATTTCATCAATTTGAGTGGTGATTAGTTCAGATATAGTTAAAAATAAGTTATTGGAATAACTTGGAAATTCCATTTGTATCGTTTTATCTTTAATGTTTCGGAACCCGGGATTAAAAACTGACCTTTATTGAAATGAGACCTTTGTTATCTGAAATTAATAAATTGCAAAAGATTGTGTTACAAAAATAATCGGACTATTTCGTTGGCCTATAATTGTTTCCTGATATCTGTGAGCACATATTATTATGAATGTGCCGCATAGCTACGAAGATTTTCTTGAGCTACGTCGCGTCGTGGAGGAATATTAATAATCAAAATATCAACAGAAATGTTACGTTTTAATTACGTTGTTTTTTTCAACACATCAAAATTGACACATATAAAATACTTCATAAATAGAACTGTCAAAGGAATAAATCCCAAGGAGATGATATGAAGTGAAATACCAACAATTTCCGGTCACATTTAATAACGTTTCCCAAATCAATTACATTTTGCATGCATGTTATAATAAGGAAAATGTTGATCGGATCACTCCTGTGTCTGTCCGTCCGTCACAACTAATTTCCTCCAAAATGTCCTTTTAATAGATTCGATTATAAATCAGATTTCGTAACCTTTGTTTATGCATATACAGACCCACGGACACACTGTTGGTAATTTTAGCTTTGCACTAAGTACTACTAGCTGTTCCAGCCTACATGCTCGAAATGGAAACCCCCACAAAATGGCTTTTTATACGGACCATTGCTAAAAAAACGTTAATCTGTCCCACGCCAGAATGTATACCTTTTAAGATTTTTTAATGTTTACGGAATTTATTTACGGGTTTTATAATAGCAGACACATTATACGAATTCTCTAGCGTGCCAACCCGATACGTTCGTGGCATTTGAGACGGCATGCTGCGGCGTACCAACAAACGACGAAACGCCGTCCTGCACCAGCGCTCCCGCGTGGCTGTCCGCCGTATCCGGAATAGCCTTATGAATATTTTGAATATCAAATACCGAACGGAATATCACATTCAGCATTATGTTTCACGTCTTCCCGCTCTAAATTACCATACTAACCGTCAAGGAAATGACGATATGTTTGTACTATGGCTTGACTCGTTTTTAGGGACTCGTTCCCAAAAGATTCCAACACCATTCTATTGTTCAGCTGTTATTACGCGTCCACCATCAGTACGTCTGTCTGTTTTATCTGTCGTCATACCAAAGAGGGAAAGAAAACCTTTAACCATAAAGTACAGAAATGTCAACACTTTCGAATTTAAAATGTTGGCCGTGTGGTAGCTTTTTCGAATGCGGCACTCTCAAAGTCCATGGGCACTCTTGAGGCCCAAGAGACTAAAAAGATTTCTTCAAGTCATGAAAGTCAAGAGAGTAAAAAGCCTTCTAGATTAGAATTTTTTTAATCTGCACCTTATCTGCTATGTCACGGACGTGAAGGGTACCGCGTTTTCATGTGAATCTCCATACATTCACCGCCACATCTTTGCGCAGCTCCTGTTTGTGTCGCTCTAGTAAAGGGGAAGTCTCGCTGCCGTATAGAGGTAATATCGTCTTTTAGACCTGTTCTGACAGTTTTACCAGCATTTTGGGATAACGGAATATCATCGTCATACATGAGCAGGCAGGGATAGTCTAGGGTGCTGGCTAATGATACGTCTAAAGCCAAATAATACAATTAAGCCCACTAGTCAGTATTTACTTGTTTTAATCGGTAGACACATAATCAAGCGCCAAGGCCACCTGATGCCCCTGATGGTAAGTACGGTAACGGTACTGATAGGGTAGGATTTTTGAAGCAGACTATTCCATTCTTGTTTCATTCAACATTGTTCACGGGGCGCCGAGATAAAATCGGCTTCCGAGACTTAACCGACCAGCTCGTACGCCAACAGAGAGGATACGAGTCGCGAGAGATGTGTTTAAACAACCAATGGGATTTCAGTACATTTCGACTCCATTAAGCCTCAGCGAATACGGTTGAGCGGAGAGGAAAGGGGATATATCCTCTTTTATTTGTATAGTACAATTAAAGCAGAGATGTGGGCTGTGCCTCGCAGTTTCTCAGAGATGTAAGCTGGGCGACGGCGTGAAGCGGAGACGAGAGAAGTGAAGCAGTTAGCAGTGAGCGAACAAATTTTTCTACATTCAAAGACGCAGCAGCTCGTCGTTCTAGAAAGTACCTACACATCTCCGCACATCTACGGCCGATAATGAAAACGATAAAGAAAAAAGCTTACGTAATTAATATATTTTCAAACTCTGAAGCAAAGGGAAATAAAATAATATAACCTAGCTGTAAAACATATATTGTCCTCTCCGCTTCACACGTCTCCGCACATCTCCGCTTTGGTGAAGCCAGGGCCCCCAGTGGAAAACCTTGATCAACCTCGCATCGCCGACGGAATTTGCAGCCACATCTAACGACTGGCAAACTCGGAGCGGTGCTGAAGTTCGATTAGCCTAAAGTACGGAACGGTCACATATCCAGTTACCGACATCGACTTACGATGCTTAACTTTTGTTACCGGTCTCGCAAGCTCGTTGCCACTAAAGTGGGCCGCTTCGTTAGTACTCAACTTTAGTTTAAAGCAGGGGCGTAGCTACCGCCCTATCAGCCGTATCAATGATACAGGGCCCCCGGGCCACATGGGCCCCCAAACGTGTATAAGCAAACATTCGTTATCCATATCCTCTTCCTTACTCCCCGGGGAAAAAATTATTCAATAGAGAATTTCAAACTGGGATAGGGGCCCCCTTCACCAAATAATTTTAGTCTCATATTTTCAGCACTGTCAGTTGGGTCCAAATAACGGATACCTCGTTCGAAAGAATGAAATCTCATAATAAAATCGTCTTAACCCACACGCCCTCAATCTTTGAATTTGTCTGTTTGCAAGTAAATCTTGGAAGGTTGATAGCCAAAATTCAAAAAATTTCGAGCTCGCTGCGCTCGCTCATTAATTGTTTGAGAAATTAATTTGAATATACAATCTTGACACATCAGAATATCTAAAACTTCGAGATCGCCCGGCGCTGTCGTCCATTTACTGATTTTGCATTATTTTGATTAAAATCGTGTAAAGTTTTATGATATAAATATCAAAAATTTCGAGCTCGCTACGCTCGCTCATTCAATGATCTAAATCATTTTATAATAATCAGTCAGGATTTTAAAATAACCAAGCCATGGGCCAATATATAAAAAAATCCGAGCACGTACCCTCGTCTCGCGGACCCGGCTTTTAGAGTATATTTTCACGCAAATGTAGAGCTCGCTACGCTTGCTTATTCAGAGTTATATTTATTATTAACATGCGAATTTGTGCGAGTTCGCTGCGCTCGACCATTTATTGATTTAAGCTTATATCAGGTCTCTGTCAAGCTTGAAGAGTCCGGCCGGGAGTACTTATACAACCGCCTTATTTATTTCTGCCGCAAAGCAAAAATGCTTGTATTCCGGTTTGAAGGATAAGGTAGCCAGCGAAATTACTTCTCGCAGTCTTCTAATTAGTCCTCACAGTGACAACGCATCTGCGGTTTTTCATTTTTGTTACCTGCAACCTAAATGTAAGAATCGTAGAAGTTATGGGCGACTGTTACCACTTACCATCAGGTGGGCTGTCTGCTCGCTTGTCACTGAGTAGCATTAAATAAAATTGAGGCCAGTATTTAAGTTACTCACTAGCACCCCCCCGTAGTTGGGGATATCAACTAGGGGGGCACCTAGACAACTATTGATATGGGGCCCCTGCAGTGCTAGCTATGCCAGTGGTTTTAAGGGAAATTTGATGCAAGCAACGTTTATTATTTTACGCTTTATTAACTTTATACAAACTGAACACAGCTTCCGAACCCCTATTAAATTGTTCCTCATTTGCGTTTGAATACGTTGTCAATATCATTATCGGTGACACCAATTATCGTCCAGAACAAGCCGTCTGGTATATTTGTGGCCTATTATGACGTCAATGCTGAAAATACATATTCCATTTCATTATTTTGTAAAAGCTTTGTGAAA
This sequence comes from Blastobasis lacticolella, assembly GCA_905147135.1. Lineage (NCBI taxonomy): Eukaryota > Metazoa > Arthropoda > Insecta > Lepidoptera > Blastobasidae > Blastobasis > Blastobasis lacticolella. The sequence goes on along the minus strand of LR990039.1, from coordinate 9,507,112 downwards.
TATGAGGGTAGAAGATGTATGTAAACTCTTTATTGCAACAACATAGTACATTTCAAAAGGAAACACTTTCAAAGCAAATGCGAACTTATCCCACAACGGGATCTCTTCCAGCTAACCTTAGACAAGCCGAAAGCGAGCGGTAAAGGCAATAAGAGTACCTTACGTACTTTAACAAGTACTCAGGCGCAGAGGGATTAACTAGTTCTTGGTATAAGTTCTTAATAAAAGTCCCAGAATGTGACAAACCCTGCGTCGTCGTCGAATACCCACAAATATATTTGCACAATTCAAATTGCGTTCGTATCACTTGGCTGTATCGGAAAGAATGTGTTCAGCTCGCCGTGTATAAACCCCTTTCGAAGATTTGCAAATATTGACTGCCATTCTCACGTGGAGTTTTACTATTAAATACTGTAGGCCTAGCACAAGTTGCTCTCTCGCGCGATAAGCGAGAAAAAGCGCGACATAGGTATTGCTATCTCTTTCGTCTTAGTATTGAGGGAAAGAGACAAACGCTCTCTCGCGGCGCGAGCTTTGTCGCGGACACTCTTGTGCTAGGGCCACTGTTATGTACTTACTACGACTATCGAATCTCGTTAATTTTAATAGCCTACCTATTCATTAAGTGCTTATTATTATTAAAAGGCGTAGCGTTGAGACTTCATTGTCTGAATGGTTACCATTATATATATCTGCCGTCAAGATATAATACTATTGACTTGAGATAGCTCCAAGGAGACATTTAATAAAATAAAAAACACGGCTGCTCACTTCTCGGGTCTACGGAGGGAGTAGCCAGTTTGCCTCGAAGCTACAGATGTTGGTGGTAAACATGTAGCGACTATAGTAGGTGCCAAATAGGTTGGCGATAGCAGTCGTTGTCGGAACTAAGTCATATGTGATCAAAGCGATTATTGTACTATTGGGTCCTTAAAATTGTCGTTTTCGCAGGTATATTTGTTCAGGACTTGTAATTGTATAGACGATAAGTCTCTAAAATGAAACGAACAATATATATTTAAGTTTTTATAAGGGTTAGAAAATAACCCTTTTCTTTTGTCGTCAATTTTGTCTCTTTACCCATGTATGAATAGGGTAGTTATCACAATAAAATGGTATACACTAGTTATCTTAATGTTGTCGGATCATATTTACAAAGTATAATAGTACAGCGCGGATTATATCAAGCGTCAGCGACGCACGTTGCGTCGGAGGTTGAGTTATGCTGTCAACTCAAAATTGTATGAATTTCTAATGCGCGCGTCGACGCAGGTTGCTTCAGCGACGCACGTTGCGTCGGCGCGCGCATTAATAATTCATACAATTTTGAGTTGACACTGGTGACAGCAGACCGACCAAACCTAAGCCCAAAATACGCTGACACTAAGATAACGCCAGCTGCCGAACTTAAAACCGTTGTAACTCAGAAACAATTAGTCCTAGAACACTAGTGCCTAAAGAGAAATGATAGCACTGTGATAGCACTCGTCATGATCTGAATTTCAGGTGACAGCTGTCAAACTTAAAACCGTTATAACTCTGAAACTGCAGGTCCTAGACCACTAGTTCCTATAGAGAAATTATGGTACTCGTCGAGATCTACGATTCGGGTAACAGCTGTCAAACTTTAAACGGTTAAGCGAGAAAGGAGACATGGGGATAGGGTGTGAAATTTGCTACTAATAAAAAATGCTTTTGTGAAACTTGTCGAACAAATCGTGTGGACAGCTCGCGTTAAAAACCCGACGCAAACGACTGTATGAGGTGTTATCACAGTGACAGCGTATTTTGAGCTCCGGTTTGGTTGGTCCTTAATAAACCTGCGTCGCCGACGCAATATGCGTCGCCGACGCCACGCGCGCCGGCGCGCGGTTCAAAAATTCATACAATTTTGACTTGACAGCATAACGCAACCTGCGTCGCCGACGCTTGATATAATCCGCGCCTTATATATTTCCAAGAAATTGAAAATATTGCTTGTTTAAAAAATACATTTTTCGTTATTTTCGCCATACAAAACGCCAATTTCATTATCATAAGAAAGGACCTATTATTTTAAAAGGTCATGTTTGTCAAAATTGTAGGTAAAATTGAATTTATTTCTAAAATAACCATTTTAGTTAAGTAATTACTGCCTAACTTCGTTTCAATAATCAATACTTTCTAATTAGTGATGACTAGTAATGGCAGATCGTCAAGCAGAGTAGCGGGAAAGCTATATTTAATTAATTTCTTCAAATTAATCATTGACTATTAAACCTCGAAAACCTAATCAAAATAGATTTTGTTGAACTAGTAACTAAAAAATGTTACGGAGAATAAATGCTTCATACATACTTTTAATGCAGCTGTAAAACTGTTAACCGTTTAGTTAAACAATGAATAAACTTACGCTAGGGAAACAGAAGGTAACGAAAAACAGATATATTTTTCTCACACATTTGGAAGCAAATGTCCGTGGACCGTTGCGAGTATAATTTGTAGGGATAGGCTGACCATTCCTGATTTAGCTTCATGTTTTAAAGGGGTTAATAATTAATAAGGTGCGTTTCCCGCCGGCCGTCAGCGTAGACAGAACTCGTGGAAGTAGCCAGGTACAGCCTTGATTAGATCCAGTATTAAAATATTACCCTTACAATTCGAATGATCCTTTCAGGCTGAGGTTACCTAATTCAAACTTATGTATAGGCTGTGTATAAAAAAATTATATAGCTGGTTTGTCTCCTTATTGGTATAAAAAAGGATTTGGCGAAGTGGATATTTTATAATTGCGAAATTTAATTATTTAAGTACCTAATTATTTTTCTTTGTGGTTGTATTCGTTAAAAGTAAAATTCGACAAGAGATTCCGATAATCGCATAAACTTTACTCGGGACCCCCAAGCCTCACGGCTTGAGGGTTCCGAAGTAACAACAACACAATATTTCATCCAGATATATTCAGTGAATCAAATCTTAAACGCAAAACTTGCAATTGGTAAAAAACAACTTTCCGTAAGACAAAAAATACGTCTTTATGTGCTTTTGTCTTCAGCGACCCGTCTCAGCTTCGCACGGGAGTTTTCTCTATTTAATATGTATAATACATGCATATTATAATATAGTCTATTATATAATACGCATGTACTGCATAAACCTTACGGAAGAAATTATCTAACTGATAGTCAAAAAAAAAGCTTTTGCATGGGTTGGGAGGAGTTTGCGGATATACAGACAGACAGACGAGGCAAACAACTACACTTTATACTATGTAACGATGCAACAAACTCATAGTTTTCCCGATTTTCCTTTACTTTCGCTTCTTGCCAAATTGATCTACGGGAAGTAGGTACTGTATAGGTTTTTATGGAATCAGCTTACGCGTTAGCTTAGATACCTGACTTTTACAAAATCCGCGTCGAAGAGCTTTACCTTTCTCTGTCTAGTCCTAAATAGATATGTAATTATGTATGTTTAGTATTTTACAAGTTATTATATAATTATGTATGTTAGCATTCATTATATATTTAAACATGTATGTAGGTATGTGTATGCATATGTAGCATAATTAGTTTTATTCTATATTATGCACGTCGTATCTGAGTTTCTTTTATAACAGCTCGCTTCTTTAGGCCTGATTTAAAAAGAAATCTTTTTAGAAATAAGTAGTGCCTGTTGTGTCGTTTATAATTGTGTTTATTCCTTTGTGTTTCATAGTGTACAATAAGGAGTTAAAAATGTTTACAACTTGAAGAGTCACCGATCTAGGTATACTAACGGCTCTCATCTCTAAAATCAATCTCTCTTTAAAAATAGCAGCACATGCTACTCTCCGGGCTGTCCAACTCGCCTAACAGAGACTTCCGTGCACTCCGGGAATAACCTAACTCAATTCCTCGGGCTATTTTCCATTCTATTTTTAGATTTAAGAGTCTCCACACGGCCACGGATGTTGATTTAAGTTCATTTACTATAGTTTGGTGTTCGATAAGTGAGTAACAAACTCATGAACCGCTATAAGTGAGAAACATCTCGAAACTGGCATTCAAACAAAGAAAGCCGCATCGAAATCAGAGACGGATGTTCGGGAGCTCCAAAAATTATTGTCATCTTATTGTATATTATGTACCACATAAAAGGCTTATTAAGCATAAGTGCTTTGTACGTTTGTAAAGTCGGTCTTTTATTAAAATGTTATTTTATTTCTAAATTTTCAATGGTAACTTTGACAGTTCCATTAAAATTAGGTAAAATCTTTGATGGAATCCCTGAATTCCATAATCAGTAGGATTATTACATAACTCTGTTGCTAACCATTCTCTAATTTAAATTATTTAAATTGTTACTTTTGCGATTACGTATGATCGATTTTATAGTTTCAATTCATTGCAATGGAAAAAGATTAACAGTTCAGTTGCTAAACCCATGAAATCGTTGATTCGTAAATGCCAAAGTAACAATTTCAGTCATTGAAATAAGGGAATTGTTAGCAACAGAGTTACGTAATTAACCTACTGATCTTGACCTGATGAAAACGGGATCACCTCAGAGGAACCTATACTGTGGCAAAAAACAATTGGCGGAGGTGTCGGTGAACATGCCTACATAAATAAAAAATACATATACATAGGTACGTATGTATATGTATTTCGGGTAGAATTGAATTGACCAGAATTTAATGAAGAAAACTGTCGAGTCCGCCGCAGATTTGGGAGCCATCCATAGAATAATTAAGTAGATTTCTATATTGTTTCTTTTAAACTTAGCCTATTTTCACAAGTTAAATTTTTATCATATCCCTTCAGGGAGATATGGGTAGCTAAATTACCTTGAAAATTCTTTTCGTTACGAAAATGCTTTTACGTTAATTGAATAATTGATGTTGTAAAAATCTGGCGCCACGGGAAAATTAGCCGGTGATTAAACGTACAATTATTAAGTAATTATTTACTTATGCTATTTTAATGGAAGGCTGTGTTGTGCGTACTTCTTAAAATTATGGTTTTTAGGTAAGTAGGGCACAAAAACCTGATTGATAATCTATGAATATATTCATACCAGTGAAAAGAGATTCAATCGTCGCATCTCCTCATGAAAACCAAAAACTTTCCTCAATACCACGTCACCACTAAAAATGAATGGAAAATGCAACGGAACAACCGGCCGACGTCGACGAATTCGCGACCAAAAAGCTAGTTTTAAATATAAACGAAGTGTGTCCCTTGAAATGAAGGCATAATTTTTTTTCTCTAAAACTGAAGTGTAATCGTATTAGATATATTGTAAATATATTTATTTAGTAGGTAAGTATTACAACATTATTCTCGACGCGTGTATGTACTTAATAATTTTATTTCGTATAACAAATGACTATTGAAATGAGGCTTGTCGGAAGGTCCTCTATTTTTTCGCGTCAGCGTCAGCATTCGCAATTGCATTAATATTTAATTTCTAAACTAAAAATAACAGGTACTCTGTACATCGATCATATGAGATTAGCAGTAGATATAAAACACTTACCTATTTAATGCTGTAGAAGTGTAGTAGGGTACGGCGTTTTAAGCGCGCTTCATAACTTCGGGGGAACTTTACGTATGGATAGGGTGCCTACGCTACGCGCTGGCGGGAATTCGGTCAGGGACTGATGGAAAGCGCGCCAAAACTTCTGTACTTACGCACTTGGCCGACCAATCACAGCGCTTGGCCGCCCCCGCGCACCCGCGACGACCAATCGCGTTAAAGGCGAAACACTTAAAAACTTTAATACGTTTTTCATGTAGAAATGTTTGTAATACACCCAATATATCCTTAATTCGTGCGAAATTACTTTTATCAATGAGATAGCACTAATATTGCCATTAACTTTTTGTGGTGCAGATTACAATGGCAAGCACCCACTGTCAAGTTAAGTAGAATTTTGAACGTTGTTAGATATTATATTCGTAATGCTATGTAATTATCTATTATTTTATGACATCGATATTCGTGTTTATTTAGCTGATTCATGTCGCTGAAACGTTTTGGAGCTTTCAGCTATTGATTGCTACGTAAGGCACAGATTAGAAAAAAGCTATAACAATAATGGATTGCGATGACATGCTGTAAATACACTCAAACTTTTCTAGGATTTGTTATCATATTAAAGTGGAGTAGTGACTCAACTACTGTGTAAGGTAAAATGTGTACTGTAGCACTGGGTGATACACTGATTTTAAAGTGAAAATTCAAATGCTTAATTAGAGTTATATTCGTGAAAGTATCTAGAAAAATGATCCATAATACATAGGATACCTTACATCTACTTGAAATGGAACACATTTGAATTATTACCTAGCCAGTGCTATGTGTGCTTATAGACGCAGGCTAAAAGCTTGCGTCCTACTTGCTCCGACCTATCTAAGCCTACAGGTCTACATCCTACTTACTCTAACCTACTTAACCGACTAAAGTCCCGATTACCCTACAGGAGCACCAGGCAGACCCGAACGCTTACTTTACTTAGAGCCCGTCCAAACATACGGCCTCCGAAACCTACCTGTGTCAGAGCCCGTCCTTACCTAAGGCCTGCACTAGCACACATGCTACAGTACACACATACTCATAAGCATTGTCATCCGTATCGTACGTGGATTTGTAATCCTACACATCACAATGAATAGGCAGTACGTATCGCGTACTGTGGGCACTGTGAGGGCGTTATCTCAAGGGAACTCCAGTCTAGTAGGTTAGCTTAGGCACAAAGCCCATAATCTACTCAGATACCTACTGTGCCTGTTCAAATCAGCGGTGACATATCGACCACAGTGCATACTGGATGCTCTGTGTGCACAGTGTGATTGCAATTCCACTAAAATTTGCACACGTACGTCTCACCAGCTGAATTGATTGTTCGCTCTACGTTGCACGTAAATACAGTAGATTGCATGGTCCGTACAGGCCTGATAAGCCGATGCCTAATACATATTCATTTTGTTAACAGGTTACGCAGCTGTTCTTAATATTTTTGTTTGATGACCAAAAGCACTAAAGTACAAAGTAAAGACTCGTAGTATATTTGATGCCCGCGACCCAAATCCTTATCTTTGATGCCAAAGATATTACAAATCGTCAAAGTTATATAATTGTTATAAAGGAATAGCAATTAAATAACTTAAAAGTGTTTTTTATTTAAATTACACTCTGGCAATCTAAGCTGTAAAAATGGAATTTAAACGAACTAACAAGTAGTGTAAAAAGTATACCGTAGCGAAATCAAATTCAAATCTTTTACTTTGAATTTTTTTTTGTTATATTGCAAAGGACCTACGAGTAACTAATAAAAATGAAGATAGGTAAGGCGAAGATGTGGAGAGCAAACTCAAAAGTTTCGAGATTTGAAAATGGTTGGACGCCGGTGCTTTTGAGGTGGGTAAAACAAAGGAATGCAGAACGCAGCGACCTCAAAATGTTTGGAATTTTGTTATTAGAAACTAATAAGCACCTATGCTTTTGGGATGGAAAAACAAGTGAACAGAGAGCCCAACGAACTCGAAATTGTTTAATTTTGAGTGTGATGGATTAAGCGGCCGTCGCTTTGATAGGATGTGAATTGACAGGACGTTGAGTCGCGGGACAATATCATCTAAATCGTGACAATCCCGGGAGAATCGGGGCAGATGAAAACCCTGTATGTAAGTATCTAACACAGCCTTGCCTTAGCCAGTGAGTAATAATGAATGTCAGAATACTAGTGAAGTGAAATCGATCAGCCTGTCAATAAAAATTTAAAACAATTGATACTCATTAAAAATGTGAAACCTTTCCTTTCTTTCCCGTGACCCAACCTCAACCCAATACCTTCGTGACCCGAGGTTAGAACCGCTGAGGCTACAGCTTGAAGGTAACCATATTAATTTAAGTATTATAAGCCTGTCAGTTACGGTACCTACCTAAATGTTCACATTTATGACTGACTGTGCATTAGGGATGTGAACATTCAGGTGTGAAAATAACGAGGCTAAAAGTAGGCTGCCGAGTGCTAAGTAAGCTATTAATAGAAAATTCGACTTTCTGTACAAAGACGACCTACTTCTGTGCAGAAATGTATGGCCTTTTTCCCTAAACCTAGGAATCGCCTAAGCTCCATCTTAACTAGTTTTTAGCCAATAAGCAACTTCCAAATTGAGATAAGAAACAACTTAGCTGATTCCTTAGTATAGTGAAAACAGAATTTAGGCTCAGTACTGAACCGATTATAAAGAAACGTAGCTAAGAACAATCTCGACTGAACAGACGTTTTTTTAAAACATACCAGCTACTTCCTCCGTATACCGCAATTCCAAGTGAGGATATTGTGGAAAACTTTCCACTAGTGTGGAGGAGGCTTAAGTCCAGCAGTGGACTGTTATGGGATGTTACCTGGTGTAGTATATTGCTATATACTTACGTGATAGACACTTAAAATTAACTGTAACACGTAGCACTTAGTTGCTACGTAGCACGTAGTTGTAGCGCGTAGCGAGTAGCGCGTAGCACTAAAGTACTCATCAATAATTTCCGTTTCGACTGAAAATCTAGTTTCCGTCGGCCACTACTTTAACAATAGAGAAAAAATAGGTTCTACGTATTTTTTAAACTGTTTTAAAAAATTTTGTTCATACTTTGTCGCAGGATTGTTACGGAAATTAGTGTGTTTCTTTGTCGCGGTATAAGCCCAAACGCTTGGATGAATTTTAGTGATTGGGGTGCTATTTTGGTGCAAACAGTATCTAACTGGACACCTAAACGTATTTTGTGCCTAAGCCTAGCATTGAGACAATGCTTTCTTTGCATGTTTTACTATTATTTTTAGAGTCGCATATAGGGTAGGAATGGAAAGATTTCTATCATATTTTTTTTTTCCATTTTTCATTTGCATAGATCTTTATCCTACGCAACGGATTTTAATGCGGTTTCAGCAATAGATAAAGTGGTTCAAGACGAAGGTTTTAAGCAATAAAATAGGGTAGGTAGGGGTAAAGTAGGTGTAAGGTAGGTGTAGGGTATGGTGTGTAAAGTGTAAGGTTGGTGTAAAGCAAGTGTAGAGTAGATGTAGGGTAGTTATAGAGTAGGTCTAGGGTAGAGCAGGGTAGAGTAGGAGAAAGGGTAGGGTAGTGAAGGGGAAAGGGTGGTGTGGGGCGCGCCTATCAGTCCACCTCCACGTGAGCCGGTTGCAGTACAGTTGGGAAATTCTTTGGAAATACCTGCTGGAACGCAAGCGATGCACCGGTGCGCCCTGGGGGTCGACCAGTAACCATCCGGTGGCACGGTGCACTAATGCAACAGTATTGGTGTACTGTGCGCGGGGTTCTAGCTAGTCGAGCGCGAGGAGACTGGTCCCAAGCCAATGTGTAACGCGAACCGTGCCGAAGGCTGCGTGGCCGGAGGGATATCCGGCCTTTAACGGTGCACCTCCGATACCTGGGCTCCTCGGAGGAAAATTGTGCCCTTATTTCTGCAAGCGGGGTTCTGCCGGAGGTGACCTTTAGTTCCCTAGCTAATCGTGGGACTTGCATGAGTACCTTAAATATAAACCAAAAAGTCCAGAAATCTCTGCCATGGAAGTGGTGGAGTTTGACTCTGGTGCCAAAGGAGAGCTTTGGGCCTCCCCAACGCCCAGATTATATGATGCAGCGAGAAGGCGCAGCAGATGGAGGCAGTAATGTCACATATACGGAAGGGACGTCGGCCTCCGACAGCATCATACCAGGGAGCCATCACAAGCTTTCTGGGGCCGCGCGAAAGCGTTTTCGAAGGCTGAGGATGGATGTGGATCTCAAAGAGGCTCGAGTCCTCTGCCGACAGCCTTGGAAAAAGATTCCTCGGTTACTCCCTGAGGTTCGCCTCAGGGAGTAACCGAGGAGTCGTTAAAACGCACTCGATCAGAGGAGGAATCCCCGAAAGACCGACTAAAGAAAAACCCAAAAACCACGCTCGAAGGAAGAGCAAAGCCTACCTTCAGTGAAGTGGCTGATTCAGTAAGGGTCGGGATTCCAGGGGGAAAACCACTAACCGAGTAGCAGACGGGACTTGAGCAAGAGCTGATTCACTGCCAGGGTCCAAAGTAGTGGAGATAAGACCCCTCCCTGCTGGCAACCCCTAATAGTAAATAATTCAATTGAGGTTACCTTCACTTTTCGGTTTGAGAGCATCGATTCGACCCACTTTACCGTCGCACGACCGACCGTCGCACCGACCCACTTCACCTTTTTTTTTTTTTAGTAAGACCTCGAACTATTGTCCTTATAGGGGTGTTGTCAAATGCGCCCTCAATATCTAAGAATGCACAAAGTGCAATTTATTTATCTTCTAATGCCTTATCTACCTTGTCTACCAGACTCAGAAGGGCGGTTTCAGTAGATCTTCCTTTACTGTAGGCATGTTAAGAATAGTGAATAGAATAGTCGATTTTAATCGTCTCCCTAATGTAAATGTCCAGAACCTTTTCCATAGTCTTTAGCGTAAAGGAGCTTAGACTAATGTGCCTGAGCGATCTCGGTTGAGAGTAGTCTCTTTGGAATGAATAGAACATTGACTTCAGTCAATTGTTCTGGAATATGCCCCCAGGCGTAGCTCGCTCTGAAGATTTTTATCATGTTAGGGATTATTACTTCTATTCCTTGCTGTAAAAGTGCTGGAAAAATCCACATGATTTGTATGGTTTAAAGGATTTAACGGCCCATTTTATTTGGGATTGCCTTTTTATAAGCGAGGCCCTCCTCCATTCTTCATTACCTGGGCGAAATAATTGCGTAGAGGATGGATCTTCTGCTCAAGCACCAGAGAAATAGGTCGATACCAATACATTTAGAGTTTCTGTTTCGTTTGCCATGTAAGTCCCCGTGTAAGTATTTAAGCAAGCCAATTTGGTTAGGTTTGTATTTTGCGAGGAATTTGTGAACTCTTGCGCACTGAGACGTGCTGTTGGCTTCTTCGCAGAATTTTCTCCAAGTTCCCCGCTTAGCCTTCCTAATTTCTTTATTATAACTTGTTAAGGCTTCCCGATAGGATTCCCAATCTTTGGTCCTTTTGGCCTTATTGAATAAATTCCGAGTTTTACTTCTGAGCTTTTCTAGCTTAGAGCTCCACCACGGTACTGCCTTTTAGTTGACATTGTTTTTACAGGACAGCTATCCTCATAAGCCTTTATTATGCCGTTTGAGACTATAGTCACTGCAATATACAGAATTTTTACTGTCTTTATTGTTTTAGGTACATCTTCTATGTTCTGTTAAATTATAGGCCGCCCAATTAGTGACTCTAGGGTTCCTAAAGCTAACTTCCTGACTTGATAATGATCCTTATAAGTCAAAACAAACATGGTTATGGTCAGATATTGACGGTTCGTCACTAACGTGCCAGTCACTAATGTGTCATTTGATGCAATGGTAATGTCCAACACCTCTTGTCTTACACGGGTTACAAAGGTCGGTTTACATCCCTCATTCACCACATGCAGCACCTTTGTTAGTAAATAGTCATATATATAAATATATATATAATTAATATAATATTGATAAATGTAAGGCTGTAAAATGAGATAATAAATAAATCTAAATCATTAACACTAACGGTCGTATAATATTTGATGCCCATATCATTTTGCGATTGAATTTTCATTACAGTTTTAGAAGTAGATATTAACATTCGATTGTGGTCTGTCGGTATTCAACCCTTTAAAGTAACAACTGTTAGCACTGTGGCCTACCCTATTGCAATTACCGCATGTCTGTAAAGCTCGTGTGCAGTTTCGCCAAATATGTCCCTCTCCTTTGCAATTATAATAAAATATTCGATCAGATTTATTTTGTTTACCTATCAGCAAATTACCAGTTTGTATGCGCCTGGTTGGTACCGTAGTGGTAATGTGACGGTCAGGCGTCATGCTATACCTGCTCGTTTCATCTCGTTTTGTTGAAATTTTCCTAAAGAAATAAAGAACATCTTCAGGTTCTTCAAAAGCTAAACCCTGTGCATTAATCCTAATATTATTGTCATAGATGCCAAGTGTAAGACAGTCTACTGCCCTACGCCCAGCGATACCGCAGCGATTGATAAGAAGAATTTTGTCGTAATAATATTCCTCCAACGTCTCTTGTCACGCACTTTTACGCTGCAGCATTTCCGCGAGGAGATCGCCATAATTATCTTCACATGGGAAGGCTTTGAACAATATTTCTTGCCATTCAGGCCAGGTATACTTAACACTGGTTAGACCGTCGTAGAGCTCGTCTAGTCTAAGATGACGCGCCCCACTACTTAGTTAGTTGATTTCGATGTGTGAGTGCAAATATTAATAACGACACTTCATCTGTGTGGGAGCCAATGAACGACGAGTGCTCCGACGTTTGAATCTTACCGGCATCTGAATGACCAATTACAACGGCATTTGTATATGTATTGCGTCCATATTTTAAACTTGCTTGTGTGCGTTAATGCGATAGTGGGGCGCGTCATTTTAAATTAGACGAGCTCTACCAGCGTTTTGCTAACCCAGCTAACCGTGGGAGATAATAATATATTGTTTGTTTCTCTGTCCAAGCATAGATAGCCGCGCTTTAATTTATTTTAGAAATCCAATCTTTCATTGACTGAGACTTAGCTTGGGGATTAAACTCGGGTATTACATTTTGACCATAATAACCCTGAGAAGGCTGCTGATTAGTTTTTAAGGCTGACACAAGTTGTTGTAGTAATGATTTATTACTACCGCAATCGTGTTGTGGTTGTTTTCCTTCCGTATATTCCTTAGAACTTAGACGTGTCTTCCTACGTTTACGTAAGTTTGAACCGGAGAACGAGGACGAAGAACGAGATCGCATACGTTTCCGTTTCCTTTGTATACTTCGTGACCTTCTGCCGCTTCTTGCAAAATAATTTATAATATTAGTTTACTGTATATTATTATTAAACAAATCCACGAAATGATTAATACGACAGAATTAATTAGGACTTTAGAACCAAATGACGACGATGGTGAATTTGAAAGTGATGCAATAGATTTCAATGTAAGAACCTGTTGAAATTATAAATGAGAAAGTTAATATAAGGATGGATGGATGGATGTTTGCTACTACTTCACGCAAAAATTACTGAACAGATTTTGATGAAATTTGGCAGTATTCCAGTCCGTAGCGTCCAAGGGCATGTATTTATTTGTTAGTTTTTACTAACACGTTTTTCTCAATAGACATGACGTTTTGAAATGTACAAAACACATGCTTAATGTCATTTTAGATTTTATTTTAAACAATAAATTCTAATTAAATTCCTCTTAACTCAATCGTTTTTACTAAATTAGGAAGTTTCCAAATTTTTTTTTTATATGAATTTGAATATAAAAATTTGAGTCAAATGAAACAAAACGGCGAAAAAAATTTTGAAATATCTCAAGAAACAAAAAAGTTATGAGCCTTTGAAGTTGTGATTGCAAGAATAATTTCATTAGGGGCGTGAATTCGTGCGTGACGTCACCAGGCAGGCATCCCGCCCGCCACTATGGCACTACCCATACACTGAAACTCTTTGTGACTGTATCTTTGGAATCGTAATAGGTATTAGGTATTATTATGGCCGCTATAACAACAAATAATAATAATCGTCATTAAATAAAAATAAAGGGGGTCTCCATACATAAAACGTGATTTAAAAGGCGTTTCATTTAGTTTCTCTCTATGGCCTAGATCAGGGATTCTCAAAGTGGTCTTATCGATATCGGTGATATCGGTTTCCTAGGGGTCGACATAAACGAAAACTGATTTTGGGGGTCGACGAGGTCTAAAAATCGACCCCTATTAAATTAACACAAGTTCCTATTTAAAACTTTCAAGATAGGTAGGTACTGTATTGTTTATGTTGTGTTACGTGTACTAATAATAATTAATATTTTTGTAGGAAATAGCATTGTTGTAGTAATGTAAAGTCTCAAGTTCGTACAAGATGAAAAACTCGGCAAGTCTGTGTGGACAAGTTTGTGCAAGATAATGAGTTCGAGCGTACATCTTTCAGGCGCGTTTTGACTTGCCCTCTATTTGACGCTTACTGTCCTGTGTTCCTGATATTTTACTATTTAACGAGCTTGCACTTAGTTTGAAAGTTCATTTGCGTTTTGAAATTCGTTGGAGCTTGAACGGTAATAACTCATATAAGTACTCATTTATTTTAAGAGATTACAAAGTTATTACATGGCTAAATTAAGTGAAGTAAAGTGACTGAAAAAGTGGTAAACACAACACACAACATATTTTAAATAGGTAGGTATAAAAGTATTTGTAAAAATTACTTACACTTAAGTTTTTAAGTAGGTAGGTACAGTCGAGTTCATTAATATGTGAGCATTGCCAAGGCTTCAAATATAAATGTATATGGAAGGGTACTTATATATCTTAGCAGATGTACATATGTCTGATTGATGAATCTGCTCAGATCTTAACTTGATTAAAACAAAATCAATAATCAAAATCGACCTTCGTGGGTAAACTAATCCTTTATAAACTAAATTTAGGCAGAAAAGAATATTCGCAGTTTCCGCATTTGTCAAAATTACCAAAAATGCTTTAAGATTATGACATTTTATTATATGTCACTCACTTGGACGCATTACACAAGGATTTTACGGAGAGGTTTGAGGATCTTTTAAATTTACAAATTCCTCAATGTATAATAAATCCGTACAATACCACAGCCATAGAAGAAGTCAATGTGATAATGCAAGAAGAGTTGATTACCATCAGCACAGACGAAGAGCTTAAGCAGAAGTTCAACCAAGGCTATCAGAAGTTCTGGTTGCAACGCAACATTGAAACACAGTAACTTACATTGTGGAACATTGCTGAAAAATACCTTATCGCTTTTCCATCATCATACCTAGTTAAAAAAAGTTTCAGTGTCGTAACAAACATTTTGACAAAACAAAGAAACCGTTTGAATGTTTTATTTTCTCTTTGCAAATTAATACTTTTTCAAATATAATTTCCTACCTACTTAAGATTCTTTAAGTACTTAATTTGTAATAATCATTATAAATTAAACTTGATATTTACTGAATTGTATGTCTTTTTATTTTGTTAAATTTTGATGAGAAAATGAAATCAACTTTACTCACTTAACCAAGTTTTCCAATTGGTACCTTAGTACCTAGGTATTTTGTATCAATAGGAAAAAACTAAAGATAGGCCCCCTTATTTATAATAGTCTGCTAACTTAAAGCATTGCTAATTCTCACTCTGTCTTCTTCTATTGACCTAAGTCAGAATGAAAAATAACATTCTGCAGCAGCTGTTTTAAGTTAGCGGACCATTATGAATAAGGGGGTTGATCCTCAAAGTAGGTAATTTGGCCATGGGGGCTGAGGTAACAGTTCATTTTGGAAAAGGGGTCACTTGTCCAAAATAGTTTGGGGATCCCTGGCCTAGATGGTAAAACTTCCATCACACTTTGGGAGAGCGGCACTGATCTAGTGGCAGCGTGCTTGCGAGACCGATAACCGAGGTTAAGCAATGCTCGCAATGTTCGGAAACAGGATGGGTGACCGCTTCGTGGTTTGAGGCTAGTCTAACTGCTACGAGTTCGCCACTGGTTAGGTGTGCCTCCTAATATTGTTGGCGAAGCGAGGTTGACCAAGGTTAACCCTGGTCAACCAACCTGGTCAATGCTGGGGACCTAAGACTAGACGTAGAGCCAAGTCTAGGCCTACGCTTTATGCTACGTTACAACCAGTATCAGAGTTCCCAGCGTTGACCATTATACTTGACCAGGGTTGACCTTGGTCAACCACGCTTCGCCACCGGTATTAGGAGGTGCACCTAACGAGGTGGCCTAAGATCGACTAAGCTCAAAGTACGAAACGGTCACCCATCCAGTTTCCGGATTCTGCGAGCATTGCTTAACCTTGGTTATCGATATCGCACGCACACTGCCACTAGACCAGCGGTGTTTAGTTTTGCAGTAAACGTTTAGTCAGTATAAGTTACCCATAAATCACTTGTAGGTATTTAGCCTACAACATCCTAATACGTTGCATTCTGGTCAAGATTATGTTGATGGGCCACGACTAAATAGCAAATATCTCGTGGACCCACCAGTGGGACATCGTGGTACGACGATGCATCGTAATATCACTCGCTCAAACCGCAACCGATTGAGATGTTAGTTAGGCGGGCTTTTCTAGTATTAGGAGTTTGTGTTTTGGTACAGAATCTTAATACTATACGTTTTTTGATGTGGTTTTTTGGACGTAGATTCACGGGAATCGATCCGGGGTTGTGATAATACCTACAAGTGATTTATCGGTAACTTATACTGACTAAACGTTTACTGCAAAACTGAACATCGCCAGTCTAGTGGCAGTGTGCGTGCGATATCAATGACCAAGGTTAAGCAATGCTCGCAGAATCCGGGAACTGGATGGGTGACCGTTTCGTACTTTGAGCTTAGTCGATCTTAGGCCACCTCGTTAGGTGTACCTCCTAATACCGGTGGCGAAGCGTGGTTGACCAAGGTCAACCCTGGTCAAGTATAATGGTCAACGCTGGGAACTCTGATACTGGTTGTAACGTAGCATAAAGCGTAGGCCTAGACTTGGCTCTACGTCTAGTCTTAGGTCCCCAGCATTGACCAGGTTGGTTGACCAGGGTTAACCTTGGTCAACCTCGCTTCGCCAACAATATTAGGAGGCACACCTAACCAGTGGCGAAGTCGTAGCAGTTAGACTAGCCTCAAACCACGAAGCGGTCACCCATCCTGTTTCCGAACATTGCGAGCATTGCTTAACCTCGGTTATCGGTCTCGCAAGCACGCTGCCACTAGATCAGTGCCGCTCTCCCAAAGTGTGATGCTTGGAAGTTTTACCATCTAGGCCATAGAGAAAAACTAAATACATCTGAAAAGCCTTTTAAATCACGTTTTATGTATGGAGACCCCCCTATATTTTTATTTAATGACGATTATTATTATTTGTTGTTATAGCGGCCATAATAACACACATTCTGTGTCTAGTAGTTCAAGTGTCTAGCTATTACGGTTCCGAAGATAGTCACTAAGAGTTTCAGTGCATGGGTGGGTAGCCCCATAGTGGCGGGCGGGCTGCCGGCCTGGTGACGTCACAGCTAGATCGCAGCAATAATTTCGTGAAAAAATATGTTAACATTGTATAACTCAGTCATTTATGGACGGAGTTCAACCTTTTTTTTACTGGCTTGTTAGTTTTGATCTATATTTTAACAATATGTCATTAAATATGGCAATATCGATATTAGGAAACTTCCTCATTGACTGTGAATGAAACTAACCACTTACACAGACGTCTTAAAGCGTCATTGGTGTATCAGGCAAGGTAATAAATGAATGACGGTTTACAGTATCAATGTCAAAAGAATTTCATTTTGAATGTAATGTATATTAATTGTCTAAGTTGTTAGATTGATTACTTACTTACCTTTTTTATTTTACTTATACAAACTAGTCGATTTTATCGACCGGAAGTGGTAATGAAAAGCCTACGCCAAAGTCTTACATATCAGACCGATAGTGATGCAAAAGTGGACGTCTTGTAATATTTTTATGCGCAGTTGAACGTCGCAAAGGAATAAGACATTTTAATATACCCAAAATGTATCATGAAATCATTAATTAGGTATGCTAGATACGCTATTAAAATTTGTATTACAGAGGTTTATTTACAAATGCATGACTTTTCAAAATATATCGATATGTATTAGGTTCACAACACTACCTAAATAACATTTTTTTGGGTCCTGGCGTATGGCGAGAGTTTTTCGTAAAATCCGTGGCGTGGAAAAGGTTTATTTTATATAGCCAACTACCAAGCCAAGAGTCAATGTCCAAAAATTTCTTGACTTGCGGTCCACTCCAGTTTATAGAGTTTATATGCATTTTAAGTTACGTTAGTAAATTATTTCTTTATTTTTATATATGTTTATATGTCACCAAAATGTAGACCTCGATACCATCATCGTATCAACCGAAAGACGCCCACTGCTAGGCATAGGTAGCGCCGGCCCGAAGGTAAAGCAAGAGAAGCGGTCGCTCAAGGCGCCAGATGGCAAGCATAGGCGTAGGAAGGGGGGTGGCCGGGTGGGCCGTGCCCACCCCAGAATGGTCTGGTGCCCACCCCAGGATGGGGTACTCACTGGCTGTACATTGGCGATTCACTCGGCTTCATCAGCCACCTCAGGGGCCAGCCCTGGGGCCAGCCCTGGAAAATAACTCTAGATACGCTAATGATGGCAAGGGGCGCCAAAAGGACAAATGGGCAAAACAATTTTCAGCGCAAAATATAATGTAGAGGTTCCCTTCAAAACGAGCATAAAATTTAGATGACGTCTTTTGAGTTGCGCAAAATCGCTTATTTAAAAAAGAAGGGTGATTGAGCTCTTTCGAAGAAAGCGCCTTTGTCTTTTCTTCAGCAGTTTCGATAATGGCGGCTAGTTCCTTTTTACGTCATATTCATTAAGATCTTTGTTGCACTGTGTACAGTAATGGAAAATAAACCATTTTAAATACATACGGTTATTTACACAAGTTGTGCAAGTAGCACAAAATCAATCAACAAATGTTAGGTACAACCAAGTAAACATTCTATTAGGTATTTTATAGCTTAGGTACTAGGGGTAGAGTTCATTAAATTGCAACCACGCAGACGAAGATGCGCCAAGCAGTAATTCATGTATTCACGAAGACTGACGGTAGTAGCAAAGACAAAAACAACACTGAAAAGAAAAACAGATTTTTCTGTTCCGTGAAAATAACGACGCCGCGCCGTCGCCTCACCGAGTCAGAAAAGTTTCATCATTTCACCAGAGACCTCCAGTAGCGCCACCTAGTTAAATTTTCATTCGCAGTGGCCGCCCATGTTTAAGTTTTACTTGTTCTGCGCCATCTACCTATAACAACATCGTCGTTGACAAACTTTTGTTTCTATAGCTTACTGTTCATCTTATTTGTTTAGTTGATGGCGTCGCCAGTGGTCCAGAAATAGGCGATTCAATGTTTTAATACTTTCGTTTCGATTTTGTCTACTGACAAAATAAGTTGATGGAACGTGGCACTGTACAATACAGGTACGTTGGTAGTATCGTAACAACCGAATAGATGGCGCTTTCATGGAATTTTTGCTGCAAAATGTATCAAGGAAAATATGGCTGTATGATTCAAATCCAAAACTTCTTTGCCTATATCCCCGAACGAATACAAAAAAAATATTTCTTTGCGGTTCGCAAGAAGGCGTCTGTTTTTGTAAAATCGCCGTTATACTCGATATTACTTTAGAATTACACACTAAAAATCTTATCTAAACGAAGTTTGCTCTTGTCCTGCCAGTGCTGAAGAAGGTAAGTTCTCGAAATAACAGTCAAACATTCAGAACGTAAAATAACCTCAATTTGAAACCGATTTACACAATGAATTTGTGATGAACAAAGGTTTTATTCTGTAATTAAAGATCTGCTATCGTTATAACACAAATCACCGTTCTTGATCGTTTTATCTACAAATTACGACTACGGCATTCCTACATACAACTTTACGTTTGTAGGTACTGTAATTGTGTTCAAGTGAAACCATCAACGTTTACCAAACCATTCCAGAACCAGAATGTCAAACCAAGAAAATAATCCACCATTGCCCGAGGGATGGGAGATGAGGACCAGTCGTTCAACAGGAATGACCTACTTCCTCAACACATTTACCAAGAAGTCTCAATGGGAAAGACCGGGAGCGCCGGCCGACCCGGGGGATGTCCGCTGCAGCCATATCCTCGTCAAGCACGCAGAGAGCAGGCGTCCATCGTCGTGGCGAGAAGAAAAAATTACTATAACCAAAGAGGAGGCGCTAGAGACACTGAAGAATTACCGTAAGCAGATAGTATCCGGTGAAGCTACATTCGTAGAGATTGCTACCAAATACTCTGACTGCTCGTCCGCAAAGCGAGGAGGCGATTTGGGCTTGTTTGGCCGCGGGCAGATGCAACAAGCATTCGAAGAAGAAGCATTCAAATTAAAAGTTGGACAATTGGGCAAACCAATTGAGACTGACTCTGGCTATCATATTGTATTGAGAACTGTTTGAAAGCTCATGTAGTTTAAGTAAATTGTATTCACTGTCATCATTGGGATTGTAAGAGAAATATAGATTTTTACTGACTCGGAAAAAATGTTATACTTTTATACTACACTCTTGATAAATCATAATGAAATTGTCAAGTTAGTATGTATTTTTTGTTGTGATTGATTAATTTCCGTCATGAAATGTAATTGATTGACAATGTATAAAATTCAAAACACTACAGTACCATTTCTTCTGAAAATGTGGCTTCTGGCATTACCTACTAGCATTTCATGAATAATTAGTCCTAATTTCATTATTTTGTGTATATTAAGTAATAGTTTCCCATAAGTTGTGATTTCTTGTTCTGCATTTAGTATTTACGACAGTAATAATTTTTATCTGAATTAAACCTTCCATTGTGATTACGGACTTTGTTCATCATAAACTCTTATAATTTCCCGGATACTGTGTAGTGCATAGTTTAATTATTTAATCTTTTTTTTCAATCATTTTATCATGCATCTATAACACAATTAACTCAAGCATCTTTAAAAGGGTTGAGCCATGTGCAGTGAGCTGATTGTGGTTGGCCAGTACTAATTTGAGGCCTGTTTCAATATAAAAAGTAAATTGTAATTGTGTTCTAGCTAAGGCTATCCTAATCCTAGGAGCAAATACAATTTGCTTTTTCATTTAGTAACCAAATCATCTATCAAAATCATCAGGCATGGCAGACATTAGGCATGATGCACTGACGAGCAAAAATCAGCTTACCTACATTAACAATGATATTTCCTAAACAACTCATGACGGCTCATGGAGTCATAGGAACATTGAAGTGTATTTTATCATAGTAAAGTGGGTTTAACGTGTAAAATACAACTCATTTTAATATACTTTGTGTCCCATGGAGCTATCTATACTATTTATGAAATAAATGTTGTTTATATGTAGGTGATCTAGTTATTTTTGCTCGTTAAGTGCACTCTAATTTTGGCAAACTATGGTACCTGCTAATCCTGAAATAAATAAAAGTTGCCAATGAAAATACACCACTTTTTTATTAAAGATTCTGGTAGAAAACGGTTTTTAGCAAATCTGCACGGCCAGCACAAGTGTGCCTGCGACATAGCTCGCACCGCGAGAGAGCCTTCGTTTCTTTCTCTCGATACTAAGATAAAAGAGATGGCAGTATGTATATCGTGCCTTATCTGGCTTGTCGCACGCTTGTGCTAGCAGTGCTGAAAGCGCTTACTGCTAGGATATGAACATGCTATCGTCAAAATATCCCGGTTGTGTTCGCGCATGCGGGAAAACGGCGTCCGCCTTGCATGATCAAGGATTTGGCAGATCAGGTAATTACAGGCCAACTGCTGTCTGACCTCTGTGACCCTATAAAACAGGGGAATCTGACCACTGACCAGATTGGATAATGGTTTACTAAAGATGTTTTCCCTCACCGTAATAGCATCTTAGTGTTTAACTTAGGTATGTATGTATGTAAACTCTTTATTGCGTATAAATGCTTACAGGACTATGTACAAATATAAAACATAAATATACCTACATTGCCAAGGCGAGCTCATCCCACTATGGGATTTCTTCCAGACTACCTGTGATAGTCCGAAAGGAGCTTTAATGAGCGGTGGAGGCAATAATCAATGTACTGTAGGTATATTAAATGTACTTCTGTACTTTTAATATAGGTACAATGTAAAATGTACTTATTTTACATAACTCAGGAAAGGTCATTGGTACATGGGGATCGAACTCAGTCTCTCGCTTACGACCCATTAGCCATCAGGCTACCAATGCTCTTATGAAGAAGACTATAGAAATGACACTATCATAATTGTATGGGATTACAGGTTCTCAGTAGCCAAATGCAACGTGCGAGCTGGTAATGCTATCTGCGGGCCGTGGCGCTAACTAGGTGAGTTCCGTTTGATTAACCCAGAATTAACCTACTTGTCGCAATATAGCTTGTATCTAATGTTATTTTTAAAAGAGCTCTTAAAAATAACATTAGGATAAAACGAACATAGTTGTTATGGATCTGTAAGTTATCCAAAATAAATGAATAAGTATTTCATCATCATCATCATCACCCCCAAACAGTCCACTGCATGACTTAGGGCCTCTCCCACGAAAAGGGAGGTTATTGCCATAATCTCCACGCTTGGCAGGCGGGTTGGAGATCGCAGTGTTTAAATATAACAATGGAAAATTCTGCTGCCCATTTTCCAGACTACGGAGACTCTTGCTCTTTTGCCTCGAAAACATTAGTCGCCTTGTACGACACCCATGAACGTAAGGGGTTGGTGCTATTCTACTCTGCCGGACACCACACGGCCCACACACGGAATAAGTATTTAATTTACTTTAATTACCTACTTCTAATTGCCAGGCTAAAGTGGTAGTGGGCAGGGCATATAGCTCTAAAAACAGATAGCCGATGCGGCAGTAAAGTTCTCGAGTGGCGACCACGTACCGGAAGACGCAGCATGGGTCTCCCACAAGGTGGACCGACGACCTGGTAAAGATCGCAGGTACTGGGCCGGCCTTTGTGGAGATCTCCTGGGGGAGGCCTATGCCCATCAGTGGGCGTCTTTTGGCTGGTATGATGATGATGACGTACTACCACGAAATTAACCAGGTTTTATCCTTAATTGCGTTTTTACCCGACTGCGCGACGCAAAGGTAAAAGTACTTTGTCAATCTATGTCATCTGTACTATGTAGGTACCTATGTATGTATGTACGCAGTAAACAGGTGCCTACTTAGCTATATGTACAAATATAATACAAATTTTTGTGTTTGAAACTTGAGAGGAGGCGGGACCCATTTTCAATGTACCTTATATATGTAGGTAGGTAAACTACGCAGTAAGCAGACAGCCCACCTGATGATAAGTGGTAACTCTACGTCTCATGCATTATACTATACTTATAGTTATATAAGTATATTGTATTATACCAACCAAGGTCACCGACATAGCTCTAAGGATTGCCAGACTGAAGTGGCAGTGGGCAGGGCACATAGCTCGAAGAACAGATGGCCGATGGGGCAGTAAAGTTCTCGAGTGGCGACCACGTACCGGTAGACGCAACGTGGGTAGGCCTCCTACAAGGTGGACCGACGACCTGGTAAGGATCGCAGGTACCAGCTGGATGCGGAAAGCACAGGACCGGTATTTGTGGAGATCTCTGGTGGAGGGCTATGCCCAGCAGTGGGCGTCTTCTGGCTGATATGATGATTGTATTATATAGATTCAATACATACGCTGCGTTGGAGGATGTCTTTTAGACTGGGACGGACTTGGCATCATTAACGGCGAGTACCTCACTCATCTTACATTTGCTGGCGATATCGTAGTCTTGGCTGAAACCCTGGACTGGCAAAATGCTGGATGAACTCTGTATTGCGTCACAACAACACTTTTCCAACCTCACCAGACCGGTCCGCAGGAGATGCGCCGGGGCTCTTGCTAGTTGGCGCGTACGCACTGCTTGACTGCCTACACATTCTGTACTGACATTTCTACTTTCACCTAGCCTTTCAACGCAGCAGGCTCTACACATTTTCGTTCTTGAAATTCAAAACTTGATTAGATTTTAAAAACTTTTTCTAGGTCTTTTTTCCTCGCTGCCGCCGCCGCCGCTACCGCGCTGCATGTGATGTTTTCGTTGTAGTTGCTGCCACTGTTGCTGTCAGGTGGCGCACCGATCGATGTCCAGGCCAGAGATGGACTAAGAGGCTCATGACATACGTTATACTCATTGCCTTTAAGCTAGCTCTAACTAGACGCAGCGACGGTCTGGTAAAGAGCACAGGTACCAGCTAAATGCAGAAGGCACAAGACCGGCCTTCGCCCAGCAGTGGCGTCTTCCGGCCGATGTGATGATGATGATAATTTATATGTTAACTAGAGTCATATGTAGGTACAAACTCACTTTTACTAACAACGTGTGCTATAACTGTTCAATGTGAGGTAATTCAAGAAAAAAGGAACAATTGTTTTAAAATCATACCTACTTCCACATTTCTTTTTATTGATTGCTGGTCAGTTTAGACTCCGGTATTTACTAAATAAAATAAATAAACATGTTGGCGTAAATGTCCTGGTTGTGCTCTCGCGTACGAGAACCCGGGGGTCAGCTTTGGACAGCGATCAATAAAAAAAAATTAAAGGTTACTTGAAAGTATTGGTATTATAAAACCGCATAAGACATTAAAAGCAGGTGGTAGGAAGTAAAAGCACGCCTTGTTCATGAATAAATTCAACATCCACTTAATACTTTTAATAGCTAACAATACTTATTTATTTTATTTACGTACATACATAAATATAACAGTAGAGCTAACAACAATGTGACTTAGTGCGAAATTCAGTTCAGTCGTCTAAGGCGATCCCAGCCTAGCTCGCCAAAGACAACTTACTACATTTGTAGCTCCAGAACTTAATAAAATTACTCCTAACTGGTTGTAGACGTATGGCACTAATTTCCACTACAAAACTGAACCGGTACCTATCTAATATGAGTATTCGAAAGAGATAAGCAAAGTTCGGGAGCTACAAGTAAGGTTTCCGAATGGTTCATTTTACAACACGTCGTTCGTTTTGTCCCTTTGATCGTTCCTGGCAGAGTTCCTGAGCAGGATGATCGCATTGAGAGTGGAGTCCTTATTGTTGTCCATCGTTGGCGGCGTCCAGATGGGCCCAATGATCGGAGGGGCCCTCTTCCCACCCCAGGCGCTAAACTTCACTTTCCTCTTACCGTCTTTCTTGAATGTAACTTCTGCGTACGGGTGCCCGGCCTTGAATAACTTGGATTGCGTTTCAATAAGCGGATTGAATGGTAACGCCTCCCTTATTATAGAATCTGCTAGTTTTGAATTCAAAGTCAAAATTCTGAAAGGTAGGGCTTTGTCGACGAGGTCATTATTGGCAGCATATCTTGAAAATATTTTCTTCAATTCCGGCAGGTACGCAGACGTGAATATGACTCTGGAGCCTTTAATGATCGGCTTGTATTGGAACTGCGTGCTCCTCTTGCCACCCCATGGACTGAAGCGAACTCTCTTCGGCATACTCGGTTCCCGAATGTGGTTAGACCGCTTCCACTTCCACGTGTGTTGCCTCATGCCCAAATCCCTTTTTCCACCCCAAGGACTGAAACTTCTCTTCGCGTCCGTATTGTTCATGGTGAAGATACTCATGATTCTTTGTATCATAAATGGAGGTCCGTCGGAATTAGCATCGTTTTTCACATTGAATGTCTTGTCCTGGTCGACCAGATTCTGGACCCATTGCCGTTCAGCCGCTTCTTGATCCAAGATGTCGTTTGTACCGTCACTTCTCCGCAGCCGAGGCCCATTTGTTATTGGCCGCATATCTGCATCGCTGTTACCATCAAGCGTTTGAAGACCGTCACGACTTTCAAATTCATTGGCTGGTTCTGCATTGAAATAATTCATATACGCTAAAGGATATCGAATGTGTGGATCTACAGCATCCGATTCTGCGGTTGGGCCCGCGCTGTTGATGTACTGGAGACTGGCCGATCCAATCCATGATAATGTTATCAGTAGCCGGTAGTGTGACATTATTCTGGAACAGACAGAAATACGATCTTAGACAAACATAAAATTAAAAGCCATGATTTTCTAGCCTCGTGTGGGGTTGATCCTCAAGAATGCAAATGCATCCTCTTTTCTGTACCTATCTTGCGCCTGTATAAAGGAATGCCGCTGGAACCATACATAGGTGGTATTGGATGTGGGCCACTTCAAATACGAATTTACAATAATCCCATTATCCACCAGCTATTTGCCCCTAGGAGTATCTATGGAACGTGTTTACAATAGTCATACACAGTTCAAACTCGTTCTGTTTCCAATAAATATATGATTGATTTCACGGCAAAAAAAATTAAAATGCTTAACTTGTTATCATATCAAAATAATGCATAATATTGGAATCGTGTTGTCAACAACCTCATCATAATCATCAAAGCCCATTACAGACCACTGCAAGCCTTAGGGTCTCCCCCACGAAAAGGGTGGTTATTGTTATAATCTCTATGCTTGGCAGGCGGGTTGAATATCGCAATTATTATATTTTCCAGCCTACGGAGACAAAGTACTTACTTACGATAATACCTTACATTGTATTATGAATATGAAATCTTAATCAAGTTGTCGCTTTGTCCTAAATAATAAGCGAACTGTTATATTGCATTAAGTTTTGCGTAAAAATTTCCATAAGTACGTAAATTGTGTCCCTATCTATTCTATACAGTAATCTATATTTATGGAGCGATTTGTTTACATAATCAATTAAACCAACATGCCGTGCCACCCACCCACTTTACTTTGTTTATAAGTATTAGGTATGTGTATAATTTTCCTCACAACCCCTGGGAATGTTGTCTGTAGTTAGAAACGAATTTTTGTTCTAGACTACATTGGATTTTTTAATAATAATAACATACCGCCACGGGGTGCCTATAGGCTCCCGAATGGTTCAACCGGGCTCAGGGACTTCAGCGAAAGACCTTGGTCAACCTCGCCGAACAAACTGTATTAAAGGCGAGTAGCGATGGTCTTATGGGTTGGCAAAATTAACTATAGCAATTTGAATCGAAATCCTATGCCTGTACGTTTGTGACTCATGTTTTTTCTTCCATAAAGTCAACAATATCCTGTGGTGGACTGACGGGGATAACTAATTTCTGCCCAGAATACAAAATTAAAATGAAACTTAAGTGACAAACATGATTTATATATAATCCAAGAGCGTCGGTGGCCGGGCGGCTGAGTATTCGACTCGTAAGCGAAAGGTACCGGGTTCGAATCCCGCTGCGGCCATGTACCAATGACTCTTTTCTGAGTTATGTACATTAGTTGAATTCTAACCGATGCTCTTACGGTGAGAGAAAACATCGTGATGAAACCTGCAAATTTAGGCAACTGAATTTGTAACCATGATCCAATCTGGTCAGGTTTCCCTCGTAGCAGGGTCACGGAGGTCAGATGGTAGTCGCTCCATTGTAATTACCTGATCGCCAAATCCTGGATCATGGTCAAGACGGACCGCGGGCCCTCGTCCTCGAGAGCACAACCGGGACATTAACGCTAAGATGATTTTATGATGATATATATGATTTATATATAATCGCCATTTATACCTGAAAGTCATGTACTAGTACTTAACGTTTAGGACTCTGCATAGTGCATATTTAATCTATAGAAGTAAAATTTACCGACAAACGTGTCTAGGACATAAACCATAATAGTGGTAGGGCTACGTAAAAAAAAACGCAAATCGATGTACAGAATAGCCCTTTGGTACACGGGTACTTTAGATTAAAACGATAATTTTGAGCGGTAGTTCTTAAAAATATTCCCATGGGGGGAGCAGTAGTGACGTCATGGATTTTTTATATGGAATAAATAAAAAATTGTTTAGAAACCTATCGTGTTTGGTATCAAATGAAAGGGCACCATGATATTTCTTGATATTTTAGAAAATACGTGGCCGAAGTGTAATTGTGTAGTATATTTTTAGAACCGGGTCATGAAGCCCTTTCATATGATACCAAACACGATAGGTTTCTGTAAAAAAAAAATTCAAATCCCGTATAAAAAATTGAAGACGTCAACACCGCTCCCCCATGGGAATATTTTTAAGAACTACCGCTCAAAATGATTGTTGTGACCTAAAGTACCCGTGTACCAAACGGCTATCCTGTACATCGATTTGCGGTTTTTTATCACTATTTGTCGTGTACACCATCCACTATAATCTCCAATTCTCCATAGATAACATCTCCACAAAAGTTTACTGTTCTACGAAGGTCTTAGGTTCTAAGACTAATGCCTGATAGCATTAAACTTTCCTACAAGAAAAAGCATTGAACCAACCTAATATGGAAACTAAACTCGCTGAGTCACTCTTAACTTTATGACACCGATTTTGTGATACTAAATGCTCAGGTATGTCTGTGTTTTCCATGGAACGGAGTAAAGAACGGCTTAGTTGACTATACCGAATCCAAAGACATTTTGTCATATAAATAACAATACAATTTGGTTAGGTTCCCTTGTTAACATTGTCACATAGGTCAGATAGTAGTCGCTCTAACGCAATTACCTGATCTGCCAAATCCTTGATCATGGTCAAGGCGGACCCCGCACCCTTGTGTTCGAGATTACAAGCGGGATATTGACTCCAAGATGATTAATCATATTAAACACAACTGGTATTTCCTGAGTTGTGGATCCCATGGACACATGACAAGACCAATGGTCCCAGAGCCGAAATAGTAATTCACACCTGTCCATACCTCTGTACTTATAATAGACCAGCGTGATAGCTACTGAGATTGTCAACATGTTATTCTAAATAGAAGCGACATAATTGAATTTTTTATTCTATTTTAGTTATCGTCTTGACTTTTTACCTATCCAATTACCTATCAAAAGACAAATTAATAGCAAATAACATTTGATAAAAACACGGTAATTTCATAGGCAATCTAAATGTCCATTGTTTGTGAATTGGCTAGAGTTAGATTCCGAAGTTAGTGCGTGTTTTAAAATTTGCCAAATCGTGCCGATTGTTATGAATTCTGTATCCTATGTTCGACGAAGAATGGGCGTGTTTGAGATGCACCCAATGTGTACATAGCATTAATGCATATTTGATAATACATTCTTCAAGCGATGCGGTGGTGACAAAATGATTAATTTGCCTTGTAGGCCGTTGGCGAAAAATTTCTCAAACCTCGATCTGGTGTTGGCTATATTCCGGTTTGGGAATATCCCGGTTGTGCTCTCGCGCATTAGGGTCCGGGGTCCGTCTTGACCTTGATCCAGGATTGGGCAGATTAGCTATTACAGTACAGACACTGCAATCTGACCTCCGTGACCCAGACACTCCGTGAACAGGGCAACCTGACCAGTTAGATCATGGTTACACATTCAGACTGAATGTGCTGGTATCCTCAAGTTGTTTTCCCTTACCGTTAGAGCATGGGTTAGTGTTCAAAGTTATTACCCTTACCCCTAGCTTACGAATCCGCCCCGCTAGACATTAAGCAACCGACGTTCTCAGTTTAATATACCGACTAAATAGGTCCCAAATTTTTTAAGGTTTTTGAAACATGCTTTGAACCGGCTATATGCTTCAGTTTCTACAAACCAAGAGTTATTCAATTTTTTAAATGTATTATGACAATGTTTTGAGAATTTTTTATCAGGGACGGTGACTTGTTCACACAGATGTTGAAGGCATAAGGATATTCTCTAAGATACATCCTGTCAAGAGATTAATATTAAGATAGACTTTTTCACATGAACACAATATAATATTAATTATAGTAACAGCGATTGAACAGACATCCCTAGTTTTAGTTTAATCACGTTTCATTCATGAATCAAATTACACAAACGTCGAGTTCATTATCATTCGATAGTTGCACCAACCGGAAGTTAAGTTTGAGTTCGATTATGATTTTTGTTTCAATTGTCGTTATTTTTCTTTGTTGCCAAATCAATAAACGTATTGACATGGTTATATCTTGTCATGGTCACTGAAGAAAATATCTACTAATTTCAACTGAATAATCGATGGTCCAATGTGTCCGGTCAAAGTCGTAGGGCCTTAACCAGATTAATCGTACTTTTGTAAATGTAAATGTGAAAAAGTATTTAATGAATTAATATTACGATAATTAATATGTTTTCAAACGCCAAAGTCTAATGGGATGCAAAGGGAAAGTTAAGCTAGCTTATCCAGGTAGGGACAGATCATGCCAGGGCATGCAGATCGATCAGCGCGTACAAGTGCCTACAACGGGGAGACACCGGGCATCGATACATTCCACACACATTATCGCCTAAGCGAATCATGTGCATAGCGTGCCCGGCCCCAGCCAGCTAGCCGGCGCTCACATCCGCACGCACCAGCCGGTCCATCCACGTCTTGTATTAAGACTACGGAATATAAAAGAAATACTATGAGGAAGCGAAGTAGTTGTAGAGAGGGAACTCCTAATAAAAGTGTAGACAATAAATAAAATTAATATTAACCCTAAAAAAATCGGACGCAAACTCCTTTATTGCTGCAACACAAACAGCGTTTGACTAAAGATACATAACAAAAGGTCTTAAATTAAAAACGTCACAGAGTAATTAAGTAAAAGAAAGTGAGAGCACAAAAGAGGCAGAAGAGAATATTTGACGCAAATATTTGCCAAGACGAGCAAGAGTTCGCCGTTAATACTTTGAAAATATTTTCTTCGGCAGTGGGCGACACTAAGGAGTTAACGAGATGGAAATTATAGCCAAATTAAAATCTACGCAGGGTTTCTATCCCTTTTTTTATTAAAATGAAAATTATAATTCGTTTTTTATCAACTGCTAAATTAATTATTACATACAGCCCGTAATAGATGTTAATAAAAATAGTCATCTCGACTTCCAAATCTCGGTTGTGCTCTCGCGCTCGAGGGCATCGGGTCCGCCATGGCTATGATCCAGGTTTTAGCTGATCAGGTAATTACAGTGCACGCGAATTCTGTATGGCCCGTGACCCTGTTAGCAGGGAAACCAGACCATATTAACCCCTCTAGGGGACAAGAAGTTGTTGAGACGATCTTTTCATCGAACTCATCAGCCATCATGCGAAATCTAACATATATCTACATATTAACTTTGAATGACTCAAGCTATATCAATATCACTATTCCTGTTAAAGAAGTACTTTGCGATGAAAATATTGGTATCCTAGTCATCCTTAATTATAGGTATTTGTACCAACAATAGCAATTTTCGTAATATCTTTCACTTGTAGTTTTTCTAATGTTTTGTGATAAGAATTGAAGTAGCCAATCTTCAGAATTCCTGGAATCAAACCGCGTGATACGATACCCCTTGCATTATAATTTATAATATAACAAAGACCGACCGACGCAAAGTCAAGTAATAATCGCTCATGGCGCCCATATTATTTTTATTCCAAATTAACTTTCCGCCTTCTTTTAATATATCGCGCAAGTGGGGGGAGGGGGGATAATAAGTATCCTATGCTCTATTCCAGACCCTAATCCAGCTGCCTATCACATCCAAATCCGTACATACATTTAGGCGTAAAGAGGTAACAAACATCACACACATTCAAACTTTTACAATTATAATATTAGTTTCACCCTTTGTTCCATATTTCATATTTATTCATTGGTAATATCAACCCACCCACGGTTATGACGGCAATACCACGGATTTCAATACATAAATCCAGTACTTTTTTTAAAAAGAACTAGCGAGTCATTTGACCGCCATCTCACGTGGTGGTACGTGTTAATGCGGCCGAAGATTGTTCAAGCCTCACTTGACCAGTTAATTTCAAGCATATTTTAGCTAGTTCTGGATCTTAGGCTTTCTTTATACTATGCTAGTAAAATTGGATGTGGTTTTGTGATTTCGTATATATGTATGTCAAGCCTGATGATAGTTCTAATTGGTCAAGCGTGTTTTTACCGACGGATTTGGTTAGGTACAGCGTCGGTGGCCTAGCGGTTAAGGGGTCAGACTCGTAAGAGAGAGGTACCGGTGCGACCCTAGTGCCTATGTATTAGTGACTCTTTTCTGCTCCTACGGCGAGTGAAAATATCGTGATGAAACCTGCACATTCAGAAGGCTCCATGAGTAACCATGAGCCAATCTGGTGTGAGGTTCGACTAAAATTATAGATAAATAGATTGATAGACTATAATTTGGACACCTTAAACAGCTCGACACGCGACTCACCTATCCTGATCCATTGCGGATTTAGAACGCGGCGCACGCGATTTAATTTCTGAAAAGCCAGCAATGAAATCCGCGCTCGGGTCCCACCCGCGACCCGACGACGCTCTTATGATTTATAAATGACAACGCAAGACTACCATATTGACTTCATCAAGGAGGTCTTCAGAAACGAATGCACGAGTCCACGTCAAACATGATAACATAAATAATATACAATCCGAGTCGGTTCTTTTAACCTTTAAAAGTCAATGTATCGTCCGAAATAATTCGTTATTTGTTTCAGAGTAGACCCGCAGGTATCAAATTAACACAAATTCTAACGTATGATCGTCAATATGTGGTTTTAAGTGGCAATTGAGTAACGCTACCCCTGCCTCATAAAGCCGTTAGAGTATTAGTCAGAAGACACCTGATATTACGTTTTGGTGATGTTGAACTCGTTTTACGAAAAGCTCGACGCAAAAATACTTGAGCTGTATGTTTTGACGTGGGTTGGTCTAAGTGTGTGTCTGTCTGTGGCATCGTAGCTCCGAACGGAAGGACCGATTTCGATGCGGTTTTCTTTATTTGAAAGGCAGTTTAATCGAGATGGTGCTTAACGTTGTTCATTAAAACCGCTTCAGTAGGAAGCATTTCATTAAGCTATGTCATGAGGTTTTCGATCGTCCGCCTGTGGTAGTAAATACCCACGTCGGAAAATACGTTTTGGAAAATCCAGAGTATTCTAAACTAATATTGGTAACGAAAATCTTTCTCGTTGATAGACTCTCAAACTCACATGTTCCATTCCCGAAATGAGGTTAAGTTAAAAGTAGGTTTTATTTCGTAGTAAAAGACATCAACGAAAATCAAAAACATAACAACCGTCTCTCTTGAATATTTAATCCACGATATTAAACCGCTCAAGTTTTATGAGTATAGGATGCTATCATTTGTGGTGTACTCGTAAAGGCCCACATAGCTATACAGGGTGTGGCCGGCAATAGGTGCAATAAACTTAAATTTAAGTCGTTTAATACCTTTATTGGTAATCGCGTCCAGGTGGCTTCAATTAATTTAAATTTTAAAAAGCTATAGTGACCCGCCCCAGGTCGCACGGGCTTTTTCGGCTTTTCTTTACTACATGCATCTATTATAAATATAAACGGTGGACTAGTGGTTAAGGGTTCCGACTCGTAAGCGAGAGACCGGGTTTGAACCTCAACCGCCAATGACTCTTTTATGACGATCAGTTGAACACCGATGCTCTTACGGCGAGAAAAAACATGCACATTCCGGCGACTGAATGTTTAATCATGATCCAATCTGGATCTGGTCAGGTTCTCATGTCACAGGGTCACGGAGGTCAGATGGCAGTCGCTCTGGATTACAGTCAAGGCGGACCCCGGGCCCGGGCGCGGGCAAAAACAAAAAGCAAATATTTTTTCTTTATAATATTAGTATAGATAGATTATGTGAGTCCTCACATACCTTTTTTTCTTTCTTTTTAATAGGGGAAATCTTCGAAAGATACCACGTCACCCGTTATAATGCATGTACTTAGTTATTTATTTTCTAAGAAAATTAATCGCATCTGTAATGCACAACAAACCAAAAATCGACTTGTACAATACAACCTTCAGTAGACTGCCCGGCACTGAAGTGTCAAACAACAGACTATCACCGATATAACGATGCAATAATACAGTGACTGGAGTTAACTTTCAAACAATTTCGTGCTGCATTCTTGTTACATGAATACTTAGTGCATGAATCGGAGATGTTATGGGCGAGCGCTTTCCGCCTGTGGCCTAATTTCTCGCGCTGTGATATCTCGAAATCGACATTTTTCTACCTAAATATCTCAATTAAAAATGTAATTTATAACGATTTTCGACAACATAGATTTCGATTAGCGAAAATCGTCGAAAAAAAAATATTTTTACTTGCAATAAATAATGAGATTCAATGACTTTAACAGCTATTTGTGCCTCAAATCTGTATAGACTGACTTGTCTTATTCGGTTTTGGAAATTATGTATTTAAATGGAAAATTTGCAGCAGCAGATTGTTACGGCAAGTCGTGATTTTGGGTATTGTTTGTTCACCAAATAAGACAAGTCAGTCTGGACAGATCATAGAGAAAATGTCGAAATCTAATGTCGAAAGCGCGAGAATCTCCCCCATGGCTGGCTTCTCGTTTCTAACAAAAAAAATACACAATATCTCAGATTTTTTTATCATACTCAACTTGATTGACTTGACGTACACTAAGGAGTACTCCGAGGAATTGTCTATTTAATTTCATTGCTCCTGTTATTGGTCACACCCTATATAGAGATATAAGTTTTTAGTACATTGGTTACGCTAAGGCTGGGTTAGGGCGTCTACATTCATATCATTTTGCAAGACTAGCTTGTTGTAGACTCGAGTACATTTCCAGAGAGTGTTCAAATTACTAGTCTATAGATATGCCGTTTGTTTGTGAGAATGTTTCTAAACTGAGTCTGTAGGGTACAATCATTAGTGGACGGCATTCTCAAAATGTCGGTGACTAGCGAGTCGGACTCATAAGCGATCTGTGAAATCCTGGATCATGGTCAAGGCGGTCCCGAGCCCTCGCGCAAACACGACCGGGATATTGACACCAATATTATTTATTGTTAAAATCTTGGCGCTTGGCAAGCGGGTTGTCGATCGCGGTGGTGAAACTATTTCATTGAAAATTCTACTCTCGCTTTAAGTACGGAGGTAATAAACCCTGTGGCAAAAAAAAAGGGCACATGGGCGTTGGATGGGCGATTAATACACGTGTATCCAAATTGTCTCGTTTGTATGGACATTGCTTATGTGGCAGTTTTTTGCAAAGAAGTGGTTATGGTCTGCCACTAGTCGCGTTTTACGGGACTCCAATAAAAAACCACCATATACGTAGGTATAGGATGATGAGCGTGCATTTGAAAGTGGCAAATTATACTGCGGTTGTCAAATTTTTTTAGAAGGAGGAAGTGATATCTGTCAGGTTTAGAGATTAAAGTTGGGCACTTATGATGGGATGGCGTAAGGGAATATTCGGAATATTTGTACTAGTTTTAGCAATGTAATGAGTTGTTTGCCTTGGCGAGGGTTTTCATTTTTTTTTTGTCATACAGTAGGCAAACAGGCAAGCGGGCCACCTGCTGGAAAGTGGTCACCACTGCCTATAGACATTAGCAACACCAAGAGTATCGCCAATGCGTTGCCCATCTCTATAACACGTTGTGTTTCTATTGCTTAATGCCTTAAATACCTTAGAGAGTGCTAACGCATGCGATTATAGACAATATTTTCCTCCTATGGTGGAAATAGTGGTCTACTTAGGTATAGTTAGATATAATCAAGTACCCCATAAACAAAATCGCTGCCAAAAACTCGTCATTATATAAATACCGTAGGTAATAAAAGTTATAATATTATAATGGTGTTTTATCTCTTTCAAAAATTAATAGACGATTTTCCTGTGAACGAAGCTTAATTAAAATGTTTGGAGCACTTTTTCGTCTTTTTGTTAAATCTTATCGTAATCGTTATCCGGTGGACAATTTCTTCTTCAGTTAATATTAATTGTAGTGATTATGAACTGAACAATAAGAACATGATGTTACTGCGATAGTAAAATATTCTTAAAATAAACAGATGTACCTAATATAATAGAATAGATAGCTAAATAGAATTATTGGAATTTTGTACTTTATAAAGTCCAGTAAACGGTATATTTTCGGGATTTGACAATCGCAGAATTACCTAAATGTCAACCAAAATTAAAACCTTCGATTTGTCGGGGGGCACGGTAGTGCCCCCGCCATTGTCTTTTATTAAAATTAATTACAAGAAAATCACTTAAATATTTAATTGTAGAATTTAATTGTATTGTTTTGCTAAATTAAATTCTATTAGACTATATTGGCTCGGGTGATATTATGTCTCTTTTATGCATAGCGTATTTTATGAATTAACCAAACTATTTTATTTTGACAAAATTAACCTACGCTGTAATATTTTAGGTAATTTTATTTAAAAATAACATAATAATAGGCAAGCCTTATTTTGTCAAGATTTACTGACGGGACTCCGATCTAAATACAACAACGACAAACAATCATAGGTTTAAAACAAAAATAAATATAAAGAAGCAACTAAAATCGCTTATTCAACGCTACTGATGAATAAATAAATAAATAAATCAATGCACACTTCAAAATCAACTGCCACAAATGAAAAGAATTCGCTCAGCAAAGTTTAACTAATCTTACCTGTTCGAGAAGGGTTAGAACATAACCGTATGCGCGTGCACTAGTCGTTGGGTTGACTGAATAATTATTCTATTGTGAATAACGATTCAATACATGAATAGTTATTTCGAATTTCGTATTTTCGAGTGGTGGTTGTGTGACCGCGAGTGCTGTCAGTGCTCTGAAGGGCGGGCTTGCGTCGGCTTCGCTTATATAGCTGCGCGCGGACTCGGCACACCGCCGTCGTAAGCCTTTACAACTACAGACAGCAGAGACAATTTGTGCGCTTTACGCGTAGGTGAAAAATCTTTTTACATAACTGGTTATAAAGACCCGTTTATGAACGTGGCTGAAGAGAGGACGGTTTTTCTGACACTTAACTTTTTAATTTTTCATTGATTACTTACTAGTACATCCTCATCAGTCGTACGTTTTTGGGTATAGGTGCCTATATTAAATAATAATAAGCAGACTGTAACTATCCACTGTTGAACTTGAGCCCTTCCAAATTTAAACGTACTTACCTATGCCATATGAACATGATTATCATCATTCACCATCCCCATCAGCCATTATCCCACTAGTATTCCATAACACGTACGTATTTCCCCAAAATAATGTTGGATTCCATACCTTTTTGGTGGGCGAAACAAATCGCTGCTATAATAAGCGATGTATTGGTGTGTGATGTTTGTCTATGTATCAGTTAAATTAGGAAAATATTGGCTCGCTCGCTGTGTTGAGTTAAAAAGCAAAAACAAAGACAAAGACAAACATGATCATACGTTTAGGCGGCGCTCTAACAGTATTTATCTACGAGAATTATATGTTGTACTGGGTTCCTTCCAGAAATTTCCGTTCAGTACTTCAGAATATTCCCACAGAGGTACAAAGATATATTCTAAGTACGTTCTTACAAGCAACTTTTTCATTTCCAGCTTGCGTCACTAACGTAAAAATATGTTGGTTGAGTTAGTTTTTTTTAATAACTACTTCTAGACTGCCACCTGATGGAAAGTGATCACCCTGGGGGTCACGAATGCAACGCCGGCCTTTTAGATATAAAGTAGTTCTAGACTGCCACCTGATGGAAAGTGATCACTCGGGGGTCAGCTTCCTGCAGTAGTGTTTGGAAATACTACTGCAGGAAGCTGGTTTCAAAGCCGCACGAGGCAGGAGGTCATGTACATGGGGTTTATCGTACAGTAACTCATCTACGTGGTGCGGGCGGATGGAATTACATTGATGGATATTTATTTCGATATACAAATTCAAGGCATAACTGAATTCATATTCTATTGTAGTTATCTAGTATACATAATTAAATAACAATTTGCATAGGGATCTCCGAGAACTTTGAATGATTGAGAGAGATATTGTAACCCACGACAAGGTTCTCAAGTTGATAATACCTATAACTTGTTTTGTTATTCAAATCTATAAGTTCCTGTCCGTGACGGAGGAGGACTGGCACTTTACTAATGTCATTGGACAAGTCTCAATAATTGTCAGCACTTTATACTTTTCCATTCTGTACTCTCTCTGTAAGTCGAGTTTTAACGGATCTGACTGAGACTGCGACTGAGAAGTCGCAAAATACCCATCGGCCATCAGTTCTGCGCGCTATGTGGTCTGCCTATTGCCACTTTTTCCAAGTTTATCTGAAACAGATCTATCATTTCTTTCAGACCAACTAAAGTAGGTACCAGATCAATTCGGAAAGTGACCAGTTTGTAATAAGACCAACCTGGAAGATGACGAACTAGAATAAAATCGCTTCTCCGTATGACATCACTGGTAACATTAGACTATTCAAAAACCAGTAATTTGCCTAACTAAAAATATAACTATAAGAATTACAGAGCTCCCTCCGCTCCGAATGCTAGCAACTGTTTCTGCCAACCGTATTGCATAACCGACTGTTGAATTGCAACACGGTACTTTGCCCACCATATCCGGGGTCCTGATGGCGCCCAGGTTGCTGCGTTCATTTGTCCCGGTCTTATTGGCGGTGCATTCTACAAGCGCCACCCAATAAGGGCTCGTTGCCTATGAATTTCTACTTTCCTAGTTTTATGAACAGTTCCAATCAAAGGCTTTCATAGCATTTTTATTGGGGCTGGGGAAATGTGCGACATATCGCAACTTCAGTATGTTACCTGGCACTGCAATTTACGTAAGAAACTTTGGTGACCGACAATTGTTGATTGGTTTAGTACTACGAATAAACAAACAAAGTGTCCGTTCTCCACTAGGGGTGACGCCTACGAATTTTTCTTTTTCCTGTCTTAAAAATAGTTTTAATCAAAGGCTCGCGAAGCGCTGTAAGAGTATTCGAGATGGTATTCATACGGGTTTAATTGAAGGGTATTCATCATCATATCAGCCAGAAGACGCCCACTGCTGGGCATAGGCCTCCCCCAGAGATCTCCACAAAGGCCGGTCCTGTGCTTTCCGCATCCAGCTGGTACCTGCGATCCTTACCAGGTCGTCGGTCCACCCTGTAGGAGGCCTACCCACGCTGCGTCTTCCGGTACGTGGTCGCCACTCGAGAACTTTACTGCCCCATCGGCCATCTGTTCTTCGAGCTACGTGCCCTGCCCACTGCCACTT
Source organism: Blastobasis lacticolella (assembly GCA_905147135.1). NCBI lineage: Eukaryota > Metazoa > Arthropoda > Insecta > Lepidoptera > Blastobasidae > Blastobasis > Blastobasis lacticolella. The sequence continues at coordinate 9,468,374 of LR990039.1, read as the reverse complement.
CAGTCTGGCAATCCTTAGAGCTATGTGAAGGGTATTAGATTAATTTAAAATATAAAAGGAACAGGCGGGAAGATTGCAACTCTCATTACTCGGTGGGGGCCGACGTAATGAGAGTTGCAATCGATAAAGCTTATGCAACGTAATATCCTACTTAATTATTGAAGTTCTTAAGCTTGGCAATTTTTTTGTATTTATCTTTAAAATATTGCTAATCATTGTGCTATGAAACTATCGCATTCTTGGGATGAAATCCAGAATGAAAACTCTATGCTAACGTGCATAAAATTATGATTAAAACCGAAAAAAGGATGGATGCACAATCTTGTCTGACCCGGTAGCCAAAACTGGAACCAAGTGTCGCCATTTTGAAATGTCATGTCAATATTATTAACAGCGACGCTGTCAATGGGTCAGATTAAGTTTGTGGCACTGCAAAGAAACTTCATCCTTAGTCATGTCAATGTCATACAGTCCCACGAATGACGAGAGAATCTCTTACTCCGTGAGAAGGACCAGCCCTATGGCCTGGATATGTTTGAATCGTCGTATGATGGTTAAGGGGTCCGACTCGTACCCCGAGATACCGGGTTCGAAACCAAGTGCCGCCAATGACTCTTTTGAGTTATGTACATTAATTGAACACTAAGCTATTCTCTTACGGTGAGAGAAAACATCGTGATGAAACCTGCACATTCAGGCGACTTAATGTGTAACCATGATCCAATCTGGTTATGTTCCCCCGTTAACAGGGTCAAGTAGGTCAGATGGCTGTCACTCCACTGTAATTACCTGATCTGCCAAATCCTGGATCATGGTCAAGGCAGTCGCGCGCCAGGTTATATAAAAAAAACATAAGAAAAAATAAAATTCGTATGAAACTCTTATCGCGCGTTCTCAATGATCAGTCAGAGCACCTTCCATTTTCATCATCAGACCACATTTGAGGGTATGGTGACATTGCATTGTCACCCCATTTATAAAAGTATGCAAAATCCAGCTCAATCTGAATCGGAAATTTTACTTAAAAATGTTATTATGATCAAACACATTGTAAAAAGACAAACTTAAAAAAAAACAGAACTAGCCTCAGCGGCTCCGTCAGCCTTGGATTGTAAAACATTTGTAGACAACGTTTCATCTGTCCTGTTGTTATAAGTCGAACTACAACCATTATTACAAGTTTAGAGACAGTATAAAGGTGGGCTAGAGACAACAGCGCCACTCTTCAGAGGTTAAAAATTTACGTCAAACGGTCAAACAGGCCAGTGAGCCATTGATGGAAAAATTAGGAGCATTTTAATTTTATTATGGTAGATAGGTACATCATTTCAGCGCGTTTTAATATATTTCTTGGTTAAAGAAGAATAATTTTGGTATACTTTAGATACACGAATAAACGAAGAACGTCAACTTTTTCGTGCTCATGTTATTGAAATTTATTTACGCGTATCTGCGGATCACGAGTTTCTAAGTTATTGTTTCTTTGACATGACGTGCTAGCTAACAAGCTTTTTATTAGAAAAGTAGCAACATAACAAATCATGTATGACACGTGTGCTTATACGCAAAATATACTTACGTCAATTTCTTACCGGCAAGTATTTAGATCCTGATGTGACTCGTGCAAGACTAAAAATAATACATGAGCTCGCGCCTTTCAACACGTACAGGAGACCCACACTCAATACAGGAATACAGGAGACCTTCTAACCGATAAGGATCTGTTCACAATTTTCTATCTATACTATTACAAAACTGTAAAAAATCCGTGTCTGTGTCTGAAGGTATTTCAGGTAAAATAGTCGGGATAAGATTTTGGGTTTAAAGAATGCCCAAAAAAGTTTTCTTTTTATATTTTGTCCGTCTGTTCAAATCTACTTAACGGATTTTGATTGGGTTTATTATAGTTTGGTAGCTTGAAGTCCAGGGTACAATCAAAGCAATGTTTCATCTAATTCGGGTAAGTAGAAAGAGAGATACAGCTTGACCTCCCCGTAGAGATTGTTGAGGTCACGCGGGCAAAAGCTAAACCCTCATAACAATCGGACCACGCAGACGAAGTCGCGGGCAAAAGCCATTGAATAATAAGTACCTACCTAAAAAGAATTAAAGGCATCTACCGGAAGCCACAAGAAACCTAACACCGATGCGTGTGTTTACTCGCGCCAAATTTGTAATAACTACAGTTCTAGCTAGTGCGTAATTCATATTGTATCGCCAAATCTGTCTCTATTAAGAGCCCAACCTGCTAGCCTTTGGGCCACCGACGCCAAATGCACTGCATATTGTCTGCATTTTTAACCCCCGACGCTAAAAGGGATATTAGAGCTTGACGTAAGCCCTCTGTGTCTATCTGTGGTGGTAGCTCTAGAAAGGGTGGACCAATTCCGAAGCGAATTTCTTATTTAACAACTAGTTTTATCGAGAAGGTAAACTTTTATACCCGACTGCGTCAGAAGGAGGGTTATGTTTTCCGAGTGTACGTATGTATGTTTATTTCTTTGGCACGGGCTACTTTACAGCCCTAACGGTTCCATGGATTTTAACATATAAGGTCTTGTTTGTAACATATCGTCTTGCTCGCGCGTGTGACACTGGGAACATTAAATTTTAAAAATTCGGTGTGTTAATAATTAAAACTTATACACTTAAAAGAATTTTTGCTTTTCAGTTTGTTTACAGCAATTTTGGATTTTAGTATTTGCACAACTTACTTGTTCGAGTGTAGGTGTACCTATGTATATTTCTTTGGCACGGGCTACAGCCCAATGGAGTTTATCCTATAAGGTGTTCTTAGACTTGTCTTGGTCGCGTAAGTGACACTGGGTACATTAAAATTATTAACATTGTGCCATCCAAGAGCAGATAGTCATGTCTGTTCTTATATGACAAGTATTTTGTACAGCCTAAATGGCTATTATAATATATATCATCGATATGTACCTATTAGTCATGACGTTCTTAAATTTTTGGACAAAGGAAAGTCATTAAAATTCCTTTATATATTCTTCCTAAGTTTTAAAATTCAGCATAAACAAATTGTATCATAAATATTACATACTTAACATACATACAATGTGATAAATTATCTTTATCATAATATTATTTTGAACCCCGACGAGCACACTGCAAAGTAAGAACTTAAAACCAAATAAGTAGGTAGTAGTAGGTATAATCAATTACGTCATTTAATTGTTTTCCTGCTTGTTATTGTTCTTTCTTCCTAAAAGGAGAATGGGCAAAGGGTAAATCAACATCCATTGACATTTTTAAGAAACAATTATTCTTCTATGACCCACTTAAATTCGTTCATTGAGTAAACTAAACGGACTTAAGATCGTACAGGCCATATTGTTCTCGCCCGCGCTATTGAGCTAATGACGTTATATGCGACATATAATTATGCCGTTTGCCGGCTCAGAACGGCTAGTGCGAGTGTGCCCGCGACACAATTCGCACCGCGGGAGAGCGTTTGTTTCCTTCTCTAAATACTATGTTGCGTAGTACTATATCTATGTTGCGATTTTTCTTATCGCACGCGAAATCTCACTTGTGCTAGCTATGCAGTAGAACCTTAGCAAACTCTTACGAATGTCGTAGAAAGCGACTACAGCTAGGACTTCCGAATAACGAATAATGGGCAGTAGCTTTTTCTGTAGAATGTCCTGTGACTTCGATCTCCTAATGTGAGTGTAAAGTATAGGTATAAAATGCGGCGATTCGCCGCTGGAGATCAGGGCAAAATCGCCTAAATGGATGAAACAAGTCAAGGAAAGGCTTTGGCATTTATTGGGAGTGACATGTCTAGCAGTGGACTAATGATAAAAAATTATAATAATCATCTTGGCGTCCATATCCCGGTCAATAGCGCGTGGATTTAAGATTTGTCGAAACTATGACCCTGTTAACAAGGGATTCTAACCAGATTGAATTATGGTAAAGAAATACAGTCGCCTGACTATCAGGGTTCCCCACGATGTTATCCCTCATCGTAAGAGCGTCGGTTTGTGTTCATTTAAAACCCCCAAAAATCATTGATGCATACCTACACTGGGGATCTAACTCGGTACCTCTTGTTTATGAGTCGGACTCATTAGCCATAAGCCACCGATGCTCTCTATTCGGAAACTTCATCACAGTGGACTGTCGATTATAGTTTCTGCATTCCACCTTTCTAAATTCAGAGGTTAGCGTTACAATATATAATACGGTATAATGCAGCTGATCCTTATGCGATGCTACGGTCGTTGCGGAAACTCTCGGCGGATACAGTCACAATGCAGAATAGGCTTGCTGCTATTGATTGTTATGTCTTCGGCGTCACCGTCATAACTTCCTACCTACATGTAATAAATAGACCGATGTAATTCCGTAGTAGTCTCGATTACCAGCTTAAATATTTCGTTTGCAGTTAATAAATATAATGATGATAAAAGAGGTCGTAAGCAGTAACTGTAATCAAACACTTGATCCCTTGCTAAGATACGAGTATTCCCAAGTAGGTATAACATGAAGTTCTTGAAGGAGAGTGTGGAACGGTCGTCATACGGACTGCAACACCCATCACGTCAGTGATGGTCATCGGTCATCTTGGCGGTAATGTCCATTTTGTTACCATTAATAAATGGGTACATAAGCAGGAACCAATATCGGTAATCTTATGTACCGTTAACTAATTTAATATTGTATGGTACATGCAGGATCATACTTTCGAATACCTTGTTACAGTCACTCATCAAATATACTGTCGTTCTCGCAAACAAATCACAGTGCGGTGCTGAAGCGAGTACTGACTTGAGAAGGGCGATGGCGCGCAGTATTGGGGTCTGCTTATGCGCATTCGGGTCGCCAGTAATTTATGTTGCCGTGCTCATAAGTAGCAGTTAGGCACACTCAAGCAAAGTAAGCAGCTTAATAGGTTAGGTCAGCCTATCTTATTATTGAGTAAGTTTAATGCAAATTTTGTAAGGGCCAAATATATGCGAAGTTGTAGCGAGTCGCATCCTAAGTGTTCTTGTAGGAAGAGCGTTGGGAACATAGACGGATAATACCCCTGCTGCCGCTTGTAGAGGTATCGCAGGCATTGTTTCTGTACTTCCTCTAACATGAGAGTATACTTGTGGTCATAGGGACTCTATACGATTGAGTTACTCTCGAGTATACTACGAACCAAATTTACATAGAGCAATCCAACCACTCCAACATTGTACCAACTATCCCTCAACTGTATTGTACCTACCCTAGTGTACCTTCATTTGAAAATCAAACGTTCTTTGAATCCAAACGACGAATACAAGTTAGAGTTACATACCTGTTTCATTTTTCTTTGTGTAATGTGTATAACCCAGGTATTAGCGCCACAACTAATACGCGTAAACTCGAGTGTCGCTTTGTCAAAAGAGCCCAATAATTAATCGGGAATGACGGACGGATGGTTCAAGTGTCACTGGCAACTTAAAATCTGCATCCGCGATAAAATCCGCTATTTGTATACATAACACTGTAGTGTTACGCATACTAAGGGCTTGACTTACAATAAGTTGATTGCCGACAATCTGTTACCGCGATTCTCACGTGAAAGACATTTATTATACCGGGACACAAAGTACCCTATACACTCTAAAGATCGATTGTGACCGACTTCATACACAGGTAGGTACAGCTTCCGCTTCCACTAGAAATTCCTGTATCAAACTAACCCTTGTCACTCGGAAATTACCAGAATAGGATGGACTATCTGTTCTGTTCTGTAAAACTCCCAAGAAGTTCGTACTAGCTACGAACGTAAATATATACATCAAGCGTACTGTTGCGTAAATTTCAACTACATTATTTAGATTTAATTTATATTGAAAAAAGAAAACGTAATAATCTTGGCGTTAATGTCCCGATTGTACTTCCGCACAAGAGGGCCCGAGCTCCGCTTTGACCATGATCCAAGATTTAGCGTGATCCAGGTTTACAATGGAGCTACTGCCGCCTGACCTCTGAGAACCCGTTAACAGGTAATCCTGACTAGATTGGATCATGGATTCAGTCGCCTGAATGTAAATATTGATAATCATTGTGCGGTTATGTTATAGCTCTTTCCGAATATAAACGAATTTTGATTTAGACAATAAACATTCCAATTATTGTACGTGAAACTTGCTAAGCAGATCGCTCACTCTACTCTTAATCTACATCACATCAACAGCCCTTATCACGTTACGAATACCATTAGCCTAGGCGTTATTTTTCTAAAAGCTACAAAGATATTTAAATTCGTTTAGGTTAGGCTTGTGCTGTGACAAAGTGTCAAGGAGCCACGCTGGCTCTGTTTGCCCTGCCCACGTAACGAACTGCGTTACGATTGACAGCTTATGAACTGCCTACATTCAATTATATCAATCTTATGATAACGTATAACTTTTTAGTTCCATCACAATAACTTTCTTTTGAATTATCTATCATAATCAAAGCAGCAATATTTGCTGCGATTATACAACTAAAGTAATTTGAACATAATACTGACTAAAATGTAGGTACGACTATACCTACATAGGTAATATACACTTTAACCTAATTGCTCTGCCAAATTAATATAGGATGGTTCGAATAAACAACCGAATAGGTCAACCCCGAATCTACGCATACTTAGCTGCTCTAACATAACAGTCTCTGCGCCGGAGGCTAAGCCCTCGCCCTCTATGAGACGTCGAAGGCGCCCCACGAATCGCAAACGCCAAGATTACTAGCCGAAGGCTTTGGTTTAACCTGAAAGTAATTAGTCCTGTTTTAGATGTTGGGTAATCAAAACAGTGCACCTCAAATTATATTGTGATATTCAAGACGGGTTCTCGTGCCGGGTTCTGGACCGGTAGGACGTACGTTCATTGGTTCAAACCCAATTTAAAAAATATGTTGTTAAATAAAGTTTTCTACAATCTAGAGGAATATTATAATGATAATAGTATATATGTTAAATATTAACAAAGTTTATCTTGTTGTTGTTTTCATTTCTGAATTTTATGTTTCTCGATTTAAACTTTTAGAATTAAAAAATTGTTAGTTTGTATTTTTTTATAATTATCGTATACCCGAAAGGGTAACTGATGTAAACATTTATTTGTTGGCACAGGCTTAACAATAAAATTTTCTGATTCTGATTATGGTTCTGGTTTTAAAAAATAGGGCATTTTTAATCCGCTCGCAACGAGTCAAACAGTTTCCAATTTTTATTTTCGGCATTTAAATTTCATCATTTTCAATTATTTTGCCTATTTTTGAACCGTTTCCTTTAGATGTCGTCAAGTTTAGAATTAGAAAGTATTGAATTTTTTATGCCGAAAATCAGAATTGAAAAGCGTTCCACTCGATGCAAGCGTTTCAAAAATAGGGCCCAGACGCGGCGATATGGTTGATTGTCGTGATAGATTCTCATTTGCGTTTTAACCGTTATACATTTTATCATCTAAATGAGTTTTATGACACTACACTTGAATTTATCTGGACGTGGACGTTGTACACCACGGACGATCTACTAATGGCTAGTGGACTTTCTAGCATCTAGAAATACCACTACCGCTAATGGCCAATTTTGGCATGGACAAAAATTGTACCTACTTAAAAAGACCTAAAAATGTAACCCAAATATTTTTACAAATAAACATTTGATTTGATTTTGATTTGCCGTTATGACACATTGGACGATCTGACTGTTTACCCAATATGGAATCATTGATATGATATCTAGCTTTTTTATTTCTCATTCATTTGCATATCTATATATATATAAAAGAAAGTTGTGTTAATTACACTATTTATAACTCAAGAACAACTGAACCGATTGGGCTGAAAATTCGTAGGGAGGTAGCTTAGAACCAGGAGACGGACATAAGATCCGATTTTGATCCCGTTCCTTGTATCAGTTTAAAACGTGGTATAACAAAACGCAACTGACAGCTAATCGTAATGTTGTCTATAGTTAAGTATGGTTGAAAATTTGACGATTAGAAATTTTGAAGTTGACTGGTTGATGTGTTTGTTTCGAGTTTATTTTCCTAATAAAAAATTGAATATAATAAAATCCAAAATCTGCTCATTTATTGCATCTAAGGCGGAACAATGTACGCTGGGTCAGCTAGTTATAATATAGTTTTCATCCGCATGGGATCAGCAAATTCAGCGTCTGTGCTCATCAAACAGCAAGAGCATTTCTACGTTTATATAGTACCGACAACGTGCCACGCAACTACTTTAGTTCTGTTTGACAATGACTCGGGAGGAAATAGCGGGCATTGCTGGCGTAATTTCGTATCCGATCGTATTGAATTAACGTAATCGTATGAATATGAAGTAATATAAGTATCATCTTTACCTATTGTTTTTTCTTTGCATCTGTTCCGTGTTCTTTATTAAGCTATATATTTATGCAAATTATCTTAACGAGGCCTACCTACCGCTTCTTTATTTTCTTAATGTTGAATCATTTTAATATTTATACCACTACATATCTTGTGTAGTCTTAGAGCGTAATTGGCTTAGTGGTTAAGGGTTCGACTCGTAAGCGAGAGGTACCGGGTTCGAACCCCAGTCCCACCATGTACCAATGATCTTTTCTGAGTTAAGTACGTTAGTTGAACACTCTTACGGTCAGATAAAACCATCGTGAAGAAACCATGATCCAATGCAATGTATTGCAAAAGTCCATAGACTGCGGTAACTGTTTACCATCAGGCAGACCGCAAGCTAGTTTGCCACCTTAGTGATATAAAAAAAAACTGGTCAGGTTCCCTCGGTAACTGGGTCACGGAGATCAGGTGGCAGTTGCTCCACTGTAATGACCCGATCTGCCGAATCCTGGATCATAGTCAAGGCCACACAGCATAATAAAAATGTGGTTGTAACCGTGACGTTTGGCACGCATTCTACCTAAAAGGGCCACTCTAGTCAGCCGTGAAGGTAGCTCACTTTCCAATCTGTTTGGTCAAGGCGGACCCCGGGTCAACGTGCGCGAGAGGACAAACGGGACATTAAAGCCAAGATGAATATTATATCCTGTGTAGTCTGCATTTACTACAGTGACAAACATCCACTCTGTATATTTATATTCTATTATTTTTATTACAAGACAACGTTGGTACAGCATACAGCAATTGAACGTAGACACAACTCGTATACAAAATACACATAGATGTTCCGTACGGATCCATAAATAATACAGCTGGCTACAGTTCGCCATGAAATAGGAGTCGCATCAAACTGTTATTGGTCCTAACACCTGAGCCCTGTAAGTGTTCGGGGGCTGATTAAACGAAAACAATGGATTGATCCGAGCATACACTACAGCTACACAGTCGATCAAACTCACGAAATTCGAAATTCCGCCCCTCTTGAGTAGCTGAGGAGACTGCAAACGTTTCAGCCCTTGGCTGTTCGCACTGTAGTTTTTTGTATTTATCTTGTACTATACGGAAGCAATACGCATTTCTCTACAGAAATATTTGTGTATGTACAATCTACGTACAAGTATGGGTATATCCATATCGTGTAGATCTAGATAGTCAGTGGATATATTTAATCTTAATCTCTATTTTGGGACGTAATGCTCAACAAGCGACATAACTCTTTCACGTTCCTGGGTACCGGGTACTCCGAGATAGCTCGGACCTTTTCATCCAGCGGGTGAGCTCCAGAAGAAGAAACCAGTCAGTCCATTCACTCTGCACAGTTGATTGTGGTTGAAGTTCAGTTGCATGTCAAATAGCAATGACGCTGCTTTTCTTGCCATTAAAATATTTTTAAACTAAGAGACTCGGGTTGAACGCGCGGGGAGGACTTTCCGACACCATAACCTTTTTTTAAGGGGGTGAGTCGGAAATACGGCATCAATCTTGGAGATCCTGCGGTATTGTCAAATGTTAGCAGTTTCGGACTGAACAAAGAAATACTTTTAGGTTTATGTAAGGTTTATGCAACTGACATAAGAAAGGGGGTACTAAAACATGAGTGTCTGTTTATCATACGAGGCGTAGCCGAGTATGATAATAGTTTGACACCAGTGTTTTAATACCTAATTATATGCAGTTGCATACACTACTTTATCTACACTCATATTTTCATGTTAAAATTCCGTACCTATAATATTTTCAACTTTGCTGGAAATAAGCTGCGAGTCAGTTTTGTTGTATCTACGCGTCGAGGATATCAAACGTCGGGAAATTCACTTCACTATTTTCACATTTAGCTATTTATTTGCTTCAAAAAAGAAAAAAAACATTATCATACACAAATTATAACAATTACAAAAAAATTATGTTTAGCGGGAAAATAATTACACATGAAAATTTAAATTTTGAATTTGTCAAAGACATTTAGGTATTCAGCCTACATTTCGCCGTGTCTCGGCGCCCGACAAAAATTTAATAAATAAAAGTGTGTCATAATGATTAAAAAGTTATTTTACGTTACAGCTGTAATGAAATTAAATGGAAAATGCTGTATCATAAAGTAATTTTTTTAAATTTTATAGACTGGCGTGAAAAAAGTGTATCCTAAAACGACTGTTGTCGAATATGAAATTGGAACATTACGCTATGAGTGTAGATGAACATTATTCTGACTGACTGTGCATACGTGTCCATAATACGAATGTAACAATATACAGTGTGTAAAAAATAGGCTGTCTCTATGAAGATATTGTTATTTATCGGTCGTCGTCGTCACAGCCCATAACAGTCTACCGCATGACTAACGGCCACTGGCCAGTTTCAAGTACCTTCATCATCACAGCCCGTAACAGTCCACTGCAGGACTTCGGGCCTCTCCCACGAAAAGGGAGGTTACTGCCATAATCTCCACGCTTGGCAGGCGGGTTGGAGATCGCAGTGTTTAAATATAACAATGGAAAATGGTGCTGCCCATTTTCCAGACTACGGAGACTCTTGATCTTTTGTCTCGAAAACATTAGTCGCCTTGTACGACACCCATTAGTGTAAGGGGTTGGTGCTATTCTACTCTGCCGGACAACACACGGCCAAGTACCTTTCAAGTACCTTAATCAATGTTAATCATCAAAATATGTCATCTTTAGGTATCTATGGTGACCAGTGCTAGAAAGAGTTCGACGACAGTGTGCCACGCAGAGGTCCCGGGTTCGATTTTCGGCCGAGCAGAAATTGAAAATATAATTATTGAAAAAAATATATAAGTAGCTTGTCAGTTTTCTGGCACCCCTTACATAAGCTTTAATTGGGGCTAGATGGCGATGTATGAATTGCCTGCGCAAAAAAGTTTCAGTCGATGATTAACATAAGCGTTTTAGAAACTGGGGGTTAGGGCCTACCCACGAATGAGGATGCAGGCAGGAGGTTGGAGATTGTAAACTTGTAAATTTAACGGAAAATGTTGCTGCCCATTTTCCAGCTTTCGGGACCTAGATCTTTTGCCTCGACAATATTAGTCGCCTTGTACGACACTCCGAGTGTAAGGGGTTGGCGTAATTCTACTCTGCCGGACACCAAACAGCACCTGCCGGAAACCATAGTTATCGGTATTAGACTGTAATTCAATAAACTTTTTCAATAAATTAAAAAAGAAATAACCTCTAATTCTTATAATACAATGAGAAAGGGAGGTCCTACCACCATCTTATGGGCCCAAACCAATCTCACTTACCCGTGGGCCCCCTGCTGACAGACGCACGAGGCTCTGACGAATCGGCTTTGTGTAGGTCGGATGGTACTCGCTGCATGTACAAAGCCAAAACACCTGCGACTGCGATTTCGAAGGATGTGGACCGCCGAGCCATGAACGCATTTCATCTCGTTCGTGGCATTTGTTCCGACAAAAGACTTAGGAACCCTCACGAAGGGAAAGTTTTGGCCGAATGGTGTTGTGTTTCGGCGATTTCGAGAATAACTGCGAGCGCCGACGTCACAGACTAACACAAGTGTGTCCCACTTAATTAAGTGCAGTGTAGATTAAGGTAAGTTGGTGGTAGATTGTGTCACTCCGTGACCATGATTTATGCAACTGCGTCGAAATATCGGGCTACTCGTAAATAGATGTACGCGGTAGAAAACCCGGAACATACTTTTAAAATGTGATAATGACCGCGATAGTTTAAAACATTATGTTAGTGTATATTTAGTTTAAAATGTATGATTTTATTATTTTTATTGTTGTATTCATTTTTATAAATTAATGTTGTGTATTATATACAGGGTGTCCCGGTAATAAATGGATAACCTTGAAATGTCTTATAGTATAACTTATGGCCGTTCAGAAAAAAATATGATACAAAATATATCATCAGTAGTATAGTATCGGTAGGCAAATAGGCAAGCGGGCCACCTGATGGAAAGTGATCACCACTGCCTATAGACATTAGCAACACCAAGCCCACCTCTGTAGCACGTTGCTCTGGCAGCAAAACAGGCAAATGCACCTCCACTGCCAATGCCACAATTCCTCAAATGCCCACCCCATGGAGCACTGGAGACCTTACTCACCGGCAGAAACACAATACTATTTAAAGGAGTATTGTTTAGCTCCGGTAGTCTGTAAGGTGGAGGTACCTCCCCAGTCGGGCGGCTCCAATTCGAACGGGATACCCCGCTATGCCCTACCTCTCTTAAAACCTACAATATATGGTGTAATACAAAGTCCAAAAAACGGAATATTCTAAAAATTTGCATAAACGCCCATACAAAATGTTAATGGGTTTAATTTCATGATGGAAAACATTTACTTTTCTGTTTGGTTATCTGATTAGGATGTGTATGTCCCTTTCGTATCGTCCGATATTTTTTGTTACACCCTGTATAATATCGTATTTCATTTTATGTCGACATCTTACCCATTCAGCAGCCATTCAGCAGCTTTAATACCGCCTAGGCGTAGGTTATTGCTACGGTGAGCAGCTTTGAAAGATCTTGCAACAATATTTCATTCATTTTGTGATAACGCGGGTAATATCAAGAGCTTCACATTTTTCTCTATGCAATATTTTACTGCATTTGTAATTTCTTTGTACTTGCCTATTTGTATCTTTGCCGTATTGCCTCAAATGAGATTTTCATGTGGACATTACTGATGTTCGGGTCCTGTAAAGCTTGAGGAGGGAATCTGGATTGGTAACGCGTTATATATCTAGTCCCGAAACAACAATTCTGGCGCTGTGTTCCGGGTTGAAGAATAAATATTATGTCCATACCTATGAAATTGGTGTATGGCGAAAATAGCGGAAACTGTAATTGCCATACAAGCAAATTTGTAAAAAAAATCTCTGTAGGTATAATCGGACGGCATAAGCTTCCTGGTGCATATCATTTCATTTTCATTGGGCCAAAAATCTTAAAGTGGCCGGCGGTAAAAATATATTATTTTCCGATAAGAGTATAAAATTCCTATATTTTTTTACTACGGCATTACGTGAAATGTGTATGCTCATAGGTTAAGCTAAATAATGATATGTAGTACTGCGCGACTAGTGGTAGGTAGCGGGGGTGGTGGTACGCCGTACAGGTTTATCGCCATAGTCATCATCACAGCCCGTAACAGTCCACTGCAGGACTTAGGGCCTCTCCCACGAAAGGGGAGGTTATTGCCATAATCTCCACGCTTGGCAGGCGGGTTGGAGATCGCAGTGTTTAAATAATACAATGGAAAATGCTGCTGCCCATTTTCCAGACTACGGAGACTTGATCTTTTGCCTCGAAAACATTAGTCGCCTTGTACGACACCCATGAGTGTAAGGGGTTGGTGCTATTCTACTCTGCCGGACACCACACGGCCAATCGCCATAGTAAAATTATAAAATTATTTATGGCTGGCACTTTCAAGTGTTTGGTCCAAAATGAATGACATCCTTTCAATTGACGTATGTCTAAATGAACCAAAACGTTATAACTTGTTGGTAGAGCAACTAAAATATGACTATCGTGTTTCATGGTCGCCGCATCCCCTATTGCCGTTCACAAGTCATTTAACCAACCCCTACACACAGCGAGTCGTTAGCAACGCGACCAGTACGTCTATCTGTATGTCATACCCACAAATTCCAATGCTAATTCCAAGTATAACCATTATTCTTATGTTTGTTCCAGATAATTTGAAAAGCTAACATTTCGCAATGGTGAGTGTTCGCCTACGCTCGATTTTATTGTGTGTCAAGATAGCCATGTGATGCGAGTAACGTTTTGATGTACTTTATTTATTTAATTATTTTTAAAGTAGGCAGTTCATTGGCTGTCCGTAAACATTTTAGTGTGACTTAGGCTGCTTTTCCAAATTGTAATTAAAAATCTTCTCGTAATTTTTCATTTCCGCTGAAAATGCGCGAAGCGAGATTTTTGTTTTTACATACTGTCAGCTGCAGAGTGAATGGACCCCTAGCATACATTAAATGTATAGAGGGAGGCTGCTGACTGTACAAACATCAATTCTCGCCCCGCATCGAACCTCCTCGCCTCTCCGGTGGAAAAACAGTTTTTCACACGTTTTGTTTTAACTGCACCCTTTCGCTGTACTTTTTAACGTATGTCGGTATTGTCAGATAAACCTGACATATGTGTCTTTCGTACCGTTATACTACATATAAATTTCTGTCTGTGAATGTTTGTTATTGTTAATTTAAATTTCTGTACTTTTACCTCCTTTTACCGCCTTGTAATTTTTGTTGAATGCTGCTCTCTGGGTAACTGGTAAAAAAGGCTGCATAGCTTTAAATCCGCCATTGTACAGTGATGTGCATGAACTTTTAAATAAAAAAATATATAGCTTAGGCCTAAAAACTGCACAGGTAAAACTGAACGTTAAATTTCAAGTTCGACTCACCGCAAGCCGTTCAAAAGGGTCCTACGTCATTAAATTACCATTCCTCGCACCGTAGAAATTCAAGTTCTGCTCGGACGGCGATTGCCCGCTGTGGGCGTTGGCGGCGCTGCACGCGCTGAGCACGCTCCCCGCAGGGCTCTTCCGGGACCTCGTGCATCATGTGATGGAGCAGCAGAACGTAAGTGCTGAGGCTATATCGATCTCCCATCCTAGCTAGTGTGACCTACGTGTCAGGTGAGAGGGACAAGGTGTCGACAAGAAATTATATTTTTTCACTTGTGTGTGTACTACATCCAAGTCAAAATTTCTTTATTGAGTAGACAGTAAATATCTATCAATCGTCAAAAAGGAGGGGGTAGGACAGTAGGAAGGAGACACACAGTGAAATTGCTGGCCGCCCCGGGTCATTTGGGTCAATATTAAAAATATTTATACTAAGTGTACAAAATTTGCACAAAAATATCGGCATTACGCTTGGTAGAGAAACGTGCCATAAATAGTAAGTAGAGGTAGGCCAAATATCTCCATACTGTTTCCATTCTTTACTATATATATTGTAATTTTAGATACCTACATCATACGTGACAATACTCGACGAGTACACGCGGGCGTTCCCCTATACCGTCATAAGTTAAGCGCTTCTCACGTATAAGTAAACGTATTTGATAAACTCAATTGAACACCCCGTTATCCTTCACTGTGTCATATCACAAGTAGTTATAGTATGAGATTCGTCCCACTTGTTTCTGTTGTTTCAAACGTCTTGAAATTATTTCTTAACTAAATGCGTGAATCGTAGATGTTTAGGGCGGCAGATACCGCTTACCATAGATGGTCTGACTCTCTGCTCTAAAAATATATTTGTATTATATTATATTAGACGACCTAAATGGTTCTGTAGTCAATATCTGCCACGCAAAATGTCTCGGGTTCGATTCCCGAACGGGCAGAACTAGAAAATATGTATTTTATTTTCTGTTAAGGGTCTACTTTCACGGGTTACATGTTACGGGTCTAACCCGTAACAGAAATTAAAATGTGTTCTATAAGTATGTATTTAAGTAGTATATCAGTTATCTCGGCTAGCACCCATAGTACAAACTTTGCTTAGTTTGGGGCTTGATGTCGCTGTGTGAATTTGTCCACGATTCTTTATTTTATGTATTAATTAAGTATTATTACCCCTTCTAACACCTACCTATACCCTTCTTTTTCTTGCTAATTAACATTTCTTTTGAATAACTCTTATCAATTTTTTAAAACCGTATTAAAATCCGTTGCGTAGTTTAAAAGACATAAGCGTACGTGGATCATACATAGATACATAGAGACAGACGGTGGGAAGCGACTTTGTTTTAAAATATGTATAGATAAATAATTCGTTGAGAGACTGTACCTAATATGTCGGACACTACAGTACCTACCAGAGATCCGGAGATCAGAATAAACCAAACAAATATTCCTTGCAAAAATACTTCTACGTAGCAAATACGTACGGATGGCTTTTGGCCCTTAGCCTCTGGCAACTGCGCTCCGCGTAAAGGCGTTAGATTGTATTAGCCGTATTCTCATATTTTCTTGTCTATTTTTATTTGTGCGAGTTGAAGCGCCGTGGCTCGACGCTGCGGCCACATTTCGCAAGCATTATATTGTATTCACTGCATTGGAAATGCTACGCTCCTTTGCGACTTTGTATGCTTGGTCCCTAACCAACTCTAGACCGGGTTTCGGGTCGTAAACTAACTAATTAGGAATGAGGTTTTTTGTTGATTGTAATTTTGGGTTTTTGAACTGAATATAAGTATGTATATCTATCAAATTGAAAAGTAAAAACTAAATGAAAATCGTTCAAGTCCGTTTTCCGTTCTCTGTACGAAAATAACTCATTGTACGGAAATGATAGGTTCGATCGACATAGCACGTGACGTCACAAGAAGTCTTTATATAACTAATGATTTCGGTTAATATCATTTGGGACCAACAAAATATATAATTTTTTTTTTCAAAACAGTGTCCATATAAATAGTAGCTTAGGTCATATTGACGCCTTGACCATGATCCAGGGCTTGGCTGATCAAGTATTTACAGGTTACACGTTCAATCGCCTGAATGTTATTATTAATTGTAGCTTAGTAAACATTTTAATTAGATATTAAATCTAGTAAATTCATGCATCACCAATAAATTCATCTTTACAACAACAACAAAGATTCAAAGATTGAATCTAAATTATCTGAATAAACTAAAATGACACGTAAAATGAACTGAGTCAAGTATGTCCGAGCGAGCAATTCCATGTTGACGGCTTTTACAATTATTGGTAGTACCGGGGCCTATTCTCGATGCCCTTTGCAGGCATGGCTAGTTGTGGGTGCTACGATTCTTCTTTCCTGTGCGTACTAATGATAATCCGATTCTCATCCTCCCAATATCTTCTTCACTGACGAGCAATAATAGTTATAAAATAAAATATAGCTCTGTGGGATCGTGTAAAATAAAAGGGGATGAAACGAATATACTTAGGTACTTGGCCGTATTCGCCGAATAATGGCTTTACGAATATACATATTCGGCGTATACTATGTATTTGAACTATTCGTATAGATATTTTATCATAACTGCATTTCTTGGACTAGTTTATTGGCAAGAAAAATAATATTCGTACTTCCGGATGCCTAACAAATTCGCTCAAGCGTATTTCTCCTTAATATATAAGGATCCTAGCTAGTGGGAAGCTAGTGTAGAAATAGTTGTAGTGTAGAAACTGTAGATAGTAGTCTTTTTGAAGAACTCTATGTTACAGTGCAAAGCAAAGACTTTGCTATGACTATAATGTAACCTGATTTGACGACCACGACCACACTGTCAAGAGTGTAAATACTAAGAAGATATAGTAACGGCATTTAGACTAGTTATTGCCTTCACCGCTCACCAAAAACCCTCTCGGCTTAAAGGTTAGCTGGATGAAATCCCGTTGTGGGATAAGCTTGCGCGATGTGATCACAGCCCATAACAGTCCACTGCAGGACTTTGGGCCTCTCCCACGAAAAGGGAGGTTATTGCCATAATCTCCATGCTGGCAGGCGGGTTGGAGATCGTAGAGTTATAATTAACAATGGAAAACGCTGCTGCCCATTTTCCAGTCTACGGAGGCGCTCAGATCTTTTGTCTCGAAAACATTAGTCGCCTTGTACGACACCCATGAGTGTAAAGGGTTGGTGCTATTCTACTCCGCCGGACACCACACGGCCAATGTGATTAATGGGGCAATATTAGAATGGGGCAGTTAGAAAAAAGTTTTTAATTATGTATTCTAAGGGTCTGTTTCACCTGCTGATAAAGTTCCACATAGATATCACGACGATATCTCTGTTTGATAGATAACTATTAATGCCACAGACCAAAAAAATACGGACTGAGGCTAAAAGTATGAGTAAGCATTAAAATGTCCGCATATTGTATTTAACACGGATTGTCTACCCTGGGTCGCTATTTTTTAATCGCTCGCCTCGATTTGAACGGTTTTTATTTTTTATTTTAATCATGAAAAATTCGAAATGTTGATTTTACCTATTTTTGAACCGTAATCTTGTGGTGTTGCCGATGTCATTTAAAAAATATTGAATATTTCATGACTAAAATAAAAATCGAAGACCGTGTGAATCGAGGCGAAGGATTCAAAAATAAAGCCTCTGAAGACCTAGTTTTTAAGTGCTCGCATCCACGCAAGCGCTCACTGTCTCTTTCACACTCGTGCTAAGTTGCTAGAGATTGAAAAGGCAGGCACTAGAAGGCGAACGCTCACGTGGATGCGAGCGGTTCAAAAATAGGAACCCTGGTATATCTGTGTGAGTATGTAGGTCGCGAACAATAAAATAAATTGTCGGACCTTGCATGTTTCACTTCTTTAGTGTAAAATTGCGTCCGTAATTAGTGCATGGTCAATGGAATGTAAATAAAATAGGTAGGTGGTTACTCGTCAAGCTACCCGTTTCTATTTCTGTTCGGAACCTGCCAATAGATAATAGGGCAATATTAGAATAGCACATTATTTCATTGTTCACCGTTGCAACGAAATAACAAAAAGAACAAGCAGGTTCACTTACGTATACTCTGTCTGAAAGTTGAGTGTAAATTCATTGTTATATTTGACAGTAATCCGCCCTGAGGGTTTCATTGATACATTATTAAAATACAGTGTTATTATAACACTCCTCAACAGAGGCGACATTGCATAAAATAATGGTTCCATTGTAAAAGTGGACAGAAAATATATTGCAATGGGTTGTCAAGTGTCAATGTGTCCAAAAGCTAGATGCTAGACAAAAATAAAGAAACATGAGGATTTATGTGGGTATTGCTATGTATATACTTCGCAACTGATGATTACGGTGAAGGAAAATGGCGACTGAATGTATAACCAAGATACAATCTGGTCAGATTCCCCTGGTAGCGGCGTCACGGCGGTCAGATGGCAGTCGATCCATTGTAATTACCTGATCTGCCAAATCCTGGATCACGGTCAAGGCGGACCCCGGGCCCTCGTGCCCGAGAGCACAACCGGGATATTAAGGCTAAGATGATATTGCACTTCGCAATTGACACCCCGAACAGAAACAAAAACCTTACCAATAATATCTATCAATACAAAAATGCTAAATCGCACTGCTTTTGTCATTAAGGTGTTGAGCTGGCATGCCTCACACAAGTTTCTTTAGTTGTTTTCATCTAAGTATTCTTTTTTATCTATATGAAAGTCGATTGCCGCAAAGCCATGAAATAATCTTTCCAATAACGCTAGTTTCACTGATATAAAATACTTCTTTCTTGTTTTATTTCAATTTAAATTTCTCCGTCTCCAAAAAAACACATTGTGATATCGAATAAACATTACACAGAGGTAAAGTTACAGTTGTTTAGATTAAATGTATTTATTTGAAGAAGGTATCTAATCTCTGGAACTGGTGATCCGATTGAAACTGAAAGAGACTCTATTCTCAAGAGATGTCTATATACTACTTTTGATCTCAGGAAAATGTGGAGCATCCCTACAGGGACCCAAAACCCGATATATTCGAATTGTAATAAAAACAAAGTTTGTTGTTTCAAAACACTTACTCTGTGGTTTTATTTTACAGCACCGTTAGTATAGATATTCTGTGAGAGCGCAATATTAATACGGCTTCGTAAAACCAAGTTATTTATTGAAAAATGTTTTTAAGTTCCTCGGTGGCCGAGTGGTTAAGGTATTCGACTCGTAAGCGAGAGGTACCAGGTTCGAATCCCACTGCGACCATGTACCATTGACTCTTTTCTGAGTTAAGTAAATTAGTTGAACATTGATCGATGCTCTTACGGTGAGGGAAAACATCGTGATGAAACCTGCACATTCAGTCGACTGAATGTGTAACCATGATCTAATCTAGTCGGGTTCCCTTGGTAGCAGGGTCACGGAGGTCAGATGGCAGTCGCTCCACTGTAATTACCTGATCTGCCAAATCCTGGATCATGGTCAAGGTGGACCCCGGGCCCTCGTGCGCGTGACCACAACCGGGACATTAACGCCAAGATGACGATGAAATGTTTTTAAGTTAAATATCCAACATGTATGTCTAAAGTAGATTGTGATCTAAGGTTCTAAGCGTAGGTAATGCTACGCTGCGTAGCATTACGTAGCATAACCTACGAGCGATGCTTAGTGCAATCCAACTGTGACCTTACAATGAGGAGCTCCGAGCAAAGGCTACGTCTTATCAAAACCCATACCAACCAAGTCAGGGGAAGAAGCATGTAACTCCGTTGACTTTGCCTTTTTAATAAAAATAATATACCGCTACGGGGTGCTCCAAGACTGTTCATCTAATCCATCTCGGGACCTAACACAAACTTCCTAATTTCAGTTATCACTCGCGGATAGTCACCTACTTAGTAATTCTGTGTGTGGGAAGTGTGTTACGTAATTTTGAAAACAATAATCAGCATTTACAATACTAACAAAATCCTTACCCTACTTACAAAAGTGCAGAACCGCAGGTCTGTTGTCACTGTGAGGCCTAAGCTATTAAACCTCTTGCCTGTGATTGTGCTGACTACCCTATCCTACAAAGCGGTACACGACAATGCAAAACATTGTTGCTTGTTGGGAAAAATAGATAAAGATTGACTAAACAATATTTGATACTATTATCTACATACGATATGACAAAATATCATGAGGGATCTACTTTATTAAGGATAAATTTGTTACTTCCTTCATAGAAATGAGTAAGTAATAGACAAATACAATTACCCACTTCGCCAGCGAGTGTTTACGGAAACTAGCCACAAGAAAACATTATTCATGAACGCAAATGTTGTTTTTGCGATGTAACTAATGGCAAATTGACAAAAAGGGCGTCATGTCACGCGTAAATATGATATTCGGAATTTCGTTATGGCGAGTGTTGTGATAATAATCCAAGCAGTGGCCGCCCACGGTATTCCCTTTCATGTATTCTCCTAACAATGATAATATTCGATGTGTATTATGAAAAATCGGACTGCTCACTATGCCGGTGTTCGATTCCGGGCGGATAGTGTAGTACCCTTATCCTTTAGGAGCTAGAGACTCAGTTGGCGGATAGCCGGGGTGACGTAGTTGACCTCGAGCGAACCGTAACAGTTCCTACACAAAGCCCAGTCAGGTCGTGCACTGACTTAGAAGCCGCTGGTACACAAAGCGAAGCTCTCGATCAGCAAACCTCACTCCTCATACAGAAGAGGCAGAAGACCCGAAAAGATTCCCGGTGGGCGGATAGAAATGAAATTCAAGTGGTTCTGTTTAATTTCTGATTTGGGTGAAAAATACAAGTGACCGGTTACCAAAAAATGCACATGGCTGCATCAAATAACTCTCTCTGAAATTCTCAAACTAACATAGCCGCCTAGTCACTCTTCAAACGGTACTTTTCGGCCTGCTTTAACGAAATCCAAGTGAACTCAGTGATCCTGCCTGGACTAAGGTTATGTGGAGTAGACTCTTTTTGGAACTTTTGCGCTTTTTTTAGGTTATTTTTTTAACTACATTGTACGTAGCTAGTTTCCGGACTGAAAGATTAGAACCCATTACTCTGAATCCTTGTGTTTTTCTTTATTAACTGAACCTGGCACTGTCCGTGGGACAGTGTTTCGTTACAACTGCTGGACTAAGATTACCCCCAATGAGTGCCCATACACCTTGTCCGCTGTTTGCCACCTGCAATCATCAAATATAGTGATGGAAAAAAAAACTACTTTAGATTTGTTGCCTGACTTTGGAAAATTAACTCTTCAGCTTTTTAACGTTGAGCGATACGTTATTGGAAAGGAAAGGAGTTTTAATTAAAATATTTTAAATTTTGCTAGAGCTCTCGAATCGCTGTGGGAAATAATTGTAGGAAATTAAAAATCATTTCCAATGACATATCTACATACTTATAGGCTCATAGTTATTGGTCATTATGTGCTGAATTTTCCAGTATAAAATGAAGTTTATTTTAATTTACCCTAACTTTTTTCTAAAGCGATATGAGAATTGTCCCCGTAGTAAAAGTTGTAGGAAATTAAAAATCCTTTCCATGGACATTTCTGCCCGTTCTCCCTTGCTACTTATGAAGACACAGTATCCTCCTCCTCCAGACTCCTCTCTATCGGAGGGATTCTAAATACACAAAAAAACTGAGGAAGGAAGAGGTCATTGGATTCTCTGACTGAAATAAAGAAGAAAAGAAAGAAAGACAATTTAAAAACCAGAGAAGTTGCTTATTGTTGGTACAACAGATTGTCATGTAACAACAATGTAAAAAAATAATTCCAAGATATACTTAGATTTTTTAATCTACCATTATTTCCTAAAGTACTACATTTAAAAAAGAAAATCGCATCGAAATTGGTTCACCCGATCGGGAGCTTCGATGACACACAACATACAGAGAGCCACAAATTACCACGTCCATCTTATAACAGCCCTCTGTTCTTTTCGTCGCGGGTTCAAAAATGTATACTTAAGGTATGGGATCAAATTAAAGATCAAAAATGTAAACAAATGGATTGCCACTTGGTATAAAAAAAATAACCCAAATGATGGATTATTTAAAATCATTTAAATATTGATTAAAATTATTACATTCAAAATTAAATAAAATCATGAATATTTAAAAATATTCTACATAATTAATTAGAGAACAATGTTTCTTTTTTGTTACGTATATGTGCTCTTTCAATAAAATATGGGTAGTTTTCATTTATGCCACTGGTAATGATGAGAAACTCTAAGCATTTGGTTCGTTGTTACAGTAGGTACATTTTGTAAAGGCTCGGAAAGTAAGGTATTGTCCGACGCCGAGACATACATACTTACTGCTGTTCTCAAATATTAATACATAAAATAATACAAGATTCAAAATGGCGGCCACTTCATTCTAGTATTGGAGTTTTCTAACTTGTGTTCTAGGAATAATAGTTTCCGAATTTCTTATTACGTTTTTAATAAATTGAATTAATGGGGGTAAATCGATTTGTTTCGTTTTCGATAGTTTACCAGCCATTGTAAAGCACACTGAAAAGTGTGAGTGATGCATAACCATTTGATAAATAAATACCCCTGGATAGTCTCTTCGACATTGACAGTTTTGTGTTTACGTTTTTTATCTTTAATTTCATCTCCAACTTTAGACGATTTACTGTTCTCACATCTGCTCATTTTCATAGAATGCTTTTTATTAAACGACTTCAAAAACAAAAAAAGGAGGAGTTCTATGTTCAACTATATTAACATTATTTTATTCATTCGTTTATCAGTGGTGCCGCCAGTAACATTGCTTGCGATTTTGTATTACGATGTAAAGAATATATGGGTTACTAACGACCCACCCGGCTAAGGCACAAGTTTTCTCGGCTTTTCTTTTCTTTATTACCTATACATGTATTATATATGTTTATTTTATTTGCACATAAAATCAAATAAACACACAGCAAAGAACACTTCTTCCGGTTTCGTAAGCGGTTAGCAAAAGACTTGACGTCACTCATAGGCCGTAGTGGAGGCCGGGATTAAACACACCTAAAACAGTTACAGTTGTAAAAACTTTGTCACTCGTAATGGCTAATATTTTTTTTATATTTTTCAGGACGATGACATCATGGAAGTATTAAAAGAGTCGAGTTTGTGTAAGTATCAAATTCTGTGTTCTGTCTGTGCATATACCTAACAATATTATTTCATCTATGACCTAACTATTGCTCAGCGCGAACAAGCCACTGATGTCCTGTGGCACATGATCCACAAGACTAGTAACAAGGTCTCTGTTGTGGTATCGAGACGGTTTAGTCGCGGAACTCGAGTCGGCAAGGAGGTGGTCGGACTCGTACCCCGAGGTACCATGTTCGAACTCGAACGACTCTTTTCTGAGTAAAATATATTAGTTGAATACAACCCTTGCCCTTACGTTTTAAGTAGGTAATTGGTTTTACGGTAGGGGAAAACTCGTGATGAAACTTGCACATTCACACGCAGCCTTTCGCAAATCGTCATTCTATCTGGCCTTAGGGCGTCCTACACTACGCCTACCGAGTCGCGGTCTCCACTCAAGAACTCGATTACCCTAGCGGTTGTCGGCCCGTTGGCAGATATGGCCCGCCCATATCCACTTACGCTTGTTACTGACTGGTATCTGTTTTCCCTGCTTTCCAGCGTCAAGAGAGGAGAGCGCCCGCGCGGCCGCAACCGTCCGCTGGGTGGTGCAGCAGGCGGCTCGGTGCGCGTGCGGCGGCGCGCAGCTGGCGCGAGACCTGCTGCTGATGGGCGTGCCGCGCGCGCACGCCGCCGCGCTCGCCGACGCCGCAGACACGGCGAGGGACGCGCATGTGACCAACGCGCGTACTAACGGGTTTATGGGTAAGTCGGGTGGTTGGCTCTAAGGATTGCCAGACTGAAGTGGCAGTGGGCAGGGCACATAGCTCGCAGAACAGATGGCCGATGGGGCAGTAAAGTTCTCGAGTGGCGACCACGTACCGGTAGATGCAGCGTGGCCTCCTACAAGGTGGACCGACGACCTGGTAAGGATCGCAGGTACCAGCTGGATGCGGAAAGCACAGGACCGGTCTTTGTGGAGATCTCTGGGGGAGGCCTATGCCCAGCAGTGGGCGTCTTCTAGCTGATATGATGAATGTCACCCAGCTTCACAACAACCACTGCTCTCCCAGAGCTCTCGATCGACTTTGTGTCACCAGCATCTGCCCTCATTACCTTGGAATATATACAGAGGATATTCATCTGTGAGTGAATGACTGTCTTCTTAAAGTAACTGAGTTTAAGTTCCAATCTTCACGTCAAGAAAATCAGGTTCGCGTCAAAAAATAATGGACCATCCTCATCATCATCTTCGTGCTTCGTCACTCGTCGTTAAGGAGTCCAACCAAAGATATTTGAGTCACGAAAAGGACCGGAACACGTTGTGTGCACAGGTTTCCTATATGGTGGACCGATGACCTGGTGACGTCCGCGGCTAGTTGTAGGACGGGGGCAACGCATACTCATCATCATCATCTTGGCGTTAATGTCCCGGGTGTCCTGTCGAGGGCGCGATGACCTATGATTCGCCTTGACCATGATCCAGGATTTGGCAGATTAAGTAATTACAGTGGAGCCACTGCCATCTGACGTCCTGGCCATATTGGATCATGGTTACACATTCAGCCACCTGAAAGGGCAAAGCATACTATAGCAGCATACTGTAGGGGTAGGCAGAGACCACATTGACCCACTTGCTACGGTCCAGACAAATCTCTCTCGCTTCTTCTACATTCATCTACGTTTGCATGCTCGACGGTTTAAAGGACTCATGACCGGAACTTTCTTTAAAATATCCGATTTAATCGTGATTGGTCATGCATTCCAACGCTTCCATCAGCTCCTGCCACAACACACAACCAATCGATATGAAGTTATAAAGTTAATCACTACAACCTCATCTCATCATCAAAACCAAAACCTGGCTACGCCCGTGTATTAATAGTTCGCCGAAGAAATAAATGGAATTTGTTCAAAAATTATATATACGGGCCGTTTGAAAATTTTGACAGACAAAATACCGCTTTACGAACAGACTAAGCGATATGTTGGATGGGACCGTCATCCAACATCTCCTGGTCCACTTCGCCCAATCTCCGGCATCCCTGATGGTGGCAGACTAACCGATATGTTACTCGTATTTCAGTGAACAAACTGACTGATGCCGCAGTGGCCCCCGGCCCTGATGGCTCCATCGACACCCTGAAGCTGAGCCTGTTCACCGACAATGTGTTTACGGGAGAACAAGAGAAGAGAGAACTCCTCATAGAAAAATCTCAAGCGAAGACACTTCTAGCCGAATTAAAGGAGGCTTACAGCAAGATGGAGGGTTTGGCCAAGGAAGAGGATGTGAAGGCTGATTAGAATAAGAGACTTGTAAACTTATTCCAATGTTAGATTATTAGTTATTAAGTACCTATATACAAATCTACCTATATTAAGTCATAAGAGCGCCACTGGTCTCGTGCCAGCATGCTTGCGAGACCGATAACCAAAGTTGAGCAATGTTCGCAATGTCCGGTATCTGGATGGGTGACCGTTTCGTACTTTTAGGCCAGTCGAACTTCAGCACCGGTACGAGCTCGGCGATCGTTAGATGTGCCTTCTAATGCCGTTGGCGAAGCGAGGTTGACCAAGGTTTCCCGCTGGGGTCTTGGAGACTGGTTAGACAGATTTCCCCATTTGGCCCCGTGACGGCATTTTCATAGAATGGGAGATTTTCCGAGAGTCGATTGACAACGTAGTTCTAATAATTGTAATAGATGGCGTTGATTAGACGATTCTCAAAAATAAATCAAAATTAGACCGATAAATATATAAAAATTAGAGATGAAACGGGTATCCGGTTACTATCCGGTATCCGGCCTATCCGGCGATAATTTACTACCCGGCCGGATACCGGATAGCAAAAAAAATAATCAAAAGTATATAATAGTGATTTGATTCATAGGAAAAAAGTAGTCCCTAAAATTATAAATATGTATTCCTTTATCAAAACATGCATGTTGATTAGGTTCCTACCCGTTGTGCATTTAGTAGGTAGGATAGCAAAAAATAAATTTTGCTAAGTTTATCTAAGGTAGATAAAGATAAATTATTATAAATTGGGTTAAAAATTGGGTTACGAATTGCTCCTACATTGAGAGGTAGCATGTGGTTTCTTTTGTCTTCTTATGCGAGCTTAAGATAATCTTTCACTACACTCTGGTCCACGATGCTGGGGCTAATTACCCGTACCTATTTCGAATCGAGGGTACCGCCCAAGGTCGAAAGAATTGTTCAGAATAAAGTTTAAACTATTTGTATTGAACGAAGTTTTGAAAGTTTTGAGTAGTGAACATAATTATGCAGTTGTCTCAATTATAATTTCCCACCCACGCTCATAACTTGCACAGACTTGTTCAGAGACTATGTTCTGCCAAATATCCGGATATCGGGTATCCGGCCAAATAACTATCCGTTTCATCTCTAATAAAAATTTATACATTTTACGCGTTCTTCTCAGAAAAGGTACTAAAACTAAGTGTCTTTTCACGATACACCTTTCTGAATAACTACGGTTACCAAATTCAATACTTACTTGAGAATCCTGTCTACGCAGCGCCATCTAGTGATGCACGGCCGAACTATACTTTTTAAAGTAGCTGTCTGAAAATCCCTATATCAATCCCCAGTGCATAGTCATCATCATCGTCCTAGCGCTTATCCCGGCCTTTGCCAGGGTCCACTTTCCTACCCATTCATTTCCACTTCGCCCGATCTTCGGCATCCTCGCATCGTAAACCGTTGACTCTCGCATCCGACTCAGCGATGTCAATCCATCGCTTCTTGGGTTGCCCACCGGCAGGTTCAGGCACCTATTTCCCACGTATCCCTGAGACTAACGCAACACGTGACCAAACCAGCGCAGGCGAACCTCCTCGATCTTGTCTGCGATATCCCTCACGCTAAGACTGCCACGGATGTATTCATTGCGTACTCCATCGAGCCGAGCAGAGATTCGGGTCTTGACATCGCGGCCGATATCGCCGGACTCGTGCATCACGGATACGAGGTATTTAGATTTATCTGTTCTATTGACAGCTTCGTCACCTATACGGATGGTATCGGGATCCGCGTTGCAGCTGGCCATATACTCTGTTTTGGCGATATTCAGCTTCAAACCACCGTTTTCTAGCGCATCTTTCCACATGTGTACCCTGGTCTCAAGGTCCTGCCTAAGCTTGCTCACCAGTACAATGTCGTCAGCGTATTTCAAAAGCCAAGGATGTATGTCCTGAATTTCCGCTGAGAGGGCATCGAGCACAATGCAAAACAAGTAACGGCTCAGCACAGAACCCTACAGTAATCGGGAAGGGATTTGTATGGCTTACGATGGTTTTGACAACAGCTCTAGTTTTGGCATACACGTCCTGTATAGTACAAATGTACGCCTCGGGCACAGACGTTGCTCTCAAAGCCCACCAGATTATCTCCCGAGGGACACTGTCGAAAGCCCTCTGCAGGTCGAGAAATGCGTAATGCAACGGTTGATTCCTACTGCAATGGGACTCCTGAAGGAGTCTCCTAAGATCAAAGATTGGATCCATGGTGCTGCAGCCCGGTCTGAAGCCGTATTGGCATTCCGATAAGGAGCATTCCTGGCGAAGTCTCTGATCAATAGTTCGTTCGAATAGCTTTAATGTGTGGCTCATATGTTTGATACCCCGATAGACTCTTGCTCTATGCCTTTCCCTTTATAGATTGGCGTGATAATATTTTCGCGCCACGCGTCAGGTATAAGCCCCGTAGCTACAATCTTGTTGAATAGCTCAGTGAGTTCGGTACGCCCCGGGTCCCCATTGTTTTCCAGGTTTCTAAGAGTATTCCGTTATGGCCGATAACTTTTACGTTTTTCATACGTACCAGAAACCTCTCCATCTCATCAGGGGTAATCGGGCTTATCAAGCCAAGGTTTGCAGGAAGATGTGGTGGTCGCACGTAGTTGTTGGTCTCGTTAGACAGTTCCTTGAATATCAGCACCACCGGTCTGTAGAGTTTGCGCTTGTGAGCAAAACGCCATCCGTACCTTTTATGGCAACACACTTTGTCACATCCAGACTGGCTCGACTCCGCGATTTTGCCAGCTTGTAGACGAGCTTGTGCCCCTCCACAGAATAAAATGCATCGTAGAGCGGAGCCAGCTAGGCCGACCGCGACCGACTGGGGAGCATAGGTGTTGATGACGTTCGTTGTTATACCCTCAATTTGCGCCTTGATCACCATGAGTCGATCGCTCACCCTGTTCATCTCCAAAATGCTGTTCCGGAACTCGTCGCCCACCACAATAGCGACCCCATTCTTCCCTTCTGCCAATCCGGTATACAAGAGCTTCTATCCCTGCCCGATTGCCCTAGACTTGGAGCCACGCCACCTCGTCTCCTGCAGGAATGCGACCTGAATGCGGCGCCTGTGCAACAAGTCTGCCAGCTCTCGAGATGGCCAGTCAGAGAGCCAACGTTCAGGGTGGCGAAGCGGAGCTTCCTACTACTAGGCGTTAACTTCTTTAACCCTGCCCGCGCGTGACAGGGTAGCCCTAGGCGCCATCTCCACGAGCGAGAGAATCGTGACGTATCCGCGCTTCTATCGTCGGAGAATCTCCACGTACGAGCGATTATTCCGCCAGCGTATCGTCACGACTGGTAACGGAATCGCCGCGTGCCCGCGACGACTCGTAACGGAATCGCCGTGTTATCGCGACGAGGCATTTTGTGCAATAGTTAGCTACGTTTCACAGCGCCAGTGTGCCACGCGCGCGCCCGCCGCGCGCTCGCTGCGAGAGCGCTACGTTAAGCGGCGAGCGCGCGGCGGGCGCGCCACCAGTAGCGACGATACCGCGGCGATACGACGACGTTACGCGCGCACAGTGCCACTCGTCGCATCGCCGCGATAACATCGCCGTGTGGAGACGCGTACATTTGAAATAATTGAAATACGTGGCACGACGATAATATCGCCGCGATTCTCTCGCTCGTGGAGATGGCGCCCTAGACCACTTATCGCAGGTGTAGGGCGATATGCCTGCGCGTCGTTCAGCGGCGACGCCCTAACATGGTGTTCGTTTCTAGCAGCGGATCGTTCTATACAATTTCTTGCGGTGTATTGGCTTTTTATGTGCGGTGGCCACCATCCTGCCCGCACAACCCGTTAGGGAAAAGCCGGTTCGCCAGAGCCTCGTCCGTCTGTCAGCAGGGGGACCGCGGGCAGGGGAGTTTGGCTTGGGCCCATGAGATGGTGGTTGAGCCCCATAACCCCCCTTCAATCCCCAGTGCATAGTATCGCAGCGCAGTTCGACTATACCTAAACCATTCCTAAGTATGCGGAGATGAAATGAAACGCTAAAACGATGCGTTGGTTTTATAAAATAAGTTAAATATGTTACAATAAACATAATTTCGTGGCTTTAATTGTAGTTTTTATTTTTAAAACTTACTCTTGAAGGAGTGCCAGTAGGCTCTCCTACTGGCACTACTATTCACACTCTCAAATTGTTTTCTTTAGCCTAGGACAATTGTCCTAATTAGGCTAATACATTCTAAACGTTGTTAAATGTAATACTTTAAACAAACCCAGCTATAGCCATTGGCTTTCGCATCCGACTCAGCGATGGCAATCCAAAGGTTCTTGAGCCACCCACGATACCACCACTCTTTCCTGATACCGGCAGGTTCAGGCACCTTTTCTCCACGTATCCTTGGGGTTTACGCAACACGTGACCATATTTTTAGCTATAACGACCTGAGGGTTTCAATGGTATCAGGAAAGAGACCCCGTGGGCGGCTCAAGAACCCATGGATTGCTATCGCTGAGTCGGATGCGAAAACTAATGGCTTACGACGCGAGGATGGCGTAGACTGGGCTAAGTGGAGAAGATTTTTTTTAGAATACTAAGGTGGCAAACAAGCTTACGGCCCGCCTTATGGTACTAATGCGTACGGTCAAGAAATGAACACTTTGCCTGCTAATGTGTTCCCTGAACAATACAATGGACACAAAGTGGATTCAATGGGCGTGGGATACAATGAGATGTGACTAGAGATTTATAAGACTATTAGGGGCATTAGAGGCCCTACCACCATCATATAGGTCCGAGCCAACCTCACCTGCATGCAGACCCTTAAGACAGACGAACGACGCTAAGGTGAACCTTATGTGGATCAGATGGAAGTAGGGTTGCGTGTTTGTCGATCTTCCCCACAAAGCATTAGATATTTTGTACATTTCAATAGGGACAGCCTGTGGATTCAGCCAATATATACTATCTCTTTGGATTCAGCAATTAATTCAGTACATATTACAGTAGACCTCCATGGCAATACTGACTACAGAGCACTCGTGTCAAATGTGTCATACAAAAAAATTTAATGAAAAACGACGGATCCGCACGAAAGCGTGGATGCGTTTTCAGTGTGTTCTTCTATGCGTCATTTCCATAGAAACCGATGACAGCTGAAAGAACTTTGTGTCAAGCACTAACGCACGTCACGCACAATCGAACGGTGCTGCGTTCCAGTGTGCGAAGCCTCTTATCCGTCATAGAACGTCATTCATAAAAGTCATAACAAAGAATTTACCGGACTTGCAAAATATTATTAAGGCGATTGGCACATTGGAACGCAGCACTTAAAACGCATCCACGCGCGTGGCTGCGAATCCACATCACCGTACGTTTCCATAGACAGCTTCTGAGCTGAATTTACATAGACCACTCGTGTTACAAGATTAAGCCCTTTATTCGTCAATCTGACGAAATTTGGAAATGCTTGTAATTTTTATATTGTTTTATATACAATCAAAAATTTTGGAATTCTCCAAATTGTTATAATTTTTTCATAAAATTATATTATGTAGGTTAAAAATAATTTGAGAACTGAGTAACGGAACACCTATCTGACAATCCCGAAGATCTCACTTCACCGCAGCGGCCTATTTGACGCCTTTTTATGTAGAAAGTACAGCGCCAAAAACTTATCTGACCCGCAGCCCGACCGCCTAATATTCGAATTGAACGTCGCCCTCTTCTAACAATAGGATATATTTACAACATTATTACCAGTTTAGAGCAAGTATATATGATGGGCAAGTATTTAGATGTACTACTACTTGAGATTATAGTCAGAAGGCGATGCATTTCGATCATGATTGTGTATGTGCTCCACAGACATACCAGACTAAACACAAATCACAAATATTCCCTGTTCGCTCACTCTACAATGATTATGAATCTTGCTATCCCGTTTTTTCGTCTATTCATATAAGCTCTTAAGTCGACCCTACACACACGATAAGAATCGTCGATATTTTCATTAGTCTGTGCATTCTTTCATTCATTTTGATGGGTGAATAGACTAAGTTGCCAATGCCAAGCCAAAAAAAAAGCATTTTTGACGCGTCGCTGGTGTATATTTACGATTTTTACGTATTTTTACCAAAATGACTGATAAAGCTTGCGTTGCTATAGTATTAGCATTAGGATTGAAAAGTCGCGTAATGAGAAAAAAATGGGTAACATTATGAGGATGAGGATCTTGTTGTCTTTTTATACTTTTATAGTAACTGTCCAGGTCCATAATGGCCACAGCGGCTTGAAAATAAACACAAACTATGAAAATAAATTTGAAATTACGTTATTTATCGGTCAGTTTGACAGAAATGTCGTGATAAATATCGACTAGATACTAGACGCTCGATATATATCGCACGATAGTTGATACGGATCGTAGATTTCTGGATTTTCGGAAATCTTGTGATCCGTATCACGATTCGCGATATTCTAGGCTACACACTCGATAAATATCGTGATCCTGCGTGAATCACGATAAATATCGTGTGTGTAGTATCCGCCTTAGAAAATGACGCGCGCAATGTTTTGAACGTTCGACATGCTGTTCAAGCTAAAGCGCGCTCCACATGTGTCGCGGGAACACGAGAATGTAGAGGGAGTATTCGTGTAGTCCCGTGCATGTTTGGCATGTCTCGCCTCTTTCATAGACTAAGTAGAGATAGTTTGTTGTCGTCTCGATTCGATCGATTTTATATTTATATTCCTAGCGCTTTTTCCCGTAACAGTTTCGGGGTACACTTGAACATGATCCAGGATATTAGTAGATCAAGTAATTACAGTAGAGCAGCTGCCAACACCTCTGTGACCCTGTTTACAGTAGATTACTGATATTACACCGATGAATCGATAAAATGTCGCGCGTTTTGACACCACCACATCCCTAATAGGCGAGAATGTAGAGTCGACCAAAGTCCCGGCAAAAGTTTCGCCGGAAGTTTCGGCGAACATGTGGAGCGCGCTTAACAACGACCTGACGTTTCTTTTGAAACATCGGTGTAAATTTTATAATTTCTTAATAAATTTTAAATCAAACCATTTAAAAGACAGTGTACTTTAGTGCACATTAATGTGAAAGCGCAAATTATGGAAATACACCTGGATTATCTTTTCATCGGTAAGTAATTTCATTCGTGGTCGCGGCGATCGGGATTCAATTTTAGAAATTGTGTCAAAAATATTCATCGTAATAGTGTGAATTTGCAATAATTAAAATGCTTTACCTTAAAACAACATGCCATTAAAGATAGATTTATAATTATTGGCAAATTGAGCAATATTTCGGTAATCGAAAATATTTTGATGCTAACAGGGTCGGATTTAGTCTTAATTGTATAAAATTTTGTAAATAGCGGTCCTCAATTTTATATGTGTAAATTAGGGTTTCATACCAAAAATGTACCTAAATGACATTTTTAATGTTCTGACATTTTATGAAACAACAACGGATTAATCGCGTATTTACGTTTATTTACATTTATTTGTTTTGTCTAGGTTTCCTAAAGACCAGACATGGCGATGTCTGGGTTGCAAATTGGAAGTATTGCGATGTAAACATTTTGAAGGACAAGAAAATAAGTAGAGGCAAGTCCTGGTGTATCATCATTATATGAATTTTTACTGAAATAAAGAATATGCTTCCTGTTTAATATATTAATGTACCTATCCTTTTCATTATTTATTTTTTTATGTCTGTCCTCTAGAGGGCATCATATTCATTATTTATTGTGAAATCACATAGGCCAACCTGTGGATAATGAAGATACTTCTAACGATAAGTAAGTAGGTACCTACTTATGTTTAGAAGTTATAAGATAACAAATAAACATTAATACCGGTCAAAATCCTCAAAACCCTCCTTCATGCAAAAACAAGCACTCCCGATTCACGGTATGTAGGATCGAGAGATCAAAAAGACGGTGCTAGGTATCATGTCGTGGGTGTGATTCACTAGACACCTTACCTTTTATTATAATGAAATATAATATAAAATAATGAAAAAAAAATGACAACATCATCCGGAGAGAAATATACTCACAAGTCAGATTTGTTTATATTCGTTACGAGTGGAAATTCGTAGCAAAATATAACTTTGCAGATGGGCTGCCTTGTTCCGTCCCTGCATTTGCGTTAGTGTGTGTTTTGTGGTGTGTGTGTTTTAAAGATGTGTGACATTTTGTCTCGAATTGAAACTCGGTATGTTCTCTCTGGTTCTGTAGATAAAACATTTTCTCTATGCCTCATTCAGCTTAAAGTAGGTACACGCAAAGTGATTGGAATGTTTGCGACCTTCTTGCCAGTCTAGTCTATAACCATGAACGTCGCTAACTTTCCAATCTCTAATGAAATCAAATGGATTACATCATTCACCCCAGGGGGATTACGAAGTTTCATAATCCTGGAGTCTGGTGTCTTCGTTCCCGACCTGAACGGCGAGGCGGTTGACTTTCGGGAGTTAGTTGCGATGCGTCTTCAACAGAACGGAGTTCCTCCGAGCCTGGGGACGGAGGCTGTTCATCAGCTGCAGGGAATGGTGCCAGCAATCAATTGGACACCGTAGACTCGCGTCCATCAGGTAATCTCACGTAAGAGTAATCAGGATTGCTCTGCATAAGCTCCACTTTTTCTAATTCTGCCTCATATTTTGATTGTTTTACGTGCTTTTTCATGAGGACAGGTCCTGGCGAAAGCAACCATGTCGGCAAAGATTGCCCATTTGAAGATCGTCTTGGATGACTGAACATTCTTTCATGAGGTGTAGCGTTAGTGCCAGTGCATAATAAAGATCTGATTGAGTGCAGGGCAATAGGCATCGCAGACTCCCAATCAGCTATGTCTCGATTACTGGAGCGAAGATGCAGTTGGATCGCCCTCCAGATTGTCCCATTAAGGCGCTACACCAATCCGTTACCCCTAGGATTATATGGGGTAGACCTGCTGCACGCCGTACCTAAATTTGTCAAAAAATTCTTCAACTACGATAACAATGATGGTCCTCTATCAGAGTGTATGTAAGCCGGTGTGCCGAATAACTAAAATAGTTGTTTTAAACAATTAATGACAGTAGGTACTTGAAGTCATGTCCTTACAAGCGAAGGCGAAAGGAAAACGGCTGTACTCGTCTATGATGGTAAGAATATAACGGTTCCGTGAGTTAGAAGGTAGAGGACCTTTGAAGTCCAAATTGAGTCTCTCGAAAAGTGCGGTTGATGAGTTTACCCTCATTTTTCACATATATCGGTCTTATTTCAGCACAAACTGGGCATGCTGCTGTCATTCTTTTAACGTTCTCGACAGAATAAGGTAGGTTTTAGTGCGTATCCAGTGCACTAATCTCGGCACGCCCGGATGGCAAAGAGAATTATGTAATTCCAATAGTTTGCTCGAAGCACTATTCATGTAGGCGCAAACTTGTGAAAGCGCATCTGCGGCAATTTTTTGTTTTCCAGGCCTGTAAATTATGTCATATTTGTAGCTAGACAATTCTAAACGCCATTTTTTCTATTTTTTCGTTCTTTATCTTGCTAGAGTGGGACTGGTTAAACATGAACATAACTGATCGTTGATCAGTTATCTGTAAGAAATGTCTCGCAATCAGATAGTGACGCCATTTGCGTAACGGTCGATCTTTCCGAGATAGCGTTGAAGAGTATGTTTCGACAACAAGTGTTTCTTTGTCATTAATAGCATTTAGAGCTGATTTTGCAACTTCAGTGTTAAGACCATTAAAACAGTTAACTGCGTCCTCAGAGAGTGGAAAGGTAGTCTGTGATAGTAATGGTCTGATTTTCGCTGAAAAGTTATCAACCAACATGGAGTAATAAGCGAATAAGCCTAATGCTCTTTTCAATGTAGCCGCGTCCGAAGGAATAAGAAAGCTTATCAGTGGTTCAAGGCGAGTCTTGTCCGGTTTAATAGTATTTTTGAAGATTTTATGGCCAAGAAGGTTGATCGATTCGACGCCAGATGCATTTATCAATATTCAAGTAAGTTTCTCAGTGTTTATAATGAATTGCAGTGTCTTTTGACATGCAGTCCCATTCGTCACACCAAACGGGATTCAATTGTTAAAGGTTCCCGCAAGCTTCAATAGCTGTATAAATTTTCTCCTTATGGGACCTAATAATAGGCCGATTTCAAATCGAATCGAAATAATTGTATTTGGCCACTTATGATACTATGGATTCGATAGTTGGTAATGGGTAAGCATCTTACTCTGTGCAACAGTTTATTGTTTGGGAATTCGTCGATTACTAACCTATTGCGATGGGTGCCCCCGCCAGCATCCAGCACTTGCGCTCGCCACGGGAAGACACTCTTCTCGATTGCTCCGTCCTTCAACAGGTTCGTAATTTCATTAGATATAAACTTCTCGTCCTCTGTGTGGCGGCGCGAGCGTATTGCAACTGGTTTGATATCATGTGATAGATTTGTAAACACTAAGGCCGGCGGCACGGAAGCTCGTTACAAATTTTTAAAGGCTCTTTATGTCCGCCATATTGTAGCTCTAGCGACGAGTGATTTTTGAGTAGGTCATGTCAGATAATGATGTCAGCGCAGAGGTCGTTTTCGATGAGTAGCGGCTGGTCTTTGTATACCTACGTGGCGATCAATTCGCAATGTAGCGTAGCATAGTTCGTCGACATACGATACGTGGTTTAGTGAAGCAAGAGTTACAGCTTGCCAGCATGGCCTTTTTTTCAGTTTTATTGTTCGCACAAGATTGTTATCGATAAAGCTGATAGAGCTGCAAGTGTCAACCAGGGCGTCTGCTCGATAATTAATAACAGTTATGGGAATAGTAGATTTTCGTAAACTAGAAGGTAAAGCGGCTGATATAGCAGACAAGGTAGGTTCGCCGATTTCATCGAGAGAGATAGCTGCATTCGAATTTCCTTGCGTTTTTGCTGAACTACGACAAACATTGGCAAAGTGTCATTTCTTGAAACAAAGTTGTAGCTTTTTGGAACGTTACCTCCACAAAAGAAGCATTTTCGGCGGTTATTCTGATAGTTCGCAGCCGCCAAGTTTGACGACGACGTTTGATCTCGTGCAATGGGTTCAGTAACAGCATTAACAAGGATGGGGCAAGTATTACTTTCTAGTATGTGAGACGTGTTCTCTGCACTTTCGAGAGATATGGCAACATTCAAGGTTTCTTCTAAAGTAAGCTTGTATTTTTCCAGTAAGCGTTCTTGTATCTTACTGGAAGAGAGACCTGCGATGAGTGCTCCGCGAATCGACACGTTTTGATGTTGTTTGGCTGTAACTGCTTTGAAATGACAATCATGAGCAAGTAAGGTGAGATTTCACGCATATCCTGCCACCGATTCTCCAGGTTGCTGCCTTCTATAATTAAAATGATACCGAGCTAAGGTGATGTTACGTCTCTTTTCATATGTATTGTTGAGTACACGGATATCACTGTACTTTGTACATTCTTATATAAAATTGTATAAGTATGGTTGTCGAAATATGATTCACAAGAAGATTGTACTTTACGGTTTCGGTAGCGGTAGGAGCTTCTTCAGAGAGAAAGGTTTCGAAAGAATACTTCCAGTGTTTCCACTTCAGATCCGAACCTGGTATAGAAGGTTCAATATCGAAGCGGTCTGGACGAAGATATCTTGATATTGACGACACGGCCGACATGGCCGCCGCAGTCGTTTTTTTGTTCCGATATGCGACATTGTATGTTATCACTATAATTACTTGTTATAAGCACCTATCAATTTAGGTCAGTTTAAATAAAAATATATAATCATCTTGGCTTTAATGTCCCGGTTGTGCTCTCGCGGGGGGCCGGAGTTCACCTTGATAATATTCCAGAATTTAGCTGATCAGAAAATTACAGTGGAGCGACTGCCATCTGACCTTCGTGACCCTGCTACCAAGGTTATGGTACGGTTAGAATTCTGTCGCCTGAATATGCAGGGTTCATCACGATGTTTTACCTCACCGTAAAAGCATCGGTAAGTTAACAACTAATACATACATTACTAATGTACAGATCCAATTATTATCTATAGTTCTAGTTGGCAATAAAATTTCTCGGGAGTTGGGCTCCAAGATCGTCTGGGTCCGAGGCTTCAAATATTGGAATTATCCAGGACGTGTACCTACCTATGATAACCGTCGTCAGAACAGTCGTGGGCCATATTAATTCCCTCCCGTTTACTGAATCCGTCCTTGGTATCGAATCACATAGAATCTGTTAATAGAACAGATATTCAAATATCACGATTCCGTGCTACGTAAGACCGAGATATCAACTCAAGATGATATTTTAAGAATAACTATGAACAAGATAAAAAGAATATGATGAACTAAGATGTCAAGTCGGGATCTCACAGCAGCATGCGACCCTAAAATCCCTATCAAAATATCTGTCTGTGTATGTACCTACCTAAATCCCTGGTATTGAAAATGTCCATAGGCAGCAGTAACTTTATCACCATCAGGCAGTCCGCAAGCTTGTTTGCCACTTTAGTAGTAGAAAAACTACCATACCTTAGCTTAGTGGTAAGCAGAAGAGCATAATAGGGCTGTGATGCTCTCTCACGGCTCTGACATGGCCAGCGCTTAAAAAGCACGTCCTCGTGAAGTCCACGCCAACGAAATGAAATTCTGTGGTGACCTTGACCGTGTAGGTACCTAACGAATGTATCCGCGACAGCCTTGGCGTGAGAGACATGCACTGACCTCAGTAATTAATATTGAGGATCGGATTGCGGTGCATAGTTAGCATTTTCAGCATTGACGAAGGCAACGTAGGTACTTATTCCATTCCTTATCCATAGGTACGCATTAGGAAGATTGAACAAAACCGGATTGTGGGTGTGGGTAGCTGAATTACACTGCTTTGTAGAAGTTTGCAGGCCACTGTACCAGAGATTGGTACAAATGAACGATGTATTGTAATAGGAACTCGGCGATACTCGCCTAATTCAACGGTATCATTAATTTTTTTTGTGTTAGTTTGTCAATCGTTGGCACGGTTTCCACACTTTTTGTAGTTACCCACCTATCTAAACAAACCATCGACAGAATGCCACTATACTATATCGGCATTACTACCAATTAATTTTTACCATTTCGAGCTCCAACGACCATATGTTCAATTACGAAATTATTAGCATCTCTAGATTGTTTGTCGGACATAGGCTGGGCACTTTTTCTCGAAATTTGCACAAATTATAATGTCGAGTTAACACTGAACATTTAAATGGTTTATAAATTCTTGAATTAAACAAAAATAAATAATTTTAATCATTTATTGATGTGTAGATATAAGGCGCCTCTATTGGCGATTTAACAAGATTATACATAACGTTTGAAAAGCTTTGAATATCGGGGTAATATCTGGTATCTACAGGATACTAGGTTAGGCTTAATTCCACAGTAAACTTCCCCTAACAAAAATATAATATATAGTTAATTTATATATGTATTAAGTAGGTACCTATACATAAGAATGTTATCATTTTACTAACCAGAATCAGGAAAAAAGATACACAACATTTAGAAGAACCAAGAAAGTTAAGGAAACACGTAGATCAATTAAAGACTCGAAACTTTACTCTGCGTAAGCCTAGGCATAAACACCAATATTCTTTTCTAAATATAGTTACTAATTAGCCAAAACTTGAGCTTGAGTATGTAATGACGCTCACTCTTTCAAATTATAGTTCTTTCGGACATTAATTTATTATTCATGATTAGGTGATACATAATATTTCTCCACGTCCGACTCGGTGGCGCTGCTCTGATTAGTAAAATGTTGAATATATTTCCGATAAGCTAATCGTAACAGCTATACAATAATCTCTGATAAACACTTATTTTTTTGAATCGTGCTACGTTAGTACTAATAATACATGATTATCTTTAGAATATACGACTACAATAGGTCAATATGGTCTGCCTAAGAAATAAATTGCTTGTCGAGCGAGGCGGCCGAATAAGGAAAACTTGAAAGCCCGCGAAATTTAGCATGTCCCTGTGATAGCGTGGTATTTGTCGCCCTATTTATTGTTGTTGCTTGGTCCTTTTATCTATTATTGGCATAAGACACGCTTTTGTACAGGAATTGAACACAATAAAGTATATGGATATGGCTTAAGTAGACACAAGAGACCAACAAAACATCCGACGACTGCTCTGCCGGCCGCCGCGCCACTCTCGACCGGTTTTGTACTAAAGCCTCAGGCAGACCACTAAGGCTATGCAAACACCCCAATAATTGCTACAATATTGTCATCGGGTAGACGTCTACAATAAACAATAACACACATTTAGAAAAAGCTTACCGGCTTACAATCGGCCGTGCTTAACCAATTCAAACACAGGAAGAGAAGCACATAAATAAAAATAAAAACCAAAATAATCATAATTGATTTATTCTTTTCATAAATAAACTAAATAGGTATCTAAAAGCGACTGGCTAGAAATAACATAGCAAAGAATATTTACATAAAATCCGATACATTAATAAATGATAAAAATAAGAATTTTTACAACTTAAAATTTTCAAAGGCCACAATGAGTCGATTAAATCTTACAAAAAATAAAACTTAAAGTAGGTAGACAGTCTAACAGCGAATGCCACTGCCGCGAATCAGTCGGAACCAATAAGCATCGCAGCAAATACCGAACGGCCAAATAACGATCGGACGAACCAACTTCATAAGACAGGCTAACAACAGACAGAGTAGGAACTACTAATATGTACGCAGTCCTCCTTGGTATGTATCATATTGATTTTTTTATAATTTGCCATAATAAAATTAACAAAATATTGCACAAAATATATGATATACGTATTATTTGAATTTAGAAAAACCGTACCTAACACAGATCTTATATATAATAATAACATAACTTTAAAATGATATCGGTAAGTAAATTTAATTTTATTATTCATAAGTTTAACTTTATAAATAGCACTGGTTAGTCTGTCGGCTACTAGACAGCTTCGGTCGCCTAAACATCATTAGTTTCGCACCAATCAGAACGTACGTCATCAATTTGTATTGTTCGTCATAACATTAATCAGTAAATATTATTAATAGATTCCCTCTCAAAACGATTGTGTCAACCGTGTTGGGAGTAAACAAACATTATTGTCTTACAGTTTTACACATACCTATAAAATTTTAAATAAAATCCTGATTGATGCGCAACTTTACATGAAACACAGAATTAATTTCTCATTATTGCAGTTTTATTGGTATTTTATCGTTCACATAAACGTGTAAATAAATAAACATTATATCTTAATGTGACTGTGGGCAATTTGGACTTTAACTAACTAACTAACTAGCTTGAAAACATCAATTATTGCATAAATTATTTACATCATCATAAGCATTATTGTATCACTTGTATTCATTTCTAATGAACAGCTTCCAGTACAACAAAATTAATGAATCCAATGTCGGTAAATTTCCACAATAAAGCATTTGTCATCTAAATAACAATATGTTCCGCTATGCTATATATTTCGTACTGTGGAGCTGGTGCGGAATCGTAGTAAAATAATGAAATGGCCTGCTTCGTTTCTCAGGTTGCACGCACAATAATATTTATCAGCTCCCAGCAACACAGTATCAAAATAACTCTCGACATGATTGTGGGGATTATCATCAAAAACCTCAAAAATAAGGTACCTATACGGGCCAGCTCACAACACTGCGGCACGACGACGCATCGTACAAATCTACGACGTCGTAGAACGCATCGCGGAAATATACGATGCGCTTTTTCGTATTTGAATGCGATTTTTATGCGTTGCCGCATCCTACTGCGTCGCAATGTCGTTTTTGCGATGCGACGCCGCAACGCAGTGTCTAGACCTCGCCCTAAGAGGCTAAATAAGCTTTGCTAACAAGTGACACTTGTCATAGTCGCTAGTCTTTGAAAATGTTTAATGTAACACCAATAGATAGCTGTTTACGTTGATAACATAATTGCTACAAGTTGTGTATAAATATTTTGTAAATACATATCCGTAGCGCGCGTCAGTGGTCACGCGCGCGCAAGCCGAGCTAGGACCGGCGGCAAGCACCTACGACCAATTTTCACAACATACATACAATAAAATATACACCCGTAACATCTAATTTCATAACAATCTAACGCAATAACTCCTAGACATAAAAGATATCCTCTATGACAAATATATTTTTACATAATATATGACATTACATTAAGATATGGAAATAACTTTCATAGAGAACATACTTCTGGCATGTTTAATCTCAAAGGTGCATTCTTTTATAATTTAAAACAATATATAGGCTTCAAAATAATGACTAAATACATGAAATGTATGTATGCAAGATAATTCCCTTTATACACATTTATCGAATACATCGCAATGACACAGTGACTATTTCTTAAAAGTAATTCTACTTCGAATAACTACAAATGTATAGGGATACACGAGTAATTTAACTTCAATTAAATAATAATATAACTAGATTTTACCTCAATTCCAATAGAGAAATGCTGACAGCGCTCAAGTTTATGTGTTAGGTATTAGAGGAGTGTAACGGGTTACAGTAACTTATTAATAATGCTGATAGTTTGAGTAAATTGCACGATATTAGCTAAACATAAACTCTAGTACGTTTGTACATTATTATGGAATGTGATGTGTCGGTTGAATTTGGATTTAAATAATCTAAAATATATTCCGCCCCGTAAACTGGGTAGTTTAGGCTAATTAAAAAAATATTACGCACCATTTAATAACAAAAATAAGTTATAGAATACTTCATAATTACAATAAATGAAAAAAGTAATAACATTAATGTAGATCTTGTAACGAATCCATTGAGGTTGTAAACATCAAAAAGCATATAATTTCGCCAAAGCTGACATTACAAAACAAACCACAAAAGTGTGGGGTGGGATCTTTAACCCAATTTTATCGTTGCACAGTATACATACGTACAACCCACATGACATGAGCAGAAAGTTTAAGTAAAAGGCTGCAACAACGTAAATTCATTGATAATTGTGCCAAACGTGTATGAGTGATCCGTATAAAAGAGAAAGGATCTAGGCACACAATAGTAAAAAAAAACTTGCATAATTTCATCACTAGGCTATTTTCGAAATATATTTCATTTACTTTATGGATCAATAAATTAACATTTTAAAAATATATTATATTATTTGCATTTGGCGCAAGTCTAATCTTTATGCATACCTATAATCATTCCATATGGTGGGATTTTGTGAG
This sequence comes from Blastobasis lacticolella, assembly GCA_905147135.1. Lineage (NCBI taxonomy): Eukaryota > Metazoa > Arthropoda > Insecta > Lepidoptera > Blastobasidae > Blastobasis > Blastobasis lacticolella. Next base: position 9,424,838 of record LR990039.1, on the reverse strand, counting down.
TGTTCAAACACGTAAACTAACATGTTACCGTATCGGTTTCATTGCGTCAGTTCGAGCTGTGAGACTGGGATCACTTTGTACTGTGAGACGAGTAACTGTTCGACACTGGTGGTGAGAAGAAATCTAATACTTTTACTAGGTTGACTATTTCCTCTTAGAACTCACAAAACATGCAAGTAGCTAACTAAATCTAACACCCGAAATGTAGCGGAGGGATTTCGGAGCACGGTCGGTAGTACCTGGGAATTGAGACTGTTTAGTTAGTTATAGTGGGTCGGGAGTCGCGGCGTACGTACCGCGGCTCTAAGTTCTGGTTGAAGTTGGTGCGGGCCGCTTAGCTGAACTGGTTGGTGGACTGGGGCGCTCCGGGCGGCCGCATCGGCGGGCCCATGCTCATGGGCACCATCGGCGCTCCGGGCATGCCCATTACCACGGCTGGCTGTTGCTGCAAACACATCGTTTGATCAGGGAGGCGCCGCACAACGCGCACGGCCAGTGCTCGAGAAAAGGAAAATTTAGAAAATAAAAATAGATTGACGATTCGTGTCCAGTACACCGTTTCATTGAACTTGAGATTTGCATAGAATAAGGGTGTTTCTCATTGTCACTGTCATGAAGAGAAGGAACAGTTTGTCGATATCTAAAAGTCTAAACTTAAAAATAATCTCTTCCACTTTCAGCAATTTTTCCTAACATACAAATTAATTCATCTTGTTTTATAAGGTCAGATTGTCAAACAGTCAGACATTTAAATGGCCACATTTATAAGACTTCATCCATTTTTATTATACCTAACATTTTGCGTTTCTGGTTGTCTACCTAACTGGCGTTTTGTGTTTCTGACCAGATGCGCGTAACGAATGCGTTCTATAATATAAATATTATAATGTAATCTAAGATTTATGCCGTGAACATAATAGGCCACGTGCGCGGTTTTAGTAATAATTTAACAAAGCCAGTAGTTTTTAGGAATAATTATATTGTGCGGGTAGAGACCGCGTTAAACACTTTTCAACAACTCATCGTTTAATACCTTGTATATTTTCGTTCTTGGGTAATTAAAGGAGATGACACAAGATGAGCCAAGAAATAAGTGAAAGTACAAGGGCCCTATACCAAAATTATAAGCTTGGATTCCAGAAAAAACATAACGTGAATTATTCTGGAAACGAAACAAGAAGAGCGTAGCAGTAACAGATACAATTCCTTAGTTTATTTGGCTTGTATAAGTTCCTGGTGTATCAATTAATCATTTTATCTAGAATTAAATTAATTTTTTTTTAATTATCTATATTTTTATTAAATTTACGAGAATATATTTCCCTATTTATTTGACAACCTTTACAGTTTAAAGGCATGAGGAAGGGACCCAGAAATCGAAGTCCGCAGAGAGTGGGGGACCAAACATCTGAACCACTGAAGCACGTCAACCAATCGACAGATCATAACCGATGGAGGCATGCATGCAATCAACTCCAACTACGCAGTGAGGGAACGATCAAGAAAAAGAAGAGAGGCTGGTAGGATGACTGCCATTGCACAAGCAACCAGCACACGAGTATCTTTTGATTTAATAACATGCTGTTGTCTCATGGTTTCCTACACAACGGCATACGGTAAGGATCAATTCATGCAGAGTTGATCGCATCGAAACTAATGATCTAAAAGTCATAATGCAAATTCGCCCCTAACTTAATACTCTTATTTCTTAGTCTATCAAGTCGTGAAAAAGAAATGGGTACTGGGTACTTCGACTGCCTCCTACATAAAATTCTCATCAACTTTTGCTCTTTTTAGTATAGGGTACTTATCCATGACATATATTCCTCACCCATGTTCTTTTGCATGAGTCCTCACTTTTTTTGTAGGTCTGTTGTCACCGGGAATGTTATGGGCACTACGTATTGCAAAACAAATTCCCACGCAGCGTCTGTCTGTCTGCTGAACGGATTTTGCCATAGTCAGTGTGATTCATTCGTGAAGGACCGGACCGGTGCGGAACGCTAGTTTTAAATAATATTTTGAGAAGACAATAGTACTTTTTCGGAGGCGTACAAGACATTCAAAGGCTCCTTAACCATTGTTTTGGGTTGGTTTATCTATTACGTGCATTAATAATCTCGCCGCAAACTGTATTCACTGTTGTGAAAGTGTATCTATCTATGATTCGCTGTTTCGAAATGCAATAATGTAGACTTTTTAAAATAGGTATCAAAATCGACGCCTCACACTTTTAAAAATTAATAAAAAAATCGGACGTAGTTCAATTATTCGCATTATTATGCATAACGTCAGAACGTCTAATACTTGATTATTTTTTTGTTGGGTTCGTAATTTTCAGGACAAGGTTTGTATGAAAGGATAAAGAGGGTAGAGTAAGGTAGGAGTAGAGGACTACTAGTAAGCTAGGAGTAGGGTAGGGATGGGTAGGGCAGGAGTAGGGTCCGAAGATTATAATTATGAAATAGCTCTTTGAAAGTCTGCTCTTTTTAACAGTCTGACAATATAAAAACAAGAAAATTTTATTATATTTCGTAACAGTATTAAATCTTCTATAAAACATGCAAACAGTCGACCACACTCATGCAACATCAAATCATTCGCATTCAGTAACACTTATTAAATATTTACTTTACCTTTAATCGATTTAATCGAGCTATCACATTTCTAATATAATCTAATAAATATTGAACTGAATATTTAAACATCCTAATATTATTAATAAATAATGGAAACATCTGTAAATGTTATAAAGAGTGAATTAGACCATTACAAACATGGGGTCACCTTGTGAAGGGATATTTGACGTCATGGTATTCTCGCATTTCTGTTAAAGCTAGAATAAATTACACGATAAATCCAAAGTTAGACATGGGGCCCCTTCCTTTGCGGTTACTGCGGTAACCTAGCAATACATTTTTACAGCGGCAATTAATAACGATATCTACACCTATAAAAAGCAAAATAAGGTAATAAAAATAGCATAACTTACCATAACATAATGCGGGGGATGGTATGTATGAGGCATAGTGTGAGGCATTGGTGGTAGTGTCATGCCTGGCCCCTGCAAAACGCAAAATAAGAAGGGATGCTGGCATGCTACAGAAAGAAAAACAAAAAGGAACAGAACTTAAAAAAAAAAATACTCTAGCTTCATAGCTTTAGTTACAGGTAAACCGAAGTAGTACGGAAGGGTTGCTAGGCAAAAAAAACCGCAAGGTGCAACATTGAAAGCAACAGAAGAAGAGAGGGAGAAATAAAAATAATGTGGTTCATTTTTTATTGCTAATTCGGTAAAATAAAATACAACCATGGCCGGCTAATGGAAATTAATTGGGTCTAAATTACGTTGGCCACTTGACATTTGCGCTTCTGTCTGCTCTCTTTGGTAGTACTGAGTAACACTGTGTTATGGTGGCGTGACGGGGGGCGCGCCCGATCTTACCATCGGCCTGTATCCGGCTCCGGTGGTTGCTTGCATCGGCTGCGGGCTCCAGGTGGCGCCTGGCTTGGAGGCGTTCTTCGGCGAGTTCCACTGCATCGGTCTATGTCCACACGATACGCGTCAATGTATGCAGTGGTCATGCATGCCGCTGCGGTTACCCAGTTGCCGGCGAGCGGTGCCCGGACCCGTGAATACTCGACCAGGAAATTGCTTTATCATTGTCATTCTAAGGTCGAAGTTCAGTTGCATGTCATATAGCAACAACGTCGATTTTCTCTTGTATTAACTTGTTTAGTCAAGATAAAGCACTTTCTTGGATTGACTGTACAATACGCTGCTGGGCGTGGTTATGCGTAAAGCGGAATGTAGCTTCGCCCTATATCACCCGTCTCCACAACTGGATAACCCATTGGCGCAATAAGTGAAAACATCATCAAAAGCTTAACTTGTAGGGCGTGGCAAATGTCTAGTCTTCCAATTGGAGACACGATATCTTTTAATTTCATTAACAATAAAATATGCATCGATATTTTCACTTATTTGTTGCGAGCTATTACTTGTTGTGCTGCCAATTTTAACGAATCGAGACATAAAATTGACTTCACGTACGTAAAATCACTTGAGATGCTGTGATACTGGCTTCCTTAATTGGACTACAAAACTAAGTAAAATACACATTCACTTCACTGAACAAGGTATAGTCGCATTCAGTTCCAGACTAAAAAAATGTAATAATACTTATTTACGAGCACATCTTCATTTGCACATTTGATTGTTGAGTCTAGTCATTGGCATATTTTATTCATGAGTCGCTCATGCTATTAGAATATTAGATAGACACATTCCATTCGGCGGAAGACAGTCAGGAGAACAAGTACAGAATACAAAGTGCGCTCATGTGACTATATTTGCTTTTTCGTCTGAAACTCGATGTTTCCATCTAAACTACTAAATAGTCGTAACTGATATTACTTAGAATATGTATTGATAATATTCGAGCAGAACTGTATGTGATGCTTGGTATGGTTATAGTATCGATGCAGAGCTTAGGTGGTTAAAGAGCGGTGTGGGGTGCGCGTTAGGCGTGTGGGTGACTCACTTCTGTGCGGCGGCCGTCTTGTTGATGGAGAGGTTGTTGGCGAGTTGGGCCAGCGAGGAGTCCAGGTCCCCAGTGAGCACCTTCCCAGCCTGCGGGGCCTGCGCCGGCGGCCCTGCAACACACCCGCGCTTTGGCCAGTGCCCTTCGCTACACGGGCGCGACGCGACACTACGCACGCCGGTCGCGCAACCATATAACAACATCCAACACGAAATATCAAGCTGTTTCTGTGCAAACGATTATAAAAAGTGAAGAGAAAACACTAGCAAACCAAAAACGGCACTTGACGTGACATCTGCAATGTAAAACATCGATTGAACGGGTAGTTAACGAGAACAAGAATTAGGTGCGCTGTAGTTACACTACTAAGCTGCAGGCGTGGGTGGGCTACCGTCTAATTATATGGTACAAAATACAAACTACACACTAAGTCTAGCAAGAAAATGGAATGGAAAGGAAAGAACAAAATAGGGTTAGAACTATTGTGACTGTACACGTCAGTCGTATGAGTTCGTATGTTTCGTCCGAGCTGAGCGGAGAATGTGGGTTGGCGCTGGTGCTGTATGACAACAAAAAGTAAAACGGAAGCGAGTCTGGGTACGTCAGCAAGCCGGCTGGACCGCGCCACGGTCGCAGCCGCGGCGCACCAGCGTTCTGGCGCACAAGCCAATCACTAGAGCGGGGCAACGTTGCAAGGTTCACTCGGCGGCCGAGAGAGTCAAGCTGAAAGGGAGCTCTCGCTAGTCGTTAACGCGCTAAACACTTTCGCTGCGGCTATCGCACAGTGATACAGATTTGAAAAAAAAATTGACATAGCAAAAAAAGTCATAATTTTAACCAAAAAAAATTGCTAACGATAGGAAATCTGATTTACAACATTTGTCATGTTAAATTTTTCGATAAATTGTGTCTAACATGGTCAAAAAAAAAAAAATTTATGGAGAAATTTCTTTTTTTTTTAATTTTTCTCGAAGCCTTTAAAAGTGTTGAAACTGAAACCTTTTCTATATTATTATATTCAACTTTGTCTTCGTCCCCGTAAAGATTTTTTTTGCATATACTTGCAGCTTTGTCTTTGAGGACGCAAATAAATTTTTAAAATTTTGTTTTTATTTTTAAGGCAACGATTGTTATTTGTTTGTTAATGTTACTATGTCCATTTTTTCTCAAATCTGAATCACTGTGCGTCGCATCGATTGCGTCCGCGATCGGCGCCGCGCGCATGAGCCTGAGCCTGCTCCAGCGCGTCTGGTGTCGAGTGAGCGGGGGCAGTGTTAGGTCGCGACCCCCGTCACGACCGCCTGAACCGTGCAACGCGCCCGCCCGTCGTGTACACGCATCGAACCGGCGGCGGCGGCGTGGAGCGCGGGCGCGGGCGCGGGCGCGAACGGCTGCCGCGCCGGCGAGCCGAAGGGCGGCGGGTGGGAGGGCGGCGGGGGGCGGGCGGCGGGCGGCGCGCGGGCCGGGGAGCCGCCCAGCGACACCCGCATGGCGTCCTCGAGGTCATCGAACGCGGATTTGGGCGCGGCGCGGGCCGGGGACGCGCCCACCGCCGGCTCCCCCATGCCCATGAACGGGTTGGCCACCGCTTGGGGGAGAACAAACAGCGTCATCATCATGGCTCCGACGACGGGTCGGGGCGGGATGCCTCGCGGTCGGAGGTGCGTGTCGCCTTCGCAGCGGACGCAGTATATACTCGGGCGATCATAAATGTCATTCGGCTATCGCTTGTGTCGAATACCATACATGTTGCTTTCTCCAGTGTCGTTCGCGAAAATAAGCTGTTTGCCGCATCTTGGCCAGACCCGCGGCACCTGGCATTAGCTACCTGCCGGAGCTTAGGCTCGCAAGATCGTCAGCGCATCTCGCGGAATGCCGTCCTACTGTATACGATCGGTATAGAACAGTAGATAGTAGTCGCCTAAAAACCTATCCGCCCCACCGATAGTTGGCTCTGAGATATCCAGCAAAAACTACACATTTACTTCATATAATTGCTCCAATTAACTAAGGTAATTTTGTCGCCTAATGAGAAGCGAGGGACCCACAAAACTGTAGTGTTATCGAAGATCCGCTATCCAACATCAACATCGCCCATTAAAGCGATGACTACCTCTCGGTAATGGTGGACCACCGGCTGTGTAACTGTCCTGCCAGTATCCACACACCATGGTCCACACGCACTTACGCTGCTTGGCGTCATGCGGCCATGGTTAGTTATAGTACAAGTGTAGTACAGAGCTAGACACGCTCGAGTAGCACAGCGCGACGCGGAACACCTAATCCATACAAAATCCACTGCAAATCAATAAATCCAGTGCAAATGCGTTTGGGCCTTAAATAGCGTTAAGTAGTACCGGACCTAAACTATCATATCACATTGTAAAAAATATTGCATTGACGAGAAACTCATAGGCCGTCCGGCCGTTTATATTTGATTCCATTAAAGGAGGCTCATCGATAGGCGTCATACTCACAGTTTGCTAAGCTGTCAGTCAAAAATATTAAAATAAACAGTACGCTGGCCCAGGTTCCCACGGCAAATTTCACGCAAATAAACGAACTTCTTAGATAATTTATGATCAGATTACTTTCTGATATTTGTATTTACCCTACATCATAAAGATAGGTACTAAAAACTGCGCAGTAACTACACAGATAAGAAAAAATACCCATTGATGATAGAAACAGAAACTTCGACATACAACTCTATACATTCGTTATGAGTACACAGGGAAATGTTATAAATTTACCGCTACGAACAGATCTATCGGTTCACACGACACACTGCGTTATTCTGCAACGTCCACACTAGTCGCTATTTCGTTATACCGACACCAAGAAGTGAAATTAGATGAGACAGATAGACAAACATTACTTTTACTTTGCAGTACTATTGAAGGGAAACTCGGAAAAGCGGAAGGGGTTGCCGTGCAATTCGTACTGTTCAGTGTCTGCAGAAACACATCGATTTACAAGACACATCCGCTACATGGCAAGGCAACCCCGGTATTGCACAGAGTCAAAGATAGCCATAGAGATAGAGAGAGAGCCTCACCTGTGGTGTCAGTGTTATTGAAAACGTTAGAGAAGTTAGCTTCGGATACAAAGGTGTTGTTGGCGGGCTGTGGCGCGAACGCGGCTGCGAATCCATTGCTGGGCGGTGGGGCCCCCCACGGGGCCGCCGCCGGCGGGGCCGCCACTGCCTGCGGAGCCGCTAAAAAGTGCCACAAGCGATTGAATAACAATGCAGTACTACTACAGTTGACCCGCTTGACCACGCGACAGGACTCGACGCCTGTCGGATCGTGGACGTCGTCGGACTCCATTCTCCTCAACCACAAAACACTCTGATTTTTAAAGACTTTGAATGCTTTGTGCAACGTTTAATTGTTTCACAAATAAAAGGGGCATCCGATTTGGAACCTCTTCAATCAAAACACTCTTAAAACCAGAGTGTTTAATGTTATTAATTATTGTTTTAGGCAGTTAGTCGGGTTACCCGATGTACTTTTTTTAAATTATCTTATTCATTTTAAAGTAACATTTTACCAAACTATACTGCATCGGCATTCAATACTTACGTCTTGGACGTTGGGCGCAAATCATCTTTATTTTGCAATTCTATACATGTGTGCAATAAAAATAACCACCCCCATAGTTAGCTTGGGAAGTGCTTCTATAATACAGTGTAAGGACCAAACTATCTTTTTAAAAATTAACCTCATTCATTTTAGCTAGTAACAAATAAAAATATCCTTCGAAACACAAATAATCAATTACACTTACACAATAATTATAATAATGTAATTAGTTGAAACAGTTGTAACACATTTACTTAACGTGTATTTAATTTAATTTAATGTTTCAATGAGACTGCCTATCCAAAAAGGATTCCAAGTCAATTAAAAATAATAGCTAATTTAAATTCGAATTCGCATCAACAAATCGAATACTATCACAAACAACTATTATTGCCATAACGCCATAACGAATGTAAAAGTGATCGGCTCATTCATTCACGAGGTCCATACTTACCGCTGAACATATCAGCGAATGGGTTCCCGAGAGAGAGCAGATCGTCCGAGGCCTTGGTGGAGGCAGCTGGGGCCTCAGCTGGGGCGGGCCCAAAGAGATCCACTATGGACGCCTGCTGGGACCCCCCGCCCGAGGCCAAGAACGGGTTGGAGGCCGAGTTGGTTGGAGACTGGACCTTGTTCTGTAACCGTAGGGCCGATTTTAGCATGACGTCGGCGATGACAGTCGCCGCTGATAGGTCAAGTCGATTGTATTTCAATAAGGCTATTGGCAAGTCATGAGCACTGAGTGCCTGTCGGTACGTAATACTCGTATTACGTTAGAGTATTACGTACCGGGTTTTGAATTAAGTTCGCGCCTGCAAACGTTCACGCCCTGGGCTTGTTCAATGAAATATAAATAAATAGACTAATCATTTAGGTTTCTGGGGCCCTGTACAATTCATAAATAATGGTTCGGGCACCCTAGCTTTTATCAAAGACCTGGCTGGTCCTATTTCTGAGCTACGCTTTCCTTATTCCTTTTCAAATATTACATTTATGAGTAAAAGCCTGATAGTAATACGTTTAGATATTGACCTCATCAGCGACGACCGCCTCTAGTGTTGGTAGTGAAAATTTGAAGTTTTTCCAGTATCCAACCCACCACCACAAAAAAAAAAACTACACAACCGCCAAACCGACGAAAAAGACGATGGTTGAGTAAATTATATTGTACCGTATCCATGATGAGTGTAGATATAGTGTAATGTAAACACATAAATAATAATAAATAACTTTCCTAAACACTCTCCACCAGACATGATAAGACCTGACAAAATACTAGTAATAGTGATGTCGCTTAGCATTGATAGCTGTAATCTTGATCGATAAAACTGTAACACATACTACCTTGCTACCACCAATAACCGGTCACAAACACAACAATTATATGGACAAAATAAATACTTTTAAAGGCCCTGTTGGGCCCAAAATAGTGTATATGTGTAGTAGTGTAAACGTATGAGTCTGTAACTGAACACATTTTCAAACATGAAAGATACACCCCCGCCAAAATTATATCTTACTAATATTTCTGATACAGCTTCTTCGCCTGTCCATTCTTCACCTTGCAATAAATTCACCTGAAAAAGTTGTCGAATCTAATGTGTACCAAGTCCTTCAAAGTATAAAACCATCTAAGAAGTCGTTCATAGCCAATTTCAATTTAAAAGTGACGGCGTACACCGACACTTTTACTTATTTCTTTTTACCTATCATCATCGACCCAAGCCAATAAGGAAGGCCCACTGGAGGAGATCGGTCTTGCCCTGAGTAGCTTGCACTGTGCATTCCAGTAATTCCAGGTCATAGGTTGCTTATAGCTATTGTTGTAAGTTAAAATCGACACATATAGTGGTAATTCTACGCGCTGTGCTCATAGCCCACAGGAGATTTGTAAAGGGCAGCACAACAAGTCACTTATCAACTTTGAACGATATGGCTATGACTCCTAAGACGTGACGCTTAAAAATTGCACTGTACTGACCTTGTACTGGTTCATAGCAGCCTCTTCCTCGGCGAGCGCCTGTTGTTTGAGCGTGTCGTCGATGAACAGCGCGCCGTTCTGGTTGTCCAGCCGCGTGGAGGCGGCCACGTGCCCGAACGAGGATGATGTTGAGGACAGGGCGCCCATCACGCTCGCCACGTTCTTCTGGGCGCTGTGGGCAGAGTGTGGGCAGTGTCAAGTGGGTGAACGTTGAGCGAGTTCCAGTAAGTATAGGTATATTGAGGAGCCTACCCTACTCAAAGGTATGTCATATTTATTCCTCACACGGACAACGCATCTGCGGTTCTGCATTTTTGTTAATTGAATAATAAGTGAATGAATTGTAGATGCTATCGACGACAGTTACCGCTTACCCTACCAGGTGGACTGTCTGCTTGTTGGTCACTGGGTAGCATAAAAAAGCGGACTGACCATGCTCGTAGCCTCGCACGGCTCACGCGGCAACTTTTTAAACGATGTCCTACGGGTCTAGCGTTCAATCGCTTACTGACCGAGCATTTACTATAGAGCGACATTGCGAGCTCAGCTAGTACGCGGCTATTCATGTTATAAACACTGTCTGGGTAAAATGGTACAACATATTTTATAGATAGAGAAGATCAATCTCGTTCATACCTACTGGGCCAGTTAGGAAAAACGATCGTCTACGGATTAACGTGACAAACGAAATGTAGAAAGCGGCGCATAGAGGTTCCAGCGCGATACTAAATTAAGAGTAATCGAGGCGAGTATGAAATTGGAATCACGAAATCAATGGCTGTCAAGAAAACACGCTACACTATCGCACTTGAATTGCAAGAAACGTAATCATCGTGCCGCGTATTCCGTGCGTCGAGTAAACACGTAGTAACATTTAGCGTAATCATTAATTTTCAACCTTTGAAGATCCGAGATAATAATGTTAATTAACAGCCCACCTTTTTAGCCATTATTCGCTAGTTTTGTTTAAGTTACCACGGTAAATTGCTGCATAAAATAGCAGATATAACTGGGTATTGCAAATTTTATGTAGATGTAAGGAGGCAATCCACACATAGGGAATTCCTATCAGCGAAAATCAAATAAATGTAGCGTTCTATATTGCGTACACCATCCATCACTACTTTCACAAGCATTTGTACGTCATCTCACTTGGTGGTTGTGACGATGCCTTGGATAAGCCCAAGTTACAATGATCGGGAAACAGGTCCGGCTGGGTGTACTACTGAAGCCTTTGTAAGCAAGACGGGCTTTGTCGTGGGTGCGCGATTCATGTTTGTGTCTCGGTTACTTCAACGCAAAACGAAAGAGCTTACTAGCGCGCGATAAAGCCCGTCGTGTCACGCACGCCTTGTCTTGTTATACCACTAAAGTGGCAAATAAGCATACGGCCCGTTGATGGTAGTAACCAGTAACAGTTACCCACTGTGTAGGCCAGTCAAATCTTACAATAAAATGGCCCTAAAACGCAAAGCGCGATGTAACGCTGAATTTTTTGTATGTTATTTGGACCCCATAAGAGAGTGTGAAACTACATTTTGCAAGCAAAAAAAAATTGTGCTTCCTGCGTAATACGTGAAAAACTGCGAAATTTTCGGACTTTTTTTACTTTCTGGTATAAAATAAAAAAATATGCATTTTTCGACCAATGAAGCTTAATGGCTTATAAAGTTCATTATATTTGCCACTATTTAAGCTCAAACGCAGCTCTATAAAATGTACAGTGACCAAGTTATGACTCTTCGAAGAAGGTCAATTTTACCGGAAAATTTACAATTTTAAGTTTTGCTCCCGTCCGGAGCAAATTATTGATAAAATCGCTAGTCCTATGATAAAAGTAACTAAAAGAAAGTTGTAGTACATTTAATTTACTTTTATTAAAATAGAAAACGAACTAAGTGAGACTAATAGTTTACTTACAATCTTGAAAATGGTTTTTTGAAGAATTCTGTGAATACTTATTGGTGTGAATGGTACGAAAGTACTTATGCTATGCTTGTTAGAAATTACGTTTTAATAATAATAAAATACCATCACAAGGTGCCAATCAGCTTCCGAGACCGTTCTATCAGTCTCAGGGTCCTGTGGAAGATATTTGTCAACCTCGCCAATGAATTGCTCGCTTTGATTCGAGTGATTCAATAACTGAACCCAGGGCCGTTTGTATGTTAGTTTGAAGTTGCTTAGTTTTACCATGGGTTACTGACATTCTCCCAAGTTCTATTGAAATCGTAATAATGTATTTTTTTGACATTACTTGGCTTTAGTGTTGTATCTACATTCATACGACGACGACATTAAGGCCTTCAAGGAACAAGCCTCTATAAACGAATTCTCGACACCATTGGCAGGCTAGGCAGAACAGTCCTTAGTAAGTACGCTTTATGGCGCCTAAAACTAAAAAAATGATGGTTTCATTTGTCCTATTGCGGTAGGGACTACCTACCGACGCCGGTTTTCCACCCCCCAGCCCAGGAAATTACTTCCAGCATATCCAACTCGACTTTGGATCTAAAGGTGACTGCGAAGCCGCCGTCCACGCCATGAGAACTTTCCTCCAAAGTAATAGTGTTGAAGTCGTACTGAAGGGTGACGTAAAAATGGATTCAACTATGTCGATAGAGGCACGTTGCTTGGTCAAATACGATCTAAGTTGCCGGCCGCTTATAAGTTGATGCGGCAATGCTACAAAAAGCCGAGCAATCTTATATACAAAGGCTACCTCTTGCAATCAGTAGTCGGCTGCCAGCAATAGGTGACTCTCGAGAAGCTAAATTCTAAATTTAACGTGTGGTAGTACGACCTACTTAGAACACGGGATCCTACGAGGGGATGCGAACACGGTTTTACAGGATTTTTAGCTCATCATGCGCGAGTAGAGGGTGATTGGTGTGCAGTCCGAGAGCTGGTACCATTTCTGCAGCTTTTGACGCTATTGCTATTACAATGTCGTCGACAAGGCGTGACTTCACCTTCTAGGTAGTTTTGATTAATCCCTCTCGGACTTCATTAAAGAAAAATTCCAATTCTATTGTTGTTTTGCGGTGTTGTCAAAAATACAGTGAAACATATTCTTATACTTTAATTCTTAACCTAAATCTCGATAATTCATCTTGGAAACAGATGGATATGGAGGTCTAGGCGTTAGGAAAGTTTCAGATGTGTCCCTGTCAGCTTTTCTGTCCTCGGTGCATAATTCACAGTATCCAGTGTAGAAGTTATTATCTAAACTAGGGACTTTTATTACGGCGTATTCTATCGAGGCCAAATAAATGCCTTTGGCACGAGGCTTTTCCGGAGGCCGAGCTCCCGAAAAATTCCTGTTCCCAGCGGCTATGGGGCGAGCCTCGCTGCAGATTGGTACGAAGCAATATTTTAAGCGCACCAACCAACTCTGCAGAGCGTGCCCGTTTGCTGGCTGCTGGCGAGTGTAAATCGGGTCTCTAACTTCAGGCAATATCTTCTAAAAATATTGGGACACTTCTCGACCGCGTTACGCACTATATCATCCGCCGGGCCTTCACCTCCGATGGAGCACCCGCTAAGCTTGAGCCAGGTGGTTTGGCCCGTGATGACGGTACGAGGCCCGAAGGGATGACACTCCCGCCCTGGGAGCTGGGACGACGTTTGGTCAGGGACACCACGTGTAGCGATACCCTTGCACAGTTCCATCTTCCAGTAACGGCCCGATGCCGTCTCAACTGAAAGTGTCAAACGGCGCAAGTGTTGGTGGAAACCACATATTTTCGCCGTTTGGTTTGGAAACCCTTGAATTCTAGTGCCTATGCACATGCACATGGAGTGTGCACTCCCTATTTCGGGAGCTAGCTAAGCGCTTGGTCGACATTACTAAAGACCCATAGGGCTGACTTCCACTTCGGACGGGGGACAATACGGCCAGCCTTCTGAGCAGCATTCCTAATAGTTCTAATACCCTGGACCTTGGATAAAATTAGTGATTGTTTTATTAAGTTAGTGTTATTTGTAATTTGTATTATGTCAGATAAGTATTCATAATATGAATAATTGTTATTCCTACCTTAATAAATACTTTATTTTTCAAAAATACATTTTTACGTTCTCGTTTTTTTAAGATTGTGAATGAACCATTAGTCTCACATAGATCGTTCTGTACATCATTTAAAGCAAATTAAATGTACTACAACTCCCTTTTAATTTTTATTATTATAGAACTAGCAATTTTACCAATAATTTGCTCCGGACAGGAGCAAAACCTAAAATTGTAGTTTTTCGGGAAAAATAGACTATCTTTAAAGAGTCATAACTTGGTTGCTATACGCTTTACAGAGCTGTGTTTGGGCTTAAATCCTTGCAAATTTAATCAATTTTAAAAGCTATTAAGCTTTGTTGGTCGAAAAATGCAAAGTTTTTTATTTTTAGACCTGAAAGTGAAAAAAGTCCCGAAATTTCGCAGTTTTTCACGTATTACGCAGGAAGCACAATTTTTTTTTGCTTGCAAAATGTAGTTTCACACTCTCTTAAGGGGTCCAAATAACATATCAAAAATGCAGCGTTACATCGCGCTTTGCGTTTTAGATGTAAGATTTGACTGGCCTAGTGTGCAATACCCTAAAAATAATGTTGCGCGCACGCGCGCTAGTTTCCGGAGTCCGCCTTCACCATAATCCATAGTGATTACAGTGGAGCGACTGCCGTCTGGCCTTCAAGGTTTGCAATATCATTAGACGTATTAGCTTTTGCCTGCGCCTTCTGCAAAGTTTACTAAAATGAGGGAGAGACAACTAGGATTTATTTAACATAATTTTGCACAATATTCGTGATACTTAGCCATTTTATCAAAACACCAAATATTTCACATTACATTATATTAAATAGGTACCTACCCAATAATAAAGAAATAGGTACACCGAATTAGAATAGTTACAATTTAAGTTATAATTATTAGAGATGAAACGGATAGTGGTTTGGCCGGATACCGGATATCCGGTATATAAGGGAATACTGGGAATATTCAGCATATCATTGATATGCAGATGAAACAGCGTGGGAGATAGCACTGAACCTTGGGGTACTCCAGCATTATCTTCTTAGGTCTTGGTATCGGAGCAGCATCCGTCGACAACGACTTGGATGCTCCGTCCAGACAGAAAGCTGGATACCCAATTGCAGAGCCCCTCGGGTATACAGTACTTCGGAAGTTTTGTTAACAGTGCCCTGTGCCAGACCCGATCAAATGCCTTGGCTATATCAAGACTGACAGCCAGAGCCTCCCCCTTGCTCCCTACAGCTTCAGCCCACCTGTGTGTTAGGTACACAAGAAGGTCACCCGCTGAGCGACCATGACGGAAGCCTTATTGACGGTCACTGATCAGCTGGTGATCCTCGAGGTATCCAAGGAGCTGGATATTGATGAGCCGCTCCATCACCTTACAGAGCAAGGAGGTTACCGCTATAGGCCTGTAATTTGATGGGTTTCAATTGTAACCCTTCTTGGGTATCGGATGCTCATGGGCTAGCTTCCATGAAGACGGCACCGTTCCAGAGGTATAGGAAAGCTTGAATATGCGCATTAACACGGGAGACAACTCGGGAGCACACTTTCTGAGAACGATAACCGGAATGCCTTCAGGTCCACTGGACTTCAGAGAGACTTCTTCTAGGGAGAGAAGCACACGTCTTATAAGTTTTGGGTGAAACGAACCTCGGGCATATGCCCTCACACCTTAAGATGGTAGGCGGTGCAGCTCTCTCATCATTCAGAGTTGAGTTATGAGCAAAGAGATTACCCAAGAGATCGGCTTTCTCATTTGCTGTGTGGGCTGATTGGTCATCCGGCTTGCGCAAAGGTGGAAAGGTGGTCCGACAAAAGTTCCCCTCGACAGCTTTGGAGAGAGACCAAAAAGCACGGCTCCCAGAGGGGTAGCTGATTAGTTTCTCTCCAATTCCGCCGATGAAATTAAATTTTGCTCTGGCCATTACCCTCTTTGTAGGCCGAGATACAGCATTAAGCTTTTTCCTCAAAATGTGGGTGTTATGGTCCTTTTGGGCCCGAGCCACTGTCCAGGCACGAAAAGCATCCTGCCTTAGGCGAGTTGCTTCAGCACTAGGCCTGTCGTACCAGGGCTGACTCTTGCCGCCTTGAACGAGTAGAGTTTTTAGTATGAGAATTGAAATGTTATTAAGTGGGTATAATTTCCGTTTCAGAATGAATTCCTCCAAGAAGAAATATTGCTAAATCCTCGCAATACGTGAAAGTACCGGCTTCAACATGTGTGCGTAGATTTTCGTCATCAATAGATCCTATTATAATTGATATATTATCTTGGTGGGAAAATGGTAGCCTTATCTTATCAATTTTGCTTCTCTGTTGTAAATAACATTCATATAACGATTGGTCATCCGTGGGTTTTGTTTGAACCCAATCTTTCATCAAGCTAACATCATCATCATCATCATCGTCCTAGCGCTTATCCCGGCCTCTGCCAGGGTCTGCTTTCCTACAAGTTCTTCTCCACTTCGCCCGGTCTTCGGCATCCTCGCGTCCTAAGCCGTTGGCTCTCGCATCCGACTCAGCGATGTCAATCTATCGCTTCTTGGGTCACCCACGGGGCCTCTTTCCTGATACCGGCAGGTTCAGGCACATACGCAACACGTGACCAAACCAGCGCAGGCGAGCCTCCTCGATCTTGTCCGCGATATCCCTCACGCCAAGACTGCCACGGATGTATTCATTACGTACTCGATCGAACCGTGTAACTCCGCACATCCTGCGCAGCATTTTTATTTCGTTGGCGTGAAGTTCGCAAACGTGTTTCGTCAGCGCTGGCCATGTCTCGTAACCATAGAGCATCACAGGTCTAATTATACTCTTGTATATAAGCCCTATGAGCTTTACAGGGATTTTAGGGTCACAGATGACTGCCGTGAGTTCCCGCCATTTGGCCCAAGTTGCAGAGATTCGGGACTTGACATCGAGGCCGATATCACCAGACTCGTGCATCACGGATCCGAGGTATTTAGATTTATCTGTTCTATTAACAGTTTCGGTACCTATACGGATGGTGTCGGGATCCGCGCTGGAGCTGGCCATATACTCTGTTTTGGCGACGTTCAGTTTCAAACCACCGTTTTCTAGCACGTCCATCCACGTGTTAACCCTGGTCTCAAGGTCCTGCTTAAGCTTGCTCACCGGTACAATTTCTTCAGCGAACTTCATAAGCCAGGGAGGCATGTCCTGAATTTCCACTGAGAGGGCATCGAGCACAATGCAAAACAAGTAAGGACTCAGCACAGAGCCCTGGTGAACACCTACAGTAATCGGGAAGAATTTTGACTACAGCTTCAGCATTGGCGTACAAGTCCTGTATAATACAAATGTACGCCTCGGGCACAGACTTTGCTCTCAGTGCCCACCAAATTATCTCGCGGAGACACTGTCGAAAGCCCTCTACTGCAATGGGGCTCCTGGAGAACCCTAAGAGCAAAGATTGGATCCATAGTGCTGCAGCCCGGCCTGAAGCCGTATTGGCATTCCGACAAGGCGCATTACTGGCGAAGACTCTGGTCAATAATCCGTTCGAATAGCTTCATTGTGTGGCTCATAAGTTTGATACCTCGATAGCTCATTGGAGGTTTCGCCCTTTGCGCTCCAATCGAGGCCTTCGGCTGCCTCAAAGAACACCTGGTTCTTGCTGCTCAGAGTCCACCACTTAATAGACGGTACGCAGCGTTCTGCCGTAGGCCGTCTACTAATTACCCGGACGTCCATGACAAGGATTCGGTGCTGTGTAGTGAGGCATTCCCCCTGGATGATCTTGCACAGGGATACGTAGCCAATGTCACGTCTTCGGATCAGCAGATAATCGATCTGTGATTGGTGCAGGCCACTTTTATAGGAGATGAGGTGTTCAGGGCTTTTAGGGCAAGTGTTGACTACGGACAAGTCAGCGGCCAGTGAGGTTCGGAGAATATCTTCTCCCTCACTGTTTCGCTGGCCGTAGCCAAAGCCGTCGTGCCGGGTGCACCGAACTCCTCGCTTCTCTGGCCCACATAACCGTTGGTCCGCACCAACTACGATCTGTTCGGAGAATGGTATACGTCGCATGGTATTTTCGAAACTGTTCCAGTAGACAGGACTTTTCGGTGTCGGCGCAGCCGAACTGGGGAGTATAGGCGCTAATGAGGTTGGTTGTTATACCCTCAATTTGCGCCTTGACCACCATAAGTCGATCGCTCACCCAGTTCACCTCCAGAATGCCGTCCCGGAACTCGTCGCCCACCACAATAGCGTCCCCATTCCTCCCTTCTGCGGATCCGGTGTACAAGAGCTGATATCCCTGCCCGATTTCCCTAGACTTAGAGCCACGCCACCTCGTCTCTTGCAGGAATGCCACCTGAACGCGGCGCCTGTGCAACAAGTCGGCCAGCTCCCGAGACCGACCCGTCAGAGAACCAACGTTCAGCGTGGCGAAGCGGAGCTTCCTACTACTTGGCGCTAACTTCTTTAACCCTGCCCGCGCGTGACAGGGTAGCCCTAGCCCACTTATCGCAGGTGTAGGGCGATATGCCTGCGCGTCGTTCAACGGCGACGCCCTAGCATGGTGTTCATTTCGTGCAGCGGACCTTTTCATGCGTTTATTTAGCGGTGTTTTGGCTTTTTATGTGCGGCGACTACCATCCGCCCCGCACAACCCGTTAGGGAGAAGCCGGTTCGCCAGAGCCTCGTCCGTCTGTCAGCAGGGGACCGCGGGCAGGTGAGGTTGGCTTGGGCCCATGAGATGGGGGTTGGGCCCCATACCCCCCCATTCATCAAGCTAACATGTTTCGCTTAATTTTAAACGTTTCTAAGAGGATGTTTCGCTTATCCTTCTACATCCAGGTTGTCCCATCGTGTTTCATTTTGTTGGAGTGAATCGTACCACATTTTAGCAATGTTACGTAATTTTTGCAAAGCTTGATATTACAATATCAAGCTTTGAAAGTGCGAGCATTATCTTCCACAACATTTATCCATATTCGAATATCGTCCACTAAAGGGTACTAAGAAACACAATACTATTTAAAAAATATTGTTTAGTTGCGGTATTCTGTAAGGTGGAGGTACTTCCCCAGTCGGGCGGCTCCAATTCGAACGGGATATCCCGCTATGCCCTACCTCTCTTAAATACTACATACTTACTGTCTTACATACTTTACTTTATGTTTGACGACGAGCTATAAAGGTTACTACTTAGTTGCATTTACAGTTCACCGTTTCGAAGCAGAAAATCTAATATTTAAAACCTGTGTCGCCTCACCACTGGCTAACGTTATGGCGGGAACCAATGGCGTGGCGGCACCGACATTAAATCCTGGTGTATATCAAATTAGGTACTTTATTTATATTTTATTAAATATATTAAATAATTAACGTAATTAATTAATATATTGAAAACTATTAAACATTTAAATAAGAATTTAGTTAATATTATTTAAAAACTATTTAAATTGCGACACAAATTTAAAATGCAGTGAGTGCATTTTTACTTTAGGGTTTATTCTATTTTCGGAATCCAGGAAACGAGATCTACAAAAAAAATTTAAGCTATAAACGCATTATGATCATTAATGAGTCGCAATTGCATAACATTAACGCAGTGAGTGTTGATGCTGCAAAGAAGTAAATAAAATTATAACCCAAATTTACGATACCCTACATAAACGCAGTAGGTACAACTAAGACATTTTTACGTAAGTGAGAAAGTAACTTTTCAAAGAATCCTTAGTATATAGTATACGCATATATTCTTCTTAGTTACTGTGCTAAAGTTAAGGTGACATATCTTAATGTACATTGGTTCCTTACTAATATTGTAGTATGTGATTCTACTGCAGACCGATTCCCGCAGGAACTACATTGTATTTCGAGATAAATTATGGCCCATGTGCTATTCTAGGCTATAAGCTATATTGCGGTCGAATTTCATCAATATCAATTCAGTAGTTATTGCGTGAACGAGTAAGAACATCAAACACACATCCTTACAAACTGTCGCATATATAAATTAGTAGGATATTATTGTTGAAGTTGTCCCTGTCAACGATACAAACCTAGCGGTCTGGGTGGGCGTATTGGCAGCAGAGCCCTTCTTGCCCTCGAGCGTGGCCAGGTGGCCCTCCAGGGCGTCGAGGAGGCTGCTCGGCGCCTTCGTCAGGTCCGGGATGTCGCCCTTGTCTATGCCCACGGCCTCCGCCACCTGGGAAACAGTGTGGTTGTAGTCTGATGCTTCGGTACCCTTATCAGCGTAGTGTTTTAAAAGCTAAGTGAAGAAAAAAGAGCAGGAAATCGAACTTGACAGAAGCCGGGATGGACCGCTCGGGTGATGATGGCGATGATGATTAATTGATCGCGCCAACGATAATAATACCCGGGAGTCTTTTCATCAGCTTCAGTACGATTTCCCTATTGGTAGCATGTTCAGTATCGGTAAGGAACAAATAAATGCCTGGCCATGCCACGCCAGGCACAGGGAGAAGAGACCGGCCCAACAAGTGACGGCTTGACGTCGTTAAGGATGACATGCGTGCCAACCACCCGAACAAAGAGAGCTAAGAAAAATAGGAAGGCGGGTCGGGCCCAAGATGATATACAATAATTAATATAGTTGTCGCGCTCATTGAAAACACACTTTAAGAACATCACCCCTGAGTTCTTAAAGCTTCACAGCAGTGACACCATGTTGGCGGCTATGTCGCCGGGCTAGTTGGCGGCTTTACTTCATTGCCCGTCAGAAACATTAAATGTGTCGCCAATACATATTGAGTGTCGCCAATACAATGTGAGTTGCAATTGAGTGCAACTTACAAGTTGCCGACATCGTTTTGTGTCGCGGGTGCATTTGTGTTTATCTGAATGGCGTCAGCCGGTCGATCGCCGTAATCTTATGACCATTAGTAGGATGTACGCACAGTTGACGCTTACGCGACGTGCACGTTTATACGCAAATATTCGTCGGTATTGTCGCAAAATAAAACTACGCGTATACGTTACGTACACTGCACGACTACTTCACATATGGCTGAAACCAGTGCGTGTTGCCGTACGCAAGCTTTGACAATTTTCCTATCGATAAATGGTAATGAAATCGATTATGTTCACCAATAAAGTTGGTATTAAACGGCTACATCATACTTAATAACGTAGTACCTAGTTTCATTTGACATCTATGAAACGTCATAGCGCGATACCGTTTTTGTTCGATTCAAAAGACGCGAAACTCACGTTCTATCAAGGTAAAACGGCGGCACACGGCGTTTAGGTTGGCGTGACGTGCGCTTCGTTAGGTAATTACGGCAATACGAAATCAAACGTTATGACGCGAACGCAGTCAAGACGCGCTGCATAAAATTACGGCGGTCAGCCCGTAGCTCCGTTGGTTAGTTCCTTACAGACATGACGTTTTTGAAGGATCTTTGTTCTTTCTATAAAATGCGACGTATCCATTTTGGGTTACGATATTTTTGATAAAATTACTTTCCACTCACGTGGACCCATATGTTACGAGCTTACGAGTGGACGGGGAACAAAGAGTAACCTAGCTCCGTCCTCCGGAACTATCTCCATACTGACTCTGTTCATAAAAGTCGGTGCAGTAGTTTAGCCATGAAAGCGTAACAGAGATACAGACAACATTTACTTTCGCATTTATAATATTAGTAGGAGTTAGGTAGGGATTGTTAATTTCATGTTCTCCATTGTCATTATATCGGGACATGGATATGTTGTTTGCTCACCTTCAGGAATTCGCCGACGCGATCCATCCGGATGAGGAACTTTTTGTAGAGATCGAGGGCCTCGCGGCAGTTCTTCTTGTTCATGTCGAAATACTTCTCCAGCAGGTTTATGATGCCGTCGTTGTAGCACGCGAACAATCTGCAAAGTTACCATTAAGCTGAGGAATTATCATCCTATCAGCCGAAAAACGCCCACTGCTGGACATAGGCGACCCCTGATATCTTTTACCAGGTCGTTGGTCTACCTTGTGGGAGGCCTACCCACGCTGCGTCTTCCGGTATGTGGTCGCCACTCAAGAACTTTACTGCATAATGAATGATCATTGTAACTATATTTATGTATAAAAAAGGTAGAACAAAGCGGAATATCGCGTTCGAATTTGAGCCGCCCGACTGGGGAGCTACCTCCGTTTTAAAAGGACCTCCGATGCCCGAGTTACCGCGGTTGCGGCAGTGGAGGGACCTAGCTTATTGCCTGCCAGAACAACGTGTCTCGGTCTTGTAGAGGTTTCAGAAGAACAAGAGGTTCCATCAGGTGGCCCTTGCCTGTTTGACATTGATTAATATTTAAAAAATCAACGTCGGTAATAATAACACAACTCGGCGCATTTAGTGAAAACGCTCTTCTACACTGAAACCAAGCCGCTAGTTTCGTTCATAGCCGGCGATACCCCTGATGTTGCTAATGTCGGTGCCCATGTTTCATCACGTGGCCCGCTTTTCTGTTCGCATACCATTGTCATCAGAAAAATTACAGATTTTTATTGAACAATCTATCACTAAAAGGTGTCCAGTCAGTGCCCCCTAAAACTTGGAGGCGTTGGTGGACGCTAGGCTACCTAATGAGATCCCTGAAGAGCAGCATGAAGCACATGTTGACGACACCGTTGGTGAGGTCGTTGGCGGTGCAGTCGAACTCCAGGAGCCCGTCCAGTTGCGCCTGCAGTACGGGCAGGGTCTTCAGCAGCTTCTCGGCGTTCATCATACGGAGGGAGCCCTCCTCCTTGCTGCGAGGAGAAAGGGGTGTATCAGTAATGAAGGAACGTTCTATAGCAACAAATAACATACGGGTAAGAGTAAGAGACTTATTGTGTAGAGTATTTGTTCTATACGTAGGTATACAGTAGAGAATAAACATTCGCAAATATGGCGTCGAGTAAATACATAAGTACAGCATTTTTAACGAATTGTATTCTTAGTAGCTACACATACTAGCTATTTGCCCGCTGGTTTGCATCCGCGAGATCTTAAATGCCTATTCGACTTTCAGTGCATCAATGTCATCCGACAAAGACACCGGATAGAGAGAAAACGGTCAACCAAAATAAAATCAAATATTTTTAACATATTTTTTAATCACAGACAGATGCTTCAATTTCATTTATATGAACTCCGTCTGCTATCCGTTTATTTTATACATAAATAAATAGGAACATAAAATGTTACACATTCAACAACATTCTTAAAAATATTCGCACTGCAAGTATTTTTGTACCTATTACTTGTGTGGCACCTTTACAAAAGCAAATGATACGAGTAAGTAGTATTGTGTTCCTGCCGATGAGTAAGGTCTCCAATGCTCCATGGGGTGTGGATTTGGGAAACCGTGGCTTTGGCATTTTAGGGGCATTTGCCTTTTTGCTGACAGAGCAACGTGTTATAGATGTGGTCAACGCATTGGCGATACCACTGGAGTTGCTAATGTCTGATATAGGCAGCGGTGACCTCACTGGTTGCTAATGTATATTACAGGTAGCGGTGACCATTTCCCATCAGGACCGCTTGCCTGTTTGCCTGTCGTATGACATAATAACAAAATATGGTACAGCGATTATTTTCTGCACATCCTTACAGGTATTTTCGCAGAATAATTTTTTTTTGAACTTATCCGCTCATATGTTCACGGCAAGGATCACACGCCAATAAACAGCACGCGTATGGTCGGTTACCTAATATCTACCTAATCGAAAGAAAATTCTACGGCGTTGGTTGGTAAACTACACGCATGCATTATCAGAACATAACTTTAACTGCGGAATTTTCGTGGCCACTAAATTTTTATGGCTGATCATTATGGTTACAGCCTGTGGCGTCCAGTCCACTGCTAAACAGGGGCCTCTCCCAACGTCTACATCTACGGGCTACCTATTGAACATTGGAATTTTCGTTTTGCTGCTTTAGAGCTTTTTGAGCCCAAAAATATTATAAAATAAATATTGTGAAACACTAGTACATGTCTATATTAAAGTAATCATGACGATGATACACACAATATAAGAATAAGTACCATTCGCGGCAGCTCCTGTACGAATAGCATAAGAAAATCGCATTGCGCCTCGTCGTAAGGTTTTGTTCTGTACAAATTACACAGAGCCATAATACCTCTATCGAAAAAGATACGGTATCTATAGTTTCGATCGCTTAGTAAATGAGAAATCTACTCCGGCGCGTCATGCGCGACACAACCTTCCCGTCAGCGATACGATAACAATTATCACT
Source organism: Blastobasis lacticolella (assembly GCA_905147135.1). Taxonomy (NCBI): domain Eukaryota; kingdom Metazoa; phylum Arthropoda; class Insecta; order Lepidoptera; family Blastobasidae; genus Blastobasis; species Blastobasis lacticolella. Next base: position 9,400,476 of record LR990039.1, on the reverse strand, counting down.
GGTTCCCTTATAGATAGATACAGTTATATACAGTGCATACTATTGAAACGAATGCCAATGAGCTGAGATTTGTTGAAACATTATGAATAATGACATTATGCACTATGTCGAAATGTGTGAATATTTACACAGCTTCTGGTGGCACAAGCCATTTCAAAGTCAGTCCATGAAATTGTATTCTTAGTAATGGCACCTTATCTATAGGTAGATCCTACCAAATTATACATACTAAACCTTACGCCTTTTAACAAATTATACGTGTCGGAATCGAAGATCGCAACAACAGGGGTTGTTAAATAAGGTTAACGACAGCTCGTAATCCTTCAGTGAGATAATAGCTTGTCACTCTTGGTTATATGATAACGGCACAGCGTAACATGTCATCAATACCAGACGCATTGAGTTCTGCGAATAGACACAGGCCTCCCCCTCGCTTGTTAGAAAAATTAGGTCGATAAAAATCGATAAATACCGAGTGCAATAATGTCGTTATAGAAAATGTATTGTTTGGAGCATTTTAACCAGTGAAAACCTGATTTTTGTTGTAAATGATAGTCTACTTTTTGGGGGGCGGGGAGAGGTCAAAGCAGACATCTAAGCTGCGTAGGATTGCGCAAAAAATCCTTTGCATAGGTACATTAAAAATTGTTACATATTAGAAACAAAACTTTATTGAGCAAATTTTAAAAACACTACGAATTAAACAACAAATGGTCATTTGATCAAAAGTTCAACTGTAAAGTATGAATATCGACGTTTCAAATTCTCGATTACACTATTGGCCAGATTTTGGGAGTTGGTCCGAACCAACTCCCAAAATATATTCCCGAGAATAGCGTGGGATTTGTAATTTAAGTTTTCAACCTCGAGAAACCTGTGCTGCTCTAATGGTGCTCGAAAAACTGCGAAATTTTCGAACTTTTTTTATTTTTTTCCTTATAACTCGAAAACGGTGGCCTATATCAATTAATGTTCTGACACTAAATTTATTTAGATAAAATTCTCTACAACTTTTGCTTTATTCACTTTTTCAAAATCCCAACCGTTTACGAGCAAAACAGTCTCGGTTGCAGCGGGCCTTATCTTAGGGAATTGTATGAAACACAGAATACATGTATTTTTATGTGATATATGTACAAATTATCAGTTTTGTTTTTCCCCTTTACTAGTGCTGTAACACCTTGCCTGTTGCTAAATTTCATAGTTATATAGAACATATACATGATTCAACTTACCAAAATAAAAAAGCAGTAAGTTAAATTTAAATAGTTTTAGAGAAACTGCACTGCTAGACATATCTGTAGAAAAAGTCATAAACTGAAAGGGCATTTTTCCTTCCCTTATACTGCTCCGGATTTTACTCGATGACGTTTTAATTTTCTAATATGTAATTCTAATAAAACAAGCATATGTTTGGTGCAGGCGATGCTAATGGACCGCAGCTACTAGCTCTATCAACTGATCAAATTGACAGTCAGTGACGCCTGCCAGAGCGATTAGCATGATTTTATGACTTAAAAAGAAAACTCTTCTCATAAAATTAAAAAATCTTGGGAACTTACCCCCTCTTGACCTTGCAGAAGTCAAAGGCCACAGTCCTGTAAGACAGCGCCTTCTCGTTCAGGTACTTGGCGTAGCGCCGGATGAACGGCGACATGTCATAGCCTACGCATAGAGATGGGAATTAAAAAAGAAACGCACCAGCCACGCGCCATCGACAAGCAAGTTAAATCTAACAATGCATCGCAATATGGACACCCCAATTCCCCGTGACCTAATTACCAAAGCAACATCAAGTTAAATTCCATCTACATTGGCGTGTTCAATTGATTATTTAAATAGTTCAAGAATAAATATCATCATTTCGAATAATATCGCGAAAACGATAGCTTCTTATAATGAATTGATACTTATATTTATCGGTTGCGATAATCTAGACTACTCGGTGCTAATTGTGAGACCAAAATAATAATGCTGCGGTTGTTAACATTATCAATCTCGAACGCAGTGAAAGCACTGTCTCAATAGCTCTGCTATTATAATAATTACAAGTTGAAACAACTATTAATTACGCGTATTACTGTCCTACGTATGTGCTGGGTAGTTACCGCAAATTAGTTTTACTGCAGTGCCGATAACAAAATAATATGTGGGCGGATTAATGTGTACAGACTCCCGATATCTCCGTTCGGCCTTAACCTATCGTAATTTTACCCTATTTATCCATTTAATCGGCACGTTAAACGGGGACATAAGTAGCCATTAATTCAATAATGGAAAAACAATTTCATCCAGTTATTTTTTAATTAGGGATGTCATAAACGCTATTGAATCAAAAAGGTCGTAAATCTAGCGTTCTCTAAGGTCGGAGGCCAAGATCTATTTCGGGTCTCGCCACCACTGCAGTAGTAATTAGTCAAAAAAGACGAAGGCATGTTACTCATAAAAATAATATCGCATCGGAACCACAACACAACGATTACGAAGCTACGTGCTGACAATTAAAAACTAGTGCAAATATTATTTATTCGTCTAACTAACGCAACACAATGCTTGCAACTACTGACTATTACCAAATTATGTCAACTATGAGTGAGTAATTTATGTCAAATAGTATTTTTCTACAACAATAAATGAAATAAGATGAATTTTACCACTGAATGAACAAAAGCAGGCTTTTAAGTTCGCCGAAAAATTCATCTTGCACAACAACACAAATAAACTAAAATGGCTAAAGTTATGGTGCAGGGTGTTCGCAACTAATAAAACCCAGTGTAACTTGGTGCTAACCTAGGCAATGCGGATCGTGTTTTAAATAGAACCCGAGAAAGGAAATCGCAAGCACTTTGTACAAGCCTACGGACAAAATTTCCAACATTACAATGTAAAATATTGTGTCGAGCATGCATAGCGAGAGACATCACTAATTGCGAGCTTGATGCATTTTGCGCGTTGCACACTTTCATAGTGCAAAACGTTAGTGCACCTGCAACTAAAGGGTGTGGATGGACTAATAAACAAAAACACAGTGATCCCAGAAGCCCAAGCGTGTCTTGCTAACGATTGCACTCAACGGACAAAACACAAGGTACAAAAAGCCGCGTTTCGTGTTGGAGACTCACCGATCCGGGCTCCGGCCGCGCCTTTCCGAAAGCGACAGGAAATCAGAAAGGCCCAATTAGAATATTCAACATTTTACAAACATATCATTGATGTGACAAGGAGTGATAGGGGCATAGATTTGTACAACAGAGACGTTATAACGGCCATAAATGTTTTTTGTCAGGGTAACCTTTGCTCTATAGCCATACACATTTACCAGTTTATTTCGTTCTGTATCGAGGTGGCTTCGTCTTTGTTATTGTTGTTTGATGGAGGTAATCCTAATCGATTCAATTTGAGACAGAATCAATCAACTGATTGTGCGCCGTGGGGCAATTAAAAATAACGTTAGTGTTACAGTCAATACTAAATAAACTCCTTTGGTTACTTTTGCGTTCGTTTACACGAATCAATACCAATCAGGCGATTGCCAAATTTTTGATTTTAGAAGTTAATCACCTCATTCGGCTGTATCGCGTGTAAGTTGAAAAGTGATGCCCTTACTAACACAATTTCTCAGCAGAGTTCATATTTCATTAAATACGAAATCTTTTCAGTGCATCTCGGAGATAGACCGTCACTTGAAATGAGAGAGTTACCGTCAATTCGTAATATATCCGATCAGACCAATCAAGGCTGGTCAATCAAACCACGACAAAAACAATTATGGGCATGAACATCGTCCATTACTCTCCATTGATCTTTAATATTGTATGCGTCAACTTGTACAGACAACGCTGATCACTATGCCGCGGTTTGGGTTATACCTACAATTATAACCCGCAGCGTGATGTTAAGCTACATCGATTTTAGTAATGAAAATCCACCGTAGTACAAAAAATGTATTACGATCTGAATCAAAGTGATAATCTCCCAATTTACAATTACATTTTGAACCATCCACTACACTATGATCCACGTGGACTGCCAGTAACAATGACAGCCGCGAATGAGGCCGCAATAATGTGAAACGAAGTTTGAGGTCAATGGTCAATAGTGCTATAAATCTGGGTGCACATTAGACCATACGTACCGCAATTTCGGTGCCGATTGGCGCCAAGATTATTTGGCAATAACACCCCGTACGACGACTGTGCAATGCAGGTACAAGTGTTTTTATAATGGGCATTTCCGCTGTAGTGAAGTTGCATAATGTGTTTTTCTCTCGGATACTACTACAACCGTATACTTCAACAGTGGGTATGCACAGCCACACATCATACTCGAATCATCTCATATGCATATTGGATATATATACATTTGTTATTGTTACAGAGAAGTCATAGAGAAATTATATCATTAGTATTGAGCTGTCGATGAAGCTTACCTTGTACACCGCTTTTATCTAGGAAATTACTTAGTTGAAATGTGGAATTACTCGACGCTAGGTATTGTGTAAATCTCTGGAAAGAAAACAATTATTTTTATTCTCTGTGACACAGAGCACATACATTATTCTATAATGAATGAGACAAAAGACGACAATTAAGTACAATTATGCATTAATAACAATAGTTTAATAACTTTCCGATCACACACACACACACAAACTAAAAGCCATTATCTACATATTAGCGACACAGCATTCAGCATCGTGTGTTGGTACATGCCCGCAAATGTGATATAGGCACAGGAAATAAGTAATAAACTGCCTATAAGAGAGGGTATCCATTCGCCACAGAGTAATAATGTCTGCCTATCTTTAAATATAAAAGGGCATACATGTTACAAGCGAGTCGTCATCGCGCTGTTATTGACACAAGTGGTCGAATAGACAGCCTCATATTCGTGCCGCCTATGGGTAATATGCGTCAGTTGGCCAATAAGTGAAATCAAGAGCCAACTCCACAGCAGTGGCGTCCATCATCAGTAGCCTGGCTGACCACTGCTGTACAGTCGGATAAAATGTGGTCTGCTCATCCGCACGGTTAGCACAAGTGGGATCTCGCGTGCGACAAGCCTGAAAACGCGCGTCATAGCTAATGCCATTTCTTTCATCTTAGTATTATTGAGAGAGGGAAACCAAAGGCTGTCACGCGGCGCGGGTTATGTCGCGGGCACCCTTGTGCTAGCCGTGCTGGGGAGCGACCTCCAAACTCGAATTAAACGACGCCATCTTGTTACAATGCACCGCCATCTCACTCGCTCAAACCGCAAATAATATCGACATCTTACTCATCCGCTCTTTATGTTATTATTGGCGTTTACGTTCAATTTTAGAAAGGCTGTCGGGCCCCCGAATGTTCAGATACAGTTCAGACACTAACAAGGCTGATTTTCCATAGCAATAATATTCTGACAGTTACTAAGGCTCAACCTTGGAGATAATTTGGTTAACGGCAAGTTTTGTCAAAGACTTTCTTGGCCGACCATACTAGGGGTCCTCCTCCAATAATGATTGCCATAATTTCCGATCTACCTCTAGCCGTTTTGTGTGCTTGATTACATTATCAGAAAACACTGTCTGCTGCACATTAAGGCTTATCGACATTTAGAGGACCTAGACGGTATACCATACATTGCACCCCATAAATTTCCCTATCCCAACCCCAATCGGAAAACGGCACACTGCATCATTAAAGTACGTGAAACAACCGCCGGCTATCACAGCAACCCACGATCGGCCATAGAACGCAAACGCTATACATAAAGAGCGAATAGCAAATTAATATTTGATAAGAGCGGGTGCAGCTCGCAAAGCAATTACACGCATACATGTACACTTGTTATGTTATACCGTTATCTGTCACACCCAATACAAATAGGTGGAGTAATAATTAATTATTTTTCAGCATAAATAACTACTTAAACGACTAGTCCACATCCTTAGTAGTGCTTCTGTTGGTTTGTGTTATACAACCACTAGCGACCCGCCCCGGCTTCGCACGGGTGTAGTCGGGTTTCTCTATTACAATATGCATAGAGTACATACCGGAAGAAATTCTCTAAAGGAACTAGAAAATCGCGTCTAGGAAGGGTTATCGAATATACAGACAAACAGAAGCGGAAGTTCCACAACAGTGTTCTTCAATATGCTGTATGGTGCATAGTCATTATTAGACATGTTAACTTTTAACGAATCAACTAAAAATCGACAGCATGCAACCTAACCTAACCTAAAAATCGACCATGTGTGTGATCTTACGGCCACCTTGTATGGAAATTTTCTGCTGGCATACATACAAACTACTACGCGACGGCGTAGTCGCCGCGTCGCCAGGAAGTGGACTATCAAGTCGTCTAGCGTCACGTAAGGATCGGCGTCTTCAATGAGTGTTTGTTTAATAAATCACCGACGGGACGCCGCTGTAGTTTCGGAGGCGACGCAGCGACAGCCAATGGACGCTTTCCACTTGGGGCCAATCATCGCGGACACGCCGCACTCACCTCGTTCCCGTATGCTAATAGATGGTGTACGGTTATCAGCGCCTTGTAGACGACCACCCAGTTGGTGTTCTGTGTACGCTCCACCAGCAGGTTGGCGAGCTGCGGGATCGACACGTTGGGCTCGTTGGTGCAGTGGACTAGGTCTGCAATGGAACCAACAAGTCTACACCTCCAAGAGTACAGACAACAGTAAAAACTATATTATATGAACATCGAATAATCCACCACCATCCAATCTATCGGAACGTCCACTGCTGGACAAGTCCAAGATTATAGGGCTACCATACTATATACTACTGAGTTACAGACAACCAGGCAGCCCACCTGATTGGACGTGGTAACTGTCTAGTCTCCGATCCAAGCTTTTAGAAAAAAACGAAGAATCGCAATTGCATTGTTGTGTTCAGGTTGGAATTATATTACATACCAGAGGTGTAACATCTTAGTCCATACAGTGACAACAGAATGTTTGCCAGAACCTCCACGCATACATCCGACGAGAAGCTTTTATTTTAATTATAATACTTTCTGAGTTTCATACGGACGTTAACTAAAAGCCTGCCATCTCCATGACTGGAGGGTTTGTAATATTCTTATGACTGCGAGAAGCTTTGAGATGCTAGTCACCCTTTTACTAGTCAGAGAAATATAGTCTGTTAAGATGAGAAGCGTTCAAAACGTTTTTTTTGCACGTTGGAATGTTGCAACGCAGAGTGATGCAAAAAGTGCGACAAAGTGCTGATTTTGATAGATGTTGCTTGTTATTAAAAACTATCCCATAAATAAAAAATCCATTCGGCGATACTTTTAGTTAATTTATAGATGTTGCATAAAATAAATTATAGTCGTCGTTGTAAATCCTGAGATCTAAGCGATTCAACCTAATTTCTATAGGGTAGATCGTAATAAAAAATATATATTTTAAATATGACGAGTGTCGGTGACCGAGTGGTTAATGTATCCGCTGTAATTATTTGGTCTGCACAAACCCGGATCATGGTCAAGCGGACCCCGGGGCCTTCGTGCGACATTAACGCCAAGATGGATATTATATTATTATTCTTCTTTAACCATCCGCTGTATTTTTTTAGATTCTAATTATGGCCTGCAACGCCAATCAGAGGGCCTATCGGCTATCTCAGTGGACAACTGAATTTGACATAAAAAAATCTGACACTACTCTAATTTGGTACTAATTTGGTAGACGCTATTGCCAGTTTCCAACGTAGATGACGTGGTGTAGAATTATCTAGTGTCAAATACAGTTGTCAACTGAGTTAGCCAATAGCCCCGCTGGACGTTTAAAAATCATTTGTATCTATGGAATAGACACTATCCCTGCCTTAAGACGTAGTCGTCTAGAAAGGGCTAGCTCGAAAAAAATATAACTCAACAAAAAATAGCACAATAGAATCTGAATGAAACGAATCTAGTACATTAAAGTGTTATTTTGCCTCGCATTTCCTAACGCACTTTCCCCAGCCAATACAGGCAAGAGTCGATAACAAATTTTATCACAACAAACGCAGTGTCAATTTAAAACACAGGAAATTGTTGTCCGCCTGTTTATCAAGTTACAATCCCAATCACCGAATTCATGTTGTAGTATCTCTGGCAGATATATAATGTTTCTGTACAATTGAATTAACTAAATAAGTCTGCAAGTACTTGGCGAAATATCCGTTCGGGTGGGCTCCACATGGCAGATAATGTTCCCTGTTTTTAAATTACATTTGCAATAATACGTTTTTAAACGATATTGTTGTACTTAGATAATTTATGCTTGATTTTGGATGTAGTGACAGTACTTTTACGTAAGATGTACGTGGCAACTGATGTACGGGTTCCGTGACGTTGGTGGGTACCCATTTGTGGTCGTTTGATTGCTTATTCCTAGATATTACAGCTGTAAATACGAAATATACAAGCAACATAAGAATTTAATATCTTAGTTTTATATACCACAAAAAGACCAAAAACGTAGGTCACATTTATGAAACACAGTTATAGAGCTTCTCGATAAATATGTTGTAGCCGCGGTGACGTAGGATTGGGACCAGCAACGCGAGCTCTGTACCGCAGGACCCTGTTTTGCTGTGCATTGCGTGCACGCAGTAGGCGTTAGTAGGCGCACAAGTTACAACATCGCGGTTTTAAAGTTCGCGAACTTACTCGCAACGTTCGTTGGTACAAGACAGATATAAAACATGACCAGCAATATATGAGATGGCAGCATATTGCGAAATTTTTGAACTCATATGCCCAAATACCGATGGCATTACATGAATTTACTCATACATAAATGGAATTTGTGGATAATCAGGGAGAATATAGAGCGATAGCATAAAACTAATCAAAAACTCTAGTTATACTCTAATAGTTGAAATAAAAGAGAATTTGCCAATCGAACGCAAAAGTAAGTACGACCCTTTGCAATTCATTCCAAGTAGAAACACATCAACTGTCTTCAATTCCTACAACAGACAGGATAAAATCAATACTACTGAACTATTCTTATAACTGATAGGGAAATGAATGCCAAAGTGCGGGTGAAAATAGACGTAAGTAAGCCGTAGCACACATACGACCACAGACTTTAACAAAATATTAGGTACTATGTACTAGCTATACTGAATTACGTTTTTGTTATTTATTTATAAAAACACTGCAGTTCACCGAGCGAAGTGATAGATGCGAAGATGATGATGAGGACTGCAATTCATCTAGGCAGCTATTAAACAAGCGTGATGACTGCTAATTAACAACCGAACTCTGCTATCGGCCGAATTTCGGTTATAGATGATGATTGCCGAACTTCAGTCGAATGAACACAGGTAACTTACTTATGGAGGTGAATCTGTCTGTGAATAAAGTAGTTTATGCATAACTACCGCTTCGATATGAATGAAATATCATATAAAACATTAAGATTACTCTTTATTCAGAATTTTACATAGTTTGCGACTGATTTTGCAGACGTAGTAGGTACAGTACACCCTGGGACTAGATGTCTGCTCTCTGAATATAAAGATAGGTACAACTGGATAGCCTGGTTCCAACATTCTATGAAGCGTTATCGGTAAAAATACGAGCGAAATATTTTTTGTACTACTCAGTGACAAACGAGCAGATAGCGATCATGGGATCATCATAATCACAGCCCATAACAGTCTACTACAGGTCTTAGGGCCGTTCCCATAAGAGGGAAGGTTTTTACCATAATCTCCATCCACGCTTGGCTTGGGGGTTGGAGATCGCAGTAATGTAAATATAGAAATGGAAAACGCTGCTGCCCATTTTCCAACCTACGTAAACTCCAGAAATTTTGCCACGAAAACATTAGTCGTGTTGTACGACACCCACGAGCAAAGGGGGTTAGTGCTATCCTACTTTGCGGAACACAGCCAACCTAATAGTAAGCAGTAACTCACTTCTAAGCAGTAATTATTCTATTGACTTATTATTGTCGGTAAACCAATGACGTCTTGGTATTTTTACCGGCGCCGCCGATGACGGCTGGCACTTCGTAAACTAAGCGACAAGCAACAAGACTGTCAAAGGTCTGGCTCCGTAATGGTGGGGTTCCACGGTGCGTGATTATGCGAACGGACGCAGACTAGCCGGAACCGGCGCACCGTGGAAAGGGTGTCGTCCGTGGTAGCGCAGGCATGTCACAAACTTATCCGGAACGGTGTCGATGTTGTTGACAACAAAGTGACATTTCAAAATGGCGACACTTAGTTCCAGTTTTAGCCACTGGGTCAGATAAGTTTGTGGCCATCTACACGTGGCCGTCCGTGGTCCTCCGTCGTGCGTGATAATCCGCAGAATCTTGTCCCTTGGAACCCCGCCTTAAGGTTTTAGATTTCTTGTGACATATTGCCAGAAAAACAATTATAACTTTGATAAACTAATAGTCATAAGCAAGATCGAACGCTGGAGGCTGCTGTGGGTGTAAGGTAGGGTAGCAAAGGCGTGTGGTAGGGTAGGGTAGCGTTAGGGTAAGAGTAGGGTAGGGTAGTGTTAGGGTGAGGGTAGGGTAGGGTTAGAGTAAGGAGAGCCGTGTAGCTCCGGCTAAGAATAGAGCTACGGTTTTCCCCGCCTGTCGTAAGAGGCGACTAAAGGGGTCTTCGGAATTGCGGACACTTGTGGTGGGGGCTACAATGTCCGACCAAACGACTCCGGGGACGATGTCGGCTTGGGGTGGTCATCAAGCCGATACACACCGGAATGGTGTAGGGGCAGGTTTGGAGAGTCCACAACCTGCCTCGCGATGGGCCTTCGGGCGCGGTGTTAAGGTGCGTATGAATTAGAGGCAGCCTCAGGTTGAGGCACGCACGGCTCGGTCATTTGCTCAATTTCGTACGTGCCTCACGCGCAGCTCGCCGCCGATTGTCGGTTTTCTGTCCATGCTCAAAGGTGCCTCGGCGTGCATGCTTCTCGAGTTTGGGACGTGTACCGGAGCCTCGAAATAAAATTACGAATGCGCGCGTATGGTTTATTGACACTTGACAACTTTTTATATTTTCTTTTGGGGTTTAAAACTTTATAATCACATTCGTCAGTGACGTGACGAAAGGTCAATTAATAAATTAAATAAATAAATAAATCATTTGGAAAACTTATATACTAAACAATATGGTGCGGATTTAAGACAAATGTATTTAATTAATACAGTTATATGAGCAGAAAAAAGTGTTATGGGATCGAAAAATCCGCGCGCAGCGAGCATGCCTCGGGCTGAGCCGCTCTAAATCGTACGCACCTTTAGAAGGGTTCCGGTTGCATTCTATTGAGAGCCCATCGAACTCCACCGAGGTGGACCACCGTGGAGTTTTTAGTGGGTAGAAGTCCCACATAATCCAGCACAAAAAAAAAGGGTTCGACTTGAGAGTAAGGAAGAGTAAGGAAGAATAGGGAAGGATAGGGTAGGTGTAGGATAGGGTAGGGCTAGACAACACGCGAACGAAGTCGCGCTGGTATATAAGTAAGTATAAAATATTAAATTTCTTGTGTTTTAAATGTACTTTTATCTTTTTAATTCAGAGTTCCAAAATAACTGTCAAAAATATCAACCTTAATTCTTTGTGTCCCACATTTACATAGATAATAAGATTAAACTCCTCTGTTTATTTCTGAGAATGTTACACATACTACAGAATCATAAAAGAAAAAAATATTCCTTAAGGTTTTACAGTAACCATTGTGAGTTACTATCGAAAAAAAAACATGAAAATTACCCTATATTTTCCTCAATATCACACCAAAAAGTCATGAATCTAAATAAATTATATTGCATTTCCTTATACTCTATAACTCTATAATTGCCGTGTGGTGTCCGGCAGAGTAGAATAGCACCAACCCCTTACACTCGTGGGTGTCGTACAAGGCAACTAATGTTTTCGAGGCAAAAGATCTAAGCGCCTCCGTAGACTGGAAAATGGGCAGCAGCATTTTCCATTGTTATATTATAACACTGCAATCTCCAACCCGCCTGCCAAGTGTGGAGATTATGGCAATAACCTCCCTTTTTGTGGGAGAAGCCCAAAGTCCTGCAGTGGACTGTTATGGGCTGTGATGATGATGATACTCTATAAAACAAAATGTAATATTCAATTTTTTTGTAATCAACCAAAATATGCATGAGACGCAGTCAAAGTGGCTGTCTGGTTATACTGGCTCAGTGGTTGTTATGTAGCGTGATTGGTACTAAACCTATGTCAAACAAAATCCAAAGAAAGATTAAATAAAATCTTATTTTAAAGGGCAGTTTTTATATTTTAAATCCTAAACAGCTGCTCATAAACACTAACCACCTAGACAGAGTTAAGCCTATTAACTTTTTATCTTTATTTTGAATCTGGATGTCAGACTTTTATTGTCTTTGAAAAAATTTGATGCTTTAAATAAATAGCATCATATGGAAGTGGACAGAGGATTTAACCAAAAACTTTGAGTGTCTATGGGAAATTTAGTTTTGCAATACTGTTTCACACACAAACACATTTCTTTCACAATAACCTGTAAACTATCCTGGTTTCTAGGTGAATACATATGATAAATAACCTACCTAAAGTGTTTATCTTGAATCTACATCTACTGCTTGCATAATAAGAGATTCCATATTTTCCAAAGTTTCAAGTGCTGTCATCGCTTTTTGAGATAATTATAATGAAATGTACCTAAATATTAGCAAAGATTGCTAAATAGCAACCAGGCTTTATTCTATGAGCTATACTTTCATCTATCAGCAAAACTAATGTTCAGTTCAAATCCAACACTACCTTGTAACTAATTTTAAATAATTCCATACTCTACCTACAATAATTAAAATAGAAAGTTTGATATCCTATTCAAAGTCATAAAAATGTAATTTAATTGTAAAGGTCTTTCACTAGGGACCTGGAGATGTATTTTTTGTTATTTAAAATGATTCTCACAAAGAGTAGCACTGGTGTAGTGGCAGCATGCTTGTGATACCGATAATCAAGGTTAAGCAATGCTCACAATGCTTGGGAAACTGGATGGGTGACCGTTTCATACTTTGAGGCTAGTGAAACCTTACCATCGCAAAGAGCTCTCCACTCATTACATGTACCTGCCTCCCAATACCATTGGCGAAGCAAGGTTGACCAATATCTTCCATTGGGGACCCAGAGACTGATTGAACAGTTTTAAGCCCCATGATAGTATGGCAGATGAAGTTAATTCGCTTTCAGCCTTCTGAATTTTCTTTTTGACAGTTACACAATCAAGTTGAAGTATGAATGTGACCATGAAAGTATGACCAAGTATGACCATGAAAGTGAATTTTTATTTAAAAATAATGAACTTGGTGAGCTAAAAATGTATTGAAAACTTAATTATAACTTAGTCAAAATATTTCATTTAATAATGAAAATAAAAGAAAGTGAGGAAGATTATATAATGTACTCTCTGTTGACCAAATAGTCAAACTACTGATAAATATGTAAGCAAGAAGAATGATGATTGGCTGAGGGATTTGTCTGAGCCTACAACAATTTTCTTATAAGATTGGGGAAGACAATATTATATTTATATTGTGGGTAGGTCTTTTAGTTTTTATTGCACTAAAACATTTGGCATTTTCTCACAACTACAAAAAGGTTTACAGAAATGTGATTATGGTAATAACTGTAAATTCATAATGAGTTTTGTTCCCACTGCACCACTGTCTTATAGGTATTATCACTTCTAGATAGAATTTACTTGAAACAATCTAATTGAGTAAATCATATACCTGCAATGATCTACGAAATTGTGATGAGCTCTAAGATAATGATGTGATGAAAATCAAAGTTTACACAATTTTAAGTCACAGTTATAAAAGTTGCATTAGTTATGGTTTACCTAACCATATAACACCTCCAGGCTAAAAATCGACTGTTTGAAGTTTTGATATTTTCTATGATTAAAAATCAACAGTATCCTAACATTCTATCGTTCGGTGGGGAGTATCGACCACACATAAATAGGTATCTACCTACCCTGTCCCAGAACCAACTTTGCAACTGTCATTCTTCGAGATTATCGAACGGCAAGCAAGGCCCTATACGATGTAGACATCTATGTTCTCATTATCCAATGTTTCACATGCAATTTAGGTAGTGTATGAAAGCCAGTAGGGATACTCACAGTCTAAATGTTTCTTTTTTGGAGCAATCATTTCTTCGGTAGTGGCTTTACACACAGATTTCGCTAATCCTTGGCCGGCAATACTGTGGCGAGCGGCTAAAAGCCTATCGTTTATAGTCTGGCCCGCCATCTTCACGTTCAACCCTGACATGAAATTAGTTTACACTCCAAACTGTAATACAATAATAATTATAAAACGACGAGGCATAGGATTCTGTCACCGCCCCCCCCAAAAATTACACTATTGTACTAAACTAAATTCAAGATGGTGGGCAGTTGGTTGGACTTGGACACTGCTACTATCATGCATGCGTAACTGTGATTTAGAGACGCCCATATCGGAATATCGATACCGCACGTTACGATACATCGATATTTGTTAACGATTTATGACGACTCGATATTAAGGACTCTCTACACTCTTGGTAAAACAATACGAGACTTGTTGGGCCCGTTTTGCATTTTGATTTTGAAACATTGGAATTGTAAATTGAATAAAGTGCCAGAAAAATTTACTTTATTATAGAATATTTTCAGATTCTTTTTATATTTTATTATTTTGTGTGCAACCTTATATAGTATTCTGCAATGTTAAATTTATATGACGGATCCGGTCAATAGTATGGAATCATGTGGTCATTAGTACGGACTCCTGACGAAGAAAACGTAAGTGGGAGTGCGCTGCCTGGTGGGGCGTGCTGACAGAGTCTCAACGGCACGACTCGGGTGGAGTGGCGGGCATTCTTGGCCCGACCGCCGCCGAGGAGTGACGCGTCTTGAAACTGTCTCCACATTTCATTTGTTTACGTTTGAAGTTCGTTTATAGAAAGTGTTATTTACATTTGAAAATAAAGTAAATTTAAAATCACCTTTGAAATAAAAATATAAATTACCTCAACTGCCTGAATTGTAATACTGCAATGATTTCAAGTAAAATTATAAGTGATGTGCAAAAATGAATTGGAATAAATACAGTGGAGTAAATGTGAACCTTTTCTTTAATTTATCTGGACGAATACCATCTAATACTGATATTACCACCCTGATAACAATGATCCTGATTAGGGCTTCCAAGACGAATATTCGAATTTTTCGAATATTCGCCCCATTTTAATAATCGAATAGTAATTTAGGTAAACTTCGAACATTTTTACAACATTTGAATTTACGTACTCGTGTAAGGCTACGGCTCTGGCGAATTGACTTTTCCCTAACGGGTTGTGCGGGTCGGATGGGAGTCGACGCACGTAAAAAGCCAAAACCCTACAAAATTCGTGGCAAGTCGACTAAAGAAACCGGACACAGATATGGCTCAGGGGGACAGGGGGATCGCCCTACTCCTGTGTCAAGTCGGTTAGGGCTACCGGGTCCAGGGCAGGCCCGGGTAAAATCGCTAGCCCACAGAAAGGTCCGTTTCGCGTCATGGAACCTTGGCACGCTGACCGGACGGGCGCGTGAGCTAGCCGATGTGCTCGCCAGGCGGAGGGTGGCAGTGGCATTCGTGCAGGAGACTCGTTCGAGAGGCAACAGGTCCCGCAACATCGGGAACGGCTACGAGCTGATATACACGGGCTCTCCGAGTGGGGACAACGGCGTGGGGGTAGTGCTCTCTAAGGAGTTTTGGGACAGCGTCTTGGATGTGAAGCGTATAAGCGACCGCCTTATGGTTGTAGCAGTGCTTGTCGAAGGGGTTATGACCAACTTGATAACGCTCCACAGGTCGGTTGCAGCGATGCAGATAAGGCGCTGTTCTGGGAGCAAATCGGGGAAGTACTACGAAACATTCCGTTGTCACAGGGTATTGTTGTAGGTGGCGATCTGAACGATCATGTGGGTGAGAAGTGTAAGGAGTTTGGCCGTGTTCATGGCGGTTTTGTTGTGGGAGCCGTAACGCTGAAGGGGAAGAAATTCTTCGACCGTGTGCGGCTGCTGATTTGGCCATTGTAAACACGTTTTTTCAAAAGAAATTCGAACATCTGATCACCTACAAGAGAGCCGGCCCAAGAAGCGATGGCTTGACGTAGTCAAGAACGATATGCGTGCCAATAAGCTCACCACTAGGAGTGCCGAAGACAGAGCGAGGTGGGCCAAGGATAGCAAGAATGCGGACCCTAGGCCCTCGCGTGCAACCGGGACATAACGCCAAGACGATGATGATGAATTTACGTACTCGTGTCTCATACTTATATAATAAGACCACGCTAAGTCCGAATCGATTAAAAAAAAATCTCTGTAGGGCAACTTATACCATGTCTTTTATCCGTCATAGAACGTCATTTATAAAAGTCATAACAAAGAATTTGACTGATTTGAAAAATATCATTAAGGCGATTGGCACATTGGAACGCAGCATTCATTCTGGCGAAATTTTTAAATATGTGTAATTTTTATATTGTTTTATATGCAGTCAACAATTTTGGAATTCTCCAAATTGTTATAATCTTTTCACAGAATTATATTATTCAGGCGAAAAATAATTTAAGAACTGAGTAACGGCACACCTATTTGACAATCCTGGAGACCTCACTTCACAGCAGCGGCCTATTTGACGCCTTTTTATATAGAAAGTACAGCTCCAAAAACTTATCTGACCCGCAGCCCGTGTCAAATGTGTCAAAGAAAAAAAACGACGGATCCGCACGAAAGCGCGTGGATGCGTTTTCAGTGTGTTCGACTATGAGTGATTTCCATAGAAACCAATGACAGCTCAAAGAACTTTATGTCACACACTAACGCACGTCACGCCCAACCATACGGTGCTGCGTTCCAGTGTGCGAATCACCTAAATAATAATGGGCAATGACTGACAAGAACAGATTATCCAATCGATATTGCTATATCCACACTTTATAATTTCTACCACTGTCAGTCGATTCGGACTTAGCTTCTTAGGTCTTACTTATATGTGTGGTATTTAATCAAACGTATCGTCACCCACCGAAGGCTCGGTGACTGGTGTCTGAATATTCTGCTCTGCGCAAAATAAGAGATGCATTCTCTCTGTCTGATATGATGTTTTAGTTTACATATAATTTGATTTTAATTAGTATCACTTAATCATTTTTTTTTTTATTGTTAAGTAAAGTCGTTTAGCATCCTAATTTCGAAAATACCTAATCTTAGGATCTGACTGACCTAATGCGATCTTTTCACTCTGAGGACCCCGCGAGGCGACCTCGTATGAGGTGACACGAGGCTAGATTAGATAAGATTTCTTTATTTATCGATGAAAATTACATTATATCATATTCATTTCACAACATACGCAACTCACAAGGATATCGTCAAAGGTATGTAAATAATAAATAACAATGTCATAATAATAATTCATAAGTATCTAAAAAAATGTTAGTTGTACCTATGTCAACTGATTAATCATTATTATGAGTACTGTACTCATTTGTCAAACTTAAAATAATGTCAATGCAAAATAATATTTATATATTGCAATATAATAATAACATGTCAATTAAAATAATCAAAAATATCAATCAATCAAAAATTCAAATGTAATTATAACATTACCGTACCGTAAGTAGTACCGGTGCAGGTACGATACCTAGTTTGTTTATAGTCATTTAAAATTAAAAATCAATGTCAAATATTTAATTAAATAAATTATTTTATCGAATACAGAGGGTTTGTTAATAAGAGGTCTTTCAGTCGACGCCTAAATGTTTCGTCACAAGATTCATTTTTTAAACTTGTGGGTAGTCGCTCATAGAACATTGGGCCGATAACGTGCGGGTTTTTGTCGAGCAGAGCCAACCGCCGCGCCGTGGAACATCTTGGCATGATCTTCGTCAACATCGTAAAATAAAATTAATGCCTTATAAAACAAAACAGCTCCTAATATATTTATTATACTAAATACATGCAATAAATAAATTTACTTTAATATTAATAATTATTAACTTAACATTGAAGCTCACTTTATTGAAATAAAGATGCAAAAATCTTGGATTAAATTAAAGTAGTAAGTATTTTTAATACATTAATTTTTTTTACTTTGAGACACATGCGCATAGCACTCTCGCGCTCGCACTCACGGCTGAATAATTTTTGTGTTTAGGGGATGTTTGGTCACTCAGATTTGTCTGACTGATGAAATATAACTTTGTAATAGTTACTTTAATAACATATGTAAAAGTCAGACATCTAAAAATAAGTAAACTTTATTTATTTTTTGTTGAGCTTTAAAGCGTCTGACAAAAGTTCTGGCCCATGAAAAGTGTCTGAGACCTATGATACTAGTTCAGAATAATGTTTTACAAAGTATATGTATATAAAAATCAGCCATACAAATTTAAGTTAAATAACTCTTATTTTTAGTTACCTTTCTCACCTGGTACCTGCCCAGGTGTCACAGGGCAACCTCCACAAACACGCAGGTATTTATAGTTCACGAGACGCTACTGAGAACCTATACTAAGGTTTCATCCATATGGACATAAGTTATGTCTGATCGCTCTGGGATCTTGGACTACTATGTGTGATCTTCTTCAAACTAGCAGCCAGAGCGATAAACATGATGTGGATAGTTAGTTTGATCAATGTACTTACCAAATATAATGAAATGATCTAATGTCTGGCTGCAAGCTTATCAAGCTAACCATCGCTCTATCTAAGAAAACCCCTCTAGAATAAGTAGTCCGGTATTTATTGAGTACTATAATCATTATGTTTTAGATTGAATGTATTTTACCTTTAAGGTCGGGGTGCGGAAGGAACCGCTATAATTCATCGAGCTAACCATCGCTCTATCTAAGACACCCACCCCCGTTAGATTAAGCAGTCACATCGGTAGTACTGTGATAATGATGTTTAAGATTCAATGTAATTTACCCTTAAGGTCAGTTTGCTGACTTTACCACTAGTGTTTCTTTATTTTTTCTACTTTGACACAATTTCACCTATCCTTTCGCCCCAGCAACATGGCGAACGTTTAAAACATAGCGCGCTTAATTTTCTGACAGCTTGTTGCAACTCATGAAAAAAAGGTAATCATTGTATAGTGAGCAAATATAGTAGGACCACTCTAAGTCCAAATCGACTGACAGTGGTAGAAATTATAAAGTGTGGATATGGCAATATCGATTGGATAATCTGTCCTTGTCAGTCATTGCCCATTATCATAGCCTCCTTCATCTACTGGATGAAGGAGGCTATGCCATTATTATTTAGTGATTCGCACACTGGAACGCAGCACCATACGTTTGTGCCTGACGTGCGTTAGTCCCTAAAGAGAAATCATAGTACTAGTCGAGATTTCAACTGCCCATTACAATCTGCTTCCTTCTAAAGTACCAAGGCCAACTAACATTAAATCGTTACTTATTCATACAAATACTCCATTAATTCGTTCAATCTGTAAATATATTTGTTCTTATAATATAAAACTAATAAAGTTTAACATTAATGTTTTGCGAAGTCCTGTGATGTCTCTACACAGCATATTTTGCATGTTATCCACATTATATATTTTTCTTGGCTTCAGACAATGCCACAGATGGATAATGCTGCTGAGTATATTCATTTTTTTTTTCAAACCGGTCAAACTTTTTCATTGTGTTTTCCTTGCACTTTGACACTGGCAATAATGGTTGTCAAGCTGTTGAACGACCCGTTGCATAGCCTCCTTCATCTTACAAGCCATGCGCATAAGTTTACAACGTCGCATTTTTTAATTTTAGTGAACCTGAAAACTAGGTACCTACTGTAAAACTATCATCGCGGTCGTCGTCGTTTAATGTTATTAGTTATTTAAGTGATAAAGTATATTAATAAGTATATACATTAGTTAGATCATATGAAATTGGATAGATTGTACCTGTACTATTTACCTACTGGCAATTGTATTATCCTAATATTATAAATGCGAAATATAATCTATAATGTTTGGTTTTGTACGTAATGGATGTTTGTTACTCCTTCACGCAAAAACTACTTAACGGATTTTAATGAAATTTGACAGTTACATAGCATATAGCCCCGAATAACACATATGCTATAATTTATCCCGATATTTAATATAATGAGGAGTTTTCCAATAGGTATTTAAGGCATTCCTAACCACTCACTAGATGGCGCCCCGACAATTTTGGTAATTGATAATCGCTTGAAATAGGTTCTTAGCAAACTGGATATAAACACTGGGTACGTTGTATTGGATAATATTGTATTTGTCAATAGTTTTCAACCATTTTAGAGGTTGTAAAATTAATGGAACATAATGCCAACTTCTATAAATATTTATTTTTACACTTCGTTCAACCTTTAACAGTTATGATTATATTAATAAACACTTTATTTTCAAGTTTAGTATTACTTGGCTGCATGAAATCACTGCCACCATCATACAGATTTAAAGAAGATTACCAAAATTGTAGTAGCGCCATCTGTTGATGCTTTTTGAAACAAACTATCAATACCTACTGGAAAACTCCTCATTGACAAGTGTCATGTTTGGTGTTGCCATTATTGAAGAAATATATTTACCGTAAATTTGGTATTATTATGGGGTAATCCGTACAATCCGAAAAGCAGTTGTCAAGATACCTTTTGACCTACTGAACGTTTCTTCGACAAACGTCGAGTCGACATAATTATCAACCTACGACTTTTTGTTCCACAAAACAGATAAAAGAGTTCGGTAACGATTTATACTACAACACTAGTTCCTAAAGAGAAGTGATAGTACTCGTCGATATCTACATTTCGGGTGACAGTTGTCAAACTTAAAACTATTGTATTACTCTAGGAACTAGTGTTGTAAGTAGAGATGTAACGGATATCCGGCCACTATCCGGTATCCGGCCTATCCGGCCATAATTTACTATCCGGCCGGATACCGGATAATGCGTTAATATCCGGCCGGATACCGGATAGTAAAAAATGTATGAAAAGCCCCATAAAAGTGATTTTGCTCATCGGAAATATATGCCTTTCTGTAGCAGTCGAGTAAAAAGTCGTATCAAAACGTTTAAAAAGTCTTCCGCGTCAGCGAGTCGTCGTCGCCAATTTTGGGCTACTTGCACTAAGGTGATCTTTGGGACGGAGCACATGCTCACACCATCGCATTGAGCGTTCTTAAATTTTCTCGGGCATACGTGTGACTTTGTAACTTCCACGAGTGTGAACATTGCGTGCTTTGCCCTACAGGGTGACACCCGCTGATCAGCATAAATATGCATTTTTGTCGTGTGTAGTTTAGACAAGTGTTGTTCAAGATATATATTGATATTATAGATATGAAAAAATATTATCCTGGATTAAAAATATGAATTTCTTTATATTTAGAGGTAGTATACGATGTCGTTTATCCTCTACGATGCTGTGGGCTAATGTGTAAGCCCGTATTTTGAAACTATCAATCCGTATGAAGGCGGAAGAATTGTTCAGTTCAACGTTCAAATTATTTATTTATTTATACTTCATGCACAAACAGTACATTGGCGGACTTAAAGCTAAAATAGCATTATCTACCAGTCTACTAGGAGAGATAACAGTTGACAAAAGGTATGCGGAGGCCCTCCATCCAAGCCTCGGGACCCCTGATACATCTAGGACCCGTCTCAGGCAGACCATCCGAGCCCTGCTTAGGAGGGCAAAACCTATCCTGAAACAACAAAATTGATTCTAGAGGGAAGACTTGAGTATACGCTATAACATTCTTAACTCCAAGTAGTCTGTCAAGTTCTTGGAAGATTGGTGTGACACCTTCATAACGGAAGCTAGTGCACCACGAGGAGAAATCTAGCGACATATATACGTAGCTTGCTTCTGTTTCAGGGGTTGTCTCCGACATCCTGATAAGGTGTTTCATTAGACTGTCCTCTGACTTGGTCATAGTCTGATGCGGTATGTATCTAAACACAGTCTTCATGTTATTCTCCGTGGCAACCTGATATAGTCTCATCTCCAGGCACAGCTTCCCAAAGAACCTCGCCTTCCACTTTTTCATCTCGCGCTTCTTGGGAACCCCGACGCATACCTTCCAGTCCTGTGGAGCTCTTCCCTCTGATATGGTGTTCATGATGGTCTTGACATTGATTTCTTCCCTTTGAACATACTGCAGGATGACGTTGTTGCTCTGTCGCTCGGGTGTAACAGGGAAGAAACCATGTATTGTTCTGTGCGCCTGGATGTCGTATTCGTGTGGCCAGTGTGCTAAACTAGGGATGATTGATTTGTTGGATAGAAGATCCGCAGTATATACCTGATAGTCAAAAGACAAGGTGGTGTCAAACTGCACATTCTTAAACATTTCTGGAATCCAAGGGTCTGTCAGCGTTTCCCCCCAGTAACCCCCATAATAGCACTCCCTTATCCTAGGGTCCGATTCTTCGTTTAGCCAGAGGGCCGGCCACCTCCTTCTTTGCTTGAAGTAATTGCGGGAGAACTCTAGCACAAAGGCCTCGCGGATCAGTTCCCCAATATCTTCTAGATCACTTTTTATCACCATGCCCTTCTCCGCCCACGCCGCGACGCTCTGGCTCATGACAACTTCCGGATGTCCGAAGCACTTTGTCATCCCGAGTAGTTCGAGGGCTAGATGACAATCCGACAAGCTTCTAGGAGCTCTGAGACCTCTCAAGAAGTTGGGAATTTGAGTGGGCAGATATCACGTCCGACAGCGAGTCCAGAAAATCGGGCTTCGATTCGATGTACTTCAAAATTGTGCCTATGACTAGTGGCTGCCACGCCTTCAATATGTTATAAGTGTTGTCCATGTTGTGCCTACTCCAGTGACAGTTGGAGGCACTCCACTTGAAGTTATTGACGACTATACATACCTAGGACAAATAGTCCGGCTAGGTAGGTCCAATTTCGAGAAAGAGGTCAATCGACGAATCCAACTCGGTTGGGCAGCGTTCGGGAAGCTACGCCAAATATTTTCGTCCCAATTACCGCAGTGTCTCAAGACGAAGGTCTTTGACCAATGTGTGTTGCCAGTGATGACTTACGGATCTGAAACGTGGCCACTCACTATGGGCCTTATAAGAAAGCTCACTGTTACCCAAAAGGCAATGGAAAGAGCTATGCTCGGAGTTTCTTTGCGCGATCGAGTCAGAAATGAGGAGATCCGCAAGCGAACCAAGGTCACCGACATAGCTCTAAGGATTGCCAGACTGAAGTGGCAGTGGGCAGGGTACATAGCTCGAAGAACAGATGGCCGATGGGACAGTAAAGTTCTCGAGTGGCGACCACGTACCGGTAGACGCAGCGTGGGTAGGCCTCCTACAAGGTGGACCGACGACCTGGTAAGGATCGCAGGTACCAGCTGGATGCGGAAAGCACAGGACCGGTCTTTGTGGAGATCTCTGGGGGAGGCCTATGCCCAGCAGTGGGCGTCTTCTGGCTGATATGATGTTGTCTTTATAGATACCGATATCATGGAGCACTGCATTGATTACGTTGGATACCTGTTGGTAGAGGTTATGGCCTGGATATTTATCCTGATTTTGATAACCATATAGGAGGCAGGAGAACCACGCATTCACACAGTCACGTACTGCGAGGAAATGGCTATGTGTTATGATGTAAGCAAACGCGGTGGATGTCCACACCACATGAAGGTTTCCATAACAAACCCGATTTATTGCCGAAGAAATCGTACTCTTGTCGAAACTTGGTAGTAAATGTGATGTCCTCTACAAGATTATCTAGCAGTATCTTCATGGTGAATGCTCTACGAAGGTGGAGAGGCGGTTTAACGGGTTTTAGTGTAGCAGGGAATTTTGAATAATTGGTATGTCCTAGTTGTGTGGCGTCGTTTGCTGTCTTCATATGATGAAACAGTTCCTTGTCGAATCTGGCCACTGCCCCTACTCGTAGAGTAGCTTAAGGCCCAGTGGATAAACTGGTCGGATGGAAGAAAGGTCATACCTTTTGTCTCTCGGATAAGCATCTTGTGCTATCCTGGGGGATTGTCCCACTGTTTGAATAGATAGTCCTATCTCCCCTCTAGTCAATGCTGATGCTAGATGTCTGTCGTGTCTGAATATGGGCTGCTTGGTAGAGCGCTCATACTGAGGGAAGGGGTCGTCTTCATCCATGACAGCGATAGATTATTCACATTAAACGAAAACTTTAAATTACATCAACACACGCAGTCGTATGAAGCCCCACGCCGCGATTACAGCTTGCACAAACTTGTTCAGAGACTATGACCTGTGAATATCCGGCCGCCGGATATCCGGCTATCCGGCTAGGAGGCTGGCCGGATATCCGGTATCCGGTATCCGGCCAAACAACTATCCGTTTCATCTCTAGTTGTAAGACCAATCGTTTCCGAGTTGCAACAGTTCTAAGTTTGACAGCTGCCATCCGAAATGTAGATCTCGACGAGCACTATCATTTATCTTTAGGAACTAGTGTTCTAGCACCAATAGTTTAGGAGTTATTGCAGTTTTAAGTTTGATAGCTGTCATTCGAAATGTAGATCAACAATAATTTCTCTCTAGAAACTAGTATTTCAGGACCAATGGGTTCCGAGTAGCAGGAAAACCTTGGGCTGGACCCTGGTGAAAATATGACCTTCAGATTGCACCCGGTCCGACTCTGCCTGGCCCTGATCGGTAGGTCGGTGTCCGCGCTAAGTAATAAAACTAATTCGGAATTTGCATCAACAATGGTGGCAACACTAGAAAGCGACACAGGTCTATCGATGGTGACTCTCGCTCTGCCCGGTTTCAGTCAAAGCAGTGCGCAGTCTCTTTGGGTAGTAAGTCCATGCTTTTATCTATAACTTCATGTCAAGCTTCAGTCCGGCATTTTAGGGTGTTTTAGGGATACCAGCTGTGGTACTGATAAATTATCTTAGTTGTGGGGTATTCATTTGTATATGGACCCTTAATTGATCTAAAGCTGTACGCCCAGTGATACATAGAGGTGTTGGTTTACGTACCTACAGATTTAACGCCATAGTATAAAATGTTAGGAATTGTATACTCTATCTGAAAATTACCTACAATAGTTCTTTCTGCCTGGCACTTTCGAGTTTTTGGTCCAAAATGAATGATATCTTATGCTCTCTGTTTTGAACACTCATCGTACGTGACTAAACGCTTTGTACTCATGTCTTTGTTTTAGTTAAAAACCGGAGTATAGAGTGCGCGAAGGGAACTGGAACTAAATTTGATAGTCTAGTGAAACTGACTCAGTGAAATTGATGTTTGTTTTGTTTGCAATAATATATCTGAATACCTAAAATTGTTGAAAACTATTGATAAATGCAATATTATTCAGTACAACGTATCCAGAGTTTTTTTTTTTTGGTTTAATTGTTAGGCAGGAGAAATCCGTCATGGACACCTCTTACCGGCAAAAACTCCTACCTGCCCTCGAAAGCCTCTGGTGTAGCCAGAGTCTTTCGGTGGTGAAGTGAGTTCGCGAAAGGGAGCGAGGATTAAGGTGAGGGTACCTGTGTACATCGGGTGTGCCATTGGATACATGCACCCGGTGTGTACAGGTTTCTTAAAGCCATAACAAGATTAAATATACATTATAATACATATAACGTTAAATAACATTTCATGCACATAAGGTACTTGAGCTAAGTATTGGGCTGTTGTCCATATTGAGCATCATTTTTTTGTCCTTAACTAATTGTCTCAATTTTATTTTTTTAGTACATTGAGGACCAGCGAAGTCACTAATACAAAATTAACAATTAAAAAAAAAACTTTTTTCTATTTATTAATCTAATCGTTTTAATTACGTGACTAGTGTAGTGTATAAACAAGTCAATGTTGCGGTTTTTTTTTAAAGATTTTGTAATCGCGAATGGAGATTTTATTCCCAGACTACGGCAACCCTCGGTGTAGTCGTATCGGTCTTGGCCAAAAATTGGGCAGTTTTCAATAAGATGTTCAAGGGTCTGGCAGGTGGAGTCGTCACAAGGACAGACGTCATTCTCTGTAATTTTAAATCTTTTACGTATCCAGTGTTGATATCCTTGTTGCTAAGTAGGTATTAGGTAGGTTGGCGCCATCTAGTGAGTGGTTAGGAATGCTTTATATACCTATTCTGCCGCACAAATTTAAAATGCAGTGAGTGCGTTTTTTCACTTTTGGGTTTATTATATTTTCGGAATCAGGGAAACGAGATCTACTCGAATCAAAGACCCGTTTTTTGATACCTACTCTGGAAACAAAAAAGAGCAATAATGAGTCGCAAGTGCATAACATTAACGCAGTGAGTGATGATGCTGCAAAGAAATAAATAAAATCTTAACCCAAATTTACGATACGCTTAGCATAAACGCAGTAGGTGCAACTAAGACATTTTTTACGTAAGTAAGAAAATAACTTTTGATCGAAATCCTTAGTATAAACGCAGTAAGAACATTAACTAATCTAACCTAAACCTAATAGTTGATAGTAATGATTGAATGACAACAAGTGTGAAAAGTTCAAAAGATGGAAGAAAGTAAAACATATCCGCTTCAAAGAGGTAAATTTTTAAGCGAATTAAAAAAGAAAGCCAATACATATTGTAAAAGTGAAGCAATGCTCAATACCATCAAGCGGTTAATCCCGGCTTCGGCTTTCCGCGTTCTTTTCTGGGTCCGCTTTCCTGCTTTTTAAATCTATATTATAATAATCATCTTGGCATTAATGTCTTGGTTGAGCTCTCGCGCACGAGGGCCCGGGGTCCGCCTTGACCATGATCCAGGATTTGGCAGATCAGGTAATTACAGTGGAGCGACTACCATCTGACCTCCATGACCTTGCTACCAGGGGAGCCTGACCAGATTGGATCATGGTTACACATCCAGTCGCCTGTATGTGCAGGTTTCATCACGATTTTTGCCCTCACCGTAATAGCATCGGTTAGTATTCAACTAATGTACATAGCTCAGAAAAGAGTCATTGGTACATGGCCGGTACGGGATTCGAACCCGGTACCTCTCGTTTACGAGCCGGATACCCAAACCGCTCGGTTACTGACGCTCTATTAAATAATAATACAATGTAATTCACAATAATGCTTCGTCCAAAGTAAAATTACTACTTACGTAGATATACTAAATGTGAAGTTAGGTGTGTGAAGTAGGAGTCATGAAATAGGAGTAGGTAAAGATAGAAATGCTCAAAACAAATACAGAAGTTAAAACATCTTACCGCAGTTGCTATTTTTCTAAACAACTCGTTTGTTCCTTAACTATAGTTAGGTACTCAATTCCTAAGTAACTATACATTCCCTTTTAGAGGTGTAAGGTTTTTACAGGGTAAGAAGTACGTGTGTGCAAACGTCCATAGGCTATGGTAACTGCTTACAATCGGGCATGCCGAAAGCTTGCTTTCCATCGTAGTGGTATGATAAACATTCTAATTTGAATTAATATTAAGTCTATTAAAGACTATGTATTTTTTATAGATAACGATATTTCTTAATTTTAAAACTTACTTGTTGCTTTGTTAAACATGACTATATGGCTGTTTGGTCTTTGTTAAGTGTAAAGGTAATTTATTTATTTTTACCTATTGTATTTGTGTCCAGCATTTTAATATTTATTTCTTTCGTGTAATCTCATAAAAGATGAAATGGAAGATGAAAGAAGTAAAGACTGAAATGCTCAAAACAAATACAGAAACTAAAATTGCTTACCGAAGTTGTTATTTTTCGAAACTTTTCTGCGTTTAGGGGTTGTGAACGTGTACATTTTACTTGACGTTTCCACAACTCTAATTGTTTTCCGGTAATATCTCCCTAAAACAATTAAAAATCTTCTATTTTAACGTTAAAATCATAATCTGCTCGTTTTTTTCTACCAGAAAAGTAATTTCAACCGTTCTTTTTATCAAAACAATACTTGTTACATCAAAAATAAAAACCTGTACTGCAATAGCGTTTTTCTCAAAACTAGGAAAATGCACTTACTGCGTTTTTATTTTGTGCGGCAGTATTGGAAAACTGCTCATTACATGATAGGGGATTTTTCAAACATTATGGGGCTAACTTTTGGTAGAGGTTGCAACACTGGTACTTTGAGTCTGTCCCTTTCGGCGTGCTTTCGGCTATACGCGCTTGTCATATCCATTTGCTTCTTGATCCTAGCTGCGATATCATTCATTGTCTGACATTCGTTAATGTTTGTTTGTCAAGAGAGGTACGAGATAGTTTTGTTAAGCTTGAGCTTGGCGTGTGTTATTGATTTTTGAGGAAATGGTACGTATAGAACTGAATACACTTTTAGCATACTTCTGCTACATGTAAAACCTTAACATCGATTCCTATCACGCGGTCCGGGTCTGCCTGGCATTGTCGAGCACGGTCCGGTCGTGGTTGGCGTGGGGTGGGTTTGCTGCGGCCATAGGGTAGTCAGCGTGTCACTGTGTGTTTCCTTCCTACTTTCCTACCCCCCTCCTTTTTGACGATTGAAAGAGATATTTAATGTCCTAATCAATACAGAAATATTGAATTTGAATTTGAATTGAATTGAATTTTTGATTATTATAATACCGTCAAATGTCTTCACGATCTTGATTACCATAAAAACAGATCACAGACACAAAATAGAAAACTAACAGAAGGTCCACTCCCGTCGTCTTCGAAAATTATTACCTAAACTTGCCGACTCACTAGAGTTGCTACTGTATTTATTTTGAATTTTGAAAAGAGTATTTAAAAGATAGAATAGAATTTTAAAGATCTTTCACAATAACATGTCCTTTGCAAAGGACCAATATCGAGTCCTTGCCATAATGTGATTATAATTGCTTCCCAAGCTGTTCAGATTGTGTTCAAATATGTTAGATTTTCCATACTAGCTTCAGTGTCTGTTTATTCACTTTTTAAAAAGCCTTTCTCTGACCTGGGATTTGGCCCACTTCCCGGTAATCAATTGATCTGAAAATTTCATACACATATAAATTCATGAAAATGCAATATTATGGTATTAGTCAGTTGATCTGATGATAGAGAAGTAAGGTGGTCAGCGATTTTTTTTTATATTAGAGTAGACAGGCATTTCCACCTAGAAACCAATAAGGTGAATATTATGGTTTCTTATTCTGTTAAAAACTGTCATGTGGTGCCTGAAACTTTTAATATAGTCCTTGGGTCTCTAGCAGAAGACCTTGGTCAACCTCGCTTTACCATCAACATTAGAACTCTTAGCGGCGCTGTAGTTCGAATAGCTTCAAAGCCTGAAATGGTCACTCATCAGTTCTTGGACTCTGCGTGCGTTTGCTTATATGATATTAGGTAATCTTAGTTAAATACATGTACTTTTATTTAATCAATAATAATTTTGTTTAATTAAGTAATATGCAATTTAGGTGGACACTACAGCAAATTCTTGCTTTAACAATCGCGACCAAGCACTGCTTGAAACTGCTTGAGAATTATTAATTAGTAAATGTGACTTCTATGTGTGCGTGATGGAAATTACGGATTGTTTCCTGTGGATATTCTGCTTGGGGCGGGCCGTTCTTTAGTTTGTGTCACAGACCCCTTTGTCCAATAGAGGGATGGGTACGGGAGGAAAGGGGACAAGTTTTTAAGAAGTTTTTCCTTTTTATACAGGAAAAGTAAACAAAAAGGTATCATCCCCAGACATTTGTGATAACAACCTGAAAATTGATGGAAATGTAGAACGTAGTGTCCTGATTTGAAAATCCGTAATTTAAAAAACATAGTTTTCAATTTCAATTTCTTTATTTCGTATTCCATGTGTTACATATAGTCCATGTTCCATGTGTTTTTCGAGTTCTAAGCATGCACTGAACTGAGCGTCTGCTTGTACTTGTTTTCTTTTTCTTAATTTATGATAAAGCACAGGCTTTATCATTAATTTGGAAAAAGCATTAATGATTTGAAGACAAAAAAATGTGTATTCTATATTTCCAAAATCCAATTCCATAAAGGAGGAAAACCATCTTGGGAGCCATTTTGTCTTTCTTAAGGTGCATACGAATTAGAGGCAGCCTCAGGTTGAGGCACGCACGGACCGCCCATTTGCTCAAATTCGTACGTGCCTCACGCGCAGCTCGCGGCGCACCGCGAGCGCGTGCGCTGCGAGCCGCCGATTGTCGATTTTCTGTCCATGCTCAAAGGTGCCTCGGCGTGCGCGCCTCGCGAGTTTGGACGTGTATCGGAGCCTCGAAATAAAAATACGAATGCGCGCGTATTGTTTATTGACACTTGACAACTTTAATATTTTCTTTTGGGATTTATAACTTAATAATCACAATCGTCAGTGACGTGACGAAAGGTCAATTAAACTGTTGGTCTTCCTAATAAATAAAAAAAAAAAAAAATAAATGAAATGAATAAATAAATAAAATAAGTAAATATAAAATAAATAAATTAAACAAATAAAATAAATAAATTAAATAAAATAAATAGAAAAAAGTGTATGGGATCGAAAAATCTAAAATTATTTCAACAATCCGTTATGATAAAAGCAGCATCAGTGTTTTTTTGTGGGGCGCATATGTGGCTCGCCGCGAGCACGTTGCCTCAACGCACAAACAAATGCGAAACTGAGCAGCCTCGCCGCGCGTGGCGAGCATCTAGTGGCGCGCGGCGAGCATGCCTCGGGCTGTGCCGCTCTAATTCGTACGCACCTTATTGAGAACATAGATTTGGCAAAATTAATATTTGGTCAAGTGTGAGGCTAGTTAATCATTTTTTCGTTTCTGTAAAGATAATTTTGAAAACTGAACTTTTTTATATTATTTTGACATCAAGACGTAAAAGGCATATGATTGTGGGTGGTAGATTCTTGTTAAGTATGTAGGTGGGTGTTGCTCGAAGGATGTAAAGAGAATTGTTGTTTTTCCACGTGTATGAAACTGTTGTGTTAGGTGTCCGTTATTTGTAGTGAAACACTGATGACAGGTTTGAAGGTTTATTTTTTTCCAAGGTTCCCACAAATTCCACAATTGCAGGTCCCTCATAGTCCATAGGTCCATTTGCTCTAAAGTTATTTCTCTGGTAGTCTCAACTGAGCTGAACTGACAGCCACATCGGCTGCTGTTTATATACCCCGGCCTCGACACTACAATGTTCTAGTCCCGATGTTGGTTGAGAATAGCCACGACAACATATCCTGGTTTATTGTAGATGGCTGTGTCTCGATCATGAACATGTGTAATAAACAACTGGCCCAATAAAATTGGCTTCCAATTCTCTCCGGGGGGTATTAGTCCAAAAGTTGAAATGTCGAATGGTCAAAATGTAATAATAGCAAATTATAAAATCATCAAGTTATCAAAACATTCAATTACTAAAATGAAAATACTCTGAAATGCAAAATCAACTAACACATAAAATTATAGTTGTCAAATATGAATGAGGCCTTGTACTTTTGTATATAAAAAATTTATAAACATGAGTAATAAGTATAAAAAACGAAGAAAATAAGATACCTTGGACATTTGAACATTCTGACTTATTGACAAGCAATAGCATCTGAACATTTGAAAATCGGACATTACAACTTTTGGACGGATTGGAGCGGAGGGTACTAACCCTCCGCTCCAATTTGTTACTCTCTAGCCTTGAAGGCATCCAGATTATATTGATCAGGGAACACACTCGCAGGCAATGTGTTTCATTCCCTAGCCGTAAACTACCATTCACTAGTACAACCATGTACACTTTCGCCAAGATATCTTAAATGGGTAAAGCACTTGCGGTCATGATAATCCGTAATTGTCAAATCCACCACGCCACTTAGAATTCTGAAATTGCAATGTACATACTAGCTATTTTTCAATGGCACAGGCCCCATCCAGGTTTTTTACATTGGAACATATATCTTGCCACACATGTCTAGTATAGTCTAGCAGTCAGCTTGAAGTCATCCTCCCATGTTCTCAATGGCTCTTATTTCTTTTGCCATATCTTTCATGCTCTTATAATCAGAAGAAGCCAACAATGTCAATGTGGAAGTGAGAAAACCTTTACTTTGGGGAAGGAAAAGGGGACAAAGGAGTTGAGCATCTGTTCACTTTTCGGATTCGACGATAACCCACTCACTTCCAATCTTGAACTTCTACCATGGTTACTCACTTGTTCCTCATGACATGCAAAACTCAAGACCTGCGCTTGATTTGTTGTTGTTGTCAACTACGGTGACCGGATAAGATTTCTCATTTTAAGGGCGTTAAAAATACGGGATTTAGGGACTAATCACACAGAAAGCGTTCACGCGTCAACTCGTGTGTACTCGTGTCTCGTACAGAAGGGAAAGCTTGATAGCTTTTTAGATCCCTTGATAATAGGCCATGTTGCGACGTAAGGGAAAATTTGTGTATAATTAATTTTGCATTTTTATTTGCAGAAGATACGCGAGCTGCCACCGAGAAAAGCTAAGTCGAAAGAGAATATAAGGAGGCGGTTAGGGAAGGGGAAGGGGAAGGGAAAGGCTTCGACTCCGGATCCGGCTGAGGAACCGGCTGCGGAACCGGCTGCGAAACCGGCTGCGAAACCGGCTGCGAAACCGGCTGCGAAACCGGCTGCGGAACCGGCTGCGAAACCGGCTGCGGAACCGGCTGCGGAACCGCCTGCGAGTGAACTAATATGTCGGCTATGTGGACTTCACGAAGGGCCTTTCCACAACATATTTGACGCTGGAGCATCAATTTTGACAAAAATTGAGGAAGTTATGCCATTTATGGTAAGTGCTGTCTTATTGTACATATTTATTATGTTATGAGCACCGCATGTTTAAATTTATTTTGTATACATTTGATTCCACTTTACACTTTTCGTGTTTTTTGCTGTTATCTTTTTCTATTTACCACCTATTACCTATAACCTTGTTTTACTGAATAAGATGCAATAAGATTCATTTGAAATCTTAGGTATATTTTTCATGACACAAAAGCGAGCGAGTGAAATAAAAGACATTTGATATCTTAGGTATATTTTTATGTTAAAGCCTAAATAAAAATGTAGATTTTATGATACAACAGCGAGCGAGTGAAATAAAAGCAATGCGAAGTAGTAATTAAAAATAAGTATTTGCGAGTTGATGATCTTAAGTTAAGGTGCCACCTCCATGAGCGAGGGAATCTCTGCTATGAGCGTGTCTCCACAGTATACTGATGTTTTAGCGGCGATACGGCGTGTAGCAATTGCAAGCAAATCCACAATGACTTGCCGCGCGATCGCCGCGATCCTCGACGTACTCGCCGCGTGCCTGCCGCTCAAATTTATTTTGTGGCTAAACTTCAGCTCTCACTCTCACTCAACAAAACAACATAGGAAGGTAACGCGACAATCCGTCATGAACTATGACAAGTCATGGTGCGGCCATGTACCAATGACTCTTTTCTGAGTTGTGATGTGCATTAGTTGATTGCTGACCGATGCTCTTACGGTGAGGGAAAACATCGTGATGGAACCTGCACATTCAGGCAACAGAGTGTGGTACGGTTCCCCTGGTAGCAGGGTCACAAAGGTTATGTGGTAGTCACTTCACTGTAATTATTAGATCTGCCAAATCCTGGATCATGGTCAAAGCGGACCCCGGGCGTGAGAGCACAACCGGGACATTAACGCCAAGATGGTTATTTTTTATATAGTAGTACAAATAATAACTGACAGATATCGGAAAACCGACAAATCCTACGCATACTCAATTATTTATTTTAACCCAAAACCCAATTTTAATTCCGATTAAGTTATTTCCCGTTCCCCGTTCGTTTCGCCGTTCCCGACCCCACTATTTTTACCACTACTAATGCAACTTAATATGCACAGGCTTACGCACACACACGCAAAGTCAAACGGAGCGCTGTGATTAGTCAATCGGTCACCACATACACACATTGCGTTGCGTGTGTGCTGTAAATCCTCTCTGAATTTACATTTACGCTAGGGATTGACAAAATCTAATTCTTGTCGATATTAATATTTCGATAAAATTCTTACTATTATTATGGTATTTATTATTTAATAATAATGAATTGAAAATGTTATTATATTGAGGGGGGGTGAGGCGGGGTTCAAGGACGCGTAGAGAGGAGATAGAGAGAGTAGGGGTACGGTAGATTTACCGTAGGGGTATGGCAGGAGTACGATAGTGTGTGACGTCCTGAGTAGTTCAGTGGTTAACATGCTAATTTGCCATACAAGAGGTTGCGGGTTCGTTTCCCGGCCGGGCAGAAATTTATATGATGAATTTAAATTTCTGTAACGGGTCTGGGTGTTCTATGTTTAATAAGTATGTATTTAAAAAAAAGTGTATAAGTACTATATCAATTATCTAGCACCCATAATACAAGCTTTGCTCAGTTTAGGGCTAGATGGCGCTGTGTGAATTTGTCTACAATTAGGTATTTATTTTATTTTAGTGTTAAGGTAACTGCATCATACCTCTACCCCACCCGTGCCCCTGCTGTGCCCCTACTAAAAACTTATATCAAAATCGGTCCGCAATTGACGAAAATTTCAAGGAACACACGTACCTACAATAAAAGAACATGCAATCGAAATAAGAATCTTCTCCTTTTTTGATGTCAATTTTACTATACTACAAATTATATTGATAAACAAAATAATTTATCGATAAGGTCGGTTCATGTGCACAGCACTAGATTGGGCGTGTAGCGACATCTATCGCTCCACTAGGGAAACTCAACGATACTAACATTACGAGTACACGAACACAAGGTTGGCAAGCATTCGCACATAGATGGCGCTAACCGTCCTGCATCGCGCTAGAGAACTGTGCCAACTTCCACGGCATATATACAACTTCCGACGATCAACTGTCGGACCCTTGGTCCCCTGGTCACAACACCCGGCCAGGTGGATAATTACCCTTTGCTACCTTCTACCCATCTTCGCTTGCCAACATTGGCGGCTACCATTATCCTGCACCGCCAAAGGCGCAAGGTGTCCTTGAGCGCGGGTGAATATATTTCCTAAAATACAAGGTTTTTAGACTTAACGGTGAAATGAAATCACTCCTTTTGTTTTAGAAGTCTGTTAGCTTCTTGCTCGTAATTAACTTTTGCTTAAGATGGCATATTTTTAACATTTTAGGCACAGCTTTTTTTGATGCGCACTCCGTTGAATTCCGCAAGAGACTGATGGCGCGTTCGTGCCTTTTGAAGGAAATTAGCCCATTTGCGCATAGTTGTGGCGCGACTGCACCGCCTACTTAGCTTTTCTAACTACTTATTTATTTTTGTATGGTCACAGTCCATAACAATCCACAGCAGGGCTTAGGGTATCTCCCACGAAGGGGGGAGGTTATTGCCTCTCTATGAATTACCTGAATGTTTTGTACCTAGTCGCTGTTATTCAAATTGTCAGTTAAAGGGCATGGCTAAAAGTCATAGACAAAAAGCCCAGAATCGCCAGCAACGAAATGAATAAAAATGAGTTCACTATAGTTCAGCCTCTTAAACCATGGCATATAGAAGTTATTATACTGTATAGTCGAGGCTCTATTGGATCGCTCCCATACAGAACATTAATTTATTTTTATAGAGCTATGGGCTTCACCACATTTATTCCTTAAGTAATTCGAAGCATTTCTAGCGCGGGCCCTACGAAAAAAAATGCTGCTGCCAGGGGTGAGGGGGGTATAAAGGACCATCCGTCCGCCATATTTTTATAAAATCTGTATGTTTCCCGCTGGCTACTACAGCAAGTTTGGTATCATTTTCGTATAAAATAAATATGTAGAATTCATTGCTGGTAATATTTTTAGTAAATCGTATAAAGGTAAAAAGGTATCAATTTTTTTCTGCTTTGAGAGCTAATAACTTTTAAACAAAAGAAAAATAACAAACAAAAAATACTCTAATGAAGCGTATTTTATGCCGATTCTAAAAATATAAACTTCAAGAACCTCTTGCAAATAAAAGTTGGTAAAAAAAATCTGTAACGTCGCGGTAGTGACAATTCCCTCTAAGAGGCGATTTACCTATTTACAAATTGGTCTTCATTATCAAGCTATAAAATATGCAAAATTCATTTCTGGTATTATTTTAAAAAATTTCATAATATTTTTTCTAATAAATCGAAAAAACGTGTAATGTTTACTATGATATTTTAAACTAACTAATTTTTTAATCTATAAAGCTAACTTTTTAATAGCTCTTTGTTGAGCAAAAAGAAAATACTTTAATAAAGTATATTCTAACAACACTAACTTAAACAACCTCCAACTAACCAACTTCTATAAAAAGTTTGTAAATTAATCTGTATCTTTCCAATGGTGGCGACTCGGGCTAGGAGGCAGACTACGGCCTAGCTCATAAGCATTCGGAGCTTCTGAAAGTACGATAATACTAATATATAAATATAAGACACCAATTTGGATAGTCATGTTCATATTAATTGACTGAAAACTTTAAAGGGAAAAGAATTCTGTTCGCATTTATTTTCATTTAAAGCAGTTGCGAAATTTTTGTACATTCTAAAAGTAAGGAAGTTACGGGCACACACTTGCGATATCTGGCAAGTCAGATCGATAATGGATACAAATTATTTTTTCTATACTTCCACCATCAAGAGGAGCGACTTCCTATGTATCTAATTGCAAAGTGATCCAAGGAGAATGCCTTTTAACACGTGCACCGAGTCCTTGTCATGGACTTCCTGGTACCTTAGTAGCAGTGGCGTGCCTAGGGTTTCAGAGTAAGGCAAGCCGAGAAATGAAGTTTTTGTAGATTTTACGGTTATTAAAAATAAATCCATCTTTTTGCCACATTACTGATCAATCCTCACTTATCACTCTTTAGTTTTATTCCAGCAATATAACTTGTGAGAGAGAACAACCAACAATCCAATGAGTTTGGTACACCGATCTATGAAATTGTCTTATAAGCGATTTAATAATCTGAGAAATAGGTACGTAAATCGGGCGTAGGTTTTGGCGAGGAAATAATTTGTTATTTTCTGAGCGATGTTTAAAAACTTTACCTTTTCCATGCAAATCAAAACTTGTGCACATTTTTAATCATCACAAGGGGCTTTACTTCCTCTATTGTTGATCAATCCAATTAAATCACTTTTACTACAAAACACAACACAAACACCACAAAAAACTAATTACTTATCCGCTCAAACAAAACAACAGTGAAGTTGGTACATGTTCCAGTATTCAACAAACGTACCTACTGCGCATGCGCGAAGTTGCACAGATCCGTGTACAACTTCATACGCATGCAGGGCTTAAAGTCTCGCACAATTTACTATATAAACAAACGTATAGTTACAGGGTGTCCCGTAAGTCGACGTCAAGCCGGAATCGGGTGATAGTCCAAATCATAATAGTTACTAGAAAAATAAAAAATAAAATCTATTTCTTGAATTTTTGAAATTATAGGCATTTCTTTTTTTTTCGAGAAAATGTACACCTGTGATGGTTTTTTAGCTCCTGTTGCTACAAATCTTAACTATTTTTCAATTTTATTTTTCTTATTTAATCCCGAATAGTGCTAATCTAACCTATTACTTAAAATTCCAAGTCAACTGCTCCAGCTTGGAAGAAAGTGTCACATTATGCCGTACAATGAATAGACAATTAATATTTCGTCCAACTTTAACGGACTGTACTGAAAAAAAAAGTACTACGCCAGGTTGGCAAGTAGCACGAAAAGTCATGTCAAGTCATGAAATGTGAGTGAGATAGGTAGTGATGCTTTCAAGTCAGAGATGCTAACTTTTTGTTAAATTAAGGACAAATTTTCCTTAAGTTTAAAATTAAACACCAATTAGATGCAAAGATTTATTATTTTCAAAAGATGTTCAAACTGCCTTCCTTCAACTGCAATACAACTGCATACAAATGCCTTCTGCATGTCCAGAAACAGGAAATGCAGGGGCGTGTTCTTTGATATGTATCCCTCCATGAGAGATCTCAGGGAAAATACGGGGTCCATGGTTCCACAACCCGGCCGAAACACATATTGACACTCCGAGATTGTACACTCCCGTCGGATCCGAGAGTCCGCAATGCGTACGTGGAGCCTAATGGTGTGAGACATTACCTTTATACCGCGGTAGTTGGTGCACTCTCGCACCGAGCCCTTGCTTTTATAGACTGGAGTAATAATGCGCAGCCTCCATTGTTCGGGTATCTTCCCGGTGAGGAGGTATCGGTTTTCAAAACAGTTCTGCTCAAGTGAGATGCGCTAGATGTTTGCACTAGGCATATCGGCAAACTGTTAGTTATCTTCTGTTTCTCTCTCTGTTCGACCAGCCACCATGATAATTTATTTTAATTCTGAACGGCCATAAGTTATACTATAAGACATTTCAAAGTTATCCATTTTTTTTTTCATTACCATTCATTTTATACAAGTTGTCCCTTGTATAAAAATCAATTCTAGTGCGGTAGTCTTGCTAAAACTCGAAAACGGTTAGACCGATTT
The DNA here is from genome assembly GCA_905147135.1 of Blastobasis lacticolella. Lineage (NCBI taxonomy): Eukaryota > Metazoa > Arthropoda > Insecta > Lepidoptera > Blastobasidae > Blastobasis > Blastobasis lacticolella. The sequence continues at coordinate 9,361,978 of LR990039.1, read as the reverse complement.
GAATAGTTCTTTGTTTGTTTTGTTCGCTATAATATTGGGGTCGTTTGAACTTAAAGAAAAAAAAGGGTATGAACCGTTTCTTTTGTACAACCCTATTTACCGTTTCTTTTGTACAAACCTCTCCTGTATTATAACCAACAAAACCAAAGAAGAACTATTCAAATCGGTCCACCCGTTTTCGAGTTATAGCGAGAATAGCATGAGAGCAATTGATTTTTTGTATGGAGATTGTATCATTTATAAACAAAATATCTAGTATACCACATCGATTTTGCAGTAAATTATTTTATATGTATGGTGTACATATGATGTACTTATTATGAATATAATAACGGCATGTATAAAATTTCTGGCGACTCTGGTTTTTTTTTAGCAAAGAACTTTAGTTCCACGTCGTACGTCAAACTTGCCAGTTCAGTGTCGCCATAATGAGAAGAAATTCTACTTATTTTTGCGCACTATAATAAGACCACGCTAAAAATCTCTGTATAGCAACTTATGCCATGTCTTTTATCCGTCATAGAACGTCATTCATGTTCAATGTGTCATTAATAGAAATAGAAATAGAAAGAAATAGAAATAGAAATATTTTTTATTGTGTGACACTGACAATAATTTCTTATTAAGTAGTGTTGTCCATTTCGGACGTACAATATTCTACATGATAGTATAGTACCTATTATAAATAAGCTGAGACTAAAATAGACAGGTAGCTGTCATTTTAACATTTTTAAAAGCACGTAGAAGTTTTAACATAAAAACAATCTAAATTTAAAACAAAGCCTACATTTTTTAGAAATTAACAATATAGGTATTATTTCTATAATTATAGAATTCAGTGTAGAATGACTTTTGTAACAGCCAATCTTTAAGTGTCGATTTAAATTTGATACCATCCAACTTTTTTAATTCATAAGGTAAATGATTAAATATTTTAATACCACTAATGTTTCTTGAGGAAAGTTTTTCAGTTTCATGGGTAGAATATGGGGTTTCAATTAATGCTAGCGGTTTTTTTACACCCTGTATAATATGATGGGCAAGAATTCAGATGTACTACTTTACTTCAGATGTAGTTTAGATTATAGTTAGGCGCATGGACTTACTACCCAAAGGGACTGCGCACTGCTTTGACTATAACCGGGCAGAGCGAGAGTCACCATCGTTAGTTCATTGTCTCTTTATAACAGTGTAAATACAATGTTATTGGCATAATAACCGTCATTCTAAATGAGCAGTTTTCCAATAGGTATCTAAAGCATTCCTAGCCACTCACTAGATGGCGCCCCGACAATTTTTGTAATATATATACGCTTGAAATAGGTTCTTAGCAAACAGGATATAAACACTGGGTATGTTGTAATGGATAATATTGTATTTGTCAATAGTATTCAACCATTTAAGAGGTTGTAATAATAATGGAACATACTGCCAACTTCTATAAATATTTCGTTCAACCTTTAACAGTTATGTTTACATTAATAGACATTTTATTTTTAAGTTTAGTATTAGTTGGCTGATGAAATCACTGCCACCATCATACAGATTAAAAAAAGATTACCAAAATTGTAGGAGCGCCATCTATTGATGCTTTTTGAAACCAACTATCAATACCTACTGGAAAACTCCTCATTGACAAGTGTCATGTTTGGTGTTGCCATTATTGGAGAAATATATTTACCGTGAATTTGGTATTATTATGGGGTAATCCGTACAATCCGAAAAGTAGTTGTCAAAATGCCTTATGATCTATTGAACGTTTCTCCAACAAACGTTGAGTCGACATAATTTTCAACCTACGACTTTTAGGTACACAAAACAGGTAAAAGAGTTCGGTAACGATTTATCCTACAACACTAGTTCCTAAAGAGAAGTGATAGTACTCGTCGATATCTACATTTCGGGTGACAGCTGTCAAACTTAAAACTGTCATCCGAAATGTAGATCTCGATGAGTACTATTATATTACTCTAGGAACTAGTGTTGTAAGACCAATCGTTTCCGAGTTACAACAGTTTTAAGTTTGACAGCTGCCTTTCGAAATGTAGATCAACAAGTACTATAATTTCTCTCTAGAAACTAGTATTTTAGGACCAATGGGTTCCGAGTAGCAGGGAAACCTTGGGCTGGACCCTGGTGAAAATATGACCTTCAGATTGCACCCGATCCGACTCTGCCTAGCCCTGATCGGTAGATCGGTGTCCGCGCTAAGTAATAAAAGTTATTCGGAATATGCATCAACAATGGTGGCAACACTAGAAAGGGACACAGGACTATCGATGGTGACTCTCGCTCTGCCCGGTTTTAGTCAAAGCAGTGCGCAGTCCCTTTGGGTAGTAAGTCCATGGAGTGACCACAGCCGTTAACAGACGTGTCGTTTAGCATCCGTGTTTAATAAATATTATTAAATAACATTAAAATGTAGAATCGGTGTCAAATCTGTGTCAGCACATTTTCACATTGAGACTAAGTACAGTGCAGTACAAAATAACATATGTTTAAATTATAATGGATAGTGTGTTTAATAGAAGTAAGAGAATTTTACGCAGTCCTCCTCCCGAACGTCAACATGTGGATCCACGACGACTTCGGAGTCCCTCCACTGCGAGTTCGACCCCTGCCAGCGAAGCTGTCTCGACTGCCGAGATATCTAGTTGGCTTTCATCTATAGAACATTGCCTTAACGAGATTTGCGTTATATCTAGTGAAGGTAAGCTGAACAGGGAACAAAAACTTAAAATTAGCAGCATCTGCAGAAATATTATAGGAGGAGTGTCCGCTCAAAAATGTACAACAAGCCCTTCCTTTGCCGACATAGTAAGAACAAGTAATAACTCATCGGTTCGTCCCACCAGTACTAGAAGCATTGCTATATTTCCAGCAGACAAAGATAAAACTAGTAATGAAACTAAAAAATTAGTGTAGGATCTGGTGAAACCGGATGAATTAAAGTTACATGTACGAGGGATGAGAAATACTAAAAACGGAGGAGTAATAATAAGCACGGACCAAAATGAAGATCTGGACAAGCTAAAATCATCACAGAATTGGAATTGCTCTGGATTGAAGCTAGAAGAAACATTCAAAAAACGGCCCAGAATAATTGTACTTGGCATTCCGACAAGTATCTCTGAAAAAGAGGTGTTTCAGTGTATATTTGAACAAAATATAATGGACAAAAGCATCCCAGTTTCGATAAAGTAAAAATCTACAGTTCTATAAAATTGAGCCATAAGTCTGGTAGGAAGGACACCTCTACTTGTAACTTTATTCTAGAACTTACAGCGGACCTCAGAAGAATGGTTATTGTACAAGAACGTGTTTTTATAAACAGGTCATCTTGTCCTGTACGTGACTACACTCTCCTGACCCGATGTTACAACTGCCAGCTGTATGGTCACTCGGCAAAATACTGCCGCGACACAAACCCCACTTGTGGGCACTGTGGAGAAACAGGACATACCATAAAGGCATACCCCAAACAACCGAACGAGCAAAATTCGCCAAAATTCAAAATTTATTTATTGATTAGGACATTAAATATCTCTTTCAATCGTCAAAAAGGGGGGGTAGGAAAGTAGAAAGGAAGCACACAGTGACACGCTGGCCGCCCCATGGCAGCAGCAAACACTTACCCCACGCCAGTCCCTACCGGACCGTGCCCGGCAATGCCAGGCAAAGGCGGACCGCGCTCAATATATTATATAAATATGTCTAGTAAAATTAAGAAAAACCACCTAAAACTACAGCAAGAGTAAGCCAGTCTACCAAGGCAGCACCCGTTCACGAGTATAACGCAGGGCCCAGCCATCGTCCAATTCAACCATATTTGAGGGAAAAGAGCGACCCGGCCCCCACGCCACCGCCAGACAGACTTTTAAGTGGGCGTGCATTACACATGCTGCATGTGATAGGTAGCTGCTCCCACCCTACTCTATCCTATCCCTACCCTACCCCAACCATATTCTCCTACTGCCTTAACCCTACCCTACCGCTACCTTACCCCTACCCTACCACTATCTTACCCCTACCCTACCCCTACTTTAACTACTACCCTACCCCTACCCAACCGCAGACAGAAGTCACTATGTGTGGGAAAGGAAGGAAATTTAACGCCGCTTCCAAGGTGGTTCTCCGTGGGGAAAAGAAACGGCAAGAAACCCACAGAGCCTACGTTAATTCATTTTTTTTAAACATGTCTTATGTACTATTACATTATTTGTCCTATATACTATCTTAAAAGTAAATACCTGTATAGAACAGCAGTTCAGTCCCATGGACTTTTGTCATTTTCATATTCAGATATACTATAATAACTTTTATGACATAATTTGATTTTTATAGTGGCTTTAAATTGATTCAATGATAAATTCTGTATATCTGTTGGAACCCTATTATAAAAGCGTACACATTGACCCACAAATGATTTGTGGACTTTAGCCAGACGACAAGAACCAGTAACAAGTTTATCTTTATTTCTAGTATTTCGACTATGAACATCACTGTTCTTGATAAACAAGTGTATATTTTTATGAACATAGATCAAGTTCTCATATATGTATAGTGATGGCATTGTCATAATGTCCACATTCTTGACATCAACGTTCAACATTCGCCACAAGATACAAAAACCGACTAATCGTAATACTGGAGATATATCGTGCCCTGCAAAAAAGAATGCCGAAATAAGATGTCTCAGCTTCATTGACTATGAGGGCGCCTAGATACGTTGTAGCATTAATCTAAAATTATTGTATTGTTATTATTAACATAGCGTACCTATACTTAAACACATCTACATGTTACACTTTATGCTTTTATAAAATACCATGTAAGCATTAACCCACATTTATGATCTACTAACCTGGATGCCTAAGACATTAAATCACTTACTTAGTTTAGGCGTCCAAATAAACAATAACTAGAAGTAAATACCTAATGTAATTTGCGCTGAAATTGTAAATACTCGGAAGCAACCTCGATTTTATTTGTACTCATTTATCGTAAGTAGGTAATATAGTAACTATGCTCAATTGTAATTTATGTAAGATTTTGTTTGAATAAATGATTTTAAATTGTTGATGGCTTTCATACGAAACAGAGAAAAAGAGATAATGAAACAAAAAATACACTATACGAAATATTATCAAGCAACGAAATATCGTGATAAACAAATCAATGGTAGTCTTGGAACTACTGTTAAACATAGACTCGTAGGAAAAAGAGATCGAAGATCAATACTTTCCAAGTGAACACATTTTCCAAGTTTGACATCTGTCATCCGAAATGTAGGTCTCGACGAGTACTATCATTTCTGTTTAGAAACTAGTATTCTAGGACCATTAGTTTCAGAGTTATTACAGTTTAGAGTTTGACAGCTGTCACCCAAAATGTAGATCTCGACTAGTAGACTACCATTTCTCTTCAGGGACTAGTTTACTAGGACAATAAGTTTCAGAGTTATTTCCGTTTTAAGTTTGACAGCTGTCACACGAAATGCAACCGTTTATTTTTATTTATATATTTTTTATTTATTTATTTATCATAAATGTGGTACATAGGTATTTATTCGTATAATTCGCCAAACTCTCTCTCTCTCTGTTTCTCTTCTTATTTTGCTTTTCAGTTCATACATTTTGCTAGGTGGGGCGGGGGCTGCGCCCATGTGCATGCCGCCATATTGAAAATGGAATTTTTAAATAAACGGAATGGTAGTTCCTTTTTACGACACGTTTATTATGTATTCTTGATCCTTGTCGGTTTGTAGATACTAAAGCTTTGGTACATGACACTCTTGGCTTTAGCTTTTATATGTATATTGCATTGAACAATTAGAAAATTTCCCCACACAGCATTAGATATTTTGCACATTTCATTAGGGACAGCCCGTAAATTTAGCCAATATATACTATCTCTTCGGATTTAGCACTAAATTCAGTACGTGTTACAGTAGACCTACATGACAATATTGACTACAGAGCACGCGTGTCACATGTGTCAAAGAAAAAAAACTACGGTACCGTACGAACGCGCGTGTATGCATTTTCAGTGTGTTAGACTATGCGTGATTTACATAGAAACCGATGACAGCTCAAAGAATTTTATGTCACGTACTAACGCATGTCACGCACAACCGTACGGTGCTGCGTTCCAGTGTGCGAATCACCTAAATAATAATGGGCAATGACTGACAAGGACAGATTTTCCAATCGATATTGCCATATCCACTTATAATTTCTACCACTGTCAGTCGATTCGGACTTAGCGTGGTCCTATTATACCTATTAATGTTGACAAAACTTATCAAAAAGTATTATGCATTTTGCAAATACAAAATATATATCCTAAAAAGTATTTCAAATAAAATACAAAATGGTTTTATGACAATAGTATTGAAATACAAAATGAAAATAGGAATTTTACATTTCAAATACTAGTATTTATAAATGTCCCATCTCTGCAATCTGGATAAACTATTTTCATACACTTATCGTAAAAATTGCGGCCGTACTTCACTAATAATTCACCGAATGTTCTGTTCGATCATCTCTGGTTTATCGGTGTAGAAAACTGAAACTGACATATATCAAAAGAAAATAATTTAATGGAGTTAGATCACACAATCTGGGTAGCCAACGTGAAATTTATCTTTGTTGTTTGTTTCTTTACTTACTAACTATGCTGACGCAACGACCCAAAATGAGTCTTGGACTCCGACACTAAAGGGCTCTTTACTGGTAATCTGTGGGGCTCTTAAGATGTTCATTTCTTTTCCCATACAAAATTTTGTTCGGCAATGTAGCTCACTTTTGGTTGAATGATTAACAGCCGGTTTCTGAAACGCTTGTCAAATCATTGATTAGCTAACAGACTGTCACATTTAACAAGCTGTTAAATCACTGTGGGTTTCTAAAAGGCCAATCAATCTAAAATTAGCTAATCGACTAATCGCTAATCGAATGATTTCGTCTGGCTACCCCTGCTAAAATCAGTCACATTCATTCACTCATATATGTTTTGTTTCTGTCTAACGCATTGATTTGTTTCTGTTCCTAGCGGCCTTTTAATAGCGGCGGGATATATTTTTAGATGAAACTGATAGCGATTATATAGTTTTCGTGTAAAATCGAAAATTATCAAAAAAATACAGAGCGAGAAAAGAGAACTTATAACAATATCAATGTTCAATGTTATAGGGTAACGGGTTCCAGTGGGCCAGTAATCCCATCATCATCATCTTTAGGCAGTTAGGTAGGTCCCGGTCCACTGCTGAATACAGGCCTCCCACGGCTTACACTCCGGTCGACTCTGTTATCTTGCATCCATCGGCTCCCTAGGAACTTAAAAGGTCGTCCTTCCATCTCTTGGGAGGGGCCATCCAGAGTTCGCCACTCAACAACATCCGCCCCATCGGCTATCGATTCTGGTTCGAGTCCTGGACAAGGATCGGTTCGTGGTACAAGTCCAAGTCCTGGCCCCGGATCAGGTCCTGGTTTAGGTCCAGGTTCTGGCTTTGAACCAGGTCCTGGTTCAGGTTCAGGTCCAGGTCCTGGTCCCGGACCAGGTCCAAGTCCCGGCCCCGGACCAGGTCCTGGTTCAGGTCTAGGTCCTGGACCCGGACCAGTTAAGGTTCAGGTCCAGGTCCTGGTCCATCTAATGTTTATGGTCTATGTGCTGGCACTGGTCTAGGTCCTGGTTCTGGTTCAAGCTCAAATTGTGATCAAGGTTCCAGTTTTGGTCATGGTCCTGGACCAGAACCTGAACCCTAGACCTGGACTTTGTCTTGGACCAAAACTAGGACCGGGACCAGGGCCAGGACCAAGACCTAGACCAAGAAAATCGGATATAATTTCTGTTGACAATCGGTTAATTGGTAGATTTTTGCTAATTAAAATAACAAGACGATAACATACAGTTAACATGAGAAAAAGCTTTCCGGAAACCCAAAATTACATTAATCAGCCTTTAATTGAAGATTTGACAACCGTTGACAAGCTGTTAACAAACTGTCAGTTGGCCCTTTCAGAAACCCAAACTGCATTTAATCAGAGATTAACAAGCTGTTACGTAATTTTTGCGTTGATAAGCGTTTCAGAAACCGGGTGTAAGTTAATAAACTCACGACGGCCACATGACCGAAATCACATTCAAACATAAATGCCTTAAAATGATATTTCCAATTAGAGGTGTTCGTTATATTAGATAAAGGGTATATTATAACGGTATAAAATATACTTATAACACCTAATATTAATACACAATATTTTCTGCTGCTAATATATTGTCATTTCACACAACACAAGATAACCATAATATTGTTGTGTTCCTTTTTCTGTTATATTCTGTTATGTATGCGATTAACGTCGTCGAAAGTCGCAATACTAATGCTTGTACGTGGTAATACAAATATATAGATTAATAATGCATTATTAAATACAATTTTGTTCCCCAAGGTACTAAATCAACTGTTAATAAAAATACAAACTGAAAAACGACGATCGTTATACGGTAGGTAAAATTATATTAGGGTGTTATATTATCACGTTAAAAATAACATAATATTTTCTAATAGCATAACGTTCTGTTATGTTATATGAATATAACGGATCCGTGAACCTCTATTTCCAATAAAGCTAGTTTCACAGATACTAAAAACTTTTTCTTTATTATATTTCAATTTAAAGTTCTCCCCTAAAATCATCCCAAAATAACTGTAATAGACAACTCGCGCCGTGTCCAATATCTGTAACGCCTCGTATGTTTCATGATGCGTAAAGCCCCGAAGGTGGGGCTATTTGCTTAAATTTCGATATGAAAGCCCCACTGCAGATTTTCGTTATTTAATCAAGCGCGCGGTTGTTTTATGCGATAAACGCTACGTTACACGCAATGCTATAGACGCAGATCAAATGATCTGCGAAATCAAATCAGGTAATATAATGATAGACCATTGTTTTACGCGGTTAACGCAGCGGCAAGCGCAGCGTGAGACGCAATGCGTCACACGCACATATAAAAATATTTTATCTTCATAGTTTATACAAGGAGTATCCTTGTTTATTGCGTGAAACGTCTCCGTTCAACGCAAGCGGTTAGCGCAAACAATCGTAATCGCAAACAATTTAAATATCGCTGCGAACGGAGCGTCAAACGCATAAAACAATATTGCACTATGTAGCTCACACGTAGCAAAAATGACAATGCGCTCGCAGCAGCGTTTAGCGCATGCGTTTGCCGTAAAAAAAGGGTGCCTTGTTTTGGAACGCAGACGCGGTAGACGCATCCGTTGATCGCATTCGTCTGACGCTGCGATCTGCGTATAAAACAACCACGCGCTTAAGTGCTGTCTGCGCGCCCCTGTGGCGAGCCTACCTAGGGCGAGCTCGTCTGCGTCTGGCGTTTTAATATATTAAATCTACCCCCATCCCACCCACCCTTTGAATCGAGGTCCCTGTCATTGCAAACAACGCCAAAATAATAGGTAGTGCTCGTTCAGTAGCTATGGGCGAATATATAGTTCGGCGTCCGGGAAAAGCCGTGTTGTTATGTACGAGGGGTGATTGATAAGTACCTGTGTTAGGCAAGAAAAAAAGTCTTCAGGCAATTTTTTTATTTGTCGGCATACTCTCCTTTTACATCGACACACTTAACCCGATGATATTCCAACTATTTTAAGTGTTCCGAAAAATAGATTTTGTCGAACTTTGCAAAATGTGACTCAGTTTCGGCAATGACCTCCTCGTTTGTTGTGAATCTCTTTCCACCAAGCCATTTTCTTCAGATTTGGAATCAAGAAGATATCGCTTGGGGCCAAATCTGTAGAATACGGCGGACGCGGCAGTAATTCGTACCCGAATTCCACAAATTTAGCCGCGGCGACGTGACACGAGTGAACCGGTGCATTCTTCTCATGGAAAAGAACTTTTCTTTGCCAAGTGCGGCCGTTTTCTCTTTAATGCGTCGTTAAATTTTCCCGATAATTCAGCATAATATTGTCCGGTAATCGTTCTTAGCTTTTACAAATAATCTATGTAGATTATGCTCTTGAGCATCCCAAAAATGGTGACCATGACCTTTTCGGCCGATCGAACTGTTTTCTCCTTCTTTGGTGCATGTTTCGATATGCAGTCCACTGTTTTACTATTCTTTCATGTTAGGCGTACAGTGATGGATTCAAGTCTCATCAGCAGTCACATAGTAGCGCAGAAACTCCTTCGGATTGCGCATAAACAGGTCGAAATTGGTCATTCGAATCCGCTTGTTGTCGTCGGTGAGCAAACGGGGCACCCATCTTGCCGATGGCTTTGTCATGCCCAAATATTCATGCAATATATTTTGTACACGTTCAAATGAGATGCCTATGATCTCAACAATCTTTCTTATCTTCACTCGCCGGTCTGCCAATACAATGTCATGGATTTTGTTAACCATTTCATCCGTAGTCACTTTAATTGGGCGACCTAGAATTGGATGAAGAGCTCTTCATCTAAGACCGATGTACGACCACGCTTTAATTCATTGAACCAATATCGGCTTGTTTTCATCAAAGAAGAAAGATCCCCATAAACGATGTCCAACTTTTCTTTTATATCCGTACACGACGTCCCATCCAAAAATAAGAATCTAATCTACGATCGGTGCTGCACTATTTCCCTAATTAGAAAAAACTTACACTTGCTCACTCCCAATAGCTACTACAACAAAACTAATCAATGAATTTATCTGAAATTTCGACAGTCGTCGTTTGAAAGAAGACACTAAATAATGATATACAGATATTACGTCAGTGCCGTCACTTGTCTTCAAGTACTTATCAATCACCCCTCGTACCGGAAATGTTACATATATCCACCATGATATACAATTCCCCGTATTATTTACTCCTGTGTACCTATCTTTAGTTTGTTTTTGTTGTTGAACTCCATCTTGTAATAATATAATGATCATTTTCGCGTTAATGTCCTGGTTGTGCTGTCGCGCTCCCGGACCCTTGGCCCTGGGTCCGCCTTCACCATGATCCAGGATTTGGCTTCTCAGATAATTCAACTTGTATCTCGGTATAAATAGACATACTTAGCATTTGTTTATTAGAAGTATCACTTCCCCCAATTTATCTTATCGTTTCTTCCGCACCGCCTACCTTATTCAATAAACATTTTTGACGGTTGACTGGTAAATAAGGTTATTTTAGCTTTAAATCCGTCAAGTACTTTTACGTGCGTTTAGTAAGAGTAAATGACGCCTAAAACCGACAAGAAGTAAATACTGGCAACACACACTGGTCAAAGACTTTCGTCTTGAGACATTCGACATAAGCGTCGTCTTGTCCCTGTTCATGTGACTGACAAACTCCTTTAGAGATTCTGCCTAGACCATAATGTCGTCGGCAAATTGTAGGTGAGAAAGTTACTCGCCATTGACGTTGATGCCGGGTCCCTAACGGTAACAAGAACTGTAAAATATCATTCAAAGCAACGGTAAACAGTTTCGGAGGGATGATATCTCGGTTCTCGACAGTTGGATGGGGCAGACAGTGCATTGATTTTCGATACGGCTAGACATGGGGGCAGGGCGAAGGTAGAGCAGCCCCCATCCCGCACCTGGCCCGGCTTACACAGTCTACCGTACATTGTTAATAAGCCCTTATTGCAGCAGAGGGGTTGCACAGATATTAATGTAGTTGTTGAATAGGTAATTTAAGGTTTGACAAATTGTAAATAATTTGGCATGACTAGTTATTCATAATAGCTTTTCTCTTCTAATTTTCGATTGGATTTGACTTTTATATTTTCTAGTGACATGATTTAAGAACACTTTAATTTAATAAAAACTTTCACACCCTATTCCATACTCTTGAGGCCTAGAGCAATAATTGCCAGAAAGGTAGACTTTCTAGAAATGGTTAATTTTTTATATCATATGATAGATAAACAGGCAACCTGATGGAAAGTGGTCATTGCTTCTTGGACTTTAGCAACACCAGAGGTATTACCAATGCGTTGCCCATCTTTAAAACCCCGGGACAAGTTGCTCCGGCAGCAAAAATCCCTATCCCATGGAGCACTGGAGACCCTATTCACTGGCAGAAACACAATATTATTTAAAATAAGTAGTATTGTTTGGTTGCAATATTATTTAAGGTATGTCACGAGTCTTCTATAATAATACTAGTAGACCTGGCGCGACTTCGTTCGTAGAGGATCAACCCCTTTTCTCTTGCTTGTATAAGCACCTAAGTATCTATTGTTGAAATCCTATTTAAAATTCGTTTTGTTGTCTAAAAGATCTAAGCGTACATAGGGACGACGGCGGGAAGCGACTTTTTTTAACTGTGTATAGAAGTCTCTTTAAAATTGTGATGCTAGAAGACCCAGTGATTATGGCTGTGCTCACCCACATGGATTTTTTTTTTTTATTATATAATATTTGTACAAATAACATGCCATTAAGAATATTATATTTAAAGTAATATGCTTATTGCTTTCTAAACAACAAGAATATACAAATATTTCATATACTTGTTGAGTACTCCTCGATTAATTAATTAATTAATTTATTATTTAAATGCTTTCAGACTTACAGTTGAGAAACCAAAACGTCTGGAGAGCCATTATTTACATTTAGGTACTTATCTCAATATATATAACAGTCAAACTTAATTATGTTACTACAGCTTTACCAATTAGTGCATATTTTTATAATATTTTGAATAGTAGTGCCAAAGATATCAACTTCGACCCGGTCTGTTACCAGTTGATTTAGTAGTGTGAGTGCGTGCGGTGTAGAAGCATACCTGGCGGTGTCCGTACGCGCGGGCGCCGGTGCAAACAGCTGGTGCCTGCGTCCCGCTCGCGTATTTCTATTAGGCACATACAGTGAACATATAGATAAAGTGCTAGGGTTATTTACCTTTCCATTAAAGAGGAGGAAGTAGTGCAATACTAGTGCGAGCTCCCGTCTTAGTTTCAAAGTATTAATACCTACCATACCTGATACAAAGAGATATGTATATAGGTAGGGATAGTATCCATATAGTTTCATGTACAGATAACGGCAAAACTTTTTTTGGACCCGTTCTATCATGACTGTGTACGTGATTTCATGTGGGTCCCAAACTAGCGAATTGAATTCGAGTTTACTACGTACAAATGCATAATACAGAAGCAAGATAGTTTCCCTATCATAAAATCTAGCTGTTTGCCACAGTACAAATCCTAAGGACTTGAATATTTTTTTACACATTTCTGTGATATGGTAGTTGAATGTTAGCTCAACATCAAAGAATAGACCCAAATCTCTAATAATATACACCCGCTGAATCGGTGTTCCATCTATTTCGTTGGTATAATTAATAAGTAAACGGGATCGAGTGAATGAGATGGTTTTACATTTTGCAATGTTGAACTCGAGTTGGTTCCGCTTACTCCACTCAACGACATTATTGATGTCGCGCTGAAGTGCTTCACAATCCTCATTCGTCTCTATACCCAACAGCTTCAGGTCATCAGCAAACATGAGACACACGGCCGTACTAACAACCTTTGGAAGGTCATTGATCATGATAAGAAATTGAGTCGGTCCAAGCGTACTTCCTTGGATAACACCGGAAGTAGTCAAATATGGTTCTGATTGATGGTCTTGAAATTGGACATACTGAAAACGGTTGGATAAATAATTTTCAAATAATTTTACAAATTTTGGAGAAAAGCCTAGAGCTGAAAACTTGTCAAGAAGGACCTTTGTGTTTACACGATCGAACGCTTTTTTGTAATCAAAATATGCAGCATCTAACTGCCTGCAATGGTCCATTTTGGCGGTTGCATAGTCGACAAAATTTATAAGATTAGTCGCTGTGGATTTTCCTGCCCTGAAACCGTGCTGACAGTCGCTCAAATGAGGTTGAATTTTCCTACAAATAAACCGATTTAAAATGAATTCAAGGACCTTACCAAATCCCGATAGCACAGCAATAGGTCGGTAGTTTTCGATCTGTGACCTAGAACCATTCTTGGGTATCGTGTGACTCTAGAGATTTTCCACATATCTGGGTATGTACTAGTTTTTAATACCAGATTAAAAATATGCAACAGAGTATAAAAAAGTCTATGCAGTCTTTTATTAAAAATGAAGGAATTCCGTCAGGACCAACCGAGGAGGACGCCTTCAAACGTTTAACTGCAATAATAGGACCACGCTAAGTCCGAATCAACTGACAGTGGTAGAAAATATAAAGTGTGGATATGGCAATATCGATTGGATAATCTGTCCTTGTCAGTCATTCTCTATTATTATTTAGGCGATCCGCACACTGGATCGCAGCACCGTACGGTTGTGCGTGACGTGCGTTAGTGCGTGACATAAAGTTCTTTAAGGTATCATTGGTTTCTTTGGAAATCACTCACAGTCATAGACAAAATATTTACTAACCTAATAGAGCAGCCATCACAAACAAAAATATGGTACCAACCTGTCACGTGCGGGATGTGCGGGGGGAGGCTGCTAAGTCATAGAATGACCGATGAAATGTTATCATTTTCTTTATTTTTGGCCCTCGAATGGTTCGTACAGTTTTTAATGCACAAGGTGGCGTTTTTTTGAATATCCAAGCCACTGTCAGATTGGTCCGCGTCGCGCAATGTCTCAGAACTGACTGCGGCCACTATTGTCCATGGACCGCAAAGCGTAGTTCAAAGAAAATACTTGCGGTGTCTCCTCTATTACGTTAGTAAATATTTTCTATATGCTCACAGTCGAACACACTGAAATCGCATCCACGCGTGTTCGTGCGGATTCGACGTTTTTTGTCTTTGACACATTTTACACTGGCTGCGGGTCAGATAAGTTTTTGGCGCTGTACTTTCTACATAAAAGACGTCAAATAGGCCGCTGCTGTGAAGTGAGGTCTCCAGGATTGTCAAATAAGTGTTCCGTTACTCAGTTCTCAAATTATTTTTCGCCTAAATATTATAATTTTATGAAAAGATTATAACTTTTTATTGTATATAAAACAATATAAATATTCCCATATTTCCAAATATCGCCAGAATGAATGCTGCGCTCCAATGTGCCAATCGCCTCAACAATATTTTTCAAGTCAGTCAAATTCTTTGTTATGACTTTTATGAATGACGTTCTATGACAGATAAAAGACATGGCATAAGTTGCCATACAGAGATTTTAATTTTTTTTTTTAAAGCGATTTTTACTTAGCGTGGTCCTACTATATACGTATATCAATTTCAGTTATGTTATCCAAAGTAATATTTGGAGGGAATGACGTGTCCTCACTGATGTGTGAATTTGACATTCGTGTGTCATTCAAAAACACTGACTTAAAATTATGTGCAAAATCATTCGCTGTCTTCACGAGCAACTGGCGATCCCTGATATTGAAATTCCTCGCATGGATGCACCGAGGTTTGCTGCTCCTTAACAAACCTCCAAAAGCTCTTAGGATCCGTACGAATATTATTCTCGGTCACAGCGATGTACTCATTGTACCTAACATCAATAAGTCGCTTTGCGTATCCCCTGTACCCCTGTATAATAGAATGTCTAGACACAAAGGTAAGGGTAAAAACGGATTAAATATTTGTAGACGAATAGATGTTTTCGTAGAAAAATTTTCTCTTTGAGGAAAATCAGAAGTAGAAGTATTAATGATCAGTTGCTAGGCGACTCTCCACGTAGGCGCGATTAACGATTAACGGTTCTCTAAGCAATTCATGTCTACGCGTAGAGATAATTAACGAACGTCTACGGAATTAGTCATAATGAACTAATTAAGCTGTATTCACATCCGTTAGTCCTCTTATTCGCCCACATGGGAAATGCGAGCCCTATTGATTCGATGCGGAAGGCACAGGACCGGCCTTTGTGGCCTTTTGACCTCTGGGGAGGCGTATGCCCAGCAGTGGGCTTCTTTCGGCTGGTATAATAATGATTGATTTTTGAAATCTGAATGCCTGAGAAAGTAATTTTCTAATAAACCTCTTAGATATTTCATGTCTAAATTCATTAAATTAGTGAACGTGACTAGCTTCTGGATCTTTTCGGATGAAAAATATTGCTTGCGATATATACGATCGTGTGTGGTTAAAGTGCAAATCAAAAGACAATTTAGACAGCATCATCACAAGTCGGCAACAGTGATGGTTTGGGCAGCGGTAACTGCCACAGGACGCTTACCATTGGCTTTTATGGAACAGGGTGTAAAGATGAACAAATCTACCTCGAATAAATTTTAGACGATGCTTTGTTACGATAGACACGTTAACAAATCGGTAGAAACCATTAGACATTTTTATAAGACTCGACACCATCCCATAAAAGCCGTCGTTTTTACAAGCTTTTATTTAACTTACACTGTTCGTATGTATGTAAGTTGTCAGTCAAAATTTAGAATCAATTTTTCGACTTTTTGTTGGTATCCGATTGAGCTGAAATTTGGTATACATAAGTAACTTGGATGACAATGCATTAAAACGATACCATGGAGTTGGTCTGATGATGGCGTCGGAAGGTTGTCATAGGAACAAATAACCGCAATAAGATAACCTCATCGTGTTTGGGCTCTTTGGGATGGTCTCGATGAGTAGGTACTGTAGCACAATTGAAGTTATATTCGTGATAGTATCTACAAGAAATTATACAAAATACATAGGATACCTTACATCATTATACATAATTATTACCTAGCCAGTGCTATGTGTGATCAACGTGACAGGCTAAAAGCCTGCGTCCTACTTGCTCCGACCTATCTAAGGCTACAGGCCTACATCCTACTTGCTCTAACCTTGCTTAACCGACTAAAGCCCCGGTTACCCTACGGGAGCAGCAGGCCAACCCGAACGCCTACTTAACTTAGAGCCCGTTCAAACATACGGCCTCCGAAACCTACCTGTCTTAGAGCCCATCCTTTTTTCATTTTTTCATTTGAGAAATTATTTACAAAATAAAGTTGCCATCTTCATTTCTTCACAAAAATGAATGATGTACTACATCCAATGGATTTTTCAATATGGTCCATTCGTAACTATGGCAAACTAAATAATAAACTAAACAATATAAGACGGCTGATGCCTTTAAAGATCGCTCTTTGACTAGAACAGGACAAAATACTATCAGACCGCATTCGTACCGCAAGTGGATTCTTCAGGACAGACTCGATGCTGTTACCCTTGCTAAAGGTGGTAGGTACATTGAACAATAACAACGTTTTCTTACTTTAAAACGTTATTCCGATTTCCTAGAAGTAGTTTTCTGTGGATAAGTTTCCGAAGAAGAAATATCAAAATTGACAACATAAAAGCATTTATAACACTTCGAGTGACGGATCCTGTAGACTGCCTTAATGGTTTCAACTTAATAAAATGAACAATAAATTTACTGATATTTTCTAACAAAATTAATCGAGCCTGCAATGTACTGCAGCCATCCCATCGTGTCCAGTCGGAATACTTGGCATTGACATTGACGTCGTCCCAGTACCAAGGAAATCCATTGATTACGGATTGTAAGTTTAAATTAATATTTCTCTTGAGTTTAAGTACTTTACATAGGAGCATTAGGATTAGATCAAGGCAACTACACGGATACTCTGAAATCATCGTTTTAAAACTGCTGCTGTCATATGCCACGTATATCGTATATGTCTGGTATGACGAGTAAACCGATGGAGTGCTCGGAAAATGAATTACCATGGCACAAAGTAAAAGCTCATCTCAGTCGCTTCGCTACTACAAGCCAGACATATCGATCCGCCCAAAATGCGCAGATATTTCTTTTTAGGCAACATCACAGCAGCCATATTCAAAAGCTCGAAATTATTATTATTGAATCAATTTCGGACCCTCCAGTTTGCTTTTGCCTCTCCCTCACCCCATGGGGGTGTGGGGTGTGGGTTGTGTTGGGGGTCGTGTGGCAGGTATATAGGGTGCACTTTGAAGTCTGGACGCTTTGGCAATTAGTAACGTAACTATATTATCGTGGACGTCATATAGTTGAGAGGTGGCATTGAGGGGGTTGAAGGATGGCAGGAGTACATTTTTGTTGCGGAGGCTTAGTGAATGCTTGATATAATATTTTAAAAAGCCTACATTAAGTAATCTTTTATTGAAATAATGTTAATTCATATTTCTTTATTTTAGCGCAAAAACCTTCTCCCTGTATCACTAATACTAAATAGTAGGCTGTGAACTTTATAATTGTAATTAGTAGATTTCGGTATTCCTTAGTAAATGTTCGTAATAATGACGCATTTTCCATCTTTATAACATAAACTCATTATGTTCCTTTAGTAAAAACGGTTACTATATAGGAGCGTGGTGGTTCGGATAGGTTTGTCTAGTGGAATGACTCGCCTAATAAAAGCTTATTAAATTTTAAATACTAAATAAGCCCAGAATGTGCCCAGTATTTGGTATATTTTCAGCAGATGTCTGATGTACGTAGTATCAATTTAGTAGAATCTGGTAGATTTTCATGTTATCTTCTAATAGATTCCGAAAATAAAATGTGGTCACACTGGTTCTATAGTGAACCAAAATATCGTAGCCTCATATTGTGGTCATGCATGTTATAACGTGATCGTGAATATATTTCCCTACAATTTACTTCCCTTACATCGTACCTTGGAAATCCATCGTCACGTTTAAAATTATAAAGGTCGCCTTTGTCACGTGGCTTTCAAACAATTTCAGACATTTTTCGTGGACGAAAGCCTCGTAAAGTTTGTTTTAATTGAAATTGCTTTCTTTTTAACGTCATGCCACAGATTTTCTATAGGTTTTCAATCTGGCCTGTTTGCAGGCTAGTGTAAGAGGGAAGTGTTCCCTAAAAAAAACGTTTGACACTATTCGCTGTATGTTTAGGGTCATGGTCATGATGGAAGATCTACGTTACAGGCATACAGTCGTCGGAGTAGGTAATTTTATTAAGCTTTACCGGACGGGTCCAAACCCTGAAGAACATCCCCCTACTTTAATATTTCCACCAACCACCGTACTTGACTATGCTTCTTGTCTTATATCAAAGCAAAACAGAGGAAGTCTTGTGTATTTATAATAGAAAACAAGGTTTATAAAAAAAAAACTTAGCTTCCTCTAGTTTTCAGCGTACCAGTTTTGACGAGACATTTCTAAAGCAAAAACTTAATTTATTGGTTGGAACCTTTACAGCCTTTTTACATGGGTCTTGTTTAGCTATGTGTACCATTAACATATCTTCTATGGGCGATGTTTTCCTCGGTCGAGCCTTTCTGAGTACGTTTTCATTTGGTCCGTATCTTTTATAATGGTCAATACCATTAACAACTTTGCAGAACATTTTAAATGTTCAGTTATTCTCCTGATGTCCACTTTTGACCGAAATGCAAAATAACTATTATTTGTCTAGTTGACGCGTCACAACTATTAATTTTGTCCATTTTCAACAAAACCTATTATTTCCAAATTGATTGATATTCAATTGACGCCAAAACGGTAGAAAAAGCGAAAATAGAAGAGCTTTTTTTTCAATTTCGAGATAGCGACGATCCATGGATGCCTTTCTTAAAGTGTTTGTATTTAGTTGTCCAACCCGTCAGTACCAGAAAATAGACCTAGATTGCTTTAATCTCTTTGTGAAAGTGGCTAAATTATTGCATGATGATATTAGGTAATTAATCTATACAGGGTGTAAAAAGACCGCTAGCATTAATTGAAACCTCATATTCTACCCATGAAACTAAACAACTTTCCCCAAGAAACATACCCGCGAAACTCATAGTTTAGGCAGAAATCGAGATTATTTAAAAAAAGTTGTATTTTTGTACTCAAAAAAAATATCAAGTATCGATAACTAAATCGTTCACAATTAATTTAGACACCCAAAGTTCAAATTTAAGTTGAAATAAATGCACTTTAAGTAAAAGCACGCAATGTAAAGCGTGCAGGGGATGCAGTCTCGACATACATAGCGATCGCAAACATATCGATTTCAGTCGTTATGTCATAAGGATTAGATAGATAGATATAGTAGGACCACGCTAAGTCCGAATCCCTTTAAAAAAAAAAAAAAAAAATCTCTGTATGGCAACTAATGCCATGTCTTTTATCCGTCATAGAACGTCATTCATAAAAGTCATAACAAAGAATTTGACTGATTTGAAAAATATTGTTGAGGCGATTGGCACCTTGGAGCGTAGCATTCATTCTGGCGAACTTTGGAAATATGTATAATTTTTATATTGTTTTATATACAATAAAAAATTTAGGAATTCTCCAAATTGATATGATCTTTTCATAAAATTATATTATTTAAGCGAAAAATAATTAGAGAACTGAGTAACGGAATACCTATTTGACAATCCTGGAGACCTCACTTCACAGCAGCGGCCTATTTGACGCCTTTTTATGTGGAAAGTACAGCGCCAAAAACTTATCTGACCCGCAGCCCGTGTCAAATGTGTCAAAGAAAAAAAACGACAGATCCGCACGAACACGCGTCGAAGCGTTTTCAGTGTGTTCGACTATGAGTACTTTTCATAGAAACCGATGACCGCTCAAATAACTTTATGTCACGCACTAACGCACGTCACGCACAACTGTACGGTGCTGCGTTCCAGTGTGCGGATCGCCTAAATAATAATGGACAATGACTGACAAGGACAGATTATCCAATAGATATTGCCATATCCATATTTTATATTTTCTACCACTGTCAGTTGATTCGGACTAAGCGTGGTCCTATTATAGTATACTCTTTATTGCACACAAAATTACAAAAAATACAATTTAACAGGACTCAAATATTGTGGGCAAAGTCGACCTTATCGCTACAAGCGATCTCTTCTAGGCAATCCTTGTCTAGAAAGAGAAAAAGATAAACATGAGTCAGACAAGCAACAAAAATATCATTAATCATCTAGATAACTACTATATTATAAGCTAATAATTTTACACCTACATACATTAGTATATACACACTATAGGCTACAACATGTCGCACCTACGGTGCTACAACGTCACTTATGCAAATGATGTTATTTTTCAGGAGAAGTGTTTGAAAATTCGACGTCTTATAATGAAATATAGTTCTTCTTGTCTAAAGAAATGAACATGTAATATTTAAACTAGAACTTTAAACTTCATAATGAAATCATCGAAAACATCACACGATGTTGTTATTGAAAAATATACATGATTGAAATTTAAAACCCTCCCAGTTGTGACGTTATGGCACTAGAAAACTATAAATTGGGCAATTATGTCATAAAAACTAAAACACCAAAATATTTATTTTTTAAGTTTTATTGACAAAATAGCAAATAACTTATTTGCTAATTCTACATTGAATCTTAATAATTAATCAGACTTTTTAAACATAGTTATGGCACCCGTAGATATTATGGTATTTAAATATAATTACGCAATAATCAACAGTATAACAATCAAATTCTTTATAAGGTCAACTATCACAAATTTCAAGCTCGCTCTGCTCGTTCATTAATTATTTCATCACCCCAGCTTTTATGACCTCTAACGTCAAAAATGCTTTTAAAATTTCGAGCTCGCTCACACATTCATTGTTAATACCAGCTTTTAAAACCCAATATGTCCGGGCTCGCTCCGCTCGCTCTTTCATTTACTGATCACCCCACTAAAACTTTTTAGCTCAGGGCGCTCGCTCATTGATTGGTCCCTATAATTTTGACATTGTACCCCCCCCCCCCCCCTGAACCAAATCCTGGATCCACGTGAAGGCCAACGGTGTATGAGATACACTAGAAGATCACCCGTGGAGGGACTCTACGTTATACTGGTTGGCGAGGCTCTGGATATTAAAAATCTGAAATGTATACATTTTGTAAAATCAAACATCACACCACATGTAAATAAAATTTTAATATGACTGATGACGAGTTGTCCAAATCGGTCACAATA
Organism: Blastobasis lacticolella; assembly: GCA_905147135.1. Taxonomy (NCBI): domain Eukaryota; kingdom Metazoa; phylum Arthropoda; class Insecta; order Lepidoptera; family Blastobasidae; genus Blastobasis; species Blastobasis lacticolella. The sequence continues at coordinate 9,340,055 of LR990039.1, read as the reverse complement.
TGTTAAAATTATATGTTTTAAAACATTATAGTTTAAATGTTGGAGTACAATTTATTTATTATATTTATTTATTTAATTATCCCTTCTTTTAGTAAACTGATTTTGGCTAAAGATGCATCAAATGCCGTTACTGTTGCTGAAGGGGCAAAGGAAAATTTTCTTGAACTGGTAATGCACCTATGCTCTATTTCGGTACACAAAAGATTTTTGAATTATATTAAAGGAGCTCCATCAATAATACACTATACAATGTATAACTATAATGCTAGAGAGCTCAAATTTCAAGTATACCAAAGCATAGCAGACTTACAACACAAGGTCTTATTCATAATAGTTATTGTTCAAATATGTTTTGTCACTTTCTATTATTATTCTACTTTTTATTAATTAGACGGCTAAATTTGGATTCTCTTTCATGTAACTCCGGTATATTTTAAAATTCGGACCTTGTGACGATAACAGGCAATTTTGTAATTTTAAAATTATAGAAATAACTGAATTGGATACGACATTTTCATATGTAAAGATCTACTAGCACTATTCCGATAAACCTCTTATAGTTGGACTGTGACTGGCCCGCCCCAAGCAGAAGGTCCACTAGAAACAATGCGCCATTTCCGTCACGCACACATTGTCGTTACGTTTACAGGCATTCTCAAGCAGTTTCAAGCAGTGCTCGGCCGCGATTGTTAACGCGAGAATTCGTAGTAGTGTTGACTTAAATTGAATATTATTTAATTAACCGATATTATTATTGATAAATTTAAATACTCTTTTCATAATTCAGAATATACAGGGTGTTTCATAATACATGTATAAAGCCGTGAACTGGATGGAGTGCTAAACGTATTAAAACGATAGGTACAATTATTTTTTTCGTGCGTGGAATAGTTACCGAGAAAATGACTATCGAACTTTTTGTTTTTCAATGTCGATAATCACATTTTGAAAACGAAAGACCGCATCTCTAGAAATCAGTTGTAATAGATCACTCAAGTTCATAATCAGGTCAATCAACTGAATAATACAATTTTACCAGTTACAGATAGGATATAGGTTTTGTGCCTTTAAGTCTTTTCTACCTACCGTTTCATATGAGTTTTAAAATTCAATCTAAAGATCACTACGATCAATACCTCAAGTGGCTGGTTAATAAAATTATTATTACAAGCAGCTCGTGAGCAGTCCGGCACAAAAACAAGACATTTCGATGTTTGTTTCTACTTTAATTTATTTGTTTCTTGTTGCCTTCAACACAATGTTGCACCTAGGTACATAGTCTTCAAACTAATTGCGAAAACACTATAAACATTAATAGGCAAAAAAGTTACAGCTTGATTTCGCGTCTGCGCCATATCTTCTATTGTACTAGGCAGTCATGACTGAAGCAGGTGGACTATGTACGGGATACTGATATCACAGGGTGTTCATAAAGTACATTCACTACATTTTAATATTTTTGGAAAGTGCAGCAAAACAACACGATATTGTTGTTATACTTTATTGTCTATTTTTTCACTCAGTCTTCATCCTGTTGAATGCATGTTGTGAGTCTTGGCACAAGTTTATGCATTTCTCGTTGAACTTTTCCGCCAGCTCCGAAATAAGGAAAGATGTCATTTTAGTACCTATCTAATAGTAATTATTAAATTCTACTCATGTATGAATTCAAGAAGGTGAATATTAAATTTGAAAAGCTGAAAAAATACCTAGCAACACTATTTACGGACTAGGTACGGTCAGGAGACCCGGTTTTACCCTATCTTCAATTTACTAGTAACAGACGCTACGGTTTGCCTTGAGCCGACCAATCATCAGTTGCAGTCGATACTAATCCTTACGAAGTACAAAATAAAGCAGCTTTTGGGTTAATACGGATGCGCGGGAATGCCGTCCTTGGTCGGACGTCCGACCACGCATTCCACACTCAAATGCGACTATTTTATCTTGCGTAAGGATTAGTATCAACTGCAACTAATGGTTGGTTGGCTCCAGAAAAAGGGGAACGTCTGTTACTACTTAGTTTTTAGTGTCAACAACGCTTAAGAAACAAATATGTACCTAGTGGCCTAGTGGCAGTACAATTACTTGTTTTATGCTACGCAGTGATAGTCCACCTGAAGGCAAGCGGTAACCGTCGCCCATTACATCTACGATTTAAGCATTTAGGTTGCAGGCAACAAACATGCAGAACAGCAGATGCGTTGTCACTGTGAGGACTAAGATGAAATGCGTCATGCCTGTATTTGCACTGGCTTATTTTATGGACACCCCACGTACTAGGCGCAATATTAAGGAGGTCTAAATTATCCGTTTTGTATTTTTTGGTTTCGAGGGTTCTGTACAAAAAAATATTGTACTCAATTATGATTTTAATTCAAAAGGTTCATTCATAGTTTTTACGAAAGTGCACCACCACCTAACTAATAACAAAGTAGTCTTATTCAAATTACTGTAGCATATTAATGTAGCAAACTCTAATTAATGTAACATCTTTGTCTTTTTACGAGTTTGCTTTCTCATGTCATGTCTGTCAGTCATGTTTCAGTGTCGCGTAGGTAATCGTACCTATCGTTTTCACGAACATTTCTTATCAACTAAAATTAACTAAATGATTCTTAGTTGATGGAGCCATACCTGTAAATATCCCATGCTTCACCCAATTGGAGAACCTAGGTCACCTAGGTGGAGCACGGACCCAAACACAATTTTAGAAATAACTGTCTAGGTTACTGTCATTGTACCAAACTACCCGATAAAATAGTGATAAGCAAATGTAGGCCATCGCCATAAGGATTATTATTAAGCCCACAGTTGGATTCGCTTGAGACTCACTTTATCAAATAAAAAAAAAATCAACATTATGGTGCAACTACCAGGAGAACATAAAACGAGAGAACATAAAAGGCGAAATAAGTTAGACCCCTAAAACACGGATCCCTAAGTACGAATCCTCTTGCACGTGCCGTCAAGGTCAAGGTCAAGGCCGGCGCCGGAGCTGTGGCGGCGCCTTTGACATCAAAATAGAAACTGAAAACTAAAAAATCTAAAAATAGAATACTTTGGCGGGCCGTTCTTTATTTTGTGGTTTGACCCACGGCGCGACTTCCATTGACGAAATTTGCCTACTTTCGCGTCGTATTCGTTCATTCAGTTTTTAGCTTTTCGCGTGACCGAAATGATTGTTGCGTTGTAGTTGTAGGATACCTAAGTACCTATTGTGAAGATAACTGTGATAAGAGTGTTAACGATGTGAACGAATGATTTATAGCTTCAGGTACCAGTATTAACGTAGTCTTGTCTGTGTTCAGCGTTCAACGTTTAAGTATTGTGATAATCATTATTCTGTGTATGAATGCAAGCTAGCAGTAGGCCAAACACCATGGTACCTACCTATTTACGTATTGCATAGCAACCAGAGCCTGCGTAGTGTTGTGTATCTGTGTGTATGGAGTGTACCTACATAGCTACGCTACGATACGAGTGCAAGCTTACTTGATAGTTAATACCTATCAGTCATCCGAGCCACAAGAAAGCAAGAAAGTATGGCACCTGACGCTGTTTGTTTTCATAAAATAACTTTAAAAAGGTACGTACCTACATGCTTTAAAGGTCTAGGTTCTAGCTAGACTTTAAGATATGCTACCTAGCTAGTACCTAATCGTAACGTTAGGAGGTTCTTTTCCGACGGGAAATAGGCAGAAAAGACAACGCTTTTATCTGTTCATGAAAACATGTAGGTATTTAGTAAAACCTGTCTGTAATCTGTTTCAACAAAACTAGTCTCATAAGTGGTTCCCTACGCTACGTAGGTCCCTAGATGAGTGAACCATTTTAGTAGGTCATAGTACCTATTTATTTGTGTAGAACGATTTATCAATTGAACGAATTCTGTTTTAGTTATGTAGCTATCTTAAGTATGTTTTTCAAGAACGTTGGTGGCTGGGCGGTTGAGTATCCGACCCGTAAGCGAGAGAGGTGCCGGGTTCGAATCCCGCTGTGGCAATGTACCAATGACTATTTTCTGAGTTATGTACATTAGTTGAAATTAACCGATGCTCCTATGGTGAGGGAAACATCATGATGAAATCTGCAAATTCTGGCAACTGAAATTGTAACCATGATCCAATCGAGTCAGGTTCCCCTGGTAGCAGGGTCATGGAGGTCAGATGGTAGTCGCTCTACTGTAACAAATTCTTTTCTGTCCACAAAATTATTTTCCGTGCCCGTGGTCCGCCTTGACTATGGTCCATGATCTAGGATTTGGCAGATTAGGTAATTAATTGCAGTGGAGCGACTGCCAACTGACATTCCTGGCTCCTAACCCTGCTACCAAGGGAACCTGACCAGATTTAATCATGGTTACTTACACATTCAGTCGTCTGAACTGAATGTGTAAGTTTCATCATGATAATTTCCCTTACCGTGAAAGCATCGGTTAGTATTCAGCTAATGTGCATAACTTAAAAAAGAGTTATTGGTACATGGCGGCAGAGGGATTCGAACCTGGTACCTCTCGTGTACGAGTCGGATACCGCAACCTTAGGCCACCGACGCTCCGACTATTTAAGCATACCTACCTATTGAAAATAATTAGTGTAGGCAAGTTCCTAGTTAATTTGGTAGAGCCTATTCATGTAGATAAGTAGGTAACATTTAGTACGACGCCTGGTAGTAAGATGAAGGAGGTTGGTTTGTTTTGATATGAATGGCACGAGGTTATTACTCGTCCTTATGGTGTGTACACACTCAACGTACGCCAACGAAGGGCTGTCGGCCGAATTATTTGGACTTCTAAGGTCTAATACTTGCATTTCGTGGTCAAGCAAACGATCTTTGGGAGTTTTGGGAACCGATTCGGGCTCGTATTTGCACGTTTGTTTGTTGGCCTTCGGTATCCGCCCAAACTGCGATTGGATGATTACTTCTATCCGTTTGATGTTACCGCCACGCTGCACTGCGGATTGCCGGCCGGCACACGCCAACGGGACAATCGTTGGCCGAAACGGGTGCGCGTCACACATCGTCCGGTGTGTACGCAGCATTAGGCTTGAGGAGGTTGCTTTGTTTCGATAGGGGTCGCACGAGGTTATTAACCTGTTTTTTATATGATCATCAACTTGAAATAGAGCTGCGCTTAAACGTAGTCGATATGGTTATTTATCTTTAAAAATTAATATTTTTTATTAAAATTAAAATTCAATGTCCGGATAAAATGAAGTCGCCAGTGCACTCTTTGAAAGCTCTACTTTAACACCCTTTCGGCTTTATACATGTATTATGAAACACCCTGTATACATTAGCAACCCTAGTGAATCGGCAAGTTTAGGTAATAATTTTCGAAGACGACGGGAGTTGTGGTTATTAAAAAAGCTAACTCTTTTCAGATTTCAGAAGACGACGAGCTGTCACACAACATCTGCTCCCGGTGCTTGGCCAAACTAGAAGACTTGTACGAGTTCATACAAAATTGCATCAGTACGCAACGGAGTTTTAACTGTAAAGACTTATGTATATTTAAAAAAAATAGGTTCAGAAAGCGGATAAGCGTCCACATTTGTGGTGGGACAATACAAAGGGCAATTGAATATATGACTACATTTAAAGCAATGGTTAATATTCCTCGGTTAGATTTATCCACTATCATGTCTAATGATGGCACTGTTACGGAATCACTGCGCCCTAAGGAACCGCCACTTACATGGCCTGGGGAAAATGTTGTAGAGAAACTTTCTGGATCTACATCTAGCAAGACTGCTACAGGTGAAACTGTATTTCAGAGCGGTGAATATCCCAGCATTAGCATGTTAAAACATATAACCACAATTAAAGTGACAGGAGTAGGCTTACTTTACCAATGTTTACTATGTTACAAAAATTTCACTGATACTAGGATTGTACGCACGCATTACTGCCTCCAACTCCAAAATCTCGCACGCGTATATTATACTAATGCTACCCTACCAGAACCTTCTACATCCGCTACAAATGCACGCAGCCCATACCTTCCCGAGCGAGTAGTGTCTCCTGATCCACCGCCACCACAACCGAAACCTTCGACCGCAAGCAAGACCAAGGGTAAACCAGAGAATAATGAGGACACGCAGCCAGAACTAACAATGCCATGTTCAAACTCAACAGGGGGTTCGGTGGCGCCTGCTGTAAGCGGCACGTTGGCGTCAGGTGTGCTACCGTCTATACCAAATTTAAATTGTCCATATAAATTATTACCTGGTCCTGAGAACAACACATATCTGTTAGTGGCGGAACCTAAATCTCAAACTACATCCTATCAAAACAGACCCCACCAACAGCAGTTGCAGCAGATTGAGGAGGGGCCCATAGTTATCCTAGATGATATTAAAGAAGAATTAGATGAAATCAAGGAAGAGCCAATTGAGATAATGGATGATCCAGTTGAGGAAGTACCAGAAGAGATAAAAACCGAGCCTAATGATAACATAGAAATAACCATAGAAATGCCATATTCTGAAGACCTTATTCAAGCTTCTGAATTTTCAAATAAGCCCCACACCGTAGCATCTGAACCGAATCCACAATTTTTTTCGGTTTCACCCCAAAAGAAGCTGTGTCCAATATCAGCAAAAAGTCCGCGTCCGATTGAAGAATCAGGCCCTGTCATAACGAGTGTAACCAGTGTTGCTAACGACTTTACTGATGTAGGTCCTTTACTGGAACCATCTTACTCATTGTCCACGAATGTACCTAAGAATAAAAGTAACAAATCTCAAGTCGAGCTTTATGGTTGCGAAGCATGTCCTGCTACTTTTATTCGACATCAAAAGGTAATTGATCACCTTCAGTCTAATTCGCATGATAATGACCCGGAAGGAGAACCTGAAAAAAAGAAAAGAAAAACTCGCAAGCGACACCATGATGTGTAAACTTTAGGAGTGAGTACTTAGTGATTAAGGAACTTGATAATGACAATTCGTTTAAGTGTGATATTACTTCGTCATATATTCGTATTCGTATATTGGGTTGTCGTCAATTTATTGAACAGGCGTATTATTGGTTGTTGGTGGTTTGACGTGTTTATACATCGTTGGTGATCGGCAGATCGTTGAACATACAAATATGGGGGGTAGGTGGGGTCGTCTCCTACCTATTCAGCCAATAAAAAAAAACCTGGTCATAAAAAACTTTTTATGGGAATTTTATTTTTCTTTTTTATAGCTAGGTCCAATTTTTTTTATATTAAAATCTTAAGGGATTGTAGGTCCTTAGAAAATTTATATTTGTTGCAGGTTAATGCTAGAAACAAAGTTGTTTTTTGTTTGAATTTTATGTTTGGACCCCCAAACATAAAATAAAAGTAAAAAAAATGTAAAGCTCAACTTTGCGTTGCATTTAAAAAAAAGTAAAGGTGATGGAAGGCTTCAGATTTTTTAAAAACATCTCTAGAGTGTAGGCTTTCTAACGTTATGTAATTTGTTTCGAAATCTTTTTCGTAACCAGTTATTAATTTTTTTTATAGCTTTAAAAAAGAAAAAGTTATAGGGATTCAAAGGTATGAAAGTGGCGAAATTTCAAAAAGTAAAGAAATCTCATAAGTTTTTTATGGCCAGGATTTTTTTTTATTGTCTGAATAGGTAGGAGATGACCCACCTACCCCCTGCCGATCATTCTGTATATTGTCATGCCGATTTTTATACTGACTATTTCCGTTATACCGCGTCTGTTAGGGAAATTAGAGAAAGATGCTGGGCGTCTACAACAGGGTTTATGTTTGAATATATTTACTGTAAAACTCTTGTTGTCAAACTAGGCTTATATTAATGTTATCTCAGCGAGGTTAACTCGGTCTGAGGGGGAAGGGAGAGAATGTGAAGGGAGACTACTATTACGAATGGGACGTTACCATGCTCTAACTCATCGGTTGGGGCAAGTCCCATAAAGTATTTACGAATGATGGAAACAGTGTATTAAAAATTATGCACCCACTTGCACTGGTGGCGTCCAATTGAAATTTACAGAAATATATAAATATATATTCGTGGACAAATTCACACAGCGTCATCTAGCCCCAAACTAAGCAAAGCTTATACTATGGGTGCTAGATAACTGACATACTACTTAAATACTTTTTTTTTTAAATACATAGAAATTAAAATTCATCATTTCAATTTCTGCCCGGCTGGGAATCGAACCCAGGTCCTCTTGCGTAGCAGATGTTGACCATTGAACCACTCAGGTCGTCGATTATATGTCTTCTATGTGTGATCTGCTTGAAACTAGCGGCCAGAGCGATAAACTGGATGTGCATAGTTAGTTTGATCACCAAACACTACAGGTACTTACCAAATATAATGAAATGATCCAATGTCTGGATGCAAGCTTATCAAGCTAACCATCGCTCTATCTAAGAAAACCCCAGCTAGAATAAGTAGACCGGCATTTATTGTGTACTATAATCATTATGTTCAAGATTGAATGTATTTTACCTTTAAGGTCGGGGTGCGGAAGAAACCGCTATAATTCATCGAGCTAACCATAGCTCTATCTAACACACCCCCGTTAGATTAAGCAGTCACATCGGTATTATTGTGATAATTATGTTTAAGATTCAATGTAATTTACCCTTAAGGTCAGTTTGCTGACTTTACCACTAGTGTTACTTTATTTTTTCTATTTTGATACAATTTCACCTATCCTTTCTTTTTAAATTAGTAACTTATGGATGTTGTGTGTTGTGATTGAGTTCTCAATAGGATTAAGTTACGAATTGTTCACATTATGATATTTATTATGTACTATTTTTACCTATGGTAAATGTCTAAACAGAGTGGAACCTGCCATCACATGGATGGATAAAACAAGGCAGCCCATCTGCTGACACAGTACACTGGCTTTATTGGGCTCCCACGAATGTTTACTTACCGGTAAAAGGATAATCCAGGTGTATTTCCATACTTTGCATTTTCACTTAGATGTGCACTACATTACATCGTATTTTTAAATGGTTTGATTTAAATTTTATTACGAAAATGTAACATTTACACAGATTTTTCAAAAGAAACCGTCTGGTTTTTAAATGCCCCAGCAACATGGCGAACATAACTCATGAAAAAAAGGAAAATCATTGTAGAGTGAGCGAACAGCGACTTGGGTCTAGTCTGTTGTGTCTGTGGTCATTTTCCACTACGTCATCTATGTTGGCCACTTTGACCACGGTGGCTAAAGCGTATATCAAATTAGAGTAGTGTAAGACAAATTAAGTTGTCCGCTGAGATAGCCCTGGTCAGATTCCCCTCTTCACAAGGGTATATTTAGGGTGGGCGATAAAACACACCACGAAATAGCCTCAAAGTGTGTCCTTGTGTTACGCCGCACTGTATATCGTATTACAAAGTATTATTCAAGTTGTGTTTAAATTTTTTCGCAATCTCGCGAAAATAGCGCTCTGTTTATATCGTTAGGTTACTTACAAGAAGACGTTGTGGGCGACAGATAGGGAGCACGAATTACATTGCAAACGTAATGCAAATTGCAAACTTAATGGCTGGATCAGTTTCTAAATAATGTCTAGATTATAATTAGGCACAAAGTCAGATTTTTTGAAAATTTTTTTCAAGTTTATTGGGAAAGGTATTGTCAAACAATGTCTTACAATAATCAATGTCGTTTATTTTCAATAATTTTCATTACCTACATTATACCATAATTGCATTGCATTGCATTAAGTGACGTCACCTTATTTCATGACGGCACGGAGTACCCAATGGAGCGTACGCTTAAAAGTGACCAAGCTTATGAGGATACACATGAGTGAACGCACTTTGCAAATTACCGTTTTCACTTTATTTTTTTTGTTTTTCTATAGGTACGGGTTTTGTTTCTTAAGCAGCATGAGCAACTGCTGAAGATATTATTTAAATTAGGGTCACAGAGGTATGGCAGGACACTCGACTGTAATTCCTACCTGATATGTCAACCTATGATGATTATTTATTTTATTTCATTACAATATTTATTCCTGTTCGAAGAACAGATGGCCGATGGGGCAGTAAAGTTCTCGAGTGGCGACCACGTACCGGTAGACGCAGCGTGGGTAGGCCTCCTACAAGGTGGACCGACGACCTGGTAAGGATCGCAGGTACCAGCTGGATGCGGAAAGCACAGGACCGGTCTTTGTGGAGATCTCTGGGGGAGGCCTATGCCCAGCAGTGGGCGTCTTCTGGCTGATGATGATTTATTCCAATCCTAAAACTGAATATCCTATTAAAGTACAATGTGTAGTGTCTGGTCCTGCTGAATTTACCACTAGTGTACTTCTTTTCTTTTTATAATTTTGACACATGATGCTCAAAATTAGTGATAATTATATTATACTGTGCAAGCTGACTGCGACTCGCAGTGTTGTGACAGGGCCCAACTTGTTTCATATAATTATAAGCCCATCGGGTACAAAAAAGTTAAATATAAGCTAGTTTGTAGACTTCACCGTAAAAAATGGTTTGTTGCCAAATTCTGTATACGAAATAAATAAATGTATAATCACAATTTCTTGTCTTTTTTTGCTACTACAATGTTTGTTATTTATAACTATAACTTCTTAAATTTGATCAGTAAAACAGTGAAAACGACTTGGTCGATTCTTGAGCTTCAATTTCATCATCATCATCATCACCATCCCGGCTTCCGCCAGGATCTGCTTTCCTACTTTTTCTTCTCAACTTTGCCTGATTTTCGGCATCCTCACGTCATAAGCCGTTGAACTTCTCGTTGGCGTTAATGTCCCGGTTCTGTTCTCGCGCACGAAGGCCTAGGGTTCACCTTGACCATGATCCAGGATTTGGCAGATCAGATAATCACTATGGGACTACTGCCATCAGTAGCCGTATTCACAATGATTCGAAACCGTTTCCGAACGATTCGACACGAAATTCGTGAGCTGCGAATCCGTGTCGATCGGTTCGAAAACTGTTATTCTGAATCCCGATAGATTCTACGGAAACTCAACTCTCTATAACATATGAAAATTACATCAAAATTAACTGAAACCACATTTTCCTAAGAACTTTTGCGGGGTCCTTTGTCGATTCCGTATCCGAATCCGATTTCCGAGCCATTGTGAATACGGCTACTGACCTACGTGACCCTGTTACCAGAGGAACCTGACCAGATTGGATCATGGTTACCCAAAAAGGTTGCCTGGAAGAAATCGCTTTAAGCGATAAGGCCGTCTGTTGCTTCTCCTGCTGTTTATTTAAGTTACCCATTGTATACTTTTGATTGTGCAATAAAGCGTTATTCATTCATTCATTTAGTCGCCAGAATGCGCAGGTTTCTCTCGCCGTAGGAGCATCCATTCGTGAAAAGTTGGTTACTACATGGCGGCGCTGAGGATTGAACTGTATCATTCGCCAACGAGACCGAGCCAGTGGTTTATCAGCGCGTTTCTTCTACCACTCTTCGCGACTTCATTTAATCTGGTAAAGCCCTCGTCTACATCAACGATGTCCTAATTTTGTGTAATTCCATTGATGATGGTCTAGCCATTTTGCACGGTGTTTTAAAAACACGATGGCGGGTTTTCTATAAACCTCAAGATATGCTCTTTATTGGCCTCAAAATTTGATAACAGCCGAGTCTTCAAAGAGCTAGCAGACTCACCGGTACCTAAGAATGTTAAGCAGGGACGCCAGTTTTTAGGTTAAGATGGGTGGGGTATTTTCGGAAATATAATAGGACCACGCTAAGGCTTAGTCCGAATCGACTTACAGTGGTAGAAATTATAAAGTGTGGATATGGCAATGTCGATTGGATAATCTGTCCGATTTGTTTATATTTGTTACGATTGGAAATTCGTAGTAAAATATAACATTGCAGGCTGCCTTGTTCCGTCCCTGCATTTGCGTTAGTGTGTGTGTTTTAGAGATGTGTGACATTTTGTCTCGAATTGAAAGTCGATATGTTTTCTCTGTGGTGGTTTCTTGTGGTGTGTGGTGCCGCCACCTCAAAGATTAGCACCACCCCATCGCTTCCCGTGGGTGTCGTATTGAAATGTCGTAAGAGGCGACTAAGGGACAAATCCGAAAGGTGGGCAGCAGCATCTTTCTGGGTAGATTTACATCAACTGCACTGCGATCTCCAACCCGCCTGCCAAGCGTGGAGATTATGGCAATGACCTCCCCTTTCGTGGGAGAGGCCCGAAGTCCTGCAGTGGACTGTTATGGGCTGTGATGATAATTTTTTTTCTGCTTCTGTAGATAATTTTTTTTCTATGCTTTAATGGCATGTTGTTTTAAAGTTAAGCATTTTAATTATTGTAAATTCACACTATTAAGATGCATATTTTTGTCATAATTTCTAAAATTAATTCCCGATCGCCGTGACCACGAATGAAATTACTTACCCATGAAAAGATAATCCAGGTGTATTTCCATACTTTGAGCTTTCACATTAATGTGCACTAAATTACACCGTCTTTTAAATGGTTGATTTAAATTTTATTAGGATGTTTCAAAATAAACGTCTGGTCGTTAGGAGCTGTAGCAACGTGGTGAACATAGTGATTACTTGCTCAGTGGTGGTGAACGTTCAAAACTATGCGCGCTTCACTTTCTGACTGGCTCGTTCCTACGGGTGAAAAAACGGGATAGTAAGATTCATAATCATTGTAGAGTAAGCGAACAGGGAATATTCGCATAGAAAAAAAATATTATAAAGCCATAATGAGGAGTTTTCCAGTAGGTATTGTCAGTTGGTTTCAAAAAGCATCAATAGATGGCGCTCCTACAATTTTGGTAATCTTTTTTAAATCTGTATGATGGTGGCAGTGATTTCATGCAACCAACTAATACTAAACTTAAAAATAAAATGTTTATTAATATAAACATAACTGTTAAAGGTTGAACCAACTGTACAAAGAAATATTTATATAAGTTGGCACTATGTTCCATTATTATTACAACCTCTAAAATGGTTGTAAACTATTGACAAATACAATATTATCCAATACAACGTACCCAGTGTTTATATCATCTTTGCTAAGAATCTATTTCAAGCGATTATCAATTACCAAAATTGTTGGAGCGCCATCTAGTGAGCGGTTAGTAATGCCTTAAATACCTATTGGAAAACTACTCATTCTAAATAGTATTTTTTATCTAGTAACACCCCAATTCTTAATTTGATATGGTGTTGAACGCTGCCGTAAAACAAGTTGCTGTTTAATCTGTACAGGCAACACCGACTGAATCAATCGATGACAGCCAGCCATAGTGACGACTTTTCCAATTTTGCATTGCCTTTGCACGCAGTGAGATTTTGCTGACGACATTTTGTAATTTGCAATAGAAAGTGTGTAACTGAAGTGGAAAATAATTTTGGGCTAGTGTAAGATAGAGTTAAATCATGGCGGACAACGAGCAGAAAGCTTTGCAGCTGATGGCAGAGGCGGAGAAGAAACTGAGCTCATCGAAAACCTTTCTGGGATCACTTTTCGGGTATGAACAATGACTATACTTTTCGATTGATATTCGTAGAGATTTCAGGTCGTAATTACATCTGACACAACATGATGATCAATATATAGATATCCCATTAGAATAGCGTTGTATAAATACCCATAGGATTGAGATATCGTCTCCCACAGTTCATGAAAGTGGGCCTGACTCATTGTTGTCTAATGATTTACCTCTATTTAACACATCGTTTTCTGCTTTCTGTGCTGAATTTGTAGTCGGTTTTTAACATAATAATAAAGTGTTGCTTATCAATAATTTTAATCTTTGTGATTTCATGATATAGTCACTCTAGTTACCTAATTTCTGTTTTGAGCCTTTGATGAAAAAATATGTTACTGTTTAATATACAGGGATTATATTGAAAAGTCACATATAGATGGATCTTTGTGACTACAATCTGTACTATAAAATTGCAATTCAAAGACCAGAAGTTGGGAATAATAATATTAAGTACTTCTTTGGTGTTAGTCTGATTACAATACCATCAGCTCTTTCAGATTATGCATCCATATTGTGTATGTCACATAATTACATCAACAGCAACAGATTTGTAAGAGCAAAATATTTTTTTGTTTTTAAAGATTAATATTTATCTAAACAAACAATAGAGCTTTTAGTTTAAAAAAACAAGCTTAATGAACTATAGTGATGGCCTCTCAGGTGTGGATCCAGCCTTTAATAAAGGTTGTGGGCATAATCACCTGAAAATCAGCCAAGTATGGGTCTGATTTTGCAGCAAAGGGTTTAGGGGGTCTTGCTATATCCACCTTCATGGATACAGGCCAAAAAACGCACAAATTATCTACACACCCAGCACTGCTTGCTTGAAATCATGAGTGCACTGTATGAAAATTTAATGGACTGACTACAATTGATATCTGCTAATCTTTAGAAACTAAGACTAAGGATACGCAATTCCTAAGAATTTTAGCACTTTAAAGCTGGGACAAATAGTACCTATTATAAATAATATAAATCAAGGAATGAGTCTCGAAATATTTGAGATTTTGGCTCTTAAAAGATGGGTAATGATAAGAAAACCAACTTTTCTATACAATGTTTGCCTAGGGCAATTAGGATTGTAGGCATGCCCTTCGTGCCCACAATGCTGGATCTGCGCTTGTGGCCTCTGCTTGTGTTACATGCACAGAGCCATTAAAAAATATTTCTTTGGGCCAATTAATATCCATATTAATCACTCTCACAACACACTCACAAGCTCACAAGATATAGGTACAATAGTCCATGCAGAAAGAGCTGCTAGTTTTATTATTTACGTACATAGAATATTGAATGATTTTTTGCAAAATTTGCAGTGGCTCTTCCAAAGTGGAGGAGGCAGTAGACTGCTATCTAAGAGCAGCAAACTTATTCAAGATGGCAAAGAAATGGTCTCAGGCCGGCCAAGCATTCAGTCATGTTGCCCAGCTTCATGTCAAGGCTGGTGTTCGCCATGATGCTGCCACCAACTACGTAGATGCCTCCAATTGTTTCAAGAAATGTGATACTAATGGTAAGGAATTATTTGTAATAATAAATAGAGTTTGCCTAATTATAAAATTAATAACATGCTCTGCTTGTATACTAAAATGCATTAATTAAAGTATTTTGTGTGATTAGTAGTAGTTAACAGGGGGCTAAGTTTTCTACAAATACGTATAACAGCAGCTTTCATCGGCGAATGAACGAGAATGATCCGGCGGAGGTAACAAATCTTTTTGCTGAACAGTTTGAGCGAGCTTATGTCTGAGAACCCGAGAATGTCGCTATTCCATTTGTAAATTCGCCGAGAGTGGCATACTCCATTGAGCAGATTATTTTCCACCCGGATAAGGTATCGAAGATCATCCACAGGTTTGACGATTGCACTTCAATGGGTCCTGATCAGATACTGCCTATTTGCTAAAGAAATGCTCATCCATTGTTCCTTCCTTATTGGCGGACATCATGAACCAGTCAATGACCCAGGCTCAATTGCCGAATGATTGGAAGGAGGCCATCGTTACGCCTATTTATAAAAAGGGTGACAAACTGGAGGCTGGTAATTATCAACCCATTAGTCTTACCTATATTGGCTGTAAAGTAATGGAGAAGATAATAGTGGAGGAGCTAAGAAATTTCTTAACTGATGAACAAGTTGTTATAGATGAACAGCATGGCTTTGTTCCTAGGTGATCTACAGTTACGAATTTGTTGAGCTGTATGGACGAGAAACTGGAATGAACGGCATCCCACAGATGTTATTTACCTAGACTATGAAAAAGCCTTCGGACAGGGTTCCTATCAAAAGACTATTGTGTAAGTTGGAACATTTTGGAGTTAGGGGAAACTTGTTGAAATGGATAGAGGACTTTTTGACTGGTAGAAGGTTCAGAGTAAGAGTGGGAGATTGTTTATCTGACTCACATAACGTGTATAGTGGTGTTCTTCAGGGATCAGTGCTGGGACCACTTCTTTATATAATCTATTTGACTGATCTTAACCTGCTAATAGAATCATATTTCCTGTTATTTGCTGATGACACCAAGATCTTCGGTAAGCCGCTGATATCATATAACATATTTCAAGAGGATCATATAGCGCAGTGGACTAAAGATTGGCTTCTTACTCAGAACACTGGTAAATGTACAGTGTTGCATATTGGCTCGAATAATCCTAGACTAACTTATAAGATTGATGGTAATTCTCTGAAGTATATCCTCGCAAAGAGATTTGGGAGTAACATTAACTGATAATTTAAAATGGGAGGAACACATTATTGGTATAACTAAAAGGGCAAATTGTTTACTATACTGTATTTGTAAAGCCAATTAGCAAGGACTTATTTTTAAAACTGTATAAAACATATATCAGACCAATATTGGAAAACTGCTTTCTCATATGAAACCCATATTTGCAAAAACACATCAGCCTGCTAGAGCGAGTCCAGAGAAGAGCTACAAAAATGACAGTGGGGATTGGAAGTAAAAGCTCCGAGGAACGCTTACAGGAACTTGGACTATCAACACTTGAAAGACGTAGACATCGATCTCATAGAAACATATAAGATACTATATGGACATCATGATGTGAAGGGACTAGAAACCATCTACAACAAGATCACAGGGAACCAGTAACCCCAGACACAACTTTTTGCCAAATAGAGTTGTCAGTGAATGAACTGTTGGAATCAGTGATCAGTGCTCCATCGGTGAACTGTTTTAAAAATAGACTGGATAGACATTACAAGAACCAAACCACACACATCCATTCACAAGCTATTATTGTGTCATGCCTCCAGCCCCTTCCACATTCATATATCTTCTCATCTATTATTGCCGTTTGACTTGCGTCCTTGTGACTTGCCCTTTTGGAGATTAAATTGTGTAATTAAAGAACAAATTACTCTAAAAAGTTTTATATTTGCTAGGATTTGTAATTAGTTTCACATGTACTAATTTTCAAAAAAACATTAAGAGGCAATAAATAAATAAAGATTAATTTATTTCAGAATTTTCAATTTCATATGTTTTTAGTAAATACATGATACCTACTCATTCTCGGTATCTTTATTTAAGATTACTATTACATGTTATAAAACATGTGTCATATCACTGTCTGCCTCTCTGTTTCTGAAACTGCTAAACCTATTTCATAAATTCTGTCATAGGATACTTTGTCTCAGAAAAAATTCCAGATCCAGTGATTTTGTCAGATATTAGTAGAGTTTTAGATTGAACATGGATGAAATTCACGGGGGTCTGCTAATTGAAAATGTGACACAAACACATCCTGTCAACACAGCAATGCTTGTCTTCACTGTTCTTGTAAATCCATGAATATCTATTAAATTGTATAACAATGGTAATGGAACATTACTATGATGTGTTATGGTGTTATTTCCCCACATCATTAAGCGTTATCACTAGGAGTGTTACATCATACTGTAAGTGGTGACTCAGAATTACAATTATGTTTTCATTAACAAGGTCAATCATGATTATATACTTTGGGTTGCACATTGTAGTAGGCAATAAGTGATTTCTTTATATTTTCTTCAATGCTCTTGCGAAATATATATTAGCTGTGTTATTGCTTGTTGTTATTAGTTTTGCATACATATGTACTTGAATAACTGTATTTTCTTACATTCTTGTTAACTTTATGATAATTGTTACAAACACTTTGATTTTACTTGGTATAGAATTTTCTTTCATAGGGGTAAAGAATGCCAATGCCCAAAACAAAAGCGAAGTTATGTCTTAGATTCCACCAATACTTCATCATCACATGTTTATTTTTGCAGATGCTGTTGCCTGTCTTCTGAAAGCTATTGAGATATATACGGACATGGGCCGATTTACTGTAGCTGCTAAACAACATCAGGTACATGAACAATCGATTTGCATTCAATACATAATCGTAACGACGCTGTAATAGTAACATATTTAGGAAGATAGATACAGAAACTTTTGAGCTTCAAGAATGGTTCTAAATGTGTCACACAGGTCTAAAGCTAAATTAATTACCATGTTCTTGTAAATATACCTCGTGGATGGCGCTAAAGTGATGTTGCATTACCTGCAGAACCCACCGCAATGCGGTTCTTTGATGTTTCTAAAGACCTTTAGCTACTAAAACTTAAACCAAGCATTTGATGTGCCTTTATGATGTGCCAAACCTCTTCGGCCTATACCAGTCCACTGCATGACATAGGCCTCCCGTAATGAGCGACAACCACCCTGTTCAGCTTGCCGCATTCCCCATTCACCGGCAGCCTTTCCTAAATCGTCACTCCATCTGTCTCAAGAGTGTCCTACACGACGCTTGCCGATCCGCGGTGTCCATTCATGGACTCGTGTACCCCAGCGGTTGTTGATTCTTCAGATGTGGAATGAGCTCCCTGGAGTGGTTTTCTTCATGAAAGACTTTTTACTGAGTCGGCAATATGGGCGAATGCCTCTGGTGTTGGGACCGTCCATAGATTGCGGTAACTGCTTACCATCAGGCCGTAACATTTTTGCCACATCTGCTTCCTAATTCTGTCCATTATTTCTCGCAGAACATAGCGGAGTTGTACGAGACCGAGGTAGTGGATCTGGAGCAGGCGATGCAGCACTACGAACAGGCGGCGGACTTCTTCCAACAGGAGGAGTCGACATCCTCAGCCAACAAGTGTCTTCTCAAACTAGCTCAGTACGCCGCTCAGTTGGAGCAATACGAAAAGGCCATCAAGATATACGAGCAGGTATCACAACTACACCATTATATTCTTGCCATTTGCCTTCTATGTCGGTTCTACGGTGAGACATGCGACCTTACGGTAAAACGCTTTGTCGACCACAATATCCACTTTAAGGATGACGTCAGCAGCATCAGTTCCGTCTAAACTTTTTGTGTGGTATTGAATCTTTCCATTGCCAGTCGTCTTGGCATATTTTCATCTTAACCATCAACACAAAAAGCTGGCAGAGTCTTTGTGTGTGGCGCCTGAACTCTCGAGCAGCTTTTCAAATCATGTTTAATGCAGAAATCATTGGTTCATTAAAATCCGATTAGCTGCTTAGGAAATTTTAGGTGACGTCGTGACTGACGTGCAATTTACCTTCACAATTCGGAACTGAATTTGAGTCGCCTTGTCGGGTGTTTCCGTCATTCATACCATCCCCGTTACAAACCCCAGTGTACAAAACACCTGTACCGACAAAATATATTCAAACAAAGAGGCACAACCACAGGTGCATCGTCAGGTGATAATTTTAGGGAGGTGACACACCACACTACCAAAAGCCCGCAACAGTCTGCTGGACTTGAGCTTCCTCCACATTCATTATCATCACAGCCCGTAACAGTCCACTGCAGGACTTAGGGCCTCTCCCACGAACGGGGAGGTTATTGCCATAATCTCCACGCTTTGCAGGCGGCTTGGAGATCGCAGTGTTTAAATATAACAATGGAAAATGCTGCTGCCCATTTTCCAGACTACGGAGACTCTTGATCTTTTGCATCGAAAATATTAGTCGCCTTGTACGACACCCATGAGTGTAAGGGATTGGTGCTATTCTACTCTGCTGGACACCACACGGCCTAGTTCCTCCACATTAGAGGAGGGTATTGCCCCATTTGACACTTGCCAATCCCCTGTGTAACATTCTGTATCTTCGCCTGACCATTTACAATTGAACCACGCATCCTTTTGCCCAGATCGCGAAGTCGTCACTGGACAACAGTCTGCTGAAGTACAGCGCGAAGGAGTACATGTTCCGCGCAGCGCTGTGCCACCTCTCCGTGGACATTTTGAACGCGCAGCACGCGATTGAGAAATACTGCCAGCTGTACCCGGCCTTCGGAGACACCAGGGAGTGCAAGCTTATCAAGGTAAATGGCGAGATAGTGTTATTGATGTTGAAACGGCTGTTAGAGCGAATTTGCGTGTTGCGTGCTGATAAAAAGATTACGTCATCATCGGCTTGCAATAGTCCCACATGAAGGCCACAGATATAGGCTACTGAATTAGTAATCTTCTTGGAATTAGGCTATGATTCACAAATCTGGCCTTGTCCAGGTTGGCGGATAGTGATACTGCAGCTACACTAGCTAGCTCACAAATATTCGCTAATAAGGCGCGAACGCTTGCTGAGGTGGGAACGTGTATCAAGCTTTGTTAAAAACCTGATATAGGTTCCGTCATGTAAGAAGTACGCTGGCCGCTTTTGTAATATGAGACATACTTATAGCAAATTGATTGTAAGATGACAATCGTATCCCTCTCCATTGTCCCTCAGCGACACAGTGTCCTTTTTACGTGACGGGAACGATACTGAAACTCGTAACTATCAATCCTGCTATGGCATAGGCAGTTTATTAGTAACGCCGATACAACTAGACACCATTATTTTTCAATCAAATACATGCATAAGCACTAACCGTCACTAACTATTGGTGGCGTACACGTCGCACAAGTTGTTGTTGTACGTACAAAGCGTACAAGCTGTCTGACCCCGCCGCCGGTATCCAGGAGCTGATCGAGCACCTCGAGGAGCAGAACGTGGAGGCGTTCACCGAAGCGGTGAAGATGTACGACAGCATATCGCGGCTGGACCAGTGGTACACCACCATGCTTGTCCGCATCAAGAAGCAGATCAACGACAACCCTGACCTGCGCTGAGCGCCCGCCCCCGGCCTCGGCCGGCCGACGCCACCCGGGAACCGCCCCCCGCCACCCGGGAACCGCCCCCCGCCACCCGTGAACCACCCCCCAGAACCCGAACACCAAGAAAACATCCTCAACCGCTTCTGCTACGCTTGCCTCGGCAACGGCAGCCTGTGTATAATATTAATTTTGATCGTCGACCTAATGTATCTCTTCTCGAAATTGACGGTTTACCCGGTGCCCCAATTTGAACTTCCTACCGTTGTGAGGCCGCCGACCGTAGCTGGCGTTGTGACTGGTATTCTTTGTTTTTATTTTTGCATGTGGTATTTATTGTCACTGTTTTTAATGCTGCGCATGGTAGTGGGGGGCTGAGGCGTCGGTTATAAGTAATTCCTTTTTAAATTAACTTTGTAGAATATTGATTATGCCTATTTCATTGTAACGTTTAGGCGCATACCTCTCTACATTACACTATTCACGACTATGTGCTACCTTTCCTTGCCGACGTTCCAGCCTAAAGGCGTCGGCATCTGCAATTACTTATAGAACTTTCTTAAGCTTTTGATCAATAGTGTAATGTAGCGAATAGACTAGTATTCAAGATCTAGAAATGTAACATTAGGTATAAGTTGGGAAGTTTTATAATAATCAATTATCGGCTGAACACGAACGTTCCATATGATAAGTATAGAGTTGAGTGTAACAACTTTTTGCTTTAGTAATAAATTACTGATACAAGTATCGTTGTTCCATGTAGTGAGTTATTCTCAATAATTATAACATTCGACACAAATAAGTCACACTGAAGGAAGAAGAGGAAGTTTCAGGTTTTATTTAAATTAATCTAAAATAATTGATCAAAGTACCTATAATCTGCAATCAATTACTTCGAAATTAAATATATGGCCAAATGTCGAATTGAGTACTTGCACTCGACTATATTATAAACACTTTGTAACTTTAATGGAGTTGTAACGGAGTGTGAATTGGTCATTAGGTTTCCAGCACCAAGCTGAGAAACAGCGATCTGACTGGCATTTATTCTTTAGAACGGCTTTTCGAATCTAACCTTATCTCGCGAGTCCGTTGTCAGGCGAGAATACGGGAAAGACTAGTGTAAGCTGTAATGATATTATATTATGTATTTAGATAGTGATGGAATTTAGAAACTTTCTCCTCTTACCCTTGGTCCATAATGTCTCTTTGATCAGGCTTAGTACTGTATCACGAACTCGGCGTAAATATTTTGTTATAAATATTGTTTCGTTGATTTTAATAAATTTTATATTTTAATTTTGATATTTTATTTGTGCCCTATTTTATTGCAGTTTTTATCAAGTTTTAATTAAATATAACTTTTATTTATTAATGTATTAGTATTATGAAGATATAGTGTTTTAGGAGTTTAAAGTTTAAATTAAAATAAAACAAAAATATTATTAATATCAGTCAAATATTGGAAATAGGAATTGAATACAATTTTTGCAATGTTAAAAAATAACCTTCCGTCTAACTATCCTATAGATAGAAAAATAATCCCGAAATATGTTGGAAACACAATTTATGATTTCGGCCATGTGGCCGCCGCGGCTGGCGCTTAGATGGCGCAATCTGGATCCGTATTTGGCTAATAACTCGTCGAATGTTGTATTCCATCGTCTTGTTTATCGGAGTTGACATGTCCCCAAAGAGTTATCACACGTCTCGGTGGCTAATTAACAGGACCATTAAGTGAAATTATACCACAATTTGTTCAGTTATTTGTGAAGCTTACTTTGCACACGGCGGCCACATGGCCGAAATAATATGTAAAAATTAATGGCATAAAATTATCTTTTCTATAAAGCTAGTCTTACTGATATTAAATGTATTTTTCTGTTTTATTTTAATTCAAAGATGTGAACATCTAAACGAACTGCTAGTAAATAATGCCTGATTAAGCAGTATATGCTTAAATAGCTATGGAATTATGCACTTTATATTAACATTGTGGTCTAATATTTATTTGTATCGATATTGCAGTAGATATCAATTAAAACATTGTATTTTTCCCGCAGTGAACGTACAGCGAATTTGCATTTATAGTAATTCGTTCTTCGCTCGGATCCTTATTAATTAACTATTATTATGTATCTCGAGGAATGTGTAATGCTAAGGGAGTTTTCGTAAACTTTTTGAATTGTATACAGCTTGGTTGGAGTATAGTTATGGGTGGTTAGAGGCCGGTATATGTACTCGGATGGTTCATTGTGTTATCTTAAGGTACGAACGAAGATTACTCAGTCACGACTAGCATTTTATTGTTGTAATTAATGTAATTCTCTCGTAAATTAATGGTGTCGGTGACATTTGAATGATGAATGTGTGTAATGGTTATAGATATTTAAATTATTAGTCACTAGTGTAATGGATCTCTTCTGTGGCCATATCCCCTGATGGGTTTGGCCACTGCAGGGACGAGCTATAATATATACCGGCTAAATGTTCGCATGATTTAATCGTAACCATAGCGTGGCAGTTCAATATCACATTGTATCGGCACAGATATTCGTTCATTATTTAAATAAAGTGTTAATACAAATACTTCTATGTATTGATTTGTTCAGTCTACCCTTTATGCTACTTATAAAGTGGCGCTGTCTTATTGCTGCGTGGATTATTCGCTTGCCAGAGTAGAATAAATGGTAGTATTCAGAAATTATTTCGTCAAAAGATATTGCCAAACTTGTTATCGTACAATCTGCATCACTAAATGTTTAAACATCTAAGGCACGTTCCATATATATCGGTTGGGTAGAACCAAAGATACAGTTTGATCTCTAATAGTAGTAGGACTAGCGTTAATACATCCAAATTTAAAATGGAAGCGCAAAAGCTAGTCTGCCATAAAACGATTCCACGTGGTTAAAAGCTAGTTAAAGGATAAAAATACAACTCCGGCTGCACGCCTGGAGCACACTTATAATGCAAAAGTAAATGGACTCAATTGGCGTCAGTCCGCGCACTCGCGTAGCACAAATATGGACTCAGCTGGTTGGTCGACTGCAAACGTGAATGGTATACTAGCTTTGCCCGCGACTTTGACCATGATGTGATGCGGTGATTGCGGTACAGACACGGCTACTGTACAGTTTTATAATAGTATAGATTTCGGCGGCCATGCAGCTGTGCGCCCGGCTCACCTGGCTGCTTTTGCTAGCACCTCGCCTGAGTCTTGGTATTTAGAGTAGCAGCGAAAATGCCATGTCAATGTCTGATCAAACGTGTCCAGCATCCCCTTAATCAAAATAACCCTTCCATATATTGCAACTGAATACACCTGACCGCCACCGTCGCCACTGCGAATATTTCGGTGAAACTAGATATTTATATATTTTCATTATCAGGACTAAGGACATTTGAATCGCCACTGATATGTAATACCTAGGCCCAGGTGACCATCTCCACCTGGGGCGGGGACGAGGTTGGCCTAGGAAAGCCTTGCATGGATCGGAGGCAGGACTGAAAGGTGTTAGGGAGACCTTTGCGCTACACTGACATTTTATATTAAGCAGAAGGAGGCAAACTAGCACCTTCTTTATCTTCTATATTTTTTCATGGACAGAAGGATGTTTTTAATATAGTACAATGTCTTATAAAATTGTCCTGTATGCACCGTCGTTCAGCGAATTACGTGACTACTTGTTCATATTATTATAGGTATTAGTTATCTTCTGTGTACGCGATGACCATGACGCCCAGACATACCAATAATACTAAGTGATCAGGTATTTCATTGAATGACTACTTATTTATCTACGTTCTGAAAGCAGTATTAACAAAACAAATCACTTCATACAACAATTTGGTTAAAAATTGGGAAGTCATCTTCTGCGTACAACAATATGGTTAGTAATTGGGAAGTCGTCTTCTGCGTGATTGCCATATATGTGGACGATTGCTAGTGGGTCTCCGCGGACAATCTCTTCCAATACCGTGGCTAGCATTTTCGGCGAGGCAAAACTGCCATCGGGGTTTTGCTTCAAGGGTTTCAGTGGTGATGGATCACGTTGCTTCTTGAAATGTGATTTCGTCGACTTTTCGACCGCAGCCAGAGTCGTTATCTCGATAGGTTCTAGTCGTTTGTTAGTTCTAGCGGCTAGTTTTTTCGCCTTTTTCAGTTTATTGGCCTTCTTATTCTCCTGCTCTTGTTCTCGTTGTGCGCTGTCATCCTCTTCGGAATCTTCTGGCTCAGACGCGGACCCTTCGTCTGAAGGCTCGGCTGTCCTATCAATGTCTTTGTTGCTGATCTTCGCCTGGCGTCCCGTTTTCTGTGTTTTCTCGGCTGCGTTTTCAACGGCATTCTTGCTGGCCTCGCGTACCGCTTGCTGTACGGAATGCTGAGAAGCCAAGCGTACGGCTTCCTTCGCCGCCTGCTGAGCGACGTGCCGCATCGCCTCGCGCGCTGCCTTTTTGGCGGCCTCTTGCAATGCTTGCTCCATCAACAGTCTTGTGTCTGAGGCGGCCTTCATCGCTTCTTGTGCTGCGTCTTGTTCAGCCTTAACAACCTTAGCAGATTGCATATTGTGCATATTCAAGGGCACCTTTCCCCTCTCTTTAAAAATTTCCCCATATCCCGTGTCGTCATCTGATTGCTGCCTCATTACCCGTGGTTGATTTTCGACTTGTTGAAACACATTCTTCAACATTGTAGACAGAATGTTCATTGACTCAGCACCGGCGGCTGGCGTCCCTTTGAGAAAATATATTAATTAATTAAAACTTTGGGGGCCATCCATAAATTACGTCACACGAATTTTAGGACTTTTGAGCCCCTCCCCCCGTCCTTGTCACAGGTTGTCACAATTTTATAATCCGCCCCTCCTGATGTGACGTCACACATTTCTTAAATTTATCCATGTATTTTAGAATAATTGAAAGAAAACAGATATCGTCATTTTTCATAGTAAGATAATTTCATAGTGAGAATGCGAAATTATTAATAAATATGGATCAAGTTCGTTAAATTTTAAGATTTTTTATTCACATCTAAAGGTCGCGTTTGATTATTAATTTTTAACATGTGATGTCACAAAATTTTTGACCCCCCTGCCCCTTGTCACATTATGTCACATTTCAGTAATACCCTCCCTCCCTATTAAGGTGTGACGTAATTTATGGATGGCCCCTTGTTAGAATAAGACAAAACTCATTATTGCCTATGCCGCTCGCTAAAGCTCCTTTCGGCTTGTCTAAGGTTAGCTAAAAGAGAACCCGTTGTGGTATAAGCTCGCCTTTGCTTTGTAAGTGTTTTCTTTTGTAATCTACTATGTTGTTGTAATAAAGAATTTACATACATACCTGCGACAACTGAGTGCACTATTAATTACTTATTATAACTGTCATTTAACATCAAAATGATAGATACTATACATACCCAATAATAAACAATAATAAAATGCGCAGTAGAATATCACCCGCATTGCTATAACTATTGTGTTCGACCTATATCATTATATCAATTTCAATCCAGCCAATAGCAATGCAAACAGATGTTACATGCGATAGATAGTTAAGGTTTTAAATTGAAAATCTACTCAGTGGCAATTGACTATCTACAGAGATTATAGGTATGAATAGTTGATTGCCAATTTTATGACAAATTTAATGACATTTTCATCCGAAACAAATTATAAGTAGGTACTCAACTGGATTTCATACTGCACTTGGATGACTGTGTTCTTGTTTCTTTTTTTTTAGCCGGAACATTCTCGTAGGTTCCCACTGGAGGGCAAGTGATGATACAAAAACATTTAAAAATACAGCGGGTGCATCGTCGTTGTGATTAATAGACGTAGGTACTTTACCTATTCATTACCTAAGGAATTCTTTGTTTTTTCTTCATATTGTGTATGGAACCAGTGGTAGCTCCACATTGTGGATGCCTTACATAAAACTTGCAAAATCAAGCACCACAATCACACGGATAAAAATTAAATACGTGAATCCATGCCCATCTGCTTACCGACCCGCATAGCTGACCCATATAGTTTTTGTTGATTTTCAGTAGAGCCAATAAGCCAATATGCCAATAAGCTCACCACTAAGAATGCCGAAGACCGAGCGAAGTGGGCCAAGAGTAGCAGGAAGGCGGACCCTGGGCCCTCGCGTACCGAGCGGGGGCGCAACCGGGACATAATGTCAAGATGATGATGATGATGATGATGATGTTTTGAAAACCGAAACATTTCCACCATTATTTTAGTTTACTTTAACACATCTTCAAACTTATGCATACGCTTTATTTTTGGCTTACGCAAGTACGACCATGTCTCAAGATATCGATCCCAACTCAAGTGGCTCCCAATTCGACTACGTAGGAATGCTTACATCCTTTCCACTCTTTATAATATCCTTTATAACCCGCTCTTTTATGTCTCTCTGATCGTTTTCATTTTTCCCGTCCACTAGACAAACATTGTCGTCCCAGTGTACGAAACTCGTAAGCAATACCTCCTCACCATTCCGATTTCTATTCCTACTCCTTCACTGTTCATGCTGCAAGGTTGTGGAAGTCTCTGCCGTATGAAATACGCGATAGTAAATCTATCTGTATTTTTAAGAAACATTGAGAAGCACATCACATTTTTTATGTGTTATCCATATACCAAATAAATATTCGTCTATATCTATTATCTGTCCACTGCTGGACATACATCTTTAATCGGTACGCACCTTTACGCATCCAGTCACTGTTTTGAGCCGATCGTCGCTCCATCTGGCCACAGGACGTCTTGCCCATTATTGTCTCCACTCGAAAACATGTCTTCCCCAACGGCCTTCGGTTCCATGGTTCCTATATGACAATCTCTCTGCCACTGACAATGTAATCAATGTCGCGACTACTTTCGTCCGCTCTCGAATGACTTCGTTCAGGAGCATGTCTATTAGAGAAACACCTAACATATGTCTCGGTTCATCGCTAGCGGTACCTCTTCAGCTTGTGGACTAGTCTAGTATCACTGTCCACGTTTTGGCTTCGTAGCACTTAACGGGTGGGCAAAATGACTGATTAAATTCCATCTGAAAGCTTTTGCCTGCGACAAATTCGCGTAAAATTAGTTTACGCTGTAACCCATTCCCGCGGGTACCACACTGAATTTCGGGACAAAATAAAGCTTATATGCAAGGGCACCGACTCCGTGGGTGCTCCCACTGCCGCCATGTTACAATGAGTCTTTTTTGAGTTATGTACAATTACACAATTTTAGGGTATTTAACCTTTGTTAAAATGCGTGATAATAACCGCGATAGTTTAAAACATTATGTACAATTAGTTGATTACTAACCGATGCTCTTACGGTGAGGGAAAACATCGTGATGAAACCTGCACATTCAGGCGACTGAATGTTTAATCATGATCCAATCTCAGGTCAGGTCTGGTCGTTCCCGCGGTACCACTCTGAATTTCGGGACAAAATGTAGCTTATATGTTACATTACTGCCAAATTTCATCAAAATCCGTTCAGTAGTTTTGACAGTAGCTTTGACTTGAAGAAGTAACTAACATCAATCCATACATCCTTATAAGCTTTCGCATTTATAATATCTTACAATTAGTAGGAGTGTAAAATTTGCATAGAAATGGAAGTTGGTCGGACGGTTTCCGGCGGTGTACAATTTTATAGAATACCTACGGTAGTCACCAACGGTGAGTACCTAAACCAGGTAAAACCAAAATGGCTGTTAGCATTTTCTGATAGGTATTTTGAAGTCTGGGAGATCTATCCCGCTTACTAACACCGTAACACAACACAATACACTCAGATTATGGTCACACCCTCCAGTAATGGGGAATAGACTCAAGTCCAACAGCGGACTGTTGCGTATTTCTAATGGTGATTAGTCAACATTAATCAAACAGTAGCTGGCCCTGAGCGACTTGGGTTTTTTTCCATGATTAACCCTGTATATTTATTTTTCTCTTGGGTTTCATATCGACCCTACCCGTATCGCAGTTTTTCTCGGGGTTACTCTATTATAATATGCAAGTTTTATACATGTCGCAGCCAAATGGTTAAATTAGCCGTTTAATTAAACGGCTAGCTTTTTAAGCAATTATTTAATTGAAAATTGGCCAAATTCATGAACTTTGAAAGTAAAGTCTAATGAACGATATTGCCTCGAGTTTACGGAGCTCTTTCAATCATGGTCATAATGCTAACATAAACTAACCGAATAGAAACCTAATGCAAACTATTATTATACTTTGAAGTTATTGTGGGTAGGTTAGCATTGGAACAATGTGTGGAAGAGCTGCGTAAACTCACGGCAATATCGTTCTTTTAACATCACTTTAAAATCTTATGAAACTGGCAAATTTTCAACTATATAATTGCTCAAAAAGCTAGCCGTTTAGTTAACTGGCTAATTTAACCATCCGGCTGCGACATACACATACACCTTCCTCATAAATAACTCTCTCTATTGGTGAAAACCAAATAAAAATCCGTTCAGTAGTTTTTGAGTTTATCGCGAACAGACAGAAAGACTGACGCGGCGTGGGCCTGTTTTATAATTTGTAGTGATTAGTGATAGTGATTGGTAGGTTTAGTGTGAGGTAGGTTATTGATAGTAGGTCATTAAAGTGCGAGCTTAATTGGGGTGGTCGTGGTGAATGCGTAAGGTAGAGTTGGGAAGCTGCTGCTGTTCGCATATAGGTTATATTAAGGTGGTGATCACGAGACAGCTGTATCCTCTTTAAACACACACATCCCTCTCTGAACAGAACATCAAATATATTCGAATATCTATGAATATGTATCAGGAGTCGGGCCTCGTGAGCGAGAGTTACCGATTTGGATTTCCAGTTCCGCCATACCAATAACTTTTTCTGTCATTGTAAATACTTACTTAAACTGTACAATAATTGATGACCTTAAGGTGAGCGTGAAACATCGTGAGGAAACAGGAAACAGGCGACTGAACGTGTATCGATGTCACGGAGGTTATTCAAATTAGAAAACATTGAGCGGGACCTGCGCGCGAACGTCCGCTCCGGCGCTGTTATTGCTAGCCTTTCAGGTATTCCGTCGCGCGCGCTACGTACTAAACACGCAATGTATTAGATCGTCCGAGACAGCGGAGAAAATGAAGACTGATCGACGGAGATCTGAAGACTTAGGATGGAAGGAAGAAGGCGCTAGGACTTTGATGATAGGGGGTGATAATCTAAAACTATAAGCACATAGTGAATCCATTTTATTAGATCAATTTATAATGTTATACTTGGGCCTTTTCCGGTCTCTCCTGGCAGGGTAAGACGGTGCGTCCTGGAGCGCTGGGTCATCACCTTGATCGTCACTGTGAGTCCCGGTGTGGTGCACAGACTTCCCTGAGCCTTGCTCTTCTTGTAATACGTTGGTGTTCTTATTCTCAATAGTTATTCCTGACAGGAATTTGCTGATATAACCAATGAGGGCGTTGGTGTTGTCGCGGCCAACGTCCTTCGAGAAGCTATGGTAGACATCCTTGAGGAAATTGGCCAATTCTTCCCCCATCTCGACCTTACTGTTGACCTTTATTGCGTAGCTGTCGCATGTCGGCAGCAGCACTGAGCATGAACAACTTGAATTATTATTTTTATTACAGAAATTGATTGGAAAGGGCTATGATCGGAGTCAACGAACCAAGGTACCATTTTCCAGATATAGCCTGAAGGATTGCCAATCTTAAGTGGCAGTGGGCAGGCCACATAGCCAGCAGAACGGATGGCTGATAGGGCAGTAAAGTTCTCGAGTGGCGATTACGTACCGGAAGATGCAGCGTGGGTAGGATGATGATGATGATATTGTTTCTTCCAAAATAATCTAAATACCTATAATTTTTTTTTCATTTAATTAGTCCTCGTATGGTCTCGTACTACTATGGTTTCAATGTGAAAAGGAACGCTGTAACACAGTATAACCGCCATGAGAGGTAAGAATTAAGTTTGAAGTTTGAAGAATAAGACATTAAGTACCTAATTAAGCAAGCAAAAATGTTTATATTGTTGTGTTTTGGTTTGAAATATAAGGTAGCCAGTACAATTACAGGTATAAAGCATAGGTAATATCATCTGGATATACACAGTGACAAGGCTTCTGTGGTTTTACATAGTTGTTTAATCAATATGTTAAGTTTCGCCTATAACTTATGGACAGCAGTTACTGCTTTCCTTAAATTTAGAAATGAAACACGACGAAGAGGCTTTAGAAGTGATTTACTACGTCACTTCTCTACTATCTACTTACCGACGTCTCCATTAGGAATAGATTCCCACGTGCTCGAAATCGAATTAATATTAATAAACTAGCGACCCGCCCCCGCAAATTCATCATCGTCATCGATTACAATAAAATTATCATATATAACATCACCCGACCCATCACCCCTTCGCATGAGTGTTCTCGGGTTCTCTATTAGAATATTAATGTATTATATCTACGTACATGGGCGCTGCGAGCCCACATTTTGGAGTTGGATGTCAACAAAACCTTTCGTGATTGTAAAAAAGTAGGAAAATTGATTAACCAGCAACAAGTAATGATAATTAATTAGTGTGCGCAGCGATCTCAAAATTCTGGCCTAGAACCTTGTACTTTAAGAATTTGGAAGATTGTGAGGAACTACAGGACAGGCCCTAGGCCGCCCCTTACACGATGAATGTATGAATGATGAGCTGGCTCAATTTATTTTTCATTTTGGCTCTCTAAACGGCGTATGTATTTTTTTTCGCATTTCCCATTTCTACACATAAACCTTTATTAGTATTTTTTTCACTATCGTTGCTTTGTTCAGGAGTGTGGTTGTGAGTAACTACCTACCTACTAATAGACGAGCCATAATTTACAACGATTTGCCGGAACTTTTGTAGAGTTAGTGATATCCCACTCGGTTTGATTTCTGAGTTCTCGGTTTTCCAGGAATAATACAATGCACTGTCGCTT
This sequence comes from Blastobasis lacticolella, assembly GCA_905147135.1. Classification (NCBI taxonomy): domain Eukaryota; kingdom Metazoa; phylum Arthropoda; class Insecta; order Lepidoptera; family Blastobasidae; genus Blastobasis; species Blastobasis lacticolella. The sequence goes on along the minus strand of LR990039.1, from coordinate 9,308,460 downwards.
CTTGCTACTGACAGCACATGCTGTGTGGGTACCATTTATGCTGGCCGCCGCGGGACCGACAGTGCCATGGGCATACTCACTGTTTTAAATGTAATGTTTCCTTTGGCAATTACATAACTCTTATTGTGTCGTGGTGACGTCTTTCTTTCTGGAAGTTTATCATCATCAGCTGAACGGTCAATCCCGGCTTCTACAGGAGTCCACTTTCTTCTCCACTTCGTCCGATCTTCGGCATCCTCACGTCTTAAGTAAGCCGCTGGGTCTCGCGTCCGACTCGGCGATTTCAATCTATCGCTTCTTGGGTCCCCAGCGGGATCTCTTTCCTGATACCGTCAGGTTTAGACATCTATTTCCCACGTAGCTCTGGGGCTTACGGTGCACGTGACGATCGCGACGACAACGCAGGCGATCCCCTTCAATCTTTTCCGCGAAGTCTCTCACGCCTAGGCTGCCACGGATGTGCACGTTACGGATTCGGCCGAGTCGTGTAGCGCCATATATCCACCGCAGCATTTTCATTTCGTTGGCGTGGAGTTCGCTCACGTGCTTTGTCAGTGCTTGGCATGTCTTACAGTTATAGAGAATCACAGACCTAATTAGCTCTTGTTTATAAGTCGAGAATACCTACGCTCATAAGCTCTATGACTTCCATGCCAATCGCCTCCATAGGCGTGTCTAGAATATTAGCTGAGAGGGCGTCTTGCACCTACAGTAAAAAGGAAGTGATTTGTATGGCCTGCGATGGTTTTGACGACAGCTTCAATGTAGGTGTAAGTACTTATTTTGGATAATTCTAATGTACAGTCGAGTTCATTAATATGTGAGCTGTAATGCTCACATATTAATGAACTCGACGTACGCCTCGTGCACAGACGTTGATCTCAAAGCTCTCCACACATTTTTTTTATACTATACAGTGACAAACGAGCAGACAGCCCACCTGATGGTCAACGGTATCTGTCGCCCATAACATCTACGATTCATGCATTAAGGTTGCAGGCAACAAAAATGCAGAACCGCAGGTGCATTGTCAATGTGAGGACCAAGATTTAATTCCTCATGCCTGTAATTGCGCTGGCTACCTTGTCCTTCAAACCGGGACACAACAATGCAAGCCTTGTTGCTTGGTGGCAGAAATAGATAAGGCGGGGGTATTTACCCAGGCGAAATCCTCAGGCTTGACAGAGTTCTACCACCTGATCCTCCTGACCTCCAGAGGGGCATTGTGCAGTTGAGTCCTACAGCAATAAGCCTCCTAGAGGATCCTGAGGGAAAATATGCGGCCCGGTTTGAAGCCGTGAGTATTAGCAATGCTATACGGGGCATCCCTGCCGAAGTGTCTGGTCTATAATACATTCAAATAGCTTCATTGAGTGGCTCATAAATTTGATAACGCAGTAGTTGTCGCAATGACCGCACTCCTGCACACTGTCCTTTCCTTTGTAGATTGGCGTAATTATTTAACAGTCCAGTAAGCAAGAGTACGCCCCGGAACACCAAAGTTTTCTCTATGGGTATTTCGTCATGGCTAATACATTTCCCGTTCTTCACAGGGAGCAGAAATCTCTCCACCTCGTCAAGGGTAATCGGGTTTAGCATACCAAGGTTTGCAGGAAGCTGTGGTGGTGGCACGAATTCGCTAGTCTTGTTAGACAGTTCCTTGAAATTACAGCACCAACGGTATTTAATGGAGTTGGCTCGTGTGAGAAAAACGTCGTTCGATTATTTTATGGCAACACACTTTGTCAAATCAAAAACCGGCTAGATTTCACGACTTTGTCAGCTTGTAGATGACAGTTCTTCAACGGTATCTAGCGCATTGTAGAGTGGAGCAAGTTGAGCGCGCCTTTGCCACCATTTTAACTCGGTCTTTTGATCTAAACTACGACTCCTTACTTTTCTACCATTCCTAGGAACATGCCTTTTTATTCCTGTCTGCCTCCTGAGCCTCACTATTCCACCAGCTCGTATCCTTATTAATTCTTCGGCCGCTTTTCGACGTGCCGTAAATTAGTAAATTGCTCCTTTCCAATGATGGCATTCGGCTGCTTCCACGAACTCCTGGCTTTTATTCTTCACCACTTAATAGACGGCTCCCAACGTTCTGCAGTTTACTCGGACGCCAATGACAAGGGTTCAGCGCTGTATAGTGAGGCTTTCCCCCTTTATTATTTTATACTGTATAAATCAGTAGTAGTGATTGGTGCGGACCACTTTTGTAAGTGAGGTATTGGGGCTTTTTAAAAAGTTGTTGACCACAGCCAAGTTTGCGGCCAGTGAAGTTCTGAGAATTTCTTTACCCTCACGGTTCAACGAGCCAAAGCCTCCGTGAACCCGTCCAAACTTCCTCGCTCATCTGGCCCACGAGGTCGTTGAGGTTTTCACCAACCACAGTCGCAGAGCATCTTCGACGCTAGTACAGAAGGCAGTATTTTTGGTATCGGCGCACAGGTGGAGCACAGGTGCTGATCAGGACGAATGTTGATCCTTCTATGGTCCTATATGACCTTAATTAGCATAAGCCGATCGCTCTTTGTTCACCTCTAGTACGCCGTTCCGGAGTTTGTCGCACACCACAAAGCCGATATCATTCCTCTCTGAAATAGTTATTCTGCCAATCCCGTGCATAATGCTGGTATACGCCCTACCCTATACGGCTACGATCCCCACTAACGTAATTCTGGATGAACGCCATCTCCACGCGCCACCTGTACAACAGTTCTCAAATGAGAACAGACGAAAGTCCGAAGGTGCCAAATAGGGAATTCCGCGCGTGCGCCACGTACTAAATAAACCACAGAGACCGCAATATTGTAAACATCAGAACAGAAAACGGAGATCCGAAGACGAAAAGGGAATAAGTAGACGGCGTTGGGACTTGGATCATAAGAGGTGATCAGAAATGGGATCTAAAACTTTAAGCACAAAGTGAATATATTTATTAGATCAAACTATAACGTTATTCTTGGGCCTTTTCCTGTTGTCGGTGTTATAGAGTTCATCCCTGAGCGTCGGGTCATCACTGACATCGTCCTTTTGACTCCCGAAGAGGTGCACCGGCTTCCCTAAGCCTTGCACCTCTCCTATGACGTTTGTGTCCTTATTCTCGATAGTGATTCCTGACAGGAATTTGCTGATATAACCAATGAGGGCGTTGTTGTCGTCGCCGTCAACCACATCCGTCGAGAGGCGTTGGTAGACATTCTTGAGGAAACTGGCCACTTCATCTCCCAGCTCAACCTTGCCGTGGACCTTTATGGCGTAGCCGTCGCAAGTGGGCAGCAGCACTGGGCATGGACAACGCGAATTTTTAATACAGATATTGTTTCTTCAGGCAGTCAGTTTCTTATTATAGGTAAGTATGTGTATGTTACAGTAAAAACAGATTTACGATAGAACGCGTTTTCTCTAGTAAGAAATTGTTTTTACGAAGTGCTTTTAAATTCAAATTATAAGTAGATCAAACTTGTTCTAACTTTGAACCTTACTAAAAACTACTTAGTATTCTTTAAAGAAGAACCAGAAGAAACTTGTTTGGGGGAATTGCTTAATTCTAGCTAATTAAGTAGTAGGTAGTCGTTTGTCACTGCTTAGCATAAAACAATTACATTGTTGACAAACTTTTGATTTATTTGTTATCAAAAAGAATTACGGCGAATGTCCGCTTTTCTTACCAAAATATTTGGCAAATGTTGGCAAGTTGACCGGGCGAGCGCGGGAGCAGGCCGATGTGCTCGCCTTTTTTTTAAGATTTGGAGACTGGTTGAAGAGGCAACAGTACCGGTAACGAGGTCTCCGCATGGGGACAACAGCGTGGGGGTGGTTCTCTTTGAGAAGTTTTGAGACAGCGCCAGCGCGCCGTTTGACAGCGCCTTGGACGTAAAGTGTGTAAGTAACCGCGGGGGAGCCCTAAGGGTTATCGAGGGGGTCGTGAATAATTTGGTATTTGCTATCGTATTATTCGCTTTCGAAACGGTTTAACTGGAGCTGAACTAAATGAAATTAACGCGTTTGTCTAGTTAGAATTAGTTTTAACTGATACTTATTCATTTTAGAGCAGCAGTTAATTCTAGTTTTAACGAAGTCATTTAGTCAAAGTAGTTTTAACTAGAGAAATGCTGCTGTAACTAAAAACTAGTTTTAACTGTAACATATACTTTTAAATTACGTCTTGTATCAACATCATCATATCAGCCGTAAGACGCCCATTGCTGGGCATAGGCCTCACCCAGAGATGTCCACAAAGGCCGGTCCTGTGCCTTCCACATCCAGCTGGTATCTTTGATCTTTACCAGGTCGTCGGTCCACCTTGTGGTAGGCCTACCCACGCTGCGTCTTCCGGTACATGGTCGCCACTTAAGAATTTTACTGCCCCATCGGCTATCTGTTCTTCGAGTTATGTGCCCTGGCCACTGCCACTTTAGCCTGGCAATCCTTAGGGTTATGTCGGTAACCTTGGTTCGGTTGCGGATCTCCTCATTTCTGATTCGATCTCGCAACAAGACTTCTAGCATAGCCCTTTCCATTGCCCTTTGGGTAACAGTCAGCTTTCTTATAAGGCCCATAGTGTGGGGCAGCTTTTTTGTTCCGTAGGTCATCACTGGCAACACACAAAGACCTTCGTCTTGAGACACTCCGATAATTGGGACGAAAATATATGGCGTAGGTTCCCGAACGCTGCCCAACCGAGTTGGATTCGTCGATTGACTTCTTTCTCGAAATTGGACCTACCTAGCTGAACTATTTGTCTAGGTATGTATAGTCGTCAACAACTTCAAGTGGAGTGCCTCCAACTGTCACTGGAGTAGGCACAACATGGACATTTGACATAATTTTCGTCTTGTCCATGTGCATTTTAAGACCTACTTGTTGAGAGGCACTACTATACTTCTCGTATAGTCACTCAATGTTAGTAATATTAATTTTATTAGTAGGTAGTAGCTACATGTTTCGCCCATGTAGATACATAGACAACTCATAAGTATTTTAAAAGTTTAATCTTAACCAATTTAAAAAAGAAAACACCCCGTTCTTTTGTTTTTGAAGTCGGTTAAAGAATAATATACCGAGATATTTCGTATTGTTAGAATAGTCAAATATTCAAATAATTTGCGTTTTTAAATAAAAGGCAAGTCATTGTGAAAAGAGGTGTGTCAGCTTTATAGCTTGTGGCACTCGATAGACCTGTGCCTATGGATATCCTAAGTTTCACGCAACAATCAAAGTATTCAAAGATTCTCTTCATCCCCTTATTAGACGAATTTTGATAAACTCCTTATTTCACCAATTTCTGCTACCTACCTGCTAACCTATCATTGCTAACTAGATGTGGGCTGGGCGTTCATCGGTCACCCAAACGGGTACGTAATTTGCCATATGTGCCTTTAAAGTTGCCATATAAGTGTTTTATCCGTCTCACAGAACACCAATCCCTAATACGGAAAGCAGAGGACCAGCTTTTGTGGAGGTCTCTGTGGGAGGCCTACGCCTAGCGGTGGGCGTCTTTCGGTTGATATGGTAGGATGGTAGCTATGGTAGGATAGGATAGGGGTAGAGTAGGGCCATCTAGTTTAAAATAGAAACAAGTTAAAATGCAACAAGATATGAAGGTGTCAAGTTATAAAAAGGGACCAACTAGGAAAAGGCTAATGTAGGAAAATGACTATTTAAAATTAAAGGCCTGTCGGTAACTAAATAAAACGCAAAACTTACGATGTATGAAAGCATAGAAAAGAATACTTTTCCTAATGCTTGCCGCCATTTTGAAACAGATTGCCCACCACCATCCACGGGTGGTTTTAAATTATCAATATCGTTTAAAATTTATAAATACAATATTACTTATTCTTCGGTTTTAATTCAGTCGTAAAATTTCATTTTTCAATTAATTTACGTAATAAAAAGTACAATCGCGTCCATAAGTGCATGACCACTTTAAAACATATTTTGTACCTATAGCCACATACTAGGATATTAGGTGTATTGTTAAACATATGGAATTGGCTGAAAAAAGCGCCTATCAGCTGTCCCTTAGGCGCCAAAAACTCATTCTTAAACTGCAGGTTTTTTATTTTATATATGAAAATTGCTTAATGAATTTCCATATTTGTCTAATAAATTTAAATGTTTTTTGATAATACAGCGCAAAAATTTTATTTTTACATTATTTAATCTTAATGTATGTGTACTTACTTTTTTTAAGTCAAGAAACCATTGTGGATTTAAAATGAAAGCTGACAATCGACAAGGATTCTGAATCGTAATAAAAAATAATTACAAGCGATTTTGATATTATTTTAATTTTAAAATGTTTTCTACTTTATTCCTTACCTTTATTCTAGATGGTTTAAAAACTTTTAAAATATGCACAGGAATATGAATTTTAAGGTTGTCATGCACTTATGAACGCGACGGTACCTTGGTGTAAAACTGAGTATTTAATTAGTATTTTATGGAGATGAAACAATGTGATAAAAGGAAATGGAAACGTAAGAGCAGTTACTTAAGCTTATTATCTAATATGAGTTAGGTATTGTAACTATAACTATCTGTATCTAATAGTTATAATACCTAACTCATATTAGATAATTATTCGAAATATGTATCACGTATAGCTTCGCCCCTAGCAAATATGTCCTAGTCCATAGGTACTCGTAAATGGCTATTCCACTAGGTATATATAACGCGCCATAGCAAATGTATGAATGAAAGCCGCAAAAGTAGCCTACCTGTAGATTTTAAACTAATGAGATATTTATATTATTTATATTTGTATGTGTGTATATATGTATGTATTATGTACTAATATGTATGGTGTATTTATTTATATATTGTTGTACTATAGTAGGTAAGTAAATTTAAGGTGCACGCCAATGCCTCTCAATTTTGCCCTCTCTCTTCCGTTGGTCGGCTGGAAGATATTTCTTTAGAAATAAGCTGTACCTGTTGTGATTTTTTTCTGTATGTCTATTTTGTATACTATTTATTGTGCACAATAAATGTTAAATAAATAAATAAATAAATTCAGCAAGTGACAATATTTGCATTGTTGTGTTGTTCCGGTTTAAGAATACACCTAGAATATACCTAGGTAGGCAGAACAATCACTGTCTTGAGGCATATTTATAACTTCATTTCACAGTATTATATCATCTTTCTTTATACAATGTACTCAGTGAGAAACCACCAGACAGCCTACCTGATTGTAAGTGGTGGTATCTGTCTGTCTGTATAGTACTTAGGTTTAAGTTTCGTTTAAGGTTGGAGAAAGGGACATCAGAAGGTATTTTTCAGGATCGTTTCTTTTAAATAAACCTTGTCATTCTTAGTTCAACAGTATATTTCAAAATTCAAACAAACACACAATATAAGTATGAGCGGTAATATAATCTGAACTTACAACACATAATTTATAGTTATTTTTGTGCTAACTTATTTCAACTTGTAACTAATTTAATTTAAACAACCACAAAAACTAAACAAAACTAAAAACTTAACTAACTAAAACTAAATTCATCTAAAACGCAACGTGCCCAAAAGTCTGGCGGCATTGTCACGTTGCATGGCAATGCTCAGACTGCAATTTACATAATGTTTTAAACTATCGCGGTTATTATCACACATTTTAAGGGCATGTTCCATGATGCATGCAAGTGTGTCGAAATACCGAGCTACTCGTCAACAAAGGTACGCGGTAGGAAACCCGGAACATACCCTTAAAATGCTGCAATTTACAGTTGTATATAATGCGAGATTCAGTCCCAGTCCAGGGACTAACGCTCCACCAACCCATGCTAAAGACCATCTTCAGACCGAATCAGTAACGTGAGAGATATATTTACAGCAACTCCACCAGGTGGCGCACTGACCGACGTTCTGTTTCCTCTTCATTTATGATGAGTGCCATACTCATGACTGTCTCCGACATATTATATTATAACAACTAACCAACTATTTTTGTTACAAACAAGTACTTCTACTTTAATTTATCTATAAAAAATTGTTTGTAAAAGATACAGGAGGTTCAGAGCCTGGAAATCTGTAACTCAGGTTTTTAACCTAGCGCAGGCTCCATCTCTATCAGTGTAACTTGCCTTTTTGAAACATTACTCACAGACCTACACAGATGCGCACGTCAATGTTATAACAGACCTGGTTTTGCATCGGGTATTGAAAATGGAAAACCACAGGCCCGTTGTTACTCGAACCGAGGTCTAAAATATTTTGAAATACCTTATGCTTGTAGTTAGGAGCGTCCGTAGCCGAGTGGTAAAGGCATCCGACTCGTAAGCGAGAGGCACCGGATACGAATCTGCGCTGCGCACTGCGCCCATGTACCAATGACTCTGTTCTGAGTTATGTACAATCGTTGAATACTAACCGATGCTCTACGGTGAGGGAAAACATCGTGATAAAACCTGGTACACATTCAGGCTTACTGAATGTGTAACCGTGATCCAATATGGTCAGGTTCCCCTGGTAGCACGGTCACGGAGGTCAGATGGCAATCACTCCACTGTAATTACCTGATCTGACCAATTCTGGATCATGGTCAACGCGGACCCCGGACCCTCATGCGTGAGAGCACAACTGGGACATTATCACCAAGATGACTTTTTTTACCATGCCTGTAGTTGCGGTTTTAAAACCGGAGCACAACAATGGCAACGTTGTACTTGGCGGCAGAAATAAAAAGGCGGTAGCCTTCACCCAGGCAGACTCCTAGGCTCCGGCTAGACACCTTCCGCCTGATAAAATCTTAGTCCTAACAGTAAAAATGGAAAATTTCGTCAACATCCGTTCTATTGTTGCGTGAAATAGCAAGCATACGTCAAACAGCAATTCATCTTTCGTCATGATCGAAATTTTCGCTTTTAATATTAGTTAGTGGGATAGATAATTTGCCCGCTCATGCTAACGCAACTGTTGTTGCGTTAATATAATTAAAATCTTAATCTAAAGTTATTTTTTAGTTAATTTATTTATTTCTTAATTTATTGATTGGAATTATTTTGATGTCACCTTATCAAAACTAATATAATTAATGTTAATAAGTAAAATGCATGCTTGTAATTTTAAGTTAAGTTTTAGTGGAAATACAAAAAGGTTTATTTATTTTTATAAGTAGGATAGAGTAGTCCGTGTGTATCCTCAGACTTTTATGTAAGAGGGTTATCTAATCTTGTTTGTCAATTCCTAAACCCTTTCAATGACGTACGGCGCGAGTTCGTAAGCAGCGAGCAGCGATTATTATCATAACCCCGAAGCATTGTGCTCTATCGTTCTGTATAGCATTAGATAGTGGGAAATAATACTTATAATTTAAATATACGATGCATTTATCTTTACCAAATGCACGGGTAATTCTTTAGAGGCGCTCACTAGGTATATCTATCTATACATAGTATAAAACAAAGTCTTTTCCCCGCCGTCTGTCCCTATGTGTCAACGTATGTATGCTTAGATCTTTTAAACTACGCAACGGATTTTAATACGGATTTTCAAACAATAGATAGAGGAACGTTTATAGGCAAGATAAAAAAGGTTGGTAGGGGTAAAGTAGGTGTAGGGTAGTTCTAGGGTAGGGTAGGGTCGCCGTCGTCGGGTTCACTAGTTATATATAAAACAATTACTTAAGGTTTGAATAATTTTAATGGGCTTTGTTTTTTCCTTTTCATTTTATGATGTTGCTGACGGTATCAGTTCCATCATTCATGCGATGGCATCAATAGTTTTCGGCTACTAAATAATGTTTCTCAAAATCTTCTTGTTAGCATCTCAATGGTATTGATAGCTATGGTCTATGGCGTAGCTGTCACTACAAAGGTGTGGTCCAAAACTTGTGACAGGAACAATTTAGGAGGTACTTGTCAGGATAGGTGTATTCTCAGGTGGAAGAATCAGAATCAGAAACCATTTATTAGAGACAGACATCTAAAGGTATTTTTCATTATTGTTTCGTTGTAATAAAAACTTCTCTATGTAGCGTAATCGTCTGATTAGGAAGGCCGATACAGCACAGCGTTATTGCTATCAAGGGGTCGATTAGCGTTTCATTATTCATATTAATTTTTCACAATTTGTCGCTATTGTTGACATTGATACGACAATTCAAAAAGGCGTCATTTAGTTTCAGTTTTATCCACCGGATCAAATAAGTTTGTAAACCCGGTGACAACGTTGCTTTTATTGAAATAGGCATGACATTTCAATGTGGCGAGACATAGTTTCAGTTTTGACCACTGTGTCAGATAGTTTGTGGAGTTATATAGGGCTTTAGTCAAGTTACACACATTTCACCACAAACTTATTTGACCAGAGGGGCTATTGGCTAACTCAGTTGACAACTGTATTTGACACTAGATAATTCTACACCACGTCATCTACGTTGAAAACTGGCAATAGCGTCTACCAAATTAGAGTAGTGTCAGATTTATTTATGTCAAATTCAGTTGTCCACTGAGATAGCCGATAGGCCCTCAGGTGACCAAAACTGGAACTAAGTGTCGCCAATTGAAATATCTTCTTTGGAGGCTAAATTCCTCAACAGCGATATGAATATGAATAAGCTTAATTTAGTTTTATGTTACACTGTTACGGTTAAACTGCTGAACCAGTTTTGATGAAATTCGGTACGTAAGTTGTCGAGGGCAAAAACTGGCGTCCTTATGTAGTAGTCATCAACAACGGGTTCGAACTACCTAGCATGAAACACTTTATCTAAATCTGTTCAGCTGATGAGTTAACCACATCGTCCGTCCATCTCGTGGACTGTCGTTCTACGTTTCGATTTCCTGTACGTGGTCGCCACTGGAGGATCTTCACCGAACATCAAGTTTTTCGACATTTAATGAAAAAATAGTTTACCAAATGCAAAAAAAAAGTTAAGTTCTTACTTAATTTTTATGTCAGATGTACACAACACTACAGTACTATTAGTGCACTACGTTCCTTAAGAACGTAACTGAAAAAATAAGCTAAAAAATATACATTAACTCATGAAACCAGTCTCATATTTAAAGCGTATTTTCCATTATCTTTTCAGCAAAGTCTCCCCAGAATGCTGAAAACTTTATGACATCCATATTTTTTTTACATTGCTGGTTTGTTCGGCGACTATTTGTGTATTTTTTCTACCTAACCTATGCTTTATCAACGACTAAACATAGGGTATTTCATGATTGATGTGGATTAAATTATTATTTGATTGCGTTGACTTGAAGTTTGATTTGTTCGTCGCCAACTTTAGCATTCGATAGCTATTAGTTACCAAAGAATAATAGTAATAAGTATTCGTAAATTTCTTACGAGTAACTTTACCCGCTGAGACCCGTCCGACAGACAACCGCAGACAGATTGACAGACAATCCATTAAGGTTCCGTTTTTACGTTTAAAGCAGGTGTGTTGCAAATATTCGCATCCGCATCCGCAAATGCAGAACATTCCATGATCGATTTCCATCCGAGCAGAAATTAAAATGATAAATGTAGTCTGGATGCAGTATGTATTTAAAAGAAAAATATAAGTAGTTTATCAGTTATCTAACACCCATAACACAAGCTTTGCTTACTTTGGGGCTAGATGGCGCTGTGTAAATTTGTCCAAGTATATATTATTTTAAATTTATTCGACTTTATTTAGATATCTGTATCCACGTCCGCCTCCGCGTAAATTATTGCGGATCTTTGCGGATGCAGATGTAAAAACTCTCATCTGGTAGGGCGTCAATGGAAGTGAATTTAAAATATTGTTTAAGTTTAATTTAAGTTGTGCAGGCAGATATTTTTGTCGAGCAACCCAGCCCACCAGCAAGTGTTTCGAGCGAACAACTATTTAGCGGCGCTTTAGGTTGAATTTACGAACCTTTAAGATACAGGCTTAAATCGGAAAAGGCAGCAACATTACTTTTGATTAAATATAACTCGCTAGTTTTTTAAATTTAAGTACTTACTAAATAAAATATAGATAAATGACATACATTTTCATTTGTTTATTAACGTAAGTTAAGTATCTTTTGAAAAGTTTGACATCCGCATCTGCATTCGATCCGCGGATGTTAGCCTTCAGACATCCGTATCCGCATCCGCAAAATTTTTACATTCGCAACATCCCTGGTTTAAAGTTTTAGTCAGAATCCTAAAATAGGGAATGATGACGTTTTCCACAACCTTGGTGGAGGTAGACACCTCCCATAACTATAGATAGTGCGGCCTCCCGGTTATTGTTAACAAAACCATTCATCATTTCTACCAAAAGAAATTAGGTACAACATTGTTAAAATAATTACATACAACGTTTCCTGTCTTAGACCACACCGATAGAGGTTAGTACCACACCGATTGGAACGATTTCCTTATCAGTTGGTGAATACACAATTTAAATGTGAAATACGTCAACCTCTTTTATGAAAACGCGTCGTTAAATAATGCAGGAGGATCACAGGTCAGTCATCATTATACGATGAATACAAATGGGGTCCGTTGCCGCGACCAGCTGCTGCGACCCAGCACTCCAGCCCGACCCTTCCTAAGGAGAGCCGCCTCGACCGCGTTCAACAATAAAAAAAATCAACAACAAACAAAATGTATCAACCAAACGAGTGCTCCAAAATCGAGAAGAACAAATTCGAGTCGTCAATCAGTGATTTGAAGAAAATTTCATTCGTCACAGCGGCCGAGGTCGAGAGCTTTGGTAAGTTGTGTTCAGTTAGATTAGCAAATGCAGTGCGTAACAGTTTATGCACTGCATTAGAGCAAATTCAGATTTATAGTGGAAGTGTACGAAGCAACTGAAAAGGTTTGTTTTATTGACTTACTGCTATCTTATTTTGACGGGTAATCGAAAGTTCAGACAGAACTCGAATGTCTAGTGCGTAAGATGTTCTAGAAATACATAGTACTGTGGCTACCTCAGACACCAAGTTCTCAGATTCGGATACGATGCATTGTTTACAAGATTTAATATTTTACGAAGATGCGTATCGTAGTGGATGCATGATTCTGGTCGGGTTTCTTTCAGTTTTAGTTCAAATAGCATAGGTCGTACTGTACCTATTGCATGCTTGCTTTAATTAAATTAGCAATCCATCATCACAATGAAAGTAATTTATTTTATTTAAACTGAAATAAACGTTATGGGCTAGGTATATACAGCTAGAATTGAATTATTAACATGGTTTCGTATTGAACCGAATACAATGCAAATAATGCAAGTATACTATACGTGGTCATTGACGCTAATATCTTACTAACTTTGGTAAAACCAAACTAATAGTAACCTTTTGCAGCTTGCTTCATTTACTTAGGACATCTGAACTTACTAAAGAAGGTACCTACTAGAAGCCAGTTACAATGAGCCATGTTAAGATTTTGAGAATGATTTAACTTTTGAGTTATGAGAAATCGTGATCGTTTGTCGATGATTTTCTTAACACGGAGGGGATTAAGAATATTTTCAAATTCTAACCTCACGTGATAGAAGGGCAACCCTTACTGGCCTACGAACGTTCGGAAAATGCCGTGATATGACATAGGCACAGCATCCAGAGCACGTTTAATTAGTACACCTGGCGAATGGTTAGCATAAGCAATTAGGTATTTCTATACTGTGCGATCCAATAACAGTTAACAACTGGTTTCGTCAAAATTCAGCGCCTACGTTTGTTAAGTATCTACTTACACGATAATGAATGCGTATGCAAATCTGTCGTGTGTAGATAATTAAAAAGATATACGTTACATATGTTAATTTTGACTGCAGGGTTTAACCCTTGATTGTTTTGTTAATATGTAAAACTTGTAAATAGAGCAATAGCGGTATAATAGTCAATAGGGGCAGTACTCGCATTTACTAGCCAATGCTTAGGTCTTGGCGAGGGACTAGTTTGCGACGATGCAAAACGACATAAATGCATAAATATCTAGTACATATTTCTCTTCGAGGTGGCCACGTTAGAGTTCGAAACCCACGAGTTCTTTTTTTTTACTTATGTATTTCATGTAGGCCACATTGTGATAATGATTATAATAAACGTGTCGTGTCCTTAATAAATGGACACGGCGTTCGGCGGACGTTCAGGCACGGCGGTAGTTGCGGTTAGCGGGCCTCGTGAGCAAGAGGCCGACTTGCATCCCCAGCGCCACCATGTACCAATGACCTTTTCTGAGTTATGTTCATTCAGACAACCTTACCATAACCATGATCCAATCTGGTCAGGTTAGCCTGATCTGCCAAATCCTGGATCATAATCAGGATATTTATGCCAAGACGATTTCTCCGATAAGCTTACAAATGGCAGTTTCAACAACACCGTACGGAAAGATAATAAAAGGAATATAAAACTATTGCAATGCAGTTTTGACAAGAGTTGGGACTTGGGAGTATCGACTTGGGACAAGACTCGAGACATATAAAATTAGGAAAAGTCTCGAGAACCAAACCCTATCGCAAGCGCAGCGTATTTATTTCCGTGTTGCGCAGCTTCTGCTTGTGCCGATCTAGTAGAGGCCATGTATGTCTCGCTACTGTACAGGTGTTCAATTTTAATTACGTTCATAGACTTGTCGCTTCAGCTTTCCTGGTATTCTGGGGTCACAAAATATCACCATCATTAAGTGATTTGGCATCTGTCCTTGATTGGAACCGGCGCCCATACAGACGTCTGTCCCAAATGTTTATGCAATTTTGGTTTCTATACTAATGACAGCACACCTAGTGCCATGCGGCGGCATCGCACCCGCCTAGTCGTCATGCCATACTCGCGTAGTCTCGCCAATATAGTGACTGCACGTTTTCTGTCCGGTTACCATAATCCAGACTCGACGAAATGGTTGTTAGATGTACGCGTTTTCTGTCCGGTTTGCAAGCGTCGACATATTAATGGGCCCCAAGTCGTTGTTACCGTAAACCCAAATAAATAGCAAGTCATTGCAGTGGGTGGGCAAAGACTTCTAACTATAATAAAACCATATAAATCAATGTTTGTGGCTATAATATGGATGAGCTTACCCATGGCTTGCGCGCTGGTAATTTTTGACGAGAATCTGGTTGCCTACTTTGACAATACCTTGACCTGGTAGTCGCAAGTTTCTGGGAAATTTTTTGCTGTGACAATCTGAACTTAGGTATCACATATCTATAAGTCTGTACCGCAATGATGTAAGAGCAGAAATATTATGTACGTTACTGATGTTATCAACGGAAATAGTATGTCACAATGAATTTATGTAGGCGACACGTAGGTCACGAACATTTCAGGGACGTCACGCTTCGTTACAGTACGAGAGTTTAAATAAGAATAGGGAATGGAAGTTCAAAATCATATTCATATTACGGAATTTCTTAACTTCAGTGCTAAAACCCTGTACGAAATTAATATGGCTCTTAAACAACTCAATAACAACAAGGCGCTGGGTGATGGAATTACGGCTGAGCTTCTGTAGGCTGGTAGCAAACCTGTGCTCAAGACCCTTTTGAAACTGTTCAATTCCGCCACAGACGTATGAGATATTGTTCCTCAAGAAGAGGTAGGACTTTTGAAGAACTTTAGACCAACATCACTGCGGGACCATGTGTATAATCTGTTCTCGAGAATCATTATTACGAATCGTCTCGCAAACAGGTTTACTGACTTACAGCCTCCAGAACAAGCCGGGATCCGGTAAGACCTTAGAACCATATACCAAGGTGAGGGAATAGTGATGAAACATGCACATTCAGGCGTCTAATGTGTAACCATGAGCCAATAGGGTCAAGGAGGTTAGATGGCAGTCGCTCCACCTGATCTGCCAGACCCTGGATCATGGTCATGGACTCCGGGCCCTCTTGTGCGAGAGCACAACCAAGACATTGCCGCCAAGATGACTAACTTGAATAAAATAACTCAAAATTAGTTTGGTTCAGGCTAAACTATGAAAGTGTGGAAAACAATGGACATGTATTGTTATGGTTTATAGGATTCAGTACCTGTAAGATACACTGGGGGAGATTCAAACGAAGCTTATCAAAGACAATGATCAACAGAATGCTAGCTGCGCGCTATATTGGTCCGACCCACATCAGCCTTAACCGTTGCTTTGGTTGAGCACTGAATCCAGCCTACGTGTCATGCAATAATATTTATAATAAAAACGAGTATAATGAAAGTATGAAACGGCCAAGCCATACTTTTTGACTAATATGTTGGGTTTATAGAGTTAGTCTTTGTAGAGATAGGAGCTTGGCTCTTAATTATATCTAATAACTTTTTCTCAGTTAAGCCGTTAAGAGCTTACGAGAAATGCCAACGAATTTTACATGAAATGTTTTGGTTTGACTAATGCTACTAAACCTCTGTTGGCTGTCTATATGTCATAAGAACAGGAATCTTTGGAAACATTGAAATGTTTGCGGAATCATGTTAGTATGGTCGCTTAAAAAAGTAAATACCTGCTTTATTCGAAATATTAAGCGTTTAACCCCCAACGAAAAAAGAAGGGAGTTATAAGGTCGACGTGTGTATGTGTGGAGGTATGTCTGTCTGTGGCATTCGTAGCTTCGTAGCTCCCGAACATATGGACGACGGGTATAATAAGAGCCAGTCATATATATACAATTAAAAAAGACTAACTAATCTATCTCCTCTGCTATGTACCTACGACTGAAATTTTAAGAAAAAATCTGCGGTATTTTTAAGGCAGGCCTTAGTGTGAATTATAATTAGCAAAAGATATATTTTGGAAAGTAGTTTAACTTCTTATTTTGATAATAATTAGCTAATATTTTTTTGTAACATATTTTACGTCTTTTTTCATTATTTACGAATACGAATAGTTAGTTTGCAGAGCTTCTTGATCCAAATTTTGCAACAATACCCATTCTCCAATAACATTGTACAAGTTTCTTCGTCAAATTTTTGTTTAACGTCTATATTTGTGTATATACATACAACTGTGGGCGAACCGACGGCTTAAATTTTTTTACATGAAAATTTTAACTAGAACAAAGCAACAAAAGTATTAAAATGGATATAATCTTTACAGAATAAACGATATACAAACCAAGTAAATGTCGTTAGCTTCTTGACGTTTAAGTAGAATACATTTTAATATTAAACAGCAACATTTCTTAACCATACCGATACTATTCGAAAAGGTTTGTAATAATTATTTAAAATGGATAGGATTTCAAAATCCATTATTATTGATGGTTAACGATTACGTTTAATTGACTCGTATTAACATATACATACTATACTCATCATCATCTTGGCGTTAATATCCCGGTTGTGCTCTAGCGCACGAGAGCCCGGGGTCTGCCTTGAACATGATCCAGGATTTGTCATATCAGGTAATTACAGTGGAGCGACTGCCATCTGACCTCCGTGACCCTGCTACCAGGGGAACCTGACCAGAATGGTTCATGATTACATATTCAGTCGCCTGAATGTGCAGGTTTCATCACGATGTTCTGTACATAACTCAGAAAAGAGTCATTGATACATGGCCGCAGCGGGATTCGAACCCGGTATCTCTCTCTCGTGGTGTGTGGTGCCGCCACCTCAAAGAATAGCACCACCCCATCTCTTCCCGTGGGTGTCGTAAGAGGCGACTAAGGGACAAATCCGAAAGATGGGCAGCAGCATCTTTCTGGGTAGATTCACATCAACTGCACTGCGATCTCCAACCCGCCTGCCAAGCGTGGGGATTATGGCAATGACCTCCCCTTTCGTGGGAGAGGCCCGAAGTCCTGCAGTGGATTGTTATGGGCTGTGATGATGATCTCTCGCTTACGAGTCGGATACACTAACCGCTCGGCCACCGACGTTCTCATACATATGATATATTCATACTTTGCTAATTTATTGTACTCTGTAAAAATTAATTTTACTGGTTTTAATTTATTTTCTTATTTTAAATAGGAAACGCATGTTTGCGTCAGAAAATTAAATTTATATGATCAATCTTGCATGTCCGTTATTGTAAATATTAGTAATAGCGTAAAGATTATTAACTACACTCATAGCGTAATATTCCAATGAGATATTCGAAAGCAGTCTTTACGGAGAACATTTATCTCGACAGTAAAAAAAAAATCGTTTATCTACACCATAGCGTAATGTTTCAATTACATATTCGGAAACAGTCGTTTAATGGTACAGTTTTTTCACGCCAGTCTACAAAATTAAAAAAAAAAATTTTTTCGATGCAGCATTTCCCATACTATTTTCATTACAGCTGTATCGAGAAATAACTTTATCTACACTCATAGCGTAATGTTCCAATTTCATATTCGAAAACAGTTGTTTAAGGATACACTTTTTTCACGCCAGTATTTAAAATTTTAAAAAATTACTTTTCTATACAGCATTTCCATGTAGGCTGGATACCAAAATGTCTTTGACAAAATCAAAATTCAAATGTTCCTGTTTATATTTATATGTAATTATTTTCCTACCAAGCAGAATATTTTTTCTAATTGTTGTAATTTGTGTTTGTGAATGTTTTTTCTTGTTTGAAGCAAATAAATAAATAAATGTGAAAGTAGTAAAGTAAATTTCCCGCCGCTTGATATCCTCGACGCGTAGATATAACAGAACTGACTCGTAACTTACTTCCAGCAAAGTTAAAAAAATTATAGGTACGAAATTTTAACATGAAAATATGAGTGTATGCATGCAACTGCATATAATTAGGCATTAAAAAACTCGTGTCAAACTATTATCATACGAGGCGTACTCATCTTTTAATATCCCCTTTTATAAGACAGTTGCATAAACTACTGTTTTAATCATTATGTAACACTTTTATTTTTCAAAATTTTGTCGTGCGGCAAGACACGGCGAAATGTAGGCTAAATACTTATACTTAAGAAATTCAAAATTTAAATGTTCCTGTTTATATTTCTGTGTAATTATTTTCCCGCTAAACAGAAAATTGTTTCTAATTGTTATAATTTGTGTTTGTGAATGATTTTTCTTATTTGAAGCAAATAAATAGATAAATGTGAAAGTAGAAAAGTGAATTTCCCGCCGCTTGATATCCTCGACGCCTACATACAACAGAACTGACTCGCAGCTTACTTCCAGCAAAGTTGAGAAAATTATAGGTACGATATTTTAACATAAAAATATGAGAGTAGATAAAGTAACACTACTTGCATACACATGCAACTGCATATAATTAGGTATTTAAACATGAGCGTCAAACTATTATCATACACGGCTACGCTTCGTATTATAAACTTCGTCACCATTATTAATAAAAACACTCTATTCTGTTGGTAATCCTTCCTTACTCTGAGACTAGCTACTCTCAGGTTAAACTCAGAGTAAGTCTGGTGTAAAGTTGTTATTAATAATCACGGAGTGAGCTAGGAATAACAAAGCGTCCTTTACGCCTGGAGTAGTGGGTGATCTGTGGCAACCCCAATTATTTTAAAGTAAAAAATAATGAGTTTCGAACTGAAATTCATAATTATAAGCACGATAAGCATTCTCCTACCTCTCCGCGGGCCCATATTCTTATTGCACTCAAAACTTTGATATGGGGTGGGATGCGACCACCTCTCGCATCTCCACATAAATCATGTCTATTATAAACATGGCAGTAGGTCGGGAAAACCTGTACTTATACTTAAATTCCGTTTCTTCGAGTTCTTCTAATGGATTATAACGGGTTTTGTAAAATTTGACTCTTCTTCCTAGTGAAGCGTTATTTTCAAATTCTTGCAGTAACCTCAAATCATCCAAGTAAAAGTCTCTATCCATTATCACTACAAACTATGAACCCTGGTCATCATCATCATCATCTCGGCGTTAAATCCCGGTTGCGCCCCCGCGCTACACGCGGGTGTCCGGGGTCCTCCTTCCTGCTATTCCTAGTCCACTTTCCTTCATAGTGACACCGTCCGTTGGCACGCATGTCACTTTTAACGACGTCCAGCCATCGCTTCTTGGGCCGGCCTTTCCTTTCCGTGCCTGGTGGGGGCAGCACGGCCAGACATCTGTTCCCCACATAATTTGCCGGTCTGCGCAAGATGTGGCCATACCATCGAAGGCGACACTCTTGTAGCTTATCTGCGATGTCACGGACACGAGGGCTACCGCAGATGTGGGCGCTCCGCACACGATCTTTGCGGGAAACCTTACATATCCACCGCAGCATCTTCATTTCCGTGACTCGCAACTCCTGCTTGTGTCGCTCTAGTAGAGGCCAAGTCTCGCTGCCGTATAAAAGAACAGGTCCAATCATGGTCTTGTAGACCTGTGCCTTCATATTCATCGGCATCTTGGGGTCACAAATGACAGCCGTCACCTCCCGCCATTTGGCCCAAGCCGCGGATATTCGGGCTTTGACGTCGCTGTCGATGTCACCAGTTGCGTTTAGTAGCGACCCCAGGTATCTGGCCTGATCCGTTCGTTTGACCTCCTCTTCACCTATGCGGATGGGTAGGGGGTCTGTACTGTTGCAAGCCATGTACTCTGTCTTCGCCACATTTCTTCAGACCGCCGTCTTCACCCGTTGGACAAGACGCCCCTTGTCAGAGTCTGTCAACGCGATATCGTCAGCAGACATGAGTAGCCATGGAGGTACCTCATGATAGTTTCGGATGCTGTCTGACAGTACGTCTAATATCACGTTGAACAGAAGTGGGCTGAGCACAGAGTCCTGGTGTACCCCAACGGTAATCGGGAAGGGGTTGGTATCGCCAACAGCAGTCCTAACTATGGAATCGGAATCGCGGTACATGTCTCGGATAATATCAATGTAGGCCTCAGATACTGACTTGGACCGCAACGCCCACCAGATCATCTCACGAGGGGCACAGTCAAAGGCCTTCTGCATGTCTAGAAACAGGAAATATAGGGGCGTGTTCCTTGATCTGTATCCCTCCATGAGAGTTCTTAGGGTAAATACAGGGTCCATGGTCCCACAACCCGGCCGAAACCCACACTGACAATCCGAGATTGTACACTCCCGTCAAATTCGTCCACAATGCGTTCGAAGAGCTTCATGGTGTAAGACATCACCTTTATACCGCGGTGGTTGGTGCACTCCCGCACTCAACCCTTCCCTTTAAAGACTAGGGTCTACTCAGCCTCTATTGGTTTGGTTGAGGTTTGGTACCGTTGAGGAGAATGCGGTTACAAAGGTCGGCAAGGATGCTCACACCACGAGAGCCCATCGATTTCCACGCCTCAATAGAGAGTCCATCGGGTCCGAGGGCTTTCCGATTCTTCATGCGGTAAAGAGCCGCCTCGACTTCCTCAGGCGTTATCGATGGCACGAGTCTTTGATTCGGAGGGAGGTCCGGTAGATGCACCTCTTTATGCTGCTTATTCAGTAGCTCGTGGAAATACGAGCACCATATCTCCTTTACCGCGCGGTCGTCGCATAACAGGTTACCTTGATGGTCATTTACACAGGGACAAATAGAAATATCCTAGACTAAACTATGAGCCCTGGCACGATCTTGAAATTATATTTCGAAAAACTCTAATAATTAGTACAACCAAAACCTTTTCGAAACCAAAATCACACAAACTATGAACGCCGAAGTAAAACCAGAGAACAACAATAGATTTAGAAAAACTCAATATGGCCGTTCGGTTACAAATGTCAAATTACGCCATAGATCACACTACTCTGTCCTTACTCCATCGCTAAACTAGGCAACGCCGAGGTGTAACTTTTACTCCGAGGGTAGAGTCGGATTAGTGCTACTCATACCTTACACCACGTTTATTAATATTGAAATTCGTTAATACTGGTCTAATACTTGGAGTAAAGTTACTACTGCTTTAGTCTATGTTTATTAATAAGGGTGATATGTTTAAGGGCCGATTTTTCAATCCTTACATAAAACATATCTGATAAGTTATTATGCGACTAAAATAAAATTGGATCATTACTTCATATATAAGTGAAGGATTATAGTTTGTTTTAATTTGGCAGTTTATTACTTTATCGGGTAAATAAATTTATCTGAGGATTGAAAAATCGTCCCTTAATACACCTTTTTATATGCGAGTTTCTTAAACTACTATTACAATTTAAAAACTGTTAGCAATGTTATTCAACATAATAACACACTTTGGATTAAACCATAAGCGTGATAGACGCATTATTATGTCAATCTATCTGCCATTTTGGGCTAGTGCTGCGAAAATTCGGTTATAGAGATTTTCCGTAGCCATCACTTATAATCGGAATAAATTATGGACTAATGTATTAAAGTGGTGTACAATCAACAACATTTTAAAGTTCATTATATTCGATTACAAATTATTAAAGATTGAGAAGCATTTCGTAGATACATACTATTTTGTAGTAAAACATATTACCCGCGACTAACAAAACGCGATATTGTCGATTTGCTGTAAATTAAATTTAAAAGCGCGTAAACGTTAAAAGTGAAAATTACATTGATTTAGGGCTACAGCATGCATATCTTTGCATCCCGGACGACGGCGACTGCTTTTCATCTGTTGGGCTGCCCAACCGTGCGCAGTGCAACTTCCCTTTCCGTCATCAGGATACGCTATCCTGGCAAACGCTTCATCTTGATGTCGTGGATCTTCCAGCTATCCGCACGAGCCGCTTTAGTTCGACCTTTATAATGCTTACGGCTTAGGAATGGAACACGTTGTCTGCGAGCCCTGATCATTCTAATTTGGACGCCTTCAACGCCAGAGTGAATAGGCTGTTCCAGACCGGCATGCTCCATCTTTGGCCGCATCGTCACTTACTACCAAGTGAGATGGAAGTCAAATGCCTGGCTTGTCTAATTAAAAAAAAACGATAAACTTGTAACAAATGATCACCATCGTTTTAGCCACAGGACGACCACACTCCACAGCTGGTACAGGCCTTCTCAAGCCTTCCTCACCACACAGCGACTACCATCTGACCTCCGTAACCTGGTAGCAACCAGGGGAACCTGACCAGATTGGATCATGGTTACAGATTCAGTTGCCTGAATTTGCAGGTTTCATCACGATGCTTTCCCTCACCGTTAGAACCTTAACTCAGAAAAGAGTCATTGGTACATGGCCGCAGCGGGATTCGAACCTTG
This sequence comes from Blastobasis lacticolella, assembly GCA_905147135.1. Lineage (NCBI taxonomy): Eukaryota > Metazoa > Arthropoda > Insecta > Lepidoptera > Blastobasidae > Blastobasis > Blastobasis lacticolella. The sequence goes on along the minus strand of LR990039.1, from coordinate 9,285,407 downwards.
TACCTCTCGCTTACGAGTAGGATACTCGACCACCGACGCTCTTTTAGCTATTGCACCGGAGCTAATTTACACACAATAACCTACTTTGAAAGTGCGAGATTGTTTGACAGTTTAATTCTTTTAATAGTTTTAATCAAAATCGCTTCCCGCCGTCTGTCCCGCTGTACGTATCTATGTACTTTTAGAAGTTTTAAACTACGCAACGGACTTTAACGTGGTTTTAACAATAGACAGAGAAAGGTTTATAGGGTATGACAACAAGCGAACGGAGACGCTAGTGCTAGTAATAGAAAGTATTTCTTTTTATGCTACTCAGTGACAAACGAGCACACAGCCCCCCGTTTATGTGCCGTATTCTGAAAGGACACCACTATAAGTTTAAGTATGTATCTTAGCTTTGCTTGTCGTCCGTCCATCTCCTCATCAATAACGCTAACCCTGCTGCTTTCAGGCGAGGGTTGCCTCACTGAGGAGTGCCGCCTGGCGCACCTCCGCTCGCTTCAAGACCCTGACTCGTTCTGGACTGAAGTGGCGGAAGAGCTGGAGTGGACCCGTAAATGGGATCAAGTCCTGGACAACAGCAATCCGCCCTTCACTAAATGGTAAAGTATGAAGATCAACGGTTCCCTTCTCGGTTACGAGTATCCCTGTGGCACTACTGGTAGTGCCAAGCAGTTGTGCCATGGGTAAGAAAAGATGTTGTGCTAGCGAGAGACGTGGCACGAATAATATTTTATTGGATAAATAATCGGATATAGACCATATCAGAATCACACAATAACTTGAAATTAGAAGTCCAAAATCACAAAAATGTTATATGTATTCATAATTTATTTTAGACCTCGTCAAATTCCGAATGGGTTGGAAAAAGTTTTTAACAATTAACTAAACGGGAAATCGCATCAGATATACCTACCCACCCGAATTGAAGTTAAGAACGAGGTGCTACTTCGAATGTCATCTACCTGCTGTAATTTACAGGGAGAAATAGGTTAATACGACTTTTGGACACAGCAATTTGATTTACAAATTAACTAACAACCGACATTGTCCCGGAAATGACAAGTGTCATTTGCATTTTAATTGTAGGCACTATTCGTCTTTTACTCTACAATTGAATGTAGAAAAATATGTTTTCAATACCGCTTGTTCAATTTTGCCTAACAAGCTCAATTGACTTATCTACTAGTTACAATCTAACTTCCCCCACCCCTAAGTTCCCTAAGTTTGGTATTAACTACTTAACTAATAAATTTTTTAATTTGTATAGAAATTGTAGCAGACTCTTGCTAATATACAAAACAAATGTTGCTTTAATAATTCACTTGATCACACGCCGGACCATGGGATGTACAATCAATGTACATGGTTGTTATACTGGACTTGTGCCTCCCATGGAGGGGTTTGTTTTGCTTTAATGTATAAGATGGGTAGCTAGGGACGATGACAAATTCTAACATCGCCAACTAAGCACAGCTTGAGAACGGATATTACTGCCCGATTACACTAAACTACGGCGACGCTGAAGTTGTGGCCTATATTATTCAAAACATTTCTCTCTGGGATCTCCAGCCCCTACCACACACTTGAACACGTTATACTCGTGAACGGGTGCTGCCTTGGTGGACTGGCTTACTTTTGCTGTAGTTTTAGGTGATTTTTCTTAATTTTACTAGACATATTTATATAATATATTGAGCGCGGTCCGGCTTTGCCTGGCATTGACGGGCACGGTCCGGTCGTGACTGGCGTGGGGTGGGTTTGCTACTGCCATGGGGCGGCGTGTCACTGTGTGCTTCCTTCCTACTTTCCTACCCCCCTCCTTTTTGACGATTGATAGAGCTATTTAATGTCTAATCGATAAATCAATTTTTTAAATTTGAATTTTGAATTTGAATTGAATTGAATTGACACAGGATAAGAAGTAATAGGTACGAGTAGGAAAATAGTGATTCTGACTTTCTCCTCAATTATACCTTGTCAAATATAGGATGATAATTTTGACAGATTACAGTAGGGATGTGGTTGTATAAAATCGTTAATAAATCTATTCGATTAGCCAGGAGCCAGGTGAGATGGCGGTCAAATGCCTGGATAGTTTAAAATTAAAAAAAAATAAAAATAATATCGATTTTCATTCTCATAGAACTTGGAATCGATAGTTGCATGGTTATGCTATACGTATTATACAAAATAAACTATTTATTTTCTTCTGTATTGATAATTTATTAATACGACATTAAAAACCCTTCTACAACAACGATTATGACACGTGCGTATTTCTATCATCCTATTACGTAGAATACGCGCGACTCGAAATCGTTGTTGTGAAAGGTCTTTTAAGGTGAAATTCAAACAAGGAATAAGAGTTTAATTACAAAAATAATAAGGTTACCTAAATGTCAATTTTAAATATTCGATTATATTATATCAATACCGATTTTCGATTGTCTGTTGTTATTCGTTATTCGTGGCACTTCACTAAAGGGGCGGGGCCGGTCTATGAAGTACGACATTTTCCATAGTACATTTTACCGAAAAAAAAACACAAAACTTCATAGGCGTGCGCCAAAGACCAACAACTAGTGTGCTGTCAAAATTATCATCATATTTTAGACAAAGCATAAGCGGAAACAGCGCAATACAAAAGTAAGGTTGTAAGTCAATGCCAGAAATTAGGGGAAACGCACCACGGACATGTAATAGACCATTAATTAATAGTTATGCTTAAAGTTGCCTATTGTCGCCACAAGGTCCAAATAAATGAATTAAGCCGGAAAGTATTAATGACATATGTTGCTAATGCGAATGTAAATGATATATCGCTGTATAGACTTGTAATTTAGAAATAAATAAAAATCTATCGACTTTGCACAGTTTGACCAAAAAGGTAGAAAGTAAATGATGTTATTTTCTATTTAAAGTTTTGGTCGAACACATTACACTTGGCGCATGTTGTTTACGTTTTGGATTTTCGTATGAGTCTTAGGAAAATTAGGATTGTCGTCAAAGAATGATCGGACAGTGGATTATTAGTCTTTTCTTTGAATTTTGATCTACATTTTTAAAACTATGATTATTTTTACAGCCATTACTTATTTAAGTAACCATTGCTTATCATTGCCTTTTGCTGCCGCCAAAGCGAATTTGACAAAGCTGATGTGAATGTAAGGTTTAAAATAATATCCTGGTGGACAAAAAGTTAGGCCACCCTTAGAATATCATACATTATTGGGTACTTCAACATTCATAATGAATTCGCGGATAATTTTTTCTTAGCTTGTTTATTTTCAATTGTGAATAATGCGTGAAACTTATGTTTAGAGGTGGCCTACTGTTATTGCTCCTCAGTATAGATACTGTTGTTCTTTATAGAGTTTGACTTCGGTTAGCTTAGTGACTGTTTTTAACATACAACACATTTTTCGCAACACACAAAATTAAATTACCGGTGAGTGGTAAACACAAACCGGGATTGGCGCCAGGTTGATGATGAAGCTTTACGTGGATTAAGTTGTTTTGACGACCGGTTCAGTTGTTTAACATGCCGTGCCGTGCCGTCTGCCATGTAGAGGTCGCGGGTTCGATTAACGGCCGTGCACAAATTAAAATGACTAATTTTAATTTCTGTTACGGGTCTGGGTGTAGTATGTACATATTTATAAAAAAGTACTTATGTAAATAGTTTATCAGTTACTTAACACCCATAGCACAAGCTTTGCTTACTTTGGGGCTAGACGTGAGTTTGTCCAAGCATATTTATTAATTAAGAGTTTAGTGGTTCAGAGGCAGTTGCAGCGTCACACATAGCATAAGCAAGCAAAGTTTCGTTACAACGACCACATATCGGCAGGTGGCTGGGCGGCGAGTTGTCGGTGTGCCACAACGCTGTCGACCGACACGTGGCTGCCGGCCGCGGAGACCAGGTGGCGCTGGTCCATGACTCACCTCTCACAGACACCGCGAGGCGGGTCACCTATAATGAACTGCAGGATCAGGTATTGTATAGGTGTTGCTGATGTTCGTAGGCGGCGGTGACCACTTTCCATTTCCATTTGTCTGCTGTATACATAAAAAAGGTATAATACTGTAGACTGCGGCTTGAGTGGCGGTGTGATTGCGTGACCGATAACAGAAGTTAAGCAACGCACGCCTTGCCAGCAACTGGATGGGTGACCGTTTCGTGATTTGAGGCTAGACGAACTTTATCATCGCAACGAGCTTGCCACTCATTAGGTAGTCACAAATCGTCCGCTGGAACTTTGCTATCCCACGAGGCTAGAGTGAATAGGCTGTTCTTAGACAGGCATGCACCATCATCAGCCGCATCGTCACTTACCACCAGGTGAAATGGCAGACAAATGCCTAGCTAGTTCAATTATATAGAAAAAAAGTAACGCATCCAGCTTTCTGGGCACCATTCCGGAGGGCAGCGGTGTGGACGACTTTTCTAATTTTCAATATTTTGAGTATTTATTCCATAATTATGTAATTGGTCTGTGTAAATATTTCGTGTGTACCTAAACAAAAATTGTATCCTTCATTTCTTACCGAGCGCACCATCTCCACACCAGGTGTCGCGGCTGGCCGGCAAGCTGATGACCCTGGGCGTGACGAAGGGCTCCCGCGTGCTGATCTACATGCCCCTCATCCCGGAGGCCGTGATCGCGATGCTCGCCACTAACAGGGTTGGCGCCATACATTCCGTTGTGTTTGGAGGTCATTGCTGTTTCGTAAATACATTTTCAAATAAGTTATAGCGATTCTCATGCTAGTGGTGAGCGTTGATGGCCTAATGATTAAGCTGTCCGACTGGTAGCCTGAAGTACAAGATTCGACCCCAGTGCCACCATGTATACTTAATAATGACTCTTTTCTGAGTTATGTATATTAGCGGAATACTAACCGATGCACTCACCGAGATTACAACCGGACATTAACGTCAAGTTAACCTCATCCTAGCGGTAAATGGCGTTTCAGCTAGAAATCTGCCAGCCAAGAGTCCGCTTTTCTATCAGAATCCTTAATTAAGAATGTTTGGGGACTTGTCTTTTTACGTGAAGTGATTGCTTGAATTCTCTCCTCGCGCATTGTCGATGGATTTCAATTCTCGTCACGGCTCGAACTGTTGTGGATTAGAATTAACCGATAATAAAGCTTTAGGTGGAACTAATTGTAACAGAAATTATTATTGCGGTAAATGGTAGGTTGTACGATTCTAATCAAAACACTTAAAGTGTACACCTGTACCTTTGGTGCTTTGGGCCTGAAAGGTCCCATTTTTTGGTTTTCCGTAAATATCTCTAAATCAGGATGTATGTATGTATGTAAACTCTTTATTGCTTATTAAATAAAGGAGTTACAACAATATTTTACAAAGCAAAGGCGGGCTTATCCCACAGTGGGATTTCTTCCAGCTATCCTTAAACAGTCTGAAAGGACATCGTACGGAAATATGGTCCATTACTAAATTGAAGCCCATAAAATTGACTACAAATTTTCCATTACAAGTATTTTCGGATTCTCGATCGTTTACGAGCAATATACTCCCGGTTGTGGCGGTAAGCAAAATACCCTAATAAAAAATCATACTAAATATTAAATATCCAGGTTTCGCCGCCCGGGAGCTACGCACCAGGATCGAGCACGCGGAGCCCACCGTGATCATCGCCGCCAGCTGCGGCCTCGAGCCCAACAAGATTATCAGGCGAGTGGTACACGCTACTTTAGTATAGGTCGTTCACAAAATACACTATGTGCATTTTCAATATGTGTACTTTGAAGCTAGTCGAACTTCAGCATCGCAACGAGCTCGCCACTAGTAAAGTGTACCTCCTAAGACAGTTGGCTAATGCGTCTATTACACCAGGCTTAATTCAGTCGACTAACTTCAAAGCCTAAAGCGTGAGAGCAAACCAAAGTGGAACGAATGTATTGCTCATAGAATAAGGTCCATGTTAGGTGTAATGTTACGCGTCGCTCAGCCTTTCAAAAGGCGTGATACAAAAATGGACCTTATATGAGCTACTTTTCACTGCGATATGCTCTCACGCATTTTGCTTCTATATTTAGACGACTTAATTTAATCTAATGTTATTAGCGCATAAGCGAGGTTGATTCAGGTCTCAGCTGGGATCCCAGAGAGGCGCTTCATAACGGTATATTGTTATTATTATTATATTAAACTCGTTCACACACAGGTACAAAGACATCCTCGACGAAGCCATCTGTCAGAGCTCGCACCAGCCGGCCAAATGCATCATATTCCAAAGACGTCGAGTTCTAGAATGTTCCCTGGAGAAAGACCGAGACATCTGCTGGGACGAAGCTCTGGAGGCGGAACCCGTGCCCTGCACCTCCGTGGAGGCCAATGAGCCCTTGTACATTCTCTATACTTCTGGTGAGTCGCTTTATGTCGCTTAAATTTGCCAATATTTATTAAGAGGTTTTTTCGGCTGGTGATTTGGTCAGGTTTAACAGAAATTAATACAGGTTTATTACAAATTGATGATAACTAAAAACAAATTTTACAGTGGCACACAACGTTTAATACTCATGTAACTGGAGCGTGTTTAATAATTAAACTGTTTTTATTAAGTCTGTAACATGTTAAGTGCTGATATGTGTAGTAGGTATGTACACCAAACGAAATGTCCTACTACCTGCTACAGAAACACCTGCGTTTTACGCCACATTCAGTATCGTTGTTATGCTTAATTGTTTTGTCTTCAATTGAAACGCAAGTACTAGGCTACTTAGGACCGCCATCTCACCTGGTTGTAACTGACGAAACTGGAACATGAGTAGCATGACTGTCTAGATACACTCTTTTAGGTAATCGCATATAACGCTTCCACATTGCATTCCAGGCACGACTGATGCCCCGAAAGGTGTCCAGCGACCCGTGGGCCACGCAGCCACTCTCTGCTGGAGCATGCACGCTGTGTACGGCATGCCGAAGGGCTCCAAGGCCGTTTGGTGGACCGCTTCCGACCTCGGTTGGGTGGTCGGCCACTCCTATATCTGCTACGGGCCATTGCTGGCAGGACTTACTACGGTGCTCTACGAGGGAAAGCCGGACAGGACGCCGGACCCTGGACAGTATTTCCGGTGCGTTCTTTTTATTTACCCGAACTTCGACTTGCCCTTACAGTCTATATGGACATTAGGAATAACAGGGATTTCACACGACACGTTGCCCTGGCAGAATATAGGTAAATGCTAGGCTTCTCTACTGCCAAACACAAGGTTCCCAATAGAGCACTGGAGACTTTACTCACCGGCAGGATCACAGCATTATTTTAAAAAGTATACTGTCGTGAGGGCTATTTAAGTATGTACTATGTAGCCAGGATTTTAGAAAATCCCAACTCCCCTTGTCAGAAAAAGTAAGCATGGCTCATAGTACATATACATACATACGTTTTATAATGTTCCTGAGTAAATACCATCCTCTACGACAATGAAATATTCCTGCCGTAACCAACATTTAAAGCCCCGCCCACCACCGCATCAAAAATAATTGAAGCTTTGCCCCCACACCCATTGTTGCTTACTTAATACTTAAACGGTCTTGTTACACTTACATCCAAAGACTTATATATACTAGCTTACACCTATCTATTTGAAGGATCATCGAGCAACACCGCGTGAACGCCCTCTTCACGATCCCCACCGCGTTCCGGGTATTGAAGCGAGCCGACCCCGCCGCCAAGTATGCGCGCCGGTACTGCGGAAAGTCACTGCGCACCGTGTTTGTGGCGGGCGAACACGCTGACCAAGATACCAGGGTGAGTGAGACCTTCAGAATAGACACATATAGCCAATGATGAAAAAATTTATTTAGAGGACTGGGCGTACTCTCAAATAATGCGTGTCCTTTTGATATATAAATTTGATTTAGAATCAAATTCGAATTCTCTAGCATCCATCATAATACACAAATACGGCGAATCAGCACGCTCATGTCATGGCCATCTAGAAATTAGACCATACATAGGGCCTGTCCTCCATACGGAGTTTCTTTTGTCATTGCCTACATCTGATTTTAAGCGTAGGAAAGTAAGGACGTGCGACCATATTTTTCGTTCAGTTGATAGCGTCGCCAGTGGTAAAAAAACGGGCGTTGTGAACTGTCATTTTAATCTCTGTCTAAAAAGTAAGGCGAGTTGGGAATTTATAAGATTGATTGAAATACCAAGTAAGCGACCTGATTTTAATTACCGATTTCATTTACTGAACAGCTAAGTTGGGGGCAGTGTAGCCATGTGTAATATTTTTGGATAAATAGCTGCGTACACAAGACCCTTCAAACAGAAAACAAGAATAACATAATATTGCAAGCACAATCATTCAAATAGTAGTTTTTCGAGTCGTTTGACTCGAGCTGTAGACTCTCTAAATGGTCAAGCGTCAAGTTGATTGAAATTAACAAGTATGCTGTTGCAAATAATTCTTTGATTTCATTAATCGAAATTGTCACTTTCTTAGTTAGCCTACTGATTTTGCTACAGCCGGACGTTCAACATCTACTCCGATAAATGATGTGGCCACATCAATGGATGTGGGACCTGGCAAGCCATTTTAATCGCATTTGGATATATTGCTAAATGTTTTGGAAACAGATCGCAATAAAGTGATACCATATAAAAAAGACGGACGTCCGTGTTCTTTATTCATTAAGATTTGCTTACTTGTTGATTTCGATCAATCTTATAGTTTTCCAAGTCGCTTGACTTATAAGACAGAGTGTATACATCTTGTACTTACTTATGCTACTATCGTACAATTTTGTTTGCCATTTTCTAAGCACATTATGCGAAGTAAAATAGACTAAGTAGGCAATTAATTAGTTGTAAAGCATATGAAGGTAAACGTCAGTACAATTATGCAAAATCGGCTTACAAATATTCTCATTACCCAGTTTTTGACATCTATGCCATACAACTTTGCTCTAAAGTGGCTGATAGACGTGCTAGTAAGTACGCGAACTTGTGGCTCGACGATCTTGCTCGCTCGTGTGTCAGCCTAAGTGCGCGTTTTTTAAAACCGCCGAATATGTTCGCCGGCGATCCAACATGTTTGATTTTTACTCGTATATTTTTTTTTTGTGATGAATCTTGTGCAGTTGTGTTTTGTGCATAAAATTAGTTTGAGTTTAATTAACTATATGGTTTTCTGTTGCGAAAGTGACTCAAAAACAGATTTTCGAAGGTATTGACTGGAATTATTTACGGAATTCATTAAAAAGCGAGCCGCATAAGTTCGTGAATTTAAAAACCGCGTACTTTAAGTTCGTACGTGCGTCGCCTACTTAATATAGATAGGGTCAATACCTATGCCTAATAGGTCAGTCAAATTAGAAATCGTTTTAATACCTTTAATAAAATTTGGCAATTAATATTTAATGAGCATCAATCGTATGGTAGAATTTTATAGGTTTGTTGATAAAATCTAAAAGCATTTTAATATCAATGAAACCCAGTGAAGGAATCTTTGAAGTCGATTTCGAAATGCCTAAGTTATATGGGTTATGTGGGTATATACTAGAGATGTAACGGATATCCGGCCACTATCCGGTATCCGGCCTATCCGGCCATAATTTACTATCCGGCCGGATACCGGATAATGCGTTAATATCCGGCCGGATACCGGATAGTAAAAAATGTATGAAATGCCCATAAAAGTGATTTTGCTCATCGGAAATATAATATATATATTCTGTAGCAGTCGAGTAAATAGTCGTATCGAGTAAAAAGTAGTAAAACGTTTAAAAACCATAAATATGAATCATAGAACTATTGATTATGTCGGCATCGGCACCTATTCTACTCGTATCGTTCATTAGGTAGGTTAGCAAACATTTTTAATAGTTTTCTGGTCTCTTCTTTTTGCACGATGCCTTTTCTATTAGCTGGAGTCAGCTGTCCTTGTATGCTTCCTCCATTTCTTTCTATTTTGAGCAGTAGCAGCGTCAATCATATTGTCCTTCAGGTCCCGTTGGTCCACCGTCAGCGAGTCGTCGTCGCCAAATTTAGGGCTACTTGCACTAAGGTGATCTTTGGGGTGGCGGAGCATATGCTCACACCATCGCATTGAGCGTTCTTAAATTTTCTCGGGCATAGGTGTGACTTTGTAACTTCCACGAGTGTGGACATTACGTACTTTGCCCCATAGGGTGACACCCGCTGATCAGCATAAATACCCATTTTTGTCGTGTGTAGTTTTGACAAGTGCTGTTTAGTATTATAATGTACTTAGTGTAATAATTTAAAGTCAATCAAGATATATATTGATATTACAGAAATGAAAAAATATTATCCTGGATTAAAATATGAATTTCTTTATATTTAGAGGTAGTATACGATGTCGTTTATCCCCTACGATGCTGTGGGCTAATGTGTAAGCACGTATTTTGAAACTTTCAATCCGTATAAGGGCGGAAGAATTGTTCAGTTCAACGTTCAAATTATTCACATTAAACTAAAACTTTAAATTACATATACACATGCAGAATAAAGTCCCACGCCGTGATTACAGCTTGTACAAACTTGTTCAGAGACTATGACCTGTGAATATCCGGCCGCCGGATATCCGGCTATCCGGCTAGGAGGCTGGCCGGATATCCGGTATCCGGTATCCGGCCAAACAACTATCCGTTTCATCTCTAGTATATACTTAGACTATTAAATATTCATTGCGTGACAACTATATACAACATATAAAATTAAAAATGTATTTCATTAATACAACTTCGAATCTCTACTGACTCTACTCAGGTGTGTAATTTATTTAACTAGTTTTCTGGTTGCGTATATATTAGTTAGAATGGAAATGTTGTTAGCCCTCATAATGCATTAAATGTTGGCCTCACGCCTCATTAGGAAAAATGTGCAACTTAAAAGATATGAGAAAAAATCAATTTTGAATTGATGCCAAAATTAGTCTTAAAATGACTGAATTTGAAAATTAAATTATGTCTATATAATGTGAAATGTTATTCTCTACAACTTTTATTCTACGGGGGTTTCAAAGATATATCTTTGAAAGTTACAACGGTTTTTAACTTTTGATTTCGGCTCTAATAAATCGAAATTAAGCGAAATCTGTCTAACTTTTTTAGATTTCGCTAGAAAACAAAAGCGCGCTGATAGGGTGATATCAACTGATGCATTTAATTTATTATATTTCGTAATATTAATTGTGTTTAGTCTAGTTTTGCCATTAGTCCTGTTCGCCATTGCTAGGCACATTGACCGGAAAAATAAATACAAATTAGAAAATTCAATTTGATGCATGCTCAATCACACCAATTATAAACAATAACTTCTATAAATAATATTTTCTTTATTAAATATTTACTTAACCACGGAACCTGTATACCTGTATACCTTTTTTTTTTTTTTTTTTTTTTTTTTAATAATAATAATAAGTCTTTATTTGATAAGCCAGTTCAAACTCAATACAATAATTATCAATACAATACAATACAATAATACCTGCATCGACATCAATTAAAAGCAAGGTAAAATAATCCCTTCGTCTAAACGAGTTACGTCTACATTTTCGTAGAAGTCCAACGAACGATAGGAAACCCGGAGAAAACTTGTGGAAATGTCTAAAAATACTTGCCATTATTTGACGGCAGTTGGTCTGCCGTCCCAGGTTCGATTTCCGACCCGGCAGTAATTGAAGTTATGAATTTTAATTTCTTATTTATTTATTTATTTTATTTCCAGTTTATTGTTCTTATAGTTCTATGTATAATAGGTATGTATGTAAAAGTATATAAGTAGTTTATCAGTTATCTAGCACCCGTAACACAAGCTATGCTTACTTTGGGGCTAGATGGCGCTGTGTGAATTGTCCAAGCATATTTGTATTTATTTATTTTATTTACTGGACGCATTAACCAACCCTCACCGTTCCCCCTCAGCAATGGGCGGAGCGTGTGTTCGGCGTGCCGGTGCTGAACCACTGGTGGCAGACGGAGACCGGCTCGGCCATCACGGCCCCCTGCCTCGGCTACGGCGTGCGCGCCGTTCCACCACACTCCGCGGGCTACCCGGTGCCTGGATACGACAGTGAGTGGGGACAACTTCTGTATTTGGATATTTTAAACCGGGGGGTCTAAAAAGGCTAGATTTCGTGCTTCATATTAGACATAGACATAGACGTATCTTTATTTGGCCCAATAACACATTCAAAAAACATAAAAATAACAGAATAAGCACATAATAAGAAAGCAGGGCGATGCATCCTCGGACTAAATTGGACCAGCCAATTATTATGATTCAATATTTCAATATTGAACCGACCTGGTAAAGATCGCAGGTACCAGTTGGATGCGGAAGACACAGAACCCGCCGTTGTGGAGATATCTGGCGCCTATGCCCAGCAGTGGGTGTCTTTCGGCTATGATGATGATGATTATGATTTATATTAGAGTCCCACAAACTTATCTGATCTGGTGGCCATAATTGGAACTAGGTGACGCCATTTTGAATTCTCATGTAAATACCAGAGTATAAAAGATCTAAGCGTACATAGAGAGATACATGGGGACAGACGGCGGGAAGAGACTGTTTTTTTTGCGACTGAATCTTCATGAGTTGTACTTTCATGCCTAAAATAATCAACTTCGTAACTTTGGGAAAAGTTATGAAAATATTGGTCTAAAGTGAAAAATTTACGTTCAGTGAATTTTGACTTAAATTTTCAACGTTATATTAAAAATCTAAACATATTACAAATGTAAGATACAAGTTGAATACTAGCCGATGTTCTTACGGTGAGGGAAAACATACTGATGAAACCTGCAAATTTATGCAACTGAATTTGTAACTATGATCCGATCTGGTCCGGTTCCCCTGGTAGCAGGGTCACGGAGGTCAGATGGTAGTCACTCCTCTGTAATTACCTGATCGCCAAAAACCTGGATCAAGGCGGACCCCGGACCCTCGTCGTCGAGAGAAAAACCGGGACATTAACGTCAAGATAATTATTTATTAATGACCATGATATTGGTGTCAGTGAGCTGATCTGATGATGATGACGGAAGGTCGCTATAAAAGCCTTTATATAAAAAAATTTGCAATTCGTCGTCTCCCATTACCTTACCCCGCGCGTACCTTGTACCGCTATTGCCACGTCGACTTGTCGTCAACAGTAGGTTACGTTACATTAATAAACGCTCTTGAAGTTGCGGTCGGAAACGGTCACGTTAAACACATTCATTTTTCACAATAACGGGAATATAATGCCAAACCGTTGGGGGAGGCGTTCTTAAGCGGTAGTCAAACATATTACAGTGCATGGCGATGAAATGCACGCAGACTAATATAGGCTTCCTATTTTAGTCACGCTTACGAAGAAGAAGACGCTCTACGAAGTCAAACTAGCTGATGTTAATTATGTACCACCGAGCAATGTATATATTTTCTTCCTGATCTGCTTTTTTTGAGTTAGGCGACTAATGTCTCCAATTAATACAAGGTATAATGACGGGGAATTTGATGGTGCAAGGGGAAAAATAACTCATCCATCTGTTTGGCATTTGCACACTCAACATCGGGGTAGACAAAGACTTGAATGTCACAAGCAAGATACGATCCTATTTAAGCTGCGATCACAGCATTTATTTTCCCTCTTAGTAGACGTAGCGCCGTAGCATTTGCTACAATAGGTTGTGGTACATTATGGTTTAATTCCTTCCTGAAGCTTGGTGTGAGAAACAATATTTTAAATCAATAGTGAGGTGATTATAGAGTAGCATAAGATCCAATATGATTATATCATGGGGTAACGTAGCACCCCGTTGATTGAAATGTCAGAGTAGAACAGTTAAGCACTATATTCGACAAGAATGCATGAAATTCATTCATGAACTTTCAGACCAGATTCTCATAGTTAAGAAAATGGACATTCAATTCGTCTGGTTCCTCTTCCAATTGAGAGTTTCTAGCTAGTCCAAGTGATTGTTCCGTAGCATATGTTCACTGAAATGGCTTTTATAGTTAAGTGGTAATTTTCGCTACTTTGCTGATTGACTCCCCTTACCGGTCCATACAAGACTCGGCGTCACGCAACGCAGCACTGATACTGAAACATGTGATATATGGGTTAGCAAAAGATGTTGTGTGGTTAATAACGCCTTTTTCCGTGTACAGTCCGCACTCTCCGCGAAGACGGCACGGAATGCCAGTCGGGCGAAGTGGGCCGGCTAGTGGCCAAGCTGCCGCTGCCGCCCGGGTTCGCCTCCACGCTGTGGCTCTCCGACGAGCGCTTCAAGAAGACCTACTTCGATTCCTATCCGGTAAGCTTGGGACGACAAGTGAAATGGTCGAGGAACACGTGCACAGAGCAATTTTCATCATCATTATCATATCAGCCGAAAGACAGACAGCTGGGCATAGGCCTCCTCCAGAGATCTCCAAGAGATGTAATTTGCAAAATATTTAAAAAATTTAAAAATTTACACATTTTTTAATATGCTTCCATCGACCCGCGCACATTTGTATGAGGAACATTTTGTTATCATTATAAAGTTAGCGTTAACGTCATGGTAAAGTAGGATTGTTTCAGGTTATGTTGCAATGAGACTACACTGGAATTACAAGAACTTGTGTGTAATACTTGTGCTCCTATATTTTCGAGTGTATTTTTGTGACCCCACGGCCCTAATTCTTGCGCTGTGACATCTTATATTTAACATTTTTTCTAGCCATATATCCCCATTCCCAATGACGTTGACATGTCTATTGCATCCAAAAGAAATTTCTCAACTATCTTCGAAAGTCGTATATTGTGACGTTTAAATACAGTTTTATCGCTAAAGAAAATGTCGAATTTGATATGGCACAGCGCGAGAATCACCCCCCTACACTACTACGCCATGAAAACAATCCTTGACGCTTGTACCTGATCCCTCCCATCCCCAGGGCTACTACGACACCCAAGACGCAGGCTGGATCAGTGCCGAGGGCGCAGTGTGGGTGGTGGCTCGCGCCGATGACGTCATCAACGTCGCGGGCCATCGGCTTTCCACGGCTGCTTTGGAAGACGTGGTGTTGAAGCATGCAAGAGTGGCCGACGCGGCAGTGGTAGGGGCTCCGGACCCTACTAAGGGAGATGTGCCGCTCTGCCTCTATGTCATGCGGCCGCCGCTTGATAGTTAGTACCAACAATTAATTAATTATAAATGATAGTAATCTACCGACTAGTCGACTACCATCTGATCTCCAAGACACTGTTATCAGAAGAATCTGACCAGATTGGATCATGGTTACACATTCAGATGCCTGAATGTACAGGTTTCATCACGATGTTTTGTTAGCATTTAACTAATGCACATAGCACAGAAAATAGACATTGGTACTTGGCCGCAGTGGGATTCGAACCCGGTACCTCTCGCTTTCGAGTCAGATCCCTTAATCACTCGGCCACCGATGCTCCTCATTGAAAAAATTAATTGATTAAATGTAACATTAAATAGATGTTTGAAAACACCCCGACTATTGTCACATATTCTAGCTTCTCTACTCCGTATTGCGTATGCACTTTTTTCCTCTTTGCTTGGGCCCTCTCGAATAAATTCTCTAAAAGACATACAAGCAAACAATCGCATTGATTAGGCCACCTCGATTAAATTATCTAAAAAACGTATCAGCAAAAAATCGCATTGAATATTTAAAAAAACTTTCTGTATTTCTACATTGAATCCTCACCGTTTCTAGATGAGGATATCGTCTCAGAAGCCACAGTGACACAGGAGCTGATTGCGTTGGTGCGACATCTGATCGGGCCCATTGCTTCTTTCCGGAAAGCGGTCGCGGTGCCAGCCCTACCTCGCACTAGGTAAGTACGAAGGAAGGGC
Organism: Blastobasis lacticolella; assembly: GCA_905147135.1. Classification (NCBI taxonomy): domain Eukaryota; kingdom Metazoa; phylum Arthropoda; class Insecta; order Lepidoptera; family Blastobasidae; genus Blastobasis; species Blastobasis lacticolella. The sequence continues at coordinate 9,269,533 of LR990039.1, read as the reverse complement.
TACGTTCGAGAACTATACGGTATATACCAACATGCGGTTAAATTGTACAAAGTCATCGTGATTCATTTTCCGTGACCTTACTCACTACTAAACTAACAGCAACTATATTTACGTAATATGTGATATCATCATCACAGCCCATTACAGTCCACTACAGGACTAAGGGCTTCTCCCACGAGAGCGAAGGTTATGGCTATAATCTCCACGCTTGGCAGGCGGGTTTGAGATCGCAGTGTTGTAGGTAGGTAAATATGAAAATGGAAAACGCTGCTGCCCATTTTCCAGACTACGGAAACTCTAGAACTATTGCATAGAAAACATTAGTCGCTTTGTACGACACCCACGAGTATAAGGGATTGGTGCAATTCTACTCTGCCTGACACCACACGGCAAATTTCGTGACCTTACGCACTATGAAACTAACAGCAACTAGATATATGTAATGTGTAATAAGTGTTCGACTCTTAGAGTCCTGCTTGAAGTTGAATACTTTGAATTGAATACTTGCAGGTCAGGCAAAGCGCTCCGCGGGGCGATAGCCAAGCTGGCCAGGTCACAGCTGGTGAAATTGCCAGCCACCATCGAGGATGCATCAGTCTTCGGAGAGATCAAGGCTGCTCTACAAAAATGTGGTTACGCCCTGGATGCTCCTGATCCCGAAGTCTAAACGCTTGCAGGGGCTACTCTCTAAACCCATAACTACGGGTTCGTCCAAGTCAGAAGAATTACCAAATTCATATAAAATTCTAATTTGGGAAGGGGACAGCTAACATCCGTAGTTTCGAATATCGGGCGTAGAAAGTAGCCCCAAGGACTTTGATTGCTGATTTCCACAACACTGAGATCTAGAACAGCAGAAGCAACTATAATTTTATGAAAGTGCATGTAGTGCAATTATATGACATTGTTGGCTTCGGGTCGGGTATAATCGACCGTATCGGCGTTTTAATAGCAAAAGACAAGAATTTACCTCGAAAACTATTTTTTTATAACACTATGTTGGCAAACAACCTTACGGTCTGTCTGATGGAAAGCATTCACCGCAGCCTGCACGTTTGTAATATCAGAGGCATCACTCATGGTCTGCACCCCCCTGCAACCCCATAAAAACCTTTTCACCCCTTTCTTGAAGAATTCCATATTGTACTGTCCAATACCTCATCATACCACAACGTTAGTGTGCGTGGGAGAAAGTTCCTTTACGCCATTTTATTATTATCGGTGTCGCGCTCAAATGCGGTTTTGTATTTTTCTATTGAAACACATTTTTCATGAAACGATCCCGACCCGATGCTCACAAAATCACATAATTTCCCTAATGCACTGATATAGTTTTATAACTATGTAGAAAACCACACACATTGTATCTGAAACTACAGCCATAGCGTTAAATACAGTAGGTCCCTGCGGCATGGGATCACCACAGCGGGTGTGGAAAGAAAATATATTTACATATATCTAATACTTACTTCTCTATCTTCATTTGAACATGAAGTGGCGCTAATGCAAAAGAAATATCTAATCTACATATCTCTCGTGTTATTTAGTATATAATTATTTAAACTAATCTCCTAGAAGTAAGTACCTACAACTAATGCTGAAGACACAAATGAATTTTAACTGAATTTTGAATGAATGTTTACGAAGTAGTCTTCTTTATTCATTTTCAGCAGCTTAGCTTAGCAACAGCGGATATAAAATAACATATGATGCTCGGATATCAGGTCCAATATATCGGACATATTTTGAAATACATTCTTAGGTAAAATATTTAGGACATTGTGAGCCAAAATAAAAAAAATAATAGAGCGTATATCCTCAACGGTTTCAAAACTATTGCATTAACACTTGTGATTGTTAAGGATTCTGTTTGTTAAATAATTGGCATCAGAGGCTTAGAGAAAGAGGTCAGTCAGGTCGACGAATGCAGCTCGGTTGTGCAGCGTTCGAGAAATTGCAAAAAATTTTCTCGTCTAAAATACTGCAGTGTCTCAAAACTCTTTGACGTATGTATGTTGCCAGTGATGACTTGTGGGTCAGAGATGTGTTGCTTCACGAACGGCCTCATAAACGGCTTCATAAAAAGGCTCAAGATCTCTCAGCAAGCGTTGGAGAGAGCTATGCTCGGAGTTTTTCTACGTTACGAATCAGAAAAGATGATATCCGTAGCAGAACTAAGGTCAACGACATAGGTTCCAGAATGTCAAAACTGAAGTGGAAATGGACAGGCCATCGCCGGACCGATAAATAAATAAGGATACTTGGACATTACAAATAGCGCTATCTAGCCCCAAAGTAAACAAAACTTGTGTTACGACCGATGGGGCGAAAAGGTTCTGGAGCCCTTTTGAAATCGCTCGTAACCGCGCGGGCGCTCGCCTTCTAATGCTTGTCTTTTCTATCTTCAGCAACTTACCATTTGTATGAAAGAGACAGGTAGTGCATGCGAGCGCTCGCGTGGACGCGAGAGGTTTTAACAACAGGCCTCTGTAGTGGCGGCCACGTATCGGCAATCACAGCTAGGGAGAGCCCCCGTGACATGGATGGACTACATCGTGAAAGTGGTAAGGAGCTGATGCATGCACGTCGTGCGACTGTGATGTTGTGAGTCTTTCCATATTCTCTCAATTTATCAACGATGCGACAAACGTGATACCTTGGATCCTTTTGAATGTCAAAAGTACATTGGCACATACATACAAGTTGCCTTTTCCTCAGATTTTTCAATAGTAAATACCGAATTTAATATTATTTGATTGGAATTGGGTTTGTAAATAGTTATTTTTATGTGTAGTTCATTATTGCGGCAACATTTCCCTAAGATCACGCAGATTGGTATATTACAAGTAAATAATAAAAGTTACTCTTACTTATTATAAAGTATATCTTAACTAGACGAATAAACGGGTTTTATCTACACTCATACATAGCGTAATGTTCCAATTACATATTCTAAAACAATCGTTTAAGGATACACTTTTTTCACGCCAGTTTATAAAATAAATTAAAAAATACTTTTCGATACAGCATTCTCACTACTATTTTCATTACATTTATCTACACCCATAGCGTAATGTTCCAATTTCATATTCGAAAACAGTTGTTTAAGGATACACTTTTTTCACGCCAGACTATAAAATTTTTAAAAAATACTTTTTGATACAGCATTTCCCATACTAATTTCATTACAGCTGTAACGTAAAATAACTTTTTAATCAATATTCAACACTTTTATTTTTTTAATTTTTGACGTGCGCCGTGACACGGCGAAATGTAGGCTGTATACCTAAATGTCTTTGACAAATTCAAAATTCAAATACAAAATTCAAATTTTCTTGTTCATATTTGTGTGTAATTATTTTCCCGCTAAACAGAATATTTTTTATAATTGTTGTAATTTGTGTTTGTGAGAATATTTTTTCTTGTTTGAAGCAAATAAATAGATAATAGTGAATTTCCCGCCGCATGATATCCTCGACGCGAAGATACAACAGAACTAACTCGCACCTTACTTCCAGCAAAGTTGAGAAAATTATAGGTACGATATTTTAACATAAAAATATGAGTGTAGATAAAGTGGTGTATGCAACTGCATATAATTAGGTATTACAACACTTGTGTCAAACTATAAACAGCCACTCATGTTTTAATACCCCCTTTTATATGACAGTTGCATAAACTACTATTTTAATCATTATGCAATACTTTTATTTTTTTAAATTTTGTCGGGCGCCGGGACACGGCGAAATGGAGGCTGAATACATATATGTCTTTAACAAATTCAACATTTAAATTTTCTTGTTTATATTTCTGTGTAATTATTTTCCCGCTAAACAGAATATTTTTTCTTATTTGTTTTTGTGAATGTTTTTTCTTATTTAAAGCAAATCAATAGATAAATGTGAAAGTAGTAAAGTGAATTTCCCGCCGCTTGATATCCTCGACGCGTAGATACAACAGAACGGACTCGCAGCTTATTTTTACATAAAAATATGAGTGTAGATAAAGTAGTGTATGCAACTGCAATGCAATATGTAATTAGGCATTAAAACACTCGCGTCAAACTATTACCTACTACACCTCGTATGCTAATCAGACACTCATGTTTTAATACCCCTTTTTATAAGACAGTTGCATAAACTACTATGAATTACTTATCATAAAGAAAGACAAACTTTGAAATAATTGTTCAACACGATATAAAGACCATAACAGGGACGAATAAAATATACTTGCATTAAAATAGTGAAAATTTGACTTTCATAGCTACCTGGGGCGCTATTTTTGAAACCGCTCGCGTCCACGCGAGCGCTCGCCTTTATTAGAAGCATTAGCTTGTCTTTTCTTTCTCTAGCAACTTACCATGAGTGCGAAAGAGATAAGTAGCGCACGCGAGCGGTTTCAAAAATAGGGTCCATGATAGTTCTAAACTTTGATATGTCTACTCTGTGTCAGTAAACATTATGCAGGCTTTCAAAATGAGTCGTGTTGCAAGTACATACATAGAATAAGTTAGACAAACAAAAAAATTAAAGTAGAATAGCAGTAGGTAGGTGCCTAATTTGTAAGTTTAGTTTAAGATATGCCAACGGTTTACCTGTGTTATTACTTTGTATTATTATTGATTTGTACTAAATTTTGTATTTAATAAATTATTTAATTAATTAATGTTCTAAATTGCGCGTCTACCTCTCGCCCCATACTATTTATGCAAGCGGACACTCTGGCTCCCCGATCCCCATTCCTTAACTTGGGTGTGAAAACGGGTACTCTGGCTCCTTAGTCCCCATTCCTTAACTTGAGTATAAAAGCGGACACTCTGGCTCCCTGAGCCACGTTCCTAAGCTTGGGTATGAAAACAGACACGCTGGCTCCCTGATCCCTATTCCTTAACTTGGATATCAATAATTAACAATCATAAATAGGAATAGTTTCACAATTTATATCAAACCAATTTCAGAGCACGTAAAAATTTTCAGGACAGACTTTACACAAACATAAACAGCACCAGCATCAACATCAAGGCGAGCACCAGTAGGTTTCCACTCGTGCGCATCGCCGCATCGGTCAATGCCCCGTTGCTGTCGATCCAGCTCTTGTAGGCCTCGACGCGCGTGAACAGCGTGGTGGTGTCGAAGTTCTTCCCGCTGACGAGCCCCACGAGCATCCTCTCCCCCTCCGCGAGGCATATCAACGGCCCGCCCGAGTCGCCGTGACTGGTATCCGACATCATCGACGTGGTGCACACGAACGTGTCCATGTTCATCCGCCACAGGTTGGAGCACTGCCGCTTGCTCAGCACCTGGATGTTACCCACCCGCAGGACCGGCGACGAGATGGCCTGCTGGCCGAACCCGGTGCACCCGAAGCCCGCGATGGTGCACACCGGCACGTAGTCGCCGTTGCGGTCGATGGGCACCTGCTGCACCTGCTTCGACCACACCCAGTCGCGATCGACGAACACGAGCGCGATGTCGTTAATCGGGAAGTGGAAGTTCTTGTGCAGTTTGAGGGAGGTTATCTTCCGCCACTGCGCGCCGTTCTGGCCCTGGTCCTCCGTGGCGGAGGTGTTGTGGTCGCCGGCCACGATGCGCAGCTGCTCCGGGTGGTGGCAGTAGTAGTAGCCGTCGGTCTCGAGGCAGTGCGCCGCGGTAAGGACGCGCCGCAACCCGATGATGGTGGCCCCGCAGAGGTTCCGCCACACGTGGCCCGGGCCCGCGCCCGCCACCAGCTCCCGCAGCGACGCCATGTACGGCACCATGGCGGCGGTGGCGGGCACGCCCTCCACCACGGTCAGCTGCACGCGCCCGTAGTGGGCCACCCCGACGTGCTTCAGCGTGGTGATCACGCGCTGGTCCTCCGCCAGCTCGCGGGGCAGCCATAGCGCAGCCAACAACAATAAAACGATTTTAGGTAACATCCATAATATTTTGGGTCAATACAGCTACAAAAATGGGAACATTGTGTAATTTATAATGAATCAATTTTTTTATGAAATGGCAGCGGATGTGTAATTTACTTCTTTGATCGGAGTGTGAAACGATGAAGTGACAAGTGACATTTGTGTCCTAGATTGATTATTGACGGCATCTTACTGAGTAAGGAGTTTCCTAGGAAGTTTCTGTCGTCATTGAATAAAACAAGGAAAATCTATGGACTGAGTATGCCATGATGAGCGTATTAGAATACCCTCATGCCCATTGCGCGCTAAAAAGCACCCACTCTACACTTGTATTTTATAAATATTTTCATAGAAATAATAGTTAATTTACTAAACAAATATAAATTAAAAACGCTTGCCTCGTCTTTTTCCAGATTAATTATTATGCTCAGTTATTACGGGCTTTGCCCCACCACTCATTCCCACCGCTACTACTCCTACATAGCCAGGATCTATAGCGGCGGCCACGTACAGGTCATGAGTTTTGACAATCAGGAGCGCCAGAGGACAGCTAATGTCTTGGAACTCGTAACAAATTGAATTAAGAAGTAACAGGTAGAATAGAATAATAATTTATTCGACATTAACATTTTTACTTATATTATATAGGTAAGTACACTGTATAACAAAATGCCGAAACGGTTCCAGCTCAGCATATTGCCACAGCCGAGGCTGCGACGCTGATTTTCGGCGGAAACCGGTTGATGAGATGGCGTACGTTCATAATTAAAAGCTTATATTTGTTCATTAGTAACCTTAATGCTAATAATGGGTTTTAATAAAAATAAACTAATTTAACATATTAATTAAAGATGTCTTAATTTTTAATCAGATAGTCGTGTATATGTGTGTATGTGTGTGTGGTGTGTATATGTGTGTTGTGTGTAAGTAATAATATCTTAAATTTAAAATAGTGGCATGTATTACTATTATTATTGACAATACTTCAAACATAAATGAGACTCTAAATATCTAAATGAGTCTAAAATGAGATACATATAATATGCGCTTTAATGTTACATACAGAAATTTGTCTATACATAACCTATCGTAGATCTAATGTGGTTGTTAAAAATTATATTGTAGACTAGAAATTGAAAGGAAGTCACACAGCAGCCAATTGCGCTCTTAAAAAATGTTCTTTTATTTTTACCTTAAAAGTGTGGATAGAGGACGGGGTACGTAGTGGGGGCGGAATAGTATTCCATATTTTTGCAGCGGTGTATTTGAAACTCCCTTTAAAAGCAGTTGTTTTGTGTTGCGGGATTTTAATTTGATTAAGACGCATTGTAGAGAAGAATGTAAATTTTTCATAAAGATATGGCGGTTTACCGGTTTTAATAATTCCAAATAGGAGAGTAGCAAAATGCACAGATCTTTTAGATGACATGTTAAGCAAACGAGCATTATTAATATATGGCGATACGCGAGACCTCGGTGGTATTTCAAAACAAAATCGAACACAAGCGTTCTGCACGCGTTGTATTAGTTGTTTTGTTTTGGCCAGAAGTCTTGGTCCATACACAGTATCAGCATAAGTAAACTTTGAAAGTATTAATGATTCGACCAGATTTATACGAAGACTAGTACATAGAAAATTTCTAATTCTGTATAGCACTTTTAGGCGATAGAAGCAATTTCGCACTAACTCCTGTATATGTTTCTCATATCTCAAATTAGTATCTACCATTAGACCTAAATTACGAGCTTCCTGTGTGACGTGAATTTGTTCACCATTCAAAATAATAGACGGCAACCGAGAACTTATTTTAAATACTTGTCGCTCGGAACCCAAGATCATAAATTTGGATTTACTAGGATTTAATGATAGACAGTTGGTATTTGACCATTCCGAGATTCTACTTAAATCATCGTTAAGCTTCTCAACTGCAGATTCTACATCATTAGTATCACAAGATATGTAGAGCTGCAAGTCATCAGCATATAAATGAAAGTCACAGTTCTTCACACACGTGGCAATATCCGGCAAGGGCCCAGGATTGAGCCTTGCGGAATACCGCGGGTGACCACAGAAGTGGAGGAATGTGACAGAGAGCCGTCACTATTGCGTACTTGGACGTATTGGTAACGATCACTTAGGTAACTATGAAACCACTTCACCGTGGCACCATCAAAACCGTAGTATGATAGTTTAGCGAGTAATAATGATATGTTAATAGTATCGAAGGCCCGAGAGAAGTCCAGAAGGACCAAAATTGTACCAGATCCATTATCTTGAGCTTCCAAAATATTACTAGTAACATCTAGTAACGCTGTAGCTGTACTCCTATTTTTACGGAAACCAGTTTGAAGTTGGGGGAGAATGTTGTTTCTTTCCAAATAATCACTAACCTGTAAATATATTACCTTTTCTAGGACTTTCGAAAGACACGGAAGCTTGCTGATAGGGCGAAGATAATTAAACGTTGTGGGATTTACGTTTTTAGGAAGAGGCTCTACGATAGCTGTTTTCCATGGCTCAGGGAAGGAACAAGTAATAATTGAGCGATTTATTATGGATGTTATAGCATCTAAAGACTCAGGCAAAGTGTGCAGGAGCATTTTCAAAGATATAGAGTCAACACCTTGTGCGTTGGATTTGAGGGAATTAATTATATCTTAGAAATGTCCAATTGATTGAGATCTATGAGACTCGTAATAAATTAAAACCGACAAATCTACGTTACCAGTACCTGGTAAAGTAAGAAAGTGATTATTAATATCTTCGGCAGAGCAGAGATGAGCAGGAATATCTTGATCAGCTTTAGGAGGAAGAGCATTTAACTTCAGATTTTTCCATAAGGTTTTGGGATTATTCACGTTACAATTGATATAATATTTAAAATAGGCACGTTTTTCATGAAAGAGAGAAGAATTAACAAGGCTTTTCATTTGTTTATAATATTCTTTATGAGAATCTTTTCTAGTATTGAGATATTTCGTATGTGCTTCATTTCTAAGCCCCATCATTAATTTAATATTGTCCGTCATCTAAGGAAATGAGTGGTTCTTGATTGTTATTGTTTTAGTCGGGGCATGCAAATTTAAAAGTAGAGTATTGAATAATAGGACCATATCGTTTACATTATAACATCCTAAAATGCTGTGCCAAGGCATACATTTACAATCATATTGAAATTGGGTCATATTAATGTCCTTTAAAGGCCTATAACTGTAGAATTTAGAAGAAATGTTTGGTTTATTAAAATTAAATTCACAGACGATAAAAGCATGATTGCTCGATTTACTACCTATGATGTTATTTGAAACATGACGCACTTGCGCATCACTACAGACTAAATCTATAAGTGATTCACTATGATCGGTATAATGTGTTGGAGATGTAACTACTTGATTTAGATTTAAAATGCTAATGAATTCCGAGAATTTTTGAGAATTAGTATTAGGTAGGTCTAATAAGTTTATGTTGAAATCGCCAAGGATAATTAATTTGTCATAAAAACCTAATGCATTTGTGGAATCAGTAAGTGCATTTAGAAATGAGTCGACGCTAAGCCACGGGGGACAATAAGCCGTACCTAAGGTAATTTTGTTACCATTAATGTTAAGTTTTAACCACATCTGCTCTACTGGTGAGCACACGGGGTGTTCACACAGCCGAGCTTTGATACCTTTCCTGATGTAGAAGGCAACTCCGCCACCGCGGCCGCCACGAACCGTGGCGGGTCTAGGAACGCTGCGAAGCGTGTATCCAGGTAGGGGCTTTCCCCTCCTCATTGGCCGAAAGCCATGTCTCATTAATAGCTAAGACATCTACCGAATGTTGTATGATTGCCAATTGAAGCTCATCGTGGTGAGTGCCCAGAGAGCCAGGATTATATAGACCAACTTTAAAGTGTTTATGAGTCATTATGATATATAAAAATGTATATTATTATTTTGTGTTCAACATAGTATGAGGCACAAGTGCAATTGGCAGTATGGCGTGGTAGTTGTTTGTTTATGTTTTATGGAAAATATAGCGAACTAGTTTCAAACCAATTATCTTATTAAGAGTCATTTATAACCGGTGTTGCATAACATTGCTTGAGATTTCAGTAAAGCACAAATATTAATATTATAACAGGCAAGATATACGGTCTGATTATTGACTTTATAGTTAATAAGACGTTTATACATGTACTTTTTAAGGTAACATAACTTTGTGTACAAAAAACATTTATATTCGAACGCTGCGTAAAAATTAAGTAATAGTAGGTAATAGTTAGACATAAAAAAAACAAATTTGAAGGCATCATGTAAATTACTACTCGTGCTTAGAGTTAGTACCGGAACCAATACTAGCATCGCCAAAAACACTCACTAAATCCAACTCGGAGCGAAGTCGATGGCGCGCCTTACCGGCTTCTTGGCGGGCGAAGACTTTCCCATCGCGAGTCCATACGAACTTCCATTTGAGGCGGCCGGCAATTTCGCGCGCTTTCTGGAAGAGTTGTTTGTTATGCTTAGTAAGGCGCTCATTTACGTAAAAATAACATGGCAAGCCCTGCAGCCCCAAGCCCTCGGTGGAGACGCGACGCCTAACGCGCGCCGCCTGAATGAAGGCGTCGCGTTGTGCGCGGCGCGCCAGCCGCACGGCCAGTGGACGAGGCCTGGGCGGCGGCCCACCCTCCACCAGAGCACGGGGAGGCCCAGCGCGCTCTGCACTCACGATGTCTCGCTCCTCTAAATCTACACCCAACTTCATGGACACGCCTAATATCAGATGTACAGCGTTCTCGTTGGCCGATTCCGGGAAACCTGCTAATTCGATGTCGTTTATCAGCATCTCTTGGTCGCGTTCTTGTAGTTCAGCCTTTAATTGTAATATTGTATTTTCGAGGTACACTGTCTCGCACTCCTGCTTTTTTTGGTTTTCCAATGATTATATCCTCGCCTCTAATGTATCAATACGCGTATTCTGTGCTTTAATTGTAGCTGTTAGGTCCGACATTACATCACGAAATTTACACATTTCCAGTCGAATAGCTTTAAGTTCATTGCAGAAAGTCTCTATTTCTCCTAAGGGCACAGAGTCAAACGATTTTCTTTCTTCGCTGTTTGAAACTGGAGTAGTACTACGAACTTCATCTAGAGAGTTTGCGCCCATGCAAGTATTCGATGGATTGGAAATAGTGGGACTATTAGTAGCGCTTCCTTTATTTTTTTGCAGTTTGAGCATTTCCATTTTGCTCGTTTTTCTATTTCCATCAAATTAAAACGTTTACTGCTGACGTTTGCGCAATCCAAATCAAATGCAGACTTACATTTTTCACATCCTTGTGACCAATAGCGATACCTACTATTTTCAGGCGGCGTAAAGAAAACTGAACCTGAAATCTTTACACGAGTAAGCTGCTCCGCCAATAGATGGCGGTAATGCTTCCTGAATTTTAGCGTCCCTCGCTAACTGGCGCAAAATTATAGGTTATATGTATTGTAAAAATGTTCAAACCCAAGCAAAAACCGAATTAGTAGAATGCACTGTACCGAGAATAAGATCTGTTTATTACAAAAGTTACTTAAAACTGCAATTTTATTCAAACACCATTAATATTTTAAAATGTATTCTGAGATTTTCTTTCTTGATTTTTCCTTTATTATTTCACGGGATCACGCTAGTTTCATTTGCAGAGAATAAACGCATATCACTTAACCATATTATGATGGATAACGTATTAAAAAAACAGAATGACTATTTTTAATAATTAAAATTATGCGGTACTATGTTTACTTGTGCACCGCAGCGTCAGTAGGTGTAGGAAAGAGCGTCGATGGCCGGGTGGCTGAGTATTTGACTCGTAAGCGAGAGGTACCGGGTTCGAATCCCGCTGCGTCCATGTACCAATGACTCTTTTCTGAGTTATGTACATTAGTTGAATTCTAACCGATGCTCTTACGTTGAGGGAAAACATCGTGATGTAACCTGCAAATTTAGGCAACTTGAATTTGTAACCATGATCCAATCTGGTTAGGTTCCCCTCGTAGCAGGGTCACGGAGGTTAGATCTCCATTGTAATTACCTGATCGCCAAATCCTGGATCATGGTCAAGGCGGACCCCGGGCCCTTGTCCTCGAGATCACAACCGGGACATTAACGCTAAGATTATTATTATTTTATATAATTACAGTTATTCCGACTTCACCTCTCAAAAAGCGGAGACAGCCTTAAACAAAATAGACATAAGTAAATGCCAGAAATTAAATTATGTCTAGCATTATGTTGCAAACAATAATAATGACAAAAACGCTTAAAGGCTTTAAAGTTACCTATTGTCGCCACAGGGTCCGAATACATCCGAATTACAGGAAATAGAATCCAATATTAAGCATCTCTGATGGAGCCACAGTTCGCATTCCCATAAAATATTATGAGCAAATTGCTCAATTAAACGATCACGCGAAGAACACTCGCAGTATGGCGAGCACATTAGTGCAAAAGTGTGCAATTTAGCCTTGAAGTTACCTTGTCCAGTCTAGAACTGGGCAACACAAACCCAACCATTTCTTACCAAGTCTATCGCGTAGAGACGGAAAGAACTGAAACAAATCACATCCCATACTAGAATTCTCCCACCGGCCCTGCCACTCGTCCAACAAACCCTCATAAAGTATAGTATGATCTTTACTAAGTTGTGGCCGATCTCGCGGACGAACAAAGAAAGGGGTGATATTGTGATATGTGATATTCCGCGATGTATCTCTAAGTTAATAGGAAATACTCCCGCTAAAACATCTGTACCTACCGTGCTTTACCTACATAGAAATATCGCTGGCTTTGTAAAAGTTCACGGACCCTCTTTTTACAAGCTTTTATTTAACTTGCACTGTTCGTATCGTATGTAAGTTGTCCGTCAAAATTTTGCAAAACATTTTCCGACCATTTGTTGGTTGTAACTTGGATGACAATGCATTAATATGTTACCATGGAGCTGGTCTGATGATGGAGTCGGAAGGTGGTCACAGAAACTAATGAACGCAATAAGATAACACCATTGCGTTTGGGCTCTTTGGAATGGTTTTGATCAGTAGACCACAATAAAAGCTTGTTATGAAAAATAAATATTCATTTAAGAACTTATTCTAATTCTCCACGTAATTTTTTATTAAATTACCCTTCGCCTGAAGCAGTGCTGCGCGATAATGAGACGTGAGCCCGACAGTGCGGAAACGTAACGTTCATCGCTTATATCCGAGTTAACACCCTTACTTTTTAAATTTTACGCCTGGTTGCACGAAACTTCCATCGTATTCCAAGCAGCCTATCATTCCACCAGTCGCATCGCGCTTATTGGGTAGAGATTAACGCTCTATGGAAACATCAGCACAATAAATAAAAGTCTCGCGCACTTCGATACGGGAAGGTGTGCATGAAAGCGCGTGAATTCCTTTGAGTAAGACGTAAACAATTGACTAAAGAACTTCTAATCCGCTTATTCGTTTTTATTAAATCGATATTTGTTGCTTTTCTCCAAAGAAGCTGGTGGCGTTGATGAAAAAAATAAATAAGGATATGCTTGGACAAATTCACATAGCGCCATCTAGCCCCCAAGTAAGCAAAGCTTGTGTCATGAGCATTAGATAACTGATAAACTACAAATATACTTCTTTTTAAATACACACTTATGACACATACCTACTACACCCAGCCCGTAACAGAAATTAAAATTCCTCTTTTCAATTTCTGCTCGGCCGGGTATCGTACCCGGACATCTGTGTGGCAGACGATGTTAACCAACTGAATCAGTAAGGTCGTTCAAAAGTATTCATATATTATTAACTATGGTCACTAAAGGACGCGTCAGAGAGGACGCGCCCGTTCTGAGTATGGACGTATCCGCTAGAAAGCGTGACGTCAATGGACATTTCGCCAGAGGGGCTGCTATAGGTACGTTGGTGGTGCGTCATCAACGTATAGCGTCGGGGGTGTATTGGCTCTACAAGACTGAATCAGAAGTCATTAATAATTTGATCAAGTTATTGTGCAGTTATGAACTTGTTTAGAAAACAACATTAAGGTGCCTAAGGGTTAATTTATGACTGTGTAATGAATGATTCAATAAATAAAAAAGTGCGTCATCGCCTTGTTTAGATTAGTTATTTTTTTAAGACATTAAATCACAATAGCTCATCATCATCATATCAGCCAGAAGACGCTCAGAGATCTCCACCTAGGCCGAACCTGTGTCTTCCGCATCCAGCTGGTACCTGCGATTTTTACCAGGTCGTCGGTCCACCTTGTGGGAGGCCTACCCATGCTGCGTCTTCCGGTACGTGGTCGCCACTCGAGAACTTTACTGGCCCATCGGCCATCTGTTCTTCGAGCTATGTGCCCTACCCATTGCCACTTCAGTCTGGAAAGAGCTATGTCGGTGACCTACCCACAATAAGTACTCATTTTTAATTTTTTTGCACTTAAAATATTTTTCCTGTCTACTAGACTGAGATATGAGCATACTCCAAAATGTGTCTTGCACTATTTTAATACCTATAGCAATCTATAAATCGTATTATTGTTTATATAGATATGTATGCATTGTTGTAGCCAAAGCCAGAGTAGAATAATAATAATAATAATAAATGATTTATTTCGATTTAAAGTTTTACACATAAAATTTAGGTGGAGATCTCCTATTAAGTATATAAATACTTGTATCAGGAGATACTTGCTCCTTCACATAATTAAATTTCACTAGATAACATTCGTGACCAAAACAAAGCTTAAATTACACCAACCCTGCTACTTACGGGTACGTATCGTACTGAAGGCAGCGTCCAACCTATCCACCACCAATATAGAAAGAGCTAGCATCACTATAGATGCGCGTACAAACCGGGGACGAACCAAAGTATAAACAGGGTACCTACTATGTTGATGTGCTACAAGGCGGCTAATGTCTTGCAGTCTGGCCAGGTGATGAAGTATAATATAACCTATCAAGCATGCATATTATGGCAAAACACTCCACTGATGTGGAGGAGGGTCAAGTTCAGCAATATACTGATATGTCGTGGGAAAGCTTCTTTTTACTATTTCTCCTTCATTTAGCGATAATGGAAATACTAACTACATAATTTAAGGCTGGTTTCACACCTGTGTGGGAGACCCGTAGGCTTATTACGTAACTCTGTACTAAGAATTGTCTGATTTCAATAATTGCATATGTTACTTTTGCTGCATTCAAATAAATAAATAAATAAATAATCGTGGACAAATTCACACAGCGCCATCTAGCCCCAAACTAAGCAAAGCTTGTGCTATGGGTCCTAGCTAACTGGTATACTACATATATACTTTTTTTTAAATACATACTTATTATACATAGAACACCCAGACCCGTAACAGAATTAAAATTCATCATTTAAATTTCTGCCCGGCCGGGAATCGAACCCGGGACCTCTTGCGTGGCTGACTGGCATGTTGACCACTGAACCACTCAGGTCGTCAATAAGATAATTGTTAGCAACATAGTTAGGAAATTAGCCCTAGAACATCGTTTTACAGCGACGAGGATTATTCTGTAGGGGGCACAGCGCCACCCGCGTCTCGTACCTATTACTTCACTTGTTTCAGAGCACTGCAGGCGCTACCGTACAAGTCTCCCGTACGGCTGTGAAACCAGCCTAACTATGTAACTTTATGTTACCTATGAGTAGGGTTCCCAATCCAACCCTCATGGAATGCCCGGGAGACTCCGGTAATAACCTCTCGAGCTCCCGGGGCGTAATCATTTCTGCACCTTATCTTAAATTTAATTTTTGATTTCATAATTTATAACATTGAACGCGTCCATGCGATTTGCTCTTCTGTATTCAGCGCTGGCAACAAACAATGATAATTTTATCTCTAAAAGTACAGGCATTTCTAGACTACGAGTTTGGAACAAGGTTGTAATTTTGCTTGAGATGCAACCACAGCCACAAGATGATGATGTTTTAAAACAATGCGGTCTCTAACCTGTCAAGCATGGAGATTATAACAAAACTCCCCATTGCTGTGGAGGAGGCTCAAGTCCAGCAATGCACTGATATGGTGGTTGTTACTATTTTTCGTTGATTGATTTAGTTGAATAGTGACTATTTCTCATAAATTATGCGAGAATCGAAAGATTAACAACATAATTTAAGAAGTACTCACTTAATCAAGAATATCTAAGTATGAAATACATTCTAATAATATATTTTCTAAGATTGAAATCTAAAACCCAATTTAATTAAAAATAACAGGATTGCAGTACTTTCATTTCAGAATTTTACCACAATAGTCGTTCTTTGTAAATAAAGTTAAATAATTTTACTCTGAAATCAGGGCCTGCTAGTAATTGCGAAATATTATACTAACCAAAACCGTCTTGAACTTCCGTACACAAAATAATCTTACGCAGATCCCCTTTCATTACGAACTTCTTAATTAATCATTTGTCTTAGTTTTCTTTGATAACACAGCCATTTGTTTGAAAGACTAATTTTTGTGCTCCCATTAATTGAGTAGAATGAAGTCACGATAGGCAACTGTAAATTAAAATATGTATCTTGTAATTACGTAATGTTCAACAAACAAATTGGGGAGTAGGGCAACAATTATTGATGGCGATGAAAAGACTGTATAAACAGTGTAGGGACTCAAGAAAAGGAGTCTGCATATCGACCTATCAATAACCACTATAGTTCAAAAGAAAGTCGCTTCCCGCTGTTGGTCTTCTGTATAATTGTACGTACCTATGCTTAGTTCTTTTAAACTATACGGATTTTAATGCGGTTTTCAAAAACAGTGAGAATTACTCAAAATGGATGAACCCAGGATGAACGAAGTCGTGGCTGGTCACCTAGTATGACATACAGATTCAATTTTATTTCTTTTACATAAATAACCTAATTGACAAAAAAATGTCGGGTAGTTTATTTAAACTCAAATATATCCTAAACTACAGAACCGATTTTAATGAAACAAAGCTAAAAACCGTCTCGATTAAACAAGCTTTTAAATAGACAAAACCGCATAGAAATCGGTCTATCTGTTCGGGAGCTACGGTGCCACAGACAGATACACCAAGCCACAGATACACACGACAATCTTATAACACACCTCTTTGTTCGTCGGAAGTTAAAAAGAATAGCAGTAGGTATCGGATCTGGGTCCGTTGTTGTGTTTCGGTTTAAAGGTTATATAGACAGACTTATTATATTAGCTCTCAAAATGAAATCTGCAGTTTGCACAATGTATGTTATATATAATTCATGATGATAACACTTATGCTGTTGGTCTGTAGTTGTATTAGTTACTACTCATGTTAGTGCACAAAACTAAGTAGGTATCTAAGTACTGAACTAAAATCGAGACGAAATTTCTTTGCCCTATCTCTCAAGTATACGCAAGAATAGTTCTACGTTCCTTTGAATAAAATTACTTTGTTAAAACTGCAGTCTTAATTAATGCTTTCTTCACAAAGCTCGTCAGGTAGCCATTTAATGTCTATTCTGGCCTTTGTAGTTGAGTTTCAGTGTAAAGTAGGTCGATTTAAAATACTAACTCAATAAGTGGAATAATCAAGATTCTGTATTTACGAACCCAGATGGTTTCGATGAACAAACTATTTATTATGAGCGTTATTACAAAATGTTATTTTGTACTCGGTCACCTTTGTAATGAGGGTATTTTGTCCCGTGATGACGAATGCACGTCTTTCAATCAGCTCTGCACAAAATCCCTAGTAAATACTCTTCACAAACATTAGGTATACATATCTATTTTAACTGTAATCTGGTAAACAAAACATTTATTCTTAAATTATCTACCGGAAGATTTTGCACCTATCAGCTAAATTGTTGGAATACCGATCTGCAACTTCATAAAGGTTTTGCTGTAACTTTTCTGGTAAACTCGAGCGTAAAACCATTTCGCGAAATTCATGGCATTTGGTAGCTAGGTCGAATTCTGTTCTTCACAGCAATTATGCTATTCAATAACTTCGGAAAGTTTTCCTTTGACTATCATAACTCGGCGTTTCTAGCGATTGTCGGCTAACCAGCTTCGTATTCGTAGCCCTTTATATAAATTAACCTAATACGAAGGTAAATATAAAATTAGGTACTCCCTCCACCGTTTCCAATAAGTAGTAAGTATAGGTAAGTTCTTGTAAATTTTTTAACAATAGCTAGGTAGTGTAGATGTCACCCTCTTCACGTAGAAAATGTAAACGATATCACTCTGCTACTTTACTAGCAGCATTATCTAAATCTAAAGTTATAAAAACCGTAATCAGTTTTTAAAGTTCTCAGAGACCTTCTCCACTTGAGTTGCTTCAGATAAACGCAACTTATAATTAATGGTAACGCTAAATTTATGTGTAGGATATTTAAAGTATTTTTATTACTTACAGACAAAACGAAATAATTAAGAATCGACCGGAACAACTTAGGCGACAAAACGATAGGTAAAGAAAAGTAATTTAACCCACCGATATCGGGAACTTCAGTCGATGCCTAGGTACACTACAAATTCTTATTAGGGAGTATGTCTAATATACCTAGGCATAGTAGTTTAGATTTTACGAAACAGTGATGTTCTTTTTTTTAATTTTTTTATGTCATACAGTAGGCAAACAGGCAAGCGGGCCACCTGCTGGAAAGTGGTCACCACTGCCTATAGATATTAGCAACACCAAGAGTGTCGCCAATGCGTTGCCCACCTCTATAACACGTTGCTCAGGCAGCAAAAAGACAAATGCCCCTCCACTGCCAAAGCCACGTTTCCCCAAATCTCCACCCCATGGAGCACTGGAAACCTTACTCACCGGCAGAAACAGAACACTATTTAAAAGAGTATTGTTTAGCAGCGGTGTTCTGTAAGGTGGAGGTACTTCCCCAGTCGGGCGGCTCTAATTCGAACGGGATACCCCGCTATGCCCTACATCTCTTAAACTGTCTAATGAACTGGCTCACATATAAAAAACCTGCATCAAAATCGGTCTTTACTTTTGGGACAGTCGATGCATAAAACCAAGTCGCTTCCCGCCGTCTGCCCCTAAGCATTTATTTATGTATGTATTTATGTACGCTTAGATCTTTTAAACTACGCAACGGATTTTAATGCGGTTTTTACACAATAGGTAGGGAAAATTAGGTGTACGCGAACGAAATCGCGCCGCTAGCAGTCCACTAGTAATATAATATTCATATTCATATTCATATTCATTTATTTAGTAAATATTTTACACCGTCATACAATTATTATGTAATTATTATTAATATTAATAATTATTAAAGGAATCAATGAACATAAATTAACAAGTATGTCAATATAAAATTGAAAAACCATCACAATATAAATAAACGTAGTAACTACATAAGTGCGTAGCTTAATTAATGTTATCTCATAATAAAATTGTCAAATACAGATTGGTAATGATATGTCAATAGGTACATATTGTACCAACTAGGCTTAGTTTTTAATAAATTTAATTACAATTGTCAATGTTATAATAGAATATATATAAGTCAAATTAACAAAATAATTATAAATAAAATAACAACTGAGGGTAATTGTAGGTTTCACTCGTCAAGAAACTCATTTATTGAATAATAAGCCTGTTTTAGGAGCATCGATTTTAGCGATCTACAAAAACCAAATTCCGATTTACACTCACGGATGTCGGGAGGTAGTTTATTGTAGATTCGCGGACCCATTATCATAAGTGACCGTGTAGTTTTTTCTAAACGGTGAGTCATTATTCGCAGAACATTAGGCCTCCTAGAGGAGCATCGTAGTCCAAGAGTATCGTTGGTCGGAAACTCCCCCAAATTACGTCTGACATATTTCGCCACTTCGTAAATGTACAGAGATGGTAATGTCAGTATCTTTAAATCAACAAATAGATGTTTCGCAGGTGTATCAAGTGGCACACGTGACAGGACACGTAGGTACTACTTTTTTCTGTAAAATAAATGGTCGGTTTCTGTCCGCTGCCAGTCCCCACAAATCTACACCATAGGTCAGGTGAGAGTGAAAATAGGCGAAATAAGCTGTTAATAAATTTTCGCGTGAAAGTGTCATCGACAATCTGACAATGGCAAAGAATGCCGAGTTAAGCTTAGAGCACAGTCCCTCTATGTGATCCTGCCACTGAAGGTGACGATCAAACTCGAAGCCTACAAAGCGAGCGCAATCAACACTTGGAATGGGGACATCGTCCACCCGCACGGTCAGAGTTGACCCGGATCCGCACCGCAACGAGAACTCCATCAGGTTGGTCTTTGCAATGTTTAGTTGCATTCCGTTTGCACGCGACCACTCCACCACAGTGTGTGTTACTGACTGAACATTGAGACCTAGTTCGCACTCGTCCTTCGCGTGAACGATTGCACAGATATCATCAGCGTACAAGTGTAAGTCTAAGTACAAGTACTAAGTACAAGTGTAAGTAATAGTAATATAATATAATAATACAAGTTATTACTTATTTTTGGCGTCGTGGTTTAGGTCAGCGAACCATATTCTGTGGCAGATGGCTCGTGTTGCTCTAAGTCGGGGGCCATGAACTATGTACAGTCAGCTGCAGAATGCACTGTCACCCGTACTATAATTTTAATAATAAAGGGGGCTATTAGAGCGTCGGTGGCCGAGCGGTTAGAGTATACCTACGACTCGTAAGCCAGAGGTCCCGGGTTCGAATCTCGCTCCGGCCATGTACCAATGACTGTTTAATGTACATTATTTGAATACTAACCGATGCTCTTACGGTGAGGGAAAACTTCGTGAAGAAACCTGCATATTCAGGCGACTGGATGTGTAACCATGATCCAATCTGGTCAGGTTCTGGTAGCAGGGTCATGGAGGTCAGATGGCAGTCGCTCCACTATAATTAGCTGACCTGCCAAATCCTGGATCATAGTCCATGCGGACTCCAGCCCTCGTGCGCGAGAGCACAACTGGTACATTAACGCCAAGAATATTTTATTTTTTATTAATAAAGGGGGCTATTCACTCTGCACTTGACTGTACATATTGTACAATATGTACGCTTCCTTTGTACCACACGGTTATGTTGACATACATCAATCTCTGTTATTAAACACACAAATACTCCAGTTGTCGAGAACATTACATCACAATAATGCTTACTCAGATACTACTCCAATAGTCAATAGTCGCCTCCTCGTTATCAAGTTGACTCAGAAAGGCGCAGTTGGTCTACGAAATCGATTAATTGATATGACAGCGTAGCGGACAGTTAATGGAAAAGTGACACCGTTTTATGCGTTATTGATAACGTCTGTTAACCTGTCAGCTAGCTAAGCTGAATATCCGGTGTGGTGGTGGCCACTTACGCACCTCGGGTTCGCGTATTGATTATTTGGCAAGTCCGTGGTCATGGTTGCACTGATTATTTTCGGTGATTACGTTCAACTCGATTATTTAACACTTGTTGTGACTTCATGATGGAACTTCATTATAATGAAATCACCTTTTGTACACTAGTTACACTTTATTATACTAATTTTGGCAGTGTGGTGTTCGGCATTACCGTAAGGTGTCCGGCAGAGTAGAATAGCACCAACCCCTTACACTCGTGGGTGTCGTACAAGGCGACTAATGTTTTCGAGGCAAAACTTCTAAGAGCCTCTGTAAGCTGGATAACACTGCGATCTCCAACCCGCCTGCCAAGCGTGGAAATTATTTCAATAACCTCCCCCCTCTCGCGGGAGA
Organism: Blastobasis lacticolella; assembly: GCA_905147135.1. Taxonomy (NCBI): domain Eukaryota; kingdom Metazoa; phylum Arthropoda; class Insecta; order Lepidoptera; family Blastobasidae; genus Blastobasis; species Blastobasis lacticolella. The sequence goes on along the minus strand of LR990039.1, from coordinate 9,247,886 downwards.
GGCCCATAGACCTGCAGTGGACTGTTATGGATTGATGTGATACAGATTTTATTAAATTGCAACCGGTTTCGAATTACTAGGCCTGAAGATGAGTAATTGTGTGATTTAATTAATTTGAACTCGATTGTTAATCTTTGAAGAGTTTTCATTCAGGTGCGTTGTTTAGGTACTAATACCGTAAAGGGATTTTAATCGGCTGCGGAGTCTATTGAACCAGTCTCGGTGTCCCCAAAGGAAGAACTTGGTCAATATCGCATTGGCCTCTCACTTGGTCAAAATTCAAATATTCAAAATTTATTTATTGAATAGGACATTAAATATCTCTTTCAATCGTCAAAACAATATCTTATGAAAGGAGTTCCCGAATTGTGAGTCGCGATGCCCTGGGGCGTAGCGGAAAATTTCCAAAATCGATTTAGTAGAAGATATGACAGCAGCGCTTTTAAAACAAAAATTGAAAAGTTTATCTTAGAAAAGCAAGTTAGAAGGTATCGCAAAAAATTAGAGCTTGTAAAGGGAGTTGCGGTTTGTCACAAATTGGGTCCTCTGTCTTATGCATTTTCCTTGAAACAGGAACACAACGGCGCAAGCATGTTGGCCTAGAACACCGAGATGGCTTACAACGTAAGGGTAACGAAGAACACGCGAAGTGGACGTGAGGTGAGGCCGGGATTGACCGCAGCCATGACATTTCGGGAATAAGCCCAAGAGCAGACAGTAGGCCACAAAATTATTTCGGCTTAAAGAACTTTATTCCTCATAAGAACAACATCACTTAAAACGAGGTTACAAAAATAAATTGTTTATTGAAGATTTTGTACTGTATACTTAACACCATCATCTCGAACGAGCCAATCATGGATATAGCGGCAAGACGTTCCACAAAAATTTAAAGATTCTAAAGTCCAGCAGAGGACTAGTTATGGGTTTGATGATGGATGATTTCATATGATGAGCAGTAATGTGTAGGAAATTCAGCTACTGTTGGTGTTACGCAATCTACAGCAGCCCCAAAGCCAGACAACCCCGGCGCCCCTTTTGACGAATGACCGACGGCCACAGGGTAATTTCTTAACAAACTGCGAACGAGTTCCCTCATATTTACACTTAATATGCATAACGCTGGCTCTAAGTGAGTACTTGTTTACATTTAATTATTTATTCCCATAGGTCAAGTTATTAAGAGAAAAACGGCGGATAAATTAAGACACATTAGAATAAATATTAGAAAATATATTTTGAATTAGGTCAAGAGCTAGTCCACAGATATAGATTGGAGACACCTTCTAAATATTTTAACCTAATTTGCGATGCGCCTATTTCTTGATTAAGAGTCAACACATTCAGCACCTCTGCATTTTTTTATCACTAAGGCGGTAAAATTTTAGTTACTAGTAACAAGTACTTTTTAGTTCTAGTAACAACGGCTTAATGAGGACCTCTCTAACGACAGCCATGGATGCCTAGCTTAATCTCACGCTAAAGCATCTATGTACAAGACATCATCTAATTCTACACGAGTCTGTAAAATAAGGCTTTGTGTTAGTAGAAATCAACGTTTAAATACACAAACTATTTTTATTTCGATAATTATTCAACTTCATGAACACCCGTTGATACCTCAGAATACGCGTGAGTTAAGTTTAAGTATTTACTTGGGCTAGCAAAATACTCTCCTGGAAATCTTCTAGAAACTTCTAAACGAAATACTCTTCACCCAGGAAAAAAGGCTCCGGTAGTACGGCGTGTTGAACGAGACTAGGCCACAATATTAAAATAAACAAAGACAACACTACGAAAAATATTCTGCGCTCTGTAGGAAACACTATTACACTATTAGTACTATTACATGAGAGTTCCCCAAATGTTCTGATTACGACGTGATCACATCGTTGTTTGATAGAAATGTGTTAACAAAATGACTGTGCACAGCGTGACCCGTATCAGAATAGGCGAATATATTGTTATAACAACGCCAAAGCACCCTATTACTCCCGGGGTGCCAATCGGCTTCCAAAACTGTTCCACCGGTCTTAGGACCCAGCGGAAGACCTTGGTTAATCTAGCTTTTTTATTATACCACTAAGGTGGCAAACCTTACGGTAAGCAGTCAATTTCAATTTTTTTAACTATTTATTGTACACAAGATTGTTACACAAGACACAACAGGCCAACTTATTTCTATAAAGATTTCAATTTTGCATTTCATGATGTTATGATTATGTCAGCAAACCTATGGACGTTTGCAATACTAGAGACATCACCCACGCGTTGCCGACCCCGTAAAAACCTTTTCACCCCTTTCTTGAAGAACTCCATGCTTCGCCAAAGATATTAAAAGGCACCTAACAAGTGGCGAGCTCGTTACCCATCCAGCTCCTGGACTCTGCTTGCGTTGCTTAACTTTGGATATCGGCCTCGCGAGCACGCGGCCACAAGATAAGGTCCCGTGGGTGGGCTTCCTCCAATTACTAACTCGGCAACACATAAACTTTTTCAAATGTAAACACTTGAAATTCACTTGAAAGGTCCCAGTTTGAAACGCAAACTATCAAAGTCACAAACTCGCCCCCCGTCTAATATTGACTCAGATAGTTAGTCACTGAGAAGTTATATTAATAGTTGGCAAGATATTTGTGTAAAGCCCGAGATGGTGACGGTGCCTTAGTTCCTATAACATTAAGCGCAAGGAAATACGAGGGATGTTTAGAAAGTACTAGTGGACCCGGCGCGACTTCGTTCGCGTGTCGTCCTACCCCTGCATACACCTACTTTACTTCTACCTACCCTATTTTCTTGTTTAGAAACCTTCATCTTGAATCACTCTATCTATTGTTGATAGCCGCATTAAAATTCGTTGCGTAATTAAAAATATGTAAGCGTACATAGATATAATCTGTCCAGACTGACTTGTCTTATTTGGTTAAGGCAATTATGTATTTAAATGGATAATGTGCAGCAGTATTAGTTGAAATTCGCATTCTATGTGTTTCTTGTATAATTTAAGACATTTATACACAATATACGTAGCGTGATGGATACGGCAAGTCGTGATTTTGGGCATTGTTTGTTCACCAAATAAGACAAGTCAGTTTAAACAGATCATACATAGGGACAGACGGCCGGAAGCGATTTAGTTTACTATGTGTAGAATTGTACTGTGACAATGATGAGGATCAGAGTCGTTTAGTGTTTAACATCTGACACGCAGGTCTCTAATTCGAGGAGATTGCTCATTCAGTGTCCCCAGCGGAAGACCTCGAAAAGCTCGCTTTGCCGACGGTTCTATAGAAGGCACGCCTAACGAGTAGCGAGCTTACTGCGGTGGTGAAGTTCGACTAGTCTTAAAGCACGAAACGGTCACCTATCCAGTTCCCGGACTCTGCGAGCGTTGCTTAACCTTGGTTATTTATTTAGCTTGTTATCGGTCTAGCACGTACGCTGCCACTAGACCAGTGCCGCTTCTCGTAAGCTTAAGTTACGAATCTCATGTTGCAGCCAAACGGTCAGTAGTCGTTTCTAAACCGACAATTTTAAAGGCGGACGTCACCAACGAACGGAACCAATTTTAACGAAACAAACCTAAAAGCAATATCAACTAACTTGGTTTTTAAATACTTAAAGAAAATCTCATTCCGTTCGGGAGCTACGACGACACATACAGACACAAAGATACACAGATATTATACACACGCCGACCTACAGAGGCATAACGGGGTATCAATCCCGTCTGAATTGGAGCCGCCTGACTGGGGAAGTACCTCCACCTCCCAGAACCCCAGTCACACAATATTACATAGTATTGTGTCTTGCAGGTAAGTAAAGTATTCAGTGCCCCACAGGGTGGAGATTTGGAGAACCGTGACTAATTGACTATGGCAGTGGAACTCCATTTGGCTGGTTAACCCCCGACGGAAAAATAAGGATATGATATGTTGTACTTGTGTTTCTGTGGCTTTGTGTATCTGTCTGTGGCATCGTAAATCCCGGGCGGATGGACCGATTTTAATGGAGATTTCTCTATTCGAAAGCCAGTTTAATCGAGAGCTTTGTTTCATTTAAATCAGTCCAGTAGCTTAGAAAATATTTGAGTATATGTCGATGAACTTGATCGGGGGTTATCCCACTTTTTCTGTCCGATAGGTTATTGCTACTATTGCCACTGCTGATATTGCTACTGCTACTGATATTGTTACTATAGCAACGTCTCCCGAGATTTTAGAGGCAAGTAAAAACTCTTTATTGCACACACAAAAGTAATAGATATGTAAAAGAAAAAAAAATAACAATTTACATGCGCGCAAAGGCGGCCTTACCGCTTTAAGCGATCTCTTCTTGACTTCCTGAGGTAGGCAGCGCATTATTGTGATACCCCTGGTGTTGCTAATATGTGGCCTGCAATTCGTTTGGTATGTCATTAAAAAAAATTCAAAAGCCTCCTTTTTTGCGGCGGCGGTTAAAACAGAATTTAATGTTTGCACTTTAAAATAGGTTTCTTTTAGGTGGTATAAATTATAGGTTCAGCTTTTTGCTTACAATTTTGGTGTCTGTAGTAGATACTCAGATACTTGCAGATATTTATAACTCTAGCCGACAGCTTGGATCTACCGCTGGCGCCGGCCAACTTCGTATGCGATTCCTTATTCTAAAATTCAGAGCTCAGCCTTCCTCAGATACCGAGTTCGTTGTTACAGCCATGACATTGCATACTTGAAGAATGCATACGATCTCACAATAGTAGGTACCCACCTATCTACTATGCCCTCTAGTCTAGGCAGTTGTTTATAGTACTGGTTCTTACACGAGAAAATACAATTCGTCCTTCTGAGCCTTGGATGATTGATAGTTTTCATGAAAGTTTTATGAAGCACCTACAGCAACACGGGTCTCGTGCAAACCGGAGATAAAACATACTAAATTTATTTAGTTTAGAACAGTCGGGTACTGACGGACGGACCGACGGTGTTACGATAGGTTCAAAACACAGTCTGTTTTTGATTCGCACGATTCGATTTCGATTCGAACGATTATGTGGGGAACAAGTGTGTGGCCATGCCGCCCCCGCCGGGCACGGGAAGGAGAGGCCGGCCCAAGAAGCGATGGCTTGACGTAGTCAAGAACGATATGCGTGCCAATAAGCTCACCACTAGGGATGCCGAAGATCGAGCGGGGTGCGCCAAGAATAGCAGGAAGGCGGACCCTGGGCCCTCGCGTGCTGCCCGGGGGCGCAACCGGGACATAAAGACAAGATGATGATGATGATGATGATTTCGATTCGAACGGTTTTCGGAAAATTTATATATTGTTTAAATCACATGAGCAACACCGTAAGAGTACGGTTAAAAAATAAGGAAAATCAGCATATTGTATAAAAATTACGAATGTTTCATGGCGAAAATCGAAATTGGAAACCGTGCGAATCGATGCAACCGATTTAAAACTAGGGCCCCTGGTCGCAGTCCGTACAGCTTCGAAACTTAGCTAGTTTTGCCGATACCGGTGCTCCTGTGGAAGCGGATAAAAGGCGAGCTGATAAACGGCTTTTCATGAAAAAGAACGACTTTTTTCGTAAATAGAATTGCAGAAATGTAAACTCATAATTCTTGAGGTTTCCCTGTAAAGGCTATTCCTAACACCAACGCTCGTAGATTATTTAACTACGCGTAACTCATCTTGGCGTTGCATTAGCGCGAGGGCTCGGGGTCCGCCTTGAACTTGATCCAGGATTTGGCAGATCAGGTGTGACAGGAGTGCCATCTGATCTAAATTTAATAAAGAAATAATAAATAAATGGATTATTTCGTTATTAAGTTTTATACATCTTATTTAGGTGGGGATCTCCTATTAAGTATAGAAATACTTGTTTCAAGAGAATCCCGCTCTTTCACATAATTAAATTACACTCAATAACATACATGACCAATAACAAAGCTTTAAAGTAGATACAAAACCTACAATCCAAATCGAAATCTAAGTATCTATGTGACCCCTGTTAACAGGGGAAGGCTCCTCAGATGACCAGATTGGATCATGGTTATACATTAAGTCGCCTGAATGTGCAGGTTTCATGTTGCATAACATTTTCTCTGATTTTAAAAGAATCGGTTACTGTTCAACAAACTATACTTAACTCAGAAAAGAGTCATTGGTACATGGCGACACTGGGGTTCGAACCCGGTATCTCAGGGTATGAGTCGGACCCCTTAACCATTCATCCACCGACGATCACGACTGGAACGTACGTACTTTACTACATATAATAAAAGCAAAAAAGGTGTTTAGGCAGGCGTTTTATTTTCTATTCATACTTAATGTAATCAAATTCTTACCTTCCCCTTAAAAGTCCCGTCTCGACGTCCCCACTAATGTCTTCTATGTTAGTCTAATGTAATTTATGGGTATTCGCTTGGCGTAGAAAAGACTCCTATGACGTCACCCACGGTGACGTCAGGCAGCCCAGTATAAAGCACAACAACGACCAAGCACCAGAATCCGAAAAACACTTGTATCACTTAAAAAAAAGAAGCAAACCAAACGCGCCACGAATAGCACTATAGCAATTAATAATGATAATAGTAGTAATAAAGGAATATTGCGGGAGGCTGTATGCACTGGGCGGGCGGCGTAGGGCGGGCTGCTTGCGGGTGCCGCCCTGATATAAAGCCGGCACGAGGCTCCTCCGGCACACAATCCCGCCGTTCGCAGCCCCGTCCGCAGCCTTCGAACCGACGACATGGGGTAAGTCCACCACTATTATGCTGCTGACAAACCCTCACTATAGTTGGTTTATCAACCTAGCCTGAAGCGAATTCTCATACTAAAATTGAAATTTTCACATTCCATGTTGTGTAATTTTCTTTCAGTGTATTTTTCGACGGTAATTTTTCGAATAGCTATCATGTTGTTCTTACTATTTCTATGCAGTGCAAAATGTAAACAGCTAAATTAATTGCCGCAAAGCCAGGCGTGCCGACGAAGGCAAACTTTTCGTAAAGCTCACAAACTTGTGGCTTCAACGCTTAAAGTATTCGGTTCTATATAAAGAATGTTGCTGCATTTTAGTATATACCTAGGTAGTAAAAGCTGTCGTAATAGTAAATACTTAACACTTAATATAATACTTTAATAGTAATACTGTCACTGAAAAACGGGAAGCTCAGTTCAAAAATTTATTTCCAACATTATTTTCAATACCAAATTCATAATCTGTATTAATTTTACAAATATTTCATTTACGAAACATGTGAATCAACGTCATTTGCGAAAAACCCTCTGCTTGCTGTTCCCGGCGCAAAGATGACCATTACACCAGCAGCATTTTCACGCTGTATGCATATGGCAAGGGCTATCCTCTTCACCAAGAACTGACACATATAAAATTTAACATGAACAGAATAATATTTTTTACATATAATTTTTTTTTATTTAAACTTTTATAAAAAATCTCGATTATTTGACATATAAAATTTCGCTTTCTATAAAATTGTGAACTCTTAGCCCGGCTTGCGCCAAATTCTTAATCACATTTAAGAACAACGTTTAACGTCATTTTGTATGAAATATTGTGTTTCTTAATCTTAAATGCGATTTAGAATTTTGTGCAAGCCGCCCTTAGATTTTTAACTGGGGTGAATAGTTTTAAAACTAGAAAGGATTTTAATGAACTGAAACCATAACGGGGAAGGTTATCTATTTGTAAAACCTGTAAAAAGTAGGTTACAGCGAATAGGTTAGTGGGGCTCTATTTGTTAACCGTTCGCCGCCATTCGAAGGTTTTAAATTTTCCTTTTGGCATGAAAAATTCAATATAATAAACTTTTCGTTAATGTCTCGGTTGTGCTTTCGCGCACGAGGGCCCGCGGTCCGCCTCGACCATGATCCATTATTTGGAAGATCAGATAATTACAGTGGAGCCATTGCCATCTGACCTCCGTGACCCTGCTTTCAGGGGACCGTGACCGAATCATGGTTACACATTCAGTCGCCTGAATGTGCAGGTTTCGTCATGATGTTTTCCCCCACCGTAAGACCATCAGTTAGCACAACTAATGTAATATAATGCAACATAACTCAGAAAAGAGTCATTGATACATGGCCGCAGTGGGATTCGAACCCGGTACCTCTCGTTTACGAGTCGGATACCTTAACTCGCCCACCGATGCTCCATGACATGAAAAATTCAATGTATTTTAAAATCAACGCCATGCAAAGAACTCAAAATGGAATACTGTTCGACTCGGGGTGAGCAGTTCAAAAATAAAGAATTCTATGGGCTGGAATCAAACATAGGCAATATAACATGCAATAATGGGTGCTGTGTGAGGTAAGGATCGCAACCGTGATCTTCAACACGGCGGGTATCAGCACGACCATCTCAGACAAAAGTGATCCTCATCATCATCCTCCTGCCAGTACCCCACCATAGATGTGGTCGGCACAACATGACACTTAGAGTCATGTTGCAAAAAGTTTTGGCTTCATACCGGCCGTCTGCCTGATGTCAAAATGTCTTTATTTTAATATCCATATTATAATAACTATAGAATAAACCAGTTATTAGTCCACACTCCAAAATATTTTTTCCGCATGAGGAGGCGCCACGCCAGATTCAGCTTTATAATATGTGCTAGTACAAAGTTGATATCGTATGTTCTACTTAGGTTCCAGCGCCTTACTATGTCATGCTAATGTCTATTTTAATCTACTTTTTGTGAATGACCGAAATTCTAAACAATTAAGACAGAACTCCTCTAAGCACTTTTCTACCAATGGTACTTATTTATTATATCTACCTAGAAGAAGCGGTTTACGAAAAACTCTTTATGTTGAAAAAACTTCGAGGAAAATATAGTTAAATACGTTGTAATTAAACGAAAAAAGAAAATAGGTAAGACTGAATTTCAGGTATCTGAAGCATACAGCTGGCACAGAATATTTGAGTCTAAATTTTAAAAAATTAGTTTGTTTCCCTTTTACCCATAGATATTTCTCAATTCCAATTTTATAAACTGGTTTGCAGTCGCCTTGTACTTAAATATGACTCAAATAGATTCCCAAAAATATTGAATTCTCATTACTACAAGTAAATACCTTTGTAAACTTGTTAAAATTATAATTTTAAAAGCATTAAAATTTCCTGTAGGTAAGGCGATACCAACAAGGCAGGTGTTGTTTATTGCTGAAGGGTGCGGAGATGAGCTTCTGGTGATATAAATTAACCCTGTTAATCTGAAATAAACCCAAAATCCCAAAGGATTTCGTTGCTTAAGGGCCGATTTTTCAATTCTCAGATAAAAAATATCAGTCTGATAAGTTATTGTGCGACTAAAACAAAATTGTGTCATTACTTCATAATTGTAAAGGATTATAGTTTGTTTTAATTTGGCAGTGTATTACTTTATCGGGCAGATAAACTTAATCTGAGGATTGTAAAATCGGCCCTGAAAGTTCTAAACGACGTTTTATTAGGGGTTCATACCCCAAATAAAACGTATAAAAATAGTATTCAAATACTAATTGCATAAAACTACTAAAAGAAGGAATTATGATAAGGTAAAAAAATATGTTCAAGCTATTACAGCACGTGCAGAATTTTCTTTCACGAGTTATTTGCATCTGGCATTTACGCTCAGAGTCCTAAAGGAAAACTTGAGGGTTCTACCTGCATATCACGAGGTAAAAGGACCACCTGTTGATTCAATAGCGCCACGCCGCCTCTGTAAAACCCGTGCTTAATTAAAAGCTTTACAGGATGAATATCAAAATCTATGAAAAACTAAAACAGCTGACATTAAAATAACATTCAATGAAAAGAAAATGTAATTTTCCAAGCACAGCTCGCCGTCCATAGAATTTAAAATTACATGATCGAGTGGGAGTAAAAAATTTTAGCTATCTCTCCAACATCGGAGTTTCAAATCGTACCTTTTAGAAGAGACATGTACATAAATATTTAATAGATGTTCAATACTATAACATTTCACAGCGCGGGTTTGCACACGTAAAAATGAGTTATGACGTAGTGGTCACGGGAATCACCTTAAATATTGTGTTGTATATGGAACATTAAGCTTTAGAGGTGTTTGCGAGAAAAAGAAAAATATTGCTATGCAAAATTCTCATGGGTTTTCGCGTTTATTAATACCAGAGGTAGATAGGATTGCGGTAATAATACTAGTAGGACATGGAGGAGAATTCCTTGTTCATAGTTGCTTTTCTAGGTTGAGCGTTGAGAGTTTCAAACTCGAATGCTTTCAATAGCACTGTTGTACTTTCAGTTTCCATTTGTTTACCAACAGAGTAGAACATCTAGATAACACGACCTCCATCCACTGAAGGGCTTAAATCTATTAACTTCCGTAACTTAGAAAATTGGCAGGAGCATTTTTCCAAGCGTGGAGATTACGACAAAGACCTGTATTAATGTTGACTAGAGTAGACTGTCATAGCCAGTTGATGGGGATAACTTTCCGTAATACACAGTTGTACACATACAATTTAATGCAAGAATCTGATTTTTAAGTTTGATTTGGGATTTGAAGATTTGAAGTCTGAGTTGGGAATTTGTTATAATTGATAGATTGACAAATATCAGAAATAAGTAGATAAGTCAAGCCGGTTGTGCTCCCGCGCACGAGGGCCCGGGGTCCCTTGACCATGATCCAGGACTTGGCAGATTAGATAATTCGATCATGATGATTACTAAGACAAAAGTGTATTTGCAAAAATCTAGATTCTAAAGGACAAGCGGTAGGAATGCACAGCCTCCTTATCCATGACAGGCTCGTAATTACTAGAGCATCTATTATACAAGAAACAAGGCCCTAAAATCCTCCCCGAACACAATTAGCGTACTGCTGTTTGCTGAGTGAACATTATTGCATTTCTGCGTCCATCAATCCATTTGTCTGTCATTATGTCCACTTTCCGAGGGAAAAATACAATGGCGCAAAATAAATTTACAAGCGCTTTTTGTTAAAACTTTGAATAATTAAGTACAAGGAATACGTACTCGAGTGCTTACGTAACTTACATGTACGAACAGAATATAATGACACCCCGATCTTCAGTGACGTATACGATTTATAATTAAATACATACATAACGACACGCGTTTTTCCGTATGGGAAAGGCAGAGATGATGTAGGAGACGACGACGATGATTATTTTGAATGGCCTGTTACGTTTTATAAAATTACAATTTTTTTTCTGGAAGACTTAATTTTTAAACAACACTTTTTTCGTAAAGTTTCACGGAGACCTAAAAAGAATAAACTTATAATATCTCACTCAGATTCAAATATAAAATATCACTACCCAAAGTTATTAAAAACGAATACCTACAGCAAAATTGTTCGTCGCAAAACAACAAGATCAAAAACCTTTTTAAACATAAACCAACAAAACAACCTATTATGAATGGCAGAAAAATACATATGTGGAAAACAAGAGTGAGACTATTGAATTTTATCATGATCCAATTCATCCCTGAGGGCAAATTGAACCGAGTTTATTTTGCTGGTGCCTACACCTCATTAAGCAGGTAGATTAGTGAAACATGACGCGTAAGGAACATGATGAGTAAGGTCGATAGGGAAGTACACGCTTCCGTTTTCCGCAAATACAGAATTTGAACTATAATCGACCAATATTCTGCTCTGCATCGTTGAACAAACTCATAATTATCATCATCATCCTCTGCCCTTATCCCACGATAGGTAGGGTTTTTTTGTCGGTCTTGAGCTATGTTGCAAATAGATATAGCCACGGATAAAAAAAATGTATGCGCTTTTATACTAGAGAGAAATGAAGCTTGAAAAGTATAGCAATTTGTTACCCATTTATTTTGTTGTACATGACTTACATGTCGCCATTTTGTTTTATTTTGTACAGCGCTGTTACGTTAGTGTCAAAGCACGCACATACATAAATGGGCGGCCATATTCTCCTTCATCTTGAAGGAGGCTATATTTTAGGAAATACCCTAGCTATTTTTTTCTCGTTCGTAATTTTTGCGTCATGTAGGCCGGCTGCCTGACTGACGTCACTGTTAAAATCACAAAATAAAATAAAATGCTGCTGACCATTTTCCGGTCTACAGAGTCTCCAGCTAGTTAGCCATATTTTTTTCCCGACTTCGACTTTTCTTATCAATAAGTACTTGTGTGGGTTCGAGAAGTAAAATAAATCGGTCTGCCTTACATCCTCTTGACAGTTTTGCTTATTACCCACATTAAAACCACTTTTCTGTTGCATGATTTTTATGTGGCTGAAAAGTGACACCGCCCAGAGGATGTAAGGTCTCTCGAACCTACACAAGTAGGTACTATGGCCACGAAAAGTCAAAGACAGGGCCAATAAAAAAAAAATTCCAGGTTGTGCACGGGCGGGCCAACGTTTTGTGGGTGTCCTAAACCTCTATTATCGCCATAAAGTAGAATATTTATTGTTCTCGGTGACGTATGATAACCTACGGCGCCCTCACAGTCTAATAAGGACACTCAGATAATCACGAACTAAATCTACAGGTCACCATTAGGTTACAGATAGTTTATAATGGTCCATTGTACCTATTTATATTCACGTCAAAGCTTCAATTTTCGGAATTAACATCATGCATGAGTATTTTATGGCATTGTTGCCTAAAAACTCTATGGAGCCCTACTGCCTAGCCCAAGCCATTAAACTAAACAACATGTCATACACAAATATGGTATGAGCACTAAAGGGCATCTTAATTACGATGTAATTCGTGAAATATGTCGCAATGAAAAATCGCAATCTACGCTGACGAAAACGCGTAGGTAAAATGTAACAACGCGATGCTTTCGTTATTTAGAAATCTTAGAGAAAATATCTACTGGATTAAATTAAACTGGTCGACAAGGACGCTACGGTTAATTAACGTCTTAATTAAAAACACATTTTTTGGACATTTTAATGCAAATTTACACGTCTAGAAATAACGTCTAAGATTCTTTAAAGTGGATGTATTTTAGATGAAGCCGTCAGACTCAGAATCATAACAGACCGCAAGACCCTACGTCGAGAGACAACATCTAAGGGAAATACCTAATATTGCAAACTCGGGAAACTGTAATTCTTTTCCTTTTGAAAATAGCATCCAACAGCCCTTCAACTGTGTAAACAAGGGGAAATTACGCTATTAGCACACGCTGCCAACAATTTAGTGCCGAAGGTGTCCCGAAATTCAAACTGGTACAAACTGCCTTTGAGTAGAAAATTGGTCGTTAACATAATGTAACTTCGAAATAGGGCTCCGCGCAACAATCACCACGCGCGGGGGCTGGCGCCGCGTAGGGCCGCGGTACGAGCAACAATTTGATTTTGGGTTTTCGCCCCGCAACGCTTTTTGTCTAACTTCGTTTAGACGGTGTGCTTATGTCTCGTATGCTATATGTATGTTAACTCTTTATTACTTAATAAATAAATACAGGAGTTACAACAGTATAATTTTATATAGCAACGGCGGGCTTATCCCACAATGGGATTTCTTCCAGCCATCCTTACACCTTCTGAAAAGAGACCTAAGAAGCGGTCGAGGCAATATTGATTTCTTAAATTACTGCTGTGCTGTGTGAGGGAATTCTTTACAAATGTCTTTAGTGCTCTAAACTGAACAATATAAGAATCTAACGCCTTCGTCTTCCCTTGAGGATTAAAATAAAGTCTCAGGTGAAAACGAGTCCCAACCGGTAACAATTTTGATCGGAAGAAAATAATTAAGGGGTTTGTTTAGCTACGATCCCATGTCAAATTATGTGAGGTAATCGCTCGGAAATCGAAGGGCCAAATGTATATTTATCTGTGACGTATTCGTAGAAAACGTATTGATAACCGATCCAATACTCTCAAAGAAGAAATTGAAACTCTTTGACACTAACTCGGTATTCGTTTCGTATTGAAAAGTCCTTTTAACACAAAAGTAGAAACTTGCACAATATTAGATCAAACAGCAGATCCCACGTTCTGTTGTAATATGTCGAGAAAACAGTTTTCCCAAAGGAAATATGGTTTCTTTGCTTCCAATTTAATCAAAGACCAAACAAGAAATCCGTGCGCAGTTTCCTTTTACGTTTCACATTTCAGCGAGGGGTCGAACAGACCTGCAAGTGCACTTTTATAAAATAACCGGAAAATATACAATTTCCTTTTGCTTAAAACGACTTTTGTTATTACAAGTCTTGTACACACGAGATCTTACAATTCAATTGGCAACGATGCAAAACAGGGCAACTATGCGTTTTGAGCTGCACGTTTCTGTCTACAGTAATTAAAGTGGTAATTGTGTGTCCGTGGCTCGGCATAATGCGCGCCCCGCACTATCCATCATGCGGCTGCCCTAATCACTATGCAACAGTTGTTTGCCGAAACTGGCCGAAATGCGGACGCTGACTGTACACGAGCCAGTTCAGCGGCAGTTTTTTACGGGACTAGTTTTAAAACTAAAAGGCATTTCTCTTCTTGTATATCTATAGGACATTGGTGTCCCGACACTGCCTCGCGAGATACACGAGGTTGCCTTGCGAGGCTGAATAATATTCAGCCTCGCAACATATTATGTTTATTAAACCATTCAATCGTTTAAAAAGCAGATTGGTGTCAAAATAAGTCCTTAGAACCTTCTTATTCGGTATCTACATAGTAAGTTATGGTTATAAGTGTATCTTATCCTAATGATCAATATAAAAAAAAATCTTCTAAATCCAGGCCGACCGCATAGCCTCGCAAGGCAACCTCGTGTGCCTCGTGAGGCAGTCTCGAGACGTTAATGTCCTATATCCCTTTATTAGCTTACAAGATATAAGAAAGGAGTTTTTAAATGCAATGCACTTCTCACGAATAGAAATAGCAATAAAAAATAAGTTGTGCCAGTTGTGTTCTTACTAGCTACTAATACTTTTGTAATTTTGTAAGCTTTTCTTCGCAATACCGTGTATATAACGATATTATTGTACATTTTAGCTCTGGATAGTGGACGGAGGCTGTTCTGTTCTCGGCCAGAACTGAAAAATCGGTCCAATAGGTTTCTCCGTGTTGGCGTGAACGACAGATGTGATATTATTTGCGATATTAGGCCTCGAGAAAATATCCACACGAGTCCACATCTTTTGTCATCAAAATCTAGTTTGACGTCACGTACGGGAAATAACTTAGTTCGTGTGTTTTGATATCTTAAAGCATATTTTATGCCAATGCGAATGAAGATGTAGTGACCTTGGTTTTGTATTTAAATTTATTAACCACAAGATGTTTTAAGAATAATTTAATGCCACAATCACTGCAGGTAGATGATAGCTGCTGTTGCCCGTCTTTGCTCGCATTCACTAAATAAATAGGCAACGACTTTCAATCATCACAAAACTCAAATGTGAAAAAGGGTCATGTTCGTCAAAAATGGCGATGTATGGGGTTGTTGGCATCGCTAATAAGAGTTGAGATTGCAACGCGTGTCAAGTTCCATAACGTAGTTCTTTAAATCATACATAACCATGAACAGGGACGCCCGGAGTCAAAGATTTCTATATACTAGCCCGGAGTTTTTAAATTAACATGTTGACTTAATAAATGTTGTTACGTTTTATCTCGATAATCACGGTTTCCTTAGGATAGCAGTGCCCTCATATAGCGTCCCTGAAATGTATATCTACTATGGATACAAAATATCGCGACGCTTTTTCACCCCTCTCTACGAAACCGCGCGCGCCATACATATTTTATTTCTATAGTCAACGTTGCAGGGTGATCTGAATGCAAAGGAACCCCTATTCAACAAAGTACTTATGATGCAACAAACTTTCTTGCTGGTGACAGCGTCGCTGTCGTTGGAGTTGACATGACATTTCGAAATGGCGATACTTAGTTCCAGCTCTGGCTACCGGGTCAGACAAGTTTGTAGCACTAAACTATGTGGGCTAGGGTGGTTACTTTAAATGACAAATTCCAACGTTTGGATAAATATAAAACGTGATTATTAACAGGTGTTTTATTTAGAACCCCGCAAATAGTCTTTATTTATAAGAAAAAGTACTACACATAGTTTAAATCACTAAGTATTCATTTTCTAGTTCTATTACAGTTTTAATTATAATCTTTAGTCACCATATGCTAAACACAGTTTACGGATGCAGCCAAATTGTCCGCTAGCTACACAATAATAGTGTAACCCAGTGAGCTGTAGGAAATTCTACGAATGATGGTCTCAGAAACTACGCACAATCACCGATTGTATCTTACCTACTACCTGCCTCGACTTTACATGGGCCATATAGATTTAATACATTCCTTTCTCATGAAACACGCTACCTGGAAACTCCGAACTAAATAGGTACTTCGGAACTCCGAGCTAACTAATTTCGCCGATGACTTAGCCACAGATATTGATATTGCACTTTCAATGTAGGGAAACAATATGGTAGTGTGCAGAATCGGATTTGCACTTAAGCTTCTACGAATAAGGGTCCCGACTTTTAGAATGTTGAAAGTTAAAGTGCTTGGGATATAACCCTATACCCCCAGGCGCTTTAACTTTTTCGTCGCAATCGAATGCTAACAAATATTTTCTCTATATCATGATCTCTGTGCTAGATGCATCAGCATCTATTGAAGTAGGTATTACGTATAAAACACGCAAGAAAATGTTAGGTGGGTACAGTCTATATTCTAAAATATGCATGGTGAGACACTACTCACCGTGCGTGATTGAGTGACGAAACAGACTGTACAACTAATGAACATTTGAAACAAATGGCATTATTGCACGTGGTGGCCAAAACTGTAAACTTTAAAAAGAATTATTAGTTATAACCTTCTTAATTTTATTTATCAATAATTTATTACTAGTTGCTAACAAGCCCCACTCCCAATATTCACAATCACCAGCGTTCGATAGAAGAGATGGGTCGCTAAGTCGGTTGCGATGATGATGATGATTTTCGTTGGTATATGAAATTTATTGTACAAATATTAAAATACGTCGTATGCATTCATACATACAGAGATTGCGTCCAAAACTCATTATCTGTTTGGTTCGCCACTGGGGATCCGGGCGAAACAAGAGTTGCAACTCCTTTGAGGCTGGAATGAGTAGTGGTTTCCCGTTAAAAATATACAAATGCAAGCACACACCCTTCGGGCGAGTAAACGCGTTACTTTGAAATGTAAATCTCATAACTCTGCAGGGTTCTCGCAATTAACAGTGTCAAGTGACCGCCGAAACAAAATGAATGAATACGTAATAAGACACCCTAGTCACTAAGACTTGGCAATTTGCATATAGATAAAAAGCAGACCTCACTTTTGAAGAAACCTCTGGAGTTATAATTGGCGGGCAACTTTCATTCTCATTATCTCACACCGTTATTCGCCTGCCATTTATTAATTTATTTAGTGTTTGTTGCTTATATTTGTAAGGTTACAATGTTTAAAACTATAACACCAAGTATACGGACAAGGGTACCTCAGGTTGTTGTTAAATGACTTTAATTCTTCATACAAACGAGGTTGTTGATTTTTTATCCCTTCTTTTGTCTTCTAACTTTTAGTTACTTCTCTATGTTTTATAACCTAGATTTTAATACTGCAAAGTACCCATTTTTCTGGCAATATTGGGCCTAAGTAAGTCTGCAAAACTAAACTATAACCTTGATATTTTTTATTCATACAGTCTCCACGGGCCGATCTTTTTCACATGACGCATGGCCAATATACGTGAAAACAATCTTTCAACAGTAACGAGGGTTCACTATAGGTATATTTTTTATTAACAGATATACGTGTTCATTTGTCAACTGGAACTTGTAGGTAGGTAAAAGGTAAAATTATGTTCAATTGTAGTGAATAATAACGATAAATAACGTTTTTTAAGCGAAGCAAGAATTGCACCCAGTAAAACGCTGGATTTCTAAAATACACGCTCCCGGCACGCTCCGTATACAAGCAGTGTCTGTGTACCTACTGCACACAAACCGATGCACTACTGGAAAGCAAATTAAATATCCACCTGTCCACATGATTGGGACAAATAGTGCCGCCGTGTGATGCCGTGCGCGGCATCTTAAATCAATTGCCAGCGACAATATAGAGCTGAGGGATCAACTGCCCCCGCCTTTGGCCCGGGACTTCGGGCGTCCTGACGTCAGTGCACCCACCATTTACACTGGAAATTTTCTCTTATATTTTAACCGACTAGCTTGCGGGTTTGTTACAGCTCATCAAGATACTCTGTGACGATCTTGGATAGTCCTATGCCTGAGCTGTTAGAGTTAAAGTCGGACTGCATGTGCGTAACGGTGTTGTCCTGCCGTGTATGTAAGAGTATACCTGTTACCTATACTGCGATTAGATATCAGGTGGTAGGACTGTGTCATATTAGGTGGAAGGACTGTCACGCCTGAGTTATTTCTGCCGTCAAGCAACAATGTTTTCGTTGTTGTATTCCAGTTTGAAGGGTAAGGTCGCCAGCGTAATTACAGGCGTGAGGCATTTCATCTTAATAGTCCTCACACTGACTAAGCACCTGCGGTTACTGCGGCGTTTATTGTTCTATCACTGGAAGTTTGTAGTGTCGTAGTAAATATGTGTTTTGCCTTTTAAATTGGTTCTGGTTTTTATTTTACAAAAGGGTTAGCTATAATAATAATAACGATTTAGAAAACACGACAAAATGCAAATTGGAAAATGCAGACGACCAATACTCTGAAAAATGTATTTAATGTCAGTAATCTGTCTCATTCATTCGTCATCTCGCTGAACTTCAGGCACTCCTTACACATATCCACACATCGATAGACAAATATATCACACTCTGGTGCCGATGCCAGGAGCGCGATGAGCATACGTAACGGCCGGGCAATGGGAGAGTTGGCGCATCATAAAAGAGCAACGAGAGAGTAGTAAGAGTAATTAACTTTCAAAGCGCAGTAGGTACACAATCAAAAGGATTCATTATATCAAAAAGACTGTGCATGTTAGCCTTTAATATCGTCGAGATAAAATAAAACATTTTATTTGTGTAGCGGCGAACATTTTACGACACAAAAGAGCAGCAGAGTATTTTAACTATACAATGTGTTGCATTCGTTTATATCTACGTGTATATTTTTACGTTTTTTTGTATTTGCATAAATATTCGATACATTAATAAAAGCTGTGCATTTGCAAAAACTGTTCTTACTTAGAATTCGAGTGGTCATTCTTATCCTGCTCAGGTTTTTCAACAGATTTTACCGTAAGGTCAGACACTTTGGTCGACTGAGGACAGTACCTACCTATGTAAAATCCATCATTTTTTTTCGCCATTTCGTACCAATTTATTATTCGGAACTCGGCGATGAATCATTTCTTAGAAAATCGATTATGTCGGACACATTCCGTGCTCAGCCTAACTGGTTTAAATGGAAAGAACCGAGCATCTTGGGGATACCCAACAAGCTCTGGAAATTTACTCCTACACAGGGAAAACCTTGAGTGAAAGCATATCCAATAGCGGTACGTAACCGAAGCTAGCGGTGAATGAATGCTTACTTTTGACGCGGCTATCTTAGCCCTAGAGCAATAAAACACTAGAGTGTCCGCAATAAGTGAAGGTGTAAACAAAGTGGACACAAATGAGAAAGTATTTCGACAATATAGCGCGCGGGGACAACAAATAAACTCCCGAGGTGACAGACGGGAGATCCGCAGTAAATTACGTGGAAAGCTTCTGCGTTGAAACCGTTCATTCCTTAATTTATTTATTTTAGCTTTGATTTCCGAGGATAGTTCGGCTTTGAGACGTGTGCTGTTTCAGTTTGACAGTAGGTATGGAATTCAGTGCAATGCGCTGTTACTGCTTAGCTATTATTTAAGTTATGGATTGATTTTGTAATCATAACCACTTTAAAATTCATATTCTGTGCAGCTGTTAAAATGTTTTATAGCATGTAGCATACTATTCAAAAGGGAATAAAGTAGAAAACATTTTAAAATAAAAATAATATCAAAATCGCTTGTAGTTATTTTTTTATTACAATTCAAAATCACATTTTAAAAGTTACAATGGCTTTTGTCTTTAGAAAATAAGTTTACATTATGCGCAAATATGTTTTATTTATTGTAACCATACATTAATACTTACTATATTAAAAATAAAATTTTGAGGCTGTATTATAAGACAAAGTATGGAAATTTATTAAGGCTTTTTTCATTTATGAAATAAAAAAACCTGCAGTTGAAGAATTATTAGATATCGAAGTCTTTTTCGGATGTCGTCCAAATAAAGTAGGGGAGGGGAGGGCAAGTTGGTTCATCTAACAAGAATCGTAAGAAAAACTATCATGTTACAGAGATTATCTAAACTTTTATTTTTATAATAATTAACAGTACTATAGACTATCAAAATAATTTTACAAATGCTTAAAATAGAAATCACAACCTGGGCATGAGATCATCATGTAAAATAATTGTTTTGAGCCATCTTGCCCGTCCATATAGGGCAAGATGGTTCGGGCATATAATAATCATTACTAGTCTTGACAATCGTCACAAAAGTATGTTCCAGACCCAATATACGAAGAGCACGCTTCGTGAGTCCACTCTTTGCACTCGGAGCACTGTATCCAATCCTCAGGTAGGGATCCTCATATAGCGATCGCGATATGAATATAGCGATGAATAGCATATCGCGATAGGAATCCTCAGGGGGATAGATATATTTTTCTTTGCAAAGTGTGCAGTAATAATCACGGCCGAGGTCAGAACCAGCGAGAGCCGACTGTTTTCTATTAGTTTCTATTAGTGAATATGGTCATATTCGTCTTGCCCGCTTGGCATTTGATAGATAAAAAAAATATCCTAAAAATTCATTTGTTTCGGTGATGAAAGATGCTTCATTACAGCTTAATTTACATAAGATAAGGCAACAGAAGCAACCTTTATCATCAATATATACGAATTATATAACAGAAAATGTTAAAACTTATCGTGACAAAATATTTTATTTTCTTGCGTCAATTCTGTTTCTCGTCACTAAAACGCACGCTCTCCCCACGACAGCCGAGTTCGCATTGGCTTGTGAAGTCGGCCCGCCCCGCGCGTCCTGCCACGCCGGTACTTTCGTGTACGGAACAAGTAGAAAGATCCTACGAGAATGATTCGTGTTGCCCGCTATATTCATCTTGCCCTTCCTTCCCCTAAGCGATATCTACGTCTTTTGAACGCTTTTACTCGTTGTTATGCCTAACAGAATAAAATATATTTTGCACGTGTGTTAAAAAAGTGATTTGAAATCTTGTAAGAAAGAACAGAACCTGGCAAATTAACAGAACTTTTTGAAAGTTGAAAGGATTACTTAAATCGCACCAGTGTAGCTAGTAGAATAAATGCGACGCCCACCGCTTACGGAGTTAAACCTTACATTTGTTTACACTTGCCTCTTAAGACGGGTTAGTGAAATAGAGCGCTACTTCCAACGATCAATCTGCATTAAACAAAAACAAAACTTGCGTCGCGTTCGCCTCTGTACGAGTTTGCAACAATATTACTCGAGTGTTTTAAAAATGGAAGAAAAAGCTGTGGCAGCGGTGGCTCAGGCTCGCGTGGGGTAGTGCTCCAATGTGGTAGCAGATGCTAGGGTCAATACCTAGGTTAACTAGACACCTACTCGTACCTCGGGTTCGGCGACAAATAAAAGTCGTAAACACCTGTCCGTGAGCGTGGTCTAATAAAAGACCCGCTTGCATCTGATTCCCCTTTAAATTTTTTACAATTGCTCCGGTATTGAGCTCTTAAAACAAAAATAAAAGCCCATACACATCTTTAAGATTTGGATATGGGTACGCTTACGGTCGGATATATTACGATGGTTTTACTATTTCGGGAGAAGCTGTTAGGTACCTAATTTAATACGTAACTGGGGAGCAAATTTTTAGTCACTCGTAAGTTATACGCTAAAGATAACATTATAATTCCTTTTGATATTTCTTCTATCGAAATATATATTTTTTATAACTGGAAATCTACAAGTATTTATTTCTAAATACTTTTATAGAGACCGTTGCCCAAAAGCGCGCTGAATAAAATAAAATAATAAGGAAGTAAACGTTTAACAAAACACCTACTCTATATATAGACGGAAGCACATCCAAACCCACGCTATCGTGACACGCGTGTAAACCCCTAACTTTACGTTTTACGTCAGGCTGTAGTCGATGAGACGAAACGAGTCCTCGTCCAGTTTCCAAAGGGTACACAGCATGCTTACGCGCAGACGAGTCAAGTCTTCGGGTAAAACGCGTTGCAGTGCGACGTGCCGTCTCTGCTAAACCGTTCCACCAACCGTGCGCGGGAGTTTAAAATGTGAAGTTGATAGAATGTCAATCGGAACTCTTCGTTTTAATCTAAAATGTAGCAAGTGACTGTGATACGTAGTTAAATTGGAGAACCAAATATTTATGGAAAGCGCGCTGTGAGTATTATTTAAGGGAACAAAAGTTTGTGTAAGAGGATGATAAATAGCATACCAAAAGAGTACAGGAGAAAAATATAGAAATCTCTCAAAAAATTATCAACATAAATTTAATAAATATCGAAGAAAATGTGATGGATTGACATCGCC
Organism: Blastobasis lacticolella; assembly: GCA_905147135.1. NCBI lineage: Eukaryota > Metazoa > Arthropoda > Insecta > Lepidoptera > Blastobasidae > Blastobasis > Blastobasis lacticolella. Next base: position 9,225,271 of record LR990039.1, on the reverse strand, counting down.
GAGTCAGACGCGAGAGCCGAAACCTTACGACGCGAGGATGCCAAAGACCGAGCGAAGTGGAGAAGAAAGGCCTTGACTGCTCGGATGATGATGATTATCGAATAAAATTCAATAACGGAAGGAAATCTAAGGCCTGATTTCCGATATTTTAGGACTTGCACAATCTATAATGTATTGCACTCCAGTGCAGTATGCAATAAGTATCATTATCAGGATGGAGAGTAGATTATTTATTGGCAATAATTTATCGATGCCGATGCTTGTTTACTTCGCGTTTATCGCTGCACTGCGATATTCGTGCACACGCGTGTGTGTGTGTGTCAACATAATCATTACTCAATCCATTTAAATTACCCAACACTATAGAGCGTGTTTATATTCTTAATTTCAAATGAGTGGTGTATTAAATCGATTGGACTTGCTAAGTGAAACACCTAAAAATGAGACATTGCGAAACGTATTGTTTATCATTTTACCCCAATTGTAGCCCAATTGAATTACTCCAACTATAGAGCGTCTTTTATTCTTAGTGCCTAATAAGTGATACTTATAGGTCTTAATTAAACCGATTCGACTTGCTAAGTAAAACGCCTACAAATGAGACATTACGAAAAGTAGGTATGGTTTAGTATTTACCCCAATTGTAGTACTTTCAAACTTGCGTTACAATTTAATCTTAGAATACACAAGGTTGCAATGCAGCGGCTATACCAAAATACGGGTAATTACTCCGCATGTACTTTTGCCCATTGAAGGCGCTGTTTTAGTTCACAATCTCAGAAGATCCGCGAAGATTTAGTGTACAATCGTAGTCAAGAAGTACCAAACGAGGCTGTATGGCCATCGTAAACACAACGCGGTCGACGCGGTTCATATTACAGCCGCGCAAAATCCGCGGGCTGCATACATACCGGCTTCATTTCACTGCTAAAATGCCCACATAATGGCATATGAATTCTATAGAGAGTTAATAAAACCTTTCATCAAATACTCCACTACGACTCCCGCGTATGCTACATGAATATTAAATGGGAACATGTTTTCAGGCGGTGCGAATGGGAACACTACACGGTATAAGGCTAAAACTAGGAACGTAGTGGCTTTTTATTTAAGTTTAGAGGACTTTTACGGTTTTTAAACACAACGTATACATAGACTTGCATACAACGTATCCACATAACGCACTAGCCTATGTATTTTAGGAGCATAAGTGTATTACCACTTCAAGAAAATCAACACATGTACTGTCAGTAAAGTTATGGAGAGGAATCATAAATAGTACCGAAATAAAGTTAACAGCGGGCTATCGCATAAAGTAGGTAAAAGGGCTTCGTCAAAAAAAGAAGAAAGTAGCTCTATCAGTCGCGGCCGATTCATCGGCAAGTTCAAATACCCCGCAAATTAAAGACTCATTTGCCCGAGAAACTGGTTCATTGGTGGGTGTAAAAACACACACCAGGACCTGTTTCAACGGGCATGCCTCGTTTTTACCTCTATCTCTCTATATCGATATGGTAACAACACTTATTACGATACCTATAATTGTTGCAAAACTGGAGCTGTACTTGTTTAAATTTCAAATGCGCGGAGAGGCATCGTCAGTCGCCTGAAGTTAGTATTGAGGAAATTTAAACTATATAACGGAGCTCTCCACCCACACTTTATTGCTAAGCACGTCATAATGAAGATGTTTTATGCTACAAACAAAAAATGGGTGGTGTATAAAAGTTTGAGTTTGTTCTTAGTGGCGGCCAAACAGATTACGGAGGCTTCTGCGGATCACAGCTTGTTTGCGCGCTGCCGTCCCGTGCTAGCCGCCGCTCAATAAGCGGTTATCCGCCGCGCGTTGTATGCAGACCGTGCCGAAATCTAATCTCAGACGCTACTTCGTATGTCCATAATACAATTTATCAAGTTACTCAACGAAATAATAGAAACGGCTGTTATCCTGTCACTCGCAGGTAACGGGGATATTGAGTGACGCCTTTGATTAAATCGAAGTTAGAGTTAGGCAATGCTTGGCGATAGCCGTGGTGTTGCTAATGCATATAGGCAGCGGTGACCACTTTCCATCAGGAGGCACGCTTGCCTACCATATAACATAACAAAGTCTTAGTTAAACAATCCAGCGCCAACAGAGACAAAGCGAATAACCCTGTTCTAAAATTGAAATTCCCGAGTTTCAAAAGTATGATCATCAAAAGGTAAGCCGATACAACTGTTGGTATTTGTAGGGGACACCCACGTTTGGCCGCAATAAGAAACGGTGGCCCCTCGGAATTCGGCCCACGACCGGCACAAAGTCGGATTCGGCATATTGGAATGCCGCGACGATTGTATGTGTAATGCGAAACATATTGGTTTTCGTGAAACTTAACCCTTTAAATATGCACACGCTCACACTAGGTAAATATGCCGGCCGGGGTTCAGCAGTGATGGAGCGGGCTGCGAAATGTGTTCGGAGCAATCACTCAGCGTCGCGTGTGATGAATTATATGTCAACTTTTATGCACAACTAATCGACAACGTTTAATAATACTATCAGTGGCTATGAATAATCGACGCGATTGACTTATTCAAATAGATGTGTTATTAACAATTTTCCAGAAACTCGTCTTCAAGAAGAGTTGCGTTTTCTTGCCGTATCTATTTTTAGGCTTTACTATATTTTTCTGTGGCTAGCGATTACAAAGAAATTATAATGATTGAGCGATTAACATTGTACGAGCCCTAATTAAATTACTAAGGTCATTAATCTCATTTAAAGTCATTACTTGACAATAATTAAGATGCAAAAAAAAAACATGAGGAAAGTTTTACTACTACTGGTGAAAGTGTACTTTTTTAATCCGCACAAAGAATTGGTAGGCCTGGTATACTTCGGATACTAAGGTATCCCTACTCGTCCCTACTACTTAGATCTACCGTCATTCCGTCAGAGCTCTATTATTAACGTAGTAGATATACTATAACCATGTCTAACCAGTCAACTGCCAACAGCGCATCTTGTTGCGGCCTCTGCATTTCAGAATCCGACACGAATTCGCAATGTGTACAAAACGAAACTAAGAAGCAACGAACTCTCTTATAGACACACGAAACGTCACACATGTAGTCGCGACTACATCATAGCGAAAAAAGAAGCGTAAGAGAATCCAAATGAGATTTGGGAAGCTTGTTAGTTGCGATCTGTCGCAGTAACACGAGAGCAAAAGTGGACGCCTCAAAGGAAAATTGTAGGGCAGTGTTCTTTGCAACGTTACGTCTCCGCTTACAGCGAATGTTCAATTAAATTCGTTTGTAGACGCATTCACTAGTCTCCGTAACAATGTGTCGGAATGAGCGAAAGTTTGACCTTTGACGTTTTTGGAGGCTATCGATTTGAGGTGCATGCTTTCCGACTACTGCTGTTTTGCTAGCCACCTCGCAAAGGGTACATACATACCGATTGATAAAAAGAATTATATCTTGTCTTTCGTTAGAATTTAGTAGAATAAATGGGTAGAACAGGATTTGGTGTTGACCTTCCTGTACATTGATGGAGGTTTTGGCTAACTCCGATTGCAAAATACACAACTGAAAACCTTGCTGTCTAATGTCCATGTGATGGTATGCAGCTCCTGATACTTATTATAATTAGACATAGTCAAACTCAGTGTCGCTGGGTCGCTGCCTAGATACCGGCCGGAATTGCAACGCGCAGCGCTGGAAATGAGTAGTGGCCCCACAGACTACAGAGTAGAGCACCTGCGGTGGGCCTATGTTCGTAATAAACGTGTTCTCGAGTGGAGACTGCGACTCGGCAAACATAGTGTGTGGAGTGACGTGGCCTGGCCTGGTGAAGTGACGATTTAGGAAAGGTCACAGGTGTATGCTAAATGCGTCAAGCCAAGGAAAGGGTGCATTGGCAGCCGCGCTCACAGGGGGAGGCCTATGATGAGACGATAACTTAAGGGGAAGGGGTAAATTTGTTCTACACAGCCAGTGTAACTGCCGACTTTTGTTCTAGTATCAAAACCTACCAGATGGCCGCGCTAGTGGTGGTGGTGACGTGGTGCGCGTGCGCGCGGGCGGCCCCCGCGCAGCTCTGCGCCGGCGCCGCGGAGGACGACCCGCGGGCTGCGCGCTTCTGCCAGGCACTGAACACCTTCTTGGAACTCTACGCGGAGGCGGCCGGCGAACAGGTGCCAGAGTATCAAGGTAAAGTACATTTCGATAGATAAATACATCTATAATACTGATTGTAAAGAACTAACATGCCGCCGATAGGGAAACTGCACTGAACACCTTTTTAGAACTGTAAGCGTCGTGTGGGTGTGGGTGGTAAGGATCGAGGAGCAAGGTTGGGCAGTTTAAAAAACATTCTGAAATCGCGCTTCTATCAGGCTCTGAAAACCTTGGAATTATATGCGGAGGCGGCAGGTGAACAGGTGCCCGAGTATCAAGGTGGGTTGGAACACATAACACTTTCATGTATTCTGTGGGTTGGAAATTGTGTTACCAGTGATTACTTTAGGAACGAATACGTGGTGCTTTTATTAGTAGGGTGTCATTAAAGTTTAAAATCATTTAGCGTGCTATCCAGACACTGAATACCGTACTATACGCGGAGGCGGCGAACAGGTGCTAGAGTATCAAGGTGGGTGGGAAAGTGTAAGGAGGAAGGACGTCAATCGGTCAATTTTAAACAGAATTCATGTACTTAAAATCGGATGCTCCTCGCCCATTAAGTATTGGCTGTGCCTACTGTTGGTGTGCTACTCTCTAAACACATCATTCTTACAAAAGCCGACATCATCATATAAGAGTATAACTCTTGTCAGTGGAGCAACGCCACTCCTCTCTCCACACAGGCATGCTTGTTCCTAGAAAGCACAATATAACCCCCTAATTTCCCTGCAGCCCTGGTGCGCGACTACCCCCAACTGCTCGACACCGGCATGAAGCGGCAGGACGTGGTGCACTCCTTTCTCCGCTTCGGGCGCCGGCGCTGACGCGGCCCTAGCGCCCGCGCGCCCGCCCCGCACCCGCGACGCCCTACACACAACCTACACTGAATCCACTTGACTCTCAAAAACGCTAAGTTATACTTCGTCCAAAACATTATATTACGATTATAAACAAAGCAAATATGTTTCAAAGTTCCCTCTATACGTAAGTCTAATTAAGTCTATGTAATGTAGTTACTAGTAATGTCCGATTAACATGGTACGACTCGCCCGGCTTGGACGTGTACGCCACGTCAATATACCCGACATTTAAATCTCTCTCTCCAAATTTTGAATATACTTAAACAATGTAGGATTAGACTATTGAAAATGTACTTATTATAATAAATATTAATATACTAACAGCTAAAAGTATTAATAGTTGTGTAAGTGATGTAATTAACGATCTTGTTGTCAACGTTTTTGTCGCATTTCATTTTATATATTAGACTATTTAATTATGACGATGTTTTAAATAAATAAATACATATTTATCACTGGCTTTTGATATTTTACCTATCATAATTGCCCAAAACACTTGGTGATTAAGATATCCGAAAGAGTTCACATGTCGACAATGCGTCTTCGCACAAGAGTTCCTTCTTAGACCCACCTACATTAAATCTTTGCAAGAATTATAATTAAAAATATTTACAAACAGCAGTTACTAAGTTACATTGAAAATAAGTATCATCATCACAGCCCGTAAAACAGTCCACTGCAGGACTTAGGGCCTCTCCCACAAAAGGCGAGGTTATATTAATATTAATTTACAGAGCTAAAACAAAAATCAGTCACAGAAGCTAATTTAATTACTATACTAAATATAGTTATTGGTCTTATTAAAAGAACAGAAAAATCAAGTTATGAAAGTTAATCATCATCACAGCCCATAACAGTCCACTGCAGGACTTAGGGCCTCTTCCACGAAAGGGGAGGTTATTGCCATTATCTCCACGCTTGGCAGGCGGGTTGGAGATCGCAGTGTTTAAATATAACAATGGAAAATGCTGCTGCCCATTTTCCAGACTACGGAGACTCTTGATCTTTTGCCTCGAAAATATTAGTCGCCTTGTACGACACCCATGAGTGTAAGGGGTTGGTGCTATTCTACTCTGCCGGACACCACACGGCCATATAAAGTAAAAAGTAAAATAGAGAATAATAGAAGTGAGAAAATAAGTATAATAGAGCATAATTTGATTTGAGATGTCTTTATTTCAAACCTACTGAATTACTTACAGCTTCCGAACTGAAGGGGTAAAATATTTATCGTAACTAATGTCATCGATAACTCGCAAGTACATGTTGAAACTTTGGCACCTTCTAAGTCGTTATTATCTAATTGAATAGCTAAACTTCAATAAAACGATCATAAAGCGGATTTGTGCTCGAACATCGTAAATCCTCGATTAATCGTGAAACAATTTCACTAAAGGGTTCCAATGAGGGGCGAACATTTCATAAGGTGTTACCGGGATGGATGAATAGCTTTCAAGGCTCATTTCAGATAAATTGTCTACGAGAAAATAAAAAATAACAAGTACAAAAATTACGTAAGTTTGGTTCTACCTTTCAAATTGGTACGGCTAAGGAATAGAACGCCTGGCTACATACTGAAACAGCATAAATTATGTAGTTACGTGATATATTTTTATGCCACCTAGTAAAAAACTAGTAAATACACCATCTGATGATAAGCAGTAACTGTCGCCCGTAACATAAAATAGCTAATAAAATTAAATTATAATAAGTTTTGTTAGACGTGGTACCAGACCTCGTAGTCTGGAGGTACCAGGTTCGAATCCCTCATGAACATTAGTTGAATTCTAACCGATGCTCTTACGGTGAGGGAAAACATCGTGATGAAACCTTACCACCCACCCAAGGTGATGGCACCTTTAGGTGACTGAATGTGTAGTCATCATCCAATCTGGTCATGGAAGTCAGATAGATGGCAGTGGTTCCATTGTAATTATCTGATTTGAAAAATCCTGGATTGATCCAGAAGCGTGAAGCGTCCGTGAAGTGATGGCTTTATGTCGTTAAGGATGACATGCGTGCCAATAAACTCACCACCAAGGATGCCCAAGACAATAACGTCAAAATGAAGATGAAGAATTTTATCGTGGAATTGATAAATATATGTGATATGGGTGTTAAGGTCTAATTAAGATGTGGGGATCCTTGTCGTTTATTTAAAAAATTACCTGTGTCTATTTTAGTGGCCTGTAAGTTCGTTTGCGACCCTCTACTATAAAAAAATGTGCTCTGCACTTAGCCATTGCCTCCTACGTATTTCTGGACATAAGAAAAGTTAAGTTTGGATCCTTTAATGTTTTACGATTTTGGGTTTCCGATCTGACATTTACTTAGGGGAATATTAAAAGACAGGATATTAAAAATGAGACGCAAAATAATCCTTTGTTCTTGTATCTTGTAGGGGAGAGTTGGCATATACCGAACCCGTAACGCCAATCGCTATATCTATTACGAAAGGCGTATTACATTACTATTATAGTACTGGTATTTCAAACTTGTAAAAATATTAAGACAAATTAATCTAGGTATAGACAAAATTGAAACAAATAGGAAAACGCGAAATTAGCAAACCGTTTTCATTTTGTGTTATCAAAACAGCGCCCCTATTATTTCACGAAATTTAGTAAGTACACTACTTCTTTTGCGAAATTGTCAAACTCGATTATTTTATTTTACTAAAATAAAATAATACATAAAATTAATTGTGTGTTCAAAACTATTTCTCACATAAACTCCACAGCATATTTGCATTTTGAATGTATAGGTTCAATGTGTTACTATAATATAGGTCATATCAGACAGAAAGGTATTGAGCAAGAATATTTTAGCACTGGGATTTGCAAGTAGTACATAGTTTTTGTGATATGCACATGCGCGGAATTATCTACGGCGCGGAATATGCCAGCTCTCCCCTACTGTTACGTTTTTGAGTACACACATTTGGAGCCTTCTCCCACTAAGAATTTTCTCAACAATATTATAAATTCCATATATGTAATTAACTATTTTTTTAAAGTGGTGGTCCATTGATGACATATTTTGGCTTAGGTAAACAGACATACTCTCTAACATACGCATAACTTAAAATATTCAAATATTTTTAAAGCTGGTAATCAGACAGATTTAGTTCCGCGAATCTTTGCACTGTAGTGTTTGGGCTCTTCTTATTATAGTAACACCTACAGTTTGTCAACTCAATGACCACCTGCCAAAATGAACAATCTAGTCGGACTGAAACGATTGACTCGTATGTTTGTTCATACACATATTATTTCCGTTTCGCGAATTCTAACATAGCTACTCTAACAAAACGCGTCAACTTATTTCCATGCCGGCTCTACACGTTGGACAATATGTTGGCTATAATGTAGTGCGGAGGTTTATTACATATAGCACACCACGACACACTAAAAAAATAATAGATACATAATTGCAAAAGGAAACATTAATAATAAGAACATTTAAACAATGAGTAGCCTCCCATGCCACTGTCGGTGGCGCGGCGGCCTGCATAAATGGTACCCACTCAACATATGCTGTGAGAAGCAAGAAGCGGTTCACAATGTAGATACTGATAATTTTCAAATACCTTATTTGGCTGATATCTCAGATACCGTCTCCCTCTTGTTAACACAAAACGAAACATCATCATCGTAACGTAACGAAACGTTCGGCATTACAAATATCCGTCAGATTAGATATCGGAAACTTATCAGTAGGTAGAAGACGAAACAGCGGCCTTAGCAAAGAGGTTTCGTTAATCTACAATCGTTTGTGGTAGAAAAAATGTATGGAATGAGAAGTTTTCCAGTAGGTATTGATAGTTGCTTTCAAAAAGCATCAATAGATGGCGCTCCTACAATTTTGGTAATCTTTTTATAATCTGTATGATGGTGGCAGTGATTTCATGCAGCCAACTAACACTAAACTTAAAAATAATATGTTTATTAATATAAATATAACTGTTAAAGGTTGAACGAAGTGTAAAAAGAAATATTTATAGAAGTTGGCAGTATGTTCCATTATTATTATAACCTCTAAAATGGTTGAAAACTATTGACAAATACAATATTATCCAATTCAACGTACCCAGTGTTTATATTCTGTTTGCTAAGAACCTATTTCAAGCGATTATCAATTACCAAAATTGTCGGGGCGCCATCTAGTGAGTGGTTAGGAATGCTTTAGATACCTATTGGAAAACTGCTCATTAAGCTAACGTTTGTGGTAGAAATTGGTCCATAGACAATTCACGTACTTTCGGTGTACAAAGGAGGCGGATTGACGGATGATCCTACACAATCAGAGTCAATGTAGATGTTGGTAGAAATAGTCGAATTTCGACCTGTCAATTTTCTACCCTACACGCATCACGCAAGTGGAGCTGTCAAAGATGGCTAGACCGGCAGGTCCTAAATATTTAAGTGAGCTTGGACTTGTCGTAAAACGAAACATCTCATATTGACGTTAATGTCCTGGTTCATGGTTACACATTTAACTAGGCCACTGACGCTCAATTTTTATTGTTAATGCGTTACAATTCAACGTAATTTCATTAATTGACCATACTTACTGAGTGAGAGATTAAGTTAGCGAGATTTGTGGCATTACTTTCGCAGCTCAGGCTTTAAACGTCTCATTCAGGTGTTAAAGTGTTTAACCGTTCAGCTCCGGCCGGTGAATGGCTGGCTCCGGTTTAAACCGAATAATTCCGCCAAACTACAGCCCGTTCTAATTGCGAAATTGAGTGGTTAATTAGTGTTCAACTAACGACATGTAGAGGTGCTTTGTAGAGCTGTTTTTGCCTGATGGACAGATCAGTCTGTTTATACCACAGGTATACGCACACATACCCGCGATACGGGTCAAGTGTACGCATTCCGACTTTCAGTTGTTTTTATTTGTATGATTCAAAACTGTATATAGTTGCTGATTGTTTATTTTTTAAATTATAGTCTAATAAATATTCATTATGAAATACTACTTTTATTTCACTAATTCCGATGTCCCAAAGGTAAAAGTGCGCACACTTGACCCGAACGACCCTATAACAAACATGTCATGCATACTTTCATTCATTATCCAAAGGGGTAACTCAACAGACTCCGATCGTACATTCACGATACAGCAACACGCTATCCGAACGATATCAGGCGTGTGGCCGAGGTACTCATGTAGGGAACTGTTTAAAACATACGGAATACCGTCACATTACTCGCAGTATATATTCGATGTTATTATGTTACGCAACGTAACATATCGACGAATATACATGCGCGACTTCGAATGCATGTATATCACGGGTCGAGCGTCGCGGTAAACGGGGTAGCTGAAGTCTGTTCGCGGCAGTTAGCGTACAACAAGTCACTTTACTTTTTTGTGACTATAATGTGGGTGAAAACCGAAACTGTCAAGAGTATCTCACGCACCCCGGTTATTTTTTACTTATAGAACCCACAAGAGGATATGTAATTAGGTAATCATCATCACAGTAACAGTCCACTGCAGGACTTAGGACCTCTCCCACGAAAGGGGAGGTTATTGCCATAATCTCCACGCTTGGCAGGCGGGTTGGAGATCGCAGTGTTAAACTATAACAATGGAAAATGCTGCTGCCCATTTTCCAGACTACGGAGTCTCTTAATCTTTTGCCTCGAAAACATTAGTCGCCTTGTACGACACCCATGAGCGTAAGGGGTTGGTGCTATTCTACTCTGTCGGTCACCACACGGCCAAGTAGGTAATATCGCTACGAAAAGACGAAGTTCGGGTTATTAAAAAAAACTGCCAGGCTGTGCACGGGCAGACCAACGTTTTGTGGGTCTCCTAACGTCTACTACCCCTACTAAGTGGTATCTCCTAACGTCTACTACCACTACCAAGTGGTATCTCCTGACGTCTACTACCACTACCAAGTGGTATCTCCTAACGTCTACTATCACTACCAAGTGGTATTTTTCTTATACTCGATGACGTAGGACTATGGCGCCCTCACAATCTATATGGTATCTAGAATTATTTCTGCGTTTTTTCTAGTACAAGATACATTCAATATTATTATAAATATAATATTATTATGAGGTATACCTACATTTATATAAAAAAGCAACAAAAGGCAGGTAATAAAACTAAATAAAAAACTTTTAATTTTCTGTTTTCATATATTTATTGCTCACTTTCATTGTAGGTAGGAACACGTTCATAGACAAAATAGTTAATCAAATCTACTATATTACAAAATTGCTAATTCAGGAGCTCATTTGATTTTGAAACGAGGTTTCGGTCACAATTACGTGTACAGATGGTGGTTGCAAATACGAGTAATTCACATCGGTTAGGTAGTCTTCAAAGAGCGTCGCTCGTCGCTGGTCGTCGAAGTGTTGCTTAATACGAACCCGAAACTACGAATTTATTGATGTAGTGGTCAATACTTGCTTCCTTGCTAACCATGAAGTAGACAAGTTAAAACATACCCGATCGAAAATTATTCGCAGATGCCGTTCAGAGAAGTAATTACACACTAATTACGATTACAGAGTAAGTAAAAAGTAAGAGAGTAAGTAAATTGTGTAATAAATGTCTTTTCTTTCTTTCTTTCTTTCAGAGGAGTCTTCCTCCTTCATAATCATATATTTTCAAATCAACTCATATGGAGCACATAAAACCAATAACGTACAATCAAAATCAAACAAGCTCCGACATACGACGAATTGACAAGGGTGTAGACTGATCATATTACAGCTATTTAAAAAAGAGACATAAAAATGATTTCTGCGTATATTATTACGTAATGAGACAGGTTTAGCACCGGAGGTTCACATAAGCTATGCATTGCGAAGATTATAAACAACTTTACGAGCGTTATGCAGCTTTTTTTCTCAACTACACCCCTGTAATATACAATATCGAAAATATAGTTTCCTGAATCAGAAAGTTATCATAACACAGGCGTATTCAGTACCGTATAGGTTAAATAAGTAATTTATATAAGTAAAATACCTAATATTACATAATAATGACAATTAACAGTCTTCTTTGCTGTGGGGTACACTGCTATAAATAAAACCAGCGAAATGGTCATGAAATTAAACAAAATGTGGCGAATAGTACCCATAGAATTGTCAATAATCTCAAATAAAGCATCAAAATAAATATAATCAGCATTTTCAGATATCGGTATTGAATTGCCTGTGTAAAAGTAAAAGATAGACTTGATAGCACCATACTTTTTATTCTTAGCAATTAATACACACAACCAGCATGAATAAAGATACAAGTTTTTAAAAATTATTGCTCTTTTTACGCTTTTTTGGCGTTTTTTGATTATTCGTTGTACAACTCTTTTCAAATCTGTTGTTTTGTACCATCTCTATAACGCACTAAGCTGTGTGTTTACATAAAGTATGTTTTTTAGAGAAGGAGAAGTTTTATTGAAATAAAAGACAGAAAAATGTTCTTAATATTCTTAAAATTGGCTTTGTGCGACCGATAATTTATGGCATTTTGTGTTTAATACAAAAGAAATACAAAAAGAGTACAAAAGCCCCAAGGCTACTGGCTTCCATACATTGGCGATACGAATGTTGACATCCATCAGGACGTTGATGGATTATTTTCTTTAGGGATATGTGACGTCACATGTCTACGCCGATAAACCAGGAAAGGCCATTGTGCACTTCCAAGCCATCATTCGATACGTTATTGCCTGCTTCATTAGCTATTATAAATTAAGGTATTCTCATGGTGCTAAAACATTTTTCTGTTTTTTATTTCAATTTCAATTGCTAAAATGCATATAACCTATGAAATTGAGGTAACCGTACTGAAGTAGTTAACACTTATTTAAGGTATCAATATATTTAAGAAAACATTCAAAAGTTACTATTATATAAAAAGTGGCAAGAAAAACATATTAGTAAAAAAGTACACACTACATTACAGTTGACTAGCACGTCTACTATGTTCAGGGCATTATAGGAGTTATGAATTTAGGGCTTCATTAATGTTTAGGGCTTCGCTGCCCATTCGATTAAAAGCTGATCATGAGGCTTACAGGCTTCACCATATATACAAGTATGAGCCTACCCCCAGTCAGACTACGCTGTTGCTAGCATCTGTCCATTTTATATTTCACACACTTATTGCTAACAGAATTTGTAATGGCAATAGTGTTTATCTCCATGTCCACAATACCTAATCACAAATCACAAAAGTTTCAGGATCATTGGATCCAACTGTAGTACATCTTTGCTGAACCACTCAGACTTCGGTCTGTTGAGACTATTCGTTAATCCATCCACCGACTCCACTCGATAAGAAGATTTGTTAATTAAAAGAGGCAGGCCCAAGGAGCGATGGATTGACATCACTGATTCAGCTGCGAGAGCCAACGGCTTACGACGCGAGGGTGCTGACGACCGGGCAAAGTTGAGGGGGAAGCCTTGGGGAGCGAGCGCACACTCGCAAATTTCGGAAAGATGGTTAATTTCGGCTACGATCACAAACCATCCGTCTCAACTTTGAACCTAGAAATCAAACCCTGTTTAGCAGTAGATGAGGTGGTCCAGCTGTGATATAACAACGTCAGGTTCATGTTAATAACATATGAATATAATGCACTGAAAATAGCTGTACGCTGTATTGATTTGGTTACGACATGACGCGCTAGTCAAATTGCAACAATATCAAACAAGTTGTCAGTTTTCCTACAAATAGTAAACACAAACATATTAAGGGGCACGGATTTAGAAAAAAATACGGACGCCATTCTATACTAAAGAGAGGTGAAGCATGCAAGGTATGGCAATATCTTGACATTTTATCTAGTTGTACATAGACATACACACCCAGATACACCAAGGCTGGCAATTCGCCGCCATTTATACCGCGATGTCATGCTAGTGACAGTGTCAAAGCACGCGCACAGAATCAGAATCAGAAACCATATATTGTAAAACTGTACATGTAAATGTTATTTGATTTAGAGCAGAACTATTAATGGGCGGCCATTTTTATCCTTCGCTCTTGATTGTAGAGACTATCCGTCCGTATTTTGTCAGGTCCGTGTTAAAGAGTATTTTATGTCAAAATAACACAGTAGCGTAGCTTCATATTTTGTACTATATAAATGTGTGTAGTAGACACTTTATTGCTACAGTGAATTTATGCACTTATCTATTACCTAGAACCTGATAAAGTCACAAAACACATTATTATTCAGGTTAAACATTGGCTATGAATATATTCATGGCATTAACGTATTCAAATAGAAACATTTCTGTGAGAACATGTCTTTACCAGAAATCCACAGTGATCGGAGCAACCTAGTCCTTTTTACTTATGAAACAAAGGATTGCCTTGCTTTCAATTTAATGACTAATTTAGACACTTATGCCGATCACCGTGCTTAGCAGAATATTAATATATAAAACACGACTTACATAACTAAACACACCGAGAAATTATCTAAAACACGCACCTTACTACTACGAGCAATTTTCCAGGATATCTTCAATAAAAGTCAGACAGATGGCACTGACACTTTAATTAGAAACAACATAAGTTGTCCGCGCTTACCTTGTGCTGCATACAGAGTTGTTAAGGACCAAGCACCAAAGTTTATTATACATTATAATAACAGTGTAGGTGACATCAGTTCATAAAATCAGATTTACAAAATAATCATCGGTACCAGGTAGTATTCATTTATATATGTATTCATTTAAAATAAACACGCCTTGGCGCAGAATTCCATTTCAAATTTGAATAATAGCTTTGATTATACCTCTCAAATCCAATATAGTTTACGACGTTTAAAGTCATTGCACAGTGCCACCCATGTGATTTATAAAGAAGTTTACCAGATAAAACTGCTCATTGTGTATTTAAAATATAAAAATCAACATTGTGTCATGATTAATATACAATTGCGACTAGTCACCTGGTAAACTAACCTAAATAGTTAAGAGTCCGACAAGGCTCACTTTACAGTAGAAGTTGAATTATATCGCAAAGATTACATCGGGGCATTGTGTAAAAGCTTTGTAAAAGGCGGATTATGTGCTGCTGGTTTGGTGTGTTAAAAGGGCCATTATATACTTTTCCACACTCACAAGCTGCCAAGCTTACACTGCAACCATTTTGGTTATGTTTCTTGAACTACAAAGTTAGTTTTGTCAGACTCTAGGGATGTCGTAGAAAACGAATATGAAATGATAATTTTCCTAATAATAATAACTATGTAGTGTATTCATTAGAGCTGCTGTCATGTAAAGAGAACACATAAGTTATAGTACACGATTTCAATCATCACCTATTGATTGAGACAATGTCATATTATAAAATTATTAAAACATTGCAATTGATATCATTGCATTTATATGCAATAATCATTGTAGTATTGTAGGCGTTTCATATTAATACCCTTACAATAAAAAAGACAAAAAACGATGTCTACAAATGTCATTTATGCATATGAATGAAACTATATTCTATATTTTTATTTAAACCTAAAGCATCTTAGTTTCCTATTTAAGTATCACACCGATCTGGAAGCAGAAAGGTCTTAGATTTTCATGGAACCAAGACCTCATCTCTTTGGATCAAAATGAAGCAAGTGGCCCCCGGTCACCACAGTACCTATTTGTCAGCGAAGTAAAGTCAAGTGATCATACATCTTAATTTAAAAAATTTGTTTAATCTTAATGAAATTCAAATGAAATTTGGTGAAACGCAAGAAAACTAAAAGCCTTGGATAAATGAGTTTGGAAAACCGATGTAAACGCATTAAAGGAACATATACCATATTATGTTTAAGGGCAGATATGTAATGTTTCAATACGATATCGGCTGTTACAGTAAATAATTAATAAGTAACTTTCACTACGTCCCCTCCGACCGACAGAAGACATTGACCCTGGAAACAAAATGAGTTGCCATTATAACCTGTTAACAGTTCAACTGGAAATTATAAAATTCACATGGGAAAATTGTAAAACTAAATTAATTTTAACTACACATTAAACAGTTGAAAGATTTGAATGTTGCAGACATTGCAATGTGTAATTTCGCGGAGTTATACACAGAGAAACTATTTTACTCATGGATTTATAGACCTGTGTTTATGCTAGTTTTCTGTATGCATGACGGGGGTCCACATGATGGTCAATTCTAATTGTCAATATTTATGTCAATTGCAATCGACAATCGCTCCAATGGCTTAATGGTGAACGATATATTATCGCATCAATTGCTTTAATTGCTGAACAAGCAATAAATATGTTTTTCTTTGATTTGATAAGAATTACTTTATTTATTTCACTAAGACACAAATAATTAATTACTTCATTTCAGTTTTTCTTTTTATTTATTTCCGCTAAACGGTCTTTGATAATATTGAGAATGGCTTTAAAAGTGTCACTAACCTGGTTCTTATGCGCATTATCCTGAAGCATAAGTTGCGTTATGTAGAAAGAGGTGAGCACATTGCCGCCCAACGCCGCTGTGTATGCTCGCACGATGGCCAGCACCTGGGAGCAAAAGATTTAACTTAAAATTTTAGTCTGGCGTAAAGTGTCAAACGCAACCAAAACGCAATTCGGCCGTTCAACGTATTTTAGTCAACATGTTTTGTGGTGCCAATCTACAATTTTTGCAGTTAGAACAACCGCGCCCTTTCCGTACCTTGGAGCGAGCTAAAACGTTCACGCGCAGGGGTGATTATCAGGCGTTATTTCGTGGGATCCGAAATTGATTAGATTTCTATAATTTAATATTAAGCTTTGTCACACACGTCTCTGCTAATTACACTCACAAACGGTGCTGTAAGGTGGACAGTTTCTATGGCGATGGCAGGTCATTATAATGCCGATTCGCCACATCTATTATGTATCATAATGCTATGGAATTCTCGTCTTTATGCTATTTCTTTTTGAGGTACACATGCTGTCCAGTATGACTATAGTCCATTCGCGATAAGAAAATAGTGACTCATCGTTCGCCGCCAGCCTAGCCCCTCCACCAATCGGGTCGCAGCAAAAACTCCATTGTGAAAACACCATTGCCCGCCCTGCAGTCGTCATTATTTTCTTACGGCGAATGGACTATGTACAGTCACATTGTTTGACAGTAGTGGACAAAGCCCATAATGCGTAGGTGACGTCCCTGGTATTGCAAACGTCCATAGGCTGCGATGACTGCCCACCATCAGACGGTCCGTTAGCTTGTTTGCCACCTCAGTGGTATAGCAAAAGATGCACCGCTCGATCCTGTCGGTCTTACCTCGCAAGTGAACGTATGCAGGAACCCGCTGAGGCCGCCCAGCTCTCTCACGGCTGTGGTCTCTCGCACGAACAGCAAGCGCAGTGCGCAGACGCGGCGCACCGCCCGTGTACCGCCCACGTGGGATAGCGAGGTCAGCGACACGGCGGCTGGGGGCTGAGTTATGAAACATGAAAAAATTAAAAAATATATTTTCTCTTCGCATCGGTAGGTAGATCAAATTTTAGTTGTGGCATTGGGAAACAATAAATAAATAAGAAAAAATATCTCTTCATATATAATAGGTCTCTACCTACCTACCTAATGGTCTGTTAAATTTTAAACAGAAACAATTTAACGAAAGTGCAGCAAAAAAGCCTTCTTCTTATCGAGTGGATGGACTTACACGTTCTTCGCCCAGAATTCAACGCATATAACGTTTGTACTATCCTCGGACAAGTCCTCCATTGTACATGTACTAGATCACCAGCCCTTCAGACCATTGGAGTGTAAAAAGTGCAAAAATAGTTTACACTATATTTAAAACAAAAATATAACAAAGTATAAGGAATCATTTGGTTAAAGCAATAGCAACATTGAACATTAACAGTCTTATTCATAAAAGTTATTTGATGTTTATTAAACCTATTTTACTGTCATTGAAATTTTTAATTTTAAAGAAAGTGACAAAATATATTGTAGCCAAAGTAGGTTTAATTAAAGTCAAATAACATTTATGGTCCTGTTTACCTCCTACTGATAAGTTCCCAATATATATTATCTGACAGATATCTGTGATACCGTATATTTCGTTTTGTATGTTATGGCGTAAAATGGCATGTTAGTTCCATCTTACGCCACATTCAGTATGATCGTTGTCGCGCTCAATCGTAGTCTTTTCCTATAGAAACATATTTTTTAATACCACTAAAGGGACAAACAAGCGGCATGCCTGATGGTAACCAGACACCACAGCCTATTAACGTACTACATTGCACGCACCTGCCCACTCGTCATCAGATTCTTGTCGTCGCAGGGATCGCTGTGAGGGTCCGACTGTCGTGTCTGTTCCTCGTCCAAGGCGAAGATATCGTCCTCTGGTTCCTGGTCGTCCGGCAAGTCAGCAGAGTAGTCTAGGTTGGGCGGCGATTCGCTCAATGCGCCCGATGACGTAGACTCAGAGATGGAGGGGTCGACCAAGGGTATCGCAGTGCCGGACACGACTATCTGGATTTCGTCCTGGTGGAAATGTAAGTGGGCGTATTTAGTTGTAATATGTGGGTAGAATCCGGTTTTAGTTATGAGATTGGTTTAAGAAAAAGCAATAATAGCGGTAATTGCATACAATTCCAATACCAAAGAATGGTTGGTGTTACTTAAGAATTGATCTTTTATCGAGCTTATTAATTTATGTATATTCTTAGTGAGCAGCCGAGCACTGCCAAGGGTGGAATTTTTTTTTGCCAGGCTGTGCACGAGCATACCAACGTTTTGTGGGTCCCCTAAATGTCTACTATCAGTACAAAGTAAATTTTTTCTTGTACTCAGTGACGTAGGATAACCTACGGCGCCCTTACAATCGATAAAGTTTTGCGCAGAACTGGCGACAGTTTAGCCCCACATGGCATTTCTATTTACTGATTTTATTTCATTCTTCCCTCTTTTCTTATTGGTTCTTATTTAATTTCCGTTACGGGTCTGGGTGTAGCATTTATAATCAGTATGAATTTAAAAAACAATATCATCATCGTCATATCAACCGAAAGATGCCCACTGCTGGACATAGGCCCCCCGCAGAGATGTCCACAAAGGCCGGTACCTGCGATCTTTACCAGGTTTAAAAGATCTATATAAGTAGTTTATCAGTTTTCTAACGCCCACAACACAAGCTTTGCTTACTACATGGCCAGATGGCGCCGTGTGAATTAGGCCAAGCATATAATTTTTTTATTTCATGTTGATGCCTCTGTGGATAGACGTGTCGCCTACCTCACTTGACCTAACCTAACCTATAATCTGTCCAACCTAACTTGTCTTATTTGGTTAAAGAAACTATGTATTTAAATGGATAATGTGCAGCAGTATCCGTTGAAATTCATATTATATGTGTTCCTTATATAATTATTGACAGCTATACACAATATACGTAGCGCGATTGATACGGCCAGTCGTTATTTTGGGCATTGTTTGTTCACCAAATAAGACAAGTCAGTTTAAAGTGTTTAAACACATCATACCTCAGGCAGATCCAGCTGGAATCTCGGCGCGGCGACGGCGTACGGTAGCATCCGTCGCAGTTTGTACGCGACGCCGTCGAGCGCCCGCGCCACGTGACGCTCGGCCGAAGCCGACGTGCTGGTGCCCTGGGAGAGGATTAGGCGGCCGCGCCACACCTGAACAGAATAGAAAAGGGATTTTAAGGGTCGTCATCGCAGCCCATATCAGTCCACTGCAGGACTAAGGGCCTCTCCCCCACGAAAGGGGAGGTTATTGCCATAATCTCCACGCTTGGCAGGCGGGTTGGAGATCGCAGTGTTATGATATAACAATGGAAAATGCTGCTGCCCATTTTCCAGTCTACGGAGACGCTTAGATCTTTTGCATCGAAAACTTTAATCGGCTTCTACGACGGCCATGAGTATTTTTAAGGGTATTGCGCCTAAATTCAGAAGCAACTAGCTTTTAAATTTAAAAGCTTCTGATTACACTGTTCTTAATTCAGTTATTAAATTCATTTACTGGTTGAAGCGTCACGAAGTCGGACGTGTTGTGTACGAGAATTGGAGAATGGCTGCAGTACTTTTGAATTCCCGCCAATCTGTTTTGCTTTTTATTTAGATGTTGCGTTCGTAAACTGCACTGCTTGGCATTTATATGAAAACTAAACATGATTCTTATAAGTAAGCGATCATATTGGCGTTAATGACGCTCTCGAATAATGTTTAGTAATATTTATTTTAAATATGATGTCTCTAAAAAGGCAGTAGTATGATTTTTATACTTAATTTAATTAGGAAACACAAAATCGTGTGCCTAATGTTACAAGATGAAACTCACAGTTAAATTACCAGTCAAAAATGAGTGTCTGAACGATCACTGTGACCACGTACAGATTCATTCCGACCGGGAAGATCAACGTTCACTCTTCTCAATCCATTTGACATAAACTGGGATCACAAACCAACGCCGGTTTTTTTTGGATTCAACTGCTTTATTTTATATAATTAAACTACAAAAAGCCATTTGCCTCACCTTTGAACACATTCACTAAGAATATAAATCATCATTCAATTACTGAACCCTCGAAACGAATGAAAGAATGGAAAAGTACATTTAGTATGGAAATCGTGTTATAGAGGTGGGCAACGCATTGTCGATACTCTTGGTGTTGCTGATGTCTATAGGCAGTGGTGACCACTTTCCATCACGTGGCCCGCTTGCCTGTTTGTCTACCGTATCACATAAAAAAATGGAGGATTTACCTGAGCGAAGGCATGTGGCGGCACGCCGGGTGTGGCGTTCAGCCCGCCGTGGTAGACCTGCATTTGCATGTGCATCCGCCGCAAGGTCAGCCCTCTAGCTGTCTCCACCTGCGCACGACAATCAGATTTTATTCCATTATGCCCTCTAGAACTCAGCTCACAGGCATGATGACTGATTTTTTACTATACCAGCCGCTAGGTTTCATGCCGCTTGATCCAGTGGCATGATAAAAGTAGGCTTGAGAAGCGTGTGTGGAAAAACATCATGCCATTTGGGATCTGGGCGGGATTATGATTATTTGATGATGCCACTGCATACAGTGATTGGCATTACAATTTGATACGAGTTTTGGGTAACGAATAATAAAGAAGGGTCTGCTGTCCCACTCTTTCTTCTCCAGTTCGCCCGTTCTTCGACATCTGCTACGTCAATTCTTAGCTTCATGAGATTGCTTGTTTTAAACATCTCTAAACTACTTGGTTCTTAGACCAGTTTACTGATATCGGTAAGTTTTAGATACGTATTTGTCTCGCGATATCTCTCACATTAAGGTTGCAACGATGTACTCCTTATGAACTCAAATATGAAAAATTAACCGCATGATATTCGTTTATAAACTCAGGCCGCATCCAATAGAGGTAAGCAGACAATCGATTGCCACAAGCTACGACACCTCTTACCTCCTACCTCCACATATTTTATACATAATTTCATTTTGTTTTTCGTTTATTTGAGGCGCTTGACACATTACACAAAGCGGCATCAGCCTAGTGACACCGTGCTTGAGAGATTAACAATCAAAGTAAAACAATGGCAACGCCATTGCCAATTAATAGTAATTAATAGGGTGACCGTAAGTCACCGTTTCGTAGTTCAGGCTAATACAACTTCAGTGTGCCTCCTAATTCCGTTATCGAAGCGAGTTGATCAAGGTCTTCACCTAAGGCTTTAAGCTGGTTGAGCAGTCTCGGTATATTACTATTGTCGCGGTCACACATTCGAGAACCCTCGCGCGCGCCGTGACTTATTGCGTCGTAATAAGTGTGCGGCAAGCCAAAATTAACCTTGTGTTCTGAGACATAAGGTCTATAGTTACTTTACACACGTTCGTCTGGAATATACCCGGACGTGTTGCCGCGGCACTTCTCGATTCGTTCCCGAAAAACGTTCGGACTAGTTCACAAGAACATTCCAGTATCGGGGCCGGGGTATATAAACCGCAGTAACTTCGGAGCTTATACCGAGCGAAACCTTCCGAGTGCCTGCGACATCCTACGACTTCGGCGATACCTACGGACTACGAGAGACCTGCGATTGTGGAAGATCAGCTTGAAGTAGAATTAGTGGAAACCTTGAAACAGAATAAACATTCGGAACGTTCATCAGTGTTTCCCTCCAAATAACGAACCCTAGCACGTAACACTATTATTATATAGGTAGTCTAGCGACCCGCCCTAGCTTCGAACTGGGTTTCTCAGTTTTTCTTTATTGTAAATGCATGATTATCCATTATTAAAAATTTCCAACTTAGGTGACTACCGTATCAAAATCCGTTGCTTGGTTTGCGGATATACACACACAGACCGAGAGAAGAACGCGAAAAGCGCCTTTCATACTGCATAAGGATACATTACGCAACTCACATCTTCAGCCTCGTCGAGTTCCAATACGCAGGTGTCCCTGTCCGCGCTTAGCTCGAGTGTGGGGGGCTCCTCCCCCTCCAGCTCGGGCAGCGGCCCGTCGGCGGGCGGCTCCGGTATGGCTGGACAAAGAAATATAAAATTCAATGGAATAGACCACGACAAGTCCGAATCGCTTATGAAAAATATAAAAAAATAATCTCTGTATGGCAAGTTTTAAGCATCATAGAACGTCATTCAAAAACAAACAACTTGATTTTTGTAGGATTGTTTATTTTCGTAAGTTGGGAAAATGGGCAAAATAATTGAAAACAAAGTGCGGGAGATAATTTGTATCATGATTAATAATTTAGACAAACTAAAAGTAAATGTTTAAGCTAATAGTGACCACATAACTGAATGTTTGCTGACAAGGACAGATTTTTCCCAGATTATGGCCATATCCACTTTTTAAATTTTACTACTTTCAGTCTATACGGACTTATCGTGGTCCTATTCTAGTATCGTGTTTCCGGGTAAGTTCTCCAGTCTTTATGCCGAAGCAAACTGTTCGGAAGAAATACAATGAAAAGCACGTAACAGAGTTTTTGGATTGCTCCAAGTCGCAATGGAGTAGGTTCCTAAAGTATCATTACTATTGTGCTCTGTGGATGAGTACTACTTAGTACAGACCACTAAATACATGGCTACGGGCTTGAAATAAACGCTATTGTACGTTTTTTTTTCAGCACCCCTTAGAGGTGGGACATATTAATGAATTACGGTTCTTAACTGAAGACTCGGTTGTATGGGCTAGATCCTTTCGTCATTCCCGTAAAGGATAAATTGAACAAACTCTCCAGGGTTTTAGAGGTGGGCAACGTATAGCCTTTGTCTACCATACCATAAAACAAAATGTACGTATTTATGTCAGCATCCATGGCATAGGCTTGCCCGAGTCCGGTTTAGATCTCGTATTACCAATGGATTAATTACATTTTTAATCAGTAAAAGGTAGAATCAAGCCAAGAAAGTGCATTTCAAGGGAAACTGGACCATGTTGCTTTATGACGTGCAACTGAACTTCAACCTTTAACCTTTGGGTGATAAAGCAATTTCTTGGTCGAGTTTAATTCATCACCATCACGCTTGCATCCACGGGTGGACATAGGCTCCAGGTTAGTAGCTACAGTATTTGCTCAGGTAACAAGAGATATTGACGATTTTCGGATTTGTAGATTTATACATATACCTGTCTGTAGAAAATGGGAGTGCAGAGGGAACTGGAGTCAGATATACGTTAAGTAACTTTTTTTTAATATAAAAGACTTACTTATATCAAATCCGTTGGCAGTTTTGTTCGCTGTGAAGGTGTCCCAAATGGATTTTTGTATTTCTAACGCGTCCTTGTCATTCTCCGATGCCTGTAACAATATTTATATTTACTTAAAATACAAGCACGGGCACATGTTTTAATCATACTGGTAACCGTTAATTAGTCTCATTTACATCAAATATATTTTTGGCAGTAATGTATTATCCTATAGGTCCATTTGGCATAACTGTCATGACGTTTGTAGGTCACGGATTGAAATAATCGATAACGTAAAAATTGTAAACTGTTAGCGCAAATTATTTGCTATTTAGGTGCTGCAGAGCCACCTGATCGATCGTCAGAGGCCCGGATGGAAGGAAACCGTTCAGGATCGACAGGAGTAGCGTCTTTTGGTGTAAGAAGCCAAGATCCACTTTGAGTCACTGAGCCAACATACTAAGTAAATATGTTCTATGTCCGATTTTTATCGTAGTTAAAAATATATGCCCTTATGAAATTTACAAGCTGTACAATAATGTATAGAATATGCTCCTATTTAATCCGCCACGATCGCTGATTGACCAGGCTAGAACCTTCAGCAGCGCCCATCAAGACACTGATTTTTGACAAGATTTGATTGCTATTTTGCTTACTTTGGAGCTAAATGACGGTGTGTGAATTGACCAAAAATGTTTTAAATTTGACTTTTCTTTTGTTAAAATATATATCGTTTGGTCTTTATCTGTAACTGAAATGTATGCCTATGAAAGAAAGTGACGTCAAATAGTTTTTACCATTAGACTATACTAAACTATAACACATATCAAAAATCCAGACAAGTAGCGTAGCGATACATATTATCTGAAACCAATGAGTACTATCTCCGTACTACATAACGTGAAGCGTATAGTAAACAACACAGGTACTCATAATACCCGTGTGATGGCATCAAACGCGTCTATTATGGTCGTGTACTAAATAAAATTGGCACAATATCAAGAGATGGCGATGTGAGCCAGTCTCTATGAATAGAGCGCGCGTTTAACAAAAAGTTGCCCCATATAACGTATATTGGTAAATACCAAAGGACGTCACGATGTCTACAAATAGCAATCAACTATTTTTAAGAGCTTTTTTGCATGGAACTTACAATAAGATACCTAAACAGATCAGATATTTAGATATGATGGATGAATTCGTGAGTGACGAATTCCTAAATGATACTATGTAGTATATTTCATCATCACAGCCCATAACAGTCCACTGCAGGACTTAGGGCCTCTCCCACAAAAAGGGAGGTTATTGCCATAATCTCCACGCTTGGCAGGCGGGTTGGAGATCGCATTTGATTATGTTTAACTAAATATAAATAATAATTATAATATAAAATGTTGATGCATGTTTATAATTTATTTATTTAACAATTTATTGCACACAATAAAGAAATACAGAAATACATTTAATTTAGAATGATTAAATCGTTGATATTTTAACCGGCTAGACTTCGATCCATATCCTTTAACTTAAAAGATATTTGTACTAGAAGAAAAATAAATGATTTGATTTGATTTTAAATATAAACTTTTTTATAGACAACGTCTTTCAAGAGCTAATAATTTCATTTTTGCGTAATGAAATTGTTAGCACAATGTTAGTACGTTGTTTGTGAAAAGTTCACAAACAACAAGTTCTAAGGCATTTTACTACAGCAGATATTTTATTATAGCGTGTTTTTTTTAGCAGGTGACACACGTACGAGCTTAAAGAACGCGGTTTTTAAGTTCTCGAACTTATCCAGCTCGATTTAAGTCGAGTCAATAGCTTCAAAAATCAGTTACTTTTGAAACAGAAAACCATAAAGTTAATTAAACTTAAACTAATTTTATTTACAAAACACAACTACACGAGATATATCACAAAAAAACAATCGGTTCGCGGCTCACGGTGCTGACAGACGCGCGGCCAAAAACGAAGATCGGGCGAAGTGGAGAAGAATGAGTAGGAAAGCGGATCCTGAAAGAAACCGGGATAAGCGCTAGGATGACGATGATAACGAGTATGTGGGCTCAAGTTACATCATATACAAGTTGATAGTTATAGTTAAAAGCATATCCGACATAGGTTGTGACGTCATATGCTACGACACCCATATGACTTTCGTAGAAGAATTGGTTTTGAAAGAGAGAGACGGAAGACACTGAATTTTTTGTTTATGGGCTGCAAATTCTTAATATTTTCGACACAATTCCCTTTAAAAATCGAATTAGTTTCTTTACCTACCCCATTGAAAACCGTAGGTTACTTCTAAGTATTTGGAAACTTAGACTGGTGTTTGTAACATAATTTCATGTCTTTTATTGCTTGTTGAAAAACTTGTTAAAACTTATTTAAAGACACAGAGCATACTGTCAATAATGCGTATACACTTAAACATAAATAACAGTATTTCCTATCCAGAGCTATGGCGAATCGGCACACTCGTGGCTTGTCGTAACCATAGAAATTGAATCATAGGAACCATCCTCCTAACTCCTCCTTGAAATTAAATTTCATTTCGCCCGGGAAGCGAACCCGGGACCTCTGACGCATGTCAACCAACTGAACCACTTAGTCGTCAAGATGTCGCTACACACGCTTACTTTGATCCTGGGCGGCATGGGCGCCGGCAACGCGTACAATCGCACAGCTGTGCCCGTCGCGGCCGCCATCACGCACCGCTCTCCCATCGAGATCTGAGTCTGCAGCGAGAACAGAGCGTTCGCACCCTGAGGGGACAAAGGGAACAGATTAGGTTTGGTAACTGGCTGCTTGTTGCGAGGTTGGAGAGGACTCTGACGAACTTAAGGAGACCAGGAGACCGTCTGGAAATACATGATATTTCCAGTTGTAAAAAGTTGGGTGTGTAAAAAGGGAGACAAACGAGTAACATCACCCGGTGGTAAACGATCACTGCCGCCCGTGGGCACTAGCTAGACCAGGCGGGGTCGCGAGTGTGTTGCCGGCCTTTGAGAAAGGTCCTAATCGTGGCTGTAATTTATCTGAAATTCAACGTGGTTCCAGCGGGAACGGGTGTGGAACGTGAAAACCGAATTATACGCGGACGAAGTCGCGGGAAAAATCTAGTTTTCTTTATAAACCATACACATACATACAATAATTGTATGTATGTATTGCGGTAGCACATGGTTTACAAAGAAAGCTAGCTTTAGCTAGCGGTTTTTTACCGCTGTAGCGACCAATCGATAATCAGTCAAGAACCTTCTTTTCGGTACACTCTATCTAGTTGAATTTATCTTACATTTCATGTAATTAAAGTAGAACTAATCAAAATCCCGTGGGAGGTTCCCTAATTTTTCCAGGTTCTCCATTGCCATGCCACGAGTATCCACATACCTGCATCTTCAGTTTAGCCAGCAGTAGCTTGTGGAGTTCGTACTCGAGGAAGGGCAGCTGGTCGGAGATGTCGCGCGCGCCGGGCTCGGAGGCCGGCGGCGCGCGGCGCACTCGGGCCGCTGCGATACATACGATTCACATTTAAAATAAATAAAATTAGCCCTTATTATTGTTCAAGTTTCTTACTACAATACAATACAAAACTCTTTATTGCACACCAGAGAACACAAGTACAGATACAAAAAATATGGTAGATAGTACAAAGGGCGGTCTTGTCACTAATAAATTACTATAATACTATAAATTAATAGTATTTAACAGCTTGGACAGAGGCCTCCTCCACCAATTTTAATATTTAAGCCATGGTTTGTCTATTCACATGGTTTAATTAGTCACATAATTCATAATGTTTATTTTCTCTTCACATAGGTTTCAACTTACATACATACATAAAGCTCACACCTGTGTCCCACAGGTGGGGTAGGCAGAACCTATGGACCGCCACTTTGCTCTGTACAGACATAACTTCCTAGCCTCGCATATAGCCTCACAACTCATTTCATACATCTACTTTTATTCTTGGCACCTCGGACCCAAATAATATAATTATAATGCACTAGTACATAGTTATAAATATGTAATATTTTTATGTGTGCGTGCGGGTGTGTGTGTCTACACATCGAGAAGAGTCTCTTCCGCATCATAGTCTATCTCCAGAAGCCATTCTAATACACGTTTTTTGACTTTAACTTCACAAACCTGACCCTGCCATAGACACTTAGATGTGTCACAGTAAAACATGTAAGCCCACACCAGGATTTGTGGCGACCTGTCAATTGGGGACGCTAGTTCTACGTTTTATGAAGCAACACCGGAAGTTGTATATTCTGTCATCAAATTTAAATGGCGCCAGATACATGTCAGATGTTATAGTGATTTGACCGTAAATTTTAACATCGTCATTATTTATTATTAAACAATGGAGATTGTAATGAAACATGTAAAGCCCACCAGGATAATGTTTAATAAACAATGAATATTTGATGTCCTTATCTTCGGCATAAGACAATTAAGATAACTCTGTGCTTAAGTATGACATCCCCGTCAATGTTTTGACTGTTTATCAAAGGACCCCGCAAAAGTTATTAGGAAAATGTGGTTTCAGTTTTTTTTATGAAATTTTGATATATGTTACTAAGTTAAGTGTCCTGATTAAAAGTACCTTTGGGTGTAACCACTATTTCCGAGTCGGTTTCCGAGATACGACCGGTTTTGTACAATCCATACCTACAGAACTCCCTCTGATTCTAGTACCGGTGTCTATCAAATTGACGTTCGATTTGACGTGGATGTACAAATGGATTGTACAAAACCGGTCGTATCTCGGAAACCGACACGGAAACAGTGGTTGCACCCAAATGGAATTTTAATCAGGAGACATAACTTTGTAACATATATCAAAATTTCATCAGAATCAACTGAAACCACATTTTTCTAAGAACTTTTGCGGGGTCCTTTAGATAAGTAAAATTAACTTACTTTTGCTCTACTCTAGCTCATATGTCATCGGTAGGATGGACTTGTTAAAAAACTTAATGGTGGAATTTACAAAACAAGGATGATATGACTTATAGAAAAGAGACGTGGTCGCGCTCTGGCGCCTAAAGGGCAATGTCAAAGGCTAAGATATCTTTGGGCTATGCCCAGCAGTGTGCAATCTCTGATATGACGATAAAGATGTTCGATATGGAGATATATAAATAATACTCTTTTTCAGATATATCGATTACTTTTTTCATCCCTACGAGAACATTTTGACGCTTTCGTAGTGATGTTGGCGGCAAACTTATTGCATCCGTTGCTTGTTTAAACCGGTTGATTTCAGAAGCTATACAATGACGAGGAACGCAGTAAAAGCTATAGACTATTCAATTACATTTCCTTTTCTCGTCTATTATTGCCAATAAATTAACTATAGTATATTGACTTTCCCGTAATGTGTCAAAGTAACTTGAGTTCCTGGATTTTCTTTATATTTTACCATTTAAGTTTAAGATAAACACAAAATTTATACAAAATGACGTTAAACATCATTCTTAAATGTGTTTCAGAACTTGGTGAAGGTCGGGCTAAATGACGATGGAAGACGTGAGGCCACGTCAGCCCGCTCGCATCATCCCGATATGTCTATGCCTACGTTATGTTATGCCTATGAGTTAACTTTAGTTGATTTAATACATTTGAAATTGTTTCCTCTATGGATTCGCATAAAACTTCGTAGACAGTAGTCTATAAATATTATCGGATTGGTTACCACGGTTAGTATTGTTTTTATCTCGATATTTCGACGCAAAGCCGATAATATGTGTAGTGAAAGTCTAGTGAATAACCACGAAAGACTTAAAACCTATAGTAGACCATAAAGTACGAATTCATATTTACTTTCTGCCAACAAAGCACTTACCAACGGCGGTGAGTGGAACTGATTTCGTGCACGATAGCAGTTTGCTCGGCTTCGCGCATGTCGCTAGTAGCACGGCGGGCACTCGGCACCTCCTTATATGGTATAATTAAAATTATATACCTTAAAGTAAAGTTCCTTTCAGTATAATATAATTGGACTGGCTGGCTGGATGCCTGTAATACCTAGTCCCAGGGACCCTGTGATTGGTTTTGAAAGAAAATGTTAAATTTAAGATGTCAAAGTGCGAGAACAGACTGGGGCATATAACATAGAAAATTTTAGTTCAAAAGATTAGAAAACATTTAATTTTTTAGAAATAGAACGATGCGCGTTATTTTCAACTGATATTACGAGCTATTATTACAATCACGAGGCGACTTGAGTGGTTCAGTTGGTTAACATCTGCCACGCCGAGGTCTCGGGTTCGATTCCCTGCCGGGCAGAAATTGAAATTAGGAATGAATAATTAATAATGAATTCATAATTTCAAGTTCTGTTACTGTTACTGTTTCGTACATAAAGTATGTAATTAAAAATACATAAGTAGTTTGTCCAAGCATATTGATTATTTTTATTTTCTATAAAATAAGCCCGTGAACTTATTGTAACTACACCAAGGTGGCAATTCCTAAGTGTAAAAGATGAAGGTGGTAGTTCTCACCGGCATACGCCGCAAGTGGAGAGCTCGGCGCGGTACGGCCCCGACATGAGCGTATATGGTACGTGCGCCACCTTGCAGGTGTCCTCAGTCTCCTCCGCTCCGCTCTTCGGCTCGCTGATGCCTGCGGTATGCGGTAACATTCATTATTTTATGTTGTACGGCAGACAAACAGAGACCAAACCTATAACTGTCAAAACATATTACTTCTTAATTCAATTTGTTGCGGGTTCCAAGACAGTATTAGCTTGTCCTCGGGCGCGCCTGAGTGTCAAAGCTCAGGACCTGTGTGTGGTCGCCGCTGTAGATTCTGCCTACACAGCGGGGCAAAGCCCGTGACAAGCAGAGTGCTGAGCGTGAGTATTACTTCTATTTTACTTTTGCGGGTGCGGTTACGCGGAAATTCGTATGAAAAAATGTAAAGCGCCATTTAGTGGTACGATAGTGAAGTTTTTTCTTCATACAAATTTCTACGTAAACTTACACTCAGCCCTCAGGCAAGCGGGCCACCTGATGGTGCGTGGGCACCGCCGCCTATGGACATCAGCACCAGGGGCGCTACCAATGCGTTGCCCACCTCTGAAGAGACGTCTCATTCCACATCCGAATCGTGCGAGCAAGAGACATGTGTATGATTCAAAAGTTATCAATTAAGGCACGGAACTCTGACCTAGCCTGTGACGTCGTATGGTGCGACGCCTTATGTAAAATTTCCGTACAATAACTTGTTTTGAAAACAAAAGGCAACTCCTTAATTTAATCCATTAATTATTGACACATTTTTCAATTAAACTTATTCCTAACAAGACCGAGTCTCCTCTTACATGCTAATGTCTCAATTTATTTTCAACTGCGTCCGTCCTAACATTTGTGGATTTAGTCCTTTTTTATTGTCGATAGGCTTGCATTTGATCTCAACTCACTTGATGGAAAGCGACTATGAGATCGAAGTCAAAGATTCATGAGTGAATAGGTGTCTTCTAGGCACCTTTAAGACCCCAAGGTTATACTTATCGGGGAACAGGGACTCAGGCGGAGAGTTCCAGTCTTTGGCAGTGCGCATAAAAAAAGTGGATGCTAAACGTGAGCCGTTCCAGTCAAGAAATTTGTTTTGTCTGAAACTGGTGTATAGGCAGTCGTCTATTAAAAACGAGGCTTTTCTCTTCCGCTACGTTTAAAAAGTTAAATTATTAACCGATTGCAACTTTGTGGACAGCTCGCCGTGGTACGGGCCCGACACGACCGGCGCGCGCGGCACTTTGCAGCTCACTGATGCCTGTGATGGGATATATTTATTCAGCTCTGCAGAAGCAAACATCATCACAGCCCATAACAGTCCACTGCAGGACTTTGGGCTTCTCCCACAAGAAGGTTATTGCTATAATCTCCACGCTTGGCGGGCGGGTTGGAGAACGCAGTGTTCTAAATATAAAAATGGAAAATGCTGCTGCCCACTTTCCAGACAAAATAAGTCGGTGGTACCCACCCAGGAGGACTGGGGCGTGAAGTCTAGCACCTACAATACGGTTAAAAGGGATTAAAGCTATTTCATTGCTAGACGTGAGTTTCTTTTTACTAATTTCTGACTTTCTGCTTGTAGAGCAAAGCTTTAGAGCTTTAGAGAGCAGAGCTTCATATTTTTCCTCAAAAACGTAAGCATAGCTACAAAGACATAGATAAAACTCTAGTACTCCATGGATGTTTTATCAACATTGATTTTGTTTTTCTATAAAAAACACTCAGAAAGATCAGCCAGATAAAAAGATAAATAGACAGTTGTTTTAGTTTTTGCGAGCGATATTTAAACGTCTTGACACTCATCTTAACCACTTCCTACTTTAATGGTTATTTTTATTATTATGACTGGCTACTATAATTCGGTTGTTTGGTGCTTTATCAGCGAAAATAATTTGTATTCTCCTTTTTTATGCTTCTCAGTGACAAACGAGCAGGTAACCCATCTGATGGTAAATGGTAACAGTCATTCATACATTTAGGTTGCAGGTAAAAAAAGTTCAGAAACGCAGTTTGAAGTATTATAAGTAACCTATTCATTTGATATACTTAATAGTCTCTTAGCTGTGTATATAACTGGATTACCTGATAGCGTAGACTGGTCCAGGTCTGAATTGAAGTCACATTGCAGGTCGATGACTGCCGCAGTGCCCGAAGCTGATAGCACGCACACATCCTCACTGCGGAAATATTGCAAAATTAAGGGACTACGCAGTGAACTACTACACTAAGTTCGCTAGGAGTAAGTATATAAATATGACTTTGGATACGGCCGATGTCTTGGTATACGTTAAAACTTCCTATGTTTTCTTGTCTGTGTCGCGTACCTTTTCGCCCTATCGTCCATCGGTTTTCGGACATCTAAATACTCATTACCATATAGCCGCCGTCTCTATGCTATCCCTTACCTTAATTGAGAGCGCTGGCTCAGGCTGAGTTCGGCTAACCTCAAGGTAATATCAGACACTGCTGGACAAAAGTCAGCTATACTAACGCTTGCATTTGCGCTTCCCTGTATCCATCAGCCACTATACGACCACTCCCTGAGTCTAAATCATGGGAGGCCGTCATACGCCGCTGTAACCAGTACACTGTGGCTAATGAGGGCCAAAATCTAACTTTCAACGTTTGATTCTAATATAACGACGTATTTAGACAATAAAAACATCGTGAGGAAACCTGTACGTTCAGGTGACTGAATCCAATTTGGTCACGAGTTCAGATAGCACTCGCTCTACTGTAATTACGTTACGTTAGTGTTATGTATCTGCCGGTTAGTAAGGTTTCCAGTGCTCCATGGGGTGGGGATTTGGGGAACCGTGGCTTTGGCTTTAGCAGTGGAGGGGCATTTGTCTTTATGCTGCCAGAGCAACGTGTTATAGAGGTGGGCAACGCATTGGCGATACTCTTGGTGTTGCTAATGTCTATAGGCAGTGGTGACCACTTTCCAGCAGGCGGCCCGCTTGCCTGTTTGCCTACTGTATGACAAAAAAAAACCTGATTTGTCAAATGGTCGTGCCGGGATTAACGTCAAGCTTACGGACACAAGACACCGAGCACCACAGTCGAGTCGCGCCACCTAGAGGAACTTCGACTCATGCTAGTCACCTTCGCCCACACCAAACGCTGCTTACCATATGGCCGTGGTCTCCGAGTAAGCGATCACGGCGTTGCATCGCAAAGCTCGCGCATGCGCCCGCAACTCGGTGCGCAGTTCCGCCCACCAGGCGGCGCGCGAGGCGCTCTCGCCGCCACCGTCGACCAACTTCACAGAGCGCGAGCAGACGGTACCGCCTGCGAGGGTAGTGCGGCAGTGGTTAAATAACATGCCGTCATAGGGTGCGACTGTAGTGTTTAAATATAACAATAACATGCCGTCATAGGGTGCGTTTGTAACAAGCCCAGTCGGGGGAACTTCGCACACTTTCCTTTTTCGTAACCGTCATCCACTTCGTCAATTTGCTGGCTCTCAGGGCCCAGCAGAAGACCTTGGTCAAGCTCGCTTCGTCAACTCGTTGCGACTCAATTAATAATGTAATGCAATATTATAAATTTTACCAACTAAGACCAAGATTACTAACAACAAATGGACCTCTTTTGTCTCTTTAACCCTTTAACCGCCAAGGTCGGATATATCCGACAAAAAATTTCGTGCTCATTTCGCCAAGGACGGATATTTACGACCAAATACCACTACTCGGTTAATCTGTCTTTTTGTTTGATAGCACTGTATTATATTAAAATTATGTTCATAATTTGGTAAATAGTTGATGAAGTAATCATATACAATTGCTTACACTTTAGTTTCTTAATTAGAAGACTTAAAAATAATGTCTAAAGTTGAATAAATTACTGATAGTATTATTCGAAAAGTGTATTGGTGTCCAGCGCCAGTGACGGAAAAATCCGACAATAAGGATGGGACATAAGCAATGATTTACTGGTAGAAAAATCCACATAAATTAAATTATTTCTGTTTATACTTACTAATTTATTATAAAACAAATAAAGCAAATGTTACTCTATAGTAAACACATTTATTTCTATAAATAAATGTGTTTATTTTGTTTTATTTATAATAAATAAAGCTTAAAAATGTCAGTGACTGAATCGACAATTCCCATCCCTAGTATGCATGTTTAGAAACTAATGTTGCTAGTACACCCAGCGCCACGGACGGAAAAAGACGACCTCTTCTGACGTCATAAACGAGTGCCGCCTTCTGGATTTTTCCATTGGTGTTGTGCTTATGCGTGTAATTATTATGTTCGTGTTATCGATTAATGTGATTAAACATGATTACAACTGAAGAATTAATACGTATTCTGGAAGGTGATCTGTAGTTAAATATCATTAGAATCTGTCAAGGTTCGATTCGGTAAACTGATATTAATATTGTTGAAATAAGTATAATCATGTTTGTTAAAAAACTGACCAATGTTGTTTGTTAACTATTGCATTTAGATAAAGAATACTCTATAGGACTGCATTGAAAAATAAGAATAACAAAATTCTTTTCATGACCAATTTTATTGTGCGGAAATCAATAAATCTTTCAATATCTGTAAACGCTTTTTGTTTCATTGTGTTACCAAAATACCTGCTAATATTAGAAATAAAATTACAAAGTAACGTTTTCTATCTACTGTCTGTAACGATATTTAGATGAAATTGTAAGCGTTTGAAGGGGAATTACCCATATCGATATACTATTGAACATCACTATTTGTTGTAGGTATTTATTTTTCGTTTTACTGTGCGTGGCGCTGAGGGCACGCCAACTGATTCTAAGCGTGGCGGTTAAAGGGTTAATGAATATAATTTAATTTAGCTTCGAAACGGTTACCGATTCAGATACTGCGCTCGACGTGCGTTGAACTTTTGTTATCGGTCTCGCAAACACGCTGCTACTAGACGACTTACAGGGAGTGGTAAACTACATATGGTGGACTGGAAAATGGCCAGCGTTTACCGTTGAGTGTTTTAAACGCTGCGATCCAAAGTCCTCATTTGAGGCTCGGGTCCAGCTATGGACTCTATAGATGATGATGATATCAGACCGTAGCGGTCTCCCGCCGTTTCCCGGATCACCAATGTGCAGTTCAAACTCTCTAAATATTTAACCATCCCGCGGGATCGCAAGGTTAACAAAAGCACCCTAGTAGCCTCGGGGATAAGTTCCCTTTCTGTTAGTGAAAGAATTCTTGAAATAATTACTGTATTATCATATAAAATTTACACGTTTAAAATACTAGTAAAGATTAGGATGTAAACGAGCTTCATTAATAGTTTTATACAACTCTCGCGAACCCATATTATAGGATTAGGTAACCTTCGTGTGGCCGTGAATTTACAGAGCTAAAACAAAAATTTAGATGAACAAACAAATCGCGTGGCAAAATTTCGGATCGGTTCACTCGCACTTGCAAATACAGTCTGTGACTAATTACTATACTTAATATAAGCTAATTTAATTACTATACTTAATATAATTACTGGTCTTATTAAAAGAACAGAAAAATCAATTTATGAAAGTTAATCATCATCACAGCCCATAACAGTCCACTGCAGGACTTAGGGCCTCTTCCACGAAAGGGGAGGTTATTGCCATAATCTCCACGCTCGGCAGGCGGGTTGGAGATCGCAGTGTTGTAAATATAACAATGGAAAACGCTGCTGCCCATTTCCTAGCCTACGGAGACTCTAGATCTTTTGCCTCGAAAACGTTAGTCGCCTTGTACGACACCCACGTGTGTAAGGGGTTGGTGCTATTCTACTCTGCCGGACACCACACGGCTTATCGGTTATAAAAGTTAATATTACATCATAAAATTTAAAATACTACGTATATCAAATTGTAGAAAACCGGGCATTGAAACTGTATTTCGTTAAACATATAAAAAACGATTAAATACAGGCAGACACGTTACACACTATATAAACAGAAATATTGTCAGGGGTTAAAATACACACTTTTTGTGGAATAACTCGCATTTGCGTACAAAAAACAAAATAACATGAAATACGTAAAAGAAAGGAACATGTATTCGTGTAACCCCTGAGCCCAATGTTGTGGTCCCCCCTCAGCATAATGTTATATCAACTTAACCTGTACCACAACGCTGGCTTTCAGTGGGCCCAGAGCGGTGCCCTGTACGAATGATTAGAATAAGCACGGACTCTCTTTAGCACTCTTACCTAAATGCACAATGAACCCGGGCGGGTACTCTGACATCGTCAAGAACGGGTACTCGAGCAGATCAAGGTTGTTCGAGTTCATTGACGGCCGCAAGATGGCGCCGCCGCCGCTTCCGGCGTTGCCCGACGTGTTCAGGGAACCGCCTGGAATACGTACGGAGTGTAAATGGCGAAAACAACCGAAATAAATATAAATAAATAATCGTGGACAAATTCACACAACGCCATCTAGTCCCAAAGTAAGCAAAGCTTATGTTATGGGTGCTAGATAACTAATAAACTACTTATATACTTTTAAATACATACTAATTATACATAGAACACCCAAACCCGTAACGGAAATTAAAATTCATCATTTCAATTTCTGCCCGGCCGGGAATCGAACCCGTGAAATCGGTCTGCGTGGCAGACCGATTTCACGGCATGTTGACCACTGAACCACTCAGGTCGTTTGCTCCGCATACGGTAGTAATGAGGAGTTTTCCACTAGGTATTGTCAATTGGTTTCAAAAAGCATCAATAGATGGCACTCCTACAATTTTGGTAATTTTTTATCAAAAGGTTCAACGAAATGTATTTTAATACAAACCTTTCATATTTGTATTGCGTCCATTATTGATCCTAGTGTTCATGAAACGAATTAACTCAGTCAAATTGATGTTTGTTTTGTTTGTATTAATTTATTACAACCTCTAAAATGGTTAAAAACTATTGATCAATACTATATTATCCAATACAACGTACCCAGTGTTTATATCCTCTTTGCTACGAACCTATTTCAAGCGATTATCAATTACCAAAATTGTCGGGACGCCATCTAGGGAGTGGTTAGGAATGCTTTAGATACCTTTTGGAAAACTGCTTATTGACGTAAACAAATTTAATCACACTTAGCCGTATACAGAGCAGGTCATATTGCATTTTAATCACTGGCGCCGTTAAATAAAGATAATGGGGACAACTGGTACATAGTATGGTAGAGAGAAATTATACAGATGAAAGAGAGAAAAGTCTAGCCACTGTCTTTTAGCTTCAACAAAGGTAAGGCACTATATCCAGCTCTTAACTCTCTGCTACTGTTTCGAAGGAAGTTCGGTGACGTCACGATATTCATCGCCTCTTCGTCACATTTGCACCAGGTGGCAATGTTTTGTGACACCAGAGATTCAGGAAACTACTTATTATAGCTAGACATCTAGTAAGAAGATCATATAAAATTAATATATTATAATGAATTGTTAACCTTTAGGCGTGACGCTGAGGTCCGAATCGGATGATCTCCTCTGCATACCCATCGGTGTGGAGGTGGAGTTGAGCGAGGCGTTAAGCGGGAGCGGCGCCGGATCTCTGCCGCCGTAGGACTCGTGGCGCACATGCCGCGGCGACGCCCGCTCCTTCTCCTTCTCCCTCTCCCACTCCAACTCCCGCTCTAGCTCCATCTCGCGCTCATGCTCGCGCTCGCGCTCCAGCTCCCGTTCGCGTTCTCTTTCCCTCTCGCGCTCACGCTCTTTTTCCTGCTCGCGTTGCCGCTCCCGCTCCCGCTCCCGTTCCCACTCCAGCTCCTGCTCTCGGTCTCGCTCCTTTTCCTTCTCCTTCTCAGCCCTGTTGGAACCGCACGCTGCATGCGAGTTATCACACACACTAGCACTGTTAGTCTCACTATGACACGCGGGCTGGCATTCACATGGACCCTCTATATCTAAGCTCTCGCTACGATCGAAACTGCTCTCGGGGAGGGACGGTATGGTTTCTAAGTGAGCACCGCTAAGTAGAGGATGGAAGTGTTGTAACACCGGTTTGGTTTGAGGTACATTGCATGGAATGATAATGTTATTAGCACTGGTCTCCTTGGACATTTTATGCGACTCTTTATCTAAATCTGTGACAGAGTGTATGCTGTCTTGTCTGACTAACCTTTTCTCTTTTTTATCTATCAAGTGCTGTGATTTCAATTCTTCGGTTTGAAGATGCGGTGCAGATGATTCCCGTACTGGTAATATCAAGTTCAATTTTTCGTCAATACTTTGATCTGTATGTATAGTATTTTCAATTCTTAATTCATGATTATTGGAATGATCCGGCTGCATTTCTAACGAGAGAAGTGTCTGAGCTCTATCAATTAACATAGCCTCCATGGCAGAACCCACTAAACTTGAATTCTTATCCTTCTCTCGGTCGCTTTCCTCTTTAGAAAAAGTTGGTGGAATAAATCCTGAAAGTGATTCTGTGCGTTCTGCCGGGTTCTCCGTTTGCGCAGCTGCTGGAATAAGAGCCTCAGCTCTGTCTATAAGCATAGTTTCCATTGCCGAGTGTATCAAACTACTATGTTTATGTCCAATGGATTTTCCTTTTTGTTCATGTACATCTTTAACATCGTGTTTCAACGGCAGAAATGAGTGCACTTTATCCATAGCTGCATGAAGTAAACTATGATGACTACCATGCTTTGAAATTGCGGATTTACTTAAATGTCTCGAATCAGTAGTGTATGACGGTTCATCCTTATGGATAGCTTCAGGAGAAACAGCTGATGGGATCAGCGAGTGCACTTTATCCATCAATATGGTCGTCATAGCGGTATTCAATAAACTATCTGACTCTTTCGTACCTAACTTTGTTTCATGATGTGGATGGTCTTGTTTACTGTAATGTGTTGCAGTTTTAGAACAATCTATCGGAATCATATCACATTTTTGGGCACTATCTTCCTCTGGATCAGGCGTGGTAGGAACAAGTAAGGATTGAACTTTATCCATAAGAATTGCTTCCATGGCTGTATGTACCAACCCTTCTTTCTTGTGTTTCTTATTTATAGAGCTCCGGGAACTGCCCGCTCTTGAGTGATCGTTAGATCTAGATAAAATATGCGACTCTTTTCGTAAATGATTTCTAGATTCTTCCATCTTTTCCAGTTTTTCGTTCACATCATCAAAGAATTTCTTTTCTTTTGAGAGATTTGGATCTGGTGATGTGGGTACCATCAAAGACTGAACTTTATCGATCAGAATGGTCTCCACGGCGGTGTGAACCAATCCCGTGGAGATTGAATGTCTCTCTTTCTTGTGATATTTATGGTCAAGTGGATGAAACTCATCTTTGTAAAGAGGTGAGGTCGGTCCGCTAATTGACGCTCTGGATACCGGTTCTGAACCAATATACATCTTTACTTTAGTTTGTGGGAATTCATCACTTTTATGTAATGGTTTTTCTCTTCCATCCTTATCTAGAACCAGTAAATCTGCATACGATAGAAAAGGAGAACCAAGAACAGTTTCATGACTGGGAATTTTAGATGGCATATCTGATGCCGAAATAGTATGGCTTATAGCTGCATTGTTGTCAGTTTGTTTCTTTTTTGGGTGTAAAGAATAGTGAGAAAAGCTTTTAATCATGTTACTCTTAGAAATTTTTGCAAGCTGGTTTTTGATACGTTTTGAAGACCGATACACAAAACTTCTTTTTTCCGTAGGAGACGATGGAGCGCTAACGCTCTTAGATACTTTTTTATGGGAAAACGGATTGTGAAATTTAAAGTGAGGCTGATTGTTATTAGATTTTGCGGCAGAACTTTGCATAACTAAGTTTGTGGAAGTAGAAGCTTCACTTCTATCATTAGTCTGACTTATATCCCGATGCTCATCATTGGGTTGTTCTATATTTACGCCATCGTCTTTATTATGAACGTTATTTTCAGATTCAGTCACAACAATTACTTTACGTTCATTTTGAGCTTGATTATTGTTTCCCAATGTATCAGAAGTATTGCCTACGAGAATACTGAGTTTTCTATCCATATTGGCAATTAATACTGGATTCACAGTTCTATTTAGCACAGTGTGGACGACAGAACTAGTCGTCTCAACAGATTTCTCTGTATCCGTCTTCTGATCAGAACTTTCATCGTCTTCTTCGTCTGAACTAGTATAAACATCGGAACTGTCTCCCGAGATTGAAAGGGAACCGAAATAATCCGACTCATTGGGCAACTTCAAAAGATTTTCAGCTCTGGGCGCAGTCGGTGTCGCTGGACATGATTCAGACAATTTTCTAGTGCGTTCTTGATTTTTAACTTCCTTAATAATATCTCTTAGAGATTGAACTTCAGGATTTTTATTATATTTTACGTCACCATCTTTAACTTTTGACTCTTTTCTAGCTTCGGTTCTAGCCTTATCTTCATCAGAAACATTTAATGCCGGTTCAGATTCACTAGTACGCCTCATAGTGGAGCTCGGAGAATGTTCCGAATCTTGTGTCTCAGCAATACAAGCCAAGCTTGTTTGGGCATGGATAACCGATCTAGCGAGTATCGACGCCATACCGATGCCTTCATCAAGTTTGTTAACGAATGCCTTGCGGAATTTAGGCTTCCTTAACCGTTTTAACTTTTTAAATTCTTTTTTTATTTCTGACAAAGACATACGCGAAGTGTCCGATGAATTAGACTGTATAGATATTTGATCATCTTGTTTATCAGACTTACGAGAGCGTGTGCTCCCAAATCTTCTAGTGAAGAAATGTGTTTTGATGTTTTTAATCTTTTGTAATGGTCCGCTAGAATCCGAATCAGAGTCATCGTTTCGTTTCAATAGCTTATTTAGATCCGTCTGATCTTCAGATATATGCTTCAAACTCTTTTGAGAAACATAATTATCTTGGTAAATGGACATGTTATCGTTATAACTTTTTAAACTCGACTGCCTAGTTA
This sequence comes from Blastobasis lacticolella, assembly GCA_905147135.1. NCBI lineage: Eukaryota > Metazoa > Arthropoda > Insecta > Lepidoptera > Blastobasidae > Blastobasis > Blastobasis lacticolella. Next base: position 9,184,130 of record LR990039.1, on the reverse strand, counting down.
GGCCCACGCCTTTATCGTCTTCATCAATAATATCTGGATCGTCTAATACTGCAGTTTTAGGGTTTAAAATATTTATCAATTTTTGCAACTCATCTTGATGACTTTGATAGTATTTTTTTAAATCTGTACTGGTTTCATTGTCTGTCGCCAAAATGTCCAAGTATTTCTTTAGCTCTCTATGATTTAGAAAGACAAAGCGCGATACACGGCAAACCATGCAAAAAAATATTGTTATAAGTAATTCAAGATCGAACTTACACTTATCATCGTAATATCATCGTGTATTCATCAATATATCTAGTGGAAACTGATTTTAGTTAGATTTACATTTTGTTTTTAAGGTACATATTACACCATATACCTAATATTTCCTTAGTCTTTAAGTACATATTTATAAATACTAATTTACAAATCGATATATACCTATTCACTAATATTTGTTTCACTTACTGCTGTGTACATGCTGGGATATTGATTGTTTGGCAGAGTGTGGGTATAGCGGTAACACTGACTGCAGTGCCTGCAATAAAAATAAAAATAATAAATAAAAGCAATATTTTATGATGACATTATACAACTACTTGTATCATTCCACCGGGCACCACAGCAACCTAGCTTACCTATAGCCCTTGCCACAACACCAGCTTCTCCTTCCAGATCAAATTCCTGCTGGTACCCGACCACTGCATTAGCGCCCAGCTCAGCAGCCTTCACACCAACCAGCCTTTGCACCTGAAATGTAAAAGATCCTGTTTCGTTTTCTAAAATTTAACAGTCGACTGATCTAATCCTGATCAAGCTGAAGGGGTATACAAGAGCATATTTTAGCCTGTGATGCTTTATGGCTGCGTGACCGGCGCTGATAAAGCAAGTGTTCGAACTCCATGCGAACGTAATGAAAATGCGCGACTCGACCGACTAAGTACATTTGTGGCAGCCTTGGCGTGAAGAGATTCAGGAGGCTCGCCTGCATTGGTATGGTCAAGTGTTGCGTCAGCCCCATGGATATGTAGGGCATAGGTTGTCGGTATCAGGAAAGTAGCAACATGTACGGCTCAAGAAGCCATGCATCCCCATAGATGAGTCGGACGCGAGAGAGAACAGCTTACGACGCGAGGATGCCAAAGACTGGGCGAAGTGAAGAATTAGTAGGAATGCAGACCCTGGCAGAAGCCGGAATAAGCACTAGAAAGATATCATCTGGATTAACAAAATCTAGGCCAAAAGATTGTAAGGTAAGTTAAACATAACCTATAAAGAATTAAATCTAGTATACCTGATTGCTTAATTTGATGAAAGCAACTTGCCGTGCCTCATTTGAAGATCGGGGTGTTCTAATTTTGTCGATCCATTGATACTCTGGATCATCATTCACCACAAGCTCCTCAACAAAGCCATGTATAGCTGTAGCCCTATAACCCGGAGGGATTGTTGGGCCTGTATAAAATTACTCACTTTATAAATGTTTCATGTAACCGTATTACCTCATAAAATCAACAACAGTTATACTTACAATGATAGAACTGTACACCACAACTTGATGTTTTGTACCTATTAAAATCTGAGAACAATTCTACTTTGACTATCACATTCAGCTCCCCTCTTATGCCATGCATAGTGTCAAATACTGGTATCCAACCAGATAGTACCGCACCTGGAAAAGACCATATAATTAAATAAATGAACAAGCAAACTCCAAGTAAGAAATTAAATAAAAAAAGATAATCTATGCAAATAAAAGATCTGATTATTTCTGAACACCTAGTCTAGTAACAATAAATAAAATTATTATTATTTCTCAGCAACAAACAGAAACTCATGCTTTTTTAAGCAATTATAAACTATTACAACTCTTAAAACTAAACATGGATCTAAACAGAACAACAAATCAGAGTTAATAAAGCTTCACTACGTAACAAGGTATTATCTGAAGTTATTAACCCGTAAATAACCCACCCCCTGGGGCTTGCCCCCCAGCTTTCACGTTGGTCGCCTCCCGGGCTAACAAGGGTGCAAGGCTGATGACAACTTTGCCAATGGCATCATTGGCCGAGTATGTATCATGGTCCATCAGACGCAGCTGTAGAGGTTCATCTTGCAGCTCAGATTCATCCACCTGAAAGGTATTTCTGATAAGCTAGAATGTAGTGACATCTAAGCATTTTGAGAAAAGTGAAACTCAAATATTTTTTGGAGAACACAGACTAATTAAACTGCTAGATCAAATTCTAAAGTATGGGACTTATTTCAGAAGTATATTTGATTGTGTCATCTATGTGAAATGAAAATAACTACCTAAATAGGTTAAATTTCTGTTTATTTATTACATTTATTTTAATTAATTTTTTTGAGGGTACTTGGTATGTCTCAAAGGGCCTTCAACTACTTAAATGATATTAAAACTAACATTTATAAAATAACACTACTTAAGTGATAGTAAATTTTAATCTGGTGAAAATGTTCTAGTAGTAGGCATTTATCTAGCTGGTCGAATAGCATAAATAAACAAATAAATGCCAGACAGCACCCAGACATGACACAAAAATACTTCAAATAGCACCAACACATGGCAAATTTGTCTCTTAGCCAAATGATTGTGAAAACATTCATTGACCTTGAATTTCACAGTGACACAGTAGGTATTTTGGAAGCTTCATATAAATAAAAATATGTACAGCTCTATCTCTCAGTCATCATTACTGACATGAAATTGGCAACTTTTAACCAAGTTTTGTAATTGTTTCATAATCTAGCTGAAATGCGATTTCATATTTAGAAAAGGTAAACTTCTCACTATACACTTTCTCAAAAACAACTTAAGAGGGCTCACTTCAAACCTGTACCACTCAGTGTGGTTCCAATGTGGGTTTAGGGTTTTGCGGCACACATCGGTCTTATGTGTGACTCCGCCAAACTTGATCTCGACGAAGGCATCCGTGGTGTCGCTGGCCCGGTCCATCACCGGCAAGTTGCGACCCGCCAGCACCTTTACCTTGATCTTTCCCGGCATCTCGCCCGTATTTACCAAACCGCTTTGCACTCACAACACCTATAATCCCTTGCCAAAACACATAGTTTACAAACTCTATTAGCACTCCCTCATGTCCGATTTACACTTTAGTTTCTAAGCATTTCCTAATCGGAAACCAACACAAAATCTTATCAGCTCACAAGCTTGCTAATGAGTGGATCGTTTCGTTCATATACCTACGTACGGAGATAAATAAAGACCGGTGTGCTAAATACCCACAATAGCATAGGAGAACAGAAACAAGCACACAACACAAAGAAAGAAGTGCGTGCGGCAAGCGGGCGCATTGTTGCCAACTAGGTAATACGAAATGTGCTAAACTGCTGTTAAAAAATGCCAAATATATGCAAATTTTTTAACAAACTGCTAAAATAAAATGCCAAATTAATGTAAAATTTTAATTAATTATTATAAAATATAAAGACTAACTGTATGTAGGATTATAACAAATTATGCAATAAATTGTCTATGTCTTGATCTTCATCAACAGTAGCTGTAGATGTGGAGTCCGAATCTTAAGTCTCTTTGGTATCTATACAGCGCAGTACGTCATCTGGCACTGTATAAGAATAACAGCACTTTCCTGCCCTCTTCAGGCCAAATCTGACATATAAAATGGCATTAAAGGTTTTCACCGCCAAACGATTCCGAAGCTTAGTCTTTGCTATATTTATTTGCCTAAAAACAACAGGGAGAGAAGTAATTTTGTTTGTCTACCTACGGTATTCACATGCCAACACGATTTTTTAAATGGGGTATCTCCTAGAAGTCCTAAAACAAAAAAGATTAATCAATTAAACTAAAGTCATCGTTCGTGTTTTGAAAGTTACATTTTAACTTTGCGCTAAAAAATATGCACTATGCTAAACGACAAAACAATGTGCTAAATAGAAAGAAAGTTTGCCAAATTTAGCATATAAAATGCTAATTGGCAACCCTGAGCGGGCGACGGGAGGCTAGTACAACAGCTGTCACGTCACCTGTCAGTTTCGATGTCGGATTCCCTAGTATTCAGTGTGGAAAGCAAAATTACTGCTCGGCGTCTTATTTGGTTTAGAACATAGGTTTTAAGACTTTCGTGGTTTATTTATTTTAGATTATTTACTGTTCAATACGAAGCGTTGCCTATCTCCTGTGGCCGTATTCACAATAATTCGAAAACGTTTCCGATCGATTCGGCCACTAAAACTCTACCGTTTCGGAATTGTCTGTGGTTCTCCCGAGGAACAGAAGAGCGTTTACGAAGACTCTTTTATTGATGACATTAAACTTCACGATCAAGTGCCAATGTCTGCCAGTCACTTTCGAAGGCCCGCAGCTCATCTGTCCACCTTTTCTTGGGTATGCCGAGTGGAGGAATCGGGGGGAGGCTTTTGCCCAGCAGTGGGATGATTCGGGCTAATATAGATATAGAATTTAAACTTATATTTCGTGCAATCTATTAATTTTTATATAATATTTGATTGTTTATAAGTAGAATATTCTTTTTCTTTGAAGTCAATTTGCAAAAATATAAAGTAATTATTTGAAAGTTAAGTTCTTTCTGTCGTTATGAACACTCAGAAGTTTTTCAGAATGTTTCCCCGTTTTCCTTAAGTGTACTCCACATGTCCGCCGAAACTTTCGGCGAAACTTTTGCCGGGACTTTGGTTGATCCTCTACATTCTCGCCTATTAGGGATGTGGTAGGTGTCAAAACGCACGACATTATATCGATTAATCGGTGTAATATCGCTAATCTGCTGTAAACAGGGTTACAGAGGTGATGGCAGCTGCTCTAATGTAATAACTTGATACACCGAACCTGTTACGGGATAAAATATTTTATTTTATTTTTAGCCATTTCTGTCCCACTGCAGGGCAAAGGCCTCCCTTTCGATCTTCCACGACTCACGGTCGGATGCTTTCCTGGGCCAATCCTTAGAAAAGGCGTCCAACTCGTCCCCCGCCATCTCCGTTTAGGCCTTCCGCGCTTCCTTGTTACGTTTTGTGGGGTCCAGTCAGTGGATATTTTGCCCACAATTCGTTTGGCATGCGACATACATGTCCAGCTCAGTCCCACTTCAGTTTGGCTGCTTTCAAACCCACATCAGCGATTTGAGTTTTGGAGCGCAGTACACTGTTTTTTATACGGTCCGACAATTTGACTCCCAAGATACTGCGCTCCATGGCTCGCTGGCAAACCCCGAGTGTGGACTTCTGATGATCTGTCAAAGACCAAGTTTGAGCACCGTAGGTGAGGATGCGGAGAATACACATGTCCATCAAATTCCTTTTTAATGATAAAGGAAGATTACCTTTCATGAGGTGTTTCATGGACCAATAGCTTTTCCAGGCGTTTTCGACACGTCGTGTAATTTCTAAATCCTGTCTCGTCTGGAAAGAAACTAATTGGCCCAGATATAGGTACTCATTGACGTATGCAATCTCTTCGCCATCCACTTCCAACGGGAAAAAGCTATAGTAATATAAATATAAAATCAATCGAATCGAGACGACAACAATCTATCTCTACTTAGTCTATGAAATAGGCGAGACATGCCAAACATGCACGGGACTACACGAATATAGGCGAATACTCCCCCTACATTCCCGTGTTCCCGCGGAACTGCCCACATGTGGAGTGCGCTTTAGAGCGATTTAGTTTAGTGATAAAATAATTTTTTAACCCTTTCGTATCTAATCTAATCGAAGAAACCATGTCAACAGTAAGAACCCGACTAAATATTTATAGTATCTATTCAATTGAATCAAGTAAAAACTCGGTGTTTCAATTTTGGATAAATACCTAATTAAACTGCCTGTTTTCTTGTGATTCCAGCCATCACGTACATCATACGGTCAACGAATGGCGATGTTAGAATACGTGCGAGCCTATCCCGCACGCAACGGGTCGATTGAATTGCCCAGACGCTGCAAGGGAAAAGAAAAAATTCTAAGCGGACCTCGCCGTGAAATTGAAAGCTATCGGCGATGGTGCAACTAAAACTGCAAACAAATTGATAAAGGTCAAAGAAGAAGTAAATATTGATTAATTTTGAATAAAACATAGGTACCTATGCTAAATAGGCTAAAATTTATTTAAAATAACATGTATCTAATATTTGTATTTTTTGTATGCCGATGGCAGGTCGCAGCGGCTCCATTCTACTAAAACTGTACCTAACAACTGTGTGCCACAAATGAAATGAATAAATGATTATATTTATTAAATTGGTATTTATTTTCAGACTTAACTGGACTGGATTTAGATATAAAAAATAAAGTCCGTAAAATTCGGGTATTTAAATCTGGCACTGGTGGTGGACCTTCTCTGATGGGTGTGACCCAATGCTTAATGCCCTTCAACGCCAAGCTGAAGCAGCCGAACTGTCAGAGGGCATAATTAGACAGACCGTTGCGATGGAAAATCTTGTAGAGGTTTTCATACAAATCGCAACTGCCATAGAAAATCTAACTAAGTGATTACCTAAATTTGATTACCTACCACTCACTAAATTTCAACTTTATTATTTTATTTATTATAGTTTAATGCGAACATCAATTTTTTTCTAAGAGCCGATTTTTCAATCCTCAGATAACATTTATCTGTCTAATAAAATAATATACTGCCAAATTAAAACAAACAGTTATCCTTCAATTATACATGAAGATAGGTACGTTTTTATTTTAGTTGCATAATAACTTATCAGACTGATATATTTTATCTGAGGATTGAACAATCGGCCCTTAGTCTGATTTAAATTAGTATCTGAATTGTAAATTTAAAGTTGTACTTACCAAAATAGGTAGATTATTAATGAAATTTCATTACTGAGGCAGGTCTCACTGAAAACCAGCGCTCCGGTTCACGCCGGGGCATTATGCTGAGTGAGGTCCTTTTTACACAAAGACCACCACAGCAGATTAAACATTACACTACACAATAAATAAATAATCAGATACCTAGGTATTTACATCGGCACTGTGTAATTTATGTTCTACTTATAATTGTATTATTTTAACGTCTTTATGTTTCCTTGTATCTTTTTCAATATTGTGGTGTTGTTGTTTGTGTTAATAAATGTTCTTACTTTCTTTCTTCACTTTGAAAATACAAAAAGCATTAAGGCAGCTTTTTTTTCTGTGATATAAATTAGTAACTGAATTGTGATTTTAAATGTACCTATAATTAGGTTATTAGTAAATAAGCTAGTGATCATTTAATTTTTGCTGTTATTTTGACAGAATTGAATTGTGATTTTGTTGTGATTTTAAAAGTTTAATTATTAAAGTATTTTTTATAACTGTGTATCTTTTTCTATATATACCTATATCAGAAAGGGTGCAACAAGTCCGCAAAAAGAAAGTCCTACTCATTGAATTGAACTCTCTATACAAATGTGATCAGCTGATCAGTACCTTTGTAAGTAAAAACGAAGTTTTAATTTCTAAGGATTGTAATAATTAGAGAAAGAGAATTTTATAAATAATAATTTAATTATTTACCTAATTTAAACATAACAAAAATAAAAGAAAAGATATAAAAAAAACATATAGTGCATATAGGAAAAATAAAAAAATCACATTTCAATATTCACAAAACAAAGCAGGCTTGTAGTTTGCCCCATGGTAAACAGTTACCGCAATCTATAGACGTTTGCAATTTCAGTGGTAAACCCTGTAAATACCTTTTAACCACTTTCTTGAAGAACTCCATGTTTCTTTGGGACCAAGATATGAGGATTAACTATGTCGATGGCGAGCTGTGCGTTGATAGACAGTAGCTGTCGGCATCAAGTCAAATATTTCGTACGTTTTTTAATAGAGTCACAAGGGCCAAGGTGATATGCTGGTGCTTTTGCAACCAGCTAATTATAGAGAGTCATTAAACCTTAATCAATGGCAGAGCCTCTGTACTAACTGCCTTCTCACCCTCAGTGCCTCTGTATTTATGTCCCCCTCTTGAAATTCAGTGGCAAATGCAAATGAATCACTAACCTCAGTTTCCATTTTGTCTTGTGGGTTTATGCGCACATAGACACCCCCCTTCCCCTCCCTTTCGGATCCCTTTGTCATAGTGCCGCAGTTCCAAGGGACACCCCTTTCCATCTCAAATAGTATTGGGATCCTTGGTGTCGACATATCGGATAACGTGCGATTCCGGAGTCACCTAGAAGGTAAGACCAAACTGGCTTCGCAAAAGCTTGGAGTGCTTAACCGGTCCAGGCGATACTTCACCCCAGGGCAGCGCCTGCTGCTGTACAAGGCACAGGTACGGCCTCATATGGAGTATTGTTCCCATCTTTGGGCCGGCGAAACTGCCGACCTGCTTAATCCTCTGGACCCCGTACAGAGACGCGCCGTACGAATTGTCGACGATCCCATACAAACAAGCAAGTTAGAACCACTGGCTAACCGAAGGGACTCTGGCTCCCTGTGTGTGTTCTATCGGCTGTACAATGGGGAGTGTTCCGAGGAACTTTTTGATCTGGTGCCCACAGCACAATTCCGCCATCGCACCACCCGCCGTGGGCTGGGTACTGATCCCCACTACGTAGACTCTCTGTTGGTCACCACGCGAAGGTTCGAAAGAACGTTTCTCGCTAGTACGATTCGGATGTGAAATGAGCTCCCAGCCACAGTGTTACCTTTGGACTATGACATGACGGATCGTTCAAGACGTATATTATAGGTCTCTTTAGAGGCGATAAAAGACACTGAAAATTATACAGAAATTTTCAATAATTTTGTATTGTTGTAATTGTAACCATTTTAAGGATATTTTCAGTATTTAGCACAATTTTTGTCATACCTACTTACTTTCAATTCCACCGGAATCGCACAAGCATATGAGGATACTAGGGCTTTATGTCTTCTATAATGCGGATCTGGACTGGTGACCTATTTTAGCGGGCCCTAAGTAACACTTGCATTACTTGAGTAAAGGCCAATAGTTCCTAGCTCACAGTTAGTCACAGCCACATCACAGCTATATCAATGGCCTGGTCTCGACTTCCACACGAAGACATTCAAGTGGCAATCGTATCCAGTTAATCTAATGCTGATCAAAGTTATGTAAAATTATGATTAGTTATGCTAATAAGTCGTTTATAATACGCAAATATGCGTAGGTTATCAGCAACTAGCTATCAGCTCTCGAGCATGTATTGTGTTGGTCAGCGCGCATTCGAAACGAGCGCCGCGAAATGACAGTCGATCGAGGGGGTCGCGTTCCTTTTCCGCTTCTATGTACTTGCATGTACTTCTATGTACCTTTATTCTACGAGCATCTTTCACGTCATCAAGATCAAGATAATCGTGGATCTATAATTTTAAAATTGCTGTATTCATCCATTTTGTGCCATTGTGTGTAAAGGAACGATTAAAAAAAACAAAATAAAAAACCGCGGAAGGTTCCACTGCGACTGCGCGGGCGAGCGGTAATTTCGAGGTACGGTGGCTGGAGCTGTCGATAGCAGGGCCAGCTCAGTCGATCCCGGTCAAAGCTAAAAGTCTTCGTGGGAGCAAAACAAATGTGAGTACATTTTTGTTATTAAGCTACTGCATCAATGTCCTACATCAGCACATTATCGCACTCATCGATTCATTTGATTTAATCATTTTAGGAAATCAAAATAGAATGGACTACTTATAATTTTTTTTCGATTAGTTACCATAGCAACGTCTGCGTCCTTTTGATTTGTAATAATTACCTAGCGCCTTCCAACGTTTTACCTACAGTGTCAATTTAAATATCTATGACATTTCTTTTAACACTTGCGTAATACTAATTTGTACCTTTTCATACCAATTTCGACAAGCTATCTGTAATTATATTTTTGTAAACATTGCCTAGCGAGGCACGGCTGGTCCATTGTTGTGGTTTTCGTTGATTCGTGGTCTGCTCATGCTCAGTATGAAATAGGCATAAAGCGCAGGCGTAGCTCCCTATCGATTTATGTTGTTTGTTACTGGGTGACATTTCCAGTTAGTTTAATATTTTTGGTTTCATTGAGTGTTTAGTTAAGGTAAGTTTTTCTGATCCTTATTCTGAGCAATCATCCCAGGAATAATCAGCACATATGACGTATTGAAGGCAATTATTTACATTCGATACATGACATTGTACACTGTTGTACTCACACGTCCGTTACAAAACGAATCATATGACGAAACATTTGGGCGCGAACTGAAACACCTTTTATTCAATAATACTTGTTTCATAAGTGAGTATCACGAAATTTGCTCGAAATTATATAAATTCTTCGACATAATTGTATTATACCTATTGGTTATTATTTTATTTTTAAATAGGCGTTACAAAATACGTTACTTATTTGATTTTATTTTGACATTTATTATTTACAATAATTATTATTAATTTGTAATTTTTTAAATCTAATCTAGATGTGACATTCATATAGAATTTATATAATGTTATGTATAATTAATTTATTTTTACACTAGCCCCAAGTACCATAGTCGTCGACAAGGCCAATCTTAACCTTTTAGGATCCCCTTCTTTGACGATTCGCCCCAATATTTTGTAGACAACAAAGTTCAAAATTTCAATTCAGTTTCGGATCGCCTCCTCAAAATTTATAGTCACATGGCTTTTGCCATAATCCGGTACTGCCTTTTCGTTCCTAAATTCATGTAGTTACGTTTTGCGGTCCAGCTTTGGAAACATCCCGTTCTTCTAGAACTCCTAGACAACACTGTGAAATGTACACTGGTTTTAGTTCTAATTATTAATTTCGATGATTCCTCCTGTCACATGTCCAATAAGGCCTAGAATAGGACCTATCCTATGGAATGGACTGAAATGTACGATTTTGGACGACATGAAATTGGTTAGGTATACTCGTACTTCATAGGAGTGAATTTTATGTTCCGCTCATCATCGTCTCTGCGTTATGTACCGGTTGCGCTCCCGCGCGGTACGTGAGGGCTCGGGGTCCGCCTCCCAACTCTTCCTGGCCCACTTTGCTTGTTCTTCGACATCTTTGGTTGTGAGCTTGATGGCACGCATGTCATGCCTGACGACGTCAAGCCATCGCTTCTTGGGCTGACCTCTTCTTCCTTTGCCTGGCATGGGTGGCATGACCAGACATTTGTTCCCTACGTAATATGCCGATCTGCGTAAAACGTGGCCATACCATCGAAGGCAGCACTCTTGCAGATCATCTGCGATGTCACCGACGCCAAAGCTACTTCGAATGTAAGCATTTCGAACGTGATCCTTCTGTTAAAATCCACACATCCACCGCAGTATCTTCATTTCCGTGACGTGTGTCGCTCTAGTGGTCTTATAAACCTGTCCCTTCAGCTTTATCGGCATTTTAGTGTCAAAAATGACACCTGTCACCTCCCGCCATTTGGCCCAAGCTGCGGATATTCGGGCTTTGACGTCGCTGGCAATGTCCCTGGTTACGCTAAGTACAAATTCCAAGTATCTGGTCTGATTTGTGCGTTTGACTTCAATTTCGTCTATGCGCACCGGTAGGGGATCTGCACTGTTACAGGCCATGTACTCTTTCTCTGTCGGTCGCTGACAGCAGCGGCGAACTCATGGGACGAAGTTCCTTCAAGCGGTCACTATCGGGTTTGGCGTCGGCACTGTGTCCGGTATTTACCTCGGGGCTTAATAAAAGCGCAGGTCCATCACAAGGACCCGGTGTAGGGCAGTGAAACTCTCTTCGGGTATGACTTTACAGCTGTCCACTTAGCCAATGTTGTCTCTCTGAGTGAGAAAGTAATCGATCTGGATAGCGCTCCTCCCACTCTTGTAAGTGATTCGATATTCAGCTTTCTTTTGGAAAAACGTGCCAAATCAGCAGCCATACATGTTCAGAATTTCTTCCCCTTCAGCGTTATGGCTCCCAAAACCAAAACTGCCGTGAACAACTGTGACAACGGAATGTTTCGCAGTACTTCCCCGATTCCCAGTATCCAGATCCGCAGTACTCCCAGAACAACACCTTATCCGCTGCAACCGACCTGTGTAGGCGCTTATCAAATTGGTCATGACCCCTTCGATAAACACTTCCACAACCATAAGGCGGTCTCTCACACGCCTTACTACCAAGACGCCGTCTCGAAACTCTTCAAAGAGCACCACTCTCACCCAGTTGTCCCCAATAGGAGAGCCAGTGCATATCAGCTTGTAGCCGTTCCCGATGTTGCGGGACCTGTTGCCTCTCCAACGAGTCTACTGCATGAACGCCACTGCCACCCTTCGCCTCTTGTTGGCTAACGCACAAATAAAGAACGACCCGACCCCAACAGAAGGTCCACTGGAAACAATGCGCCATTTCCGTCACGCACACATTGACGTTACGTTTACAGGCATTCTCACGCAGTTTCAAGCAGTGCTCGGTCGCGATTGTTAACGCGACAATTCGTTGTAGTATCGACTTTAATTGAATATCATTTAATTAAACGATATTATTATTGATAAAATAAAAGTACTTGTATGTATCTAAGATTACTTAATAACATACAAGCAATGCACGCAGAGTCCAAGAACTGATGGGTGACCATTTCAGACTTTGTTACGAGTTCTAATGCCGATGGTGAAGCCAGGTTGACCAAGGTCTTCCGCTAGAGACCCTAGGAATAATTGAACAGTTTCAGGCTCCACGTGACAGTTTTTAACAGAATAAGAAACCGTAATGGCCCCCTTTATGGTTTCTAAGCGCTAGACAGGCATCTAGTCTAATATAAAAAAATTAGCTGACCACCTTCCTTCTCCATTATCAGATCAACTGACAATACCATAATATTGCATTTTCATCAATTTACATGTGTATGAAATTTTAAATTCAATTGATTACCGGGAGAGGGTCAAATCCCAGGTCAGGGATTATTCTCAGGGGCTGATGATATAATCAGAAGGCGATGAGTTTTTAAAAAGTGAATAAACTGTAGGTTATTATAATGTCTGAAGCTGGTATGGAAAATCTAATACACTTGGACACAATCTGAACAGCTTGGGAAGCAATTATGATCACATTATGGCAAGGATTACATTTTGGTCCTTTGCAAGGGACATGTTATTGTTAACGATCTTTCAAATTCTATTCGATATTTTAAATATTCTTTTCAAAATTCAGAATAAATAAAGTAGTTTGTCAGTAAGTTTAGGTAATAATTTTCGAAGACGACAGGAGTGGACCTTCTGTTAGTTTTCTATTTTGTGGTTAACGTATTTAACTGGGCCCGCCCTGGACCCGGTTACCCTAACCATCTTAACACAGAAGTAGGGCAATCCTCCTGCGCGTCTTTTTGAGGCGATGCCCTAAGCGTGTCCGGTTTTCTTAGCTGACCTGCCATAAATTGTTTGGGTTTTGGCTTTTTACATGCGTCGACTCCCATCCGACACAAAGGGTTGTCTTTAAGGAAAGGCCGAGTTTTCAGAGCCTCGTCCGTCTACCAGCAGGTGGACCACATGCTGGTATTGGGCCCTTCAGATCATGGAACATTGCAGAATACTTAGGCCGTTAAGTTTATTTATAAAACAAGATCAATTAAAAACTAAAAGGCTTGAAAATTGTGTTAGTACAACGAAACATAAAATTCACTCCCATGAAGGTAGAATATAACCAACTTTGTCATTCAAAATCGTACATTTCTGTATATTCCACAGGATAGGCCCTAGAATAGATTCATATCGTCATTTACCGCTGCAGGGCAGCATTGAATCGCATGGAACTAAACGGTCAGTCATAAACATCCGCGCGCCGGCTCAGCTTCGCTAGCCGTCTCAAATATTGTACTAGAGCTTAAAACCTAGACTTATCCTAAAACCTAATGAACTTTTCACGTCGTTATTTCCGGGGTGTTATTTATCAAGTTCTCCTGACGGTGTGCTACATGAATGCGCACGATTTGCCTGATATCCAGTCTATTGCCATTTTCAAAAAGCGTGTAAAAGAGTTTTATCTATCCCAGAGCGCTCTTAAGTTATGGATAATGTTTGTATTTAGTATATATTATTATTATATTATAAATCGATATGTATGTATGTATTTATTATAAATAGGGATATACAGGGTGTTCATACGCTCTGGACAAAGCCGAATACTACTAGTTGACTAGAGTATTTAAAACAAAACTGCAAAGTATCATAACAATAAGTCCAGTATTTACCGAAAACTCCACGATTTTAAATTTATCTCTCAGGAGCAGCCTGTATGTAGTTGCGTGGTCTAGAGCGTACCCTAAACATTGCAAAGTCTTTTGAAATGCATTAAAACTCTACGCCAGATGACAGGGTTTTTTGTCTAATTAAAGAAAGATCTATTTTATTTTGCTGTTGAGTAGCAGTTTTTAACAGAGATTTATTATTTGTCCAGACGCTAAGGTCACTCTGTATATAGCATAGGACGTAGGACGTGTCCTATCGGCATCTCATGATCACATCACACGTCCGAAGGCCTGTTGGAAGAGATTTCTTTTAGAAATATATAGCGCCTGTTGTGCCATTTATTACTTTGCCTGTTATTCGCTATGTATTTCCTGTGCACAATAAACTGTTAAATAAATAAATTATTTTTATTGTTCGTCGTAGGACATGGACAACATGGATTCTATTTCAATAAATGATTTGCCGGATGAAATGCTTGAGAACATATTTGTACAAATGTGTGGCAAAGATGTCATAAACGCTGGCAGAGTTTGCCGCCGCTGGAACAACGTGGTATACGGAATAAACGAAAATTTCTGGAGGAGATTATGCTCCGAAGAATACCCTAATATTTATAAAGAAAGCCACAGAGTATCGGGGCTAAAATGGCAAGAATTGTACTATTCATTCTCACTCTGGGAATATGTGACTGCTGCGGAAATACGTGTTACCGATGTACAATATGTCGGCGAGAAGCAAGGTTTTCAAGCTAAACTAAACCTTCTAAAAAATTGTGTTATCTCTTTTCCCATCTGTACTTCTCCAAAAGAGAATAAATATCATGAATACGATACAGTCATATATTACGACGTGAATACGAGAAAGGAAATTAAGAGAGTAACACATGGTGTAGGTTTCAGAAATTACATTGAAAATGATGAAATAATCACTTTTCAAATCAAGGAAGGAGGTAAACACATAGTACGAGTTATACCCAAAGTGAGAGAAGACCAATGTAAGGACCTGATTGTGGAGCGAAACATGAACGTTGAGATTTTAGGCAATGAAATATTTTACCAATTAAAGAATGATATGGGGAGAACTATAAAGTTCTGCAGGATGAGAGTGGTCATCAGTAATAAAACTGTAGAGTATGAAAGTACTGAAGTATGCACGGATGGTTGGGATGACATAGTGGATGTCAATTACATTAATGATAAATTATATGTGAGCGTATTTTCATATGAGGGAAGCGGCCACATGTTAATAGCTGAGCTAAAAAATGATTATCTTGAAATTATACTTGATGTGGATCATTTGGAAAAAATAAAACAATACGGGTTATGCTGGACGAAGATATATAACCGGGACCGGGATATAATTGACTGGTTGACCAGTCTGGATAGGATGGACTATGACTATATATTTAATATTGATTCTAAGTCCATAGTGTCTCCGCTAGCCTATGGCTCACACTTGCTTACGAGCACCACCCAATCTGAGACCGAACCAGGCCTACTCCACATTTTCCTTAACCCTTTCAATATTACTGGTTGGATCACTCTCTGGGGAGCAGAACCGACACTCTCAATTAATATAGATGATTCTATTTCAGGAAAGATAGAACGTCGTACATGCAAAAAGGGTAATTATTTAGATCAGATAGAAGTGATTGAAACTGTTAACGGACATATGTTGCTTTTAGTTTACTGTCAGAGGTTACTCATAATTGACCTTATTCATGCATATGTTCATTCACTCTGCCCTCGCTGTGTACATGATATGAAGGAAGAGTTGAGGCCGACAAAAAGAAAACGTTATCATTAAGTTAAAATCGATCAGAAAGATATTACCTGTTTTGATTGATACAAGTATTGATGGAGCTACTGGTTGTTGTACATCAATCGATTGCGGGCTCGTGCGATCACAGTGGGCAGCTCTTTAATCTATGCGTAGGTGAGGCACAAAACCAACCAGATCTCCAAATTTGTACGAAAGATGACGGCTATAGATTTAGATTTATTTATTTCTCTCTAAAAGTTCTTACATCATGATAATATTCTTATTATAGATTACATTTGTTCAATTAAAGAGATCGTTGAGTTATATGCATGGAATTATTACATAGATAATTGCTTTCATGCCAGAAAGCAAATAATTAATAAATTAATATAATATAATAATCAATGTCAAAATAGAATATTAATAAGTACATAAAATTACAATAAGGTAAAATGATACAAAGCATGTCAAAGTTTCAAAATAATAGTACCAGTAAGGTAAGTAACTTATTCAAATAGTGAAACATAATGGTAAAAGTTAAAATTAAATATCCCTTATTAAATACAAAAAATGTCAATAAATGAAAATAAAACTCAAACTGAATAAAATAAAATAAAATTGGATAAAAGAATTGAAAATTTGATAATAATATCAAACAAGTAACTTTTAATCAAGTCAGAAATAAAAATTATATTGTGTGATAAATTCATTAATGGAATAAAATACATTATCCAATAAAAAGTTTTTCAGCCGGCGGGCAAACGCTTCGATTTCAATAGACGCGGGTAGGTATATACCAAAGACATTTTGTTTGACATTAATTAATTTGTCATTTAATTAATATTAATTTAATAATATTTTAATTTTAAATAGATGAATCTACCTTTGTGGTAATTCAACAGTTATTCCTTTGACATGTTTAATATTTTTAATATATTCACATTGTTGACATTACCAGTTTTACATTGTGTAATTTTGTTTTATGTTTTATTATTAATATTATTTATTTATTAATTATGTAAATATTATAGCTTACTACTAAGAAAGTATTGGAACATTTTAAATGTTGCTGATGATCTCATTAATAGATTTAAGTATGTAGGTATAATAGTATATTAATATATCTGAATTCTGTAAAACGAGAAAAAAAACTAATATTTGTAAATAACTGTTATGGTGTGTATGTACCTCCAAATTTGTACGAAAGACTACGGCTATATACTAAAGATATATTGTTTGACTTTCATTAATTTGTCATTTAATTTATTTTTATTTTAAATCGAAGAATCTTCCTTTGTGGTACTATTTTGCTTATTGACATTACACTTACCTAATCCTTTGACGTGTTTAATATTTTTAATACAGGGTGTAAAAAGACCACTAGCATTAATTGAAACCTAATATTCTACCCATGAAACTGAACAACTCCCCAAGAAACATACCGTTTCCGTCATGTGGGACGGTGACATCGACGAGCACTGCTCGGCGCTTCGATCGATCTGTGAGCACGATATCAGGTCTATTGGCTACAATGGTCCTGTCCGTGATCATAGATCGATCCCAATTGAGCGTGGCAAGACCATTTTCAAGAACTGGCGCTGGCACATATTTATAATATGGCACCTCAGACTCCACAAGACCATATTGAAGAGCAAGTTGCTGGTGAATAATCCTGGCTACCAGGTTATGTCTGTGCAAGTACTCGCCATTAGCAAGATGACCACAACCGGATGTAATATGCCTGAGTGACTCTCCCGGACAGCGACATGCACGACAAATTATTATTATTATTATTAAGTATTACTACTATTAGGAAGTATTGGAACATTTTAAATGTTACTGACGATCTCTTTGATAGATTTAAGTGTGTTTATTAATATATCTGAATTATGTAAAACGAGAAATAAAAAATCTAATGTTTGTTAATATAATAGGACCACGATAAGTCCGTATTAACTGACAGTAGTATAAATTATAAATTGTAGATATGGCAATAATCTGGGGATAATCTGTCGTTGTCAGTCCTTCTTGTAAACATTCAGTTATTTGGTCACTATTAGCTTGATCCTGTACTTTTAGTTTGTCAAAAAAAGTAATCATGCTGAAAATTATCTCCCGCACTTCCTTTTTAATTGTTTTGCCCATTATTTAATTATATTTTTCACGACTCACGAACATAAAGAATCCTACTGAAATAAAATTGTTTGTTTTATCACGTTTAAAAACTTGCCAAACAGAGATTTTTATGTTATTTTTTTTTTAATAAGCGTTTCGGGCTTATCGTGGTCTTATTATAACTGTTATGGTATGTATGAGATAGAGTTTTTAAGCTATGAGTAGGTAGGTGTGGTCACAGAACACAATACCTTTTATCTTAGATCATGTTTTGGTTAACATATTGGGCTCCAGTTACAGCCTTTCTATATTGTTACATAAATATCCCTTACATTTCTTAGTTTTAAATATGTAGTTACAACATAGGTGTATACAATAATACTTAATACTCAAATGTTTATTGTAATAATAATATCAAATAAACAATAAACACACAATGTCAATCTTAAACCGTAGTTTTTTTACATTGCACCACTCTGTGCCATTCTGTGGCTATTCTGTATGATGATGGACAGCTTCTGCAAACTGCTAAAGGAATGATCCCAGGAATGAATCCTAGCATAGGAAATATATGCTGGGATTGCTGGGGGCTGATTTAGATGAATACCTACTTTTTACCAATTTACACTTTATTGTTGGTAATATAATAAATAAATTACAATAGGTATTGTAAGCTGGGATTGCCCAGCATACATTTCGTGGTATTTGGGCCTGCGTTTACTACTTCCGCTAGAAACAATTCCTGCCTAGATCATGTCTCACTCTAAAGTAAAAAAAAACTTATTCATTTGTTTATAGTCCAGGAACGGTGCCGCCGATCTCCATTCGCATGATACTATCCCTCTGAAATTACATAATAGAATTCGTACCGCCGATCTCCGGAGTAGTTGGGAGCATAGTAACGATTCGTTTCGCACTTTTATTTTGAAACATCGTATTTTGTAATTTTTTTTTATGTCATACGTTAGGCAAACAGGCAAGCGGGCCACCTGATGGAAAGTGGTCACCACTGCCTATAGACATTAGCAACACCAAGAATATCGCCAATGCGTTGCCCACCTCTATAACACGTTGCTCTGGCAGCAAAAAGGCAAATGCCACTCCACTGCCAAAGCCACAGTTCCCCAAATCCCCACTCTATGGAGCACTGGAAACCTTACTCACCGGCAGAAACAATACTATTTAAAAGAGTGTTATTTAGCTGCGATATTCTGTAAGGTGGAGTTACTTCCCCAGTCGTGCGGCTCCAATTCGAACAAGATACCCCGCTATGCCCTACCTCTCTTAAAAAATTGCTTAAAATGCTAGAAATGTACTTTATAATAGACTACATTTAAATTATTTTCGTAATTTGTCATTTTAGTACATCAAATGTAATCTGCAGCGTTATATTTATTAATGAAATAAAATGATAAAGCGTGAAAATTATGTTAGTGTTCAGTGTCAGTGTTGGTTCCATTTTCCCATAATAAGAATTAAAATAAAGAATTGGATATCAAAGGGATTACGCATTAGTTGTAAAACGAAAAAGACACTAAGATTAAAATATTATAAATGCAATGTACTTGAAATATTTAGCATTATTAAAAAGGTGCATAACGTGGACACAGAGGAATATTATTACTTTGAATATTATTATTATTACGCGACTTCCAGTTTGGAAGTCGATGAACAGGTTGCGTGCCCAGGTCGGCAGATCTAAAGAAAATTTGTGTAGATGGAGTAACCCCATCAACACCACGAAAAGCGCCTGCGAGTGTGGAGCCTCGCCGCAGACCATGGCGCATTAGCTCGTCTACCCGGCCTGCCCCGACTCCTGCTCGCTCGAGGATGCATTCAGTGCCTCAGATAGTGCCATCCGCGTTGCTCGGTTTTGGTCTGGGAAAATATAAGTAACGAATAATAAAAAAAATCAATTTTATACCTAACCTATTGATCATTGAAACGATAAGAAGAAAAGAAATATTAATAATAAATTAATTAAGAGTAGTAAAAGTATTGGAAAAGCCACTTTTAATGTAATAAAACAGGAAAATAAAAAAATAAACAAGGTAAATTATATAGATAAATTTAGTCACTATTCAAATATTGAATGACCCATTGAGCATTGCAAATGCTTCTTATTATTTATTTTGTTGATATCGCATCCGACATAGGTACCTACATAGTGTGCCAAAATAAAGTAAAAACATAAACTCGCGTTACAAATACAATATTCAGTAAACTTATTGACGAGGCAGAACTACTTAAAATTATAATTAAATTGAATAACACAAATTCGGAGGGATATGACAGAATCTGTACTAGGATGGTAAAGCCTTGCATAAGCAGATGAAATAAGTGAGGTGTTAGTTCATCTTATTAGCTCTGGTAGTTTTCCTGACATAACTAAAATCGAGTTAAATCTCTTTTTGTACACTAGTTCCACTTAATTATACAAATATTAAATTGCAAACGGTTAGAATTACTCATCTTGTTGCCTGAAGATGAGTAATTCGAAGCCTGAAGATCTTACCAAGCCCTGGGTTGTAGATACGTCAGCGACGCGAGGCACCCCGTCCTTCCCGATGAATATCTTGTTCACGTGTCCCATACGCCAACATAGTGGAGGAGTGTCCTTACTTATTAGGACAAGGTCATTGACTTTTAGTTCTTTGGTTTTATGGTGTCACTGCGTGCGCTGCTGCAGCTCAGCAATATAATCGCCAGTTCACCGTATCCAGAAATGTAGACGAGTTGCTCTATACGTTAAAAAAGGGAAGAGGCGATTGGAGTTGCAGCCTATTAGGCTAGGCAACAACGACAGTGGCCTACCGATTAGAAAGTGTCCCGGGGTCAGCGGAAGGGCTCATGTAAATGTGGTGGTGGTTGCGTTGGAGGCGCAGCATGGGTCACCAAAGCGGTATGAGCTTTTAACTCCGGTAATTCGACTACTTCAGTTATTTTGTTTTGAGGCCAAGCCTCCTGCGGCTGGAACAAATATGATGGACCATTCCACTATATATTAGACTATCCAATGGCATAAGTATTTAGGTATCGTGATGCGAGATCAGCAGGGTTTTTGGAAGTAGGTACGTGGAGCTACTTTGCAGTTTCAAAGGAAGTTTGCTCATTTAGTTTTACTACTCTATTTTATCGGTTTTATTTTATATTTATTTTTTATTTATTATTTCTCAATGCATAATGACAATTTTAATACCTCGAGTCCAAGCATGTGCCTAAAAACCAAATGGTATTTGAACATAGCAGCCCAAATAGGCCAGGGCCTGTGCTAGGGTCGGTAGCCGGGCGGTTGAGTATTCAATTCGTAAGCGAGAGGTACCGGGTTCGAATCCCGCTGCGGTCATGTACCAATTACTGTAGTATATTATAAGTAGGTACAATAGAATTGTTGTTTATGCATCCACCCGCAAATACGGAATAAACTAGTTGCTTATTCTCACAGTGTCGTTGTTGTTATTAGTTCCCCTATTAAAATAATGTATAGTGTCAGGTGTGGTCCGAGGGACATTAAATGAGACTTTCGATGGTGTAAAACTGGTGTGTGACGTAACAACCTGTGAAAATGACTTCTCCGGCGTCTACGTACGTTACACACAACACTTCGTTGCAAGAACCTACGCCGTTAGCATGCGACGGCAATATGGCGGTCAAATGGAAAGAATGGAAATCTATCTATCTTTGATTTCTATTTGATTGCTTCAGGACGTAATGAGGCACCAGTTAAGGAACGATGAGCTGTATTTTTGCACGTTATCAGCAAATTTAGGCGAGAATTGTACGAGGAATATGATTTTGATCCAAAAGAAATAAACAATTACAATACTTTTGTAAAAAAATTTGAAGCTAAATTGGATCTGCAAAAAAATGTCAACTACGAAAGACACTGTTTCTTCGAAACCATTTTATTAATTTATTCGTATGGCATATTAATATAAAAATAAAGACTATATTAGGTACAATTAAATCTCCAGATCTATTTTACAAGACTTGAGCCACATCATGTTTTCGTCAATTAGGCCGATCAGGTCATCGAGCGGGCCTCCGGTGTACCGCGTTAAAGGACACTCGGAGATAATGTGCTGGATATCCTGCACAGCGGCACCACAAGAACAGGCTGGAGAGTCTATCCATCCACAGCGGTACCTGTACTGAGCGCAGCGTTCATGACCTGTGCGGAGTCTATTGAGGGTACACCAGTCACGCCTCGGGAGCTCAGAACCCCTCACCACAGAGCCCAGGATAAACTCAGCGCCCAGTTTTTCTGACATTTCGGAATTCCACGAGTTAGACTTGAGGTCGAATTCCTGTTGCAACAAAGTCGAAGCGATCACATGTGCTGCATTTTTGGACTTCAGGCGGAGTTTTGAGGTGTCCAAGAACTCCGGGCATATGGGAAGGCTGGGGCTGTCGCGAATCTTCCGAGCCTCCCGTAATAATGCATTTTTTCTCTTTAAGTCGGGAGGAGGAATTTGGCACAGCACGGGCAGCCAGTGGGTAGGTGTAGAAGTTAAGGTTCCAGAGATACAGCGCATGACCCTATTTAGTTCTGTGTCTACCCTCAACCAAACCGGAGCGCAGTATTCCGCCGTGGAGTACATAAGTGACAGAGCCGAGGTACGAAGCACATCAGCGCTTGCCCCCCAGGATGTACCGGTTAGTTTCTGGGTGATATTAAAACAACTCTGAAGCTTGCGAGCTGCTCCAATTAGGTGGTCTTTAAAAGTGATAGAACGGTCAAGAGTGACGCCAAGATACCTCGGGGCAAAGTTGTGCCTTAACATGTGGCCAACAATAGACACCTTGAGTTCACGCCTAGCAAATCGGTTGCAGAGGTGGAAACAACCGACCTCAGTTTTACTTTTACTAGGAGTCAGCCGCCATATTCTGAAAAACCTTGCTAGTGTTGCCAAATTATCCGATAGCGTGCGCTCCAAAACAGAGAAAGACCTATGCTGGGTCACAAGACAAATGTCGTCTGCTTATATAAATTGAAATTGTTTTCGGCAGATCGTGCAAGTAAAGATTGAAAAGAACGGGCGCCAATCATTCGAAACCATGTTTCGTCGAAATTTCGACGAAATTTTAGTCGAAATTTTAATCCTCACGCAACTGATAAGAAATATAAAGGACATTCAACTAAGAGAACGTCTAGTTCGTCAAAAGGACTTGAGTTTAGTAAATGCTGTGGTATGGTGCCGCGCAGCCGAAGTGGCAGGCGCACAGGCGGCCGCGCTGCGCGGCGGCGAGCCGGCCGGGGCGGCGCGTTGAAGCAGCTGAGTGTGCGCCCGCGCCGGCGCCACCCTCCCCGACCGCCATGTCCGCCGCGACCGCCGCGACCGCCCCGACCACCCCGACCACCGCGATCGCCGCGATCGCCCTAGCCGCAGCGCCGTTGCTTATCAGCCGCGGGCAAAACAAGACAAGTGCTCACGATGCAGTTACATACACGTGAAAAACAAATGTCCGGCATTCAACGAGTATTGCTATCACTGTGAGAGGCGTGGACACTTCGTGCGATGCTGCGAAAAAGTAAAGTACAGGAACGTACGAGAGCTGGCGTGTGATTCGGACGACTCGACGTCGGACTGCGAGATCGAGGAGCTTTTCATTGATGCACTCGGCGATGACTCATCATCAAGCTTTAATGGGTGGTATGAAAAAATCAGCGTTAATGGTATGTACATACAGTTTAAATTAGACTGTGGAGCAGATACGTGTGTTATGTCTTAAAATCAATTTAAAACAAACGGTTATGATAAGCGTATTTTAAAAACAGGCAACTTTGTATTGCGAGACGTCAGCAGACGAATCCTACCAGTGGTACCTAGGTTATTTCCATGCGAAATTAAGCCATAGTAAATGATACATGAATGAAAACCAATTCGTTCTAAATGTTGATTGTAGCAACTTATTAGGAAGATCTGCTTGTGAACAACTTCACTTGTTAATTCGTTTGCAAATAAATAATGTAAACTATTTAAATAAACATTTTTCTAATGAATGAAAATGAAAATGAAAAAGTATTTATTGAATTAGGATTACGTTAATTAATCTCTTTTGAAACGTCAAAATCTAATGGAAAGCAAAGAGAAAGTCAAGCGAGCTCATCAAGGTAGGGGGCGACGCATGCAGACCGATCAGCGCGCACGAGCGCTCACACCGGCGAGATACCGGGCACCGACACACGCCACGCACATAGAAGGTGTAGAAATCTTTATAGACGACATACTAGTTTGGGGCACTACGAAAGAGGAGCACGATAAAAGATTACAGATGGTCTTAACAAAAGCGATACAATACGGTGTGAAATTCAACAGGGACAAATGTGAATTATGTAAAAGTAGCGTGTCATATCTAGGTCACATATATGATTTAAATGGAATGAAGCCGGTCGAAAATATGGTGTTGGCGATAAAAACAATTGAATCTCCAAAATCTCGCAAGGAATTGGAGCGATTTCTAGGCATGGTGAATTATTTGTCTAGGTACATTCCAAGTTATTCGGAGATATCAAACCCTTCACGGGAATTATTGAAAAAAGAGAGAGCTTGGCAGTGGCATTCACTTCATGAAAAAGCGTTCAACAAATTAGAACATTGCATAGTGAACGCTCCAGTTCTTCGTTACTACTCGCCAGCAGAGCCGGTGACTCTGTCGGTGGACGCGAGCGCGCACGGGCTGGGCGCGTGCCTGCTGAAGAGCGGGCGGCCCGTCGCCTACGCCGCACGCACGCTCGCGCCAGCGGAGACACGCTGGGCCCAAATAGAAAAAGAACTCTTGGCGATAGTTTATGCTTGTATATAATTCCATCAATATATATATGGCCATGATAACGTTACAGTAGAGAGTTATCATAAACCGCTGGAAACAATATTTAAAAGAAGTTTAAATGAAACTCCAGCTCGCCTCCAAAGGATGCTCTCACGACTCCAAAAATACACTTCTTTATGTTAAATACGTACAGGGTAAATTTATGTTTGTTGCTGATACACTGTCACGTGCAGCAAAAATCGGATATGTGCAGCAAAACAGAAATTCACGTTAACACCGTATTCGAAAGCAGTAATATATCGATGGCTAAATTGGATAAAATTAGAATAAAAACTGAAAAAGACAATACATTAAAAACAATAATAAACTATTATGAAAAAGGATGGCCACATACGGAAAACTTACTAGAGAGTGAAGTGAAACCTAATTGGTCTATTAAGGAAGAGTTAAATGTAATTAGGTATAGATGAGTAGGTAATATATAGGGAAAGCAAAGTTGACGACAGGCCAGTATCAAGTAAGATAGCAAGATAGAAAAAAATGGGAGATTCAAAATAAAATAAATGTTCGTGGACAAATTCACAAAGCGCCATCTAGCCCCAAACTAAGCAAAGTTTTTACTATGGGTGCTAGATAACTGATATACTACTTAAATACTTTTAAATACATACTTATTATACATGGAACACCCAGACCCGTAACAGAAATTGAAATTCATCATTACAATTTCTGCCCGGCCAGGAATCGAACCCGGGACCTCTTGCGTGGCAGACCGGCATGTTGACCATTAACCCCACTCAGCGGGGCTATTGGCTAACTCAGTTGACAACTGTATTTGACACTAGATAATTCTACACCACGTCATCTACGTTGAAAACTGGCAATAGCGTCTACCAAATTAGAGTAGTGTCAGATATTTTTATGTCAAATTCAGTTGTCCACTGAGATAGCCGATAGACCCTCAGGTCGTCATAGTCGTACATTGCCTAATGTACCTGGATAATACAGCTCTGTGCTAAAATACCTCCTTCCACAAGCGCCGCACTGCTTTCAGATACACTTGAAAGCGTAGGTTGTTTACTTACTTAATAATAGCTTAATTAGGTGTCGCTTTAATATTTTACGGTAAAGATATATGTACGATATATTTACAGTAGAGTTAAATTCGCAATAATAATTTAGTCCCATTAATTGTAAAATGTGTTAAAACAAAAGTGTTCTTACTAAAATTAAAATCGCGAGCGATAAATGTGAACTAATTACAATATAATGACATATTTTTATAATATTATGTGCGTAGTTTCTCCAAAGCAGTACGAGAATAATCTAAATTCTGAATATTAAATAAAGAACTGAACTTGATTACTTTCAAGTGGTTAAAAGAGTTGTAAACGGCGGTGTGAAAGGTAGCTCTGCATTTATACAGACGGTACAAAGCTTTTTGTACACTTATTCAGCTATGTTGCTACTATACAAATTGAGCATTTTATTTTGTGCCCAAATTGCTTGAATATCGTCTGTGTAAAACAGTTATAGGTACAAAACAGTCAGCTATATAAACTTGAAGTTTCTAGAAATGCTTTTGTACAAAAATTATTCAGCCTATCTGTGTTGCTTGGCAAAATACTTAATATCTAAATGGGTACCAATTTAAGTAGACAATCCTGAAATTGAATCATAAATGAACTTTTTGATCTGGCGCCCACAGCACAGCCACAGCAAAAAAAGTTTGTGGATTCCTCGGTTGTATTGAGTTGAAATTATGTTTGGGTGAAGTTTTTTATGTGTCCAGCCCAGAATTTCGTATCGGTACCTGGTATCGATATCCTGGGGTGGGCACCAGACCATTCTGGGGTGGTGCCCGTCTCTAAAGAGACCGTCTCTTTAGAGGCGGACAACGCATTGGTGACTCCCCTGGTGTTGCTGATGTCCATAGGCGGCGGTGACTACTTTCCATCAGGTGGCCCGCATGCCTGTTTGTCTTCCGGATAACATACAAATAATAATACTTCTTCAAAAACTGGCATTTGTCCGGTTTTACCCCACAAGTTAAGGCATAACCGGGTATGCTTTTTGGTGATACCCGATCGTTTCCTATTCCAGTGGCGTTACTGTCATACAAGCCCAAAAGCCGGGCTTGCCTTATAAGAACAATTATCGATAAAAAATCAAAGATAATGCGAGCGCGAACTATTTAAAGTTCGCGCTCCTAATGCTTTTCAAACTGCCGCGCCGCACAGCAGCGCCATCGTGCGCCTAGGTTACGAAACACGATCCGAACGCACACGCAAGTTGAGGAAATTGAGACTCGGTCAGTCATCTCGCTCGCACGCGCTGGCTTGTAAGCGGGCTTTGATTCCGGCCGGTATGTCTCTTTCTTACATATGAAAACTGTCCTATAATGAGATATAACTATACGTTTGTTTATATGGTAAATTGTACGAGACTTTAAGCCCTGCATGCGTATGAAGTTGTACACGGATCTTTGAAAATGGCAACTTCGCGCATGCGCAGTAGGTACGTTTGTTGAATGCTGTAATACGTACCAACTTCACTATTGTTTTGTTTGAGCCGTTTGGGCGGATAAGTAATTAGTTTTTTGTTGTGTTTGTGTTGTGTTTTGTAGTAAAAGTGATTTAATTAGATTGATCAACAATAGACGAAGTAGAGTCCCTTGTGATGGTTTAAAATGTGCACAAGTTTTGATTTGCATGGAAAAGGTAAAGTTTTTAATCATTTCTCAGAAAATAACAAATTATTTCCTTATATGTATTCCTATTATACCTATTTCTCAGATTAGTAAATCGCTTATAAGACAGTTTTATAGATCGGTGTACCAAACTCCTTGAATTGTTGGTTGTCTCTCTCACAAGTTATATTGCTGGTATAAAACTGAAGAGTGATAAGTGAGGATTGATCAGTAATGTGGCAAGGGGATGGATTTATTTTTAATAACCGTAAAATCTACACAAACTTCATCTCTCGGCTTGCCTTACTCTGAACCCCTAGGCACGCCACTGTCCTATTCCTATTATCCTACTACTATTATAGAAAATAAAGTGTGTGACTATGGATGGATGAATGGATGCAAGTGTGTAACTCTTACTACTTCACGCGGTAGCAGGGAGTAGGAACCCAATTCTGCGCGAATAAATTAGTGGAAAATAAGTTTGTTTTTATATACACCTTTTTTTATTATACAAAATGTTGTCCACTGAAGGGCCAATAACGGGCATTCAATTTGCATTTAAAAACAAAATATTAGATTAGATTCATTTATTGCCCAAAGTGATTTTTTTTTCATTATGTTGGCAAACAAGTATACGGCCTGATGGTAAGCAGTCACCGCAGCCTATGAACGTTTGCAATACCAGGGGCATCACCCATGCGGTGCAGACCCCAACAAGTACATTTATATACAAAATATGCATCAATTTTATTGATAAGCGATACAATATAATTAATCGAAACATAATAAAATATTATTATACTTTACAAAAGTACATATATGATCAAAAAGTCAACTAAATAAATCAACGGCTTAAAAATAAATTTATGAATGTCATAATAAAATAATAGAAATGTCAAAATTCAAATGTCACAATAAATAACAGTAAAATAATAAAAAACATCAAAATAAAAACCACACGTTATGTAATAATATAATGACAACTCGAAAAAAAATGCCCATAGCTTAATAGTATTATTAATTATAAATTTTAACATAATCTCATAATATTATTTAACGGAGTACAACGATAAGAGTTAAAATGTGCGAAAGATACCTGTCTCAGTGCTTCCGTGGATATTAGTGGTTTTAGTTTCTTTAAGGCAAACACCGCACCACTCAGCCTATCTTTATCAACATGGCACTTCCAGTTAAGGTTCGAGTCCAGCATGAAGCCGAGAAACCTACACTCACCGCAAAGTTGTACCGGATTATTCATAAGACACAGGGGTGTGGAGTTTACAGTGTTAAATAGTAATTTATTACTGTAAAAAGCTTGACGTTTGATTTTATAGATATTTAATTTAAGGAAAATTCATATTGAAGAATTTTCTAACCAAAGTTTGCACAATTTAAACAAAACCAACTCATTATCATAAAAGGACATTTTTCCTTCCCTTATTCTACTACGGCCTTTAAAATGTGCACAATCTCAACCTCTACACGAAGACATTAAAGGGGCGATCGTATCTAGTTAATCTCATGCCGATTAAAGTTAGTAGAATAAGATAAGGCTCTCTGTTGGTCGGTGCGCATTCGAAACTAGCGCCGCGAAATGATTGACGATCGAGGGGGTTACGTTCCTTTTCCGTTTCTATGTACTTGCTTAAACCCTTATTCCAAGAGCATCTTTCAGATCATCAACAAATATATTAGCTATGTTATTCTGTCCTCCGTGGAATCGTACCATTATCTATAATTTTAAAATTGCTGTAGACATGACTATTATTGCATCGATTCTTTGCCATTGTGTTAAAAGGAACGTTAATAAAAACAAAATGCAAAACCGCGACAGACTACTGCGACTGCGCGGGGGAGCGGCAATTTTGAGGGGTGAGCGGTCGGGTCGTTAGGGCTAGCTCAATTCACTCGATTCACTCAGACCTAGGTCACAGCGAGGTCTTCGTGGGAGCATAATAAATGTGAGTACAGTTTTGTCATTTATCATCAATGTCTCCTTAAATTTAATCGGAATAGAATGAAATATAACATTTTCTTAGTTTGTTACCATAGCAACATACGGCCGGCATCCTTTTGATTTGTAATAATTACCTAGCGCATTCCGACATTTTACCTAAAATGTCAATTGAAATACATATGACATTTCTTTTAACACTTGCGTAAGCCTGTTTTGTACCTTTTCATACAAATTTTAACACGCTACTTGTAAATTATATTTTTGTTCATTGTTGTGGTTTTCGTTGATTCGTGTTCTGCTCATGCTCAGTATGAATTAGACATAAAGCGCAGGCGTAGCTCCCTATCGATTTATGTTTTTGTTACTGGGCGACATTTGCAATTAGTTTAATATTTTTGGTTTCATAAAATGCTTTGTTAAGGTAAGTTTTTCAGATCCTTATTCTGAGCAACTACACTGTTGCACTCATAAATCCAAACAAACTATCAAACCCAGTCAAACTGAATCTTCAACCGCGTCGCATGATGGCAGTTTTAGAAAAATATCCGCGGATTATGGGTCCTACGTTTTATTATAAACTATCATCGCATTTACAAAACGAGCCATATGACGAAACATTTGGGCGCGAACTGAAACATCTTTTATTGAATAATCCGTTGTAGGTACTCAATAAGAGAGTATCACGAAATTTGCTCGAAATAGATTCCTATTATATAATTGTATTATATCTATTGTTTATTATATTATTTTTAAATTGACGTTGTTAACGTATAATAAGTTATTTGATTTTACTTTGACATATATTATTTACAATTATGATTATTTAATTGTGATTTCTTTAATCTAATCCAGATGTAACAATTATATAAAATAATTATTGTTTTTATATAATTCATTTCTTTGACATTGTGTTATTTAATGTTATTTAATTATCAGACATTTGAATTTTTGTATAAATATCTACTTATACAGGGTGACCTTAGCCTCTGGACAAACGATGAAACCCTGTTTAAAACTGCTACTCAGCTGATTAATTAGACAAAAAACATAAACCTTTGTTTTTGCTAACAAATTAAATTGTAACTTAATCGGCAACAATTACAACATACCTTCTGTATCACGAAAACACCAACGAATTGGTCTAGAATTTATTATTGACATTCATGACATGGCACTTGAGAAGCGAGTGACGTCATGTCACACTTCAAATTATTGTCAAATTACAATACAATTTATTTTATTTTATTTAAGCTGTCAATTGGTGTGGAGTTCTCATGCAATTCAAAAGAGTTTACAATGTTTATAGTATTTCCTAGAACACGCTACTACATACAGGCTGCTCCTGAGTGATAAATTTAAAATCGTTGAGTTTTTGATAAATATCTGGACCGATTTTTATGATACTTTGCAGTTTTGTTTTAAATACCCTATTCAACTAGTAGTATTCGGCTCTGTCCAGAGTGTAAGGACACCTGTATGAGTACTGTAACTCTGACGATCCCTAAATGAAAACACATTTTTGACATATTAAATATGACACGTTTGGTGTTTGGCATTGTAGAATAGCACCAACCCCTTTTACTCATGGGTGTCGTACAAGTCGACTAATGTTTTCGAGGCAAAAGATCAAGTCTGGAAAATGGGCAGCAGCATTTTCCATTGTTATATTTAAACACTGAGATCTCCAACCCGCCTGCTAAGCGTGGAGATTATGGCAATAACCTCTCCTTTCGTGGGAGAGGCCCTAGGTCCTGCAGTGGACTGTTACGGACTGTGATGATGATGATGATAATGAAATTGTCTACTTTACGGTCATACATGCCTGAATTATTTAACTTAAATATGAACTTAACAAGTTAGAGCCCTTTATTCCATAATGTTACACTTTCCTGGCCAAACTTTCATAATTTACGCAATCGAAGGCCTTGAATAAATCGCAGAAAACCCCTAAGGCATCACATGATTCCTCCCAGGAGTCCCAGGACCCGAAGACATGTTTAATTAGTTCAACACCTGCATCGGTTGTTGGACGACCCCGTGTAAAACAGAATTGTTTATGATACAATAGATTATTTCCATAAAAATAGAGTTTTAATTGCTTTAATGTGATTTTCTTGTCTGATATAAAAGTGGGATCTGTTGTGCCTGTTTCAAACATAGGAATAATTTTACTATGCTTCATCAGTATAGGAAATTCGCCATTTCCAACACATTTATTAAATACTAGCAGCCGCCCCGTCTTCGCATGGGTACTACTACGGGTACACGGGTTACTTTCAAGCGAAAATTATTCGATTACGCACACGACCGCTGCGTAGGGAGCCGCGCGGGACTTTATTTCTTGATGACATTGACTCCCCTTCCGTACCCCGTGCTGCCTAGATAGCCGAGCGGACTGAGCGGCGAACACGCGACTTTTTTCTAATATTCACATTTTTAAACTCCTGATATCTTTCGAATGGAATGTCTGAATTAAATAATTCAAAAAGTTATATAAAGGTATTGAAGCAGTCGTGAATATGAAGTTATTGATAAGTAAGTTAAGAGCGTTTTTTAGCGGCGACATAACTACAATAGTTAGACATATACTGTCGTGACACTTTTTGTAGATAATGATGTGTTCTGCAAAGTCATAGTACATTATTTTGTTCTATCATCAATAGTTTTCGCAGCACATGCGATGTAAGGAATTTTTTGGGTATTTTTTACACCTTGGGTTACATTATTGGAGTTTTATTAATGATCCGTAATTTTTTAGAAAATAATATTTAGCCTATGTCACCCGGGGATAGTGTTGCTTCCAACGGTGAAAGAATTTTTGAAATCGGTGCAGTAGTTTCGAAGCCTATTCAATACAAACAACCAAACAAACAAAAAATCAAACCTTTCCTCTTTATAATATTATTATTATTATATATAGTATAGATAGATAGATATAGATATTCGTTAAGTGGACAGCAATAACATCAATTACCGAGCTATTAATTTTAACTGACATACCATCAACGTCGGGCAGTCGCTTAAATTTTTATGGTTTTAAAAGCCGTAACTATATACTTCTATGCTTCTTCCATTCACTTTACCTCATGGTAGTATCAGATGCTGTCTGACAGTACATGTAATATAAAGTTGAACAAAAGTGGGCTGGGCATAGAGCCCTGATGTACCCCAACCGTTACAGGGAACGGATTGGTATCACCAACAGCAGTCCTAACTATTGAATCGGAATCGCGGTACATGTCTCGGATAATGCCAATATGGGCCTCGGGCACTGACTTAGACCGTAATGCCCACCAGAGAGAAAGTGATTATATGATCAGCTTTCTTTTGAAAAAACGTGTACACGAAGGCCAGATCAGCAGCCATACACGTCTGGAGATTTTCTTCCAGTTCAGCGTTACGGCTGAAAACCAAAACTGCCGTAAACTCACCCACGTGACCGTTCAGATCGCTACCCACAACAATACCCTATGATAACGGAATGTTTCGCAGTACTTCCCCAATTTGTTCCCAGAACAACGCTTTATCCGCGTCGCTGTAACCGACCTGTGGAGCATAGGCGCTTATCAAGTTGGTCACGGTCCCTTCGATAAGCACTCCCATAACCATAAGGCGGTTGCTTACACGCTTTACATCCACAACGCCGTCTCGAAACTCTTCAGAGAGCACCACTCCTACTCCGTTGTCCTTACTCGGAGAGCCAGTGTATAACAGCTTGTAGCCGATCCCAATGTTGCGGGACCTGTTGCGTCCCCAACGAGCTCCTGTACGAACGCCACTGCCACCCTCCGTCTCTTGTGGGCTAACGTCTTTAACCAGGCCGCCCTGGACCCGGTAACCCAAACCGTTTAATACAAAAGTAGGGCGATCCTCTTTCGCGTCGTTTTGCGGCGACGCCTTATCCGTGTTCGGTTTCCTTTGTTGACCTGCCATACATTTTATGGTGTTTTGGCTTTTTACATGCGTCGACTCCTATCCGACACGCACAACCCTTTAAGAAAAGGCCGAGCCTCGTCCGTCTACCAGCAGGTGGACCACATGCTAGTGAGCTTGGATTGGGCCCTTAAGATCGTGGAACATTGCAGAATACTTAGGCCGATAAGTTTATTTATAAAACGAGATCAAGTTTAAACTAAAAGGCTTGAAAATTGTGTTAGTACAATAGAACATAAAATTCACTACATTTCTGTAGCATAGACCAACACTACCCCTTAAACAAATAGTCAATTTAAAAATTAAATTCAGATTAAATCTTAAATCATGACAAACATATCTACATAATAGACATAAGTTATCATGAAAACTTACGAACTTAAGTTACAAACTTATTGCATTCATCTTAAACTCTCTTGCAATTTCAAATGACTTACAAACTTGTCATGTTTGTCCTTAGCAAGTGGTTTTGTTAAAATATTTGCAGTCATTTCTGCAGTACACAAATATTTTAAATTAATTATCTTTCCGTTAACAATCTCACGAATAAAGTGATGTCGTACATCAATGTGTTTTCATAATAATAAACATCAATTGTGATTCATACACAATTTTTGTGCCGACTGATTGTCATTATATATAGTTACACAACAATAGTTACCTAGTAATTCATACATTGAAGTTCTTATGAATAGTGCTTCTTTGCAAGAATCTGATCGGGCCATGTACTCGGCTTCCGTGCTAGAAAGAGCCACCGTTCGTTGTTTTCAACTTTCCCAAGAAACTGAACATTCCCCGATTTTGAAAACAAAACCTGTATATGACCTACGATCCATTTCACATGAACCCCAATCTGCATCTATATAACCACTGATGTCCAGGCTACCTTTTTGAAAAATAAGGCTAAAAGTCACAGTACCTTTCAAATACCGAAGTAGAGCTCGTCTAATCTAAAATGACGCGCCCTACTATCGCATTAACGCACACAAGCAAGTTTAAAATATGGACGCAATACATATACAAATGCCGTTGTAATTGGTCATTCAGTTACCGGTAAAATTCAAACGTAGGAGCACGCGTCGTTCATTGTGGCTCCCACACAGATGAAGTGTCATTATCAATATTCGCACTCACACATCGAAATCAACTAACTAAGTAGTGGCTCTACACGCTTAGCTGCTTTCCATTGGTTTTGACTATAACACTCATTAAACTGGCTCAGCATGCTTACCGCGTGAGCGATGTCTGGCCTGGTGCAAACTGCAACATACATTAAGCAACCAATTAAATTTCTGTACTCTAAATTATCTTCCTTTTTGTCAGCCTTTATAAGCTTCAAGCTTCCATAGGTGTACGAGCTGATTTGCAATCAGCCATGTTGAAGCGATCCAATATCTTCAAGATATAACTTGACTGGTCTAGAAAATATTTGCCTTCACGACTTATGAGGCGCATTCCCAATATGTGACTAGCCGGTCCTAGATCTTTCATTTCAAACTCTTTCATGAATTTTTCTTTAATATCCTTCTTTAAGTCTGAGTTCTTTGTTGAAAATAATAAAATGTCATCAACATACAGAGCTATGATTACTAATTCTTCTTCAATGGATTGGAAATACTCGCAGGGCACTGAGGACAATCTTCTGAAATGAAGTTTTTTTCTGTAAGACATGGTTTATCTTATCGTTCCATGATTTAGAAGCTTGCTTTAGGCCGTAAATTGATTTATTCAATTTGTAAACCTTATGCTCACTCCCTGCAATTTTGAAACCTTCGGGTTGTTCTAGATACACCGTTTCATGTAAGTCTCCATTTAAGAAGGCAGTCTATACATCCATATGGTCAATTTTCATAGCTTTCTCAGCTGCTAACGCCAATAATATGCGAATCGTGGAATATCTGACTACAGGTGAAAACGTTTCTTCGTAATCAACTCCATATCGCTGGGTGTAGCCTTTGGCTACTAAGCGAGCCTTGTATCTCAATAATTCTCCATTCAAACCCATTTTCTATTTAAACATCCATTTAGATTTAATAGGTTTTTGATTATCTGGTTGGTGGATCAGTAAATGTCCAGCATTTATTGTGAACAAAAGATTCATATTCATCTTTCATCGCAATTCTCCAATGTACAGCTTCAGGGCCGTCCAAAGCTTTCCGTACCGTCTCTGGTTCTTCTCTGCTGCAGCTCATATTAGCCTCGCAAGCTCTAGCATTTGACTCAGTGCTATCATGTACCGTCACATCCTTCGAAGGTCTGCTGCAGGTCCCATTAGCCACACAGGCTCGTTCAGGGGATTCAGCGCTGTCGTACTCCGTCACACCTTCTGAAGAGGTATCCTCAAGGGTCGATTCTCCTGGAATATAAGTGACATCGGAGGAGCGTACAGAGCTACTAGCACTACTGGAGTCATTTAAATCGAAAATACATTGTCTCCTAGGGTTGCATATTGGAGTTTCATTTTCCCCCTCATTTTCTGATGAGTTTGAGTTTTCAGACTGTCCTACTTCAACATTAGGGGTTTTATTCCCAGTCTGTAAGCCATTGATCATCATGAAAACCTCATCACTCGAATCACATGTATTTTCTGATTTATTAGTGTTAAATTTATGTTCAATAAATACAACATCTCTTGATTTTATACATTTGCTGGGATACTGAGGATCAATAAGTCTATATCCTTTGCTATTTTCGCTATAACCCACAAATATGTACTGTTTACATTTTGAATCCAATTTGGTCCGATTCTGTATTAAAGCATAGGCTAAGCAACCAAAGATTCTTAAATGGCTAAGATTCACCTTTGTTCCAGTCCACTTTTCCTCGGGCGTTGATCCAAGAACAGCTTTCGTAGGAGATCGGTTCTTCAAGTAAACTGCAATGCTGACAGCCTCTGCCCAGAATCGTTTCTCCAGGCCAGCGTCTCGTAACATGCTGCGAGTTTTTTCGACAATCGTTCTGTTTGCCCTCTCTGCAACACCATTTTGTTGCGGAGAATAAGGAATTGTGGTCTGGTGAATAATGCCGTTATCCTTGAGATATGCCTGGAAATGAGAATTTATATATTCACCTCCATTGTCCGACCTTAATATTTTCAATTTCTTATTGGTCTGCTTTTCGACCAATACCTTAAAATGTTTGAAGTTTTCGAAAACGTCAGATTTGTTTTTTAGGAAATAAACAAATATTTTCCTAGTACAGTCATCGATAAAAGTAAGGAAGTAACGTGCACCGCTAAAAGACTTCACTGGCATGGGACCACATAAATCGCTGTGTACAATGCCTAAAATTTCATTAGACCTTTTTGTGTCTTTTTGGGAAAAGGTAATTTACTCAGTTTTCCTTCTACACAAGCTACACATGTTTTAAACTGGGACTTATCATACAAAATACCCGTCGCCATACCTTGCTTTAGTAGATGCATAGTCCTCGAATTCAGGTGACCAAGTCTTCTATGCCACACCTCCTGTGTGACATTGACTTTGTTGGACGTGGCTTGGAAACTAGTTTGGGTTTCCATTTCACAGTCATCGTTTGATGTAGCTCTGGAACTTGATTGGGTTTCCACCTGCACTGAGACTAGAGTAGCTGCTGTGCCTGCAGCACAAACACGTGCAATAGCTTGGCTGCTTTCTGTAAACATAGAATAGTTGCCACAACCTACCACGCACAAGCTTGACCCCCTAACAGATTCTGCAGTTTCTAACTCATACAGACCATTTGTATGTTTAGCCGTAGCTACAATAACGTTGTTGTCAAGAATTTTGCAATATTCTTTATGAAAATTTACTTTGTAACCCTTATTCATTAATGCACTAACCGATAATAAGTTCGTAGCTAAATTTGGAACAAAATAAACTTCACTAATGGTCTTGAGACCTAGTTTCAAGTTTACTAGTACATCACCCTTACCAGCAGTATACAGTTTTTCACCATTTGCTACCTTAACTTCTGTGACATAACCCGGAACAAAGTTTTTTATAACATTCCTGTCACAACACATATGACTACTTGCACCGGAGTCAATGAGCCACACATCACTCCGCATACATGCTGATAATGCCGTCAGCAGCTTGCCTTGTTTCAATGTCTTACAATCCTTCGATATGTGTCCTAATTTCTTGCACTTGAAACATTTAACTAATTTCTTACGTGCCACCAAGGCCGTTGAGGTCGAGTCGCTCTTGTCTTCTCGTCGCTGCTTCTCCTGCATAAATTTTGCTTTGACCGACTCACTTGACAATGTAATATTGGAGTTCTCAAGTGCCATGATAAATGGGTCATATTCCGAAGACAAACCGTTCAGTAGCAATACAGCGATGAAGTCATCTTCAAGTGGTGAGCCGACGTCACTCAGCTACTGGCTCAGTGGCCTTACCATGAACTCTAATAGCAGGACCTAAACAGAACTGCCCTGCTTAGAACGAGACAGCGCTATACGAATCACATAAGCTAGTCTCGTTCACACTTTCAGTGTGCTTTACAATGGCTGGTAGACTTTCGAGAACGAAACAATTCGATTTATTCGATTTATTCAATTTATTAAAAACGTAATAAGTAATTCGGAAACTATTAGTCCAAGAACACTAGTTAGAAAACTCCAATATTAGAAAGATGAGGCCGCCATTTTGAATCTTGTATTATTTTATGTATTATTATTTGAGAAAAGCAGTATATATGTCTCGACATCGGTTAATCTCTTACTTTCCGAGCCTTTGCAATAATGTACTGTAACAACGAACCAAATGTTTTGAATTTCTCATCATTACGAGTGTATAAATGAAAACTACACTTACTCGTATTTTATTGAAAGAGCACAAATACGTAACAAAAAAAAACATTGTTCCCTATTTAATTCAGTAGAATATTTTTAAATATTCATATGACTTTGTTTCATTTTGAATGTAATAATTTTAATCAATATTTCAATGATTTTAAATAATCCACCATTTGGGTTATTTTTTTTTATATTGTCAACCAATTTGTTTACATTTTTGATCTTTAATTGATCTCGTACCTTAGAGCTTAGAACCTAGGCTTCCGGCCAGTTTCCCGTAAGTTAATCTATTGTTACTCATCAATTAAAATTCGCCATTCTTAACTATGGTGAGTTGTTGACAGAGACAGAAACAGTTTTAATTGATGATAACCTTGACAAGCGTTTCAAAAACTGGGCGTTAGTATCCTAAAACCTTATAAACTCATTCCGACGGTGTTCTATATGATTTTTATTGTTTGTCGTAGGTATGACAACATGGATTCTACTTCAATAAATGATTTGCCGGATGAAATGCTTGAGAACATATTTATACAAATGTGTGGCAAAGATGTCTTAAACGCTCGCAGAGTTTGCTGTCGCTGGAAGAGCGTAGTATACGGAATCAATCAAAACTTCTGGAGGACATTGTGCTCCAAAGAATACACAAACATTTATAAAGAGAGCCACAGAGTATCGGGGCTGAAATGGCGCAATTTATA
Organism: Blastobasis lacticolella; assembly: GCA_905147135.1. Taxonomy (NCBI): domain Eukaryota; kingdom Metazoa; phylum Arthropoda; class Insecta; order Lepidoptera; family Blastobasidae; genus Blastobasis; species Blastobasis lacticolella. The sequence goes on along the minus strand of LR990039.1, from coordinate 9,145,262 downwards.
CCACTCACTCTCACTCTGGGATAATGTGACTGATGCGGAAATACGTGTTACCGCTGTACAATCTGTCGGCGAAAAGCGAGGTTATCGAGCTAAATTAAACCTTCTGAAAAATGGTGTCATCTCTTTTCCCATCATTACTAGTTCAAATAACAAATATAGTAAATACGATACAGTCATATATTACGACGTGAAGACGAGAAAAGAAATTAAGAGAGTAACACTTGGTACAAGTTTTAAAAATTATATCGAGAATGATGATATAATAGCGTTTGATTTCAAGGCAGGAGATGATTACAAACTACGAGTTATACCCAAAGTGAGAGAAGACAAATGTAAGGACCTGGTTATAGAGCCATACATGAACGTGGAGATTTTGGGCAATGAATTATTTTACCAATTAAAGAATGAGATTGGGGAAACTAAAAAGTTCTGCAGGGTGAGATTGATCATCAGTAATAATAATGTAGAATATGAAAATACAGAAATAGACACGGATGGTTGGGATGACATAATGGATGTAAGATATCATGATGATAAACTATTTGTGAGCGTATTTTCAAATAGGGGAAATGGCAACATGTATATAGCGGAGTTGAAAAATGATAATCTTAATGTTATACTGGATGTGACTCAAGTGGAAGAAATAAAACAATACGGGTTATGTTGGACCAATACATATAACCGGGACCGGGATATATTTGACTGGTTGACCGGCCCGGAAAGGATGGACCTTGACTATAAACTTAAGATTCATTCTAAGTCCATAGTGTCTCCGATAGCTTATGGCCCACACCTGCTAACAGGCACCACTCAATCTAAGTTCGAACAAGGCAAACTCCACATTTTCCTTAACCCTTTCAATATTACTGGTCCGATCACTCTCTGTGAAATAAAACCGACTCTCTCAATTAATATAGATGCTTCTATTCCAGGAAATATGGAACGTCGTACATCCAAAAAGGGTCATTATTTAGAACAGATAGAAGTGATTGAAACTGGTAACGGACATACGTTGATTTTAGTTTACTGTCAGAGGTTAATAATAATTGATATTATTCATTAAGACTACATCGACTGTAAAAAGGAGTTGAACGAAGAATTGAGGCAGATAAAAAGAAAACGTTATCATTAAGTTAAATACCAGAAAGATATTACCTGTTTTTATTGATACAAGTATTGATGGAGCTTCTGGTTTATTACATCAATCGATTGCGGGCTCGTGGGCTGCAAAAATAAGTGTGGAACTGCAAGTCCCGTGGACACGGCCATTAGTGATCACAGTGCGCAGCTCTTTAAGCTATGCGTAGGTGAGGCACAAAACCAACCAGACCTCCTAATTTGTACGAAAGACGACGGCTATATACTAAAGACGTTTTGTTTGACATCATTAAATTATTTGTCATTTAATTTATTTTAGTTTTATATAGATTAATTTACCTTGTGGTAATATTTTGCTTATTGACATTAGAGATATATACACTTATTCCTTTGACATGTTTAATATTTTTAATTCACATTGTTGACATTACCAGTTTTACATTGTATAATTTTGTTTTATGTTCTATTATTGTTCTTATTAATTTATTTATTATTTAAATATCCTAGCTTACTACTTAGAAAGTATTGTAGCATTTTAAATGTTGCTGACGATCTCATAGATTTAAGTATGTATAATAATATATTAAAACATCTGAATTCTGTAAAACGAGTAATAAAAAATCTAATGTTTGTAAATATAATAGGACCACGATAAGTCCGTATTGACTGACTGTACCTAGTATAAATTATAAATTGAGGATATGGCAATAATCTGGGGATAATCTGTCCTTGTCAGTCCTTCTTGTAAACATTCAGTTATTTGGTCACTATTAGCTTGATATAGCACTTTTAGTTTGTCTAAAGTATTAATCATGCTGAAAATAATCTCCCGCACTTTCGTTTTAATTATTTTGCCCATTATTTAATAATATTTTTGACGACACACGAAAATAAATAACCCTACTGAAATTAAATTCGTCTTTTATGAATGACGTATAAAAACTTGCCAACCAGTGATTTTTTTAATAAGCTATCCGATTTAACGTGGTCTCATTATAACAATTATGATGTGTATGAAATAGAGTTTTTAAGCTATGAGTATGTCATGAGTGTGGTCACAAAACACAATAACTTTGATCTTAGATCATGTTTTAACATATTGGGCTTCAGTTACACCCTTTCTATATTGTTATATAAATATCTCTTTCATTTTTACTTTTAGATATGTACAACATAGGTGTATACAATAATAGTATCAAATAATCAATAAACACACAATGTCATAACTTAAACCGTAGTTTATTTCCATTGACATACTCTGTGCCACTCCCAGTGCAAAGGTGCCCATAACGCTAGCAACGTGGCTATGCCGCATGGCGATGGACAGCTTCTTCAAACTGCAAAGGCATTCCTTTTTTGGGATTCATTCCTGAGGTCATTACCCCAGGAATGAATCCCAGCATACGAAATATATGCTGGGATTGCTGGGGGCTGATTTAGATGACTACCTATTTTTTACCAATTTACAGTATCATCATCACAGCCCGTAACAGTCCACTGCAGGACTTAGGGCTTCTTCCACAAATGGGAAGGGTATTGCCATAATCTCCACGCTTGGCAGGTGGGTTAGAGATCGCAGTGTTAAAATATAACAATGGAAAATGCTGCTGCCCATTTTCCAGACTACGGAGACTCTTGATCTTTTGCCTCGAAAACATAAGTCGCCTTGTACGACACCCATGAGTATAAAGGCGTCAATGTCCCGGTTGCGCTTCTCCGCGCGAGGGCCCGGTGTCCGCATGGCCGTTTCTAAACAGAAAACTGTTCTATCTAGCCTGCCAACTTTGAACTAAAAAAGTCCACGCTTGCTGGACCTTGTATGGCAAAGTTTACACAAAAATAACTGCATCAATCGCCTATACGCATCAATGAAGAGAAGCAGCTCACTAATATAATATGACTAAACTACCTAACCTTCTCTGCACTACAATTATACCAGAGCTATATAACAATGTCTGTTGCATCAAATACTGTTATCAATTATACACGTCACTTCTAACTACACTCAATCACTTACACATCTCTCTACACTTAAAAGCTCTTACGGCACTATTCTACCGTACAAACTACAATCATTATATTACTTGTATTCTTATTTTCACGACTTCTCTGATGTGATGTAATCTAGTAGAATCCATATTATATTACAAAAAGTACCTAATATAAATGTAGTTTATGCAACTGGTATATAAAAGGGGGTATTAAAACATGAGTGTCTGTTTATCATACGAGGCGTAGTCGAGTATAATAATAGTTTGACACGAGTGTTTTAATACTTAATTGTATGCTGTTGCATACACTATTTTATCTACACTCATATTTTCATGTTAAAATATCGTACCTATAATTTTCTCAACTTTGCTGGAAGTTAGCTGCAAGCCAGTTCTGTTGTACCTACGCGTCGAGGATATCAAGCGGCGGGAAATTCACTTTACTACTTTCACATTTACTTATTTATTTGCTTCAAACAAGAAAAACTTGCAACAATTAGAAAATAATATTCTGTTTAGCGGGAAAATTTGAATTTTGAATTTTAATTTGTTGAAGACATTTAGGTATTCAGCCTACATTTGGCCGTGTCCGGGCGCTCGATAAGAATTTAAAATATAATAGAAGTGTTGCATAATGATTAAAAAGTTATTATACGTTACAGCTGTAATGAAAATAGTATGAGAAATGCTGTATCATAAAGATTTTTTATTTATTTTATGGACTGGCATGAAAAAAGTGTAGCTATCCTTAAAATGCTGTTTTCAAATATGTAATTGAAACATTACGATATGAGTGTAGATAAAATACTATTAAACATAGAAAAACTATACGAGTTCTCGCAATCAGCATATATAGGAAGGTCGCAGGCACAGTATGTCATAGGAGTTACCTGACCTCTCTCTATGTGGGTACACTTTGGCTGGGAGTTCGGCTGCCTGCTATAATCGTATGTACTATCTACATAATATATGTTCCTTATCATGAAAGTGAAAATCTCGAGTATAGTTCTATCGTCTTTTTAACGTTTCACTGTGCATATAAGTAATGTAATTAAGTATGTTGACGACTTTCTGGTATCCTGAAATATCCTAGACATCATAGTTTTGACAGATTATTGGTTATCATGCGCTGCTTCAATACCTATAATGAATAATTATTGCTTAAAAAAGTGATTAGTCATTCAATCTATGAACCCCAGTTGATGACGCAAACTGCCTTGTAGTGGAAAAAGGCCCCCAAACGGTTGCGGTTGCCATATACCGACCGCATTTCTTTAGAAATAATGCTACAAATTTCTTTCTATCCCTAAATAATTAACTTACTAAACTTGCATCTTAAAATACACTCAAACGAATGGAGACATTACCATAGATATAACAACAATAACAATGACGACAACTCAGACGAATATCTCAATTGAGCACCAGCTCATGGGTTGTTGCCTGCGTTTACTACTCCCACTAGAAACAATTCCTGCCTAGATCATGTCTTACGCAAAAGTAAAAAGTATCTTATTCATTTATAGTCCAGTCTTCTTTAACTGACCATAATATTTTATTGCATCTTCAGCGGCTTAAACATTAAACGAAATATCCCATGAAAACAATAACTAAAACTAACTTCAATAAATTGGATAAATCTTTAAAAAATGTTCACTTTTCGCATATATACTATGACCAGAATCCTAACACAGTTGCGAACGAAATAGTAAAAGAATTTTTCGATGCCATAAACTCAAATTCTAAAACAGTAGAACTGTTACACAGAACCCAAACCTAGTATGTCCATGACCCAAACTAATAAACTGGATTACTACTGGTCTGTTACGATGCATAAGAAATAGAGATGCCATGCATAGGAAATTAAAACTATCCCCGAACAATTAAATCCTTAAAATCCTTGCTTGAAATACAGATACTTCTGTAATACCCTACTCAAGAACATAAAAAGATATATGAAAGAAAAAGAATTCATAACACTAGTGGTAACAGTAAGAAACTTTAGGAAATTATTAAAGAAACCATCAACATGACAGCTCCTAAGGACAATGCGAATGAACTAATAGGTATCTGAAAATCCCCATTCCGTTAATTTTATGAATAAATATTTTACTAACATTGGTGCCACACTTGCTAAAAACATCAAACAGACTTCTAGCTTCAATTGCAACCAAGACTTCGCTTCTGATGCTGGATGAGCTTCCTTTTCCTCGTCAATTGCCCTGTTGACACTGATGAGAGGATCGGGATGGAGGTCGAACGAGTCATAATGTCAATCAGGACTGAAGCTAAAGGATATGGTGGTATTCCATCTAGTATACTGAACAGTATAAAAACATACTTGTTTCTTTAAAACATTCCTCTGTAAACTATGTATTGCCTGATACATTTAAAAAAGCTATTGTTAAACTTCATGATCATGGTCAAGGCAGACCCCGGGCTCTCGTTTGCGAGAGCACAACTGGGAAATTAACGCAAAGATGATTATTATTAAATATATTTAAAAAATCTTAGTGTTAATATCCCGGTTATGCTCTCGCGCACGAGGACCCGGGGTCCGCATTGACCATGATCCAGGATTTGGCAGATCAGGTAATTACAATAGAGCGACTGCTATCTGACATGACACATTAGGGCGGCATGCAATCCGACGCTTTTATACATACTTACGGAATAGGTAATCATCATTACAATAATAATGGTTCTCCTGGTAGCAGAGTCATGGAGGTCAGATGGCAGTACAATTTAAATAAAGTTATTTGACTGGGACAGTACAACGTGCAAACCTACTTGCCAGCATGTTACACCGCACAGACAGCGACCTCCCTCTCGATGTCTTCATTGTCACACGGATGACCCGTGACCCAGTGATCCAGATACTTGAACTTGATTACCCTATTTTACGTTGCACCAGAAAACGTGATAGGTGACGCAGATGAGTAGGTAATAGTGTCTGCTTTAAAAATCGTGTTCTCACTCTTCGTAGGGTTATTTCTAAGCCCATGGGCCCCAGAGTACGACACGCAGATGCGAAGGAGCAATCGCAACCCACCGATCAACGGACTCAACAGCACCATGTCGTCCGCACATCTGATGTTATTAACGCCGCCTATCGAACAACCGATATTGGTGCTAGTGAGCTCGCCGATCAGCTGGTTCACGTACAGGTTGAAGAGCCGGGGCGAGCTCAACCCCCCCTGCCGCACCCCGCACTCCAGCCTGTACGCGTCCGAGTGCGCTCCCGCCAACCGCACGCTGTTCATCTGGTGACTGTACCAACACCTAAACAATGACACCTAATGCAGGTAAGTGTAGGAATCAATGTGAAAAATCCACTGCTGGCCTGAGTCTCTTCTGGATTAGTGGAAGATACCGCCACAATCTTTACTAATAAATACCTATCAAACTCAAAGGCCTTATATACAAGAGCATTATAAGACCTGTAATACATTATGGCTGCGAGACCTGGCCGGCGCTCACGAAGTACGTCTACGAACTTCATGCCAATGAAATGACCCATAACGAGTACATCCGTGGCAGTCTCGGCGGTAGAGACATCACGGACAAGATTGAAGAGGCGCGACTAGGCTGATAGGTTGATAGAACTGACCGACTAGGTTTGATAACGTGCTGTGTAAGCCCCAGGGATATGTGGGAAACAGGTAGGTATCAGGAAAGAGGCCCAGGAAGCGATGGATCGACATCGCCGAGTCGGATGCGAGAGCTATGGCTGGAAATAAAAAATAAAAATAACAATAAATTCAATACCCAATATAAACAAAATTCATTAAAATCATGTCCACAAAGTAATAACAGATTTAAAACAGTACAATAAGTCATAATTTCAGTATGAAGTATTAATTTCCAAAAAATCGTTTATATCATAATAGCACTTGCTGATTAAATTTTCTTTAATTGACTTTTTAAATTGGTACATTTCTAGTTCCCTTATGCATCTAGGTAACTTATTATAAACTCTAGGGGCCATACACAGGACACTCTTAAACATTAGTGCAGTTTTTGCAGGTGGTACGTAAACCATGTCATTGTCACGCCTGTTTCTATATTTTAAATTTGTAATCCTTGGGAATAGTTGTTGGTTTGATTTTACAAAAATGACTAATTCCAGAATATACAATGATGGGCATGTCAAGATTTTATATTTTGAAAAAAATGGTTTACAGCCATCTCTCTGAGACAAGCCGAACATTGCACGAATACATTTTTTTTGCGCCTTCAAAATGAATTCCCTATCGGTAGAATTCCCCCAAAATATGATCCCGTATCCTATTCGCGACTCTACCATACCATAGAACGCCGTAACTATTTAAGTATTTAACTATTTAAGTAAGTTTGTGTATTTACTGTTGTGGTCAATTTGTACAATGCGTAAGCATTTGTGCTAAGGCTTCTGCATAATTCTTCTACCTGTGCTTTCCAATTTAATCTCTGGTCTATTATCAATCCCAAGTATTTTGTAGTATCTGCTACTTCTAAAGTTTTTTGGCCATATTTGACATCTATGGACGCAGTTTGTTGACTTTGAGAGAAGTGTATTATTTTTGTTTTGTCCAAATTAATTTTTAAATTGTTGTTATTTAGCCAATCTATCACGGAATTAACCGAATCGTTAACTTCCTTCTCATACAACTCTACGTTTTTACAATTTACAGTTATCGTGCTATCATCAGCAAATAGGGACATAAGTTGTTTTGTGCAGTTTGGTAAATCATTTATGTATGAAATAAATAGAAGCGGAGAGAGCACACCCCCCTGAGGAACACCGTATTTGACTATTCTTTCAGTGGATTTATATGTTTTTTCGTTTTTGTGTGTCTCTCTATTCTTATTAGTTCTGTAATTTGTTTCCTATTTGTTAGATATGATTCTATTAATTTTAAGATATTGCCTCGAATTCCGTAAATCTCTAATTTCTTCAGTAACAGCTCATGCTCTACATAGTCAAATGCTTGAGTCATATCACAGTATATAGAACACACTGGTACTCTATTGTCAACATTATTTATTACATTTTCTATGAAATCGTAAATACCCATATTAATGTTCTTGTTACGTCAAAACTTGTTCCGTGACTAGAACATTGCATTTTTCAAAAAAATCCTGTATTTGAGAGCATATTATTATGTACCTTTCAAAGATTTTTGAAGCTATACATGCTAAGGCGATTGGCCGATAACACTTCATTAATTTCCTATCCCCTTTTTTAAATAGAGGTTTCATTATAGTGGTTTTTAGAGTTTTGGGATATATACCCTCCGTAATGCACTTATTAAGAATGAACGATAGGGGGCCACATATTTCATCTGCTACAATTTTTATTACTTTGGTGCTTATTCTATCATGTCCGGTACTTGACGTATTCTTTAATTTATTTATAATCTGTTTTATGTCAAGCGGTGAACATGGTAACATAAACATTAAACTAAAAGGTAGTTAAAAAAAGAATAATGTGTCTTCTAACATACAAAAACGAATAACTTGAAACACTAAAAATATTAAGCGCGCGGTTGTTTTATGCGCAGATCGCAGCGTCAGACGAATGCGATCAACGGATGCGTCTACCGCGTCTGCGTTCCAAAACAAGGCACCCTTTTTTTTACGGCAAACGCATGCGCTAAACGCTGCTGCGAGCGCATTGTGTGAGCTACATAGTGCAATATTGTTTTATGCGTTTAACGCTCCGTTCGCAGCGATATTTAGTATAGAGGTACCACGACTTCATGTTACTTTGACAGATTGCGCATTGCTTTTTTGAGAAGAAACATAATTCCATGAAGAAGGGCGCTAGGTCTTTTACTTCGAAACGTCATTTTTCAAAATCGGAACATGTTAGTTTCTTTTTCCGTCACGTTCCTTCTTATCCATGTCCCATTGTAGGCGACATTCGCATTCTGTCACAGAATATTACATCCTTTCGGTGTTGTCCATAAAACGCAGAACTAGCGCCACCATTGACAGGTCACCTATATCTCCGGTCAAGTTTTACAATGATTGGTAAGAAAACAGCAGACGATAATAACATTAAGCTAGAAATTCATTCAGTTTAAGGAAAAATAAGCCATCAACCTTTAATAACATAATTCGTTAAAACAATTTATTAAACGGTAATAAGTATCAAGAAACAATATAAAGAATTCTTATTCTTTACGTGTCAATTTTAAGATTTCGTTATTTATCACTATTAGCCTGAACTTGTTTTAGGATGTCGAAATTATTAATCATGCTGAAAGTTATCTCCCGCACCACCTTTTACATAAAAGCACAAAATTTTACATAAATCTTCTTCGTTTGTTATGAGTCTTATGAATGATTTTAAAAAACTTGGCATAAGTTGCCATACAGAGATATTTTTATAAGCGATGCAGACTTATCGTAGCCAACAGAGAAAAAAAATTATCTACAGAAGCAGAGAGTACATACCGAGTTTCAATTCGAGACAAAATGTCACACATCTCTATAACACACACACAAATGCAAATGCAGGGACGGAACAAGGCAGTCCATCTGCAGATAAGTTATATTTTGCTACGAATTTCTACTTCTAACGAACACAAACAAATTCGTCGACTGACGAAGTCGTCCGAAGCGAAATACGCCCTTTTTTAACCTTGTCCTTATAATTTAATATTGTCATTATAATAAAAGGTAAGGTGTCTAGTGAATCAAACCCACGCCCTGATACCTACCACCGTCTTTTTGATCTCTCGATCCTACATACCGTGAATCGGCAGTGCTTGGTTTTGCAAGAAGGATGGTTAAGATTTTGACCGGTATGAATGTTTATTTGTTGCTCATAACTTCTAAACTAAGTAGGTACCTACTTACTTATCGTTAGAAGTATCTTTATTATCCACAGGTTGGCCTATGTGACTTCACAATAAATTGAATATGATGCCCTAATATATTAAACAGGACGCATATTCTTTATTTTCAGTAAAAATTTATATAATGATGATGGACTAAAGGGACTTGCATATACTTATTATCTTGTTCTTCAAAATGTTTACAATATAACACTTCCAATTTACAACCCAGACATCGCCATGTCTGGTTTTTAGGAAACCTAGTAAAATCAAATAAATGTAAATAATCCGTTAAGTTGTTTAATAAAATGTCAGAACATTAAAAATGTCACTTAGGTACATTTTTGTTATGAAACCCTAATTTATAAATTAAATATAAAAAATAAATTTATAAATTGAGGACAGCTATTTACAAGATTTGAGTATTAAAATTTTATACAATTAATACTAAATCTGACCCTGTTAGCATCAAAATATTTTCGATCACCGAAATATTGCTCATCATCATCACAGCCGGTAACAGTCCACTGCAGGACTTAGGGCCTCTCCCACGAAAGGGGGGTTATTGCCATAATCTCCACGCTTGGCAGGCGGGTTGGAGATCGCAGTGTTTAAATATAACAATGGAAAATGTTGCTGCCCATTTTCCAGACTACGGAGACTCTTGATCTTTTGCCTCGAAAACATTAGTCGCCTTGTACGACACCCATGAGTGAAGGGGTTGGTGCTATTCTACTCTGCCGGACACCACACGGCCAAATAATACGGGGGGCAAATATTGCTCAGTTGGCAATAATTTTAAATCTATCTTTAATGGCATGTTGTTTTAAGGTAAAGCATTTCAATTATTGCAAATTCACACTATTACGATGCATATTTTTGTCACAATTTCTAAAATTGATTCCAGATCGCCGCGACCACGAATGAAATTACTTACCGATGAAAAGATAATCCAGGTGTATTTCCATAATTTGCGCTTTCACATTAATGTGCACTAAATTACACCGTCATTTAAATGGTTTGATTTTAATTTTATTAGGAAATTATAAAATGAACACCGATGTTTCAAAAAAAAAAAAACGTCAAGTCATTCTTAGCTTGAGCAACATGTCGAACGTTCAAAACATTGCGCGCGTCATTTTCTTAGAGCTTATTTGAGACGAAAAAACGGGATAGCAAGATTCGTAATCATTGTAGAGTGAGCGAACAGGGAATATTTGTGATTTGTGTTTAGTCTGTTATGTCTGTGTCGTAGCCAGCCAAAACACCAAAAAAACCAGCCAAAATAGAACCAACACTTCATCAGCTGGTTTTATGAAACCATTGTTGATAATTTATTCAACTTATTTGTCACAAAGTAATACATAAATAACAAGTTTTATATTCGCCAATGAAGTATGTAACAGAGTAGTGTATAGGTGTCGTACCTTTCCACATACGGGTGTCGCATCTGGCGACTAATTTCTTACACGCAGATCACCTAAAACAAACCATCATATACCTACGTATTCACACAAATTCACTTAGGTAAATTTAGGGTATTTAACCCTTAATTTGGCCGCGTGGTGTCCGTACAAGGCGACTAATATTTTGGAGGCACAATATCTAAAGTAGTGGAGATTATGGCAATAACCTTCCCTTTCGCGGGAGAGGCCCCAAGTTCTGCAGTGGACTGTTATGAGTTGTGATGATAAACCCTTAATTTTGCGTATCGAAATTATTTCAATCTGTATTCACCGAGCCTACCATAAAATCTGTATCCTCCTCCTTGCGTCGTATTCCACGCCATGCTGTAGCACGGAACGGCAACGTCGCTGTGAACTGATTGACTCATTGTTTACATGTCAACGTGCGGGAAAATTATGAATTTTATGATGATAATTTAAAATATATTGATAAAACTGTAAATTATCTCGTTTGTATGGACCATCTACAAAGGTAAATAATATTAAATATATTTATAATTGTGCTAAAATTGGATAAATACGATTTTTGAAAAACAATCCTAGACCATTTTTGTTGCTAGTTTTTTACTTATTTCATAAATCAAATTCTGTTTTATATTCGTAATCTTTCTCTAACAGATGCAAAGGCCTTGTTGCATTTAAAAATGCAAGTAAAATTATGATTAAACCATAAAAATGGAAAAGAAGCTGTGCCGATGTTTTGCTTTCCAAAAGATGTAATTCTATTAAATAAATGTACTTCTGCTATTCCCTAAGCATGCTGGAGTCCCACCGAAGGATCTTTTGTATGCAGCAAACATTTTCGCATTGTGAAAGTTATCACAACTACTTTAAACCACGATCTCTGATTATCCACGATGATCTAAGCGTTGAAAAAGTAGATAGGTACAATAAGTAAGTAAATAGTTAGTTTTTATATACTTAGGTACTTAAATAAAACTGTTTAAAATGTATTATACATAATATTTAATAAATTGGGCAATACTTTGGCTGGCATAGATTCTATTTTATTTCATAATACCTTTTGGTCGCGACTGCGTCCGCATAAAATTTGGCTATAACGTTCCGGACCCGTTCCCGCGGGAATCACAATAAATATCGGGATAAATTATAGCATATGTGTTATTCGGCACTATATGCTACATAACTGCCAAATTTCATTAAAATACGATCAGTAGTTTTTGCGTTAAGGTGTAACAAACATCCATTACGTACAAAACCAAACATAGATTATATTTCGCATTTATAATATTAGGATAATACAATTGCAAGTAGGTAGATAGGTAAATAGTACAGGAATCTATCCAATTTCATATTATCTAACTAATGTTTATACTTATTAATATACTTTATCACTTAAATAACTATTAACATTAAACGACGACCGCGATGATAGTTTTACAGTAGTTTTCATTTCACTATAATTAAAAAATGCGACGTTGTCAAACTTCTGCGCATGGCTTGTGAGATGAAGGAGGCTATGGAATACACAATCTGTCGCCATCGGTGTCATCTTTAGTGACAAGCAGAGCATCGTTACTCGTTGGTTTCGAGGGTAGTGTGAACGTGATCCGACCAACGTAGATATCGGGCTACGGTCCTGAGATATCTTTCCTTCTGCTTCTCCTTGAAAAAAGAAAAATAACAGTTGGCCAAGGTTGTTATTTTGCTTTCTAGCAATGTGACCGAAATATTGGTTCTTTCGAGACAGATGGTTGAGAGCCTGGTAGACTGGTGGCAAAACCTGTGTGGATACGATACAATTCTCAAATAGTTAAGACACTGCAGCATAAAAGCTGAAGCAGCATATACTTCTGTTGACGAACTGGTAGCACATAGTAGTGGGACCACGATTCTGGAGGGCTTGGGTGCAACAAGATAAATTGCTAAGACGGATTCTAATAGTTACTGAACTCACAGTTTTTGAATCAAGCCCGACATTCTATAATGCAATTCAAATTTCCAAACACGATAGTAGATACAATAGAACGTCAACGATTTACTCATGATGGTCGACTCATCGATAAGCTAATTACTCGTAACCAGTCGTGACGACTCTGTGTTTCTAACTACTTTCATCATTAAGCGTTCATTATTGTTGTAGAAACTCAGCCGATTTCCAAGCTCTGTCCAGTGCCAGCATTTCACTAGTCGTCGCCATTCGTCATATTTCGTCGAGTTGAAATGGAGAGTTTACAATCCCTGTTGGTGACCTACATTGCGCGGCGATTAATACATAATCAGCCGCTAGATCGGCACGTGCTGATTTTATCTAAGGCTGCCGATAAGCTGTATAGCTACCAAGAGATCCCCCGGATGCTGCAGATCAGCATCATGGTGCGTTTATTGGATATTCTCCATAAGGTACAGGATGAACGGAACCAACTCGACTGCTGCATTGCGAGGGAAATCCGGCATCCTAATTGCAATATGAATGCAGGGAGAGTGCCTCTAGGGGAATTATGGGACATACCAAGTTTTTACGAATGGATCTGCCTCACGTGCTGGAAGCCCCTGTATACATTTTACGACGAGCCATGAGCGTGCCAGTACGTGTCAGTGCAATGTGCTAACCGATGTAAGGCGAGTCTGAAGCTGAAGTGCGGCGGCTGTGAGCCTTCGGACACCAGCTTCAGATACAGTGACCAGAGAGAAGGCATCAGTCGGGTGGTGGGTATTTTTAGCTTTAGTCTTATGTAGCGTTAACTTTTTTTATTCTATTTAGCGACAAACGAGCAGATGGCCCACCAAATGGGAAGTGAGAACTGTCGCCAATAACATCTAGAATTCATTCATTTAGGTTGCAGATAACAAAAATGCAGAACCGCAGGTGCGTTGTCACTGTGAGGACTAAGATGAAATGCCTCATGCCTATAATTTTGCTGACTACCTTATTCTTCAAACCGGAAGACAACAATGCAAACATTGTTGCTTGGCAGCAGAAATAGATAAGGCAGTGGTACTCACCCAGGTGGACTCCTCAGGCTTGACAGAGTTCTACCACCTGATGCTATTAACCATAACTAATCATAATAATAACCATAACCATTGCTTTTAAACTTTATTTATTTATTTTTTATTATAATTATCACTATTGCCTTTCCAGTCTTATCTTATTTAGATTTTTTAAATATTAATTGTATCGATAGTCTCGTAACAAAGGTATCTCTATTTTTAACAGTTTAAATATATCATTTGAGGATATTTAGTAAAGTATTTTATAATTGTCGACTTGTCATATTCTTACCTAATGTAAAGTATTATGGTGTCGACTCAAAATTGAATGAATTTTTAATGCCCGCGCCGACGCATCTTGCGTCATCGACGCAGGTTTTTTTAAGGAACGACCAAACGGAGCACAAAATGTATCGGATTTTTGACGCGAGCTGTCCACACCCCATCTTCTTCTCTTCTCTCTCGCTCAACTAGGAAGCGATTGGTCCTAGAATACTAGTTCGTAAAGAGAAATGATGGTACTCAAATGGTGTACCATGGTCAAACTTAAAACCGTTATAACTCGGAACTATTTGTTCTAGAACACTAGTTTCTAAAGAAAAATGATAGCACTTGTTGAGACCTAAATTTCAGGTGACAGCTGTCAAACTTCAACTTCAACAAAAATTGCGAAACTATGTTCAATACCTAAATGTTATTTTATTCAATTAAGCATTTAATCTTAATACACTCATTTTTTAAGTACCTAAGTCAATAGTTCGTGATACAAAACAATCAGTAGGTCAATTTCATAGAAACGGTCGCGTGCCTTTTAATATTGCGCAATTTATATATTTGTTTAATTTTTATTTATTTACATGGCATTAGAAGCTATCAGTTGCTAGTCATAGTCAATACAGTGTCGGTGGCCTAATGGTTAAGGAGTCCGACACATAAGCGAGAGGTTCCGAGGTCGAATCTTTTCTGAGTTACGTATCTTTTGTATAGTAATCTTTTGTGAGTATTAGTTGAACAATAATACATACAGCTCTTTTTTTTTAATCTCTTGCAACTAGGACATTAGAAATACGCGCCATTTACTTCCGTACCATACTGACTGACCGAAACAGTAATGAATCAAACAAACCGTTGCCGGATCGACGATGCTGTGGCGCAAAGCATTTTTTTGGAATTGACGTTTATAAGTGTTTGTGAAAACCTAACTTGAATAAAAATATTTTTACTTTGACTATCGGTTAGTTAGTTAGGCTCGTACAATGAGGGAAAACAACGTGATGAAACCTGCACATTGCACATTTATGTGGCTGAGTGTGTAACTATGATCCAATATGGTCATGTTCTCCTGGTAGCTGGGTAATGGATGTCAGATAGCAGTCGCTCCACTGTAATTACAGTAGTGGAGCAAAATGTACACATCGCCATCTAGCCCTAGCAAAGCTTATGTTATGGGTGTTAGATAACTGGTAAACTACTTATATACTTTTTTAAATACATACTATTAAACATACTACATCAACAGTTAGTAACCGAAATTAAAATTCATCATTTTAATTTCTGCTCGGCCGGGAATCGAACCCGGGACCTCTGCGAACCAGGCCGTCTGGTAGACGGCCTGTCAACCAACTGAACCACTCAGGTCATCATTTTTATGTTCGCAGCCCTTGATTCTCGAGTCAGAACCGCGATTGCGTCGGCACTGCATGCGGCATGGTCTCTACAGTGCAACTGGACCTCAATTTTTAACTGAATATGGAAAAGAAATTAAATAAAAAGGAGAATACTTCAGAATGACAAGTTTCGGTGAGTTATTGGTTATATCGCTACTAGTGGACCCGGCGCGACTTCGTTCGCGTACACCTACTTTACCCCTTCCCTCCCTCTTCTTTTTGCTTATAAACCTTTCTCGTAAATCACTATATGTTTGTTGAAAACCCCATTGAAATCTGTTGGGTAGTTTGAAAGATCAAAGCGTACTTAGATAAATAGAGACAGACGGCGGGGAGCGACTTTGTTTTATGCTGTGAATAGATATAACATTACGACTATAAATAAGAAAAAAAATTAATGGTATCTATACAAACTTTACAAAATTAACTATACAGACTTATAATAGATACAAATTTTTAAAAGACATAATAAAATAAAAGAGTACGGGAACGTAATGCACTGAAATGAGGACAAAATGGTGAGACAGGTGATGACCATAGAGGAGGGACTAAGGAGTAGAGGACGCCCACCAACTACGTGGAAGAGGACAATTGTCAATGACTTGAAAATATTAGGTTTTGGAACAGAGATAAATAATAATAATGAGAGATGCACCGCCAATAGTGGCGTAATAGTATCAGGAGAGCTGACTCCAAATAGGGTACAAACCAGGAGATTCATTGATAAACATAACAAAAGTGTAAAGGGAAACAGCGACTAAAAATAAATGAACAAAACTTAATCAAGAATTTTTCGATATGGCTTTGGCCACTTTGGTCAACTGATACCTCATAGATGCACTCCTCAACACACATCTTAGTCTTTTTCACAAAATCTCATACGCTGACCGCCCGCCGCAGATCTAAATATTTTGTTATCCTTCCTCACTTTTCTATCGAGTAGCTGTCATCAACCAAATCAGCCAGCCAGCCCTAACGGCCATGCTCAAGCAAACCCATAGAGTCAGTACAACAAAACGTTTTCTGGACGCTTTCCTATATAATAGAAATCATAGATGGGTTCGTAGTCCATACGCCGTTATATATCATTACACAAATATATTTCGCTAAGGCTTTACAATCAGGTATGTAAGACATAAAACCGCGTCTAAATCACATCAAAGATTGGTAGAATCGGGCACTAGATAGTCTGACAAACATAATCTCTGCTTTCAGGACCTATTTCGTGAGCAGCCACCGCATACAATGTACGTAGGTGTCCCTAGAACTTTTTAGACGACTAGATTAGTAAGCAATAGTACTTTGACATTTCATCCCTGTGCGCTCTGTGCGCTCGCCCTGTACGCACTTAAAATTTAATTTAAAAGTATAAAAAAGAGAGGTACACTTTTTCTTGTTTCGATTATGTTTCTAACGTAAGTGTGATAAATATGCGTTTACATACTTTTCGCATGCGTACTTAGTTTTACGCGTATTTCCAAAGTTAATGTAAGAAATGGGACACGTTAAACTGTCACATCCGCCCGGGCTGACAGTTGATGTTGATGTTCTTTGACGTGTCACAGCCAGTTACAGCACAAAATAAAGAACGGCCCGTCCCAAGCAGAAGGTCCAGTGGAAACAATGCGCCATTTCCGTCATGCACACATTGACGTTACGTTTACATAGGCATTCTCAAGCAATTTCAAGCAGCGCTCAGTTGCGATTGTTAACGCGAGAATTCGTTGTAGTGTCGACTTAAATTTAATATTATTTAATTAAACGATAGTATTATTGATAAAATAAAAGTACTTGTACGTAACTAAGATTACTGAATATCATACAAACAACGCACGCAGAGTCCAAGAAATAATGGGTGACCATTTCAGACTTTGAGGCTAGTCGAACTTCAGCACTGCTACGAGTTCTAATGCCGATGATGAAACGAGGTTGACCAAGGTCCGCTAGAGACCCTAGGACTAGTTGAACAGTTTTAGGCACCACGTGACAGTTTTTAACAGAATAAGAAACCGTAATGGCCACCTTAATGGTTTCTATTCGGAAATGCCTGTCTAGTCTAATATTAAAAAAAAGCGCTGACCACCATCCTTATCCATAATCAGATCAACTGACTAACACCATAACATTGTATTTTCATCATTTAAAATGTGTATGAAATTTTTAATTCAATTGATTACCGGGAAGTGGGTCAAATCCCAGGTCAGGGAAAGATTATTCTCAGGCTCTGATGATATAATCAGGTGGCCATGAATTAAACAAAAATTAATAAACAGTAGATTATTATTACGTCTACTAAATGCATAATGTCTGAAGCTGGTATGGAAAATCGAATATAATTGAAAACAATCTGAACAACTTAGGAAGTTGTGAACGATCTTTAAAATTCTATTCGATCTTTTAAATACTCTTTTAAAAATTCAGAATAAATACAGTAGCAACCCTAGTGAGCCGGCGAGTTTAGGTAATAATTTTCGAAGACGACGGGAGTGGACCTTCTGTTAGTTTTCTATTTTGTGGTTACAGTCCAAAACCACCTGTTTGTTGATTTCGTGTAGTGCATGAGATCGTTCACGTAATACACCACGTTCAATTAAAGTATTGTACCACACTGTAGTTCAATAAAGGACGTCTTGGTTTACAAGGAACACAATCGCTGAGACTTTACACGTACTTAGTTAATTGTTTTGAACATTAAAAACCAACACAAATAATGCGATAAACATTGTCGTAGAAGGAGACTAATTAGTAAATGAAACAGTTTTGTTTACTCCAGTCTAGTTCTTCCTTTACGTTAAAAGAAAGAAAACTTTTGTTACGTTCTTTGTTTATAATTGATGTAGGTATGTTTGGTAAAATTTGACTCCATATTGCATATATTTTACAGCGTGATAGCAGGCTGGGGCGCAAGCATTCCGCAGCTCGCGAGCGCCCACAGCACAGCGCCGGCAGCCCGACCGCCGATAATGCTGATGCGTCAAGTTTTCTACGGGGACTCGAATTTTCTAAGTGAATTGATACTATTTGACAAATCAAAATTCAACTAGAATGTGTAATTCTCAGATTTACGTATGATACTGCAGAAAAGCAGCGATTGAAAAAGTGGAAATGTTAAATTTGTTCGAACGGTCCCCATATTTGTATCTACTGTAACTGAAATATTGTATGTGTACTTCACATATACATATTGTATGTGTATTATGCACATTGTAAAAGTATCGAACTACGTACTGATTTTATTATAAAATACACGCGAATAGTTAATAACCCACTCAATTCACAATAAACATACCTAAAGTAAGTATAATAATTTACTTGTATCTTAGATTTACGATGTACTTGTATTCCTTATATACAATTGTTATTAGTTAATATTTATAATATACTTGTATTTTAGATATACGCAAAAAGTGGTTTAGTGCGTATTACTCCTATTAACTGATAACTTATTAAATTTAAAGTCTGTTTTCGAATCCGCCTATGTTTACAAAACCTTGTATTATATGCTAATAAGCATTGTTCAGTGCTCAGTGTTAGCATATGTTTTGCCTTTTACTGTGAATGTTAAGCTGGTTATAAGATCAGTGGCAAACAACACCGCTAATAATTTTCAAATGAATCAAATACTCCTTTAACACCTATTGCTGTTTAACACCTATTTCGTCTACCGAAATATTGGTCCGAGTCCGTTAAATATATTGGAAACCCATGTACATTTTCTTAATCTAAGAAAAATCTAAAGGTTATACCTGCTGACGAACTGCTATTACACCTGATGAAAATCATTTTCTTGTAACAGCAATAGGAATGGAAGACTGAGGCGGAAAGTTGTGAGAGATAAATTAGTATGGCGGGAGTGATTAATGTTATCAAGTGCTTAAAAACAGGGAAAAGCAGCAGGGTATGATACAGTAAGGGTGGAGATGTTAAGGGCTGGTAGCTTCCTAGTTGTGTATGTTCTTTAATAAGTGTTGGACAAAAGGCTTAGTACCTACAGACTGATACATAGCCGTTATTGTACAAGCAATAAATTATAGCCAAATTGTATGTGTTGTGTAACTATCTATTACTTGTTTTAGATTTGTTATATTTGGTTAGAGAATAATTACCTATACTGTAAATTAATGTTTTATTTATAATTAGCATCCAAACTTAAAAGTGTAATAAATATATTTATATAGCAATGGGTATAATAATAATACGTTTAAATAATATGGATACTATAATATAATACAATAATTATAATGTGTAGTATTATCTTTATACAATACAGTCGGTAGCCTGCACCTACTCTGAACGCGAGACGCATGACATTTTGTGCACCGCCAACTTACCTACGCGTGATTGTCGAATCCATTTCTAGAGGCATCCTATTTATATTTTTCTGTCATCTTAATTTCTCCTTCTGTGCGTGTTCGAACTTTCATTCTGTGTATTGTAACTATATATCTGTGTTTATCATCTAGTTTGGATAAACTTCAAAAGTGAGTGAATTTTCTGTGGTTTTATTACTATACCCAAACCACCACCAGACCATCACATCACTTTATATGCAAAGGTTCTGATAGAGAGAGTGCCTTATCATAGCCTCCTAAGATGAAGGAGGGTGTGGTTAGGATCAATGGTAGTTGCTCAAAGTGGTTTGGCATGTCTAAAGGTGTCAAATAGGGACGTCACAGAGCAAAATAAAATTGCCAGTCTATAGAGAGGGCTGTGACAGCTTTTTCATACAAAAAATGCGTGCCAGGTCAGAAAAAATAATGAGATGTCCTTAATTTTCTGTCAGCAGCAAATAAAAAGGGCTGTCCACTCTGTCGATACTCTGTTTCGATGTATTGTAATAAGCGATATTATCGATATCGAGGTAATTTTTTTTTAATCCTACAATTTTCAAACAAAATGGAATAGATACATTTTGATTTGATATAAATATTTCATAAACTGTTCTTTATACTATGCTGAGCTTTGACATACCCATAATTACAGTCGTGTAGATGTGAAGTTGATTCACTGTAGCCGAAATCATACTGAAAATTTGCAACATTTCACAGATTTTGAATAAAATCTCTGAGAGTCCGAGAATCCGTTTGAATAAACTAGCCCAGTCAAATATTGCGGTTCAATAGATCATAAGTCATTTGCTTTGTGTAAATGATACGAATAAGTTATATGTTCTCCAAATTAAATTTCAGAATTGTGTACAGAATTGGGTACCCATTCAAATCTCAAGTATTTTGTCGGAGAAGTCAACAACCACACCATAATTATAATAATATTGAACTTGGCTCCCATTACACAGGGCAAAAATATGAAAAATAAGGCTTCCGTCATGAGTTTTTCATGATTTATTGATTTCGTTACATCCAAAAACTTAAGAAATCCAAAGTTAAAAAAGATACTGACATATAATAGTAATAAAGTAACAAGACTGATGCCTAAGGTAGGCAAAATGCCGGTATTTCAGGTCATCATTCGTCGTGGTCGTCGTCGTCGTCGTCCCCGCAATATGTCAGTTACCAAGGTTTGTATTGGGCATGAATGTTAATAACAAATAAATTAAAAATATAAATCAAAAGGTCGATATTTAGAACAGAATATATTTGTTGTTAGTAGTGTTATATCGACAACACATAATATTATAACGACATACTGTAATGTAATTCATGATAATAATTGCGACGACCTGGTAAATATCGCAGGTACCAGCTGGATACGGAAGGCACAGAACCAGCCTTTGTGGAGATCTCTGGGGGAGGCCTATGACCAGCAGTTACAGTCTGTATAAATACACACATTCGAGTATCTACCTATAAAGAGTAGACATAACATAATAAATATCATTTCACATATTGTGATTTGGCCGTAAGCAAGTGATCGTCTAGTTATTGATTTAAATTTTCAGACCCATTACGTTGTGTACACATTTTGAAAACGTCACAAGGAATATGTAAGTTTTATAGTAATTCTCTGTAATTCAACCGCACGAATATTAGGAAGATATTCGCAAATGAATAAAATTTAGTTCACATAAATAAAAGTCAAGTCAAATACTATCAAAATCCTTAAAAAATGAAACGAATGAAACATAAATTATCAAACAATTTATAAAATCCGTACAAAAAATCAAACAAAGTTTAAAGTAAACATGCGACTTAGCTTTGACAGCACTCGAAACGGCAACGGATTCTTCTTTCTTCTGTGGCCACTCTAACCCTATGATTGCGAAACCCTTACGTTATCCTCACTTAAATAATATAGAATAGGAAAACCTACCTAATCGATAAGGAACTGAGACTCCCATCACACCTCATATCTCAGCCAACCAGCAAAGCCTTCGAAATCAAACGAATCAGTGACCTATTGTCTACTTCGCTCAAACCGTCACACATATTCCGATCATCTCGTCAGGCATTATTATGGTCCTACCTATCGACTCACGAGTCAAAGGAGAGACTATTATTTAAATTTTATTTACTTCGCGTGTGTAAGTGGTGTGCCTAGTGTGAGGGACGATAATGACTCGGGCCAGGTTTCGATCCAAACTCGAGATTCATGTCCGTAGGAAAATGTCATTAAAGCTTTAAAAGCACAAAGAGTATTAAACGGAACATGGGCCAAAATCGTACCAGAATTCGGCGGCAAACCTAGGCGTAGACTTAGTTAGAGCGCCTAGGCCATCGAAGACCAAGTCGGGATTCGTGCCGGACTCATTCTCTTAGAGTGTATTCGATGTCATATCCAAAACTGTGTCCCAGGTTAATTTTATAGTTTTTTATTCAGTGAGGATGAGTACTGATGATATTTAATTTGATAATATTATCCTCAAAATTTGTGTATTAATCACTTTTCACACTTATGTTGAAATCTCTAAGAGCCCTAATAAATACTCTTAACTACCATAAAAGTAATGAGAATGTAACTTACGCTTTCGAAACTTAGAAACAAAGACAAATGTAAAATAAACCAAATCACTGACACTACGGAGATAAAGAAATAGATAGAGAACGAAAGAAACGACACAAAGCTGAAAAATAACACAAAATAATAAAGCACAAATTAATTTTACAAACTACACGCGAATTGTAATGAATTTTTCGAGGAAATTTGGAAAAGCCTGGGGTTTCTTAGTTACGGATATCGATACGATGATGTTCACGCGACGCGACCCTGGGGCTGACTGTCTCGTTTCTCCTACTCGGGCCACCTTGCTTTAAATCGTTATCGTCAAAATTCCCACAGTTCAATATTTCATACAAACAAAAAATGAAATATTTCTAAGTTTATGAGGTCTAAAGCGACTGCTCTTATAACGTTCGCACATCCATAAATTTTACAAAATGTTCCTGATAAACCGAAAATAGTTAAATGTTACAACAGCTAGGGATGTTGGGATGTGTGCATACGACGTTTTATTTATTTACCGAGTCGATTAAATTTAAACAACGCATACAAAAATACGTAAGCAAATGGCTTCGATATGAAATTTCTTTAGACCAACATTTATAATGTTGGTCTAAAGAAATTTCACATCGGGACTTAGGTATAAGTAAACAATATAAAGACATTTTAGGTACTATAAACTCGATGTAATGTTTCATCAGACTGAGTATAGAGATATATTTAATTCCTATGAAGCAAATCCATTTGAGTCATCAAACAAGTAGATTAAAATTAAATTCTAGACTCGTTTAATATTTAGGTGTGCTATTATTCAATTATTTATTTCGATATTTCGTTGGAACGTATTTGTATGAATTTCACATCACTATCACTTGTGAGTATTTTTCTTGAGTCCCATACTTGACGCCAAACATTTTAAGATATTCACGATATTTCGCCTGTCGTCCAACCAATCAATAGCGTAAATTTATTACGGGCTTTTGAAGTAAAAGATTTCTCTTATCGTCAAATAAATTGTTTAAGTTTATTACAAGACCAAGTTTTGGTTAAGTATTTGAGAGCATTTGTTAAAAGAAATCATGATAAGCAAACTATTTTTAACCACACACTGCTCTATGTATGATATGCGTATTTATTTCCAAGTCCATCAACTACAACCATATGATATATAAATAAATTGTACGGTGACGAGCTCATGGTACATAGTGATCGTTACAGTAGGTTATCAGCAACTAGCTATCAGCTCTCGAGCATGTATTATGTTGGTCAGCGCGCATTCGAAACGAGCGCCGCGAAATGACAGTCGATCGAGGGGGTCACGTTCCTTTTCCGCTTCTATGTACTTACTCGTACTAAGACCCTTATTCTAGGAGCATCTTTCATGTCATCACAAAATATATTAGCTATGTTATTCTGTCCTCCGTGAAACCGAACCATAATCTATAATTTTAAAATTGCTGTGGATGGCTATTGATGCATCGATTCTTTGCCATCTTGTTAAAAGGAACGGTAAAAAAAAAACAAAAGAAAAACCCGCGACGGGCTCTACTGCGACTGCGCGGGCGTACGGCAATTTTGAGGTGGGTCTGGGAGCTGTCGATAGCACGCAGGGCTAGTTCAGTCGATCCCGGACAAAGCTTGAAGTCTTTGTCGAAGCAAAATAAATGTAAGTACATTTTTGTTATTAAGCTACAGCATAAATGTCCTACATCAGCACATCATCGCACCCATCCACTCATTAAATTTAACCTTCTTAGCGACGGAAATCAGAGTGAAAAACATTATCTTAGTTAGTTACCATAGTAACGTTGGCATCCTTTTGATGTGTAATAATTATCAAGCGCCTTCCAATGCTATACCTAAAATGTCAATTTTAATACCTAAGACATTTCTTTGAATACTTGCGCATTTCTGATTTGTACCTTTTCATACCAATTTCGACACGCTACCTGTAATTCTATTTTTGTAAACATTTTGCCTAGCGACGCACGGCTGGTCCATTGTTGTGGTTTTCGTCGCTTCGTGTTCTGCTCATGCTCAGTATGACAGAGGCATAAATCGCAGGCGTAGCTCGGATATCGATTTATGTTGTTTGTTACTGGGTGACATTTGCAGTTAGTTTAATATTTTTGGTTTCATTGAGTGCTTTGTTAAGGTAAGATTTTCTGATCCTTATTCTGAGCAGTCATCCCAAGACTCAACATGATTGTAAACATGAATGGAACAGATTATGCAAACAAATGTTTGTGTTAGTTTGCAACGGAAGCGATGAACTTATAACAAAAAATATTATTCTTAGCGTTAATGTCCCGGTTGTGATCTCGATCTCGAGTACGAGGGCCCAGGGTCCGCCTTGACCATGATCCAGGATTGGGCGATCATGTAATTACAGTGGACCGACTACTAATTTGCTGTGCCCAATGTTGATTCTATGTTGACGTTAATGTCCCGGTTGTGCTCTCGAGGAGGAGGGCCCGGGGTCCACCTAAACCATGATCCAGGATTTGGCGATCAGGTAATTACAGCGGAGCGATTACTACCATCTGACCTCCGTGACCCTGCAACTAGGGGAACCTGAACAGATTGGATCATGATTACAAATTCAGTTGCCTGAATTTGCAGGTTTCATCACGATGTTTTCCCTCACCGTAAGAGCATCGGTTAGAATTCAATGAATGTACATAACTTAGAAAAGAGTCATTGGTACATGGCCGCAGTCAATTAAAGAAAAGTGCAAATTTTTTTTATTTAGCTTTTGAGAGTCAGCTACGATTAAAACTGTTAATTATTTTAAACATAGACTATGTAAAATATAGATAGATAGATATAGGAGTACCACGACTTCAGGTTACTTTGACACATTGCGGGAAATCTAGCATACTAAATTTATGTTACTGGCAATAATAAACGATATAAAGGAAATATAACTTGACGCTATTGAGTAGTCTATAACCTTAGTAAGATGCCTTCGTTATTGTACAGCATTTACTATTAGTCGGATTATACTGTCTTACATAGGTGCTACGTCAAATGTTGACTAAGTTGAATATTTGATAAGAATCATAATTGTATGAAGGAGGGCGATAGGTTTTTTTTCCGAAACGTCGTTAGTTTTATTTTTCTGTTACGTACCTTCTTATCCATGTCCCATTGTAGGCGACTTTCGAATTATGTCACAGAATACTACATTCTTTCGGTATTACTACATAAAACGCTGAACTATCGCCACAATAGACAGGTCACCTCTAACGCGGCCAAGCTTTAAACTCTTTTTATTGCACACAAAATTACAAATTACAACTATAATGATTTTAATAAAATAAAATTATTGTACCTAACCCTTCTACTTTTGTTCTCTCCTCAGAACATATTCAAGACTGTGCTAAAAGTGCTAAAAAATGGAGATTAGAGGATACAATATGGGTGGCTGCAGACTTTGCCAAAGTTTCGAGGGGCCATTCTTGAATGAAGAAGAAATGAAGAAATTCAATGACTTGAACAAAAATGGCTTAGAGAGGTTTATGGTAAATGCTGCAAGATTTTTGTACGGTTTCCTTTTAAAGTTTCCGGGCCTTTCCAAACCCGTTTAAAGAAAAATATATGGTTATTCCTTCTTCTACTTAATGTTTCTTTTTATCGAAATTTTTGTAACAGGATCTCATATTTTTAGAAACTTGATGCAGAGGGACGTCCACATCGAATATGCTACAGGTGCTCAGATGAATCCAGTGAATTAGTTAATTTCATGGAAGAGAGTGTCAACATCAGGATTAAATATCGCTCTTCGGTTAACGAACTAGCCATAGTTAAAACAGAAATTATGTCAAGAAAAAGATCTAAAAAAGAACAGGATGAAAAAGATTCATGTGTGTCTACAGCTTCTCCGTCTACGCAATCTACAGCTTCAGTTACAGATTGCGATAATCCTAAAAAAGCGAAAACAAAAGCGAAATCCAATGCAACGCCAAAAACAGATATTACATCAAGGAAAAGATCTAAAAAAGAACAGGATGAACAGGATTCATGTGTGTCTACAGCTTCTCCGTCTACGCAATCTACAGCTTCAGTTACAGATTGCGATAATACTAAAAAAGCGAAAACAAAAGCGAAATCCAATGCAACGCCAAAGGAATCAAAGGCATTGGCATCAAAGGCGGATACACAATGTAGTTCGGACCAGGACCGACGTGACGAAAAGGCTCTTAAACGTAAGAATAAAATTCAAACCGTGCCGGTATCCCAATTTGGTTCATTTGTACATCTCTGCAACATATGTAAATCAGTGTTTCCAGAAGCTACGAAGGTGCATTTTTGTCCAAAAAAGCGACAACCAACTACAGAATTCTTGACAACTATAACATCTGCAATACTGGAAAAAATGCCATCTACAGAGGAACTGTATTATGGAAAAACTTATCAATCGTAGATCAATCAATATACAATGATTGGTGTCGTAAGACAAAAATATTATAAATGTTTTAATTTTTATTGTAGTTATAATAATGTAAAACATAATTTACAAATTTGGGTAAATCCCGGATACCTGCCGCGGTTGGATACTCGGATATCAAAAATTATTTTTATGGTCTAAGATCCGGCCATAGTAAAATATTCAATTATGTGTTATTTGACTTTGACAGTGGTTTTGTGTTAGCTAAAATGTAGATTAAGAAATAGCGAATGTGTTGCCTAGCGAAATAATGGTCTGATGCTGTTATATATTTTAATGAAAAATTAATTTTTCGAGATGAACTTCCTTCATCTGTATTTAATCGAGTTAAATGTCAAACTAGTGGACCCGGCACCAACCCTACACCTACTCTATGCCATATACCCTACACCTACTCCACACCTACCCTACTCCTACTTTACCCCTTTTTTTCTTGCTTATCAACCCTTCTCTTGATTCACTATGTCTTTTGTTGAAAACCGCATTATAATCTGTAACTTAGTTTAAAAGATTTGTGCGTACATATGTGATGTATATAGATATATACATAGATACATAGGGACAGACTGCGGGAAGCGACTTCGTTTGATACTATGTATATATTTTTTACCTCTATCCAACAGTATAAGGGTGCCTGGACAAAACCTGGTCCAAACTATTGTTGCCTGGGTTTGAAATTCATTTTATGTATGTTTTGATATTCCTGTCTAATGTGAATCCTATTTCGATGATTATTTTTTATTTGATAGCATAGACCTCAGGGGTAGTCCCATTAAAATTTGAAGAAAATATGATTTACCCAAGGGCGGAAAAACAGAGTAAAAATTTTACCTTCACTTATTGTCAAGCGATTTTCATGTCTTATTTTCAGATGAAAGGCTAGATCTCAGTCAAAGTCTCATAAAATACAGCATCCGAAAGAGTGGAATAATAGGGGATAAAATATAGTTAATTCATATAGATCGGTAAAAACTTGAAACATAAAATAGGTCGGGGTTGTGTCAGAATACACGGCAGTTGGTTTTCATGTAAACGTCTATGCTCGCGGAGTCGGTAGCAGAGGTAGTTGTGCTCGCGGTGTAGTCCGACGTACTTGTGAGTCGTCACTTACACTGAATAGAATGTACGGGAGCGTTGCGGTGCGAGCGTTTCGTTCATTCAGACCCGTGGCAGATCAAATAATTACAGTGGAGCGACTGCCATCTGACCCTGTTAACAGAGACCTACCTGACCAGATTGGATCATGGCTACACATTCAGCAGTCTGAATGTACAGATTTCATCACGATATATGTTTTTCCGCTCTTGAGGGAGTTACTTTTTCTTTAATGGGTAGTCCCATTGAGCTCTATCTGAAATTGGTTGCCATTCGACGGCAACGTCGATGAACATTCATAAAATAAATTTCAAATATCACATCTAGGTAACCATGGTGTAGATCAAGTTTTGCCCCGGCATCGTTATATTGTTGTATCGTGGAAATATATCTTTCATTTGACATATAACTCGAAAATAACAGATGAGGGTAGATTATCTCCACCTGTTTAAACTTGGCAACCATATAGAAGGACCAAGGCAACCCATTTTTTTCTTCTTAATAGAGTCATATTCTCTCGCACGATGCTGAATTTTTCTGAATAACAGATTAGAGTAGTTTATTTCCAAAAATTATTTTGCAAAAAAAAGTATTTATCAGCATCAGACCAATGTTTCGCTAGGCAACCCATTTGCTTGTTCTTATTCATATACTTTTTTTTATGAGTCGTCAAAGGCCTCTTGGCAAAGGCCTCTCTCCCATTTTTCCACTTAGACCTATTTGTTGCCAGGTCACTCTTTGCCACTCTTTCGCATATGCCGGTAATATGTTTCGACGCCGACCACGACGTCTTTTTGCGTTAGGTGGGACCCATTTGGTGATTCGTTCCGCCCACAGATCAGACGGCATTCGGGAAACACGTCCAGCCCAGTCCCATTTTAGGAAGGCAACCTTTTGGGCCGCGTCAGTTATTTTCGCTTGTGTCCGTATCGTTGTGTTCCAATCTACATAATAAGGTCACATAAAATCACTGTCAATGTCAAATAACAGATGAGGGAAGATCTTAATATGGCACAAAAAGTGGAATGTTGGCATGACTGAGACTGGCAAAGATTTTTTTGCTCTGTACTATGGCGGGATCTCCTACTATTAGCGAAACGATTTTGACACCCCTTTGTTGGTTTTTTAGATATATTTAATTGTAATAATGCTGCCACAGTCCATGATGAATTAAGATAAATTTATGGTTAGTTACAAATTTAAATATTTCAAAGTGATGTCTTTATTCCTGATTTCAAGGTCTGGCTACAAAACAATCCTGTGTCACACTAAACTTGACTAAACTTTAAATTTATTGAATTAGATGGACCTACAATTTTCTATATAAGTATAGGTACATAATATTCAATTATTGGTACAATTTCAAAAAGTGCGGCAGCTATCCGATGTTTATCCTTTAAATTTACGTCTTATGCGCTTATTACACATTCCTAAATTCAGAAACAAAAAGCGTGAGAGCAAATCAAAGTATTGCTCATAAAAATAAGGTCCATTTTTGTATCACTTATATTAAGTCACGTGTCGCTCCGCTTTTCAAAAATCCAAGATACAAAAATGGATTTGCTCCCGCGCTTTTTGTTTCTGAAATTAGTTACTGAATTTAGGAATGTGTAATAAGCGCATTACATTATAATCATGCCACTTACTACTACGATTTAACATTTGTTTGTGTATTTAAACAGAATCAGGTTAATGATTGATTTTTTTTTAATATTTGTTTAGCCAGGAAATTGACCGCCAACTCACCTGATGGTAAGGAACGATGCGGCCGAAGATGGAGCGCGCCTGTCTAGGAACAGCCTATTCAATGTAACCTTGAAGGCGTCAAGAAACACACTCGCAGGCAACGTTACCATTCCTTAAGCCGTACACATTATAAACTTTGAACCAAAGTTGCTGGTTTGGATAGCTGGATCGCATCTCCCGTTGGCGGAATGGGGCCGGCGGACTGAGGTTGCGATGATACCTATAGAAGACCGGCAGACGCGCAGTTCATTTTACAAGCAGAAATAATTACTTACTTACTTGTAATACATCTTATCTTTCTTAGCGTGTCCATGACAAACATTTAGTAGATTATCTACTGATTTCCTTTTTATTTTTATTTTAAGTAGGTAGTTTCGAGCCATTGTCGGGCCAAGCCCTTCTTCTTTTCTTGCGCTTATGAAGCTATTTTGAGCCAGTCTCTACTGAGACGCTGCCTGAATCAATAACATGGCGAACTACCTTGGTAGCTACTAGTAGTAGAACTACTGGTTCGGTCTCACCTATATGCTACCAAATTGGATGCAGCAAAAGTTTCTAATCTATGCTCAATCCTGAACCCCTATTAGATAGTTATGAAAAGATTGGACTTTAAAATTTTGGTCAAAGACCCAGTTCGTGCATCAAAAAATACACATATAAAAGAGTATTCTTATAAGGATTAGTATTTCAAAGAAGACCTAAAGCGCTATTTTGTTTCCCTCATAGGTAATACATATTCATGTTAGTGGAGTTGCCGTCAGATATTTAAATAGTCCCATAGTGTTGTGCGATTTTCTGATTCATCATTCATGTAAACTTTTAAACAGTAAGTAATTGGATTGCCCCTCAAAATTATAGAACTGTAACACCCGGTTTCTCATTTTCATTAATCATTGATTAGCTAACAGACTGTCACATTTAACAAGCTGTTAAACCACTGTGGGTTTCTGAGAGGCCAATCAACTTAAAATTAGCTAATCGACCATTAACAGGTGATGCATTCTTTCATCTGGTTACCTCTACAAAAATTAGTCACATTCATTCGCTCATTTATGTTTTGTTTCTGTCTATCGCATTGATTTGTCTCTAGGGGCCTTTTGAAGCCAAAATCGAATGTGATATTCAACTTTTAGATGAAACTGATAGCGATTGTATAGTTTTCGTGTAAAACAGAATATTATCGAAAAAAATATACAGAGCGGGAAAAGAGAACTTTTAATAATATTTATAATATAGGGTCACGGGTTCCAGTGTGTCAGTAATCCCATCATCATTATCTTTAGGCAGGTAGGTAGGTCCGGGTCCACTGCTGAAACCAGGCCTCCCACGGCTTACACGCCGGTCGACTTTGTTATCTTGCATCTATCGGCTCCCTAGGACTTTAAGGAGGTCGTCCGTCCCACTCTTGGGACTCTATCTAGTTCCCCACTCAACAACATCCACCCCATCGGCTATCGAATCTGTGGGTTTCTTCCAATAATCCCATTAGTTAAATCCTGCAAGACCAAGACTAGGTTCAGGTTTTAGTTCTGATCCAACACCAGTTCAGACAAAGTAGTCCTAGTCCAGGTCCAGGTCTAGATCTAGGTTCAAGTTCAGATTCTGGTCCAAGTCCTGGACCCGGACTAGTTCCTGATTCTTGTCCAGGTCCTGGACCCGGACCCGTTCGTGGTTCAGGTCCAGGTCATGGCCCCGGACCAGGTCCATGTTCAGGTCCAGGTCAATTGGCCCTTTCAGAAACCCAAACTGCATTTAATCAGAGATTAACAATTTTTTACGTAATTTTTGCGCTGACAAGCGTTTCAGAAACCGGGTGTAAGTAGCCTAATTGTTACAAGTTTAACCAGATGTAGGTTAAGAGTCTATGTTGTCTTAGTTTAGAGCGTAATCTCGGTGTTACCATTTTAATTCAATAGTACTCAACTACGTAATATATATGTATACCAAATAAGAATTAAATGCAGCAAAACGTACTTTTAGTATTGTCTATTTTTATCAACTATTTTATGGCCGACTATCTGTTTAACAAGTTGTAGATTAAGGGTCTATGTTGTCTTAGTTTAGAACATAATCTCGGTGTTAACATTTTAATTCAATAGTACCCAACTACCGTATAATATTATATGTGTGTACCAAGTAAGAATAAAAATGCAGCAAAATATGTTGGACTTTTACTATTGTCTATTTTACATCATCTATTTTATGACTAATATCTGAGCCTCATGTTCTTACTAATGTCTCGACTGAATTGTAATTGAATCGCAATCGCAGCTTTATTTGATTTTTTGCCTCAATTAAAACTGCCGCTGAGCAATTACTACTATTATTAATATTAAATACTAATCCAAGCGAGCCAAGTAAATTGGCGAACTCGCGGCCCAGATCCAATAGTACGAGTGATAGGTAGGTAAGTGCAGTGCTCCCGTAAAAGTAGGTGGTGGTAGTGCATCTGTCGTCATCAAAGTAGGTCTGGCGGTGGCGCAGGGGCCGGGTCGCTCTTTTCCTTCAAATATGGTTGAATTGGTCGATGGCTGGGTCCTGCGTTATACTCGTGAACGGGTGCTGTC
This sequence comes from Blastobasis lacticolella, assembly GCA_905147135.1. NCBI lineage: Eukaryota > Metazoa > Arthropoda > Insecta > Lepidoptera > Blastobasidae > Blastobasis > Blastobasis lacticolella. The sequence continues at coordinate 9,112,506 of LR990039.1, read as the reverse complement.
TTGATGGATTGGCTTACTCTTCATCATATCACTGCTGGGCATAGGCCTCCCCTGGAGATCTCCACAAAAGCCGGTTCTGTGCTTTCCGCATCCAGCTGGTACCTGCGATATTTACCAGGTCGTCGGTTCACCTTGTGGGAAGCCTACCCACGCTGTGTCTTCCGGTACGTGGTCGTAACTCGAGAACTTTAATGCCCCATTGGCCATCTGTTCATCATCTTGCTGTTGGATTACTCTTGCTGTAGTTTAATGTACTAATCAATAAAGAAAGTTTGAGTTCAAAGTTCGCAGTACCTAACCTACTCAGAGCCAGACTTTTATCATCTCTTATATCTCTTTAAGAGAGGTAGGGCATAGCGGGGTATCTCGTTCGAATTGGAGCCGCCCGACTGGGGAAGTACCTCCACCTTACAGAATATCGCAGCTAAATAATACTCTTTTAAATAGTATTGTGTTTCTGCCGGTGAGTAAGGTTTCCAGTGCTCCATGGGGTGGGGATTTGGGGAACCGTGGCTTTGGCAGTGGAGTGGCATTTGCTTTTTGCTGCCAGAGCAACGTGTTATAGAGGTGGGCAACGCATTAGCGATACTCTTGGTGTTGCTAATGTCTATAGGCAGTGGTGACCACTTTCCATCAGGTGGCCCGCTTGCCTGTTTGCCTACCGTATGACATAAAAAAAAAAATCTTCTTCTCTTCGGGGTGAAAAAGTGCTAACTGTTGCCTTACCCATAACATTTACTAGTCGTGCCTAGATGTATAGGTACAAGTAACAGGTAGGTACATTTAAAGGTTCCTTTGAGTAAAAATTACAGAATCCCACGATCATTTACTCAAACAAAATAAGGGCCACTAGTAAATTTTGCTATCCTGACCATATAATAGAGCGTTTTAGCCTGAGTGTTGACAATCGTACGTAAGTTTAACAGTCGCACATTTTTTTTCATTAGACCAATTTTAATTAGTCTTTCTGTGAGATGGTTGCTCGAATTCTGCAAACCCGTTTTCTCGTTACACTCCAAGTCTCCTGAATCGATTCCAAGCGTTCTGGATTCGCTGAAGAAAACCAAGTTCAATAGCTACAGAATGCTGCGAATGGCACTCTTCATCTCTTATTGTAGCTCAGGTTGTCGTTTGCAGGTCTTCGAATCTTCAGCATAGCTCTTTAACAATGTTTATTTAGCCTCTAGCTTAGCAAAAGTTTAAATATTCGGAAAGGTTCCACACTTGACTTTTAACAATCTCCTTAAAACGGCAATTCGGGTGTTCGAAAAATCAATCTTTAAGTTAGTTTATGGTCTAATTAAAAAACTATGCTACTGATGTCTGTCAAACTTACATAATGTTTCTTGACACATATGCGAACACTACATAAAAGAATCATCCAGTGCATCCATTATAGAACCTTTAAGATAATTAAATTCACAATACCTATATTTTGTTTTGAGTTGTATAATTAAGAACACTGTAACACTAGTTAGGTTCTCTATAGAAAACAGAAACTCTAGTGAAAAACTAGTAGACAGCCATGATCGAAAGCGATAACTGTCGACCTTAACATTTACGATTCATGCACTTATTCTTCAAACCGGAACACAACAAAGGGGACGAAGTTGCTTGGCGCCAGAAATTGGTCATCTCATCCTTGACGCCCTATCATCGTGAGAAAAAGTAGTGGACGGTTTGGATAACGCTTAGTACGTGAGTTAGTATAGGGTCTGTCTGCCACAAAGCTCGAAGTTTACACAAAACAAAACAAATAACGCCGCTGCTAAGGATCTGTAAGGATATATATAGTCTAGTAGGGATAGTTAGGATTGAGTGTGAAAATAAATATGAACGCACTATGCGTGCAATAAAACATCGTTTCGAGATGATTACTTTACTGACTCGTAGTTCAAGAACAATAAGCCATTTACATTAAAACATATAGTATTTTCTAACAGAGATCAAATATACTTAGTTACTATCTAGTAGAAGAAGAGTGAAACTTCTAACTAGAAATCTAACGCAAGTCCAAATTTACGACAAAAAACGACTGCTAATTACTGACATTATTCACTGTTACTTATTTCTATTAATAGTCAGGAAATGCTATAATTAGATGTAAATCACTACTAACTAGTTTAAACAATGCAATGATGACACTCTACTAATGGAGAGAGATACAAGTGATGTAACTGATCTGAAATATTATGTTGAGTGAAGTATGGTGATAAAGGTAAGATATAAGAGACAGGAGTGGCCTTCATACAACTTCTGGCAAATACAGGCCGCGGGTGGGTGTTTGGTTATCTATAACATTCGCGTGATGAGTCCATAAACGTCGGGTGTTCCTCGGTGGTCCGGCTGTTCTCCTTTCCCATACTTCACTAAGGCATTGTCGAGCCGAGTGTGCCCTCATAACAATGCCTCGAATGTTAATCTCTCGAACGTCAACTTAACATGAATCTATTACAAACGTCTATTTGACACAACGCTTAATTCCAATTTAATTAGACATTAGTTAAGGTAATTCGTTGTCTTCTTAGCCCGCATTTGACAAAAGTTTTATAAATCAACATAATGACATCGAAGGACAAGACAACGATAGATTGTCTGAGGTTCTAATTACTAATTTATTAATATTGGTATACTTTATTCTAAAATATTCAATCACACAATTTTGATATGCATCGGGATTAAAAGTGCAGCACCTTTAGCGTTACTTTGATATGTTTATAAGACTTTAAAGTGTCAAAGTTTCTACTAAAAGGGTATCTAAAACTTCTTACACAACAATATTACCATATTAAAATAGATATAACTGTACTTCCTACATACTAGTGATTAATATCTATGATATGTATTACATACTATCGACTAGGTAACTATAATTAAAATGTAATCCATGGTCCTATTCTGGATTTTTCCAAAAGCCAGATATAAAGCGCATACATTCTTTCTAAGATTTTAATAATTTTAAACCTAAAGCACTTCATTCGAATTAACAGAATCAACCAACTTTTAGCTTTATATCTCGCTTAGAATGGACATCGATATGAGAATGGAGTCGCCTCTGATAGCAACGGGAGTGGGCAGCGGGCGCAGCATTCACAACAGCAGTCACGCACCAAACCAATTCAGAAATACGAAAGCGAACTTTGGGGCCATCACGGCGGTGCAGACGCGAAACACCTCGCAACAAACTCGACTTCCGAGAAATAGACAACCCCTACATTACAGTCTTAAGCTGTCCTCAAACATTTTCCACGTCGGCACTTGCAGTGATGAAAACGCGAGCTTTGGACCCCTGAGGCAATTTGTAACGGAATACGTATCTACATATCCAACGAAGTAACGATATAAAAAATATACCTATTAAGTACACTAAATTGAGATAGATTTTTATCAAACGAGTATTTAACTATCTAAAAATTTCAAAGACGCGAAGTTAGTCGCTTGTATCAAATTCTTATCAAGTGGCCGGTTGTCAGTCAAATTTGATAGAAGCAAAAATGTAACTTTCAAGATATGTTTAGTCAACCAACATCAATCTCACAGGTAAGCGATGGATAGAGAGAGTCGTACAAGAGAAACATTAGTATCTCTTATACTTCTGGGTAACATAGGGGACGTAGCTGTAGAATGAGGAGCTGATGGGGGCGAAGTGGAAGTAATCAGAGGCTGACTCCGACAACCTTCAATCGAGGAAGCCGGTGTTGACGAGTTTCTCGAGGAAGAACTTCACGTCGCCGAGCTCGGAGTCCTTGATGCCGAGGGACTTGAGCATGCCCAGGTCGCCGTTCTCCACTGCCATGAACACGGAGCGCAGGTGTTCCAGGTCGGAGCGCATCAGGTGCAGCGCGGCGCCGAAATCTTCGATCGTCTGCGATTCTGGAGCGTGAAAGTTATTTGCATTAGATGGGGTACCTAGGCACTAGAAAATTATCGTTTTTATGGTGAAAAGAAGGAAACTGTAATCTTAATACAATAATTTTTTATAATTTCTTGGAAATGGCAAATCCACGGGTGCATATGATTTAATTTTCATGACTAACATCTAAACATGTTCTATTTTCGAAATCAAGTATTTATTTGGTTTAGGTATTTTGTACAAAAATATTTGAGCCTGATTGACATTAGGTACCCATTAAGGCTGGCCTTTACTTTTATCAAAAGATTTGCCACTTCATCCAAAGGGGCAACGTTCGGGGGATCTGGTACTAACCTAGGCTTTCCTTTTTGCTTTCTTTTCTACTTTGTAAATGCATTTGGTTTTTCAATAAATTCCTAGCTACGATACGTTGACATGTAGTTGATACGTTAGTAAGACGTCTTTAAACTAAATGGCGTAAAATATCTGGAGTTTATTTAATTTACCTATTTGCTAAGAATTTCTCATCTGTATTTATTTTTGTAATTGAAAAATCTTCTATTTTGTATTACGCAAAAAATAGGCAGCTTTTCTACAACTACACAACCTGACCTTAAACTTCATAAATCATATTTTTTTCAAACAACTATTGTCGCCTGCTCCATCCAGTGAGTGCTTAGGACCGCTATAAATACCTCTTGGAAAACGGCTCATTGGCGGACTGCTAGGCTTTAGTATCTAAATAGTTACACGTGTTGTGGCAGCAGCATTCATGAAAAAATTAATTAACTCATGTATTAAGAAGAGGGACTGGCAAATCATAGCAAACGATCGCGAAGCATGGAAGCTTTGCCCAGCAGTGGGATGTTTTAGGCTGATATAAATAAAATAAATTAATTAAGAACCGACCAGGAGAGTTGTGCGCACTCGCATGCCGCCAATTACGACTCAACCGTGTAGGCCGCCTTACGAACATACTACGCTGACAGTAGGTAAGTAATGGGCTTCAACACGCTGTCGTACCGAATATTACCTGATAGAGCAATTGCCACTTTCTCAACGCCTCCAAGAGGTTCCAGAGCATCCCGTGCCTTGCTCCCAAACAGTTTCTCCAGGTAGTTTGGTCCGTGGGAGGCCAACAGCGATTGTAGGAACGACGCAGTCTCTTCTACCGGGGGTCGTTTAGCTGAAAATTAATATTTCGAGATAAATTTTTAATGTAGTGTCAGATTAGCTTCTAGTTACACGGCCTGTGTACTGCTACAAACTTATCTGACCCAATGACGGCGTTGCAGTTGTTGAATTTAGTATTGCCGCCAAATGATATTTCAATTGTCGACACTTAGTTTCAGTTTTGGTCACGTGGTCAAATTTGTGGTGTCGTGTAACTTGTTAGAAGCTCTGTATAACTCCACAAACTATCTAACCCGGCGGCCATAAAGCTAAGTGACGCCATTTTGAACTGTTATGTCAATTCCAACAAATGCGAAGTTGTCACCGTATAGTTTTTTATTGGCGAGGACCTATAATTGGCTTACTGTCTTATATTAGAATTTTATACATTGTAATATACGGCTGTTGGTACTCCTACAAATAAATAAATAAATAGTTAAACAAGCGTTCAACGCTAGATCATCTTATGAACACTTTTTTTATTAGTAAGACGGCCTATCTATTCTTTTAATTTTTGTATCGTTTAAAGGCTTTATTACAAACTGCTTGACCATAAATCACTGGCCGGCGACATTAAGTTATTTTCTAAAAGATTCTCAGTCGTACCCAGTTGGTACGTTCCCAGTGGGTACGACCCGCAAAGCCCTACTAGAAAGGTCACAGATTTAGGTATCGAAGGTAACATTTACTTTTATGTTTATAAACATTGGTAAACGTTTACGAATCTCTTGAAAATGGACTAGGTTCATGTTTGAGGACACTGGGCCGCGTTAAAAAATAAAAATCATATAATAAATAAGCGACAATAAACCTTTAGGTTTACGTTAACCCATGTGTGTCCATGTTTACAAACATAATACATCTTAGGTACCACCACAGAATATCTGTACTAACGTACCTAATACTTCCTGCGTTACGTCCATCGTAGGAGTTGATAGAACAGACATGTTAGACTCGGAGCCAGATAAGATTGCTTTGATGTTAGGGCGTCCTTGTTTATATTGTGAGTTGATATTGTTGACTGTGTGTCAAATTTAGTTTCTTTGTCATCGAGTCAATGAGTTTGTACAAATAAAACTTGCTTTTTACGATATACAAATTATAACAATAGGGTGTTCCACAAGCCGTTGGCTAGAAACTTTCTGGACAGCCTTTGTTTTGTAGAATGCGCGCAAGATAGGGTACTTTTCAACATAAACATCTACCAACAAAAACAAAACAGCAACGCCTTACCTAACAGCAGCCCTGTCTTGTTCACACTCTACAGTCGAATTTCTAAATAATACTCACATAAACGATGTGGTATTGTAGCTTAGGGCTAAGAACAAAGACAGTACGGAGATGATAAGTGCGAATATTCAAGCTTATATGCGTGATTTTCTCGAATATCACAACTGGCACAAACAGAAGGCAGATAAATAGCCCCCATCTTTGTACAAAACAACAGCTCATAACAGTCCACTACTAGACTTGAGCGTCCTTTACGTCAGCTTTGCCGTAATCTCCACGCCGTGGCGTCGTTTTTTAAACACTTCGATCCCCAGATCGCATCGTTGCCCATTTTCTATATCGCCGTTAAAAGTCGCCTTTATCGACATCCTGTCTAGGGTTGGTGCTCGCTTACGCTTTGCACTAAATAGTAAAGTTTCAGCTGACCTGCAGTGCAAAGTTTCGAATCCTCGTCGTAGCCATCGATGCAATCAGGAGCCCCGTCGCAGAGGTACTGTATGGATATGCAGTTGCCGTCCACCGGGCATTTGAACGGCTCGTACGGATGACAGTACCCTGAAAAGAAAAACGGTCCTAGTCAAGTATTTGGTGCAGTAACTTTTTCCAAAGAGGGAAGTACAGGTTTGTGGAGTTTACGGATTTTCAAAGCTACTATTTTTCAATTGTCTCCTTGACTTGATCAGTTGTTTTTCCATTTTACTTACCGAAATAGTAAGACACTTTGTTTATTTATCTAGTACGAGTAAGTAAACCTATCAAAACGCCCTCTGTAAGTTGGCAAAAGAAAACAGTTTAATTGTAAAAAAAGGGAATGTATAACACGCCCAAACTCTTTCACAAGGGTCATGGTAACCTACCCACACTTTGGTGTTCTTAAAAGTTGCCGCATTCTGCGGTGTAATAAAGCCTCTCATTCTCCCACGAGAGACTTATTTTTCAAGGAAATGGGCGTGATTAGTTGAGCTCCGCAAATATTATTCCGCACTCTCTTTTCGCCGCACTGAGAGCCTCGTGGTCGTATTGCCCATTTGCAGGGATTCAAATGATATATTTTCAGCAAAGTACCTACAATTCAGGTGCTTAAGAGCATGATCACCGTAAGAATCATATTCCTGTGCACTGACTACTGTTAAACAATTTTTATAGCATTCATGAATTAAATTTTTATTTATTATATAAAAAATAACCTGGGGATAAAAGACGAGTTCTTTGTGCCAGCTTTGCAGCGTTTGCAGTGCTACATAGAATAACATATCTACAGTTCATGCGAAATGGATTGGATTAACGTGCCTCGATCTGTCGTTCGACTACTCGCATTATTGCATGAAATGCCAATACGAGAAAACTGTTATAAACTTTTTTATTTCGTTACATTATAACGACTATTTAAAGCGTTACAGCTATCACTTTTACTGCTTACAAATTAGTTCTGACCGGGAGATTAATGTCCGCTATTGACTATCCTTTTGGCACGAACTATAGATAGCAACGCGATTGGTATATTGGCTAGACCCGCTGTGGATTTTGCTAAAGTATTCATGATGGCGAAAAAATTAACACGATGATGGCCAGATGGTGATTTTTAATAAAATATATATTATTTCTTAGGTGAAGAGTAATTTGTGGCGCGCTATATAATTTTATTACGATCAAATTCTAAATTATAGCTGTACTGAGGTTGTATTGACGCTGTTATGCTCATATGGGCTAGCTGTATAACTTGTAAAACTTTAAGAATATTAGAAAACTTAATTCACTGGAGTTACCATCGGACTCACTGCAGTGGTTGCTGTAGATTAACACTTTTTGCCATTTATCAGCTGTAAGATTTGATCTTCAGTAAGTAGATCTGGTCCAGTATGGAGTTTAAAAAGTAATTTCTGAATAAAAGTTGTTAAAATTAAAATTCTGTTTTACGGCAAGTGATACTGATAAGCGACTTGGCTGATAAAATATACTAGTTTCACCTACTACATTTAAAAAAAGCCAAAACTATAGGGTTGGCAACCCTAGTCACCCCTTAGCGAACACGGGTGTTATAAGTTTGGCGTGTGCATCAATGTGTCAGTCTGTAGCATTGTAACACCTTGCGCCCCAATGGGTAAACTGATTTCGATGCGGTTTCATTTATGTGCAAACAAATTTGGTTCTTCATAGAAAAAGAAGAAACGTTCGGAGTCTTTGTTGGGGGCTTTCTCTGTTGGTTAGGTTAAGTAGCTTCATGCTTATTGGTGGCGAAATATCTCTAGCTAGCTCCTTCTTTTACTTTAAGTTGAAGCAAGCGCACAAAGACCGTCCTCGTGTCAGATCTACCTTAGTTACCCTCTACGACACCCATAGATTAAGTTCTTGAAATTGGCGTTTTGTATAGAGCAAATATCGGAAAATGTAATTTTCAGGGGCGGAAGCTGTCCAGCTATAAAAGGTCTCTTCAGATCTCTCCACAGGTGCCTCCGTCAACTCATGGAAGCATCTAAATCTTCTGCTTAGGTCCCTGAGGCTGGTGGAACAGTCTCTGGAGCCGGGTAGTGGTGAGGGTATATTATTATGATTACCAGATCTCTTGACGTGGTGTCCATAGAGGCGGCTGAGGTCCAGCGCCGCCACGGAGTGTGGCAGCACGCAGCTGAGCGCCGCGAGCGCAGCCACGCACCCAGCCACTCGCCCACGAAACATTCCTGGAACCAACGACAGTTATCGTGTACAGCATCATCCAAAGTTAAGCGTACACGGTGTACGGGAACTGGACCGGGGAAGGAAGCGCCATGTAGACACACTCTGGGATAAGCTGAGTGTTCGCTTTGCGTAAATTACGCCATTTTACTAATATCTTCGAAGACTTTGCAACAGGTCTATTTTGCTCATTTTCATTCGTAAAGGTCTTAAGTAGGCGATAGGCGTACGAACTAAAAGTACGAGGTTTTTAAGTTCACGAACTTATCCAGCTCGATTTTTGTGAATTCCGTAAATAATTCGAGTCTACTACCATCGCATTTACAAAACGAACCATATGACGAAACATTTAGGCGCGATCTGAAACACCTTTTATTGAATAATCCGTTGTACTCAATAAGAGAGTACCTATTACGAAATATGCTTGAAATAAATTCTTATTTATTTTATTTTGACATATATTATTTACAATTATTATTATTTAATTGTGATATATTTAATCTAATCTAAATGACAAACAATAATTACTGTTTTTATATAATATGTTTCTTTGACATTATGTAATTTCATGTAATTTAATTATCAAAAATTTAAATTTATAGTGTTACATACATTTTTGTATAAGTACTTATATGTTCTGTAACTCTGCTAATTCCTAACTGCAAACACATTTTTGACTAATTGTATATGATCATAATGAAATTGTATTTATTTAATAAATGAAATCTAAATCTAATTCAATAACAAAATTGTAAACAGGTCTAACTTTGTCTGGTTTTCAGTTTTATTCTAAATCAAAGGTAACATGATAAAATTTATAGACAGATCTATGTATTACATTCCTCTATGTATATATATGTCAAAATCTTTGATTACATAAACATATGTATTTTTATGTTAGTTGATATAATGTGTGAATAAATAAACACATTATTTTACATCTAACACTTATATGTAGCTTTCCAGATTAAATAATAATGTGTGTTGATACTTTTGTAAATAAATATAGGGAAATTTTATGTAGAGTATTCCCAAATGCCGCAACCAGGTAGGTAGGTACAAAGAGGATTTATGGAACCGAGGATAGAGGGTATAAAACTGGAAAACTCGTGGAAAAACAATAATACCTGCTTTCGGGCAAATAACAAGCAAGTACAAACAACTCCAGATGATTAAGTTCATTATTTTGGGGAAGTATTTTTGTTAACCCTTGGAAAATAAAAGCGCTCTCCATTTAATTTTGTGACGCGACTGCCAAGGAAGGGTTATGCGTTTTTTATAATGCGGACTGTCCAGGCACTCAGGACACCGCATAATAGCTGAAGTTTTTTACTTAATTAGGTACATACATGGGTTACAGTATGGTTAGAGTGATCTTCTCATTTTCAAGGATGATTATAAATTTCCAAGAGCAGTTTTACCCTACCCCAGACCTCAAGCGATCCAATTAAAACTTCGACGGTTGCAACGCAATTTTCGCAACAACTGTCCAAAGTTGATAATAAAATGGGAGAGCTTTCATTATTCAAAAATTTATCAATCGCACTTTCTGCATAATTAGTTTAGGTCGCAGAATATGACTTTGACTAGGGTTGCTTGTAACTTCAACGCGATCTGCCGGTTGCGTGTACGTCAATCAATGTCCAATCCAATCTCACCTAGCAAGGATTATGGTACTAACTTCGATCCAATGTATTATCCGTAATTACTATTTCTGAAGTGGAACAAAGTGTACCTACTCACCGTTGCTCTTACGGTTGCTCACATCGTGGAGAAGGTTTCCCGGTTAAATGGTTTGCGAAGGTGAGATGGCAGTGGCATGGCTCCACTTTAATTACCTGTTATGCCAAATCCTGGATCTGGCTCAAGGCGGTCCCCGGGCCCTCGCGTGTAGTCCCTACATCGGGTTATGTCCTTTCACGTTTCAGTATACTCAGGTCACTCTGTCATTTAAATACCTACTAGGTACATCGCAATAACGTACTTTGTCAATTCAATACAAAGTAACAAGAAAATATTTCAACCAATATAATATTATGAATTTTTATTATGTTCCACTGAGGAAGTGTTTCTTTGTAGCATACTGTTCGAAGGGGAACATAGGTAACAAAGTAGAAAACATGTTATCAAAATTATATCAAAATCGTTTGATGTATTTTTATATTACAATTCAAAATCACTTTGTCTGTTTTACTTTTAAAAGTCACAATAGTATTTTGACTTAAAAAAGTTAACATTGTGTGCAAATATTTTAAATTTTATTGTAACCATACATTAATACTTACTAAATAAAAAATCCTATTTTCAGGGCTGTATTATCCCAAAATATTTTATTTTTGATATAAAAGACAAAGTATACAAGCAATTTTTTTTTCAAAGAATTTAATTTCTTCTTCTTCTAAGTCGTTACACTCTTGACAGAGTGGTCGTGCTCGTCGGTTGAGGATTGACAGCACGCTCCTCTCGAACTGCGGCTTTCCTAGTACACTCATAGAGAGTACCATTAACAGCTGCTTTTACTTGGTCTGTCCAGCAAATCAGTGATCTTCCGCGTGGTCTTGTGCCTTCCACCTTTCCCTGTACCACAAGGCGTTCCACAGAGACTTCTCCTCGACGCGAGACATGACCAAATAGGTGAGGATTCGAGTCTGTACTGTGGAGGATAGACGCTGCTTGATGTCGAGTTCTTGGAGGATAGACTCATTTTTTCTGAACTCCGTCCACGACACCCCAAGCATTCTTCTCCAGTACCACATCTCCAAGGCGTCTATCCTCTTCTTCTCGCTCTCTCTCAATGTCCACGTCTCAGCGACATATAGAAATATGGGAAGCACTAGCGCCCTCACAAGTCGGATCTTTGTGGCCTTTGTGACGTTACGGCTTCTCTATATTTTCTTGAGCTTATCCATGGCCGTCCTCGCAATAGCCATGCGTCGTTTGATTTCTTCGACACATCCACCATTGTTGGATATCAGTGCTCCCAGATAGATATACGACGGAACGACATAGCATTTCGCAATCTTCTTGACATTTTCATTTAGCAAATAAAAAATATCGGCAGTTTAAGAATGAGTCACTGACGCTTAAGACAAGGTTTTAAGCCAATTCCATTTGTTTAACAATGCACCTAATATCCTGTACCTATGAGGCAACAACAAAATCTATATTTTTAAAAGTGGTAATGCACTTACAAGCGTAAAAGTGGCAATACACTTAAGAGCGCGACTGTACCTTTATTAAATTAATAGCGTTGAGTTTCCTATCTTCAGAACACAATGGTAACAATTTGTAACACCAGCCACGGCTGGTTGTTAAATGCTAGGAGAGCCATTAAATGTGCTGCACTGAAGATTAGGACCACAATGAGTAATAATGAGGTTTCAAGTAAAGAAATATGACGACCACCTGTAATTTAACTTGGCAGCTACAAAAGGTGCCAGCTTTATCATAAGACAGGGTCGTAAAATGTATTTTGTGCGAACACATTTTCTCCCCTCGTTAGGATAAGAACTATAAAAATGATATTACACTGAGGGAAAGATTAAAAGCTTTATCGCAGCTGATACAGTAATACGCCGAAAAAATAAACCCCAGCGTCAGCGTCATGCGTCAGGACACTCCTCTCCATTCCCCCTCATCATTCCGAATGCTATACTAACTCATTTACTGTTCATGCGGCTAGGCTATGGAACTCGCTGCCGCATACTGTTCGTAACAGTACCTCACTCGGTGTTTAAAAAAAATATTAAGAAGAGCATTATCTTTCCACTTGCAATCCATAATATTATATATTTATAGGTATTTATTTAGTATTTGTGTTATTTATTATATATGTAGGTAATATTAGCATCGTATATATAGATAATTGTGTAAGTAATTCAATTATATTATGTATTTGGGTGCACGTCATATCTGCCTCTCTATTGTACCCTCTTGTCTCTATTGCACCCTCACTTTTTCTTTTTAGAAATAAGCTGTGCCTTTTGTGATTGTTATCTTTATGTTCATATTATTGTAATTTTCTTTGTGCACAATAAATGGTTAAATAAATAAAACTAAAAACAAAAAAAATATTTAGCAACCACACAAGCAATGCCTCACCTCAGCACTTTAGCGCCACGACATAATCTGATCGGCCTAATATGACTATTTGCTCACGACATATACACATCAGAGGATACGTTAGTTTGTACTAGTTTGGTCAGGGTGAGGAATTGGGATTTTAATTAGTAAGTGTGTTCGTAGATTTGAACCCAAGACCTGGAAATAAACATGACGTTAGAACCGAAGCTTAAGTAAATGCTTTTGCTGAGGTACGCGTCAGCTTGAGCCCTTGAAGGTCACCCTGGAGAATGTTCTAGACACTCGACATCTAGGATCCCATAGGTCTCAACTCCATTCCATCAATTTCCATTATCCGTCGTCGAGTTCTTCTGCCGCTGATATTGCCACGCCACGCAAGGCAGGCTATCTGCGCAGGTCGCATCCCACACAAAGGGCCTGCTCTGCGATCAGATAACGAGCGTTACGCCGTACCTCGTTGGGTTCCAGAATAGCTGGCATGTTGACGGGAGTGAGAGCCATAATTTAAGAAAATCAGTTTTTCTTGGCGTCATTCGTGTTATACCTATTTTTCTGTGCGACGCCGGCCACTCTGACCGGTTTCAGTAATATTACTTGCGTCATATCAAATTCGCATCGTACCGTTGTTTTGTAAAACATTGTGCAGAAGTAGTTTTAAGTAATTTAGAGTTACAGCGCAGATCGAAGAAAAGAAGCCTCACTTCCCAACTGGTTTGATTTTCAAGCGATAGCAATTATTAGCAGATCAAATTACGATTTCAAACAACTAACCAATACGGAGAAGAAAAAAATACCTTTGCTCCTCAACTAGAACAACTGAGCCATACACTAAAAGCCAACGTATCTGGCGCGGTCGAATGACGTTGCAGTTTGAATAAAACAAGTAATATTGCAACTTCTGATTCATCATCACATCATCACAGCCCATAACAGTCCACTGCAGGACTTAGGGCCTCTCCCACAAAAAGGGAGGTCATTGCCATAATCTCCACGCTTGGCAGGCGGGTTGGAGATCGCAGTGTTATAATATAACAATGGAAAATGCTGCTGCCCATTTTCCAGTCTACGGAGGCGCTTAAATCTTTTGCCTCGAAAACATTAGTCGCCTTGTGCTACGACACCCACGAGTGTAACGGGTTGGTGCTATTCTACTCTGCCGGACACCACACGGCCAGTTCTTCTGATTACCTAGTGATTATCCGGTATCATCACGATGGTTCTCTGAAGTCGTTCATTTAATTTTTATATACGTATGTTTTCGTTCCTATTTTCGAGGATGGGAAAATAACACTTGGTGCCTTTTATTAATATCTGGCGGCCTTTAAAAGGGTGGCTATTATTTCAGGGTGGGCGTCCTGTAATAAAGGTCAGGTGTCCGACTGATTCATCGTAGTCATTAGTGTCGCAAGTTTACGGTGAACGGTCATAAAATTTTGCCCCAATATTTTCCGGATCACCCGGTAAAAACGACAGCTTCGGGGATTTAGAACCTTAGTCATATCGGTGTAAAATAAGGAACGTTTACCTACTACAGATATTATTTAATTGATTAGCATAATTCCGAATATTTTGCGAATTGGCCCCCAAACTATTTCATACAAGTCGTCGTTATAAGTAACTAGTGGACGAGACAACGAGTACACTTTTTTTCTTGTTTATAAACGTTCCTCTTGAATCACTATTGTTGAAAACCGTATTAAAATCCGTTGTGAAATTTAAAAGATCTAAGGACAGACGGCGGGAAGCGAATTTGATGTATAGATGTTATATAAAGCGAACAAGCCTAAAAGTTAGTATCTACTGACTCAACTGAACCAAAATGTTCCAAAAGACAGCTTCAACGTGCTGCAGTGCGGCTTGAGATGTTTACTGTCGAATGTGCATTGGGGTTTCTCCTGCAATTAATTTTGAGTCTTGCGGCGTTCGCGTAAGGTCAAAACTTCTTGTTCGCCGTGAGAGCAGAAAACTGAGTTAAACGAGTGCTGCTGTTGATTTAAGTCAAAAACCCTCATGTGAACAACGTGACCTTAATAAGTCCCCACTAAGCAAAAAGCATGCGGAAAATGCACTTGTACTTAATTGGAGTTTGAAATTTTTATTTGTTATGCATTAGAAAGGTACCTCGAAAGACAATGGTTTCGCAGCATACCAAGTTATTATCACCATCATCCTAGCGTTTATCCCGGCCTATGCCAGGGTCCGCTCTCCGATTTTCCTTCCTCCACTTCGCACGGTCTCCAGCATCCTCTATTGCCGTAAGCCATTGGCTCTCGCGTCCGACTGGGCGATGTCAATCCATCTCTGTCTGTTTCCTTATACCGGCGGGTTTGGACACTTACTTATTATACTTATATATTTACTAACTGGCTGGCCCGCCGTGAATTCATTCGCGTGTTGTTCTACCCTATAAAACCTTCTTCTTGAATCATTCTATCTATTGTTGGACACCGTATTAAAATCCATAGTTTAAAAGACCTAAGCGTAGGTACATAGGGACGGACGATGGGAAGCGACTTCGTTATATAATATGTAATAAAGATACATAAGCGAGCGATTAATGACTGTATTGCCTGGATAATCTCTTTCGCCTACCGTTCCGCTTTAAAGGGGCAATGGACGTTATGCGTAACAAGAAAATATTGATCAGTCGGTGAAGTTTATAACAAAGGATTACTTTCCGCCAACTGCCCTATATTAATCCGTTGTGGAATAAAATATTAATACCAATTATTGAAGAGGGAGCGAGTCGGCCTCGTAAGCGAGAGGTACCGAGTTAGATCCCCACTTAGTCTGAGTTATGTACCTACATTACTTGGGGCACACTGAAAACCAGCAACACTACGTCAGCCGTGGCATTATGCTGAGTGCGGACCATTGAACTTTTCCATAGCACGGCTAATGACAATTTGGCGTCTGATTTTTTGCTTTTCTCTTTTTGTTATTGTCTTGCATGTTTTGTACTTTTTGTGCATTGCAAGTAAGTGCAACAATACTTTACTTTTTACTTGTACATTAACTCAATGTATTGGTAACCGTGATTCAATGTGATCAATCCCCTGTTAACAGGAGTTATTTACTGTAATTATTTACTTGATCTGTCAGATCCTGGATCATGGTCAAGGCCGCTTCTGGACATTCGCGCGCGAGGCAACAAGCGGAATATTGATACCAAGGTAATTATTTTATTGTATTTAGTAGATTATAGCTTTTATCTCGCCGTTTTATCTGCTGTTAACTCTAGACTGTAAAGTATTTCCTACAGGTTTCAGCCTCAATAACCTAACCAATGTTTGACACCCCCAACAAAGCTTACCTAAGCTTACGGTACTGAAAATTTCCATACTAAACCCATTTTAATGTATCAGAGCTAAGAACTACTACGATTAAACTGGCTTAGCAAAATTAGTCCATCCGGTCAGGAGCTACGAACTAGCTGACAAATGTTGTAATACGGCTAGAACAAGTGTTCTTTTTTCTTCTGTCAGAACTAATGTACACGCGCCACTATATATAACTTTAATTAGATCCTTTCAGCCATCGTTGAGATAAAACATATCCCATCCGTCCATCCAATAAGGCAAACGAGCCGTAACTCGATAAGGTTGTACCGTTTTTGTCGTTCATAGTTTGACTTTACGAGATGTTCTTGAAAAATGACATAGTTTTAGTAGCCTAACGAAAGAGGAGATTACCTTGATAGAGCCAGTATTACGTTTCTCCAAAGAATTCCATTCAAAAATATTGAAAAGTAACCTTCATGGTTAAGAATCGTAATTTTTTTTTTCTGTGCTTCCCTTGATCACAATATTTTCCGAGACATAATTCGCAAAAGAGCTTTCTATAAACGATATTTTTTTACGTAAAAGTTCTTGCGTAACTGCCCAAATGTAACGTATTTTATGATTTTCTATATTCATTTTCACTTCGGTACCTTAGCCTAACCAAATATGAATATTTGTACGTTGTTCATGTACAGTAATTACTCAAGTTTGGACTTCAACTGCTGCTCAGATATGGACCTGTCACCAAAAAATCGCAAATGTGCAAAAAGGAAGGCATAAGTGATATTATTTATTTATTGAGCCACCCACATTGTTATTATTTCCACATCCAAAAATTTTACACTAGAATTTATGAAAACAAAAGACATCCACTTGATTAAATATGGCATGATCAGCACTGTGGACTACACCTTCCTGTACGGCTACGAGGGATGGCGGTGGATGCGGGCTATGAACAGTTCCAATGGAATGAATGATACGCTTAACCTGCAAAAGCCTCTACTAGTTGTGAAAGTATTAGCATAAGAATGTGCATTAGAAATGTCAACTGTGTACCTAGCGCTGTATGGAGTAGCGTCGCGGGACCACGACATCAGAACATGACTAAAGCCAACTAAAAACCCCGACGGCCCTGTGTCCCGGCGACTCAGGTGCTGTCCTAATTGTCAACGGTCGTGAGACCATGTTCATGCGACGGGCGGTTTTGAGGTCTATTGGTTGGGCGACGTCCGTCGTTCGACTATGGTCGCACGATCGTTGCCAATTAGGACAGTGCCTCAGGCGGGCCGGCGCTGTATTGTGTCAACATGGCTACTGATACGATTGATTGCGAAACCAGCGATTGGAGGTAACGCAGCAATAGTGTGGGCTACTAAATTTCCTTTAGCGTATACCTCCTCTGGATTGTAAGTCATACGACGCTCTACGACAACAAAATCGAATAACACTTATTTGAATATCTGTATTATTATTACGTGTGGGTGGTATCGCTCAATTTGTAAGAGTTTTGCTTTAAGAAAAGGGAACGTTAAATACAATACTTTATGAAATGATCGACCTACATACAGCTTGCTTTGAACACTCTGAACGTGCAGTGCAAGTTTACAGAAAGAAAAAGAAAACTGGCTGCCTTTTGAAAAAAAGTGTATTCAATGGAAACAAGTTGAGGTGAAAAGGTTACCGCGATGTAACGTGTGCAACGAGGTGTAACGCCTTGTTTATTCAGTACGCTCAATCGAATTTCTTTGCAATAAATGGAGATGGTAATGGAGAGCGAAGGCCTTGACCTAATTGGCAACGGTCGCGCGACCTTGGTCGTACGACGGACGTCGCCCGATCAATAGGAGAGCTCAAAACCGCCGTCGGTTGCTAATTAGTACACCGCCTTAGGTTCGGTGTCTCATTTTTTTCTCTAATAATACTTTAGCTCCTGACACGATACCCCTTTTACCCTTCCAAGTCCTCACACCGCCCTACCATAGCTCCAAGCATCGGACGATGCCGTCCTGGCCACGGCGGTGATAGCGTCCTCTATTAAAAATCACAATATTTCACCTTAAGACGCTTCCAGCAACACGACGCATTAGAAATCTTTTCAGGGAGGGAAGCCTTACGAGCACTTCTCTCAGTGGAACCGATTATTTGCTGTCTGCGACCAGACATCAAGGTACAACTAAGAAGAGGAGCTGAAAGTTTCAAATACGCTGCTTGCGATAGCACATCAAGGTCAACTAATTTGATGTTTGCAACAGATAACATTAGCGCAATATACACGAAGACGACAATACAAGAATCCTTTAAGGAAGATTTATTTTTGAGTCAACGAGAAATAATTTACTAGCGACCCGCAGCGGCAACCCACGGTTGTTCTCAGGGATTCTCTGTTAAATTATGTATGTATATATATAAACCTTCCGGAAGAAATTCTGTAAATTATGGTGAAAACCCCATTAATCTGTTCCGTAGTTTAGGAGGAGTTGGCGGATATACAGATAGGCAGACAGCCACTATACTTCGGGTTCGAGGGCTACTCCCCAATCATTATTTTTGCGACCGACCGTCGAAAGCGTAGTTAATAATATTATATGTGACCTGAAACTTGTTAGTGCTCCAAGACTATATAAATTTATGTCTAATAAAACTACTCAGAACTATGAATTATACACTTATGCTCCGGTACATTCCCTGAGAGATGGAAAACTGCAATAGTTACACAAATCCACAAGACAGGCGATAAAAATACTCCTGCTTAAATAACACAGCTCTACAAAAAAGCCTTTTTTTTTTGCCCTTGATATAATCGCAAATTTTTACGTTTTCGGGTGCCCAGATTATGAATATATTCATGAAAGTTCTCAATGTGCTTGTATTTTCATGATTTTTGCATTGAACAATTATCGGCTTATTAAAAATGAAATTTAATTTTCTAGTCATGATTAGGCTTCTGCGCAACTTTTTCGCGCATACAAACATCACGTGATCCCCACTCACAGACCCCTTGCTCCACAGGACAGCTGAGATCTCAGTTATTTGACAATATTGAAGTACTTACACGTGAATTTGGATAAGTTGTCATGGATTAATATTTTGTTTCAATTGTAGAATGTCCATTCTAAAATATTTGTCTAGTCTTCTAAAATAAAGATTTAAAAAAAAATCAGAGCAAATCTTACAAAATCATTTATAGTTTCATGAATTGTGTGCATAAATAGACCCAAAATCACTTTCATATCTAGGGCAACAAACCCACTGTAGACCAGTGTAATCTTCTCTAAACTGCTAGAAAAGATAGCCTCATTGTTCATAGACAGTTTGGTTTCCGGAAGACGCGGTTGTTTACACGCTTTTTGAAAATGGCTATAGTCTGGCTATCACGCACTTCGTGCGGAAGAGCATTCCAAAGTCTTGCAGCATGAACAATGAAGGAGTAGGAATAGAAATCGGAATGGTGGATAGGAATTGCTTTAGTGAATTTGTGTCCAGTACATTGGACTCAAATCATCGCTCTATTGACGGGTTTCTAGACCTTACTAGAACATTTAATACTGTCTCAACTACCATTCTACTTGAAAAACTCAATAATCTTGGTATCAAAGAAGTAACAAATGATTGGTTCCGAAACAAAATTTTCAATCATGCTTAACGTCTATGAGTTGGTTTTTACAATAGCGACATTTTCCCCATCAACTTTGGTGTTCCCCAGGGTAGTATATTGGGCCTTAGCTTGTTCTTAGTTTAAATCATATGATATGGTAGATATCGGACTGATTGGAAAGGAAATTGTCTGCTACACAGACGACACAGCTGTCATCTTTCGTCGTTCATCTTGGAAACAAGTATAAGAGAAAACCGAAAATGGCATAATCAATATAAATGTGTCGTTGCTCAAAAATCTCTTGCCACCAAATACAGCAAAGACCCAATACATCGCTGTTCATAAGACTAGTGCTACTCAACCTCCACCTTCTTTGAACCTAAAACTTCACACTTGTCAATTAAATCACGAAACCACTATTAATCCGGAAAACTACCGTCAAATACTTAGGAATCCTTATTGACGAAAGGCTTTTCCTTCAAAAGCCACTATAATTCCTTGCTAACCGAGTTCGTAAAACTATTTACATAATGAAAAGCCTATGGCACTCAACTGATAACAAACCCCTCATTAGAAGTTTATAAAGCCCTTTGCCAATCCGCCATTTTATACTGAGT
This sequence comes from Blastobasis lacticolella, assembly GCA_905147135.1. Classification (NCBI taxonomy): domain Eukaryota; kingdom Metazoa; phylum Arthropoda; class Insecta; order Lepidoptera; family Blastobasidae; genus Blastobasis; species Blastobasis lacticolella. The sequence goes on along the minus strand of LR990039.1, from coordinate 9,092,001 downwards.
TCGAGGTGGGCAACTCAATTGACGTTGCTTACTTTGGGAAGAGCTCAGCGCTGCGTATTGAAAGTGATGGTCCGCAAACCATATATGTATCTCCCTGATGATATGTACCGAGAATTTAAAGTTTTAAGAGTCTGTCAACTGCTTTTGTTAAGAGCAGTACTCGCAATACATAGCGTCACTCTCATCTCCCCAGACTATGAGCGTTTTACCAATTGCCGAGTGTGCAGAGTCCCTGTTTGCCTTACATTTTTTATATGATTTGTATGAAAGTACCTAAAGTGACAAAACTCCGCAGCTCTAAAAACAAACTGAGCAACGAGAAGTGGTTAATGAACCTTAATTAAAACGAAACACAAAATTTTATAACGGTGTTATAAAATTTTGTGTTTCGCCCCCAGCCCCCAGTCACTAGTTTAAGTTTAAATGTTATTACGTTTATAAATGTTTTGATTTTTAAAAACAGGTGTTACAACTTACCTATTATTTACTTTATGAATTACTAATAAATTTAATTACTTACTAGTATATACGATTAAACCTCCGCAAAATAAATAAATACTCTAACCTTGGTTTTTGTAAATCTCTGGGCTTGTGACAAAAGTCCAACTTAGTGCCGATCCCACAGTAAACCTGTATTTCTCAATTTTTATACAAATACATTTTAAATGGATTTTAATGCTTTTTTAGATGGAGTAATTCAAGGGGAAGGTTTATAAGCAAGGAAAAAAAGGGTAGATAAGCAAACGTAGTAGCGCCGTCTTCACTAGGAATAAATTAAAAGACTATAAAATCAAGCTAGTTTCTAAGTAACTATTCTTGTCGACTCCAACTGCTATCGCTCCTATTCTGACTGCGACAGCCCTAGACTTCCCATCGACGTACTACGTATCACTGAGTGGAGGAAAGTAGCGCAAATAGATTTCCGGGCGGCGCTCAGGAGGCGAGATATGATGTCGTTCTGGAATTGTCATGAAAATTTAATCTCAGACGGTATTCGGAGTAAAAAGTTATTTGTTCTGCTGGGCTCGGTTGCTCACAATACAAGTACAGACAACGGAAAGCCCATGAGGACGACATCATATCTGGCACTTACTTATGTGACCTATTGTAGCACATGAACGGAATGGAATGGGGAGAGCCATCAATCAACTGAATTCTCTACATTTTGAATTTACTGGTGGACAACAAGTACAAATGCTGCAGTTGCTAACTACCCTGAAGGTGAATGAGTTGGAAACTTTATACTATAATACTTCTACTTTAATAAAATATTTATTTTCCGCATGTTATTCCTGGAATTCCGGCTTTTGTTAAACATTGGTGCAATTACGTAGTATTCCAATTCAGTCGTAAACAGGACTGGTTCGGTTCGTGAGTTAGATCGGTTCGGGATCCGATCACGAAACAATCCCAACACGTTCGCGAAACGAATCCATTCCCTTCAAAAGCGAATGAAGAGTGATTTAAAGTGATATTATGTTACACGATGAGCCACACTGGACTTACACGATGAGCCACACTGGACTTACGCGACGTGATGCCATGTGACGCGACATACACGTGTAACGGGCTTATCTGTGTATATGTCTGCGGGCCGAATGATGCGTGACACGTCAGATCCCGTCATTACACGCCACACACGCTGTGGGATGTGGTCGTATCAGCGACGTCATGAAAAACAAGTGCGTTACTAAATTGCGATTTTTCATACATTTATTATGAGAGCTGATGTCACATCACATCACTCTAATGTGGCTCTACCTTTAGTAATCGCTCAGGCCGGCTTCTGCGGGGCCCCACTATAGTGGAAACAGAAGTGCCTCGCAGTGAGAAATCTTTCTGCGTCGCGAGCGGCCCACGGGACTGCAGACAGGATGAGATATTTTCCTTCGCCTCCGGCAACGTCTGCTCAGATAACCTCCGAATATGTTTTTTGAACAATGTACGACATTTGCGACGGAGATACTTATGGTTACGGATTGCCTGTGCTCGTTAAGATCGTTATCTGGATAAATTATTGGTGGAGGCAGTTGTTTTACTTTATTCTCCACGATTTGTTAGGAAAATGAAAATACACTTAGGAGCTATTGAACCACCCCATGTTTTCCATATATGCTCCATACATTTCTGCCGTTACAGATCAGTCTTTAGCCCCATAAATACGCAGTTTCATACACACAACATTTACGGGGTACAATTATTGGCTGATTTTTTTCCTTGATTTCCAGAACAGCACTTGATTTTAATTGCAACTTCAGCTAATACCATTTATTATATTCCACTTAAGCTTTTCTTAGGTTTTCACCCGTAAGCATGTCGAAACTCCAACATATATAAAAGACAATCTAATCTACATTCCGAGATCAAAAACACCCTTATCGCAACATTCTATTACGGCGAATTGTTTTCAAAGCTTTGTCGCTGTATCGTTATGCAAACGTCAATTCCAGAGATGGAAATTATTCACAATCTATTGTCCCGTCCGATTGCCCTCCAGACTGTTATCCAATTGGCTTCTCCTTACCAAGTGGCTATTTGCGTTATCGTCGTGTCCTGTCATTAAGGAAGCAGGGCAGCGCTAGGAGCAGGCGATCAATGCATTTAAATTGCTCCTACCGGCTTTGAACGCGTCCGGATATTGGATTTTACTCGGGATTGCAGGGGAACTTTGATCTCCGACACCGTTTTGTGCGTATATGTGCCTTTGGCTGACCCTTCTCTGGTTATTTTATGATTTTTCATTATTTGCCTCGCTTTTTCTGAGCTGTGTACATTAGTGGAACACGGAACACTAACCGATGCTATTCATTATCATTCGTCATCATAGCCCATTACAGTCCACTGCAGGACTCAGGATCCTCTCCCACGGATGGGGTGGTATTGCCATAATCTCCACGTTTGACAGGTGGTTTGTAGATCGCAGCGTTATAAATATAACAATGGAAAACACTGCTGCCCATTTTCCAGTCTACGGAGACTAAGATTTTTTGCCTCGAAATCGTTAGTCGCCTTGGACGACGCCCACGAGGGTAAGAGGTTGGTTCTATTCTACTCTGCCGTATACCACAAGGACAATGCTATTGATTATATAAAAAATCGTTGCTATTACGGTGAGGTAAAACATTGTGATGTCACCTGCACATCAGGCGACTGATGTATAACCATGATCCAATCTGGTCAGGTTCCCCATACAGGTTCACGGAGGTCAGATCTCAGTCGCTCCCCCGTAATTACCTGATCTGTCAAATCCTGGATCATGGTATAGGGCGGACCCTGGACCCCTCGTGCGCAATAGCGCAACCAGAACCGTGTAGAGGGAGACCGTCTTACACCAGTGTTCACAAAAACAATACTTGTCTATAATAAAATGCTTGGACAAATTCACACAGCGCCATCTAACCCCAAAGTAATCAAGTCTATGTAGCGTTATTATGAAGCATTCTCACAGTGTCTTTTGTAGCTCTTTGCTTTATGCACTGCATTCAATCCGAAGCCGAGATAATGCTGTCCCAAATAATCTCAGTACTGTTTCGATTGACAGTTTAGATGTCTGAGAGCTGTCCGAGATATCTGTAATCTAACAGCCCGTTTGTACATCGCCGTGTCCGTTACAAATCGGACAATGAACGCGTACGCGTCGTGCTCTTGTATTGACCGCATAGCAACCGAACAGAAAAGTGCAGTCTACCCTATCGGCGCTCACACGACGCGGTGACGACGCGGGTGCGGCACAACGACTGTGTGTGTGGGTACGACACGATTACTGTGCGGTGGCAATGCAGGCGCTGCGCGGTTGTTTACAGGTGCGTTTTAGAAACCAAAATGGCATAAATATTTCCGGCGCTTAGTTATCGCATGGCATGAACCTAAACGAATAATACGTGTGTATTAATAGCAAGTGTTTAGTGTGTAGGTGGCGCCACTATTTTAATACTAACGTACATTTGACTATACCCGTATTTTTACGAACTCAGGTTTATTGGCAACGGTCACAACTGTTTCTGATTGGACTTCTGAGAATAGGAATTTTGAGAGTACCCTGACTCACTAACTACAGGATTAATGCCTAACTCCGACCCCAGAGTGCCCCAGACACACAACAGACATTGACGAAGTAAGTACCTACAACGAATAGGAACGACTAAAATAGATAGACGCGCAATACGAACCGAGCAACGACAGCCGAGTATTGATAGGTTACGTGACTTACTAATTTCTGACTAAGTTATACATCGAAACCGTTTTACAGTTACTCGATTCCAACGTGATTTTAGCGAACGGCAGCGGCGCCTGAGTTCGTAAACGGATTACACGTAACATCCATTAGGCTAGCTGCGACATGGTAGCTAGCAGAGGTGTTAATTTATCGATATAGGGCCTCCAGGGCCGCTTAAGGTGGAAAATTACGACCCAATGTTTAATAAAAATTGGAGCGTTACGGTGGCTGGCAAGCGGGTCAAAAAAACCCCATTTATGACTATTTCTGAGTTATGTACGTTAGTCGAACATTAACGAATGCTCTTACGGTGTGGAAATACAACAATAAGGTCAGAGTCTATTATTTCCTGATATTGCAAACGTCCATAGGCTGCGGTGACTATTTACCATCAGGCAGGCCGTAAGCTTGTTTAAAATACAGGGTCACGGAGGTTAAATTGCAGTTGCTCAATTGTAATTATTTGATATGAATCTTTTCTGATCTGGTGATTTTGACGCCACGATGATTATTTTTAATGAGTTTTTTGACTTAAGTAATAAAATGAAACAAATCACAACTTAGTGACCGCAGAGAGCTAAAATTTTTCTCATTCTAAAAGTCGGGATGATCGTAATGAAAATAGTTTAATAAAACTAGCGCCCCTCCCTGGACAACTCAATTACGGGTCCCCCCGGCAGGTCAGGAAGACGAAAATCAGGGTTTAATAAAACTATCGCCCCTTTTAATACTTTTTCTACTAGTGTAATCCAGGGAGGGCCCTGGACGTTTCCATTACGGGTCCCCCAGTGCAGGTCCCGGGAGAGGCGACCTGACTCCGGGCCGGGGCCAATGCAGCCGACGCAACTGTCACGACCCTGCTTTCCGCTCGCAAAACGATTTACTACGCTTTTAATTCAGCAATGGAATCAGTTGGTAGAGGTAGCTGCAAAGTAGGTATAGATTTGTTTATTGCCTTGTTTAGACGGTGATGAAAAGCGACCACGTCGACCACATCCTAAGTGCGCGGAGTTTTTATGTCTTAGGTACCACAAAGACTACCGCATCCGTATATCTGTCTTTGTTATACTAGCTACGTATAATCAAAACAACAAATGACAAGACTTTACTAAAATTGTCACACTATTGCTACTGCCCTTACCACATCGATTTTTATGGAACTGAGAGTCTGGAAAATGGGATTTTCATTTGCCATGAAAATAGCGGCGCAGCCAACTCAGGCCATCCGTATTCTTCTGAATGGTTCTTTGGTTTATGAGGTCTCACAGTGTGCGTGAAATCACCGCACGGCTTTCCATTTGAAGTTTCGGCATGAAAATTTCGATATTTTGATGTATGATGCTGATTTTCCCTATTTTTAAACCGTATGTGTAATACCTAATGGCAAGAGGGGAACCTTAAAATTCTCCATATTGGCAGGAAAAACGTTTTCACATAAGAATTTATAAAAATTTAATAACGACTGTCTTGGATATGTGGAAAGTGACATCGTAAAAAAGGAGGTATCTATTTTTCTAGATTTCTTAGATAGTGCCATTCCTGTGTATAGACAGTTATTTCTTTAAAATTTTACGAATGTCTGCTAAAAACTACCTGCATGCTTATTTTAAACATTTTTACATAGTAGCATTCTGCTTTGTAAGTCCGAAAGCGTAATATTCTGCCTATTCTGCATCATCATCGTCATCTTGGCGTTAATGTCTCGGTTGTGCTCTCGCGCGCGAGGGCCCGGGGTCCGCCTTGACCATGATCCAGGATTTGGCAGGTCAGGTAATTACAGTGGAGCGACTGCCACCTGACCTCCATGACTCTGCTACCAGGAAAACCTGACCTGATTGGATCATGGTTACACATCCAGTCGCCTGAATGTGTAGGTTTCATCACCATGTTTCCCTCACCGTAAGAGCATCGGTTAGTATTCAACTAATGTACATAACTCAGAAAACAGTCATTGGTACATGGCCGTAACAGGATTCGAACCCGGGACCTCTGGCTTACGAATCGCATACTCTAACCGCTCGGCCACCGATGCTCCCATTCTGCATATTATGACAAAATTCGTGTTGCGCTTTCATCGTAACTACTACGGAAAAGAAATAACGCTGTGTGAAAATTAAGAGAGTTATTAATTATCAACCTATTTGTTAGCTACAACACAGAAAAATGTAGCGATGAAAGTAAATTTTTTTGCATTCATGCTTTAAAGCTATGTAATTATCCGCAGTAATTCCGTACATAACTACAAAGGCGTACGAAACCTGCAATTCCATTTTTGAAATACGTGGACAGGTACGACCACCCACCAATTAATAACGGCTTTAAATATGGCGGACGCAAAAAGGAAAATACAAGTCCCTCGCGCGCTACCCCCACGTCCGAATTCAATCATTTTTCTGATCCTACCTCGTAACTGAATCGTTTTAAAAATGGAACAAGTGTCGACTCCAGGCAGTGAAACGTAAGTACATTACAAGCTCATTTTGATATTGTTATATTTATACTGGCGGATTTGGTAAAAATGGGGTAAACTGACTTCAGAAGAAGGATATGTTATGGAGTATAGGATGTTATTTCCTTACTTTTAGAAATCGACAGATACACTCAACACTTACCCCTAATTGTTTCAAACGAAGAGCAATATTTTCTCTACTTCATATTAAACAACTTAAGAGTTTCCTCTGGATTATAGGCGGCTGGCCCGGGGAGACCTTCGGAGAGCACGTACCTTTAAGGCCTTGCCACACACAAAGCTCGGCGCGGCCTTTATTATAAAACTTCATAGAAAGTTTGTACCCATGGTATGGTTTTTATCGGCCAGTGCAACTATATCAGAAAAATTTCCCCCTCCATGGATTTGTTTTTGAAAGGAAACTGTTATATTACCTCTATTCTGAGCATTTTGACTATAGTAAGTTTAACTTATTTTATTTTATAAGATAAAATATACATGTATTCTTACAGAATACCGCAGCCAAATAATACAATTTTAAATAGTATTGTGTTCCTGCCAGCCTGAGTAAGGTTTCGGTGCTGGTGGTAGGATGTCATGGTGGGAATTTGGAGAACTTTGGCATTGGGGAACTCTGGCAGTAAAGGGTAAGTTCTAAGGCTAAGTAGTAGTAAATGACCCGGTGTTTTAGAGATGCGCAAAGCATTAACGATACCTCTGGTGTTGTTGGTGTCTATAGGCAACAGTGACTACTTTCAGTGGCCCGCTGTTTGTACCTGTTTGTACAAGTTCCCATATCATTTTCATATATTGAGAGTGTTGGACTAAATACTTATTTGCAGAACGAAACAAAATCTTTGTTCTGCAAATATGTACCATACACAACACGTACTGTAATTATTTATTTTGTGATAAGGTGTCAAGATTCGAAAAATATCATGTAACACCAACCACTTTGGTATTTACATAAAATTGTTCAACGACACAGATACAATCGATATCTAGTTACGCGACGATGCCGCCATCATAAAAATGAATTTCATCCGCAAATATGAGGTTTCACCATTGCATACAATTTTTTTCAGCATATGATTGCCAAAGTCGTTTAAACCACGTTTTTTCCCAACCTTTCGAAACTTACACGAAAAATATCGTTCGCGAAGAAAGACATTATTTTATCAAATCTTTATTTAAGGAGCTTTGTCCGAAGACAATGTTACTCCATTATACAAATACCCGATATCTATCTTGTTGACATCCCTAGCCTAACAATCCTATATAACGCTTTGGGCTGTCTAGAAAATGGAAAGGCCAATAAGATATATATATACTCTTTATTGCATAAAAACCAATTTTTTTTACTATTATACTTCCCCACAAAAAGCAATTAACTTCGCAATCAACAAAAAATTATTGTCTTGCGACCTCATTTCGGACACACATTTAAACTAGGTACCTATCTACATGACACTGTTAAACATCGCTTTAGTATTAGTTCCATTACAAATAATACTCTCACATTATAGCGCGTCGGTAACCGGGCGGTTGAGTATCCAACTCGTAAGCGAGAGGTACCGGGTTTGAATCCCGTTGCGGCCATGTAGCAATGACTATTTTCTGAGTTATGTACATTAGTTGAATACTAACCGATGCTCTTACGATGAGGGAAAACATCGTTATGAAACATGGAAATTCAGGCGACTGAAAGTGGAATCATGATCCAATCTGGTCAGGTTTCCCTGGTAGCAGGGTCATGAAGGTCAGATGGCGTTCGCTCCACTGTAATTACCTGATGTGCCAAATCCTGGATCATGCTCAAGGCGGACCCCGGGCTCTCGTTCTCGAGAGCACAACCGGGACATTAACGCCAAGATGATTTACTCTCATATCATAGCATAATGACATGCCTAAAGTTATCTAGGGCAGTCACGGGCATGAACAGATTGAATCCCTAATGAATATACGCAATTCAACAGATTCACAAATGACTTTTTTACATTTAACGGGGGGCCAATGCTTGCCGTGAACTATTTGTTCCACCTGGTCAGCCTCTGCCTGCAACTCCTCGAGTGTGCGAAGGGCGTAAGTGTAACATATATTAAGATAATTTAGGAGGCACGTAAGTACTACGGATGTAAGATCCCGTTTATACGTCGCCGCTTACAAACCAGACAGCAAACACACACTCCACAGTGACATTCCGGCCGCCCCAAAGCCGGAGCCTGGATTACCCCACGCCGACAATGGCGATGGACGGCACAGCCGTACAGTGCCCGCCAATGCCGGGCAAAGCCGGGCAGCGCCTGACAATATTAAGTAAAGCCGGACCGCGCCCAAGAAAGCCAGACAGATCCGGACCGGGCAATAAATAATGTCACGCGGTTCTAATTGTTCAACCAGTCTTTGGTCTTTTGGTACCCAGCTGAAGATCTTGATCAACCTCGCTTTGCCATCGGTATTAGGAGTCGAACCTTATGAATGGTAACGAGCTTAAAGTTCGACTAGCTTCAAAGTACGAAACGGTCACATATCCAGTTCCCGGACATTGTGAGCATTGCAAGAAAGCTACCACCTAGACCAGTGCCGCTCTGTTGTACTTAATGATAATAATTATTTGTATTAGATAAAATTGAAACAAGAGTTAAAAGAAAATTAAAAAATAATATCTTATTTTGAAGTAGCATAGTAGGTGCTAACTGCTAAGATTTCAATAAGTATCGATGTAGGATGTAGATAAGGTACAATTTTATTAAATTGCACCTTACACTGTAGCTAAGCGGACGCTGCACGTACCGACGCGCTCATGTGGAAGGAAGATAAAATAATCTTTCTTTATGAGCACAGAACACAAAATTGCATTTTGGGAGAACGTGCGCAGAAATCGTGTATGTCTGTACGCTATAGGGTTGGTCTGAAAGTAATTCAGCGATATGGAAAGAATACAGATGACTCGGGGACTATATTTGACCAGCATAACTTTTATCGCGCGAAATATAACTTTGTGTTCAAGGATAAGGTAGCCAGTGCCAAGAGATATGCGCCATATCTTTATCAAGTCCACTGTCTGCTCGTTTGTCACTGTGTAGAGAACAACTTAACCAACAGAAAAGGTTGGATAATCTCCGACCAAGTTTACACTCAACTATTGTCTAAACTACTGAATTGATTTTACGCAACACAAATCAAAAGAGCTAGGTAGAGTAATGTAGCTCTCTCGCCCGTGATATAGCTTATTGTGCTGACCCGCAGCATGTCCCCCCAGCTTAGGCTGACATAATCATAACGGCGACTGTTGATTGACAAACCGCCTCCTGTGTACCAGAGCGAGCGTCTCCCGGACACGGTGTGGTCAGTGCCGTTTGAGTACATGGACACGCGTAACCGACGGTTGGTGGGGTTCCTGCTGCAGCGCTCGCAGACCCTCGTGCGGGTGGAGGTTATGGGACTCGCCACCTACGGCGTCAACACCATGATCGGGGTAAGGACCAGGCTACTCCCTCGGCCCGTTATTCGTCCGAAGCACGGACGCACCTAGGACTTGACCTAAGACCAACCAGTCTCTACCAAGACGCATTCGTGAAGTTACACGCACCTGGTACAATGTATGCGATACGAAGTCAGTGGTCCGAAACCGAGTTGGGAGTCCCGTAACCATGATGAATGAAACGGCGTCGAAATTTTGGGGCTTACATTCATTTAACATTTAATAACGGTTTTAGGAGATAGTTTGGAATATCGGGCTTGGAGAGTATCATCCCAGTGCTTAACCACTAACTAACTAAATAAATAAAATAAATAAATATTCGTGGACAAATTCACACAGCGCCATCTAGCCCCAAACTAAGCAAAGCTTGTGCTATGGGTGCTAGATAACTGATATACTACTTAAATACTTTTAAATACATACTTATTATATATATAACACCCAGACCCGTAACAGAAATTAAAATTCATCATTTCAATTTCTGCCCGGCCGGGAATCGAACCAGGGACCTCTTGCGTGGCAGACCGGCATGTTGACTATTGAACCACTCAGGTCGTCCACTACGTACACTACGTGCACGCAAACCCTCTTTACCACTCTCCAACTGCCCACACTGCCTGTCAGCACGTCGTAAATTCCTCAGTTATCGATCTCATAGTTACATTAGGATTGTACAATTCAGATGTTGTTTGAAAACAACGAATGTACGCCGTATTACATTTGGCAGTAGCCATGAACGCTACACATAAGTTGTCAGAGTCGTAGTACAATCACATCTTGGAATTTTCAGTATAACTAATATTTGTGTCTGAACAGTGCCATCGCTATCGGCTCATGATAATATATTTTGTCTGTCGCAGCTACATGGTTAAAATAGTCAGTTAATTAATCCGTTAGCTTTTAAAGCAATTATTTAATTGAATATTTGTTAATTTCATGAAATTTTAAAGTAATATTAAAAGAACGAAATATTGTTAGGGGCAATAGCCCCGAGTATACACTGGAGCTTCTCCGAACATTGTCACAACATTAACCTAACCACAGTAATCGTAAAAAATAATTATACTTTTAATTCGTATTAGGTTTTAATTCGGTTAGCTTAGATTAATGTTGTGCCAATGTATGGTGGAGCTCCATAAACTCGGGGCAATATCGTTCGTTAGGCGTTACTTTCATAGTTAATGAAAATGGCAAATTTTCAATTCGTTTTAGAGCACAGCTGTGACAAGCCTCTCATCACATTATTAAACATTTATTTACTCGTATCGCTCCAATTTGCTGAATAGCAGCATTAACCATTACATGTAATTCATATGACTATTAGTTCTCGTACAAAACGACCGCAGAAATTACATCATGCGATGCGATGATTAAAACGTACCTAATGTTTAATGTATTAGGTGTTATAAAGCAATTACTGTAATTGTCATTACTCATCTCCTAGAACTAAAACATATCACGTTAAGTCTCAATATCCCTTGGCACCATTATTTCGAGCTAATGACGACAGAGAGTAAGGACAAGTAGATTCATTTTAATCTTGCATTGCATCTTGCGCTGTTGCTAGCCGTAATAAATATAAGGAGGAAATACCAGGCCATTCATCCCAGTTTCCCTCGGGTTTATTGAAAGGAAAGCGTAGAGTATTAGATAAAATGTCTGAGAAGCCTTGCTCAGTGTACAGGCGTAATTAGCGTAACAAGCAACGACGGGCCTCAGGAGGCTCATCATAATGCCTTGTTCCGGAGGAATATCTACATAGTGTTCAGATTATTCAGTCTTTTGTGGATGGAATTAACCATTGTGATGAAGGAAATCTATTCACGGAATGAGGCTGGGCGATTTAGGGAAAATTTAGGAGTTTTTGTTCTTATTTTTTGTTTTTCTATTTTATACATTCATAAATTAATGGATTATAAGAAAATTATTTTTTGTTATATTGCTTACAGATTTTGAAGACGACGTTCACTTACTTCACATTTCTGAAATCCATAGAGTAATTGGATACTCATAGTTTGTTAAAGCAGGAAGGTTTCTTCGATTCATAGCACTAAGTAACACAATTTATTATTTTAATTCTGTAATTAAATATTTCATCTTTTGACCGAGATTGTTTGCTCAATTCCTTGCAGTCCTTTAAACGAGGTATTATAGGTTCAGTGTCATTGTAAAGTAGGTACTTACAGAGTGCGCCACTCGAAGTGTTACGTTCGTGCAGCGAGCGAAGTCTTTGGGCAGACTCGATGCTGTAATCCGCGATAAAGGTTTTGATATACTGAACTTTTAATTAAAAAGCAATTGTCAATTGGTCACACACCGTATGGTGCACCTGTATATTAAAAAAAATAACAGTATGCTGGACATATTGCGCGCGTTGTACGCGTAAAACAAGACCTCCATGATCCTTCATTCTTCATGACGATGAAAGCAGCCTTTCTCTTTACTATTGTTACGCTTAATTGTTTTGTAAACGCTACTGCCGATTAAAGTCAACGACATAAATCAAGCATAGAGAAAGAAAGTACTACTTGTAAAACCTCTGAACTTCTACTATGAAGTCAAGGGAATATTTAAACGCTGGGGCCTGTGCACCTCGCGCACAGCTCATTTTACCGTTTGCAAATATCGATGTCCAAACCATAGAGATCGAATCATCAAATGAGTATCGCAAAATTTTCACGCGTGATGTAATTAAATTATTTCCCGCTACAATCCGGGCGCGCGTCCGGTTTTACGACTACGGTGTCCGGACGCATTAAGCCTCGTATTCTGCCATTACATCGGCTGCAATTCGAGTCTGGGCACATAAAGCTACTAGTTAATTAGCGACGAGCAGACCGCTCGGGATTAGTTCGTGAACACCTGAGTTGCGTAGGGCCGGCCAGACGAGGCACTTTTGTCACAGACGAGGCACTTTTGTCCGTGAGAACTTACCACCGTGGAAGAAACGTTGTGCCATGGAGATAACAAAGGATAGAATAGTCCGGTTTACTTTCGGTAAATGTTGTTTTTTTTTGTAGATATTCGAGTACTAAAGTATCCGTCTACGCATCTCGACGCATGTGATCACTCTGCGCGGCCTAAAATCCAGTGCGAGCGTTGATGTTACAGAGGTTTTTGTCGGACGCTAACAAATTAGTACATTTTTTCGTATATTCGGCGGTTTTTTCAGCGGTTTTTTCGTATATTCGCATTATACATATTAGGATTCAAATTTTTCACCATCAAATTATAGCATTAAAAATAATCTTCTTTACATAGTAGAAAACAAAGTCACATCTCGCCATCGGTCCCTATATATGTATATATGTACGCCTAGATCTTTTACACTACACAACAAATTTTAATGCGGTTTTCCACAATAGATAGAGTGATTCAAGAAAAAGGTTTATAAGCAAGAAAAAAAAGGTAGGTAGGGGTAAAGTACGCGAACGAAGTCGCGCCGGGTCCACTAATAAAACTAAAATTTCGATAAATGTTGCCTGCGAGTGATGTCCTTTCAGGCAGTAGGTATTTCAGTCCGATGTGACATTTAATATTTCCTGCAATATTAAAGGTATAGATTTTTAGTTTTTCTAGTAAACTTTCACCAACGGGGATTCATTAAGAACATATTTTTAGAACTCTTATAGTCTTATAGCGTTTTAAACATTTTCAGGAACGCTCGAGCAAATTTAGGGGTAAACTGTTATCAAGTGACGCGTTTTCTTAGAGCCTAGGCCTTATGGTTGTTATTAGAAATCCTCCGCTATTTTCACCCGCCCGCAGTTTGGATAAACATTTAACTCTATTATTCTTATTCTATTACTTTTCCGGGTACAAAGTACCCTAAGGGATGTAGCTTCGGATAATTAGTGACAAAATTTCCAATACCCCCAACATACAAACAAACTAGCAAACTCACAAACTTTCCAACATAATACAAAATATTTATACACAGGACGCTTATTTTGTTCGCATAAATATGTTCTACTTCGTTTAAGGAGGGAGCAAGTTGGGTTTCGAAGAGCGAGGGCGTTAGTCGGAGCGTAGTCTGCCTCTTATTATATTACTGCGTGAGCTGTCTCCCTAAGCCGATTACCTGACTACGCCTCTGGCGTCACCGCCACTGCCTCCGTACTGGATGTGATAACACACGTCAAATCTATTTACAAGGATAACCTCTGATGCTAAATTCGTGCGTCCCAACTAAATTATGCAGTAGTCTCAGCGTGTTAAAATTATTACCCACAACCGATATCGCCGCAGGGGCGGCAAATTCAAATGATGTGGTTTGTGAGCAATGCCTGACAAATGTGTTAAGTGTAGGTAGTACGCACACAGCTTTGTATTAGTGATCTGTTGATTGTTTTGGGAGGGCCGGGCTGTATGAAGACTCTCATATTAATTATTAAAGGAATACAGATAATGTAATAACTAATGAAACCCCTTGAAACTAAAAACTTTACCCAAGAAATGTTCGAGGAAATTACTTCATAATTGCGCAACCTATATATATAACGTACCAGTACCATATAACGTATAAATTCAACCATTCCTCTGTTGTACGTATTAGATAGTTGAACTGAAACGGAGATTTCAATCTCCTAGGAATTTGATTAATTAGTCAGTAGCCACAATATGGTATTGTTTCATGTTGCCTCAGTTATCTCTTGCGTTCAAGCGGTAATAAACTACGGCTTGAATGGAACGAATGTATTTTGAATATGAAAAATAAATGTCTAGTCATCTTGGCGTCAATGTCCCAGGTGAAAATTCGCGCACGAGGGTTCGGGGTCCGCCTTGAACATGATCCAGGATTTGGCAGATCAGGTAATTGGTGGAGCCTGTTTACAGGGGAACCTGACAAGATTGGGTTCAATCGCCCGAATGTGCAAGTTTCCCTCACTGTTAGAGCATCGGTTAATGTTCAACTCATTTATTTAGTAAAATAAAATTATGTTATTAAAAATTATAGTAAACCATTTCTTTAATAAATACACTAATGGACATAACTCAATAAACGACATTGGTACATGGCGGCCCTGGTGATCGAACTCGGTACATCTCGCTTACGAGTCGGACCCTTTAACTATTATACCACTGACGCTCCAGCAAAGCCCGTATTGAGTAGTGGAGAGAGGCGACCAACGAACAAAAACGGTTTCATTAGCCCTATAAAATTCCACCCATTCACAATTCCACAATTTCACTTCCATTCTTGCATTATTTAAATTTGTTCGCCGTTTCCGTACTAATTGGACAGACTGCATGGTTCGTCAGCTTTGAAAATATCCTGTTTGCATTCAAAATATATTTTCCTGTGTCGAATTCACGTATGAAAATGATGATAAAAAGGTAGTGGTATAAGGTATGGTATAAAAATGCTTCATCATTGTTTGTCTTAATACTTATCCATATTTTACTTAGTCGTAATGGACACATTTAACTGTCGCTGATTAAATGAATTAATACCTTAATAAAATCACAGTATATACTATAGTATATAGTAGGTATAAGTAATAATTTTAATATGTACTAACATTGGAAAGGTCATAGACATCTATAAACTTCTGCAGTTAAAATTATTTACGCTGAAGGCAAAAGTTTTCAAGTCTGTTAATACTTTGCTGGTAACAGACAAAAAGCTAGTTCAAACAAAGTATCTGTACCTACATAATAAAATGTTAAACTTGTACCCCAGACGAGTCTCGGGTGAAATCAACTTTTACTTAAGAAGAGTTGGTATGAAACTGAGCAAACATTCTTAACGAAGGTACTTAAGAATATTAGTACACTTCAACGGCGACGTAGACGCGTAAATATTAGACGATGTGGGTACCTAATGTTCCTAAATAATACCTACGTGTTTTTTTTTATTCTACGCAGTGAGAAACGGGCCGATAGCCCATCTGATGTAAGCGGTAGGTATATAATTGTCACCCATAACATCTACGATACATGCTTTTAGGTTGCAGGTAACAAAAATGCAGAACCGCAAATGCATTGTCACTCTGAAAACTGATGAAATGCCTCGTGCCTGTAATTGCGCTGTTGTGTACGAATTAACGAGAGTAGGTACCTTCCGCAGACACCGTTGAACCAATATTTGATTTTTGTAGTCAAAAATCAAGTCGTTTTCAATAGTGTTATTTTTCATTTTCAATAATCAAATTAATTTTGCGCCATTTGGCGTTGATGGAGTTGGCTCCAATATTAAGTTTCGTCACAGCTATATTTATTTGGGCCATAGCTTTTATCCCAAAGTAATTCGAAAGTTTCCACCGTAGTAAAAGTAACACCACAAGGGTTAGGCGGTACACGTTGTAGCTCGTATAGGCTATTCTGTGGGCTCTATTCAATTGTGCCGGCCCTCTTTTCACTGTCACAATCCATGTACATAAACAAAACACCAAGTCATACTTATAAAAAGATTCATTCTGTAATGGGCTAACTGAAAACCTAGCTCTATGTATATAGAACTATGCTCTCAGTCAAAATCTCTACACAAAGATGTTTTCATTAAATAATAGGCATAGCATTAATAATTAATGACAAAGGTTGCCAAGGGATCAGTCGTCCCGGTTTTGTTACTTTGATTCAATACTGGAAATTCCAAGACAAAGGGCTCTTGTGTAAGAGACAAAGGAGTCTTACATTACATCCAAAACACTTATCTATTCAGTTGACGGCGTCGCCAGTTGTAAAGAAGTGTGTGTTTCAGACCGTTAATTTAGTACAATAATGCTTTATTTCCGAATTTGTCAACTGAACAGATATGTTGGTAGTGCTGTACGTTCAAATTCGTATTAATTGCGTTTGTATTCAGCTGTTTTGGCGATCCTGCCAGTGTCACAAACTTATCTGACCCTGTGGCCAAAACTGGAATTAAGTGTCGCCGTTTTGAAATGTCATTCTGATGTCAACAACAGCGCCGCTGTCCCCGGGCCTGATGAATCTCAGTCATCGTATGTCTCTCCATTGATGTTGATTCAGTTTGAGTGACCGACCGTGAGTCCTCAGAGGCGCCCATAGAGCATGAAGTACTCGATAAATTACTAGCAATTGAAAGCTACCAAAACCTACATTTATTGACGTGAAACCTATTCCATGTCGGTCAATAGAGCGGCACTTGCACTTGCATAGACTTGCAGTAACGAAATGTAATCTATTAGTAGCTGGTCCTACCCTATAAACCTTCCTCTTGAACCACTCTATCGGCATTACGTATTGGATTTTAGTGCAGAAAACCGCATTCAAATCCGTTGCGTAGTTCATACATACATACATACAGAGGGACAGACGGCGGGAAGTGTCTTTGTTTTATGCACTTACGGCTAATACAGCGCTGTATTCCCGAAACAGCCCAATCGGATGTTTCCCAAAGTGTACCTAGTTTTTTATTGAAAAAGAAATCAAAGCTGCAAAAAGCTGCTTGTGGAGAATTAATGAAACAGAGTGCTCTGTAGATGTATTTAGTACGATGAATTTATTTGACGAACAATTTATCAGTATTCTGTTTTACGTTTATGTAAATGAGGTACGCTATATTTGTGAAATGAACATCCCGGTTAATGTATTTAGGTTTTTGGCTTTGTGTTAAAATTTGCGTCATTGGTATATTATACCTACCTTAATCATTTATAGTTTCATGTTAAACTGTTGTAGGTAACCGAAGCATGAGTGTAGATGAGGAGGATGAGGAGTGATTTAATCAGCCATACAAATATTAATGTGGCTTTTATCTTTTTCAAAATAAATGTTTCCCATTAATTTTTAAAACTTGAAGCTCGGGTCTTTATGGAAAACTGATTTCAATCTATCTGAAGATATGAAACCCAAAGAAAATCAAACGTTAATGCAATTGTCACGTACTTTGATTGGCGCGTTGTGAGACGAATGTATATTTCCAAATCTAAGGGCGAGTTAAATTCGTAAACGCAATATAATAAAAAAACGGTAAACGTCATTCTGAATCGTGTTTAAGTATTTAGTGCAAGCGGGGCTAAATGTACTGTTAATTGCCAATACAACGTCCCTGGCAAACATACGTCTACACGTATCTCGATGTACGTCAAAGGCCTCCTGTCCGTGGATCCGACAATGCATATGTATTTGCCGATTCATTTACATTGCATTACCGATTCGTCAATCAATCAACGAGAACACGCAATCATGGACTGTTGGCACTGCAGCGAGGCGTCAATTCATCGAGAATGTGGTAGAATTAAAGTGCCGAAATTTTAAAAATATGTTAATATCTCGCCTCGAGTCGAGCGATTTGGAATTTTGATTTACGCTATAAAAATTCCATATTTGTAAATTACGGTGGCTACACCGAAAATTAACGGTTCAGAAATAGGTAAAATCTGCGTCATGCATCAAAATATTGAATATTTTATCGCGCAAATCAAAATTGAAAACCGTTCGAACCTCGATTCTAAAGGTTCCAAAATTGGGCCCCAGATGTTAATACTGCACACGTTGGAAATTGTATGTTATTTTAGTCCGGGCCTATTGGAGCATACACTTTAATTGGCGTCATTACTTGTATCAAACAACGATTGACTGACCTTTACATAAAATTTGTGTAAAAGCTTTTTCATTCGGTTGACTGGCTCCATTTTATTACTCGTATTTCTTTGTTGTACACGGCAGAGAGCTATCAATATTAAACACCTGCCAGCTTTTAAATTGTGTAACGAAATTAAAGTTGCCAAAAGATAATTACATTACGCTCGACACTGTTTCTCTCTGCAACATCATTATAATAATTGCATTTTAATAACAAATTTGCATCATAATACATGTAACATTTTAACATCATCATCATCATCACAGCCCGTAACAGTCCACTGCAGGACTTAGGGCCTCTCCCACGAAAGGGGAGGTTATTGCCATAATCTCCACGCTTGGCAGGCGGGTTGGAGATCGCAGTGTTTAAATAATACAATGGAAAATGCTGCTGCCCATTTTCCAGACCACGGAGATTCTTGATCTTTTGCCTCGAAAACATTAGTCGCCTTGTACGAGACCCACGATTGTAAGGGGTTGGTGCTATTCTACTCTGCCGGACACCACACGGCCAAACATTTTAACATATTACATTATAATTGCTTCTATTTGGTATTACGTGTATTTAAACCTCATTAGTTTTATTGTTTTTAAACGCATTAGAAACGCATACATTTTGTATTAGGTGACTGCTTACCATCAGGCAGGTCGTAAACTTGGTTCCCACTGAAATCGTTTTAGACTTCGTTTAAAAATGTGAGTTGAAAAATGTTTACAGTAGCGCTAGAAATATTGAAAACCAATCTTTCATCCGCAGCGCAAACTCAGCTCCATTCGCCGTTATTACTCAGCTCCCGTCACCATAAATGGTATTTATCCAATAACTAGGTCTGGAATCGACATTTACGTTTTACTGGTATATTAGCGGACTCACTGAAGGCTCATGTTCCGTTTTCAGTTTCAAATATTCCCAAAGCAACCGGGTTCATGTTACTTACCTGCGAACAGTTTACAATATATGGGTAATATATTATTTATATGAGTGAGATATTTCCAACGAAAGACAAAAATACAAAAACGTTTATATCAATGACTTCAAACATTGCTTATGCAATTGGGGTATAATATACAAGGAGTATTAATACCTACATAAATTACAGAATGTGGATGATAGAGATTTTGCCAACGAAAAGACAATTACAGTAATAAATCTAAATTCAATAGTAAACACACACGAATGAAATAGTAATACCAAAACAAAATATAGTCTGGAAATGCAATTTCTCTAAACGACTCAGACGGACTGTTTCCAGCACCTCATAAATGTCTTTGAAACAGCATTTCATAAACATGAGTTTGAAACCTGAAATTACGGGTACCAGCTCCCAACAATAAGGTATCTGCTCAAATTTAAATAAAGATAATAAGGTAGAAATCTCTCAGAAATTTTATCTTGGCATTAATTTCCCGGTTGTGCTTCCATGTCCACGAGGGCCCGGGGTCCTTCCATGTCTTGATTATGTTCCAGGATTCGACAGGACTGCCATCTGATGTCCGTGACCCTGCTACCAGGGCTACATAACCAGATTACAGAATTCAGAATAATTCACGTTTTAACCAAATTGTCCTTATTCACGTAAAAGAAAACTTCTATATTTTCCTATAATAGTCACCCGGCTACCGGCCGTGCCAGAATTAATTGCTACGCTTCTACGGAAAGTGCTACGGGCTACGGGTAGCTACGAAATCTGCTTTAAGGTATACTCTAGCATCAGCATCATCATCACAGCCCGTAACGGTCCACTGCAGGACTTAGGGCCTCTCCCACGAAATGGGAGGTTATTGCCATAATCTCCACGCTAGGCAGGCGGGTTGGAGATTCGCAGTGTTTAAATTTAACAATGGAAAATGCTGCTGCCCATTTTCCAGACTACGGATACTCTTAATCTTTTCCCTCGAAAACATTAGTCGCCTTGTAACGACACTTATGAGTGTAAGGGGTTGGTGCTAATCTACTCTGCCGGTCATCACACGGCATACTCTAGCATACATTTTGTTAATTTTCTAAAACTTACCACATCGTCTCGGAATACGAAATACAACGTAGACTTGAGCGACTATTGATAGCCCAGACGGAACTCGGATATAGATCTAGTAGTACTGTGGTTACCAACGGAGAATCTCCAACATTTTCTTCGATTGGGAGCAAATGCTGAGCAAAAGCGTTCTCTCAAGTGAAGTTGACGAGTGACATCACTTTGGCCCATGTCATCAGTTGCGACACAATGCCACAAACTGATCTGACTAGGAGACGGCTATTGTAGACAACAAAATGGAATTTCAAAATAGCGGCACTTAGGTTCCAGTTTTAGTAACCGGGTCAGCTAAGTTTGTACTGTGAACTGAAATATCTGGTCACCGTCGCCTATGAAATAGCCAAATTAGGAAGATGTTATTGGACTGACATGATGTCAACTTTGCAACTTTGGGTTACGAGTGCTGAAGTTCGACTAGCCGAAACAGTACCTATCCAGTTCCGGACATTATAAGCATTGCTTAACCTTGGTTATCGGTCTCCTGAAGCACACTGCCACTAAATAGTACCCATCTTATAAAAAATATCGTCGCAGGAAAAGCAAATTTACTGAAGCTCCAAATGACCATTTCGAGAAAAAGCCGTTTTAATTTTATTTTTTTCGTTTTTAATTCATAACTTTTTTCCCAGCACACGAATTTCGATGACGTCAAGGTAAATTTTTATTAATTTGTCATTTTCTATGTCCAGAAGTACAAACCATAATAATTGGACTACTGGTTTGTGATATAGTGGCGCTTGAGTAAAAATGACTTCAATTTACAGTAAAGCAAAATTTTATAACCGCCATTTGATTCAAATATTTATAGCAATCAAAATTACTTATAACTCTTACGTATAAAAATTGGAAAATGACAAATTTTCTGGAACTATAACAATAATGTAATGTTCGTAATCTTAAATTACTGAAAGGACTTATACAAGTCTGGTTTCATCATGTCAAAACAACTTAAAAATGATCGGCTCATTATGTTGAATCACTAAAAATCCTTAAAGGTAGGTTATTGTTTTAGTTTTTTCGAGTAAAAAGTCGTAAGAGATAATTACTTTTGTGTAAGCACACCTTTAAAACTACTTATAACTTCAGTTAATACACAATAAGAGCTACTTAAATACTGTAGTGCCAAAATTAAAGTTGAACCATAAATAATAACGTATACTCCATTACTAATGTGTAAGAGTAAAGTCTTAATTGCTTATGATTATGAAAATTCCTAGCTTTTTTTAATAATCTTACGTAAATTAGTAGGGCATTGAGATGGGCTTGAGCTGGGCTGCCTCCTCTGATAAGAGCTCAGCTCTTAAATTGGATAGATAGCTGGGCAAAGGCCTCCTATTTGAGTTAAGAGGGAAATAGTTTCGAGAAATAAATTGAAATACAGCTGTTAATTCGTATTTTTATTTATTTGTAAATTAATCAAAATTTGTTTGTATTTTTTGTATTTTTCCAACTGAGTAAATGGCTTTGACGCCACTGCTTGTCAACTTTCGCAACATCTACTTGATTTTTATTAAAATGTAACATCACGTCAGCGATCGACTCTTTGTTGTGAGACAGTGTGCAATCTACACTGATTCTTTTAATATATTTCATTAGTCTTAAGTTTTCGGGCAATCTGTTTTTCAGTTCATGAACCAAATGTACAATGAACTGGATGCCCCTGTTACGTATTATTTCTTCTTCATTCGGTGGAAGTCCTTTTTCTTTCATCGTTAACACATGAGATTCAAATCTGTACCCCAAATAACATTTTTTATCTACAAAATCTTGAATATTTTGCGTAAAAATATCTACTTTCTGAGTAGGCAATATTATTTTGGCAACAAGTGAATCAATCAAATTTGTCAATTCGTCATACAGTTTTGTATGATCTGCATCTTTCGATTCAAATAATTTATTAACTCTGTTAACGTCAGTGAGAATTGGAAACATAAATGCAATGTACGCATAATTTACGTCATCTGAATACATTCCATGCAGCAATTCTGCTACGTAACATCTTTCTTTCAATTTGGCCATATTAAAGTGTGTTTCTAGTTCCAACCATTGTGTGTAAATGCGTGCCACTGCGGACTCTACAGAAAGCCACCTAGTTTGACAAGATTGTACAATTTTTAAAGGATCATGACCGTCGTTTATAAGTTTGTATAGTTCTTTATAAGCAGCTTGCTTCGACAAAGAACGGCTGAACCAATCATATGTTTCTTTAATAATGAATTCGAGATTTCTGGGTAAAAATTGCTTTGTTACTGCCGATACTGCTAATTGCAGAGAATGGCATATGCAGCGCACCAAAACTAGATTCGGCAAATCTCTTTTCAGTTTGGCATATACACCGTTATTTACTCCGGTCATTACGGAAGCATTATCTGTTCCGATGCCCATTAAGTTTTGTAGAGGTATATTGAATTCAGCGAGTGTCGCTTTCAAGGTACCAACAATCCCGTCTGCATCACACTCGTCCAGCATTGGAAGATCTAAAAATGACAATATAATTTTTTCGTAAGTGCATCTGTAATAAATAATTATTATTCCCAAATATATATGAACGGAAATATCGGTTGATTCGTCAATCAATAAACTATAGGGTTGATCTTTTAAATCTTCTCTTAAGTTTTCTGAGAAATGGGGTGACAGAACATTTTTTATGATTTGGGTACATTTTGTCCTATGTAAGTGAATTTTTTCATCCTCCTTGTGCATGTGATTAACCACTTCTCCCATATGATCCACTACACGTAGGCTGGTATGTGCCGCTGTAAATAATGCTAGCCTAGCTTCTTCTTTCTTTTTTCCGATGCTGTCTGGTTTAAAAGACAACTTTGGTTGCGTAGCTATAATCTGTAAAGAAACGGAATCTACTTTATAATGATCAGAATGTAAAGAAGAGAAGAACCTACTTACTCTTTCAAAATTGATGTATACCTATGATATTATATTAATTACGTACGTACCTTTGAATTTTGCAAGTGCTTTTTGGATAATCCATGATTCTTTAAATCTCCATAATGATTCCTTAAAATTGAACCACATAATTTGCACTTAGCAACTGGACCACCAGTACTTTCCACCACTTGTAACCAGTCCTTTAATTGTGAGTCACGTAACCAACATTCACGGAACTTTTGGGTATACTGTGGCTTAGGCATATTCGTTTTACAAAATTAATAAAATAAAACATTCAATGTCGTGCCGATGCAAAACCAAAACTGTACTAAGGTATATTTTTGTGCATGCATACGAAACAAACATATACAAACCTTGATATTTCAACTCAAATTTGACCTAGTACTCATACAAATAAAGACTATAATCAAACTAATTTAAGAAATTGACAAACTCTTTTCGGGGAATACCCGACAAACACCACCTAGGAGTGTTGCCTACATATCAAAACTATACCCATCATGTAATGTAAACGTTCAAGTTCTTTCCTGTAAATATGTAAATTGTGCTGGTGGTTAAATGTCTAGCCGTACCACTAAATGAAACAATCTAAGCCACTAGAAAAATCCACTAGCCACTAAAACCAAAATTTATTCGGTAAAATGCTAATCTAACCCACCAGATCTAGTGGAAAATCCACTGAGTTGGCAACACTGGCTACGCGGCGTACGCGCGGGTTATAATCAGGTTTTGCAGTATTGTAGCTCCATATTTTTTACTTTAGCAACGTAAATGACGTATTGACCAGCTTTCTATTTTTACTTCTATAACTTTTGCTAAAATATTACTTCACAGTAAAGATACTGAAAGTCAAAAACTTGCTCAATAACAGTAAGGCAAAATTACTTATACGCCACTTCCTGCATAAAAATGGAAAGACTAATATTCTTACAAGCCTAACCTATTATAAATACTTCAATTCAAAATTACTTATACCAACTTTTATGTTTGTTTCGAGTAGTCCAAAAATGCTTATAAAATATTAGCTTTTAAATTGCCGGATGCCAAATTTACTTAAAATTTATTTGTAATTTATTGCAGGAAAACAAAATTACTTAGGTGACAGGCACGAATAAAATGCCAAAAAAGTGTCGCTTAAGGACTCTGGCTGATGAAAAATCCCCTTTTTTTCCATTTACTCAAACGCCAAAACAGTGATCGTATCGCTATGGGACCCAGACTGATCGACGCAGAAAAAAACGCTGATTCCGAATATCTATATAACTCAATATGCCTATTTTGGCGCTTCAGTAATTCTGCCTTTCTTGCGACGATATATTAAAGAGAAAACACTATTTTTCTGTTTACACCAAAGAGATTGGAAAGTTAGCTACCTTCATGGTTAGTGCAAGAAGGTAGCTAACTTTCCAATATCTTTGGTTTACACAATAACTAGACGGTGGTAAGTCCATGAACTAGACTAGTTATATTAGACAAGCGTTTATAGAAACAAATAATAGATTAGGTATTGTACGTTTATTTGACATGTTTGTAACCTAGCCCAGAATTACTGTTCAAAACTGCCAAAATTTAAGATCGGCTTCTTAACTTTATTCACCCTGCCACTTTTTCCTTTCTGACAAATGAAACACCGTATCTCAGGTTAAAAGCCCTCGTTTCACCCGTACGATTTACGATCGCAGTAGAATTCAATTTCAAAGGGATAAAAGGCAGAAATAAGAAAACTCTGGGTATGAGGCGTTTTAAAAACATTCTTTTTTACTCACGCCGAGGTAGATTTTATCAAGCTGGTTTTCTGTAACCTTTCCATTTTTATGGACCTTTTGTACCGAATACATATCCTACGTCTCCCAAAGAATAACATGTTAGCCCACGCGCATTTAGAATGGGACGGAATCTTGTCAAAGATTGAGGTTATAATCAGAGATAAAACGGATAGTTGTTAGGCCAGATACCGAATATCCGGCCTCATTGGCCGAATAGCCGGATATCCGGCGGCCGAATAATCGGCAGGACATAGTCTCTGAATAAGTCAGTGAATAATTTTAACTTTGATCTGAACAATTCCTTCGACCTACGACGGTTCCATAGAATCGAAATACGCGCTTACACATTAGTCCACAGTATCGTGGATCTGAGTGCAGTACAAGATTATCTTAAGGTCAAGGCAAACGGAATCGCTTGCTACCTTTCAATGTAGGAGCAATTCGTTGTTTAATCGAATTTATAATAATTTACTTTAGATTAAATTTCCAAATTTTTTTTGCTTACCTCCTAAATGAACAACAGATACCAACAGCACTTTGAATAATATTTATCACTTTTAAGATTGCTTATTTCCGATGTACAAAATCACTTTTATTAAATTTTTTTGCTATCCTGTATCCGGCTGGAGATTAAGGCACTATCCGGTAATCGCCCGGATAGTAAATTAAGGCCGGATAGGCGGGATGCCGGATAGTAACCGGATATCCGTTACATCTCTAGTTATAATATAGGTTTGATTCAATCTAACAAGGTTCCATCCCAGAGCTGTCATTTTCGAGTTACTTTGACAAGGTACCATCCACCCCAGAGCTTCATTCAATTCACTTTAACAAGGTTCCACAGCAAGGTGATTGCGTGCGGACTAATAATAAAAGTGGTATTGCAACTGTAATTAAATTTAATGGGTATTTATTTCACTATCAGGTTATTAGTACGAGGCACCTACAGCTTAGAAGAAACCTTTACCTGTTATTATCTTCGAAATTATTAGAGTCCCTATCACATCGCCTATAAAGGCTTTCAAAGTCTACTTGGAATCGAGCCTGAATATTAGGGGAGGGTTATTACTTATTACTATAATCTCCACGCTTGGACCAACAGGTTGGACAACGTAGTCATTGAGAATACGCAAATGAAAACGGTGTTGGCCATTTTCTCACCAAGAGGTCTGCCTGGTCTTAAAGAGTCTCGCCATAAGAATTACAGGCATGAGTGACAAAGCACCTGCGGTTCTGCATTTTTGTTGCCTGCAACCTAAATGCATGAATTGTATTGCGTGACAGTTACCGTTTACCGTCAGGTGGGCTGACTGCTCGTTAGTCACTGTGTAGCATAAAAAAACATAATAACCGATGGAAAATGCAAAGGTTGTCTGTACTGGCCAAGGACGTTACTGGCGACTGATTGGCTTTGCACAATTCACATGAAAGGTCATTTGCATTATACATTGAAGTACGGTCTATCATGATAGGTCACTTGTAATGTGTTGTGATAAGCCATTGTTTGCTGTGGCATATTGTTGTAGGAGGGTAATAAACACGACGTCATTAAATCCGCATATGCTTGCTTTTCTTTACTAGCCCTCAAAATTGTAAAATCGGTTAACGCGAAAATACTGGTTTGCCGGCGTAGCGATTTCTCTAAGTTGGCGAAGTTAGCGCCGCCAAACCGAAAATGAACTCAGTAATTAAAAACAGGCGGCCGGCGCCACCAAATTCTATTTGAAGCGTCCGCGACGCGCGCTCCGGCCCCGCGCTTGTTTTAAGCGGCTAGTTGGCGCTTTGCAACGAGCAAATTAAGCATATGTATATGTTCTCCTAATGTTCTCGTTGAAAATGTGATTGTGTTGGATTACTTGGATCGTTATTTGGCTAACTATTTCGACTTTTAGATTCCTAGTTCTAGTAACAACTATGTAGCATAGTAGGTAGTACAACAAAATATTTTATAGAATACTTTGCAGAAACCTTTCTCGACGAGATCTTTTGGAAAAAACTTGATAAAATGACATTTTATGGAAACAAAATTGAATCTTATCCTAGTGCCAACTTAAGCCGTTCGTGGCCCTATTTTTAAGCCCCCGGCTCGAGTCGAACAGTTTTCAATTTTGATTTTCATGAAATTGATTTGATTTTATTTTATTGGCATGAAAAGATCATTATTTTGATGAATGGCGCTGATTTTCCCTATTTGTGATCCGTCCGCTTTTGGTGTTGCTAATGTAATTTCATAAATATTGGATGTTTTATGCCGAAAATCATAATTGAAAACATTTCGACTCGGGGCAAGCGATTAAAAAATTGACCCTCAGGGATCGCCACTGTTTGCCGGCAATATATTTTACGAACCAAGCTTAAGTTAAAGTCTCAGCGATTAATATCCGTATTCACAAATAATACTTGTCTGAGTAGCGTTTCTATGCGAAGTAAAATACTTCTGACAGCGGCTCTTTACTAAGTGAATGCACTGCGATCAATACGGCTCTATGATTGATCCATTTTGTTCATTTTGACGGACGCATACTGCCGATCGCTACTCACGTGGGTCACTGTGAGACCCATTGATTTAGTACCAACCGTGAGACCTTATAATTAATAATGCAACAAATACTACTGTAAGGTCTAATTAATTAATGCTCAAAATAAATTATTATTATGATTAATTAATATTGTATCCAGCTTAATCTAGTAAATTGTACTGATTTGTTAACCTTTTTAAGAAGTCAAGTGATGGCTGTATGAGAATAATACGTTCGGTAGCGTTTGACATTTGAATTTTTATTAGTCGAGTGAGTGTCATTCTATTTTGGGGTGTCTATGTATGGAAGATGATTGTAATACCAAAATAACTAATAGTACGGAATAAATCATTGTTTAGTATTGATAAAACGGAGTTTTACTACACTACTTTCACGAATACGAATCCGAATATCAAATTTACTAATCTGCGAATAACAACACGAATAATTCAACAAGGTAACCTACGCCTACACCTACTTTACCCCTACTTACCCTTTTTTTGCTTATAAACCTACCTCATGAATCACTTTTATCTTTTGTTGAAAACAGCATTAAAATCCGTACTTAGTTTAAAAGATCTAAGCGTACATAGATAAATAGGGACAGACGCGGCAAGCGACTTTGTTTTATTATTTAGTTGGTTTATGTGTAGATAATACGTAGTATATTTCTTCTCTTTGATAACAGTAATATTTTTGAATACGGTTGTTAGATGCTACCCCATTTAGATAGAGACTTCAAACATCACAACATTTCATTGTAATGAAGGTTCTATTTTCAGTGTAAACGCTTCATGTTGATTTTCATGCCATATGTCTTTCGAACAAGTATATGTAGTTGGTCGGTATCCGCTACAGCTGCCTAGCGAGAGCAAACATTGTGTACCTAATGTTAATTACATGACAACAGTAACATAAGTGAAGTAGACTAAATTACAGTAGAACAACAATAGCAGTACGTATGTAGGTACTGTGTTTTGAATTACAATAAAACATTTTGTAGTTCGAAATACAAAGTAATTCTTGTTTCTAAACATCTTACCATGTTTGTACGATTATTAAAATACGGCTGTAAGTAAAGTACTGAGAGTCTAAAAAAGTGAATTTACCAATTCAACGAGAAAATGAATTCGTCACATAATGCAAACTGAACCAAATTCTTGATTTTGATGGACGAAGTCACCCGTACAGAGTTGCGGTCAGAACCCGGAATTCTATAAATATCTATTAATATATGCCGTTGCTTTAACAAAATTAATAATACATCGCTCTCCAATTTCGTTTTTGCTACAGTGTAAGTAGCTAAAACATTGAATTGACGCAGCGTCTAACTGCGCAGAGCAAGTTAACGCACCCAATTAATATTTGAACATTTGATTATTGAGCAGTGCCAACTCTAGCCGCCACCTCAGGCCGTAAATCAAACGGGTGCTACCTACTCCGACTACCCCGACTACTGCTACTACTAATAAATTATCCACAGGCAATCCACCCGGCCCCACACAATAACCGACAGGACATTGACGTCACTTCAGGGTGCTGTAGAAAGCACCACAATCATATCTATTATGCATCGGTCGATGTTCCTCGGTCGAAATGGATCATGTGTGTTTCTTAATTTAGTAAGAACTATTGACGTATGCCATGTAAGTGCGTGTTGCAAATTATAATATATTGATTCTATAAGTAAAGTGGTGTCAAGTCAGCGATGTTTAGATTGTCTCTACATGATCTTTTTTTATTATTATTATTATTGATCGGATCATAAATGAATATAGCATTAGCAGAACTTAGGTTACCGACGTAAGTTCTTGAATCGCAATACCGATGTAGCAATGGGCAGGCCACATAGCTCATAGAACCGATGGCCGATACGCCGGGGAAGGTTCTCGAGTGGTGACCATGCACCGGCAATCGCATGGATCGGCCCTCACAAGATGGATGGACCCTCGTAAAAGTCTTTGGATACAAGGACTCGATTGGTGTGGAAGGCGTGGATGAGGCCTCTAATTATATTACTTTATGGGGGGAGTCTATTTTCAACAGTGAATTTGCTAGACGATATGATAATGCATTATATAACAGAAAGCCCTGACCAATCGGAAGAGAATAAAGAAAAAAGGTTAACTAAAACCCACCTATGGAAAAACCGTGGACGCGTGCCTATGAGTGGAATCTACGAAACCTATGACAAGATTATCGTCTAATCATGTCAATCATTTATAGAAGAACATTGTCTTGTTTCATGTAAATGTTTTGTCGTGAGATATTGATACCTTTGCACATAGAGATAAAATTTTCTAACGTAATAGAGGAGACTCCGCAAGTATTTTCTTTGCTCCACGCTTTACGGTCCATGGACCGCAGTTGCCGCAGTCAGTTCTTAGACATTGCGCGACGCGGACCTCTCTGACATTAGCTTAGATATTAAAAAAAATTAAATCTTGTGCATTAAAAAACTGTACGAATCATCCGAGGGCCAAAAAATAAAGAAAATTACGTAATATTTCATCGGTCATTATAAAAACCTGTTACTAAAATCAGTTGAAACACTATTTAATAAGTAAGGATTTATTTATGCCGCCATTTTTGTGCAGGTCATAGATTAAGAAAAGTAAACCAACAGAAGTGGCAGCTCTCTGGATTTACCTACTGGAATTAAACATTTGTTTAAGTTTTCTTTACAGTATCCGTAATACTATGACCAGTATTTGCCCGCAATTTCATTCGCTTTCAAGAACCATTTTAGAGTCCTCTTTCACTTAACTACCCTTTTTTTAAGTAATTCAGCAAACAGACATGCGGGACACCTGATGGAAAATTGTCACCGCCGCCGCCTATGGACATTAGCAACACCAGGGGCGCTACCAATGCGTTGCCCGCCACTAAGGAAACCTCTAATATACCTCTAGAACGATCCTATTTCATAGTCCAAAGGAAATACTGCTCTACCTGTTAAATAATAAGCCTATGTTACTCGGTGATAATGTAGCATTCTATTAGTAAAAGATGTTTGAGTTTATTCTGAATTTATTGATTGAGTAGGTAGATATCTGTAATGACTCATTCTATGACTTAGCAGTCTCCCGCACCTCCCGCAGGTAACGGGTTGGTACAATATTTTTGTTTGTGAGAGCTGCTCTATTACGTTATTAAATTTTATCTCTATTACGTTAGTAATTGTGCTTTGACAAAATGTCATGGGCGGGTGCAAATTGCAGGTGCAAAGCCACGATGCAAATTATTGGCATTTGCAAAGTGAAGTCGCCAGAAATGTCTATCAAAGGTGACGCTTTACAAGATGGCGGCTTTATTTCTGATTTCGGTCACGTATCTCATTTGGTACTCATCATTATCCTTGTAGTTTTTGCGACTTCACTCTGCGAAATAATGACATTTGCAGCTTGGCTAGACCCGCTGATGCTTAAGCCCGTATTCAGAAACTACATAGAAAGTTCTGCGTTTCCAGCCGCTCATAAATGTTTAAATTTCGAATATTATATTTTTAAAATGTAAGAAACTCATTATTGATTCAAGCAAAAATTGTGGTAAATCGCGTGCCAATGTTTTTAATTACAAGATGAACTTCATCGTCTGTAGCAAAAACGGAATTCACGCGAAAAAATTTCAGGGGGATGATTTTTTACGATTTTATAAGTTTACTGTCTCCGCAAGACTGCACTCCTCGTCTTCAAAATGTTTTTGGGAGGGAAGCACTTCATTTGAGCACCGTAAGACGTTGGTACGCAGAAGCTGATCGTGGCCGTATTTCTCTCCATGACGAAATTCGTGAAGGTCGGCCGTCAACTGCGATCACTGAGGAAAATG
This sequence comes from Blastobasis lacticolella, assembly GCA_905147135.1. Lineage (NCBI taxonomy): Eukaryota > Metazoa > Arthropoda > Insecta > Lepidoptera > Blastobasidae > Blastobasis > Blastobasis lacticolella. Next base: position 9,060,243 of record LR990039.1, on the reverse strand, counting down.
TGGCTACTGTCAGGCAGCTAATTGAGAAAAACCGGCGTATCACTCAACCCAGAACAAAAACGAACTCGAGTAAATTGGTGCAAAAAATGTTGGTTACATTACGATCACGGACGTCTAAATGCTGTATATGACATTGTGACAGAAGATGAAACATGGACATATTGTTACATGACGATAAAAAAGCAACTGTCTTCTGTGTGTGTTGGAAAGCGTCAACGAACCAACAAAATTGAGACAGGCGAGAAGCGTAGGTAAAAAATCATTGAGACGGCCGGAAGAGCCCGTGATAGCTTTCAACCAGCAAGTGAAAAACATGCCCTCAGACCAATGGTCCACATGCATGAAATGAAATATTAATGAATGGTGATTTAAATGAAATGGAGAATACTTCGAAAAGCATTAAATATATTGCTTTACTTGTAAATTGTTTTATTAATGAGTTACGCACGTTTGAGGTCTCACAGAGCTCGCGAAAGCACAGAGTTCCATTCAACTGACAATATTTGAGTGGCTGATCACATCAGATTAAACAGTCATAGAGACGTAATAAACGCATTGCGTTCACTTAGCAGAGGATCACTGTGAGAATGCATAGTAAAGCTACTTTACTTAGACGTACTTGTAAGAACTAATTTGGGAATACGTGTTTTAAAAGCGAACATCTGGAAGCCAAATAAATATTCTACCAGATTCATTCTACAATACACGATGACAAATTACTGCTATTAACAAAGTGAAAAGCGAAATATATTTTTAAAGCGCCTTTTGATATCCACAAATCGGCTTTTACACTCCACACGTATTGTTTCTATCTATATTGTATGTATCTATATTTGAAACCCCACACGATAGGTTTTGCAGAATAAAAAGATTTTCGACAGTCACAATATGGCAGACTTCGTGCGCATAAAATTCGGTTTCAATATATTCCGGATCCGTTCTCGTGGGAAATGTAGTTCCCACTTTCGGGAAAATCTAAGTATAGCCTATGCTATATGATACTGTAGCTTTATCCAGGCAAGGAAGGAAAAGGAATTTTTAAAATCGAATTAGCTTGTAGGTTTGTCCAGTACGAACAAATAAATAGACAAATCGTTTCGCTTTATAATAAGTATTCCCCGTGCGACTTCTTGGCGTGGTGTCATACATCCCCAACACCTACCCTACACCTACCCTATACCTACCATACACCTAACCTATCGCTATTTCACCTACTCTTTACCTACACTACATCTACCCTACATCTACCTACCCTTTTCTTTGCCTTAAAAATTAAAAACCCAACAAAAAATAATTAGTTTGTTATTTTTGCTGCAGCCATTCTGAAATTATGCGCGATCATGCTACATTTTGATATCTTGGGTTATGTAATTGCAATTTTCCTGGGGTTCTGTAAATTTTTGAAGATAAAACATAACCTATGTTACTGATATAGACGCTGATACTGCCGCCATAATCGAGAGTGTGTTGCTCGTTAACGTTGGGGAATTTTAAAAAGTGTGTGAGTTTCATTCGGTATAAGAACACTTTTCTTTACGACGGACCGTTTTGAAGATAATGGTGAGTGAAACAAAAAACGTCGTAATTTCCAGCGTTTTTATTGCTGAGCTCGCGGAGGCACCCCGAGGTCGATAACTTGGATTTTTCATAAACTTGTCATTTGCAAAAATCACCCATACCTGACCTTGTGGAAAGTAGGTAACCTTTTCTCAAAGCAATTTCTTTGGCTTCAAGCAGCGCACAGCAGGTTCACCGCAGGTGTCCTCCGCGACACGCGTTCGGAGCCGAAAGCATGAGCCGGTTTTAAAATTTTTGCCACAAAACTTCAATAATTTTAAAATACCCGCACCGAAAGCCAACGGTTGAAAATGGAGACAATCAATGTCATGCTTCTAAATATTGAATTTTACATGCCGAAAATAGAAATCGAAAACCGTTCAACTCAAGGTGAGTGGTTCTAAAATAGAATCCGATGCGATGCGTGCCGTTTGGTGTAAATTGTGGGGTAAATTTTATGGATCACGTCGTCTTTAGTGAGACATCACAGGTCGTACGAAGCCGCTGGATGCAAGATGCGCAGAGTTGATCGGTGTATAAGACGTGGGCGGAGGCCTATGTCCAGATGTGGACATCCTGCTGCTAACATAATGATGATGATAAAGAAGAACTACTAGTGTCAATGCTATAGGAAGTGCCACGGTACCCTGCGCAGCTAGACCGCCTCGCGCAAAACCGGTTTTAAAAGCAACTTTAGTAAAAATAACGAGTGAGAATAAAGGTAGCATACGCCCCAGACCGGGGCAAACATTCCTTTTATCGCGCGCCCGCTCGCCGAGCCGCCCCTTGCACCGTGAAATCCACGCTCTGAGCTAGAAATTTCAGTACTGCGTAGTTTCTTCTTTAAATTGGACGACCGAACGTATAGCTGCCAAGACCAACAAAACTAATAAAGCTTTTTCGCTTGTTCGCTCTTTCTACTTGTCGGCGGTGATGAATAATTGATTCCAGCTCGACGGGGAAGCTTACTGAACGTGTGCAGTGGAATAAGCGGATCTGAGATTGCGAGGCTCGACTTGGGTACGATAGCACAATAGCAACCACGTAGTAATATTAAGGCGTAAAAGCGGCCTGCGCAGACGAGTAACGGGCCTCTATTTCTTACCTTAGGCCTCAAAATAAACAGGGCCTTCTTTAACCATTTAGGCCCTGGACACTTTAGGACAGGGATGGCAAAAAGGTCGACCGCGATCTTTCGGTCGACCATGTAGGCGATTTAGGTGACCCGTGAGAGTTAATAAAAATAAATAGTAGATTATTAAAAATAACGTTATATTAAAATGGACAATATTTTAAACTGAATTGTTGGTCCAATACAGCCCACTGCTGCGGGTTGTACATCCAAGCGTACAATTCTCTTGCTCTTTCTCTTCTTCTCCACTTAACCATCCCTGCTTTAGAATAAGATAGCCCTTATCACTGTGAGTAGCGCAAAAGTCTTGATTGATTGATTTTTATTCCCTATTACTGAAAATGCCGGACGGTTCACTTTTTCAAAATGCTCTCAGTTCAAACAAAAGGGCGATCAAGGAACTTTTTTATTATTATAGACATAAATAATATGATTGTGGACAGTTACAGACTAATATTATTAAGAAAAACTAATTATCGCATAAAATGCACTCACAAGCTACGAGATTGGAAGAAACTTCGTATAAAGTAAGGAAAAGTTAACATGTGTATAAAAGCAAAGCGAGTAAAACTCATGCAAGATTGTAGCTCAAAAATGTATGTTTTTATTTAATAATTATTAAGACGTAGAGCGTCCGTAGCGAGCTCGAAATATTTACCGGTTTGTAAAATGTTCTATCCTACGTCTCAACACAGTTGAGCAGCTTTTGGCTTTGCGTTACGAGCAAAATCGTCAAACTTCTTCAAAATCAACCGCTAGGTGCTGTTGGAACTAGGAACTAGGAACATGGACATCAGTAGGTACTAATAATAATAAAATGACTATATACTTAACTTATTTATCATTGACACCATAAGAAGAAGTAGATACTACATTTATTGCCGTTACCACTAAACTTAAGAATGGTCTGTTCCGTCTTAACTAATTTCTAACAAAAAATGAAATAAGAAAGAACTCCAAGATTCCTAAGTTTTTTAAAAATCTTAAAGAAAACTATAACGTACAGAGACGCACGGCGGAGCGCTCGGTAACTTCGTAAGTGGCATGCCGCTTCCAAGATTCTACTATTCGTTGATGTTTATCCTCGTCTGCGCAGTCCGTCGACAAGATTACAAGTATTACAACGCGTGATGGCTTTAGCGAGGACCTCACTCAAACGCCTTTTCGACCAACTCGCAGACCGCCCATTTAACCGAATGTTAGGTCAATGTAATATCGGGTGTTACGCTAATGCGCAAACTTTTGTGGCTCCGTCGATGTTGCCCGGGTTCCTTGACAAGGGTATGACACCATCGCTTTGTAATGGACCCCGCTTTGAAGTTAAACTCTTGAACTCTGTAGAACGCTTTCTTGGTAAGCTAATTCGGCGTCTGGCGCCGCTTTATGTATACCCACGTCTTTTGTATCGTCAGCCGCTTCAGTGTGTGTCTTAACGCTTTCAATAATTAATTGCGTAATATACGTAGAATGTGTAACAATATTATGTACATGTTGAAGTACTCATACAATTTTAGTTTGTACGGTACAAATCGTGCCTGAGCCGAGCGAGTTTCTAGTTAACTATAGATTATACATACAGACCTACATATATAAAGCCACGCCTCTTTCCCGAAGTTATACGCAGATGAGAAGTTGTAGTTACTAAATATACAAAATATTAAGACCAAAATAATCTTCAAAGATTAATAACCTTGTCTAAATTGTGGAAGCTCTACAACTTGAACAATAACGCCAGAGATCCGCCCTGATAGCGGTGTTGCGAACATTATTGTAAGCATCTCGACAAAGAGACATTGAAACTGTAAAGACAAAAGGTGGCGCGGGGCTACTGTGCTAAGTTAATACCGCACCGGGGCGTGTCGTAATGCGACTTGCGACCTTACCCTTGCTCCGATAAGGGCGATAGTCGCAAGGAGGCCGAGCACTGATGTATTCCCAGGCCACCTAGCCGCGGCGTAGCGCTGTCTCCCGGGAGGCGCGGGTCATATTTTTGTATTATTAATCATTGTACCTTTTATACCATTTCCAACGTTATGAAAAGCGTTCGCTGGAACTGGACAATTGTAGACGTTTTATCATAAATGTGTAATTTGAGTGGCTACGTACCGGGAATAGCATGTTGTCTCTTGTGTGTACTGAGGAGTTATCTAGTATATTTTGCTTTAACTTTCTTTTCCATAATTACTTATAGTCGTAATTATTTGTTTTATTTTATTTATTATGATAATTTGTTTGGCGATCTTCCTAAAGCCAAGTAACCTCGAGTGGAATTATGTTCAATTTTTGTAATTTTTTATCTCTTTCAATGTAAATGAAACCACTGTTAGCACCAACTTAATCACTGTCTGCATGGTTTGCTGGTTGACTGTTAGACAAAGCCTCAATGGCTTTAAGTCCGGTAATTGCTGTAATTTGTGCAATAAAGGTTTTAAATAAATAAATACAATTATTGTACTTTAATTACAGTTTTGTGTACTTCTCATATCAGCCCCCCCCCCTATAGATCGGTCTGGTAGCTGCAATATTTACCAGGTCGTCAGTCCACCTTGTGAGAGCCCCCCCACGCTACGCCTCCCGTTACGTGGTCGTCTTTAGTGCCCCATCGCCCATGTGTTCTTAACGTAGCGTTCTGAGCTATATGCGTAGTTACAGGGTAAAAGGTAGGTAGGTAAAATTATGTTGTGATAAATATAAAACATTAAATTATACTGCGCGGTGCTATCGAAACTTTAGGTCGGTAGGTTTACTGGGGTACAAAAGTAATAATAATAATACAATTTCGGAAACACAAAGAGCCGATGTTCCAACTTCGTTATTCTCGTGATCTCGTCTGAGTAAAGATCAACATTCTAAAGGGGAATTTAATTATTTAATTTACACCACTGCCTGATACTGAGCTAACATAGGCGACCACCCCGTTTCATCATCAGCAAAGAGCACGGTTTGAACAACACTAATGAAACAGTATTGAATTAAGTTTGCAATCGTTCATTTTGACGGCTTCTAGTCAAAGTTCTCGGCTATCTTAAGAGCAAATAACGAGCTTACAGATATTTTAAATTAAATTATATTAAATATCATTTATTTCAAGTTTTACAGACTCATATTCTCATTAAATTTCATTAATAATTGTAGTTTATAATAATAAATACGTTCATCTTCAGCATTACAACGTCACTTTTGATTTATAACAACAGCGTGCAGTCCAAACGGCTAAGTCAACTTTGACTATTTGCACTAGGCTTAGAGCAACATGACCGGCGACCGGCGGCCCGAGTTGCTTCGGGCAGTAGGAATCCTCGTGAATTAATTCGCAAGTAATAATGGAAACATACGTCAGATTCCGTTTGGCTATGCACCAAACGGACTTAAAATTTTGGATTCAGATTTCGATTAAATAAAATACACTGACACGATAAAACAGCAAATTTCTGAGTAAATTTATCCACGTAGGATAAAGTAGACAAAAAAGTTTGTAAAGCCTGGGCAGGGTGAATAACTGAATGACGAATAAATAAAAGACCATATAATGGAAGTATAGTAGGTAATAATTACTTTACAATAGTCGCTTCAACACCTACGTGTCTGGCGGACTTCACACGGCCTGACGTCTGAGTATAACTTGTTAATATTGCCTTTAGGTTCACATGGTCCACTGTGTCAAAGTATCCACTGTTTTAAAACGTTCACTTTGAAATGACCACTCTACCGATTGGTCCACGCTACCGACAAGACCACTCTATCAAAATGTTCACTTAATAGATCGAAATGATCACTCTACCACTATGTACCCTGCCGTAACAAAGTACCAAATTAACCGACAAGCAAAATTGTTAGTCCATAGAAACGACCATTCAAAGAAAACACAAAACGACCTTCAAAACGTGCTATGTTTCAAAAGGTACACATTTCTTTCGACAGACAGCCAGCCATGACCTTCAAAATGTTTTATGTTTCAAAAACCAGCCAGCCGTCGGAGCTCAGTAATGGGTCTAATTAATGCCCATTCAAAAATCCGCTGGCAAAAATCGGTATACCTTCTACTACTTATCTGTATAAAATAAGGCAAACTGCGATTGCGTGACAGACCCAACCGGTTTTGAAAGGCATAAATGTCCTTTTCATACTGGAGTCTTCATTTAACAACCATAAACCAACATAATACAGTTTATATTAGTCGATGGTATAACTGAAACAGAAATGAATTGACATTCTCAGCCGGCTCATTGAAAATGAATGCCGAATACGATGTGTTTGCACAGTCACTTTTACGAGGAGCTAATCGCATAGGAGAGTGCTCTTAACGAAAAGGGTACGTGAGCGTGAGGGCCCTTTGGTACACGAGCGAGTCCATACAAAACATATGGGTTATTATTTGACCGTGCCACGGCCGAGACTGGCTCGGAACCGGTTCCGTTACTACGGCAATTTTATGGATCTACGGGTAGCCGTAGATCCATAAAATTGCCATAGTAAAAGCAACAGTTACCACTACCATCAGGTGGGCTGTCTGCTCGCTTGTCATTGAGTAGTATAAAAAAAACGTAATCAATCAAGCGACGCCTGTGACGTGTGGGTGGAACTCTTAATGAGTGCCCAACCCACGCCGTACTGTCAACTCCTGTTTATACGACACTCCATCGTCACCGTTACGGTTTTATCCACTTTGTACAAATCCTTTGTGCCAGACCACATGTGGGTGTGCAATGTATATTTTATTTACTAGGCCTTACTGGGGCGTAAGCTTACTTACTAAGGCTAACAATGTTAACATGGACAGACGTTAATGCGCGGAAATGTTGTTACTTTTTATCGCTGAATACACACCAAATATGAGACATATATATTTTATAAAACAGTAGCTTCTCCTGCGACTTCGTTCGCAAAATTTGGTTCCGGATTACATTCCGGACCCGTACCCGCATAAATTATAGCATTTAAGCTATTCTGGGCTATAAGCCTGCCAATAATCATCAAAATTTGTTCAATAGTTTTGCGTGAAGGAGACTAACAGACATCTAGCGGGATAAAACTATCTGCCAATGAAAGAAGCACTCGTAACCACCGACCATTGACTTTCGGAAGGTTGCCAACTTTTGAAACTCAGGGATCCCAATCCGAGGCATATTACCATAATACATTTCTTTCTACCTCCATTTATTTATGTTAAGCCATTTTATTTATCTTCGTTTTTCTAATTGGCCTTCTGTAACCCTACGGGCTCGGAGATGAAGACTGTTATGTTGTTCTTAATGTTCATCCTTTTCAATCTGTATGCAAATTTGGCAAATGGGGTATGCATTTTATTTACATTGTATTTCGTTGGATAGGCTAAGGGACTTTCTTTTACAGAAAATTAATTTAACGCAGTAGCTAATTTTAAATAATAACATGTTGGTTACAACTCCTTTGTTTGGATGTATTTAAATATTTTTATACCTACCTATAAATCCTATGGATCTGTTTCAAAATACACATACTGAACGTTTCTGGAACTGGCCACTAACAATATAAAAAAGCAATTATGGGAACCACGGAAATAAAAGAAAACAAGGGTAACATTTAAATTTGTTTATTTCCGAGACTTTCATTTATTTATTCATTGTCTCATATAGCGTCCTTTATAAAATATTTTACTTTTAGGTAGGTTAATTGTATTATGTTGGTAGAGAATATATTTTTTATGGTAAACAGTCAACGCAGAATATAATTGTTTGCAACACCAGGGGCATCACCCACGCGTTCCGACCCCGTAAAAACCTTTTCACCCCTTTCTTGAAGAACTTCATGTTGTACTTTCCAGGGAAAACCTCTACAGGTAGTTTAAACAACCTTAGTGTGCGTGCGAGGTAGTTCCTTTGGATCCGCACAGGAATATGAAAGATGGATCAATCGTCAAAACAATAAGAAGATCGCTTTTCTAAACGCAGATTATTAATACCGCAGGTATTGTAGCGGGGTTTTAGTCACTGTATAAGTATAATTACCAACTTTCTTAACTTTCTATCTTCATGATTGATAATTGGATATTTTAATATGATGAGGGCTTTATTGAAAAAGCTCAGTTGGACATTGTCCTTAATTCCTCTTAGGCTATAAATTTTATGTACTACTAAATTTAAACATAGCACTTTGTTTAATGAAAACTAAATAAAGCGACTTAATCTTTGTGTTTCATTAATCTGAGTAGTCCATAATTGAATTTTTTACGTATACAACACGTATGTCGCACCGTTGATGGACTGCAATCTAATTTGCCGTGGGAACACATGGGCGCTCTGGATACTGTGACGCTTCGCTCCGAAACAAAGGAAATTGACCAATCATGGAGTTGTATTGAACGAAATGCGATTACATAGCGAGCTGCTGTTAAAAGGGTTTTTTATTCGATTAGTAGCGTCGGTCTACTTTTTTTTTAATTTTCAAAATTTTGACAGTTTTCATTTTTGTTCTTAGACATGTATGTATTGTTTGCGATAAAGCAATCTACGATACAATTTGATGCCGTATTCACTGTCATTTAAGGAATTTCTTCCGGGAGGTTTATTTATAATATTATGTATGCATATTATAACAGAAACCTAAGAGCATCGATGGCCCAAGTGGTTAAGGTATCCGACTCGTAATTGAACGGTACCGAGTTCGAATCTTTCCTGAATAATGAACTTATGTCTAATTTTAACCAATGCTTTTACGGTGAGTTAAAACATCGTGATGAAACCTGCATATTCAGGCGACTGAATGTGTAACCATGGTCCAATCTGGTCAGGTTCCGGTCCGCTGTAATTACCTGATATTCCAAAATCCTGGATCATGGTCAAGGCGGACACCAGGCCCACATGCGCGAGAGCACAAACGGGATATATCGGCAAAATGATGATAAGGAAACCGCCGGAACACCCGTGCGAAGCCGGGTCGGATCGCTAGTCAATTATTGGATTGCGTCTTTGTATTTTGTATTTCGAACGCAGTACTGTACGAGTAATAATTTAGATAGAGGTGCCCAACATTAGTCTTCTACATCCTTCCTAGTAGTTAATCGCAATGTCTTGGGTAATTGCGTTGGTCTAAATTCCAGATCCAGTAGCACTAAAGTCTAACTAGTAATTCTGCTGGAGCACGATAGGTTTTATTTAGCAGAATAAGTATGGATTGTACCCTAAAGACAAGGCACATAAATTACTCCACAGTATTTAGGTAACCAAAAACGGATGTTGTTCCAAAATCTGATACTTTAATTAGATAACGTATAAATAGTAGGTTTGTCGAGTCGCGGAAACATGAAAGCGCCAAAACGAATAACGAATAAATTGTTTGTACATTACAAAATTCATGTAATTACTGTGCTACACTTGAGTCTATCAATGCGTATGATAATCTAGCAGGACGGCCTCAGGCGCGGTATATCAAAAGGAATTCAGAATTACTGCCTCATATTAAGCATAATTGTACCTACGCACATAAATTTCGTTTTCAAGTCCACATAATCCCGCGTAGAATTAGAAACGTGGCGGGGATTAAAGTAGCGAGTTCGCTGCAAAATGTTGGCTTGTAATAATTATTAGGCATTTATTTAAATACCAACGGAAACGTGAGGGCGGAATGTAGACAATTATCCGCTTAGATACGCCGAATTTTGAACCGGTAAATTATGCCAATAATTCAATGTAGGTAGTATCGCGAAACAAATCAGGTTGTTCGTATTAAACTTTAAATTCATATCTGTACAGCAACGAGGAAATTATTATGAGAGTTGTAATAGCTTTGGCGAGTGGGAGTCGGGTATCTGGCTTCAGGCAATGCCCTCAAAAATATCGGCACACATTCAGAATGTTAACACACGAATGTTATTGTTGTCGGCATGTACACTCGGCCAACATGGCCTGTCACGTAGCAGGAGTTCCGGTCACTTTCCTCGGTGTACGGGCTTTAATGACGTAGTCCACCGGGCCTTTGCTGTGCTGGAACTAAGTGGTGTAGCCCTTTACAATGGTAAAAGACGTCTACGGACGCTACTTTTTACGATCGAAGCTGCAACTCCTTTTTAGCCAGCGTCTACAATGGTAATACTATGGCACAGGACAAGCTAACATCTTGGAACCTGCTACAAATTGAATCGAAATGTAATGGGAAGAAGTAGGAAACATATTATTGGTTCCGACTTCCATCTCAATAAGCGGATACTGCGCAATACGAAACAGAAAAGTTGAAGGTAAATGGCAGCTAAATAAATACTAGGTTGTAGGTAACTAGTGTTTAGCATTATGTTGCCAATCATATTTATGAGGCTTTTTAAAGTTGGCTGTTGACAAGGTATGTAGGTACTCGTATTAGTGTTCAGTGGTCAACTTGCCGCGCAAGAGGTCCCGGGTTATGTGATTAATTTTATTTTCTGTTTCGAGTCTCGGTACTACTAAACCTAAACCTATTATAAAACCGCAAAAAAAGGTTTACATTAAAAATATTCCAGAAAAATAGTCGGCGTACTATTTCTGAATGCTCTTACGGTGAGGGAAAACAGGCATTAGGACGAAGGATACAATGTCAAGTGTGGTAGAGTGCAATTTACCTGATACACATTCAAGAACAAGGCAACACAATGGTCCACCTGCCATTTCTTACTAAGTTACGTAATGGACGGGAAGAACTGAGCTTATGTCGACTTAACTTATGAAGATTCCGTGAATTCTCAGATGACACTACCACACGTTTAACAAATCCTCGTATACCACTCATAAACAGAATCAATCAGTATTCTTGGTGAGCTACCTAATAAAGTTACAGATAAAGTGACCAACCTTTCTAAACATTACTACGGCAGAACAAAACATAGCGTCGACTACATCGTATACTATATCTGAGTACGTCCATTAGTTAACTTCATTTATAGCAAAGTTGAACAACTCATGAACAACAGAGTTTGGTAGTGTGTAAAATGCCCACATGGGATACCAGTTAATAGTTAATGCGAACTACGCCAATTGGGTTGTGAGCGATAGGTACACGTCTACACGAATAAATATATGAATGCTTTTGTGGCTCTTGCGGCGAACACGTTTCGGAAATTCAGCAACAGTTGAATTTCAGATAGCTCATATTTAATATTCATTAAAATGCACACGTGCCGTAATGAGCAGGATTGCATAACGGTGTTATATATTCATGCCAGTTAAGCGTGGGACCGCATGTTAGGAAGAATTACCGTGGAGTTAACTCTAACACCGGGCTCGCACTAAATTCTTAAACTCATTTATCATTTTGTTTAAATAATACTTTTTATTTTTGAGTTTGAGTTTGGCGCAAGCCAGAAGGGCGCCCGAAAGTCTGCATTTCCAGATAGTTCCTGATAGTCGGGCTCGTATGAAGATGAGGTGCGCACATAGTAACGATACGTAACCGCCGGTTAAAAAGTCGAGGTTAGCTAGTAACACTACCGGGTACTCGGCGACTGTTTAATCAGTATCCTTTGTACGCTCGCACACACGCCGATTGTTAGTCGGCAGCCCGACGGAGCGACTGCAATCTGCCCTCCGTGTACCTGTTAATAGGAGGACCTCACCAGATTGGATCATGATTGGTCTCACATTATGGCGGCACTGGGGTTTAAACCCGGTACCGGGGTACGAGTTGGACAATGTAGCATTGAGGCCACCATAGGTCACCGACGCTCGATATTTGAAGACTACCTACTTAGTAGGTACTTGCACTTTATTTTGTTTAGGGTGAATAAAATTGAATGATGTTTAATTATCTATTTTACATTTATTGAAGGGTTTTTACGGGGTCGGCAATGCGTGAGTCATCCCCCCGATATTGCAAACGTCCATAGACTGTGGTGACTGCTTGCGGCCGTAAAAAGAAGTTCTTTCGTTTCGAGTTATTTCAGATTCTTGGAATATGCGACATCGCCTTGAGATTAGATGAGTCATTGTCTAAATCGATATCAATGTATTTTTACATCTTGATCATCCTTGTACTTATATAGTACAAAGTAAAGCTGCTTCCCGCGTCTGTCTGTCGGTCTCTATATTCGCTTGCTCCTCCTAAATGACGCAACAGATTTTGATGCGGTTTTCGCTATCATTAGAAAATTTCTTCCGGAAGGTTGGCCTGGTGTGGATGACTGTATAATGCATGATAATGACAACAATGACTGTACACCACCTGATTGGCAGTCGTCAATATGCACCGGTCTGCCACGCAACACTATATGTAATACTAGATGAATATTTTAATAGAGAAAGACCCAGAACTGGTGTTCTGAGGTTACAGGTGTCAATTCATAAAAGTTAGATGAAAGAAACATTGCAGTTCTTAAAACCTTGCTTCACCTTTTATAAAAAACTAAGGAATGTATTAAGTCCATGAAAGAGAGAGCGCAGCGAGAAAGAAATTCTTTGCAGCTTTCGCAAAAAGATACACAAGAACACACACTTGCACAGTCCGTGTACACCGCATCAATCCGTAACGTTTCGGTGCCACGGAATGAATAGGGACCGTCGCTATGTTTCATACAGCGTAAGTTCCCGCAAATCTTGTTAAAACTTATGCGCGGGTGGACCCGTTAGGAATTACAAATGGCTCTGAACGTTCAGAATGTCCCGGCGGCAATTCGTTTCACTACGGGTTTTTCTGTATAGCGCGCGGGTTACTGAAAGGAGGAAGGGGATTTAGCAGCGATTCGCTGGCCCAGAAACTTGGGTGTTTCATGTGTGTATGTTTAGCGCTATTGGATTCTTCGCTGAAGAATTTTTTTAGTTAAAATAATATGGACTTTTGTATTGGAAGACCGAAGATTGATCAATTTAATGAGTTTAACAGTTATTTATGCGCCTCTGGAGGTTTACTCTTACCCCAGAAGTGGTGACAGTGGTGGTGGCAACCAGTTGACTGCTGTTTACTGGCCTCAGCCGGTGTATGAAGCCTCCAAACTCTATAAGGCACTGTAATAATTTTCAACAGTAGTGCGACCATGGCGGCGGGCGGTTTTGAGGTCTCCTATTGTACCGTTGCCAATTAAGACGACGCCTAAGCCTCGCCGCCAAAATGGTACCCACCATATTCCGGGTCAAGTCTTGAGACCAATTATTGTGAGGTGTATCTGTGCAGTTGCGCTGATTTCAGCTTCGTCGATACTCGATAGGACCAATATTTCATATTTCAATGTCATACTTCTTATGTGGCAGGTACACCTCATTATTGAAAGCTGAATCTCTACACTAAAACTCACATTCAGAAATTTTTACTATGTGAGGACTCATAGTGCGCGCCACAGTACAGGGTTCCAAGGGTCAATACTTGGTGATCAGCACTATGCCTTCGTCAAAATGGAGTTGCGAGAAGGGAGCGAGCAAAATTGAAAAATCATAAAAAGCCGTATTGAAAGCGTGGTGCATTGTGTTTACTTGACAAAGAATCACTAACGAGCACTGTGAAAATAAGTAAAGCTACTTTACTTACACGAGTACCTATTGTTTGTGAAACCGGTATACAAATTTGCAACCTGGACATTTTGCGACTAAAATAATCAAATACCAAACATTCAATCATAAAAAAGCAAAGGCAAACCACTTACAATTAGACAAAGCAAGATATAGCGGACAAAGTAACACAGGATAATCCAGAGTTTCATATTTAAGCAAGACAACTTATACCGCAGAAAGTTTCGCATTAAAATATTGTCGGCAATGCCTAGGGACGTCTGACAAAGAATCATTACTCACTCGAACTACATATTCATTATTTTCAGAGAAAAGGGAATTCTCTTTTTTGACGTAGGTGCCGTAATGGTTCCTCTGAATGCCATTAACAATTTCGGACATTAAAATACCAATGTATGCTAGGGGGATGTCACTCTGTATGACACCGGTACGTACCTAAATGGAATGGAATGGTGCTGTATCCTACCTATCCCACTCTTCCGGACACGCGGTCCCTACAACAGGGTTCCATTAACTCGTTTATCCTACATTTCTATAAATAAATAAAACAAAGAATATGCTGAGCAATTCACACTGCGCCATTTAGCCCCAAAGTAAGCTAAACTTGGGTTAAGGGTGCCAGGAAACTGATAAACTACTAATTTCAAACACATACTTATTATACATATAACAGCCAGACCCGTAACAGAAATTAAAATTCATCATTTAAATTTCTGCCCAGCCGCAAATCGAACCCGGGTCCTCTGCGTGGCTGACCGGTGAACCACTCAGATCGTCAAATGTATTTTTGCGGCAAATGAAATTGCGACAGATTCAGATTCGTTTTAGTGCTAATTCAAGGTAGTCCTTCTTGTATTACTGACAGCAACCTCTTTATATTAAAGTTCTATAGTATAGGTGCTTGAGTTTCCATTAATATACGCTAGATAGACTAGGTATCTTATCGGCAAGCTGCTCGCACGATTATGCAGTTATCCAAGCACAAGCTTATACACCGTGTAAATACAAGTCCCAGGATCCTAGGCTGCCTGTATTATATTGCTCGGCTAACATGCCTTTGATCAGTGACTGTGAACGACCAGGACTATATAGAGTAACCTTTGACATAGCACTGAAAATACTGTGATAAAAGCCAGCGGTATCGGTAAAATATAATTCTACATTAGCTTACCTTTGAAATTGGCGTTTTGTATGGCGAAAGTGGCGAAAACTGTCATTTTAAAGGTAATTTTCCAATTTCTTGAAAATTGTTAATTCGATTACAATGAAACTTTTTGGTACCATGAGACAACAGGCAACTGGAACACAACTGCCTCTTTTCGGTAAAGTACGATCACGGACGTTGAAATGCTGTGTATGAAACATGGATATATTGTTACAAGCCGAAAATAAAGTAACAGTTCTGTGTGGGTGTACGAAGGCGACAGCAAGCCATCAAAATTGAGGCAGGCGAGAAGCGTAGGCAAAAAGCTATTGCGTTTTATTTTCTCACGGACGGGTCCTGTCTGCACGATCCCACTTGTAGAATAAAAAACAGTTAATGCTGAGTGGTACACTACCATTTCTTTGCCCAGTGACTTTAAAATTTTTGGGGAAACCGACCAAGAAGTCAAATCCTATTGCTCCATGCCAATGCTTGGGCGCACAAGAGAAGACGAAGTAATTTCTGGCTTCTGAAAAGCCAGCCCGCACATAGTCCCGACTTGACACGACGCGATTATTTTTCTCCCAAAAATCCAAGGTTTGATGAGAGGTTTGCCATTTACGGGTCCGGAAGAGGCCGTGATAGCTTTCAACCAGCACGGTAAAAACATGCCCTCAGAACAAAGTCCTCATCTTTTCAAAAATGAGTTGCATGAATGAAAAGTGTTTAAAATGTAATGGAGAATACTTCGAAAAGCAGTAAATTAATTACATTACATGTAAAATGTTTTATTCATATGTTACGCATTACTATCAGTATACCCCACGTAGACAATAATTTGTTGAATGTTCTTAGAAGTTTTATTAATTACCTATTTCGTTTTATTATTAGTTGTGTCGGTAATGTTTAATTTTGTTGACAAATTTTGTGCTTAAATTTTTAGTACCTTTACCTAAATCTTTAAACGATTTCTAGAATATGGTATGTCTATTGGTCTCCTAAAAGCGAACGCGATCTTAAATATGCGAAAGGTAAAATTGCTACATTCCTTTATTAGGGATTGTAATCACGTTTTCTCCCACAACCCACGTATTATGAATTCAGAAACAGTAGAAGTGAATTTTAAATTAATCAACTTAAAGGATTAATCAGGGTTTCACACTTATAATTTAATCCAGATTGTTCGATCCCATTTAAACTAGAAACCTAAATAGCAACTGTTATTATTTATTTACTGTGGGCCACCTGATGGAAAGTGGTCACCACTGCCTATAGACATTAGCAACACCAAGAGTATCGCCAAAGCGTTGCCCACCTCTATTACACTATTCAAATGAAAATCTGTTTTCATGTACAGTCGTTATTAACAAGCTTACTAATTGAATACCTATTGTTGAAAGAGGAATGACAAAATTGTATGCAGAACTGCAGAGTAATTATTGTAAATTCTATGCGCACAGCTCAACTTGATAGTGTAGCGATGGGTTCTCTTATTTCTTCGTGATTGCAGATGGTGATGATTTGGAGAATTTGTACTTTATTTGCTGCACCGGTTTTTTCATGTTTTGCATTAGTCATGTTCTATACTTGGTATGACGAAAGCAGAATATGACCAAAAGGGAACTTGACTAATTCATGACTGAATCAGAACATGACTCATGCCGAACATGACAGCCATCTAAAAACCAGATACATCCACAATATTATCTAGAAGCAAAGTTACTCGATTGTTAATTAAACTTAGACCCACTATTTAAATAGGAAAGATAAATAGTTTTCCTTTTCTAGATTCAACGTTTAAATTTATTGTTGGCGACTCTATAATATATGCGAAACGCTTGCAATTCCACATAATACGGCCTTAAAGGGAAGAGTAAGTCAACAAATACTCGGACCGTTAGGTAATTTAATAGAAAGGGACTTATTTTTATAGGCAACGGAGCAAACGGTGCGCGCGCTCTTCTTATTATTATTGAAAACACACGCACATCATTCGATTGGCCTATTTCAGAAACTTTGAAAGCAGCCGTATGATAGCCAGCTTTGTAACACTGCTAACCTTTCCACGCGCCTTGTCACTGCCAAAAAGATTGAGTTAGCTACCTTCATAGCTAAGCAAAATTTTTTTGCTCTGCCTTTGTGGCCCAGAATATTTGTTACAGTGCTGGTAGCCAGTCCCGAGGAGATCATGGCAAAAGCTTCAATTGTAGAAAGAGGCAAAAATACAATAAAAGACTTACAAATGTCATCATTAATAAAGAAAACACATCGGCTAGTTAGGCTTCGTTCGTAGAGCGTCGTCTCTATCGAACGGTTCTAAGTGTGTTTTTACTAAGAGAAAACTAGCCGATGTGCTTTATTCACCGACGTTACCAGTATCTACAGTATATTAAAACCAATAAATCGGCAGCCACGCATTTAAAACAAGGTCTACGCGGAGGCGTCTGATAACCTGTTACGTTCTAAATAGGGAAGTAAATGAACGTGTTAATAGTGAAAATTGGCGCGCCGCCGGAGGGTGTTAAACTGTGAATCGTTTGGCTCTATGAATCAGGAGTGTGGGGTTGGCACGTGACATGATAACGTTATTCGCATGTCCTTAGATATAGACGTATGTAGCCGGGACATGCCAGCGATTATGCGGCCTCTCCGTCTGTTCGGTTTGTTGCCGACCTTTCTTAGCTTTGGAGAGAAAAACTTGTAAATACGTAGCCCGTGTGTAGGATAGTCTTTGAAACGTCTGATCCGTTCCCGAAAATTGTTTCCATGATAGAATATTGCGCTAGGGGCTGTGCTCCTTTTGATCTGAGGAAAGTAAAGAAACCAAAGGGAAAAGTCTGCAGTCTCGAATCCCACGCAAAAAATTACAATAACAAAAGTTATCGTTATCGTCACCCATACTAAATTTCTCTTCCCTTCTTCTTTCGTTCGTTTGAAAGTTATATTTTAGTACTAGTGCACCCGACGCGACTTCTTTCGTGTGCACCTACTTTACCCCTATCTACTTTTTGTTTTACTTATACACCTCCCTCATGAATCACTATCCATTGTTGAAAACCGCAATAAAAACCTTTGCGCAGCTTAAAATAAAGATACAGACGGCGGGAAGCGACTTTGTTTAATACTATGTTTAGATTTGTATTTTTAAATAAGAATGAAAAGGCATTCGGAGATAGGGCGAAGACCGTACGAGTTAGGGGAAGAAAACCAGTGTAAAAGAGTACTCTGACAGGGGCCGGGGCCGCTACAATGACGATAATTAGTAAAAAGGTCAGCTTCACTCAAGCAAGCATATGCGGGGTATTGCGTATCGAAGCAATTCACCAACCGATTTGCTCACGGGAACAGTTATTGCTATTTCATTCCGATAAGGTTTCATCAGGGCCGCGTTAACGAGTCAGGCGGCCTCTCCGGATGTAATTCCGAGCACAGTCCAGCAAAGCCCGCCTCCGCTCCGACCTTTCAAATGGTATTATTTATCTCTATCGATTTCGTTGATTTCTCGTGCGTGTTTTATCGGTTCATTTTTTATTACAATTTCCGTTGGCAATTATGGATAGGTAGAGGTTCTGGGTAGGCGGGGAGATCGTTTTATAGACTTCTGTATAAAATTTGTCGCATGTAAGTGTAAGCCGCCTCCTAGATTTAACGGTTACAATAATGAAATCTTGAACACAGCACCTACCTATCAAAATTAAGAGTTTTCCTCCACAGTACAACTTTGAACTCGACGGAATAGAAAAGTCTAATAATGTTTATTTAGTGCGTCATTGTAATAGCACTGTGGCTGCCCGGACAACATTTCCTCGGGTCCGGATCGGATGCGGTGCAATAAACCACTTACCAAACTCTGAATACAAAACGTAAGCAACAAAAGGTACACGATAACGACAGACGTACATAATCACCCTACAGGTTCCAGGATTCGGGTATGACGCCGAATTTGATATTCAAATCAAACGTTAAACCCTGCGTACATGTTGTATCAGGAATCCGGTTCCAGGGAATCGAATATGCGTACTCGTATACACGGATTGTATGCCCGGAATCGTTAATGTGTTGACGGGTGGAGTTGTGTAGGACGCTGGAATGTTATGTGAAAGAACAAAGGGCGATTCAATTCTTCATTGTGATCCTAATCGCACATTTTTATGTGACACAAGAGTATATTAAGTCTAAGGCGTCCCGTCTGAGTGGATACCACCGCCTTCTCTATTTGTGCCGCCAACCAATTCCGGGCTTTGCCCTACCACTCATTCCTACAGCTGCAATTCCTGTTTAAAAGGACAGCGCAGGACCTGAGCTTTGACACTCAGGCACGCCCGAGGACACGCTAAACTGTCTTGGAATCCGCAACAAATTTAATTTTATTAAAGGAAATAACAGGTAAGAATAGGAAAGATAGTGATTCCGCCTTCCGACTTATTTAAGGATAAAGTAATCCTCATCCTGAGAACCTGCGTACATGAGTACTGCATTTTTGTTACATAAAAACTAAGTGGGCTCCAATTATGGGCTACAGTTACCGCTTTCCACCAGATGATGGAATGAGCTCTCATCCCTATAGTTCTTAAAATAGGATGTGAAAATGATTTTACAGGGTCAGCAACACGCTCGTGATACCCAGGGTATTGCGAACGTATAGTAATTGCTTACCATCAGCCAGTGGGCCGTACGTTTGTTTGCCACGTTAGTGGTATAAAAATAAAATGGGCTGTCTATACATTTGTCCGTAAGTCTGCAAAAGACTGTATTTTAAAGGACATAGAGTATAATACATCAAGAGCGCTCTTTAATCATATGCCACATCTGAGCTATACGTAAGTGTGAAACAAAAATATATGGACTGTCAGCCTCGAGCGCCGCCATTTGATGTTGATGACCCAAATATCTTACCCAGCACTGTAGTAGTTTATATCTATTTTCCAGTAGTATATCTCACTCGGAACCCACTCGGGACTCATAACGGCCCCAAGTAGGGGTAAAATATGTGGGTTCCGCAATAAACATTGCGTGGAAGATTTCGGCAAAATGCGGATTTCGTTATTGAGAGACGCAGATCTTCGCGGGAAATAACTAACATTAGACGGATACATTCTTCATTACTTTTATTGGTATTATGTATTACAAATGCACGA
Source organism: Blastobasis lacticolella (assembly GCA_905147135.1). Taxonomy (NCBI): domain Eukaryota; kingdom Metazoa; phylum Arthropoda; class Insecta; order Lepidoptera; family Blastobasidae; genus Blastobasis; species Blastobasis lacticolella. Next base: position 9,039,831 of record LR990039.1, on the reverse strand, counting down.
TATATTTAATTTTAAGTATATTTGTACCTACATGTGCTTCATGAATGGAGAGCATAAATGTTGAGAAATTATATCGCACGAGTATTCTCGGATTTCTCGATTATATTATATGCAATACCTACATGCAGATTTATCACATATAAACGTTCCGAAAAAAAATCTCTAAATGGTAGTGAAAACCGCATCATAATCCGTTGGTGGACAGGCATTTTATTTTATAGGTACTCTGTAAAGAAGCCATCAGCCCTTCATCCAGCCAGCGGAGATGGAAATAATCCATTCAGGTTCGGCATAAGTGGCGTCTTTTGTTTTCGGAGACCAAGATCTACTTTGAGTCGGTGCGACAATAAATAGTAATTTGCTAGGAAGCCGCTGGGAACATAAATAACAAATAAGTACGTCAAAGTCTTCCTTTTCATATTAAACCCCGTTTTCGGTAACATTGTATTATTACAGTTTTGTCTATGATAATATGTTATAGACAGAGCAAGTATGTAATTTAAAGTTGGATCTCGTCCAGGGGGACTTTTTCGGGTAGCCGTGTTCAAACACACAGGCTTACACAGCTGCCCGATGTGAGGTTGTGAATAAAATTGCTCGAATTTCTCACGACGCCACGGGAATACCGCTTGAAGAAACTCAAAGCTAGCCCAATTCAATTTAGGTGTAAAAAAACACTTACATAAGAAACTGGTCCGAAATTATAGCAGAACGTGAAGGTTCGCTCGTAAAAGGCATGGCAACGGAAAAATTGAGTTTTTGAGACTATAAACAAGAAAAGTTTTAATGTACATGGAAATTGTACGGCACTAGAGGTCACGGTTCGTGTGGATTGGATGGATTTAAAAATAAAATAAGTTGTCAAAAAGTACTTAGTCGTTTATCACCATTACAGAGTGTTTGAAGCCATATAAATCGATTTTCACCCTTATACAAAGTGCCGTTAGACGGTGCTCGTAACATTAAATTACTTTTCTTTCTAGAGCCTTGTCCCGCCTATAAATAATATTGTGGTCTAGAACGCAAAAGCTTTTGTCTCAAAACAGAATTTATTTAGTGTCTACTTATAATATTTATTAGCCTTTAACCTCACACTTTTCTTACGTTTGCGGTAGCGTCTATATTACTATGATTATAGTTCATATGGTTTGGAGAAAGATCCGACCCGTCATTCGTCACTTGACCGTACCTTCTGGAGACCGTAATACATCATCATCATCTTGGTGTCCATCCCGGCTGCGCTGTCGCGCGGCGCGTGAGTGCCCGGGGTCGGCCTTCCCACTTCTTGTAACCGTATCAATGTTAATTACTGTATCGCAATCGATCCAACTTCGTCTGCTGGCCTGAAATAGGCCAAGAGAATAGTCTCTTCCCCAAATATAACCAAGCTGAGCTCGTAATTACTGTATGTGTTATATGTCGCTAATGTAGAAAATTGATAAATTCCGGCTTTTGATGCATAAGGTACATTCTGTCTACAATTTTTGAAGACACACAAGATATGTCATACTTTATTATTAGGTTAGTATTTTAACGTACAAAAATACTGCACATTTCACGAACTATAACGTACGAATACGGCCCGCTTTACGACCGCCTAATATTTCGACGCAGTTGCATGCATCACCACGTCGTCCTATAACCATGATGCATGCAACTATGACCATGATGTAAGCAGTAGGAAACCCAGAACATACCTTTTAAATGTGTGATAATATCCGCGATAGTTTAAAACCGTCATTTCTGCCCTGTCATTTCTTCCCTAAAAGGTTTATGAATGTGGAAGAAGCGAGAAAGGACACGATGTGGTGTCTGCCTAGCCTTACGGGAAAAAATGCGTGACGTTATGTTTTGTATTTTTTCCCCGTATTGTGACAAAAATAATCTCACCTACTGCTATTTATAATCCCTCAAAAGGTTCAAATATAGTAATCTCGACAGTGGTTATTTATTTGAGCCTTTAGGGGTAGAAGTCTGCGGGGACAGCCCATTCAATTTTTAAAAATATGTCAGCGTGTCTCGCCAAGGCAAGTTGTGACCAAAATGCTGGCCTTTATTTGGCACAGCGTTCGAGCATTGCCATTGCACGTGGCAATGCCGACAGCATTTTAGGCCTAATGGCAGCGGTTTATTAGATTAGCTTCTTAGTTTTATTTAGTTTTAGATGAACATAGTTTTAGTTAGTTAAGTTTTTGATGTGTTTTGTGTGGTAGATAATAGATAAACTCAGCTGTCGTCTACGGTCTGCGACTAGTAAATGATGGGGGACGTTATTTTAGGGTGAGAAGGTGGGATTCGCCGGCAGCCCGGCCAGTGGGCCAAGGGCGATCGATGCGGGTCATACCGATACTCTTTTGTCCGGAAACGCTCGATAAATCTGGCAACTCGCATCGCACTTAGAAAAGACGTGTATACTTTTGAAGCATTGTCAAGTCCGCGAATTTTCGGTCTTCCCAATCATTTACGATTCTAGTTGGGTATTTTAAATGCTTATGACTTGTGTCTTTATTGAATTGACGTACAGTTGTAATTAAATAACGTGTAGGCAATATTTTTGTGGGCCCGGGCCCACTTCGTTCCCGTGTCGTTCTACCCCTAACCTACCATACCCTACACCTACCTTAAGTAGGGTTAGTACCACCTACCTTTTTCTTTCTCACATACAAACCACCCCTGTATTATAGCTAACAGAACAGAAATAAAATTATTGAAAGCAGCCAAGCCGTTCCCGAATTATAGCGAGACTAACGCACAGCAATTGATTTTTTGACTTTGTCCGCGTGGAAATCGTTTTAGGGCAGTTGATCTTTTTTCCGAGTTACCATTTTAAATTAGCTGCCTAATGTATGCAAGTGTATGTATCCAGTAGTTCCGGAGATTACATGCGTGTACAAACGGACGGACAATCCGGACAATCATCGCCCTAAATTTTCTTTTTTGTAAATATATTAAATGAACACACTTTTTTACTGTTTTATTATATGTACAGATATATTACTTGTCCCGGCTCGACTTCGTTCGCGTGTTGTCCTACCCCTATTCTACCCTACGACTACCGTACTTCTACCCTACCCTACTCTATCCTACCCTATTCTACACCTACTTTACCTCTACCGACCCTTTTCTTGATGCGTATTTAAAATATCTAAGCGTAATACATAGACATAGACATAGACAGTCTTTCTTTTATAGTAAGTATGTAATAATGTAAAAGTAAAGATAGAATAAATACCTTCGGGCCCCAAATACATTTTCAGGACCTTCAAAGACAATAGGGTCGAGCGCGGTATTTGTGTAATTATACGAGAGTCCTTACATTAAAAGTTCTACCTGTGCACATAAATTGAATACATAACATAAACTGAATTCCAAAGGCTCTTTTCTATTGAAGATCTACATAAGCCAAACTACCACTTCACCGCCATCGGGCCGGTGCGGCTCTTGCACCCTATGCATTACATTAATAATTGTATAATTAAACTTAGTTGTATATGTAAACTTAACGTTGTTGATTTTTAGTCTTAAGTCTAGCCATGACAGAATACCAGCGGGTGTGGGTTTTACCTGCACCCATACGCTGAGTCATGGACCATTTCGTCTATAAGAAACTTTTGTATTAAACATACATTGTTACAAAAATCTCTGTTTATTGGCAAGTAAAGATTTCTATTTCTATGTACTACAACCTTGTCTCAGTAGTTTCGCATTGAACATTGCGAAGGCAAACGGCTTGCCTGTAGCTGTAATAAAATATTGAGCGGCCTGTAGCGACCGCGCGGCGGCGACGTCGCCAATCGCGGGCGCGGCCGCGGCTGCACCGCTGCCGTGTCGCGGGTCAGCCTATTAATTATGCTGAGTGCGCCACGGCATGGTGATTACAATTGCCATCACCAATTGCGGGTATAACTGGTATTACACCCCCGATTGTATGCCATTAAGCTAATAAGCTGAGCGGAACACGGGGCTTTATGGTACGCGTGTTTTCCGGCGAGCGATCGTGGGCTTTTTGTGACGACGGCTGAATGGTTTCAACGTGGACTGTTGTTCCTTACGTACGTACAGCATCCGACCGTATCCGAATGATTTCCATGACACCAGAATTCTGGCCGAGTTTTCTTTATTCCTTCAAGTATACGTACTGTGCACAAAAAGGTACAATGGCTGTCTAGCTATAATAGGCATATCTACTAATCAGTCAACGAAGTTAAGAAAAAGGTAAACTATCGAAACAGAGATACTTAAATGTACGGCGAATAAGGTGAAGTTTTTGATGTATTCCGAGTTCAGACTAAGTATTTCGAATTCAGGAGCCGGTGCGATTGGGACGCCAACTTAAACTAGACTTGTCCTGTCCGGCGCGGTCCGGTCTGGAGTAGTATTTTAAAAGCTCGAATAGAATGTAAAACGGTTTTAGACATCTTTAGGATGCCGTAACCCATCCTTATCATCGCGATCAGTATCATACGCCTATTGGGGCTTAAAGTCTTCTCATAGGTAAATGTTGGGTATATAAGGTACCTACTGAGGTAAACCAATGTATGATGCACACCGTAGGTTTAACAATGTTATTTATCCTTCACTCTGAGTCTAGCGAGAGACCTACCATGCAGACACCACGACTGCGCTAATCCGTCGACAATTTCAGCGCCTATCAGTAAGGATCGTATCTATTAGAGTAGCGTCTATAGATATAATTATGTGAACACAGAGAAAGCAAAATAATCAGCCGACGACGCCAGTGTACTTTTATTGAATCATGATTAGTTATTCATGAAGTCAGAGGAGCTCAGAACGCATGGCAGCCCGTTTGATTCGTGTACAATCTCAATCAGTCGCCATTGACCGTCACTAATTCGATCCTCTGATTACAGATACACACAGTGGAATAACAATAAGGGATCTACATAAATATTATGAATTAGCTTTTGCTTGCGACTTGGTCCGTGTGGAAATCGTTTTGGCAGTTTATCTTTTCCCCCTAGCTTCCGTTTTAAATGACCTTTCTAATGTGTGAAAGCTTGTACTGCGGAGAGATGAAGCTTCATCTCTGGTTCTACCCAACCGAATTAGATGAAACATGGTCTAGATTTTAAGTTGGACCTGAAACTACCAAATTGAGAGAAACACCATCAAAATTCAAAAATAACGGCGCTATTTCCATATTTCTTATAGTTTAACTCTATTACGGTGCTACTAAAGTAGTTCCAGGTGTAAACCAGTAAAGGTGTTCCAGTTTCCAAAATGTATACCCTATATGTTGTCTGGGCTCAACAACAAAAAAGATTCATTTAAATCCGTCCAGTAGTTCCGGAGATGAACGTGTACAATAAGTCAATTTAAAAAAAATACTTATTCTGTTACTATTTCTTCATCGCCCTAAATTATTTTTTTGTAAATATATTCAATGTACTGACACACTCTTTTAACTGTTTTATTATATGTATTGATTGTATTTACCGACACCATACTCGCGACTTCGTCCCTGTGGACCAGATTTTGTATTTTCCTATTTCCTGTTGTATTCATACACGTATCGTATAGGTGCAATTCCTACTCCTGCCCATTAAACTTCCTATCAAACCGTGGATCAGGCTTATAAGCTGTTTCATTCATTTTTAATATAAAAAAACGTCTTTCTAAAAACCTTTATAAATCAATAGAGTTTAGACTATTATTAGAATACTTTTCTACTCAAACTCAAATATAAACCGGAAGTGAATTTAAATCAACAGCCTCTTCATCAAACGACACTGTTTTCGTGTATTTAAGGGGAGGTAGGCCACAAGCTTCGGTTTATTTGCACAACCCAAACTGGAACTATTGCTCATCGAATATATGGAACACGGTGCGAAAAAGTGCTAATTTTGATAAAATTTGCTTGTTATTGGAATTTACCCCTAAATAAAAAATAAATAAATAAAATTCATGAACTTCAGTCGCTTAACCCATAAAATTCATTAAATGGTGCTGTAACATATGAGTTAAAGTACAATAAAGTCAAAATAAGTATAAAGTATAAGTCAAACTCTGTTAATTTGTTTTTGTCTTTAGTTGAGTTTTAGTCATAATATTGGAAAAACAATAAGGGGTAACCGTGTAAATTTTTTCTATCAAGTGAAGTTTATTAGATATTTTATCTAAATGTGATTTTGACTAAACTAGATCCTTTTTATTGTTTTGAGAATTTAATCGCTTTTTTCTATGTTTCGTATGGTTTCAAAAAGCTCAAACGCGCTGTCGCTGCTGGGATACCTAGCCTAAAGATTGTATACGCCTACCTCTAGGTAAATAAAAACATATCAGACTAATCGTCGGCGACCTTTACCATAGCCGTGTCAGGGCCACTGACGATGGGGACAAAAGCCAGAGACACCTTTTTGTACTAAAATAAAATTCCCATCGATCCGGCAATCCGCCGGCTATCGGACTGAGGCTTTATAGACTCACTTATCTAATGAGTCTAAAGCAATACAATTCAAGCTCGCATGACGTCATCAATCGCGTAACTAATATTCTTTTCGTACAAATAAGTCAATTCATCCCCCCATCCCTTCCTATGGGACAAAATAATCGTATAGAAATACAGGAAAGCGACAAAGTCGGATTACATATGCAAGCAACATTTAACCCGGATGCGAAATTCTAAAATCTCGTGAAAGCTTCTGGGAAATATTGTTGTGGGATCCGAGATTGTCGCATTATATCTAACGTGAGTGTGAGACGTGCAGAGAAATATGGGGTGGAATTTTATTAGGCTCCCTTTGTCGGCGCGGCACAAAGCGGAGGGTGTTCGCAATTCAAGTTTTCAACCGTGGAAAATGAGTACGAGAGGCAGTCTCATTTGGGTCCCTTTCCGCGCGGAGGTAACGAGGCTTTCTAGTAGCGAGACGAAAATCGTGCGCTGAAAAATTCATCAGCAGCACCGACGGCGTAGACCGGCCTAGACGATGTGTAGACGAGCCGGTGTAATCTTATGGTTAAGGTGCCACGTTTGCTGTTCTTACGTTTTTATGTAATGTCTTTAACCTACTGCATTTTTAATCTGACGTTTACTCGTTTATTGGTTGCAAAATGTTTAATTTAACTAACTTTTCTGTGATAAAAACAGCTTTTGTATTCTGCGTAATAGAGTGCAGTAGGTGTAGGTATAGGAGAAGAAAAGTAACATATCCACATAGAGAATCCTAGGTTGCTATTATAATCTGCAGCACTACTCGGCTTCAAGTGCAAATTATCCTTAAACATTTATCCAGAAAAATGTGGACACAAAAGGAAAAATGTCTCTGTTACGAAAATTATTAAAATAATTCCATTTAAAACTCTGTTGCCGAGTACTCGGGTGGGTAATTAGTAAAAAAGTAATAATTAAATTTCACCTAAACTTTTGCAAAAGGGTAGCTCTTAGCGTAATTATAATTTAAAGAGATAATGAGGATAATTTTTAAAAGGTCTCTGACATCCAGCTTCCCTTTGGCTCCGGGCACGCCACGTTGGATAGGATATTTCGAAATGTTTAATTGGTCAATGGCATTACATTAAACATTTTAATAAAGTACAGTTGCAAGTAAGTAGCTCAGTACGTCTTTTACAAAATAGCGGTCGACTAAGTTAAAAATAAATGGATTATATTCTTTGTAGCCGTCGGTAATTATTTGACGTCAGCCGTTGCTTTTATCTGAAAGTCGCTTATATTACAATTTAAAGCATTTATTATGCAATAGTTTATTTAAACACGCCGCGGGTGACTCATTATAATAACCCGCTGGTCATTTCGAAGTCCCCCATAAATGGCAGCGTGTCCGATTATCCGCCTCGAAAAGCTCCTTGCTCTTTTGTCTAGACGCGATCGACATCAGGAAAAATGGGCTGAACCATTCCTACTTGTTGATTACGTGCGCAACAGTTGCCGCCTTCCGTTCCTTTGTTCGAGAGCTCCGCGAAACCGATCCATATTTTTCGAGCGGCCCAGTGCTCAAAGCCCGCCTTTCGCTGTTAACGCTAGAAAACTTAAAGTGTAAACTTAACTACAAACTTAGGATTAGAAATAAATTCGCACTATGCAGACAACACATCGTGGATATTCGCAAGACGTTCAATGCTGTTTTCTGTAGTGTTAAGCTAATAAATAAACTTACCTTTGTATTTCGCCAGCGTTGTTAGTGGAAAGGCTGAGGTGGTTGCAGGCTGGAGCCGGGAGCGAGCGCGCCGCGAGCCTGATGGAGGCAGACTGTGCTCGAGCCGCGCTCGCCAGTACCTCTACCTGTTACTTACAAGGGGCGGGGGCTGCCCAGTAGGGGTGCGCCACCCGAAAACTTACCGCTACAGTGTTCGCGCCCAAAATTATACCAGATACAATATCGCGACCGGTCTCTACTACTCGTTCCCGTATCGATATCGACAAACTAATCGATACTGGCTACTTTGTACATCATAATAGTGTTTCATACCATTTCTATACCACGTTCTTGGTATATAGTGTTGCAGCGTCTCTTGGGGGTACTTAATCGTTTCATGCTTCGATATTAATTCGCCGAATTCGGTATTTTCGCTTCAAATACCGAATTCGGCGCCCTAGCAATATTTTCATTCTGTTCACGTTACGTTTTCCCACCCCGTAATAAAATTTAACCTATCGCCGTCCCTTTCCCTCCTATTAGAGCCTCCGCAGTTATGAATAAGAGTGAACGAGACAAGTAACCGTCTTTAGCGTTTGCGTTAATGTGTCGAAATGTTGTCAGTTCTCGTTATGGAAAACATGGTGATTTTAGAGTTTTCTTCTATGGGGTGTGGGAAGCGGAAAATTGTTCGATGTTCGTGTATTTGTAACGTACTGTAATTACTGTTTGTTTGAATACGGCCTGGGGATAACTTTCATTGTTTGTGATGCCGTTTAATGTTGTTGCCGCGTGGAGCCGCCCGCCTAGTCGCGGCGCGAGCCCGATTGCCAGATCTTTCATCAGCACAGCCCGTAACAGTCCGCTGCAGGACTTAGGGCATTACCCCAGAGAGGGGAGGTTGAAGAATATTGGGTCCATATCATTGAAATTTGCGTTTTTCAAGTATTTATATTGTCAAATATTTTTAATTGCACATTACACATACAAATAAATACAAATTTCATTTTCGCCATACAAAACGCCAATTTCATAGGTAATGACTGGAAATGGAAATGGAAAACGCTGCTGCCCATTTTCCAGCCTGCAGAGACTCCAGAACTTTTACCTCGAAAATATTAGTCGACTTGTACGACACCTACGCGTGTAAGGGGTTGGTGCTGTTCTACTCTGCCGGACATCAAACGGTGAACTCCTATTTAGACCTATTAAATAGGGTAATGTGAAAACTAGAAATTGTTGACTTTCACTTTTAATCCCCGATGAAAAAGAAGGGTGTTATTTTGACGTGTGTATTATATGTGTATCTGTGACTCTGACTATCTATGTATCAATGGCGTCGTAGCTCTCAAACGGATGGACCGATTTGGATGCTTTAATTGACATAGTTCTTAGCTATGTTTCATTAAAATCGGTTAAGTACTTTAGAAAAAATTTGAGCGTATGTAAATTAGGTCGTGAGTTATCCGACTTTTTCGCTCGGTTGGACTATTACGCCACGTAAAAGGCGATTAATTCCGCTTACGATGGTGAACCATGCTGTGCTGACCTAGAATAAAATAGCAGAATTTTGGTTAGGTACAAAGATAAAAACGAAATACTTTTTTCTGGTAGGGACAAAATCTTTGGGTAGGGGCAAAAACTTCTATATACCTACCAGCGTATCGACCGGTTCATTGAACAAAGGAAATGGCACCACTTCATTGGCGCAAAAACTTTATAAGTTAAACATGCCGAGTTGCGAAGTAAACACATTCTCTAATTCCGATAAATAAAAAAGGATGGAGTATGTTTTTCTGTAAAGTTTATTAGACATTATGTATTACTTGTTAAACTTATGTTTTTAGCGTTTCAAATAAATATATTAGTGTTTATTGCTAAATTATTATCCGGCCTTGATTAGTTGGTATGTTCAAGCATGTTATTATATTATCGCAATTTCCACGAGACTTGATTGCAGATAGCACAGAGTACCTAAATCGGTGTGGAGGGCATGCGTGAGGCGGGTCTTGATCAGCAGTGGGCGTCCTACGGCTTAGATGATAATGATGAAGGCTTGTTCAATAATTTTTTTACTACTCCTTCACGGGCGGAAAAGTGTAGCAGCGACTAAAAATATTGTAACAGACGTTCGAGCTATCTATTTAGTTGTAATAGTTGACGACCTGAGTGGTTCAGTGGTCAACATGCCAGTCTGCCACGCAAGAGGTCCCGGGTTCGATTCCCGGCCGGGCAGAAATTTAAATGATTAATTTTAATTTCTGTTACGGGTCTGGGTATTCTATGTATAAGTATGTATTTAAAGTATTTAAGTAATATCTCAGTTATCTAGCACCCATAGTACAAGCTTTGCTTAGTTTGGGGCTAGATGGCGCTGTGTGAATTTGTCCACGATTATTCTTATTTATTTATTTATTCGAGAACGGTACTTATTGTCTTGAACCTGCTTCAAAACCAGCTGTTTCTAAACAGGCATGTTCCATCTTAGGTCGGGTCGAAAACAAAGTAGATATATCGCGAAAAGAAACTTTTTCAGTCATAATATTAATAAAAACTAGTTGTAAATGTGATAAATGGTTAAAGACTTCTGCAACAACAAAAACTGGTTTAATTTTAAAGAAGATATAATGATAAATATTTGGAATTGATGAGTCCCTATTACTACTGTTTAGAAATTTCTATTTTAGGCATAAAGTTACACAATTGTTATACGCTTATACAATGTTATACCTGGCAACTTGAAGGATTAAAATCATCTTGGCGTTAATGTCCCGGTTGTGCTCTCGCCTTGACCACTATCCAGGATTTGGCAGGTCAGGTAATTACAGTGGAGCGACTGCCATCTGACCTCCATGACCCTGTTACCAGGGGAACCTGATTAGATTGGATCATGATTACACATCCAGTCGCCTGAATGTGTAGGTTTCATCACGATGTTTTCCCTCACCGTAAGAGCATCGGTTAGTATTCAACTAATGTACATGACTCAGAAAACAGTCATTGGTACATGGCCGGAGCGGGATTCGAACCTCTGGCTTACGAGTCGGATAGTCTAACCGCTCGGCCACCGACGCTCTACAACTTGAAGAGATTGATGATGTTTATTTCAGTACCACAAACCGGTGGCCAAAACTGTAACTAAGTGTTGCCATTATAAAATGTAACATTAAAGCCAACAACAGCGACGCTGTCACCGGGTCAGATGAGTTTGTGGCATAAGAGACTGCCGCCATTTTATTTCCTATGGAAACCTCGTCCGTAATTTGTTCGTGCAAACATATCTAGATATATAAATCAATGGGTAGGCTAAACAGAGACCACATTGTTCCACTAGCTACTGGCTCAAGAGTAGCCTAAACCGACGAGCATAATATATGAATAGGTCAATGTAGGCGGTAAGACCGATGTGGAGGGTTTTGCCCTAGTATCCACTCTTGACACGCGTGTTGAAGATCAAAATATTTATAACCACAAAATTGATATCATACTAACATATTTCCTTAACTACCAAACCGATTTTAGTTCAGAACAATCGCGATGAAACCCGCTTTCAAATGACGAAAATCTCTTCTAAATCGGTTCAGCCGTTCGGGAGCTACGACGCCACAGACAGGCACACAAAACTCATGCAGAGAACCATAGATACAGAGACAAACACATCAAGCTTACAACACCCATTTTTTCGTGGGGGTTTACGCAAATACAGATTTTCTCAAACCAGGGTACGCGTTACTCTGTGGTACGCCAGTTAAATGCAGGGCGTGCGCGGGTTAATATTCCTACGTAATTACAACCTAAACGACCGTGCTAGTTACCTGATGATGTTCGCATGGATAATCTAGTTCAAATCAGTGCCTGCCTACGCCTGTGTGGTCAGCGTGTGTGATACCTAATCAACTGTATATTAAACCTGAAAGCTAACCTGGCTCAGACATAGATTTAGCTAGAATTTTAGCGCGTCAATGAAATTAATGCCTCTACGTAAGGTTTCTTAAAGATCTATAAAGGTATAGAACAAAAATCAACTAATAAAAATAAAAGTTCCCGAATATATGAGCAGATGATGAAGACAGTTCAAGCCAAAATATGGTTTTATTTAACATAACCAGTTTCGTTGTGTATTCGTAACAAAATCTTTCATTTTTTTAACCCACATCGCGATATCCAATTAAGCTGAAATTTTGCATAGGTACCATATAAATTCGGTGACTGTGGTGATGTTCGGTGAAAATGTTATAATACCATCGAGCTGATGATGGAAACGAGAGGTGGCTATATGAACTCCTAAGTTAGAAGTTTGGGCTCGTTTGATTAGTCTTGACTAGTAAAATAAAACACGAGATAAAAGCTTGTTATAAAAACAAAACATTTGAGAAATTCATTCTGGCGACTGAATGTAACCAATCTGGTCAAGTCCCCATGTTAACAGCTTTGAAGCATACCTTTTTGTACCTAACTGCACCTCATTATGCTCCCAATTCTTCGGCTGCCTTTCGAGTACTGTTCGTCCGACTTTTAAGATAGATTTTAGAAAATGTCACCAAAGCTCAGGTTCCGCTTCCATTGCGCTCCAATCAACGCCTCCTCGAACTCCACGTTTTTAAAGAAGCAAAGCAAAACGTTTTAAATCATTTTTGCAAACAGAGAGTTGAAAATGTAAAATTTCTCATATTTGTCTTCGTTAATACGGCGCTTGCCGTGTGACGCCAAGAGTTTGGCATTTAGCGTTTGGCATACCTACAATTACAGTGATTTTATTTTAATATTTCTTAGATTAGGTTTATATTTTCCTAGATAATGTTTTATTTTCAATTCTATTCAATTAATTTATTTTCAATAAGTATTGGTACCACAATTAGGTTCAATATGTCATGATTACTTCCCAAAATACTCAATCTTTTCGTAAAAAAGTCAAGTACAATTATATTACTTACATGATAATTTTAAAAATTTCAATATTTAATCTTAACTATTCGATAAGAGTTCGTTTACAGAATAAACTTCTTTTCAAGTAACCAGCTTTTTAGTTTCCTTTGGAAAAGTTGTGCGTGTAAACTTTTCAGACTTTCAGGCAGTACTTTATACACCTTAACACACATCGGTGGACAATTTATAGTAATTTGTTTTTGGAACTTTAGAATAAACAAGTTTCGTCTTGTTCCTAGTACACCTTGTGTACTTGCGACTGTAGTTAATACATTTGGGTTACATTTTACAAATTTCGCTGTTTCAAAAACATACAAACATGGTATAGTTAAAATACCTAATTCTTTGAACTTCCCCCCCTCTGTTTAACTTCTTCCACCTTAAACGGCTCACGTAGTATGAGTACGTCCACTAAGCTCTTGAACTGTACTTAATCACTGCAATAATCATCTTGGCGGTAATATTTTGATTTTGGAGAATCGAGGAACCGGGGTTGAGTTTTCACATGCGTTCGATACTATTTCAGGATATATAGAATAGCTTGTCAGCTTGTCCCCATTAGATAGTCCCCATAATAGAGAATTATGGAGCTTCCTTCCTATTAGTGAAAGAATTTCTGAAATCCGACCGAAAGACTTCACTCTAAAAAATATCAACGCTGATTTAAAATTAAAGTCGCTACCATCAGTGTTCTATAAAACTCATTTGCTAATAAATATTCTAATTGCGACTAGAGCAACTAACTAGGAATACAGCACTTGCTAATTTCAGTTAGTGAATACCAACATCCCGCTTCCAAGTTGGTTAACAATTTCCATAATGCATTTGCAGGAGTTGAGGGTAAACAGCTGGATAAGTTTAGAGGAATACAGTAGAAATGTTAATGGAAAATCAGTTTTGTATACTTTGTGCACTATGTTGCAGAGCATAGAGGTTAGATTATGATATACCGAGCTTTTCGCGGCTATGGCTATATGTGCCACAGAACACGATTATGTGCAATGCAGTGGCACACTGCATTAGTAGACAGGCGAACCTCCGTTGTTTTCACACGGGTAGTCTACGCGGTTAGGTACCATCAGAACCCTCATCAAGCTTACTTTGAGAAATAATGTTCGAAATCGTTGCAGTGATTTTGGGGGCTTACCTTTTAATTTTTATATCTTTTACTATTATAAAAATACAAAGTTTGATACTTCAGCAGTTTTGTATGTTTGATCGAAGGTAGGTCTAGATTGAAAACGATTGAATGAACTTAATTTAATTTCTTATAAATCTATTTTTGACACGTTTTACTGGGAATATTTACCGCATTGTGCGAACAAAATACGGAATACGGAAGGAAGAGCGTATTAATATACGAGTTCGACGAATTAACGAGAGGGGTGAATAAGTGTTACCGAGTAGACAAAAGAGCTTTCGATTGTAGAGTACCTACTTGATGACATTCTCTTAATCAAATGTTTGAAATGGTCGGTACAATTCATGGTGCTCATTCCCCCCTACTGAATGGGGTGTCTGTCGGCTGAGTTAAACAGAAATTAATTTGAAGGGATAAGGCTTTATTTGCGCACGTTCATTAATAACGATATTTCGTCCTGCGTGGGGATGCGGTAAGCTTAAAAAAACTTCAAATCGATATACAAGCTAGCCGTTTGGCACACGTGTACTAGATGCCAAAAGTAAAATTTTGACCCTCAGTACCTAAAAAAGTTTCTCTTAGGGGGGTAATATTAAGACCTTACCAATGAAATTGGCGTTTTGTATGGCGAAAATGACGGAAACTGTAATTTTCATACATGTAAATTTTTCGATTTCTTGGAAATGGCAAATCCGATTACAATGAAACTTTGTAGGTATAATCAAGTTGGATTTCGGAACGATTGACTAGTCTTAAAAGACTTATTTAAAGTAACAAACTTAACTGAATAAAAGAAAGTACCTAAGTTTACAGAGCGCGTGTCAATCACATACTGTCGCTGAGCTAAGCTACATCACCCCGGCCGCATGCGCCCGCCGTTCGTACAACTGGCGCGGGTGTTGTGACGTCATACCCATTACTCGACGGGTGCACGTTTTCGCGCTTTTGATTTGTTTATAAAAAGCTCAGTTTTCGCGATATCGACATAATTTTTTCACATTTAGTTTTATAATCGCTTAAAGCATGTGTTAGGGCCAAAAGAAAAGTAAATAAATTACATTTCACACATTCCATTTTATTGTGACTTTTTTCTGCAACCTACCGAGTGGGATATTAAAGGGGTTTCTGAGCAGATTCCAAAAAACATACCACGTATAAGATACAAAATCGATGATGTGACTTGCTTCTATTGTCTATACATATACTGTGCTATTCTATGCATAGAGAAAAAATGTTATCTACAGAAGGTGCTATGAGAGCATTCCTCTGCATCTTCTGTATAATGATATATATGAAACCAGTTCAACCAATTCAAACGGGATAAAATTAGCAAATTTTAACGCACCTCGTGTTATGGCAATTAGCTGCTATCTGGCATTGACATTTCTATAATTTTTTCAGCTAGAATGTACAGCACATTACATTATAAGTAAACAACAAATTATTTACAAATTATATATTGTATTGTGATCGTGTTGTGTGGTGTATGTGTAGGTATTGAGTGCGTTCGTCGATGTTGCATTCCGACTGCCTACCCGCCAAAGAAGACATAAACACTGCCATGAATCAGAAACACTAACGGAGATTGCAGGTATGGTTCTACCTTCAAAAGTTATTCTGAACTAAGATAAATACCAAAAGAAGATATGTATATAAATTATCGTCCTTGAAGATTCACATAGCAAACAATTATTATTACAATTACTTAAACTTTTATATTCTCTTTCTCAATCTCAGAACGTACACCGCCACCAGCTTCAATGAACATCAAAGTTCACAAGTGTTCCACACTTCATTGCAACGCATGTAGCTGCTTGGCTTTATATCGTGTTGAACACGTTAAATATTTGGTTGTTAACATTGATCAAAATCTAAATTGGACAGTACACATAAATGCTCTCACTACCCGCGTACGACGTCTTATTTTACAATAATTTTAATCTGCATACACAGTGCATATACAGTGGCCTAGAACCGAGGCAAATATTAAAAACGGAGACTCTATAGATCACCAGTAATTAAATCATTATGGTCCCAACAAATAAAATCAAAACTTAACTTTTTGTTTGTTTCTAACAAACTAAATCGTAAATTCCGCTCAACTTGATCGAGTTCATTCTGCATCGTTCTTATTCGGAGCTACTCGGAACGTCTCGTTGACATTTTATGGATTGGGTCATGTATCACGACACTGACAATGTTAGCGATAAATAAATAAAATAATATTGTTTTGCAATAATCACTGGTTATGAATCGAAACTTTATATTCTTATTGTGTGTAATGCATGGGTTTTGGTTAACTACGATCTTTTCAGAAGCAATACTAAAGAGTCTTTATTTTCAATATTAGCCCCGACTCCAGGCCACACACTGCATATATTGAGATCATTAAAATATTTATTACAGGTACGTGGTAAGCGTAGAGTCAGAGTGTTTGCTGTATAGTTTGTGCGAGCGGCAGGAATATGGAACAACTTCGTCTACCTGGTACGCTTGAGGCGCACGCAAACAGAAGTTTGTTTACTAGCGCGACGGTCCAGTGCTCCAGAACTAACATCGTGCAATGTGGAGGATACGAGGACGCTACGGGTAGATTATATTTGTGATAGGACGCGCCGCGTGAGATTTGTAGTTAAGTATTTAATCAATTTCATTTGGATACGTTCCAGTGGCTCTAATTTTGAACCGCTCTCTTTTCGATTTAATTTTTATTTTCGGCATGAAAAGTTGATTAGGTATCTGTTACATAAATCACATTATTACGGTACCGAAAAAGTACGGTTCAAAAATAGGGAAAATCCGCTTCATGCATCAACATATCGAATTTTTCATGTCGAAACTATAAATTGAAATCCGTTCGTGAGTGGCATAATGGGGATTCCAGACAGAACAAGCGTACTTTAGGCTACTTCTCACGTAAGAGTAGTACAGTACCTTGATGCATTCAACATCTGCAAACGGGTTCGTGACTCTCACTACGAATCCTAGGTTTTTATAAGCTTCGTTGGTTATGTACTCATAGTGAGATATAAATGTTAGTTTCGTGTCAAGGATAACGCTTGAGGCCCTTATTCTTTAACCGCTCGCCTACATTCGAACGGTTTTCAATTTTGATTATCGGCATGAAAAATTTCACAATTTGGTACATGGTGGTGATTTCACTAGTTTTGAACCATACTCACTCTTTCGGTGTTGCCAATGTGATATAATGGCCGTGTAGTGTTCGGCAGAGTAGAATACCTTACGCTCGTGGGTATCGTACAAGGCGACTAATGTTTTCGGGCGAAAAGATTTAGAGTCTCCGTAGGCTGGAAAATGGGCAGCAGCGTTTTCCATTGTTATATTTAAACACTGCGATCTCCAACCCGTCTGCCAAGCGTGGAGATTATGGCAATAACCTTCCATTTTCTGGGAGAGGTAAAAATAAGGCCAGATCTTTGATTTCACTTTCTCGATTTATGATTTTGCCATTCTGACATTTTTTTCACTCGTCATCACAGCTTTTTTCATTCATTTTACTATGTAAAAATATAAATCTAAACATAACTATAAACGTTTAGTTTAGTCCCACTATTGGTCACTCCCGATGCAAAGGTGCCCATAACACTTACAGCGTTGCACGCTGTATAGCGACGGACAGCCTCTTCAGCAACAATGACCCAGAGCGAGGTTCTGAAATTCCTCGAAGCATATACCTCGTGCGATGTGTGACTACAAGTGTCACATCGTTGATTTTATATCTGAAGAATCCCACACGTGTTGTTTTAAAATTGTTTATTTAAAAGGTTATGTGGCTTAAATCTATTGATGTTGTATATTTTTAGAATCTGCTCAGAAAGCCCTTTCATTTGAATTCCCTATAGGCAGGTTTTCGAAAAAATATTTTATATACTTAAAATCTATCACATTAAAATATTGAAAAATAAAAAATTGTATGGATTCCAAAAAATGCTTCATTAAAGTCAGTTATGAGGCAGGGTTGACTGGTATGATGATGACAGTAGCTACATGTAGAACATACAGCTACCGCCACCTCGGCGTCGGAGTACAACCAACGCTCGCTCGCAAACTTGATTTTTATTTCACTAAAGAGAGTTGTAAAGCCATTTATTAATAGAGTCGGACGGGCTCACACAGATAATTGTTCATACATGACTGCAAGAGAAGGAGGCTTACAATTTTCAAGCGTTTGTATGTATGTGTGTCCATTTCTTTGATACGGCTCATTGGATTTTAGCATATGAGGTTTTGATACATTCGCCTTGGTCACGCGAGTGGGTACATTAAAATTTAAAAAATTAAAAGTGACATATTTTAGGTGCCACATTGTGACTTTCGAAAATCGGTTTTCTCTAAATCTAATCGAATGCGGTATCAAAATAAAGGTCTTCAAATGGCGATTTCGAAAATATAATTACTATTATATAATTAATACGTAGAAGAATCAACAAACAAAGTTTTTTAGTTTTTGTACTTCTTGTTAAAGTTGTTGAGATTCATAGATTTAGATTTACTTATTTCCCTCTTAAAGTTCTTACATAATGATAATATTCTTATTACAGATTACGTTAGGTCAATAAAAGAGATCGTCAAGTTATGAGCATAGAATTATTGCTTTCATACGAGAAGGCAATTTCAAATAATTTATAAATAACAAAATTTAATAGTAAAGATCAAAATAAGCAGCCAAGGATATAATCTATGAAGATATTATGAAGAATAGGATCCAGTAGTTATCTAGAATGAGAGCGTCGGTGGCCGAGCGGTTAGAGTATACAACTCGTAAACCAGAGATCCCGGGTTCGAATCCCGCTCCGGCCATGTACCAATGACTGTTTTCTGAGTTATGTACATTAGTTAAATACTAACCGATGCTCTTACGGTGAGGGAAAACATCGTGATGAAACCTGCACATTCAGGCGACTGGATGTGTAACCATAATCCAATCTGGTCAGGTTCCCCTGGTAGCAGGGTCATGGAGATCAGATGGCAGTCGCTCCACTGTAATTACCTGACCTGCCAAATCCTAGATCATGGTCAAGGCGGACCCCGGGCCCTCGTGCGCGGGAGCACAACCGGGACATTAACGCCAAGATGATTATTATTATAATTAGTTATCTATAATGAGAGGAACTTAAAAAATATTGAAATCCAACTCCGCCGTCTATGAAATGTCTCGACTTGACAACTTATGCCACGGAGAAAACCAAAGACAATAAACAATACACAAAAATGTAATTTAAAGCAGAAAATTAAAAAATTGCAACGTTATTGGTCATATAGGCTGGGGTCCATACATTTCTGCCGGTCGTCCTACCCGGACCCACAAATATGAAGTAAAATTTGCCCTCCGTGGCATTGGAACGTCCTGGAACCCGTTTCGCCAAAAAACCAAGAAGTTACAAGTATGAATCCAGACACACACCCCAATGCCCTTAATTTTATAGTAAACCCCATTTTTGGCTTTTCCAATTGTGTATTTAGGAAACGAAAGATTATTCCCCCAAAATAATACTCTAATCGAAATTCGATTCCAATCAACACATTTGTAGAAAGTTGTTCTAACCTATCTGTTTTTACAATATAAACTCTCATTTTTCAAAAAAGAATGATGAGCCATCAGTGCCTGAAGGGCAAAACGCAAGAAAATAAAAACCACAAATCTCAGAAACACAATTACATTACGTTATACATTGAAATTCGACGTTAAAATTGAAAATAAATGTTTCAACGCGCTGAAAAGTTGTTTGAAAATAAATCCTAATAACCGTAAGTATACTATTCCACGTTAATATGGAATGTTCCGGCTTCCTGAAAAAGGAGTTCATCACACAGACTTTCTCCTTCTTCATGAAATCGGCCAGCATCTGGCCACGGGCGTTCGGGCTTCTAACTCCGAATTGCTCCATTCTCAACTCGTCCCTATAGTATACTCGGACAACGGTGTAGTGTATCTTGTAGGTATAATTATATGACTGTAGAAATATACTAATACGTCATCAATGGAAGTCGAGGTCGGCTGTATGGCCTTCAACGAATACCGCTTGGTAATTCTGAGCAAAAAGTACGCTACTTAAGACGACATGCTCTAAATTATGACAATAAGATATGTGTCTGGACGAGGAGCTCGACATCACCTAGGCACAGTTGGTGGCCTTTTGGATGGAGCAGATTTCCGGACTTCGGGATTAACGAGACCTCGCCCCTTTCTTTGGACTTCAGATAACCCTAAAATATCCCTCTGTAATTTGCTCACCACTTTCTCCAGTTTCACGAGCTTTTCGTCAGGCTGCAGCGTCTAGATATTGTATGTGGAAAGGGTCAGGCTTCGTCGTTATTGATAGTCTGGTGATGGCACTTAGTTCCACTCGACAGCGTCGGAGATTGTTCGCCTGGTTTATATTTGTCCTGGTTCGCACCCCCTGCCCTGCCGTTACTGTGACTGCTACCAGGAATAGTAAAACAAAAATATGGTGTCAGAAACTTTTTTGACCCGGCGGACAAAACAGGAACTAAGTGCCATCATTTTGAACTATCAAGTCAATGCCAACAACAGCGATGCTGCCATTTGGTCAGATAAGTTTGTGGTACTGTAGGTTTCTTCTTTATGTGTACACCAAAGAGTTTTATTTAAAAGGAGTACACACATTTTTTGACTATACTGCCATGATTTGTGAATAGGTTACAATGTTATATTTACAATAATAATAAATGGACTTACACACACTCTTTACATTATGAAACTTTGATTATCTACTTGTACATTCCTAATCTTGTGCCTACCATAAATTTATTCGCTCTGACCATAGGTATAGCCATTAGAAAAATTATTCTCTTAAATATGGGTACGTTAGAATATTTTAACGATTTTATTTGGTATATGGTATAAACAAAGACATGCTGTATTAACAACAGTGGTGTTTCGTGGTTATGAGACAGGGAAATTTTGAGTAAGTAAATATAAAAAAACTTTTTTGCATGTTATTCTTCATGTATTTGTTATATCGAAAGCTGCTTTGTCTGTTGTCTTTTGACACTACGATTTGGAACTCGTCTGCCAAGCGTCGAGGTTATGGGCTAATCCTCCACTGAAGTGAAGGAGGCTCAAATCCAGCGGTCGACTGAAATGAGCTGTTAATGATGATCGACGATGCATGAAGTAGTTTTACATAACAGGGCCCAGCTAGAATCGAGGCGAGCGATTCTAAAGTATGGCCCCATGCTCTTACCCTTTAATGTCCACCACCTAATAGACGGCTCGCAACGTTCTGCCGTAGGCCGTCTACTATTTATTCGGACGTCCTTGGCCCGGAACTCGGGGCGGTGTCAACTAACTGTTATATGCCTATTAATCTACACGTTGCTTGGTAATAATCTAAGCAATTTTAACATGCCCACATAGTACTTACCTATCATATTAATCTACATATTTAAAAAATAGGTAAGACTCAGAAATCCCAATACCCAATGCCAAGCTGGAATACAGCTCTGCTCGGAACTTTTCCACGTGATATTATTTTATGATTTCAGAACGTAGGCCATACCTAGCAGTACTTATAATTACCTTCTTCATTAACATCAACAGTCCAGTGCTAGACATAGACTTCCCACAATATTAAGCGCCAATGCACCTCGGCTTGCCGCATCCGGCATCCACCTGCAGTCGTTGGCAAAGCGCCACTCCACCTGGCCGGGGGGCCTCCTGTACTACGCTTGTACTCCTGTACTTGCACAGAATAGCGCAGCCTAACTTCTTGCCGGTGAGTAAGGTTTCCAGTGCTCCAAGGGGTGGGGATTTGGGGAATCGTGGCTTTGACAGTGAACGAGCATATACCTTCTTGCTGCCAGAGTAACGTCCCAGGTTCTTAGAGATGGTCAGCGCATACGCATAATGATAGCCCTGGTGATACTAATGTATATAGGCAGCGGTGGCCACTTTCCATAAGGGGGCCCGCCGTTTTGTCTGCCGTATGACATAAAAAATCTCCCTGTTTATCTGTGTAACGCTAATATCCCTCTTTGTGTTGTCTGGAGATTTCAATTACAATTAACAAAAGAAATCACTACTGCCCGTTTTGTCTGGTCATGTTTTCTTGATTTAGATAGGATAGGATACAGCGCCAGGAAAGGATATTAGATGGCCTTTGACTCAATAAAGTTAGTTTAAAGTGCATATATATCATACACATATATATGCGCTTTAAACTAACTTCTGTGGCATCGTAGCTCGATAGACATTTCGATCTGGCTTTGAAAGTCACGGTTATTCGAGATGGTTCAGCAGTTTAAAATATGTAAAACACATACTGCAGTAACTAATTCAATTTGCCAGCGAATTTCCGCCATCAGCCGGGTAGCCTACTACAGTTGACACATTAGACAGAAGGGTACGCAAAAGCATTCGCAAATATACCATTTCATTTCAATAGAAATTTTATTTTTAATTAATATAATAGTTTAAGCTAAAAACAATATTGTCTAAACCATTCCGAAGCTGAATTCATATGATTTACACAAGGGTGAGCTCGACCGACCACCGCATCAGTCTTGGGTAGGGTTTACTTTACAGCTCCGTATGTGGGGAGGGGAACTTCTTCAGAACGGCGTGGTAGAGGTTGTAGAAGGCGTAGATGGAGACACTGAGGATGACGATGAGGGATCCTCCGAAGACGAAGCTCAGGAAGTGGCCATCAATCATGTTTGTACCGCGGAGGCTCTGCGCCTGCCCCTGGAACAGGTCCTTGGTGCCGGCGCCGGCCGCCTTCCGCTCCTCCATCATCCGCTTCATCGACGACAGCCGCTCCTTCAACTCGTCGATCGACTCCAGGATGTCTTCCGGCGCTACAATCAACAGACACCGTCGTTGAGTCGCGCATTTTGTCTCAGAGACGTGGGTAGATGTTATTATTAATATAGTTATGTACTAGTGGACCCGGCGCGACTTCATTCGCGTACACACACTTTATTGCTTATAAACCTTCCTCTTGAATCACTCTATCTATCTATTGTTGACCGCATTGTGAACCGCACTAAAATCCGGTGCGTAGTTTGAAAGATGTAAGCGTACATAGATACATTGAAACAGACGGCGGGAATGGACTTTGTTTTATACTGTGTATATATTAATTATATTTGTCTCAATATTTTTAGGTTCGCTTCGTAAAGCCCTAAACTCAAATACGTCTATTTTTACTAGGCCTAAGTTCCAAAGACCTATTTTCATAAGACCTAATATTCGGAAGACCTAACGCCCGATTGATCTAAAATTGTTTCAACGCCTTGATCTAAAATTGACTCAACGCCGTAGCGCCGTAGCCCTAATTTAATAATTTTTTTTATTGCTGTGCACCTTGCGGAAAATGGATAACGTCGTCAAGGACATCTGCGTGCCAGCCTTCGAGGTACCAGATAGAGTTAGCTGATTGGAAAAACATTCAGTTTATATTCTAACGCGAAATCTTCTTCGCGGATTCTAATTATATTAATTCGAAATATATGTAGATATCTTTGGAACTAGGTACATTAGTATAATATTATCGCAATTCGTCAATGGGTCGAGTTCATGTGTTTCTTCGAAAAATAACATTAAATTGTAATTGTAAATGATCTGGTGAATTTTGTTAGAGTCCACGATTTTCCGTTAGTTTATAATCTTGCCCACGACAATGCCTGGTTTAAATATAGAATCTGGATCTAGCCAACATACGCGCGTAACGACACCGACGCGCTGACAATCTCTTACCATCCAGGGCGATTCATCAAGTCTGTTCGCTGTGTAACCGAATCTCTCTTTTCCGTGTTGGCCTCTACAGCCATCAGAAAAAGTGCCGTACCATTAAAAGTTACGCTGAATAAATCATCTATAATAGATGTCTAAGGCCAATGATTTATTGATTAATTAATAATTTCGTTGTTTGGTTATTTTTTCCATTAACGATAGTAGGGTGGTAAGGGTAGGCTAGGGGACGAAGGGTCAAAATCACGCCGGGTCCACTAGTTTCTTAAATAAAAAAGGAATTTATTTCAAAAAGTCCTACAATTATTTACAATTAAGAAAAAGTAAATAAAACTACCTCAATTGAACAAAAAAAGCCGTATTTTAACTAATATTACTTAAAGGTAACAAAGAACATTGAACATTTACTATTGAGAAAATCACCACGCATTGAAACGTAATGAAATAGTTACGATTTCGTGGCTACTCGATAGGAAACTTTAATATGTATCGATCACTTTATGTTCAAAACTGTCGTAAGCGGCATATCTTGCGTGATCTCGCAAGTCAAAGATGTACATTTAATACCGCCACATGCCGAACAAACACCCCCTACATAGTCAAATATATTCTTAACTACTGAACCCATATCGATAAAATAAAGTATTTTTCAAAATGGCGAAAAGTGGATGATGACCGAAATGTTCAATGCTTTTTCCCCAGGTCGTCTGATTGCGGAAAAGTGCCTAGAAGGCTGGCCGCGTTGCCCCGCTGGGTGGCAAGGCTTACCCAAATAGATGCCAGCCTTCTGGTCATGAGATACTAATGCCGACCAGGCGCTTGGCTAGTTCCCGATATAAAGAATATGCACCTGGTCCCCACGGCCCAAGGGATTCCACGCTAAATAGCGCAAATATGCAATCGCCACCTAGACATGCATATTTGCTCCGTTTGGCGTTTTCTGCAGAGGCAGCCGACCCTTGCTTGACATGCGGTGTCTGGAAGATGATGGCAAAAGGTGTCGATGCATTTTTTAATAAACGGTATAATCGCCTGCACATAATACGAGTAGATCAATATCAATATTTTGTCTATAACTTGAAACTGTTTGACCCATGGATTTATATTAAACATGTAATTACCCATATACTTAAATAATAAATTCAGAGAGCGGCACATAAATCTTACCAACATCAGTATAGAATGAGCAAGCATCACTAGATATGTATCTAAAGCGGAAACGGTCCAAAGTAGGCTTTGGACAGGATAGGTTGAGGTGCTACCTTCTATACTTATGTAGGATTATACGACGGAAGGTGGCTTATTAAATTAACTTTCAAATTTCTCGTCGATACCTACCTACATGGTGTTTCATAAACATTCACTATGATATTATCGAAAGTGATAAATAAAAAAACTGTAACTAATGGTCGCATCATACATTATGTCAGAAATCACGATATTATGTACCCTTATCCACATCTTATAAGTAGCCCGCAGACCAGTTTTTGAGTGGGCGAGATGTCATTATCTCCTCAAAACAGTAATGGCATTAGTTAAATAAATAAATCCGACACAATAGAAATTTTGCCTAGACAATGTTCTAGATGTTTTATTTCATTATTTAAATAGTTCAAACATCTAAAATACCCTACATATACTTAGGTTATAGTATATTTTTAAAAATCTGGAAGAGCTGAATTTAAATCGGTAATGAGGTACTTACGAGTGTAAGTAATACATTCGCCATTTGCATAAAATAATCTATGAAATTCGCAACTGCACCGCAATGTAGTTGTGTGTTTGGGGCACGTTCAGAGAAGAGGTTATAATCAGCGCGCAGACGCTAAAACTAACCGCGGCCCGATTTGCGATAAACAAAACAACACAACACCACAATTCACTCGACAAATAATTAGGTTCTTACCTTCAGATTCTCTTTCCGGACTCATCTTCGCGTAATATGCAACCAACAAAATATTTACTGCAAATTTTTGAGTTCACTTGTCCATAGGGTTACTCCCGGTTTGTGGCAGGAGTCCCGGCTCGCGCCTGCGCGAAACGAGCGGGACCGGCGGGAAGTATTGATTGACGTCCCGGGACAACTAGTTTTGCCAGACGGCATCCATTTTGCCAGATGCAGACTTGTCGAATACCTTCTACTTTAAAATGATATACTTTTTAGGGGTGTGTATAAAATCCTAACCCTTTTAGGTAGTAAACTACATATTACAACCGCCCGATAATCTAGCTGTCAGTCACAAAACACGTGTTAATCGTGTGGCGTGTGGCTGGTGTAACGAAAACAATTACCTAAGCAGGACACCATATAACCGCTTAATCGGTTAAAATGTTTTCATTCTATCGTAAAAACGGTCCTACAGAGACTTACAAAATCTCGCTCCGTTCGTTCATTCTTTCCTTGATCACCCCAGCTTTAGCTACAAAACATCAATAAATTCGATTTTGCTTCGTTGGCTCATTCATTTAATGAGCACCCCAGCTTATAAAACCCAATATGTCACATATTTCGACTTCATACATTCATTTATCAAAATGTCAACATTTACGATTTGAAGATTCAGGGGCTTTGTGAAAATTTTCAAGCTGGCTCCATCAAACAATGATTCGATATTTCATAAATATGTGCGAGAGGAGTTGGGCACTGTACTTAAAGACCTCATCTAGTTGTACCAAAAAAGCGTTGAAGTTTTGTATTATTATTATTTTCAATAAGAAAAGCAGCAGTAGAAGTCGAGTAGTTTAATCCGGATCAGGTCAATATGTCCTTTGATCTCTGTTTGGATCTGAGACAGATCCGGATCTAAGATCCATCCATGGATTGCATATGCCGGACCCGATTGAACGCCTTCGCTATATCTAGGGAAACAGCCAGTGCCTCGACTCTCAATAGTTTAAGCCCATCGGTGTGTCAGATACATTAGAAGATCACCCGTCGAGCGACAATGTCGAAAACCATATTGACGGTCGCTCAAGAGATGGTGTTCTTCTAGTAATTGAGAAGCTGTATGTTTGTAATATGCTCCATAACCTTAGACACAGGGGAGTTTGTTTGTGCACGTGGGTTTAATAATAAATAAATATTCGTGGACAAATTCACACAGCGCCATCTAGTCCCAAACTAAGAAAGCTTGTACTATGGGTGCTAGATAACTGATATACTACTTAAATACTTTTAAATACATACTTATTATACATATAACACCCAGACCCGTAACAGAAATTAAAATTCATCATTTCAATTTCTGCCCGGCAGGGAATCGAACCCGGGACCTCTTGCGTGGCAGACCGGCATGTACCACTCAGGTCGTCAATGGGTGGTCTTCCATGAAGACGGGACAATCTCAGTGGAGTATAAGAGCGCAAAAGGGCGCGTTAGTATAGGACACCATTCGCGAGCACACACTTTAAGCACGACTATGTCAAAGGCGAGGGTTTCTTTAGCCAGTTCATGACTTGATATCAACACGAAATGCTAAATAGGAATAATCTCTCTTTTGTTTCGTTCAACTTCCTTAGCTTGTAAATATAATATCTGACATAATAATCTACTTTTAAACATGTAGAAAACTGTATTTCCTAGCAACACTTTTGACCCCGACACGCTCGAGACTCTGGCCGGCTTCAATAGCAAACATTTTTAACTTTTGGTAAGTTTAATTAGCCGACACACATGATGCGGCAGTTTCAGCTCCACAAGCCTGATGTCCACCAAGCTGTTGTGTCCTTTCCAACCGGCACGGCTGGAGGCATCGCTAGTCAGCCTCCGCAGCACCTGAAGAACCTGTTAAGCTGTGGTGTTGGGCCAGCAATAATCTTATATTTGCAATTAGCTGAGTGTGGTTAACTTAACGTTGTAGACAGCCCTTCGCTCTTAGAACTTTTCATGAAAAGAAAGGCGGTAAAGTTAAACAAAGCTAAACAATACTCTTATAAATAGTATTGTGTTTCTGCCGGTAAGTAACGTCTCCAGTGCTCCATGGGGTGGGAATTTAGAGAATCGTGTCTTTGGCAGTGGGGGGCACTTGCCTTTTTGCTGTCAGAGCAACGGGTTATAGAGGTGGGCTACGCATTGACGATACTCTTGGTGTTGCTAATGTCTATGTATAGGCAGTAGTGACAACTTTCCCTCAGGTGGCCAGCTTGCCATGACATAAAAAGTCCTACTGAAAGGTGACATCAATAATGCTTATTCAAATTCCTTCCACGCATAAGTTTCTCTGCACCTCTTGCAGTCAGCGGTGGGCTGTCAGCACAATGTTTCTCTCGGACCCGTCATTTCTTCTATAGCAACAATACCTCATTGTTTAAAAGGTGTGTTCAACGAGCGCACTCCATACAAACGCAGTTTGATCTTATTTTCAATATAATGCTATCAAAGCCAATGAAACTTTGTAGGCGTGATTCACAAACCCATATCTATACATATATATATATAGTTCCAAAGTTGCACTGTTTGAATAGAAATCTTAATATCCATGAAACGATATATTTTTACGAAACTCTGACAAACCACAGACATAGAAATTGGTTTCTGAATCATGTCTATAAAATTCCATTGGCTCTGATTGCATTATATTGAAAATTTAACAAAACTTCGTTTGTATGGAACGCATTTGGGTGACACTCCTCTTACGATTTTGCATGTGATGGGAGGGACTGACGTGATGGAGAGACACGGTGGCGCGCCGGACTGTCTGACGCACACGCCTCACACTCTGTAATCTCAAATGATCAAGAATTTGTCTACGAACGTAAAAGGACTTTTAAATAAAAATCGTCGCATTGCCATAAGTTGATGGCACCCTCTACTCTGCCGGACACTTTACTGAAAACTTATCACATAATCACATACTAGCGACCCGCGCCGGCATCCTAACCTTTACAAATTATACACCTAACCCATGAATCATTCTGTTTATTAATAAAAACCGCATGAAAATCCGTTCAGTAACTTTTGAGTTTATCGCGAACAGACAGACAGACAGACGCGGCGTGGGACATTGGTTTATTAGGTGTAATATGCGGTGTATGGTGTCCGGCTGAGTAGAATGCACCAACCCCTTACACTCGTGGGTATAGTACAAGACGACTAATGTTTTCGAGCTAAAGATCCAGAGTCTCTATAGACTGGAAAATGGGCAGCAGCGTTTTCGAGCGTGGAGATTATGGCAATAACCTCCCCTTTCGTGGGAGGCCCTAAGATCTTCAATGGACTGATATGGGCTGTGATGATGATGAACATGTAGTGAAGTACGTTAAAATTACTGTATTTGACAAAACGAGTAAGATAGGCGGAAACACAGATAAAAGCAAAGATATCAAATAAAAAAGACGGATAAACCAAATTAACACGTACACAATTTGTGCACGGTTTGTCTCATAAATACAATTTGTGCTCGGTTTCTCTCATAAATACAATTTTCGTCGAACGAAATATTCGTAGCGCCAGATAACTGGTTTAGGGGAACTGTTTTTGTTTACAGCGAGTTCGCGATATGTTAACATGTGTGTTTCAAATATACCTACATACGTGTATGTTGTTGTCAACACATACCTATTTATACTAATTGCCTCGTTGGGTAGCACAGTCTGTCCGCGGAACGAACCATCTCTCCGGTCACCTGTGGTGTCTATTAGCTTTTTACTTAAGTCTTTAAAAATCGTAAATTATGACAAAAACTGAAAACGAAATCAAAATCGGTTAAAAACATAGAACTTATAAGATCTTAAAGATTGCCGTCTTGTTTTAGTAAAACGGAGTTAACGTGTATTTTAATTGGCGACACTGTGCCATGAGGTTGAGTATCAAATAATAATTAATTATGTGTATTGTGAAGCATTAAATATAATCACAAGCTATAAAACGAAAAAGGACACGTTGCATTTAGAAGAAGAATTTATTCAGAAAACGCCCTTCCATTTCCATAGCATTTCATTAATGAACGTTACTAACTATCCAGTCAGTGAAAGGTGATATTGCTGTAGTCACGGTGGTGGGGACGTTCGTGCTCTCTCCTATACAGCCCCAACCTCCACAGGAGTTCAGTCCCACTGTTACTTGGAGGCCGTTGCAGGTATACAGAGCTGGACTGCCTCCACTGGAAGTGCAAGGGAAGCCTCTCAGCTGATCCACCTTGAATGTGAGGCACTGCATATTGCGTGTCACTGTGTCAGAGACTTCCTGGCTTATTTCTTTGTAGCCCGCAACGCATTTGTCGTGGTCGACAGTGTGCAGTGTGGCCCTCTGTAGATCGTCTGATACTCCGTTGCTAGCCTGAAAATTTGTGGAGATTTTAGGACTTCGCTACTATAAAAAAAATATTTATTTATTACTTTATGCACAAAATAGTACAAAGGTGGACCTTAAAGCTTTGTAGCTTTATCTACCAGTCTATCCCGAAAACTGGTAATAAAAATTGCAGGCGGTGCATAAAAATTTACAACAACATTATGTAAGTTATTTTCTTTATTAAGCCTTCGGACGCAGTCATGTGTACAATTCCACGTTCATTATAAGTGTAGGTACATATGCACGATGGCTCTAAGTAAGATAAATACACATATCCTCCATGCAGTTTGTTTTGGGGGAAATTAGGCAAAAAGGCAAACATAAGGACGCCCTTTGATGTGCCAGCGTTAGATACGAGCCTTGGTAATTTTGATGTAATTTTTGTATTGAAACTGCCCATATTATTTCTGATCGATCTACCTACAAGTAATATTAGAGATACTCTAATATTGCTATTGTTTGGAGGTATTTTAATAATAATGACAACTTAGTCACCAAAATTACAAAATTCCTGACATCTATCTCTCTGTAGATATCTTTGTTTTCGAATAAATAATTGAATAATGCTGATGAAAACCGCAGGCTAAAATAATTAATAATTTCTGTAACAGATCCCTTTACTCACCAGTGTTGATCCCCATCCGACTAGGGTCACCAGTGTATCATCTGGTAATTGGTACCCCTGTGAGAAGATAACTGCTGGCTGGATCGTGGGCCCATAGACCAACGATTCGGTGAGTTGTGCCACCGCGATGTCGTAGTCTTAAATGTTTTCAGTCTGATGAAATTTGGGATGGTTGATGTGGCTCTGGAAGTTAATTAGCACTCCGCCATCTAGGCGCGTGCCTGAACCGGCTCTGACGCAGCGCTGGTCCAATGAGAAGGAGCTGCAGCAAAGAATGGACGGAAACACTTAACAATACGCCAAACTTGCCTGTTTCGTAGGGGTTCTCATCCCAATGGTAAATCCCGTTTAAGTGACTAGAAGTCCTGATTTACTGAAAACGCCAGCTACCAGAATTATTAATTAAAAAGTTCGCGGTCATTGCCTTCACCCGCACAACCCGTAAATGCATGAAATATAAACATTTAAATTATTGACATAAGGGTGAATTTACTATATTATTTTTAAACATCTTTTGCTATATGAAATTTTAGACACTTTTACATATTTTGTGTTGTGAATTCAGAATTGACTTTTGTGTTGCAGACAGCAAATAAGCAAAAGAGGGTGCAAAATATTGAAAGTTACTCGGAAAGCAATTTTGGAACGAACCAAAGTGGGTGAAATGAAGCAAAATTGAACGAAAAATGAAACATGAATTATTAAAACTTTAAGAACAAAACAAAACAAAAATTTAAAATAATTGCAAAATTCACAAGCATCAATCAAATCCTTCATCCACAACAACGAAATGGACTTAAAAGCTTTCGAATTTTTAAGCTCTCCATCATCATCTGTTAGCGGACTGACACATCGCTAAGGTTTATTTTGTGGTATCCGTAACGAACACAATCCGCACTGCGAATAAAATTCCGCGCGCGTTTGTCGGTCTATATTTTTCTTTTACTATTTTGGTGGTTCGTATTAGAGATTGAATCAAAATCTTGATTAAGACCATCACATTTTCTACAATTAATCTCCTCTGACTATTATCTCCTATCCCTACTTCTGCCTTTAGTATACATAGTCTGTACACCGGTAAATCCCACCTTCTACCAGGGCCTTGATACACTGCCATCTCTACCTCTTTCTAAGTATATTACTATGATAGGGATAAAATAGCCTATTTATTTTACTGCTTCCAAATTAGTACTACTTACCCGACTGTGCGACGCAAAGGGTAATTATTATGTTTTCTATATTCAAGTAAAATATTCAAATAGTTTATTGCCAAGGGAGGCACATGGTTAGCAAGTCCACCTGATATCGGCCATCGTCATCAAGGACATCTGCAACCTAAAGGGCGCAGATGCTGTGCCGGCCTTTGAGGTGAAGGTTTGAGGTCTTCGAATACTTACCTACTTACATAATATGTATATTTTTAAATTGGTGAACGAATGCTACCCGTCGCGTTTGTTTCTACTACAAGCTATGAACTAGAAGTCTGTAAAACGCGATGTTCATGCTCGCAGCCACAGAGCAGAAAATTTTGCTTAGCCGTGAAGGTAACTTTACAATCTCTTTGTACGTTATTTTTACCTTTTTCTCTCATTTATCTATTTCTTTGCTGTTCTCGAATGTGTCGGATTTACAACTACCAGTCTGAACCCTGTTTCTGTTCCGGTCTTATTTTATTTAACTAACTAAATTAGACATTAGAGCAGAATTATTTTCTTACTAGATTTTCAAACCGGAAATCGCAGTTAACACAGTTGAATTTATTAAGTGGTGTGATCCGGCTTAATTCTTAAATTACAAAAGAGAACTACAAAAATGTTAGAAAAAACAGTATGGTTTTGCTCCGCTTTGGTTCGCTAATCCCATGCGATTTGTTGGTTTTGTTTTTTGATCAATTCCATTTCCGGACAAAATCTGTGGCGGATAACTGAAAGAGATGATCCATTAATCTATTCCAAAAAAATGGGGTTGATTCTTGTCAGATGGTCAGGTTACTAGGTTGTGATTACGAGGTCACGCGTATATAATACATTCAAGCGAATCAAGGTCACCGACATAGCCCTTACGATTGCCAGGCTAAAGTGGCAGTGGGCAGGGCACATACCTCGAACATGCCGATGGGTAAGGAAAGTTGTCGAGTGGCGCCTACCGAAGACGCAGTGTCGGTAGGCTTCGGTAGGCTTCCCACAAGGTGGACCGACGACCTGGTAAAGATCGCAGGTACCAGCTGGATACGACAGACACAGGTTCGGCCTTTGTGGAGATCTCTGAGGGAGGCCTATTCCCAGCAGTGGGCGTCTTTCAGCTGATATGATGATGATACGTATATAATAGACAAAAGAGGTTTTTAAGTACATATATATATATATATTTAAGATACATGGACCTCAAGCCCGGCTGCTATACAACCGCACGAAGCCAGCATCCACTTCGACGGGTATAATATGCTGATGATAGTGATAACTTACACGCCATCGAAGTTAGAAGCCAAGGATAAAATGTAGCGGCTGGTGAGTATGACGCCTGCGCCGCCTTGGATCCAGCCGTACCTCCCCAGGAAGTCTATGTGGACAATAAACGGATACTCCTCCACCGTTGTGAACTCCGGGCCGGCCGTAAAAGGAAATGCTGCTAAAAATAGATAATTGAGGAATCTTATGATACGTTTAGAAAAAATAAACTAGCTTAATAAAATTTTACTCATTTACATACTGTAAAGAGTTCATTATGTCTCTGGTTGTACGTAGTTTTTCAGTTTCTAGAAAAAGGCAAAACTGAGTGACAACGACGACAAAATGTTTAAGTTACTCTGTAAGATATCAAAGTTTGCTTATACTTTGTCTTACAACTTGATATTTACAGAGCAACTTACCGCAAAGCAGATACAGATGACCATAATCATGGAATTTAGCAAGAAGCAAGGTCTACTAGATCATAAAAAATACATGTATATTTTAAACTATATTTTTCAAGAAAGACTCCCTAAGAAAAGGGTATTTTACCTACCACCACAACCGTAAACAGTTGGGAATTTGTAAATGGGCAAAAGTTGTAGGGAATTTTATGTAGATTTTCTTAGTTTAAGAATATTTTTGCCATAGGCCGCCGTTTTCGAGTTATAAGAAAAAAAGTGAAAGTGCCAAAATATCGTAGTTGTTCGAACACCGGTTTTTCAGTGTTGTAAACTTGAGAGACCTAACAAGCTATAAAAAAATGATAGACACATGAGCACTTGCGAGGTTGGATGTAGATATATACTGTACTAAACCATCTTAAAATAAAATTCAAAAAGTTCGTGAATTAGTGACGCTAGCTCATTTTATATTGGTGTGCTGCTGCAACAAAATAAAGTAAGGCTAGCTTTATAATACCTACTATAAATTGACACTTGCTATAAATACATACCAACAGTGGTCAGAAATAAAAATGCCGATGTCCAAATCATTTTCACAGGAAAACAACGATAATACATAGATACCACTTAAGTAGTTAACAACTATATTTATAGTGTTGTACTTTATAGTGACGTACTTGCTTATCTAATCTTAGTTGCTTATCGGAACACGCCATTTTACACTACGCCTGTTACAGTTATCTACATAGAACTAATTATTTAACTAAATTAGTTACTTATCAGAATATTCGTGCCTCACTCAGCAGGACTCACTGAAAACCAGGTTTACGTGGGGCAAAATGTGGAGTGAGTTAGTTCATGAAATACTCTATGATCTGTTCAAACCTTAGATCATATAGTTAAGGATAAGATTTGTGGACAAATCTTCTAACAAAACTTTCTGCCGATTTTGGTGCGGGGAGGGTAAATCACACTATGAAACAAAATCACACATTCACAAAAATAATGTTTGTCTTTACAAACTCACACTATTTCAAAATTGACACACTAGCTTGTTTTTGCACACAAATATGTATCACACAGAAAAATCTGTGTACGTATACGTAATAATACACTCGCTCTAAAGGGAGGTAACCAATTAAAAATCGTATCGACATAATTATCGATATTACAAAATTAATAAATTTGTTGAAATTCGAAAATACATACATATTAATTTATTAAAAAATAGTAAACAGACATATTTAACCGTACTGCCAAGAAGGGAGACTAATGTTTTCAGCACGTACTGTATGTATGTTAGAAATGTTTG
Organism: Blastobasis lacticolella; assembly: GCA_905147135.1. Classification (NCBI taxonomy): domain Eukaryota; kingdom Metazoa; phylum Arthropoda; class Insecta; order Lepidoptera; family Blastobasidae; genus Blastobasis; species Blastobasis lacticolella. Next base: position 9,004,834 of record LR990039.1, on the reverse strand, counting down.
GATATTTGGATGTTTGTTACTCAATCACGCAGAAACGGCTAAACAGATTTGGGTGAAATTTGGCATGGATGGTAGACTTTGACATGGAAAAGAACATAGGCTACCTTTTGTCCCGATTCCTTAAGTAGTTCCCGAGGGAAAAATTTGTACGTGTTTTTTTTTTTTTTTTTTATGTTTTACGGCAGACAAACAGGCAAGCGGGCCACCTGATGGAAGTGGTTACCGCCGCCTATGGACATCAGCAACACCAGGGGAGTCACTGATGCGTTGCCCGCCTCTGAAGAGACCTCTAATATACCTCTTGAACGATCCCATGTCATAGTCCAAAGGAAACACTGTGGCTGGGAGCTCATTCCACATCCGAATCGTACGAGCGAGAAACGTTCTTTCGAACCTTCGCGTCGTGACCAACAGAGGGTCCACGTAGTGAGGATGAGTACCAAGCCCACGGCGGGTGGAGCGATGGCGGAATTGTGCTGTGGGCACCAGATCGAAAAGTTCCTCGGAACACTCCCCATTGTACAGCCGATAGAACACACACAGGGAGCCAAAGTCCCTTCGGTTTGCCAGTGGTTCCAACTTGCGTGTTAGTATGGGATCATCGACAATTCGTACAGCGCGTCTCTGTACGGAGTCTAGAGGATTAAGCAGGTCGGCAGTTTCGCCGGCCCAAAGATGGGAACAATACTCCATATGTGGCCGCACTTGTGCCTTGTACAGCAGCAGGCGCTGCCCCGGGGTGAAGTATCGCTTGGACCGGTTGAGCATTAAGTTGAGTCCACGCAGACGAAGTCGCAGGCAGAAGCTTAAACACAAGAAAAATCCATTTCGTTCATCATATTTATTTGGACACAGAGAAGTTTCATAAACGTTGTTCCACATCAGGAAACAAATTATCATTCATAACCTGACGTAGACATTTTGCCACAATATATGTCGTGGTACACGTAGTAGTAATTTTTTTATTTTCATCAAGATTTTGTCTTATGATTTTTTCGCAAAGTCGACACAACAACAAAATATTTTGAAGCATATTTTAAATAGCCTTTTGTTTTGTAGTATATCAAGCTTTTTTCCTCACACTCCCCAAAAATACCCTTTAAGCATGCATCACATTTAATTTGCTTTGAAATAGAATACACAACGTGAGAGATAAAGTTGTGATTCTAAATCTATATCATCCGCGTCATCTTCATCCTTACTGTAAGTTTCTTCAATTGTTGTACGGGAACATGAAGTGTTATTAATTTTATCTATTGAAGAACAATTTAGAATACCAATGTTTTCCAATGGAATGCAGTTGGTCCCTACGCTTGTTACTGACAGTTCATTGTGGATCAAAGCTTTTTATAAATTGACTCGAATTGTCGCGCTGTAGGATTGTCAGAAAATCCACCATGGCTTCGAATTTTAGAAAATAATATTTCTATATGGTCTTGACTGACCTTGTGAAATAGAACATATGTAAGTCCCCCCTCCCACTCAAAGTGCACCTCACTAACATCCGAGGCCTGCACTCAAATCTCAATGCAGTCCACCACCACCTCGAGACTGAAAAGCCGCAGCTGCTGTTCCTCACTGAGACGCAGATCAGAAGTCCGGCTGACGCGGCGTACCTCAGTTACCCAGGGTATACTCTCGAGCACAGGTTCGTACCTCGTGCCGGAGTCTGTGTGTACGCACGCGACGACATCTGCATTCGGCGTCTCAGATGCTTTGAAGGGGCTGGTTTGTCCATTTTGTGGCTTCTAGTGGATACTGGTCAAGTGCAAATCCTGTTTTCCTGCGTTTATCGATCCCACAGCGGGGACCAGGAGACGACTCGTTTATGTGACCATCTCATTGAAGCGGCGGATGAAGCGAAGGAATGTTACCCCGTGGCGCAGCTGGTCATTCTGGGGGATTTCAATGCCCACCACCAAGAGTGGCTTTTCCCATACCAGGTGACCAATCATGCTGGGAGAGAGGCGCGTAAACTAGCTCTGTCGCTAGATCTCACCCAGCTAGTAAACTGCGCCACGAGGGTACCGGATGTCGACTCCCATTCCGCCAATTGCTTAGACCTTCTGCTGACAACTGATCCGGACAGGCACTCAGTATCGGTTTCCGCACCGCTGGGTACATCCGACCACTGTCTGGTGAAATCTGTATCCGTCTATTCCCCACCCGAGCAAAGCCCATGCAACCCCCGACGGGTGCGGCGATACAAATCAGCAGATTGGGATGAGATGCGTCACTTTTTTTCGTCCTATCCTTGGCGGGAGGCATGCTATTCTTCGGGCGATCCGTCGAGTTGTGCTGAAGCCGTTACCGCGGTTATACGGCAGGGAATGGAATACTTTATTCCATATTCTGACGTAGCAAATTTACTTGCTTCTCAATTCGCGGCGAATTCACGTTTGGATACTGCAAGTAAAACTCCACCTATCTCACCCCGCTCTGACTGCACTATGGCAGAGGTGCGTATACATCAGAAAGAGATTTTAAAAATCCTGCGGAGTCTAGACGTGAACAAGGCTAGTGGACCAGATGGTATACCAATAGTCCTGCGTAGTTGTGCCCCCGAGTTGTCTCCTATTCTCACGCGCCTGTATCGCCTAAAAAAAATTAAAATTTCAGTTCTATGTATGGGGACCCCCAAAATTTATTATTATTATTTTCTATTTTTGTATGAAAATCTTAATGCAGTTCACACATAAGAGTTCGGTTTTTGCCATTTGGCTCCGGAACCCTAAAAACTATACCCCGACTACGTCATTTGATAACAAACACGTGATTATTATCAAATTTTGATTTTTTTCACATTTAAATAAATATCACATATGTACATACTTACATAATACACATTAAACTACTTGTTTGTGCAGTCGTGTAAAAGTTCAAAACAATCGGATTTATGTTTCGTCATTAAAATTATACTAAGTATAAATTTTTATCAACATCGATAGTTAAGAAGTAAAGTCACGTCACTCAAAAAGTCGGAAATTTTTTCGAAATTTTTTGATTGACTTAAATTCAACCACGATTAATTTCTATTGCTTAGAACATAGAGTCTTAAGTTGTATTTCTTAAAACACTAGTCTCGTGGGGAGTGCATGGAGTCTCGTGGGGAGTGCATGTAGTCTCGTGGGGAGTGCATGTAGTCTCGTGTCGCACAAACATGAGTAACATGACTCGATTATTCATATTGCTGACTATCTAATCGATACATCATTACGATTATTAGAAATTACACGTAAATAAAATAAAAAAATACTCACAAATGAAAGGTTATTCCATCTTTTTTAATGTTTGATGTGTTGGACTTGTTTTTGCACGAGTTAACAGCACAAAACGGCATTTTAGCGGAGCACTCGCAGACGTCCTTACGATGATTTACCGATGCGCGACTGTTTGTAATCGATTACGCAAATGGTTTTTATGAAAGCATTAGATTTTTTGGAGTTCATAAATCTTATACCTCGGCAGAGGGGAAAGCGCCTGTAAGTCTTATCCTTAACTAAATGATCTAAGGTTCAAACTGACTTGTCTTATTTGGTGAACAAACATTGCCACGCTAATCACGCTACATACATTGTGTATAGATGTCTTGAATTATACAAGAAACACATAGAATGTGAATTTCAACTAATACTGCTGAAAATTATTCATTTCTATACATAATTTCCTTAACTAAATAAAACAAGTCAATCTGGACAGATTATACATCACAACACCAATGATGGTAGCGTTGGTGAGGTGTGGTGACCCGGCCATTGTTGCCGTTAGCGTACATTTTACACATTTGACGTAGCTTTTTAGCCTCCTATGACGTATAATCGGAAACTTACCATCTTTAAAAGGGCTCGGAAAGTAAAGTGTTAACAACCTTGCAGTTTTGTGTTAGGTACGACAGAGCTAACATATTGCTTCTCCGCCACTCTAGAACTAGTAAATAATCATCTTAGCGGTGTATACCGGATAACCCCCAACCAAGATTCATCATCACAGCCCGTAACAGTCCACTGCAGGACTTAAGGCCTCTCCCACGAAAGGGGAGGTTATTGCCATAATCTCCACGCTAGGGAGGCGGGTTGGAGATCGCAGTGTTTAAATATAACAATGGAACATGCTGTTGCCCATTTTCCAGACTACGGAGACTCTTGATCTTTTGCCTCCCATTTTGACACCCATGAGTGTAAGGGGTTGGTGCTATTCTACTCTCCCGGACACCATACGGCCAAGTTTACTTTAACTCAAATATTTTCGAAACATCTGAACCGATTTTAATAAAGCAAAGCTAAGAACCATATCGATTTAAGTGGCTTTCAAATGGAGGAAACCACATCCAAATCGGTCCGTTGGTTCGCGCGCTGACGCCACGGACATATACAGCCAAAGACACAGACAGATACAGCTAAAGACAAAGACAGATACAGCCAAAGACACAGACAGATACAGCCAAACACACAGACAGATACAGCTAAGGACACAGACAGATACAGCCAAATACACAGACAGATACAGCTAAAGACACAGACAGATACAGCCAAACACACAGACATATACAGCTAAAGACACAGATATATACAGCTAAAGACACAGACAGATACAGCCAAAGACACAGACAGACACAGCCAAAGACACAGACAGATACAGTCAAAGACACAGACAGATACAGCCAAAGACACACACGTCAAACTTATAAGACCCCTCTCTGTTCGTCGGGTATTAAAAATTCGCATCCTTACCGTTCAAAAGAAACTGCTCAGAATATTATTATCACAACAGATTATACTGAAAGTTCTAAGCAACACCATATACAACAGAAAATAAATACTTTGCCGTGTATGTACATATTCGAGATCTGCAAGTTCGACAGAAAATATCCTGAACTATTTCAAAAGCGCGGGCAGTACCTACAGGCCATTCGATTCGATTGATACAAAGAAAACTTAATGGTTCCGAATTCCCGTCTCCCCCTACACTCATCATGTCCGCCAAACTATAAGTACAAAAGCTACCAAAATATAAGGAATATGACCAGTGGCGTAGCTAGGTAGCCAAGGGCCCTGGTGCATAGAGAAAGAATCGGGCCCTCACCCCCTCTTTCCCCGTAGCTTCAACTTATATTGGCCTTCAAAATTATAGATAGGAATAATTATCATTAGTAGGCTTTATCCATACGTCATCTCTATGAATAAATATCTAAAATATCTGTGCTTAATAAAAGAAAATGGGAATAAATAAGCAACGACGCACATGGCATTATAAAATATTTATTATACAGGTGAGATCAATAGATGAAAAAGAAAAATTATTTCTAACAGAGTTCTCCGTACAATTCTTGCGCGCTTTAATTTTTGCGTATTCGTCTATAACTTCACTCAAATCCAAGTTTAATGCTGCCTTATTTTCTATTGCAATTAACGATAAGTGTCGAAGGCGATCTTGTCCAATGCTGTTTCTTAAATATTTATTTTAAACTTTAGTTTACTGAAAGATCTTTCTGCTGCCGCGGAAGTAACAGGAATTGTATGAAACAGTAGCATTGCTGTATACACTTCCGTATGGTCACATTCGAGCACGCCAAATTTCGTTATCATTTCTTTGCAAAAATGGCGAATGGACCACGTCTCCGTCAATTGAGGAAGGAAACATTAAGAAATTGGAGCGAAAAAGTGGGTCCAATTATATCGGAATATTTCATCTGAAACTGATCACATTTCGCGAGTAAAATCGTTTCATTCATGCTAAGCAAATTTTTTGGAATCAAAAAGTCGAACGTTTTACAAACTGCACTCATACCAGAAAAACGCGCATCTTACTGATTAATTATTATGTCGAGTACATTGTTGAAAATAGTTACTCTGAAGTCTTCTTCCTGGTTTTGGAATCGGTGATCAGAAGCCAATTCATCAAAATGCTTTTTAGCTTTTCTTCGTCGCTTTTCTGGAAAGGTAGGATCGATATCGTATTTTGTCATGGTTTCGGTGGCCTTCGATTTGAAGGACTTGAAGTCATTCCTGTACTCTTTTAATTTATTCGTTGTTTCGTCCAAAGCCTTACTCGCCTCGTCCAAAACGATCACGCTTTTGGAAAATTTTAGAAACCTAATTGACCCTGTTTAATACGCTGTGCATGAATTCGCAAAGGAATACAAACTCAAAATTCAGCATTTTTGTTTTTATAACCTCTGCTTCACTACGTTCGTCTTTACTTGATCTGTTCAGAATATCAAAAAAAACGAACTTTGACTGCAGTTATTGAGTTAACCCTGCTCGACCATCTTGTTGGATTCAATTTTTTTCAAAGTAATTTCTGATTCGCCGGTGAGTTTTGATAAGAGGTCCCAGATAGATAGATAAACACTTTATTGCTCACAAAACATAACAGTATCAATCAGTCCCAGCGCTTAATGCTGTTTCCAAAGAAGTTAAACAAGTCTTGTATTATTGCAAAGAACTTCTGAATTTCGATAGAACCTCGAACGGCATCGTTTACTACCAAATTTAAATTATGACTGGCGCAATGTACGTACTCTGCGTTTGGCTGAATATCTTTAATTTATTTTTGTAATTTGTATTATATGCACCACTCATTACACGGGCCCCATCATAACCTTGCCAGACACTTTCATACTTTCATGTATGAAACTTTCATATTTCATCACTTTATAAAATCAAGTCTCTTTTCGGAGAACAACGTGGTTACTTGATTTACCAAATCAAGTATTATATTTTTCGTTTTCGATCAATTTGAGGGTTATTATAGACAATACCGATGCCGTTCTGCTGCAACCTGTATCATACATGATTTTTTATCGGATTTTTTTTAGCGAAAATGATTTCTATCAAAATATGGTGCCAGATGGATAAATGTACGAAATAGAAATAATAGGATTAGTGGTAATACTCGATGAAATAAAGCTAGTAGTAGGGAATTACGATTCTTGTGAGCAGGGTCGAAGTTTTCTAGCTTCAGGAGCTGGCGAATTGGCTGACCCGCTCTTTTCAAAGCTTAGGTTGGAGGGCCCCCTGAGCTCCGGGGCCCTGGTGCACTGCACCGCCTGGCCCTATGATAGCTACGCCACTGAATGTGACCAAAGATAAAACATTTGCAAAATGACCAGCTGCTAATCACCAAAAGTTACTACAGTATAACATAAACGATATATTCTAAAAGCAATTACTTTAAATCAATCTGTACTTAAAACGAAAAATTCTATATTAATACTGAATTAAATACATAATAGCTAAGACTAGACTGAGGCCTAGACTTACTCTGGTCGTGTGGTGTCCGGCAGAGTAGAATAGCACCAATCCCTTACACTCGTGGGTGTCGTACAAGGTGACTAACAATAACATTTTCGAGACCAAAGACTGAGAGCTTCCGTAGGCTGGAAAATGGGCAGCAGCTTTTCCATTGTTATATTTTTAACATGCGATCTCCACTTCAACCCGCCTGCCACGCGTGGACAATATGGCAATAAGCTCCCCTTTCGTGGAAGAGGCCCTAAGTCCTGCAGTGAACTGTTATGGGCTGTGATTATTATTGTTTTATTTTGCCTCATACTTGCACACTACATTTAGGTTACTTTTCCTACGTACGGTATGTAAGTACACAAACGTTACTTTTACAGCGGTGGTCAAATATTCCGCGGCAACAACTCGATAGCGCGTTGTAAATGACAAGTAGCCCAATGTAGCGTACGTGACCGAATTTATTTTTTCACGGTACGTGTATTTCGCTCACTCGGGAACTTGCTACTCCTCTCTACTAATTTGCTGTACCCAATCCGGGTCAATGTTGATTCTTATCATTCATCATCATCATCTTGTCGTTAATGTCCCGGTTGTGCTCTCGAGGAGGAGGGCCCGGGTCCGCCTTGACCATGATCCAGGATTTGGCGATCAGGTTATTATAGTGGACCGACTACCATCTGACCTCCGAGACCCTACTACCAGGTAAACCTGAACAGATTGGATCATGATTACAAATTCAGTTAACATAATGTTTTAAACGATCGCGGTTATTATTACACATTTTAAGGGTATGTTCCGGGTTTCCTACCGCGTACCTTTGTTGACGAGCAGCCCGATATTTCGACACAGTTGTACGCGGTAGGAAACCCGGAACATGCCCTACAAATTCAGTTGCCTAAATTTGCAGGTTTCATTACAATGTTTTCCCTCAGCGTAAGAGCATCGGTTAACATTCAACTAATGTACATAACTCAGAAAAAAGTCATTGGTACATGGCCCCGAACTGTGAAATGGGATTCGCTTACGAATCGGATACTCAACCGTCCGGCCACCGACACTCCCACTCTAGAACTAGTAAAAGTTAAAGCATCCCTTTCACACGTTAACAGATGCATACACTCTTAACCGGTCTATAGTGCTAACGGTGAATAGAGTGGGGATTTACAACTCCGGGATATTCGAGAAGGAACAACAACTCCATCTTGTTTAGTAGCTTCGCTTGCACCGTCTTACTTTTTCTTTACCCTTTATCTCCTGGTTGACTGGTAGATAAGGCTATTTTAGCTTTAAGTCCGCCTTTGTACTATTTTGTGCATGAAGATTTAATAAATAAATAATAAATAAATAAACTCCCTAAGTTCGTGAAAAAACCGCGAAAATATTTTTTGAGGACAAGCTTTAACTGCTTCCTCTTGATGCATTTAATACCGTGAAGCTTTGATGAAATATGCAAGTAACACTTTTTAAAATGCGTTAATAATTTGAGTAACTTATATAATTTGAGTAGTGTTCTTACACTTGCACGCGAACACTTTGCGAGAGAGCGAAAGAAGCTGTAGTAAGTGATTTTAGTAAAAAAAGTCTTGTTTACCTTTTTACCCGAAAATGTTACTTTTCAACGAGAGATATGTAGGTTTGGGGAACTCAGTGCAACACTGGGCCCGGCCCAGAGATTTGAACAGTATTCCATGTTCAGCCTAACTTGCGCCATGTACTTATTAGTTATATTGTGCTACAAACCTGGATGCGATGTATATTCGTGAAGTACTCCCTCGCTCTACCGAGAATACCCAACTTTCCTTTTATCTAGACTTTATCCGCTGGTTGGTCGATTGGACGTCACTCTATATTACGTCGGCGCCAAGAATAAAGAAAAAGCTAGGGAAGTGTTCTAAAACGGCGGAGACACGACCAAGGGATTCTTTCTTATCCGAGACTAAAAGCACTGAATATTAATGTGATAGATCAGTCGGACTAGAAGGAGGGTGGAATGTATATATATATAGCCCATCTGACAGAAGGTTTAGTTAGATACAATCGCCCATAACATAAATGCACATAGAGTGTAAGGAACGAATAGGAGACTACAAAACCGCCCGTCGCACGGCCATGGTCGCCCGACCGTTGCCAATTGGGACAGCGCCTAATACGTAATCTCGATAAACAAAATATTAATGAACCACCGCAGCGTTACAAGGTTGCGATGCATGTTATGGCGAAAGACCTTCACTGCGAAGCTACCACATTTCAATGCACGTTATCTACCGTAAAAAATGGCCATTCGATGTTATGCTATTGTATATTTTCTTTGTTGCACGCTGTGAGACATCCAAACACAATAAAATAAAATAAAATCTTCACTGGTCTGCGATGCCACCGCATCACTCAAGTTTCATGGGACACATGCTCAAATGAAAAAGCTTCTGTGTTCTCTATGATCAGTCAGAGTATTTGTCAAGACTAATCAAACGAGCCCAAACTCGATGGGTTCACCATGCTAATAGTTCCTATGGCCACCTTCCGTCTCTATCATCATCATAGAGACGAGCATCAGATGAGCTCGATGGTATCATAACATTGCATGATCACCGATCTTACATGAGTGTGCAAAATTCCAGCTTAATCGGAAACCGAGAAATGGGTCAAATCTAACTTGCAAGATTTTATTACTAACTGATATGGCGACATGTGAAATTAAATAAAAGCTTGTTATAAAAAATAGGCAGAACCGCAGGCTAGTCCTAACATTTACAGATCCATTTATTCAGTTTATATTATGATGCTTGTATACTGGGAATACTTTTATTGAAATATATACCTACTCTACATATAGCCAAACATATGCGATGCCTTTTTGTTTGCCGTGAGTGATGCTGCGATAGTTGCTACATTCTGGGCTTTGTTTATTGATTCATTTCGTCGGCCATTGCTGTTGTGTAGCTCGTATACGTGACACATAAACGAGGCATATCTTTGTAGACAATTTTGCCGAAATATTACATATTGCCGAGCCATATGTTGCATTGAAAATATTTTATCATGGCCGGGCCATTATTGACAGTCGTTGCACTGTATCCTGATCATGGTCAAGGCAGACCCCGCGCCGGGCCCTCGTGCGCGAGACTACAACCAGGACATTAACGCCAATATGATTATTTTATTTTTATTGCAGTAAAAATATTGCTTGTTTAGAAACCTCTTTATACAAATGAGAAATAGCACCTGTGATATACATTACACTGGAAAACTAGTGTGCTACTCTTCAAGTGGCCACGACATTAGTGGAGCGACCTCTGAAAGCTACGACCTAGTAAATTACTATAATTAAAATACGTTGCTTTCTATTTCCTAAGTCTCAAAGTTATATGTTTTTATTTAGCAAAGCTCCACCAAATCTGGACAGTGACGAATTACGTTAACAGTTGTCAATGTTTCGACAGTTTAACAACTAAGATAGGTTGAAAACCAGTAGTTATTACCATTTACCGTGGCGTAGTGTATGTATGTAATTACAATTTTATTTCTTTCTGCATTCAAGTTCACGACAACTTCTTTCTTGTTTTATTATAACATACAAAATAAACCCCATCTCTTACTAAATCCGGTAATTAAAAATCTAACACTATTAAAAGGAATATATTGAGACACAAACCTTAACCATTTTTTCCAATGATGGTAATTGTCGTTAAGCCGTTTCTCTTCCAATGCCCTTAATTTGTGAAAAGTTCTACAAGTTTCCATCAGATGACTGAACACGCTCGGGTCCAAGGTCCTTGGACGCTCCCAATAAATATAAAATTTATATTCCTCATGAACCCGCAGTAATAAGTTTAAGACAAAACTGAGTGAAATACATATTTATTTATTACTGCTTAGCGATTACATAAATCAGAACGAGACGGAATTCAGGCGCCGAGTTTTGATCCGGGAGCAATTCTCAAACCGCTGTCACTACACAGCGGTTTGCACAATCCAGTTGGTGTAGGAGGCGACGCGTGTGTTCACTCCTGGGAACTGTGCATCCGCGCAGCCTCGGCCCCAAGACACCACACCGACGAGAACGTCATCAAGGTACAGCGGGCCACCGGAGTCTCCCTGGCAGGCATCGCGGCCGCCCACGTCTAGGATACCGACGCAGATCATATTATCTGTGACCCTGGCGGGAATCAGCTGATTGGCGTACCGTTGCGTGCACAAAGCGTGGTTGATTGTGAACACTGTGACGTCGAGCAGTACGGAGGAGGCGGACCCGCCTTGCTGTGGAGCGCATAATGGGTTATGGCATTTTTGTTACAGGGTGTCTTGAATATTAATACGCCGGTTCAAGGATGGATGGATGGTTTTAGTTTCAAATTCGTCACTACTCAGATAGATCACAGATATTAAATTACAAACTATTTGTTTTATTAAAGATATTTTTAAACCTAATCAAACCTGTAAATAATATAGAAAGCCTTCCGAAACAAAAAGGTCGGTCATGTATCAACTTAAAGAGTAAGTTGGTTTACCTACCGTCGCATCAATATGTTTAATAAACGGGTGCCAAAAATACTAACAAATACATCCTAATTAATTAATTAGAAATCACAGATAAAATCGCATAGCACTGTCCAAATTAGTAAAATTGCAAAGCCGTCATACTAAAATATTTTGTTTTCTATATAGAACAGTGCCATATAGTAGTATATGGTTATATTAAAAAATGTGATAGGGGTCTTTGCCAAATATATTAGATAGTTAGCTACCTTCATGCTAAGAAGGTAACTAACTGTCCAATCTCTTTGTGGGACACTGACGGCTCCTAAAAAACACGTATAGAACAGTTGCACTTACCGAGGTGGCGCCCCAACCAGCATGGATAACGGGGATATGGTCTGGGATTTCGAAGCCTTGGGGGACAATGCCTCCCTGCTGGATGGTAGGCCCGTAGGTGAGGGGAGACGCCAGGAGCACCACGGAGATGTCACCATCGTTGCCGAAGGTTCCGTAGGTGGGGTGGTTGTACTCGCGGACTATGTTGATGACTGTCCCGCCGGAGTTGCGGTTGGTGGTGCCAGCCCTGATACGACGGTTGTTTGGCGAGTACAGCCTGAAAGAGATAAGGTGTCGTGAAGAGGTGGTAGGGGCCGTGTGAACATGTGAAGGTGGCGGCAGTACAATTCAGAATTATGCTCGCACACCTCATATGCAGATATAATTCGCAACTCAAATCCAATAGCGGACTTAGCTGTAAAGGGCTGTTGGTGATGATAAAGAATAAAACCGCACATCTGAGGTATGTGTATCGGCACATAGCCGATGAAGGTGTTTGGGAGTGGATTTTTCCAGCAGACTGTCCAGCAGTGGTGATAATGAAATTACTTAACTAAAATTATGGATGACATGGTTACCACTACAACACCTGCGAATCGTGCCACAAAAGTGCAGAACCACAGGGGCGTTGCCACTTTGACGACTAAGCTGATTAGCCTCGTGCTTGTAATTGCGGTGGCCATTACCTATAATAAGGAGCACAACTAACAATTGTAGCTTGACTGCTCAAATAGATAAGGTGGTGGTTGCCATCCAGGTGCCCTCCTTAGACTAAACAAAGTCCTCTGATACTTACAGTCCAGCGAAGCAGTGCGCAGCAGAGAGCACGTATCTGGTGGTGAGGATGTTGGCGGCGCAGGACTGGCCCCAAATGAGGAGCGTGCGGAACTCCACCTGAACTATCGAAGGGTAGCTCTCGATGGTGGTCTCGTTCCCACCGACGATGCGGCCAGGCACAGAAGCCGCGCAGGCTGAAGCTGCAATTTAGGAAATAAATATGTTAACGGAAATTAAGCCGGAGGTATTGATGATGATGATGATGTCTTCATTATGAAACAAACACTAATGTGATGAAATCCCTGGAAAGGTCTTCTGCGGTTAGAAGTTCTTAAAGAAAGGGGTGAAACCATTATGATGGGGTCGCCAACGCGCGAGCGAAACATCTGACATTACAAGAGTCGACAGGACTCGATATCTCGCTTGTCTGATACCTTAGTAGACAAAAGACTGATAATCCACTTTCCAGAAAATCCCTACCTGCTAGGAACAGAAGTGACCACACCGTCCACGACGCCATTATTATCAACCTTTAAAATAATTTAAATGTAAATAGCAAATGAAATTGTCTTTTATATACGCCGTCTTATCTGTTATCGAATTTAGGTTTATAAGAGTTGCTTGAATATCAGCAGACGCATTAGTAGCAATCGTAAATCAATGGTGATTTATGGCTTCGCATTTTGTAAGGCACCTGGATTAAAAATATAGGATAGTAGTGATAGTAAATAAAAATAATATGATATATAAAACATACCTAACGACAATAATGCAGATATAACCGTAGTGTAGAAGAATAGGTTAACAGGAGATTCAATCACGTTTCTACTGAAGAAGAGTTTCTGATGTAAACACCAATTTGTTTAATTAAAATCAACAACTCATTAAGCTCTTAGACTTACTTAAGGTCAAGCCTTTTTTAATACCAATAAGATGGCAAACAGTCACCGCCTATGGACGTTTGCAATATCAGGAGCATCACCACGCATTGCCGACCCCACAAAAACCTTTTCACAATTTTCTTAAAAATCTCCGTGATGAAATATCGATAAATCATCACCCACTGTCCACTGTTGGGCATCGGCTTGCCGCAGCCTTACATAAATCGCGACTCCATTTGGTTTGCCATTCATATTAAATAGTGGGCCATTTCCCGTGTGGTGTCCGGCGGAGTTGGCCGTGTGGTGTCCGGCGGAGTAGAATAGCACCAACCCTTTACACTCATGGGTGTCGTACAAGGCGACTAATGTTTTCGAGGCAAAGGATCAAGAGTCTGCGTAGTCTGGAAAATGGGCAGCAGCATTTTCCATCGTTATATTTAAACACTGCGATCTCCAACCCGCCTGCCAAGCGTGGAGATTATGGCAATACCCTCCCCTTTCGTAGGAGAGGCCCTAAGTCCTACAGTGGACTGTTACGGGCTGTGATGATAAGTGGGCCATTCACAGTAGAAGATTTTGTCATAATCTCCACGCTTCGCAGGCTCGTTAGAGATAAATAAATAAATAAATAATCGTGGACAAATTCACACAGCGCCATCTAGTCCCACAGTAAGCAAAGCTTGTGTTATGGGTGCTAGATAACTGATAAACTACTTATATACTTTTTTTAAATACATACTTATTATACATAGAACACCCAGACCCGTAACAGAAATTAAAATTCATCATTTTTTAATTTCTGCCCGGCCGGGAATCAAACCCGGGACCTCTTGCGTGGCAGACCGGCATGTTGACCACTGAACCACTCAGGTCGTCAAATGTGATATGCGCTTATTACATTTCCCTAAATTCAGAAAAAAAAAGCGTGAATAAGGCATTTTTGTGTAACTTAAATTGTGTAACGTGTCGTTTCGCTTTTCAAAAGCCGTATTACAAAAATGGACCTTATTTTATGAGCAATAAATTCCACTTCTTTTTTATACTACTAAGGTGGCACACAAGTTTACGGCCTGCCTGATGGTAAACAGTCACCGCAGCCTATGGACGTTTGCAATACCAAAGGCATCACCCCCGCATTGCAGATTAATGTAATAAGCGCAATAGCAGAAAATGCACTATATTAAACAACGCTGATCACAATTTTCTGGCCTGCGGATGTCCAAGCTAACCTTTTTCTTAGGATGTCGACTCGTGGCGGGTTTAATTTGCGAGAACCAGTAGGTACTCCGCCACAGATACAGCGTTATCCGTGGTCTCGTACAGATCCTCGCAAGTACATGTAGTAGAACTAGCAGGACAAGACAGAAGACCCATTGAGACCACACACATGCAAGTCATCTCCGAGCTGTGCTGTTTTCCCTGCTTCGGGCGACTTGGGTCCGGCAGAGCCCGGCTCCGTCTTTTACGACACCCCCAAATAAGCAGAATAAGTTGGTGCTGTATTCTCTATCGTGCACCACACGGCTCATCACTCCATCATCTTCTTTTATTACATCTACTGCGGCCTTAGCCAAGAGGTTTCGTTAATCTACAATCGTGTGTGGTAGAAAAAATGTATGGGATTTGACATAAGCTAACATTATCTGACATAAGCTGTTTGTGGTAGAAATTCTTGGTCCATAGACAATTCACGTACTTTCGGTGTACAAAGGAGGCGGATTGGCGGATGATCCTACACAATCAGAGTCAATGTAGATGTTGGTAGAAATAGTCGAACTTCGACCTGTCAATTTTCTACCATACACGCATCACGCGAGCGGAGCTGTCAAAGATGGCTAGACCGGCTGTTCTGTTATTATTATTATCTATGTCATCATCATCATCATATCAGCCGAAAGACGCCTACTTCTGGGCATAGGCCGCGATCCAGAGATTTCCACAAAGGCCTGGGGGCCTACCACAAGCCTTACAAACAAGATTACTTTACTCTGTTTTTCAAATTGGTACCATGACCTCAAAGAAATTAACATTAACAAATGTTATTTTGGTTAGAAGTTTTGTGACGTCACAGCTGAATCATTCATTAAAACTCTCTGGTTTGAATGAATGAATGAGCCAAAACAAAGTGTGACCATTTTGAAATGTAATTTTGTTACCAAAAACAGTGACGCTTTACTTGTACTTTGACTAGTACCTAGCTACCATTTGACGGAAAGCATTGTTTATACTACGTCAGATTTTTCATAAATTGCAATTTTAGATAATTTGTTTCTATATAAAAGATAATATTAAAACGTTATTTTGTCATATATTTATACTAAAGTAATCAATTTAATGGCTTCGTCTCCAATACTATGATCTGTTCAAACTGACTTGTCTTATTCGGTGAACAAACAATGCCCAAAATCATGACTTGCCGAAGTCTTTGTATATAGCCCAATAGGTAGATACTTAAATATTTAGGAGAAAATAAATAAATTATAATCATCATCTTCGGGCTTTCGACGAGGCTATTCAACTGTTGACCATATTCAAGTCCTCGAAAACATAATAGAGAAATACAAAGAATTTCAAATACCTCTATACCTCGCCTTTATTGATTATCAAAAAGCATTCCACTCTATTTCACATACTTCTATCTGGGAGGCGCTAAGAAAAAACGGAATAGACGAAACTTACTGCAATATTATAAAAAACATCTATGAGAATAGCACAAGTAGAGTGAGCCTAGAAAACAGTGGCCCAGAAATAAAAATTAAACGAGGCGTAAAACAGGGCGACCCTCTATCCCCAAAACTATTTATTGCAATGCTAGACATGTTATTCAAAAAACTTGAGTGGAAAGGTCTTGGTATTAATATAAACAACAACTACTTGAGCCACTTGCGCTTTGCTAACGATATAATAATATTTTCGGAATCAAGCCTGCAACTTGAACATATGATACAGACTCTTCAAAAACAAAGTCCACACGTTGGACTAGAAATGAATGTTCAGAAAACTAAATTAATGACCAATTCCATCAAAACACCGATTAAAGTTAGAGACATAAACATAGAGTACGTTGATAGCTACATATACCTAGGAAAACAAGTATCACTGCACCCAAACAGTAACGTAGAAGAAATTAACAGGAGAATAAATATATCGTGGAAAAAATTCTGTGCTCACAAGGAAATACTTAAAGGAGATTTTCCACTCGCCCTGAAAAAGAAAATGATGGACAGCGCAATACTTCCCTGTCTCGCGTACGGTTCCCAGACTTAGATATACACAGAACCGGTGAAAGGAAAAATTAAAACATGCCAGTCTGCAATGGAAAGATCAATCCTAAAAATACGAAGTATAAATAAAATACGTAACAGCATAATAAGAGATCAAACAAAACTGATAGATTTTTTGCGTTACTCTATGAAACTGAAGTGGAAATGGGCTGGACACCTGGCTAGAACGAAAGATAAAAGATAGACAAAGCAAGTCGTAATGTGGAAAGGACCTACAGGAAAGAGAAAACGGGGAAGACCGCCAAGAAGATGGGTAGACGATATAAAGAGAATAGCAGGAGACAAATGGCAAATCAAGGCGAAAGACAGAAAGGAATGGCAAAAATTGGAGGAGGCCTTTACCCTAGAGAGGGGCTCTCATTTGAATAATAATACATAGATAATTATAAAAAGATAAAATAACAATAATAAAATATTTATATTGATAAATAAATATAAATACCAATAAAAAATTGAAATAAAATATTATGAAAATGATTTAAAATATATAAAGCATTATGCAATATGCAATTAGCCTTAACTAATTAATTATATCAATATTATTTTATGATAACTATCTACTTGCATGTAAAAAAAATTGTATATTGCATGAAATGAGAATTAAATAAAAGGTTTTTTATTTATTATTATTAATCATCATCTTGGCATTCATGTACCAGTTGTGCTCTCGCGCACGAGAGCCCGGGTTCCTCCTTAACCATGGTCTTGGCGGAACATGTTCCTAGATCATGGTTACACATTCAGTCGCCTGGAGGTGCAGGTTTCATCATATTTGCCGCCGCGTCTACGCGTTAGCCATGCATTTTCCTCCTGTATGTATATTAATTGTTGTGACACGCTGATATAGTCGCTCTTCGGTTTGCTCTATGGGTGATACCTCTATAGGTATCCTCAAAATATAATGTAAACAATTAAACACGAATAACTTTGTTAGAACGGGGCGGTTGCAAATTTAGTCAAACGGAAATGTTGCCATGCAAAAATGTCAGAGCAGTCAATGTCTATTTAAGAACCGGTCAAGGACGAGTCCTACAGGCATTTGAACTGTTCCTTACTACTATCATATTTAAATACTTAATTTAATCTTTGGTTATTAAGAACATTTTCATGATCATGGCGCAACCCGGTTGTGCTCTTGCGCACCGCCAGGCCCGGGGTCCCTCTTCCTACTTCTTCTTTTGCACTGGTGTTCGGCATCTATTGTAATGAGTTTGTTAACATGCATGCCACTTCTAACAAAGTCAAGCCATCGCTTCTTGGGCCGGCCTCTTCTTCTCGTGCCTGACAGGGGTTGCATGGTATGTCATTTTTCCCTACCTAATTTGCTGGTCTGTGCGAGACGTTGCCATACCATCGAAAGCGATATTCTTCCAGCGTTAGGTGGAAATGGCTTTCCTGCAAAAGACTCAATGGAGAGGCACCAGGTCCCGAAACTATAAACTAATATACTCTGGCTTATCGACTGGGGACAATGGAGTGGGGATGGTGCTCTTTGAGGAGTTTCAGGAAGGCGGCGTCTTGGACGGCGTTGGTAGAGCAGGGTAGGGGTAATGACTGCAAATATCGCGGTCTTCAGCTGGATGCGGAAAGCACAGGACCGGCCTTTGTAGAGATCTCTGAGGGAGGCCTATGCCCAGCAGTGGGCGTCTTCTGGCTGATATGATGATGACTAATGTTTGTTTGCTTGTAAAGGATAAACACAGAAACAACTTAATTTATTTGCAATTGCAATAATATACCCCAAGGTATCAGAATGTCCCATATTCGCGCATAATAATAAAACGGCTGCAGCTATTCAAGTACCTAATTCTTCCTTGTTGGGTTAGGGTAGGTGTAGGACGCCACGCGAATGAAGTCGCGCCGGGCCTACTAGTATATTATAAAACAAAGTCTCACGCCGCGTCTGTCTGTTCGCGTATACTAAAAACTATTGAACAGAATTTCATGCGTTTTCCACAAATAGACAGAGTGATTCATGTTCGTGTGGAAGGTTTAGGTGTATAATTTGTTAAGGTTCGGGTACGGGTGGTAAGTGCGAAGCCCGTGCGAAGAAGAGCGGCTTTTGACAAATTATACACCTTAACATTCCTCATGAATCACTGTATATTGCTGAAAATCGTATGAAATCCGTTCAGTAGTTTTTCAATGTATAGCGAACAGACAGACAGACAGATAGACGCAGCGTGGGATTTTGTTTTATAATATGTAGTGAGTGATACATGTGAGGGCGCCGTAGGTTATCTACGTCACCGAGTACGTCACCTATATGAAAAATAGCTTAAGCATTTAGGACAACATGCGCAGGACGCATATGTCTGCTCTTAGTAATATGATTCCTTTTTACCTTTCGGTTACGGAATTCTAAAATATGAACGAATTATTGTGATAGTTTAAGAGGAGTTTTTCAGGGTTTTCAGCTAATAAAAAGCACTATGTTTCTAATTTACATAATTATTTAATTTAGAGAACTGGGGTACATATTTAAATATACATCTATACAACATTATGAACTAGTACTTACATAAAAATAATAATTTTAAATTCTACACACTTAATCCCGTTTCGCTGGCAACGGGAATCCTAGACCGGCCACGGAATCGGATAAACCACACCCTTCGGCCAATAATCTTCTCTCAGGAAGATCTCCGAATTTGCTACGGGAAACAATGCACCGAACAAATTGAACTTACGTTCATGGTATTATGCCAAGAGCTAGCCCCTGATGAGGTATTGGCTTGGTTTAGTAGATAGGTTCACACGTCCTTGACCCTACAGACATCTCAATCGATTTGGTAGGACTCTCCCAGTGTGGGCTTTAGTTGCCCCGTCGCATAGGTGGTGTGTGAACTCTTCAGTATAGTCGCCCACGGCTCATCGACTCTCAACGTCGAAGGGGTCGTGTTTCACACGCATATCTCGTATTGGTTGGCCGTCTAAAAATCATTACCGTTGTTGTAGTATTGGAGACGTAAATGCCAATCCATTAATTATTTCAAACTTTTGTGATAATATACACATTTCATTTGCCTTTTGAGAGAAAATAACGGTATTATATATGTCGTAAATCTTTAAAAATCGTAAAGTAATATTAGATCCACCATGAAAAACATACTTTTATTAGATGATGATGATGGAACATGATGGATTTGACATAAAAACAATAATACTGTCAAACAAAACTTCCTACAGTCAAACAAAACCTAAAGTTCATGGTACGGTTTAGAAAGTAAGCTTGTTTGAGTGAATGATTTTAGCCTAGAATAACCACAAAACATTCGTTCATGCACCTCTCTATGTTAGTGCCACAAACCGGTGACCGAAACTGGAACTAAGCGTGCTAATTGCAACAAAATTTAGCGGCAATACAAAACTTAACAACAGCGATACCGTCATTGGATAGGATAAGTTTGTAGTGGCAACAAAACAAGCTTGTTTTAGGAGGTCATGGTACGGATCAAAGTGAGAATACAATAACATTATAATAACCTTAACCTAAACAAGGTTATTATAACCTTGTTTTGAAAAGATTGTGGTACGCCCCCTTTCCTGTGTCTTCCGCATTCAGTTACTACCTGCGATCTTTATCAGTTCGTCGGTATTATCTAGGAATCCACCTACTATTATTTTTTTATTACAGAGCGACTTAAAATTAAGTCTTGACAACAAGAGGTATGCAAGTGCTCGTGATAACAAGCAACTCTTTTATGGCATTAACTCTGAAACAACGAAAAATATCAACTATTTCATACCTACATTTTGGCAGGATTGTGGCAAACTACGTGGGGAACAAATGTCTGGCCATGCCACCCCCGCCAGGCACGGGAAGGAGAGGCCGACCCAGAAGCGATAGCTTGACGTCGTCAAGAATTATATGCGCGCCAACAAGTGCACCATCAAGTATGCCGTAGACCGAGAGAAGTGGGCCAGGAAAACTAGGAAGGCTGACCTCGGGCCCTCGCATGCCGCGCAGGAGCGTAACAACGCCAAGATGATAGGTGCCATAGTAATTTAAAGTTGATTGTTCTCAGGTTTTCCTGGCGACCTACCTACAAAATCAAACCATCAATCAGTAAACGAACACAGTACTACAGGAAGATTGGTTTATACTTATACACATATAACAAAATAATATCTATGGGTTTATCATAGAGAAAAAAATTTATCTATAGAAGCAGAGAGCACATACCGAGTTTCAATTCGAGACAAAATGTCACACATCTCTAAAACACACACACTAATGCAGGGACGGAACAAGGCAGCCCATCTGCAGTGTTATATTTTGCTACGAATTTCCACTAACGAATATAAACAAATCTGACTTGTGAGTGTATTTCGCTCCAGATGATTTTGTCATTTTAAACTTGTCCTTATAATTTTATATTGACATTATAATAAAAGGTAAGGTGTCTAGTGAATCAAACCCACGCCCTGATATCTACCACCGTCTTTTTGATCTCTCGATTCTACATACCGTGAATCGGCAGTGCTTGCTTTTGCATGAAGGAGGGTTTTAAGGATTTTGACCGGTATAAATGTTTATTTGTTGTCTCATAACTTCTAAACTAAGTAGGTACCTACTTACTTATCGTTAAGAGTATCTTCATTATCCACAGATTGGCCTATGTGACTTCACAATAAATTGAATATGATGCCCTCTAGAGGACATAGACATAAAAAAAATTAAAAAGGATAGGTACATTAATATATTAAACAGGCAACATATTCTTTATTTTCAGTAAAAATTCATATAATGATGATATACCAGGACAGAAGGGACTTGCATCTACTTATTATCTTTGTCTTCAAAATGTTTTCAACGCAACACTACCAATTTGCAACCCAGACATCGCCATGTCTGGTCCTAACCTAGGAAACCTAGAAAAACAAATAAATGTAAATAAACGTAAATACGCGATTAATCCGTTAAGTTGTTTAATAAAATGTCAGAATATTAAAAATGTCAATTAGGTACATTTTTGGTATGAAACCCTAATTTATACATATAAAATTGAGGATCGCTATTTACAAGATTTGAGTATTAAAATTTTATACAATTCATACTAAATCTGACCCTGTTAGCATCAAAATATTTTCGATCACAGAAATATTGCTCAATTCGCCAATAATTTTAAATGTATCTTTAATGGCATGTTGTTTTAAAGTAAAGCATTTCAATTATTGCAAATTCACACTATTACGATGCATATTTTTGTCACAACTTCTAAAATTGATTCCCGATCGCCGCAACCACGAATGAAATTACTTACCGATTAAAAGATAATTCAGGTGTATTTCCATAATTTGCGCTTTCACATTAATGTGCACTAAATTACACCGTTTTTAAAATGGTTTTATTTAAATTTTATTAAGTAATTATAAAATTTACACCGATGTTTCAGGTTGTTGTTAGCTTGAGCAGCATGTCGAACGTTCAAAACATTGCGCGCGTCATTTTCTTAGAGCTTATATGAATAGACGAAAAAACGGGATAGCAAGATTCATAATCATTGTAGAGTGAGCGAACAGGGAATTTTTGTGATTTGTGTTCAGTCTGTTATGTGTGTATGTATGTATGTGTGTAATTTCTTTATTGCATCAATTTATAACATTACAGGAAATAAAAATACAGTTTATAATGCAAAGGCGAGCTTATCCTTATGTCTGTGGGGTTTATGTATTGATGCGCCACCTAGGCCATCGTGATGTTAACTACAACTGCCTACATAACCTTGTTCGTCAAGCTTACACGGAGCCGGGGCGCTCAGCGTGCCAACTCAAGGCACTATTATGTAAAGCTTTCAGATCACACCAACAGATGGCCATTTGTTGAGGCCATTTTAGGCCTAGAAATTCAATCTCAACGCGAGGTACGACTACGATGTCCAACAGTGTAGTGCTATAGAGTATATAAGTACAATAAAATCTCCAATAGTCCAACTGGTTGTACTACGGAGAAGTAGATAATTAGGCGTCAAGTATAGGTTAGAGGCGTCGGTGGCCGAATGGTTAAGGTATCTGACTCGTAAACGACAGGTACCGGTTTTGAATCCCGCTGCGGCCATGTACCAATGACTATTTTCTGAGCAATTTTATTAGTTGAATTCTAACCGATGCTCTTACAGTGAGGGAAAACATCGTGATGAAACCTGCATATTCAGACAACCTGCAAATCCAATCTGGTCAGGTTCTCCTGGTAGCAGGGTCACGGAGGTCAGATGGCAGTCGCTCCGCTGTAATTACCGGATCGCCAAATCAAGGCGGAACCCTGGCCCTCGTGCTCGAGAGCACAACCGGGAAATTAACGCAAAGATGATGATGATGAATGATAAGAATCAACATAGACCCGGATTGGGCACAGCAAATTAGTAGAGAAGAGTAGCGAGTTCCCGAATGAGCGTTATACCCGAATCGTGAAAAAATAAATTCAGTCACGTACGCTAGATGTCGCTACTTGTCATTTACAACGCGCTATCGAACTGTTGCCGCGGAATAGTTAACCACCGCTGTAAAATTAACGTTTGTGTACTTACATACCGTACGTAGGTAAATTAACCTACTTGCAGTATGTAAGTATGATGCAAAATAAAACAATCATAGCCCATAACTGTTCACTGCTGGACTTAGGGCCTCTCCCGCGAAAGGGGAGGTTATTGCTATAATATCCACGCGTGGCAGGCGGGTTGGAGTGGAGATCGCATCTTAACGCTTAGATTAGATGATGAGATCCCATTTGATCCCAATGGAAATATGAAGATAGCTCCTGAGGATGGACATGAGCTACTTTTTACTCCCCTCTATAAAATGTTGTAACTAGTAGAAAGCTGTAGTATGTACTTACATATTGACATGTTTAAAAATTTGTCCTGGGAAATAGGTATTTTAAACACTAACAAAAACTTTTCTGAAAAAAAATTATTATAAAATAAAAATGTCGAAGGAGCGTCGATAGCCTAATAGTTAAGGATTCCAACTCGTAAGCGAGAGGTTCTGGGTTCGAACCAATGATTAATTTCTGAAAGATGTATATAACCGATATGCTTTTTCGGTGAGGGAGAACATCGTGGTGAAACCTGTAGAGCTCGTCTAAGCTGAAATGTCGCGTCCCACTATCGCATTAACGCACACAAGCAAATTTAAAATATGGACGCAATACATTTACAAATGCCGTTGTAATTGGTCATTGAGTTGCCAGTGAGACTCAAACGTCGGGGCACGCGTCGTTCGATTGGAGCAGTCGACGCTCTCACACAGATGAAGTGTCGTTATTAATATTTGCACTCACACATCGAAAACAACTAATTAAGTAGTGGGTCGCGTCATTTCAGCTTAGACAAGCTTTACATTCATGATCCAATCTGGCCAGGTTCCCCCCTTAACAGGGTCACAATCCCTCCACTGTAATTACCTGATCTGCCAAATAATGGATCATGGTCAAAGCGGACCCCGTGCTCTAGCGCTGAAGAGCACAAAGATTATTTTGTTTATTAAAAACTAGCTGGTCGCCGCGACGTTGTTCGTTGCCTAACCTATTGACCTTCCTAATGAATCACTCTATATATTGTTTAAAACCGGTTGAAATCCAAAATACGTTGAGAAGTTTAAAAGATCTAAGCTTACATTGCTACAAACATACATAGAGCACAAGAACAGGCGGCGGGAAACGAATTACGTAATTAAATTCGCCAAAACTTTAAAGAATCTTCACGTTTTTACTGTACTATATTCTGCGGCATAATGCTGCAATGTTGTCTACAATGTTTTTTCAATCTATCTAAGTCCTTTAAACCCATTAATTTATGATCTACCCGGTTATCTTAAAGAACGATATTTTTAATATCCGTATGATAAACGTCGCTACGACCGCGACAGTAAGACAAGAGTTTATTTTTTTACATGACAGTCTTGCGCTCTGAGTTTTATCACGCATTGAGAATTTCAGATAGGTACTGCAGAATGTGTGTTCTGGCAGACCTTAGACTGGGCTTTAGGGTTGGTAGGCGTTTAAGAAGGATTCTTCATCTGACAGTGGGCCGGGGCTGGATTGTGGTAGGTAGATTGGGTGTTAGGTATTGGGGTGCTCGCACTCGTCTGGTGTGATTTCACTAAGGCTAGGTAGGTTTGGTCATATAGCGCTGGTTAGGTGTGAGTATAAAATTCAAAATGCTTTCTTTTTTATTAAATTTAGTTTTTGTCATAGTCTAGGTTTTAATCTATTGCAAATATTTATTCAACAAATACTGTAGCAAAGTGCAGTTTTTCTTTTTAATCTTATAGCCAGACATTGGCCGCTGCCGATTGGTTGTACGAGGAGCTTAATAACTAGACATTACCCTTCATTTAGATTTCTACACTATTCAAGGAACATTGCAGGCAAAGGGCTCTAGTCCGTCTATTGCGTCTGACTCTAATATACTATTGAAAATCAAAAAAGAAGACAACCACTCACATCAAATTACACAACTTTATTCAAGAACACAAAGAAATCAGCCAAGAGTCTGGAGTATCCAGTTGGTGTAGGGTGAGACGGCCGTGCTCACGCCGGGGTAGGAGGCGTTTGCGCAACCGTGGCCCCAGGACACCACGCCGATGATGATGTCCCCGTAGTAGAGGGGACCACCGGAGTCACCCTGGCAGGCGTCGCGGCCACCGACGCCCAAGAGACCCGCGCAGATCATGTTCTCCGTGACGGTGCCGGGGTTGGGCAGGTCCAGGTAGCGCTCGCGGCAGAAGTCGTTGCTCACCGTGTAGATGGTGACGTCGCGCAGCACGGGCGACGGGAAGCCTCCTTGCTGCGATTCAGATAAGGGATACGTGTAGAACAACCGAATAGCTCTCTCGGGTTAGTAAGATGGCCTAATCTACCCAATGCCCAAGTGTAGTAAGGGGGTGGTGTGGGGTACAGTAGAATGGTACTAGCCCAATGCTGTAATGTGAAAGTCAGTACGTATTCTTGCACACTTAATAATAAATAAATTATCATCTTGGCGTTAATATCCCGGTTTTACTCTCGCGTACGAGGGCCTGGGGTTCGCCTTGACTATGATCCAGGATTTTGTAGATCAGGTAATTACAGTGGAGCAACTGCCATCTGACCTCCGTGAATCTGCTACCAGGGGAACCACTGACCAGATTGGATCATTTTTACACGTTGTCGCCTGAATGTGCATTACGATGTTTTCCCTAACCGTAAAAGCATCGGTTAATGTTCAACTAATGTACATACCTAACTCAGAAAATATTCATTTTTATATGGCTGTAGGGGGATTCGAATACGGTACCTTTCGCTTGCAAGTCGGATACCTTTACAACTAGGCCACCGACGCTTAATGGAATTTATAACGCACATGTACTCGAGTATCTTATATTCTGAGATCTCAATATAACGTGACGTGGAGATTGAAAAGACGATTTAACCCGTGATACTCACAGCGGTGGTACCCCAGCCGGCGTGTACGACGGGCGAATTGTCAGGCACTTGCCAGCCCTGTGCGACGATGGTGCCCTGCTGCACCACCGGCGTCCAAGTCAGGGAGCTGGTCAGCAGAATCACCGACACGTCGCCGTCGAGCCCGAGGCCGCAGCAGCCGTAATCCGGGTGGTTGACTTCACGCTCTACTTGGACAACTTGACCACCAGTGTTGCGGTAGGTGGTTCCTGCGCGGACGCGGCGGTTGGCAGGTGAGTAGAGGCTGTGGGGTAATAACGTACACTGTAAAAATCCTGTAAAAGTACCCAAAAATCTATCTCGTTTCTTCCATATCCATCAACGTTTTCATACATGTGCTTTGCCACAGCATATCTCCACCTATAACCACGGTAAAAGGGCGTGAAGTTTAGTACTCGTTGCAGCTCAATGGCAGTTTTAATTGTAGCAGAATACCAAAAACGCGTCAAACCGCCATTGAGTTGCTATTGCGATCCAATTACATTGCCTTCGAGCCGTTAGTAACAGTAGCAGAATACCAAAAACGTGTAATACTGCCATTGACCGGCTATTACGATCCAATTACATTTCAATCTAGCCATTAGTTAATTAGCAGATTTGACTCCCATAGTCATTCAGTTTCAGCTTGGCTGTCTATTCGTCCAAATGGCGTTACACGCATAGATGCGTATGCTATGCTCAGTGAAACACATAAAACATGCGAGACGCATCCAATTAACAAATCCAACTAATAAATAGAAAACTTACTTTCATTGCCATTCATGCAAACAATAAACAGTCTCCACCATCAAAGAACATTCATAGATATAATATATATTACGATGTTTTATTTCAAGTAAGAGAGGTAGCATTCAATAGATTTTATACCTAGAGATCAAATCATTGATAGAAAAACGACCGGATGCATTCGAATGAGTGTTCTTGGAGCATTGTGCTCAATCTACTATTACGTGGACTACGTACATACGTAACATCACCGTAATTTTATGGTACCGATATTTTAAAGTATGGAGATATAGCTAACACAACAGTATCCAATAAAAAGTGTTTCTAAATCACGTTAGAATTACGTTACTCACGCGCCAGTGAAGCAGTGGGCCGCCGAGAGCACCCAGCGCGAGGTCAAGATGTTGGCACCGCAGGATTGCGACCAGACGCCAGTGAAGGTACCCAGGGAATCCACTTGGACTAACGAAGGGTACTCCTCGATGGTAGTCTCTTGTCCGCCTACGATGCGGTACCCCAGCACGGAGGTGCTGCAGGCGATGCCTGTAAAAAGGTTTTGTAAAGAAATAGCGGTATAGTTAGTAATGACAGTTCAAGAACTCTTTCCCTGAAACCAGACTCCGAGGCATACCTACCTACAATTTTTTTTATTCTATTCAGTGACAAACGAGCAGCAGCCCACCTGATGGTAAGTGGTAACTGTCGCCCATAACATCTACGATTCATGCATTTAGATGGCAGGCAACAAAAATGCTGAACCGCAGGTGCATTGCCACAGTGAGGACTACGATGAAATGCCTCATGTCTGTAATTGCGCTGGCTACCTTATCCTTCAAACCGGAACACAACACGATTCTCACCCAGGCGGACTACTCAGGCTTGATGGAGTCCTACCACCTGATACTTTTTACTAAATACAATGTTGTTTAAACGCCAGAAAGTTAGATAGGTAACTTCAACCAGACACACTATAATCGCTGAGCAAAGGGATGTTGGCCAATTAGCCAAGTTCCTTAACTAATTATTTATAATAGATAGCTTAGAAACCATCTACTACAATTAATAAACGTTTTCTTGAAATAAATAGACCAGGGAAAAAAGATCCGTCATTAATGAGGCAATTCCAAGATACTGCTTTACAGAAACGCATGGTACACTGTTGTGAAATGTTACTTACAGAGACAATAAAAAGTCAAAATTACTTTCGCATTTTAGTACAGTTCATTCAATATAGGTAGGTACCTACCGAATTGACAAGCACAAGTATGTACAAGTTAACACCAATTTTATCACAAATTATTTAATAATGAAGAAATAGTTTTACCTGCCAAAAGGAATAGGAGCCAAGCCCGAGTCGCTGCCATGGTTTCTCGTACAATCAGATTCGGAAGACGAAACCTTGCCTATTTCTGCTTACTTATATACCAATATAAACGTTATCCATATCAAAGTTTACACCAGCAATTTGTATTGATACCCAGTTGTTGGTGATTAATAGATTTATTTCGGGCAGTAAACCGTGATAATTTTATTGCCGGGTGGTATCTTTGGTAAATACCATTTACACTAAATTGCTTAATTCTTATTGCAAATAACTAAACAGATATGAAGCTGCGGTTTTCAAGATTACAAATAGGTATCTCAAATTTCCCATTTATATTATATGTGAGATCATTTGTATGTTTGCCGATCATCCAATACCTTTTTGCATTCCATAGCACGCTGAGCGATTATGAACCAGTGAACCAGACTATCTTAATTGTACATACACTTCTCGGTACTGTAGGTCGTGTATGACAGGTTAAAAACTTTTATTTTTAACCATTGTAAAGTCTAGAGTAAGTTATCCGAATGCCGGTTAGCCCAGCTGAATCCGAAAGGGGAGGTTATTGCCATAATCTCCACGCTTGGCAGGCAGGTTGGAGATCGCAGTGTTTAAATATAACAATGGAAAATGCTGCTGCCCATTTTCCAGACTACGGACACTCTTGACAATTTGCCTCGAAAACATTAGTGGCCTTGTATGACACCCATGAGTGTATGGGGTTGGTGCTATTCTACTCTGCCGGACACCACACGGCCGGAATTGTTGAATAACATGCCTAAAATAGATAACTTTATTTTTATTTATTTATTGTTATTGTTATAAGTAACGTAGTGTACTGTAATATAAGAAACACAGCTACTAAACGATTAACGACATCTAACTAACGACCTTTTAAAAATTTATTAATTATTAATTATGTTTGAGGAAAATTTGAGTACCATGGGTGGGTAAAACCTATTTTATTGCTGAATTATAGATATAAATATATTGATATTACTATCTGCCTCCACGCACCTTGCTGCCGTATTCCGCGTGACAGTATCGTTGATAGTACTACAATAAATTATTGTACCCTTATCTTTATTCAATTGCACTAATTTCCATTTTTGTTTCCATTCAGTCATCAACTTCTCATTTAGTGTAGCTAACTGATGTCACAGTATCTAATGTTTACTACATCTACTAGTGTCAAATACTATCGCCTTATTGGGTATTTATATTGGAACAAAAAAAATTAAGTAGTTAATCTTCCTCCTTGCGTCGTATCTGCTCGCTGAAACAATTTTTATTGGACTATTCGGCGCCATCTCGTCCTGTCCTCGGCGATGTGGATAACACCACAGACTGTGGTGTTTAGTGTTGAGCGCATTTGGTCCGACCAGCGCGTAGGACTTCGGCCGCTCGACCATTATTATCTGCAGCAGCCAACACCACATCTCAAGAGCTTCAATGCGCGAGAGGTCTGCCTTTTTCAGCGTCCAGGTTTCCGTGCCATGGAAAATATCAAAGTAATGATGAGATTCTTCTTTGTCCTATTTGAGATCTTTCTGTCGGTTCAAATACGATACAACTAGGACATTGCGCTGTTTGCCATGCCGATACTGATGTCTGCTTCGCATGAACCATTGTTGGTTACAATGGAGCCCCGGTATTGACATTGATCTATTGTATCAAGATTCAGCGCACTGGTCAGACTAAGCATACCGCTACGATCGACTGCCATCAGCTTCGTCTTGGTCCTGTTTATAAGGAGTCCGATTTCTCGGGTGATGCGCTCAATTCTTTCTAGTAGGACAGACATTTCGGCTAGTAACTCCTTCCTCGCAGTCCTCGCATGCAAGTCGTGTTATGTATTCGCCATAGATGTTAATGAAGACGGGCGGTAAGATGCATCCTTGTCTGACTCCCTTTTTGAACTTAAAAGGCTTCGAAAGTACATTATCTATCTTAACTATTCCGTTGTTGTATATATAAACTGTAGAAGTGCTAAGATGTGTGGCCACCCCATATTCGGTAAATACAGTCCAGAGACATTCCCGGTTTACAAAGCCGAAAGCCTTATAGTAGTCTATGAAGCACATGATGAGATTCCTCTATCTTTGACGAAACCGGCCTGTTCCTAAGGTATTTGGCAGTCTAAGCGACTAGCTCCACTAATGCAGTGCAGTGCACTGCGCGGCGCACCACGCAGTGCCACGTCACGGTGACAACAAAGAAAACGGTGGTGTTATTCTGGTTTTTCACGTTAGGCAATGATCGCACGAGAGATTTACGAATGATTGTGAGTTAGGCAACGTTTGCACGAGAGCTTTTTCGACGCTTTTACGCGCGTTATTTTAAACGACTCGCATGCTTATTGACCTTATGTCGACCTTATGTATGGAGGTCAGTTGGCAGTCGTTCCACTGTAATTGCCTGATCTGCTAAATCTTGGATCATAGTCAAAGCGGGCCCCGGGTCCTCGCGTGCGAGAGCACAAACAGGATTTGACGCCAAGATCATCATTATCATCGTCTTGGTGTTAAATTTCGGTTGCCAGGAGTCCGCCTTCCTACTCCTCTTGGTCCACTTCGCTCGGTGTTCGGTATCCTTGGTGGTGAGTTTGTTGGCACGCATGTCGTTTTTATCGACGTCTAGCCATCGCTTCGTGAGTTGAACTCTCCTTCCCGTGCCTAGCGGGCTGGCATGGTCAGACATTATTGTACCCACGTAATTTGCCGTTTAATTTCCTTACTATCATTATCCGCATCTTGTCTCTCACGTTCCGTTTAGAGTAATCTGATCGATTATAATCGTATGGTGCAGGATGTTTTTCAACAAGCTCATAAAACATTATATTGAAGTCAACATCATCATAATGACGCCACGATGATTATTTAATTCATATTATTGTCAATGCTACATTGACATTACAATTTGTGTGCCGTTTTTGTAACCTTGATCTGGCTCGGGTTAATATTTGATTATAACATAATGGTGACATCCTGAAAACCTGCTGAAAACGGTCCGGATACATTTCCTGTTTTACCATCAACTGGTAAGTCTATTTTTACACCGGTATTCCATATAGGGTGCACCCAATAGTTACGTCGAGGTCGTCTACATTTTTGCATATTAACCATCTGCAGTACGGCCAACATGTCTTCATCCCCGGAAGAAGACATAATTTTACTTTAAAATCTTTGAAAACGAATTTTTTCTTTGGATGTTTACTTCTGACAGGTGTCCATAGATTCACCATCTGTAGACCGTGGTAAGTCATTCCATATTTTAACTAAAAAGTATAACATCAGTAATATCTAAAGAAATTGAACCATGCAACTTCCGGGAATACTATACTATAAATGATTCTTTTTACCCGACTACGATGGAGCTAAGGGAGGGTAATGAAGTTAACAATCTATGTATGTAAAGTTGATAAACGTGGAAGAATCGACAGAGATTTGTCAGGACCATAGCAAGTGGAACAATGTCGTCTCTGTCGTATGTCGTCAATGTCGTACTCTTGCGGGGGAAAGGGGTTTGTGTGTATGTATGTTTATATGAATGTTTGTATGGATGTTTATTCTAGCTGAAAAACTTCTTGGCCGATTTTCGTTAAAAGCGTATTGATTGTCCGATGGTTACAGGCTCTATGATAATACATTCAATTAAATTATCTTGAGGATATAAGAACATAAAAACTTCAAAATTTTTAAATTCAGAAGATTGATTCGGTATGTTAGGAATTTTTATTCACATTGATTGATTCTGTTGTAGGATAAACCGCACTGCTTAAATTTGTCCTCAACTGGTTGAAGACATGATTTTGGGACAATATTACGACAAAATGTTTTAAAACGTAGTAATTTTGAATTTTGAATTTTGAATTTCTGTCCTTTACGAATGTTTACTTAAACTGAGTGTATACCACGGTGGCTCATTCAAAACTATAACTACAAAGTATAACATCAGTAGTAAGTATAAAGAGAGTGAATATAACTTAAATTACTCGGAAACCATTGCTCTTAGAAAACTGGATCCTAAAAAAAAATGATAGTGCCCGTCGATATCTATAAGTATTTGCTGTTCTGGAACAAGCGTTTTAAGGCAAATAGTTTCAGAGTTATTACAGTTTTAAATTGACAGCTGTCATACGGAATGTAGATCTCGACTATCATTTCTCTTCAGGAACTAGTGTTCAAGGAGCGATAGTTTCAGAGTTATTATAGTATTAAGTTTGACAGCTGTCAACCGAAATGTAGATGTCGACGAGCACTATCATTTCTCTTCAGAAACTAGTGTTCTAGAAGTGATAGTTTAAGAGTTATTACAGTATTAAGTTTGACAGCTGTCAACCGAAATGTAGATGTCGACGAGCACTATCATTTCTCTTTAGGAACTAGTATTCTAGCACCAATAGTTTCAGAGTTATTACAGTTTTAAGTGTGACAGGTGCCATCCAAAATGTAGATTTCTACGAGTACCAGCATTTCTTTTTAGAAACTAGTGTTCTAGAACCAAACATGCCTTATTTATAATTCGGGATGAACTGAGAAGAGAATGACGACAGGATCACGAAAGCGAAACAACTTCGATAATGTTAAAGAATCAGAAAAAGGGGAGGGGCTTACGCATCAGCTGTCAAACTTTCTTTGACAAGGTCGGTTTCCTATTTCATTCACACGCGTTGTATCTGTACTAAAAAATGTAGACAGATATATGTGTGTCAACTGTGTCACATAAAGAGGAAAGATTCGAACTGTTGGTAAAAAGAAACAGTCAGATGTGACGTTTCATGTTGACATCTACTGACATCGCACCGCACGCTGCACGATGGGGTCAAATTGAAAAACGTAGACAAAATTCATACAGAACTGACACTTCGGGCTTCAATTGCGGGTGTTGCCCCATCATGCAGTGCGCCGCGCGGCGCGCTGCACAGTGGGACATTCCGCCATCTGTCAATGTACTTGCATACAAATTGCTCGGCGTGTAACAAGTTTTGCCACATCGTGCAGTGCACTGCGCAGCGCACTGCATCAGTGTGCGTTCAAGCTAAGAAACTCCGAAGCCAAGCATTAATTATGTAGCGCATACTACTAAGGAAGGTAAGAGCGAGGTTGCGGTAGTTATCACATTTCCTGGTAGAACCTTTCTTGTGTAGCGGCAGTACAATAGAGTCTGACCAGTCCTTTGGCCATTCGCCCAAACGCGATTGCAGACGTAGTGCAATATTTTGATGCCTCTGTCGCCAAGGGCCTTTATGATCTCCGCTGTTATTTTATCTAACCCTGAGGCCTTACTAGTTTTAAGCGCTGCTATGGCAGCTACTATTTCTAATCGGAGGATAGCTGGCTTTAGCTCCAAGCTTTTACACCTGAAACTCGTTGAATCATTTGACGTGCCTGTCGGGTGGTCATACAGTTTCTCACAGTACTGCCGCCAACTCTCAGCTATGCCCTCATGGTCATGCAAAAGAGTACCACCGTCGTCTTAAATTACCCAGGACTTGGGCTTATGCTTGTTGGATATGAGGCGTACTTTTTTAAAAAGAGGATCTCGGTCGATCTCGGATGTTAGACAGGAATTCATTTTTGTCTCCTCGGCATTTTTTCTTGACTTCCTTCTACAGTTTAGATTGCCTCTTGCGCGCGCTATCGTTCTGTAAGCCCTTAATTTTCTCTTCCTTGCATTTATGGACCATTTCCCAAGTGTCCCGAGAAAGCCAAATTTTTGTTCTTCGTGACGTGCCACTATTCTTCCTGGCTGCGACAATATTGCCCAAGGAGCCCTTCACTTGACCTTTTAAGTGTTCCATGTTGACTCAGCTTCTTGCGTGAGCAGCATGAGTTTGCTGAATTTTTCCTCAATATCGTCCTGTAAATAGACGGATCGTTCGAAGGATCCCATAAATCTGGGATTAGAAATAGCTGTCTGTCTAGGGGCTTTGAGGCGCAGAGCAAATTTACCGACAAGAAGATTGTGGTCCGATCCACACTCAGTACTGGGGTAGGTCTTTACATTCCTCACTGATGTTCTCTGACGAGTAGGTACCAAAATATTGTAATCAATTTGGTCTCTGTACCACGCGCCAGGCGATGTCTAGGCATATAAACCTTCTTGGATGGTGTTGGGAAGGAGTATTCGAAATGCAGAAGCGTTTATCTATACAGTATTCAATGAGTCTTTGCCCGCGATCATTTCTGACTCCCAAACCGCATCTGCCCACCACTTTACGGAGATGGTCATTTTCAGACGTGTTGCCAACTATAGAGTTCCGATATCCAAGCAATATTGTGATTTCATGACTTGGTACTGGATCGTCCATTTATAGGATTGGAAACGTTTATAGGCGACGAAAGCGGCTTACCATCAGATGGATATTAGTTAAGCAAAAACCTAAGCGGAAGATTTTAATTTTCGTGACGCGTGTTTTCGAGTACGCCGATATTTTGAAGCAGCCGTGCAGGAATTACTAATGTGGATTGCATTTTCACTTAATACGGAATTAAAATATCGGAATTATAATAAAATGTTACGGAACGACATAATAACATAAAATGTGCTGATAGCCGAGTTATACCTATTGCATTCTTTAACTTGGCTTTATTCCGTGCCCGCTACGTTGAACTTTAAAGAGCAAATCAGCTTAATCCGTGTCCCCACAATGGCAAATTGGCAACCATACAAGACATGACATACAATGTTGCGGACGATATTATTTCCATCCAGTTGGGGTCAGCCACATCCCAGGGGTTAGCCCTATGACGAATCGAGATGTTTAATCCGAATCAAATTGGGATGGAACCTTGTCGGCTTAAAACGAAAGAAGTTCAGCTTTTTGCTTATCGTACGACCGTTATTTTGATTTACATCGACAAGATAATCCTCATCATACCCAGCTGTATTAATCAGTACTCGACACTAGCCGTGATCCGTTGCGATCCCCGTCTATTTTCGGTGCGTGTGCGCTGCTAACACTGAATCAGTGTGCGCAAATAGCCTCTCGTACGCTGCCCCAAGTGTCACTTGCCATTTTTAGTTGCCACCGGATTTAACGGCACGTTCTTTGTTTAGACCGTTTAGACTCATTGGGGGGGTTAGGAAAGCGTAAAATGAAGCCATCGATGGTGGGTGAAGGAGAGATTGAAATAATTGGAAGGGTGTTTCGGATTTTCGTATAGAGCTATTCGTTTTACATAATTGTAATGACACCGGCAAAAACATGAACGTATGAGAGAATGTCGTCTGCATCAGCATCTTAATATGCATGCCTGCAGTCTGGTGAGGAGTAATTAATTCAATTTAGACTGATATCCTATTACTGAGATGCTTCCAGCTTCACATGCCTCGCGGTCACCGTGACAGCGCACCAATATGAAAATAACTCTTTATAATAAAGACAGAATCACAGTAGAATGGTCGCAGAGTTTTTAATTTCATTTAACAAGTTTGTGGAACTAAGCGATTTGCTTCCTTTGTTTTTATGCTGTCTACAGAGCATTGCATCGTCTTGCACAATGAAGTAAAAAATAATTTATTCATTACAAAGAAGGCAGATTTCGATTTTTCCATATAATTCACCACCATCTCACCCCTTATGATGGTAGCCATGAACTCATGAAACTGTCCAGAAAATCGACAATATATATCTTGATACCTCACCTCACCTTGGCACTCACCTATGGCTACTGCATCATTGCCTACTATGCATTAACAATGGCCTGTAGACCGGGAGGTGCGATGAAGCGGGGTGACAATATTGTATTTAAAAAAACGCAAAAGCTGATACACACCACGAAAGCCATGAGCAGAAAATCATACTATCTTGCCCTGGCCTAATAATATTATAGATGCGAAAGTTTGTAAGAGTGGTTGGACCTTTGTGTACAGTGTATAGTGTGTATAGTGTACTATCGCTTAAAATTAACGGAACTTATCTTGTTTAAATGTTATCCCGAACTTCAATGCAGTTCCTTTGGGAACTATTTCGGCCTTCTCTTCTAGTCAGTGTGGAGCCAGCTCAGGCATAGCATCTCGCCGAACGTCAATCCGTCGCGGCATTCCTCACAAGTCTGTTTATTTATGAACCGGTTATTAAGCCAGGTAGCCGCGATTTCTAATTAAAACGCGTCAACTGGCCAGAGCAAATATGTTTTTGATGTGAATGGATTCCGCGTTGATTAAATGGGCGCTGGATGTGATCGTAGTACTATATAATTGTTGCTGATGACGACATTTCATTAAATTGGGATGGGTTTTAGCAAACTAAAGGTAAGTTTGGGGCAAGTAAGTATCTAGCGGGGAGTTAGATCCCCAGCGCCGCCATGTAACAATAACTTTTGTGGGTTATATGATAAGTTGTACACTAGCCGACCATCTTATGATGAAGGAAAACATCGTGAGGAGATCTCCACCTTCAAGCGACCGAATATGGTCAATCCAATCTGGTCAGGTTCCCATGTTAACAGGGAACGGAGGTCAGATGGCAGTCGCTCTACCTGATCTGCCAAATTCTGGATATTGATCCCGCCTGACCCCAGGCCTAAAATGAGAGCACAACCAGGATTTTACATACACAATAAGTGCTTCAGAGAGTTTGGAAAGTTATCTACCTTCTCCATAATAGTAACGCTCCGTACAGATGTTTCATATGTAAAACTAATAGTGAGCAAATGGTACAAGTACGTTGAAAATAATTATACACATAGCCCAAAGCTATTTCAAATATTTTTATAAATATTGAACCCAAGACCTTGAGAAGAACGAGGCCTGCTTTTAAGGGTTCCGCATTAAAACAAGGAACCCTTATAGTTTTGCCATTTCTTAGAAACTAGATAGCTGAAATTTTGTACGGTTATGAGGGCCGTTTAAGATTTAAAAAATATATTTAAAATATGCCTTTCTCTGTACTACAAGTGAAGGAAAAACATATAGGGTTTTAAAATATTGCGGGACAACGCAATCAACTACCGCGCAAAATGCATCAGCTGTTCTCTCAACTTTCCTCCATGCATTTCCAACAGGTGTAGGCATCCGAGGCCTAGCATCACAACACCCATTCGCGGGCCATTACGCCAGGTATGTGCGCAGGCGCCGGCCGCATGTCTATTTCGGTGGTCTTCAACTGGCGCGCATTAATCACACCAATGCACAATTTAATCACATCTGACGAGGGCATAAAGTATGCAGCGACCTGAATGGGATGGGGACGCGCTGCCGGCATCTCATTGTGGAAGGGATACCTACTGGCAAATATATCTCTACTAATAATAATATTATAAATGGAGAATATTTGATTGTTCGTCGTTTGTCGTTTTGTTTGTTTGTTTTTGGAATGGATAAACTGAACAAATTATCTCACATGTAGAAAGCTACATTATCTGCGAGAAACATAGGCTATATTTTATCTTTAAATATTGAAGATCTCTAAGAAAATTGCAATAATGTAACACAAGATATCAAAATGTTGCATATCTGCGCAACTGTCAGGGCAAGGTGTGTATAAAAGAAGAAGAGTGTAAGTAGGGGTAGGGGAAGAGGTAGAGTAGGGGAAGAATAATGTAGGGTTAGGATAGAGGTAAAGTAGGGGTAGGGTAGGCTAGGCATTAAATTAAAACCACCCGAACGAAGTCGCGCCGGGCAGCTGTTACCTACAAGTATCTAGCTCGTATTAAACTTAAATCGTTTACCGTCGGTTGTCCCTGTCCAAGGACCAATAAGGACCACTAATCCCGTGAAAATTCCTTTAGCGGGGTACGACTTTTACCTACACGTGTGGTAACTTCCTGTTTATAGAAGTATCATCATGGAATCAGATATTGCTTAATCGACTTTTTTTGTGTGAAGAGTCGTTTTCCGGTATGGAAACCTTGGAATTCCAGTTCTGCAGTGAACGCCGATAAAAATGATGAATGCATTTTCAGAAACAGAAATAGATAAAATCTTTTGACTTCCATTCGTTGAACTCATTAGTTTGTATTTGGCGAAAAGGTATTTTAACTCGGTGATAGGCGAGCAGACAGCCCACCTCATGGTAGCGTAACTGTCACCCTTGACTTGACGATGATTTATAAAAAAATATATAATAAATTGCTCTATTTAGCTACATAAATTAATAAAAATAAATATAAAAGATGTACCTCATTTACATCAACCTGTGTAATTGCTAGTGCACATCGCCTGCTGAGAATTTCCGGTGTGCGAAACATCTGCATAACGAACTCGACAGTCCGACAACGTTGCATTTATTTTACAAGCTTTTATATACCTGTCCCGGTGTGTGCTCGTAATAAAATTTTGCAAGGTGTACTAGACAAAGACACACACAACAGCCAGACACAGTATAGTATAGACATACAGACTTCTGCCCGACTTGAAATTAATCCCTCTCTCTGCATGAAGAGCAACATTGGTCACTGAGCAACCTTGTGTCAACGTTAATCGTTAAGAGAGTCTCATGCAACCAAATTAAATTGTGTCCAAAAATAATCAATAAAAAAATCATCTTGGCGTTAATGACCCGGTTGTGCTCTCGCGAACGTGGGCCCGGGTTCCTCCTTGACCATTGACTGCCACCTGATCTCCGCGACCCTGCTACATGGATTGGATCATGGTTACACATTCACTTACCTGAATGTGCAAGTTTCATCACGATGTTTTCCCTCACTGTTAAGAGCGTCAGTTAGTGCTCAACTAATGTAGGTACGTATAATTACGAAAAATAAGATTTTGTAACTGCAATGATTTGCATCATGGTGCATTATCACGTTTGTCTGAGCTGGTGTGTGCTGAGCCTAGTGATACTGAAACTATACTATATCCTACTGATTGAAACAGGTCGGTAGTGTACAATAAAAAAATCATCTTGACTTTAATGTCCCGGTTGTGCTCTCGCGAACAAGGGCCCGGTGTCCGCCATGACCACGACCCAGGATTTGGCATATCAGGTAATTACAGTAAAGCGACTGCCATCTGACCTCTGTGGCCTTGTTACCAAGGGAACCAGAACAGATTGATCATGGTTACACATTGAGTCGCCTAAATGCGCAGGTTTCATCACGATGTCTTCCCTCACCTTAAGGTTAGTGTTTAACTAATGGACATAACTCAGAAAATCCTCATTGGCTACAGTGAGTTTTAAATATAAAACATAATCATGATCACCTTGGCAATTTGTCCCGGTAGCGTCCCCACGCAGCACGCCCTATATATAATATTACCTACAAGTAAGTTGGTTGCCTCCAAAAATATATTGAGGAACAATTAAAACATCGCCTGCAAACCCTTCAAGAACAGCCATTAGCCGCTTAGACATCCCTCATTAACAAGACCGTTAGGTATACTATATCTATGGACACCGTCAGAACAGAGCACGTGGTCGCGTGCGTATGATATTTGCTGGTTCCCCAATCTAACAATAATTACCGTTACCAGCAAATTAAGAACGGTGCACGTCGGAGGGCGGCCACTCGCGTCGCTTGCGCCTGCGCACATCCGCATTCCCGCTCGCTCTGCTGAACTTGACTGCAGCCTGCAGGGCTGGCATGGCACTCAGCTAAGCGCTAAAGCGGTGGACGC
Organism: Blastobasis lacticolella; assembly: GCA_905147135.1. Taxonomy (NCBI): domain Eukaryota; kingdom Metazoa; phylum Arthropoda; class Insecta; order Lepidoptera; family Blastobasidae; genus Blastobasis; species Blastobasis lacticolella. The sequence goes on along the minus strand of LR990039.1, from coordinate 8,964,776 downwards.
TTGACAAAAGCGCTAGATTCAACGTTCAAAAACAACCTCAAACTTTGTAGTGCCAAAAGAGACAGATTTTAAAAATATGTAAATAAATACCACACAATCCCGCATAAATTTCGTGATTTATCACCTACTAACAAAAAAATACTGTTAATATTTCTGCGTTATTTCAACTTGTACAAAATTTATATTTTTTGGCATTGTCTAACCCACAAAATGCTAGATCCAGCGCCAAATATACTGAGGTGTTGGACTAGCTGTCGCGCCGGACTCCTCTCGGTGATACAGCATTGCTCCATGGCCTGTGCGGCTGGGCCATGTAAAATAAAGGCCGTGAAAGACACGAGAAAGTTAACTCGCTTAACATTAGTTGTGTGATGGTATCCGACAGAGTACCTATAATAATAGCACTAACTCTTCGACTAGAAATCAGCCAACTTATCTGTGAACTGACATTTGTTGCCACTGTCGCACTCGACGTTGCAGATATAAGTATGTGACAAATTCAATGAATAATATTATGACCCCAAGGTGATGATAATGCATCATGAATGCTTCCCACTTTTTCTGAAATAGATAAACCTACCTGTAACATACCTCAGTGTGACAGATATACGCCAGTTTTTAGAGTCGCTATGAAAACTGTCAGATATCCTGACATATGTGAAAATGTACGTAAAAAAATAAACGAACGTGTAATGTGGAGGCTATGGTAATATCCATAGGTAAGATGCATAATTATTATCAAAGACAGACCAGCCTCACCAGATCACCATCCTGTCGCCCAATCGAGGCTGGGGCAAATCCATCCATGAATATGGAGACAGTCCATCTGTAGGTTGTTAATGTTGATGATCTGCTGACGCGCTTCTGTCTGTTTACTCCCTTGATAAAACCAAAACAACGTGGATTTTACTAAGTTTTGTTTACTGACTTTTCTAAACTAACATAAAATTTACAAACAGTTTAAATTTTTCAAGGTTTTCACCAACAGTTAATTTATAGGAAAATAAAACCAAATGTCAACAAAATATCAGCCAATTATATTTTATTATAAAAATCAGTACTACAAGCTAATTAGCTAATTCTTAATGTAGGTATAAAAGTAGACGTGCCATGCCATGCCAAAATACTTACAGGTATTGCCTAATCTAATAGCCGATTAAATCACATCGTCTTCTGTTTGCATAATTATCAAGAGGCCACGTCGGATTAGGTACATTTTGATTTACGTTACCCTGTTTTCTACTACTTTAAAAATAGATCGCATTTTTAATACCTAATATTTACGTTAAAAATGGCAGTGTCGAGAATTACTGCCGAATAATGAACATACCTACTGAACCTATAGGGATGCATGTAAATCAATTCGATTCACATAATTTTCAAACACAATATCGGAAAATACACAGTATAGGAATACATATTTTATGCCAGTAGCGAAAACATACTAAAACTGTGAATAAAAAGTTATTATAGTATACCATCTCTTTCTTTAAAAAAAACTGTCCGCGTAATCGGTTTTTCATGTCATATTAATATAATTTGAGAATCATATATCTCAAAAATTATACAAATTATTAAATTGTTCAATAAAAAAGACATGATATCTAACCCAAATTTAATAGAAGTCTTTGATCTAGCCATATGGCGCCATTGTGAAAACAGACATTGACGTCTTTTAGATTTTAAAAGACACTAGCGCCTCCCTCACGTAAACTAACTAAAATAAATACGTCTTTGGATTTTTATATTTTGGAGTAATCACAAAAACGTGCAGAGTAAATAATATTAAATACATCAGCTTAAAATGTAATACCTTAGTATCATTCTACAAATAAATACGTTGTAATTCATAACCCTTCCTGATGTCTCCTTTGCACGTGTAGCTCTCGTGAAATAATTAAAACGTGATACATTTATACTGTTATGTCAAAAGCAAAATGTTTGTCCTAGAATATGTTAATGATACTGTGTGATTAAGTAGCTTTTAACATCCGCGTTGTGTGTTTTGGAGATAAGATAATCATTTACGTGTAATGTTTGAGGTATTTCAAAAATACTTATGCACAAAGTGTAGGTACACGGGGCATTATACAGAGAGAATAATTTATGAAATATTATACTTATTTATATACTGAAAAACAGTATTTACAGCCCACATTTTAGGTTGATAAACGAAGTCAACGAGACACAACATCAATTTTCTAAATTAAATAGGTATACATTGCTGATAAACTTGAGCCACATAGTAAAAAGGTAGAATAGTTTACTGTTTACTGATATCCGTGACGCTAGGACTGGAGTAAAAAACTGGGGAGTCGGTGTTGTACGATGTCTGAGTCGCGTAATAAATCTGTTTTTCTGCATTTTGAGCTAAATTCTTAAGCAGGTTCTGTTGCTCCATCAGAAGGGTGTTGAGATGCCTCATCTCTTGATCAATTTTTCTCAAGTTAAAGGTGGTCTGATCGATTTTGTCTTGCATGCCTTTTATCTCGACGTTTAGGTTGTTGTCGGTCGTCTGATTCTCTTTAGTAAACTTGGAGGAGTACTTGTTCTTGTGCAAAATCTCTTTGACTGACTTTCCTGTTGTAACTTTGTTGATTTGCGCCAGTTCATACGCAGCCATCATTATGTCAGTGGGGAGTCTGTTCTCGCGAGGATTCAGCGGTTTTACGCTCAATATTACCTTGCCAGCTTCGGGAGAGACCAGTGCAGTTCGATACACATACTTGTGCAGGCACTTTGGTAACAGGGCGCTGAACATTCCCATCTCCACGAACAAGATTAGTTTAGTTTGCCTCACCAGTTTAGAAAGCCCAGCGGTCTTTCGCAATCCTTGGATATCATGTACAGCTATACCAACAAGCAAATTCATAAGTATTATAGTTACAAACATAAGAAACAAAATGAAAATAATTTGTGACGATAATTCAAATATCAGAGGTGGGTCTTTTTCATTGGGATCGTTCACGAGAATATTTAAGTTTAACTCGCCCACCATCATTGACAAAGTACTAATGAAGCCCATCAATGGATTCGCAAACATTTCTTCATTTGGGAATACAACGCAGAAGCATATTGTAAATCCGAGTAATAAACAAATATAAGCAAGAAGTAATTTTAAAAATTCGCTCAGCACTTTCTGATACATAGCCACGTAATCTCCAAACATGGGCAGCTGGCCCATCATTAACATCAAATTAGTCCACGCTCCTAACACTGCGTAGCCACCTACATGGTTTTGCCAACTGTAATCAGTATGGATATTATACAAAAAGAATACGGAAAGTAAGACGAACCATTCCATTAAATTTTCAAATGTAGTAAAATACTGCTGAATACTCGAATAGCCCGTAATGCCAGCTAGTTTTCTTGAGATCTCAAACACAGTAATTCCCATTAAGATCCACCTCTCGTATTCTATGGGATTATCTTCTAAAATATCTCGTATTATAGACTCTTGTTGGCAAAGTTCGTTTAAAACACCATACTTTTTTGAATGAGAACCCGTGCATGCTTTTACAACTGCTGTCATAACATAAATAGATAAGAATAAAACAAACAAGAAGCAGAAAATAAGTCTCGCCAAATAAAATTTTCTTATTTTTCGCCACTTCATAAATAAAAACGCTGAGCATAAAGGGTGTTGGAGTATATCCTTTTGACCTTCATCTACTAAACTATTGAGATAAGTGATTTCTCGAGGATAGGAAAATTTTAAAAGCCTACCAAAATCAAATTCAATCTGTACCTCTTCATTTACTTCGATCGGATTGCTAAGTGATATACCGCAGTCTAAATTATATCTTAATATTGCAAGAGATTTTGGTGTTTTTCTAGCTATAACACTAAGTGCAGTGTGTCCTTTTTTGGATTTTGACGTAACATCTGCCCCCAAAAATATTAACGTTTCGACACACGGTGGTAAACCATCCATAGCTGCCAAATGCAGAGGAGAATATCCATACTCATCTTTTTTATTTACTTGACCGCCCCAACTAACAAGCACGTCTATTATATCACAAGCACGTTCAGATCTGGTCACAGCAGCATGCAATGGTGTTCTTTTGTCGTAGTCTTCGGCGTTAGGATCTGCATTACCGTCTCTCAAAAGTATTTCAACACATTCAATGCTCGAGCATCGCGCCGCCATATGAAGGGCTGTGAATCCTTTGTAATTTTTTGTATTAGAATTGGCACCTTCTGCTAATAGAAGTTCTAAACACTCTGCATATCCTCTAGCTGCCGCCAAATGTATTGCAGCACATTCCTTGTCTCTTGCCTTAGTTACACTGTTTACTCCAATCTTAGTTTCTTTCAATAAATATGCCAGACATCGTTGTGCGCCCAATTCAGCGGCTAAATGTAACGCGTTTAATCCACCTGATGTGACATAACTTGGATCTACACCTTTTTCTATAAATAGTTCCATACATTCCAATGCATCACTTCTGACAGCACAATGCACGAGATTATCTTCACAACCTGCTCGCTGTACCACCGCGTGTAACGAAGCGAAGTTGGCTATTAGTACCTCGGCTACTTCCAACGAGTTCCCGAAGGCTGCACAATGAAGGGGAGCAAAGTATTTCGGTGCGAAGTCAACATCCGCGCCACGAGATATCAAATAAACTGCTGCCCTTCCGGCACCACTAAACGCTGCTAAATGTAGAGCTGTTAGCCCCGCAGGTTCGGAAGTGTGTATATCTGCCCCTGAATCTAAAATCGTTGGTAACAACTCGTCACGTGATAAATATGAGGCCCAAAGCAACGTCAAGTTCACGACAACGTCTGGTGCTGAACTAATATGTTCTTCGATGTTATCCACTGTTATTAAACCACACTCGACGTCGTCGAAAAATCTTCCGGCACCTAATACATATGCTTTTTCACATAGACCTCTCCTTATGACTTCGTCGGTCAGTCTGGCTTTGGGATCCGGTGCCATGATGTCAAAACTTTTGTACATATTGAGTGCATCTTCAGCCGGGGGCGACGGGCCAACAAACAGGTATTCCTTGGCCGTGCCAGGTTCACGGGCAGACTCGACTAGGTCGATATTTCGTATATGTCTATTAACCAAGGGTACTTCTTCCCGGGACCTTGCACTGTAGATGCTGGAGAGTGGGCTGCGGGGGCTCGTCCTGGGCGTCTGGAGGGGCGAAGGCCACCCCATTTCGCGATACCCGAAGTTGTCCATGGCTCGATCGCTACTGACACCAGTCGTAAGCATCTTCGCATTATCTTATCGGAGAAGATGCTTTGTTTTATAAGAGCACCGACAACTGAGACTTCTGTTTGTTATCATGATTTATGGGATTTTCACTGCGCATGAATTATTTTCATATATTTTGGTATGTCGTAACTCATTTAGAGTTTATTGGAAATTATAAGCACCAGGATTCTGTACACTATCTACATCTCCATTCAAAAGTAGTAAAATGACTTACCTAAAAAAGGCTTTAATGTAATTTGATACAAATATAAAATACGTATATATCTATACTATTCGAAATCGTAGTTGTAAGGGGGCTACTTCATAAAAAATGTTAGCACATAACATCCGTTCATTCATTTGCGCATTTTAATATTTTGAACTGATATTATGAGTTATTATTTTCTATTAAATAGACGCAACGTGCTCTCAGATGAGACAAACTAGATTCAAAGCCATTCTGTGACAGTCCATCAACCTCGTTCCCCCGACCACTGTTGACTCGTCAACTACATTACAACCGTGCACAAATATTTGTATTTGCGCACAGAGCATTACCTTGTGCAATCCCTTTATTTCTGTCGCCTTTCCTACGCTTACAACGATATGAAGCAAAAAGTGTTTATTTGCTTTGTTGTTCGCCTTTTTGAAATGACAATCCCTGGAATAAATGACGACTACTCGATTTCTCGCACGTCATTATTTTCTTTCTGTGTACCTATTTTATAAACTTTTTGTCTTTTCTAACGCCTTAGCGGAGTTACCGGTAAATAATTTCCAATGCTCACGAACACCCATATTCAGAAACGTGACTATGAGATCTCATACTGCGCACAAACGAGGGTTCAAAAACCTTTTTACAGACTATGCTTGAGCAGCGATTCGCACCTGTGTCCGTCAAAATGAACAGCTTCGGTCCGCAAAATTAAGCTCCATTTAAAAAAATTACCAATGTTATGTCCGATTACATTAAACTTGCACGTGCATGATATGGAAAGAGCTTCCCGAAGTCTTTCCTTTGTACTACAACTGGCGTTCTTCAAATGGCATGTTTACCTTAATGGCCGGAACCGCCTTCGCTCCCCTAAGGTCCTGGGCGAAGGTGGCCGCTTTCCATCCGGTGAATCGTCGTGACGATTAAGTTGATTTAAAATATTCCTAATAAGAAAAAGCATTGCACCAACACCTACTTTACGTGAAAACGGAACGCTGCGTTTACTTAGCAAAGAGCCACCAAAGAGCACTTTTAGAAGTGTCTTACTTCGCATAGTAACGCTCCTTTACTAGATTATGTATCGTTTGTGAAAACGGGTGTCTTTTGTCGCCTTTTTCATTTTCATTAAAATAAACATAATCATATCTGTGCATTATCTGTGACACGATTCACATTTTCTCTTTCACAGTAAGATAATATCTGAATGAACAAACATTCAGTACGACAAACAATAAGTTATATTCGTATGCCTTTTCCTTATTTGGAATATGTCTACGGAACTCGAAAAGTAACTCAATTTCTAAGTATTTAGTATTTTCCCAATATGCTAAACTGTATATTTGCGTAGTCATCATGATAAAAAATTATAATATCATCTTCAAGGCTTCGCCTTGATCGATCCGGGATGTGGCAGATCAGGTAATTACAGTGGAGCGACCGCCACGACTTTTATTGGATCTTCGTTACATATTCTAGTTTCATCACGATGTTTTCCCTCACCGTAGAGCATCGGTTGGTGTTCAATTACGTAGATACATAACTCAGGAAAAAAGTCATTAGTAGGCTCTTACTAACTGTTCAACTGTTCCCATGATCTGGGATCTACAACTTTTATATTACGAATTGTCTTCCAATCACGTAGGCACTCGGTATACTCAAAGGCGCCGCACTGGCGGCGTCCCTTACTCAATGACGCGAACAAATCAACGAAACACTTGCCGTACAGCTTTACAGCTTATCTTGTCGGTTGTCGCACATAATTTATTCATAAATCGAATCGAAACTGCCTAGCTCGCGTGGCACTGCATCTGCGAGATCGGCGAAAAACTGCCCGACATCGGTGTGCTCGACCGGGGAATCGAACCGACGGCGGCTCCGATACCGATCTGCGACCCATAGGGCCGCGACACCCGCCGCACCGCCATGGAAATTAATAGACTAACTAATAAACAAAATAGATTCGCTAAGATACGAGGAGTAAGGCTTTGTTTGTAGGGTTGCGTTGCATTGTAGGTAGAAGAAGAGAGAACAATATAATTGCGGATTGGTGACATGATACAAAATCCTCGAAATATACAAGTAGAACTTTTACTTTTAGTATATTGGTAAATTAACTTATACGAGTCAAAAAGCAAAGTTAGTCATTATTCCGCTATCTCGTGTATTTCTTTAAATACTTATCTCCTAGAAAGGTCCGCATAGGAGGACGATACACGATTCTGAATCTGTTGATAGATGAGAACTATCCCACAATAAAGGTACGTGACATATTTAAACTCTAACCAGATTTAATAGGTCCATTTATCATCTGTAAGCGGGCCAGTAATTACCTATGTAAAACACTATTTCCTGCCTGTCTGGCTGTATTAAAAAGGGCCTTTATCCCGTCTGCATCGATCGAAATTAATTAAGAGTCGCAATAAAGCATGGCAGATGGCTCAGGGCCGGTCCTCGTCCATCATTCAGATAGCAAAGTCCGCCGCATCTCCATGCTAACGCGGACTTACCTACCTATAACGAAAACAGACTAATCAGATGATGCAGTTTCTATGACTGGCCTTGCAAGTTTGAGTGACTTGCACTAATTTGAAAGGGACCTAAAAATAACAATAAAAAAATGAGAGGAAATAGTATTAATTGTGCGTTAAGCTAAAAATAGTTTTTTAACTGTTTGTAACAGTGTCTATAAACAGAGCACAATATTTGCGGCTCGGTTTTTTAATTATTTATTAGTTCTGAGGCTCTATTTTTTTATCGCCCGCCTCGATTCGAACGGTTTTCAATTTTACATTTCGGCATTTAAATTCAATATTTTTTAAATCACATTGGCCACACCGAAAGAGTACGGTCCAAAAATAGGGAAAATCCGTTTCAAAATATCGAATATTATTTTTCATAACGAAAATCAAAATTGAAACCCGTTCGAATCGAAGCGAGTGATTTAAAAACACTCAACCCTGGTCCACACTCAACACCGCAAGTAAAAATGCTTGATCGCAACGTTTACAACTGGGTACTTTTAATTGCTGGTAAAATAAAATGAAGATCTAATGTTCAGAGGTAGCCTTGCTGCAAAGGCGCGGGCTAGCGAGCGTTCAAAAACAAACAATTGATTGTAAATCGGCGCATGAACGAATGGAAGGGCGGTGTTTACACACGGGCGATGCATGGTTAGAATACATTTTTAAGATGCTTTTTGACTTTTAGAGACGTTGTCTTTTTCTAGGGGTGACTATTTCTGGATTCCTCGTGCGTGAGAGCACAACCAGGATAATAACGCCAAGATGATGACAATTTCTGGATTTGACCACTCTTCTTAGTGGCAATTGCCAATTCTAAGGACGACCATTGCAGACAGACCAGTGAAAAGCGGAAACAATTTACACGATACCTATCCGAAGGATGTAAGTTTGTACCTACTTTATATAAATTTTTGTTTCTAAAAACAATATATGATTTATCGAAAGTTTTGGATTACTTTATAAAAAAACATTATTCGGCCGTGTGGTGCCCGGCAGAGTAGAACAGCACCAAAACTTTCATGGAAGAACACTCGCGGGTGTGTCGTACAAGGCGACTAATATTTTCGAGACAAAATATCTAGAGTCTCCGTAGCCTACAAAATGGGCAGCAGCTTTTCACTCGTTACATTTATAACACTGCGATCTCCAACCCGCCTTCCAAGCGTTAAGATTATGTCAAGAACCTCCTCTTTCTTGGGAGAGGCCCCAAGTCATGCAATGATCTATTATGGGTTGTGATGATTACTGGTGATGATGATTGGTGTTGTTTTTCGGTAATTGAGCGGAACAATGTTTACCTTTTATTATATGTAAGACTAGACAGGCAATTGGCCGGAATTGGCCGCCATCTCACCTGTTAGTAAGTGACGATGTGGCCGAAGATGGAGCCCGTCTTGGAACAGCTTACTCATTCCAGCTTCCAGGCGTCCAGATTATATTGATCAGGGAACACACTCACTATTTAGGCAGCTGTTGTGAAAGACAACAACGTTTGCGCCTAGGTCGCGCGTCTGCACAGCCTCTAACATTCCGCACCGGTATTGATTCAAAATATAGCCAGCACCGTACTGTTAATAAGGGAATAAAGCTTATGATTGGCTTGCCATAATCCCCATTGTTACCGGCACGTGCCACTCGGCAGTAATGCCGAATTGCACCGAGGAGAATGTAAACACTGTGGCGATTCGTTTCTGCTAATTTAATCATGTTATTGTGTACCTACTAGACTCTAGAGCCTGTGTTCCGAATAGCGTCGACTGTCGGTACTGTACAGTATGCATATATTCTTTATTAGATACATAGTATAAAACAAAGTCGCTTCTCGCCGTCTGTCCTTATGTATCTATGATGTACGCTTAGATCTTTTTAACTACGCAACGGATTTTAATGCGTTTTTCAACAATAGATAGAGTGGTTTAAGAGGAACGTTTATAACAAAGGCAAAAAGGTTAGGTAGAGGTGAAGTTAAATATGTGTTGATTGCCTGAAATCTAGTGAAAACAACTTTTTTTTTGGCATGGTAAAAGCAAAACCAGACTTTTCTGCTGAAAGGTACAATGGAAAAAGGTGAAAGGAACAAATCAAAAGTATATAAAAAAGACGGCAACAATGTGGACATCTCCCAATTTTTTCCAAGTAGCTTATGATATCACATGAATATGTAATTAATCCTTCTCGAGCCCTCTCTCGACACTTCCATTCACATTCGCACGATTTTCCGAGACCTCTCGTCAGCCGTCTCGCAACCACTTTCTCGACATGTCCAGACCATCTCAGCATTCATCATCCTTCAAACTCTTATCACACTTATTCCTCATTCTATTTTCCTTACTACATGGTGCGTACGTAATGCTTATGATACATTAAATAATTTGATTATTCACTGAAATACTATTAAATAGTCCCTTTTATAACAGGTAAAATAAATCCTGGCAAATTAAGATTTATTTTTATCAGAATTACCAATCTCATAATCTCATTACCCAGAACGGCTTAGGAGCAGTTAAAAATATACCTACCTATTCATACAGGCATGAGTCACACATCGTTAAAGCCGGTTTCTTACTACTACAACTTGACATTATATGACTTTAATTTTCAAGCTCATATCTAGGGTTGTCAAGTGGTTCATAAGCCACTAGTCAAGTAGTTTTTGCGTGAAGCAGTTACAATTATCGCAACACCTTTTAGCAATTTTATATTGATAATAAACATAGGCCTCTCCCGAGCCTTTCATAGCTATCGACTTTGTGCCTGCTGCATCCACCAGCTTATTACGATTTTCAAATAGCCGTCCCTCCATCTCGTTGGCCATCACAGGCTGGTATGGTTTTTGTCTAGCTGAAATCACTCTGAGCCTCAGTGTAGCCTTATTAAGTTTGCTCGATTGTAGGTGGTCGCAAATAGAAAAAGGCTTAGTCTTGTCAGGCTTAATAATATGGCCGGCCCATTATTAAGCCTGATCATTAACCTAAAACTCGAGTTATCGATATTAATTTCAGTTAGTATTTCATTATAGCAGTATGTAAGAAATTTTACTCTTAAAATTATATAATTGTAAGTAAGTATACCGTTTTAAGATATCTGCTTACCTGCTGTTCTTTCAATCTTAAATAACCATTGACAATTCAATTATCATATTATTGAAATCTGAAGGATTTATTCCAATAAATATTTACCTAATAGAAATAAATTAAATAAAGCTGATGCTAAATTATAAAATAATATTTACATATAAAAAACCAAACCTAAATCTTAACTTTGTTTCAAGCTCGATAGCCCTACCTACGTACCTACTCCTTTAAAACCCTTTCTTAGCGACAGCCTAGATGAGCAGTTTAGATAACAATTAGTTGGCGTTGTAAATGTGAGTAGGTAAGATAAATAATGTATACCCTGTATGTGTAACTTTATTGTTAAGGTTTCCTAATCTTCTACTGACACCTTTCCTCTATACAAGTATAGGTACATACCGGCAAATGTCTAGTCACCGGAAAGTCATATAAATTATATTAATTCCCGCCATCTTATTACTTATCGCTTCCTTTTCATGTGTTTCCTGATAACGACGCGCGTTAGCAGGTAGGTACAAAGTACAATTTCATAATTTATCAATTAGCGTAGTTTACTAATATTTTATAGACATACGATTATTACTTACAACAACAGACATGCTCACCTAATAAGAGAATCGTTGAAAATATAGCTATTACATTAGGTCTACCTATCGCAGGTACTATATTACGCAGGTAACGTTCGTGTATGTAAAACTTCTAAACCGATTTCGAATATTATAAGCCCACACAGTCAAGCGTTGGTCGTGACTGGACCAAGGGGATTTTTCCCCGAGTGATTCAGGGAACAATTTGCTCGCAAAAGTAGATATATCCCGCGGAATTGGTAGTTCGATAGGAAGTCCATAGAGTTTCACACTGCCAGTAGATGAAAACCGAAGAGAGCCTGAAGCAGCTGGAAGAAAGAAAGCGCTGAAGCTGTTCTGAGGCAAAAGATCAAGAGTCTCCGTAGTCTGGAAAATGGGCCGCATCATTTTCCATTGTTATATTTAAACACTGCGAGCTCCAACCCGCCTGCTACTCGTAAGCGTGGAGAGTATGGCAATAACCTCCCCTTTCGTGGGTGAGGCCCTAAGTCCTGCAGTGGACTGTTACGGGCTGTGATGATGCAATGTAATGTAATGATAAAAAAAAAACAGCTGACGTCCCATCCCGATCATTATTATCTTTGCTCAGCTCAATTGTTTCGTGTTTATCCCTTGAAACACACTGTACACTTTCATGTAACGTCAGTTTACTAGTAATAAAACAAAACTTTTGCTACGTCGGTGGCACGTCGGTGCATGCCACTTGCACGACATTGTGGTCTAAGCTGGGTATATCTTGATGAGTAGTGGAGTGGAGCACACGTTGCTGATCCTTTAATGCGCTCGGCTCTGACGAGGCCACAGTGACGCTAAGACGCGTGCGCGTTCGCATAGCCGCTGCGCCTGCGCACTGCCAAGCTGACAAGAGTGATGGGTCGCAGTATTAGGTACAAGAAACTGTTGCTTGAACAGGAGGCTAGCTGGTTACTGTTTTCATTTGGAGGAAATAGAGATTTACTCCCGTATTTATTTGAATGGTAATCGGCACTATGCGGCTGTCAAAATGAATCGTATAGCCGCATTGAATGCTTCACTTCATTATCACAGCCCATAACAGTCAACTACAGGACTTCGGGCCTGTCCTACGAAAGGGTAGGTTATTGCCATAATCTCCACGCTTGGCAAGCCGGTTCGCCGTGGAATAATATGACAATGGACGGTGCTGTCCATTTTTCAGCCTACGGAGCCTCTAATTTTTTGCCTCGAAAATATTAGTCGCCTTGTACGACACCCACGAATGTAAGGGGTTAGTGCTATTCTATTCTGCCAGAAATCTCGCACTTCAATTAGCAGACGAGTAAGTACTAGGTAGAACGCTACCTTGCCATCTTCAGGTACTGTTTACCCCAATGTATCGGCTGGTATGAGCGACGTTAGGACAGCTTTCCAGAACATGTAAAAACATTAAATCTCTATAATTCCACCGCTACAGTTCCTAGCTTGATCGATCTCGCCCGACGTTGAATAAATCAGGTGAATGCTCTACAAAACCTTTAATATGGCAAGGTAAGGATATCAAGTAATTGCTGATACCGAGCAGTCTAAGTAGGTACCTAGCGGTCTGTGCTCGGATATAATTTAATATGCAAGATTCTGTCAGTCCGTATCAGCAAGCGGCTGTGGAGGACAGGAAGGGAATAAAGATATAACAGCTGTCGGAATGACCACGCCAGTTTAAAATTAACTATGTAAGTAAGAAATTGATAAATCTTTTAATAATAAAAAGATCCTAACCGCGTGTAGACATCAAGACAAGGGATCATCGACAATACTGTTTGTATTGGCTGCCTCCGCCGTTGGTTGTAATCAAGTGGAAGAAATTGGTATTGAGTTGCACCTGCCCTTTAGAGTGACTTTTCTTATTGGTGTTTTCTCACAAAATCATAGGATTGCTTAAACAAAATATACAGGCGTTTTAACAATGTATGATGTATTTTTACATTCGTTCTGCAATGTGAACTAAGGTGCGGATGAGAACATTTTATTTTCATTTTGTTCCCGTAATTCCATTGGGTGATGATTAAGGAAATTGAACCTTGTTGTTATTCTACAAAAAATTCCCCACACCATCGCTATCAAACAATAACGAATCAAAAACGACCATAAATACATAGAGATACCTAGGTTCATAGCCTGGTCATGTGAAATAATGTCACAGTTGGGCTCTCGTGCGCGAGGGCCCAAAGTCCGCCTTGACCATGATCTAGGATTTGGTAGATTACAGTGGAACGACTGTCATTTGATCTCCGTGACCCTGTAAACAGAGAAACCTGGCCGGATGGGTTGGATCATGGTTACACATTCAGTCACCAGAATGTGCACATTACGTCACGATGTTTTCTATCATTGTAAGAGCATCGGTTAGTGTTCAACTAATGTACCTACGTAACCTACATTATCTCGGGAAAGAGTCTATTACAGATGGCGGCACAGGGGTTCGAACCCGGTACAAGTCGGACCCATTAACCATTAGGCCACCGAAGCTACTGAAGTAAATAGGTAGGTATATATTATTATAAGACATCGGATTTATATGCATTCACATAATAATTTGCATAATAACTTGGTATTAAGAGCTTTATTGCATAATTTAGCACTGTTTTGCAGATCGTGAATATTTTATCATTTTTTCATTTTAAGTACCTACCTATATAAAAATCCTGGTGTCATACATTATAAAATCTTATGCATATACTATCAATGACACACGTAAAGCCATGGTCTCAAGAGATATATGCAAAAAGGTGCCGTTTTTCCAATTAAAGGTCATTTTCAACCTATGTACCTATAAATTTATTTTAGAAGAAGAGAGTGTATCATTTATGGTAACCAAAATTTTCTTGATGTTTTTAATAACTAAATATAAGTAGGTCTACTTAACGAATTTTCTAATTACTTTCGATGAAATAAAATAATAGAACTTAGACCTACCTAAGTTCTATTATTTAGAAGTCAGGAATTTTCTTTTCTTCGTGTATATTCGTTTTCAAGCATATTTTGACACTTTATTGCGAATAATCCGATGTCTAATTATCATCTTAAGCTTGTAACTACACAATTTTCCTTTCGAGCAGGTACCTACCTGCCTTGAAAAGCGCAATAGATATTACTCTCAGTTGACATTGAAATAATTAACTCAACCAGCAATTTTCAACAATTAGTTAGTTAGCCCTACCTAACTAGGTCATCTGTCGGTGTCGGTCGAGCTGTCGATTTAACAGCCGTGGCGTGTCGAGCGCAATGAGTTAACTGGTAGTACCTACCTGTCCATATTTCTGTGTCCGACAAGATTATAATTTACTAGTGGACCCGGCGCGACTTCGTTCGCGTACTCCTACTTTACCTCGCCTTTTTTTTGCTTAGTAACCTTCCTCTTGAATCACTCTATCTATTGTTGAAAACCGCATTAAAATCCGTTGCGCAGTTTAAAAGATCTAAGCTTACATAATATTACATAGCTTACTTAATATACATATACTTACATAGGAATATATATTAGTGGTACAGACGGCGAAAAGCGATTTTGTTTCATACCCTATATCGATAGATAGATAGTTGTTTTATATATGTACTAACGAAGTGTATTAAGTCTTGGAGAGATAAAGAAAACTTTACCGAAGTAGGTAACTAGGTAGGCACTATATGTGCATAACTTCCGTTTTCGCCTGCAATATCCTATCTAATCTAATAAATGCTGCATTTTCTATAACAATTATAATATAATGTCTACAGACTGCAAGAATACAGAGTTCGAAATATACCTTCCTAGCATTTACTATTACTATAGGTAAAACCTATAATTTAGTAGAGATAAATAGAGATTCATAGGAATCGTAGGTACTTATATTCGTTTAGCTACGGCTAACGTTTTGCTTTGTATTGCTGCTGCGACCTTACGGGCAGTGTTCCAAAAAAGTCACATTGCTAACATTTTTTTTGCAGGCATTTACGTGCCATGAAAACGAATAAGTTTATTCATACGATTGCAATATTTTAATTAATTATTAGGTACCACTAGGACGAAATTATTCATTCGTATACAGGTAGACGAAAAGTCGCCGCTGTTGAACTGTATTAAAAAAACGAACTTTGAAGCGTGTCGACGATCGCGTAGAGTGACACTTTAATAGAGAATACAGATTTGTGGCTATTGATGGCGAATTCAAAAACGGTCCTCCAGGCCGGCAGCGGCACCGCCGATCCCCAATCGCATGATTCCACCCCTCTAGAAGGACGCCACAACATGCATTTCGGATATTCAATGGCCGTGTGGTGTCCGCCAGAGTAGAGTCGAGGCAATAGATCTAGAATCTCCGTAGGCTTTTCCATTGATTTCCATAGCAATACCCCCCCCCCCCTGCAGTGGACTGTTACGGGCTGGGATGATGATGATTCCAGAGGGTGGTATCATGCGACTGGAGATCGGAGGTACCGTTCCGGGGGCAAGAATAGGCCCGCAAGACCAGGATGCATAATTGATCATCATAATAGCACGAGTCAATGGGTACCTAGGTACAGACAAATTGTAAATAGGAAATACCTAAGTAAGCACATCATATCATCAACCATACGAGGAAAAGTGAATATTATGTATTGAAGACCGTTATTTATAACCGCACATTTCTATGACCAAGTCTCGAGACATTTGTTATAAGTAGGTACTTATTTATAATAAGTAATCTAAGTGTTATCACTTCACTCTGAATCTGTCTAACCAAAGTTCGTAGAATGCTTTTCTGTCTGTCCATAGAGTGTGGGAAATCAATCACCTGTAGGTATTACCCAGCACGCATAAAATGGCATTGGGTATTTAATTGGTCTACGTGTCCCAAGCGCTGCAGTATTAAAACAATGGATATTGATGGCGTAGGTTTCCCAAGTTCATAAAAGCCCAGATATTTTATAGAAGCCTACTTAATTAATAGGAAGCTCAATACTGTTTAACGTAATTTACCTACAGCTGATTTTACCTACCCACGCATCATAGTTTTGTTGTTCTATCGAATTAGATGTAGGTACTTACTTGTTGTAGGATAAGTACCAATTACGTTATTTATTTGACACGGATTTGAATGGTACCTACTCGCAGCGCAAGGCGATCTAGATTCTCGACATTTGCATACATACCCTGTCAACTCCTGCGCAGCTAGACCTCAACAAAATGCCTAGGTTAAGACGCCTAGGCTTATGTAACAGGTATTATAAATTCAGTTTACTTAGGTACCTAGTACCACCTGGTAGGTGTAATTCAGTAAAAAGGTTAAATAACTTGATAATAAAATATTGCTCGTGATACACTTGGGGCACCGTGGTCATCGTAGAATGAGTGATCGGGACGTTGTATTATTTAGTTATTTAGTAGATAGGTAAGTAGATTCCATCAAGAGCTCATATTAATAGTCCACTGCTGGACTTGAACCTCTTCCGTAATAGTGGAGGGTAATCTTCGCCGTGTGGTGACGGACAAGAATAGCACCAACCCCTTACGCTCATGGGTGTCATACAAGGCGACTAATGTTTTCGAGGCAAAAGATCAAAAGTCTCCGTAGTCTGGAAAATGGGCAGCAGCATTTTCCATTGTTATATTTAAACACTGCGATCTCCAACCCGCCTGCGTAGCGTGGAGATTATGGCAATAACCTCCCCTTTCGTGAGAGAGGCACTAAGTCCTGCAGTGGACTGTTACGTGCTGTGATGATGAATCTTCGCCCTTGACAGGCAGGTTGATTGAAGATCGCAGTGTTGAAAATATGCAACAGATAATGCTGCTCTGCCCATGTATTGGTTCAAATACAGTAGGAGGTATCTGATGGTCTGCCTGTACCTAAAAGAGCTGGCTCGTGTCTCGGTCAACGGATCAGCATCGCTATCCAACGAGGTAATAGGGATGCGCCGATCCGATCCGATCTTTTAGAAAATCGGATCGAAAGCCATACGATCCGTCGATTTTTGGATCGGATCGAGACAATACGATTTTTTGGCGGATCGATACAAAACTTTAAAGATCGGATCGCATGGATCGTATAAACTGGATGGCGGTGTTTATCTACATCTAAACCGACCGACCGGTTAAGACCGAACTTGATCATTTGTTTACGTTACGTTCCAAACTTTGATTGTCTGTCTTGTCTTTCTGTCTGTCTGCCTGTTACGCTTTCACGCCTATACTACTGAACCAATTTTAATGAAATTTGGTACAGAGATAGTATGCTCCATGGGGACGGACATAGGCTTCTGGGCATGGATCATCCCTCCCGCGATATAAAATATAGTCCACGCGAGTGAGACTGCGGGACGAAAGCTAGTTAATAAAAAAAGGGATTTTTTGTTCATCATTATCCACTTTATTAGTTTCCCTCTATAAACGATTCTTTTTTCGCGATTTGTACTTATTGTGTCATGTGACACTCACATTACGTTAAAAAGGCGGCCACAAGACTTGTTCGTATTTATAAGTGCATGCAATGTTTTTTTTAAATAATAAATAACTAATAATAATTGGCTTGCTTTTTAGCATCCGATCCGGATCGATTTCCTTGATATCGGATCGACGGCATGCGATCCAATCTACGAGCGGATCGACGCATTACGATCCGGTCCGATCCTTTAAAATCGGATCGATGATCTGGATCGCGCATCCCTACGAGGTAACGCAGCCAGATTTGTGGGCAACATTCCGGTGGGCAGCGGTGTGGAGCACTTTTTAATTTTTAGTATTTTCTAAGTAACTATGTGATTTGTTTATTGTTCCTGTAGATATTTTGGGTATACCTTAATAAATAAAAAAGCCTCAGCTATGACCTTTACGGCATCCGTCAATGATGTGGTTGATGCCAGGTAACAATGCTCGTAGGTATACCTACATCTAGATACCAGCCAGAGGTATCTATTGTCTGTCTGTACAAGAAAATTTGTTTAATATGTGTAACTAAAATTTTATATTTTTATATGGTGTCATGTGGTATCCAGCAACCTAGATACGGTAGATAGAATAGGAAAGGCATGGCTTCGGCCAGCGTGACGTTTCGCCCTCCCCCCGCTCCCCGCGATCTCCCGCCCGCGCTCACATCGCATCTCGGGGCAGGCATGGACTCAGGTAGCCGGCGATCGGCCGCTGGGGTGACAAGCGCTGCGTTTGTACTGCAGTTTTTGTATTTTTTTTAATGGACAATAGGCTTGCATTTCATCTTACCTGATGGGGAGCGACGATGAGTTCGATAATGCAGCATGCTTGCCTAGAAGACAGACTTACTCTTGACTTGAAAGACTTCCAGATTCATTGATTTAAGTTGAATCTAGGTCAGATGTATTGTATTGATATGTAAATACCTTTTTACTACCTATATTGTATGTTAACCTAACCAATTGCTGACACGTGAAACGGATTCAAAGTAAACTTCATTTTAATGTAGTAAATTATTAAATTATTGTAACACGTTTCATCATTTTAGATTTTAGATTTTTTTAAAGTTACACAATTTTACCTATACATATTTACAGTATATTGTTAATATATTGTCTTGGTTGAGTATAGTAACAATAATATCATTATCAAATGATCATTTCACCACGTTGACGAAATCCTGATCATGATCCTCGCCTATCTCGGTGCTGGCCCGCAGCACGATGCCGGTGCCGGCACGTGGCAGAGGCTGCTGACGTGCATCAGGTAGCACGCGGGGCCGGCGAGCTGTCCGCTCCGCCGTATAGACGTAGGGTAGACCAAATTTCTCTCTGGTGTTTTGTATTATCAGTTTTTACAACAGATCACACATAGGTAATATTCAACGTTTTCTTAATCTAGTACCTATTATTAGATTTTCTGTGGAGCACTTAAGCTGGAAAAAAAATTATATTCTATTTATACCTTTATATTTAACACTGTTATAGTATTGTACAGCTGTACTATTGTTGCTACCTATTCGACATAGGTAGAAATACATCTACCTCATGTCGAATAATTGTCTCATTTAGGCAGGTACCATACCACCACCAACCACCATATCTACCAGGTAGGTCACGTACCTACCTACCGTACCTTCCAAAAAGTAAATTCACGCACAACATTCTCTCATTGGCACTGAAAAGCATTTAGGACTTGTTTAAAAACACTTATTCGCAACCCACGTAAGTAAACCTACATCCAGCCATTTGAATGCACTTGCTGTGGCAACCCCGGCCCCGGCAGCCAACGGACGAGCGAGCATTCGCCGGATTTGGCCGCGCGCCGTGTCTCGGGCCGGTCGTCAGTGCGTAGCGTCGTCGCTCGCCGTCGCACACCGCTATCCAAACTTTAACCACGCCGTAAACAATTTCTAATACCACACAGACACCCGTGAAATAAACTGTAAGTGGCTGACAAAGTGATGAACTGAAGGACTTGTGTGTTGGAGCAGTGAATAAATACCAATATCTCGGCTAAGCATCTCGCCAGTCGGCCCTCTAGTCGCGTGAGTATTTTAAAGTTATTTTAACTGTTCTTTCCATGGTGCGCCGCCATGCCCATGCCGTCTTGGGCACCGCGTACCTACTCTGTAGACGTAGACGTCGTTTCGCGGAAAAAATGTCAACGACTGCTCCTAGAATGTTGAGGGAGTGCTTTTCGTTCGGACTAGTTTGGTTTTAGTTTGCTTCGGTGATCGGTCCAACCGTGGCTCCGACTGAGCTGCGAGAGAACAGCGATTAGATCGGTAGGTTCCACATTCGTTTCCTGATTTTAGATGTCGTCTACCTTCGAAATAGCAGAGCCGCACATTTGGAACCGGTTGCTTTCCTGATTTGCATTTTAGTGGTCCGAGGCGCCAGGCTTTTTTGCTAATTATGGACGGTTTTTGATGATTCGAACAGTTTGGTGGATTTCCGGACGAGAGCGCCGGTGAAGGGATAATTTTGAGACCAATTTGTTGGAATGACCGTGTAAATTGTCCGTTTGGTCAGTTCCACGAATAACGGAAAATGTGAATAGAAGAATGGAATTGTTGCTAGGCTCAGTATCTTTCTTTGGCTAGCTCGATTGTTGGTTTAAGAGCATAGGTAGTTACTTTTGTTCTTGACTGTTAGTTGTCAGAGAAATATGAATAAAGGTGATATGAATAAAGGCGATATCCTTTAGTCGAATATAAAGTAAAGAGAGCGTCGGTGGCCTAGTGGTTAAGGGGACCGACTCGTAAGCGAGCGGTACCGGGTTCGAACCCTACCGCTGCCGCTGCCATGTGACGCTTTCCTGAGTTAGCTATGTATATGTATACTTACATTAGTTGAACAGTAACCGATGATCTTACGGTGAGGGAAAACATCGTGATAAAAGAAAACATCACGTCGTCCAAATGTAACCATGGTCCAATCTGATCAGGTTCCCCTGGTAGCAGAGTCAAGGAGGTCAGATGGCAGTCGCTCCACTGTAATTACCTGATCTGCCAAATCCAGGCTTATGCTCTAGGGGAACCTCGGGACCCCGTGAGCTAAACAACGACTGGGACATTAACGCCAAGTTGATTATTTTATCTCAGAGATAGGTAGATAATGCTCTGAGCTCTTTTATTTTGATAGATGTAGGGTACTTACTTATTTATTTATCAGTAAGTAGTCATTTTTATTTGTTTCGTGTCACTAGGTTCCTACGTATATTGTACCTATCTAGCAACCACTGTTCCCACTCCTACCTTCCTAGGCACGCAGGGGCCAGGCACTGAAAATGTTTGCCAAAGTTAGTTAACATAGATACTAACTTATTTCGTTAGTTTAGGTACATTAGACAATACATCAGACGTCTCAGACATTCCAATCATACCTACACATTTTACGACACCACACCACACACGTCAAAGTTTATACTGATATCTAGGTAGGTACTTATTTTAGCTACCTGCAACAGGCCTGCTATAGTAGGTAGATATAACTCAATGGACGCGATACATTATTTGCCTATTTCCGTTTCTGTACCCAGATAAGTCTATCTAGGAAATTCCGTTAGTGTTCGTCAGAATGTCACACCAATCCTTCGGGCTGTGAAAAGGAACTACTGATCTTGCGACAATAAATTTCTGTCAAACAGTGCTTCTGGTGTCAATTGGCACCCTCAAAATTTTCACGAGTTTCTTGCCAGACTAACAAGGCGACTAATGGTTTTAGCGCCGACCAGTCTTGACCCCCGTAGACCAAAGCAACAAATGCCTTCGACGCCATTTTCTGTTAAATATTTCCAATGGGTACCTGGTACCATGTTCAACACGAAAATTATGGCAATAATCCCTCTCCCGTTGCCATATGAAGGAGGTCCTAGTCCAGCAGTGATTTGTTATGGACTATTGAAGATGATGGTGAAGAACCAGCGTTTGCTTTCCAATTCAATTGCAATTAAATCTACCAGTTAAATAAAGTCTAGGCTACCAGTCGCTGTGTCGACTCGAGTGCACTTTGCGAAATTTCACAAAAAAATCAAGTCCGCACTAAGTTCGCCTTGACATGCCGTACGATCCTCAATTGGGAGCTGTTGCCAAATTGCAAAGTTAATTTACAACTCCATTTTAGGTTTCGCGCAACTGGGGCCTAGGCGCAGATTACGCGAGTCTAGATTCGAGCGTTGGTAGCCAATGGAACATGAAGCGTTCTGAAGCAAAAGTTAGGCAACACGAGTTAATATTTATGGCATGCCGTTATATAAATTGTCTCTGATCTATACCGACGCCGAAGTCTATTACGATCGTTAAAGGCAATAATAAACCGATCAAAGATGACTGAGTAACCCAAAATATGACGTCCCTCGAAATTGTCTGAAAGGGAATATGACCTGTCCCTCTAAAATGTGTTACTATTTTGAAAATATATATGCGTCGCCGTTTGATATGCCTTGTACCTTATTGATGGCACCAGTGTTATTGTCAGTACCTACTTACTTGCTGTACTGGCTCAGCGACCCAAAGAAGACCTTGGCCTCCGATACCAGAGAAAGCCACCTCTTCCTATCCTAACCCGTCAATCAAGGATGCCCCGTGCGTGCAGTCTTTCAAAACTTCATCTCCAAAAATCTGTACTTATATTAAGTATTAAGTTAAACGTATGTTATGGCTAATGAAACAATACAGCATGAAACATAAAATATTAGTCGAGGCACTAGTACACAGTAGTTATTATGGGCAACTAATACTGCTAGTTTCCATCAGTGCTCTGCCTGATCATACACAGCTGTGGCTGCACAAAAAAAACACACGAATCAGAACAAAGTGGTTAGGTACATAACAGAAAGCATAAATAATGTGGAACAATGACAGAGGCGCAGAAGCAAACAATGGTGTTAGTGGCTAAGAAAACTATTGAACTGATTTATTCAAGGCGATTGTGGTCATTTGTAATAATTGTCCACAGCCTCGCGTTCTTACATAGTTCGACTTCGAGGTGGTGAGAGGTAGTGACACTTCATTGCAGATTTGCAGTGAATTGTACCAGTTAAAACTGGGATATGTAAATCATGCTTTGCATTCACAATGATATTACAGACGGCATTAAGCCTTGCATGGATGGATACGCCAGCGCTCGAGCACGCGTTTTTGATGAAGTGGGATCATCAGATATTCTCACGCACGCACGTCGGTACATGCTTCTATGTTCTTACTTATACACTCATAGTGTCTCGAGTCATAAATATTACAAGTATTTATCAAGTATGTAAAGTGCTGCAGTGACATTTAAAGTTCATTATAATCCATTGTTTTACTTAACAGCATTTAATTTGTCAGCTGGCAAATGAATACTTACATGGTTAATATATCTTGGTAACCAACAAGTAACGCATTCGGTACTTATAAGTAGTAAACGTACTTCTTATAACCCTTTTTTGTTTCGATATGACTGCATGGTTTTTGTTCTCTTACAGTTTTTTGTTGTCAGCAAATACTGACTGTGTACTCAGTACGACCTCGATTTGATCTTGGAATTCTTGAAATAGTATAGGTATTGTATCAGCGCCCGATCACTTTAAAACCCGAGCCGCGACAATCGCTTCTGTAAAGGGGTTAGCGGATCTATTTATACGTCCAGATCTCTGCCTACTGCAATATTTGATCGAGTTAGAACTCTAAAATTAGCCATGCACCTAGCGAATGTCTGGTTTGACTTGAACTTGTGTAACAAATGCGGTTGATGATTCTAGTGATCCGACGAGAACGGCTACGTAATATAGGTGCGTCGCATTTAAACTTGGGCCTCGATTTATTGCTTTCACATTACAAATGTCGTGTTTTACATACGCGCACGTACAATTAAATGTAAATTTCGTCCACATCTCCGTGGCGTGCTCGGCTTTTCCCTGGCGGGGACCGGCTGCGGCTGACCCTGTTGCACCCCGTGTTTAAAGCAAGCGCAGCCATCGATCCCGCGACGCAGCTCCGCCATTTGCCCATCACCGCCATCATACCCGGCGATCGTAATCAATTTCTTCGAACTGCCGAACGTATAATTACTCCTTGATTTTAATTGAAATATTTCTCCGCGCACAGGAAGGGCCAGTGAAGACGATGACAGTTTATCAGTCATATGCAGTTTCAACAGTTGTCGATTAATGTCGTTTATTATTAATTTAATGCGGTAGAGACTATTCTGGCCAGAGAGAGAATAGCAACCCAACAATTCCGGCCCGTGGCGGGTGGCCATAAATAAAGCATAGAAGACCAGCGCTCAAACATGTCCCAGGGATATCAGTATTCGTAATTTGCATGAAATTAATCTCTTGTTCATCGCCGGCACCGGCTAATTTTGCATACAATAAATTCCAAACTTTCACCAGACTACAAATCATTTGTCATATCATTCACTTTCTTTAATAGCGAGCTATTCAATGCACACAATAATCATTGGCTGATGTTATCGGTCGAAGGTTTATAAAACCAGTAGGCCGTCAATAAATCAATTATTTATAAGTATGTGATGATAATGTGGGCAAATAAATATCTGTCATGAACTACAGGCCCGTTTAAAATTCATAATGATGGTTTTGGATATACGTTTCTCTTGGAGAGAATACACACTGTTAGACCTTGTTTAAGACGTAAATGACTGAATTGTATGTATGTGCATGCATCGATTAACCCAAATAAAAAGAAATTCGGGCCCGTCTTTGGCAACGCCCACAGGCTTATCTCATTCCGAGTAATATATGGACTTGAACCTTTTTCTTCGAATACTGTTTTGTACTGAGAACTTAGTCATCGTCGAATTGAAATTACACGAATAAAACGAGCCAAATCCGTGTTAATAAACTCGAAAACTCGACCAGTCGCATATATAGTAAATTCAAAAAGCCTTGTTGATCGTACAGAACACAACCCAGGCCTGTAACTATACAGGTGACAGGAGAAAAGGTTGCTGAAAAGTACAAAAATGTTTGCCATTTAATCTCAGTGCACGACTTGCATTACGAGGGGAAGGGAAACGCTCATGCGACTTCGGCATTACAAGAATGGAGTAAAGCCATGCAATAGTCAATCTGTGGTGAGGTAAACTCGCATTGTTACCATACGTTACCACAACGTCGTCGCCGGTTAGCCCACAATGTGGGAATATGTCGCTAACGTCTCTATTATTTTGCCACCACTACATCATATGGCTATTTCATCCACAAAAGAAATGTGAACTATACAAATTGCCTCAGAATTTTGATGTAACTACAGCTCGGAATTAGGTTTTTGTTTGGCGTTTGTTTCAGGATCCTAATGTTTACCGCGAATTACTTTCCCAACTATTGCAAGCGGAACTTGCGCAGGCGCATGTTTAGCAGCGAGTAATGTGTAAGAACTTCATACCTACTTCCATATTAATATTTTATTGTTGGATTATCAGGAAATGGCGGCTCGCACGCTAACTCGCCATACTATTACTCTATTCCAGGGGTTACCAGTTAGTTTCATTTATGGTCCGTTTTTTAAGTAATAAGACCGTCGCAGTGCGTTTCTACTATTTACGACAGAATTTAATTGAGGTCTTATAAGCGGGGCCAATCTCAATAAAAGTAACTTAAAACATCAAATGCAGAGCCAGTTTGAAATTTTTAACATATTGCGTCATAAAAGCTGGCGTAATTAATTTGAAATGAAATTAAAAGCGAAGCGAGCTCGAAGTTTACCTATGACATTTTGGGTCTTATAGACTGTACTCATTTTAAATCAATTTCTCTTGAATGCCAGGGATATAGGATAACCATAACAAAATTAGATAAATCAAATGAAATATGTTAATTAATGGGCGAGTGATGATCGTAATGAAAGTACTCAAAATAATAAATGAGCGATCATTTTAGTGATGTCATTTTGGTTCTTGTTAATCATAACAGTAACTCAGGGAAATCAATGAATGATCGATTGTAATGAGCTCGAATTTTTTTTAGTCCTGATCGATTGGTGAATGTCATTGATAAGAAAAGTAACTGAAATCAATTTTCAATATTTTGGTTATTCAAAACTGGGGTGAAGGGTGGAGAGCTAGGAAGTTTTTAGCCTTTGGTTTATAAAACCGCGCCTGTACTCTAGTAATACAAGTGTTTACTAAGGACCGCACAAAATAGGTCAGCGGTCCGGATCCAGACCGCGGTCCGCCATTTGGTGACCCCTGCTATATTCCAATGCAACGAACGCGTGAATTTATTTGCGTATCGGCCCAGCTATCGGGAACACGACGCTGTTTGTTCAGGAAAGATTTTTCGAGCATAAATTTCTTTATGGGTTTATTCACACTTGGTGGCCATGCATGCCTGTACGCTTTGCTATGCTTGTGTACCGAATACATTGTCACATTACGGTAGCACGCGGTGAGGTGAGCGTTTGTCATTTTTATCTTGCGGCGATCAAACGCGGTGTTCCCATGGTGTGCGCGCGCGCATACAAATGGCCGGAAGGGGTGGGCGCTCTGTTTGTCCCCGGCCGTTTGCTTGTTCCTCTTGGCCAGGTACCCGCGGGTGTAATATAGCCCGAGTCAATAATGTAATTAGTTCTCGTGCCATTAGTAAATACAGTGGGCGGTGGGTGGTACGAACGACCAGTGTCGCTGTGAGATGGTCACTCAGATTTTGTGGCGACAAAAATTACTTGTTTTTTCTTTTCAAGGGTTCGTTCCGACATTTTGACGGATAATGATGCTGTCCACGTCGTATTTCGACAACGAATGAGGAAAATATAAAAATAACGTGTAGAAAAAGCAAAGGAATTATAAGATCACCAGTATCCATCAGGCGGGCCGTAAGATTGTATAAAAAATGAAATACAGAATTGACAAAATACACCATCTATTTAGACACTACACTACACCAAACCGTATCAGTTATAGGTATATGAAGATGAACCTCTGATGCGGTCTAATTGGTGATTGGTGCGGACCAGTCACCAATTAAGACTAGTCTCGACTAAATATTGACTTTGTTGTTCATTAACCAATGCCATGGCCGCTAAACCAATGCGGCAGGCGGAACAGTTGCACAAATACTCTGGAGACAAAATTAACCTCGAGTCTATAACAATAGGGCAAGTCCGGGGTACTCTTCATGGCCGTTCTAAGGGAGAGATTGCCAATTGAAAAAAATATTTCAATAATATTGGTGCTTCTAGGGATTACACAGTTTGGTGTAAGTAATGCGAACAATGACCTAACGCGCAAAAACATTTGAGATCAATGCACAAATTAAAAATAAACATTTTTTACAAAATAGAAAAATTACGTAATACCTTTCTATTTCATTTGCCTGTGTAGTTGTAGTTGGATTGCCAAAAATCTCTAAGAAAGATTGGGTGCAATCTCCTAGAAACACAAAAAGAAGCACTGTTTGGCATTAGCTTGGCCCTCATAGTGTCATCCACGTAGTATTAGAGAAGCTTCGTGGTAGCAAGCCAGCAGCAGGCAACACCCAGGGTTCTGAATTTATATTAAGTATGTATATGTATACGTAAGGGGAAAAGGGAGGTCCCTTTCGTGGGAGAGGCCCTAAGTCCTGCAGTGGATTGCTATGGGCTGTGATGATGATGATATTGAAACCAAGTGTAACCGTTTCCACGTTCGTCTATGTGGTAGTAGTAATAAACGCACAGTTTTTATTTAGATCACTGCTATTACACATGACTCCTGCCACATGAGAACGTACACTCCTGCTATGTACAAGTAAAGAATTTGTTAGCGTTTCATGCTAAGCGTAGTGTGGGGAGTGTCAGGCGGCTGAGGAGGCAGCGCGCCAGGTGGTGCTAAATTTAACCCAAAACAGACGGTAGGGGCCGCGCGCCGTAAACACGTTATGGTTAACATCCTGCGAGAACACCGCTCGTTTTAGATTTTATACCCGATCGTTCACCGGCGGTTCCGCCCGGAAAAGATGCGCGTGCGCCGGCAGCGCTCGTGGCTTGGCACCTGCGAGCCTAGGTTTCAGGCGATTGAATATTTTCCTAGACAGGCATCATCCCGCATCGTCACTTACCACAAGGTGAGGTGGCGACCAAATGCCTGGCTAGTCCAAATATAAAAAGAAACTGTAACCATGATCCAATCTGGTCAGGTTCCCTTGTTAACAGGGTCACGTAGGTCAGATGGCAGTCGCTCCACTGTAATGACCTGATCTGCCAAATCCTGGATCATGGTCAAGGCTTCAAAGGGCCCTCTTGCGCGAGAGCATAACCAGGACATTAACGCCCAGATGACCACCCGATCGTTCAGCGGCGGTTCGCCTGGAATAGATGCGCGGCAGCGCTCGTGGCTTTGACACCTGCGGGCATAGGCTTCAAAACGAAGTTAATGGTACATGACGATGTGGCTGAGAATGAAACATGCTTGCCTAAAAAGAATCAGTTGTTCACTCTGGCCTTGAAGGCATACAGAGTCCGGCATCCAGAGAAGACATCCGGGGAATACATTGGTAGACAAATGCGTTACATTGCTTAGCCGAAAGGTCGAGCCAAAGTATCCAGTAGATATGTGGCTGATCCATTCTAGAGGTGGCAGCAGGACTCCATGCATGACCGAACTTGTGCTTGATTAAACCCGTCGCGAGCTTATTCGGAATTTGCCAAATGCTTGAACAAATTCACGCAGCGCCATGTAGCCCCAAAGTAAGCAAAGCTGGTGTTATTCTGTAGCGGCATAGGTGAAGTGGAGATTACTTCTTATTCTATAGTAGGAGCATAACTGACCCGTTCGCGTCTTTTTCGTGATTTCATTCACCAATCATCGTCATCAACTGCCAAACGATAGATCCCGCGTGATATTCGGTTTTTTGTTTTGTTTTTCCAATATATTATTGCACAAGAAAGATAAACGCATTTTCACTGGACGACCGTACGAATATATTAAAATATGGGTCCGTAGCAGTGGGTCGTCTTTTCTTTACTGGTTCAAAGCAAAATTGTAAATTGCATGTTCCTCGTAATCGTAGTAGACGTCCGACGAAGTGTTGAGAAACACTGTTCATTTACAAATACGTTTTGTAATTACTAATTAACAACGCTTGCCTTATTTGTATCATTAAAAGAAATTATTAAATTTATTTCATTTCCTAATTTATAATTGCCCACACTGTAACGGACAAAGTACACGAGTCGGTCTGTACGCTCTCGATAAGTAGGTAGTTTCGAAAACAGCAATTTGCTGTAAGGACACGCATATTATTAGCTGTGATTAATGCACTTTGCGGACTTCGTGTAGTCCCCCATAAACGGATTACGGTCGATGTTTGTCAGGCTGCGGTAAAGTATACTTTATGTTTATGTATCAAATCGGCTCATAATTGTTGTGAAGTGAGTGAGAGGCGACGCATAATGGCAAGGTCGTGTGGTGGGTGCGTCTGCACAATCGGCCGCTTGCCAGTCAGCGCACCATTGAACCCTATTACCAGGACTTAAGACCTATCGGAGATTACGCCGCCAAGTTATTAGAATGCCCACTCTATAATAAAGTAGGATGGTAGCCGCGCAGAATTACTTTGATTCAGTTTGCGTAGATTGAGACAAATTGACGGAATGCAGGTACGTGTACTTTATTGTTGAGCGTGATAAAATAAAATATGCTGTAATTTATTACTTATTTTTCCGTTATTATTGAATCGGATGATTGATTTATCATCTGGCCATGGGTCTGTGAAGGTTTATTTTACAAATAAGATGCTCCGCCAGGTGTTACAAAAACCTAGTATTCAAACGAAAACAGGTTTATTTTACGAAACTGATAACGTGAAAGTTGTTTTTGTCGTTAAATCGATTCTGATATTATGAAATCGTCTTAATTTACATAGCTTCAATCGATTACAGTACACCTGAATGGTGGCTACAAGTTGTAGAACTCGTTATTGTGTATTCGTCTCCAGTAGTTCCTGGTAGATTATATGACTATTGACCCTTTTATTGTTAGGTTGCAGTATGCAATCATCATTAAGCCATAAACTTTTACAATCGTTATGTCATGTGTAAATCACGTTTCGACAATAAGTCCCGATTCTTTGGGCCTTCGGCTAGGTAATATCTGTCGGTATTGTTAGCAAATATTAGCTGATTTAATCGCCATTATTTATGGAATGTAGGTGTGGATGCTTTTCGAATCATGTCGTATCATTTTTATATGCTTCCACAAAGTTGTTCCAATAATAATGTAAAATACAATATAGACTCGTATGGGCGCAGTTTGGGAGAGAAGGCTTATGTCATAATATAGTACAATATATGTAAGTACAGTCGAGTTTATTAATATGTGAGCATTACCAAGGCTTCAAATATAAATGTACATGGAAGGGTACTTTGGTCTATGATGTAACTCTTCTGTAACTGATCTAACTCTTTGGACTTGAAAATATATCAGTAATTATACTAGTCACCTTGTACGACACCCACGAGTGTAAGGGGTTGGTGCTATTCTACTCTGCCGGACACCACACGGCCATAGTAAGTCTAGGCCTTAGTCTAGTCTTAGCTATTATGTATTTAATTCAGTATTAATATAGAATTTTGCGTTTTAAGTACAGATTGATTTGAAGTAATTGCTTTTAGAATTTATAGTTTATGTTACACTGTAATAAGTTTTTGTGATTAGCAGCTGGTAATTTTGCAAATGTTTTATCTTTGGTCTCATTTCTTATGCTTTGGTAGCTTTTGTACTTATAGTTTGACGGACATTATGAGAGTAGGGGGAGACGGGAATTCGGAATCATTACATTTTCATTGTATTGAAGCGAATGGCCTGTAGGTACTGCCCGCGCTTTTGAAATAGTTCAGGATATTTTCCGTCGAACTTGCAGATCTCGAATATGTACATACACGGCAAAGTAAGTGTTTTCTGCTGTATACGGTGTTGCTTAGAACTTCCAATATAATCTGTTATGATAATAGTATTCTGAGCTTCTTTTGAACGGTAAGGATGCGAATTTTTAATCCCCGACCAAAAAAGAGGGGTCTTATATGTTTCCCGTGTGTGTCTTTGGCTGTATGTGTCTGTGTGTTTGGCTGTATCTGTCTGTGTCTTTGGCTGTGTCTGTCTGTGTCTTTAGCTGTATCTGTCTGTGTCTTTAGCTGTATCTGTCTGTGTCTTTGGCTGTATCTGTCAGTGGCGTCGCAGCGCGCGAACCAACGGACCGATTTGGATGTGGTTTCCTCCATTTGAAAGCCAGTTTAATCGATATGGGTCTTAGCTCTTAAAGAATGCCTTGTTAATAGCAATAGTAGGTAGATAATATACTCGTAACGACACTGTAATAATATAACCCTAGTATTTTTAAGTTTTTAATATTGTAGTGCCCGTCAGGGTCATAATTGTAAATAACTTTTATGAAGCAATAAACATTTGAGTATTGAGTATAGCTTTGCTTTATTAAAATCGGCTTAGAGGTTTCGACAATATTTGAGTTAAAGTAAACTTGGTCGGGGGTTATCCTACTCTTTCTATCGGTTAGGTTATTCACGCCCAGTTGCATAGATTACGTCAGTATTTTGTTATTTAACCTGTCGCGCCCAGCCAATGTGACGTTAGCATGGACAAGCCCGTTGTTTGCTGTCGATACCAGACCAGTTGCTGGAAATAATGGATGTAAAGAAACGATTAGCTCGAACTTGTAACTATCAGTCACCGCTACCTAACTGGTATGTGTTCAGTTAGTCAGTATGCATGTCGGTGTGTGACTTTTTATTTATTTTAGACAAGACAGGCATTTGACCGCCATCTCACCTATTGGCGAGTGACGATGCGGCCGAAGATGGAGCATGCCCGTCTTGGAATAGCCTATTCACTCTAGCCCTGAAGGCATCCAGATTATATTGATCAGGGATCACACTCGCGGGCAACGCGTTTTATTCCATAGCCGTACGCATTGTAAAAGTCGAGCCTAAGCGGCTCGAACTGTAAGATCCACGTAATAAAGATGAAGCGCTCGCCCGAATCGCGTCTCTCGATGTAAACCTACCATAAACTTTAACTGTTGCTAGTCAAAGGTACCTGACTAGCTGCAGGACCAGAATGTAGCGAACGATTCGGGCCTCTTTCATGAAACTTTATCCACAGGCCTATTGCCGGGGAATTTAGAAAACTGCAAACTCGTAAAACCCCGCTATTAAGCGAAGGGTTTAATCTTCATTGCACCACGATTGTAACATTGTTAATGTGAGAAATCTTAAACAATGCAAGTAAAATCCGGAAGGCACGGCTCATCGGTCTAATGACCACTGTTTTTCTTCATCCATTGACTGAAGATCTCTAACTTTTCTTCGAGATCCAGCGCGGGCTGGGCATAGCGGCGCGCGCGCAGGCCCGCGCGGGCGGGGCGGGGGCCACCGTACTTTGGTCAGTCAATTCACGCGAGTCGGCTATTTTCTCGCGCGTGATTACATTTTAACCTGTGGGAACATCTATAAAGTAGGATTTGGTGTAATTTAAGACACGACTACTCAAATGAGATCTAAAAAAGTATGGGCTCGATGTAAATTTATATTAATAAATAAATTAAACGTTGCTCCAATGCTTTGTAAACGTGTTTTCGAAGATTTTCGAGAAAACAAAGGCACCCGCTATTTATTATTTCACGAATATTGGTTTGGGTTCTTAGTGGACTCTTGGATCTAAAATCATCATCGTTTATTAAAACTTCAACAATGAAATGAGAGTGTATTCACAATCCTTGGATTCTAGTTTCCGGTATAGATGCGCGCAGTTTTTGTGTAGCCTCCGTCTCCCATTGAAAGGATTCTGAGGTGAAACACTGTCAAAAGTCGACATAAAGGGTCCTAGCACAAAAGTTCTTTTGTGATTCCTTTGCGTGGCGTCGCAACGCGACGTGAAAAACTCTGAAACAAAAGCAGCGTGCGGCACCCAGACAAAACAGCTGAGGGCACGTACGCGGATTGCCATTATGGACATAAAAGCTAAACAAAAAGCAACTCTATCTCACATGGTTTTAAAGCACAATAGCGATACTCGGTTACTGTAATCGGAGGATTAGAGCGATATTTCACCCTACGTCACACAGTTTAAGGTTTGTTTTGACTGTTTCTTTGCGAAGGTAAATTACTCCGGTGATTGTTTTTGCAGCGCGGCTCCCTTCTAGGAAGTAAGATTGTGCGGTGTCGGATCTCGGTGCAAAAAGGTCTTGGTGAAGTAGAAGTGAGTGACACTTTCTATTGTAGCATGAATTCGAGCGAGGTACTTAGTGTTTTATATCACACACGAAAGCACCTACATAATTTATTTTAGGTTTTATTCTAACGAGGTGTGTGAGTACGCAGTGTTTGATAAACGTTTTCAACCATCCTCAAGAGTCAAGCTGGTGTTATTACCACATTGTTTACGATGGGTTGGAAATGTGAATAGAGTCTCGAGTCGGAACGAGTTGCTGCGATTTGCATACTCAACACAAGTTTTACAAAGCACTCCTTTTATTTGGCTTAGTTAGGTATCCACAATCCATACTTTGCATAACAGCGTCAATCACTTTAAATACCTGCTTAAAGCTATGTGTTTGCGAGAAAATAACCCCGTTATTATGACGGACTTGTCATGCGCCGCGAAAGATCGGCGCTATGCAATTTTGTTTTGCAATGTGAGACGTTTTGAGTTTAAGTGCCCTGCTATAAGAGTGGCCGTGTTTTGAGCCGAGAGTTTTGATGTTGGAAATGCAAGGACACATTGCAAGTGCGCGAGTGGAGAATGCTTAATGGCGAGTTTGCTCTGCGCCGTTGTTGGTAGAGAGTGCAATGCAAGCATGGCGGCGATGGGTTCCAGTCGCATTTGTCTTGTTTTGTGCATTTGTGCATCGGATATCGTCGCAATTTGTGGTAACTCACACTGGTGGTAATGAAAACTTTATTTCTATACCGCAAAGTGCAAACAATGTGGACGGGAACGGTCGAAAATGGAAACTAAGAAAATGTGGTCGAGTAAATGCGTGCAGGGCATACCTATGTAATGCACAGTTTTCATTTTTGTTTAACGTTGCAGTTCACTTAACTAACAAAGTTATATACCCTACCTATCGAAGTAGTGGATTATGAAGAACAACCGTGTGAAGGTTGCTGTCATGTTCCGCTGAGCATTGCACGGTTTTCGTCGACTAAAAGTGAACTGCCTGTGCGAAGTTTACTCAATCCCCAGGCATTTCTAACCTTCTCGGACCATATTTGTCTTCGCTGATAGAAATTACTGACGATTCGAGAGGTCTCTGGCCTCTGCATAAGACGACTTTATTTTTCTTGGTCTTGCTGTAATGTATCTTTTTCTGCATACCAAAGTGTATAAAAATCGCCTATTGTAATCGCGCCCCCATTTTTTAACAATGGCCATTCATAATTTGATCCATCGTGTACAATTTTTGGTTCGATATGCGTGGTATTTTTACGGCTCAATACCGCTATTTGGGAGGTTCTGCTACGATTTCTGTTAACATGTTTAGTTATAATTCATGCTTCACTAATGAGTTCAGTGGTACTACAAGGCTGTAGGCAGGAATTTGGCAGCGTTCGAGCTGAACTGGTGTAGGAAAATACACGCGGACACGTTAATTTGTTTTTGTTTCACTATCATGTATCAAATGACACTAAAATTTCTAAGAAAAAACTTCAAGGGCGGGCCTTGACTCACAGCGGTGCTCTGCGCATTTTCGAAATGTTAGCGGAAACAGTACCTAATTTTGCAAATAAGCGTATCGCTTGCACAGTGATATTACTTACGGCTTTCTAAACAAACACTGTATGATCTACAAAGGCAGAAGACTGGATGAGAACTATCTAAAAGTAGTACCTACGTATCATAACTTGTCTCAATATTCCTATTTTATAATTTAAAGTTGTTTTTTAAAATTAAGAGTTCCTCAAATGAAAGTTAACATGTAGACCTTTTCGTTTGCTCCTTTTCATCAGCTAGAACGGCATTAAGATCTCGACATCCCGTTAAGTACTCAGTGTCAGAAATCGTTATCACACTTTTATCCACTAGCGAAACGAACTTTCTTGTTCTGTTTGTTGGCAAACTCGTGTTGCTTCTTTCGGTCGACTGCTAAATTACGTCTAATACCGACTTACCAACTGCCGGACAGATGTTTAGGTGGCGGTGTCGCTTTAATTTGTGTCCGAACAACTTTTACCTATTGTAAAAAAGATACTTTCTCTGCCGATGTTTAAGCCGATCCATCAAGTTTGTAGGTACATCATTAATTCAAGCTTGCGAGACCCCGCGCCGGAACCCGGACGCGATATTTGAAAAGTGATTCTTTAAAAAATCTAATGAAATTGTGTAATTATTTCGGTGATAGAACAACCGAACTCCGAACTTTGTAGTGTGGTCGACAGTCCCTTGACATTCTGATGGAATGTGACACGTAAATCCAAGGTTTATCGAATCATAACATTTCCACTCTGTCGAAATTAATTTAGTCAACTTTGTGGCTGAACTATTAATATTGGAGTCGAAACCGCTAGGTTGAGCCCAAACTCGTTCCCACTGCGAACATATTTTTTTCGCCAAAGCAAACCTGTTCTCGATTTTGTAGGTATCAAATATCTTCATCGGGATTAGTGCCGTTCTAGTTTAATGAAATAAGTCAACTCGCACTGAATTGATTAACATTTTTTACGCTGTAAAATGAATCTCACGGAGCGGGCATTCAGCATTCTCGGCATTAGGAACTGGTTTCGCTGTCATTATATTGTCATTATTGTCAACAAATATGTCCTCGCACGGTTCGCTAATTTCACAATGTCCATAACTTAATAATACCAAACAAGTTCAAATGGAAATATTTCTCGCGTTCTCCATGATCAGTCAGAGTATTGGCGAGATTAATCAAACGAGCCACTTGATGGGTTTACCATTCGTAGTTTAGGATTTCCTATGGCCACCTTCCGTCTCCATCATCAGATCAGCTCGATGGTATCATAACATTGCATGTGTGCAAAATTACAGCGTAATCGGAACCGGGTAATGTGTCAAATTTAACTTGCAAGATTTTATTACGAATAGACATGGGGACATTTGAAACTAAATAATAAAAACTCATTGCACAATAGGTAAGCTTTGTCTATTTCAAATTATCATTTTGAGTAATTATGAGGTAGGTAATAATTGGAAACAGTTCGTAATCTTATTCGGAAAGCAAGTTAATTTTATGGGTTGTAAAAATGTGGTTCAGTTGCCCGTTTACAGGATTACGACCGCATTAAAGATGTCACATTAAAATCGAAACCGTAAAATGTGGGTACACTTTCGAACAGTCGGGTTTCACATCTCTGGTCCTGTCGAGACATGGAGCCAGTAGCTTACTTTCTGACGTATTAAATGTGCTCCAGTTAAATTTTAATAAGTCACGACACGATGTGTGATCAAAATGTCGAATCCCTCGTAATCTTCGCTTTAAAAAGCTTTAAGTAGTTCATTCAGCGTATTTTGTTTTGCGCTACCATTAATTACCATTATATTTGCCTTTGGAATGACTGCCGAATTTTAAAAAGAACGTGTTTAAAATAGCGTCATTTTTACTCTATTCTGAGCTTCGGCATCACTATAACACAGTTTCGTATCTCGTGACCAATCCAAACAAATTCAAGTAACAGTTAGCTGCGTTAGCCACACGCACTAAAAATAGATTGAATTCGCTTTGTTGTACCTACTGGACGCGATTCCGAAACCGTGCGTTGCAATGAAATAGAGCGTCTAAAGACATGAACACTCTTTTAGAGTGTGCATTGAGTTCTTATACAAATCTTGTATCTACTAAAAGACCTTATCACTAGGGGTGTTGCTTATGCAAGGAAAGGGGTAGGTTCCACTAGTAATTTTATAAATGCGAAAGTAACTCAGTCTGTCTATTGTCCAATTACTGAATCGATTATGACGAAACTTAGGCGGGACATTCTAGGGAACCCTTAGATGGTCAAAGGCTATGTGACGTCATCATAAATTCAATATGGCGGCGAACGTGATACCAAAGTGTAGTTCTACTTACTCATACAGTTCATCTCTTCCCCATTTCTAGTTTCGTACTTAGTTCCACATACGAAACTAATCATGCTTACTTGTGCCACTTAGGCCTACTTAACAGTACCATAAACTAGTGATGAATATGTCACGTTGGTGCTATTATAGTAAGTCTCCGCTGACAGCGGTGCTGCCAATCCGCTCAGAGTACGCGCGTACAGGGCCACCAGCTTTTCTGTTCAGCTGACAAAATCGGAACTAAGGCATTATTGTATTGAAGTGACAGTTTAAAACGCCCGTTTCTTCACCACTGGTGAGGCCGTCAGCTGAACAGATAAGTTGGTCGCTCAGTAACCTGGGTTTTGGCGTTTGCTCGTGTCGCTCGATTGGTCACGCAGATTGACCTAGTGAGCTGCGCGCGTGCGATTCACGATACATTTTTTTTATGATTGCCAATGTTATTGTTGCCAGAAGATAGCAGGTAAACGATCTGTGAGTAGGCCGTGGTGTCCGTTTTACACCGTGTTTCCATTAACTTCGCGTTCTGAGTTGAGGCTGCATTTCACGAGTGGAAATATAAAATTAGACTCTATGGCCGTTAACGTCACACTAATAGTGGTCGAGCTACGTAAAAAAAAACCGCAAATCGATGTACAGGATAGCCGTTTGGTACACGGGTACTTTAGGTTAAAACAATCATTTTGACCGGTAGTTCCTAAAAATATTCCCAGGGGGGGCGCAGTAATATTGACATTAATTTTTAATATGGGAATCGAAATTTTTTTTTTCGGAATCCTATCTTGTTTGGTATCAAATGAAAGGGCATCATAAGCCGGTTCTAAAAATATACTACACCAATAACTTTCAGCCACCTGTTTTCTTAAAATCCAAGAAATATTTTCAAAACATACCAAGTTTGGACTCCTCCAGGTAGGAGACGGATTAGTAAATTTTTATAAAATATACGCCAAATGACTCTTAATATGCCCATATCCAAAGACAAAAAGGCGATTTAAAAAATATTTTAATTTACTAATTTTAAAATATTTTTTTCTTTATGAAAAAGTTGAGATTTAGTATTTTTTGAATCATATCGAACTGTACTGCACTTTACTATTGTTAATCTATGTTAAATTAATATTAATACGCTTCCCCCCCCCCCTTCTCCTCCTGCACCTGAGAGGATTTTACAGTGGACAGCGAAATTATTAATAGGACTATGGCTCGCGAAATCAAATTCGCTTAGGTGCAGAGTGAGGAGTGCGGAGGGAGAGAGGAAAGGGGGAGGGGGAGATAGAAACCGTAAGAGCATTATTTTACATAGATAACAGCATAAAACACAATAATAATAGTACAGTACAGTAGAGTTCGATAAGTTTAAAAAAATACTAAATCTCAACTTTTTAATAAAGAAAAAAATATTTTAAAATTAGTAGATTAAAATATTTTTTAAATCGCCTTTTTGTCGTTGGATATGGGTATATTTAGAGACATTTGGCGTATGTTATACAAAAATTTACTAATCCGTCTCCTACCTGGAGGAGTCCAAACTTGGTATGTTTTGAAAATATTTCGTGGATTTTTAGAAAACAGGTGGCCGAATGATATTGGTGTAGTATATTTTTAGAACCGGCTCATGATGCCCTTTCATTTGATACCAAACACGATAGGAATCTGAGAAAAAAAAATTCAAATCCCATATAAAAAATTAATATCGATATTACTGCTACCCCCCTGGGAATATTTTTAGGAACTACCGGTCAAAATGATTGTTTAAACCTAAAGTACTCGTATACCAAACGGCTATCCTGTACATCGATTTGCGGTTTTTTGCCAATATTTGCTGTGTACACCGTCCACTATAAAAGCATCAACTTCAACTAAATTAGTTTCCAAATGCCAGTTTCTAAGTCGTAAGTTTAAACGGGTGCAAGCATAAAATTAGAACCTAACCCGCCACTCGGCGTCGCTTCTTTGAAATTGACCTTTATCAAGCGTTTTTATCCTTAGCTCGGCTGCCCACTGGCTTACATCGCGCATGCGCCTACCGCCTCGTTTTTGTCGGCGGCTGTCACCGCGTCGCGGGCGCTCGGCGTAATTGGTTTAATAGCCGCGTGGATTCGACACACATCGCGCACTTAGTATGCCGACTCCCGGACCTCGGGTTACGATTAGCGCGGCAAATTGTGCGCATTAGCCCCCTCCCGTGCCTGCGTCTGCATCGCCCGCCGCACCGAATCGTGTGAATCACCACGGGGATTTTGCTCTCGGAAATAGTGGATCGAATTTTTTCACTTTCCGTCTCTTTGACCTTGTTCGGTCTCGAGGCACCTCAATGTCAACCTCCTCGATGCTCGCTTGTCACGATCGCTCCCATTCGACCCGACCCGACCCTGATTTTGTTTAATTTGTCTCGAATGCGCACACGCCTTACCGCCAATTTCGCATTTTAATTTTTTACCCTTTTTGTTCACAGGTTTCCGTTTGGCATCTGGACCTAAGGATTTTACTAACGGTGAGTTTCAGTTTTTACTTAAATAGTTTATTATTATGTACATGCGTTTATTCAACTGTGTTTTAATTGTGTATACGTAGGTATTCTATACAGTAAAACTTCTATATGTAACCATCCGGCAGCGTCCCCAATATTCGCGGCATACCTGCGAGTGAGGTGAGGTATGGACAATTGGTACGTTGGCACGCATAAATTTACTATTTTAAATTGTACTTATATGTCTAATATAAAATCGATAACATTCCGTCACAATCGCCAAGATGTCACGTACATCACACATAACATTCTAGATTACTGTTCTTTCGAGTGGTGTAAGTGAAGAGAGACACGCTTGTAGAGCTGATATGGTTTGGTTTATTGCTACATCTTATGTTAAATTACGTTCGTGAACATTTAATATCTGTTTCGCCTTAGCAGCTCTATTCAGTAGGATATGCCTAGGGAATTTATTGACATTGTCATAAAATATAGAAAGCACTTTAAACACTAACATCCGCAGATTTTTTATTGAAATATTAACAAATATTTATTTTTATCAAACTTATTCTTAAAATTGATGTTACGTACGCATAATTTTTACTTTACTATAACTCACTTGGGCGTTATCATACCCCCATTTAAGTTAAGTTTGTACCTCACTGTGAGTAAATGTATGTAGATAAAGCGTTTTTAATTTAATCGGGTAATATCACAAATCTATGTTTTTTTTAACGATCAATAAAGAGTTTTTATGCGACTTGCAATAGTAGGCACAGATATTCTTGAATCAATAAATTGTACTTCCTCAATTATGTTAGATAAACATTGAAAAATCATCAAATTATTTACAATTCGCAATAAGTTGTGTTATAAATACGAAAATATTAGCTTTATTTTATTTTTAATGTATGCAGTATGCACAGAAGGCTAAAATAGCCTTAGGCACAGATCCCAGGATGAGTGGCTGAAAAGCCAAATTTCCAGGAAAAAAGGGAGCCTGAACTGGTACACAGATGGATCCAAATCAGGCCATCACGTGGGGAGTGGAAATCTGGAGGTGGAGCGACCTAGGGTTAAGAAATTTCTGAACCTGGGCAAGCACGATCTGCGCTGACATTAACCTCCAAAGGCACTACGTGAACCATTGTATTTATATACACTCAGACAGTCAAGCAGCTTTATTAGCCCCATTTCTCAATTCCTTAGGTGAGAAAAACCAAGTAATTTTACGTTGGGTCCCAGGACATGACGGGATCGACGGTAACGAAATTGCAGACGATCTAGCTAAGGCTGGTAGTGTGACCACAACACATGGTCCAGAACCATTCTGTGGAATACCAAAAAGCCTAGTCAAACTGACCCTACGGACAAATTGCAAAGAGCAATCATTAGAGCACTGGAAGAAGCAGCCAGGCCTAAACCATTCTAAAGCATTAGTCAAGGCCTACAATAGCCTACATGCCAAAGAACGATTACTACTCAGTAGAAATAAGTTGCGGATCCTGGTAAGGGCGCTGACTGGTCACTGTGGGCTGAACAAGCACATGTTTAACTTGAAGATCAGTAGTACAAAGGACTGCAGATTCTGTAAGGAGGACGAGGAATCGCCTCTTCACCTGATATGCAAGTGCGAAGCCCTGATGCGCAAACGTAGCATCCATTTTGGTAAATACCAGCTACTACCGGATGAGGTGCACGATATCAGTGCTAAGAGCCTTTTACAGTTCATAGAAGCTGTAGGGATCAGCACTGAACTGTAAGCTAGAGGCGATCACAATATATCAGTAATGGTCGCAGTGATACTAGGACGTTTAGCCTTGAAAAGCCCACTTAACAAATAATAATAATAATAAATGCAGTATGCACAGGCTGTATGTTGATTTTTTCTTTTCGCGCCCTTGTCTACCTGGCACCTGCGCGAGAAGAAAGAATGAAGAAGAAAACATTTTGTTAACGTTTTCGCTGTGTTATGACAATACCTCAGTTTTGTCCTCGCAAGTGTGATGAGTAACTCTCGGCTCATCTATGCCTAATACTGCCTCGACTGTTATGACCATTGTATCACAATGTACTGTAAGCCAGGTACTTAAAAGAAGTGAAAACTCTAGTGAATGTCCCTTTCTTAGTGGACCCTTTGTTTTTGTTAAACTATATTTATGCAAATTAAAGAGCAGAGCACTCTAAACTTTGATATTAATTTTATTTACTTTTATAATTTAAAGTTGAAACTACGACAAAACTGATATGAATGTGGAAGAAGCAATATTTTCTCATGTTAATTGAAGAGAAAAGGGAAAAAAGTTATAGTGAATCCGAGATTTAAATATTTTTTGTCATTGTTTTAGTTACCCATTACACGATTTCCTTTTCTTGGGGATTGAATCTAGTAGTCCCAGTCCACTAATAACCATACAAAGCAAGAATCGATCCTCTTACGTCTCAGTACGCCTTTTTCGCCCAACAGCAAACACTAGTACAGGCTGATGATAAAAATAAAAGCAACAATAATTACATAGAAAAAAATGGCGCCCGCACCGCTGTAGCGCATTTGCTCGCTCGCTTCCTGGCGCCACCGGTGCTCGGCAGCGGCGTGCGACGTCCCAAATACCCGCCTCTAACGGTGCGCGCGGCCACTGCGCCTGCGCGACGCCTGCCTGACCTATAGTAGTGGCCGACTGGCAGGATTCGCGGCACACCGTGGTGTAAGGATCTATACGAGAAAACAGTCATCATTGTCAGCGTAGGTCAAGTAGTTAGTAGTTCACTACTGGACATAGACCTTCCCCGTGAGCGCCATGCTCCTTGTCCTCTTCTTGTCGCACCCAACAGCCTTTCGCGAATCGTCACTCCACCTGGCCGATTAGGAGTCCAGGCTTATACTAACTGCTAACAGTCAGGAGGAGGGTTTGTAACTTTGTAGGTGTATAACTGAGTGTGTTGCCTGCTCGCACGCTTGACCTAGTCCTGGATTCGTATCACACCTCTGTGCCACACAAGGTTCATCAAAGTAGTAATCATAAAGGTTCATCATCGGTGGTGAATACGCCGTGGAAGCCAATAGTGTGCGTCCCAGTGGATGTCCTTGGTATACAGAGACCGCTGCCATTCGAAGATCATTTACGAGCGTTATCTGCGACTAGGTAAGAGTTCTGTCCGCGCACCACCGCCGTTTGTTGCATTCAGTGCTTTGCCAATGACGCATGGCGGGCTTAATTAACCATTTTTAACCAAAGCAGCGTAAATAAGAGACAAGGCAAGTGTGACAATGAACCCGGGACTTAGTTACCGTTTAGGTAACGGTGCTTGACGGGTCGCATGTGGACCATAATTAGCGGGCTCACTAATTTGTTACTTGTTAATTTGAGACGGCGCTCTACTGTTTTATTAATTGCTTTTGTATGCGTGGCCGACGTGATAGTGCATAATATGATTAGATTATACACCTGCCGTTACCATAAATCGAATAGCCTAACGAACTGCGACTTCCAATCCAACCCGCCTGCCAAGTGTGGAGATTATGGCAAACCCCTCGACAACTAGTCCAGTAGTGGACTGTTACGAGTAAGAACGAAATAGGTTGTGCTCGTTCAGATCCAACCATAGCCGAAAAATATCTTAAGCTGGATGCCGAGTGACCAGCTGAAGTAGGCACTCGTGAGTGTTTAAATGTCAACCGTGCTTATCACATTAATTGGTCGTAATTAGAATACAGCTGCATTTAACACGCCTGCCTAGGCATTGCTGCGACATTTACATGTAGGTTTAACAATACAAAGGCAGTGGCGATATTCAACTGACGTAAGTTTCCCTCGGCTCGCAGTGTCACAACACCGTATCCATTATTTGGTAGTTTTCTCCAATTTCTTACAAATAATTCGACGACGAGTAGTCTTTCGCCACTGACGTATGATGGCGGACGCTTGTGCAAGATGGCGATAAAATGGAGTCTAAAAATGTTCGTTAACATTTATTACTTGTACCGAATTACAAGCGAGGGAAGGCCGCGACTGTACCATACGCTATGGCCTTGCCACGTCGCTCGGTACCGTAAAATATTACATATATGTGCAACTTACATGCCCGCCGGCTCTGACGTGCCGTTATACTAAGTTGTGGTGAAAGCAAGGAATTACAAGAATGGTATTTGAATAATTTCGGCCTTACGTTTCGGCGCACTAACGATCAATGGAACATTTGAAAACTGTTACGTATTTTTGCTTAAAGGTTTCAAAATGTTCAATAAGATTCTATTTAGATTTAGATCCTCAAACTTTTAGATATTCTTCTAACCCCAGTGATTTTATCATTGTGGGTTGAAGAATATCAAGTACAAACGTCTTTATTAAACTCTACGGTAAAAGAAAACAACGCAGATCGCAAACAGTGACAAAAAGACGTTGCGGACAGAAATTCCCAAGTCGCGGAGCAACAATGTATTGTACTAAAGTCTAGCCAGATTTATAGGTCCCACTTCCTCAATAACTGTCTGGAGTGGCCCTAATTGAGCCGTGAGTTACGACAGGATCCTGTATGAGTTAAGGCACGCCGTGTGCATCCGAGCTATGGCAACAATCGCCTTGTTTTGCTGTCGAAACAAATGGTTAGCCTGCGTACCTTGTTAAAACGATTAT
Organism: Blastobasis lacticolella; assembly: GCA_905147135.1. Lineage (NCBI taxonomy): Eukaryota > Metazoa > Arthropoda > Insecta > Lepidoptera > Blastobasidae > Blastobasis > Blastobasis lacticolella. Next base: position 8,920,638 of record LR990039.1, on the reverse strand, counting down.
CGCCTCAGTATTTTAGTAGAGGTTTCGTTTTTTTGGCGTTACATTGTTGTTTGTTGTTTGAAATTTTCCGCGCGCAAATCTTGTTCTTTTTTTAAGTATTTATACGACGAAAAAGAAGAAGGTTCTATCTCCAACTGTAGGTGGCATAATTTTTTAATACCACTAAGGTGGCAAACAAGCATACTTTCAGTAAGACTTACTTCGACAAGGTTCCGTCCCAAGCTGATTGCCCACGGATAACACACTTTTGAACATTTTCCCCGAATACTTGAAGATTCGGCGCCAGGGATGGAGATTTCGCAAAACCGTTCCTTAATGAGCAGAAACCTCAAAACCTTATTGTAGTTTTTGTAGAATCATCACAGCAGACGACCCTCTTAAATCTTGGTCAATTACTGACGAGGTTTCGTCAACGCAACTCAAAGGCCTGTGGTTGAGAGGGGTCTTGTCTTTTGTTTTTCGTTTCGGTCACTAAGCACGTTCCGCGTGTCAAATGTCACAGAAAGGCAATGTCAGGCGGCGGCGTGGCACAGCGGCGCAGGCGCAAGCGCAAGGTCGCCCCGCGGCAACCTCTTGCCCTCTGCCAATGTGTCGAGTTACTTTTCTATTAACGTGTTTGCGATGTAATACGCGACTTTCGTTTACACCTTTGGCTGGCCCCTATGCTTCACTGTCAGCTATTGGCGGCTAATGAGTGATCCATCTTGAGCTGCGCCGACGCGTTTTCGGAAGATTGTTTGCCATAATAATCAATAGCTATTGCGAATTGAGGTACCTACTTACTTTTCTTATGTATATTATAATTGCAAAAATGTATTTAAGTATATATTGACTGTCTGTCGAATGGATACTGTTTCACGGAGAAACTACTTGATTGATTTGGACAAATATGCTGACGAACTCACTCAATATCTCTTGAAGGCCATAAGAAAGTAGATATAACCTTACATCGAATGCTATACAAATAAAATCGTGGGTAAAGTAATTGTTTAAATGACGCAAGGCTACAACACAACGGAGGCCTCTTATTGATTTTCGATTGCATTATCAGCACTTTATGTCGATGTATTCGAAAAAGTACGAGATAAACGTATAGATAGACGCAAAAGTACAGATAGGACGGCCATTGAGATCGGCTATCTATCAATAGATACTCTCATAAAAGGTGTTTCTCGTCCGGGTATTCGCCTACTGCGATAATTAACCTACATAGTCATACAACTATTGAGTTTTCGGAATACATACATCCACGGTCGTTGTGCAGCCGAGTCATTTAGTAAGTGTGCTCTAAGTGAGGTACAGTGAGCGCCTGTGTCTATGAATTAGCGCGTGGTGGGCGGTGCTAATGTTGCTGGTGCCCTCTCGGAGGTTTGGTGAACTCTTGCGCACATGTGCAGCTTCTTGCGGCCAATTCTATAACCGGCTAATTGCAAGACTCCTTGCCTATTCAACTCCGTAAGGACACTTCTAAAATTCCCGTATACCAAACGCGTTTCTAATCTTTCCTCTCTGGGATATATTATAATAATCATCTTAGCGTTAATGTTCCGATTGTGCTCTCGCGCACGAGGGCCCGGATTTCGCCTTGGCCATGATCCAGACTTTAGCAGATCAGATAATTACAGTGGAGCGACTGCCATCTGCCCTCCGTGACCCTGCTACCAGGGGAACCTAACCAGATTGGACATGGTTACACATTCAATCGCCTGATGTGCAGGTTTCATCACGATGTTTTCCCTCACCGTAAGAGCATCGATTAGTGTTCAACTAATGTGCATAACTCGAAAAGAGTCATTGGTACATGGCGGCAGTGGGATTCGACCCCGGTGCCTCTCGCTTGGGAGTCGGATACCTTTACCACAAAGCCACCGACGCTCCTGGGATCTATAACACAAGCTTTTTGATTCAGGGGAAGTTATATTGACAAGGAGAAGATTAACCAGTCGTTGCTTCGATGTTAACTCGGACGGACTGAGTCGCAGCTACCTTGTCAGGAAGACGTTGACATGCAGAATATTAACGGTCAATCCTTAAAGCCTTGACAGTAAAGTTGAAAACTGATTGGCTTCAGACTACCGCGAGACTCCTCCGCCGTAATTGGGGCGGGGGCTGCGCGCGCGCAAACAGTGTCGTGTCGCGCAAATGAGCCGGCAAACGTAAGTGTTGTAAATACGAACATAACTGTTGCGGTCGCCCGCCGCTGTTATTAGCCTGCGATTTCAGTAAATTAAATTTAGCCGCACTTCAACGGTTCACCCGTGCCGTTCCCGGTGCAATGCCCTTGAAAGTTTATTTTGACAGCTCAATGCGTACAGAACATGTGCTCGGTTTACCTTACCGCTGGCATCTCGGCGCCCACCGATGAATCCGATACTTTAATGCGTTCACTGTTTTCGTTCAACATTTATAGAGCGATTCACAGCGCTTGCGAGACGGGACGAGCGTCGATCGGTGCGCTCCGAATCTGAAAAATAAGTAGGTACTTACGAGTTACGAACTTACTACTGCGATCGTTCGTGTTCTTAGCGAAACCAGTGGCAACATCGAAATTCATTATTTCGATTTTCGAACTTCGATATTGCCATTGTCCCACACGTAGCAGATCGACGCAGACATTACCTACCTACTTGCGGCAAGATTCAGAAACAATGTATGTTGGACGCGAAACGAACAAACTTCCGTGTGTGTAACAATGTAACTCATACACAAAGCCACGAGGAGTTCATAACCCCAAAGATCGAGATATTATGTTTTACTACAAATGTTGTATCAGTAGTGGGCCTGGCGCAACTTCATCCGCGTGATGTCCTACCCCTACTCTACCCTTACACCTACCCTACCATACTCTACCCCTACCCTACCTGTACACTACCCGTACCCTACCATTACCCTCAAGGAAGTAGGTATACAAATAATTTGGACATAGAGCATGTCGAAATTCTTTGAGCTTACCTATACAAGGGGGCCGTGGGGTAATGTAAGACGGATTAACTTTCCTACAAGTACATGGTACTAGCTTTTGCCTGTTGGCTATAAGCTACAATACTGAAAAATTTCACCAAATCCTTTCAGTTTGTACACCTTCATGCCAAAACTTGGCATGTATACCTTCTTGGTGAACAAAACATTCAAATTTATATTTTTGTAAACTTTCGCATGTAAAACATGAATGCCGGATTGCACTGAACATTACGCGACGCCTAAGTTCAGTTAAAAATGTTCCTAACAAGAAAAAGAAATGCACCAACACCAACCTCAAGTGAGAATGAAACTCGTTAAGTCACACATTTTAAGGGTATGTTCCGGGTTTCCTACCACGTACCTTTATTGACGAGTAGCCCGATATTTCGACACACTTACAATGTGACCTTTAAAATGTGTAATAATAACCGCGATAGTTTAAAACGTTTCGTTAAGTCACTCTTAACTTTATTACCCTGATTAGGTAACTCCTAAATGCTTAGGAATATCATAAGGTGCCAACTTAAGAGTCGCCTAAGTTTAGTGCAATCGGGCATAACAGTAGAATACCTACATATAGTAATCGTAGGATCATTAAAGCAAAACGGTACGTAGGCTGAGAAGTAATATCATAACTACAAAGTCGTTTGGTGTAACAAAACGCAATCCTCGATCCACGCATAAGTTAAGAAGGAATAATCAAACTTGTGGGCGTCGCGAACTCTTACAACCATCGCCCATTTTGAATACTCCGCGTACAGCCATCTCGATACACTATTTAAATAGGTAAAAGTTAGATTTATGATGGGCATTTTCGGCTAAAGGTCACGTAGCCACCTGAGGTTACAGGTTACTTCTAATGATGCCAACAGCGGTCGACACTGATGTTTAGGGTTTAGCCTATTCTTGCTAAATCCCATCACGTATCCATAGGTATGACACATTATAGGGCATGCCCGATTTTAGGTTTAATTTATCCTAAGTAGTTACACTGATTTTAAATTAATATGCGAGTAAATGATTGGTTAAAAGATAAGATGTAGGTCGTGTTTCGCAGTCGGTCTTCGGAGATGTTGTGGATGACAAGGCTTCGGTTGCTCTCATGACACCTCCATTCAGACAATGTGGTTTAATGTTATTGGGTAGCGCCCTTCACGATGTCGGGAGTCCCCGGGCTGTTTGTCCTTCGACGGAGGGTAATTCCCCGGAGGTGTTCCCTTCACAAAAAGGTTCTAAAACTAGTAACAGACGTTCCGTTTTGGCTGGATCCGACCAACCGTCATTTTCAGTTGAAACTTATCCTTAGGCACTACAAACAGTCGGTTTTGGATTCGGGGACGTAATCGGAATCCGACTAAACTCGGCTCACCCGCGCAATCGAGTTAATCTAAAAGCGACTATATTTGGGACATCTTAAAAATTAGTATCGACTGCCACTGACAGTTGGTCGGGTCCAGCCAAATCAGAGCGTCCGTTACTAGCATAACTGTGAGTGAGATCTACGATTTTGGTACGTTTGCAGTGCGATAACACAGTGAAAATCCTACGTCCACTTCATCTACCTGGGCCTTTCGCTTGCGCTGTAACGTAGTGGCAGGTAAGAGACGCGTGTTACCTATCTGATGGTAAATGATCACCGCTGAAAATCCTCCATACCAGGAGGGTAGCGCATGCGTTGCATTGTAGAAGTAAATCATAATAACAAATCTCTGGTAAATGGTTCAGAAAATAAGTTAACGCTAACGTTTACGTAGGTAGTAGGACTCTGTTAAGCCTGAGGAGTCCGCCCGGGTGAGTACCACCGCCTTATCTAGTTCTGCCGCCAACCAGTAATGTTGGCATTGTTGTGTTTCGGTTTGAAGGGTGGTAGGCGTGAGGGATTTCATCTTAGTCTTCACAGTGACAACGCAACTGCGGCTCTGCATTTTTTCCCCTGCAAGTTAAATGCATGAATCGTAGTATATGTAGTATATGTTATGGACAACAGTTACCGCTTACTATCACGTAGGATGTCTGCTTATTTGTCACAGTATAGAAAAAAACGCTCATACATTAATATTTTTTATTCTTTTTTAAATATTTGTTTTGCTTAGGTAATAATACAAAGAGTTTCAAAAAGCACTTTCTTAATGTGCCATTGATTGGTTCTGTTAAATAGTACTTGGAAATTTACGATTCATTGTGAGTAGCGACTAGCGACTCAACGATGCATTCCGTATTTTTAGCTAAATCGGTGGTATCTAAGTACCTACATCGACATCTAAGCTAACTTTGCGTTTGGGACACCTTGCATGAAAATATATTGTGTTTGTTTGTTTCAGGTATGTACCTGAAACCCTGTGTGTACGCCAGCGTTTAACGGCGAGTACCTACACTACCAAAAATAACTTATGAAATTATTTTAATTAAATTAATTAATTTTTACCCAATCTATATTTTATACTATATACATTTTAGACTATATAGAGATCAACGGCAGCATAAAATGAAGGGCATACTGCACGTTGTTAATATAAAAAATCTGAATTTAATCTCTTTAATTGTACCAGAAATTACACCTGAATAGACCACCACAGGAATAGTCTACAGCCTTATTTCCCATACCACAGATCCCCGTATCTTTTGAACATTCAATCCAGTTATTAAATTGTCCCATTAAATCTACACTTCTACAATTATTCTATTTCATTCAAGAACTCTAATTTGTATCATAATAAATTGCAATCAAAAGACGTCTTTTGCAAGTAGGGTTGCCAGCCCTACTATATAATATAGTATCCTACTATATTTGGAGTCTACCTACTATAAATTAAAAATTAAAATATAGTAGGCGAAACTACTATATTTAATTAGCACAACATTACCACTTACCGCAAAACGGAACGCGTCCATAAGATCCTTAAAAGAAAAAAATCCTTATGCAAATCGAATATTTCAGAACGATCGTGAGTCTTGACATTTGTATGACGTGACGTCAAACTCAAGTCAAATAAAACAAATCAGCTATGAAGCTCAATGTAGCAGAAAATATACATTTAAGAAATAATATAGGTACGTAGATTTTATTTAAAAAACCTACTATATGTTTTTTGATTAATTCCGTACCTACTATATTTTTATGGCTTCTAAATTGCTTCTAAACCCGAAAATACTATATTTGGTCTAAAAAAAGTTGGCAACCCTATTTGCAACTCACGCTAATGAAATGTAAAATGAGGAATTTGGTATTCAGCGGTCAAACTCAATTTACAATTTGCACATTCTTAGTGGATTGAGAAATACATATGAGTAAATAGCATTCCTGCAGATTACGCAATCACTGGGTGCCTTGTTCAGTCTACGCTTTGTACAGTAATATTATAAAATAAGTCATCTTGGTGTCAATCTTCTGGTTGTTCTCACGCACAAGGACCTCAAGTTCCGCCCAGATCATGGCGCCATGATCCAGTATTTGCAGTGCAGGTAATTAGTAACGGTATCTGACCTCTGTGACCCTGTTACCAGGGAAACCGCGGTTACATATTCAGTTGCCTGAATGTGCAGAGTATATCACGAACTCACGAAGTTTTGCCAGACCATAAGAACATTTGAAATTTGGAACGATAGAAAAATCTGAGAGTCTTCCACCCGGTTTCTGAAACGCTTGTCAAATCATTGATTAGCTAACAGACTGTCACATTTAACAAGCTGTTAAATCACCGTGGGTTTCTGAAAGGCCAATCAATCTATTGTTAGCTAATCGACCATTAACAAGAGATCAATTTTTTCGTCTGGCTACCCCTGCTAAAATCAGTCACATTCATTCACTCATATATGTTTTGTTTCTGTCTAACGCATTGATTTGTCTCTGTCCCTAGCGGCCTTTTGATAGCGGCGGGATATTCAACTTTTAGATGAAACTGATAGCGATTGTATACCTAGTTTTCGTGTAAAATCGAATATTATAAAAAAAAAATATACAGAGCGAGAAAAGAGAAATTATAACAATATTTATATTAGAGGGTCACGGGTTCCAGTGAATCCCATCATCATCATTTTTAGGCAGTTAGGTGGGTCCCGGTCCACTGCTGAATACAGGCCTCCCACGGCTTGCACTCTGGTCGACTCTGTTATCTTGCATCCATCGGCTCCCTAGAACCATAAAGAGGTCGTCCGTCCATCTCTTGGGAGGCCATCCAGAGAAAGCCACTCAACAACATCCGCCCCATCGGCTATCGATTCTGTGAGATTCTCCCAATAATCCCATTAGTTAAATCCTGGTTCAAGTCCTGGATACGGGCCAGTTCGTGGCTCAGGTCCAGGTCCTGGCCCCGGATCAGGTCCTGGTTCAGGTCCAGTTCCTGGCTTCGGACCAGGTCCTGGTTCAGGTCCAGGTACTGGCCCCGGACCAGGTCCTGGCCCCGCACCAGGTCCTGGATCAGGTTCAGGCCCTGGCCCCGAACCAGCTCCTAGTTCAGGTCCAGGTCCTGGACCCTGACATGTCCGTGGTTCAGGTTCTGGTCCTGGTTCAGGTCCATGTCCTGGCCCCGAACCAGGACCTGGTCCAGCTAATGTTTATGGTCTATGTGCTGGCACTGGTCCTGGTTCTGGTTCAAGCTCAAATTGTGATCAAGGAAGCAGTTTTGGTCATGATCCTGGACCAGAACCTGGACCCTAGACCTGGACTTTGCCTTGGACCAAAACTAGGACCTGGACCAGGGCCAGGACCAAGACCTAGACCAAGAAAATCGGATATAATTTCTTTTGACAATCGGTTAATTGGTCGATTTTCGCCAATTAAAATAACAAGGCGATAACATACAGTTAACATGAGAAAAAGCTTTCCGGAAACCCAAAATTACATTAATCAGCCGTTAATTGGAGATTTGACAATCCGTCAACAAGCTGTTAACAAGCCGTCAATTGGCCCTTTCAGAAACCCAAACTGCATTTAATCAGTGTTTAACAAGCTGTTACGTAATTTTTGCGTTGACAAGCGTTTCAGAAACCGGGTGTTCCTCTTCCGATGTTAAACAGATGTAACAATTGAACACCGGCTTTTTAGGTTAAATTTACCTTGCTGAATATGATTTTGCCATGTGTCGAACCAATTTCCCCCTTATTTCTTCCCCCGGAAACGGCAAAACCGGTATCTAGGGACATGTTTTCAATATACATGCACAGGCTGATAAACATATTACCCTCCCTTGCGTTACGCAGTCAGGTAATAAGGGGGGGAAGGAGACGCAATTTGGTCTGATACTGGGCAAAAAACCCTTCCGGGGAAAATATTTACATTTCAATGCGTCTAAAAATCGTAAAATTTAAAAATTCTTCTGACCACTGACTCAAAAAAGGTCATTGGTACATCAATACTGGGGATCGATCTCGATACCGTGATACGAGGCCTTGCCTTGGGCATTAAACCCATTAAAAAAAGTATTAAGCGCCTGAAAGCCTAATTGTTAGGGGGGTCGGATTCGTAAGCAAGAGTTACCAGGTTCGAACCCCATTGCTGCCATGTACCAATGAATATTTTCTTAGTTGTATGTTGTATGTACATCGATCTGCTCTTACGTTAAGGGGGGAATACATCGTGATGAAACCTGCACATTCAAGCGCCTGAATGTGTAACCATTACCCAATCTGGCCAGGTTCTCCTCTTAACAGGGTCACGGAGGTCAGATGGCAGTCGCTCTACTGTAATTACCTGACCTGCCAAATCCTGGATCATGGTCAAGGCGGACCCCAGGACCGACCGGGACATCAATGCCAAGATGATTTAATAAAAAATATTCAACTTTAATGATAATTGGATGATTTTAGATGTTCAGAAAAGGTTACTTACAATTATTTTTTTAATCAAATTAAAATTTAAAATCTGTTGTAAGAAATTCGAAATACAGCAGTTTGTTAGCCACTGGCTATAGCGTACTACCAAATTAGAGTAGTGTAAGATCTCTATGTGTCAATTTCAGTCATCCACTGAGATAGAAAATAGTCCATCAGGTCGTCAGTCTCACATATTGCATTTGAATCAAAGATCAGTAGACATTTCGGACTTGTGGTAATATGAAACAGTCTGAGGACAGATACTTGATACAGTCCATTTGACGTCACAGACTGCCCACGATTCACAATCTTGAAATAACTAACATGGCACTGACATGGCCGGGCCGATGCTGCGGGCTGATAGTGCATGACGTGGCCGGGACACTGCAATTATCGGCAATCCTAAATCTACTTATCACTCTTCTCTGTAGCTTTATGAGACCCTTAGCAATTATCTGATTCATCCAATTATCACATGTGTGCTATCAGCGAATTTAACCTGCCTCTGCGATCTGTTGCGCCAAAGCGAATTTTTGTTTCAGGAGACCAGGACCCTGCTTCTCATTATGATGTTACGGTCATTGCTTACTCTATTGTAGTTTCTTACAAGAGAGTGAGCAATGTATTTCATGTTTTCAATAAAGTGTTTTATTGTACATGAAAGGTAGGTATTGTGTTTACTCAGATTTACACAAAAAGACCATACTAATCAAGGGATACAATAATCACATCACCAACAGATTCATGTCTCCCATTCAACTAAAACTGAAAACATTTCAAATTTCAATATACGAGTATTATTGTTGAACTGATCGTTGAGTGTTTTGTTGTTAACACATGACTGCTTACCATCGGGCATGCCGTAAGCTAGTTTGCCGCCTTAGTGATAAAAAAATCTGCATATGGTAGCTGGTACAATGTTTACAAAATAGTGTACAAAACACAGGTAAGTACTCCCATAAATACATAATCAGCGCAGTGTAATTTATCTTAATTACTTACATACCACCCACATCTGATCCGTATATCGCAAAAAGTTGGGAACAACTGCGTCACCGGGCTGTGATTGGCGGAGGGCGCGCGCGGCGCAGCGAAAGTACAAGCGGCCAGAGGTGGGCAACCATTGTCAATCGTCACGGTTCCTGGCTTAACCAGCGGCTGTGACGTGAATTTTATATGGTATTGTTAACAGGTTGGAGGTCGACAGCTTTCCGGATAGTTTTTACATGCACTCTGTAATGTTATTATAATTTTTTGTCGATAAATACTTTCAGTTGGCAAGCTTTTGAAACTGTTTCTCAATGGCTCGTTATCATAAATATTTAGTTGGTTTTTATACAGCCCGGGTGCTATGCCAGTTGGTTGCGCAAACTTTTGAAAAGCAAGTGACTGGCGCGCACATTACTAAGATTGGACCGTTTTATTTCCGCACTTTCAATCCATTATTCTATAAATGTGCTTTGACAATTTACAGTGCATTACTGTAATGCTAAGTTTAACTGTTTATTACAAATAATAACCGAATTATAATAATTTCATTGAATAGAGACATACCTAATCTAATAAGTCGGCGGCATTTGGGTCAGTCGCTATTACCGGCTACAAGTACAGTCGTACGAAATTGCAACAGACGGACAGACGAACCAACAATGGGCATTTCTTACGATAGAGAATTAGAGACAATCGTGCCATTATTAAACGCTATGGATATTGCACTTATGGGCCGTGTGAGATTGGATTAATTATATCGAAATGGGCTGTTGTAACCTTTGTAATGTTACTCGTGATTTGGTAACGTTTGCTCGTGAAAATCTCAGCTCGGTTTGGCAACGCGTGGGCCCATTGTGGATCGCCAGATGAGAAGACGATTCACCGTCTTCATTTGGCCTTTTGGTCAACACTGGCTATTGCCCACGAACTGTACCTATTGCAAACGGGATCTATAGCTTTTTTAATGGTAATTACACGTAATTCTTGATCGTTTCTTGAAACGGCTTTTGGGTAATAATTATCATCATCCTATTTTTAAGTGTATCTATGACTCTTGTCGTAATAATAAGTAATTACACTACCCGTTACGCAGTTAATACATAGAAAACATTAAACTTAACTAAATAAAATCCATCCATCATAGTATTTAGTTCGAACCGCGTAATTATTGCGTTATAATCAATCGCAGCGACCCACTCAAAGCTCGGTGTGCTAATTAATTATGCCTAGTATCTACATAATGCTTTATTATGTCATTATGTCACACCATGTAACGAGATTGTTCGAATAAATGACACAATTCTTGCGTCATCGATTGACGAAACCATGTTAGTTGCATTGTAAAGATTTTAACGCAATGATTTACAGGTGGCATGGACTCAATAACGTGTGATAAGCGCCAACAATAAGTGTGTTGAGGTGACACCGCGTGGCATCCTATAAACGATTCGAATATACTATGATGCAATGCCGTGTCTCTATTAAATGTAGAATATTATTAACCGGCACTGGTCTGGTAGCAGCGTGCTTGCGAGACCGATCACTAAGGTTCGGAGTCCGGTCGGAGGAGTCCGGAAATTTGATGGGTGACTGCTTCGTGCTTTGAGGCTAGTCGAACTTCAGCACCGCAACGAGCTTGCCAATCGTTAGGAGCCTCCTAATACAATTGGCGAAGCGAGGTTGACCAAGGTCTTTTGCTGGAGACTCAGTGGTTTCGATACTAGATTACGTCACTCGTAAAAGTATGAAAGCTACTTATGAGTATAACCATAACGAATATTATGATTCGTTTTGAGAATCCCCCAAGCACATAAAGGCGAACATTTTATACCAACCAATAAATTCGATCCATACTTACCCATATTACGAATGACAATGAGGTATCATTTGCAAAAATACCTATTTCTAACTGGCTACGATCAAATCGTCACCTCGTCAAATATCAAAAAAGTATAGAAACTGCGTACAAATTATAGAACCTACCTTACCTTTTGGAACCCAATTTGTCGAAACCTAAAATTTACTAATCAGCCACCTTTACTAACAGAGGTGAACATCACATTACTGCACCGTGCCCCTAAACACCTTGCCTAACCAATCCTTGGCTTATTCAATAAATATCACATTCATTAGCAAATTGCAATAGGCATATTAAAACTTCATCAAACATCTTTAAAAGTTGTCAAGAGATCGATGCATAAAATTGAGCAAGCATAGGTAAAATATTCGAACGACAATCTAGACATTGCAATCGACATTTTATAAACACGTGTTTTGTAACAAAATGAATATGAGACGCTCAACATTCTTGCATTTACGTGTTCATACTCGATAGGTGTAGATAACTTAGTAAGCTGTGGGCGTGCTTACGCTAGCTAGGTGGTTACGTTGTAAATTAAAACCTCATTACATTATAACGCTTTGTAATTTTACTTTTTTTCTGAATGCTAATGGCTGGTTTTCTTTCTTCCGTGCAATGGCTAAGAAGGTACGATTTTGCATAAAGTTTGTGGTACCTTTTTATTATGTATTCTGATTTTCCGGTGCATTCCCGTTATCTCCTCATTTGCCGTGTTTACCCGTTGATTCAAAATTTTGTTGTACATGAATTTCCTTCTATTGTTTTTTTTTATTGTAATACCTACTTAAAAATGGGGATAAGAGGATATTTTGACGTCCCGGTTATGACTGAAGAAACACGGCCAATTACTGAAGATCCTACGCGGATTATTCCATAGAAGAGAAAAAGCTTGCTACATACCTCTGATTATTTTGCCGAACACCACATTTATTCGAAAGTTCCACATTCGTATCACATTATCCACAGCATTAATCTGAATGGATAATGTCGAGCAGGTGATGTGAAATTTTGTTTCTCCGAAGAGGGGCGCTAGTAGATATGATTATAAATCCGTGTACTCTTTGTCTTAATAATTCGTTTACTTTGCGAGACGTCCAAGCAACCGGTTGCCATGCTGGGGCATCGTTATCTGTTCATAAAGTGTATGATTGAGAGGCAGTTGACACCTAAAATACAACTGCAATTGAGCGCAATCTCGTACAGATGTCCGTGCCAACTAAATTGTGCAGGGAACGGAGCCTTAGTTGAATAAACACGATATTTATGTGAATTTTTCAGGTTGACCTTTCCGTTGACGGAAATACCGTTGTGTTAACTTTGAAATTGAATCGGGCTATTATTTTTTTAATACAATTTACAGAATATCTTAAACTTTGCTATACCTAGTAAGAATACCAACTAAAATTTACTTAATACTAAATTTTTATGAACAACTTACTTTTACTTCATTTTTTTTACAAAATAGTAAGTACGACAATACTCGATTCAAAAGTTGGAAAGTTACACTATTTGCTCTCGTATACAAGTTATTTTATTCCCTTCTACTAATCTAATTTATAGTCGATATTATTATGCAATGCAGTTAAAAGCGAATAATGTTGTGGCCAGTCTCCACTACGATACGAACTTTGCAGCACCATCAACACCACGGGTGGGTGGTGTATATCTGTACGGCGTTGTGTATCTGTTTCCGAAACGTTTCTAATAAAACGCACGAGAAGTTTAGATAATATTTGAACGTTCTGCGTACCTATTGGCAAATATAAGGAGAAATTCCTTCATCGCATTCGCTAATGCAAAGTATGTTTGACTGTAAGTGCTTGCCGTAATGCAAACGCCAGCTCGGCGATACAAACCGAAAGATATAGCCATGGGGCACGCTGCGGGGGCTGCCCGAGTGCGGCCATACTTGCCGTGGTCTGTTGCCGTAATATCAATACAATATTTTATTAAGTTATAGCAATATTTAGTAGTAGTTTAGGTCTTTCGGGATTTAGATTTTTTGTATATTTACCGACGACATGAATGAGAGAGAGAGATGAAACTTTGCGATTTTCGCCGTACAGTTATTTAATAAAATATTTAACAGTTACAGCCAGTTTCTCGTACGTAGTACTCCATTGTTCATCATAAATTATTCGGCATCCTTCTCTATGGTGAGTTGGAGACAGAGACGGAGAGAATTTTAATTGAAGCGTTTCAGAAACTGGAACTGAGTGGCGTTTAAAAATTTTTTTTCTTCAGAATTAGAGCATTTACTATTTAAAAAATTTAAGTAGTCAATTCTGCGTCGCTGTCTATGTCGCTCGCGCTGGTCTGGGGAGTGCATCGCGTCGTTCGCAGAGAATTTCCAAACTAGGGAATCGGTTTAAAGGTTACTTGTTATTTTATATAACTAGCACTCGTATACAAGTCATACAGTTTAATGGGACATTGTTCTCGTGTAGGATCGTTTACGGATCATTATCAGCCTATACTAGTCCACTGCATAGGCCTCCTCCAATGAACGCCAATGCACCCTGTCCTCCCGCTTTAAGCAGCATCCACCTGGAGCCTTTGGCGAACCGTCACTCCACCTGGCCGGAGGGCGTCCCACACCACGCTTGCTCCAGTCATAAATGTTTTACGCTAGTGGTCGTCAGTTCGTCGGCAGATATGGCCAGCCCACTGCCACTTCAGCCTATTCTGAAACATCGTCTAGTTCGTTTTCGCGGAGCTTTGTTTCTAATAAGTCTCTAATTACTCGCATTTATTTATTTATTTATTTATTTCCATACAGTTTTACAGCAATAAAATTTAGTTATAATTGTAGAATTCAAAGTTGCAATGCCAATAACAAAACACATGTGAGTAATTACGAATCCGAAACTAGCCGATGTGCATTACCTATTTACCGACGACTTTTACACAAATGTTTGCAAATAAACACGGTTGATGCTTTGCAGAATTTTTTAATTACAAAAAGAAAATCATCACAAGTAATACTTAAAAACAAGCTGCTTTAATTTCACGCACGAATTACCATTCCAGATTGGCACTGCGCGTTTAAAATAAGAAGCGGTACCTTTTTGTTTCTTTATACTGTTTTCTTCTTTATCTGTTCCTAGATTGTCTCGTACCTATCCGATGATTGCATTCCTCAAATAACAAGATTTCCCGATCAAACCGTTCGAAATAACCCTTTGCTAGATTAACGATTGAACCTCGCCTCTTCCAACGATACCATACCTACCTATCTCATTGCTAATAGCGGTGTGCTCCACCCTTTTCCATATATTTGGCTCTATCGTAGGCCCCGTCTACACTACATATATCAGGTTTGATATGATGACAGTCAAATTCACTAACCTGACTATCAATTATATAAATCATTGACAATGCATCCTATCTATTTAACAACTAACCCCGAACGACAACACCAAAACTGCCTCTCTCGCGCGAGCAACCGCCATCGCATCCGAACGCGAGTCAGTGATGCATTGCCAAAGTGGGCATCCGAATGGTATGCTTTTGTAACTTATGTCCACGCTCTGTTTGCCGCCTGCGCCCGCGCTGGCCTGCGTCTATGCGGCGGTGGCGAGGGCGATGACCCTACAGCCGACCGTTTGCGGCGAAAATTAAGATTCACCATAACCGTCCATCAAAACCAGCCCATGCTCACTCAAGGTGATCTCGGAATCTCGGCCCAATCTCCACGCGCCGCATCCATCAGTCTAATAGCTAATAGGCTATAGACGAGCGAAGCGCTATCGACGGACCCAACAATAAATTTTGGCTATTTACATTGCTCTCAAAAGATGCACGATTTATTGTGCAGTGCAACGAAAACGTTAATGAACGTGACACAGATCGATTGTTGTGAATTTAGTTTGGTGTATCGTTGAATTTCGTAACGATCTATTATTAACTTCTTCTTTTCGTCAATGTTTCTCTTTTAAATTAGATATAGGTACCAGCCCAAAATTTAGCGACTTTTATAACTTCATCCGAAGCGGAGTATAGATCAGCCATTGGTCGTGGTTGGTGCTAAATTCTGTATTGAATTAACAGTTTATTTCTGATTCTGTTTTTTAATCTAGTCTAGTTTTGACCGAGTCTGCATTTGACTGATTCTACATTTGCCCGATTCTACATTTGACTTACTTCTTGACCCGCACAAATATTTAAAAATATGTATTTATTAAAATTAAATTTTTGCAATACCGTCCAAAAGTTTGCTTATCTGTATACCAAATGGAAGGAGCCATAAAGTGTGTGTATACTCGTAACAGTGTTATAGGTATAACACGGCGCGCTTCATCACGTAGAGCCTCTTACCAAATCCAAGCATCGTATGAATTATTAAAGTGCTGTAGAAGTAGCGGGTTTTAAAAAGCCCGTTTGTATTCAGGTTAGATTTTGTTGACCGCGTAGGGCTGCCACCTAGATTTGAGCACTTAATTCTCTCAAAAAGCGCTAGATAGTTGTAAACGATTAAAACTTAGCTGTAGCCGAAAATTAAACGTCTTTGTAATTGTTTTTTTTTTCTATATTATTACACTGAAAGAGTTTAATAAAAGTACGTACCTTGGCACGTGGCAAAAAATATAATTAACTTTTGCTAGTATAGACCAATTTTAGTCTATGGAATTGTAAGCCGAACTTTTAGTGCCGCGTTGGAGAAAAGGTATTCTTTGGAGCTTTTGCAAAATGATAATGAAAAAAGCGTCGTCCGAAGGACAGAAAGACGACCAACAAAGTCCTCTCAAAAGGGTTCCGTTTTTTCGATCAGAAATTCGGAACTGAACGGATATGCCAAAAACATCGCTATGTCTATCACCGTAGGCGCTAATATGGTTCGGCACCGCGGTGCGTCTGGCCGAGGCGAGTGTCGCAACCTGCGCGCGCGCAGCAGCCACGCCTGGGGCGCGGTGAATTTCACAACGTTTTCTCCCTTTCGTGCACTTAGTTTCCAACTTCAATATAGAATTGATGCTCGTAAATACGACACCAATTAAGCTATCTTCATCGCAAGCTCTTTCTACAATCGAGTGCGCGAGCACGCTCGCATCGCACCTAGGGACAAATCTCTAATTTAGCTAGCACAGTCGTAAAGTCGTAAAATCGACTCTCATTTTAAAACCTCAGCTTCGATGCATTCGTGATTCTCTCTCATCCAATTTTTCACAATTTGTCGGCTTACGAAAATGGCTGCGCAAACTTCGTAGTACTCGTGTAAATGATGCAAATAAAACAGGGACCGCAATTTCTTACTTAGATTTGTATGATTTTTATATATCTATACATACATAGTATAAAACAAAGTCGCTTCCCGCCGTCTATACCTATGTATATATGTACGCTTAGACTACGCAACTGATTTTAATGCGGTTTTCAACAATAGAAAGAGTGATTCAAGAGGAACATTTATAAGCAGGAAAAAAAGGATAGGTTAGGGGTAAAGTAGGTGCATGTAGGGGAGGACGCCACGCGAACGAAGTCGCGCCGATTCCACTAGTTACGTAACTTAAATATACACATAACTAATGCGTACGCCAGCTGAGTCGCCGTCTTCACTGACGAATTCGTTTACCCCAGTGATAGTCAGTTCTTCCGAAAATACCGCCAATCCAATGCAACATCAGCTTACTGATCTTGACATCGTTACGGTTTTTATCTATAAAAAAATTCATCATAGCAGGTAAAAGAACTAATATAAACGCATTGCTAGGAAAGTCTGCCGCATTAAAGTCCCTCTGTAATTCAAAAATAGTAGGTATGTAAACAAGTGTACGCAAATAAAAATAAAAATATTGTAAAATCAATACAATTGCTTGTGTCTCATTGTTTGCGGTCGGAAAACCCTCAATGTTGTAATTACCATCATCTTGACGTCAATGTCCCGGTTGTGCTCTCGCACACAAGGGCCCGGGGTCCGCCTTAACCATGATCCAGGATTTGGCAGATCAGCCAATTGAAATTACATGCTAACATTACAAAAAAGAACGCTGTCTAACTGCGTCATAATCTAACTGCGTTAAGAATTAAATAATTAACACGATTAAAACAAAATAAACTGTCAAGGCAAATTAAAACCAATTCCGAGCTATTCGTCATTACTATAGTTTACGCTTTAACATTGTTAATGTTCGGAAGAACGGTATTTATTCATTGACTTGACTGTACAGTTAGTTCCACTGTACACGTACCTACCTGCATTTGTATTGTGTTTGATAAAAATATAATAAACTCAGAAATAGCTAGCCATGAAGCCATGCCATGCCATTCACCGAAATTGTTCAACTCGCAATGCGAGTGATTATTGCAATTAAAACAATTAGAGCATGAATACATAATTGATACCAGAGTGCTGTGGTTTTATGTTATGATTTAGATAAAGCCATGGAGTGTTACATTTTGCCAAGGCGTAAAACAGGATATGGTTAAGAAATCGTTTGTAATACAACAATCAAGCCGTGAACGAGAATATAGCAAAAAAATAGACACAATGAAATGAATTGACGAGTCGAAAGATTTATCTCTAACACAATTTTGAGATTGTAGCAGTATTATATTATATGGGTCAATAAAGTTCTATGTTTGTAAAATCTAAAAATTACAAATGTCAATATATTATATACTAGAGACCCGCCCCGGTATCGTACGGGTAGTAAGTACGCTTAACAAATTATACACCTAAATGAGAAATCATGAATCACTCTGTTTATTGGTGAAACCGCATGAAAATTGATTTATTTATTTCACAGTTTTCCTGTGGTTTTTGACTTTATCGCGACGGACAGACTTTGTTGTATAAGATGTACAGTAAACTTCGGATTACAGACTAGAAATCGGATGAAACTCAAAAACGTAACTTTAAATTTCTCAAACAAGCCAATATAGTATAAACAAGAATGAAGAAAGAAAATAAGATTTGGCTTAAAGGACTTAGTTTTCAGGCCATTAAATATTGAAAAAAAGGCCTAGGTGATATGGTTGCAGAACACTAGCTTCTATTTCGGATGTCAAGTCGTCATAATCGTTGAATTGTTTGGAGCCTTGTAGAGCATGGACTAAGTACCGGAGTGAACTGAGAACAAGATCAACTTGTTAGCGGCACATGTCAGCATGTCTAAATAGTTGCTCTATAGTTCAATTATAGCGATGGCAGGTCAGATTCGCCATATTGTGTAATACGATGCTAGAGATAGTTCATAGTCTGTGCCTAGCTGTTAAAAATGAGGACATGGAAAAATGCAAAAAATTTGAACAAATAAATGTTTCTTGTTATAATATTTACATTTTTGGGTGAAAAGTAGAGTATTCACTTCTAGGATAAAGCTGTTTGTCATGGGTGGCTTTGACCCCTCGCTTTACCCAGGACTTTACCTAATTTAGAGTTCAGTTGCGCTCAGGATCCAATATGCCGCCGATTGCCGCCCATGACGTAAGCCACTGCTTTAGTCCCTTCCCGTATTTTGTAATTTTATTGCCTAGGAAGGCACACGGTTTGACAATCCACCTGTCGGGAAGCGGCTACCGACAACCAGAACATCGACCTAACGGGAGCGGATGCGGTGCCGGCCTTTGACATGCCTTTTAAAAACCCCATGCAGTAGAACAAAGGAGAGAATCCACATCTTGCACGTCTTTGTGTATAATCTACTATTGAAATCGCATAACCCGAAAGCCGGTTGAATTTGTATGAAAGCGGGTCTACTCGACTTCACTCATTTAGTTGACAAGCCGCCAAGCTAACGATGCGTTCGCGCAATGTCGCGCAAGTGTGGACCTCTAAGCTGGTTTGGAGTGAAATGGCTGAAACGTGATAAAATGAAGCGTGTATTCGCGTCGTGTGGATAGCGCCACTCGCACTCGGTTACGGCTGAGATTGTTATCGCCCTCCGAATTTCACTCCATTGCCTACGATCCCGGAACTTTCTCGGCGGCCGTCGCCAGCTATTAACATTTTTATATCTACTAACAACAAATTCACAGAGCCATTGGAGAGAAAATTAAAAGTTAATAACTGCATAGATGCGCCAAACTGGCCTGCCCGAAGGCGTGGCAGAAGGTTCGCCGCGCTGCGTTAGAAATCTGTCGCTGGCTGCCAAGAATGGAAAGTTAAATAGTATACCCAAACCATAAAACAGATTTTCTTCAATCCCACGGACATGCTCAATCCCCATTCGATGGAGATACAGCTTATTTTACTGTGGTCTGATATTTTCTTGATGAGTCCGGTTCGATTCATCATTCATTTTATTGGTGTGAGTATCAAAATTGAGGGTCTCAAAATCGATCCGAGGCAGGCGGGGGGCCCACAAAAACAGAACCGGCCCGCACATACCTCGCCCGTAGGAGCAACAGCCGGTATGTGGCCTACAGTAAAACCCAAGGCCGTCTGTGTACCGCTTTACATTTTATTTTTACTTTTTGTACCACCTTTCTTCCTCGCGTCGTTATTCTAAGTATTGCTGGCAGGAATTTGAACTCTACTACGATTGAGTTACGGTGATTATGCTTTGAAACGGTCCCTGTGGAATTCCAAAGGTCGTCCGGGCCATGGGTTGTGTTCTTTTTTGCAAAAGTTTTTTTTTCTCTTCACTGAGGTTGGAAGGTTCAAATGATAGGTTAGCCGAAGCTCTCTCAATTCGGCGCTCATATACGTACCTGTAGCTTGATTCGTTTGGAACAAATCGCGAGTTTGAATACGAATTTGATTGACGCATTGAATAGGTGATAGCGTCATTGATCGAATTGGTCCCGTTTACTGGGCAATAAAACGAACAATATCATTAATTCAACCTTCAATTAATCAAGAATTGTAATTAAGTGCCTGCGCGATAAAAATAGCAAGATCTATTTCAGTGATCTTAGCAGAATTTTCCATCGTTAATAATTTGGGTAGTCCGATTTTCTATGGTTCAGTAA
Organism: Blastobasis lacticolella; assembly: GCA_905147135.1. NCBI lineage: Eukaryota > Metazoa > Arthropoda > Insecta > Lepidoptera > Blastobasidae > Blastobasis > Blastobasis lacticolella. Next base: position 8,900,102 of record LR990039.1, on the reverse strand, counting down.
TTAACTATCGTATACTTAATTGTGCGCAATTGGCTTGGTTGCCCTTTTAGTCGTTATACAATATCCTTCATTTCCCAAGCCGGTAGCCATCTGGCGCGGGCTCTAGTTTCGTCAGAGCCATATGCCATCTGATACCCGCGTACCTGAGTGGCCCACTCGACATGTGCCAATACTGTAAAAGGATCAAGTAGGAATTCAGAAATGTTGTATACAGCATGTCTCACAGAATATGAAGAAATAACTTAAGTCTACATGAGAAGATTTTCTAAATCGTCAATCGGAGTCAAAATAAAATTTTCTCGCAATATACGTATAGATTGTATAGATTGCGAGAAAATTCTATTTTGGGTTTAAGACAGCTGATGTTTGTCCAAAATCAGTGGTCACTTTCTTATTTTAAAATGCAATTGGTGTATGAGTAAAATGTACAAGTGCCTACACCCTGTAAATTAAACGACTTGGAATGTGAGCAAATGCAACCACACGATTATGTACTTAGTTGCTCCTTTTTAGATATACACTTGCGAGTAGGTTACTAAATATATGGCGATATTAATGAAATAGCCGGTTTATTAGTTACCTGTAATATTCAGGGTTACCTATTTTGTAACTCTTCACACAGCATTCCAATCCACTTTTAATGCATATCTTTTGCCACATCCACTTTTAATTTAAATGCGGTATATTTTTATAATATATTCGAAACAGTATTTATTAATAGGTAGATATAGCAATTTCAATGTCTATCTTTTACCCACAACCTCGACCTAATTAAAAAAATATGTAAACTAAAACATCATGTCCGACAGACAGAATCTCTCATTTTACGTAGAGCAGAATACTCAGGCACGTGTCACCGAGCCTTCGGTGGGTGCGTTCACACTATCCGTTCGATTAAATACCACAAACACAAGACACGAGTACGTAAATTGAAATGATTTAAAAATATTCGAATTTCACATCAATTACTATTCGAATAATTCGACGGCGAAAATGGGGCGAATATTCGAATAATTCGAATATTCGATTGCAAGCCCTTCTTCCAAGCATCCAAAACTGACATTAAAATGTGCGCTCTAGCTCATAACAGTTGACATTTCCTTGGACTCTTAGCCTGCTTAGCCTTACAATATTCCTCGAAGCAACAGTATCGGACGGCGTCTCGCGGGGCTCCAGCGGGCCCCCAGTGACCAGCGGCACGCGGCGCGCGTGCCCGTCCCGTTACGCTACCGTTTTTGCGATCGTCGACTCAGATACAGCTATTTTGATTCACGGACCAACAGCACAACTCGTTCGGACCACTCGGACCTGTCCTATAAACAATGAGCTTCAAAGACCGAGGCCCCGCGATGAGAGAACGTGCACTAAATGTTATCTGGCTGGGTTTTTGACGCAACTTTGAAAATTTCCGGTTTTTATAAAGGAATTACCATAATTTGCTCTGCTTGCTTACTTAAAAACAAGACAGTTCAATTCTCAATAGCGTACATGACTGTACCTAGTTCTAAATGTATCGATTTCAAAGCAAGCCGGCGCTGTCGAGCCATAATATAATCTATATTATATACCAAGTGGATTCTTGAAATGTATATTTATAATGCCCCATAAACAGATTAGTTTTCAAGGTCGTGGCTTGTGGCATCGGCTCGCACTATGGCACTATGTGGGTGCTATTTGATTTTCCTTTCACCGACAATGACACAAGAATTTGAATCTTGACTTTGACTGTGTCTTTACTGTGGCGATTTTATGATTACGAGCGTCTTGGAATAAAAATTATTGACAAATATTATTGGTAGCTATACTTAACCTGGCTTTTATTTTATAAGGGGAATAAAAAGTTTTTAAGGCACTCTACCATAAGCAGCTAAATTTCTGAATTAAGACACCGAAACGCTCGCTCTGGCCAATACTAATCTACATTTTGTGTACAGCCGCCCGCGGACGTTCATGGCATTCAAGCCAATGCCCGATTGTAATAAACTTTAGGCGGTTAAATTGATTTTTGATATTTCAAACAAGAAAACCATTGCGATAATCACCAACCAGGTGAAAACTAAACTCGCTAAATCACTCATGAATTAGGATACATTCTATGCATTTCTTTCAATTCCCAGTTGAAATGTGGCCATGTCGTACACGAGAAAGATGACATAACTCTAGCTAGCTCTTTCGATTTGCATTGAACTAAGCGGGACACAAAGTTATATCTTGCGCAGCAAAGCCCGCTACGCAGGCTGGATACTGCCGCCCGTTGCCATTCCGATGTGAATTGAGCCTCATTTGTTGATAACGGCCTTCTTCTGGGAACTCGGACGGGATTAGATTTTGATCCTCCATTTTAGTAGTTCAAGTTAGCTAATTTCAAGCACAACCTCGAAATTATGTAAGGTGCGAAAACTTAATAATCATCAAAATATAATTCATAATAAGGCTGTCCTCGCTGGGCAAAATAAAGAATCGTTATGAATGACTGATTTGACAAACAGTGTTTCGAGCCAAGTGTAGGCCATTTATTATCTTTTCCCTTTTTAAGGTTCCGTAGTAAAACAAGGAACAATTACAGTTTCGTCCTCTGTTTAAATCAAAATATGTTTGTACTAGAAAGTGGGCATGTAATCTTTTGTCGCGTATAGACTATACTATTGTCTTTTTATACAATACATATTTTTAGGATTTATTTTAACATTGAGGGTGTGAAAAGAACATTTTAAGATTTAGCAATTCGTTTTTGAAATATTTAGTGTACGTGGTATTTTTTTAATATAAACATATGTGCAGTTGGAAAAGGAAACATTTATACAATACACAAGTTATTTAGAAAAAAGTTGGGAGCCAGGTGCATTTGTAACCTTGTACTTAATGTGTTTAATGTTTATAGTATCAAAAGGTCCACTTTTAGCAGCTACAGAACCCTACACTGCATGTGGCCCGACACGTCTTGGCCAATTAGGTACTCCTTCTTTTTTTTCAATTAATGTTATGGCCATTAATGCGAATCCTGCTGAGTCACAAACGTGGCATTTTATTTTAAGTGACACCGATTCACTAAGTGGGGTCGACGATCCTCGTATAATTTTTTTGATGTAATTACTATCTATATAATATTTAATACCTTTCCTGGGATATTTGAGCATTTGGTTGATGCTAATGAGGTTGGTAATCCACCTGTGGGACACAGGCTTGAGCTTTATGTATGAATGTTTGGTAATCCTACTAGTAAAGTATGGATAGGATAGGGTACTACTTTCGTTCAATATCGCAATGATTTCGAGATACATACCTACTAACGTAGCTATTATTGATTGATACAACCGTTACAGTTCTTAGGTGAGGGTGAGGGGGGTACAGTCATCATGAAGTCATCCACCGAATCCCTGCATGATAAGATGAATAAAATGACTATGAAGCCAGTTAATTCGTTGAGTGACTGTACCAAACTTGTTAAAAGTAATCTGTTGCACTTTAGCCTACTCTAAATGAAGTAAGAAAACTAAACGGATAGCCAATTCTCAGTAATCTCTGTCATTATCACAACGCACAACAGTCCATTGGGCCTTTCCCATGAGAGGAGAGGTTATTACCATAATCTCCACGCTTGATAGGCAGGTTGGATATCGCAGTGTTGTAAATATAGGAATGGAAAACGCTTCTCCCCATTTTCCAGCCTACGGAAACCCCAGAACTAATGCCTCGAAACATTAGTCGCCTTACGACACCCACAAGTGTAAGGCGTTGGTGCTATTGTACTCTGCCGGACACCACACGGCAAATAATCTCAGTAATATTTCTTCAAACTAAAGTCACGCTATTTATACATACTATTGTATTAAACGGGACTTACACGTGACGTACCTTTTCAATTGGTACCGTGGTCATGATGGGTGTAACCCTACCGAAACGTTTTTCTTCCAGCTATCCGTACGAGCCGGTTTGGTTCAACCTTTTTAATGCGTACGGCTAAGGAATGGAACACGTTGCCTGCGAGTGTGTTCCCTGATCACTAAAATCTGGACGCCTTTAAGGCTAGAGTGTTCTAGGCTGTTCCTAGGCTGCTCCATCTTCGGCCGCATCGTCACTTACCACCACGTCACATGCCTGGGTAGACTATATTCTAAAAAAGGTCTGGAGAACAAATCGAAAAGGTACGTCGCGTATTAGTCCCAGTACAATAATCTCAGTAAACCCTGAGAATAGGTGGACAAAGCGACGTGGACGTGGAATAACATGTAAATGCGTCACGTCATCATATTCGCAGTGTGCAATGGAGCGCAAACTCGACCTCGAGACTTCCTACTGCATAGCTCAGATTCTTTTGAAATGTCAACCGCGGATTTAAATCATGCATTTTATTTAATACTGAATGAAGGTCGACTGTAATGTCTCGTACAATACCTTACATAGTCCCGTATTTGTGAACGAGATGCTCTGAGCAAAGGTACTAGACTTTTATAGTTTGAAATTGCCTAGCTATTGTCTCCCACCTCACATAGTGATGGCGAATATTACTTCTCGCCAAACGATTGCGATAACAGAGTGCCTACAGTGTTATGTGGATGTTTACGTTCAGAATACTAAATGTATTCGAACATCAGCATAATATGAGAATCACGTTAGGTACCTGCAACCAACTAAGCGCATCGACACAACGTCTTAGTTGGCACATATTTTGCGGTATCATTACTGAGTAACTAGTTGTTTATTGCGAACATCTACGTTAATTAACTTAGTGTGTTACAATTAATAACTAAGTTTATAGTTGGTGTAGTAAAATACGTCAACACGTCAAATCACCGCGCTGACCTTTGTCAACCTCTGCGTGAAGATATAAACCCATAAACAAGGACATCGCGGCTGATTTCTCTCAAAAGCCCTTTGTCCCGGCTGTGTATCAATTCGGTGCGATCTACGACCTTATGACTTGGAGCTTAAGAGCTATGTTCAGAGTTGATGCTTTAAACAGTCCAATTTCGCTGTTATCTGCGCACGCGTCGCTTCGTGTCGTAACTTAGAAAGTGTCCCGTGAGTAGGGTATCCATAAACTATGATTAGGTGAAACAAGAACTGAATTTCACTCTCTCTCGCGTCTCCAACAAAAGGTGTGCCGTGCCTGCCACCTTGTAATGATCGAGTGTAAATCGCATAATCCACCGGTCATATTTATAATTTCATTTTGGAATCAATTACATGTAGACACACAATTTTAAAGACAACTTAGAATCTACTAAATATATTGAATTTATCCATTTTATATTTTATCTAGGTAGTACAATCAGATAATAATATAAAAGTTAATTTGTTAATTAGGTATAATCTTGATCAAAATGACGAACGTAACTTGCAAAAATTAATAAGGGTCAAAGAGTATTTCTCGTGCAATACTATTAATATAATAATTACCTACCAATCAATAATATTTTGCTTCGGTGGACGTCATCAAGAAAGGAAAACTTTTTATTATAGCTTTTGCAATTAACTTCTTAATTGTTGTAAGTATTACAGGTAGTTATTTTACGAATAAAAAAATACTTAATTAATGAAATAGAAATACTCAAATGTTCTAATAACGAGTCTAAAACGCTCGTACAGCTAACTATTCGGTCACGATCACGGTCTTTACGCCATTGTAATAGGCAAAAAAATGTAGATCTATTTTTGTTGGTGAATGTACAGCTTGTCACATTGTGTGATCTGATAGGGCTGACTATGCTGCGTGAATGGATAATTGATCTGTTGCTAACAAATCACGGTTCAAACTAGAACACGAGAGATTCCAGATAGCTGTTTGTAGGTTCGGAAAATTGTGTCCAGTTTTATATTAAATCCTACAGTAGGTTTTGTGTATGTATGTATATACACAAAACCTACCTAATGTATAACTTGAAATTGTTCTACTCAAATTTTATCACATTTAGAGGACCATTTATATGTAACAATAATAAGTGTCGAGTGTTTGCTTAATAAAAGTCGTAGGTTTTTCTGATTATCTTTATAAGATTTAGAATTTGAAGTAAACCTTCTTTCTATACAAATTTGAAGCGGCTGAAATGGAAAGCGGCTTGCTTGATATTTTTATTGATTTAATAAGTGAAAATTCGTCATAACACTACAAGCAAATTGAGCGCCTTATTTTAAGCTAAGTTACTCGGTATTTGTAACTGCGTTATCGATCAAGAGGTTGTCATATTGTTGTCATAGCGGGCCGGCTGTGCGGCGCGGGCCGGGCCTGCGCGCGCGCAGCCCGCCAGTCTCGAGCGCGGCCCTGTGCGTTGCGGACGCCTTCCCGGAACGTGGTTCAACAATAACGGATATTCGCAAATACCCGGACGATTGTACACTTTTGTTCCCGACTGTTTTACTTTACTGCGCGCTGTGATATTCGCGGTAATTAATTCACACACATTATTGTAACATAGTGTCGGCACGTTACATAAGATACCATTTATTTATTACAACCTACCGAGGTTTTTGCTTGTTTTCGTCTCGTGAATGCATATGGCGGCGTCTGCGTAAGCGAATTTCGATAGTCGATTCGTACAAGTGTGTGCCTCTGTGTGTCTGGGTGACAATGGATTGCAACCGCTGATGCTGACTGTACCCCACGTATCTACAATACATGTTTATTTATCAATTTCTTTACCTATCACTCAAGTCTATCTTTAGTAATAGTATATAAGATGTTTGTTTGTTGTGAATGTGTTGTGTGCGAATCCTAATATAATGAATGCGATATGTCTGTATGTCTGTACGTTACGTTTTCATGCCTAAACGGCTGAACAGATTTGCATAAAATACGGAAAGGAGCTAGATGGTAACCTAGATTTTATCTCTTAAGTATTTTGAATTGCGTGAAATAGGAACAAGTTGGATAACAAGGAATTTCTCAATTTAGAGCTTGGAAATTGGTCCACGTGGTCGAAGTCGCGGGCAAAAGCTAGTATATTATAAACGTTGCTCCATACAGAAACAGGATACGCTTTTCTTAGTATGATTAGTAGGTAGGTTTCCTATAATTCTGATCACCTATAATCGGTTGGTTTGTGGCCTTTTTTTACTGAGTTTCTCGTCTCGTGGATAGGCTGAAATATGAATAGTTTATTAAACTTTAAATAGACCACGTGGAGGAGTTTACTTAGTTACTTTTGCCTACACTCTGGCACAAAATGGGATGGACTGAAGTCTGACTGAACATATGACAAAGATAAGGTTCAATATGACAGTAATTAATATGTATAGAAGTAACCAAGTGCGCTTACGCACTGCATCCGATCCGAATCCGAGAAAATACGGCCCGAGATGGCCACAGTACCTACAGTCAGTGACAACACAGTTCATATTATTATAATATTATGTGTAATATTACAAATTATCATATGGGAAGATTATCAGCTGGTTCTGTAGTCCGTCGAGTTTAAGTTGTCGTGTAGTTAAGAAAATGGACAATACTTCTAATATTATAAATACGAAAGTTTGCGTGTTGTGTATGTTTACAACAATCTTCCCACATGCGATTTAACGTGTAGTAAACGCGGACGTAACCGGGGGTGGTAAGCTTGTTTTGTTAGCTAGTGTTTATCTAGTAGGAGATGCTACCATGGAACCCTAACGACTATTATTTTATTTTTTCAAACTCGAATGTAGTGCGTATGTTAGGTACCTAAGTGCTCTTTGTTAGAACAAAATGTCGCCATATTCGGTAATACCTTTCTCTAGAGATATCAAGTCGAGCTATCTGTGTGTATCTGAGATAACAACTTGACGCCATCTGGTGCCGGTCTAGAATGCTCGATAAGAGTATTGTCTGATTCAGTTGTGTTTACATGAACTGTGTAACAGTAATAGGTACCATTACTAGGTACTACCTACCTAGTAATTGTAGGTACAGGAATCTAGTATAACCAGCCTTAAAATGCCGGAAAATTTCCGAAATTACTAACTGATTTTAATGCAACAAAAAGCTAATAAACAACCGTCTCGATAAGACTAATTTTTATATAAAGAAAACTGCAATGGAATTTGTCAGGACTACTTATAATATATGATGCCAGACACAGTTACACACTTCAGAACTTGTACCACACGTCTGGGGTTAGATAAGAAATACATAGATTAAGATAAGATAAAAGATAGTCTAAATTAAAAACAGTCGATGGTGAACCTATTAATTAGATATAGGTAGGTGGCTAAGAGCGTTTGCTCTCTGCGATCCGCTCCGAATGTGACAAAGGGCTACGGATGCTAAAAAAGCTAGATACTCAAACTCTTTTCTTTACTGCTCTCACAAAAACCGAAAAAACCTTATCTAATTGTTTGTGGGCAAAAGTGGCCCAGTAGCAACTAAAGTAATCTCTACCAGGCAACGTTTGTCTAGAAGCCGTTTAAAAGTCAGGAAAATCAGCATGAAGTAAAACAGGCATTGTAATACCGATATATATTTTCGGTGACTACGGAATTTCTTTTTGTGTACGACGCTTTTTTGCTTGTTTACCTCAGTTTTAATACCAATAGCATAGTGATACACTTGCTCTATGCTATTAAAAATTAATAACGTAGTCTTCGTAGAAAGTAATAGGCACTAATAGGTGTTAATCACAGTAGTTACCCATTTGTAGATTAATCATTAACCTGTGATTCAGACTGGAAACCTGCATTAGAATTTTAAATTAAGATATCGTTATTGTCACTGAAGTTTGAGTTACATCTGGAGTATTTATTTGAACTACATCGACCAGCTTTCCTGCTAATGCACGAATTCAAACTAAACAAGTGCTGAAACATTGTACACCCCACAATCCACAAGGATACACTAGACTCCACCAGTAGTTGGAAGCACTGCAACCTGACTAAAATTTCCTTTTTCTCTTTCCAGGGCCGGCGCACGATGGGCTCAAGTTGAGGCCCCCAGTGGCTAGTGAGGCGGGGGGGTATAATGTGAGAGGGCCGCCCGCACCATGCCCTCCGACAGCGGGTCCGCGTGGGCGCCGCCCGCGAGCAGCGAGCGACGGCTCAGCAACTCCTCAGATGGCAGCGCCGGCAGCGGCTACTCGAAAGCTGTAAGTGTCTTTCGGGTTTCTATACTTAGCTCAATCAGTGATCGCGGAATGCTAGGGGTCAACTGCACCTGGGAATGCACATTGCCTAGTTTCGGCTCGTTTATGCCAAAGATTTTGGACATACAGCATAGTTGATGCCTCGATCTATACTTAAAGCATGTATACTGCCACTCTGTCACTACTTTACTCAATGTCATACAAAAAGTTGGAACATTAGATGACCAAGGCCACCAAATTTGACAATAGCAGTGGTTATGGAGAGGTATTTGACAACTTATAGTCATCCTCAGCTGTGAGTGTGCTCTATGTCCAAAATCTTTAGTTCATACTCAAGCGTGAGACAGGGACGACGCTCTTGAAGCGAAACGAGCCGAATTTCTGGTACCGCGGACATTGTAGGTGGAGATGAGATGATATGCACTTCCACCGATAGATACCACACCGATATCGATACAGCCTGTGAAGAAGTACAGACGAAAAAGTTTAATTTGAAAGTTTTCGATCCTACATTCTGTGGTCTGTAGGGATAATTTCCGAGTTCTTCCCAAGTCCCTTACAGATTTATTTTGTAGAAACTGTGGCAAACGGGCAGATAGTCCTTTTGACCGTGACTACCACGTCACTCGGCGGTAACTATCGTCTTTCGTGATAACTAAGATTGATAGAATAAGGTTTCATGACATGTCACGTGAAGACATAGATGACTCACGCTGGCAATTATGTTGAAGAAAGTAGAAAACACATTTTTATGGTACTTGAGACTCTTCTGACTATCATCAGACAGAGCCACAATCGTGTCCACTAAGTATTTTGATAGCCACATTAGGCACCGAGAAATGTGTGCGGCATCTACGATTAGTGAAGTTCACACGAAGAAATCCATAAGAATAAAGTAACTTACCAGGCTTGATTCTACCTTGGTAAAGTAGGTAAGTATTAAAGTAATTAATATGTAACCTAAACATATCCAAGTAGAGCATATCAAAACGACCTTCACACTGAATTCTTCGAGTTACCCAAACGTATACAATAGCTCTATCGTTGTCAGCTTTACTAATTGTTTGCAACAGATAATGAGATAGCAGGTACAATTTCAGTACCTATCTACCGATTAAACCTGTTGCTTATACGACATAATAATCGCCGGCCATTACACGCAATCTTTCAAAATCTATTAGTAACCCAAATACATTATCGGAATGAATTGCATTGTGTTTTTGCGTCACCAAAACGAACTCTGAGATTAGTCTTCTGAATAAACTGCTCGGGGGCGCTCCCAAGCCTTTTGTGTGCCCACTAATTCGCTGTTGGCCGCCGGAATTGTAATTTGCGATTGATTAGCGACGGTGCCGCTCGCTAAACCAATATTTAGTTTGGAATAACGTTCCGTTGCACGGTGGGAAAACGAGCAAATGAAATACACGCGGCCAGTGGTGCGTAAAGAAAAACTGTTAATGCTTTCACTTTCAATATTTCTGGTAAATACTCTTTAGTGAGTTTTTTTGGGTTATATTAACCACTCGTTTCTCTGTAACTGGTTTACGGTTTGTATAAATAAAGTAATAATATAACTATAATAGATTGTTTAGCGTGTTCTTATTTTTTTTTTTTTTTTTTTCGAATCCTTGATCTTGAGATGTCAGTGTTGCGGGCTGTAGTTGCACAGTTAGTACATGCAAATAAACTCACCACCAAGGATGCCGAAGACCGAGCGAAGTGGGCCAAGAGGAGTAGGAAGGCGGACATCGGGCCCTCGCGTGCCGCGCGAGAGCACAAGCGGGGTTTAAAGCCAAGATGATGATGATGATGATGAATCATGAGGCTGTTAGTGTGCTAGCTTCCGCTCGCGTGCGACATCGGACGCGAATACCTACATAATTCGTTTATAGTCTGGACGGTTATTCTATAAATTACATACACAAAGTTTTATCAAAACTAAAGGTTTTTTTTTATTGAAACAGTCAGGTATTTGACTGCCATCTCACCTTAAGTGCAAATGCAGACTACGATGGCTTAATTCTATTAAGTTAACATTGCCAGATAATAGGTCCAATATCTCTAATCTCGCTCTCTAAGGGGGCAATTCGCATACAGACATCCACAGTTTATCTTTTTAAAACATCCATACCTCCTTACAAAGTTTTGCGTCTACAGCATTGATCGAGATGTTCTTTTTTTTTGTTTTTACAAATTATTTTGCTATGTTCATAATCGCCATAATCATGATAATAATCTTAATACCTTACTTGAAAAATTCAACAACAGCAGACTTAGCATCAGTAGCTATACATAAAGAAAACGGGAACCTCGCTGCGCGTACCCCCACGCATAATACTTCCTGCATTACTCCGATCGGACGACTCGTATCTGGGACGTTACCAATCAATCGTAATTAGCATATCCTTTCTCGATTCTCACGGTAATGAACTACACTTGGGCCCCGGTGATTCATTCACGAATGGTTTTGAAGGTACTTGACAGTTAATATAGGGTATCGGAGTAAAACGACGTGTAATGCAGTTTAAAAGTGATTGAGCTACTGTAAATGAGTTGATTTCAAGTTGCAGCTACTGCATTCGTTGCAGGATTCCATACGCATGAGGTCAACTAGCTATCTCGAGCTGAGAATCAACTACCTAGACCTAAAGGCATATTCCTTTCGCCGCAAAAATGTCTCGATCGAGTCAAGGGCGCCGGTACAGCGCTCACTGTCGCCCGTAAAAACATTTAATTTATTGTTCATTAAAGATCGCCGAGATTAAAGCAAATAAATATCTGTCAAGGCAAAACCGATAAACAAGTTAAATTTTTCGCTCCGTAACGACTTCTCTCCATTCCGTGACAGTAGTACGATTGCGTTTGTTGATTAGATTGTAAGCGAATATAGGTACCTATCTAGCTATGTCTGCCGAAAGTCGAGAGGTAGAAGTTACATAGAGCACACTGAAAGTTCTGCGCTCCTGGCCGCTCATAAAAGTTTGAATTTCCAATTTTATGTTTTTTAAAACAAGAATCTAGATCATTTAAAAAAAAGAAATTCGTCGTCCGTAGCACGGAACAATGGAATTAACGGCGAATTAAGTCCAGACCTGGCACCACGCAATTTCTTTATTTTCCCAAAAATCAAAGATTTGTTGCGATTTCTAACATTTACGGGGCCGGAAGGATAAATAGTCCTCTTGTCTTGTAATGAAAAAGTGTTTATAATATAATGGAGAATACTTCAAAAAACAGTAAATATTTCTTAACATGTAAATTGTTTTATTAATGACTAACGCAAAACTGTCAGTGTACCACACGTACAACTATTTTATGCGACTTAGGTAATCAATCCAGACAAGAACTTGCATGTGGGGCAGGTAGCTCTTGGTAACAATGAGAATGCGTCTCTCCCGGTCAAACCCCCAATCTCTGTGAATCAGTGGTCGCATCTGTTATTTCTGTGCACCTGCTGCCCCCCGCGACCCGCGCCCGCCCGGCGACTGACATTTGCCGCGTGGCCTTCAGATCGACACCCGACCAGATTTACAAAGCGGTCCCGGCCAAATGGCAAAGGTTATGGTGTGACCATTATCATCCTAAAAGGCTATCAGTGTTGTTAATCTGATCATGACGAATTGCCACATTCGGAAGTCCAGCTGAGTTTTGCCCGGGCTCAGGAAAGATTGGGCTTCTTGACGTCACGATCTGCGTCTGTGGTCGGCGTGCCCTATGCAGTCACCGCACAAATTTAGAAACAGAGACCGACTCCGCCTGTTTACTCCATAACGGTTTTATGTCGGTCCGTTCCATTTACTTATAAAAGTGGTTATAGTTGCAGTGTCCGTTAAAATGTCGGCTCTATTCGCGATATCTGCATAGATTGCCTGCTATCCGCCTCCGCGCTAGAATTCAGTTACAAGATGGGAAATTTATTCCGCGAGAGGAATTCCTTAAATAGAATACGAATGAAGCCATTAACGGTAGAAAAACAAACAGACAAGTGATATTTTTGACGAAAATGCTGCAGCAATGGAATAAACGCGACTTGGAAGCAACTTAATCGTCAATTACGGCGGCAGCTGATGTAAAATCCGGCAAATTGCTCACGACGTGTGTTCCCCACGCGAACTTACCGATTTTCGTGCACGCTCAAGCATTAAAACGCAATGAGCATGCTCGCTATTGCTCGTTACATATAAGTAATGCGATTTTTTTTTCGGCGTGTCGCTATCTGTCGGAAGGAGAGTGGCCGACTGCGGTTACGTCACGCACCGAATAAGAATCACATAGGTACCTGTGTCGACATGGCGGAAGAAGTTTTAAAATAAAAAAGTCTACGCCAATCTTATAAAGAAGTATTACGTAGGTAGTTTATGATGTTCGTTACTAATCTTGGCAACTACGATTCTGTGTATTTTCACCAAATTAGAGTGACAAAGGAAATACTTATTCTCTTATTCCACTAAACTAAAACCCATATTGAGACTTCGGATGAAATACCAATTAGTGCCGTTTCCGTTCGGGCCCCATTATCTGTGATGGTGATACCAAAACTGGGTGACCGGCACCGACACCGAATTGATCAGGAAGTCTACAATAGAATTGTCGCACTTGACCTCAAACCAAACTGGTTGTCGATACCAGGTGACTGCGACAGGCAGATCGAAAACAACCTCTAAAGGTATCGCAGTTAGGAGACAATTGCAGCCATTGTCCATTCAATACCATTTGCATGACACTATAAATCTTAGCCCAAGCACAATTTGAGTCCTAGATACATAATTATAAGATTCAAATTGTCCCATAAGGAACGTATTTCATACATTTTATCACCAACAGTACATAATGCATACATATCTTGATTGGAAACTTGTTTTGCGTTAACTGTTTGAAGTTATTTGTTAGTAATCTAGACGTTTGATACGGCTATTGTTTCCTGCTAAGTGGTTTTTAAAATGGTGACTTTATTATTTTTTATGTGTAGTTGCCTACATAAAAAACAAAATTCCATTAATATTCTCGTTAACCGGGTTAGCGAGGGCGACGTGCACTAAAGTAAACACTTTCTACGACGGGCCTATTTTACGGACGGCTTTGAATGCCTTGTTTACCGAGCGGTAGCTAAGGATAGCCCAGGAGGCTTTATGTCATGGTGACCCACAAACCGCCCGTTCGAGACTAGCTCTTTTATTGCCCTGCGACCTATTTGCGAGAGCCCATATAAGTCGCACAACTCAGGTAAACATGCTTCTTTTTCAGCGGTGTATTGCACTGGGCATAGAGTGGGCAAAGTGGAGCGCACGCTGCCCCGCTTACATTGTTTGCATAGCGCATGCGCGCCGTGTGACGTGGCAGCTCTCTGAATATGGAACTATTCGTAATAGAAAGGCCCGGAGACGTTACTTCATAACAGCCGAGCGAGCCTCGCTTTAACCTACAGCGCTCATTCGACATGTAAATGAGGGTGCTTAAATTAATTTGTCTCTTTCAAAAAGGAAAACAAGCTATTATCATTGAAAACAGCTATTTAAACCATATTTGCTGCGATCAGCATTGTTTATTGACTCTTCTGCTTATGTCAACTATAACGTTCCTGAACTTGGGTTCAGAATCAATTAACAATATCGCGCCTGAACAAGGTCAAGACTACCAGCGCATTTCCTACGATTGACGATTTAGTTATCTGTTTATTTTCCAAAACATAATAACAAGAGTCTTCCAGTATGCAATAAACTACGTTATCCTATCGCCAACGTGAGGCCGATTCAGCGCAAGACGGTAGTCAACAAATCTATTAAATTCAATTATCAATATGATAAGACTCATGTTTATTGGTTTGGTAACTTGCCGCTCAGATAACGTATTTAATTTATTAATTATTCAATCATTTTAATTAAGTATGCATGCGCCCTCTATACTTTTATGTTAGTCAATGATCATAAATTAAATCTCGATTAATATCTTATCTGTCTTGTCCATTGTCGAATTTGATTTGATTATCGTTTTAATTTACATCTCCATACGATAGTGAAGGATATATCACATCTTCGGGTACCTGCTCTGTGTGAGTCAGGTGTTTTTTTAACAGAGCCGGAAACGGATAATTATGTAAAGACAAAAGACAGTTAGGAATAACTAATGACGCACTGGACACGTGTGGGTCAGACGGAGCATTAATAACCCGACTAATTTAGAACCCTTTCTCTCAGTGCGCAAATAATCAACATTACAAAAGCCCCACAAGTATACTACAGTTACAGTAGAAGTTTGTACTTGTTTAGTTTACTGTATATTTAGTTAGTCTAGCTGGTGTACTTGCAATTCTATTGTTAAGGAAGAAAATTGCATCGTGTTTGTAATTTTAACGCGATCAATAACCATACTATCTGCTCAAAACATAGTTATCTCCTATCTTTATTAATATTTTCAAGTACCAACATTTTATTATGTTAATCACGAGACAAATCTGTTTAGTACAAATTGCGAAGCGTGCTAATGAAGCATTGTGTATTAGGCGCCATTATGATTGGTGGTCTTGCGACAGGCTACCGTAGCAAACGCAATCATTTGTGTCCACAGGTAGGTGTGTTTGGGTATGCATTCTTGTTTAACACGATACTCATTACCAAAATGTTTGGCGGACAACTATTTCTTTATAACGATGACTGTTCATTTTAAACGCAAATCGAGGCAATTTCTGTTGGATTCTGTGATTCTATGGTATGGGTACATGAGAATACGTACATAGAAGCGCACATCCACATCCAAATTCTCTGTATTGTGTTGTAATAGTCTGTTCTCTGTCTGTTACTGCCGTCTCAACTCGTTAATATGATGAAATCGCAAAAAGTACATCGATTTAACCCGACTTAGCGTCAAAACCATTAATAGCAAGCTCTGCATTGCGAAGTCTGATCTGAATAATCCCATTCTGCGAGGAGGCGTCGTCATCCGCCCGGTGCTGGCTTCTTTGTCTTTCTAATTAGCTGAATTTGTCTCGCCTACTTGTGCCCGTGTGAATGAGCTGCGCCAGAACACTCACTCACTTTCATTGTGCTTTTCAACAGGTAGATATTTCAACTGCCTAGTACTTACCTCATATACAATTGCGATGCCAGATCGTGAGGAGCGTATTGTCGTTGTGAACCGTAGGAAGGAACGAGCGGTAGGGTTACCAGATGGTGTGTTTAGAAAAGCTTGATTTCTACTAAAAAGTGCGGACACTAAACTAAGAGCACATGCACATGGTGCGATGTATGTAGTTACGTTAGAAATAAATTTTTGTTTACTTTTAGTAGTTCCGACCGAGTTAAATATGCAGAAATAAGAAAATTGGATCGTTTTACTGGCGCTGCGCATGCAAATGAACTTAGTTGATTGTAACATTTATACCAAAGAAAGGAAAAATAAATAAAAGTAATTTCTAAGGTTTGCTTTATGTTATGCAAATCCTGACATGCTAGGATAAATCCTGACGTCTGATAACCCTACGTGCGGATCTCCCCATTTTACTCGAGTGGTAAGCATTAAATTGTCGGATGTTCAGTCGCTAACCAAACGAAGCAATTTATTGTTCTAGTACTTCTAATGCAGGTAATTGTGATTCCCGAGTTGGCTGAGCATTTTTCCATGTGGAGGTAGTAACAATAATACGGCCTGTGCATGTAGCGGATAGAAGAGAAAAAAAGATAACCCGTAGAATTCACGGATCTCCCTGACTTTTACACCTGTTTAATAATTAAATAACATTTTGACGGGTTCTCGAAGTCGCCTAACACAACAGCCCATTGTTTAATTACTGACAATTATGGTTCCTGAGTATTATGCTTTGTACCTATTACTGAGCATCACTGCATCATCTCTTTCTGCCGCCAAGCCCGATTGCGTTGTTGAACCCCAATTCTAATGGATTGGATTCAGTGGTCACTGCCACGCAGATATCACGGGTTCGATTCCCTTAGTACGGGCAGAAATACAAGTTATACTGGAGCCTAAAACCACTATACTTAGCTGACTCTTTAGTTGGCGCCTTAAGATATTCTTAAGCATTTAGGAGTCACAAAATTGGTGTCATAAAGTTAAGAGCGACTTTCGTTTACTCTTAGGTATAGTTTGTGTTGGTTCAATGCTTTTCTTGTTAGGAATATATTTAAAACGGCTTAGGTGTTGCCTAAAGTTTGCAACCGGGCATGGGTGTTATGTAGGCGTTCGGGGCTAGATAGCGCTTAAAAGTAGCTGGTGTAATCTCACAACGGTCCGATAAAGAGAAACCGTAACAGTTACTTGTAATCTCTTTACCGCTTTCCATCAGGTGGGCTGTACAACCGTTTGTCATCGTAGAACATACCATTCAAATAAACCTACACATCATCACAGAAATGGGTTATTTAAAGAATCAAGAGACAAAAGATCCACAAACGCGGGTCTTTACGCGCAGCCACCTGACGCTGTTACCGTGTATCACAAAGTGTAAATCATCTTGGCATTAATGTCCCGGTTGTGCTCTCAAACATGAGGGCCTGGGGTCCGCCTTGACCATGATTTGCCGATCAGGTAATTACAGTGGAGCTACTACCATATATCACATATCATATCGTATCACAAAGTGTATTATGATTACAAGTTGCGTCAGCCTCTGTGACGACCTTTCAGCCTGTCCCGTCTGTCCGTCAAACGCTTAACTAAGGTTGGTATCGTCACGCTTATGGATGATTAGTCAATTAAAACTTTAATTATGTACTGCGTTTTCGAAATATCTGTGCCATCTTCGTGTTCACTTTGTAATTTGACTGACGTGCACTCTATGCATTATCTTCTTATCACACTATTGACTTTACTAGCAGTTATTTTTATGAAAATTTCGCTAGATATTTTTAAACGTGCAAACGAAGTTTAGTTTTAGTTTAAGATCATAATTTCAATATTAACCAATCAAAGCCAATGAAATTTTGTAAGCGTGATTTAAATATTTCAATACATATCGTAAATCTATATATATTTCAAAGAAAATCTGTCAAACCACGAGATATAGATATTAGTTTCTAAATCGCTTTTACAATATTTTATTGGCTTTGATGTATGGAGCCGGCCTTCTTTCGATAATCGACCTATTGCACAGGGCTGTGACACAGCGGGTCATTTATGCGATTTGATTCAAAAGGGTATTTTGTCAAGTGTGTGACCAACTAAGATACACTGTGCGAAATTTTAATACCTTTTTACAATATGTCAAAATTGATGACAGTACATAGTTTACCGACACTTTTTCGCATAAGCAGACAACACCACCATATCAATTCTCATATTCATGACCAACGGCTCTGAACATAACAGACACCTACTTACGCTTATAGTATTAACAATTATTTGATCTGCAGATCAGATCATTGTTAAACAAACCCGACGACATTGGAGCACGGCTGACGAAGGTCGATCATCCGTCGACCCGCAGAGCACGAGATCGGTTATTTAAATAATCATTTCTTATACAAAGCGCCATTGTATTTAGTACTAAGCTAGGAAATTCTCTCAGAAACACGTTGGAGGTAACAGAAATAACGCTATGGGAATCGTACAGCATTACTGCTATATATTCTGAATAAAAATAACACGAGGCTATGGAGTAGGTACCGTACTGACCGAGGTCACTGTGCACATTTAATAAAAAAAACATCCTATCTATTTAAACAAAAAACTCTAGCGTTAAACCTACTGTTTAACAATGGGCCGCGTATTTACAATGCGAATATCACATCGAGGTAAAGGTTAATTATTGTATTATAGTGAATTTTTGTGATGGCAGAAAACGCATGACGCGTACATCAGATAATAGCTAGGTATACCTATTACGAGTACGTTGTGTAGTAAGTATTCAATTCTGCCAATTGAGAGGAGACTGCTCACTGCGGTCCATATCAAACGGCTCTGGGCAATTGGACTTTCGTGCACTAATTGCTGTTGAAATTCTTAACATTCAAGACTCAATTGTATCATAAAGATGGGTTTCGCCTGATGTGTTCTTTCATTTTTTTTATTTTAACCACTATGCAAGTATTTACTAGCACATTATTGGTAGTATAGTATCCGTTTTTCAATTCCCATTTTGATAGCAAAAATCCATTTAAGCCTATGATTTTTTAGATAGATAAAATGACATAATGAGAAATCGATCACTACCGCACTGCATCGAATATCGAATAAATAAATCTAAGAAGATAGTATTTAACCGACATTAAAAACAAAAGAAGGAGGAGGTTATATGTTCGACTGTATTATTATTTTTATGTATGTGATATGTACAAATATTTATAATTGTGATATGTACAAATATTTTTAAAAGTGTAAAGTGGTATTTGGTAGTCCAGTTGCGGTAGAACAAAGTTATTTGGAGCACCACACGTCGTTGCAAATAGTCCTATTATTTTTACAGGGTATTTAAAATTTTACCATTTCCTCTTTATCCAAACATAGCCTTCGTCCAGTCAACACATTCAACTAAACTTGTTAACTTTTAAAACTTTTAAATATCATACGTCTGCATCACAGTCATCGATATTAGTCGTAGTCTCGGCTATTACGTATATTTACCATTTCAAACCAATAGCTTGAATATTCATTCGACCAAATGGCCTCGAAACTGATCTAAAAACTGTATGCATAAAAGGTATAATTGAATCATAAGTGATTACGCAATTATACTTGCGGAAGCAGATTTTTCTGGGGGTTCATTAGAGACAAGAGTAATGGTCTATACACGGGTCAGTCCGGACTTTGCAGCTCAGCCAGCGCGTGTAAGCTTGGAATATTAAACAAGTATTGCAACCATTTAGATTCCTTTGCGGTCAAACGGCACAAAAGGTCAAGAACGGTAGTAAATAACGTGTTAAGTTGACTTTTTTTTGTTTTCCAGCCAGTTTTAGATGGACGGAATGTTTTGATATTCGAATAATTGTGATGCTTCTAATTTGTATGCAAGTTATCGGAATCAGTGTTCGCTGTAGGATTCGTATGTAGT
Source organism: Blastobasis lacticolella (assembly GCA_905147135.1). NCBI lineage: Eukaryota > Metazoa > Arthropoda > Insecta > Lepidoptera > Blastobasidae > Blastobasis > Blastobasis lacticolella. The sequence goes on along the minus strand of LR990039.1, from coordinate 8,880,053 downwards.
ACACGTATACCTGTTTTAACTGTATTGACCACTTTTTCTTTATATGCTTCGTTGATGGTGTGCAACTGCTAACTCTCGCTTGGATCAGATGGATCTTCCTCGATTATACATTCTTGTGAAAACCTATCTCGATCTAGCGTTGAAACAATTCGCACAATTCTAAATCACGGCTTCAGCAATTTTCACATCTCCAAAACGCCTTCAAAGTGCCAAGATTGCCTATGGCAATTCTAATTACTGTTAGGCGTGTAATAGCCCCATTTAGTTGCTGCAACAATAACCATGACGTTCGTTACCATACGTCCAAATAACAAACATAATACTAACATATACGTTAGTAGTAGTCTTTACAATAATTAGACTAAATTTAGTTTTATTATGTTCTAATTAGTGTTACTGCTTATTTTTATTTTTATTGCGTGAATAAATTACATGAACACCAAGACAACAGACAAATAAAATACCGTGCAAATAAAGCACCTTATCCATTATAATCAAAATAATACGAATTGTTTTTAAAAGCGGGTCAGGTGTATGAAACGGCCGGAATTCGGTTCATCGGGTCAAGGAGTCCCACAACAATGCCTGTTTGCACAAGTGCGTTGTAATTTCGTTGTCTGTTTGTTATCTCCACTAATAACCACTTCGGATTACTCTGTAGTCCTTTTAAGATTATTTAACGATATAATTGATTCTGTCCATTAATAGGATTTTAATTACAACTCCCTTATGTTCAGTAGCAATATTAAATTTGTGGGTGCCGTGTGAATCGGTGTGATTGGTGTTGCTCTTGTTATTGTTTTAGTGTGTTAATATAATATGCTTATTTTCTACTCGTATTACGGCATGGCTTTACCTATTTATTTTATAGTATTTGCGTTAGGCGTGATACGATTTGTATTCCCCACGAGTAAGATACTAATTATTAACCTTCCAATTTTGAATGAAACTCTTGTCTGTAAGTCCGAACTATTTTTGTTGATCCGATGTTCTCTTTATGAAGTTCATTTCACCGTTTCTACTTCTAAGCCCTTACCAACCAAAGAACACCTCTCTTCATTAACCTGACCAGATTGGATCATGGGTACACATTCAGTCGCCTGAGATGCAAACCGATGGCATTCAACTAAATGTACCTTAGAAGAGTCATTGGTACATGGCCGCAGTGGGCTTCGAATTCGGTACTTCTTGCTTGCCTTGATGATTGCACCTAATGATCGCACAGCACAATATGCGGGACTGCGGGTAGATTGAAAAACGAGCGCTCATCACCATAGCACAACCAACTTTCTCCCTTCAAGGTCGCGAGCCCAACACTATGTCACCATTGTGTATTGTGCCATTGTCGCTGCAACTATGGGAATTTTTAACCAAACAATGTAGCTTCGTGTGAACGCGCTGTGGGACGAAAGGAAATACGTTTTAATGCTAAACATTACCATCAGGTCCCTTTCGATCAGTCGTTTTAATAAACATGCTCCTATGTATTTTATAATTATTCATGAATTGTGCACGTCGTATCTGCATTTCTTAGCTAAACATCTATCTCCCCCTGCTGGAAGACATTTCTTTTAATAATAAGTAATGTCTGCTGTGTCAGTTATATCTATGTTATATCTCTGTATTTCTTTAGTGTGTGCAATAAATAGTTATATAAATAAATAAAAATAAAATAAACCTTGTAATAAAGTGTACGATTATGTTTAGCTGACTGTGATTTGAGATGGAAAGACATGTATAGGTAGACTCAAGTTTTGTAGAGTAATACGGTTTGTGAAAACGCTGTCCAGGGTCTTTTTTGGCGTGTCATAGTGTTCTTTTATTCCTCTACGTGGAACTACTGAAAATCACTAGTTCCCTGTTGGGTAACAGTGTTCTATGTCCTACACACAACTTCCACACATGTCATAAACAAAAAATGGAAATACACCAACCTATAACATCTTAAGTGTTAATAACAATGCACTTGTCTCTAATATGATTGCACATTTTTAAGAGACAAACAATAGGCTCAAAAGAAACAGCTACCTACAACGAGGCCCTAATCCGTAATAGAAATGTGAAAGTAGACTTCTACAGATTTGACAGGTGACATACAGAACGGCCATTGTCAGTGGTAGCAAGCATGTGAAAAGTAGATCAGAGCTATGCGTACACGCACGACACAGTACTGTTAGCTGGTTACAAATGACTTTGGAGCGCAGGTACCTACATACTACTAGCCGCGATCCTCGAAGAAACACGCCCGTGCGCCGGCACCAACCGAGGTGCTAAATACGTCCAATGATATTGTTTGCCTCGTGATTCACTGCGGAATTTGCGATACATCAATGTACCATACAAAACTTGGTACACAAAACGCGCACTAGATTTCCCAGTGTTCCACTCTCGGGCATGTGGTCACTCACATACCACAGCCAATCCCCCGGTGACCTTAACGAACGCCTATTGGCATAAATTAATGCTACTGAGTCGCGCAGTTATGTTACAAGATCTAGCCACGCAGGGCTTCTATATCGGTTACTAAACTTCCTTGACCCGCTCGATTTCCATTCGCCGCGGGCGCCGCCTCTGGCGTTTTAAATCCCTATAAATGCGGTAACGAAGTGTAATTGGATATTGTACGGTGGTAGTGCGCCGCCGGTTGATCCGTCTGGCCGTAGGTGACGTAGCTACTGTTACACTAACAGTATTCGGCGGGATTTTATGTGTAACTCGTCCGAAATCCTGCGTGGGTGGAAATCCTGCTTTACCTTGGCCCGTGCTGTAGTCAGGTGCTAGGCAGTTTCACGGCATATATAACAGCTTTGTATGCAACCTTAAGTACTCTAAAATCAATTTACAAACTGTTAATAATGCCCATTGTACATTATGCGAATAGTACGATAATCAAATGAAAGACAAAAGCGCTGTATTAAAGGTCGAGACGTAATAAATTATCTGTCCATTGCTGTAATCAATATCACATGCGTAATGCTCGCCGCTCGAGACCTTTACATCCTTGTGATCATCCACCGGCTTGATCCTTAAGCCTCGATGAATGAAACTGTCTGTAAACAAGCTATGAAAGGTGCTTCACAGCGTGTTTGCATTACATCCGTGTAATGAGACCCATTCATGCATTCATTTTGTGATACAGAGGTTACTTTCTTTGGAGAGAGCTTCAATGAGCTGGTGGAATTTGTGATGGCGCATGGCGGGTAGGAGACAGTCAGTTCCAAAATAATTATTAATATTGTTGATTAGTTTGTAGTTTTTCTTGGTTCTTGGTAGTTTTTAATTTTTTCACTCAATTTTCCACCGCGTTGCTCCAAATTTCCTTACAAACTCCCTTAAAATTTCTTATTTTAAGTCCAAAAGCAGCGCTTCTCCCAAAAGTAGTAATGACGTCCAGTAATAGAATAAAAAAAATAGAAAAAATTCGGGATCAAAACTTTTGCCGAATATATTGTGTACGTATATTGGGTACGTAGTTTTGTACAATAAAATATTACGCGAACTAGGTGCTATGAATAGTTGCTATAATTAGTATTTTTTTTTGTAAAATACAAAATAGTTATAAGGAATAAGGAGAAGTAAAATAGAGGACGAAAACTGGGAACGCGGGGGCCTGGCACAACCCGGAATTGGGCGCTAGGATGATGAATTATGATGTAACGTTGTTTGTAAACCAACAATTTTGTCAAAGCCTTTTTGTCATATTACTCAACCACCTACTCAAATGTAAGAGATGCATATCCGTCTCCCATATCTCCATGTAGATCACGTGTAATTGTCGGAGTCGACGCGACGTACCCCGCAGTGGGCGTAGTGTGGGTCGACAGGCCGTTGACCCCGCCCTATCGGTCAGAGTTCTCCCTATATTTGCTTTGTTTGATTTACTGATAAGTGCAGTGCAGGTAAGGGCAGGAACTATACGCTACACCAAACGGGGTCATGCGTCGTGCAACTTATTGCTTACCGGCGAATAATAGTTTCGAGTGCAATTTTCGTTTCATGAATGGTTCCCATTAAACTTTAACGAGCTTGCAAAGATGCGTGATAAGAATGTATTACGTGAATTAATAAGTACCTACATAGAACTCTTTTTCTTAGGTTTAGACTTTAAAATCGAAGTCCTAAGCAGACAGTAAGCCACTGTGGCTAGTTTCGATTTTCAATTATTTGTGCAAGTAATATAATATACGGAAATATTCATTGAATACCTGTGGTAATTGTCGCTGTCATGGTAATACCTGCTACGCAATGTCTCTGCATTTTCCATTTCGTCCCGAATACTAAGGTATTATTGCATTTTACATTCATTATTCATATTCATTATACCTTACATTCATCCTCATTCTCCTACGTCAGAAGCCCGAGGATTCGCCATACCTATCTCCTTACTGGCCGGTGAGTGATCTCAGCATCTCAGCCGGTGAGTCACGCGGCCCACGATTGCGCAATGTTTGCCTCCGATGTCATCTTGTGACCGGCCGGCGCAGGTTTCCGTGGCATGCATGCCACACGCTTTGTCACACCCACCGAGCATGCACAGACACACCTCTTCGCTGTTGCGGTTGCAGCGACGGTACGAGAAAATGTTGGTAGTCGAAACAGTATCGAATGGTGTTTTTTGTACTTGATTAAAAAACAATTGTGTGGTAGTAGTAGTACTTATCTAAATAGTCGTGTAATTTGTACAGTACATCATTTTGACTCAAGACTATGGTGTCTATCGACATGGTACCTAGTTAATACCTAGTACCGACGCGGCGGGCGTTCCATTTTTCACCGATTTCGATACTCATTCCCTGTTCTTTTTCTAATGTCAACTCAAAGCGACCCTTGAATTTTGTTTGATAATCATAATCGGACAGTAAAAGCACGTCCGGACTAATGAGTAGGAGCTTCTGTCGCTAATAAACTGAGTTGCTGAAACTATTTAACGGTATTAAATTAATACTATAGTATGTTAGTCCCAATTTTGCTGTCCAAAAACGGAGACCGTGCCAAATAGACAGGCAAGAGTTACAATCAAGCAAACTCATTTGGCCCTATTAGATACAAATTAAATTTTCAGTCTGTGCTTTCCATCTGTAAGTGGTCTGTGGTATACCCACATATCAATGAAGGGTGTGTAGGCGAACTAGACGGCTCCGGTCGCCCGTGGCATTTGGAGACACAAACAAGGCATATTTTATACCCATACACTAATAGAGCCAAGGAGCCATGTAGCCGTAGGTTCAGCACGCGATAAGGAATAGAACAAATTTAACCAGATAAGGAGAGGTACGCAAGTTAGATGTTGAAGTTTACTCGCAGGGGAATTACCCTATATGGGGACGGATACGGGACACGGGACAGGAAAGGTATAACTTTTCTAGGAAAATATTAGATAGTGTTAGTTCCTAAGCCGAGCTAAGTTAACATATTTTTTAGAATAGAACACATGTTGGACCTGCTTAACTATGTTGTCTGGAAAATCTAATTAAGGTAGGTACAGCCTACCCGTAGCTCAATGAGGATAAGTTGATCCTAAGTCTAAAACCTAAGTAGCAATTAACATTTGTGTCTAGATATTTTATAGTACCTATTAGCAACCCGCCCCGGCTTCACATGGGGTTTCTCGGCTTTTGTTTTTACATTAATATTCATGTATTCCGGAAAAAAATTGTAAATGAAGGTGAAAACCCCAACAAATTCCGCATTTTAAGAGTTTGTTTTATACTATGTAAGGATGAGCACATGCCTCGCCGCCCCGCTAAGAAAGCGCAAGCCAACCGTAGGTACCAACCACTTTTCTCGCACGCGCTCACTCTCATTACGTAATTTGGAAATTCGGTGTTTTCGCGACGACGGCAGCATTGTCTACTCCATTACGGCTGTACACTGCATATTTATGTAATATTTGTAAACAGTTGTAATGTAACACGCCCATTGACAGCGTCCGCCAAGAAATACATTAACGCACCTAGTTAAAAACACGAAAATCATTAGGTAAGCCATAACACGAGTCATGTACTGATTGGCGTAACATCGAAGCCCGGTGATTTCGCGTACCTACTAAACTTTATTCTGATTATTTCTGATATAAGTACACCACGCAAGCCCATTCATTAAACGTAATGGTCCCCACATTGAAGCCGCTACTTGATGTAACGGCTCATAAAGGGCACACTTTACCATTTGCCCTGCCATATTAGACGTTGCGACACGCTGTTTACATGACTTTATGCCTGCCTGCGCTTTTCGTATAGGTATCCGCCTATAACTTTCGGCGCAACTGCGCACAGAAATAATAATTACATTAACTTTTTATTGCATATACGTCTACCAATGCCTACTCTTCTCGTAAGCATATTAAAATGCTTGGACAATTCACACAGCGCCATCTAGCCCCAAAGTAGGCAACGCTTGTGCTGTAGGTGCTAGAAAACTGATAAACTACATAAATACCTACTTATAATATATATGACACCCAGAGCTGTAACAAAAAAAATTAAATCTATCAGTTCAATTTCTGCTCTCCGGTAATCGAACCCGGGACCTCTTGCGTGACAAATGTTAACCACTGAATCACTCAGGTCGTCAAAAAATAATCTTATAAAATCGTAAAGTTCTATACACACACATTATTTGAATAAATTCTACGTTTGAACTGTTAACAGCCTTCTTATGCCCACGCGAAATATAGTTAGACACCCGATAATTTACGGCCAAACCTGAGGTAATGGTCCAAGGCTGCAAGCTACTGTGCCGCCTTATTTGCTATGAAACACAATCGATAATTTCGAAAGTCGATAAATAAAATTCGTTCCCTACGTGATGGCAGCTTTTGCCACGAAATGTGCTATCAATATGCATTTGTCGTATTAGAGTTGAGTGTTCGCCACATACAGGCAATTACAAGTGCGGAGGGCTTGAATCGGCAAAACCATCACGTTTTTGGTGAAAGTGCGGTAGACCACGTTTGTTCAATGTTGTGCCACCGTTAGTGCCGCTAGTCTGTGGCTGACCGTAGGGACCAGGGGTCTTCTATCTTGAGCTCAGTAAATATTGTAAATTAAGTTCCAAACCAAGAAAGTGACTAATAACCAACCACGACAGAGAACAAATCGTAACATCGCTAATATTATAAGTAAGTAGAAGTAATAGTTAACACTTACTTTTGTGTCTATTTTATGCCTAATATAACACAGCGCTTTTCCTCTCGTTGAGAGTTGAGATAGTATAGCAAATGTCCATTGGCTTAGGTAACTGCTTACCATCTGGTGGGCCGTACGCATGTTTGCCACTTTAGTGGTACAACAATAAACACCTTCAATAATTACTTCAATACTATTGCGAGTAAAATCACAAACATAATAAGTATCACATGTATGAGAGCTATCAAAAGTCATCCAAAACGATAATCGCCAACGCTAATCCGCTTGCGCAATGTTTGAGTGTCATTAATTAAACATTCAAAACGCTTCCTTTCTAATTACGTTTTACGACGGACGGACGGACGGAACGTTGTAATCTGTGTTTATAATTAATAGCGTCTGAACCGAAATAGGTTCGGTCGCTGGGTTTCATATCAGAACAGTTTACTTTTGACAATGGCTTGGATATTATTGTTAGGTTTGTTGAAAACAGTAAACTGTAATATTTATTCTTTATTATTTATTGTGCACAAACATGACATAATGATACAGTACGGTATCAGAGATATACAAAGGCGAGCTTAACTCATTAATTGAGTTTTCTGCCAGCAAACCTTGGAGTCATAGGAACAGGGGTATTTTGTTTATGTGTAATCTAAGACGTGACAAATTTTTTACTTTTCTTAACTTTTTTTTACTTTGAGAACGTCTTGTCTTTAGTATCATCAATCAGAAACCCTATAATATGGGGTACCTAGGGACATAAATATTACTTATTTAAATACATAACACAGTCTCTTATCCTATGGGGAATACGTCACGATCTCCCCTGACCGGTGGGAATTCTTGTGTTCATTTTCTACTTTCGCCTCGTAATGGGCTTTGAGCAACTATTTACTAGCAAGGGATTTTTTATTTCGTTTATCATAATGTTGATAAGGCCTTGACCGATACGCCGTGAAGCAAATTCATGTTATTAAATGTTGCTTGCTACCAATTGCAAATAGATTGCAATTTCGTATCATCACAGCCCATCATTACAGTCCACTGCAGGACTTAGGGCCTCTCCCATAATTTCGTATACCTACATAGTTGATATTCACAATCCACCAAAGTAATGAAATCTAAAACTCGCAAGTTCAGTGTTCGTTAATGAAAATGTAAGATGGCCCTCATAATTTAGAGCAACAGCATTCGGGTAGCAGTCCATGGACTCGAGCCACTTCCAAATTATTGATTTAAACTATCCAAAAGGATGGCTCGTTTAATCTCCAATTTTGTTGAAGCCGATATGAAACGGCGTCCTGACCGATACCAATAATTGATTTATACCGCGTTACCTTGACGTTTATAATCTAAAAAGGTTAAACTAATTCCATCTTAGACAAAATTACGCAGTAAATAACAGTGTGATGTCCAGAGTGCAAGTTAATAGTAGAGACGATTAACTTCCATGAACAGTCTTATATAGAGCACAAAATGGGCAATCGAATTTCAAACATACATATATCATCAGCCTGTATTAGTCCACTGCTGGACATAGGCCTCCCCCAAGTGGACATAAACATCCGCTTGCAGCAGCATTTACTGTTGACTCTTCAACACTCGACACTTGCTAAAACCTCATGTTCAGCAGTGGCACAGATAATATATTTATACTGATAGCAGTGGTGTAAGTACCGGTACCGGTATCGATGTTACCGCAATTCTTAGCTTTTGGGTTTCACCAAATTGTTGCAAAGGCAATCAATCAACTAATGCAGAGGCTCTTGTCATCTGAATGATCACCTTGCGCGCTCTACTTTCTAAAATCTGTGCAACATTCAATAAAGTTTGATATTTTATCAAATAAAATACGCTTTACAACGTTGCAACGGCGTCCCGCGAAATGGTTCTGATATTATTATTCTGCACAGATCTAAACTGCGCACGTAATAGTGAACTAGCGCATTACGAAATGCGGACGTGCCATCCGAACGTGAGCAGGTTTCGTCGTTACGCATTGTCCAAAAAGTGGCGAATCCGGTAATCTAAAGTTGTCTAATGTCTCAGCGTACTGTCCACCGAGCACGACGTTTCTGGTCACCTCTTGTAACTGGCTTCCTCGGCCCGACTGGTAATAATCAGCGAGTGTCCGCGCCGGCATTACCGAGAAGTGGCATATCAGTGATTAGATGAAAGCCAGGCACTCTCGCGCGACAGGTTGCCTAGGAAACGGCGCACGGCTAATAGTAACAAATTCAGCCCCAATGCCTCAAACGCACCACTCACGCGGCAGGACCAATCTGCCTCGTTAACTGAACGCATATGACATTGACATTTATTCCTAACGAGCTCTCACTACGAAATTATAGATAAAAGTAGGTATGACACCGGATGCAATAGAAATCGTACTCGAAATTAATCTTAGTTGGCGTCCGAGGTGTTTCTAAACGTTTCTTCCTTGGTAATGTTGTTTTGCGATATGGAGTTTTTTGTAACATGATTGCAGTAGCAAATTGGTAACTTAATAGGAAAAATTCATGTATTGTACACAAATATGTCTATCAATGATCAGGAAATCAATATGTATTTAATTACTTCGCAACACGATATTTTTGAATATCTTTAAGGCAAAACAAAACACGGTGTGATCGAATTAAGTAAATAACGGTTTACAGCACGCAAGTTAACAAAAAACTGTAGTTGGCCGTCTCAAGCTTATCTACCCATCAATTAATTGTTCGCTGCTCAGAATATTTTTGCAGATACATTAAAATAATGCCGTTTTAATTAACTCAAGATGTTGCTTTCCCCTCTCTCGGTGGCTCTGTGGAAAACCGCGAAAGTTAGTTCTGCTCGGCTCACGTGGTAAACGCGCGCGCACCTCGATCCACTTCTAGCCCCGTCAAAAAACAAACGAATTCAATAATTAAATAACGAAAATAAAACCAGCGAGTTAACAAACGACAGTGTCGAAGTGAACTAAGGTTCTATATTTAAACGACATACCGAACAGAAATTTAGAACGCCCAACGGATTGCATGTTCTAAATTTAATTTTGAGTGCAGCTGCCAGAGTGAACTTTGCTCGAAGGGAATCCGCTTTCTTTTTATCTTCGAGTCACAGTTCCATTTCGGGCGTCCATGTTTTCATGGGGAGTAGGTGGTTGACGGTGTCGCCCTTTGCCTAGTAAGTGTCGTGCCGCTCTCGAGCTGATTCCATTGATCGTGATCACAGGGCGTGGTCGCGCCGATTGTTTTGTAATTGACATTGACAGTGAAAGTGTACGCACAGTATTCAGTCGCCATATTCATTGTTAGTAAATATTACTCCCTAGTTGCCCATCTGCATCGCCCTCTTCAGTTCGTGAATTCGCACTTTCACCTTTGGATTTGAATGTTAGAATAAATTATCGGAATGGACTAGGAGCCGCGGTTAAATTGAATTATTAATGTTACGAAATGTGTAATTTATTTTACTGTGATTGCGTGTTTGAATTTGAACAGTGTGTCTGCCATTGTAATTTTCGCAGAAACCTACAATTAGTTATTACACAGAGGCTATAACAAATCGCATCGTTTTGCATTGGCAATGTGCTGCCAGGGCTGTTATAGTGTTGGGCGCTGGACCAGTTCAAGAAAAGCGCCCGATTTCTGGATTTTGGAAATGGGCGCTGAACGTACAAAAAAGAAGTACAAAAGTCTATCTGGAGCATATAAGTATTTATTCGACCATTTAATATGACGCATATTATTTTAAAACATCTAATAATGAAATGTGTCATATTAATTTACAAAGACCGACTCACTTTATCGAGGATTCTATTCATTAAGGTATTAAAAAAATGATTAATGGCTGACATCATGTAGGTACATTTATGAAGTTGTTTATTACAATGGAAATACATATTGTTGTAAATGTAAACCTAAGAAAATTGTGAATCGGTCTGGCGGTACATTAGCAAGTAGGTAATGTGGGTAAGTAGGTAGCTGCCCCGATGACTCGGCTGCTTATGTTTTTTTTTGAAAGATACAAAATAAATGGTGTTGTTCCAAAAAGTAGCTATTCGATTTCTATGAAAGCTATACTCCCAAATTCTATGCAAATCGAAGGTAAACGGAAGTGTAATGCTTGTGTAACAGGTATTTGAAAGCGGTCTTTATTGGACCGATGATAATGTTTACTTACCGCACCGCGAATACTTTGCAAAAACCATTTCTGGCTAACTCTATATTTTTAGATTAACTAACAAAATGAATTGATGGAACTTTCAGTTTTAGTTTTTACACGCTCGATGAATTTAGCAATTTAGTTTTTCATCGAATCTCGTTAGTTACGCTCACAACATCACAACCGTTTACCGCTGGGATTTCGCGCATTACGCTATTTAGCTATTGTTCTAGCGAGCACGACAACAGGATATTTTTCATGCTTTTTAGACGCTACATCGAAAACGTAACTTTTTCCGTTCATGGATTTACTTTACCCACGGTCACGATCATTTCTGATTAGACTGGGTTATGACGACCAACTAATTTTAAATGTTTGCTCATTCGTTTATTCACCGTTACCGCTGTTTATCAGGTGGGCTGACTGATCGTTTACCACAGAGCCTGTTAACCAATATCCCTTTTTACATATTACATATCTACCCTTTTTTATTTTTTACTCGGGGTATGCATAACTCACGGACGGAGGGCCTGTATCGGACTCTCAACAGTCGCCTGAAAGGAGGTGTCATGAGAGTAGCCGAAGCCTTGTCATCCACGACACTTACGTATCAAACCTATTACAACATTATCTATTCGACCACCACTACCCGACAGCACCATTGACCGACCTGGTAAAGATCGCAGGTACCAGCTGGATGCGGAAGGCACAGTACCTCCCTTTATGGAGATCTCTGATGGAGACATGATGATGATGATGATGATGATGATGATGACCACTGACCGCCCCCTCTCCCTTGCAGACGACAGACAGCGCGGACTTCCTGGCGACGCGGCCTCACACCGCGTCCGTGCTGCCGGGGAAGCCCGCGGGGAACCCGCTCCAGTTCGTGCGCGTTGGCCCCGCGGAGCTAGGCAGCCGTGCGCGCGAGCAGCTACGCCGCGCTGAGATCGCCAAGCGCACGGAGCCGGCGCGCGTCGAGCGCCAGGAGGATTGGCAGTCGGTGAGTGTTACAGTCTCGTATTGGAAGCTTATCCCACAGGGGTAGCCGGAGATAATCGAGTGCCACAAGCTGCCTCCTGGTTATTGCGAATCCGGGAATTAAAGTATTTCAATAGAAATTGACAAGACAATTTGTTGTGCGTTCCAAGACAGTTCCAAGAAGTGCCTGGATGTTAATACTCAGAAGCTTTTTGGGTCGGCGTTATAGTCACCGCTGACACCACCCTCACGTTTATTACGATCTTTGTCGTACTGTACTGTTAGTTTCAATGGGAAGGATATCTATATAACCCTAGCAAGTCATCTAGTGGTGATCTTTTCAGATCACCACTAGACCGAAATGTCTGCTAAGACTGAATGTTTTGCAGTAATACCACGCCTAACAAAATACAATAATACAGGGGCTATACACGAGGCAGCAATGTATCGCTATACTTTCAGTGTGCCTTGTAAAACATATGGGGCATGTAATGAACATACCTTGCTCCGTTAGTTTACCTTGATTTGTATAGAACTATGAAACACGCTGCCGTCATTGAGTTTTCATTAGAGCTGTATAAGTCATGGTTGAAATAGGTTGAAGTAGTTACAATTAGTATCACAGTAATGAGAACTAATAAGGAAGCGGAACAATAAGCCCAGCGCGGTCCGTAGTTCAAATAATTCACTTAGCGTGGCAGCGGTCCCTTTCGCTCATAACACTGCTCGATTTGTCATTATTTAATGGGCGGCCTTCATTATCTGATTCCCGTGGAAGAAAGCTAGCTCACCCTATCCGGGTTAATTGGCTTCGGTTGCAAGGTTTTGTGGTTTTCTTTTCCCGAAATGCATTCCGTAATGACCCGCGGCCTTTGATTTATCGGAGACGTTTCACAATACGCGCAGTACTTTATTCCCCCGTTGCTGACGTTGTGTGGGCATCAATTTATATGCCCATAAATTTTGCATCGAGTCACGGCTTTTATTATTAAATCGAAAAAAATACCAACAATATTTTCTGTCACTTTCGTGTTTAAATTATTCGTGTAAGACTACAGCAATTACCTTTTACCAGCGCAGGAAACATAAATAATCCGTGGCCCTTATGGGACCATTTTATAATATCTTTAGTGCTCATTTAAATTAGCTTTCATTTCTTATTCATGCTCTCTTGTCTTATTATTTGCACTTTATTTGCCTTCCGTTATTATTTCAATCAACCTCAAGCCACAAAGTACGACAGGCACAGGCAAAGAAATTGGAAGCTCCAATTTTCTTTGACCCGAGGCTTGTTCATTTCATGGGGCTCTACCCAATGACTTCTACATAATGGACCCGTTCATGGACCAAAGGGAATAGCTCCATGTCATTGGAGCGTAAACTGCAATTGCGCTCCAACTATGTCTCAGTGACGTTTTGGCCACGTATACGAATGGTCGTTACTTTACAATCTAAGAATGCCGAGTTGCGTAGGAAACACATGCACTAATTCCAATAAACAGTGACCAAAACCAAGAATGGAGTATCTTTTTTCCGTAAAGTATAAGAAATATCATGTATTACTTGTAAAACTTATATTTTTAGCATTTCCAATAAATATTTAAGTGTTTATTGCTACATCATTAACCGGCCATGATTTGTTGGTATGTTCATTCAAATTCAATGCACGCCATCTGCTTATTTTTTATTTGGCAGTCTTACATATATGCGCACGATGTGACTTTGCACCAGCGGCATAATGCCGTTGATTTTGTTTTCGCGGAAGTAATATTATTATAGATAAAAATAGATAACAGATGAGTATACAAATTAATCAATAACAATAATATTGTTATATAATGTAGCTTCGTTGAAGAATTCTACAACAACAAAAGTGGTATAATTTTAAAGGAGATAAAATGATAAATTTGAAGGTTGGAATTGAAGGTTGGATTTGTAATTGACGAATCCCAATTATTACTGTTTAGAAATTTATATTTAAGGCATTACGTTACAACAATTTTGTAAGCTTTTACAATGTTATATCTGGCGCCTTGGCGAGATTGATGACTGACGTCTATTTCAGTGCTAAAAACCGGTGGCCAAAACTGGAACTAAGTGTTGCCATATTGAAATAATATGTCATTGCCAACAACAGCGACGCTGTCACCGGGTCAAATAAGTTTGTGGCACAAGAGACTGCGCCATTATATTTAATATGGTATGGTTTATTTATACTTATACAGGGTGTCAAAAGACCGCTAGTATTAATTGAAACCTCATATTCTAGCCACGAAACTGAACAACTTTCCCCAAGAAACATACCCGCGGAAATGACTTCATAATTTCGCTACCTAAAATAAATAATTAATTGCGATGCGCAATGTGGGCAGTTTCATGGGTAGAATATGGGGTTTCAATTAATGCTAGCGGTCTTTTTACACCCTGTATATCCATGAATCCATCGATGCATTACACATGGCCATTAAATGCGGGTAGAACAGAAAAAAATACTTAATACTGTGATATGTTTAGTACAGCATAACTCTGAACGAACTAAAATTTGGCAGTTAGCGCCTTACTTACTTTTGTTCAGCTCGAAAACAGCTATCCAACGACGTATTACACATAGCTATTGGAATGGTTACCACTGTCCATACATATTCTTGTACGCGTTAACAATGTTATATCTGGCGGCTTGACAAGATTGTTGACAAACCTATTCGACCTGGTGGACAAAACCGGAACTAAGTGTTGCCGTTTTGAAATGTAATGTCAATCCAACAACAGCGACGCTGTCACCCGGTCAGACATTTTTGTGGCACTGTAGACAGCGCAGTTTTATTTACTATGGTAACCGTCAGAGTTATTTGTTCGCTCAACCGGTTCCAGGGTATTTATTTCTATGGGCTCTACCATACCCCAGACTAGGAACAAGAGATTTTATTTTATTTGGCCGTCTATGATTGTGTAACCTCTTTTGTACATGCTCCTTTTCGACGGTTCACATTTTTCTTCTCTCTAGTTCATGTGTTTCTGACTTTGGCACGAATTTGTTTACAAAAGAGAAAACTACTTATTGTGTTTGTTTATTTTTCGGATGGTTTCTGAGGTACGTGTTTCTAAAGGAAATTTACCGTATATTTCGTTTTTCTTCGTATTTAGCTAATTAGTTTATAGATGTTGAACTGTCCCTCTATAGCCCGGTATTAAATTTTATATTTATTTTCGTTCGCTCCATCAACAGTAATAATTTAAGCGTCTATAATATAAGTTTATGCATAATACTGCTCTTAATTTCTCGATTTATTATCTCATGATAGACCAAAGCAAATTGGTCTCCACCTAAAACGTTGGATACTTGCGAAATTGTGGCTCTTGGGGAAAACTCAAGAACCGCTACAGAGAGTACATTGAATCGAATCTATGATTGAATCATAAACTGAATTGAATGACTCCACTCAAAGTCGTAGTGAAGCTTGAAAGTGCGTAAGAAGTCTTTGTACAACACATTATAGCTTCGCAATTTCGTCATTGTAATTCTTAAAAAATACAGAAAGCTAGAAAGTGACCTACGTCTATGTAAGTTTAAAAAGTTCGTCCATTCTAATCGGCCTTCGTTCGTCCATTTCCCATTTTGTCAATATCCTGGTTCGTCACTTCCTCTAGCTAGATTATTATATAAGGGATCTCATCATCTTAGCGTTAAGATGCGTTATCCACTCCAACCCGCCTGCCACGCGTGGACATTATGGCAATAACCTGGCCTTTCGCGGGAGAGGCCCTAAGTCCTGCAGTGAACAGTTATGGGCTGTGATTGTTTTATTTTACATCATACTTACATACTGCAAGTAGGTTAATTTACCTACGTACGGTATGTAAGTACACAAACGTTAATTTTACAGCGGTGGTTAACTATTCCGCGGCAGCAATACGATAGCGCGTTGTAAATGACGAGTAGCGACATCTAGCGTACGTGACAGAATTTATTTTTTCACGATTCGGGTATAACGCTCATTCGGGAACTCGCTACTCCTCTCTACTAATTTGCTATGCCCAATGCGGGTCTATGTTGATTCTTATCATTCATCATCATCATGGCGTTAATGTCCCGGTTGTGCTCTCGAGCACGAGGGCCAGGGGTCCGCCTTGACCATGATCCAGGATTTGGCGATCAGGTAATTATAGTAAAGCGATTACCATCTGACCTCCGTGACCCTGCTACCAGGGAAACCTGACCAGATTGGATTATGGTTACAAATTCAGTTGCCTGAATTTGCAGGTTTCATTACGATGTTTTCCCTCACCGTAAAAGCATCGGTTAGAATTCAAATAATGTACATAACTCAGAAAGGAGTCATTGGTACATGGCCGCAGTGGGATTCGAACCCGGTCCCTTCGCTTACGAGTCGGATACTCAACCGCCCGGCCACCGACGCTCTATTATTATTATATAAGGGATAGTCGCTTTTAAAGCACAATTATCACGTTTGCTTGCAAAATCTGCAATTACCAAGTCCTGAGGGTCCGCAATTGAGCGTGTGACTCAAAAATGAAATAAAAGATGGTATTGCGGCTGTCCCCTCCAAAGGCACGTTGGGCCGGAAACGGGGCTCTGTGCTGGCGCCGCTGAAGCCCCAGGAATGTTCCCCATTTCCGGTCGACTCGCGCTTTTTCTACGATATGTGTCGTCAATTTTAACTTCAAGCGAAACGCTTTTACGCATCTATTTTTAATCTGAACCACAGAGATTAATTATGTGTAAGTATTTACGTAATTGTGGCCGCTTTGTACTATATCCCACAGTCACGAGACAGATCGCGCGTGGAGCTCAATTTTTTACGTTTTATTGGTAATATGTTGAAATGGACCTACTGCTGACGACTTTTCGAGGGCGGCCAAAATGTCTTTTAAAAAATAAAAATAAAACCGTCCTACCACAATCCTCTCTTTTCAACTTAGTGGTTACCTACTCAGTTTATCGTAATACCTACCTAATGATTATGTTGTGCAATTGGAGCTCGAACATGGCTTAGTTGACTTGTTAACTTTAACGAAAGAAGGTTACATTAAAAATATTGACATCTTTAAAGCATAAAGTTAGTGCTTTACAGTTATATTCTGCAATGATATTGATTGTATAGTAGAAAACAAAACAATTTGATGTCATCGCTGATAATTAGCGGGTGCATCTATTTCCTTTCGTATATCATCGTAACGCAGTGATGTTCAGCTTTCTCACTATCCATTACAGTAGATTGCTTGCCGCAACAGACCATGTATTATATTTAGATACCGATTGAATCCACACGATAAGATAAAACTTCTTATAAATCATGACAGCCGCCGTAATCTCGCGTTCGATTCGAGTCGTAACAACTAACAACATCTAGCGAAATTGTGGAGGGAAAAAACCAGTGCGTCGGGTACGACACGCGATGTCTTACACGCTCGCAACCGGCGCGGGCGCAGGCTATTGCTCGCTACCACGATAATAGTTCTGTGTACGCGGTACGCGATGTGATCTACCACATACCACTTTCATTGGCCATTTTCAGTGCCATTCGTGTATCGTGTAGCTACGAAATTGAGTTTAACGAACGCGCCGCAAGCTGTTCGATGCGAAGAATCGAAAGCCACGCATAGACCGCTAGTCTTGCTCTCAAGTTATTTTTCATCAACATTAAACCGTGGCATTCTACTGGGCCTGCTCCTAGTTTATTGTTTGTTAGTAGAACGAACCTCTCCAGCTATACATTATAGCCGTTACTTGCTCCGAGATGGGCCCGGCCGCATAGCACTGCGGGGCGTGACGCGTCCTTGCAAATCAGTGCAGTAAACTGTACTGCATTCCTCGCTCATTGTTTGCGTAGAACTCGCGCTCCATAGGTCACCTGCGGTGACTTTACTATTTATTGGTTTATTTCTTGGTGAATTTGTACCAATGTATTCAACAAATTATGATAAAGATATGATAGATTGTATGAAAGAGGTAGATATGGTGTAACTTTTCAAGTAAACTGCCTGTAGGCACATATTAATCTATAAAATGTATTGTAAGATTGAATTGGTCCTTGAACCTTGGTCCTTGACTGAATTGGTATTTTGTAGGTAACAGAACTGAACAATAACCGAAATGTTTATGCTTCGGCTTCGACTCGATGTTTATTTACCCAGATCCCGGACATCTGGAAGTAATCTTGATTCTGCAAATATTTTGAATATCTCTGTCATAAAGCGAAGTGCCGAAATCGGTTCTTGAATCTGCGATATGGACCAGACTTCTGTAGTTTCTAATATTTTTATATTCTTCACCTACCCACCTTCAAGAAGAGGCAACCATTCTCCATGTTCTGCGGTCGTACCTTCTAAGTGTAATGTCAATCGGAAGCCTCAACCATTTACTAGCACTAAAATATCCACCACATCTTCACCCTCTACGAGAAATCCTACTAAACCCTCCGCTTTCTTTGCCCAGAATCTGGACAACTGGAAGTCGTCGCGACGAAAGCGCGTCGAGCATATAATCGAGCGGTGCGTCGAGGTCCGCCGGATGGAGAACGAGCCCAGCCAGCCGCGCACCAAGTCCAAGACGTTCAACGAGATGCTGGAGGAACGGTAAGCCGCTACACAGACCACCTACGTACAGAAGGTGTTGCTGGAACAACGCAATCTTGATTGAGATATTTTTGAGAGAGATTACATTCTATGGCAAGACTACAGAGCAATCCTCGAGAGTGCCATGATGGTCGTGGTTCACATCGTAATGAGGGCTACAGCGATTCCGTCGTCTGGAGTTAGACGAGGTTACAGGGACTTGAGTTCTGTTGTCAATATAGGCTATAGAAATTGCTCTTAGCTGACAGTTTCTGTCCAATGAGAGCGCCTTTGATTTTATTTTGATACTTCTTGTTTGAACGTCCAGTGCTGAGCGTAAGCCTCCCCTCACGCCTTCCACACCGATCGACTGCCTTTTGCATCCATCGGATCCCTACGACCTTCACGGGGTCGTCCATCCATCTCGATGCGATTGCCTCTACGTGGTCGCCACTCCTTTCCACCGCATCGGCCCTCGGTTCTGCGAGTTATGTAGCCTGCCCATTGCCACTTCAGTTAACTCTGGAGCCTATGTCGATGACCATAGTTCTGCTACGAATATCTTAATTTCTGATCCTTTCATCCTTCATGTTAAACAGTCCCTGTCCCCAGTATGATATGGTAGCGCCAAAGTCCTCATTACGTTAAGATTATATTATTGTATCTGTGACAACAATGTTCTTTATCTCTGCTCAACAATTGCAAGTTTGCGTTGCTTCAACGACCTCCACGTTATACCTACTTAATACGACACTTTCTACGAAACAGCTTAGCTTAGTTGTTTTTTATTGCGAATTTTATGACATTGTGTGCGGTTTATTAGGTACCTAATACTTATATGTTCGACACATTTTGTTGCTTACGACCTTTATGTAGGAGCACTTTCATACACGTTATACGAATTATACCTACAGGTTAAATACATCAACGAGTCATATTATGTCACTGCCACAGTTTTAGTAGATCGTTTCATCTTGTCACTTACGTTACCTACTTATTATTACACTCGTACTTTCTTGCTACATCTGGTCATGGTTAATACAAGGAACAAGAGTAATCTTTGTGTTATATCGCTTAAATTCATTAGAACCACTATTGGAATATTCATAAGGCGGCGGCTGCTACCCGATGTGTTAAAAGAAATCATCGATTCGTAACGCCTGTAAAATTATCTTAGTTATATTAATGTCATTGACTTTTACATCAGAGTCGCTCGCTCGTATGAGCTTCAACACCATTTTTTGCGTTTGCGCATCGGAGATGGTTCCCTATTATTTAATCTCGCCCGGAGCGTTTCGGCACATTCGGCATGCATCATTGGTTTAGTGTTCGCGTATAATAAAAACATGTTTTCCTTTAGTTTCGCAATCGTTTGTTGTTTTAGGTAGGTACCTACAATATAATTTACATCTTTATACCGCAGTTGTATCAATGACGTAAGAGACTAAGGAGGACGTGCCCTATGGTAAAATTTTTATGGCGAAGGCGGCTATTTCACCATATCATGTACTATGATGCTAAGGGACTTCTAATTCTAACGGTTGTTCTTTTTGGACTCATCCGTCGGCCGTTTTATGTATGAAAATGTATGTCACATAAATCACACGCGTTATTTAACGTTATGCCCTCTCCTCTTAAAAGGAATTTCTTTCCTCATCGAGTTGGACGAACTGTGCAGCACATTTCTATTCTACTAGCACATTTTATAATTAATTTGTATTGCTGCGTAATTACGCTACATTATTCGTTTACAAGTGATGCGTGCAGTGAAAATAGTGAGTAGATTATTGGTTGATGCTTACAATTATTTTTATGTCAGTGCACTTTTGTATATTCGCAATCAAATGGCGATGGCGGTGGCTGTGGCAACAAATAACGACGATTCTACTAATTTTATCTTTAACTATTATAAAACAGAGCCACTATTCGTATGTGCCTGTTTACGTATTCGCTTTCTTCTTTGAAACTATGCAACGGGTTTCTTTTACTACGATATAGGTACTAGCCAAAATATTGCTGAGGTTGACCCCACAATATTATGTATTGGACGTGATTTCCCTTACGGAGATCGTCTTTCGTACGGAGCGGTCGGCCAGGCTGGCGCGGTGTGCATTACAATGTCCGTTTCGGTGCGCGCGCCGCAGGGATCGTGTTGCGTGCTCGCACTGCGCAGCCCAAAGGCCTCGAGTACGTTCACTCCCGGTGTTAGTCTGCGACGTGAACAAGGATCCTTCTCTTCTAAGGTGACACACTACAGTTTTCATGTGGTCGGGATCGCCGGGTGAGGAATCGCAGCTCGCTTCACTGTCCGTCGCCCGTAGCTTCTCTAACAGCTGCTTTCCAAGTACATTTGAGTCTTGAGTATATAATAGCTAAACAGGTATATCGCTGCAGTAAATATGCTCACGTCTTATGGATGGCTAGCAAATAGTTCGCTCTCGTGCGTGTCACTGTCGGACAATAAAAACAAAATGTTATAAGGCCTAGGCAGGTGAAGACGGTCTAGCCGACACGCATAATCTGTTCAGAAAATCAGCTCTCTCGTTCGTGCTATTAACGTTCGCTAATGATTGTTCAGCTTGGACGGCAATAATTGTTGCGTAATCCCCGAACTCTTTGTTAATTAAACTTTCGAAACAAAACAATCTAATTATCCGATGACAATTCCGGACGTCCGCTCCGCTCTCCCAGCGGCGCTGGGGCCGACAGATGATGGTATCTCCGCAGTGCAATTATGCGGGCAGTTGTCCCACTCTGGTCCTAATCGGCGGGATCGGCCCTGTCACAGGCACTCCTCACCCGCCAACGTCGTTGCCTTGGAAACGACGGCGCTATCTTCAAGTACCCTTGTTTATCTCAATGATGCATTTTGATGTCGTCGCGATGTCGCGTTCTTTTGTGTAAGGGCAATGCTCCCTATTCAAACGAATACGATGAAGTACAAGTCTTTACCTTCAATCATAAAATGGCGATTTAATTACGATCGCTGGTATCAATCAAAACGGTAATAAGCTTACCTACATTACCTACTAAAAAATGTGAAAGTGATACACGAGATTGTATTTGATTTAAGTACGTTATTTTTAGTTGCGTTTTATGACACATTCCAATTCGGGTTTAAGTGCCTAATAAATGTGTTTTATTTGACGATAAAAAGAGCTGCGCTGGATTTAGGTACGGAGTCTGTAGAAATCGCCGAAAATTATTGGCGGAGTTGGGTTTACGTCACATCCTCCGGTCGGTCGGCACTCTGCAGCGGTCCGAAGTGCCGCGAGCGCTGCACATGCGTTCATCGAAACGCCTTATAAACATCCTGTATTCGTTTTCAAAACGTGCCTTGCAGTCGCAGTTTGGATTGCCCGAATGGCGATTATTTTGGCGCATTCCATTCACTGCTCGGAGGTAAGTAGTAGTTACACAGGCACCGGTGTTTGTGTTAACTGCAACGTTTACGCTATGGGTGTCGTTAAACAATTTTGTTTTCATTGGCGGCGCTAGCAGGCCGTGAGGCGGTCCGGCTTGTAATTCAATCTATTGAGGGTCTGCAGTACCTCTATAGAGTAGCATGGTACTATGCGAGACGATTGGTAACGTAACCGAGGATCGTTGGCAAAGTATCTCATGGTATAATAACTGATCCCACGGTATATTACCCTCAACACACGAGAATGCACCAATAATGTCCAATAATGTTTGATTGTTTGATATTCATAGAGCAATTACTTAATACAAAATATGAGAAAATCATATTTGCAACCATGGTTGCAAATGCATTCACTTGGTTTTGTATTTTCCTTTGGTGTAATATCTAATTAAAGGTTTATTCCAGTAAAGGCTAAACATGATTCGCCTATTGAGGTTCACATGCAGTCAAAGAAATAGGAACTTTTGTATTACTTACATTAGCTAAGACCAATCTGTGTCACTTGGCTCATTGGCTCTTATTCGATAGTGTGACCATACGTTTAAGACATTACAAAATTAAAATTTTTGTTGTCACATTTAAAAATAATCGGTATCCTTTGAAGTCGAAGTTGTCTGGACAGGATCCTCTTACGCATGTCACGATGACCACACGGGTATACTATTACGCATCATTATAAATTGTCCTCTTTGTGTCACAGTCACAGCGAAACCACACGTTCTGGTCCCGTTCACATCACAGACGGGATGGCTTCATTTTCTTTTATTCGGGACACGTATTATCCTACGCGGCTTTTTACCGTGACATAAGACTGTCCGAGTTGACCTGATTAAATAAGGGAAGCTATATAGAGGCATGTATAATAATAAAATTTTCACAACCGTACATAATTCTTGCTGTAAAAACAAAGCGAAAGAATTTGTTGTTTATTAGTGTTTAACAAGACTGACACTTTTAATGTATGACAATCTAATCTATTAGATCTGTCCTTTTTTTTTTACTTCCTTTTCAAAAACGATGAATAGATTTCAATGAGGTACCACCATTGGATAGACCAATTCACGAGGAAGTCATTCGGTATAAACCAGCACATGTGCTCACCCTACGTACATTGCTATTGCCAGTCATCGCTGTCATCACTAAAGAAAAAAGTCGATAGCCGCCAAGGCGAGCGGCGAGTCTTGTCCTTACTCGCCGGTAGCCGGGCCACCCTACCGTTAGATCGCGGTTGTCAGCCGCAACGGGGTCACAACCGGCGATATCGTTTCATTGGTCCGCCGTTGCACTACTGCACTTATGTAACGCCACATTACTCCGGGCTCTCAATAAAACCGAGTACTGCGCGTACGCAACTATTAAATGCGCACTCTGTGGCGGGTCAATTGTCTTCAGTTCTGTTCTTCAGGCTGGTTCAGTTACTCGTAGGTACATTGAGAAAATTTTTGGAGAGAATTTTGCTAACTATATGAAGCTATTGTTGCTCTTATCATAAGTGCATAAGTTATGTCACAAAATGACATTGTGTTTGACTTAGTTTTATTCGGCTCTAGTCTGTTTCGTTTCTTTAAAAACTACCTACAACTGCAACTGATTTTGATATGGTTTTCTTCATCAATGCTTAGAGTGAATCATGAGGAAGGTTTAGTATACAATTAGGTAGCCGTGTTGGAAGGTTACACCGTGTAACCTTCCATCGTGTATTGTCTTACAATATGTACTTTACACCTGTACGTACGAATGAAGTCTGGGCAGTTAAATACTTTACTTCGCCTTGGTAAATAGGTTACTTGTGTGACAAAAGCTGAGCTCCAGATTTAGTTATCCACCTACATGTGGTCCAAGCTAGCGCCGGCAAATCGCATTACGAAATTGGGTTGTGAAATTGCACTGTCGCAATTTGATGACACGAATGTTATCGTGATGTCTCGATGAGCTCCCCGGCCAGCGAACCGTGATCTTTCGGTACCTACTTTCTCGATGGCTACCGAGGTCAAGTTACAGAAGTGGACTAGATACGAGATACCATCAAGTGTTTGTAAATTGATCTTTATCTTAGCTCGGTAAGAGTGTCAACAATAATATATACTTAATACATACTTCGTGAAAGGCCTGCTTTCCGTGTTAACTCCGAATAGTGCCGGCGATACGGTTTATTATATTCTCATGTCGTATTACACAAATGATGTAGTTCTAAATGGATTCGTAAGGCTTTATCAACAACGCGTGTCGTTTAGCTTAAGTATTGTAGATTTCTAGGTATTTTTGTGTTTTAATTAAGCACTAGCAATAACTTACGACCCAACTATACTACGGTGCAAATATGGATGGATTTGGGCCGTAGTTATTGCTGCTATAGTCGCTCCAGATAATTATAATTCATGCCTTGCCTTATCAAACAGTCGGTTATTCTTGATTATAATGTAGTTATAATTTAATTCAGAAGAAAGTGAGGAAATTAACAATCACGCAGCTTCCTGCAGTCAAAGAGTTTAATGGGAATTTTATGTGTCGGACGATGTTGTTAAGTGGGGAGCCTGGTATGATTGTGAACGCAGCTTTTGTTAATTATCCAAGAACTTTCGAAATTACAAGGCAATCTTGAGGTAGCAGATACCACAATGAGTACCTTTACTCACAATGATTACACGCAAAAGTGCGTAGTGATCGCGGAAAATGTGCGTGCAATATAAAAAAATTAATGTCAAATACCTAGGTTAAGAAAATGCGCATAATAACTGGGTTACGTAACTGCGTCATTCCACTTGCGGTGGTTAACAAAAAGAACTATAAGGTCATAAACGTATTATAAAATTCTGCTTCTAGCCATGGCTACTCAAATGACTATTATGCTGAAGCAGGCCTGGTCACAAACCGTAATTTAATTTCGCATTACTTTAACGCAATATTGCATACTATTTACGCATAATTGGCTTTAGCCTATCACTTGTAAATAGTGAACTTTGATTCATCATCATCCTCATATCAGCCGAAAGACCCCAGAGATCTCCACAAGGGCCGGTCCTTCCGTATCCAGCTGGTACCTGCGATCTTTAACTGGTCATCGGTCCACCTTGTGGGAGACTCGCGCTGCGTCTCGGTTTAAAGTAAAATTAATCGGATTCAAATTAAATCATTAAAATTATTTGGAAGAAATTTCCAAAATTATGTATTATACTACACTAAGGCAAGCCCATAAGGTGTTTCCACATAAAATCTACAATTTACCCAGAAAATTAACATAGGTAGAGCCCCGTGACTTTCTCCATCCAAGCAAACCCACAGTCAAATAATTGGTGTGATTCTAGAAAGCGATGCTGCAATCGTAAGCGATTACGATTGACGTACTAATGTCGGACCATCTGCCTGTCTGTCTGTCTTGCGATCGCTTAAACTGCACTTGTTTCCCTTTAAAAATAATACTTGTACTAGGCTCGAAAAGGAACACCGCGAGCTAATGGCTGCTTTTGTTTACTCTGTTTACTTGACTTTAGTTTCGATACGTAAATAAAACAAAGTAAATAAAATACGTAAATGTAACAAAGCTGTGAGCCAATTCCCACAGCACAGGTTTATAGGTAGAGATTTTGATGACTTTCCTATTTTTGATTTAATAGAATTTTTGCTATGCTAGCTACCCGCCCCGGCTTCGCACGGGCTTTCTCGACTTTTCTTTAGTATGATTTGCATATATTCCACGTAAATCTTTCAGAAAAAAATCCCTAAATGATGATGAAAACTGAATCCAAATCTGTTGCGTCATGTAGGAGGTAGCAGATAAACAGGCGAACGCGGAAATATTGTATATTTTGTAAGGAATGATAAGGGTACGTTACAGTTATATTAAAATAGATATTTTAGATATTATGAATTAACAATGTACCTATAACATTTTTCTATAAACTAGTTTTACAAATTTGAGATCGCTGCTACCGGCAAGCATAACAGACCGATACTCGCTCCTACCGCTGCGAGTGCTCGTGGTACGTTTGAACTGCAAAAATCCACCGCGGAATACGTACAGATATCACTTTCTAGGCAAATACTATCATTAGGCTGTGCCGGGGGTGCACTGCTCTGTAATTGTGATGGTTGATAGCATAGGACATGCCGCTTTCTCGAGCGGCGCGGGCGGCGCGCCTCGCGCCTCGCCCGCACCCCGGCGCGACGCGGGCGCATGCATCTGACGTTCGAATCGATGGCTATAAGACAGTTAAGCGATATACATCAGTCGTAGGTATGATAGCGATGTTCTTAGCTGTTATTGCAACGAAATCGACATTTTGAAGGTGAGAATGATGCATGGAAGCGTCGAAATGTCGGTAAACTCGTAAACTAAGATACGCCTTAGGTAATAATAAGGTATAGTAAAATATGTTTAATGCATTTACTTCCAAGGCACAAAGTACAAAACATACAAGGCAATTACAAAAAGAGAAAAACAAATAAAAAAGATAACAAAAAATACGTCAATGGTCATTAGTATTCTTTATTTCAGTGGTTTTAAAATTTAACTGAGATTGAGGAGATTGTGTGTTTGTTATTTATAGGTCATCGAAGCTAATACATTTGCCGATTTGGATGTGGTTTATTTAATTGAAATCTGGTTTATGTAATAAACAATTACATATCTAGTTAAATCGGACCAAATCGGCATTTGTCCATTTTATCTAAGCGATGTTCCATGTACCTACAGTCCTTGTTGGAGAGTTAAGTTTCATTACCACTATGCAGGTTTTTTTACTTTATTACATACTAATGGCCCGCCCCGGCTTCGTACGTGTTTCTCGGTTTTATAGAAGAAAAATTCTCTTAACTAATGGTGAAAACCGCATCAAAATCCGTTTCATAGTTTAGGAGGAGTTAGCGGAAATACATATAGACAGACGCGAAGAGAGACTTTGTCAAATACTTTTCGTTATGTAATCGGCAGGGCCAGCGAACTAGCATTAATGTAAACTATTGCAACATTGCTACCGATGCCGTGGTGTACGCTATGGTTGTAATTATGACAGATGACCATACAGGGGCATGCCGGTTCTGTCCATAAAGGAATGAACTCATAGATCACGCATTCCAGTTACGTGAACGCGACATGTAGCTAGTTGTTCCATATTTTTTTACTATTATTATTATTTCAAAGCTTCCTAACAATTTAACAAAAACTACATATTGTAAATAAATTTTTGATATACCTAAGTTACCTAAGTGATAAAAACTTTGATGAAGTTCGCGTACGTTTGCGTTCTTATGCGTATCTTTTCCAGAGTTCAACTACTTCAACCAAAGTATAAATAAAATCAAAGTTCATTTTATTCAATAAACTCCAAAGCGGTCCAATGACGTGGCAATTGCTCCACTGGCTAGAGCATGGCTCTTAAATAACTGATCATCAATACCTACCATCAACAACAGCAAGTAAATTCATTTCATAGGTTTCCTAACCTAGAAAATGTTATGATAACTTCCAAGATGGCGGTGCACTGCGTTGTATCATAACACTGAGATCACACACCATGTAGGCTACACGAGATGAGGAACAGCTTCATGGCGGCGCACACGTAATGACGGCGTAACGCGCCCCCATCCGGCTGTCTCCATACAATGTTGGCCCGTAATTACCCATTACAAAATCTTCCGACTTTCAAACCAACGCCGCAGTATCTGCTGCAAGAAAGTCTTGAGGCTCCGAACGGAAGAGAATATATACATATACAAAGACACGCTTTTTCCCCGTAGGGGTAGGCTGAGACCTCATTTTTTTATATTAGACTAGACAGGCATTGGCCGGCATCTCACCTGTTGTTCCACAAGCTACGGTCCTGACACGCCTCTCTCGCTTCTACCACATTCATCAAAATTTTCATACATGCTCGTCGGTTTAGGGCTCCCTTGACCTGACCTTTCCTTAAAATATCTCCGATACAGAAGAAAAAAGATCACCTTATTGCGATTGGTGCTTGACGGACGTCAATATCCTGCTCAATTCACTGCTGGATTCAGGCTTCCCTTCCCCATTCTGTGGGGCTCCAGCGAATTCGGTAATTTCACTGTTTAGTGCAAGATTTACTTAAACAGCGGCCGATTGGCTGGCATTAGCATGTCGAGAGAGGCTTGTTAAAATTACCATATGTTCTCGTGATTGCTTCTGCTCCACCAGAAGCGGTCGGTAGCCAACGCCCATTAAGCAGTTAAATCCCTGTATTCACGCACAATAATTTTCTCGGAAACCGACCCGATGGGATATTTTACACTGTCATTAGTATATTGGCTACTTCTGCGTGTCTACGTAATGCTGCTAGGCTACAATTTGCTGGCTGGGACCTTGCATTGTATAGCTAGTGCAGTGTTAAATCTTTAAAAATAAGACCTAGGCATTTCGAGACGCAGCTCAGATAATTAGACTAGGCACTTTGCATTGAAATTGCAGTGGAATATCATAACTTGGTATTTACTGCGTGAGCTAGCTAGTACATAGTATTAAACAAAACTCCTTCGTCATGTATGTTTTATGTCGGAACGTGGTAATCTCGAGTGCGAGATAATTTCAAGCGCTGTTATCACACTCTGCAGCGTTGCAGCGGATCGGCAATCCCTCCACTTACAAACGACGAAATGTTAAACCTATTTACGGTTGACCAAGCGTAGGTACACAATGCCTACGTACATCTATTATGTGGTTGATTGGCAATTAACTAACACATCTTGTGTGACCTTCACGCCCCATAAAGCGCTTGCATAAGTTGAAATCTCTGTGTGGGCGCAACGCATTTGTGCATCGAGTGATTAATGAACGGAGAACTTACAACAACATTCAATCGAGGTACCCACCTTTATTTACAAACCGTAATTTTTTCGTTGACTTTGCTAATAGGTTGGTTTGGCAGGTACATTAGCACAAGGATAAACAGTAGTAGGTACCTACATTTGTTTAGCTCAGGGCTAGTAGTAGCGTCGGTTTGAATATTTTGTATCTGTCACTTCTTTTGAAGTCAATTACTGTCACTACCGTTGGTTATTCTACGAGTATAATGGCCGATGCAGTACAGACATTTTCCTCCGACTCCATTGTCAGGCCAGCTCCATGACAGCATATGAATGCATTGTCATCCAAGTTTCAGCTCAATTGAACGCCGGGAAATGGCTCAAATTGGCTTGCAAGATTACAGGACATGCCAAGTGAAGTTAAATGAAAACATGCAAAATTGAATGGTTACATATTAGGTAGTATAGGTGATACAATTATTGATTTTTAGTACGATATGAGTGAAATATTATTAATGGAGAGCCCGTGGCCATATTACTTTATGCACTTAGTGTCTGTGTCTATGTCTATTAATGACGGTAAATGGGAGTTATGCATATACTGCCAACAAACTACTCTATAGTTTGGCAGTTTATGATACAAAAATAATGTAATCGTAATCTCATACGAAACTTTTTATTATTATTTTTATATCACTAGTTTTTAGGCCAGCGTAGAGTTTATTTGAAAGAGCCGTCTTGAGTTTAGTCTTCGGGTTGTATTGCTATCTTTTGCTAATTGGTACCCTATGTCGGAGGTTGAAAATCTAGGAAAGTTACCACAACGGAGAGCGGATAAAAGCCTACCTACTTATTTAGTTGACCTTGATTTTTTAGGTAGAAATAGAACTTGGAAATGGATGGTACTATAGCGAATGGAGTGTGGGTTGTGTCTAAGTATTTCTCTTTATTGTGTAGCGTAGGTAGAAAAGTTTCTTCACATGCACTATGATCCCTACTTTTGTTTTCAAGACATTAAAAGTTTAATGTTTTTACGTTGAGAAATCGGCAGCTTTATATTTTCTTCGAAGCCGCTGCGCTGGCGCTGACTTCACTGGTCCTCGAAACAGTTTTCTCTGTACTTGTATTATATTTTAATCGTTGAATTTCACTTACCTATATATTTCCCACCACGCCACGAAATGTAAGCGACGTTGAACAATATACTTGCGGATACTTACATAGCTTTGAGGACGATACTAAATAATAATATCAGACAAACAAATTGAAATTAGGGCGCTGATCAACGAATCGCTCACATAGAAAGAAGCCTCACTTCCGCAAGCCGTTTCTAGCCCTGACCCTGCTCGCTTTGCATAGTCGCCACGCCCTTACCCAAGGAGATGAGAGCTACAAAAACGCCGTGTCTCGGTGTCTCCCCATAGTTTCCTCCATAGCGGGTTCTCGCCGTTTACCAATTACGGACCGCATCGGGAGCGATTCGAAAGCAGTGTTTTACTCGCAACGCGTATGGACATTGCGCGGCGGTGCGCGCTTGAGATGAGGAGCGCTAGGAGACCGCCTAACGATGCCGCTTGGAATAATGCTATCCTCTTTCCTAGTACTGTGCGACTTTGTATGTTTGTTTGGACGTCGGTGAAATACGCTGTGCGGATTTAGGTACGTGAATTTTCATGTACAGACGCGCAACGTCGCTAGCGAAACGTACGATTTCATGTGACCGTTTCGAGTCTGAGTGTCGCTGTTTTCGTTGCAGTGGGTTTGTAACTCGAGATTGTGATAGCTTTAGTTGCTGTCACTCTTATAATAATGTCATGTACCTACAGACGTCTCATGCTTAGATTCGCGTTTCTTATCTGCACACGACGCACGATGAAGTTGTTATCTGCCGCGTTGAATGCACCGAAGTGAAACGTTCCATCAACGCGACATGATCACTAAAATACCGACAGGCAAAGAGACCGAACAGTTTAATAAGTAACAGTACACCTACATTGAAGCGACTTATTAGAAGTTATGCGTCGACTTACACGCTGATGCTATCGCCTGTACTTGGTTACAATTATCAAATACCAGAGTTTTTGCTCGGTACGCGACATCGAACCATACAATTCAGTTTTTGTGTCATCGCTATCCATCTACACAATCCTGTTTTCTCTATTGTTACGTTCCACTGGCAAATGGGACAGACAATAATGCCATTCTGTGTTTTCCGACCTCTGTTGGTGCGCTTTGCAAAAAGTTCACATTAGTAAGAGATTAAGTTTTATTGCCACATTACGTAGTTACATTACTTTATACGGGTTTGAATATTTGTGTGCCTATTTGTGTATTTTGTACCTATATACACAAATAGGCACACAAATATTATAGACTTACCATATACTTGATGCCTTACATGAGTTAAGACCATATTGTTTTTCAATGCCTCTGCGAATAAAATTCTTAGCTGCTGCGATTTTTTTGTTTACGCAACTCTTTGTTATTGAGTGTCATTTTTCATAATTACTATTGTTACAAATAGGTACGCGACATTCCATTCCATGTTGTGCTGTAATTGTTTCGTTTCATAAATAAGTAGGTAATTGTTCCAGTTCCGCCATTGGGAAAATAATCTATTACTGAATCATAGATAGATAATAGATGTATCTGCGTTTGAAATGTAAACAAGAAACTTCAAGTTCTTAGTAATCTAAGAAGCGACATCATAACGAATGCAATTATTACTTGACATGACATATTTTTACAGAGAACGAGCGAATAGACGTTCGATGTCAATCACCCTTGAAGTTGTGATTCCAATGTTGAATGCGAGGTATGCGCAAGAGTGGAAATTCGTGCAACTATCCACGAACGAGAGCTCGTTTACGCGGACACCGTGCGGTAAAACTGCGCGCTACGTGTTGACCAGAATACACAATTGGTACAGTCCCACCGACTCATTTGAACAGTGGACAAAATCGAAACAAAGGCGTTACTGTACTAAAATGACAGATTGAACGCCAAATTCTTCCACTGGCGACGTGATCAACTGAACGGATAAGTTGGCCGCACTGTACACGATCACTGCAACTCTTCAATGTGACAACCTACACAAACCAGTGTAAAAGGAGCTAACATTGCTATGCGCGTCTATAGAGACGCTAGCTCATCTTATACTGGTGTAGGTAGGTCTTTAAGCTGTTGTTTACTGTACCTACCTAGTAAGTGTACAATATATGTGTCTCCAAATGGTAGTTGTAAGCAGTTATGACGTCCTTGGTTACTTGCCTAAGTGCAATTGCCTGTAATTTGTGTCCACGTCTGGATGTAAATTGTACTCTCATCTGAATAAAGAATCTTGGTAACTTCAAGTAAAACTTATTTACATTTTCTGTCCTGCCCCGCGGGCAAGAAGGGCTGTGGGTTCAGTTTAACCCGAAAGGGTTTATTGCACCAATCGATTTCCGTTTATTGGCAATCCTCTTAACTGGTAATTTAATATGAATACAGGTACATTATTATTTAAGTGTGATTACAAAATTCCTTATAGTTACACATCGGAAACGAAAACGCCTTCAGGTAAATTGATTCGTGATGTACAAAGCACGAAACAACGTGAGGTCCAGGATTCGATTCCTGCGAAAATTGCTTTACCTACCTATATTTTCTTTTTGTTATTGTATTCCCGAGTTATGTTCCTTTGAAATTCCTCCAACGTATTTACTAGACCGGAGTACCAATACTTATAATTTTTTTAGATTCATTTTTATAACTAAGAATAGTCAATAAGCTTGGCCTACCATTAATTATAACTTATGTTATTGTTACATGTTGCAATGCGAATAATTTGTTCACTTTCCACAAGCGTATTTTTACTTGCATTGACATTACATAATGTGAGCATAATGTGCGTCGGTACAATGTTTTATGGGAACGCGAATAGAAAGTAAAAACTTACAAAATGGCTACACTACACCGCACCATACGAATCGTAATAACAAGTCTTGTACATCACACATAAAATACCATAGATACGCTGGGGTCAGTAAATTACACTTGACCTTCGTGTTTTACATGGATACGAGATGCGGCAACGTCGCTTTCCTTTGTTAGCGTTTTGCTCATTAAGGCCCAGTTTTTGTGAACTGGTAAATAACCAGATGCACATGGACGGCCCAACTAACCGGCCAAGTGACGTGCTCACGTCTCGTTTATCACAAAAATTCCACACTAAAGTAATTCATCAAGTGACGCGTACCGGCAAACCTGTTTGTTTTGTAACACCCATCCGTAATGTATCGCAAAATCTGAATAGTGCACGTGTAATTTTGAAACTTACTACTTTCTATTCAAATGTCCAAAAGTGTTACGGCGAAAGTGCTATCACATGCGACAGCCCGCCTTAGACCATGTGCCTGGGACATCGACCAGTTTTCACTTTTCTTTCGGCGTTTATATCATAATCCATCGTGCATATTATTCTGGTTGACGTTACATGCTTTTGAGTTTTAGGCGATTTATATCGCCTGCTAGGTACGTGATCCTCATAACATTTGAATCTCGAGTGTTTCAACGTTGCCAACTTAGCAGCGTAGACATTTGCCATTATTAGGTATGTTATTTTTATAAAAAGGCAAATACCAAGTTGGTGACTAAGTCTCCGTACAAGAATATTTATGTAGGTGCTGAGCCGCACGAACGTTAGCTTACGTGGAACTAATTATAGAATAGAATCACTCACGGTTATGTCGAAGATACTGCGCAGATGTAACTGTTATGTTTTGTACTTGCAATAAGTAGCACAATTACGGTCGCGAATAAAGACGAATTCTTTGTATGGTTATAGGGCCGGACGTCGAAGGCGGAACCCTCTCGCGCTGTACGCCGAGGACGACGGCCACGACCTCAGTGACCTCGGCATCGGCACCTCCAGCACCAAGAGCAGCCTCAGCGAGGACTGCGACACACAAAGCTTGGCCGTAAGTATCACGTGAACTACGTGAACACTGTCCTCTAAATGCTGCTTAAACTCGTGTTATGTTTACTCTCTTCCGCCATATGAGTGTGCGCAAACGCGAACGTCTTAGTAGGTGCTAATGTTAGCCCAAGCCAATGCGAATGTTTACTGCCCATCATTTACCGCTCAGCGCTGCTGTTGTTATGTCGTGATTAACGTATTTCAATCTCAATTTCAGAGCGACGGTATCGACCTGGATAAAAACCATTCGGATGTTGACCATCCCTCCAGCGAGAACCGCAAACTGGGCTCGAGCGCCAACGAATATGACACGTGCACTACCACGACGATTAGCTCGCCAGAACCCGAGGAGTACACGTACGAAGGCGCCATTGAAGGATACAAATCAAGGATCATATCACAAACGAACAGCACCATCGTTAAAACAGTCGTTAATAACAACTTCAAAGAGAAAACGCCAGAAAAGGTAAACGGAGACCTTAATAGAATCAGAACGACGGTCAGCAACAAAATTGAAGAGAAAATCACGTCTTTCCAGAACGAAAGAGCTAACGACGCGAAAAATAATAATCAAAAAATTAATTTGCCGAAAGTCGACATACACAAAAGAAGAGAACAGTTCGAAAGAGAAAATTCTCAAGAGTCACAAATAAATAAACCAAAATTACCTGACATAGCCAACAAAAAATCAATAAAGGAAAGATTATCTAGTTTGGAAAAGTTCACTGAAGATATGCATATTCAAAATTCAACCAATGATTCTCCCAAACTTCCTACCGAGGTTAAACCACTAAAAGAACGACTCTCTTCACTCCAAAAAATTACGGAACCTGAAAAAGTTAAAAGATTCTCTAATGGGGACATAAGCAATATTAAATCTGTAAAGGATCGTTTAACCAGTTTCACATCCCAAACATCTGAAGAAGAGGTTAAAATACTTAAAACGGAAGTTGGGGAGGTTTCTATGTGCCTTAAAGAACGATTATTATGTCTTGATTCTGCAAAACATAAGGAAATACCTAAAATATCAGTTGAAATTGACATACCTAAACATGATAATGTTGAGTCGGAAGAAAGCGATACTTACCTGAAGGACAAGGAGGAGCTTACTTTGAAATCAAGTCTCTCCGGTATAGAGTGCCAAATGCAAAGTTTCTGTCGTTCTTTAGACAGTTTGGATATAAATGGGCAAACTTCTCCAAGCTCTTTTGAAAGAATTCAAAGCTTGGAAGATTTCGATTGCCCTGAAATGCAAAATAATACAATTCCAAGCGATATTGAAACTGAAGATAGCGGTATACACACTGCCAGAGATTCCTGTGCACCGGCTGATGATATCGCCGATTTGACACAAGTAGCATCTCCAATAGAAGAACCAACGGCTGAAGTACCTGAATACGAATCATCCAACGAGGATAATCTTGTCAATATAGAACCAATAAAAACAGAATCGCTGAAGAAAATTGCTGATATTATCATTGAAGAATCAGAAGAACAGGACAGCAAAACTGAAGACACTGACAGTGACAGTAATTATTTACAAGCTGTTTCTCAACATGAAGCGAGCTTCACCGAAGATATCACAGAAATTCCAGTTGACAAAGAAGACGAAGATACTCTTAAAAGTTTGGACAATCAAGACTCTAGCGTAAGTCTTAATGAACCGATCTCTGCAACCTCGGAAGCTGACGCTGTGGTGTTTGAGGGGAAGATGACTATACACTTGAACTTGAATGAAATTTGCAACAGTAGAAATGCTGGTGCTGGGAACACTGCTAATCCTATTGACATTTCTTGCCCTAAAGATTCCACTAACAACAAAAGCATGCCAATGGTAACTGTTTCCAATATTACAACCACTTCTAACATATCATCAAAGAGTTCCATTAAAATGCTAAAAGCATCTAGCGATAACCGTGCTGTGCTTACTAACAAATTAGCTGATGTAACTTGTTCGTTTGGGTGCTCGATTAATGGTAATGGTGTAGGTAAATGTAGTGGTGATAATCACACTCCATCTAACAGTCAGATAGTGCCTAATGGTGATAGAACTCATCACGTAACTAGTCAAAACCCCGTTGAAAATACAAATAAAGATGCTGTAACGGTAAGTAGCTCACAGGACTCTAATCCATTCTGGCAGAAACGAACAAAATGTTCTCGGGAACCCAATAGAAGAAAAACTATCCTTTTTATTAATAACAAAGTCACTACTACGACAGTGCCAACTGAGAGGAAAACCGATGTTGTCTAAGTGGCGGTCTAGCGCACACTAGCTCTATTTAGTGTTCATAATTTTCTCATATATTGCTGTATTTTAGCAAGATAGATGAGAACAAATGTATGAAGCTGTTTTTTAGAATTTTTATGATCTCTTGATCTCACCCAAAAACTGTCAGTCCTCTGTCTCCTTAAATAACATTAAAAATAACTAATGCCTTTAAATACTGTAGATACTATACCTACCTATGTATAAATATTTTTTGTAGAAAGGTTTTAGTGTACGAATTACTAATCATGCTCCTAATTTACAATAATAATCAATTCATCATTTCATATTTTTACTTATCCACCCACCTAAAATAAAATTCATGAATAGACGTGTGCCGAGCCATAATTAATATTAGAAATTCCTAGCATTAGCAGAACGTACAGAAACAATATCTAGTCTTAGCTTCATCATACCGAAATCAGGGCGGGAGCGGAGCCGTAGTAGAGCATTTTTTAACAGGGGACCTCGTGATTTACATTACAAGATACAGTATAAACTTCGACTCATTTTAGGGAAAGGTGGTTTTTGAGTTGTTGGTTTATACGGGTTCTTGTCTACAAATCCTGCTGGCCCACGTTCAAACCACTACTACCGCGCTAGCCCTGACCAACTCTTGTAGCGGTGGCGAAGTTTTAGTTTCAAAACGTATTTTAAATATTTCCTTACCTAGAGCTAAATATTATTAGATAATTACATTTATATACAGGGTTCTTATTTATAGTATGTACCCTTTTCATCGTCCATTTTTATCATCACATCCCAAAACCCAGTCACAATCATTCTACCTCTAGTATACTCGTTCATGTAGTGTCTATTCATATTATTAGCTTATTATTCTAAAACGTGATACTTGTAAATTCATATTATCGAAAATATATGTTACGCTGTTATTGTGTGTATTTTTCTTTATGTATACATTACCTCCGCATTATGTATTTAATGAAATATTTATCATAGATCTTTGCATCATATTTATAGCAGCAATGTATCGACTAACCTAGGCAATTACGTAGGAAAATCAGAACACTGAGAACAATGTGTAATCTTTCTGAGACACACATAATTATCTTGCGCAAACAATGCCTTAAGTACTCCTTATCTCGCGAAGATCAGGTGTGACCATTTACGAGTATGTAGTTTTAGTGATATGAGAGCTAAGAGAGCGCATTTACTCGTTCCATATGCAACAAGTTTGCACTGTACCTATAGTGATTTGCTAAGTTTGATTGTGAATGTTAATGTTAGATACATTTTCATCAGCTGCTTGTGGTGATGGGTTAAAGCAAGGTAAGATGTGATACTGTGTAGTGTAAAAACTGTGTTTCATTAATTTACATTTCGCTGCATGGTGTGGGCTGTGGGCTTTCTCCTCGTTTGCATTAAGAGGAGTATTTCCCGCGCGCGTACCATACAAACGGAGTTTGATCATATTTTTAAATATTACGCTATCAAAGCCAACGAAATTTTGTAGACGTTATCGAGAAACCAGTATCTATGCGTGTGGTTTGTCAGATTCTCGTTAACATATACAGTTGCAAAGTTACACGGGATTTAATAAATTCCGTGTAACTCATAATCCACAAGCATAGATCTGGATCACGTCTTCAAAAGTTAATTGCCGTAATATTTAAAATATGCTCAAACTACATTTTTGTATGGAGCGCGCTCGGAAAACACTCGCCTTGTGCCGATTTTTCAATTTTCAGATTCAATAGTTATCTGCCCGATTAAAACAAACTATAATTTTTCAATTATATATAAAGTAACGATACAATTTTATTTTAGTTCCACAATAACTTATCAGACTGATATGTTTTATCTGAGAATTGAAACTCGGCCCTTACGCTTATTTCTGTAGTTAGTTTTTATGTAGTAACGTACGTATCTTTATGTAACTAGTGATTACGAACTTTGAAATTAATCATAAATAATTGGTGATGTATTGAAAATAGCACACAATCGGGTACTTACCTACTCTAACAGATAGTAAATACGATTGTTTATGTTTGCAGCTTCGCCGTTACGTTGTTACTTTTTGTTTGTTGTTTCTGTGATAGTTATGTTACTGTAGCTTTTATGAATGTATTCCTTAACGAATCCAAATTTACAGGTCATTGACGCCCTTGAGCTGGCGTTCAAAGAGTTGGATTCTGAAGATAGTATCGCCCAGAACAGCACCATGGATGATAGCAAAGGTGCTGACACAAATATCACTGAATGTGACAATGCCAAGCTTGTGAATGTGAAGGTTTCCAATTCTAAAATCATTGTGGCACCGCTGTATGAGAATGTGTTCTACCAAAGTCCAGCTAGCGACGCCATTGCCTTTTCCTTGGACATGCCCTCGAATGTTCTGGAACCACCGAAGGAGAAACCACCGCCGCCACCTGTTGAGGAAAATCCAGAGCAGGACGAACTTCTCGGCAATGTGAGTGAGAAACTCCGTAACAATAACCATAGTGCACCTTATTTTCTAACATGTTTCCTGTTTTATATTGCTGACACATGCTCCTTCGTCCAGGGTAACTTCAAGCATACGAGCTCGGCGCGTCGTATAAAGAAGGAGATTCGGAACAAACGCACCAGTTTCCTTGGCATCGAGGGCCAAGTCGACGACAGTTACCTCGATGCCGACCTCACCCTGGCTCCGAGACCTGATATCACTTCCTTCCTGCAAGAGGAGACGAAAATCGAGAAACTGCTGTACAAGAAGACCTTGTCCCACGATATGGACACGAAACTGAGGGAGAGCAGGGACTCTGGCGTGGATGTGGACCGGGGCCCGTCGGCTGAGGCCTGGTATAGGGCTCAGTCGTCGCCAGAGACGTCTAACCCGCACAGCAGACAAAATAGCGAGGTAAGGCATCGTTGCAATGACGTAATTAGCTGTAGCTGAAAATAGTAACGCAATGCTATGAAGTGAGACTATGAGACTTCTTTGGGAAGCCTTTGTCTTTGTATGTCTGTTATGTATGTTTTATTACTGAACAGTTTCGAAATATCCTACCACCGTTTCCATTGGCGAGTAATTTTTATTCTAATTGCTATACGTCATACACCAGTAGCGGTAGCAATAGCAGAGCTTTGCAATTGAAATTAAACAGCGTTCTTTCCAATTCCAGCCGTACACCCATGTCACGGTGACGTCGGATGAGGAGGAGGCCTCTGGGAAAAAGAAGGAGGCTAGTTTCTCTACCAGCCTCACATTGAAGCTGTCAGACCTGACCGAGGCCTCGCAGCTTGACGACAGCAAAATAGACTCGCTGGACAAAAAAATACAACAACAACAGGTACCGTCTGACGAGAAATAAATCTAGATGTGTATCCATCGTAGATCGAATGTTGCATTGCACACAAATAATTATTAAGTATCCAGAATATTGCACATCTTTATCTTTGTAGAATAGTAGTGAACAAATTATTATATATTATAATTAGTAAGTGGGATTCACATTTTGATTATGCTTGATTATTTATTCTTTCAAATATTGGGTGTAAGGATAAAACTTGTCACTAGATTAGTCACCTTCCATATTAACAGGTATTACTTAGCTAAATTATCAAAATATTTCAAATTGTTTAGTTCTTCGGTCTCTCTCGA
Source organism: Blastobasis lacticolella (assembly GCA_905147135.1). Lineage (NCBI taxonomy): Eukaryota > Metazoa > Arthropoda > Insecta > Lepidoptera > Blastobasidae > Blastobasis > Blastobasis lacticolella. Next base: position 8,840,198 of record LR990039.1, on the reverse strand, counting down.
ATAACGTACAAGTACGCAGTAGAAGTGATACTTCCACATGATAACCTCAGATAACTTTTATTATCTATGGTTTTGCGCCTAAAATGTACTAAAAAGTAATTAGTATGTAATTTAATTAGTCCTGCCATGGACTGTTACAGGCTGTTGATTTGTCACGGATGTATGTATAATCAGTCCTAGCAGAGCAAAGATTACGAGCTCTGCGGCTTTATTCCTTATACGATGTAACCTCGATAATAGGTTCCCAAATTATGTACTAGTGTCATTATTTTGTATATAGATATGAAGTTTTGTGATTTTCTTAGTAAAAAAAACTACATAAACTCCTTTGATAGAACGCAAGATGTAGGCAGGTTCGGAACCAACTTAGGTAGTTAGTTTTTCATTTCTTAGTGTTTACTTTGACTAGGTCTATCGTTGATTGTAATGATGCACTGCACGTTACATAGATATTGTGTTGGGGGCGTTGGGGCTAATTTTGTACATAACCTAGTTCTCGAATTGCATTCGTTAGGTTATTGTATTAATCAATCTTACTAGTAAAACATCCTCTATTATTTTAGTCAGGCTAGAGGCCAACGAAAGGAGAAAAGCATTGTAAACAGAATGTAGAATACATCGCTATATAAATGTTCAAAGTAGAGCCCAAGTGCGAAGCCTAGTTAATGTTAAGTCGACCTGTGAGCCATAGAGCTGCCATCCTCGATTTAACCTTCCATAGGTTTCGCACTTGTGTCCTTTGAATATTTTTGCGATTAGTAAATTATATTATTATCATGAATTAAACCAATGTTCAAGTGTCTCCACTACTTTACGTACAATGTATGTATGTGCCTGGTTATATTTATTTCCTTTTCACACCTAATTTAACAGCGGCTGTGGTGCTTCAAGCCCAACAATGGGCATTTCTAAAGCTCGGCTAACTTCAGATGGCTTAAATGTAATAAAATTATTCCTACCATCTGACGTAAGTCGATACTTTGTCTTATCTTTTATGAATCTTGCATTTTGGGCACCCATTGATGGTTTTTGTGAGTTGTAATTTAAATATGTTTCTAATTTCTGTTTCATACAATAACTGCAGACCGGTACACACAAAAACAATCAACGTGCCTTTTAATGATATTGGGCTACTCACTGTGCTAATTTTTCTTATATCAACAATGTATAAGTAATTGAAGCTGCTAAACCCTAACAAATTACGCTGCTTTACCATGCTATACAATTAATATACCTTTTTGGTTATTTATCGTATTTGCTCGCAGCTGGGCTGCACTTATATAAGATTTGTAAAATGCCTTTTATAGCACGCCGCTTCAACCCGCCTACTTAGGCTTTATTTAAGGGATTAATAAGTAGGAATACCTAATTACATTGTTATAAACTCTAGTTTTGTTTAGACACTATCACAATAATATTGGTGTCAATATTATACGTACTTTTAGTAAATAAAAATATATTTAAATTATATATTGGCTTTTTATTTTGCACACACTTACAGCTCGGTATATAGTGCACGGTATCTGTAAGTACTCCGCTTGTTAAGCACTTTAGTATGTATAGTATTCGTTACTTAGTACTCCTTCCTGCAATTGTACTTACTAGTATGCTGAATGTAGGTAGCTTCCAGATTTCCCTTAAATTTTTATAGTTTAATAAGTAGGTACCTACCTACTAGTATAATTTTAATTTTGTAAAATCCTTGCTAAGAGTACCTACTTAAATTTCACACAATAAAGTTAATTATTAACTAAAATAAAATTAAGTGTAACTTTTGCGGAATTATGGCATTTGTGATGAGTGAGACCCGTTATTCTGGGACGCCATCAATGTCACAAAATGTCCTGTAACTGTATCTTTAACGTCCTAATGGAAATGCTATAAGTCCGTAGATTTGTTCATATAACATTGTCATCCATTTTATCATGTGTGTAAATAACAAAATGGCCGCTGCGTGTAATTTTACAGGCGTGTTCTGTGCCCACTAACGAGGATTGGCCTGACGGGCAATTTGACGATGCTCATACAAAGGTGATTGACCCGTTTTAAACTTACATATCACATGTACCTTACGGTTTATACGTCCAATTACCATATATATCTAAACCATACGCTTGCGATTAAAAAATAGATCATTTTGGAACAACCACTTAGAGGAACTTGTTTGAAACCAGAGTCACGTAATTAAAATTTTATAAAGCCAGTATCCATAATACATAAAGAATTGAGTTAATAATAACCGAACCTAGAAATTGTATGTGTAAACCGATTTATCATTGCATAACATCATTTTTATTAATTAAAACAACGACTAACTCGCCTTGCAACTAATGCTTCTTTAATGCGTTTGATTCACTAATTGCAATTGCATTCACTCACTGTTTACGTATTTCCCACGTCAGGAGGTCCTGCGTTTCGAAAGGGAGCTTTTGCAGTTGGAGCAAGAGGAACTGCGGCGGCAGAGGGAGAATCTGTTGAGAGATCAGAATAGGATTATCCAGAAATCGGTGCAGGATATATCCACCATGCCTATCACGCCCGAAAAGCCGCCGCTGAGCAGCCGTGGCAATGAACAGTGCAAACAGAACTACAGGCACTCGATGCCGAATCTACTTGTGAACGAAAGCTACGTAGCGGTGGCGCCCTCCATACCGGAAAAGCCGGTATTCGACGAAAATATGAAGCGGAAGCCGTTTGTCTCGGAGGAGCACATTCAGAGACACTTTGGCGTTGAGGAGAGCAGGAAAGTGCTGTACGAGGATCGCAAGGTGGCGGAGAGGCGAGCGGTGCCTGCGGCCAGGCCCACGCAGCCTATCCTGCCGCCTAAGCCTCGCAGTCGCGAGTCGATCGAGAGGGAAATCACGATGAGGTACATACTCTTATTTGCATATTTATTTTCAATATGATATTTTTTTAATAATCAGTATAGTCTAAAGCTTGTTATCGTCGTCACTAGCAAACTTAAGCCTTCTCTAGATTTGTGTAGAGGTTTGCCAGAATCCTCACGCTTGGTAGGCAGGTTTGAGAACATTTAAACGTAAATAACGTTAAAACGTGAAATAACGTTTTCTAGCCGAAAGAAGTTACGCCTTATGCGACACCCATGACTGTTCTATCTACACTAAGATTATAAGTAGCTACCAATGAAACAAAATAATCCTATGAAAGACAATAAGAACCATAATACGATTTTAGGAGCAGCCGAGTGCCGTCCGCCGGTGAATACGCGAATGTGGAGCGCGTAGCAGTCCAGCTGAGACAGAAGACGGTCCAGGCGCAGCCCTCGGCCAACGGGAACGGACAATACCATCCGATGACCAGACATACATTGCAGGTACGATAAACACAACATATTTAAAACAATGACCGTTAGTCCTCGGGTAATTCGTGTAGTCGCCAAGTATGAGGTGTAGGCATTAATGATACAACTTGTACTACTATTAAAGGTCAGTGTATCTAGGCCGTAAGACTACGACAGTGGGATTATTTTAATCTACCTTATGACTGTCCAAATTCATGAATTATGGCATCATCGTTATCAGTGAGAACGTCATGAGCTTAAGATTTCTGAAGCCTATTTCTACAACCGGGTTGGAGATGGATTATAGTTTTAAACCCTTGTAGCGGTTTTGAACGATCCACAGCGATTTGTCAATACTTTGTAGCACTTTTGATCAATTGAAATTAATTGTTAATCATCTTTTCAGGCTCTTAGCGCAGCCCCAACCCCAAAACTGATATCTAACACTGACTGGATGCAATCTCGCAACCGTAAGCCTGCCAACTACAATTATAACCAACATTGGCTTATACAAGTGAGTTGAATATTTACTTATAGATCCGATTATCCGAATACGTATTTTCGAAAATAACAACGCAATTAACGCTTGTAAATTAATTCTAGGAGGCAGAACAGCGCAGGATAGAAGAGCAAAGGAGCAAGATGCGTACAGCCCAAAGACACTCGTACCACCAAGATATGGCGGCGCCCACTCTTCACAACATGCTTCCTTTGAGCTCTAGGTAGGTTTCGTTAGTTACTATACTTATTTCTATACAACAAACATGACAAATTGAAAGTGTTGACCGTTGTGGTGTATTCCCGGTGTGCCTTATTGACAATAAGACCGATCGAAATTCAACATAATGTGCTCCGTAAAGACTATAAATTTCAGTCTTATTATGGGGTGCACATTATCTTGGCGTCAAACCGTCAAACGGCTGTCGCGCGATGTGCATTGTCTTTGACATGATCGGTGGTGTTTCTTTATTCTTGATGTCACCCTAAACGTGACGTCAAGAATAATGGAAACGATGGATCTACCTTCGCTTCTTGGACCAGCCTTTTTTCCATGCCACCAGGGCAAACCTGGAAAAACCAAGCAAATATTTGATACCCACATAATATGCCGTTCTCGACGATCCCGTGGCCTGTCGCCTCTCTTGTCTGTCAGAAGGGGGACCACAAACAGGTGAGGTTGGCTTTGGTCCCTGAAATGGTGGTAAAGTCCTAAACCCCCTAACGCAAAGGCTGGAATTGCTACAGCTAAAACATGACCTGCCTTCTGACGCAGTCGGTTAAAATACACAAGTGTGTTATTTGCGAAGTGCGACTTTTCACTGCCAATTTCAGCCGCATGTGTCGAATCGATCGCACGGTTGTCACTATGTTTGTCAGTGAGGGACAACCTATAGGGATTTTCGTTTTGGCACCGGAGAACATTCTAGGGCAGTATTCGTTCATATTCCTAATTCATCTGTGGGCAGCGGTGACTTCCCATCAGGTGACCCGATTACTCGTATCTAGCCACCAAAGAAATTTAATTTAAAAACATCTTGCTTCTGCAAGAAAAGAATTGTTTTTAACCGTGATTTGAATCCGCAGCCAGCAACTGTTGCCGCAAGAGTACAAGCGGCCGGCGCGCGCGGAGGCGCCGCGCCCGGAGCCGCCGCGCGAGGAGAAGCTTCTCAGCGTCAGCGGCCGCAGGAAATGCTCGCACTGCGGAGAGGAACTGGGTATGTTGGTGCTGGTTTTCACTCTGAGTTCTAGGCATCTGCGGCTGCATCGTCGCTTACCATCAGTATCGTAGTAGTCATGATCGCCGGTGAGATGGCGGTCAAGTGACCGCCTGGCAATTAGGTAGTAAAAAAAAGCTGAGAGGTCTGTGAGAAGGGTACACTCACTATAGGTTTAGCCAAGTGCGATTAAAGTTTTTTTTTACTATTAGTGGTTTTAAATAGTCTTGCCTCTAAGAGTGCCTCCAAATTCGTTGTTGTCACGACGCCTTCGCGACCCTAAGATACTAGTAGACACCTGTAGATTGAATCAGTTGGTGCCATAAAGTTAGTATATTAACTTTTTGGTTTGTGTTAACTCAAGGTCCGATCCGCTTAAGGAAGCACGCTCAATTCGTTTGCCCGTTTTCCGCCTTACTATATTTTGATATAAGGGGTACGCAGTAGCCCTCCTGGCCTCACGGTGAGTGTGCATTATGGTTCTCCAAATCAGGCAGTGGACTTGTCCTAATTTAGACACGGAATTATACAAGTACAGATCTGCGTTAATCTTCCGGGTATGGTTAGATATACCTAAGCTAACGTCGATAAAACCATATTACAAAATAAATAGTACATGACGGCCTTTCATAGAGTAACTGCAACTCATATATTGTATAGCGACCACGTCACTACCACACAATACAAAGACAAGGTCATTCGCACATAACACCGTGTCCATAGTTATTTTGACTGTTTCTAGCCAATTATTTCCTCGCAAATCTATCATCGCAAAGTATGAGTATAGAATAATAGAAAATAAATATGAATATTTAAACAGAATTCATTTTCAAGGTTATTTCAATTGGTCGCATGGTGGCCGCCAGAGCAGAATAGAACGTCAACTCCATTCATTGACTGGTATCGTAAAATGCGACTCATGTCATAGAAGCAGGCAATCTATTATATTCGTAAACCAGATTTTTTCATTTCCTAGCTGCGATGTCAACCCAAGGTCTTTCGCTGGGGACACTGAGACTGCTTGAACAGTCTCGGGAGCCGATTGGCACCCCGTGACGGTAGGTATATTATTCACATGCCTTCCAAGGGTGGAGATTGTGACAATGCACTCCGCTAATGTGGAGGAGAGTCAAGTCGAACAGTGGACTGTTATAATCTACCTTCACGGCTAAACCATTGTTTTTCTGCTCTGTGTTACCCTTATACCCTGAGTTAACACCGCCATCTTTCCACCCCAGGTCGTGGTGCGGCAATGATAATCGAGTCCCTGTCGCTGTGCTACCACGTGTGGTGTTTCACGTGCGCGGTGTGCGGCACGCGGCTCGGCGACGGGCGTGCCGGCGCCGACGTGCGCGTGCGCGGGAACCGGTTGCACTGCCACCAGTGCTACTCCGGCGACGACGGCCGCAAGTACTCCTGCGTGTAACAGCCACCGTGACTTGCGAACCGGCGGAATCCGGTCACACGGCCCGTCACAGCCGCGACACAGCTGATCGAACACGTGTCCTACCACGGCCCATTGTCCGCAGGAAGCGACGGCAACGCGCCGTGACGGTCGACCGGCTCAGTGACCGTGTCCGCACATCCCCAACGAACGAAGCCCGGCTTCGTCTCACATTTTATATTATACCTACCTACCTACATAGTAATCTTGTTGTAATCCCATATTATCCTCTCCATTTGTAAGGAATATTCGGTGTGGATTTAACATTGTTACGTTGATTTGATGTTGTAAATGTGATCGCGGTCATAATAATGAAATGTCTGACTTTTTAGTGTTTTGTAAGGTTACATTAATGTTTAGACGACAGGAGTATGATCGGTCGAGCGCTCGCTCGCGACTCGACGTGTCGGTTCTTCGTTGTGCGACCCCATTGGCATGGGCGTGATAGTGGCCTACCACGCCGCTTGCCATTGGCTAGGCGCATGCTCTAAGACGTCTCGGCGACTCAGCCCGTATCTGAGTCCGCTATTGCACGCTTTTATTCTTTCACTATTTTGTTCGATCCACATTAACAAAGACATCTCCGATCCAAGTCACACAAGTCGGAAGTACTATAGTTATTTCCGTCGTCACGTTTCCATTTTAGTGCCATGTCATGAATACACCTTTGTAATGAACGAATTGCATTACACATAACACAGTAATACATACTATTGTAATATCGTAACTATGTTAAGATCAAGCTACAAATAACAATGAGTGTAATTACGTTTTAATCTGTTACTTTTCGGCACCCAATCGATGTGTCTGCATAACAAAAGAGTAAATTGTAATATTTTGTAAATAGTTATAATTTATGTTTTAGTGTGTTTTAAAGGTTAGCTTTAATAGTTAATATCATAGTTTATATTAAACATTTAATCCAAAAACACGTGATGGTTACTTTTTACAAAAACTATTCACAAATTCTATTTTTATTTTATCTTACACCAGCACAGCTATGTGAACATATTATTTTCTGCAACTTTTTATATTATTCGTCTTGAAATATTATATATTGAATATAGACACAAAACTTAGGTAGGCAGTTTATTTCATTTGTGATTCTTGTAGAAATACACTTCATTATTATTATTACTGTAAGTATATTCGAACAAGTGTACATTATTATCTATATTGTTAAGCCAAACTGTATAACAATAAACATTTCAAACTGATCAAAGTTTTTAATTTGTTTATAACATGAAATTATTTCTCCCATAAACAGCAATAGTGACAACAAAAGCGATGTAAAACTGAGCCTGAGAGTATACCCTTGAAAAGGCCTTAATGTACTAGAGGATGTAATACTTAGAGCGACATAGCAATTGACCCCCATATAATATACCAGACAGTATACGTCACAAAATAAGTTATTTTGGGCGTCTCAATAAAAACTACCTTTCCAACTCCAATAAAATCAAGGCGATTAACGATAGAGTCATGTCATACTTGTCCTAATGTATACCTTTGGCGTGCTATGATCTCAAACCTAATTAGAGACGCTCTGGATAGGAAAGTCACCAAGACTTGTGATCCACACCCACAGGATCATTTGTGCATCACGAGGCATCACAAACGCGAAATGGGTCACCTCTGTAACTACTTCATGACGATATAGCAGAGGTTTCCACAGAGTTGTCAACACCGAGCAAGCCTTTGTTCCTGCTACCTTAGCTGGACTTTAGTACCGCTGACCAAGAGGCCTTTTGGAATGTTGCTCGGTAGCTTCTTCAAGGCGCTACACGAGTGTCACATAAATCCGAAAGATTCCGTGCATTGGCTGCGCATCAAAGACATCTTTGTGGATTGTGCAGGAGGATGAAGTAGGTGTATCCTGTAGCATGGGATAAGGGATACTATGAGACAACCTCTCTCCGCGAGACCAGATTGTTAGGCCGTCAGGTGAGACTCTCCGCCCGACGTTAAAAGTTACGGGCTTAGAGTCACAGAACGAACGGTCGAAATTAAGCTGAAGATCCATATGCACTGCGGTCCGTCCTTGCGTGTTTGGAACTAAATAGGAACATTTCATAGTATGGATGTAGGATTAATCGCTTGCTTAAAATACCCAGTAGGTATTAAATATCACCATAATTTAAAGTGTTTCAAAAAATTAAATTCCGAATTTCAAAAAATTAAAAAATGCTTCAAGTTTGCTTAGCGCCTTAGGTACGCCAGGCACGGGAATTAGAGCCCGGCTAAGGTTAAGGATTACATGGTTGTGAACAAACTCACCACCGCGAAGACCGAGCGAAATATACAAGCAGAAGAACAAGAAGACAAGTAGGCAGGCTGACACCGCCGAGAGCGCGCGAGTGCACAACCGGGATTGACATGGCTTTTCATACAATTATTAATTTATTATTATTAATTTCAATTCTTCATATAGGTACTTTTTATATTTTGTTTCAATTTCTTTATACATACACAACAACCTCAATTTTTTTTAATTTCATGTATTAATGTTTACTTTTTGCATTCACTTACCAGAAGCTTACTAGCTACCTACTAAGAGGATCAGCTGTTTTTTAAATATTCTCCTTACCCTTGTTTAGTATTCAAAGCATACAGTCACTATACATTAAGTCAATTCGGGTCATATTCCTTGATGAAGACAGTCTTAACAAATTGTGCAAACAAAACTAGGAAACTGTACTCAGTTACCATTATACGCTTAATAAACATTCACGTAGGTACTTACCTACTTGTGTTCAACTGTTGTTATGAATTTCAAAGGAAAATATTTTGGTATATATCTTGATAGACCCGTTGGTTCATAAGAAGAACAGCTTATTATTTGCACTGTATTACACTTACTTAATACACTACATACCTACGCCTTAATATTGAATCAGTGATATAAGGTAGGGTAGGCGTATGCGGACAAATTGCAAGAACATTATAGAAAGAAAAAAGCGTGCGTTTAAGAAATAACATTTCCGAATAATATGCGGAGCGGCCATTCTTTGTCTAGAGTTTTCTGCATTTGATATCTGTGTTGTAGAGTAATAAGTTTAATTAGTTTTTCTGTCTAGGTTTAGGTGAAATAAAGCAAACCAGTTCTTTGGGTGATACCCGTGACATCCGCTGGGCTCGGTTACTCAAAATACAAGTACCAAAAGTAGTATCAAAAGCCACGTTAGTTTTGTAATGTTCCTGAACTTTGACATTTTATTATAGCAAGAATTTAGAGCTCGCTCCGCTCGATCATTCAAGATACGTGCATTTTATAGGAGTTAGATACTATTTAGCCAGTGGATAGCAAGTTAGGAAGTGGACGAAGTTGGTATTATTATCATTACCCCCAGCTAAGTGCCAAAATGGCAAAACATTCGGACTCACTCCGCTCGCTCATTCTCTGTCCTAGTTTTCTTTTATTGCGATCGCTCCAGCTGTATTAGCCTGAAGGCTGAAATGTCCATTTTAGTCGTTTAACATTAAGTAGGTAAGATAGAAAATTATTGCAACACCAATGATTTCAAGCACGCATGTCTGCGTGTGTAGGTCATTTGTGTGTAAACCTTTGTATCAGTGAAGGTGAAGACGAACGCGTCGGTGGCCTAGTGGTTAAGGTATCCGACTCGCAAGCGAGAGGTACCGAGTTCGAATCTCACTGTTGTTCATTTGTTGAATACTGACTGATGCTCTTACGGTGAGGGAAAACATCGTGATGAAACCTGCACATTCAGACAACTGAATGTGTAACCATGATACTATCTGGTCAGGTGCTCTAGGTAGCCTGGTCCGGAGGTCAAATGGCTCCGCTGTAATTACCTGATCTGCCAAACCTTGGATTTTGGTCAAGGCGGACCCTAGGCTCTTGTGCACGGAATCACAACTGGGACATTATTGCCAAGACTATTATTTATTTTATCAGTGAAGGTGAAGACCCTCAGACAAATTGCTTCGAAATCCGACTCACACTTGGTCGATTTCAAGGTGGTCGTGCCCACAACCTTTTTGGGGTGCTGGATCCGCGACTGCAGTCCTCTCCTCCTCTTCCCTCCCTTTCGCCTTTATAACTCCGGAAGTGTCCCTCGCCGTTGATTTTTTTTCATTTTGGAGTATAACGAATATAAGCAAATCATAAATTAAAGGTAATCTACATTAAATTACCCAAATATCAATGTCTAATTCATAACAACAAGATATGTTATTTTTGAAACACAGCCTTCAGTATTGAATAAAAAAGTCTAACAACCTCTTTTTTCTTGATATTCTTTTTCTTCTCATTATCCAGGAAAGTGACAACAGTTACGAGAAAATTATTACAAGCATTTTATAACTTAAAAAGCTTTATAATGTCAGTAGTAACTGTTTCACTGCAAACTGAAAAAATATTACTTTGATGGACATTTCGGAGAGGAAAAGGGGGAGGGGAGGGGTTGGTAACAGGTATTTTTTTATTTAGCGAGGTCGAATTAGTAGGAAAAGATCGGTTACCAAAAAGTAATACGATTTGCTTCTAGAACTTCGCTTTTTAAATGTTTTGTCCTGTCTAAACTAGAACCAATAAGATACTTCATCTTTTGGATCTAAGATTTTGTTTAATTTCTTTTAGATAAATTGAATTTAACTTTAAATACGTTAGGACTTAAGAGTAGGCCGTAACTTTTTCTCACAGCGATTCGAGAGTTGTCGCCATAGTAAAAGTTGTAGAAAATGAAAAATGCTTTCTAATGACTCAACGTTATTGGTCAAATAGGCTGGGTTGCCCAGACCTCCTTTCTGACAAAACCACTTTTGACCGACCTGGGTACCGATTCGTTCAGTCAAATCTATCTGGTTTTCAGTTTAAAGTAGTTTTAATTGATTAAGAGTTTGACTATAATGACTTTTTCTTTTTTTTGCCCTACTTAACGTAAAGCCATACCACATCACACGTATCGTGAAGACATACCACATCTATACTCAGATTTAACAACGTCTACTACCGGTAGATGCCCACCTAACTACTACAAAGAGGCAATGCAATTTCTCGAGTCGCTCCCCTGCAAAACTTGTATCTATAGGTAACCAAATAGGTATGTAGACATGGGTAATACGTTCGCTTCAATAAGATAAAGGACCCAGCGGACTAGCTTGTTACGTTCCTATGTACATTTCACAATATGTAAGCCACGAACAAAAATTTTAATATTATAGTCAAAGGTACCTACCATGGATAGATCTAGATACTATTGAATAGCCTATGATACTATCTGTAGGATTACAAATTGAATTTGCCTTGCCTTGTTCGCCTTCCGCTGGTTCCGCTCATTATAGCGACCTTGTCCACACTGAATTATCCCAGAGTTTATCAGATCTTGTCATCACGTACAATCTCCATTATTGGATGTACATAAGTAGGTACTAACCTAACCGAACATATAGCCACCGACTTGTCTGCCGCATGTTTGCTTATTATTTTAAACGACATCTGTTTTAATAACAAGTTGGACATTTACTAAACATTGTAGGTACCTAAGTACATGATTTCGAAACAAAGTATGTGTTTGATAAATTGGGAGACGCATAACACGGAAGAGAAAAGAATAAGACACTTACCGGACTGATATAGATGGTCATGGTGTTTTTCTTTGTAAATACCTTTGTATCTACGACCAGCACTATATTATAATGTGTAAAAAGTATGTTTATAATCGTGTATCCCTGTCAATGTTTACAGAACTAAGGTGAGATTATATCATACCTACTGAGTATGACATGGACGTGTTGAGGGTTCACTGGGCTCGCTAATTTATTAGTTTTTAATTATGTTATGTACGTACCCCAGCTCTTTATACCGACGAATTTCGAGCTCGCTACGCTCGCTAAATTTTTCTTATTTTAATTCACATCTAATCATAACACCCGCGCCGCGTGGTTCATCCGGATATTAAGAGCCAAAATACTTAAGTACCAATAATTCAGAGCTCGCTGAGCTCGCTTATTCAATAGTTTATGTTACTTTTGTTAACCCCAGCTCTTTTGAGCTGTTTGAGTCTTTTTATCATTTAGGCGACGCCCGTGCGTGCGCAATCTGGATTATGATAGCCAAAATACCAAAAATTCCGAACGATAATCATTAGTATATGTTGCTAATAATCTTCATCACAGATTTTTTGAGCCAAAATTCAAAAATTTCGAATCCCGACTCTCGTAATTTTTTTTAACGTTTACACCGATTGCTGCGCTCCCTCAGCCATTGGTTTATGTTACGTTTGTCATGTTTAGGTACCTACCTACCGATATTTCGAGCAAAAATAGATTTATACCTAAGTATAACACAAGTACTCAGGCATTCGAGGCGGAGTCTGCGTCTAGACCTATATATGTATGTACGGGCAGTTAGCCGTAGCGAGTTTTATTGCAGTGAATAACGCCGTTAGGTGAACAGACCGCTTTATCAAAAAGGTGCGCGGGTTCGTCTCGGCTGCCATGACAATTGGCGCACAATAGAGCGGCCGGCATTCAGTGCCGGGACGCCGTCCGCATGCCCACGACGCACAAGCTCCTCTCCACGCGGTGGTTCGGTTCGCGCCGCCGCCGCTCCCCGAACCCCGAAGAAGAACTAAATGACGTCCGCCCCAGAACCCTGCCTGGCCGCGACATGGACCGACGACCCCGTGCCGCCAGAGTCCTCAGCTCTCCCGCCAGGACTCAACACCAAAAGCCGCTCGATGACGAATCCCTCGAGAGAGCCTTTCCCTCCATGGGACACCTCTACGTGCTCACAGAATCTTCCCCACCGGCAGAGAGCGCTCCAAACATGTACGACAGTTTCGAAGAACCACCCCTGGACCTAACTGCGCATATATGCAGTGACTCACTGCGTCAGAGCACTCATGAACAAATGCGCGCAGTCGGTGGCAGATTGAGATTGTTGGATGAATTAGAATCCGGTGCTATTTCAGCGGATACCACGGAAACCACGTTCGCTTCAGCTTCCGATGCCGAAAAAAATGTTTGCCTATTTTGGGCGGCGTTTCTCAAACTCGCCCATCTGCTGCAACCGCTTATCGATACGGGCGCCGATCCCTTGTACTTCGATGCCCTTGGCTTATCACCCTTGCACGTTGCAGCCTTCAGTGGATCAACCGATTGTGCTAATTATCTAATATCGCGCGGAGTGGATCCTAATTATATGCCGAGATGCTTTGTGCCATTACACTGTGCTGCGTTCGGGAACTCAGTGGAAGTCGCTAATTTGTTGATCAGCCGCGGAGCCTCGGTACACACAGCTGTGAAATATGTGAATTGTGAAGGAGGTTTATTACATTGTGCAGTAAGAGCAAATTCTGTGGATTGTCTCAAGTTATTCATATCTCATGGCGTTGATGTTAATCTAATTGAACCTGGTGGTACAAATGCCATTCATCTGGCTGCTGACTTAGGAATGATTCAGTGTTTGAATATATTATTGGATACCTCGGGGGCCGACCCTAATATGAGAACGCGTGTTGGTGACCGGGAATCCACTGCTTTGCACTTAGCAGCTGATGGCGGCTTTGTTGATTGTGTTGATTTGCTACTCGCGAAAGGGGCTGATGCTACTTTGAAAAATCACAGAGGTTTTACTTCTCTTCATTTGGCCGCTCGGTCTGCTAGCTTAGAATGTGTCGAATCACTTTTACGAAAAGGAGGCGCTGAACCCAATGCTCTTGATTTTGATTTAAGAACCCCACTTCATGCAGCTATAGGGAAATCTGATAGTGCATGCGACATTATCGAAACATTAATAAGTTGGGGTGCGAACGTAAATCAGAAAGACGAATATGGATTCACACCATTGCACCTGGCGGCATTAGATGGTTTATCCTCGTGTGTAGAAACACTAATTTATCACGGAGCTGATGTTACGACTAGGTCTAAAAAAGGAAACTCGGCTCTTAATGTAATAGCCCGCAAAACGCCAGCCTCATTAGCTATGATCACAAGGAAACTTGATTGTGCTATCACGTTGCATCATTCACAGTCGAGTAACAGAGAGGTTGAACTTGAACTTGACTTCCGCAGCATACTTCAACATTGTTACCCACGCGAAATAAGTTATCTGAATACGTTTGTGGACGAGGGTCAAAAAGAAGTTCTCCTACATCCGCTTTGTTCCGCTTTTTTGTACATAAAGTGGGAAAAAATACGTAAATATTACGTAGCGCGGCTATTTCTTAGCTTTATATTCGTTCTATGTCTCACTTTGTACGTTTTAACTGCACTTGCCCATAACTGTTACAATGGCAGTAAGGATATGGAGGAAACTATACAGGAACAAGAGTTGTGTCAAAAACAGTCCATATTGGGAGATTTGCTAAGAAAAAATCCGTTCGTCATTGAAATGCAATGGTGGGTATTGGCCGGCATAACAATATTTGAAATTTTCCGGAAAGTTTATGGAATTGCGGGCTATTCTACTGTAAAACAATACCTGATGCAATCCGAGAACATAATTGAGTGGTTTGTTATCATAAGTGTTTTTCTTATATCATATATTTATACAAACATCACATACACATGGCAAAATCATGTCGGTGCGTTCGCTGTTTTAGCTGGGTGGACGAATTTGATGATGATGATTGGTCAGTTACCAGTTTTTGGAACATACGTTGCTATGTATCAGAAAGTTCAGAAGGAATTTGCTAAACTATTGATGGCGTATTCATGCATTTTGATTGGGTTCACTATTAGCTTTTGCGTGATTTTCCCCGATTCATCATCCTTCGCCAATCCTTTTATGGGTTTTATTACTGTGCTTACAATGATGATAGGTGAATTGAACTTGGATCTATTGTTAAACGAGCCCGATGGGAACGATCCGCCCGTGTTATTGGAGTTTTCAGCACAAATTACTTATGTGTTGTTTCTCATGTTTGTCACCGTAGTACTCATGAATCTGCTCGTAGGCATAGCAGTGCACGATATTCAAGGCTTAAGGAAAACTGCGGGGTTATCGAAGTTAGTTCGGCAGACGAAATTAATATCCTATATGGAAATGGCGCTTTTTAACGGTTATCTTCCCAAATGTCTCCTAAAAATTTTACATTCTTCGGCACTAGTATCACCTCAGGCGTACCGAGTTGTATTGAGTGTAAAACCTTTGAACCCAAGCGAAAAAAGACTTCCCAGAGACATTTTGATGGCAGCATACGAAATTGCTAAAATGCGAAAGCAATATGGACACACGATATCATCGAACGGATCAACCACAGGGGCTTATTCATGTTTCAAAAAGTATGAGAACAATAATGATTCGAGCTATAGAGAATACGGATACAGCCCCGGCCTGGGAAGCTTGCAGGCGCGCCTTGATGAGACGTCAGACAATGTGCGTCAGCTAACACAGGAAGTCAAGGAATTAAAGAAGTTAATAAATGCACAGCAGCTCGTGATCCAGCAAGCTCTAGCGGGCGCAATGGACAGCCGTTGATGATATAATGACCGACCCAGCCATTTAGTTTCAATGCCAACGGTACACAAGTCAATAAACCATAGCGATCGTGTATTGTCGTACGTTTATATTCGTTTGGACGCTATTGTTGGCGCGAACTGTTACGAACTTAAATTCAGAGAGGTGATATTATTTTTGTATAAATATTTAGTTTTATTTTATGCTATGCTAATATTGCTTAATCTAGGGAAAGGTTTCTTTTATTGTTGTGAACTTTTTGTTATAGTAACGCAGGACGTTCTGGAAACTGTGATTGTAGATTACTTATTTAGAACTGTGTGAATTTGTAGTGATGTATTTGTTTTAATTATACTCATGAATACATATATATGGTTATTTTATTTTTTATCCACTAGGACACCAGGTTGATAAGTGACAGACGATGTAGATATTAGCTACCATATTGTGGGCGCTGCGAAGACTTGGATCAGTGTCGAAATGATATGCCCAAGTACAATCGGTGCCACTTACAATCGGTGCGTGCAGTGACACGCCACACGTGTCATGCTGACCTTACTCAGGATCACTCCCTTCCTCTTATCTAACACTGTCGCCCGTACAATCTACCGTACGCATGTAATGCATTACTATTTCTTTTATTTATGCTACGCAGTGGCAAACGAGCAGACATCCCACGTGATAATAAACTGTATCCATTTAGGTTGCGTAAACAGGCAACAAAAATACAGAACAGTAGACGTGTTGTCTCTGTGAGTGAGGACTAAGATATGAAATACCTCATCTGAGCGGTCAATCCACGCTTTTGCCAGGGTCTGCTTTCCTGCTTTTTCTTTTCCACTGAGTTTGTCTTTGGCGAATTTTTCATTTTTCAACTTTATCCATATTCTCGCGCGTGATAGCCCGGAGTCCGCATGGACCATGATCCAGGATTTTGGCAGATCAGGTACTGAATCCTAATTATAGAGCGACTGCCATCTGTAGCCGTATTCACAATGATTCGAAACCGTTTCCGAACGATTCGACACGAAATTCGTGAGCGGCGAATCTGTGTCGAACGATTCGAAAACGGTTATTCAGAATCCCGATAGATTCCACGGAAACTCTACTCTCTATAACATATGAAAATTTCATCAAAATTAACTGAAACCACTTTTTCTTAAGAACTTTTGCGGGGTCCTTTGTCGATTCCGTATCCGAATCCGATTTCCGAGCCATTGTGAATACGGCTACTGACCTCCGTAACCGGGGAACCTGACCAGATTGGATCATAGTTTCACGTTCAGTCGCCTGTATGGGCAGGCTTCTTCACAATGTTTTCCCTCGCCATAGTGTACAACTATGCAGGTACATAACTCAGAAAAAGTCATTGGCACATAGCGGCACTGGTGATTGAACTCGGTACCTCTCGCTTATTATTCACAGTTATTATTATTAATCATTTACTTCAGATCATTTAAATAAAATTTTTAACAGTCCATATTATATTACTCATAATATATTGTTAAAATCATTACATAATTAAACATTCAATTCATAAAATCATCACAATGTCATAATCAAAATAATTTCAAAATTCAAATAAAATGACAAATTCTTAAGTAGGCAAATATATTATTACTTAATCAAAAAATTAAGTCCCAGATGCAACATGGAGTTTCAACGAGGCCATTACTCCGCCGGTGCTCCTGATAGGTTAGAAGTGTTTTACAAATGTATGAGCCCCTTCAGCTTGTCATAGATTTTAGAGTCATAGGTAAGATCGCAGGTGATTGCTGTGAGCTCCATGCCTCCGATGGCGATGTTGATCGACATGCCGAAATGCCTCTTGCCTAAGCCTAGGCCTAGTAACCCATTGTGCGCTTAAGAAGGTCCTATAATTTTTAGCTATATACTCAAGCCATTAAATGGCTTGGATGTCAAGTCTTCAAAGTCTGTCAAGCCAGAATACAAGCCGCGCACAGACTGGTATTTGGTCCGAAAAGTTGGCCAAAAATATTTTTTACCCCTAATGGCTGCCTATCAATGTTTTATTTCAGTTTTGGTTTAGAAAATGTAAAAAAAAAACTTATGTAATATATAAAAGCATTTATTCGTCATTTTCATCGTCATCTTCAAAACTTATATTTGAAATTTCACTTTCTGATAACAAATTTAACACATCAGCAGAAAGTGGAAGTTTTTTGTTCTTCCTCTTTCTCATTCCCGTCAGAAAAGGATCAGATGTTAAGAGGAGCCTGTTTAAAACATCCGCGTTGCAAGCTACCCGGGAAAACTTGCGGGCATAATTGAGCCGAAACATTCTAATGTGTTTGTTGCGGGCTTCTGCCGCTTCTTCGGACAATTGTCCAATGGGAAGAATAGCTTCAGCTACAACTTCAGCCCCATGACGCAATACTTTATGTAATGTCGGAGACATTGGGTAAAAGTTATACAAGGACACATATAACTTTGCTGTTTCTTGGCAATATTCTTCAAACGCCTCCACGTTTATTTTAAACCCGCAGCATAACGTGTCCAAAATCACTTTCAGTCTGTAAATCAAATTTAGGTCTATCCCAGTAATTGCCGCCGATATTTCAAAATTTTCAAAGAAGCGTCTACTTGTGTTTCCGTCATTGGTATTGCCAAAATTGGCTTTTGGTATATCCACTAACAGGCCAAGTCGCTCCCGGAACTTATCTTGGATTTCTTTCTTTTTATTCTCCACTATATGTTTTTCTTCGTCAGTAAGGCGGATATTCCATTTTTTTACTGGCAATCTATAGGCTACATGTAAAATGCTCTCAAAAAATCTGATGCGAGCATGCAACAAAGATAAACCGAATTCCATGGTTTCTTTTTTGCATGGCATCATCTTCTCCAAATCATTGAACTGTGATGAGGTCGCGCCGCATAAGTAGCATCTCATGGTTGATTTTGTATGCGTAGCAGCATTACAGACTTTTCCATCCACCATAGTAAAAAGCATTTTATGCTTGATGGAAAATCTTTCTTTGACTTCGCTTTTTGTGAGTGCTGTTATTTGAGATTTAATATACTCAATTTCTTCGATTGTTATGTCTGTGGTTTCTTTTACGAATCTAATTCTTATTGGCCGACAATACCGTGGTGAAGATGGAGTAGGGTTTTGCCATATTATTTTTCTTTCCGGTCCGTAAACCAATTGAAGTGGTACCATAGAACTTTGGAATATGTTTGCATCAGAATCGGCTTCATTTTCAAATTTCATTTTGTACTGCATCTGTTGAGATCCGTCGCAGCCCCATTTACTTATTAATACTAAAGACTGTTTTTCTGATTCATTTAATTGTTCCACTGCCTCACCAAGATGTAAAATCAATCGCTGTGCTGTGTGATCCATGAGATTTTGAACCCTTACTTCAGCGCATGTTTCAGTTACACGGTGGATTTCAGGATAGCACTCTTTCTTTAACTTTTGCAATATCGAATAGCACGGATAGAAGCTTGGATTAGTTTCCCGCACTATTTCATACTGGGTCTGTGTTAGTCCCGCTTCAGTATACATAAACAAGGCAGGTAAATGTGTTAATTTGTTTGATTTTTCCTGTTCCATTTCAGCTATATTTTTTTTAATTGCTACTGCATATTTTCTAGCTCTCCTGGGACTTTTTGTTAAATCTTTTACAATTTTTGATGCATCTACCTTACCCGTCTCTCGTAATTTCATCTGTGTGGCGTATGTCAATTCATCTGTGTCAGATGATCTAAGTTCTTTTGTTTTTCGTCTTTTACTTCTTTCACTGAATTCTGAGAAGGACTTTTGAGGCCGACCAGGACTTACTCCTGTAACAAAAAAAAATAGTTGTACTCAAATACAGACAATGAACTATTACCGCTAAATTAATATTAAGTAATAAAACAGAATTAGTGCAAGTAACCAAAAAACCAAACAATAGATGTTAAGGAAGGAATTTGGGTACCTACCTGCTTTCGGTAGCGATATGCATCCTTTAAGCCACTCGGCGTTGTTTTCTAGGAATCTGGCCTTTGTGTTGCGAGCGGCTGACCATTTTTGTTTAAATTGATGTCTGATAATGGACAGTTTTTGCTTTACGTCAGCCATATTTGGGTCATTTTCAGCATATTGATTGAGCAGTTCCCGCTCCATAAATTGCAACTTTTCATTAAAAGTTGAGGTA
This sequence comes from Blastobasis lacticolella, assembly GCA_905147135.1. Taxonomy (NCBI): domain Eukaryota; kingdom Metazoa; phylum Arthropoda; class Insecta; order Lepidoptera; family Blastobasidae; genus Blastobasis; species Blastobasis lacticolella. Next base: position 8,820,148 of record LR990039.1, on the reverse strand, counting down.
TTTGAGCGTTCCATTATATTAAATAAATCATTTCGACTCAAAACCCTCATTCCAGAAGAACCTATAACAAAAATACACAAAATATTTGTAAATTTTAATTTACTGAGTATAGAATGTGCTTTCGAAAAAAAATCATTAAAAATAGGGGGGTGCTTTGGGGTGGCTGTTTTGGGTTTAAGTACATCCTATAAGGTCTACTCTATAAAGTACAATAAGAATTTTGGCTTAGAAATGATGAGAAACATATTAAAACTTCCTGTGATCTTCCAAAATGTGTTTTTTAAATAAGTTTTTTTGGAGCATAAATCTTATGAATATAAATGAAGAAACACTTTGTATTCTTTATTAAAATTTAATTTCAAATAAAGAACATACCTGGTAGTGCACAATCCATAATGAAAACCAACACAAAAATCGTTTTATCACAAGATAGCAAATATTTAAAAACTATGAAATTTAAGCGCATCGAACAATCACACGTACACTGTAGGCAAACGGTAACTTCCGACTGAGCCCACGGCAGGTAGAATGGCGTTAGCGCTTTGTGTTTTTTGTCATTGTGTGGAGCGGTTATATAATTTTTTATAAACAATAACTTCGAAGGAGTAGAACTAATATAAAAAATTATGATTTTGGCCAACTTTTAGGGCCAAATACCAGTCTGTGCCGCGTTCAGCGATGCGCGATCGACAAATTTGGTCTTGCTTCGGTGTAGTGTAATGTTTTCAATGTTATACAAACACGGATATTTTACCCACAACCTTCTAGTTTAAGCATTTGACCTCTGTGCATTTTACATTTTTTAGGGTTCCGTAGATACCTTAAAAGAAAAAACGGAACCCTTATAGGATCTTTTTGTTGTCCGTTCGTTTGTCAAACGCGTGGAGTTATCATACTAAAATTCATATTAAATACTCAAGTCTGCAATCTCTCAGAGCAGTGAAAAAATCAAACTTCTTAGTCAACGCAATCAAAAGCTACGGCCTTTTAATACCGCATATTTTGACGCCCGTGAGGCAATTAAAACTTATAGGTACGCCAAGACTGGGCGAAATGGAGGATTCCCCTCCAAGCGAGTCGGAAAGCGAACCCTGGCAAAAGCCGGGACTTACCGCTCGGATAATGATGATGAAGATGATGATATATTTATACAAATAAGCCTAAGTTTTCCCTCAGATTGCTAAACGGATCCGGGTCAAGGAATGGCTCTGCCTGGCCAGGGTCCTGGCTTAAACAGGATTCTCTAACCATGATCCAATCTGGTCAGTTTACCCTGATAGCAGGGTCACGGTGGTCAGATCACAGTCACTCTACTGTAATTATCTGATCTGCCAAATCCTAGATCATGGTCAAGGCGGACCCCGAGCTCGCGTGCGCTAGTGCACAACTGGAAAATGAATGCCAAGATTATTATTATTAAACAATACATTATAGGGGAGAGGGGGCAGCTTTGTACGGGGGCAGTTATGAACAAATGCACTCGTAGGCTAAATTTAAATGCAACTTTAACTGTTTGGTTTTTTTGCACTTGCAGAACTAACCCAAACTAAACCACATCGCTGTCAGTTGTCATTTGTTGTCAGTCAACAACCATAAACAAGTGCGAAGGTTATTATGTTTTCGGCAGTTATAAGTAAATAATTTTGAATTGTTTTGTAAGGATTTCACGGCTACGTTTGAATAAATTGGTAAGTTCAGTCCGGTTAATATGATGGGAGTACCTATCTATTACTTATATATATTTAAGTAGGAATAGTAGCAAGTTTTGACTGTCTTCTCGGAAAATAATTTCTGTTATTTTTTAAAGTGCTGTTGGGGCAGTTTTGAACAAAGTAAAGGGGGCAGCTTTGAATTTTGTTCCACCGGCCACACAGAAAAGACGTAAGACGCAGACGCGGCGCCCGAAATGCCTAGGCACGGGAGAGACGGGGGGTGCGGGTGGGGCGCGGGGAGTGCGTTTTTGTGATGTTTGTAACTTCGATCTGAGAAACTTATTGTTGACACTTCGACTGGAGTACTGAGGGGTCGACCTTACGGCGGACTAGCGTTGCTTTGGCGGAAGGCGTCTTTTGCTGAAGTGTCGGTGATTAAGTGCGCTAGTGATCGTGTAGGCGCCATACGGGTTGTGATAAACTCTAACGCTGTACTTATCGTCAACGTATACTGATGTTCCAGATAACTTGGCGGAATTTATCAGCTGCCTGGCCATGGTGAGCGCGCTGATAGAGGAGTGTGCTGTGCAAGCAGCCTTCATCCTAGGCGATTTCAATGCGCATCCGACAGCGCGTTTTGGTAAGGAGCTCTTTAGTTTTTGTAACGAGCAAGAGTGGACATGTGCGGATGTAGTAAGGATTGGCATGCACTCAGACTGCTTCACATTTGTTAGCTATTCAAATGGCGCAAAGAGATGGCTAGACCACTGTGTAGTTACGGAGGCAGCCTTAGACACGGTTGAATCTGCGGACGTTATCTACGACGCGGCATGGTCTGACCATTATCCGCTGCGTGTGGTATGTCGGCTGGCAAGGGTGCCCAAATGTATTGACACTCAAACTAGCAACTCAAAGCATGTAGGGGTTAGGTGGGGTATCAGAGACTCTTTACAATGTGAATTTTATTATAATTATTGCAATAATGCCTTAGTTAATCTTAATGATTTCTAGCGTGTAAGTTCTGTAACAACTGTGATAATGATGTGATAAATTGTGAATTAATTGATAAACATTAATTATGTTCATTAATAGTCTATACCGATCCATAATTTCAATTCTAATTAATGGTGCAAAATTCTCCGCTAGTTTTCGTTCTGCCAGTAAAAGTAGAGTAAAGCATGTCACGGGCTGGAATGTACATGCAAAAGAGAGCCACGATTATTATAAACGTTGTTTTAAATATTGGTTAGACGCGGGTAAGCCTGGCTCTGGTCTCTTATATGAAGAATTCCGTGCTAGCCGTAAAATGTTTAAAAAAATAAATTAAAGATCAAATTTGACATCCTAGCCTCTGCCTGTAAAGCTAAAAATTTTGTTAAGTTTTGGTCTCAGACTAAAAAGTTTAATTACAAACAGTCCCTGCCACTTACAGTAGATGGTGCACAAAAACCAGCGCAGATAGCTAATATTTTCAAAGATAGGTTTAAACTTGACCCTCAGCCACTACTGGGTAGTGCGCACAGGGAAGCGCCCGAAGTATGTTGCTCTGGGACTAGTGACAGGAAAATATGCTTCACTCCAGAGGAGGTTGCTAAAGCTATAACTAGTATGACAAGGGGCATGTCCCCTGGACATGACGATCTCAGTCTCGAGCACATTCTGGGGGCTGGGAATGAATTTTTTTTCTAAATTGTGTTCTTTGTTTAACCTATGTCTGCGATATTCATATCTCCCGCCAGATATGATGCATACCATTGTCGTCCCGATTGTAAAAAGTAGAACGGGTGATTTGTCATCCTCTGCAAATTACAGGCCTATTTCGTTAGGCACAGTAATAGGTAAGATATTTGAAAGGCTGCTACAGCCCGAACTGCTTAAATGTATTGACATAGACGATGCACAGTTTGGTTTCCGTGCTGGTCTCTCGACTGACTCGGCCATTCTAGCTCTTAAACACACTGTGAACTACTACGTGAGTCGCGACACGTCAGTGTACGCATGCTTCCTCGACCTGAGCCGTGCGTTTGATCTAGTGAATTATGAAATTCTCTGGAGAAAATTGCGCGGCTTGGGTGCACCGGAGGAACTGGTCAAAGTGTTCGAGTACTGGTATGGGAGCCAAACTAATTGTGTTAGATGGGGCGACGCGACCTCTAACGACTATAAGTTAGACTGCGGTGTACGCCAGGGTGGGCTCACTTCTCCGGACTTTTTTAACCTATATATTAATGACTTGATGGAGAGACTGCGGGGCACCGGGGTCGGTTGTCACTTAGGTGAGGTCTGTGTGAACAGTATCAGCTATGCTGATGACATGGTGCTCCTCAGCCGCTCTATCAAGGGGCTTAGAAAACTTCTTTCGGTCTGTGAGGATTATATTAATTCTCATGGACTGAAATATAATGTAGCTAAGACTGAGCTCTTGGTATTCAAGGCAGGAAAGGGTCCGGAGAATGTGCCTGGAGTAAAATTAAATGGACTGGCAGTGCGGGCTGTGCAGCAGTTCAAGTATCTAGGCCATATACTAACCGAGGACATGAAGGACGACATTGATATGGAACGAGAGAGAAGAGCTCTTGCTATTAGGAGGATGCAGTAGAGAGGTCAAGTTGACATTATTGAATGCTTACTGCCTCTGTTTTTATACGTGCCAGCTCTGGGTGAGGCACTGTAGAAGATGGTACAGCGCTATCAGAGTGCAATATAATGATATATTTCGAACTCTGATGCGGCTGCCGAGGTTCTGCAGTGCCACAGCCATGTTTTCGGAGGCAAGGGTGCCGGATTTTTATGCAGCTGTGAGGGGACGCATCGCTTCCTTTTGGGAGAGACTGCGACAGTCTCGCAACGGTATACTGTGTACCGTATGTGTATCTCCGCAAACTATGGACCACCTCGTTTCATGCTCGGCGTGCCCTAAAACTTGTACCATGGAGGACTTGTTCGAGGCCAGTTCAAACGCTGTATCCGTCGCCGAATACTGGGCGAATAAAGTATAAGTCAGAGTTTAATCCATCGACTCGATAAGAAGAAGAAGACTGTGTACCGTGACTCCTCAAGTACTGTACAGAGGTATTGGCTATCTGCGCACCAGAACGATAATCTGCGATAAATAAATTGCAGAGAATATAACTTGACATTCAATTTTACAAATTGTAATTGATTGTATACTTTAGAACTTAAGAATATGTATTATTATAATTTCATTGTATGGATCTAAGTTATCTGCAATAAAGATTATTTATTTTTATTTTATTATTTATTGTGCCATTTTAGTTATTGTCAAAGTTTTTAAAACTATTTAAAGAATTTATTTTTTATTTTTAAGCCTTTTGTTTTGATGTTTTAATCAAGATTCCTATTCTAATAAGAGTTTAGTTTTGTTGGTAAGTTGAGAAAATTAGGGTCTCGTCTGGAAAAAAAACGTGCGACATTAAAAAAAAACTGGAAGTGTTTTCTACCTTGGAAATAAATGTTTTATTAACCTGTTCAATACTGCCCCAGGGGATAGCCCACTAGATTTATTTTTTGTGAAATCATTTATCATACTACTAGATAATAAAACTATTATTTTTTTTTTGTCGCTATGGTGTATTTGGCCTGTTAATTAAAAATATAACTATCGTCTATATTGTTGTATTTCTTTGTAAAACCAATTATTCAAAAGTGCCCTAGGCGTGTTCAAACCTGCCCCATGTACGGGGTAGTTTTGAACATTTCCCTTAAGATACATATAAAGAGATTGCATCATTATCGTTGGCATATTCATTATGCAAAAATATTAAATTTCATCCTTAATAATGTAGTAAATCAGGCAGAGAAAGCAGAATGTTCAATCTAGATAAAGTTTTAAGTTTTGATGCTTTTTCTAAAAAATGTTCAATGCTGCCCCCCTCTCCCCTATGCATTAACAATTATACCTACTAAGTACGAAACCTCGGTGTGTGACTCCGACTCGCACTTGATCGTCTTTTTAAATTTAATTTCAAATAATATTCACTAACGAATGTAGTTACTCGTAACTGATAATTTAAGAACTCATGGCACCAAAAAAATAAATACGCATTTTTGTTGCTGCACAAATAAAGTTCATTATCAAATTATAATAATTTAACAGCTTCTCAAAATATTATAAAATGCGGATCACAATTTGCTGCCTATTATAACATAATACTGCTGCTACGGCTGCCCAATAACACAATACTTACTGCCCAATGGGAGATTTTCCAAGAGCCGATTAAAAAGAAAAATTAGTTCAAATAATTGTAATAGATGGTATTGATTAGACACGATTCTCAAAAATAAATCAAAACGAGACCGTTAGATGTATAAAAATGTAGACATTTTGCGCTATCTTCTCAGAAAAGGTACTAAAACTTAATATCTTTTCACAAAGCACCTTTCTGAGTACTTCAATGAAGAGTTTTTAAGTAGATATTGTTAGTTGGTTTCAAAAAGCATCAATAGATGGCGCTCCTACAATTTTGGTAATATTTTTGTAATCTGTATTATGGTGGCAGTGATTTCATGCAGCCAACTAATACTCAACCTAAAAATAAAATGTTTATTAATATAAACATAACTGTTAAAGGTTGAACGAAATGTTAAAAGTAATATTTATAGAAGTTGGCACTATGTTCCATTATTATTACAACCTCTAAAATGGTTGAAAACTATTGACAAATACAATATCATCCAATACAACTCTGGGTACAACGTACCTGTTTATATCCTGTTTGCTAAGAACATTGTCGGGGCGCCATTTAGTAAGTGGTTAGGAATGCTTTAGATACCTTGGAAGATAGTTTGGAAAACTGCTCATTCCCTGTCTAAGCAGCGCCATCTAGTAAGGCACGCAGAACTAAACTTACTTTACTAAACTTTACTTTTTGAAGTCTCCCATTCACTTTGTTTGCTGACAAAACACCGATTAATAAATGATAGCATAAAAATATCGATAAATAATTACATATCGATATTTGACATATCGAGACTACTCGAAACATATTTATTATGTTTTGTCTAAAATATGATAATTTTGACAGCTCACTAATTGTTGGTCCTTGGTGCACGCCCATGAAGTTTCATGTTTTATTTCGGTAAAATGTACTACGGATAATATCGTACTTCATAGACAGGCTCCGCCCCTTTAGTGAAGTGCCACGAATAACGAATAACAACAGACAATCGAAAATCGGTATTCAAATAAAATAATCAAACATTTAAAATTAACATTTAGAGAATTAAATTATTTTTTGCAACTATTACTCTTATTCCTTGTTTGGTTTTCACCCTAAGAGACCTTTTACAACAACGATTTCGACTCGCGCGTATTCTACGGAATAGGTTGACTGACTTAATAAAAATACGCACGTGTCGAAATCGTCGTTGTGGAAGAGTGTTTAATGTCGTATTAATAAAATATTAATTCAAAAGAAAATAAATAGCTTATTTTGTATAACACGTACTGAATAATCATGCAACTATCGATTCCAAGTTCTATGAGAATGATAATCGATAATCGAATAGATTAATTAACGATTTTACACTACCCCATCCCTACTGTGAATTGTCAAATTTATCATTCTATATTTGACAAAGTATATTGTTGTTTTGTTTGTTTCAACATCTGTGGTTCTATAGTAATCTGTGGTTCCAACAAAGTGATTCAAACTTTCAAAGCGTTTGTTTACATTTTTTTATTTAAACAAACTTATATTCTTTCTTAATTTCTGTGTGATAAACGGATCCATTCATGGTTTGTCGGATAAACATCCTTTTTGCGCGGGCGTGAGAAGATGCGCGGAGAACAAAAGTTTGACCATTCCGATAGGCCGATGGATCAATACTCCGAAGAGAGAAAAATCTATACCAAATCTTATCTCTTTCACCCAGTGCTGTAAATAAGTGCTAGAAGCTAGAAGTGTACCTGTATCGCCGCCTTGTCGGTATCGATTGCTCGCGTTGTTTGCGAGCTGCTTCACGGTAACCGTGGGTGTCGTACGGCATTCAAATGCAGGGGAGTTTCAAGATCCAGCTCATAAACATGGGGACCCGGGCGGCGGCCTGTAAGCATTTCCACTTAGCATACTATAACAGCTTTGGCACTGATAACATCTAATATCTACATCGCCGATGCTTGCATGCATATTCTAATGCATTTATTTTTCAGAGGTGTCTGAAAAGAAGCGGCTTCATTGCGTAGTCAAAGCTTTTTGTGTGTCCTCTAATGCAGCCGCAGGCGTGCGATAACATGCAGCTTATTTTGGAGCCGCTCAATCAGAAAGGTGAGCTCGTGTGGGACGGGCACTGGTTTTATCTGTTGCACAGACTGGCACGGCTCTGCAAGTCCCCGCAGGCACGCTCTCCGCTTTCTCCAACTCCTTTCCAGACTAGAAGTCTTTACCATACCTGTGGCTTTATCTATCTGTACCATATGGCCTTAATTTTAATTTATAAACCTGAATTACATAGTTACATAATAGTGTAAACTCCAATATGTAATTGTCAAAATACATTATATTTCTGTATTTCATCAAAGTGAACATATTTTCGTCTGTCAGGTTTGTGTCTTTGGTTGGTGGTGTTTTGGTGTCCCTCAGATGTCCTCTTGGGGCATGTTGCACAGTAGTTGATCAATAAACTACTGGATCTGTATGATTTGATGTTAATTGTGTAGTCTTCCAGTTGGTATGTCAGTTTGACTTCATAGATGCAAGTTGTGTTGGCTAGTGAGTACAGTGAGTTGTCTATATGTTAACTGTTTGTTGTGTGGTTCACCTTTCTTTCAGGGTGCATAGGCCGTAGAGGAGACCCACCCGCTACTGCTTTACCTTTAGAAAGTGCTATATATCAGGAAACCCACCTAACATCCAGTATCCTAATATGTGTCAGCCCTCATCTGTGATTGATAGTTGATGTTAAAACACTGATTTTGATTTAAATTGATATCACATAATGTAATTTGTCATCTATCTCTGACCTCTCTATATAGCTTTATTTACAAGAAAGCGATTCAAATAAGGCTGCAAAGTAAATACACTTACAGCCATCTGCTAGAATATGGGGCCATAACAGTAAGCTCTTGTTGTAATTTTTCATAATAATGTACTCTTCTTCTAAACTGGTAAAGGTAAGCTTTCTTAACATTAGATTAGATCTAGCTAATCCTTTTTCAACACTCAGGACAAGCTATTTTTATTAACTAATTTTTAAATCCAACCTCACTCCTTGTTCTATTTAATCTCTTGTAGCAATCATCAACACAAGAAATTTTTTTCTCAAAATTGTATTATGCTTACAGTTACGGCCAAGATCCGCAGCTTATACGACTGCCAGCTGCGATTAATGCACAACATACAGCCACTGCCATATGGGACAGATATAGCAAACACTGTCAAGTATTTCTCACAAACATTGCTCAGTACGTTTTACACTTTCATATAAACTTGTTTTTCAATTGTATTTCAAAAGGAAACTAATCCAAAAAATTTATACAGGTGTATTAAAAGATGTGCCTCGGTCACCATTAGAAATGCTAAGGGATGCTAACAATGATTCTGATAGAATGAGCTTATACCCAAATTTAGATTACAAAGGTCTTTTCAATGCTATATCTCAGCTTGTTGACTCAAGTACACATTTACAATATGGAGTCCAAGGTACTTTACAATTTCTTGGTATTTTGTACTTTGATTAATTAATATTTTTAAGGCTGATTTAAATGTATTAAGTTGTCTAGTAGTTAACTAAAATTTAGTTTCATTTAAAGTCAGTTAACCAGGACAAGAAGCTTGGAAACCCTGGATTTTGGATCTTACAACTCAAACATTTGAAGTCTTTTTTCTAAACTTGAGCATTTAGCTCAAGTTTGGCTAAGTGGTCGTGTTTTAGCACTATACACTTCTAACTATGCTGTTTCCTGTTTTAAATATATTTTTGAGAAAAATAGTGAGTTTAAAACCTCATGTATTACGAATTTTACCCCAGAATTACAGACATGATTCCACCGTTGATCGTCAAAAGTGGGTTAAGTAAAGAGCTTAACTAGTATTAAGTGCATTTCATGTGTAAACACTTCCTTAAAATTTTGTTAACAACTTAACACGTGTACATCAGCCTTTATTGATGAATAAATGTGTTATTATTTAAATTAATTTCCACAAAGCAGCCTTTATTGGTGAATAAAAGTGTTAATATTCAATTACTTTCCACAGCATTTGGCCAGGCAGTGCTTCAGTGTTTGGGTTGTCTCCTACCATTCCTGGAATATGACATGATTGACAATCTACCATATTTAGTGGCCTATTGTGTTGCCATGTTCCCAGTTTCACTTCATCAGGAAATTCTACACCTTCTATGTTATTACATCCTTCCATTCACTATTAGTAAGTATTTGATATTTTATATTTTTGCCGCTTAACTATAGTATTCTAATGAAATAAATAACTTTCTTTTTCAGCTCGTAAATATTCTGGCCTAGAAGAAGAGAGCCAAGCGTCTCAGTCAGTTGCCGCTATTATTATGACGGTCTTCCAACATTCTAGCAATCCTGGTAAGTATTTTTTTTATTCATTTTATCATTCAAACAACCTTAGGTGGTCATATGTATGTTATAAAGAGTTAGAAGATTTTTATATGAAGCTTGGAATACCTAAACTTTTTTAGTTCGCTTGACCAATCTTGAAACTTTGTAAATCAATAGAGGATGTTATTACAAACAAATAACCGAGTAGGTACAATTAATCGAGATATGCGCTTCTGTTATAATTATATCAAAACTTTGAAGTAAGAATTTTCTTGGGAATAACTCGGATAAAAAGCACACTAGGAAATTTTGCCATAGGAAATTGTTTGATTATAAGTTTTTCGTCTATCGTTAAGCAAAGTATCACGAACGGCCACGCGAATTAAACGAATATTCGAAAATAAAAGCTAGGTATCCCAAAGTGCTGTGTGGTGTCCGGCAGAGTAGAATAGCACCAACCCCTTACACTCGTGGGTGTCGTATAAGGCGACTAATGTTTAGAGATAAAAGATCTAGAGTCTCCGTAAACTGGAAAATGGGCAGCAGCGTTTTCCATTGTTATGTTTGCAACACTGCTATCTCCAACCCGCCTGTCAAGCGTGGAGATTATGGAAATAACCTCCCCTTTTGTAGGAGAGGCCCAAAGTCCTGCAGTGGACTGTTATGGGATGATGATGATCCCAAAGATGTACTGACCGATTAAGGGTATAGTGCTTATATCCTTCATATTTTATGCTTCAACCATAGTCTATGACTACTATTAACGATACAATTCATGATTCCAGCACACCATTGTCAGCTGCTAGAGTGCCTGATGTCGATGAAGCAGACAGTTGTGAAGGACATACTGTGCGTGATCGCGTATGGCACGTGGGGCGCACGCGTGTCCGCCGCGAAGCTGCTCTTCTACTACTGGCCGCCTTTCGACGCCAAATTGTTCGACAGAAAAGGCCTCCTCTGCAAGTTTTCCAGTGAGGTTTCTTATGCTTTTAGTGACAAACGACCAGATAGCCCACCTGATGGTAACTGTAGTTGGCGCCTGTAACATCTACTATTCATACGTTAAGGTTGCAGGTAACAAAAATGCAGAACCGCAGGTGCCTTTTATTTCCCTGGCGACCGTATCCGTCCACAACCGGACCATAACAAAGCAAGCATTGTTGCTTTGTGGCAGAAATATGTAATGCGGTAGTACTCACCGCGGACTCCTCAGGCTTGACAGAGTCCTACCACCTGAGTTGCACTTTTTTGTGCAATATTTTGTTTGGTTCATGTCTATAACTAAATAAATACACCGTTACTCTTATAAACGATCGATTTATTTAGTTATTTGACTATCGACAACCATAGTCAAGGGAGTTCGACACTACACGGCTTTTATACAGGGTGTTGCATAATATATGTATGAAGCCGTGAACTGGATGGAGTGCTAAACGCCTTAAAACGGTAGTTACAATAATTTCTGTCAAACGTGGAATAGTTGCACCTATCGTTTTATACGTTTAGCACTCTATCCAGTTCACGGCTTCGTACATATATTATGTAACAGCCTGTATATTTATAAAAAAGTATCCTTTATTATGAAAACTGGCCGCGTGGTGTCCGGGAGAGTAGAATAGCACCAACCCCTACAAGGGTGTCGTACAAGGCAACTAATATTTTCGAGGCAAAAGATCAAGAGTCTCCGGCGTCTGGAAAATGTGCAGCATCATTTTCCATTGTTATATTTAAATACTGCGATCTTCAGCCCGCATGCCAAGCGTGGATATTATGGCAATATCCTCCCCTTTCGTGGGAGAGGCCCTAAGTCCTGCAGTGGACGGTTACGGGTTGTGATGATGATTATTAAAACTCATTTTGGGTCGTTGCGTCAACATTGTAAGTGCGTAAGTAAGTATTATATATTATTAACCACTCTCGCCAGACGACCTGGTCCCGTTCCTGTGCCAGCGGGACATGTGCCCGAACGCCGGCTCTGCTGAGGCGGCCAAGGTCTGCTACGACCACTGCATCAGCGTCACATTCGCCAGCGACAGCCCGCCGCCGCTGTACCTGTGCATCGAGTGCGCCAACGAGATACACAGGTAAGTCTGATGTTTTGTTCTTCGATCCCTGCTCTGTCGGTAGCTGGGTTTGCTTCCCTGACCTAATTACAGCCATTTCTCCGGGTCTTAAGTAAGTTCTTACGTAATACGATCGTGTGCTTAATAGTTATAAAATTAAATATGTCATCGAAAATTCATATATTTACAAATAAAGTTCACCCCTTTCGACTTCCAAAGAAAACTGCACAAAAACGGGTCGCGATTGACACTTAAAATTGTTACAGGGAACATCCAAACCAGCGCTTCTTTGACATACTCCATCCTCAACAACAGGTCTCGATGGTTTGTGAGAACAAGGTACGTTTCTAATATTACCTCTGATTTTCAAACTCTTATTACTAACACTGTTGCCAAAATGAACTCTGCCTGACACCTTTACTTTCAGAACTGCCGTTCACAAGACAAATCAGCGTACTCAATTTGCTTCTCGAATGAATGTGCCAGTTACAATGGGAACCATCCTATAAGGTCAGCACAAGCATTATTATTCCTTATTAGAATTCTCAGTTTCAGTCCAGGCGCAACGCAAGAAACGCCTACAACATCGAGTTGTGCCACTTTGCCACCGTCAGACCCTAAGCCTGGGTTTTGGGTTTGACTACTAAGCGCAAAATCTGGGTCATAATATATTTCATTTTTTTTTGTGTGTTACGGGAACGCATACGGGCAAGCCCTAGCTTAGCGATTCTTATTACGGGCGCCAGACTTGAAAGCGAAGATAGCCTAATGACCGCCGACCTCCATTACGAGATGGCATCATAAGAAGAGAAGAAGCGGGCAAACGAGTCAAATGTATATATTTGGGCCATATAAAATGTCTGGTGCAACGTGGTGGTTCTTAATGGGTAGTACCTGCGAACAAATAATAATCATTTTGGTTTAAGGCCGACTATCATTGCTTGTTCCACATGACATTGCTATTTCCGGGCGGCGATTAGTATCAGTAAATGGATTTTCCTTGTTCTAATATAATCATAATAATATGCAGTCACGGGGTGTCAGTAGGCTACGGTGAATGGGGAGCCTGAGACTGGTTACTTGTTCTTCAAGCGCTCTGTCCTCCACGAACCCGGTCTTTGTCACCATGCGGATGACTCAATATATTCGAAAATCTTTTGCCCATAGTATCTGACACTATCTGGGAAATAGGCGCCTATTCCTGCCCGTACCAGGAAAGAGTTCCCGCGGAAGGCCCAAGTATCACTACTGCCCGGGTGCCCATGACCGGGCGAAGCGGAGAAGAAAGAGTCGGAAAGCAGATTTTGGCAGAAGCCGGTGCTGACCGCTCCAAAGATGTTTATGATTTGATAAAAGAAGGGTATATGGCACCGACCGGACTATCGAGGGAGGGAGGCAGAGACCACTCATGTGTACCAGCGCCTTCGGCCGGCTGGTGATGATGGACTCGCAAGAGACCCTAGGCCCCTACCCGCGAAACTCAGGGCCTACCTACAACGAAGGGTATTTTGGTTTCATCGAATGCGACACCTCAAGGGGATGGGGGAGCTATAGGGATTAGCGCTGAACTTTAAGAAAGAGGCGATCACAATAGATCAGGAATGGTCGCAGTGATACTAGGACTGAGAAAGCCGTGGAAAGCCCAATTTTGACGACCTGAGTGGTTCAGTGCTCAACATGCCGGCCGGTCTGCCACGCAAGAGGTCCCGGGTTCGATTCCCGGCCGGGCAGAAATTGAAATGATGAATTTTAATATCTGTTGCGGGTCTGGGTGTTCTATGTATAATAAGTATGTATTTAAAAGTATTTGAGTAGTTTATCAGTTATCTAGCACCCATAGCACAAGCATCTAGCCCCAGCTAGATGGCCCTGTGTGAATTTGTCCACGAATATTTAATATTTTAATATTTAATTTAAAAATTGAAAAAAAAAAATTTGAATGGGGTGCGCACGCGCCGCATAGTGTTTCTCTCGCCTTACTTATATTATTTCGATTTCTGTGCCCCAGGTACTGCCAGCAGTGCCACGGCAACCGGCACAACAGCCGCCGGGGCGGGGACCACGTGGTGCACACGCGGCTCCCGCCGGCCTGGCAGATGGACAGCGACATGCAGATCTACCTGGTGGAGGCCATCATCAGGTACGGGACGGGCTGGGGGGGTATATTTCCTGGTGGTTGGTTTGTTTGTTTACCGGTGGGGTTGAGGATCGTGTTGTGTACGGTGAACCAATGTTTGGCACTCTAAGAAGAAAATATAATTTTAGTTTGTTAATTATAATTTTAGTAAGATACCTAATTAGAAATATTTTATGGGTTTAAATGTGTTCTTTGATATCATTTTTATTTATTTATTTAACCATTTATTGTGCACAAAGAAAGTTACAATAATATGAACATAAAGATAACAATCACAAAAGGTACAGCTTATTTCGAAAAAGAAATGTCTTACAGCAGACCTACCGAAGAGAAAGTAAAACAAATTTATAATAATAAATAATCGTTTTTATTAAAATAAAACAGAAAACTTTTAAAAGCATCCAAAAGTTCAGTAATTGGCACTTATAGTGCTGTTATTGGCACTATTACTACTAGAGATTGGCACTTTTTCTTCTATAAAAAATGTGCCATAAATATGACATATTCTGTATCAGTTATCTTACCTATTGGTATTGACAAAGGTTTATATTTTTTCACAGCCTATTGAAGGAGGCCAAACCGATAAATTTGGAGGACCCGGACAGTTCCACGGAACAGCTCAAACCGCCGCTGTGCGTCCAATTGCCGGACCCTATATCGGTTGAAGACCGACAGTGTCTTGGCAGGTGGGTATTTTACGGTAGCCAATAAATAAACATACACAAATATATCAGTAAAAATTAAGAATACTGCTGTAACTAAGGTTGTACACGAGTTCCATCACGGAACTCGTGTACGGCCAGTAAAGACCTCTATATACACTAAATATAGAGTTGTTTTTCGGGCAATCACAGTGTGCGTTTCCATTTCCAGGTACGGGGTGTGGCTGATGGTGGGCCTTTGCACCCCGAACACTGACACACCAGAGGAGATCCTCGGGCGGCTGCTCTCGGTTCTCTTTCACTGGTTCCATGTCACCGCTTTCTCTTATACTGGTAAGTTTTTGTTCATTCAGTTCATCTCGTGATAGTGTTTGGTGAGCTCGCTTAACTTCCCTTTGTTTTCCGTTAGATTTTAAACTTTTGAAAAGAGATTAATTAACGTAATCCTAATTCAATAAATATTTTTTTTTTTGTGACCTACCTATTATAATCTATGTTTAAGGCGGAAATCAGGGGAGGTGAAAATTTGTGTTTCACACGAGAGCAAATATGTTTTAAAAATAATTCCATCAATTATACGAGTAGTTTCCTTGTTTCACTGCCCGCAAACTTCCACTCGAGTTAGCGAACTCGTTTATCAACAATGAACGTCGTTCACTTTGCAAGCTGAAACATTGAGTTTTCTAGAAAGCCCTTCTCACGTATCCCCCAGGCGAGCTAGCCAACACTGTGGAAAGGCTGAAAAGCGAGCAGGTGTGCCCCTGGCTGCGTAACATCGCCGAGACCCACCGCTCGGTGCTGGTCTCCTGCTTGCTCCCACACCCGCCACACTACACACGGCAGGCTGGCCATTGGGACAACCTCGCTTCGAAGACGCATCACCTGAAAGACGGACTCAATAGGTAGGATGGCGGCGGAATTAGGGTTTTGTTAATTAAGCGATTTTGAAAATCCCCCAGGTACTGTGGTGTTTTGACAACAGATCTTACCCTTAAGTTACTGCTAAGGCGTAAGATTTGCTGTCAAAATAAAGGACTTCTCATTGGCTAAAATAGATCTGTCAACTTACAGCTGTAGTGTCCGTCCAATAGCGCGGCAGTATTTTGCCAGCGGAGATGTCAAGCTGTAGCGAAATCTGGCGGCTTTTTGAAATCAAATTTTTAAACCCTCAATCAAGTCGAGCTATTCATTAAAAAATTTGGCTGTATTTTAGTCCGGGTTGTGATTGAATGATACTTATTATTAAATACATTCCCTTTTCCACAAAACTTTAGCTCGTACAATCGCTTACCTTTCCAATTATTGACTACGCTTTAAACTAGTACTACTCGTAGATAAAGCTACAAAGCTTTTAAGTCCACGTTTGTACTGTTTTGTGCATAAAGTGTTAAATAAACGAATAAAATTAACTTACAGATTATATTGCCTCATCCCATACGGTATTATCACACAGTCCATATGGGATTACATAATGCCAGAGTGGATGGACGCCATATGTGCTGATGTGCCAGAAAAGGTAAGCATATTAAGTAGATTCGCCAAAATATATCAGATAAGTCTTTCTTATGGGTTTTATGATTTTACCATGGGAAGTGGCCAGTGTGCTCGACAGCCATTTTTATTTTTTCCTTAAAAGATGTCGCAGGACATTGATAGAGGACACTCAGACGATAAAAATATGTAATAGAAAAGAGGATTGTGTGTCTAAGGTTGCATATTTAACTTCAATGATTTACTAAGTTCACATTTTTATGATCAAATGTATAACGTGCAAATTAACGTTCAAGTTCCATCATTTTTTTGAAAAATAAAATAAAATTGTCCACCGTGCCATAGGCCACTAATCTTCGAACCCCTTTACACTATTCAACAATTTCTTGTTCTAAATCGAATCCATAAATCGGATCATATTCAAAAGTAATTTAATAAAAATACCCTCTTGTACACAGGAGCTGTTAGAACTAAAAGTGCCAGTTGCCAAGATCTTAGAACCCGACG
Organism: Blastobasis lacticolella; assembly: GCA_905147135.1. Classification (NCBI taxonomy): domain Eukaryota; kingdom Metazoa; phylum Arthropoda; class Insecta; order Lepidoptera; family Blastobasidae; genus Blastobasis; species Blastobasis lacticolella. Next base: position 8,803,109 of record LR990039.1, on the reverse strand, counting down.
GAACAATGGTGGGGATTGACGAGCGGCATCTGTACAACTTCGCAGTCACAAAGGTCACCACCAGACCGAAACCGGAGACAGTGCTGCCGGTCTTGGAGTGGTTTCAGGTATTGTGGTTATTTTTGGGATACAGTGAATGCTCGCCCTTCTTTAGGGTACGAGGGGCATGCTAAAAGAAATTAGATACTCCGTGTACGGTGCAAACACCGTGCATTCGGCGCGCTGTCGAGTCAACGCTATATTTTGTTCTATTTATAACCTAGATTACATATTGTTACGGTTAGTTGTCCACTGCACACCAAACAGTGTCCATCGCTTACCAATAACCATTAAATCAATCAGTGTTCAAGATAAAGTGGGTGTTATTACATTATTACAAGTGTACACTCAGCTTACTTTGAGCACTGCACCATCAACCATCATCTAAAGACTGTACGGCCTCCATAAACCGTACAGTCCGTTTAAATCGTTCGACTCGAGGCGAGCGGAAGAGCCATGTGAAAGCCCGTTTAAGCCAGATGGTTCTTGCTTTGTTTTATTAAAATCGGTTTAGTAGTATAGAAAATATTTGAGTTCCTATATGTAAAATTGGTCAGTGTTATCCGACCTTTATCTGTCGGTTAGTATTGTACTTTCTTATCCTTAATCGCGTCTTTCTTTACAGACGATATCCATGTTGGAAGTAAAGATGCCGTTGAATCAACTATTCAGTCTGTTCAATCACTGTGTCATCAACATGCCGGAGAAAGTGTTCAGGCCGCCTCCAGGTGAGTTTCTTCCTATATGTATATACAAACGTGACAATGTAACCACGGTTGACGAAATTGTTAAGCGAAGTTATATATATGTCGCAGCCGGATGGTTAAATTAGCCAGTTAATTAAACGGCTAGCTTCTCATGTTATTATTTAATTGAAAATTTGCCAATTTCAATAATTTTTTAAGTAATGTTTAAATAAGTAAGTAAGTAAGTAAGTAAATAATTTATTATCAACTGGACGCCACAACACAACATATATACTTACAAAGAATTACATACATATTTCGACACACAATCATACAACAAAAAAAAAACAAAAATAAAATCAAAAATAAAATCAAAAATAAAATTACATAATTCTTAAAAAAACTAACTTGGCATTGCCGTGCTGTGCCCTCCCGGTCGATAAAAGGACCTCACTCAGCATGAGCCGTGGCCAAAGCCGCGGCGCTGGTCTTCCGCGGGTCCCTAAATAACGAAATTGACCCGAGTTTACGAAGCTCCTCCAAATATTGTCACAATGCTAACTTAATCACAATAATCACAATAAATAATAATAGTTTGCATTAGGTTTTAATTCGGTTGGGTTAGGTTAGTGTTGTGACAATGTGTGGAGGAGCTCCATAAACTCGGGGCAATATCGTTCGTTAGACGTAACTTTCAAAGTTAATTGATTTGGCAAATATTTTATTAAATAATTGCTTAAAAAGCTAGACATTTAATTAACTGGCTAAATTAACCATCCGGCTGCGACATATACATCGCGTGTCGAATGACGTCATCTGACATGCCTAAATGAAATCTCTGGTTCAAGAGATATCGTGAAACTCTTTACACAGTTATTCATGTGATGGTATCCTAAGCTACTGGATCGTCACCTAGTAGGCAAAAACAAGGCGAAATGAGCAAATTGGCACATCTGTACCGCTCCTATTTGAAATTCTTCTACAACATTTTGATACTCTATTGTACCTTGAACGTGATTTTTTATTCATTAAGTACAATAATTGTGCTCCAACAGAGAATGATGTCCCAAGAAGCACGGCATCCAATACGCCCTCCGAAGAGAGGGAAGATGAAGATGAAAAGAAACCAGAAGGCCTGTCTTGCTGCATCATCATGCTCGATATCCTGCTGAAACAGGTAATATTAGAACTGAATATGTCGTCCGAAGTGTATGTAATAATACAACCTATTATAATTATTTCTGAATTATTTTTGCACACAATGTTGACTAATTAGGGCCGAGTGGTTATGGTAGCCGACTCGTAAGCGAGACGCGCTGAGTTCGAACCCCACTGCGGTCATGTACCAGTGACTATTCTGAGTTATGTAATGCTCTTACGGTGAAGAAAAACATCGTGATGAAACCTGCACATTCAGGCGACTGAATGTGTAACCATGGTCCAATCTGGTCGGGTTCCCCTGGTAGCAGGGTCACGGAGGTAAACGGCAGTCGCTCCACTGTAATTACTTCATCTACCAAATCCTGGATCATGGTCAAGGCGGACCCCGGGACGTCGTCCGCGAGATCACTACCGGGACATTAACTCCAAGATGATTTAACTGGTTGGAATAGCTCCCAACGGAAACAAACTTCCGTGGCCGACCTGGTAGGCGCTAAATAGGCTGCGAACCCAGGTGGGCCGATGTATTGAGAATCTCTTTAGGTGGGGATATCCAAATGACAGATCTCAGTGCGACTGTGGCATATCTCCGTAAACCATGGACCACCTCGTTTCATGCTCGGCGTGTCCTAAAACTTGTATATACAATAGAGGACTTGTTCGTGGCCAGTTCAAAACGCTGTATGCGTCGCCGAATAAAGTTAAGAATTCTTCTCGATAAGAAGAAGAATAAAACGTGATTCCGACCAATGTATCGGTAATGTCATGTCACGTAGATGGAGCTACAGCAACGTCGCATCAACGTCCAGAGCGTGTGCAGTGACGCCACCAAGTTGCTCCGCTTCATGCTGAGGTCCAACCGCGTCAACACTCTGGAGCATAGTGAGTGATAGCTTCTAGAAGTGGAAAGTTTTATACGCGGTACTTAGAAAAACAACAAAAAGTACCTGGTCCTTGTTGTGCTTTTTCTTTAACGACATTTAGATAGCGTGCCTCGTAGGTTGATGAACATACTAGGGCTAAGTAATCTCAGTTTACTGTACGTGCTCTCTGTGCTCTCTGTCCTGGTTATTTAATTCTTAGGGCCGAGGTAACAAAGTAATGTCCTAATTGGCAGCAGTCGTGCGACGGGCGGTTTTGAGGACTCCCATTGGTAGAGCGGCATTCGTTATACGACCGACCGTTGCCAATTAGGACAGCACCTTAGGGTCAAGATAACAAAGTGAACTCTAGTCTACATAATTGGTCCTAGTTTATTTACCTACTATTCATGTTAGTGATTTTGTTCCTGGCGGTATTTTTTAGCCTAAAGCGAAAGAGATTTAATTTTGCCCGTGTGTCCGTGTAACTCATGCCAGTGACATGCTTATCCAGGTTTCCTAGGAAGCTATGTGGATAACAGAGCGTTACGTGGACATAGATGAAATATGTAATGATTTCCAATATGTAATGATTTCCATTTTGGGCTAAAGTATCCGTCTAGGGCCACAGTATCCCGTTCCTCCGGGGTCAGATAAAAGAATAACGTGTAATTTTTTATTATCAACAAGGTTATAAACGTTACGTACTTAATACCTTGTTAAAAGGAGAGCGTTTTGACACCGTTTTCTGGGTTGAATCAGCCAAGACAGAGCAACTGAAGGCCCTTCCAAAAGACGCCTTTCAAAAATGCTTCCAATCATGGTATAATCGTTAAGGCAACTAGCAGTGGAGAGTATTTTGAAGGAGATTAAATATAGACGTAAACTCGTTACTTGTCTCTTAATAAATAATTTCACCTTATTTTTTTAAAGTTATTATCTATAGTTCAATGTTCCCGCAACACAGCATCAAGTGGAGGCGCATCACGAGTCATGAAACCACGACAACTTTGCCAAGAGTGAAAGACTGAAGAGGAGTTTTTTTTATGTATCCTTATCCTATAATACTGCCTGCGTAGCACGACGGGCTTTGTCGCGCGAGATATAAGTTTGCGTCTCGCTTACTCTTGCGAGATAGCTAGATTTATCTCGCTCTCTTACACGCTATAAAGTCCGTCATGCTACGGGTGCTGATGTTGTATGCCTATGTCAGCGGTGTGCCGTGCGGAGGGCTCCTGTTCGTACTGCGAGGCGGCCGCGCTCTGGCACCAGCTGGCGGCTTCTCTGGTCAGCGCTCTGGTTCCGGACCAGTCGCAACCGCAGCCAGACGTGAGTAGCTCCCGTCACCTAATAACTTGCACGTTGAGCAGGAAAGTTCTCAGGTTACAATATTAAGGATTGCCAGGCTGATGAACAGATGGCCGTTGGCGCAGTAAAGTTCTCGAGCGGCGACTACGTACCGGAAGATGCGTGGTAGGCCTCTTATGAGGTGGAGCCACGTCGTGGTAAAGATCGCAGGTACCAGCTGGATGCGGAAGGCACAGAACCGGCCTTTGTGGAGATCTCTGGGGGAGGCCTATGCCCAGCAGCGGGCTCTTTCGGATAATATGATGATGATGAATAACCTAACCCTAACCTAACCTACCCTAACCTACCCTAACCTATTTAAATGAAACAAAGCAAGTATCATCTCGATTAATGGAGGGGGATATGTATAGCCCCTTCATAACTTCATTACTTTTTCTCATAGCCGACACAAGAAAGGACGTTTTCTTGAACATTCAGCGTCAGAAGTGGCTAAATAACCGGAGTTTTCAGAATGGTCTGACCAAACGTAGAAAATTAAGCTTTATCTAAGGAGAATATGGTTCCATACAGAACTAGCTGCCTGTCGCGACATCGTTCGTGGGTTCCTATGCCTTTACCCCTATCCTCCTAGGGGCGTACACAGATATTTCAGACTGGATATGCACGGATAAAAATCGCACCAATTTCAGCTATGTTTTGGTGCATACCGACTTTTAAGCCAAGGCCGCACACCACACATAGCGATAATATTCGTACATTACTCCTATACCACGCTATTCTACCTCTACCCTACCCTTATTCCACCCCTACCCTACGCCTACAACAACACCGATATTATCACACCTCGCATTTGGTGTCCAGCAGGTGTCGACCGAGGAGGAGTGTCCGACGGTGTCCCACCAGAAGCGTCACCCATCGGAGGAGGAGCGCAGCAAGTCGGCCGGCACTCCCGCCGCCTCAGTGGACGCTTTAATGTCTATCGCACACCCGCTAGGGGACAAGAGCTCAGTCGGAGGGGTACTGGTTCACATGCCACATGTATGTATGTCGGACTGTTTGTTCGTATGCGCTGTACGGTTTGATATGGCGGGATGGGCCCCACTGATTTCGCGAGCGCGCAAACTAAAGTTGACGGCCGAGCTTTGCGCGATGTGGCGCGCGCCTTTTGGAGATGATTCGGGGCTACGCGGCGGCTTCAAAGGTGGAGGCCGCCCCGTAATCCGGAGTCACGCGCCGATCTAGCGCCTTCCACTTCGGACAAGGGCGTGTCCAAATATCTCCCTTCACCTTCTTTTCCAAAGTAATACTCTGTTAGACACTCGTTCAAACTTTTGTAACTTACCACCGACCTTTTGACTGATCAGTAGTTAGTCTACCGTATAATGTTAAGTATTTGTTTCGATAACCGCTTCTTGTCAGTAACTGTCAGTATTTAGATGAAATAAAATAATTGGAAACGATAAAAACAAATGTGTGCATGCGTAATAGACTAGTCCCTAAAAAGTGTTTTTAAAAAGCGACCGTACGACGGCTGGTTATGTATGCCTGATCGCATCGTTGACATCGCAGTTAAATGTCCGAGAGTTGAATTAGCCGAGTCATACATAAAAGGCCCTAGTTTACCAGTTGGTTACTTTCTCGACTTCTTCGTAGCCCGTGAACCTTAGTTTGTAGTTTCCACCGGCAGAGGGCCGCCCGCCACGTCAGATGATGGGATAGCATTATCTGTTCACTAGCATACTCGTTATCTATATAATAGATGTATAGTTTGTTCATTTCATGCAACTGTCACTCATAAGCGACGTCGGTTCGGATGCTACCCTGACTAAATCGTCAGGCGATACGCAAGTATGTTCTCTATCTATTCTTCCCTTTATCCTTTGTGCTACTTACTTTTTGGTTTGTGTTTGTGTGTGTTGTTACATGGATGTTGTGCTCGGACTGGTTTCACACTATTTACTGTAATGCGGTTGGCTAATTTACTGTTACATAAACCGTCTAAATTGTTTTTTGGAATAATAGTGCGAAATTTGTTCTAATAACGACACAGACTTCACTGCGTAAAGGATTTATCAATATTTGACAACAGTATAGTGCATGTAATTAATAAACCAGGTTTATAAAGATGTCAAGTGAAGTCAATGTCTAGTAGCGTTGTGTAGCTATTGACGTGTATGTATTGGTCGTAACACTGTTCGTTCTGTTTAGTGTATATGAATTGCGTATAATATGAATTGATTTGTAGATCATACATTTGGAATAAAGGACATTTATTTTTTCAACATTTGGTATGTCGAGAGTTATTCATTATTAATAGAAGGATGGTTCGAGTGGCTGCTGATTTTGTTATTGTACTTGGCCTGAGTCGCTTGCACTGAGTAGTTTAGGCTAGCACCGACGCCTGGCTCGGCCCTGCGAGCGCCGACCGAAGACGAACCCGTCACGGGTGCGACCGGAGTATAGACGAGTTTAGACGTAGCCTGTGACCCCAGTGCGCACATAGAGGAGACATGCGTAGGGCACAACATATACAGAGTATTATATCCGTAGTGACTACACCCACCAGGTCCACTCCAGACTGTATTTTTTGATTTCGCCACGTCATAACACGGTATTTGACTGGGTTTGAAATTGAATGTCAAACCACTTTAGAATAAAGACCTTGAGAGTTTAATTGGTAAATAAATAATATATTATTCATTTATTATGGTATGTTAATATAGAAAGATATAAAAGTCCACATTTGACATTGACCGACGAGCTTGTCGGCCAATAAATCCTCTTACAGTCAGCTGATTTGACTCGTCAAATACCGTGTCGGCCCACACTAATATATTGGCACTCGAGTGTGCCACACAATAGTGCCTAGCAGCACCAGTGCGTCGTGGAGTGGGCGTGGTGCGACCAGGGCTCGCGTTATTGTGCCGGTGCTGTTTTAGATAATGACGGCGACCGTGGAGACGATCACTGAGCAACTGGACATGGCTGTGTCGCTGCCGTCGGCCGATGCGCCGGCGATGGCCAACGCGCACGCGGTCACGCTGACGGACACCGATGTGGCCACCGCCACGGCGGCTGTCAATGCTGACCATGTAATTATGAGGAATTATGTTGTGTTTTTGTACGGTTTTGGTGGGGTTAGGGTTCAGTTGTTTGAGTACTTGACTGCGTAGTAGGGTGAAATAGGTTGGCCCTGTGACCGTTGAATGACAGTCCAATGACGGATGTCGATAGAGGCGAGTTTTCCGTATCTCTATCATTTTGGCGTTAATGTCCTGGTTGTGCTCTCGCGCACGGGGGCGGGGAGTCCGCCTTTACCATCCAGGATTTGCCAGATCAGGTTATTACAATGGAGCAACTGCCGTCTGAGCTCCGTGACACTGCTAGCAGGGGAAGCTGACCAGATTGGATTATGGTTACACGTTCAGTGGGCTGAATGTGCAGGTTTTATCACGATGTCTTCCTTAACTGTAAGAGCATCGGTTAGCATTTAACTAATATACATAACTCTCAGTAACCTCACGCAATGACTGATGTCGTTAAAGACTGCTAATGTCATTGAGGCAAAATGGACAGCCGCGTTTTCTGTTTCCCATATAATCTACGATTATTATATTATATTAGCCCGAATCATCCCACTGCTGGGCAAAGGCCTCCCCCGATTCCTCCACTCTTCACGATCAAGTGCCAATGTCTGCCAGTCACTTTCGATTAAGTTACAAAAATACTGAACCGCAGGTGCGTTGTCACTGTGATGACTAATTGCGCGGGCAACCTTATGTTTTAAAGGCGAACACAACAATGCCAACACTGTTGCTCCAGGCGGACTCCCAGGCTTGACTAAGTCAAATCATAAATAGGGTAATTTGATATTCTGTATATATATTTAACTAGTCCTTCCCAGCGGCTTTCACCCGCGCCGCAGTTCGGATCTCTGTAAACATTCAATTTTCCTGCGGATCCAAATTATTTTCCCGGGATAATAAGTAACTTGTGTCACTCGGGAATAATGTAGCTTCCTATTAAAGAAAGAATTTTTAAAATGGGTCAAGTACTTTTTTAATTTCTCCATTACAAAAAAACATTTTTTTTTCTTTATAGGTAATATTAGTATAGATATACAGGGTGTCCCAGAAGTGACACGTCACAGTGACACCAGGGGTAGGTCAGCGTATGAGGCACCGAACCAGCCTAACATGACCCCAGTAAAAGTTGCACGGTTTTCGAGTTATTGCCAAAATAAAGATTTTACTGAATTTTCCCTTTTTTTAACAGTGCTACTGCCAGCATTCACTTAGAAAGCTCTCGAAGTTAGTTTTTTTTATGTGTATGGAGCCATAAATAGTTAATTAAGATTTTTGAAATGTTATTTTGTCAACAAGTTGAGTAAAATGCTGAAAAATACGGGATTTATCTCGATTTAAATTTTCAGCTAAAAAAGAATTTCAACTTTGACCACCTGTCGTGAAAAAAAAATCCTAGAAACGAAACGAGCAAATAACGTGGAAAAGTTGAGCATGTTATGCAGATTCAGAAATGGTACAATACACTGCAATAAGATAGGAATTCGTATCACTTTAACGTGCCCTATTGAACTAAATCAGAACTAGGAACCCCGCAAGCTGTCGCTGCTAGGTAAAAAATAATGCTATACACTACGATATCTCATTTATTACCTGATCCTTTTATCATTAGCCAAATGTGCGAGAGTGAAAGAGATGGAAATAATGTTTATCTACCTTTTGAAGGGTATTGTTGGCTGATGGCCGAATAAAAGTTCAGTTAACAATAAAAACATGTTTAACTTTCATTGGTTTATTTTAATAATTTAAATTTATTTACAATAAGTGTTCGAATTGTCTCTCTCGGACTCTTATGCACAAATTACATCGTCTGATAAAATTTCTGCTCAATTTTCTTAAACTTATATCCGATATGGTCCGAGCTGCGTCGAATACACGTTGCCGTAATTCTTCTTCAGATCGTATTGGTTTACAATAAACTTTATCTTTCAAACATCCCCAATAAAAAAATCTAGTGGATTTAGATCCGGAGAACGCGGTGGCCATAAAATTGGTCCCAGTCGCCCGATCCATCTCTCGGGAAATGTGTTGCTGAGGTGCTCGCGGACTAGACGAGCGTAGTGTGCCGGGCAACCATCTTGCTGAAACCACATTCTTATTCTCAGTGCCAACGGCGTATCTTCCAATAAGACTGGGAGTTCGTTTTGCAAAAATTGAAGATAATTTGTACCCCGACGACTTATGAAGTTATTTTACGAGTCGTGAACGCTTATCGCGAGGGCATATTCCCAGGAACGAATAGGCGAGAAGGAAGACCTCGGACTGTAGACGACGACGTGGTTCTAGAAGAAGTACGAGTGGGGCCAGGAACTTCAGTGCGAATTATTGAACGCCGCACTGGCATCTCCAAATCATCGGCACAACGAATTCTGAATCGTCACAGGTATCAACATCCCTACCATATCCAACGCGTCCAAACACTTCTTCCAACTGACTACTTCAATTTTTGCAAAACGAACTCCCAGTCTTATTGGAAGATACGCCGTTGGCACTGAGAATAAGAATGTGGTTTCAGCAAGATGGTTGCCCGGCACACTACGCTCGTCTAGTCCGCGAGCACCTCAGCAACACATTTCCCGAGAGATGGATCGGGCGACTGGGACCAATTTTATGGCCACCGCGTTCTCCGGATCTAAATCCACTAGATTTTTTTATTGGGGATGTTTGAAAGATAAAGTTTATTGTAAACCAATACGATCTGAAGAAGAATTACGGCAACGTGTATTCGACGCAGCTCGGACCATATCGGATATAAGTTTAAGAAAATTGAGCAGAAATTTTATCAGACGATGTAATTTGTGCATAAGAGTCCGAGAGAGACAATTCGAACACTTATTGTAAATAAATTTAAATTATTAAAATAAACCAATGAAAGTTAAACATGTTTTTATTGTTAACTGAACTTTTATTCGGCCATCAGCCAACAATACCCTTCAAAAGGTAGATAAACATTATTTCCATCTCTTTCACTCTCGCACATTTGGCTAATGATAAAAGGATCAGGTAATAAATGAGATATCGTAGTGTATAGCATTATTTTTGCATCTTGCGGGGTTCCTAGTTCTGATTTAGTTCAATAGGGCACGTTAAAGTGATACGAATTCCTATCTTATTGCAGTGTATTGTACCATTTCTGAATCTGCATAACATGCTCAACTTTTCCACGTTATTTGCTCGTTTCGTTTCTAGGATTTTTTTTTCACGACAGGTGGTCAAAGTTGAAATTATTTTTTTGCTGAAAATTTAAATCGAGATAAATCCCGTATTTTTCAGCATTTTACTCAACTTGTTGACAAAATAACATTTCAAAAATCTTAATTAACTATTCATGGCTCCATACACATAAAAAAAACTAACTTCGAGAGCTTTCTAAGTGAATGCTGGCAGTAGCACTGTTAAAAAAAGGGAAAATTCAGTAAAATCTTTATTTTGGCAATAACTCGAAAACCGTGCAACTTTTACTGGGGTCATGTTAGGCTGGTTCGGTGCCTCATACGCTGACCTACCCCTGGTGTCACTGTGACGTGTCACTTCTGGGACACCCTGTATATGAACTCTTCCCAGGTGTCAACTCCGCATCCGCTGAGCGATCAGGACGCCAATCAGGAGTGTGAGGAGGACATGAACAACTTCTGGTCAACAACTGCTGGCACGTTCCAGTTCTCCCTCGACGACCTGCCTCAGGAACTCCAGTACATATACCAATTGGGCAGTGTGAGGACTAAATCCATTAGTAGAAAGCTTTTAAGTAAGCTTGTTTGCTTAATTTGACCACCTGAGTGGTTCAGTTGGTTGATATGTCGGTCGCCACGCAGAGGTTTTCGGGTTCGATTGCCGGCCAACCAGAAATTAAAATGATGAATTTTACTTTCTGTTACGGGTATGGGTATAGTATGTATAATAAGTATGTATTAAAAAACTAAATAAGTTGTTTATCAGTTATCTAACACAAGCTTTGCTTATTTTGGGGCTAGAGAGCGCTATGTAATTTGTCCAAGCATATATTTATTATAATTTATTTATTTATTATTACGACCTTTGTTTTATAATGATTTTGCATAAAACGAGAAGATTTTTCGATATAGATTTTTTTTCCTTTGCAACTTGCAGGATCAGTGATCTCTATCTAATTGCTTAATAATTTGTTACGATATTAATTATTCCAGTCCAATTCCTTCAAAAGCAGTCTCTATTCCCCAGGAGTTAAAGAACACCACCCGGCCCGACGTGCTCTACCATTTGCTGCAGTGTCTCCAAGTGTTGGTGCTGAATGTGGAAGCGCTCACCCAGCACCAAGGCTTTTTGCTCTGGTGCCAGGAGAACCTGTTTATAGACAAGTGAGTTTCTAGAAAACATAGTATTGGGGCGTGAAATAATCGTGTATTTTTGTAAGAACTTTATTATACCGTATGTGACGACACTATTTCGGCTAAAGGTTGGCCGAAACCGAAGCCGGACGTTCGTTCGGACACTGTTGCGACTGCAGAAGACGCCGCAAACCGGGAATGTCGAACTGTCAATTAGGGTCGTGACAGTGCGTGTCACCAAAATTTAAATTATGAATTTTTATTTCTGTCACGGGTCTGGGTGTAGTATTAATAATAAGTATGTATTCACAAAAAAGTATATAAGTAGTCCATCAGTTATCTACCACCCATAACACAAGCTTTGCTCACTTTGGCGCTAGGTGGCGCTGTGTGAATTTGTCGAAGCATACTTCATCATCACAACCCATAATAGTACACTGCTGGACTTTGGGCCTCTCTCACAAAAGGGGAGGTTATTGCCATAATCTCCACGCTTTGCAGGCGGGTTGGAGATCGCAGTGTTGCAAACATAACAATGGAAAATACTGCTGCCCATTTTCCAGTTTACGGAGACTCTAGATCTTTTGTCTCTAAACATTAGTCGCTTTGTACGACACCCACGAGTGTGATGGGTTGGTGCTATTCTACTCTACCGGACACCACACGAAGCTTACTTATTGTTTATTTATTTATCTGCATTACAACGTGTTTCTCCACACAAGTTTCTGGGCGGTCTGCGACGCCGCCCACTCGCACCTCTGCTCGGTGGCGGTGCCCACTCTCCTGCACTGCGTGACCATGCACGGCGGCGGCGACGTTTTCTGCAACCTCGTACGCGACCAGTTCCACCACAGGGACCACCGGGTGCGGTTCACGGCTGTGGAGCGGGTCACTGTCATCATCAGGTGAGGAGACATCCTGGGTCCTACTAATGTTGTGATGCTAATGTTATGAATGGGAAAGTTTGTAAGGATTTTTAGATCTTTGGATACCTGTTACTCCTTTACATAAAAACTGCTGATTTCGATGTAATTTGGCGGTAATCTAGCTTATAGCCTAGAATAGCGCAGGCTATTATTACTCACAAAATGCAATGTGGTACCTACAGAAATGTCCAACCAACGGAAATTTTAAATAAAATAAATAAGTAATTCACATATGATCACTAGAAACGCTACAACATAACCCAAAAAGATAAAGACAGAAAAATATCATCAAAATATCAACACGTAACATTACACACAAACTGATACATTTTGGAGCTGAAGGTTGAGCCGGCCTATGCATATACGACTGCAGGAGGGTTATCATTCAAACCTCCCAACTGAGTGTTTTCTAATGTCACGTGCTGCGTAAGCCCCTGAAATACTTGGAAAACAGGTGTTAAAACCGGTATCAGGAAAGTGATACCGCGCTCGGCCTAGGACTGACGATGGGTTGACATCGCCGAATCGCATGCGAATTCCAATGGCCCACAACGTGAGAATGCTGACGACCTGGCGAACTGGAGGAAGAAAAGTAGGAAAGCGGACCCTGACATAAGCCGGGAGAAATGCTAAGATGATTATAATGATCGCTTTTTAATACATTAGTGTTGAGTCTCGAAGAGGGAGCCTAATCTAAACGTATGAATGCTGACCAGTGCATTTGTTGACTTTACTCACATACAAACATCAGTTACAAATAACAACGGACTACTACATACAACAATGAGCAAAACCATTGGTGAATGTTGACAACTGGTTTCGTCCAGATTCATGGACGGCTCACCGGTCCGGACCAGTTCCGCTCTGCAGACGGCGCTGGCTACAGCGTTCTGCTACCTAATCTCCAGTATGGATGACATCAACGTGTATGTGGCTCAACGAGCCACGCTGTACCTGGGCACGGTGCATGATAACGCTATTGAGGTACGTGCGAATATTAGGGTCTACTCTTGTAATCCGTGTTCCGAGGTGGGTACAGTCATACAGCTTATTAGCTGACCAGTTAGTCCGTATTGTCGTGGATTAGGATTATTATATGGTCATCCAATTCTTTGTATGACTGTGCAATCATCGTACGGAAAACGGTACCTAACTGACCTATCGTATCATTTGACGACCTGAGTGGCTCAGTGGTCAATATGCCAGTATGCCACACAAGATTCCCGGCCGGGCAGAAATTGAAATGATGAATGTTAATTTCTGTTACGGGTCTGGGTGTTCTATGTATAATAAGTATGTATTTAAAAGTATATAAGTAGTTTATCAGTTATCTAGCACCCATAACACAAGCTTTGCTTACTTTGGGGCTAGATGGCGCTGTGTGAATTTGTCCACGATTATTTATTAATTTATTTAGACCTTCCCCAAACAGGTGCGATATAACGCACGATATCATCTCATGCGTTCTTGTGATAATGCGTTCCGCGTCGGTTCCAAACTGCTGCGTTATTTATCGCCATTTGTTTACACAATTTCAAGTTTGTGCACACAACACAATACTTACTAAAAACAAATATCGCAAGAACGTATAACTCAGGACCGCAAGCGTTCTAAAACAATCATCTGGCGTATTAACGCCACTACCACACGGGACATTAGACCCGGTTGTGCTCTCGCACACAAGGGCCCCGCGTCCGCCTTGACCATAATTCAGGATTTGGCAGATCTAGTACTTGCAGTAGAGCAACTGCCATCTGATCTCCGTGTCGCTGTTACCAGGGGAACCTGAATAGATTGAATCATGGCTACACATTCAGCCGCCATAATGTACAGGTTTCATCACGATGTTTTCTCTCACCGCAAGACCATCGGTTAGTGTACATAGCTCAGGCGCCAGCTCATAGCAACTTGTGCTAGCCATAGCACAAGTTGCTCTTGCGCGCGATAAGCGACAAAAAGCGCGACATAGATATTGCTATCTCTTTCATCTTAGTATTGAGAGAACGCAACAGATGCTCTCACGCGGCGCGAGCGGTGTCGCGGTCACAGATATGCTAGGGTTTCAGAAAAGAGTCATTGGTACATGGCGGCAAAGGGGTTCCAACCCGGTACCTCTCGCTTGCAAGTCGGCCGCTTACCCATTTGGGCACCGACGGCCTGTTGCTTATACGTCATCATTGTCCATGCAGTTGCTGCTCTTCTGCTTGGAAACCCAATTCGACCTGGTGATAGTGGACCGGCCCATGGTGCTGCAGTCCATATACCAGCTGCACAACACACTCAGCGACCGGCGCATACTCACCTGGGAGTTCTTCCTGAACCGCTTCGAGGCATTGTACCTGGAGGCCCACATTACGATGACGAAAACCGTCGATTTCACGTACCTTAGAGGTTTGTTGGGCGGCTGGAATTGTTTATCGTGTTTTGTTATTAAGTAGTGTCGAAAGTCGGTTTATTCTCAATTCAATTCATTTGTTTGCATATAAATATGGTACATACGTGGTCTTAATTCTATGAAGTCTCACATATTTAGTCATTTTACATGACATGCAAATCCTATATTATATTATATATTTATTTGTCACATGTCTACCATTAAATTCTAAAAACTCCTTTATTGTGTAAAATACATACTGCATAAGCCAATCATGCCCATCAAAGCCCTTTTAAATGCATGCGGAAGTACCTCTTTTATTTCGTTTGGAATTTCATTAAATACCGTTATTTTACTCTCGTTGTGCATAGTTTATTTAGATTTTTGTTTATTTATATTTTATGTTTTAATTTGGTTGTTTGCTTTTTAACAGGTTGACGTTCATTAGGTGATTATTGTGTCAAGGTAAATAGAAATATTTTTATTTGTTTTGTTTTTTAATAAATTAGTTTTTTTCATTTATTTCGTTTTAAGGCAGGTGTAATTTTAAATACTAAGGGCGATAAGCACCAAATTAAGCACGAGATAAACAAAAATATTCATACAAATTGACGTTAACGTCATTCTTAAATGTGTTTAAGATTTTAGTGCAAGAGGAACTAATTAGAACTCCCACTCCCGAAACGAATAGGCCTTTGCCAGTAGTTTTTTTAGAACTAAGCAGACGGTACAAAACCTAACGAGTGGGAGGCTTTTGGGTAGACTTATGTCCAACACCTGAAGGGTTTCTCTAAAGAGGGGCGGCAATGTTATCTTTTCGTTACTCACGGCAACAGTGCAGCTAAACATCAATAGAAAAAATTACTATTAATGGTTGCCGGAACGTCAGCCTCTGTACAATAGCCACATATTGCGCTAAACATCTCGCCCATTTAGAAGCTCATTAACAACCTGCATTCACCTTGTCTCGATCCTGAACTGCTTTCCCTGAAACCTTCAAGATATGAGCCCACAGCTATCTCGAAAGGCCGGCAACGCATTTGCGACTCCCTTGGTATACACGAGTGTGCTCTCGAGCTCGATAAGCGAGTACGTAGATAATGCTATCTCTTTCATCTCAGTATTGAGAGAGGGAAACAAACGCTCTCTCGCAGTGCACACTTGTGCACTACCCAGCCAGCTTTCTCGTTTGCCTCTCTCTCCATAATGAAAAAATACAATGTATTAACTTAGGAGAAATTACCTAATATCATTATAAACTATAATTTGCAACTAATATTCCCCCACAGAACTGGTGAGCAGCGATATAAGCGCCGAATGGTTCATATACAAGGTGAACCGTGCAACGCAAGCGCTTAAGTCCTCCATCAACGAGGCGCCGTCGAACACTCTGAGTGCCTCGTTTGGCACCAAGTGGCCTTATAAGAGGACAATATCGGCGCCTGCGACGATGCCGCCACATCAGGAGACGAGGCATGGTGCGTATTGATAATGTTAACTGCAACTTTTGTAGGCAGTATATGTTCTAAAATAAAATTTTAAAAATCATGACAAGTTGTTATTGCGCGGTGTGGTACCTACTCATCAAGACTCTTCCGAAGAGCCCAAACACGGCGTGGTTATCTTATTGCGTTCATTAGTTCCGACTCCATCATCAGACCAGCTCCATGGTACCATATTAATGCATTGTCATCCAAGTTACATAGGTTTATTTAAATTCAGCTTAAACAGATACTAACAAATGATAAAATATTGAAATACGCAGTAGGAAACGCTGCGACCTATTAGATTTCGGCCTCGCATTGTCTATCTATGTAATATTATTACATTTGCCTGAATCATTCCACTGTTGGGCAAAGGCCTCCCCCCGAATCTTCCACTCTTCGCGATCAAGTGCCAATATCGGCCAGTCACTTTCGAAGGCCCGGAGCTCGTCTGTCCACCCTTTTTTGGGTCTGCCGATAATATAAAGAGAAAATATTTGTATTGTATTTTTGTTTGAATTGAACAAACTCAAAAACTACTGGACCGTTTTTTTTTCACTAATAGAATGATACATTATTACGGAGTACATAGGCTACTTTTTATCCCGTAAAAATGATAGGTTTTTACCTGAAAGTTGTTTACAGAGATCCAAATAGCGCACGGAGACCTGAAAGTCTGAAATATATTTGTTGTTTACATACTACCGGCTTATCCTGTTTCGCCTACTCCCTCATCTACGCTATGTAAACGGTCTGTTTACATAAAAGTGCCTCAAAATACACATGTCTGTCCGCAGAACGCGAGAAAGTGTACTCGCGTCAGTACTCAGCGCCGCTGCTCAAGCGGAAGACTTCGCGCTTCGGACTGGGACAGCTGCTTACAGCGCCACAGCCGCAGGGCTCCTCGCAACGCACCAGCACGCATGGTACGGACGTAGCTAAGCTAAATGGTCATACAATCAAGTTAAATGACAATCCAGAATGGACGGAACAACTATTGTAAGATGATTCAAAAATCTTATTGCTCCGATATAAAGTGCACTTCGATACGGACACAATTCCCGACAAATGTCTCTTATTTAATTAAGCAACGCTCCCAGTCCGGAAACCGGATGGGTGGCCGTTTCGTACTTTCAGGCTAGTCGCTATATGTGAGCCTTTTAATAACGTTGGCGATGCGAGATTTGTTAATATCTTCCGCGGGTACCCTGAGAGTGGTTGAACAGTCTTGGGAGCCGATTGGCACCCCGTGACGGAATTACGGTTACAGCTACCAATGGGTTACTTCGTTATAAGGAATGTCTTCGGGCTCCAGGTGTGGAACAGCGTAACATCCATATGTTGACGACATTCTACCTATGCGCACTCTGCGTTTTTTTAACTCTTTTCTGATGCGAACAGCAATGGACTGGAACTAGCTGCTTGCACATGTTTTCCGTGAGCGCTACAACTTGGGTATTTGTAAGACAAGACTGAATAGGTATTCAATAGACAGGTATGCTCCGCCGTAGGCTGCATTTGCACTTAACATCAGGTGAGATGGCAGTCAAATACCTGACTGTTTTCTATAATAAAAATAATGTTTATTAATCTCCCTACACAGAATTCCTCCATTCGGTGTCCGCAAGGTCCACCGAAGACACTGTCTCCTCTACGGCGCCGAAAGCCGTAGACCTGGAAGAGGCCGATCGCGAAACTACAAATCTCCTGGTCTTCTTGCTCATGCAGTTTCTGTCAAGGTATCCTTATATTTGTAAAGTACATTTCAATAGAAAAAAAAACAATTCCTGACCCTAGTCCGACTGCATAACTTAAATGGAACGTAAACACCATCTCATCAAGACCTGGGGGTCTGAAAAGGCCACATTAGCGTCTCATATTATGATTCATGTTAGACTGCCACAAACTTATCTGACCCGGTGGCCAAAACTGGCACTAAGTAACGCCATTTTGAATTGTCATGTCAATGTCAACAATAGCGACGCTGTATGCTGTATGTGGCCTTTTTAGACCTCCTGATGGGTGAAATGGCGATATCGTTTGCGGTTGGAGTGAGGGAGATGGCGACGCATCGTAACAAGATGGCGACGTTCAATTTGAGTTAGCCGAAGGGGACTAGGTCAATATTTTCATTGGCGCGCTTAAATGTTTTCCTTTAGGCTATTGATAACTAAATCCTTCCAAATCGTCTATGAAACTCGTAAATAAACGTTTTTGTACGTACTCAAGTATGTTATAACTCTTTGGCATGCAGGTCGGACCAAGCTCAGCCCAACGACGAGAAATCTACATCCAAAACCCAAGAACTAGTTGTCAGACACCTCTTTCTACTGCTTGGATACAACACCGTGGAAAAGTGCTTCCATATATCGCCTCACACACTCAGGTAAGTAACTTAACTGTTTTTGAAAACGAAGAAATAAAATACTTTGCACTAAACTTGGGCGACGCTAAGTTGACGCCTTAAGATATTCCTAAGCATTTAGGAGTCACAAAATCGATGTCGTGAAGTTAATAAATATTGCCCGCTGAGACCCTGGTGTCTATTATGGCCAGGCCATGTTGGGTCTCGAACAATTTTCTATTTGCAGTTTTCCAGGAGCTTTCATTCCTAAGCTCCCACTAGAGGATACAGTCAACAGTTTTCTTAATAATGGTATGAAAAACGGGATTACAAACATAACAAAAAATAGAATTATTATCTATCAAGTTTAAGGCCAGGTTGTGTAGTTGTAGAAAAGCTACATATTTTTTGCATATACATAATGTAATATTTTTGTATCACACAAAGAAATACAGATGAGAGACACTTAGCAAATAGGCAAATTAAATAAACTCTAGATATTTTACGCCGTTTATTTTAAACACGTTCTACTAAAACGCTGTATTTTAAAATGAAATATGGTATATAAGAATTTTTAGTTTTACCATGATAATGAGAGCGCCATCTCTTGATCATTGTTGATACTTGAAAACTGTTACGACGGGTTAAGAGAGACTCGAGTTTTTGTTTCACTTAAGGTTTGTGTCTGTGCAATGATTTTTCTTAATTTTAAATAATTTAAGCGACAACTTAAGCGTCGCCTAAGTTTAGTGCAATCGGTCATTGATTTCAATCGAAGATATGTGTGTAAAACCTGATTTTTATGTTCTACAGGCAGTCGTCGATCTTCAACGCGTTCATTGCCAACCTACCTCAAGTGTTGGATCAGAACTACGTGATGGGTGCGAGTATATCGGAATTCACTTTGACGTTGTTACAGGTAGAGCAACCTCAACTTAATTTGTAGATCATAGATTTTAACTACTTGTTATTTGTATTACTAACAAAAATAAATAAATTTTAATTAATTATTTTACGCACAATTTTGTGCCAATATATTTTCTACATAACATCGACTTATATATTCCTACTTGTATTGTATATTTCTACTTGTATTTTCTGTGAACAATAACCTGTTCAATAAAATATTTATAACAAATAAATAATCGCTGAAAAGGGCGATCGCTGCATTGTCTATTAAATTATCTCGGAAAAACGTTAATTATTAAAAGCACCAGCATAGTTTTTGCGTAAATCGCCGAGGATCGCCAATCGCTGACTTAAACCGCTTGTCACATACAACAATTTGATACATAGCTTACAATAATATAAGAACCTATAGCGACATCAACAAATTCATTAAGTGGCGTTATTGGTTCCATATTTGCCGCTAGATGGCGTTGTTTTTAACACCGCTCGGGGCTTCTTGATACATGTGTTTGACCCGCACTTGTTACCAACAGTACTGCGGTGGGCCGTCGTCGTCTCCGTCGGTGAGCACTCCGACGCACTCATTGGCTGCACTGAATCCCCACGTGCGTCGCCATTGGCTGATGGCGTTGCTGGTCGTACTGTATAAGGTAGGCAACAGTAGATTTTGATAGACATGCACTGGTCTTTTCTTTACTTTTTTATTATTTTTGTGGCCATTTCCCACAACCCCTTCAGGTTACCAGAAAAGGGCAAGGGAAGACGCTCACTCATTCTCCTTGTCCACAGTTCCACTACGGTAGCGGGGTGATATGCGGCCAGGTGCAAACGCTAGTGCGTATAGTGCTGAACACCGTGGAGGCTCAATACCATCAGTGCAAGCGCATACCGCCAATGGTCGTCATGCCGCAGGCGAAGGCCAGAGGTGGGTAATGGTAGATACCACGAAGCGTTATCGGTAAAAAATGTAGCCATCATTCGTTTAATGATAACGAGTCAATACAATAATGGGTGTTCATGTATTTATACTATGTATTTGTTTAATATAAACCTGTATTTTACTATACTGGTATAGCGTAAATATAATTTATTTTTATTATTCCCATATCCTTTTATTGAATGATGATCGAGTATAGATTAATAGCTGTAGTTATTTATCTGTAATTGGCTCGTAATGTTGACGATAACTTTTCGTTGAATATTGGAATTGGATTGAAATAACGCAATATAATGTTAAATAATAGTTCACACTTCAGGCCCACACTGGAATGTGGAATAGCCGAACAAAAAATATATATTTCACCGTAAGATTGTGAAAGTCCCAAATTTATAATCTACCATAGTCAGATACGTCAGAATAAACTATCAAAATATACAGTGAACTCCAGCAACATTCGCCAAATCACACATGCACGAAGTAAAGCGTAAAGGTTTAAAGTCGGTCTGATATTTTTTGTGTTCGACCCAGTAACAAATGTAACAGTTCACAACATTTCGACAGTCTGCAACCTATCGGTTATAGACTAGCGGTGTTCACAATCTTGCGGTTTCACAAACGCAACCCCACACCCTGGCTCACAGATCTGAGCCAGCCGTCCCTGAAAACGGAGCACGACCCTCCGGCGACGACGTCCACGGACCGCCCGGCCACGAGTCCGCTGCCAACGACCTCCAAGGCGAAGCTGCCTCACAAGTCGCCCGCGCACATGCCCACGCACTGGGAACAGCCGCGGCCGCCTGTCAAGTTAGTTGGGTTCCAATACGCGAACAGCAATCCATAGGTGCGGTGACTGCTTTCCATCAGGCAGGCCGTGAGCTTGCTTGTGGTCTTAGTGGCATAAAAAAGAGAGTGTAAAAGAGAGAGTTTTCTATATTTCAAAATCTTCAAGGCGTTATTGAGTAGGTCTGTTGTCAAAATACTGCCATGGTATTGGACTGAAACAACTTCTGTAAATTGACAAGTGTTTCCTTTGGACATGGGATCGTTCAAGAGGTATATTGGTGGTCTCTTTTTAGAGGCGGGCAACGCATTTGTAGCGCCCCTGGTGTTGCTAATGTCCATAGGTGGCGGTGACCACGCACCATCAGGTTGCCTGCTTGCCTGTTTGTCTGTCGTATAACATAAAAATAATACTGCTATGCTTATTGGACGGAAACCACGTCTGTAAAATGACAAATTGTAATTAATAATTTAGACATCAGACCGCACTTCTCAGTAGCGCTATCTGATCGATTTTGGGATCCCGTAAGCCTTCATTGGTTCGCACACAGACAGTATTTTGTATTTGCAAACATAAATTGTTTGCTATATAAATTATCCTGACAGTTCTGTTAGAATATCTTCCCTTTACTACTTTAACATAAAGCAGGTACCAGCAATGGAGTTTGGAGCAAGAGTCGTCGGAGAGTGAGCTCATCGCGATCCCCGAGACCAGTGACAAGTCAGACACAACCGTCCATGGCAGCACGGCTCCGGTGAATATACATAAATAAGAGTAAAAGAAAATGATTATGGTCTGTATAGTGCCAAGGCCCCTTATAAGTAAGTATCCAATAAGTTAGCAGTTTATTTAATTATTGAATAAATCACAGATGTAACGCTTAACTGAGTAGGTTTCTACGGTATACTGCAGGTGGAGGTGAAAATAAAATTGAGGTGCACTAGTAGAAAGTAAATAATGCACATCGGCTAGTTTTGGTTTCGTTTTTACTCACGGGAGTTGCTCGATTAAGCCGACATCTGCAACAGAGTTTTTGCTGCCACCCAATTGAGGCTATCAATGACGTCTAACGTAAAGCAAATTTCCACTATTGGAGCTTGAGGGGCCCGTGGTCAAAATTTGCCGTACTATTGTTCAGAACGAAAAGTAGATAGTTGCATTTTGTTGGGGACACGTTACCTTTCAGTGGCGCCCACTGTGAGCAAAAATATAGCCTCTCCAACTCACCATGAGTTTGAAAATAAGAAGCACATTTTATAAAACCTGTTTGCTACCTACAGGGTTCTTTCGACGAGCCATCTCACTACGAGGATCCGCCTAAAGTGGAAACGCCCGCCCTTTCACACCCGCCGCTCAGCAAAATTGTACGGGTAACTTATCTACCTCATAGAATATCTACATTACAAATACAAACAAAACATAAACCTTGGGCCCGTATAAATAAATCAAGATGAGACAAGTGCAGCCAATGCGAGTTAGTTCGTGGTATTTTCTCTTTCGTTTCATTATCTCTTTGGCTCTATTTCGTATCCATCGGTGATACCACGGACTAACACTAATCTCATATCTTGAGAGAGTATCGGTTTATTAATACGGGCCTTCCACATCATAGACATATAATACGTGGTGCGACAAATATCAATTATATTATTATGTTTTTCTAAAGGCGGCTGTTGGGTCCCGGTCGGCACACCAGCTGTCCACCAGCTCATCCGTGTCCATTGGCAGCGATTCGTCCAATCTGTAAGTGCATTTGCGTTCATACAGAAGTTAAGGCTAGCCTCTATTCCACAAGGCCCACCAAACTTATGTCGGCACTGTTCCCACCTTGTTTGTTTGATACACCTCTCTTTGTGTGCGTCGTTCGTTACAAATGTTGGTGGATCTTGGGTTAAAATCACCATCTGTAGCCGTGTAAACTTCAGAAGATATACTTTGGTTCGACTGGCTTATTATTTTGTCACGTTTATTTTCGTTTTGTAGATTTATTGTAGTGTTTTTTATTTTGTGAATACCCGAAGTTAGAATATATGGATATAAAATTTTTATTTACTGTGTCTCGTCAGTATTTCGTGAGAAATATTTTGGATAAGATTGGGATACGTGGGAAATAGGTGCCTAAACCTGCCGGTATCAGGAAAGAGGTTAACTTCTTGTGATGGATTGACATCGTTGCAAAAGCAAACTGATGCTGTTATTGACTAGGGACTGTGATACTTCATCATAGTTAAAATATATATTGTAATCTCCATTTGTACTCCATAAGATTACGAGTAGTTAGTTTACATGGGTCGAAATTGAAACTAGAGATTCCTTAATAAGCTAACAAATGTAATGTCCGTGTGATTTAGGAAATCCACGCCAATGAGCGGCCAGTCAGTGGAGATATGGCCTGACCCCCAAGGACAGCAGACTAAGATACTCGGCAAGCAGAAACGGGTCATCGGTAAGTAATATAAAACAAGTAAACTTTATGAATTATTACTACAGCTGTGAGTTTGTACAAAATATATACTTGTTAGATAATGAGGTTGGTTCTGTAATACTTCTTTCTTGTGATGTTCAGCAGTGGGCAGCAGCACATCACCAGATACGGCGCCGTCGTCTAATGGAGACGGAAACTACACATACTTCGTGGGTCCAGGTGTTTATCTTCAAATACTTATGGTCCATATCAGTTATTCCCGTTGTTCCCAAAAGTTACCTGTCTCTTTTACACTCGTGGTTAGTTGCAACGAGTGTAAAAAAGATAGGTAGCTTTGGGGGACAACGGGAATGTTCGATCTATGTTTATCATATCATATGATAAACATAGACTATACACTATAGACATAAACATAAACAAAGACACATTCACTACACTGTCTTAAGTGTCTGCACCTTTGGCAGTCTTAATTTCTCCTGGTTGACTATTCTAGCTTTAAGTCCGCCGCTATTTTGTGCATATAATACTTAAATATAGTATATATTTTTTCTCAGAGAAACTGGGGGGCGGGTACGCGTACGCGTCGCCTGAGTCGCCACTGTCCAAGATGGAGGTGGCGTGGAACGTGCCGCCGCCGCTGACGACGCCGCCTCACCACCACCACCATCACCCACCACAGTTCCATATACCGCCGCCAGAGAGGTATACTCATTTATTGGTATGCCATTGCAAATCGTATAACAATATTATTATAGAAACATCACAAAGTAATTTTCTCCTTCAAATTCTTTATCCAGAGGATTGTGTAATTTTTAAGAGTGAATAGGTCAGCCAGGTCTCCACTATATTTTCTAAGCAGTAAGTTCCGAGCAATGTGTCCGCCTGCAATTTTTATTACCAGTTTTCGGGGTAGACTGGTAGATAAAGCTACGTAGCTTCAAGTCCACCTTTGTACTATTTTGTGAATAAAGTATTCAATAAATAAATAAATGTTTTCAACATCCGGCACGGCGGCTCCACACTAACACACAGGCGACACATAGTTGATACTCCGTCCGCATCCAATTCGTACGCGGTTGTATTGGCTTCATCCCTTCTGGGCAACGAAAAACCCATTGATTTTGTTGTGGGGTTGACGACAACTCCCAAAGTCTTAGGCGGGTTAGAAATCCTGCTGATTACTCGCGTCTGAAATCATATTCTGCTTCATCTCATCTTTGTGTGTGCACAGGTTGTTACCCATCGGACCCAAGCCCAACAAGGAGCAGTATCCGGTGTTCAATGCACTCGTGGACAGAGTTCGGGAAGTGTTAAGTTTACCAGGTAAATTTCTACCATGATTCCGCCATTTTATTGTAGAATCAGTCTGTCGATATATTTTTTAATTTTGATGCACATTTCACCATCAGTTCGAGAGTTTCTTCCGAAAGGGTTTGTGTTTACTTTCCCCCCCTTTTTTCTGAAATACACCCGTGCAAGGCCATCATCATCACAGCCCATAACGGCCCACTGCAGGACTTGGGACCTCTCCCACATGTCGCTAGTCGCTAGTCTGACAATAGTTTGTCTTCACAGACGACTCTACCGACAAGACTGACTCGAGTAGGTCCGAGCCGGAGCCCGCGCCGACGCCCACGCCTTCGTCATCCTACCGCCCGCAGGAGCTCACCAAGAAGCCCAGTAGCGAAGGCACCAGGTATTTCCGATGCCTACTAGCTATCATCCACTTTTGTGATTCAAAACTTTGTATCACAATTGACAATACGGTCACTTCCTGATACGGCGCTAGCTGGTAGGTTTCGAATAACAAAAATCCGGAAATTGACTAGATGAAAATGTAAATTGTGAAAGTAAGTTATGATTGTAGAGCTTCAATAAAAGTTTAGTAGAAAAGGACGAAAGCACGTAAGTGCCCCTGCTAAGCTGAGCAAAAAGTAAGGGGCACTGCCTGCCTATTCTCAAAGAGTTTCGTCGAATATTCTGATCCTCACATTAGACTGGGGTTGACGTTGGGGGTTTAAGTTGGCTTTTTATGAACTATTATCACAAATCACTTCTCTGAACTTTATATTTATCATTTTACTAAACACTAAGATAATTTTTTCTTGTACTAAATGACGTAGGATAACCTTTGGCGCTCTCACAGTCACATTTATTTAAAACAACTTTACAGTATTACAGTGTTAACCAATTCACTGAAAGCTATAGAATATATTTATGCCTACTTTATGACACAGGCTAAGCTGAAAAGGAGTCTCCAGCAACCATAGCTTTAAGGTACTTTTTGATAATGAAATAAAAAAAAATTATTAATTTATGTATGATGTATCCGGTGCGCAGGTCCCGCGGTGCGTCCCCTAGGCGGTTGGCGCGGCAAGCGGCGCAGATGGGCTCGCCGCCGGCGGCCATGCCCGAAACGGCGGATACGCTCGCCGCTAGGCCACTCAGCACGGGTAAGCTGACACTGTTGCTGGTTGCAGTCATGACAATGACGATGATGGCGGCTACTGATTATGTCCTATGGACAAAAAATGGAAATATATATGAACGTGTACTTGACAAAGCTTTTACGAGGATTTAAAAAGTAACTACTCGTCTAGATTATCTACATACATACATACATACTCACGTTCGTATTCCATAGGGATAGGCAGAGACTATCAGGTGCCACATTGTGGCATTGTGGCGTCAGGAACATAGCTTGACACCTCACCCACTACGCTGACACACCACTCTCTCACCTCTTCCACACCGATTGAGGGTACTCCTGTTCTGCCCTTTTTGGAGCAGATCATTTATGTGATCTGAAAATAAAATCTATTTTTTAATGTAATTTAGTCGGTTACGTTCTCAGGGAACATAAAATGTAGGCTGAATACCTAGATGCCTTTAACAAATTCAAAATTTAAATTTTCCTGTTTATATTTATGTGTAATTATTTTCCCGCTAAACAGAATATTTTTTTCTAATTGTTGTTATGTTGTTGTTGTTGGTTGACGGTTAATTTTGTAACCTTAAATAAAGGTAACCAATACTACAAAATACAATTAATTTTACGGAAATTCGAATGATTTCCAATAGATCACATGTCATTCAATATTTGCAAAATTGAGGTACGTTTTACGTACCGATAATCTTTAATATTCGGCTGTAAACATCTTCCAAATAGCACAGCAACTTATCTGCTCTAAACCCGGTCCACCCGGAACAACTCTAAATATTACATTTCTCATGCCGCTTTTATTCGTTTTTGCATTCATTTCGAAAATAAATGTCCAACACAGCAAAAATCTAGAAATATACACATATCAACTTAAACATAACAACAACAAAACAACGATAATGTCCAGACGAAGTCAGTTTGACCACAGATAGGTGTGGAATATTTGAGTTTGATAGTAATTTAGTGTGACCAATTTAGGCAAGAGTAGTAGTTCCCAAAACATTCTGTTCACGACTTTCTTGCCAAACTATAGGTATTCAGCCTACATTTCGCCGTGTCTCGGCGCCCGGCAAAAAATTATAAAATAAAATTATTGCATAATGATTAAAAAGTTATTTTTCGATACAGCTGTAATGAAAATAATATGGGAGATGCTGTATCGAAAAGTAATTTTTAGACGCGTAGATACAACAGAACTGACTCGCAGCTTACTTCCAGCTAAGTTGAGAAAATTATAGGTACGAGATTTTAACATAAAAATATGAGTGTAGATAAAGTAGTGTATGCAACTGCATATAATTAGGTATTAAAACACTCGTGTCAAACTATTATCATACTCGGCTACGCCTCGTAAGATAAACAGCCACTCATGTTTTAATACCCCCTTTTATATGACAGTTGCATAAACTACTATTTTAAAATTCCATAGACTGGCGTGAAAAAAGCGTATCCTCGAACGACTGTTTTCGAACATGTAATTGGAACATAACGCTATGAGTGTAGATAAGGTGTCCACCTACCTGCCTGGTAACAGAAAGCGGCGCGGAGACCTGCGGCGGGTGGTGGGACGAGGAGACGCGGCAGGAGCGGCGCGCGGCGCACGCCGGCGCCATGCCCCGCCCGGACACCACCATGTGCTACCGATGTGGGTATCCCCCTATTAGAATCATTCGTTTTTATGTACACGTTACACGTCAATACTGCATACGGAAGAGCGTCGGTGGCCGAGCGGTTAGAGTATCTGACTCATAAGCCAGAGGTCCCGGGTTCGAATCCCGCTCCGGCCATGTACCAATGACTGTTTTCTGAATTATGTACATTAGTTGAATACTAACCGATGCTCTTACGGTGAGGGAAAACATCGTGATGAAACCTGCACATTCAGGCGGCTGGATGTTTAACCATGATCCAATCTGGTCAGGTTCCCCTGGTAGCATGGTCATGGAGGTCAGATGGCAGTCACTCCACTGTAATTACCTGACCTACCAAATCCTGGATCATGGTCACGGTGGACCCTAGTGCCTCGTGCGCGAGAGCACAACCGAGACATTAACGCCAAGATGATTATTATTAGAATCTTTCATTTTGATTAACCTCCCTATCCAGCGGGGCAACGCAGGCTGCGTTGCCCTGGGCACCTTTCCTAATTTGGGGGACCTGGCTCAACTCTTTTATCCTTAGGTTAGTCAGGGGTTTCCCTATCCCATTAATGGACAGATTGTACTCATTTCTATGAAGAAATTTCTTCGAGCGGGTCCACAGCAAAGAATGAATAGATAGTTACTGAACGAACGATAATGTTCCTCATGCCCGATTTCATCGTCATCTCCCAAGTTTTAATTTCCTGCTAAAAATATTAGTGACAAAAAATCCCTTAAACTTAACCGATGAATGGTGAAATCCGGCATCAAACTTCTGTATTTTTTTATCCAATTTGGAGATAACTCTACTTCCGCTGAAAACTTACGTTTTTAGTGATAACATTTCATCGGGTGACGCGTATGCTCATTTGGCTGCCTCTTATGAAAAAGAAAAATGCAGGTGCGGAATGCGGCACAGCAGTGGAGGAGTACAGCGACGAGGAGTTGGGGCTCTGCATCATCGTGTTGGCGACCTTCGTGCATCGGGAGCCGGCGGCCGCGGCTCCCATGCTGCCGGCTTTGCTGCAGAACGTTAGCCGGTGAGCTGACATGTCACTGTTTTGTTGTTTTTTAGGGCCGATTGTTCAATCCTCAGATAAAGTTTATTTGCCCGATAAAGTAATACACCGCCAAATTAAAACAAACTATAATCCTTTACAATTATGAAGTAATTATACAATTTTATTTTAGTCGCATAATAACTTATCAGACTGATATGTTATATTCGAGGATTGAAAAATCGGCCCTTAATGTTATAAGCACGACAGACAACAGGCAAGTGGGCCACCTGATGGAAATTGGTCATAGGCGCCTATGGACGTCGGCAACACCAGGGGAGTGACCAATGTGCGTTGCCTCAAGAGACCTCTAATATACCTCTTGAACGAGCTCATGTCATTGTTTACTAACTAGGCGAGTTTACAATAAGAAATCCAAAGTAATGAGACCATTGGAAGACGCCCACTGCTGAGATTCAGAGACCTCCACTAAGGCTGGTCTTGTGCCAGCTGGTAACTGTGCGATCTTTACTAGGTCGTCGGTCCACCTAGTGGGAGGCTTATCCACGCTGCGTCTTCCGGTACGTGGTCGACGGATTCTAGCCGAGGAAACTGAAGCTAAAAAATGATTCTGAGAACTGAAAACTGTTCATCCATTCGGAAGCGACAATGTCACAGATGCCTACTTAAACATACCTACCTCAATTTTAAAACACGTCTCTATTCGTCTTCGACTAGATTTCAAAACATGCCTCAGTTTTGGGGGGTATTAACTAGAACCAGAAAGCTTCTGTCCTCGCCGCCCTGTTAATTACCTTTCATAGGGTGGTCCAACTACACCACTACACCTGGCAGGCGGAGGCGATCACACGCGATAACCCGGGGGTTAGAACTAGATCGATAACTTCCCTTGATAAAGGATGACCTCCATCCTCACCTTATTACTCCTTCGCATTCCCAGGGTGGTCCAACTAGGCCACTACACCTGGCAGGCGGAGGCGATCACACGCTATAACCCGTGGGTTAGAACTAGATCGATAACTTCCCTTGATAAAGGATGACCTCCATCCTCACCTTATTACTCCTTCGCATTCCCAGGGTGGTCCAACTAGGCCACTACACCTGGCAGGTGGAGGCGATCACACGCTATAACCCGTGGGTTAGAACTAGATCGATAACTTCCCTTGATAAAGGATGACCTCCATCCTCACCTTATCACTCCTTCGCATTCCCAGGGTGGTCCAACTAGGCCACTACACCTGGCAGGCGGAAACTAACACTCGACTCCCCGGGAGCGCGGTGTTCGTCGCCCATCAGTTCCTGCGCACCGTGCTCCATCAGTTGGCGCCAAACAACGTGTTCCTTCAGATGTTCCTGCAACGGACGCCTGGTAAGATTCTGCTTGTTAAGTTAGACTGTTAGATACCAGGGCCTGTTAGAAGCCGTTTTGACTCACTCGGGTGACGAATGGTGTAACTACAATAGCCATAATTGTAGTTACACTACTCTACTACGACTATACTCTTGCCAACTGCACGCCATTTTCCGTATAAATGTTTCGTTAACGTTTTCGCTGTGTTAATATGTATAACGTCGCAAATGTGATGAAAAACGTCGGATGAAACGCGTGCGCGTTAATCATTACACTATCGGCTCTGCTATACTTACTATGTACTTCAAGAGGAGTTAAATCTCTATTACGAATGGAATACGGATAAGTGTGTACACGCTAGTACGTTAATTTCCCCTCACGTATCGACGACGAACCGAATACGTGTGTTAGTGCATAACTCTCTTACACTTGTTACAGAAAAACAACGGCTGATATTATTCAAGAGCATAGCGCAGGCGTTCGTAGATTTCAACGAGCTCTATCCGTGCGGCCCGCTACAGCTGGTGGTCGAGCATCTTAACTCCAAGAAGACTTTGCCTATAGATGTGAGTGTATTTTGAAGATAAAAAACACACACCGATACGTATCTTTCGAGACCTTGTAAATTATACTTTGGATTGAAGGTTATGACAATAAATCCCTTTCCAGCAGTTTCTAGCAAAGTCTACTCATTCTCAATCATAATTTATCTCTTTGTTCTCAATAGCATATTCTGCGAAGTAGAAGAGGCAGAGTAGGAAGTCTGGCCCTTTCAGAATTCGCATGTTGACTAAATGTCAAATCAGCAACTCCTTACGATCTGTCAAAACGGATCACTTCTATGAACGTATGAGGCTTTGAATTGTGACGTCATTGTACTAATGCGTCATATGTAAATTTTTGTTGTCATTTTACTTGATTTAAAATTTTTACTGTACTGAATGCTGGTTCTACTTAGCTCTTTAATGATAACCTGGGTTCATAATTTATATTTAATCCAGTCAAGTCCCCAATTGACAGCAATGACGATGATTTAAAACAACAATGTATCCCTTGTTCTCCCAGCAAATCCCAATAATAGCGGGCAACATGGCGATGTACCTCGAATGCTTGGCGCCCGAAGCGCTCGGCCCGCTCGGCGCGTGCGCAGCTCTCCTCCAACAGATGGACGTGCTACTGCGCAGTATAGCGCTCCAACTGACACAGTTGGACGACGTACTGCCATTGCTGAGGGCCATCACGGCTGTGCTGAAGATACCTCATGCGAACGCTGCGCAGCATAAGGTGAGAGGTTGCCTTACTATTATTTATTTATCGTATTATTTTGAGTTCCAATTGCTACTTCAATTTTTAATTTACGTCAAACGAAAGCCTTACTTCTCTACTAATATTGCTAATCCGAAAGTAACTCTGTCTGGTATGCTTTCACGGCTAAGCCACAGCACTGATTTTGATGATCTCATCTAATCATCAAACTATCTAGTTTAGCACCTGAGTATATTCTTTTTATTACCCTATTGGCCTTTCAATATCTGTCTGTACTATATATATACCAATTACGAAATAACTTCTTTATTCCACTATAACCAGAACTTCATTCATAATCTATGCATCTTCGCTCGTATAAATTCGCAACATTTCGCATAATAACGCATGACGCATTATGACGAAGCCTCGTTGATGGAGTTTCAATTCAGAGTATATTTGCAACATAATAAGTTACGCTTATAATAATCAATCATTAATATACAATCTCTACCAGTATTTCCGTTAACGTCATCCATCACTCAACAGAGCATCCTGGAGCCCATATCGAAGATCATCAGTTACGGCATCCAGAACTTTGTCCTCAAACTGTCCATCATATCGGAGCTGAGTGTTGTATGCGTGCGCGTCTTCAGTCGCGACCGAGACAAGCTTCTGGTGTGTCGGGTACTGGTCTACGAGCTGGTACAAGCCTTGAGAACCAAGACCACGATACCGGACGACAATCTGTTCATTCTGATACAGTTTGTGCTGCAAGGTAAGTGAGGTGGTATGGCGTGGCGGCGTAGAGAGATGTTGAGCACTCGTATAATTGAATTTGGAGACATTAAAGTTAAACGCTCCTTTCACACACATCAGGACTGGGACGGTATTAGCCCAGTCAGGGGCTCTGCTCTTGTACTTCAGTGAAATCTGGGCAAACCCGACTCACATCTTGTTACATTTGTTTGAGTGCAGTCTTCTAACGCAGGCTATAAGCGTACAAGAAGACTCCAATCACAGTAGTTGAAAGTAAATTTAAGAAGTTAAAAAGAAGAAAGTATTTACGAATTTAATTTCATTTTGATTATGTTAAAGAAAAGTTTCCCAACTGGTTTGTTATACATGTTAGTGGGAGGCAAACGAGCAAACAGTTCAAACACAACAAACCAGATGGTAAGCGACAGACGCCGCCCATGTCTGTCAACATAGTGACATGACTACGTCACACTCACACATGTGAGTTCCCTCTGAATTTCGGGCCTAGGCAAAGGCCCTAATGCTAATTTTGTCAAACTCCTTTCGCCGTACCAGTTAATATTACTCCTGAAGCCTGCTTTTAACGATGGGGACTTACTGAGTCCTGCTGCACTGAGGTGGGCTCTAGCGAAATCGAGGGCCCGGGAACTCGAGTTCGCTCTAAGTTTTGCCTCCGTTTCAGGCGAAAGACCAGCAGGTGTTTCTTTATCTGTCAAACTCCTCTTCTGACCTTTCTAATGCGTACGGCTAAGCGATGTAAGGGAACGCTTTGCCTGCCAATATATTCCCCGTGTTCCTCTCGCATCTCAAGTATATAGACCCGATACCCGGTCGCCTAAAAAGCTCGCCGTTAAAAGTGAAAATAAAAAACACCAGGCCACGGCTGCACATTGCTCCTGCCGCCGGCTCTCAACACCGGGGACTTGCTAACGGTGGGCCCGAGCGGTTCGGAGGCGCGGGAGCTCGGCGGCGGCGCCGTGGACTGCATGCGGCCGCACCTACCCGACATGATAGAGCTGTTGCAGGACCCACACTTGCTGAACAAGATCAAGGTGGGTGGGCACTTCGGCTTGGAATGCGAGCGCTACAGTAGTAACAGACGCTGTTTTGGCTGGAGCCGACCACCCGACAGCTACAGTCGATACTAAACCTTACTAAGTACAAAATAAAATCGATATTGGATCAATGTAGATGCGCGAGCGAGCCCACCTTGTCGACCACGTCTCTCGCATCTTAAAGCGACTCTATTTTGTACTTCACAAGGATTAGTATCAACTGCAATTGACGATCGGTTAGCTCCAGCCAAAACTGAACGTCTGTTAGTAGTTTTTCTTTTAGTACGTCTCTAAGGCTTTAGCGTGTTTTACCCCCTTAAATGACTCCCAACGTTACGACATAATTCGACTTCCTCCCAAATCTTAGTACAAATCCTTCGCAATCTTAACAGTTTATCGCGCACTGAAATGCATCATACTAAAGTGTGTCCTCAGGAAACTTTAGGAGGTCATAAAAATCTTTAAAATCGATTAATAAGTGAAGGTGTTATTCAAATAGATTCTTTCCTCGGGTAGGGAACCGTAGAATCACACTGTAAACATAATTTTGCTCCCTTGTGATATAATCTCCTACCGAATTAAACTTTCAAACAGCTCTATAACTCGTTCCCCACAGGGTTCGGTGTCCAAGTCCATAGTGAACCGCAACCTGATATGCCTAAACGAGGACACGCTAGGCGCCATAGTGAAGGGTGGGATCGCTCAGTACGTGGCTGTGGAACTGGCACTCGAGCTGAGCTCGCGCGCCAAGGGCGGCGGGCAGGCCGGGAGGAACATCATGTGTACGGTCACTGCTTCTGTACTCGGGTGAGTACATTTTTTTTATGACATACGATAGGCAAACAGGCAAGTGGGCCACCTGATGGGAAGTAGTCACCACTGTCTATAGACATTAGCAACACCAAGAGTATCGCCAATGCGTTGCCCACCTCTATAAAACATTGCTCAGGCAGCAAAAAGGCAAAAGCCACTCCACAGTTCCCCAAATCCCCATCCCATGGAGGAAACCTTACTCACCGGCAGAAACACAATACTATTTAAAAGAGTATTATTTAGCTGCGGTATTCTGGAAGGAGTACATGTGCATGTTCTGTGTCGGAGCAATTTTCTGTCGATTTAATAAAATGGAAAAATAAAAATAATTATAATTGGTCATTTGTAAATTGTTTTAAGTGGGTATTCGGTATTAAATTGCCCCACCCATTGTGTGCTTTTGTTTTGACAGATTTATGAGTACATCTGTGTGAATATAGTTTGTTGCATCGATGGAAAATTGGTTTGAGAGTTAAGACGAAGTATACGCTATGCTATTACTCACAGTCAGGTGGGCTTTCTGCTCGTTTGTCACTGAGTAGCATAAATTTTTTTGATAACTATCTAAAATGTGAATACAGCAATAACTTTATAGGAAAAGCAGTGAGAAAGTGCAAGAGTTTGTCATGCCTATAAAATTAGGCGGAGGTGTTGTAAATTGGGTAATAGCCAAATTGATTCTCTAACGGTAGCTGTGAAGAAAACGATTATGGTGCCATAGGGTATATATTAAATATATTTTTGTCGACTGGGTAAGCCACATTACGGAAATGCCAAGTCGACCTAATTAATTGATTATAATGTATCAGTTTGTATGTTGAGTTTATATGTTAATATATGTATGATATTATTTATTTAGTGGTGACGTTTCTGTTGATAATAAATAGTGGCGATCGTGATCTTTTGGTAATTACGATTACTTTTTATTTAACCGCCATGATGGTTTGAGCTATGTGACACATTACATCGAGTCCACAGCGCCGCCGCCTGATTAATACGAGTAAGATTCATAAGCTTTGTAGTTTTATATTAGTGTGATTTTTTACGTTTAATCCTATTCTATTCGGGAGGCGAGCAGAAAGCCCGCCTGATGGTAAACGGTAACTGTCGCCCATAACATCTACATCACGCACTTAGGCGCAGTTCAATCAGTAAAAAGGCATTCGTATCCGCATTTGATTCTGCAAAATGATATTAGCACAACGTGCTCGCCCATACCAGGTCGCGCGAGGTGTCCGAATGCGTGAACCGGGTGCGTCTGATCTCGTGGCTGGTGATGGGCGCGCTCTGCAACTCGCGCGGCGGCCAGCAGCCTTTACAGCAGCCGGTGTCGCAGGACGCCACCTGCCATATCACCGATCATATACAGGTAGGGTGGGGGCAGTTAAGTTCTACGAATAATGTGTGGGTAAATGGTTTTGTAATAAACAAGTTAGCATTGAATGAATTTGGAGTACTACAAAAAAACAAGGAACATGCTGAAAGATATTAGATACACAACGATTATAAAATTTAATGTTTATTACAGATATTCATCTTTTTGTAGCATTCACCTTGTACACGCATACACTTTTCAATACGTATAAACTACTTAGAAAATGCCATAGGCCTTCTTTAGACACCTCAGAAATCTCATGATTATAAGCAGCCAGTGCCATCTTCCTGGTTTTCAAACAGCCTACCCTTTATTCTCTAAAATATTTAAAAAGAGGTAGAAATCACAAAGGTCTAGGATATACCGTTTTACCGCGCTCATGCTCGCACATTGGAACCAAATTGGTCACGAACCGTGCGGTTTTTAAGAAACTTTCACTCAAGGATACTAAGGTTGTAGAATGAGATCCCTGGAGAGGTTTTCGCTAGCGTAGCGGACGGTTAGCAACGTGGGTTGAGTCGGAGCATGTTACCTCGCTGCCAACAGCCGTTCCGCACTATCGTGAGCCCTTCACCACACTGGAATATAAGTAATGGTGAAACAATGTCACAACACAATGTATAACATGAAAATATTTTTATTGAGTCTAAACCGACAAGTCACCAAGTAAGAAGAGATGAGTGGGCTGGTGATAGTTTGCATCGTTAAACCACAGTATACCTATCTGACCACCATTGCCCCTTTTTCTCAAAGATAAAAATATTCGCAAAGTACTCAAGCCACACAATAACAATAAAAACGCAATATCGTCGCCTCTTATGTTTAATTGTACCGAATCTATGAAGAGCCGTTGCAAATCCGTCACTATGGGCTTTAGAAATCATAATAAAAAATCACATCGTATTATCCAGTCATCGAGTTATGACTTCTAAAACGACTTCCTAGTATTCACGTTTTGCGTAACTAAAAAAAAACAATTCAAACCTAATGATTATTTGAGACATGTATTCTCCAAAAGGTACAGAAATAAAACATGTCGCTATCTAATATCCCAAGGAAAGACCTATCTAATAAAAACCCTATTTCGCAGACAATAATGTCATCGTACGTGGAGCAAGCCAAGCCAGCGCCGCAGCGAATGAACGCATTCTTCCACGCGTTCATTCTCTGCCAACTATGGACGCTTTACTTGGAAGAAATGGCGAACGGGAGCACTCCGTCCAGCGAGCCTCATAACACCACCGTGTGCCTACTTCTGGACTTCTGGTGCAAGCTCGTGCCCAGCATCCTGCAAGTCACCGTGCAGTCTAAAGTAGTGAGTTTTGTTGCGATCTCTTTGTAGTACGTCAACTTGTGTAGTCGGTGTGTTATAATATTTAAGTGTGTGTATATGGTAGCAGGGATGGCGAACGTGCCATATTTTATAAAGTTAAGTAACAATATGACAATGACGTTCTGTCCAAGAATCTTGATAAGGGTATTCACAAGCACAAGTATAAGTACGAATAGAGGAAAATATGGATTTACTTAATAGCAAAAGCCAGCTTTTATCAGACAACTAAATATGATGGTACAGGTAGTATTGGCATTTTGAGTAATTATTGTCCGGAAGTTTTTCTATTTCATTTGGTTTCCTATTTGAAAACTTTTTTAATCTATTGGTGTATTTACCATTTTTTTTATAATGGCGTGCCAAGATATTTTTGCCATTTACGCGTGCCATTGGTTCGCCATTCCCTGGCAAAGCGATTACGATGCGGTATTTTTTATTTAGAGACCTGTTTAATCGAGATCTCTTTTAGCTTTGTTTCATTGAAATTGGTTTAGTAGACTAGATTAGACTTTGCTGTAGGTAGTCCGACATCTGTCTGACAAATCCGTTGCAGTAACGTCTTCAATTTGTTTAGTGTAGAAAACGGATAAACTTTTTGTGCGCGCGTGATTTCAAGTCCATCGGGACCGACCGTCTTATTCGAACTCAGACTCGCTCAAACCGCAACCGAGTGAGATGGCGATGTATTGAGCCTTCACTAATGCTACTCGAATTATTTAAGTGGTCGTGCCTTATGAAAGTGAACTTGCGCGCGCACAGGAGTTTCCACAAATCCCTTGTTACACCAGCTCGCGGAGACTGTCAACCTTCACTTCCTGGGGCTCCTCGAGTCGCTGCTCGAGTGCAACTCGACTATCCTCAGCAAGCTCTTACCGCTGTGGATGCCGCTGCTCCATTCGCCGCTATTCAATGTGAGTTTCATACGACATAACACTTGTTTAATGTAAGTACTTGTGCGTCGATAAAGTTAATCGGGCTAGGGTCCCGGGCCACGACAACAACATCGGTCTCAAATCGATATCTGCAATATGTCCGAACTGACTTTTCTTATTTGGTTATGGAATTTATGTATTTGAGTGGATAATTTGCAGCAGTATTCGTTGAAATGCACATTCTATGTGTTCCTAAAAATAAATTCAAGACATCTTTACATTGTGTATGTAGTGTGATTGATACGGCAAGTCGTGATTTTGGGTATAGTTTGTTCACCAAATAAGATTTCGCTTGAATATATTAAAGTAGAAATTCTGAACCTATACCTTACCTGGGTCTTTGTTTGTTATCATCAGCCGCTTCACAACAGGCCACCAGGTGCCACTGCCATCTATCTTTCTAAATATTACGAAAAGCCATTATCTTTACCACCCACGGCTATCGTCATTGTGCTTCTAAACCACACAAAGGATTTTTACTTTCCTTGAATTTCTAAACCGCGTCTTCCTCCCCAGATGCCCCGCCACGTGGCCAACCGCCTAGAAGAGTGTCGCGACCTCCGTCCCGAGCCCGTCCGCCCTCCCGCTGCCGCGGGCCCTGCCGCCGACGGAAAAGCTGCCCGCGCGCACCGCCGACTACACCGGTTACTAGCCAAGATGGCGCAGTTAGAACTGCAGCCGCAGAACTTCTATTTCATATAGACTTAGCATAAGGTGGGCTGTCACAAAAAATACTTGCTACGGAAATAGCTGATGCTAGGCAGCATGCCCCGCCGCCGACGGGAAAGCTGCGCGCGCGCACCGCCGACTACACCGGCTACTGGCCAAGATGGCGCGGTTAGAACTGCAGCAGCAGAACTTCTATTTCATATAGACTTAGCATAAGCTTTGGGCTGTCAAAAAAAATTCTTGTTACGGAAATAGCTGATGCTAGACAGCATGCCCTGGGACATGATAAGGATGTTTGTAATGACAATTTTCTTTGCCTACTTTTTATTAGGCGAGGCGTTTATGTATGATGTCAGTAAGTGTTATTTGTTAATCCGATTTAAAATACGGTTATTTAATAGTGAATTTGAATTTTGAAGTTATCGGCTGCTATGGCAGCAGCGTACACCCACCGTCCAAAAAGACAACGCAGTAGACTCAGATGTTAGGCGAGAAGAAATAAAGGTTTTAGTAATGCAACCCACCGTACAAAAATGCAACGCAGTAGACCCAGATGTTAGGCGAGAAGAAATAAAGGTTTTAGTAATGCAACCCACCGTACAAAAATGCAACGCTGTAGACCCAGATGTTAGGCTAGAAGAAATAAAGGTTTTAGTAATGCAACCCACCGTACAAAAATGCAACGCAGTAGACTCAGATGTTAGGCGAGAAGAAATAAAGGTTTTAGTAATGCAACCCACCGTACAAAAATGCAACGCAGTAGACTCAGATGTTAGGCGAGAAGAAATAAAGGTTTTAGTAATGCAACCCACCGTACAAAAATGCAACGCTGTAGACCCAGATGTTAGGCTAGAAGAAATAAAGGTTTTAGTAATGCAACCCACCGTACAAAAATGCAACGCAGTAGACTCAGATGTTAGGCGAGAAGAAATAAAGGTTTTAGTAATGCAACCCACCGTACAAAAATGCAACGCAGTAGACCCAGATGTTAGGCGAGAAGAAATAAAGGTTTTAGTAATGCAACCCACCGTACAAAAATGCAACGCAGTAGGCGCCGATGATGGCTAGAGGAAAAAAAGTTTTTTTTAATGTAAATGGAGAACCATAGGTTGGTGCTGTCAGGTATGTTGTGATGACATTATGGTTAGATATGGCGCTTTACACCGAATACCTCGCGATGTGGATGAAGGCCAAGCCGACTGCGGCACCTGTTCGTCAAGATACAATGAAATCTTTTCTCTTTAAAATATGAGTATTAAAATACATAATAGTATAAACTATTACATCTTTTTAAAACCAATGGAGTTCAATTCAATTCATTTATTTTGATAAACATAAATTTACACGTTAAATGCCATTGTTGAAGTACATTCTTGAGTAGTCTGTTTCTTAATATAATGTTACCATAGAAAAATAATTACAATCTAAATGCCATAAGGTTAGTTACACAGATTAATGTATTTCGTCCAAGAGTTATTACAAATTCAGATGCCACAAAAATTTTATTATCAATAAATATTTAAAAAACTGTTTTTGTTTACATAATATTTATTTGGAAAATGTTAAATGTTTAAATGTGTTATGTCTCGGCTTAAAATAAGTAAAGAGAAAACT
The DNA here is from genome assembly GCA_905147135.1 of Blastobasis lacticolella. NCBI lineage: Eukaryota > Metazoa > Arthropoda > Insecta > Lepidoptera > Blastobasidae > Blastobasis > Blastobasis lacticolella. The sequence continues at coordinate 8,763,234 of LR990039.1, read as the reverse complement.
TGCCAATACGTTACTAAAATTGTAAATACTTAGAATAAATCCGTTATTGTTTTAGTGCAAATAAATGTTGATGATACTGAACCAGGTATATTTTATTTTCCTAAAAACCTGAAGGGCACAATTATATTAACTCGAGAGAATAAGCTATGAATTGCTATGGTAACCGTATAGTGAACTGGCGCGTTTCTGGATTACCATCATGAGAGCCGGGCATGGGCGCGGTTGCGTTTCAGAGGAGTGGGATAAGCAGTCAGCTAGTTTCAACGGTAAGCAAACAAGCAAAAGGGTAACCTGATGGAAAGTGGTCACTGCCGCCTATGGACATCAGCAGTGATCAGCAACACCAGGGGCGTCGCATCAGTCCTAAAATTGCTTATTAAATACAATTTTGCCCTCATGCTTGCAGCAGCCATTAAGAGCAATTGTCTTAACTTTGAGCATAGCATAACTTTGAAATACGTTTAAAATTGTAAATGTTGTACCTAAATTATCATGCCCCTAAATTTCACGTGCGAAGTATACCGACTCATGTTTTATTTTTCGATTAGGTGTTTTACAATATAATGAAGGATTTTTGGTCTTCTGAAAAGTGAAGTTTTGTAGATAAGAGGTTCTACCTGATACTTCACCGTCAATGTGGTCTCATGGGGTTTCCCTCTCCCACCTCACACCCAAGCCTCACCACACCCACAGCGGTTTCGGTCAGACTTATAGCAACGATATCGGCTCGAGATTCCTTTTCAGTCTCTGCAGCTGACTGTACTTAGGTAACATAAAATGAAATTGTCTAATTGAAATAATAACGTCGAAAATGTTTCTAAATAGATCTTCAAGCTTCACCGGATCCAATCGAATTCGATCACATACAATGCTTTTAATTATTGTACAAAGCGCTTGCGCAAGTCCACCGATTTCATATTATACGAGTGAACTATGACACATTGAGGAGTGTAATGAAATTTTTGAACCAGATACGATTGTAAGTCCAATTGATGAGCTTTTGTACTGTCGCAGTTGCATAATGCGGAGGCGATAGTTGATAAATGTGCTTAATTGAGGCTCTGTTCGGCCCACGCCACTGTCTGTCTGTCTGTCCGTACGTGGCAGCCGCGCCGGTAATTAGTTTTGATGGACCTCTGACCCCAGCCACGTTAGCACGATCGGCTCATATTGTTTCACTTTAATTGTGATTCGTCGTAGTACCGTGTGAATTTTGATTACGCGTGCCGACTGATCGCGTGTGACACATTTCGGAGGTCTTCCTTGTTGGCCAACGATGCGGCGGGACGCGGCAATGTTTGAGGAATTTTAAGTATTAGCACAGAATGGTACTAAGATCGTGATTTTAGCCAGTCATTTTACCGCCAGCTCTCTTGGTTGGCTAGTTTCACGCGCATTGAATTACTTAAGAATAGGCGCTGGTTCGATTGCAATTATGTTATTGAAAGTTTTGCCTCTAAGAAAAATATACATGGGTAAATTCATCATCATCATCATATCAGCCAGAAGCCCAAGCACGTGGGTAAATTACAGTGTCTGAATGGGATTACAGGACGCTATATCTAAACATAGCGCAATCTAGCCCTAAACCAAGCAAAGTACAATTGTATACACCATCCAGAACATGGAATTATAATTTAGTATTTTCTTTTCTATGTCAAAATTCATCATTTCATCCGGCCGGGAATCGAACCCGGTCCTACTGCGTAGCGGACCGGCATGGTAACCTCTGGCCTCTGGCGGCATTGGCATTCAATTATTACGACTTATGGCAAAATGTTGAGATCTAAATAAGTACCACAGTAACTTCAACCATTTACAGTCGATTGATATATTTATTGAAATTTTAGTTACAGGTCGTGGGCGTACCTATATTGTTTGCTAAAGTTCAGTGCTATCAAATAGACGCCCAATTATTTTTAATTTGGCCAATGCAGGGCCGTGGCTGCCCACAAATGTGACCTACATCACACGAGAGAAATTGTTTGTGACCATAGTCACAATGGGGCGGCTAATACAGCTATTTCGGATGCAATAGCGACGAAATGCGTTCATTAGAAGTCTTTTGTGGGGTACCTATTGAGCAATTTCTTTTCTCAACGCAATGATAGTGTACTTTGCGTAGGCTTATTTGTACTAGGCTATGAACTATTAGTAGTATCGTTCATTTAAGAGCTAGATAATGTCCTATTTTCACTTGAAGGTTACCAAGTTCGAAAAAATTGTAGGTACACAGTGGTACCCGTAGATTTTACTTAGGTACTTTCTATAGGTATCTAGAATTGCTAATAATGTACAGTTAAACATTTTTGTTTTATACTGCAGATGAGACTGAATAGGAGAACATTTTACTCAATTTAAAATGGTGAAATGGGTGCGGGTGGCTACCAAACTTATTATTATATATGTACAACAATACCGCATACAATCAATGTTTTGAAAGGTAACGTAAACCTAATAATTTACCGTTACCACGTCTATGCATATTTGACGCATATTTTATATGATTACTTTATATTTACATAAGTATGGTGCTGATGCATATGCATGTCCACAATTATAATGCCTCACAGGCAGTTGCGGTTTGAATTCGGTAGCCGAGATGAGGAGATAGACACGCGCCGAGTCGGCAGTGCCCATTTAATTGATGATGGCTTCGAATTTGAACCAATTTTTGAGCTCTAAACTGACTGAGCCGGAGCAGATACCGACGAAAGCGCTGTTAAAGGGCTGCAAAAGAACCTTTGAAAGATGTGAAAAGTGTGACTGCGACGCATTCGCAACCACCTGGGGGCTCATTCTCGCGTTTTCGACAATCGAATTTGATATTTTCTTTAGTCACAAATCTTTAACTACCTACCTATTTCTTAAAAAGTCACTGAAATCACTATTCCAGGCAAATAATTTATTTTCAATTATCTTCGCCAATCCTTTATTGTCGAAGCTCAATTTCGATGACATTATTTAGCTCGAAAAAATGTCAAATTCGAGATGTCGCAGCGTGAGAATGGGCGCGCTGCACGGCTTAAGGGTGCGCGCGCGACAAGCTAGGAAAGGCACGACATAGATTCTACTATACCTTTCAGATGAAAGAGACAGTTGGAGTATTGAGATAACAAACAAATTGAGTATTTAAAAAAGGAAACTAGGCCTCTCTCGCGGTGCAAGCTATGTCAGGGCACACATGTGCCCGCTGTGCTGGTGTTATGGTTGTGGCTGTCTATGGGCGGCGGTGATGATTTACCATCAGGTGACCAGCTGGTGCAGCTGGTCACCTGATGGTGACCAGCTGCACCAGCTGGTCACCTGATGGTGGCGACTCAGAGGGAGCTGGCCACTGTCGCCACGGGTCTGTTTAAACCCCAGACGGGTTGCTATCTTTGGGAATGAGGGATCTTACCTAGTGAAACCACCGATAGTAATGATTTACAACTTATGTTTATTAAATTAGCAAGCAGGTGCTGCTTGCTCGTTAATCTCCCTCTGAAATAAGTATTAGGGTATTTTTAATATTCGCACTGATTTTTTTATCTCGTTTAGGGATAAACTCACCTTTATTACGTAGTCATCATCATCATTTTGGCGTTATGTCCCGTTTGCGCCCCCGTGCGGCACGCGAGGGCCCACGGTCCGCCTTCCTGCTACGCCTACTGCTGCTACCTTTATTACTTAGTATTGTGACTGAATAAATGCTTTATTATTTGTGTTTAAAGCAAAAAGCAAAATGGTATTTTTACGTAAATATATTAAATGACCTTTTTTTGGACTACAATTTTAAAATATAATTAATTACGTATTGCCTTAATGAAATGAGTAAGAATGCTAGGTATACAACAAACTCACTGCACGTGCCCACCATGTGCACATGTACCTATAATGAAGTGTTAATCCGTAACTAATGTAGAGCACCGAGCTAACTCCGCCAAGTGATGGATCAACATAATCCAATAGTTGTATAACGCTGATTCCAATAACGATGCGCATACACTTGCTGAGTAAAGCCTTGGTCACAGCGAAGCATTGAGACCCGTCACATATGGCATAGCCCGTAAAATAAACCGTTAAAATTTTAAAAATTTCAACTCTTATTCGACAAAATAAGCCGATAAGTAACGATTAAGAAAAGTATTTTGCATATTTCTTGGCGTGTATATACTATCGAACCAACGGTGTCGTGACTGACCCATTGTGGAACCTTTTTACAGAGAAATCATACTGACGACGCATTGCCTGACAAGAAAAATCATTAAGATACGAGAACGTTCTACGATGGGTCAGAAATCAAATGGTTCGATTTATTAACGAGTAGTCCGATATTTAATTAGAGTTACTGTTTGTCATCCGAACGACATAAACAAATATAACATTACGAAAAAAAAAATGGTAACTAAACCTTCCTCGGAAATTCTTTATCGCGAGACCAAGCTGCACTCAAATCTGAACCGATGCTAAACCCCGCGCGGGCGCAGCTTCCCGCAGATGTGGCTGCGCGTTGCGTCACAGCAAAAATGGCATAATAACAATGATTACGCGCCTGCGCCCGCGCAGCGCCGCGCTAGCGCCCGCGCGATCATGCGGGATCCGTGTCAACGCTTGCGAATAGTTTTCGTGGATAGTGATGGGGATACCATGGCGTTATGGAATTATCTACACATAACATCACTACATAGTATAAAACAAAGTCGCTTTCTCTGTCCCTATATCCCTTTGTATGCTTAAATATTTGAAACTACGCAACGGATTTTGATGCGTTTTTTTTAAATAGATAGAGTGATTCAAGAGGAAGGGTTATAAGCAAGAAAAATGGGTAGAGGGTGGGTGGGTGTACGTGAACGAAGTCGCGCCGGGTCCACTAGTAGATAATAAAACGAAGTCCTACGTCTGTCTGTCTGTTCGCGATAAACTCAAAAAGTACTGAACGGATTTTCATGCGGGTTTCAACAATAGACAGAGTGATTAAAGAGGAAGGTTTAGATGTATAATTTGTTAAGGTTACTAGCTGTGCGAAGCCGGGGCGGGTCGTGTTATTTTAGTATTAAAATAGATCTGTGAATAGGTTAAATAAAAGAAAGACATGGAGAGTGGGTGCCAACTCCACTTATTGGGAACGGGTCAGTAGCCGTATTCACAATGGCTCGGAAATCGGATTCGGATACGGAATCGACAAAGTAACCCGCAAAAGTTCTTAGGAAAATGTGGTTTCAGTTAATTTAGATGTAATTTTCATTTGTTATAGAGAGTAGAGTTCCTGTGGAATCTATCGGGATTCTGAATAACAGTTTTCGAATCGATCGACACGTATTCGCCGCTCACGAATTTCGTGTCGAGTCGTTCGGAAACGGTTTCGAATCATTGTGAATACGGCTACAGGTGTATGATGAGCCTGTGAATATTTGTTACACAGAATCACTACGCAGCTCAACAAACAAAAACAACAATGAATAACTTAAAAATATTAAACAAAATTTCAACACCTTTCATTCACGATCCGAGTACGTTTTGAATTTTGTTTTATTTTTATTTAGAATACCAACAACTTCACATTTGAAGTGTTGTTTATTTGGATCTTAGGTACTTATTACTTTAGTCGAAATAATACCTACATGTAGGTGAAGTAATATGTAATGTTGATCAATGTTTTATTGTTACTATTTGAAAATGTTACTTTCTTTTAAATCAATCAGTTTATAAAAGAAAATAGTAAGTAACTAACTCATATACGCAAGTAAAAGAGCCTAAAAATGGAACAATAGTATTCTATACCACAGGATAGTTTTACAGTTAAAGCATCCATTTCTATTCTGTGCTATGCGTTATGCATGCCGGAACCTACTTCGTAATTTTTTGCACAATTTACATTTTAGTTTATCCCAGCATAGATCGTTAAGTGACCTTTGACATTCATAAAAGTGAAACACACAATGTTCAGTCGTTACAAAAAAGTGTGGGCGCCTCAACATAAAAGTGATCATCCTAGCATCACGAAAAAATGAAATTGCTATATCGAATGTCATACAGGGTACTCATGTTATTGTTATGCTCACAATTAAGTTTTAGCTTTAGACACTGTAGCCACGTTTGCCTGTACGTACATCACTATTCTACAATTCCCACATCTCGACGCTGAACACAATATTAAACACGTTTTTGCCTAGCAAAATGGGATCGGCTTTTTCCAAGTTATTATAAATCTTCTATGATTTGAGTAGTGTAGGTTGTGTGTTCTGGCAGAGCTTTAGTCTAGGATGGCGATTTAGGATAGGTAGACCATTAGGATGGGTTATTGTTCCGACAGTGTGGTCGGCGTTCTATTAGGTTTATATTAGATAGGTTGAGTCGTTTGGTATAGGCTTTATTGCGGGTCGGAGCGCCTGTCGGTGGCCTTTTGAACACATAGCGTTGGCTCGGTGTAATATTCAAAATGCATTCCGTTTTGCGTTTTTTTAGTCTAGATTTTTCAGCATTGCATATATCTCTCGAATAAGTAACAACACAAAAAGTGGGTTCTTATTTTATCAAACACGCGTGCTCTATGTATTGTTTGCTATCGTGCCTCGTGCGGTATTGTTTTTTGGTTTGGAGTGAAGAGATTCAGTCCGCCGCTATGATATCAGTCGCAGTCGTCCTAACCCTAAAGGGTTAGTGTTCATACATTCTCCTATGTCTATCACCACTCGGCCAAAGCACAGTGGATAATATAACTGTAAGATTATGAAAAACGTTACTGTACCACTATCGAAAAATGTGAACTTAGTAACAAACCGGGCCAAGCTCGCAGGGTACTCGACAATTTGTCACAACACAAACAAATCGACTTTAAACATAAAGTTTTGTGTTTCGTCGAAAAATGCTAGGATTACGTCATTACCTATAAACTTACGTACCAAATACTTATCATAACTTCCCTCCCACCAGATAACACCTTAACGAGATTTAAGTGTTTTTTAAAGGTTACTAATTGATCATTATTTTTAACCCCAACGAGAAAAGCGTGTTGTTATAAGTTCGACGTGTATGTTGTGTATCTGTAGAGGTGTGTGCCAGTCTGTGGAATCGTAGCTCCCAAACGGATGAAGATGCGATTTTGTTTGAAACTTCGTAGCTTTGTTTCTTTAGAATCTGTTAAGTAGTTTAAGAAATATTTGTGTAGGGATATATATCTAAACATAGTCGTGGGTTACCCTTTTAATTAACTTTTTCTGTTCGTTAGGTTGTATTTGTCGTTGTTTGGCCAGCTTTAGAATGATTTATAAGTGATGGCAGCTTCAATCAACATCATAAGCATTTCTCTGCTTTATATACCTAGTGGAATAAGTAAGAACGATTTAGTTTCATTATCTGGTCTCTCGCTTGGGTCCGATTTTTTCGATTACCGCACTAGCTATATATATAGTTACATGCAGTTACCGCCTGCGTTTCCCGTAATGAAAATCGTCATGTGCCATAATTGGTTCCAAATGTCATACGTATCAGTAGAAAATAATACCTTTTGCGTGATAAACGGCCATCCAAACAAACAATTATAATACCTAGGCATACAAACTTTTGTATTTATGGCTCTCTATCCACCACTTCGCGTTGTGAAATAATTGATGATATTCATGTATTCATAGACTCGGTATGGCGTTACGTCTATTATCTGTGAGATGCGGTAATGTTGCTGATGTCTCATCTTTTTAAACCAGTAGCTAGCGTGGGGTCCGCGCCTGTGTGGACAACCATCAATCATGTCGATGCATTCCTGATATTTTTTTACTTACAAGTAACAAACAATTATATGAAGCAACTCTTGTTAACACAATCAGTGTTCCACTTGTTTTTAAGAATAACGTAGGGACATTGAGAAATGCGTAAATTCATGTTATGTAGATAGGTACCTTGATTTTTTTTGTTTACGGAAGCTCAGGTACAGATTCCGGATATTACCTATGGGCACTAAATACAATTAATATGTATCAGTTCCAAGCAATTAGTTGCTAGGAAACGTTTGATAATATGAATTTGTTAAGGGGTTCTTTTTCTAATGACCGTAGCGTAGCAAGCAAACTTAATGTAAAACAGACAGACATTGTAGTAGGAATTGTAAAAGCTTTGGCGTTGGGTTGTGCTCCGTACACGATAGCCCGGGGTCCGTATTGACCATGAACCAGGATTTGGCAGATCAGATAATTATAGTGGAGCGACTGCCATCTGACCTCCGTGACCCTGCTTTTTACATACCACTAAATTGGCAAATAAGCTTACGGCCTGCCAGGGGAACCTGACCAAATTGGATCATGTTTACACATTCAGACGCCTGAATGTGTAGGTTTCATCAAGATGTTTTCCCTCACCGTAAGAGTATCGGTTAGCATTCAGAAAAGAGTTATTGGTTGGCCGCAGTGGGATTCGAACCGACGCTCTACCTTCATAAAATGTCTTTGTGCTTATATTGTAAGGAAAGCTACAAAACTAAAAAATTCAACCATACACCTAAGCCACCCATACTTCGGCCTCACACAACTGCCCAACCTAACTAGGTAAGCGGTCCTCATCTCGTCCTTACAGTGTCGCAAAGCACTGCTTACGTTTTACCAAACTTCACGTTCAACTTTCGTGGCTCACAACGCGGATGTGTCTGGTTTCGGAACAAAGGGCGTGCTTGGAGCTATCCCACGTCTAATGGAGCTATCCATCGTCATAATGATTAAAAATATTAGTTTATACAACGGTCATATAAAAGGGGGTATTAAAACATGAGTGGCTGTTTATCATACGAGGCGTAGCCGAGTATGATAATAGTTTGACACTCATGTTTTAATACCTAATTATATGCAGTTGCATACACTACTTTATCTACACTCATATTTTTATGTTAAAATATCGTACCTATAATTTTCTCAACTTTGCTGGAAGTAAGCTGCGAGTCAGTTCTGTTGTATCTACGCGTCGAGGATATCAAGCGGCGGGAAATTCACTTCACTACTTTCACATTTATCTATTTATTTGCTTCAAACAAGAAAAAAATTTCACAAACACAAATTACAACAAGATGATAACATTATAGGTACGAAATTTTAACATGAAAATATGAGTGTAGATATAGTAGTGTATGCAACTGCATATAATTAGGTATTAAAACACTCGTGTCAAACTATTATCATACTCGGCTACGCCTCGTATGATAAACAGACACTCATGTTTTAATACCCCCTTTTATATGAAAAGCTGTACCGAAAAGTAATTTTTAAAAATTTTATAGACTGGCGTGTAAAAGTGTACACTTAAACGACTGTTTTCGAATATGAAATTGGAACATTACGCTATGGGTGTAGATAAAGTTATTTTACGTTACAGCTGTAATGAAAATTGTATGGGAAATGCTGTATCGAACATGAGTGTCGATAAATAAATGTTTTCCATCACCGTTAGAGCATCGGTTAGTATTCAACCAATGTACATAACTCAGAAAATAGTTACTGGTACATGTACCAATAAATATTACCAATAACAGAAAATAGTTACTGGTACATGTACCAATAACTATTTTCGGCACTAGGGTTCGAACCCGCTACCTCGCTTACAAGTCGGATCCCTTAACTAATACGACGCTGTATAAAATAAACTTTAGGTTACAGTGTAGCATTATGTGTCTATATCAGCTGCATTTCCCAGTGCGACTGTGGCATATCTCCGCAAACTATGGACCACCTCGTTTCATGCTCGGCATGCCCTAAAACTTGTACCATGGAGAACTTGTTAGAGGCCAGTTCAAACGCTGTATGCGTCGCCGAATACTGGGCGAATAAAGTATAAGTCAGAGTTTAGTCCATCGACTCGATAAGCAGAAGAAGCTACCTTTCGCGTGGACTCTGCGTGTGGTCGCGTACCAACCTATGCTTTACAGGTAGATAGTTCTGCTTACAAGCAAACAGTAGTCGCGTGACGTAACCTCCCGCAGATGAGACGTGGGATAGCTCCAAGCACGCCCTTTGTTCCGAAACCAGACACATCCGCGTTGTGAGCCACGAAAGTTGAACGTGAAGTTTGGTAAAACGTAAGCAGTGCTTTGCGACACTGTAAGGACGAGATGAGGACCGCTTACCTAGTTAGGTTGGGCAGTTGTGTGAGGCCGAAGTATGGGTGGCTTAGGTGTATGGTTGAATTTTTTAGTTTTGTAGCTTTCCTTACAATATAAGCACAAAGACATTTTATGAAGGTAGAGCGTCGGTTCGAATCCCACTGCGGCCAACCAATAACTCTTTTCTGAATGCTAACCGATACTCTTACGGTGAGGGAAAACATCTTGATGAAACCTACACATTCAGACGCCTGAATGTGTAGGTTTCATCAAGATGTTTTCCCTCACCGTAAGAGTATCGGTTAGCATTCAGAAAAGAGTTATTGGTTGGCCGCAGTGGGATTCGAACCGACGCTCTACCTTCATAAAATGTCTTTGTGCTTATATTGTAAGGAAAGCTACAAAACTAAAAAATTCAACCATACACCTAAGCCACCCATACTTCGGCCTCACACAACTGCCCAACCTAACTAGGTAAGCGGTCCTCATCTCGTCCTTACAGTGTCGCAAAGCACTGCTTACGTTTTACCAAACTTCACGTTCAACTTTCGTGGCTCACAACGCGGATGTGTCTGGTTTCGGAACAAAGGGCGTGCTTGGAGCTATCCCACGTCTCATCTGCGGGAGGTTACGTCACGCGACTACTGTTTGCTTGTAAGCAGAACTATCTACCTGTAAAGCATAGGTTGGTACGCGACCACACGCAGAGTCCACGCGAAAGGTAGCTTCTTCTGCTTATCGAGTCGATGGACTAAACTCTGACTTATACTTTATTCGCCCAGTATTCGGCGACGCATACAGCGTTTGAACTGGCCTCTAACAAGTTCTCCATGGTACAAGTTTTAGGGCATGCCGAGCATGAAACGAGGTGGTCCATAGTTTGCGGAGATATGCCACAGTCGCACTGGGAAATGCAGCTGATATAGACACATAATGCTACACTGTAACCTAAAGTTTATTTTATACAGCGTCGTATTAGTTAAGGGATCCGACTTGTAAGCGAGGTAGCGGGTTCGAACCCTAGTGCCGAAAATAGTTATTGGTACATGTACCAGTAACTATTTTCTGTTATTGGTAATATTTATTGGTACATGTACCAGTAACTATTTTCTGAGTTATGTACATTGGTTGAATACTAACCGATGCTCTAACGGTGATGGAAAACATTTATTTATCGACACTCATGTTCGATACAGCATTTCCCATACAATTTTCATTACAGCTGTAACGTAAAATAACTTTATCTACACCCATAGCGTAATGTTCCAATTTCATATTCGAAAACAGTCGTTTAAGTGTACACTTTTACACGCCAGTCTATAAAATTTTTAAAAATTACTTTTCGGTACAGCTTTTCATATAAAAGGGGGTATTAAAACATGAGTGTCTGTTTATCATACGAGGCGTAGCCGAGTATGATAATAGTTTGACACGAGTGTTTTAATACCTAATTATATGCAGTTGCATACACTACTATATCTACACTCATATTTTCATGTTAAAATTTCGTACCTATAATGTTATCATCTTTGCTGGAAGTAAGTTGCGAGTCAGTTCTGTTGTATCTACGCGTCGAGGATATCAAGCGGCGGGAAATTCACTTCACTACTTTCACATTTATCTATTTATTTGCTTCAAACAAGAAAAAAATTTCACAAACACAAATTACAACAATTAGAAAAAATTATCTGTTTAGCGGGAAAATAATGACACACAAATATAAACAGGAAAATTTAAATTTTGAATTTGAATTTTGAATTTGTCAAAGACATTTAGGTATTCAGCCTACCTTTCGCCGTGTCTCGGCGCCCGACAAAAATTTAAAAAATAAAAGTGTTGCATAATGATTAAACAGTTACTTTACGATACAGCTGTAATGAAATTAGTATGGGAAATGCTGTATCGAAAAGTAATTTTTTAAAATTTTATAGACTGGCGTGAAAAAAGTATATTCTTAAACAACTGTTTTCGAATATGAAATTGGAACATTACGCTATGAGTGTAGATAAACTAACTTTTTAATCATTATGCAACACTTTTATTTTTTAAATTTTTGTCAAGGGGAAATGTAGGCTGAATACCTAAATGTCTTTAACAAATTCAAAATTAAAATTTTCCTGTTTATATTTGTGTGTAATTATTTTCCTGCTAAATAGTATATTCTTTTCTAATTGTTGTAAGTTGTGTTTGTGAATGTTTTTTCTTATTTGAAGCAAATAAATAGATAAATGTGAAAGTAGTAAAGTGAATTTCCCGCCGCTTGATATCCTCGACGCGTAGATACAACAGAACTGACTCGCAGCTTACTTCCAGCAAAGTTGAGAAAATTATAGGTACGATATTTTAACATAAAAATATGAGTGTAGATAAAGTAGTGTATGCAACTGCATATAATTAGGTATTAAAACATGAGTGTCAAACTATTATCATACTCGGCTACGCCTCGTATGATAAACAGCCACTCATGTTTTAATACCCCCTTTTATATGACCGTTGTATAAACTAATATTTTTAATCATTATGCAACACTTAAATTTTGCCCATACTATTTTCATTACAGCTGTAACATAATAGTAGTTTTGATTTAATACCAAATTGTATGCAGTTGCATACACTACTTTATCTACACTGTTATCGTAATGTTCCAATTACATAATTGAAAACAGTTGTTTAAGTATACACTTTTTTCACGCCAGTCTATAAAATTTTAAAATATTACTTTATGTACACTCATAGCGTAATGTTCCAATTACATATTCAAAAACAGTCGTTTAAGGGTACACTTTTTTCATGGCAGTCTATAAAATTTTAAAATCTACTTTTCTATGCAGCATTTTCCTGGATGTCAGAGTGTGATTTACCAAATCCTGGATCATGGTCAAGGCGGACCTCGGGCTATTATTTTAACAAACTGTGGAACCTAGAAATATCACCACCACTGGACAGAGTGCACAAGAACTTGTTGCATTCCCCCGCGGATTGTTATCGGTGATTATTATAATAAAATTCGATATTTTTTGAGATACAATGTAGCTTATGCCTTTACCAGGTTGCCATGCTGTGGCCGCTATCAGTTCAGTGGTCTGAACCACTGAGGTAGACTACGAACTTCTTGATCCGAGAAACGAACGAACAGAAACAATATAGGCAGTCATTCGCCGAAAATTGAGATGAGAAAATCGCAGGCGAAAAAGTTTATAACTTACTTTCCTGCTATAAGAGTTCCAAAAAACTTTCTAAAACTTTACTTCCTTACATGATTTTTTGCTTGCTCTTCAAAACGTTGAGAAAGTTCATATCATATCGCTGTAACGATAAACTGATAGTTGCAATACGAAAGCCGCTGCATCAAACTCTGGCAATGCAATGCGAGTGATATAGTACAGATCATTCCAACGATCCAGTGATAGCAGATCCCAGCGTCGATAGATAATAAGCGGAAATCTCATGGTTGTCGTGTTACGTGTTTTACAGGCGGACAGACAAAGTGATGAGACGTACGATAGATCTGTTTTATTACGCGTCAAGCTGCGTCGTGTACAATCGCAATGGAAGCAAGCGCTTGTGTGTATCGTGTTCTATATTTTATTCAGAAGGTTGCTATATAAAAATCTAATTGAATTTAGTTGAGTTGCAAATATTAAACATGTTGTAGACATAACTTACATCGTCTTGTTTTGAAACGGTATAGTGAAATATACTTCAACTTAAAAATTAAAATAAATTTACACGATAAGTACTAACACCCGTTTTAGGAGGCCTCTTAAGAAATTATAAGAATTCTACATCTAGAGGTCTCACAGTGCCCTCGAACGCCTAGGGTTCCAATCCAACTGACAATACTTTGTGTCTTTATGTGTGTCATGTATGATCTTTTAAACTACGCAACGGATTTAATGCGGTCTTCAACGATAAATATAGTGATTCAAGAGTAAGGTTTATAGGGTCGGACAACACACGATAAAATAAAACGCTTTTCGTATGCGCGGGCAAGCCGACGTTAGTCGGACGTCCGACCACGCCCCCGCATCTGAGTAGCGACTTTATTTATACAGCGTGAGGATCTGTATCAACTGTCTAGATCGGCTCTGTCGCAGTGTCGTAAGTAGTGTGCTTTAGAAATCGTATTCCAACGCTACTTTATTTAGGTATATTAGACAAGTATTGTTTTTGAATACGTGTGTAATACTAATTATGTGTTAGTAGTTTATATAAAAATAAATAGGTATTTAAATGATTAAAGAATATTCTTGACCATGTAGTGTTTAACTTAAAAATTTAAATGCATGTTTGATTGTAATCTTCAAGTTTAACATCTCGTTGTCAGTGCCCGGTCGTACTGCCTAATTAGACATTTAACACGAATCACTGGCCGTGACTGTCACGAGCTGTTAGTATTTAAAATATCCAATAATTATAGGTTTTCAAAGAGTACACAAACTGCATTGTCTGGCTCACGACGCTACGCTTAGAAAACAACAATTTCTCAATATCTCAAGGACATGCACAATGTTTACAGTTAAGGCTAATCACGCTGACATATGCCTGTCATCTGTCCATTCGTCATGCGACTCCTACCTTAAATTTGCAATGTTGCGTCGGACCAACGCGTCCAATTTTCTCATAATAGGTGGCGTGATTGTGTGGTCAAGACCACTCCTTTCATTCTAATCAATTTAAACAAAGATTGCAAACAAGAATATCGTCGGTATTTCATGTATTGTGTATAGGTGCCTAAAAAGACTTTTCCAACCTAACATCGGGTAAAATTAATAGTTGCTGGAAACAGTGGAAACTAAACCACCAATGTCACCGCTTCCGACGGCCACAATGACAGTGTTTAAAAAAATTGTATTACAATTGCGCATGTTTGTCCTTGGTGTTGAAAACCCTAGATTCGTGACAACTTATAGCCCATATTTTTACAGATTCAAAGTTAGGTGTTCATTCTTTGCGAGTTTGCACGCGATTGTAATCTCTATTTTCTCCTGGAAATTGGGCTCAAAATCGCGAAATTGTTGTTCATGTAGTCCTATCTCGGATTTGCATGGGCTGAAGTTTTTTCTCATTTGTGGAACTCTATAGAGGTACACATAAGGTTGAATGTAGATCGGCAGCTATTCGCAGGCGCCATGATCCGGTGGCGCGGCCGTGGTTGACAAACGGTGGTAGGTAAGTAATTGTCAGCTGTCGAAAGCATTCAACCGCCAAGAAACAAATTAAAAGCCCTGCGCAAGTTTGCGGTTTTTGTTTATGAAAATTGCACAGGAATTCTTTATTTTTTTATGTCCATCTATCATCCTTCTGCATAAGGTACCTACCTTCATTGTTAAGGGATAGTATAGGTACTTCAATTAGTTCCGGATGTTGTTCTTTATGCTGAAAAATGAGAAAAGCATGTCAATATTTCATACTCAGTACTCCACACCAACATCAAACTACCAAATTAACATGATGTTCTAGAAGCCATATCGAGTTTCCGAACACGTAGACAAGTCGCAACCGCATCGCAGTTCTTTAGGGACCTCTTGTTGGGTGCTACAACAATTAGCCCAATAATTTCGACCACGTTTATTCATTTCGAAGTACCCAGAAATTTCTACTTTCGTTAGAGTCATGCAAATCCTTTAAGATAGGCAAAACCAATCCAAAAAAAGTTCCAGAGGAAGCCTTTTGTTCACTCTGCCCAGGTTCATCTTGGCGACGTAGATTAAGGTTTAAGCTAGTTTTAGGATTACACTTATTATTTCAAAAATACTACCGTACGACAATAATTTTAACCGTAGGTAATTTATGTGGAAGAAGTTGAAAATAAATGTTACTACAATGAAACACCAAAAACCCGATTGCTGATTACAAACTGAAAGACAAGTTATCTTGTGTAGTCTTGTGTGTGAAATCGTTAAATAAATAAACAAAATCTGTAAAAGTCATTGGCTTTAATGGGAAGGGAATAATTTCCATGCGAAAATTGACTGGACTTGGAGGTTCAGGAATCCACTTTTTATTTGTAAATAGAGTGTTCAGTATAACGTTATATGTATACCAAAAACGGTGTGGTAGATACCTATTATACAATTTTTAATGTTTTTAGGCGAGTTAAAAGTCTACCTAGATTAAAAATACCTGTGATCGATTTGAACTTGATGATAGTTTACTTAAAAATAAAAGAACAAATAGCAAAAAAAAAATTACTTTTCCAACCCGATCTCAGTGGACGCCATTTGCAACATATCGGTTATCTCGTTTGCAGTTACCAGATATTTAATCTTTTTTGTCTAATTCTTCTTTCACGAGATTTTGCGACTTAACATTTTCAAACAAATACAACTTAAGTTTTCTCAGATTGAATCGAAACGCACTCATTATAAGTCAACAAACACCTTCTTATAACCTAATCTGCTAGAACGTACGTGATTCGACGTGAAGAGACCCTAGATTGTGCGGACGTTATAGTATTGTAATCTAACAAAGGAACTACGCGTCTCTCCAATCACCCCTGACCACACGCCCGTGGCTATCGGCAGCTTGTTACGCGGCTAGAGACCTACCAGTCTAGTCTAGGCTGAGTCTAGGTCTCAAACGGGCTTGGTTAAAAGGCTTAGGTGGCGTTGAGAGCTAGCTAGCTAAGAGATGGACATCTTCATTATTCAAAATCAAGTTGCTTACATGTAAATAAATAAATTTTCATTCATGAATTAAAAATCAATCTTAAAGTTCCTAACGAGGCGCGCGCATGGCGTCTAGTGCTTCGGTTTCCCTCCATCGCATTTGCTGTAGACGACAAGGAACAGTCATTGTTCTTCTTCTTCGTCGAGTTAATTTTCGAATAACCCTATTTATTTATTTATTATCTAGATCTGGCTTGCCCAGTAGTCGGCCGGAATAGTTATTGATTTGTATGCATTTAAATTATTCGCGGTTACTGCGTTCCGACCCATTCTGATTGCGAGATAGTATTGCACATGATGATGATTAACTTGAAATTAATATCAATACATATACGAGTAGGTACAGAGCGTCCAACAGCTATGCCACACGGAGGGGTAAGTACTTACTTAGATTGGAAAAATACTTCACTTAAATTTTATAAATAATTTGAACTGCGTTAAAAAGTTTTATGAAAGTGCGCTTGCCACACCCTGGAATCGTACCGGCTAAAATACTAAAAATGACACCTTTACTTTTATGGCATCAATCGATAGAGTCAATCATAAGGATCAAATCTCTCGTACAAACATGGTAAATTCAATTAAAGGAAAAAATAAAATAACTTTTACTCAAGGGTCCATTGGATTACTTAAATCATCTTACTCCCTGGTGTAGAGCATCGATTATTATAAATCATCAATCAGTTTGCCAGACGGCTCCCGAGACTTTTGAACAAGTTTAAGGGTCCCACTTAAATTAAATATTATTTTAGTTTCAAATTGTATTCTGAAGTACAGAAGGCAGTACTTAAACTACTGATTTTGCAATAAAATTTATTTTTTTAGTACTAAGACTGGTTTTTCTTTATACGCTTGTTGCTTCCTGTTGTCCTAGAATCATGAAATTGGAATGGGTTAAAAGGGCATCCGATTCCGGAACCATGTTGTGTGAAGGACTCATGCTTTTCTACACTATGCGTACTGGTGACAAATGAGCTTACTCACCTCGTACTACTCGCATGTTGATGATTGACACTTCTACAAACACTACTTGTCTAAGTAAAGTAGTGTTTTCGTAAGTGAACGCACTATTCAACCCGACTCTGTGATTGGTAAATTTCGTCCATAGCCACTCTAGTATTGTCGGTTCGAATGTGCGTTCGCGCGCACTGTGAGACTTCGTAGTAACGGGATTTATTCGATGAGGTTTCCTTTCTTTAAAAACCAGTTTATCGAGATAGCGCTGAGCTTTGTTTAATTAAAATCCGTTCAGTAGTTTATAGGATACATTTGAGAAGTTATATGTAGATTAAAACCTGTATTCGCATAAAATACTTGTCTAAGAAGAATAGCGTTACTATGCGAACTGCAACACTTCAGACAGCGGCTTCTTGCTAAGTGAACGCAGTGCGTTAAATGTGGCTCTATGATTGGTCAATTTTTTTCAATTTGACGGAGTCATATTGCCGATCGATGACCACTCAAGTATTGACAGTTGGATCCCTGTGCGTTCGCGCGCACTATGAGACATCATGGTAACGTACTTTTACTTAAGTCTACGTAGGTCTGCCGGTTAAGTTATAGCAGACATTGATATACTTTTCTTGGAAGAATTCAACGCTATTCACTTTAAGTGCTGATATATTGATGACCTAAGTGGTTCAGTTGGTTAACATGCCACGCAGAGGTCCCGGGTTCGAATCCCGGCCGGGAAGCAATTGAAATTTGAAAATTAATTTCTGTTAATTTAAAATAAGTATTTATATGTATAATAAGTATGTATTTAAAAATATATAAGTAGTTTATCAATCGCCTGGCACGCATATCACAAGCTTAGCTTACTTTAGGGCTCTGTGTGAAATATATTGATTTATTACTAATGGACGTTATCCCTACCTACCCTATTTTCTTATAGACCTTCCTCTTGAATCATTCTATCTATTGTTGAAAACTGTATTTAAATCCGTTGCGTACTTTAAAAGATCTCAGCTTACATAGATGCAGACGGCAGGAAGCGATTCTGTTTTATACTATGTACAGATATATTAATATAGTTGCAAGCCACACCCTTTGGAATCCAAGTGCTAGTCTCTCGCAGTGCAAACTCTAGTCGTTACAGCGGCATTGGCTCGGGGGTCACAGGTTCACTCTCGCTTTATTTGTTCAAGTGGCTTTCATAACATGACGGAAGCGCCTCCTTATTTAGACACCCCATTGTAGGAAAAGCTATCTGTTTTATAGATCGTAAGTCAGATTACGTTCTTGCTGCTTTTGTTCGTTTTCGCGTAGCTCATGCCTTTGGCTGAGATACACAAAATATAAGTACCTAATACAATGCCGCAAAGGAATACCCATTACAGTTAAAAAATGTTATGTTGAAAACAACGCTTTGACAGCGTTATTTGTGTACTAACAAATAAAAAAGTACTAAATTTATGGGCCATTATTGTGTTGTACATAATATACCTGCATCAAGAACTTAAATTAATGTTTCAATTAAGGCCTTGCCACATACAAAGCTCGGCGCGAGCGCGGCGTGAGCGCGGTGCGATATTTGCTAGGCAACCATCGCGCGGCGCGATAGTTGCTAGGCAACCATCGCGCGGCGCGATGGTTGCCTAGCAAATAACGCGCCGCGCTCGCGCCGAGCTTTGTATGTGGCAAGGCCTTTACATGGGGACAATTAACTTTTAATATCTTTATTACTAGGATTGAATGCAATACGTATTATTGAATTAAATAATATATAAGGTTCGTTCGTTTATTTGTTGTATAGTAGAATTAGCTCCGATCTAAACTTTACAGTTTTCTTGTCTATATTCAACATTTCAACTTAAGCAATAACTATTGAATGAATGAATGCAAACACTTTATTGCACATGTATAAAGAAAACAATTGGCAATCCTCAACGCAACAAATCAGGCAACAGGCGGCCCCTAAAGTGATTTTTTCCAGGTAACCTTTGGTAGCGAATTATCTATTGAATACACAAAAATAAACTGACAACTCAGACATGTTAGTGTAATGTTTAAGACTAAGTAACTATTATTTATTTATTTTGACTCCTGATCGCACTCTATCATAATGTCACTAGAATAACGGTATAGTCGTTTATGCAACTCGCATATAAATGAGTGTCTGTTTATCATACGAGGCGTAGCCGAGTAATACCTAATTATATGCAGTTGCATACACTATTTTATCTACATTCAGTTTTTCATGTTAACATTTCGTAACTATTATTTTCTCAACTTTGCTGGAAGTAAGTAAGAAGTAAGTGCGAATCAGTTCTGTTTGAAGTAAATAAATAGATAAATGTGAAAATAGTGAAGTGAATTTCCCGCTGCTTGATATCCTAGACGAGTAGATACAACAGAACGAAGTCGCAGCTTACTTCCAGCAAAGTTGAGAAAATTATAGGTACCAAATTTTTACATAATAATATGAGTGAATATAAAATAGTGTATGCAACTGCATACAATAAGGTTTAATAAATTTAATAAAACCACTCGTGTCAAACTATTATCATACTAGACACTCATGTTTTTATATGCCAGTTGCATAAACTACTATTATGTTACAGCTATATTGAAAATAGTAAGGGAAATGCTGTATCGTTAAGTAATTTAAAAAAAATGTATATACAGGCGTGAAAATAGTTTATCATTACACGACTGTTTTAAAATATGTAATTAGAACATTACGCTATAAGTGTAGATAAACGTAATTTATTGAATACTTTACTCGCTATATAACTTAAGTTATGTTTGGTGTGAGCTTTTTCTACCAATTATCTTTATACATATTTGCTGTACTACGACACAAATTACCTGGCAACACCCTTGCCGCTACTTCAGAAATTATTATCAGGAAAATTTTAATGATACTATAGTTTTTAAAATAATAAAAGGTAATTTAATATTTTTACCAGACATTGGGGCAGCCTAGTTGATGGAACAAATTCATCAGTGTGGAGATCCATCATATTTTCTTCTACAGTTCTGTGGGTACAATCTAGGTTCTCGAAATGATTGACTCGATTGCTGTAGCACTATACAATCATACTTTATTTCATATTGACCAAATTTACGAATACCTATATCCTATATATGTTATATAGCCATATCTATGCTACATAACACTGACTATTATCTACCTACTTATTCACAACATTATGTTCACAAATTACGTGTCACAGTTCACAAAACGGAGACTTAATAGTCACAAACGTACAAACTGGCGTGAGTTATCGTTCCAATCATTATGGCTCATTCATTTTGACATTATTACCGCTGGGAAACACCGTTCTTACTATCAACAATTAACAAGGCTGTCAATCAACAAAGGGTTGTAAAGATAAGATGCTTGTAATGAGCCCAAAAATTTAGCTCTCACAGTAAAAAGTGGTACTTACTAACCTATTTTGTGGCCGCTGAAATTTACATTCTTTCAATGCATCGGTGTCATTTTGCAAACGAGTTGCCTCATGTTGATCTAAAAATGCTAGGCGAATAAATGAATTCTTAAACTTTACGATGTTCTCTGTCACAATATTATCGCATTTATCAATTCGGCTTTGCTTATTATAGTATTTTCTCTAAAACGAGTGCTAAAAAAGATAGGTTGGTTCACTATAGTGTGGAAGGACCACACAGTCCCAATTTTGTGGGCCAGCCACACGGTGTTGCAGGCAAAGGTGAGGTTGCCCCGGGGCGGTCCTAGGCTGGTAGCGCACGCGGCGTGACCTTGACAGTTTTGATACCATCCTTTCACCGCGGCTGTTAGCTGTGAGTACCGTGACTTTCTATGATCAACAAAGCCATAGACACTTATATTGTCGCGTTCTTAGGTTTGCTTAATAAAGAGAACAATCCGCGGAGGCTCCCCTTTCCCGCCCCCCACCGAGACGGCGTGGGGCGGCGCGCGCGCACCGACGCAGTCTTCGCCGGCGACCGCGCGCCGCGAGCACATCTTCACACCACTCAACGGTGCAAACGCTCTCGGTATTGCATTATTATATATTTTTTTTATTAATCAAAATCTTCGCGCTCAACACCACGAGTTCTTTACTTTCAAACTGCTTCTTGCGAGTGTCGATTAACGTTGGAGCGCTAATCCTTGTGTTTCTATAAGCTTCGTATTTGCCTACGTATTCGCGAGCTTTCGTACATTGTTTCAGTTTTGGAAAAACTTTTGGGGTCGTTTTACGTGACGAAAACTAACGAATACTGGAGCAAATCGCTCTTTGTAAACTTTAGCGTAGCGATCTAGTTTTAAAGAGTTTGTTTGTGTTGTTCGAGAAATAAGAAACCCATTGTTGCTTTATAATTATATAGTAACAGTTTTTGATATTCTGCAACGATCTAGTTCTATTGAATTTTCGCACGTGCTATTATCCGAAGGCTCCGACCGCGTTCGCGGCTAACCTTTGGCGTTATCTGCCGCGCCCGCCCCTTCACAATGGACGACGCTTTGTTATTTTTTCACACCCCCGGTTTACTAACATTGCTTTGTCAAATATCTTAGACAATGTCCGAATGAATGTTAAAAAACCCGGGCCTAATTATGTGTAATTTTTGCGTAACGCCAGAGACTTTAGCGGCGTGAGAAGGCATTGTTTCGCGCGTGTATTCCGTGCCCGCGCTGTTTTTTGCCGGATTAGTATTATGGTGTGGTTATACAATGTTAGGAGCCACCCCGCGGCGGCGTCGCTGCGGGCTCCCGGGCGGCGTTGGCAGCGCACACAGTGCTGCCCCTGCCCGAGTCCTGCGGCGGCACCCGCGCCGGAATCGCCCGCCCGATCTCCGCGCTCCGCACAATCAGCCTACTTGCGTAAATTTCCCACACGCTCGTGCTACAAGCACTAATTTTCTCTTTCTTTGGCCCTTCGCTGAAATTTATCTCTCTTTGTAGGCAGATAACGAACACTGGCGCTACGCACGCGGTTACGTCAGCGGTAAATAGATCAATCGGTTGCGTTTCTTATTTCGTTGGACGACTTATCAATTTGCTATTGCTGCGAATGTTTTTGTCTTTGCGTTATGTTTCAAACGACTTTATTCATAGTTTACCGTCAAAGTGCTCGTTTACGTGCAACCGTTTTGTGTACTTCCATTGCTTTATGAATAAGGTCGTATTTCTTTTCAGACTTTACCGCAACATTGCCGTTTGAGAGTACAGCCTTTCTTAAGTGTTTTAAAAGACTGACGACAAAGTGTGAATCAATAACTACTGTGTGGCTCCGGTTTGCAGTTCGAAGACGATCATTTGGTAAGTTTTAGTCATAACATTTTTTATATTTTACTACTGCTATCCCTTACTGCTTACACAGTATTCATTTATTACCCTTTATATCACCTAAATATTAAGCCTGAACTTCCTTTGCACCACTTGGAATTTAAAAACCAAACTAGGAACTACAAGTGGAACGATAATAAGTGAGATATTCCGCGTTGAAACAACTTAAACCAGTATCTGCAGTCTCACATAATTACGGTCACTCGTCGTCTCCCTTTTTTTGTAAACAAACCCTAAATGCGGTAATGCAATTTCGCAATGACATTTAATATATCCTTGAACGGGTTGTTTACTAGTATCCTCGCTGTCGCGTCGTTACGTTCACTTACCCGCAGTTTGTTTACAAACTGTACACAAATTAGGAAGCGGTAGTCGGTTCCTTTGGATTTTAATTGTTTTCTTATTTGTATTGATAGGGGGTGTACCGAAACGGTGGAATAAGATCGTGTATTTAGAAGTGAAGTCATGGGTGCAATAGAGCAAATTTGTTCACACATACTTTAGCATCTAGATTCCTTCCCTAAAAATTATTAACATATATTAAAAGGGGTATCCATTAAAAGTGGTGTAATTATTTTTCTAGACGCTAACCGAAACAAATAAAATTTTAATTACCTACCTAATCGAATTTAACTAACATTCATTAAGACCCGTATTCAGAAACGTTCCTATGAGGTCTCACAGTGCGCGTGAACGCACGGGGTTTCAACTGACGGTCAGCAACGCGCTATGCGTTTGTCGAAATGAACGAAATTAATAATTTAAGGTTAAAACATAAAGCCGCAATGAATGAAGTGATTCACTTAGCCCAGCTTGCACCAAATTCTTAAATGCCTATAACAACACTTTTGTATGATAATTTATGTTTAAATATCATCTTAAATACGTTTAAGAATTTGGTGTAAGACGCCCCTTTCGAGAACGCATAGTAACGCTACTATTTATTTGTAAAAACGAGTATTAGTAATTACTCTCACGCCGCGAGAGTCTTTATTTACTCAATAATAAGAAACCATTGAACTCAAATATCACAAAAACATCCCGTATCAGACTCCTATCTTCAAATAATCGAAAAAGTATTCCATCGCAACTAGTTGCAAAGCTCAGGAAGGCTCAAGGAAAATCACGCCATTTCCGTTTTTAAAACGAGGACTAATCAAGCACATAGCCATGCAGCAAGCAATACGCATTGAAAGTATTAGCGAGGACAATCAAGCAAACATAGAACAAGAGAAGGCTCCTCTTGAGGCTCTAAATGCACTTTTATTTCACACAGGTCGCCATTACCATCATCTGAAGCGCCGTCGTGACTCCGAACGACCTCAGCTCCGAATTGATTCTAATGCCTCATAATTACAGTTTTATCGAACGTGTCCTTTTGAGAACTAAATCACTGTGTATTTAGACCTCTTAAACTGTTTTAAAACGCATTAGCTGTTTCAATAAAAGGTTGTGTGTTTATCCACAAGGTATGTAAGTAAATGTATTCGGATAGGTTGAGCGCGTTGATGTCTTTCGTATGCAGGAAGGCACTTTTTCTAAGGAATGATGTTGATTCATTTTTATGGTAGTGCGTAATAAAGTTTTGGCTAGAAATGCCCGTAACGGCATTTTTAACGTCTTAGGAATTTACTAAACATGCAAAACTAGCCTACAAAATCAAATTCGATCTTTTCTAAATAAATTAAAACGGCGCATTAGTCTCTACATTTTGACATAATAATATTTGCAATGACCTGCAGTTGATGATATCAATTCATATTTTCTTTACAGAAAATAATTGTGTTCCATTTACGTCTACAGGTTTTGTACCTTTTACATGTAGTCTCATGAAACTGTTTTATATTCTGGTGCTAAAACAGTGCACCGTCCAGGTGGTATCCCAAAGAGCAATATTATCGTCCAGCTATAACTGACCGTGTACAACAAAATCCTTATCAACAAAAACTTTTGCCTCTAACACATTTTGGCAAAAACATTTCAATATTACACATACAACATGCCCAAACGTCACAGCAACCATACCGTCCTCTGCCTACGCCGCCAGCTAAGGATCCCGCAAATAAATAGCAAATCTAATAATTTACAGCGTTGCGTATTACCCAGTGTTACCAGCGACATAACACTAAACCCTAACTGCGGACAAACTGACAAACAATCACCGTTATGGTGGGCGCGCGCGTGTACGCGACATGCTTGTTGGGTATGCTGAAGTACTGTTATTATTATTATGACTCTCAAAAGATTCCCGCACGCTAGTTTTTAATATACTGATGGAGACCAGCGAAATGTAGGCAATGTAAACAATGTAGACACTCGTACATAAGCCCAATAAGCGTAATAACTTTGATGAGCCGCCGAGTGGTAGATACTAACGACTTTTACTGAGTTACGTACAACACTAGAACACTAATCGATGCGCTTAAAGTGAGGGAAGATATCGTGAGGAAACCTGCACAGTTAGGCGACTCTAAGTAATCATGATCCAATCTGGTCAGGTTCCCCTCTTCGTCACGGAGGTCAGACGGCAGTCACTCCACTGTAATTATTTGATTTGCCAAGTCCTGGATCATGACCCCCGTGACCCTGTTAACATGGGAACCTGACCATATTGGATCACGGTTACATTCAGTCTGTTTCCTCACGATGTTTCCCTCACCGTAGAGCATCGGTTATTGTACATCAGAAAAGTCATAGCTACATGGGGATTGAACTCGAGACCTCTTGCTTACTAGTCCTACTCGTTAGCTATTTACGCTGCCAAGACTTCCTTCTTTATTTGTTCAATTACAAAAGAACAATTACGGAACCCTACACTGCATATGGCTAGAAACGCCATGACCAATTATTTACTTTGTGTTCTTTCTGACCTGAAATTATTTGTATAATCAACCCTTCGTATGCGAGTCCGCCTCGGACTTGACCAGATTTTCCACCTTGTGATATAATCATGCAGTTCTTCAAGAAAGGGATTAAAGGGTTTTTACGGGGTCGGCTACGCGTGGGTGATGCCCCTGGTATTGCAAAAGTCCATAGGCTGCGGTGACTGCTTACTATCAGGCAGGCCGCTAGCTTGTTTGCGACCTTAGAGGTATAAAAAAATCGTGACTCCAGATAATAGAAATATATTTTTTATAACTATATAGGTAGATAGATGTTGTAATCGGAAAAATATATTCGAACTTAATGATATTCGACGTCTTGTAACAGCGGCGTTAAAACACCTATTCGACATAATTTTGCATAATAAAGTTGCATACCGAATAACCATGCCACCCACCGTACCTTGTATGATTTGCAGTTGTTATGCTTTCCATACATAAGCGACAAACAATCAGACAGTCAATTGTTGCTCGCATTAAGCTCTGAACAATAATTGAACACAGCCAGTTTTACTTCATCATATTCCTAAATCTGTGTCGTT
This sequence comes from Blastobasis lacticolella, assembly GCA_905147135.1. Classification (NCBI taxonomy): domain Eukaryota; kingdom Metazoa; phylum Arthropoda; class Insecta; order Lepidoptera; family Blastobasidae; genus Blastobasis; species Blastobasis lacticolella. The sequence continues at coordinate 8,736,802 of LR990039.1, read as the reverse complement.
TATATTATGCTTAACTGTCAACGAAATGTCTATTAAGCAACTCTTATAATAGTGTTATATAACTAAAGGCTACTAACGTTGTTACTTACAAAGGTAATCGTCTTGTACTCTCGTGGCACAGATTCTGCGTAAGTATGACGGAATTTTTCTCATTAAACGGATTTTCTCAACGCAGAAACTAGAGACCGGTATAGGCATGAGAGGCAAGTAGTAGGCTAGAGGTAAAACAATTTAAGAACGAACTAATAAATAATCTAAAAAGTAATAAATAATGAACAAAGGCAGTTTCAGCTTCATATGTACTTACACGCGTGCTACAGAGACGATACTCTACGAAGCCGATCTTGCCGATTTACTGTCGATATAATAATTACATTCGTGGGATGTTGTGTTTCAAAAAGTGCAGTGGTTGATCTTGCTCTGTTTCTTGAGTGACTGACTCCATCTTCGATCTTATCGTCAGTTGTATCAGATAAGGTAGTGTCGAATGCCTATTTAACAAACAGTAAAAGTTGTGCTAGTGTAATAAGTAATCGTGTAACTTATTTTTTATTTCGCATTAGTCAGAGATAACCCCTAGAAGAAGTCTAGTCGCTTTGCTAAGCATACCTAATGATGTTAGATAGATCCTGAGCCACGCGCTTACGTAGTCACTATCGGTACTACCTACTACTGTTTAGATCAGACTGAGTCCAAAAGATGCAAGAACGGTCCATTTCTGTCTTCACAAAGTAATTAGACGGTCTCGTTCTCAGTGGTATAGCAAAATTTTTATTGAACATCATTCACCATAAACTAAAAAGTTGTAGGAGTCAGCGGGATGGATGTGATTAAAAATACAAGTGAAATTGCAAGGGTAGCTTGTTTGTCAGGATAGATTTGTAGAATTGGCTACTTGACTGAGGAAGGAATGGGTTTTATTAACAAAAAGACAGCAAAAAGAAATAAAATAATCAAGACTTTCAACGATTGAAATTGCTTAAATAGTTCTAGATACCTATAGAAACATGACGTAACTTAAATCGTCATTCATCATCATCACAGCCCGTAACAGTCCACTGCAGGACTTAGGGCCTCTCCCACGAAAGGGGAGGGTATTGCCATAATCTCCACGCTTGGCAGGCGGGTTGGAGATCGCAGTGTTTAAATATAACAATGGAAAATGCTGCTGCCCATTTTCCAGACTACGGAGACTCTTGATCTTTTGCATCGAAAACATTAGGCGCCTTGTACGACACCCATGAGTGTAAAGGGTTGGTGCATTTCTACTCAGCCGGACACCACACGGCCAAAATGAATCGTCATTCAAATTACACAATTTTGCGAAAAATAAATTCTAATTGGAAGCTTGTGCGCTAATTTTAAAATAAGCGCACTTACCTACGTGTCAGACCTGAAATTACAGTTACAGAAATTGGTTAAGGAATTTCTAGTTTAATAATTTTTGTAATCATAGGGGGAGACAACGAGCACTATCGTGCTTTAGGTAACCGGCGCCCGTGGATTCCCGAAACACCAGAGAGGGCTGCGAATGTTGGCACGTTGTCAGCCTTTGACAAAGGTTTAGTTGTAGGATTTAGCATTGTTTAGTGGATACTTTACTCGCACATGGTATGACAGTTTTGAAATTTGACTATTATATAGATCAGTTTTGTAAATACGTCCCTACCCTAGTAAACAGACGCGTCTCTCATTCACGGTTTCCCACCGCTTGTTGCTCAGCCGCTGCGCCGGCGCCGACGACGTGTTTTGCAATAATTATGTTTATTTAATGCCATTATGCAGTAGCGATGACCTTTAGGGAAATTGCCCGGATTGCCGTACGGTTGCCTCCGTCGCCGCCACGGCTCCTCGGAATTGCCGGCCGCAATGATCATTACCAGTCTCTTTGTGCCAACGCGGCGGCGCAACGTTCGATACCCGAATCTACATAACTATTACACATAATTACAGTCACTCCCAATGCATGCGCCAATTTGTAACACAATTCATTTTAATCTATATTGGGCCGCGGAATGGTGCGGCGCGTATTGTGAACAAATAAAGGCGAATCGCCAGGAATCACCGTGTCACTATTCAAACATAATGTCAAGGTGAATAATAATGCGTTATAGTAATCTGTAGTAATAAAGATACAAGTACGACCAAATTGGGAAATTAGTGGCAACGCTGTCATTACTTATTTGGCACTCATCACGTTTCGCTATCGACGCCAATAGAATGTTTAATTATTGGCGTCGTATCTGCTAGCGAGATGAATGACTCTCCGTCGGCTATTTGCAATGTTTGCGTACACAGAACACGCCGAGTCGGCCTTATTGACCTTTCACATCGCGGCCGGGGATACCCTTAGGGCTGCATTTTTCGAAAAGAGCTTTCGACGCGCGTTAACAACAGATAAATAAGTCATTTGCGTTACAAAAGACGAAATAGAAACTGAAAGCGAACAATTATATGCACGCACGTGGGTCTCCGGGTCACGGGTCAGCGGATTACAGAGTCTTGCGCAGGCGCAGGCTCGCACTAACCGCCCGAATGGAGTTATTTAAAATCGATTAGTTGAGATGTGCGGATCGAGAGTGACGCGGCGACATGCTGCGCTGTGGTCCGCACTGACTCATCGTGGTTCTGGGTTGAATAGGAGTAATCTTTCGTTACTGTCTGCATTCAATACGTAAATAGAAATTAAGCTTCTTTGATATCGGCAATCAAAAGTAGAAGGTTTTGATGTTCCTTTGGCGGGTTTTGCACTTGTTATCGTGGAAATACTAGCACTTATAGATACAACTTGGGCTCCAATAGTTAGCAGCAAGTGTGAGCTAGAACTCTGACTGAAAATACGTAGTTGAGTCTCTACTCGTAAGAGAGTCTTTTGGTCTTTTGCTCAGTTTAAATGCGTCGTGTTCTACATAATAATAATTTGTCCGCTTCACTTTGCATCTTGAGTTCTTGACTCGTGGAATCCGGTGAATGTGAACGAGTGCACTTTGGAGCGGATCGGACGAGAAAGGACGACACTGCGTGACGCAGACTGCCTCTACGACAGAGGCAATCGGATAGACTGAGTTAGATTAATACATAATACTTATTAGTTTTAAAAGAGACGAGCCGCCAACCCACATCTACGATTTATAGACTTGTGTCTATAAACCTTTAACAAACGTGCGTAAATTGTAAAAGTGCGTCAAGATGAATGCGCAAATGAATGAATGAATGAATGAATGAGTGTCCGAAATCTAGGATGAAATTTTCATAAAGGCCAATTAAGTTTTATTTCATACAGTGACAGAAGTACCTAATGTATATTTTATTACACAACAATAGATAAAATAATATCTTACAGACACTAAAATGAAATAGCCGGTGCCTATCTCTTTATTATGTAAACAATAACAATGGCTGCTGGTTAAACCTATTAGAAAGCAAAGAACAGCCGTGAAATCTAAGATGCACGTCATAAATATTCAAAACTGCTGATACGTTGTTACTTTAAGTGCCTAGCAGTGCCGGCGTAGGTACGTGACATTTAATAGAATATGTCAATGGGCACTCATTTTCGTAACCAGTGTTAATTCCGGTAGGTATGTTTCGGACAATGTCTTTAGTTATTTATAGCATATAAAATGAAATAGTGCCCGTGAGTGTCTCCAAGAGAAACACTTAAAATAGCAATCAAATATAAAGCGAATTCTCTGGCCGCGCATTAGTCTGCGCGAAACCAACTAAGATGCGATTGGGGAAGGTCACGGGGCGACTCGACCTAGTTCGCTGAACATCTCTCGAGTAATTTATGTTCTTTTTATGCAACGATTTTAAATTCTAGCCACATGTTTTACTAAGTACGTGGGTAATTATTTTTTTTCTAACTACGGCGTCAACAGTCTCTTATGACCGTGTATATTTCCACAACACGGTGATCAAGTCAATAAGTGTAGTGTACAACATGATTTATCTTACAGCTGGTCTATTGCAGAATTTGTAATTACTCCGTGTACACTATTTAACTTTAAAGGTGAAGGCACCACATATAGGGGAACTGACATTTTGTTTATTGAATTAAGGCCTTGCCACATACAAAGCTCGGCGCGAGCGCGGCGCGTTATTTGCTAGGCAACCATCGCGCGGCGCGATAGTTGCTAGGCAACCATGGTTGCCTAGCAAATAACGCGCCGCGCGATGGTTGCCTAGCAAATATCGCACCGCGCTCACGCCGCGCTCGCGCCGAGCTTTGTATGTGGCAAGGCCTTTAGTTACTTGATTATGCATGTATGTAGAGCGGTAGATTATACGTGTTAGCATTAGTTTCGTTCCGTTTCGTTGTGCCGAGTAAGAATTCATACAGTTCTGTTTGACCAATCTTGTTTTGTTCTGTTCATTCAATTTTTTGTTTCTATATTGACATAAAGCATTTATCATCATCATCATCATCTTAGCGTTAATGTCCCGGTTGTGCTGTCGAGCACGAGGGCCTGGGGTCCGCCTTGACCATGATCCAGGATATGGCGATCAGGTAATTACAGTGGAGCGACTGCCATCTGACCTCCCTGACCCAGCTACCAGGGGAACCTGACCAGATTGGATCATGGTTACAAATTCAGTTGCCTAAATTTGCAGTTTTCATCACGATGTTTTCCCTCACCGTTAGAATTAAACTAATGTACATAACTCAGAAAAGAGTCATTGGTACATGGCCGCAGCGGGATTCGAACCCACTTACGAGTCAGATACTCAACCGCCCGGCCACCGACGCTTAAATTGACACAAAGCATTATTTTTTGTTAACAAATGCGCAGCACCCGCCCAATCGTCGTACCGCACCAATAGGGTAGTCTGCACGTTTTCTGTCTGGTTGCTGCGCGGTAATTATGCGACGTCATATAAACGAGTCTCAGTCTCGTTGCGCGATCGAATCAGAAATGAGGAGATCCGCAAGCGAACCAAGGTCACCGTCATAGCTCGAAGGATTGCCAGACTGAAGTAACAGTGGGCAGGGCACATAGCTCGAAGAACAGATGGCCGATGGGGCAGTAAAGTTCTCGAGTGGCGACTGCGTACCGGCAAGGTGGACCGACGACCTGGTAAAGATCGCAGGTACCAGCTGGATGCGGAAAGCACAGCACCGGCCTTTGTGGAGATCTCTGGTGGAGGCCTATGCCCAGCAGTGCGCGTCTTCTAGCTGATATGATGATGATGATGATGATAATGGTATAAACGAGGCCTCAACCCAGACTAGGTCCAGTCAGCAGCAGAGTCAATGGACCTCAGGGTTAGTTCTCTGTACAGCTGACTGTACCTTGCATAGAGATTATGCCGTACAACCCTCCACTAATGAGGAGGTAAATTTTACATATTTACCAGTTCACTGACCTGGTATCAGCAATTGTAACATCAACTGCTAACTGTTGGGTAGAATATTATGTATAATGCTCTAAGCACCTACATAAATATTCATGGAACATTTACCATTTTTCTTATGTAATATAATGTTACCCAAATGCAGTAATGTGTATAATTTCACAGTAAACTGTGGAATTTTGGTATTAAGAATCTTGTGAAGAACTTGTACTCACTCACCTTTTTAAATCGCCGGTACTTGTCTTATCGAGGTCATTTAAAAGTAGATGTTAATATTCAACATAAAAGGTAAATAAGTAATAATTAATTATTACAATCGTTTATTAATAGTTACCTACTTACTTGTGAACTGATTCCAAATCGAAATTGAATCTTAGATACTTTAGCCTATTCGTATTCAAAATTTGTTTATTACCTACTAGTGGACCCGGCGAGACTTCGTTCGCGTACACTTACTAAACCCTACTTACCCTTTTTTTCTTGTCCATAAACCTTCCTCTTCAATCACTCTTTACATTGTTGGAAACCGCATTAAACCTCGTTGCGTAGTTTAAAAGTTCTACGCGTATAGACTACGCGTATACTTAGGGTCGGGAATGTTTTATACTATGTTTATTTGCCCTTTAATAAGAATATTATAGGAACCTACCGAACAAGAATGAAAACAAGACACACAGTCTTTTCAGAACATAATTATTTCCAAACAAAAGACACTTACAGACACATAAAGGACATTCAAAACCCCTGGAATTATTTGAGCATTAACACCTTGAGAGCTCATGCCGCGTTTACGTTCCCTTGCATTTTTACGTCGCAAATACCATGTGATTTTGAAAGTGAAGCTGAGCGTCGTATCGTGGACCATGACTTTTAGCCGACGACGGGCCGCGCCGACGGTTTTCCTACACTTCGCTGTATAACTAGTGTCATGTAAGAAGAGACTTGGCGGGTCACGTGGTTCGACTTGCGCAGTAGACGATTACATGCGCGAAATTCCCTCTACTGCCATTTGACAAGTCTCTTCTTTCATATGACGAAGTAAACGAAACTGTTTACAGCTGTTACAGTTACGCAAAACTGAGTACGAATTACACTATCCTATATTAGCGAAATCGTTCGCGTACACCAACTTTACCTGAACTTACCTACCCTTTTTTCATAATTATGAACCATCCTCTTGAATATCTCTATCTATTGTTGGAAATCGCATTAAACTCGGTTGCGTAGTTTAAAAGATTTAAGCGTACGTCGATACATACATAGGGACAGACGACGGGAAGCGACCTTGTTTTATACCAAGTGTATAGAAGTGTCGATATCATATGAAACACTGACATTGTTTATTTTAGGTAAACTTATGTTTATTAGTTTAAGAATGGTAGTAGTAGTAAGATACCATTGTATCTGTCGCAGCGATCTGGTTAAATCAGCCATTTAAAATGAAGGCTAGCACGTTAATTAAACGGCGGCATTAAATTGAGTGGTTAAAGGACAGCTAGCCAAGTAGTTGAATGTAAGGTTCACCTACCTTACGAATGAGAATTCATATTTTCCGTAAATTTTCGAGTAGGTACTTATCACATACAAACCTATAGTTAGTATTTATTTCCTCCTCATGATAAGATGATGCTGACTGTATGAATAACACAACGAAAGCCGGAAATGCAAGATAATAAAAATTCGTTCTAGTTACTCTCTGAACCATAAGGTTACATCTGTGACCTCAATACTTTTACGTCACCGAAAACTTGTATTACACGACAATGTTTCGTAGAGTAAGTAAATAAATTAAAAGTAGTTTCAATGTAGGTACTACAATAACCCTTCTTGCTTTCAACTACTTCAATTTTACATAGAAGAATGCCGACGCAGTTTGATGGTTTCGACTAGAGTTTCACCTTATTTGCGACCCCATCTGGTGGGATGAGGATAGGTAGATGATAGGTACTTTAATTTATTTACGAAAGCTATTAGACAGCAGCGAAACAACACAGTAAATCTTGAAGTCGTCCAACCAGCCAGGGCCTATTGTAATTGGAGCGTAATAGCAGCTCAGTGGCAGTTTGAATAAATATTAAATAAACTCCGCCTTCTGACTGCCTGTTCCCGGGGAGACGTTTCAGGCTTCATCGGATGCGACACCCTACCATGTAAAAGGGGTTGCATAATAGACACCTATATATCTAGCGTCACTTTAATTTATTTATCTTATCATTCATATTCACTGACCCAGTAGGTATACACCTATTTACAGGACCTGTACTTATGACAAAAGAAACATCCCTAAATTTTCTGGTTATGAAAATGAAGTCATCATTGATAGGGCGTTCCAAATGTCGTGTACGACATCTAGCGTCACGTTATGTATTAATGAACACGTTACTTAGGTAAAATCTGTTCGACTGACTTGTCTTATTTGGTTATGGAAATTATGTATTTAAATCATAGCCTCCTTCATCTTAGCCTTAACGCACACTGATGCAGTGCGCTGCGCAGTGCACTGCACGATGTGGCAAAACTTGTTACACGCCGAGCAATTTGTATGCAAGTACATTGACAGATGGCGGAATGTCCCACTGTGCAGCGCGCTGCGCGGCGCACTGCATGATGGGGCAACACCCGCAATTGAAGCCCGAAGTGTCAGTTCTGTATGAATTTTGTCTACGTTTTTCAATTTGACCCCATCGTGCAGCGTGCGGTGCGATGTCAGTAGATGTCAACATGAAACGTCACATCTGACTGTTTCTTTTTACCAACAGTTCGAATCTTTCCTCTTTATGTGACACAGTTGACACACATATATCTGTCTACTTTTTTTAGTACAGATACAACGCGTGTGAATGAAATAGGAAACCGACCTTGTCAAAGAAAGTTTGACAGCTGATGCGTAAGCCCCTCCCCTTTTTCTGATTCTTTAACATTATCGAAGTTGTTTCGCTTTCGTGATCCTGTCGTCATTATCTTCTCAGTTCATCCCGAATTATAAATAAGGCATGTTTGGTTCTAGAACACTAGTTTCTAAAAAGAAATGCTGGTACTCGTAGAAATCTACATTTTGGGTGGCACCTGTCACACTTAAAACTGTAATAACTCTGAAACTATTGGTGCTAGAATACTAGTTCCTAAAGAGAAATGATAGTGCTCGTCGACATCTACATTTCGGTTGACAGCTGTCAAACTTAATACTGTAATAACTTTTAAACTATCACTTCTAGAACACTAGTTTCTGAAGAGAAATGATAGTGCTCGTCGACATCTACATTTCGGTTGACAGCTGCCAAACTTAATACTATAATAACTCTGAAACTATCGCTCCTTGAACACTAGTTCCTGAAGAGAAATGATAGTCGAGATCTACATTCCGTATGACAGCTGTCAATCTTAAAACTGTAATAACTCTGAAACTATTTGCCTTAAAACGCTTGTTCCAGAACAGCAAATACTTATAGATATCGACGGGCACTATCATTTTTTTTTAGGATCCAGTTTTCTAAGAGCAATGGTTTCCGAGTAATTTAAGTTATATTCACTCTCTTTATACTTACTACTGATGTTATACTTTGTAGTTATAGTTTTGAATGAGCCACCGTGGTATACACTCAGTTTAAGTAAACATTCGTAAAGGACAGAAATTCAAAATTCAAAATTACTACGTTTTAAAACATTTTGTCGTAATATTGTCCCAAAATCATGTCTTCAACCAGTTGAGGACAAATTTAAGCAGTGCGGTTTATCCTACAACAGAATCAATCAATGTGAATAAAAATTCCTAACATACCGAATCAATCTTCTGAATTTAAAAATTTTTAAGTTTTTATGTTCTTATATCCTCAAGATAATTTAATTGAATGTATTATCATAGAGCCTGTAACCATCGGACAATCAATACGCTTTTAACGAAAATCGGCCAAGAAGTTTTTCAGCTAGAATAAACATCCATACAAACATTCATATAAACATACATACACACAAACCCCTTTCCCCCGCAAGAGTACGACATTGACGACATACGACAGAGACGACATTGTTCCACTTGCTATGGTCCTGACAAATCTCTCGATTTCTTCCACGTTTATCAACTTTACATACATAGATTGTTAACTTCATTACCCTCCCTTAGCTCCATCGCAGTCGGGTAAAAAGAATCATTTATAGTATAGTATTCGCGGAAGTTGCATGGTTCAATTTCTTTAGATATTACTGATGTTATACTTTTTAGTTAAAATATGGAATGACTTACCACGGTCTACAGATGGTGATCTATGGACACCTGTCAGAAGTAAACATCCAAAGAAAAAATTCGTTTTCAAAGATTTTAAAGTAAAATTATGTCTTCTTCCGGGGATGAAGACATGTTGGCCGTACTGCAGATGGTTAATATGCAAAAATGTAGACGACCTCGACGTAACTATTGGGTGCACCCTATATGGAATACCGGTGTAAAAATAGACTTACCAGTTGATGGTAAAACTGGAAATGTATCCGGACCGTTTTCAGCAGGTTTTCAGGATGTCACCATTATGTTATAATCAAATATTAACCCGAGCCAGATCAAGGTTACAAAAACGGCACACAAATTGTAATGTCAATGTAGCATTGACAATAATATAAATTAAATAATCATCGTGGCGTCATTATGATGATGTTGACTTCAATATAATGTTTTATGAGCTTGTTGAAAAACATCCTGCACCATACGATTATAATCAATCAGGTTACTCTAAACGGAACGTGAGAGACAAGATGCGGATAATGATAGTAAGGAAATTAAACGGCAAATTACGTGGGGACAATAATGTCTGACCATGCCAGCCCGCTAGGCACGGGAAGGAGAGTTCAACTCACGAAGCGAAGTGGACCAAGAGGAGTAGGAAGGCGGACTCCTGGCAACCGAAATTTAACACCAAGACGATGATAATGATGATCTTGGCGTCAAATCCTGTTTGTGCTCTCGCACGCGAGGACCCGGGGCCCGCTTTGACTATGATCCAAGATTTAGCAGATCAGGCAATTACAGTGGAACGACTGCCAACTGACCTCCATACATAAGGTCGACATAAGGTCAATAATCATGCGAGTCGTTTAAAATAACGCGCGTAAAAGCGTCGAAAAAGCTCTCGTGCAAACGTTGCCTAACTCACAATCATTCGTAAATCTCTCGTGCGATCATTGCCTAACGTGAAAAACCAGAATAACACCACCGTTTTCTTTGTTGTCACCGTGACGTGGCACTGCGTGGTGCGCCGCGCAGTGCACTGCACTGCATTAGTGGAGCTAGTCGCTTACAAGCCATGCGCAGAAGGTTGACACGTCGCATTTTTTAATTTTAGTGAACCTGAAAATTACTGTAAAACTATAATCGCGGTCGTTGACGTTTAATTTTATTAGTTATTTATGTGATTCAATAAATAAGTATATGCATTAGTTAGATAATATGAAATTGGATTGATGCCTGTACTTTTTACCTATCTACCTACTTGCAATTGTATTATCCTAATATTATAAATACGAAAAATAATGTATGTTTGGTTTTGTACGTCATGGACATAATGGATGTTTGTTATTCCTTCACGCAAAAACGACTGAACGGATTTTAATGAAATTTGGCAGTTATATAGTATATAGCCACGTATGCTACAATTTAACCCGATATTAAATGTGATTCCCGCGGGAACGGGTCCGGTACGTTACACCAAATTTTATGCGAACGCAGTCGCGGCCTATTATAAAATAAAATTATTTAAGCCAACCAAAATATTGCTCAATTTTTAAATATTAGGTATAATACATTTTAAACAGTCTTATTTACAAACAACTTACTTACCTATTGTACCTATCTACTTTTCCAAACGCTTCCATCATCGAGGTTTTGTTTTTTCTTTTTTTTTATATTTGGCCTAGCCAGGCATTGGCCAGCCATCTCACCTGGTGGTAAATGACGATGCGGCCGTTAAAAGAGCATGCCTGTCTAGGAACAGCCTATTCACTCTGGCCTTTAAGGCGTCTAGATTAAAGGGAACACACTCGCGGGTAATACGTTCCATTCCTTGATTATACGCATTATAAAGGTTGAGCTAAAGCGGCTCGTGCGGATAGCTGGAAGATCCACTACATAATATAAGGATGAAGCGCTCGCCCGGATCGCGTCTCCCGATGGCGGAAAGGGGTCGTGAAATTAGGTTAATCAAAGATCGTGGTTTAAAGAAGTTGTGATAACTTTCACTGTGATTTAAAATGATGGTTTGCAATAGTGTTTCTTGAAATTCACATTCTATGTATTTCTTAAATAATTCAAGACATCTATACATAATATACGTAGCGTAATTGACATGGCAAGACGTTGTTTTGGCTATGGGTTGTTCACCAAATAAGACAAGTCAGTGTGGACAGATCATAATTAACTTCGTATTCGAAGCTATTGGGTTGTTTAATGCGTTTTTAGTATTCTGCTACAATTGAAGCTGCCGTTGAGATGCTATTGCTATCCAATTACAATTCGATCGAATCAAGTAAATAATTTCAGCGGGTCAAGACCCTGGCTGGAAACGCATCGGCGCATAGCTTTGCCTCACGAAATTAGTTTAAGTGTATTGATTTGCCAGCATTTACCGAATAGCTGACGGATCGTTACCCGAGCCGGCTTTCAAAGCGGCGACATGCGATGCGCCCGCGTCGCGCACCGTGACCGCACGCGATTGGCTTTCACACTCGGCTCTCATTGGATAATACGCTGTGGCTGTCGGAGATCAGCCAGTCAATGCCCGCTCTTGCAATGTTTGAAGTTAACGACTTCTTGGATAAAGTTTTCCATTATGACCGGAAAAATATGCGTTGTTCTATCGGGTACTGTGTGCCTCCGTAAACAAACCACGAATTCATTATCAGAATATTCACTTTATCAGAATGTCCACTGTACCAGAACGTCCACGGGATAGGGTAGAGTAAAGAATGGCGTAGGTGTAAAGTTCATTAAATTGAAACACGTGGACGATAGCGCCCCGGGAAACTAAGTTACATTATAGAAATTAAATGTTTTCATGTTTGCAAGCTTTTGGGAGTAATCTCCGAACCGATTTCGAAAATTACTAGTACTATCACTTACCTTTAAGAACTGGTGCTCTAGAATAAAAAATAAATAAAAATAAATAAAATATTTATTTATTTATATAATTGTTGCTTACATTTTATACACTGCTTCCCGAGCTAGGTACATAAACACCTGTGTTACGAGAAACAGTTGCATCTTCCCTTGCTATTATAATCAGAAATTGCTATTATAATGTATATTGTATGTAAATTATAATGCTTCATTGCTATTATAATCAGAAAACAATTTTTAATAAGCAAATATTAAAAATGGCAATAGTTTCCTGGACTATTTGCTAGTTTACTCTTCAGTCGTGTTACAAATTGTATCCATACAAATGTTGAACTCTAGTATGAAAATTCAGTATTTTCTTGAATTACATTATGATAATTAACTAGTTGTAAGATTAGCAGCTCTCATCTGAAACTGTGAATGTTGGAGTGATGGCTCTTTCAATTATTTGTGCATCTCACGCGTCTTTTTTATACAATTTTCATTGATGACATAGATGACGGCGTTGGCTGGATCTGATCCCAGTCCCTACCCCCAGCTAATCCTTGAACCCCCGACTCTCTTGCTACTTGGTCCAGGCAGCGGGTTCGCTGTAGACGACGGCGTCCAACAGCCACTGGAATTCTGGTCCCTCGCGCGGGCCCGCAAAGTCTTTTGATAATCGTTTTTATGTACATTTGACAGGTGGTTTAGATAGACAGGGTGGATATAGCGGTAGGCTGGTTGTTTCGATAGGGTAAGGTTTCTGTAGGGTGAATATTTCTGTAGACGAATCAGTAGAGTGGTCATTTTAATAAAATTGACATTTTGACACAGTTGACCAAGGTAAAACCATAACGATTCAGGTGAAATCGTTGTCAAGTATTGTGAGTATGAACATGAAAGAAAAAGACTTATCAATATTTTTAGGATATAATAAGGAAATCCCTTATATAGCCTGTACTTATATAAAGTATTCAGAGGCGGTTCAAGTTGTGGAAGCTTTTTCACTGAAATAAGCACTTTGACCAGCTGTATAATTATATCCACAGTTATACTAAAGTAGGCATGTTGGCGCCTACTAGCATACATTCGTCTGCTCTTACAAACATAAGTTAGGTACCTAGTTGACACAAAATCAAACAAATAAGTAGGAATTTACATAATAAAGCAATGAAATGAGGTTATGTCAATGCGCGCAATTCCTCACAAAAGGTAATAACTATAAAACAGAATCACCCACAATAAAACCTCTTCACAGAGAAACGCTTTGTTGAACAAACCTCATCATATTATTAAAACCACTCTGAATCTGAATAGAAATAAGGTTTGGCGTCAGCATTTTTACCAGAGCTCCAGATGTAGGTAGCAAAGCAAAGCAGCTACGATTCGAGATGTACCTACCTAAATTACTAGGAGAAAATCACACAATAATTGTTAATTTTGTCAATGCTTCTAAAAGACATATAGTAAACGTATTGAAATAGTAAAGGATAGATAGATAGATAACCACTTAATTACTCTGCAAACCATCATCATCATCATCTCGGTGTTAAATCCCGGTTGCACTCCCGCGCAACACGCGGGGGCCCGAGGTCTGCCTTCGTGCTTTTCTTAGTCCATTTTACTCGGTCATCGGTCTCATGCAAACCATAATTCAGTTAAAATCAGTGAGACAGTTGAGCAAAGGCGGCCTTATCGCTACAAGCGGTCTCTTCCAAAGGTTGTCCTTCACAGAAATGTAAAAGGGAAATCGAACAGGTAGAGTTGAGCACTTAACAAGGAAGACTTTCTTGAGTTACGACCGCCTCTCTCATTACCCCCTATTATCAAGTCGTCGTCGTAAACATTTTGAAATGTCATATTGTTCGGTTCATTTCCATACATAGATCTTAATTTTAATTAAGTTTAATGGCTCCTAATTAAATATTTATGAGTCGGCACTCGATAATTATCTACCACGGACCTTTGTTATGTGGTATTTCAATATGGTATAAAGGACCCATACCGCATACTAGTATACGCATTTATTCAGCCGAATAGATACATTATAGTCGTTATTAAATGGTCGCTAATTCAAGGTTTCGCATTTACCTAAAATACGTAGTTTCCATTCCGCGTGCAATAGCAAAGGTCCACATTGACCATTGTGTCCATTTATTCCTAAATATAAATCAAATAAGAACCTCTGTAATTTTTTCCGTCAATGCATTCTAACAAGTTCATCCATCTTCATTGTATCTTATTTACTTTCTAAAATTAATGTACCAACTAACTTGAGGCTTGAGACATAAATTAGTAAAGGCAGGCTCGGTAATTGGCCATAATGGCCTCATATTTTAATATGAGGTACGTACGTGCCGCAGCATAGATTACCGTAATGCAATGCCGGTTAGATTTTCGCCAATTGCATTGCGTGCGGCGCACATCTCATGAAAGGTCACTCTGCGGCCAGTACCGCCCCCGCCTTTTCCGGGACATCGACGCTGGCATCTCTGTGCAATTTCACCATCAAACTATTGTTTCGCCTATCTATATGTCACAGGAGTCGTGAGCGGTCTGAGTTATCCGAGTGGGTACTCCGCGGTGCCTACCATAAAAAGGTGCAGCCGCATGTCGAAACCCCGGGCCGTCTCCCCATTGTCTCCGCACCGGCGAAGATATCGCCGAACACGCTTTATTGCAGACAAATCATTTTTCAAATTGTAACCGACACGCGTGGCGTGTTTGCACATATTGTGTGGTCCGGTGGAGAGCGGCCGCAGAGACGCTTTGGACGGTCGTTTCGCAGATTAAAGTTATTGCTTGAGGTCGTAGGTAGGCTCCGAGGGAAAGGTTTAGGCATTAACACTTCTACACACAAGAAATAACATATTCTTTTATATTTTTGCACATAGTCTCTAATCGATTCAGCTACAATGCTGCATCGGCGTCGTCGCTCACCCAACAACCCAGGTTTCCTGTGTAAATGCGTTACCACAGTTGCGCTACCAATTAAAAATGTATGGCGAATTCTCTTTTTCTGGCGCGCATCGTGTCGTTCCCATGCTCTCATTGTCTAAGCACGCTTATGTAAATGATAAGTAATAATGACGCGCCGCCACTGCCACACTTTGCGTAACTAAACATAAAGCAGATGCTCGGCAGATCGTCTAAACTAAACGAATCGAAAGTGGAATACAAAAACTATATGAAATAGTGTACCTAAGTACAGCGAGCCAGCGACATAATCTCCGATGCCAGTACGCACGTAGAGAATCACTTAGGGGAAATTACTTTGGTTGCGTCAGCCTTGTAATGACGGGCGGCGGTGCTACCGGTCCAGCCAGGCTCGTCACGCCGAAATGCCAACCAGCTCGGCACAGGCATTAGTGCCAGTATACAGGCCAAGTTCACACGTTATTTATTGACAGCGCGATAATTAAGGAAGTAATTCAGCTCCTAGTTAGATTCGGTACAGATCTGTCGGTTGGTCAACTTTGCCAGTACTGCACTCGGACGCGGTATGGGCAGTTTTTTTGTGCGGATAATGCAAATATCTACGACGACGCGACGCCTATAATCCGCTGGTTTCTCCATATTATCGAACTACATCCACGTTTTCCATGGTATAATCTTTCTTGGATGATTTTAGGCGGCAGACAAGCAGGCTGGCCTGATTGTTGGTAATGACAAATTATATACTTGTATGATTATTCACAATTTTAGTAAAGTATAAGTACCTATCGATACCATAATGTTGACTTAATTTACGTACGTACGTATGGTAGGTATTTTATGATACCACAAACAAAAATAAACAAATCTTCCGAAACACAGTGTTTGCCAACTTCCCTCAATAAATAACGCAAAGGGATATTTTTAGCGTCTCTATTTTCTAACAAACCTTCGGCGATACGCATCCAAGCCCAAGATGTAGGGGGCGTGTACCTACATATCTACACTTATCTACAATCTCCATGTGTCCGTTTGATCGTGTGTGTTCAAATAACTATTCACAGAACGTTGCCAAAACGCAAAAGTTCAAGGTCGTATAACAGTTTTCGCTAAGTGATACGTAACGTCAGCATATAGTTTGCAAAAATCGAAAGTTGGAATATTAAAACGATACAGATACATAATTTCACATAATTAAGCAGATGAAACGTATTCAGCATGAGTAGCTACAAAATTAATTATACATTCGTAGTTTTGAGAACGATTATGACAACATTGAATTATTTGCTCAATGTTACTAATTCCTTGAAGCATTGAGCCAACTAGGTATTATGTAATAAATTTAATTGTGTACCTATGTTTATTTCAATTGAAAACGATCTCGCTTCTGATTTCCCTTATTGTAAACATTTTATTGTCTCTGTAAATAAGTTTATTGTGTATAGAAAATAAATGTCTAAGCAGTGATAGATTACATATTGTTACTCTGTAGATCGGAAGAAATTTCTTTAGGATCAAGCATAGTCAACATTACATCCATAAAAATTCATATAACATGGATACACCTAATAAAACAATAAAAATTAATTGCCGTTCGTTTCCAAGCGCTTCATTGTGAATCTTTGAATGGGTGGGTCGAATCGCCTAATTTTTAAATGTTCAATATTATGTTCGACGGTCTATTTGATAGAATTGATTTGTATGGTTTTTGGGGAAAGAGAAATTGGAAATGGGAATAGTCCATATAAATTTTATTTAACATTTATAAAATCGAAAATTCTTGAGGTGCCCTTAGTCAGATAGGACAAGACTAATCACTTTAAAAAAAATCATCGGCTTACACTCAGCATCATCACTACACACCGCGGACGCCCGCCGAAGACTTTTCGTTTTACGAACACGTACATAGGCCTATAATTAAGTAAAAAAAATAATTAAGTGCTCGTATCTCTGCGGACGGTACCATCGTGGTTTCATGTGCAGTAGTCGCACCCAAATATGGGCGGGCGGTGTTCCGCTGTGCAAAGGCCGCCTTCCCAGCTCCGTCGCGATGCGTTTCGACATGCGCCCGCGCCGGACATTGAGATGATGCCAACGGATTGACGCACTCATCCAATAGATGGAGATAAGACATACTCTTTAGGTCCTCTGAGGATTTTTTTACAATAAGCCTTTGCTCTCCTTAGGTTCTAGATAATTGCGACTATTAAAACGATAAACAACAGAAAAGATCACTGACTTAATTTACTTTTTTCTCGTGAGTACGGTGGGTTTCCGTAAATCTACCGAAACGTCGGGAAAACAAATCAAAAAGGTACTTCGCGTGTAAGTCTCATCTTATGGTTTCTGCCCCACCTTTCACAGATCAGATCACATTATTTCACGGTTGGCTTTTAGTCCGCCAATGTACCTTTAGTTACCATCAAGTTTTAAAAATAAATATGTAATATATTAAAATATTTTGCTACGAAAACGATGTCCATCCATTTGGGAGCTATTCCAATTACATATAGCGAGCGGATTATACATAGTTTTAAAGTTTGTTTCTATTACGAGGCTCGAGTGGACCGCATTTGAAATGATGGACAACCGCTCCGCTCCCTCGATACATAATTTTTCACAACGCGGAACTGCTACCAAATTATTTCAGAGTCTAACATTTACTTTAGTACGGTATCCACAACAGGAAGAGCATAATCACCTAATAAGTACTAGGAAACGTTCTCACTGGACCCCGTTTTGCTTGTTGCCGTGAGTCTGTGACCGAAATCCGCGGCCTTGGCATTCAGGCTGCAGCTGCGCCTGCGCATTCGGACATCGTCCCCGCGACCGGCTTAATCAAGTGTTATTTAACTGTGTCGTGTTACGCGTATAGTCTTACCCATTACGGGTAAGCGAGTAACTTTATGCGTGGTATTCGCGGCGCGGTTGTGATCGCTACTGCGATGGTGGAAAGTGAAGCTGGTCTAATTTGTAGATTATCAGGTGACCTGCTTGCTCGTTTTAGAGATTCTTTCGTGGCTGTTTTATAGATCTCTACATCTTTTAGTATAAAATTATTAATTATTTCAGTAGGTCTAAGGTTATTGAAGTTCTGTTCGAGAGTTTGGTAGATGGCTGAAGTTGTGGACAAAACTGCGTAACTAATATTTCTCCAGATTTTTTCTACCTCCCCCATTGAGTCTACCAATTGCAACACTTCAAATTTTTCTTCTATTTCAAACATCTTATAATTTTTATACAAAAGCTTTTTTTAAGTATGCCTTTACAGCTGCATGCTACGAATCAGCTCTTCAATAACAATCGCACGGAAATCGTGAGTTGGCCAAAGAGCCCGCTGGGAGACGAGGCGGCTGAAGATAAAACGCACCCACCATCTGCTTCGTAATGATGATTCTCTCCAAAATAACAATGTTTACCCAACGCCTTACCGTAAAAATATTTGCTCGTTGGATAAGAATTCGTAAGCTTAACAAATCTCTTTGTGTCCCAATAATTCATAATCACCACAACAATGGATCCATTCTCACGGCAGACATGTTTAATTGTGACGCTTATATAACGGAGTTCGCGTGATGCGTTTACGCAGCCAAAGTATGTTAGTTGGGAATTAACCGCACTTCGATGTAATGAAGATAAATGCTATTTTGGGTCACGGAGTTCTGTGCTGTTCTTTTTTTACTATGGAGCTGTCAACGTCACGGCGCGGCCGGCGCGGGGCGCTTCGCTTCAATGACCTACCATATCAAAACGATATACATACTTGTAGGTATTTGTAACGTTGACCGAGGGCCGCTTGCCCGCCGAATGGAGACAAAAGATACGCTCGCAATAAAAGAGTTTGTACACCCAATAATTACGCTTTCCTTCCTAACAAGGTGATGTTACCTAAGCACGTTAAAAGGATCTGAAACAACAATGCTTCGTTAAAACACGATTGTATCTGAATACCTACTTGCGTCATCTAACGGGTCAGGTTGGGATAAAGACCTAGCCTAGCGTAAAATGTGTTATTGGTCGGTGAGTTCTAATTCGTCGTAAAGTTCACCGCGAGTGAATCGCTGTAATGCGTTTATGTAATGCCGTATAAGTTCTTGCTTTGATACCTTTCTTTTTACCTCTGCGACACACTTTCCATACCTAAATACTAGTAGATTACCTAAAACTCTGTTAATAAAGCTTAAGACGTTGGCATTAGTGGTCCTAAGTTTTTCTACCACCGAATGCTACAAAATGAGCAGTACATTGTGCGCTTAACAAAGTGCCGCAAATGAAAAGAGAATAAAACAAAGAGATTTTTGCAAAATATTCTCACACTTCGTTGACCCGTGACCCAGAGCCCCAGTGCGGCTTTCAACAACAATCGTTTTTGTCTGCTTTATCAATGATGAATATGTTTTTACTTAGTATAATTTGTGTTATGTGTGACGGTAGAGGGATGTGCTCGTAGTTAAGGATTCAGGGTAGGACGGCATTAGTCTTTCGAAACCGACCCATTCAAATTTTTTGAAGAGGCTATGTATTATGCACTTAGAGAAATGAATTATTAATAATGACATCGGCCTTGATTCAGCAGATGTAAGATAGGTAGGCATGCTAATGCCCGATACAATAAATACAAATGTTTTCTTGCAGAAACCGTACACATCGTAGACACTTAGTAGTTGGTCAAGGCGAATGCGTTTATTGTTTGATTAAGTAAGGCCGCGACCCCAACGAAAGGGATTTTATTATTTTAAGTTACGCTACCAAAGAAGATGGGATTGCTTGCGTACATATAAACATACATACATATTCATACATTTTGTAGTATACTCGTAGTGGTCGCTACTGATCGTTCATCAAAAGTTGTCCCTTCAATCATTCCTTAGAACAAATGTTGGCATTTATATTTGTCAAGCTGAGTCTTACCAGATTTTCCATACCAGACTTTAGGCATTATGCCTATAATAACGGTATTGTAATATTCCTGTGGCCACCTTCTCAGCGTCATCAGCTCACTGATAACATATTAATGCATTGTCATTAATTCAATCGAACACCAGGAAGCGCGTAAATGATGTGTGATGTGAACTGTATATGATGGTCCAAAAATTCCAGAGAATTGAGTACCAATAGTTGCCATATGTCTTGGGGCTACTATTTGACCTTTACACTTTTAATGGTACTTAATTCCAAAAAATAACAACTCTTTGCTACAAGTTAGTAAATGAGTCTCACGCGCCATTGGCTCCTCTTCATATTTAAATTCATAGTTTAGCTAGTATATTCCCATTTAGCACCCACCACCATAGTATCGTGAATGGTGCGGTGGACACAAAACGGTGCGCCAGCCCGCGGCACGATGTTGGCCTTTACAGCAAAGACACTAAGTACATCCTCATACTTCACCACAACGCGGTAAAGGTTGCACATCAAAACGTTTAGTTAATAGCTATTGAAGGACAACCTTTATTGGTGCGATAACTTTCCTATATGATACCAGCGAGCTATTTGAAGGGTGATAAATTCTATGTGTTTGAATCGGTGCGTATTAGACCTCACGTGTGTGATTAAAACATTCGAAGAGGCGCGGTCTACGGCTTTGGTAAAGGTCTAGACCGAAAGCTTTGGAGCGGTTGTCCGATTATAGGACAATCGAGTCGATTTTTGTGATAGATATCTCGTTGTCGTTAAGGGTAGATCTTTGGTTTTTAAATTATCGCAATGTAACGGAAGAACAATATGTTAAAATAGCGTGGTAAACTACTGTTACTTGTTTTACAAATTACCCCGCGTCCAAATTGCTCTGCTAACATTTTATATGTAGAGGTATAATTGCTACTGCTTTACTTCTGACCTGCATTTTTAGAGCGGAATAATATAGATAGGTATGGCACAGAGCAGAAAAGACGTTTGTCAGTCTCAGCCGTGAAGGTAGCTAACTTTCCAATCTTTTTGGGATAAGGTACCGACATTCATCATCATCATCTTGGCGTTATGTCCCGGTTGAGCCCCGGGTTCGCCTATAAGAAACCTACATTAATTTATGTTAATTTTTTCTAACAAACAAATACGTAAAGTTCGATCATTACAGGTTCATTTTTCGCTCTGACTAGACTCTAGAAATCCAAAGTATTTTAATAGTCTTGTCTCGAAAATCAAAACTAGCTTTTCAATTTGCTATTATCAAAAACAACGTAGCTATTACAACCAAGAAGATGATTAGATTGCAAACAGAGAGTAAAAGTACTCTAACAATAAAGATTTGACATCGTAATATACATTGGATCACGCAGAGTTGGACATAATTTTGATAACTGCGGCGCTATTCTTTTTTCCCGGCAGCATCATGTCGGCAGTTACATAAAGACGGACCGGCCCGAAGTACTTTCAAAATAGAAAGGATATAATAACATAACATAACGTTTTGAGCTCATCAATAGTAATGCGGTGGTCCAAGTGAAAGAGTAGCAAAGGGCAGAGATGCCTATGCTCATACTGTTTTCTGAAGGAATAGCGAATCTTAATATTATCAGTTCCTTTTTACCAACTGAAGCGGTTAAAGCATATTTTGTTAATAACTTAATCTATTGCAATATTTTGTGGCTAAGAAAATAAGATGCGTCCACAGCGCTGCTTGCTCAACTCCGATGTCAAAGTTCCTTTTTATACAGTGCTCATAGATTTTAAATGTTCCCCTGCGGTGAGCCTAAGCTTTAGGCAAACAAAGGCCACGTGAATATATCTCAGTCAATAGGCATAAGGCACAATAGGCAGAACGTAGAACAGATGGCCGATCGGGCAGTATTCTCAAGCGACGACCATCTACCGTGGGTAGGCCTAATACAAGATGGACCAACGACCTGGAAAAGGACGCAGATACCAGCTGGATGCCTCTGCGACAGTGGGCATCTTTCAGGTTATATGATGATGATGATTCATCATCGATACATTTTCCAATGTGTTTCTTGAACGGTACAATATGGACTTTTTCAAGACCAAAGTGAACAGTCTGTTTCTAGATAGGTTTGTTCGAATATCAACAAAATCGTCACTTACTAGGTGATATAGCGGTCAAATGGTTCCTTAATATGATGTATAGTGTTGGGGTTATATGGCGCTGTGTGAATTGTCCAAGCGAATATTTCAATGTTATGTCTCCCGCTGGGGACTCTAAGACTGGTTGAACAGTTAAGGGCCCCGTGACGATATATATATTTTTTTCTTTACCCGCGCCCTGTTCCGCCGGCAGGCGTAACTTGCGCCGGCGCGGCCGCGACGCCCGCGCTCCGTGATCGATGGTCCGAAGTCTCCCACGAACTCGCTCGTCCGCGAGCACATGACTTTCCCAATGCTTCGTACTGTACCGAGCTAAGATACCATTATTGATTCTGTATCTTATTGATTCTATATCGACATTGTCTGTAACTGTAATGATCGGGTCCGATTCCTTAGCCGGTTCTTGGCGGTACCTACGTTACTTAATACTGAAACCGATAGCAAGATTGCCTTTTGGTGAATCATCTGTCTAATAAATAAATGACAAATTTGTAATTACTTAGGTACTATAAAAATCAAGAATTAAAATTTAGTTTTCTAATGACCTGATACGTCCGACATTCGAACTCATATTACATATTGGTAAAACATTGCATTTGAAAATGTTATTTGTAACTTATTATGATACCATAATTTTACTCATAAATAAAAATTTTAGTTACTCAAAATTTATTTATTAGGATTTCTTGCTTCTTGGTAAATTTCAAAGGTCTAGTTAGTAGGTTTTAGATAAAATAAGATGACATAATTAAACTGATACCAATGCCAGTTTTTGAGAAAGTCAAGGTCCAACAGACAGATACACAGGGCAACAAAGTGACAACAGTTCCGTTTTTACCTGTAGAGCTTCGTAACCTTAAAAAGAAGGATGGCTCTTTCACTAATAATCAGCATTCCAAAGCCACAGACTTTCGCGAATCGATGCGTCATCTCCGAAGGCACTCGCAAGGTACACCGAATTACAAAAGCTAAGCACTAATGATAGCCGGAGCGAGCATAATCAATAATTTCCGGCTGGGAACCACGTCGACCTTCCTATCCGGTAACAGTTTATCGGCAAATCTAAATTAGTTATTAACGATGTATACATTACTGCTCTTTCGCAACAATGAGGCCGGCCACGGAGAACTCGGCGGCCGATGAAAGCAAGGTCGCCGGCGCATCTCAACAAAAACTTACAAATGCCCATAACATAGTCCGATCGAAATGTGTGATGGCATCGATTGCATTGCAGCCATTGAATACCTGTTTCGTACGGTAGCCGCCTGGGCACCTGTACGAGTCTTTTTTGGAACCACCATTAGAGCTCAAATTGCTAAACTAAACACGTTTAAGACTGACGTTTAACGTTTTTTGTGTGAAGTTTTTTGTTTAAGTATCAGCTTAAATGCGTTTAAGAGTTTGGTAGAACCCGCCCTTCGTTTCCAAGATCTAGTCACAAGCTTTAGAAAATACTTGAGAAACAAACCGTTTGCTTATTTACCAGAATCATCAATAATATAAGATTAGTAGATTGTCTACAATGGCAAATTACATCACACATAACGAGTACGTGTACAAGGATCATCAAGCCGGTGTGCACGAAAGTAAAAATAACAAACACGGTAAAGTGAACGCGGAGCAACAGCCTCTAGCAATCCATCCATGCCTGCTTTTTTAGCTGCGCGCGCGCACATGATCTCGTCATTACAGTCGGTTCGCACGCTCGAATTTATTTTTTATTCTGCCACATACACGCAGACGGAGACATGCATCTTCCTATACACAAATTCCCTTTTTATGCATCCCGATCGTGGCGAAACAATGATTCCGATTTTCATTGAGTCATCGATCATTTTGGATTATTAATCTGTACGAAGATCAACTGTTCGTCTGCGTCTTTGTCTCAGGCAGGATTTATTTATTCAACTGATACTTTTTTACATTGTTATAGTTTTTAAACCTCTAGCTAGAGGAAAACCTTGATTGGAAGCTGTTCAGTCACTTGGACCTTCTGGCCACCTTCCGGCTTTACCGGCGGAATCTGGCTACCTTCTAGGAGTCGTCTTGTGTAACGTTAATTCTTGTCGGGGCGTAGGAAGTTTTTTATGAGTAATTATTGTCATAATTTATATTAATTACTCTAATTATTTCCAATTTATTGGGTTCTGGGTGCCTTTGGTATAGATGTAATGGGTTATTATAATTTTTCCTATTCAAAAATATGGGATAAAATAAATGTTAAGATGCCTTGCAACTATTTTCTTCTGATTCGTTAAAGTGTACTTTATGCGTGGCTCTATAACAAATGGCTAGTCACCTAAATAAACAGCAACACAATGCATGTGCTTGATCTAAAATCCCAGCTGATAATATCGGGCGGTTACGTGTGTTAGCGCAACGCTCACACTCTCACTACCCGAGTTATGGGAGACAGTGTGATGTATTCACCTCGCGGTAGTAGACAAAGCCCTTGACTACATTTCCTTTATAGAAACTTAGACGGCTTGCACCAAACTGTTAAACGCATTGAAACTGATACTTTAACAAAAACTTCATACAAGAAAACGTTAACCGTCATTTTTTAAATTTAATTGAGTTTAAAAATTTGGCCCCAGCGGGGCTTAAGGACCTTAAAAATATCAAACCCTTTAAAGAATGGAAATATAAGGTTACATAAAGTTTGTATGAAAAACGTACCACTTTAAAGGTACTTATAGTATCCAGTACTTCTAGGATATTTCGGTTCTACCATCTGGGATCGAGTAGTTGTATTTCGTGATTGCATTAAAAACTATACTTTGGCGTCTTAATTTAATAATCTAACAAGCGTGCCATTATGGTGTAGCTTTTCAATTCTATTGAGCGTGATGAAGCGTATATTTTTAGTTAGCAATTTTGACAAACCAAAAATTTATGGCATTTCAATGTTTCTGATTTATGATACTTTCGATTTCCTATATGTATTGCAAAATTCAATGATACCCAATTTGTCATAGCATTTTAAAGATGATAAGTATTTTTGGATTTGAAACTCGCATTAGCAAAAATACCCTGACACGGACATTATTTGCGTGGTACCACACTAAATTTCAGCGGTCACGAGTAGATAAGCTCCCCGAATTTCACATTTAGCGACCGTGGTACGCAGCAATAATTGCAACGATTAAAAGATACAATACTATAATGCTGATGCATTGAACATAACGAGTGGTCATTAGAAAATAGCAATGCTTGATACGATCGGCACGCGCGGCTTGGCGGCTGTCAATGATCTAGGCTCGGGAGCGATACACTGATGCGCGAGAGTGAATGCGCTTGCCGTCGTCTGATACTCAGTAGGTAATATTACTGGTGATAATCTAAGATACGTTCGAGAGCGTCGGTGGCCGAGCGGTTAGAGTATCCGACTCGTAAGCCAGAGGTCCCGGGTTCGAATCCCGTTCCGGCCATGTACTAATGACTGTTTTCTGAGTTATGTACATTAGTTGAATACTAACCGATGCTCTTACTGTGAGGGAAAATATCGTGATGAAACCTGCACATTCTGGCGACTGGATGTGTAACCATGATCCAATCTGATCAGGTTCCCCTGGTAGCAGGGTCACGGAGGTCAGATGGCAGTCGCTCCACTGTAATTACCTGACCTGCCAAATCCTGGATCATGGTCACGGCCGACCCCGGGCCCTCGTGCGGGAGAGCATAACCGGGACATTAACGCCAAGATGATGATGATGAATGATAAGAATCAACACGTCAACAATCACGGATTGGGCACAGCAAATTAGTAGAGAGAAGTAGCGAGTTCCCGAATGAGCGTTATACCCGAATCGTGAAAAAATAAATTCAGTCACGTACGCTAGATGACGCTACTTGTCATTTACAACGCGCTAACGAATTGTTGCCGCGGAATAGTTAACCACCGATGTAAAATTAACGTTTGTGTACTTACTTACATACCGTACGTAGGTAAATTAACCTACTTGCAGTATGTAAGTATGATGTAAAATAAAACAAAAATAATCACAGCCCATAACTGTTCACTGCAGGACTTAGGGCCTCTCCCGCGAAAGGGGAGGTTATTGCCATAATGTCCACGTGTGGCAGGCGGGTTGGAGTGGAGATCGCATCTTAACGCTAAGATGATGAGATCCCTTATATAATAATAATAATCTAGCTAGAGGAAGTGACGAACCAGGATACTGACAAAATGGGAAATGGACGAACGAAGGCCGATTAGAATGGACGAAACCTGAGCCTAATTTTAGAT
This sequence comes from Blastobasis lacticolella, assembly GCA_905147135.1. Taxonomy (NCBI): domain Eukaryota; kingdom Metazoa; phylum Arthropoda; class Insecta; order Lepidoptera; family Blastobasidae; genus Blastobasis; species Blastobasis lacticolella. The sequence continues at coordinate 8,710,142 of LR990039.1, read as the reverse complement.
GAGCAACTCCGCTTTGAAAAACACGTATCGACAATGGTAATTCAGTGCTATTATAAGTTAAAGGTATTATACCAAATAAGACCCTTCATCGCTACCAAGATACGATTACAATTATGTGAGACACTTGTTTTATCCAAACTGAATTACATGGACATTGTTTATGGCCCTCGGTTGCTAGCGAAAACGCAGAGGCAAATTCAGAAAGTGCAACACTCTTGTGCTAGGTTTGGTTTCCCTATACCGCCCCGCACGCACATCACCCCGTACTTAAATAATGCAAATATTTTCAAAATGTACAATCGTAGGATCATGCACTTGGCCAACCTCCTGTTCGGCGTAGTCAGATATAATATACCGCTATACCTCGCAGATAACCTGTTGTGGACTAGCGAAGTCCAGAACATCACCAGGGCATCGCAGTATTCCCTCCTGCTGCCAAGTCATCGGACTGCTGGATTTCGCGGATCATTTCGATTTGCAGCTACATAATGCTGGAGTGATCTGCCACCTCCTCTCCGTAGCCTGAAATCATTACATTCTTTTAATAAACACATAAAGGAATTTCTTTTGAACAAACAAAAAAATCAGGAATGATTATTGTACTCACCACAAGGGTTGACGGCTCATGGCGTGGATGGTGGCGGGACCATGCCACATTATGCGACCGACCAATACCAGAGGCCATATCATATAATAAATAGCATATCTTTTTGAATAATATAATGCAATTCCTTTAAATGTGAGTTGCTCCAGTGTGTTCTTGCCAGTGCATTGTCGTTGTAACCCAATGAACTACTGACTAGACTTTAGGTTGGCCATAGGTAGGTAGATAGACCTGGGTGAGTACCACCGCGTTATCTATTTCTGCACCAAGCAATAATGCTTGCATGATTGTGTTCCAACTTGAAGGATAAGGTTGCTAGCTCAATCACTGGCATGAGGCATTTCCTCTTAGTCCTCAGTGACAACGTACGATCTACATGTCTGTTACCTGCAACCTAAATGCATGAATCGTAGATGTTATGAGCGACAGTCACCGCTTACCATCAGATGGGCTGCAGTGGAGAAGCATAAAAAAGGCGTGGGGAGTTGGATAATCTCACAGTTGCATGACTAAATCGTTATTTGACGTCACGTTTACCTACATAAAGACAGGCCATATGATGAACCCAACGATATCCTTACTTACATTGTTAGTAGTAAGTACTTACTTTGAACGAAATGAGGTATTTATTAGAATAGCATAAAATGTTTATTACCATCTCGGCCGCGGGACGCCCACTGCTGGACTTAGAGGAGTTGCCTAAGGATATCGTTGGGTTCATGATGTGGCCTGTCTTTATGTAGGTATACGTAACGTCAAATAACGATTTAGTCATGCAACAGTGAGATGCAGTATAAAAATTAAGGTCTTTAAAATGCGATTTCAAACAACTTCAGACTCATGTCCATAAGTAAGTTTTTCGTAATAAAAGTATGGGGCCTGTTATTGAAATATAAACCTGCATTAAGTTTTTTCAAGATCTTATTATCATTGAATATTTACGGAAATCGAAACTGCACGACAAACCGCGGGTCATGGCTAGTATTAAAGAAATACGTGCCATAGGTAGACGACAGCACAGACAACAGTAAATATATCGGTGTAAACTCGTGTAGCTATTAATAATACCTATTCATAATAATATGATGCCTACCTTGAGTGGGCAGGGCATCTTTCACTGACCTTTCCAAACAGGGTCGTTCAGGAAATTGACTGCTAAGTCCGCCATACAGTCACCATTACATCCACTCGTACTTTCTACTTACTTCCTATTGAGTTTATAGTTAGGTACAATAACCGGTCTAGCAGTGAATGAAACGCTAAGCCCTCTTGAACCTAAATAACTCAGGTAATATGCTCACGGAAATAACACACGGAATTCATCCTATTATTTGAGCGTGCCTACTTGTAAGTGCTAAACAAAAGCCCAATTTAACACCCGACAGCTCCATATTCCAAGCACTATTAACACAAATCGGAAATCCTGAGTCGAAAATCTCAATAACGGTCAATCCGCAATATCAAGGTTACGGACAAACAAACAATAAAGCTATAAATTATCAAGCTATGAGTATTGTTCTCTAAGCCCGTTAATCGGCCAAAATAATAGCGGTGTGGCAATATCCGCCCGCGGCGCCGCTTCCGAATTAAAACGAACAAGTGTAGTAAAGACAATGGTAGCATTTATTGGCTATTGATACCAGAAAATACGATACAAGCGTACGGCGATTCGAAAAAACGTGGGAAACTCTAAAATTGAATGCAAACGTATTGTGCAGGAAAGCTGACTTTCGAAGCTTGAATTTCTTCATAACCAGCGTAACATAACTCAAAACACTTACTTCGATCCTACAAATACTTTCTTTCGCATTTCAGCGCGACTGCCGTCTGCTCGGCACCCGAGCGCTCTTAGGTCTAGCGCGGCAATTTGTTCAATTTGTTCCTCTCAACCAGGCCGGTGGTTGCCGACACTCTTCATTGTCGGCCATTGTGCGCCTGCGTTCATTTCACGCTCCCTTACGGCCGTTTATGGGGCGAGCGCGATCGCACGTGAAGACAACGTGTTGATAGATTGCCCCGAACGCAACCAGATTGCGGACTGAGCTACGACGCAAAACAATGAGCGACGCGCGTTGCCAAACCTCGGTTATTGGCGACCCTGCCTTGGCTTTGCGGCGTGAATAGGGTTGTAACCTACAGACGATGGACACAAAGAAAATACAGTGTTCTCCAATGTTCTGTTTTAGGTACCGAATCTTTTAGAGGCGTGGATATGCCAAGTTACCCACTTATTCTTCTGTTCACGCGACGTTCATGTATTTCAGAAGAAACCACTTTAAACGCACGGTTTAATAATTATCACTTTATCCAGACGCGATGACTCGACAACTGTTCAGATATTAAGGTCTCGGGTAGACTACGGTGATGCCATCGTCTGATTCGATATCTACATTTGCATTTGTTGAGGAAACTTCTGCTTCTTGTCACGAAGCGACTACTTGACGTGCCGAAGTTTCCGTGTGCTCTCTGAATATTTTCCAATTTCTGTCGTTAATTGCTATCACGTCTTGTGAGAAAAATTTGCCATTTCACTGAAATCAAAGTGTCGTCTCGGAGAATAGTGTACCGCATGCACGGACTCTTGTTGAAATAATTATGATCCATGATCCATGTCCATATCTAGGGTTCCCTTGAAGATGGTATCGTGTGTATTCTTTCCTTAGAGTAGTCTCCGCGACCCTGGCCAGCCCGCGTGTGCGTACAATATTGTATGGAAACAGATGTTCGCGACGGTACCACCATTGACCCATTGTTCGTTAAAATTGACGCTAATCTCTGTTGCGCAAAACGGAACGCGCTAACGATTTCGGCTACTCAGTGGATTGGTGGTACGGCAAGTTGGTAAGTTACGTGATGCATGGTGGCCACCCTCTGGTTTTATTTAGGTATGAAGTTTTTGGTTTATTGACAGATCTATCTTTTTACCCGACTGCGCGACGCAAAGAAGGGTAATGTGTTTATTTACATACTTATTAGATTTTATCCAAGTCCAAGTCCGCCATCAATATAATTCTACGGGAACGTTCGATAAGGGGTAAATATGAAATATCGCTTTCTTTACTCTTTGCATTGCATCTAATCTCTAATGTGGTAATGCGATTATTACACATTAAGAAATTCAGTGACTGAATTCAGAAACAAAAAGCATGAGAGCAAATCAAAGTGGAATGTATTGCTCACAGAATCAGGTCAATTTTTGTGTTTCGGATTTTTGAAAAGCGGAGCGACGCGTGACTTAATATAAGTGATACAAAAGTTGCAACTGTTACTGTTACAAGACATAAACCACCAATGTCAATATTTCAGAGAAATGTAAATTAGTACCAAGCACTTAAATCTAAACGGCTTTATCTTCAGTATGATCTTAATTTACCGATGATCTCATGGATTTGGTTGGGACATTACCTTTAGTCCGACATTCAATCCACTTAGTTAAGTCTAGAAAATTTAGAAGCCCCAATTATTATTTTTAAATCTTTGTCAACATTTTTCGTAACCCTTTTCATGTCGTGTCAGATATGTATCTCACATTACCAGTCATTTAGTATGTCCGTTTATTTGAAAGACGATTCTATAATTATAGATCACGCCATCGGGCGCCTATTCTAAATCATCGCAACATTGTCCAACCAAAGTGGTAACGCGTGATGATATGAAATTATAGTGATCAGATAAATTGTTTTTATCAGCCTAATCTATAATGAAATGTAACATGCAATAGTAATATTACTATTATAAGCCTTCCATCTAAGCCTTGTTGATTAGGCTATGCATGAGTTGAGTGTCAAAAGTAGTCAAAATACAGCTTTATAATGCCACGCTATTGCCAAAGCTGATTATTATCTGCTTTGACATGGGCAATTTAATTCACTTATTACTATGACAGCTGGTTGAATTCGTTCTTCTTTTTATTGGCTTTTAGGGAAAGAAAAGGATTTTTTTGGAAAATTGCTAGAAATTGCGGAAGTGCATTTTCCCCCTCCTAAAATGACCTAAAACTTATCCTGGGATATTTTTGTAAGCTCAAACTATTTAACATAATTTTCGAATAGAAATCTTGATCTTATCTTCGAAAAGATACCATACTTTACTATGTCTCCCTTCTATAGGCCTGCTAGAAGAGATTTCTTATTAGAAATAAGTAGTGCCTGTTGAATTCGGTCTTTCATTTTGTCTATGCTCTTTATTGTGTGCAATAAACTGTTAAATAAATAAACAAATAAGCATGTTTGAGTGTTAAATGAATGAAAATAATGTTAAAGAAATGAAGAAGCAAAGTGCTCTAAATACCAACGTAAACCATGATTTGCGAAGACCCCAGTTCTGGCTAGCTTGTCATTGAATCTCGAATGATAAACTTTTAAAACTTGCGTGCCGCTCGGTGTCCTTCTAACGCAATTGCTGCTTGCTATTTTCCTTGCCATTGCATGGAGTACGCAGATATAACGAAAACGGCGCAAGAACAAAAGAATGATGCAAATTAGACTCCTATTAGGTTATACTTATTTCCAAGCACACTCCTTCTCTACATCTGACTTTTGTAAGGCGGTCTCTATTAATTATTTACAAAATCGGCTAATGTTATTGAATTAGTTAAGTTATGATTCCAATATGAATGAGCAGTTTTCCAATAGGTATCTAAAGCATTCCTAACCACTCACTAGATGGCGCCCCGACAATTTTGGTAATTGACAATCGCTTGAAATAGGTTCTTACCAAACAGGATATAAACACTGGGTACGTTGTATTGGATAATATTGTATTTGTCTATAGTTTTCAACCATTTTAGAGGTTGTAATAATAATGGAACATAGTGCCAACTTCTATAAATATTTGTTTTTGCATTTCGTTCAACCTTTAACATTTATGTTTATAATAATTAACATTTTATTTTTAAGTTTTGTATTAGTTGGCTGCATGAAATCACTGCCACCATCAAATTCAAAAAAGATTACCAAAATTATAGGAGTGCCATCTATTGATGCTTTTTGAAACCAACTATCAATACCTACAGGAAAACTCCTCATTGGTAGCGGCATCCGACTGCCTATAGGATGTAAGTTTTATCACTACAAAAACTCGTCTTGATTATCTTTATATACGAGCTAAGGCATTTGTCAGAATTAACATTGGTTGACTGAAACTTCAATTTACATAGTTAATATTTTATACATACGATTGTCACGTTGAAAATGTATAAAAGCATTTTCTGTTGGTGTTAAATATATGCAAAATAAATATGAGCATCGGTGGTTTAATGGTTAACGGAACCGACTCGTGAGCGAGAAGCCCCTGGTTCGACCCCAGTGCCGTCATGTACCTACCAATGACTCTTTTCTGATAGTTAACACTAACCGATACTGTTACGGTGAAGGAAAGCATTGTGATGAATCCTGCACATTCAGGATACTGGATTTGTCAGGTTCCTCTGGTCATGTAGGTCAGATGGCAGTCGCTCCACTTGAATTACCGGAATTGCTAAATCCTGGATCATGATCAAGGCGGACTACGTTCTCGCGCTCGGGAGCCCAACCAAGACATTAAGGCTAAGGTGATGAAGAGCAAAATAAATAAAAAATTATTTATTTACCTATACCCTGGGGAAGGAGACAGAAGCCTGTATTTATTTCTATGTATTTTCGACAGATTTTATAAACTTGCACCTACAGTACGTAATTAAAATTTGATTGAAGAGCAAATTAAACACCTGGAAACGCTATCAGATGTTGTGGCGGCTTTTGGCGGTCGGTTGCGCAAACTAGCTCGCTTCATTGTGCTGTTAATCTCACGACACGCTCAGCTAGCGGTCAGGTGGTTCTAAATACTCACTTTGTGCCTTGAATACCCACAGACATAATCACTGAGAACTTTTATATTTAACAGTGTTAATAGCACGCGGTACGGTTGGCGGGACAAAAGTCTCCCTGTTGAAGACTGACTAAGCATGTGCAAACCACAAAAGGTTAACGATTTTAGGATATTAATGGTTGAGGCAACATAGCGCAGTCAAGGTCCAGCCGTGGTTTTGATAGACGTTAACAATTTCCTGTGCAAATGTTGAAAATTTACGCCATTAAGATAAAGCTAAATCAGCACCAGCGGCGCTGCGTGTCTCGCCGCGAAATGGACTTTAGGCGTTATGAGGAAGGTCAAAATCTATATGCTTGAAAACCACGCCAGACGGCTATTGTGAACCAAATAGAAATCAGATCGAGATCCTAGAGGAGACACACGTATCTGCGTCTATACTTAGCTGGCAATTGCTTAATTCGCATCCATCGTGACGCCGGGCGGTTTCCAAACCTCGGAGCGTCGTACCCCCTAATTTTTACGGGCATCTGATCGGGGACCTCTGAACCGGGGTCCAATTAGCCAATCAGATCCGAATGACAATCACTGCGCGTCGCGGCGTATCGCTGCGATCTGCGGCAGACGCGCCGGCGCAGCTCGTGACCAACGAAAGGCGGCTAATGCATGGGAAGAGCCGACGAAAACGGCGCGCCGTTTCGCAAGCGATCGCAGCGATAGTCCCTGGGATCCGCGAGTAGGAAGTCACCTGCGCAAGCGGCGGCACTCAAAAGAGATGACCCGCTTTTGGGGCCGCGCTGTGTGATCCGTTGATATATCAGCTGACGGTTAATGGGACTAGATTTAGTTGTTCCCGATTTAAAGGAAGGTTGAGAATAAAATGAATTATTCGGACGATTTCGAACTCAATGCAAAACATAGAAACGCTGGATTTGAGCCTCCTCCACATCCGTGGAGGGCTTTGCCTGGCGGATTTTAGTTCGCAATGTTCAAAGCATACTGTTTTATAGAATTTAACCCATATACCAGTGTAAACAAAGCACAAGTTTTGGTGGCAAACAATCAATGAAAATAGAATAAAATTATGCGTGAATTCCTTTGCGCTTGCAAAACCATTCTCAACACAAAGTTTCGTTGTGTCTTTGACATTTTACCAGCAATAAAATAAATAAGGTACATATATATTTCCAATATTCTATGACTTGTACCATAGCTGAGGCGTCATATTTACATGCAATTATTCAATGGCCATCGTCGCTGCTGTTCTTCTATTGCCTCAACTACCTACTTCACAAAACGGTTCGATGTTGATCTTTGACACTATAATAAAGTCGTGTTATATTGCGACGATACAATCGATGAAGTTAGAGGTATACTATACGTTAAGCTAAAAGTTAGGTTAGATATAGATAGAGTGCTTTCTTCACACCATTCCACATTCACAGATTACATAATTGGCAAATACTTATACCTACATAATTGGCAAATAGGTACTAACATTATCCTTTCGGAGATTGTGTTCAAAAAGATCAGAATAAGAGTGACTACGATTTACAATTTTTAATTTATTTTTGAAATAAAATATTTATTTTCTCTTCACGTAGGTAGGTAGATCTTTCTCTTTCAAATGTGATTTTCCTTTTAATTTTATTCTCATTTCAAATATGAAAACCTTATGATTTCAAATGCAATCTTAACCACGCTAGTTATCGAATAATCCGAGCTTGACTCACGGAGCGTCTCAAACGCTAACCGTGGTCGTTAGAAGCCTCGGAGGAATATTTAGTGGAGGTTAAAAGTCGAGAGGGAAAGCGGTCCGGCAGGTGGCCACAGGAGCCGTTTCGAGGGCTGCAGTCGCAGAGGCAGCCACGCGACGCGACAGTAAGCATGAGTTCCGGCATCAGACCGCGTGCCGCGTATCACGAGGGCTTTCTAGGATGCAAGCCGCCTCTCAACCGACTTTCGACCTTCCGCAGTGGCAACAAGGGGTAAACCGAAACTAGCGTCACTGCCCCCGCACCCGCAAACAAAATCATGCTCAACTTGTTATCAGATGTCGCTTCCCACGACATCCCGCCTTCAGACTTAACGTAAACACACATACGCACACAGAAGTCGCGATGCATAGGTTAGGTAGGTAGTTGTCGTGGTACCGAAAATTAAAGTAAAAGCTAATGATGTCAATGGGTGCTAACGATGTGAGTTCGAAGCGATTAGACTAGGAATATAAGGACATGCAATGCAATAGCTGCGATTCTGACTGACGTAATTTGATTCCAATAAAAACAAATGTTGTGTAAGGTCTGGGTGGGAGACCTCGTTACTGATTCTGCGCGGCTCTTACAAAACTGGTTTTAGATGGCATTGCCGAATTCACTCGACGATTAGTCCAGACCGCGATGTATCAAAGGAGCACGCGTGTGCACTCTCTTGTATCCGTAAAATATGTTGTCCATGGTAATTTCCGTGATATTTTTTGTAAATGATATACGCAATATTATGTATGTATCTTGATGAACATTATATGTTTTCGATTAAGATATAGTGTAGTAATTTTACGAACAATTGTAATAAGGGCACACATTGTAATAATGAAGGTACCTAGTGCGGCTGCTGAGTGTGAGGTAAATTCGAGTGAGAGTGTGAGAAGAGTGTATGAGAGGTCTTACCTTACCTTACCTTGTAATGTACTCACGTATTCCAGGTACCTACAAATCGTAACCTAATATTCGTTTTACGTTGTTACAGGAGAGAAATGCGGCGGAGGTGGGGAAAGAATATCACCATCATGTCAAGACTGTTGCTTCTGGTGGTGTTGCTGACTATTGGTAAGATAACTTAGATTTAGCACGTGAATTGTCGACATTGACACCTTAATAAAAACTTACCAATATTTATAGGTAGTGGTTATTAACAGTTTCTATCGTTAGGTCGTTTGGCTGTATTTATGTGTAGTCGGCCAAACGCACGTAGGTACCTATCTACTTAGAATTGGCATAAGGCGTCCATGACTAACCACACACCAAAATATAAGTAGATTATCTACTAGTACCACGCCCGGATTTCCATAGATACGGATATATACGGATTTCCTTCAGAGTCATTCTACCAGAAAATCCCACTAGACCATTTTGTATTTTTAGAAGAGCTATGCGAACAAACAGATTGAACAAATTCAATCAGCATCGTTAGAAAACGTAAAGCGAAAATCCCTCTCAAAACGCTACAAGTCGTTACCACCACTTGTACTTCGTACTACGTAAACCATCACCAAATTTCTCATGGACGAAGATTACAGTAATTTCGAGGCGGACAATGAAACTGATGATTCCAACCTTTAGCAAATTGAGATATCAGGAAACTGGTAATTTTCACTTTAGACATGGCGTTAGCTGTTAACGACTCGAGACTGCTGCCTCGCTGTTTCGGTACATAACATTGATTGCTGGCGCAACAAAACTACTTACAATAACTATCCAACTAGTTCACAATATCTTCCAAATAGACACTCTGCAAGATAATTCGTCGTACCAAAATGTCAGTATTGTTACAGAAAAGACATTATTGAAAACCGATCACTGTCATTATACCCTTGGTGTTAGTGTTACCTACAATCTGATTACAACAGCTTCAGATAGGAGGCGGTATGGCTTTGGTCGATAATCACTTGTCTTTTGACTTCAACCTGTATTTGTAATATAGTTTTCGGTACTGTGTATTTCCCCTTCCATCGACGGGCATTGTACAAAGCGAGAAAATTAGCAATAGTTTTCGCAAGCTTTGCGTATTTTCAACAGGTAGGTAACACCTACTATGATCTCCAGGCTGCCATCTATGTGTTTGATTACCTTTGGAAAACTAATTCAGGGAGAGCCCGGCTCTCAGGGGTTAGACCTAAGACAAAGACTGGGAAATTTTTTAGTTATTTGACGGCGCCTCACCTCGAGTCCAACCAAACTGTAATCGGATTTTTAACCTTATTAACGATGGTTTACCTTATTAATGAGGTTATAGTCACATATGTAATTTCGTAAAACAAAGATTTTCTTGTCCATTGCTTGTAATTGTCTCTCATGCCAATAATATCAACTAACAAGTAATATTTGAGCTACTACCTCTCTTTCTCCATGTCCCGTTCAAACTTTCCAACCTGCGCGCTGACTAATCTTTTTACTGGGGTCACAGAACGTCACGTTACAGTAATTTTAATAGCAGGTGTTTACGAGATTGCGATCCTCACGCCACTACCGCCACCGATGCTACCGGCGTGACACAGCTCGCGTGGAATCTTCGCTAGTCGAGCTTCGCGTTATAGGGTTAGGGATCATCGTGACTGCGATCGCATTATTCAATAGCTCGAACACGACGAGCGATAGAAAATGCTGCTGCTGTAACGATTCACAACATTAGAGATGCCGCGATAATCTAATCAAGTTGTACGTACCTACTACTGCGTAAAATAAAGCCATTTTATTTTACACTAGTTGGCCCGGCGCGACTTCGTTCGCGTGGTATCCCATTTAAACATCAGTGGTGTCAAGAACTTGACCCTAAGATAGCAACCAGTGCTAGCTTGTCCTCGGGCCTCTCTAGCACAGGGTGCAAGTTGTTCGGGTGCCACATTAAAAAAATCCAATTCTTCTACTGTAGGAAAGCCCAGTCCCATACAAATCAATGTGCATTCATAATGAATTCCTAACAACAAAGTTGCTTGAACGTCAGCGGCAGATTCCGTACGAATTAGACAAATTGTCGGCTCTGCACGTGTGGATCGTAGATTGTTGACTGAGATTGGTGATTACTTGTTGATAGAATGATGGGTCGCTGTTCGCGACACAAATAGCTACCTAGGTACCCTAGCTAAGTTACCTAGACCGAGCACGACGCTGTGGAAGACCTCGGCTATTTTGAGTCTTGCCATTGTTTACCCTATGCGAACACGTTTGAGCACAATTTCTTACAAAACGATGACGTCGTGACGTCGTCTGCCTACCGTAGTAGCAAACAATTACGTACCTAGTTATCAGGTTAGTCCTCACCGTGAAAATGCACCTGCGGTTTTATTGGTAAATCTCAGGAGGTATGAGAAGCGTCGAAGTTGTTATGGGCGATTTATAGCCGACAACTCAGGTAGCCGTCTTTCTTCTGTGCTCTATAGTTGATCTATAGTATAATACTATAGTTTTATGTTTCTTAAGATAGGTAGGTAGATAGGTAAAAGTGCATAATAAATAAAAGTTATGAATGAGTATGGTAATATCAGTAATATAATATCAGTGGGATGCGGGCGTGTGTGTATACAAGGGTGGGTATAATCTCCTCTACGTTTCACTAGGCAATACAACGCAACATTATCCCCAAAGCCCCAAACACCTTCGCGACCTTTTGTTTGCGAGCCGTTTTACCGCGCACGTGCAAGTTGTGGAGTGAGCTCCTTCCCGAAGTATTTCCTTCGCTCTAGAACATGGGGTTCATCAAAAGGCATGTCTACTGGTACCTCAAAGGCCGGCACCGCACCTTTTCTCCTTGGATTGCAGATGTCCTGGACGACAGTGGCCACTTTCCATCAGGTGGACTGACCGACCGTGTGCCTCACTAAGCAATATAAAAAAACAGTTAAAACTCACCTTTTTTATGGAAAATAGACAGGTATTTGACTGCCATCTCGCCTGGTGTTAAGTGCAGATGCACTCTACGATGGCGCATACGTGTCTTTTACCTTTATGAAATCGGAAGCAAAATTGGAGTTTACATTACAACACAAACGCGTCGGACAAAGCTCATTAGTTTGTCAATATTTTCTTTAACACCAATGTTTGTTTGTGTCAAAAAATCTTGCGATATCACTTCTAGCTCATAAATTAAGCAGCGAGGTTATGGCTCGTGTCATAGGGCGTCGTATCCAATCTATCAATGTCGCTGGGTGTCAACATGGCGCGAAGATCGAAAGGTCACAACACACAGCTGAACCAATTAGCCTGTCCATGTCCACAGCCGTCATCAACTCAACGAGGCACTAATGCGACCAATCTCTCTCAAACGACCTTGGAGTCGATATGGCGCCCTTTGTTGATTCAATTTCTGATTAGTAAACTGACCGCTCATTACCTATGTACGTAATGGGTACCAACAATTCAGACGGCGTCTAAGTAGCTGTCGAGTAGGTCCTACGCATTAAAAACAAATGTTGATGCTGCACTATTTTCATTGTTAAAGTTCTCTAGAATGAGAGGATTACAAGTTTAGATTTTAGATCATCAATACTAGAACATTTGACGACCTGAGTGGTTCAGTTGGTTAACATGCCGGTCGCCACGCAGAGGTCCCGAATTCGATTCCCGGCCTAGCAGAAATTCAAAGATCTGGGTGTAGTATATGCATAAGCATTAAAAAAAAGTATATAAGAAGTTTATTAGTTATCTAACACCCATAACAAGTTAGATGACGCTGTGTGTCCAAGCATATTTATTTACTTTTTATAGTTGATGTAAGATTACATCTTTTGTCTCATTATTTATTACACCCAATTGAAAATACACAGAGCCTTTAGAGCTTATGTACTTTATGTTGCATATAAGTTATGTAAGCTAACTCGCACAGCCAGCAAGCAATGTAGGAACCGTTCAGGCGCACGCCACAAGTTGCGTGGTCTGTGGTCTCGCGTTTATAAGATTCTTATTGAGGATGTTACGAGGTACCGATGTTCCTGCAACGCATTCGTACAAAGCTGGGTACGAGTTGAATCAATATGCAGGTAACAGAACCTGGTGTTACATATGTACTTATGGGTTATGGGCCCTGTACGAAATAATACCAAGTCGCCAGTTAAGATAAAGAAAAATAATCATCTTAGCGTTAATGTTCCGGTTGTGTTCTCGCCCACGAGGGCCCGGGTCCGCCTTGACCATGATCCAGGAATTTGTAGATCAGATAATTACAGTGGAGCAACTGCTATCTGACCTGCGTGACCCTGCTACCAGGAGAACTTGACCAGATTGGATCATGGTTACACATTTGGTCGCCTAAATATGAAGGTTTCATCACAACGTTTTCTCTCACCGTAAGAGCATCAGTAAGCATTCAACTGAGGTACATAACTCAGAAAAGAGTCATTGGTAGATGGCCGCAGTGGGATTCGAACTCGGTGCCTCTCGCTTACGAGTCGAATACCTTAACCACTCGGCCACCGACGCTCCTAAGGCGCTAGTTAAGATACAGAATGCTTAAAAGTTTGAGACAAAAAGTTGGGGTGACGCCTTCGATCTATGCTAGAACGGTGATGCAAAATAGAGCCCTACTCAGGTAGGTATTTTTAAACTCATTTTTACTTATAGTTATTTATTTACTAATATTACAATATTTTTTTTCTAATTTGAACGAGGTCCTCTTACATTGATCTGTTATGGTGATTGAAAGTTTTAAGGTGAAGCAAAACGTACTAAGTAAATGACAATGTCAATGAATAAATAGAACATTAATAAAATACCGTGTATCAAATAAACCGTAGGGGAGACAGGGGCATGTACTAACAGATTTTACTATTTTATCAATTGAACGGAATTTATACTAGCTAGGGATATAATTTTTAAACCCTTTGAAGCGTCAACTACCTCTCTATGATTTTTAATTAAAACCCCCAACTAATGCCTTGTATTTTAGCCGCAAACATACGTTTTATAAAAAAAGATACTTGTTAATATTTGCCCCAGTTTGGGGGTAAATTTTAACTACCTTGGGGTAAGTATTAACAATAGTACCTTGATATGATTATGATAATATTTCATAAATATGAGTAGAAAATAAAAGAGAGTATATCATATTTAACGTTTATACTATCAGAAAGTTATCAACTTGTAATATTAAATTCATTTTTTGTACTATTTGTGGCAAATAGTACAAAAGATCCAATCTGGTCAGGTTGCCCTGGTACCAGGGTCACGGAGTCAGATAGCAGTCGCTCCGCCAAATCTTGGATCATGGTCAAGGCAAACCCCGGGCCGGGATATTAACGCCAAAATGATTATTATAATATTTTTCAAAAGAGTATTTGTTGCATAAAAAAACTTTTTAGCGTTAATGTCCCAGTTGTGCTCTTTCGAGGGCCCGGGGTCCGCCTTGACTATAGTGGAGCGACTGCCATCGGACCTCCATGACCGTGCTACCAGAGGAGCCTGACCTGAATGGATCATGGTTACACATTCAGTCGCCTGAATGTGCAAGTTTCGTCACGATGTTTTCCCTCACCGTAAGAGCATTGGTTAGGTTTCAACTAATGGACAAAACTCATGGCCGCATAGGATTCGAACCTAGTACCTCTCGCTTACGAGTCGGATACCCTAACCGCTCGGTCATGTTGCATAAAATACACGGGGGTAAATATTAACATGTTAATACTTGCCCCATACGATTTGTTAACACTTGCCCCAGAGGCAGATGTATCACAAAAATATAAATCAAAGAAAAGTACATTTATAATGTGGTTAAATGGAAACAAAATACTATACGAGATGATATTTACTACCATTTAAAATAATTTCAGTCCCGTTTACGTAAATAATTAAGCAACAAATCAAAAAACAACGAGTTAAATAATGTTCTTTTACGTGACAAAATTCACGCCTCATACATAACCTTGCTCTGCGGCATGCCATTGGCGACTGATAGGTCGCAACATGTCTGTGGTCATTCACTGACGCCTATAACTGTATGTACCTCAGTCGTTTATGTATAGATTGGCGGCAATCGGCCTGTTAATACATACCCCCGTTAATACAAGCCCCTGTCTCCCCTACAGGTAGTAGGTAGGCGGCAAAGATATTGGATATAGCAAATTTCTTTGGTAGGTGGGTGGGTAAGGTAACGTGACTCTATTTTTACCTTCGGAGAGATGCCTTTTAGTGCTGTATTTTTCTGTCCCTTCTAATGCCTATTATAAATGTATGTCTGTTACACGTTAACGGCTAAACCACTGCACTGATTCGGAATGGAGATAGTTTAGCACCTGAGTTTAGACTCTTTTAATTTCCACACGCAAGGTCATACGATCATTACAGTACAGTAATCCCCGCGGGTGGAGCCGCGGGCATATGGCATTTCCTGGAAAATACCGGTACTTAATATTCCCGGAAAAAGTTATTTTATGCAGTAAAAAGATACTGGTAATGAGAATTTATTTCCAGGAAATTCGATATCTATTTTTGTTAAACTTAAAGAGCCAGCTTCGAGTTAGTTTAAAAATAAGGACGACATTTTTCCATTCAAACGATTGTATGAATGAACGACATAAATGAATGATGCGAGACAAAATTAAATGTTTACTGTTTCGTAAAACAAACAATTTATAAGAAAGAAATTAAATTATGTTCGTCGTATACCTATCTATTATACTCGTACATATTAACTAGTAATTTTTTTATTTCTAGTAAATGTAGTACATTTGTTTAAGAAAGTGTCATGGCATGTAATAACGTGTAAACTATTCGTAATTCCTTTTGTTCATAATATTATCGTCATATAAAATACAAAATATTTTTTTGCATCTTTATTATAGGTACGTATACGTACTCACAAACATGAGTATATTTGTCAAATTGACATATTGATTATAATGTTGTTAATACAAAAAATAAGATAAAGTCGTTAGAGGACCTAGGACTTGTACTACTTGCCACTTGTTTATCGCACCCGAGCTTACGATAATAAGCTAATAACGTTACATTGACCATAGACGAAATAAGTGATCACTTTATGAGAAAGCGCAATGTCCAATGCACAATAATTTCGTAAATGAAGGGTATGCTGCTCACTTTGTTTGCATACCGTCGATTACTATTTAAAATACGTCCACTACACTCTGACGTTGACTATTGCTCTTATAGGTTCAAATGTCCGGTTCAATTAAATTTATTTTTGTCCATAAATTTTTCGAGCGATTTGTGACTTACTTACAATGTAAAAATCCTTTCTTACGACATATCGCTTAACGTTCTTGGTCACATAGAGTGAATTGTCCGGATCTTATGAAAGAGTTTGTGAAAGAATGAAAACACAAATGCAAACACCTCGAACGAAGGCGATAATACTGTTAATAAGATAAATGCACTAACATAGGCACTGACATAATGTGAAATGTTAGATACAAAATGCACTATGACTTTCACGTCTGGTTGTACCGCCCACCGTTGTTATAACATTTCGAGTTGTATCTTTTAATAGGTATAACAAATATTTACAGTTTCTCTTGGATATACCTACTAATCAGATGGTGCAACTATTCTACTTACATCACCTACAGTATTGATACATACAAATCAAAACATGTCGAAATTCACACTTCAACTGCAAACATGTATGAGTATCTATTATATCACTAATTAAAAAAGTCTGAAGATTAAGCTTGTGACGGTTCAAACAATATATTTTCGTTTTTAGGTTCTTCACTACATAAATAATAGAGACAATACTAGTTAGATACTGAATAAATCTATTGTTCCAAGTCTTTGTATAGTACTTACTTCCCATTTTTATATAAGCTAGGAGGAAAGTTCCTGGAGGCCAGAAATACAGGATAAACCTTGAACAGGCCCCCGGTCGAATGTCCAAGGCTCCAGGTCCCCGGTTTTGTACTCTATCCTGTTCCTATGTACAATTTTGAGAAATAAATACTTTACGTAGTACCTACTTACTCGTTTGCGTTTTTGGAACGATATTTCAAAAGGATTGAATGAACAGATCCCTATATATTTCCGAGGGGCATACGTTCAAAATTAAAGAGCAAGGCCTAAGACTGGATATTGGAAGGACTTCAGACACAGAAGTCCCAATTACTCCGGGAATCAGTCCGTCAGTTCCGACTAAGACGCTACGATGCCAACACAAGGACTCTGTACGACGATACATCACTCCGAAATCAGAAAGGTGCTCACAATAAATCACTAATAAGATCAATCTTGCGAGTTTAGAAAGCTATGACGCTCCATTAATAGTACCTGCGCCATACAAATCACTAGTTCCGTAGTCCGTACGCACGCGCTAGTTCTGCGAATACTTATCGCCTGATAAATCGATTTCTTAACGTTATCGCAGTCACGAGACGCAAAAACATACTTCATAGTTGACGGGAGATTTAAGCACAATGAGAGGCGATGATATTGTCTGAAATGTCTCAGATTTATTGCTTGAGCGAATCACGTGGCAACTACTCGCTGCCAGCAGTGCTAGCGTGCGCAGGCATTGCCTTAACCATATTAAAATAATCTGTAATACAAATAAATATGACAAGAAGCTCTTTTCCTAAAAATACATTTACGTTACGTTCGCATTGATACCCTATACACCCTGAAAGTAAAACTTTTAAATCTTAGTAAGTAAATAAGTAATATAAACGGATGAATTAGGTAAGGAATAAAAAACCTAGATAAGTTTACCCCAATAACGTTTCAGCTGGGTCGTGTTGTACCTATTAACTTCCATGTAACTTGTTTGGAGTTTTGTAATCAATTTACTAAACAAGGTTATAAAATTATTGAACAGATCTAGTGAAACCTACATACCTACTTAATTGATGATCACTTTAGACGTTCTAATTTGAAATACCTTGATTTGCTCCAGAAGCAGTCCGATTTATAACATCACTAATCGCTTTAGTGACCTCTTAGATTATGCACCTTACTTAATAAGTTGTATGTTGTAAAATATCGTACGCGATGTGTTTTAAATTAACAAATCGTGACTTTCCGCAGGTGGCTGCGATGGAAGCAGGCGGACGGCTCAGCGGCGGAAGGTAACATATTTTTAGTATATTTTTTGGACAACACTACAAAATAGACATCTTATGAATGTTAGAACTTATGCGCTCATTACACCTGGCTAAATTCAGTCGACTAAATTCAAAGTGGAAGGTATTGCTCATAGAATAAAGTTCATTTTTGTATCAGGCCTTTTGGATACGTAGCAATTACCTTACTATTTGAGCAATACATTCCACTTGCTCTTACGCTTTTCGATTCTGTATGTAGACGACTGAATTTAGCCAAATGTGATAAGCGCAATAGTACCTCCAAACATGTTTGGTATGTTATGAGAAGAACACTGAACAACTAACACAAGTCTGGGAGGCACTACACGTAACTCGTAATTCCAGCTACCAAGACTATTATGGCGAAGAGATGTAATGTATGTGGGTCCACGGTCTTACAAGTTGCAATAATGCTTACAATTGATCCTGTATTGATTGATATAAAGGTCAAACTCTCGAGAGGACCGCAATCTTGCACATATATTATTTTTCATTTTCGCGCCCATTAGGCGACCCTCAAGTTTAAGATATTCCTAAGCATTTAGGAGTCATAAAATCGGTGTCATAAAGTTAAGACGAGTTTTGTTTTCACTTAAGGTTAACGTTGGTGCAATGCTTTTTCTTGTTAGGATATCTTAAATTAACCAAAGAGTCGCCCATACTCGTAGTGTAGTGCAATCAGGCATTAGAACTACATCGGACCGCTTGAATTCTAAATTTGTCTAATAGATGAAGTCGCTCAAAACTCAGTCACCATATCTTTGGCCCCACCCGCAGGACACGACGCGCTCCCGGCTGTACCTGCCGTCGCCGAGCGCCGAGAGCCTACAGGCGCTCGCGCAGGCGATGGGCGCTGCCGGGTTCGAGTCTTACACCGAGGGCAAGGCGCTGGTCAAGCGGCTGATCCCCGCTGATAGCCAGCCCGACCTCGACGTCGTTGAGCATCAAGGTAGTGTTTCTTTATTGACTACGGAGACAGATGGTCCATCTGGTGGAAAGCGGCCACCGTCGTCTAGGATCAGCAACCTAAGGGGAGACGTATACATAGAGGGATATACGCCCTTTGAAGAAGTAATGAAAAAGGGGATTCTTTGATATTTATTTAAATGCTATGGTCCGAATCAATATCAAGTAATTAGCGCCGCTGCTCGGCTGATAAACTTAAAAATATCTCGTAGTTTTTAACTTCCTCTTTTTTGACGTGGCGATAAAGAAAGTGAGATGAAAGAATAAAGTATACCCGGCGACCAACTAAGAAGTTGTTAGTTGGAGCCAAACTTTCGACACAGATTATGACGGCAAATATTACACGATTTTCGTTCAAGTTGTTATGTAAGAGAGAAGTAAATCTGACTGATATTAATATTTATTTACTTTTACGTTACAGGTGTGATCGGAAAAGCTGGCGTGGATTTCCCTGCATTCCCTAACATACCCAACACAGGATTCAACTGCAAAAACGTGCCTACCGGATACTATGCGGACTTGGAGACCGATTGCCAGGTAAGAGATATGCTTGCCTTTTCAAATTTAAGCGAAGCTTCCAAAGAATTATATCACAAATTAATTATTAAACGAATGTTTCAGGTATTTCACATCTGTGACACTTCCCGCAAGATATCGTTCCTGTGCCCCAACGGGACCATCTTCAGCCAGTCGCATCTGATCTGTGACTGGTGGTTCAAGGTGGACTGCGCTTCTTCTCCGGCCCTCTACGAATCCAGTGCTGAATACTACTCTAACGAGCAGAAAAAGACACAAAAAATTTCCCAAAGCTTGTCTAAGAACTCTGACCTACAACAACTTGGAGCAGACACCAACATCAGACCCGAAATGAGACGAGCCCCTGTAGGCGTAACTACCACCACGGAGCGGCTGCTCCGACACAGACAGAGGCTTAGCGAACCCTCAACCCCCAAGGCGACTTCGAGAAGTTTCCAAGCTTTCTTCAGCGACAACACTTTCAATCCCACACAGAGATCCCAGGCCACGACAGTCTATGAGAAGAGAAGAAAGAATCTTGTCCAACTGATCGCTAATAATTTTGCCAATAGTCCTACTCGCACTACTTTACCGACCTACACCGAAGCTTCTACTTATAGAACTACCGCATCCGCCCCCGTTGACTACAACAATAACATTAGGGAAATGCAAGTCGCCGCTGAAACTGCTTCGTTCACTAACAATAATAATAGACAATTCCTGCAGGATTACAATAATAAAAACTACCGCCCATATCCTGTGTATACCCCGAATCTGACAGCTAGACAAAGCAAGACCAAAACCAGCCCTACTTTGACAACATTATATGACATCCGTGATAAGAATTTGAACGTTATCCCATCAGAGGCAACCACTAAGCGGCCTACACTGGTACCATATACAAAAGCTTACACCAGCACAATCAATGACAGACGTGAACCATATACTAGACCCGGAGTGTCATTACTGAAGAACTTTTTGGATAAGGAGAAAAATAAAACCTTGACTACAACTACAGAAAAAATTTCCGTAGCTACAGAACGAAGTGATGTATACAATACGCAACACAAAGTAGAGAACAAAGTTACAATAGACGCGAGAAATAGTTTTGAATCTGTTACCAAAATACCACAAACAACTAGACCTGGGAACTCGTATTTTGGCCAAACAGCATCTTCTGATAGGTTTGATGTGTATTCTAGCACTAATCAATTTGACCATATTACAACTGAACCGTCTTATCAAGAACGCCGCGAAAGATTACTACGAAAGCTAAATATAGATTCATATAGCCATACAGAACCTACTGTGCCGACCACAATTACAGAAAAATACTACGGCGACTTGCCCAACAGACCTGGTTTGATCGTGCCACCTTCGTTGACGCCAAAAACACTGCACTCTTTGGCAATTTACTATGCAACGGCTTTAGATAACTTATCAACAACACAAACACCAGAAGATATAGAGACAACGACGTCTTCGATTGATGATTTTGAAACCCTTGACGATGGACTGCCTGCTTTGTTTAGTCGTCATACGATAAATAAATACAGTAAACTCTTCGGCAATGGAGCTGAAACATCAGAATTACTTGAAGAAATTAAAATGGATCCCAATGGAACATACAATGAATTAGCCGAAGACTTGAGCGTAATGCAAAGCCAAAACCCGATTGCCACTTCACCGCAAATTAGAGAATTGGCCCAAGTGTTTACTCACGCATTATCCGCGTACTTACAAGATCCTGTTCAATTTAGAAAGGTGCTTTCTGATATAAGACCAACGCAACCCTCATTCGGCGACATTACTACAACAGAGGCTATTAATACAGAACCTACTACAACCGTAAATGAAGAAGATGATGAAATCTTGGGATTCTCAGATGATAATAAGTCAAGGCTTGCACTAGCAGCTTTGAGAGATCCAAAATCGATTAATATTGCTACTGATTATCCTACTTACTCTGAAGAGACTGCTACCACGCCTAAACCATTTAGTGCAGAAACTGCTTCCCCGTCATCTCGATCCACTACGCCATGGAGCCCATTTAGGTGTTGCGGAAGAATATCAGCATCTTACACTTCCGCCTCAACCACTAAAGACTTAGCAACTACTCCGGTCCCTTACACCAATACTATAGCTGGCGTAGTCAATACACTAGCAAACAATTATACAAATGATTACGTTACTACCACTGAAAACAGCTACATTCCTAAATATGGTGGTTTCCATAACAATACTCCAGAAAATAACCAATCTCCTTATGGAAAAGGAGTAAATCCGGAAGCTAAGCCTTTAAATGAATATGTCGAAGCAACTAATTTACCTACAGCGTGGGGAATCGACTCAGCCGATATTACCTCTGCGCCCGTTATAAACTCACAGGGAAATGTATTTGAGAGCAAGAAAATTAGGACTACTACTTTCTTGCCACCCACTACCGCTATCTATTTTACGGAGAGTGACAGCGTTGAGCTTGAAAATGAAGAAGAGTTGCAAAGGGCTCACAGTCAATCATTTGTTACACCTCAAAACAATAACATACGGCAAGGTAAGCAAATCAATTTTGTAGAAAATAAATCAATAGTAAAGAAACCATCAGAGGAGTTGGAAGCACCTACACTTCCCGATTTTGACCCGACAACGGTGCAACCACCAACGCAAACAATTAAAGACGATTACAAAGAATCGTACACCACACCAGCGCCTCTGTCTAGTAGCGTGTTTACAGCCCCTGATAGCGACAAAACGACCTACCAGTTCCAGTGGCCAACAACTTTTGAAAACTGGCAAAGTACCGTAATAGATCCTATTACATTAAACGACAATCTCAGTCCGTCGGGGCCCGAATTTCCACAACACGCAGTAAGACAAACTAATACTTGGTCACCGAACACGGCAACTACGACGGAATACGCAGGGACAAGCGAACAGAGTTACTCGTCTTCAGTGAATATAGAATTGTCGACACCAAACTACGACAATGATGACAGAGTTGCGAGACTTTTAAGAGATCCCACTTCTACTGAACCAGCTCAGGATTTAACAACAATTACGGATAGAGTCGTGGAGAAGGCAAAAGAAATTATGGGTGGTATGAATGCGACAACAACAGAAAAATTAATGAACGTAATGAAAAAGACCAAATCTAAAACTGTTAAGAGACTTATACTGCTTTTAGTTCAAACCTGCGACGATGACCATAACACGACTGCAGAGGCGTCCAAGAAAGCTTTACTAGAAGCGTTGATGGCGGTGTCCCAAAAAGACATGGACGAAATCGCTCGCGAAGAAGGTGTCACCGATATTCCGACAACGGAAGCAGACTATGACGTTGTGAAATTGGAGACGCTAAAACGCACGGACCGATTTACAGAGAGACAAGAGGGTAGGCCGGCCGTGCAATCTGAGAGGCGGGGAAAGAAGCTAAATTTTGATCCATCCGCGATTAACTCCTTGTCTAATCCGTCGACGCCCGGTAGCTTACAAGAGACTGAATCGGTACAAGCTGTTGTGACTACTACTATAGCCCCGAAAGCTACAACAACTAACCGGCGTGGAGCTAAGAAGTTTGCGACGAGGACATCTGCATCGGTTGCGGACTCGCTGTCCACCCGGCCGCCGGCGACCGCCGGCCCCGTGGCCGAGGCCCGGGCGGCACCGCAAGGGAAGGACCTCAAGACCGCGGCCGACACGAGAGCGCTAGAGTTGATACGATCGCTGTACTCCATCGCGGCACGATGGGGTTGAGCGCGACGCTTTAGTTCATAATCATTCATTGAGTTTTAATTTTATATTCAGGGGTTGTTGCTCAGTACAAACCCTAAATGTAAATAATTGACACTGCAAATGTGATCAACTGTAGATAGCTGTTTGTAAGGTTTCAAAATTACTGTGTTTTAAAGTTTTACTCAAAACAACATTGACAAAAAATTGAACTAGTAGATTGAAGAATAATTAACTTGTGAATTTAGTGTTATATGCATATTTCCGTAACATTAGCAAGCAGCTGTTTGTCGAATGTAACATACAAAATACTATACAATTAGTTAACTTATTATGTTTTGTTACTGAAATAAGACTTATCGCTTAGTAGAATAAAGAATCCTTTAGTATTTTCCTATTTTTAAGGGAAAATTTAGATTAATAAATTTTTACTGGGTTACCTACTTATTTGTAATTAGTTATAATTTTGTTACACTGCCAATTGAATTTATTGTATTATATTATAGTAACTGGAAACTCTATTTCATAGGATAGAAAATTCTTTAAATAAACATTTATTAAAATATGTTGTTTTTATTATTTTTAAACTTAAAATCGAATACAATACAATCTAATACATTATTTTACGAATAAGTCCTTAGACAGCCATTTCACGAATTAAGTTGAGTAAACGATTTAAATACCAACATTAAAATACCAAACGATTAAAGGGAAATAACTTGTTTATTGAAACGACATTTTGTAATAACACCATATTTATATTTATTAACAGTATCGTTACAATTTCTTGACACAACTACTTGCCATTCTGATTGGGATTGACATACTGCTCTATGTCCTTTTCTGTGACCTTGTGTCCTGGCTTGAAGTAGCTCTTGAGCCTCATTTTCTTCTTCATCATCACCTTGGAGGCGGCGAGCGCGCCGCGCCGCTGCAGCGACTCGAAGCGGTCTCGCAACAGGTTTGCTGGAACAGCAGAAATTGATCGTCAAATAAACTAATAGGCTGTAGTAGGTCTGACAAACTTTACACTGAAATATATCTGAGATACTAAACCGATTTAAATTGTTGAAGCCAAAAATGATCCCGATTAACACTGGCTGCGTGCGACTCAACAACTGGGTCGAAATCGGCGGTACGCGTGTGCGCATAACTCATCTGGCCGCTCCATTTCATACGCTCGCTACGATACATAGCAATGCTATAACCTCTCTGGTATTTCAGTTAGGAGAAGTGTTGAACAGGTTTCGGTCCGCATCGAAGTCAGACAAACCGCTAGGGAGATACGACGCCACATATGCACACGTTAAAATTATAACACCCCTCGTTTTGCGAAAGCTCATGTGTAACGAGGACAATGTGCAACGAAAGTAATTTGACAATAAACAAGAAAGTAACTTTTCAATTTTACTTGTTTTCATAAGTAGTGTTCGGAAGAAGTAGATTATTGCAATTAAAGCCTTTCGCACGCCCCTGAGAACCAGTAGATAAGAAAATAGACTGATGCCTACTGTGCGCGCGCGAGTTCATGTCCATCGGGCACAAACCTAATCTACAGAAAAACGTAGGGAAACCCAAGACCAAGTTTGCATAGAGGATCACCCATTGGGTAGGTTTATTCCTGGCAGTTCTGCGGCCTTAGCCAAGAGGTTGCGTTAATCTATAATCGTTAATCTACAATCGTTTGTGGTAGAAAAAATGTATGGGATTTGACATAAGCTAACGTTATCTGACATAAGCTGTTTGTGGTAGAAATTCTTGGTCCATAGACAATTCACGTACTTTCGGTGTACAAAGGAGGCGGATTAGCGGATGATCCTACACAATCAGAGTCAATGTAGATGTTGGTAGAAATAGTCGAACTTCGTCGAAGCTGTCAATTTTCTACCATACACGCATCACGCAAGCGGAGCTGTCAAAGATGGCTAGACCAGCTGAGTTTTGCGCCATATTGCCCACAACACGGCTAAAAACCACCGCCCCAGTGTTTCACGCGCGTCACATATCCCGTGTCGGCCGCAAATGCGAGTTGAGCAAATCCCGTCGAGTTTACCCACCTGTGGCCGCCACCTTCCTCAAATCGCCGGTCAGCTGCGCGGGCTCCACGAAGTCGGGCTCCTTCCGCGGAGTCTTGTGCGCGTTCAGCACCGGCGCGGCGGTGGCGGCGACCTCGGCGCGCTTGGCCGCCCTCTTGGTGCGCGCCTGCGCGTCCTTCTGCTCCTTCGTCAGCACCGAACTCTCCAGCTTGCGGAGCCTGGCACAGAGAGGAGACGAAGATCGTGAGCCGTAGGTAGATTAAGGGAGGCAGGGTGAAGTACGCACTGTGCATTGTTGGTTACAATGGCCGTGTGGTGTCCGGCAGAGTAGAATAGTGCCAACCTGTGTGTCGTACAAGGCGACTAATGTTATCGAGACAAAAGATCTGGAGTCTCCGTAGGCTGGAAAATGGGCAGCAGCGTTTTCCATTGTTATACTTATAACACTGCGATCTCCAACCCGAATGCCAAGCGTGGAGATTATGGCAAAAACCTCCCATTTCGTGGGAGAGGCCCTAAGTCCTGCAGTGGACTGTTATGAGGTTTGATGATGATGATGATGAATGCAAAGCGGCTAGTTTCGGCTTCATATGTACTAATCGCGTGCGACAGACCACACTCTATTGCTATTACGTAACTGTATGAATTATCCGATGTGTATAATTGTCCGCCGACAACTGTAATAAGGAAGACAGTGCAAGTGCAGGCATAAATTGAGTACTAAGTATTGTGGATGATTTAGGCAACTGACAGTCCCCGCTTTCTTTCAGACGGGCTGTCCGCTCTTAAGTCGGGAATGCTCTGTTTAAAAGAATTGGCGAAACGGGGATCGGATTACATTGGACAATTATGCAAATTTTTTAACTTCTTAACATAATAATAAACCAAGTCGCTTCATGCCGTCTGTTCCTCTGCAGGTACGCTTAGATATTTTAAACTACACAACGGATTTTAATGCGGTTTTCAATCACAGATAAAGTGTTATAAGGTTTCTAGGGTTGGACAACACGCGAAAGAAGTCACGGCAGGCCAGCTAGTACTAAATATAATCTCTAGTAACCTACAATCATTTACATATCTATTTCTGCTGCCAAGCAACAATGCTTGCAATTGTTGTGTTTCGGTTTGAAGGATAAGGTAATAAAGCCAGCATAATTACAGGCATGAGGCATTTTATCTTGGCCCTCAGCACTGTGTTGTCACTACAACGCACAGTGCCTGCAAACTTAATGCATGAATCGTAGATGTTATGGGCGACAGTTACCGCCACTATCAGGTGGGCTGTCTGCTCGTTTGGCACTAAAATAAAGGCGTAGCATAAAAAAAAGACACGAAAGGGAAAATTAGTAATAAAGGTCTTTAGAAATGTTGCAAAAGTCGCAATGCAAGACTGGGTCAGATGCTTTATACGTCAAAGTATCCAAAAAAGCGACACCATTGATATTACTTAAAATGGTAAGAAAAACATACACCAGCAATATATGCTTATGTTTTAAATATTCATTATAATTTTAATCACTGTTTTTGGAAACTACTGAATTAAAAAAACTATACCTACAGATTTAAACAGGCAATCATAATTTGTGTTTGTGTACTTACTCTTGCATCTACACTTAACACCAGTAAAAAATAAAATGTTTTGTCACTACATTACATTAGACAGATTTTGATGAAACCTCAGTGTTCTAGTTTTCAATCGCTAGATAAGAGAGAATAAATATGTCTATCATGCGGTAGGACTCTCTAAACCCTGAGAATACCTCCTGGGCGAGTACCACCACCTTATCTATTATTTCCACGAAGCAACAACGTTTTAAGGATAGCTAGCCAGCGCAATTACATCTTAGTCCCACTGTAAAAATGTAAAAGCGGTTCTGCATTTTTGTTACAAAATGTGCATGATTCGTAGATATTATGAACGACAATTATTACTTTTCAGAGGCCTGTTTGTCACTAGTAGCATACAAAATATTACAATAGTAAAACACCACGAAAGTCTAACAAAAGGGACCGCCATTGAGAAGACAATATGTAGATCACGGCAACATCAAGCTGTGTTGAAGAAATATATAGATGGTGAAGGAAAGGAAGGATGATTATTATCAATCGCAAATATATTGATGTATGTGTAAAGCTTAGTATTATGTATTTGTACAAAAAAAAAGAGATAAAAACACAAGTAGGTGATTAAAATAAAAAATAATTTCGCTCAAGCATTAACTACAAAGTAATATAACCACACCACACTTGGAACTTAAAAGAAGATCAAAATAAAAAATTTCGAAGATTTAAACAAAAAATATAGGTATAATAATTGTGTGAAAAATAATCTAAGTTATTATAATATATAATCTAGTATAGATATAATTTCTACACAGTAATTATAAAATTTAACCACAAAAATAGACTTACTTGTAAAGATCTGTAATCTTCTTCTTATCAATCTTTTCACGTTTTAGTCTTTCTTTTTCCACCAGTCTCTCTTTTTGTTTCCTTCTAGCCTTATGATCCTTCTTCTTGTTTTTGACTGGTGGGTTTACGGCTTTGTATTCATTATCTTCTGCATCAGAATTGGGCTCAGCATTTTTGGGGTCATGAGGTTGCGGGAGTCCCACACTCATCTCTTCATGCCATTGGTTCTGTAATAAGCATAATTTTATATTGCAAAATAGATTTATATTATCAAACCAACACATAATCATCCATTTCTAAATTATTATTTAAATAACAAAGTTGACACATTTGAAATACAAAATCTGTACAAACAATTTAATCATTTTGTAATCATTAGTATTATTTTTTTAAAAGCTAAGTTATAGCTGGTGTCAAATAAGAAGAGACTTGGCGGGTCACGTGGTTCGACTTGCGCTGTATACGATTACCTGCGCGAAATCCCCTCCACTGCCATTTGACAAGTCTCTTCTTTTGTGACGCGGGTTATAATTAGTTTTATATGACCTAACCTAACCAACATAGAATGTCGGAAAAAGTCAGACTTATCCCTCACGTTAAACACCCCTTCTTTTTTCGGGGGTTAAAAATATAAAGACTATACAAATAATTGATTTATAGAATCCTCAATTCAATCACAATGTAATATTCCATTCTCATAATTTTGATGAGATCCAAATTAAAAAATCACACACCTCTTTCTGCTGTTGTGTGACTCTACTGAACATGCCGGTTGTAACACGCAACAGGTGAGCCTCACGTTTCATCATTTTTCGTTCATGCTGCACTACTTCATTAAGTAGGTTTTGATGTTCCTGGAATCATGTAAAAAGTATTTTGAATTGCTTGACAATAACATCTTACAATAAATTTCTCAAAGGGTACTTCATTAAGTAGGTTTTGATGTTCCTGGAATCATGTAAAAAGTATTTTGAATTGCTTCACAATAACATCTTACAATAAATTTCTCAAAGGGTAACAGCAAGTAATTTTCAGAGCATCCTAATGGATCTTAGTAGATCACCTGAGTGGACCCAATCACCCAGGTGATTATATTAGACGAATATGTCTTATGAGATAACACAGATGATTCTATGGGACATTATATCCAGCACAACAGATGTATATCCATAACGATATACATGTACCAGCAACCAGCATAATATTGTGTAAGTGGCCACTGGAAGAGGATATCAATATTTCATTACAATATCAATAAGAGTTATTTATTTATACACTTCAAAATCAAAAGCATTCCCTAGGAAAGTTGACAGAAGGGGGCCAGTCATAAAAGATGAACTTTATCCCTACAAAATAACTCAGGGAAGTGAGAGACAATGTCATCCCCACATATCAGTGATTAGGCAGGGGGATGATGATAATTATATGGTAAAACAAAAATAATCATATGACAAACCTGGTATGTTGGATTGTAGCTAATGCCAGGGTGTGGAGTTTCAACTGCTGCTCTGGTACTAACAGACTTTGCAAGAGGGGGCTTCGATCTTAGCCGTTTTTCAGGCAATACGTTGTGGAGCTGTGCCTCGGTTGATATAAATTCATGGCACAATGAGGATGGGATTCCTTTTGCTTCTAGTACTGTAATAAAATTGCAATTTTTACAGAGTCGGCAGCTTGTGCTTGATAAAACTGGTATTTCAAACGTCCATAGACTGCAGTGACTGCTTGTTTTACTGTTACGGGAGAAATGATGATAATGGGAGAAAGGAAGAGTTCATCCTACATTTAATTATTTATTTTCAATTATTTAATACTTATACACTTACAGTCAACACCCCAAAGATTTTTGTTAAAGTTCTGTCTAGTCATTTTACGTTTCTTCTTTTTTTCCAATTCATCACGCCTGTTTTTTCGAGCCACCTCTAGCTTTTTCTGGAATATTCCTTTATCAAATTTCTTTTTCTCTGTAAGTTTGCTCAAAGCAGTAGGTTTAGAACCAATTGGATTTACTGTGTTGCGTTTGGCATTTGGATCTGGAACCTGAAGTTTTGTTTATTTATTAGTTATAGACAATTGAATACCATAATGTGTATAATTAAAATTACCAAGAGTATTGGTTAGACTTACCTTTGAAGTTGGTAACAATATTTCGAAGCACTTTGGAGTTGCAGCTAACTGGGCCCTTTTCCGTAACTTAGCAGATAGGGGCTTCTCATCTTTTTCATCTGAGGTTTGATTATCACCTGCTGTGTCCACAACAAACAAGTCACTGTCGGGCTTGGTTTCAAATTTTCTGAAAGAAAATGTACAATTCATTAACGGACAGAAAAGTGAGAGAAATATTAGTACCTAAATCTAATCTTTATTGGTTTAAGTTATATTCTAATTCAATGTCCAGATAACAGATTTCATCAGCCTGGAAATAACTGTGACAGTATTTTAATTAACCATGAGATTGTGTACCAAATAGTACCTCATAAAAAAATATTTCTCCCTTGTATTTATCATCATCATCGTCACCACAGCCTAAAACAATCTTCTGCAATACTTAGGGCCTCTCACATGAAAGGGGGAGGTTTTTGCCGTCATCTACATGCTGGGCAGGAGGGTGCGATAAAGTGTTATAAATATAAATGGAAAACTCTGCTGCCCATTTTCCAGTCTACTGGGACCATAGGCGTAGGAAAGGGGGTGGCCGGGTGGGCCGTGCCCTATGTACATAAAACATCATATACAAACATAATTTCAATTAAATACAAACCAGGAATTCAGGGGCCAGGCCCCCCCTGGAAAATAGCTCTAGATACGCTAATGACAGGGACTCTAGATCTTTTGCCTCGAAATCATTAGACACCATGTACGACACACACAAGTGTAAGGGGTTGGTGCTATTTGACTCTGCTGGACACCATATAGCCAAAAGACTTGTATTCAAACTAGTTCCGTAAGATCATGTTCTTCTCTTTCTCAACTGGTAACGAAACTACTGTGACGTAGCCGGCCGAAAGGGTGTTACAGTATGTTACAGGGGTAACCTTTGTAACTAGTGAACTGATAATTATCGAAATACTTTCATCATGTGTAGCTACACTATTTTCATTAAGGGAAGACTAATGTCAAAGAATGTTCTACCTATTGTTTGCCCGTATTAGTGTAAAATCTGCGTGTTCCCGCGAGATCCAGTATGCATTGCAATTTTGGGTTAGGTTATAAACTTTGTGTAAATTTCATACAAATTCAATAAAACGTTTTGGGTTAGAGGATACCAAAGGGTGTAGGCTACAAACATTCAGACCCTTCTGTAGTCTGTACTTTCACATTTTATAGAAGGATAGCAATATAACCTTACCCTAGTCGTTCATCCAATCGCTGATCTTCTAAAAACGCTTCAACGTCTGTTATATCGCAGTGTTTGCGCCAATCCTTTTTGTTCTTTTTCGATACATGTTTCTTTTTCTTTGTAATGGACATTTTTAACGTAAATTACTAGAATAAACTCGGTATAAAACACAGTCACACCACGTGTGGAAAATAATCACGTGACACGCACCACAACCACTCGCTTGATCAATCTGACAGCAAAGGAAAGCAAACTGTCAAGTGTCAGTTGACGTTGACAGTTGACTTACCAAGTTATAGCTTACCAAAATATCGATGAATCGATATATCGATATTTTTAATTCGACACAAGGCACTTGACACGGTGATGTGATATCATTAGAGAAATGACGTTGTCAGTCATTATTTAATACCTATCTAATTTTAAGCTGAATAAAGCCATTATTCTGAAATATTATTTTCTATTTAGTAACACACGGCGAATGGAATAGCAAGCACGAATGTTACGCGTGTTTGAGTTGAATGTAGAAATATCTGAGCCGTGACCGCCTAACACAAATCGAACCCGCCATCTTGTAACTTTGTATCGCTATCTCACTTGCTCAAACCGCAAATGACAATGTTATCGTACTCAGTTTATGCAAAAGGCAAGTTACATGACGGCGCATCAAGTTATTTGACGTGATTAGATACTTACGATGTTTTTGTTCGATTAAAACCAAGAAACCACGAGGCATTGCTAAATAAGTCACGCACTCAAATACCCTACCCTTAAATACCCTTCAGAAGCTGTTCAATTCCGTCATCCTCGAGGGCAAAACGCCGGAAGCATGGCACAGAAGCATAGTGATATTGTTCTTCAAGAAAGGTGATAAGGCTCTTTTGAAGAACTTCAGACCAATATCGCTACTGACCCATGTCTATAAGCTGTTTTCGAGAGTCATTACGAATCGTCTCGCACGCAGGTTTGATGACTTCCAGCCTCCCGAACAAGCCGGATTCCGAAAAGGTTTTAGTACCATAGACCACATACATACGCTGCGGCAGGTTGTACAGAAGACCGAAGAGTATAACCGGCCATTATGCTTGGCGTTTGTGGACTATGAGAAAGCCTTCGATTCGATCGAAACTTGGGCGGTGCTCCAGTCTCTACAGCGGTGCCAAATTGACTATCGATATATCGAAGCATTGAAGTGTTTGTACAAAAACGCCACTATGTCAGTTCGTCTCCAGGACAAGACCACAGAACCTATTCAGCTGCAGCGAGGTGTTAGACAAGGTGATGTCATATCTCCGAAGTTGTTAGCCGCTGCACTGGAGGATATCTTTAGACTTCTGGACTGGGACGGACTTGGCATCAATATTAACGGCGAGTACCTCACGCACCTCAGATTTGCTGATGATATCGTAGTCATGGCTGAAACCCTGGAAGACTTGGGCAAAATGCTCGATGACCTCTGTAGTGCCTCTCAACAAGTAGGTCTTAAAATGAACATGGACAAGACGAAAATTATGTCGAATGTCTAAGTTGTGCCTACTCCAGTGACAGTTGGAGGCACTCCACTTGAAGTTGTTGACGACTATACATACCTAGGACAAATAGTCCGGCTAGGTAGGTCCAATTTCGAGAAAGAGGTCAATCGACGAATCCAACTCGGTTGGGCAGCGTTCGGGAAGCTACGCCACATATTTTTGTCCCAATTACCGCAGTGTCTCAAGACGAAGGTCTTTGACCAATGTGTGTTGCCAGTGATGACTTACGGAGCTGAAACGTGGCCACTCACTATGGGCCTTATAAGAAAGCTCACTGTTACCCAAAGGGCAATGGAAAGAGCTATGCTCGGAGTTTCTTTGCGCGATCGAGTCAGAAATGAGGAGATCCGCAAGCGAACCAAGGTCACCGACATAGCTCTAAGGATTGCCAGACTAAAGTGGCAGTGGGCAGGGCACATAGCTCGAAGAACAGATGGCCGATGGGGCAGTAAAGTTCTCGAGTGGCGACCACGTACCGGCAGACGCAGCGTGGGCAGGCCTCCTACAAGGTGGACCGACGACCTGGTAAGGATCGCAGGTACCAGCTGGATGCGGAAAGCACAGGACCGTCTTTGTGGAGATCTCTGGGGGAGGCCTATGCCCAGCAGTCGGCGTCTTCTGGCTGATATGATGACTCAAATACCTAGCCTTTACAATCACATCATTGTGAGTTTGTGTCTTGGTAGACCGTGAAAACAGTTGGGACTGATGTTAAAATGATGTTGATAGATTCAGTTATAATGATATAGGCTGTCAAGACCCTAATCACGGCAAAACGACGAATGACTCGTCTCACCATGGTTCCAGTTGTGCTCTTGCGCACGGGATAATTTACAGATCAGGTAATTACAGTGGAGCGATTGCCTTCTGACCTCCGTGACCCTGTTAATAGGATAACCTGACCAGTTTGGATCATGGATTTCGGTTTTCGATCCAATTTATTTGTCTAATTTAAGTGTTTACCTAGAAGGTCATATCTTACACACAAGACAAGTCGGGAATCAATATCATCCTTTTTCGTCAAGCACAACATATGCTACTAAGAATAACCATCTACTTACTATACGACCGCACTTTTGGGTCTAGCTTGGAAGTACAAAGTCACTAAAAAACAACATCCTGTTTTAAATTCGGTGTAAATTAAAAAGTAATTAATACTTAGCTTACAGCTGCGTTTTATTATAGGTATTGACCTTTGGAATAAGTTCTTGATATATTATTTCGACTGTTGTGTAAACATATAAACACAAAAACACAACAATTTAAACAGTTTTATAACTATTTTCTACATCAAGAAAGTGGTTCTCGAGATATTTACGGCCACAGTAACAGTACATCGCAGGCAGTGATTGGTCGAATGAGTGGAGATCAAATTCTCTTACGCCCACATCGTAAATCGTCCACATATAAAACAAACGCTAGACTAAGCACAGCTTAACTTAGCCTAAATAAGCACGTAATTTTTTATATCGATACTTTCTGCACCTCCTGTTCAGCGCATCCCTAATACAGCCTGACAGCCAGTCCGCAGCTTTTTATACATCGAAATGGGTCAAGCTAGGGATTCCAATTGATACAGTTTAATATAATTTTAAAGGTTTATTTATTCATATGATAAAAATAAAATAATATTTATTACAAGCTACAAACTTAAATCAAGTGAAGTCAGCCATTTAATTGGTTTGTCACTAAGGGTGATCAGGTCCTCCGTTAGGACAGAGTAACTTGTGTTAGGGTATTTCGATAGTATATGTGTCACATCGACTGAATTGGGGAACCATAAGGACATTGGGGGGATACAATCCATCTACAGCAGTGTTTATAGGAGGCACAAAGGCCAGGTCCTGTGCGTAGTCTATTTAAGTTGCACCAGTCTCGCCTAGACAGTTCAGATCCCTTTAGGTTGCTGCCAGGTATTATATCACATCCGAATTTTCATGAGACGGGTAGCCAATGGCTTGGTATTTAGCTTATGGTACCTAAGATACACCGTATTGCCTTGTTCAATTCCACTTGTGCGCTACCCAGCCAGACAGGGGCTACTCTGCCACGGAGAAGACCAGTGACAAGGCAATTCTGCGAAGAACTTTGCTGCTAGCTGATTCCTGCCTATTTCTGGACTGGGTCTGGAGTTTAGATACGTGCCGTTGCAGTTAGGTGATCCTTAAATGTCAAAGCGCGATCGAGAGTGCCTCCCAAATTAGAAGTATACTTTATTAACGACGCGTAAAATAACGATCATTGGCACAAACCAAATAAAGTTCTAGTCCCTATGTATAGCTTCTTTCTTCTTAGTCGTGCACTCTTGACAGAGTGGTCGTGGTCACGTATCGGTCGAGTTCCGCGCCACCGCCGCCCTCGCGATGCAACGCCATGTGTCCCTGTGTCTGGCGGAGCGAGAGTTTTCGATCATGGTAGAGTGTGTAGCAGACTTGATGAGGTCCATCCACCGTGTTGGAGAGCGCCCACGAGATCTTTTACCCTCGACTTTCCCTTGCACCACCAAACGTTCCATGGAGTCTTCATTACGAGTGATGTGCCCGAAGAACTTGAGAATTCGTATTTGCTCAGACGACGATAATTTCTCTTTGATGTTGAGTTCTTGTAGGATTGAAGCATTGGTTCGGTGCGCGGTCCACGGAATTGTGAGCATACGTCTCCAACACCACATTTCTAGTGCGTCGATCTTGTGACGGTGTTTCGTCCTCAGCGCCCACGTCTCAGCTCCGTATAGAAATATTGGAAAGACCAGGCACCGCATCAGTCAAACCTTTGTGTTTCTGGTGATTCTGCGGTCCTTCCAAATCTCCGCAATTTTTCCACTGACGATCTAGTCACAGCGCAACGCCTCCGAATTTCATCCTCGCAGCCTCCAGCATTAGTGATCGTGGAGCCCAGATACACATAGCTTCTAACTACTTCGCATCCCGCTATATCCCGGACGTCTGGTTGGTTGTTGTTGACACGGTCGACAATCATCATTTTTGTCTTGTGTATTACTCCCATTGCCTGGGAATTGTCCGTACAATAAAGTTGTTGAACGCTACCGTATCATTACTATTCGAACGGATCTCAGGGAGGACTTTTCTGTCCTATGCTACAAACGCCAACGAATAGGTTTCGTTGACCTTTGTTTGTCCTATTTAGATGGATTATATTAGCAAACGCCAATGATCGTTCGTTGGCGTGTGCCGGCGATCCGAAGCGTGGCGGTATAGGGATAGAAGCCATCGACAAGACGTATTTTGGACGGATGCCGAATTCATTCGGTGGGCCAGTTTGTACACAGGTCTTCACAACCTTGATTTACCCGTGCAGTGTTCGTGTTTTTTTTTATACCACTAAGGTCGCAAACAAGCCTGATGGTACGCAGTGTTCACTTCACTGTCTCCTACGGCAGACCATTGGTGGTCACCGCTGCCTTATGTAAGCTATGGGGGTCCATTCACTTTGCAGCTGACTGTACATTCAGCCAATAGTACACACACATTGAGCCGGGAGTCAAAGTCCCTTCGTACAGCCGGAGGTTCTAACTTGTTACTTATTACGGGCTTAATCCTCGATGGCAGCAATAGGTACTACTCCATATGTGGCCGCACCTGTGTTTTAGGTTAAAGTATCGTTTGGACCGATTAAGCACACGGAGCTTTTTCGAGCTAATTTGGCTTCACCTTTCAGGTGAGTTCGAAGCCCCACGGCATGCTGATATGTATGTCGACACCATCGAAGATCACACCAGACACCAAGGATCCCGATACTTTTTAATATACTTGAAAATATATTAGGATATAAGTCCAATTAATTAGAAATAATGTTACAAATACAATTGTTTTATTTATAGCTATACAAATACATACCATTACACCGCAGTTTTGACATAATATCATCGTAGGAATCCACTTCACTGCATCTTGGCCTCAATATCCCGGTTGAGCTCTCGGGCGCGCGGGCTCGAGGTCAGCCTTGATCATGATCCAGTATTTGGCAGATCAGGTAATGCCAGTAGGAGCGACTGCCAGTTGACCTCCATGACCCTGTTAACGGGCGAACTTGACCAGATTGGATCATGATTATATAGTCAGTCGCCTGAATGTGCGTGCAGATTTCATCACGATGACTTATGCAGTAATGTTATTATAGGTAGGTATTATACATGGCGGCAATGGGGATCGAACTCGGTGCTTTCCTCTCACTTACAAGGCGGACTCTTTTTCCATTTAGGCCACCGGCGCTCTAAAATTACAGTGGTCTAAATCAAAGTAGACTAATAATTATCATTGACTTTAAATTATTTTTTCTATGCCCCCAGAACGTCGACAGCGAGAATTCAAGTAAAATTTACTTTTTTAGAATACTAAGTAGCATAGATGAGCACCCATTGAACTCTTCCATATTGGACTAAACCAATCCCATATAATGAAAGACTTCAACGGCCGCTCAATAAAAATGTGGACCAAGCATTGGTCCACCCATCCTACAAACTAATGCATTTCCAATTCTTATGTAGTGTCCTCTAAGCCTTGTTTTGTAAAACATTGTATACGCATCAATGTTTTCACAAAATGCACTTCGTAAACGGCGGTGTTCGTCTCCTCGTGGGAAACTCACAGTCGTAAATACCACAGAAATGGAAAGAGTAAACAAATTTGCAGTAAGTAGCTACCCTGCCAGAGCGTTTAGTAAATAACTTTGTAGTCAGTTAGCTGTGATAGCACTGAGGAGTGGACTACTTTGGTGACAGATGTTATCGTCAAAATTAGTTAAATGCAGTTTATTTACTCAATTTCTATTAATGTAAATCCTTAAAATGATAGTTGAATTTTATATATTTTTAATGGCGATAATGGCCAACGGTACGCTTTGTCTTTTGTTTTTTTTTGAGCCCAACGCCATGGGCACCCTCCGGTAGCGGTTGCGAGGGAGGAGGTGAACCCTCATGAGTACCAGCCGACCGGCCGGACTGGTTCTGCACGACTCGCCAAAAAGCTTAGCAAAAAGCTTATATGTGCTAAACATCCCCTGGAAGCACCTGTAGCCGGGAAGGCTTTCCAGGTTTTATCGGAAGCGACACCTCGTAGGCACGGGGTACGCACAGCGTCGCTCCTTACGGAGCATACGCTGGAGAAATTATAGGGCAACCCCAGAAGAGGGTCCCGCTGCTGTTGGTCGGGATTGGGGGCCTACGGGGGCCGCTGAAACGACAGGAAGGAGCTTCGTCGGGTCGTCCTGAGCCTCCAGGCGGAGGTTCAGAGCGCTCGACAGTTCGTACGCTTTGTCATTATTTGGCTAGTTAACTGTAAGAATAGTTGGATATGTTAACTGTTTATGTTAATGGACGGATTTTAATGTGGTTTCCATTCAGGATAGGTCTATAAGTCTGTTACTGTGTTATTATTATAATTAATTTACGCAACTTTTATACACAGTACAATATTCGAATGGCAAAATGAAATGTGAGATAGAT
The DNA here is from genome assembly GCA_905147135.1 of Blastobasis lacticolella. NCBI lineage: Eukaryota > Metazoa > Arthropoda > Insecta > Lepidoptera > Blastobasidae > Blastobasis > Blastobasis lacticolella. Next base: position 8,671,938 of record LR990039.1, on the reverse strand, counting down.
GCCCTACCTGCCGAGGAAGGCATCCAGAAGAGCATCGCCAGGTTTCCATGGTTGGGAATTGTACAGCACAGTTATCGTAAGTAATAATATATTAAGTAATATATATCATTCTTTACATAGCTTTTTAAAATTAAATAATCTGAAACTATTAAGTGAATTGGGACACATTATATCAAATAATGAATCCGTAGTTTACGGCGTCCAAATTTACATCGCCCCACTGTCTACTACTCTCGGTGCAAAGCTACTCATAACGCGAACGGTAGTAGCGTTGCCACGCTGTATGGCGATGGACAGCCAGCGCCAGCAGCACGTGGCATCCCATAAGAGACATTTATTCCAACGCCACGGAAGGCGTCAAGCCGTCGGGCCATTTGCCCTACTTAATCCATTCGGAACTACTTAATCCAGGAGGCTCCAATGCCCAAGGAGCATTAGCAGATACCAGTGCTCATCGGACGATATCGTTCCGAGCATGATCCTGCGAAAATCTTCCAGAGCACCGACAGCAACTCCGTGCGCGGAAGCCATTGGCTTCCACCGTGGAATCGCAGATGCACTGATGACGTTCGCAAACATCGCAGCCCAGGCGAAGAGCCACCGCCACCTGCAAGGAGTTGCTGTCTAGAAGAGTGCCCAGGTAAGGTAACTTTAAGGCATGAAACTATGCCTTTGACTCCGGCTACGACACTGGTTTATGCCTCGCAAGATCCACGCCTACAGTACCACTTACAAGCTGGTCCAAAACCTTCTTGGTACCAATAACTTCTTGGCTCCGGATCCTTAGGCGAGGCCGGGTTGAGTGCTGTCCAAGCCGCCTTTGACAGCCGTCACTGACATGGGGAATGTCAGCCCTGCTATTATTTACTGTTACAATATTAGTGACAAGGTCCACAACCCCATGCGACGACTCAAGGAAAACCGACAGGATCATATCCTGAACACGACGCACTCCCAATACACCACACCGGATAGGTAAGGTCGGCTGGCTCCACTGCTCCACACTCAGAGAGACGTTTAAAATACTTTCTACGGAATCTCGAAGCACCTTGTGCACCAGCTGCGATACTGTCTGAGTACAGCCAAGTTGGTACGCAGCAAGACTAGTGCCACGTGTGTCGAAAGTTTTTCAAGTCATCCCCAAGAGACAAGAAAAAGCTGTGTGGCCGCAGGAAAAATGTGTGACCTTAAAAGATGAAACGAAGCTGGAGATAAATCCTTGAGACCGGGAAGTAATGAAGAAAAACTGGAAAAGGAAGTACTAGGTGACTTAATGTCTGAGATTGCCTTGTGCGGAAATGGTAATGCGAGCAAAAGCTAAACTGTCATAAAAACCATGTCCACGCGCAAGGTAGGACTTATATAAAAGTCGCAAAAGGTAGTACTATATAAACAACAGTACTTATATAAAAAATACTCTGAAGGAGGTATAAGAATAGAATCACTTTATTCTTGAACTAGTATTACAAATTATATTTGTGAGTCTCAACAGTTTGCCCATTTCGGACATACAATATTTAAAAGTAGCAATAATTTAATATTTGTATGGACTGTATAGTTGGAATAACTTACTCACTACCTCACGTTTGATTTCAGATCTTGCTAACAAAACTGTGTATGCGATAACTACGGGTGTCCTGATCCACCCAGGGTGGGTCCTGGCCCCCGCCGAAGACGTCGCAAAAGTATCAATGAAGAGTTTCCAGTTGAGTGAGATAATCTTTACATACTAATACATGACAAACTACTGGACCGATTTTCAAAAAACAAAAGCTAGTATATTAATATGAAGTTTTTACTAGGCATGTATTTGATGGCCTCACTCCTGATAGTTAAGCAAAGATACGGCCGAAGATCCTATTCACTTTAGCCTTTGGTACTTAAAGTTAACTATTAAATTAAGTAACTGTTAAATTAAGTTTATACCTATAATATTTAAAGTAGAGTAACAAATTCATAAGTGAACTGCTGTAAACGTCAGAATGAATTGTCTATTCTCTTTAATGCTAAAATGGTGTCCAGAAATTGCTTTTATCAAATATCATGGGTGCGTATTATAATACCGACGGTTAAAACATCGAATATTAAAATATCGCAAGTACGAAATGCTGATACTCGATATACCGAAGCTAGAAATATTAATATGGAATTTTAAAAATCTACTGTGTTCGGTATTTTGATCTTTGGTACTTTGATCGCGCCTTGTGTGTAGAACGACCAACTTAGCTCACTAGTATGATAATTATCATCGCAAAACCCGGCTCAGTGGCTTGTGGCACAGAGAAAAAATAATGATATGGTAAATCTGCCAGCCAGGACCCACCCTTCTATTGGGAAAGCGCTTTCCGCGTTCGTACCAGAATAATTCTTAATTTAAAAAGTTGGTGTATGTACTAGCGACGTCTGCCATCTGTGCCGCACAACCCGTTATGGAGAATAGAAGCCGGGTTTCCAGAGCCTGGTCTGTCTGCCGGGGGTCCACGTAGGTGAGGTTTGCTTGAGATCAGAAGATAGTGGTAGGTAGGTACCCCATAATCTTCCAGAACCAGTGTCATAATTCTTATTATAATTGCAGGAACAATACCAACTACATTGTATGGCGTTCGGATAATGATAAAATTTCGTTAAAGTTGCTTGAATACGTTCTGCATCCAGATTATCTCGATGGTTTTACTTTCACAACATTTGCTCTGTTACAATTGGAGCGGTGGTCGGAGTTCAGAATAATGGGTGAGATGTATTTATGTAATTTAGATAATATTAATCAATCACGCAGGCATCCCACAGGACAGAGACTATGGAGATCCACAAGGAACGATCCCCACCTTCTTCTTATTCTTATTCTTTATTGTACACAAACATGACATGACCTTAAACTCTGCCATTCACCAAAAAAAGATTGGAATTGTTTAAAATTAGCATAGCATCGTCATTACGTATATACAATATTTCTTTATAAAATTATAAACAACTTAGTAGACATATTGATATCATTTATTTACAATTTAAATTACGATTTACAATTATTAGACTTAGTAGACTCACCTAATTTATTTAAACGTATCGAGTGCCAGTTAGACGTGAAAGGGACTACCGCAAAAAGCCACTTTCACACGTTAACCCTACCAGAAAGCGTTACGTGGAAAACGGTTTTGTTCGTCGTGCGTGTAAATATCTCAATGCGCATCTACTTGACGTGGATATATGTATGGGTCCTTTACCAAAGTTAAAAAAGTACATTAAAGAAGTCATGCCATGCAATTGTTAATACTCATCTAATTGTTGCACTTAATTTTTATGATATTTTATTTATAATGTAGATCGTTTGGTTTGTATGTATGTATCAATTTAGGAAACTGTAGATATTTATTTATTAAATGCTTTTAAAATGTTATTCTGTATAAGACTATTTTTAAATGAAAAATAATAAAGAGTAATCCCGCAGCGACATCCTCGTTCGTATTTTAAATTGAGAAAACAACATATTTAATTACCAAAAGGTACTTGTTATTTTCAGCTCCGGTGAAGCCAGCGTGCACGCCTACAAAAGGAGGTGGAGCCTTCCATAATCTATTCGTAGTTAAGTTGAGTGATGGTAAGTTATCGACATTTCAATGACAATAATTTGACAGGGGATCGTGGTTTATTAATGGAGGGGGTCTGAGGGCCCCAGTGACTAAGAGCTCAGAGGACTAATTAAAAAATTTACCTGGGATTCGCCATATGATGTTTGCCACGATGTCAGGGACGCTTCTTGAATCTTGATCCTAGTTCTTGAAAGGGGTTCCTACGCTAGAGTGAGGGCCACGTGAATTGCACACGGTTGAAAGTGGAACTAACATCGGCCAAATTAAAGCCAATGATTGAAAAACAAAAATCGACAGGCGCGCCATCACCTGTCATCAAGGTATCGTGGCCCTCAGTCTAGTTCTTTTTGGGCACATCCGTCGGCCATTTTATGTGCCAAAAGTGTCAGTCCTTTGTATGGCGGTCTAAGTACACGTTTCCTCTTCTACTCGCGAGACATCTTTAAAACTAAGCAATATTCTAAAAATGTTGCACGATTCCTGTACATGCTTTCTTTACAATTGTGTAGCTAAATTTTATGCTCTCTTTACTTTATTTATTTGTTGGAGTACGAACAGTAAATAAAACAAATTACATACTATGATTAGACAGAGTCAAGTCAATTATAGGTACTCGCTGAATAAAAATATAGTGAAGCACTCAAAACTATACATTATTTACATTATTATTGTAATAACTTTGTGGAAGCAAATAAATATAAATAAAATAAAATAAAACACATATTGCAGAAAAATACCAATGTAAGTATCTTACTATTGCTAGATTAGAGTAAAACATACATACATATTATCAATATATAGAGCACACCTATTTCATGCACCGCTTCAGGAATAATCATCGAAGAACGACTAAAGTAAAATAAGTAGTGCCTTTTGTGTCATGTATGTATTTGTCACATCTTTGTTACCATTTTTGTGTGCAATAAACTATTAAATAAATAAATAAAGTCAGCCGGCTCCTCAACGACTCGCACTAAATATAATAATTAAATAAATCGACGTCATTGTCCATGCACAATGCACAGCACACTCGTTTAACATTCCAATGCACTCAAACACTACCGCTCGTGTTTGAGCTTTGACGAGTACTATACCGCGCGATAAAAGCTTGTTAAAAACTTTTATTTAAATTGTAAACTTATTATCTATTTACTTCTTTTTAGAATACGACGGAGAAATAATGAAAGAAGTACTCAGTGTGGACTACGTTAGTGAAGAGCATTGCCTAGAGTTTTATTCTCGATCTCAGGTAAATAATATAAGTCATATTTACATTTACGAGTATGTAGGTCAGTATAATTGACAGTGACGTGAAAAATAGGATAAATGCGGGATAAATTAGGGTTGCCAAATTTTTTTAGACTATTATTATTTAGATCATTATTATTATTATTTCTTAAATGTATATTTTGTGCTACATTGAGCTTATATAATATTCGATTTGCATCAGGCATTTTTTTCTTTTGAGGATCTTATGGACGCGTTCCGTTTTGCGGTAAGCTTTTTTGTGCTAATTAAATATAGTAGTTACGCCTAATTTATAGTAGGTAGACTCCTAATATAGTAGGATACTATATTATATAGTAGGGTTGGCAACCCTAGCTGGATGAAGTGGCAGCAGGGAGTCTAAAAGGGCCACATTATCATTTCATATTATGATTCATATTAGAGTGCCAACTTATTTGATCCGGTGGCCAACACTGGGACTAAGTGACGCCATTTTGAATCGTCATGTCAATATGTGTTTTGTTTTCAACAACAGCGACGATGAAGATAAGTAGACAAATTAATATGAATCACAATATGAAACGCTAAATTGGCCTTTTTAGACTCCTAAATCTCGGCAATAATGTGCTGGCTTCGTATTAAAATCGCAAATAAAGAAGATACTTGCTTTTTATTATGTACTAGTGGACCCGGCGCGACTTCGTTCGCGTATACCTACTTTACTCCTACCTACCCTCTTTCTACTTGCTTATAAACCTTCCTCTTGAATCACTCTATCTGCTGTTGAAACCCGCATCAAAATCCGTTGCGTAGTTTCAAAGATTTAAGCATACAAAGGGACATAGGGACAGAGAAAGCGACTTTGTTTTATACTATGTAGTGATTGCCAAATTCATTGTTCTAACCTCACTTTTTCAACTACAATAGCTTATGCTACGGTAAAGCTCGTCTAATGCGTTTATTACACATTCCTAAATTCAGTGACTGAATTGAGAAACAAAAAGCGTGAGAGCACATCAAAGTGGAACGTATTTCTCATGTAATAAGGTACATTTTTGTATCACATAAGTCACGCGTCGCTTTTCAAAAATCAATACATTCCACTTTGATTTGCTCTTACGCTTTTTGTTACTGAATTCAGTCACTGATTTTAGGAATGTGTAATAAGCGCACGCGCCCCACTATCGCATTAACGCACACAAGCAAATTTAAAATATGGACGCAATACATATACAAATGCCGTTGTAATTGGTCATTCAGTTGCCGGTTAGACTCAAACGTAGGAGCACGTGTCGTTCGATTGGAGCAGACGACGCTCCCACACAGACGAAGTGTCGTTATTAATATTTGCACGCCCACATCGAAATCAACTAATTAAGTAGTGGGGCGCGTCATTACAGCTTAGACAAGCTCTAAGAGCGCTATAGGTTGAATGAATGAGTTTTGTGAATCTCGACTAAATTGACTTTGTCTTTATATTTATTTTTATATATTTATATTTCTTTTCTTTGATAACAATCAACTATTAGATACAATTGCATGAGCGGCGCAAATAAATCGTAAAATAAGGTCAGAAAGTACCAACTCAAAACTCTACTCTACAGAGTACTTAGAACCAAAAAACCAGAACTAAGATTCAAGAAAGACAGAACAAGATAAAGTGTTCGTACGTGGCCGAAGGGAACCTTCAACGTGTTTTTTTACGTGTTATCACCGAAACCAGTTACGTGGCTCCGTAACTGGTTTCGACTGAAATTTTTTTCATCCTTGTACCACCAACCAGTACCAATAGCACTTGCTATCAAATACTCCCTTGCTACGTCGCACCGTGTAGGCGGTATTAGCATAATGTCAAGACTTTAGTAGAAATCAGGCATTTTGTCAGGATTTTATGGATATACTATCAGGTAACCCTACCCAGGTGGCAAGCAAACAGGCAAGCGGGCCACCTGATGGAAAGTGGTCACCACTGCCTATGGAAATCAGCAACACCAGGGGAGTCACCAATGCGTTGCCCGCCTCATCATATGTCATAGTCCAAAGAAAACACTGTGGCTGGGAGCTCATTCCACATCCGAATCGTACGAGCGAAAAACGTTCGTTCGAACCTTCGAGTGGTAACCAACAGAGGGTCTACGTAGTGGAGATGAGTACTCAGCCCACGGCGGGTGGTGCAATGGCGGAATTGTGCTGTGGGCACCAGATCGAAAAGTTCTTTGGAACACTTCCCATTGTACAGCCGATAGAACACACACAAGGAGCCAAAGTCCCTTCGGTTAGCCAGTGATTTCAACTTGCTTGTTTGTACGGAGTCCAGAGGATTAAGCAGGTCGGCAGTTTCGCCGGCCCAAAGTTGGGAGCAATACTTCATATGAGGCCGCACCTGTGCCTTGTACAGCAACAGGCGCTGCCCTGGGGTAAAGTATCGCTTGGACCGGTTAAGCACTCCAAGCTTTTGCGAAGCCAGTTTGGCCTTGCCTTCCAGGTGACTCCGGAATCGCACGCTATCCGATATGTCGACACCAAAGAGCCCGATACTTTTTGAGATGGAAAGTGGTGTTCCTTGGAACTGCGGCACTATGTCGAAAGGATCTTTTTTGGCAGAAAATGCGCAGACTTGTGTCTTCGAGGGGTTGAATTGGACCAGGTTTAGTCTGCCCCACTGAGCAACTTGCTCCAAAGAATGTTCGATGTTTGACACAACTCTTATTCGGCTTTCCGACACTTCGGAACGAGGGACATTCGCTCGGCCAGTGTAACTAGCATCTCCAGTGACATCCGCATAACAATGAATACTGGGGATATTCAGCATATCATTGATATGCTGAAGAAACAGCGTGGGAGATAGCACTGAACCTTGGGGTACTCCAGCATTTATAGTCTTGATATCGGAGCAGCTTCCATCGACAACTTGGATGCTCCGTCCAGACAGAAAGTTGGATACCCAGTTGCAAAGCCCCTCGGGGATACCGTACTTCGGAAGTTTTGATAGAAGTGCCCTGTGACAGACCCGATCAAATGCCTTGGCTATGTCAATACTGACAGCCAGACCCTCCCCCGTGTGCGTTAGGTACATAAGAAGGTCACCAGCTGAGCGACCATGGCGAAAGCCATATTGACGGTCGCTGATCAGCTGATGGTCCTCTAGGTATCCGAGGAGCTGGATATTGATAACCCGCTTCATCACCTTAGAGAGCAAGGAGGTTACCGCTATAGGCCGAATTCATGATTTATTATTTCTATCGCCAGCTAGACTATGACAAGATGAAGCCGCGTTCCCAACTATGTGCTGTCGTGAAGAAAATGACTTCCCCTTGTATTTGGGATGCTGGCGTGGTGCTCATGGGGCAGCAGAGGGAAGGGAACTGGGTAATGGTAAGATGCATCATTATCATCTCGCAATGTCTTCCAGCACTAGAGATTTTTTTTATATTACCTTATCTGTGATGTGCGAGCAGATAGCCAGCCCACTTGATAGTTCAGCCCAGCTGCAACTGTCACCAATGATAATATTCGTGCACTTAGATGTTATGTAACAATAAGGAACCAATCATTCAGTATTAGCTCATAGCTAGCCAGCGGGAGCGACAATATTCAGGGTCTTTTCGGGTCGTCGCTGCAGATCCTGGGTTAACAGGAGTTGCAGCGGTGGGTCTCTGTAGGTTAATGATGTGCACTGTGCTACTGAATCTTCAACTGTGAATTAAGAATGTGAAACAAGGAGTCCAGTTCTGCGTTCTTTAAATGTTCCCAATGTTGCCTTTTTATAAGCAGTGGTTCTCAATCAAGCGTAGGGAAGTTTAATACGTTGTAAACTTGCGGCGGAATACGGTCCACCTGATGGAAAGCGACCACCGTCGGGACAGGACATTTGCAACTTAAGGGGGAGCAACAATCGGAACACATCCGGAGTTACTTCAATACTGCTGACTTCATCATTGTAGTAGCAAAGCAAAATCCGCAAACCACCAGTGTTTGACTATTTGATTTTCACTGTACATTTTGCGTTCTTCATCGCATTCAGAGGCTTTATATAGAAGAGACGCGGCGGAGGCGGATAATCAAGGAAACCTAAAATAAACCTTAGAGTTATCATCATAGCGTCGTTTTTGTCGAAAGGAGAATTGCGTCGCTGGCTTCGCGGCAAAAACAACGCTATTCGTTTTAACTATAGCGTTTATTTGATTGAATTTCCAATGAGATAATACCAGATTTTTTGTATGTTTTGCGAGTGTACCGATGCAGATTCACTGTATTCGGTTTCGGGTAACGACGCGGTATGGTACCTATATCACAGCTAGGGTACGGCACCCGCGGGCCCGGCTGTGGCGCCCCGGCGCGTTTCATCAACATCCACTCCAGCCTGCCCTGGATCTCAGACGTGGTCTCGGGACATGCCGCCATGAGAGAAGGGGGAGACCAAGAACTAGCTTTCGTTCTCCGAAGAATGTCGCCTAACAAAATCCAAATGGTTCAAGGTCAGTATATTTGATTGAGTAATTAAAAACACTCTCTAATTAAACCATTTGAAATTGTATCAAAATTATCACGAAAGACTCGCTCTTCCTCCAAGGCGTTCCAATTTTATTAGAAAGTTACAGGACAACAATAATCAAATGGTGCATCAAAGCCGTAGTTGACGGCTGTTGCTCCGATAGCTTGGAAATTAACACTGGTGTCCCGCAAGGCTCGGTGCTGTCTCCAACTCTGTTCCTACTTCATATAAATTATATTATGCTGTCCATTGACAGCATTCATTGCTATGCGGATGACAGTAGGTACTGGCTGACGCCTTTTATACGGCTCGTGTCATAATCGTCGAAAGTCTTGAAGTACTTGCGTCCAAAATCTCCGAACGAGGACGACTAAACCTAGTCCAATATAACCCCACTAAGGCACAAGTATGCGCGTTCTCCACCAAGAAAGCTCCATCGGTTGTAGCTCCTCAGTTCTAGGATACACCACTTGACATATCTAAGAGCATACATATCCTAGGTGTCGACATCTCCAGTGACGTCCAGTTTTTGGAAGAAAGGGTCAAGCTCGTATCTAAAAAACTGGGTGTGCTTAACAGATCGAAGCGATTTTTTACGCCGGGGCAACGACTTCTTCTATATAAGGCTCAAGTCAGACCCATTGCTACCACCTATGGGCGGGAACACCGGCATATCAGCTTGGTCCTTGTGACTCGATCCAAAAGCGCACTGTGAGAATTGTTGATGATACTATGCTCACAAGTGGTATTGAGCCGATGAGTCAGCGGAGGGATTTCGCCTCCCTTTGTGTGTTCTACGGCTTGTGCAGCGGTGTTTGTTCTGAAGAACTGTTTGACCGAAGCCGAGCTAGTCGGTGTGTATTTTTTACGGCCGATACCTGTATTTATTGTTTGAATTTACCTAATGAACATCAAAAACTGTGAGGGCGCTGTAGGTTATACTACCCAGAACAAGAAAATTTCCTCTTTGTAGCGATAGTTGACATTTAGGACACCACAAAACGTTGGTCTGCCCATGCACAACCTGACACCAAAAAAAAAAGTTTTTTAATTATCCAAATCGTAGCGTAACATATCCTCTTGCGTGGGTTCTATAAGTAAAAAACCAGTCGGTCTCACATCCTCTTGGCCGTTTCACTTTTCAGCCACATTAAAGTTACTTTTCTTTTTCGTGTCGCCTACTATCACAACAAAGTGGAATTTTCTTTTTCTCTATAACGTAGGCTACGGCGCCCTTACAGTCTATATTGTATGTTTCTGGCAGTTGATGGTCGCCGTGATGACATCTCGAAAGTCGGGCAGTGCGACGAACAGGATCGCGGGAGAGTAATGTTCCGCGACACGACACTAATAGTGACCAGCAAACCTGCAGTCCAAGGATTCTACTACGTGAGTAGCAGTTTTACCCTGAGCTTCTTGCCAGGACCTCACTGCATGTTTCCGTTTGTTTTTCATGTTTTTTTAAGTGTGTACGTAAATGGCTCCTAGAATAGCTTGTTTAATATTTTTTTTCGTATTACAACAGCTAACCTCCCAAATTAAATAAATAAAGGATTAGTAGGCCATCCATCTAATAAGTCAAGAGTAGCAGAATGGCGGATCCTGGGCCCTCGCGTACCGCGCGGGGGCGCAACCGGGACATAACGTCAAGATGATGATGATGAGTCCATCCATCTAATGGATAATGGTCACGGTAGAGGAGCAGATGCGGTGCCGGTAATTGAGGAATCTGTAGGCATACATGCTTTTAGATTGTGTACCTACCCTACCTTTAGACTGGTAAGGTTTCGATGTTTAAAAAACATCAAAGTTCGCATGGTTTTCGTATATAACTTCTGGACCGTGAGTTTGTGTCATATAGGTACTACGAAAGTTTGAAAAGATAGGTACAATGAAAAAAATATACCTACTTATTTGTAATACTAAAATCGGAATATATCCTTAAAGCATCAGTCTCAGTTTTCTCCTGACCCGTTTGGATTGCTCACTCTATCTACTAACCTAATAGCTTCGACTTTTAAAAATTGTAGAGCATTTCTCTGTCCTGTGCACACATATAAACCATCTACTTGTCAAAATCTCGTTTCATCGAGGGTGCACTGTGTGTAGCTCCTTTCATGGCACAGTCTTTCAACTAATTAGTTGACCCCTTGACCTTATGGTAATCCATATGACAATATTCACCGCACAAGCATTATCTCTTATTTAATCCTATGTACCCATCTTTGGGATGTATTTGTTGTTCACCAATATCTTGTATTTCTGTAAAATTGTATAAATTTAGCATTTATTTATGTAAAGTATCCCTTCCCTCACCTTCTTATCTCATAGTTTCTCCCGCACCGTCTCTACCTTTTTCGATCACATTTTTCACGGTTGACTGGTAGATAAGGCAACTTTAAGTCCGCCAATGTACCTTTAGTGCATAAAGTTTTAAAAATAAACAAATAAAATATTGAGTAAGGGGTCAGCTAATTAGTTGTATGACTAAGTGGCAACATATGCCGCCCCGTGATTGCAGGTAGAAGTTGCGCAGATTGCCAGTTTCTTCTGCGTGATGGTGGAGTTGGAGCTGGTCACAAAACACTCACCGATCAAGATGTGGGTGGAGCACCACTGCCATCAGGACACGTTTGGATTGGCGCCCGGCCTTGAGATGCCTAACAGACAAAGGTAACCAAGTAATGTCTATGCCTCATACCATATACCTCATACCTACATAATACCATTATTATCATCACCATCGGTTGGATTATTATATTATTTATGTATTTTCGGGGTCTTCTATCGAAGTTACCATCATACGGGCTTCCCGAGGGATTGTGCAAGTGGGTAACTAGCTTTTTGTCCAGCAGATGCATCAAAGCCGTAGTTGACGGTTGTTGCTCCAATAGCTTGGACATTAACGCTGGTGTTCCGCAAGGCTCGGTGCTGTCTCCAACTCTGTTCCTTCTTCATATCAATGATATGCTGTCCATTGACGGCATTCATTGCTATGCGGATAACAGTACTGGAACCGCCTTTTATACGGGTCGTGCCAATATCCCTCGTGCCGTAGTGGAGGAAAGTCGCGAAGTACTTGTGTCTAAAATCGAGAGTACTTTATCTAATTTCTCTGATTGAGGACGACTAAATCTAGTCCAGTTCAACCCCACTAAGACACAGGTATACGCGTTCACCGCCAAGAAAACTCCATTCGTTGTAGTTCCTCAGTTCCAGGATACACCGCTTACTATCTCTAAGAGCATACATATCCTAGGTATCGACATCTCCAGTGATGTCCAGTTTCGCAGTCATTTGGAAGAAAAGGTGGTCCTTGTGACTCGATCCAAAAGCGCGCTGTGAGAATTGTCGATGATACCATGCTCACAAGTGGTATTGAGCCGCTGAATTAGCGGAGGGATTAAGCCTCCCTTTGTGTGTTCTACCGCTTGTGCAACGGTGTTTGTTCTGAAGAACTGTTTGACATGATGTCTACAGCTACATTCTATCATCGCATCGCTCGATTCGCTCGCCACCGACAGGGAGTTCATCCACACACCTTGGAGCCAAATTGGACGCGAACTGTGCAGTTCCAAAGTAACTTTTTCCCACGCACACTAAGGTTGTGGAATGAACTACCTGGAGAGGTTTTCCCTGAAGAGTACAATATGGGGTTCTTCAAGAAAGTTGTAAAAAGGTTTTTACGGGGTCGGCAACGCGTGGGTGATGCCCCTGGTATTGCAAACGTCCATAGGCTGCGGTGACTGCTTACCATCAGGCAGGCCGTAAGCTTGTTTGCCACATTAGTGGTATTTAAAAGGTCTGTCAAGGAACGCATTGTTATATAGAATCGGCGTTTGTATCACCCACAAACAAAAGTGGAGATAAAAATAATATAAAAAAAAATACAGACCGATTTCCAAATTGTGTATATTTTCTAAAATCTTTGAGCGAATTGTTTTTAGACAAGTATATGCCTCACTGCAGTTGTATTTTACACCGGAACTAATAAAATCATTTTAATTATTTCAGAAAAGAATGTTTCTACTACTTCAGATCGACAGCGTTTATTGAATTTAGATGGGCATTTGACTATCAATGTATTATGAGACTGGCACTATATGGAACCGAAGAAGATCCTAGAAAAATACCAGATCCATTTACAAGGATGATGTCGACTACCCCCTGGGCTCCAACGGATACAATTATTAGACAGGGTTATTTCGTACCTTACTACCGTCATTGGTGGTTCTTGTAAATACGTACTACTGATACCTATGTACAGTGTAACAGCGTGTTCATGACCACCTTAAGAATCATATTATTTTAAAGCATTCATAAATATTTTATTTATTTATTATAAAAAGTATGTATGCATGAATGTAAATCTTTATTGCACTAATTTATAACTTTACAGGAAATAAAAATACAGTTTATAATGCAAAGGCGATCTTATCCCATAGCGGGATTTCTTCCAGCTGACCTTTAATGAGCGGTGAAGGTAATTCCGAAAAGTGCCCTGGGGGTAAAGGACAAGTCCTTTCGGCATAAGGGACAGGTAACTCACCAAATACCGTGAATGTTGCTGTTGCGGCAAAGGAATTTTTTCTTTTATGCTATTGTACTGTACATATGGTTCCCTTAAAAATTTGTGGTTTTAACGAAGTTGATAAATAAGAAATTAGTAAATATAGAAAAAAGAGGTTAGTAAACAAAGTTTTGTATCCTCAACGGTGGTTTGACTGACTGACTTTATTTATCACTTACCGTTCCCACCTTTTTCCCCCTCGGAACTCGGAAACCTGTAAATAGATATGCTCACAGCATATGCTGAGTGGTAACCATTTATGCTGGCCGCCTCGGCACCGACAGTGGTACGGGGGCTATTCATTATTTTAAATGTTCTTATTATTAATGTTTCCTAATGAAATAATGAAACTAGTGTCGTAGTGTGCTATGTGTAATACATTTTTTATTTATTTATTGTACACAGTAAAACATACAGGTAAAAACACAATTATAAATGACACAACAGGCACAACTTATTTCTAAAAAGAAATACACACATATATTTCTTTCTTTCTTTATTTTTTTATTTATTTTTCGGAAATAATGTAGCTTTCCAATAGTGAAAGAATTTTCAAAATCGGGAGTTTCGTATTTTACCCTTAACATCTCTTTATACTAATACTTATTAAGCTTTTATTTACGTTTACCTGTCCCAGTGTGTATCCGGAATAAAATCTAGCAATAATAAATTTGACCGACTATCCTGTTTCCGGAGAAAACTACCCTCCCTCTGCACTAACACAAGTCGGTCTGTGATTGGTCTGAACAATTTGCCGCTGGGCTAAGTTATGAAATCCTTCATATTATACTACTTATCGATGTATCATACATCGAAAATGTCCGACGTATGTAAAATCTTAATTGTATTACTTCGTTTAACTTTATAGAATTATTAAGTACTTACATATATTTGGGGAACCGTGGCTTTGGCAGTGGAGTGGCATTTGCTTTTTGCTGCCAGAGCAACGTGTTATAGAGGTGGGCAACGCATTAGCGATACTCTTGGTGTTGCTAATGTCTATAGGCAGTGGTGACCATTTTCCATCAGGTGGCCCGCTTGCCTGTTTGCCTACCGTATAACATAATATATATATATATATATATATATATATATATATATATATACATAATAACTCATGGTCCTACTATGTTGAATTCTAACTAAAGCATATTTGCGTTAAAATAAATTGATTAAAGATAAAAAGTTATATCCTAAAAGTTTAGATCTCAGTAAGGTTATTTGTTTTAACACACTAGTACTTGACGTTACAATATGTTTTCAAACATGCCGTCCATGTTTTGTTGTGTACGGCAGAGTAGAATATCCCACTTACGGGGGTCGTACAAGGCGACTGACGCCGACGGTGAGAGCTGAGATGGCATGAAGGGGTATTTCTTGTTGTAGGGACTCCACTAGTAAATCTATTTCAATACGTGTCCCTTTCATGCCACCTCTCCCCTATATCGTGGACGTCCACGATAATAGCATTACGTTACAAATTATAAAAGAGCCTGTAATTATATTAGACAGGTATTGGAGCCACAATGCCTGTCTAAATAAAGTTGCGTTACCAATGCGTTCTCACTATACACGTCTGCTAAGTGAATGCACTCAGTGTTCAATACGGCTCTGTAATTGTTAATTTCGACGCATATTGTCAGCTGGAACCAAGTGCGTTCGCGCACACTGAGAGACTTCTTGGAAGCATGTCACCTAAACAGCTAGGAACTCCGTTGACCAGCAGCAGCAGACAAAGTGTTCAGCAGTGTTGTTTGTTGTGTAGGCTTTTTAACCGCTCACCAGAGACACATTTTTTAATCCACTCAAACACCGTTTACGGCATGGAATAATAATTTTAAAATTACAATGACGACACCAAAACCAGGGTCATTATTAAAATATTGAAGATTTAAAACCGAAAGTGAAAATTGAAAACCGTTCGCCTGCAGGCGAGCGTTTCAAAATAGGGATGTGGAGATGTGGAGGCTCAAGTCCAGCTGTGGACTAGTGTATAGACTTTTGATGTGATTCGTCTACGCGAAATCATACAGTGGAAAATGCCTCCCGTTATCACGACGTAGATGCACATAAAAATTCGCTAGCAATATAATAAAAATATTTTTTATTTTTATCAGATTAAGGATAAAATATTAATACTATTGTTTATGTAGAATTACAACTAATTAACGTACTAAACTAGAAACATCTTATACAAAAATGGCAGTTAATAAATAAGCTTGATTTTATAATTATTCTTCACAATCCTCCTCCTCTTCTGCCTCTTCATCGGGATGTGCTTCTGCGGCTTCTGCAATCGCAATCAGAACACAGGATTACGCTGAGGCAGCTTACTCCGGGGCTGCTAGCTTTTCATTTCACTGCATCCGATCAGGCTAACCAATAACTATTTTCCAATAAAAATACATTTAAAAAAAATATCTTGGCGTTAATGTCCCGGTTGTGCTCTCGAAACGAGCGCCCGGGGTCCGCCTTGACCATGATTCAGGATTTAGCGATCAGGTAATTACAGTGGAGCGACTACCATCTGACCTCCGTGACCCTGCTTCAAGGGAACCTGACCAGATTGGATCATGGTTACAAATTAAGTTGCCTGAATTTGCAGGATTCATCACGATGTTTTCCCTCACCGTAAGAGCATCGGTTAGTATTCAACTAATGTACATAACTCAGAAAAGAGTCATTGGTACATGGCCGCAGCGAGATTCGAGCCCGGTACCTCTCGCTTACGAGTTGGATACCCGACCACCCGGCCACCGACGCTCTCGATTCCAATAGAAATACATATGTTCGCCCCGAGTCGAACAGTTTTCAACTTTGATTTTCGCCATAAATATTCAATATTTCGATGCATGACGGTGGTTTTGCCTATTCTTGAAACTTTCGGTGTACTATGTAATTAAAAAATGATAGAATTCATGTCAAAAATCTAAATTGAAAACCGTTCGACTCGAGGCAGCGGTTAAAAAATAAAATCCCTCGCAGTTTCGTACGACAACGCGCAGCTGAGCCGTCGCTGCTACGGGGTGTTCGCGATATTTGGACGCACTCTAATGCATAGTTATATTATGTAGGTAATTCGTTCGTTACCAGAAAATCATTGCAGAAATGCAATGGATAGAGACATACTCTACTATCATTGGCCCGCGCCTCTACCGTGTATGTATGAAAACTCTTTATTGCGTATAAATGCTTGCAGGACTATGTACAAAAAGTAACAAAAATATACTTGCAAAGGCCAGCTTATACCACAATGGGATTTCTTCCAGCATACCTTAGATAGCCCGAAAGGAGCTTTAACGAGCGGTGGAGGCACTAAATATAAATATGCAGTCCAACGTATACATATCTACATGTATGTGCATATTTACCTTGTTTATTTTTTAAATATGTTTGATTACTTAATGTTCTATGAGGCGTCCTCAATTCTACTGTTCTAGTTTCAGGCAACCCGTTTCATCATTCTTCTTTCTTAAATGGTTTCTGAAATTTCCCAGGTTGACAAAACATGGGTCAGTGACGGTTCTCGACCCTGTCTCATTGTTCACTATGTTGTGGGTGATTAAGAAGGTATTTCTCATCATCATCGCCTCTAAAGACACTCGTCCACTGCTACATATAGCCAACCTTCCTCGCATCCATTTACGAGAACCTATGTTTGCGCCTACATTTCACGTGAACAGTATCTAATTTTTTTCTAAAAATTTACGATGAATGATGTTGCCAGATCTGGACTCTATTTTTTAACTGCTTGCTTCGAGTCGAGCAGTTTTCATTTTCACTGCATAGCATAAAAATTCAGTAGGTAGACATTTTAAATTATATCGGTATTTAACACCGGTTACAAAAAAGGGAAAATCGGTGTCGGGGTCGGGCATAAAAAATTATTAATTTTTTTATGATCTACGCAGAAAATTTGAAAACCGTTGGACTCGAGGTGTGTGGTTCTAAAATAGGCCCCTGGGAATAGTCAAAATATATATATGATTACCTGAGTTTTCTAATTTTCGCTAAAAGTACATACATGCATATATAAAGCTTACGCCTCTACCTCACAGGTGGGGTAGGCAGAGACTATGGACCGCCACTTAAGTGCCTAATTTAAAATAAAAGCTTGCATAAATAATTTATAATTTATTAAATAATTGTTGCAGCGGTGCCTACCTTCTCAGTTATTATTTATTTCAAACGATTACCACCAGTTAGGGAAACCAAATTCCGTTTTAGTGCCTGGATTGTTAAAATTGAATCCGTTTAAATTAATGTAGCTATCGGGGAATATTCTTTCGAAGGGTTTCGCATCCACCAGTCTAATGGGAGCAGTGTGAGTGTGTGCTTGCTGTATTTTTTGTTGACGAGGGTTATTTGGCAGAATCTTTATGTCAACGGCATTCTTTAGATTAATGTAAGTGGGTTGCGGGGGCGATGAAAGTTCTAGTGTGAGGGTGGCTGGTGCTCTGTGGTGGGAGATGCTGGTTGTGTCTTCATGTTTTGGACTGTGCAAGGTTTGTTGGGCTCGGGGCTGGTGTGGATGCTGGCGATTGTCAGGAGTCTCTGAAAGAATGCAAAAATCTCGCTTAACGAATCTCTTAGATTCGTCGGAGAGCGAGCGACTGGGCGGGTTCTGGTGCCAAGAAAAGCAATTTAGGGGGTAGCGTAATACTGTTATGTTACGTTTAGCTCAAATTTTCGTAAATGAATATGTTTGTTTGTTAGATATGGGGATGATAGATGACAAATCTAGGGTGTTTTGACATGATTTATGATTGTCTGGAGTTTTTGAAAATAATGAAAATTTGATATCAGGATGATGATGGAGGATGGATGAATTTAGTTTATGTGAATATATTATGTTTTAGTGAATATATTTTTTAAGTAGTTGGCTGACCTACTACACCGCAACCGTTGTCGTTTGTTTACCACACCAAACACGTAGGTGCTTATAATATATTTGTCTGAAAAGCGAGTTCTAAGTGGTAATTTTGAACAATACCAACGCGCATTGCCTAAAAGATACTTGTGTCAGCTCTTCCGAGAAAAATACTTTGGTGTACATCAATCGAACTTTTTGTATGATGCACGAGTGCACGGTATCGCGTTATCTTTCTAGAGCAAGAAGCAGTCAAATAAAACGTTCGAATACAAATGTTCAAAATTTCCACCTTCGCCTCCCTGGTTAAGGTTAAGAAAATAGGTAAATAATTAAGTAGGATACAAGGATAAACAGTCAAGTCAATGTTAGCAGTAATTAAGTGAGATGTCGAGAAAAGTCGGTAAAGAAACAGTATAGAGTCAAAAGTCACAACCGTCATGCCAGTCAAGTTTGTCATAAAACACACAAGAACTTGAAACAAAAATATTCTTTATTTAAAAACACACTTCCATTTGTATACGCATCAAACTATGGCTTCCTTTAAAGACATCGCACTTAATTTGGTATTTTTGTTAGTAACTCAACTGGGTTTGACACTACTGTTCAAGCCTTCATTTCTGCAACATAACTAAGGAGTTATACTTGAGCAAAATTGAAAGTGGCCTGCAATTACCTAATATAAATAATTAATGTTAAAACAGTATAAATGTAAAAAATTAAGGAACAATACAAAAGTTAACTTAACAATAATCCAGTTGTAACGTTAAGTTACATTTAACAAGGAGATAATAATATGTACACGTAGCAAAATTTCTAATATTAAAATAAGTTAATTTTGGAATAGGATTTTTTATATTTTAAATTACACATAATGAAAGTGAAGAACTATAGTGGACTCAAAAGCCAGTACATATCTAGTAGAAGAATGCAAAATTGAAACGGGCAAAAAGTTTAAATCCTATTCGAAAAATAACTTAACATCTATGTTCTTGACGTTTCGCTCGGCTCAGCCAGCCCCAGCGAAAGTCAAGAACTTTACCTAAACCTAATCGCTACTAGTGTTGGTAGTTCGACTGACGCGTGTAGTACTCGTGGGCGGAGGGGGGGTTCTCGTGAGCGGGTTGGGGTGCGGGGGCGACGTACTCCTCGGCGCTAGTACCTTCGTGGGAGGTGTCGTGTCCGCCGCCCAGGCCAGCCGCTGCTGCCTTGGCCGCCGCCGCAGCCGCGTTCGCCTGCGCCTGCCGCGCAGCGTCCTGCGTGGGCGCACACAATATCATGTAAACTGGAGGGAATTTTGAGGCAGTTGCACGTCGTAGCAAGAGCGGTTTTCTCTTGCTATTATATTGGGCCCGTTAACAGCATCAACCAGCTTTTGGTTACACTGGATGTTTTGTCAAAACTTATAAGTCAATGCTTTATGCTGACTGTAATACATTGTTCTCACATACCTACCGAATACGGCCTACCACTCCATTGCAAGCTTCTTGTGAAACAAGGGAATTGGTGGCAGATACTTTAACAGTTTTATTATTATACTATCATAACCTAAAGGCACCATCCACGCTAGCACAAAAGTAACTATAAGCTATTTCTCAAATATGAAAATTATGACAGAATACCTTTGAATTCGCTGCGGGGTAAAGCCAATAACTATGACAAGACAAATTATCTCTTATCGTTCCCATTTTAACTCTTTCAAGACGGTGGTGTCTCGAAAGTCTTAAATTAGTGTGAGCCTACAACTGGATCTACGAAAGCTCGTTTCCATACACCATACGTACTAAGCCTCCAGCTCGGGCTACGTATGTGTCAGTTACCGCTTTTCACCAGGTGGACTGTCTACTCCGTATCACTAAGGCGGATTGAATAAAAATACCTAATTCTATCAGAAGGGCTGCTGGTCACATTTACAAATTTGTATAAAACCGGTATCCTATAACCGTTATCACCACACCATTCGTACCAACTTAAAAAAACATTCGGCAGATAAGGTAACTACAGTAGAGTGACCGTCATCTGACCCTGCTAACAGGGGAACCTGACCAGATTGGATCACGGTCCATATTCAGGTT
The DNA here is from genome assembly GCA_905147135.1 of Blastobasis lacticolella. NCBI lineage: Eukaryota > Metazoa > Arthropoda > Insecta > Lepidoptera > Blastobasidae > Blastobasis > Blastobasis lacticolella. The sequence continues at coordinate 8,651,114 of LR990039.1, read as the reverse complement.
TCATGATGTTCCCTCACCATATGAGCATCGGTTAGTGTTCGACTTATGTACAGGGGTTCGAACTCGGTACTAGCTAAACTGACCAAGTCAACCTCACTCCTACAATCGTACCTACTACTGGTATCCACAAGGTGGATTGACGACCTGGTAAAGATCGCAGATACCAGTTGGATGCAAAAGGCACAAGACCGGTTTGTGGAGATCCATGGGGAAGGCCCAGCAGTGGATGTCTTCCAGCTAACATGCCGATGATGATGTTTCTGCTGCCTGACTACCCATCTTACCTGCGCCTTCCTGGCAGCCGATTGTGTGGCCTCGAAGTCGATCCTGACGCCATGCAGCTGCTCCTGCAGCGTATGCAGCCGCTGTCTGGCAGCGCCCACCATAGCGGTTTGAGCGCCCAGCTCGCCGGCAGCCTGCGACGCGGCCTCGTTAGCGTTCTCGGAAGTCGCCTGCGCAGCGTTCAGCGCTGCTTGGATCACGTTCACCTGAGGAAGGTAAAGTTGGGCTAAGCGACGCTTCGAAATAGGGCTCGATCTTTGATGGCTTCAGAAAGGAGAGGTGCTTAGCACTCTTAAGACGAGTTTGCAGTGCATTAAAGGAAAGGAGGCTTTTAGGCGCACCCGGGCCCTCGCGTGTCACGCGGGGCGCTACCAGGACATTACTCCAAGATGATGATGATGATGAAAGGAAAGGAAGCTTTGATAGATATAATGAAAGAAAGATAATTTTCTTTAATGCACGCAAACCTTGATCGTTTTAAGAATGAATAAATAATATTATATCGAAGTAGATTTTGTCATGTTTACGCTTTACGTTAGGCAATAGTGAACCACTTTGCAAAACACTACGGCTTAACCATAATTCGCTTGTTGCACAAATGCTTTAATTAATTGTAGGTACACATATTTAATAAATTCGCAAAACGCAAGTATAAGAAGCAGACTGGGGCATTAATGTGAATGTTGTAAAACATTGCAGGATACAGCCTAAGAATGAGTTACTTTCTATTACGACTACATCTAAGTACAACCTACACAATTATTTTTATAATTAGGTAATTGGATGATGTTCAACTACCTCCAAACATTCAACTCAAAATTAATATATTTTTAACAATCAGTTAATTAAGTTCTCCGTGCCATTCCACGAGAAATACCTTACCGATCGAGGCACAACAATAAAAGATAAAAAGAATAAACACTAACCATTCGAATGCGACTAACCATGCATTAAATTGTATTTCAACCTTGAATGATCGTAATTATTTCGAAACGAAACATGTTGCCTGTCCATAATTTGGTTTTTGAAAATTACTATCAAAATCAATACAACTGGAGCATGACATAGAGGTAATTAACTTGGCGACTGTTTAAAAGAAAAAATTTAACCATGACATAGAATGTAAATAACTGCGAACACGTCACAAGTAATGTTTTTACGACAACACGAGTATATCCTTCTTAGGAGAAAAATTAGCTGATGTTGGATTTATTTTTCAGTTTATATAATTTAAATGAACTTGAGTTAACCTTAACCATATCAAATCTCGAAACTCGGCACAATGTAGATAAGTAGGTACTGTTTCGTCATTAGTTTAGTCACGGGACAGCCGAATGATCTTTGCCTAAGATAATTTTCGCAACCGCGCCCGGCTGGTGGTTTTTCAAACGGTTTGCAAAGTTCCAGCGGGTTACCCCACGCCAGCGCTATTGTTACGAATCGATTACTTACACGGCCACTATTAGCAATAAATTAATCGAATTTAAAAAATATTATCTGTCTATGTTATTGTTACGAACGTCGGTTATTTACTCGTACTTTCTTCAAATAAAATCATTAACGTTAAAATGAAAGCTAGAAGTAGAGATATATGAACAGTCACTTGTGGACGTAAACAGTTCACGTCCACTCATTTAATTTCACGACACAATAGTCTGATCTAAATAGCAAGTTACCGCAATCTATTTTATTTTGAGAAAAAAGAAACAAATTCTAATAAGTACAAGTTGAAATAACTGAACCGACCACAATTCTTACGTAAATAATTATTGCCTCTCGATACCCCAGCGAGCGTTTTGTTCATTTTGTGCATTTTCATCGAACTTGCTCGAATGACGCAACTTTGTCGCGGTTATTTTTTACCGACCTCTTGTTCCTAAGTACCTAATGGTTAGATATTTGCTTTTTTGATAATCTATTTCAATACTATTAAACACAAAAACTACTTGCAGTTCTTTCTTGGTCGCAATGTAAATGAGTTCATTGTCAGAATACGGCACAACCTTGTATTGAATTTCTTTTATAATAACAACCTCAAATATAGCCCTGATTTTGTGAAATAGGCCTTCTTATATTAAATATGTATTTAAAGGAGTATCTCATATTCGCAAAAGCAAAACAAATCGCATACATCCAGAGTATTTGTATCGTAACATAGGTGACATCAAGTTGCATGCTGTGTGGATAAAGGTACGACAAGCTCTAAGTTAAACTGACCTGGTGCATGGCCTGTTGCGCCGCCTGTGCCGCAGCCTGGGCAGATCGCTTCGCCTGTTGCAGCTGCATCTCCTCGCCCTGCAGACCGACTTTAGCGTCTCGGACTTGCTGTTCGAGACCCGAAAGGATGACTTGTTTTCCAGCGAGCGCCGCCTGGGCGGTGGCGGAGGCTTGGGCGGCGGACTGGGCGAGGGTGTTCTTAGCTACGTAGGCGGCCTGGTAAGCGGCTGCTGCTTGGTTGCCGAGAGCCGTTTTCGCTTGGTTAGCGGAGCCTACCGCGATGGTACGCAGGCCGCTGCCTCTGCTGAAGCCTTTCTTGGCGTCGCCGCCCCCGGTGGCCGCGGCTTGGACGTCCTGGATGTATGCGTCGTAGTGGCTGGCTGACTCTTGAGGCTCCTGCGCTTGTGCTTGCTGCGCGGAGCTTTCGTAGTCGTATTCGTACTCCGCATGCTGTGGCGCGCCGCCTCCCTGAGCTGGGGCTGGCACTGGCGCTGTGCGCGCGATCGCTACTGCGCCTGCAAATGATATTACAATTCACGTATGGTTCTATAAGTTTACATGGAAGGCGTAGAGCTCACCATAACGGCAACTTGAAGTTCGAGCATTTATTGACACACGTTTATGTGCAACATACGGTGTCCTAAATACTTCCCGGAAACATTTAAACTAATTAATTGCAATTTATCATAGTATTGTGTAAGAGTTGAATTCTAACAAACACACTAACATTTTGTCAGACAGGAAAATAGCCTTCATGATGGGTAGAGATCACCACCGGCTATGAACATCCAGGGGCGCCACCAATACATGATCTATGAGATAAGTAGGCATAACAAGCGATGTATTCTAAATCATACGATCGAAACCGAAGACACGTCTAGTCTGTTACGGTATATGCATCCATGCGTTACAGGAAATCCAATCCGTAAACAACCATTGCGTGTGGAAGGAAGAAAGTATTCGTGCACCGGAATAACTCACTTGCATTTGTTTGCATTCCCCTCGCTGGTGTTACTTAATTATTACATTATGATTAGGCTTCATTAATGTGGTTACCGTTAAACAGCCAATGTAACGAAATATAGAAATTAATGAGCCGTAAGAGAAAAGGATTTATGCAATTTTTTGTCGGGAAATTACGTATCTACAAGTACAACGTTTATTGACAGTGTTATGATAACGTTGAATGCTATCACTATGGTAGGCCTATTATAGGTCCATATGTAATAGCAATGCCGATTACCGTGACAGAAACTAAAGCAGGTAGGTAACGTTACATCCTGAGCCTTATCTATGTTGTGTAACAAGGAGATTAGCTAAACAAATGTATGAGAATAATAATAAAATAACCGAACCTATGTCATCATCACAGCCCGTAACAGTCCACTGCAGGACTTAGGGCCTCTCCCACGAAAGGGGAGGTTATTGCCATAATCTCCACGCTTGGCAGGCGGGTTGGAGATCGCAGTGTTTAAATATAACAATGGAAAATGCTGCTGCCCATTTTCCAGACTACGGAGACTCTTGATCTTTTGCCTCGAAAACATTAGTCGCCTTGTACGACACCCATGAGTAAGTGTAAGGGGTTGGTGCTATTCTACTCTGCCGGACACCACACGGCCAATAAATATCGCTGTCACTGGGTAGAGGGCCCATAGTGGCGAAGGGATTGCCGTTCAGTTGAGAGAAGTAGGCAGTGCTTTCCACATAATGATAATCCCTGTTAGTCGAGGAATAGGCCAGCACCGTAAATTAAGGTTTTAGATTTTTCCTTGAGTTTTATTTTGTTTAATAAATTATGATACTTACCAGGCCTTCATTGTAATTTAGTTTTAGTTTTTATTAATGTTTCTCTGCTATTATTCTTTTCTAAAATATATCTAGCCTAAAAAACCCATTTTAGTTGTAATTTGGAGTATCAAACGCTGTGAACTTTAGAGTATCTCGCGGGGTTCTCATAATTTTCTGGGACCGAAAGTACCTACTAGATATTTAAGAATGTATAACGTTGCTTTCTATTGTGCTGCGAAGAATTTATATATCGGTTCCTCAGTTATTCGGAGATTACCTTCTAGATTAAACCCAATCTTGATCAATCCAATCTTTAATAACCCCATCGTACCTCATGCTTCCTTGTCCACATCTTATACAAATCACTTTAAAATATTTTCTGTAGCCGTATACACAATGGCTCGGAAATCGGATTCGGATACGGAATCGACAAAGGACCCCGCAAAAGTTCTTAGGAAAATGTGGTTTCAGTTAATTTTGATGAAGTTTTCATATGTTATAGAGAGTAGAGTTTCTGTGGAATCTATCGAGATTCTGAATAACAGTTTTCGAATCGATCGACACGGATTCGCCTCTCACGAATTTCGTGTCGAATCGTTCGGAAACGGTTTCGAATCATTGTGAATACGGCTACTGGAACGATAATTTCATACACTGATCGTGTTACAGCAGACAGCACCTTAAGTTCCGCCTGTTGCAGTAAGTATAGTTTTGTGTATATTTCTGAAGTTCAGTTATGATTCTCCAGATATTTCATGTCTCTAATATCTGATTATATACATAATATACGTAAAGTGTTACTAATGAAATTCGTTTTATTTAAAAAATATTACAAAACCGTTACACAGTTGCTGTAGCATTTCCCCGTTATTTCCCTGTAAAGTAACTATAACTCATTCCTCTTACCCCTTCTGACACCCTTGATATGATTAGCCCTGGTTAGCGTTTACACCCCTTAAAAACACATAAGTCGGTTTGCGCCAGACGAACATAGAGTGTTCTTTTGCTGTAAATTTTTCGTTTATACAGGCAAGCGAGATTGCTTAGAGTTTTCTCTTTAGAAGTAGACCATCTGATGAAAAGTGGTCACCACTGCCTATAGACATAAGCAACACCACCTCAGCAACAGCACCTCTAACACGTAGCTCTGGCAGCAAATTAGCAAATGGCACTCCCCATCGGCAGGGACACAATACTTTTAAAATAATTGTTTGGTTGAGGTATTCTGAGGTGGAGGTACTTGTTACGTGGAGCTATGTGCTGGGCCCATTCATACTGCAGCTGAATGTACATATTTCTACCTATACCTACTATTACATTTCAGTAGAATCGTAGTAAGAGTACATATTTTATAGCAGTTATAGGTTACCACGCAACGATACCTATAGTTGTACATCAAGTGCATTGGAACATTACACGGCTATATTTTTATTAATTACATTTCCCTTATACGAGATTTTTGCCTTAACACAAAACTCTCATTCGTTCAGATAGGTTCAGAAGAATGAGATCGCTTTTTAAAATTATAATAAAAATTACCAATAAATTAGAAGAAATAGCAAGAAAACTTGAAAATATAGCCTCGAAGATCGACATAACAATATTAAGTTTATTAATCAAAAAAATATTATGTTGTTGTTTAGTGTAGTCTAACAATAGTTTCATGAATCGGTTGTTGCAGTGTCCACGCTGGGCAAGCCTCACGAGCCCGAAGCATAGGAGCTGAGAGGATCACAAAACGGATGCAGCGAGCTTACTTTGAAAGACCGTTGAAAATGAAAATGAAAATAAAATACATAATCTGACCACAGATTGATGTCCAATTCTTACATAGTTAAAAGCAACTCACTTTTCGCGTAAGTTTGTCTGTATATTTCGATAACACCGCTTAACCCACGCAATGGATTATTATGCGGTTTTCACCATCAGCTAGATATTTTTTACGGAATGTTTAAGAGAAGTTTTACCCGAGCGCTCCCCATAAACTGAATAATTTTCACCACTTTTTCCAAATTACACCCATGCGAAGCCGGGGCAGGTGGCTAGTAAATTATGATTGCCATAATTCATGGGGACAGTCTGGATAACGCATTAATCGTAGTCTTTGATAACATATTATTAAGTAGCAGTAAGCACTTACCCAAGAACAAGAGTACTGTCCTGAAAGTCTTCATAATGCCCGGTCGAACTGAAAACACAACAAACTTTAATTACACTCTGCTCTATTAATCTTGATACATTAAAAATATATTTAAGGCTTCTACAATCACAATTTCAAAGGGGGCTAACCTTCCAAAACTTTCACAGAAGCTTAGGTATTTGGTTTAGGCACGGGGTGTTTGGGCCCCTCTGTCTGTGGTTGGTGGAGTAATGTACAAATCTGCGGACTCCACTTGTATTTATAGTGATTGCTTCTGTGCACTGGAGAGTGCGCCTGCGACGAGATTTCATAGAGCTGCTGACTCCGCTTAAACGCGACGTAGTAGAAAGGCACCATCGCCAACGCTGCTGAGTTTGTGTAGAAAAAAAAACTTATTCGCAAATTGCAGTATTTTGGAAGTATTTAATTAAATTGCACCTTTATGACCACAACAACGTCCATAGGCTGCGGTGACTGCTTATCATCAGGCAGGCCGTAAGCTTGTTTGCCACTTTAGTGGTATAAAAAAAACAACAACATTTAGTACTGCGTATTAAAATAGAAATTAGATTTAACAATAATATGTCATCTAATAAACAGCAAATATGTTTTAGTTGTTAATTCGAAAGTTTGACATACACACATACACTTAAATCGTCTTATATAGTGAGTAAACAACAAGTAGGCAGCAAGTCAACCTGCTGCTCGGAAACGATTATCACCATTCTGAAAATCTACATCTTATTTCAGGAGACTAAATAGGCAATGTCCCTATATCAAAACAAAAAATACGAATACACAGGCATTCTTACTTGGCAGAACCAGACAACAGTGTAGTATCCATCCAGAGAGACTCTGCCCGGAGAAATGTAGATGGTAAAAGTGTTTATCTATAATACAAAATATACATTACTATCTATATACTTAGTTGTTTTTAATATTCCATTTTAACGTATCCAATTTAGACTAGTCAAATGAAGCAAATGTTGCCAGCTGAACCATAGCAAAATGGTTTTAACAGCACAGTGTAGTGTCTTTATAAGATTTTCGCAGCGCTAACTGCATTGTGGACCAAAAAGTATTGTTACTATAAGTCGTTGATTTCAGTGCTACACGTATAAAAGCAATCTGAACAATCTAATAAAAATATTTCCTAAAGTTATCAATTTCTGAACTGTGTTCAAAATTCAAGTCTATAAGGCACAGCTTAGGTAGTTAATTCCCCGGCTAGTTCATCCATTTTCAATTTGAGTGTACCAGGGTTTTAATTCATGTCCGGCTATTCCCAGTGGATCCCTCTAGGACGGTCGTCCCCTTTGTTCAAGTTTGTTGAGTGAACGACGTAGTTATGGCATAAGAGTTTATACCACTAGAGTTTATAATTACCTCGATGGTACATTTCATCGATGGATTGTTACCTCGAAAAGTCAAATATATACGTTTATTATTTATTAGTTTTAGGTGAAATTTACCATCGTAGTAGATTCGTCGATTAACGTCATTCGAGGTAAAGTATTAAACTCGTATGTCATAGGCCTGCAGTTGGATTGGAGATCAGTGTCCTAAGTATGTATATAAAAGGGGAAGTAGCGATAGGCTAGCTTGGTATATAATTATAAATCTGTAGCTTGGTATTTAGCTTGGTTGTCTGATTATACCTTCGACATTTCGTTGGATTCTGATTTCCCAATAAACTGTGTTCTTTTTGAAAATTAGTTTCCATCTCTGTAGAATTTTCCGTCATAAGGAGTAAGGACCTAATACCTACTGTGAGTAGCCTGAACGACCACTATTCTAACTCGTCAGAGAGATAAAAACTGCATCAAATAGCGCCGAGGTAACAACTGATTACGTCAATCTTTTATAACACCCCTAAACATGAACTCACTTTACTACTTTGATTTCAACAGGCCATAGGAAGTAATTAATGGCCGTGTGGTGTCCGGCAGAGTAGAATAGCACCAACCCCTTACACTCGTGGGTGTCGTATAAGGCGACTAATGTTTTCGAGGCAAAAGATCTGCGCCTCTGTAGACTGGAAAATGGGCAGCAGCATTTTCCATTGTTATATTATAACACTGCGATCTCCAACCCCTGCCAAGCGTGGAGATTATGGCAATAGCCTCCCCTTTCGTGGGAGCGGCCCTAAGTTCTGCAGTGGACTGTTAAGGGTGTGATGATAGCCTTTTTGAGTTTATCTATTACAAACAAACAAACTATCAAATCATTTCCTTTTGGGAAATTTGGGAAAAAGCGACAAATCGGCCGCACATATGCGGAGAGAAAAAATTTCTACGAATATTAAAAATCCATCACAAGGGCCATGTCAAGCTACTTAAATCAAAATCTATTCATCGTACGCACTTGCAACTTTTAGTGCTTATTGTGACGCCCCTTAGGACCTTACCACCCCTAACTGACTTACAAAATGATGGCCTAAAAGTTAAAGTAAAATCGTACATAAAACAAAAATTGAATTGTACTTAATGGAGGAAATTCAATTCCTACGACTGTATTGATAGATGTTATTTTTAAACTTAAAAAAACTTAGTACCTATGTGTATGTTGTAAGCTATGACAAGTGAAACTTAGAAAGCTAAAATAATGTAATACGAGCGATATATACTCCCATCTGGATTCCACGATGGATAGACGAAACCATCGAGGTGGCACTCTCGCCACTGAGGATAGCTGGAGATTTTCTAGGCAGGCGCGGAGGATTTCCCGCCTAATAAATCTTGTTTTAGTAGCTAAAAACGTACTCAAAAAGAAATCACGTGCCCCAGGGATAAGTGGGAAATAGGAGCCTAAACAGCCTGCCGATATCAAGAAAGAAGTCCAGCAGACGGCGTAAGCGATATCTATCCATCTCTAAGTCGGACGCGAGACCAGCACCCTCGTAGCGAAAGTCGACGGCTTACAATGCGTGGATGCTAAAGAACGCTCGAAACTTAGAAGAATGAGTAGGAAAGCGGATCCTGGCAGAGGCGAAGAAGACACAATAAGATAACGATGATGATGACCTAAAAACAAGTCACATAAAATCTTAAAACGGTTTGTTACCTGAACAAAAAACATAAACCGAAAATTTGTAGAAAGCGTCCAGCAGAGGTTAAAATAAGTTAGGTTCTCATTGCGCTGCAACTGCATTGTTGTTTTGCTTATTAACCGGCGATACCGACTCCGCAGACGCTAGACGCAAAGAAATCGACCACAGCAGACAACCGCCAAGTAAAAAGTATAAACACGATCGAAAAAACGTAAAATGATGCGAACGGCTCTGCCTCGCCATGCGTGAAGACAAAATTAAGTGCTCTAAATGGTCACGGAGGCTTCCGACAATTAGGTATACAGAATGGCAAGATTACTTTCGTTCATCCATCCGTGCCAAAATAAAAGTGCTAGGTTAGGAAATTGGGTGTCCAACTTCGTCGGAACGAAACAATTACGACAAATAAGATTTAATTAGTAACTGCAATCGAATTGCGCCATGGTGCATTGTCACTTATGTTTGTGCTGGTGTGTGCTGAGCCTGGTGATACTGATCATAACCACCTATATGAATATATTACTGAGTGATACAGGTCGGTAGTGGATAATAAAAAAATCGTCTTAGCGTTAATATCCCGGTTGTGCTCTCGCGCACGACGGCCCGCCATTACCATATTATGATCCAGGATTTAGCAGATCAGAGAATTACAGTGGAGCGACTGCGATCTGACCTCTTTGACCCTTTTACCAGGAGATAGGATCATAGTTACATATTTAGTCCCTCTGAAATGTGCAGGATTCATCACGATGTTTTCTGTTACCGTAAGAGCATCTGTTAGCATTCAACTTACATAACTCAGAAAAGAGTCATAGGTACATAGCCGCTGTGAGATTCGAACCCGGTACCTCTCGTTTACCTTAACCACACGGCCACCGACGTCCGGTTGTGGACAATATTAACTAAATGACTTCTACATCAGCCGCAGGATGTCCACTGCTGAACATAGGTCTCCCGCCACGCCATCCTTACCGATCGACTCTATGCCACTTTGCCTCCTGCATCCATCGGCTCTGGTTGCCAGTCGAGAAAGTAATGAAAAATTTCCGCCTAATAGAATAATGGAAGTGAGTTTGTCTAGGGGTTGCTGAACCGGTACTGTGGAGAAAACTGAATTCTCGGTACTGCGCTAACTCTGATAAAACCGGGAAATTCGGTAGTATTCAGTACTAAAGACGTTTCACATACAGAAATTTCAGTCAATAATATTTAATAAAAACAATGTTCATATTAAGTAACTGTTTGGTACAGTCTGTTGTTAAACCTAGGTCACCAGGCAAATCGATGGTTTTGTATCCAGATCATACTCTTTATTTAATAATATGAATATGTATTAAATTAACTACATACTTGGTAATTCCATTAATAATTAACCGTAGGCATATACGGGAAATCCTGGGGGTTTTCTCAGCACCGGTTTTTTTTCGGAAAAGAGCGGTACACGTATTTCCCGAAAGCATTCCCTAGTCTGTAGGTTCCTACTATAAAAAAAATTTTGCAATAATTATAACTCTACTAAAACGATTGAAGGGATCGTACTGAAATTTGATAAGCAAAGTGCCCACTGTAAGTATGTTGCAAACATCCTACATCAACATTTACAACTTAGAAAACTTCGTTGCCGCTGGATTCCTCATGAAATCATCCCAGAACAAAAACGAGTTAATTAGTGTAAAAAAATTGCTAAACGATCACGGACATTCAAATGCAGTGTATGACATTGTGACAGGATATTCTTGACTAAAGAAGTTATTATTTAGGCAGTCTCGCAAATTAAAAAGTAACATATTCCCAGAGCCCCAGAGAGTTCCATTTTGACACTATAGAGCTATTGTTCAGAAAGGGTGTGACCTTGGCATCTTTGATCGTTTCGTTTAAAACACATGGCTATAAAAAGTAGCTTCCTGCATTAGGGAAACACAGTACAGGTATTTTTAACTTAGGGTAAACAAGTTCTCAAATAAAACATTTTTATCATAACAACGCGTTTTATTTTATCTGTATAATATCTGTATCTGTATCTATGATCAGTTAGAGTACTTGTCTAGTCAAATCATTTGATTCGTTCCAAACTGGTTAGATATCACCTAGGGGATATCACCTATCATGTACAGCCTGAACATAATCTTGTGGCGTTGATTAGTTCCTATGACCACCTTCTGTCTTTATTATTAGATCAGAATCCTCCTCCAGTATAGTTCTCAGAATCGTGGACGGCTCGCGTCTCCCTCTTGCCACCTTTAATGTGTCCCCATTTGCAATATTTCTCGTTTTACCACAGAATAATCTTAAAGCAAAGGGTTAAACATCGGCGTAGAATTGCGCGTCTGTTGGTCGGTACTCTTCAGATTGCATTTCGAGGAGTGTGCGTAGGAAATTGTACGATACATCATTGTCATTTTCTTTATTGTAAAAAATATATATTTAGGTACTTGTATAAAGTTTTTACAAAACAAGTTTATAGTGTATAGGATGGATGAACCAATGGACGAATGATTTTTTCGCCAAAATACAAAGGAAAATAAGAACCCGTTTAACTCTTTAATAAGTTAGTTCCCCGTACAAAAAAATCAACGTATTAATACTATAAAGAGATAACTTAGATGTGTTGCTACGGATACTGCAATAATTTTAATGCAATTACTATGAGTACTTTGTTTGTTTGTATTCTATATCTAATTAGATCCCCAGGCTTTACATTACAGTGGACTATTATGGGCTGTTGATCCATACCTAATTTCAGCTTTCTAGCTTTTAAGGTGTCCTACATGTTTAATTTTATATACAGAACTGCAACTTCGTTTATAGGAGTCAAATTAAAAGTAAAAGATTTCTTAGTATTCTGATTATTTGTGTGGAAATCCTAGTCTCCATGCCAAAATTTCAGCTTTCTAGCACTTCGGGAAGTGCCCTAGAGTTTTTGATGAGTCAGTCAATCAGCCAGTGTCGAAATCGACGTATTTCGTTGGTGTTATTGTTATTTACAAAACTTCGATATTTTACCATTTATAAACCAATGGAGTGACTGCTATCTGACCTCCATGACCCTGCCACCAGGGGAACGTGACCAGATTGAATCATGGTTACATATTCAATCGTCTGAATGTTCAGGTTTCATCACGAAGTTTTACCACACTGTAAGAGCGTCGGTTAATATTTGACTAATGTACATAACTCAGAAAACAGTCATTGGTACATGGCCGGAGCGGGATTCGAACCCTCCTGGGTTACGGCTCTGGCTTACGAGTCGTATACTCTAACCGCTCGGCCACCGACGCTCCCTTAATAATAATCATACATCATCATTTAAACTAGTTTCAACCATGGACTCCCTGGAAAGTATCGCCAGACGCGCAATTCAGTGGTAAAACGAAAAATACTGAAAAAGATTTCCCCCGAGTGCGCTCCATACAAACGTAGTTTGAACATATTTACAATAGTATGCTTTCAAAGTTACACAGGTTTTAAGATTTCCATAAAAAATTTAAATCCTTTGCAACTTTGAAATGACATATTTTAACGAAAATTTGACAGACTGCAACCCTAGATATAGGTTTCTGGATCATCTCTACAATATTACGAATATGATCACAATACATTTAAATGGAGCGCGCTCGGGGGACTAGCCTAATACGCTAGGCGTCAACTTTTGATTACAGAAAAATAAATATATTCTAGAATATTTAACACTTTGTGTTGTCACTTCCTGGTGGAACTCCATTATTATGAATTAAATCACTTTTTGTACATAAGTTTCACTTTTTATTAAATTGCAACCGGTTTCGAATTACTTACTCATCTTCAAGCAATGATTGTATATTTTGTTTACAATCTATATGTAGGTACCAACAAATAATAATTTAATTTGATGTGGGTATCGACAATAAACAATAATGTTAGGATGTCACAGTGCAGAGAAATGTACAGTGTGTCAAGATAATACAAACTACAAGTAGCCAAATTTTTAAAGTATGTCAAATGTTACTTATACATTTAAATAAATGCCACAAAATATAATTTTTCCGAAGTATTATTTTATCTTGTACGAGTGTACCAGCAGGTATTACGGAAAAACAAGTACAAGGTAACAAAAAAGCTGGCAAGACGGAAAAAGAAAGAAAAGCTCACAGAAGTAAGTCGGCAGTCAGCGTTCCTACCGTATTTGAAAGGGGTGACAAATAAGATCGGATCAGGACTAAGTAGTTACTCGATTCCACCAATAAATGTCCCGCACCTCAAGGTAGCAAACCTGCTGCGTACTCCTAAGGATGTGAACCCGTATCAGACGCCAGGTGTCTATAAGATAGACTGTAGCTGTGGAAGCTCATACATTGGCCAAACTAAACGTTCGATTGCCGAAAGGGTTAAGGAGCATATAGCTGCTGTAAAAAACCACCATACGAATAAATCTGCCATAGCAGACCACCTGCTCAACTCTGGCCCAAACCACTGGATAGAACTGCATGCGCCTAGTGTCCTCTCCACCGACCGGCAAGATTGAAATTAAAAACTACGAAACTTTTAATCGGGAAGATGGATATAAGCTTTCGGCGTCGTGGAACCCAGTGGTGTGCAAAATAAATAACCTTAAGACTCAAGATTTATCGTCGGACGTGTTGTGTGCCGTGCAGTTTCGAATCAACAACAAATTGACAATTTTATGTGAGGGTAGATAGACATTTACCCAGCACATCACTGCAGCTGTCACCTCTCCACGGCAGTCGTCTCGTGACCACGGTGGGTGTAACCATAGCCTCCTTCATCTTACAAGCCATGCTGTAGCACAGAACGGCAACGTTGCTGTGAACTGATTTACTCATTGTTTACATGTCAATGTGCGGGAAAATTATGAATTTTATGATAATAAATTTAGAATATATTGATAAAACTGTAAATTAACGCGTTTGTATGGACCATCTCCGAAGGTAAATAAAAGTGAATATATTTATAATTGATCAAAAGTCAAAAGATCAAAAGTCTCCGCAGTCTGGCAAATGGGCATTTTCCATTGTTATATTTAAACACTGCGATCTCCAACCCGCCTGCCAAGCGTGGAGATTATGGCAATAACCTCCCCTTTCGTGGGAGAGGCCCTAAGTCCTGCAGTGGACTGTTACGGGCTGTGATGATGATGATGATATTTATAATTGTGCTAAAATTTGATAAATACGATTTTTGAAAAACAACCCTTGACCATTTTTGTTATTAGTTTTTTTACTTATTCCATCAATCAAATTCTGTTTTTAATCGTAATCTTTCTCTAACTGATGCAAGGGCCTTGTTGAATTTGAAAAATGCAAGTAAAATTATGATTAAACCTTAAAAATGGGAAAGAAGCTGTGCCGATGTTTTGCTTTCCAAAAGATGTACTTCTATTAAACAAATGGACTTCTGCTATTTTCCAAACATGCTGGAGTCCCACTATAGGATATTTTGTATGCAGCAAACGTTTTCGCATTGTGAAAGTTATCACAACTACTTTAAATCACGATCTCTGATTATCCACGATGATCTAAGCGTTGAAAAAGTAGGTAGGTAAATAAGTAAATAAGTAGTTAGTTTTTAGATACATTGGTACTGAAATAAAACTGTTTAAAATGTATTATACCTAATATTTAAGAAATTGGGCAATATTTTGGCTGGCATACATGATTTTATTTCATAATAGCTTTTGATCGCGACTGCGTCCGTGTAAAATTCGGCTTTAACGTTCCGGACCTTAAATTCCCGGATTCCGGCATTAAATATCGGGATAAATTAAAGCATATGTGTTATTCATGGCTATATTGCCAAATTTAATTAAAATTCGTTCAGTACTTTTTGCGTTAAGGAGTAACAAACATACATTACGTACAAAACCAAACATCGATTATATTTCGCATTTATAATATTACGATACTACAATTGCAAGTAGGTAGATAGGTAAATAGTACAGGAATCTATCAAATTTCATATTATCTAACTAATGTATACACTTATTAATATACTTTATCACTTAAATAACGAATAACATTAAACGTCAACGACCGCGATGATAGTTTTACAGTAGTTTACAGGTTCACTAAAATTAAAATATGCGACGTTGTCAAACTTCTGCGCATGGCTTGTAAGATGAAGGAGGCTATGGTGTAACCCTACCGAAACATCAGGAAAACAAATCGAAAAGGTACGTCGCGTGTAAGTCCCGTCTAATATAATAATATTTGTATTATAAAGTGAAACTAGTGTACAAAAAGTGATTTGATTCATATTCCAGAATGATAAATGAATGTTTACATAGGTTAATCATGCGGAGCTAAAGTTATTAAGTTTGATAACTTTACCACCAAACTTTACGATAATCACTAATTGTAACACCTTCTATACCGGCGTTACAGGCTTTAGTGAATTTTAAAATACAATTTACACATTTTCCCTCTCGTCCGTTAACATGCACGTAGCACATTGGCACAATATATGTAGAGGTCGTGTTATGACGTCCGGCAGAGCAGCACGCTTTGATTCGACTTTCGAGTTCTCCTTGCGCACTTCGCTCGATTTTCGGCATTTTTGGTAGTGAATTTGATGGCATTTGGATGGAAATAACTTGACGATTAAACAGTATACAATATAAAAAAACCGGCTAAGTCGTGTCGGGCCACGTGCAGTGTAAGGGACCGTAGTTTTGTACATGCTTACAAAAGAGCTTTTTTACACTGTAAATAAATACAAAGTTACAAATGTAATGCTCCTGCAGAACTTGTATGAAATATTTGCTAATCCAACTACACTTCATTAGTTGATTGACAATTTTTTTTGTGATGGAACTATATGGTTTTCGGATTCTGTCCTTTACTTGTACACTTACATGGCATTGGTTCTTGCCAAATTTCATGATTCTAGGTTAACGGTAAGTATAGGTTTTGATTCCCTTGCATGCGTCAAAATTTGCGTCATAAACGGCCGTATCTTTTGATCACGTTGATTTAGAAGTTTGATTTTTTCACTGCTCTAAGGGATCGTAGACCTGAGTATTTCATATTAATTTCAGCTTGATACATCCACCCGTTCCCACAAAATGACGCTATAAGGGTTCCGTTTAATTTTTCAAAAGTCTTGATAAGAATGTCGTATTTCATCCTAGTTAGACTATTGATATTCTATGGACTACGATGAGGAGCCGCACAAACAATTGTGGTCTTATGTCGGTATTAAAAAAGTATTTTCCAAGTCCTGTGTATCCCGAGTAATCCCGACTCCGTCTGAATCCTTGCCCAGTTCAACGAAGCGTCATCGTCAAGTTACCGAAACAATCGAGTAGTAGCCAATCACTGATTACTTATTAATTTCTATAATAGTTATTCTGTACCTTTACTTTTGCCTTGTATTTTTAACCAATAAGGGAACAATAAATTACCCAACTCTGCGCACGCGGTCATACGCCTGCTGATTATAGTAATAATTGCTACTGATATCGAAACTATGCCTATCAGTTAAGGTCAAAAATATAAGTATTAGCTACTTATTTATCAATAATTGCTTTCAGATAAATAATGAAGATAAAGTCTCTAGTTCAGGGATATTATTGTAAAAGTCGCTAGTATGGTCGCTATACAATGAACTAAGTACTTACAAAAATGTTTGCCACCGTCAGAATGCTAGGTCACAAATATTGATAGCATCTACCCTTAAATGTCTACAAATCTACATGCCTTATTTGGCTCTGGTATAGAAAGCTACAGTATCAGCTAGTAGCGTGGACCAAAATAATTTTTCATAAAATTCCCGAAAACACGGGATCCCGTTCTCGGAAAGTAGTAACCAAATTTTACGCGGACGAAGTCGCGGGCAAAAAAGCGAGTCTTCAATAAGCTGCATAACAGTAACCTAACGTAACATTTTCCTCGATTATCGCAATTGAAGGACGACTGTTTTCATTTACATAGTAAAACACGCCTTCGACTAAATTCGGCAAACCAGTCTCACGGTGCTGAGATGAGGTGATTCCCTCCCTTTGTAGTCAAGTGATAAAACAGGGGTGTGTTTGAACTCCAGTTGCCGTGGTGTTTTAACCTTTTCATGGATATACTCGTATGTCTGACAGGTTTGAAAGAGTCACGGGATAAAATACAAACGCACGACTGGGTAGCTGATGGAAAATGATGTATGTGTGTAAACTCTTTATTGCATCAAATACCTTATAACAGCTTATATAAGGCGGGCTTATTCCACAATGGGATTTCTTACAGCTAACCTTGTAAGGTTCAATTAAAACTAAAAATTATCAATTTATAGGTACGTAACCCATAACCAAATAAGACAAGTCTGTTTGGATAGATTTTACAAATGGTAATCCGCTGAAAAGAGCTTTAATAAGCTGAAAAGAGCTTTAACGGACAAGAGTGATTGTGGTATAAAAAAATGAATGGATTAAATGGTGTCCCAACACCAAAAAGCGAATGTATGGTGTGGCAGAAGTAGCATGGAAGTACATTAAAAGTAGTAGAAGTGTGGAAGCATATTAATTACGAAATAGTGCAATAAGGGAACGTACTGGAGTGAAAGAAGATGTAGTAGCTACGATAGTATAATGGCATGCATAGCTGGTTTGGGCATGTAGAGAAGATCAAAGAAAATAGATTAAAAAATATATAGTGCCAGATAAAATAAAGTTTTCATAAGACTGGAGTGAATGGAATGGTCAGATCTTAAACAAAGGTCAGGTCAAGAGAACAAATGTTTAGTGAATATGGAAGAAGCGAGTAAAGATCTGTCAGGTTCGATGCTAGTAGAACATATCCCTGCCAGCAGGGATACCTGACCAGATTGGATCATGGTTACACATTCAGTCGCCTGAATGTGCAGGTTTCAACGTAAGAGCTGCAGTTAGAGGTTACTCCGGGCGGAACGCACTGTACCGGCAGTGCGAAGTTCGACAAGGGAAAGTCACGCGTTTTGGACGAGACCTTGACCGACAGAGCGAACTAGTTTTAATTTGTGCATTGACCACGTGCGCAAGCAGATTGTCAACCTGCAACCAATACAGGACTGTATTCAGAGAGTGTGGGTTGGTACGTTCCGGTATGCGATACGGTACAAAACTGTGCACCGATTGAAGCGAGTAGGGTAAACATTTCATAGACATCATAAAAGTTAGTCTGTTGTCCAGTAAACAGCGATCACAGCGAGTAAAGAGTAATCAGAGTCAGGTTCAGGTGAGAGCAGAAGATTTTTAAATATTGTAATAATATTCGATAATTTTCTATGTAATAGGACCACGATAGGTCGTATTGACATTTGTAAAAAATATAAAATGTGGATATGGCAATAATCTGGGGATAATCTGTTCTTGTCAGTCCTTCTTGTAAACATTCAGTTATTTGGCTTGAACTTGTACTTCTAGTTAGACTAAATTATTAATCATGCTGAAAATTATCTCTCTCACTTCCTTTTTAATTGTTTGGCCCATTATTTTTAATATTTTTTATAACTCACGAAAATAAACAATTCTACAGAAAATCAAATTGTTTGTTATGACTTTTTTTATGACGTTGTATTACTTTTCCTCGTATCTTTCCTAATATTTCTTTTACTAAATGTTAAACGTTTACGCACACTATTTTGCCGCTTCGCCAAATACGCACTTACTCCTTTAATATTTAGTTTTATAAAAAAAACTAGCTGTTCTCAGCGGCTTTTATCTGGTCGCAGGTCGGATCTCTAAAACATTGAACTTACCCGTGGGACCGTATTATTTTCCCGCCATAAAAATTCTATGTCACTCGGGAATAACTTAGCTTAATATTAATGAATGATTCTTTTAAATCGTTTACATAACTGTTAAAAAATTAATTACAAACAAAAACACAAATCTTTTCTCTTTGAAATATTAGTGTAGATAATACCTTGTGGTTAAAACGTTTTCCAATAAAACGACAAAAACTTCATTACTTTTCTCATATGGTCAACGTTTACTCATTTAAAGACATCATTTAAAAAATATAAACATTTTGAACAGAGCGGCAAAACAGTGAAGGTATGTTAACCGAAAATGTGTTAATGAAATATCATACATAACTAACCACTACGCCGGGCCAGAGTCAATACAATCGCATATCAGACCTAGGTAGGAACAATTCATGAGTAGGTAAAAAATAAAATATGTATTTTTAATCACTCCACTTTATTTATCAGCCATAATATCGGATCGCGTCCTCAATTCCTAACTAAGTAACCAAGCTTACGCAAGAATGTAAGTAACTTCGTGAAGTTTTGGCGACACATTTTACCTAAAATTTATAAACTGTCGCATACAAGATTTAATCTTGTATTGTAGTGGTACCTACTTTACCAGTTTATTAGTAAATTGCGGCGGGCCTGTTAAGAGCAGTGTATTGTGCCTATAACACAACTTTTACTTTAACGGAATGGCTAGGTTGTACGTACAAGTCTGAACAGTTTATTTAGCCTTAGTTAGGTCAGGGTTTTTAATTATTTTTAATTTAAATTTAAATTTTATAATTAATTTCGTTTATGATACCTATTGTCCATCGAAAGGCTAAAAATAGACACAAATTTTTTAAGTCCTTACCTTGTCTCACAAACCGAGGTGATACTTGAAAAACTATGAAAAAGTATAAATACCTACGATTTTTCGGGGACATTGACGTGACTATGGAGATTGGGGAGCAAAATGCTTATTGCAAAAATGATGATGCCAGGATTTGTATAAACTGTTACAGGTTCTTACTACATGTACTAATGTAGTTTGATAGCTCGTCTTTGGCTATGTGTTGTCGAACTGAAAAATTAAAAGTTTCCATTTATGGCGCCAGTTAAGATGGGCCCAGACTGATTTGTCTTATTTGGTGAACAAACAATTCAGAATTTCACGACTTTTCGTATCAGTCACGCTGCGTTCACTGTGTACAGATGTCTTGAATTATATAAGAAACACATAGATTGTAAGGTTCAATTAAAACTAAAAATTATCAATTTATAGGTACGTAACCCATAACCAAATAAGACAAGTCTGTTTGGATAGATTTTACAAATGTTAATCCGTTTTAGCTGTAATATTTCTTTCGTGATACTAAACATGTCGACAGTAATTTTTACGGTACTGTACTTGAAAGTGAAAATAGAATCCTATTACTAAGCCTCCGTTATTTGCTGTATGGCAGTCCGTCTGTCTATCACAGGGTTAACTATTTAATTACGTCTATGGATTCGATATGTGTTACAATGATAATATAATAATATTTATGTTTCAGTTGACCGGCTTTTTGTAATACACTATGTGTAATACTTAGTTGGTCAGCTATTTTTGTGTAAAACAAATGTGACTCTACTTATTTAGAATAGTATCTATAACTATATGGCATAGATAAGCTCAGGCTCAGACTGAGTAAATTTCGCGTGATTCATTATCAAAGACATCCAAACTTTCGCGTTATTGACAAGATAAAAAGCAATTCGTTCGGATTCCCATCATAATTGTTTGCTATTGTCTGGCGAAGAATAGCTCCGCCAACGGCAGCAATCACTTTCAGAAACGTGCCTCTCAACAACGGCACCAGGACTACCGAAAGCGAAACAAAAATCACGATCCATCATAAACATAACTATTACTTCTATCTGTGAATTTCATCTTTAAACTGTCCGATTACGGTGTTTAATACTGTGTCAATCTTGCAATTGGCGGAGATCGTCACGGACGCGTTTGGCAACCACGTGAAAGAAGCGATAGTTGGTCAACTTTACTCTGGACCCGTGACAGTTTTGTGTAACCATTCCGTAAGTGCTGCACTGCGGATTTCTCTTGTTTTGTGCACTGCGTCTTTGCATAAAACACTTGCGACCTTCCAGTGATTACAATCATATAACAATGATTGAACGCCAAGATAATAGTTTCATCAAGATAGATTGCAGTAGCCTTGTTTCCCTGATGCCCAGGGTCACTCACTACGGCGGCTTTCTCGTGACAGCACTGCGGACAAAGAAGACTAACTCTTTGACGTTCGACAATAATTATGGATATCACATATTAAATAATATGAAAAAATAACATAATTGTGGAACATAGGATATATTTAGGACACATCCGTCAGATTCCAGGAAGATTCCGTAACTATGATTCAATCTTGACAGGTTCCTCTGATAACAGGATCACGAAGGTCAGATGTCACTCGCTTCACTGTAATTACCTGATCTCCCAAATTGTCGATCATGGTCAATACGGACTCCGGGCCCTCGTACTGGAGAGCACAAACCAAAATATTGACTCCCAGATGAATATTTTTATTATTTATTGAAGTGTTCCGCAAATTCTATTGGCCAACAGATCGTTTCGTCCGTGGTCAAACCAGTTCGTGCTAAAAACGGTTACTGAGACAATAAATTTCGTTCATGCTACTCGAACGATTACATAAAATGTAAGTAAAGCAAAAGGATCACTGAAGCTGGATTAGGTTTAGAAGACACTGTTCATTTACAGAAAATTGCGAGAAGTGTATCCAAGTGGAACCTAAGATGTAAAAAAATAGTAAAGCATTATCCAATATTATTTGAAAAGAAGAAATTGGCAAAAACATTACTTCCGCTCTTTCGTTGCTTGGATAACGAGGTACTGAAGCAAAGGCACGCGTTAGATAATTCAGAAACGCAGCGTGTGCAGCGTGGTGGCCGCGCTCGCGCTGTGAGACTGCACGCACTAGCAGCCACGCCCTACACGCAGGAACTTCCTCACACGGAAACACGACATATAAAAAAAAATCATCATAGCGGTTATGTCCTGGTTGTTGTAACACACGCGTGTGCCCGGGGTCCGTTTTGACCATGATCCATGATTTGGCAGATCAGGTAATTACAGTGGGGCGACTGCCATCTGACCTCCGTGACTCTGCGCCCGGACCTGGGGCCATATTTTTGAGTAGCCAGGTTTCCCTTTGATTTTCCGCATGAAAAAATGGATATTTTGATGCATGATGCCGATTTTTCCTATTTTTAAACTGTACTCAACTGTTGCTAATGTCATTCAGAAAATATTGAAACCAAAATGCCGAAAATCAAAAGTGAAAAACGTTCGAATCGAGACGAGTGATTAACAAATTTAGCCCCTGACTGGATCATGGTCCCCTGAATGTGCAGGTGTTATTATTACGATGTTCCCTTGCCGTAAGAGCGTCGGTTAGTATTCAACTAATGTACAATGCGAAAGCATAAGTGCGTGGCCACCTATAATTATATTCTTTTGCACTACTGTGCAGTTATTTTGTGCTGTGCAATATGGAGGTTTTTATAGTATTCATGAATTTAAAAAAATACGCTGTGTGGTAAAGGACGAGTTCTTTGGGCATAAGCGCACAGCTAATTTTCCCTTCTTTTATTAAACTGATCTTGGCTAAAGATGCACCAAATGCCGTGAATGTTGCTGTAGTGGCATAGGATTTTTTTCTTGAAGTGGTAATGCACTTACGCTCTTGTACTGTAGGTACATAACTCAGAAAAGTGCCATTGGTACATGGCCGCAGTGAGATTCGAACCCGGAACAAGTCGCACGAGTCGGATACCTTAACCACTCGGCCACCAACGCTCCACGACAACACGACATATACCTTCATAAACTGATGTAGAGGCTAACAAAATAATGCTAAATAAAATTTAGAACACTTAAACGGTAGTTTTTTCGTCAATCTCTCTGTCGGACATTTAATATCGACCTTTTTCTCAGGAGTTGGTACAAGTGGGTATCAAATACCAAGAGTCTCTTAGACTCTTAAGAAAAACCTATAGAGCACATCAAGTAGACCTAGAATCATGAAATTTTGGATGGTAAGCTGTATTTTTACAATGTCCCTCCCTCCTCAAATAGTTCCCAGGACAGAGTAGCCAGCCAGACCCACTAAAATAAACCCTCTGGAGGAATTCTGGAGCCCTATTTTTTAAACCGCTTGCATCCACGCTACCGCTCGCCTTCTAATGCCCGTCGACCAGGGTAGGTGTAAGGTAGGTGTAGGGTAGGTGTGGTAGGTGTAGGGTAGGTGTGAAATAGGTGTAGGATAGGTTACAGGATAGGTTACAGGATAGGTTACAGGACGCCACGCGAAGGAATCGCGCCGGGATAGTCAAACAGGGGTAAAGAAGGTGTATGGTAGAAGAGTAGATAAACGGTAGGTGTAGGGTAAGTATGGGAGTTGTAGGATAGGTGTAGGGTACGTGTAGGATACGTGTAGAGTAGATATAGGGTAGGGGTGGTATGTGTGGGATAGGTGTTGGGGATCAATGCTGTCCGCGTCCGTAGGCGAAGCCCATTTTGGGCTTCATGACTCTAGATTCCCTATACGTGATCCCCGGGTAGTGCAAAATGGACAGCACACTCTCCGGTGGTAGGCTTCGGCCTTAGCTGGTCATCACCCTGCAGGCGAACGCGTGAAGCGGCCCAGCCGTGTTTCGTTGCGATCTCTGGAGTAGCCGTCTAGGAGGATGGGTCTGGACAGTTGTGGTTGCTTTGCTTAACCGCTTTTTCTTAATGCTCACCACTCCCGTACCGGGTGCCTGGCTTCGGAAGGCAGCGGGATCCAAAGCACGATGCCGCCGCTGGCCGACCGTAGATAGTTGGGGGTCCAAGTAGCTGTTTAGCCACCAGTGAAAGGCTGCCCCGCCATCTTACGAAAAATCCCAGATTGCTCTACCTTGCCGGTTGGCGACCGTTTTCCACCAAAAGGAGTCCATTCCATCTAACTCAAATTTTTCTGGATGTTCCTGTGGAAATTACCGACAAACTACCTTCAAATCTCAATTTCGGTTAGTAAATAATCCAGGTCGAATCCAAAGCAAAGACTGCAGCAAAAGAACTTGGTATCCTCTCGAAGGTTAAGCCGTACTTCACTTCAAAGCAGTTGCTTCAGTTATATCAAGCACAAGTGCGATCCTGCATGGAGTACTGCTGCCACCTCTGGGATGGATCAGCCAAATATCAACTGGCGGCTTTGGATTCGGTGGAAAAACGAGCAAAGAAGATATTTTGTGACTCGCGGTTGATTGAAGCTAGGCTGCAGAGCCTCGAACATCGGCGTAGGGTTGCGCGTCTGTCGGTCTTCTACAGGTTACATTTCGGAGAGTGTGCGAAGCAGCTGCACGACCTCATTCCGATGGCCCCTTTCCGCCATCGGGAGACGCGATCCGGGCGAGCGCTTCATCCTTATGACGTGGATCTTTCAGCTTTTCGCACGAACTGCTTTGGCTCGACCTTTATAATGCGTACTTTATCTTGGGCCGCATCGTCACTTACCAACAGGTGAGATGGCCTGTCTTGTATAATATTTAAAAAAAAGCGGTGGTATGTGTAGGATAGATGTAGTAGGTGTAGGGTAGGTCAAGGATACGTGTACGGTAGATACAGTGTAGGTGTAGGGTAAGCGTAGGGTTAGGACGCTACGCGAAGGAATCGTCTCGGGATAGTCATACATAACATAAAACAAAGTCGCTTGCTGCCATTTGTCCCTATGTATATATGTACGCTTAGATCTTTCAAACTAAGCAACGGATTTAAAAGCAGTTTTCAAAAACAGATAGAGTGATTCAAGAGGAAGGTTTATAAGCAAGAAAAATGGGCAGGTAAGTAAATGAGATCTACGGTAGGTGTAGAGCAGATATAGGGTAGGTGTAGGGTAGCGTAGGGGTAGGATAGGGGTTTGACGCCAAGCGAAAGAATTGCGCCTGGATAACTATTACTACTTCTCTCTTCCGACCGGTTTCGGCCATGGCGACCTCTTCAACCCCTAATCAGATCTGCGCTGATGCGCACGAAGATGGCTTGCATAGCCAATCTTTGCGGCAAACTCCCGTGCACAATGTGGGCACGTCAATTTGCCGTTTATAAAATTGTAAGTGATGGCTGCGGGTGTACGGGCTTTTACTTGATCGCGTTTAGCGTCGAGGTAAGCTTGGCGCTGCTCCTCAAAGTCGCGTACTTTCCTCTGTACAAGCTCGCGCCATTCAGACCTTCGTGCTGCCAAATCCTCCCACAAAGAGGGCTGAATGTTACACCCTTTCATGTGACGCTTCTGAACATCTTTATATCGAAGAGGTTGTCCGCCGCGTGTCCACTTGCCCGCGTGCCCTCATCTAGTTCAGAATAAAAGATGCGCTTCGGAACTCTTTCCTCCGCCATACGGGATACATGTCCGCACCACCGAAGCTGCCGACGCATTATATAGCTCTCAATGCCACCAACATTGGCTCGTCGCGGAACTTCGGTATTTCGCACGCGATCAGACCATCTGATGTTCATAATGTTGCGTAGACATTTCAAGTGAAAGCGGTCTAATATGAGTATTTGGTGACGGTACAAGCACCACGTCTCGAAAGCATATAAGAGGTTTGGCAGCACAATCGCCATGTACACGGATATTTTGGTGGGCAGCTTTATATCGTGCGAGCAGAAAACCTTGGTACACAGCTTGCCAAATGCTGCTGCTGCAGCACCGACTCTGCTGTTGATCTCGTCATCAAGGTCACACTTGGATGTTAAAGTATTCCCCAGGTATCGAAATGTATGAACCTGTTTCAAAACATCCTTACCAAGCTTTATGGCCAGTGTCTCGTGACCATGTGTGTCCAAGGACATCACTTCCGTCTTTTTGACACTGATCTTCAGGCCGAAGTTGCAACAGGCTTGGTGAAAACGGACAGTAGTTGTTGCAGGCCATCTGGGGATTCTGCTACGAAGCAGAAGTCGTCAGCATACATAATGTCAGTAATTAATGCATTCAACACTTTAGTGCGTGCCCGGAGTCTAGCAAGGTTAAAGAGGCCGCCATCTGTGCGGAAGAGGATGCGTACTCCCTCGGAGACTGATTGCAAGACTTCTTTGACTACTACTGCAAAGTATAAGGCAAACAGTGTGGGTGCTATAACACACCCTTGTTTCACCCCACAGGCAACGGGGAAGAAATCGGACTGTTCGCCATCTACATGTCGTCTACATCGCAGCATTGCATGTCGTCATGCAGGAGTCGAAGAAGTTTGACAAATTTCTCAGTCCACCCCAGCTTCTTCAGCACCGTCAATAGGGCTTCGCGAGGAACGCTGTCAAATGCTTTTTCTAGGTCAACAAAGCAGAGGAACAGCTGACGACCCTGTTCTCTGCTTTTCTCCTGCAGTTGACGCACGGAAAAGGTAGCATCGCAGGTGCCTCTATCAGGTCGGAAGCCAAACTGGGTTTCAGGCAGTATTTCTTCTGATATAGGGATCAGGCGGTTTAGTAGAATGCGGGCAAATGCCTTGCCAGGGGTTGAAAGTAGTGAGACACCACGGTAAGAGTTGCAATCGGAACGGTCACCCTTGTTCTTATAGAGAGCACTAATGCGAGACACTACAAATTCAGTCGGAACTCGCTCCTCCTCCCACATTCGAACAAAAAGTTCCCAAACCCGTGTGTGCAACCCCTCACCGCCATACTTTAACAGCTCTCCCGGTATAAGGTCAATGCCAACCGCCCGCTCGTTATGCAGCTACCTGATGGCAGTGACAACCTCATCACGCGACAGTGGCTCATCCAGCTTGCTTGCCCAAGGGAGTTGGGTGATCAGGCTGATATGTTGTAGATCAGCAGAGCGATCTATATTGAGCAGGGAGTTATAATGTTCAGCCCAGCGTTTTGTCACGTCCTCCTTGCTTGTTATAAGTTGCCTACCATCTAATGACCTTAAAGGCGTCCTAACTCGGTAGGACGTGCCAATCAGCCTGCGCACCTCGTTATAGAACTTCCCGAGCTGGTTAGTGTCTGCGAGCCACTGCATGCTACAAGCCTTGTCATGCCACCACCTGCCTTTGAGTTGTCGGGACAGCTTACGCAATTCTAAATCACTTTCTTTGACCATCGCATCGCTTCCACCACGCCGTGAGTACTGCTGTAGGATAACTCGATACTTGACAAGTGCATTCCTGAGAACCGCATTATTCTCATCAAACCAATCTTCATTACGTCGGTTCTTCGGACCCAGGGTAATTGAAGCGGTTTCTTTAAGATGAGATGACAACGTCCTACAGTCAGCCCCAACATCGTCGGTCTCATTAATAGGCTGCAACTTATTGGCCAGAGCTTCAGCGAATTTCTTCCTCACCGCACGATCCTTTAACTTGTCTAAATTCAAAGGTGTGGGCTTTTGCACCTTGGATCTGCATGGTCGGCGGAGGCGTAGTCTCAGTTTGGTGACAATTAGCCGGTGATCAGTCCAGCAGTGAGCACCACGCATGACGCGGGTGGCTTTAATAATCTCTATCTCTAATAAATAATCAGATGCCAGTGTTTGGACCGTGGGTGCATCCACGTTATCTTATGCTTGGCGGGAAGGCGGAACATTGTGTTAGATATGGCAAGCTGATATTAAGCATAAAGACTAAGCAGCAAATGACCATTGCTGTTCATATTGCCGACTCCGTGGCGACCAAGAACTCCAGGCCAAGCCTCATAGTCCCCCGTCTAACTCTGGCATTCAAATCGCCTAGCAATAAAACCTGCTCTTTGGGGCTAATTTTGTCAAAACATCGTACTAACTCCTCATAGAATTTATCCTTGAAGTCATCAGACTTGTCTTGTCTTGTCTTGACTGTCTTGGAGCATAAACACTGATGACATTAAAGAAGTTGTCTCTGTCCAGGTGGAGGCGCACTGTGGTAACGCGGTCCGAGATGTGTGCAGGGTACTCCTCAAGTCGCTTAACTAAGGGATTTTTAATTGCAAAGCCTACACCAGAACGTCTAGGTTCGGAGGAGGCGGTGCCTTTCCAAAAGAAAGTATAACCGCCACCATCTTCCACCAACTCACCTTCATCAGCGAGATGTTTCGCTGAGAGCAGCTACATCTATATTATAGCGATGAAGTTCACGAGCTACTATGGCGGTTTTACGTTCTGGGCAGGCATTGCAATCTCTATCAATAAGCGTTCTCACGTTCCACGCGCCAAAAGTCATGATAGGTTTCATTTTGTGTTTGGTATATTTTTGTATATTTCGACCGCGATTATGGTGATGCGATGACAGTCGCGGTTGCTACCACCTTTCATATAGGTACGAGCATTTGTTTAGGGCATCTTTTGTAGCCCCCTCCCCGGCTGAGCGGGGAAAGCAGTGCCTCCCTGAATAGGGCTGCTTTGTCATCCTAGGTGCTGCCGAATCCACACTGTCGCCCCAAATTTCCAGGGCAGAAGCGACCAAGGTGTGTAATCCCATCCCCAGGACCGCCCGTATGCAGGAAGCGGACAAAGCCCAGCTTGCATCAGGCCGGACCTCTCTACCTCTTCCCATCGCCACGGGGCTTCAGCCTGGATAGCTATACATAGTATAAAACAAAGTCACTACACCTGCCAATTGTCCCTATGTATGTTTCAATCTTTTAGACTACGCAACGGATTTTAATGCGGTTTTTATCCATAGATAAAAGTGATTCAAGAAAAAAAGAGTAGGTAGGTGTAAAGTAGGCGTTGTGTAGGCGTAGGGTAGGTTTAGAGTAGGTGTAGGGTAGGCGTAAGGTAGGGGTAGGATAGCTATAGGATAGGGTAGTGGTAGGACGCCACGCAAACGAAGTTGCGCCGGGTCCACTAGTTATAGGAATAAAAGACAATAGCAAATATTTTAGATTTTATTTTCTACATAGTTTGCCGTCTACATTTTCTTTGTAACACGCAGTGATAAGTAAAATGTTTGTACTAAAATAAATACTATATTTTAAGAGCCGTAAGTACAATAGTTTTTTATAAGTAATACATTTGATTCTAAAAGCCTTATAAATAAATTCATAATACTGCAATAAGTGTGAGCGCCTGGCGTAAAACAAGAGCAAATTGTCGCAGATTATGCAAGCGAGAAGTTTTAATATTATTATACCACAAGGTTCAATAAAATGAAAAGACATCATTCACGTTTCATACAATTTTTGGACTAAGAATCTAACAGTTCCGGCAAGTAGAAATAAATATTTTCCGATAGAGCAAACACTTCCTAACATTTTTTACTAGGCCGTCAAATGTGTACGCCCAATGTTTCGGCAGTTATAAGCTATTAGAATAACGATTTTTAGTACTGTACATAGTAGTGGTGGTGGGAGTAGAGAATTTTTTAATCTCTCTGAAAAATACAATATTTTTTTCTGGCCCGCACTTCTAGGGTTTTGGTCTAAATTTTACAAGAAAAAGCCCTATTTTGAAACACAATAATTCTACTTAGATCGAGGGTGCACGCAAGCGCCTATCCAGGTTGAAAACTCTTCCCTTCACCCATCTCCAATTCCAAACCAAGCTCCACCCATCACAACTGAACCAGAGTATCAACAGAACATTGGTGAAGTGGTTGAGTAGATTTGAATTCTAATATAATACGCAAATAGACTTTTAATTCGTGACTTCGACTTTAGGGAATAACTCTACTAACTTTAGAGAATGACATACAACATCTTCTGGCGCACCCGCCACTTACCGACAGGTGAAATGACGGTCACAACAAAAGGGGGCAGTGTTACATTTAGTAATTTTGCAAACTCAATCATTGGGCCCACCTTTGGCTCCAGCAAGATTTTGGTCAGAAATAACAAAATTATAATCACTTGTAACCTGCGTCTTACAACCCTATCCATTACTCAATTAATTGTAACAAAACTGATGGTGTTTCTTTTCATATACTCTGTTTTTATTGCGTACAACAGCGCTGTCGGTCGAGAGTCGCCAATTAAAAACCATAGAAAATATAAACAATTATATTTTTAAAGCAAATCATCAGTAATAGTTCGCTGCAGATTTATAACCCACATATTAAGCTTCACCTTCAACCAAATGAAAAATAAGCACACCAAATAAACACAAATCATCACAAAAACCTTCTTTGTCAATACCGCTCCCCTTAGTAGAGGAATCATTCTGACGAATCCTACTCAACAATAAAATTTATTAATATACCAATAAGTCGCTCACAGCAACTTTTCTCACTAAATAAAGGAAAATTCGAGACATAAAAATGAGTCAGAATCGTTAAAACAAATGCTTCACTATTTACTTCGTTTTAACCGCCAGTTTGCAGATGTTGGGTAAAAACAGAATTAGTCTTCTCCCGACAATAATGCACACAGTTTTTACAAAAATCACGAAGATAAATGATTAATAATGTTAATATGGACGTTTCATTCATTTTTTTTTTCACTATTATATCAGTGATTTTCTCATTATTGCACTTCTTTCCGTTGTGTAGGTATGCGTAGTTTACTACAGATAACTAACTCCTAAGACCTGGAATAATAGATTAATCAGTCAATATATGTATGTCTAATTGTTTAGGGACAAACATTTATATTAAAATTTATAAAATATTTCGGTTTTATTAAACAAAATCTGTCACAAGGGAAAAGATTGCAGGCTAATATCACTCGATTGCTAACTTCGACTCATAAAGATAAACCATAACTTTACAATTCCAGTAAGGGTCAGCACAGATTAATAAGATACCTGCTAAGTTCAGACAAAAACTTTTTAAAAGAACAAAATAACTTCTAGCGGAACACAACCGATCTCACCGATGCCGAACGTATCTGAGTAACATACAGTGTTAGTATGGCGTGTATCAGACATAGCGACATGGGTAATTTGTATGTACGAATATGCACTTTTATTTATTCAGAGACCGAATTGAAGCAGGGGCGTTGTCAGATACATTGCCTTGCATTGAAATTACACGTTCACAACGGGAAATTGTGAGAATTTTGCACACCTGATACACGAGTTAGAAACAAAATTATAATAGGTCTTGTATAGTTAATTGGGTGTCGAACCGGACTAGAAAAATTTGTTAAAATAAACGTGAAATATTCGTTTTACTGACAGTTTTCTGTATGTAAACGATAGACTATATCTATAGAAAACTCAAGAAAACTAATAGTAAAATAGACATTGTTTACGAACTCACTTTTCGTGGTATAAAAAAGAACGATATTAAATAGTTCTGTTAAAATAACCATTTTACAGTTGTCGTAAATTGCCAACACCAAGGGCCCAATGCCAGCTACAACCATAGAAAATGCTACCCTACTACTCCTAAAAAACGATAACTAAGGATTTTTTTAAATTGTTTAGAAAAGGCATCCATATACACTGCAATCGACTCGTTTACGCGAGGTAGGTGACATTTTTGCAATATTTCGCGTCAATTCTAAAGAGATTTCAATACGCAGCCGAACAATTTCACATTATTTTTAGCCGGTCTGTGATTATTAAGTTGGCGTCTACGTAAGATGCACTGACCCTTAGGAACTTTACGCTCATAGTTCCAAATTACACTGTTTAAATGCCTCAATTGGCAGTGAAGCACCAAGGACACGGGGGTCGCAATATATTAAGAACGGAAATAAATAGAACTTACAATTACAACACACACACAAGTGATATATAAATATGGAAATACTGTTA
Organism: Blastobasis lacticolella; assembly: GCA_905147135.1. Lineage (NCBI taxonomy): Eukaryota > Metazoa > Arthropoda > Insecta > Lepidoptera > Blastobasidae > Blastobasis > Blastobasis lacticolella. Next base: position 8,619,202 of record LR990039.1, on the reverse strand, counting down.
TGTATCTAATCTAGTCTAGTGTCTCTTATTATACTTTTGTAACGCGGAGGCGGGTTACTATTATCATAGTGAAATGGGAAAACCATTAACAATATTTTGACACCGATTGGCTCTCTCCCTATTCTATATTCAACCATCAATTTACTGTAAAAATATGAGCCAATAAGATTAACAGCCTTAGGAATAACTAAAACTATTAAGATTAGATGTTAGGGAACGAACGACGGCTCCGTATTTTTACCAATATTGGAACTGGGCGTTGAAAACTAATGAGAGATGGGTAGTTTTTACATAAAGAATATAGGTAGGGTAGTCATCGCCTGAACACAGTTACCATATGAATAATGCTACATCAGCATTATTGTGAGTTGAAACAGGGAGTACTACCTGGGTTGACATTTCGTTTTCGTTCTAACGTAATGCGATGAAAATTGCACGACCGATATTACCTATGCGACTCCCTGCCTGGTATCAACCTAAGGTTACATAAAATATTCTAACAACTCAGGTACAATTAGAGTTAAAGTCGATGTGGTTCCGGAGGGTTCGTAATTATAGGTCTCTAGCTATGAAATTGCTGTTTTGCAACGTGAAAGGACACACTGTTGTCTTGGATTAGTTTATAGAAGGTGTAATTATGTACAGACCGATTTGATTTTATGATGAGGATGAATTTGCATTATTTATTGACAGTTTCTTGTTCGACATACAGACTCAAGTAACACTCTATCCCTAGACAAATGTCGCCGAAAGATTCATCGTCTATCTTTGAATAAGGAAATAAATTATTCTACCCTTACGTCCCTGTCTGTCCTCATATCATAAAATTCTTTCTTTCCTAGCCGCCAATCAATTCGAAACAAATGGACGAAAAAGAACAGCAATTTCATAGGTAGACCTATTAATTATAAGACTCCTTTGCAGAATTTAGTACCAATGTAGTTACATTGCCAGTACAGTGTCACAAACTGTGGCACTGTGCTGCCAACATATCTACATAATAACGTAACTACATTATGTAGTTACTGAATTCTATGATTATAAATTCGGACGCAGAAAAATGCGTTTCTTGATATTCGTGAGGGCGTGACAGCTGTTCTTTTATTAATAATTTAATATAATTGATTATAAATACTCTGACTCTTTTGGTTTGTCCTTAACTAAGCGAGACACAAACTTATATCTACAAAGCCAGTCATTCTACTTAGGCTGGGCCCGTTTCATGAAAGTATGTATTAACTCATAATAACAGTTCAAAATGTTAGAAGTGCGCGACGCGCGTTCATGAAAATATATTAGAAAAACTTACTACGTAGCAGGGAGACCGATCTTCGGACCGAATATCAAGAATTCATTAACTCTTTTATTAGATCTCATTAACAGTAATAGCTCTCACAATAAAACTTTTTTTGAATATCAGATACACAAGTTTTCAAGTGTTATTTATCGACATTTTGTACTCTACGTAATTAAATGGTAGATAGGTACCATTCGCGATAATGGACATATCATATGTATAGTCTTGAATAAACATTAAGTTGCAATAGGATAAACAATTTCAGGATAAAACTAGTAAAGTACGTGCAGAATAGAGATAGGGGATACCCTTTTCGTAGTTCGTGCCAGCTTTATAACATTTTATAAAGACACGTTGTTAAACATACATTTTGTTAATATTTATAAAAAAGTGACTCATCAAAGTACGTATGTGTAAGATTTTGCAAACACAGACTTAAACTTTCGCCCGAAAAAAGTTCAACATAGCGTCGAGGTAAAAGGTTTTACAATTTATTATTGAAAACCTGGGTGGTTCAGTTGGTTAACATGCCGTCTGCTACGCAGAGGTTCCGGGTTCGATGCCCGGCCGGGCAGAAATTGAAATTATGAATTTAAATTTATTTTCTAGTTGGGGTACTATATGTATATTAAGTATCTATTTAAAAATATATAAGTAGTTTATCAGTTCTCTGGCACCCATAACCCAAGCTTTGCTTACTTTTGGGCTAGATGGCGCTGTGTGAATTGTCCACGTATATTTATTTATTTTATTTCAACTATCCACGCCCTCACTAGGTGGCGGGAAGAACTGATAATGGGCCTAGGAGGCACCAAGTGGTATAAGTGGACTCCTAAATGTTTATTACAATTTTATGGCATCACCTTAGGCATCATCGCCAAGTTTAGTGCAGTCGGGCATTAGTATTGGTATTCATTGCTGTTATCTAAAATGGGTAACCCATACGCTATATACAGGGTGTAAAAAGACCGCTAGCATTAATTGAAACCCCATGTTCTACCCATGAAACTGAACAACTTTCCCCAAGAAATATACCCGCGGAATTGACTTCATAATTTCGCTACCTAAAATAAATAATTAATTGTGACGTGCAATGTACATCTTTCGGCGCACGCCTATCGCTCGCCCACGTGCCCAGTGGCCACTGACTGAACCCGCGCGGCCGGCCGGCCCGCACGCGGCCCGCACGCTTTACATTGCGTGCTTTTACTTAAAGTCCATTTATTTCAACTTAAATTTGAACTTTGAGTGTCAAAATTAATTGTGAACGATGTAGTTATCGATACTTGATATTTTTTAGTACAAAAATTCAACTTTTTTATTAAACGAATCTCGATTTCTCCCTAAACTAAGAGTTTCTGCGGGTATGTTTCTTGAGGAAAGTTGTTCAGTTTCATGGGTAGAATATGAGGTTTCAATTAATGCTAGTGGTCTTTTTACACCCTGTATGTATACACTCTACTGCCTTCCAAAAATCCGATGAATTGTAAGTCTTAATCGATCGACATAAAAACATAATTGCTATGAATGCAACAAAATGTAAACACAGTGTACAATAAGTTTCGTTATATTAAGATATTCGGCATCCAGGTTTCACCATTGAAGTCGACCGAACAATTTATGCAAATAAACGTTTAAAAACCAGATAATCAATAAATACTTTGGCCATTTGGAGGTTCACAGCGACGAAGTTGGTTCAAGTCGGGTACGTTTCAAAATACATATGGTCGAAATGCACAAGTTCAAAATGGATTTAAATCTATCCATCATGGACGAATTCCACAGCGTTCAAAATAAATAAAATAAAATATACGCAAGTTCGAAAAATGCTTAGAAGTTGCAATATAATAAATTATGGTAGATATTTCGACCGTACGTGTTTTTTACTTATTTTGATACGTACCCAATACCTATACGACAATCGGAACATTTTTGTTGCGTGACTGTTTCGTAGCGAACGATATAAAAAGGATCAAAGTGATCAATTCCTAAGGTGCACCGTGTGATAATATCAAGCAAACGACTAGCAAACAAAGATGCTCCGGCTGTCATATAACTAGTAATAGCATAGAAAATGTCACGTAATTTTATAATAAATTTGAAATAGGTGCCGTTGCGTTTCCGAGGCGAGTGTTCAAATTATCTTTTTCACACAATTTGTATCTATGAGTAAGTTTGAGAAAATCAATTTGAATAACTTCTGCTGACTACATATTTTCTTCCCATTCATTTAAATCCTTACAAGAAGCAGAGTCGACCCGCGTTAAATATAGTATAAAAAGCTAATTTTGATTGCATACAAATTGTATGAAAATTCTGACCGCGGAACACAGGCGCTCAGCCAGACTGTATAGGAACCACGCCCGAACTCAACTATGAGCAAAGCATCTTAAAATAACGTAAAATTTTCTATGCTTCATACTCAACTGCATCAGGACACAATTTTATTTGTCTTGGACTGGGCGCGGCACCAAATAGGCCGCTTACCTCCATATGATGGCGACGTTCGGATCGTCCTCGATAATCTGGTCAAGAGTGGGTAGATCGATGCGAGCCAGGCAGCAGATCTCATCAGCGCAGTGCCGTCCTGTGAACAGCCTCCGGATGCCGAGCAACGGATCCACGCGGTGGTTGAACCCGTTGGCGCGCTGAGCTGGACGGATGAACACCGGGTACCTGTGAAGGGTATATTGCTTGTCACTCTCCGTGGAGTTTGATGTGAACTCTCCAAATTGTAAGAAATACATTTGGACAGTAGGTGATTTTTATCTGTACCCTAGGTTATATGGGCTAAATGTTTTCTTCTTAACTCTCGACTAATGCGCGATTGCACTAAACACTGTATTGTATTAGTCCAAGACTAAACTTAGGTGACGCCTAATCAAATCAAATTAAATAATTTTATTCAGTTTGGATTTTACAACACTTACGATACTAGTGTCAATACAATTTTACAATCTAGATTACAATTATACAAGAATAATAGCGTCGAGGCGCGGCGGCATCGTCGACCCGAGCCAGTCACTTGACTGGAAATATGGCAAAAATACTCCTGGCGGAGACTGGAACGTAAAAGCTATCTATATTAAGTGGTAATTGGCGAGTGACCCGACCTCGATGCAAACGCTCCGCTGATTGCCTGCCCTATCACCGCCTATGATGCATTAAAATATTCATAAAGAGAAGACTAAAAGAGTTACAAAATCGATGTAATTTAAGAGCGACTTAGCGAGTTCATAATGTTGGTGTAGGTGCATTTGATTTTTCTTGTAATGAATATTTTCTAAATCAATGCGTCGCCTAAAGTTTAGTGCAATCGGGCATGAAGTCCTCTTTCACAACCTACGGATAAGTTCCAGATAGCTTATTTGACAGATACCTGTGTTGCCATATGTGTGTTGCTATGTGTGTACTAACAAGACTGCTTCACAGATACCTGGCCAATAAGATATTTTTGCTTGCCTGTTTAGAAGACCTAGATATCAAATACATTATTATTTTTCTGTAAGCCTATTGTCTAGTACAGTTCTCTATTTACTACACGGGACTTGGCCAATAGGTACGATAAGAAATATTGTAAGTGTGTAGAGCGAAAATCTATCTGCGAATTTATAAGAACCTAAAATATGTCGCCAATTCGAAACACGAAGTATGCGCCTAATTTATGATTTCGCACGATTCACGCGGTCATGGTGCAACTTGCTGTTGACGTCGTTTGCACGAAGTTTCCAATTGATACAAATAGTGATTTGTGAATTAGGTAAGGTACATTAGTTAAACAGATTCACCTACAATGAGCGAAAACATTGTGATGAAACCTGCACATTCAGGCGACTGAATGTGTAATCATGATACAATCTGGTAAGGTTAAATAAATAACAAATAATCGTGGACAAATTTACACAACGCCATCTAGCCCCAAAGTAAGCAAAGCTTGTGTTATGGGTGCTAGATAACTGATAAACTACTTATATACTTTTAAATATATACTTATTATACATAGAACCGTAAATTATTAAATCCATCTATCAGAAAGTAACCTTTCAGTTTCATAAAAGTTATATTGAATACAACAAATTAGCTCTAGCTAGCTAGATTACCTGGTACTTATCTATTAATTTTAAATTACCTTGCAGCCCGTAGGGAGCCTCCCACGACTAGAAATTGGCATCAGTAACCGATTTAACTAGGGTCGTCGCCGTAATTATGGCATGACACGGTATGGTTATGAAAAGAATAGCCCTACCATTTACGTGGTAATAAATGTCAAGTTACAGCTGTCGTCGCTCTAGGCGTGCTGAAGGGTAAGGGTTCGGGTTAAGGTATCCGACTCGTAAGTCTGCATCATGGTCAAGGCGGACCCCGGGCCCTCGTGCGCGAGACCACAACCGGGACATTAACGCCAAAATTATTTCTTGTAAGGACTCTGATAATTTTTATTGTACTTACAATTTTTGTAACTATGTAGAGCTCGTCTAATCTAAAATGACGCGCCCCACTATCGCATTAACGCACACAATACATATACAAATGCCGTTGTAATTGGTCATTCAGTTGCCGGTGAGACACTAACGTAGGAGCTCGCGTCGTTCGATTGGAGCAGTCGACGCTCCCACACAGATAAAGTGTCGTTATCAATATTTGCACTCACACATCGAAATCAACTAACTAAGTAGTGGAGCGCGTCATTTTAGACTAGACGAGCTCTACCTATGTATGTTCGGGGCAAATCTTACACGCGTAATCTGACTCACTTCCCGGCGATCAATTGAGCTGAAATTCGGTATACCTATGTAACTTGGATGACAATGCATTAATATGGTACCATGGAGCTGATCCGATGATGGAGTCAGAAGATGGTCATAACAACTATGAATGCAACGAGATAGCCCTATCGTGTTTGGGCTCTTTGGAATGGTCTTGAGGTGTAGTATACCCCTTGGAGATATTCCTGATGATGACGGAAAGTGGCCATAGGCACTCGTAAAATAGGCATGATAAACCTATCGAGTTTGAATCTCCATGTTTTGGAGATCGTAGTCTTCAAAATACACCACCAGCAAACGCTGCTGTTCATTTTCTGGACTACGGAGGCATTAACTTGATTATTCAGAATCTTTACTGTTTAAATTCTATCCATTTCCAGCTCTGGTACTCGATGCTATTGAATTCACATATTAAATGCATCTTCATTATGTGCAATCATAAATCAAACACTGCTGTGCGGTAAAGGTGAACTATCCAATCCAAAGTCGTTATCCAAATCAATTTCGTATCTATTACCTGTAATTCATAACGTTGTAGGTCAAAAACAAATACACAGGCCGTGCTCCATTATGTCGACGATGTCACTCGGCGCTGTTTTATTTAACATATCGCCGTTCTACAACAAGTACTATTCTAAATACGAATATTTGCCTCCATGGGGATTTGAACTTTTCAACACGCTGTCGTTTATTACCAATTATATTGGCTACTTTTCAACAATTGCTTGCACAATTAGTTTCTGAACGATCGGCATTTTGCTTTGTCTCATACATAATGCTCCACGTTCTAATGTACGGCCATCTTGAAATCATCATCATCATCATCATCATATCAGCCAGGAGACGCCCACTGCTGGGCATAGACCTCGCCAAGATATCTCCACAAAGGCCGGTCCTGTGCTTTCCGCGTCCAGCAGGTACCTGCGATCTTTATCAGGTTGTCGGTCCACCTTGTGGGCCTACCCACACTGCGTCTTCCGGTACGTGGTCGCAACTCGAGAACTTTACTGCCCCATCGGCCATCTGTTCTTCGAGCTATGTGCCCTGCCCACTGCCACTTCAGTCTGGTAATCCTTAAGAGCTATGACGGTGACCTTGGTTCGCTTGCGGATCTCCTCATTTCTGTTTCAATCGCGCAACGAGACTTCGAGCATAGCCCTTTCCATTGCCCTTTGCGTAACAGTGAGCTTTCTTATAAGGCCCATAGTGAGCGGCGACGTTTCAGTTCCATAGGTCATCACACACATTGGTCAAAGGCCTTCGTCGAGACACGGTGGTAATTGGGACGAAAATAAATGGCGCAGCTTCCCGAAGGCTGCCCAACCGAGTTGGATTCGTCGGTTGACCTCTTTTTCGAAATTGGACCTACCTAGCTGCACTATTTGTCCTAGGTATGTATAGTCGTCAACAACTTCAAGTGGAGTGCCTCCAACTGTCACTGGAGTAGGCACAACATGGACATTCTACATAATTTTCGTCATGTCCATTTTCATTTTATGACCTAATAGTTAAGAGGCACTACAGAGGTCACCGAGCATTTTGCCCAAGTCTTCCAGGGTTTTAGTCAAGACTACGATATCGTCAGCAAATCTGAGATGAGTGAGGTACTCGCCGTTAATATTGATGCCAAGTCTGTCCCAGTCCAGAAACGTAAAGATATTCTCCAGTGCAGCGGTGAACAACTTCGGTGATACGACATCACCTTGTCTAACACGGAGACGAACTGACGTAGTGACGTGTTTGTACAAACACTTCGGTGCTTCGATATTCCACCAAGTTTCGATTGAATCGAAGGCTTTTTCAGAGCCCACAAATGCCAAGTTATGCTTGGCATAATGGGGGGGGGGGGGGGGGGGGCATCTTTCGGATTTGTCTCTTAGTCGCCTCTTACGGCACCATGGGAAGAGATGGGGTGGTGCTTTTCTTTGAGGTGGTGGCGGATCTTGAAATATTGAAGTTGAATTTGGAAGATTTTTAAAGGGCTAGACTGGTGGTACACCGAAAAGCAGAGAGACATCTTCTAATAAGAGATTAATAACGTAGTAACCATTGCGGGCATTACTTAACTCTAATGGCAAATAATTAAATGGTATGTCTTAGATATACAGGCTGTCCTTACGCTATGGACAAAGTCAAATACTACTAATAGAGTAGAGCATTCAAAACTAAACTGCAAAGTATCATAACAATCGGTCCAGTATATACCGAAAAATCAACGATTTTAAATTTATCACTATGGAGCAGCCTGTATTTAATTGCAAGGTCTAAGAAAAATAGAAAGTACTCAAAACATTACAAACTCTTTTAAATTGCATTAGAACTCCACGCCAGAACAGATTACATTAAATTAAAAATATACTTATTGTGATTTGAAGTATGACATAACGTCACTCGTTTCTTAGGTTTCTCATAGTTGTCAATTATTAATTCTGATTCGTGTTGTTGTTATAAAGTGTATGTTGTATTTGTTGCCGATTAAGTTACAATTAAATATGAAAAAAAATAAAAAAAAAATTATCTATTAAAGAGCTGTTTTACGACACTGCTAAGTAGCAGTCTTAAACAGGGTTTCATTATATGTCCAGATATCCAACCTCAGCCCGTATATCCAACAATACCTAAGACCCGTTTCCCAACCTACTGATAGCGGCGGTGTGATCCTGACCGATATCTGTCAAATAAGATATCTGGAACCTGTCAATAGATTGTTATAGCGAAGCAAGGTTGACCAAGGTCTTCCTGGTGTCTTCTCCCATTGAACAGCATCGAAAGCACCCCGCGACTGTATATCAAACACTAGGTTATGAGACAGGCCCACTACAAACACACGTACCGTTTCAAGCACTTGATCAGCCCGTGTATCTGCGCGAACACGACCAACCGCCGGACGTCGAAAGTGGCAGCGGGCCCGCCGGCGCCGCCCATCCGCTCGCAGGCTGTGCGCAGCGTCGTGCCTTGCTGCAGCGTGCACAGCACGGCCAGCACCTCCGACATCGACGGCTGTGGACACGCGAGTTGTCACTCCACTGCTACACGTTATGGGTTTTTGCGATTTCAAATTCCGACAGATGGCGCTGCTGAGACGTGAGGCCGATGGCAAAGTATTAGCCGCGTCTAAAAGCCATTGGATAGAAATAACACAATAACGCCCTCTGGTAGATTTTGGAATTTTATTTATTTATTTTATTTTACCTTTTCAAAACACCAACAGCGAGTCACAAGTAATACTTTATAACAGCGAGGCCATTACACATTCTCGCCTTTTTCTATTAAAACACACCTTTCAAATTTTTTTCCTACTACGCAATAACAAACAAGCAGACAGCCCACCTGATGGTAAGCGGTTACTGTTGCCTGTAACATCTAAGATTAAAAAATATGCAGATCCGCTGTGAGGACTAAGATGAAATGCCACAGCCCATATGCCTGTAATTGCGCTGGCTACCTAACAGATACTATCAAAAATGGTGGCTTCTTTGAAACACTACCTTACGCTAACCTACTCTCCCGCACTCTACACCTACTCAACAGCTACTTTACCCCTACCTCCCCTTTTTACTTTATGTTTAAACCACCCCTGTATTATAACCAACAGAACAAAAAGACCAGGCGTTTGCGTGTTTTAGCGAGACTATCACACACCAGTTTATTTTATATGGGCACCAACCCACAACCAACCAGAAAATGGGCAACAGCATCTACTGTTCATCAGCAGTTTACTGTCGAGCATTTTCATTTCCAACCCGGCTGACAAACGCCGAGATTATGGCAATACTAAAAGTAATCCTCAAGTCCAGTAAATTATGTGAATTATACTAATGTAAAACACTTACACCAGAGATGCACTGACTTATTTGAGGCAGGGCCGTCCCCTGTGCGCAGAATGTTTGACATTAGTATAATAATTGAGCAGAAGATTAATAATTAGTTATTACTAGCCAGGCATTTGATTGCGATCTGACCTAATAAGGGAGATGTCAACTGAAACGACGTTGGTGCTAATTTGTCTAGGAGCAGCTAATTTTAGCGGTAGAATTGTTCAGAAGCATGGTATATACTTTGAGGGCCCAGCTCAGCAATTACTCACCATAACCTTAGTGTCAGAGCCTTTAGTTATGAAAGCTAGGCATGACTTCTGTAGTTCTTTATCACTGAAGAGTCTGCTGAGATTCGGTGTCGCTCGGTACATGTTACTGAACTTCAAAACAGGAATCAGGGTTACCTGTAGAGCATCAGTTTTGGTTTAAACAACAAACTTAGTACTAAAGTGCATACTATTCAAAAGTCTATATGCTATTTCTCACAATTTAACTGAAATAAAGTACTTACAACGCCATAGTATACTAAGTTCTGCACACACGACTTGACTAAAGTTTTCTCGACATTTGCTTCTGCTGCTATTTTTGAAATGTGGTTGTATCCATTGATATAAGGTAAAAGCTGCAATTAAAATCAAAACAACGAAATTAAGCACAACATTAAGTTTGTACCACTAAAAAATTATTGATTCCTTCCTGTCTTTCAAAATTTGTCTTAGTGCACACCACTGTGCTTATAAGCTGCACATCTTGTTTTTATGTACCAAAGTTGTTAATGTTAAGTTGTATATATAAAGTTTAGAAATGTACCTGTCTAGTGGTAAGGTCCCAGTTGGCTTCCATGTCCACTTCAAATGGTTCTTCATCATCCACATCAAGGTGCTCTTGGCTCTGTATGGTCTCAATGCCTTCTGGTCTTGTGGCTCGCTTTTGTCGTCCAGGATGTGGCTGCCCGACTGAGGCCACAAGGACTGGTACTTCATAATCATAGACTACTGGTGGGTCTTTACGAACCTCAAGCACTTTCAGGTGCATCACTGTGTCCCCCTCTGAAAAGCAATTTATTTTTATTTTTGTTCTTGGACAATTCACATAACACCATCTAGCCCGAAAATAAGCTATAGCTATATAAATAAGCACATAGCTTGTGTTATGGGTGCTAGATAACTGATAAACTACTTATATACTTTTAAATACATACTTATTATACATATTGTTATATGTTACAGACCTGTAACAGAAATTAAAAGCAATGATTTAAATTTATGCTCAGCCAGGAATCGAACCCAGGACCTCTGCGTGGCAGCCTGGCATGTCAACCAACTGAACCACTCGGGTTGTCAAATTGTTATCTTTGTAATGTCAAGTACCACAATGTAAATAGTTTGAACTGTGGGGACATCCCCTTATTCTGTCTAACACATGTTTTAACTATATTAGTGTTACATAATATATGTACGAAGCTGTGAACTGGATGGAGTGCTAAACATTTTAAAACAATAGGTACAATTATTTCTGTCGTACGTGGAATTTTGGTACCTATAGTTTTCATACATTTAGCATTCCATCCTGTTCACGGCTTCATACATATATTATGTAACATTCTGTATAATTGATTATATATAATAATAATATTAACAGACAAAAGCTAATTAAAAATGTTTATTACTTACCAACTAACGTAGCTTTGCGATGTGTATTCAAATCGTGTAACAAATGAGCCAGCAGAGTCGGTAATCTAGTTGCACCACTTGATACAAATCCAGTTTCCTCCTCTAAAATTGTCTAAAATAGAAATAACAATGATAAATCATTTTCGAAGTTAAGACAGTTGTTTTTTGAAAGCATTTTCTATAATCATTTTAAAATGTGTGTGTGCATTTCTCACCAAATGTTCTCCAAGTTTCTTCACTACAGGCTCATATTGGACAGTCTTAGACCAACTATCACAAACAAAACATAGGTTGAACAAATACACATTCCTTTCATATCGAGAGCTGTCTATTCTTATCGGGTAGCCTATAATCTTGTGTCCCATTGCATTTCTGTAATAAGTATAGATAGTAACAATGTAATTGAATTAGCTAGACAGTAAATGTCATGTATATTAATGGGAAAAGATGTAACTTACACAGTCATTGTGCATTTCTGTATCTGCGGTTTGGGGATAATGTAGGCACTTATGGAATCAAACAGCTCTTTCGAAATGTAATCCTCTGGAAACTGTAACAAGTGTAAGGTATGTAAATAACAAATTAAGAGACCAAGAACTTCTCCTAGTTCAACATTTGTAGTATGTCGTCGTTAAGGGGATAATCAAGGATTTAAGTAATTACCTGACACGCTATCTTGGGCCCCGCCACCGGGTGGAATTCCCCCACGAATATGCACCTTATAGGACCCTCTCGCCCACAGCCCTCGTAATAGCGAGTTTCCATTATTTTCGAAGACATGTAGGCGTGTTTAGGATCTACTCCGTCGTCATATTCATGCTGAGACACTGTGCTGTACTGTTGCATCTGCATTGGTATTATTTGAACTAATAATTATCAACATTGAAAACTAATTACTCTCTACGCACTCCAAACACCTTCCGCAAATACGCGGCGTGGTTTGATAAAAGCTGACCACACAATTTCCAAGAAATACATAAGTACATATGCGAATAATTTTTTTGTATCAACAAAAAGTACAAGAGCGACGACAACTATCACCCCTGACAGCTGACAGTGACAGTCCTTGACTAATAATTCTTGACAGTCACTGACCGATAACCAACTGACTGTAGAAGGCAAAGATTTCAAATCCATCCATCCAAGCCATGTTCAACATAAAATCATCGTAGTCACCATGCTTGCTTGGAATGGAATGCTTGCTTCTTGTGCTCCGAGGCACAAAATAAACAAAGGCCCATACAGAAGATCTACTGAGAAACGCACACATTGACGTTACGTTTACAGGCATTCTCACGCAGTTTCAAGCAGTGCTCGGTCGCGATTGTTAACGTGAGAATTCGTTGTAGTGTCGACTTAAATGAGCAGTTTTCCAATAGGTATCTAAAACATTCCTAACGACTCCCTAGATGGCGCCCCGACAATTTTGGTAATTGATAATCGCTTGAAATAGGTTCTTAGCAAAGAGGATATAATCACTGGGTACGCTGTATTGGATAATATTGTATTCATCAATAGTTTTTAACACTTTAGAGGTTGTAATAAATTATTACAAACAAAACAAACATCAATTTGACTGAGTCAATTCGATTCATGGACACTAGGATCAATAATGAACGCAATACTCGGCAATACTAATCACAGATAATATGAAAGGTTTGTATTAAAATACATTTCGTACTTGGAACCTTTTGGAAAAAAATTACCAAAATTGTAGGAGCGCCATCTTTTGAGGCTTTATGAATCCAATTGATATTACCTACTGGAAAACTCCTTCCTGGAGAGTAATTAAACAATATTATTATTGTAAAAGTACTTGTACGTAACTAAGATTACTTAATAACATACAAGTAACGCACGCAGAGTCCGAGAACTGATGGGTGAACATTTCAGACTTTGTGGCTAGTCGAACTTCAGCACCGCTACGAGTTCTAATGCTGAAGATGAAGCGAGGTTAACCAAGATCTTCCGCCGGAGACCCTAGGACTAGTTGAACAGTTTCAGGCACCACGTGACAGTTTTTAACAGAATAAGAAACCGTAATGGCCACCTTAATGGTTTCTAGCCGGAAATGCCAGTCTAGTCTAATATAAAAAAATCGCTGACCACTTTCCTTCTCCATCATCAGATCAACTGACTAATACCATAATATTGTTTTTTCATCAATTTACATGTGTATGAAATTTTCAATTCAATTGATTACCGGGATGTGGGTCAAATCCCAGGTCAGGGAAAGGTTATTCTCAGGGTCTGATTATATAATCTGGTGACGATGAATTTAAAAAAAGTGAATGGAAAATCTAATACACTTGAACACAATCTGAACAGCTTGGGAAGTAATTATGATCACATTATGGCAAGGTTTAGATATTGGTCCTTTGCAAGGGACATGTTATTGTGAACGATATTTAAAATTCTATTCGATCTTTTAAATACTCTTTTCAAAATTCAGAATAAATACAGTAGCAACCCTAGTGAGTCTGCAAGTTTAGGTAATAATTTTCGAAGACGACCGAAGTGGACCTTCTGTTAGTTTTCTATTTTGTGTCCGAGGGCAAAAAGGGCCCAGCGGTATTAGACCGTACAATTCTTACGCACATAAGTACTCTTTTTTCGGTATTTTTTAATCAACTTACAGGTTTTCTACGCATGTTTTCGAGTCATCCAGACGAAGTGTGGGTCTGTAGAGTACGGCTTGGATTTTTCCAGTAGGTATTGTCAGTTGGTTTCAAAAATCATCAATAGATGGCGCTCCTACAATTATGGTAATTTTTTTGAAATCTGTATGATTTTGGCAGTGATATCATGCAGCCATCTAATACTAAACCTAAAAATAAAATGTTTATTAATATAAACATAACTTTTAAAGGTTGAACGAAATGTACAAAGACATATTTTTATGAATAGGTAGGCACTATGTTCCATTTAATTACAACCTCTAAAATGGTTGAAAACTATTGATAAATACAATATTATCCAATACAACGTAGCCATTGTTTAGATCCCCTTTGCTAAGAACCTTTTTCAAGCGATTATCAATTACCAAAATTGTCGGGCCGCCATCTAGTGAGTGGTTAAGAATGCTTTAGAGACCTATGGGAAAACTGCTCATTGGTCGGAAACCAGTTGACATAGCCATTTGATGGTCATGACATGTTGATAAAACAAACACGTTTCTCTGATCCTTCCATTTCAAAATGGTCATACAGTCATTTTGTTTGGCGGCAATTTAGTCGTCGGAATCGGCGGAATAGTGTCGTTCTAACGTTTCACCAATAACAGACTCGTATTTGATAAAAATATGATACTACCCTCCAAACATTAATGATTACGGCAGTATTTGAGGAACTCATACGTGCATGCATCATATATGGGGCTCTGAGGAAAAATTTAAAATTTGGAAAAGGGAGTTTCAGAAAACGTTTACTATTCCTTAATATATCAATGTATATAAATACCAAAAAGCTTTGTAGCTCAAAAAAGATGTTTAAGGAATATATTTAAAATGAGCCAAATGGAAACATTGCGTAACAAATTTAAAGAAAAGAATATACTTACTGTAACTGGTATTTATATCTTAGAAATAAGTCTCTTTGTAAAGTCAAACCACAACACATTCCTTCGAAATACCAGCAGATTACTTAGACCGAACTATGAACATAATATAGTTATACCCCAAACTAATAACAACTTATTTCTTAAAAGCACATACGTGAGTGGTATTAAAATATTTAATCATTTACCTTATGAATTAAAAAAGTTGGATGGTATCAAATTTAAATCGACACTTAAAGATTGGCTGTTACAAAAGTCATTCTACAGTCTATCTGAATTCAATAATTATAGAAATGATACCTATATTGTTAATTTCTAAAAAATTTAGGCTTTGTTTTAGATTTAGATTGTTTTTATGTTAAAACTTCTACGTGCTTTAAAAATGTTAAAATGACAGCTACTTGTCTATTTTAGTATCAGCTTATTTATAATAGGTACTATACTATCATGTAGAATATTGTACGTCCGAAATGGACAACACTACTTAATAAGAAATTATTGTTAGTGTCACACAATAAAAATATTTCTATTTCTATTTCTATTTCTATTTCCAACACGTCTACCGAAAAAAAGTATTTGCACGTGAGGGGTTGAAGTCTAATTTTCACTTACACAGTGAACGTGTTAATTCAGAAGCCCTCGAGGACTTAGCCAATAGTACCTGTTTCCAAAACAGTAATGTTAGCCTAGAAGTCGCCTGAGAGTTTCATATCAAGCTTCTCTTTCTCACATTCTGTCAACTACTTTCTTAAGTCGCTTTTTTGCTTCACATTAAATAGTTTTAAAGTATTTATGAAGTGTGTATATAAATTAGCACAAATACAAGCACAAGTAGCATCTGTACAAGTTAATCAAGTACAAGCATTACTTAATTTGGGGCTAGATGGCGATCTGTGAATTTGTCCAGCCGATATCAGGAAAGAGATCCCGAGGATGGCCTAAGAAGCGATGGATAGACGTCGCTAAGTCAAATGCGACAGCCTACGGCTTACGACGCGAGAAAGCCGAAGTCTATGAGTAGTAAAGCAGACGTTGGCAAAAGCATGTTTGGAACTGTAATAGGTAGAGACTTGAAATGTTTTTTTTTTTTTTTTTTAACAGTTTATTGTGCACAGGAAATACATCGTGAAAAACAGGCAAAGTAATAAATGGCACAACAGGCGCTACTTATTTCTAAAAGAAATCTCTTCCAGCAGGCCTTCGGAAGCGTGATGTGATCATGAGACGCCGATAGGACGTGCACAATATTACCTATCTCTAAAAAGGCATATATATATATATATATATATATATACATATATATATATATATATATATATATATATATATATATATATAAGTATATTCATTCTACTTACAAATATATACATACACATACATACATACATATCAATACTATATACTACATACATATACATTATCTACAACTTAGGAGCACTCTGTGATAGATAAAACTCTTTTACACGCTTTTTGAAAACGGCAATAGACTGGCTGTCACGCACTTCGTGCGGAAGAGAATTCCAAAGTCTTGCCGCATGAACAGTGAAGGAGTAGGAATAGAAATCGGAATGGTGGATAGGAATTGCCAATGAGGATCTTACACTGGATCGACAGGGTTTGTCTTGTGGACGGGAGAAATGGAATTGTTCACGGAGATATGAAGGCGCAGAAGGGTTGTGAAGGATATTGTAGAGGGTGGATAGGATATGAGCATTCCTTCGCAAGCGGATAGGTAGCCACTTAAGCTGAGATCGATAGCTAGATACATGGTCATATTTACGCAGGCCATAGACGAAACGGATACAAAGATTTTGGAGACGTTCCAGTTTATTTAAAAGCTCCTCAGTGGCATCTAGGTAACAAGGGTCTGCGTAATCGAGAAGAGGTAGAAGAAGAGTATGGACAAGGGAAATTTTGGTCTTTAGGGGTAAAAAACTTTGGAGGCGTTTGAGTGAATGAAGCGAGAAATGAATCTTTTTACTGACCGCATTGACGTGAGACACCCAAGACAAGTTTGTATCTAAAAGGAGACCAAGGTTTTTAGCTGTTTTGCTTAAGGGAATTGGAATCCCTTCAAAAAATATTTGAGGTACAGTAATAGCACTAAGTTGCCTACTCATGTACGGACTGCCGATAAGTAGAACCTGCGATTTTTTTGGGTTTACCACTAACCCAAATGACTTAGCCCAGGAGGATATACGTATCAAATCGGCGTTCACATAGTCAAAGGCTTCCTCGATATCGGAGATTTTAAAATGTCGGTAAAGTTGCAAGTCGTCTGCATAGAGATGGAAGTTAGAGGAGATGATTGATGTAACACTATTGATGAAGATCGAGAACAGAAGAGGAGATAGAACGCCACCCTGCGGTACACCTGCAAGAAGATCACACCAATCCGAGAAGACCTCTCCGGAACGAACTCTCTGCAAGCGACCGCGAAGATAAGAATCAAACCACGTCATTACTGAAGGAGAGATGTTAAGAGAGCGAAGAATGGCGAGAAGTACATCGAAGTCTACAGAGTTAAAAGCACTGCTGAAGTCAAGTAGAGTTAAAATCGTTAGACACTTATTCTCCATCGCAAGACGGATGTCATCTGTAACTTTCAGCAGTGCTGTCACAGTACTGTGGCCTTTACGAAAACCAGATTGAAATGAAGAAAGTAAACAGTTCGATGTAAGATACTGAGTGAGTTTATTGGAATGTTATTAGAATACAGGTTATAATGGCCCTATAACTACAAATAATAATAATGTAAGGAGTCACCAGAAACGCATTTTAACCGACTTTAAAAGAGGATTTCTCAGTTTCTGTATGTTGCCCGATTATACGAAGATGCCTATCGCAATTTGGAAAATTCTGTTTTTGTTTGAAAAGCTATATTTTCCAGGTGGTCCCATGGTCATCAGGTCAGGATCTGATCCGATCATCTGATCTGATCATCCGCCGAAAATTGTAGGCACGTAGGTATGGGGGTGATTGTTACGTTATCATAACTTACTCAGAGGTTAGCCTCAGAGTGTCATCATCTGATGATGCTCTGCTTATGATGAAGCCACAGAACCATTTAACGACAAGGATTTAGAAAATAGTACTGCACTTTGTTGATAGGAACTAGTCAGTAATATCTAGGGGTAACATGATGCTTGAAAAAGTAACATAAAAACCACTGAAAATGTTGACAAAAAACGTTTTTTATTTTTAAATATTTTTAAGCATTATTTTGTTTTTCGATATTGTCAATACGGCTATAAAACAAATGACACTACACAAACAACCTTCATTAAAATACTTCCGTTTAAAGTTTATTTAATAAATATCTTGACTATTCATACAAGAGAGTTCAACGCGGAAGATCCCGCGTTGATGTCTTTTGTGTGGATGTAATTAAAATTAAAATTATTTAATATTTATTTATTTAACCGTTTAATTCTACTTAATAAATAGCTTACAGATATACATCATCATAATCATCATTCCCGGCTTATGCCAGGGTCCGCTTTCTGACTTTTCTTCCTCTTCTTCTCCCGATCTTCAGCATTCTCACGTCGAAGGTCATTGGCTCTCGCATCTGATTCAGCGAAGTCAACCTATCGCTTCCTGGGCCTTCCGAGGGCTGGATCTCTTTCTTGATACAGTCAGGTTACGCAACACGTGTCCGAACCAGCGCAGGCGAGTTTCCTCAATTTTATCCGCAATGTGTCTCACGCCAAGGCTGCCACTGACGTACTCGTTACGGATTCGGTAGAGTCCGCTGCAACATTTTCATTTTGTTTGCATGAACTTGAAGTGCTTCGTCAGCCTCGGAGAAGTCTCGTAGCCATAGAGCATCACAGGCATATTTATTCTCTTTATTTCGCGCTCTTCGAGCTCTTGAGTTTGATCGTAATTTTAGGGTCACAGGTGACTGCCGTGAACTCCTGCCATTTGGCCCAAGCTCCAGAGATACGGGACTTGACATCGGGGCCTCTATTTACGGTTTCGCGCAGCACGTTATTGTAAAGACACGAGATATCACAATATTAAAAACGACGCAACAGACACTTCATTATGTGTAGTTTTCTATTATAGGTAGGTTAAGTTTTTTTTTAATTACGGTTAAAAGTAAAATGATTAAAGGTTCTTTACCCGAATGGTAAAAAAAACGCCTTTACTAAAGCCTCCGCTATAGGAGACACTCCAGAAATCTCTGTGTAGGATAACATGTACGTAGCAGACTTCCGGCGCGACTACGTTCGGGGCGTCCTACCCCTCCCCCGTACACTACACCTAGCCTACTCAACACCTAACCTACATCTACCCTCTAACTACCCTACACCTGCCCTACACCTACTCCACACCAACCCCACACCTAAAGAAATATAACAGTATACAAGACAACTGAGGCGCTGCTTATTTCTAAAAATAAACTTCTTCCAGCACGCCTACCTTCATCATTCAACCGACCCTGCGCTCATTTCATGTTGCTAGTTGGCGTTTTGAGGAGCAAAATAAGCACTTTTTCCCGCAAGGTTCTCTTTCTTTGAAATTGTGTTGGATAAGCTGCATTGTTTGGCTTAAACGTTTTCGACTTTTAGATAGTTCTAATGATAAAATTAGAAGTAGTACAACAAAATCTTTAATGGAATCTTTTGCAGAAATCGTTTTAAACTAGATCGTTTGGCGAAATAATTGATAATTTGTTATTCAGTACTAACTGTACGACTGTACTGATATAAGAAATGTGTAAAATAAAATTTATAACACATTTTTTCCTAGGTATTTCATATACTTCCTAAACCGGAATTGGAAATGTGTAAATTTCTCTGTTTTATGTGACAATTTGTCACAAAGCCGAATTTATCAATGACGATAAGCATGTTAGTTATTATGAACCACCGCACACGAGCCGAGCGTATCGCGACATCGGCCGGCGAGTGCCAGAACCAAATCTATAGTGTCCGGCCGAAGCTTCGGTTTCGGCATCGCTTCGGCTTCGGACACCTTCGGCCAAAAAAACCGCCTTTATAAATTGCACGTATATTTTTTTATCATCTCTAGAATAGCATAGAATAGAATGCGTTTATTTACACACAATAACACCACAAACACATAACATAATGGCTTAAAAGGATTTGTATCACTGACCTCTAAAAATACACGAGTTATTTGAGCTCTGTGGCTCAAATGAAGCCCAATCTTCACCGCACACCTCACCATAATGTTTACAACATTTTCCGCGTTGGTTTCTGGGACTCCGCTTATGTCGACGTCATTCCCAAGGGCTTCCTGTTTGCAGTCCGTTAGGTCGATCTTCAGGCGGGCAATGGTTGCCTAGAGCGTCTGGACGCTGCCTCCTCGCCCATCAAACGCTTCCAAAAGGTGTTAATCCGCACTCCACGGCATCCACTCTTCCGTTACAGTGTACCACCAGCGACGTCGGTCCTTAGCTCGCGAAATTCCTGCTGCGCCTTCCGGATCTCATTTTCTAGCTCCCTTTCCGTGCGCGCTGTTGTCCACCTTCCACGTGTCCATATACGCCGTGGCGTCCAGAGGCGTACTTTCCAACGTACCAGCGTCCATGGCGTCCACAATGGAAGGTGCCCCATGTTGAACGGGTGTGCTAGCCTTTACGGGATTTTTATCCGGCACTCCGGGCACCGCCAGGACCCACACACCTGTACTCCCGCAGGCACACTCACGCACTCGGCATCTCGAGCATGCCACCGCCTCCGCTGCTGACAGGAACCCGTAGGTACGCATGGCACTTCATGACCATAGTAGTCGAAATTTTCGCAGTGACATTTTAAAAACTGTCAAGGTATACAATTTCTAGATTTCACACATTTCCGGTAACGTATAAGTATACAGGTAGATTCGGAGTGGTACGAAATTATTCGCAATCGACCCCGGCTCGCACTTGCCCGGTTTTTATGTTAACCGCAGACAAACAGGCATGCGGGCCACCTGATGGAAAGTGGTCACTGCCGCTTATAGACACCAGCAACACCAGTACGTCGCCCGACCTTTCGAGCCGTCGCACAGTGCTCCACTCGATTGCTCGTAATTAAAAAAACCGAAGGTTAGTAAAACGGTTACTTTTACGTTTATTTTAAAGACAACCTACTGAAGGGCAATAATATATATTTTTGTTCCTTAAAACTCATTAGAAGGGTAAAATATTTTACGTTAAAGTGTGTAGAAATAGAAATAGAAATAGAAAACATTTATTTACACACAATAATATGTCTGTCTAGTCATTGTCTTATCGATACCTCGAAAATCTGCGTTCATCCTTTTGCGGTTGAGATTTAATAAACATGCTGTACTGAAGTATATGGTAGTGAAAGTTATGCTTACTAAAGAAGGTTTGGACTTTTAATAGTAGTTTACACGAGTGTTTTAATACCTAATTATATGCAGTTGCATACACTACTTTATCTACACTCATATTTTCATGTTAAAATTTCGTACCTATAATTTTCTCATCTTTGCTGAAAGTAAATTGCGAGTCAGTTCTGTTGTATCGCGTGTCGCGTTATGTCGCGTCGAGGATATCAAGCGGCGGGAAATTCACTTCACTACTTTCACATTTATCTATTTATTTGCTTCAAACAAGAAAAAACATTTACAAACACAAATTACAACTATCAGAAAAAATATTCTGTTTAGCGGGAAAATAATTACACACAAATATAAACAGGAAAATTTGAATTTGAATTTGTCAAAGACATTTAGGTATTCAGCCTACATTTCGCCGTGTCTCGGCGCCAGGCAAAAATTTAAAAAATAAAAGTGAATTACAAGCAATCGCTTGTATGGGAGTGGAGCACTGTACGTCGCGTAGACACCAACATAGGGTTTAATGAGAATTAGTACCTAGCCCGCGGCGGGTGACACAATACCAAAATTGTGGTGTCACCAGATCAAAAAGTTACTCATAACATTAAAATCAATAAGTAATAAAAAATAAATAAAAAGCCAACATCTAGCATGCATGCACTTGTTTTTAATAACATTTCCCAAACAGACATGAAATCGAGTTCTAAGTATGTACGTACATATAGGTAAAATCTGAGTAAATACTTACAAGTACGTGCTACAACGCACATTTCCAAATTTCATCTATTGATCACAAAAATATTACAAGTAGCAAATACCTATTATACTTTTCCGGCTGCGTTGTGGGTAGTTAAGTATCTACCTACATCGTTTCGTGTAGACCGGCTTTTTTATTATATCATCCCACCTCTCTTTATCTAGGTAGATATATCTACAACACAAATAAAGCACAAGTGAACTACTTACCGACCTAAATCGTTGACAAAATGTGAAATGCTAATGGCAAGCTAGATGCGTCCGGGGAAAATTAGTTTTCGGCTAACATTTTCCTCGTATACCATCGGTCGGAAACACAATGACCTAGAAGGTAGAGTTTCGCCCGTGAACCGGGAAGTAGATACCTATACATTTTCAAGGTTAATATGACGCATGCGCCCTGGCTGCTCCCGAACGTACGAGGTAACGTTGATACAGCGGCGTTTGGGGTTTCAGTAGCTAATGTGGAAATTGATATGAGTTTTAGCCGCAAAGTAAAGACATTTACTTTCACTAAGTAGGTAGATACGTAGCTCTCTAAGCTTTAAAAAGAAAAAATTGTGTAAAATATATAAGTACTTTAATTATTTTTACTGTTGTTTCGTAGTTTTTAATTGATTGAAAGGCACGGGCAGTTCGGCATTTGTGGATATCTTTGTGGGAGGCCTATGCTCAGCATTAGTAAGTTGTCTATCGGCTGATATGATGATGATGATCGTCCCGAAATAACGCGATGTTCCAATTTATGTACAGTTTAAGGTAATTGGTTAGGTGCGGTATGTAAAACATCGTTTGTTTGTCCATCGTTGTTACAAACAGAATTGATAGTATCTAGTAAGAAGACACTTTAAATATAGCACTAGAGCTTAAATAATTAGACTAGATGTCCAGTCTCGGGAGCTGATTAGCGCTCCATGGCGGTATGGACTGCATGAATAAACGTTTTAAAATAAAATTGCAAATCTAATATCAAAGTAAAATAAATCCATTACATTTCCTTTAATAAAATGACATTTTCGAACAAAATATATAACGTAGGCACAGCGGTACAAGGTCACATGCGGGGGCGGCAGTCGTTCCTCCCCTGCCCCACAGATTTCAATTCTGGAACTCGGTAACCTACCGAGCGCCGAAAAGTACACTTCCGTTCCGCTTTCAAAATAATGTGCTCCATTAGTTCGGTCGCCAGTCATCCCTCAACGTGCCAATTGTTACTGATCTAGTTAGTTTAGTTTGCGAACACGAATATAAACTCGCGATGTCCGCGG
Source organism: Blastobasis lacticolella (assembly GCA_905147135.1). Lineage (NCBI taxonomy): Eukaryota > Metazoa > Arthropoda > Insecta > Lepidoptera > Blastobasidae > Blastobasis > Blastobasis lacticolella. Next base: position 8,595,748 of record LR990039.1, on the reverse strand, counting down.
CAATAAGACAATAATAATTAGCTGCTTATTATGTGCTTCAAGTGAGAATTAAAATAAAAACAGTGATGAGTTGCTCTATGTTGATTGAGGCGACGAGTTCTTCGAACATCGAAGACGATCTTTACACGTAAGTAGTCTATCTACCCGTTGCAATAGTAACGTCAAGGGTTGCTTATAATAAATTATGCGTGTACAGTGTCGGTGTGTTTACGTTCGTAGGGGTGCTAGTTGCAATTAATTTGACAAGGTCTGGGACGCGCCGCTAAATCGATAAACTCGTCAGCTGGGCCTTCGATGGCCTTGGCAGCGACTACGGTAGCGTCCTTGCCACACGTCACTCTATCTTTTTTATAACCGTAGTAGTTGGGTTTTGAGCAATTTCGCTACGTAGCACGTAGCTCGTAGCGTAAAGGTTTAGTGCGAACTGATGAGCAATAATTAAAGACGATATCGAATAACTTTTTGAAACGTAATGAAAAGAATTTTGAGTTTTACCACACACACCTACGCAATTACTATGGAGTTTTTATCTATATACATTAGTTGTTGAAACAGTAAAAAGAAGTGCGTATACATTTAATATACAAAAACATAATTTAGGGCGATGAAGAAATAGTAATAGAAAAAGAATTTGTAAAATTTTACTCTAATCTCCGGAACTAGGTAGTGGACGGATTTGAATGAAACTTTTTCTGTTGTGTAGCTATTAAGCCTGGGCAACATATTAGGTATAACTGATTTTGGTAACTGGAACACCTGATGTAGAACCATAATTAATAGATCAGCTAAACTATAACAAATATGGAAATTTGTTTTGATCGTTTTTGATGGGATTTTTACAGTTTGATAGCTCGGGGTCGTACTTAAAATCTAAACTAATTTTAATCTAATTCGGTTAAGTAGAACCAGAGATTCAGCTTGACCTCTCTGCAGTACTGGCCTTCGTACATTAGATAGGCCATTTTAAATGGTACTTCGGGAAAAAGCTAAACAGCCCTAAAAACGATTTCCATGCGGACGAAGTCGCGGGCAAAAGCTAGTATAATTAAAAGTCTTACCTACTGACTTAGTATCTACATTAAAACCGGACATTAAAAACTTAATGTATAGGTACATTTATTAGTAACTCTGTAACTACATACTCATTATTGCCCATATAATCTTCCTTTAGGAATAAGTAAAGGTTAGCTGGAAAATATCCCGATATGGAATAATCCCCTTGGTAATACAAGCTAGTTTATTCTTATCGTTAATCAATAAAGAGTCTACATACGATGCAAATGGTGATTCAGATACATTATTCGTGTTAAACTCGCGACATAAGCACTAGGTCATTCAGGTCATGTGCAGGCTTGACTACATCGTCCACTCTCTATAAGTCGACAACTTAATTGGTGTTTCGCCTGCGGTAGGTTAGGTAGGTGCATACAGAAAAAAATGTATCTACAAAAACAGAGAGGTACATACCGAGTTTAAATACGAGACAAAATGTCACACATCTCTATAACACACACACAAATGCAAATGCAGGGACGGAACAAGGCAGCCCATCTGCAGATAAGTTATATGTTGCTACGAATTTCTCAGTTATCGTTAGAAGCGTCTTCATTGTTCACAGGTTGGCTTAAATTACTTCACAATAAATTGAATTGATAGAGGACATCATCATCGTCCTAGCGCTCATCCTGGCCTCTGACAGGGTCCGCTTTCCTACTCAATCTTCTCCACTTCGCCCGGTCTTCGGCATCCTCTCGTCGTAAGCCGTTGGCTGTCGTATTCGACTTCTTGGGTCGCCCACGGGGCCTCTTTCCTGATACCGGCAGGTTCAGGCATCTATTTCCCACGTATCCCTGAGGCTTACGCAACACGTGACCTAACCAGCGCAGACGAGCCTCCTCAATCTTATATGCGATATCCCTCACGCCAAGGCTGCCACGGATGTACTCGTTACGTACTTGATCGAGTCGCGTAACTCCGCACATCCATCGCAGCATTTTCATTTCGTTGGTGTGGAGTTCGCGAACGTGTTGCCATAACTCACAGCCATAGAGCATCACCGGTCTAATTGTACTCTTGTATATAAGCCCTTTGAGGTTTACAGGGATTTTAGGGTCACAGGTGACCCGCCATTGAGTTCCCGCCATTTGGACCAAGCTGCAGAGATTCGGGACTTGACATCGGGGCCGATATTGCCGGACTCGTGCATCACGGATCCGAGGTATTCGGATTTATCTGTTCTATTGACAGCTTCGTTATCTACAAGGCTGATTTCGGAATATGCGCTGCAGCTGGCCATATACTCCGTTTTGGCGACATTCAACTTCAAACCACCGTTTTCTAGCACATCCTTCCACGTGTTTACTCTGGTCTCAAGTTCCTGCCTAAGCTTGCTTACCAGTACAATGTCGTCAGCGTACACATAAGCCAAGGACGCATGCCCTGAATTTCCGCTGAGAGGGCATCAAGCACAATACAGAACAACTAAGGGCTCAGCACAGAACCCTGGTGAACACCTACAGTAATCGGGAAGGGATTAGTATGGCCTACAATCGTTTTGACGACGGCTCCAGTATTGGCATAGATATCCTGTATAATACTAATGTACGCAAGGGCACAGACTTTGATCTCAGAGCCCACCAGATTATCTCCCGAGGGACACTGTCGAAAGCCCTCTGCATGTCGAGAAATGCGTAATGTAGAGGTTGATTCCTAGACTCTGAGGGCAAATATTGGATCCATGGTGCTACAGCCCGGTCTGAAGCCGTATTGGCATTCCGACAAGGAACATTCCTGGCGAAGTCTTTGGTCCATAATACGTTCGAGTAGCTTCATTGTGTGGCTTATGAGTTTAATACCTCGATAGTTGCAGCACTCCTGCACACTGCCCTTTCCTTTATAGATTGGCGTAATATATTTATGCGCCATAGAGGACATAGACATAATAAAAAATAAAAAAATGAAAAGGATAGGCACATTAATTTATATACTGTATAATTATGTCATGTTTGACAATAAGGAATAAAGAATAATATATTAATCAGGCAGCATATCCTTTATTTTCAGTATAAGTTCATAAACTGTATGTGCACCAGGACAGAAGGGACTTGCATCTACTTATTATCTTGTTCTTCAAAATGTTTCCAACGCAGCACTACCAATTTGCAACCCAGGCGTGACGTCTACGTTGAAAATCACGTTTATTGCAACAATAAAAGCGTTATAAAAACAGGTTCAGTATAAAAGTTTCAAAAAGAAAACGAAAGGCCATTTTCCCTGTTATTTTCAAAGGTTTCCTGCTCGGTAAATAGGTTCAACTTTTAAAGATTTTTTCAAAGTTCTTTACAAATTTTGCAATAAGCACAAGAAGTAGGGTTTCTTTACTGTTGAGTTCAGGTAAATTGAATTTTATTAAAATCTAAAAATATATTCTCTTTTATATTCTGTAAAGAAGTATATTCCGTCCCTCCACTCTCCAGTGCTATGGAAGTGGACGAGCCGTTGTGACGTGCCATAAACTAGTAACAGAATAAGAGTGCGATTGGCATAGACTTAATAATAACAATAAATGTATTTATTAAAGACAGTAAAAATCTCAATAGACAAAAATTACAATAAAATAAATAAAGAATAATATACAAATACAATAACAATAATGTGTGATAAAAATACACTTTCGTCTATTAGTTAGGTACCTTCATTTTTTGTTCTGGTCTCTATGGACAGATAGCCAATATTAAAAATAGAACGAGTGAGATCCTCAGAGACAGCCATGAGTATAGTGTTCGCAGCGAGCTCCAGAAAGCTAATACCGGTGGAGCTGCAATTACGGTGGTGATAAGTTGCATTCGGTTACATCGGAAATTTTGGATTTTATTTGGAAAAAGAACAAGTCCCGTCAACTATTAAAGTAACGCGCATCAGGGCCCTATATAAGAACAGAGGTGTGAAAAATACTAGTTACAGGCATATTAGTACGTTACGTTGGCCTTAGGTTTGCACCGCGTTTTGCGAAAGCGCTACTTACACTTGATATAGCACTTCACAGCGTGTTGAAGAATCGTGAGCGGACAGTAAATATCTAGAACAGAACATCAGGTTGCATAATTATCATTTATTTTTGGAAATTAAAGGTTCCTCCGGTTCCATCTACCTCCTTGCCAAAATTTTATACAAATCTGTTCAGCGATTTAGGCAAGAAAACGAAGCACGAAACTAGATACCTAGCATTCCCATTTCCAACACAGTCAAAATTATACAGACGTTGAAATAAAATTTATTCACCTATCTATTGTGTCAAAGGCACTTACGTTTAAAACTGAAGGCAGTTAGTCGTTTTCTTTTTTATTTCGTCTATTTTATATTTGTCTGCCGGGAATTTGTTAATATAATCGCTGTGGCCCAGGAGCTACCGACGGGCATACAATACATAAGTGATTTTCGTCAATTTATTTTACAATTCAAATGGAATGATTCGGGCGATTCGCTCCCCGCTCTTGGTATCGCACAAAAAAGGTATCAACTCGGTCCACGTCCTTGAGGGTGTCTAAAAAATTTACAGTAACCCACTGGCCTTCTTTGCCCGCTCGCCTAATGTTAACAAACAAACCGCACAGCCGCCTACATTACTCCTAATGCATCGGTCGGTACTCGTAGCCTCTCTGCCTGTGCATTGCAGTCGTTGGAAACAACATTTTAATTGTGTTTTGTATTATTCACAGATTCAAAGAAGAACCCTGTTCGCCAGTTTCAGATAGTTCGCCCGGTAAGTCGCTTAAATATTGAGACACCTTTTTCCTTACATCTCACTAGGTACCAGGTGCCCAATTTTCGCCAAATTCTCGAATTCGAAATTTTTGTAGCTGTCTTCATTAAAAATGTAATTTAGAACGATCTTCGACAATAAAGCATTAGCGAAAAATCGTTTACTGTAAGTCGTTTGCTTGCGATAGAGAGTCCGTGACTTTTTAATAAATATGTATGGCTAGGGAAAATATCGAATTCTAATATAGAAAGCCCGAGAATCGTCCTCCTACTTTACTGAATCAAAAGTATCACGCCATTGAAGTAACCCAATGATGGTGGAACAATTACGTAAAGCGTTAGCTGAACGAGTTTATTGCGCTTCACAAGCAAATTAAGCTGCATGTAGCCGTGGAACCAGATGCATCGTGAATGTATAGTATGTACTGCACTGCTGGTTATCGTATAAGCTAAGGCATGCCGGTTCGCTGACCCAAGCTTCGCCTCCGTGAGCGCTAGAGCGCCTAGGCAGCTTTTTACGCGGATCCATAGATCCATGTACAGGCAACCGTGGTTTTAACAGCGCGTCTGGCTCATTCCCGGCTATAAGCTGCAGGAAGCCTACCGTACACCGCGCCGCAATGTCGTTTTCCGATAGTCTGTCCGACTAGAAAAGCGCTCCTGCCATTTGTTTGAACCAAGTTAGAACATATTAGACACGATTTTCGGATCGTCCTATCGTCCGAGTCGGAAACAGTTTAAGATTTACCGTCAATAAAATTTCCTTTCAAATTACATTTTTCTTTTTCCACTGCACTATGAGCAACAATGCGATTAGTAGCCGTTGTTCGGCGTCCATCTCTTCTTTCTATCGTGTATCGTGCATGGAGTAAATACGATCCAATAGTCAGAACTCGCGATATGGAACGTATATAAACGCTCTAAATCAAATAGGTGCTAAGATCCTTTACGGGACAAAGGAGAGCTCGTAAGGCGATTAGGAGCTCTCTGTGCGTAAGCATGTAGGAAGCTTGCAAGGAACGCTTTGCAGCAAGTTTTGGTCAAAACTAATAGCTTTCTCTGTGTACTCGTAATACGGCTCTGTGCATCGACCTGTGCGTTTTACATCCGCTTTGAATCGACATGAAATATTAAAAAGTTGTCTCGATCGGTTTCGGTGTTTGTTCCAACCGGAAAGGATATGGGGATGTGGAGAATTATTGATTACACCGCCCTGGAAGTAGTCTAATTTGTAATTACAAGTAGTAACACCGTCAAAGTGAGAAAGAAAATGAAAGAGCAAATGAAATCATTTGAGCTACACATACATTGTCATATACTTAACTCAAACAGCATAGCAACTGGCTGGTCTCAATAAATTCAAGTTTCAAAAACCATTCAGTTTCGGATACGTCTACCTGATTTGAAATTCAACAGTTCCAACTTTTTGTCTCAAAATCTGTTTGAATCGTTTTATCTCAATTTCCATCCGCCGCTTTGAATATCTCAAAGCAGTGAATGTCGTCAACAAAATAATGTGATTTTTATTATATTAAAATACATACAATTTCTTATTCTTTGCAACTTTATTTATTTACCTATGGGCTTAAGAGGTAGTACCTACTGAAGGAATATAAGGCCAGATATTGAGATACATTATACATGTAACCAGGTTTTCTCGCGGCTTCGATCGCGCTGACTCCGATGATAGGTCAAGCAGGTATGTACTTTTCCTGGAACCAGCATCTTTTTGCTGACTTGATTACACATAAAATGTCAAGATAATTTGGTCTGTAGCTCTGATAGGTCACCTACTATATTACTGAATTTTATGGAAACAGTTAATTATTTAAGTCCTAGGTATAAAATTCCTCTCATACACAAACGAAATACTAAGGTATAATACATTAACTTATACCTAGACCAAAACATATGCTCATTTCTATTTGAATAGAAATGCTCTCACTGATGTGCTGCATAGGCCTCTTCTCTTCTGTAACCCTAACATTAAATAATGTAAGAGACACATCGTTCTAAATCCATATTTGTGTCGATGAAGTAGGTCTAATAGGAAATAAGAGCAAGTAGGTCAAATCCATCCTTGTAATAGACAAGGGTCGATAAGAGGCACGTTATAGAAAATAGACGTCCTAGAAAACAAAACCTAGCGAGCCTACCCTAGATTAGAAATAGGTTTCAAGTGTCATGAAATCAGTGAAATGTAACCAATTACTCATTAAATCACCTTATATAGTCTTATATAGTTTATTTCGTGTGAAAGTGTTACACGTCTTATTTAGGTGGGAATCAGAAATACTTTGTATCAGGAGAATACCGCTCCTTCACAAAATTAAATTGCACATAATAACATAACCAAAAACAAAGCGTAAAATTGTCGTATAGGTAATTATAGTTTGCTTGATTCAATAAAATTGTAAAATGGTTTAAATTATTGTTTTTTAATTTACGAGTCCTAATCTAATTACCTTTGTTATTATTAGTTAACTTTATAAATGCAAAAATAATTCTGTCTCTGTGTTTTTTCACACATAACACATTTTTTTTAATTAGTCTTTCCAGGGATTTGACCTCCATCTCATCTTTATTTTTTCTCGTTCTTCTCTTTTCTCTCTCATTATTAGTACAAATGCAGAATAATAATCAACTAAAGAAAAGTTTAGGTAGCCTGCCAGATTAGCAGTAATAAAAATAAACTGAAAGTTGCAGTTAGTATTATATTTTATTTCACGTATATGTCACCGTAAGAGTGTAAATTAAAACGGCTAGTTTGTAATCTAACGTCGTCAAATACGTTACATTATAAACTATACAACAAAACTATTGCTGATTTTTATAATAAAAATATCCACTGTCACAATTGTGTGTGCCATATCTATCTGTGTGTGAGGTAATCTATCTGTGTTATTTTCCGAAGTTTAAATTTACAGGCTATAAAACACAAACTTTCATAACATTATTGTAGTTTTAGCTCCTATAAGGCTTATAACAATATAGCATAACTTTATGAACTTTACACACTGTCGGACCTTACGTACCAATATAATATTTACAGCGCATTGAAGCTTCTACTGTATATCTTTTATCACCAGGCCATTATTATCTTTTACTTCAAAATATCTGTAAATTATGTCAAAACTATAATTCCCAGAGATACATTTATCCTCATCACAGAATATTATGAGGACAGGTAATGGGAATACCAAAAATACGTGTAGTACGTAAGTACGTAAGTACGTGTACCTAGTTGTATAGGTGTATTTCTCTCTAATTTAACCAAATATGCTTCTTACGACTTGTCTTTGCATAGAAAAAGTCCACTTGTTAACTGATACCTACGATACAACATTTGAAGAAGCGCTTGAAAAGGAATCACATGTCGGTATTGCAATATCGATTCCCTCTTACAACACGAGTATCCTACAAAGCCGTACTTTACGTTGTAATTGCTTCTTACAAGAAAACATATTAGGACTTTGATCTGAGCAAAATATTTATTTAATTGAATGTTATTTGCAAGTCACTTTTATTCGTAGAAGAGCTTGAACTCCTGCTCGTGCATTCCCCCTGTACGTCTCCTGTTTTAGTGATATATGAAGGTACAAATTTCCCGGCAGAACTATCCTCCTATACCTATGGAGTTGTGACGAGTGTCGAACGGTAGACGGAATATCTCGATGAGGCGGCGCTGCGCGTCACAGGCGACAGTGGCCACCTATAAGAATTACAAATCGCGGCTTAAAATTCAATTTTGTTTTGAAGGTTTCCACCCCGGCTGGCGGAGTTTATGTATGCCACCGTTATCTTGTTTAACTACACATCTACTTTCGACGAATTCGTTTAGCGGTTACCGCGGTGGCTGTCCGCTGCCGTTGGCTCTTGGCACGTCGCGGTTATCATGCGAAATAGGCGGATTGGGAACTGTTAGTTTTTAATCCGGCCAAATATAGTTTAATATTCCTGCCAAGGGCAACAATAAAATGGTTATCACTTATCATCAGGTGACCTGCTGTGTGGTCTATATCTACTTATACATTGTATAAATTAAAGTCGTCTCTCTGTCTGTATGTATATATGTCAGGTAACTCCTCCTTAAGAACGCGACGGATTTTGATGCGGGTCATCAGTTAGCGATTTTCTTTCCGAAAGTATATGTATATGAAGGTGTATATATGCCCTTATACGCCCTATACAATTTACTTTATAGTAAATCAAAGAAAACACGTGCGAATGTGAATGTAAGTTACTAAGGATCAATGTTTGGATGGATGTTCGGTACTCATTCACGCAAAGCTGCTGAATGAATTTAATAAAATTTTGCAGTGTTATTCAGAATAGCGTACCCTGGCAGAATCCGAACTTAATCGGCAGGATGATGATGATGATAATACATACGTAGACTAGGTAGGTATATCTCGTATATTTATTATTTAGTTGCGCCTACCTTGATGAGCTATTTTTATCAGTCGTTGACTCCATATAGTCTTATTACAGTGATAAGAGATTCAGTCATATTTTAATAAATATTTTTTGTGTTTTAGTTTATCCCGAAATTCAATGTGATTTTCTCCCAGAGGAAGTCACTACTTCATTACAGATAATTTTGAGTGTAACGTTCCCTCCATTACAGCTTAAATCCAAATTACCATAAAAACCCTGTATACAATTGAACTGTTGTAGGCTCCTGTACTGGCATAACACAAAATCCCCATAAAAAACATTACTTATTTAGGTAAGGTAGTGTAGTAGGTTAGGCTAACGCTACTTAAATTAGCTGCAAACCAGAAGTCGTCTCTCGTACACGTCCATCCTAAACAAAAGAGCATAGAGCTAAGTGCCCGCCGAACTGTGACCCTATCGCGCTATCGGGCGGCTCTCAGCGCTGTTGCGCGAATCACGAATCGCGAATCGCGATTTGCGCGCCATAGCGGCGGAGCTTAGGCGAAAGCTCAGCGCGCGGCGGCGCACGCGCTCGCGCTTCGGCCGCGCGGGCCGCAGTCGCGCTCGGCCGACGGACGCGGCCAGGCGGTGGACATGCGCGGAGTATGGACATGCTGCGCGGCCGACCGCTCGCCGCTCGCGCGCACGCCTCTCCACCTCTGAGCCACCACCCCGCCACCGAGGACTTCGGTCTCGCGTTCTTCCAAACTAAAGACGACCCGCCCGCAGCCTCCCCCCAGCTCAAGGCTCAACAAGGTGTGTACGGTGTCCCGGCTGCATACGGTCGGCTCTCGCAGCCCTCGGAGCCTCGCTCGGACACGATGAAAGTGAAAAGTGAGGGCTCCACGGCGCATCGAGGCCGACTCTATGCCAGCCTCGCATGTTAGCATAGCGCGGGGGATGATCACGATTGCCTTTTCCTAATTCGTGTCCTTTGTTGTTTAACTTTGAGTCATAAGCGGGCAATTACAGTTACGTGCAATACCTATGTAGTTATTCCCGATTTGTAATTGTTGGTACACGAAACTTTAGATAGGTATTGAATAATTTATCATTTTTTTAATTTTCTAATTGTGTGTTAATTTTCTAGTTTCAATAAATTGTTGTTTAATAATATATGTCGACATTATTTGAAGATATTGGTTCAGTTCAATTTGCATTTCGCTTATCTCTGGGATTTTACAGCTGTTGCTATAAAATAAAATAAAACGCAAAAAAATTAAAACTTTCACATGCTTTGATACTGCAAAAGCAAATGCTAAAATCACAAAGCGAAACAAAACGTTTGAAGAGGGGCTATAAATAATGTAAAGAACGCGCAAAGTCCCGTTAGATATTTACCGACCGGCCTCTAATTATGTATTCATCAACTTATTCCGTTTATCTTGGGTTCTTTCGCCTTGTTTACAAATAGGTAAGTAACAGTTGTGTAACAACAAGCTTTACTTCGGATTTTATTTTTGCTTCTCCTTATGGTATTAGATAATTGCGATGCACACAGCAACACCAGCGTTGCTATCGGAAAACGGTATCGACCTTTAATCGTAATTCGAAAATACCCTGTTTTGTATTCGAACGCAATCTGGTTTGGCGACTCTATAAAAGAAAGATAATCGACTTCTTTTACCGCCACACTTTTTTCGTTTAGGTACGTTTATGTAGGTATTTTCTTTAAACTGTCATTGGGAATCTAATATTCCCCACTAATATAAATAATTATAAGTATAACATTATCATTATGATTACTTATTATGTATTTTATAAAATGTTACATTAGTATGATAAATAATTTTATAAAAAATCCTAAAAATTAAACAAATTTAACTTGAAAATATGGATGTTTTGACGCTAAAACAGCTGAAAGGTTTACCTAGAATGAAATATGGCACACAGTTTAAATCGTGGATTATCGTGACTATAATGCCAATAATGGGGGAAATTATTTCTAAACAACTTTTACTAAGCAAATCTTTAAAGAAGCATCAGCTGTTCAATTCCAAACGATAATAACCCTTCCTTGACAGTCTGATAAAAATAAGAGCCAATTTATGTTTACCCGATTCGAAAATACTGATAAACTCTCAACCAGTTATTTCCATATATATAACACTACGTAAGTGTAACTTATGTAGATACATTAAAAGTTATTTAATTAGAGACTAGTATTTTAGGGATTCATAGATATTTCCTAGTACGAAAATAATATCTACATAAATATGTGTAAGATAGCATCCTATCGCATCCTCCTCCAAACCAGCAAAAGCACCTATTTCTTTTTATATAGGAACTATCTGCAGTAGATTCCGGACACATCCGGATTTATGCAACAGATAGTGTGCATACGCCCGCAAATTAAGTGCATCACTCTGTCCGATAGGAAGTTATTGCGTTATGGTGTAAATAGCCGTTCTAAGACATAGGAGAGTGGTGGTGGTGGGGGGGGGGGGGGGGGCGAGGCGATGACCGCTGACGTAACAATGACCAGGGGCCCTGATATAACCACCCCTGTAGCCTAGCACAAGTTGCTCTCGCGCGCGATAAGCGAGAAAAATCGCAACATAGGTATTGCTATCTCTTTCGTCTTAGTATTGAGTGAAAGAGACAAACGCTCTCTCGCGGCGCGAGCCTTGTCGCGGACACACTTGTGCTAGGGCCACTGGATAAAGGCTAATGTTTACCGAGCGCGATCCATACAAACGTAGTTTGATAATATTTTCAATATTAAGCCAACATAATCCAGAATTTGGTCAATCCAGATTGTGCGGTGTCAGATTTTCGTTAAAATATATCGTTTCAAAGTAGCACGGGATTTGAAATTTGTACTGAAATCTACCTGTCAGTTAATAATATCTAATCACAACAGTTTATCATATTCTAAGAGAATCGTTGAGTTACAAACCAGAAAGAATCAAAGTTTCTTCATTTATTATTCACAGAGGTGATTTGCGAGGTAGGTATACGGGTCACACGTTTGTCTACAACTTATGAAAAAGATAAGATGTTTTGTATGTTTGTAATGAGAAAACTATAAATAATAAATAAAAAAAAAACGTTACCGATTTTAAAAGTTAATTGACCACTAGAATAACTTGGGCATTTGTTTAAAAAAATTGAGATCCCTGTCGCAAGACATAAGTAACAAAGCCGATGGCTCACCCGGCGCCCCTCAATATAATAAACAATTTCAAAAATTGTATTCTCTAACAGATAACCCGTGGTCGATTTTCGTATCTAAAGTAAAGTAAAACAAATTAAGTACCTACACTCAAATAGATGGCACAACAAAAAGAACATAAAAAAATATAGACAACTAAACTGATAAAAAAACTGACGTAGCCATGTTACATGTGGCATGGAGAAGAGCACACACAAAGTGAAGCAAACAAAGGGTTAATATAGAGAAGAACAGTAATAAAGCACCGAATCACTGTAGATAAATCAGTATAAGTAATTAGCACAATGGCCCCTCTTTCCCGCCAGAGTATTATCGCGTTGCAGCGACAGCCGTGCAACGGGGAAAACTCTCACGAAGAGATTATCCGGTATTTACCAATTTTCACATCAGGGGCACTATTTTTTTACCGCTCGCATCGAGTCTAACGCATTTCGATTTTAATTTTCATCATAAAAAATTCAATATTTCTATTCGTCATTCCGACGTCATAATTTTCCGCTTCCGCTGTGCTATGTCCGCTGTCGTCGTTGCCAATGTAATTTAAAAACGATTGAATTTTTCATGCCGCAAACCAAGATTGAAAACGGTTCGCCTCGAGGGGTTGAAAAGTGGAGCGCCCGGACGAGTAGTCTATCACGGGGACGATAGATATTTTATTAGGTTTTATGCACAAAGTATACTAACTTTATCGCTTTATGCCTAGTTCCAATTTTAAAGAACTGTCTTCGGTAAAAATACTGATAAGACACTCATTTACTGACGTCGGATCATTAGAAGAATATACCTACGCAATTGATCCTAGTACCCAATATAGTAGCCAATAACCATGGATATATATTGTAGTATACATAGAAGTATTGCCAATCACAGATATACGCGCTTAACTTCGTACCTACATCTAAAACTTCTAAGCTCATATTTTTCCCGTAACTCAGAAATATGTTTTTCTATACCAAATACTACTAACATTCTTTATAACGACCGGCATCTGTATATTAAATATTTTTAACTTATCCCGATGAGAACGTGAAGCGGGGCTTCAAAGAGAAATGACATAAATGCTGAGAAATCCAATATCAGCAATATTGAATTCCGCGACGCGTTCGCAGGAAACAAACCGACTTATTGAGGGAGTCCGGAAATAGAGCACGGCTTTGGACTGCGACTATATTGTCAGGCGCTGTCCTTATTGGCAACAGCGGTTCGACAGTGGCCGTGCGTGTGCGGTTTTGAGGTCTGCTATTTGTCGTACGACCGGACCCAATTAATTACTACATTTTATATTATTTTGTAATGATGTCCGCCGATGGCTCTCTCTCTCTCCTCTGACCATCGCCCGTTCGGCTTTCTTTGCCGAGGAGAGTCCTCCTATGGGACAAAAATTCATAATAAAAATAATGTTTATTACACGAGTAATCGCACACGGGGTAACACTCTCCTATGTCCGATTGCACTAAACTTTAAACTAACACTAAACTGAGGTTGATTTAAAACAAGAAAAAGCATTGCCAACACCAACCTAAGTGAAAACTAAACTCGCTTAGTCACTCTTTACTTTATTACACCGATTTTGTGATCTATAATGTCTTAAAGGCGCCAACTTACGTGTCGTCGAAGTTTAGTCTCGGACAACCGGGCATCAATCTGTTTTGGTTCTCTTCCTAATTTGTCTAATTATTTATGTAGTCGCCGATATAGGTTAAGAATTCAATGCTAAAGTAGTGCGTTATTGATAAACAGCCGTTCACCGCGGTTTTGACGGATCTTTGCTAAAAATTTTACTATTCCGTGGGAAAATTTTACTATCCTATTGTTTTTTGCGGATCTGACAGTGACGTAGGAAAACATGGAAAAATTTAGCATAGAGCTACTGTGGTGCCATCTGTATTAATACCAAAATAATAATATCCCTCTAATGTAGGAAGGTGTATAAGGATAATGTGATAGCATATCAAGTCAAGCAGTGTCTTCCGTGTATTAGGCCCATTATCCTGTCAAGCCCGAGAAGCCCGAGTCCGCTTGGATACCACCGCCTTACCTATTGCTGGCGGCCAGCAACAATTCTCGACCCGTCGTGTTCCGTTTTGAAGGACATGGTAACCTAATCGCAATTATGAGGTTAGCTTAACGCATCTGCGGTTCTACACTGAATCGTAGATTTTATGGGTAAAGTAGATTTGTCAGCTTTCCATCACGTGGGGTTACACTTGTGAAATAATCAAGGCATACCGAAGTGCGTCGCGCCGACCTGCTGTTATAGCATTGGAAAAGCTTTAGGCAAAACTGCATGCGGTGAAAGTATTTAGGTACAGGTATTTTTAATTTCACGCCTATGTAAGCGAGGTTAGCGAGCGAATTTAAATACAAGTAATCAACATCTCCCCCATACCGGGGTATCCTGTACCATCTCCCAAGAATTGTATTAATTACAGCGTAAGGGATCAAGAGCCAATTTCATCAAAAGTGTGCAAGTGTTTTATTACGTTATTACGTGGAATTTCAGCGCTGATAACAACTATAAACAACGTAAAAGCCTTAAAGGGTCGTACGTCGTAGGTCGTACTTATAATAATAAAGGTTTTTTATTTCTTCGAAAGTAAGGCTTATTACACATAGAAGCGGGAAGGGAACGTAACCGCCTTGCTCGACTCGCATTCGGCGTCGTGACAGTGGCGCCTTTCCGAAGTTGATTTAATTAAGAGAAGGGAATTTAAGACAAAGAACAAGAACAAGTAATTTAGACGAACTAATTACCTTTCTTATAAAAAAAAGAACCATATTGATATTCCTAGTAGTTACTCTGATATTTCGATTGGAAAAATTTAGGAGCATAGACTGAATTATATGAAAAATTGCTTGTGTGACGTAATCTGTAGAAGATTAGAGTATTAGATTTTTCGTGTAAAAAGTCCATAATTTCCGAGTACTCTGGGATTGGAGTACCTTAAAGGCACACTTTGGTCGTCTGCGGCCCGTGATGCCCGTGCTCAAAGTAATTTATTTATGTAAGTAAGGTACACCTGCAGAACACATATTGTTACATTATAAACAGTATACACAAAATAGGTTGTTCTAATATGTGTTCCATATTGGTGACACAACATTGTCGTTCAGTGTGTTGTTTAAAACAAAATAACTAAAACAAAGAAAAAGCAAATAGGTTTAAATTAAAAATTATATATTATACAATATTAAGCAAAGCAACTTAAATTACTAAAAATAATTAATAAACTTCTTGTAACTGCCAAAAGAATTGGAAAAGAGGTCAATTTGTGAGGATTTCTGTTGAAATACATTGTAGGATTGGCATGTACGGGAGGCAGGAGAGTATGATCCTTTATTCGTCCTAGCTATTGAACTACTCGTTAAAATTTGAGACATCGGTTTTCTGGGTAGGTTAAATGGTACACTTAATGAGAAGTGTTCTAGAAGGTCGCTGCAGCCAGTATGCCCATTGAGCACTTTAAAGAGCAGCGACAGGTGGTGCGCAGTGCGGCGTTTCCGCAATGACGATATTCCAAAATGCAGACAGCGCTGCTCGTATGGACAACGGTGTGAAATTTCTGAAGATATGTAGGCGATATGTCGGGTAAAGGACCTTTGTATACTTTCAATTCTTTGTGAATGAACTGCGTAACTGGGATTCCAAACTGATAAAGAAAATTGATGTGAAGTGAATTTAATATGAAAGCAGTTTTTGGCATTTATCACCATGCCATTCGCTGTACACCAATTACTTAATCTTACCAAATCCTGTTGCATTAATATATAATCTGAAGGTGATTTGATTGTTGTAAACATTGTTAAGTCATCTGCGAATAGGGAATACTTGCAGTGACTTAATTGAGATGTTACGTCATTCATGAATAATGAAAACAACACCGGGCCCAGATGCGAGCCTTACGTTTCACCTGAAGGGACATAGTATTTGCGAGATTCATACCCATTTAAAGCTTCTAATTGTGTTCTCCTCTCGAGATATGATTTTAACCAACTTAGAAAAGAGCCATGAATGCCAATACCTTTCAGTTTTTTAAGCAGTATACTATGGTTGACTTTATTGAACGCACGTGAAAAATCCGTGTAAACTGCGTCAACTTAACCCGCATCAACACCACGAGAGACGTGAGAAATAAAGGAAACTAAGTTTGTTTCAATAGAGCGGCCTTTACGGAATCTATGTTGGTGATCACTTATGGAAGAATCTACAAGGTTTGTGATATAAGGCAGAATAAGAGATTCAAATAATTTTGAGAAGCACAATAGTATTGATAAAGGACGATAATTGGCTACATTACTTTCATAGTCTTTTTTATATAAAGGAATGACTCGCGCTTCTTTCCAAGCTGTAGGAAACTTTCCTGTTGATATTGAACTATTAAATATAAGGAGTAATGGATCAATGAGATAAGCACTGCAGTTTTAATAAAAATTGGAGGAATGCCGTCAGGTCCAGCACGTTTATAAATGTCTAAACGATAAATAGCTTTTTGTAAATCATGATTGGTTAAGTGATTTATGACTAACAAAAGTTTCCTGAAGTGAAGATGTGAACTGAGAGCCGAAGAGAATATGTTCCATGTAACGTATGTTAATGAGAAGTGCGACGCAAAAAGATCTGCGATGACCGGTCCTGTGTCAACGATTACATTACCTAAATGCATTTGCGAAGGAATAGAAGACTCACATTTACGTTTAACTTTAATAAAACGCCAAAACGCTTTAGGGTTATGACTGATTTCTTCTTCTAATGGACTTCTATAATCATTGTAGCACTTGTGTAGCAGCTATGGCAACGATTCCTTAAAATATCGTATTCTATTTTATCCCTCGGATTATTACGTATTCGAAATTTATGTCTAGCTTTGTGTTCCTCATTTATTAGCTTGATAAGTGCCTTGGTTATGTTTTGGAACGCACTTTTCAATGACTCCTTGCAAAATTGTATACAATTTTGATACCATTTCGTCAATATCGTCACAAATCGACATCTCACTCCATTCAGTAGCATTCAGTTCTTGTAAAATTGCATCATAATCAGCTTTAAAAAAGTTATAAACGTAACGTTTTTAGGAGTTTAAACATTCTTTTGTTTCGAATGGAATATTGAAATCTAAATTAGGATGTTTAGGGTCAAGCTTGCTTAGTAGATCTAAGTATAATGTAACATTTACTTTACTTAAACTACTAATAACTAAATCTAATACTCTCCCATCGGAGTTAATAATATTGTTAGATTGATACAAACTATTAGAACTTAAAAAACCAATAAGAGAACAGCCTAGTGAATTACTATAATTAGAAGGAACACAGTGACTAGAGTTGCTAATGCCTTCCCAGTTAATAGAACCAAGGCTGAAGTCACCAATTAATATAATGTCATCGATATCATTCATTCGGTCGTTTACATTGTCAAGGAAATTTACCAGTGTATCAAGTTTGACAGGAGGTGGAAGATAAGTAGCGCATAACGCAATCTTTTTAGTTTTATTCCTAAAA
Source organism: Blastobasis lacticolella (assembly GCA_905147135.1). NCBI lineage: Eukaryota > Metazoa > Arthropoda > Insecta > Lepidoptera > Blastobasidae > Blastobasis > Blastobasis lacticolella. The sequence continues at coordinate 8,577,876 of LR990039.1, read as the reverse complement.
GGAACTTTCAACAAGATCAACAAATCTTCACAGTTCGTTCCCCAGGATCTCACACGTACTGCTTCGATTTCTTTGGACACCGCTACTAGGACGCCACTACCATCCATTTTTGAGTTGGAAAATGAGTCTCTATCACGCCGAAAGACATAATATCGATAATCTATTATTTCACTGCTATAAATAGTTGAATTCAACCAAGTTTCCGTAAGTAATAACGTAACGTCTTGAGCCGTCACGACTTCTTGAGACTTCAATAATGTACTTCAACCCTAAGAGCCCATGCAGACGTACGCGATTTTTGCGCGATTTGACCAATATGTTTACGCAAATTTTGGTTTCTATACTAATGACAGGTACTTATTTTATGATTTGTAAACATATGCGCAGCGCTCGCATCCCGCCCAAGTAGTAGTTAAGTTGGGCCTGCTAGATTCCTTGGTATCAAGTCCGCTAATTGACTGATGACTCTATTGAATTGTAATTGGATCGCAATTACAGCTCAATGGCAGTCTTACGCGTTTTTTGGTATTCTGTACAAGTTAATCATGGCACGATAAATTAGCGGAGTCGAGACCCTGATCAGGCGCTACGCGGTGCCTAGGCGGACACGGCGCGTTCGTGATTTGTAAGCGGCGACGTATAAACCGGCCCTAAGAGTGGTCGCTATTTTTAGAAGAGGGTAGATAGACAAAACAATAACGTGGCAATTTATCGAGATCAACGCATGCGTATATAAGATTAGATAGAATTTTCGTCCTCAGTTATAATACAGTTTCGGCTGTACGATTTTCAGTTCTAAATCAGTTTTTATGTGCGACGATGGAGCAAACTTCACAAGGCATTTCAAGAAGAGTTTATCCCATCTTTCCTGATGAGCGTAAGGATAACTTATAACTAGCTTAAAATGAACACATTTTCTTGTAAAGGGTCTCGTCTCACTATTGAACCGATTTTATGTTGAGTATGTAGAGGCTGCATTGCAGCCTATTACTTACACGTGCTTTTTAATTACATTATCGCACTCGTGCGGTAATGTTTGTAAATAAATAGACACTGTTGATGAAATATGCAAATGGAAGTCTAATTTTAATGAATTATTTTCGGCATCGGTGGCTAAGGGGTCCGAGGAGAGGTCCCGGGTTAAAATCCTAGTGCCGTTATGAACCAATGACTCTTTTTTGAGTTATATACATTAGTTGATCAACCGATTCCCTTACAGTAAAGGAAGGAATCGTGATGAAAAATGCATATTCAGGCGACTGAATGGTCACATATGATCCAATCTGGCCAGGTTCCCCTGTTAACAGGGTTACAGAAGTCAGATGGTAGTCGCTCCACTGTAATTACCTGATCTTCAAAACCCTGGATTGTGGTCAAGGCGGACCCCGTGAAATTAACGCCAAGATGATTAATTATATTTTCCTAGGGAATTATCATAAATTTATGTAATAAAAATACAATTATACAGATTGTTGTGGTATTAATATATTGCAGCTTCTTCCGGCGGAACTACTCAAACTTATTTATCTCACTAGTTCCATTGTACCTCTTTATTTTTCGAGTCTCCATTCGAAATATCCACCAGAACCACAACCTGGATCAGGCCTTGGACCCGGTGATGGAACTGGCCTCGGACCTGGGGTCTTGCCTTGGTCTTGCCCATCGTCCTCCAGAACTAGTTCCTGGTCTGGTTGGTGGTTCAGATTTAGGATAAATTCCAAGATCTAATTCAGGTCTTGGAACTGGTCCATATTCAGCTCCTGGTAAAAGACCAAGACTGGTCTTCTCCCTAACCACCGGACCGACCCGGGATATTAAACTGGACTCGTGTTACTGGACCGGGCCAAACTAAATGGAATAAAAATTCTCGTTGGTCCTACAGATAGGTTTACTATCCAAATAAGTAACTTACATAAATAAGGTAAATGCATCAATCCAACCTTACATTAACGCAATTAACCTTTTATGAAAATTAAAACGATTCACCGTAATGACATATTTAAGCACACATTATATCATAATGTAGGTACTAATTTATTTAACATCGCCAATGTATTCTCAAATATTTTTACTTGAAAATCTGTAAATATTGCCCCGAGCTCGGAGCTCCTCCATGCATTGTCACAATACTAACCTAACCTAACCTAACCGAATTAAGACCTAATAGATACAAACTATTATAGGCTGGCCTTTATTTGGGTCAACGTATAATTGTTAGCCTCGCCATCCAGCGAGACAATGCGGTCAACCATCTGGGCACTTTTAATAGTACTGGGGACCTGCGACAAATTTATTCTATCATTAAATCTTTAGGGTAGTTTTTGTATAATTTAGTTCGTTTTAATTAGTTAAGATTTGTATTTTTTAATTTGTTGTTATTTACAGAATAAATCACTGTTAGTCTTAACCAACTATTATTATGGTCTGAGGTCTGAGGAACCCGTAGACCTAGCGAACTAGGCACTTTTTCTATTGAAGAATTGTCTAATAATCTAGCCGTTTAAATTGCCAGCTAATTTTACCATCCCGCCGCGACATATATACAAAATTATGACTAGAACACAAAATAAAAAACGGCCCTCCACGGCTAGGTTTCACTTTTTATCCACATAAAATAAAAGATCGTATTATTTAAAAAATATATATTTTAAAGTAGATGCATACGCAAATATGTAGATTAGTTAATAAAAAAAAAAAAAAAAATTTTTCTTAATAAATATGTACATATTGTATCTTATGACTATTAAGGACGACTACGAAGGAGGAAGACTGTAACCTAAGAGAGTTTAGGTTTTATATAAGTTCTGTATTTTTTAAATAGATAATGTTAGTAGGAACATACTGCATTTGAACGTGTTTTAGAATAAGTGAAAATAATTATCAACATCTAATAATCGTCATATTCTATGAGCAATACATTTATCTTTGATCTCGGAATGAGTTAGGGTCCTACGTTAAGGGTTGTGTAATCAAGGCTTATGACACTAGTTGCCTTCTACGACCGACACCTGCCTGTCGGATACCGCACGACCAATAAGCTGAAATTGTAAAGATTTCAAGCAAGGGGATAGGTGCTTGTAGTAGTAATGGGGAACAAAGCTATTCATATTCTAGTTATATGATGGCTCCTATTTAAAATGATTTTTTAAGGGTAGGTGGTAGGGTACCACGCGAACGAAGTCGCGCCAATTGGTATCTATACAACAATCCTGTACGGGTATAATTTCAGAACGGCTAATCATTATTTTTTGTAGGATTTATAATTGTCGTATCTATAAAGACAAAAAGGGTAGCTGGGGGTAGGGTACCTGTAGGGTCGATGTAGAATAGGTTTATGGTAGGTGTAATGTAGGAGTAGGACACGAAGTCGCGCCGAGCCAGCCAGTAATTTATAACATCTAACTTTGCGTTTACATCAAACGACAGGCGAACGCTCTAAGTGTAGTATGTAAAGAGGTAAAGCGTTCTTCTAATCACGCTTTGTTCCAAGTATACATAAAAACAATGTCAGGGCGATCAAAGCAACGCGCGAATGCTCGCAAGCATTCACTCGCTTGGTGTAAAGTTTAGTAAACCCACAGAGATAAGATAATTCTTGAGCGCTGCATTTTAGGATTTTATCATGCTAATATCTATATAAAAGCTTATGACTGCAATAAGCAATGATTCTTTTCTGAGTTATGTACATAAGTTGAATACTAATGGATTAGGGATTTCGCCTCCCTTTGTGTGTTCTACCGCTTGTATAACAGTGTTTGTTCTGAAGAACTGTTTGACATGATGCCTACAGCTATATTCTATCGTCGCGCCGCTTCAATTCGACAGGGAGTTCATCCTCACGCCTTGGAGCCAAATTGGTCGCGAACTGTGCGGTTCCAAAAGAAGAGAGTACAACATGGAGTTCTTCAAGAAAGGGGTTAAAAGGTTTTTACGGAGTCGGCAACGCGTGGGTGATGCCCCTGGTATTGCAAACGTCAATAGGCTGCGGTGGCTGCTTACCATCAGGCAGGCCGCAAGCTTGTTTGCCACCTTAGTGGTATAAAAAAAAAGAAGACTAACCGAAGATCTTACAGTGAGGGAAGAACATCGGGATCAAACCTGCACATTCAGGAGACTGGATGTGTAACCATGATCCAATCTGGTCAGGTTCCCCTGGTAGCAGGGTCACGGAGGTCAGTGGGCAGTCGCTCAACTGTAATTACCTGGTCTCCCAAATCCTAGATCATGGTCAAGGCGGACCCCAGGCCCTCTTGCGCGAGGGTACAACCGGGACATAAACGCAAAGATGTTATTTTTTATCTATATGTAAGCTTAAATATCGATCGCACAAACACAATCTATGATTAAGCTTAAAATACATATATTTAATTGACAATGGTGAGTCCCATTCTAACTATCAGGACCTATATTTAAGTATTGAGGCCAAACATATTGAAATGTAATTGAAACTTTTAATCATTTTAAATGGGAATACGTAGAATACAATGCATTAATAATCTACTATAAAATTATAATACAGAAACATTCAGCATTTACGTCTATTGCTGTTGCTTGTTTTATGCAAATAGATAAGAGCTTTATCCGGAACTTCGTCCGCGTTGGTTTCAACAACTCAACTCTTCAACTCTATTTCAAACTGAATGCATACTTGATCAGGTGGTATTTGTAAAGCCTGAGAAGTCCGCCTGGGTGAGTACAACCCTGTTGTGTTCCAGTTTGAAGGATAAGTTAGCCAGCGCTATTTGAAATAGAATTGTTTGGCTGCGGTATTCCGTAAGGTGGACGTTCCAATTCGAACAGGATACGCCCCTATGCGATACTTCTCTTAAATTTTCGTTTTCGATCTTCACTTTCTCGATAAGCCTTATGCATTTTGAGGTCATAAATGACACCCGGCACGTTCCGCCATTTTGCCCAAGCCGCGGATATTAGGACTTTGACGTCGCTGTCGATGACCCTGATTACACTGAGTACCCCAGGTATACAGACAGGACCTGCCTCGTGCGCTGCCGCATCTACTCCTATGTGGACGGGTCTTCCAATCGATCTGGGTAGCGCTCCTGCCACTCTTGTAGGTGATCAGATGATCAAAATTCTGTTGGAAAAACTTCTGTTGGAGAATTCCATCCCCTTCATCGTTTACGTTCCCAAAATTAAAACCACCATAAACACGCCCAAACTCTTCACACAACCGTCACGTCACGTCACGGCCCTTTGATAAGCTCTCCCATAACCTTAAGGCATTCGGTTATACGCTTTAAGTCCAAGACACTCGGAACTCTTTGGAGAGTACTACCGTCACGCCGTTGTCCCTCGGAGAGCCCGCATACGTAAGCTTGTATCAGTTATATTGCGAGACCTGCTTCGTTTTCACCGAGTCTCCTGCTGGAACGCCACTGCCATCTTCCGCCTGACACATCGGCCAGTCCCGTGCCCTTCCGGGTGACGCGGCAACGTTCACGTCGCTAAGCGGGCTTTCTTTTGGGCACGTCTTTAATCGGGTACTGAATCTTGTTGCCCATAAGTTACATAATATTTAGCATCGACTGTACCCTTTACAAATAAAGTATACGGCCTTATATTTATTATGTATTTGTAATACCAGTACTATATTAGATAATACAGGAAAGGCATTACGACATGGTTCACGCATCTACAGCTATGAAATTCATTCCAAATTAAACGTTTACGTTACTTCTTTTGTTGATAGAGCAGAGATTGTTGTCATATGCTGTCTATTCCTAATCAGTCCATGATGTGATCAATAGCAGTTGTGTAGGATGTACAATGTTTAGAATCGCGAATACGAAAAATAACGATTATCGAAAACGTTAAAAAATTCGACTATCCCAATTAAATTGCTACCTACATGATCAATAGAACATATGGTTGGTAAAAGTTAAAATAATATTGTAATAAAGTAGCTAGTTAATTGTTTTTATTTAGGTATGTAAGTTTAAGTAGTTCTAACAAAAATCGTAAGAAGCGCACGATTCACAAGATCCGTCATCATGAAAGTAAAGTCTAGTCTAATGAAATGGCTGAGTGGTTTCTTGTACTATACGTAACTTCAGTCGACTTGCCGGTCGCTTGGAGTTAGCGATACATTGAATAGTTATTTTGACGTTTCCAGATTCCCAGAGTACCATACCTTCAATGGAAATAGTTGTAGAAGGCATATTATGTGTTAGAAAGGGACAGGGAGTGCGGAATTCGTGCGCTAGAGAGAGACGCCACGGCGGTTAGTGCAGGTTCAACGATCTGCTCGCGCGCAGTTTGTTGAACTGCAATCACTGCTTTGGAAAATTGTTAGGGCTATCATTGAATTTATATAAAGAACAAGATGTTGTAAAGATAGTTCCATTTCACATGACTAACAGATAAATTTCGCTTTATTAATGTCTAAAACTATAATTTTTCGCAAACTTATAAACAATTGATAAGAGTAAGTATATGTTTTGTTATTATGTTTAAAATTGGACACAAACGTATCACAAACTTAAAAACCAATACTCAATAAATGTAGAGTCTTTAACAAAAATGTGAACCGCAATATCACAACTGCAATCAAGTCTTGTCGCTGTAATATAAATTATACAATATCAATAGTCGTTTATAAATAGTAACACAATTGCGACATATAAATAATTCGCGCGCAACCCTGCCCGCGTCTCCCACAGCGCTCCCTTTCTCGCGTAAGGCCTAGAGTGGGACAAACCATTCGCGGAAGAAAGCACCGCGATAGTTGCGTAACTTGTAACTTTATCGACAATCACCGTACTATACGCGCACGAACGCTCATTTATATGATTCCCACTTACAGACCATTATAGGTCTGTGTGCAAAAAGGTCCGCCAGCAGAACTCGGTACGATACTGATTGGAGCAAGCAAGACACTAAGCAAAATACCATTCGTGATATCTGTATTTCGCAACGAATAGCGATAAGTTTGTGCTGCTCGAGTGTAAAACGATAGGTCATAAGCCCTAGTACGAGTATTACGTACTTCATCCACTTACTTAATATTAATACGGATGTGGGTCGTTGATGTCTTTTGTATGGGCAAAAAACGTTTTAATGTTCAATTCAAAAGTAATTAGATAGAAATTTGTAATTATAGATAATTACCGCTAAGAAGAACTTACAGTAAAACTTGTCGTCAGCCTATGTGTATTTTTAAAGCCATATAAAATATGAAAAAGGTGACATTTGACAATGCCCTCGCGAGCTTGTTCCTATTGCCTAGAGACATACAAATTCTGTGTTTTAACAGCTCAGAAAGAATTGCTGATTTGACTTGCAGTCAAATACCGTGTTCACAGAGCAAAAAAGTCTATAGCTAACTTTCCAATTTTTTGTCTGTCATGCGGTAGAGTGACGATTTGCGAAAAGCTTCAGGTTGATGCTGGATGCCGCGAGCCGAGGACAGGGTGCAATGGCATAGGAGGCCTATGTCCAGCAGTGGACTAACAAAAGTGTAGGCTAATGTAAGGAAAATAATGAATTAAAGTTACCTACCTACCCACCTATAGATTACGAAAAACAAGAGGTTTGTAGAGAGAGACGATTTTTAAAACCCACTAATAAATTTATAAGACGGTGAGCTGTTTTGACGTAAATAGCAAATTGTATTGAATTTACCACTCTCATATTTAGACAAAAACCTTTAGTTGACGCCACAAAATACAATGGCTAAATTTGTGCAACATCTACAGCGACAGCATGTGGGAAGTGCAGACTTGAATCACTTACCTACACAAAGAGGTGAGACCTAAAACAAAATAGCTGTTAAATTTATTTATAGTCAACATGCTTTGAGCTTCAAACTAGTATCGTATTACTAAGATTAGCGAGAGAGGTAAACAAGGGTTTCTAAAGCGGAAAGTATAACGGAGTAGAAACTTTGTTATAACTTTATAAGTATTGTATTGGAAGGTTATTGAATCTCACCGCTACCCTCAGTTTTGCTACCAATCAATTTGAGCTTCGAAACGTAGCCTGTTAGGCCACAAACCGAAGCCATAACTAGTAAACCAATTTCTAATGACAAATCTTAATAAAATATCTCGTGTCTTTCTTCGTCATCACAGCCCAAATACTCCCTGCTAGACTTAGGACCTCTCCGACAGTAGGGGGAGCTTAATCTTAGCGCTTACCTTAGCAATCACAAAATTTTTGGAAATATCTATATTGAGTAATTGAGTACAATTGTATAGTATAGAAGAGGTATAGAAGAGCGGGCACACCTAACATAGGCAAATATATTGCTTAACAGGTGGGTCCAACACCGATTATGTACCCTAGATTAAGGAAAGGAAAATAAAAATTTATTTATTTATTATTATTATTATTACTCGCATAATCTCCACGCTTGGCACGTGTTGGAAATCGCAGTATTATAAATATGACAATGGAAACTGCACATCTCAACCTAAGGGGTTAGTGCTATTCTTCTCTGCCGGACAACCCACGGCCAACACGGTGTATTTATTGCACGTGCAAAATTACAAAATACGATGATAATAAAATACGTAAATATTTTTCAAATACACTTGCACGTAAACGGGACATTACGTAACAGATTTTTAAATAGACAGTCGAGCTTTTTGTTTACACTGAAAAAATATTAGTAGGTACATTATGATCAAGTGTGCTATATTGTCAGGCAAGCACGCATAGGTACACCAAGAGTGTAATGATCAAGTAATGGTCAATGCACACACGTTTCATACGACCTACTTCAACACACTTGCGATGAACAATGAATAAAAAGTCATCCATCTGGAAACAAGATGGCGCGACGTGACCACGTCTCTGTTTGACTTCCTTTAGAAGGTTTTCTAGTCATCAGGGTGGGATGCCACAAAGACAGAAACATCCCTAATATAAGTAACCTACATGCATTGAATTGGCAAAATATTAAACTTTTAAAAAGAGGTTTGCAAATATCCTCAAATTTTGCAAAAATGTACGTATACACTTTTTGCACTTTAAAAGCTTCCACGTCAACCGAGTTGCCCCCAAACTATCAATACATAACTCAAAACCGATGACACGTAACCGGGTAGAGATTGTCTATCTTAGGGCAAACACAAATCGGTTTAGTTTTGAGCGTACCTATATGCTGCTTGAAAATATTTTTCAAATTTTAAAATTAATACTAACACTTAGATTTTAAGATCATTACTAACAAAATATTAAATAAATATAAATAAATAAGTACTTTATTTTCTTTATTTATTTTCAACAATTTAAATAAAAAATATACACAGTATGAAAAACAAACTATAAAAATTATGTGTTTTTTACAATGCATACATAAATAATAAATATTATAAACAACATACGCGCGAGTATACATCAACATACTGACGATACACCTTTAGAACGGTACTTCTGGACGGTACTCCAGGAGTACCGCCTTCTGTATCTGGCTCTTGACCCAACCATCTGCTACTCTCTCTTAAGGAGTTAGTCGAGGCTCTTTGCCATGAGACCGTTCACTGAAACGACTATCGGAACAATGATCGTCGAATCCACATCCCACATGGCGGACACCTCATGAGCTAAGTAAAGGTACTTACTCTGTTTGTCATTCTCAGTGTTCACAAGGTTTCCGCCATGCTGGATGGTGATATCAACCAGCACTGCACGGCGCTTCGATCGATCTGTATGCACGATATCAGATCCATTGGCTATAATAGTCCTGATCGTAATCACAGATCGATCCACGTAGAGCGTGACACGACCATTTTTAAAAACTGGCGCTACCATATATTTATAATATGGCATCTCAGACTCCACAATTTTGTTGGAAACACACAAACTACATATGTTTATATAAACAATGCACAAAATAAAACTTAACTATTATTATAAAAGCAAGGAAATTATATAGAAAAGTATGGACTTTAGAAGTTTTGGAATTGTGGAATTGTCGTGTGTAAAATTAATTATGCCATTATCTAAGTGGGGCCGGCGCATGTCTTTTCTTCTTCGCTGAATTATTTACTACACCTGCATTGCCACTAATATAATAGGATTACGGTAAGTCCGCATTGACTGACAGTAGTAAAAATTATAAAATGTGGATATGGCAATAATCTGGGGATAATCTGTCCTTGTCAGTCCTTGTCAGTCCTTCTTGTAAACATTCAGTTATTTGTTCACGATTAGCTTGAACTTTTGTCTAAATTATTAATCTTGGTGAAAATTATCTCCCGCACTTCCTTTTTAATTGCTTTACCCATTATTTAATAATATTTTTCTAACTTTACGAAAATAACACTACTACAGAAATCAAATTGGTTTTTGACTTTTATTAATGACGTTCTATGACGGATAAAGAACTTGGCATAAGTTGCCATACAGAGTTTTTTTTTAATATGCGATTTGGACTTAGCGTGGACTTATTATATGTGTTTTCTTGTAAATGTAGCTGTAGATGAAGAGTTTTAAACGTCGTATGGGATCCACGACAGATGGGGCTCAATTGAGAGGCTATCGCCGTATCAGTGATACTGGCCCCCCGGGTAATAGGGACTCCCAAACGTGTTAGCAAAAATTCGTAAAATGTTATTAACATTCTCGTCAAACTCTTAGACCGAACCTAATTCCCGGGAAATAAAATTGTTCAATAGAGCATTTCAGACTAAGTAGCGTCGGAGGCCCCCCTTCGCCAAACGAAGCAATTGAAATCAAGTGATGCGATCCGTTTCATTTTCCTTTCGTTTAATCTACTAACATTTTATTGAAACATTTTACTGATTTAACTTTTATTAAAATCGCACAAGGTTTTTATAAAGCCAAGTGTACAAGGGCAAATGTACTAAAAATTTCAAGTTCGCCTCGCTCGTATCGCAGACCACTCCAGCTTTTAATAGTCTGTCACCAAAACGTAGTGCTCGCTGGGCTTGCTTTTTCAGTGATTAATGTTATTTTTATTATTAAAACTCGAATTTATGAGCTCGCTGTATAAACAGGAATTAAGTTACATACTTATTAGCATACCCCCCCCCCCCCACCCCCACTAGGGGGGCTCCCACAAAAATAGATACGGGGCCCCAGTAAGGCAAGTGACATTACTGACTCAATTACGAAGCTTTAATTGTGTAGTAGCTGCTTATTTCTGCAAACTAACTATGGCAGGGCAGTACTTAGGTAGCTTAACTGAATTTTATTCTCATTTTCATTCCCGTTTTATTGTAGGCGAACTTGCTTGACATACGTACTATTTCAAAGAAAAGGTAATCTGGCTACGCTAGGCTTCCCCAAAATAATTAAGCTTAAAAGCTTGAATTTCTCGTGTAATAGTACTTGTATTATATGCTCCAAACTGTGATTATTTGAACCTATGATTATTCGCTTGAAAGCTCTTCCCTATTTGGTCAGCCTGCCTGTTACTTTCGCGGGTATGTTCCCAGCGGCACCCTCGTGGGCACGGATCACGGAACCCGTTAGGATTCAACCACGACTTTATGTGAAGATGTACCCATCACAGCAAGAATTTTTATCACCATTTAGTATATAATTATTAAGTTCATTTCTGAGCTGTGTCCCACAAATGACTCTGTTAGATGATTTTTTTTATTAATACAACATTAACATTACCAAAAAAAATTGTGGAAGGACTATCAAGCCCGAGTAATTCGACTAGGTAGCAAAATGTTGAATTAATTAAGTACTTTATTTATATAAGTAGTATTTTTATTTATACTTATTATAAGTGGATATTATTCCCCGAAAATTTTGTCTATTGGCGACGGGTGACCCGGTTGTCTCCCTTTACTATTTAAATGATATGGGATTTAAGCGTTATTAGTGAGTTTGCGCCAACCTATATGACATTTTGTAAATAAAAATAAAGGTAATAAATATTGTATAGACCTACCCTGGCGGGATTTGAAGTAGCTAAGCTCCATTGCTATCGAAACATAACAAGTAACTTCTAAAAACCAACCTGGATACGGACGGGGCCTATGCCCTTGATACAGTTTCATAACCAGTGATTTGCTGTAGCCAATGGTTGTTCGAGGATGAATAATGTCGTTCCACCTAACCACCACTTTATTTGTCTCTTTCAGGTGGGTTGTCTGTTCGTGGGTAACTGAGTTCTTTATTTCACGCAAAAGTTTTCAGAGTAGGTACAGACTATGTTTACAATTAAGTATACATGCCCATATTTTGTTAGTATAATTTTTAGGGGTTAGTATGACGTTAAAGCTTTTTAGATTTGGCCTTTTTGTGAACCCAACGTTGTGACAGTGACCCTGTTGTCCCCAGAGCCGCAGTACCCGGCGGACAGCGCGAGCGCAGGCACAAAGGCCGCGGCGCCTTGCAAGGTCTGTGGGGACAAGGCCTCCGGGTACCACTACGGGGTGACCTCCTGCGAGGGCTGCAAGGTACCGCACCACTATTGTAACCACAGTACCACCCATGCTTTAATGCAACCACCACACCACCGCGCAACACCACCATACAATAATTACTACGGCACCATAATTATCTGGTTACATCATATTCGTACAAGACAAATAGAAATACACAATCCTTCCGGTTCACACCCTCTATCTGGGGGATTCCGATTGAAAAATAAGACAAATAGAAATACAAAATCCTTCCGGTTCAACCCTTCTATTTGAGGAATTCCAATTGAAAAAAAATATCTATATAACAAGCTTTTATCGCGCGGTCATAATCAGCAGTGATCGGAGTAGGTAGAGCTATTTTGGGACATGCCCGGAATACCGGGATTTAAAAAGTACTTTTTGAAGTTGATAATACCTACGTTTTAAAAAGCTTTTCACGGTCTTAGGGAGAGAAGAAATTCCCTCTCACTTTCCCCGCCCCACTACTTAAGAGACCACTACTTTTGGTGTTAGCAAAATATAAACTTAATTCTGTACAAAAATGTATGTTCGACAACGGCGTGCGCTCACTGGCTTACATAAAACAAGCCATATTTCTTTTAACTTTACATATTAAAATCAGTTTTTATTTGTTGAAATCCCGACATTGTAGTTAAGGTAACGGGGTATGTCTCTCTCGGTTCAAGCTCTACCTGTTCCGATCGTTGATGAAGACTAATGTCAAATCAAACGAGCCCAAACCCGATGTGGTTAACATGAGTAGTTTAGGAGTTCCTATGGCCACCTTCCGTCTCCATCATCAGATCAGCTCGATGGCATCATAACATTGCATTGTCACCGAACTGACATAAGAGAGTACGCAAAATTTTAGCTCAATCAAAAACCGGGATGTAGGTGTTTAATTTGCAAGATTTGATTACGAACATCCACCGGGTCAAGTGAATCTAAATTAATAGCTGCCTATCCTGGAGTGGAGAGATGCAGAGAGGAGCGTAGCGGAACGGAGCTGTGACAATATTAAAAAATCACTGAAGTGGAGCGGATATTTATTATATAATTATTTGCATTACCATTGGTTAAAATTGGGACGGTCCGCTCCGCTCAGCTCCAGCAAACTGGAAGCCAAATCTTGTAAAAAAATTATGAACGAAAATATTAATAAAGATATTAATTAAGTAGCAATACATCTTTTTGATGTTAACCTACTCTGTGATATAAACCTACTGTTGACGGACGATCACCGAGTTCAAACTAATGGAATCCAAATGCGTTTTCCATTCCTTCCAATGGGAAATTTCCTAGTGGGAACAACTGAAACCAATGCGCGATTGCACACAAAATTAGGCGACGCTTAAGTTGATTTAAGATACCTATTCCTAACAAGAAAGTTTGCACCAACACCAACCTAAGTGGAAACTAAACTCGCTAAGTTACTCTTAACATTATGACCCCGAAATGCTTAGGAACATCTAGGCGCCGAATTAAGAGTCGCCTAAGTTGTGTGCAATCAGGCATAAGAGCATTATCGCAGTGTAGCATACAAAAAATTCAAACCTAATTCATACCTTGTGGAAGATAGTAATGATCATTATTTGACGTAACTGTGATAACCAAAACTTGCACTAGATCTTGTATGTATGTGTCTAAAATCATTATTGCTTAATAAAAAATACAGGAGTAACAAAAGTAGAATTTTACATAGTAAAGGCGGGCTTCTCCCACAATGGGATTTCTTCCAGCCAACCTTATACCCTCTGAAAGGAGATCTAAGAAGTAGTGGAGGCAATATTGAGCTCTTAAATTAAATTACATTTAAGTCTACATCTAATTATTTGAACTTTAATGTTTAATTTAGTATATAGGTAGTCTTCTAAATATATAATAATATAACATATATAAATATATATACTATACATATACTATATAAATAAATATAATACTAAATATATAAAATAAGCTCTATTGACTGCTGAAAAAATTTCTTCAGTTCTCTGAAGGATAGCTGTGTTCAAACATTATGAATGTCACCTGGCAGAGAGGCTTACAGGTGCGCTGCATATAATCGAAAATATTTCTCATAAACGACTGAGCTATAAGTGGGAATTGCCAGTTGCAGTTCCCTGCGAGGGCGCAAATGAGGATTTGCCGATGGGCGGAAATAGAATATCTCGCGGAGATACAGAGGGGCTGTGAATAATGTTATACGTATGTATAGTACATGGCACTCGAGTCCTGGAGCTCTATGATTGTGGTGTCGAAGATTAACTTTGGTAGAACAACAGCCTTTAGTTTTGTTATAAAACGTTGGCTACTAATCACAATAGCTTGGGACTTGGAAGCACTGACCTTCAGACCAAAGTCTTTAGCCCGGCAGTCAACTCGATAAAGATCTCCGTTAAGCATGCTAATGGCATCATTCAGGTTAGACAGTGGAGAAGATGTGTACAATTGTAGATCATCAGCATAAAGTTGAAAGGAGGAGGTCAAAGAAGAAGTAATGACATTAATAAATAGAGAGAAAAGGATGGATGAGAAAATTCCACCTTAGGGTAAGTACTCCAACCGAAATTGAAACTGTACCCATTTGGACCCGATCCTGCAGGAACGTGTGAAACCAGGACAGAGTATTCGCGGACATGTTAAGTGTTCTGAGCACAGCCAGCAATATGTCATAGTCGACCGTGTCAAACGCACAACAAAAATAAAAAAGTGCGAGCCCGTTAGCACCTTCCTCTCGATGTTCGTGATTGCGACTCTAGTGCTGTGCCCCGAACGAAACCCCGACTGGTATCGGTTTAGCAGGTCAAAACCTCGATAATATGGACCATCGTCCCACCACGTTGATATAACGTATTTATAGAGACGTAAGATTGTTAAACGGGAGAATATTACATTACACGTCACACCATATTATTTATTTTATACTCTCTAACAAGTCAACTAAAGTTCCTATTACATACATGGATACCGCATTATTTATTTCCATCAAACGCAGTGCACATCCATCCATACCTCCATTTACGTATGCACGCAAGTGTAGGGAACAGGAACTGATAGTTCAGTCTGTAACAAATAATAGTAAAAATCATTTTGTATGTGTTCATCTATGTACACAACCTTATTATTACCATAGAACATGCTCACTGTCTTCAAGTATTCGTCTAGTGTAATAAAACTAGGTACTTACAAGTATTTATTTTATAATTATGCATTTAAAAGTTCCTATTTATAAACTACTTTCCCGTCAAACCGCCATGAAAGTTAGGAATGGCAAGACAAAAGTCTCATGTTACTTGCAGCAAACCATACAACGTAGTTTAGCAGTTGTTTCTATACAAGAAACAGATTATGTACATATGTGAATATAAATATGCACGTTTAATAATAGATAGTTGACAAAAAATATGCACGTTTCATCTATTTTCGGTGTAGGCGACGCTCAGTGATTAGTACACGATAGAATAACTGAGCTCGTCCGAATGATCACATTAACTTTTTAACATTTCGCGCACTATGTACTTTTCCACGTAAATAATAACTGTATCCGACCGTTTTACTAGGCCAACGAAATGAAATATGCTGTTTCACTTCTTTAATTAATTTTCTTATTTATAGGGTTTCTTCCGGAGGAGCATTCAGAAACAAATCGAATACCGGTGTTTGAGAGACGGAAAGTGTATCGTAATAAGGCTCAACAGGAACCGGTGCCAATACTGCCGGTTCAAAAAGTGCTTGGCTGTGGGAATGAGTCGGGACTGTAAGTATTTCAGCCTTTCTGTTGTTCTGTTTTAACATATTTATGAGTAATCGTATATACAACCAAAGAGCACAAAAACTCAATCGCACTCTGTAAACTTTGCCTCAAGTACAATTTATCGGAGTTCGATTTCTCTTTGTTCCGGAGATAAGTAAGAAATATAAAACTAATAACAGCGAAGGTCCTACAGAACGATTTCTAAACAATAAGTGGAATTTATTTATTAGTTTATCGGTGCAGTGTATTGTATTGCTCTCCCCTAGAAGGCGGCGGGGAGCGCCGGCGCGGAGCGTCCCGCCTCTGCTTGCAACACACTTAATTTTCTATCAGTCTGTAGGTAGACTGAATTAAAGTACGGCGCGAAACCAGCTGTGACTAGGAACGAAAGTACCTTCATTCGCGATCTGTTCGGCGACACTCGCTCACGCTTCTTAACGACCTAATATCGGTCGAACAAACATTCGCGGCTATAAATAAGTTTTTTGAATTGCAACGGCCGACACCGTGTAAAGGTAAGCAGCGTTAACAGAAACGCTTTTAGGGAACTTTTAGAAATTTTAAAGACGCACTCGCCGGTGTCGTGCGTGAATAAATGATCGCGAAAATAGATCAACGAACGAATTAAGTACCTACATCGGGCCACCTATTTTCCAATTGAACAGTCGAGCCCCCAATACGGATCGCCGATGCAGTTAGATGCATCAGTCCAATTCGTTGACATACATCGGCGAGCGGGCACGTAGTCACTCATGGATATTTCTGCAGCGGTGAGATACGGGCGGGTCCCGAAGAGATCGAGAGAAGTCGTGAGTGGAGACAGCATGGCGGGGTTGCCACGAGGTGCGCCGGGGTTGCTGGCGGCGGCCGCGGAGCCGCTTCGCCACGGGCTCGTGAAAGTGGTGACGGCCGCACACCGCGCCAACAACTCCTACACGGACGAGCTGAGGCGCAACTTCGACGGGAACACCATACTGCTCAAGATCGAGGACTCGGAGCCAGAAGGTAAGCAGGCGGCCCGGCCCCCAATTTTGAATACCGAATAAACGGGAGATCGTTAGCTACCGCTTACGGACGCATTTACACAATACATGTGAATACGGCCATTAAGATGTGCCTTTTGTGATTTCTAAAGTGTTTACACGATACTGTTACGTACTTAGATATTTTAATGTGTATGGCAAACTCCGGCGAAGCGCTGTAGGGTGCGTCCGAATCTCGCGAATGCCCAGTTGCAGCAACGGCTCGCGGTCTGTTGCCGCAACAGCGTTTCGTTGCGCATTTACTAGATTTGCAACTTCGCACAACTCGCCGAGTCGTGATTTCGAGCTGAAAAACACAACTACAACCCACATAAAATAAAAATCAACGATTTGAAAGTTCCAGCCAGAGATTATACAAACAAGACGTTCAAAAGACATTGTTTGTGTTAATTCGTCGTTATTCACCGTCCTACCAAATTATATCGCGATCGGTTCAGTGTTATCTCACTGTAAAATAAATAAACAGATTGTCCTCTTGTATTTGATATATTTAAGGTGGTTCGGCACCCATAATAAATTTCTCTTCCCATGCTTTCATTCATTTGAGTGTTTAGTAATTGTATTGTAGTTTGTACTCTTATAATAATAATATAATCATAAGAATAAAATCTTTATTGCAGGCATAAAAACCCCATATACAATATACAATTACAAATAAAATAGGTAAATGTATTCATTCATACATAATTTTTTCTATTTTGTTTTATATTTTATAATGTAGAAATCCAATTTACGCTCAATTTGATACATTTACGAATGGCCAATTGCATAAACATACATTCCAAACGGTGAACTCGTGAAGGAATGTTCATAAAGGGTTACAAAAATTTGTACGGAAAACGTACCACTTTAAACGCACCTTATAGGCCCGTTGCGAATTAAATTCTTTGTCAACTTTCCGTTAGGTAACCCTACCTTCTGAGCTAAGGATCTTACCTAAGAGACTTTATACCGGTATCGGAACCTAACTCAACTTACTTTTGTGTCAGTTATTAAAGCCACTCAAAGTATAATAATATAGTTACCATTTAATAATAAGTATCCCTACCTATCCCAGTTCCTAGATTTATCAGATCAGTTTTGGATGAAATATCATACATCAATCATCGAGTATTTTAAACGTGAAAACCCGCTATATTCAGCGAACCTTTTATCACGAATTAAACTGAAAATAATGCATTTACGTGTCAAGCCGGATATCGGGAGGTGTTTGTGTGCGTGATTTTTGACATGTTGACACGAAAAACGTTATATTTCGTAAAACGTTAAGCATATTGAAAGCTTAGATTGTTGAATGATTTCTGGCTATTAATAACAAACACACGAGTTAGTTATTTTGACTTAAAAAATTTAATGCATGAAAAAATAACATGTGAGTAGATTACCACGGCTTTTTGGGTTACATTATTAGAAAATCAAAACTTAACTGAACAAATTTGGAAAGGACTACCAAATTATTTTAAAAATAACTCGTGGTCATTTCATCGAATGTTCAACTGACCAAAGTCTGAAATACCACCGTGTAAATTATCTAACACACTATTGACTAAGACGTTTAAAGGCTAAATTATTATTTATAAACTAGTTTAATCGGTTTTTAATAAGTTAATCAGCGAATAACCCCCATTAATTGGTTCCGCGCTACTGCCGCGGCACTCTCGCTTCGCTCACTCATCTCGTGCGCGTTCATTCTTAACAACTAATGTGCTCGTCGCGTCGTTCCTCGTTGACCTAATAACGTTTTATACAGTGTCTGGCCTAGAACCGGGGCAAATATTATAAACGGAGGCTCTATAGGTCACCAGTAACTAAATCATCATGCTCCCAACTAATTAAAATCAAAACTAAACTATTTTTTCTAACAAATTTTATTTATTTATTTTCGGAAGACTTACAGCTATAACATTGCAATTTATATTGTATACAGTTAACAGGAAGCCAATTACAAGTCTCCACCTGTAGGTAACAAAATTATGTGTAATGCGGAAAGCCTTCATAACAGTAAATTCAATGTAATGCAAACAAAACAATACTTCCACTCAACTTGGTCATGTTCATTCTGCATCGGAGCTACTCGGAATGTCTCGTTGACATTTTATGTATTGTGTCCCGTACCACGACATTGACAATGTTAGCGATAATATCGTTTTGCAATAATCACTGATTATGAATCGTAATTTTAAATTGTAAATGTAATGTATGGGTTTTTTTTAACTAAAATCTATTCAGAAAAAATACCAATACTCTAGAGAGTCTCTATTTTCAATATTAGCCCCGGTTCTAGGCCACATACTGTATATTCGGTTTTGTGACAAGGAAACTTTTATGAAGCATTTCACCAACGAATTAATGAAATATGTGCAAAAAGACGTGGGTTTTTATCGATTATTGGCTGAGCTTATAAAGGAGATAAATATAAACACAGTATCCATTGTAAAAATACGGAATAGGGAATCTTTGCCCTAGAAAAGGCAAAAACGTGGATGGTCTGTAAAATATTGAAAATATTTTGCAAAATATTACAGAGTAACCGTAATCTAATCTTAATCTTTAACAGGCTATTGCTAGTATTTTTTTCTCTGTGCTATTGCCAACAATATATGATTTAAAATTGTAAGTCTGATACCAGTATTTTTTTAAATTACGTACTATTCTGAGGCGCTATTATTTTAGACTGATACATTATTTTTAATCAAAAGTTTTGAACAGATTTGCGGTAAAAAATCACGATATACTCTCAATGTAACTATGCAACTAGTTAAATTAATAATTACTGATTTTGATTTATAACCCGTGACCTCTGAGAACTCTCTCTCTGCAAAACTGAGGAATAGAAACAGAACACTGCGAAAGAAATATTTTTTGTGATTATAAAATTTGAGGATGACTTGATACTTAACAGGTATATCTAGCAACTTTTAATCAATCAGATCAGATCAATTTACCGATGATGAATCCCGAGGTGGAGGCTTGAAAATAATTGTTAAAAAATTAATAGAAGCACAGGGGTTTCCAAAGTGTGCGCCGTGGAGAGGAAGGAGGGGCGCTGTGAGGCGCTCCCATCTTCTCGTCTCGAAACGAAACTTAGATGTTCATTTGTACATATTAAATCATCATCGTCATATCAGCCGTCAGAGATCTCCACAAAGGGTATTGCGCCTTCCGCATTCAGCTACACCTGCGATCTTTACCAGATCGTCACTCGAGAACTTTCCTGCCCGGCCATCTGTTCTACGAGTGTGCCCTGCCCGCTTGGCAATCTTTCGATATATGGCGGTGACCTTAGTTCGCTTGCGGATCTCCTCATTCCTGATTAGCCCTAGCCAAGTAAAGCCCTTTCCATCGCCCTTTGCGCGACAGTGAGTTTTCTTATAAGGCCCACAGTGAGCCATAAAATAAATATTAAGAAAAACTTACTTTTTTGCACAGAATTAATTAATAATCGAGATTTAATTTTTAAAGCCATTGGCAAAGATTAGGTTTCTCGTCTCGGGATATTATACTTAATCTTGGGACAAGTTCGGGCATAATCTCGTGTGCATTCTCTCCGAGGAACGTCATCAACTGACGTTTCGCGGAAGAAAATGCTCAATGCCCCGCGCCCCGAACCCCCGCGTTCATCTACGAAAAATCACCCTCCCGCAAATACCGCAGGCGATATACCAGTTAAATTGTCGTCCTATAGTTCAGACAAACTAGAAGTGCATTATAGTAAGTTGAACTACCAAAGCGCAGCGGGTTCGCACTTCGCTCTTTATCACATAAATATTTGATATTTTAATACTCGACCGAGCAATTTGCGTACTTTATTGTGTACGTACAGCATCATCGCTACTGGTACTTGAGCCTTATCTTGTGCAGTTTAAAGTTTTATTTACAATGTTACGCTAGTGGCCAATGGCGACGAGGCTGCTAGCTCGACCACCGATCGCGCTACAGACGTCCGCGCATTCCTCTGGTACAACGTGGCACTGCGCATGACGCCGGGCGTTCAACAGGTGGTCGAGTTCGCCAAGAGGCTGCCTGGCTTCCACTCTCTGCCGCAGGACGACCAGCTCATACTAATAAAGGTAAATTGTCTGGACACATACTGTACACGGTCACAAACATATGATACACCGTCACAAACACAAACACAAACAGTACCAACAGCAACAGCGACTGTAGTGCGAAAATGCTCGGCGATGGCTTTGCTCTATCGGCGGATAAGCTTTCATTTCCGCTTCTTGAAGCGTCTGTTTATCGACGTTGTACCTAACATTGAATATGTTTATGTAAGTAACGATTTAAGTTTAGCAGCAGGAAAGCGGACCCTGGCGAAAGCCGGGATGACCGCGGATTGATAATACTTAATTACGGCCACTTAATTCTTTGTAGGTAAATTTTTGCCCAAGTTGTACAGCTCTGCGAAGTCTTCAAAATGCACTGTGAATTTTATTTTAGGTACTTATCTATAGTTTAATATTAAAAATTTTAGCCACCGACATGCACAGCTTAACTTATGGCTTGTCTGTGTGCGCTTGTGTGTCTATGGTTTTAATTATTTTATGTAAGCTATAAAGAGTTTATCTAAATATCTGTCTAATATTTTATTAAATAGATAGGCAGATAGTCTAGTAGATAGACTCGATAGTGTCTGCCTACCCCTAGGCGTGACTTTGTATGTACCTACGAGATTTTATACATGGACTTTAGTAAGATATTCGTAATGTGCTATACAAAGATACCGGGTTAGATTCCCGCACGTTGCAAACAATGAAAGAAATTAACGTTCATCAATTACATACATTCATCGCAATAATGTATTTGTAGAATTTGCCTGCTTAATGTGTGGGTGAAGAGTATGCCCGATTAACTTTTCCTTTCCCGAGCTATTTTTTCTATATGTTTGGTATACTACGAATTTAGAACATTTAATAAGCTAGCGACAAGAGATATACCTACGATAGCATAATTTATGCGATATATAAGTGTGAGGGTGTAAAAGGCTGTGTTGTCCTCAGCTGGGCTTCTTCGAGGTTTGGCTTACAAGAGCCTCCCGGCTGTCCAATGCAAATTGCATCGTTTTCGACGACGGCACCGCCATATCACAGACTCAGCTTGAAATTGTTTATGACGTAAGTAAAGTGGCACAAACTTATCTGGCCCGGTGGCCAAAACTTGAACTGAGTGTCGCAATTGAAATATCAATTCTAAATTAAACAACAGCGACGCCGACATTGGGTCAGATAAGTATGTGGCCGTGTACTGTACATACGTACATACTCTTTATTTGGGGTTATGGGCCCACTCGCTCTAACAGTTTGCCTATTCGAGGAAAGATGGGCCCAGTCGACGATTGGCATTTTTAAAGGTATGAACTGGGCCTATTGCCAATTTCGCTCGGACGAGTTGACACATAACCCAATATCTGTAACGTTGTTGGCGTGTGTACTTATTTCAGCTTGAAAAGGACCGGCAAAAATGTATGGACCCCTGCCTGTGTGACCAATAAAATAGCGATATGTCTTGGTTTCTTCAAACTATAACTTTTACTATGACGGGAAGTCTCAAATCACTGTGGGATTAAGTTATGGCCAAATAAAATAAAACTTCATATTGGGCCTAAGTATATGAACAAAAATAATACGAAAATATATTTCTAAGCATTTAGGTGTCACAAAAGCGGTGTCATAAAGTTATAACAAGTATAGTTTTCACCAATCACCATGCTGTGGTGATTGGTGCAATACTTTTCTTGTGCGGAATATTTGATGTCGACTTTGGTGTCGCCTCAACTTTATAATTCCATTGCAATATCTGAGAGTAATCAATTTTTTTTATGAATCAATAAAACAGTAAGAAATAAAAGATTTTGACATTTTTAACGTTGTACAAAAGAAAACTTTTCAAACGACATCATTGCTTGACGTTCTTGATTACATAGGCTGAACTGTCCGATCCTACTTTCATAGACTCACCATTCACCGTTTCACGTTTGATTTTCGAACCCACGAAACAAATGATGACCTAAAACTCGGATATTATACTAGCTTTAAGCATTTTACAAAGGGATGCCCGTAGGGATCTGTACTGTCTCCATACTATTGAATCTGAGCTTCGGTGACCTGTTTTCACTGCCTTTGCCGTTGGGACGCTCTCTTAGGGGAAACGTGGACAATAGGCCGGTTTTGATACACGGAAATACAGATGAGATCGAGTTATTAGCGAACACATGTTTAAAGTTAATACACGAATGGGGTCATAGGAACTGCCTCGCTATTACTAAAAGTATTATAGATTTTTGTAAACATTGCCGGAAGATGGTGTCCGAAACCGGTCGCAATTAATGAAAAGATTATAAATGTTATATTCAGTGGAGCTAGTGTATATTTATGCAATAGTAGTTTATGCAACTGTCATATAAAAGGGGCTATTATAACATGAGTGTTTTAATACCTAATTATATGCAGTTGCATACACTATTTTATCTACACTCAATTTTTAAGTTAAAATATCGTACCTATAATTTTCTCAACTTCGCTGGAAGTAAGCTGCGAGACAGTTCTGTTGTATCTACGCGTCGAGGATATTAAGCGGCGCGAAATTCACTTTACTACTTTCACATTTATCGATTTATTTGCTTAAAATAAGAAAAAACATTCATAAACACAAATTACAACAATTATTTAAAAAAATATTGTTTAGCGAGAAAATAATTACACAGAATATAAACAGGAAAATTTAAATTTTGAATTTGAATTTGTTAAAGACATCTAGGTATTCAGCCTACATTTCGCTTAGGTATTTTTAAACTTTTGATAAAAGTGTTTATCTACACACTCATAGCGTAATTTTCCAATTA
Organism: Blastobasis lacticolella; assembly: GCA_905147135.1. NCBI lineage: Eukaryota > Metazoa > Arthropoda > Insecta > Lepidoptera > Blastobasidae > Blastobasis > Blastobasis lacticolella. Next base: position 8,553,867 of record LR990039.1, on the reverse strand, counting down.
GGTACATATTCGAAAACAGTCGTTTAAGGATACACTTTTTTCACGCTAGTCTATGAAAATTTAAAAACTTACTTTTCGATACAGCATTTCCCATACTATTTTCATTACAGCTGTATCGTAAAATAACTTTTTAATCATTACGCAACACTTTTATTTTTTATTTTTTGTCCGGCGCCGGGACACGGCGAAATGTAGGCTGAATACCTAGATGTCTTTAACAAATTCAAATTCAAAATTTAAATTTTCCTGTTTATATTCTGTGTAATTATTTTCCCGCTAAACAAAATATTTTTTGTAATTGTTGTAATTTGTTTTTGTGAATGTTTTTTTCTTATTTTAAGCAAATAAATAGATAAATGTGAAAGTAGTAAAGTGAATTTCCCGCCGCTTGATATCCTCGACGCGTAGATACAACAGAACTGAGTCGCAGCTTACTTCCAGCAAAATTGAGAAAATTATAGGTACGATATTTTAACATAAAAATACGATGACAGTTGCATAAACTACTATTTAATCTATAATATAATGGAGTTTCATCATGATTATTATTTGTGTTGTGTATATCATATCATACACAACACAAAGTGTCAACTAACTATTGCTAAAAGGTTCATTAGTTACCTCACCGCAAATAAAATTCAATCAGGCTACAATAAAACGGAAGGAATCGACAGCATACCTTGGTCTCTTGTTGGAAGCTAATTTCAGTTCCATATATAACATTATTCAGGTGTGGTCTCGGTTTTAAAAACTTAAAAATAACTTCTGTAGGTTGTGTTAGTTACGGGGCGTCGGTATGGATCGACAGAGTGATTGATTGTCACGGCACGACTTGAAACTTTTAGGTGCAAAGCCAGCGATTAGCATTAATATTTCTACCTCACGGTCAGTACCGATGCTTTACCGATGTTAGCGGGAGGGGAGTACTTCCTATCGACTTAAGAGATACAACGACGGGCTGCGAACTACTATGCATCGCGGAATATCACAACCCCTTACTTTGTTCGTCCGCGAGATCGGCCAAAATTTAGTAAATTGTTCAGAGTGTAGTTTATGAAGGTTATGAGGGTCTGTTGTATGAATGGCAGAGTCAATGGATGAATTCTAGCACGAGACGTCATTTGTTTCAGTTAGGTCCGTATATACGCGACAGACTTAAAAATGGCTGGTGGGGGACCATTGTGTTGCCCTGTTCTTGACTAGGCACGGTAACGGGCTAAATGGCACTCTTTCGCACTTGTGCCCTCGCCCTACTACGAGTGTTCTTCGCGTTATGGTTTAGTCGAGCAATCTGCTCATCATATTTTATGGGAATGCGAATTGTGGCAACATGAGAGATGCTTCAAGTTGGTTTCTATTTCCTGTAACTCGGGTGTAGTTTATTATTCGGACCTTGTGGCGAGAATAGGTACCATTAAAGCCTTAAAACGCTTTGGTCGTAATTATTATTGGCAACATAATGCTAGACATAACTTAATTACCTAGTGTATGTATATCCGTGAAAAGTTTCCCCTGATTTCTGGCATTTACTTATGGATCCACTAGATTGTCCCACCGGTGGGACCACAAAAGATACTTACTTCGTAGACCCACTTATGACACTGATACACTAATTAATTTTGTAGGACTTGGCGCAATCTATACTAATAATGTTAGACAATATTCTATTATGACTGACATGACATGACTGACATGACATGACATGACTGACATGACATGACTGACATGACATGACTGACATGACATGACTGACATGACATGACTGACATGACATGACTGACATGACATGACTGACATGACTGACATGACATGACTGACATGACATGACTGACATGACATGACTGACATGACATGACATGACTGACATGACATGACATGACTGACATGACATGACTGACATGACATGACTGACATGACGTGACTGACATGACATGACTGACATGACATGACTGACATGACATGACTGACATGACATGACTGACTCCGTGCGAAGCTGGGGCAGTCTACCTATGTGGGTAATAAACATAAAACCTATACTTAATTTATTTGGACCACTATATTAAGCTCTCACCGGCGCTCATCCTCCGGCGCACCCAGTCTTATGAAATATGCTTGAAATTTTAATGTAAAAGTTACCCCTTTTTGATAAATTTGAGGTAACCATAGTAAAAGTAGGTAACCAAAATCAACGAAAGCTCGGAAATTACGAGAGTGAAAAGATAATAATATTATTATTCATATTCATATTTATTAGCTTCTATAAAGATAATACAATAACATTGTTATGTACATACAATACAGACCCGGTTGGGCGCAGCATTTTGGGAGGGAGGAGGCTTTAAACTTACGAAGCTAATTGAATAATTTATACCTATTGACTATTTAAGTATTAACATATCCATTATATCTATTATTTATCAGTAAATTTGACTGTTTCCAATACTCTATAGTAATTATCTAATACTTTATACTTTTATTTTTATTACTTAAACTACTTATACTTAAATAATGCACCCTTACATTGACGCCTATTATTGCACTTTCGTAGTAGTTTCGTAGCACTTTCAGATTACCATTGTACATTTATTACAGTATGGTTAAAGAGATTTTTTAATATTATTAGAGGTTAATTATGTGTTTAACTAGATAGATATGAGTTATACGTATTTAGAACTTAACAGTAGGGACGAAATACGATCTAATTTGCTATCGTATCGCTTAAATATTCGTTTACGCTGTAGTAAGTTTTAGTGACTAATAGATGTTTTAGTAGTTTTTCAAATTTTTTGTCGTCGACTTCATTTTTTATGTAATTCGGTAACTTATTATATAGTCTGACAGACATGGCCAACGAACTTGTTGAGTGTAGCGTGAGACGGGAGTTAGGGATCATCAAATTTAAAAAATGAACGGGTGTGGCGAGCTCCAAACCAAACTAATTTTGGCTCAAAAGGCTTATCATGATAAATGCAACATAAAATTACTGAGTGAGCTCAGCGAGCATGGCTCAGAATTTTTGTTCCAGTAAGATGTGTGTTCTGGCAGATATATTTTACAGTTTTACAGTTAGATTTGGTCGTAACTTTACATTTTATTTTATTTAATGTCCCGGTACAACAGTACCTATTGGCTCTTAATCGGAGTTGGTTACGCGGCGCAGGTGGTTTTAAGTTTAAATTAAACTAACATTTGCACTATATACACCCATTTACTACCAACATTTGACTTGTTTTTAACTTTTTAGTTTTTTTATTTATTATTATGGGCAAAACATTGTTACCTCTACTTTAGACTAGATTAGACATATCCGGGCATTCTCTGTAACTCGATGAATTTGCGCCATTTTCACGTGGGGTGGAGCTCACTAATGTTCCTGCCAATCCAATTTCTTAAGAAAATTCAAAAGACCTTTCCGGGAAGATCTCCAAAAATGATTTGTTGTCCTAAATATTTTGACCTATGGTAAAAAGGTGTTTATTATAACGATCGTGTCCTGTTAGTGCCCCAGTTACCACTCGGAGTTTGCCTGTTAGGGAGGGGGACATACTAGGAATAATATCGTAAGCTAAAAGGTCACATCCATTATAAACCAAGCACACAATACGTAGAAGTAACATAACGATCGAGCTCTTTAACGATCTCTGTATGAGTGTGTATTTTGTAGGCTTACCTTGACAAGCCATTGTCAAGTACCTCCCGTTTGATGTGACTTTAAGCTTTTATATAAAACATGTGTAAAGGTTTTAAAGAAAACTACTTTATGTGCGCCTCCATCATTATAGCGTATTCCGCTTTTCTACAGAACTCGTTTCCATTTTTTATCGGGTAAAGCCCCATCACTGACAGCCACCAGGAAGTACATCTATAACATACATAGCGAATCTGTCTAGGCACCTTCAAAGGAAAATATACCGTTTTAATAACATAAAAATGTAATAATAATAGATAATCGTCACGTGACATGGAGCTATTAAGCCGCCTGTTTGAATTCCTAAAAATATCTTGGCGTTAATGTCCCAAGTACGAGGGCCCGGGGTCCGCATTGACCATGGTCCAGGATTTGGCGATCAGGTAATTACAGTAGAGAGACTACCATCTGACCCAGGCGCGGATCCAGGGGTGGGGGGGGCAATGGGTGCAATTGCCCACATAGGCGTAGGAAGGGGGGGGCGGGGCGTAGCTACTGCCGTATCAGCCGTATCAATTATACGGGGCCCCCGGGTTATAGGAGACCCCAAACGTGTAAACAAAAATTAGTTATTTTAGTTAACCTCGTCCCTTCCCCGGGTAGTAGACCCGGGGCAAAATTGTTCAATATGGAATTTCAGACCAGGATGGCCCCCTCTGCCAAAATAATTCCAGAAATTTCGAGCTCGCTGCGCTCGCTCTTTAACATGTTCAATAATTCTCTGTATTAATTTCAGTTAATTATCATTAACTGTAACTCATGGACTTAATTTTATTATACAATCTCGTCATACCAGAATGTCAAAAAATTTTTAATTGCCTGGCGCTTTTGTCTATTTACTGATTTTATGTTATTTTTATTAAAAATTGCGCAAGGTTTTAAGGGATAAATTACAAATAATTCGAGCTCGCTACGTTCGCCCTTTCAATGACATATTTTATTTTTGTAATGATATAAGCACGCCTCCCTCGCCTCACGGACCCGGATTATTTAGAGTATATTCCAACACAAATTTAGAGCTCGCTACGCACGCTTATTTAGTGATTAAAGTTATTTTTATTATTAACACGCGAATTTATGTGAGTCGCTGCGCTCGTCCATTTAGCCAGGATTTCAATTACTCGTACCCCCCGTAGTTGGCGGTATCAACTAGGGAGGCCCCTAGACAACTATTGATACAGGGCCCCCGGAGGGCAAGCCACGCACTATTAGGTACCTACTTTTTTACAAAATATTTTATTTAAAAATATATATAAAATATTATATATTATATAAAATATTAAATTTTATCCTTCAGACACCGAGCAGAGCGTGTTCCATAGCCCGTTGAGCGACCTTGAAGCTGGTAAACCAATCGCGTGTTAATAATACTGTTGTACTGTAACTGTCCACGTCTCAGCCCCGTAGGATGCACTTTGATTTCAATCATTATGCTTTAGGACGAGTAAACCCCAAAATGATTACCGAAAGCTTTTCTCTCAATTGCTTCTACCTAGCTGCAACATTTTCCTCAGGTGAATAGGTTTCCCTATTCACAAACAACTTCACGGTGGAGGCAATTTACGACGACATGACTGTAATAAATGGGCGCATTCATCAGGTGATGCATGAATTATGAACTCATCAGACTTTCGTTTTTGTCCGAATTCTAGCCGGGCCCTATCTTTTGCGAGGCTGATGCTAGGCCCCCCAGTATTCATTGTCCAGCTCTTCTAGCGATTCTGCCATTAAGACTAAGTAAAGCGCGAGATGTGCTAGCCATATATGTTATCGCTAAAGAATTTTTGAACATTTTCAAAGGATAGGACAACCCCACTTAGGCTTAGAAAGCAGATCCTATATTTAGACAATCATGTTGTCTTCTTCATATAGAACTCAACAGTTCAATATAACTATAGTCCACTTGGCACGCTGCTAGGATTCCAGGCCTTGACGGAACCAAAGGCTCCGCTTCTCATTGATAGTTTGGTCTAAGCTTTGTTAGTCGATTAATTGGATTGTCTCATCTTAGAGAAGATTGCGATCTATGGATCTGTAAGCTATCGGAAGATTATACGACTATCACTATTAACTTAGTATGACTGGTGGCAGAAGTACAAACTAAGAGCCTTGATGGGTACCATGCTACCCCCGCATCAATTGAGCGATTTGAGTTCGAGGATGCAAAGATAATTAAATTTCATTTACAAAGAATTTGTATAGAATTTTAGACCTAAGACAGCATTTTTGTGACAAACTTATAGAGTGAATATGTACATTTGGGGAAGTGGGAGAAAACCCCTATTTTTAATTTCGAGACACCCCAAGTAGAAGAGAAACATCCACGAGATAACTACTCGGTTACACTAATGTAGTGATGAGGACAACGGTAGATATATCTTGCGCAAGGACTCCATAATCAGACGTCGACTTTAGGGACGAATGTTACAAAATGCTTTCTCATAAATATGGAGAGGACTAACCTAATATGGATTCAGGATTGTCTGAAAAAAAATTTGACTAGAAATTGATCAACTTAAAATTTTTTTGAATATCAATGTATCAAAAAGTTGCATGTTTGCGCATAATTTTATAACGACTGCAGCAATTTATCAATTTATTTTTTGTTGGGTTTGTAATTTTCAGGACAAGATTTGTATGGGTAGGTATAGGGTAGGTATGGGGTAGGTGTAGGGTAGGTGTAGATTAAGGTTGAAAAGGGTTAGGAAGCTACGTAAACCTAGTCGCGCCGGGCCCACTAGTGTATAATGTAATAATTATGTAGCTATTGAAAAAGTATTTCAGTAGTACCTATAACAGTTATCATAGGCGGATCGGGAACTCTAAAATGCATTCGTGCGTAGCTAGGGCTATAATAAATGAGGGCACTACTTTCCTACGATCACATATCTCTCAATACCTACTGCAAACGCCAATATGCCTACCAAGATTGGCGATTATAGCAATAATTCTCCAGCAGTTAACAGCCTCATCATCAAAGCTCCAGCTCGCAGCTCCACCGACCTACCTAGAGTGACACGTCCAGGCCTTAAAATGCTCCGTAAACAGTTTCACAATTTATTCCACCAGACGGCGTTCGCGTCTGCGATGCTCAGCTACGTGCGCTCGATGATCAAGATGCAGCTTTCCGAGGAAGAGATGGCGCTGTTCACGGCAACGCTGCTGCTCTGCCCGCACCGCGCTGGCCTCTGCGACACGGATCGCATCAGCGCGCTGCACCGCGACATCAGCGACGCGTTCCACTGTGTGAGTATTAAAGACCGAAATGGGCGAGAGCGACCTGCACGACAGTTGCAGTTGGAGGTCTGCATCCGAATTGCCAAAACCGGCATCGACTTCTAGACGCGTTTTATACTTACGTATTTACGAGCCGTAGTATTTTTGACTGACGACTTTAATCAAAACGTAAACAATGTAGAGTGATGTACATGTCAAAATCTTAGGCAGCGGCCTTTGTACAGTTGTAGTGTCACATCTGAGAGGTATACAAGGGTATACTATCCTGTTACCCAATGGCGAGATATTACAATAACTGGCGATTACATATTTAACAATTTGTTGGTGGTTTCTGAAACCCTTCGGCCGCATCCTCCACCCCACTTCTCTTTTGCAAAGCAAATCGCTGCGCCACGAACAAAACCAAAAGTATCCTCTCCGCCGAATTTGAATAATGTTTTCATCCACCACGATGGCACCCACTGAATGCATCATGCTAATTAAGGCAACGTGCGAGCTTTGACGTAACAATAAATATTCTTAAGGGATTCAGATTTAATGTAGGACCGAATACATGAATCGTTGAGGCCGGTCGCGCTTTCCATTGATATGTGCGATTTCCAAGGCGATCGGCGGCCGACCGTTGTTCTTGTAATATTATCATCATTCTAGCAGTCAATCTCGGCTTCTGCCAGGTTTCGCTTTTCTAAATACTCAGCACCCTCACGTCAAGCGGTTGCCTCGATAAATTTTTAAGCTGAACTGCAGGTGTGTTATCACTGTAAGGACTAAGAAAAAATGCCTCATGTCTGTAACTACGCTGGCTACCATAGCCTTCAATCCGGAGCACTTCAAGGCCATCACCACTGTTGCTTCGCGACAGAAATAGATAATGCAGTGGCACACTAACGCGGACTCCTTAGGCTTGACAGAAACCTACTGCTGCACCGTGCTATCTTCAACATCCCCACGTCGTAATCCGATTCAGCGGTATCATCCATTATTTCTTGGGCCCCACACTAGTTTGGGCTCCTATTTCCTACCTGTCCCTAACGCATCAAGTGGCCATACCCTGACTGTGCTTTTCGGTGTCAGATAATGGGCGCAAGCGTATCCGGCAACGGGTCGCGTCTGGAGGTGTTCGCCGAGGCCGGCCGCGAGGCGCGTCGGCTGGGGCTGCGCCACCACCAGTTGCTCTCCTGGTGCCGCGACCACTGGCCCAGGCTGGTGCTGCCCGCGCTCTTCTCAGAGATCTTCGACATTCCCAAGACGGACGAGGATGACGCCGCCGAGGGCGCCGCGGCCCTGCCCTCCGCAACCCACGAGTAATGCGACATCTACCATTCGCCCGACATTGAAGCCCGCACACATAAGGACATGCATTTATTTTTAACGCTCTCACAAGCGTCCCTCGTCCTTTTCGTAGGCATACATCATAATAACGATTATTATATTATAATGTAAAGGACACGCTGATTCTCAAAGTATTCATTTGTTATGAAGGAAATTAAAATAGATATTACGATTTTACTGTTACGAGCAATTAGATCTCTCTTATTTAGATTACTCTTACCATATTGAACGAAGTTTCCGTATTTATATTTCCTTTGTTTTGTTGAGTTACTATATTGTTACTGTTACTCAATGGGGAAAAGTTGAAGCTTGTTGTTATCTGCCGCTAAAGAGAGTAGGTATAGGAGAGAGGACAGAACTATTTTTATTTATCGATAATTGAGTGATAATTTGATCAAATGTTAAGTATGATAATATAATATGTATGTGATATATTATTATATTATGAAATCAATGAATCTACATTAGATATAGGTACCTACAGTAGAAATGCTACGCTGACATTTGAGTAAGATATTTCTTGCTAATGAAGTATACCAGTTTTTCTGTGATTTTCACTGCACGTTTAGGTTTGGATCTTGTCTTAAAATAGTCTCGTCAAACAGTACCCTAGGTTCACAAACATATAGGTTAGCTCTCAAATGTCAGATAAAGCCCTTGTTAATATTCTATACATATATATATTAAATGGACTATTACTACCCATGTCTTACCACCACTAGCATAGCGCGAGCTAGAGCGATCGGGTCCAACACAGAACTGGGCCCGACATCGGGAACAAGCAATTACTTTAACTATGCTATGAGCTATTTTATGATATTCTCCTTCCTTTAAGGTTATACGACCTTTATAAGAATCTAAACCAACTGATCCTGCATTATTACGCGTCAGAGACTTGGTTCAATACGATAAGCTATGCATGAAGACATATATGTACTATTATAATAGTTTTAAACAATTTCACATACACTGTTGTATTTTGAAAATGTAATATGTAGATTGTAAGAAATGTATTAGTTTCGTTTGCAAATAAAATAGTATCAGGTGTTCAATCATATAGAACTAGGAAAACTACTACTTATATATTTTGGTGGAGGATTTACAATATATCAATATCCCACTATATTAAGAATGTAATGATCTTAATAAGGTTGTTTATAATAGAGAACTACATATACATGAGTACCTACTACATCTATGCATGCTACATTAACACGGAAATCGTAATGCTCAATGCTGAAGCTGTAACAACGTTGCAGACGAAGCTGACTCAGGTAAAGAATGTAACAATTCGTGACGATAGAGGAAGTTGAATATCGCTATTTTAATTATTTATTTGTAAGTTTTGTAGACGAAAATGTATGTACTACAAATAAAATGGCTTTAGAATTTACTTAAGGTATGAAATGATAAATAAACGAATATATTGATGTTGTGTTTTCATTTTATTGCTTTAACTGCTCGAAGTTGTGATAGGTATACGCCACGGGACAGTAGACATCAGTAGTAGAGGTTTCTACAAGATATAGCGGTAGCAAATATACAGTCACGGGGTGCTTGTCGACTGTGCTATACGTCTCAGGGTCCCCGCGGAACATCGTGGTCTACCTCGCTTCGCCAACGGTATTTGGACGTGTACGCAGTCACACGTGTTCAGTTCGTATTCAATACATAGAATACACGGACGTTAAATTCACGTCCTAGCGTTAACGCTCTTATACTCGATACGTATTCGAAGATTTACATGAGCATGTTTTCATCTTTCATGTTTCGTCCTTAATCCTCAGTCCTTCGTCCTCATCTTTACGCTGCCGCGTGCAGTCGGCTACAATTGCACTGTAGCGTACGTACTATACAGCGGCAACTCGCCTCTCGATTTTGATCCGTAAAAGCCCCGAAATGAGAATCATATCTTCTCACGAATCGAATACGTGTCAGCGCATAAATGTGCATAGGATTACTAGGACGGCCAAACCGGATCAGAAATAGATTCGAATTCGAACCGGATACGTGTGAGTGCATAAACGCCCTTAGGAGATATACTATCGAGCGCTAACGCGACTGCACAATGGTTTCATGTACTAAGAAATTAATGCCAATAAATTGCATAGCAAGTAAGTATACCATCAAATAAAACAAAGACCAAATTCCAATTAATTTTTATTTGTATTGCCACTTTCTTGAATCACGTGTATGAAACAATGAGTAAGGAACGAAATACATTTCAAAAATGATAAATTAAATATTTTATCAGTAACAATAACAAAGCAAATCGATAATTTAAACATTAAGCTATTCACTGAAGCATTTCTTTTTTTTTCATATTTAGAAACAAGCTATCATAGATTTGTGTGTGCAATTTACAACATATGGTAGGAAAATATAATGACCATATATCTAAAATTATGCTTAGCAAACTCTCGCTTCTGTGTTTGCGATGAGTTTTTCGAGACACGATTTCTTAATATTGTAACTGTTCACTCGGAGCCTTTGCATGAGCAAATAAAACTAAGGAGAAACGTTGCAATATCACTTCCTACACGAAAAGATCCTTCGGAATCTAACAAAGGCTGCGTCTACTGGACTCCACACAAGACTGGCGTGGACATCATCATCGTAATACAGGTAACTTCTCTTACTGTACTCTATACATATGTTAATCATCAGTATCTAGGATAACTCCACAACACAAAAAAGCTTCGAAGTGGTGGCAGCGCGCAGCTGCGCAGCCACCACATAGTTCGGCCGATCGTTGCCTGCTATTGATATGTATGGAAATTCGTTACGAACATATAACACCAATCCTGAATCGAAATTGTCACATATTTGCTACTTATCTTCTTGCAAGGATTCATAATGTTAATGAAGTCAAATTGTTATTTAAAAATAATACATCTGAATACTTCTACCGTCTTAACAATTACAAAATAATTTACCTAAATAAACAATAATTAATCTAATTTAACAATAAACTTTATATCAAATGATGAAGACACAAGTGAATAATTTAAAAATTATACAACACAGAAACACTTTACGCAATTCAAAAGAACATTACATGTGATATAAATACGACGTGTGATGTTCGTGTGCTCGCGAGCGCGGTCGCGTACTCGACTCTAAACGGGTGAAAGGGCCATGGCGGGACAGAAGAAATTTCATTTCACGTACATTAGTATATACAAGGCTAGACTATGTATCGTTGCATCGCATGAGGATAGAACCAACATTGCCAAAGGCCACACTGCTCCACCGCCGCAAAACAAGGGATTTGATCACGTGGCATCACTAGAACCTGCCGCCCAGCTCTCCGCCCTCGTTGGACAGGTATCGGTTTACGTATATCGCTCAGAAAACTAGATTTCTCTAGGTGCATTACTTATACTTTTAGTGTACGAAACCAATATAACAACATACTGTTTGTACTTAATCTACCGGCAAGACCTACCGTTGTTCAATGCCTAGCTAATACGCGGCCAAAAAACGGTGATTTAAACATTATAATGGAAAACTAAAATACGTCGCTGTTGTGACCCCTTTGGGTAGTACAGTTCCTTATTCCCGACTTTCGTGAGTAGAAACACTGTTTATGTGGCGAGCTACATTTAAGACCCGTATACGACACGTACAGTGTCACTGTTTCACTAAGAACGCGGCAAGAATCTAGATTTTGGCACTGTGTTAGAGTTACTTGCGCAAAAGGGATGGAGACTGTTGACAACGCTGTGTAAAATGCTATAACCATAATACGCCACTAACGCTAGAGATGCTCAATGTTACCGGAAAAGTTCGTCTATCTTTCAGTGTAATAATACTGTTGCGCACAAAACTTCATAAATATAGATAGAGCTCATAAGATCGGTATCGTGCGAGTATCACGAATTTGTATAATATATAGTATAAATCAATTCATTTTTGGACGGACCACTGTGAAAGTGTAATAAACTCATTTATAAATTAGCTTATGTACATTAATCCATTCAATATATAGAAAAATATTCTGCGTTGCTTGGCAATATTAAATAGACGGAAAACCTAATCATGGCAATTATATATGTACTGTAATGAGTAACGGTTGCTACATCATGGACTACGACGCCAAAAATCGTATTTCCATTTGATTACTTCTCAAAACATGAAGAAAGCAAACTTTTCCGATAAGCATGTATAAAGATAATCCATACAAATATACATCGTTATAATTATAACTCTACAACTAACTGGAGTATAGAAAAGAAATTTAATAATGAATATGATCCAATACAGATCAACATCTGCTGTTTAAACCTTGTATTAACGCAACGAAAGTGAAATAACATCAACAAGTTCAGGGTACTTTTTATCACTGGAAAATAATAGGGACCCGCGCGAAAGTTGAATGTTTCATTTACAGAAATCCAACTGCGCGCGTCAGCAAAGTCGATTGAGCAATCACACTTCGACGGTATTATGCAAAAAACGTTAAAACAACCACGCGAAATGAATCTAGCTCGACATTTTTCATTACGTATAATGACAGGTCTGAAACTGATATCCGAACATGATAGTGACCTTTTCTAAGTTATTTGTAGATCGATTCGCAGATATTCCCTTAAGTTGCAGATGTCCTGGACGACGGTGGCTACTTTTAGTCAGGTGGACAGGCTATTATTGCCTTGAAAGGTTGCTATTATCTTGTCTATTTCCGAGATATTTATAGAAAATCCTTCTTGATGGACAAGGGATCAAATAAAGAACGGAAAAAGAAAGCCCATAAACCTACTTCTTGACAAAAGTTTTTCAATCGAAAGACGCTTCTACGAGTTTCTACGAGTATTACCATATAAATAAAATAAGGACAATGTTTCCTCTATTTAGGACACGATAATTTCTTTTCTATACTCTAATACATAATTCAATTTTATTTTTAATAAACTGAATAGACAGACAAGGTATATAGGTTAACAGATGAGCGTTACGTTAAAAGAAATCTACCATACTCAGGTATTTTGCAAATGATTCGCCTATACATTACTTTCTAATACATATATATATAATAAAGACGAAGCTGGTAAATAACCAACGAGAATCAACCAAACATTACTTGAATGGCTAACTCAATAGCCAAAGTCCAGATACACCAATAACCACAACATAAAAATAAAATTGTACCAGAAAATTAAAATATAACTTACTAATGAAAAAATAGTACGTTTACTGTTCACAAGACGCCTCGGCTTCTGTTCTATACATTTAACAAAACCATTGCCCATTGTAGTCGAATTTCTATTAGGAGAAATGAAATGTAAATCCTTTGTAGGAATATATTTGATTTGTTTGGGACACACTTACGAAGATGGACACAATTGGCCAGAGCTAAATAAGTCCCTAGGTAATTGTATTTTAGCCTCTTATTATGGTCCATGCATCAGTTATTTTATTAATGGATTACTCAGGCACAAAGCGCAACGGGCGCCGCCGGACGTTCCTTAACGATTGTAAATTCACAGTATGAAAAATGTAGAGGTGTCCAAACGGACAATATTTTTACTGCAATATGTGGCTACAATATTATCACTTCGTATTCATGTCAAGTAGAAAAAAGACACGCTATGCGACAATAGAGTACGGCTGGAACAACAATAGAAATAAGTTCTCGAATGAAGTTTATTTTTAACAAGCTTTTATACGCGTCCTATTTTAACTGAATGCTATCTACGCTCAGTACTTGTATGCACAATTCGAGTGAATGAGTTTATCATGCATTTAGGAGTGCCTCTGGCCACCTCCCGGCATCATCATCAGACCTTTAATATCAACTAGGAGTTTTGTATTCATCAAGACCGTTCCTGAGAACCCAAACACGATGGGGTTATCTTGTTGCGTTGGTCAGTTCCTATGACCACATTCCGGCTCCATTATCAGACCAGCTCCATGGTGCCATATTAATGGTTTGTCATCCAAGTTTCATAAGTATTCGAATTTCAGTACAATTGAACGCCGGGAAGTGGGTCCAATTCGGCTTGCTGACCCGAACATACAAACATTGCAAATATAAAAGCTTGTAAAAATTCTGGCAATGGTTGCCAACTAGGCCGGCCACTTCGTTGCAGCCACATATTACAGTAATTTCATTACATATTATAATATTGCCACATATTGCACGTTAGAAGCCCCATAACTTTGAAATTATTAACTCACTAAAATATTGGTATTGTCATAAAAGATTCATTTTACAGCAAATATTAAAACATCAAATCATTTGGCGTTCATACGTTACTTTGTTCTGTTCATTTCGGATTAAGAATCTCGATATACTTAATAAAATTACGATAAGTTACTCTCGCCAAGTACTTCATTGCAGTGGAACATACATTTACACATAATACATACATTTGTTATTTCAATCTTTGCCATAAAAACAGACAGCAAATCATGCTGGAGCAGAATATACCATTTACTGGGGCATAGGTACTAATAAACTTAATCTGATCGGTATTGAAGCACCTGATCATTATTTGTTGGCCTTGCGTCTCGTGTCACATCAGACTAAAACTACGCTTCATAGTACCTCAGCTTGCAGCTTACATGTATTACAAGTAACAGTTTAATGGTACTGACCAATGTGCGGAGTGAGTTCTGGAAAATATTTTCATATTTCATAGTGTACATTTACAGTTGCCGACAGTAGCGGTTGCCCGGACTACACGGTTTACTTTTTGGTCGGCGTGCCGCGTTGTGTGAGCCCCTCGAACCTTTTGAATGTGTAGTTGATGAACACCCAGTCCTTGTAGGCCACCTCGCCTTCTTGTGACATCGGGGCTGACGCTGGGGACGACACAATTATTCGTTGTAATAAATATTTTAAGGGTAAATCTACGGCGAATTTATCTAATGGGATAAAGGCAGGGCAAAATAATGATAATGATTATTCTATGTTCTGACCTCCGCACGGAGGTATCTCATTACAAAAATGTAAAACAGTATCTTTCCCATCTGCACTCAAATGGAGAGACGGCATATGGGGCAGATGGGAAAAGAAAATCAGTTCATATATATGCCGCTCCCACACCATATCTTTACACATTTATCATCATCATCATATCAGCCGAAAGACGCCCACTGCTGGGCCTTGGCCTTCCCCAGAGATCTCCAAAAAGGTCGATTCTGCATCGGCCATAACAACCAGGAGGACTTTGCCATACCAGTACCAGCTCGCTGATTGTTCCTCATATTTTCCGTCACTGACGCTACTACCAACGTGTGTTATTGGACCACATAAACATACGTCTATACCAGACGTATATTCCCTATGTCTACGTCAACAACAATATACTCACGTATCTCGAGTTTGACGTCCGGGAACTCGTCAAAGTTGGATGTGTCGTCGATGGAGCGCACCTCCACCGTGATGGCGGCGGGGCGCTCGCGCACGTGCGACCAGTCCACGCCGCGGAAGAACGAGACCGACTTCACGTCCTCGATGCCGCGTTGCGAGCCCAGTCTGGTGGAGACGAGAAGAGTAAGAGAAGTACAAGAGACAGGCGTACGGTGTTTTTTATGCTTGGACAAATTAACAGCTACATATAGTTATATTAAAAATTGTTGTCCAAGAAATAGGCACTTTTGGGTGACATATCGAACTAAGTTCAGGGAGCCAGAGGGTCAGTTGGGAAAGGATGGTTTTTAAAACAAGACAAAGGTTATCAGTTTCACGTTCGCCACAGGGCGGCCACTGTTGGATGTAGGCCTCCGCCTGAACCTCACAAATCATTCGGCGTTGTGTCTGTTTTATTCATCGTCTCCCTGTGACGTTTACAAGTCAGTTATTCATGAAATCAGGGCTAAGCTTGCCAATACGTAATCGCAGTCAGACAGGGCAGTCTCTGACCGATAGCCCATCGGTATTACAAGTGGTTGTTAGGTCGTGTCATCTTATCTTTGGGTTGGGATGAGTATTTCCCTTCACCAAGGCCCACGACTCATTTCCGCCACTGCAACTCCCGTTTAGCCAGACATCACCAGCTACAGCGGCGATCCAGAGCCACACGTGTTTTGAAACTCAAGCGCGACATAAAGCTAATACTGTAAGTGCCCATTAATCATATCAACGGCACATAACAGTTCACTGTCGGACTTGAGCCTCATCCACACCTGTGGAGGGCTTCGCTAAAATCGCCACGCTTCGCAGACAGCCGCTCGATTCTCTACGACGACATCCGTGAGCGCAACGATGAAACGTGACAGAGCGTGGCAAAGTCGCCATAGCAATTTCTACTCAAATATTTTTAACATCTGACAGGCCATCCCACATTTAATCGTTGCTTTAGGATGTTTCTTAAAGAATCGCAATGCTTGTTGGAGTTTTCAGTGTTTACATAAATAAATAAAAACACAAAACGCTGCTGCCTATATTCTGGTCATGAGTCGGCACCTAGCCGAGATTAGTGCAATTCTACTAAGCCGGCACGACGAACTGTAACTGCGAATGCGGCTGATTTTAAGCAGCTTGCCTGTTTGTCTGCCGTATAACATAACATAAGCGATCACAATACCTGCGATCGGGTTCGGAGCAGAACCGCAGGATGGTCTCGCGGGCGTCCTCACTGATCGGTATCTCCGGGGGGAAGGTGAGGCTTTCTCGCCACGACATCACCTTGCGGTACGTCTCTTGCGGCGACTCCGAACAGAAAGGCGGGTAACCGATCAGCATCTCGTACCTGTGGGAGAAACGGGTATATAAGTCTTTATTTTTATTTATTGTTTAATAAAGTCACACTTGTTTTAATTCGCCATATAAATTTCTGCAGTATGCTTATTACTTTCAACAGTCAGGAACCTATTTTACCCATGGATTTTCCAATATAAATTTAAATGTGTAAATCCATGGGTAAAGTGGTTTCCCACAAAAGTGAATACCGCCAAATTATGACAGCAAGCGTGCTTTGCTTTCCACGTATATTTTTATTTTCGCTTTCAATGCTTGAGTGTTCCGTGCGTGTTGTTGTGATAAAATCGCTTGAGAAGACAATTATGTTTAATCAACAAAAACATTTCCTATTTTTAAGGATACACTATATTTAATACTTAGGACATTGGTGCTAAGAGATGTTATAAGTCTTAGAAAACCATTTATTTTAACGGCTTATTAAATTAAATTGAAACCCGTCAACATTTTGTGCACCAGTTAGTTTAATATTGTCTAATTATACCTACAGAGTTTCATTGAAATCGCATTTGCTATTTCGAAGAAATCGAAAAATTTGCTTGTAAGTAAATTTAAATTTCCGTCATTTTCGCGATATAAAACGCCAAATAATATATTCCATTCTGTGAAAAAGAGCCCTCGGCTTACATTATGTCTTAAAATAGTTCGCAGCATATGAAATGAATAAGAAATCGATACACAGTAGCTGCAATAATACGTGCAATTTATCCGTTTTTTTCTGACCGAGGTTGACCTGGCGAATGCGGGTCATGTGCTGAATATTTCATCAACTTCCTCCGTATGAAGCACTTTCAAAGTATAAAACCTTAAATATTCCTTTCTGCGAAACTGAATAATAACAACTGTTTTCCCTTTTGCAATGTTTTATGTACACGTTGTACTCTCAGCGACGGAACTCCGTCACTACATAATGAACAATACGACTAATGACAATTAATTGTTTGTAGTGCAAGTAGCTGATACATATATAGGGAAAATAAAAAAGGATACTACGCGGTTCATATCAAAAGTGAAGTTCACAATATCAGCTACCGCTTTTGCGCAATGGCGAATATACATGTATAGTTATCTTTTCTACTAATAATTCACTTTTAAAGTTATGTGTATGAATTCCTTTCATGACACGCTACCATTATGGCTGTAAATTGGTTCTTATATATCCGAATCGTAAGCGAGAGGTACGGAGTTCGAATCCCACTGCGGCCAAATGACCAACCAATGACTCTTTTCTGAGTTTTGTACATTAGTTGAATGCTAACCGATGCTCTTACGGTGAGGGCAAACATATTGATGAAACCTGCACATTCAGGCGACTGAATGTGAAATCCAGTTTCCCATGGTAGCAGGGTCACGGAGGTCATGGCTGTCGCTTTGCTGTAATTATCTGATGTGCCATATCCTGGATGATGGTCAAGGCGGACCCCGGGCCCTTGTGCGCGAGAGCACAACCGGGAAAAGATGATTATTTATTATTATTATTATTAAAATCGGTTCAGTCGTTTGGGATATGTATACGTATAAACGTAGGTTTGTTGGTTAACGTCATTTTTTACCGGTGGTGGTGGCTGGTAGATATAGGACTCCATCAAGCCTGATATATTATGTACTTAGGCTTGCTCTGTTATGTTCCGATTTGAAGGTCAACCTTATCTAGCCTGCTTAACCATTGTAAATATTGTGCAAGGGTCTGTAAGCTAAGCTCACAGTGCCAGTTGCATCACCATTACGGTTCTGTATATGTGTGTCTGTCTGCGACATCGTACATACAGAACGAATGGGCCGATTTCGATGCATATTTCTTTATATGAAAACCAGTTCAATTAAAATGTATCTTAGCTTTGTTTCATTGAAATCGATTCTGTAGTTTGGGGAATATTTGAGAACCTTTCCTTATGTAGTAGTTTTTGGGGGTTTAGTTCAATGGAAGGGATGGTTATGAGCGACAGTGATCTACTTGATTCCCTCAGATGACCTGTCTACTCGTTTGTTTTATACTTTTCCTTGGCGTGAAAACTTAGCAGACAGGCAGTCAAACAGTGTTACTTTCGCATTTATAACACTTGTTTTTGGGTAATAATAGTAGTTTATGCAACTGTCATTTATAAGGGGGTATTAAAACATGAGTGTCTGTTTATCATACGAGGCGTAGCCGAGTATGATAATAGTTTGACACGAGTGTTTTAATACCTAATTATATGCAGTTGTATACACTACTTTATCTACACTCATATTTTTATGTTAAAATATCGTACCTATAATTTTCTCAACAAAGCTGCGAGTCATTTCTGTTGTATCTACGCGTTAAGGATATCAAGCGGCGAGAAATTCACTTCACTATTTTCACATTTATCTATTTATTTGCTTAAAATAAGGAAAAGCATTCACAAACACAAATTACAACAATTACAAAAAATATTCTGTTTAGCGGGAAAATAATTACACAGAATATAAACAGGAAAATTTAAATTTTGAATTTGTTAAAGACATCTAAGTACATTAAGCCGTGTCCCGGCGCCCGACAAAAAATAAAAAAATAAAAGTGTTGCATAATGATTAAAAAGTTATTTTACAGCTGTAATGAAAATAGTACGGGAAATGCTGTACCGAAAAGTAATTTTTTAAAATTTTATAGTCTGGCGTGAAAAAAGTGTACCCTTAAACGACTGTTTTCGAATATGTAATTGGAACATTATGCTATGAGTGTAGATAAAAGAATAAACCGTTAATTTGTTTCAGAACCTAAGTAATTAAATCCAATTTAAATTATAATTACAATTTGTTGTTTTAGAAATTTCCTTTTACCACATTGAGGCATCAATTAAAATACTGGCAAGGATTTCGAAGCTACCTGCTGCTGTTTAAAAATAGAGAACGCTGCTGCCCTGACTTCTAACCAATGGTAGTTCCACACCCCGAATACATTAGTCGTCGATAATTGTAAATAGAAGGACTAGGTTAGACACTCTATTCCACTAGGAAAATGAATCAAATACGGTACCTTAACGTCCAGCCATCGCTTCGCGAGCTTCGCCTACGTCATCAAAATCGATTAAGACCATCGCAATTATGACAGTGGTTTATCACACAGCAATTGTTTTCGCCAGTTGCATCAAACACATTGTATCATCCGCTTTAAATAATAAACACAATCGCAAAGCAGTTCCCAGCAGGGCCAAACAGATAGGTATTTTAAATATAAAGTACATACAAGTTCTAATATATATTTCTGCCGCCAAGCTCCGGTTTGAAGGATAAGTTAGCAAGCGCAATTACAGGCTGCTGTTCTGTATCTTTGTTGCCTGCAACCTAAATGCATGAATCGTAGATGTTATGGGCGATAACTACCGTTTACCATCAGGTGGACTGTCTGCTCGTTTGTCACTGTAAACAGTCCGTTGGAAATCAGTCATCGCTAATTGTTATGATATTGATATATTATGTGAACCCATTATGGTTATTATGTAGTTTAAAAATTGAACATAAATCGCATGGCTGAGAATATACACAACTTTGTTAGGTAAATAGTCTCCACCAACAACGTACCTCCTATCTTACCACAGGCGCAACGAATTTATCTTTGTTGTCTCTGCTATACAAAACGGTGCTGGCCAATAAGTTCTACTTACCCATGTGCCCTAGACCATCTGCACTCTATTCCTAAGCAACCGCGAATACCCTTCGACACCACATGCACAATCATAACAACAGTAGGAAGGAAGCAGGAGACAAGTAGGAAGTGTCCACACAAAATAGTTCAAGTGAATGCTCACATGATAACGCCCAGGCTCCACCAGTCGGCTTGTGGCCCGTAGCCTGTCTGCAGGAACACCTCTGGCGCGATGTAGTCCGGTGTCCCAACAGTGGAGTACGCCAGCGCGCGCCGGTTCCGCTTCCACGACTCCGCGCGTCGCTTGGAGTCCATCGCGGAGGACGACGTCGAAACTGCGTGGAAAACTGTATATCAATGTTGACGGGCCCGTCCTGGGTTGGAGCGGCTGAAGCCGCGGCGCCCTAACTAGTTGAGGCTACCACTACAGAGCGAATACGGATACTACCAACATTGCAGGTCGAGCGCTTAACTTAGGGAGGTTCCAGGTTTCCAGGAGGTGGATGGGAACGTTGCGGTGACGTCGCACAATTACTTGTAACTTCGTCTCGCGGATAGCAATAGCGTTGTTGCGTCATAATGTGACCGACACAACGGATAATCCCGAAGACAATAGAAACCAGCTACAGACGTTGGCTGTAAATAAGGCACATTGGCTAATTCGGCTTCGTAGAGCGTTCTGTCGCACTCGAATGAATAAATGAGTGAACAATGCCAACGTGCTATATTTACAGCCGACTAGTGTATGTTAAGCGTTCGTCCTGCAATAATTGCATTAAAGAGTGCAACAGACAAATTACCTACACAATGACGTACATAAGGTGCCTTTATTTGAACCAAAGAAAAGTGGGAAGGAAATGGTGATGAATGATAGATAGATCATCGTTAGTGCTTAGTCAACACATCGTTGCTCATACTAAGGTAGTATACAGTACAGTTATAACCAATAAAGACAAATTAGCAAAGGGCGATCGCACTGACCAGCTCACGGCCTTGCTCGAATCGATAATTATTAAAGTAGACAGCCGTGCGAGTTTTCCGAGCGTATTACAAAGGGGTCTAGATTACTTGTAATGACTATCACAATATAATGATATAATTATGATAGTCATTATTACAATAACGTATAATTACATACATATTTTTGTCCACTTCACTACTACAGCAGCTAAAATACTGTCTAAAGCAAGCCAGTAAACAGTAATCCCATTTCAGTATTAGACTCTGTGATATTTATGATGAGTGTAATACTGAATCTCGAAGTTCAAAATAGCGATGTCCTGTGTTCAGAAAGTATATAAGACACTACCAAGAGCGCTGTAGGGGTTTTCGGAGAGCAATTACAGCAATAAGTGCTAAATGAAATGTGATTTAGTTACGAAATGTACATATACAGCTCATTATTATTGACAACGACGCCACAGCCCACCAAGTTTCTCTTTTTGTCATTTATTGTGGTGTTGTTTGTAAATAAATCTGTTTCGTTTCAAGTGGACGCCTAATTTCTATAAACAACCAGTTGTGTTAAATCTAATCGCTAAGCTGTGGAGCAGGGTGGTTAAGATGTACTAATGGCAGGTTAAACGCCTAGTGATAGAAAATTTGGTTAGAATTCGTACTATTGTGACCTATAGACAATTGAGAACGATATAAAACCACTTTTAGGATGCTTACGTTGAAATAAAAGCTTCTACTGTAGCGCAGTACAGTTTTAGCATACTTTTATGTAAAAAAACATATAACGACATACGACACGAATGAATAACATAATTTATTATGTAATCACCACCAGCTTTTTTCTATTTTCATAACATATAACATAACGTTATCAGTTATCAGTACCATCGAGCAATATTGAAATTCTTTAATAATGGAAGAGAAGAATAACAATAATTAATTACATTTAAATGAAAGAAGGAGAATGGTAAAGAGGTGGCGATCTCTGGTGTCGGAAGCCAAGATATACTTTGGGTCGCTGATCTAGCGCATTAAGTAAGTAAATGAAAGGAATGTTTCGGGTTTGTTGTATTATACATATAGTCGTTGTCGGACATGTTCACGGGTCAAGCAAGTGGTCGGTCCATTTTTCTGGTCCTAATCAGTTTTATAGTACTAAAGTAATTGTCGTATTAACAATTCTAACATGTTGTCCTTGCATGTGAAGTCTACTTGGGCTATGTCGTCGTTGATACTGCAGTGACTGGGTAGAGGCCAGAAAATACAGACCAGAGGAAAATATAGAAAAAATCGCAGTTTATTCGTAGAGGCGCCGAGTTTCTCTAGCGATCTGCGAGTGATAGAAGATTCTACTATGCTCTATGTTTACACAGATGATATTAACTAGCGACAAACACTACATGGTGCTATTTTATTTGTTACACTACCATGGAATGCTATGGTACATACGGTCCGAGGTCGCCGAGTAGCACTTGAGCCAAATAAGTTGGAATGTTACCGCTGTCATCGGCTTCTCAATAGTAGACTTGCTATAGGTTATTTAGGAGTATTAGGTCAAATTTGTCACCCATTTTGGGTTATTTATTAGGTAATCAGTTACAACAAAACTCGGTGACATCGAATGGCTTTTAAATTTTTCTTGCTTTGACGTAGCTATGATAGAAGTTTTTAATTAGTGTTATCCAAATATTGCGGTCGATCGCTATCAACCAGTAGCCGAAAACATGTCAATATTGTATGTTATATATATACCTAAAGACTATAATATTTATGTTTGATGTCAACAATTACTGTACATTTGTAGAAATATAAAATTATGTTTTTAACAACATCATAGTACTAGGTCGAAAATAATTCGTATTACGAGACTTTGAGCACAATGTCTGACCATGTCGTCAGCCTCATAGGTGCACCCTAAACTGAACCATTAAGACAGTATAAAAACCGTCAGTAAATACTTAAAACGTAGTATTCAGTGAGGTTCAGATATATTGTGTACTAAATATGTTACGTGACCACGTTCAAATAATATTACTGGTATGTTAATCAGTCTTACGACTTCACGCATTGACAGGTCTGCTTATTAAATTAAATCGACTGTGCGATGTGTCTCGGCAATGGAAACTATTTGGGTTTCCTATTTTTTTTATGTCTTTCAGTTGAAATTATTCATAACCAGATCACCATCAGTCCATCAATGAATTCCAAATCAGTGGTGTTTGTAAGTCAGTTGTAACTTGTAGGAGTGATCTCTGTAATACAATTGCAGTTACTTTCGGAAAACCAACCCTAAAAACAGAGGCTACAACAACGAAACCCTATACTGCACATGCCTCGCTAACTCTTGGCCGGTTTTTATATTCATTGTAGCCACTTTAGCTCTTGGCCATAATTACATTACTGGCATTATTATAACGATAGTGTGAACCAACCATAGATGATTCACATTGACAATCGACTTGTTTTTGTTCCATCAATTCATCCAGGTGTTCTGTTGCGCCAATCAATGTAAGCAATCATCTCAATCTACCCATATGCCTCGAGCTTTCCAAAATCTATCAGATCTCTTGACAGTATCACTGTAAAGGAGCTTCTAAGTGGCCTTACCGACAACCATTGCTAGCTATTATTGCCGCACTCTAATATTGTGGAATAGTGCATCATATTCTACTCGACATGAAGTTTGCCGTAAGCGATGAAGTGGCTATATTACAGACAGAATATTGCATTAAAAAATAATTTAACATAACCCTAACTAAATGCTATTACGGTGAGGTGCGGTGAAAGATCTTGAGGTGTAAGATCGATGATCCAAATTGGTCAGGCACTCTGGTTAACAGTGTCACGGAGGTCAGACGGCAGTCGCTCCACTGTAATTACCTGATCTGCCAAATTGTGGCTCACAGTCAGGGCAAACCCCGGGCTGTCGCGGGGCACAACCGCTAAGATTATTATAGAATCCTCATGAAAGCAGTAGGTACGGTTGGTCAGTGGGATACTTACTAAAGTCGGACGGTGTGGCACGCGACAGGTCCCGGTAGAAGTCGGTGCGGTGGCTCTTCTTCAGGCCGGTGCAGAGGCCGAAGTCGCTCAGCTTGATGTGACCGCGGGCATCCAGCAGCAGGTTGTCCGGTTTGATGTCCCTGGAAAGATTAAGACACCATTGGATGAGGATCTTCACGAAACGCGTGGGGTCTAATGGCAAAATGAGGGTTGTAATTTTATAGCAGTTGTTTCAGTCCAATAGTATGGCAGTATTTTGACAAAGGACTGTTGGATTTTGAAAACGTCGTTATTATGAAGATGAAGACTCAACCGCGTAGCAAAATAGATGCACGGTTATTTAAGCAGCTTTTGATCACAGCCTCTATTAATGATCTTAATAGAGACTGTGATAAAAGTGATACAATCTTTATTCGATGTAGCCCCAAATGATTGCCACGTTTAAACGCAGTAAAGTACAGTTAAGTGGAACACTTTTCCCAATAATGTGTACCCCGAATATTACTACATGGAGTCCTTCAAGGTGAAGTGAAGAGGCTGTTTCAAGAAAAATCTGTCTACCGCGAATAACAAATGATTTACGATATCGAAACCAAAATAACGGAAGGAGAACGAATAAAGAAATTTGTAGCGAGACGGTGAAACTAAAATTGCATAATTTTAGGTTCACATTTTCTTTTTAATACATGACACAATATAGTGTGTAACTATAGCACCATTACAGTTTGTGACTACTTCGGAGTGCACTATAAAAATACTGTTTATGATTTCGCTTACTAATTATCTCTTATCGGCGATCGCTTCTGCTAGACTTATGCAGTACACAACTGATTCAAGACTACCACAGATTTAATACCATTGTATTTCAGTATAAATTAACCATATAAAAAACAGTGGACGACTGAATAGAGCGCCTCTTTGCAGATAATGGGGAAAACATTGTAATAGATTCTAATGCAAAAGGGCAATATATCCAATACACCTACATGGGAGAGTCCCTCCATTCAACAAGACAATCATCTTCGTATGTGTTCTCACCTATGTATGAAGCCGAGTTTGTGTATGCTGTCAATGGCGAGTGCCGTTTCTGCCACGTAGAACTGCGCACACTCCTCGCTTAGAGTATCCTTCTTCATGAGAAGCGTCATCATGTCGCCCCCTGGCAAGAACTCCATGATGAGATAGAGGTTCATGGGGTCCTGGAAACTGTAGTACATCTTCACCACCCACTGGTGGTCCGCCTCGACGAGAATGTCGCGCTCTGCCCTCACGTGGGCAACCTATAAAGAGAATTCATCGTCAGCTTAGGAAGGAAGGAAACCATTTCTTGGCAATATGTCATTTTTGTATTTCTAAACAGACAGGTATACGGTTTAGCTGATGACGGAAGTATAGTACGATTATCTCGCTTTTAATATAGTATGGTTGCTAATCATGTGGGACAATGCATAAATAATCGTGGACAAATTCACACAGCGAAATCTAGGCCCAAAGTAAGCAAAGCTTGTGTTATGGGTGCTAGATAACTGATAAACTACTTATATACTTTTAAATACATACTTATTACACATAGAACACCCAGACCCGTAACAGAAATTAAAATTCATCATTTCAATTTCTGCCCGGCCGGGAATCGAACCCGGGACCTCTTGCGTGGCATACCGGCATGTTGTCCACTGAACCACTCAGGTCGTCAATGCATGTAGAGAGATATTGTTTAAAAAAGCATGTGTTTTAGAGACAAATAGATACGATGAAAAACAATTGCTACATTATGGCGCAGGTATCGGCCGTAAATAATGCACATAGGCTAGTTGGGCTACGTAGAGCGTCTCTGTCGCATGCGTGTCAGTAAATACGAAGCCGAAACTAGCCGATGTGCATTATTATGGTCGATACCTGTACAGTTGTACGAATTACAAATCCAATCAATCGCATAGAAACGTAGTTTCCCTCCACTACCACATCTTCTCTATACATTGTTTTGGTGGCTTATTTGAGGAAGCCATTCACACAATCCAGTTAGTAGGAAAATAATTTAGTGTTCCACGTTACCTGTTCCTTTTCGAGCATGTCAGCTTTTCTGAGTATTTTCATGGCGTACACATGCCCGGTATCCTTTTTCTGTACCAGACGCACCTCGCCAAACGCACCTCTCCCTATCACCTGCAATACATTACACAAACAAAGTAAATCTCGATGTCACGTGGGAAACTGTTGAGACGCTCATGGCATTAGTATTAAAAATGATTCGGACCTTCAAAGGTTCGAAGTCCTCCACGCCGAGTCTAGATCTCTTCAGCCTGAGGAACTCTGTCTCCTTCTGCGCATGTTGTTGTCGTTTCTCTTGTTTCTGGGTCTCCGACAGACTTTCATCTTTCAGAGTCTCCTCCAGTTTCTCCAATCTGTTTACAAGCTATCGTTAGTAAGACTACACCATACTAAAAAACATTTTCATTGCACAAAAATAACTAAGCGAATAAACAGTTCAAAATTATGTGAGCAACTAAGATAATTTAAACCTTATTTCCAAGACATCAAGACCGTTTCGGTATGGATGCAAAATATAATAATAATATACCGTCGTGCGGTGCCAATCGGCTCCCGAGACTGTACAACCAGTCAGGGTATGGATACAGTTCACGGACAAACGTCATTCTAACTAAAACTGTATCGCGTTCAGATAAAGTTTAATTTTCTCCGTCGGATCAGATAATTCTGAATACTCTGGTTGCTTAGCTATTTATGCCGACTGTACAAGTAGTAATAATGTCGGAAGTATAACGATAGAGAGAGTCACCTCTGTTTCCTCTCATAATGTTGGGTGATGAGATTCGTGTAGAAGTTCTCTAGTGTGACCTTTGCTTTTGTTGCCTTGTCGAGCGTGTGCCCACTGAACCGAATATTGTCGGTGCCCGTCATTTCCAGCACCCCTGCAACAACAGTAATGTTCAATGTAAAATCGTAATATTTACAATAATCTTACACTAAGACTGCACTTCTAATTAATTGTGTTTTGTTGTAAAAGATAAAAGCTCACGACTACAGACCCGTTGACCCATTAGAGTATAGAAACTACATTTTGTTTGCAAAGTGAAGGTTTCACCTTTAACATTAGAGTGAGTAAACTTTCCGCCGCCCTCCGCTAAAAACACCGATAATTTGTGAATCATATGCGTGAGAAATTAGGGATTTTTAACCATGTCTTGCGGCAATTTGCTCACTCCGCGCCCACATGCGTTATTATTTTTAAAACTGGGATAGTTCGGGAAAATCTGAATATGTAGAAGATAGAAGGAAGTGGTCTTAGATACTATTTGCTCTTTATGTGTAAAAATAAAGGAGACTGGGTAAGCATGTAGGGAAAGTGGACTATGGCCAAATAACAACATCGGTATATTATTTACATTAAGCATCCTCAAATACATCCTTGTAGAGAAGGGCATCAAAATCTGACCGGCAGTTCTTTAAAAAAAACAGATATAAACTTGGCACATTTTGTATGGGAAGTGCTCTATACTATGAACCAATGGTAGTATCGTTGATATATACAATATATGGGTTGAGCACCTTTAACTCTATTCTTATAGAGAACATTATTGAAGGTGCTTAACCTATACTTCGTAACCATGTCGATGCTGGTTCAAAGAATACGGAAATTGCCATATAAACATGTGACAAATAAATGCTTGTTTCTCGAAACTGCCGGGACCGATTACGGTGTTGTGCGGTATAAGAACATAGTTGAGTGAACTCTAGAACTCTATCTATAGTCCGTAACCACGCCGCTGCTGGTTCAAAGAATACGGCACTTGTCATACAAGTGTGACAAATGAATGCTTTTTTCTCGAAACTTCCGGGACCGATTTTGATGCCATCTTATACAAATATGCAGCTGAGGCACCCTAACCCATAGGTCATCACCGTAAAACTGCTGGTTCATAGACCACTTTAGCCCAGTCTCCTTTGGGCCAGTTATATTTTTGGTCAAGCGTGCGTTTACCATGAAATTCGAGTTAATTTGATTAACACTTTTTTAAAGCTAATCATCTCAGTTTCTTGCAAAGATCATTTCTTGAATTTCATTAATGATCCCTGTCTTTAAGCAAAACCAAAAGAAAAAAGTTTTCATTGAAACATTTTCACTAAAAATTAATATAGGCGGCAAAAAGCTAACACGCGTCCACTGACGTTACAAAAAAGAACGCGCCCACTCTCGGATTAAGCGTAGAGCCATTGGGGCAAGTAACGCATGATGACATTCGATGTGACGAACCATTTCGCTAAATACCTAAGCGCTCGGTTAGCCTTTGCAATTCGTTTTGTTGCTGACTCACAGTTTTAAGCAGGATAACCATTTAGACGTTTAATTGTAATCGTTAATAACCAGAATCTTATAAAATCACGAAAAACAAAAGCAACGTTCATCACAATGGCACAATCGATTGTTGTTTCGATATATATTTAGAACAATACGATAACACAACAACACATGAGTAACCCACGATTTGGTAGGCATATAATATTGAAGTAATATTTAAGAAGGACAATTATATGGTTTTTTCTGCTTGTTTGTATGTTTACCATAATTACGAATAAAAATACCGCATGCAGTTCATGGATCTCTTGAGGAAAATGAAATTGAGCAACATTTGTTAGAAATAAACTAAACACTTGCAAATAAATGCAACAGGATTACTTAATAATTACTTAATGATTCACGAAAATTCAATATTTAGGTAACAGAATCCTAGAGGTGTATCGAAAGGCCTCCAGATGATGCTGTAACATATTGTCTCCTCAAGATGTGTGACAGTGTGTTGTATGTAATGAGCTTATGACATGACATCATAATGCTGACAATAAACGCGACTTGCGTCACCCCGCGCGCTCATGCCGCGGCTGGGTACTCATGAGAACCTTGACTCCATCACCTTGAGATCAATGTGCCATCACCAATATAACCAATATTTGCTGAAACATTTTACGGTAGGTAACATATTCGACGCTATAGGACAACCGTATTAGAATAGTTTTGTTTTTAAAATTATTTCAAGTGATTCTTGGTGTAGATGTAGTACAGGACGTGGTATATTTTATGTCTTAAAAGTTACTGATATTTATATATTCCTTCTAAAGTACTGGTTTTTTATTTGGTACTTGGTAAGGACTGATGATAATTCAGAAAAAGCCGGCCTAGACGTGTCGGGCCACGTGCGGTGGGTTTCGTGGTTGCCTGTCAATATACATGCCTAAAACCGGGTTTGTTTGTATAGTATTATAAACCCATTACAAAGTTACAAATGCACCTAGCTCCTGTACAACTTGTACGAAATATTTGCTAATCCAACCACACTTTAATATTTTTCCTGTACAACTTGTATTGAATATTTGCTAATCCTACTACACTTTACTATTTAGATAATTTTTTCCTTTACTTGTGCTACATGGCATTGCTTGTTGCGAGCTTGTACAGTCGAGTTCATTAATATGTGAGCATTACCAAGGCTTCAAATATAAATGTACATGGAAGGGTACTTATATATCTGAGCAGATTCATCAATCAAACATATGTACATCTGCTCAGATATATAAGTACCCATCCATGTACATTTATTTTTGAAGCCTTGGTAATGCTCACATATTAATGAACTCGACTGTACCTAGGGTACATAAGTACCACATATGTTTTAATAACGCTACATAAGTTTTATCTGATTATTGGATGAAGACCGACGTATGACATATCGACAGATCTAGAAAATCCCCAAGTTAAGTGCACCAACTATTCATCAAGGGTTTACCAGATAGAAAAATCAGAAAAGGATTTTTCACGGTCATTTGAAAGGGTTTACCAGATAGAAAAATCGGAAAATGTTTCCGATTTTTCTGGGTACCAATAGACGTGACTGATGTGCTGAGGGATCAGCGTGTGAATTGGTCTCGTGATATGTTCATAAATTAATTAATTGAGAATGTCAATGGGTTGAGGTTAATGAGATACAGACATATCAGTTGTTCCAACTGCCTGTCTGTTCAGGAATAATAATAATAATAATTTGATGACAGCTCATCTAACTACGTGAACTCGGTTGTTACATGTGATGAAACCTGGCTGTGTTATTTCGACGTTCCTACTAAATCCCAGAGTGAAGTGTAGGTGTTTCAAGATGAACCACCGCTGACGTCAGTGAAAATGCGCTGAACCGTCAAGAAAAGAAAGGCTGCTCTTTTCTTTACTAACAGTGGAATATTTACTACGGTTATGAAGGAAAAACTGGTACTGCTGTATGGTACACAGAAGAATATTTCTCTAGTGTAATAGAAGAATTGAAAACTGAACGATCAAATTCCACTCGATACTTGGCTCTTGCATCACGATAACGCTTCTGCACATCGAGCCGGCGAAACTGCGAACTATTTGTATCAAGCTGGTATCAATTTGCTGGGACACCCTCCTCATAGTCCGGAACTAGCGCCAAACGACTGCAATAGTGCAGTATGTAACAAAACAACTGAAGGGACACAAGTTTTCGAGCGATGACCTTTTGCAGCTGTGTTCCAGAGGGATATTGTATGCCAGTGTTGATAACTTCGAAAAGATAAGTATTTCACAAAGTTCGACAAAACCTGTATAGCGCCCTAGTATATGTAAAAATCTTTGCTTGCTAGCGTCAAAATAAGAGACAAATAAAGATGTTTTGATTGCGTTGACTTAGAAGTTTAATTTTTTCACTACTGGAGTACTACACTAATGGCCTGACGACCTGAGTGGTTCAGTGGTCAACATCTGTGGTCTTCCACGCAAGAGAAAATTGAAATGATGAATTTTAATTTCTGTTACGGGCCTGGGTGTTCCAAGTATTAAGTATGTATTTAAATTAATATAAGTAGTTTATCAGTTATCTAGCACCCATAACCTTTGCTTACTTTGGGGCTAGATGGCGCTGTATGAATTTGTCCACAATTATTTATTTATTTATTTAAGGGATTGCAGACCTGAGTAATTGATATTAATTTCAGCTTGATACCTCCACGAGTTCAAGAAAAAAGGGTCTTGCCAGACAGACAAACAACAAAGTGGTCCTATAAGAAGATATTTTGAGGTATAGTACCCTAAAATTGTCATTTCTGTCACATCTCTCTCTCTCTTTATCTAGCCTAATATGGTTAGTATGGTTATACATAGAATGTGGATTTCAACTAATACTGCTGCATACTATCCATTTAAATACATAATTTCATTAACCAAGTAGGATAAGTCAGTTTGGACTGATTACACATAAATTTGATGTAAACAATTTTGATAAATTTAATATAATTAATTTTGTCTTTTTGCCTTGCCATCAAAGTATGTGTGTCAAGATTACCCATTCAGCTCTGATTAGTGCACTGTTTTAATAAAAACAAATAAAATAGGTTAAGAAATGGGAATAATCATGAACTCAAGTATAGAGACCACAAATCAAGTGTCTGACCTAAGGTTTTACTAATCTTGGCTTACTTACACCTTGATTTTTAAATTTATCACTAACACAATTGCGTCATATATACAAACAATCCAAACCATGAGCACTGAACTGTTTACGTCAAATCAATCTTTTATGTACTTTAAATAGGGTTGTTTATCTATAAAATCATTCTATAGTTGATTATGTTTTCTTACAGTTTGGTTTTGGTGAACATTGTTGAACAGAAGAAATGCACAATTTAAAAAATGGCATGTTTACGATATGCCTGTTTCTTACATTATGGAGATAATTTGGTAACACCAACTTGTTTTAATGTTGATTGATTACTCACACACCTTGCTCTTACTTAATCTGTTATCAGAATGTTTGTAGAGCAATCCATCAGCTCTCAAAGAGAACTCAGAATACTAATACTATAACTGACTCAGATTGTTGTGAAACTTTATGAAGTGAAGTTGCTCCGCAAATGTTTAGGTTAGCTAACAACCTACATATTCAATTTAGAGGTTATGATTTAGAAATATAGAAAATTACTTTCGATGTTTTCTGAGGTCATTTTGCAGCATTAAAGCTGTGAGCGAAATAAAAATCTGGAATGGAATACAAGAATAAATAACTATAAGTGAATTATCAATGTGAAGCTTAAATGCCTCTGTGTGTTGTGTTGCGAGTTGCACTGACCTGGCGGCTGGGGCGCTGGTGCCGGTGTATCTGGGGTCACCGTAGTGCCCGGGGTGCTTTTTCCCCAAGACACGGCGCTTTCTGGTTGACAAAAAAATATATTTTTTATGCTATATCAACAACATTTTCATTACATAGAATGAGAATCCTTAATAATTAATAAACAATAATTTACCAGATTATAAGTTAGAAAATTGTGCTAAATTTATTTTAATTTAAATTATTGTACATAATTAGTTTGTTAACTAATACAGATAACAATATGATTTTGTTATGTAGGTACTCCAGGTAACAATAATGTTTTGTTCAAATATATCAATGCAGCCACATATAAACATTATCATTAGTATATACTCAGAACTATATAATGGGGGCCATTACATCAATATGATTGATGTGACCTCAATATTTAAATCACAATTGAAGTCTGATAACAGATATTTACTAAAACAGGTCATCTGTTAAAACTATTTTATATGATAATAGTATGAGACAAATTAGACGAAGCATCGAACAGCATAAGACAGTATACCAAAACATAACCCTGAGCATTGGCACAAAGCGAATTAAGTGGTAACTATTCTTTGGATGAGTATGAGATACCCTACGCCGCCACTTTCCTAGTCGATACAGCAACGTAACACTTACCTTGAATTGAACTTTGACACGAAAATCTTGTTGTTTGTAAGTCAGCTACTACAATTCACAAGTAAATATGCAGCAAAAAAAAATATTGTTTCACACGTATATAATCGATAATTTTTAACGACAATATTAAAATTTCTGTAGCGGAGCGTCGACAGATCACTTTATATATTTATCACTTTTATGGTGCTATATTTGTGATACTGATAAAAAGGTATGGCTTTTGTTATATTGAATTACGAAAGCAAAATAACGGGACTTTCGTGTACAATCCGATGGCAATCGCACAAAGGAAAATGTCTGTCAGACAGCTGTGTTCGGTGTGACCCATGGAAGATAACAATTCGCTTCGAGGTGTGACCAGTTAAATCTCAGTAGAATTACCACAGATTAGAAAAATACGAATTCAGCCCCGCCTACACTCACGAAGTTAATCTCGAATATAGAGAATGTTTTTCTACTTCGTAGCGCTTCGTCGAAAGTACTCGATGATAGCCTAGGCGAGGAGCGATACTACATTACTCGCTTGACTTGGAGAGAATTCCGTCGAAAAACATGGATGTCGTTCAAAATTCAAAATAAAAAAAATGCCGTAGCACAGAGTAAACAAATACAGGAGTGCCGTAGGTAATTCCACGTAACCTCGGGGTTTACGCAATACGCTACCCAACGAGTACAGATGTGCCTCTTCAATTTTATTTGCGATGTCTCTCACACCAAGGCTGCCACGGATGTACTCGTTACGCACTCGATCAAGTTGTAACGCCACACAAATCCATACCTGGCGAGGTTTCACAGCCATAAAGCATCGGAGGTCTCATTATGATCTTGCATATTTAGTCCACGGACGTAGCCAGGTTTTGGTTTTGGGGGGAGGTTCAAAATTAATGGGCAAAAATATCGACTCGTGCCTCCCCCCACCCCCTCCTCTTGAAAAAAGGGGTAATCGTAATATAAGTAAAAAAATCATAATAAGATACTTAGGACATTCGTAAAAAAATTAAGTCAAATTAAAAAATGAGCGAGCGTAGTGAGGTCGGAATTTTTTCGAATTTTAGCTCAAAAGACCCGGGGTGGACACGATAAATGTAACATCACCCAATGACTAAGTGAGCGTAGCGAGATGCGTTTGGAATTTTGGGTATATTGGACCTTAAAATCCGAATCGATTACACAGCGCGGGCGTTGTGAACATTTTAAATATGAGCGAGCGTAACGAGCTCGATGTTTTTTGAATTTTGACACGCGGAGTGTACAGAGAGCGCAGCGAGCTCAACTTCGAATGTTTAACATATTGGTTCCTAATATTTTTTGACATATTTGTAGCGAGTTCGAAAATTTATGGTTATTGGCCCTTAAAATCCGAATTGATAATACGGCGCATGTAGTGTGCATAAAAAAAGGAGCGAGCGGAGCGAGCACGAAAATTTTTAAAATTATATAAATGAATACATTTACTAAAATGACTGAATGTACACAGCAAGCGCAGTACATATTGGCTCTTAAATACCGAATTAAACACGAGGCGCGGTTAATGAGAACATTTTTAAAATGAGCGAGTATAGCGAGCTCCAAATTTTTCGAATTCTGACTAAAAAGAACTGGTGCAAAGTTATTAAAGAAAACTAATGAATGAGCGAGCATAGCGAGCTCGAAAGTTTTGGTATCTTGGCTGTTTAGTAATATGGATTGATCGCGCGGCGCAGTGTGATATGAGTTCGGGGGGAGGTTTGAACCCCCTGAACCCCCCTCGCTACGCCCATTGCTGATATAATGAATTTATACCTACTGGTATTGTTTGTATACCTACTCACTTATCATATTGTATCGAATTTTTATTTTATTATATAATGATTTATAATTTGACATGCTACTAATACTTGTATATTTACCATGACATTGTTATATTCAAATTTAAGACGATATCCTTGTGAGTTACTTATGTTATGAAATGTATAATAATATAAGGTAATTTTCATAGATAAATAAATAAATCAAATCAATCAAATGAAATGTGCTTCTGAGTTGTCTCTAAGACGAAGACGTGAGACGAAAGACGACAACAGCAAGCCCGCTAAACGAAATCGCCCGGACGATTCACTGACACCGAAGGACGTTGCAAAAGGCTCGAAGACCAAACGCCATTCGGAGGGCTCCGTGAATTACGCGGACGCGCTTAAGTCAAAAGACTTGTGCATGGCGATACTTACGGAGCCATTCCGAACTCAAAGCGGAACACCTCGAGGCCATTGAGGCTGAGATCGACGAGGCAATTGATCGGCAACTGGGGATTCCCAGCGGCAGTGCTTCGACGATCGCGGCCACGGGCTTCAGGGGACGACCCTAGGGGGCTAGGCGAGGGGGTTGTCAAGCTTTGGTGTTGAGACGATCGCTCGGTGGAATGGCTCCGTAATAATGTGGAGACGTTCAAAACACCATACCCTGGTACCATACTGGTGGTCAAACGCCAGTCTGAATTGCCGAAAAGGGTCAAGGCGTACGTCCTAATACCGAAGTACGGGGGCGAAGGCTTGGACATTGTCCGGCGTCGCCTCGTAGGACGAAACCCGTGGCATGCCGTCGACCAGTGAGCCGTGTATCACTCGGAGGTGCAGGGGGAGAAGGGGCAACTCCACTTAATACCGGGCATACTGCAGGCCGACGTAGCCCTGCTAGATAAAAACGGGAGACGACTATGCTACAGAGTCGGCTCCGTGTACGTTAAGTACGGGGATAAGGATAGCGCTAGTGCGGCTGACGCACCCGCGCCTCATCAGGAGCAGCAGATGCAGCCAAACCTTGACCCTGGGGCCCGCCCTGGGGACGAGGGGGATCCTTAAAGCAAACCCAGTCGCACGAGTGAGGTCAGCCAGGGAAAACCAGGCCGCGTCACCGTTGTTCCTGCTCAGGTCTCGACCACAGCTAGGCCTCCTGATGCTTCTAAGAAGCGACGGGAAGCTACGCTAACAGCGGACAGGGAATCTTCGTCCGCAGAGGAGAGGGAGTTCTTAGGTAGTGATGGTTTCGCTACATACGACTCCAGCTCTTCTTAACTTTATAAACGTACTGCAGATCAACCTCCAACACAGTCAGACTGCAACGGCTTCCCTACACAAGTTGTTGGAGGTGCAAACATCGACCGTAGCCATGATCCAGGTACCGTGAATCAGGGGGGGAGGGTATACGGTCTGAGCAGCTTGGGAGGCGAACTACTTTATGACACCACGGTGGGTAACCCTCGTACGTGCATATACGTCCCCAAGCATGTCAGCGCCGTACTCCTAACAGAGTATTGTTCCAGGAATCTGACAACTGTCAGGACCAGGAGCGCGCCCAACAGCAACCTGCCGCCGATAGTGCTAGCGCCGGCGTACCTTCCGAGTGACGCTGAGGCACCCACACCGGAGCTGGCAGGTCTGATCCAGCACTGCGAAGCAGAGAACCTAGAGGTAATCATCGCAACGGTAATCGACGCAAACGCGCACCACCCATTATGGGGGAGCGAGACCGCGAACGGCAGAGGTGAGGATCTCATTAATTATCTTATGACAACCAGACTCTCGTTAATCAATCGGGGCGCAGAACCCACTTTTGTAACACGAAGGGCTCAAACAATAATAGATCTGACATTAGCATCGGATCAGGCATCTAACCTAATCTCGGACTGGCATGTATCTGACGAGGCTTCCTGCTCTGATCACCGATGGATTAGATTTAAATTAAACATAGAAAACCGGGAGAGGAGCAGAAATCCTCGCAAAACGGACCGTATTAGGTACGCGATTAGTGCGGAGAAATCCCTAGCGAAGATAGCAATACCACCCACCTACCATACAGACAATGACATAGACAAACAGGTTGACAAGATAGATAACAGACGCCTACGAACAGACATGTCCCCTAACCTCCCCTCGGTCGGGACCGAAACCGCGGCACCAGTGGTGGGGACCCCAGCTGGAGAAACTGAAACGGAAACTTAGGAAGCAGTTCAATAGGGCCAAAAACACTAGATGCGACAGCGACTAGGATACCTACAAGGAGACCCAGAAAAAATACAAGAAGCGTGTCCGGCATCAGAAGGAGTGCTGGAGACGCTTCTGCTCCGGTATAGAATCAAACACCCAGGTTGCTATGATAAAAACGTACTTAGTAACGATAAAGTCCACAACCTAGGATCACTAATCAAACCTAATAAAACATACATTAAAACGGACTCGGAGACATGTGAGTTACTGCTAGGCACGCACTTTCCAGGCTGCGAAATTAAAAATGAGCAGACATGGGGTGAGACAGCGGAACACCATCCGAGTAAAGCAGAATGGGAGCAAGTTAAGAAAGTTGTGACCAGAGATAAGGTAAAATGGGCAATGGACAGTTTCCTACTATACAAGGCACCAGGCTCCGGGCCTGCGGGCGGGAATATTCCCCGGCCTACTGAAATGGTGTGGTGGGAGACTACTTGATCATTTGGTTAGTATATACAGGGACTGTCTTGCTAAAAGATATACCGTTAAGTGGAGAGAGGTAAGGGTTGTGTTTATTCCCAAGTCCGGCAAAAGTGACTACACACAACCCAAAGCTTTCAGGCCTATCAGTCTGACGTCGTTCCTGCTGAAGGTACTTGAGAGAATATGCGACAGAGATATTAGAGACTCAGCGCTAATAAAGTACCCTCTCCACAAAAGTCAGCATGCCTACACTGCAGGTAAAAGCACAGAATCAGCATTGCATAGCGTAACGACTCACATCAAACACGCTATGGCGTCTAAGCAAACCACTCTAGACATTCATAGACATAGAAGGTGCTTTTGACAAAACATACTCGTCATGACATAACATACTCGTCAAAAGATATTCCAATAAGTAATATTTCAGAACAGAAAAAGTCACGTATTAAAGAGTCAGGTGCGGTGCTAACAAACAAGGCAAGATGAATCGTGCACACAGCTAAATAGCCGCCGAAATATACCATACGTATGTGCCGGCCGAGTTTGTATGGAACGGCCAAATGACTTGTGCGCTCTCTTATACTACTCAATTATGGAGGCGACCTCAGCGAACTTGTTAAACAATTGTAAGTATCTATTTGTTAAACAAATTCTATGCATGTTCAGGAATAAATTTTTTAGAAGGCTAAAAAAAAAAAAAAAAAAAAATTCTTTGGGAGCATCAATCAGGCACTAATTAAGCATGGAGTAAAGGATACAGAATAAGTAATACTTTAAGTACTGAGTACGTAATAAAGCGAACCCTGGCAGAAGCTAGGATTGACCGTTTGGGTGATGATAATGGTATAATAGAAAAAAAAAATATTAGAATCGTAAAGGTATAATGCAGTTATTAACTTAAATTTTTATCATGTTCAAATGAAGCTCCAATTTGAGAATCGTGGATGAATTTGTAGTTTCCTTGGTTTTCAACTCCACCTGAAAGTAAATTTAGGAATTAATAAAACTATGATTAATATATGTCGGAGCGTCGGTGGCCTAGTGATAAAGGTATCTGACTCGCAAGCGAGAATTAGCGGTTTCGAATCCCACTTTTCTGAGTTATGTTCGTTAGTTAAATACTAACCGATGCTCTTACAACTCAGGCGACTGAATATGTACCAATCTACCAATCTGGTCAGGTTCCCCTGGTACTACTACCCTACGGTCACGGAGGTCAAATGGAATCATTACCATTTCATTTAGTATGAATAATATCGTTGTCGATCGAATTGTATATGTGCAACAAGCGAAAGTGCCGTGTCGTGTTTGGCGCCACCACACCCCATCACCTCTTTATAGTGTCATATAGGCGGCAGACCAGTTGGTGCAGTGGCGTAGCATAGGTCACTAGCACCCGGTGCGGATTCCAAATTTGCCGCCCTCTTTTTTTTGTAATCCATTATAAAAAATTTGGGGCATGGTAAAAAGAGTACTTTTATTGATTAACACTAACCTGAAAAATGAAATTAACATTTTTTGACATAGAGTAAAGTTTTGTAAAGTTTGGTAGTTAGATATTATATATTTATTTGGCGTATTACTATTTTCGTTCCGATTGTACCTGCGCGCACCGGCGCTCGCAGCTAGGTAACAACAAAAAAAAATGACGATAAAACACTGAAAGAAATTAACTTTTTTTTATATTTTAATTTTTTTTTCTAACTGCCACCTCGCAAACTTTGCCCCGGCAAAGTGCCGCCCGGTGCGGACCGCACCCTCCGCCCCCCCTATGCTACGCTACTGAGTTGGTGTCGACAGTAGAGGCTACCTTTCTGCCCCAACCAGCGGCCGTCTACGGGCAATCTTTGTTGAAATTAATTCCAGTATAGTTAGTTGCATTGTTTGTACGTGTTATATTACCTGGGCCTTCAGCAGACATATGGGCATTGCCAACAATGGTTTCTTCTCCGGGCGAGTCACGCACATCGGTCCTGAAGTTGGCAGGATGAACCTGGAATATTTTTATAAAACTTAAACAAACAAAAATTCAGATTTGTTTAAAAACAACGTTAAGCAAACAGATGGTTTGACATTATGCGACATAATAATTGACGATGGGCGGGCTACATATGCTGTAGATCAGACGGAAGGTTGGATGAGTGAAGATTACGAGCGGGGCCCAGGAATGTCAATACCAGGAATGTGTAAGACAGCCAACTAGATGCATAGACGTCACAGAAACCCTAAAAGATTGTTCCGACGATCCGCGAGTGGTTGGGAAAGACTGCGGACGCGGTACGCCCAGGACTGTTCTCACCTAAATATGAATGGAATAAAGTTTCATTCAGTCATTAAGTAGGTGTATCAACTTTACAATTTAAGTTACCTGTCCATCGTTGCGCATTAGATCAGGAGCGACCGCTCCAGTTGGATACCTATTGTAGATACCGTTGAGATTGTAATGTAAATTCATATCTGGACCGATATTCGCCTTGAGCAGCTGTTCCCAAATACCACCTAGAGGCAAAACAGAGAAAAATAATCGTTACAGATGTGCTACAACGCTTTCAAGTCGCTCTTTTGGCAGACTTCACTTGACTTCGAAATTGTAGAGAGGGAATGAAAGGATTACCTTTATCCACGGACACCACAGGTCTGTTGGAAGCCCATGGATACTCGCCATGGGCTTGGAAGTAAATAGCGTAAGTCGACAGCTGAAAATAGATAATCCACGTGAGGCAAACCAATCTGAGGCACATTTATGTAGTGATTTGAAAGATACTACATATTTCTAGTCAGTAAATAGGTAAATCAATGTTTCCCAACACAGATAACTTTGTACCTGAGTATAATATAGGGATAGCCAATACTTCCCACCGTGGCCAACGAACGCCGTTTCATTGGCATCCATCAGACTTGTGGGTATTTCTTGATGCAGGGATTCCGGTGATATGCGGAAGTTGCAGCCGTACCTATAATAGTGAGAATTTTCAAACACCTTCGAGAATACAGATACATATTTAGACAGAAGCAATTTCTTGTATGTCTTACCAGTCCGGGCAAGCTTTCAAGATATCGAAAGGTGCTCTGTAGTACTCAGCCCTACGCACTATTGGATTCCTAATGTTGAACCTCTCGTTTGGATCCGTGAGGTTGACGCGCTTTATCTTTATGTCCCTCCGTTCGCAAATGTAATCGTAGTGGAATTTTGGCACCGAATCTCCCCGGGCGCAGTAAGTTCCTATGACACAAAAGAAAAGTAACATAAAGGTATGTATGTACATAAGTAGTTTAACTTTTCAATTTAATCAGTGGAAGAGCGTCTGTGGCTTAAGGGCTGGCGGGTTCGGCCTCGTAAGCCAGCGGTATCGAGTTCGATCCCCAGTACCGTCATGTACAGTCAGCTACAGAGTCAATGGACTCTTCTAGCATACATTAAATGTAAATTAGGGTCAGTTCATTCTGCAGCTGACTGTATATAAGTACCAATCACTTTTTCTGAGTTATGTACATACATTAGTTGAACACACGTTGAACACCAACCGACGCTGAATGTGTAACCGTGATCCAATCTGGTCAGGTTCCCCTGCTAACAGAGTCACGGAGGGCAGATCGCAATAGCTGGTATTTACCAGAGGAGCTATGGATATGTCAGTGAACAACTGAGTTTGACATAAAAAATTATACCTACTCTAATTTGGTAGACGCTATTGCCAGTGGCCAACGTAGATGACGTAGTGTAGAATTATTCAGTGTCTAATTCCGTTGCCAACTGAGTTAGCAGATCTTTCAAATTACGGATCGTGGTCAAGGCGGACCCCGGGCCCTCGCGCGTGAGAGCACAACCGATATATTGACGCCAAGATGATTATTCAATGACAACGGAGATAATACTCACTTTTATAAGTTCCATCTTGGGAGTTAACTGCCGCATATTTGTCAATACAATACTTGTATCCTAATACTGTAGGAAAACGCAAGTACGGGACTTTGCAAGAGAACCGTCCTTCTTGGTACATCGCTCCCTGCAATGAACATGAAAGAAAATGTATAAAACTTAAGTCGGTATCCTCCAAAGTATATCTGTAGATCCGGAAGGAGTAGTATTGATCAGCGATCTGTAGATAAAGGCATAATGTGACGTTCAAAAGTTAATTCAACCGTATTTAAAATTGAAATTGGAACATAATTCTCGATGTAACGAAACCAATCACAGACCTTGCAAATAACGCTTCGACGGCCAGGCGGGCGCGAGACGCCACCGAAACAGTAGGTGCGAGTGCCGTTGATCATGATTTCGGTCGCCCCGATGTGAGAGACCAGGGTGATACCGTTGATACCCGCCAGGGCGAAGCGCTGCAGCCCAGCACGCTTGCGCACTTCCACATTGTTCTTCATACTCATAGTGTTCACTATAGCCTGCCAGCCGTATACGAACTCGTGCATGGGACCTGTTAAGCAAAGGACTGTATTTTTGTCGGATATTTCTACCACCACCACAATTTCCACTGCCGGTAAGAGACTGTCAGCTTAAGGAGTCCGCCTGTGTAGCTAATACCGCTATAACAATTTCTGCGACAATGCAACAATACATGAGTTGTTCTCTTCCGGTTTGAAGGATAAGATACATGCCCAGAAGGATCTTTTGGCATTTCGATGAGGGCGTGGTTGTCAACCATTTAGTTAGTTTTAATTTCGGCTACTTGTCAAAATATCCTTGTAGGTCTTGCAGCTAAGGCAGTCCTAACAGTGACACACCCCAAGAACAGCGAAGACCAACATGCAATCGAAATACAATATTTTTTTGCTATTTATAACACATTTCTTGATAGAGTCTGCTATCTCACTCATCCTTCTTCACTTCGCCCGGTCTTCGACATCGTTACGTCGTGAGCCGTTGTTACTCGCATCCGACTCGCCGATGTCAATCCATCGCTTCGAGGACCTCCCACGGGACCTCTTTCCTGAAATACACCTTTTCCGAACATATCCCTGGGTCTTAACGAAGCGTCACGTCAGCATTACATAAAGAGAGTGACGGTACACAAAAACTTGTGTTGTACAGACAAATAATTAAAACCAAATATTGACCGATCCCGAAGCTGTCTCCGTCGAGGAAGTTGAACATCTCCCCAAAGGAGTCAGGCATGAGGCCCGCGATGATGGTG
Source organism: Blastobasis lacticolella (assembly GCA_905147135.1). Taxonomy (NCBI): domain Eukaryota; kingdom Metazoa; phylum Arthropoda; class Insecta; order Lepidoptera; family Blastobasidae; genus Blastobasis; species Blastobasis lacticolella. The sequence goes on along the minus strand of LR990039.1, from coordinate 8,510,940 downwards.
GACTGCTGGAACCCATCATCAGGCAGCATAGGGTTGATCTCATCAGGTGGCGTCGTGAAGTCATGCTGAGTTAAGTTCCGAAGGGCATTGGCGGTGGCATCGGTCTGCATAAAAGTTGAAATTAGTTCGAATGAGGTTAAAGCGAATAGTAGTCTTCATAAGGCACGTCGGGGCTTTTAGAAGCTACATTGTTCATGCGTGGAGATATAATGTAATCAGAGTTTTTAAGTTTTAATAGATTTCATGAAAAATCTGTCAATTAAGGGAGTTGCGTTGAGCGAGACGTCCGCTCCAGGAGCTGTATTATCGTATTTCAGTTATTCCGTCGCGCGCGCCACACACTACAACTACACTACTACTGCTACATCCGCAATGGATTAGGATAGCAGCACCCGGAGTAGACGTGGGTCTCGCTCATCGTAGTGTACAGCCCTAAAAGTATCAGGAGCCTCTAAAATGATGATGGTGATCGGGCCGGAGTCTCTTAGATATAGGTACTATAGATCTGGTGGTAGGACTCTATCAAAACTGAGGAGTCCGCCTGGGTGAGTACCACCACCTTATCTATTTTAGCCGCCAAGCAACAATGCTTGCGTTGTTTCGTTCCGGTTTTAAAGAAGGACAAGTCCTCACAGTGACAACGCATCTGCGGTTCTGCATTTTTATTGCCTACATCCTAAGTGAATGAATAGTAGAGGTTACGGGCGACCGTTACCGCTTACCATCAGGTGGGCTGTCTGCTCGTTTTTCACTGTGTAGCTTAATCTTTGCTAAAAGATCTAAAGGTTTAAAAGTGCTTCGCTGTGCTTCAGAACATACCTGCGTGATCCACAACGCCACCAATATACAAATCACAGCCCACATCGCCTTAACTTCTGTGGCCCGTTGCGGGCAGTGAATTGATACGATAAAATCGTAGAAACTCACGTCCAATTAAAGTGTCATAAAAATAATTGCTAGCAGTAACTAAAATAATAAAAATACACTGGCTTTTTTTACAAGAATAAATTGTTATCGATCCACATTTCAACTAAATAAAACTATGTTCTAGGTACTCGCGGTAGCACTGGATTTAACTTAACTTCTCCTTTTTATACAAATCTAGCTAGACTGAAGAATAATGTAAGGTACATTAAAGGCCATTGTAATTGTAATTTTGGTGCGGGCATCCTCACAATAACAGCACACTTGGGTGTCCTTAGACGTTAGCCCTTCTGGCGCTGAATTTTGGCTGGAAGTCACTCTACAACATATTTTTTTACTTACCTATGTTGAAACAGTTTATAGAGTGCTTATGATGTCTCTAGAACTCCCCCAAGCAGACATTGCACCCCACTACGCTGCGTATTGCGGAGGCTATATTCGTGTACCATTTCATGTTGACTATTTCGGTAGAGTATTTCCTTCTATAGAGCGCCTAGACGCAACTGCCTTCTCTGCTTTTCTTTGCTGAAAGATTATTTTTATAAGATATTAAGAATATGCTTAATTTTCGGAATAAATGAACATCGTGACTGTGTTTATTGAATTTTCAGTCTGAGCTATCTATTAGTGTAGACCTGAGCATTATTTGGGTCTATGCCCTGGGTGCTAAGGCCACATATAAAGACAAGCACACATAGAACGGAAAAATTTGTCACTTTAATTTCTGGCTGGTCGAGAATCCGACGTAAGACCTGTGTAGCTAACTAAAACTACTATTGTCTAGTATGTTAACGACGACGCCGCTCAGGTTGTCAAGTTTACAGTCTCCCTACTATTATTATACTTCCTCTCCCTACTAATACTTCCTCTTCTGATCTGTAAACCGATGACAACGGTGCAGACGAACATTCCTGTATAGAGAGCACGAACTCAAATTGACTGAAGATAATCGTACCACAGGTCTATTACTGCGTAGGTACCTATGGTGCTATCAGAGCGAATCAATCATTCCTTTCATCATCTCAGCCGGAGGAAGTCAACGCTGGACATAGGCTTAATTTCACATCCATCGACTTTGTGCCTCTTACATTCAACCTCTCTTTGTGACCTTTACAAGTCACGATTAGTCTCTTGAAGAGCCGTCCTACGCCGCGATTGTCAGTACGGTGCGGCTAGGTATTTCCGTAAGGATTTACTCACCGAACTTAACAGTTATTTATTTGTACGCCGGTAAATCATAAGACCATCCCTTCTATACCTACGTGTGTGAGCCCCAGTGCTGGGAAATAGGTGCCTAAACCTGCCGGTATCAGTAAAACGGTCCCGCGGGAGGCTGATGAATCAATGGATTGTCATCGCTGAGTCGGATAAGAGAGCCAACGGCTTACGACGTGAGGATGCTGAAGACCTGCGAAGCGGAGGAAAAAACAGAGCAGACTCTGGCAGAAGCCGGGATTGACCTCTCGGACGATGATGAATGCTCTAAATCTTATCTAAAATCATCATAGAATGGGAAAGATTTACGATCAACGCCCGTGTTGTACCAGAGAGGAGTGCTATAAAAATATTACCTCCCTACACTGGAAGGCTAAGGGTATATATTAATATATACCCTTAGCTTGTTCCGGATGAACAACCCTTTCTAGTTAGGTTGAAGTTCGAGAAGAAGTCACAATAGAACTCGGACATACTTGGGAATTGACGCTTCGTAGAGGGACAGAAACGTATAAATGGGATAGGTGATGATGGAAAGTTATCGCCACCGCCCTTAGACACCTGCAATATATTCAGATTCAACACCCGGGGAGTCCGAGTATCTACCACAACAGATACGAGGAACCACTGTAAAGCGTATTACCACTGTACAGTGGTCAGTAGGTTCCACGCGAGGCCCTACTAGAGAAAAAGGCAAGCAAGGTTACACAAAACAGAACTCGAAGTTTAAGAGGCTTTGGGCGGGCCGCGAGACATTGATCATAGCGCCAATGACTGTTGCAACCGAAAGGTCTCAGATGCCATACACAGTGTTCGTATGTGACGTAGAAAACGAAATAGCAAATCCTACAGCAATCATAACAATTACTACTGAACCTATAACTGATAAAGGAGGTGACGAACAACATTTTATACCTTTCGAGCAATTAAGGCAATTAACCATGAAACAATAACTCAGTTCTACTTCTCGTGTGGCTCCGAGCACGATGTTGCTAAAAGTTTTATTGGTACTATGTATAAGTTTGCTTAGAAATGTATGGGCCAAGGTGCCTTCATTGGTAAGTATTATGTTTAAATCGACACAGTTTGAAGAAAGCGAATAAAGTGTAATTATATAAATCGCAATATTGTTTTACAGCACCCTATTCTGCTGGCCCGTTCGTCGCTGGATTGGATGCCGAGCAGAGTTAACTCCTTGTATTCCGATGTCGGTGCCTGGAGTGGAAAATTTGTTAGTAAATTACTACATAAATTAAGTATTGAATTAACTATACAATTTAATAGTTTGAGGTAGCTAGCGTCATAAGAAACTCACGCAGTTACACAGAGAAGGAAAATTTTATAATTTCCCAACAGAGTTAATAGAGTGATATGTCCTAAATCGGCATCAAATACTAGAATAGGCTTCAGAGTAGAGTCCGTCATAGGCAGCAATTTTAAAAATAAATAGGTAACTACTAAATAAAAGTAAATAAATACAATTTCAGAGACCAGTGATGGACGAATTGGAATCAGACGAAGCGCTAAGATTTTACATGTTCCTGAACTATTTGGACGGCGGAAGTTTAGGAACTGGTAAATAATTACTATTTATTGCCTAAATAATCATCTTGTCGTTAATGTCCCGGTTGTGCTCTCAAGAACGAGGGCCCGGGATCTGTCTTGACCATGATCCAGGATTTGGCGATCAAGTAATTACAGTGGAGCGACTACCATCTGACCTCTGTGACCCTGTTACCTGGGGAACCTGACCAGATTGGATCATGGTTCAAATTCAGTTGTCCGAATTTACAGTTTCATCACGATGTTTTCCCTTACCGTAAGAGCATCGGTTAGAATTCAAATAATGTACATAACTCAGAAAAGAGTCATTGGTACATGGCCGCAGCGGGATTCGAACCCGGTACCTCTCGCTTACGGGTTGGATACCGCCCGGCTACCGACGCTTCTGCCAATCACTATTTATTGCTTGTTCAGAAATAAAGATTGACTTTGGAACTAGGTTAATAGAACCAGCGGCAGCGGGGCACTACGACCCTGCGGTGTCGCTCTTAATTCCAACGTGAATATGTAATGTTTAACTGTTTATACCAGGTCCAATTGATGAATTCGTCGCAGCGATGGAAAGATTATCTATTCATATGCAAAATGCGAACAGCAATGAAATCCAAAAGAGAGGAATGCGTGAGCTGGAAGCAATCAACGGAGGAAAAGGTACGAGTACTCGGTTTTCAGTACCTATACGTTTGCTATTGGAAACTGATTCCTTTTTCAATCAAAAATATTTGCAGGTAACAGTATCAAAACTGTCCTGGAAATTAGCACAGTGATTATGCGGAAGAAACGCAAATTTTTATGTACCGGTGAAGTCAAGGAACCGATTGTTAACAACAAGATATTGTGTAAGGTATGTAACAACTTCGCATAAGTTCAGAATTCAAACAGATATACTTCTCATGTGTTCTAGTAAAAAAATCTGCCAAAATGTGGCACCTACCTAGGTGACCACTAACCGTCATTCCAATTATGGGCATTCCAGGCTTGATTCAATGCAATCCAAACTTAACGGGGACAAGTATTTCGTCAAAATTTCTTCACACGGCCAGTCTGGATTGATCAAGCCTATTTTATCATGCCACTGAATCAGGCGGCCTGATAGAGAGTGGCCACTACAAGATAAATAAAATAATTTAATTTGGTTTGCAGGACAGAATACTGCTGCCAATCGCGGGCACGTCCTGCCGAGACGCAATTATGTACTGGCACCCAGACCTCACTGAGGAGCATTACTGCGTCGGCGCCCTGGAGTCGAGGAGCCCTGTGCGCATTATGGATGTAGAAGGTAAAGTTTCAATAGAATATTAGCTAACACTTACATGAAGAAGTCATGTGTGATTACTTACTTGTTCTACTACTACAATGATTTCCTTGCTTCTACCTTTTTGACTTCGAAATGATGCAGATATAATGTGTAATGTTAACTTAGAATAGTAGCTTATGCAACTGTCATGTAAAAGGGGGTATTAAAACATGAGTGGCTGTTTATCATACGAGGCGTAGCCGATTATGGTAATAATTTGACGCGAGTTTTTTAATACCTAATTATATGCAGTTGCATACACTACTTTATCTAAACTCATATTTTTATGTTAAAATATCGTACCTATAATTTTTTTCAACTTTGCTGGAAGTAAGCTGCGAGTCAGTTCTGTTGTATCTACGCGTCGAGGATATCAAGCGGCGGGAAGTTCACTTTACTTCTTTCACAATTATCTATTTATTTGCTTCAAATAAGAAAAAAACATTTACAAACACAAATTACAACAATTAGAAAATCTGTTTAGCGGGAAAACAATTACAAAGAAATATAAACAGGAAAATAGTGAAAGAAAAAAGTGTACCCTTAAACGACTGTTTTTGAATATGTAATTGGAACATTACGCTATGAGTGTAGATAAATACCTTTTTTTATACGGTAGACAAACAGGAAAGTGGGCTTGATGGAAAGTGATCACCGCCGCCTATGGCTATCAGCAACACCATAGGCGCCACCATCGCTCAAGTTTAATGAGACCCCTAGACCTTACCTTTCCTTCATTTTGTTACTTTAATCAGTAAGTTGAATTTTCCCAGGTGAAATGTTCTGCAAAGGAGACGACTACTCCAAACGAGAGTTCCTCCTTGCCTGTGACTTTTACGAAGATCAAGAGGCACCAGTCGCGGATCTGCTCCAGTATTATCCGGATCCTGACCTCGACGTTACGCCAAAAATAGAAGACATTCAAATTATACAATAATTTTATGCTATTGTAGGTGTCACACCCCGTCTTTTATTTACAAAAGGACCGTAGTAGTTTTCTTGAAAGCAGTTATGAAGGCCGTGCGTTCGATCCCCATACAATACAAACATTTGTAATGAAAATAATGTAATGAGCAATCACTTGAAAAATATTTTTTCCATCATCAATTACAAAATCAACCCAAAATATTTACCCTTGTGAGAACATTCCTGAAACACTTTGAAACCTATGGGTACAGAATTTATCCGAGTAATAAAAATTAAGTATCAAATAAAAAGCTTTGTTAAGTTTGCAAAAATTATATATTACAGTATTTGTAAAAAAAGCTTAATCACTAACAGCTGCACTTTCATTATGAGTATATAAAATATGGCAACATCGTAAAGATCAAAGAATGCTTTGGCCTAAATAATAAAAATTCAAATACTCTTACAGATCTTGTAGTACTGGCACTGATCTCTTGAGATGCACGTAACTTTACTTATATTTTAATATAGAGAGCGCAAAATATGGCAATCGCTACAAAATATGGTGGACCTAAAGTCCAATAAATAATTTAGTACGTCAAAAAACACTGATATCACAAAATAGAAAACTGGGCGGGCCGTTCTTTATTTTGTGCTGATATCTAAAAGTATATAGAAAATGTAAAAAATTACTAGACAGGTACTAAAACTAAAAAAAATCACAAACACGCTTAAACAAAACAATTACATAAGTACAGCTTGGTAGATAAGGTTACGGAGCTCATTTCACTCGCCACCATTATTCATTCTAGTATTTTGTATAGCTGTTTTATAGTTAACAGACTAAGTTCTATCCAGTTGGCCATCGCAGCAAATATAAAAAGATATTCACCCTTTTGACAAAACAGTACAATACAATACTTATTGTATACTAATGTATACTGTATAATACTGTATACTCTATACTGATTTACTACAATACAATATTATTATCATGATTACGGCCTTTAAGGCGATAAAACGACAAAATTGTTCAAAGGCACCGTTTGATTGTTTCCAGTATCAATAACTATTTACATGACTCCCGTTTCTGACACCACTGCACCCAGGTATAATGACTTTTAGTACAGTATTAACAGAAATTATAATACATTGCAAGCTCATCGCGAAGACGAGTATTAAGATTAATATAACGTAAAACCTACATACAATTGTAAAATATTTACTGAGGCAATCTGGTAAAACACTAAAAACTGGCAAGGCGAGGTAATACTTAGTCTTTTATAAGTAGTATTTAGTTAGTTGGCTCTCGAGACTGTCTGTTAACATCCAATAAATTTAACATCCATTGACTTCAATCCGTTACATTAGTTGTTTATTGATAATGCTCATATGATCAATGGCTAGATGAGCTCACTTCATCTTCAGGATGAAGCTCAACTCTAGTGTTTAATGAGACTTGGTGCTACCAACTACTACCACAACAGTGTCAAGCTGCAACATGTTAGCTACTACGCTTTCGCCGATGCACAAATATTATCACTACATTATTATAAAACAAAGCCCCACGCCGCGTCTGTCTGTCCGTCTGTTCGCGATAAACTCAAAATCTACCGAACGGATTTTCATCCGGTTTTCACCTAAACGGAGTGATTCATGGGGAAGGTTTAGGTGTATAACGATTTATTTAAGATTACTACCCGCTAGTCTGGGATAAAAAGGTCATGGGACTTATGGAAGCATCGGCTTGACAGAAATTTCGTTCTCCCATTCACCTCGCTAAAATACTAATGTACCTTTAGTGTAAGTTTTAATATATAAATATTGCGCAGCAAATGTTTGTTTGTGTAATAGATGTATCCGGCTGGATAATTTAAAATAGCGTAAAAATTTCGAAAATGTAAGGTTTTAACAGCTATAGAACCTCACTTTTTAATTACTTAACTTTTGGATTAAATGTGCCCACCTCTGGTAGTATTCAACCGTTAATCTTACAACTATCAAATATATATAGCACATCAAAAATGTATGACTCACAAACATATACGATTAAAAAATACATTTAATGAGATTCAACTCTTCAATCTTCTTTGTCTTCAACAGCTGAGAGAAACATCTTTTGGCAGCAATGCGTAAATTTGGCTGTAAGAGAAAATACATTATCGTTGAAGCAATGAATTGATTACTGAGGGATAAGTTTAACTTTTGTTTTCGCAAAGACAAAAGTTGGGGCTGTCACTAAAGGTGTATTTGGTTTAAAATGTTTATTACGTCTTGTATAATTAATAATAATAATAATAACTTCATTTATATTCAAGATCATAGTTGTCTGGTGAAAAGACCGCATTTATGATTAAACCCGGATATATTTAAATTCACACTATGCCACCTAGCACCAACTAAGCGAAGCTCGTACTGCTGCAGATGCAGGGTGAATGGACTACTCTCCATAATACATTAACTGTATGGTAGCGGGGTCCGTTTTCTCAGCAGCCGACTGTACTGTGGGTGCTAGGAAGCTTGTACGATGTATTCCATGCATCGTGTCTTGCCGCTTGCGCGAGCGCACATTTTTTCCCAATATTAATAAAATAGCATCTTCAACTTACTCGATGCGCCCTTCACGACGTCAGGCCGGTTCTTGACGAAGGCGAAGTATACAGGTACTCCGGCGAGGGTCATCAGCGCTCCGGACACCACCGCCACCGGCTCGCTCACTATGGGCACCACCAGGAGTACGGCGCACACCGTCACGAACGTTATCGGCATCCAGAGACTCACCTGGGGACGCGAGCGAGGATATGAGAATGTAAAAAGAAGTATTTTGTTGTTTAAAACATTATACACAAAATGATACAATGGTAGACGTATAGCTAAATAGCCTTACCTACTAGTCAACCAAGAGAAAGTGAGAACGGTAAGCGGTGCAAGAGAAGCTACAAGACAAAATGGAGGAGGGGAACAGAGATAAATCTAGAGGTAATAGGACCATCTTGGCGTTAATGTCCTGGTTACGATCTCGCGCGTAGGGGCCGGGATCCGCATTAACTATTTCCAGAATTTGGCAGACCAGGTAATTAATAAATAAATAAAATAAATAATCGTGGACAAATTCACACAGCGCCATCTAGCCCCAAACTAAGCAAAGCTTGTGCTATGGGTCCTAGCTAACTGGTATACTACATATATACTTTTTTAAATACATACTTATTATACATAGAACACCCAGACCCGTAACAGAAATTAAAATTATTCATTTAAATTTCTGCCCGGCCGGGAATCGAACCCGGGAACTCTTGCGTGGCTGACTGGCATATTGACCACTGAACCACTCAGGTCGTCAGTGGAGTGACTGCCCTCTGACCTCAAGAGTCCCTGTTTACAGGGAAATCTGATCGGATTGGATCATGAATTGTATTGGAACATCGGTTAGTGTTCAACTAATGTACATAACTCAGACAAAGAAACTGCCTCAGTTGCGAGTCTGATCCCTTAACCATTCGGCTACCGACGCCTTTAATAGATGAGAAAGTAAACATACTTTTTTGAGAAAATAAAGTTACGCTAGTTCAACAATTACTTGAAGCAACCGTTTGTTTTGACAATGTTGTAAGATCAACCCGCCTGCCTGATCAAGCGTGGAGATTATGGCAAAACTTTCCACTGATGTGGAGTTGGATTCATTTGCAAAATTATTCACTTCAACCGGTAATAATAGATTGCTGGATTTGAGCCTCCTCCGCATCCGTGAAGGGATTTGCCATAACCTCCACACGCTTGGTAGGCGGTTTCGAGATCTCTGAAAATGCTGGTGCCCATTTTGTTTTCTACGGAGATCCTAGTTGGTTAACCATTAGGACAATAGTCGCATTTTATGACAATCGTAAGTTACATGGCGCTAACCGTCCTGCATCGCGCTAGAGAAATGTGCCAACTTCCACGGCATATATACAACTTCCGACGATCAACTGTCGGACCCTTGGTCCCCTGGTCACAACACCCGGCCAGGTGGGTAATTAGCCTTTTCTACCTTCTCTCCATTTTCGCTTGCCATCATTGGCGGCTACCATTATCCTGCATCGCCAAAATAAATGATATTTAAAACTAAACGACATTAAAGTGTATATTTTTCCTTCTATTTACGATTATCTATTTTTGTTTTGTTTTATTGAATAATTTCGTTTAGTATGCCGTGTGTCTGAGTGGAATAAACCTGTTCTACTTTACTTTATTGACAATTTTTGACCTTTTAAACACCTTTCCTTAAAAAGATTGAAAGTTGTGTGCAACGCAAAGATATTGACCATATATTTAATCTGTGGTGTAACGTGAAAGATCATACCTTAATCGGCCTGTGCAAATCAGGTTTCTTGTAGCGCAGCCATAGCACGGCACTGCAGCTTAGTGTGGTGAAAAACGACTCCACAACCGTGCAGTAGGTGATCAGAGACGACAAGTTGTTGGGGATCAACATCACCAACGATATCAGCATCTGAAAGATTACAAGCATTTTTTTATTGTGCTATCAATATTACATATGGAAATGTCCATGCGCATTAGCGGGTTGAATTATAATCAAATCAAAATTTCTTTATAGAGTAGGACTTTAAATATCTCCCTCAATCGTCAAAAAGGAGGGGGAAGGAAAGCATGAAGGAAACACACAGTGACATGTTGGCCGCCCAGAGCACATCCACCCCACGCCGACAACGGCGGTGTCTGGCAATACCAGACAGAGCCGGTCAGTGCCCGAAAATACCAAGCAGAGCCGGACCGCGCCCGACATAATATATAGATATACTATACTTAGAGCAGGGGTAGCCAAACATTTGACCTGTGAGGTCTACTAGTGGTCAAAAATATTCCTAGCTGTCGACTGTGTTAAGTTTGTATTTTTAATGACAGATATTGACGAGGCTCGGGTGAGCTTAATTGGTTACGTGAAGCGTATGACCCAGGGATACGTGAGAAATAGGACCCTAAACCTGCCGGTATCAGGAAACATGTCCCACGGGAGGCTCGAGAAGCGATGGAGTGATAGCGCCGAAACGAATCCGAGAGCTAATGGCCTACGACACGAGGAAGGCCAAGACCAGGCGAAGTAGAGAAAAGAAAGAGTATGAGAAGAGATGCCGAGATTGACCGTACGGATGTACAATCTGCAGCAGTGGGATTTGTTGTGTCCTGTCAACTCCTGTCCTGTTTTAAAATAGTGTGATGTTTTATTACTTTTTATTTAATTTAATTAACTCTCGCGTGCTACCTTTATCGCCTTCGTGGTCGACAGGTAGATGGCGGTCGACCTCTTGGCCATACCTGAATTAGAATGCAGTGTTTCAAATACGCCACAACCATGTGTCGTTCTGTTCCCAGATGGTCTATATTGCTATATAGATCGTTCGATCACTTCGATCGTTCTCAAACCAGTTTGCCATCGATGTAAACAAATAGAACAATTAAAATAAAAATCTTGGTGATTTGTAGAGCGTGTTAAGTGGTTTCTCATGTTACAAAAAAGTCAAAGACTGGGTCCTGCCGCTTACAACTGTTATTTAAAATAAAATTTGCATTATATACCTACATGTTTACGTACATTAATCTACTTATTATCAACGTTTCAGTTTTAATAGCAGTCGGGGTTTTTTAGGTTTCGCACAACTTTTTTATTTTTGGCTTTTTAGTTTAATTTGTTCGACCTTCTATACAAAATTATGATGTTATGACATGATATTAATACTTAACAAATAAAATTGAAAATATAAGTGCGCAGTCGGGTAAAAGCTAGTGACCCATGGTGTGAATTCATATCTCTGTTTTTGATTTGACGGATTGACGAGTATATTTTTAGAGCAATTACTGATTTTCTTTAAGTCGGTGGAGAATTGGTTTAATACAAAGTTTAAGACAAATGGGTCACCTGGGAACGGGTCGATCTGAAAATATGGGAATAATGGAGTCCTCTGGGAACGGAAGGATCTGGGAAGAGGGATCCTAGGAGAATGCGTGAACAATTTGAGAATGGAACCATTTTCTCCTATCCTAAACCCACCCATATGGGGTTGTTACACTGTCTATCCAGTATATGTAGCCTGCCTCTAGAGCATACAACAACACCCGAGATTGGATCGGGTCGGTGTTATATTCGACTATGGCACCACGCAGCCAATCTCTTAAAAAATTCCACTTGATTCATTGAGACAATTAATCACATTCATCACAACGACTGAGACAAATATCAACATGTAGTGAGACAAACAAACGCAGCAATAATTGGATATGCGACTTGGATAACGTGGGATTATCCGCGGAGGGTTAGAACAGTTAACCCATCATGCCAATTAAGCCATGTTATGTAACCCCAGCTGCGCTGACACAATACAAGACAATGGATGGATCATTGATACTTAACGCGGCGATCCGTCCGGGTACCGCATTGTTTTCAGACCATACAGACCGTGCATACATAAATGTTTACGACACATCTCGACGCGTGTCTCTCAATGGGATAATTTTTAAAATGACATCGTTTTCAGGAGGCTTTCACGCATCACACGGTCCTGCGGGACGTGAGGACTAGGACAAAATATTATTTCTCCTTAAACTATTATTTTCAGTGATAATGTAGCATTCTATTAGTTTTAGGGCCGATTTTTCAATCCTCAGATAAAACATATCAGTCCGATAAGTTATTGTGCGACTAAAATAAAATTGTCATTACTTTTTAAATAAGTGAAGGATTATAGTTTGTTTTAATTTGGATGTATATTACTTTATCCGGCAGATAAGTTTTATCAGAGGATTGAAAAATCGCCCATTAATAAGATTTTTAAAATCGGCCCAGCAGCTTTAGAGTTTATTAATTACAAACAAAAATACAAGTCTTTTCTCTTTATGAGTACTCGTATAGATGATACGTTCCACAATCTATTAATCGACGCCCTTCCCCTCATGAATTCCATCCAATTCAAGCCCCTAGATACAAAATTGATTTAGGACAGAATTAGTAAGCTGTGTCCAACAGCCATCGGTTCTTGAACCCAACAATCGACGACCTGAATATCGTAAAGGTCACCAATGCTCGGGCGAGCTAAGGGCCACGGGTTTATCCCCGGCCGGGCCGAAATTAAAGCGTTTATACATTTTTGTTCTCGGACTAGGTATCGTGTGCTTGTCTAAGGCACCCTTGATTAACAGAACTCCTAATGTAGAGATGCTAGTATGGACCGTTCATCATCGTCATCAGCCCACCGCATCATCAGTCCAGTGCTGGGCACGTGACTTAAAACGGGCCTCAATTTAGCGCTTCAGCGCTGCGAGCCATTTTGCGCAGATTGTCGCTCCATCGAAACATCGGTTTTACGTCAAATGCGACCAGTCCAGTCACTTCTGCTTGAAAATTCTCTGAGTTGCAAGTATATCGATAACTTTTATTTCTTGCCGAGTAACTTCGATGCGGATCATGTCCTTTAGACAAATACCGAGTATAACTCGCTCCACCGCGAGCTGAACTAGCTCGAAACTTGTTTACTAGTCTCACAGATAGTGTCCACGTTTTCGCTCCACAGGTCTTGCTAAGACTTTACTCTTCAGACTTTGTGGTATTGGCGTTGAAAATGGAACGTTACCTATCAGATAAGCGATAGCCACTCACCAAAAACACGAGCGACGGCATCGGCGACATGCACTTGGTGTTGATATGCGCTAAGAGCTCCGGCATGTGGCCGTTGCGCGCGCCGGCAAAGCACATCCGCGATGACGTCATTATGTGCACAGACAGCCCGCCAAGGATGGCTATAGCGACCAGAGTCGGCATCGCCCACTTCATCCAGCTCAGCGCGGCTATAGAGAAGTCCTGCAAAGTGCCGACCAGTTAGTTCCCCTGAAGAGAGCCTACCTACCTCTAGGTATATCAAATGCTGACAAAGCTTTTGCACCAGGGGAGTTACGGGTGTCCTTGGGCGGCGGTGATCACTTTCCATAAGGTGGCCCGCTCGCTCGTTCGGCTTCCCTCTTTCACAACTCAAAGAATAACAGTGAAAGGGAAAGAGGGTCCTTTGACCAGCCCTGGTCCAAGCTCATATTTTACGGATAAGGATTTCACTTAAAATAATACGGCAGAATATAAATATTGCGACGCATTGGCGAAGAACTTGATTGCCCCAGGATTGCTGGTAGCAGTGCCACAAATGATGCAAATACGTAAATATTTTCTAGTCATGACTATGGATTCTGGCTGTGGACAAGAATATGTCTTAACATTGCGACTGCTTCGTATTTTGAATGATCAAAATTCTAGAGTTTTCCATATTCATAAGGTTGCTATCGGATGGAATTGTTAATTAATTCTTATGCAATACTTTAAAAAAAAAAGAACACAAGATGAAATAAAAAATAACTCACCACTGCTATAGCTTCTGTCGCCCTCACTCCTGTGGGTCCCAGGACAGCCAAGTAAGCAATATTTGCAAACAGATATATTGCGGTCACCATCGGCAGAGAGACATATATGGCACGCGGGAGGTTCACGAAAGGATCTTTAAGTTCTTCCGTCATAAAATTCAAATAATTCCTGGACAAAGAAAATCATTACATTATTTCTTAAATATATACACAATAAAATTTTTAATGCTAGTATAGATTCGTTTTTAGGAATATGTATCACATTTGCAATTCAAATTTTGTCTTGGTTTTGTTGCATTATTTTTATAAGATCTTATCAGATAATATCTTAGTTGCTATGTATTATTTTTGCTTTTTAGACTATTCCATTTAGTTTTATTAGCTCAGCTATACTTACCAACCAGAATAAGAGAATATTCCAGAATAAAACGCAACAGACCAATCACTGACTGATGTTTTGGTTCCTGACCAACCATCTTCAAAATTCTCGACCCCTCCTGGATAATCCAAGCGAACATATAATTACAACACAATCATCAACTTCAAAAAATTACACTCAATTAGATTACTTATTAGATAACAACATTCATTGAAAGCATATTCAATCATTTTGGAGAATCTATGCCCAAAATAGTGTCTATTTCAAATAGCATACTTTGGGAGGTCTCATTACACACTTATGTTGACTGAAAGATTAAATTACATAGAGTGTAACAGACAACACACAGAAATGCAAACACTACTCTCCTATTAAGGTTTATGTTGTAGCAAATGAAGATAGCTTCATGAGAACAAGTACTGGATAATTGGAAATCTAGCACAATGATGTTTAGTGTCAGGTGGACAGCGGTTTGCGACCTTGTTTTTAGTATACACTTTCACAAGCATTCATTCTACTACAACTAATTACTTTTTTTCAACAAAACTTTCTTTTAGAATTGAAAATAACATAATAAACAATAGGCATTTTTGCTCATTTCATGTGACAAAGATTATTATTTTAATTCCAAGTTCTTGCAATTGTCTTTTAAAATATGAATAGTGTATGTACAGTATTTAGCTTAAATTCTGTCTGATGCTCAATAATTTTAATGGCCAATTTCACTAAAGTTTAGGCGACTCCTAAGTTTTATTTATTAATTTATTTCCAGACAGTTTTACAGCAATAAAATTTAGTTATAACCGTACAATTCATTTAAAGTACAAGTTGATTTAAAATATTTCTAACACGAAAAAGCATTGCACCAACACCAACATTAAGTGAAAACTAAACTTGATATGTCACTCTCACTTTATGACACCAATGTTGTGAAGCCTAAATGCTTAGGAATATCGTGAGGTGACAACTTTGGAATCGCCTAAGTTTGGTGCAATCAGGCATAAGACTCATACAGATATAATTATAATACGAAAATATAGCATACCTTTAGCCATCCAAATTAATCCACCCATAATAATTATAACCAATGCCGAAATTTTGGTGAACATAAAAACATTTTGAACTCGAGTTGTAGACCTCACATCATAGGCATTAATGAATGTTAAAAAGCCTGGAAATCAATTGAACAATTGTATCTTCTTAAGAGCATCCAAAGTAAGATTAAAAGCTAATCACATTAAAACTTAACTAGGAACATCAGTGGCTGAGTGGTTAAGGCGTCAGACTCGTAAGCTAGAAATACCGAGTTCGAATCCCACTGTAGCCATGTACCGATGATGCTTTTATGGCGAGGGAAAACATCCTCCTCAACCTTGATCCAATCTAGTCAGGTTCCTCTGGTTGTAGAGTAATGGAGGTCAGATGGCAGTTGCTCCACTGTACTTATCTGATCTGCCAAATCCTTCACCATGGACAAAGCGGACCCCGGGTCCGCACAACCGGGACATTTATACCAAGATGAATACTAAAACTTAACTATTTAACAAAGCATATTTCCACTTACAAATAGTTACTGCTGCAATTAGTTTCTGTGCCAATTTATCTATAGGACAATTTGGAAAAATTGGTTCCAACAAATTGTTGGCAAAGGTTAAAGACATGATAGCATTGGTGCTTGGTCTGAAAAGAAATAAGCACATTAATTATTCATTTTAACACACCAAAGAAGCATATAATTGGATAGCCAGCTTCAAGTGGAAGTGGGCAGAGTAAAAAGTACAATGTGGACAATGAATTCTTAAATATTCATATTCAACAACTACAATTATATTATAGATATTTTCTCATAATTGCATTTTTAAACTTACATATGGGAGAAACATTTAAGTATCCACCATTGACTCTGTTCAATGGCAAACAAGGTACAAAACAAGACAGGAGAAAATACCGAAATGCTTATAAATGATGCCTTTTTTAATAAAGACTGATATTATAAGAGTAAATAAAATTATTCACATTTTGTCATTATGCATGTTCATGTTCTAATCATGTTCATGACAAATACTAATCGGATATTCATATTCTCTAAAGTAATATATAAAATAACTTCAGAGCAGTCGGAAATAATAATATAAAAAATTGTTACTTACACAAATACCAAATTAGCATCCCACAGATAGAGAAAAGCGGGTAATGGTCCATAAGCTTCATTAATATAGTGATAATCACCTCCACTCTGTGCAAGGGCAGTGCCTACAAAATTACAATATTACACAGGTGTAATTTATAACGACGAATTTCTATGACAAAGTAAAACTTGTAATTTGAGAGAAACTTACCCAGTTCTGCATAACACATTGCACCCAGAGTGGCCAGGACACCGCATGCAGCCCACACACTGAGAGCGCCCCATACCGAGCCGGTATTTTCTAAAACTTCCTTTGGTGATATGAAAATACCACTGCCAAATATGATACCTAATATTATTGCCACGCCTTCCATTAAGCCTAGCTGCTTACGCATTTTTACTCTTTCTTCTGCCATATTTAGTGAACAGCACCTCCAACTTACTGAAGAGCTTCTCAAGATCTTAGCACCACAAGTACGTAGGTTAACCAACCTCTAATCAACCGCAATTAAGTTTAATTGACCGTTAACATAGCTTTTTGTTAATCCTTCAAAACATACGATATGATTAGACCACCAGCATGTATTTTACTGAAGGAAAATAGGGACTATTACCATAATAAAACGAAATGACTGGAATCACAAAATCACTAACACAAAAAATTAGGTAAGTAGGTATTTGCAAATATCAGGGATCCAGGTTCAGGTACTTTAATTAGAAAAAGCCAAAAGTTTAATAAGATAATGTGGAAATCACATGTTTCATTCACTTTAAATATAATTTCTTACTATTACAAAAATAAACGCGGTAGGTATGTAGATACCTACGCAGAAAAGGAGCGGAAAATACAAATTTCAAAAACAGGGTTGCCAGATATGTGTTACGAAATTTCTCCACTTCTTAGTTTATTTTACGCCAAAATTATCAAATTAAATAAATAAAATTCACCGTCATGGGATCCTAAACTGTTAAACCAAAATAATACCACTAACTAAGCTAAGAATAGGACTGCAGCCCAGCCGCCTAACTCGAATTAAACGTCGTCGCATGGTCGTCGCCATATTTAAGCTATGGGATAGCAATAATTCACATTCATTCATTCATTTGCGAGCCATTGCGAGCCTCATTTCTTCCTGTCAATATTTAAAACATATAAAGGAAAAAAAATACAGAGTAGGTGAGTACAAAATTGAAATAATACTTAAAATAATATTCTTTACCTTCCTCTTAACCACTTTATCTATTTTTAAAAACCGCTTTAAAATCTGGTGCGCAGTTTAAAATCTAAGTGTACATAGAAATATACATATATATACACACCGATAAAATACAATTTCAAAATACATTCATACAATTTTAACTAAAACGCACAATATTTTATTCACTAATTTGCGAAGTGATCTCTCAATGCACACACACATCATGTTGCTTATTATGGCGTTATGCATCGCCTTCATATACGTTTGGCGTTAACAATGTGACCTGAATACATGTTATGTCATAAAATCAAAATATTGAGTTTTAGTTCATCACTTACAAAAGCAATACTTGTAAATGATTTTACCTTAATTGCTATGGATTCGTAGATATCATTGGATACCAAAAATCTATTGATTAGTTAATCACTTGGGTTCGTTAATCACAATTTTGGATACCAACGTATATAGCGCTTTAGCTTTTAGTGGGCCTCCTCATTTTCTTCACATACTTCCGAATTTTCTCCAGAATAGCAAAAAAGCTCCTAATCTAGCAACACTATTGAAAACTACAGATAATAATCATTTATAATCTAAAGTTTTCATATTTACACATTCGCACTCGTGCGCATGCAAAGGCACACGCACAGAACGCCTCGGCGTGAATGAACATAGGATTGTTCTATGGAATGAATGTATGAGTCAGTGACTCACTTGCTAGCACAGCTTGCATGTCTCATGGAATTTTGTTTTGGTTCATGGATGCGCAAATACTTAAATACAGTCAATCAAGCACATGTCTATATGTTTTGATCCTTCCTACTCGACCAACTAATATCCACCCGACTCGCATAAGGCTCGGACTACAAAGATACAGGACCTTTAGTAGTAGATACCTTTTTTGCTTTATCTAGGTTTTCACTTAAGTTTCAAGTTAGTACCTAACTATATTTACTGTATGTAGGTAAGATACTAGGTTTCATTATATTCGTGTCCTGTTCAGTTTTATTATAATTGAGTACTACATAAGGACGTACACATACACTCACGCCCATATCACACTGTGGTAGGCATTGTAAACTATTCCGTGAGTATTAGTGTCTGACTGAGTAAATTTCGATAGTCGATAACACGGTTTTCGGTTCCGTTAAAAAAACGTGCTATCCACTACACGGATGAATCCGAATGGTATAGGTACCGGTCTATTTATTAATTTTATTTGTGCCTTCCTACCTATCTCAATCATTAATAGAACAGGACACGAATGTAATGTAACAAAGTATTCTACCTAAGTATAACCTACGCACAATATAGTTATGTCCCAACACTTACATTTAAAAGTTTCAAATTATGATAATAAAACGAACACTTCAACGGCTGTCATCGAGTAGGCGCGCGATTTATCCGGATTCCGGCGGAACGTTTCAGAGGTCAGCTAACGCGCACGGAGGACACGAAGAAATAGTCTGTGCAGTAAAAATTCATAGATTTGTTTGAGCTACGGATTGAATAGTAGCTCAAACAAATTTCTTTTCCGCTCCGTTCCGTCCCGGATCCTTGTAGTGTTAGCCTAAGAGGATTTATCAGAATGTGGTCAAATGTGTGGTTTTGATACTTGCAGTGAAGTGTTCAACCAATAAATAATATAATTTATTTACAAGTGCTTATTCAATACAATACAAAGTAGAGTCCGTAGTCCTGCAAAAAGCAACAATCGCCGAAATTATATTGAGTTACGGCTCTTTTTGTTTTTTTTTTCGGGAGCACAAAATTGAATTTGTGTCGATTAAATTTCTAATTTTCAGCATCTTTATCTTCCAAAGCACAGTAGAACAATTTTTGGCAAAAAACTGTAACTTTATCTGAAAAAGTAAATCAAAGGTAAGTAATACAATACAACAGGTACAGAAGGCAGCAGAGCAACCTACCTACTACGAGTTTAAAATATGCTAGCATCACTATCGCCTAACTATGGCGTACAAAAATATAAATAGGATAGCTTGAGATGATGCCTTCTGTACATAAAAGTGGTATTGGAAGCATCACTAAGGACGCGCGGCAGACAATAAAATATCATAAACAAAAAATCTAAAGTAGTAAAAATCAATGTCTAAACAGCCACAGCAAGATCGCATGCTATTTCAGAACAAGTGCTTTTTAGTAGCATGTGTGTAATGTGTAATTTTGAGTTTTGGACAGTATAAGTAAAAGATCGGCGGTACCGTTCCAGGTCCGTGTAAATCTCCCCGTATAGTAACATTGCCATATTGTGTTAGCAAGCTTATTTATCTTATGTATGCGTGCTAGTATTGAGCATGCAAATTTATTAAGCATGCCAAAAACTAGCATATGTAACTGGGGCGTACTTTTGTTGGAACAACTAAAATAAATTGGAAAATACTTAGTTTTCCTTACAAGATAATCGTGCCACACGTCGTGATCGATACTTTACAAAAAGAAAGTACACAGGAACACCGGTGATCGTAATAGCCACCGCAGATATCACAACGTGTGGTTTTCTATAAATTGGCACCAATTGCATGAACGAACTTATGACGATGAATATCACAGGAATGCATAATGGATTCTAAAATAAAATATGAGTAACAGTTAAATTCCGGTACACCTATAGTTGTGACTAGGATCATAATAACAATTTTTTTTATGACATACGATAGGCAAACAGGCAAGCGGGCCACCTGATGGGAAGTAGTCACCACTGCCTATAGACATTAGCAACACCAAGAGTATCGCCAATGCGTTGCAGAAACACAATACTATTTAAAAGAGTATTATTTAGCTGTGATATTCTGTAAGGTGGAGGTACTTCCCCAGTCGGGCGGCTCCAATTCGAACGAGATACCCCGCTATGCCCTACCTCTCTTAACTGACGCCTCCTAGCTCATTTTCAAGAGGCCAGTACTCTATTTTCCTCCCATAAAGGTCGTAATTTGCAGCATGTTCATTTTCCACGTTCAGTTCAAGACCTACCGTGAACCCTCAAGTCTGAGGCCCACTTTCTTAACACCATCGTAAATACGGGCGTTAAAGTTGTCGAGTCTAATAAGCTTTGATATAGTGGTCGGTGGTAGGACTCCGTCAAGCCAGAGCAGTCCGTCTGGGTAGTACCACCCCCTTACCTAAACCTACATTTCTCCCGCCAAGCAATAATGCTTGCATTGTTGTGTTCCGGTTTAAAGAAGGTAGCCAGAGCAATTACAGGCATGAGGCATATCATCCTAAACCTCACAGTGACAATGTACCTACGGTTCCCGCTTTTTGTAGCCTGCAACCTAGATACATGAATGGTAGATGTTACGAGAGACAGTTACCGCTTACTATCAGGTGGACTGTCTGCTCGTTTGTCACTGCGTAGAGAAGCATTTATAAAAAAGTTTATTTTCTATTAAGCGCGGTCGCGTGCAATGGAATATGAACTTTATATCATGTACACAAGGAAATGATGACACCTGTCAAAGTGGGCCTCTAAGAACGGGGGCGTACGGGGGCGCTAACGGAATATTTACATAGAGGCTTAAAATATTTCAAGAAAGGGGTGAAAAGGTTTTTACGGGTTCGGCAAGTGTGGTTGATGCCCCTGGTATAGCAAACGACTGCTTACCATCAAGCAGGCCGTAAGCTTGTTTGCCACCTTAGTGGTATTCAAAAAATACTAAATTGTAATAATTCCGGACTCACCTTTATGCCTGGTAAATTAGGTTCCTTGTATCTTAACCACAATAAGCATGAACATGTAACAATGACGAAAAATGATTCAACCATACAGCAAAATGTAATCAGGAAGGATATATCGCTTGGAATTAACAGCACGAGCGACAAGAACATCTGCAAGCCATGTTGAGTTGTTTTTGAATATTTAGGTACTGGGTCATTTTAGATTAGACGAGCTCTACCTAAATTATTAAAAAACTAGCTTTATTGCCCGCGCCTACGTCCGTGTATATTAGGTCACTACAATTTCGGGAAAAACTATAGCTTCGCTGATATTGTAGCTTTTTATAGATGGGAGAATTTTTGAAATCGGTTAATCAGTTTTTGAGTTTATCCATTACAAAAGAACAATCAAATCTATTAGTATAAATTTACTTTACTATGAAAAGAAGTGAAGGCAAAGGAGATAAGAATTTAAGGTTGATCTGGGCCAATATATTTGGCAAGTGTCCGTTACGGGCCCCAGCGAAGCAGATCCTCGATGTGGTCATAATATGCGTGGATAATCCTCCCAGTGAAGAGATAGCCACTGACACGGGCATAACATAGCGCATGAAGCCTAAGGCCGTTGCCGCGAAATCCTAAAACAAAAAGGTACTGTTCAGATTTTTAACGATCACACTCCTACACTGATGTTTCAATAGGTAGCATAATTATCACAGCCCGTAACAGTCCACTGCAGGACTTAGGGCCTCTCCCACGAATACATTAGTCGCCTTGTACGACACCCATGAGTGTAAGGGGATGGTGCTATTCTACTCTGCCGGACACTACACGGCCAATCAATAGGTATAATAAATAATAAACTAAATGTTTTGGAGAAATTAACACAGCGCCATCTAACCTCTAATTATTAGTTTATTTGTTTTTGAATAACTCACAATGGCTATTGCTTCAGACTGCTTAAATTTTGGTGTGGGTAATACAGCTACATAGGCAAGATTAGTTATCAGATATATCGCAGTCATCAATGGCATCGATATGTATATAGCACGTGGTAGGTTTTTATATGGATTTTTCAGTTCTTCTATCATGACATTTAAGAAATTCCTTAAAATAAAACATGTTGTTTAAAAAGTCTTCAAACACTTATCCCACGTAGTTCACGTAGATAGACCTTTTTCAGTTAGGTAATCAGCTGACTTACCAACCCGAATACGCGAATATACCTGCGTAAAAAGCTATAGCCCAGTCACCAATTGAAGATTTGGTACCTTTCCAGCCATTTTCAAGGTTTTGTGTATTACCTGTAAAACAAAACTCAGATTACAAAAAAATTAATATACTAGTCTTTTACCAGACAAATTCTCTTTTTTTTTTTGGAATTGGTATCGGCATAAAAACGAGGAGGAGAAGGGGTCGACAACTCGCAACAATAGGTGATTCTGATTGGGAACATGAAAAACTTACTGTATAACTTGTACCTACTACAAGTGTAAGTCAAATGGGGAAGCAATATTCAGCTATAGTTATTGGTAACTGGTTGTAACACATTCAGTCGTCTGAAAGTGCAGGCTTCATCACGATGTTTTCCCTCACCATAAGAGTATTGGATAGTATTCAACAAATGTACATAACTCAGAAAAGAGTCATTGGTACACGTTACACGGCGTTTATTGTAACTGGTTGTAATTTAAGAAAAACTATTCTGTCGCTGCTGCGAAGGAGGAATAATTTTCTAAATGAAAATCATCATTGGCTACACTGTATTTATGGCCTTAAGCAAGGCGATGTAGGTACTTACAGCACCAAGTTGTACGCTTAGTGCTTACCCTGATATGTGCGGCGTGCGCGCATATCAGGTAAAGGTGTTTTTCTGTTTTGTTCGAAATTTCGGATTCGAAAAGTTACTTAAGTTTTCGACGACTTTCATTTCGGCGCAAATACCTACCTAGACGAGATATGAATGAATGAATGAATAACGCTTTATTGCACAATCAAAAGTATACAATGGGTAACTTAAATTGACAGCAGGAGAAGCAACAGGCGGCCTTATCGCTTAAAGCGATTTCTTCCAGGCAACCTTTTTGGGTAGTTAACTGTTGACAGAAGTGCATGATAAGGAAATAGGCTGAGAGTAAGCCCGTTCAACAAAAAGACATAGTGGTGTAATTTTA
The DNA here is from genome assembly GCA_905147135.1 of Blastobasis lacticolella. Classification (NCBI taxonomy): domain Eukaryota; kingdom Metazoa; phylum Arthropoda; class Insecta; order Lepidoptera; family Blastobasidae; genus Blastobasis; species Blastobasis lacticolella. The sequence continues at coordinate 8,487,083 of LR990039.1, read as the reverse complement.
ATTAATACTAATAAAACTATAGATAAATTTATATACCTAGCATAATACTATAAATACATATTTAAAAACAGAATAGAAGAGAGTAAGGTTTATCTGGAATGATATACGAGTATAGCAAACATATAAGGTTATAACCCAACAAGAGTTATGAGAAGCAATAGACTTGAAGAAGCTTATGGGACAGACTGTAGAAGATAAGCTTTAACCATCCTTTTAAAAGATGGTGCAGTTTTGGCTAGTCGGATGTCCACAGGCAATGAATTCCACAATCTAATCGACTGGACAATAAAAGATTTGGAATAGAAATTAGATGAGTGAAGAGGAATATTAAGGAGTAAATTATCAGAAGAGCGGAGGGGAAGGGAGTGAGAGGAAGATAGAAACTATATTTGATATTTTATTATTAACTATTCTGCGGTTGCTCCCGAATTTAGAATTCGGTCTCGGAAGGGCGCCGAGCCATTTAGATAGGCACCAGAACAATACGCTTTCAATCGGGTTGAAGTTTATTGAAATTACAGGCATAAGCCTTTTCATCTCAGTCCTCACAATGACAACGCACCTGCGGTTCTGCATTTTTGTTACCTGCAACCTAAATGTATGAATTGTAGATGTAAAGAGCGACAGTTACCATTTACCATCGGGTGGGCTGCTTGCTCGTCAGACTCTGAATAGTATAAAAAACTCACCTAGAGCCAACCAAACGATACCAGTTACAGCAATTACAGCGACTGCAGACACCGTGATAAACATGAAAAGGTTTTGTAATTTGGCAGTTATTCTAACATTATACGCATTCACGAATGTCACTAAACCTGAAAAAATACAGTTTCTTAAATTATTTAATCAAATTGTTTTGATGGTGTACGAATACATACGGTAGTGGGTACTTACATAAAATAGCAGCAGATAACAGTTTTTGACTGTAGGTATTCACGGGACAGCCGCCAGTAAATGGATACAGTACATTATTTGCAAACGTAATTGCTACTATGGCATTGGTACATGGTCTGAAAAACCAACAAGAAGGTTAAATTCTATAGACTTGTGTCTACAAGCTTATTTAGCTAATTTTGGGATTATCCACCCTGCGTATCTAAGTAGGTAGGTAATTTTAGTTAGCAAAACGACAACATCTCGATACCGATCCCATCCCGAACCTGTCTGATTTTACGAGAGCGGTCAATTCCGACTTTATTATTCGAATATTCGCCTCATTTCAATATTCAAATAGTAATTCAGGTAAAATTCGAATATTCGAATATTTTTAAACAAATAGAATTTACGTTTTCGTGTCTTAATTTTGTGGTATTTAATCAAACGGATCGTGTGAACGCAACCACTTGGTGTATCATGCCTGAGTATTCTACTATGCGAGACGCATTCTGTCTGATATAATGTTTTAGTTTACATATAATTTGATTGTAATTAGTATCATTTATCTCATGATAAGTCCTGATCTCGTAAAATACCTACCTAATCTTAGGATCTCCCTGACCTGATGCTATCTCCTGACTCGCACGAGGGCCTCGCGCGGCGACCTATGTAAGGTGACACAGGGCGAGGCAGCCCCCTTCACTCTCGCAGGTACTTTGTATTTTGCTGTGTTCGGGACTACACGTGAGGGAATCGCGAGGTAAGGAGACCGATTACACTCTCGCCTCGCAAGAGTTAAGTGGATTCGATTTCCGTACTGAATAAAATTTTTGTTAATCATCACAGCCCATAACAGTTCACTGCTGGAGTTAGGGCCTCTCCCATTAAAGGGGAGGTTATTGCCTTAATCTCCACTCCTTGACAGGCGGGATGTAGATCGCAGTGTTATAAATATAATAATGGAAAATACAGCTGCCCATTTTCCAACCTAAGGAGACTCTTAGATCTTTTATCTCGAAAAATATTAGTTGTCTTGTACGAATTCGTCTCGCCCCCATAGAACTTGACCGGGATTTTGGAGCTACAGGTGAAAGCCGTAACAAATATGTTTTACGAGCAAAAACAACCGAACCTGACCTAACCTAACATGAACTCGGTTTTTATATCTTTACTTTTTTCTAAATCTTCACGAAGGGGTCCAAATTTACCTTTAGTATCCTCAAATTGTTCGAAATTATGCAATACTTTAATAAAATAAATGGCAAAATAATGGTTGTTCATCGTTTTATTTGATTAAATATCTATAATGTATTTATTCATCAAGACGGACTCAACGATACTTCGCAGAAAATATAACTAAGCTGATTTCGTGATTTTATACCAATTTAGTAGGTACTTACATAAAAACTATCAAAGCGTCCCATAAAAATAAAAAGGAAATGATTTGTCCATACGTTTCTCTTAGGTACAGATAATCTCCACCAGCTCCTACTATAGTAGTACCTTCAGTCAAAAAAAAAGAAAAGTTAGAGTAGGTTGGACTGACCGGGTGCAAATGGTCTACGGGGCAATTGAATTAGTGCGAATTTATCAAAAACTACGCAATTTAACGATGTGTTTAGTCTTGACACTCTCTTTTACCATGTAGCCTCTAAATGTAATACGGCGCATACAGCGGTCATTATTTTCGCACCTATCAAATAAAATTAATGTTTAATATCCTGGTTTATTAACTGAATACAATGTCTATCGAGACTAGTACCACGTTTCTAAAAGAAATTAATGTGTTAGCTGCAACAGCATATTATCAATTGCCCTCGGTCTCCCCTACCTATTTATTGATGATCTAAGATTTATTGTAAGTACCTAGGTGTCTATGTTGTGTTCTTAATGTTTGGATCGTTTCGTAGCAACAGATCAATGTCTATAAGTATGTACCTACTTTATAAATAAATAAACATTTTATTTACCGAGTTCTGCATAGCATAGTGCACCAAGCAGGGCTAAAATTCCACACAAGGCCCATATCGTGAGCGAACCCCAAACTGATCCAACCGCTTTTATAACTTCTGTAGGCGAGATAAATATACCAGAACCAAACACTACGCTCAATAAAATTGTTACCCCTTCAAGAAGGCCTATATCTTTACGCATGTGTAATTTTTTCTCAGGAACTTCAGAAATTGCCACAGGCATTAGACAAATAATAATATAATTCACGTCTTTCAGCGGACCGCAGAGTTCTTTTTCTAACACACGTAATTTCGGGCACACAATTTCGCGTAATACATTTGCCACAATCATGTAGCCAGTACATACTTACTACCAACTTATCATAATAAAGTATTAGGTATATGAAAAATACAAAAGAATACAATTATTTATACACAAAAGATACCACAATGACCTAGACAATCAGAGAGGAGCATAAGAGCAGAGAGGAGATAAAAACTACCAATGACGAAAGTAAAAAAATTAAGACAGCCTTTATACTCTTTGGGAGTTCCTATCGTCATTGGTTTTGGCTGTGGCCTCTTTAGCTGTAGATCAGACTGTAGAGGAGAAACAAAGAGACTTTAGAGTTGACCAAAGAAATTGGACATCCAGAGTTGGACATCTATGGACCAATATATTTGCCACATTTTTCATGTGGCAAAAATAATAAATATTGCACAGAAATATTGCTTGTTAGCTTTATTGTTTCTTGCATTTTGTTGTCATGATCTGAGACTAGGAGATTATTGGTAACAAAACGTAGTAGGTATTTTTCTATGTTCCTATATTCCCTTTTCTAGATAATCATAAATTCCCTGAGAAAACACCAAAAAAGACTTCAAGAACTTACCTACCTACCCGTTATTGACGAAAATACTCATGTGGACCAAAACTCCTGGTCTACTTTATATTGGCTAATAAAGGTAAAGAGAATCGAATAGTTCGACGAGGTTAGCTATCCCACGACCAAACGATTAAGTTCATTTAGGTATTATTGTGATTTACAATCATTTTCCACTTCAGGCTCAACTGATTTTATATTGCAGGTCACAGATTTCTGTGCTGCTGGCATAAATAAAAAATCAAGCAAACAAGCAGAATGAGATGCTAAAATATTGGGATCCAAATACGTATTCCATTTAAAAATGTTTATATTTTTGATAAATTCAATCCTAATGTAAAGAAGCTATGTGATCTTAATATGGAGGCCTTCTGGCCAATATTATTGTAAATAGGTAAGCTTATCTATTCACAGCAACAGTTTAACTTTTGGTAAAATCGTATTTGTGGCCATACTAGTTATAGAACTGAGACATTGTTTACATAACTGAGTAATTTTCTTTCAACAAAGTTATTAAATGTTGTGTAATGCGTGTATTTATATTATTTCTATCACAGTTGTAGGCCCAGTAATAGTTGCTATGATATTTCTGACACTTCGTTCTTTGGAAATAGTTGAATAGATAATAGTTTACCTACACAAACATACCTAATGTAAAATACCTATTACTTACCTACTACTACTATTATTTACTGATGCATTAAATACTTTAAAAGAAATAGGATACTTTTTACAGTCAACCTAATTTTATGAAAAGTTAGTGTTCCGGTCGATCCGATCCCAGCGTATGCTAAACACTTGCATTCCATTGTACATAGCAAGCCAAAAGCTGTAGACCCTTAATCAATGAAATTGTAATGTTACCTCTTATTACTTTTTAAATTTGAACACCATTCTTACCTGAAGGTAAGAAGAAGAGACTTGGCGGGTCACATGGTTCGACTTGCGGTGTATATGATTACCTGCCCGAAATCCCCTCCACTTCCATTTGACAAGTCTCTTTTTTCGTGACGCGGATAACGTGTGTAGATACTCGTGCAGACAGCCTGCGCCACCTTTCGCATATCTCATCAAATTTTAGCTTAAAAAGCTGGGGTAAACTTATTAAAAATTTTACTCTCCAGTTGGTACACCTTGCTTGGGCACCATTTGTGTAAATTGTGTGACCAAACTACAACAAGACACCCGAGATCTCGGTAACTGGGGAACAGGCAACAAAACCAAACTAGTAGCTAGTATAGTGATTGATGACCCATGCGGCTTGACGGACACATCCATCACAGGTGCAACTCATGAATTATGATAGAGTAAGAGGTGGCAGGAGAGGACCAAGGAGGAGAAGATCAAGAGATGGCAAGGTAAAGAATCATGTCACCTCGTCTATTATTACCGAGAAGAAAATCATCAATTCCAAGATGGAGCCAGATTCATCGTCAACATAATCATCAAGTTGTTTCTGAATATGTACAGAAGGCAGCACATCAACCTTCAAACCGCCAGTATAAAATGAGCTAGCATCACTACGGATGCGTGTACAAACCGGAGACGGTCCAAGGTCTAAACAGGGTAGGTACAGTTTGGCAAGAAAGTCGTAAAAAGAATGTTTTGGGAACTACTTGACTACTGGGGCCTTACCATGAACTCTTATAGCAGGACCTAAACAGAACTGCCCTGCTTAGAACGAGACAGCGCTATACGTGTCACATAAGCTTGTCTTGTTCAAACCGAAAGCAATTCTGTTTAGGTCCTGCTATAAGAGTTCATGGTAAGCCCTCTGCTCTCGCCTTAATTGGCCACACAAAATTAATGTCAAACTCAAATATTCTATAGGTACAAACAAAAACTCACTCAAACTGACTTCAGCTGTCACGTCATCTAGACTAATGATGAAACGGATATCCGGTTACTATCCGGTATCCGGATACCGGATAGCAAAAAAAAATTATGAAATGTATATTATAGTGATTTTATTCATAGGAAAAAAGTAGTCCCAAAAATTATAAATTATCCTTTATCAAAGCACTGTTGATTAGGTTCCTACCCATTGTTTATTTGGTAGGTAATATTTTTTTGCTAAGTCAATCAAATGCGCTTATTACACATGCCTAAATTCAGCAACAAAAAGCGTGGGAGCAAATCAAAGTGGAATGTTTGCTCATGGAATAAGGTCCATTTTTGTATCACGAATTTTTAAAAATCGTAGCGGCACGTGACACAAAAAATGTACCTTATTCTATGAGCAATACATTCCACTTTGATTTGCTCTCACGCTTTTGTTTCTGAATTTAGTAACTGAATTAGAAGTAAAAATAGTGTATGTAAGCGCATAAGGTAGATAATGATAAATTGAAACGAATTGCTCCTACATTGAGAGGTAGCATGCAGTTTCTTCTGTCTTCTAATGCGAGCTTAAGATAATCTTTCACTACACTCTTGTCCACGATACTGGGGCTAATTACCCGTATTTCGAATCGAGGGTACCGCCCGAGGTCGGAAGAATTGTACAGAATAAAGTTCAAATTATATCTATTGAACGAAGTTTTGAAAGTTTGACTAGTGAACATAATTATGCAGTTGTCTAATTTCCCACCCACGCTCATAGCTTGCACAGACTTGTTCAGAGAAATATCCATCCACCGGATATCCGGCTTTCCGGCTCATGGGGTGGCCGGATATCCGGTATCTGGTATCCGGCCACACAACTATCCGTTTCATGTCTAGAACATTGTCGTTGTTTTGTAGTTGCTATGTTTAACTTTTTATAATAAGACCACGCTAAGGCGATTGGCACATTGGAAACGCAGCACCGTACGGTTGTGCGTGACGTGCGTTAGTGCGTGACATAAAGTTCTTTAAGCTGTCATCGGTTTCTCTGGAAATCACGCATTGTCGAACACACTGAAATCGCATCCACGCGCGTTCGTGCGGATCCGTAGTTTTTTTCTTTGACACATTTGTCACGCGTCCTCTTTAGTCAGTATTGCCATGTGGGTCTACTGTAATACGTGCTGAATTTATTGCTGAATCCAAAGAGAGAATGAAATGCACAAAATATCTAATGCTTTGTGGGGAAATTTCTGATTATTCAATGCAATATATAATAGCCAAAGCCAAGATTTTCATGATTACTAGTTTCTAAAGAGAAATGATAGTACTCGACGAGACCTACAGATGACATCCGCATGACAGATGTTAAACATGGAAAATGTAATAACTTGGAAAGTATTGATCTTAGAACTCCTTTTCCCATGAGTCTTTGTTTACCAATAGTCCCACAACTACCTGTACATTCTTTATCACGATCTTCCTTGCTAATATTTCATACAGCGGCGTCTTTTTCGTTTCATTACCTCTATTGCTCTCTTTCTTATGGAAGCCATCAACAATACCACGGACTTATTCATCAAACTGACAAATAAATTGAAGTCGATCACAATCATGATTAAAATGCATCTCCTTCTGACTATAATCTGAAGTAGTAGTACATCTGAATACTTGCCCATCATATATACTTGCTCTTAACTGATAATAATGTAAATGCATATCCGCACAATTCTGCCATCGCACCACCCGGTGTGGGCTGGGTATTCATCCCCATTACGTAGGGTCCACCTAGTGGTGTTCACGCGAAGATTCGAAAGAACGTTTCTCGCTCGTACGATTCGGATGTAGAATTAGTTCCCAGCCACAGTGTTTCCTTTGGACTATGACATGAGATCGTTCAAGAGGTAATTTTGTTTTTTTTAGACGTTTATAGGCGGCGGTGACCACTTTTCATCAGGTGGTCCACATGCTTGTTTGTCTGCCGGATAACAAAAAAAAAAGGTCTCCTATTGCTAGAAGAGGACGACGTTCTATTCGAATATTAGGCGGTCGGGATGCTGGTCAGATTAGTTTTTGGCGCTGTACTTTCTACATAAAAATGCGGCAAATAGACCGCTGCTGTGAAGTGAGGTCTCCAGGATTGTCAGATAGGTGTTCCGTTACTCAGTTCTCAAAATATTGTTCGCCTAAATAATATATTTTTATGAAAAGAATATAAAAATTTTGACAATTCCTAAATATTTAATTGTAATTATATATAACAATTTAAAAATTACACATATTTCCAAATTTCGCCAGAATGACTAATAAACCAATATTGTAACACTGGAGTGGTCTATGGAAATGCAGCTTTGGAGTTGCTTATGAAAACGTACGGTGATGCGGATCCGCAGCACAGACATAATAGACTAGACACAAATCAAAAATATTCCCTGATTGCTCTCTCTACAATGATTATGAATCTTGCTATCCCGTTTTATCACCCATAGAAACGAGCCTGTCAGAAAGTGAAGAGCGCAATGTTTTAAACGATCACCACGTTGCTCTAAGCTAACAACGCCCAAACGTTTCTTTTGAAACATCGGTTTATCTAATATATAAAATTCTCGTGTCACAGTTTTCGTTGCCATACTCCTCCGAAACGGCTTGACCGATTTTGATGAAATTTATTGTGCTTATCCGGTATCTATGAGAATCGGCCAACATCTATTTTTCATCCCCCTAAATGTTAGGGGTAGTCCACCCCAACATTTTTTTTTAGGAAATTATTTATATGGCAAAACAACGTTTGCCGGGTCAGCTAGTATTTTATAATTTCCTAATCAAATTTATATTAAACCATTTAAAAGACGGTGTAAAGTAGTGCACAGTTATGTTAAAGCGCACAGACACTGAAAATATTACAGAAATTTGCAATTATTTTGTATTGTTGTTATTATAACCATTTTATTTTATGTTTTTATTTTTCAGTATTTAGCACATTTCTTGTCATACTTACTTTCAATTCCACCGGAATCGCACAAGCATATGAGGTTCTAGGATAATAGGGCTTTATGTCTTCTATAATGCGGATTGCAATCTCCGCAGAGAAGCGATAAACCCTTATAAAGTTGGGCATGTTAAATGGGCTCGACAAATCCCTTATTTGCCGATTTAAGTGCATTGTATCGACTCTTTGCTTCGCCCTTCTTCTTTCTTCCTATTACGATGTTGTATCGGCAGTACAAACTGCATTTTCCAAGAAAAACTTAACAATCCACAATTTACAATAACTTTCCGAGAGCTAAATAGCATTCGTGTAATTTTCCGAATATTCGACAGATCTTCCGACGTGAACTGTAAAATTTGATGCTTGTGAATACCGATTTCCAAGTCGATCGACAAATTTGTCGAATCCACTATCCGAATTCGATTTCCGAGCCATTGTGAATACGGCTACAGGATGCCCACTGTAGGACGTACAGAAGGTAGCATCTCAACCGACTCTGTTTAGACTTTGAACTGTTCTCCGGTTTGTATGCGCTTCCGTACTGGTGTTGGGAGATGCTGCCACCAGTAGGTACGTCCTAAACAAGTCCTAAACGACAGAAGATATATAAATGCACCAGCGCCGTACCACCATACTTATAACAAAGACGATAGACGTTTCTCGTTCGTACGATTCGGATGTGGAATGAGCTCCCAGCCACAGTGTTTCCTTTGGACTATGACATGGGATCGTTCAAGAGGTATATTAGTGGTCTCTTCAGAGGCGGGCAACGCATTGGTGACTCCCCTGGTGTTGCTGATGTCCATAAGCGGCGGTGAGCACTTTCCATCACGTGGCCCGCATGCCTGTTTGTCTGCCGGATAACACCACGTTTTACAATAAAGCGCGAGTTACTATAAAAAAAATAGGCGAGTCGCGGGACGAGTGTGCATGCACGCACACTTTGATAATCTGTGGAGTGAACGAATGGCAGAATGAAAAGAACGAAAGAAAGGAAGTTAATCATCACAGAATAGAAATCTGTCAAGTGGTCATTTTGTGAGCGAGACAAATTTATTCTCGAATAAAACCAAACTCGCTTTTACTTTAGTTCGTGTCTTACAAACCTTTCTGAATCTTCTTTATTACGTTTACAATTTTATATGCATCAGCTTTCTATTAATATTGTCCGGCTGATATAATTGTCCAACAAGCAATAAAATGCTTTTCTATTTTAGAGTAAGTGAATCCATACTTTTATCTACTATTACCTTTTACGACTTCATTGAGTGGAATCTTATTTCATAAGTATTTTTTATCACATTGTAGAATGAACTATGATAACATGGCTAGAGAGCAGTTGTTACTTTGGCAATTAATATCCGCTAGTTGACATTTTTCCAAGGGGGCGTACTAATTTTCTTTGGTACTATTTTTGGCCATAAATTCTATGCAGGTATACCAGACACTTACCGTAATATTTTTCAACATTATCTGAACACGACAAGCAACTGCTTTACTAGCATTGCAGAGTAAATGTTGGCCATGGCCTTTGCATCAAAAACTGTTTCTATAATCAACTTATTGTTGTTATTGTTTTGGTAATAAACGAAACAAGTATCGTTTATTGAAATCGTATAAATATAAATACTGATTATGATAGTGAGAGGCATGTGAGGGCCCTGGGGCCAATTGAATAACATGGCATATAAAATATGAATGAAATATGTTTGCTTTCAGGTCTGACTATGGAGCGTTTCCCATTGAAGTTCTCAATATCTAAAATGGCGACAACATATCAATCAGTGTATAAAAAGGTATGTATATGAAAGTTGTATTTCTATACACTAGGAATTTTTATCCAGATACCCGGGCCTCTAGTCTGCAAATTTACTAATGACTAGATAGAATTGTAATTGGATCACAACTGCAGCTCAATCACAGTTTGTCATGTTTTTGGTATTCTGGTACCAATGAAAGACCAATAAAATTTGATTAGTTTTTGATTGGTGGTACAATCGTAGCTCGATTTGATTGTTTGATATAATGGTATGCTCTTCTTATTTGACAAGGGTCTTCATTTCAAACAATTTAATATATGTTTAATAAATAAATATGCACGTTCCTTTGTTCAGTCTCTTGGTAGGTAGATTTTAAAAGGCAACACCAAAGAAAGTGTCAATTGAGAGTTGATTCGCTTACCTACAAATTTTTGCTGAATACCCAATTTGTCTCTAGTTGTAATCTGCTTGTAATCAGGAGGATTTTAGGCCCAGAGCAGGACATAAAAATTTAAGAGTAGGTATTATTCCCAGGTAACCAAATGTTATTTCAAATTCCTTTGTTAGTACATGTATGCACACAACAATGTTAGGTATTGGGACCAAAAATTCCAGTGTTTGTGTCACTAATAATAAAACAGCCCTCTGGCATATTTCCAGCACAAGACGATGAAAGACAACTACTAAGTTTATTTGAATTAGGTACAGCTCGGTAGAATTTATCATTACTCAATATATTTATTGCATTCTATAGGTAACAGAAAGATGTTGTTATAATAACTGTTAAATAACATTTAGGTAACATTATTCTAGTCATATGGTTCTCTATAGACCTTGTCAAGGCACAGCAACACAGGAGAGAGATGCTACCCTTTGACAGTCAGCGTGCAGTCACATATTAATTGTTGTCTATTTTTTCGTTAAGAAAAACAGAGTAGTAGCATTTTGCAGTTTGTTTTGTAATAACTTGCTCTCTCACTAAAAGGAGCCATATTCATTGAAATTAATTAAAGTTGATTTAATATTCAGTATATCGTCAAAATAGGTTATTGATTGTTGAGCAAAAGTGACAAGTGCTAACCAACTAAGGTATCAGCCATGTTATCAAAATAAAATGTATTTTATATTGACAGTTGCACTAAATCTTTTTGCATTAATTATTAAAACTAATGACTTTTTTAGAGTTTACTTCAAAAAGTTGCTATTTTGGAGGCATTTATTTAATATATATTATATAATATACATACACAGGCTCTGTATGCAACATGCTTTGTTAAATCTTTTGTTTGACACCAATACTATCTAAGATAAATCGGGACAGACAAACTTTTTAGAGTGTGATTTAACAAATGTTTACAATTATAATATTAGTATAGATTATTAGATCAGACACATTAAACAACCCTGCAAAATCTGTTTTGTAAGAATGTTAAAACTTGTTTGTCATACCCTGAGACTGGTTGAATAGTCACTGGGGCCGATTGGCACCCCATGTTGGTATATTATTATTATGAATAGGAACCGGTTTCAAATAAATGGTCAGGCATTTGTCTTGTGTGCCTTGTATAAAAAGTGTTTTCAATTGATCATGTAACTGTTTATTGCGTCCTCATAGTATTTTTTTTTATTACTGTAGCGACCCGCCCCGGCTTCGCACGGGTAGTAACTAAATAAATCATACACTTAAACCATCCTCATGAATCACTCTGTCTATTGGTGAAATCCTCATGAAAATCCGTTTAGTAGTTTTTGAGTTTATTGTCGGACACGGTTGTGTGTGATAGGTGTGCTCCAGTCCTGGGGCGGCCAACATGTCAATGTGTGTTTCCTTCCCACTTTACTACGCACTCCTCTTTGTCGATTGAAAGATATATTTAATGTCGTACTCAATACTTAAAATTAAAAATTTAAATTTTGGTGTGCAAATTCTATGATCATTGCACACCTCTTCTATATCCACATCTTCTCATACTCTTCCCGACTAGCTCTTTTTGGAGAAGGTCATTTATTGGATCAGTAGTCCTCTCCTAAGGTTCCCACCTTTTGTTTGTCGTCATCCCTCCAGTACGGTTGCCGTCGTGAGACAATTTGCTTTTTGTTGTACCACTAAGGTGGCGAACAAGCGTAAGTTATAATTTTAGCTACTGGCTACGTGTAAAAAGGACATAAGGAGAGCGGTGTAGAGGCCAATACCCTCCGTATTGCCATAATCTCCAGGCACGAATATCCTCTCCGCGGGTTTCATCGATGTGTTTATAATTTTTTAGTCTACGGAGCTCCGTCTGCGATCTCCAATCAGCGGAGAGGACCTTCAAGCGTGGAGATTATAACCTTACCCCTTGGCTTCGCCTACTACTCTGTTCTACTCCGTAGAAGTTCTACTCCGTTCCACTTACGTGCTTTTTACACGTACCCAGGACAGTTCAGTAAGCCAGTCCTCGCTTTCGTCCAATGAGACCAATGAATGGCTTGATCATAGATCTAATTGAACTGGCGTACTGGACTGTCCCGGCTATTCACCTTGAGTAAAAGGTCCTTTAGGTTGTAATGTCCTGGACGACGATGATCCCATTCCAACAGGTGAGCAGTCGTCATTAAGTAACTTAGTCCAACAGTGGACTGTTACGAAGGCCTGTTGATTATGATTTGGTGTATAGGTAATAATTAGCTGCGGCTTACAAAGCTGAACCAACCATCTGTAATAGCAAATGTATTACAACGTCATATTGCTACGCCCCTTCTATAACAGGATATTTCAATAACTGCATAGTTACTTGGACAGCGCAATCACTGTATGCAAAACTGTTACAATGTTACTCGGAACATTTGCGTGTAATGATTTTGATTCGTTTTCTATAGCCATTGTAATGAATGGCGCATTGGTGGCCACGCATGAAGGACTTCCTGAAGGCAATAAAAGGATTCGGGTTCGAAAACCAGTTGCGTTGACTACACTAGCAGCTGGAAATGGAATTAACTAATATTCCAATATAAATTAAGCCTCGGTCTAGGTGTTTGTGTAGGTAATATGTGCTAAACTCCCGTGTGGTGACGTGAGGGGTACTTAACACGGCTTCTTTAAATAATGAAATAAATATGCTTGTGCAATTTACACTGCGCCACCTAGCCCCAAAATAAGCAAAGCTTGTGTCCCACTGGTAAACTATTTATATATTTTTTAAATACATACTCATTCTACGTATACAACACCCACACCCGTAACAGAAATTAAAATTCATCATTTCATTTTCTGCCCGGTCGGGAATCGAAGTCTGGACCTTTGCGTGGCATACGCAACCAACTGAACCACTCAGGTCGTCTACTTGTTTACTTTGACTCAAATTATACCAAAACTATAAAAAAACGAAAGGTGTTTTCGCTTCGGAATCTAGGCCACTTTTTTCGTAAGTTTAGGTTATGGACTCCTTTTTGCCGCACTTGTACGCTTAAGTTGGTCTGTATGGGGTTTTATTATGTAGAGCTAACTGAGCAAGCTGGCTACTGATTCTATTTTAACTTTGAGCCCGAGTGGTCCGAGTAAAAGGCGGACCCCAACCCTACCTCTACCCTATCCCGAATCCACCCTTTTTTCTTTTAGACAAACTTTGACCAGACAATAACAAACACAACATCGCTTAGCCAAATTGATGCAGCCGCTCTGAAGTTGTGTGCGAACACGCTTACTCGCACATACGGCAAATTGATTTCTATTTATACATATTGACTCACTGGCATAATTATACAGCTACCCAATTATTTTACATAGACGCTTATATATTTCTGGCGTAACAAATCAATCTTTAACTTCATGAATACTTAATCGATTTAATACGTTTTCGCGGGTTTGATAGCCAATAATAATGATTATCTCTGTATCTAATTATTTTCTTTTACACGATCGTTTCACACCAGATAATATTTGTTCAAAATGGGGTATAATTATGAGGCAGTTTTCATACCAAAACAGCTGCAAATCAGGTATAAAGCGTTCATGTAGAAGAAATTAATTAAATACAGAGGTAATCGTTGTCTTATGGCTATGAAAACGCGAAAACCTAATTATAATCAATTAAATATTTATGTCTGTTAAATACTGATTTTTAATGCCAGAAATGTATTGAAATATTGGGTAGGCGGATTATTACATCACATCAATAACTTAGTTGAAAAGTGATGCTGTTGCCTCTTCCGAACCCTTTAATATAACGATTGCGATGGCCTGCATTTGACGCACGGCAGACGGAGGGCGCTTGCGTGGCGGCCGCCCGCGTTAGTGACCTCGCTTCTGTCTCTAAATCCTAGTACACAATTCACTTTCAAATACGAATTAGTTCTTGGACGGTGGACATTACCATCGTATATGTGCAAATCAATCAGCGGCTCCCCTAAATGGTTTGTTCTGTTAACACTCCGCAATTCTCGGACAGTTCTTGTGTGTACGTTTCCCTAAATAAGTAGTTGACACTTTGTGTTGTGCATTCTTGATGGAACTCCATTACATTATGGATTAAAACACTATTATCTACACTCATAGCTTAATGTTCCAATTAAGTACATATTCGAAAACAGTCGTTTAAGGGTACACTTTTTTCACGCCAGACTATAAAATTTTAAAATAGTAGTTTATGCAACTGTCATATAAAAGGGGGTATTAAAAAATGAGTGGGTGATGCCCCTGGTATTGCAAACGTCCATAGGCTGCGGTGACTGCTTACCATCAGGCAGGCCGCAAGCTTGTTTGCCACCTTAGATGTATAAAAAAAATTAAAACATGAGTGTCTGTTTATCATTCGAGGCGTAGCTGAGTATGATAATAGTTTGACACGAGTGTTTTAATACCTAATTATATGCAGTTGCATACACTAGTTTATCTACACTCATATTTTTATGTTAAAATATCGCACCTATAATTTTCTCAACTTTGCTGGAAGTTAGCTGCGAGTCAGTTCTGTTGTATTACGCGTCGAGGATATCAAGCGACCGGAAATTCACTTCACTACTTTCACATTTATCTAATTATTTGCTTCAAACAAGAAAAAACATTCACAAACACAAATTACAACAATTATAAAAAAATATTCTGTTTAGCGGGAAAATAATTACACACAAATATGAACAGGAAAATTTGAATTTTGAATTTGTCAAAGACATTTAGGTATACAGCCTATATGTCGCCGTGACAAAAATTTAAAAAATAAACGTGTTGCATAATGATTAAAAAGTTATTTTACGTTACAGCTGTAATGAAATTAGTATGGGAAATGCTGTATCACACGAGTGTAGATAAACTACTATTACGATACAGCATTTCCCATACTATTTTCATTACAGCTGTATCGTAATAGTAGTTTATCTACACTCGTATCGTAATGTTCCAATTACATATTCGAAAACAGTCGTTTAATGAGACACCTTTTTCACGCCAGTCCATAAAATTTTAAAAAATTACTTTTCGATACATCATTTCCTATACTAATTTCATTACAGCTGTATCGTAAAATAACTTTTTAATCATTATGCAACACTTATATTTTTTAATTTCTTGTCGGGCGCCCGGACACGGTCAAATGTAGGCTGAATACCTAAATGTCTTCAACAAATTCAAAATTTAAATTCAAAATTCAAATGTTGTCCGTCTATATTTGTGAGTCATTATTTTCCCGCTAAACAGAATATTCTTTTCTAATCGTTGTTAGTTGTGTTTGTGAATGTTTTTTCTTGTTTGAAGCAAATTACGTTACAGCTGTAATGAAAATAGTATGGGAAATGCTGTATCATAAAGTAATTTTTTAAAATTTTATACACTGGCGTGAAAAAAGTGTTACTTAAACGACTGTTTTCGAATATGTAATTGGAACATTATGATATGAGTATAGATAAACTACTATTAAACACTAGTCCCACTAAGTTTTTGGTGTAGTATTTAGTCTATAAAGTTCCCTTAGCAATAATAGTTTTGTAGATAACTTTTTGGGCTCAATGGTCCTTCTATTTTGATATCTAGTAACTCTTACCACCTACTATCGCTTGATTAAATAATTTTAAAAATCATACACAATTTTAACTACTCCAATAAGTAACCATAATTAAACATATTTGACGTCGGTTTGTGTCTACCTAACCATATTTTACATGTTTATTGAACAGCAATTATTGTTTCTCTATTCAAATATCATTGTAAACGTATTATTTGCACGGGTCAGTCTATAATGTGCATTAAACACCACTTTCTTCTTCTTGGCTGTCGTCTAATGGCTGGTTAAATTTGCGAGGACCAGTACTCCGGCACAGACACAGCGTTATTCGTGGCTGCGTACAAATCATCGCATGTGCAGGTGGTAGGGCACGCTAGACAAATTAATAAGTGTGCCATTGTTAAAGACATCTGGGGGGAGACATCACAAATCCAAACCATATCCGAGCCGTAGCCCCACCGACACATATTTTCCTTGCTTCGGCTGACTTGGGTCCGGAGACTTTTCAGAGACTTCCATGTCAGCCAAGGCATTTCAAGTCCAGCCGGTAGGGACTCTCTCTTCCCATACATTAAGCCTTGTTTGGGTTGGCTCCCCATTATTGGGGGACAATTCTTTAAAGCTGTGCCGATAACCACCAATAGACCTAGTGACATAAGTTAGGGAACAAACTATACATTACCGACGTACAAAGTATAGAATAAACATATCATTTTCGGCCATGTGGTGACCGACAGAGTAGGATGCCTCTTTGGCACGAATCCCTTCCATTGTAGGGTGTCGAAAAATGCGACTAATATCACAGAGGTAGACCATGGATTGCGTCGCTAAACCAAAATGTTTTCAACACTGCTGCGATCTTCAACCGGCCTGCCAAGCGTGGAGATAATAGTAGTTACCTCCACTAATATAATGGACTGTTATGTGCTTGCAGATTTTCTGATATACGGAGGTCCAACCTGGTTGGGCCTAAAACGTTATCGTTGGTTTTTGCGTTCGTGGTATTATCACGGGAGTCGGCTATTTAAAATTCTAACGTCAAGCAATAAATTCATATTCGGTTTTAGTCGGTGTTAGTGTAGTTAGTGTTAGTGAATATTACCGACGTGACTTATAAGTGGTAGACCTGTACACCCTCTTCCCTTCCATCAGGCGGCCAACGTGAACAACGGCAGCGGCGTACAGTCCCCCGGCGACGACGACGTGGTGAAGATCACGGCGGCGCCGCCGGCGGACTCGCCAGCGCGAGGCACCTTCCAACTCTACGAGCATGGGGGACGAAACTCCGCCGCCAGCGCCAATTGTGAGTACCACCCACCACCAGTATAAAATGGGCTAGCATCACTATGGATGAGCGTACAAACCGGTGACAGTCCAGAGTAGGTCGTGGTGCTTCGTACAAAAAGGCCACTCAGGTTATCAAATATCTCTTTTTAGTGCAGCCCTTGTGTGGTCTTTTATTTGTTCGACCGTACCACCGCCGAGAACTAAGCGCTTAACTCTGACTAATTATCATGTGAATGGTGAATCGCGTAATTTCAGTCGCTTAATCTACCTTCAAATAAAAATCGCTACCGAGATTGTGAATGTGGCGAACTGTAGTTCATTGCGTTATCGCCAGAGTCGCTTTATTGTTTCATATACAAATTCGTCCTCGTAGGTGGCTACCGAATAAAATTGTCACTGTAAACTCGCACTAAGCCATCTGACTTTGCATTGTCGTATACAACAAACAGTCATTTTATAATAAACCGAACGCTGCTCAAATCACGCGACCGAAATCCTGTCCGTATGTACTCCCAAAACTACGTCTGTCGTCGTGTGGGTCACTCTAAAGCCGCTTTACAGCTTCCGTTGTTCGGACACTATTGGTTTAGCGCTTTAGTCAGCAGGTGCCTGCAATATGGGGGTCAGGGTAGTGATGAAAACTGACGTAAAGCACTTTTGCGCGCGCCCGGCATTTCAGTCTGACGTCATCGCAAGTGCTCCCTTGCTGCTTTTATTTCCACAGGAACCTGTCTTAAGCGCTTGGTCTGTATTACCGGCGGTAATTGTAGGATTATCAAGGATTCCACATGGATACCTACCACTTTAGCATGTCCTTGCGTGTTCTGGTTTAATGGATAAATGGCCAGTGTAATTACAACCATTCATAACCTCGCATTTGGGCTTAGTCAACATGGTGACGACGTACCTGCGTTTCTGCAGTTTTATGCAGAGAATCTAGTATACATTCTGATGAAGTAGTTTCTTCGAGTTTGGGTTTTACTTATACACACCTACCAGTTACCACTTATAATCCATGATTCTACAAGAATGGAAGTCAGCAGGGCATCTACAAAAATCATGTCCTTTCATCCACTGTTTCTTCCACCCATTAACTGGAACTACTCTGTTTTCAAGCTTACATCGCTCAGTACTTCGGTTCTTCCGCGGGTAAGGATTCAAAAAATCCGTATTCATCCACTTTTAAGTACATTGTAATTTTGTAATGTAAACCAACCGATAACAGACTTGATTAGCTATCAGTGCGTTTACTACTATGCTTATTAATTCTACTGCGTGTGGAACTTTTAAATATTATTGTAATCTTATTCGCCATGAGTATGTGTCACACTGGCGATGGTGTGTCATTTTTTTTCTTCGTTCTGTAGACAGTGTCGTGCTTAGTATGCATTGTACTTGTAAATTACATACACTTTTCAGATGATTCATTGATATTGTGTAATTGGTTCTAAAATAAACATAGTAGTGTTGTAGTGGTAAAAGGAAAGTAGTATGTATAATAGTAGGTACATTACAGTGATCTATAGATCCGCCGTTATTAAAATTATTTGCAACATTTATAATTGACAGTTCTTATAGAAATCCATCTCATTATACTCATACATGTATCGTCAATAGTTCGCTAGTTACCATAAATGTGTTCCAAAAGTAAGAAGATTTGACTATGAAAACAGTTTGAGCCGCCTATTAATTTGATAGTTCCTGAACTCCGAGGAAATCTAGATGTTTTATCTAAAATAAGAAAAAGAAATAATGTCGTACCCATAAACCGTTAAAAATCGCTAGAAGTCTAGAGTGGCCGTTGTTCGTTAACATACAAAATCGTTGACGAGTAATATCTCTGAACTTAGGACTTGAATGAAAAAATGTTTGAAGAAACCTGTTTGATAAAATGAAATGGTGCGACATTTCAAATAAATTATAGGTAAATTTGCGGCTGGCCCGTAGGCCACTAATCTTCGGACTCTTTCAACCTAATGTGATTGTGAATGCATCAAACGAACGGATATAATGGCGGGCTTAGCAGCGGAACTCTAAAACTCATAACAAAGACCAGTCGCCTAGACGTTTATCCAATCAGGTATTATGTTATCGGGTCATACCGTATGATTAGATACGCATTTGCAAACTGTGCAACAGTCACCTAGTTCTGCGACCAGTTAGCATTCGAACCTGGATTTGTTTTGTTGTAAACAGTAGTAGTGGTAGTTCACAAATATGGAGCAGGGATCTGCCGAGACAGAGCCGCTGGTACCAGATGTAGGTAAATTTAATTTATACTAATGTTCGACCTAGCTTATAACGGGCGGTTACTTATTATCGCTGCATCATCTCCGCTCTCGGTCATTATAGCATTTATGCATACAAGCCTGTAACGGTAGAGTTATTTACTGATACGATTTTTAGATTGCTTTTGTGTTTGATTAGCCGGATACATCCTAAACAAACCTAAAAAACGGCATTTAACTCCCAAGATTTTTCTCTTTAATCATTATCCACGCAATTTTGATTGTTGATTTGTAGGTCTTATTTATTCAACTCTTTATGAACTGTTGAAATACATCTTCTCTTATTTTATTTAAATAATTCGTCTGTACATGTGTTCGTCACCTAACTCCTCCTAAACTTGGATGGAATTTTGCGTATGGAAATGGAAAATTTAATCCAAAAACGTTGTTTGCATACCCTAAATGTACCTAAACCAATCTAAGTAATTGGGATTCCGAGGTCAAAACCTAATTCTACTCTGGTGGGATTCCAAATTATTATAAACTGCCAGCTCAAAGGTAAAAAACACGTGACTGAACACAAAAATATGTAGAATGTTCAAGACCGTCTTTATAATAAATTTTGCATATTGAAGACTTGACGAGTAATGAAAGCATCCACTTCATTGTAGTGGTCACCTTAACATTTTTCGGCGGATTCTGATGTAAAGTTTATTTTAAGTTACCTATTGCATTTAATTCACGTCCTTCAATACGACGTAGCGAGGGAAATGAAATAAATTGGAATTACATAAAAATGTGCGGCCAAAGCCTATTTACATTTTTTATTGTTAGCCCTCTAGCCTGATACATATCACAACAAAAGTCAAAACCCAAGTCCATAGGGCCACGTTAAGTGATTGCTGACCATTTTTTGCTAACGTAGTAATAATAAAAAAATATTGAAGTAAATGATCACTCAACACAGTCGTGAACTTGTCTCTTAGAGAGCCTATCTTGTAGTTTTTAATATTCTTGTTTTGTTTATCTCCTTTTTAATAAATAATGCGTTTATCACATACAAGTTCATAATAATTTTCAGATCGAATGTTGTATAATATTACAATCACCAAACGGCATTTTTTGAAAAACTGGTCTGGCAATACTTTGTGCCAGCTGAGCTGTCAGTTGCTGTCCTGTCATCTCGTTTCATTCACTCAACACTTAGCGTTGCGCTCTACATTCGTTCATTTCATTCGTTATTATTGCTTCGTTAGCTAGTTTTAGAAATCAATATGTAATTTATTTAGTACAATATGAAGATTATTCTAACGTGTTTTGCAGATAATACCTAAAATATAAATTAAGTGTCCTAGATTAGTAGATTTCGCGTGTTGATGGAGATACAACCAGAGTTAATGGTTGACGTTAACGTTAGTTAACGATTTACTATTTAATAAATTGTGTATTTACAGGGGACGCAGTTATGTTCTCAGGGATGCAAGGTGAGAAATGTTATTATTAATATATTATTTGGTATGCTAGATGCAATTCTTAATGAAACGAAATTTTCTTTTACCCTTTGGTTCCGATCTTGAAAAATAAATATTTAGAAAAAAAATTGACTATATATTATAATTTTTTTATTATAAGTATTACATGTAACCTTAAATACTCGAACTCTACCTTGATTTTTTTTTGTAGAGTTAGAAAAAAGTAACATAAAAAAATAGTATTTTATTAAGTACGAATTACATTTAAGTACGAATTGTATACTTATGTTTTTATTTTTTATTTTATAACTATTTATGGCCAGGGATGTAGCGAATAAATGATTGTTTGTCTTATGGCTGGCATAGCTGGCACTGAATTAGATACATACAAAATTCACGCCTTTTTCTCTTGGGCGAAGCCAAAACATCCGCCCATTTGGAAGAACCGGGAGAGGTTTGTCTGGGCTGTAGTAAATAGAACAATAATATCAGTTAACAGAGAAAAGGCCGATAATTATAGAAAAATAATTCTTATTAAGTAATTAATTACTCACCAAAGGCATCAAATTAAAAAAATGGTGTAAAATAACCTTAATGTTTTTTTTTGTTACGGAAATTTCTGTTTTGACCATGAAAATCATGGTAGCGCATAAGAGTTAGAAATATTATTTCGTTTGTTGCATTTAATCATTATTCCGGATTTTATCTTGTTTGTATTAGACGACGACATCCCTGGGATCGGTCAATATGACGACTTCCACACGATTGACTGGCAGCGGGATATTGCGAGGGATCGCATGCGTCACAGGTACATTGTGAAGAAGAAACAAGACTCAAAATGGGATCTGATAAAAGTGAGTAATGTACCTTTCGCTCATTCTTTTAATTGTGCATATTCTTGATAATTATAATTTTTAAATGTGTTTACAAAGTCTTGTAGTGTTCTTTGTTACAATATTGAAAACGGTTCTTGTTTGTATCAGGGTATCGAGCTGAATTTATTGTTTGTCCAGCTGAATGTTTTTATATTTACTATAATTTCATATTTGACTAATGTACTAATTATTATTATTTTTTACGTACCAGGGGGTGCACGACGCGTGGTCCGGATGGGTGTGCGTGCTGTTAGTGGGTGTCTGCACTGGCGTTGTGGCTGGTGTGATAGACATTGGTGCTTCATGGATGACGGATCTCAAATTCGGAATCTGTCCCCAGGCGTTTTGGTTCAATAGAGAGCAATGTTGCTGGTCAAGTAACGAAACCACGTTTGACCATGGGAATTGTTCTCAGGTATGTGTTGCCCACCTCTATAACACGATCTAGATTTACCATTTAGGTAATTTACTATGGTCTTTATTGATGTAATATAAATATGTTTTACTTCGCAGTGGCTGACGTGGCCACAAGTATTCGGAGAATCACGAGAAGGCGCCGTCGCTGGTATTATCAGCTACCTTTTCTACATTGTGTGGGCTTTGATCTTCGCGGCTCTGTCCGCATCACTGGTCAGGATGTTTGCACCATACGCTTGTGGTTCTGGTATGTAGAGATACTTATTCCGTATATTTTATTGCTTTTATCATATGAATATCTATTTAATTAAATTTGTGTAATTTCAGGTGTGCCAGAAATAAAAACCATCCTGAGTGGTTTCATTATTAGAGGGTATCTCGGCAAGTGGACGTTGATAATAAAAGTGGTCGGTTTGATACTATCTGTGTCGTCGGGATTGTCGTTGGGGAAAGAAGGTCCTATGGTTCACATCGCTAGCTGCCTCGGTGAGTTTATCCTCGTTTCAACTCTGCCTCTACAAAAAATTCCAATGGGATGTTTTATACTTTTTATTAAAAGAACATCCTTAAACTCTTTCCTCGTGCGTTTGCTCATTTCTTATAAGTTTTAATCATCATTACCACTTTCAGATGGATTTGTTTTGTGTGCACTATAGAGGTTATTCTCATGCGAGGTTAAACTGGTATTATTGTTTTAGGTAACATTTTATCGTACCTGTTCCCGAAGTATGGTCGTAACGAGGCTAAGAAACGTGAGATCCTGTCGGCCGCCGCTGCTGCTGGCGTCTCCGTGGCATTCGGCGCGCCCATTGGTGGAGTGCTGTTCAGTTTGGAGGAGGTAAGCCATTGCAATTGTGTCCCTGACAAAAGAGCAGTATATTTCTCAATTTGGACGATGAATGCTGATGTCATGTTTATTAACAAAAATTTATTTCATGCATAACGGTTTACAAATTTACTTGTTTTTAAAATGGTAATACTTACTCGTTACTTCGTGTGATTCGGAATTTGAAACAATCATAATTTTTTTTTTCTTGCTGATAAACCTTCCTCTGAATCGCTCTATCTATTGTTGGCAACTGCATTAAAATCCGTTGCGTAATTCAATAGATCTAAGCATACATAGATACAGACGGCGAAAAGCAACTTTGTTTTATACTGTATGTGTAGATATAGACAGTTTCAATTTGTGATAATATTAAAACCTGCTATTTGCAAAACACCATCAAATTAAGTAATTAAACAAAACAATATATTGTATTATCTTTACAGGTGTCGTACTACTTCTCTCTGAAGACGCTGTGGAGATCGTTTTTCTGTGCGCTGATAGCCGCCTTCGTGCTGCGCTCGATAAACCCCTTCGGGAATGAACATTCGGTTTTGTTCTTCGTCGAATACAACAAACCGTGGATATTCTTCGAGCTCATCCCTTTTGTCGGGCTTGGAATCATTGGCGTGAGTTAAGATTTTCTTTGTACGGTCCGCCAAGAAAGTTGTTTATCATCCCGAAGTTGAAGTTCGGTTGCTTCATGAAACATCAAGATATATTTTTCATTGTATTATATTCAGGGCTGAACCTTGACAGTTTGATTGTATGGGACATTTTGTGAATATTTATAAACGAGTTTCTTGGACGACTTCACCATTTGCAGTATCATTTTCTGTAATTGATCAATGTGGCGCCCACCAGATTAGAATAGATGCATTTACCCCTTCCATTCATGTGTGGATACAGCGAGTAGTGTAATTGCTTGTCTGAGATCTCTATTATTGCCTCACAGGCTAGCTTACTACTCGTTCTCTCTCTGCCTTCATGCCTGGCGCTGCTAATACTGTGTATCTGTCCACAGGGCTGCATTGCCACGATCTTCATAAAGGCGAACCTGTTCTGGTGCCGGTACCGCAAGCACTCGAAACTCGGCCAGTACCCGGTGACTGAGGTGCTGGTGGTAACTCTAGTGACCGCCATCGTCGCCTACCCGAACCCCTACACCCGCATGAATACCAGCCAGCTGATCTACCTGCTTTTCAACCAGTGCGGCATCTCCAACTCGGATCCGCTGTGGTAAGTGGAGTTGTGTCTCTACGTTTTAATAGGAAAGTACAAAATACAACGATACAAACTTTCTTGTTTATAATTCAATTTGTTCATTTATTTATTAGTAAAGATATTGTCGTCGATTTGGCCAGATCGAAATCATCTGGGCATATCGTTCAGTATGGAAGTGGTGGTGTCTCATAGCGCAGGGGACATTTAACTTTCAATTCTGTTAGGTTAGGTTTGTGTTCAACCAAAGCCGCGAAGCCGTCGGGGCGATGACGACGTGTCAAAACGATACGCCCAGGGGGGATTTTCGTGCTGTGACGATAAAAAATTTGACATTTTCTTTAGCCAAAAAACGGTACAACAAAAACACCCAAATGGATGTTTTAAATATACGACTGTCGAAGATACTTGAGAAAATATTTTTTGGCTGCGATAGACATTTCAATGTCATTATTAATGGAGATATGTGGGTAGAAAAAATGTCGAATTCGAGATTTCACAGCGCGAGAATTAGGCCCTAATCATATTTCGATTGCGCAATACGACGACATATGCTATCTGATCTCCCCCTCCCCCTCAGCGACTACAACCGTAACTTCACGGACGTGAACTCGGCAATCGAGAAGGCGGCCGCCGGCGAGGGCGTGATCCGCGCCATCTGGCTGCTGTTCCTCGCACTGATACTGAAACTGGTGATGACGGTGTTCACCTTCGGCATCAAGGTGCCGTGCGGACTGTTCATACCGAGCCTCGCGCTGGGAGCCATCGCCGGACGGATCGTTGGCATCGGTGAGTGTTGCCGGTGGGAGGAATATCCTAGTAGAAGCCGGACTTAGATGCGATGCAATGTGATGATCATTCGTACACACATTAGTGGAAGATTTTGCCAGCTAAAGTGCCACACACTCATTTGACTCCGGCGTCGCTGTTATTGGCATTGACATGTCATTTCAATTACGTTTCAAAATGAAGTGCTGACAGTTTTGCACACTTCCATTTTTGGCCACCGGGTCAGATAAGTGTGTGGCACTGTACACGCTTGGCACAAAGCTTGGAAAACATTTCTGTCAATTTTCTGCTCAGCGGAAGTCCTAGAATAGCTTCTGTGATATTACTCGTACAACGACCCCGTAGCCTAGTCCAAAGGAAAATTAAAGCTGGAAGCTCATGCCACATACTAATAGTACGAGCCCGAACTACAGCGGTGCGTGGACACCAACAAACGGATTATATAATGAGCGTCGAGCCCGCGGCGGGTGGTGCGATGGCGGAATTAATAGTTCGCTAATTTACGTAGGGAATGATCCCTGTCGAAATTCATTAGCGCAACGAGTTCGCCATTCGTTAGATGTCACTCATAGTAGCTTTATCGAAGCAATATTGCGCAAAATCTTCCGCTGGGGACCCTGAGACTGGTCGAACAGTCCCGGTATATTAATAATAATTTTTATTCGGTATATAAAAATTATTATTAAGGTAAGATAAGGTCGCAGGTACCAGCTGGATGCGGATGGCACAGGGCCAGGGCTCTGGAGGAGGTATATGCCCAGCAGCGGGCGCCTTTCGGCTGATATGACGTCCAAGATACACGATACACGTTCCTTGCCCGCAGGCGTGGAGCAACTGGCCTACAACTACCCGAAGATATGGCTGTTCTCCGGCGAGTGTTCCACCGGCGACGACTGCATCACGCCCGGCCTCTACGCGATGGTGGGCGCCGCGGCGGTGCTGGGCGGCGTCACCAGGATGACCGGTGAGTTACCACCAACCGTGCTCCTATCGACCTCTCGCTGTCACGGACCGGTTTCAGACCTAATTACGGCAGCTTTTTTTATGTTTGCGGCCAGCGGCCAACCTGCTGCAAGAGCGGCTGCCTATAGACATTAGCGACGCCAAGCGTATCGCCAATGCGTTGCCCACCTCTATAACATATTGGTCTGTCAGCAGGCAAATGCCCCTCCACTGCCAAAGCCACGGGTCGTAGTGGTAGGGTAACGAGAACCGCAAGAATTTGACTGTTACACGTAAATTCTAAAGCAGAAGCCCCCAGCTCCAGAAACTTGAAGTTTGCCAGAGGTTTCTTAAACAAATTCCCCAAGTTAATCTAGTTGTCTGTCTGGTCTGTCTAGTTATTCTTCCTAACACATCCTAAGTACAAAAAAACACCAGTAAAACGTGAAAGAATCGAGTGAGATTTGAAATGGAACCATGCAGCTTCTGCCTACCGAGAAGAAGACGTGACAGTAAAAAAATAACGTATATACCAACAGCCCCCTTAATCTGACAAGCCATGCGCAGAAGTTGGACAACGTCGAATGTTTTTTTAATCTAGTGAACCTGAAAAGACTGCCGTTATGATCGTCGTGTTACTTACTGAAGTATGTATGTATGTATGTAAACTCTTTATTGCTTAATAAATACAGGAGTTACAAAAATAATTTCACAAAGCAGAGGCGGGCTGATCCCACAATGGGATTTCTTCCAGCCAACCTTAAACAATCTGAAAAGACATTTAAGAAGCAGTGGAGGCAATATTGAGGTCTTAAATTAAATTACTACTACTTAAATTATATTATCTACAACTAATTATTTGAACATTACCTTATGTTTAATTAAGTACATTAGTAGTCCCTTAAATATACAACAATATAACACTATACCTATACTATATAAATAAATATAATACTATATATAAATATGAAGTGGTACCCCATTCGCAGTGTCCCTGGTGGTGATAATGTTCGAGTTGACCGGCGGGGTGCGCTACATCGTGCCCCTGATGGCCGCGGCCATGGCCTCCAAGTGGGTGGGCGACGCGCTCGGCAGACAAGGCATATACGACGCGCACATCGCACTCAACGGCTACCCGTTCCTGGACAGCAAGGACGAGTTCCAGCACACGTCGCTGGCGGCCGACGTCATGCAGCCCAAGTGAGTTGTCTGCGTATTCGTTGCATATTTTTAGTTATAAAGCACGCAAGCTGAATACGACGTGCTCATTGGTTTATTTAAATTAAGTATGCTAAGGCGGCTGTCACGGCGTGGATTGATTGGTGGCTGATGTGAATGCTTGTGACCAGTAAGCAGTAAGAGAGGCGAACGTTATCCCAGTACTTTACAGTTAAAATAGAGTATAGGAATTACATTATGCTATTCTCGAAGCTTGAGCCCCAGAAATGAAAATAAGCTTTTTGTTTCTGTGACTTACGCTATGCCCTGGCATTCCAAGTAAATCACTATTATCGGAAAGTGATCGAGAAGTCGGGAGAGATAAATTTAAACCTATAATTTTTCTTATTTTGATCTTTTATATACATAAGTGTTATGAATTATCTATCTATCATCTATATATCTATATAGCATCTATACCCTCGGCTACGCATGTGACTAAAATTTTAGAGCCTAACCAAGTAGGACCTCCGTAGACAGGAAAATGAAAAACAACGTTTTCTTGTCGTGTGTAATACTGCCACCTAAACAGCGATTGCATATTTATATTTGTTATTAGTTTAGTAAATTGCCCCGCGACTATATTGATACAAAATATATACCTCCGTCTCGTCTGTCTATCATCATCATCATCATCTTGGCATTGATGTCTCGGTTGTGCTCTCGCGCATGAGGGTCCGCCTTGACCATGATCCAGGATTTGGCAGGTCGGGTAATTACAGAGGAGCGACTGACATCTGACCTCCATGACCCTGCTACCAGGGGAACCTGACCAGATTGGATCATGGTTACACATCCAGTCGCCTGAATGTGCAGGTTTCATCACGATGTTTTCCCTCACCGTAAGAGCATCGGTTAGTATCCAACTAATGTACATAACTCAGAAAATAGTCATTAGTACATGGCCGGAGCGGGATTCGAACCCGGGTCGTATATTCTAACCGCTCAGCCACCGACGCTCTATCCGTCCCGTCTGCCTGTGATTGTATTTATTTGCAGTAATTCATGTGAACGATAAACTATTACCTGTATTACAGTTACGAACTGAACTATCGGACCAACCCATATTTTTTCTATATACGCTCATACATTTCTGGCGTAACAAATCAGTCGTTGACTTTCATAAATACCTAAACATTTTAATTAGGATTTGGTGCGATAGTTATGCTCGTAAGTGTATAAGCAAAATGCGAAAAATTTTCAACGAACACGTATTATTTAGATTCATTTATTTATTAACTCAATAGCATTAAAAATGTAATTCGTAGCGACATCAATAATTATGAACCTAACATTGCCTCAAATGAAATAAGTCAAAAAGAATAGTTTGCGAAATCACTAATTAACACTTTGCGATGTCTTCTATTTATTAAGTTTTTCCTTACCATCGTTTATGGCATACACTCGAATGCACGCGCTCACTACTGAACGGCTTCTACGAACGGACTTTAATATGCGCTTTGCCTGATGCAAAAGACTCTCGGTTTAATGAATAATATTCAAAACGAGTTTAAACATGAATTCCATTTGCTATTGCTGTTGTTAATTCGTATCATACGTATCGCTACAGCGGGGAGCACTTTTATGAAAGCTTAATTGGAATTTGTTCCGAGTACAAATGGACGACAGGATATTGCTCCATTCATATTATGGCATTCCACATTTGACAATACTGTTATTTTGGAATTTTGCATCTACAACCTTCATTATCTTCATGATCGGTCAATCCCGGTTCTGCCAGCGCCTCTTTCTGCGCCACTTCGCCCGGTCTTCGGCGTAATAGTACTGGCATTCTGTGCTAAAACAATCCTTTTCATCATCACTCCATTTTAAAGGATTGCCAGTGAAAGTTGTTTTTGACATCTTGTATAATTGCGTGTATTAAGATAACTTATAAAATTATGCTCATTGCGAATGAAAGTTTATGCTCATGCAAGCCTATTTTAAAAAATTGCGAAGTTTTTCTTAGCATCATGGTATTATATTACATATATTCATTCTGTTTGGCTCAACGAATTTCGCTTTATAAGCTGAATAGCGTATTGTTGCAAACAAACATCATCATCATCATCTTGGCGCTAATGTCCCGGTTGTGCTCTCGAGAACGAGGGCCCGGGGTCCGCCTTGACCATGATCCAGGATTTGGCGATCAGGTAATTACAATGGAGCGACTACCATCTGACCTCAGTGACCCTGTTACCAGGGAAACCTGACCAGATTGGATCATGGTTACAAATTCAGTTGCCTGAATTTGTAGATTTCATCACAATGTTTTCTCTCACCGTAACAGCATCGGTTAGTATTAAACTAATGTACATAACTCAGAAAAGAGTCATTGGTACATTACCGCAGTGGTATTCGAACCCGGTACCTCTCGCTTACGAGTTGGATACTCGACCGCCCGGCTACCGACGCTGTCTAAACAAACATATTGGTATATGATTTTTAATTTAGTGATGAAAGCATCACACCAGAAAACTTAAGTTTAAGTTTGTTTAAAGTCCGATTTTTCAATCCTCGAATAAAACATATCAGTCTGATAAATTATGATGCGACTAAAATAAAATTGTATCATTACTTCATAATTTTAAAGGATTATAGTTTGTTTTAATTTAGCAGTGTATTACTTTATCGGGCAAATAAACTTTATCTGAGGATTGAAAAATCGGCCCTTAATCTCAATACTATGCGAGAGCCATTTTTCTTAGCGTTTCTAGTTCTCTTAAAGCGCGCAACATTAAAAACATGTAGTAGGTTTGCTCTCTTAAGCCTGCTTCCACGGTGCGCGATTCAGCTAATTTTATCACGCACAGCGGACGACCACAGACTACAGTCTTATCGTGATGCATCGGTGCGGGCTAGTACGCGTTTGTCCGCAAAATCACGCACCGTGTAAAGCTGGCTTTACTACTGTGATGGCTTGGCGACGCAGCGACCAAATACATGACCACATAATGATAGCGTACATAATACTGTATTATGTTGTCCTCAGACGCAACGACACTCTGGCGGTGATCACACAGGATTCCATGACCGTGGACGACGTGGAAACACTCCTCAAGGACACAGAGTACAACGGCTACCCGGTCGTGGTCTCCAAGGAGTCGCAGTATCTGGTCGGATTCGTCACGCGCAGGGATCTCAACTTGGCTATAGGTAACACCTACATATTTGAACTACCTACACTTTGATATGTCACCTGGAAACTGAATGTTTACTACGATTTTATTGAGGGCCCCAGACAGAGGTCACGACAAAAAGTACTGAGCCAATGATGAATTTTAATTTCTGTTACGGGTCTGGGTGTTCTATGTATAATAAGTATGTATTTAAAAGTATTTAAGAAGTATATCAGTTATCTAGCACCCATAGTACAAGCTTTGCTCAGTTTGGGGCTAGATTGCGCTGTGTGAATTTGTCCACGATTATTTATTTATTTTATTTATTCCAAAGAATTACAGCCAATTACAGATTCTAATAGATTTAGATATTAATCTGATGGGATTACATATATTTTATACCGTTAACGGATGGTTTTCCATCGTAAATGTGCACTAGCCTCCTATCGGCGTCTCATGATCACATCACGCTTCCGAAGGCCTGCTGGAAGAGATTTCTTTTAATAATAAGTAGCGCCTGTTGTGCCATTTATTACTTTGCCAGTTATTCACTATGTATTTCCTGTGCACAATAAACTGTTAAATAGCCATGCGCAAACGTCAAATTTATAGGCCGAAGCCGGTCCAAAAAATCCATACTCACCGCCAAACCTTCTCCTCAGCGAACGCCCGCCGCACCATGGAGGGCATCATCGCACAGTCGGTGGTGGTGTTCGCCAGCGCGGGCACCCCGCCCGCCGGGCCGCCGCCCTACCTCTCGCTGAGCCGTATACTGGACATGGCGCCCATCACGGTCACCGACCAGACGCCCATGGAGACTGTGGTGGACATGTTCCGCAAACTGGGCCTTAGGCAGACGCTCGTCACGCATAACGGGTAAGCCCACAGGGGCCACTTGGTCGTTGGCTAACATTGTACATTTGATTTTTAAGCCCAGACGAAAAAAGAGGGGTTGACCGATTTCGGTGCTGTTTTCTATATTTGAAAGTCTGGCACATATCTTCAAAAATTTGCTTTAGCCCTTTTTAGGGTTGCGTAGTAAACCGAGGAACGTTTAAAGTTTCGCCATGTCCGTCTCACCGCGGTTTATCTCAAAAATAATTGGTACTGAAAAGCTAAAATTTGGTATGCTTATACATCATAATTACGCCGACGAAGTAGTAAAATATTTAATCTACACTTATAGCGTAATGTTTCAATTACATAAGAAAACAGTCGTTTAAGGGTACTCTTTTTACGCTAGTACAGAGAATTAAAAAAAAATACTTTTCGATACAGCATTTCCCATACTATTTTCATTACAGCTGTATCGATATATAATTTTTTAATCATTATTCAACACTTTTATTTTTTTATTTTTTGTCTGGCGCCGGCCGGGACACGGCGCAATGTATTTTTTTAATTTTATAGTATAGTGTGAAAAAAGTGTACTCTTAAACGACTGTTTTCGAATATGTAATTAGAACATTACGCTCTGAGTGTAGATAAACTACTATTAAAAGTACCCTTATTTGGGAACCAACTTTACACGGAATGCGGGGATAATTTTTTGAAATATAGTAACCTAATTTTACGCGAATTAAGTCGCGTGGAAGAACGCTAGTTTACATTACTTTTTGATAATAGATATTTCCTGCTGAACCAATTTTAATTAAACAACGCTTAGAACCATCTCGATTACTGTCTTTCAAATAAATAAAAAAACGCATCGAAATCGGTTCATCCGTTCGAGAGTTACTTACACACGTCAACGAATAATTACAGGTTCAAGTGTGGTAGTGTCCAACTACTTCAATAAGGTTATTATTTTGGTCTGCCACGCAAAAGGTCCCGGGTTCGATTCTCGGCCGGGCAGAAATTGAAATGATGAATTTTATCTGTTACGGGTCTGGGTGTTCTATGTATAATAAGTATGTATTTAAAAAAGTATTTAAGTATTATATCAGTTATCTAGCACCCATAGTACAAGCTTTGCTTAGTTTGGGGCTAGATGGCGCTGTGTGAATTTGTCCACGCATATTTATCATTATTATTATTTTATTTTCAGGCGACTATTGGGCGTGATAACAAAGAAGGACGTGCTGCGCCACGTGAAGCAGATGGATAACGAAGACCCCAACACTGTGTTGTTCAATTGACGCGTCCCATGCAACACCGCCGCAGTAAGTGTTGTATCTACCATACACGTACCGGAAAGGATAATTTTTTAAGCGACGCGCCGACCTGCGCTTCTTTAAAGTGCGTTGAAGAAGAATGTTACGAATTTATATGATTAATAAAAAGAGATTGACCCAGATTTTTACAATCCGTCAATATATTACAGATGTGGCGGTAAATAACGCACATTGGCTATGTCGGCTTCGTAAAGCGTCGTCTCTGTCGCACGCGTGCCGAATACGAAGGCGGAACTAGCCGAGGTGCCTTATTTACCGGCGACTATTGTACTGTCTAATGACCAAAATGTTAAAAAACTTGAGTGATTTTTGCAAGTCGAATAAGTCTCAATAGGGAAAATAGTTATGTGAATTGTAGGTTCTTAAACTTTAATATGTATTCATTTGTAAAGGCTCATTTAATACCATTTTAAATCCGCTTCAAAGTCAGCGTAGAATGAGTGTTAGGTGTAATATAGACCCTTGTTAAAATAATTGTGTCGTTTCTAAAGTCTCGAAGGTCTGTTCCGGTTGCCTTGCCGGTGAAGCGAAGAAGTTATCGTGACGGGTGAAGCGCCGACATGTCGCACCGCTGCTGGTATGAGGTGGCTACTTATTGGGAAGGCTGTTGTTTTCAATTTAGGATCAATTTGTAAAAAATACAAAGTCTATAAAGATTTTATTGTTAACTGGCAGCAATATTATGTCTGTAGCGCGATTTGGAATATTTTAATCCCAAATAGCGTCAACAATTTGTCGTCGTAGATGATCCGAACAAAGATATAAACGGGAATTGTCGTTACTTCATTAGATAATTAGTAAATAGTTAATTGGAGATTTTATAAACTCTAGTAATAAATACATACACAGATTTAAGGCAGCCTTTCGCCGACTCCAGGCGTTATTATTTGTAATGTACAGAATGAAAATCGCTTGCGTATTATTCAAGATATTATTTATAGCTTTTACTACTACTATTCATCATTTTTTTATCAAGTAAGCCATAAACAGATCATATTCAATGTTGATATCTCATTTTATATAAAATTTTATTTAAGAATAAGTATTTTAAGTATAATAAAATAATATTATTAGATTTTTATTTATTAACAAAATGATCAGCTAGATCAATTTAACGATTTTTTTTATCATGTTATTAAAATGAAATCCTTGTCATGTATATTTTGTTTATGAACCGCAGGTGTAACTGTTGAACTCTGTAAATCTTGATTTTTTTTGTAAACTGTGAGCACTGGTATTGAAACTGGTATTTTGATTAGCTTACCTATACAAACTAATCATTAGAGAATTATACACGTTGAAAAGCTTCGTCTTTACATTTGTTACAACACCTTATTTATTCAGTGTCAATTTCCAAAAAGAATCTGTAGTACCTACAGACATCTACACTACATCGACTCTTTGTTTGTGTCCTGATTGTACAGTAAGTAATGTTAACTATACAATGTATTTTTATATAAAAGGACTGAGAATTTAAAAAAATAACAATTAGGTGTTTGTAAATAAACATTTACTGTATGTTTAGAAATGTGCAGCACTTAGTTTGTGCCACGTTTTATTATTATTTACATGATGTTGAATTTTTTTAAATGTAATGACTAGTTGTTTTAACCACTAATTATTATTTCTGATATTTGTATAAACATATTACATTTTGTGGGATTTAAAGACATAATATAATATGCAATATAATATGCATAATATAATATTATATAAGTGGCTATGGAGCTATATCTGAAATAAAAGGACTTTACTTTCAAAATAGTTCTGTGGTAGCTTTAATCAAGTTTATAAATCACCTCCTTAGTGCATTGAATATTTCTTTGATGTATTATTCGATTATTTTTTTGTTAAAGTAATAGTCAATTTAATTTTGGGGTTCTCTCGAGGCACAGCTGTGTGACTTCTTTATTTTACAGAATGGTATATGGAACGAGTCATTTTATATAGAATCTTTAATTGTCATCGATGTATACCTACTGTTCTTCTACATAAAATATGTACACAATAAATGGAATGTCCATTCATCAGCACATTACGTCAAAAGAGCTGAGGACATGGAACAATAACACGCATTTTATTATTTAATAAGCTGGCCTTGCGCGACATCTTTCTTCTTCTTTCACGTGGTACGCTACCCCTGCCGTACCCTACTCTAACCTACACTACCCTGCTCCTATCCATACCTACCCTTTTTTCTTTTATTCAAGCCTTGTCCTGCTAATTACAAATCCAATAAAAAAATAGGTGCTACCGTTCTGAAGTTATGCGCGAACATATTTTGGATCGTTCGAATCTCTAAACATTCAACTATCCCGCGGTATCAAAAGTGTACCCTATGTATGTCACTGATACAGATATGACACTGCATGTAAGACGATACATTGTAAACTGCTTGTAATCGCAATTTAATAATATACTTCGAAAAAACATTAAGTGGCATTTATCGACAGGTTTTACCCAAAGTAAATTGGCTACGTTATAATATAAACTACATTATATATTTTTGTGTAGGTCAACCAGGGACTTATTTTACTATAGAACAATGAGTATATAGCACAGATTACTATAGATGTCATGGACTTACTACCCAAAGGGACTGCGCACTGCTTTGACTAAAACCGGGCAGAGCGAGAGTCACCATCGATAGTCCTGTGTCCCTTTCTAGTGTTGCCACCATTGTTGATGCAAATTCCGAATGACTTTTATTATTTGGCGTGGACACCGACCTCAGGGCCAGGCAGAGCCGGACCGGGTGCAATCTGAAGGGTTCAGCCCAAGCTTACCCTGCTACTCGGAAACTATTGGCCTTAGAACACTAGTTCCTAGAGTGAAATGAGAGCACTCCTCGAGATCATCATTTCTTATGACAGCTGTCAATGTTAAATCTTTTATAAATCGGTACCCATTGGTCCTAAAACACTAGTTTCTAGAGAGAAATGATAGTACTTGTTGAGATCTACATTTCGAAAGACAGCTGTCAAACTTTGAATTGAAATAACTCCTAAACTATTGGTGCTATAACACTCGTTCCTAAAGAAAAATGATAGTGTTCGTCGTGATCTACATTTCGTATGACAGCTGTCAAACTTAGAACTATTGTAACTCGGAAACGATTGGTCTTAGAACACTAGTTCCTTGAGCAATACGATAGTACTCATCGAGATCTACATTTTCGATGACAGTTCTAAGTTTGACAGCTGTCATACGAAATGTAGATCCCGACGAGTATTATCATATCTCTTTAGAAACTAGTGTTCTAGAACCAATGGGTTCCGAGTTATAACACATTTAAGTTTGACAGCTGTCACCCGAAATGTAGATATCGACGAGTACTATCACTTCTCTTTAGAAACTAGTGTTGTAGGATAAATCGTTACCGAACTCTTTTATCTGTTTTGTGGAACAAAAAGTCGTAGGTTAATAATTATGTCGACTCGACGTTTGTCGGAGAAACGTTCAGTAGATCAAAAGGTATTTTGACAACTACTTTTCGAATTTTGCGGATTACCTCATAATATAGCTGTCATTCGGAATGTAGATCTCTACAAGTACTATCATTTCTCTCTAAAACATGACCTTCAGATTGCACCCAGTCCGGCTCCGCCTGGCCCTGAGTTCGGTGTCCGCGCCAATTAATAAAAGTAATTCGGAATTTGCATCAACAATGGTGGCAACACTAGAAAGGGACACAGGACTATCGATGGTGACTCTCGCTCTGCCCGGTTTTATACCTTGTCTAAAATAGGATGATAATTTTGACAATTCACAGTAGGGATGGGGTAATGTAAAATCGTTAATGAATCTATTCGATTATCGATTATCATTCTCATAGAACTTGGAATCGATAGTTGCATGGTTATTCAGTACATGTTATACAAAATAAACTATTTATTTTCTTTTGAAATAATAATTTATTAATACGGCATTAAAAACCCTTCCACAACGACGATTTCGACTCGCGCATATTCTACGGAATAGGCTGACTGATTAAATAAAAATATAAAGTTGTTGTGGAAGGTCTCTTTGGGTGAAATCCAAACAAGGAATTAGAGTTGTAGTTGCAAAAAATAACTTAATTATCAAAATATTAATTTTAAATGTTCGATTATATTATATCAATACTGATTTTCGATTGTCTGTTGTTATTCGTTATTCGTGGCACTTCACTAAAGGGGCGGGGCCTGTCTATGAAGTACGACATTTTCCGTAGTACATTTTACCGAAAAAAAACATGAAACTTTATAGGCGTGCGCCAAGGACCAACAATTAGTGAGCTGTCAAAATTATCATCCTATTTTAGACAAAGCATAGTCAAAGCAGTGCGCAGTCCCTTTGGGTAGTAAGTCCATGATATAGCCTGACCGGCGACAGGTAATATATATAATTAAAAATTATATATTTGCAATTCTTTGTTTGTTTACTTGTCAATTGATATTTTGGCAACGTCAAAGTCGTACTCCGTGACGTGCTTGCTAGCGATTTATTTTTAACTTTGCGGGCTTTCAAATTTGTTCGCTATATCTGACGTAGAATCGTTATTTTGGCAGCTGAATTCGCTAAGTTACCGATGTTTATCGATAGCTTCGAATCTACAGACTCCGGAATATTGATAAAATCTAATCACTTGCAACTTTTACAACCAAGTTGCATGCCCATCTTTTCTCCGTTTGTCATTGTCCTCTGCCGACCATTTATCATATTAATATGTACACATATTATCTATATATATATATAACGACCAAAATCGGTAAGTTTGCGATCGCTATGTATGACGAGACTGTATCCCCTGGTGTATTTCCATAATTTGCGCTTTCACATTAATGTGCACTAAACTACACCTTTTTAAAATGGTTTGATTTAAATTTTATTAAGAAATTATAAAATTTACACCGATGCAATGTTTCAAAAGAAACATCAGGTCGTTGTTAGCTTGAGCAGCATGTCGAACGTTCAAAACATTGCGCGCGTCATTTTCTTAGAGCTTATATGAACAGACGAAAAAACGGGATAGCAAGATTCATAATCATTGTAGAGTGAGCGAACAGGAAATATTTGTGATATGTGTTTAGTCTGTTATGTATGTATGGATCTCTTTATTGCATCAATTTATAACATTACAGGAAATAAAAATACAGTGTATAATGCAAAGGCGAGCTTATCCTTATGTCTGTAGGGTTTATGTATTGATGCGCCACCTAGGCCATCGTGATGTTAACTACAACTGCCTACATAACCTTGTTCGTCTTACACGGGGCCGGGGCGCTCAGCATGCCAACTCAAGGCATTATTATGTAAAGCTTTCAGATCACACCAACAGATGGCCATTTGTTGAGGCCATTTTAGGCCTAGAAATTCAATCTTAACGCGAGCACAAAATAGAAAACTACATGTACCAATGACTATTTTCTGAGCTATTTATATTAGTTGAATTCTAACCGATGCTCTTACGGTGAGGGAAAACATCGTGATGAAACCTGCAAATTCAGGCAACTGTATTTGTAACCATGATCCAATCTGGTCAGGTTATCCTGGTAGCAGGGTCACGGAGGTCAGATGGCAGTCGCTCCGCTGTAATTACCGGATCGCCAAATCCTGAATCATGGTCCAGGCGGACCACTGGCCCTCCTTCTCGAGAGCACAACTGGGACATTTACGCCAAGATGATGATGATGAATGATAAGAATCAACATAGACCCGCATTGGGCACAGCAAATTAATAGAGAAGAGTAGCGTGTTCCCAAATGAGCGTTATACCCTAATCGTGAAAAAATAAATTCTGTCACGTACGCTAGATGTCGCTACTTGTCATTTACAACGCGCTATCGAATTGTTGACGTGGAATAGTTAACCACCGCTGTAAAATTAACGTTTGTGTACTAACATACCGTACGTAGGTAAATTAACCTACTTGCAGTATGTAAGTATGATGTAAAATAAAACAATCACAGCCCACAACTGTTCACTGCAGGACTTAGGGCCTCTCCCGCGAAAGGGGAGGTTATTGCTATAATGTCCACGCGTGGCAGGCGGGTTAAAGTAGAGATCGCATCTTAACGCTAAGATGATGAGATCCCAATGGAAATATGAAGATAGCTTGTGGTCGTAGAAATGCATCAACAAAACAAAATTTGGGATAAATTCATTTATTACATTTAACAAATACATTTTATACTGATTATACAAAGTGTCAAATAAAAAGTTCTTAAGTGGCATCACCGTCGAACATCGGTAAGTAATAATAATAAGTCTAAATTAAAAATAAATATAGCTACTATTAGAAAAAAAATATCACAAACAATGGTTGAGTCTTCACAATAAAAAAAACATATATGCACAAATTGTTCAAACTAAGTAACTATCAATTCAGGAATTGGAAATAAATTAG
Organism: Blastobasis lacticolella; assembly: GCA_905147135.1. Taxonomy (NCBI): domain Eukaryota; kingdom Metazoa; phylum Arthropoda; class Insecta; order Lepidoptera; family Blastobasidae; genus Blastobasis; species Blastobasis lacticolella. The sequence goes on along the minus strand of LR990039.1, from coordinate 8,447,867 downwards.
TTCTGCATCGACTCGCGTTTGCGACTGTTTTGTTAAGACGTTAGATGAACGGTTATTGAATGAAGATTTCATGGCTAGCACTAATCAACGGAAATATGTGTAACATCTGTAAAAAAGCTCTCTGACTCCACTGTTAGCATCAGTGCTCCCTCGGCATTTTTCAGATTGATAGCCGATTGATCTGTTTCCCGTCTGCTCCTAATCCTTTATAACGTCATCCTGGATCGTGTTATTTTTGTAATGAAGCCAAAATGTATATCAAAATGATTAATGAAAAAATTTCGACTACACTTTTAACTTATCAGAACCATTATATGGTGCCATAATCTTTACCATCTACGAATACCTTTCTTTATACTAAGAAACTAAGAAAGAGCCTTCCATTGATATGGTAGGAAGGTATGGCGTAAGTTACAATACTTTGTCCAAACACCGTCGTCACATATTCAAAAATATTTGCCGCCTGTCGAACCTGTCCGTGTGTCTCCGGACAAAACCGACTGAAGTCACTGACATAGGCAGGAGCATAACCAGTAAGTTTTGGGAGTTGATACCGACCGCAGAGGCAGAGCATAGGAAATAACAAGAGCTAAGTGTGAGTGAGTAAGTATTCAAGATTCAAAGATACTAAACTGAAAAATACGAACTCGTTAAATATTGCGAGTATAGTCAATATCGTATTTGAGATCAGCTAATTGAAAAGTCAGTACGTTATACAATTATCAGTAAGTATACTTTTTTGCACTAGGAATAATATTCTTTTTGATATACACAATTATCTACTATTAACTAATAAAATATTCGCGTGAGGAAATTTCGTCACCGAAAATGAAAAACTAGGCCACAGGGATAAATAATTACGTGGATAGGCTTCTTTGGTTAGGTGCACATAACTGGCTACTTCAAATGAATGGGGTGTGAACTGACCACTTGAATTCATTATGCGACTACTTTTTGGTTTATGAAACCGGCACTGTCAGTACTTGTGTATAGTAGAAGCTCTAATAATTATCAGTTTTATAGCTAAGGGGTGGTTGTGTGGGGGCGGGGGTCTCGTCAGCCGTACTCCTGCCGCTGCAGCGCCACCGACGCCTTGTACAGGCTCTCCATCATGAACGACAGGTTCTGGGACAGCTCGTTCACCGGACGCGTTATCGCCACCATGTCTGTCCAACAAATTCACGGATTATGACACTAATTTCATTTATCCTGTGTGAGCAATAAATAATTTATCTATGCTATTCTAGTGTACGAATGGTTGAAAACCAGGTTGAGAGACCAACCGATAGGGAGCTGCAACTGCAGTCCATGTACGTCAACATAACGGCGACAAAGTTTAGGATAAGAACACGACAAGCTCGATAGAAATAGATGCGGTCCCCATCTTGGACTCTTAAAATAGTGACATAAAGTATAATCCGCAGACACTGCCTATTCATTCGTGCTTCGATCTTCTGTCGCATCGTCACTCGCCACCAGATCAAATAGCGAACACACGTCCCAAGAATAACCCTGTTCACCGACCTGGATGTATCTGCGCGAGCCCCTTGCAGTAGACGTGCAGCAGGCTGGTGACGTCATCCTCGGGCAGCTCGCCGCGCTCCAGGATGCGCTCCGCGTTGCGCTCGCGCACCAGCGCCAACGCCGCGCCCCATCTGCGCATTAGGAAACATTACCCTCAATTCAAAATGCAAAATTTCTTTATTGTATAGGACATTAAATATCTCTTTCAATCGTTAATTTCAAATCGTCTCATTACTGGGATCCACTCAAATACCAAAGATGCTACAGCGGTGCTAAGTATCGTAGCGTGCGTATTAAATGCACCGGCCAGGCGAATCGTGCGCACACGCGTAGCGCCCATTTCGAACGTACTATCGTAGATCACAGTAGAGCCTGGCAGTGGCTGGCTCCTGAGGGCCTAGTGTGAGTTCCGCTTCGATTTTACTTAACTATCGCGTTTGCGTTTACGTCGAAATTAGTATGAAGAAAAAAACTTCATTTACGTACCACTAGGCGGCGCTATATATTTTTTCATACTAATTTTCACGTAAACGCAAACGCGATAGTAAAGTAAAATCGAAGCGGAACTCACACTAGGCCCTCTGATCCACACGGTGGCTTCTTATCTATCTTTATTACAATTTGAACCATGTGGATATTGGTAGTTTGATCAATAATATAACCCACATGCTGTTCCTAGTCAGGTAGGTACCTATGCTCCGATGTTCACCTTAATGTACACAGTTCAGCGATATATTTCTATGCAAGAGGCAATTAAGAAATCGCTTGAAGACAATTGGTGCGCAACCCGTGTCGCGCGATATCGCCCAAAATAAAATATCCACCGACTGGACCCCTCAAAAAGTAACAAGGAAGCGCGGTAGGCCCAGACGGAGATGGCGGGACGAGTTGGACGCCTTTTCTAAGGATTGGCCGAGAAAAGCATCCGACCGTAAGTCGTGGTAGATGGACAGGGAGGCCTCTGCCTTGCAGTGGGACAGAAGTGGCTAAAATCATCTTCATCGTCACATCATCCAAAAGACGCCCACTGCAGGGCATAGGCGCCCGCAGAGATCTCCACAAAGGCCGGTGGTCCTGTGCCTTTCGCATCCAGCTGGTGCCTGCGATCTTGACCCGGTCGTCGGTCCGGCTCGTGGGAGGTCTCCCACGCTGCGTCTAAAATTACAACCATGATGGATATTGAGCTCACCTCTGCCGCTGCAACAGATGCATGAGCTTGGCGTCGTCGGGCGGCGCGGGCGAGTGGTCGGTCCACGCGTCGCAGGCGCTGGCCGCGAGCGCGCAACGCACCTTCGCCACCATGGCGCTCATCTCCACGCCCTGGACAAACGTTCCTCGTGAGACCGTGGACCACTGAACGCGGAGATGGAATACAAGACCAAAAGTGTTGTGTTCAAGAAGAAATCGCCCCTATAACAAAACTCCCAAGGGATGGATTGTTTGAAATTGTGTTTTTTTTTTTCTAATTTTCAAATAATTTGTTTACACTTTTAGTCTTGAATTTCAAACCCGTGTAACGCCAGGGGTATCGAATTGACGGATGTATCACTAGAGTTTGGTAAAGTGAACATTACTTTATAGTACGAGTGGACAATTTCATGCACTAGAGATTTTGGCACAGTATACCATATGAACCTAAAGGATCAGATTAAATGCCACATCCATTGCAATATATAACCACAGTTCAAACAGTCGAAAAGTTTAACAAAGTCTTACCCTGTTGTCAAGGGCCGCGTGATAAACTGCGACCACCATTTTGTTGTTAGTTTCCAGTAGCAGTAACAGCTGAAATATAAGCTTGTAGAAGCATCGGCCCAGCTCCTCGTTGGATCCTCGCGATAGTTCCAGAGCCTGTAACAATATTCAGGATGTGCAAAAAAATATTTTGACTTGTGTCTTTACGATTGCTCCACCGACAAGCCATACTCTTAAATATATGATGATGATGACGATATGTCTTTAGCGACTTGCTGACGAAATATGTAGAGCACGATTTCCAGATAATGAACTATTTTCAGATACTGATAGAGGTGCCGTAACATATACCGACCGACAGATACAGTTTGTTCATATCTATTAAGACATGAAATCAATTTTGCTTAGTTGAAAGCAAACCATCGCACTGTCGCCCCTCGACCAATCGTATCGTTGACGGTAGAAAACAATAAAAATGAACACCTCGTCGGTTGGAATAAACAGCACATTTTACAGTAGCTGCTAAGAAGGGAAAGGGATATCCTGGACTTCAATATTAATTTTGAAGTTAAGTTGATTTTTATCCATTAATAAAATTTATATTTTTAAACATATAAATTGTTTGAATTTCTACTCCGCTGTGAGAATACCTCAACTCATACGCGCTATACCTTATACCGCTTCCCAGTCCCCCGCCGCCCACCACCGCGGCCACTCACCTCCAACGCGTGGTCCCGCCTATCGAAGTAGGTCTCGAGGTGCTCGTTGATCTCCAAGGCGGCGTACCGCACGGCGTCCCGGAGGCGCGCGCTGTCCGCGGCCGCCGCGCCCGCCCACAGCAGCGGCGGCTCCTCGGCGCCCAGCCGGGCCACCACCGCGGCCAGCTCGCCCGCCCCGCCGGCGCTCAGCACGCCGTCCGCGCACAGCGACACCGTCTTCGATGTCACCTCCTGGGTTCGTTTTTGGCGGTTTACAGAATGGTGAAGAATTTTTTTTTGCTTTTTTATTGTTAATAGTAGATAGATAGATACACTATTTATAGCACACAAAATTACAATATAAGAAAAAAAAAATAGCAGCGTCGGTGGTCGAATGGTTAAGGTATCCGACTCGTAAACTCGTTAGGTATTGATTTTGTGTGTTCATTCTTAAGACTAAATCCAATGCTTATTACGAGTTACAGTTATAATAATCGTGTATCGCCATCCCGCTGTCCCTATTCCATGTTCGGGTCGGCACCACAAGCACTGATCGGGTACCTATACCGTTTTCGGTTATAACTAGTGTCATGTAGGAAGAGACTTGGCGGGTCACGTGGTTCGACTTGCGCAGTACGCGATTACGTGCGCGAAATCCACTCTACTGCCATTTGACAAGTCTCCTCTTTCATGACGAGGATTGTACGAATACTTAATCCTAAACTGTTCACCGAATGAGTAGTAAACAGCTAAGCAATGTGTTCGTGTTTACCTTGAGCACGGTATGCAGCCGGTGCAGCAACGCCAGCGGCTGCATCAGCGACGCGTGCCGCAGCAGCGCGCCCACGGACGCGCGCCACGCGTCGCGGAGCACGCCCGCGGCGCCCACCGCGCCCGCCGCGCCCACCGCGCCCACCGCGCCCACCGCGCCCGGTACCGGGGTCACGTCGCCGCGGTCGCCTGGACATCACCACCACCGTCACCATCACAGCCCACAACAGTCCGCTGCAGGACTACGCGCCTCTCCCATGAAAGGGGAGGCTATTGCCATAATCTCCACGCTTGGCAGGCGGGTTGGAGATCGTAGTACTATAAATATGACAATGGAAAACGCTGCTGCCCATTCTCCAGCCTACGGAGACTCTAGATCTTTTGCCTCGAAAACATTAGTCGCCTTATACGACACCCACGAGTGTAAGGGGCTGGTGCTAGTCTACTCTGCCGGACACCACACGGCCAATTATATTTTAACTAACGGTCGGTTTTAACTATTTTTAATTAACGGTCGGTTAAACTGGTTTTCAACTATGGAAAATCGCATCAAAGTTGGACTTGACCACATTACATTTTTTATGTAATAGAGCCAGGCAAGTGTGACACTGATGGAAAGTGGTCACCGCTGCCAATCCAACAGCACGGCAAGCGCAAGTGTGCCCGCGACAGAGACAGCCGAGAGAACCTTCATTTCCTTCTCTCAATAGTGAGATGATAGCAACATCTATGTCGAGCTTTGTCTCTCGCACGTACACTTGTACGGCTGGGGGTCGGTGTCGGGTTGCCCACAACCATAACCCGGAGACACGTTACTACGGCAGCAAACGGGCAAACGAAATATGATTCAACGAAATCTAAAAAAACCGACATTTTTAAATATATTTTTTTATTTTATTTTATTTATTTATATATAGATTCTTCTTTAAGTTTTTGTTGATAATACTTATAACTTTTTTTTCTATTGAAACGTACTTTATTTACTTGAAATAGTATTTTGCAAAATTAAATTGAGCTTCGCAATATCGACAAATATTTTTAGTAAATAATCTAGCCGACAAATGTCCGAATACCTCAGATAAAACTACGTATACAAATCAAATACAAAAATACAAAGCTAAGAACAATCTCGATCAAACTGGTTTTCAAATAAGGAAAATCACATCAAAGTCGGTCCATCCTTTCGGGCGCTGCGATGCCACAGATAGACATTTTTGCAGCAGGTGTTAAAAATAAAAATCGAGGTGATAAGCTTCAACGATTTAGTGAATAACGACAAAAATCTATATACATTGTCCCCTAAACTGCCTGTGGAAAAAACCAAGTTTGTTTGCCCACGTCACCCCTCCGCCGACCTCACAAGGTCTCCGATAGTGTTTCAGAGCAAACAGCGTTCACGTTTATGCGATGCAAGAGATATTTGGCATTCTAAGTATCATTTGCATCATATTCTAATATCTTAATTTAGAGGACACAAAAATACAGTGTTCCTTTTAGTAAAGTTAGATTAACCTGCTATTGAAAAGTAAGAACAATGAGCACTAAATATTAATATTATAAATTCGAATGTTTGTAAGGATCCATGGATGTTTGATATACCTTCACGAAACAAACTACTGAACGGATTGTGACTAAAGTTGGCAGAAATATAGCTTATAGCCTAGAATAACACATACGCTATTATTCATCCCGAAATTAAATGTGGTTCCCGCGGGAACGAGTCCAGAACATTAAAACAGAATTTTACGCAGACGAAGTCGCATGCAAAAGCTAGTATTATGTATGTACAAGAGCTTTTGCCCAAAGCTTGGCTATTGAAAAGTAAAAATGAAGTTAATCTTATTATAATGCAACATTATAATGACTGTATATAACCTACATCCGTCATAAAAGCCATAAAATCCGTCCAGTAGTTTCTGTGTGAAACATCATACATCTAAACATCCTTACAAACTTCACAGTTATAATATTAGTAGGATAGGATTGCAGTTATTAGCTCCGAATTAATTTTCATTTTCAATTATGACTCATAATTGAAATTGAAAATGAAATTGAAATTGAAAATGGAATTGCAATCCTATTTCATATAATTAATAACTGCAATCCTATTATGACTCATAATTGAAAGTGAAAATTAATTCGGATTATGACTAATGGCAGCAGCGGAACGTTGCATTGTTCACACTCTCGCCTTCTGTTCTCGCAGGCCGAATCAATGAGAGATACCTACCCCAATGTAGGTCAACATTGGGGTAGATACATGTGGCAGTTGGGGTAGGTAACATGTGCCCAATTGGTGGTATCGGATTTCATAACGACGAATCGTCACCGTATACCCGTGTTAAAAATAGCGTTTCGTCAGAGATTGCAATATTTATGAAAAGTAAGTAAGTTATCTAGGACTTTAATCTTTACATACTACACTAGTTAAATTTGAGTTGAAAAGTAAAGTCCTGCGAATTGTAAGTTAAGCCTTTGTAACTTTAGCAAATTGAATGGACGGAATTAATTGAAATTGAGTTACATTTTTAGAAATTTTGTCACTTACCTATCACCTACATGTATTATGGCATTTTTTAATTTGTTTGTTACAATCTACCGTGTAGATTAGATATGGAAATAGCATTAAGGTTTATCCAAATCGCGACGTAACAGTACGTAATAATAAGTGTGTTTCTATACAAAACACAACTGCCATGGCCACGAATTTCCAACTTTTAGCCATGGGCTAAGGTACTGTGGTGTTTCCCAAGGCAATGTTTGGCAAACAATATTATTATCCATACGGGGTCACGTCGTCGGGTAGCTGGCGCCCATTGTTTCCTTTATACAAATATTAGATTACTCACATCACGATTATAGCGTATAAACTTGACCAGACAATATCTCATGCTGTCCCATCGATCATCCGATGAAGGGTAACCTCATAGCTCAATCGTTATTGACCTTGCCTCGTGCCTGAGGGCTTGTTTGTCATGTCACCTGCAAACATTTTCTATGCATACCGTCACAAGGACCAAACCAGGACAAGGACAGCCAGCATAAAATCTGCTTTCAATTGTATTTGTACGTTCTTTTTAGTGTCCAATATCTCAGCAACTACACAAAAATTAACATTTTGTGCTAAAACTTTCAATTCTCGCCCCTCCTCCCCCCTCATTCATTCTTATTTTTTCCTGCTATGCTTTTAGAGACAGACTCATTAAAAAAACGTAAAAACGCCTATCTAATTTAACTGAAGTTTACTGAACTAAAATTCCGAGGGTATAAAGCATATCCATTTACCAGGGCAACGTGTCCCGGGGTTTTAGAGGTGGACAACGCATATTCCATACCCCTTGTGTTGCTGATGTCTAGGCAGCGGTGACTACTTTCCACCCCGCGGTCCGCCTGCCTGATTATCAATGAATATAACAAGTCACTCACCATCAGGCTCCCCGCTAGAGGCACTGGAGAAGGAGTGTGCGCGCGGGCGCAAAGCCAGGTCCGGCGCTGCCGCGTCGCCCTCCCCGCGGCCCCCTCCCGCGCCCTCCTCCCAGCCGCCCTCCTCGTCCGATGAGTCCTCGTGACCGATCTAGGGAAGACCAGAAAGAGGTGTGTCAGAAAATTGCTGCAGGCGTGGCTACGTGCCCTTCCTCTACCACGGAAGGATTACCCGCGACGACAGGCCAGTACAATGAGAGGTGGAGCTAGTTTTTGCAATTTCAGCAATTGAGGTCGGCAACTCGGTGGTGATGCCCCTGGTATTGCAAACGTCCATAGGCTGCGGTGACTGCTTACTATCAAGCAGACCGTAAGCTTGTTTGCTTGTTAGTGGTACAAAAAATCTAATTGTCAGCCCATAGTCTCAACTCACCCCTCGTATGGGACAAAGGCGCTAGCTCTATATATGTATGTATTTCGCCACTTTACAGCATTCGTTTCTATCCAATAGCGCGGCAGCATCGTGACAACAGACCTTATGGCTTAGTATCCTCATGGGGGCTATCGTTGTCAAAGAAGCGAAGTTCTGGGCCACAACATTGTGTAGTTTGTAGAGGCTGGGTTGTAGCAGTATGAAAATCCGCCATACGGAATTCTTGATATGTGAGGTCTGGTATTAAAATAAATAAATTTTGTTGGGACAGAAACAAGAAATCTTTGATAGATTCGTGAGAGAAGCTCGATCGATAGGATGACGAATCTAGTTTCTAACACTGCAACTGCTCCGATCGCCTAGTGCCTCCAACACCGGACACAATTATCTGTCTAATCGTGTTGTGAATGTAGTTTGCACCTGCGGTTCAGCATTTTCGTGCACGAATCGTAGATGTTATGGGCGACAGGTACCGCTCACCATCAGGCGGGTTGTCTGCTCACTGTGTAGTATGATGAAATAAAAAGAAAAGGTGTGTAGTGTGTACCGGCTTGGGTGCGACGGCGTCCGGACGCCTTGGCTGCCTTGGCGGGCTTCGGGCCAAGGCCTCGCCGCGGTCCTCGCTGGGCAGCCGCCGGCGCACGCCCCAGTTGAAGTTGTCGCTGCTCTCGCCCTGGGGAACATCACGCATGTTAGACATAGACTTTATTTGGCAATAACTACAGTTATAACCGACAAATTGCAACAATATCAACAATTATGTTGAATCTAGGGTGCACTCAATTAAAACTGATGGTGATTATTGTAGTGTCATGCCAAATTAGAACTCAGCTCTGATTTTCAGATAGAGAAACTACAGCGCTGATTTTCAGCCGAGCCCTATAGTGCGCTATAGCCCTATTATGAGTTTCATCTTGTCCTATCCGGTCATCGTAGCAGATTTCACATTTACGGTGCAAAAAGTTGCAACGGTAATTTCAAACTATTCTCGTGTCTTTCACACTTTGGCGGCGCGGCGACACCGCTTTCGCGACGATGATTTTGAAATCGCGCTCTACCGATTACAACATTTACAACATTTTCGATACATGTTTCAAAATGACGAAAGTACTTTCGTGAATGTTAAATCAACTTTTTGTAAGGCACGATCAGACACTATGAATGTAGTGAAATAAATGAACATGTCGCCATTTGTACAAAAGTAAGTCTCGTAAAGCATCGGGAGAAAGACCTAGCGCTCTCCCTCGTTTACGACTCGTACTCGTAGTGACGTTAGTGGCAACGTCGTTTGGTTTGTTTGAACCGTAAAGTTTAAATCCCTAACTGTAGTCCCACCTAGTAAAAAGACACAAATTTCATAGATAAGGACCCAATATTTCCTTTTTATAAAGTCATTATTGCCAGTAAAATAAAATAATACAGCTACAAATTTGTTCGCTATGTATCAAAGTCACCTAAGTTCCTGATCGAACTTTACGTATAGATACATATTAAATTATTAAAAATAAAAACAAAAATAGTCATGTATTAAACTGAAATTGAAAAATGCAAAATAAAATTGCAAGAAAGATCTTCCGTGTGACGTTAGGATTACACACACTTGTAAATTAATTTCATGGTGTCGCTGTCAATGAAACTCAAACGTAAACCAAACAAATATGGTACAATACAAGAAAAAAGCCCAAGCAACCTTACCTCGATACTTTCGCTCTCATACTCGAGGAAATCAAAGTCCTTGAAGACGCCAAAGTGGTCCGTGGGCGGAGCGCCGCCCGACGGCTCGTTGCCCGGAGTCCCGGATACCTCTTCAAGGCTCGAAGCCATTGAAGACTCTCGCTCCAGTAATTCTGAACTTTGGCTGAAGATCACCTGAAGAGGGCACATATTGTGTTTTATTATTCTAAATGGCTCAAGACTCATTTATGGCTCAAGATACGTATCGGAGTCGTATTAAGTAACAATACCTATTATATAACCACACTTATCAACATTAGTATTATAAATACATTACCTTGTCCTGGAGCGCATTCATTAAAACAAAAATCAACGTATCGGATACCAGTGCCCGTTGTAATGCTATCAACGTGAGCAAGTCCTGTCGCTATCGATCCAGACCGTACTGAGTGTAATGTTTCCATGTTCGTGGCAATTATGTTGTGCAAAACTAAAAATATGTTCGTCAAATCAAATGTTGAATATGAAACTGAAAAGTGATCGAAGTTACATATCGGTTTTTCTTTTCGTCGTGTTTCGCTTGCGAGTCGATTACAATGAAGCACAAATGAATAACAACTAATTTCCATTACATATATACCAAGCAGCGTTAGCAAAGTATAAGTCACAACTGAATTTGGATGTAGAATGTGACCGAGGGCGGTGAAGCTTAACATGGATGGCCGAGTGCCTGCGCTAATGTTGCCGATGAGTGATGAGTGATGCATGAAGTATTGGTGGTGTGGTCTGGAGTCCGCGGCTCGACTGTGACGTGGCGGTGACTTTGTTTACTCATTCGTTTGGCTAAAACCGAGCACCCTGTCCTTAGCGTAGTGTGGGTGTGCGTGAAAGCGGTTGCGACATATTATACAGTATGTTTATGCGAGTTACCTTCGAACATAAAGTGGTTATTAAATCGTCCTATTTGCAGCGATGGATAGAAATTACTAGTATTATTGTCCGCACGTCAGTGTAGTTGTATGGTATTCGGCTGGGCAAAACTATACCAAGGTAAATGTAAAATTTCATGTTGTAGTGTAACAAAATACAGGGGTGTGCTTACAGATGGGCTCTTAGGTAGTCCGACTCTTTGGCCGCACGTGGTGAGGAGGTTCACGAGGCATTCTCGGACGCGACTCTGGAAATCAGATAAAACAAAGTTAATTATTGATTTATGTTTTGTTTTTCAACACCCATAGTGTTGTTACAGAAAGCGAATATTGGCTCAGAGACAGATCAATTTTTTTAGAACAGAAAATGGACAGCAGCGTTCTCCGTTGTCATTTTAAATTGGATACACGGACGGACGGGCTTCATGCCTTTTGCGTGGCTCCCTATTTTGCGTGGTTGCATTTGCCAACAATAATAATTGTTAATCCTTTTTGTGTTAAAACCTTGCTATTCTATTCTTACTGTCTGGAGTGGTACCGCCTATGGTCGATAGTACGCCGTCATCTTGATGCAATCGAGTTAGGACCAATCGCGGCGAGCCAGAGTTGCCTTGCTGCGATTGGTCTTCACTCGATTGCGTCAAGATGATGTCAGCGAAGTGGAGGTCGGCGGTTCTTTTTTATTATTGATAATAGGCTTGCATTTGACCTCAACTCACCTCCTGCCTCCACCCAGGGTCCTATCGACTCGGTCATCCGGCCCGTGTCAAACCTGATCACGGGTGATGCGCCCGCTTACTTGCCGGGGGCTCTTTGGGCGTGCGCACTTCTTGACGACCACAAATTCAGTTGCACCATAAGCGCTCTCCCTTAGGAGAATAAGATGGAGGAGGGGGATGGCAGCTGGCGGACGGAGCACAAGTGTGTTGTGACGTCAGCCCGCCTCGGCTCGTTGATGGGAATGGACGACACGGCCAAGGATGCAGCATGCATGGAAATCGCTTAAAGCGATAAGGCCGCTGCTTTTATTTTTTTCCTCTATTTTTGTTTTATTAAATAAATATTCTTTTTTTAAATATTCCTGGACAAATTCACACAGCGCCATCTAGCCCCAAACAAAGGTGCTAGATAACTGATATACTACTCAAATACTTTTTTTAAATACATACTTATTATACATAGAACACCCAGACCCGTAACAGAAATTTAAAATTCATCATGTCAATTCCTGCCCGGCCGGGAATCGAACCCGGGACCTCTTGCGTGGCAGAACCACTGAACCATTGAACCACTCCGATCGTCAAAATTCTATGTATTAGCAAATAAAGAATTTTCCATTCATCCATTGATTATCTCACGCATGTCTGCAAGCCCACCTGCGACATCCACGGGCGCTTCCAGCCGGCGGCGAGCGCGTCCGCGGGCGACAGCGACAGCGAGCGGCGCGGCGAGGCGGCGCTGGGCGGCAGCGCGGGCGGGCCCTCGGGGCAGACCACCGTGGACGCGGACCCGGACGCGGACTGCGACAGCGAGCCTGCCGGAACGACCGCCGGTCACATATCGACGATACGAACGTACACGTACCAATAACTCCTAAGTTCCATTTTGGCGATTTTTAGTTTTTTATGTCAATCGACCCCTAAGTTTGATATTCAATTTTTCGTAACTTTAAACACTAATAGAATGAGCTTTTAAAAAATAAACTTAGATAAAATATAAATATGTGAGACATATTTTTCGTTTCTTGAAAAGTTGTAATTATTTAGTTAGGAGATATTGGTACTTCGTCGTCGATACGGTCATTCATCACTGTCGTCAAGCGCACCCCGACCCTCCGGGGTGTCGCATCCGATGAAACCTGGAAAGCCTTGCCGGCTACAGGTGCTCCCAGGGGGTGTTTAGTACGTATGCGGCTAGGTTTTTTTGGCGAGTCGTGCATAATTCACCTCCTCCCTCCCAACCGCAATACCAGAGTGTGCCCATTTCCATTGCGTTGGGCGCAAAGAAAAAAAAATCACAGCCCATAACAGTCCACTGCGGGAGGAAGGGCCTCCCCAACGAAAGCGGAAGGTACAGCCGTAATCGCCACGCTTGGCGGGCGGGGTGGTGTGTTATAATTGTAACAATGGAAAACGCTGCTGCCCATTTCCCAGCGTCTTCCTACGGAGACTCTTAGAACTGTTGCCTCGAAAACATTTGTGTGCAGTGGAATAAGTTCTTAGCGCTATAGCTCTGCGTCGTGTTGCACTGAACAAGCACAAACCTGCCACACACAGATCACGCGCACTAGCATAAGTAATAATTTTATAGTTATAGTGTTGAATTCCATATATTTTCTCAAAAATATCCAATAGCAAAAAAAATGAACTACTTATTTAGACGTCGTCGAATAATAAAAAAGTTGTGGAGACAATATTAAGAATATACATTTTTGAACCGCCCTAATGTAGGTAATGATATCCCGTCACGGGGTGCCAATCGGCAGTCTCAGGTTTCCACCTCGCCAAGCCAAAAGTCACCTAACGAGTGGTGAACTCGTTGCGGTGCTGAAGTTCGTATAGAAGAACGGATCGGTCACATTCCAGTTTCTGGACTCGGCGAGCGTTGCTTAACCTTGGTTATGGGTCTCGCAAGCACGCTACCCCTAAGCCAGTGCATTTACTGCAATATTGCCATTTCGTTACACAATACTATGCCACAATAAAGTCCCACTGAATCAACAATAGAAAATATTACTGACAATGGCTGCCGGCATATTCTGTACGATCATAGGCACGGGAGCAAAGTTGCAGGAGCCCATTCTGCGTTGCAACTATATGTCGCAGTAAAAATATTGCCAGTTCAGAAACCCCATTACGTCAGTTAATAATGAAATTGCGCGTTTATTTATACGTATAAAAATCTAAAGACAAGACCAAATCTCTTATAATAGAATGGATCGACCAAGGCAACCGTACCTTTGTCCGGAGTGGAGGCCGAGGCGTTGGACAGCGAGCTGGGCTGGCTGGCGGGCTGGCTGCCGGCCTTGGGCAGATACTTGCGCCCAATGACGGGCGTCTGCGACAGGTCGAATGTGAAATCCATCGTGCGACCCGGCAGCTCCTGTTGGGTGATACACGTACAATTTCATCATCATCATCTCGGCGTTAAATCCCGGTTGCGCCCCCGCACTACAGGCGGGTGCCCGGGGTCCGCCTTCCTGCTATTTCTAGTCCACTTTGCTCGGTCTTCGGCATCCTTCATAGTGAGTCCGTTGGCACGCATGTCACTGTTAACGACGTCCAGCCATCGCTTCTTGGGCCGGCCTCTCCTTCCCGAGCCTGGTGGGGACGGCATAGCCAGGCATCTGTTCCCCACATAATTTGCCAGTTTGCGCTAGACGTGGCCATACCATCGAAGGCGACACTTTTGTAGCTTATCTGCGATATCACGGACACGAAGGTTACCGCGGATGTGGGCGCTCCGCACGCGATCTTTGCGGGAAACCCCACACATCCACCGCAGCATCTTCATTTCCGTGACTCGCAACTACACGTACAATTTATGGGTGTAAATTGTGGTGGTGCACCCATTACATCGTGTACACGCTGTTGTGTATCAAATACTGTTCCTACACCGGAGGTTTCTAAATATTTACATAAGTTTCTCAAATCGAGTCAGTTGATTTTTTTATGTCGTGCAAACAGGCAAGCGGGCCAGTGGTCACCGCTGCATATAGACATTAGCAACACCAAGAATATCGCCAATGCGTTGCCAACCTCAATGACACGTTGCTCTGGCAGCAAAAAATTATGATAAAACGACCCGAATATATTTTTTAATTTATTTCAATTACGTTCAACATCGCAACTCTTATAATGACAGTCTAGCACATAAGTACATACATTATGTCACGCCTTTTTTCTGTAGAAGTAGGCAGAGACCACATCGTTCCAATTGTTACGGCTCCGACAGATCTCTGTCGCTTTTTCCGTATTCATTAATCTTTTCATACATGAAGGTCGGTTTAGGGTAGACTTGATCTAAGTTTAAAATATCATCGATTTGGTGTTTGACCTACGACTCGGTCTTCCTCTTTAGACCATTCCATTCACTCCAGCTATATATTACATATGGTAATCGAAGTTTATATATTACAATATATTTTTTTCGTTAATCCAGCTAAGCATTCCGTTCTCTGCCCTAGTCACTACATTTAATCTCACTAAAGCACATTCTCTTAATAACTATTCCGTATTCTATCTTTCGCACTGTCGTAGCGTTTAAGGCCACTATAGGTATTGAACCTTTATCCCGAAAACGAAGGCTGTTACCATAACCTGTACAATTGGTAGACGCGGGGTACTAATCTACCGAACCTTTACCAATTATGTAAAAAAAGAAATTATTCGTGTTTCAATAGAAAAAAGACAACAATTCAGAGCGACAACGATAAAAATGTACGCGACCTTTCCGGCTTTCTTCAGTATAGTTTTCTTATTGGCGTTGTTAGTTCTTTATTACGCCACATTCAGCATTATCGCTATCATGTTCAACTGTTTGAGATTTTTATTAGAACTTATTTTTCGCGCGTATGTGATCCCATTGCGCTGGTCAGACTAAATTCGGTTTACATTAAACACTAAGGTCTGTAATACTATCCACATCGCCGACGAGATGGCGCCACTTGGTCCACACAAAAGTGCTCCGACGAGGTCACGACCTTTGAGGAGATACGATGCAAGGTCTGTGAAGTAATATACACTCATGATCTAAAATAAATAGTTACATTAACGACGATATTTCATAAACTGGTAAAGATAGCTTCATGGAACAAAAAGTATAACCTTAGTTACAATAAAACCTTAGTTAGTGTATTGTTACATACACTTTGCTATCATGAGTTGTTTAGGAAATATCGTCATCAATGCAAGTGTCAAAACTTTCACTTATATGTTATACCTTATATGTCTTTCAAATAAAGACACATATAAGGTATCCTTACCTTACCTACTAAGCAAGTCGAACCACATGACCCGCCAAGTCCCTTCTTATTTGATACTAGTAAACAAACGACTCACCGAATTTGTTACATGACTCAATAATCACACTTTTTTAAAATTAATAGTACTAATTAATGTCCGTTTTATTGATTTCTTTCACTTCACTACATTGCACATTACAACTACGGCACACAGGTCAATCCTATTTTTTGTTTACCATTTCCGTAGTTTAGATTGAAGGAGTGTATAGCAATTTTTTTCACGGGTGTACTGTTCATTTGTCGTACCTTTTTCCCGTGTAGATCGGTGTCTAGCAGCGAGGAGGCGTGGTTGTCCCAGTAGGGCGGCACCACTAATGTGGAACACCGCGTCACCACCAGCTTCAGTATCTTCATGGCCTCCTTGTAGTTGTTCCCGTCCTGCGGTAGGGTGAAAATAAATAAACAAATAACGTTACGGAGTGAAATCGGTTCCCGAAACTTTGACAAAGCTCAGGGTCCACAACGAAAGACATTGGTCAAAGCTGTTTATATATAAAAATTCTGACATTACTCGGTAATTGACATACAGCTTATTATGATTTACAGAGTAATTTAAAATTGATGATACCAACGGATACTGTATGCATGTGCTCGTGACAACAAACAACTTCTACTAAGGCACCAAGTCAGAAATCGCGAAAAAAAATCAGTTGTTTCATACAAAACTGAAAACTAATTCTGCCAAGATTGACGAAACAGCTGATTTTTAGTCTCCGTAGAAGGATTATGGCATTCAAGAGCTAAATATTTATTTTATTGTGTGAAACATACCCTAGTGTCAAAGACGAGTTCTTTGGGGGCTACGGAACCGGTAATTCCCCCAAACAAATTTTGGTCAAAGTTGCACCAAATACCGTCCACTGTGCTTCAGAGGCGAAATTTTCTTGAAGTGCCAACGCGCTTTACCCTTGAGCTGTCCAAGCAAACTCCGAATCGAACTAATCGTGCTCTAAAACTCGACGTGCCAACACACTTCACACTCCTGCCCATAATAGTCCATTGCAGGACATAGGCCCTCTCCCACGAAAAGAGAGGTTATTGTCATAATCGCCACGCTCGGCAGGCGGGTTGGAGGTCGCAGTGTTTGAATATAACAATGGAAAATGCTGCTGCCCATTTTCCAGACTACGGAGACTATATTTTGCCTCGAAAACATTAGTCGCCTTGTACGACACCCACGAGTGTGAGGGGTTGGTGCTATTCCACTCTGCCGGGAACCACGCGGCCAACGTTGCCCCCACCCATATGGTCACTGCCACCACTCACCACGCGCCCCGAGTGACCACTCACCGCGGCACTGACGTCAATGAACTTGGCGACGACCCTCAACAGGTCCGCGTTGACCGGCTGCGCGGCCGGCGCGTTCAGCTCCACGTAGTACAGCATGCAGTGCAGGATCGAGAGCACCGCCGTGTGCAGGGACGCCGCGCCCTGGTGCCGGGGGAAAACGATGGTGTCAATGGTGATATGACCCAGTTTTGCGTCACGTGTAGCTTGACAAGAAGTCGTGAAAGGGTATTGAATGTGAGGCTTCATTTTTATTGCCTCTACGGTAGAAGAAAATCATCATCTTATCGCTAATATACCGGTTGTGCTCTCGCGCAAGAGAGCCCGAATCCAGGAATTGGAAGATCAGTTGCAGTGAAGCGATTGCCATTTGACCTCTATTCGAACCGTGTCGAAATATCGGGCTACTCGTCAACAAAGGTAGGAAACCCGGAACATACTCTTAAAATGTGTAATGTTAATAACTCAGAAAAGAGTGAGTACATGGCCGCAGCGGGATTCGAACCCCCGTACGTCGCGCTTACGGGTCAGATACCCTAACCGCTTAACTACCGATGCTTCTACCTCATTACCTTTACCTATGTTATGTGTAAGTAACTTTGTCTGCAATACTGAAATTTTTTATTGAGATAGGATTTATTGATCTCTTATCAAGCGTAAAAAGTCGTGATAAAATAAAGGGTTAATTAAACTAGCTCATCCAGGTAGACCGGTAAGCGCGCAGGAAATCGATATGTCATCGAGACGTCGGAAACCCACGCAGTACATGAGTACGCAGGCGCATCGTCGCCGGCACACACACTACCACATAAGCCTGAACTCAGAACATCTGGCTATCTTTTACATTTCCACACTAAAACTGCTGAATGTATTCGGACAAAATTTGTCAAACAAAATCTATAAAAACTAAATTTTACGCGAACCAAGGAGCGGCTAAAAGCTGGTAGGGTACACGGAGCTATCACTTCGAAAAGCGATATCACTTTTAAATCAATACAAAAGGTATTCTACAGGGTTGGGAACACGGGAGTCTAGATATCCCTGGTATTCAAACCTCCATAAGCTGCGGCAACTGCTTACTATCAGGCAGGCCGCAATCTCGTTTGCTACATTAGTGGTAAAGCTTGACCAGCCACAGAGCTTGACCAGACAATGGTGGCGCTAGTTCTGCGTTTTATGTAGCAACACCGGAAGTAGTATATTCTCTCATCAATTCATATGACGCTATAAGAATGTCAGATGGACAGTGATGTAATCGTACATTTTTACATTTCGATATATATTTTATTGAATAAAACGTTGTGTAAATCATAAATATTACCTATTTATGTTCCCGTATACATACATCCTATCCTACTAATATTATACGGATGGATGGATGTACTAATGTTACTCCATCACGCAACTAATAAATAATTTTGTTAAAATTACTTAATTATCACTTCTTATTATTGATAAAATACATGAAGCTTATAATATGCCCAAAATAGCACGCAGGCTATAATTAATTGGGAAAAAAATTCCCGCAGGAACGGGCCGTAAGCTTGTTTGCCACCTAAGTGGTATAAAATCTTTAAAAAAATATTAAAATTACATTGAATCGATCAATATCGATACTTTTTTTACTCATTAAATCCCTATGAACTTATTTTGACGCTTTGAAAGAAAGAAAGAAAGAAAGAAAATACATTTATTACACATAGCACACCACGACACAATAACAGTTACAATTACAGACAACGGACACATTAACATTTAAAATATCTTAATAAGACAATATAATGTAGTCTCCCATGACACTGTCGGTGCCGCAGCGGCTAGCGCAAATGGTACCCACTCAGCATGTGCTGTGAGGCGCATGAAACGACTCACAGCCCTGGTATTCTGTGGGCCCATTATGGGCCCATAATGGGCTTTCGTAGTGACATTGTCACAATATTATTCATTCCGTTTCCTGTTTAGACTGACTAGTTTTAGAAGGTATACGAAGGAATGACGAAGACGGTGGTAAAGGCTTTAGGCCATTTAATAGTGGCGATGTACATTTCCTTTTTTTTCGTCTATTATTACCAGTAAAATAACTTTAGGATTGTAATTTTTCCGCAAACTGTCAAAATAACCGAAGTCCCTGGTCAACCAATACATAAAAAAACGCAATTATGCCTATTAATCCCATACTCCACCACCAGCCGTGGTACCGCCTATCTCCGCTTGTACGCCGCGTGTATTTTAATGCAATTAAGTTTGAACTAATCGCAGCAAGACCGCTCCGGCTCTGGCTTGCTGCCATTGGTCCACACTAAATTGCATGAAGATGGCGGCGCACTATCGGAGATCGGCGGTACGGCTGCAGGCCTCACCTTCTCCAACACCTCCACGAGGAACGCCAACATTTGCAGCGAGAGATGCGAGTACGTGTCCCAGAGGTACTTCACCACGCACTTGGTCCACTGGAAGCTCTCCTTGCTGAAGGTGCGACGCGAATAGAGAGTCATCACGGTGCCGAGGTTCTCCAGTTTCTTGCTCTTCTCCACTGTGAACTGGTGAGGGGGCGGCGGGTTATGGAACACTGCACGAACGATAGGTACAAAGTGCGCCTACAATACAAGTCGACTTATATCGTAGACGAAACTTGGACCTCGATGGAAAGATAATTAATGTGTCATTGACATATTTATGACATAAAAATCTGGCGAAGGCATCGACAGCATCATAGATCACGTAGACATTATAATTAATACGTTTACCTTACCCAATGAGTGATGTTTGAAACCCACAGTTTCAATAACATTTTACCAATTCCAATTTACTTCATTTAGACTGTCATTCGATTGGCCCACGCAACGATCCTGAAACACCTTTTCCTCTTCCACATACTTTGTCTTACATTCCTACCCTTTTTGGTAAATTTTATTACAAACACTAGAACCTAGATCTCAATAAACACATTCACTTCACTTACCTGCGCAATATGACATGCCGCCCTCACACACAGCTCGTTCGCATCCTCGTAGTGCTGTAACATGTACGGCAGTAATGCCACCACAGTCATGGGGAATGCCAGCGACTGCGTGGGGTCGATCACGGGTAGCTCCAGCAGTGGGATCATGTCGGCCAGTACGCCCACTACGGGCTCGTAGGTCGACGGGTGGGTGCATCCCTGTACGGGTAAAGTGGTCGTCATGATTCAGTAAACTCGACCGGGAGATGCTCTTTTTGCTTATACTAAAGTTACCAGGTATGTGGAATATTTTCCCTTGCAAGGATATTCTGACAGTTAATGGTCCACACGCACGTACGCTATGCGGCGCTATACGGTGGCGGTTAGTGTATAATTATGAGTATGGAAATTCCATGCAAAATCCATTGAAAAGCCCCGTGGTGCAGTACGTTTGGGCTTTTATAGTCTCGATCTCATCGATATTTTAGTGAAACGGGATGTTTTGATAAAACTGATTTTTGAGACAACTTTCTTAGTCTGACCATACATAGACAAATTTTGGTGGCGCCGATACTATGGATTACGTTTTGAACTGCTTAGTCACGTTCAGCAGGAAATAATAAGACAGTGACTGAGCCCTAGTCAAGTTGCGTCTAGATGTGACTTTACAAAAGTACTTAAATAATTTTTTGTTACAGTGATTTTTGTGTTCAACAGATCTATAATTCATTTCATTCATTTCGAATGCAATCAAAGACTGAATCAAAAGACTTGTAATAAACAAGCTTACAGTTTCCACTGACACCTGTACCGCGAGCACAATAGGCCAAGGACCACAATACGCCGTCCTGCTCCAATCTGCTCGATTTGGAACTAGACAGCGCTATGTGAATTAGTCATAGACTACCTACTTAGTATAAATGATTACCTTGAGTAGCAGCGCATGCAGCGACGGCGACGTATGCGCCTGCGTGCGATCTAGCCGGTCCCGAGCGTCGGGCCGGTCCAGCGGCAGCCGGGCCATCACTCGCGACAGCAGCCTCACGCCGAGCAGGAACTCGTGCTCATAGTCCGATTCCAGGAGAGAGGCGCCCACCCAGAACAGCGTCGCTAGGATGGTGAGCTTGTCGTCCTGGATGGAGAATCGTAACGGTCAGAACAGAGCAATTGTGCGGTCACTTGTGATAGGCAGTGTGCGACTGCGTAGTCGGGAGGCATTAGTCTTAAGAGTCCTAACGTCATGTGTTATTTGACGGTTGTGACCTACGTAGGAAACTATTTTATCCATGAATCGATATACATATGTATGTCGGTGGAATGAAAGCCATCTGACCTCCGTGACCTTGTTAACAGGCGAACCTGACCAGATAGAATTATGGTTACACATTCAGTCGAATGTCGCATCGGTTAGTGTTATATAAATTAGAAAAGAGTCAATGGTACAAGGCGGCACTAGGATTCGAATCCGGGACCTCGGGGTGGGAGTCGGACCCCTTAACCATTAGGCCATCGATGCTCAGCATGCTCAGAAAGTAACAGAATTGGTTATTGTTATGTCGTTAAGTTAAAACAGTACTACATCCGCTACAAATAAAAAACTTAGGAGAATCAAAATGCAATGTAAACAAAATCTTGCACGCTGCCATACATTACAAATGAAATAAAAACGCTAATAATTACAAATGCCATCGGCAGACAAATAAATACACACTACAAAATGGTAGTACAGGAGAGCGGTGCGTGTCTAAGTGCCTACTTTCCTACTTTGTAATTAGAAATGAGAAAGGTTGTCAGGGAAGTCTAGTTTGTTACACGTTCTAATTATGCAGTGTTATATCCTAGCGTAACATACAGACAGATAAAGTAGTAAAGTGAATGTCCCGCCGCTTGATATCCTCGACGCGTAGATACAATAGAACTGACTCGCGGCTTACTTCCAGTAAAGTTGAGAAAATTATAGGTACGATAATTTAACAAAGATATATGAGTAGATAAAGTAGTGTATGCAACTGCATATAATTAGGTATTAAAACACTCGTGTCAAACTTTTATCATACACGGCTACGCCTCGTATAATAAACAGACACTCATGTTTTAATACCCCGTTTT
This sequence comes from Blastobasis lacticolella, assembly GCA_905147135.1. Classification (NCBI taxonomy): domain Eukaryota; kingdom Metazoa; phylum Arthropoda; class Insecta; order Lepidoptera; family Blastobasidae; genus Blastobasis; species Blastobasis lacticolella. Next base: position 8,425,360 of record LR990039.1, on the reverse strand, counting down.
ATATGACAGTTGCATAAACTACTATTATACGCCATCTGTCAACTACCGCTGCCAAAACGTCGTAACATATTAAACACACCTGTGTGGCAGTATCGCCGAGCAGTTTCAGCGATTGTGCGGGTCATCCCTATGGGGTGTCGCATTCGATGAAACCTACAAAGCCTTCCCAGCTATAGGTACTCCCAAGGCAGAGTTTAGCTGGTAGGCGGCTAGGGGCCTTATTTTCACGATGTAATTTGAAATTGAATTTTTTTTCTAGCCGCATATGTCCATTAATAATAACATTGTAATATCTATTGCATTAAAAAATACTGTTTCAAATATATTCGACAGTCGTATATTGTTGAAGATCAATTTCAGTGACGTTTTAATACAGTATTTTGGTTACAGAAAATGTCGAATTCGAGACGTCACAGCGCGGGAATCACCCCCTAGGTCTCTTGCGAGCCAAAACGTCGTAACTCATCATACCTGTGTAGCTGTATCGCCGAGCAGTTTCAGCGACTGTGCGGACCGCGAGCGGCAGAGATTTGTGCAGATCCCTTTGGCCGCCTCGCTGCACGGCCGCGGGCGAGCCTCTGCGTGCACCAACGCTGTAGGGGACACATTCGGCCGTCAATACAACTCAATTGGCGTACAAACACGCAAACGGGCCACCTGATGGCAGGTGGTCACCGCTTCCTTTACTACAGCAACACTAGCGGAATCGCCAATGCTTCGCCTAACTCTAAAACAGCGGGACACCTTGCTCTGTACCAGTAAGCGAATTACGTAACTCTGTTGCTAAAAGTTATCTAATTTCAATTATTGATATTGTTACTTGTGCGATTAGGTATCTGAAACTATTAAATCGATCATTCGTAATCATAAAGGTACTAACGTCAATCATTCGAATCAGGGAATTGTTAGCAAAAGATTTACGTAATTAGCGTACTGGTATCAAACAGGCAAGTGCTCTGCGCTCCATTGCTAAAGCTCATTGAGCACTGAAGATCTTACTCATTACCCTGCAGAAACACAATACTATTTAAAGTAGTTTTGTTTGACTGCGGTATTCTGTAAGGTGGAGGTACGTCCCCAGTCGGGTGGATGGAATATTCCGCTACGTTCTACCTCTATTAAATGTGTTTGTTATGACGCCAGTATCATTGGGACCGATTCAATGTTGTAATAAACGGTTCTTCGGAAGGGATGTTACATTTAGGGGTCGCCTGCGATGGAAGTATTGATGATGGAATATCGATTGCTTGTTAATTGACACTATTATACTATAGTTACCACAGAATGCTTGGCAGATTGCTAGCAAATGCAAATAGAGATAGAGAATATAAATTAGACATGTTATAATTTCTTAAGGGTCCAGTCGACATAGACTGTCTAGCAAGGTAGGAACTTCTAGTATCCCATATAATTTAAATACCTATCTGCGAGCACCTGTTGATGGCCCCGCTGTTATAAATGTTTGTACCAGGGGCGTAGCTACCGCCGCATGAGCCGTATCAATGATACGGGGCCCCCAACCGTATAAGCAAAAAAATATGAAGTGTTATCCACAACACGGGAAAAAATCTGACCAAGGTCGGGGCCAGGGTCCCTCCGCAAAGAAGCAATTGAAATTAAATTATGCATTCCGTTTTCATTCCCCTTTCGCTTAATACCTAGATAATTAACATTTTTATTAAAAAAAAAAAACAACTTAGGGACCTCTATGCGCACTCGAATTGTGTAATAAATCTTGTGTGCACAATATTTTCATTTCTTTCGGTGGGGTTCAAAGATTTAGAATCTCCTTATTCCGCCCATTCCTCATTGCTGGATCAGATGGTCCAGTCGCTCTCACGATCTTCGAATTTGTCAGTTCTCAAGTTAATCATGGAAGTTTTTGATGGCCAAAATGTTAGAACTCGCTGCACTAGTTCGCTAAATTAATTTTATTATACAAACTCTTTCACTCCACATCAGAATGTAAAAAATGTCGAGGTCGCCGCCATCATCTATTAATTCATTTTATTTCATTTTTAAATAAAAAACGATCAACGTTTTAAGGGATAAATAACTTCAATACGAGTCATTTTAATAATAATCACGCAAGGTTTTAATATAGCCAAGGGCAAATATACAGGGTGTTACATAATATATGTATAAAGCCGTGAACTGGTTAGAGTGTTAAACATAATAAAACGATAGGTACAATTATTTCTGTTGTACGTGGAATTTTTGTACCTATCGTTTTCATACATTTAGCACTCTATACGGTTCACGGCTTCATACATATGTTATATAAAAAAAATTCACGTACGACAGAAATAATTGTACCTATCGTTTTATTATGTTTAACACTCCATCCAGTTCACGGCTTTATACATATATTATGTAACACCCTGTATAATAATTACCAAGCTCGATTCGCGCGCTTCGCGGACGACGCCTTTTAAGGGGTCTATTGTAACAAAAATGTAGATCTCGCTTCACTCGCTTATTCAACGATTAAAGTTTTTTTATTACTAACACGCGAATTTATGCGACTTTTACGTTCGACTAATTTTTAAACAAGGACCATGATTTAAGTTATTCATTAGCTACACCCCCTACTTGGGGGTATCAACTAATGGGGCCTCTGTAAGGCAAGCTACGCCACTGGTCTCTGGGCTGTCGGTGTTCAAAAATGAAGTAAAAAACACAATTTAAATGCAGTTGATGCTGGATTGCATCAACTGTAACACAGAGGTTTCTTACGGGCTATTGAACAGAGAGAAGAGAGAGAAGGGAGAGAGAAGGGAGAGAGAGAGGGAGAGAGAGAGGGAGAGAGAGAGGGAGAGAGAGGGAGAGAGAGAGGGAGAGAGAGAGCGAGAGAGAGAGGGAGAGAGAGAGGGAGAGAGAGCGGGAGAGAGAGAGGGAGAGAGAGCGGGAGAGAGAGGGAGAGAGAGGGAGAGGGAGGGAGGGAGAGAGGAGGAGGGAGGGAGAGAGGGAGAGGGAGGGGGAGAGGGAGAGCGAGGGAGAGAGAGAGAGAACTCACCGTGAGGTTGTTTCTCGGTGGTGGCGGGCGTGTTGCTCTTGCGCACGCAGTACGACACCGAGTAGCTGGTGCTGCGCGTGTGGTTGCTCACGCAGCCGACGCACACGCCTGGCGACCGTTTGCCTGGATGGCCGCCATTTTATTTAGCATTTTTCATACAGATTTAGGTACAGACATACATAACGTCACGTAGGAGCGTCGGTGGCCGAGCGGTTGGAGTATGCGACTCGTAAGCCAGAGGTCCCGGGTTCCAATCCCGCTCCGGCCATGTACCAATGACTGTTTTCTGTGTTATGTACATTAGTAAGTTATGTTATGGTAGTTATGTAAATACTAACCGATGCTCTTACGGTGAGGGAAAACATCGTGATGAAACCTGCACATTCAGGCGACTGGATGTGTAACCATGATCCAATCTGGTCAGGTTCCCCTGGTAGCAGGGTCACGGGGTCAGATGTCAGTCGCCCCACTGTAATTATCTGACCTGCCAAATCCTGGATCATGGTCAAGGCGGACCCTGGGCCCTCGTGCGAGCACAACCGGGACATTAACGCCAAGACGATGATGATACATAACGTCGCGTATTTTCCTTGTAGGGCTAGACAAAGACCAAGTCGTTCATTTGCGCAAACTGGTAAATTTAATTTTATACGGGACATGCTAAGGCGAAATATAAGATTAATTTCAATTAGGGTTTTCGCAATTCCAAAATCCATGATATAGCGTAACTGCGATGCGAGTTCTGCTGTCAAAATAAAGCTCAGTCACTGGCTGGAATAGATAATTACAAATCATTTTAAAGCCGTTGTTTCTGTCCAATATTGCTATATTATTATGACAATAGATCTTACGCTTCACTGGCGCCAACTGAAATCGTGAAAACCCTAATAGAGTTTTGCTATCCGTTATTTGGTATTGTAACGAAATTATTTACATTAACTCTGCATGGATTGCAATTAAAACGATCAAATATTAGGTAGTCAGTTGGTTAAACTAAAATAATGGACAGAAATACAAAATTCTTCGCTTACCATAACATAACACTTACCGGCCGAAAACGGGCTGCCGTTAACCTGTTGCCCGTCCTTGTTATTCAAGTTGGGCGTGGACTTGAATATGTCTCGCATATAGTCCAGAGGTCTGAAGTTCGATTCCAGGGAGTCCACAGCCGCTTCCAAGGTCAGCAGGAGCTCAGTCACGTAGCCTTGCATGTCCTCGCCCTGTTCGGCGACGGTCTCGACGAGCCGCGAGAGGATGTCCGACACCATTCGGCCGGTCATCGCCACGCCTATGAATCTGAACACCTGTAAATGGTGGACGGTCAGAAAGGCGGTATGTGGTCGCCTTCGTGAAGTAATTATTTTTATAACAAAGCAATCAGGTCACACTGTGACGGGTAAAGAGGTCAGTTACATTACGGCGCGCCTTCCGGACCGCTCATTAGTATAGATAGAAGAATGTTGTCCCTCGCCGCTGTGTTAATTAGATAGGGTTACACGGCGTCATTACGTATTTTGTCGGTGTTTTATTGATGTGGATTCAGTCTTTAGGCTGTTGATGACGATTACGATACACTGTACTGAACTGTTTTTTTACCCGTGGATTTATATTTGTAAAACGAATCCGAGGACAAAATAGTGTCAGCTTGACATTCACTCCCGACTGAAAAAAAGAAAATAGATAGTAGTACCTGCAGCGAGCGTCCGGCGTAGTGTCGGCTCGGGCACGAAAGGCCGAGCTGTAACGCGGTCTGCGCCCACCGCTCGGAGACCAACGCGTGTGGCAGCGATTCACGGAACACGCGCAACACGTGTCTCAATAGCGTCGCCATTTGCTGGCAGCTGCGCAGCGTCCACACTGATGAACACCGCACAGGGGTTACAATTAAGTCAACATCATCATCATTGACCTATACTATTATAGGTCCCTGCTGGGCATAAGGCACAATGAGCGCCAGTTCACCCAGTCCTCGGCGTACCGCATCCAGTGTGTACACCTTCTTTACGTTAAAACGGTACGAACTAAGCTCAGTGCTCACCCCATCCCTATGAGGTGTCGCATTTGATAAAAACTAAAAAGCCTTCCCGGCTATAGGTAAGCCCAAGGCAGAGTTTAGCTGGTAGGCGCCTAGGTCTCTTGCGAGTTCGGTATAACCAACCGGCCGGCCATTCTGGTACATATGAGTGTTCTCTGCCTCCCTCCCGCGATAGTCTGTGTCATTATAACCTCTGAGGTAGGCGCAAAAAAAAAATATCTATGTTTGCGATGGAGGCCAGTAGATTACGGTAGCCGACACCTCAGGCCATTCCCTCTGCTAGACTAAACCCTTACTTATAATTTTACTATACCCACTTTGAAGGCGGTTTAAGCAATTTCTACTCTAACGGGTCCAAATCGAAACACATAAATTCGAATTTCATATTTCTTGTCATAATCATCATTACGCATAACGGTCAGAGCGCATTACTCGTTACCGTGATCAAATATACAATTTTAAGCCCCAATTATTCAATAATTTATTTCATAACGTTGAACATCACAATCAATTTAATTAATATTATTGAATCATATGGCAACAATGAGACTGAATTCAAACCCATTACTTATATTTATTATTATACATTGGTAAAACAATATCGTAAAGCTACACTCGCGAACCAGCAAATCAATAGAAAAAGAATACAAAAAAATATGGGGTGAATCGATTTGCTTGCTTGCGAGAGTAGTTTAGCCTTCAGTTGTAGCGACAACAAGATCTGGCACCTCAATGCTAGATAATTTTAAAGGTTAGAATTTACGCCTTCTAAAGGAATACTAAGCGAAAACATTTGTACTAAAAATAACTATGACAATTACCATGATAAAAACAATTATGACAAAGAATAACTATGAAATCCGAAATTAGGGCTAAAACAATCGAAATTAGACTTTAAGCCGACCCTCAATAACCCTTGCCGGACCCCGGACAGCTAGACAAATCTCTACGAGTAGGTATGTAACTGCAGCTGTGTCAATCTCAAAATCCAGTACTGTAAAGCGAAAATTGTCATATAGCCCTATGTTGACCATCGCTCTTCGTTTGCTTTTCACTGGGGGTGGACATCAAAGGAATATTTTTTTACCGCTGTCGATGCAATATCGTTTCCATGTAGTTGTGTAGCATATTTGGATTGGTAAAATCGTGCTTCAAAATAAACACTGCTGCAATATAGTTTGAATATTTACTTGCTTTCCGAATCATGGATGTGTATTACAACTGCGCACTAACAAACCGGGATTTTCACAAACAACAATATTTAATCTAACCCGGACTATTGTGAACCGGAACGCCCTTCGCCAATATATTACATTACACTGCGTGGTTTTGACTAACCACACATCAAACAATTCCCAAAACAAGCATATCTGATACATCATATATTTACCACGCACGCTGTACATAGTGCGTAGTAAATATACCTCAACAGACATGTTATTTATTTTAAAGTATATTGGTTTGATGCGTACTTGGAAATTCTAAATCTGTGATTTACTATCGTAATGAGATTCTCGACAGAACCGATTTTGAAAATTGTTTTGTCTAAAGGAAGCTTCCCGTGTGTCATAGCTTCCCTTTTGATCACGGAACAATAATAGGATCCTGCGGGAGAGCTCAGTATTTACATGGCGACTAGTTGATACAATGTTAGCTGAATTAAGAAAAAGTTTCGTGTGCTCTCCAGCAAAGTACAATTGTTCTATAACTTATAGACATAGATTTTATTTGGCAATGAAAAGCGACTAATTATGACAGATTACTCAAGACCTACATAGACCCTTTGGTCATCTGTAATAGGCATGTAATATAAATAGCAGCCGTATTATACCAACAAAACAAAAGTATATTAATATCGGTCCAGCCGTTTTCGAGTTATAGCGAGATTAACGAAGAGCAATTAATTTTTTGTATAGAGATTGTATCATTTATAAACAAAATATCTAGTATACCTCATCGATTTTGCAGTTAATTATTATATGTTTGATGTACATATTATGAATATAATAATGGCATGAATAAAATTTCTGGCGGCTCTGGGGTTTTTTTTAGCCATGACCTTTCGGGCTCATTTTCGCCAAGTACGCCTAGTGAAAGAGATTTTTTTTGTTGCTGGGTTAGGCTTGCTCTTGACTGCGAAGACATCAATTGCTCGTAATAAGTTTGATTTAAGTACTAATTTGATTCCAAGATTTTTTCTTAACCACATAATCACAAGTAAAATAACAATCCCACGCCGGTGACGCCGCGTCGCGCCGGGTACGTTTTCCAGCGCGCCGCCGCCGACCATCTTGACTGTGGCGCGGATCTTTAGTACGAAATGATGACGATTAATCATATTTACTTACCTTTAGCCGTGATATCCTCGTACTGCCAGAGCGGCATGTGTGTTGGCCGGTTCGCGAGGAAGTGTATGAGGGACTTGATCACGTCCGCGACCGGCATCTCGGCGGCGCCCGGGGTGGGCTCCGGCGTCGGCTCGGGTTCCGCCTCGCCGGTCACTATGACCGGCAGCGATGGGTAGTTGTCGCCCTCCGCTGATGGGACGCCCGGTCAAAAGTGCTTTATTAGCTTCCAACCAAAATATCGCTAACGTTGAGAATGTCAGAATATAATTGCGAGTGAAATTTGACTTTGATGCTTTATGACGTAACTTCAACTGTAGGGTGATAAAGAAATTTCGTGGCCGAGGTTACAAGGCCATGTTGTATCACTTATTCAATCGGCAAGCAACAATGGGTGCGTGGTAGAGGGCAGCTTTAAGGCTTGCCAGCTTAGTGCCCATAGTGGTAATTCTTGTGAGGTTTACAGTATGACGGTATTAGGTGTAATGTATATATGACGGTCGGTTACAGCTTTTAATAAGGTGGCTTCTAGGGTTCCATAAAGAGCACTTTAACGATAAAGTTTTATAAATTATCGTGACTTCGGAAGGGCTTAAATTTTTAATAATCAGTTTCGTTATCATGTTGAGGCGATGTTCACCCATTATTGTAATAACATAAGAATGCGTGAAGACCTTATCATCCATAATATACATTATGCTGCCCATAATAATTTCTAAACTACAAATAGAATTTCCATATTCATATTGACGATATTCTGGGAATTCAAACCCGCACCATGTTTGAAATCAATACCTATATGAAATAGTACGCTACACAAACCCAGCACTTCAATCTTGTCGGACGTAGCATTTGATTAAAGAGCTGCAGGGCATCGAACAAAAGGTAACTCGATACGGAGGGCGTTGCGTTATAGCAACACGCACTATGTGCAAGGATACGCGTGCTAGTGTGCGGAGCTTCGCGGCGGAGTTCGGTGCGGCAAATTCGCAGAATGGCAAATACGGATTGAAGCTCTATTGGAAATGTTATACAGAGAATTGCAACGATGTAATAGTGTGCGTGAATGTAATTGGATGGGTCCATGCCTAGTTCGTAGCCGGGAAAAGCCTCTCGGTCTGACGGCTCATTCAGTGAAGTCAAGGCGTGTCTCGCCCTCGTTTCGGGCCAAGGATCAAGAATCAAATGGAGATGACAAGCGCGTATACCCGAAAGGGACAGACTCAAAGTACCAACGTTGCAACCTCTACCAAAATTTAGCACTAAAATGTTTGAAATCCCCTATCATGTAATAGGCTAGATATGAGACAGTCCGTATCAGACGGAGATTATGCGAATACATTTACTAGAGTGCCGGACTGAAGCTTGACTTAACTTATTCCCAATTTGGTCGAATAGCGACTGTTGGTCGCAATTGCAAAATCTCATATTCCGACAAGGACAATAAATAATGTCTTCGTCCTTTTCATTCTTAGCAGATTTTGTATGTTGTGATCTCGTTCATGCATGGTATTATTATTAGCTTGTCATCTCTATGTTATACTTCGTCTACGTTTCGTGCCCAACGTTTGACTGTCCGAGCTGGCTGACTGCAGGGTACGTAAAAACAAATATCGTCATTACATGTTCGATCACATTGCATGTGCCATATTGCGAATTTCTCGTCTCACAATTGTCTTAGTGTGTGTTAGCGTGTGCGTTGGTGTAGGTGTTAGGGAGGTGCGAGCGAACCTTCCGGCGTGACTTGGGGGTCGGAGCTGAGCGAGCGCGCGTGCACCCGCGGCGAGTGAGCGCACTGCACCTGAGAATCGAACGCGGCGTCCGGCTCTGGAACAAACCGCGCGACTTTAAACAAACCCCATTAATCCGCAGTGTTTTAGACAGGGAGATTATTAAAATACCCGGTGACAGCCCGTCAGATTCGAGACTTGATCTCAAAAGTCATTTCCTTTGACTTTGATAAAGCAATTTCTTGAAAGCAAGGAAGATGGTTTCGGGGAACGTCTTGTCTCACACAATCTGATTCGAAGTCTAATACCGAATATCGAAGTGTAAAATAGCGATGTAGTGTGTTCAGAAAAAAAATATTTTCAAACAATTATGTATGGAACTTCGAATTTCTCAATACATCATTTTTCGAATTTCCGTACATCGCGGTGATGAACATTCTCAATTAATTCGTACTTATATGTATACTTCCTGAACACGGTACATTTTTATAAACATCGTTATTTTGAACATCGAGATTTAGTATAACATTCACAGAATCGAATTGTTGTTTCAGAAGGGCTTTTAAACAAAAGTTTGTCGTAAAAACGTTTATTAGATAAACATTCGTTCAATAACTTGCGAAATTAAGTAGTGGACCCTCGCGCAACTTTAATTAAAGCCCACTGAGCCGTATGACGGCATACGAGTAGATTATGGAAGTGAAGCTTTGGGTGGGTGAGCACCCTTTATTACGATTTATTTAGGGTCAGCCTAGGAATCGACATTGCCGGAAAAAGCAGTGCTAGTGTAAAAAATAAAAAGCGCAACTAAATAATTTGCTCCTATTCTATAAATCATATAGACAAAAAACAAACAATAAAGATAAAGACCATCCACCAAGCAGGAGAGGGGCTATTCTGAAGCTAAACCATTAAAGCAGAAACTTACGTAAGACACCATATCATATTAACTTTCTTTGTCATTTGCCAGCGTAATGTTAATCATTAAGTTATCGTGACACGCTCACGCTTACACATACACATTTCGAGCTTACCAGTGAAGTTATGCTGCACCAGCGGCAGCACAGGCGGCGGTATCCCGAGCCCCAGCTGTTGCGAGCGGCTGGCCAGCAGGGCCCGCGCCACGGTCAGGTGGTCGTGGTGGGCGGCCACGGCGACCAGCAGGTTCAGCAACAGCTGCCGGCAGTGCTGGTGGACTATCCACCTGGATATACGTGGCCGAGGTTAGCCGAGCGGGTACGAGGGTCGACCCGAGTAGCAATGTTACGTAAGTATGTTATGCAAGTCCGATGTTATTTACGTGCATTGCACTGTGTTGCGTCGTCACAAGAGGTGACATTTGCGTACCAATTGTATTTGTGGAGTCCCTGTTACATATAGTATTAATATTCTTTGACAATCTCATATAACCCCCGATACCCGAACCTTTAAGTTCACATTGAACTCAACGTCTTAATTGGAAATTTGAACCAACCGACCAAAACCCGGACTATAAAGTTCACATTAAAGTTAGTGTAATAATTTGAAATTTATACGGGCTTTATCATTAATTTTCTATGCGCTTTCAATCTTTCATGTTTGTCACTAAAGCCTAAGTGAAATTAGAAACCCCTTTATACAGTCAACCTACATAGTACATATGGGCCAGTAGCACACAAAGTCCTCTCTGCTATTTTACACAAGAGAAAGGCCACTGTTGACATTAATTATCGAATTTCAGAATTTGCGACGTTTCTCCAGCTGGCGCTAACATGGAAATTACATTGAAAGTGTAAACATCTGCGAGGATATTTGCTTTAAACCTTGTTTGTTATCCATACATACATTGATATGATTCAGAAGTAGTCTCGATTAAAGTTACAGGTACACTTGACTTATATTTTTAAATATTTTTTAAGTTTCTTTTTAATAGCCACACTCACATCCTGCGATGTCACGTTAGTTAACAATGGCTGACGATACCTGGTGTGATCCATCCCCAGGAAGACGATGTGCAGCATCAGCGGTATGTGGATGGACCAGTCGAGCTCCACGCCGTCCAGCACAACGTCACACAGCAGCATCACGGCCACGTTACACCTGTGCCCACAGGTTGCTTATGTGAATATTGTTCAATATTGGTTATTACTGTACTAAGCAGGGTACCAATATATTCAGCTATACCTATTTCATGCCGTCTGTACTATCATTAACCTAACACTGTACAGAGTATGTACAAGAAAGATTTGCAAATAGTATAATAAAATATTATAGTAACACCATTCGCCTTTATAATTCTTTTAATAAATGACTCCCATGAGTCATATTTCTCCTCATTTGATAGGGTACAAATTTGTAAATAGCTTACTCATTGTTTATAGTTTACAAAATATCTTCTGTCAAATGGATATTCTTCCTGTTTCTATTTTGCAAATTTGTATTTGTTCTCTATAATAATAACATAGTTTGCTCTGGGGTGGAGACCTGGTGACCTGTAGCACAGGTTTCCCTAGTTCAGGCACCAGTCGCCACAAATATGTATCCAACATGTTATAATGTATTTTAGTTTCATAAAACATAAAAATAATATGTATACGTTGTTGTGGAGAAATAAATTTATTATTAATTTATTTTATTTATTTATTTGTAATATCATTTTATTATTATTGGCATTTTGGACATTTCGTGGGTGTCGATCTTCACGCGTAAAGTTTAAACCTTGACTCGCCGAGAAGGCTTTTTACTCGGTAGAGGAGGATTTTTCCGAGTAATATGACATTGTAAATTTATAATTTCTAACAATAGACACCACTATTTGTTAGCAATTACGTATTTTGGGTAATCCTGATGAAAACTGTAAAACTATTAATTTTTATATTTGTACAAATATTTGAGCCTACAACTGATACTAAATAAATGAAATATGAAAATATTTCCCGAAGCTATTGTTCACTAATTGACTATTGCTTTTCCTTTAGAAATATTTGAATAGCAGCGAGGACGTCTCAAGTGGTAGAATCCAATAGGTTAGTCAAAGAAATATGAATATATTTTCATAAATAGGATTGAAACTCAATGAAATAATTTTTATTATCATTTTGAAATAGTGAAGTTATAAAGGTTTGAAGGAAATGTTGAGCGCAAACAATATGTGCTTCATTAGTTTTGGCGCATATATCATCTTTAGTTTAGAGATATCGTGTACACTTTTATTCATGAGGCATTTAATAAGCTCTATATTCAGATCAGATAAATATTCATTGAATTTGTGATTAGTATCACAGATTGCGATACAGATTGCGAAGTGAAGAGGCAGTGGCAAAAACGTATTCTCGAATAAAGCGCCAACTGCCTGGACGCCAATATCCAATTAGCTTAAGAGATATTGAAAAAAAAAACGAAAGAGATTTTTCTATAATTGAATGAAATAAGCCACGTTTCCACATTATCCCTACCAGAAAGCGTTACGTGGAAAACGGTTTTGTTCGTCGTGCATGTAAATATTACAATGAGCATTTTCTTTGCGTGGATATGTTTTTGGATACTTTACCAAAATTTAAAAGGAACGTTAAAGAATTATGTATTACTCATCCAATTGTTGTACTTTATTTTTATGATATTTGTATGTTTAATGTATATAGTTTGGTTGTATTTATGTAATCATTTAGGAAACTTTAGAAAATTATAAATATTTAAATGTTATTCTGTATAAGACTGTTTGTTTCTGATTATATAAAAAAAGAAATAAATGCTCTTAAGTACGTCATTGACACGATGATAAGACTTATTTTGTCAATTGTAAATATGTTATGAATATCAATTCGACTGTAAATGAAAGTGAAGAAGCTTTATGAGAAGGCCGTACAATGACCCCAATCAAAATATGAATTTACAACATATGTAAATAGATCATAATAACACCCGGATACCCTAAACATATATTATAAAGGCCCTTGCCCCAATACAAGTAAACAAGAGTAATGTACCTAAATAAATACCATAATTAAATACCGTGCCCACTCCCTCCCCAATTATTAAAAGAGATTCTAAGGGACATTTCAGGACCGTTTTCACTTTTTATCCTTATCGTTTTATCCTTATGAAATTAAAGACGATAGCATAAAGTAATTAATTATATAATTACTTAATTTGTAAATACAGCGATAAACGATTATAGAGACTTTATATACGCATTTAAAACGAAATGTTGTATTCCTTTTTAATTGGTTGGGGAGTGGTACACGGATCACATATAATTATTCTATTTAATGGGAGTAAATATGCATAACATTTATACATTCGATTTTGTACCTTCTGCCCACAAAATAAATATAATGACTTAACGAGACTGTATACATAATTAATAAGACACAATAGGCCAGGCGGTTTACAATGGGCGAAATTCGACAATACACGTCGCACATGCCAGACACACACGGACATGGTGCACCTTTTATCTCTCGTTAACGGGAGAGCGAGCAGCGGTAGCAGCTAACAAGATATTGCAATACGGCAGCTCCCAACGCTGCGCCCGTAATTGGCCTGTTGCATAGCAACAGCTAACCCCAGGTAAGCCGCCTGGTGCGGACAGCATTTCAATCAAACCGCGCCGTATGCTGTGGTTTGTATATGAGCTGTATTGACGAGTTAACGAGTGCAGTGCAGACTAGGTGTTAATTGGAAGTGGCGAATGGAATCGTTCCTCCTCACAGGCTTCGAGGGCGCGTCGTCGAAATCGTAGGAACCTCTGGTCAGTATTCACAGAATATGATATTTTAAAAACACCGTCATTTAATGACATCGTTACTGATATTTTTTAACGAGATTTATTGGGTGCCAGTTTAAATGGTAAACAATAAAAAACATATATTATTAATTTAAAATTGTAAATGACAAATACCTAGGATTGTCTGCGCGGGAGCACAGGATACCCCACCCCTACCCTTGTCACAAGACGTAGCTACAATTGGAGTACAGTACAAAGGAGCGCGCGGGCCGGTGTTCTTGACCATTATGGTCAGCTTATGCTCTAACTATGCTCAGTTAAATGAATGTAGCACCGCTGTTTATTGTTTGATTCTTGGAAGAATTATGGCAAATTTATATGATACTTGGGTGTAAGACCGACAGTGATCTAACTAGGGCAAGTGTTAAGGGACGATATAGTTATTATATTTTCAATAATAATACTATAAATGTCCCCGGGCTCGCATGTTTTTTTTCCAACGTCCATTAACGTCAGATGTGAAACTTCATTCCAGGGGTCATCAAGTCATAAATAGCAAAAAAAATTGACACAGGTAAACAATCCAATGCAATCACGGGCACACAGTACTCCATAAACTTAAGCAGTGGTCAAAAACTCGTAATTAACTGATGATAGCGAAAAATATGACGCACGCGAAATGAGAGAAGGTCGAGCGAGCGACGTTGTGGGCACACTTGTGCTAGCCGCGCTCGCTAGCGGTTGGTGGCGTGAAGTTGTCGGTAAATAAAAGCATACATTTTTATTTGTGTGTTTTAACAATATACTTTTTCAAACATATAACTTTGAATAATCATAGAAATATTTAAGATACTACCTATACCTACCTACTAATAGTACTACCTATTTGTACCCACGTTCATTACCATAGTACTATTTTGTATGTTACTATGACAATTATAACAAGCTTTCGTTTGCGGGTAATACCAATTCTGTTGGATTTACGCCCATTGCAATTCATTATTCTATTCTTTATAGTTCGTTTTAATAACGACTTTTAATAGTAGTAAGCAAGTAATAGTAAGCTTCAAGCGGAAGTAATTTAAGTTGCAATATTCTGAAGCGTAAAATTGTCAAAATTTCTAAAAACGTTTCTTTCTCATTTCTTTTTCGCTATTGAAAATACGCTGTTGCTGCGATCGGCTGGAGCTCGTACTGTCTGTCAATAAAGTGACAGTAAGCCGCGATATCGCAGCGACAGCATATTTTGAGATTCGGTGTGGCCGATCAGTAAATCCAGTTTATACGTAGATTCACAGCCTGAAAAAATAGGCCCGTTGCCATCTTTGTGCCGTCATAATAAGTGTGCCCCATCTTATATTAAAAGCCGACTCGGTACTCTTGGTATTCAGGAAAATAGCCCGCATAAGTACATAACTGTTGTCGGTAAAAACTCGAAATTCATTTCTAGACGACTTTTTTGAAATGTGATCTTCTATTAAAGATGATTCACTTTGTCCACCGCATTTCTTATCACATACCCGCCATTCTTTATCAGGATATTGCCTGTCTGTAGTATCTCAAGAATTTTCAGTTATATTTTCTTTATGCCAGGGAAAGGAGTAATTAACGATTCAAAGAGGCAATATCGTTATTGAGATAAAATATCCGGCGAGCGCACCTAATGAACTCACATTATTAAAATATAGCATATTCTGTCTGGAGGTGAATAAGGGATAGGAGTATTTGAGTAACATAACACGAGCTATTCTGCGAAATGAAGTGAAGTGAGTGAAGCGCAAAAAATATTGTCGGCGCTCTACGAGTATATTGAGGGGCAATTAGTACCTCCTTCTAAGAAAATAAGAAATAATTATTGTGAAATATGTCGTTCGGACGCGCCCTTGCCCTTTGTTTGGCGAGCGGAAGCCTCCTAATAACGTTCTCGTAGCCCTTGAGGGACGGATATAGGTATATTAGGGGGTAAATGATTTTCATCGCAAATCGGATAATAGTTATTGCTTACAGGGCGTAGCTGTAGCTATCTAGGTCGCAAGTTCGTAATGTCATAACACCCCATTCGACAGTTTGATAACATAATCCACTTATAAAAGCAAGAGTAAAGATCATAGAGCATACTCTCTATTTAGGTAGATCATAATTTAATTCCGATGCTATCGATTGAATGCTGGGTTATTGACTAATGCAGAATTCAAAGACGGCACGCCCCGTAGTTAAGACACAGAGAGTACACACAGTGAGAATATTAGTGCTATGGAGACCTACAAGAGACTAGGAAAGTGGTAAACAGTTTTTATAAAACTTACAGTTTTTATATAACAATGCTAGTAAAAACCGACCTCGATGTTATACGAAATGCAACTGAACTTCAACCTTAGGGCGATGAGTGATAAAATAATTTCTCGAGAATACATACCTGTGGAAGCCGGAAACGGGTTGGCTCGTGTCAGGGAGGTACTCGGAGAGTTTTGCGAAGAACCCCCCGTACTCTGGCATGGGCAACGGCCGCGGCTGCGGGAGGTCAACGCGGGCCTCCAGCGGCGTCGCCGGCGCGGACCCGCCCGTGGGGGTCACCGCGGACTCCGGACAGAGTCCCGTCTGTACGCCGACACACGTAAAATATAGTTACAGATACATACATACATACACGCTCACACCCGTATCCTACAAGGGTAGGCAGAGACTATCGAGTGCCACCTGACACACCATCTTTTCATATATAAATTTTTTATAACATCAATCAACAGCTTCCTTTTATTACAAATGTATACTTAGTCTATTATTCCATACATAAGCCAGTTACTGATTGTCTCTTTCGTTTCCATAAAATATAATAACAAACTATATGCGTATAAAAGTACATGCATATGTATAATTTTAATTAAACCTTAAATATAGGAGATAGAAATTAATTTACTCTTATATTAATTTTCTTCCTGCATGGAGAGTCGTTGTGAACGTGAGTTATGAGTGTGTTTTTGTATAGTGTAGGTGGTATGTGCGTTCGCGTTTGTGTGTAAGATCAATGAACACGGTTTTTAATAATGTTGTTTAGGTACTCGGTGGCGGCGCGAGAAATGTTTTGCTCGATAAGCGTTGGTTCACATCAGTGGCGTAGTTTGCCCTCCGGGGGCCCCGTATCAATAGTTGTTTAGTCCCCCTAGTTGATATCGCCAACTACTGGGGGTACGAATAATTTAAATCCTGGTCTCACCTTAAGTCAATAAATGGTCGAGCGCAGCGATGAATTAAAGTTACAATATACTCTAAACAAGATGGGTCCACGAAGCGAGGGAGGCGTTTTGATATATTTGCCGTTGGCTTGGCTATATTACCTATATACAAAAACAGAATTTTTTTGCGCGATTTTAATAAAAATAGCGTAAACTCAGTAAATGGACGATAGCGCCAGGCAATGTCAACATTTTTGTCATTCAAGTGTGACGAGATTGTATATAATAAAATAAAGCTCACGAACAATTAATGAGCAAGCGCAGCGAGCTCGAAATTTCTGGAATTATTTTGGCGGACCCCCTGGTTTGAAATTATCTATTTAATAATTTTTCCCCGGGAAGTAAAGAAGAATTTAACTGAAATTATAGATAACGAATTATTATTGTTTACACACGTTTGGGGGCTCCTGTGGCCCTGGGGCACCGTATCATTGATACGGCTGATACGGCGGTAGCTACGCCCTTGGTTCACATGGTAACGCAACGCAACAATGTTTACACAGATATTTACGACTAAACTAGCCGAAATGGACATTATTTACTGACTTGCACTGTAGTTATGTGTGACAGATGCCATGTCCAACAGACTCTACAATTAGGATCTTCATATTTGACGCAAAATGAGTTTGGAATGACAATACGTGAATGATGAATGTCTTAGAATGAAAGTGATCGAAATTACGCGAATCACAACTCTAAAATTGCACCCGTATGACACCAGCCTTACCTAATCAATGTACACGCATCCCTACGACACCAGCCTTACCTAATCAATGTACACGCATCCCTACAGAAGTTTGAAGCTAGTTCGAAAGTCTATAACTAATATTAAGGTCCTACGTCAAAAAGAAATTAAAAGCATTGTGGCCAAAAGTAAAGAATACTGTGACATTATTACATTGTAAAACTCTAAGTGAATTGAACCAAAATGTCTTTTACTTTTGGAGTGGGTTTTTTCCAATAATTCTATCAATCTAAGTCTTACTTAGAAAACTAATTGGATCGAAAGTCCGATTGACTAGAGTTTACAGTCTGCTGCGGCCGGAATTTTCATCGAGCGTTCACTAACAATAACTATGATCTATCATAATTTTGAATACTGAAATGTTATCACAATTATATTTTAGACTTTAATATAATTACAATGACGGTTAGTATGTATGGTAGAAATCTCTTATAGAGGTAAGTACTCATTTTCGTTTGATGTTTCTAATAAGTGTGTATACGATAAAGAATTTAATAGTATTTATGATACTATAGTTACAAAATAGATTTATCCGTCGGTTAAAGGAAACAACAAACATTGTTGACTTCTCAACACTATACTATTTTGTAGAAATAAGGGTGGACGTTCATGCGTTATTCGGCTGACTGATTACAGCTAGCTTTATATTTAATATCTGTTCAATATTGAGTTGGTAATTCGCATATATATTTTGTAACAGGAATTTCTGTATCCTGGAAACGGCTTGTTATGTCGAGTAGTCATATCTCGCTGCGACAAATCATTTGTATTCATTGATTCAATAGTGAAATATCTCCGAACAGTTGTACCGTTTTCCAAAAGTTTTAGCTGTAGTACTAGCTTTTTGCACTAAGTTAATTTGGAATTCAATTAAGAACATTTTCAGGGCTCAAGGGCCAGTCTAAATCCAAATTCCATCAAATTGTGACAGACAGACATGCTTCCACGTCTAGTACCTACACCTATATTAAATGCGTATATTTAATTTCAAATTAAATTAATTAATCGTAACTGCCAAGACACGTTTCCGTTCCCGTTAAATCCGCGGTCAACGGTACTAATACCCCCGAAATAGTAGTTCATGCAATTCGCATATAAAAGGAGATATTAAAACAAGCTTTACACGAGTGTTTCAATGCCTAATTATATGGACTCAAATTTTCATGTTAAAATTTCGGCCCTATAATTTTCCCAACTTTGCTGGGAGTCATTTCTGTTGCCGCGTCGGGCATATGAAGCGGCGTAAAATTAACTGCACTATTTTTACTATTATCTATTTATTTGCTTCGAAGAAGAAAAAACATTCACAAAGACAAATTACAACAATAAAAAAAAAAATTATGTAAAGCAGGAAAATAATTCCATATAGCACAGTTCACTGACCCTCCATCACAGATAATGGTATATAGTGGTAGATAAACACAGTTATGAGCGTGTCCAGCGGTCCTGCCACTCGTGTTTCGGCGGTGAGTTAATAAAAGGGTTACATGAGACATGATGTACAGGTGCATGGTGTGTGCGTTTAGAGGCTGCGATTACATACCGGGGTGGCATCGCCGTCCGATGCGAGCGGGTCCTCATCCGCGGGAGGGGTGGTGGGGGGCGCGGAAGCCCTCTTGTCGCGCGGCGTGTCAGGCTTCACAGCGCTGCTAGGAAACAACAAATCATGTAGAACATCCTGGAGGCGGCGAAAATATATACGGTTCAATAATAGCGTGTAAGTCGTGTCAAGTAGTGTAAAGGCGCAAGACGGCGTAAGACGCAAAGCAGCTTATTGTCTCTTTGTGTAACGTAGCGCCTCGGTGTGAAATGGTGTTTCTGCAAAGACTTCTACATAATGGACCGGTTCACAAAGGCAATGGCACCACTTTATTGAAGCTAAAACTGGAACAGCGCTCCAACGTCGTCTTAGTGACGTTTTGACCACGTATACGAATGGTCGTTCCTTTACAATCTAGGAATGCCGAGTTGCGTAGGAAACACATGCACTAATTCCGAAAAACAGTACCCAAAAACAAGAATGGAGTATTTTTTCCGTAAAGCATAACAAACATCATGAATTATGTATTTGTAAAACTTATGTTTTTAGCATTACCAATAAATATTTCAGTGTTTATTGCTAAATTATTAACTGGCCATGATTAGTTGGTATGTTCAATGCACGCCATCTGCTTATTTTTTATTTGGCCGTCTTTCATATATGCGCACGATGTGACTTGCACCGGCCGGATTTTGTTTTCTCGGAAGTGATATTATTATAGATAAAAATAGATAACAGATGATTATACAAATTCATCAATAACAATAATATCGTTATGTAATGTAGCTTCAAAGCAGTCAACATATCAATAAAATTTGTTGTAAAAGTGTTAAATCGGTAAATAATTCTACAACAACAAAAGTGGCATAATTTTAAAGGAGGTAAAATGATAAAGATTAAAGGTTGGAATTAAAGGTTGGATTTATAATTGACGGATCCCAATTATTACTGTTTAGAAATTTATATTTTAGGTATTACGTTACAACAATTTTGTACGCTTTTACAATGTAATATCTGGCGCCTTGGCGAAATTGATGACTGACGTTTATTTCAGTGCCATAAACCGGTGGCCAAAACTTGAACTAAGTGTTGCCATATTGAAATGTTATGTCATTGCCAACAACAGCGACGCTGTCACCGGGTCAAATAAGTTTATGGCACAAGAGACTGCGCCATGTTATTTAATATGGTAACGGTGATAGTTATTTTTTCGGTAAAGCATATCTTTATACTGCCGCATTCACCATAATCTATAGATTTGGCCCCAAGCGATATCTAGTTGATTCCAAATCTGAAAAAAAATGACTTGCAGGTCAATGCCGAAACTGAGTCATATTTTGCAAAGTTCGACAAAACCTATTTTTTGGAAGACTTAAAATAGTTGGAATATCTTTGGGCTAAGTGTGTCGATGTAAAAGGAGAGTATGCCAAAAAATAAAAAAAAATGCCTAAAAACCTTTTTTTTTCTTGCCTGACACAGGAACTTATCAATCACCACTCGTATATCCATGCATTTCTGCCTTTTTAAACAGTTACAAGTTTCAGTGACAAACAAGTAGATAACCCACTGGATGGAAAGCGGTAACTGTCATCCATAAAATCTATGATTCATGCATCCATGTAACAAATATGCCGAACCGCAGGTGCGTTGTCACTGGGCGGGCAAAGGGATCAATCAGACCGAAAGCAGTCACGCGTTCGAGTGGTCCGCGTTCTCGTTTTGCGTTCGTTCTGGTTGATCGACCCGATCAGAATGCCTGCTGTGTAGGTATATATATATATTTTATGCTATTAAGTGACAAACGAGCAGACACCCCAACTAATGTTAAGTGTGAACTGTCGCCTATAACATCTACAATTCACGCATTAAGATTGCAGGTAACAAAAATGCAGAACCACAGGTGAAATGCCTCATGCCTGTAATTTCGCTGGCATAAGCCTACATTACTGGCTGGGTATGTCTATATAACGTAATATAAGATAACAAACGCAAAACGCGCACGCGGAACGTCCGAACGCGTGATAGCCTTGTCTGATAGCACCGTCGACCTTACCCTTCAAAATATAATACAAAAATGCATTCCCACAAAAAATATTTCATATAAAATGGTTTGCGAAGCTTCGCAAGCTCATAACGGTTTTATTGTGAAAAAGCAATTAGATCTATTGAACAGCCAAGCCAACTGTTCATAGTCCAACTCTAAAATCCTACCTTCAGCCAGAAAGTACGGCTACGTTCAAAGAATATTATTTAAGTTTTAATTTACCGATAAGTTGTCATCACAGATATCTATATGAAGTATAGGATATAGTAAAAAAACTTTTTTCAAGATCAGTCCTTTGCTAGTGCAATATTATTGAGCTTGGCGTTCCGGTCGTTTCCGGGAATAATACTCGTAGGGCAGAGGAGTGGGCGTTGGCAATCTCTGTAGACTGTAAGCTCTCAATATTATATCGGAAGGTGAGACAGGAAACCTCTGGGAAGGATCCAATTTGTGCTGCCACTTTACGGTGGAAAGGTTACACTGTGAGCTTAATTCAAGGAAATTGACATCTGTACACAGCTTGTTGATGGGAGTCTAGTCGTTGGGAACCTACTACTATACCTACGTAATTATTTACGTAAAAACACAAAGAGTTATCATGGCATCAATTTGCAAGCCCGCATCTTGCCGTTAGTTCGCATTTCCGATAACCGAGGTACGGAAATAATTGCGTTGCATTTTTTACTTTATGCTTTATGAATTTGTCGCCGAAGGTTGTGGAAACCGTTACTTTATAATCTATCTAGCGAGATTTTCAACTATCGCAAAAATTTAAACTGTAACAAAATTAAGTTAAACATTTAATTTTTAAATTAGAATTTTATCATATACGGTGACACAAACAAATACACATTCCTCAACTTGCGTAGCAATACGCAGTCGATCTTAGAGACTTACTCGTACTTGGGAGGAACTTGCGCGGTTTCCGTCCAACTTATCAAGTAAATTATGTACTGAAATACCTTTACTAAGTTTGTAAACTCCTGCCTGTTCCGTTCATTAAAGCAGACGGAACACTGGTGTCAATTTTTACATAGTACTATAAAGGAACTTTCCGCAGTTGTCTACCAATATATCCATCCGCTAGCTACTAATCCACGCATCGAATTTTGATACGGTTGTATAATATACCCATATTATAAGAAAGCCAATTAACATCCGCGCGAAGCCGGAGCGAGTCTCAATAAGCTTAAACCTAAAACCGATTCATTGATTCAGACTAACTTCAATAATGTTTTCGTTAGTGATGATTAAAAATAAACTAAGCTTCTAGCACCAATTGAGACGTTAAAATGTACATTCATTTTATTAAGAAGCTTTTCTCTTAGATATTAATTGGCAATTAATTCTTAAAAGAAATATATTATAATTAGGTGTTCAGCTTTTAATTTACGTTGTTAGTGACCTTCTGAGATTGATTCGGTAAACCGTTGCCTTTGACTTGCGTCTCTAAAGACAATATTTATTGGTTTTCCGAATGCTAAAATACGGAGGGCAAATCCCACAAAACATGTCATGTGAAGTCCTTCTCAAGACGAAATATTTATCTGTATTTTTCTCCTTAGTTGGGTAACAATTTCGCAATATAGAGTATACTCGTTCTTAAGGGTATAAATGATGAACGCATAACAGCTTCAACACAAAGGTATTATTTGTTTATTCCTCGCCCAAGGGCGAAAACAATGTGAGAGCACTCTGAATAATATTAATTGCGATACCACCGACACCCCATCGTATTGGTAATGGATGTATGCTCATGTAGTTGTTTAAGTAGGTAAACAATCACTCTCTGATAGTATAACACGCACCTCGGGGGCTGGGGTGGGAATCCAGGTGATCCCCCCTTGTAGCGCGAATGCAGACCGCAATTCAATGAATTTATCTATGCCAATAATGCTGACATTATTAAAACATTATTAAACCTGCACCCATCCCGTTTTAACAGATCTATTTAATTATCATGTATATGGAATTGGCTGTGTAATATAATGGCATAGTTTGCAGAGGTTACTGTTGGAGACAACAACAGGGTCTTTGAAATTACTTTACGACAGCGGACGCTACCCCTGCCTGGTATTGTAAATATGCATAGGCAGGCCGTAGCAGCTCGTTGATTTGAATGTCGAAGGATTGTTTGTCAACTTAGTTTATATCTCCATATCTTATAGGTTATATCTGTAACTCGTTTTATGTTAGTACTCGTACACAATTTTTTTCTAAGTGACTCAATGTCAGCTCGCAATAAAAGACAGATTATTCGGCGCGCGCCCCTCTAATTACGCAGCGGGCGCGCAATTAGTGAGGCAAGCGGCCGGTGCCCGTGGGTGTATCGGTTTCGAGGGCCTTGCACGGCAATCACTTACGGAGGGGCACACCCGCTCGCATTGCTGATGTGTTGCCGGCAAATATAACGTATCGATTGGCTGCACACTGCCGCTGCGGCCGCGCATACAACGGTGTTAAATAACACATCTGGACCAGGAACGTAGGTGACCTACCGAAGGGTCCGCTAGTTCTGCGTTTTATGTACTGCACCCCTATATGCTCTTTGCCGCCTACGTAGTGACGTAGGCGTCGGCGGCAGACTGAATACATCCGTAACCGATTCAAAGCGACTAATTTTAGAAAGTATACAATAACGAAGGCGGCAGTAAAGGATATTGAATAGTTTATTCAGTAGGGTTGAGTTTTACCTCAGCGCGACTTCTTTCGTGTGCTGTCCTACACCAACTTTATCATACTCCTACCCTAATCAATTTTACCTTACTCATACATACCCCTTTTTATGTCATACGGTAGGCAAACAGACAAGCGGGCCACCTGATGGAAAGTGGTCACCACTGCCTATTGACATTAGCAACACCAAGAGTATCGCCAATGCGTTTCCCACCACTATAACACGTTGCTCTGGCAGCAAAAAGGCAAATGCCACTCCACTGCCAAAGCCACGGTTCCCCAAATCCCCACCCCATGGAGCACGGGAAACCTTACTCACCGGCAGAAACACAATACTATTTAAAAGAGTATTATTTAGCCGCAAGGTGGAGGTACTTCCCCAGTCGGGCGGCTCCAATTCTAACGAGATACCCCGCTATGCCCTACCTCTCTTTTTATCTTTTACAGAAAGCTTGTCCAGACAATTTAAACCCAACAAAAAATAATTCCTCAGTAAACAAGCAACTATCCCGTGGGATCCTATTATTTTTTCGACATCAAAGGAATATGGCACTTGGATATAATGTAGCTTCGGAATTTAACTTACAAACATACAAACTCTTCCTTTTTATAATACTTTACAAATAATTAAAAAATATTAGTACACTTATTTTCCGCAATATGTCAAGGTCACCTAAGTTCGTGGTCAATTAATTTGCACAAAATCGATTCACAATAACAACATTGTCTTTAGGGTTATTTACTTTTTAAATTCAAAAACGTACAGTAAACAGTACTGGGAAAAAGAAATGAACAGCTTTAAACCTCGGTTAAAAAGGGAGTTGCATTTCACGTCCTCACCTTATGTCAAAAGGGGTTATCATCGGCTTCCTATTTTCAACAGGGCTCGCCCGGACGCTCGTTAAATGAAAGCCCCGAGAATTCCTTACTATTTCGCCAAACTGGATTTGACGTCTGTTCGCCAATGCCACTGAATGCGAAATTCGCGAAAACATTCCACTTCAATCTTTGAAAATTTCGCTGGGAAAATGTTTTAGAGCATCTACAGTCGCATTTCTAATGAGACGACGAAGTTGTTAAATTAATTGGATGACTAAAAATATGTGGCAACTTCTGATTAGATTATGTATTATTGACTTAAGTGACATTAATATAATTTTGCGAGTGATAAACTAAACTGTCGACGATGTCGAATAATAAAGAAGTCCAGAATGGGTAGCGATCAGTCAGACCTGCAAAATTACTAAGTGGGCGACAAATTTTAAGTGATACATTTTTGGTAATTGATTATGGTAATTTCAGTTTTGGTAGGTACGCATTGCTCATACATACGAAAAAAAAGCTATGAATCTCTACTGACTTGTCTTTACGTTCGCCCACCTTCGGAGCAATATCCTAAATATTATTTAGCGGTCACGCGCAGCAGCCACGGGACTACTATGGCGCATCTGCTTTCTTGTCCTCTTGGTCCTGTCACTAAGTCACTTGTCCAGTCTATTCCACTGTCCATCGTA
This sequence comes from Blastobasis lacticolella, assembly GCA_905147135.1. NCBI lineage: Eukaryota > Metazoa > Arthropoda > Insecta > Lepidoptera > Blastobasidae > Blastobasis > Blastobasis lacticolella. Next base: position 8,399,776 of record LR990039.1, on the reverse strand, counting down.
AAAATAGAATGCATGTTGGCTAGACCCGCTGGTTGGCCAGTTGATGTGTGCGCAAGGCTGTAAGGTGACAAGCACTTACTTGGACTTGGCCGGATCCTCGCCGCTGTGCCGCTTGGTGTGGATGGTGCCCTTCTCGACCGGCGCCAACTCGCCCGCCCGCCCTGCTGCATCCTAACACAGAATTACGAAACTAAATGTATAGTCTGCACCTGGGTATGGCGTTCCTTGTCATTCTTTTTGTTAGGAATTGTTCTCGTTATTGAATTTTATTCCTTTGCACAAACCCTAGTCCGATTTAATTGTTTTGTTTGAATGAACATTCTCGTTACAATACTACGATGACCTGAGTCCCACGCAGAGGTCCCGGGATCGATTCCCGGCCGAAATTGAACTGATGAATTTTAATTTCTGTTACGGGTATGAGTTTAGTGTGTAAAATAAGTATGTATTTAAAAAAGAAAGTATATAAGTACTTTATCATTTATCTAATACCCATTACACAAGCTTTGCTTACTTTGGGGCTAGATGGCGATGTGTAAATTTGTCCAAGCATATTTATTTACAAGCGCATTTATTATTACGGCTTCAAAGATTTAAGAAGTTACGATTTACATCAGTCCAACAATTCACAAATTCATCCATTTTTCGTAATCCTATGCCGTAACCGTGTAATATTACTAAGCGTCGGAAATATCCCCCTTACATTTACATGCATGCCTGCATTTCAAAGAAAATAAAATAATACTTAGCCCCATGTTTGATATTGGTGGACCAGATAAAGGAAAGAGGGGAATGCTTTGATAAAACACAAAACATTCCCAGTGCAATAGGAATGGATGATCACAAAGGCATGACAATATATATTAGATTTTCAAAAAGGCTTTATGCAATGGCTTTATAAAGGGAAAATACTGCATTTAATTTTATTTAGCGTAAGTCATATTGCTGTGAGCTTCAGTCGGGGGCTAGTATTCTCTTTGAATCATTTAAAAATTAATATCAATCTACTAACTCACTCGTGGGTGTCGTACAAAGCGACTAATCTTTTCGAGACAAGTGTTCTGGTGTCTCCGTAGGCTGGAAAATGGGCATCAGCGTTTTCCATTTCCTTTTTACTTCCTTTTCCATTTTTATATTACAACACTGCGATCTCCATTATGACAATAACCTCCCCTCTGTGGACTGTGATGATGATGACGATGACGAATCTCTGTTGATGACGATAATGATGAGACTGACTAATTATCGGCCAATAGAAAGGCTGTAGTCTGCGGGGGCTCTAAATAAATAGGTATAGGCATAATGGGCATATTCGGACAGCTGCGCCCACGTTATTCTGTGAACTTTGCAAGCGCAAATAACAGGATGTTCTCAGGATGAACTCTGACATTTACGCTGCGAGGATTCCAATTAGCGGGAGAACTATCAGTCTGGTAAGTAAACGCTTATTCATAGAATGATATTGGACAAGATTACAGAAGATTTTTTGCTTGCTAAAATATGGTTTGTGTACAACATTATTCATAAACGCATATTAGCGCTAAAACGCATAATAACGGCTTCATAACTTATGGAAGGCTGATCCCTTCTATAAATCTTTGATAAACCTATACTAGTGAAAATATGGCCGCCGTCACACGAACAGCTGATTTTATTCGCTTAGTGATTGATTGCGATTGGGTCGTGACACCGTTCTTGACCTTTATCCTGAAGAAGATAAACAGAGGGGATGCCTCCATACAACAAAGACTACTATGATTTTCTTTGAAACTTTGTTTTGAAAGCAAATCAAAGAACATTAAACTTTTTTAAAGACTTGGCTAAAGCGATTTCATGTTTTTGGATATAATTTCATCAGAGCGACAATATGAAGATGTCAATCTGTATTTTATCAGTAAATAGTAGTAAATAAGGAAATTTAAAATACGTTTTAAGCTTTCTATAAGGTATTTTTTTAACAAGACTGAAAGACTATATCTAGAGATGAAACGGATATCCGGTTACTATCCGGTAATATCCGGCTGGATGCCGAATAGCAAAAAATATATTAAAAGTACACAAAAATCATTTTATTCATAGGAAAAAGTTAATCCCAAAAATGATAAATATTCCTTTATCAAAGCACCGTTGATTAGGTACCTACCCGTTGCTCATTTAGTAGGTAGGTTAGCAAAAAAATATTTTTTGCAAATTTAATATTTATACCAAAAGTAAATCTAAGGTTAAATTATTAAAAATTGTGTTAAAATACGAATTGCTCCTACATTGAGAGGTAGCATGCGGTTTCGTGTGTCTTCTTATGCGAGCTTAAGATAATCTTTCACTACACTTTGTTCCACGATGCTGGGGCTAATTACCTGTGTTTTGAATGGAGGGTATCGTCCGATATCGGAAGAATTGTTCAGAATAAAGTTCAAATTATTTGTATTTAACGAAGACTTGAAATCAGGTAAACACATGCAGTTTGTATGTATTTCCCACCCACGCGCATAGTTTGCACAGACTTGTTCAGAGACTATGTCCTGCCAATTATCCGGCCGCGGGATATCCGGCTATCCGGCTTATGGGGTGGCCGGATATTCGGTATCCGGCCAAACAACTATCCGTTTCATCTCTAATTATATTACTTGCTATTCCGTTTTTTTTAGTCTCGCAGAGTATATTATTATTAATTCTGTAGGGTTATACAAGAAACACGGACCACGGGAACAAAGGGATCAAATTAACAACTCTACTCGTTAGACCAGATACTAATGAATGAATATGGCTCCTTTTCAAAACTACAGCAAAATTTTATAGCTTTACCTGAGAGCCAGTGCCGGGCCCGTCGCTGTGTCCGGAGGTGGCCTTCCTCATAGAGGTGAGCCGATAGAATGGCGGCGTCTCGGTGCGCTCGATGAGGCAGTTGAGGGTCTCCACTGTCTGCAGCTCCGTCATCATCTCGTCCAGCAGCCGCTCCGGCCGCGACCGCGCCAGGTAGAGCACCACGCGTTTCGCCTACACACATCAATGCCAAAAAAATCCCGTGTAACTAAAAGATCGATAATTTTTGTTATGCTACTCAGCGACAAACGAGCAGAAAACCCAACTAGCATGTATCAACTTGCATTTTATGGAAGAGCCGGGCTTCTTGCTACAGGTATTTTATACTTAAAAGGAGGTTCTCAACCACTGTTGTATCTAATTAAGAATGTTCGGGAAATAAATAAAGTTATAACGATAATAGTCATGCCAGGATAAGGTCTAGACTGTTAACTGGCAGAATTTGATTGCAAGGGAATATCGACCTTGTTACTTTATAAAGTGAACCTTGGGAAAAGAAAGCAATTTCCTGCTTGAGTTTACGAGGCAGGTAAAACTAATTACTGGTTGAAACGCATTCGGCAGCTTATTACGATGGTGACATAACAATTTGAAAAGAAAATGGAAAATATTGGCTTTCCTACTCTTGTCTGGTTTTCGAGGTTTCTGTTCGCTACGTAATGAAAAAGATTATTGTATACGGAGTGCTATTATGTTCTAATTTATTTATATATTTATTATCCGTCCTCAACTTTGTAGAGGTCAATAAAAAGTAGCCTATTTAATCTAATCTAATTTTATCGTCCAGTGATCGGACGCGTTATCGACGCACAAATATCCCGATAAAAACTTTTACATGTAGAATTACAAAGTTATTTTAGATGGGCATCGTTAAAGATACTACAAGGAAACCATGTGTGTAAGTTATACCTGTTAAGTAAATTTTATGTCATTATGTTTGAATACAATGCTTCATTAGGCGCGATGTGTCTCGGCTTCAGTCGTCTGACATGACACCCATTAATCAGTTACGGTTTACCATCAGGTGCGCTATTTATTCATTCGGCACACTCTATTTACATGCGTCGATTAATTCCAGCTCGTGTGCTACAGAATGACAAACTATCAACCACGCGGTGTGATCAACCACGTTCGCTATGTGTCATTTTGCATTGTAAATATCGACACGGACATCAATTAACATCTACGCTATGTTGTCCCAGTAACAATATTTGCGTTGGTTTTGTACCGTGTAATCGTAAAACCTTTGAATAGGAATTGACAGCAACAAACAAGACTAATTAATGATTCCTTATTTTCTGTTAGCGTCAAACATTGATGAATGGCCCTTTATTCAAGGCTTAAGCAGGGGGTGGAATTGAATGGGGGAGATTATTAGACCCATTCGCACATTTTACCCGGTTAGGCGATAACTTTAGCGAATGATATAACTTTATGTAAAATACAATTTATTCAAGAGCCGAACAAGTGTACATATAATAGGTTTTGCGCGTAAAAACAATTGGTAATCCAAAATATTGACAACAGCGTTTTCTGTATTATATTTTAACACTGCAACCTCCAAACAACCTCCCATTAATTTCGGCAACGCTCAAATCCAATAGTGAATGTGCGAATCTATCTCATTTTAGTGTGATGTATCACCTATGTAATGTGCCAATAAAACGGTCACAATAACAGAACACAAAACACATTTTATACACATATTTATTTCGATTGCATTAGCTTGATGATGACAATAAAATTTACGCAATTCCATTACGATAAGCCGGGAGCGGACGGGTCGACGGCTGGACATTGTAAAACCCGCCCCAACAATTGGTAAAGTGTATTTCAATAGACAAGGACAAAATAATTAAGAGCATGTAAGAGCGGCGCTGGCATAATGGCTCGCAGGTCGGCCTCGTTAGCGATTACCGAGTACGATGCCCAGTGCCGACTTTGTCTGAATTATATAGGTACTCGAATATAAGTTGTATACTAACCGACGCTCTTACGATGAGGAAAAACATCGCGAGAAAACATGCAATTCATACGACTGTAATATGTAACCGTTATCCAATCTGGTGAATTTGTACAATTTGCCAATTTTTGTCCATATTCGTTCTCGTTGCATCTCTACGAATTGATTTTGCATCAGAACGAAAAAAATGTAGGCTTCACATTTTGTAAGTCTCGACAGGCAACAGGTAAAAGTGTATTACTCACGTATTGCAGCAACTCGTTGGGCGCCATTCCGGAGACGATCACCAGGTATCGGATGATAACCTTGAGGTTGTTCGGCCAGCAGGCGCACAGCGTGGACCACAGCTCCTCGATCTCCTTCGGGTGTTTGTCGGAGAACTAGACAGACATAGTATAACATGTTATAACAAATACATCTAGCGACAGATGCCGAAAATTTGTCATAATAAACATGACTACTGTCATAATAGGTGGGAAAATAGTTTTTTAGAAAACTATGACTAGTCACTATTCCTGCACGCGGTCCCCCTGCTGGCAGACGGACGAGGCTCTGGCGAATTGGCTTTTCCCTAAGGGGTTGTGCGGGTCGGATGGGAGTCGACGCACGTAAAAATCCAAAACCCCACAAAATTCATGGCAAGTCAGATACTTGGGATCTGTGCATAGCTCAACCGTGGACATCGACGTCAAGGCCCGAATATCCGCTGCTTGGGCCAAATGGCGGGAGGTAACAGGTGTCATTTGTGACCCTAAAATGCCGATAAAGTTGAAGGGAAAGTCTAGAAGACCATCATTAGACCTGCTCTCCTTTACGGTAGCGAGACTTGTCCCCTATTAGAGCGACACAAGCAGGAGCTGCGCGTCACAGAAATGAAGATGCTGCGGTGGATGTGTGGAGTTTCACGGAAGGATCGAGTTCGAAACGCCCACATTCGGGGTAGCCTTGGCGTCCGTAACAACGCAGATAAGCTGTAAGAGTGCCGCTTTCGATGGTATGGCCACGTCTTGCGCAGACCGGCAAGTTATATGGGGAACAAGTGTCTGGCCATACCGCCCCCACCGGGCACGGGAAGAAGAGGCCGGCCCAAGAAGCGATGGCTTGACGTAGTCAAGAACGATATGCGTGCCAATAAGCTCACCACTAGGGATGCCGAAGACCGAGCGAGGTGGGCCAAGTTTAGCAGGAAGGCGGACCCTGAGCCCTCGCGTTTTTTTATAAATGTCGTACAGCAGGCAAACAGGCAAGCGGGCCATGCTGGAAAGTGGTGACCACTGCCTATAGACATTAGCAACACCAAGACTATCGCCAATGCGTTGCCCACCCCAATAACACGTTGCTCTAGCAGCAAAAAAGCAAATGCCACTCCACTGCCAAAGCCACGGTTCCCCAAATCCCCACCCCATGGAGCAATGGAAACCTTACTCACCGGCAGAAACACAACACTTTTTAAAAGAGTATTGTTTAGCTGCGGTATTCTGTAAGTCTGATTCTAACATCAATAAAAGGCCGAACAAAATCCATTACAAAATGATTTTCCAACAGAGGGGCAAACGAATAAAAACTGTTGTCTAACAGCAATCGATTATCTATGTCGATTTAATTTTGTTCATGTCGTTTTAATAAGTATAAATACATCTAAACATAGCTGTATTCCTTAGATGTTATTTCCGGTGCAGACGTTTGCCCCCAAGTTGTGACCGCAAGTTGGAGGAAGTTGTAGCCGCAAGTCAGAGGAGGTCCGGCAAACCAATTAGGGCATTCGTAACTAGAAATGTTTGCTCAACCCCTCACGAAGCGAAGCCACTGCCAATGCAGTTCATTTTATATTATTGGAAAGATAAGTGTTTATTGAAAAATATTAATCTGACAACCACCACGGTCCATAAATATATAGTGTGAGTTTAAATTAATTCTTGACACCAAAGGGTATGTAATCTGACAATCACCATGGTCCGTAAATATATAGTGTGAGTTTAAATTAATTTTTGACACCAAAGGGTATGCATGTGTCACGAGACAATAAACAACTTCTACTACGGCACCAAAACTGAAATCAAAATTGTAAATTAATTCTGCTAAAAGTTATGAAACAGCTGAATTTTTCACGATTTCAGCGTAACAGCAAAAATTGTTTTCAGTTCTCCAGCGCGAAGGACGCGTTTGCTGCACGAAAACTCGCAGCAAAAACGTGAACGAGGAAAACTGATTTGAATGTCGAGCACGTTCAGAAACTTATTTTGGCCTAGTAATTTAATTCCATGGAAAAAGCGTATGTAGGAAAATGACGATTTAAAATAAAGAGTTAGGAAAATGTCAAGTTTAAAAAAGGATTAGCATAAGAAAATTACGAAGTCGTTCGAATTGAATGAAATCTTGTATCATTAGGCACAGCATTTCGTGTATCATTTATTACTATATAGTTTATAAATTATACTATTTATTAACTATATTTAAATACGTCATATTAAAAATAAATACTAATGAACATTAATATCGCTTACTTAAAGATATAATATTTTGTTTAAAAAAATGTCAAGCAGCAGTCTCCGAATGCAATATGTAATAAAAAATACATTTATAAACAGAAAGGCGCAACAAAAAGGTTTTACAACAATATTCCAATTATTATCTGTGATTATGGCGGATTTTAGGAGAGGTGAGAAATTGTGTGTTATACACGAGAGCAAATATTTTATGTGCTTTTAAATCTACTTTGCCAGCAAAGTGTCGTGATTTAAAAGTGTGTAGAGGCACTCGCAACAAAAAATAAGTTTACTCTTTTGTATATTACATAGCAATTGTTAGCACGAGCACATGCAAACCTCTTGGTATCAATGTTTAATTTAAAGTCTCCCAAATTTTTTTATTTCGTGCCAATAACTTTAGCTCTTTTGCTACATACATACATGAGGCCTTTTTCCCGTAGCGGTAGGCGAGACCACATTGTTCCACTTCCTACGGTCCAGACAAATCTTTCTTGGTTTTTAAGGTAGGTAGGAATTTCTTTAAAATACCTCCGTTTTGATCGTGATTGAACATATTCCTTTCCATCGCTAAGATTCCCTTGGGTCATACATATATTTCGTTACTCTCATGTCATTCATTCTGTCTGCATGGCCAAACCAAATCAGCATTCCCTCCTCTACCCTAGCTACTACATCTTGTTACACTTTTGCAAATTAGATTTTATTCCGTATTTCATCTTTGAATTATTAGCATTTTAATTACTTTCTCTTCGTAATAGCTCCTGTCGCAAATTATTAGCTATTGTTTGCTGCCTCATATTATTTCGCATAATATACACTTTCGCAAAATATGCACTTTACTTCACCCGCTTTCGCTCTCATGTCTACTGCATTTAAACTATTTGGATGCTTCTGCCCAATCAAACTTTAGTTTCCAAACATTAATAAACGACATTCGATTTAATAATTGGCTACCGAGACGTTAAAGCCACAAGGCATGCGTACACAGTTAATAACGCTAGCCCCAGAGCCGACCCCTGATTGGTACACTATTCCTCCATAGTTACAGACAGGCGGGAGTTAATAGCCGGCCGTCTGATGGTCGTCAGATTACGAGTAAATCCGGGTTGGCGCAGTAGGGGTTTAAATTTGCAGAGTGTATTGCGTTGGCCGCCACAAGGCCACGTGTGACGGATGGGGTAAATATAGGCGTGTGGTGACGACATTGACTTTACTCGTATCATACAAAGGAATCATAATAAAGCGGGGATGGTTTTATTACTATGGGTTCCTTCTCGTCGCTACGGGCGCGACGGTAGTTTTCCAATTTGGATGCGCTGGCTGAGTATTCTCGCAATAACAATGCACGAATACGATTTCACAAAAAGTTGAAGACGACTACCAGTAATGAAAAAACATTATTATTTTATAAGATTTCTTTATGATCTTGACTCTGAGTCGGTTTTATTTAAGGATCCAGATACGGGCTGATGCCAAGTATTCTGGTTCCGATGTGTCAGTCTGGTGACTTTATATGTTTTGTTTTGTGATTTCGTGACTATCTTGGAGTGTGAGCGAGATTGGGTTGAGGAAACGCCGAACTATGGAGCATAAATAGGTTTTTAAGTTGTTGTGAAGTTGTCAAGCGTTGACAAACCATACATCGATGCCATGATGGCGAAGATTTTATTTCTATTTGCTGCCCACGAAAAAGACTGGCTGTGATAAATTTTAAATTGATTGACGTCTATAGATAAATAAAGGCAGACTGATGTCTGGGAGTCTGAAGTTTGGAAGTGAAAAAATATGAAGGTGACTAATTTACAAAAATGTATATTATTTGAAAATAACCAGTATTATTGCTCAACAGAAGCTGAGGAGTGGGCACAGTTATCCCAGCCTTCGAACTAGAACGTGGATCAGTATTATAACCCAAGGCTGGATTTAAGTGTGTTCAGTGATCCTGTCTGGGCTAAGGTTATGTGGAGTAGACTCTTTTTGCAACTTTTGTGCTTTACTTAGACTATTTTTTAAATTCGCTGTACGTAACTAGTTTCCGGGCTAAAAGAATTAGAACCCATTACCTTGAATAACCGTGTTTTTTTTATTAACTGAACCTGGCACTGTTCGTGGGACAGTGCTATGTTAAATTTGTAGGCATAGATTTTAATTTCTGGATCACGTCTACAAAATTTCATTGGCTTTAATAGAGTAATATTGAAAATACGATCAAACTACGTTTGTATGGAGCGCGCTCGGGGAGCATTCCTCATAACTAGTGTCTTTTGTTGGAAATCTTAGGCACCCAGCGCCGCGCTCGGATATACTCCGGTCGGTTTAAATGGTTCCTTAGTTAATAGCTCTAGTAAATGTGCATCCTAGAATAGTTCTGTAATAGGATGCTGATATGAAATTATACCGTCTATTCGATAATTTCGCGCCTTTCTCTCTAGGCTAGGCTCGGCACGTGGATTTTTCGAATAACAACAAATAAAATAAATAGGTATACAAATAAAATTAAAAAGGAAACATTTATTCCAGGCGCTGAACCCATAAAATTCATTACAAATATTTAATTAAATGCTACTTATATGCAAGCAGTCAGTTTTATTTAAATAGAAAGAAGGTAAAAAGTCCATTTTGACCTATCATTTATTTGTCCTCTATGGACTCCGAAACGGCTGAACAGATTTTGATGAAATTTTATTGAGTCGCCCTCAAAGGTTAAGGGGTAGGTTAGGGCAGAGCAGGGTAAGATAAAGTATGTTACCTTGGGGTGGGGTAATGTAGGTATAGGATTGGGGGGTGGGGCAGGGTAGGGTAGGGAAGGGCAGAGAAGTGCAGGGGGAGGACAGAGTAGGTTAGGGTAGAACTCCACGCGAGCGAAGTCGGGCAGCTAGTCTAAAACTACTATTATAAAGTACATAATTTAAAACATTGCAGGCACTATACACATTATGCGTAATATTTCATTATTACAACGCTGTAAATTCAAGCGGGAGTGTGTTCCGATATCTACATTATTGAATTTTAATCAATAATTAGTCCTGAACGCTAAATTGGATATCAAGTGCTGCGCGCACCAGTGACGATTAGACTGATACATTAGTGTGTGATTAGGTTGATATGGAGAGTATGTTCTATTGTTCGCTCCTCGTCGAGCGTCGATAGTGTCCCTCGGGAGGTAATATGGTGGGCTCTGAGATCAAAGTCTGTGCAACACACTGTAGGCCATACTAATCCCTTCCAGATTTCTGTAGGTGAACCTACCAGGGTTCAGTGCTGAACCCTTACTTGTTTTGAGTTGTGCTCGATATCCTCTTAGTGGAAATTCTGGACGCGCCTCTTTGGCTTATGAAATACGCTGATTACATTGCACTTCTGAGCAAGCTTAGGCAGGATCTTGAGACCAAAGTAAACATGTCGAAGAAAGTTATAGAAAACGGCGGTTTGAAGAGCCCTTACGACGTGAGCGTGCTGAAGACCGGGCAAAGTGGAGAAGAAAAAATAGGAAAGCGAACCCTAGTAGAAGCCGTTTGGTTGTTGATCAGTGATTGTAGGGCCCCCAATCACTTGATCTCCCTACTGACTGGTAATCAGAATTGGATTCTCCCAAAAGCGTTGTACGGGCGAGTTTGTAGTCGCCGCACGGGTGAGAATACCGTGCAAAACGCAGGAGGAAGAGTGCGAAAGCGAAACTGACACAAGCCAGGTATAACAGCTAGGATGATGACGATGATTAGTATTTAACAATTTATTGCACACAATATATAGTATACAGAAATTACAAAATTAAAGACGACACAACAGACATTAGTTATTTCTAAGAAGAAATCTCTTCCAGCAGGCCTATAGAAGAGAGACATGGTAGAGTATAGGGGATGAGACGTGCGAAATAGTAAAAAAAATTTATTAATATACTACATAAATTATAAATGAGATACTAAATACACACAATAGTACACATACATATATACATAATAAAATATAAAATATATACAGGTATTGTAGAACATTCAGGCACATAAGGAAAGGTAATGTTCCTTAATTAGTGTTGGAGTCCCTTGATATCGTATAATACTAGTTTTATTATTATTTATGATTAGTTGTTGGTTATGCCCGCCCTGAAGGGTGGAATGTTTAGCGCTTAGAGCATAGCTAGCATAGCTAGCCTTACTAGCTAGTCGCCTAGCGGGTAGCGAGTACCGAAGGCGCCAAGCGGCATGCTGCAAATATTATGTATATAACGTTCGTTTTACTTCATTAAAACCTAGGCGACTAGCTAGATTCAACAGTCAAAGAAGCCATAGCCTCACTCCGTTCAATTTCACTGACCTTTGCTGTAATGTAGAACAGGTTGTTGAGCACCATCTCGGTCGCCTCCGCGGAGCCCAGCCCCTCCCGCCGCCCGCCGCGGCCGGCCTCCGCTGCATAGTACTGTAGCAATGAAGGAAATATTTAGCAGGGTGAAGGGTCGCCGCTCACCACTACAACTCGACCTACTGACTCCACCGAGTAATACCTAGCCAATATTGAAGTTTTCATCGTGATATAAATGTTTCCTTTTACGATGGACGTCGTATTTACGATAGCTCATTATCGATTCGGCTTTGCAGCCGTGCTTATTAACCTAGATTGTGTGATATTTCCGACTTTAAGCAGAAAATAGTCAAGCAGTTCGGATATTTTATTATTCATTTAACAGATAAATAAAATTAAATTCAGACGAACAAGTTGTATTGATCCAATTTGTCACATAACGAATCTGAGTTTTGTAATAACTAACAGATCTGCTCACGGGAGGGGTCTATAGTGCGCCCCGATAAAGACTAGTGGCAACAAGCGTTTAGTAATGACCTCGGACATTCCCTCGGACTCCTACTTTCCAGGGTGTGCCCCTACAAATAAGTGATAGCCTCCGCCTGCTGGGCATGGAAGTGTCTTCCAAGCTGGACTTTGGTGGGTATATCGAGTCCATAGCTAAAACTACTGCCAAAAATTAGGCATCCTCTCTAGGGCAAGGCGGTATTTCTCATCTGAGTTGCTACTATATAAAGCCCAAATTCGACCTTGCATGGAATACTGCTGTCACCTATGGGACGGACCTGCCAAGATCTATCTGGCTGCTCTGGATTCGGTTGATAGACGCGCCAAGAAACTGATAGACAATCCCCCATTGGTGCAGGAAAATCTACAGGAACTGGATCACCGTCGCAAAGTGGCATCTCTGGCGGTTTTCTACAGACTACACTTTGGGGAATGTGCGACAGAATTACACGAGTAAGTTCCATCAGCCCCATTCCATCTTCGGGGCTCCAGGTGTAGATCAGCGTATCATCCCTATATTATCGACATTCCACCTACACGAAAATATTGCGAACGGCAAGGGAATGGAACTCGCTGCCTGCACATGCTTTCCCTGAGCGCTACAACTTGGGTCTCTTTAAGACAAGAGTGAATAGGTAACTTAATAGACAGGTATGTGCCAACGTAGACTGGTGACATGGCAGTCAAATACCTGTCCATGTCATTAAAAAAAAACAAAAACAAATAAGGGCGAATGTAATCTTGTCGAGTTACGGGCAAAGAAGACAGAGCCCGGGCCCCGGCCACAACAGCATCTCGATTGAATAAATACGCCTGTCACGTCACTCTTACCTACACGCCGGAACAGGATCGGGGTTGCTGCGTAATGTTTTCAATTAAGCAAATGACGGACGAACACCAGACTCGTTAAATCTCTCCATTGCCGATGGCCGCTCTATAAGGATTATTCATCAGGCATATTGATTTCAGATCGTCCACAGGCGATTACAAATTGTGTGAACGCTATTATACAAGGGCGTTAACACAGCTTCGAAATAATTGGGCCTACCATCTTGTAACTCATTAAAATCTGGCACGTAAAGCAGTAACTGTGTTACACATAACCATGATAGGTAATGTGTGAAGAAAGAAAATGTATCTTTGAGTGAGCAAGTATAATTATTTTCCTCCTTTACCTTCAGTTAAATAACGCTTTCAAAGGCTTCATTCACTGTATCTTCCCAAAGTGTGATCAATGTCGATTAACAAATTGAATTTATTTTGTAAAATTATTGAGAATTTCTATAGGAAAAGGTATTTTAGAATAGTAAGTAAGTAAAAAAATCTTTACTAGCTAAAATTTTTCCTCGTGTAAGATGAGCGACCTAACAAACATAGGAAATATCCATTTAACCCAATGAACTTAATCGTTTAGCGCTGCAATTTCCTAATATTATTGTTTATTTTGTTTAATAGGTCGCCATCACTATTACCGGGTGGACATGTTACGGATATTACGGAAAATAGTTTACCCAGATCCGGTTACCTCAATCTAGTTACTTTGGAGCGGAGGCTTTTGCTAGAAAATAACGTAAAGTGCTTTTCCCATCGACTATATGTGGTTACAGATGTTACTTTTATTACCACAATGAATATAATCCTGAGCATTTTATTTATAGCATAGACTATTAATATTGAAATGAAAAGGTCACATTAGTCTTTGTTGTACAATATAAAACACAAAATGGGATGAACCCATAAATAAAATATACGCAAGTAATAAGTTATAGGAACGTGTCTCACGTTAAAGGGTTTCGCGAATTGTATGTCCTTATTGCGATACTGTGTTCTTAGTACCTATAAAGACAGGCATATTATTCCAGTGACAGTTGGAGGGGCTACACTGGAAATTGCTGACGACTGTACATTACCCAGTACAAATAGAACTCGTAGCTCCAATTTCGAGCAAAATGACAATCGACAAATCTATCGGTTGGGAAGCGTTCAAGACGAAGGTCTATGACCAATGTGTGTTACCAGTGATAACCAGTGATACTGAACGGAGACGTGGTCGCCCACTGTGGGCCTTACAAGAGAGCTCATTATCTTCAAAAGGGCAATGGAAAAGGGCTATTGCACGGAATCTCATTTCGCGATCGATCCGCACGCGAACCAAGGGCACCGACATAGCTCGAATGACACATAGCTCGCAGTACAGTACATATGGCCGATGGGGCAGTAAAATTCTCGAGTGGTGACCGCGTACCGGAAGACACAGCCTGCGTAGCCCCACCTCTCACAAGGTGACCCGACGACCTGGTAAATATAGCAGGTACCAGATCATGCGGAAAGCACAGGTCCAGTCTTTGCGGAGACCTCTGGGGGAGGCGTACGCCTAGCAGTGGGCGTCTTTCGGCTGATATGATTATGACAGGTAGGTATGGATAAACCTTCACACCGACGGTATCCCTACAACGACCGCTTCGCTCATTACTTCTGGAGCTTCTCTAAGCCGGACATTTTAATCCTCAATATATAGTTGAACCTTAGCCACCGTGTTCGCTTACCTGTATGTAGGACAATGGGTTGGCGGGTTGCACGTTAGGGTCCACCAGCTCGATGTTGACCAGCCACGGCAGCAGGTACTGCAGCAACAGCTGCCGCACCTCAGTGCGCGCCGTCTGGAACCGCGCCGTTATCTCTGTAGACAAATATGAGGGTCAGGAAACTACTTTACGCACGGATTTGTAAATAAAACAGTATACATTAAAGGGTTAAGTAGTTTCCTAAGTAAATATATACTCCGAGACCGTTCAACCAATCTCAGGGTCCCCAGCCGAAGAACTGGGTCAGCCTCGCCTCACCAACGGTATTAGGAGACACACCTAATGAGTGGTAGCGAGTTTGAACTTTCAGTTTACTAATAAGGCTTGTTTCAACTTTATTTATGGACAAGAATAATAAATAAGTAAGACGGTGGTACCAAACCCAGCCCACTGCAAAGTAACAATTCTTACACGATCTCTCAATACATTAGATTTTCCTAAATGAGTACCGCGATTAAAGATGAAAGAATTTCGCTCAGACCCAATGAAAGAGGAAAAAGAATCAAGTCTAAGAATTGCAAATGACGCAATACCGGAGCGTTTTAAGGTTTTCTCAAAGAAAGTGACAATGAATTTTTTTGCATGCTTTTGGATAGAATTCAGGTCACGTCCGACCGATGGTCCATTTCTGGCGAAGCCGATTCATCGGCTATCGCCTTAACCTTCGGCAGGCGCGGATCCAGGGGGGGGGGCAATGGGTGCAATTGCCCCCCCATCCCCCAGCCCCGATTCTATAATTCAAAATTTCGAGTTCGCTTCGCTCGCTCATTCATAAGTTTCAGATACTATTTTATCATTCACCTAGCTCGTTGCGGTTAATTATTCATTTATTTCCTTAAATTACTATTGCGAGGATCACCCATTGCTGTAAAGACCAAAAATGTTTAAAATAGCGAGCTCGCTCCGCTAGATCATTAATTTAATGACCACCTAAAGCTTTTATAATCCAAAATATCACAAGTTACAAGCTCACTCCGCTCGCTCATTCATTTACTCCAGCTTTTAAGACTTCAAATGTAAAAAAATTTGAGCTCACTCCGGTCGCTCATTCATTGATCACCGCAGCTTTTAAGACCCAAAATGTCAAAAATTTCGAGCTCGCTTCGCTCGCGGACACATTCGTTGTTCTCTACCAGGTTTTAAAACCTACAATTTCCGAGCTCGCTCCGCTCGCTTATTCATTTATTGTTCACCATACTAAAAAGGGCAAACGTTGTTTTTACTCACGGCGCTCGCTCACTAAGTAGAGAATACCTATAATTATGACTTTGCCCCCCCCCCCCCCCTCTTAAAAGCTCGAAGAAATTATGTTCAAGATTGGCTACAAGGTACAATTAATAATAAAGATGATTGTAAAACTGAAGGTTTATATTGCGTGTTCAATATAGAAAGGTAATTTATCAATTAGAAAGGTAAATCATTTAGAGATAATTTAAAAAATTACCTTTCAAATTTATTTTTTCGTTCAATTTCGACGATACCTTTGACTTCGGCCGGGTTTCGTAAAATTGTTTTTGTAAAATTTCAATCACACAAACAGAAAAATAATCGTACTCCGTGAATATTTATACGACTCCCGATAAGTTCAAAAACCGTAATCATTTTTATAAATGCCCAACGCTAGTTATCGGTCGGTAAATAATTGAACCTGAGGAAAGTACTGTGCCTACGATGACAAAAAAGTTAATGAATATGCTCATTTAGGTGGTTCGTATTTCGTCGTTCTATTTGGCAGTAGGTATTAAACGTACATCATAAGCTAAAAACGTATTGAATTACGTGATTCGTGTATAAAATATGTTTAGCAACCGTGTTGGATGACAATATTGGGTTTGATGCTCCAAATGTGTTATGGCAAAAGGAATATTGTAAGCTACTTAAAACTGTATATTATAAATTCTACCTCAAAATATTAATTTCAATAAAATGCATGTTTTAGATTTTAAACAACGGGGATTAAGATAAAAACATATAAAGCTAAGCGAATGTAAGTATACAAGAGTATAAAATCATCTCGCGCACGAGGGCCCAGGGTCTGCCGTGACCATGATCCAGGATTTGGCAGGTCAGGTAATTACAGTTATGCGACTGCCATCTGACCTCCATGACCCTGCTACCAGGGGAACCTGACCAGATTGGATCATGGTTACACATCCAGTCGCCTAAATGTGCAGGTTTCATTACGATGTTTTCCCTCACCGTAAGAGCATCGGTTAGTATTCAACTAATGTACATAACTCAGAAAACAGTCATTGGTACATGGCCGGAGCGGGATTCGAACCCGGGACCTCTGGCTAACGAGTCAGGTACTCTAACCGCTCGGTCACCGACGCTCTTAAGTATATTAGAGTATAAATCTATAAAAATGCTAAATACTATATATCTATCTCATCAAGTTACCAATATAAACTACCAAGAGACAGATTGCAATGGTACATCAGTACTAGACTGAATCATAAAGTCAGTCTTCGTAGCCTTTAATAAGAGACTCCTTTGACAACAGCAAGATTGCGGGGGAACCGAAATTCAAATACTCGGCACAAACTTCTATAGCCCGGCACAAACCAACAGTAATAAAGTGAATATCGGAGATACCTGAATTTACGTAGTAGTGGCGGCGGCGCTGGAACTGCAAATTTAATTTAGGCGCTCGAAAACCGATACGCGGAGGAGGCTTCAACGGGAATGTGCATTACATCCTAACAGGATGTTATACATCTTAACAAGATGTAAGATGTATAACATTCTTATTAGCATATTACACAGGAGAGGAGCGTCGGTGGCCTAGTGGTAAAGCTAACCGACTCGTAACCGAGAGGTACCGGGTTCGAATCCCACTGTCTTTTCTGATTTATGTACGTTAGTTGAACTGTAACCGATGCTATTACGGTAAGGGAAAACACCGTGATGAAACCTGCACATTCAGGCGACTGAAATTGTAACCATTATCGAATCTGGTCAGGTTCCCCTGGTAGCAGGGTCACGGAGGTCAGATGACAGTCGCTCCACTGTAATTACCTGGTCTGCCTAATCCTGGATCACGGTCAAAGCGGACCCCGGGCCTTCTTGAGCGAGAGCATAAGCGGAACATTAACGCAAAGATGATTTATTACACAAAAAAAACCCCACACTATAATCTAGACTAATTACAATTAGTTCGACCTTTATCACACACATCATATCAGGCATAAAGTCATAACATATGCAGAACAATGACATCAATTTACATAATGATAGCATATGATTATGAAAATTGTAGGCTCACTTAGACTACTGAATGAGGACGTTGCATCATGCAGGTGTATCTCTTGTACGGCCGAACAAATGACAGCCTTACATTTTTTATTGCATGCAATCACCATGATTGAATATCGACCATTGATATTGACGTATTAGTTTTCCGAGCGCCAGAATACGAAACGAGAGCGAATGTCGACAAGCAATGTTATAAAAACGGAAAAGTTAATAACAACCAGACTGAAGTAAGTAAATATGTCGGTATATAAGGCAATTTTACTTTAATTTAAACTTGAAAGCAGGAAGGACCCCATATTAGTATTCGTAATGTAGAATGGGACCCTCCTGGGTGCATTATTGCAATACGATATGAAGGAAAATGAAGTCAGCGCAATTTCAGGCATGAGACATTTTCTCTCAGTCCCCATAGTGCTCTTCGTTTCTGTTATACTTTGCCTTAGATCAATTTTCCATTAATTCTGCGATCAGTCTATACTAGTAGGTATTATCAAGAGAAAAGATACGATTGATTGTCGGTTTATTTGATTTTTAAAATGATTTCACCAAGACAGCTACATTATCAGAGAGTTACGTCGGGTCCGGATCTGGAACGTAGTAACCGAGTTTTACGTGGACGATGTCGCGAACCAAAAACTAGTTCAATTCAAAATTGATGGTTTTTGCTTACAAAATTGAAGCAAAACTAGTGACCCACATGGTGTGAGTTCACATCTGCTCTATTGTTTTGGCGTATTGATGAGGTATGTAAAAGTGCTTTGTTTAGATCCTTCGAAAACTTATCCGAAACAAGATATACATGCAAACTAAATGCAGTAATCGTAATGTTACGAGCGAGAGTTGCCGATTTTCAGTGAGTGTTCTGTTGAGTGGGTTGTCTACTCGTTTGCCTCTGATTTACAGAGAATAGTTTAGTTTAGCAAGACAAACAATTGTAGATGTTACCGGATAAACTCTAAAATTCGTTTGTGACGATTAGCGTAGCTGAAATAAGATTCGTCTGATACAGACGCCATCCTCTTCAGCCCATGCACTGCGCAGACGGGAATATATAATAACCTTTAACCTTGGCAGTCGAGTTGCTCGTTTTATGGTCTACGGATGTTCTGGGCCTCAACTCCACTACTTTACTTATGGCTTTATTGAACTGTAATTGGATCGCTATCGCAGCTCAATGGCAGTTTGACACGTTTTAGGTATTCTGAATGAATTGTATTTGGGTTTGAATTTGCGAAAGAATTGTATATGGGTCGCAAGCGCAGCTGAATGGCAGTTTTACGACTTTTTGGTATTCTGCTACAATTAAAACAGCCGTTGAGTTGAGTAAATTAGCGGACTCGAGACCCTGTTGGCCTGATATCAAATTGTCGCTGTCGTGAATGAATGTACCTCGTCTAGCCTATCCAAAACCAATAAATAATTAATATTATGTTAATACTGTGCTGCGGTATTTACATAAATTTATAAAAGGTAGGCACTGTATAATTTCAAGAGATGAGTCTCAGAGTTTCCAAGTAATGATTCATGATTTGGCATTGGCACTAATCCTAAGTTAACCCAATTAAAAAAATAATTGCTGCCCTAAAATTTTTGCGGATTATCCTACTTAATTTTTGTAATAAAATGAAGAATTTTTCTCTCGAATCTCGGCAAAAATATTAATAACCTAAATTCGGCTTTAAATTATCAGCCTGAATTCCTCCTTCAAAAACTCTACAAATGACAGTTCTGCGTTCCCTTCCCATGGCTATCCCACGCGGTCGTCCGCCACCCTCGCGGACTCTAGAGATCAACTCTTTGTAGAGGTTATCTGCCACGCAATCACCCCTTTCCATATCGGCGTCGCCCTATACCTATCGAGCGTTTTAGATTGACTTACGAGAAAATTTGTAGGTATAATACTCAACACAATATTAAACGACCTGAATGGTTCAGTTGATTAACATGCTGGTCTGCCACGCAGATGTCCCGGATTCGATACCCGACCGAGCAGAAATTGAAACGATGAATTTTAGTTTCAGTTACGGGTCTGGGTGTAGTATATATAACAATTATGTATTTTCTTAAATCCAAATGGCAAATCCTTTCACCACGATGGACTTAAACATGAGTGTAAGGGGGAGTTAAGTCCATCGACCAGATAAGATGTATTTTAAAATTAATGTAGTTTATTAGTTATCTAATACCCATAACACAAGCTTTGCTTACTTTGGGGCTAGACGGCGCTGTGTGAATTTGTCCAAGCATATTAATTTATTTTAAATAAGATTAGCATCCGTCTACATATGGCCTGGTGGTAGAATAGGATATAAAACTTCCTTCGATAAAGTGGACGTTCTGATACAATGAACATTTGATATAGTGTACCTAAAGGCTACTGTCGTATAAGGCGATGTCGTACAAGGGCTATCGAAATCAGAACTACGTAGATCAGAATATAGACAATATTTTAGTTAGTGAATTTGTTGAAGGTCTCTGCGAAATCAAGTCTAGCTGTGACTGTCGAATCGCGAGGAAACTCCAATATTGTTTCATCCAGATTCGTATTGACTGTGCGCGAGCAAACGATGAGAACTAGTTTCCCGAGAAATGTCCGGTAGACATTTCAATGACCTGGATTCAATCCGACCGAGTTTTCGGCCGAGTAGATTCTGTTACGGGTCTGCGTGTAGTATGTATAATAAGTATGTATTAAATAAAGTAAAGAAGTAGTTGATTAGTTATCTAACACCCACAACACAAGTAAACAAGAAGTACAGTGTAAGAAACAGGAAGGATAAGAAAGTGGCTCGCTGGATGTTCAAACCATTGGGAACTCTAAGCCGACACTGCCGTAACATAGACGCCCAGTCTCTACAAACGGTTGAAATCCCATACAAATATATGAGCCGTTCTGAATTATAGACCGGACATCTAAACATCAAAGCAAAATTTATATCGATGCGACATTGCATAAAAGCAATTCGCAAACCGGGTCACGAGATGGCAGTCACTCCACTGTAATTATCAAATCTGCCAAATCCTGGTTCATGATTCATGACCCTGGATAAACAGCGGGACTGTTTGAAGAATACAAGAGGGTGAAGGGGGAAGGGGAGGGGTAGGTAGCCGGTTTTAGATTCAGCGGGGTCGATTTACTAAGAAAACATCGGTAACCAAAAAGTAATACGATTTGCTTGTAGACTCATAACAGAAACGACTTTTTCGAGATTTTGTCCGGTCTAAAAATATGTTCAACAGTGCACATTTCAAAAAAAAGACAATCCTTTATAAATGGGGTTTAAATCCATTACATATAGGTAATGTGACATATTAGAAATTACTTAAAACTGGAAATGGGCAAAGTTTGATATCATTCAATAGAAGTTTATATATTTATAGGAAATAAAGGAATTGGTTGGTTCTCAAATAATAATTAATGATGATCCAAAAGTCATAGAATAGAATAGAATACTTAGTTATTTGCAAAGAATATGGTGTACATTAAGTGCCTACAAATATTACTTAATGTTAAAAATTAATAGCGTTTAAAGTCTACAATAGAAACTGTCCGTGCCAATCCCAATCAATCCACTCAAAACCTCGGCCCGAGTCCCGTATAACATCCAAGAATGCTAAAAGCCGTGAGGCCTAAACCTATATCTGCTTATTGAGATTATACAGGCGTGAAGCGCCTCAATCTGCGTTAGGACGATAAAGCTTATAAATGGATTTGGCTTGGCACTCCGTAAACGGTTTCCAGTGAGCGACAATCTTGAAATTCAGCGTCCACCCTGATTAGAATAATCCTAACTAATGCCATACAAGTGAACGTACGCTTGTTTATTTATCACAGGCCGAACGGGGCATCTAATTATCTTACTAAGTATAAAAAAAATGCTTGGAGAATTCACACAGCGCCATCTAGCCCTTAAGTAAGTAAAGCTTGTGATATGGGTGCCAGAAAACTGATAAACCATTTATTTTTAAAAACATACTTAGATATTATTATACATATAACACACAGACCTGTAACAGAAATTTAAATTCTTATTTCAATTTGCGTCCGACCTGGGATCGGGCGCAAATTGCGTCTCTGCGTGGCAGACATGTTGACCAACCCAACAGTAGGTCATAGTTTTTGAAAATAAAAATAAAATTAGACATTTCTCTATAATCTATCGGGTCATCTGATGTAACTGATCTATACTATCCGAAATAAATGTCCGCCTGAGTGATTAGGTTCCCCGTGAATCCGTCTAACAGATCCCGTGCGGGTTAGTTAATCCGGTGCTCGTAGAACTAAGCCGTAATTTAACGCCATCGAGCTAGGGGCCAATCGAAATACCAGTCAAAGCTAGTTTGTAATCCCTGTGCATCAGCACGGTAACTACGTACGAACATGCACTCACACAGCTTCAAAGGGTCTGCTCAACGATATGTGAAATGAAACTCGCCCTACGCCACGTGGTACGGTTTATGTACACACCGAAATTGATTTCAAACATTTTCTTTCCTATTTCAGCTACAAATAGCGCGAATCGATAGTACAGACAAATAAGCAGTCCTAGAAAAAATTGACTAGAAATTTTTTATGCTACATTGAATACAACATTTCCACATTCCTCCGTCTACTACATAATAAACAAACATGGAGCTCTATCGGAATCCTGCTGAATGCAACGTTTATTACTACACCACTAGACAAATCAGATTGGCGACCTAGCCGTCTGTACATTATCTATATGGAAAAGAGGAAATGTTTGTATGTCATTAAGTTTGTGAGTTAGTATGTTGGAGTGGGATAATCTCCGAAACTAATTACTGAAACGATTTTGGAAATTCTCCCATTGATTGGTGATGACATTGGTTCTTAACAGAGGCTTATCTCACAAAAGTAAGTCAGGGAAATTGATGAACGTGCGTTTGCAATGCGCTCGGCAGTTTTGGATAAGAAAAGTAACTGAAACCAATGAATTTGCGAAAGAAGCGATATCAAAATTTTTGATATTTTGGTTTTAAAAGTTGGGTAGATCGCCAATACGAATGCGGGCGCAGTGAGCTAGGAATTTTTGGCCTTTGGCTTATAAAACAGCGCCTGTACTCAGGTAATATAAGTATTCACAGGTCCGCACAAAATAGGTCGGCGGTCCGGATATTATTGATATCGATAAACTGATTGTCGTCACAGGTGTGTTGAGATAAATATTATAATATAATAGATATTGATTAATAATAACCAATTCTAACCAAAAAAATTCTGCATTAAAATTTCTAACCTTTCCATGAATTTGTCAATGGAAAAGTTTCGGTAAAGACTAAAAATAAAAATCTTACTCCGCACAACCCATTAAATATTTTGGCTATTTGTTTACAGTACTTAACTATTGCCAGTCCACATATGACAATATCAAGGAACCACCGCTAAGAATTTCCGGTCTATCGATACCAGTTTCGTCCGGTTTCGTTGACTCACCTGAGAACATGGGCATGGTGAGCTCGGGGTGCAGCTGCGACAGTTGCCGCGAGAGATACAGCTGGGAGCGGCAGTATGTGGTACACAGCAGCGCGTCCAGGGTGCCGCGATCCTTCTCCGACCCTGGTGGACAAGATATAAACACATTGTTATTAAAGCTAAGACAAGTTAAAAATGATATCAGTCAGGAAAATGTCAAGGTTTATTAAGAACTAGTTTAAGAAAGTGACGAAGTCGTCCGGATTGTTTTCTAACACTAATTCTAGTTGTAGCTGTAAACCGTTCATATACCTATAGAACAATGTCAAAACAAGATAAGATTATTTTTTTAAATCAAAGTGCCCAACAAAGGTATTGCTCTACCAGTGTGTATTCACATCAATATACGTAGTTAAAATGATTATTCTAGTTGATAATCTAGGCCGTCCAATTAAAAAATAACACGAATAAGTTATTGTTACACTAAAATAAAATAACAATTCTAAGTGGTCATACAGGCATGCGGGCTGAGTGGGATGTACCTATTGACAAGCGAGTATTCCGTGCACCCCATGGGTAATCTTCTCAAGTTCAGACGGCAAGACTTCAAAGCGTAACGCCATGCGGCCATAGGGGATGAAAAAAAATAAAACAAAAAATTCAAAATTCAGTTCTCCGTTCTTTTGCATATCATTTTATTTCAGGCCCAAAAGGCGTTGTAATTAGACTGGGCATGATATGGGCATATACCTAATACAGTTCCAAAATAATATATATATCTCAAAGTAGATTTATTTCATATAAGAAACGCTTTGAAGTCAAGGAAAGTCAGCAAGTCCACTGCGCACAATGTATACTTTGCAGTACATTACACAAGGATAAGTGATTCAATTATTGTCCATCTTATGACTATGCATCGTAACATCCATCCTTGTGTATTTCTTCGAGGCAAGAGTATCTGCAATGTCGGCACGTAAACGACAGTCATTAATAACGGCTTCTCCTCGTATGATTACATAGATAAATAAACGAAGTGTAGCCTGTGGTGGGAATTAATGGGGTTGTACAAGTTGTGTTATATTTCTGATACAAAAATTACAATGTTTATTAAAAAGTCTTGCGTAGTTCATGCAAATAATAAATGCGAACACGTCAAGTGTTTATGGAAATGGCTGTTTCATTTGTTTTCCACAGCATTACCCAACTTGGCCGAGAGGAGGGCGCCCGGGCCTCCCTCGCAAAGGACCGAATATTTTGACTTAATTAATATTATTACTTATTTGCTGAAAGCCGAATATATTACTGCTACTGCAATTATACTTTTCCACGAGCATTCATTTATGAAAAAATGTTTTATCATGAGGAGATTTATACATACATAGCAAACGTCACGGATTCACATCTTTATAAAATTCATTTATCCAGTGTTAGTTGTACATCGTCCAAAATACATCACTAATATTTTTACAGTAATAGAGGAACCATGAATAATTATAATAAAGGTAAAGTTTTTACAAGCTTGGGCCTACCTTACTAGGTAAAGTTCACACCCCAAAAGCAAGTTTATGTCGCAAGTCGTGATGAAGAGCTGGTAGGCTAGCTTTAATTCAAACGCTGTCAAAAATGCAATGCCTTCTAAATAATTATCTAGCTAAAGCAAGACATAATAACGTGATATATCGAACTCACTAGTAACATTATCGTTTGGCCATTATCATTTCAAATGCACGTACTCGTATAAAACAGGTAAAACGTTGAAAGTTTTAACAATAGAATAGAGCGAAAACGTAGCGTTCACTATGATTGTATTCAAAGTATTTTGCCAGTTCAACAGCGGTACCCGGTACCCAATACAATGTCTAATCTCCCGTTAAATTAACAGAAATTCCTCTATAATTAAACATGGCTGAAAGGTAAAAGTTCATAGCAAATTATGGTGGGTACTACGCTGCAACGCATTTAAATATCTTTAAAGCCATTGATAATTAGATTATAATGAAATGTGTGTATAATCTTTTAATCTCTCCAACCAGTCAATTGTGTATTTCTAACATTGGGATCTCCAACTTGCGGTACCAGGCGGAGAGATTATGGCAAAACTATGGTAAATGCTCTAACCTAAATATCAATACGATTATTTTTAAAACTGATGTTAGAAACTTCTTAATTCAAACAATACAAATGCTAAAATCGGTGAAAGTGAGATAAAGAAAATAATGTTCTCCAAATACGATGTTATACTCCCCGATGACAGCCGCTAATATAGATCTATTAATTCCAATAGGGGTCAAGGCCAATTTGATAAGCGTCTACGCTCCACAGATCGCATGCAGCGACGCGGACAAGGCGATGTTCTGAAGTACTACGTGACAATCCGTTGCCGCAGGGTATTGTTGTAGACAAAGACCTGCAAACAGTACAGATCCCCTATACGTTCGCGTAGGCGAAGATGAGGTCAAGCGAATGGATCAGAGCACAAGAGAGCAAAATTATATTTTAATTATATTTTGAATCCAGACCGGAGCGAAGGTTTCTCTCTACGCGCTCGGGATTCTAAAGTAGAATCCGGAGCTGCGAGTGATTCAAATTAAGACGCCCGAGAAAAAAAAAACTTATCACCAAGACAAATTTTTGAGTGTCTGTAGAATTTCATACTCACGTCTCGATATACTGATGAAATTATTATAATTAATATTTCAAACGGGAACTCGTGAACAAAGAAAGGAATGTGATTCCTCCCCTATTCCTTTGCTTTTCATGCAGCACGGCTGTGGAATTCTCTTTTGCACAAAGTGCGGGATAGTCAGACGATTTATATTTAAAAAATAACGTTTAAAAGGATACTTTCTTTCCCAGGGTGCCTAGATGTAATTTAGTATATTCAATGCCTTTTTTTTATTAGTTATTATGGTATACGTTTATTCTATTTATATGGTACACTAATATAATAGGTATATAATTGAATGTATGTATTTAGTTATTGTGCACGTCTTATCTGCGTTTAACTATTATATCTTTCTTTTGTTGGCCTACTGGAAAATATTTCCTTTAGAGATAATTAGTGCCTGTTGTGTCGTAACTAATCTGTACTTTCTATTAAATAAATATTAAGAATATTCAAGGCCATAGCCAATTCGATTATAGTATAAGGGGAAACATGAGCCCATGAGGGTACAGCACAGTAACGGATGATAGATATTCAGTCTTGTCGAGAGCCCATGGCTGGTCGCTTGAACGAAGCTCTCAAAGCAATCTCCGATTGGGGTGAATCCAATCGTAGCATTTAACGCACCAAAACGTCCAAAACATAGGCAAGTGTTCGCCAAACGGAGCCCATTCCATCTAGCTCCAACTTTCCGGACGCCTTTAAGGCGTAAGAGTTAATAGTCTGTTTCTAGACAGGCATGCTCTAGTCGCATTGTCACTTACCACATGGCGATAAATGTCTGGATAGTCTAATAAAAACGAATTTAAACAGGTACATCGAGCATTGAGGGTGAAATAGGTACACAACAGAAAATTTTAGAAACGGCGCAAAATTTTAGTTATTCCAATTACAATTACATTTACACCGAAGCATATTTTCCTCGCAGAGGGGGATGAAAAGTATTGAGTAGCACCCGGTTGCAAATTATTTTTTCTCTCGGGCAGCGGCGTACTTTATATCCCTCGCTACGTTCTAAAATTCTACTTTAGAATCTAAAATCCTTATCCTCGCTTTGCATCCAAAATAACGCCCTCGCCTCAAAAATTTTAATTTGCTCTCTTGGGATACATACCTACAATCTACTACAATAATATTTTACAACTAGTGGACCCGGCGCGACTTCGTTCGCGTACACCTACTTTAACCCTACCCCTTTTTCTTGCTTATAAACCTTCCTCTCGAATCACTCTATCTATTGTTGAAAACCCCATAAAAACGGTTGCGTAGTTTAAAAGGTCTAAGCGTACTTACATTATGATAGGTAAACACGGACAGACGGCGGGAAGCGACTATGTTTTATACTATGTTTAGCTACAGTAATTAGTAAATATCTATGGAAACAAAGGACCATTGCGAAGCTTTTGCTAATTTTACAACTTTGTGTGCGCAGCTGAAATAATTTGCCGCGAGCGATGGACTCGTCTATAAATGAGCCTGGTTGCAAATCAATGCTCATGCATCTGTCCCACAGGTGGGGTAGGCAGACTAAGACTGTCTATGCTCACGTTATGTATTTCTTAATTTTGGTGAGCTTAGAAATATATGTCAAAAGGTAGATAGAGGGAGGACCAGGATATCTCGCTTTTGGTTATGACTTTTATTAATTAAAGTAGTTGGGACCTTAAATAAGCACATGACTGCGCGCTGTGGCGACTTTACATACAATTGTGCTTGTGCAATTTTCCCAATCACAATTTTTTTTATTAGAAAATTGATGGCAGTTATAAAAATAAGCCAATCCCTACAGGAAATTCATTCGGTATGTAGTTTTCGGAACGGTTAGTACCTAAGTCGTGTGACGTATCTATAAATTAGAAGAACTAGTATTAACTCATTTTTTTTAAATAATTTAAGTAATTCCCTTTTTTATGGTGTCGAAACGCCGTTTGTATTGCAATGGTTTAGAGTCTACTTAGTTTACCCAGGATTAAGTGTTGTGTGGTGTGTCAGATTGCGCGTGTGCAAGGGCCGCCCCTCCGGTGCAAGGCGGGGGCGCGGGGGCGTCCGGGCGGGCCGCCCCAGTGCATGTGCAGGCTCGCTTACTCGGCGGGAAAGTCACAAACCCGCAGGATGGCTCGTTGCCACTGCTCCAGTCGCAAGCGGACTGGCGCGGCGGCCGCACGCCGCGCCATGGCAATCTTGAACCCGAACTTTACGGACTACAACCGATCTCTTGCAATCAATTCTACTTTTGGAAACAGATCTGAAGTTTATGGTGCAAATAATATCTTCGACGTGCTCAATATCTATTATACCCCGGTATTGGTCGCTTTGGGCACAATTGGAAATTTAATTTCGATAACAGTTTTTTACGCGAGCAAACTACGCATTCAATCGACGAGCCACTACCTTTCCGCCTTGGCGGTTTCGGATACTATTTTTTTATTTCAACTGTTGCCGCCGTGGCTGAACGCGCTGGACATAACCGGGGTGTTTTACAGACCTTTGTTCTGTCAGGTCTTTGTGTATATGTCGTACGTGACGTGTTGCCTGAGCGCGTGGCTGGTGGTGGCGTTCACGGTGGAGCGGTTCGTGGCCGTGCTGTACCCGCTGCGGCGCAACGCGGTGTGCACGCCCAAGCGCGCGCGCTACGTGGTCTGCGGGCTCGCCGTCGCCGCACTCGTCCTCAACATACCCGTGCTCCGGTTCGCAATTCCCAAAAACGGAGACTGCAATATCGACTTAAACTACAAGGAGTATGCAGAGAAGTTCAACTTGATGGATACTTTGTTAGCGTTCACGGCACCCTTCTTCGTGATCGTGATCCTGAATACTAGCATTGTGGCGCTGGTCTACAGGCTGGCCAACGCAAGGGAGATAATGACCCGATCGCAGCTCGGGGGAATCAGCGCGCGAGCTGCTGCGGTAGCGAATCAGAGTGCGCGTTCTCAGCAGCGCATAACAAGAATGCTCCTGATCGTATCCTCGGTTTTCGTCATATTAAACCTGCCTGCCTATACCATGCGGATCCTGGCGTATGCCTACGACATGGTAAGCAAAATCTAAAATATTATAGTTTTATATATTATTCTTTTCAGCGCTATTGTTACCTTTATAAAGCGAATTTATTATGCTCATGATGCTATTCTGTGAATTTTTCATGTAAACTTTCAGTGTAACTTGTTGAGCGATGCGATTTATTTATTAAAAGTTAGGCGCAAAAGTGTAACGTTATGAAAAGTGATTTTATTTTAAAAACTTGCTAGACTAAGTTTTTATTCAGCTTCTACGTGAAATAAATTATTTCAATAATAGTATGGTCAAATAAATGTAAGGTTACACAGAAGTGTATGCGCAATTACACGACTTATTACGCAATTACGCACAAGGCGTGATTGCAGCCCGAGTCATACGCTACTCTAATCTATTTACTTCAAAAATCGGTTAAATGATCCTTTAAGAGTATGTGAGTTCAAAAACATTTAAACTAGGTATTCCACAAAACTTGCTCCCGCCCGCACAGTCGCTAAGACTGTGAAAGCGAGAAAACTGATACAAGATTACAGCCGGAGTGCACCACTTGTTGCCGAGTGCAGCGCCCCAGCGCTCCCGGGGCGATATTGGCTCGCTTGTTGCAGTTCCTATAAACTCAACAAGGAAATTGCTACGGTTGAAGTTCAGTTGCATGCCAAAAAGCAACAAGCTCGATTTTCCCTTGCAATGATATTGCGTTTGTTAACAGTCTCGACCTTAGTGACATTTTGGTTACACGGGAAAACTGATACAAAGCTTTCTTGGTCTGATCGGACAATTATAGTACGCTTGATTTAATCACGAGGGTATGTTTTGATTTCTGTTCACCTGTTGAGAACGAAACAATGTTTTCATTTAGAGCCGTTCAAGTCAAGGCGAGGCAAAGTCTTTGTTTTGCTTATAGACCAATTAACGAATGCATCATGAGGGGTGTAGAGTGAGATGAATGAATAAATAGTGCGCTGCCGAACATTTATATTCAGTGTAACTCACGACTCACACGTGAAAGGGCGGCGATTCTTGCGTGCGTTTATTAAGTTTGTCTACAGCAATCAATTCATGTAAAAATTTGTGTAATTTGGAAAATCACGGCAATCGTAGGAAAGAGGACGCCATAGGCCGTGGTATATGGTATATACGTGAGCACGCGGCGCGGTCAGTGTCAATGGTTAAAAATATAGCGAGTGTAGCGAGCTCGAAATGTTTTGAATTCTGGTTCAAAGAGCCATAGCGTACATAGGAAAAGAAACAAAGTTACGATTCTTTGTCATTTTGCTGCACAGCTGCCACCTCCCCGTCCTTTGCTGGCTACGCCCATGTCGCCCGTGACCGCTAACCTAATTCTATACACATCAGCAGTATTTCATTGTCATTTACGATGGTACATGCTAAGGAGTAATAATAAACGAATCTCTTGCGCCTCAAGGGAGCTTTTTGGGAAAATTAAACCATGCCAAGAGCTTTGCTATGCTTAATTTTACTGACGAGGGGGAGAGGGAGTTGAGATCGGCTAAAATACTGCTTACGTAATACTTGAAGGGATGTTGATAGTGTAAGGGCCACTATGTTGATAGTGTGATTAAGTTATATGCATTCAATTATTGTACCAATCTAATAATACCTGCACGGGGTGCCAATCGATTTCCGAGGTTGTTCAACCAGTATATAGGTATTTACATATTTATCAAAACTATACTCAATGAAAAACCGGGAAAGTTCATATAGTTTCTGGCGCTATGTGGGTTTCGAACTAACAAATTATGGGTAATCAGCTCCTCATACACTCAAAGTAAAAGACGTTTACATTTTTGACCAAACGAAGAATTTGAATTTTTTATGAGGTACCAATTAATACAAATTCCTAACATTATCAACTATGACGCCAAAACTGTGCGCCGAGTGGTTACAAGTGGAAAAGAACTTTCGATCGTGTAAAATGATATTTTGTCTTTGGAAAAATGAAGGAATAATGCGAGTACTATACGACGTACCTTCTTTTTTTAACAAAAAATATAATGTTTCGGCATTTCAGCTTTTTGAAGCAAAATTTATTATAAGTATCCTTTATTTGTGGTTAGAAAATCAATTTTTGTTAAGTCATTACCTATATCAAAAATTCAGTTTACATGTTTTATATGATAGGTTTAGGGACAAGTTCATGGTTTTCGGAATTTTTCCTTTACGTGTGCTGTAAGACCTCGCCACTTGCCGTAAGACCTTGTCACTTCCATAATTCTACTGGCAGCACCGTATACTCCTATATGTAAATTTAACCCTACATTGTGTACTAGTGGCTATATTTTTATAGCATTAACGTAGAAGCTTTTTAAAGCTTAATAGGATCAGTCACTGATATCTTTATAGGAGGGAAATGAAATCTTGAATGTCAAACAGACAGAAATACTGGGAATAATTGGATACACAGACAGAGAGACAACACATTGATCCTACATTCAGCACACTGAAAGTTCTGCGCTCCCGGCCGCTCATGAATGTTTGAATATCGAATATTATATTTTTAAAGTCAGAGTTTAAAATAAAAACTGGCGGGATATCGTGTGTCAATTGTTTTTTATCATAAGTTGAAGTTCGTCGTCCGAACAAAAAATGAAATTAACGCGAAAAGATAAAAGGGCGATAACTTTTGATGATTTAAAAGTTCAGTATCCGTAAAACTGCACTGCTCGTCTTCAAAATGCTTTTGGGTGGATAGCATCTCATTTGAGGCGTTGGTAGAATTTAATCGTGGCCTAGTTTCTCTCCATTATGAAATTCGTGAAGGTCGGCAAATGTGGCTACTGTCAGGCAATTCATTGAAAAATATCGGAGTATCACCTATGAGGAGATTCGAGGACATTTGTGGATAGTATGAACCAAATTAAAAAATCTTACATCAACATTTAAAATGAACCCAATGAAATGAACAAAAACGGACTCAACTTGATTGGTGTAAAAAATATGTTGTTAAAGGACAATGACGGACGTTCAAATGCTGTATATGACAGAAGATGGAACATGTATGATGGAGCATGCCTCTAGTCTCGAAAGCGTCTAGATTATAATGATCAGAGAACACACTCGCGGGTAATGTGTTCCATTCCTTGGCCGTACGCATTATAAAGGTTGAACTAAAGCGGCCCGGGCGGATAACTCGAAGTTCCACTATATATGGATGAAGCGCTCGCCCGGATCGCGTCTCCCGATGGCGGAATGAGGTGCAACTGCTTCGCATAATCTCCGAAATGCAACATGTAGAAGACCGACAAACGCGAAACCCTACCGATGCCGAAAGAAAAGCAATAATCTTCTGAATGGGTTTCGAAGGCAGCAAACCAACACAATTGAGGCAGACGAGAAGCGTAAACAAGAAAATCGTATTTTTTCTCCCAGACAAGTCCTATCTGTACGGACCCACCTGAAGAACAAAACACAGTAAATACTGAGTGGTACACCACCTTTTGCTTGCCCAGTGTCTTTGAAATTTTTTGGGAAAAGCGACCAAGAAGTCGCATCCTACTGCACCGTGACAATGCTTCGGCGCACACCGCGAACAAGACTTAGCCGTTTTTGGCTTCTGAAAAGGTAGAGCTAGGGACAGGTCTGGACTATATTCCGCATATAGTCCAGACCTGGCAGCATGCAATTCTTTATTTTCCCAATAATCAAAGATTTGAAGAGAGGTTTGACATTTACGGGGTCGGAAGAGGACGTGATAGCTTTCAACCAGCACGTGAAAAACAAGCCGTCAGAGAAATGGTGTTTTACAAATTGGTTTGACCGAAGAAAAAGGGTGGAAAGCTTTATGGAGAATACTTCGAAAAGAAGTAAATACTTACTACCACTACCACCACCAAATGACTAACCGCCGACCCATTTTGTGTGGACCTTAAGTACACTAGTATAATACCTAAAATGCCTTGAACTTTAGAGCTCGACCCGCTCATATGCATTCAATATTCACCCCAGCTTTTACGACTCAACATGTCAACAGTTTCAAGCTTGCTCTGTTGGCTCATTTGTTGATTTAAGTTTCTTTTATTACAATTGGCCTAGTTAGACAGTCAAACGGACAGCGACGGTCATATTACTAAAAACTAAACGGACCCCAAATGAAACAAATTGGTGACCCCTGTTATACGGATTCCGCTTTTTTACCTTTAGTGGTTCGGAGCCCTAAAATCGTCGTCATTCTGTAACGGACAGTCACAACCTACCAAACTCACGGCGGCGCGGCACCTTAAGTAAATTATAATTGGATGACGTTCACAACCGCAATTAATGACAAATATCCACCAAATTATACCCGTATTTTAGCTTTAATAACTCGAGATAAATTGTCTTGATCATCACACGATGTAAGACGAGGCTAGAGCACCGAAACAGCCGCTAACGAATCGCGGTCGAGCCACTTTCGCTCTAACGCGCCGTGTAAGGGATAATTTTAATAAGACTGCGTGCTATTTTAAGTTCATAATAGTATCGTTTTAAAACAAGACACCTGAGCTTGTCGTTGTCACTTTGGTATTTCAAAATCATCTTAAAACCGAGTAATAAAAGTTTTGAACTGTAACATAACTTTCTAAATCGTAACATACGCCGAACGTAAGTTTCGTTCGTTTTAACATAAAATATATACCACGTTAGATATTTTTTATAGGTGACATAGCGCTGGAATTAAATAAGACCTCGACCCCTATTTACAACCGGGACCCACGTCACGAGAGTTAAATCCTTCCTAGGCACTTCAGCCCGTACCGGCACTCCGCAAACTCTCAAGTAGCGGCCCACACCTGTAATGAGTTACACGAGATGCGAAAGCCATTATTCAATTACGTCACTCACTTATCAGTCGTCCGCGAGTCCGTGACGCGATTCCGTGGCTTATTACGGTTCATTCGGGAACGACGAACATCTACATTACTGTGTGCAGATAGTGCGATACGCGAATAATTAACATACTCCGAACAATTAGTCTCCCTAACTACAATAATATGATTGATTGCATTTAAGTACTCAATTTCAAACACTGTTGTGGTCTTCGCTCGATAGTAACCCCGTTAAACATGAAAAACAGTTTAAGGACGCCCCGAAAGTCTTTAAGTCTTAAAAATTAAATCGAGATTCCGCGTATAAGATAGCTGCCTTGACACGGCAAAACAGACAAGATAACGAACTCTTTTCAGCGGCACAAGGAAATGAATATCAAAAATGAATTCATGTAAACAAACTGCCTTTTCATAAGCTATTCTTAACAAAATAGGCAAAGGCTTTTTGGTTCTGACAAAAAAGTGTCACAGAAAAACAAGAGAACTTTATTATTCACCTGTAAATTGGAATGTACATTTTCGGTTGCTTCTATAATATTTTCGACTTCCATGTAGCAGAAGTTTATATTCTCAAAGGCAAATGAAGTTACAGCAAGTAATCGTTACGGCTCGGCCACTAAGACCGTCGGAAATATACAAAAGGCGAAATTTATAGCGAGAATAAACAAAATAGGCCAATTGTAAGCTGAGAGCTCCGCGCCGCTGGTGTCGGTACACCGTGCGAGATGTGCCAGAGCGAAATTATCTCTCTGCCAGCCGCAATAGCTAATAGTTCTGTTGAATATGTAACAAGATGATTGATACTGGTACGCTAGTTTACTAAGTACTGGTTTGATGTTTGCTCTGGTCAAGGTCTAAGAACTAGTAACTAAGAGTAGACTAAGACGGAACGAAAACTGATTGACACTCACCACTACAACGACACGAATTATATTAATTTCGTAATTGCACAGTCGAGGTGACGGAACATCTTATACAGTAACTACCCGCTAGTTACCGCCCGGCGCGCCTTCGTTCGCGTGGCGTCCTACCCCCACCCTACCCTTCGCCTACCCTACGCCTACTTTACCCCTACCCGTTTTTGTTACTTATTAACCTTCCTTTTGAATCACTCTATCTATTGATGAAATTCTCATTAAAATCCGCTCCGTTGTTCAAAAGATTTAAGCGTCCATGTGTATCTGTGTACAGATACAGATGGCGGGCAGCGACTTTATTTTATACTAGGTATGTATAGATTCTGTAGTTAGACAAAGGATTAAAAAATTAAATCACTTCCTATTCAAAGTCAAAGTCAAATATGTTCTTATATATTCAAGTTGGGTTTACACAAACACTTATGAACGTCAATACAAAAAAAATGCTTTGCGCCAATCCCACCAAACAGTCGTGTCAGTTTCGTAATTTCGATATATTTGAAATCATAACGGCCATCACTAAAACGGCTCTCGATACACTTAACATTTTTGAGTACGTATTTTTTTTGATTGAAACATTTTTGCGTTAATGTCCTATTTGTGCTCTTGCTCGCGAGGGTCCGAGTTCCGCCTTGACCATGATCTAGGATTTGGTAGATCAGGTAATTACAGTGGAGCGGCTGCAATTTGACCTTCTCCAGGTAACAGGGGAACCTGACCAGATTGGATCGTTTGAATGTGCAGGTTTCATCACGATGGTTTCGGCGGTCCTGGGGTTTGAACCCGGTACCTCTCGCTTACGAGTCTGACCTCTTATTCAATAGGCACCGACGCTCTTACCGTCTTTTTAAACATATCATACTTATCATATCGAACGCCGTATTAAGAAAAAAAAATTACATGCATTGACGCGCGTATTGCCGCGGAAAAAGAAACGTCGAAAGGAAAATCATAAACTAATTCCGAAGAAAAATCGTAAACTGTTTACGGATCGGACGTCCATCTGAGGAACGATCCTATACGAATACGAATAATACGAATTTGACGTGTATGGAGTGTTCAAATAAATGTATGGCATTTGCCTTCCGGTAGTCTGATCAGACCAACGGATCCTACTATCGGAAGGAAAAACGA
This sequence comes from Blastobasis lacticolella, assembly GCA_905147135.1. Taxonomy (NCBI): domain Eukaryota; kingdom Metazoa; phylum Arthropoda; class Insecta; order Lepidoptera; family Blastobasidae; genus Blastobasis; species Blastobasis lacticolella. Next base: position 8,363,864 of record LR990039.1, on the reverse strand, counting down.
AATTAACCAATCGTAGCTCTTGAACAGTTGGACCGACTTTGATGAGGTTTTCATTTGTAAGCCATCTTAATCCAGGTGGTCCTAAGCTTTGATTAATTAAAAAGGTTCAGCAGGTTAAGAAATACTCATGTAGACTTCGTCCCCTACAAAGTTTTCCGACATCTGTCTGATAAGTTATTACATACGCAGAACATCAGTAATATTCTGTTAAGAATACTTTGCTGAAGTTATTAATATGCTTGCTAGTTAATAATATGCAACTTTGCAGGCTTCTAATGTAACTTTAAATTGAACAAAATATATTAAGGTTGTCAAAATGATTAAAAAATTAAGGGATAACTTAATTAAGCTAGGGCACGGCAATATGGACCGAGAAATTTAGTAAAAAAATTCGGAGGGAACATCCCAACCATTCCGATGTCGAACGCAATTTATGTGACCGCATATTTAAAATACCAATCCGATTAGACATCGCGTGTATACTTAAGGGTTCGAAATAGAATCAACATAACTATCAAGCTATATTTATCAAGATAATTATCAACGATATCACATAATCAAATATTTTGTTATTAAACGCCATTTTGTATTGTCAACAGAGCGACGAGGAGGAAAGCGGCCGATGGAGTGCGTGCCAACAAATCGCATTGATGTTCTTCAATACCAACTTTGGCATCAACTTCATCCTATATTGCCTCAGTGGACAGAATTTCCGTAGGACGCTTCGGCAGACTCTGCCGTGGTTGAATTGCCGCGCGCGGAGGGCCGCCGCGGACCGCCACGCAGCGACCGCACACCCGGGCCGGGCGAGCAGCGTGTCAAGTAAGGATACTTGCCTACTTTTACTTTAAGTACAGCGGAACTACTGTTATAACTTATAATGAGGCTTCGGGTATTACGACCGCGCGGGTTAGAGTTTTAGACGAGTTACCTATAGTGTTCTCATTAAAATCGGTGGGGTGGGGTGTTGTGTTGCCACTGTGCCACTCGTGCCAACGCCTCGACTCGACCTCGAACTCGACTTCTCTGTAAGTCAAAGCTTATCTTGGTTAGGAGTAACATGAGTTAGTCACCTGTGGCATAACGCAAACCAAATTATTAAAAATTCCTCAGCCTCAGCTGTAAATTACTCTATACAAAGTTGAATATCGTGGTTGATTGTATGAAATCACGATGGTAGGAAATTTCATTTAAGCTTTGAAATGTAAAGCGCGCGTTCACACGAGTCCTTGTATGATAAGATTTGACAAAGCAATACCAATGTATTGTGTGTAGGTACTCGTATGTAAGTGAACTGCGAATTGCGCCAAGCTATGTGTCCCAGAGGTCTTTAAGACATGGTACCTATGTGTAGGACTAAAATTAATTATAGATATTAATAAAAGCCATACAGCTGACACTGTTACACCAGGTGAAAATTATAATAAGTAAAACTTTTAATTGGCATAACACTTTTTCCTTTCTTTCACCACGTCGTCGTTACTCCGCCATCATAAGTCAAAATTCTCTTTTGAGATGGCGATCTCCTTGAATAGGTATTTATTATCAGAGGTATCAGGTATCAACGACGAAAGCCCGACAAAGTTTGAGGGAGCTAAGCCGACAAGTCTACCTATTGACTAAAGGGGATACGCATTAGATGTACGTACATATAGACGGCAGACCATCGCTTCATTTCCCTTACATTGGACATTTGTTGCAGCGTCATTCGTCAGTAACTGCACCGAGTCCCAAGTGAACTGCCCTAACTGCGCGTTGTACGGTCGCACGCCGTCGTCGCGCCGCCGCCGCCGCGACTCCGTCATCTCGCGCTGGACGTTCGACAACAGCCGTCAGCGGCAGCACCAGCATCCGAACCAGCAAGCGGGGCCCTGCAACGCGGAGCAGAACCCCTCATTGCCCCGCAGCCAGACCGGCCGTAGCCTGCTGAACTTGGCTCAACCAGCAGTCGCCAACGGTTGCCACCATGTACAGTCCCCGCAGCCGCAAACCCACCGCCGCCGCGGGTGCCGCCGCCACCACTCCGAACAGCTCGAGATGAGGGTCTTCCCCAGCTCTAGCAAAAACTAAAAGCCCCATTGTAAATCGTTTCACATGATATCCTCGAGTTCCGCTGGGACCCTTTCTTAATTGACGTAGTCTTACAAAACAATAGATATTAATAAATAATTTCCTCGTGACAACCAAGTCGCATAACGTAAAGGTTTGTGGCATTGTAGTGTGGAGCTTATTGTAGTCATAATATTTTGCCACTGTCCGTGTACTGTATTAAATGTACGTGTAATCAAAGTATGTAGATTAGGGTATCAAACCACTTAAATGTTAATATGTAAAAGGTCGGTGGTCTGGGAGTAGAAATCATGCTGAAATCATGCTGTCGAAACTCGTTCAATTAAGATGTTTAAAGTTATAAAAGTCAGTTTCTTGAACCGTTTATTGGCTGTAACTTTGAAATATCATATATTATGTTGCTCTTGGACCACTGATCTAAGTCTAAGTTTAAGATAGTTAAATAATACATGAAAATGTACAATCTTATTAGCATATATTGACGTTAGATAACTAACTGCAACAGCTAAAGCTATTTTAGTGAATACAGAAAATTATTGAACATAGTGGTTAACGCTCATGATGGCTAGCGAGTATATTTGGCCTCAATTCCCAAATTGTAAATCTCGATTCCATATCAGATTGCGGACAACGAAGATATTTATTTTCGAAAGCAAACTTTAAAATTTTATGTAATTACGTGTATATTTTATCGCTATATAATAGCAACATATTAATTTACGTCATTTATATTAGTATATATAAACTTCGATTTTATTATATATATTATTCAAATGGCATATATATTGAAATGCAGGTTAAAATTTAAAAAAACGCGTTATTAACTTTAAAATTTTATGTAAGTACGTGTATATTTTATCGTTATACAAAAGCATGTTCTTAATTTACGTCAGTTATATTATTATTTATATTATCCAATTGGCATATATATTGAAATGCATGTTAAAATTTTAAATATATTGATGATAATCAAATTGGCATACGATTTTATTTTCCAAATTCTTAATACTATATATATAATATAGTGTACGTATCGTAATTATCCGTAATACGGTACCTCTAATTCGTTCAAAATGAAAGAAGTCATTATTAATCGCTTTACGGAATCGTACAGTGAACTACTCTCCAGGGTAAGTAAGGCAAAGCAAATTCTCACTGAGATACCCAATGTGAGGCTTGTATTTTGGGCAAACAAACAAAATTTATCTTATTTTTCTTTCCATTTTCTCTCTTAAACGCTTTTCTGCCCTACAGCGGAGTGTTTTAGGTCTACTACGATAGTAAATTACGGCGATGTGCAACATTTGTTCTAATCGAGTTTATCCACATTGTTTTCATGCCTTTGTACCTTCTGTGTAACGGAGATTTGCAGTATTTTCCGTCGCAAACATATTTTAGTATTCACGTCATGAATATTTTCGTCAGCCTCAAGGTTGTGCGTTAAAATGCTCGTTAATCGGTTTTTACGCATCGAGATTCTTAATAAATGTGTATAGTATTAGGCTACTGTACTGTAAGTATTAATTAAGATATAGAAACAAAAAACTATATAGGAAATTATGTGTCTAATTATCAATTATTATAATTAAGGATTAGAAAATGGTAGATATCCTGATATGCGAATTAATGACATTTTGCAGAGTGGAGTCGCCAGAGCTAAGATCATTTGGCACGTGGCAGAAACCAGAACTAACGCCGCCACCTTGTGAAGCGTTACTTACGCCGCCACCTTGTGAAGCGTCACTTTTAAGTTTGGAGCTGGAGTTACCACCCACGCCTCATCCAAGTTCCAAATAATCCTTGTAACTCTGCAAATGTCAACAATTAATATCTTGCCTAGTCCAGCGGAACTTTCCAGAATTGTAACGGTAAATAAGTAGAGCGACCATGTTTCATTATTTCTAACCTCTCGTTAGATGAGGCCATTCCTCTTGAACTACACACTGCAATTACCTAAACAAAGACGCACTCGGAACATTTTGTATTCAAAATAATAATCGCCTTCACAATTTTTTGTTCCTTGAACGAAGCCGCAAAAAGAAATTAATTATGTAAATCTAATGGAGGTGGCACACCCAGTCTTTTGGAGCGATGCGGTCGCGATAGTCGTGCGTTTGCATCGAGACAGTCGCGTGTCTGGTTCAATGCAGTAGCATTTTTGCAGCAATGCAGTCGTGTTCAACATGCTGTTTTCGGCGATTTCAAAAGACTTTTTATTATTTCTCTAGCACATTAACACACAAGCATAAAACATTAAATTATAATTAATAATAGTGTTAATGGTAAAGTAAAACAAAAAATACTAAAACTGGACCCGGAGTCACGCATCAAGGTTTCGAATTTAATATAACAGTTGCTCTGGCATCAAAATCTTATTGCTAACTTAAGAAATATTAGTGCTATTGATACGAAACCCTATGTATTCGAGTTCGACTTGCACTAAACCGCTTTTTATAGCGCTGGCGCGCCAACTACTCTTGTAAAGTAAATCTGTCGTAAAAAATCGCAGTGTGCCACCTCCCTAAAGTGCTTGGAATGTTTTATTTACCTATTACGACGGAAAAGTAATTATTTCGTAAACTGTTTGAGCCAAATTTAGCGAGATGAAATCGAAAAATCGGAATACTCAAAAGTAAAATGTAAAAATCCTATTAAACGGAAATGAGGATCGCTAAACGAATTTTTTTTACGAAGAGTCTTCTCTATGTCGATAGATCTACATTTATATGTAGACATGACAAAGTATTGGTTTTACCAAAGCTACTCGTATACGAAATATCGCCGATTCGTGCTCGTTTTCTCACGATATTTTCCCTCTCTATACGACCTCATCTAATGTACATAAATCAGTAAACATCCTTCAAGAGGATCGAACTCGGAACCCCTCGCTAACGAGTTTATTAGGCCACCCACGCTCCTAGTAAGGCACATAGATAATAGCATAAGAACTAGTTTACGGAATACGGATATAAGGAATCATAAACGCTTTATTGAGTAAATACTTATAACGGTATACCTAAAGGTATTAGCTAAGCTTCTAACACACTTTTCAATTTTTTTTAAACAAATGTTTGTGCAGAAAAGGTACCCAATTTGTCGCAATAGGAGTTTCAATAGAATATCAGTAGCATTTAAGACAAATAAAAAAAAATTACACTAAAAAAATATAAAAGTAAGGAAAATATAAAAAAATATAAAATAAATAAAAAAATATAAAAAAATAGTAGATATGATCCTTTGTCTTCGTTTCGTACGAGGCAACCAATATAGTATACGAGTAGATTAAGAGGCTTTGTAAAATAGAAAATTGGTATGAGGCGTCCCTGTTGAGTATTTGTAACACTGCAGTCTGTACTCCGCCTGTCAAACGCGGTGTGTCTGGCAAAATTTTCCACCAACGTTCAAGGTTCAAATCCAGCAGGGACCTGTTACGGGCTGCTGGTATGACGATGACTATAATTATAAATATCTATAGGTTAGTTCGATTGTTAGTCATTGCACTTCTTAAAGATAAGGAACACATATGTAAATAGCGATATACTGTAATCACCCGTACTACCTTTTACGACTTCGTCCGCGTGGAAATAGTTTTTAAAGCAGTTTGTCTTTTTCCTGAGAGACAATTTTAAATGACCTCCCTTATATATGAAACCCAACCGAATTAGATGAAACATGGCCTTGATTTTAAGTTGGACCAAAAACTACAAAATTCTGAAATCCCCATCAAAATCCGTTTGGCGACATATCCATATTTCTTATAGTTTTGCTGGTCGAGTATGGTTTTACATCCAGTGTTCCAGTTTCCAAAATTAGACCCTATATGTTGCCTAAGCTTAATAGTACAAACAAACTTTTAAAAAAATATTATTTAACTACTATTTCCTCATCGCAATAATTTTTTTTTTTAATATAATAGACATACTTATTTTATTATATTTATAGATTAAGGATATGTATCTAATGTTTAAAGAGTTGATTAGCTCGACATTTATATACCGTTAGGTAAGAGAGTAGATACTGAACTTCAAAGATTCAGTTTTATTATGACGTGCTTCTTCTGTTTGTTTGACAATTCAGTAAATTTTATAATTTGTCAATTTCCCCAGCTTAAAATATCCTCTAGATGAATACGTTTCATTATGAATAATATATTTTCGTTGCAATTTATGACATTATTTTGTCGTCCATAGAATTCCGCAACGTCGGGGAAAGGCCTTGACAAGTCTCGCAGTAAATGTCGCCTGTGATTTAATTTTTACTTAATTTGAATTTGCTCGGTGTATAAATACGTCAAACGAGTGTCGGAGTACTCAGTATATATATTAAATATCCATCGCACCTTCAAAGTACAAAACAGTAAAATTAGTGGATAATATTTCGTATATTGTAGTTTAATAAGAACGAAGACATGTCACGTTGCTTAATAACTGTATAAAATATGTGCCAAGTTAACCTCACCTGACCGCGGTTCCCTGCAGACAGTAGACGAGGCTCTGGCGAACCGGCATTTCCCTAACGGGTTGTGCAGGGCGGATGGTAGTCGCCGCACGTTAAAATCCAAGACACCGCAAAAACTAGGGTTGTAGGGTAGGTGTAGGGTAGTTGTAGGGTAGGTGTAGGGTAGTTGTAGGGTAGGTGTGGGGTAGTTGTAGGGTAGGTGTAGGGTAGATGTAGGTTAGGTGTAGGGTAGTTGTAGGGTAGGTGTAGGGTAGGTATATAATAAGTGTAAGGTAGGTGTAGGGTAGTTGTAGGGTAGGTGTAGGGTGGTTGTACGGTAGTTGTAGGGTAGGTGTAGGGTAGGTTTAGGGTAGGTGTAGGGTAGTTGTTAAGTAGTTGTGGGTAGTTGTAGGGTAGGTTTAGGGTAGGTGTGGAGTAGTTGTTGGGTAGTTGTGGGTAGGTGTAGGGTAGTTGTAGGGTAGGTTTAGGGTAGGTGTGGAGTAGTTGTTGGGTAGTTGTGGGTAGGTGTAGGGTAGTTGTTGGGTAGGGGTAGGATAGGAGTAGGACGCCACGCGAACGTAGTCGCGCCGGGTCCACTAGTCCTCTATAATGCATAATTTCAGTAAACAAGAAAATATTGGGTACTGCAATGACCTACTTCGTGAATAGATGGAAACACCATGACAAATGTGAGTAACTTAAACTTACCTTCCCCTAAAACCCACATATAGGTTTCAGCGACCTCCATAGTGCCGTTCTATGTTCATGAGTAGTAAAATAAACTAAAAGTTAAATGTAAAATGCAAGGATGGATATATTACATTTCATGGGATCGTATAAATATTGCAAGACGATAACTAAATGGAAAATCACGATAAATTTTTTAATAATGGACCCGGCGTGGCTTCGTTCGCGTACATCTACTATAACCTTGAATCACTCTCATTGTTGAAAACCGCATTAAAATCCGAGAAATATTTGCGTCAGCATGGGTACCGCACTTGCAAACGAGCCTATTTTCCGTTTATTTGTGACCGCGTACATATATTTTGAAGAACGCACATGACTGAGGTAGCGTCGCGGACAGTATGCAGTAGCAAGCTGCTTGCACCAAAATTGCTGTTCATGTACAAATTGTGTTTTTGTACATTCCAAAAAATTTGCTCAGAAAAATATTTTCATTTCAAGGGATTTATGTATGTAGGCGCTTAAAATCTCTGTTTCAAACAATCAAATCTTTCCTCTTTAAAATATTAGTATAGAACATTAATTATAAAAAAAATTATCATCTTGGCGTGAATATCCTAGTTGTGTTCTCGCGCGCTAGCCGCGCGACCATGATGAATTTGGAAGGCCGGGTGGTTGCAGTGAGGCGGCTGCCGCCCGGCCTCCGTGACTCGGTTCATGGGGGAACCTGACCGGACTGATGCCTGTGCGGATTTCGTCACGACGGAATATAAAAGAACTTGGAGCCCTGCATAAAATACCGGCGAGATGACCAAGAAACTACATCATGTGTTAAGTTGGTACATAAATAACATGGGTATCCGCCTCGACCATGATCCAGCGTTTGGCAGATCTTACATCTAGTTCACAACAAATTTCGATTGTTGGTAATTTGTTCATTTGTTTCTCTATGTGTAATGTGGAAATTAATAAATGTTTCATTCATTCATTCTATCCTACCCTCTCAAATGTAGACAATGTGACATAGATGTATACAATAATTAAATTACGCGATTAGACGCGAACAGTATTGAGCGTCTTATTAAATATCTACACTCTCGACTCTCTCGTCGACGAACCTTCTACCTACCAGGTAGGAAAGTGACTCAATATTGCAAACTGGTAAGCCGTGAACCGACTCGAGCCGTAACTGTTTACTTTTGTCGCTATTCTCTGCCGACAATAATTTTGGTGTAACGGAGAGACGACCACATCTACACTCTCATACATAATACATCAGTAAGTAAAATGCGGCACAGAATGTAACCCTCCCTCCGTATTGCCTCACTTTCTATTGTGGGATGCGGGCATGAGTGTCTAGGTAAGTACTTTGGTTGGGCAAATTATTAGGCATAGTTGAACGTTTTACAGCGAACCTTTTACCTCTTGAGCTTTTTTCACTTAAGCAAAGATTTCATAGTTACATAAAAAATTAAAGAATTTTTACTGGACTGGATTGTTGAATAATAAACCCCGCGTGGTGTCCGGCAGAGTAGAATTGCACCAACCCTCCGACTTGGTGTCGTAAAAGGCGACTAATGTCTTGAGGGTCAGAGTGCCTTTCTTTGTAGCCATCTGTCCGAGGGCGGACAGAAGGTACGGTAGGTTTGTGGACCCGGCCTCCTCGAGAATCTACCGTCACTAACATTTCGTCCTTTAGAGTACCAGTAACCGTTATTCATTGACAAATCCCCTGTTTCTGTCAATGCAAGGTCTGCGACGGCGATGGATGCAAGTCTAGGGGAGTGCCGTCTTTAGTCTGCCTTTTGCCGGGGACATGACAACCCTGGCCACTAATAGTCATCTTAGCATTAATGTCCCGGTTGTGCACGAGTGTCCGGGGTTTCAGGGATCCAGGATTTGGCAGATAAGGTAATTACAGTGAGCGACTGCCATCTGACCTCCATGACCCTGCTACCAGGGGAACATGACCAGATTGGATCATGGTTACACATTCAGTCGCCTGAATGAGCAGGTTTCGTGTTTTCCCTCAACGTAAGAGCGTCGGTTAGTATTTAACTAATGTACATAACTCAGAAAAGAGTCACTTGGTACATGGCCACAGCGGGATTCGAACCCGGTACCTCTTGCTTACGAATCGGATACCCTAACCGCTCGGCCACCGACGCTCATGACAACCCTGGCCACTATTTTTGCATTATCTCCAGATATGGAGCTCTGTGGGTGCTCTAATTCCCATGCAATTCGAGAGATCTGATTCACTATGGTATAAACTCAGAGGCGGCGATGCTGTTCACCACACATCACGCCATTGTGTCCCACGAGGCGAAAAGCGGGCTGCAGAGTGCCGCATAGCTACGCTTAATGTGCAAGGTGGAACGAAAGATTTGATGCTATGAGTGTAAGTGAACGAGATATCGTGGATAAGATCGAAGAGGCACGGTTGCGCTGGTATGGGCACGTGTTGCGCAAGCCCCAGGGATACGTGGGAAATAGGTGTCTAAACCTGCCTGTATCAGGAAAGAGCTTCCGCGGGAGACCTAAGAAGCGATGGATTGACAACGTCGTGTCGAAGGCAAGAGCCAACGGCTTACGACGTGAGGATTCCGAAGATCAGACAAAGTGGAGAAAGAAAAGCAGGAAAGCGGACCTTGGCAGTGGCCGGGATTGGCCGCTCGGATGATGTTGATGAGTGTAAGTGAAACGAAAACGAAGAAGGACGTTACATAGCATGGCGCTATGACGGTATTTACTGCAGAGTTCCGGAAACAGAGCGGGCTCGTCAGGGTGTGGGTATCTTTCTCTCCGACAGACAGATTGAAAACGGTGGTACGAGTGTATAACCCAGACACCTTTGGAACCATCTTAAACTGAAATTTTGATTTGGCGGTTTATTCGCCGGGCACGGGGTGCTTTGGAACGATTGGTATAGGGAACGGAAATCCGAAATTCGAGAAAACAAACTGTGTGTATAGTAAAGCAAAACAAAAAAGGTAAGAAAGAGAAGCTTGATATAAAGCTTTTAGACGACTTTAAGGCTAATATTAAACAGTTTTGGAAACAGGAATAGTTGGCTAGGGCGACGACGGCTTCAAGTTAAGCGTGATTAGGGATGGAGATGGAAGAGTGTTGAGTAATGAATGGGACGTCATACATTGTTGGAAATCATATTTCGAGCCTCTTTTTGAATGCAGCGATGAGATTAATGTCGGTGAAGACACGGCATACTTACTAGACAATGCAGATAGTCAAATTACGAAGATGAAATAATGAAATTGAAAGGGATGAAATTGGGTAAGGTCGCAGGGTATGATAATGTGACTGTCGGCTTCTTTTTAATATGTACTGTTGAGATGGACAAGTGCCAGAAGACTGGTGCAAAGCCGTAATTGTCCCACTATACAAGGTAAAGGGTCACAGCAAGAACGCAAGGTTTCTTAGCGTTGTCGGTTATTTTGATTAAAACAGTGATGAGTGACTGAAGGAAAAATGTGAGATTTGCAAGCAGGATTTATAAGAGGGATGGGTGCACCGATCAATTTTATTTCCTTAAGGTGTGCATTAGTGAGAAACACTTAGCTAAGAGCGAAAATGTGAACTGCGCCTGCGTGGATTTGGAAAAGGCTTATGCTCGGGTACTGAGGAATGAGATGATGAGTCAATAGAGCGTACTCAAGGTTGGTTTAATATCTCGAGAGATGTTAGATAGGGATGTGTTACGTCTCCGTGGCTATCCAATCTTTATATGGACAGCTGCTTGAATGGTTTGAAAGAAATGGAATGTGGATTGAGAACCGATGAGGCGTGTCAAGTGTCTCATTTAAGCTGACGATCAAGTTTAACTTGCGTGGTCAGGGGAGCTACAGAACATGTTAAATATAGTGAATGAGGCGTTTAAACAGGAGGTTATAAAAATGTATGTAAGTAAGATGAAAGTTATGGTGATAGAAAGAGAGGAAGATTTTACTCAGTGTAGTATAATAATAGATGGCGAGAGAGTGAAACAAGTGAAAGACTGCGTATTTGGGAAGTATGATAACAAGGGATGGGAAGTGCGACAGGGATATTGAAAGGAATGTCAGCAGGAAATAACCTCAACGGAGCTGTGCCGCGACAGTTAGTAGCCAAGCGGTCTCACAAAAGGCACAAATACCTATGCACAATGGCGTGCTGGTACCAGCGCTTATGTATGGAAGTGAATGTAGGGTATGGCAGAAGAAACATGAAAGTCGAATAAATGCGGTGGAAATGCGGCCGCTACGGAGTATGTGTGGGGTCACCCTAAGTGATAGCATGAGGAATAGTGTGTTAAGAGTTCGTTGTAGGCTGAAGAATGATGTGGTGACTAGGATTGAAAGAGGTACTTTGAGATGATTTGGACCCGTGGAGAGGATGGATGAAAAACGGCTTACGAAAGGTATATCTATCGTGGGAATGTGAATAGAAGGTCGGTGTCGATAGAGGGCGCCCAAGGACGACATACAGTGATCAGATAAATGATGTGTTCCAATAAGGGTAGATCAAGAGTAAATGCTTTAATGCATGAAAGAATATGTATGCATGTGGAAGAGGCGAAAGAGGTGTGTCAGGATCGTAGCTTGTGGCACTCGATAGTCCCTGCCTCTGTCAATTAATAAAATACAAGGTATTTAATATTCTTTAATAACGTAAGATTTATTTTTCAATACAATCCGAGTTCGATTCCCGAACTGAGCAAACATTTTATGAAACCTATGAATTCAATTTTTGTGGCACTAAAATAGATGACATGATGTTCGTAAGAACAGATCTTTGTATATCTTATAGTTTCAGTGTTGCCCATACTGACCGATTTAAGTGGGCCACACTGTATACTTGTCAGCAAATCTATCGGCCCACCTACCACTGTACGACTAACGGCTAATTGGTCTCTTAGCTCCTAAAACTAATATTGAGTACATACATTTGTTATTATTTTTAATATTTCTTAGAGTTTAAACACTGTTTAAATACCAATAATTTAGAACGTGCTAAGTGGGCTGATAGCTATACATAGAATAAAAATAAGTCGCTGTCAGCCATCTATCGTTCTGTATCTATGTATGTATGTATGTACGCTTAGATCTTTTAAACTACGCAACGGGTTTAACTATATCTAGGGTGATTCTAGATGCAGGATAAAGGACAACACACAAACGAAGTCGCGGCGGGCCAGCTAGTGCAAGTGTGTAAGTATATGTTACGAAGTACTAAATAAGCTAAGTGTCTATTAGTACCTAGTGCATCTTTTTTTAGCGGCTAGCCAGGTATTTTACCGCCATCTCACCTGCTAGCAAGTGACGATGCGGCGGCTGTAGTTTAAAAACAGAAGGAATGCTGAATGTTATTAATTCCCTTTGTTATTGGACATAGTTCTTATTGACATTTCAATAACCCGACAGCTTCACAAGTTACTTAGCGCCTGCGTTACCAAGTAATTACTATTAAATATGTACATATTAATTAGAACCTATTAGAAGCTACTAACCAATATTCTCCAGGGGGTTTGTGCTGCTCTAGGATATTTTGCGAATTTGTGTGCGAAATACAAGATCGAATAACGTCAGCAAAGTAGTCTATCCGACAAAATAATTGAATTAACGCGTGCCTCTCGTCTGTCTCTGGAAATACCGCAATGACGCACATTTGGATTTTAGATTGATTCTCTATCGATTATTTGCTCAGAGTTATAACAATGCCGTATAGAATGTACTCATTGCATCAAAATATTCAATTAAAATAGCACTTCATCCTTATGTTGTGGATATTCTAGCTAGCCGCAAGAGCGGCAAGTTTTATAATGCGTACGGCTAAGGAATGGAACGCGTTGCCATTGCGTCACTAAAATCGTGACGTTGCGTTGAAGGATGGAGAAACTATTGAAGATTATTGAAAGCATTTGTAATACCCATCTCTTACAAATAAATATTTTGAATCGTTGTATCTTTTGCCTGCGAGTGTCTTCCCTGATCAATATAATCTCGACGTTTTCAAGGCTAGAGTGAATAGGAAATTTCCTAGAAAGGCATGCTCCATCATCAGCCGCATCGTCCCTTACCACCAGGTGAGATGGCGGTCAAATGCCTGGTTAGACTTAATAATAAAAAAGAGATATTTACGTAGGCGTGCATCTCAAATATGAGCCAGTTACAAAGTAGATGTCTGAAATTTCGCATGTCTTTTTGTCGACAATTATTATTGTTTCTATTATAGGTACATAGGCAAGGTTGTCTGGAAGAGATAACGTTAGTGATAGGACCGCTCATTGTACTGTTTCTTCTTATATTTTCCTTATGTACATGTTCTTTGGTGTGCAATAAAGCGTTATTGTATTGTACATGGAGGTACATCAAGAACAAATATGGATATGGGCACATTGTATAAAAGTTTATTAAGACAGTATTTACATACATCCATTACCATACCTATTACTAAGAATGATTATTTACATGAACTATTAATGATAATAAAGTTAGACTAGACATACATAGTTAAGCGTATTCATGCAATGTTAGACTAGAAATACATTTTAGTTAGTATCTGACATACATTACCATACCTATAACTATTAATGATAATAATCTTAGACTAGAAATAAATAGTTAAATAATAAATACATTTATCATTGGGTAAACCATTTAACTTTTTTTATGTTGTAACATGTAAGGAATCTATAACAAAAAGATATAATAATATAACTCGGTGTGATTATACCATTGAATATAGTAAGTTAAATGCTAACTCCACAACATCTATTTTTTGTTATACTTCAACGAAAGAATATTTTATGGTAGGAGAATCACACAAAGGTTGTGTGCTACTTACATTAAATATCCTTACAAAACACATCAGCCCAATAAAATATTACAGATTATCCATATTAACAAAACCAACAATCGTATAAAAATACAAACATCCAAGTCCTAACCCAAACCTAGGACACATTTGCCGCAGTGTTATGGAGGCACACATGAATAATAAACACAACAGTGACAAAGAAAATTTGAACAAATGTGGTGGTAATGATATTAAAGCACAGAATTCGTAGCAGAACCGGCCTACGGCGTAGCATTACGTATGCTACAAGCTGCGTAGCCGTGTTCTACAAAACGCGTAGCCGGGCGCTCGTGCGTAGTCATTAACAACGGAGCGAAACACGTTGCGACATAGATTTATGTTATCGTGACCTACGGGACGCAATTTATTTGCCTTCATCTTATTGTATGTCGTGCCGGGACATTTTCACACTCACCTTCACCGGCAGGTAAACAGCTCTTGTGGTTAAGTATGACACAGATTGAACGCTACTATGTGCCAAAGGTGGCTTGAACCTCTCAACAAATATTTTTGGGAATAATTTATTTTGCTATTGATGAATATTCCTTCTATCCTACTAATCATCATCATAAGCGGTTTGTACCGGACTATGAAGCAAGCGAGAATCTGCTTTCCTAGATATCTGCTTCCTATTCTACTAATAATATGTATCATCATCATTATCATATCAGCGGGAAGACGCCTACTACTGGACATAGGCCTCTCCCAGAGATCTCTCTCAAGTGCTATCGTAAAATGTCCGCAGGCCACACAAATAATATGTACTAGCTGTGCCCGCGACTTAACATGTGTTCGCATGAACTACAGAATGTTTGGTATGTCTCATATTAAGCTACACTGTGGTCTGGTGAATCAGTATTAAAAGAGAAGAAAGAGGAAGACAGGTAAGAACTTTATTCACACAAGATTACTTAGTTTGGTACAATTGTAGTACGTAGAATTAACATTTGTACAAATTAATTGTTGAACTCTGATATCCAAACTAGGCAAAAGTCTGCATCTTGGAGATCAGTGTTCTACCGCAAAGCTAAGGATGTGTTTTAGGGTTACAACCACATTGAGCGCTACCTGATTACGAATTATACATACAAATCGTTACAAAGACAAGCCTTATAAGTTTATCGACGAGTTCCGTCGCAGTTCGCATAATAAATGTCGCAGCAACGTGATTTGTGCGAGTAGTCTTTGAACTTTAGACTGTTGTGTAATTTCACCGAGGCTGACGTCGTTTGGTGGTGTTACGAACATGGGGGTGTATAAGACTAGGCAGTTCCATTGCAGTCTCCGAAATGTATTCGGTAACAAAGACAAAGACGCACATATATATATATATATATTTACTCTCGAAAAACAGAACCCTCCTTCTGTTGCAGTCGGTTGATTGTGGGGATATTCCAGGTTTTAGATTTAGAGTTTTATCTAAGCGTAAGTAAGCGCCTTCTTCACTCCTGTCCCGTTGGCGAGTTTTCATGGAAAGTATAATTTGTTTTGGTCAGTTAGTGGTCTGAGTTTGACAAATAGGCCTATCCATTTTAAGTAAGTACACACGCCAGGCGGAGCGGTGTCTGACTCGTAAGCGAGAGGTATCGGGTTCGAATCCCACTGCGACCATGTATCTTGTTGGCTCTTTTCTTAATATTAATGCTAACCGATGCTCTTACGGTGAGAGAAAACATTGTGATGAAACCTGCACTTCATGCGAGTGAATGCGTCACCATGATCCAATTTGGTCAGGTTTCCCTGCTAGCAGGGTCACGGATGTCAGATGGCAGACGCTGTACTGTAATTATCTGATCTGCCAAATCCTGGATCATGGTCAAGCCAGACTCCGGCCATCGTGCGCTAGAGCATAACCGGGACATTAACAAAAGATAATTATTTTATTAATAAGGTTCATGCGCCAGCTTAAGATAAGCCTTCCTTTCTAGAAGGTTTCTGTATATTCCGGTTTTCAAGAAATTTGAACATAATAATGAATAGTAATTTCTAAAGAACAATATCGATCACCTTCAAATATTTACGTGACAATATTTAAAGTACCTGCTTTCTAATAAAAAAGTACTTGTTTGTACTTGACAAACACCCCTCTCCCAAGGGATCCGTGATGAATTTCGGGATAAAAGTATCCTACGTCCTACCTCGTAGTATGAACTCAAACATACCAAGTTTCATTTGAATTCATTCAGAAATTTCGTAGTGATGCACGGCCAAGATACAGACAGACAAAAATGAAAAAAAATTACAGTTTTGGCTTGAGTATCGCTTATAGAGTACACTCCAACATAAAATTCAAAATATCTTCAATGTACATAATTGAACCTATTATAGTTTTATTATAAGTACCTATAGATAAATATGCTATCCATATGCTTTGTAAATAAATATGTACTCGTATGTGTGTAATATTTCTAAGGGGCAGTGTAAAGGGCAGAAGCTATACCCATAACATAGTGACCTAATTTATATCGAAAAACTTAAATAACAATGGGAGAGTTTCGTACAGTTTATAATTGTTTAAAAATATACATTTTGTTACGCGAGCGATGCCGCTGGCGGCAAGTTATTTGTGTTTATTTTTGTTAATGTCGGCTAATACGAACATCAATTATGTAATTGATGATCATTTATTTATTTATAAACACTTTATGCACAAAAAATACATAAGCGGACATAAAGCTAAAATAGTCTTATCTACCAGTCAACCGGGATAATCTAAGCCACTATAGAATGTTTCCAAGAATTGTTTCTGAAAGCATTCTTTTAGAGATTCCTTAGGGTCTATCTAAGTAGATGAATTATTTTACTAATGATGAACTATTGAAACGAGAGCACGGTTGTATATATCAATGTGATTTACATGGAAGCTTTCGCCGTGCACGTTTGATGGTATTGTGTGCATAGAAACGCGACACAAGTTGCTACTATAACAAGCTTAGTTATAACGAGGTATTTGCCTCAGACTGGCTGGCTTCATTTGCGACGAAAAGAACTTACAGAATCAAATTTGTTATTAAATTAAACGTACACAATAATCATGAACGTATAATATGAATTATATAATGTTTCACTAATTATGAAGGTAGCTTACTGTTAGGTCGCTAAGTGGGGTAGCGCCATCAAGTTCATTTTTTAATGAAAATTAAAATTGGTGAGAAGCTCTTCAATTGCAGAGAGAGATCAAAGAAGAAAGGAGCAGCTCCGTATAGCACTGTTGCGTAGATCTGTATATCATGACGCGCTAAGTAATTTTTATTCGCACCCCAAAGGAGCGTGGCTCTTTCAATTATAAACTTTAGGACGTCTCGTGTAAAATGGCATTTACTTAATTTACGCTCGTTAGACTCGGTATGAGATAATTAACATATAAACCCTCATTAACAAAGGCGCGATTCACAGCGACCACACGTCACGGGGAAGAGCAACGCCCCATCAAATGGCCTACAGACATTTGACATTTTAGTTGAGCGAGCTGATAGAAGCTTACACGTGCTTCAACGTGATGAGAAACACAAAAAACTTACTGACTGAAAGGTTTTTAAGTTAAAGCTCTTGTCTGTTTTTATTGAAGCAGTGCAACAAATAATGGTATAGATGTAGATATGGCATACACACATAAATCACTTCTTAAACTCTGTATGATATTTGTGTCTAAGATCTCATAAGTGAATCTAGTTCTCGCAACTTTTTTAATCTCTGTTTTGATAGCACAATTATTGTAATGTAAATTTTAGTTTATTTATTTTTGTAATTGTTAAAACTCTTAAGGACCTTACTGTTTAGGTTTACAATAAGAGCACTATGTATATTTCTCAATACTTTGGTTGGTACTGCTTGCCAATATACATTTCAATACACTGCAATTTATTTATATCTTTTATCCAATAAAAATAAGTGGTTATGGTACCGCAAAACTCGCACATAATAATACATATCACGCACGAACTAAACATATAGACATTTAACACCATTCCATTCGAGACTCGCATTCACAACACTGCATTCAACCCTTCACTGCATACCCACAACAGACATGATAGCAAATATTTTAACCAAACCTTTGCCGAGACTGAAGCACTGTAAATGTGTACAGTTGTTAGGCTTAGTTTAGACTGATAGGTTTAGGTTTATGCATTGTCATTGTTCTAGTCTGTAAGTGTATAGTCTGTTAGTGATAGGTATGTGTATATACAGGTGTCAAATTTTTTGTGTCAGTGTTAAGTGTACAGTTAACTTTGATATGTCTTTATACCTTATTTATATTTGTATATAGGGTGTCCTTATTGCGGGGGGTGTTAAAACTCTTTAGGATCTGGCTGTTTAGGTTTACAATAAGAACACTATGTATATTTCTATTTGATGTGTGTCAATATTTTTGTTTTATACTTGTTGCCAATGTTGCACTGCAATTTATTTATATCTCTGCTCCAATAAAATATAAGTGTAATTCATAAGTGTACGTATTGCTATGTGTTGCCTAAACTGAATAAATGATTAAAACAAAAACAAATTACTTATTCACTCAAATTCTAAATCTGCTTCATTAGTGATGTTCAGTTTCAAGTGTGTACTCGAACAGTCGGCGTCTTCGAAAACATTGTGTATCTAAAGCTTTAGTAACAACTACAAGATAGACACAGACAACATAAACGCGTAACATGAGAACATGAACACAGACAGGAGTAAATCCTGTGTTTCCAGACAGGAGCAAATCCTGCGTTTCAAGTTTACTAATTAGACGTTCTCAGCGGCGTTCACCCACGCGCAGTTTAGATATCTGTAAACAATCGACTTTGCCGCTGGCACCTATTATTTTCTAGAGATAAAATGTAGCCTATGTTATTAGGGAATAATGTAGCTTCCTTTTAGTGAAAAACATTACAAAACCGGTCCAGTAGGACCTTTATTTATTTCAGGCAATTATGTAAACTAGGTAATAACCACAGACATAACAGACTAGACACAAATCACAAATATTCCCTGTTCGCTCACTCTACAATGATTATGAATCTTGCTATCCCGTTTTTTCACCTATAGGAACGAGCCTGTCAGAAAGTGAAGAGCGCAATGTTTTGAACGTTCACCACGTTGCTCTAGCTAATAACGACCAGACGTTTCTTTTGAAATATCTATGTATTCCTATTTCCTAATCAAATTTAAATCAAACCATTTTAAAGACGGTGTCATGTAGTGCACTGTTAAGGATGAAAGCGCAAAGTATGGAAATACACCTGGATTATCCTTTCACCGGTCAGTAAACAATCGTGGTCGTGGCTATCAGGAATCAATTTTAGAAATTGTAATAAAAATATGCATAGTAATAGTGTGAATTTGCAATAATTAAAATCTTTATCTTAAAACAACATGCTATTAAAGGCATTTAAAATTATTGGCAAACTGAGTTATATTTCGGTGTCTAAATAGATATGGAAATATTTCGGTGTAACCAGGGTCGATTTTAGTATTTGTTGTATAGAATTTTAATACTCAAATAGTGTACATAGCAGTCCACAATTTTATTTTTATCAGGGGTACCAAAAATGTACCTAAAAGATGTTTTAAATGATCAGATCATTTAAAAAAAAAGTTTAACGAATTGACCGCGAATTGACGTTTATTTTCATTTATTTATTCTTCTAGGTTTCCTGAAGACTAGACATGGTGATGACTGGGTTGCAAATTAAAAAGGAGAAAAAAGTTTTTGTATTATATACCTAATTGATTCAAATAACTTATTTGGCTTTTTAGTGAAGGAAAATATCGTTAAAAATATTGCATGTTAGAGATTAATTCGAATTCCGCATTGGGCCTGAGTGGTAAGCTATTGCCCGTTCTCTCTCAATGAGAGAGTTCTCTCTCAAGTCAGATTTGCTTGTGTTCGTTACGAGTAGAAATTCGTAGTAAAAAATAACTTATCTGCAGATGGGCTGCCTTGTTCCGTCCCTGCATTTGCCTTAGTGTGTGTGTTATAGAGATGTGTGACATTTTGTCTCGAATTGAAACTTGGTATGTACTCTCTGCTTCTGTAGATAAAATTGTTTCTCTATGGTAACAACTAAGTAAAGTGTTAGTAGGTATTATAGTTATAAGTAAGTAGTGCTTATAATTATAACTTTTCGATTTTCCTCTTTCTATGATCAAAGTAATATCCTTGTGGAATGGTTATTATTCGAATCCGTGGTGGAGGCGTAGGGGCGACGCTATGTGGGTGTTTTTAACAGGCTCCGTATAAATGACAATGGTAATGGGTGGTTGGTAGATATATAGTATGAGTTCGTACAGATCTAAGGGAAATCACTTCAGAAATCGTGTAGTCGAACACTCTTTTGTATGAAAATTTTGAACATTTTGTACGCGAGAGCTTAATTGATACCATAGATGACAATTACGTATAGACTACATTGAGAACTCGCAACTGAGATAATTTGCAACACTAGTAGCAATAAGCAAAAGAAATGGGTCCGGGTCCATGTTGATTTTTATCATTATTATAACATATATATGTAACATACGGAATGCGAAATAAAGAAATTGAAAAGTTATGTTTGTCTTGTTAAAATAAGGAAGTTGTTAATATTTTTTTATACCACTAAGATGGAAAACAAGCTTATGGCCTGCCTGATGTTCTGCAGTCACCCCAGCCTATGGACGTTTGCAATACCAGGAGCAACACCCACGCGCTGCTGATCCCGTAAACACATTTTCACCCCTTTCTTGAGGAACTCCATGTACTCTCCAGGGAGCTCATTCCACATCCTTCGCACAGTTCGCGGTTATTTTGGCTAAAAGGTGTGAGGATGAACTCCCCTGTCGATGGCGAGCGGTACCATGATAGAACGTAGCTGTAGGTATCGTGTCAAACAGTTCCTTAGAACAAACACCGTTGTACAATCGATTGAACACACAAAAGAAGGCTTACGCTTTTTACGCCTACGGAGGGATTACTCCCTCCGCTGACTCAGCGGCTCAATACAACTTGTGAGCATGGTATCATCGCCAATTCCCACAGCGCGTTTTTGGATCGAGTTTCAAAGACCACGCTGATATGCCGCTGATATGGTACTCCCGCCCTTAGATGGGAGCAATACTCTAAATGGGGTCTGACTTGAGCCTCCGGCGTGAACAATTGCTTTGATCTTCGGTAATTTTTCTATAGTTTAAAATAATCTTCAAAAACTTTAAACGTAATGCAAAGGCCTGGCTAGTCTGATAATAAAAGATTACTCGACTGTAAGGCTGCCGTTTAAATAATATACCATTTCCAGAATCAGTAATTCAGCGAAACAATATTCGAGTTCGCTAAGCCCCGTGCACAAAGAGACTTCGACTTCAGGGGTCAACAGAAAGTTAATGGGCGCGAACTGACAGGAAAATAAATCCACATATCCCGATTGAGAGAACTGCATGGAAAGCTTTGACACAACTCTGCGAAATTCACATGAGTAATGAAATACGAGTGTAAGCCGAGTGTCGCGCTGTGAACCTGTTTAGAGCACCATTCATACGGCACCTGAATGGCATTCTGAAATGCAATGCGAAACAGGTGAAACAGGAATGGAAATTCATTGAACGCATTTCCAAAGTTTCTGTCAAATTCCATGTAGCTTTACAAACTGCATACAGTTGCCACGCTAAAATTTGAAGCTTTCAATTTTCTACACATAGTATAAAACAAAGTAGCTTTCCGCCGTCTGCATCTATGTACGCTTAGACCTTTTAAACTACACAGCGGATTTGAATGCAATTTTCAGATAATAGAAGAAAGTTAATAAGTAAGAAACCCCGGGTAGATAGGATTACTCCTAGTAGGTCTACTTGAAATAAGTCGCGCCGGCTTCACTAGTCCATCATCATCGTGGCGTTTATGCCCCTGTTGCGCTCTCGCGCACGAGAGCCCAGGGTCCGACTTGACCATGATCCTGGATTTGGCGATCAGGTAATTACAGTGGAGCGACTGCCATCTGATCTCCGTGACCCTGCTACTAAGGGAACCTGACCAGATTGGATCATGGTTACACATTCAGACGCCTGAATGTGCAGGTTTCATCACGATGTTTTAACTCACCGTAAAAGTACATAATTCAGAAAAGAGTCATTGGTACATGGATACAGTGAGATTCGAATCCGTTATCTCTCGATTACGAGTCTGATACCTTAACCACTCAGCCACTGCCACTACAGGTCGCTCCGGGACCACTAGTCTTTTAATAAAACTGAGGTGACCAGACTTAATACAACAAAATAAAACATGGCTGGCTGATTGCCGGCCAGGCCGCCGTGCCGCCACGCAAGTGCCGAATGCAAGTACATTAAACATACTGTCGATTACTGCCCGTTTAAAAGCCTCTTATAGTTAATTATACAGAGGGAACTTTACGCTTGTAACTGAACTACTGACTAAAGTTCGAGAACCTTTAACAGAAATGAAATGATTTATTACACAAGGTAACACACGTTACAAGTCATGTTATCATTCATCGAGTGAAACCTGGACGAATTATTAACTACAAGGTCAAGTTATAATTGTTAAAATTAAATAATGTCAAGTTCAAGATAGTCGACTTACAATGTTTAATACTTACCTTAGGTATGTATATAAATTTGACAAAAATTGTGTATAAATTCAAAAATGTAAGTAACAGCATATCAAATAGAATGACAATATGTTAACATACGTAAGTACATGCTTTCTGTTTGTTTTTGGTTCCTAGATAGATAGATAGTTGATTGTCCATAGACATTGCACTCTAGGGAAAATTGCGGGAACCGTAAATGTGTGTAAATTGTAGTTTAACCAAAACCGTTGTGCGGCGGTGAAAAGGGTGTGCGGTGGGCGAGTTAGGACGGCCCGCCCGGAACTTTCAAATCAACAGGTACAGTGTGCAACGGGATCACGTATCCTTAAGAATAACTTTCGTTTACTCCAGGGATCAAATGGACACATTGGGCGTCGTTTAATACAAAACTTATAGATTTCAATTGTATATCTATTTTTTTTTACCGCCGTTACTAAACCTTTTACAAACAATAACGAAAGACCAGATTATATGCAACAAAAAAGCTCAAAATATGCCTACAAATATGCAAGAAATATTGGTAAAATATGCTAGGAAATCAATATGAGGATCAAAATATGCAACACTAAATAATAAAATGTCGAATTTGTTTAATGTTTTTTATTTTACCAATTACCTAAGGATAAATATCAATTACAAATTATATTTACCATGAAATTTACAATATACCTTTAAAAATGTACGCGACTGTTCTAAATATGTCTACAAGCGTACATACATTTTTGTAAGTGGAAAAGGACAGTGCTATAAGTGGAAAATGCCGTAAATATGCATGAATTCAAAAATTTTGCCGGAATATGCAACTACCCCTGAAAAAAGTCTCTATAAATAACATACAAAATTATGTCTTTACCTATGAAATTTCGGTTTTTAAGAAACTGTAATTTTCATACAAGCAAACTTTTCACAACATTTAACTTTCTAAATACGAAATACTCTATTTACGAAATAAAATACTAATTTTGATCTGATAAGTACAGTAGAATAAAATAATCCCGCAGAGTAGAATAGCACCAACCCCTTACAATCGTGGGTGTCGTACAAGGTGGCAATAACCTCCCCTTTTGTGGGAGAGGCCATAAGTCCTGCAGTGGACTGTTATGGGCTGTGATGATGAAGTACAGTAAAAATATTTGAGCAAATGTATACTTGTGAATGTACAGTTGAGACTTGATAATGAGATAGCGGAAAATGCTGACGGTATAAAGTTCCTCGGTCTCATGATGGACAAGCATCTAAATTGGAAACTGCACATCGATTTAGTATGCACGAAGCTGAACCGCTTTGTGTTTAAGACAGCCAATCTCTACTGAGGCGGCACTATTAGCCTACCACGGTTACGTGTCTTCGGTTTTGAGTAAGGTTTTATACTTTGCAACTCGGTTGACGTGGAAAAGGCTTTTAAAGTGCAAAAATGCGCATACGGGCTTTTTGTGGTGCCAAATTTGATGATAGTTGCAAACCTCTGTTTAAAAACATAATATTTTGCCACGTTCATCAGGGATGTTTGTGTTGCGTCCAACCCTAATAACTGGAAGACGTTAAGGGAAGTTGGACAGAGAGAACCTAGGTCGAAAGTTATGAATTTGTAATATCAGCCCACTGCTTACAAAGATATATGTATAAGAAGATATTGTCCACATGTGTGTAGCTCTATATAATCATCTTTCTGAAGACTTGAAGTTGTTGACTGGGAACTCATTCAAATCTAAATTGATTGCTTGGTTACACCATTCTTTTTATAGTGTTAAGGAATTTAAAGTTTGAACGACAAATAATTTAGATTTACATTGTTTGCACACTTGCATGCAAGTTTAGATACATGATACCTACTACTGTATTAGTGTTAAGAACTGTATTATCAACTACTGTATTCTTGCAAATAAATTATTTGACGATTTTATTTGGAAAAAAAAACAGCAATTTCATAGATAAAGACAGGATGAAATTATGAAACGTTAAATATTAAAACGACGATTTTACCTACCAGTACTAGTACTAGACTAGTGCAGTGGGGTTGTGAGCGTGCAGGGTCGAGGCCCAATGTTTGGTCTGAATACTCAAATATCAACCTGTACCGAAGTCGTCCCGCTTTATTCAACCGCTTAAAGAAGCACTATGTACAGCTAGCTACAGAATCTAAAATACAACTTTTGATTTCTCTCAGTTCTCAAAAAAAAAGCGGCGTGGTGCGTAAATAAGTTACGCACAAGACTCTTACATTTCGTTTAGCACGTATTGTGTGCGTCATAAACATTTAGGTTTAGGTTTAGGTTTGGGGCTCCCATTTTCCGTACTTGGACTCAAATTCGGTCCTTTATACGTGACTGAGAGCCGGCTATTGTAGCCAGCCCAGCTCCTTGCAGAAGTCTATTAGTCTCTTGGGACGTTCACAGACTTCTCGAAAGGACCCTGTTCCTATTGAGGCTTTAGCTCTGTAGTCCTTTAGCTCCTAGCGTCATAAGCATACTTTAGTATAAAGATTATTTAATAGATAACCTGTACAACCTGTACATTATGTCATAATGTACAGGTTCAGAAATAGACTGTGAGGTGAAGAAAATAAACTGATACTGTTAAACTTTATCGAAACAATAGTAGTCGTTCGTCGGTTTGGCGTGAAAGGAGTCCACAGTTGAAACAGACGTAATGCTGTGTTTAGATTTTAGATCATTCGGATTAGTCTTTTAGTTCAATTATTCTTATGCTGACTGCACTGTTGGCGGTGTGGTTTGTTGTCTATAATGCAGTTGTAGGTGCTAGTGGAGCGTTATTTCACTCTATATGGACGAGTATTAAAAACGTGGTTTAAGGTGAGCTCGGTAGTCACCCGTGCTGTACTTAACTAATAATACTATTTTATCTACACTCATATCGTAATGTTCCAATTACATATTCGAAAACAGTCGTTTAAGGATACACTTTTTTCACGCCTCTATAAAATTTTAAAAAATTACTTTTCGATACAGCATTTCCCATACTAATTTAATTACAGCTGTAACGTAAAATAACTTTTTAATAACAATGCAACACTTTTATTTTTTAAATTTTTGTCGGGCGCCGGCGAACACGGCGAAATGTAGGCTGAATACTTAAATGTCTTTGACAAATTCATTATTCAAATTTTCCTGTTTATATTTGTGTGTAATTATTTTCCCGCTAAACAGAATATTTTTTTTATTGTTGTAATTTGTGTTTGTGAATGTTTTGTCTTGTTTGAAGCAAATAAATAGATAAATGTGAAAGTAGTGAAGTGAATTTCCCGCCGCTTGACGCGTAGATACAACAGAACTGACTCGCAGCTTTCTTCTAGCAAAGTTGAGAAAATTATAGGTACAAAATTGTAACATTAAAATATGAGTGTAGATAAAGTAGTGTATGCAACTGCATATAATTAGGTATTAAAACACTCGTGGCAAACTATTATCGTACTCGGATACGCCTCGTATGATAAACGGACACTCATGTTTTAATAACCCCTTTTATATGACAGTTGCATAAACTACTAATATTCATAATCCTTGTAAAGCCACAAAGATGATTGTCTACGTTTTTGTGTAATTTATATCAGGGACGTTATTAAGTTTACTTTTTAGATAACTTTTCTTTCACAGGTGTCGTTGTTACTGTCTTACTTATTTTGACCAAATCTTATGATAGGTTTAACAGCTTCCTATACTGTCTTGCTTACCCTTACCTTTCTTCGCCAGGCATGACAGTTCCTCATTCTTGCATTGTATATTCTATAAAAATCCTTATTTAATAGCAGCAGTATGAAAAGGTTCATCAATTTTCTTATTAATTGTTGCATTTGCAATAGGTAGGTATGATATAATTTTCTAAGCGGACCTGATATTTCTGCACCCCCAGCCAAGTGGCAAACTCTACAAGCGTTCGCAAAAGCGAACAGCAAAGTCTTCCACAAACAGAAGCTGTCTGCGGTCGCGGTAAATCGTAGTCTATGGAACCATTCAAACCTGAATTTCGCGACGATAGTGACGTCGCAGCTATCTCACTTCGCGCGCGATGCGACTATTTGTCTAAAGACATCATTCCCGTTTCAGACATTTTGTACCAAAAATCTAAAAGTACCAGCCAGAAAAAACACATTTTTTTCTGATAAAGCAAGTCTGACCAACGATTTTTGTTAAAGCTATCAAAATAATCTAGGAAAAACCACGAATAAAACTGCGTTTTTTTATCTTTAAAAATGGCTGAGTTATTGAAGAGAAAAGTGGCCCTCTCCCGCAGTGGCCGGGCGGTAGGTCACCTGGCCCGCCGTGTTATATAATAGCGCCACGCTCGCGCGCGCCACTCGATTCACGCCACTCGGTAAAGTTTATTGCGAAAATGAATTCATTGCGCTTTGCATTTCCTTTAAACCTTTATTACTTCAGCACTTCAAAATGGATTAGAAAAATTATTTCACTGGGTGTCAATACTATAAAAATGCATTCACATTTAATTGACAAACCTATAGGCTTCTACTACAGGAGACGTCCTTATTCCCTAAGTAAAGGGTTTGTTTACCTACCGCCACAACCGAGATTGTTTAACTTGTAAACGGTTGGAAATTTGAAAAAGTGTACGAAGCAAAACTTGTAGAGAATATTATGTAGATTGCCGTTTTCTAGTTATAAGTAAAAAAGTGCTCGCGGCACACGATGTTCACGGAGAGGCGTGTGACGTCATCTCGGGGCGCGCTTGGCTGCGGCTGCCTGATAAATAAGCGAAACTTACAAGACAACAAGACAAGACAAGACATGTTGTAACTTTGGTAGTACTGTACCAATTTCAGTGAAATCAAAACGAGTGTAATTGTTACAAATACGGGTTTCAAACTATCTGCATAATATTGTTAAATTCTTACATGATGGCGTGACCAATTCCTAAAACTTTTTTACAATGAAGTCCAACCTATACGCTCAATGATTAAATTGTCAAAGCTATTAAACTAACAATATTTAATACTGGACATCCAGTGGTACATAGTGGTAGTGGTGGGCGTACAGGTTTGCCGCCATTAAAAAACGTTGAGAATTGTATAATGTAAGTATCTTACAATTGTAATAGTTTTTTCAGTAGCCGGCACTTTCAGCTTGTCCAAAATGAATGATATCCTTTGCAGTTCCACTTTTAGCCGCATGCAAATTTATTTCGCTTTAACCATTCTATTTTACTAGCGTTTAAGATTATAGAAAGCTACTTGGCTAGGGGAGCTGACCTGCTTATTTTTAATATAGTAAACAATATCAATTAGACCCAATCACAGTTACTACCTAACAATATCGTTGGTCTGACCTGAATTCCAATTTCCATCTACAAGATCTATTCCACAACCGTTAATAGAAATATCTGGAATCGACACACGAGCTCAAAGCATAACACTGTTACTGGCTGTCTGCCGCTCAATATAATCATTTCCTGTCTATTCTATATTCGCTTATCAAGATCCGCTTTTACATGGCATAACCTACCTAAAACAAAGTCAACGTGAACCCTTTCATTCTATCTCAGACCGGCAATCGAAGAGAGCTAGGGCCTTTTGCATTATAAACGCGACAAGTTTCGTTACCTATTCAGAACACAATCAACAAAAGTCACTTTGTAGTTTACTTGCAATAGGCCCCATTTGGTACTCGGCACTTAGGGCCTTTTATCAGCCAGTAAGACTCTGTGACGCCTAAAAAAGAAAGAATAAACACCACCGCGACAGCCTTCGTCAAACAACAATGATTGCATTGTTGTATTCGGGTGTGAAGGAAAATGTAGCCAACGCAATTACAGGCGTGACGCATTTCATACCTGCGGTTCTGCATTTTTGTTACAAGAGACTTGCTTGAATCGTAGGTGTTACGGGCGACAGTTACCGCTGACCATCAGGTGGCTTTCTGCTCGTTGGGTTTTTGAGTAGGGAAACAATCTCGACTTACCGGTATCGTCGTCTGGCACCAGCGGGCTGACCGTGCCGAAGAATCGTTTGTCCAGCAGCTGGAGCAGTTGCAGGGCGCTCTCGTGCACCGGCGCGCGCGGGCAGCCCGTGCACATCAGTGTCACGTTGATTATCGCCGTGTAGTGGTCGCACGGGTACTCCCTGCGGAGGATGGGTGGCGTGAGCACGCTGTGTTCTAGTGTAGTTGTCAGGTGGCCTGACAACTGCACTAGAACGCGAACTACTGGAACGCGATGTTCCTAGAATAAGGGTCGTCGGCGTATCACGCGTTTTAAAATTCTATTTTTGATACATCATTATTAAAATCTTATCGTTTAAAAAAAAACAATCCTTATAAAAAATAATATCTACCACTGTGTAAACCTGACGGTACCCTGGCCCACAGCGCACTAGAGAAAGCCAATTTACTGCGTGCTCTCTTTGCCTCAAACTCGACACTGAATGACGGAAGCGCCGACCCGTCTACCATCCCGTGGTGCGGCAAATGAATACCGGAAATAATCATTTCTCAGCGAAAGGTACGGCGGGCTCTGCTCTCTCTAGATGTTCGAAAGTCGAGTGGGCCTGATGGTATTCCGGCGGTGGTGCTTAAAGTGTGTGCTCCCGAATTGTGTCCGGTACTAACGCGCCTCTTTGCACTCTCATACTTCACTGGAATAGTTACGTCTTCATGGAAGACTGCCCACGTGCACCCTGTGCCCAAAAAGGGCGACAGATCAGACCCATCAAATCACAGGCCTATCGCTATTACCTCCCTTCTCTCTAAGGTGATTGAGCGAGTCATAAACGCACAGCTCCTTGGTTACCTAGAAGAACACGATCTCTTAAGCGACCGTCGATATGGTTTTCGACATTGTCGCTCAACGGGTGATCTTCTAGTGTTGAGAGGCAAGGTGACGCAAAGGTCAAGCTTGCATCTAAAAAGCTGGGTGTGCTTAACAGATCAAAGCAATGCTTCACGCCAGGGCAACGACTTCTCCTATACAAGGCTCAAGTCAGACCCCATTTGGAGTATTGCTCCCATCTATGGGCGGGAGCACCGCCATGTCAGCTTGGTCCTTGTGACTCAATCCAAATGCGCGCTTTGAGAATTGTCGATTATATCATCAGACCCTGAGAATAACCTTTCCCTGACCTGGGATTTAACCCACTTCCCGGTAATCAATTGAATTGAAAATTTCATACACATGTAAATTGATGAAAATGAAATATTATGGTATTAGTCAGTTGATCTGATGATTGGGAAGGAAGGTGGTCAGCGATTTTTTTATATTAGACTAGACAGGCATTTCAGACTAGAAACCATTAAGGCGGCCATTACGGTTTCTTATTCTGTTAAAAACTGTCACGTGGTGCCTGAAACTGTTCAATTAGTCCTAAGGTCTCTAGCGGACCTTGGTCAACCTCGCTTCACCATCGGCATTAGAGCTCGTAGCGGTGCTGAAGTTCGCCTAGCCTCAAAGTCTGAAATGGTCACCCATGAGTTCTTGGACTCTGCGTGCTTTGCTTGTATGTTATGTTATTAAGTAATCTTAGTTACGTACAAGTACTTTTATTTCATCAATAATAAAATCGTTTAATTAAATAATATTCAATTTAAGTTGACACTACAACGAATTCTCGCGTTAACAATCGCGACCGAGCACTGCTTGAAACTGCTTGAGAATACCTGTAAACGTAACGTCAATGTGTGCGTGACGGAAATGGCGCATTGTTTCTAGTGGATCTTCTGCTTAGGGCGGGCCGTTCTTTATTTTGTGTATTCAGTATCAGTCATCATTCCTATTAAGAACTACCTAAAGTAAATGCAAAAGTTTGTAAGCAAATGAAAATTCATAGGCGGGTTCGGTGGCGCGTAATAAAAAGCTGCCCCACCATATCTAGGGCATGGAATAAGTTATATGACGATCAATAGTTTCCGAGATATAACAGTTTTAAGTTTGTCAGCTCCCATCCGAAGGAGGACGCTCAAGTCCAGCAGTGGACTCTGTGATGTGAAATACGTGAGATCAGATTCTACTTTTAGTTAATTTTATTTTTAGGTGAAACTGATCGCGCGAACAGTGTAGACAGGTTTAAAGTTATTTATTTAACATTTATTGTGCACAATAAATAGTATACAAAATAGACATACAGAAAAAAATCACAACAGTTAGTTGGTAGTGGAAACGGATTGCGTGATCAGATTCGCAAAACACTCGCGTAAGTCTGGCTAACCCAGCCAGTCTAGCAGTATGATGTTCTTTTTACGAGCAAAGCCTATCACTCATTCGGTATAGTCGTCGGTAAAATGTCGTTGTACATTTTGCACCGCAATAGACTTTTCGCAACCTTTATCCATCCATCTCCCTTCGAGAATCGTCCGTAATTTCAATAGAATTAAGTGCATGCCCTTTTCAAGTTAACATACAGAAACTAGTAGAAAATGCAAATTAGACGCATTACACGAAGCTGCCTTTACCCCGCGTCTGACGTCCGTTCAAAGTTCAAAACACTGCTACAAGCGGCAAAACCCTTTACTAACTTATAGCTGTGCCGCGTAGTTTGAAGGGATTTACAGTCCGAAGCCCCTGACACATCTCAATTTATATTGAGGTAATAATGTTAAAACGTCGAAACGAGATTAAAAATAGAATATTCAGAATAAAAATAAGTGCCAGAAATTACAAAATAACAATCCAACTTAACAATATTGGTTTGGTTTACACACTCTACGTCTACTGAAGCCACTTAAACTAATTCAGGGCGCTAACAAACTGAAGATGAAGCAACAAACATTTCCGGAATATCGCAAGTTACGCGTAGCCTTTCAATTGCGTTCGCGTAAACTTAATTTAAACTCTTGGTGGAATCCATATTGACATGAATAAAACATGAAAGAATCGCTGTCATCGACTATTATAGAGTACCATGCTAGTTTAGTATTAGTAAAGGGCAACAACTGACCATGCAGTTACAATACATTAACAATTCAGTGTAAAGCCCCGTGTCTGGACGTAAATATATTCTGAAATATCGATTCGGACTCAGCTTAGTTCATTTTCGTTTCCTGATTGTAACAGGAAGCATTCGCAGTTCCGTCTAGCTACGCTAACAAAGGGATGGGAGATAAGTTATCGAATGCGCACAGCCATGTGGGAGCACTTTCCGCCGCCTCCCCGGCACACGCCGGGTTGTGACCAGCCCATGCAGACCGCGTAGCGGAATAATAGAGCGAAGGATCAGAGACTAAGTCCTTTTAGAGTTAGACCTTTATTGGATTCGCTAATATTCTAACTTCGTTTTAAACGCAACGGTGAACAATATTTCAACGTTCGTTTATTGAATAACAGGTTGGGAGGTTAATTAAACATTACGTATAAGAAGAATAGTTAATTAAACATTACCTAACATAATTATCATCCAAACATTTTTAAAGGTGCAATCTACATTTATTTTTTATTGTCAATAGGCTTGCATTTGACCTCAACTCACCTGATGGAAAGCGACGATGTGGTCGCAGATGTAGCATGCGTGCCTAGAAGATACTTATTCACTCTTGATTTGAAGACCCCAAGGTTATACTTATCAGGGAACAATGACTCAGGCAGAGAGTTCCAGTCCTTTGCAGTGCGCATAAGAAAAGTGGATACAAAACGCTTACATACTAAAATGGCATATGTTTTTGGGTTTTTAAGAAAATCTTAACGTTTAGATAGCGTTTCGTGTCAAAGCCCCGACATTGTGGAATTACGATCACTTTTGTCAAAGAGCTCTCTTCATTAATATTTATTAGAGATGCCTCAATGACTTCTATTACTCGATAAGAGTATCACTTGGGGAGTTTCTAGGTAAATAAAGTTTATTTACAGAAAACAAAGCAGACAGCGGTTAGCCTTGGAGATTGTACGGAAATTTGAATTACTGATACATGAGGTTATATGTGAGAGTGAGGCTCAGCTTCAAATGTAGCACTTGCGAAAATCAGTCAATAATTATCCGAGTAAAATACCTAGGTACACAAAAACATGCTTTTCTGAACACGAAAGGTTTATTTGATAAAATAGTACATACTACACAATACGATTAACTTAAATTGGCGTCATAAATAGGAGAAAGGAGCAAACGGGTAATTTATTTATCTAGCAGTAACGAAACTTATTTGGCGTAGCAGGTACGATCTAGGTCAACTCCTCGAGAAATCAGTGCGCATCAAAAGCGACGAATTCGGGAATATTCTCCGCAAAGCCACTTTCAAGTCGAATGTGCAAAATCCTGTTGGAATGTGCAGCGCTTTACAGGTACTGAATTGTTCAAGCTAGGACTACAAACTTACTAGAAAACTTATCTTTTAAACTCGCACGAACTTTATCACGTTCATGTTGAATCTCAAATAATTTCATACAAAGAATATAACGTCGTTATCCAACTTGCTGCAGTGTGTGTAGTGCAGATTTTCACAATGCGTTTTTATGAGTTTTATCTATACATAGTCACAATAGAGGAATAACAGAAGGTCAACTCCCGTCGTCCTCGAAAATTATAACGTAAACTTGCCGACTCACTAGGGTTGCTACTGTAGTTGTTCTGAATTTAGAAAAGCGTATTTAAAAGATCGAATAAAATTTTAAATATCACAATAATTATCTGATTATATCATCAGACTCTGAAAAAACCTTTCCCTGACCTGTGAATAAAGTTCTAAGAGTCCTCGTCAAGATACATACAACGGGCCCAATACACGATAGACTTGCATAGTAATATTGAACGGTTATTGTGGCCACTTTACATCTCAGCATAATATCATATTGTATTGTTATCTGACTTACCTACATTCGTACAATTCAATCGAATACCAGGAAGTGGATCAAATACAGTGTACATGATGGTTCAATATTGAGTTGGTACTCTGTAATCTGGCGATTACATCTGCCTTGTTAAAATGACCCACTTTCCCGGTAATCAAATGAACAGCAATTTTTTATACACATGAAAATGCAATATTACGGTATCATTCAGTTGACCTGATGAGACTAAAGGTGGCCACAGAAACCAATGAAGTGGCCATTACGTTTTTTTGTTCTAAAACCGTCACCTGGTGCCAATAGGCTCTTGAGACATTTGCGACCAGTCTCAAGATCCATGGCGGAAGATATTGCTCAACCTTGCTTCGCCATCGAACTCGTAGCGGTACTGAAGTTCGACTAGCCTCAAAGTCCAAAATGGTCACTCATCAGTACTTGGGCTCTGAGCATGTTGCTTGCATTTTATTAAGTAATATTAGTTCCATATAATATTATTTATTCAATAATAATATCGGTTCATGATCACAACCCGTAACAGTCCCTGCAGGACTTAGGGCCTCTCCCACGAAAGGGGAGATTATTGCCATAATCTCCACGCGGCGGGTTGGAGATCGCAGTGTTTAAATATAACAATGGAAAATGCTGCTGCCTATTTTCCAGACTACGGAGACTCTTGATCTTTTGCCTCGAAAACATTAGTCGCCTTGTACGACACCCATGAGCGTAAGGGGCTTGGTGCTATTCTACTGTGCCGGACACCACACGGCCAATAATATCGGTTATTTATATTAAATTTACATCGTCAACACGAACGCCCGCGCTATCACTCGCAACTTAGCTCTGCTCTAGAATGCCTGTAAACGTAATGTGAATGTGTGTGACGAAAATTACGTTGCCTTCTGCTTGGGAGGGCCGTTTTGTATTTTGTGATCTATACATAGTATACGATACGATAAAAAAATATATATAGTATAAAACAAGTCGCTTCCCGCTGTCTGTCCCTACGATTAGATCTTTTAAACGACGCAACGGATTTTAATGCGATTTTCAATAGATAGAGAGATTCCAAGGGAAGGTTTATAAGGAAGAAAAAAAAGGTAGATCGGGGTAAAGTAGGGATACGCGAACGAAGTCGCGCCGGGTCCACAAGTATACAAAACCACGTCGCTTTCCCTACATATTAGTTAATTTATAAAATAAATGCTTCTACAGCGAGAACTTATTCAATTTGTATGCTCCACGCTTCGCCGGATCCGCCTCACTTGACGAGACTTTTTAAGGGTTGTTTAAGAAATAATCTCTTTCTGATTTGGTAGGTAAGTTTGAGTCTAACATTATTTTAAGGCTTCCTGCGCTCGTGATTCGAAACGGTTCTACAGAATAATAATATTTATCCATTCATCTTATTACATGTACCGATATTTTGTGAGGTTTCTCCGAATCGATGTGGTGCTTTTGCAAGCAATCCAACCTTAAATGCCTCCTACGGTTTTGCAAAAGAGTTCGAAACACGAACGTAAACAGCCCAACAAATAGTAACAAAGAGGTAAGAGGGCGTAACTTTGTCAAGCGCCGTGGGCCTTCCCTGTACTTCATTTTATAAACCATGTCAGACCTTCCGCTCTAAAGGCGTCACAGGAAACTCTCGCGAATAATATCGATAGTCTAGAAATCAGGTCAAAGTGACGGTTTATGTTCAAGCTCCACTTTGATTGCAGTAAAAGTGTTGCGAAATTGCTTATTTTAAATTCAGACAGGGGCGTAGCTACCGCCGTATCAACCGTATCAATGATACGGGGCCCCCGGGCCACAGGGCCCCCCCCAAATCTGTTTAAACAAAAATTCGTTATCATCATCATCATCTAAGCTCTTCCCTACTTCCCGGGAAAAAAATATTTAATAGAGAATTATAAAGTAGGGGGCCCCTCCGTCATTATAAATTCAGAAATTTCGAGCTCGCTGCGCACTCTCATTAATTGATTGTAAAGTTAATTTTATTATACAATCTTGTCACACTAGAGTATCAAAAATTTCGAGATCGCCTGGCAATTGCAATAATCACGCAAGCTTTTGATATAGCCAAGCCATGCGCCAATATATCAAAAATTCCGTGCACGCCTCCTTCACTCCGCGGACCCGGCTTATTTAGAGTATATTGTTACACAAATGTGGAGCTCGCTACGCACGCTAATTCAGTTATTTACACGCGAAATTATGTGAATTTGCTGCACTCGATCATTTATTTATTGACTTAAGGTGAGACCAGGATTTAAGTTACTCATACCCCCCGTAGTTGGCGGTATCAACTAGGGGGGCACCTAGACATTTATTGATACGGGGGCGCCGGAGGGCAAGCTACGCCACTGAATTCAGACGTAAGTACAACCCCTTACACTCGTGAGTGTCGTACAAGGCGACTAACGTTTTCTAGGCAAAGGATCTAGAGTAAATGGGCAGTAGCGTTTTTCATTGTTACTTTTATAACATTGCGATCTCCAACCCGCCTGCCAAGCGTGGAGATTATGGCAATAACCTCCCGTTTCGTGGAAGAGATCCTAAGTCCTGCAGTGAACTGTTATGAGCTGTGATGGTGATTATGAGTAACCTATCTTCAGAGGCCCAGATGTAAAGAATCAGGAAAGGATGCAATATCGACACGAGTGTCGTTGTTGGTGACGGAGGACTAGGGTCGCTAATGCGCTTATTACACATTCCTATATTCAGTTACTGAATTCAGAAACAAAAAGCGTGAGAGCAAATCGGAGTGGAATGTATTGCTCATAGAATAAGGTCCATTATTGTCTCGGATTTTTAAAAAGCGGAGCGACACGTGACTTAATGTTAGTGATACAAAAATGGACCTTATTCTATGAGCAATACATTCCACTTTGATTTGCTCTCACGCTTTTTGTTTCTGAATTCAGTTACTGAATGTAGGAATGTGTAATAAGCGCATAAGCCAGCGTAGCAACTTACGATGACTGCATATTATTGCACTATGTTAAAATAGTAGATATCTTAATCTCACAAAAATTTTAAAGATTGCGTCATGATATACAGCCATAAAGTGACTATATTGTTCAGTGAAACAAAACTTAGATAAGTACTTGTAACGAGTTACTCTTACCGGTAAATCTAAAATTATTGAGATGTACTTGTTATTCGAGGATATGACTGTATGTATATTATACAGTCTACACTTTATCATGGCTATTTCTCTCACATAGCTTTAACATCGTCGCATATAGAAACCTAACCAAATTTTAGACTGAGTTTTAATCGAGCAAGGCCTAGCATACCGTGTTAAAAATTTGAACAAACTTTTAATTGCCCGTTGGTCTTTAGCTATTGAGAGCCAAGGTGAGGCACTGGCTGTTGGCCTAGATATGGCGAAGGCGTTCGATCGGGTTTGGCATAAGGGTCTTCTATAGAAGTTACCATCGTACGGGCGTCCCGTGGGATTGTGCAATTGGGTCACTAGCTTTTTGTCTAGCAGATGCATCAAAAGTCGTAGTTGACGGTTGTTGCTCAGATAGCATGGATATTAACGCTAGTGTCCCGCAAGCCTCGATGCGGTCTCCATTGACGGCATTCATTGCTATGTGGATGACAGTACTGGACACGCCTGTTATACGGGTAGTGCCAATATACCTCGTTTCATAGTGGAGGAAAGTCGCGATGTACTTGTGCCTAAAATCGAGAGTACTCTGTCTAGAATCTCTGAATGGGGACGACTAAATGAAATCCAATATAACACCACTAAGTCACAAGTATGTATCGCCATAAACAGGTAGTCTAAAAAAAGCTCCTTTGGAACTGTGCGGTTCCAAAGGAGCTTTTTGCCACGCACACTAAGGTTGTGTAATAACCTACCAGGCGAGATTTTCCCTGGAGAGTACAACATGGAGACCTTTAAGAAAGGGGTGCCAAGGTTTTTACGTGGTCGGCAGCGCGTGGGTGATGCCTCTGGTATTGCAAATATCCATAGATTGCGTAAACTTGTTTACCACCATAGTGGTATAAAAAAAAATCGAGTATAAACTAGCATGCCAGGTTCAACGAATAGATTATTTAACACTATAATACCTACGTTTAGATTTACCAATAAGCACAGTTCACTTTTGGATACGAGCCTGTTCCAATACTTTCTTTGTTGGTATAATCGCTAGTCTTGCACCTCCGTTTGAGGAAACTTTTGCTTCCCGGCCCAGTAACATATCGAAACGCACCTCTGAATTGCCCATCTTATTTGTATGGGTCGGTCGTGCTCCCATTAATTCAACATGGGGGATATACTGCCGCAATAACGACTTTTATCCGTTAGTTGTTTGTTAGCAAGCAAAACAAGAAATACATATTCAGCCAAGCTCGACTTATAACAGGGTAATTTCAAATATGTTATGGGTTATGTTACAGTTACCATTTACCATCAGGTGGGCTGTCTGTTCGTTTGTAACTGCGTAGTGTTTAAAAAATAATATCGCACAAGTTTGCTACGAAATCGCCTAATTACCGACAGTTAATTAAAAACGTGTTTCTTAAAGTACTAAAAACGGTTCATAATTAACACAAAATCAATCGAACTTGAATCGTAAAATCGAAAAGAACAACCGCGATCTTATTTAAAAATAATCAAGGCTTACAAAAAATATAAGCATATAAATATATCGATGTTCTTTGGCAAACAAATTGTAGGTGAAGGCGCGTTGAATAACTCTGTCTAAAAAGTTTAGCGAGTTGGGAAAATAGAAGATTGATCGAAATCATTAAGTAAGCAAAACTGATTGAATAATGAAGACCTCGTCTGTATACAACAAGATGGACGTCTTCATTATTCAAAATCAGGTTCCTTATTGGTTGATTTTGATCTTACAATTTAACAAGTCGCTTCACTTTTTAGGCAGTGTCTACAACGTCATAGTTTAATCTTTACGCAGGCTATAGCGAATTGTAAATAATTTGATAAAATTGAATGTATATTTATCATAGGTAAGGAAGTACAATTTATTTATTCAAGTAAATCTGTACCTCATAAAAACTCTTTGTTGCTTGCCTGATCGATTCAAAAGGTCATGTTGATTATAGTTTTTATTGACCAGACTGTTGTTAAAACTCGTTAAGAGAGAGAGTATTAACAGTAGTACGTAGTATTTTTTGAAGTTTGTGTAGGTACAACTTTTTACGCGTACTTGTTAAAACCCGTTAAAACAAAACCAAACATTAAAATAGTAACAGCTGTATGCCGGCATTAACATAAAAAAGAAAAACAAATAGAACAAAAACTAAAAACCCTGACTGCTATTGAAAACTGAAAAGTAAGAAAATATTTTTTTTAAATAGAATTTTTACCTATGGGCCCGAACGCCTAAGGAAAAATAATAATTTTAAGTAATCAAGCGTTTCGGCAAAAACCAGACCGGCCTCGAACACTCGACGGGGACCCATTTTGATTAATATACCTAGGTACACCTTAATATTTATAATTGGGTATTCAATGGATAATTGTGTGTTACAGAAATATAAATGATCAAAATCGATTCATCACGTGTCACAGTCACGTGGGAACAAAGAAACAGATATACCAAAATACATACAAGTCGAACACAGCCCTCCTGCTGGGCTTCGCCGCAGTCACGTAAAATGCGGCACCGTTTCGTTGATGAGTGATTGCGTAATAATACCCGACACTTCGTCAATCCCTCGGGCATAATTCATTATTGAGGGTGCATGCATGAGTAAAAAAGTCTATACGTAGTGTAAAACAAAGTCGCTACCCCTGTCTGTCCCTATGTATCAATGTACGCTTCCATCTTTCAAATTACGCAACGTATTTGAATGCGGTTTTCATCGATTGAAGAGGAAGGTTTATAATCTAGAAAAAAGGGTAAGCAGATGTACGCGAACGAAGTCGCGCCGGGTCCACTACTTTGAGTTTAAAACAAAGTCGCTTCCCACCGTCTGTCCCTATGTGTTTATATATCTATGTACGATTAGATCTTTTAAACTACGCGGCGGATTTTAATTCTATTTTCATTAATAGATAGAGCGATTCAAGAGTAAAGTTTATAGCAAGAAAAAGAGGATAGTTAGGGTAGGTGTATGGTAGTGTAGCACAGATGTATGGTAGGACAGTATAGGGGAGGGTAGAGTAGGGGTAGGACGCCACGCGAACTGAGTCGCGCCGGGCCCGCTAGTAATTAATAATATGCAAATATAATGTTGTTTAAGACTGTAGTATGTAATTATGTTACGACTGAAAAGACGTGCTTTATATTATGGTAAACAAAAAATTTGCTTAATATTGTAAGAGTCTATCCTCGAGAGCAATCCCGCGTCCTACATACATCTACAACGGGATGATGTACATCGTACATGTTTACTGAATGATGTTTCGTCCCTCGCAGTCACAGTCCGAGTTCTTTTAACTAACTGTTTGAAAAGCCAAATCCAAACTAATATTATTAATGCGAAAATAACTCCGTCTATCTGCTGTTACGTTTCTAAAACAGCTGAACGCATTCATATTTCGCTCCTATAATTCTATTGCTTTTTAAATTGTCATTAGACTGCGCATAAAAGTTTCGAGGCTAAATCAAGAATATTATAGAAGTCGTAGTAGATTACGTATTCAATTGATCGTAACTTCTCACTACTTATCACGTTTGCATCCAGCTCAAAACCGTGAACTGTGTTTAGTACAACGAATATAATAATGCGAAAGTTTGTAAGCATGGATTTATATTTAGATGTTTGTTATACCTTCAAGCAAAACCTACTTACTGAACGGATTTTGATGAAATTTGACATCAATAAAGCGGGAGTCATACACGGGTGCGAATGCCGAAAGCACGAATACCGATAGCGCGAAGACGATTGCCCGAAAGCAGATAATTCGCTCTATTAAAACGTCGCGCTTTTAAGCTATCGCGCAATGGAATTGTCGCACAACTGAACGTTCGCTCTTTGAAGCTTTCGGGCAATCGTCTTCGCGCTATCGTTGTGCTTTCGGCATTCGCACCCGTGTATTACTCCCCAATATAGCTTATAGTCCAGAATTGCTTTGTAAGCATGGGTGTATGTTTGAATATAACATATTATCTACACATAGGTATCTAGCTAGGTAGCTATAATTTGTACCGAAATTCAACGTGTTACCCGCGGGAACGGGTCCGGAATGTTATGGCCGAATTTAACGCGGACGTAGTCGCGAGCAAAAGCTAGTGTTACATAATAAAAATGTGAAGTAAAAGGATTTGTTGATTCGCACCCGCCCGCAGGGCTTTTGTGCCCTAGATATTATTGGGTTGATTTGATTCGTAAAAAGCCATTTCGCATTTTTTGGTCAGATAATTTCTTTAACTTTACTTTTATAATAAGGTTACCCAGGCTTTAGGTGGGCGAAAATGATTAAAACTTTTGTTTTATTTATACAATTTTTTTCAATGTTTTGATAATTACAAATCCGATTACAATAACAACAAAGCTGCATATAACATAATGATAGATCTACAAACATTTTCAACACCACGGCTTATTCGGACCGACCCCGCTGGCGGGGGTTAGGCATTCGCCGGGTTCCACAGAAATCTCTTCAACTAAAATTTATATTCAGTTCAGTTCAGATTTCCAATCAATGTAAGTCGTATACCTATAGCTATAGCTAGTTAAAGTGGCGCCCACCAACCATAATCTATTCAGATTTCCAATTAACTTCGCGGCCCACACACCGACTGTTATTACTGTATAGTGGAGGCTCTATTGGTCAGAACCTTAAATTTTTTTATAGAGATCTGGGCTTCACCACATTTATACCTTAAGTAATTCTAAGCATATCTAGCGCGGGCCCCACGAAATAAAAATGCTGCTGCCAGGGGCGAGGGGGGTTTAAGGACCCACCATATTTTTTAAAAATCTGTAAGTTTCCCGCTGGCTACTACAGCATGTTTGGTATCACTTTCGTATAAAATGAAGATGTAGAATTCATTTCCGGTATTTATTTTAATCATTTTCATAGTAATATTTTGGATAAATCGTATAAAAATAAAAAGTTAACATTTTTTTTTTGCTTTGAGAGCTAATAACTTTTAAACAACAGAAAAATATAACAAACAAAAAATCTCTAATAAAGTGTATTTTATGCCAATTCTAAAAATATAAACTTCAAGAACCTCTTGCAGCTATTAGTTTGTAAAAAAAAATCTGTAACCTCGCGGTAGTGACAATTCCAAATTGGTCTGTATTATCAGGCTACTATGGTAAGTATGGTACAATTTTCAAATAAATAAGATGCAGTATTCATTTCCGGTATTTATGTTTATCATTTTCATAGTAATTTTATTTATTAAATAGTAAAAAAGTAAAAAGTAATCAATATTTTTCTGCTTTAAGAGCTAATAACTCTTATATAACGAACTATAGCAGACACAAATAATGATCAAAAATACCCTGATAAAGCGTATTTTATGCCGATTCTGAAAATATAACGTTCATGAACCTCTTGCAGCTAAAAGTTGGTAAAAAAAACTCTGTAACGTCGCGGTGGTGACAATTCCCTCTAGGAGGCGATTTACCTATTTACAAATTAGTCTGTATTATCAAGCTACTGTGGCAAGTTTGGCATAATTTTTATATAAATATAATATTTATTTATAGAATATTTATATTCTCTTATCTTAATCATTTTCATAATATTTTTTCTAATAAATCGTAAAAACGTGAAAAGTTTACTATGATTTAAAAAAAAACTAATTTTTAATCTATAAAGCTAACTTTTTAATAGCTGAACAAATAACAAAAAGAAAATACTTTAATAGAGTATATTCTAACAATACTAACTTAAACAATCTCCAACTAACCAACTTCTATAAAAAGTTTGTAAATCAATCTATATCTTCGCAATGGTGGCGACTCGGGCTAGGAGGCAGACTACGGCCTAGCTCATAAGCCAGCGGAGCCTCTGAAAGTACGATAATTTCAGAACCAATTTAGATAGGTAGGGCATAGCAGGGTATCCCGTTCGAATTGGAGCCGCCCGACTAGGGAAGTACCTCCACCTCACAGAATACCGCAGTTAAACAATACTCATTTAAATAGTGTTGTTTCTGCCGGTGAATAAGGTTTCCAGTGCTCCATGGGGTGGGGATTTGGGGAACCGTGGCTTTGGCAGTGG
The DNA here is from genome assembly GCA_905147135.1 of Blastobasis lacticolella. Taxonomy (NCBI): domain Eukaryota; kingdom Metazoa; phylum Arthropoda; class Insecta; order Lepidoptera; family Blastobasidae; genus Blastobasis; species Blastobasis lacticolella. The sequence continues at coordinate 8,321,336 of LR990039.1, read as the reverse complement.
AGGGGCACTTGTCTTTTTGCTGCGATAGCAACGTGTTATAGAGGTGAGCAACGCATTGGCGATACTCTTGGTGTTGCTAATGTCTAGGCAGTGGTGACCACTTTCCAGCAGGTAGCTTGCCTGTTTGCCTACTGTGCGACATAAAAAAATAGATAGTCATAATCATATCAATTGACTAAAAACTTTAACCTAAGTATATTTATATATACTTTAGGTTAAAGTTTTTAGTACTTTATAATACCTTTAAATAATTGTCACAATTTCCGGCACAAGAAAAAAAAATATATATTTCTGATCGCATTAATTTTCATTTAAAGCAGTTGCAAAAATTTGTACATTCTGAAAGTAAGTAAGGTACGGGCACACACTTGCGGTATCTGGCAAGTCAGATCGATAATAGATACAAATGATTTTTTAAATAGTTCCACCAAAAAGAGGAACGACTTGCTTATGTATATAATTGCAAAAGTGATCCAAGGAGGGTGCCTCCTAACACATAGCACCGAGTCCTTGTCATGGACTTCCTGGTAGGTAAGTAGTAGACGGCCTATTGCAAAACCTTACGTGTCGTCTTTTAAATCCGCGAGTCATTAAGTAGTGGACTTTCAAAAGCAAAAGCCAGGAGTTTATGGAGGCAGCCGAATGCCTCCATTGGAGCGCAAAGGCTAAAACCACTTTCTCTCTCTCTCAGCTCCAGCGCAATTTCCATAAAACCACTCAAATTCAAACGAATTTCATTTGGATGTGTTCGAGGCGGCCAAAGAATTGACAAAGGCACGGGGTACTGGAATCGTGGGATGCAGAAAGCAGTCAGGGACAAAAAGGCATGAAATCGCAGCGAACTAACTCCTCTCCGGATAAATATGTGTTGGGAGCATAGCGCGACGCTAAAATAATGGTGGAAAAGTTTCGGTTTTCAAATCAGTTCCGCTCAAACACAAAATAAAGAACGGCCCATACAGAAGGTCCACTGGAAACAATGCGCCATTTCCGTCACGCACACATTCTCAAGCAGTGCTCGGTCGCGATTGTTAACGCGAGAATTCGTTGTAGTGTCGACTTAAATTGAATATTATTTAATTAAACAATATTATTATTGATAAAATAAAAGTACTTGTACGTAACTAAGACTACTTAATAAGTCCAAGAACTGATGGGTGACCATTTCAAATTTTGGGGCTAGTCGAACTTCAGCACCCCTACGAGTTCTATTGCTGATAATGAAGCGAGGTTGACCAAGGCCTTCCGCTAGAGACCCTAGGACTAGTTGAACAGTTTCAGGCACCACGTGACAGTTTTTAACAGAATAAGAAACCGTAATGGCCACCTTAATACTTTCTCGCTGAACTCGCTGACCGCCTTCCTTTTCGTTCCTGTTATGAAATTTAAATCATAGCTAAGCAAGAAAGTGCTTCGTGCGATATTGTGCAGTAAGAAATAAGTTCAGAGAATCAGAGTCGTTTAGTAAAAACGTTCGTAAGACCATCAATTTGTAAAAATCTATCAGCCCGACCTCATGATTGACAAGTAAATCTTCGCGTGCGCCCCCAAGCGACGAATGTGACACGTCAAATGTCAAATTGAAACCGTTTTAGCGGTGACATTGTGAACCATTTTCTTTATATTTCACAACTTACATAACACAAATTTTAGATGTAGTACTTAATACCTTGTTACGAAGGGGTTCGTTTTGATAGACATTAGCCTTTAACTTGAACGAAACTTTATTAAATAAGCAAGAATCTAGACCGCACTAGAACTCTTCCGCAGCACTATTATTCTTTTATTAACTTCGACTATAATCACTCGTAATCTCTTCGGTAGGTATCGCGCTACCGAGCGACTTATAAAGAGAGTTTTATTAGAGGCAGAAAACTTTAAATTGGAATAAAACAAAGAAAAAGGTATTTAGTATTATTGAAACTAGCTTTATTGGAAAGATGGCATTTATGTTTGAAACTGATTTCGGTTAGAGGTGAGACGTATATAATGGAATAGGTTTTAGGAACAGGTTATACCTCGTACTTCTAAAAACCAGGTTTTGCTACGACGTCCAAACACGTATCTAGTATTTAGAAGTATCTATCAAACTGACACACGGAGAGTACTAGAACGTAAGTACTAGTTCAATACTAGTAAGAATACGTACAGAAGATTATTTTGAAGTTTTTTGTTACTGCACCTATTGCTTTCAAAATCGTCCCTTATAGGCCAGTCAAATTTTACAAAAAAATGGCCCTAAAACGCAAAGTGCGATGTAACGCTGCATTTTGGTATGTTATTTGGACCCCTTAAGAGAGTGTGAAACTACATTTTTCAAGCAAAAAAAATTGTGCTTCCTGCGTAATACGTGAAAACTACGAAATTTTGGGAGTTTTTTCACTGTCTGGTCTAAAAATAAAAAACTATGCATTTTTCGACCAATGAACCTCAATGGCTTTTAAAGTTCATGATATTTGCCACTATTTAAGCCCAAACGCAGCTCTACAAAATGTACAGTGACCAAGTTATTACTCTTCAAAGATGGACAATTTTTCTCCAAAAATTCACAATTTTAAGTTTTGCTCCCGTCCGGAGCAAATTATTGATAACCTCGCTAGTCCTATGTTAAAAGTAACTAAAAGAAAGTTGTAGTACATTTAATTTTATTTCATTGAAGTACAAAACGAACTAAGTGAGACAAATAGTTTACTCACAATCTTGAAAATAGTTTTTGAAGAATTCTGTGAATACTTATTTGTGTGAATGGTACCAAAGGAAATGTTTTCAGCTAAAAATATGTATGCTAAGAGAAAATTTGTTAGAAATTACGTTTTAATAATAATAAAATACCATCACAGGGTGCCAATCAGCTCCCGAGACCGTTCTTATAGTCTCAGGGTCCAGAGCAAGATATTGCTCAACCTTGCTTCGCCAATTGTATTAAGTGGCGAGCTCGTCGCGGTGCTGAAATTCGCCTAGCTATTTTTCTATATTTTCATGCATTATTCTGATTTTTCCTTTTTTTGCCCTTATTCTTTCGATGTTGCCAATGTGATTTTAAAAATATTGAATTTTTCACGCCGAAATTAAAAATTAAAAATCGTTCGAATAGAGGCGAGCAATTTAACAACGAAACCCAGGGCCGTTTGTATAATAATTTGAAGATTAAGTTTACCGTGGGTTACTGAACTTTAGAGTTCTATTGAAATCGTAATAATGTATTTTTTTGTCATTACTTGGTTTTGATGTTGTATCTACATTTATACGACGACGACATCAAGGAACAAGCCTCTATAAACGAATTCTCGACACCACTGGCAGAACAGTCCTTAGTAAGTAAGCTTTATGGCGCCTATAACTAAAAATGATGGTTTCATTCGTCCTATTGCGGTAGGGACTGCCCAGTAAATTACTTCCAGCATATCCAGCTCGACTTTGGATCTAAATATGACTGCGAAGCCGCTGTCCACGCCATGTGAACTTTCCTCCAAAGTAATAGTGTGGAAGTCGTACTGAAGCGTGACGTAAACAATTGATTCAACTCCGTCAATCGAGGCGCTTTGCTTAGTCAAATACGATCTAATCTGCCGGCCGTTTATAAGTTTATGCGGTAATGCTACAAAAAGCCGAGCAATCTTATATACAAAGGCAACCTCTTGCAATCAGTAGTCGGCTGCCAGCAATAGGCGACTCGAGAAGCTGAATTCTAAATTTAACGTGTGGTACTACGACCTACTTAGACGACGGGATCCTACGAGGGGATGCGAACACGGTTTTACAGGATTTACAGCTCCTCATGCGCGAGTTCAGGGTGATTGGTTTGGACTTGAATCTCGAATTGCGATCTGAGGGCTGGTGCCATTTAAAGTAAAGTAAAGTAACAGTAGAACACATTTATTACACTCAAACACACAGCACAAAATTCCTAAAATTAAATTAAAAAAATATAATCAAACAGAGACTAAACATAAAAACATTTCAGCACCTTTTGATGTGACTGCTATTATATTGTCGTCGACAAGGCGTGACTTCACCTTCTAGGTAGTTTTGATTAATCCCTCTCGGACTTCGTTAAAGAAAAAAATCTAATTCTATAGTGTTTTGCGGTGTTGTCAACAACACAGTGAAACATATCCTTATATTTTAATTCTTAACATAAATCTCGATAATTCATCTTGGAAACAGCTGGATATTGAGGTCAAGGCGTTAGAAAAGTTTCAGATGTGTCCCTGTCAGCTTTTCTGTCCTCGGTGCACAGTTCACAGTATCCAGTGTAAAGGTTTTATCTAAACTAGGGACTTTTATTGCGGCGTATTCAATCGAGGCCAAATGCCGAGGCCTTTGGCACGAGGCCTTTCCGAAAGCCGAGCTCCCGAAAAATTCCTCTTCTCAGCGGCTATGGGGCGAGCCTCGCTGCAGATTGGTGCGAAACAATCTTTTAAGCGCACCAACCAACTCTGCAGAGCGTGCCCGTTTGCTGGCTGCTGGCGAGTGTAAATCGGGTCTCTAACATCAGGCAATGTCCTCTGGGCGGCGAAAGTGTTGATGAAAACCACATATTTACGCCGTTTGGCGTGGAAACCCTTGAACTCTAGGGACCATGCGCAAACTCCCTATTTCGGGAGCTAGCTAAGCGCCTGGTTGATATTACTAAAGACCATAGGGCGGGCTTCCACTACGGACGGGGGGCAATGCGGTCAGCCTTCTGAGCAACATTCCTAATAGTTCTAATAACGTGGACCTTAGACATAATTAGTGATTGCTTTATTAAGTTACTTGTTATTTGTATTATGTCAGATTAGTATTCATAATATGTATAATTGTTATTCCCACCTTAATAATTAATAATTTTTACGTGCTCCTCGTTTTTTTAAGATTGTGATAGAACCATTTGTTCTGTACATCAATTAAAGCAAATTAAATGTACTACAACTCCCTCTTAATTTTTTTATGATAGAATTACTAATTTTACCAATAATTTGCTCCGGACGGGAACAAAACCTAAAATTTGAGAATAGCATAGTTTACGATTTTTAGGCCAAAATGTGAAAATAGTCCCAAAATTTCGCAGTTTTTCACGTATTACGCAGGTAGCACAATTTTTTTTGCTTGAAAAATGTTGTTCCACACTCTCTAAATAACATACCAAAAATGCAGCACTACATCGCGTTTTGCGTTTTAGATGTAAGATTTGACTGGCCTATTAGGACTCTTGACATGAATCTGGTGCCAAAATTGAAAAAATTGCCGCCATTTCGAACTTTTTTGTTGCTGGACCGATTGCTTTCAAAATCGATATCTGAGCGTCCCTTGGGACCATTAACATGAACCTGGTGCCAAAATTGAAAAAATTTACGCAATTTTCAACTTTTTTGTTACTGGACCGATTGCTTTAAAAATCTATATCTGAGCGTCCCTTGGGACTCTAAACATGAATCTGGTTCCAAAATTTAAAAAAGTGTGTACTGAGAAAAAGAATTGCGAAAAAAAATTGAAAAATTTCGTTGAGTTGCGATCCTGTTATACCATTAATGATGTGACAGAGGGTTTTTTCTTTTCAATTGTGTTTTTTTATTTATTAAGATCTACATTTATTGAACTTGCGGCGCGTGAACGTGTTGTATACTTGTATGACACGAACAGAGACTTTTCACGTAAAAACCGACTCTCCCTCCGCTGCAGTAACGTTCGGATATCGATTTTGAAAGCAATCGCTCCAGAAACAGAAAATATCAAAATGGCGGCCATTTTTTTCAATTTTGGCACCAGATTCATGTCAAAAGACCCAAGGGACGCTCAGATATCGATTTTGAAGACAATCTGATTACAAAAATGCGCCCCGTAGCGCCCCTTAGTGGCACCACAGAGAAAAGTGTCCCATACAAACGGTTTTCCTGAGGGTCTTCCCTATCACGACCCATTATTAAAATTCGAAAATTTTCAAAGTATTGTTCTCTCTGCACAACAACCAGTGGGTTCCGAAATTATACAAGTCTTTGTTTCTTCAGCCCCCCTTTGCTACACTCGGATCGATTCCCGTGGATCTGCGTCCAAAAACCACATCAAAAAACGTATAGTATTAGGATTCTGTACCAAAACACACACTCCGAATACTAGAAAACAACGCATACTTCGAAGTATTTGAGGAACAGGTTTTTGTTTACGTACTCGCACTCGCAAGACTCAGTACGCATTTTCCCTAGTACGTCCCACCTCTAATTTCGGTCACATGTGGGCATCGTGTGTTAATAAACTTTATTACTTTTCGATACAGCATTTCCCATACTAATTTCATTACAGGTGTAACGTAATAGTAGTTTATCTACACTCATAGCGTAATGTTCCAATTTCATAATTATTCGAAAACAATTGATTAAGGATACACTTTTTTCACGCCAGTCTATAAAATTTTAAAAAATTACTTTTCGGTACAGCATTTCCCATACTAATTTCATGACAGCTGTAACGTAAAATTACTTTTTAATCATTATGCAACACTTTTATTTTTTAAATTTTTGTCGGGCGCCGAGACACGGCGAAATGTAGGCTGAATACGTCTTTGACAAATTTAAATTCAAAATTCAAACTTTCCTGTTTATATTCTGTGTAATTATTTTTCCGCTCAACAGAATATTTTTTGTAATTGTTGTAATTTGTGTTTGTGAATGTTTTTTCTTATTTTAAGCAAATAAATAGATAAATGTCAAAGTAGTAAAGTGATTTTCCCGCCGCTTGATATCCTCGACGCGTAAATACAACAGAACTGACTCGCAGCTTACTTCCAGCTAAGTCGAGAAAATTATAGGTAGGTACGATATTTTAACATAAAAATATGAGTGTAGATAAAGTAGTGTATGCAACTGCATATAATTAGGTATTAAAACACTCGTGTCAAACTATTATCATACTCGGCTACGCCTCGTATGATAAACAGCCACTCATGTTTTAATACCCCCTTTTATATGACAGTTGCATAAACTACTATAATCATTCAACCAAATGTGAGCTTTATCGCCGAGCAAAATTTTGTATGGGGAGAGAAATGAACATCAACGAATAATTTTATGTAGAATACCGAGATTGTGTGAACTAACTCCATTACATTATGTTCTTTGGAGATATGTTAAATCACTGTTCTACACCGTTAAACCAGAAACGATCGAACATAACAGTCGGCGAGTTAAGCGAAATACGACCGCATTTGTTGCGAAAAGTGTATGAAAATACATGAAAATTGATATTGGATCCAATTTACTTGTGATGTAAAGTGGAATATAGGAAAATGGGATGTGGTTTATAAAATAGAGTCGTATAGGTACCTACACATAATAGTATTGTTTCACATTAAAAAACTTATGTTAATTCTTAAGATTTTATTTTGTAGCCTCTTTTATAGGTTCGTTTTTGCAGCATTATAGGTATTTAATTGTCTATGCGACGTACGTTTTCACAACCCTCTGGCGATTTCTATTCACTACATTGTTCTGAGATTTACGCAATCACAATAGTAGTTTATGCACCTCGCATATAAAAGGGGGTATTAAAACATGAATGTCTGTTTATCATACGAGGCGTAGCCGACTATGATAATAGTTAGACCGAGTTTTTTTAACGCAGTTTTAATTATATGCAGTTTCAAACATTTTTTCTACACTCATATTTTCATGTTAAACGTTTTTCTCAGAAAACTTTCGAGAAAATTTCTCAACTATGCTGGAAGGAAGCTGCGAGTCGCATTTCTGTTGCCGCGTCGAGGATATCAAGTGGCATGAAATTCACCTCGGCATTCAAACAGCAAAAATCAGAAAAAAAAAAGTGTTTGGCGGGAAAATAATTCTAGTTTCATATAGCGCAATTCACCCAGTTTCCATCTACATATAATGGCATAGTGCGGTATTCTGTCAACTAATAGCGTCCCATTAGAAATTAAAAATTAAATGAGTAGATAAATAAGCCTCTAAATAGGGTTACATAAAATAAACGGTTAGAGATGATGATGTTGTCCACAATCTCCGCGTCAGTTAGCTAGCGACCGAGGAACATATACGATTTGGAATTTGAACGAATGAAAACTTTAAAGCGTTTAGGGGTCTGCAAACCTCACGAGTAGTAGGTAGGTGGAGAGGGATTTTACCGTTCTTAGAAAAATGTTGATGCCCGTTAATTCTCAAGAAGAGTACCTAAGCTTGACGTGAGAGCGCGGTAATGTCTAAAATCGTGCTCTTTTAAGAGGGCTTTTCGAACAAGATGCTGCATTTTCTCGGAACACCTAGTAATTTAATTTCATTACTTTTAGCGTTGTTTATTAGTAATGATAAAAGTTATGAACGGTATAAGCACAAAATAAAGAACGGCCCGCCCCAAGCAGAAGGTCCACTGGGAACAATGTGCCATTTCCGTCACGTACACATTGACGTTACGTTTACAGGACGTATTCTCAAGCAGATTCAAGCAGTGCTCGGTCGCGATTGTTAACGCGAGAATTCGTTGTAGTGTCGACTTAAATGGAATATTATTCAATTAAACAATATTATTATTGATAAAATAAAAGTACTTGTACGTAACTTAGGCTACTTAATAAGTCCAAGAACTGATGGGTGACCATTTCAGACTTTGAAGCTAATCGAACTTGAACACCGCTACGAGTTCTAATGCCGATGATGAAGCGAGGTTGACCAAGGTCTTCCGCTAGAGACCCTAGGACTAGTTGAACCGTTTCAGGCACCACGTGACAGTTTTTAACAGAATAAGAAACCGTAATGGCCACCTTAATGGTTTCAGTCGGAAATGCCTGTCTAGTCTAATATAAAAAAATCGCTGACTACCTTTCTTCCCCATCATCAGATCAACTGACTAATTATAATATTGCATATTCAACAATTTACATGTGAAAGATATTTTCAATTCAATTGATTACCGGGAAATGGGTCAAATCCCAGGGCAGGGAAAGATTATTCTCAGGGTCTGATGATGTAATCAGGTGGCGATAATTTTTAAAAAGTGAATAAGTAGTAATTTATTATTACGCTTACTAAAGGCATAATGTCTGAAGCTGGTATGGAAAATCTGATACACTTGAACACAATCTTAACAGCTTGGGAAGCAATTATGATTACATTACGGCAAGGATAAGATATTGATTCTTTGCAAGGGACATGCTATTGTGAACGATCTTTAAAATTCTGTTCGATCTTTTAAATACTCTCAAAATTCAGAATAAATAGAGTAGCAACCCTAGTGAGTCGGCTAGTTTAAGTCATAATTTTCGAAGATGACTGGAGTGGACCTTCTGTTAGTTCTCTATTTTGTGGTATTAGTTATAGATAGAAGTATCCTGCGATATATTTAATTTGGAACATAACTGACGCTGAATCGCGACATATTCTGCTCGAAATAGGGTTTCTTTACGATTTTTCTACGGCGTTGTAAAGCATTTATAGAATTTGTAATTAACCAATAAACAATAAAAACTAGTAAAGAATTATTGAATATTTTTGGAATACAATTCAAAAAATTCTAGTAAATCCCGTTCGCAAAATATTTATTGTTAATCAAAAAAACAAAAATGAAAAAGTGTTGAACTAGCATACCAGAAGACGAATGGAACTATCGTGAGCCATAACCAAATATTTAATTAAGCTTGCTATTACTGAGAATAACGGCATCGAAAGTCTCAAATTATGTATTAAAAAATTTGGCTAAGAACGGCCTTAAGAACGTAAAAGGCCTTCTTAAACTTTTTGCAAGCATCAAAATAAACAAAAGTAAATGCCAATTATATAAACAAGAATGTAGGTCTATTTATTAACATTTTACGGTTAAATATTGTCTGTCACAGACTACTTTCGTGGGCTTCGAGGGAAGAAGGAATCAGCTTACTCGGATCTTGTCTTGGCATTTTATTAGTTCCTTTCATTTATTAGGTTTTATGGGACTCCCAGCGTCCCGAGCCCGGCTTAGTAAAATTATATCGAATGGCTCCGCTTTTAGCTGCTACTGGCAGCTGTCTGGCTCATTTTAACAAGTACTTAATACGTCACGTACTACGTACCTACAATGGTAAAGGAAGTGTTTAACTGAAGGATTATATTATTAAAACACTTTTATGCACTACTTCCACGGAATATATTATTCTTGCCAGAAGATGATGTCCGAAACCGGTCGCAATTAATTAAAAGTTAATAAATATAACATATTCAGTGGAATATAATGGAGTTTAATCAAGAATGAATATTGAAGGATTATGTATATCGATTCACACCGCATTAAAAATATATTTAAAACATAAATGATATACATATTTAGGGTTCACCTGATGAAAAGGGGCCACTGTCGTCCAGGATATCTACATCTACAAAGTTGTTTTATATGTCAAAAATGAGTTCAGTTTTATATGTCAAAAATGGTGATTTGAAAAAAAAGAAAAAAAGCGTTATGTTATGTACAGTACGTAGTGCCTGACCTCTCTCTGAGTTAAGAAAATTATGTATTTGAATGGATAATGTGCAGCAGTATTCGTTGAAATTCACATTCTATGTGTTTCTTACATAATTCTCGACATGATTGATACGGCAAGTCGTGATTTTGGGTATTGTTTGTTCACCAAATAAGACAAGTTAGTTTAAACAGATCATACGAGTGCTCACGCATGAGGGGTCAACTATCTGCTATAACAGAATGTTCTGCGTCAAATAGGCCGCGGGGGTACGCAGCTCGTTCAGTTTCACTTGTTATTTGAGAGGGAGGCAAACGGGAAAGTGGGGAGCCAAAGCGGGATACCTGATATTAAGTTATCACCGCCACCCGTGGGAATTTCTATGTGGGGCCGAGAAAGCGTTGCCGGCCTTTGAGGTAGGTGTAAGCTTGTTTATTGAATATCGTAGTGGCTGAGATTATAAATTTAATACAAAAATTCAACAAGTTTGAAAATAAATAACGTGGTTACACTTCGGATTCTATTTTCTTATGTATACGGCAGGAAAACAAGCAAGCCTTGATGGAAAGTGGTTACCGCTGCCTAGAGACATTAACAACACTAGGGGTATCGCCCGTAGCAAACAGGCAAATGCCCCTCTACTGCCAAAGTCACGGTTCCCCAAATCCCCACTCCATGGAGCACTGGAAACCCACCGGCAAAACACAACCGATTTAAAATTGTATTGTTTGGGTGCGGTATTCTGTAAGTTAGGTAGGAGGTACTTCCCCAGTCGGACGGCTCAAATTCTATATGGATACCCCGCTATGCCTTTTTAAAAGCATTTTATGAAATAATCTAGAATAAAAAAATACGAGTCCTACATATTCGAATGACATTTAAATAATTTCCTTTCAATTAATTTAGTGCAATATGTTTGTGTTCACAGGGCAGATACCGAAACCGTCCCACTATATTGAGATGAAACTTATCTCTATCTCAGTTTAAGGGTATGTTCCGGGTTTCCTACCGCGTACCTTTGTTGACGAGTAGCCCGATATTTCGACACACTTGCATACATCATGGTCACGGGACGACGTGACGTACGCGGTAGGAAACCCGGAACATACCCTTAAAATGTGTAATAATAACCGCGATAGTTTAAAACATTATGTATCTCTATCTCTTTGTAATATTTTATTGATTCACTTATTATCATCATTAGTCATTTAGTATTCAGTTTTGTGCACGTCAGCAGCTACAGAGAACGGCATACATAAATTGTATGGCTGGGGATTTCCATTTTCTCTGCTAACTGTACACAATATGTTCAACACCTCGTGTACTCAAACATAATTTTTACCAAAGAATATATACCCCAAAAATCATTGGTTCGGCGACAAGTGTGGCACTTGCCCGTTGTCATTTCAGCTTAGAAATTATTTGAGCTAATCGGTCTTGATTCGAAACCAGTTAGGAGACCGCAGTTTCGAACGGCCGAAGGCCGAATGACTTTATCGCAATTGACTGGTTACATAATTTTTTTTATTTTTTGTTACTTTACTAGCCAGGCATTTGACCGCCTCCTCACCTGGTGGTAAGTGACGATGCGGTCGATGATGGAGCATGCCTGTCTAGGAACAGCCTATTCACTCTAGCCTTGAAGGCATCCAGATTATATTGATCAAGGAACACACTCGTAGGCAACGCATCCCACTCCTTAGCCGTACGCATTATAAAAGTCGAGCCAAAGCGGCTCGTGCGGATAGTTGGAAGATCCACGATAAACGCGATAATATTTTTTCGTAAAAAGAAAGTTCGCTTAGCAAGACTATTATCAAAAAGGTATTTCGATTTTCCTGGAACATTAGTGTTACCCTAAACGGAAAAATCTTCTCCCACGTAAATAAGCGACCGATTGACGACTCGCTGAAATCGGGGTTATCTGTATATCTACAGACAATTTTACCACACCAGTGTTTATCCTGAACGTGAACATTTGTTACATGGACGAGCATTTACTGAACAAACTATTACTCGCGCCGGTAATTTGAGCCCAATATTTGCGAAACTAACATTTTGCTTGAATTGAAACGAACATCCGAAAATTGTTTTATAACATCATGTTCGCTTCTCGAATATTAAATCATTTTTTTTAATAAATTCTGGATCTGGACCAGGACAAAGAGCAATACTAAGATCCAACCCTACAACTCAAGTTGTTTTGGAGTCGCATTACATTATCGAAACCGTCATTTTGTATGAGACCCGAACTACGTTTGCGTGCCATCAGCGTAGTTGGTCACACGAATTTTATTAATTGTGATACGCAAACAATTTCAACAACTCTACCAGGTGCACTATCAGTAGTTACAATTAAAGGCAACTTCCAAACGTATTTATTCTAAACTAGCTTTTGCCCGCGACTTCGTTCGCGTGGAAATCGATTTTAAAAGGACAGTTTATCTTTTTCCCGAGCGACCATATTAAATGACCTCCCTAATGTATAGAAAGTACCCTACCCTACACCAGGGTAGGTTTGTTCACCTACCCTACAACTACCTTACACCTACTCAATGTCTACCCTACAACTACTTACTTAACTTGTTTAAAAAAAGAATATTAAAAGTATCCTATGTCCTTCTCCTGGTTCTAAGCCACCTCCCCACCAATTTTCAGCTAAATCGGTTCAGCCGTTCTTGAGTTATAAAAAGTGTAACTAACACGACTTTCTTTTATTTATTCTATATATAGCTACAAACACAGCTGGACAAGTTTTATCAATAATTACTTACAGTGCAGTGATATACACGAATCGGCATTAGCTGCTAGTGTATGCATAAATAATAATAAAACGCTGGCGATGTAAATGTTCGCAATCAGAATTCGCAAAGCGACAAAGAGCAAAATTCGCCGGTTAGGACAAACCCTAACTAAAGCAAAGCCAATGGGACGAGATAAAAAGACGGCAAAGAAAAGGTCACGACTGTACACCTGTTATTTTATACAAAGCATTTCACAATCATGTGATAGATTGTGACAAATATCAATATGACATGCTAGAGCGAGATCAGAGGCAGACCAAAACGATAGAAAATGAATAAATATATTGAAATACTTCTATACACTATACAAGCGTAGATACGCATTCGGTGTAATCATTTTTGTTACCAGATAACAGACGTTTGCCGAACTCTTGATATTAGTTTTGGATGTTTGTCCGCGTAAGTTGAATCCCTGTAGTTTAAGACAATTTTTTACTAAAAGCTAAGATATTGTGGCAGCAGTGCCCATATCTGTGTAACACAGATCTTTAAGCTGTATGTAGTTAAATATAGTTTGATATCTATGACAAACGTTATTAAAATGTCAATTCTGGGGTTGGGAATAAAAGTAGAACGGGCTCAAAGCGAAGATGAAGATTATTATAGTGGAACCACTGACAGCTTTATCTTATTTTATGAACGATAGAATTCATGGGTTCCGGACGCAGTTACACGTGGCAGTCCCCACGGGAACTACTTTGAAAACTTTATTTGGGATACATAGCTTACCATGTGATTTACCCTTTACCGGGCGTTGGAAATTTCTAGTACAAATGCAATGCAAATTACGTTGTAATTACTCCACACTTACAAAGCTTTATATTTAATCCCTGTGTAATTATAGTGGATCCTTACCTATGAATTTGGCGTCCATTGTTTTCGGAATTACACGTTTGCCAGAGTTTTAATTGTACGTAGCATATCCAAATTATTACTTGATATCGGAAATAGAGTATGTTTAGATCTGGCATCATCCTAAAATTTAGTAAAAAATATTTTCTCAAATTTTATAAGGGTTTGAAAATACCCCTTTTCATTTGTTGTCAGCTTTGACGATATTCCAGTTTCCGTAATTTTCACCATACAAAACACTAATTTCATAGGTAAGGATCTACTAATCAGATTGGCCACTGAAAAATTTGCTTGTGTGAACATTTTAGTTTCCATAATTTTCACCAAACAAAACGCTAATTACATAAATTAAGACTTTCTTAACTTTTGCGTTTGGAAAACTCATCTAACCTATTTTAACGGGTAGGTACAATGATATCCACCTATTTTAACTATCAGAGTGCAATATAATGATATATTTCGAACTCTGATGCGGCTGCTGAGGTTCTGCAGTGCCTCAGCCATGTTTTCGGAGGCAAGGGTGCCGGATTTTTATGCAGTTGTGAGGGGACGCATCGCTTCCTTTTGGGAGAGACTGCGACAGTCTCGCAACGGTATACTGAGGGCTGTGTACCGTGACTCCTCAAGTACTGTACAGAGGTATTGGCTATTTGCGCACCAGAACGATAATCTGCGATAAATAAATTGCAGATAACTGTATTAAATTGACGTAAATATAACTTGACATTCAATTTTACAAATTGTAATTGATTGTATACTTTAGAACTTAAGAATATGTATTATTATTATTATTTCATTGTATGGATCTAAGTTATCTGCAATAAAGATTATTTATTTATTATTTTATTTTATTATTAACGGGTAGGTACAATGTTAACTTTTTTATATAACGTTTATTGTTCTATACATACCAACTGCTGACAAGCGGAAACCTTTGACTAATAATGGCAACTATAGTAGGGGAGCCCACGATGCTAAATGGGGATTTACTCGAGCGTCATAAAGACCTATTGAGTTGCGAAGCTTAGATAATAAAAAGAAAAAAAATATATATAATGTATACCTTTTCATAGGTGGGGGGAGCGGACAAAGATTTTCAAAAATGTAAAAAAAAACTATTGCATGGACATACTCGAGCGCGTCAGATATTGATAGCATCCACATCTTACGTATTTTTAGTAATGTACGTATGTTAATCTGATCGTTTGCATGATGTGGGTGGTCATACGTAAGGGTTGAAAATGAGAAAAAAAAATTATCGAGCGCGTCAGATTTTCTAAGGGGATGTTAAGTGAACCTAAAAAAATGCTCTAATCTAATAATCTGACGATTTGGATGTGACGCAAACTCGCGGCCATTATTAGAATGTGCCAAAAAAATCGCCATTTTGAAATACTCAAGCGTGTCAGATTAAGATATATGTATATGGTTCATCTTTATGTCCTAGGCACGTCTATCTCATAATCAGGAGGGATTCGCCTAATCTGATAATTAAAAAAAAAAAATTTTTTTTAAACATTGAACTTAATTTATTGAGAACAGGCAACAGAAACCAGAGTGGAGACGAAGTTAGAGAGTAAAAGTGAGAGAGGAATAGAAACGCGGGGAGGGGAATATAGGCATCACGCAGCTGCACGTATTAAACTTTATCGACGAATTTTTGTTACTTCGGCTTAGGAAATCGTCAGATTATATATTTGTTGTCGTTATCCTTGAATTATTTCATTCAAAATAAATAAAAAATTCAGCCACGCTTGAGAATGTCGAGATGACGTTTTTATTTACAACTTTGCAGCCCTTTCTTTAAGTCACTTGCAAATTGTCAGATTTGTGGAATATACACTTTTTAGCATGTAATTAACTCACCCTACCTTAATCTGACGCGCTCGAGAATTTCCGATGATCAATTTTTTTTTTTTAATCTGGTCCTTTGTCCTTGACGGGCGGCCATATATATGAGGCTCATATTTGTTGGAGGTACTTTACCGGGTACTAGGTATCCCCCTGTATATTAATCTGCCGCGCTTCAGTAAATCCCGAAATCCCCGCTTGGGCTCCCCTACTACTAGAATTCATACATTCAGGTTATAAAAACTGCATAAGAACGCAATTCAAAGGTCAACCAAATCAGACGTGAGACGGAAATACGTATTCGAAGCGATCTGTTCGCAGTTAAATTGGATAACTGAAAACTAAACATTCATCATCAAAGCTGACAAAAATACATACAGATTTAAGAAGCTTAGGGTCATTAGGGAATAGGGATGTACCGAAGAAGTGTTTCGGTAATCGCGGAAAATATGTCCGAAAATAAATTCTTATGGAAAGGTTTTTACCGGACTACGAGAAAGCCAAAAGGAACGGTAAGATTTTAGCAGTCAATCTATATGAATTTATGTATGATCAAGGCTGGTAACATAATACGTCAACTTTAATAGTACTTTTTTATACCACTAAGGTGGCAAACAAGCTTACGGCCTGCCTGATCACTTACTTGGTACTTTATCGATTTTGATGAATGAGGTGAAATTAACTTTGATTACTGGTGACATTTTATATAAACGACGTCGATGACGTCTCATCATCATTTTGGCGTTACTGAACCGGTTGTGCTCTCGAGCACGATGGCCCGGGGTCCGCCTTGACCATGATCCAGGATTTGGCGATCAGGTAATTAGAGTGGAGCGACTACCATCTGACCTCCGTGACCCTGCTACCAGGGGAACCTGACCAGATTGGATCATGGTTACAAATTCAGTCGCCTTAATTTGCGGGTTTGCTTTTTCCTCACCTTAAGAGCAACAATTAGAATTCAACTAATGTACATAACTCAGAAATTCATTCATTCAGAAGTCATTGGTACATGGCCGCAGCGGATTTCGAACCCGGTACCTCTCGCTTACGAGTCGGATACACAACCGCCCGGCCACCGACGCTTCGTCCGACGCGTCCATGTTACGCGTCTAACTTAGTATATCTAAAAAAGGGTCCAAGAAATAACTTTATATATAGAAATAAATAGAAACGTCTAACAAAGGAGGAGAATTATGAATTCATAAATAAGTCTACCTTATTCCTTAAAGCTCCACCAAGAGCGCCCGTTCGACTTTTGGAAGCCATGGAAACGAAGTATAAGTTATATTCGTTTCCATGGCTTCCAAAACTCGAACGGGCGCTTTTCCACATTTCTTTGTTTAATCAGCAGCGAAAATGCACGCTTATTTTACTAGAAAATAAATAATAAAAGAAAGTTTTAATTGATTTGCTCTTGCTACGTGTTTTTTGTGCACGTTTGTCGCTGGATCACCATAGTAAGTTAGCCCTTTTGATAATAACGTAATAACTCAAATTTTACAAAACAACGAAACTATTTTAACAGGAAATATTTCCTACTCGGCTTGTTAGTTTACTTTATAAATTTAACATTCCCATTATTCCCTAAAATCCCGATCAAGCTTCTTCATCATCATCATCATCATCATCATCATATCAGCCAGAAAACGCCCAATGCTGGGCATAAGCCTCCCCCAGAGATCTCCACAAAGGCCGGTCTTGTGCTTTCCGCATCCAGCTGGTACCTGCGATCTTTACCATGTCGTCGGTCCACCTTGTCGGAGGGCTACCCGAGCTGCGTCTTCTAGTACGTTGGTCGCCACTCGAGAACTTGCCCCATCGGCCATCTATTCTTCGAGCTATGTGCCCTGCCCACTGCCACTTCAGTCTGGCAATCCTTAGAGCTATGTCGGTGACCTTGGTTCGCTTGCGGATCTCATTTCTGATTGGATCGCGCAACGAGACTACGAGCATAGCCCTTTCCATTGCCCTTTGGGTAACAGTAAGCTTTCTTATAAGGCCCAAAGTGAGCGGCCCCGTATCAGTTCCGTAGGTCATCACACACATTGGTCAAAGACCTTCGTCTTGAGACACTGTGGTAATTGGGACGAAATATATGGCGTAGCTTCCCGAATGCTGCCCAACTGATCAAGCTTACTAGAGCATAATTAGGTCTGGCTGAAGTTGACGAAGCACGTCCGCGAACTACACGTCAACGATATAAAAATGCTGCGGTAGATGTGTGGCCTTACGCGAATTGATCGAGTGCATAACGAGTACACGGCCGTGTGGTGTCCGGCAGAGTAGAATAGCACCAACCCCTTACGCTCGTTGTCGTACAAGGAGACTAATGTATTCGAGGCAAAAGATCAAGAGTCTCCGTAGTCTGGATAATGGGCAGCAGCTTTTTCCATTGTTATATTTAAACACTGCGATCTCCAACCCGCCTGCCATGCGTAGAGATTATGGCAATAACCTCCCCTTTTGTGGGAGAGGCCCTAAGACCTGCAGTGGACTGTTACGGGTTGTGATGATAGTAACGAGTACATCCGTGGCAGGCTAGGCGTGAGAGACATAGGCGTAAGATCGAAGAGGCACGCTTGCGCGCTGATTTGGTAATATTTTGGCGATGGATTTACATCGCCAAGTCGGACTTCAGAGTCATCGGGTTACGGGTGGAGAAGAGTAGGAAAGCGGACATGATGAGATTGGGCCAGCAGGGTCTATAACTAATATGCTATTGACCGTGACAGGCGGACGGATGCACAGACTAAGGGCGAGGTCTTAAAGTTACGTTTTACCATTTTGACTCAGTACCGTAAAAACACTAACCCCAAAACACAATGCAAAACTATTAATGTCACGTTGACAGCGTTCTACCTAAGCAATCTATTTATTTATGTATCACTTATACCTACAATGAAACCATCCATCTAACCTCAAACATTGCGTTTCTATTCAAGTCAATCATCATCACAGCCCATAACAGTCCACTGCAGGACTGAGGGCCTCTCCCACGAAAGGGGAGGTTATTGCCATAATCTCCACGCTTGGCAGACGGGTTGGACATCTCAATTTTATAAACATGATAATGGAAAAAGCAGCTGCCTATTTGCCAGCCCACGGAGACTCTAGATCTTTTGCCACGAAAACATTTGTCACCTTGTACGATACCTACGAGTGTAAAGGGTTGGTGCTATTCTACTGTGCCAATTCAAGTCCATATCCAGTTCAAATTATCACAATATTACATTCATCATACACACGTCTCCGTCGACATAAGGGCGACCGTGCAAAATAAAGGCGACCGTGAAAAACAATCGAGAAGAGACGATACGAGGCAACAAGCCGTGCCTAGGCCTATTCAGATAAGTGTCTTAGTCCTAATTCTTATCCATTCACACCTTAAATAATATAGTTCAATACCTAGCTAGTAAGAGAGTGAATAAATACTCTAAAATCAGTGCAAATACAAGGCTAAACCACAAAATAGAGAACTAACAGAAGGTCCATTCCCGTCGTATCGAAATTTATGACGTAAACTTGCCGACTCACTAGGGTTGTTACCGTATTTATTCTGAATTTTGAAAAGAGTATTTGAAAGATCGAATAGAATTTTAAAGATCGTTGTAATTCATCGGCACCTGATTACATCATCAGACCCTGAGAATAACCTTTCCCTAACCTGGAATTTGACCCACTTCCCGATAATAAATTGAATTTAAAATTTCATACACATGTATATTGATGAAAATGCAGTATTTTGGTATTAGTCAGTTGATCTGATGATGGAGAAGGAATGTAGTCAGCGATGTTTTTATATTAGACAAGACAGGCTTTTCCGACTAGAAATCATTAAGGTGGCCATTACGGTTTCTTACTCTGTTAAAAACTAGCACGTGGTGCCTGAAACTGTTCAACTAGTACTAGGGTCTCTAGCAGAAGACCTTGATCAACCTTGCTTCTCTGTAACCCCGCCAGTCCAACGGGATCCCGCATAATATTCGACCGGGATTAGTCCCGCAAAATGTATGCGGGATCCCGGTATTGCATTCCGGGTAACAAAAAGTTTTAATTTTAATTAGTTGGGACTACCAACTAATTCAAATAAAAACTTTTAAACTTTTTGTTTTTTTCTACAAACTTAATCGTAAATTCAATGTTATTCAAACAATATTTGCGCTCAACTCGATCGAGTTCATTCTGTATTCGGAGCTACTCGGAACGTCTCGTTGACATTTTAAAATATCCTGTACCACGACATTGACAATGTTAGCGATAGTATCGTTTTGCAATAATCACCGAATATGAATCGTAACTTTAAAGTCTTATTGTGTGCAATGCATGGGTTTTGGTTAACTATAATAGGACCACGAAAGTCCGTACTGACTGATAGTGCTAAAAATAAAAAAGTGTGGATATGGCAATAATCTGGGGATAGTCCTTGTCAGTACTTGTCAGTCCTTCTTGTAAACATTCAGTCATTTGGTCACTATTAGCTTGAACTTATGTCTAAATTATTAATCATGCTGAAAATTATCTTCCGCACTTCCTTTTTAATTGTTTTGCTCGTTTTATAATAATAATTTTCATTTCACAACTGACTCCCTTTTAGTCTAATGTAAGGAATAGTAAGTTATTTTTCCAATATTTATTAAGAGAACCTAATAAACAAACATTATGCTAGTTTTTACCACATTTTCTTCCAACTTGTAGTCTCGTATGTTGTCTGACAGTGCGTCTAATATCACACTGAATAGAAGTGGGCTAAGTACAGACCCCTTGTGTACCCGGGTAATCGGGAACTGGTTGGTGACACCAACGGCAGTCCTAACTATGGAATCGGAATCGTGGTACATGACTCGCATAATGTCAATATAGGCCTCAGGTATCGACTTGGACCGCAACGCCCACCATATCATCTCCCGAGGAATACAGTCAAAGGCCTTCTACATGTCCAAAAACAGGAAATGCAGGGGCGTGTTATTTGATCTGTATCCCTCCATGAGAGTTCTCAGGGTAAATACGGGGTCCATGGTCCCACAACCTGGCCGAAGCCCATAGTACAATATCCGAGGTTATACACTCCCGTCGGATCCGAGAGTCACAATGCGTTCGAAGAGCTTCATGGTGTGAGACATCACAGTTGGTACACTCCCGCACCGAGCCCTTGCCATTTGGACTGGAGTAATAATACCCTGAGTATTGATCAGACAATTACAGTAATCCACTGTAATTGTCTGATCAGCTTAATAAAAAAGGCAGACCTTTTTGATTTCTGTGATCACAATGAACATGCAAGAGGGCGCTATGTCTACTTCCAAGCCGGTCATTGTTCTGTTTTCACAATGGCGACATATTAGTTTCTCTTTCCGCCACGTAAATTCTGATCCATGTCGGTATTTGCATTCTGTCACAAAATTCAATTTTCTTCCAGAGTTGATACATAAAACGCAGAACTAGCGCCCTCTTTGACAGGTCACCTATGTTTCCCTGTTGAGTTTTACAATCGATTTGTCGCTGCCACTTTACCTGCGCCGTTGGGTTCGATCCCTGGGGTTTATACTTTTTAACCGTAGACCACCGTAGAGCACTCCGGTTTTCCGCATGTAATAAAAGCTAGTCACTCACCTAGCGCTGAATATAGTGGCGAGCGCCATGAAGCAGCCGTCAGCGACCCGCGGCGGCCCCGTAAAGCACTTGTCCACCGTCCAGTCGAGTAGAGGCCCGATATCGGAGTTGCAGTCGAGCAGCAACACTATGGTCTCGCGGGCCAACTCGTATATCTAGCGGACAAAGTGTTGGCACTGTCAGTGCGTGTGACATAGGCCTGTTGTTTGGATAACACACTTAACTAGTAAGTTGAATTCCTTCTCGATGGACCACGGTAACTGTCGTCCACTACATCGTTGCCATGTATAATAATGCGACAAAGCGTCACTTGCACAGTTGTAAGTGTGAGCTCTAAACTAGTATGCCTCGTAACTTCAAAATTACTGTAACTTATCCTTCAAATCGGAATACCACATTCATCATTCAGGGAAAATTCAGGGACGCCGACCACCAGGTAGACGTAAAATATCGTGTTATAAGTGCTCAAAATTGCCTCCACCGCTCTTTAGATATCCTTTCAGAGGGTCTAAGGTTGGCTGGAAGAAATCCCATTGTGGGATAAGCCCGCCTTTGCTTTGTAAAATGATATTTTTCTCATTACTGTATTTCTTTTTAATTGCAATAAAGAGTTTACATACATACATACCAGTGTTGGGCATGAACAATTGATATTTTAATCATCATATTAATTGATTGAAAAATTAATTGCAATTAATTTAATCACAATTGATTTAATTGCAATTAATCTGTTATTTGCGTATTGCAATTAATTTATTTAAATAAACTCACGTTAATTGCAAGAGACAATTAAAATAATTCAAATAATATTTTTAATTGTTACAAGAGACAATTAAAACTAACAATTAACAATCACAGATTTATATTGTTATGCGGCCCGATCGGGCCGCTCGAGGGCTGAGAGGTAAGAGTAGGACGCGACAGAGACAAAATAATATGTAAACGCATTATTATGTTGAAAGCTATTTGCGGAAAGAATTTTCTATTCTTAAGTACTAGTATATATATTCTGTGTGGCTATCATGAAGAACGATTTAGCATGGCCATTAAGGTCAAGCTTGTGAAAGCCCTACCCTGTGCCACTCCTTAATCTTATAATATTACTATTTACATTATTTAAATTTAATTAAAGTTTAATTACAAGAACAGTTAACAATTGATTAATTGTTAATTGCAACGTCACAATTAACAATTAATCAATTGTTAATTGCAACGTCACAATTAACAATTAATCAATTGTTAATTGCAACGTCACAATTAACAATTAATCAATTGTTATTTTTAATTGTAACTTGCAATTAAATTTTTCCCAACACTGATACATACATACATACATACATATCGCGGCTCAATAATCTTTGAGAGTGATTGGCAACGAGCACCAATTTCAGAAAAGCAGTACACAAAGTGCGATTAGCCATAATGACCGCCAACTTCCAGTTGGAGATGGCCCCAGAAGAAGATATGTTTCCCAGTGATGTAAAGTACTACACAGACGGATTTCGTCAAAATCTATTCAGTAGATTTTCCGTGAAGGGTAATAAACCCATCATTATAAAACATTATTAGTAAGACTGTCGGAAATATCTTACCTTGTCATTAGTTGAAGATAACATCTCGCTGAGCCACGGATACAGGGAGCCGTCCTCGGCGAGCGCTGCGGGCGCGAAACAAGGCCCACAGCTGCACAGCGCGCTCATGGCCTGCGTAAAAAAATAATTGTCATAAGATTGGATATTCAGGGTTTATGGACCGGTGGGTCTACCGCGTAAAAACAACAACTACAACATGAACAAGGTTCTTCTTGACGTTTGAAGTCCATCCATCACAATTTGTTTTACGGTATCACTAACTCTTACGACCCGGTGTTCATGCTAATGTCATTGTACAGATAGACCCGTGGACCATACGAGAAAAATCTAAAATACCACTTCGTAGATACAAAACACTTATGTGTATTAAACATAATGAACCTCCGTAGAGTAGAACACGGACAGCGTTTACCTCAACTTGCAGTCAACACTGCGATATCCATTCAGATTATGGCAAAATCCACTACTAATTTAGGTGAGGTTTAAATTCATTCAAGATGTTTTACATGTCAGTACTTTATCCTGAGCGCGGCCAGTTATGCCTCGGGCATAGGGAGTGGAAGTTTCGAGTAGCGGTCTTTGCTGTTATGGCGGCAATGTAATTATTCGATCTAGTCCCGCATACCCCTTTCCCTCTGGGCACATGAGGCGGGCAGACGCTCCACCCTTACGTGGTAGATATACCAGCAAACTGCACGAACCTGGTAAAGTTACCCGAACACTACAGCCTAGACTCCTTCAAGGCCAGCGTGAAAAACTTGACGACCTGAGTGGTTCATTGGTCAACATGTTGTCTGCCACGTAAAAGGTCCCGGGTTCGATTCCCGGCCGGGCAGAAATTGAAATGATGAATTTTAATTTCTGTTACGGGTCTGGGTGTTCTTAGTATGTATGTGTAATTAGTATGTATTTAAAAGTATATAAGTAGTTTATCAGTTATCTAGTACCCATAACACAAGCTTTGCTTACTTTAGGGTAAATGGCGCTGTGTGAATTTGTCCACGATTATTTATTATTATTTTGTTTCTATACAGACATGCTCCTTCTGGCCATCGTAGCTTATCATCATGTGAGATAGCAGTCAAGTAAATAATACTTAATATACTTGGACAATTCACACAGCGCCATCTAGCCAAAAGTAAGCAAATCTCGTGTTATGGGTGCCAGAAAACTGATAAGATACTCACATTAATTATGCACAGTAGCACAGAATCGCAAGCAAGGTAAGGAAGGATAGAAGAAGTACCTTATCAAATAGACTATGTAGGTAGTTAAGTGTATTCAAGAATGTAATATTATTTGCCAATGATTTTATCCGTCATTATGAGTCTCACCCCTAAATACCCATGTAGAAACATTTTTATTGTAATATTTTACTGATTTAAAATAGCAGCTCTGCTTACATGTCGAATAAGCAGGTATAGCTTGATTTTTATTAAAACCATGAGTAATATGTGGCTGCCAAAAGTAGCTTAGCTTTAAATACATACATATTACACTTACGACATCCAGACCAAATAATTTCACAATTTCAATTTCTGCCCGGCCAGGAATCGCACCAGGAGACGCCTGCCTAGCGATTACAAAGCGAGCCCCGACTCACCCTAAGCGCGGCCAAGTTGAGCCGCTCGTCGAGCTCGGGCGCGGCGGGCGGCACCAGCGCCGCCAGGTGCCTCGCCAGCGGCCCGCACCACGCCGCGAACAGCCCGAACAGGTTGCGGCACAGCTCGCGCTTCAGCAGCGACGCGCACATCTCCACTGGGGGGGGAGATGAAGATTGGAACCGGTTTCGCAACATACAAATCAAATCAAATAGTTTATTTGCAAGAATACAGTAGTTGATAATACAGTTCTTAAACACGTCAAACTTTAGCTACGAGACGAGCGTAAAGGGCGCGTATCACTCACTTACGCGCACCGCTAAGTAAAACCAATGAGCGGGATTACAGGGGGCTGGACATCTGTCCCAGAAAGAGGCCGGACCTCGCAGTACTCACTTCTAAATAGCTCGGTGACGAAATCCGCGAACGTAACCAGCTGGCCACCTCTCACTGCCACTCCGTCTTGGTACCAGTGCAACCGTGTCAAGTGCTGAAGAGTCCGTGCCAAAGGAACTCGAAATACTCACGCGGTAAGCTCTTAACCAGCTCGGTGATGAAGTCCGCGAACGTCAACCGCTGGCCACCGCTCACTGCCACTCCGTCTAGGTAGCAGGAAGCAAGGAACAAGGTCAAAGAAACTCGCAGTACTCACGCGGGAAGCTCTTGACCAGCTCAGTGACGAAGTCTGCGAAAGTGAGTCGCTGCTCTCGCGCGGCCGGCGCGTCCTTTTCGGGCTCCACTTCGAGGCATTGCCGCGCGCCGTCCAGGTATTCAACCAAGGAGGCATGGAGACTGCCACCGTCGAGGGCGAAGGTGCTACGGACAGACAGAATAAATAAATATTGTTGGTCCATTTAGGGTTTTCGCAAATTCAAAATTCACCAGGTGGCGCTACAGATGTAAGGCCCGTTGTCAAAACACTGCCGTGCCGTGTGGTGTCTGGCGGTGTAGATGGCACCGACCCCTTGCACTCGTGGGTGTCGTACAAGGCGACAAATGTTTTCGAGGCAAAAGATTTAGTCTCTGTAGCTTGGAAAATGGGAGGCAGCGTTTTCCATTGTTATATTTATAAGACTGCGTTCCACCCCGCCGTCCAAGCGTGGAGAGTATTGCAATAACCTCCCATTTCGTGGGAGAGGCCCTAAGTCCTGCAGTAGACTGTTATGGGCGGTGGTGATGATGATTTTAAAACACTGCCGTGCGATTGGATAGACATTACAGCTGTCGAATGACAGCTTTGTTTTGACATGAGATCTCAAGCCTCAGTGACGCAACCAGGTGTATTTTGGAACCGCGAAAACCATAATTGTCTCAAGGGACAGACGTCCAGAACGCCTTGGAGAGATCACAGCACCAACCTGTTGGCGAACGTCTTCTTCTGTGCTATCAACAGGAGCAATTTGTTGAGATTTAACCGCAGTGCGTCCCGCCGCCGCCGCCGTCGCATGTTCTCCTGTTTACGGTCCACCGCCTCGCGCAACAGAGGTAGCAGCTCTTCCAGAAGGTCCCTGATGGAGGAAACATACGTGGTTTTAAAATACAGTGTGGTTTTCTTTGACGGGGTTATCAGTGACAGCGACACTTAACGTCTTTTGACTCTCTTTTACATTGTTTCGTATGAAATGTTGTTTGTCTCAATGTTTCTAAATTTTGAGGTTTTAGATAATGTTATAGGAAACATTTAAAAAGCCAGACGTAAAAATTTTAATTGGATAGTAATTCAACTAGTTATTTCGAAATCGGCGTAGAGCTTGTGTGAGAAAGAGCCCAGGGTAGTGGAGCGGCGTGCGAAATATGACGTAACAGCACTTTGAGCGCCATAACTATTTGCCCGGCTAAAATCTACATAAACAATTGCCGTCCCAGTTCACAGCACCCCACCCCGCACCGCAGGAACCTGTATTGACCGCAGGAGCCTGGACGCTTTTGGCATTTCACATGGTGTTGAAAGGTTAAGCAAAGCCTTTTGTAAAAGTAAAAGGCAATCGCGTCGAAGGTAGCTTGAATCGTGAATTCACGTTTCAGGAAAACGCGTGGCTGAACGCCCACAGGACGCGCGATATATCTATAGAAGTATAGTTTACTTGAGCGCATCAGCATTCGGCTCAAATGAAGCTCGCTTCAACACCTTACAGGCATCATAGGACCGTGAGCTAACGTCTCACGAATACGCGAGCTTGACTGCTACATCGATATACTCACTTGAGCGCATCAGCATTGATGTTCCCAGCTGCTGCAATGGCCGCGTCCCGGACCTCAGGCACCTCGCATCGCACCAGCGGCACAGCCAGCTTGTGAAGCGATCCCGGGGACGCTTGAGCGCCGCGAGCCTCCCCGCCGCTGCGCTCGCTCAGCGAGTCCGGGGACGAGCTACATCGAACGAGCTAGTTAGGGTATTGGGTTGGTGTTTTGTGGCACAGGCTAGCTTCTGGGTGCGTTGATGTCTTACGCCCAGTCCCAATATTCAGTGAACTGTCGTCGGTAAAAATACTGAGCCGTTACTCGTTTATACGTCGAATCAATCGAATTAGAGTCAACAGGTTAGCAGCTTTAGTCATTTCTAGATTAAATTTTAAATTTATTAAAACAATTCATACTTTTGCCGCTAATGGATCGCTGAATATAGGGATCGGGCGATAATCCCTCGGTTTGGTTATATCCCGCAATGAATGTAGAGGGAGCAGGGCATCTCCCAGACTCCCAATACCGGTGAGTGACTCGCGCCTTAGACCCTGCGTTATAAATCTCATCTGACAATTCTAAAAGTCAAACCGTGTTTTTTAAGCGCCTCCCTTCTGTGGGTTGGCTAGGCCTGGGCGCTAGATTACCTAACGGTCTTACCCAAATATTTCGTTAGTCTTCCCGCATCCTATTGTAATACAATGTCAAACAAAGTACTTTGCATCAAAGGACATGCATATAGAGCAATGTTGTTACATTTCGATATTTGTTAAAATTTCTGAGAACTGTTACCAATAAGAGACAGTATTGCCGACTTCTCTTTTAAGACATTCGTTTTGCGAGTCCGTTGAGAGTCACGGCATTTGTTCAAAACATGATAGGTAATCGTAAAGTAAATGTTACTTAGAATTTGCAATATTGTATTTTCTAATAACCCGAACGAACATGATATCAATATTAAACTTGGGTGACTCAGGTTGTTTTAGGGAAGACAACGGAATGTGGTGGACATAGAATCGGATTTACTCCATTTCGTTTCTTTCAACCTGGCCGGCCATGGCGACACAAATTCCGTGATCGTTATTCCTATTAAAATAATGAAATACCTACTTAGTTTAAATCGTTATTCATTTTTAGTTATTGTCCAAATTATTTTATTGTAACACCAAATTAGTAAGGACCATATTTAGTGAAATAATTATTACAGTTAAAAAGCTCTTTTGAAAATATATTCATTATCTAAATCTGATAGAAAAATTATCTGAAAATTATATTATGTCTACAGCTAATCTAAAAAATTTGACAAAAAGTACATACATTTTTTTATTACAAGGTGCAAAATGCATTATGTAAAATTTACCATATTTTTTACTTTACTATTTCATTGACTGCACATCGATACTGTATCCAGAGAAATACTCTTTCATCCTTATAATGATTTCGCACCTTGCAGGTTATTAAAAGAAGCGTCAATTAGGTTTGACATCACAATGTATAAGTATTAAGTATAGAAGCGTTTGAAACACAAAAATAACGATCAAGCTTTGCGTAGGCGAACATAAACAAATGGACACATTGTCGAGTACATTGCAAACGTTTATGTTAGGACAACACTACAACAGCATTATGGGTTCCAACGAACTTTCCCTCCTAGATACAAAACGGTAAGACATAACGTCTGAAAGTTGTAAGAGTCACGGGTACGCGTGACAATTATTCTATGTACAAATATTCTTAATTCTCTACATCGCTACACTATAGTACTGGATAACTACGGTTCAATAACATACGTCTCGCTACGGATAAAATGCCTACGCATGCCAGATAGGGATGTAAGGGCATGACACAACGTCTATGGGGTCCTCTGATTTGCTTCCACGTGCACATAAAACACTGATTTTCTAACTATTTTGTGATAGGGACTATAATAGTGATAACTAGGGCCGAAGGTGCACGCACAGGGCGCTGTGTTAGAAAATTGCATGAATTTGATATTGAAGCAATTCGTTACGTAGAAATTCATACAATTTTAGAGAGCTCTCGATACGCATCGTTCTCTGCGCGCACCTTAGGCTCTTATTAGAAACCCTTAAAGAGCTTATAAACAAAATGTAAAATGCTGTTTCTAATTCAACATTAAAATATGTATAATTCTGTACGTATTTATTCATAAACACATTATTACCACAACCATCACAGCCTATCGTCGTATTACGTGCACGTCTAAGCATCTACCTGCATTACGGCAGACAGTATACTTCACAAACACTGGTTAACTGTAGCACATAGGACACACTGACTAAACGACTATGGTGCTTTATTACCCCCACATTGAATCCGGGCACGCAGAAAGGAAGAGGGCACTGTCCAGTGAAATAAACAAGTAAGCTTCATTGTTATTGCAGACAACAAATCCATAGAGCGGGTGGGTTGCATGGAATGCATTGGAATTCCGTGGGGTTATACAACGCGACGATCGGGAGCGAAATATCAAGCATAAGTCCTTGATCGCAAACAAAATGCGTGTACAAAGGAAGAGAACGTCGATCTAGGACGAGTTGCTTCAGTAGCGAAAACAAATTATTAAGTAGGCACTATAAACTATTCATCGTATTATATTCAAAATAACAAGAATATATTTACAAGAGAAATTGGAGCGTAAGAATCAAGGAATCTATCTACTGTTATAACAAAAATGAAAACGGTGCAAATATGACGCTGTAATACACTAATTGCAGATTATTGTTTAGCATTCCATTCTGAACGTAAGTGTTATTTACAGTATTGAAGGTCGTTTTGGTCAGGTACGTACAGACATACATGTGTGTTCACATTGAGTTATTGTGACACCACTTAGTCACTTAGGATGGGAGAGTAGCCCATCTAAGTTGACATTTCGTCACAATACTTAATATCGGCACAGGGCCATGAACCGCAGAACGTATCTTAAGATAGACGGGCTAGCAGTGCACGGGGTCTAGGCGTGAGTTGATGGACGATGAGACAGCACTACAGCGACCTTTGCAGTAAAAAGGCCGCTGTAATATAATAAGTTACCCACGATGAAAAATGCGGTGACGATTCCATTCGCACTCCTCGTGTATCAATGAAATCCAAAATTTAAAGTGAAAATGTTTCGATGCACTAGTTCGATGTTTCATTAGATATTTAAATTACTGTAAAACAGAAATTGTGGTGGGTATGAAGTTGAACATGAGATGGAACCGTCAGGCACAAAAATGGTCAAAAAGTTTGATGCGACGTGCACATAGCGAGCGTCAATGAGCCACCTCGTCCGTTTATGGTGCCTGTGCGCGCGCGCATAGCTCAACGGCAGCGTGAAGAACCCCCCGGGCGCGTTGAGGCTCTCGCTGGACGAGCTCAGCGCCGTCAGCCCCAGCCAGCCTTCCGCCTCCGTGCTATAACAACCCTGCGGTGACCTCGGTGGCCTCGGTGGCCTGACTGGCCTCGGCGACGGCTCGGCCGCGGCAGCGGCGCGTGCCTCAACCGGCCAAAGACATTGTACTCACTATCACAAAATCTAAGGGGAATCGATATAATGTATGTACGAGAAATTTTAGGACATGCTTTGCTGTCTCTATTAAGGTTTCGTCTTTTGTCTATGTGTTGTTATCAAATTGTTGTTTTTTGCTTAGTACTCGACCAATCCAATTTCAAGTATCACTCTCAGAAAAAATAGAACCAGAAAGGTGTTTAGGTAAGATAAATATAGAGTTAGAAATAAGTACAATATCAATATAAAAGATAACCCAACATAATTGTTTATCAGTAAGAAAAAAGAAAATAGGTATGTGCAGTTATAAATTAATAAAATTAACATAAAGATAGAAACTCATTCGAATCGTAACATGACCACAATATCATGCTTCTCAAACATTAATTAAGGACAATCTGCGGGTAATAAGAAATAGCCATTATTAAAACTATTAAATTAATCGGCACGCTAACAAGGCCATACATTGATATACGATTTCCATACATCATACAGACACTGCAAATTAAGTACTCGCAATCAGCACAAAACAATTCTATAATTTTCTGGAGGACAACGGAGAACATAACTAACCTAACTAATATCAATAAGTAAAATGACAGATATTGAAATAAAGCAAAATAATTCTAATTTTATAAAGAACAACAATAGATGACGAAGAGAAGGGTAGTTCTAGATCTAGTCAGTAATAAAATAGATCAAACACAGACAGAGGTTTGTCTAACGGCAATACAAAACCAGTGTATATTGTATGCGGTTATCAGATTTTGGCCACTCCAATCGTGTCATCACTGGACTTTTGAGACGACTAGTTCTAATGGCAAGTACCACGGTTCTGAGGCAATTTGGCAGGCCGTACCTGAGACTGAGGTCAGGGCTGGCGCAGCGGATCACGGGGCTGGGTACCGCGGGCACTACCAGGTAGGCCATGGTCAGATAGGCCTTCCACACTTGCATGTAGCCGTCGCGCTCTTTCTCAGGCTTCCGAGGCAGCGCCGGGGTGCGAGACAACAGCGACGCGCGGTTGTCGTTCACCGGCCTGTGGGAACAACATAATCAATACCTAGTGTTGATATTATATCTTACAATCTGTGTTCCGTGACGTCGGATAGATTACTACTTTGACTTTTAAAAATATTAGTTCAAAGCAATGAACACAATTTCGCAGGCTAATGGAAAGGATAGGTATTGCTAGAGTGCGGACAAGTCTGCACTTTAGTTTATGGCATCCCTATCATTTATAATGCAATGTTAGTCGGGCGCCCTAGAATATCATAATACAATAATTATTTAATATATGTATGTAGTATTAAGTACAATTATGTTATGTATTTAAAAACCGCAAAACAGACGATGGAGTTGCCATGAAGCACGAGTAACCATCGACAGAATTGATTGAAGCCTGCATGGGCGGCCTTACAGTGTTTACGATGAGATTGCCTAAGATCATAAAGATAATAGTTAAAATACAGTAGGTCTACTTCTACTACTTACGCTGGCTCAATTATAGTGTAAAGCGCATGGATTCGGGCGTGAAGGATGGGCCACGCCTGCAATATGGTGGCGGGGCATCTCGCTGGGACTCTATTGCGTTCCAATAAGCCGTACAATATCACCTGAAACACAAATTTATGCCATTAATACTCATGTTTAAAGGTTATTGGAGATTCTGTCTAGTGTTCGGTGGAGAGCACTGACCTCCCAAGGATCGACGCCATTCGAAGCGCTGCCGCTCCAGCTGTTCTTGGTTGATGCTTCGTCGTGTTGAATACCTGTGAATATGTATTTATATCATTTAACACATTTAGTGCTAGATGGACGATTGCAAATATGTTAAGTAAAAATGAGCCAGGAATTTATGAGGTAGACTGCCAAGAGGGAGTTAGCGTTGCTGTTACTTTATGTTGACAAAAATATTTTCAAAAAAATCCGCAGCGTGGCGACACCTCATATATTCCTGGTCAGGATTTACAACTGACTTGAACATTTTGGTCATGTCTGATATTTACGAATAATAAGCATCAATAACTGGTGCTTCAAGAAACTGAGTTTGCGTTAACACACCTTTTATACACTACTGCAAAATTACTATGTACCAGTAGTAAATATGTATCTACATATATTATCGAGTCCAACTCTATAGGACGTACTCGTCATATATGGCCGATAGATGGCCGCCGTAGGTTAGTTACAACACTAAAACAATCCACCCCTATGTGTCATCTTCATAACGATCGCTCCCTTGTGTCTCATGTTTCATATTACGTTCTTTGAAAAATGCCGCATACGTCCCGAGTTCGTCTCCACTAACAACGGAGATTTTTACCAATATTCCAACGCTATGAGTGTGTATGAAATAGGTGAATTTGCGTTTTGTATGGCGAAAATGACAGAAACTACAATTTTCACAGAAGCAAATTTTAATTTTCTAATAATAATTTTTGATGAGACTTTGGAGGTATAGTCAGACAAGATTGAGCTAACTGGTGCATACCATTTCATTTCGACAAATCGTTTTAAAAAATTATATCTGGTTAAAGACGTAAAACTGACGTCAAACGAAGTATTACAGGAGTATTTTTAAACCTTTATAAACATTCGAGAAAATATGTTTCATCCAACATTACAGACATGTCCCGGCCTACTGGCATCTATTCCATTCTCGAGACCGTTTACAAAAAACATTTGCGCCAACGCGTATCTGCGAAGCACACTACCAATTACACAATGTAAACAAGTACCATTGCACCGTCGCAAAGACACACCGACAGCGTCGCAAAGACACACCGACACCAAACAGCAAACGCTCACTCACCGGCGGTCCACACCGCGTGCGTCCGGTCCGCCACCCAGACGAGGTCCGGCTGCCCCGCCGCGAGCACCGCCTGCTTCTCGGCCGGCGGCAGCAGCGGCAGGCAGCGCTCCGCCAGCGCCGGCACGTGGCCGTCCGCCGCGTCCAGCAGCGCCGGCTCGTCGCGCGACAGCTGCAACCTCTCCAGGAGACACTTCGCCTCTCTACGAGGGTCATATAATAAAATAAAAGTCTTCATTACGGATGACACAGATCCATACATTAAATTCGAAATATACAATATAAAAATAAAATAAAATAAAAATGTAAAATTAAAATTGTAAAAATAAATTCCAAAAATTAGAAAAATAAAATTAATATTACAAGTAGGTACTCGTATAACGTCAATATCTTAATGTCACATCTGGTTCTCGTTCTGGTGCGCAGATAGCCAATACTTCTGTATGGAACTATAGGCGTCGTCGTAAACCGCCCTCAGTATGCCGTTGCGTACGGGGGTGGTACACGACGAGAATAATGACGGGCCCGAAATACCGCTCGACGGTGCGGCGGACGCTGGAGTTTCGGCCGTGGTAAAGGCGTCTCGACTCGCAAACGGAGGTACCGGCTTCGAATATCACCGCCGCCGTGTACCAACAATTATTTTCTGAGTGACGTACATTAGTTGACCACTAGCCGATGCTCTTGCGGTGAGGGAAAAGATTTGTTTATTCAACCATTTATTGTACACGAGATTGTTACAAAACTATATGACAGAATATAGCAGACACAACAGGCCAACTAATTTCTATAAAGTGATTTCTTCCAGCAGGCCTACAGCAGAGAGACCGTTATAATTAAATGCAGCAAAGACGTGCACAATGCACACTTAATTAATAAAAGCTGCACATTCAGGCGACTGACTGCGTAACCATGATCCAATCTGGTCAGGATGCCCTGGTAGCAGGATCACGGAGCTCAGATGGCAGTCGCTCCACTGAAATCACCTGATCTGCCAAATCAAGCCAAGCCATAGTCAAGGCGGACCGGGACATCAACGCCGAGATGCTGATGACGACGGTACTCTACGTTGCTATCGGCTGACAGCAGTCGTCTCTGCCTACCTGAGTATGTGCACCGCCAGCCTCCGCGGGTACCCCTTGCACTGGCACAGCATCACCAGGCCAAGCGCCTCCGCGCCCCTGATCACCGAGGCGAGTGGCTCCATCTTGGGCGGCGGCGCGGTCGCCACCGGCTCGCCGTTCCGCCAGCTGGTGAGCAGTTGCAGCAGCATACGGAGCCCGTTCTCCACCAGCTGCGGGGTCGTGTCCTGGACGGAAACGGGACTGTGAGGGTGACAGTGAATGGCGTTCGCGGGACAGTCTAGGTGGGGCCACTGAGGCGTAAGATCTATTGGGCAGATATAACAGTTGTGAGATGACGGATGAATTCTAGCGAACACCATCGTCATCTGATGTATTTTTTGTAATTTACGGCGATACACGTATTTTCACTTAACCTTTTCAATCTTATATTGAGGTGTTTTAACTCTTTACGTGCGTAAACTTAGGTTGGCCAGAACTTCGTCCGTCTATCGGCAGGGAGACCACAAGCAGATTGGACACATGATATGGTGATTCCACAACCGCCCTCCTAAACGTGTAATTTATCTCCCTTTACCTATCTTTTACTGCCACCCGCCGACGAGCAATAGACGAAGCTGGGGCGGAGAACCATTTTTGTGACTTCAATACTAGTAAAGTTGATACTGTTGTAATACTAGGACACATATTGACGGTGGACGTTGAACTTTGCTCTCGCCCCTATAACCTTTAGACAGTCGTCCATTTCGTCCTTCGCTAGCCTGTACATGGTCGCCACCCAACAACTTATGTGTCCATCGGTCATGTGGCCGCCACTGCTTTGCTATGTCATTGAGCCACTCATTCATGTTTTTTCAGTCAAATAAGACCATCAAGATAGTATACCTGTACTTCCTTAGCTAGGAACTGCGTGAAACCAGCCAGCACGTCTTGTCGCCACTCCGGGAAATCAACTATGAGGGTCTGGAGGCTCTGGAAGGAGAGGCCTCGAAGCTCCTCATCCATGTGAACGGTGAGCCGGCACAGTAGATCCACCAGTTCATTGGAGCTCATGCCTTCCGGGATTAACCTGGACAAACATAATAATGTTACCCTTCGTTGACGTATTGTCCTTCTACTTAAATAATTACATATCAACATAGACACCTGTGTATATTAATTAAAAATAAAGGCACACATTTTGAGTTCAGTTGTTGCGCGCGAGTTATGCAAAGGTATATAAAACAGGGAGCGTCGCTGGTCTAGTAGTTGATACATTGTGATCACCTGATCTGCCAAATCCTGGATCATGCGCGGACCCAGGGCCCTCATGCCCGAGAGCACAACCGGGACATTAACGTCAAGATGATTTATTTTATTATATATGTAACACTAAGCTCTATTGTAGAAATAATACCGCACATACCTCGGTATGGCGGCAACGCAGGTACGGAACAGATCGATCCGAGGTTTCCTCTCGCCAGTATTGATTTCTTGTTCTTTTGTCACATTCTGTGTGTTTGAAAGCATCAGCGGTCTGCCGTAGTGGGCGTCGAGCGCTCTCAGAATCTCCACGAGCACCCTCCTCACATAGGGAAAGTAAGCGCTCATTCCGATCGACCGCGCCGTCTCGTCGGTCAACATTTTATTAAGAAACGTCTTCTTCACTCTCAGAGTATTGCCCGAGGGCAGAGTCCCCGATGTCCTGGGCATGGGCGGCTCGCCTTCCTTCTGCTGAAGACTGTCTGCCACAACCAAGAACGCCCGGAGCCCTATCGACATACGCTCAGGCGTCAATATGATCTTAATCGGTCTTCCCACCATCAACAGATCGAACACAATCTCCCTCATGGCGAAATCTAATCTCTCTTGCGCGATAAATTGTATTATTTTGACGAAAATGTTGAGCGGCGTGTCTCGCGGTACCACGCCCTTCGAGCCTTTCGGGAACAGCGAGTTCACAATGCTCTGAAGTCTAGATTGCGTCGCAGAATTGCTCTCGCATTTTATCCGAATCATGTACACCCATAAAAGTCGATATAAGGCCTCTGAAAATAAAAATCATACGTAAGTAATAATTAATTAGAGAAAGAAAGAATTAAATGACAAAGAAGGAATTATACCCAGAGCTACACGGCACATCTTGGGGTCTCTGTTCTTCAAATGTGAAAGGCACATGGCCAGAAAGCAGTGCCAGTTGGCCAGAAAGAATTGCTTCTGCGAAACGCAGAGCAAGCACGTGACCAATGGGAACAGGGCTAGGCGATGTTTAGACTTGGTGCTGGCGTCTAACGTGTGGCTGTACAGCATTTCTACAAAGTTCTTCAAGCATGGTACGTTTACTTCATTCTTGACAGTCTGTGAAAAAGTACCAGTAATTAGTAACGATAATGATACTTTGTGATATATAGAGATTATAACGAAAATTTTAAACTTACAGCTGCTACCGGCACCAATATCTCAACAAACAGGCCGGCTAAGGCGTGTCTAATATCTTTGTCCTTGACCTCTAGAAAATATTGCGCACATTCTTGTAAGAACTGGAAAGACGCCTCGAATTCCTCGATAGGCACCATTTTAACTCTGAAGAACTTCATTCCCATTAGTAATGAGATTATCGATTGTGTGGTATGCGGTGAGGGCTCTCTGGCTTTGAGATCCTGTAACAAAGGTTATATATTATTATTCAAACACGTAACTATGCATGTTTACTTATGTTTACTATTTTCATCATTAATTCGTGAAAATTACCTTTAGTTCAGCGGTAAAGCGCTTCCTAACAGACGCGAAGCGGGATTGCGCGAGGACTCCGATCACTTCGGCATACAAGTCGGCCAGAATATGGACATTCGCTGCGTTCGGGTTCGATTGCAACCTGTGGAATGGAAAATATGCATGAAACACTTATCTCAAAAAAAAAAGAATACCCCCATACCCAAATACACATAACTAAACTTCTAGTACTTACCCTTCTTTGTAGTTGAATCGCTTGAACGCGACATTCTCTATGTATTGCACTAAATCCTCGTGGCCTGGGTGAAACGGCAACTGCTTCAAAACCTCGATCAGTGCGAGACAAAACAGGAATTCCACCGCCAAGTCTCGCCTTTCAGCTTGCAGCTCCTCGCAGCTTCGTTCCACAGTTTCAGTGCCAGCGCCGCTGCCCGACACTATGTAGATAATGCTGCAAAATTGAATGGAGTCAATAAATCGCTTCATCTACTTGTATCTATTGTATGTATTGAACGGATATCCATGCCTGAATATTAACAGCATGCCAACAATTAGTTGGTAGGTACCTCTTATTCCTCAAGTCCTGGTGTGGTTTCTTGGCCTGTTCGCTGAGCTGCGGGGAGTCAGCCATCTGCCTCTCCAGCCAGCCAAAGAGTGCGCGCAGCAATGAGGGCAGACAGTGCTCCGCCACCGTGCCGAAAGCAGACAGAATCTGGTCCAATTGGGGATCCTCGCCTCGTTGCAGTGTTTTGTTCAATGGCTTCTCCTGAACAGTGAAATAACGATATTCATAATCAAGCAGTGTAT
The DNA here is from genome assembly GCA_905147135.1 of Blastobasis lacticolella. Taxonomy (NCBI): domain Eukaryota; kingdom Metazoa; phylum Arthropoda; class Insecta; order Lepidoptera; family Blastobasidae; genus Blastobasis; species Blastobasis lacticolella. The sequence goes on along the minus strand of LR990039.1, from coordinate 8,283,498 downwards.
CTCACGAGTTCAGTGCATTTTATGTCAGTTAAAATGCTATGATATAGACAGGGGCTTCGCTACTGCCGTATCAGCCGTATCAATGATACGGGGTCAAACGAGTATAAGCAAAAGTTCATAGTGTTTCACAACCCGGGAAAATAATTATACAATTGAAATTTCTGACTAGGGTCGGGGGGATGTTTGCCCCCTACGCCAAAGAAGCAACTGAAATGAAATGATACAATTTCATTCCCCGGTTAGCTTAATGCCTAGGATAATTAACATTTTTATTCATTAAAATATATAAAAATTATGCTTTTATGATGGTAAAAATGACAAAATTTTGATCTCATATTTTCAGCACTATCGGTGGGGGGGTCCAAAGACTTAGAAACTCCTTATTCCGTTCTTTCCTCATAAGTAGGTCGGATGGCCTAGCTCATAATAAAATTATCTTGGTCTACACGCCCTCACGATCTTCGAATTTGTCTGTATTCAAGTTAATCATGGAAGCTTTGATAGCCAAAATGCCAGAAATATGAAGCTCGCTGCGTTCGCTCATTAATTTTATTATACAATCTCTTTCTCTCCATATCAGAATGTCAAAATTTCGAGATCGCCACTATTGATTTTACGTCATGTTTATTAAAATCGCTCAAGGTTTTAAAGTGTAAATAACAAACGTTTAATGGGGCAAATTATTTTTATAATACCATAAAAGGTATCAAATATTGCAAAGCCAAGAGCCAATATATATAAAATTCCGACCTCGCCTCGCTGGCTTATTCAATGATTAAAGTGATTTTTATTATCAACACGCGAATTTACCTATACGACAATTTATAAAGCTAAGACCACGACATTTAAGTTATTCACATTAAATATTCATGTGTTCTGTGGTAGGTGGGCAGCCCCTAGACATCTATTGATACGCTATACCCAGTAGGGCTAGCTATGCCACTGGATATAGATTTAAAATTCTATCGATTTAGTCTTCGTCTGCTCCACTTTGGCTAGCTAAATTATTCTTAGGCCGAGGCCGCGCTGTCAAAGCAACGACTATTTCGTGAAAACAAACTTATGCAAACATTGCAGGTCGCTTTTCAACGACGCGATGGTACAAAATCGTCGTCAAGTCGCAGTCGCATAACTCATAAGCAGTGCTGCTTCGACCTTAGAATTTAACCTTAAGGACGTTAATTGGTGATGGAAGCCATTATTTTAAAACGAAAAGAATCACGAACTATTTTTGACTTAGCTTTGTTTGCTGACCCTTTAATAGCCTCGATGGCGTAAGGGCTGCGGGTTGACCTCGTAAGCGACAAGTACGGCTTACGGTGAGAGCAAACATAGTAAGGAAACGTGCAGTCAGGCGACTGAATGTGTAATCGTGATCCAAGCTGACGCTCTTTATTTTCTATTTATTCGTTCGGTATTCAAAGTTTAAAATTTTAAGCATGATGAATTTAATATTTTTTCAATTACAGTACAGTTCAAGAGCATAATATGCATAATCAGCATCACACATGGAAACATCGAATTTTTCATGCCAAAAATCAACATTGAAAACCGTTCAAATCGAGGCGAGCGATTCAAAAATAGGGCCTTTGTTCAGGTTCCCCTGTTAACCGGGTTATGGATTCCAGATGATTAAAGTAGGGCCGTTGCCCAAGCGCGTAACAGCATAACCATGATATTGACGCTATGATAATTACTGTCTGCCGACCCCTCCTATTCTAGTAGGATAAGGGCCTTCAGACAGTCAGGGTTGACAATTGCCTAACACGAAGCGAGTAGAGCCTAGATTAAGCCTACCTCTCTCACCCTCAGGTCCCTCCTACCTCAGGTACCTCAAAGGCCGGCACCGCGTCCTCTCTCCTTGGATTGCAGATAGATGTCCTGGACGACGGTGGCCGCTTTTCATCAGGTGGACCGTACGTCCGTGTGCCTCCCTAGGCAATGAAAAAATAAATAATACAAAAATATTCATACCAGAGGTTCAGCCATGACGGCCTCCATCTTCCGCTCGGCTTGCACTGTGAACTCGGTGAACAGGAGTCTCATAACAAACTCGCCAGGGCGCAGCTCCGAATCCGGCGGAGGCACTACCGGACCCTTTTGAGAGCCCCATGGCAGCATGGACCCTGCAACATTCACACAGTATTAGTTCATTTATGTTCAAATATCTTCCAAACTGTGTATGTCGGAACCAATTTTCTTATCAAAATTAACGAGAAACGACTTCTAATCCGGTTCAACCGTTCATAAGTTACGGACGCACGCGTGTAACCACCTCTCTGTTGGCGTCAGGGGTTAAAAATAATTGAACGTCTTCAATAGTAAAAGTAATTATGATATCCTGGGCGATTTCGGCTGCGGCGACTGCATCCGTTCTTGTTGTCGTTAGTGTGCTCGCACGTGGCTTACGTAGCCAATCTATTTGATAAATATTCTTTCACATTGCGGACATACGCATTATTAACACACCGCTAACATATCAGAAAAGCTCTCCATAAAATAAATTCTTAGAAATATTGATTGTTGTAATCTTATTGTACCATAAGAAAATATACATATTATGTGATGTGCATAATTATTAACCGCAATATTTATGCCGCTGTTTCATACTTACTTTGTCTTATGTCACAATGAGTCTCTTCAGGTTTATTACCATCACACATTGTGAATACTAATTTTGTTAAGTTTTTACAACAAGAAAGCTGCATGGTCGCGAACAAACCAATATTACTAAATGTAACCAACAAAAATAACAGTCATAAGGAAAACTGGAATTGTAAATTACAGGGAGTTTGAGGAAGTAAGGAACACTAGCCATTTATTCAATTATTTGTTCGTATTGAATATTGTACATTTGAAGCCGCATTTGACAACTTAGTCATATGAATGAATCCAAAATTATAACAGAGAATCTGTGTAACGGATTTCAAATAAACTTTGTGAAGGATTACCATCACCATTTCATAGTCCTTTGAGTTTGAAATAAGATGCAAAAAAGGAATATCATAGGCCTGCCGGAGATTTATTTTTAGAAATTGTCCATGCTACTTTTATATATAATTTTATATAAAAGTAACGTGTATAATAAGCAGATAAACAACATAAAACAAAATAAAGCATACCTCTAGTTGACACTAATGAAGATACTGTGGTCCCAACACTCCGCCAGTCACTGGATACTAGAGTTGGTGGTTTGTCGTATAGTCGGATGTCAGAGTTCAGCCCATCCTGATTATACAAGGATAAGGTCTGGTCGCCGGTCTCGTGCCGCAGAGGCTCCGACAGCACGCTGCCCTCCGACTCAGCTTCACTCGATACCATTGACGATGGAGCGTCTTCATTTCCTTCAAAACGTTACAGTAATTATAAATGAAAATCCTTCAAGGCCATTGTGAATAAGCTTCTGAACAGGCATGCTCCACCTTCGGCCGTATCATAGCTAATTATCAGGTGAGATGGTGGCGAAATAGCTGCCTAAGAGGCTGCCGCATATAGTAATAAAAAGAAATAGGTACAAATAATACTTCTAAACATAATGATCATTTTTTTTAATCACAATTACTTGTGTTTTTTACCTGATACATCCTCTAGGTGTCCATCGGAAGGCACAATGCTGACTGTATCTACATCCTCTGTTGTCATCATTTTGAAGAGTTTCATATAATCACTTGCTGTTAAATAGCTGTAAACACACAATATATAAAAGTCACAATATATATTTGATATAAAGTGCTTTCTCTGGCTTTTTAGCTTCAAGTCCATACTTGAAGCTGGGACCATTCCCATCTGGCAGAAAGCATTAAACTGGCATGCATGTAGCTTATACATAAATGAAGAAAAGTATATATTCACCACAAAATGTTCTAAAATATTGTCATTGGAAGTAAATAGTTACAACTTATAGTTTTCAAGTTTTATGCTTTCTGCCAGATGAGATCAAAAGTCCATACTAGATCTGGCTAATGAGCCAGCTATTATGCTCACCTCTTCTCAGAATGCTGGGTCTAACGCAGGGCAAAGTCATTTTTCCTATAACAATAAAACGAAATAAGTAAATATTCACAAAGGCTTTACCACAATTAATAACAAAATTCAAGAATAAGACTTTTCTTATTTTGCAACTAGACATGGAACTAATTTTTGGTATAACCCTGTATGGTGTCTATCATCAGCACAATTTTTTCCCAAAGGATAAAAGCTTTCATAATTTTAAATAACTCTGTTGATATGCTGCACATACTGTGGGTATCTCAATTGGTGTGTACAACTTTAGAATAAACATGCAAATTATAAAACAACAATAACAAAAACAATGTGGTTATGAAAATATTATACTTTGGTTATACTATACATGGATTATTGGAAAATAAGATATTAATCAGCCCATTCCATTAAGAGCTATATGTAATTTCTATATCTACTTTTTGGGATAGCTAATAAATTTTTTAACAATATTGAGATAAAATAAAGACTGAAATTTTAAACAATCTAGACTTACAAAAAAATTTAAATTCAGCAGTTTGACCTTCTATACTAGTTTGCTGAGTTTGACAATGAAACCTAAATAAAAAAATATAAATATAGATCAAAAATATAAATCGCATATATCATCATAGATAGAAAAAAGTAAGCACACTATTGTATAAAATACTTGAAAGAAACATTAGTACTAAACTTGAATGTCATTATCTACCTATAGGTACTAGTCCACTGCTGGACATAGGTCTCACAAAGTTAGAAGATTTTAATCATTAACTTAAAACCTGTGGAGTGTAAAATCTTTGGAGAAATATAAGGCAATGATAGAGCTGGTGCGTGCTTAAGGCCTTATCGGACTTACTTTTGGTAGAAAAGATGAAAGATGCTTGATGACAATCCTCATCAAGCATCTGCACCATAAAACACCACTTGAGGAAATTGTACAAGCGATAGAAGATAGTGGCAATAAGGTGAAAGGCAAAATTGTAGCAGCCCGTAAGAGTGGAACAAAAGATCCGCTGAATACCTTTTTTGTGAATGTATACCCATATGAAAATAACAAAAAACTTAAAGACATTCAATATATCTACCACCAGAAAGCGAGAATAGAAGACCCTAAAAAACAGAAAGTGATAGTGCAGTGCATGAGATGCCAACGGTATGGCCATAGCAAAAACGACTGCATGAGGCCATACCGCTATGTCAAATGTGGTCAGGTGCATAAGACAACAGAGTGTAATAAAGACAGAAACACTGCCGCTGTGTGTGCGTTGTGTTCTGGTAGTCACCCTGCTAACTTCAAGGCTTGTTAAATATATAAAGAAATATTGGAACGAAGGATGCAAATACCACAAAAGAGGGATAAGATCCAGAATATACAAACTCAACCTGCACAACAAGATAATGCTCAAAAAGAACTACACATAAACCCTACAAATTCTCATATCAATTTGATACTAGCAGCTCCCCATAGATACCAGTATAGCAATGTGGTAGTAGGAAAAGCAACATCTATAACATCCAGTAATACACAATCACAGCCATACAAAATACGACAACAAATGCAAACAGCAAACAATCTGAAAAGATGGAACAACTGTTATCTCTGATGAACACCCTTATGGGTGTCCTTACGATGCTTATTACTAAATTAGGATAATGTCTTGCCTTCGAATAGCCTCTTGGAACGTAAATGGAATATCCACGAAGACAGACGAGCTTGAAGTATTCCTCAAAGAACACAGGTTAGACATGGCCTCCAAGACTCATCTTAATCATAGAAAAACCTGCAAAATAAATGGATATTCTGTTTACATCACCAACCACTCAAGCGGAATGTCACAGGGTGGGACGGGACAGCTGTAATCTCTAAAAATACTCTGTGTCACCACCTACACAGCGAATACAAAGAAGCTTACATTCAGGCTACCATAATTACTGTAAAATATAGAAATGGATACATCAATATAAGTGCAGTATATTTCCCTCCTCGCCAAAGCATAAAAACTGAAATGTTTAATAGATTCTTCAATACCCTTAAATCTCGATACATCACTGGAGGAGACTGGAACAGCAAACACACCTTATGGTGCTCCAGACTGATCACCACAAGGGGCCGAGAACTGAATAAAGCATTGATAGTCTAAAGCTAACAACTCTTTCTACGGGGGAACCAACCTTCTGGCCAAGTGATAGAAATAAAGTACCGGACTTATTGGATTTCGTTATCATCAAGGGCTTGCCAAATAGGTTTATTGATGTTAGATCATGACTGGATATGTCATAGTCATCAGATCATACACCTATAATTGGAGCATTTGGTACTACTGCATTACACAACGAACAACCATAACCCCTGTACAACTACTGGACTGACTGAGCGGCTTTCACTGATTATCTACAAAGGGAGATTGACTTAAAAATAAGACTAAAGAGTGAGGCAGACATTGATGAGGCTATATTTTACATATAGCAGTTATAATGTACCACTAATCATTACGTATCAAGTGCAGGAAAAGAAGAAGACAGTGGCAACTCCATAGATTAGATACTGATAGAAAAGCTTACAATAAATCCAGCCGGTCGTTGAAAAGATTAATTAAAGAAAATAAAGAAACAAGCTAAGCTCTCTCGGTGCTACTAAGAAAGACAATTACTCGCTATGAAAGATCACAAAAGAGTTCAAAAGACCGCAAAGACATGTTCCACCTATAAAAATGACGACTGGGGAGTGGGCCCAAAGCCCTCGAGAAAAAGCAGAACTATTTGCTCAACACCTAAGCAAAGTTTTTACTCTAAACGAGACTGACATGAAAGAGTTTGAGGATGAAATTTATGCATTTATAAACAGCAACCAACAATTGTCCCTAGCGATTAAGTCAGCCCACCTGATATATCTAGAGTAATCAAACATTTAGAGAACAAAAAAGCTCTTGGTTTTGATCTCATCACTGCAGAATTACTTAAGCAGCTTCCAAAGACATGCTTAGTGTTCCTTGCAGTTCTGATTAATGCAATACTAAGATTACAATACTACCCTAAACTACGGAAATTGTCTGTAGTGTGCTTGGAACAAAAATCTGGGAAACCGCCAACTGAGCCTTCTTCATACAGACCTATAAGCCTTATTCCCACTTTGTCTAAAGTGTTTGAAAAGATTTTCTTGAGAAGGGTGAGACCATTGCTAGAAGACCACCACATTATCCCTGACCACCAATTTGGATTCCAGCCACAACATGCCACAATTGAACAAGTACTAAAAGTTGTCCACCAAAATATACAGACCATAATCATTTCAATTTGATTATACTCAAAATTTAGATATAACAGACATCAAATTTATGACTTTAAAAAGAATTGTAAGAACAGAATCCCCAAACTTGCCCAAATATAACCATTGTTTTAAATGTTAGTACAATACAGACCTAGTACTATGCTGACCCAAATTAATGGGATAAACAGGCAAATAATGACAGGGTGGCTACAAATTATAATTTTTTTTCCTAAGGTTCAACACAAATCCAATGAATTCAATTAACACATTCGCTGAGGCGGCCTACACTGTATGTAGTAATTGGTGCTATATGAGCATGCACAGCAGTCCTGGCTGATCTACAAAATTGTCTCTACATGAGGTGTTCAAATAGAGTATACGCTTACAGATTTTTAACAGAATTCAATACACTTGAATATGAAGATATCACACTCTATAAATTGTTTAGAGGTCATGACCAAAAACCAAACAGGAAAACTAAAGGTCAAGAAGGAATAATAATTAAACTAATACAGCCAGAAGAGTGCCTGAGCTCAGAAGAGTTCTGACTCAGGGTGTGTCAGTCAATGTGTGTTGTAGAAAATTGTAGAATCAATGTTAGATAGTAAGGAAACAGCAGACAATGGCAGTGTGTGGTTGATATCAACAAATCCAATACCTATTATAAATGCATTGATAGCTTGATATTTAATATTGTTATCTTTAGTGACTCAAATGACTCACACCTAATAAAACTATTTACTAATATCATGGGTTGCTTATAGGAGAATTAGCATAATTTGGTCAGAACACATAGATAGAAATGCACATATAACTCCCATTATGGACAATACTAATATATTACGGAATCTCTCAAGAGATGTTAAAATTCATCTGGAAGCCGCAGCAATGACAACAATAATTTCGTAATTGTGCCCAATATACGACAGGAACTTTAGACTTTAGAAAGGTAATTAAAGTTGAACAAATGCCGTTCGCAAAGCATTAGAAGTCTAGAATAAACAACAAATGGCATGGAAATTAACAAAATTTAACGTAAGACCGTAAGCTTTTTTTTGGATACCAAAAATTGAGACCATATCCGAATCCATTTTACCTGCTCTTACAGTTATTCCAGCTGATAGGAATTATCATACACTTTATGCAAAAATATCATAGAACAACTTTCACTGAAGAACAATCTGAGAAGTGCAACAATCGAGACAATAATTGAAAATTTAATAATTTTATAAAATTAATTTCTCAATCACGCAGTCAGACAGCCACTAGAAATGTTTGACATTTTTCAATTTTCTTTTTTTTTCTTTTCATTCAACCATAGATTCCACCAATCGTGCCGTCATGTCATGACTGTCGATACGTAGGCTTGGGCAAAAACTATAAATGATATTTTGATTTATCGATGTGTATATTCTACAAATAAATATTTATTGTGTCAACTTATAACGTGTCAATTTATAATTTTGGACGTCACTTCTATTTTAATTAAAAAATACAGACTTGAGAAGTTTTCAAGATGGCATCTAAAAAATGAACAAATTTTAAATAAGCACACAAGGACCTCAATATAGAATGCTAGACGCTCGATATTTATCGTGATACGTGGATTGCGATCCTGGATCACGATATTTATCGAATGTGTAGGACTCAAGGAGCGTGATACGGATAATTGGATTTCTAGAACATCAGAAATCCACGATCCGTATAGACGATACGTATCGCGATAAATATCGAAAGTGTAGTATCCGCCAATGATTAACTGTTTGGATTTGTTAATTGGACAAGTTTTAACAAAGTATGATCATTTAGCAACATGGGCTAGGTATTCTCAATTTACGTCATGACTTAAGTGATATATCCTCCTGTCTGACTCTAAGGACAAACTTGACATAAGAGTTCAATACAGCGCCATCTATTTACAAGATGATAAAACCTTTTTTTTTTCATTATCTGTCAAAATTTCAAAATCTCTCATAGACCGATACCTCGTGCTCTCCTATTCATATTATTATGGCACAAATAACAACAATTTTGTAGTTTATAATTTTTTATGTAATAATCAAACAATTTTATGATAAACAGTTTGGCAAGAAAGTCATGAAAAGAATGTTTTGAGAACTACTGCTCTCGCCTAAATTGGCCAAACTAAATTACTGCTAAACTTAAATCTTCTATAGTTACCTACCTGTGGTCAAAGTTTGACCGTCAAACTAACTTCATCTGTCACGTCATCTGGACATTGTCGTTGTTTTGTTGTTGTTATGTTTAAGTTGATATGTGTATATTTCTAGATTTTTACTGTGTTGGCCATTTATTTTGGCACTGAATGCAAAAACGAATAAAAGCGGCATGAGAAATGTAATATTTAGAGTTGTTCATAAATGTATGGCCAAGTTTAAAGCACATAAGTTGCTGTGCCATTTAAAAGATGGTTACGGCCGAATAGCAAAAATTATCGGTACGTAAAATGTACCTCAATTTTGAAAATATTGAATGAAATGTGATTTTGTAAATTGTACGTATGTTCCTACTATCGCATTCCATTGTACACTTTTGTAATAATAAGATGGATGAGAATTGTTTTGTATTGGCCGCTATTTTTGTTTGGTTTACTGTGTTGTCGAGTATTTGTGTGTGAAATGAGCTGCAAAGAGAAAGCACGTTTTACAATGTTTACATTCTTTAATGAAGTACCTACGTACTTACCATAGGGCATGTCATTATTTATTTAATAATTGATTCAAAAATAAACTCGGTACGTATTTATTTTAATATGTATAAGTTGGATTTAATACTGATTGTATTATAGGTAATCTTAATTGTTTGAGACTTGCGAGCGGCAGGCATCGTTGGTGCGCTCGGTACGATGACTGACGGCGTCACAGTGACAGCCGACAGGTGGCCGGTGGCGGTGCTGGAGTTGCGGAGTATAATACTTTTTTTTTTCTTTGGCCGTGCCTATGGCTGTTTTGACTGTGTGAGTCAGTCTCTGCACGGCCAAGGAAATGCGCAAGAAGATGCCGCGGCGCCTAGCATTTTAAAATTGTAATAGTATTTTATTTAATGTTACCTACGCGCTACGTAGGTATGACGTTCATGAGTGTTTGTAAAAACCTTACTTGAATAAATGTATTTGAATTGAATTGAATTGATATAGTATAGATAAACCGTTTAAAAATATCGATATGGTAAACATCGATAGTTCTTTTTTCCTGCCCATCCTCACGTTCTAGGATATTTTTGTAGTCTGTGGTTTAACACACGGAGATATAACGCTGCCGTAACTAGAATGCAAACTGTATATTGTGCTTTATAGATGAGATGCATTGTTTCAATTTTTAAACCTGCGCTGCGTTATAAACCTGCAACCTTTATGACCACTTAACGGTAATATCTTTAGAATATCTAGCTCGTATATCGATGAATTCGCTATTCTAATCTATTAGAGTGCGCGCAGTTAGTCACCACATAAAACGGCGTCATTGTTGTTAATGTTGAGGATTGTCAACAAGGAGTTGTTGAAACTCACAAGGAAATATTCTGTCTATATAATCAAATTGCTTAGCTATTCTTGTTAGTGCCTCTCAAATTTAGTTCCCTATTTCACCCGTGAACAAAGCTATTTAGCACGCACTCTACGAATTTTGATATGTTAGACTGCTCTTAGCAATAGATGGCTGACCATATCGATGTCATTTCATTAGACACCGAAAATAAATTTTATTGTATTTATTAGAAAGACGACTTGTATTTGTACTTTCCTATTTGCCCCTCTCCGAATCAAGGCTTTGTGCCAAGGGTTACAAATGATATAGTCGAGATAGTTCTTCGCCGCACGAAGAATCGGAGAGCTATCGGATCCCATGGTGTCCATATTGAGATCTGGATACCGATGATGAGCATCCTTCCTTACATACCTTTATGATCGCATCCTCATCTCCGGCAAGATACCCAACTGCAAGCACAAACAAACGTATGTCGGTACTTCAGTTTTTAAAAAAGCTCTGCGCATTCTACCTCGGTATAAAGGTGATGTTTCACGCTCGTAATGTCGCAGATAAACTGCAAGAGTGCCGTCTTGGACGTAGTGTCGCAGACTGACACAATACGTGGCAACAAATGTCTGGCCACCTCTGTCGGCCGGGAAGGGAAGGAGAGGGCGCCCAATAAGCGATAGCTTGACCGATGTCGTAAAGGACGACACGTGCCATCACACCTACCACCAAGGGTGCCGAAGTCCGAGCGAAGTGGATAAAGTGAAATAGAAAAGCGGCCCCGAGCCCCCAGACGCTGATAACTCAGTTATAGAACAAAAGGTTTTGGCACCGGGCATTACGGAGGGTATGCACCGGGCCTTTGTTCTGTAATTAGTAATTTGAGAGAGAGTGGTGTCCAAAATTATGTTTTTTGGTTATGTCTCTGTTCTTCTCTTTGGCGTTTTACGTCAAAAGTCTGAAAGAATATGCGGGCCTGGCAATGAGCCTGGTTATTTTTTCTCTGTTTACGGGTTGTACCTAATTAAAATTTTAATTTCGTAATTTATTTTACCTAAAGTTGTTTGTGGTAGTTAGCGTAGTCACCTAATGATGTGGACATTCCGGCATTCACTGCTGTTTGCATGGAATCAAAATCAAGGATTCATTCATGGTAAGGTGATGTGTCGAGGATTTCTGCGCGGTGGCGCAGTTTCAATTGTTGTATTCATAGAGATAAAATTTACTAACGTAATAAATTTTATCTCTACCTATGGTTGTATTGAGCTCAAAGAGAATCCATCTGTCCAACAGGATGCCTCGGAACATGCGTTCTATAATGGCTAGTACGAGAAGTACTCATGATGGTTCTGCTTCTTTTGTTTACAAAGTTACTTCTGTACCCTATTAATTATTTCCAAATTAATAGAAAAAAGCAGTGAACTATAGGAAGGCGCTATTCCTAGAACAGTCTTTCACTTATAGGTACCTCTATATCTTTGTTATGAATAGAGTTAAAAACATTTTTACTGACAAATTTACTGTAGCTACCAGCTCAGTTGGCTCTGTAGTAGATACGTACGATCCTCTAGAATGCTACAACAAAGTTATTCTATTCTATTCTAGATCTCATGGAGGCTCATATGGAGGGCTTCAGGCCCTCCATAATGGTGGGCCTGAAGCTCATCTAGATAGATACACGTGACAAAGTGTGTTGCCATAAAGGGCTTGAACAGCGTTTGGCTCACCAGTGCAGACTCTAAGACCGTTGGTGACGTCATTTCAAGGAACTATCCGTTGGGCAACTAACTGTGTAAGGCTAACTAACTGCCGCCACCACAGCTTAATCCAGACATTGCTAGGAAAACCCTTTGGCAATTACATTGGCCGAGGTACAACTCTCTTTGGGTGGCCACTGTTCTGACGGCTAAAATCAAATATTTATTTATTTATTTATTTATTTAATATTACAGAAAGTACACAGCATTACAGCGAGCCAAAGCACTGTGCACAACATTCAAATTTATCACAATGGTTTACAAATATTTTCATGTATCACAATTTTCACAAAATCTTAAAATAAATTTACAAACATAAATATAAAAAGAATTTGGGGCCTCATATTACGAGTACACTTAACTGGAATCTAATCAATTAAAACGATTTCACTATAACCGTATACTGTTTAAAATTGTCTGGAAAACTAATAGGAAAATCTTAGGTACTTTTCATGCAAAAAATCTTTCATCGCAGTCTGCAGCCTAGTACTCACTACCTGGTGATACGCGATTAACTTCATGTGAAACTATCATGACGGTGTCTTCAGTCGACCACATACAAGATATGATTTCAAGCTACCTACTGACCGATTTACAATACTGTTCAAGGGACAGCATCTTCCTCTACTAAGTAGTTCGGTAGTTGGTAGGTAATCAATAAGCATCTTACATACCCCAGAGTGGTGTGTGGTGCCGCCACCTCAAAGAAGTGGTGTGTGGTGCTGCCACCTCAAAGAATAGCACCACCCCATCGCTTCCCGTGGGTGTCGTAAGAGGCGACTAAGGGACAAATCCGAAAGGTGGGCAGCAGCATCTTTCTGGGTAGATTTACATCAACTGCACTGCGATCTCCAACCCGCCTGCCAAGCGTGGAGATTATGGCAATGACCTCCCCTTTCGTGGGAGAGGCCCGAAGTCCTGCAGTGGACTGTTATGGGCTGTGATGATGATGATGATACCCCAGAGAGGGAGTTGTGCGTTTGTTTGTTCTCACGATAAGCTCCAGCCCCTCACTTGTTAGTTATTTGCACGAACTGTTGTAGGTTGCTCATGTGGTGGTGGATCGTCACCCTCTGGCATGTAGACAGATGGCTTGTAACTATCTTATATATAGTGTTCGACCCAAATTTCGGCTTCGGTTTCGGTCACCTTCGGCCAAAAAACTACCTTCGGCGAGATCGCCCGAGGCACGAGGTCCCGGGGTCCTCCTTGACCATGATTCAAGGTTTTTGACAAATATTATTGCAAGGTATTTTTTTTTTCATCTTTAGATTAGTTCTAGAGATGATTTAAAGTACCTTTTTATGTATATTATACATTCAGGCAAAATAAGCCAATGAAAGACTGATATTAAAGTTTTAAAATCATTTATATTATTAATTGTAGCTTGTGGCCAATCTTGAACAAAATTTCTTAGAGCTTCTTCGACCGAAGGTTGTGGCGAAATTAACCTTCATACGGTCAGTCGGTACAGTCGGACACTACTTACATAGGACCTTTATACTTATATATCCATGCATAGGACCCGTGTTTTTTTCCGATAAGTACCTACCAAAGTGCTCATAGTGGTATACACCTACAGTGGCCTACAGGTACAGGCACCTAACACGTACATATTAATTGTCATACGTGCTACTAGTAGTTTGTAATTTAGTGAATTCTTTTCCCAAAAAGAGTCGATGTCGAAATAAAAGAAACCTTCTAAAATGTTGGTTTCATCAATATCACAAGTATCCAACAACAACTCGTATCATTAGACGGGCGGACAAGAGATATTATGCGTCGACCGCAGACGTGTAGCGGTATTGCCGTGCTCAGTGTAGTAGACAGTGCGACCGCGACCGGGCGCACGACGGGCCATCGTCGATCATCGTGGGTAAGAAGCCATACGATACAATACAGCTCATTGACGGACAGGAAATTGTATCAACTGCTTCAGTTTACGCTCGCTATCGATCGCGACGAATCGAGTTGTCCGAGCGTAAATGATTATTTTATTTATACCGAAATTAATTGCCAAATAAATTAAGTAGTGCTTTGTTGGAAGTTTTTCTGACAAACATGTGAGTAAAACTTAAGTTTATTTTAAAATTATGTACGTCTTAAGTGTGTCGGTTGTGCCCTATATACCTAATTAGATAATTAAATTACTCGAAAGCATATTGAACTACTTAATCATAAGTAACGTCAGTTCAATATACTCTTAGATCTAGGTAAAATAGCAGTCTAATGCTTGATTAGCGTATAATTTATTTGTTAGATCCCCAATCGCCATGTCAAAGACCGCTTTGCAATCACCGCCGAGCGGCAGCAAAGATGAAGCCACTGAGAAGACTCCACTTGTAGCTAAAAACGTGAGTTCTACTACTATTATTTAAATAATATTCTACTAATTTCCACGTCACAAATTTTCTGGTCTACGAATGTCTGCCAAGCAAGACACAAAGACACATCACTCCAAGATGGTAGGACTCTGTCAAGCCTGAGGAGTCCGCCAGGGTGAGTACCATCGCCTTATCTATTTCTGCCGCCAAGCAACAATACTTGCTGTGTTGTGTTCCGGTTTGAAGCGCAAATACATTCATGAGACATTTTATACTCACAGCGACAACGCATCTGCGGTTCTGTATTTTTGTGGTACATGAATTAAGATTATAAAGTATTTATTTATTTTATTCCTGGATATTCCGACTACACTTTCCATCATGTCGCTTGAGTCACTAACTAGTATTAAAAACTCGCAACGTGACCTGAAAACTTCTTCTAAGCCACTGCCACCATAGATCCCACATTGCTCCAGGACCCCGAAGATGGAAATGGGGGTGGAGCACCCTCCGATAAGACCAGCGGAGACGGCGGCGGACTCTCGGTGAAACAGGCCGCTCTGCTGGTGGCTGGCGAAATGGCAGGCAGCGGAGTCTTGGCGTTGCCCAGGGCCCTCGTGAAGACAGGTGAGGAGTCCTACTTAAAAGTTTCCACCTAAGGTCTTTGAATAATATGTAAAAGGGTATTAATAATAATAATAATAGCATTTATTTCAGATAATTACATCCATATCAAAATAACAATTGCTTCATATTCAATTTAAAACTAACTTTCTTGTAATCGACGCCTTCTGCCACACCCCAAGGTAGTGGTGCAAAGTCTGGTAGAATTCATATATATTTACTAGGTATCTATTTCAAATTTAGCACCATTATATTGTATTATTATTCTTTTATTACAATTCCAATATAATTAATTGTAACACTGTCAATAATTAGTCACGATCCTTTGTTAGTTCGTATGAAGGTAAGCATTTGGCGCCTTTGTAGGTTATGAGATGGTAAAATATGGTTGGTTATCAGTGTACAAATATTGCTACCTAACAAATAAAGCGAGATGTT
This sequence comes from Blastobasis lacticolella, assembly GCA_905147135.1. Classification (NCBI taxonomy): domain Eukaryota; kingdom Metazoa; phylum Arthropoda; class Insecta; order Lepidoptera; family Blastobasidae; genus Blastobasis; species Blastobasis lacticolella. Next base: position 8,267,609 of record LR990039.1, on the reverse strand, counting down.
TCAACTGCAATGTGTGTGGCAATGCGATGTGCATTTTATTGTATTTTATGCGACATGTTAAAATTGTAATGACCTTTTATAAAGTATAGACCCCACGTATTTAGGTACAATTTCTGTGACTCAGTAACCTGTTGATGGTTAACATAGAAACCGCTGGAAACAAAAATTTTTCGTGATTCAATGGGAAACCATAATCACTGGACGAATCCAACGGAATGATAATTCATAATTCGGAAGGTAAAAACATACATACCTACATACACACTCACACCCACATCCCAACCTTAAGTAAAACTTAATTTGAGCAGTAACATAATTTTAAATATCCGGTAAGTATAAAACATTAAATTACTTACGGGTCGGACTCGCATACGAAGGGAATTCGTAGTCAAAGCCAGATAATATAATTCGTAAAATTCTCCGTTCGACTGACACTAGACCGGTTTTTATCACATTAATAGTACACGAGGTTGTGTCGCTGTGCCGCGACTTCGTCCGCGTGGACTTAGAAATTAAATGATATGATATTATTTATTACACGTTATCTACAAGTCGGTATAGTGGTCAGGCTACGATAAAAAAACCGCAAATCGATGTACAGGACAGCCGTTTGGTACACGGGTACTTTAGGTTAAAACAATCATTTTGACCGGTTGTTCGTAAAAATATTCCCATGGGAGCAGTAGTAACGTCATCAGTTTCTTGTATAGGATATGAAATTTTTTCTGGTATCAGTTGCAAGGGCTTCACGAGCCGGTTCTAAAAATATATTACACAAACACCATTCGGCCACCTGTTTTCTAAAAATCCTCGAAATATCTTTAAAACATGCCAAGTTTGGGCTCCTCCAGGTCGGAGACGACCTAGTAAAATTTTGTAAAACATACGCCAAATGTTTCTAAATATATTCATATCTAACGTCAAAAAGGCGAATTTAATAAGTACAATTTACAATTACTAATCTGTTTTAATTTTTTTAACGTTTTAGATTCAGATTTTTTGAATATTTTTAAGAGCTACCGGTCAAAATGATTATTAAAATCTAAAGTATCCGTGTTCTAAACGGCAATCCTGTGCATCAGTTTGCGATGTTCTAGCAATATTTGCTTTGTATACCGTCCACTAATAAGAAATTATAAAAAGCAACACAGAGTTGAAATAGATAGGTACTATCACTACAACATGAGTTAACAACTTAGTCTATTTGTTTTGGTTTTTGCTGATTGAGCAGATTAAAGATTTGACTAGATCAACAATGTCCTATGTGTAGTTAAGAGAAGCTAGTGGGAGGCACACGGTCAGACAGTCCACCTGAAGGATTCCACATCTTTCACGCCAGGCAAAATGTGGATGAAGTCTATCCTGTTGTTGGAGGGCGCAATGGCGGAAAAGTGATTCCCCTGGTGTAGCTGATGTCCATAAGCGGCGGTGACCACTATCCATCTGGAGGCCCGTTTGCTTGTTTGTCTGTCGTATAACATACTCGTAAAAAAGAAAAAAATAATTTCTGGAGTCATCCAGTAAGTACCTTCGTTTTTGAAAAAATCGCAATACACAGAAAGTTTGCGAATTTATAAGTACCTAACTATAGATTACATGTTGATAAATATACCTAGCGGCCATTTAAACACATTTTCGTGCAAACATTTTCGTAATCTGTAAAAATTTCAAGATTCGTTTACGGAACCCCAAAAAATGGAATAGAATTCATTGATTTACCTCTAATAAATTTTGGTCGACCTAAGTTGTCTGCTATTTCGTTCACACATAACGAGTCAGACCGAAACAGTGCATTGAAGTGGTCCAGCAGCTATTTTAATTAAGTCGATTTCTCAAGATTCGGGCGCATTTTTCTAACATGTCACATGGTTTAAACTTGAAAACTACTTATTTAATATTTTGATTCTGTTACGTAATCCGATGAAACGATGCTTATAACTTTACTTACCTAACTTATTTTAAATTTAGTCAACACTTATAAAAACATTATCGAATTGCTTATCTTCCTATGATGCAAGACACAAGCTGTAGACAAAGTGTTTAATTTAATTTTAGCTCCGAAACAGTTTAGATAATCTAAATATATTCGAAATATAGATTTCATTAACAATGGTGGGCATTGAGGCACTTACTTATAATTTAATGAGCAGGAGGAGGATCAGGATGGTCGGTGACCTAAAGGCTAGCGAGATATTGACGTCAACATGATAATGATGAATTGGACCAGTAGGACTGAGACAAGTGGCGGTCCATAGTCTCTGTCTGCTTAGGTAGAGCTAGAGGTAGTAGTACAGTAAGCTGTAAAGTGAATAGACCTCCGTAGCATACATTAATGTATGTTAGGGGTTCAATTTCATCTGCAACTGACTCTACGAAGCTCTGACGGGCAATAGGTAACTAAATTGGGAAAGTGTCGACGCTGTGGTCGGAACTAAGACATACTAAACCATCGAAGGGCTATTACTCTGAGCCGGTTTTCATGGAAAAAAACACGAAAAGCGTCGGTGTGTGTCGGTTGCATCCAAACACAAATAGTAATGTAAACAAACAAGATCTGGATAGACGACGAATATTGCCACGATATCTGAACTAAAGTAGATGTTTTAATAAGTATTAATGGTAGGCAGGTAGGTACTACGTAGGTATCTAATGCGTCCGGCTAAGGAATAGAACACGTTGTCTTCGAGTGTGTTCTATACCTAATCAATAATCTGACCTTCAAGGCTGAGTGAATAGGTAGGCTGTTCCTAGGCAGGCATGCTCCATCTTCGACCGCATCGTCACTTACCACCAGGTGAGACAGCGGTCAAATGCCTGGCTAGTGTAATAAAAAAAACTTGAATTGTAATAGATTCATTGGTTTGGTATTCTGTCCAATGAATTCCGAGCATTCGCCTCCAGCACCACATTTTATAGGATTGATGTAGGATAAAAACGAGGGTAGTGACTAGCTGCTTCTTTGTGTTCCTGGAGAGATTTCTGTCGTTCCAATATGTATTCAGCTGGTCCGAGTTATTCGTTATTACCGTCATAATATAACAGAGCGTAGTTCTCTACGGTTTCAGACACAAATCTCTCATCATCTCAGCAAAAAGCTCATGTAAATGAAAGGAGTTCAAATAGTTTGACTGGTAACAAATATATCTAAAACATTACACAGGCACACAAAAAAAAAAAAATGTCTGTACACCGGGCGCCACCTATCTACGGGCATGTTTTTCGACCCGCTGAATACGAATTTTAAGTCAGTTTAGGCCGTCCAGCCTTCAATTTTGAGTAAATTGCAAAAAAACACAAAAAATAGCGAAAATACGATGTTTTGGCAAGAAAAAAAATTTTGACATCTAAGGCAAGCATAATTTTTATGTATTTTGATCTGTTAAATACTAATTTCAATCGTACTTTAATCATAAACTTATTTAATTCGAAAAAAATTATAAAATATCCTTAAAAATTGCAAAAATCGTAAAAAATTTGGATTATCTTGGTACAAAAAATTTTGTGAACCTGGATTAACAAAGATTTTCATGTAATTTAATCTGCTTGATCTGATTCTGCAATAAATTTGGCCCATAGTCCCTCCAAACATTCATAAAATTGCAAAAAATTCATAAAATAGCAGAAAATTGCTGCTGAAAAAATTGAAAAAAATCTTTTAATCACAATTAAACAAATTTTTTGTATTTTTTATTTACAAGATACAAGTAATTAACATCCAAGAATGTACATAAATTGGATTTTCAACTGTTTTTCGAGGATCATCGAACATCAAATTTTCGCTATTTTTTGGGGTTTTTTGCAATTTACTCAAAATTGAAGGCTGGACGGCCTAAACTGACTTAAAATTCGTATTCAGCGGGTCGAAAAACATGCCCGTAGATAGGTGGCGCCCGGTGTACAGACAATTTTTTTTTTTTTGTGTGCCGATAATAATTATTATACATATGGCGAGACGACTAATTAAAAATAAAAGGTAGTAGTTTCTTCTAATAATGAATTGTGAACATGTTGTTATGTATATTTAATGTGGACTAGAAAAAACAAAGCCGCTGACCCTGGGGCGAGGGAAATTTGATACCACGACAAACTATTGCGCGTCGTCGGTACATTGCATTGGCTTTAATGAAACAGGCAACCCACAACTACTTACAAAGTTAACGAAAGATTTGAAAGCTTATTTGATGAAACCTATTTGAGTAACTTGCTTATTTGGAAGTTCCTTGTTAAGATTTTCATCATTGTTTCGTTGCAATTTATCTTTTCGATTCAGAGAACTTCTATCACTCACCAGTATTAATAAAAATGCTGTAAAAGTTCACAACTAATAAAATACCGCCAATGCACAAAGTTTCTTGTACTAACAAATAACTAAAGAAGTTATAACTGCCAATCTTCTGAATCGCTAGGTCACAGCACGTTCACTGCTGGAGAAGAAAAAAATGATACCTATCTATTGTCTTATTTATTCTACCTTCACGCATGGCATTTACCTGATAGTAGTATGGTACATAAAATCAAATGCAAAACAAAGGACTATTTATGAAGCTGTGACTTAAACATTACGTATAAATTCTATATATTTGTGTCGCTGTCAGAGATAGTCATCGAAATGTAATCAAGTGGGTAGGTATAAAAATGTAAATAGGTACTACACGTTGCTTCGTGTTATCTGCTGGCAAAGAAAGCAAAGATGATGGACTGAGAAAGCCAATGGAGGCAAGCGAAACGAAGTGAAGAGGAAGCATATGCTAGCAGTGAATGAATCCACCTGCATCATTCCACTGCCATCAATATATTTATTGTGATTTCTGATTATGGTATTTTTGCAGGATGGGTTGGTGTTCCCGTGATTGTCCTAATGTGCGTGATCGCGGCCTTCAGCGGGCAGAGGCTCGGTGACTGCTGGTCCATCATCGAGGAACGGAATCCTGACATGAGGAGCCGGAAAAGAAAACCGTACGCTATCATCGCAGACCAAGCCCTCGGCAAAACTTGGAGGTGGGTATTATGAAAAATACAGAATATCGTACAATTGTAAGAGGCAAATAAGTCGTAAACTATCAGTAAGTGTGCTAGACTCGGAAAACAAGCAAAGAAATACATTCTTTAATCCGAGAGAAAAATCTCAAATCTATCATAGGGTAAAAACATTAATCGTCTCGTCTCGGTTGTGCTATCGCGCACTAGGGCCCGGGTTCCATCTTGACGATGATCCAGGATTTGGCAGATCAGCTAATTACAGTAAAGCGAATGCCATCTGACCTCTGTGACCCTGCTACCAGGGGAACCTGACCAGAGTGGATCATGGTTACACATTCAGTCACCTGAATGTGCTGGCATAGGTACTTAACATAAATTTCTTAGGCAATTCGTAAGCCGGACTTCTCTTGCCCTTAACACATCCATTGGCCGAGTTCACTAACCTTAGTGGTTTATCCTTATCCTTCAGCGTGGTGGTGTCCACGGCTGTGGTGGTGACGCTGTTCGGGGCGTCGGTGGTGTACCTGCTGCTTGCAGCGCAGATCATAGAGCAGGTTCTGCTCGCCGTGCTGCCGTCGATGACGCTCTGTGTCTGGTACCTGATCGTGGTGGGCGCCGTAACGCCCCTCCTGCTTTTTGGCACGCCCAAGGATTTCGCGTAAGTTTGGAATTGCCGCGTAAAAGAAGATTAATAATTGTTTCTAAAGTAGTCGGTAACTTTTCGAACCTTCCTACCTAAGATGAAAATCTACGCAAAATTAGATTGGATAGATGTACCCACAGCGTGTTTCCGCAGGAACTAACGACTTGTATCTAAGTACTTTGATTTTCGTTTTAAATATAGCAGCTGTATGTAGCATAATAACACGTCTGTGTTATTCCGGTGATAAATTTTCATCAAAATCCGTTAGTGGATTTTGCGGAAAACATCCTAAGATCCATTCACACTCTTTTGCGTTAAAATTATTATTATATGTAGAATTAACGTAACGAATTAAAGTAACCAACCGCAAAAAGTGTATTTAATGTCTAAATATGTAAAGTGCAATATCCTCACCAGCTTCACAGGCACGATAGCATTCGGCTCGACGATCGTAGCGTGCGTGCTATACTTCATACAGATTATGAATGACGCAAGACCGTTCGTGTTCCGCTGGGGAGTGCACGGTTTCCAGGAGTTCTTCCTGGCGTTCGGCACCATCATGTTCGCGTTCGGAGGCGCTTCAGCCTTCCCCACGATACAGAACGACATGACCGACAAGACCAAGTTCGGGAAGAGCGTGCGGTTCAGTTTTATGGGTGAGGTTTCTGTACTTTAGATTTTGTATATTTTTTATAAAGTAAAAAGTAATAATCATAGTTAATGTCCCGGTTATGTTCTCGCGCGCGACGGCCCCGTGTTCGCCTTGACCGTGATCCAGGATTTATACTATATGCAGATTAGGTAATTACAGTGGAACGACTGCCATCTGACCTCCGAAACACTGTTATCAGGGGAACCTGACCAGATTGGATTAGGGTCAGTCGCCTAAATTTGCAAGATTCATCACGATGTGTTTTCTCACCGTAAGAGCATCGGTTAGTGTTCAATTAATGTACTTAAACAACTCAGAAAAGAGTTACTGGTACATGGCGGTACTGGGGTTCGAACCCGATACCTCGGGGTACGAGTCGGACCCCTTAACCATTAGGCCACCGATATAGTTAAGTATAAAGTATTTTCGAGAAATTGTCAACGAATCATGTTGGGCGACAGTAACCGTTTTTCATCAGGGCTATCGGAAATCTGTCTATAAAGGCCACATTAGCGTTTCATAGTGTGATTCATATTAGAGTACCACACACTTAACTGGTCCGGTGGCCAATACTGGAACTAAGTGATGCCATTTTGAATTGTCATGTCAATGTCCACAACAGCGACGCTGCAGATAAGTTAGTGACAAATTGATATGAATAATATTATGAAACGCAAATGTGGCCTTTTTAGACCCCCTGTTCGTTTGTGACGGAAGATGCGAGCCGTTGCTGCAACTACGCATTCGCGGCACGTTTGGACTCACCTTAGGGTGCGTGGACAATGCACTGATGATGATTTCTACCCTTAAATAGCACCCCTGGTGTCTGATTTGCTTAGGCGGCTGTGGCCAATTTCCATAAGGTAACCCGCTGGCCTGTTTTCCTACGAATAACATAAAAAAAATGTTCACAGCAATCCTGGCCCTATACCTGCCCATTGCGATCGGCGGCTACGCAGTCTACGGAGAAAACGTGGCGCCAAACGTGGCCGCTTCGATGAGCGCCACTGCGCTCACGCTAGTCGCCAACGTGCTGATGGCCGTGCATCTGATCTCCGCTTTCACGATCCTCATCAACCCGGTCTGCCAGGAGCTGGAAGAGCTGTATGAGGTGCCTAGAGGTACGGCTTTGTGAGAAAATGTGGTCTGATGCCAGGCTCTGGTTCTTATTGGCTTGGTGTCTGCGCGATTTATACTTACACGTTGTACATTGAACATAGCGGTTGCACCACAGGTCGGTAGGTAGCTCTATTGAATAATTATTAATATTTTATGCATACAGTTAGGATTTACCTCTATTTACATGTTATCACCTACCCCTGTGTGATAACATGTAAATAGGTTGATACTCGAATAAAGCCAAACATTAATTTAGGCATCTACTAGTAACAATTTTACTTTCTTCGTAATATTTCATGCCACGCCCTTTTTCCCGTGGGCAACTACATTGTTCTATTTGCTACGGTCCTGACAAATCTGTATTGGATGCTGTACCTATTATTTTCTGTTAGGTGCTTATCTAATTGATTTTGTTAATTTCTGAACCAGATTCCGTCGGATGGCGCATGGGCGTCCGTCTGTCGCTAATGGCAGCCATACTGTTCATTGGCGAAAGCATTCCAAGGTTCTATACGATCTTGGCATTGGTCGGCGGCACCACGGTCGCGCTCCTCACCTACGTCCTGCCTTCGTACTGCTACCTCTGCCTCGTCAGCCAGACGCCGCCAGAGGGACAGTCGCCCATGTAAGTCTTGGATACGAAGCTTTATACATACACAGTTATTTTGTTTTGGATGTATGAAATGTTTTGGAATTTGGGAATATCAGGTGGTAGAACGGACTCTTTCAATTCTGTGGAGTCCGCCTTGAGTACCATCATCTTATCAATTTCTGTCGCAAGCATCAATTTCTCATTGTTGTGCTCAGGTTTGAAAGATAGTAGCTAGCGCAAACGAACCCTAGGTATGCTCTATGGGTAAGTAGGTAATAAAAATGCCGCTTTATTGAACAGGAACGGGCAGGGAGTCGCCCACTATCCCTGGTTCCTTAAGATTTCTATTATATTCTGGCCTCACTGTTACGCCTGTAAAAAAGTATTAGCAATTGTTCATCGTGCAATAAGGTTCCAAAAATTTTAAAAGGCGTTCGCGTCGGTGTTGAAAGGGATCTGCTGTGTCGACACTGGCATCCATTCCCCATTACTACATATTACGACCACTACCTACCGACCACATTTTGTAGGTGACTGTTCACACTGTACCCAAACTAATTCTGTGTTTTGTTCGTAGTGTGACTCCCGGCTGGGTGAAGCTGGTCTGCTGGGAGGTGATCACAGTAGGGGTACTCGGCGGAGTCGCCGCCACCTACAGCGCCGTCAGCGCGATCTTCAGTACGGCACAAGTAACTCCGTGTTACTTGAGATAGGCCAAGAAGAAGAATGTTGACAACATTTTTACCTTTCGCCGAGGGCTTAAAGGGTTCAGAGCAAAGCTTGCTGCTCTGATGTGGTCACTGCCATAATGAAGTTCTAATGAACTTTAGTACCTATTTGTATAAGTATCGTTTTTGATTTATCGTATTGGTAGATACTTTTACCTGCATAGTTTAGATAGTATTAGGTATTATTTGTGGCAGTATTTCTACGAATATGTAATTTGATGATACAAAATCGTAATTTCTAAATAAACAAAAAACTATCTATGTAACAATAAACTCAGTTACTAAAATCTACTGGAACCTAAAAACGAAATAACTGCAAATCTTTGTTTACTTATATCGGTAAATGCCATTAATATTATTTATTAAATATTATTTTATCATTTGTTTGTAGCTTTAAGTGTCAAAAGCCATGCAATATTATTAAAGAGATATACATATAAGTTAAATGCAAGAAAATGCTTAATGTAGTCATACATATTACCTCGAATGTACGTACAAACATTCTGCAATTAAAGTTAAATAATTTAGCACTGTAACATTATAATTTTTCCTGCACTGCACTCACAACTGCTACAGACCATAAACAGAACTTTCTACTCAACTACGAGTATAATAATAGTTTGATTGCGTTTGGTCAGTGTGTGGCCACTCATTCTACCAGTTTCCCAATGAAGGCATGGTATTGAAAAAACTACTCTTGTACTTTGTTATATACATTCTAGTATTTTTACTATATTATATAGCAATATAAAATATCTTTTAAACTTGACGTAATTTTATTTCTATGTTACTGTGTCACAAATATTTTCTTAAGGGGTAGATATTGCGACGGCGAGTTATCAGACGAAAGTTGTTGGTTAATTTTACCGAGATGGTTTTGCCTCTGTTGGAATAATCTACCTTCCACAAAATGTAGATACTTGTTCAGCAGTAGATACTACGGGGCTGTTGGGTGTGACCAGGTCCTTTCAGTCACCAAGTGGTTACCGCTACCTATAGACATTAGCAACACCAGGGGTATCGCCAATACGTTGCCTATCTCTAAGGTATAAGTAACCTTTCAATGCCAATGCCATGGTTCCGCAAATCCCCACCCCATGCGTACTGGAAACCTTACTCACCAGCAGGAACACAATATTAGTAAAGGAGTTAAAATAGTATTTTTGGTGTAAGTACGCTGTAGGTACTGTATGGTGGAGGTACTTTCCAGTCGGGCGGGTGTTCAGATACGTTGGTAATATTTTACATGTTGGCGACGAAATACTCGTACTTTAATTAGAAACGAACAATGATGACCATGACACAGACGTGAAGATCTTGTAGTTTCACTAATAGCGAGTTGTACAGTCACCTTCAGAGAACCCCGCTTTACAAAGGAACTATCACCGGAGGCTGACCTACATGTAGACAATCGTCATTATCAACGGCCCACAAGAGTCCGTGGAGAGGCCCTCTGATGGACTTAGCTTCTTCGGTGTTCCACATTAGTGGAGGGCCTTCTCCGTAATCTCTACGCTTAGCAGGCAGATTGCATTGTCAGAGCAGAATACTGCTACCCATTTTCTAGTGTACAGAGATGTATGGTAGGTTTATCTCGTCTGCCTTTACGACATTATCGGCGTTTACGATACCCAGCATACAATGGTTGGGTTGGTGCTAAAATCTACTTTGCCGGACTGCCACCGGTCACCACAAGCAAGCCAATTACAAGCTTCCCCTTAACAATGTTATACATCGGCGACCCCCAGCGGACTGGCTCGAGATAACGGCGATAACCGAGGCGCAATGACAAACAAGTCTCTGACCAATGTGTCCATAGAAGCGGCTGCTGTATCGATACGCAAACATCGATATTTACTAGTAGGTACCTTCCCAAAATGCACAGTACATCATCATCATCATATAGTTAAGAGTATGACTCTTGTTGGTGGAGCAATCGCCACTCTTACAGTACATGGTGCCTACTAAAATAATATTATGAAAGTTAAACTGTCATAGCCCACTGTTGGTCTGTGGTTACATATCGAGCCCCTAATCGAGCATGAACTAAAAAAATCGTATGGGGCACCAGACATTTTGCTCGTTTGGCAATTCGGGCATTTTAGAGAATGGTCGTCACTGTGGAACCCCCTTTGGGACACCTACCTTATTGGGACTAGACGGTTTATAATGTAAAGTTTGAAACTCCAGTTGCTATTGCCGAGCCTTTTTTTTTTTTTTTTTTTTATGTCATACGGTAGGCAAACAGGCAAGCGGGCCACCTGATGGAAAGTGGTCACCACTGCCTATAGACATTAGCAACACCAAGAGTATCGCTAATGCGTTGCCCACCTCTATAACACGTTGCTCTGGCAGCAAAAAGCAAATGCCACTCCACTGCCAAAGCCACGGTTCCCCAAATCCCTACCCCATGGAGCACTGGAAACCCTACTCACCGGCAGAAACACAATACTATTTAAAAGAGTATTATTTAGCTGCGATATTCTGTAAGGTGGAGGTACTTCCCCAGTCGGGCGGCTCCAATTCGAACGAGATACCCCGCTATGCCCTACCCCTCTTAAAACCTGGTCACAATGTTAAAATATAAGTAGGTATCCTAATCAAGCCTAACGCTGTGTCACGCCTTAAATTTCTAGAATTTTAGACCACCTGTTAAAGTATTTATAATTTTGACAATGGTAGTTAAAAGGACCAGTCGTACTCATGTTTCGTACATATGAAAGAATGGATTGCTTATTGCGTACGCCTTAATGTATAATGTGCGTAAACGGCGTTCGTACGAACCAGTAAAGCGTTCACGATTTTCGATTTCGAAATTATAACGTATTACTCGACTTGGGAGTAAGATACGCCGTTTGTTAGCCACTAGCAGTGACTGCACTATTATTACAATATGCTGTGATAATGTGGTCAAGTAACAAACAAGATTGAATACGCCGCGACCGTGTGTCACATCACTATTACGCACAGCGCGGTGAGGGTATCAACACGTATTCAGTACGAGCAATCGCTCCGACTACGAGTACTTGTTAACGACGTGTCTCTATGTAAGTACACAAATACCTGTTTAATTTAAGGAATACTGATTTTTTATTCTTTTTGTATTTGCCAATATTTTGAAACAAATTAGTTTTAAGTGCGAATTAAGTTAACGCTATGCTCAACGCTTACCCTACCCTCATATGAAAATCTAGCTCTTGCCAGCGTCAAGAAACAACTTTCATCCGAAATGAAGTTTTTGGAGAAGATTTAAAAGCGTCTTTTAGAAAGTACGCCTTACTTATTACTTATTTTGTTACAGAAACACAAATACTTATTTAAAAATGGTTTTGAGTTGTGCGTTACGTGCCGTGGGAAGATTCGCCAGCGCAGGCGCAGGAAGAACTAGCATGGTGTCATATTGCTGCCGAAGCTTCTACAGTACAGAAAACAAAGGTAATTAAGTTTTCCTATTCTTTTCAACTACTTACGTTTTATTAACGTTGTACATCAAGTTTTTGTCCATAGCAATGCGTCTTGTCTTAACTAGGTATCTATTGTTGATAAGCAATACATTAGAGGTCAAAAAACCATCCAACGCAATCATTGTAAGCGTTAAGTATTTATCTAAAGTAATTGCCAGCGAAGATTACGGGTATGAATGTTTAACTTTAAATGAAATCGTATTGTAACCGGACAAGAGAACAATGCTTAAAATATCTTATTACCTACATATCGAACTACGTACAATTAATGTTGACATTTTCTCAATTTATGGACCATTTAAACACAATAAGAGCCTGGATTTCTCTGCAACTTGCAAAATTTTTTCCTCTAAGTTTTAATTTTTGTAATACATAGAAAAGTTCTGTGGAGTTCTTGGTTTCGATTATGCAATACGAAGTTGATATTTAATTCCATATCAGCCTGAGGTATGTAGTAGCAACTTTATTAAAGTAAACATCTGATAGGAATTTATGTAAGTCAATCAATATGTAAGTAGATATATTTTGAAGGGTATTGCTGTAGCTTTGTGTCTATTTGTACTTGGCAATAGCGACATCTGCTGTGCGTAGCCGTATATCTTAACCAGTCTCTAATTATGTAGCGATCCAAAACGAACTGGTAAGTAAAGTATGATTACTATTTATGCCACCGTCTGCCGGATAAAGTAGAATATGGCGCTAACCCCGAAGCATCCCAATGCCACCCCCCAGACTTACCCTAGACGGGTGTCGCAAAAGATGCGGTAGGAAGTAGGCAGAGGCAGTAGAGTTGACGGCCACGAGACTTTGTGTCCGGCTGAAAGTGGAACTATATTTGACGGACAATGTCAAGTTCAACCTCAGAGCAAATAACGACAGGCGCGCCATCAGCTGTCAGCAAAGTCTCGTGGCCCTCAGTCTATCTCCGTACATAAGAAAATGGTCTGCTCCGTTTTCTGTTGACTATTTTCAACACTGCAATCATCGAACTCGTCTGCGAATGTGGAGATTATGGCAGTTATCATTATCATGACGGCAACCCCGTATGTGTCGGTCCAGGGGCCACTTTCACTTTTCCTTGTCCACTTCGCTCAGTCTTCGGCATCCATGGCGGGTAGTGAGTTAGCACGCACGTCATCCTTTGACGCAAGACGCACAACGTCAAGCCTTGTCGCTTCTTGGGCTGGCCTCTCATTCCCGTGTCTGGCGGAGGTGGCATGGCCAGATATTAGTTTCTTACGTAATTAGCTGGTCTATGCGACACGTGTCAATACTATAGAAGGCGGGCTCTTGCAGCTTATCTGCGATGTCACGCGCGAATACTCGTTTCTTTGCGTGAAAATATACACATCCATCGCAGCGTTTTTAGTTCCGTAACGCGTAGCTTCTGCTTGTGTCGGTGTAATAGAGGCCAAGTCTCGCAGCCGTATGATAGCCTCTTTCCCTTCAGCTTTATTGCCATTTCGGGGTCACAAATGACACCCGTCGCCTCCCGCCATTCGGCCCAAACCGAAGATATTTGGGATTTGACGTCGCTGTCGATATCCCTAAGTATAGATTGGAGATTATGGCAATCATCATCATCACAGCCCGTAACAGTCCACTGCAGGACTTAGGGTCTCTCCCACGAAAGGGGAGGTTATTGCCATAATCTCCACGCTTGGCAGGCGGGTTGGAGATAGCAGTGTTTAAATATAGCAATGGAAAACTCTGCTGCCCATTTTCCAGATTACGGAGACTCTTGATCTTTTGCCTCGAAAACATTAGTCGCCTTATACAACAACCATGAGCGTAAGGGGTTGGTGCTATTCTACTCTGCCGGACACCACGCGGCACAATTGATTATGGCAATACCCTCTTCTAAAGCGGAGGAGGCTTAAGAGCAATAGTGGACTGTTATAATTTGTGATGTGATGCATATACGAACTTAAGCATTCCCAGGATCATACCATAATTATCTACTAGCTGAATTTCTTCTCATTTTTGGTGGATATTGAATAAAGACCTCCGGAAGGAGCTTCGGTAGCCTAATCGTTAAGGGGCCAACTCGTAAGCGACAGATACCGGGTTCAACCCTCTGAGTGATTTATAGGGGTACCACGACTTCAGGTTACTTTGACACATTGCGGAAAAAGGAGTACACAACATTTTTTTTACTGGCAATAATAAACTATATAGAGGAAATATAACTCGACGGTATTGAGTATTCTATAACCTTACGAGTAATAAGCCGCCTTAATTATTGTACACCATTTAATATTAGTTGGTTTATACTGTCATACTTAGATGACAACGTCAACTACGTCAAATGTTGACAAATTTGACAAGAATCATAATTCCATGAAGGAGGGCGCTAGTTCAGGATCTAATGATGGAGTCCTGGAGAAATCAAGGGCAACCCTTGAAAATTGTAGGCACGTACGTGGTGTTTGTTACGTTAACATCTTACTCAGGTGTTTGTTCGCTTTAGAATGTCATTATTTGATGATGCTCTGAATATTATATATTAATATTTTTTATTTTTTTTATTTCTCATTTGATGGAGTACAAATTTGTAATAGCATTTATAGTTTATATTTTACACATTTATAGTTTACAAAATATCTTCTATCAAATGGATATACTTCCTGTTTCTATTTTGCATATTTGTAATTGTTCTCTATAATAATAAGATAGTTTGCTCTGGGGTGGAGGTGGACAGGTGACCTGTAGCACAGGTTTCCCTAGTTCAGGCACCAGTCGCCACAAATATGTATACGTATCCAACATGTTAATAATGTACCTAGTTTCATAAAACAAAAAATATTATGTATACGTTGTTGTGGAGAAATAAATGGATTATTTATTTATTTATATGATGAAACCACCATTTTACGATTAGGAATTAGTTAGAGGGTAGTACTACAATTTGTCAACGGGATCTACTCAGTAGTTAACATGATGCTACAAAGGGTATCATAACTACAACTTGAAATGTTGAAATAAAAATAATTTAATAAAAGAATAAAACCGACTTCAAAACACAACACCGTAGAAAATAAGCTTTTTACCATACAATACTAGAAAGTTAGATATCATTGGCCGTGTGGCGTCCGGCAGAGTAGAATAACACCAACCCCTTACACTCGTGGGTGTCGTACAAGGCGACCAATCTTTTCGAGGCAAGGAGTCTCCGTAGAGTGGAAAATGGGCAGCAGCGTTTTCCATTGTTATATTTATAACACTGCGATCTCCAACCCGCCTGCCAAGCGTGGAGATTATGGCACTTACCTCCCTTTTCGTGGGTGAGACCCTAAGTCCTGCAGTGGACTGGTATGGGCTGAGATGATGAGTTATAATTATTTTTGAAGTCGGTGCCACACAGCTATCCCCATCCCCCGAAGGTTAAACCCCCTTCCCCAAAGGTTATTCCTCCTCCCGTGAAGAACTATACTGGCATCCAGTTTTAAATAATGATATCTAACTTGCTCGTATTGAATAATATAATTTTAACATTTTTGTGATTTGAAGTCGGATTTTTGATATTTATAAAATATTTTTAGCTCTTTATCCAACAAATAAAAGTCGGTTTTACTTTTCAGCGCGTTATTACACGAAGAAGCACGAGTGGGTCTCGGTGAGCGACAACGTCGGCACCATAGGAATATCTGACTATGCACAGGTGGGTACATTCCAGTAAATATATAAAAAAAATTAGTTGAAGTATTCCAATTAATTTCTGTCCTATATGACAGTCGCGGTCAGTTAAGTGATAGTAGTTTAAGATGTGCGTTCTCCTTAACCCCTTAACAGGTATAAAAGCCGGGCCAGTAGGAGAGCGGGACTCGCACCACGAGGGTTCCGAAAAAAAGAGTTCTGAAATGAAAATTTTTTTTCTTAATTAAGTACACGTCAAGACCATTCCAAAGAGCCCAAACAGTGTAAACCTTTCCTAATTTGCCTTGTCCACTTCGCTCGGTCTTCGGCATCCTTGGTGGTGAGTTTGTTGGCATGCATGTCCAACAAACATTATAATGTTGGCCCAAAACTTAGAAACTTTTCTCAAGCTAAACGTCAAGCTTCCGCTTCTTGGGCTGGTCTATCCTCCCCATGCCTAGCGGGGATGGCATGGTCAGACATTTGTTCCGTACCTACATGATCTGCCACTCCCCTATGGAATTTCGAAGTACGAAATTCTGCATTCTTATGAGGCTTAAAGTAATACGAGCACGTTGTACGTTAGTTCGATAGTACACTGTCGCAATGACCTAATTGCAGCTATGTAAAATTTTAAACTATATTTTTTACTCATACCCTGCAGAATTTCGTACTTCATACTTCCGCAGTGGAGTCGCGCAGTGATTGGCGTCCGTGTGGTCGTGGTCTTCCATCAAAGGCGGCACTCTTGCAGCCTATCTGCGATGTCACGGACATAAGGGTTACGTCAATGTGTACGTTTCGGATGCAGTATAGTATTCTACTATATTAGGAGTCTACCTACTATAAATTAAAAAGTAGGCGAAACTACTATAATTCATTAGCACAACATTATTACCACTTACCGCTAAACGGAACGCGTCCATAAGATCCACAAAGGAAAAAATTTCCTGATGCAAATCGAATATTTCAGAACGATCTTGAGTCTTGACATTTGTATGACATGACGTCAAACTCAAGTCAAATAAAACAAAACAGCTATGAAGCTCAATGTAGCAGAAAATATATATTTAAGAAATAATATAGGTACCTACGTACATTTCATTTAAAAAACCTACTATATATTTTTTAGTTAATTCCCTACCTACTATATTTTTATGGCTTCTAAACCCGAAAATACTATATTTGGTCTAAAAAAAGTTGGCAACCCTAGATGCAGGCTTCTTTTTTTTATGTTATCCGGCAGACATACAGGCATGCGGGCCACCTGATGGAAAGTGGTCACCACCGCCTATGGACATCAGCAACACCAGGGGAGTCAGCAATGCGTTACCCGCCTCTGAAGAGACCTCTAATATACCTCTTGAACGATCCCATTTCATAGTCCAAAGGAAACACTGTGCTTCTATCAGCAGGTATCTTCCCGGTGACGAGGATACAGTTAAAAAGGTCGGTAAGGATGCTCATACCCCGAGAGCCTATCGACTTTCACGTCTTAAAAGGGACTCCATCAGGCACGACAGCTTTTCGATTGGCAAAAACAAATTCATTAGCCCAATTTTGATGATAGGTTTGTAACTAAATAAGCCATTGCGATAGCCAGCTGTTATCAAGGGGCAAATTGGTGAAATAATCAAGACCTTAGATAAAGACTATGCCTCTTGCAATCCACATAGAGATTTATGACTTATCAAGCGACCTCACAGCTCGTGTAAAGTGGAATGATGATCTGGTAGAATAATATTTATTTAAACGATTCGTAAAAGAATTTTGTATTTTCGTCACATTCTCATCCTCTATTAATGTAGATGAGGTCAGCATACATAGTCCGTGATCAAAACGGATGTTGGGTTAACGATCTGCGAATTACCGCAATATTGGTCTGTATCTTAGGTTATCACAATCCTCCCGAATAATTGAAGTAACTCAATGCCAAAATGTGACTGGTCATTTGCGATTACAGAACAATAGTTAAAAATATAGTAAATTTAAAAATTCGAGGTTAGATTAGTAATTTTTATAGGGAATTTGTGTGCAAGATTACGCATAACAAATAAATTATTTCTAAGGGTATTGTTGGTCTGGACATAGTTCACTGCAGCTCCTCCTTTTAATATGTAGGTAGCTCAGTATGATCAACTTTGATGATCTATGTATTCGACCAGTTTATCTCGTCTTCTCACAGTCCTTTTTTACTCTTTTTCCTCCACTTCGCCTGGTGTTCAGCATCCTCACGTTCGCTACCGTCAGCAAATTTAATGTTTTTCACTATTGACTTGGTAAAAAGAAGCTGTCGTATCGACTTGATGATATCAGTCCATCATTTCCTGGTTCTTTTTTAATTGGACTAGCCAGGCATTTGACCGCCATCTCACCTAGTGGTAAGTGTCGATGCGGCCTGAGATGAAACATGCCTGTCTAGAAACAGCCTATTTACACTATTTTGAAGACGTCCAGAATGTATAATGATCAGAGAACACACTCGCAGGCAACGTGTTCCATTCCTAAGCCGTACGCAATATATATTGATAATGTTGATGTGTGTGATGGTATAAAGAAAACATTATCACCGATACTTGCAGGACGCGCTAGGCGAGGTGGTGTACGCACAGCTGCCGGAAGTGGGACAAGCGGTGGCCGTCGGCGACGAGTGCGGCGCCCTGGAGAGCGTCAAGGCTGCCAGCGAGATCTACACGCCTGTCTCGGGCACGGTTAGTTCTGTGATAAGGATTCGACGACTATATTATGACTGGCTTTTGTCCGCCTTTTCGTCTGCGCAAAATTCGGTCATTACGTTTCGGACCCATTCTCGCGGTATCTCAGCTTCGGCCAGTCTCTCTTCTCCACTTCGCCCGGTCTTCGGCATTCTCGTGCCGAAATCTCTCGCATCGACTCAGCGATGCGAATCCATCGCTTATTTGGCCTCCTCATGATATAATATATCGCGATGATTATTTTTAATATTTTAGTGAAATATGTGCGTTTTTGCATGGATCGAATGTAAATATAATAATGTAGGTAAGGTAGTGAAGTAGGTATAACTGTAATTAAGATTAGTAACAACGAGAAAACGTGCGTTTTACAATATGTATGTTTTTATTTAAATTTTTATTGTAAATGTCCTTTCTGCCCCACGCACAATCGCACGACACTACCAGTATTGTCGCGGGAAAATGCTATTCCCTTAGTCCAACCAAGCGATGCCAGTAGTTCCATTAGGAAATATTAGATATTTGCAAACCCTTGCAAAGTCCTACACTTTGTGAGTGTTTAGCATGTAAGTAGTGTTCCTGATATTTTTTCGGCGGCACAGACAGCAATGCTTCTATTAAGCTTTAACGGCTGTAGGACTCTGTCAAGCTGGAAATGAGATACCACCTCTAATGTTATCGATGGTTGCACTGTACCTCGCGGACAGGTTTTTACTTAAACCTATCCCTGTACAGGGTGTTACATAATATATGTATGAAGCCGTGAACTGGATGGAGTGCTAAACGTATGAAAACGATAGGTACAATTATTTTTGTCGTACGTGGAATAGTTGTACCTATCGTTTTAATACATTTAGCACTCCGTCCAGTACACGGTTTCATACACATATTATGTAAGATTCTGTATAATAAAAAATAATCATCTTGGCGTTAATGTCCCGGTTGTGCTGCCAAACACGAGGGTCCGGGGTCGCCTTGACCATAATCCAGGATTTGCTAGGTCAGATAATTAGTGGAGCGACTACCATCTGACCTCCGTGACCCTCCTACCAGGGGAACCTGACCAGATTGGAGATCATGGTTACATTTTCAGTCGCCTGATACCTACTCTCTAATATCTCTGTTATTAATTACATGGATAAAAAGCTTAGTAATTCGAGTATATACTATGGAATTGTAAAAACTTTTATTATTTAGTAAATTCTTTAATTATTCATTCAGTTCTTAAAAATACTCCCATGGTAATGAAGTTTGATACCAAACACGATAGGTTTGAGAAAAAAATTCAGATCCCATATAAAAAATTGATGACGTCGCTACTGCTGACCCTTGGCGATATTTTTAAGAACTACCGCTTAATATTATTGATTTGCGGTTTTTAATAATATTTGCTTTGTACCTAAATCGTCCACTAAAAGACAAAGGATATCATTCATTTTGGACCAAAACGCTGAAAGTGCCTCTTTCTTCCAAACATAATAGGGTAAACCCTTTGGCAATTACATTGGACGAGGTACGCGCTCTTTGAGTGGCCGAGGTTAAACACGACTGCTTAACTGTTACAAATATGAGAATTTTTTGACGCATCACCTTACGAGAACACTTTGTTTAAATTTACCATATAATATGAAATCTATTTATTTATTTAACACTTTATTGTACATTAACAGTATATTAACACAGATTCTGCAAGATTATGACAAGTACAAGGGCGGTCTTATCGCCAATAGCGATCTCTTCCAGACAACCATTTACATGGATATAGTGGAGGTCGGAAAGCAATAAACTAGTAAGCAATCTAATGAATAGATATATTATATTCTGGCTGTTTACTGTTTAAAATGGAACATTAGTTAGGTACCACTTTCCATTCACACCACCTCTACTATCACTCCTCATCCGTTAGTACTCCTCATATCTGAGGGTCGTGACCTCTCTCCCCCATAATCCTGTCACGGACAAAGGCACGCCATCTTCCCCTCTCCTCAGCGCAGTGCAGAGCCTCGTGGAATGTAGTATGTAATGTGGTGCGGATCTGATCGGACCAACGCATTGGGCTATGACCTGCAATGAGAGATTTAATGATACGCAACAGATGAGTTATATTCGTATATTGGATAAAATGATATTAGTTGATTATATTGGCTACATAGGGGTGAGGAGAGTACCCCACAACACCTACACTACAATACAACACAAGAAAAAAATGTTTTACACTATTAAATTTTTTTTATAAAACTGACTTTTAATAAATGACTTCTATTATCAAATGATAAAATACGAACTCCACTAGCTATTTTTAAAAGTAAACCCATAAATGCATGAGAACAACATGTAATACATAGTTTATGGAATGATCATTTAACTAGTTTGCAAATTTTTTAAATAAACTTAGTTATGACTTTAAAATTTGAAAAGTTAAATTAGTAGTAATTTGATTTGTATTTATAACAAACAATTTCGTTTATAATCCAAGGTATTGGAAAAATTACAAATATAATGAATAATTTATTCATGAAACTTAAGTTTAGAATTACATTGCACTTTGGTTAAATCTAAAAGTACCTACCTATGATAAGATATTATGAGTAGAATCATTTCAAGTCATTTAAGCTAAGTAAATTAAGTAGATAAAGCTTGACCAGCGACAGAGGTGACCTGTCAATGGTGGCGCTAGTTCTGCGTTTTATGTAGCAACACCGGAAGTTATAAATCTGTTATTAAATTCATATGACGCTATAAGAATGTTAGATGGACAGTGATGTGATCGTACAATTTTACATATCGATATATTTTTGATTAAATAAAACGTTCAGTAAATAATAAACATTACCTTTTTATGTTCCCGTATACATACACCCTATCCTAATAATATTATATGGATGGATGGATGTACTTATATTACTCCATCACGCGACCAATAAATAATTTTGATAAAATTACTTAATTATCCCTTCTTATTATTGATAAAATAGATTGAGCTTATAATATACCCAAAATAGCACGTAGGCTTTAATTAATTGGAAAAAGAAATTCCCGCAGGAATGGGTCCGCAATGTAAAACCGAATTCTACGCAGACGAAGATGCGAGTAAAAACTAGTACTGCATATATAGGTTCACAACATCATGCCTGTCTTACACCTACCTAAGAAATATCGGAGAAGTTAAGGTGATTCGTCACCCATACGAAATTTCTATTACAATTCTTTCATTCGTTTGAGTGTGTTACGGTTTATACTCTTAGTAAATGTATCGATATAAAATAAAGCAGTTAAAAAACAGCCCAATTCGCCGCTTTGCGTTGTTTTGTGATTGTATTATATTTCTTTTTTATTGCTTTATTTTCTATTGTAGAAATTCATTTTACACTTAGTTTGATACTTATTGACTTAATAGGTATACTTAACACTAATGGCACGTACATTAAACACTTCAAACTCTTGAAAGAACGTACAACTATGATTCATAACCAAAATCAGACTCAGCAATGGCAATCCATGGGTTCCTGAGTCACCCACTCTTTCCTGATACCGGCAGTTTCAGGCACTTTTTCCCCGCGTATCCCTCCCTGAGATTTTCGCAACACTTGACCATAATTTTTACAACCAAAATACCAAAAATTCTTATATGTATATACAAAAATATTTATTTGTTTGTATTAATACGTTTGCTTCAGTACTTTTTAGCCAAAATTCGAAAAATTACAAGCTCGCTACGCTCGCTCATTTATTATGCATGCTTCATTCGGATGTAAAGAGCCAATATGTAGGTATACCAAAAAGTCCGAGCCGAGCTCGCTGCGCACATATTTAGGTATAATGTTCATCCTGAGTGAATTGAGCCAAAATTGAAAAAATTTCCGAGCTCGCTAAGCTCGCTCATTTTTTAATATACACATTACCAGCGCCGTATAATCAATTCGGATTTTAAGATACCATACATTTTAAGAGTTCAGTGCACTCGCTCTTTTTATAAATATTCATACCGTTCGCGCCATTACAGCATTTTAGGAACCAATACACAAAAAATTCGAGAAGAAGTCCGTGAGTGTATCAAGAGCAAGAGACTAATAGATTTCTGGATAAGCTGGTCTGGCTACAGCAGCCGGCTCTCAGTCACGTATAAAAGACCGAATTTGAGTCCAAGTACGGAAAATGAGAGCCCCAAACCAAACCTATCTACTTACTAACACCCATTTCACTTTCTGCCTCTTTTTCTTATTTAATCCTTGGTGGTCCAGCAATTCCCATGCGCTCTCCCGTCTCCGTTTAGCTCCTGGCTGCGTTAAGGACAACGACAGCTCCCAGCAGCAACAATTTCCAGCACGCCCAGGACACCAACAACTCCCGGCTGCTTTCTCTTCTTCGTCTTCTAAATCTTCCTTATATTCATGCTTTTGCTTTATTAACAAGGTGTTTGTGCTCTTAAACAATTTGCTGGTGATTCAACATAAATGGTGCCAGTACATTTTAGCCAACTCATTCACAGTAAACCCGTTGTTGCAGTTAGTGCATTGCAAATCCGGTTCGTTTTGGTGTTTCTCCATCATATGGCTCTGGAATTTGCAGAGCTCATTGTAGTGGAACTCCAAATTGCACTCTTCACATTTAATAAAGATCCTGTCACTGAGCTCGGCAAGTGTCTTATCTGACATCTTTGACGTGTCTAACATATCTGTGTCAGCCCTGATAACCCAGAACTGGTATTGCGGACTAATAGTTTCCTGCAACTGCAAATCATATTTCTGCGCCTCCTCTGATTCCTCTTCTGGTTTAACATCTGTATACAAATACCTCACATACGGATATTTGTTCATATATCGTTTGTAAGTGCCTGGCACTTGTAGCTCGCTCGGTGCACAGCCCAAGTCCTTTTTAATAACATTGTAAAATAAGTCCAAAATATCCTTGAGTGGTGACAATTTCCTTTTCTTTTTTCGTTGCCCTTTAGATAATTTCATGACCATTTTTAGTATTGTCTCCACTTCAACTGCAGCAACTTTCCTGCTTTTGCGTTCCTCTTTTTGTAAACACCTGTTCAGCTCAACTACTTCTGCTGTATGTTTCAATTTTTTATTTATCAATATATGTTTCATGTCATGGTTAATATGTCTTCTATAGTTGAACTTTGGCAAATTAATGACCAGTGCAACCTGATGCCAATTTAATAGGCCTTCTAAAGAGAATGAGTCAACCCTGATTTTGGATGGTATGATTTTGGATTCAGTATCGTCCCCAATGTTAAATACCGCTTCTTTACTTGGATGGTTATACACTAGTTTATTCAGTTGGGCACGTGTACACCTTATTTCCATTACAACATCGTCTGGGCCATTTCCCTCGGTTTCTTTGACTTTAGGAGCATGCTTCAGTTCATAATTCTGTACAGCATCCTTAGCCATCGGCTTTACAGTTTCCAACATGGTTTTTAGGTATGCTTTAAGATGTGCATATTTAGATTCTAAAAATGTTTTAATTTTAACTCTTTTCCCTTGTTTCATTTGGGTGATGATTGCATTGAACTCGTCCCACTCAGGCCAATCTTTCAGGAATCTTTTCACTACATTCATGTAAATGTCCACTTCTAACTTGTGCAATTTCAAAACATCAATATCAAATTCCTGTTTAAGCATGTCTAAGATTTTAGTGTTGCTCACTTTTGTGCTACCTTTCTTAACCTTTCCAGTGCTCACCAATCCCTTAAACAGTATCATTAATGGTCGACCTGAGGAAATAAATATCAAGCATTAAATGGCGATAGCTGGGTACTTCAGCGATAAAGAAGTTGCTACAATGTATAAATTTAAGTGAAAAAACACCAGTGTTCTACCCATTTTTTTTTTGCTAATTGGACTTACAACCTCCCAGGAACTTCACTGGAATGAGTGTTAGAGATGTGTAATAAATAATGTCACTAATATTGGCAGCATTTTAGTATATTTTTATGTCGTGACAAGCCACCGGTGCGGAACTACTGATGAAAATTCTAATACAGATACTAATGCCCCTTCATGATCCTTATTATTAAAATATTAAAAATATTCGTGGACAAATTCACACAGCGCCATCTAGCCCCAAACTAAGCAAAGCTTGTACTATGGGTGCCAGATAACTGATATACTTCTTAAATACTTTTAAATACATACTTATTATACATAGAACACCCAGACCCGTAACAGAAATTAAAATTCATCCTTTCAATTTCTGCCCGGCCGGGAATCGAACCCGGGACCTCTTGTGTGGCAGACCGGCATGTTGACCATTGAACCACTCAGGTCATCAAATCGTATTGTTTGACATGGTTTTGTAACACAGCTCCTTCGTGAAAAGTCAGTGATACTACAATTACGTTATTTATCTCCCCATTTCTAACACATTATTCCAGTGAAGTTCTTGAGAAGCCATCCTATTAGCAAAAAGTTTGGGTAATATAGTTGTCAATAATTGCCTCTAGCAGCAGTTGAGTAGCCTAAGCATATGTTATTGTATGAAAAGTTTAATTAATGTAGAAGTGAGAGATATTTATCAGGACCGTAGCAAATGGGAGGTTTTAGTCTTCTCTTCAGTTGGTAGCATTTACTTTGTCAGGGTGGGTATGCAAAAGAGGGTACAACGCCTCTTCTGACCCACTATTTAGCATTAGCTCTCAGTCTTTTACCATTTTTAGCAAACATCGGGAGGTAAGTTGGTTAGAAAATACAGTAACTACCAGAGAACCTGACACCTTAACAGAACTAAACAAGCGGCGAAACAATTACGCAGGTGTCTAGTGAGAACGGGTGGTGGAAGTATTAAAAATTGCCTACAATGTTATTTAAAAATCAAAACCGACACTGTCCAGTAGGTACCTACCGGAATCTTCGACTTCATTTAGATCTATTTTTTCGATGTCCATTTTTATCGACAAAGTGAATTTATACGAACAAAGTAGCCGACAGTAAACAGCGCTATATATCCTAAATTGCGCAAAAACAGCAGATCACAGCAAGTTTTTAACTAATTTTAGATCACAATTCACAACACATCAGAAAATCATTTAAAAACACCGCCTACAAACTATCCACCACAAACCATGAACTATATATATTATTATACCAGCCAGACAGTGCCTATTGAACTACCGTCCGTCTTCATACGAGTGTGTGCGTGCGTTTGTGTACTCATGGGATGTATCTCTATCTCTTTCCCTCAATCGTGCATGTGTGCAACGAATTCGACAGGAAGTAAAAAGAGCTTTTTGCTAGGTTTTATTCAGCTTAGCTACCAAGGAGACCCACCTACCTACCTTAGCTTCAAATAAAACAAACAATTTTTATTTCTAGACATCATTTTATTGAAAAAATTCTACAAAATCAAAATACATACAGAATTACAGTCGGGCCGTAAATACACTAATATGAACACGAACACAAAGTACAGATTTAAAACGCTAAACGCACTGCAAATCCATCAATAATTAAAAAAATTGAAAGTCTTAGGAGTGAAAAAGCGTCGGTCGCCATATTGTTTCTTTTGTAGATAAATGTTTTTCTCTATGCAATATTTTGTCGGTCGTCAGTTGTTTCCTCACAAGCAACTATTACAGTTGATTCTAATCCTTACTGTGTAAACAATAAAGTCGCTTGTCGTTTATCGTCGTGCACGGGATGGAGGGAAAGGGACAACATTTTTTAATATGAGTAAATAGAGATGGAGACATCCTAGTGATTTTTCCCAGTCTCTTATTGTGCACATAAAGGATTCGGAACTTGGATGAAGGAGGCTATGCTATTGATTAAAACATTTTTTTTATTGTTGTCGGAAAGGAAAAGGGACCAAAGCCAATGCAGCCTTATCTTTAGTAAAATAAACAAAGTCATGCAGGGAAACACATACTGTCAACTATAATAGGACCACGCTAATGCGCTTCACATTCCTAAATTCAGTCACTGAAATCAGAAACAAAAAGCGTGATAGCAAATCAAAGTGGAATGTATTGCTCATAAAATAAGGTCCATTTTCTCGGATTTTTGAAAAGCGGAGCGACGCGATAAGTGATACAAAAATGGACCTTATTTTATGAGCAATACATTTACACAATAGCGTCTCTCAGATTCCACTGTATGGGAAGGTGCAGCAACTTAGTTCAACCACTCGAGACTTCTGTAATTCGCGATTAATCTTCTACTTACAAGTTTGAGGACCGCCTTTAAGCAATGGTGGTGCGAGCAGCACTTAGTGCTGGTCCTTATTCCACGCGGTTGTCTTTACAACGGCTAATGTGGAGTCTGATATCATTGGGTATTTACTTAGGAGCATTTAGCCTAAATAGATTTTGCGTTTAAAAACGGACCAGCACGAGGATCATTGCGGTTATTCTGGTTCCATTACATCTAATCGGTAACATCTAACCCGTCGCGCATTAATACCATCGACACTCGCGATCTTTCAATTCTGTATAGGAATTATATAAATAAAAAATAAATGGAATTAATGTCATGAAGAAGAAGTAGACATAGACATAGACATAGACACAAAGCCAAGGCCAAGTGCAGGTATTGTTAGAAGACGTGCAGGTTTTGTTTAAATAAAATAGTAGAGATGAAACGGATAGTTGTTTGGCCGGATACCGGATACCGGATATCCGGCCAGCCTCCTAGCCGGATAGCCGGATATCCGGCGGCCGGATATTCACAGGTCATAGTCTCTGAAGAAGTTTGTACAAGCTGTAATCGCGGCGTGGGACTTTATACGACTGCATGTGATTACGCAATTTAAAGTTTTCGTTTAATGTAAATAATTTTAACGTTGAACTGAACAATTCTTCCGCCCTTATACGGATTGATAGTTTCAAAATACGGGCTTACACATTAGCCCACAGCATCGTAGGGGATAAACGACATCGTATACTACCTCTAAATATAAAGAAATTCATATTTTAATCCAGGATAATATTTTTTCATATCTATAATATCAATATATATCTTGATTGACTTTAAATTATTACACTAAGTACATTATAATACTAAACAGCACTTGTAAAAACTACACACGACAAAAATGCGTATTTATGCTGATCAGCGGGTGTCACCCTGTTGGGCAAAGTAATGTCCACACTCGTGGAAGTTACAAAGTCACACCTATGCCCGAGAAAATTTAAGAACGCTCAATGCGATGGTGTGAGCATGTGCTCCGCCGTCTCAAAGATCATCTTAGTACAAGTAGCCCTAAATTTGGCGACGACGACTCGCTGACGCGGAAGACACCCACCCACACGCCACCTGCCTGACGGCAGACCAACGGGACCTGAAGGACAATATTATTGACGCTGCTACTGCTCATAATAGAAAGAAACGGAGGAAGCAGACAAGGAGAGCTGACTCCAACTATTAATAATTTTTGCTAACCAACCAAATGAACGATATGAGTAGAATAGGTGCCGATGCCGAAATAATCAATAGTTCTTTGATTAATATTTATGGTTTTTAAACATTTTGATACGCCTTTATACTCGACTGCTACAGAAGGGCATATATTTTCGATGAGCAAAATCACTTTTATGGGCTTTTCATAAATTTTTTACTATCCGGTATCCGGCCGGATATTGACGCATTATCCGGTATCCGGCCGGATAGTAAATTATGGCCGGATAGGCCGGATACCGGATAGTGGCCGGATATCCGTTACATCTCTATAAAATAGACATTCTTCATTTTGCAGATATAAAGTTTAGGTACCCACTGATACGACACGTCGTCCTAATAATTTCATTTTTTAAATTAAAGTAATTTAGGTAGGACCATATCTCAAAACAAAATTGTATTTGGCACGTTTGTTGGAGAGGGCTAGGTGTCTACCCAAAAGCTAGAGGGTTCAGACCTGCCCAAAGCATGAAAATTACACACAGGCACAGCTTACTTTAGCTATTATAAATTAGTTTGGATGAGAACTAACTCAGGGTGATAGTTATCGTAATCACTTTACAAAATAGATTCTTTTTACATTTCAGATAACAGAAAAGAATGATGCTGTGGAGTCCTCACCAGCGTTGATCAACAAGGATTGTTACGGCAGCGGCTGGCTGTTCAGAGTAAAGATCTCCAACGCCGACGAGCTCAAACAGCTGATGGATCAAGCCACTTACGACAAGTACATTGAAGAAGCACACTAGCTAGCTGTTATTGCCTCGTGATTTGTTGTATTGGCAAATTTTAGTAACAAAAGGGATTATGCGCCATATTTGTTATTATATATTTTTTTGAGTTATTGTCTTTTAGTACTATTGTTTTTAAATCACGCTACCAGAACATAAATTTAGATATTGTATTTTACGAGAATGTGCGAACAAATACGACCACGAATAATAATCACGATGCAATAATAAATGCACGCCAGGCCACGATTTTTAAATGTGCCTTCTTCTGAAAAAGTTTAGGTATGAAAAATAAAACGCTGAGAGTCGTCAAATATTTTCAAAGAGAGTTCATGAAGTACCTATCAATTATTTAAATGTTTTAACGTTTCTCTTTTAATTTATGCGTTTTTGACGGTTTGCTCTGCGAATTTGAACTTTAGGCGTGTAAGATTAACAGTTATTTAAGAAAATTAGATAGATAGATTTTAAAGTATACCTATTTACACATTTGATATAGGTTTATGAAAGAGGAACGACATAAATGTTTTCAGAGCCTACCTGCACGTTCTTCTAAGTTCTATTACAACAAGACGTGAGTCGCAATTTCATTGTGACTTTCTTTATTTGTAAGACAAACTCAGAATTCTTTTACGTACACGATTTCATTGCAACTGTGATTGCTTATTAATGCGTTCACGTTAAACTAACATTGAGACACTTAACAATCATAGAGGACTATTGATTTATTAAAGTGGAAGAAAATGTTATTATTCTACTTTTAATAGTTTTGTTAACATGAATATAGGCTGGGACTAAGGACTAAAGGCAATGTAAAGACAACGTTAAAGAAGAATATTGCGTCAAAAGGAAAATCATTAAAGTAGTAACGGATTTTGTAAATACAAATGCAATTGGAGAGTTTTATTTTATACCTTTATTAGTATACACGAATTAGATATAATGTATAAAATGAAATAGTAGCACATAATGTCCCGTGAATAATAGTATCAAAGAATGTTTTTTTATGTTATACGGTAGACAAACAGGCAAGCTGGCCACCTGATGGAAAGTGGTCACCGTCGCCTATGGACATCAGTATCAGCAGGTTCGAAATGCACGTGAGTTAAAACCACGGGGAAAGCTAGTAATTTAATAATATTATAAATATTACATACATAGTTACTAATAACATTTTACAGAGTATATTTATTCATAATTATTCGTAAAACTGTGCTGACATTTAATTCTTGGGTAAACTGTGGCAGTTGCACGTCGCGGTTATGTTAAACAACACACGAGTCCTGGACCATGAAAAGGCGGATCCTGGATCCTCGCGCGCGAGAGCACAATCGGGATTTAACGCCAGGATGATGATGATAATATTCACTTTCCAAGAAAGGGTGTTGAATGGGAGGTAATTACTGGTCTTTTTACTAGAAGTAATTTAAATTAAAGTGATAACAAAAAGTCTGAAACAAAAAAAAAACATTTATTAAATATGTCTCAGGGCTCAGCAAATAGTGACATCTAGCTAATACATAAAACTACTTGGCCACCATTCTTAATTTTCATACTCAACATAATATGTTAGGATGCTAGTGTTCAACATCACTGCTTGGGTACACACACACACACATAATGAGGGCTACTCTCTTAGCCCACTTAAATTCGTTCATAATTTAAATTTAAAATTTACACTCAAGTTGAAGCATACTATAATTTAGAATCCAGAAGCAAATTAAGTTATACTTCAATCGTTTCAATGATACCTACGCAGCGAAGGTAAGGATTTCTGCCTTTGTTATCGGAAAGAAAAGAAGAAATTCATCCGCTCCGTCCGTACGCCGTCAGTCCATTCCAAATCACAAAAATGTTTCGTCTTCTTGCCAAGCTTATACACGATGCCTGTTTATGAATTTGACGATTCTTATAGCATACATTATGCAACAAAGTAAATAAAGTTACACGTACATGGAGAACTGTCATCCTCATGTCTCACTGGGAAGTCCTGTTGAGATCCTTAGCTCTACAATCATGGTATCACAGATCACAATGGCAAATCGCTAGTCTATTTCAGCGCCGAGGCTCCTGAGATGATCTCTATGAGCTCCCTGGTGATGACAGCCTGGCGCGTCCTGTTGAAGAGCAGCCTCAGTTTCCTTATCATGTCGTTGGCGTTCTTGGTCGCGTTGTCCATGGCAGCCATCCGGGCGGATTGCTCGGAGGCAGCGGACTCCTTCAGCGCGTAATACAGCAGCGCCGCCAGCGTCCATTCGGTGAAGCTCACCAGCATGTCCTCGTCGATCTCGTCGAAGGCGTTTATGTTGGGCGCCAACTGAAATCGGGGGTCTTGTTTTTGAACCGCTCGTCTCGAGTGGACCAGTTTTTAATTCCGAAATTAAATATTTTTTAAATTACATTGGCGATACCGAAGGCGAGAGGTGCAAAAATAGAGTGAATCAGCGTCATGTCATCAAAGGAGTTGAAATTGAAAACCATTCGATTCAAGACGAGCGGTTCAGAAATAGAGACGCGGTCGTGGTCGTCAGCAGCCATTATAGAGATTCCAGCTTGCAGATGGCGGACTTAAACATAACTACCACCAGCATAAAACGTGTAGGTATACCATCAGAAGAGGACCTTGACAGGGTAGTTTTAATGTCATAGAATAGGCAAACAGGCAATCGGGCCACCTGAGAGAATGTGGTCACCGCTGCCTCTAACCATTGTAAAGATGGCAGCACATGCAGATGATGGACTTAAATTCAACCACCACTACTATCAAACGAGTAGGTATACCAACCGAAGATAACCTAAATATGGTAGATTTTATCTCATATGGTAGGCAAACAGGCGAGGGGGGCACCTGATGGAAAGTGGTCACCAAGAGGTATACCAAGAGGCACTTACATGTGTATGCATTTGCTCGTGATAACAAACAACTTTTATTATTATTTTATTATTTTTATTAATTCTGGAATCGAAAATAAATTAGCTGTTTCATACATTTTGGCACAATTAATCTTCAATCTTGTATAAACGCGATATCAGCAGGTACCATAGTAAAAGTTATTTGTTTTTACGAGCACATGCATACGTACATCTTGATACCATGAATTTGAAGTCACCTGTTGATAGGTTGCGGTGCTTCCTGCTTTGTGTACATGTACATATATTACCTACCTCAATCTGTGTCTTGGTGTAAGCAGGTATCACGCTCAGCTCATACTTCACGGGGCTGTAGTACTTGTTGTAGTAAATATCGGCCTGGTCGTAGATGAAGCCCGAGTCAGTGATGGCGGCCGCGATGATCGCCGCATCCAGGAACGTCGGGGACTTGCGACCAATCTAAGGATGGATGTGGCTTCTGTTTACTTTCAAGTTTTTCATATTACCCTCGATTACCGCTGACTGGTACACTGGCAGCCCACATGATGGTAAGCAATAACTGGCGCACATAACATCTGCGATTCATGCGCTTAGGTTTCATT
Organism: Blastobasis lacticolella; assembly: GCA_905147135.1. Lineage (NCBI taxonomy): Eukaryota > Metazoa > Arthropoda > Insecta > Lepidoptera > Blastobasidae > Blastobasis > Blastobasis lacticolella. Next base: position 8,235,479 of record LR990039.1, on the reverse strand, counting down.
GAACAAAAATGTACAACAGCAGGTTTTTATTTTATTTTATTTAATACGCCAAATGAACAGGCAAGCCAGCCACCTGATGGAAAGTGGTCACCGGCGCTTTTGGACATCAGCAACACTAGGGGCGCTAGCAATGCGTTGCCTGCCTCAAACGTGCGTTGTCTATCACTGTAAGGACGATAAAATGCGTCACGTGTGAAATCGCGTTTGTCGCTTAATGCGTTGGTGTTGTACAGAATACGCTTCGTAAACGGTATTGCACTGTTTTTACACACGGTGATTGGTGAACGCAAGTGGTAATCGTAGCGCGTAAACCAATCACAGCGCGATGAACAACGCAAGGCAACGCACGAGGCAAAACAACCGAGCGCTCAGCTCAGTAGGTCGAAGGGTACGCCCGGGGGTGAAGGCGACGTAACAGCAGACGGGTCATCCCGTTTTTCAGTTTGGAATTTGATGGTGTCTTTTAATATAGTAAAACCAGTACGGGACACTACAATGTCTCATTTCTCCCTCACCATTATTATCCCGCCTGTCTATTGGTGGATGAGTTGTGAATCAAAGCTAGATTATTTAGGAAGTAGGAAAATGCTTGAAAATCATATCTAGAGATCGAACTAAAAATTATGATTAGTTATAATGATATAATTATGATTTAGAATAATAAATTAGGTATGGCAAAGCATTAGGTAGCTTGTCCCTTATTTTCATTAAAATCCTTGTATTTTGAAAGCTGTTCCTTAAAATAACAAAATTTATCTGGTCACCCTACGTACAGTACACCTCACATTACCGGATGGTTTCACTATACTCTGCACACAGTCATGGCAGACGGGTTTGACGCGCTTGAACAGAAAACGTTGCTGCCCATTATCTGGTCTATAGAGATTCTAGCTGGTCTGCCTATGAGACCCTCGCCCATGAGTGGAGTTGATGCTATGTTACTACTAAGGGTATGTCAGATACCACTCATTCAGTTGTTACAATCCGATAGTTTTTTCAAATCCGTTCGACTTTAACTTCGCTACGACGTATGCTACGCTCACTGGTATGTAAAATGGCGAGCGCATAATGGCCAGGATATGCTTAGGCGTGAGGTAAAACTATGGACACGATTTCCATTTTCGTTAAACCGTATTTAATAAGGAACGGAGGAATAATAGCATTGGCCTAAAACTACGGACACGATTTCCATTTTCGTTAAACCGTATTTAATAAGGAACGGAGGAATAATAGCATTGGCCTAAAACTACGGACACGATTTCCATTTTCGTTAAACCGTATTTAATAAGGAACGGAGGAATAATAGCATTGGCCTAAAACTACGGACACGATTTCCATTTTCGTTAAACCGTATTTAATAAGGAACGGAGGAATAATAGCATTGGCCGACGTGACGGGGTGGCATCGCTGGCGGCTTTCTACAGGCTACACTTTTGGGAATGTGCTACGGAATTACACGAATTAGTTCCACCAGCCCCAATCCATCTTCGGGGCTCCAGGTGTGGGTCAGCGTACCATCCCTATATTGTCTATATTCCACCTATACGCACTCAGCGTTTTCCTCTCTCTTTTCTGTTGCAAACGGCAAGGGACTGGAACTCGCTGCCTGCACATGTTTGCCCTGAGCGCTACAACTTGGGTATCTTTAAGATAGAGTGAATAGGTATTTAATAGATTTAATACGCCATCGTAGACTGCATCTGCATTTACCATCCATACCAGGTGAGATGGCAGTCAAATTGATTTTTGACCCAGTTTTTGTGGAGATGTCTGGGGGAGGCCTATTATCAGCAGTTAGTGCCTTTGCTGATATGATTATGATGATGATAAATATGTAGGTCTTCAGTTATATAGAGTTTGATTACGCTAACAAATAAACCGGCTAGTAAACGTCAGACGTGGCTCGTATAATCGAGAAATCGGTAGAACCCTAAGGCGGTCATCGGGTGATACTCACGTCCTTCATGCTGACGAGCATCATGGTGCTGAACTGGCGGCGGAGCATGGTGCGCGACTTGTCGCCAACGCAAACCAGCTTGTTGGTGGCCGGGTCGGGCTTCTTTTCCGCCACTTCTCTCCGGATGCGGCGCGCAACGCCGCTATGTACGCCGCCGCACAGGCCTGCGCATATACCATAATGTAGATACATTTCAACGCGGCGACGCCCTACCTGTGGATGCATTCCTACATTTTCTATCTGATTGTTTTGACGGTTTACGTATGGCAACTACCCTCTGATTCTTACTAATCGTTAGAGTCAGCTAAAATCTCGTCCGTCTGCCTGTAAGCAAGGGGACCATGAGGTTTGCTTGGGCCCTCGATTGGGATGACGGTAGGATGGGGACATTATGCAGAAAAATCAAATAAAAGTGAAAGAATAACTTAAATAAAAACGTACTATGTCGCGGTAGGTACCCCACTCCCTCTAAATGCCCTGTTATTATTATTTAAGCATCTTAAACACTACGACGCAATTAACAATTAAGAACCAATCTTTGGGTCACTTACATCAGGGTATGACGAAACATAGACATCTTATTACAGTCTAAGGACATGAATTATCGCCTCAAAATAAGCTCGCTTTGTTTACTTAAGAGCACACGCGTGTTACATCATTATTTATATTGAAAAAAAAAACATAAGTGAATTAAATGCGTATTAGGTGAGTAAAGGGGCAATAAAAATATTATTGGTTCAATAGATAATAATGTCGCAAGTCAAGTTGTTATTGCAAAGAGAGTCTCGCTTAGTCCCTGATCCGGCGATAACTTTTCTACAAACGCTTCGTATCGGCACGTAGGTGATTGAGTGCCGCGTTGTCCCATTTTTATTCAATGACACTTCTTAATATATGTGCCGAATGGATTGAGATCAATGTCATTATTGCAGCTGATAATATCCGTTCCGTGACTAGAAATAACTACCTTAATAGCAATGTATCTTCGCACTGATTTCACGGATTTTATAACTGAAAACAGTGCTAAATCGTGTTGAATAGACTTTTATAGAGGAATTTATCAGAGATATATAAATAAAGCCGTGTGGTGTCCGGCAGAGTAGAATAGCACCAACCCTTTACGCTCATGGGTTTCGTACAAGGCGACTAACGTTTTCGAGGCAAAAGATCAAGAGTCTCCGTAGTCTGGAAAATGGGCAGCAGCATTTTATATTGTTATATGTAAACACTGCGATCTCCAACCCGCCTGCCAAGCGTAGAGATTAGGGCAATAACCTTCCCTTTCGTGGGAGAGGCCCTAAGTCCTGCGGTGGACTGTTACGGGCTGTGGTGGTGATGATATAAATAAAGTTTACGTTATAAAATCACATTTTATGCATCTAGGTATCCTTCAGTAGCTTCCTGCTAGGTGGAAGGCGGTGGAGTGGACCCCTTTATGATTATGAGTCACTTCCTGGGCTACGAACTCGATCTAATTGGTATTCTGATAACTGTGGTACAGATGTCAGCGGTAAGTGATGCAACTCACATCAGCTAGTTCGGCTTCCTAGAGTGTCGCCTTCACCGCACGCGTGTGAGTGAACATGGCTGGTTGGCTGGAAACCGGCTGGTTTAATACAAGAAGAAATAATAAAATGAAAGAAATATATTGTTCAATAGCGACCCGCTCGGGCTTTTTACTTTACTATAATATGCATGTATTACACATATGAGACAAGCGCATCAAAATCTGTTGCGTTCTTTATTGACGAGTTAGCGTAAATACATAAAGACAGACAGACACAGATAGACTTTAATTTACACAACTTACCCCTGTCAGATGTCATCGCCACGTACACCCGTTTCAACTTCTTCGCCGCCTCCGGGTCGTCAGGCTTTGCCTCTGGTGCTGGGGCTGCGGCTGCTGGGGGTACCTCCTTGCCTTTCTCGTCTAACTTGACGGGGGTTACCAGACGCGACGATTCGTAGAACTTGCGGGGACCGAAACCGAATGGCCTCGCTGCCTTTAGCTCCCTTTCAGCCCTCGTGAATCTGAAATAATGCCCATGCTCATGTTCTTTGAAATATATTGAAGACTTTGGTTCGACGGGTCAGTTGATTAATATGCTGGTCTCATGCCACGCAGATGTCCTGGGTTCGATTCCCGGCCGAGCAGAAATTGAAATGATGAATTTTAATTTCTGTTGTGGGTTTGGGTGTAGCATGTATAATTAGTATGTGTTTTAAAAAAAGTATAAAGTATTTTATCAGATATCTAACACCCATAACACAAGCTTTGCTTACTTTGGGGCTAGATGACGCTGTGTGAATTTGTCCAAGCATATTTTTTTATTAATAGTCTGACTTACAGAATGTTGTCTTGCTGCAATATTAGAGCCATAAACATATAACGATGAACTTTGCTTTGCATTGAGTAACAACATGATGTTAGCATCATCTACCCTTGCTAACGATTTTGTTTACAAACAGTGATTCATGGTATAAACATACGTCACAACATTACGTATATGGTCAGCAATAAATGATGTAATAATACCTAAGTAAAATAAGTATATTTCTAATTTGGGAATAACCATTTGATACATAATCCTAGACTATGCAGGTCTTTAGAGACTCACTTGCTTGCGGATACCATCTTCATTGTTTTAGTAATTTTAGAGATGTTACTAATTGACTTCAATCTCAAAGAAACTTGTTTCAGTTGAACCATGACTTAAAGTAATTGATAAATTTATTGATGTCTAAATAAAATATATTTTCAGAAAATAAGTGCAGCATGGGCACAAAATGTCAACATTTTTTTAGGTTGAAGTATCCAGTCATAGGGTTTTTGTGTAAGCGCTAGTTCACAACACAAAGAGATTGCATGTGTTTAGCGGCAACAGCCGGTGAAGCGAACCGCACGCACTACCGGTGGTACAAACCACTAAATTGTGAACCTATGATCATTTAAACGTAATTACTGACAGAAGTTTCGGTATAGACGACATTGTGGGCTACTTATTGGATATTTGAGACTATCCAAGATAACAAAAAATCTACATAGTATGACTTAAGACAACCTTATATCAAAATAAACTGTAAACTAAAAATAAACTATTAATTAATATTAAATAAATATTATATTAATTTTTTGGACCTTTTTAACAAAGTGAAGAAAATGCATTTCAACTAAACTTTTGATTTATGGGTGGTCAAAATAAAAAATAATCTTAGATGGGATACTAAAAATACGATTTATTCCAAAATTCTCATCTGTAAAAGCCTGCGGGTATGACTAAAATCAACGTGAGTTCATCTTTCGTCCTCAAATTTTTCTATGTGATGTGTGAGACGATACAAGCTGGAGCATTTCTCCATTTCTCGGTCATCACTTTTTATTTTTTTTATTTTTATACTAAAATCGAAACAATCTTTAAAAATCAACGTAGGTGTCTGCACGTACTTGATAGACAGGGGAGCCGACATTTTGAAATAAATCCTATGAGATGAAATCGATTAGTTAAACCTGGGACGTTTGTCACAGTAGTGTCGTGTATAAAAACGTCTTGAAAAGCTAGGCTCGACGTGAACTCACCCTAAAGTTACCTAAATGAAAAATATATACCTACAAGGAGGTTGTACCACGCGGGGTAGTACCTTGAGGTTTCCTGTATATAACAAAAAGGTTCTCTATCTTGAGGTTAAGGTGTAAAAAGTAATACCTATAGTCTCTATAAAAATTACGTATAAGCTTTGATTATTTGGACGATTCGATTTTTTTCTTCTGAGGAGTAGGTAAACAATCTTTCCGTAATGTAGGAATCTAACTTCATACGCTAGATAAACACGATTTATTTTCTTGTTTTCCTTTCCGTATCTAGTACAATAGGGAAAAAGATTACGTGAACCTTGACATTACCTATAGTTTTTATGTCGATAAATAAGTGCGTAAAAAGCGGAAAACGCAATTCTTGTTGTTATTGCACTATCAAGCCAGGCAAAACGTGGGTACTACCTACTTTGTTTCATGATCAACAAAACAAACATCACATCACGTGTAGAGTGACTTGAGAAAATTTTATTAAACCTAACTTCAATCAATAAACTGACTCAGGACAACTTTAATCAAAGCAAACTCGCAAAACGATATGCCCAGGCAGACCTCGATCTGCTGTATTCGACGATCGGATTGCGATATTATTGTTTGCGACGAATAAAATGGATGTTAATAACACAGAAGGTTTAATCACATTTGAATTAACGAATTAAAGTTTAGCTTAAACTTATGAATAAGTTTTATGAACCGTAGATGATCGACAGTTGCCGCTTTCCATCAGGTGGGCAGCCTCCTTTTGTACTTCACGCAGAGAAATTCATTGGGAAAGTCCGTTTCAATAGAAAAAAGCAAAATTGGAGTACGTTAACGAAATCTGAAGTAATAAACTTATTTTAATTAATATTCATTTCTTTAGATTTCTGTGGATAATACTTACCGTTATCACGTGTCGTGCTCTAGTTTTCTTTTTCTTTTGTAATTGACTTTACCAATTACTTTTTCTACGTTACGTACAAAAGTTGTACACGATGCGCTTACGGTCAGGGAAGCATCTTGAGGAAACCATTCAGGTGACTGATCCAAACTGGTCTAGTTCAAGTCAGATGGCGGTCGCTCTTCTGTGTACTAATCCTGGATCATGGTTAAGGCGGACTCCGGGCTCACGAGCGCGTGAGCACAACCGGGATATTGACGCCAAGAGGATAGATATAACTGCATGCTATTTTGGATCACATTAACGATGTCAAGTTCTTTTGTACCTTTTATACCTGATTCATTATAAGCGACCTGTCAGGCTTCGCACGGGTTTTGTCGGGGTTACTCTATTATAATATATTTTACACACAAATGATGAGGCGTCTCCCCATTCATTATGTGACTATACCTATGGTCATGGTTGTACTTTTACGTCTGATTGGACTGGAAAATAATAGAGTATACTAAATTTTTACTATCAAATGATAGTAGAAACCGCACTAAAATCCGTTGCGTAGTTTAAAAGATCTAAGCGTATATACACACAGATTGAAAGACGGCAGGAAGCGACATTGTTTTATACTTTGAATAGATTAAACTTTTACAAAAGAGCGAGTTCGTTAATTAAAATAATAATTTACCGTAACGGGGTGCCAATCGGCCTTCCAGATTCTGTAGCATTGTACCTAGATTTGGGGCCCTATTTATGAACCGCTTGCCTCGTGTCGCGTTAGCAATTTTGATTTTCGGCATAAAAAAAATCAATATTTGTTGTAATTGCTTTGGCAGCACCGAAAGCGAACGGCTAATCAGTGTCATGTATGAAAATACAGAATTTTTCATGACGAAAATAAAAAATGAAAGCACTTCGACTGGTTCAAGCAGCTCAAAACTGAAGTGTTTACTACAGTTCAAACCAACAATCTGTTCTTGATTTTTTTAAATCAAATATAATTATGCACCGCACACTTGTCAAACCAAAACACTTTTGTTTTTAATCCAAGTTTTTGCAGCGTGTTTATTATATCTGTGTAAGTATACAGATACCGGCGCCTGTCACCCGTGACGCATTAAGCTAGATAAAAGTGCGCGCGCGCCGCTACTTGTGTATACAAAAGCTGCGCTGCGTGTGACCGGTGGTGTTCTGAAGCTCCGATCTCAGCTGTGCTGGTCTCCCTTCTGCGATGGATATCCCAAGACATTTTACTGAGGAAGTATCCTCCTCGCCTCCAGACAAGGTACATTGGATGAAAGTAGCTTTTTTTAGATGCTTCGTATTTATGTGCATGTTTATTTTTGAGCAAATATTGTTTTTTTAGTTGCAAAGCGATTGTTTACGTCTTAGGCAAAGAAACAATTATATTTTTACTCTTGGTTGATTATTGTGTACAATTAGGTACAGACAGGTTCCTTTTTGTAAATTAACTAGATATTTTTCATTTAGATTATATTTTGATCAAATCTTTTATTAGTGTAGAGTCAGTAAGTGTAAAATGCATAAATTCCATAATTTAACTGTTTAGTACCCACCTACTTGATTTTGATTTAGATATTTGTCTGCACTTCTAAGCTTAAGTTTTCTTAGGTCTGAGTGTAATCTGATTTTTATCTCAACTAATTAAATTTACTAGAATAATTATTGATATATTATTATAATATACTGGAAAACACTTCATTTGTCTTTGATAATATTTAAAAAACGCTAATGAACAGGCGGCACGACCGTTTAGTTACGTATTCCCTAAAATTTTGAAGGAGCAAAATGAATCTCTAAATTCATTGATCTGTTTTGGGTAAAACTTTATAGACAAAAAGATAATCTTTCGAACTGTGGTATTTCCAAAATTAAATATAAATAAAGATCAGAGCTATGTACACGTCTGCAGTTCCTATCCGTAGAACATATCTTCAAAATGATTTGATTGTTTGTGTTTGTTTAAACGCGTTAACTTAACTGAAGAGACGATTTTCAAAACACTTTCTCGAATTAAAAAACTGGTTTTATCCAAAATACCATTTCAGGTAGTTTACCTAGAGATCGAATTACTTTACTATTTAACACTATACATAGTTTTACAAAATTTTGTGAGCGCAACGTCGGGATTCAACAGAATAAGGCATTGTGTAAAATAGCGAATATTTAGAATAGTAGCGTTTACTAGGGCTTCTAATTTACTTGGTTCCATTGAATTGTAACCGAAATATAATTGGATCGCAATAACAGCTCTACGGCAGTTTTAATTGTAGCAGAATACAAAAAACGCGTAAAACTGTAATTGAGCATGTGCGATCTAATTACAATTTAACCAATGGATTATTATTCGGCTATTGTAGCAAAATCGTGTCAAATTGCGATCCAATCGATCCAATTACAATTCGATAGAAACCCGAGTTTGTTACCCACGGTTTACCTTGGTAAACTTTTACTAAGCCCACTAAACTTAAGCCCAGGTCTAAATGTATGCTTAGGTTACAGCTAGCCTAATCTCAGGATCCCCAGCTTTGACAAATGTGTGGAAACATGAATGTGTTGAATGGCAGTTGTGTGGTATTAATATTATTACGAGATAGAAACACGTTTATGTTAAATTGAAGCCTGTGTGGAAAGTTGCATATGTGCGAAAGGGAAGAAAAACTATCGTGTAGGTAGAACATCGAAAAATTCGACAAAACAATAGTATGACAAAGACAAATATAAATACTGTCGTTCCGTTAAAGATTAGTGCAAAATAACGAACCAAGAGGGCGTCAGTGTCATTCAGTCAGGGCTTCGGGATTATCTATAATGGCGAAAACCAGCAAGTTCCTTTTCGCTCCACATTCATTGTTATTATCCTTAAAAACTGTCTTATCCTTAATGGTGCGTCCAGCCAGTTCTCCTGAACATGCTGCGAATGCGCTGTTGTAACAACCGCGCTCCAGCTATGTGCGTGCAGTTGCTGCAACGACACATTCGCGGCGTGTTTGTAAGATCTGGTCGCACCCAAAGACATGGGATCTCTAAATCCATGATTCGTTACGACGAACCCATCCGATTACAAAAGATTCAAATAAAAATGTAACATTTTAAAATGACGAGTTCCAGTAAGTTTCGGTAAATAACGTTTAAAAAATACGTGCAGCATACAAAATAGACGCATATTGCTGCAGATACTGATTGCGAAAAGCAATAATTTATGGCGTCATTGGATGCATCCACTTAATAATGCGTTCCAAATTTTAAATATCAAGCCCGCGTAAATATCAATTTCGGTTGACGACTGCCCGTCACATATGCAATGATTTCTCGTTATTACCACCTTCGAAGCTCCAAATCTTGCTTGTCACGGGTCAGAACATCAGCCGGGGCTAACCGCTCGTGTTATCACATGACGCGTGGCTGATATACCGGTTATCACGTCATTGTTTTGGAAGGCGTATCTAACGGACGTCGACTCCGCATAGTCGCCCGGAGGTTATCACTATCGATCCTACGTGTAACCTGAATATCTCCAAATGGAATGTTTTCGTTTAATTTATCGGTAATTTATTATTGTATTAAATTAATTGTTATCTTATATATTGAATTAAGAGGCATGTTTTAGCACAATAAATTAATCAACAATGTGTGTACGTGACGTGTGCGTGCCAGTTATGCGTAGTTGGTATGCGAAAATTGATTGTGGTCACGTGTATTCCACGCTTACTTGGTAAAGCTCCAGTATTGTATAATGAATGCTAATACGAGCGCCGGTGGCCTAATCATGGTGAAGGGGTCCGACTCGTAAGCGAGAGGTACCTACCGGGTTGGTCATGTACCAATTACTCTTTTCTGAGTTACGTACATTAGTTGAACCATGCTCTTATGGCGAGGGAAAACATCGTGATGAACGTCAGGTTCCCTTGTTAACGGGGTCACAGAGGTCAGATGATAGTCGCTCTACTGTAAAAACCTGATCTGCCAAATCCTGGGTCATGGTCAAGGCGGGCTAAGATGATTATTTTATTATTCAGTGATTTGAAAACTTTCTTGTTTAATTTTATAATTCGCAGTATTCTGCAATACGTATGGCTACGACCGTAGTCTCTAGCAAATTAAATTAATTCTTAACACTATGTGTTGTGACTTCATGATGGATCTCCATTATTATGAATTGTTTAAAACAAAATATAAAATCATTGTCTGAAAATGAGTAATTCGAAACCGGTTGCAATTTGATAAAATTTGTATAATAAAGTAGAACTAGTGTACAAAGTGCTTTAATTCATAAATTAATACTGTTTAAATTCCTGCAGCCAAAACTGATGCACGGCGGCAACTACATCAAGGAAGGTCGTGATTCGTCCAAGTCCACCTGGCTGTTGTTCTCCCCTGAAACCCCCGATGAAGCCGGTGCCCTCGCCAAGTTCCTTAGCATCTTCTCAAGCCATGGAGTCAACCTCAGCCACATCGAGTCGCGCTCATCAGCCAGAAGACCAGGCTACGAATTCATGGTGGAGTGTGAACACGGCACTGGAGACTTCGGAGCCGCCCTCGATGCCCTGAAAACGAACGTCGGATACCTCAACATCATCTCACGGAATTACAAGGACAACCGATGTTAGTAACACAGTAGTATGAATTGGTAATTATTGTCATTAAAAATTTGGATTGTGGCTTATGATATGTGGTGTTCTTCCCGCAGCTGCCGTGCCCTGGTTCCCTAGGCGCATCCGCGACCTGGACCGCTTTGCCAACCAGATTCTGTCGTACGGTGCTGAGCTGGACTCCGACCACCCCGGCTTCACCGATCCCACCTACAGATCCCGTCGGAAGTATTTCGCTGACATCGCGTACAACTACAAGCACGGCCAGCCGCTACCCCATGTCGACTACACGAAAGAAGAAGTGGCCACTTGGGGTATCGTGTTCAGCAAACTGATAGAGTTGTACCCCACGCACGCTTGCAAGGAACACAACCACGTGTTCCCGCTGCTGATTGAGAATTGCGGCTATAGAGAAGATAATATTCCCCAGTTGGAGGATGTGTCCAACTTTTTGAAAGGTAATTAGGATGTGAACCCATGCTTACTTCTCATGAGGCGCGTTTTGCCTTCAGCATTTACTTACTGGTATTTCTTGAATTCGCAGACTGCACGGGTTTCACCCTGCGTCCCGTAGCCGGTCTGCTGTCGTCGCGCGACTTCCTCGCCGGCCTCGCGTTCCGGGTGTTCCACAGCACCCAGTACATCCGCCACCACTCGCGGCCGCTGTACACCCCGGAGCCGGACGTCTGCCACGAACTACTGGGCCACGCGCCACTATTCGCTGACCCAGCCTTCGCTCAGTTCTCACAGGAAATCGGGCTCGCGTCGCTCGGCGCGCCAGACGATTATATCGAGAAACTCGCCACGGTAAACAAGTTTCCTTCTTATTATACCTAAGTGGCTGTTATATGAGGTTCAGATTGAATGCCTTGAACTCGATTGTCGTAAATGGCATAGATTATGATTTAACTGCGAGCTATACGGTTTTATAGCGATCGGGTCCACCTATAAGTTTCTAACCTACCCAATATAGGTATATAGGGTAAGGTTTGAACTTTGGAACTTTGTTAAATGTGATGCTGTAGCTCTTATATAGTTCTTTTGTCCATTTAGTTTTCTGACTTGGAAGGTTAGCTTTTTCCATCTTAGGTACCTACTTCATACGTTGATCAAGCGCTGAACGCTCGTTTAACGAAGCCTCCTTCATCTTATAAAGAAAGATACAAGGCCTATGTCAAAATACTTCTGACATGTGCAACAAACTTGACAACATCGCATTGCATCGCTGTTGTAGGAATTGTCATTCCAAAATTGCGACACTAGATGAGATAGTTTGTGGACTTATACATGCTTCTGTCAAGTTACACACAAATCACCACAAACTTAGGTATTTGACTAGGTGCCCGAAAATAGAACCAAGTGTCGCCAATTGAAATATCATTTTTCGGCAATACTAAATTTAACAACAGCGACCTCGTCATTGGGTCAGGTAAGTTTGTACACGCGCCGTGTAACAAATGACTGTAACTAACATGGTTAACTATACAGGCGTTCCACGCTTGTTGATCAGTTCAGTATGTAATGTATTTTTTTAATAGTAAATTTATTTAAACGTAACTTACGCTAGTTTCTCGGTTATTGTCTACAAAAATTACTACAACTACCATTTCATTTCCCTTTTCAGTGCTTTTGGTTCACCGTGGAGTTCGGGTTATGCCGCCAAGAAGGCAAGCTGAAAGCCTTCGGCGCCGGTCTCCTGTCATCGTTCGGGGAACTGCAGTACTGCCTGACGGACGAGCCGACGCTCCTAGAATTCGAGCCTGACGTGACGGGCGACCAGAAGTACCCCATCACTGAATACCAGCCGATCTACTACGTCGCGAACAGCTTTGAGGATGCTAAGGAGAAGATGATGTAAGTGTCTGGCATTCCAAAACAAATAAAATATAGTAAAAAAAACATACAACTTGTAGGGGTTAGGTGTATTTGTAACCTTGTAATGTGTGTATTGTATCGAAAAGCCGTTTTTTAAGCACGAATTTGACAGGCAACTACGGAACCCTATCCACATCGCCCGACACGTCTTGACTGTGAATTTATAGTCGTTCAGCTTTTTCATCAAAATGAATGATATCTTTCAAAATACTCATTACCCAAAATCTTGCACGGCTATATCGCACACTTTGTGACAGTCACCTTTTTCATTTTCAGCAAATTCGCCCAGACGATTCCTCGTGAGTTCGGTGTCAGATACAACCCCTACACTCAAAGCATTGACATCCTGGATTCAGCGAGACAGATGAAGGATCTCTTAAGGGAGGTGCATCAAGAGATGGATCTGCTCCTGAATGCCATGGATAAACTTTGAGGGAAGAAGAGTCTCAGAAACACTAGAATCTCCGAACAGCAAAATATCAAGGCTTCAATATATTCCAGTAATAAATGTCGGAAACGTGGCGGCATAGAAAAATGGTAGATAAACAGATTGTAACCAGTCTTAAGGGGTTAGGATACTGAAGCCAATTGGGTACTTTCATATTGCATGCCTATACCTAAACAACTAATATGGCATAAACACAAAAAGTTTTACCAGCTGTGAATTTTATAAAATGAAATGTATGCTTTTTAATAATTGAGAGGATAGAGTGATTAAGTATTTCGATATGCCAGTAAAGATTTAGTTAGCTTTATTTACTTGATGATTGATATTATATTAATTAACATTATTAGTATATTATATAGTTACCTAATAAGTAAGTTGTGTTTTAATAAGAGCTAAGGTTAGTAAATAAAACATTAATGTGGTAAATTTAAAACAACGTAATATATTTAAATAAATTTTGTACAGAATAAAAAGTACCTAGTACTTATATAGCGTTAATTTATTTTAAATATGTTATAATAAAATGACGAGACGGTGACATTTAATAGCATTCAACTAATTCATAAATAAATATAAAATTTACAAAAAATAAGTACACAATCGTTAGTTTTATTTACAAGTACTGAAAAGCCAAATTAGCTTTTCTTTAAGCGTTATTCAAACAGGGAATTACACAAAGTATCGTAGTTTAGGAGAGAACATTGTAGTGTGGTGCCTCTCCCAGGAAACTACAGGGGCCTTACCATGAACTCTTATAGCAGGACCTAAACAGAACTGCCCTGCTTAGAGCGAGACAGCGCTATACGTGTTACATAAGCTTGTCTCGTTCAAACCGAAAGCAATTCTGTTTAGGTCCTGCTATAAGAGTTAATGGTAAGCCCTCAGGTGTCCCTATTTACGCAACCTTATTATGACACATGAACTTTAGATTATTTACAAACATTTTGATGATAGATAGAGTCACATACTCGTACAGTGCCGCAAACTTATCTGACCCGGTGATGGCGGCGCTATTATTGGCAATCAGGTCACATCAAATATATTTCAAAATGAAGTGCCGTAATGTTTTCACAGTTCCAGTTTTTGCCACCGGGTCAGATAATTTTGTAAATATTTTAACGATGTTGTTTTCTATTATCTTCACACTTGCGTGTATAGCTACCTACCCTTAGGATAGTTGGAATAGAAATCGAAAATGGTTGTATATCAACACCCATCAACTATTATAAATAAATACTCAAACATTTCGTTTCATTGCATTTTAGAAAACAAATGTAAACGTTTTATACATTCAATCTTGAAATTGATAGTAGATATTAGATAAGTATTTTTAAAGGAAGCGAAGTATGCTATTTTTTTATACTATTTTTCATCTAATAATAGGTAAGTACACAATATTATTGTGTACCTAGCAAATTAAAAGTATGTACCTATGTAAAAGCTACAGTGAAGACAATTATTTGCATTCGATCCTACAAGGAAAAACATGGGAAGTATTACAGTAAGGATATAAAATAGTTAAAAGTTTATATTAGTTCCGAATATAACAGTGTACAATATAATAGCGAATTCAAATTTTAAGTACATAAAAAGCCTATTCGTTAATGATAGCAAAAGTATCACAGATACTAGAAATAAATACATTTATTTACAATAAATCAGAGAATTGACAGTTATCACTAATCTAGTTATTAGAATGACGTCACCACAGAAAGTTAAACCATTGTGTTGTTCGCGTACCATTCAAATGCATAAGACTACCACTTTATGAAAATCCTCCTTTGCAGCTACAGATACATACAGGATGTTTGGTGCATCGGTAGTTGTTTTGCCTGAAACATGGAGTTTAACTGTCCTCAGGCCCCAAGAACTCGTCTTTGACCCTCAGGACGTTCTTATATAAATAATGAAAATTTTGTTCAGAAATGCTAGAAAATCTTTTTAATGAGTGCACAGGAATGTGATACTTGAGGTTGTACATAAACATAGTAATAAATACATGGTTTAACTTCCCCGTAGTTAAAGACTACTGACACCTACAAATCTACTTACAACGGTGAATTACGATGATCACAATCAACTATCAATGCAACTATGTGCATTATATTATCCTACGAAATATCTCATTCTATTGTGTATTATTGTGGTATTCTATCCTAATCTCAATTTTAATGGCAGTTTCATCGGACTTGTGAATTTGACACAAGCTATTCTAAAGTGTGCGTGTAATTGTGTGTCTTGGCTTGATTCACTTTCATTGTAAATTGGTACGAACTTATTTTCTATTCGAATGTTTACAACAATTATCGACATATCGTAATTGAACTAGTTATTTCATTGCACAATCTACAAAAATTACTCATAATATAACATAACCCTCCTATTATTATGTACAACAGGGGTCCGCTAGTTTTAACATTTTCGTTGCAATATTTCTTGAGAAGCTCATACTTCACTCTGCATGCAGTGTATGGAAGAGTCCTCTGACAACTCGTCCATTGAAGAATCCGTGAATGATGTCCCATCTGCGGAGAGATAAATTCGTATGTAAATAACGTGAAAGTTAATTTGGTGAACCAGTTACTGGATTGCACACAGATTTAAAGGCGGCCGGGATTATTTTATCTTTAGCCGCTGTCCTAATTGGCAAGGGTAGTATGACCGTGTTCATGCGACGGGCGGTTTTGAAGTATCTTATTGATCGGGCGGTGTATGTCGTACGACCATGGTAGCACGACCGCTGCCAATCAGGCCAGCGCCTTATAGTGGGGAGATAATCACTTTAGCTGCTAGTTATTTCAAACTGCTGTTTGTCTATTCAAAGAAGAGAAAATTAAACTACATAGTTTAAGAAAAAGCATAATTATTGTCAAGAAGCTTTAACCCGCGTCTAATTCAGTTGTTTCAAGACAAAAAGTTGCCATCTCCGTCCTCTATCGCCCATCTAGTTACTTGTAAAACGTTGTCCAAATATGTTGAGCGGTTTAGGCGTAAAAACGTAACAAACATAGTTACTTCACATTATAATAAATTTTAGAATACCTATTAGTTTCCATGAACCTGTAACGTTATTTTGTCAAGTTTATTAACGTACCGATTGGAACGAACGGAGGCTTATTCTGAAACGAGTAGGTGAGGTGCAGGTTGATGGGCCGCCCAAACCCCACCGGATCCGACTCCCGCGCCAGCACTGCGGACAAAGTGTGAACCACGCCTTAATAACTACGTTTGTCGCACCGACATAAATAAAAAAAAACATCAGAACAATTCGCCATAAGGAACAAAATCGCAAAGCAGTTCGCAATTAGCTTCAGTAACGATGATCAGATATGTTAGAATTCATTCATCGGTAATAAAGAGGTGTGACCAAATTGCCCTCGAGTAGATACTAACTCTGACTCTGCTTCCCTTTGCCGGTGTGCTGGTGTTTCTTCTGCCTGGCTCGACTGTTCTGGAACCAGACTTGCGTCACCCTCTTGCTGAGGCCGGTGACTTGCGCGATCCTCTCCAGGTCTTGTCCGTCAGGGTTGGAGTCAAGCTGGAAGTTCGCCTGCAGCACTTGCAGCTGCTCCTCGGTGAACGTGGTTCGCACGCGTTTTGCCTTGCTCTTGTGGTATCCCTCCGAGTCGATGCCCTCTGAGGAGACAAAGCAGGATAACAATTTTAACCCTAAGTTTACTAGCGGTTTTGTAGGTTACTGTATTAGAGTGAACAGAGCATCGGTGGCCGAGTGGTTAAGATATCCGAAACGTAAGCGAAAAGTACCGGGTTAGAATACCACTGCGTCTATGTTAGAATACCAATGACCTTTTCTGAGTTATGTATGAACATTAGTTGAATGCTAACCGATGCTCTTACATCGTAATGGAATCTATATATTCGGGTGACTGAATATGTAACCATGATAAAATCTGGTCAGGTTCTCCCATGATCTGCCAAATCCTGGATCATAGTAAACGCGGACCCCGGGCCATGATGATTATTAACTGTATTAAAATTGCCTTTATGAGAATTTGCCATTTAGAGCAGTTGCTTTCATGCTCCCCAAACCCCAGTCTATTCAACAACAAGAAACAAACCGTCCGAAGATATCGAGCCCCCGTCCAGCGTCTCGAGGTAGTGGGGCTTGCAGAGCACCCGGTCCTCGTGCAGGGCGAACTGCTCCCCCGTGGACAGCTGCCGGCCGCAGGCGTCGCAGGCGAAGCACGCCAGGTGGTAGACCTGCTCGCGCGCCTTCCGCACCCAGTCCGAGGAGGAGATCCCGCGGCAGCATTTGGAGCACTTCGCGCCGAAACTCCTGCGCAACACGCGGTCACTATAGACAGTACTAAAGTGTACAAGTATAGAACATAGAACTAACTACACCCAGCCATTCAGACACCCATTAGACTTGTGTATTCTCTTCTATAGGTACACAGTATAGGAGAAAATATACAAGGCACTATACGGTGCCGTCGCTGCAGATTCCGTTTTGATGTCATGGTATAGTTTTGCTCGAGAAGACGGACTCTGCGATTTAGGAAATTATAGTTAGTCTCAATTACTTTCTATGCGTGTCACTGTTTCATAATATATTATTCTTACAATTTATTTAAAATGTATCCGTCTACTCGTACACTGACTATATACATGGAATTTATGTCGCACAAAGAGCGACTCTACGTTGCTTTAAATTGTAGATTAAAGGCATTTTGTAATTTTAGGTCGACCTAGCGGCGGTTTGCTTACGCAGATATGGTCGAGTGACAGATTCCCAGTCAGAAGTCTCCTACAGAGTTGACTACCATACAAACCGCCAACATCACCCCGTAGGTCGTTGGATTGTCTACCTGGCTTAATTAGATTTACAGATCCCAAAAGCTAAAGTTATCAATAACTTTAACACAAGCCTACATTTCACATTGTCAACATAACACAATTTCAATAACAATGGAAACATTTTTACAACATAGGAAATAAATCTTAAAGTACAATTTTGTCAGGAACGAAATTTCGCATTGGCTTCACTGATGAGTGAAATCCAATTAAGTCCAATTCGCAAAGCTTATCAAATGTAAATGTCGCAAAGCTTCAAACATAAAATTCTTTATTACTTAATAAAAAAAGCATAGACATGATGCGATACCTGAATTCAATATCGAGCAATACATGGTTGAATGTTAGTTGTGTTTAACGGCCTGGCATAGTATTTCCTGTATTAAAACGTTCATAAATTTCTTTCAATAAATATTCTTCTTGATATTACCTAGGTAGGCAATAAAACTGCCGGAGCGGCAACCGCGTATCGCCCAGACCTCGCGTGCCACTCCGAGCAGCTGAAGGCACTGCACGAATTCAATACTAATAATACAATTAATGGAATAAGGAATAATAAATTGCATAGTTTTATCCGTATCATCCTCATATAATACGTTTTATTAAATATTGCTCATATGAAGCTCGGTGAACCGACTTCGTAGCTTAAGATACGAGTAATACTCAATAAAGAGAACAAATTAATGCTCGCTGAGTTTATAACGCAAATAAAAGTTTCGTAACTAAATTATCTGGCGGCGAAACAGCGTAATGTTAATGAGTGCCATTACAATTTAGCGGACCCTTCATATTTAATTAGGGAGGTAATCCAAATGATTAAATTAAGCGTACGCAGCACTCCATTAACACGCGATCCGTTGTTTTATAAATACAGAAGGAAGCGAGTTGGGCCCTTTTTTTATTTGTTCATACGAATACGCGCGGAGACTAGCGGCGGCGCGGCGGGCGTGTGCACCTGATACATATCGATAAAAACGGGATAATGAAAACATTGTTCATTACTTTATGGACACTATGAAGAATGGATGAGTTGACGTTGATGACCTCAAAAAGTCTGAAGTGGAGCGTTGAAGGTCTCGGTGAGAAAATTCACAATTTGTATGTGCAGAAGAAAGGAAAGCGACAGCCGATGACGTACGTTCAATGATGCAGCAAAGAGAATCAGTAATCAGCTCGTCTCAGTTGCGTCGGCAATTGTTTAGACATGCATACTTTTTGTTTATTAATCCACACAGTGTATCGCTAGATTTGCTGTGGATTCACTCAGCAAATCTACCTAACACCCGGAACAGAAATTGAAATTCAAACATCAACTCAAACCCTACAACATTTGCGTGCCATATATACCGGCATATTAACCACTTAACCATAGCATGTAGTTTAGCGTACCTAGCTGCAGTGCACAGAAGCTAACACTGCTTCTGGCCCGTATCTCAAAAACGTCTGATAGCTTAACTTATAAAATAACTTAAGTGCAAAATCGCGTGTTCCATGTATATTAATTTAGCCGGCTACGTCTGTTATCACCGCGGCTATCCGCATCGGCGTTTCAAACACACGATTTGCATTTCAAAACGCAGTGTCACTGCGCAGACCGCCACTTCTTTGGGGTTTTATCGGCGCTTATTAACATTTTGTCGCCGGTTGATTCAATTAACGCGGCCCTCGCATAATAATTAACAAAGTGACAGATTAACAAGTTTTAACACTCTGGCGTAATGAAGATGTCGCGTTCTTCGGCCAGATAACCACTTTCCCCGTTCAGTATTCATGCGCGCCGGGCTCGGGTGGTCTGCTCTGCGCACTCGGTTTGCTTCTGTTGGTTGCGGTGCGCATGCGACAGTATCGGCGGTATCGGTGCTACTTTGCCTATGCGATAAGATAGGCCAGTCATCGTTGTTGCCTCTTTACCTACTACGTGTCAAACCTGCTTCCAAAGATACACATAAAGTTTCCTCGGTTTGCTTAGTTTTCATTAGTAGGTAGTATTTCAATATTTGAAACCATAATTAAAGCTGGCCAAGGTGGAGCTCATTAGCACCCTATGACAGTATATTATAATTATATGGGTATACTTCTTAGCTTATAATTTCCTTTCTGTACTTTTAAGTACTAGAAAATACATTATATCCCATAGATTTTAAAATTATTTCAGCATTGAGAGCGATTAGCTAAAGTGATGTCTTCATACACAGATATAAAAAGCCATGAGTAGATTTGTATATGCAGAGCCTTTTTGGACATTCTTCACAATCAATAGGCCGCTTTTTTTTTCACTTTCTCCTTATTAGAGAAAGCATTGCCAAAACGAATCGCCTGACTTTTACCCATAGATTGAACCCTATTAAATACGACTAAAGCGAACACCCCTACATTCTATGTTCTAAGATACGACACTATACATCTTTGCGAATAAAGCCGCGTAACTAGCTAAAACAAAACAAGAACAGAACGAATATATTACACGGCAACTCATCCACTGCCACTGCTCCAGACTGCATTATGCAGAGTGCGAATGGCCTTACTTACTTGCTGATTCTAGCGCTAGAACTCAGATCCTTCTGCTAGTAGTGACTATGTCATGACTATCACAGCATCATAAGCCTGCCTAGTACCAACTGTCACTAGCGCTAGTGCCGCGGGTGTCCGCTTGACAATATCAGGTGCGTGCGTCGGCGTCCGCGCACATCGCGAACCGCCGCGGGCGCCGCCGTAAATCCTTGCCCGTTGATTGCTTCCCCCGCCCCCCTCCCCTCACATTTTAATACCCATTCAGCCCGTCCATTCACTCGACGACATGATTTAAGTTATTTGTTTTAGATACAATCCCAATACGAGATTCATTGGAATATTATACCGAGGTTTGTTTTACCGATCCGAATGCTGTTACGGGCTGCCCCCGGCGACGGGCGCGCGCCTGCCCTAATGCAGCTACAATGCCGCACTAATCACACTGCTTTATGAATACAAATGAAAAATTACGCGGGTTTCGTCGGAAATTACGATAAGGTAACTGCGTGTAAGTTACGCTGGTGCTGAGAAGATTGGTTCAGAGCATCTACTTATTTAGATGCTGGTCAGAAAAAGAAGCAACTGCAGAAATAGGAACTATAAAAAGGTCCGAAATTAAATTAGACTATCTACAAAGAACAAGCCACCACATCCCAACACGTGGGTGCTACTGCAAATGCATTAACACCGTACGTAGTGACCTACAACAGATTCTCATTGTTTAATATTCCGTGGGGATCGATGGGGCGCAGGTTTATTTATGCGGCTAGAGATTAATTAAACTCCGAGGGGACATGGTGCATTTACATACGACATGGCGAGCGCATTTGCGGTGTGGGCGCGACATCGCGTGCGAGCGAGACGGCAACAGCGCGGAAACGCACCGATATGATTACGCAGCCTCCGAGATAGGACGCGCTTTATTGCGATGCGTCCGACACTGAAATACCCTTCGCGATACCGCTGTCTCGGAATGGTTGAGTCGCGCGATAGACGCGTGACATGAGCGTTAAATATAGTCTACTCGTTATTTAGTAACGCGAACGAGTATTCTAAAAATATAGACGATTTTCATGTTTACGTACCAAAAAATAAACTAGTGGATATTCAATGACCTGAATCTATGTTATTGTTAACATAGATACAGATTATTAATATGATAATATGTGTGCTGAAAGTGTTTAATGAGAATACCCTTGTTAGAAAATTTGCCTAGGTGAGACTTTTCCATTTAAGAAGGTGCGCTTACGTTTACAAAACTAGCGAGTTACGCACTCGATCAAGACGCGTAACATATCCACCGCAGCATTTGCATTTCGTTGACGTGGAGTTCGCGACGTACTTCGTCAGCGCCGGCCAGGTTTCAGGCCACGTCGTCAGGGATAATTGGTCTTATCAAAAAAGGTTTACAGGAAGCTGTGGTGGTGGCACGTTGTTGTTGTCCTCGTTAGACAGTTCTTCGAAATGAGAGCACCAACGGTCTTCAATGGAGTTCACACTTGTGAACGACACGCCCCGTCTACCCTCGTCACTTTGTCACATCTAAACTGGCTCAACTCCACGAGTTTGCCTACTCGTTCACGAGCTTGAGCCCCTCCACAGTATCCAGCAAATTTCCCATGAAATTTGAAATGTCCCAGGGAATAGTGCAGTATCTGTGCCAATCTAGTATGTATCCGAAAGTGGATTTATCTATAAACATAGATTAACGTAACGAACTAGAGGCTGTAGATCTTGTCACACGTGAAGTGTGAACCACTGCCGCTAAGGTGTAACAACTAAACGTCTTCAAACATCCTGTCGAGAACAAAAAGGAGCAAATCAACGACGCCGGCCGCTACCAGACAAAAAGGTGCGTTAAATAAACAATGAGCGATGATATATCAACAGGAGTAATTACAATGGTGGCCGCTGGCGACCGCCGATTTACGTTCCACCTACACCACTCATTACGAAACTGATTCAAATGTTTTCTTTTTGTAATTTTATTGAGATGCGTATGCTGCAGTATAAGAGTTTTGGGTGTGTCTATAGTAAATGCGAAATTAGTTTAAACTACTTTCGTATTAATAATGTGGTTATAATAACCACATTATTAATCTTCCTACATCATCATTTCACATATTATCACATAATGCTCTTCTTTATTAAATAGTTGGATATTGATTTTAAAATGAAGACTCGGGGGACATAGCTATGTTCAAAATAAAACGACCAGTTTTCCAAAAATCCGACATCTATACATTTTGGGCTGCCTAAATCTAACTCTGGAAAAGAGTCTGCTCCAATCTTAAGGTTACCGTGCTCTATAAGTGCTACGGTAATTCGTACTGGTAATGGATCCTGGATATATTACCCGAAACGAGCACGAAAAACAATCCATCAATGACAAACGGGTCACTTAGTGCGTAAGCGCCGTTTCCAATAGTTTCGTACGGCGTAATGCATCCCGCTGCTCGCGCGCTGTTAGATATGTACTCGTATAAGCACCCTTATATTTCAAAAATAAATATAAACGGATTTTATTTATCATTTTGACTAGATGGCAGTTCCAATCAAAAACAGTGTCCAATTATGATGTAAAGTAATAAATCTCTTTAATGTCAAGGATTTGGGTGATACTCGAATGCTCATTCTAACTGTCCGTGGCTTTTGTTGGAAAACTGACATGCCCGTCGTGACCTTATCATTGTGCGCGAGAGCCGCGCGGGCGCAGCCGGCGTGTCCCGCTAGCGACCGCTGGCAATTGCGGCCGTGTGAGCTTTTTAGGTATTTTGTGTGACTATAAATGTCGTTATTTATACATTCAATTGAACTTGTATAGTAATTTTATATACACATACTTTTCCGAGCGCCTATTACGGCACTATCATCAGTTGCTCCGGAGTTGCTTCTATGAACTACGAGCGGTTGATTGTTATCTATCAAGAAATGAGCCAAATTAATTGGACAGCATTCTGATTTGACAGCGCTAGTCAAATGAAAGGTGTGTGTCCGTCCGGCTGCTGCCAATCCAGTCCAGCGGTGAGTCAACAGTTCCGCAGACCACCGAGGCCGGCGCGGGCGCACGTTGCGTCGAAGCCGACTGTCCGCGACCTATATCATGGCTCGCATGCCATCGCATGCCTCACTCCGTCCGATTAAAATATATGGCCCCACGTCGCACCCAGTTATCACAATCAAAATAAATGACAAATGAAAACGTCCGTAACGCAAGTCACCGCGGCCTCTCGGTGGTAAATTTTTTTTTATCCGGCCTCGTATGCATTCCCGGGCCTCGGTGTGCCGGAGATTTTTCAATAAAACCACTCAAAGAGATATCGGGCTTTTTACTATTCAAGGTGCGGTTCTCACGCACCTGTCCCGGGGTTGGGTGCCTTTGCGGCCGCGCATGCGTGGACCGCTTTGTACTAATTGTGTCAATTGAATTTCTCTCCTCATTCATCGAAATACATACTGCATTGGCTATAGTTGACTAAATTGTTTAGGTACTTGAAGATACCATGCCTATCTACAACTTTTCTTTTATTAAGGAAAACGTAGTTACAGATAAAATAAAAACAATTGGAGCATTTATGTGCCAAAAAAAATTCAACTATTATAAATTAACTACTTATGACTTTTATTGAAGAAGACAAAATAATATGTAACATATAGTTATACAAGTCATACATACTCGCGAGCAAATATTGGTACCTATCTCAGTCCGCGCAGCTTGTTTTATGTAAATTGTATGGAATAGGGACCGACCATCTAACAAGAGTCGTTTAACTATTAAAACAATAAATATACCTTCATTGTAGTTTATTGCAATGTATACAGTAAATTAACCCGGCACTTAAGTCTGCGAATACTTGCCTTGTGCGTTTCACAATGCATCTACTTAGTTTAATAGTCGACCCGATTTACGCACGTTGTTACCCATTTCAATGAGCAGCGGTGACAATTGTGACGTTTTATCTTGACTTGTTGCTTATAAGAAATAATTGAAAAGCTGTCGCAATACAAAACGATGACTAACCAGAAAATCACTTTTTCAAGAAAATGACCTGTCCCGCCAAAAGGGACATTTGTCATAAGCCGTCAACACATTCGAGACGCCACGGGTGCTGCGAATATTCATGGGCTGCGCTATCAATTACCATAAGGTGACCTGCTTGCTCGTTTGACTTGCTCCAGTACAAAAAAATATGTCTATGTTGAAAACAACAACTCCAATAGATATAAAAAAAGTTAAACTCAAGCAAATTCTCTACAGTCCACGAATTCCCGCGAGTATAGATGAACAAGTGGCGGCGGCGGCGGCGGGCGGGGCGCTCGGCTGTCGATAGTGCATCATCACGGCCGCCACACAGGCGGTAGGTCACAGGTCACCTGCCCACCAGACCGCCTACCCTCATCGGCTGGGTTATACATTCCTCGTATAACCCAACCGATGCAAAACAACAATCGCTGACCCGCGCGCCGACACAGCATCAATGCCGTCCGAAATCAACCGGGTTATGCATCTTCACGGATGACTTCAAATATGATGACTATGGATATTTCTAATACGTCGAAGGTTAATTGGACGTAGGCAGTGTATTGTAAAGGAATTAACGTGAGGACCGGCTAAACGATTTCGTGTGTGCCGCACAAAAATAGTTTCGGCATTCCCCGTTGTTGTTTTGCCGACCATTGAAACAATGCGTTGTATTATTTATATTATCTGTACTGGTTAAATGAACAACAATGCATGTGTTAGCTTTTAGGTTTCTAGTAGTCTAACCTAAAGAGTTACACGACGATAGCGTGTTTGTGTCCTACGCGTTGATGTCTTTTATATGGAATTTGTGAAAAAAGAATCCTACACGAATACCTTGGAAGCCTAACGTTCAATGCGTTGCAAAATATACATACTTACTGGTTTTCATAATTATTGTATGACTCAATAATATCCAGATTGGATATTAAGAATATATATTTAAATTTTAAATCCAGTGACGACACGAAGTTAAAACGACATATTATGTAACATAGACATAATATCTTACAAACTACAAGCTTTTAATTCAATTTGCTTCTGGATCACGTCTACAAAATTTCATTGGCTTTGATAGGTAGTACAATATTGAAAATCTGATCAAACTATGTTTGCGCTGGAGCGCGTTCGGGACGCACTAGCCATAAGTAAACTGATCAGTTCAAACAACTGCGAAATGCGAAGTTCTAGGCCAGAACTTTAGATACTTGACCAAAAAAATTCTTATCACCCTAAGGTTGAAGTTGTATGTCATATCACCACAATGTTTGATCAATCAATCAAGCTTAGCGACTCCTCGTGTCACAGGAAGTTTTGTCAAAACTTCTTTCTTGGCCCACCATATCAGCTAATGTACTCACTTGGTGTAATCCTGATCCTGCAGGAAGGTAGCACGACGGATTCCGGTACGGTTGCACCGCCCACAGGCTGCAGTACAAGCAGCCAGCCCGGTGTATATACGCAATACGTTTTGACAGCCCCTAACAACGCTGGCAGCGTGGCTAATTACTGTTCCAGACTGGTCCAGAACATTGTAGGAATTATACACCAGCAAGCGTACTCACGTTGCGTAGACCTGGTCCCGCAGGAAGGAAGAACGACGGGTGCCGGTGCAGTTGCACCTTGCACACTCAGCAGCCGACATGGTGTATTTACGCAATGTACGTTTTGACAGCGCCTAACAACGCTGCCCAGAATATCGTAGGTAATATACACCAGCAACTGTACTCACTTGGCGTAGTCCTGCTTGCAGTAGACCTGTCTCTCGCGCAGAAAGCATGACGGGTGCCGGTCGAGTTGCACTGCGCACACGCAGCAGCGCAGGCAGGCGGTGTGCCACGCGGCGCCGCCCACCTCCAGCAGGAAGCGGTCCGCGATCGGCTCGCCGCACGCGCAGCATGTGCGGTGCTCCGTCTGCGGGGATGAGGTGGGGGGTGAGTGAAGAGCTCGGGGTCAGTGGTGTGTTTAGCATATAGACAATTTGAGGACGACCAATTTAAAGGAGACGTCCCGGCTATCATGCCCTAAAGAGTTTTGGGTCACCCTAAAAATCTAAATTTATAAAAAATAATTGCTTTATATGACCCGGGGTGGTACTGGACTAGAATTATCCTCTCTTGAGAATACCCGGATATCAGACCCGTCCGACTGGGGTAGATATGTACTTCTAGCTTACAGAATACCGTAGCTGAACATTTCAAATAGTGCCAGCAAGTAGGTCGCTAGTGCTCCATGAAGCTTTGGCAGTAGAAGGGCCTAATATTTGCCTATTTGCTATAGCACTGTGTCTGGATTTAAGAAGTAAGCAACAGTCTACAGATTAACGTTAAAAAAGTTTAACTGAGATGTACTTAACAGAGAATGCTGCTGCGCATTTTTTTGTCTACGGTGGTATTAGGAGATGGTTTGCCTCTGTGACATAAGTCATCGATGATGATGATGATTAAGCCGTTCAGCAATAGTTCATAATAGCACGCCCTTTGTAGGTTTATGCTGCTCACAGCGGAAATCGTGCGATTGAACCGAATGAAATAATTTAGTAAAAATTTTATATCATCTATTAATCAAACACAAGGCAAGCTATTAGAACTTTTAATTTTTATAGTTGGTATTTTTCCCTAATCGACTAAAATAAATACCTACTACAACTAGCACACGAGGAAAGCGCGACCCTGTTTGGTGAATATAATTAAAAATTCAAAATGTTGCAAATTCAATTACCTACCAATGCACGAGGCGCGGCAGCGCTGCGCAGTCGTGCCATGTGTGAAAGCGAATTATTCTCGGGCGCAAACAGAATTTATTCGATTGTAAGCGCACTGGGTGTGACCGGAGTCCAAAGTAATCTAATAGAGCCGTTGCATAAACACCACTCCCTCCGCTTTGAAACAGTTGTAATGTGATAATCAAACGTTGCACCGGATTGAAAGGTGCGGGCGCAAAGCTTTGTCGGCGGGATCGCGACGCGAATCCAAACAAGGACTCGATTAATACAATTTAAATCTGTGCGATTCTACCGCGTCAATTCTACGCTCTCGATAAACTTTGGATCTACATGGAGCAGTAGCGCTACATAATCTCATTAAAGCTCCTTGTATATTTGCCGTATGTTATTTTTTATTTCAATATTATGTACTTATAGAGAATTTTTGCCCCTTGTCGTAAAACATAAAAGTACCTACCTCCATGCAACGCGAAACAGTAATTTTACGTCGCAATCTAATTTATGTACATACAGACCTCAATAAATCTCTGTAAACTTTTCACCCCTGTAATAGCTGGAATATAAACTTGTAGCCACACTCGACTTCATAATGATTGTCATTGGCAAACAGCCGTGTCGCGGCGCATTGACAGTTATCGAGTCGCGTCGAGTGGCGGGAGGCGCACCCGGCTGCCGAATAATAGCAAACAATGCGCGAACAACATTAACGTTTAGCGACGCTCTGCCACCCCACAACAACTTGGCAACGTTTTGTAAGCAATAAATATTAACCGCCATCCGCGAGCGGCCCTCGGGCTCTCCGCGGCGTCCGCGCAACCCCTGCGTTCCCGCCGCCGAACAAAAGCAGTTGCCACCTATCAAAATCTTCGTAACAAATTTCTTAAGGCTCCAGTGACGTGAGCGTATAATAGACCCCGGTGGTCGCATTGTCGTAGACGCGACTTCGGCTGACTGATGGCTTTTTATGACAGTTTTTCTGGCGAGGCGAGCGGGCTACTCGGCTATAATGACGTTGTTTGAGTGTATTTAACGCGTCATTTAGAAGGGTTTGTTTGCTTTGCCTTTTTGGGTGAAATTATGCAAATGAGCAGCTACCTTTTTATGGTGCGGGATCTGTGACTTTTCGTGCAGCATAAAAGTATAATGTGTTCAAAATTAAACGTTTACGGGTACTCTCGGGAACGCTCTCGTGTAGATGAATGAATTAATATTTAACAACATGTTTTTTTTTATTTCGATGAGTAACTTTTGCAATCTATAAAATTTTGCTGAAGAATGCAGGTCCAAATCCCATTACTATAACTCGAACACATCTAATTCGATTTGCGATACTTACACAGAAAAGGTCCCAAAAGAAAAGAAAAAGGAACCGTATTTGTTTGCTATTATTGTGGCGCATCTAAATCTTAAATCGGAAGATTGAAAATGATACATTGACACTGTTCCCTTTTGCAACTGTCATTGATATCCAATGGAGCCACAAAGCGGTCCGAGTGTGAATAGGCATCACATTGGCATCACATGTGTCGGTGGCGGCTTTGTGTCGCGATTCGGCGGGCGTGACGCGACGCGGTTACGATATTAGAACAATATTGCCACCCCCCGGCAGTAATGCTACGTGTTTATGGGGATGTAAGCGCGACATTGTTATTATAACGCATGTCGCACATATGCTCCAATGAGGAGCTCGGCGTGATATATTGGTAAGAGGTTCCTCACCTCACCCTTCCTGGGTGTTTTAGTTTTAGGGCCAAGATGTGGTCGTCTTAGGTTTTAGGTAAGTCAGAATATACAATTTTAGATTTTTTATGATTTCAAGACTAGACATTTATCATGGAACAATTTTCGTATCTAGAAATGTTTAGTAAGCAACAATTATCGAAGCCTTATGATGAGCCTCCAAAAACTCGAACTAAGATTTTTTTCCTAGAGCAAACTTCTCTATAAAATTGCAGTTATGCTGATTTAAACGATTTCACGATAGAAACCTCGCGTAAAAAACGATTTAAATGAAAAAATAAAAATACCCTAACTTCAACATTGGTATTGCAATAAGACACCTCTTCATCGACATGATACAGGTAAGTCATTGCACCACGTTAATTCTCCGTTAACAAATAAACGTCAGAAAAATCATTTCAATCCGCACAAAAAATGGTGAAGTACTCGACTGGTACTTCATGAGTTGACTTCATAATCCACAAAATAAATCATAATGCAGCGATCGGGCACGGCTGGCGACGGGCGCGGGGGCGGGGGCGGGCGTGATCGCGGACACCCGCCCGCATTGTCCCGGGCCAAACTGTCCGTGGCCCGCTATTGTCGCTTCCGACCATTATCCAGGAGCTGCGAGCACCCCAAAGGTGGTATCGCGGCGCCTACCTATGCCATTGTCATGGGCTTACGTTTGCAAATCCGATTTATATTTGAATATAATTGACTTCCCGCCTCATATCAGGTACCGCGTGCTTGTATCTCATTGTGTACGGCTGATCTCAATGGCATTTTATCGGCTGAACATGATAAATGTATTCGGAAGATTAAGTTTTGTGGGTGGGTGCGCTCGGAGAATTCGTTCGGCGCGCGCTGCGCTATTCAAAGATTTCTAGAAATGGGCTCCGCTCGCCTTAATCGGTTCGGCTCGACTTTGGGTCATGGATCCGTTTCAATGCTTACGCGTGAATAAATTATTTACTTAGAGCCTACATGTGGTGGGCCTAGATGAAAGTTGATCGAACACAAAAGTATGATAAATGATGCTTCCAAAGTGGTGTTTCGGATGCGATACAAACACCACACACAGAATTGAAGAAAATTCAGTAGTCACAATTTCCATAATAACCCAGCAAATCACCGTCTTTTCTCCTCGGCTCGTTTCGTATTCAAAAGAGGCTGCAATTTTTTGGCAGCACGGAAGAAATCACGCGGAAATTGGAGGCGATTTATTCAAAATATTTGCCCCAACAATCGCTCGCGGGGAACTTCGCGCCGGCTCCTCGGGTGCTCGGGAGGGCCACTTTTGTTGTTTGTTTTTTAAAGCTTTTCGAAAGGAATGTCGGGTTCTCGATTTCCCGTGTTTTTTCGATCGATCATCGGGTGTATTTTTAAAACCAACTGCGTAACAAAAAGTCATTGGAAATAAATTATGTGTGTACGTCAGCGGTGGTTCGGTGCGGCCCGGGCCGGAGGCGCAGACAAAGCGGCGCGAGAGCGCGCAGCGGGGGCGCCGCGGGATAATGGCCGCAGTTTCACACCATTCACGGATCGCTCGCGGCCGCCGCGCCCGCGCCGCCGCACCACCATCCGTCACGGCAGACAGTCGCGACGCGCCAAGGATGCAAATGTCGCACTATCTGGGGACGATCTCGTAATAGACGATTCCCCGAATTAACTGCTTCTGCTACCCTATCTTTCCAAATGTTTGCGAAGCTTTATTGTCCGTTGAAATAATCGAAATAGTGTGGGTATAGGGAATAGAATGGGTGTCTTTGTGGGGTTTAACAAGGTCTTCTTATGTGGCCTGTGCTGGTTTGGAGTCTGGCTCAGGGGCGACCAATAAGTTTGAAGAGTTATTTAATGTGTCCTAATAAATAAAATGCATGTGCAGAGCCTCCCCACCCACCCCAGGCCAGCCCCCAGAGCGCATGATAAAATGCCGAAACTAGCTTAAAATCACTTAATTTAATTTACAGAAAATAATTTCACCGAGGATTGAGTAAATGCATTTTTGATGCAGTTCTGAGGCAGGAATATTATCATAGCCGTGATATTATAAACTCCCTAGGCACGGATCATTGTCAACCTCCACCATTTCGTACCGTGAGGAAGTCGATACCGCCCAGCGAGGCTCCTCTACGCTCCGTCACAACACTAAAGAAACCTAATCGAATTTAAACCTATATTTACGAGCCGCTTGTATGTCGCTATCAATCTTTGTAATAATATGTCACTATAATAGGACCATGATAAGTCCGTATTGACTGACATTAGTAAAAATTATAAAGTGTGGATATGGCAATAATCTGGGGATAATCTATCCTTGTAAACATTCAGTTTGAACAACAAACAACATTTGGTCACTATTAGCCTCAACTTATACTTTAAGTTTGTCTAAATTATTAATCATGCTGAAAATTATCTCCCGCACTTCCTTTTTAATTGTTTTGCCCATTATTTAATAATATTGTTCATGACTCACGAAAATAAATAATCCTACAGAAATCAAATTGTTTGTTATGACTTTTATGAATGACGTTCTATGACGTTAAAAAAACTTGGCATAAGTTGCCATGCAGAGATTACCTATTTTTTTTAATAAACAATTCGGACTTAGCGTGGTCTTATTCTAGTTTATAATTTAAAACGCCTGAACAACGGAGAATGTTCTGAGGAACTTTTTGATCTGGTTCCCTTAGCACAATTCCGCCATCGCGCCACCCGTCACGGGCTGGGTATGGTGGATTACCGAAAGCTGGCGTGCTCCATACGAACAAAGTTTGATCATAATTCCCATATTAACCAATCAAAGCCAATGAAATTTTGTAAACGCGATAGAAACCAATATCTATACTATGTCTGGTCTGGTACTATGGTTTGTCAGATTTTCGTTCAAATATATCGTTTCAAAGTTAAATAGAATTTAAAATTTGTATTTAAATATTAAATCCCGTGCAACTTTGAGATCTACGTGTAGGTGTAGGGTAGGGGTAGAATAGGGTAGGTGTAAAGGTAGGGGAAGAAGAGGGTAGGGAAGGGTAGTGGTAGGGTAGCGGTAGAGTACAGTTCTGCTCGACTCTACCTCTACCCGGTAGGAATAAGACACCACGCGGACGAGTATAACATAAAAAACGCATAAGAGGTGTGAAACATTATCGCTTGAGAAGACAGATCATATTCACTGTATGTGAGAGATTTTAACCATGAAAAAGTTATGAGTTTCCTGAACCACCATTTCACATAACCATAACTTCAACATTTCAACGAAAAAGAAAATATATGTATCTGCCTTAGCTAGGAGCTTAGGAGACAACCCGGCAATACATTACCGAGGAGTGGCTGCAGTTGTTTTGTTGAATTTTGCAAAAGTGCATATTATCCGAATTGTGGCTATTCTTATCACAAGTGATTGATAAGAATAGCCACAGAGATCTTTAAGAGAAGAGAATATTTCTGGTGTTGAGGTGAGATAAAAATCTTCCAATATTTTACTACGGGGAATAGCCTACCGACCTTTCGACCATATTAAAAAACGTAGACATGACTTTGGCTGCAATTCGTAAAATATCCGTTCCATCGAATTTTCAGACCCTCTTCGGTCTAGATAATTCTAGAAAGCAAACATTATCAGAACATTATGTACCTACGTTGCAGACTTACAAAATTACTCAAAGTACTTTGGATTTTATTAGCGCCTAAAGTACGACGATTTCGATACTTGCTGACTGACTCATCGGAACGAATGGAGAGTCTGTATAAAAATTAAATCAAAAGAGCACTTGCCGAAGTGCTAGAAAGCTGAAATTTTGTGTGCATGCTAGGATTTGTACTTAAATAAGAAAATTATGAAATCTGCAACAATAAATATATGTATAATTATTATAAATAAGGGTGCGTCCATATATAAAAGAGGCGTGACAAACCAATTTTACATGAAATATTTTTGATCTACGCTTAGGTGACAACCAGTCTCTGGACCCCCATCGTTGATGAATGTATAGAATGATGTTTGTGTTGAATTACAGTTGTGTGTGTGAATGTGTGGAATACAGAATCCCACTAAAACATTTCATATAAAATTATCTACCCTCGTAAGCTCTTTGCTTTCGATGTTTGGTCTGAAAGTATAGCTTATGCGCTTATTACACATTCCTAAATTCAGAAACAAAAAGCGTGAGAGCAGATCAAAGTGGAATGTGTGGCTTATTGAATAAGGTCCATTTTTGTATCTCGGATTTTTGAAAAGCGGAGCGACACGTTGCTTAATATAAGTGATACAAAAATTTACCTTATTTTATGAGCAATACATTCCACTTTGATTTGGTTTCACGGTTTTTGTTTCTAAATTCAGTGACTGAATTTAGGAATGTGTAATGAGCGCATTAGCCCTTCCATAGAACTGATTATTCTGCATGAAACGAAGGCTGGATTTAGAAGGTAAAAATTGCAGATTTCTTTATTTTTACAAATATATTTAAATTTAATACAGACTACTACTAAGTCTTAAAGGTTCGTAAATTTTCTTGTTATTTATGTGCAAATTCCAAAACCCTGCATACCAAATTTCAGCTTCTTATACGACGTAGGGTCCCCCCTTTTTTTTAGAGGGTTGGAGATTAAAAGTTAAAGATTTTTGTTAATTTTCTAGTTATTTCTGTGGTACTCTTGTACAAAATTTCACCAGCAGTGAGTAAGTGTCGAAATTGACGTTGGTTTTAATAAAGTCCAAAGTATAAAACCGAGACAAATTAAACTTTTTGTATTTCATAAGTCTCCTACGTACAACTTATGCTGAAAATTTGAGCTTTCTGGCATTATCTAGCTAAACTGAAGTTATGAGGATATGAAAATTCGACGAAACGCTTAAAACGTAATAGCAGTTGTGCGAAACCCATTTGTGTAGAATCTCGAATAGGTAGAAAAGCCATTACACAATCGCTTTTCTACCACTACCACTAACATTACTTTTGGGAGCTTGACTTTGATTTTAAAACATTACCTTTAAAAACTCATCGTTTAAGTACTTGTATAAGTGACATAATATAATATGCGTATCAAACATTACATAGGAACCGAAGAATTATCAAACTTAAATCTTCAAAAGAGCTGGTCTTCTTAAGTTTCCTGACCTAAGGCGATAACTTTATTGGGCGCTGACAGCTATAAGCAAGTAGACAACTAAGGCGCCATGCATACAGGGGGGGGGGGGGAACAAGACGCCGAGAGCACACGGAGATGATTTTATTAATAATACTGACAAGTCCACGCCCCATCCGCGCAACCAGCAGCGCATCTTTGCAAGGGTCATCATCAACACAGCCCGTAACAGTCCACTGCAGGACTTAGGGCCTCTCCCACGAAAGGGCAGGTTATTACCATAATCTCCACGCTTGGCAGGCGGGTTGGAGATCGCAGTGTTTAAATATAACAATTGAAAATGCTGCTGCCCATTTTCCAGACTACGGAGACTCTTGATGTTTTGCCTCGAAAACATTAGTCGCCTTGTACGACATCCATGAGTGTAAGGGGTTGGTGCTATTCTACTCTGCCGGACACCACACGGCCAGGCTTTGCAAAGGTACCCTATTTTAATATGAAAGGGAAAGCGTACATGCCCCGTCATTGTCTTTAAGGTGCTCCTTCTCTATTCCGTTAAATGTTTATCTGGTAGTTAGCAGCAGAACTAGAAACGTGATGGGTCTCTCCCGGTTGTGCTCTCGCGCGAGTTAGTCCGGGGTCCGCCTTGACCAAGATACATGCGAAGGTCCAATGTAATATTTATTGTACCAAAAGAAATAAACCGGAGAGATATCTAACGAAACGGAATAACAAAAAACAAAAAGATAATGATTCCACCCGAAACATTCCATGTAAAATTGGTTTGCCAAGCCTCGCTGTGACGATTTCGCTGTTAAATAACCTTTAGATCTCATGAAAAACCAAGCCATCACAATTCTACAAACTCTAAATTTTGTCTTGGCCGATACTATTGCCCCGTAAACTTAGGATGAGTTTGGCCAGAGTATATGGTTTTGCTCATCTGAGGATAAAGCTGAATAAGGCAAGACTTAAAGAAAATCAATGGTGTACATTAATACTATTCGAGCAATAACACGTTTATTTGCAAGTAACAAAACAACTGTACCCTTACTGTGCTTAGAATTCTAGGTGTATTTCGACTGCGGACAATTTTATTCCAAAAGGTTTATGTACCTATTAGGTATATTATTTTATCTAAAAAGTAAGAACATTATATTTTGTATTATGATAGAAGTAATCTTTGTGTTTTAATTTGTTAAAGCTAATAGTCGTATTTGTCCCTAAAATTCTAGCCAAACGTTATTATAGTCATATATTTAAGTAAGCTGATTTTCTTTCCATACTTAATTTTCTTAAAACCTTTATTTTTCATCACATTGCAAAGGCAAATATTTAAATCATAACTTTTATCTACACATAGTATAAAACGCTTCCCGCCGTAGGACCCGATGTATTTATGTACGCTTAGATCTTTTAAACTACGCAACGGATTTTAATGCGGTTTTCAACAATATATAGAGTGATTCAAGAGGAAGGTTTAAAGTAAATTAAGAAAAAACGGTAGGTACGGTAAAGAAAAGAAATGTAGGGGTAGGTCGCGAACGAAGTCGTGCCGGATCCACTGTTTTACGCGTTGTTTCAACTTTCACGTGTCGGTACTAATGTTGCACATCGGTACTAAAAAGTTAATAAGGAGGAAAAGATTTTTTAAAATCAACGTACTGTACGTGCTAATAAAGGGGTTAAGTAGCAAGACCAGGGGTCTCATAACTTTTTTGTTTTTTGAGGTATTAATAGTAGTTTATGCAACTGTCATATAAAAGGGGGTATTAAAACATGAGTAGCTGTTTATCATACGAGGCGTAGCCGAGTATGATAATCGTTTGACACGAGTGTTTTAATACCTAATTATATGCAGTTGCATACACTACTTTATCTACACTCATATTTTTATGTTAAAATATCGTACCTATAATTTTCTCAAATTTGCTGGAAGTAAGCTGCGAGTCAGTTCTGTTGTATCTACGCGTCGAGGATATCAAGCGGCGGGAAATTCACTTATTTACTTTCACATTTATCTATTTATTTGCTTAAAATAAGGAAAAACATTTACAAACACAAATTACAACAATTATAAAAAATATTCTGTTTAGCGGGAAAATAATAACACAGAATATAAACAGGAAAATTTAAATTTTGAATTTGAACTTGTTAAAGACATCTAAGTCTTCAGCCTACATTACGCCGTGTCCCGGCGCCCGACAAAAAATAAAAAAATAAAAGTGTTGCATAATGATTAAAAAGTTATTTTACGATACAGCTGTAATGAAAATAGTATGGAAAATACAGTATCGAAAAGTAATTTTTTAAAATTTTATAGTCTGGCGTGAAAAAAGTGGACCCTTAAACGACTGTTTTCGAATATGTAATTGGAACATTATGCTATGAGTGTAGATAAAATATTTTTATAAAATTTTAGAGACTGGCGTGAAAAAAGTGTATCCTTAAACAACTGTTTTCGAATATGAAATTGGAACATTACGCTATGAGTGTAGATAAAGTAATTTTTTAAAATTTTATGGACTGGCGTGAGAAAAGTGTCTCCTTAAACGACTGTTTTCGAATATGTAATTGGAACATTACGATACTTTACACGATTAGTGTAGATAAAAATTATTTTACCGTATTGTTTCATTTTATTCATATTTTTAAACAGTTAAAAATTTTATGCAAACTATCTCATTATAAAGTGTGGATATGCAACATCGATTGGATAATCTGTCCTTGTCAGTCCATATGCTCACAAAAGGTTTATGGTGAGTATAGATTATACTTTACATTTAAGTTACAATTGAATTTCTTGTAGGTAAGTACGTATTTTAAATAGAATAAACTGATGAAATAATGTCACTTTAGAAAAAATATCTATTAAAGTACTCATAGAACACGCTAACTGTAGGAATAAATGTAAAGGAATCTGTAACCACAAATCGTTACATCGAAAGTCCACTGCTGACCTGAGTCTCGTCTAGATTTGTGGAAGATATCGCCATAATCTTTTCTTAATAAATCCCTATCAAACTCAAGGGCCTTATATACAAGAGCACAATAAGACCCGTAACGCGAGACCTGGCCGGCGCTGACGAAGCACGTCCGCGAACTTCGTGACAATAAAATGAAAATGCGGCGGTGAATGTGTGGCGTAATACGACTCGACCGAGTACGTAACGAGTACATCCGTGGCAGTCTTGGCGTTAAAGACATTGACAATATTGAAGAGGCTTGCCTGCGCTGGTTTGGTCACCTGGGACACAGGTGTCTAAACCTGCGGGATTCAGGAAAGTTATTTCGCGGGAGGCCCAGGAAGCGATGGATTGACATCGTCGAGTCGGATGCGAGAGCCAATGTCTTACGAAGGGAGGATGCTGAAAACTGGGCGAAGTAGAGGGAGAAAACTCGAAACGCGTAACCTGCCATAAGCTGACCGCGATAATTTTTACTTTTTATAGCCGTATTGACGCTAGCAAGTTAAGAAATTAGTACTCAATAGGTTGTGAATATAAGGAAAATACGCGCCATTAACCCTTAATAACATAATTCATATGATTGAGTAAAAATGTATTGAAATATCGTTATAAGTATCAAGAAATTACGGCTCACATACGTGTACATTTCAGGATTTCTTGTAAACATTCAGTTATTTCGTCAATATTACTCTTTAGTTTGTCGAAATTATTAATCAAGTTGTATCTTCTGCACTTCCTAAATTTTAATTGTTTGTTATGACTTTTATGAATGATGTTTAAAAAACTTGGCACAAGTTGCCATACAGAGGTTTTTTTAAAGCGATTCCAACTTATCGTGGTGTTATGATAACACTGACAATCATAATTACATATTTTATCCCAAAATATATGTTTAAATATATAGGCCCTAGCCTAGACTCCATAGAGAAACGTGCAATTAACCTGATCGGGGACGCAGAGTGTTAGTTCAATCAAATCTCCAATGTGTAGAATATCGACGGCTGATTGTTTGCTTTCGGTGTTTACGTGATACATTTTGGTGAGTAAGCGTTCGCACTTCGTCAACATACTGCCCTCCCCTTTCATCTTCGGGGCATTTGATGCGGTTTGGGATTGCACCCAGCGGATCCACCCATATGTGGTCGATATACCACCTATTCGTACCCTACGATTCGACCGTTATTAGTGCTGCAGGCCTATAGAGTGTAGGTACACTATAGGATATTTTTCGTGCGGTGCTCGAACTACAGTGCTTTTTATCCATGTAGGTAATTAAAATAATTTTAACTGTATTCATAACAAAAATGTTGAGTGGTTGAGGTATGTCAAAAACTGTCCTAGGAACTGCACTTTCCCGTAAATACGAGTATTAAGAAAAATAACATCACCTAGGTTTGCACCTGACACGGTTTCGCGCACTTGCGAGACGAAGATACTGACTGACTGATCCGCTAGGATAATGATAAATAATTCTCATTATATTGATTTCAATAATGTCGCTTATAAGTAATAATAGCTATCGAAAGAAAATGTCGACAGAATGAACATCCCTTTTTCATTGCAGGCTGCCGGCACGCATTTTAGTATGAGGAAACCATGAAAGGCCTCTCCAGAGACAATAATTTTTTTGTTTCTGCTGTCTTATCCTGATAATTTGAGCTTTCTTTGAGAGATCCAGGCCGAAGATATGTTGATCTGAAAATTCGATGAAACGCTTCGCGAAAAGGTATTTAGTGCCCCTAAATTTTGCTCGTCTTAGCAGGAGCATATCCATGCGCCCAGATTCCTTATAAAAGAAGATTTGCAAGTTTCGTCACTACAGTCAGTCGCATCATTTGCACATCGAACGCAGAGGGTTGTCTTGTCTGTTTGAAGTCGGTGGCGGCCGGCGGGGCGGGGAGGGCGGGGCTGGGCGTGGCTCGCTCGCGTGACGTCACCGCGCGACGCGTGCAGCGGACTAGCTCGCGGGGCGCACGGGGCAGAGCAGAGTGACGTGACGTGATTCTTACCATGAGTAAGTTCTATGAATACAGGTATTGTAGTATGTGTTGCGATTTCGTACAGTATAACACGTATCGTAGACCGATATTATTTTTGGATAATTAAAATTTTATATTTTGATTGTATGTTTCAATCATGCGACAATGAAAATGTAGAATAGAAAATCGTTGGTTAAGTTAGGGTAGTAGGTATTCCGGACTGATATGAATGATTTAATTATTTTATTTGAATGTCTCACATCATGCAATGATGAAAATGTACAATGGCATATCAATGGTTAGTCAATTAAGGGACATAAACATATGCCGAGAATCGTTCGCTTGATGACGTAAACTGTAAGGAACTTAACGTTTATGACCACTTTGATTGACGATATCGTGAGTCATAGCTTTGAAACGGAATTAAAATATGTCTATAGAAATCTGTAACCGTTCCCAATGCAGAATTCTTCAAGTACTTAAACAACGCACTACCTACATCCCTTTAATCTACCTTTATTTTATCTAACTTAGGTACTTGATCATGGTCAACGCTTGTGTAGTTACACAGCGTGTGTACTGCTACAAACTTATCTGGCCCAATGACGGCGTCGCTGTTGTAGAATTTAGTATTGCCGCCAAATGATATATCAATTGGCGATACTTAGTTCCAGTTTTGGTCACGTTTATGTTACGTAACGACGTAACGGATGTATAACTTGATTTAACTTGAAAAAATTCGCTACATACGCTCTAATAAAATACGCAAATGTTTCCATTGTCCCTTAAAGGAACACCGGAATACCCCGCGTCCTACAGTCGAACAAACATAAAGCTGCAACGGAGACCCTATCGAAACGCGTCGTTTGCATACAGCCCCTTCTAGCCTTACATTTGTCCGACCGTGCACGCTAGACGTGAACCTAGTAGGTAGGTACATAAATTACCTCCATTATGTAACTTAAGTACGCAGTTAAGATTCTCAGCGCTCAATCGTGTGTGCCGGCAATGAGGGCCCCATCTTGTTATTGTTTTTTATAAGAGCACTCAATACCGCGCCCAACTATCATAACATATTAAGTAATAAACAGTCCATAAAGTTGGAAGAGCCGACAGACAAGCGCCATAGAGGGGCACTCCCGTTACAACGAATCGTCGGGTTAATTCCCTTGTTTTTCACTATAATGTAACATAATTGTTTTATTTTACCCAGAACTACTTTAATTAGGCACTGCTTTTTTTAACACTGATATAAATATTCGTAGCTCACTAACGAGTGGATTCACGTCGTCCTTAACAATATTTCCAAAATCTGAACTTTCCTACTCATTTTCCACCAAGCTTCGCCTATTTCGTAATATCAGTCGACTATTCGTCTAGAAGGGAGTGACCCGAGAGCTAGCAGGCAGAGCGCGCTAATTACAAACAATTAGACGCCCCCCCTCCCCCCCACCGCTCCCCGCCCGCCGCCGCCCGCGGCGCTTCTTTATTGCCCTATTTATTGCATATTGGAAACAAAAACCCATCTCAAAAACGAGGCCCGATACCCGAGTGCCATCAACACGTCGATACACATAAATGTGATCTACTTACGACGAATTTTAAATTAAATCGTTCTGTCGAAGAAAATGTTTCCGATCTTATAGATTTTTTTTTGTGTCATACTGAGATTCGTCGGTTTCCATATTGGGACGAGTACTTATGGCACGTTGTTCACTTGTTTGGTGATAAAGTTTCGTGCATAGAATTCACATTACAATACGAGTCGAGTACCTAGGTCTAATTTAGGCTCCAATTTGTGTTTCTTGTTTCTCTTCAAAGCAAATATCTTTTCGAGATACAACTTATCGGATTATAATTCCCTAGCTCCATCCAAATTAGCTGGTACAGCACCCCAGGCCGTTGGCAATTCTTCGAGTTGCACCGGCTGGCGGCTGGCGGACGGCGCGGGCGTCGCCGGCGCAGGCCGCGCGGGCGCCGTGTCGGATGGGCCCTCGCCCCGCACATTACAACTGTCATATAACTCAGCACTTAATAGGAGCGGCCCTGTCTGTGCCAACTATTAAATACTATTCATATTTTACGATAATGCCCAACAAACTCTTATTGACATATAAATTCAAAGTTTTTTCCACGCCGCGCGGCCGAGGCGCCTGTTGTTTCTCAATTTTAATACGAGGATAGTTCTGTTTCGGCGGTTAATTGCGCCGGCGAGGAGCCGACGCTCCGAAAGTAGTAAATTAAACGGTCGGCGAGCCCCTTTTAATATTCATAGCGTTTTCAAACAAAATTTTTAAACTAATTAAAAGTTGTGTTAATTCCGTGGGTTATGAATCGGGGCCCGAGGCGCTGGCCTCCATTTGTTTGCGTTTGTTGCCAGTGACAGGAAATTGCCTACGATATATCGGCCGGGACGGCAGCGCGGCCCCGGAGCCCAAGCAAAGGTACTCATATAAATAATCACTGATATTTATCCAAATAGACGTTTTATTTTACTAACACATACAATCTGGAAACTAAGCTAAGTATTTGATTTGGAGCTTCCAGGAATCACAAATTGCTTCAGTAATATCACAAATTGTTCTCAATTACGTATGTACTACGTTATAGTACACGTTCTGTATTAAATGTACGCTACTATCAATGAAAATACCCATTCGATGTTCTACTACGACTGTTATTTATTGCTAATCTGTAGTAACGTCAAACGTTAATTACCATACATTTACATAAATGCTGTTTATCGATTAAATGGCATAAAATAAAAATTTTGTATCTATGAATATTTCTTTTTACGTGTTATACTACAGTTATACACAAAATCTTTTTGGGGATTAGAGGACGCCTGCGGTTTTGATACCACATAACTCATCATCGACGTAGAAGTTAAAGTAGAACGAAAATAATATCTAAAAGGACTGGGTCTCAAGTCCTCTAATTTACTAATAACTGGATTGAATTATAATCGGATAACACCTCAATAGGCAGTTATAATGTAGCAGAATATCAAAAACGCGTCAAACAGACATTGAGCTGCAATTGCTATTCAATTACAATTTAAGCGAGACCAGTAAATTGGCGGCCTTGACGCCCACCATGAATACAGAGGAACTTATTACCCTGTAGAAATATTTCCTGAAGGATGTGTAATATGAAATTTTAAAGAAGGGTAGTCAAACTTTTTTGCGCGTCGTCAAAGCGCCAGCACCAGTATTCCCCTGGCGCTTCAAGGCTTCGGTAGAAGCTTGCCGCAATACGGGCTGAGCTTATGCATGTTTTTCGTCCCTTATTGTACCTATATATAAAATGACCGTTTAAACTTGGTACCTTCTCGGTTGGTCAGTCCCAGTTGTGTTCTAGCACAGTGTGTGAGGGCCCGATATCCGCCTTCCTACATCTTCTTCACCACTTTGCTGTGTCCAGCATCCATGGTGTGGTGATAATGTCATCATTGTTCTTCGATATCTATTATAGATTATTTAAACGGCGTCACTGTTAATGGTGCGGCTCTCTCGGAAATACAGATTCGGTTACACAGTGAACAGACAAGGGAACTCGCCCTGGATGGTAAGGGATCGTCAGCGCGTTTTTTGGCTAGATCTTTAAACCAGGTATTGTCGTGAATGGTCACACCGTCAGTGATAGTTTTCCGCCAACCGGGGCAGTCGACAGCTAGGTTCCCCCAGCTATTCCAATTAATATTAAATGAGACCATGTCACGCTGTCCTTGTAATATCCAGATAAAATCAATTTATCCGAATATGATGTTACAAAGACATCGTAAGTATCACACAAAACCCATGCAAGCGAAATAAATTAGCAAAAACATTCACAAATGTTGCCCACTTCGTAGCATTTATAAAATAAAAATAAAATGAGGACAAGAATTGGTCGAGGGCAGGTGTTAATATCTTGTAAAACCTTTAATTCTCCTGTAGGGTTGTCATATTACTCTATCGATAAATCGATATACTTATTCCACAACATAAATTTATTATTACACGACGTGTAAAGAAATTCGAAGCAAATTTTGAGAACGTTACACAATAAATCACCTATCTATCATACACGAGTACAACCTTCTGTCTGAAGCTAATACTGCGATCGATGTACCACCCCGCCGAGTCGGCATCGATATTATCGACGCAGTATCGATGTGATGTCTCGTCGTCGAGGGCGTCACTAGCGCGCTGGCGTCAATCCCAGCAGGGGTCCTGTCCGCTCGTGCTAGCTGCCCACACCTGCCCGCCAGTACCGCACCACCGGCGCTCAAACCCACACCTCTTGTGCCTCTATTCATACACCATTCGCACATCAATCGGCTATTGTCTAAGCGGATTCTTTCAAAACGTTTTTGTCGATTGTTTGGCTATCGACTGTTAGGTCAGTCCTATTCAATGGTCATTGTAAACGGTTGAGTCAAACGATTTGCGGTGTGCGGCGATAATGGCCGAAGTTTCGCCACGTAGTCGTAGGAGGAAGGATGAAAGTAGATCACATATGAAACTTTTTAGTTACACGACGACCTATTGATGACCTGAGTTGCTCCATTGGTTAACGTGTCGGTCTGCCAGGCAGAGGTCCCGGGTGTGATTCCCGGGTGGTCATAAAATGAAATGATGAATTTTAATTTCTGTCTGTATGAGGGTCTGAGTATTATATGTATAATAAGTATGTTTGAAAATATATAAGTAGTTTATCGGTTCTCTGGCACCCATAACACAAGCTTTGCTCACTTTGAGGCTAGAAGGCCATGTGTTAATTGTCCATGCGTTTTGTTTTTTCTTTTTTACATCACAATACATACATACTACAATATATTTGACCATGTGTAACAAGAAAGCGAATCCTCTTCAGCGAATACTTTTTACTGCTATGTAAAAAGTATTCGCTGCTATGCTTCTAAAGAATAAAAGAGGCACAGAGTCAAACGGTGTGGAAGGCGCGAAAAGAAGCCTGTAGGTCCAACAGTGGACGCCCTCCTTCTTGGCGTGTTGAATCGTGAGATTAAATTTAGTGGACACCTGTCTCTGAGACTATGATGATGATAATTATGTCTGTATTATCAATGTGAGTGTGGCTCATGTCGCTTTACTGTCACTTAACTTAAAACATTGTTCCTTGGCATCAGACAGAAGATAACTATCCGGGAGTTATGAGGTCTCCTGCCGTTAGTTCCGATACAAAGAAAAAATAATTCAATGTTTTTACGTTACCTTCTGACAGCAAAAAGAGTTCGATATGTAACCTCATTTCCTCGCTCCGCACCCAAAAAGCACTTTCAACACGAGTCGACAGCAAATGAAAACATGGCGTCTTCATGAAAGTCTTTAAAATGAACTATAACACTCCATCCAAATAGCTACAAATGATCTGTTGGCTCAACTGCAGCGGGCGCGGTGCGGCGTCACCAAACGCACCGAGCGACAATTGACACAAGTGATTTTACTGAATGCAAACACCGCAGTGTTTACTTGGTATTTACACAGCAATGTGCCGTGTCCAGAAATATAAAACGTAATCAAATAGGGTTAACGGTGGAAATTGATTGATGAGACTGAGCCACGGCGTGACGGTGACGGTGATGGCAGGAATTCGCGGCCGACTTTGAGGGTTGTCTGT
Source organism: Blastobasis lacticolella (assembly GCA_905147135.1). Classification (NCBI taxonomy): domain Eukaryota; kingdom Metazoa; phylum Arthropoda; class Insecta; order Lepidoptera; family Blastobasidae; genus Blastobasis; species Blastobasis lacticolella. Next base: position 8,190,665 of record LR990039.1, on the reverse strand, counting down.
CGACTGAGGTAAGTGGGTAACAAGGAGATTCGAAAAAAATAAGATTCCAAGTTTCGGGATCAAATCTTGGGCTCACAGTATAGTATAGTGTCAACGCCATAAAACATTTCTCCAACATATATGTAACTATAGTTAGTAGAATATAGAGTTGTAGAGTCCGTGAGAGAGAGAAACTTGGCCGTGATTGACTCTACAGGCTTTTCACAGAGAATTCATTAGGTACTAAGGACTCAAAGCCTGTAGGATTGCTTGGATGGGTCCAACTGCCCTTTTGATCGCCAAGCAACATTGCATGTGTTGTTGTGAACGCGTTTCACCATGGCCATGTAACAGTTTTTCGCTAAGGTTGGTCAATAAAGGCTATAGGTAATGTGTAACTCTAGCCTAGACCATTACTTGGGTACTAAGGTACCTAATGGAGTCGTAAACGGCGCGGTGGCAGCGCCGGTTTGCGTTTCACACGCGCCCGCGAGCCGCCTGCGCCGACCCACTTACGAGTCACCGGTCCCATGGAGTCATGTCATACATAACACCAATTAATTACTTATTAATTTCTAATATTAATATTTATCGACGATTTTAAAAGCGGTAAAGTTTTAAGTAGGTTTACCTAATATTTGCATTCATTTGTCAGCTGTCTTGCCAAAAATTTGCAAATGATTTTTTTGGGGTAATACGTAGTAAGTAGTAGTAGTTTCGTGTGCGGTTTACGTAGCAAATTTTTTAGTTTAGTTACTCGTAGTATATGAAGGTTTCGTTATGAATTCTTGATGGTTATATTGATCGCTCCTACGATCCTACCGCCAGATAAAGTTCAGTCATTTGACGCGACTCATACCAAACATACTCCACGAAGACTACGAAAGCCGAAAAACTGGAACCAGTCCACTGAATCAGCGGTCCACAAAGCCTTATTTATTATACTAACATCGTATTACATATATTATCTAGAAACGTTATAAAAAGCAACAAATTGATAAATTACTAGTGGGACACGGTTAATCCTCGAGAAATGAACACTTTACCCAGGATTATAAGCGGCGCGGGAGGGGGCAGGGGGGCCGTTCCGATGCATTTAATATGCTGTGCCGAGTTGATGATGTATGGCCGCCATTGTGGCCGATAGCCGAGGGCATTTATAAGCACGCGCGCCGCATCCACGGCGCATGAAACTTTAATAAAAACCATAATGGAACATGTAAGTGTAAAGTCGGTTGATAATTAATGGAAAAAAAATTGCGCCCACATTTAATTTATGAGTTTGTTTTATCTTTACCGAATAGTGGTAAGTAATAGACTCGTTCGTGTAATAAAAGTTTTAAAGCACGTTGTAAAGTGCCGGTAACGGATAGTGTCTAGCTTCTTAAGGTCTCATTACACGCACTGCCCACGGGCTTGTTACATTGTAGGAGACCTACTGCGTAATAGTTTATTTGCCGGTCGATTCGTTCATTACCTGTGTTTGAAATTTTTTCAACAGAAAAGTAAATTTCTTCGTTGCAATTACCTTGTATATCTTACTAATATTCTAAATGCGAAAGTTTGAAAGGTGTACCTATGTTTTGATGTTTGCTACTTAAGATTTTGATGAAATTTGGCAGCAATATAGCTTATAGCCCAGGATATTAATCTAGAAATACAATGTGGTTCCCGCGAGAACGGGTTCTTACGGAACGTTTTAACGGTAAACGGTAAACGATATCGTGAGCAAAAGCTAGTAGCTAATAATCATTAATATAGGTAACAAAAAATAACATTTATACCTTATTTTACTGGTTCATACCGCCTCTAGGTAGCGATGTAACTCCCTTCCCCTACAAAAGACATCAACGCGCTCAATATTCCAGACAGTTTTGTAGTCCTGTATCCTGTTAGGTACCTACATAAATGTATGTATTGTAATGTATGTATGATTATTACTTCGAATAAATGTCTATGAATATGATATGGATATTGGCTCATAATATTAGTTCAAATTGTTAGAACGTGTTTCCTTTGTAGAATAGTCTTAAAAATAATAGTGGCACAAGCTAATCTATAGTAGTACCATTTGCACTTACCTTTGTTCACATTGAGGTTACTTAGGTACAAGTAGTACATTGTCGGAAAACCTCCGATAAGGACTAGACTATAGGTATTCAAATGTTCACCAAACTACTGAACCGATTTCCTTACACCCGTATTCAGAACCGTTAGCAAAAGCACAGGGTTCCAACTGACAGTAAGTACAGTCAACAGCATATATCGACCTACCGAAAACCAGTATAAGATGAACTAGCGTATTTAAATATGTGGATAGCAACGATAGCTCCTTTTATACTGTCTGTTTTTATACCTACTTGAGTTGCAATTGTGACTGTGTGGCAAATGGTACCGAGCAAAAAGTGCCGACGACCAAGGCGTCCATCAAAATGAATGCAATTGATTCTATGAAGCCGTATTGAACGCAGTGAGCGCGCTGCAATGTAACTTTACTTAGACAAGTTTTGTATGCGGGTACTTGTTAATGAAATAAAGTTAAGAACCAACTAGATTAGATATGTTTGCTAGTAAAGAAAATCGCATCTAATTTGGTGCTTCCGTTCGGGAGCTACTACAACACAGACGGGCGTTAAACTTGAAATACCCGTATTTTAGCGGCGGGTGTTAAAAGCATTTTCAGTTTTTTTATGTTATCCGGCTGACAAACAGGCATGCGGGCCCCCTGATGGAAAGTGGTCACCGCTGCCTATGGACATCAGCAACACCAGAGGAGTCACCAATGCATTGCCCGCCTCTGAAGAGACCTCTAATATACCTATTGAACGGTCCCATGTCATAGTCCAAAGGAAACACTTTGGCTGGGGGCTCATTCCACATCCGAATCGTACGAGCGAGAAACGTTTTTTCAAACCTTCGCGTGGTGACCAACAGAGGGTCTACGTAGTGGGGATGAGTACCTATAACAATATTTACATAATACATTTACAATTAACGCAAAATAAAGTAGGACTAGACTATACATAATAAACAAAAATTAATGTTACTTAACCTGACTAATATTAAAAGGTAAATTTTTAGCCCCAGGTTTCGGAAAAGTGCCCAGTAGGCTGGCCGCGTTGCCCCGCTGGATAGCGAATCTTATACGCTGACCCAAGTAGAAGCCAGCCTGGTGAATATGTTCTAATTAACTTAGTGATAGAATACTACTACTGCTAATAAAAGTTTTATTTAAATGTTAAAGTGTATTATTCGCGCTCTGCTCTTTGCATAATAATAAGGCTAACTAAACACGTCTGACCACGCAGCTATAAGTGCACCCTCTAAACTGTCAGAACAACCTCGAGATTAATTCATTTTCATCAAAACACTTCTACTATTGTGCCCACCACGTTTTGTAGATCGGAATAATCATTACGAAGTGAAATATGGAATGTTTCTATAACCAAACCGCTGACAATCAAAATATGTTTTTTTTATTAAGTATTATCAAAAGGCCGCGCCGAACGGCGTGCCCGAGAGGAGAACGCACTCGTCACGCCACCTCACATCTGTTAGGTGAAATATTAATAGGATTGGATTCCTGGAGGCTGGAGTGGAGCGAGCGTTAGGCCATAGAGCACGGAGTGACCGCGGCGATATTAATCATGCCAGCGGCCATTGTTGCGGAGTATTGATCGATCAAACACACGTGCAGCGCGCGCGCAGTGACTAATGCGCTGTTTCTCGCGCGATTATAAACAGAGGTGTTAATGTTTACAAGGCGCGGGGAGCCGCCATCAGTCAGCGTCGGGCGAGCGGTCGAGCTCACCTCCAACCAAATTTTTTGTCACATTAATCTTCAAATATCAACCGACATCCACTTGTCGCTCAGGTGTAAACAATGTATCTTGATTTATCGCACCGGTTAACGAATTCGTTTCTCGACCAACAAATTAACGAACTGTCTTACGGGAAGCCGTTATTCTCAACGTAACAAGGACGTACAGTTGTCCGTCACTCCTATTTATAACACTTATTGTTGTAGTACTTGAAAACAATAACCGAAATCTATTGTTGCACTTTTTATGGGCTAGAGGACGTTGTTTTTGTTTGTTAGCGGTTCGCTGTTTAGGCCAGTGTAGGATGCAGCCACCCATGTAGTGCGGTGATGATGCGTCGATAGCGATCGCCACGATACAATCTCATTGTGAGCAGTGATACGGCTAGACGATTGCCGCTTGGCTACAAATGCTACAATGCCCGACAGCCGATCGTATCGAGGTAGGTAGGAGTGATTTTATTGATAGTCGAGGTTGGCTTTCGTTACAACTTATAAAACATGACGCGGTTCTAGGTCGTCTTCGGTTATTACAATGCATAAAATGGTATTAAATTCATGAATCAAGAGCAGTTATTCGAGAAAAAATTCGTTCTTTGTTTTTGAATTATGAACATCCGTTTCTCTCGAGTTATCTAAATTTACTTATAAATAATTGGGGTTTGATGTTTGGCCGATTCATCAGTATATGTTAAGCTAAATAACTGGAAAAGATATTAGACAAACATTAACATAGTTTACTTGATGAACTTTACTGAAGTAAGTAAAGTTTAGTGAACTTTGTACATTATTCGAATCGCCATAATGAAATAGCGCTCGACCAAATTGAGAGGCCATCTTTAATTAGTCAGTCACAATTTGCATTTTCCAGTTGGATCATTAAATTTGAAGGAATGTAAAAAGTCAAAGAGCGCTGTCTATAAAATTCAGCTAAAGCAAAATATTTGAATATTTTCAATCGGGAACCGGTTTTGGGATGTTTTGACCTTTGAAGGACTGTCTTAGTTACAAAATTGGTTACGCATTCTTCTTACATTGATTGGGCTGTAGGTACTCGTCTCTATGAAATGTTCCATCGATTAAATACGTTAGAATATGCTTAATAAGAAATGGACGTACTCTTCTACGGGTAATGAATAATGTGCCGCCTGAATTGATGTGACCAAAGGGCCGTAAGGTAAAGAAAAATAATTCGTTTTATTTGAACAGTTGTCGCGTGCTGGTTGGAACGTCTTACTCAGCTTTAATTACAATGTCACATGCCTAGCCAATATCTACAGTGCCGTAGTGTACATCTACATAAAAAGTAGTGCAATGGATTTTATTTGTTTCGCCATCAGGCATTGCTTCTATTCAGGATCCTCCGCTCGATTCGCATGCGATAGATGAACTCGGCGATGTACGTCACATTTTTTGAGGTAGTCAGTTTCTTATTTAGTCAGACTCGTTCTACGATAGATTCTGATTCCGCTTGATGTCTTTAGATGGCGCTGCCTACCTTTTACATTGCGGTAGCGAAATGTTCCGTGCAATTGCTTTATCGATTCATAATGTGAATTTTTAATATACCCTTTTTGAATGTGGACTTAGACTGGTTTAATTGATAACCCGTTCCTAGTTCACCTACCCTTGGGATCACCCTGGACGTGCTGAGCCCGCAAACGCAAACGCTTGTTCAAACGCAAGTTGCGTTTTTCTAGCAACGCGCATTGGGCCCTCGTCAAACGTTTAAAGGTTTCAGCCACTTACACTGCTAAAATACTTTTGTCATGTGTAGAAACAGATAATTTTGGATTTGTGAATAGACGGAAGGTCACTTATGTTACATTAGACTACGCTTCTCTGATTTTTTGTTGCATTTTCAAAGTCAATAACCAACTATATTACAGTTTGAAGTTTCTATACGACTCCAATTCGGCTTTCACTTTCGTCTTCATTATTCGGCGATCAAAAACAATTCATATTTATTTATAAATCCGAATACTTGAGATAAGTACGCAAAATATTGATGAGACGTGCATAAAATAAATACCGTCACGTGGCACATCGGCACAGCAGTGTATGCCAGATACCTATCTTGTATTTTAACTTTTATACCTATCTAATTCACAAAATCTCGTCCCTCTTTTATTTTTTTTCTCACCTCAACTTTTGTAAATGATCCAACGTTATAGTTAGAGCGCGGGGAAGACGCGAGACGCGCATAAAAGTCCGCGTCACGGGCGCACAAAGGCTCGCCCGCGCGCTACCGTCGTCAGACCCGCCAGTCTTGTTTATTCAATAAACAGCCCAATCCTTGCCCAGCTCTCCACTCGGACGTCCTCTGTCACTTACGACAGCCTTTATTCTTATTTATCACACTTGTTTTTTAATCTCTTTTCGTTGGTTGCGCCGCGACCGCGGCAGCGCCATGGGCGAACGTTTATTGAATTTCACGCTTTTAATATCTTTAGGGAAAGTAATGAGGAATATGATTACAATTGAGTACGGCTTCATAGAGTCTAGCGCAACATCATTTTAGATACTAAAGTATTCTAGTTGTAGCGAAAGTATAATCCGCATTCCGCGAGACGGCCCGGGCGGCACACGGCGCGGCGGCCGGCGGCCGGCGCTTGCAGCCGGTTGTTAACCCGCCCGTGATCGATCCCGCGTCGAGGAAGACGTTGCAGCCGGGCCTTGAAGACCAGTGATACATTCCGCCCATTAATATCAGCATTGAGCTGGTGGCAGCGCCGCAGGGCTCCGCGCTCGCCACAAATAACATATTAGTCTCCAAAGCGGCCGCCGCGGCATTACTCGATATAATATCGAATAAGTTTTTGGTAAACCGGCACGTAACGAATCGCCGCCGATGACAGCCGACGGCCCGGCGACGATTTATCGCGAGCACCCGATTCTACAGTAATCGGATTTGAAGTAACGCGGCCGCGACCGCGCACGGATTACACGCGCCGCCCGGTTTTGTTGCTCGCGCCTGCGCCCGCGCAGCCGTCGCCCGCGCCGCGCACTGCGCGCCGAGCAGTTTAACATTTAGGTATCGATTTAATATGCGAGTAAATATTTTAGATAGGTAAAATTCGCAAATTATTCGATTAAATATGTAACACTACGTTCACGTATTCACAAACGATACTTGGCTAAGTAAAGGTGTGCTCAGTCCTTGTAAATAGTTATTTGCAAGTGAACGCACTACGTTTAATGCGGCTCTATGATTGGTCAGTTTTGCCCGCTACTATTCATTTTGATGGACGCGCTGTGCCTATCGCCACTCAAATACAAGTTAGTCGGAATCCTGTGCGTTGAAATCAGCTTGTGTTAAGGAAAATGAGCACTTTAATAATGTAAATATGTCAACTTACATTACTTAAGAAATATGATCATCATTCACATTGTTCTTTCACTATCAAGAAGGCAACCGAGTCAAAGTCGGCGCGACGGCCAGCGGACGGCGGTTTCGCAGATTGGACTCTACCAACACTCTATACACATAATTTGTTTTTCTACCATTCCAGATTATATTTACTAACCATCTAATTCTGGTACCTAAATATAAGTTATTATAAAATATATTACCAAGAAGACGTGTAGAGACCTCTCAACAAAAATCCGCGTCAGAGTTTCATATAAAATTGTGTACCATTAATTTATTCAAAATTGTCTTATGTAGTAAATAAACACCACTCGTAACAAAATAGTGACTTGCCGCATCAATAACGTTACGTGTTATATTAGAAACCATATAATGTGAATTTCAACGGATACTGTTCCAAATTATACATTTAAATACGTAATTTCACTGAAAATATAAATTTCACCATCACTTACTGCCACAGATTTTAAAAATCATTGACATATTGACATTTCGAAATCTATTATGTGTAATGGTTTTTAGAGATGGGAGAAGTAGAATGAATGAATGAACCGAAGAGTTTTATATCAAATAAAACTCTTTAGAATGAAATGCATTGACTATATTTTATTTGTATGCATTTTATTTGCAAAAAGTATATTTTATTTATGAAAGGTCATGAAAATGGTATACAACCTCTATGGACCACATCAATATGATAAAAAAGTATTTATTCGGCCTACAATAGGCTTATTGAAATTGGTATACAATCTCTTTGAACCGATAAAAAATTTCAATGATATAATCACCTATATTTTGAAAATTTGCTCTCTACGACAGCCTGGCTTTTTTAAAAGAATACATAAAAATACTTTCTGTTGTGATTGGTGATTTTAATTGCAATGACGACTGACGGCTTTTCTTTTTGGATTTCTAAATATACTTTGTGACTTGGTTTGTGATTCTATCTGGAACGACAACTTATGGCGTGCTTACGGCTTTTATACAATGAAATATGTCATTGTTTGTTGGTCTACATTATTTAACTCTCTAAACGCTCTCTAACACTATTTAGTTTAATTTTTATCTATGCGTACATATTATATCTATCTGTCAAATACAAAGTTAATGTGATTGATATTGTGATGTTTTATGAAAGTAAAAAGTTTTTATCTATCTATTTAGACCAAAAACCTTTAGCTCAAAATATTAATTACTTAATATCTATATAAATTAATTTTTTTTCAGTAGTAATATAAAAATCAGAGTGAAATAAAACAAATAACAATTATAAACGAGTTCTACACGAGCTAAGAGGTTTAGGTTAATGGGCTCCTTTTTCCGCACTTGAACTCAAACTTGGTCCTAAAAGCTAAGAATACTTAGTTTTTATTTCGGTACTTTATCGATCTAATTAAATTGAAATAAATCAGTTCACTTTATTTTCGTTCTTACTTCACTAATCATTCATTCGGTGATGCCCCAACCCTGTAAATGGTCTTTGGTTGCTAGTACGCCATATTTGTTTACAAAATAAGACAGACTACCTTGAATTAGGAATATCTACTTATATTATGCAGCAGACAATATTTATGAAAAAGTATAATTTTTTTGTTTATGTTATTATTCCATATTACAATTTTTTTCTAATGTAATTTTAATTTATATTTTATGTACGTTTTTATAATTGTTCTTTTTGTAGCTAACTATTGTGTCGTGATGTCTATGTGCAATAAATGTTTTTTTTTTCCATAAACCACATTTAAAAATAATACAATAATTATAATTCATGATAACTGCACTACTTATCACAAATGCAAAAGACTAATATAATAACTGAGGTAAACAATTCCTATAAGCGGAGCGAGGTTGACCAAGGTCTTCCGTTAGGGGCAGGAGACTAGTTGAACAGTCTCGGCACCCCGTGACGCTATAAGTATTATTAATTTCTACAAACATTTTGCTATTTCTGCATATAATTTTTATTGGCTAGAGAGCAAGCGGGTCAGCTGATGGTACATGATCACAGCCGCCCATAGACACCGAAACGGCGCACCGCAAGCCCCTGAAATTGAATTGTGGCGCACTGAAAACCAGCGCCATAGCGTCAGCCATTAGTCAGCAATGCTGAGTTCAGCCCATTGCACTTCTCCATGGCGCGGCTAATAAAAACTTGTATTTTGTTTAAATATTTGATATTGTCTTTCTCTTTTTATGTTTTTTACTTTTTGTGCCTTGAAAATAAGTAAACAATAAGCAAGCAGAACCCGGGGTGTCACGAATGAGGGACTTTGAGGTAGGTGTAGGCTTCTTCAAATTTTCAACTTTGGAAACACTGCTTTAGGAAGCTTCTTCCATGGTCGTATGAGATGAGAGTATCGTGGAAATCGTGAGCTAGTCGATCACCATTCATCCAGGGCCTCTAGTCCGCTAAATAACTTGCGTTTGATTGAATTGTAATTGGATCGCAAAGACAGCTCAACGGCAGTTTTAACTGTAGCAGAATATCAAAAACGCATACAATTGCCATTAAGCTGTAATTGCGAACTAATTATATTTAAATCTCGCTATTAGTAACAGTACCAGAATGCCAAAAACGTATCAAATCAAATTAGCGGATTTGAGGCCCAGGTGGTACGGACGGCATTTTAATTCGCGGTGGTTAGTCGTTGGTGATACTCCAAAGCTAATGCCAGCTTCGAAATTTCACCATATCAGTCCGAACTTCTCCTTTTAAAATTATTATTTTCCAGATTGAACAAACTTATTTCCTTGATACTCTTTCGCGTCTATATTAGTTCCCTCTTTGTTATCATGTTTCAATATGGTTAAGTATAACACATGTGCGTACCCCAACCCCAGGGGGGTTGCGTCCGATGAAGTCTTGAAAACCTTCCCGCTTAATGGCAACAACAAAGAGTGTTTAGGGGGTAGGCTCCTAGCTTTCCATGCGAGTCCCAAGTAACCAACCCGGCCGGCCACGCTCTGGTAAGCATTCACTACCTCCTTCCAACCGTAGTACTCAGGAACCCGGGTGCCCTTACTTTTACGGTGGGTGCAAAAAAAGTATATCATAATGTTTTATTTACGGTAGATACAAATAACTTCCCAAATATATATATTTTTTATTCATATTAAGCTTTTTTCGCGCATTTTATTTTACGGTCAGTGGAAGTCCTTGTCAAAACTGATCGAAAGCGCCCAAACTCAATGGGTTTATCATGTAGGTACAGTTTTGGAGTTCTTATAGCCACGATTTGCCTCGTGAGATCAGCTCGATGGTAATATTACATTGTCACCGAACTCACATACCTAAGTATGCAAAAATTCAGCCTAATCGAAAACCGGGAAGTGACAAAATTTGCAAGATTTTATTACGAACACGCACCAAGACAGGTAAAGTTAAATAAATTGTTGTTTAAAAATCGTGAAACATTTTTCTACAACGTAAAAAATAATCAAATCATTATTTTTAAGACATGATATATTTAAAAACCATAACGTTAGACATAATTATAATTATAATAAGCATTTTCCTATAAATTGTAATAGATAGTAACAAATTATTGTTAATTACATTAAAATTGATCTCCCAGTTTTGTTGACATATTACTAACATACATGTGAACCTGATAAAAGCGTGTTAATAATAAAAGCTTGTAAAAACACATATATATTATGTATAGAAACTGTTATTTCCGCGCCTTTAGTTAATAAATTAAATATTAACTTAAGATTTGTATTCGTGTTAAACACAAAATGTGACTTCATGGAATTGTGTGATTGTCACACACAGGACAGGTAGGTATGACTAGTGACTCATCATCACAGCTCATAACAGTCCACTGCAGGACTAAGGGCCTGTCCCACGAAAGGAGAGGTTACTGCCATAATTTCCACGCTTGGCACGCAGGTTGGAGATCGCAGTGTTATAAATACTAGTATAACAATGGAAAACGCTGCTGCGACATTAGTCGCCTTGTACGACACCTACGAGTGTAAGGAGCTGGTGCTATTCTACTCTGCCGGACACCACATGGCCAACTCTGCCGGACACCACACGGCCAAGACTAGTGACTACTACCTACAACATGTTCTCTGTTCCATTCCAATTGTACTTTAGCAACACTGGTCAGGGAAATTCCTATCCGATTATTATTTGGTCTCAAATATTATCAGGTTGTAGGACTCTGTCAAGCCTGAGGAGTTTGCATGGGTGAGTATCACCGCCAAGCAACAATGTTTGCACTGTTATGTTCCGGTTTGAAGAATAAGATAGCCAGCGCAATAACGGGCATGAGGCATTTCATCTTAGTCCTCACAGTGTTAACGCACCAGCGGTTCTGCATTTTTGTTGCCTGCAACCTAAATGCATTAATCGCATGTTATAGCCGTTAGTTACTGCCTAGCATAAGCTGGGCTGTCTGCTCGTTTATCACTGCGTAGCATAAAAAAAAACGAAACTGTACGTATTATACTCTAGCATAACGTTTTTAGTCATATCGGAATTGGCTATTACGATGCAGCTTAATAACTGTATGCAATACTTACAAGTATTACTTTAACTAATGACCACAATATAAGTCTGAAGCGGAATACCGGCAGGTTATTTTCCTATTCCTACAAATAGTCGGAGAGCAAGAAATACGTCAATTTTACAGAGCTTTCGGCGCTCAATTATCGTGTATTAACTTCAGCAATTCAGTGAAATGTGGTTAATATTTTCCTCTTTCACGAGCGATCGTTGCTCCCAGGGAGCGGATGTTATTATATAGTGAATTACGGTACGATAACCTCCAAATTAAGTATTATTAGCCACTTGTCAATGTCAATGTTGCTGGATATATTTCTTTAGCGTGACATCTTATTTTAGGTTTAGGTTTAAGGAAGTAGGTAATTAAGCTCTGAATTTGAACGTTCAAAGCCTATTCTAACCGATGTTCGTTCGTTAAGCATATATCTATTTTAAATGTAATGTGGACTCAAGATGACATCAAGATGGTGGTTTTTATATGTCATTGGCACTATATCGCAATTTTTGTTTTTTGTTTTTCATACAATAAATGGGTTTAAAGAAAATGGGTACCGAACTTTTTGACAGTAATATCATAGGATAGTCTTTTTTAGTATCATTAGTTTTCAGTCGGTAACCTTTCCAAGGCACTGCTGGACCTCCCATTGAATGCAGTTTATATCATTTATATCATTATGACTCACTGACTTGAGGCCACATTAGGAGAGGAATGTGCCATAATATGCACTCTGGGCAAAAGCAGTTTGGAGATCGCAGTGTATAAAAACAACAATAAACCCTGATACGCTAGGAGGTACCTTAAATCTTTGTGATCATAAGGACAGATTCTCATTAAGACAAATTCATATTACAAGTGAACCAAGACTTTAACCGCCTTTTGCTATACACGTATGTCGGAAGGGTGCAATATTCTTCAGATCCCACACGCCACGGCAGTCCACATAATGTCTCCTAACCGAAAGCTTGATTTCTTTTCTAGGTAGGTACCTATTTACTATTTTTTAATTTCAATTAAAAATCCGTTGATAATATACAAATATATATTTTCCCAAAGTTTGAGGATTTTATTAATAGATGTTATAGGAAACAAACGGGCAAACCATATCATCTGATGGTAAGTACTGCTCACAAGTTAGTATAGACTTCATAGCCGAGTCGCTAATTATAACCTAGGTATTATTAATGAACACTAAAACTACAAATAAATAGCTAAATTCTTCACTCATTCTTTTAATTGACAGATAGCGATAACTTTACCCTTATTATTTCAGGTATCTAGCGTTCATACCAGTTAGCGAAAAACTAAAGATCAGCGAGTCCTTTTAAAGGATTTAATTTTAAATAAATACGTAATATATATGTGAAATATATAAATCAGGTATCTATTAATAACTTAGGTATCTAAGTATGAGTTAGTCCATGTAATGTATATGTACTTAAATAATTCATTTACCTAATTGTGTGCCATCACTCTAGCGAAACAAAAAGTTGTAGCACATCGTTATCAATCTCCAGAGTTCTAAAACTTAACAACTGCCATTACAAGCGCACTTCCAGGAAAACAAACTACAAACAAGTACATAAAAAACAAGTAAGACAAAACACCAATTACCTTCATCTCTACCTTAACGCCCAACACTTTGCCGGCTGTTTGTCGCGCTTTCCACAAAACAAAAAATTAAACAAACACCCAATGTATTTGCTGGCCTCGTCATTCAACTGTCAGATCATTTCCCGAGGCTGGAACCACGGTCCGGGCGGCTACAGGGGCACATCAGTGGCAAGTTGAGGCTGCGCGGACGGCGCGCGCGGGCGACTATACGCGGCGGGTGTATCGGTTGGACTAACTTTTTACGGTGAATTGGGCGGCGCCGGATTCGACCCCTCGACTCGCGAAGACCTCATTGGCGGCAGCAAGCGTAGCAGGCGGGGCCTGACACGCACTCGCTCGGTACGTATAGCCTTGCGCACTTCCTTGCCTATGTAAAGATAAAAGATGCAACCAGCTTCTACGGATTTATGGCCCCGTCGACGCAACCGAGGCGTCTCCAAGCTGCTGCTCGCAACCGACACTCGGCTTGCTAATTGAAAAGCGCAATCGGTGACATAAATGTCGGCCACTTTTTAATTATTGTGAGTAACAATTTATTTTGTGAATATTGGAATTGAATTTTTTATAATGTTAAGTATGTAATTTTTAGGTATGGTTTCGTTGCACCGGTAAGCGTATCATTAGAACATAAATTATTTTACCAGAGCCTTTATCGTGCAAGTAGTTAATGAAGTGGGGCATACACACATATTTTAGGTATCTACCTCATTATCATACCTTATCATAATCGTAAAAAGCAACTATTCTACATACCCACTGAAACAGCCTAGTGAAATTTCTGACCAATTCCATCCATCCCCACCACATATAATTTAAAAATTAAAATTGCAGTAATAACATTTTTTTTCTTCCAATTAAGTGACAGATATGGATTGTGACGGGTAAGTAAAGGAGCTAATCCCTCCAAAAGCATTTAATGGAAAATTGATCTGCTAAGCATCGTAACCTCTCAACGGTTTCACTATGAAAAAGTTATTATCCTCATTAAAAGTCAAGCGCCTAACTCTACAAATCCTAATTCAGTAATTACACACACATTGCGGTCAGAAGGTACGGCTTGGCCGTTTTATATAGGTAACTATTGTGTGACGAACTCGAACGTCGCGGTCAGGGCTGATGACGTCGGTCGGACTAACGTTGTTACATTGGTTGATAATTTTCAACAACAACATTGGTTGATAATTGTCTTTGATAGAGCTACAATTGAATCTACGGCCGAGCTGCCCGAATGTAGGGTTTATAGAGCCGGGCTTAGTAGAGTTAGGAGCTTGGCTTTTCTGTGTTGATGTGATCTGATAACCTTTTCACAGTGAAACCGTTATGATAACAGCTTACGAGGCTTGGCAAACCAATTTTAAATGAAATATTTGTAATAGGACTTCATATTTTTTGTAGTAAGTATGGAATGGATGCCCTAGATAGGTAAGTACTTGTTTTTGCCTTTCTAGCACTTGGTAAGTGCACTATATGTTTAATTTTAATTATGGTGACTTTAAATTATTTCATGATACCAAGGGCTATTATTAGGTACCCATTATTATGGCTTCAACTCTGAAATCGCGTATAAATTATGTGTACAAAAGAATTATGCCAAAATATAAGAAAAGGCTGATTTTTTTGCGTTATCATAGTTTGTGCCATATTAAAAGTTGTTTCTTATTATTTATTTATTTATTTATTGGAGTACCAACAGCTATATAAAACATAATAAGTAATATATTAGAATAAATAAGCCAATTACAGGTCCTCGCTAGTAGCAAATTAGGAGCACATGTATACCTACCTCTTTTTTATTAGTAACATATTTTTTAATTTATGGAGAAATCCTAGCCAGTATGCCAAATTGCAACTTTTTAGCACTCTGGGACTAGCATCTTTTAGATTTAATTTTTTACATAGACTTGCATCCCCCGTACCTACAAAACACAAAATAGACTGCCAGCAGGAAAGCAGTTCGCGACCTCACCAGATTCTATAATTTCACCGCAGCATGTAGTCTCCCTAAGCCGCTCATTACGTTCCCGCCTTTTGCCGCCACAGTAGAACTGAAGCGCAATCAAGGGGGTAGAGAGTAGACACGACGACGCGACGTACGTAATTCGACTTTAATCCGAAACTTGGAGATATTTCACCCTCTACTACAAGTACAGAGAACAAAACAGCATTTCAAGAACAAAATTACATTATCTGCACCCCACACAGTCGTGTTTAGCCGCCATGTGGAATAGGACTTTGGTTTGTCTCCAATTTATTTGAAAACGGACTAGCCTAGTGATTTATATACCTTTTTATCTTTTGAAAGTGACACTCTGACCAAACTAACCTAGATAGTGGGTACGTAAACGAACACAACATACAAAATAAGATGTTTAAATGAAAAATATGTTTTCGTAGCAAACTTTTAGCGCGCTTTTTCTAGGATCAGTCAGCGTCTTTGGTCAAGACTAATCAAACTCGGGTTCACCATGCGTAGTTTAGAAGTTCCTATGGCCACCTTCCGTCTCCATCATCAGATCAGCTCGATGGTATCATCACATTGCATTGCCACCGAACTTAAATGAGTGTGCAAAATTTGAGCTCAATGGGAAAATGGGAAATGGGTCACATTTAACTTGCAAGATTTTATCACGAACACATGGTGACATGTGAATATAAATAAAAGCTTGTAAAATACATGAACTAAGTTATTTATAAATGCCGAATATTCGATGATATAAAATGCCTATTACGTATTTATACGTTACAAATACCCGAGTTCAACGAACATCCATGAATGGTGAGTCAATTTGGTAGCAGGCATATAAGTGGCCAATTTATTTTACTACATAACTAGTAGTATTAATCTGCTACTTCGTTTGCTTCAGCTAAAATATAGCATCGCAAATTTCACGACATGTAATAAGAAATAAGATTACTCGGAGGCTGCTGTGATTCTGGACGGCTAGATTTTGATTTACTTTGACAAGCTTCCGGTCCATTCGTCGCACGCGGAAGATTTCATTCTCTGGTTAGCAGAGGTTATCAAAATATTGGCCAAAATTCTAAAATTCATTTTGTTTGCAACCCCATCTCCTCTGGAATACAACCACGTTCAGTTGCCAAACTATCATAATGGTAGGAACACCAGGAACTTGCCAGGGAAAGAAAGGCAAGACGGACCACTAATGTAAAAACTAATAGCTGTAATATGAACCACGAATGCTCAATTAAAAATATTTAAACTAAATATTAATTGACGTGATTGACTTTTTTTTATTTAGTAATAATATATAAATTGCTTTATTTCTCTCAACATTACAACATAGGTACTTAATACAAGTGACACGCGTAAGATACAATAAGGACTTTATACAGGGATCACTGTCTCGAAGGTCAAGCGGTACTTCACTTCAAGGCAGTTGCTTCAATTATATCAAGCACAAGTCCGATCTTGCATGGAGTACTGCTGCCACCTCTGGGATGGATCAGCCAAATACTAACTGGCTGCTTTGGATTCGGTGGAAAAACGGGCAAAGAGACTAATTTGTGATCCGCAGTTAATTGAGGCTAAGCTGCAGAGCCTCGAGCATCGGCGTAGGGTTGCGCGTTTGTCGGTTTTCTACAGGTTGCACTTCGGAGAGTGTGCGAAGCAGTTGCACGACCTCATTCCGCCGGCCCCTTTCCGCCATCGGGAGACGCGATCCGGGCGAGCGCTTCATCCTTATTTCGTGGATCTTCCAACTATCCGCACGAGCCGCTTTGGCTCGACTTTTATAATGCGTACGGCTAAGGAGTGGAATGCGTTGCCTGCGAGTGTGTTCCCTGATCAATATAATCTGGATGCCTTCAAGGCTAGAGTGAATAGGCTGTTCCTAGACAGGCATGCTCCATCATAGACCGCATCGTCACTTACCACCAGGTGAGGTGGCGGTCAAATGCCTGGCTAGTAAAGTAATAAAAAAAAAAAAAAAAAAAATATCACGGAGAAATAGGACTATATCCAAAATTAATTACCATTTGGACCGTTTTGCCTCCTATGAGGCTAAGCGAACCAATCAGGAGGATTTCGACAATGAAGGTAAAACGATCTTACCATTTTGCAAGTGATGCCTTAACGCCGTTATCGTCCAAGCCTGCTCAAGAGCAATGTGCCATTACTTCGCCTAAGACTTCGCCTGAGTGAACCGCTCACCATTCATCCTATTTCCGCGGAAATAAAAAATCCTTTCTTAGCGTTACAATCTTTTCGGAACAATTAAGCATATTTAGCTTTTATCAAAATTTAAAACAATCTTAAAAGACTTATTTACTATAATAACCGCTATGAAGGCAAAATGGTACCGGTCCATTTTACCTTTTATGTATGAAACACAAAAAAGAACAATATTAAGATCATGCGAATCCACATGCCTTCGTTGTTTAGAGTTTAATCAATAATAATAACCAACTTTGCACCAATACTAGATCATGGTGTCCATAAACCAAACCAAAGTGAAGGTCAACATTGTGTACCTACACGAGGGCGATGGTCTAGTGTACACTGACCGAGTGAGGGAGCATAGCGAACAACTGTTGCCATATGACATCCTGAGATAGCGTTATTAATTTCAACATTATCACAGTGGCTCATTATGCCTTCCTATCCTCTACCGAACTGAATCACTCAAATTTCTTTTAAAATCACGTGCGCTTTGCTAAAATCCTTCAATTTGGTTATCCATAATGTGAGAGAAGATTTGCAGATTTCACTACGTCGATGTACATATCTAATACAAATGGGTACATAAATATTTCGGTTTCGGCAGATTTCCAATGACTTTTTCTTTGCAAAGACGTCGTCGGTGCGAATTCTTTCCGAGCGCTCGCTATTACCGGATGCGGATCAGATTGGCCGGAAGGATCGATTTATGAAGGGACGTTGAATAAATTTGCAAGTCTAATTGGGAAAAATTCTTTTGAATTATTTTTGCCGTTTCAGCGCGCAAGAGCGGCTTTCATCGAGGGAAGTAGGTTGTGCTGGGGGAAGCAACGAGCATCATTGACTCCAAATGTATTTAATACTTATTTAGACTTCGTCATTTACCGTAATAAATGAAAGCGTGTAGGTAAACCCGATGCGTATCTGACCATGACTAGTGCGCGACGTGATAAACTGAGGATTCTAATAATGAGAAAGATAAGTAAAGATATTTATACAAATACGTCCTTACTTTGAACTCATATTTTGTTCTAATCAGAAAAAGCCGCCCATAGGCACCTATCCTATTGGGTTACCGGCTAGAAGTCGCCAATGGGGTATGCTGATAGTAAAGAGTAAGTACATTATCACCATCGGGTGGATATTGCTTTGAAAGCTGACTGTAGATTCTAGCGTTGAGAACGTTGCAGACTGTTTTCGTTCCCCAGCACTCTAGCTTAACTCCAGGTTCATAACACAAACTTGATGTGCAAAAATGCGAAAGTAACTCTGTATGTCTGTTTGTCTGTTACGCTTTCACATATCGTTTTGCACCTTGGGCGATATAACGTATAGTCCACGCGGCGGAGATGCGGGCGAAAAGCTTGTAGGTACCTAGTAAGTACCTACTTACATGTATAAAATGAGTAAATTACATAACATTTTCTTTACAATATGTATAGTACCCATCACACAGACTAATAAATGGCAACAATATGCAAAAGGTATAGGTAGATATTCTATCACATACAGCAGTAGAATACGACGAACAGAAGATTGACAAAGCCATGACGAAGCTATCTATCGGAAACTAAGCTTGCTTATTCCCCTCCACCTAGGATTATGAATCATCACCTGCAGCATCTGCCGCGACTACCGATCGCGGTGATAAACTAAAATGTACCCTCTTTTATTATCAATACATTTGAATCACCCTTTATTGGTAAAATATTTCAATGCATCTAACAGGTGCCCACATTAAAAACAACGTAAGCGTGAGAGATAAAGGATATCTGAAATGCAAGTTACTATGTCTGATAATGTCGGCCTTTTCCAATAAACATTGAAAAACCGCGACCAACGATTTGGGTAAACGTGGGGAAAAGCTTTGATTATGTAAGTATTTATACTCATATATTATTTAAAATACTAACCCGATAATGACAGTTCATAATAGGTTATGAAGCTACTCACATTAAAAATAAAAAAAAACATCAAGATGTCGGTGTTTTTAAGGTGAATGTGAGTGGCCCGCTGGCGCTCTACATCAAATGTTTATGCATATTGCATATGGTTCTCTTCTCACCAAATAAATGTAGCTTGTACTCGTAGGCAAAACAGTAAACAAAATACTGTCATAATTCGGAAAATGGTTTAATTCCATCCCGTATTCCTGGCTCATTCAGCGTGTCATCAGAGGGGCGAGGGGGGCGCGGCTCCCGCGCGGGACAAATTAACAATCAAGCAGAGGCTTGTCCGCTCAAAAACACCACGAGAATTCTGATTGACGATAAGGGATCCCTGTTGGTAATTCCTGTTGGCTTTAGTCAGTTTTACGTATTATTACCAGGTTATTTTCGAGCACAGTTTAAAAAAATATATTTATAGTAGGTAGTAGGTTACCACCCACATACCCACGTTACTCCCCCGGGTGAAGTGGTATCTTCAGAAGATTTCCCCTCTTTAAAAAAAAAAAAAAAAAAGGTACGTTGCGGTGACACGTATGTACATAGATACTCTGGCGAATTGGCGATGGATTCAAAATGGCTTAACATCGCTGAGTCAGTTAAGAGAATACCCAAGACAAGGCGAAGTGGAGGAGAATTAGCAGGAAAATTCGGATCCTGACAGACGCTGGGATTCATCGCTTGGATTATGATTATTGACCCAAATCTGCGCACAGCACTCTCGATCCCGTATTCAACCGCCGTGTTCAACATTGAATAGCATCGGCTTTACACGCAAACACGTAATTAGCATGTAGCATCACTATTATTTAGCCGTGATTCGTGATTCCTGTCCACGCGTACGTGCTACCAACTTTGGTATGCAATACCATGGTCGCAATACCGTTGCCAATGAGGAGTTTTCCAATAGATATTTAAGGTATTCAAGGCGCCCCAACAATTTTGGTAATTGATAATCGCTTGAAATAGGTTCTTAGCAAACAGGATATAAACACTGGGTACGTTGTATTGGATAATATTATATTTGTCAATAGTTTTCAACTATTTTAGAGGTTGTAATAATAATGGAACATAGTGCCAACTTCTATAAATATTTATTTTTACACTTCGTTCAACCTTTAACAGTTATGTTCATATTAATAAACACTTTATTTTCAAGTTTAGTAATACTTGGCTGCATGAAATCACTGCCACTATCATACAGATTTAAAGAAGATTACCAAAATTGTAGGAGCGCCATCTATTGATGCTTTTTGAAACAAACTATCAATACCTACTGGAAAACTCCTCATTAGAACAGCGGAATAGTCCGTCACTACAGACTTTTAAAAAAGGTGTCAAGGACCATTACCTATCTCTGTCTAGTTGTATGTATGTATGTATAGTATTGTATTATTATTGTAAGTTTATATTTTAAGATAATTATGTTTAAGTATTTTAGTATGTATTCTATCTCGCGCACGTCGATCTGCTTTACTTATCACATCTCTCTTCTGTAGGCCTGCTGGAAAATTTTCTTTTAGAAATAAGTAGTACCTGCTGTGTCCGTCTATATGTATGATGTTTCTGTATGTATTTTACTGTGTGCAATGAACTGTTAAATAAATAAATAAAAATAAACAGCGTATCGTACAAGGCGACCTACGCTCATCAATAAGTCCGTCACTACTGAAGTGACAAAGTGGCCAGTTACACACGGGCGCTGACTCTCCTCCAACAACACAACATTGTCCCTCCTGAACGAGTACTATGACCAACATAATTCGACTACGGCCTACCCCCGTACTTGTGCGGACACAATTACCCGCGGCTTCTGTCCGTCCGTTTAAAATCCAATAAAGCGTGAATCACTAGCGATTGTCGTAGTCGCCAGTTTGCGAGGCGCCCGGCAGTAAACGGCGTCATTACCGCTGCGCCTGCGCCATTGTGCCTTGTGGGACTCCGCGCCTAGGCTGGGGACGTCATCGTAATCGCCACCTATTGATACACTTGCGTATCGGAATTCTGGGATTCGCGTGACATCACACAGCTCAGTCACAGAGTAAACCCGTGGTGTAGCTAGAGGTTAAGGGTTAGCGGTGAGCCTACCAAATATGACGTAGGAGTACCAGATATAACAGTTGTGCAGACTCTTCAAGATAATTTTATGTGACCACGCAGGTCAGTCACAGACCACGGCGTATTTGAGGCGATAAACGGGAAGCGTTTAGAGCTGACCGCACTCAATATACAGGAGAAGTATCGGATATAACAAACAGTTTGCAAAGCAGACTCTCGTAAGATATTAAATATAAAAAAGGTGGTACGATGACGAGCTGATCGAACGAGCGATAAAATCGTTAACATCAATTTAATTTCCAATAACATTTCGATAATTACAGTGCAGCCACCCAAAGTTTTGAACCATTAATATCTTTATACTCGTATAGAGGCTGGTCGTAAAATTGAATAATATGGACCAGCGAGTAGGTAGGTGCCTATAGTATTTGCGAGTTGCATCGCCGCTGCGTCGCCAAATTGCGGTGCCGACATTTGGCGCGGGAAATTGATGCGTTTGATCATTCTTTTGTGCGCCTTAAGACAATTAGGACAACGAGATTACACGGAGCGCGCGCGCGCACCCGACCGCGCGAATGCGATTAGAGACCCCCCTCGCCTCGCGCCCCGCTGCCGCTGGCCCCCATTTTTTGATCTGTAACAGGATTTCAGCCCGCGCACTGTTGTCGGCTGTGTTGTCCGTGTGCCGCTAAAATCACAAAACAATTGGACGCGGCGTATTAATTTTTTTTGTGATGATTTTTACAGATATTCAAGTGATGGACGTCACGCGCCGGTAGGAGCTTTTTACCCACTATGTAGGTATATACAAGTATTTCAGCATTTATCAGAATAAATACTGGTGAACTGTCTGACGGATGTCAAAAAGTGTAGCTCTATCCACATAATTTTATATGAAATATTTCCGTCAAATCGCCAAGTATTTCTATTTCTATCAGTGCACACTAACATATTGTAATCTAAATTAAAAGACCTAAGATATTTCATTAGCAATATATGGAATAACCGGCCAACGCAGACCACCTGCAGATCATCATTTAAGGTTAAAAAGTTAAATACTGGCAAGAGAGAAATAAATATTTTATATATGTGTATACAGTATGGCCCTCCAGTCGCATTGCTCCCGAGAGACTTGTTACAGTGTAACTAGTATTTTATTTGTTAGCATCCGTAATTGATATCCCAAGAGACAAGAGGGTGAGTTACCGCGTGGCAAGTGTAGCACCGTCAATATTATCGCTATTTACATTTTACTTACAAAAGCGACACGACTATGAACAACGAAGGATGAATGGTCTACTACTACACGTATTTAGCAATAGGTATCGAGTATCAACTGTGCATTAGAAATCATTCATTCATTGTTCGTCAGAATACCTATTGATACTTGCAACGAATTTGTCCTTAATCACAAAAGCTAAGCCTCGTGTCACGATGCCTCTCAAAGCAAGCTCTCACCAAAGAAATTATCCTCTCAGACTATCATTACGCGTGATCGTCGACGCAGGGTCTAATCATTCAGAGCTCTCAGTGGTCATTGACAAAAGCCACGCGTCACATTTTCGGATTTGGAATGATTTTTGCGCCCCCATTGGCCCACGGCGATCATGTCATTCTTTCACCATTGAGCGAATGAGTAAGTGAATGATTTGCGTGAGACCTACATTAAAAACGCAACGGTTGCTCGCTCCACTGGTTGCGAATATCAGCCCTTCGGTGTTTTGAAAGAACCATTTTGGACCCTACTGTAAAAGAATACGGAATCACTTGGAGCACGCGCACGTAATTTCTGTTCATATCTACTATTTAACTTCACAATGCAATATTAGTGCTGCAGTAAAAGCGCCGTTCCATCAGAGTAAACAATAGACACGATTTATTTACGAGATCTGTGTTTATGAGCACTTATATTGAATCTTTATAAAAAAATAATACTGGAAAATAGAGCATAACATAACAAATCCTAAGCAATATAAAGAGGATTTTAGAGATACACTTATTTCTACAGGATATTTCAATTGGAGATTCGATGGAGACCTCTGTCTAAATAGTTTAAAAGTATTGCTCTTCAACCATTCTTCGCTGCGCAAGGCTACTTCAGTAATCAAGTCCGAATTTAATCTACATCGAAACATGGCTTAACCTGATGTGCAAACACCTTATAAAAGTTAGCTCCATTTTGAAGCTAACTACATGCATCGGCTCGACATAAACCATCAACAGTAAGCGCCAATCTGTATCACAGACAACTGGCACATAGCCGACGGATAGAGGAAGCGTATCGATCAGCGGCCCAGCATTCCGGTCACGCGTCGCCAGTCTCTGATACTGAAATAAACAGCGGGAAAAACGCTACAGCCCGCCCGGGGAGGGAGGGGGCGGCAGATTGAATTACCTGCCCCCGTGGGCTGCAAACAGTTCGTTACGGCCCCGTAAGACGTATAACGAACTCACTGCGACCCGGGAGGATTTTACACTTACTTTTGTTTGCTTTACTGAGCAATACTTACACGTTGTAGCTGTTTGTTATTTGCATTAAAATATTTTTGTAAATGTTTGACATTTAACCTGACATTGGTGTCTGAATTATTCGAAATCCATTTCAGACTGCAAAATGCGACGCGAAATAGACGACTCCCTCCAGCAAGTAGCGAAGTAGGTATCGCAACATATTGCGCGGTGAAGCAACGCTATGTAAAGCGGCAAATGAATTGTAATATTGTGGCCTGCAGTGGCGGCGGGCGCGCCCGGCCCGCGCTGTATAAATTTGAATAACACGCGGCGTAATGAGGCGCCAACCCGCCCGCCGCTGCTGATGAGCGGGAATCGAAGCTCCGACTAACTAAACAATTGTCATTCATTCAGTCGTAAAGCGCATTCCGTATTAGAATAATTCCCTTTGTTGGTTTTCGTTTTGACGGTCCGCCATTGAAATTGGGGCGGCGAAGGATTACGTTTCGGCAATAATTTCGTACCTCTCTACCATCAGGTTGCCGGTGGTCGCGAAATAAGCATTTGAATATGGAGTTTCTTAAACCGTTCCCACAACTCGCCACTTCGACTGCAGAAACGGGTTTCGAATGTGGATGCGTAACTCGTGAGATAGCGTCCACGTTGCTTGCAAAGGCTCGTCAGTCTGTTTGGCGTGGTGATAGCTATGCAGATAGTGTCGATGCTGTGGATCTCCGAAATGATTTGCAGGAAAGCTCACGTAGGGGGGGAGGGTTGTGATAGGGCCACGGGAGGCCCACGCCAGGCCCACGGAAGACCCACGGCAGGCTCGCGGGGGTGTTTACATACGGCGCGATTTATTCGCTCCGAGTCGTAAATAATCTCGCCGACCGCCGACAGATATATGGAGCTTCGTATTTATTGCTATCTGTTCGAGGATGTACGGTCAACCAATTCGGCTGTCTCGAGTGGCTTTAGTGTATTTAAATATGATTACAATGACGGTTGGTGGCTCTTATTTGCCATTTGATCATTATTTACCAAAGTACTATCATATTACCATCTATAGGTAATAATACTTTTGATTTAGTTTCCCAACTAAAGAAGATATACCCGAATAACGAAGTATTTAAAATATATTTTTATTATTTATAAAAACTAAATAAATGCCTACTACCACATCGCCCGATGTGTAGACTCAGAGTGCGCACTGGAAAACGCTAAACAAAAGCAAACATCTGATGATTTTCGATTGAGTTCTAAATGATTGTGAATAATTTGTTAGTGCAGGTAAATCCTTATCCTAGGGGTAAACCCCGGCTAAGCGGCAAGCGGCAAATCTGCCAGCCAGGCTCAGCTCTTCAATTAGGAAAGCACTTTCAGATTTACTGAAACCGGTTTCCCACCATGCCGAAAAGCCGATTCGGCGCAAGGAGACTGCTAGCAGATGAGGCTGGCCTGTGACCCCCAAAATGGTGACCCCCTATCAAATTAGGTTAATCATCATCACAGCCCGTAACAGTCCACTGCAGGACTTAGGGCCTCTCCCACGAAAGGGGAGGGTATTACCATAATCTCCACGCTTTGCAGGCGGGTTGGAGATCGCAGTGTTTAAATAGAACAATGGAAAATGCTGCTGCCCATTTTCCAGACTACGGAGACTCTTGATCTTTTGCCTCGAAAACATTAGTCGCCTTGTACGACACCCATGAGTGTAAAGGGTCGGTGCTATTCTACTCAGCCGGGCACCACACGGTCGAAGTAGGTTAATCAACCTCTGTAAAATTCAAAACTGGTTGTTGTAAATATCTTAAATCAAAATATGCCTAGTTAATTTTTTGCATACTGTACAGCTCAGCCTACACACATCGTTTCTGAATGAGCGAGGTTTTTTCGCGCGGCAGCACCGTCCGCCCGCATTAAACCACTTCATTGTAATACTTAGGTATTTAGTAGTTGGCCCACGTATAAATTGGCTGTAATGAAAGGGAGTTTCTTCGCAACATCCGACTACATTTTAAGCTCTTATCAACGCCCGGCTGCCTGAGTTATGACTACAGAAACATATACAATCGAAACGAGCACTTTTTGCCGTATTCTCGCAATCAAATATTGATTTACAGTCACTCGCGTTATTAAAATCCTTTTAGTTCTGCCCCGGGCCGAGGCGGGCGTTTAGTAGCCTTTGCCGCTCAGACTGCTGCCATGGTGTGGTAGCCTGAGCTCACTCTCAGGCATCTGCATTACCTACGAGATATCAAATTTATAGTAAGTGTAAGTTGCTTACTTTTTTAAACCAAACAAAGTTAATACTACTAGGCGTTTTGAGGCCTCTGTGTTGGGGTTGTTCAAAAGTCTACCGGTAGGTACTTCTAAGGCTGGAAAGCATTTGAGCTCTCTTCGTAAATTGGTTTTCTTATATTTTTCGTGTTATTTTCTAAAGGAGACTGTTGGCATCACTGTTTTTACATAACGTCACGTCACATGATAGGTAGGTACCACATCATTCCTATAGAAACCATTTCCAATATCTTCAATTTGGTCTCGGGCCTTTCCCTTCCGACCATTCCGCTACGTGTAGCGGGTTTTCCTATCTCTTTCTACACCTTAAATTGAAAATAGAAAATATCCCTAACATTTAGGAATTCATAAGTTAAGCTGATTCTGTAACCTTCTTTCGATTTAGAAGTACTGACTAAGTACCAAAAGGACAATCCAGTTATCATCGCGAAATTGAGATTTTGTTGGGTCTTTTCATCGTCTTTTCATATCCTTGGTTATATTCAAGTAGACAGCTCGTCTAATACAAATAACATACATTTACTGCTCCAGCGTGCCAAATGAGCCTTGTAGTTCTGGCGATTTTACGAATGTCTAGCATAGCAGATTTCAAAAATAACGATAATTATATTGTTGTGTTAGATGTGCAGTTTGAGGATGTGGTTCACGCCAGTTCATAACGATAATGTTAGTTTTAAGTAGAACAAAAGAGTAATCGTAGTAAATTTAAGAAACGAATCTATTATATGCTTTTATTTTTTCCCTTGTGCACTTTTGGAGTCGGTTAGTGAATTTTGTTTATATGTATCATAATTCGGCTATTATCTACACAATTTACAGCTCAAACTAAGCTTTACCGCTAACCCTAAATCCTTACAAGAACCCTGAGCACAAGCCAACATAACCCCACACCGCGTCCGGCGGTCGTTCGCAAAAAAGTAAAGTTTCGCGTTGTCGCTTGCCGGCGTGTCAGATCGGTATCGAGATAAATCATGCTTATTGGTAACGAAGCGTGGCGCGGCGCGTGCGAGCCTGATCCCCCCCCCCTTCCCCCTCCCCCTTTCCCCTACTCACCTCGCCGTACCTGCGCCGTACCTCTATCGTAAGGCTACGCCTCACGAATGAAGAAGAAATTGATGCTGTAATAATAAGTGCCTAACATACATTAAATTAGGTAGGTACCTACTTCATTCTGCAATCCCAATTCTCGTAACTTAGGCGTCTTAACCCCACCGCTGCAACTTCCTTTTCAGACAGAAAAACATCGTACTTTAACGAAATTATTTAATCCAATCAGCTCATGTCCGTTTTTGTTCAAGAGTGAGTTCATAAGGAATCCAGTGGCAACAAAGTTTCCTAACTTTTAAATGACGAAATAAGATTTTTTAATTTGGCTCATCCTCAAATATCCTCGAATCTCCTCATGGTGATACGCCAGTTTTTATCAATTAGTTGTCTGGGGGAGCAACATTTTACTCAGTGATCGCAGTTGAGGGCCGACCTTTACGAATTTCATAATGGAGAGAAATAAACACGACCACGATAAAATTCTGCGTACAACGCCTTATGGTGCTCAAATAAGGTGCTTCCCTCCCAAAAGCATTTTGAAGACGAGCAGTGCAGTCTTGCGAGGACAGTGAACTACTATAATCATAAAAACACATTGCCCTAAAATCTTTTCGCGTTAATTAAATTTTTGCTAAGGGCGACGAACTTAAACTTCTAATTAAAACAATTAAAACGCGATTTTAGGAAAATAATTTTGGAGAAATAAATTATTCGAAATTTAAACATTTATGAGCGGCCAGGAGCGCTGATCTTTCAGTGTGCTCTATGTACAATGTTTCTCTCTTTATGCAACGGCATCACCAGCAATAACGAACCCCATTATTAAGCTGACGTCTTCACTGACTGCCGAATCAAAACAAGCAATTTGCACAACGCCGCGGACACACAAGTGGTGCAATCAAGTAATAAATTTCATTAGTACGCACCGAGGGTGGGGGCGGGAGGGGAGACGGGGGTGCGCGCTATTTATCGAATTAGACATGTGTAATCACCGTTCAGCAGTGTAGTGCGGGGCACCCTCAGAGTTGCAACCTCGGCGTTTTCGCTTTGTCACAATTACCGCGCAGCCGACGACAAAAACTGTCCACTAATCTTTAATCTTTCCGGTAGACGGATTTCGCTCCGGTGTCGGTCCTAAGTGACGTGCATGTTATTTTGTTGAGATTTATTTTATGGCGATATTTTTGGCAAAATATCGAACTACTGAGAATAAAGGATAATTGTTTAATCATTTTGGTGTTCTAATTCGGCAACATATTATGCGAAAGCATCGTCGGTGGCGTAATGGCCAGCGGGTCAAACTCTAAACCGAGATCGAGGTAACGAGTTCGATTCCCAGTGCCGCCGCCATGTACTAATGACTTTTTCTGAGTTATGTAGGCACTGTTGACGACAAGTCGACGTGGCAATCGCGGTGTGAGGTACGCGCGGAAGGGGGCCCTATCTCTAGCAACTTACCTTACCATACGAGTGTGAAAGAGACAGGTAGCTTTCAAAAATAAGGCCCCAGGTGCCTAATCGATGTTGATATTTCTTTTTACCGTATGTCCAATCATCCTCCTCATATTGTAACATAGCTCACATAAATAAGACAGCCCATGTTAACACGAACTCACGGAAGAGCAGGAAGTCAGACCCCATATAATACGTTCCAGGACTTGTCTTTTTCAAGGCAAAGCAAACAATATTGAACCACTTCCCGGTAATCAATTGAATTGAAATTGTGCCTACACAATGAGCTGATTTGAGGATGGTGATGGAAGGTGGCCAGTTATGATTAGTCCTAGAAGGTAGCTAGTTAGCTAGGCTCCGACGGTAGAGCTGAAAGGTAGCCAGAAGTTCCAAGTGGGTTAGTCTCATATATTATGCATTCTTCCCATCGAAGAGCGATCCAGTGATTATTTTCTATTTCTAAGGCCACGACTTTCCTGACCTGGCGACCTGCTCTATAGTCGCCTACCAAAAAAATATCGATATCGATTATGTACCTGGCCCTTGATGTGTTTCATCAGTATAAAATTCTCACGTCGACCTGTCGCGGACGTAAGCTATGTCACAATATTATTATGAGGAAGAAGATTCGGACAAGTGGTAAAAAGATATATCGACATCGATTATCGAGAAACGCGCATCACTAGAAAATTGCCATATCAACATGTAGCGGACAGTACATTATTTGGTAACTAACCGATGCTCTCACGGTGA
Organism: Blastobasis lacticolella; assembly: GCA_905147135.1. Lineage (NCBI taxonomy): Eukaryota > Metazoa > Arthropoda > Insecta > Lepidoptera > Blastobasidae > Blastobasis > Blastobasis lacticolella. Next base: position 8,161,186 of record LR990039.1, on the reverse strand, counting down.
AGGAATAAGTACATAGTGAGGAATATTGCACATTTAGGTGATCGAATCTGTAACCATGATCCAATCTGGTCAGGTCCTGGTAACCGTACTCTGCTGTAATTGCTTGGTCCACTAATGTGATCTACCTGGTTCTAACGATCGAGATTGCAACCGGGGTATTGACGCTGGTGGTTGTTGTGACTTGTAAATTGGAATAGGGTTGGCTTAGTGATTAAGAGGCGTACATCGCACAGGTGGCGCCAACGGACGCCAAAATTATTCTATTTTGCGATAACAATCTATATAATATTAGAAATAGATCATAGTTATTCGATTCAATAAAAGAAACTATCTACAGGTATTTATTTACATAGACAGTTTAAATATAAATAGAAAGTCGTTTGAGTTAAATATGGACGTGAATTAGTAAATTCCGATATTTATTAGGTAAAACTCACTGTATTCTGTACAAATAGTACTTACGGACGAACAAATATAAGGCGACATAGGGTTTCTATGCAAAACGGCGCTTTCAGTTAAAGACTCCGTTTAGGCCTAATGTTAGTCCGGCTGTATTAGATACCTACGTAAATGAGTGCATCCTGTTAAAAAATCTGTGCTTTGTTCACTTGTACAAAACCGACCTACCACAAGTTACAATTAAAGACGGCAGACGCCCAACGTAGCAAACCAATACTAAACACGAATAGGTATTCACCGTTCATCTCCTTACTCCACGATACCTCACCCCCATCCACCCTTTGATACAAAGCCGACAATAGGTAGATAATTCCGCGCTTCGGAGGGCCACTTGCCCTCCAACTTGGTAACAGTATTCCGGGTGTGCAAACACAGACATGCGGGCAGAGACGGAGGGTAAAAACACACAAAGATCCAAATCCTTTTGAACTGTAGCGTATTTATGTGGATGTAGGTGCAGAAGACGCAGCGGGCTGAATAATTCCTTTGTGTAAATATTTACAATAATAAAAGAATAAGGTGGAATTGAGAACCTCGTCCTTTTTATAAGTCGGTTAAGAAGGTCGAACTTGCAATTTTGCTGGTGAATACCAAGGAAATGAATTGAATGGAAACTTAGGCACAGAATATTGTCACAAACGTAAACTTAGGAATGAAGGAACTCGTTGATGGAAATTGAAACATGCATTTTCTAGGTCAAACGCGCAATAAATCGAACTGCTTAATTTTGATGGCATTGTATGTCATTGTTTCATTAGGGAGACTCTATTCCGCCATTGGATTCTAATTAGATCCGTCAGGTAGTTTCCACAATTTCACATGGAAGGTAGTAGATATAGCGAACAGCCCACTCCCTCACAGAAAATAAACAGGTACGTACTGGTGCCAATTATGATACATAGGTACTTGCCTACCTAATTTTCGCGGATCTTGGAAATGGTGGAAACAATCCATGGTCAAATCTTCACTTCAATTGGCGACATTCCATTATTAACGACTCTATCCTGATGTTTTCTGATATGGAAAAGGCATTATATTAGAGTTTGATACGTGTTTTGTTTGACAGGGGTTTCATTTAATACATAAATACCAATGGAAGTATTAAACTAACGGTATCGTAAGTTTAGTATCATCATCATATAGCTCATATAGGTTAAACATAGCACGAAATAATTCTGGCGCAATTACCTCCATCGAGAGATTAATATGTGATAGAGGGTGAAGGATAGCAGACCTTCACAGCCATGAGCCTCCGTTATAGAATCTGTAGAAAATAACTAAAGGTCGCCGTTGTCATCATTCACAGGTCATTTTTGGCTGAGGAGTTATAATGCAAAGAAGCTGCAGTAGGCGAGGTAATGAGGGAGTTTCCTAATGTAGTCACAATATAAATCAAAACTAATAAGACAGTGAAAAATTTTTCGAAATCCGTCAATAAATAAGTTAACATATTTATTCTCTAAATTATTACTGCCGCGATCTAGCCGCCAATATGCCGCTACCCATACACTCGTACTCTTTGTGACTGTATCTTCGGAACAATAACTTTAAATTGAAATAAATCAAAGAAAAAGTATTTCAAATTTAAAAAACTAGTTTATCTACACTTATAGCGTAATGTTCCAATTACATATTCGAAAACAGACGATTAAGGGTACACTTTTTTCAGGTTGAATTTTAAAAATTACTAATACAGTATTTCCCATACTATTTTCATTACAACTGTATCGAAATAGTATCTAGTTTATGCAACTGTCATATAAAAGGGGGAATTAAAACATGAGTATCTGTTATACGATATTTTAACATATAAATATGAGAGTAGATAAAGTAGTGTATGCAACTGCATATAATTAGGTATTAAAACATTTAGTTTTAATACCCCCTTTTATTGACAAAAACTTCATTGCCAGTAACTCTCCTAAGCATTATGCGGACACTGATCTTTATCCTCAACTTCAGACACAAAACTAAATAAGAAAATTCCTAAACGAGCGAGCACCACACAAACTATCACGTCGCGCCGTCTCGTCACAAACAAGCCATGTAAATCTGTCACAACATTTACCGTTGCCCCCGGCGGGCGCTCGCTCGGTCGCCCCCGACGAGCGGGGCGTAGTTATAATTCTGTTAAAATGGTAGGCGTGTTGGTTCGCAGGAAGGAAGCGATCGGCTGAATTGTGTGGAGGCACGTGCCGCATTGTCGGCGGGCACGCGGCGCGCGGCGCCGGCGCAGATCGCCCGCGCCCTCTAATTGACAACTAATCAGCTTACGATTCATGATGCCCAGCGTTACGTTATGAGCGCGTGGTAAAAAGTTAGTGTAAATAATTTTGTGAGCTCCACGCGGCCGTTTGTGGGGGTAGGCACCGTCGAACATTATCAGGCTACCAGACAGGGGTTGTATGCAAATCGACGCGTTTTGTTAGCCACTGCGTAGCCTGTTTATTGGCTGTACGAAAACATAAGGAAATAACTTTTAAAATAAAACTGTGATTTACATGATTTTACGCATCTTTTACATGGTTATTATAATCTCGTAAGATTTTAACAGAAGTTTCATCGCACATTTGTACTTTTATTACAACTTATATCGACGAATCAAAATTTGAGAGCTCGCTGCGCTCGCTCCTTCTGTGATTGATATTTTCCATTTAGAGAGAAACAGCAATTCAGGTAAATCGTTGCCGTGAACGTGAACTAAAAGGATTTATAAAAATTTCTACGATTAATGGACACATCTTTACGTACAAAGGCGGTTTTATAGTTAATAGCGATATTTTCCAGACAACCATTTACATTGATATGGAAGAAGTCGAAATACGAAAAACTAGTAGGCAATGTATATTTCAGATTTGATATTATTATTATTTTAATAAATGAATATGTCAAAGACCTAAATAATGAAGAACTAAGAAGCTAGAAGAGAAGCTAGGTTAGAAGTGGATGGAGAAGATATTGATTCAGTGGATCTAGCTTGTTTATTATTAATTTTGTTTTATTTATCTGGGCTAATTAGTTTCTTTCCAGGCTAGGCAAGATTTAGAAATTATACGACACATCGAAAACGTTTGGAAATGCTGACGGTCCCAGAAATCTCTCATGAAAGGTAATCTTCCTCTATGATTAAAAAAGAAATTGATGGGTGGATGTATGTATTCTCCCCATCCTCACCTACGGTGCTCAAACTTGTCAACAAAGTCCGTACTCGGGGTTTGTCAGCGACCCATGGAGGGCTGTATCATGGGAGTCAAATTGTCGGACAGCAAAGAAACACTGTACTGTAACTTTGGGTGATCCACTGACTCTAAGTAAAAGTACATTTGCTTAATTGAAAGTATATAGAAGAATGATACAAAATACATAGGATACTTTACATCCAATTCAAATGGAACACATTTGATTTATTACCTAGCCAGTGCTATGTTCGCTCATAGAGACAGGCTAAAAGCCTGCGTCCTACTTGCTCCGACCTATCTAAGCCTACAGGCCTACATCCTACTTGCTCCAACCTACTTAACCGCCTAAAGCCCCGGGTACCCTATGGGAGCACCAAGCTAACCCGAACGCCTACTTAACTTAGAACCCGTCCTAACATAAGGCCACCGAAACCTACCTGTCTTAGAGTCCGTCCTAACCTAAGGCCTGCCCGAGCACACATGCTACCAAAAGTGAAATCGCCGATGTTGGTAAAAAAAACTGCAAGCCTGAAGCGGGACTGGGCTCGACATAATTATGTTAAATTAATTAAACATAACGCAAGAAGAACGCGGGACGAGTTGGACTTATGATTGGCTGCGATCAGCATCCGACCGAAAGTCGTGCAAGATGGATAGGGAAGTACAGCCCGGCCGTATGAAAGATTATGAATAATCTACACAACTCCAACTCCTCATCATCTAAAACGAAATATCATTTTTCCAGACTTTCATATGTGAAATTTTTTCGCAATGTATTCTAAATAAGACAATATTTTTTAATTCCAAGACGCTTTACCGACATTTTAACTTAATTCATGTATATGCACTTGCCAGCTCAACTTTCTAGCTCTTCGGGAATTGCCCCACACGATTTATTTTATATAGGTACAAACCTGAACGCTCGTCTATGGAGTTAAAGGATAAACGTTACAGATTTCTTAATTTTCCTCTTATTTCTGTGTAAATGCGTACTATTCAGCTTCCAAGAATTTCGGGACGAACCCTTTTTTAACCGACTTCAAAAAAGGAGGAGGTTTTCAATTCGCCGGAATCTTTTTTAGAGGTTTTAATGAGAAGCCAGTCAGTGAATGAATCGGTGTCGAAATCAAATCGTGTCAAATCTAAAGTCTAAAAGCTAGACAAATAAAACTTTGTATATTTATAAGTCTACAATAAGTACCTATAGCAAAAGTTGAGCTTTCTGGCATTATTTAGCTAAATAATGCCAGAAAGCTCAACTAACTAACTAGTTAGTTAGACTAACTAGCTAGTTAGACCGAAGATATGAGGGTCTGAAAAGTCGACGAAACGCTTCGAGAAACGGTATGTAGTGTCCCCTACTTTTTGCTCGACAACGGGTGATACCTGCTAATCTTACAAGTACAACCACGTGAGCCACATGAGAAATTATCTTTGAAGTAATTCAAGAAAATTTTGATATTTCATATAAAAGTTGACGATGAATCCTTTTATATCATTCTAGTGCTCTAAGGAGGACCGGCAGAAATATATGGACCAACGTCTACCAACGTATGGTCAACGTGGAGCGATATGTCATTGGAAAGGATTTTACATTTTCTACAACTTTTACTATGGCGACAATTCTCGAATCGTTGTGCGAAAAAAGGTCATGGTCAGTACAATTAGTCAAAATAATAGATACAAAATTATGTTTACTTTTTTTTTTTTTGCCATTAAAGCAATATTCATTACAATTTAATTAATTTTAATTGTATGTTATATACAGTATTATATACACTTAAGACTAGATAAAAATGGTACACAAATAAAAAATAAAATTACAAATAAAAAACAGACTCTAAATCGCTGCCTTGCGGAAGTGTCCCCATAAGTCTGGCAGCGTTACCTCTCTGAATTGTCAGACTTATACGCTGACCGAGGTAAGCGCCAGCACGTGGGTCTCCGGTAGACTCAAGTAGCGGGTAGATATCTCATGGAACACCTTTTTGGCGCTAGGGCCCCAAGGTCCCAACGTTTCCACTCCAAACGGCGCAAATAAATAACTCTGACCTAGGGATCCATATTTGCGCCGTTTGAAGTCCTCCGCCGAAGAAGCAGCCGCGCCAGCGTTGGCAGAGGTAGCTCTAATGTGGGATGGGGCCAGCGTGTCTACACAGGTCGCATCCCACACCAGAGGCCGCCCTTGTGACCAAGCAACGAGCGTCATGCCGTCGGGCCTCTTGCTATCATCCTGAGCCAGCCCATTGGGTTCTTGATAGTGGCAAGGGCGTGGCACGACAGCCGACCGGCACTTCATTGGCACGAGAGTCCATGGTGTCCAAGGATATCTACAATACTTCCGCAGTGGCAACGATGCAATTCATTCTCCTTAAGGCCAACTCGCAAGCACACTGAGAGTGAAAGTGTAGCTCCAGTGAGTAAAGTACCCGTATTGGATAATGGAATCGCGTGAAGCCATAATCCCGCCTCCCTTTATGAAACGTCGAGAAGACGAGCTCGATCAGCAGAATTGGCCAAGGTTTCTAAGAGTGTGGAGAAGGCCAATCTGCAGAGTGGCTCGTCCCAAAGCCTTTGTGAGTTAGGGTTGGCGGGAATATCGGCGTTGGGGCAGATGAGGGACCATGCATTCCTGGCCTCCAAAAGGCACGACACCTCGACGCCGCCCAGGGACGGAGAGATAATTTTCGTTGTCAAGGTGAGCGTGCTATGTATGGAGGACAGGAAAGCTGGTAGCGATAGATCAGAAGTTTTACGGATACCCAGACCTCCAAACCGGATGGGCAGAGAAGCCTGGGTCCAGGAACGGGCATCAAAATCACAGTTGAGGATTGATGATAGGGCGGTTTGTATGGAGGCGTCGAGGGAAGAAAGAAGATGGGGGTATTTCCACATGTACAGCGAAGAATGTACATGGCATTTGGAGCAAAAAACAAAAGCGGATTATGGTGATGGCGATATGCGGATGGATTTTTAAGAGCCGGCCATGTAAGCTGTTGAACTTATAAGTTAGGGAATCAATAAAAGGTAAAATCGATTCAGGAAGTATTGGGGAACCTAAAAGGGAAAGAGAATTCTTGTTTTGAATTTTAATGTTTGGTGCCAATAAGTTAAACTGTGCGATTATGTCATTTTTTTCATCTTCCGATTTCAAGTCCGAGATATACAGCTCATATTTACTATAATTTAGTTCTAAACCGATGGTACTGAACTCAGCAATGAGGGAACGAAGATCGTTAAGAAATGTATTTGCATCCCCTCCGAGAGTGCCATCGTCCAGGTACCAAAGGTTTAGTTTTGATTGGAGTGATGATATAAAAGGATAGATAGCGAGAATGAAAATGGCGGGCCCAAGAGGATCGCCTTGCTGACAACCTACTGCAGAATTTATAGGAATACTTTTGAATAATAATTTTGTAGGAGTGCTGTAGCATTGCCAAAGATATTTATAAATAAAAGGGGTTACTTTTTTCACTTCCGTCAGCAAGGCGCCCCTGTCCACAGAGTTAAAAGCGTTTTTAACGTCTACCTTTAGCAACACTTCGCCTCCACTGTGTTCCAGGAAGGTGCGGGTTGCGTGAACAGCAGCTTCGCAGCCGCCTCTGCTGCCGAATCCCAATTGCATTGGACTGAAATGGTCCGTTAAGTTAGGCAACGCGTATCGGCAGCAGATTTTTGTGGCAATACGGCGCCAAGTACACCCCACAGCGATAGGTCATACACCGCCGTCCTTTTTCTTGAGTGCGCAAAGGTTGGCGCCATACAAGACATCCAATATATTGGAACATACCGCACCTGCCAGTATCATATTGACCAGCTTGGTCATGCCCTCCAAGAGTGATCTGCCAGCGTCACCGATTGTACCGCTAATTAGATATTTTAAGTGTTGCGGGGTGAGGCCATCAAGCCCACCCGCCGAACCACTCCTGAAGGACATCACAGCTACAAAAACCGCATCGCTGCTGGTCACCACATGCTGATCCGATAATTCTGGCGCGTCAGGGAGGCGAAGTGTTGGTGAAGGGGCAGGTGTTTACTTTAATTGCCCATAACTATTTTCTCAAAGCGATTCGAGAGGTATCGCCATAGTCAAGGTTGTAGAAAATAAAAAATCCTTTCCATTGACATATCGTTCTATGTTATGGCCATATAGGCCGAATTTTCCAGTACAAAATGAAGTTCACTTTAATTGACCATAACATTGTTTCCACAGCATTCCTAGAGTTGTCGCTGTAGTCAAAGTTGTAGAAAATGAAAAATTCTATACAATGACATATAGGTAGTCGACGTTATTGGTCATATAGGCTACATATACCTAAACATAAATATATACATATATTCAATAAAATTATGACTTTTTAAATGTAAGTACAAAAGCGTTCAACGCGAAAGAAGCCCGGAGAATTTTGAGGACGGCTTAAGGGTTATATGATTTTTGGATGGTTCCGTATCCGTGGAAAAGTAACCCTGTTTACAAGCCTCCGCTGTCTGTCCATCTGTCGGTCACGGGGCAATATATTAGCAACCTGAATAGGTAGACATTTGAAATGTTCGTTAAACGCGTGTTATCATGGCCGTTGTTATAACAACAACAACAAAGTGGACGCAAAAAGTACAGCATTACCTAACTTTTCTCGAAGCATTTCGTCGAATTTTTTAGGATCTCTTATCTTCGACTAGATAAAGCTTAAATTATGAGGATAAAACATACGTAGTTTCATTTGTCTAGCTTTTATAACAAAATTAAAAACGGCCCTCTATTTTGTACTTTCACACTAAGGCTTTTATTACTATATACTAAGGATTATGTACGTCGATTTCGATACTGACTGACTGACTTCTCATCTTATGGTTATCCTCGGCACCTCCCGAAGAGCTAGGGAAGCTGAAATTTAATATGCGGGTTATGGTTTGCACACAAATTACAAGAAAATTAAGAAAATCTGTAACAAAAAAGCTGTTTAACTCCAGCCTCCATAAAAGGGGTGCAGGCCTGTTATAAAATTACCTAAAGAACCTATAGAGCAGTCCAAATCTTACGAAGCTGAGGTATACAGACTAGAATTTGCACACAAATAACAACAAAATAACGAGAGTTTATAGACTCACTCCCGGAATGACAATAGTTCCTAAAAACAGGCGTTGTTGTTGCGGGCTCTAATAAAATAAAACAAAAGAAAATAGTACATTGTCATCGTATTGGCCACCAATGCACGTCGTCTTAGCAAATATTTAGGCACTACATCGAGTCGAGTTGGAAAACACTAAGCCTACTCAACATTCCCAGAGAGTGCGACCGCCGACAATGCGGCGGGTTCAGGCTAGTTCAAGGGCCGTGTCCACTCGACCCACTAACTAACAGATATTGACGTGGCATCAAAGCAGCGCGTCATACACTCTCCATATATCATCCTCAGTTGTCGGTGATGCCAGGCGGCCTTTTCATGTCGCCAGCAACAACGATACCGTCATAGAGTAGGCAGGCGTACAGACAAGGTAGTGCTTTCTGGTAAACACGTATTTTAATTTGTGATTATCAAGTATCAAGAAGCAAAAGGCTTCTTACAAATCTTGATGCGATGCAACGTGATGCCTCGATTGTTCAAAAATTTTAGATATCCGCTCGCTGAGTTCAATGGTAATTTTAAGAAACGAAGTACGTACCTACTTAGGTACCCAGGAATTTTCTAGAAAATTAAGTAATAAATAGCGTACGCTTGCTAATTAATTGAAATTGTAAAGTTATTATTATTAATACAATCGAGCGTATAAAAAATATTATTTCAAGCTATTCTCGCTCGCTCGCGATTGCTCTGTACCTCATGATTTATTTATTTCTTAAATAGATATTTTGTTTGATTTGGAATGGAAAGGACTATTTGGACTGTAGATCCATCGGTATAATTTATTGCAAACGTGAATGTTTGTATCAAGGTATCACTTATAGTCAACTCAATCCAGTGAAGGGAAATGACGCAAAAGTTAGGGGAAAATCATTGTAGATATCAGGTTCATTTACTCCCAATCTCTGGTGATGCGTCTGATAAACTAAATCAAATATTCTTTGCCCCAAGCAATTGTTAAGGCATGAGGACCACCACGCCTCTGCAAGTCACCGTCCGTATACCGGCAAGCGGGCTAGGCATGCCTGCGCGACAAGCTCTCCTCACTCTGCGTCTCTGTCTATTACATCAAACATGAAGAGGACAGAACGATCGCAGCCGCAGAAAAGGAACGGCAGCATGCTAAAGCTACAAAATAAAAACCTCGACTCGATGGTTATCGTTGGAGTAAAAAAAATGCGCGGTATTGATATCTGTCGATTTGGACATCGGCTATCAACTAGATACGAGTCATACGACTATAAGCCTTTGTAGTTGCCTGTATAGGAGTAAATATTGATATCCCATACGGTTTTCTGACTTTATTTCGTTTAGTAAATAGGTTAGATCAATGATTTTGACACAACGTAGAGGTAGATGGGTTTGCACCGCTACCAAGGTGAGATTCTAAAACCCCCAATTGCGGGGATGGGTTATTTACATTTCCTCAAAGAAATAATCACAATTACTAGCTATTTTCAATAACATAGGTAGTGGGTAAAGTAAAAAACGGGAAACGAAAAGCAATACATAAGTAGGTACTCACGGGAAACTGAAATACTGAAAACACCGACTGCGGTTCTTTTTACTCCTACTTAGGTAGCAAGCATTTCACTGCCATCTCACCTGATGTACTATACACTAGTGTATCGTGTCTGGTAAGTGATAATGCGGCCATTAATGGAACTTGCTGTTTAAATACGATACGTTGCAATTATACTATTCACTGTGGCCTTGAATAATCCAGATATTACTGTCTCGGAACGCATTGGCAGGCAAGATGTTCTATTCCCTGAACCTCCTTGTATTTTTATTGGCTTGCATTTGGCCTTATTTCTTACCTGATGGGAAACGACGATGAGGTCGAAGACGTAGCATGCTTGACCAGAATATGCCTATTTGCCCGGGCTGGTCCCCTAGTTTTTTCTAGATCGATCGCCCCCCAATAGCCTGTCGAGCTGACCCTTAGCTACTCGTAAGGCCCTATGTCTCAGCGACGAGTGATCAGTGCCAAAGCGAAGTGTGGTAGCCGTGGCCCATTGGATTCCCAGCCGCGCCCCGCAGCCGCCCTATTTGCATCACTAACGAGGACTAGCCGACACCCGCACCCCCAGGCCACCCCCTGCCACCCTCGCTTCTCGTATAGCTAAATAGTCTGTGACGGTGGTAGATATCGTCTTTACTCGTGACATTGCCGTCTTTTCACGCCTATAGATATTATAGACTAACACTAAATCAAAAATCTTTGCACTGGTCGAAACCAGTTACGAACCATCGGTTTCGTAACGCGGCTGAAAGGATTTCGGAAGTATGCTGTTGAACCTACCCTATGTAATACGAAATCAATAATTTTTATAATAGGTACACAGAAATTGAATTTTAAAAACGTTTATATTTATAACGAATGATATGTTGTATCAAACACGTAGGACGTCATCAATAACCTTTATTATAAAATTATAACATTTCACTCTCCTACCGGTTAAGTGGACTCTGGATGAGCTAGCAACCCACCAAAGGGATGCTTTCAGCCAGTGGCGGCCTTATGCGCTTATTTACACATTCCTAAATTCAGTGACTGAATTCAGAAACAAACAGCGAGAGAGCTTATCGAAGTGGAATTACTCATAGAATAAGGTCTCGATTTTTGTAAAGCGGAGCGACGCGAGACCTAATATAAGTGATACAAAGATGGACCTTATTCTATGAGCAATACATTCCACTTTGATTTGCTCTCACGCTTTTTGTTTCTGAATTCAGTCTCTGAATTTAGGAATGTGTAATAAGCGCATTAGGGGGCAGCGAGCAGGGCAACCGCGCAGGGCCTCACGCAATGCCCGAGTTGAAAATGTTGCCTATGTATTTTAAAACTTCGCCCCCCGCCTTTGCAATAAATGTCAAAAACTCATTGTCAACTTTGAAGCATGCAACTACTTTGGTACCTACTAGTATAACAAAAAGGAAAGTCGCCTCCCGGCCATCGTCCCTCTGTATCTACGTATGTATGTATGTACACTTAGATCTTTTAAACTACGCAACGGATTTAATGATGTTTTCAAGAATAAATAGGATGATTCAAAAGGAAGGTTTAGGTAGGTAAGGTAGGTGTAGGACAAGGGGTAGGACGGCACGCAAAACTTGTCGTAAAGGGCCCACTAGTGTAAAATAAATTGATGGAAACATCAGAAATAATTTTAATAAATAATAATAATCCTAATTATGATCCAGGATGTGCTCTCGAGGGCCCGGGGTCCGCCTTGACCGCGATCTAAGATTCACTCGATAAGTAATTACAACGAAGCGACTGCCATCTGAGCTCCATGACCCTGCTACCAGAGGATCCTGACCAGATTGGATCATGGTTACACATTCAGTCGCCTGAATGTGCAGGTTTCACCACGATGTTTTCCCTCACCGTAAAAGCATCGGTTAGTGTTAAACCAATGTAGATAACTCCGAAAAGAATAATTGGGACATGGCGGCAGTGGACTTCGAATCCAGTACGCTTGCGAGTCGGATACCTCTACGCTTATGATACTCCTCATAACTAATATTTTCAATGCATAGGACAAAGGCCTCGCAAATATCGCCGCCCGAAGCCGCCGGCCCTGCCTTCAGCTACTGTTATTCCCAAACTATTGGTGAGCGTTGCGGTCCAAGGCAGTACACGAAGCCTATAACATTATCCGGGACATGGTAGAGAGTCTAATACGGAGCAGAAAAACGACACAAACATCCGCTGGTATTGTAGCCGACAGGATGAGAATGTTTAATACTCACCTTGCTAACTATCTTGGCGGGGGCCCCGGTCTCCATCCAGCTGCAGGTCCGTGGCGTAGGTATCGACCGTGTCGCCTAGTTATTCTATTGTGACGCCCGCTTATGCAGTGGCATAATCTACGCTCCTTTTAATCTTAGGTGTAATTATAACAAAAAATGCGCAAATCGATGTATGAACAAGCTTACCGTTTGACACACGTTTAGTAGATGCCCAAACAATCATTTTGACTGGCAGTTTTTAACAATATTTCGCTTAGAACAGGAGTGACGTCATCATTGTTTTGTATGGGGTAAGTATTTTTTCTCTGAAACCTATTGAGTAGGGTATAAAGTGAAAGGGGGTGCCGAGCTGATTCCATAAATGTTCATTACATTTAAGCCATTTGTTATATTTTATGTTATTTACTTAAGGGAAACCAACAGCAATGATTACAACATTTATGAGTCGCAAGTGCATAACATTAACGCAGTGAGTGATGATGCTGCAAAGAAATAAATAAAATCATAACCCAAAATGGTACGCTTAGCTTAAACGCAGTAGGTGCACAGACATAACAGACTAAGCACAAATCACAAATATTCCCTGTTTGCTCACTCTACAATGATTATGAATCTAGCTATCCCGTTTTTTCATCTGTTGGAATAAGTTAGGGGAAAATGACGAGCGCAATGTTTTGAACGTTCGACATGTTGCTGGCGCTCCTAAAGAGCTGACGATTCTTTTTTAATATCGGTGAAAATTTTATAATTTCCTAATAGAATTAAATCAAACCATTTTTTGAAGAAGGTATCATTTATGCACATTTATGTGAAAGCGCAAAGAATGGAAATACACCTGGATTATCATTTCATCGGTAAGTAAACATTCGTGGTCGCGGCGATCGGGAATCAATTTTAGAAATTGTGACAAAAATATGCATCGTATATCCATGATCGTAATAGTGTTAATTTGCAATAATTAAAATCATCATCATCATCACAGCCCGTAACAGTCAACTGCAGGACTTAGGGCCTCTCTCACGAAAGGGGAGGTTATTGCCATAATCTCCACGCTTGGCAGGCGGGTTGGAGATAGCAGTGTTTAAATATAACAATGGAAAATGCTGCTGCCCATTTTCCAGACTACGGAGACTCTTGATCTTTTGCCTCGAAAACATTAGTCGCCTTGTACGACACCCATGAGTGTAAGAGGTTGGTGCTATTCTACTCTGCCGGACACCAATTAAATAATTAATTTATATAATAATATAAATAATTAATTTATATAATAATATAAATAATTAATTTATATAATAATATAAATTAATATAGGATAATTAAAATGCTTTACCTTAAACCAACATAAGATATATTTAAAATTATTGGCAAATTGAGCAATATATCGGTATCTAAATAGGTACGAAAATATTTTGATGCTAACAGGGTCGGATTTAGTATTAATTGTATAGAATTTTAATACTCAAATTTTGTAAATAGCCTCCCATAATTATGTTTAGGGTTTTAGGGTTTTATACCATTATCATTTTTAGGGTTTCATACCTAAAATGTACCTAAATGACATTTTAAACGTTCAGACATTTTATGAAACAACTTAAGAGATTAATCGCGTATTTACGTTTATTTACATTTATTTGTGTTTCTAGGTTTCCTAAAGACCAGACATGGTGATATCTGCGTTGCAAATTGGAAGTGTTGCGTTGTAAACATTTTGAAGAACAAGTTTTTTTTATGTTTTACGGCAGACTAACAGGCGGGCCACCTTATGGAAAGTGGTCACCGCCACCTATGGTCATCAGCAACACCAAGGAAGTCACCAATGCGTTGCCCGCCTCTGAAGAGACCTCTAATATACCTCTTGAACGATCCCATGTCATAGTCCAAAGGAAACACTGTGGCTGGGAGCTCATTCCACATCCGAATCGTACGAGCGAGTAACGTTCTTTCGAACCTTCGCATCGTGACCAACAGAGGATCTACGTAGTGAGGATGAGTACCAAGCCCACGGCGGGTGGTGCGATGGCGGAATTGTGCTGTGGGCACCAGATCGAAAAGTTCCTCGGAACACTCCCCATTGTACAGCCGATAGAACACACAAAGTCCCTTCGGTTTGCCAGTGGTTCCAACTTGCGTGTTTGTATGGGATCATCGACAATTCGTACGGCGCGTCTCTGTACGGAGTCCAGAGGATTAAGCAGGTCGGCAGTTTCGCCGGCCCAAAGATGGGAACAATACTCCATATGTGGCCGCACTTGTGCCTTGTACAGCAGCAGGCGCTGCCCTGGGGAGAAGTATCGCTTGGACCGGTTAAGCACTCCAAGCTTTTTCGAAGCCAGTTTTGCCTTGCCTTCCAGGTGACTCCGGAATCGCACGCTATCCGATATGTCGACACCGAGGATTCCAATACTTTTTGAGATGGAAAGGGGTGTTCCTTGAAACTGCGGCACTATGTCAAAGGGATCTTTTTTGGCGAATAAGTAGATGCAAGACCCTTTTGTCCTGGAGCACAATCATTATATGAATTTTTACTTAAAATAAAGGACATAGCATAAGTTGCCCTAAATATATTTTTATTTCATTTTTTTAAAGCGATTCGGACTTAGCGTGGTCTAATTATACCTATAGTAGACCTAGGTATCAAATAAATTGGAAAGTTAGCTACTGGCAAGAAGGTAGCTAACTTTCCAATCTCTGTGCTAGGTATAGGTCCTAACTCTATGATTTCGATCATATCTACTTTGAACATTTTTGATATGTTTTTACCACAGACATACCAGACTCAACGTTCAAAACATTGCGCGTCATTTTCTTTGAGCTTATATGAATAGACGAAAAAACGGGATAGCAAGATTCATAATCATTGTAGAGTGAGCGAACAGGGAATATTTGTGATTTGTGTTTAGTCTGGTATGTCTGTGATCGATACGTTATCCATTTGTACTACAAGAATCTCTCTAGTTGTGTGTAGTATTATCTCCTAATAAGACCAAAGACTACAAATCTGTCTGGTAACATTTTGGTAAGGCAAAGATATTGGACATAGAGCTTTATTTGGATTGGACAGTATAGCGAATACTACACACACGATATATATCGTGATTCACGCAGGATCACGATATTTATCGAGTGTGTAGCCTAGAGTATCACGAATCGTGATACGGATCACAGAATTTCCGAAAATCCAGAAATCTACGATCCGTATCAAGTATCGTGCGATATATATCGAGCGTCTAGTATCTAGTCGATATTTATCACGACATTTCTGTTAAACTGACAGATAAATAACGTAATTTCAAATTTATTTTCATTGTTTGTGTTTATTTTCAAGCTGCTGTGGCCACTATGGACCTGGACAGTTACTATAAAAGTATAAAAAGTCAACAATATCCTCATCCTCATAATTTTACTCATTTTTTTCTGTTCACGCGTCTTTTTAATCCTAATGCTAATACTATAGCAACGCTAGCTTTATTAGTCATTTTGGTAAAAATACGTAAAAATCGTAAATATACACCAGCGACGCGTCAAAAATGCTTTTTTTTAGGCTAGGCATTGGCAACGTAGTCTATTCAGCCATCAAAATGAATGAAAGAATGTACAGACTAATGAAAATATCGACGATTCTTATCGTGTGTGTAGGGTCGACTTGCGATCCAAAATATTACTCGATATGGATCACGATACGTATCACGATATATATCGTGTGTGTAGTATCCGCCTTTGAGTACAAAAACGATTCAAGCGGGAGATCTTCACTGGACATGTGACCCTTTCTAGTTACTGACTAAAGTGACCACAATTTTCAGATTATTAATTTTACCATAAAATTATTAATACCTGATGTCTTGATACACAACACATTAAAATTTTTTTTTTTTAACTTGGCCTGTTGATCATTGAAACGATAAGAAGAAGACCTATATTTCTGTAATTGAATCCTTAACAGAGTGTTTCACATGTAGATGCGAATTAGTGAAACCGCTATTTCGCAGCTACAAGCTAATCAGCTGATAAGGATGACACATCACATGCGATACGCTGCCATACAACTGACAGTTATAATTAAGTTTTTACATAGTTTCGTACTCTCGCTCGCGTCTTGGTGGACTGTGGGTGTAAATAAATAAAATATTTACAAAATTAAAAACTTATTCAAAACATAAAATAATATAAGCTTTTTATGTAAAATATATTATTTACATTTGGAGTCGATAGAGAGCCTCCCGACTGGGGCAAACCTCCTGTATAGACCTCCCCCTTATGGTAACAAGATAAAGTAAGGGTTCAACTCAGTGGCGTTACTGTCATACAAGCCCAAAAGCCCGGCTTGCCTTATAAAAATAATTATCGATAAAAAATCAAAGATAATGCGAGCGCGAACTATTTAAAGTTCGCGCTCCTAATTCTTTTCAAACTGCCGCGCCGCACAGCAGCGCCATCGTGCGCCTAGGTTACGAAACACGATCCGAACGCACACGCAAGTTGAGGAAATTGAGACTCGGTCAGTCATCTCGCTCGCACGCGCTGGCTTGTAAGCGGGCTTTGATT
The DNA here is from genome assembly GCA_905147135.1 of Blastobasis lacticolella. Lineage (NCBI taxonomy): Eukaryota > Metazoa > Arthropoda > Insecta > Lepidoptera > Blastobasidae > Blastobasis > Blastobasis lacticolella. The sequence goes on along the minus strand of LR990039.1, from coordinate 8,144,121 downwards.
CCGGCCGGTATGTCTCTTTCTTACATATGAAAACTGTCCTATAATGAGATATAACTATACGTTTGTTTATATAGTAAATTGTACGAGACTTTAAGCCCTGCATGCGTATGAAGTTGTACACGGACCTTTGAAAATGGCAACTTCGCGCATGCGCAGTAGGTACGTTTGTTGAATGCTGTAATACGTACCAACTTCACTATTGTTTTGTTTGAGCCGTTTGGGCGGATAAGTAATTAGTTTTTTGTTGTGTTAGTGTTGTGTTTTGTAGTAAAAGTTATTTAATTAGATTGATCAACAATAGACGAAGTAAAGTCCCTTGTGATGGTTTAAAATGTGCACAAGTTTTGATTTGCATGGAAAAGGTAAAGTTTTTAATCATTTCTCAGAAAATAACAAATTATTTCCTTTATGTATTCCTATTATACCTATTTCTCAGATTAGTAAATCGCTTATAAGACAATTTCATAGATCGGTGTACCAAACTCATTGAATTGTTGGTTGTCTCTCTCACAAGTTATATTGCTGGTATAAAACTGAAGAGTGATAAGTGAGGATTGATCAGTAATGTGGCAAGGGGATGGATTTATTTTTAATAACCGTAAAAACTACACAAACTTCATCTCTCGGCTTGCCTTACTCTGAACCCCTAGGCACGCCACTGGTTCAACTATAATTAGGGGTAAGGGGGAGGGTACCAACTCCAAAAGTAAATGATAAATAGATACAATGTCATCATCATCACTAATATTTAAGAGTATGACTCTTGTCGATGGAGCAATCGCCACTTTTCTCTCCTATTTGTCAACCTCTTCATCTCTTTATAATCTCCGGCGCTTACTTTTTCCTTCACGTCCTTCCAATATTCAAATCTTGGCCTTCCTCTTCCTCTCTATCCCTCAACTGTGCCTTCTATTATCACTCTTAAAACAATTGTCATGTCTTATTACATGTCCTAGCATTTTCCAACTTCTGTTCTCAAAAACTTTCAGTAAATGTCGCTTCTCCTTCACTAAATTCAACACTTCTTTGTTTGTCTATATTTGTATTTTATGTAATTAATTAAAAAGTTTATGTTTTACACTTTTAGTCGATTTTTATTTATGTTTCACTTAGTCATTTTCAGTGGTAATATGCATAATAAAATTCCCGTCAAAATAATATATAAAAGATAGTTTCATACTCATGCACGAACAAATAAAATTATGATTTCATCCCCTAATACTCTAATCTTGTGAACGTCTTTTCCAATTCATCAGATCCTGTCCTGATTAAAACGGACAATATCACGAGAATACCTATTAAGCACCATATCAGTCCTAGATACTAATAAGTAGTTACTGTCGACATATCGTAGAATTATCCCCTAACTCGAGTTCTGTGACTTCATCATCAGCTCAGCAGCATGCTGCATGAGACAACGACTGTCAAAAGCAAAGACCTGAGTAACACCTGAACAATGTTTGTTACGCATCATAACTTACTCAGGTGTTTACTTTTGACAGTCGTCTTAAAAACGGCTCATTATAGGCATATTGTTTGCCTGAAAAAACAGCTTCTCAAAAATTTACATAAATGGCGCACTCTAAGGACTCAAAAATTATTACAATCTTTCGACTATAAAAGGCCATATTTGTAGTTGTATGGCTAATTATATGTATGACTGTCATCATTCATTGCCTCAGAACAAATTAAACCGCGTTAAAACGTTAGTAATTGTTTAATATTTGTTAAAATGCTACTTAATCTAAAGTTCATTTATTTATTTAAGTTTCATGGATGATGACCTACACAGATGGAGATTAAGTTACACAGCTATATCTTCCAGTCAACTTATATACGTCGATATACAAAACCGTTAAATTAATAGATCTGGAATAAAATTGCATCGATATAAAGATCAATACGAGATTATAATAATGTCGTCCGTCGTTAGAGCGCGCCATCTATAGGAATTTTTAGAAAGCAAGCTTTGAAAACGGCTCGATGCCTATGATTTTTTAGGCTTGCCTTCGATTTTCCAGGGATTCCATTATCAGATCCTGATCTCATGATAACAACTCGGTAGTCCCATACTCAACAAAAAAATTGTGAATCTGCTGCTATACAAAAAAGGGACCTCCACATTTTTAGAGCTTTTTGAAGTCGGTTAATAAAAATAATAGCGTTTACATATCACTCTGCATCATGGATTGGATTTAAGAGCGAAGAGTATTACGTTATGAGCTCAATGTGATCTCTCCTGGGTTTAAAATCTTTCTGAGGATTGTACCCATTAGGTTATTGGTCTGTGGTTGTAAACGCCCGCGCCCGCCCGCCCGTCCGTCCGTCGTCGTCCAACCGACAGACAACAACCAAACCAACCATAGTTCGTTTACGTTTAGGTACATACAAAATAAAGCACAGTAGCACAGTGGCCAAAGTAATTGCAATATTATGTTATTTGCGAGATTATGTATTTAATTTACTAGTTTTTATTTTAGTTTTGATTGGTGTTCGTGTTTTAATTAGTTAAAACGATGTCTGTGAGTGCTAGTGCTGAAAATCTGTCGACAGATGCGCAGGTAAGTGGAGCAAGTTTATATGACCATTATTTGCTCTTTCTACTTTCATAATCGGCTCTATTGAGTTCCGAGACCAGTTATTACCGTATTTATGCAAGCTGTGTAATTAAAACAGTACGTTGTACGTTCTTTGTCGACACTGTGCATTATATGACTCATTCATTACATTACCCACGTAGGGAGGGTCCTAATACGGAAGCAGGGATCTATTGGGGGCATACTTCCGCAAGTGTTTGAATCTGCTTCTAATATGTATAATACCATCAAATTATCAGTACATATTCTTTGTTAGTCTTTCCATTCCATAGTAACTATGCAGATAATATAGGTAGTATTTACAATTGATAGCCTCATTGTTATGTTATGATGCTTTATGTATTTTATGATAAACGGGTTATCTGTTTTACAGTACAAATGTGCCAATTAATGTTTGCCAAAACAGCAAAATAATTGACGGTTAAGAACGGTTCACTGACTTTAACTTACTAAAAAGTAGAAAACATGAAAATCACATTGTGTTTCTTACAACTTGCCAGGGAGTGTGTTCCCTGATCAATCCCGATGCCTTCATGGCTATCAAACAACCAAACGGTTGGTTTGGTAACCATTATACAAGCTGTTATGTTTGTACAAGAAATAGGTGTGGTCAATGTTAAGTAACTAGTTAAACAAATGATTTAAAAGCAACAAACTGGCAATGATCATTGTATACCATCACAGCCCGTAACAGTCCACTGCAGGGCTTAGGGCCTCTCCCAAGAAAGGGGAGGTTATTGCCATAATCTCCACGCTTGGCAGGCGAGTTGGAGATTGCAGTGTTTAAATATAACAATGGAAAACGCTGCTGCCCATTTTCCAGACTACAGAGACTCTTGATCTTTTGCCACGAAAACATTAGTCTTCTTGTACGACACCCATGAGTGTAAAGGGTTGGTGCTATTTTACTCAGCCGGACACCACACGGCCATATCATCATTGTATACTTACATTTTAATAAACAAGACATACATTTAGGCTGTCTTTTTATACTTATGGATTACTCAAAAAGAGGACTTAGCAGAAAGAGGGAACTATATTGTATTGAAAAAATTTTAAAACCTGAACCTAAAAAATCTATTTTTTTTTGTGATAACAGTATTCACTGGGCTGGTAAACTTTCACTCAATGATCTTTGGAAAAGGCCTTACTTTATGGTATTCAGTGACAAACAAGCAGACAGACCACCTGACAGAAAACAGTAATGCAGTTTCTATTTTCTATATTTCCTATTCCACACTGATACAATGTAATAAATTTAGATGAGGTTTTACTATTGTTTATACAATTTCTTTCCAAATGTTTATATGTATAATATAAAATGCTCAGAACACTTGTGCAATGCCTTAGCAATTCACTAGTAAAATATGATTGTGCTGGCTGGTTATCCTTCAAACCAGAAAGTAGTGGAAAAAATTATATGATGGGCGTGGCGGCACCCATACAAGCCGATTTCTCAGACTTGACAGACTTCCATCACCACATGTGATTTGGTATTTAATACCTTCATAGAGGGCATATCCTAACTAATATTTATAATTGGCAGAGTTGTGATGGAGGATCAATGTGCTTGGAACTGGCACTCGAAGGAGAAAGACTCTGTAAGGCAGGTGACTGCAGAGCCGGTGTTGCATTCTTCAAAGCCGCCATCCAAGCAGGCACTGATGATCTTCGTACCCTGTCTGCAATTTACAGTCAACTAGGAAATGCATATTTTTACCTTGGAGACTACAACAAGGCTATGCAGTACCATAAACTTGACCTAACATTAGCTAGGTAAGGTATTACAAATATGAGGTTTGCATATTTAAAAGTCTTAATTAATACTTCTAACAATTGTTATTATAATTTCAAGGACAATGGATGATAAGCTAGGAGAAGCAAAAGCATCAGGGAATCTTGGCAATACATTGAAGGTTATGGGAAAGTTTGCCGAAGCTATTCAGTGTTGCCAAAAACATTTAGAAATATCACGGTCACTCGGTGATCGTCTCAGTGAAGGTCGTGCTTTATACAATTTGGGTAATGTGTACCACGCGCAAGGGAAACAGTTAGGCAGAGTTGGCCAAAATGATCCGGGCCACTTCCCCCAAGAAGTAAGAGATTGCTTAACACAGGCGGTTTCATATTATGAGTAAGTAAACATTATTTAAAATTCAAATCATATTATGATTATTGAAAATGAAACATTTTATTATCATATTGTATTGTCTATTTGAACACAATTGTTTAGTTCCAATCTATTCCATATTATTTAATTATTGAAACGGTTTCTGATGTTAACACAACACTTCCAGGGAGAATCTCGAGTTGATGCGAAGCTTAGGAGATCGACAGGCCGTGGGACGCGCATGTGGGAACCTTGGCAACACGTGTTACCTATTGGGCGACTTCGTCCGCGCCATCCGCTACCACACGGAGCGGCTGCAGATCGCGAAGGAATTCGGCGATAAGGCTGCCGAACGCCGTGCCAACAGCAACCTCGGGAACTCCCACATATTCCGGGGACAGTTCGAGAATGCTGCCGAACATTATAAGTACGTATCAAACAATAGACAATTATAAGTTTGAGTGGAGAGCTCTGGGAGGTGGGTTGGGAATATCCAACAAAAATTCTGTTGCCCATTTTCTGAGCTTCATAGAGTTTTGTTCTGTACAAGTACAATGCGAAAACGTTAGGACGTCTTAGCTGGTTTGCCTCTTACGTTCTTGTCCTGTACGTCACTTGTGAGAGAAGGTAGTTGGTGCTGTATACTAGTCCGTTAGATACCATACATAATACATAATCACATGCATTATTCATTCATGTGCAAAGTGCGTCATCGTAACACACGTTAGTAGCAGCAATCAAATTATACACTTCTATTACTATGTATTTTGATTTTCCTTATATTAGATACTAATTAAATGATGTTTGCAATAAACAAACAAATGCGTAATAATGAAAACCCCAGTGTTATTACATTTTAGTCAACTGAGATCATTAATTGTGCTTGTTAAATTTCCTGCTGCTAAGTGATTGCTGGAAATAAAAATATGCATTGCCTTTTTGCGAATGTTTTTTCTTAAGCAAACGAGTCTGCGCAATGTTTGTCCATAACATAGTCGATGGGGCAGTACAGTTCTCGAATAGCGACCACGTACCGGCCGACGCAGCTTGGGTAGGCCTTCCGCAACCAGGACCGACGACCTGGTAAATGATACCAGCTAAATGTGGATGGAACAGGATCGGCCTTTGTGGAAATCTGTATTCGAGGCCTATGCATCAGCAGGGCTTGCTAATTATTTCGGTACCATTGAGTCTATCGAACTGAATACCTCCTTAAAAGTTGTAACGATCAGCAGTGGATGTAGTTAATCTCAAAAAATTACTGAAATCAATCTTATTGTGTAATATAGAAAACGGCATTGTCTCACGATGGTTCCAATGCATGAAGCGAATTTTTTGTGTTCCAGCTGAGTTATAGACCATATAAGGAAAAACCTGTTTGTGCAGGGTAATTAACAATGATCCTTTAAAATCTCTAGCAATTTTTTACGAAATTGTAAGTAAATCGCTGAGTAATGTCTGAAAAGGTAATTGGGTTTTATTTTCCGTCTTGACCGACGTCCTCGCCGACGATTGTGTCTGCAGCGATGACAATTACAATGCGAATTTTATTCCCTGTTACGTATGATTGCAGTACCCTTTTTCCGCAAACGCATACACTGTCGCTTGACATCACCGGGTTTTGTCAATGAAATAAAAAAACATGTAACTGTAAACACATTGACTCAAAGGCAGCGAAAGGACGTATTTTACGCGCGTGTACGTCACCCTTTATCCCTATAGTAGTATCCAGGTAGTCACTTGTTCGCTGTCCGCAGACTCACTCTCGGGTTGGCGGAGGAGCTAGGCGACGCGGCAGTGGAGGCTCAGGCTTGCTACTCCCTTGGGAACACATACACGCTACTGAGAGAGTACCGCGTAGCAGAGGAGTACCACGCGCGGCACCTGGCTGCTGCGAGGAAGCTACAAGATCGCGTTGGTGAAGGCCGCGCCTGCTGGTCGCTGGGCAACGCGCACGCCGCTTTAGGCAACCACGAGAAGGCGCTCTATTACGCTACGGAACACTACAATATATCGAAAGAGGTGAGTGCGATAAGTGGCTGTGCGATCAGTGCATTCGGGCATTCGTATTTTTGGGGGTTGTTTTGCACCATTGGATTGGGTGGAGTCATGGTTTGGTTTCGTGAAAAGTGATTTGCCATTTTCAAATGAAATAAATTGAAAAGGATAGTAATTGAAATTAAGTGTCATTATTTAATAATTTGATACATTTTTCGGAGAGTCCTTTGTTTTACCTTGTGTGTATTTTTGAAAATAAAATAATAATTTTTGGTATATAATAATAAGGTTGGCTGGATGAGATTTCTTATAATAATAACATAAGATCGCCTATGTAAACTATAGTTAAGGTTAATCTATGTAATGTTTTGTGTACAATAAGGAATACCTACAATATTATTTAAAATAACTATTTTACAATTTGACCCAATTTTCCTTCGACGTAAACAAACCACTAATCGCACAGATAAAATAATTTACTCGTGGATCGTCACAACGTCAAAACAGATGTGAATTCACACGATGGGTATCAAATTTTTCTTTAGTTTGGTCATCTAATAACTACTTTAAACGATCTATAAATCACCAATAAAAATAATTTTTATTGTTACTTTGGTTTACATAAATGAAAAATTGGTTTGAGACAGACTTTACTTGCTATGTTTTCTTTCCCAACCGTATGCCAGGCATCCTCATCTCAGCCACAGCAACCTCTAACTGAATCCAACTCCCCAGCTCGACGATGACCTTGGGCTGGCGACTGCGCAGATGAACATCAGTGACCTTCGTAAGGTGCTTGGCCTGCCTCCAGAGACCGATTCCCCGCCCGCGCCTGCCAGCGACCGCGGCGACGCGCCACAGACGCCCTTCAACGCGCTGCGCGTGAGACGACAGAGCATGGAACAGCTGTCTCTTATACAGGTTAGCTGGGGATGCCTACAGACATATATGTAGATGTCATGTGCATTATTTATTACCTTGTACGGTACTCGCGGCTGAATTATACTGTGGTTGGGTAGTAACAGTCCCAGGAGCGGCGCAGACGACGCTTCACGCGGTTCTCATGAGACGGCAGAGTATAAATCAGCTGTCACTTATACAGGTTGGCTGGGGATGCATACAGTCAGTGGTGAAGCATATTGGCTAGTTCGGTTCGGTGTAGTAGCGTCATCTGACAAACGCGTGTGAGTAAATACGAAGCCAAAACTAGCTGATGTGCTACTAGCTACGCTTATGAAGTGAGCTGAGGATTATTGAGCAGGGAAATCAGTGGAGAAAGATAGCGGGACGACCATACTGTTTTTAGTATATGCTAAGGATTTTTTCGCGATTCGGCGTCATCCTATGCAGTCAGCGGCGCGTCGGCCAATGGCGATCAGCGACTCTTATCTCTCCCCCGCCGCATTACGAGAGTTTAGAAAAAAACTGATGATTCACTCTCCAGTTGTTACCGTGCTCCTATAAAACAGTGTAGGAGTATTAAGATTGCCGCAGAGGCAGTGGAACGCGCTCCTGTAAAGCTGAGGGTGCATACTGAAATATCACCCCTGAATAGGGTAGTAGGAGTTCCAGGAGCGCTGCAAGCGCCGTTCAATGCACGTTTACGGCAAAGCATTATCCAGCTGTCGCTTGACTGATTTACAAAGGTTAAGGACCGTGGCGAGTATTAGTGGAGCGATTAAATTTGCTCTACTTGCAAGCCAAGTTGACTCGCTACTGCTCGGATCGGTTTACACTACTCTACTTTATCGACTTTGCTAAACACTTGACCAATGTAAATCAGTCATTATGCTGGTTGGCTGCTAGACCTGTTAGTACAAAGTTATGATCGGTTCGTTTTGATGGTTTTCGCCGCGGTCGCGCCACAGATGCCAATGGTGCAACGCGTTGCGCGTGATGCGAGATTGAATACTTAATTAAAACCCGATAGCAAAGTATACCCTTTGCTAAATAGAGCGGGGGATTTTAAACAGAATTCGTATTAACCTTATAGTATTATGTTTCTATTGGTGTACAATAACAAATTATTGGTTCATTCAAAATGGACAGTTGGGTCAGACAAAAGGGTCATCGCGGGCGCGGTTTTTAGTCGGATACTGGAAAAATGTGAAACATCAGTGTACTGGGATGTGAGTGGTTAAGCCACGTTGTGATTCGTCTGTAAAATACTAAACCAGCCATCACTTTGTCTTACCGCTTCGTGAGTGCCCGACAAATTCTAGTACTCCACTTACACCATGTCTACTCCAACAGTTAACTCCAGACGCCAAAAAGAAGCAGGAGGAGGAGGAATCGAGCAAGAAGACCGAAGTGATGCGCACCGAGTCCGAGGAGAACCCGGAGTCTTTCTTCGACCTGCTCAGCCGTTGCCAGTCGGAGCGCATGGACGAGCAACGGGCCACACTCAACGGCAACAAGGAGAATCGACCGAAGCCCAAGATCGTGGCGAGCAAACTGCAGCGGTCCGCCAGCAGTGGAAACCGGAGTGCAAAGTGAGTAGGACAGTGGTTTATGGCGTGTTACGAAAATTACACACATACGCACACATATACACGCCTGCATTCTATAGCTATCACTATGATCCACCTCTTCTGCCTCTGATTATAAAATAATCATAGCCTATAAAAAATATAGCCTCTGTACATGGTATAAAACAAAGTCCCTTCCCGCCGTCTGTCCTTATATATCTATCTACGTTTAGATCTTTTAAACTACGCAACGGATTTTAATGCGATTTTCAACAATAGATAGAATCATTCGAGAGGAAGGTTTATAAGCAAGAAAAAAGGGTAGGTAGTGGTAAAGTAGGTGTACGCGAACTAAGTCGCGCCGGGACCACTAGTTTTTATAAAAAAATGAAATCCCTAATTTCCTTGGCCACGCCTTAACTTGAGAACGGCTTCACCGATTTGAATATTTTTTTTGGTTTTTACGCAATTAAAACCACCCCAGTAACCCCCTGCGAGTAGGGTAAGGGTAGCGTAGGGTAGGGTAGGTGTAGGACACCACGTGAACGTACTCGCGCCGGGCCAGCTAGTTTTCTTTATGAAAAACGGTAATATTAACCCAAACAAACATAGACAAGACGAGAGTCCAGACAAGGTTGACAGGTTTAAAATTAGAACGCAGTTTCAGGAGCTGACATTATCACTATGCTGCGAAACAAACACTTGTTTTTATCGCATGAAATTATCTCTTTATCACACCGCGTTACTTGTCAACGGACAATGCTATCCGAATCTTATTTGCCATTTTAACTTTTCGTGTCCACTCGTAAATAGCAGGCCAGTCGTAAATTTATTTCATAGTTATTACCGTCTGTTGTCCTGTCGTCACGATAGTAGTGTGCCGTGTTAATAACTGTGACATAGTATGAAATCCGATGCGCAAGGTCAACGTGAAACATCAACATCAGAGTAAACTCTTGTTTATTGCTTTTTAACTAAATGTTATCTATTGATTTTTTTCATGCATTTTTAATAATTTTCAAGGTTATTTTAATTGTGAATTTATGTCACATTGATTTGTTCCTTTTTATGTAAGCCCTTGAAATGAAGGTGTAAATTAGCACGTCGCGTCTCTAGAGTGCGGTATTTTCCATAAAAACTCTACAAAAGAATTGTCGCGCAACGCAAGAACAAATCCCTTTAGTCCATACACCTTTCCATACAAATCCATACAAAATATAAAAGTAATGAGTTCCGTAAAGTTTCCAGTCTACTTGGAATTTTTGTATAGACAATCCGTCTGCCACCCTTTAGGGCCCCGTGACAGTCACTAGGCATTATGTGAATAATGTAGAAATAATTTCAACAAAATATATTATTTTTCTTCATCATCATCACCGTATACTAGTTCACTGCTAGACATAGGCCTAACCCAGTAAGCGGCAATTTCTTCTTAAAATTGTTAGAAATTCTCTGCCTCGGTATCAATATGTATAATTAACTTGATATCCCCACACAATCTTGTAATTGTGTAAAGTTAAACCCACACAAGAAAACCGGCATCAGACTTCATCCACAACTAAATTCTAAAACATCCTCCTTCCTTACAGCCCGACTGAAGCAATGCTCGACATGATAACGGACCTGCAGTCCGAGCGTATAGACTCGCAGCGTGCGGAACTTCGCCCCGCCAAGAAACTGAGCAAGGAGACCAAGGGTACCTCGCTGCCCGGCCTCCGCCCCCAGCAGACCGCCAGCGCGAAGCCCGAAGACGATTTCCTGGACATGATCGCACGCGTGCAGGTATGTCCTAGTTCACCGTTATAGCGCGAGTTTATGGACGCTTTCTGCATATTTTATTGCGCGTCATCTTTGTACAATTTCAATGTAATCGAAGACTAAGAAGTGGAGGAAATACTAAATACGTCACATCTTAATAAAGTAAAGTAAGGACTTGGCACTTTGCACTCTGTTACATAGGCTATATGCAGTATTTAACCAATTTCCTGCTAATCCATTTAATGATGAAGTCTGAAGGCTTGATCTCTTTCTATGAAAACTATGCAACGTTTGCGTTCCCTGGACGAACGTGAGAAAGTAATTATTTCAAGAACATGGCCATGACAATTCTCTGGATTGTTTATCTGGAGTCTAGATTGGTATAACCAGAGACCGACTTTGTGATGACTGACGGACGACTTCTTAATGATGTCAGGCTGTAAAAATACCAGGGTACACTTTCGCTTGCCAGAATCTAGTATGGATCTGTTAAATTACAGCCGTTCTCAGTCCAATAGCGCACCAGTAATTTGACAGCAGTCCTTACACCCTATACATTTTGCTACCACTGGACATTCTACACCTAAACGCTCAGCCCCCCTACCTGCTAGCTATTACAATGTGACCCTCACTCCTCCACTACAACCGCAATAACCCCCGCCAGGGCTCCCGCCTAGAGGACCAGCGGTCCGAGCTGCCGCGGCCGAAGCCCGAGGAGCGCGCGCGCACCGTGCCCGACGACGACTTCTTCGCGTTGCTGATGAGAGCTCAGGCCGGACGCATGGAGGACCAACGAGCGACGGTGGGTACCCCTACAGATCAACATCCGAGCGGTCAATGCTTGCCTGCTTTCTTTTCTCCACTTTGCCCGATCTACGGTATCCTCGCGCAGATGTTTGCGGGAACGGTAGAGAACCTGTGTTCCGAAATTCGGTCAGATGCTCTGGAGGGAAATTCGGCCGTAGAGTGTCGACTCGATGGCTCGAAAGCGTAATTACTGCAGATGCATCAGAGCGTCCGTTAATTTGCCAGTAGGTTGATCACATCGCACTTTTTGTTTAAAGCCTGTAACTATACTTTTAATAAAGAAATAATTATTGTCTTGGTTAATACCAATCCCCGGTTGAGAGCATACCTGATTGGTGTCCCGGTTGTGCTCTCGCGCACGAGGGCTCGGGGTCCGCCTTGACCATGATGCAGAATTTGGCAGATCAGATAGTTACGGTGGAGCGACTGCCATCTGATCTCCGTGACCCTACTACCAGGAGAATCAGACTAGATTGAATCATGATTACACATTAAGTTGCCTGCATGTGCAGGTTTCATCGCGATGTTTACCCTCCCCGTAAGAGCATCGGTTGGCATTCAACTAATGTACGTAACTCAGAAAAGGGTCATCGGTACATGGTCGCAGTGGGATTTGAACCCGATACCTCTCGCTTACGAGTCGGATACCTTAACTACTCGGTCACCGCCACTCCTTATAAAACGACACTCTCAGTAATTACTATAATTATTGTTTGCCTTATTTTGTAAATAAATATTTATTATTGAATTTTCCAGATTCCGTTACAAGAAAATCGCCAGAATAAAGGATCAAGCTCCAAAAAGTAAATACGCCACGAAGTTAACCTTGACCTCGGAAAAATATACTGATAGAGGTCATTGTGTTTAACAAATTAACTATACCCTACGTTGAGATTACATTAATATGCACGTTAATGTTACCTCTGGGACTATATCGACTTGTTTAGAATTTTATGAAATTATTAATGATTAATGACGTCTAATAGCAATATTTTTGACTATATGCATGGAAATATTACGATAATTTTATTAATTTCACTCGGATACTCGAAAATGTTATGAGAAAGTATTTAATAAATTGAAATCATATCTATTTTTCGGATATCGAAACGCGGTCTAGTACAAGATAAATACTGAATAAAGCCATTGTTTTGGTGAATATTGTTGAAACTGACCTGAATGTTAATATTCATTGACATTTGAAGATGTAACATTATATATATTCAAAAGTTTTCTCGTTGATTCGAATATTATACAATAGAGCTGTTTGTCCGTTTAAAATATAACATACTTGAAATGGAATAAAGAAATTGATGACCTTTTAATTCCTAAACTTAATGTTACAAACATACAATAATATTTCAATTAGCAATAAAATACCAAGGTTCTGACAAGAATTCATAAAATTAAAATTAATCGTGTCAAAATGGATAAGTTAGTGTTATTATTTCTGACTATTATACTCATAAAGACTAAGGTATGTTTCTGTGCTTATTATTTTACTCATACACACAATTTTTATGCGAAATAATTATTTATGGTTTTATTGTAGGTGTGATATATATATGTCACCGTAAGAGTGTTAAGTAGTTAGTTTATAATCCAATATTATTTCCAATACTATCGAAACATTGTGAGCTGTATAATTCTGTATACAGTTTAACACAGTTTTTAGTGTATAATCGGTCTACAGCTAACCATCATATTATGAACGGGTTCACAATCTGTCCGCTTTTGTCGCCCGTAAATTTGAAAACCGGTCCCTGATCGGTCAGTCTGTCACAGTTCACATATTTCGAATTCCAACTAACGGTTTTTACAATCTTACTGTGGCATACATACTCACACAGTTATGTATAATTAATTATTGTTAAGTAAGTACGACTAGGCACAATATGGAATATTATTAAAATATTGTATATTTACAGGTGTCCGTAAATTTATCTTTTCGAATCTTTTCAATAATATGCTCCAATCTAGGCCATAATTGCTTAGACTTAAGTTAATAAAATAATATTTTTAATTTTTATCTATTTTTACACATTATTTACAGTTTTTCAAAGTATTTTAAATTCTCGAATGGAGTTTTGAAATCGTGATCTATTTTATTTCAGGACTTGATAAATTTGGAAGGATGTATTTTATTTTCATAAATAAAAAAAGTCTATATTAGATTTAAATTACTCGTGTCGTTCCAAACGCATTTCTATTTGTGAACTGTACTGATAAAAAATTAAAGTGAGATATGGAATTGACTAACTTTAACAAGAATTATCTACGGCACGATTACAAAAAGTATATTTTCATACGCGTTTTGTGACTTCCTTGCCCTCTTCATCTTCCACATCAGTTAATCAAAAAATAACAAAGATTCTTGTAAAATAGTATTTAATAAACAATGAGCTCTTATCCAGTAAACACTATTTAAAGTGTCATTCAATCTATCTGTATTTACTAAGGTGATCGTGTCGTTAACTATTCAGAGATTAGTATTTAAGTACGTTGTGGGCGAGAATTGTTGAATAGGCAGGTTTTTTTAAATTGCACGTAGGTAAATGATAAGTTTACACCATAATGAAAACTTACACGTTCGATATTTGGATATAGCATCAATGAAAGATCGTGAACACCTGAAAGGTGGCTTGATGCTGAACGCCTAGGATCAGCTAGGCGCCTAGCGGGTAGCGATGAGAGAATATTATCTCTAAGTTCGTTTTACCATAAAATATTTAACTACCAGAAGGTCATCTTCTACCAGACCGAAACGCACCGTACACTTTTAATTTCATTTGTTTGACAGAGTTTCGGTTACATTTGACTTTAAGAACTATAAGAACGTAACATACCTCCCTTTTTTGGGTATTTTGAACAGTCACATCAAAGACATTTATTTGTAACAATATCGTGAATATGGCTGAGGCCATGCTGTAGAGGCATTCTTTATGCTGTGGTTCTACATCGCTTCCCCCTAGGCGCTAAGCCATCAATGTAGCCGTAGCATTAAGATCAATTCAGACAGATGGTGGTTATCCCGCAGTACGCATCTGTGCTGGTAAATTTAGCTATCGAGTAAAATTCTCAGCTATAAAGTGTAAAGAGGCTAGCAATACGGGCGCGATGACCTTTTGTACTGGCGTATTATAATCTATCTATATCACAATCCATCCAGTTACAGATGGCGTATAAACACAAAACGGCAGCTAACCACTGTCTTCTCATGCTAGTTAGTTGTCAGTTACAATTATAATACTACTATAGATTATTTACACCTTTACATTATAATATATAGAATCATATGTGACGATATCGCATCGCGTCCGACGATTTCGAGCAGGTTGGGCAGGTATTTCCAAACCTTGTTAGTAAAGCTTACACTTCATGGAAGCTGTTTACATATGGGTATATACTAAATATGGGTGCATCATACTTTTTTATTCTACTTAATTCTAATCATGAATATAATTCAAGTCTCCAGTTTAATTAAAGTTAATCGTCTTGTATTCGTAAGTGCCTTGTGCTATCATTTCTTGTACTTTGTTTCGTATTTGCCTTGAAGACTTTTAAACTCCTATTTTAACATTAGGAGTTAAGTATAAGATTATGTTTTATTAAGCTATGAAAGGACTTTCAAGAATGTACTTCAAAGTAAGGTCTTCAAGCTGCAAGTCCAAGTTAGTTGTTATGATGGCACGTCTCTAAACAATAGGTATTCTCCGATAGTTCTTCATTAAACTTAGAATGTTTTAGTAAATTCTAGTATTTTACGTACAAGTGGAACGTACAGGGTCAGCAATCCAAATGTGTCAGGGTCCAGGGAAAGTTCAGATCAATTTCGCGGGATCGGGAGTTTAGGATTTCTCCTCACTGATCATTTTGGATTGCTCACCCACTATTTTGACACTTCGATCACATGTTGATTGTGTTTCAATTGAGTTCAAATGTTGAATTCAGTTGTATTGAGTTGATATCATTCCCAACCATATTCTATTATATTAAATGATAACACCAAAGAAAGTCCATGCTACTTAACTATCGAAATTAGCAAATATTGTGTACCGGTAATATTAGTTAAAATTATCTAAATGTAAATGATAAGGAAATCAATAGATTTATGATACTATAACAGCCAACCCCGTCAATAAGCGACGTCAATGAGGCCAAAACGAAACCCATACTCATGGTGATATAAGTGTTACAGTGTCGCGAAAACTCGATGTATACGAGGTGTCTAAGAACTAAAATAATTTTACCCGGTACAAAATTGTTTAACTATCTGAAGTTGTGATTTGAGTAAATCACTCACATGCCCCGCACAAAAGTCCTCCATACAACGAGTTTTCACACAGGTACATAAAGAATAAGGTGTTAAAATGTAATTGTCTTTATCTTACTGTTATAAGAATAAAAGCCAAATTATTGGAAATATCTATTGCCTCGTGTTTTTTTGTTAAATTGTGTAGAATTAATTAACCCTCTCGTATCTCTGGCCTCCCGCGGCACCTCTTTCCTAACACCGGCAGGCTTAGGTCCGTAGGTAATTCTCGGGATGGCACGGGTAAGGATATTTTTGAAAACGAGTAAGGATATAACGAAAAAGTACCACCATAAAGTTGAAATTGCATAGAAAAATACCCACAATCGTGGGTACCAGTACCGCATCATTGTTGTAATCACCGCGTACAGCAATGCTGTGATACCGCTTTGTGCCCCGCATTCATTATTAGGTGGTAGCACTCTGTCAAGCCTGAAAGTCTGACTGGGTGCGTACTACCGTCTTATCTATTTCTACCGCCAAGCAGCATGCTTGCATTGTTGCGTTCCGGTTTGTGGGTAGTCAGCACAACTACAGGCATGTGGCATTTAATCTTAGTTCTCACAGTGACAGAGCACCTATAGTTTATTGGCTGCAACCATAACCTAAAAGCATGAATCGTAGATGTTGTGGGCGACAGTTAATGAATACTTTGAAGAATACTTTGTCCGTCATCGTATATAAGAGAAAAGTTAGTAAATGAAATTACTTACCGATGAAAAGATAATTCAGGGGTATTTCCATAATTTGCGCTTTCACATTAATGTGCACTAAATTACACAGTCTTTTAAATGGTTTGATTTAAATTATATCAAAAAATAAAATTTAGGCCGATGTTTCAAAAGAAACGTCAGGTCGTTATTAGCTTGAGCACCATGTCGAACGTTCAAAACATTGCGCGCGTCATTTTCTTAGAGCTTATATGAATAGACGATAAAACGGGATAGCAAGATTCGTAATCATGGTAGAGTGAGCGAACAGGGAATATTTGTGATTTGTGTTTAGTCTGTGACCTTACCATACAACTATTTTATGTTCTGGCAATAACGCATTCAAGTCCATTTGACACATTCATTTTGACATTTGCTTGACACAAAACTTCACAAAGTTGTCCTTCTGGTTTTCTGATAGGTACATACTTCTGTATAGCAAACGTAATGGGTCAGTGTTTTTATTACGTTATTTTCAGATAAAATTATTCGGCAATATATATTTTTATTTGGTGTAACTTACGCGTGTTGCAGATATGTATTTACATTAAATTGTGTCGAGATTTGTGACCGGGAAGTAACTGGAGAACATTGCAAGTTCGAAGAATCTGTTAAGAAACAAGACGATTAGTGAAATTTTCCATGCTTTATAAAACGGAATGGACAAATTCGACCATCCATCTACGTCGGACTGCGAGCAGTAAGTACTTTTTCACATTTACTTAAATAAAAATCCCGGTCTTTCGCAGTAAATTAATGAGTTGAGGCTCCACAACCTAGCTTGGTACCTGTACTGCAGACATAGTTACTATAATGTTTTTATTTACATGACCACCCTTACTATTAGAAATTTATTATGTAGCAGATGTTCGTAAGATATACCAATATTTTTGAACATAGGTACTTACTTACCTTAGGTTATAAAATAGTTACAGTTGATTATAGAACTATTATCTAGTTTATCTGGACTTTCGACCTAGTAATATAATAATAACAAAATCTTTATGGCAGACATAAATAACCTATATACACAATAAACACTCTATAGAACTATATATAAAATAAACATATAAAAATCTATTTGTTTTGATTTGTAGATAGATTGTAATAGTTACAGAAAACTTTTTGCTTTTCTTGAAATATTTCTGTTGGTTATTATAATTGCCCGAAATCCTTATTAATACTATTAATAAACTTAAAATTCTATTAACCTGTTATGTAACCCACTGGTAGTGAGTTTCACTGAATTGCAGGTGCAAGTAAAATTTAACTATTTCCCTTATTTCAATGTTAACCAACCCAAATTATTGTAGTATTACTTATTCCTGATAATCTTAACATTTTCTATCATTAGTAGTATACTAATTAGATTAGCAATATCATTATGCTGCTAAGATAAGTACAAAAAAGTAAGTTCACAAAAAGTTTACAAATTAAATTTTCACTTAATTACATATATAAGTAATATTAATATTCTGTGTCGTAACTCAATCCACTGCTTTAAATGACTATAAGCAGTTTTCCAATAGGTATCTAAAGCATTTCTTATCACTCGCTAGATGGCGCCCCAACAAATTTGGTAATCGAAGATCGATTGAAATAGGTACTTATCAAAGAGGATATTAACACTGGGTTTGTTGTACTGAATTATATCAATACATTTCAAAAATGTTAAAAATGTTAACGGCCACAGCAACTGTTTAAAAGATATTTAAATAAATTATTACCCAAAAACAAGACATCATTTTGATTGAGTCATTTCGTTTCATGGACGCTAGGATAAAAAATGAACGTAATTCAAATATAAAAGGTTTGTATTAAAATGGAACATAGTGCCTACTTACATAAATAATTTTTATACATTTCTTTCAACCTTCAAAAGCTATGTTTATATTAATAAACATTTTATTTATTAGTGCAGTATTAGTTGACTGCATGAAATCACTGCCACCATCATACAGATTTAAAAAAGATTACCAAAATTGTAGGAGCGACATCTATTGATGCTTATTAAAACCAACTGACAATACCTACTGGAAAACTCCTCACTGACTAAACCAAAATTCAGTAGATAGAAATTCATACATTGACCTGTTGCTACCTGACTCTGTTGCTTCCTCGTAAATATATTTGCATCATGCTTGTGCAATTCAAGGACACATTTCTGTGTCAGATTTGAAATGATATGTCGTTATTGACATCCGTAACCCAGACCAAACTAACTATTGGTGGAGCCAGATATTATTTGGGATTCAACTCCAAAGTAGAATACCTTGTGAGTGATGTAACCCAGCTTGGCACAAGATAATAAATAATAGGACAACATAATAAAGTATGCAAAAATATAATTTTTTTATCATATACTTTGAAGATGTAGTTTACCATCTTTTTACAAGCTTTATTGAACTTGCAGTTTTTGGAACTATGTGTGTTCGGGATAAATCTTGCAAGCCTAATTTGACCCACTTCCTGGTGTTCAATTGAGCTAAAATGTTGTACTAAAATGATACCATGGAGCTGGTCTGATGATGGAGTCAGAAGGTAGTCATACAACTCCATCATGTTTGGGTTATTTCGAATGGTATTGATGAGTACTCTACCCCTAGATGACCTTCAGGTCTGATGATGACGATGGAATGTGGCCATAGGAACTATTTATCGCAACAAGATAAACCCATCTTGTTTGGATCTTGATGAGTACCATAGGGGTATACCCTATGATATTCAATCAAAAGCTGCACGAATCAAAAGCTTGTTATGAAAATATGTTTTTCATTTGAGAACTTATTTGAAGTATGCTGGCATGAAAGCTATTCCAAATTTAATATTTTAATTTAAATTATTATTCTAAAAATGCTATTAGTGGTGATACTTGTTAACACTTGCTTATTTCTTATTTTAAAGTTTTAAGATTATTTATATAAATTAAATAATTAAATTGTTCTTTTTACTTTCAATACCACTTTCTGTCTTTGTTGATAAGTGATAAGAGCCGTTGAAATTATAGAGCTACTTGAAGATGTTTGTTTGCAAACTTACGTTTTTTTGTTCTTTCTTTCATCTATCTGCCACCAGCCATTGGCTTATAGTCAGATTATTTGTATGCTATTGACTTTGAAGGAATGTACACTGACATATCATCCCATATGTTGCCTTATATTGAGGCCAGTCTGGGTCTTTTGAGATGATTTATGTTCTCAGTGTTGTTTCTCAAGTCCTTTGCCAGTGTATTGACATGTGTTTCCAGGCGATACTTGTATGGATTGTAGCTATTTCCAGATATTCATGCACTTGTTTTGATAAACCAAGGGGCTTTTGCCATAACTTTCAATCAATGCATTGTTCTGGATTCCCTGCAGAATCTCGACATATGAGTGGCTTGCTGAAGCTCAAAGCTAGATTCCATAGCTGCAAATTGGTTTTATGATTGACTTATTTGTTGGTGTGTATTTAATTGTGTGTCAAGGACTTTGGAGGACTGGAAAAAGGTATTGTTGTCCGATTAAGCTAGAATCTCTTTATATGGTGAGGATCGATGTCGGTGAGTGCTGCTAAGACCTAGGAGACGCTATGCGGACGTGTCTTTCAGGTCACGCCTTTTTAATACGTATTATTTATAATTTTATGTTAAACTTATCTACCATATCTCACACATATTAACATCATCATCCTTGTGATTAGTCCCAGCTTCTGCCAGTGTACGCTTTCATACTCTCTCTTCTCCACTTCGCGCGGTCTTCGGCAACCTAGCGTTGAAAGCTGTTAAGCTCTCGTATCTGACTTAGCAACGTCAATCCATAGCCGCACAATCTTCCTAGCCCCCTCATTACGGATACCGGCATGTGTAATAAACGCATAAGGTACAGGTGATCCTCTTCAATCTTATTCGCGATGTCCTTTTGTCAAGGCTGACAGAATTCTCTCATTACGTACTCATCAAGTTGCGCAACGCCACACATCCACCACAACATTTTCATTTCGTTGACGTGGCATTCGCGAACGTGCTTCGTCAGTGACGCACGGGCGATGTCATCGGTGTATTCCATGAGCCACGGCGGCGTGTCCGGAATTACAGTGAGAGGACATCGAGCACAACGCAGAATAAGGGGTCAGAGCGTATTTGTGGTCGCCCTTTGTGCTCCACTCGAAGTATTCAGCTGTCTCCATGAACTCTTGACGCTTGCTTTTCAAGGTCCAGATGATTTGCAGAACTCTGCAGTAGGCCGTCTACGTGCGTTGTTAGGTATTCACCGTGGATGAAGGAGTGATGAAAATAGACACTATCGCCGATGTCATGCTGATCCGAAAAGGATCAGCAGATAGTCGATGTGACTTGTGTAGGCTACTTTTGTGGGCGATGCGGTGTTTGTGTCTCGTCTGGAAACCGTTGTGTTAAGCATGACCAAGTCACCTTAGTAAGGTTTGGAGAATTTTCTTCTCCTTCACTGTTTGGCTAGCGGTAGCCAAAAACACCTCGTTAATCTGGCTCACCGTGGCCGTTGAGGTCCGCACCAACCAAGATATTTTTGGACGACGGTATACTATCTCAGAATTTTTTGGCATCGGCGCATATGCGCTGATCGGTGCTGATTTTTGTGCCCTCGATTATCGCTATGCTTCGATCGTTCCGGGGTTCATTTGTACCTCCCATTCCTACCGTCTGCCGATCCGGTATACAATAATAAAAATAAAATATCAGTGAAAATTTAATAAGTTTTCCGTGTCCGCCATCTCACCTGGTGGTAAGTGACGATACGGACGACGGTGTAGCATGCTTACATAGTTAGTGTTTATTCACTCTTGTCTTAAGGTTACCCAGTTTATTTGCTTGGGGAACAAATCTGCAGGAAAACAGTAATTGCCTGTAATTAGGGCTTGCAAGTCGAATATTCGAATTATTCGAATATTCGCCTCATTTTAATATTCGAATATTTTTAAACAATCAGAATTTACGTACTCGTGCATTAATTTTGTGGTATTTAATTAAACGGATTGTGTGAATGCACCCACCGAATGCTCGGTGACTCATGACTGAGAATTGTGCTATGCGAGACGCATTCTGTCTGATATAATGTTTTAGTTTATATGTAATTTGATTGTAATTAGTATCACTTATCTCATGATGAAATTCTTTTCTTTTTTAAGCATTCTAATCTCGTAAAATACCTAATCTTTGGATTTCACTGACCTAATGCTACCTCCTTACTCTCAAGAGGGCCTCGCGAGGCGACCTCGTGTGAGGTGAGACGAGGGGCGATGCGGGCCGGGCTCTTAACTCGCGAGGCAGGTATTTTGCTGTGTTCGGGACTACACGGGAGGAAATCGCGAGGCAAGGAGGCCGATTACGTTTACCGATTACGAGGCAAGGGGATTCGATTTCCGTACTAAATTAAATTTTTGATTAGTGTTTAGTAATTGAATTATGGTTAATACTATTAGTAAATGTATTTGAAGGTGCGGCAAATCGCTTTCTATAGCTTAATGATATAAAATAATGCAGTTAAATCGAAAAAGCCATATTAGGCGTTGGTTAGTGATTAAGTGATTTTTATTTTTCATTGCATTGTTTTATTTAATTAACATGTATGTACAAATCCATTTCACGCTCATTTAGATACATTTACTAACGGTCAATTGCACAAACTTACATTAAAAACGTAGTTAATGCCTTGATTCCAGATTTCACAATATTTCGAATAAAATTCGAATATCACCAGCAAAAATATTCGATTACTTAAATTTTTAAATATTTCCATCCCTACCAGTAATACACTAGATGTCGCCATAGAGCGTCGGCGGCGGCCGGGCGGTCGGTTTAGTATCCAACTCGTAAGTACCGGGTTCGAATCCCGCTGCGGCCATGTACCAACTACTCTTTTCTGAGTTACATACATTAGTTGAATTCTAACCGATGCTCTTACGGTGAGGGAAAAAATCGTGATGAAACCTGAAAATTCAGGCAACTGAATTTGTAACCATGGTCATCAGGTTCCCCTGGTAGCAGAGTCACGGAGGTCAGATGGTAGTCGCTCCACTGTTGTTACTTGATCGTCAAATCCTAGATCATGGTCAAGGCGGACCCTGGGCCCTCGTCCTCGACAGCACAACCGGGATAATAACGCTAAGATGATTATTACACTAGATGTCGCCATCAGGTGTATTCCCTAATCAGATACAGTGCGTTTGATTCATAGGTGTGTTGTTTGAAATTGTGTTCATTGAATTTCAAATTTTGCTTCCAACATGCCAGAGGTAGATGTCACAAGGACTACGACTTACGAGGCATCAGTAAGCTGTAATTGTTGCTACGTAAATTGTCTTTTATTCGATCGTGTTCTAAAAATTCAAGTTAAAAAATAATCTTTCGCTGAATTCAGTTTCTTCTTAATGTTGCCGTAAGTTGGACTGGCTGTAATGTAGGTATAGTTTGTGCTCCATTACATTTGTTTATTTTCATTAGGAAACTATTAGATATGTTTATCAAATAGTTTAGATAATTGTGTTGGCATTAGGTTTTAATGGTTTTGATGAAACATGAAATAACTGTTAATAATTAATGTAAATTTATGCCAAACACGTATTTTTAACATTTGACATAAAATTTTATATGTGGATAACGTTAACGTAATTTATTATTTTTGAAATAACTTTTGGTCATTCGTGCTATTCTTGATTCAAGAAATTAATTGATATTTCAAACACGAAATATATAACTTGCGTCCTTAATAATATCTGGTTCATATTTATTTCTGTGCTGATTTAAATATTTGATTTTTTTTCCACTTTCCACTGACTTTGCTATACATATATATTACATGCACACTCTCACGCTCGCATTCCACAGGGGCAGCCATTATTCCGCTATAATATCTACAGATTCTCGATTGTACATTTCGAAAATTGGCAGGTTCGCTACTTGGCAGTTTAGAATTAGAAAACGTTACGGAATACGGTGAATAATAGGTACAAGTTATTTGGTGAGTTATGAATAGTGCAGGTTTAGGTTCCTATAGGCAAGAAAGTTGAAGTGGGTCAGTATTTTTCCACGCATTTGCAAGAATGTAAAGTTGCTGAGAAACGAACTAAATGTTCACCTTTTATTCTAAAAGCACAATCTGACACAGGCTATCCAAGGAATGTGAGATAGGATGCTAAACAATTATTTTATATTTGTTTTGAGTGAGTAGCACTAACCCCTTCGACTCGCAGGTGTCGTACATAGCGGCTAATATCTAACGCCCGATTTAGTTATTTTGGTCAAAGCGGCGAGTGGCTAGTGATTGTTTCCACTAAAGCGAGCCCAGTGAGTCTCTGTTGATATTGGACGAGCATGGTCAACAGATTTTTGCGCAATATTCTCTTTGATGTCAATTGTCAGTGCTCTGCAGGGCGTGGAGCGGGCGCGTGAGGGTTCACTTTCACAAAAAATAGGAATCTATTCAATTTCGATGCAATATGCTACATGCAAAGCTTGCAAGCCAAGTTGACTCGGTTACGACCGACCGGTGTTCATCACTGTACTTACCTACTTTGCTAAACACTCGACCAATGTAAATCAAGCATAAGATGTAGCTAGTGACTAAACTAGAAGACAATATATAAATGGGCAGCAGCATTTTCTGTTGATTATTCTTTTAACACTACGATCTCGAACACGCCTGCCAAGCGTGGACGGAGATTATGACAAACACTCATATGGAGGAGCCTTAAGTTGAGCAGTGGATTGTTATAGGGTGTTAATAATATATTGGTTCAAGTTCAATCACATACTTACTCGTACGAAGAATAAATAACAATTTCTTTTATAATCCTGTCTGAGATAAATTTTGAGGCGAAAAGGCTGTTTCTAAAGACTGATTTGATAACTATGATTTCTAACTATGATTGTGGTTACCGACAACTTTTAGCGCCTTAATTTCAGATTTTGAATATTAATTATTAATTCGAGTGTATATAGGTATGTTAGGGTTCCCTAGACTGAAGTCACATTTATAACATCACCTTTAAGAGATACAATTAATATTTAATTAAAAAATAAAACTAAGCCTAAAACTAAGGGAGTATACTTTAAACAGTCTTTGCGTCTTGAAAACGCACACAGTTTGAAAAATGTTGTTGCTTGGTAACTATACGGACATAGCATTACTAGCCCAGTCAATTAGTCAAATAATCTGGACTAAACAAAGTCAACCTGGGAATGAAACGGAATAATCTGAATGTTTGTGCGAACCTTTATTAAGACATTCTAAACGTCTGAATAGTTGCTTAAGATCACTTGTGTGCGTCCATAGATATTCAAGATCACATGTGTTTTTGAAATGTCTCGTATCCTTTTGCCTCAAAACGAATGATTGTTTATGAAATAGCTGAATTTCCCCAAACAAAATTCAAAATTTAGAGCAGAATGTAGCAAACTGGAAAATGGCAAGAAAGTATAGTTATAATGAATTTTTAGAACTAAGGATATTGACATAGATGTGTAATGTATTACTATTATTTTATTATTAATCATTATTGTTATGTTTGAAATCCATAGCTTGACATACTTATACTGTAATTGACTTGTAATTAGCAATTATCAATAAAACATGAATGAATGAATGAATGAAAGACCAAACAAGCGCGATATTGGCTCGGCTAGATAAAATCGAAGAGAATATGCGTGAAAAGGAGCAATGATCCCGAATGAATAACGTGGAAAAAAGGGGTTTAACCAAATAAAAAATTTAAAATGTATATTCAGACATAAGACATAAACAAGTTAAATCCCAGCTTAATTGCATCAGCAGGGTTGCGTCACGTGATCCAGCCCACACTAAACATATTTTTGCCTGCTTCAATAACAGGCACGTGAAAGAAGACTTATTGCTGCAGCTACTAATGTCAGCATTGGTTGGAAATAGTGTTATTTATGTGATTGATCATCTGACGACGCATTACAAAACACCTGGGAAAGCGCGTGCCCTTAAAAATAAAAGGGGGTTTTAAATACCTGTAGGTGAAACACAGCAAAATATTTTCACGGGAAACCGACTCCTCACCTGTACTATTCATAAAGTCCGACAAAGATTTAAGCAAGGTCACCAGAGCACCGTCCGCAAGTGAAACATTATACACTTGTGGACCCGGCGCGACTTCGTCCGCGTACACCTACTCTTCCCCTACTGTCTTTTCTTTCTTCCTCTTTAATCACTCTATCTATTGTTGAAAACGGCATTAAAATCCGTTGCGTAGTTTAAAAGATCTAAGCGTACATAGTACATGAATAGGGACAGACAGCGGGAAGCGACTTTATTTTATACTATACTAGCTGACCCGGCAAACGTTGTTTTGCCATATAAATAATTTCCTGGATTGTATGTATTTTTGTATGTTGTATCATAAAAAAATAGAAATTAAAAATTTTGTCTAAGAAAAAAAAAAAATTAGGGGTGGACTACCCCTAACATTTAGGGGGATGAAAAATAGATGTTGGCCGATTCTCATAGATACCGGATAAGCACAAAAAATTTCATCAAAATCGGTCAAGCCGTTTCGGAGGAGTATGGCAACGAAAACTGTGACACGAGAATTTTATATATTAGATAAAGATCCATACATCATTAATACTGGTATTCGGATTTGTTCAAAACTTTAGTTTATTTTGTTTCGATTGTGAACAATTCGAGGAGCACTTGGTTAGAGAATAGCAAAAACCTCGGGCTCTATTGTTCGGCGGGTCGCTGTGCAGTAGCAGGCATTTATATTTTAGACAGTATTCATAATGTTGTATACGTACAATTGCGATTCCTCTTTTCATTAGGGATGATGGGACTCGAATCGAAAATCAATATTCAAATCAATTCGAATCATGATTCGAACGAACCCTTGATTTGAATTGATTGATCATTCGAATCGATATGATGATTCGAAACAATACGAAAAGATATAAATAAATAAAATAAATAAATACTTATTTACTAGACCTTATTGTAAAAATACTGTACTTCTAAAAAAAATTATTTCTGCTAGATCAACTTTATTTAAAACGAAAAATACTTTAACGAATTCCTATTGTCTTATCTATAAGGTAAATTAAGGTCAGTTTGCCGCGAAATGCAAGATTCGAACCAGCTCGCGACTTCGAATCAGATCGAATGAAAATGATGAAATGTTTTCATTATCGTGGGTTGTTGTGATCGCGGCGGTAAGACATCGAGCATTGCTTTTGTAGTTGTTCTTATTTATCGTATCTCAAGTGGAACCATCAGTACGGAATATATAAATCACGTATTAAGAAACTCTAAGAGAGATTGCTTCGTTATCTAGATTATAAGGCGACTAATGTTTTCGAGGCAAAAGATCAAGAGTCTCCGTAGTGTGGAAAATGGGCAGCATTTTCCATTGTTATATTAAAACACTGCTATCCCCAGCCCGCCTGCCAAGCGTAGATATTATGGCAATAACCTCCCCTTTCGTGGGAAAGGCCCTAAGTCCTACAGTGGACTGTTACCGGCTGTGATGATGATTACAATACATGCTATATATGTCTATACTTTTTATAGAATTTTTTCAATATTTAATTATAATTTACAATAATTACATTTATTTAAATTTAACAAAAGTACTTAAACTAAACATCCGTATCAAAAAGCACTTCGTCTAAACTTCTGCTCCACTCCTGGCCACTCCCGATGCAAAGGTGCCCATAACACTAGCAGCGTTGCCACGCTGGATAGCAATGGACAGCCTCTGCAGCAAGAATGACCCAGAGCGAGGATCGCCGCCTCTCTCCCTCATTCGACGGCCCACCTCTTTAAAGAAAATCCTCGCATCCTTACACCAGCAACCTGTTGTTTCTGCGGCGAGTGGGATGAATAAATACTGGCCTTGCAACTCCGAATATTTGTCCCTTTTTCTTAGGGCCGCAAACTCCGCCGCCGCTCCCGCCACCCTGACTGTGCGACTGAGGTGTGAGGGCGCAAAGGTGCTGACGCATGTGGCGTCCCACAACAGACATTTTCCCCTCTGCCATGGTACCAATGTCAAACCATCAGGCCTCTTCCCATCGGTCCGACTCAGTCCGGGAGGCTCCAGGGCGCAAGGGATATTAGCCGAAACCAGCGCTCTACGGACGATATCATTAAGAGCGTGGTGTCGCGGGAATCTACCAGAGCACCGACAATTTACAATAATAATTATAATTATGTTGACCTGTTCTGCACAAGAACTATCTAAACGAATGGCAGCCAACTTCTTTTGCTGTTCGCAATCTTAGTCAATTGTTTTCAAAAACTTATGTGTTTCTCTGCATAAGTTGTTTGTATTTTGCAGTAAACAACTAATGCAGAGAGGTGCATTAGTTTTTTGTATTTTATTGGTTAATTAGTTTACCACGAGCGTTGATTTTCTTTTACTTTATACTTGCCTTCGGCACCTTGTTTTATTGTTATAGGTAGAGATAGGCCACTTTAACGGTCATAACATAGTAAGGGATACGGATACCGATGGCCAGGTGGTTGAGGAGTGGGCTGAAGTGAACGACCTCACTTTGATTCACAATGCCAAACTACCGGCTTCCTTCAATAGCTGGGGTGGCGACGCAGTTATATCCCGAATTTAATTTTTGCCCCCCCATTCCGAGAACCCAGCACAGGCCCATTATGTGCGTAATGCAGTCCGTTATTGGCCCAGTTACCGCTCCATTCAGACGCCGCTTTAACTATATTAAGGGTTACTCGGACCAATACGCAAAAGAACTGCTACCTCAGATTGACGAAACCCGAAAAGACAGATGGACAGTAATGGTAACTAACATCGACCTGACGCATAACAGCAAAAAACCCTGGAACACCACCCGGAAACTTACCGGCTATCCACCAACAGATTCCGCTCCAGGTCAGGTCACGGCTAACCAAGTAGCACACCAACTTCTTTAACGGAAAAACCAATCGTCGACAGACCACGACACCCAAGATCAGCACCTGTCCAAATACTGGCAACACCATCAGCTAACTTTTTACGCTTGGAAAAATGGTCCCAATATTAAAATTCCCCAAATGTGGCAAACCTGGAGTAGACAACATTTTTACTGAGCAATTAAGGAACCTAGGACCAATAGCTATTTTTTGGCTACTGTAACTATTTAAACATTGCCTGAACTCTGCTCGGATCGTGGTCTAACTCTAACGTGGTCGCACTGATGAAACCTGGGAAGTCTAGTGATGATCATAAAAGCGATATATTTACTGTGTCATACCTACAAGTTGCTGGAAAGACTATTACTAAACCGCCTGATCAGCATCGTCGACCCAAAGCTAATCCCGGAGCAAGCTGGATTCCGCCCAGGAAAATCCTGCTGTAACTAAATACTCAATCTCACACAACACATCGAGTCATAAATTTATTCTAACGACCACTGAACACAAACCGTTTATAAACTCCGATGATCTGGCATTGGTTTTCCAGGCGCAGTCCTTCGAAGAGATTAAAAAGAATTTGAGCTGCGCACTAGAAACAAATAGTTGCTATTATGAGCAAAATTTCTTAAAGCCGAGCCTTTTGAAGACCCAATCTTGCGCCTTCCACCTTCGGAATCGAGATACCCTACGGACTTTAAACATCGAAGGCGAGGCGAGTCCATTGCTCACTGCTCCACTCCAAGCTACCTTGATGTTACCTTAGACAGAATACTGTAACAGAAAGTGGGCACTCGCAATAACCTCTAACCTCACGTCCACCAAATGGGGAGCCTCACCATAAGTCCTACGAACGACCGGACTGGTACTTTCCTTCTCGGCAGGCGAATATGCCAGCCCAGTTTGTTGCCGGTCAGCATACGCGCGGCTGGTGGATACAGGTCTAAACGACACATGGACTATAACAGGTTGTCTGAAACCTACACCCATAGAAAAGCTGTATCCTCTGGTGTTACTCCGCCGGACGTTCGTAGAGATGTGGCCGGATCTCTGGAGCGGGAGAGCCGGCACAGCTCCATTAAGTAGTTGTATGGGAAGAGAGATTCCCCTCGGCGTCACCCATCCCGTTCTCTGAGTATCTACCGGCTGGACTTGACCTGCCTCGGCCGACATGGAAGTCTCTGTACAGACTCCGGACCCAAGTCGGCCGAAGCAAAGAAAATATGTGTCGGTGGGGGTACGGCTTGGATATGGTTTGTCTGTGTGGTGTCGCCCCCCAGACAATTACACACTTGTTGATTTGTCCAGCGTGCCCTACCACCTACACGCGCAGGATTTGTACGCGGCCACAAACAACTTGGCTCGCCACTAGTCGACACGCCAAAAAGAAGGTAGAAATGTACTTATTATTAGCATAAGATTTTACATTGGTTACACTGCAACTGGAGTCTCCGTAGTCTGGAAAATGGGCAGCAGCATTTTCCATTGTTATATTTAAACACTGCGATCTCCAACCCGCCTGCCAAGCGTGGAGATTATGGCAATAACCTCCCCTTTCGTGGGAGAGGCCCTAAGTCCTGCAGTGGACTGTTAGGGGCTATGGTGATGATGACACTGCAAATGTTTATAACGCTGTAAGTCACCGAAATAGTAAAATAATAAAATTAAAAAGAAAATTTGGACATTAAATTGTTATTAAATTGTCTACAAATTTCTTGCTAAACAATTTTTATACATTTAACCGTTTTTGAGATAGAGCGCGAATAATGCGGAGCGCGCAGCCATATAATATGCCATAGTGCAATCCCAGTCCATAGTACGATTTATTATCTAACTTAATTTAAATTTCTCATTTATATATTTTTTATGTCATTACGGTAGGCAAACAGGCAAGCGGGCCACCTGATGGGAAGTGGTCACCACTGCCTATAGACATTAGCACCACCAAGAGTATCGCCAATGCGTTGCCCACCTCTATAACACGTTGCTCTGGCAGCAAGAAGACGAATGGCCCTCCACTGCCAAACCCACGGTTCCCCAAATTTTCACCCCATAGAGCACTGGAGACCTTACTCACCGGCAGAAACACAATACTATTTAAAAGAGTATTGTTTAGCTGCGGTATTCTGTAAGGTGGAGGTACTTCCCAGTCGGCTCCAATTCGAACGGCTCCAATTTGGGGAGGGCGCAGAGAGCAGTTCTGAAAGTAATCCTTAGAAAGCACTTTAGACTTCACGACCGTTACCCAGCTCTGTGTACCCTGGACTGTCTCGAGAAGGCATATCACTAATCCGCCATCTATTAACTTAAATAAACGAAAACGTAAAAATATTCGTTCTGTCGAACCACACTCCACAACATTTGCCTCACGACAATACTATGTTATAAATTCACTCCCATACAATTTACTGGATAAAGTCAAAACTTTAATAGTTTAATCATGTATGAGTCGAAAAGAAGAATCTCTACAGGGGGAAGACTATGAAAACCGAAAAATTACTTTGTTTTGACCTATCCACCTTGCATAAAGACCTGTTTGGAACATGCACCTTGCACACATTTTCACTCACAACAAACTTGCACATATATCCTTACCCAGGGACGTCTCCCTGATTTCCAAGATACAGGGACTTTACCTAGTTTGGGAATCAGGGTTACAAAGTCAGTTTTTAACGCCATGTTACTTATAAAACATTCTCTATCGATCTGTCTAGGTACGGTTATTTTAAACACTTAAAATATCGAAAGTACAGTAATTAAAAACCCTCTGGAAATCTTCGGTAACCACTATGCCGACCCCATTCCTCCCTTCTGTCCCCGTGTAGCTTTTGTTGCTGAGCAATAACAAAGCCTGTAGCTTTTGTTGCTGAGCAATAACCAACCAGTCATTGCCAGACTGAAGTTTCATTGGGCAGGTCGCATAGCCCGAAGAACATATAGCCGATGGGGTAGTGAAGTTGTCAAGTGGCGACCACGTACCGGAAGACGCAGCGTGGGTAGTCCTCCCACAAGGTGATCGCAGGTACCAACTGGATGCGGGAAGCACAGGGCCGGCCTTTGTGGAGATCTCTGGGGGAGGCCTATGCCCACCAGTGGGCGTCTTCTGGCTGATAATCATATCAGCCAGAAGACATGATGAAGATGATGAATAACCATCGGAAAAAAGTGATCCACTGTTAAACACATGAACCTACACTTATCGAGTTTTAATATCGCTCCACACTTTTCGCGCTCTATCTGAAAACGGTTATTGTAGAAGATTTTATGCTCTACAACTTTCATAACGATTTGAGGCAACGGAAACGATATATCGTCGCCTTCCTTGCTAACTGTCACAACTAGCATTTTACAACTTTTCAGGGCATCCCTTTTTCGGTTGAGCGCCTGTGACTTTTATATCGTAAGTCGGCTGAGTTTGAGTCTATTAAAAACTTGTAAAGAAAAATTCGATGAACACGATGGTGGTGTTAGTGCAGATATGACAATTAGCAAGGAAGGCGACAATATGTCCAAAAACTGAAAGTGAAAGTGACCTGTAATATAGGTATATATGAACGCTCACACATGACCTTATGGGACTTTTGAGACTACATAAAAATGCCAGAGGTTCATAAAAAAATAATAAAAATAGTCATCTTGGCGTTAATGTCCGGATTGTGGTCTCGCGCACGAGGGCCCGGGGTCCGCCTTAACGATGATCCAGGATTTGGCAGATCAGATAATTACTTAAAGTGAAGCGACTACTATCTGAACTCCGTGACCCTACCAGGGGAATCTGACCACATTGAATCATGGTTACCCATTCAATCGCCTGAATGTGCAGGTTTATTCAAGATGTTTTCCCTCACCGTAAAAGCATAGGTTAGTATTCAACTAATGTACATTACTC
The DNA here is from genome assembly GCA_905147135.1 of Blastobasis lacticolella. NCBI lineage: Eukaryota > Metazoa > Arthropoda > Insecta > Lepidoptera > Blastobasidae > Blastobasis > Blastobasis lacticolella. The sequence continues at coordinate 8,111,575 of LR990039.1, read as the reverse complement.
AGATTCGATTTCTTTACCTCTCGCTTACGAATCGGTTACTTTAACTATTCGGCCACCGATTTTCCGAAGGTTCATAGAAAAATTCAACTTATTCTGTTACATTCCGAAATGATACAAACAATAAAACGTCAAACTGACAACGTGAAGTATTTGTCGATGAACTTTGATATTATATTTACTAAGAAAGGTTGCCGGCAAACCTCGCCTATCCCGAATAAGTTCAAATGTTGTTCGCCTCTTGAAATCCTGCGCTAGAGGGAGTAGTTCTTTATATAGATATCTGTTAGCTTTTAGGGTTCCGTACTTCAAAAGAAAAAAAACGGCTATCTTATAGGATCTTGTTGTCCGTCCATCCGTGCGTTCGTCTGTCAAGACCCTTTTTCTTGGGAACGCATGGAGGGAGGGAAATTAGTTTCAAAAACTCAGATCGGCAATCCCTTGCAGTAATGAAAGAATCAAACTTCTAAGTCACCGCAATAAAAAGATTCGGCGGTTCTTGCTCCGTTTATGTCGCATATTTTTACGCTCGCAAGGGAATCAAAACCTATAGGGTACTTTACGTTGACTTAAAATCGTGAAATTTGGCAATCAATGCCGTGTAGCACAAGCAAAGGAAAAATCCGAAAACCGTAAATTTGTAGTAACGTCACAGAAAAAATTCAACCAACTTATGAAGTGAAGTTGGATTAGCAAATATTTCATACGAGTTGTAAAGGAGCTAGGTGCATTTGTAACTTTTTAATGTGTTAATAGTATAAAAAGCCCTCTTTTAAGCATGCATATTGACAGGCAACATTGCAGGTCAATATTGGCGGAGCGCCGCTGCAACAAGTGAAATCCACTAAACTGTTGGGTTTCCTCGTAGACAATGCCCGCACTTGGGAGTCCCATATTGACGAGGTGTGCGGGAAGCTTGGCCGAGCCTCTTTCGCATTGCGTCGACTTGCAGGCACCGCCGAGCGCGGTGTGTTGCGATCATGTTATTTCGCCACTGTCCACTCGGTACTGTCTTATGGTGCGGAATTATGAGCGCGCGCCTCCGGGTGGCACCGCGCGATTGTAGTCCAAAGGCGGGCGGTTCGTGCCGTTGTCGGCATCACTGACCAGGAAGAATCCTACAGGTCTTTATTTAAAAAATTAGGCATACTCACACTGCCATGTGAGTATTTATATCAGATTGCGATATTCTCTTACCGGAATGTAGGTATGTTCAATCGGAAGCATGCATCGTCGCGCGCCTTAAGAAGCAACAAAGACGAGGGCCAACTTCTCCCAGTGCTCCATAAGCTTACTAAATCCGAACGGTTGGTGTATGTTTTGGGGCCTACTCTTAGGCGTAGGAAGGGGGGCGTGAGACATGACAACCAAATTTCAATCAATTACAATCAAAGCTAGATTGAGTTATATTTCCAAAAGTCGGGTAACAAACTTAAGAGATAATTTTCAGTCCACCAGTGAATAATACAGTCAAATGTTCCCCCGATCGACGGCGAGTGAAATTAGTTTACCCAAAAATGTCCAGATCGTGGGACCCTACGTCTTAACCGACGCCCCAACTCCTGATACAGTTTTTTATGCTGATTCGACCACCGCGGGCCCCCGTGCAATCTCTGCAGCGAACGGCACAAAGTATTGTAGGCTTACTCCAATAGTATTTGCCCTGTTTGAGGCTCGCCGTCAGTAGCGTAATTGAGCGGTACCAGTGGAGCCCAGGCCAGGCGCGGCTCAAGGTGGGGGGGGGGGGGGGGGAGCACAGCCCACTTGTTTTTATAACAAATATGTCAAAAATTACTAGCTCTCTCGCTCATTCATTTGCTTCAGGTTTTTCATACTATTACCAATCTTTCAAAACCTAAAATTCGGAGCTCGCTGCGGTTGCTCAAATATTAATTTTAGCAATCACCCCCGCTTATAAAAACCGTAATGTTAAAAGTTTTGTGCGCGCTCTGATTACTCATTCAATAACTTATATTACTTTTATTGTCTTTTATTACGATCAGCATCACACATCACGAAATGACGAAAGCCTTTCCTTGATTTGAAGTTCCTTTAGGATGGACACATTCGTGCGAAACGCTGTCCACGGGATCTTTGAGAGGCGTCTCCAGCACCACATCTCTAATGCGTCACGTCGTTGCGGTCACTCATTAATTAATTTCCTTAAATTACTATTGTGAGGATCACCCATTGCTATTAAGACTAATAATGTTTAATATTGCCAGCTCGCTCCACTCGCTCATTAATTTAAGGGTTACCTCAAGCTTTTGTAACCCAAAATATCACAAATTACAAGCTCAGTCCGCCCGCTCATTCATTCAATGATTACTCCAGCTTTTAAGACCTCAAACGTAAAAAATGTCGAGCTCGCTCCGGTCGCTCATTCATTGATCACCGTAGCTTTTAAGATCCAAAATGTCAAAAATTTCGAGCTCGCTCATACATTCGTTGTTCTCCCTCAGGTTTTAATACCTAAAATATCCGAGCTCGCTCCGCTCACTATTTATCCGCTCGTTCACCACAATGAAACGGCAACTATATTTTACTGATCGCGACTTTGAGTAGATAATACCTATAATTTTTACTTTTGTAAATTAGGTTGTAGTTTGGGGTTCCACAACTTTGTTTCTAGCAATAACCTGCAACAAATATTAATTTTCTAAGGACCTACCATCCCTTAAGTATTAATATAAAAAAAATTGGACCTAGCTATAAAAAAGTTATAGGGGTTCAAAGGTATGAAAGTGGCGAAATTTCAGAAAATAATTGAAAATGAAAATGAAAAAGTATTAAATCCCATAAAAACTTTTTTATGACCAAGATTTTTTTTATTGGCTGAATAGGTAGGAGACGACCCCACCTACCCCCATTTTCGTATGTTCAACGATCTGCCGATCAGCCTGTATATTTAGTTGAAAACCGCATTAAAATCAGTTGCGTAGTTCAAAAGATCTGTGCCGACCCCAAATAAATGGGATAAGGGCAGGAAAATAATGAAAAGTTTAAAATATCTAAGCGTACAACATGCATAGGGACAGACGTCGGGAAGCGACTTTGTTTTATACAATGTTTAAATACATAATAGTAGTTTATGCAACTGTCATATAAAAGGGGGTATTAAAACATGAGTCGTCTGTTTATCATACGAGGCGTAGACGAGTATGATAATAGTTTGACACGAGTGTTTTAATACCTAATTATATGCAGTTGCATACACTACTTACACTACTCATATTTTTATGTTAAAATATCGTACCTATAATTTTCTCAACTTAGCTGGAAGTAAGCTGCGAGACAGTTCTGTTGTATCTACGCGTCGAGGCTATCAAGCGGCGGGAAATCCACTTTACAAATTTCATATTCATCTATTTGCTTAAAATAAGAAAAAAACATTCACAAACACATATAACAACAATTAATGAAAATATTCTGTTTAGCGGGAATATAATTACACAGAATATGAACAGAAAAATTTAAATTTTGATTTTGTTAAAGACATCTAGGTATTCAGCCTACATTTGACCGAGTCCGGGCGCCCGATAAGAATTTAAAAAATAAAAGTGTTGCATAATGATTAAAAAGTTATTTTACGATACAGCTGTAATGAAATTAGTATGGGAAATGCTGTATAGAAAAGTATTTTTTTTAATTTTATGGACTGGCGTGAATAAAGTATACACTTTATTCACGCCAGTCCATACCCTTAAACCCTTAAACGATACCCTTAAACGACTGTTTTCGAATATGTAATTAAAACATTACGATACGAGTGTAGATAAAAAAAATGATTGCCTCAATGTGTAAACCTTCACCTATAACCCCTCTCAGTCAGTCCGTATATTTGTAGTCGAAATTAAAAAATACGGTAGAGGGATCAACGACAGTTCTATCTACAGTGGTGGTGTGTACAAAAGTGCAATTAAAATAACCCACCGAGCTTCGTAATCCCAGCGTGGTCGGCACACGAGCTTTAACATTCGTTATCCGGCGATTATGCTCGTTAGCACTGACCGTGGAAAGGGCATGTGCATAACATATAACTGTTGGCCGTGCTACGTACAATAGAGCACCAAAGCTGGTGTCTTACAATACATTCACAAGCAATAATATGCACGTAGGTAAATTTCTGTAACTGGTGGTGGAAACCGCATCAAAATCCGTTGCGTGGTTTGGGAGTTAGTGGTAATACAGAAGACAGACGTGGAAAGCGACATTATCTATATCTATCCACACATTGAATAAAATCGTAAAGACCAAAATCTGTACATTGAAGATCATCGAATACAAACGATCCTGGCCGATTAATAATTACTTACTATTGTTTAATTTTTTTTATATTTTTATTGAACCCAAAATTATCGAGTCCTTAAATTTTCTTCATACATGTCATTCCTCGAAACATCTCGACCTTGTTTTAAATCTGTACCGCTTAAAAATCATTGTTGTACCTGGGCATCGATTACCATAAATGGCTCCCATCTCACTGTTTATGGCTTGATTTACCACGCACGACGAGGAATTTAAGCACGGCGCCCAATTCATGCTTCATGTTAAAAAATCGATAATAAATAATGACTTTAGAGGCTTCTAATTACGTACTTCTAAAGAGTTATTTTATACTCTGGTATTAAAAAGAATTAAATATGCGTACAGGAATCCCAAACGTGCCACCAAACGAGCCTTAGCCAGAACCAGACGAGACCACTTACGTCCTTTGTACGATAAGTTGGAATCGTCGGAGGGGCAGAAACTCATTTACAAGTTAGCACGATCGAGGGTTAAAGCGGCACAGGACATCTCCACGTGCCGTTTTGTTAATGACACTCGCGGCAACCTGTTCTGCGAGGACCGCACCGGACCTCCCTCCGAAACAAGGACTTATGCCACCCTTAACGCCTGAAGAAGTCGAAACCGTTCTTTGCCGCATGAAAAATTGGAAAGCTGTCGGACCCGATGAAGTCCCTATTGAGGCGTGGAAATCCATTGGCTCTCGTGGTGTGAGTATCCTTACCGACCTTTATAACCGCATCCTCCTTACCTTCCGGTAATCTTCTGTTTTTATTGGTATCTTCCCAGATACCCAACCAGTAGAGGATGAGTATAATTACTCCAGTCTACAAGGGCAAGGGCTCGGTGCGGGAGTGCACTAACTACCGCGGTATAAAGGTGATGTCTCACACCATGAAGCTCCTCGAAGGCATTGTTGACACGCGGATCCGACGGAAGTGTACAATCTGGGAGTGTCAGTATGGGTTTCGGCCGGGTTGTGGGACCATGGACTTGTATTTGCCCTGAGAACTCTCATGGAGGGATACAGATCAAAGAACACGCCACTGCATTTCCTGTTTCTGGACATGCAGAAGGCCTTTGACTGTGTCCCTCAGGAGATGAACTGGTGGGCATTGCGGTTCAAGTTGGTGCCCGAGGCATATATTGATGTTTTCCGAGATAAGGACCACCCATTAACTATTACCGTTGGGGTACATCAGGCCTCTGTGCTCAGCCCACTTTTATTCAACGTGATATTAGACGTACTGTCAGACAGCATACGAGACTATGATGAGGTGCCTCCTTGACTGCTCATGTATGCTGTCGATATCGTGCTCAAAGACTCGGACAAGGGGCGACTAGACCAACGTGTAAAAAAGTGGAAGGAGTCACTTGAGATCGGCGGTCTGAAGATTTATGTGGCGAAGACAGAGTACATGGCCTGCAATAGTGCAGATCCCCTTCCTGTGCGTATAGGCGAAGATTAAGTCAAGCGCTCAGATCAGGCCAGATACCTGGGATCTGTACTTAGCGCAACCGGGGATATCGACAGCGATGTCAAAGCCCGAATATCCGCAGCTTGGGCGTAAGGTGAAAGGTGTCATTTGCGACCCTAAAATGCCGATAAAGCCGAAGGGACCAGTCTATAAGACCATCATTAGACCTGTTCTCCTATACGGCAACGAGACTTGGCCCCTACTAGAGCGACACAAACCGGAGCTGCGCGTCACGGAAATGAAGATGCTGCGGTGGATGTGTGGAGTTTCACGGAAGGATCGCGTTCGAAACGCCCACATTCGGAGTAGCCTTGGCGTGCGTGACATCGGAGATTAGCCTTCGGTGGTACGGCCAAGTCTTGCGCAGACCGGCAAAATATGTGGGGAACAAATGTCTGGCCATGCCATCCCCGCCAGGCACGGGAAGGAGAGGTCGGCCCAAGAAACGATGGCTTGACGTCGTCAAGAATGACATGCGTGCCAATAAGCTCTCTGCCAATAAGGTGCCGAAGACCGAGCAAAGTGGGCCAGGAAGAGTAGAAAGGCGGACCCCGGGGGGCCCGGGGTCCGCCTTTACCACCTTTCACCTTCACCTTCCACCTTTACCGCGCGGGAGCGCAAGCGGGACACAACGCCGAGACGATGATGATGATGATTTAAAAGAATTAGATATCTCCCTCTTTTCTCTTACATTTCGTGGAGTTTTCCCCTTTTCACTATCTTACGGTGATATAAATAAAAACCGGCCAAGGCACGTCGAGCCACGTGCAATGTAGGGTTCCATTTTGTCTTCTTTCAGTAAAATTTCCTAAATAAAATAAAATAATCATCTTGGCGTTAATGTTCCGGTTGTGCTCTCGAGAACGAGGGCCCAGGGTCCGCCTTGACCATGATCCAGGATTTGGCGATCAGGTAATTACAATGGAGCGACTACCATCTGACCTCCGTGACCCTGCTACCAGGGGAACCCGAGCAGATTGGATCATGGTTACAAATTCAGTTGCCTGAATTTGCAGGTTTCTTTACGATGTTTTCCCTCACTTTAAGAGCATAGGTTAGAATTCAACTAATGTACATAACTCAGAAGAGTCATTGGTACATGGCCACAGCGGCATTCGCACCCGGTACCTCAACCGCCCGGTAAAGAAAAGTCGATCCATACAGAGTTTACACTACACTCCACTTATAAATGATAGGTAGAATATGGGTACTAAAGAACTGACTACTTTTATATCACCTTTCCAGGATTTGCATTAAATATTGCTGAAATCGTAGCTTAAATAGTCTTGTATTAAATATCAATAGTCAAAATAAATTATTCAGTTTAGGCTATACATCGCACTTATGAATGTCAAACGAAGAAAAATAATAAAAATAAATATAATGAAATAAAATATAAATATTCTATATGTTTTATAAACGACGGTAAGTCATTAAAAGCACGGTGCACCTTCAAATGTAAATATATCTACGCTTTCCGTAGTTAGTTCGAATTTTCGGTAAAATGATGTAGCTCGCCCGTCTCTTGCTGTGTTTTGACGCATGTTTGATTTGGGCGAGTGGGATTGACGGGAAATATTTACAATATTTAAAGTATTCCTCCCCCGTTTGGCATTGCCGTGGGACGGCCTGTATACAAAAATGCATCCCTATTTCCCTTGAATACGTACCGAACCTGTTCCCGTCGGAAGCTCGGAACCAAATCGAATTTCGGGAAAAACTATAGCGCCATAACTTAAGAACGGTTTGACCGATATAATGTTTTTATTGTTCGGTTGGCTATAATACAGGAAAGGTTTATAGGTAAAGAAAGGTTCTCTCTCAACAGAGTTTAAACATTGTTCAATATTGAATGTTTTGAAGTATGGTGTGCTCACTATAATTAGATTTTTAAGCATAGGCACCAAAAAATAAACTTAACACATTTCGATTTCTGAATTTTTATTTAGTCTAGGCGTACAGAGTACCTACCTAACCTTTAGTAGAACTTTAAATAACAATAACCGATTTACTTTGTTGTTGAAGTCCGTAAAATTTTCTGCTTAGACACTGTGGAAAAAGTCAGGCTACCTTTGAAATTGAAAGATTAATGGAAATCAATAAGATAGCGAAACTAATTGAATAATGAAGACTATATACAACAAGATAGTAGCTAAAAGATGGACGTCTTAATTCTCATGTTCGCGCATAATTTCAGAACTACTGCAGCTATTTAACTCCATTAATTTTTTTGTGGTATTTTTAATTTTTAGGACAAGGTTTTGTATGCAAGAAAAGAAAGGGTAGTTACGTGTAGGGTAGGGGTAGGACGCCACGCGAACGAAGTCGCGCCCAATAGTTATCTATTCATACAGAGTTTCTAATCATTCACGCGCCTTTCGACTATCGCGTCTTTAGAAACGGATTTTAACTTTTCTAGATACAAATTATCCACTCGAAAATATCGCGTCAGTTCGCTCAAGGGCCTACAGGTACTAGGCGACAATAATATCTGAGAGGCCGACCAGCTTAAATAGCATTTCCGTAGCATTCTATCGCTAGCCACTTCTTATTGTTTACCTACAACGGTTTCATTAATATCGCCGACAATTTGTGAGCAGATTGCGCAGTATTCACTTCAAGCATATTAATTTACAAATAATTAAATTAAATTGTGCCTGTTTTTTTGCAAAGGAGTGTAAGTATGTAGCATCTCCCTCCATAGAGCAGAAATTGGTTAGCTGCGTTTTGTGTTGCGTATCTCCCACGCTGCGATCTCTAACCGGCCTCTACACCTTCACTAATGTGGAGGGGGCGCAGTGCAACCGTGGACTGTTGAAAATGAAATTTTAAATCGGCTGAGTCCCTTCGGAGATTACATTCTACATCAAAGTCAGTCTTATTGATAAAGTTAAACACTTTAATCTAAAAATTAATACGCTGTTGAATTGAAGACATCATAAAATACTCGTAACTGTTTGTGTATTTGGTATCATATTAAATGCCAAACTTTTTTTTCTTTTAACTTGCTCTCGGCGCTACGTCAAAAAGTCAAACGACGTAAGCACGCATCTTTCATGCAAAAAGTACTGAAATGGGTTTTAATGAAATTTTAATGATGAGAGATGAGATATGGCTCATCATAATAGACCAAATATCATGTTTCTAGCTTCAGCATTTCAGGCTGTACAAATATATGTCAATCAGTCTGGACAAATAATCTCTTCCTATAGGTACAGATAACCATGAGTGCAGTATTGTAAGCGAACCATGTTCGCTCGCGGCAGAGTGGCACTTTATGGCCTAGGCTTCGAGTCTAAGGCACACAAATCACATAACACTTTACGGTCCTCGATTTTTAAAAACGAATATCCCCTTGCAAGCACACCCCCTGTTGTCCGATTAGTAACACAAAACGGTCGGATCACGTGGCCGAAGGGAGAGTTTTTTTTGCCATACGGTAGGCAAATAGGCAAACGGCCACCTGATGGAAAGTGATCACCGCTACCTATAGACATTAGCGTCACTAGGGCTATCGCCAATGCGCTGTCTACCTGTGTAACACATTTAATGGTTGGACTGATAAACCAAAGTTCGGAACGCCATGAGAGAATAAATTGCATAGAGCGCAGTCCAGTTAATTTTAAAATGATTTCTAAATTAGCCAATTAATAATATTCACCATCTTGGCGTTAATGTCCTTATTAACCGGGGCCGCCTTGACCGTGATCCAGGATTTGAGAGATCAGGTAATTACAGTGGAGCAACTGCCATCTGACCTCTGTGGCCCTGCTACCAGAGGAACCTGACCATATTGGATCATAGATCATAATTACACATTCTGTTGAATTTGCAGATTTCCTCACGATGTTTTCCATCGCCGTATAGGCATCGATTAGTGTTCATTGTTCAATTAATATACATGTCGCAGCCATCTGGTAAAATCAGCCATTTAATGAATAGGCTAGCCTGTTAATCAAACGCCGGCACGCAATTGAATGCCTAGGCCGATAGTTGGAAGACCTATCAACGCTCAACGTTTAACTAGTTGGCTTATTGTAAGCCAGCCCTTTGAAGACTACTGACGTAAAATCAGGCAGGTGATTTAAATTTAGTCAAATTTTATCCACTGCGGCACTGGTAGTTTTTAAAATAAATATGGCGTCAGACAGCTCGCACAGCAAGCAACGTTTTTTGTATTTTTATCGTTTTGACTAAATTTAAGGTGAAAGAATTAAGATAATTTAATTTTTTCATTTTCTTTTAATACTTATAATTAGAAACAAATGACTGAGAAAGTTTCGTGCCATTTTATATTTAATTTTATAAAATAAGAAAGTTCATTGTTGCTGATGTTCCTATACTACATTGTTGCAAATAGTTAATAAGTTATAAGTTTAAAGTTATTATTGTGGTAAATACTATAAATGTTATAGGTACTCACAATGCAATTACTAATTGAATTTGTTGCCACAAATATTTCCATTTTTTAAATTATATTTATTAATTAGTTTTTTTTTAATTTAAAGTAAGTTTATTATTTAAGTTACGAACTCATGGTCACTCAAACCAAACATATATATTCTATTAACAAAATGGCTAAATAACGTTCAGCCAAGTAGCTGCACGTTACATTCAACTACTTGGCTAGTTGTCCTTTAACCATTCAATTGAATGCCGGCGTTTAATTAACGGACTAGCCTTCTAATTAAATGGCTAATTTAACCAGATGGCTGCGACATACATAACTCACCAAAGAGCCATTGGTACACGGCGGCAGTAGGATTCGAACCAGTTACCTCTCGCTTGCGAGTCGGTTACCTTTACCACTAGGCCACCGACGCTCCGCTTTAAAGTTAGCCAAATAACCTTACAATAAGTTAGAAGAAATCCTTTAGGCGACAAAGAACGGATCCTCGAAAGAATATTATTAACTTTGGTATTATAATAGGTGAAAATTTGCGTTCACATTTAAAAACTTCTTGCCTTCATAGTAACAGCTGTATAAGTTAATTGTAGCCTAAGGTAAACTACGAGTAGAAAATAAGCAAAAGTCCAAGCTGACTAGGTTTATAATAGGTATATCTAGGGATATCTAGGTGGAGGAATCGGGGGGATGCCTTTGCCCAGCAGCGAGATGATTCGGGCTAATATAGATAGATATAGAAATCTAGGTAATATCTAACTAATTGCGTAAAATAAAATGTTAGCGTTTTATAAATGTCTCGCTCAATATTAAATTTTGGTTTTGACTAGCGTTAGGATTTTGTACAGGCGTTCACACATACGAATGTGGAACCGTATACTATCAATTTGAGTCTATGCTCTATTTCTAGGTAGCGGCGCCAGGAGAAGACTGCGAAGCTGGCCTGCGTCATGACGCGCTTCCGACACTTCAGGTACCTAGCTTGGAATTATTATTTGGTACCGAACGCTTTGTAAATGTTCATCAATCACATTTATCAATGCAATACCTATCATCGCTAAGTCGCTTTCAAACTCAATATCATAAACTATTATTAGGGTATTAGTGCCAACGCCAAATTGTGGTAAGAATACTGAAATTGAATTTTAATCCAAATTAGCGCGAACAAGGATCAGCAAATCTTATACGCGATATTATATCCTCTCGATACGTAAGCCGGCAGGCAGGCCGTAAGCTTGTTAGCCACCTTGGTGGTTTAAAAAAGCCTTACGCACTCGGTCTGCACATCCACCGCTGCGTTTTCATATCTACGGGAGCGAGTAATTTAAATTAACCGCCGAAACATTGCTTAGGTATCCAAAATGTCATTCCACTGGAAACTTGGATCTACAATCATATAAAGCCATCAAATTCTTCATTTTTGCATATCACTAAAAATGTACGGATAATAATGTACTAATAATGTCAGACGGAAGGAAAGCCGAAAGCGGATGTTGCACAAGAAGTTTCATACTCGCTTGTTTTCCGAACCCTTAAAACATTTCGCCTCACTCTCGCCGAACTCTAAATAGCTCTTGGCACACGGGACTATTGACAAGTGAGCGAGCCGCTTTACAGACAGTTTGAGCGCAAAGTAAAAACGGCTCGTTAGTTTTCTACTTTGTGTTTTGATTCTAGACGCCGCTGTGTGACTTTGTCCAAAAATAATATTTTTTCCTCTCAACGCATACTGTACTATCTAACACGCGTCATGTCCAATGCGCTTTTTTATCGAATTTTGTATTTCGTCCAAAACGCTTTTTAGAATTCGCCTATTGTCCACGCATATTTTCACAGATAAACCTATGTTTGAGTTAGTATAATTATGTGTACGATTTGATACCTATCAATAAGCAATAATTGAGATTATATTTAACATCGTAGTAGATAGTAGTTTTAGCGTAATATCGTAGGATCGGCCCCACTTAACGTTAAAGCTAAGCTTTCCGCATAATTCAACTCAAATTGTGCTTACCATCCGGTTCTCATCGACAAACAACCCGAAGGGTAACCATGGCTATACCCAAAACCACATTGCTTAAGTTAGCCCTTGTATACCAATTCAATCAATGTATAATAGTCACGTGGATGTGAGTAGCATTGTACTATATTTCCGAATATTCATTGTTACATTGGAAATCTCTTCATGACAGACCTGTCATACCGAACGTTGCGTAGATATTCAATTTAAAATAGGTGTATTGGGGAGATATTCAAGTATTACGTAAACGTCTACGAAGCAATAATACTGGAGAATCGTTTTTCAAGGACGATTTATTTGTACTTAGTACATACCCATATGAGAAGATATTGTATGAATATTTGTTTCAAACTAAACTCGCGTTCTTAACACATATTATTTTATTTAATGGGACTGACACACGTGTGCCTTTGTGATTTGTTTTCCTGGCGATTCGGGGTTACACCCCCCGTGGCGAAGTGGTGGTGCTGAAATATCGTTTAATATAATTATTTTGTATGAATGTTGATTAGACTAAATATATGTGTCAGGATTTAGCTCGTGGCACTTGAATCTCTGACTGCTGGACCTATGGGATGCGGTATAAGACTGACGCAAGTTTACCAATACTTCGCCATAAGATAGATAAAACGTGCCGCTAGAGTGTATATGCAAATATTTTGTGCAAAGCAAGCTCAACACCCGCGTTAAGTAATACATTTTTTTTAAACATTCTTTAGAACATCGGCACAAGTACAAGATACAACGTCTGCAAACTTTCGCGTTGAGTTAGAAACGCAGTCGTCTGGCGTAATTGTTGAGTGGCCCCTTGGCGGGTGGATTGTGTGTTTGTGTTATTTCTTTTCGTGTCAGCAAGGGGAGGGGGTGGCGGCTGCAGAGCGCCCCGGGGCCCGTCAGGCCGTCACAATGGACTTGTTGCGCCTGCCAGAGGCATGCGCCCTGCGCCCCGCGCCCCGATGACCACGCAGAACAGGTATATTGTCCACTGTTATATCCACGGTGGAGATGTAACTGTCTAGCTGCGTCGGACTGTCTACTTGAGTCGGATGGACCAATAATTAAATTATATTCGTTTGTTAGGTAATTTGTATACATTTTGCTAATACTTGTCGGCAGAAAATGTTTTATTGGTGCTACATTTCTATGTCGAAATAAATAACTAACAAACTTTCTGGAGTATTCGAAACTAAACTCGAAGTACTATGCAAATTTGTCTGAATTAACTTTAAATAGGCGAAATACAGCACGCGGGTCTTGAAATAGTATTGATATTATTTAGTCTTGATTAAGATCTCACTGTAAGTTTACTGCTTGTTTTTCATCACGTTGAGCTCAATTACTGTACTTCAGTAGAGACGTATCTACATCAGTAGTACAGAGCACTATAAATCTTATTATTATATATTATTGTTAGGGCCTACCACACAGCGCACTGCCTTTTCATTCAGAAAAATTAATTTCCCTATTTGACATAAATGCCACTTGTTGAAAGAAAGAAAATATTTATTACAAAGGACGCCACGACATGATAATTTACATTTAACACAAAAGAACGATCCATAAAACACGGAGACAATCATAGGATTCCCAGTGTCATTTTTCGTGGGCATGGTAACGGCCCTAATGTGCCATAAGTACGTTCCAGTAGATTAGTTATTACCTACATCGCTATAGGTATGTGATTTTGAAAAGTGTTCGTATGTCGTGTTTAAAAGCGCTTAAGTACGTTATGTACGGGTGACAAAATAATAGCACACAACTTTAATGGCAAGTTTTATATTGGGGCGCATTGTGATCGCTTTAGCAATTTGGAAATAACAGAACAAATAAAACAAAGTATCGTTTTCGAAATGCCTTTCTCGGGATTTTAACCGACGCCGCTGCGCACATGTGGGCTATTGTCAAAAACAGAATTTATTGAGATGGTTTGTGTAACGTTCGCCCTTTCAGCAAACAGACTCTCTAATACTTTCACGCACTCGCTCATTCACACTGAAACCTAAGCACTAAAACTACCGTTACTAAACCGTAAGACTATATAATCTATTATCGAAGTTTTAAACTAAATAAAGCCATTTGTTATCGTCTAAGGAACCCCACGTTGTGATGTTAGTAACCCCGATGCTTTTAGAGCCGATAAGTATAAACAGGTATGGCATTAATGAATTGAAATTAAATTAAAATGAAAGAGTTAATTAGATTAGCGATTAAGTTGTTAAGAATTTTGTATCTAAAGTTAGAAACCGATTCATATATTATGTCCAAGGGAAACAAACAGCCCCCCCCCCTTTAGTGAGGGGTAAGCTGCTCCAAAGCCAGATAACTGACTCCAGCATGAACTTCGCTACTCGTAGCCCATGCTTCACTCCGCAGCTTACTATATGAGTCAACCAGTGACGTTCTCATCCTACGCTGATATTTTATTTGATTTATAAGAGAGCAAAATGGTTAAGGTCTTTGTCAAGTCAAGTAGTATTTCGTAATATATCTTGTAAGGACACAACAACAACAACCAATGCCTGTGGATCATATCCAGATAATAATTGCAGGTGTGATTAATTCAATAAAGCATGTAGCTTACTCTCTTTCATCATCTTGTTGTAGATACCTACATCATGTAGCAAACCTTACTTATGAGCATAATGACAAGTCTCAGGATACACCAAAGGTTTACAACGCATATGCAGGGCCCAATAAACTCGACGATGTAGAAATGGCAACCCTAAAAGCATATTAAGGCGAATACTTCAACAGTGTTCCTTCGACAACAATAAAGGGTCCCAATTCAGGGCAACACAAATATAGATAGAATAATATAGAACCGGCAGTTAGCCCTGGAGAGAGTGCTCCATACACAAATGCAGATTATGCGTAATAAAGTCTTCAGTTTGTAATATTTCTTCAAAATCCAGTAATGGATAAGTTCCAGAGAACCATAGTGTTGTTTCAAATGGCTAAAGCCACAATCTTTTGATAATCATTAAAGGGAAAGAGATAAAGTCCCATAGGTTAGTCCGTAAGGTAGTGCAGATATATTTTAGGCTACCACCGCTCCGGAAATGGAACCTACATGCGAGGAACGAAGCGGCCAACTTCTCACACAGCCTAACATCTCACGGGTACAAAACTCAATCCTTGATATAATGTAAAGACTAGATCCTTGACATAATTATGATTTCAATTGGTAGTCCCAAATGCATTTGATGTAAAATATCAAGTTCTTCATATAAACCTCCCAAGTAAGTAAGTTAATCAAATGATAGATATCTTCAGTATCGATAAATAGCTCAAGGCTAATTTAAATTAGTTATAAAATTAATTAATATTGTTATAAACAACTGGTGTTTGAGGCCTGTAACTTCAGGTAGTCTCAATTAAATATTTCAAATGCTGGACTCCAATCGGTATAGGTAAGTAGCAATCTCAACGTACAGATTTGGTCGTATTAAAGTCGTCCGATCGGCTCACCACTTGGTACTTGAAAGGTTTTGCAAAGTCTATGGGATTCAGACAGACTAACTGCTATCTCGCTATATTGGAAGCGAGCTTCCTCAATATCGAAACAACAATCAAGTGGGCCGAAAACTGTACAACGCTACTCTCCTCCTTGGTACCGCATTAACATCGCTGTTTTCGCTATGTGCATTAGATTTGGATCTGACGGACCTGCTATCCGGACATCTTAAGACCGAAGTCCCTCAATATCACGATAACAACGGTACATCCAAAAAATTTGCAAACTTTACGCAACATGCATTAGGTTTAGACTGGTCAGCTGCTATCCAGATGTCTCAAGACCGCATTCTATTAACATCGCGGTAACATCAACTCATCTAAAAATTAACTTGCGCGGACTAAACTCTAAGAAGAACTGATTTTAGGACGTTTTCGCAACAAACCATAGATTCAGATAGGCTAGCTGCTATAATGATATCTTAAAACCATGATCTCTCCACACCTGTAAAATAAATTCTCAACTTCTAAATAATTAAAAAAGTAACTATCACTTAGAATACACATATGGGTACAGTACACCTCTGGCCGAGCCAAAAGGCACCTGTTCCATAGCAAATGGAATCGAAAGTGGACCACGCTCTGTTGAGTAGGATCGGGAAACTGATTTGTGCTCTATGTACTTTTAGACGGTTTATCACCGTGAGTTTGCCACCGGATCTTGGAATGTCTTTGCCCCGTGTCCGCCTAAAAACTTTGTGCTTTTAATGCTTTAACGACATTTAATTCGCGGACATGGAAAATCGAGTTACTTCGATAGGTGGGCTCAGCGATTAGCGTCCCGACACCAGTATTGATACATACCACGTGCGAGTAAATAAAATAAAAATAATAGTCTCTCGATCGCTTGCAAGCAAAATAAGCCGGAACGAAAGAACGACGAGATTTTCGGAATATGTGTGACGGTTTGAGCGAAGTAGACAATAGGTCACTGGTTAGTTTGATGTCGAGGTTTCGCTGGACGCATGAGCAGGACACGTGGTCTATACATATGTTCATGTGTTGGCCTGGTGTGTAGGTTGGCAGGGAGCCCAGGTTCTATCGTTTAGGCTATTTCCGAGACCTAAAGGTCCATATTTCACAACTCATTAGGGTTAGGTCTGTGTTAGGCGATTTCGCAACCATAGGGTAAGGAGAGGCCACGAAGAGAGAAGAGATTAACGCTCGGATGCCGCGACGTGCGTCGATCGCCCGCCATTCATCGCCCGACGACCAGATACGATGGCGATCAGTTCTAGAGCTAAGTTGCATGTTTCTTAATTTATATTTTGCTTGTTATATCTACTTATATAAATTTTAATTGTCACTTATTCCATGTGCGGATTTGATGTTTCATTTAACTCGCGTATTTAACACGGTGCATTCATTTGACGAACCAAATTTTTGTATTTACACAGTTGTGGTTATTTTCTTATGTTTTATTTGTTTCACGGATAATTTAGACTTCACTCGTGCGCGGCTTTTAATATGTTTATCTTCGTTGCGGATTTGATCACCCGCTAGTTGTACGATTTATTCTTCCGTTCGGTAATTCTATTTAACGCATTTCTTTTAAATAAGTTTTCCTTAATTTAGCGATATTTTATCAATTTAGAGGTGTTATTTTGTGACCTTATCAAACACACAACGTAAGAGTAATGTAATTTATGTAGGATTTAATATCGTGTAATTTACACGTCTGATAGCTAGAGACATCTCAGTTATGTCAGTAAGTAGGTTTAGTATTAGGGTCAGGTGTATGGGTGTTACAGCATCTAGCGTAAATGGATCTATCGTAATTAGACGTAATGGACTGCATGCGCATACTGTATAATGCTCTCTACCTGAGTCATTGTTCCCCGATACGTATAACCTTGGGGTCTTCAAATCAAGAGTGAATAGGTGTCTTCTAGGCACGCATGCTACATCTTCGACCTCATCGTCGCTTTCCATCAGGTGAGTTCAGGTCAAATGCAAGCCCATAATTAACAAACAAAAAAAAATGCACCTGTATGTATCTGTACATAGTATAAAACAAAGTCGCTTCGCGCTGTCTGTATCTAGGCCACTTGCGAGCACACGAACGGCATTAACAACGGATTCAGTCGCCTAGCCGAAACCGGCCAGGAAGGCATCATCATCATCATCTAGGTACGCTTAGATCTTTTAAACTACACGACGGATTTGATGCGGTTCTTAGTAATAGATAAAGTGATTCAAGAGGAAGGTTTATAAGCAAGAAAAAAATTGTAGGTAGGGGTAAAGTAGGGTCGTGTAGGGGTAGGACGCCACGCTAACGAAGTCGCGTTGGTCTACGAGTACAGTATATTATACCGGTGTATCTATAGGTAAACATTCTGTACTAATATTACAAAGAGGAAAGTTTCTCAATTACTATGTTGGGGCTAATCTTCTAAACCACTGAACTTATTTTTAAATTCTTTTAATTTCTGGAAGCTACACTTTTTCCGAGTATCATTGGTGTCGTACAAGGCGACTAATGCTTTGGAGGCAAAAGTTCTGGAGTCACTTCATCTGAAAAATGGGCAGCAGCGTTTTCCATTTCTATATTTACAACACTGCGATATGCAACCGCCTGCCAAGCGCGGAGGATTATGGCAATAACCTCCCCTCTCATGGGAGAGGCCCTAAGTCCTGCAGTGGACTGTTATGGGCTGTGATGATGATGATGATTGGGTACTTTTGCGGGATAGTATCTGAACTGCGCGCGGGTGAAAATCTCAGAACGGCTACTAGAGTTACCTACTTACCTAATTAACTAAAGTACGAATCCAAGCGACCACTTTCCGTCTGCATTCGACAAAGTACACTGTGCATTTTTGAGGGCCAATCGAATATTTTCATTGTGGATGTGGATCGTAAATAAATATCTGAGGCGATCCAGCCATTTTGGAATATAGTACGCTTAATGGACGTGTTAGTTTATCGTGATTTTTTGGACAACTTCGATAAAAGGGAGCCCACGCTTCCAAGGTAACAAAGTTACTTCATCACATCGCAAGCGCCCGCGCGTGCTACCCGGCTGCCGTAAATATCGGCGACTGGCACTCAGTGGTCCGAATATGTCTGCGGAATTTTTCCGACTTGCAATGAGTGCATCGACTACCCGCCATCTACAAAGTCGGCAACAGGGCTTAGGCGGGTCGGCCCCTTTAGTGTGTAGGTATGTGTGATGCACAGAATTACAATACTTCGCATTCGCGCTCGCTGAACTTTTCTTCTTGATGCGGCAAACCGAGTACTAGGCGCTTTGTCGATTGAAATAGATATATATTGTTCTATTCAATACAAGTTTTTTGGCGTCAATCAGGGGAGTTACTGTCTAGCAGTGGACTAGTGTAGGCTAACGACGACTAAGCATTTTTCCATTTCCTTTTATACCTTTGAATATGCAAGCGTAAGTAGAGGCAGCAATATAACATACACGTATGTAGGTATTCGTGCTATACCCTCAATAATTTGAGAGTAACGAATTTGGTGGAATACAGAAGACATTTCTTTATTTTTCTCTTTATTTTATTTAATCTGAGGTGCTTGTTACAGTGGTTAAGAGTAGAGATGAAACGGATAGTTGTTTGGTCGGATACCGGATAACGGATATCCGGGGGCCGGATATTTGGCAGGACATAGTCTCTGAACAAGTCTGTGCAAGCTATGAGCGTGGGTGGGAAATTAGACATCTGCATGTGTTTATGTGATTTCAAGTCTTCGTTAAATACAAATAATTTGAACTTTATTCTGAACAATTCTTCCGACCTCGGGCGGTAGGTACCCTTGATTCAAAATACGGGTATTTAGCCCCAGGAATCGCGGACCTTAGATTTCCTTTTGATAGATTAACTTTGCAAAAAATGTTTTTTTCTAACCTGCCTACTAAATAAACAACGGGTAGGTACCTAATCAATAATGCTTTGATAAAGGAATATTTATAATTTTTTCGGGATTACTTTGTGCCTATGAATAAAATCACTTTTATCTACTTTTCATACATTTTTTTCTATCCGGTATCCGGCCGAATAGTAAAGTAACGCCGGATAGGCCGGATACCGGATATCCGTTTCATCTCTAGTTAAGAGCGTCGGTGGCTGAGCGGTTACAGTATCCGACTCGTAAGCCAGAGGTCCCGGGTTCGAATCCCGCTCCGGTCATGTACCAATGACTGTTTTCTGAGTTATGTACATTAGTTGAATTCTAACCGATGCTCTTACGGTGAGGGAAAACATCGTGATGAAACCTGCTCATTCAGGCGTCTGGATGTGTAACCATGATTCAATCTGGTCAGGTTCATCTAGGTCAGATGGCAGTCGCTCCACTGTAATTACCTGAGCTGCCAAATCCTGGTTCATGGTCAAGGCGGACCCCGGGCCCTCGTGCGCGAAAGCACAACCGGGACATTAACGCCAAGATGATGAGGATGATGAAGCTTGTTACAGTGGTTGTGACCTTCTTCATTTTAGAAGTTTGCCGGCACGCGGCACGGCAACGTGGTACCGGGCGGTAAATTCATGACGGACGGTCCGAAGTGGCGCTAGCTTTTTATAAAAGCTCTGTCAACTGCCATCAGAATTACGCGGCATTTGCTTCCGGACCGCACTGACTGACCACAATAGCAACGAGCCAAACAAACCGTTGCCGGCTCGACGATGCCGTGGTGCAAAGCATTTTTTTATGTTGACAAGTCATCATCACAGCCCGTAACAGTCTACTGCAGGAATTAGAGCCTCTCCCACGAGAGGGGAGGTTATTGCCATAATCTCCACGCTTAGCAGGCGGGTTGGAGACCGCAGTGTTTAAATATAACAATGGAAAATGCTGCTGCCCATTTTCCAGACTACGGAGACTCTTGATCTTTTGCCTCGAAAACATTAGTCGCCTTGTACGACACCCATGAGTGTAAGGGGTTGGTGCTATTCTACTCTGCCGGACACCACACGGCCATGTTGACAAGTGTTTTATTTAAAACCCAACTTGAATAAAAAATTGACTATTGAATTGACCTGAAAAAGCGAATTGACTAGAAGTTTATTGGTACATAATGACCACTTCCCAAAATGTCCGGTTTTGTAAACGGTCATTTCAGGAATAAGACAATAGAAAGACTGCTTTTGAAATGCCAAAACCTTCCAACAGCGTAGGCCTTTTACATCCGATAGAAAAGTAGATAAGATTGTTAGATTTCATAAAAATAAATGTGATGCGGCAGACGAAGGTGTTTGTATTGACACCTGAGTGTGTTGCCAATGATAACCTACGGAATGGAGACGTGGTCACGTGGGCCTTATAAGAAAGCTCACTGTCACCTAAAGGGCAAAGCAAAGGACTATGCACGGAGTCTCATTGCGCGCTCCAAGTCCTCTGGACGAACGACTCACATTAAGTCGTAAGTTACATTACACGTAAGTTTGAATGAATGAATGAATGAATGAATAAATGTATTTATTTGTGGTACACAGGAAAAATTTATTGGAGTACAATACAATATAAAGGTTCCGCTGCGACCTGCCTCTCGGCGTACAAATAAAGCAGTGGGAATACTCTAAAAAAAAACAATAAAATTTCTCGTTCACTATGCTTAATAAAAGTATCAATAAACTCAAAATATAACTAATGTCACAGAATATCTACAGGTACGTAATGTCAAGAAATTAAAATTAAGTAAATAATGTCACGCATGGCGAAATTCTGAATAAGATACATAAAATGTCAACTCATGAATATGAATACAAATTTAAATTTAAAACAATCCAAATAAGATTTCAAAAAAAAATAATATTAAAACAAAAATACATAATAGCTAATGAATGTCAACAGTGGGGGTAACACCCGGCTAAAACAATACCTAGTCAATAAATTATGTTCCTCTACCTTCTGTAGAACGTTGTACACTACAACGTTCTTTCCACAAGATAACTGTGCAGTTGTTTTCTGAATCGATTTAAATTTTCGGCTTCACGTATTATTAGCGTTATAAATTTTGGGTGCCATAGCAAAAACACTTTTGTGGAACATAGCAGTTTTACACGGGTGTAAATGCCGCTGGTCGCGGCGCCGGGCACTTTCAACACTTGGGAAAAGGGGTCGGTTTGTATGCACAAATATCGCGACCTCGTAAACGTACAGAGATGGCATTGTAAGTAAATTTAATTCTTTGAAGAAAGGCTTACAACTATCGGTACGTCGCAAGTTGCAAATGGCCCTTATACACCTTTTTTGCGCCTTGAATATTGCATCTTTCCCTGTTGCATTTCCCCAGAAAATTATTCCGTATCTTAATATCGAAACCACAAGACCATGATACACCATAAGCACAGTCTTACGACTAGCTACTTTGCTAGGTTTGTGAAGTGCGTACGAAGATTGGCAAATTCTGCTACATACATACTCTATGTGAGCATTCCAATTCATTTTACTATCTAAATATAATCCTAAAAATTTGGTTATATTCGTTTCTTCAATTATATGTCCGTCATGCGTAATACTACTATGAGTAGTAGTTTGCGAACAACTTTCGTAAGTAGCGCTATAATTTTACCGGCCCTTATCGTTTTGTCATCCTTTTGCCCGCGACTTTGTCTGCGTAAAATTCGGTGACTACGTTTCGAATTCGTTCCCGTCAGAACCACATTGAATGTCGGGAAGAACTGTACCTAGCCTATGTTACTCCCTGATAATATAGCTTTCAAATTGTGAAGGAATTTTTAAAATCGATTAAGTAGGCTTTGTGTTTATACATCAATAACAAACAGTCATATCTTTTCTCTTTATAATGTTAGTATAGAGGCCAGTGGTATTAAATTAAAAAAGAAAAAAAAACATAAATTAATTTTCATAAATAATCCAGAATCTTTTAAATTATAGTAATAAGAAAGTAACAGTGTCAACAATTCAATGTTTAAATAGTCTGTCATCATCATATTATTAAGAGTATTACTCTTGTCGGTGGAGCAGTTGCCACTCTTCTCTCTGTAGTCCGTAAATTTAATATTTTAAATTCAGAACGTAAATTCAATAGTGTGCAGCGGCCAAAGTGCTCGTTTATTGCGAGTTCGCCACTGCAACCGCCACTCAAAATTGATTACGGAAACATCAATAGAACCGCATATGTCTATGTTGTGGTGAGGGTGCTCGAAAACGTGCACCGTGCTCGTAATAATGTAATTTGTGAAAGCTATGAGGCACTCCATTAATTACGTGTGCACAAAATGGACGGAAGTGTGGTCCAGCAAAATCACACCAAAATGAAATGAAATCGAACGACAACTTTTTAATTTTTATTTGTGTCACACGGTAGGCAAACACTCGAGCGGGCGGGCCACCTGATGGAAAGTGGTCACCACCCTCCACTGCCAAAGCCACGGTTCCCCAAATTCCCACCCCATGGACCACTGGAAATCTTACTCTACGGCAAAAACACAATACTATTTAAAATAGTATTGTTTAGCTGCGGTATTCTGTAAGGTTAACCGTGTGGTGTCCGGCAGAGTAGAATAGCACCAACCCCTTACAGTCATGGGTGTCGTACAAGGCGACTAATGTTTTTGAGGCATAAAGATCAAGAGTCTCCGTAGTCTGGAAAATGGACAGCAGCATTTTCTATTGTTATATTTAAACACTGCGATCTCCAACCCGCCTGCCAAGCGTGGAGATTATGGCAATAACCTCCCCTTTCGTGGGAGAGGCCCTAAGTCCTGCAGTGGACTGGTACGGGCTGTGATGATGATGATGATGATTCTGTAAGGTGGTGGTACTTCCCCAGTCGGGCGGCTCCAATTCGAACGGTATGCCCTACCTCTCTTAAAAAAATAAATAATAATAATTAATAGATAAACATTATTATCTAAATTAAAAAGCTTATTTCACAGAAAAAATGTAGTACATAGGTAACGTCAAAGTATTCATAATGCTTTTATAGTTATTTAAAAGTGATACGAAGCAAAATCGTCGTCGTCCTATCGCTTATCCCGGCCTCTGCCAGGGTCCGCTTTTCTACTCAATCTTCTCCACTTCGCCCGGTCTTCGGAATCCTCTTGTCGTAAGCCGTTGGCTCTCGCATTCGATTCAGCGATGTCAATCCATCGCTTCTTGGGTCGCCCACGGCCTCCACGGGCCTCTTTCCGGCAGATTCAGGCACCTATTTCCCACAAATCCCTGAGGCTTACGCAACACGTGACCAAACCAGCGCAGACGAGCTTCCTCGATCTTATCTGCGATATCCCATACGCCAAGGCTGCCACGGATGTACTCGTTACGTACTGGATCGAGTCGCATAACTCCGTACATCCACCGCAGCATTTTCATTTCGTTGGCGTGGAGTTCGCGAACGTGTTTCGTCAGCGCTAGCCAAGTCTCGCAGCCATAGAGCATCACCGGTCTACTCTTGTATATAAGCCTTTTGAGCTTTAAGGGGATTTTAGGGTCATAGGTGACTGATGCGAAGCAAAATACATGTAAATATTTAATTACATTTAAATACTCAAAAGATTAGAATAAGTCCAAAGGGTCGTGGTGGGCGTGCCACCGCATCTTACCAAATCTCGATAAGCGAGTATAAGAACTAAATGATGAAAAAAAAAACAACTCACGTAATCAATAGACTGCCCCTATTGGCAGGTGTATCTATCGAATTCCACCCGCCCCGCCGCCGTGTCCGATGACCATCTTAATTACACCAAGCCTATTATTGTATCCAATTTTATTCCAATCTCTGCTATACCACCCCCTACGCTCTGGTTACCTTCCCCATCCCAACTACACAGGCATTACAGCTACCTGTTTACCATACGGACATGCGACACAGCTTTGAAAACAAACCGATGTCGCAATATCGAATTTTCGGGACTCCTACACGCTATAACAAAATATTCACAAATCATATATTCATAAAAAACGTTCAGTTTAATTTGAAACAGTATTGAATAATTCAAGACGCATAAACGCCTATCGATGACTGTTCAGTGGAAGCGTCGAGACTTGGCAAACTGAAAATCAATGCATTAAGCCTTTACTAATGTATTTGATTTTCATGAGATCGAAAATATACGTTTTTTATATTTTTACTTTATTATTGCCAGCGACAAATGAGCAGACAGCCCGTTCGCCTAGCATGACATTTTTTATTATAATCTGTTGATACTATATGTCATTTTCATTCATGTTATGGCCTTCACCATAGCCTCCTTCATCTACAAGCCATGCGCAGAAGTTTGACAACGTCGCTTTTTTTAATTTTAGTGTATCTGAAAATTACTGTAGAACTTTCTTCGCGGTCGTCGTCGTTTAATGTTATTAGTTATTTAAGTGATTGAGTATATGCATAAGTTAGATAATATGAAATTGGATAGATTCCTGTACTATTTACCTATCTACCTACTTGGATTATATCCTATTACCCTATTAATAACATAAATGCGAAAGTTTGAAAGGCTTGATAGAAGTTTGGATGGATGAATGTTACTTCGTCATGCAAAATTTACCCAACAGATTTCAATGAAATTTGGCAGTAATGTAGCATATAACCCAGAATAGTATATAGGCTATATTTAATCCCATAATTATTTGTGGTTCCCGCGGGCGCGGGTCTGGAACATTATCCTACTAATACTATAAATGCGCAAGTTTGTGGGTATGTTTGTTACCTTTTCACGCCTTAACGGATGAACGGATTTGGATGAAATTTGGCAGTAATATAGCATGTAACCCAGAACAGTATATAGGCTATAATTTATTCTAAAATTAAATGTGGTTCCTGCGGGCGCGGGCCTGGAACGTTATCCTACTAATACTATAAATGCGAATGTTTGTGGGTATATTTGTTACCTCTTCACGCCTAAACGGATGAACGGATTTGGATGAAATTTTGTAGGTAGCCAGGTTACCGCCTGGATTAAAACATAGGCTACTTTCTATTTAAAGTCTATAGGCAGCGCTGACCGCTTTTCATCAGGTGGCCCGCTTGCCTGTTTGCCTACCGTATGCCAAAAGCTATTAGGAAATAAAGCTAGACAAAATATTGCCTAATTTAAGTAATTTATTCATTAATATAATACATTTTATACATTGATACATATGTACTGGACTAAGTAACTATATTCAAATCAGGGAGATAGGTACCTACCTTAAAACTACTTACCATGGTACTACCATATTTTTTACAACAATTAATACCTATCTAACTTAATAATACCTACAGATACACATGGTCATCTTGGCGTTAATGTCCCGATTCCGCTTGTGGCATCCAAGATTTGTCGAATAAGGTAATTACAGTGGAATGACTGTCATTCGTGACCCTGTTAACAGGAGAACAGATTGAATCATGGTTACATATTCAGTCGCCTGAACGTGGAGGTTTCATCACGATCATTTACCTGATTGTAAGAGCATCGGTTAGTGTTCAACTAATATACATAACTCAGAAAAAGTCATTTAGGTAGAATACAGACCGTTATTGTGCCTTCATCTAGCTGCGATCTTTATAAGGTGGTCGGTCCACCATGTGGGATCTCGTTTCTGATTCGAACGCGCAAATAAACTCCGACCATAGCTCTTTGGGTAACAGTAAGCTTTCTTATAAGGCCTACAGTACGGCCACATTTCAGTTCCGTAAGTCATCACTAGCAACACATATTGATCAAAGACCTTCGTGTTGAGACGTAGTTTCCCGAACGCTGCCCAACCAAGTTGAGTTCGTCGATTGACCTCTTTCTCGAAATTGGACCTACCTAGCTCGACTATTTGTCCTAGCTATGTATAGTCGTCAACAACTTCAAGTGGAGTGCCTCCAACTGTCACTGGAGTATGCACAACATGGGCATTCGACATAATGTTCGTCTTGTCCATGTTCATTTTATGATCTACTTGTGTTGAGAGGCACTACAGAATTGTTCGAGGATTTTCAAGTCTTCCATGGTTTTAGCCATGACATACAAAAAGAAAACATCGGGGTTTCAGACATTATCTACTATTATAACGAACTTTTAGTATACACATTCAGCTTCCTTTTATTAGATTTAGAACTGTTGGTCAAGTCATTAAGATTTTTCGTACAATTATTTAATAAAATGTTGGCAATTACTTTACAAACAGAAAAATATATTTGCTGGGTTGAGTGGCCTAATTCACAGCAGCCATCTATGTCAATATAAAAAGTGTCCGATTGCAAACTTGAAAGTGTTAAATCACATAACGTCTTTCTTACATCGAAATATTTAAATAGCTTTCCTAAATAGCAGTTGTTTGAACATAGACTGATTGATTCGATTGTTGTCGGTGATTACAGAAAGCACTTTGAACCCAATAGATTGGATAAAGTGTATCACTTCTACTGTTAATTCTTTCAGTTGTGCACCTGTCATAGAACTAGTTGGATAAAGCCTCACTATTTCTTTAAACCTACCGAATGGAGAGGAAATCATAAAACTCTGCACTGTTTTGGCCAACACAGCGGGATTATTGTTCGAATATCCATCTATTCGTTTAGACTTATACTCAGCTTTACTATTAACATAAATTTCATCTATCACAAGATTTACAATTTTTTCACGATCAGACGGGAACATCATCGTTTAAAGTATAAAAATACATGAACTGGTCACCATATCCTAAACGCCACCCACAATACAATTCTGTTTTAAATTTAAAACCTTCCTGTAGCTCACTAATATAAAGCTCTTAATCTCATCACTTTTTAACTTTAAATTTTCTTTTTCTTTTTGCCTTCGAATCCATTTTTGCCGTCGTTTTTCTGGATCAGTTCTAGTCTTGGGGCATGCTTTATTTAAAAGTTTGGGCAAACTAGGAAATATACGGGGTATCGCACCAGTCACTAGACGAGCGCGTTTTACTGGTACCTTTTCAACGCTGCCATCACCGTGGTATATTTTAGTTGTTGTGATAACTTCCTCTTCGCTAAAATGTTTACTACATACGAAGGAACCAACAGTGGGACTCCAGTTCGCTCGGGAAATAGCAGAAGTCCATTTTTTTAAAAGATATTCATTCTTTGGAAACGAAAAAGTCGGCACAGCCTCTTGTCCGTTTTTTAGCGTTACATCGTAGTTTGACCTACATTTTTCTATGCAACAACGCCTAGGCATCTGTTGGAGAAATATTACTATTTTAAAACAGAATTTGAATGATAAAGTAAGTAAAAAGCTAACAACAAAAATGATCGAGGATTGTTTTTTACTAATCGTATTTATCCATATTTGGCGCAATTATAAATATATTTACTTTTATTTACCTTCGTAGATGGTCCATACAATTCGTTTATTTATAGTTTTATAATATATTTTAAATTTATTAGCTTAAAATTCAAAATATTCCCGCTCATTGACATGTAAACAATGAGTGAATCGGTTTACAGCGACGTTGCCGTTCCGTGCTACAGCATGGCTTGTAGATGAAGGAGGCTATGCCTTCACCAATATGGAGGAGGCGCATGTCCAGCAGCGGACCTGATGTAGTTCTGTTGTGTTTTGTTCGGCAGGGTTTGGCCCGGAGAGAGTACCTGTGGTTAGACTGAACGGGTTGGTTCGGGCTGAGCAGAGGTTTAGGTACCTAGGCCATACTCTCATCGAACACCTAAGGAATGATATGGATATGTCGCAGCCATCTGGTTAAATTAGCCATTTAATTAGAAGGCTCGTCCGTTAATTAAACGCCGGCATTCAATAGAATGGCTAAAGGACAACCAGCCAAGTAGTTGAATGTAACGTGCAGCTACTTGGCTGAACGTTATTTAGTCATTTTGTTAGTAGAATATATATGTTTGAGTGACCATTCGTAAATTATATAATAACTTTACTTAAGATAAAAAATACGAATTAATAAATATAATTTTTATTTAGAAATGAAAATATGACTGGCAACAAATTCAATTAGTAATTGCATTGCGAGTACCTATAAAATTTATAGTATTTACCACAATAATAACTTTAAACTTATAACTTATTAACTATTTGCAACAATGTAGTATAGGAAGAATGCACTTTCTTATTTTATAATATTAAATATAACATGGCACGAAACTTTCTTAGACATTTGTTTCTAATTGTAAGTATGAAAAGAAAATGAACAAATTAAGTTATCCTTATTCTTACTTAAAAACATCTAGGTACCACACTTTAAATTAAGTTAAAACGATAAAAATACAAAAACATTGCTTGCTGTGCGAGCTGTCTGACGCCATATTTGTTTTAATGACTACCAGGGCTGCAGTGGATAAAATTTGAACTAAATTTAAATCACCTGCCTGATTTTACGTCAGCCGTTTTAAAAGGGCTGGCTTACAATAAGCCAACCAGTTAAGCGTTAAGCGTTGATTGTTCTATCAATTATCGGCCTAGGCATTCAATTGAAGGCCGGCGTTCAATTAACAGGCTAGCCCACTCATTAAATGGCTGATTTATCCTGATGGCTGCGACAGATATAGAGCGAGATCGACGGGCGCTCAGTGTCAGGTGTAACATGCTAGCCCGTAGGTTTGGTGGGTGTAGCAAGGAAGTTATATTAACTCTTTATAACACCTACTGGTAATGTGTCTACACCTGCCAACTTTGGGTAAACCATACACATAAAGCGCTGAGTAGCATGAGAGTGCAATACAATGACGCGTTTCGCACGCTTATGAGACTTCCAAGATATGAGAGGGTGCCCGACTTCTTCGCTATCCTACGAGCGCGAGTGGCTTTCTTTTAGGAGAGGCTCCGGTCATCTGACAATGTCATACTTAGAGGGGTCGGTGAGAACTGTACTGGACCCATTTTTAAACTTTGGTTGGATATTTATATGGCTGCGAACCGGAATCTTGGACTGTGCGGGAATTTCTGTGTGATGTGATTAAGTAGGTTAATTCATTATTGTGTACCTATTCTTATTTTATTTTATTGCATTATTTATTACCACATTACCACCTTACAGAATATCGCAGCTAAATAATACTCTTTTAAATAGTATTGTGTTTCTGCCGGTGAGTAAGGTTTCCAGTGCTCCATGGGGTGGGGATTTGGGGAACCGTGGCTTTGGCAGTGGAGTGGCATTTGCTTTTTGCTGCCAGAGCAACGTGTTATAGAGGTGGGCAACGCATTAGCGATACTCTTGGTGTTGCTAATGTCTATAGGCAGTGGTGACCACTTTCCATCAGGTGGCCCGCTTGCCTGTTTGCCTACCGTATGACATAAAAAAAAATATTTTATTTTAATTTGTATAACTTCAAATTCATACATTTATTCAAGTTAGGTTTTACAAACACTCATGAACGTCATACCTATTAAATAAAATACTATAACAATTTTAAAATGCTAGGCGCCGCGGCATCATCTTGCTCATTTCCTTGGCCGTGCAGAGACCGACTGACACAGTCAAAACAGCAAAAGAAAAAAAAACTTCATCAGGCCGTAGTCAAATCTCCTCTACATCAGAGAATAATGGCCGATCACAACAATGAAACGGAAAATACTTCTGCCTGGAGTGCATGTTCTGGAGAAGGTATATACTACTTTTCCGCCTGAGTTTCGTAGTTAGTATAACTTTGTGGCTTTTAATACGTGCAGTATTATAAGCTACTATTATATATTATAAATTTATGGGTATCTCGTTTAGCGTTAAACTTTATGATAATTAAAATATGCACCATTTTTGTTTGAACAAGTTGGATCATTATAACTTTCAACATTTCCCGTGAAGGCAAATAAAATGTGCATACAAGCGAAGCTTCAGTTTCCCCGCATTTAGCATAGGGATTTCGTACGGAACACACTGGAATTGCAGCGCCTACTTTTTAACATTGCACATTTTCGTCACTTTAATTTTACTGTGAGTTGAAGCCCTAATTTGTAATTCATCTAACAATTGGTTTGCTTCTATGCTCCTATTCTCGCTATTATATATTACTAGTGGACCCGGCGCGACTTCGTTCGCGTAGCGTTCTAACCCTACACCTACCCTACACCTACCCTACACCTACCTTACACCTACCCTACATCTACCCTACACCTACCCTACACCTACCTTACACCTACCCTACACCTACCCTACACCTACCCTACACCTACCCTACACGATTTTCCCGCTTTTCTTTTCAAATTTTTCCAGTCCCCCCCTAACATTTAGGGGGATAAAAAATATATGTTGGCCGATTCTCATAGATACCGGATAAGCACAAAAAATTTCATCAAATTCGGTCAAGCCGTTTCGGAGGAGTATGGCAACGAAAACTGTGACACGAGAATTTTATATATTAGATATATTATAGTCATTTTACACACATATGCCATCCTGAATCCTGATACACTAATTGTGAATTCCGCTAAGCTGCCTGACCTTACTGGTTCTGTCTATAACCTACGATTTTAAGGAAACCAAGCTAAGAACAATCTTGATTAAACTGACAACTAAATGAAAGAAACTGCATCGAAATCTCTCCAGCCGTTAGGGAGATCGCGATGCGACCTATAGGTACGCATAGATACAGAGATTTTTCATAAGAAAGACGGCGAATTCGGAACCTGTCGCGTCTCGATTTCCGCGGGGGCGAAAAGTGGTGGGTGTTAAAATGAATGAGGTATGTTTGACAGATGAAGTTTTGAAACGATTGAAGTTTTCTGTATGACGACTAAGCGAAAAGGATATGACATCACTAAACATGGACCAACGATGGTTAGAAGGAAGGAATGCTAAATTGATTTTATCATGTGGAGAGGATAAATGAGAGGAGATTAATAAATAACTTCACGAGTACGAGTATATACGAGTAGTATACGGTAGTAGCGGATGCAAGCATTGGAAGGACAAGGTCTAAATGTACTTATCACGATCAAATGAAAGTTATTTTAAAGAAAGAGTAGGTACACGGACAAGAAAAGCTTGCAGAATTTGAAAGAAGCAACAGGTGTTACCTTAGCAAGTGGAACGATGTGGGCTCTTACAACCCCTACAAGAAAAACGCACGACTTTATGTATGTAATAATTGTATAACAGTGTTATTCAAATTTCACAATTGCTTTCTTACGACGACTTATGTGGCAGCCAGCGTTGAGCTGTATGTTGCATGTAGTGTTATATATTTGATTAACGTATGTATCTGTGTATCTGTTTGTGGCATCATAGAGATAATGGAACAGCAGATTTCGAGACGGTTAGCTTTGTTTCATTAAAATCGGTTCAGTAGTTTAGTTAATATTTGATCGAGTATGATATGTACAGTTAATCGGGGGTTTCCCGGGGGACCGGCATATCTTACGTCATATTTTGCACCTCTCAAAATTTGAAATGACACAATTAATATTATTATGTCTCATCATCATCATCATCATATCAGCCAGAAGACGCCCACTGCTGGGCGTTATTATTATGTCTATTTTTAATTAATCTTAAAACGCAGTACTTACCGTAAAACACATTCGCCTCTTCATTATATTATTCACAACGTTTCAATAGTTGCATAACTGTACGTTATGTTTACTAGCTGCGGCACGTGTAAGGCAGTACCATTTGCATCGCGGTCTTAATCTTGGTACAGTGTACATTGCTGTTTGCGTCGGGCCTATTGAGTGTAGTTAATTGTGTGTGCCGGCGTTGAATTAGCAACACTTGCATGCGGTCCGGCCGGTGGCGCGGTGTTGGTAGCCGGCCAGGTTCATGGGCAAGACGACGTCAGCGCGATGCACTTTTAGCCGCTCGTGATCGCGCTCTCGAGTGGTGTAATACTTAGCAGGAAGTGCATTTGTGCGTGCATACGTCTCGGCCGCGACACCTCGGCGAATAGAGACGGGTTTCGGCCACGCACCCGCCACAGTGTTCATCCGTGCCGTCGGTTTATAGTGACACGTTGCCGAAAATCAGTTCACCACATTCGTTACCTACAAGCTGACCGTTGCATCACATATCACGTAGTCACAGGTATTGCGTCGCGATTGAGTGTAGGTATGACCATATCTTTTTTTGTCGAATGCACGGAATTTTATGGATTTAGACTGGGTAAGATATTTTTTTGTGTGTCGGCTCGCCGTAAACACGTCATATTGGTGATAGCGTTGGTGTTCGTTTTCGCAATTTTCCTGATTTGAGGTATATATAAAATATATAAAACCTACTCGTAACAGGAATAAGAAAATTGCATTCTGGAAGAGCGTCCCGTCGGATATGTCTCCGGACGGAGCGAAATACGATCGTAGCGTCTAATTAGTAGCAATAAATTTGTCTATAAAAAGTGCGGGGTGCGTCTTGAAAGCCAGTGCGTGGCCAAAAGTGTGTGGTGTTTCGGTGTCTCAGTGATGCGCGCCGCGACCGCGCGGTCCCTTCCGGGCGGCTCGTGCGACGGGGGTCGGTTTGGGCGCCGGGGACCGCCGTAGCGGCGGCGGCGGGCGGCGTAGCGCGCGATCAGCCCGCTGGCCGCGGCCACTCGGCCAGTCTGGACTCACCGCGGCGCGAGGCGGTCGCGTGCCCGGGGCGCGTTCGCAGTCGCGCAAGCCATGGCGCAGGAATACGCCAAAGTTCACGAGTACTTCTTCCAACCGATGGATCTGCAGCCGCCCGGCCTCTACCATCACCAGTATGACATAACACACCAGTGAGTATTGAGAACTAGTATTACCGAAGCCGCGCCGACATAAACAAAACCTTTATCACACTTGAACTTGGCCGACGTGATTAATACAGATTATTTTCCAGCAGCCGCGCGGAAATGGAAAACAATTTGTGTTTGTCATACATACTTTTTGCAGCGATTGCCGTGTGAACTTTTATTGTTGCAAGGATTATGTGCATTGGCATTTTAATTTGTGGCTTGATTACGAATATAATATATAATAGTGAGATTTTTTTCCTTTGACCGTTTGGGGAGAGGATAAAGTAAAATATTTGTTTATCATTTCCAATTAAATACATTTTTTACTTGCAGTCATGATTGTCACTCGCAGGCGCTGTGATACAATCATATTACTACAATATTTTGCGCCTTCACCGCGGAAAATTTTATTTCTTACATTGTGTTTTGTTATTCTAGCAAGATTATGTTCTCATCTGGTGCCCTATCCTTTCCTACCTTTATACATAAGGCGGTATTGACTGACCGATATCAATTTGGGGGTGAAATAGATAGACCAATTATTAATTTATCACACAAACTGAGAAGCGATTTTAGTATAGTCATGCTAATGCTAATAACGAAGCTGAAACATCTCCATTAAATTTCGGAAGCTACAGACAGACAAACAGACGTCGAACTTATATTGAAACACAGCATCATTTGAAAATGGCTATACCGCTTTCCCAATTTTTTTTCCCTAATTAGGTTGTTAAGGAAAGAAAAATTTAAAAAGCTTATCTTTATCCCACAAACATTTTAAATGCGAAAATATTTAAGGATATTTGTTACTCGTTCGTGCAAAAACTGAATTAGTTATAGTATATTGGCTATATATAAAATTTCAAGTTCTTGCCTATCACGGTTCTAAAGATATATACCTACGACAAACACACAGACAGACGGACTGGCAGACAGCGGAGCCTTAGTAATAGGGTTCCATTATATAACCTTTAGGTACGGAACCCTAATGATTCTTCTCAACGCGGTTATATCATCTACCTTCTCCTAAGTGACTGGACCGATTTAATTGTTTTTTACTCTGTGCTCGGCGCTGCAATCGGGTAAGCTTATTATCCATAACTAGTGGACCCGGTGAGAGTTCGTTAGCGCACACCTTTGTAACTCCTACCTATTCTTTTTTTTCTTGCTTATAAACCTTCTTATTGAACCAATAGAAGATTATTGAAAACGCGTAATTTAAGAGATCTAAGCGTACATAGATACATACATAAGTGCAGCGTACTTTGTGCTGCATTTGGTTGCTGACTGACTATTCCAATCACTTTACGCCAAACCCGTTGCTCTTTTTATGTGAAACCGAACGAAATTACAGTGCCTACAGCTTGAAACCGGTATTTTTTTCTATGATTGCTATTTTAATCATTCTAGCGGCATTTAGGGTAACGTTTGGCCAAATGTGTTCGTTTTTAGTAATTAGGTCCTGCTGAACACGAATTTTGATGTTGGCACTCCCGATTTTGAACCGGAAGCCACATTTTTTTTCTGGGGCTTATTGTGCTTTGATTTAATTGATCAAATGAAAGGGCTATCTCAGATGTTTAAAAAAATACCACATTATAACATTTTAGCCATTTGTTTTAAATAAAATCTAATATAATTTTCAAATATCC
The DNA here is from genome assembly GCA_905147135.1 of Blastobasis lacticolella. Classification (NCBI taxonomy): domain Eukaryota; kingdom Metazoa; phylum Arthropoda; class Insecta; order Lepidoptera; family Blastobasidae; genus Blastobasis; species Blastobasis lacticolella. The sequence goes on along the minus strand of LR990039.1, from coordinate 8,076,657 downwards.
TTTAAATTTACGGATAGATAGATAAATTATTTATTGCTCACACAAGAATAATTACATTAAAAAGTTTCGACAAAAACCATACCTAGGTGTGGTCGGATTGTGAGTATGTTTGTAACCCCTTCACACTAAAACTACTATACGGATCTTGATGAAATTTGGCAGTAGTGTACCTTGTAGCCCATATTCAATGGAATAGGGCCTATAATTTATCCCGATTTTCAATGTGATTCCTTCGGCAACAAATGCCGAATGCAAGGATAATCCACCTAAAATGTATGGATGGCCTGAAAATTATTTTTGTTTTAGCTAAAGCGTAATGGTGTGTATATTTTTAAAATCGTGTCAGATGGTGCTTTCATTTGATACCCCACACGATAGGTTTCAGTGAAAAAAAAATTAACATACGTCCGCAATCTTTAATTCTGAGCTTTCGGTCCAAAATCGGAAGTGCCCACATCGAAATTCGTCAGCAGGTCCGAATTATTAAAAAAAAAACACGGTAGGCCAAATGTTACCCAAAATGCCGCTGGGATTAAAACCCGTCGATAAGTAGACCGGTCTACTTGTGATACCTTAGACATTCACTATGAAATGAACCCGAAATATCAAACGTTTCAAAATCAACAAAAGTTTGTAAAAAAAATCATGTCGCGTACAAAAGTATATTTATTAAATTTTATTAAGTTATGTACTGTTTAGCATGGAAGCACTAATAAAATAATACTAATTTGTAACAGTGGAGTGGTCCAGTTGGTTAGCATAGCGGTCGCCACGCAGAGGTCCCGGGTTCAATTCCCGGCCGAGCGGAATTGAAATGATGAATTTTAATTTCTGTTACGGGTCTGGGTGTAGTATGTATTAAAAAAGTATATAAGTAGTTTATCAGTTATCTAGCGCTTATAATGTTAGCATGTCTGTAGTTGTAGGTCTAATAGTTACTACATTGTAGAGATGAATCGGAATAACTTTATCTGAGGGGTTGATTGAATGCACCTGTTACGCAGTTTTAATTACGCGTCAGCTACGAATATTATGTCAGGCTGACTTGGAGCATTTTATAATACTGCCATCAGATAAGTGGTAACTGGTGCAAACTCAGGTCGAAGAATACGGTTTGGTCGTCTGCCATTCTTACAAAAAGATTTAATATAACATTGTATGATCGTCGTTTAACTACTTCAGCTATTACGGAACCTAGAATAGTCTTAAACCTGTATTGATTATACGCAGATCGTATGGGTATGGTTACGTATTATTACGGCGACTGGCTGTGTGTGATCGGAAATGTGCCTACAATTTCCAAATCTTTACTAATGTTTCCATAACCGATATAGTTGTGCCGTAATCGATGTACAAGCTAGCCGCTTGGCACACTAGTACTAGATGCAATCATTTTGCACCGTAGTCCACTGACCGCCTTGATGGTCAACGGTGACCACCTCTATACTTTTCTTATGGGCCGATGCCGACTCGCGATTTCGACAAATTTTACGCATTATATTTTATAGGCTCAAATGATGCAAAATAGGTAAAAACCCCGATGTAAATACTTTTTTTTATTACTATCTTTTTTTATCACAATTTATTTTTTATTACCATTTATTATCTTTTTTTATTACTAAAAGAATTTACAATATAACTGCTCTAACTCACCGGAGATCACTACGGCGCACGCCATTGTAAATCTGCATTTCGTCCCCGGCTACATCCCCGCGCCTTTTATACGTTAACCATTAATACGTTACGCCGTCTGACCCTATCCCTATGTTTCTATGTACGCTGATAACTTTTTAACTACGCAGCGGATTCTATTGCAGTTTTCATCAATAGATAGAGTCATTCAAGAGGAAGGTTTATAAGCAAGAAAAAGGATAGGTCGGAGTGAATTAGGTAAAGAGTAAATGTAAGATAGGTGAAGGATAGGTGTAGGGTAGGGGTAGGACTCCACGCGAACGAAGTCGCGCCGGGTCCACTAGTACGTTAAATAAACCAAAATTATTTTCAAAGCAATATTTATGTCAAAACGACTCAGTACAAACCATCGTGCGCGAAGTGATCCGGGAAGAACTAAGTACTGCCCTAATCTAAGTGAAAAATTTACTGATTCCATTTGCCCTAAACCATTTTCCATTTGCCACGGCCGTGTGGTGTCCGGCAGAGTAGAATAGCACCAACCCCTTACACTCGTGGGTGTCGTACAAGGCGAGCGTTTCCGAGGTATAAGATCTAGAGACTCCTAAGGCTGGAAAATGGGCAGCAGCGTTTTCGATTGTTATATTTATAACTCTGCTATCTCAAACCCGCCTGCCGAGCGTGGAGATTATGGCATCACCTCCTCTTTCGTGGGAGAGGCCCTTTGTCCTGCAGTGGACTGTTACGAGCGGTGATGATGATTTGCCATAAAATAAGCAATAATTTTGCAAAATTGATGAACAGAATTACTCTCATTGAGTCTCATGAAGTAGTGTAGAAGAGAGAGAGAGATCACAGGAAAATTCTTAAAAGAGAGTCTCTTCTACTTAAATCTAGGGCGATAAAAGCTGTCGTACAATCATACGGTCATAGGCTCATTTAAATATTTTTAATAATTGTTTGGGACCTGTGCAATACGACTACCTAGATTTTACCTCGTCTTGCAGTTTTTTGACGAACACCTAGGACTATAGTGTGCCGCAAGTAGTATTACGGATCCTGAACGTTCCCCGGCGGACTCCATAACCTAAACACTGTAGGTGCGGAATATTTTTGAACTTACAGACGACATGGATGTTATAACTTACCTGTTTGTCTACAACAACCATATTGTTGTAGAGATTCTCAAATTATTAAGTTTTTCGGGTCGAAGTTCAGAGCTCGTAACAAACATCAGAGGTTTTACTTATTATTTTGTAGTATCAACGCAAGCCAAGCACATAAAGTGGCTTACCAGCGTTTCTTACGTTACGTACTCTAAAACTCTTTTTTTATATATATAATAGACGAAGCCAAACAAGCACTTAGGCGTTGCCAGCCTTTGAGATTGCTGTAGGCTAATTTCTTTAAGGCCCTATTATAGTACCGTCGTGGAAGCAGGAAGATAGATGGAAGGATAGGAGGAATATTACAGCTAGACAGATTAAGGCTACGACCAGCATGGCCCAGAAAATTGGGATATTTCCATAGTTTGAATGCGTTCAAACTCAGTTGTCATTTAATTCGAAGTTAGGTAAATAAGACAATTCGAAGTTAAAAATATGGAAATAAATATTGGAAAATGCCGAAAAACTTGTTTAATTATTACCATATACAAGGTGCATACAAAATTTTAAATAAAAAATACCACAAAGGTATTTTTCCCATAGAAACTTAGATACATACTTGAATATATATGAAGTTTTATTTACATTACGTCGCTAGGTATATACAAATTTTGTACCAACTTCCCAAACTATTAGTAAGTATAATAGATTTCTGCCAACTGAAGATTTCTGATACCCGAGAATTGTAAAATATATTTTAAGATACAAGATAACCCAGATAACCCTGAAACTTTTTTTGTCACCGATTTTGTTAATATTTAAATATATGTTGTTACTTATGACAGACGTTGAAGGACATTGAACTTATATGTATGACCGAAGTCGGGAGCAGAAGTTGTAGAAGGTATTTGAAATAATTGCGTGACGGCTTGAAATATTAAACTGATTATGTACCTATATATTTATACAAATTACTGAAGCTGACGAGCTTCTTTTTTTGTTTATTTGAACGCCCTAATCTCTGAAATTAGCATTTGAATTTCATTGGTCCACTCGTAGGAAATCGCAGGGAAAAACGATTTGTATTTATAACATTCATATATCACCATCATTCCATTTAACTAATGTTATGATTTATCACGCAACCATCCACAACTTGTCCAGGTTGCGTTGTCAATGCAAGTTGCGTTAATGGATCAAACATTGCACGAGTCTAGCTTCATCACAATATTGCGGGCCTGTAACAGAATGTAATGTGCTAGTCAAAATCAGTCAGGTCTTTTGGTGCGACTAACACTAAAGCCGATTCCAATCACGAAACACCACCAGCATTCGCCAGATATATTACGAAATCACCCTAACTGTCATCTAACCCCACATTGTAGGGAATAATTTCGAGTTTAGAGACAACGCGTATGCGGTTGCAGGGTATTGTATCTTATAAATTATAACTTTCATAACCCTAAACAGTCCACTGCTGGACTTAAACGTCCTCCATATTAGGCTTAAAAATCTCCACCCTCAGTCGGGAATTGGATATCGCAGTGTTCCAAATATTAAACAGACAAGACTGCTGCCCACCTTCTTGTCTGTGAAGGTCCCAGCTGGTCTGCCTCAAAGACATTAATAGCCCGGGAACAGAAGGAGTTTGTGTTGTATTATACTCTGCCTGACACCAAAATATCTACCTGAGCAGCATGACGGACTTTGTCGCTCGAGATATTACTTTTTGTCACGGTTACTTCAACGTAAATTGAATAAAATGATCGAAATGTCCCGGTTGTGCTCTCGCGCACGAGGGCCCGGGGTCCGCCTTGACCATTATCCAGGATTTGGCAGATCAGATAATTACAGTGAAGCGACTGCCATCTGACGTCAGTGACCCTGCTACCAAAGGAACCTGGCCAGATTGGATCATGATTATACATTAGTCGCCTGAATGTGCAGGTTCCATCACGAAGTTTTCCCTCACCGTAAGGGCATCGGTTAGCATTCAACTATTGTACATAACTCTGAAAAGAGTCATTGGTAAATTGTCGCAGTGGAATTCGAACCCAGTACATCTCGCTTACGAGTCGGCCACCGACACTCCGCGCAACGCAAATTGAATATAGCGAGTTATATCGCTCTTGTCGCGCGCGACAATGGCCGTCATGCTAGGATGCTGGTTAATATACGAGGTGACAAGCAAGTGTTACATATCAAACGAAAAGACAATGGCTCAGGACAGCAAATTGAAGAGTGCTGCAGTGACTAATTGCTAGGCCCCTTTTATTATAATAAGAAAAGTCGAAGCCGTTCGCAAGCTTTTGTTTATTTACACTGACAGACCAATCTGCTACACGTTGCTCCTAGAATAAGGCATCTATATAAGGGTACTTAGATTTATGTATGTTATTAAAAATTATCCCCTAAAAAAATATATTCGGCGATACTTTGGGTTTAGCTTTTTTCTGAATATTTTTAAGTTATGAGTTATGATCTGATACGCCAATCTGGCTGACTCTATACGCAAAGTACGCATCCGATAATGTAAATTTCTATAAGTGTCACAATTTATTTTTACATCGGTCTTATATTTTATGAGTTTATCCAAAGATTTATAAAGGTTTTAAATTTGAGCTACACTAGCGTCACTAGCTATTTTGTCATTAGCTAGTGTTTTGACTTTCTAGGACCATTTGGCCAATTGATTTTCCTAGCGCTGTTTCCCGTATCAGGTCCGGGGTGCGCTTAATCGTCATCCAGCATTTGGCTGATCAGGTAATTGCAGTCCAGCGATTGCCATCTTACCTCCGTGACCCTGTTAACAGAGAAACCTGAACACATTGAATCACGGTTACACATTCAGTTGCGGAAAGTTAAGGTTTCCATACGATGGCGAAATACAATCCATATTTTACAGTTGTGACTTGAGCAACATACCCACTGTGTTCAAAGTCCAAGAGTCCATTGAGGTGGAAACCCTTTTATTATGAGATTTTTCCTTTACGGTTGCTGCCCTATTGTTTTAATTTTCTTAACTTTTAAAGGCAAATTATTATGTGATGCTATCAACGTTAACCCAAGTTTACAAACTTGTAATATATTTATTCGTGGTAAGATATGTTTCCCGCGTTACCTCCGTCGTAGGGGCTATCTATGAAAAATAGCTAAAGGTCGCCGACTAGTGATTTTTGGCCAAGGAGTTTGTAAAAAATAAGCCTGTAAACGATACCTACAAAAATTAAAACAATAGGGTGTACAACAAGCCGTTGTCTGAAACTTTGGGAACATAATTGGCACGCGATATGTTACCGCGCACCATGATGCGAAATGAACTTGGACGCGATGCAAGGTCGCAGTTTAATAAACCAAATGGAAATTGGAATGACATTGCACTCGACATGGTTGCAAGATGAATTAAACACGTGGCAGTAAAGTATTGGAATTTAATTAAAGTTATCGACCGCATGGTATGTGTTTGCAGCGTTATGTCGATATAATGACGCAAACCTGCAATGGGAACCATGCCTTAAATAATATTTTATTTAGTAATACTTTTGAAGGGATTTATGTAACACGCAAATTAGTCTTATTAACAGTATTAAATTGATTAAGATGCACATAATTAAATTAGTATCTAAGAAATAGAACTAGAACTCTAATTTTATCGAATTCAAGGCTAAAAGCTCCCACGCTATGTAGGTGAGTAGGGCTAAAGAACCCGAAAATAGTCGATACATAAAGCAAGAAAACGTGAATTGCGCAAAAAATTTTTCGTTTGTAGGGCGTCTGAACTTCGAGGAAAAGATTTGCCAACCTTGACATTCAACTATTGAAACGAAACCACGTTTTTCTGCGAAACCTACATATTTAAGAAACTCTGAATACACGTGGATTAAAAAGCACAGGGAAAGTACAGGGAGTGTTCTCGGAGGATCGAACTATTTGAATAAGCTCTTCTATAAATAAGTCGGGTAGGTCGAAGCGGGGCATCCCGTTCAATTGGAGCAGCGCGAAGTACCTCCACTTTACAGAACACCGCAGCGAAACAATACTAATTATGAAGTGGCGTACCTGTCAGGCAGTCATTTTTCGTATTTATTTGTTGCGGGATCAGGGGCCGGTTGGTGCGTGCGATTTTAAGTGCCGGCGGTCTGGCTGGGGCCGGGTACGCTATGCACGTTCGCCAACTCAGTTACATACATGCGTCGCCCTACCTGAATGAGCTCGCTTAACTTTTCCATTCTCTCCATTGCATTTTTGAAGTTTGAAAAGATATTAATTAACTTAATACTAATTGATTATTCCTGCCGATGAGTAAGGTCTTCAGTGCTCCCATGGAGATCTATCATGGGGGTTTACATATTTGCTACCACAGAGAGCAACGTGTCCCAGGCTTTCAGAGGTTGGCAAAGTATTGGTGGCAGCGACCATTGTCTAGCCCGTTTGTCTTCTGATTGACCTAAAAAGGCTACTTCACTAAAACACGAACTAAAATGGGCTTTACAGAAGGACTGCACAGAAGCAAGGGAGGCCCATTAAAATTTGCCCATCGACAATAAGACCTATGGTAAATGAGATCTTATTGCCGTGCATCTGACTTCCTGAAATGTCCTGCCTACGTGTATCGGCGCGGCTACTTATAAGACAAATAACTTGGGACAGACAATCACCCTCCCGGATATCTTCCGGAGATTGAAATGCCTCTTGAATTTCCTAGAGGAACTATAAAGGTTGGCATGAAACGGTTTTCCGACAAGGTTCTCCCTCTCTCTTTAGCTTTTTAACCCGTCTTGCTAAACAATGATTGTTTGTACCAACGATAACGGAAACTCTTTTAAAAGTTTTTAATTGGCGTTTTAATTAGTGTTACCTTTTATGACAATTTCTGATCGCTGTTTTCCTCGGCTAATTTAACTGACACCATTTTATTTTCGAATTCAGTTTTTAATTGTGTGCGACTGTAATTTGATTTTTAGTTATTCGATTATAGTATGTAGGTACATAATTAATTCGCGATGTGGACACGTGACACGTATAAATGCGACCAGCACTTCGTTGCTACACAAATTCACCTGCAGAAGTAAGTTTGAACATATTTAAAACGTATATGTGGTAGTTTTTTCACTGTAGATGGGCTTTTCTCTAATGTTGATTTTTGTTGCCTTCAGCACTTCAGCCGACAAGTCTTTCTTCGAGCACATTCTCTCCTATTTTAAACTAAAGCAAACATTTCCCTACCGGTTCACATTGCCAAGTTTCCAGAATCTTGTCGTCAAAGTCTAGTTCAGATTTTTCTCGATTAAGTCGCCTGTAAGAACCTCAGCACACACTTGCATTTGATATTATATTAGGTGGGTTAGGTTATAGCTACACGTTGTAATTGTTCGGTTATCGTTTGCCAATAATTAGTCGGCAAGCCAGCAGCCCTACCAGGCTGTCGCAACGTACACACGGTTGGGGTCGAGGTTGCGATAGTTTTGTTAAATTAATTAGTCGTTTGGCGTTACCAGCCGCGCTCTCAGCCGCCATCGATCGCTGATACCATACGAATGTATCGCTGCTGCCTAGTTCCGTTTTCTTCTACCACTGCCAGAGTCTGCGACAAGACGACTTGGTTTTTTCATTTCTGGTAGAGGGTGATTGCAAATTCAAACCTTTTTTACTTCCTGTATTTCGAAAATATATACAGCGACAATATGCAGCATTTCAAGTTTACTTTTACTAGATGATTTAGATAATCGATGAGTTAATTAGTTTGCATATTTTCATACACACAGAATTTACATTTATATAATAAATAATCGTGGACAAATTCACACAGCGCCATCTAGCCCCAAAGTAAGCAAAGCTTGTTATGGGTGCTAAATAACTGATAAACTACTTATATACTTATTATACATAGAACACCCGGACCCGTAACAGAAATTAAAATTCATCATTTCAATTTCTGCCCAGCCGGGAATCGAACCCGGGACCTCTTGCGTGGCAGACCGGCATGTTGACCACTGAACCACTTAGGTCGTCATTTATATTAAAGATAGAAATTTTATCACAATACTTGGTAGATAAAATAATCGTTGGTAGTAATCTCGCGGGAGCGGGACCGAGGTCCGCCGTTAGTATAATGCAGGCGTTGGCAGATCAGCTAATTACAGTGGAGCGACTGCCATCTGACCTCCGTGACCCCGTTAACGCGGGAACCTGATGAGATTGGATCATGGCTTCGAAGCCGCTTGAAAGTGCAGGTTTCATCACGATGTTTTCCCTTACCGCAAGAGCATTGGTTAGTGTTTAACTAATGTACCTATACAGGGTGTAAATAGACCGCTAGCATTAATTGAAACCTCATATTCTACCCATGAAACTGAACAACTTTTCCTAAGAAACATACCCGCGGAAATGACTTAATAATTTCGCTTAGCATAGTCTTTTTACACCCTGTATAGTGTCATGGCGGCACTGCAGTTCGAACTGGGTACCTCTCGCTTACGAGTCGTACTCCTTAACCATTAGGCAACCGACACGCTCTTAACACTCACAATAGTCGGGAGACACCGATTTGAATTAGCAATTCAGTGTGTGGAATTCAAAGGTCGTCGCTGTCGTCCTTGCGCGTATCCCAACCACTGCCAGGGTCCGCTTTTCTACTCATTCTTCTCCACTTCGCCCGGTGTTTGGCATCCTCGCAAGCCTCGTAAGCCGTAGGCTCTCGCATCCGACTCAGCGATGTCAATCCATCGCCTCTTGGGTCGCCCACGAGCCTCTTTCCTGATACCGGTTCAGGCACCTATTTTCTACGGGGAACTTGGGGATGACGCAACACGTGACAATATCAGCGCATGCGAGCCTTCTCGATCTTATCTGCGATATTCCTCACGCCGAAACTGCTACGGATGTACTCGGTCGAGTCGCGTAACTCCGCACATCCACCACAGCATTTTCATTTCGTTGGCGTGGAGGTCACATACGTATACGTATACTATTGTCAGCGCTGACCATGTCTCGCAGCCATAGAGCATTTACAGGCACAGGATTCAATTTATAGGTAAAAACCAGTTACTACGTTTCGGTCCTGTTTCGGTAGAGGTCACATTGAATTTCGGGAAAAGCTTTAGCCTCTGTTACGCTGATGTAGCTTTCTAAAGGCATTGTTAAAAATGCCCGAAATCCGTCAGAGATGCGTTTCATTCGTTTTTATTTTTGGCTAGATTGCGAAGACTTAATCAAGGTAAGGCATAGCGGGGTAGCCCGTTCGATTTGGAGCCGCCCGACTGGGGAAGTACCTTACAAATTAAATATATTGGATAGTGGAGTTCTTGCCAATGAGTAAGATTTCCAGTGCTCCATCGGGTGGGGTTTGAGGTCGCGACTTTGTCAGTAGAGGAGCACATTTGCTTTTTTGCTGCCAGAGCAACATGATAAGGAGGTGGGCAACGCATTGGCGATACCCCTGGTGTTGCTAATGTCAATAGGCATCGGTGACTACCTTCCATCAGGATGCTCGCTTGCCTGCTTGCCCAAATCGTTTTTCTTATTCGTCAATCGTTACATTACTCAAAAAATGTTATAATAAAATCGGATAACAACAAAATATTTGTATGGCGATTGCTACACAGTGATACGCACTTACTCTACCATACGAAACTAAATTAATATTTTTTTATGTTGTTAATCCCGATAATGCCGGAATTAGTTAATCACGAAATTTTCGGGACTGGAAAACGTTCGGGATCCCGATCCCGAACGTTTTCCATGACATTGCCCATGACAAGGACCTGAATGTCACCTGAACGCGGCGCCTGTAGTGCAGGTCGGCTAGTTCCCGAGAACGGCTAGTCAGGGAGTCAACGTTCAAGAGCGAAACGGCGCTTGCAGATATGCGTTAACGTATTTAACGCTCGCGCGTGGCAGGGTAGCCCTAGTCCATTTTTTACAGGATTAGGGCGATGTCCCTGCGCGTCGTTAAACGTCGACGCCTTAACCCGGGAAGCATTATTTTAACCTGACCTTTTTTCACCCTGTAATTAATGCGGTGTTTTGGTTTTTATGTGCGGCGACCAGACATTTCCTTTAAATTATCTCTGATTTGATCGTGATATATACGTCTCTGTCTTCCTCCTTCAACGCTTTTATCCACTCCTACCACGTGTTACCTTTTCCGTTAACCTCCGCTCATTTAATCAACAAGAATATACCATACAGAGCCTGTGATACGAGTAAATAATTAAACTTAAATCGATAATTCCTAGTATATCCGTTATATCTAAAGTCTATAAATCGGTGAAATTGTGCTTTAAAGGTATAATCTACAGTCCATACCAAAGAGATTAGAATGTTAGCGACCTTCATGGTTATAGTGGCAAGAAGGTCGCTAATTTTCCAATCTCTTTGGTCCATTCCTACGAGTATATTGCAAATGTCTTGCTTTTTTCCACACATTAATTGATTCCGTCTGGTGAATCACATAATAACTAAACTGCGGCAGATACTTCGAGACGTGTTCCTAACGTTCGATATTTTTTTCTATTCGTTTCTGTCCCGAAATTATTCACTAGATTACAACCAATTTAAATTTGTCTCATACATTTGAATGTTTATTTCATTGGATGTATAATTTTACTTGTTATTTGCGTCAACACTTTAAAACATGTCACGCATTGAGTTACCTAGAACCTTGAAGAATGACTTAACGAAAGTGCTAAGCACTAGTATTGATAGAGTTATTCGTATATTAATATTAAATAGGAATGCAGTGAGTCACCAAAATACTTCAGCCATACTTTCTTACCAAAATGTGGGTATTTGTAGAGGTGAGTTTTGTAGCGCTTGTGCTTGGCTCTTCATGAGATCTGATAATTTTTCACAGCGAAAACGTTAAGAGCTTACCAAGCTTACCAAGCATAGCTTGGCCAACCAATTTTAAATTAAATGTTTTTGGTGTGATTACATATATTTTTGTTGTAAGTATAGAATGGATCAGTGGCGTAGCTTGCCCTCCGGGGGCCCCGTATCAATAAATGTTGAAATTTTTCGAATATTTTTGGCGGCCCACTGATCTGAAATTATCAATTGAATAAATTCTCCCCGGGAAGTGCTTAAATTCGCTTGACTTTTAGTACTTTTTTGGCGGCTTGGCGGGGGCCAAAAATATTCGAATATTACTTTATCTCATTACCTATGAACGCCAAGGTGTAAAAAAAAGCAATATCTGCAGTCGACACCTAAGTACCTAGGAAATGTAGTGGGTCATGCCCGCCGCATTGAGACTAGGTATTTAAAGTCGGCGATGCTAAAGTTCATTGGGCAATCGATATGCACGCTTCGATTACATTTCTATTTCTGTACCACTTTGACACTGCCTTTGTTATGTATCTGAAACCTAGCGGCGGCGAATTCTTTGGGCGTGTCCACACCGAGACTCCGCCCGTCTGCCGCCACGCCCACCGACTCCCCTATAGCAAGCTGACGTCATGAACATAACATTAGGCCAAATTATACCGCCACCATCGGGGCCATGGACAGTCAGCCGCAGAGACAATCGCGTTTCGAAGCCGAGTCCCACGTCACCACCACGAGAAGCCTTCCTAATTGGCAAGGAACGTGGTGTTCCAAAAGTTTCGCACAGCCGTATAAGTAGCGAGGTCGGCGAAATGCAACACCCACCTACTTATAATACATTTATACGTACATTAGTGTGTTCGTGTTCTCTTTCTCGATTTGGCTTCGTATTAGTAAACATCTATTGTACCGCAAGTGGTTCCTAATCGGCTGATAGGAGTAGTTGTTTAATTTTTTTCGATTATATTTTCGTTCGTGGATTGTGGTATTACAACACTCGGCCGATCGTTTGAGCGGACTCGTGGGATCGCAGCTTCAGTAGGGCTGGGGAAGCAGAACTATGGGAAAATTTTCATTCCACCACGTGTTACGTAACGTAATGGCATTTCCTCTAGCGGACCGGTGACGTAACGCAGCTGGTTCCTTGTTACGACACGAGATATCAGTTGTAGCACTTGTGTAAATTCATGTTACAATACTAGTATTTTACGACTGAATATAGCATGAAATTTTATTAATATTGATGACCCAAATGTTTATTCGTGATCGCTGTCAAGGTCATAATTTGCTTTTTTGTATACGTATGCATATTATTATCCTATTTTAGTATTTTGTCGTCAGGTGCGTCGGGGGACGAGTGGTCAGGGTATCCGACTCGTAACCGAGAGATACCGGGTTCGAATTTCACTGCGGCCATGTACCAATGACTTTTTTCTGAGTTATGTACATTAGTTGAAAGCTGACCGATGTTCTTACCGTGAGGGAAAACATCGTGATGAAACCTGCACATTCACGCGACTAAATCCAATCTGGTCAGGTCCCCCTGATAGCAGGGTCACGGAGGTCCGATGGCAGTGGCTTTACTGTAGTTAACTGATCTGGCAAAACCTGGATCAAGGCGGACCCCGGGCCCTGGTGCGCGTTAGCACTACCGGGAAATATCCCGGTAATAATGGTTAATAAACGCCAAGATGATTCTTATAGTATTTTGTACTTACATTATTATTGATTATTATGTTGTGAGATATTTTTACGAAGTAAATAAAATATCCTCTATAATGAATTATAAAGATTTACTAAATAAATTAGGTAAATCGATTTGTATGGTATACCAGCTTTTATGGCCGCGACTTCGTCTGCGTAAAATTCGGTCACTACGTTCCGGACCCGTTCCCGTCGGAACCACATTTAATTTCGGGAAAAACTACGGGAAGACTTTAATTTTAAGTAGTTTTTAAGTTTATCCATTTCAAACATACAAACAAGCAAACACCCAAATTTTTTCTTTTATAATATTAGTATAGATAGATATAGACAAATGAGCAGACAGCCCACCTTATGGAAAGCGATGACTGTCTCCCATACCTATTCACTGTGAGGTCTTATGTGAGAGTCCTGTTGGCTGTATGTAATTTTGCTGGCTGGCTACCTTATCTTTCGAACTGGAACACGACAATGCAAGATGGTTCCTGGACAGGAGAAATAGATGAGAGGGTGGTACCAATCCAGGACTCAGGCCTGACAAATAAGAAAGATGGAAAGCCTCCATAGTTTATTATTTAAAAAGTAGGTACCTACTACCTTCCGTAAAACACAATTTATGTAACAGGCGCCCGAATAGCGGCTTCTTATCCAACTTTGTACCTTTTATTTTGAAATAGGCCAAACTTCTTTCATTTCAATGAAGCATTATAGTTAGGGAGGCGAATAGGGGAATTTTCGGCAATACTCGAGCGTGGCAGTTTAAGATATGAGAGATACCTTAGACCTAATAGAACAACCTTGTAAAGTATTTAGCTCTATATGTAGTGACGCGCGCCTAGGATAGACGATCAGATTAGTAAAAAAAAATGGATAGTCTGAAATACTCGAGCGCGTCAGATTAAGATATTGGGGGTTGATTTTAGTGTTTAAAGACTAAATTTAACTAATCTGACGATAAGTCCTTGACGCCGCCGAGTTATAGGGTCGCGAACTTGTAAAAAAAAAACGTTAATCCGGCATTCTCGAGCGCGATTTTTATTTTTTTTATTTTGAAGAATATAATCTAAAACTTACTAAAAATACAAAATCTGCCGGTTTCCGCATGACCGGAAGTGTGGAGGAGCCATTTCGTCTTCCTAAGAACGCGTTACGGCATATAAGTCGCGAACGATACATTTTACAAAAAAAAAGTTTAAATAAACAAAAAAGGTAATTTTATTTTACACAAAAAAGGTCTCTTTACATCTTTAGAAGAAGAAGAAGATGAATTGTATTGAGCAAAAATGTAAAGATCATACATAACAATACAATTATAATCCAATTTTTATATCATTTCATTTTTTTATACAATAAATAATACACTTCGTACTACATTTCATCTACATTTACGTTGGTTGTATCTATCGCTTTATTGTCATTCTTAAATTCCCCATTTTATCAAGGAGAAAGAAAGGAAAAGAAAGAATATTTAACACTTTGTGTTGTCACTTCATGATGGAACTCCATTATTATGAATTAAATCACTTTTTGTACACTAGTTCCACTTTATTATATAATTTTTATTAAATTGCAACCGGTTTCGAATTACTCATCTTCAGGCAATTACTTTATATTTTGATTACAAGCTATATGTAGGTACCGACAAATAATAATTTAAAGTTGATGTGGGTTCCGACAGTATACAATAATGTTAGGATGTCACAGTGCAGAGAAATGTACAGTATGTCAACATAATACAAATTACAAGTAGTCAAATTTTTTTAAGGTATGTCAATTGTTATACAAGTTATAATTGTTAATGGCATAAAATACCTTCATATAGCTGGGAAAGGACGTAGACTAGATGGACTAGAAGCTATAGAAGTGAACAGAATGAAGAAAGATAATATAATTAATGACCAAATTTCCTTATCGACATCACCTATTTTAAATTATTTTAAATGACATACCTTCGATATAATTTATATTTTTTGCCATTTACTTAAATGTATAACAATTGACATACCTTAAAAAATTTTGACTACTTGTAATTTGTATTATGTTGACATACTGTACATTTCTCTGCACTGTGACATCCTAACATTATTGTATACTGTCGGTACCCACATCAACTTTAAATTATTATTTGTCGGTACCTACATATAGCTTGTAATCAAAATATAAAGTAATTGCCTGAAGATGAGTAATTCGAAACCGGTTGCAATTTAATAAAAATTATATAATAAAGTGGAACTAGTGTACAAAAAGTGATTTAATTCATGAAAAGAAAGAAACCAAAAAACCTTTTTCGGTCAGATTAAGAGAACCCACCAACATTTTTGTCAGATTAAAAAAATATGCTTTCAGGATACCGAGATAAACCTCCCCTATGAAAATCTGACGCGCTCGAGTATTTCAAAAAAACTTTTTTTTTTTGCATTTTCAAAAATTCATCGTAACTTATCGTCACGCCGAAATCGTCAGTTTTTTTAAAGGGAGCTTCCTTGGGGCCTACTTAACACCCCTTCCGAAAATCTGACGCGCTCGAGTAAATTTTTTTTTTTTGCATTTTTGACTACTTTATATGCCTACCCCCACCACGCAAACCGGCAGATTAGTATACCGTTGTTATCAGAGGCACTCGGGGCATACGTAGTATGAATATCTGACGCGCTCGAGAATGCCCAAGTAACTGTTTTTTTTAACATTTTTGAAAAACCGTACACGCCAAACCCACCGCTAAAATGGTTTTTGCCATACGAGCTTTTCTTTTCGAAATTATTTTATCTTTCGATTTTGATAGGTCTCAACGGCGCCGTTGAATTACGCCATTTAGCTACCTCGCCTCCCTAACTATTACGTAATAACCTGAAACAATGACTCAAGCAAAATTTCTACAATAAACAAAAGCCGTACCTCTGTAATTTTTTTTGTTTAACTTGCCTGCGAGTGTGTTCCCTGATCAATATAATCTGGATGCCTTCAAGGCTAGAGTGAATAGGCTGTTCCTAGACAGGCATGCTCCATCATAGACCGCATCGTCACTTACCACCAGGTGAGGTGGCGGTCAAATGCCTGGCTAGTCTTCTAGCGTAATTAGTAAAAAAAACCATGCCGACTACCGTTGTCAATTAGGACAGCGCCTTAGGTTTTGCAAATGCAGAACCACAGAAGAAATACGTATTGTGCATCGGCTATGGAACGGAACTTTCCTTTCCCTTTCCGTAATCGGCTACGAAACAGCTACGAAATGTAAAAATGGCTACGCAGTAGATTTTTCTTTCCCATTTCTTAGCTGAGCTACGATATAAAACTTTATAAACTTTCACATTTGCCAGACTACAGGCAGGGAAATTTATTTTCCATTACGGAATTACGGGGACGGAAGTATAAATGTTTTCGAGGCGAAAGATCAAGAGTCTCCGTAGTCTGGAAAATGGGCAGCAGCATTTTCCATTGGTATATTTAACACTGCGATCTCCAACACACCTGCCAAGCGTGGAGATTATGGCAATAACCTCCCCTTTCGTGGGAGATGCCCTAAGTCCTGCAGTGGACTGTTACAGGCTGTGATGTGAAGTATAAATGCTTTACCTTTACCCAAATAGAACTTTGAACAGCAGGATCAGGAATGGAAGAGGAATGTTTATACGTGTGATTGCATTCACGCCGATAACAGTACAATTGAATGGATTTGAGTTGAGTCATAGTTAACTCTTCTAGGTGACTTGTTCGTTTGCACTACGCAATACTTATATTATGTAGTTGCACGGTTTTATGAGTTGCATGTTACAATTTATAGTCCTCGTAAATGCAAAAGATTCGCTTGCGATTATCCTCCCAGTAAAATTTTCTTGTTTACCGAAAGTGTAGGTTTATTTCCTGTAGATATTTTCCTTGTTTTGGAATGTGTTGCCGTGATACTCAATTTACGGATGCCCTGTTTCAAATATCAATATCTTTTCATCCCCGGTTAATATAATGAATATACTTAACTGGGAATTTCTAAAAAGAAATGAGTAACCTATCTTGAAAGGCGGGCAACGCCTGCGCGAGTCCCCGGGTGTTGCGGGTGTCTATGGGCGGCGGTGATCACTTTCCATCAGGCGACCCGCTTCCTTGTTTGCAACTCCCTTCCATTAACCAAAAAAAGGAAAATGAAATTGTAGTTTTGGATCAATATTTTTTACTTATTTAGTAAACATACTAAAGGTCCCCTTTTCTAGCAAGTGAGTAATCTGGCTTGTTATCAAATTAGGTGTTATGATAAAGTTACTCCATAAGAATCAAAGTATGCTTCATGTCATACTCACAAAAAGTACATATAGCTCGAGTATTGGTGTATATTATATATTCTAAGACGCACCGAAAACCCAAAAGCGTGAATCTCCCACCCCACTCCAGTCCCTAACCACCCTAATGAAGTTTCTGTAGCTCTAATGAGCCATTTATTGATTTGATTAATATACACATTCTTAAAAATGTAGAGCTTAAAATTTTGGAGTTTCTGGCACGTTAAAAATAGAAACACAATTTTAACAAAATTTTTCTTGATTTTATAAAACTGGCTCGAATTTTGCCGCAAACAGAACGGAAAAATCCTCGCGCACTTTTTGCAGAAATATTTAGCGTACCTAAGTGACAGATATAAATTATCTAAACCTCCTCCTAGTCCTATGTTTTTTATTGTAAACATGTAGTTTTTATTTAACTTCTTAACTTGTCCGCCCTGCTAGCATAAGACAACCTCTGTTTTTTTCTAAGATGACCTATCTAACTGACAAGTACGTAGAGCATTGCAATTTCAATCTAGCCTAAAAGACTAATAAGAAACATAAATTTAACATAATTTGCTCGGTGAGATTGTTGTTGCATGCTGCAGTAGACCTGCGGCGTCTCGAAGCGCATGTTTGATATCGGGGTGACATTGCCACTTAACTAGAGGAGTCCGGAGCGCGAGGTTTATTTCGTTCTGTTTTGCGCCGGCCCTTAAGCAAATGATTGAGCGACTACAATGAACTCTCAATTGTTGGTAATTTACTCTCTAACAGTCTGTGCGATTTTAATACAAATGATGAGGTCCTTACAGGACGGCGTTACTAGATAGAAAATAAACTTTCTGGCATTGTAGATCTGAATAACTTGCCTACTGGCTAGCAAAATCGTGCAGGTGAGTGGAGCAAGATGATTTTAGTATGGTCCAGTGTGCCCTCCCTGACAGTGCTGAAATTTTGCATTTTGTCTATCTAAATGAATAAAGGTAAAGCTGTTGTCATAATAATTAAAAAGTATAAATTCGTTCCTATCTCTACATGGTATAAAACGAAGTCGCTTCCTGCTGCCTTTCCTTGAGTATGTATGTATATGTACGCTTAGATTGCTATTATTTTTTTTTATTATTATTTATTCTAAACGGATTTTAATGCGGTTTTCAACAATAGATACAGTGATCCAAGAGGAAGGTTTATAAGCAAGAAAAAAAGGGTAGGTAAGGGTTAACTAGGTGTACGCGAACGAAGTAGCGCGGGGTTCACTATGAATATATGTAGAATACCAGGTGACCAAGTTTTGCTATCATCAGATATCCCATTTTCAATTATTTGCTATATAATCTTAGCGCATAAGACGATAAGACATTCAATTAATACATGGCATAGTTACTGCCAAATGATCGACGATTGGTACAGTTCTGAACTGAAATTGGCGGTGGTTAATTTGGATTCAAAGACCGAATACCACTAAATACTAGAAGTTATCTATCTTCCGAAGGGAATTTAGGTATATTCTACCTATTTACGAAAATCGCTACTGGCAGACTTCGGAACAAAATGTCTACCGTACATAATAAATAACGCACCATGCACGACCTACTCAATAGGTACCAATGTTGAGGAATTCCCCGTTCCCTGTTGTGAAAATTGCCCTACAATTATGTATTTACGCATTTACTCTTGGGTATCTCACACGCTCGCACTCCAGCTGTCCGACCGCCGCGGCGGACCATTAATGCGACTGCAATTGTAACACTTATCGGGCTACTCGGCAGCGTATGCACTTGATACGACCACTATTGGCGGCCGCGGGGGTAGTGACGTACGCGGCGCGGGGGCGGGGGCGCGCAAGGCCACGCCACTTCCGCGTATGCACCGCCGCGATGCACTCAGCGAGGCACTCACACTCGCTCACTATTCACTCGCCTAGGCTGGTACTGCTTGTACTAGCCTAGTGCACACTGCACCGCGACCCGCTCACACGATGAGACGATGCCCAATGACTCCGGCGGAAAACACCGCCGTTGGTTATTCTGTAGAGGCTACCGCGTAAACTGTCGGTGAAAATTGATCATGTACCCGTAAGTAGCCTTTCTTTCACCACTGTCTATGAATAGATATATAGTGCCAACGTTCCGGTCGTCTAATTACACCGGCTGACGTTTCCTAGGAACTGCATATACCTACTCTTGTTTACACTGTTTGACCTTCACATTCGTTACATCGATACACAAGTATTACATGGATGGTACTATAGCTACCTACCTATAGTTTCATTTACTGCGTCGTCACTTAGACAGCTTCGCTTCTGGGTTATTATGTTTGTTGTTAATCCATATCGGTATTGCTAGAATGTGAATCTCCCTCCGTATATGTGGCATTCACTCACTGCCATGTTTTTTCCTTCTATGCCTAGATAGACTGTGATAAGTAGGCAAGTATTCTGCAACTATTAAGCGTTGCATACGTACTTACTTCTTTTTTTTTTAGTAGGTAACTGACAACTATAATTATTTAAATATTTACCTACAATTTATACCATATTGCCTATTCTCACCGTAGCACGACGTAGATACAGATTATGGTATATTTCTGTCTATTAATAATTCTATGTTACACATACACTTTCTCCTTCTTCGGTATAGATAGATACCTACAAACGAATAATTCGTTCGGAATCCGAAGGAGTTAGTAAATAACCTAAGTAACACACTCATAAAATGTCCAGTAACAATTTATTTTCATACTGACAGAGAATTTATGAAGTTGTCGCTTTAATATGACCGTCCCCATATAGAGTACTGCTCCCACCTATGGGCTTGTGCACCCCAATGACAACTCCTTAAACTTTACTTTATTTTTATTTTATGTTATTAGGGATAACAACAGCCATAAAATAGATTGATTACATTTTGTTGTAAGCTTTGTCACTAGGCCAATGACAGTTATCCACGCTTATATTAATATTAGGTATCTAACGAACATGTTATTAAACAAAATAATCGTATCTTAAATCAACTTAGTATCGTAGAAGGTAAACATCGAACACATAAACAACTGTTTTTAAACTTGATTCCATCCAACGCCGGGCTTTCGTATTGTTAATGATCCTCTTGTCCTGGCTCTCTGTGTGTTCTCTACCTGTACAACGCGGAATAATCCGAAGAACTGTTTAACTTGGTGCCATCGTCACTTTTCCGCCACCGCACCCTCCGACGATGGGAAAGATTTCATCCACACCATCCAACTTGGCCGCAACATCCACCCCATTCTTGGCATGCATCTAACGTCTGCAGAACGAGCCTTTTTACCGCGCACGTGCAGGATGAGGATTAAGCTCCCATCACAGTCTTTCCTTTACATGGAATTCTTCAGAAGGCATGTTTACTGGTACCTCAAAGGCCGGTCCCCTTAGGTTGCAGATGTCCTGCCCGGACGCCGGTGGCCGCTTTCGGGACCGTCCATCCAAGATGAAGATTGACACGTAAAACGCCGATTCAAATTTAGTGGTCGTTCCGTTTAGGCCGTGGCTCATCGGCGAGCGACAGAAATAAGCACTGCTTTATCACCCCAACCTAAACTTGTAATCTGCATATCTCAATCGTGTCATGACCAGCGTACAGTGGTACAGACAGGTGCCTATACGACAAGTATAGGTGTACCTCCACATAATAAACACGTCATATAGCACCCGAATCGAAGTACAGGGGAAAGACTCTCGCGCTGTTACGTCTCCAATTTCACATTTTTTTCTAGCCAAAAAACTGTATTAAAACGTCACTGAAATTGATTTTCGACAATATACGACTGTCGAAGATAGTTGATTTAATATTTTTTTTCTGCAATTGACACTTCAATGTTATTGTTAATAGAGATATATTACAGCGCGAAAATTAGGTCCCAGAGTATCTCACGTTACACTTCGCATTCCCGCAAATACCAAAGAGTCTGGCACATAGGCGTAGGAAGAGGGGGGGCCGGGTGGGCCGTACCCACCCCGGAATGGTCTGGTGCCCACTCCAGGATGGGGTGCTCACTGGCTGTACATTGGCGATTGACTAATAGCCCCCCAATACGCCAATGGTCTGGCACGGTGGTAACTAGCTTAGCGCCCATACGTGTCGTGCGCGAATCGTGCGCACTCCCGTATCGCAATTACGACTCGACTGTATAGTCCGCAGCTGTGAACCTGCAAATGGACAGTGAACTACAGTCGTGCATTTGTCCCCAGGGCCAACCCGAGCGCGGCTCAGACGTACGGCGAGTTGACGGCGAGCGACGGCGGCGGCGCGCCGGCGGCGGCGCCGCCGGAGACGCTGCTGGCTGCCCACCCGCCGCAGGAGCCGCCGCCGCTGCCGCTGCCGCCCGCCGCGCACCCGCATGCGGAACACCACGACCCAAGGAAGAAGCCGCAGCATTTGTGAGTACCAACATAGGCAGGGCCAACAACGAAAGGAGGAACAGGTCGGAGAGAAATATTCGCGGCTGTACCTGTCATTATTGTCCAAAGATTTTTACCTATACTATCATTTCGTACAAACTTTATAATATAACTAGTGGACTGTCCTACCCCTATTCTACCTTACTCTACCCCTACCCTACTCCTGCCCTACTCCTACTCTACTCTTACCCAAGGGTAGGTCCCTACACCTTTTCTACACCTACTTTACATCCCTACCCTTTCTTTTGTTCCTTATAAACCGTCCTCTTGAATAACGCTATATATTGTAGAAAACCGCGTTAAAATACGTTGCGTAGTTTAAAGGATCTAAGCGTACTTAGATACATACATACACACATAGGGACACACATACAGACTCGAAATCGAATGGCAATTCGCAATGATAAACTGACATTAATTTTGTATAAACTCGCGAGCAAGCAATATAATTCACCCAATAATTTTCCTTACGCTAATACATTTCTGGCGTTATAAATCAGTTTTTAAAAGTATCAAGACGAAGACGTATCGTGTGGTAAAATCCTGTAGGTTTGTCAATAACATGTGAATGCATTTTCATAGCATTTCATAGTGAAAGAATTTTTGTATACCATTTTCAAATGCTGAAGTTAAAAGAAGCCAGTCCGTGTAGAATTCAATGTCGCAAAAGGTGGTGTAGTATATTTCAGTCTCATACAAAAACAAAAGACAAAACTTGGTTTTTGGCCATGGTTTTCTACTACCTACGTCTCTTGACCGATTTTTAATTTTATGCTATTTAATTTATTTCAAAGTAACTTTTTGCTAGGATGCATCCTATTGACGTTATGAGCGGAAAACCAAAAATGGCCCCAAATTTTATAGGTATCAAAACTAGCTGTCAAACCATGTCCTGAAATATCTCGTGTTATCATTTTTATATGTACTCAGTTACACTCATATAATATACAAGATATAACAATAAAAACGAATACACGATTGCAATATCCTCATATTCATTGGACCTCTGCGGACAGACGTATAAGGGTTTGAAGGAAATGTTAAACGCAATGAAATAATGTGCATTATCAGTACGATAATAAAGTTTGTCGAATGCTGAATGACGTCATCGTTCATGCCAAAATAAAGTTGTAGCGCATATAATATCTTCTTTGGTTTAAGATATATCGTGAAAATGTTTTCATAATTACTCATGTGGTTTTAAAAGCTACTGAATAAGTTACTTAGCTAAAATTGGGAGACGTCCTCATCATGACACACGGGGACAATTGTGAACAGTGATAGAATTATCAAAATCGGTTCAGTAGTTCCGGAGATTTCCCCCAACATATGAACAACATTTTTCTCTTTTTAATATACGAGTATTTGATAAGAGGGTTCGTTTCGATAAAAATTAGCCGTTAACTTAAACGAAACTTTATTACAAAAGCAAGAATCTAGACTACACTAAGAACTGAATTATAGGCACTAGAATTCTTCTGTACTCCTATTCCACGCTACTAACTTCAACCATAATCACTTGTAGTCTTTTCGGATTATCGCAGGTATAATCTATAAACTTAATAGTATATAGTCCGGGACTCTGGAACGTTCGCGTCGCTTCCGAAAGTTCGGTTGCTACGCATTCTACCTCGAGATCCTTCGTCGAGATTGTAGAACACAGGAGTATCTAAGCTAGTGCGTAGGTTCCACTTCCACGATTCTAGTTGTTGCCTAATGCTCCGCTTCGAGAACCTTCGCCGGACTTGTAGAAAATACTAGGAGTTAGTGGGTTAGTGCCTCGGGCTTCGGAAACCTTCTGTGGTATAGAACAATCTAGTCATTTCGTGAACATTCGAAACATTCGAGAATATTCAACTTCCTGACGCAACTTGCTACACGTTACTAGGATGTTCTGTAAAGTATTACGTTAGTAATGTCCGGCTTCTTAGCGTCGAGTATGGTCCCATCCGGCAGAAAGATTGTAGCATTGAAATGTAGTAGTAGAAACGACTACGAAGTATATTGTTACGACTTATGGTTTTCAAGCAATGCGTACTAATACACTCACGAGGAAGCAAATCCATTCACCCCATGTTTTTCCATAGCTCATACATTTCTGGTGTAACGCCATCAGTCTATAACTTCATAAATACGTTATCGATTTTGATTGGGTTTCGCGGTTTGATAGCCAATAAGACAATTGTTACATCTATATTTAATTAATTTCTTCGACACGATCACTTTACGCCAGACAATATTTTTTCAAAATTAGGTACAATTATGAGGGGGTTTTCATACTATCATCATAGACATAGACGTGTTTTTATTTGGTCCAATAACTCATTTTAAAACTTAAAACTAACAGAATAAGTACATATTAAGAAAGCAGGGCGATGCGCCTCGTACCAAATTGGACCAGCCTCAGCTTAATGCTATGAATGGCAGCAGCCAAACACAGCGCTGTTTTTCAGACTGACCCATAATAGAGCTGGATGCGCGCACTACGTGAACGACGTGCTAACACAGAAATAATTAATACCAATATATACAGGGTGTAAAAAGACCGCTAGCATGAATTGAAACCCCATATTCTACACATGAAACTGAACAACTTTCCCCAAGTAACATACCCGCGCAACACGCGGAGGCCTGGGGTCCGCCTTCCTGCTTTCCACTTTGCTCGGTCTTCAGCATCCTTAGTGGCGAGTCTGTGATGGTTTCCATACTAAAATAGTTGCAAATCAGAACTGCCTACGATAAAATATTGTCTGGCGTAAAGCGATCGTGTCGAAGAAAATAATTGCAAATGCACACGGGCGGTGGTCGTGGACCAGTGGTGTAGCGCACACAATCCGCGCAAGAACCAAACGTGTATGTAATATCAACGACCCGTCCCTACTTCGCACACGTAGAGCTCGTCTAATCTAAAATGACGCGCCCCACTATCGCATTAACGCACACAAGCATGTTTAAAATATGGACGGTATACATATACAAATGCCGTTGTAATTGGTCATTCAGTTGCCGGTGACATTCAAACGTAGGAGCACGCGTCGTTCATTGGCTCCCACACGGATGAAGTGTCGTTATCAATATTTGCACTCACACATCGAAATCAACTAACTAAGTAGTGGGGCGCGTCATTTAAGACTAGACGAGCTCTACTTACGAGTACTGTTAAAGTGTAAACACAGCGGCATTGCTGAACACAAATAGGTACCTACAAGTACGGTTAAAGTGTGTCCAAACACAGCGGCATTGCAGGACACAAATCTGCCGCTCGATTTGTGTCCTGCAATTCGATTTGTGTCCTGCAATTAGACCTTCGCCGGCAAACGTCCAATCACACGTATGCCGCGCTATGTTTGATCACACCTTTACAGGCACACATAACACTTAGCCTACTCTGTCAAAACGGTTCCATTTGTAACAAATTCTAAAAATAACAGCCGTTTATTTTTTTCTGAAATCACATAGGAATACCACGTATAGCTGCGACAGAGGTGACCTGTCAATGGTGGTGCTATTTCTGCGTTTTATGTAGCAATACAGGAAGCATGTAGTATTCTATGACAGAATACAAATGCCACCAACATTGCGACATGGATAATAAGGAACGTGACGAAAAAAGAAACTAACATGGGTCTATAGTAAAATTAGAATAATGACGTTTCAGAAAAAGACCTAGCGCCCTCCTTCATGGAATTATGATTCTTGTCAAATGTGTCAACATTTGACGTAGTAGACATTGACACCTAAGTTAGACAGTGTAAACCAACTAATTTTAAATGGTGAACAATAATTAAGGCGGCTTATTAAGGTTATAGAATACTCAATAGCGTCGAGTTATATAGTTTATTATTGCCAGGAAAATAAATTTTGTGTACTCGTTTTTCCGCAATGTGTCAAAGAAACCTGAAGTCGTGGTACCCCTATACAATACCCCTATAACTAGTAGTGGTCGAATAATTGTAGCAGCGCGTTCTCGAATTCTCCCTTAGAGAAAATTGGTGTTATTAGTTGATATAGGATCACCTGCCCGTCCGGCTAATGGACGTTGTGCTCTGGCCAAGTTGTATTCGAGTTACTCGTGCTGTGAAAGTCCTTCGGAGATTTCCTCACACATTTTATGTGAGTTCCTCCCTCTCTCATCTCTATAGAACTGTTTGGAAATATATTTCTTAGCGGCCAAATCCACACGACATTTTACCGCCCAATAACATATTTAATTACCCATTTCAGTATTACGACTCATTTTTGGTTAACTGTTCATTTTTTACTGGCGAACTTGATAATGAATATGCATTTTGTAATTTTTACTTACCAATACCATAATGTAGAACAACAGCTTTAAATCAATACCCAATCTAAGTATTTTTTGTGTATTTCTTCAGCTAGTAAACGGAACAGTGCACGGCGATCCGATCACTTTTCATTACTTTGTTTTTATTTGTTCCGCCTCTGAAGTGGGACCGTCTAGACAGGGCGGAGTTTCTTACTCTTAGTTTGCAGTTATTGGAAGTTCTTAATTGTTGAATATGGCATCAAACAAACCCTAATGTTATTCTTTAGACGAGCCTGGTTTGAAATGTCAAGTTACGGACTTATATCTGCTATTCTTCGTTCATCCGAGGTTTCTTTGGCCAAATATAATATAGCAAGGTCAGCTCCGAATGAACGGAGAATAATATTTCGTACAAAAATAGCAGTTGCCGCGTTATCTTTCATTAATACTCCTTACATACTTCTTAACATTCATTCCTAATGTATTTATCCCATTCTCATGCTTCTTCTGCTATGCCCAAAACAAATAAATAAATAAATATACTTGGACAATTCACACAGCGCGAGCTAGCCCCAAATACATACGTATTGTACAAATAACACCCAGACCCGTAACAAAAATTAAAATTAATCATCCGCCTGGCCGGGAATCGAACCCTGTACCTCTGCGTGGCAGAGCGGCCAACTGAACCACTCAGGTCGTCATCCACCCATGTTTCGTTTCCATACATTTATATTGGAACAAGCACCACTCTATGTTCAACCCGACATGCCTTTTGAACACCTTTTGGTTGTTCATAAATGTATCTAGTGTAGTGTTCTATACAACGTGTTTCTCGCACTCACTCTCCTTTCGTCATCAGGTTCACACTTTCCATACCACGTAAACTCTTTTACCTGTTCCACTTTTTCACTCTCGACAACAATTTCACACTCACTCATATCTTCACATTTTCCAAAAACCATTACTTTCGTCTTTAGACGGGTTTCGACGGTGCGTGGTTCTGCGGACCACGGACGGCCACGTGTAGAATGCCACAAACTTGTCTGACCTGGTGGCCGAAACTGGAACTAAGTGTCACCATTTTTAAATGACACTTTAATGTCAATAACGTCACCCGTTCAGATAAGTTTGTGACATGTCGGCGCTACCACGGACACCCTCTCCACGATGAGTCGGTGCGGGCTGGTTCGCGTCCGTCCGCAAAATCACGCACCGTCGAAACCCGCCTTTAGTTTCATTTACTTTCATACCTTTCCTTTTCAAATATCAATTTAACTATCTCCTACAAGTCCTTTGCTGACTATGCCATAAAAGTTTGTTTGTCGGAGTACTGAAGGCATTTGACATTTAATCCATACAATAATTCTCTTGCAAACCTGTCAGTAAATTTTCCGTGAATAGGTTGAACAGCCATTTATAAATGTGTTCTGCAGTACTTTTAAGTTATTGTATTAAACAGGACTCACGCGTACCTTTACGTACCTTTACGATTTGTTTTCCCGACGTTTCGGTAGGGTTACACCCACCGTGTTCCCCGTGGTGAGTCCCGTCTAATACAATAATATGTGTAAATAACGCGAGTTTAGTTTGAAACAAATACTTTTAGATTAGTTCTTTAGGTTTCCTCTAAATGATTTTTTTGAGTTATGCTCTGCAACGCCAATTTGGATGTTGCAAAATCATTCGTTTCGATAAAATCGATACCTTATTTACAGCACCAATATTTTATTACTGCGCTAACTTGTATTTCGTCCATTTTACACCCCGATTACAGATTGAAAAGCTCCTTCTCTAGCTTGTGTTGTCCGGTTGCGTATACACCTAGTGTTAAGCCGGGCTTAGTGTCTAAGCTACTGCTATTTGCGCTGCGGATTATACGTTCCAGACTCCTAACTAGCATTTAGCAATACGATTTTGGCATTAGTCTGTATGTTAATTAGAATCCGGTACAAAGGCTTTTCGAAAATGAATTTGGAATGGATGCAACAGGTGACTAGGCAGTAAGACTAACTTGATTAACAAACTCGAAACTTTAACATTTGGAACCGATACTGAAAATTATTTAACTAATAGGAAACTACACTATTCCGAATTGACGATTTTTAAAGTGCCCCACTTTTTATCTCGGAAAAAATAAGTGAATCCCGCGGAAAATTTGAATGCAATTTATTGATTTATTCTTATTAAAATCAACAGCTGTTTTACATGGATAAGAAATGAACTTCAGTATCAGTATGCCAATTACAGATTCTCACAAAATCTTATTTCTTATTGCACTAGGATGTAAAGCGTAATAGTTAGCGTTTCATTCATTAAATGACAAACGAGCAGATAGCCCACCTGCTGGTAAGCGGTAACTGTCGCCCATAACATCTGCGATTAATGCATTTAGGTTGCAGGCAACAAAAATGCAGAACCGCAGGTGCGTTGTCACTGTGAGGACTAAGATGAAATGCCTCATTCCCGTAATTGCGCTGGCTACCCAAGCGCACCAAATCGCAACTCAAAATACGCTGACCGTGCATATACGCGGCTCATGCGTTATGTTTTTGACGCGTTCTCTCGTAGCGTAGCTCAAAATACGCCGAAGCTAGCAGCGTCAAAAGCCCATAAAATATTGACATGCGTCTGATAGACGCTACCACACCGGTCGACATAAAACATGCAACTGTCTCATAATGTCGGTCTGTCAAAAGTTACGCTTACTTGATCTGCGTATACGCTGCGTCAGGGCATTTTGGAAAAAGCGTGACGCATGAACCGATGAGCCGCGTATGCGCCGCGTCAGGGTATTTTCAGCTCCGGTGTGGACAAACCGCGACGCTTCAGCCGCGTATACGCAGCGACAGCGCATTTGAGCTGCGTGGTCAGTCAGTTAATAAGTATATATTCACGAAAGCAACTGGTCACATCACTAGCCCATGAAAGTCAGCCAGGTTGTGGTTAGAAAATACTCAACATAAAATTACGATTTATTTCTATTGGTAGGTAATGCCACTTGAATATCGCCAGCTTAGCACATTTAGTTACTACGTTTTATGGTAATCCATATCGATATGCATTCATTGCGTAAGTACATGCAATATGCCACACACACACACAGGTGTTATTCGATAATGCTGAATGCCACTTTAAGCTACAAACCCGATGTTAGGTTTGCAAGATACACAAATATCGTTGTTCAATCAATGCTAAAATAGCTTAGCGTGGTGAAAAGAGTTTATGTTCATCCGATCGGTCTGATTGAACTGAAATGTGTTGTTTTATGTTTTACATTACATTAGGTATAACGTTTTAATCAAATTGTAATGTGTTATTTCCAGCTCTTCAGACCGATACGATATGTCTGCAGCTTCACTCGTCAATGTGTCCCGCAAGCGAAAGTCGTCGTCATAGTAAGTACATTATGCTTATATTTATCTACAGCGAAATTGTTCGAACTTTTCGTGGAAAAACAGTCGCTGTTTTTTAAACGTGACCAAGGTTACCTAAAGAACGCCGACGTCCAATCGATGGCCTGAAGTTTAACCCTTGACTTTTCTGTTTTCTGAGAGAAGCACTATACGTACAGTTCGGTCGGAGTTGCCTGCCGAGCGATGCCATATAAATTCGGTAGGGCCTATTATGCGCTCGAAGTCGCGTTGCCACCCCTGCGCCCACCTGAGCCTGAGCATAACCCTTGAGTTTCGTAACCGGTGAAATGCGTCGCACAATGTCGCTCTAATTAACAGCCTCATTCATTGTTGCTAGGATACTTTTGTTGCCGCTCGGCCCTTGTTGGTTTTTTCCGAGCAAGTTAAGTCGGTTAAAGTAAAAGTTGGCGGCAACTGGTTATATATTAAAGGTCGTTTTGAAATTTGCTAAGGAAGTAAACTGCGTTTGCGGGGATTCATGAAATCAATGGGGTTGGTTTACTAACGACCGAGGGCTTACCACACATTAATGCTGCCTGTATTGTGACGTCGGCCCTATGCAGTGCATGGCATATTAGTACTAATGGGGACCTTCATCGTAATGGAAATCCTTTCGCACATGCACCTCAAAGCGAATAATTATTGATCAGCTCTGTTTAATCAGGATATTGCATATTGTTAACATCTGTCGTTTACAGCTCAGTTTTAGGCAATTACCTGACGTGTTTCACCTAAACTAAGGGATTATAAAAATAACTCAACGATACCATGTATTACTTAACTATTCATATCAAAATATGTCCGTCATATACGGTTGTGTTCTTGTACACTTCGATGTGTCTTCGACATCGCTTGGGCATCTTTCCCATGCCTGGCGGAGGTGGCATATCTTTGCACGTGACACTTTGTTC
This sequence comes from Blastobasis lacticolella, assembly GCA_905147135.1. Taxonomy (NCBI): domain Eukaryota; kingdom Metazoa; phylum Arthropoda; class Insecta; order Lepidoptera; family Blastobasidae; genus Blastobasis; species Blastobasis lacticolella. The sequence continues at coordinate 8,046,104 of LR990039.1, read as the reverse complement.
CCTACGTAATTTACTGGTCTGCGGGAGGCCTTCCCATCGGAGATGACACTCTTGAATGTACAGTACTAAAAATTAAATTTTAGGTAATCGTCTAGTCCTTTCGTTGTTATTGACACGATATATCTACTAAACATTGTTGGGAATATCTTAAACATATTAAACGGATACTTAAAAAAAAAAAACAACTTGGCGCGGTTGCTCACGAGGGCCCGGGTTCCGCCTTGACCATGATCCAGGATTTGGAAGATCAGGTAATTACAGTGGAGCGACTGCCATCTGACCTCCGTGACCCTGCTATCAGGGAAGCCTGACCAGATTGGATCACGGTTACAGATTCAGTCGCCTGAATGTGCAGGTTAAACATAGACCATGTCTAAAATATCCCCAGCTACTGTGATTGTGTTAAAATCTATAGATGTTGCATTATTATGTAGCTTGGTCGCTTGTTACGACCTTTCAATCGCTATTCGTTATACGAGACATCTGTTACCTACCATTATCTGATTCCATTTTAATAGGGTTCACCACCTGCGTCATGTTTAGAAGTCTCCCCCTCTTTCGCATTGCAATTCGCCGTCACTTCATAGAAATTTCCCATGCTCCGCAGCATGCACGCGCAGCATAAACCGTTGGGTCTAGAAACATGATATTTTGCATAGATACATTTTTTCAAATTCTAAATAAAGGCTCACAGCAAAACGGGTTTGGGTCGAAACGGTCGAAAGGAAAACTGTCTGGAACATGAAACTGGTCCACGCTATTAAATCATAGGTAGTCACGGGCGAAATCTACTTTGTGACACTTGTTGCGGAACAAGCATCCGTATTCCCCCAATTGGCACAACTTTGACACCGATTAGCTCCTGACCTGACGTGATGTAAGATTTATAATTAGTCATAAAACTTTGTAATATTCACCGGACCCCAGAGATTTCGCCCCATCGTGGAAATGATCTTGACGGACCTTACGTAATAATTGCTTCACCAAATGGTAATCATTTCACTCGAAATACTGTACTACTCCGAACACGTTACCACGAAACTTTAAAACTACTTTAGAATATTATTTGACCTAGTTGGACAGGGGTTATTTTTATTATTTTGGGACAAATCTTCTGTTTCTCTAACTTACTAAAGCGACGTAATAAAGTAGTATGTTTTGTCACTAGAACTTAATATTATATTTTACCCGAAGTTGCCTCAAGAGAAATAATATAGATATATATATATTTTTTTTATGGCATACGGTAGGCAAACAGGCAAGCGGGCCACCTGATGGAAAGTGGTCACCACTGCCGATAGACATTAGCAACACCAAGAGTTGAAATCGAATGATTAAGTCCAAGCATTTATTAATGTATTTAATATGATTACGGCCACGTGTCCGCCGCGACTGGCGTGTAGATGGCCCAATCGATCGCCTCTGGTTTAACAGGTGACTTGAGATAGATTATTTTCTCTAGAGATAATAATTATCTCATGGAGTTAGATACAAAATTTTGTTCCGCGCTAAAGCTCACTTTTGAGTTGAATGGTGAAGGTAATAAACACACCGACCAATAAAAACCAATCCTTTAAAAAATCACATTTAGAAGTCAAAAGCTCTTTTGAATGCGGTTGTAATTATATGGTGAACTGAAAAAATATTAATAAAAGATCCCTCGATTGTCTTTCTTAAATTTCAGCAAGTATTCCGCTGACTCATTCTCTCACGTGACCCGCTCTTGTCTTGTTCCAGCGGCACCGCCAGCGCCTACGACGACGATGGCGGCGACGACACGCGGTCCACTTCAACAGCGCCCGATAAAAAGTAACTAAAACATGTTTTACGGAGGAAATAACACAAGTTTAAAGGTCTTATGAACTATTGACACGTATTGACTCGATATATTTCTCGGTAGAGAAAGTCTGTAGATAGTACATAGACTAAAAAGGTGGTGTTTGCGTTCATCTGATTTTAACGTTTACAACGTAAGAGAAAAACTTACCTTTGTCCGTTATAAAGAATAGTTTTTACCTGCTTGCTGTCATTAGCACCGTTGCGACTTCTGTTTAGCCAGGATCAACCGTTAAATTTAAAGAAAAAAGGCTGAGAATGTGCGTGTTAAAAAACTTCTGCAATTAGCACATTCATGACATTCGTCACATGTCTTTGTAAACCAGTTGTTTAAGACACCTCGTGGTATAGGTGGAGCCGGCTCAAGATCAACAGCGGGTAACGATAACCAGCTGATGATAGTGATTGAAATTTCCCATTTCCCCTCGTGCCCTCATCAGTGACCCCAAGCCTCATACCCCCATGTCCTTTACAGACAGAACCACAGCGAGATCGAGAAGCGTCGTCGCGACAAAATGAACACCTACATAACCGAGCTCAGTTCTATGATACCGATGTGCGGTGCTATGGCACGGAAGCTGGACAAGCTGACGGTTCTGCGTATGGCGGTGCAACACCTTCGCTCGGTGCGCGGGACCCTCTCAGCGTGCCCGCTCACGGCTAGGCAGCGGCCCTCCTTCCTCTCCGAACGGGAGGTAAGTGCTTGTGAAACGCTCGGCTTGTTTTGTGTACTTGCCTTTTCAGTAGACCAGCTGATTATTTGAGGTGTAAGTGTACGGCCGGCGTGATTGTAAGCAGTTAAGCGGCGTAGGGGTTCGCAGTGATTTTCTTATATATGTACAATCAAAGGTGTCTTCATCAACTGCCGACAACGACAAGTCATCTGTCCGTGACTGGCACTCGAGAGAAGTTCGGCCATCATAATCTAGCAGTAAATCCCAGCATGGTGATAATGATGATTCTTTGTGGTGGTCTTTTTTTATGTGCGGCAAGCGGCGACTATCATCTGACCAGCACCGCCTCGTCCTACTACACTACACATAGGCAGGCAAACCACGAGAGATGACGTTGGCTTTGGCCCCTGGGATGGTAGTAGGCAGGGCGTTCACTGCATGAGTAGTATTCACTACGCGCATTTGCACTCAACGTATGCCCCGCGATTAAGCATAGCCGCGCGACATATTCGAAGCGCGATAGTTCATACAATATAAACAATAATTATTAATATTAACCATATCTTGTTAATACAACTTAACGCTACGGGTTAGTACTTAGAATAATGTTCTAAATTTCCCCTATTTGGAATCCCAGTAATAGCCCGGGGGTATTCGGGAACACTGTGAGGTTGGCGGAGGGGCGACGCGTGTTTGGGCCTGCCCTGGCACTACGGATACAGTGTTCATTCGAGCGAATAATCAGTTACAATACACGTAATAGTTTGTTACTTTACAGCTTGTCAAACAAGAGTTGGCGGTGGTGATAGATGGAACAATGTTTTCTTTTTATATCAACACTTGTCGATGTATGACAGGAACGCCCTCAATTTTTGCCAACTCTTTTTTGACGAGCCATACACTATTATACAGAGGACCATAACGTCTGCTCGTTCTGAGTAGTATAAAAACATTCATTGTAATGTAACGACAGCATAAGCTGAGCCAGGTCCATTTGCCATCGTTATTTTTATTGTTTAAATGTAGTGGTAAGGCACGATATTTTGTTTAAGGCAAGAAATGATTATTATTCTTATTCTTAACGCAGGTGAATGCGTTGATCCTGCAAGCGGCCCGCGACTGCTTCCTGCTGGTGGTGAGCTGCGACCGCGGCCGGCTGCTCTACGTCTCTTCGTCGGTGAAGAAGATGCTGCACTATGAGCAGGTGGGTGCAGGCCTGGATCACATCAGCCCGTAATCTACTCTGGGAGCGTCGGAGGTCACCCTACGTCATCGAGTACAAGGAAAATTCCTCTTTGTAGTGATAGTAGACGTTGAGACCCACAAAACGTTGGTCTGCCCAGGCAAAACCAGAAAAGAAATGTATTTTGTTATTTATTTTATTTTATTTAACAATTAGTTACTTATTTTTTTATTTTTCGTAACTCTTGTAAAAAATATCGGGGAGCCTCACAACCTGTTTGCAGTTTCGCTTTTGAAAGAAGAAAGAGAAAAGTGACTTTAAAGACTGGTGATACATTCTTAGGATAGTCATGTTGGGTAGAGGTGTGAAAAGAGACGATATGAGCGGAAAACCATTGATGAGTTGTGTAGCCCCCATGTCAGTGGAAGTGTTCTGTCGTAATCTCCATGCCTCCATGACTTGTAGATCGCAGTGTTTAAAATGCACAATAAAAACGCTGGTCTCCAGTTTATGGGATACGGAAGGAGGTCCTAGTAATAACTAGGCTTGTCTAGTACGAGTCCCGCAAGTCGAAGAGGTTGGTGCAAGAAATATTGTACTCTGCCAGGTAAGTTACGAAAATACTAGGACGACAGTTTTATTACCATTTTTATGTGATGGTGTTTTCATGCTCCAATTCTTGCTCGATTGCAAAGGGCCAGGTAATCCGCGAGTTGACTATGTCAAATCTTTATGTTCTGTCAAATTAAATTACTTATTGATTTACTGTATAAGTGCGTGAATGTGTTCTTTATTATTATTTTACTGGAGTTATAGTTTATACAAAAACAAATTTCTTTTATTTTCTTGTACTGAAGGTTCTACTTGAAGGTCTTTTATTATACTTGGACGTATTTAATACTTTGTTTTACAATTCATATTGCAACTACTCAACTGTATGTCAATTTTAGTAATTATTCGGAACTCGGTTAGGCCCACATCTACTTCTATCGTTATTTTTCTATGATTGTCAACAACAAAATTTACGTATGTTTCCTACCTATCCTTAGACTTGTAGTTCTAAATGGCCGAAATCGTATATGTCTATAAAACTTTCTTATTGTTCTTATTCCCTCTCGTATTGTCAACAGTCCGAGCTCCTGGGGCAGAGCCTGTTCGACATACTCCATCCGAAGGACGTCGCTAAAGTGAAGGAACAGCTGTCATCTTCAGATCTCAACCCGAGGGAGCGGCTTATTGATATTAAAAGTATGCGGGATTTCTTTTTAGAGCAAATAGTTTTGTTGAATTTTCCTGGTTTCTTTTTAGAGATGCCTTCTCAGGGAGTCCAATAACTCTATTAATAAATCGAGGATGCCAGTCACAATTGTGTATCTTAATCAGGTTACGAAAAATACTTTTGAGACGGTCTCTCCTGAAACTTAAAATCATATTCGTAAAAATGATACAAACTTGTCGAGATCTAAGAAGCCTATTTTGACATGTGTAACGATGGCACCTGTCAAACGGAGCGTCTTCTTGGAGGCCTCCCTTGTGCTCACGTCGTAAAGTTACATTAATTTAGCATACCACTTTTAGCTACTGCTGCCCCTCTACTATTGTAGAGGAATTACATACAGAAACTTGTATAAAGCGTACCAGTAAAGGCTTTATCTTTCCCAAAACGCGAATTCGAACTTCAATGCGAATGCTATAGGCCCTGCTTCTGCGTTACCTTTCGCCCCGTCAAATACCATGACAGTGTCGCCGCCCATAGCCCTTAACAGCCCCGATCTAATTCCCCAGCCATGCTCCCAGTGAAAGCAGACGTGGTCACAGGCGCCTCCCGCTTCTGCCCCGGCGCCCGTCGCTCCTTCTTCTGCCGTATCAAGTGCAAGCAGCCCCTGGACGCAGCCGCGGCCCAGCCTTCGGTCTCGGTGAAGGAGGAAAACGAGATCACGGCCAAGATGCGAAAGAAACAGCAGTACGAGAAGAAGTACTGCATTGTGCAGTGCACCGGTGAGTGTTGACACGGAAATTGTAGCTGGGATAGCTTAGGAAGACGGTCGAATTGTACTGGTGATGGCCGCTGCTGATTCTACAATTTTGGCCTTTCAAAAACGAAGCACACTGCCCCTGGTGTTGCAAACGTCCGTACGCTGCGGTGACTGCTTACCATCAGGCAGGCTTGTTTGCCACCTGTGTGGCATAAAAAAAAAACAACAAATTTGAACATCTTGAAACCGAATGATGGAGGAATTGTAGTGTAAGTAGTGGCCAGAACCCACAATTGCCATTACACACCACAATAAAACACACAATGCTTTTTTCTTTTTAACACCAAGCGATTAGCGATTTGCCTCTTTGCCTCAGCGATTTTACCCAACCAATATTAGCGAACGTCCTGGGCAGCATTGTAAATGTGTTTGGCACGCGTCAGGGTACCTTAAATCGTGGGCGCCAGCTGAGGTTGCCGAGGGAGGCGTGAGCGGCGCTCCGGAGGGCGGCGAGGAGGGAGACGCCTGTAACCTGTCCTGCCTTGTGGCTGTGGGTCGAGCGCTCCCAGACCTGATGCCCAACCCTTGCGACGGCATCCTCACGGCCCCAGCACGCCCCATGCAGTACATCTCGAGACACGCCACCGATGGAAAGTTCCTCTTCGTCGATCAGAGGTGAGTGGCGTCGTCGTGTATCACGAGAGATTACGCGTTCTATGAGTAGCGCGTTGCGAATTCGATGCAGTTTGGTCGCTTTCGTGCGGCGCAATTTTTCTGGCACGACACTCGGAACTGCAACGTATAGTTGGGATATGTTTAGTATGTTATTTTTGTAGTGCGTTTCCTTTTGCGTTCAGTTTGTTTACCATGCATGCGATATAGTTAATTGTGTTTTCGGTCTTTTTGTAACATACTTAATGATTTGATTTCGATTTCTTAGTTGACCCTAGAAACATGTTCAGGGTGATGCGGCATTAAATATTTGGATGTTGTTGTTTCTGGTCAAATGCATTAAAAGTCCATTCCAACTTATTTAATCAAAACGGTCACTGACGAAGTCGACGTCCATATGTGCCATTTGTATGAATTTCACGTCACGTATGCCAAATCTGAAGCTGTTTTGATCGTCCGAAATTCCCTCGTCAAAGTTATTTCGCACTACGGCTCACACGGACCGCCAAAGGCAACCTATCAAAAATTTTCAACCTACATTTATGACAATCGTGATTAGCCGCCTCCAGTGGCTTCATTTTTGAATCGCTCGCCTCGACTCGAACCATTTTCAATATGATTTTCGGCACGAAGAATTCAATATTTTTTAAATCACAGTGGCCGACAGACATCACCGACAGAGTACGATTCAAAAATAGGTCTCCCTTGTGGCCTTCACAGTCGCTCGCATTAACCTTAACTCTGTCCGGTCCAGAGTGACGCTGGCCCTCGGGTTCCTGCCCCAGGAGCTGCTGGGCACCAGCCTCTACGAGTACGTGAGCGGGCCCGAGCTGAGCGTGGTCGCTGGCACTCACAAGCAAGCCCTACTGAGGCGCGAGTCGCTGCACACTCCACCGTACTACGTGCGTAGGAAGGATAACACTTTGGCCCGTCTGCTGACGCACTTCAAGCCGTTCAAGTAAGTATGGCGATGTCGAGCGTCCTGTTTGAGATTCAGTTCGCTTTTTTTAATGTTATGCGGCAGACAACCTGGCAATGGGACCTGGTCACAGCCGCAAATCAGCAACACCAGGGGTTACCTATGCGTTGCCCGCCTCTGAAGAGATCTGTTATGCACTTACAAACGCGACCGTACATACATTGTACTTTTTTCTACAACTCAATGGCAAATTAGCGCATAGCCCGTCTGGTGGAAAGTGGTAATGATTGCAACACCTCACCTCACCTTGTATCCCATCGGTGACGGTCGAAGCATTTAAAACTAAACAGCTCTTGATATTAACAATTCTGGACTGGACGTGTACAGGAACCCATGGACGAAGGACGTGGAGTGCCTGGTTGCGAATAACACCATAGTCTCCGATGTGGAGACCCCTCAGGAGTTGGACGCCTCTCAGGCGCCTTTCGAAATGTATAAGCAACGTAAGTGACACGTAATTTTTTAACTTACTACTTACTGCGATGGCTCGGCGACCCAAAGTGAATCTTAGCTTCCGACTCCAGAGACCGCCACCTCTTCCTATCCAGCGTCATATCCTGTCTATGCACATCGAGGATGCCTAGTGCTTGCAGGTGTTCTTTTTCCACTTGACTTTAAAGTAAAGTGGACAAGTATTCGACCGCTTTGTTTTCTCGCCGGGTGGTAAGTAACGATGTCGTCACTTATCCTCATTCGTATTACCGTTTGGCGCAATAGCTCCGGATACACTCCAGATAGCTGAGTTGAACGAATATTTGAAGTCGTCTGATGTAACTTGGACGCTTAATAATTTCCATATCTCATGTCATCTTAGCCGTTGAACATCTCGTGCTGGACATGGACATGAACATGAACATAGACCTCCCCCCACGCCTTCCACAGCGATCGGATATGTGCCTCTTGCATCCATCGGGTCTCTACGACCCTTATGGGGTCGTCCATCCATCTCGTGGGGGGGCGTCCCACACTGCGATTTCCGGTACGTGGTCTATCCGCCCAATCGGCCATCGGCTCTGCGAGCTACTGTGTAGCCTGCCCATTGCCACTTCCGTTTTGCGAATCCACTCTGGAAATTATGTCGGTGACCTTAATTCCGCTATGGTTTTCTTTGTAACCCTCCGAAAGAAACTCCGAGCACATAGCTCCATATTTTTTGTTTTTGCGCCCTCTGCTACGGGAAATGGACACCCTCCGGATCGCGGGGAAGGGAGGCGAAGAACACTCATGCAGTTATGCTAAACTCTGCCTGGGGATGCCCGTAGCCGGGAAGACTTTTAAGGCTCCATCGGATGCGACAACCCATGGGGATGGGGTTGTCTCATATTCTATCACATCAATGGCGCGACGGAATTTCCGGACGGAATGATAAATCGATTGCAGGTATCATGTACAAAACGTTTTTACGAAAAGTAGAACAATTCATTTAGTTGCCGGAATACTAGCGGTTCGGGTGTGACGGCGGGGGAAAATTTGCGCGCTTACATTCGCGCATTGCCTAGGAAAGGGATCTGAACTTAGCTTTAACATTTTTGCGGCCACAATCCTACTCGTAATATATTTAATCAACGAACGCAACCACGCAGAGCCACAGCTGCACGGTGAGCGATGTGTGGAATGGAGTGACATCGGTGAAGTTTCAGAGGTCGACGCGGAGATGCAGAGGCTGATCGACTCCCAAGTGGAGTCGCACAAGATTGGCAGCGCCATCGCTGAGGAGGTGCTGAGGAGCTCCTCTTCGGAATTCTCGCCTGACCTGCCGGCGGATCTGCTACAGGATGTCGTCTTCAACCAGCAGGTAGGTCAATTTGTAGTGTGGGTAAAGGGGGTAAGGTTCAGTTTTAAGTGGCAGTGCTAAAACTAGTAACAGATGTTCCGTTGTGGCTGGAACCGACCAACCGTTGCAGTTGATAGTAATCCTTACGCAGTATAAAATAAAGTCATTTTCACGGGTTAACTATACAAAGTGTTGTGGTCAATCGTCAATCAGTTTATACACACTATATTCCATTATTTTATGTACTACATACATGATTATTTTGAAGTGGTTGGGAAACGCCATAAGTGGCACTTAGTACTTTCCGATAGTCGATAAATGATGATAATATAGGTAGGTATGGATAATAACAATTTTCCATTATTTAATCTGCTTTTGTTTCCTCATTGACGTTACTTATCTGTAGAAACAGAAAACATTAAGTAAACTATATGTATTAAACAAAATAATAATGGCAATAGTTTTTAGTATAACAATGCATAGTGAGGTTTAGGTGTTTAATTGCGCAAAAGCAAGTACTAGTGTGTAGTAGTAGTTTTATATTTTAATCATCTGGGTGCCTATTTCTGAATCGCTCGCCTCGATTTGAATGTTTTTAAATTTTTATTATCGGTATGAAAAATTCGATATTGTTTCCTATTTTTGGACCGTAATCTTTCGTATGCAAAAAATATAAATTGTTCATGCCGAAAATCAAAATTGGAGACCGATAAGCGATTAAAAAATAGAGCCCCTGATACGAGAATCTACATCTAGCGTCAACCTAATGCCGTCCCCACTGTGTGCGCAGGCGTCGATCGCTGACGTCCTCTGCTCGGACGCGAGCAGCTACGGGCAGGTGCGGAACAACGTGCCCCTCAGCGTCGCAGGGGGGGCCAGCTCCCCCCCGCCCGCCGCGCCCGAGGCCGCTCCCCCCGCCGGCTCCCCCCCACCAGCATCCCCACCCCTCCTCCACCTGGGACTCGACGGGAACAGCGAGGCGGCTATGGCGGTGATCATGACTCTCCTCGAAGCAGACGCAGGACTTGGCGGACCGGTCAACTTCTCAGGACTCCCCTGGCCCCTGCCGTAAGCCCCAGGCGGGCGCGGCAGGACAGCCTTTCTGGCGTAGGTCTGTCTCCGTAGTGTAGATGGCGTTGCTCAGAATATAGCGGTGACAGCGCCATCTTTTTCTGTGTACTAGGTGTTAGGACACGATGTATTGTATTGAAATAATAGACGTGCTTATTAGCTTCAAAAATCTATGGCACGTATCAACTGATGCTTTATAATTAGACGTGAATTTTCGCAATTCCCTGCAGTTTTGAGCATTACGCCTTGAACATCTTGTCTCTACGCCAAGGGCTGTTCGGAGAGCCATCGTCCATTCGTGCCATTTTTTTGTATATGTGATTTAAGCCGTTCCCTTGCCTACAGCGGATTCCTTACAGGGATACTGTAACGTCATTTTGTATTGTGACGGTTGAACTTTTGAACACCTTATTGGCGGGGTGCCTATATAACAAAATTGAAGAGTACTTATTTCATATCTTCTCTTCCTTATTCTTCACCATTCCATATCTTACCTGAGGGATGTACCAGAAAATGTTTCTCATATCGGCCTCTTTTTACTCTACCGACAAGTTATCTGCCGTTCTGGTCGTTTTACTACCTCCTTCGGTAAAGTGGAATCAATGGTGAAAGGTTAGGTTGTTTATATTGCCACCAAGCTATTGCTTACCAACGCGTGTTTTGGTTCGAAGGACAAGGTAGCCAGCGTAAGCAGGATACTTACAGGAGCTTAGTCCTCACAGTGAGAACTTGTCTAAGGTTCTGCCTTTTTGTTATGCGTTCCAAGACGGGTATGCTCTTCGGCCGCATCGTCACTTACCAACAGGTATGATGGCGGTCAAATTCCTGTCTTGTCCAAAAAAAAAGTGCGTGGTATCTGTGGACGAATAGTACGTGTTATGTTAAAGGCTGCACTTACCACTTTTCATCAGGTGGGCTTTGCTAGTTTGTCACTGTGTTGTATAAAAAACAACTACCACGTGTAATTGTTTCATTGAATTTCTTTGTCCAGACTCAGTTCTGAGCCATGTATTGACGTATTGGGTGTTAGATTTAAAATGATATAAATCATTTGTCTGTATGTTCGATGTGTATTTATTATTATAATTAGGTAAATATATAATAATTAAATTTTCAATGTCATCAACGTCCTTTCTGTTTCTTATGGTAAAAAAAGATAATTCCAGTCTCTAGTTTGATGCTTTCTTTCCCAGTCACGTCCTAATGTAGAAAAACAAATGGTTAATCTAGAGTAAAGGCTTTTGATGTCAAATATTAAGGCCATAAAAATGACATTGGATTGGTGATTTTTAAAATGATGAAACATGGCTTAGATTGTAAAAAGCGCATTAAAATCAGTTCAGCGGTTTTTGCGTGATGCGCGCACCGACATCATCATCATCCTGTCGTTAAATCCCAGTTACGCTACCGCGCGGGACGCGAGGGCCCGGGGTCCGCCTTCCTACTTCTCTTAGTCCACATTGCTTGATCATCAGCATCATTGGCGGTGAGTTTGTTGGCATGAAGTTGAACAGAAGTGGACTAAGCAAAAAGCCCTGGTGTACCTCAAAGGTACTGTACAACGGAACTGGGTGCTGTCACCAACAGCAGTCCTAACTATGGAATCGGAATCGTGGTATATGTCTCGGATAATGTCAATATAGGCCTCGGACACCGACTTGAACCGCACGCCCACCAGATCAGCTCATTTTGGACACAGTCAAAGGCCTTCTACATGTCCAGAAACAAGAAACACTGGAGCGTGTTCCTTGATCTGTATCCCTCCATGAGAGTTCTCAGGGCAAATACGGCCGAAACCCATATTGACACTGCGACATTGTACATTCTCGTCTGATCTGAGAGACCACAATGCTTCATGGTGTGAGACATCACATACCGCGGTAGTTGGTGCACTCCCGCACCGAGCCCTTACCTTTAAAGAGTAACAATAATCAGCCTCTATTGGTTAGGTATCTTCCCGATGAGGAGGATACGAGGTTGGTAAGGATGCTCACACCACGAGAGCCCATCGAAATCGCGCACGGACAGACAAAAAAAATACAAAAAGTAAATGTTTTGGTCTTGCTTGCGTCTCGGTACCCTATCCCGACTGTTTTCTAGAATATCTTCAATTTACAGGCACGGCCAGTTATAATATAGTGTAGATTTCAGTTACCCATTTATTATTAGAATAATTTTTCTTAGGTACAATGACATTTAGACCCGCAATTCCATGTAGCGGTCATAAAGGATTATGTGTTTCTATGTTGTGAACAATGGGACGATTAGATGTTATTAGCTAAGTCAATGTTTTGAAATCTTTGTATACAATCGTATTAATAAGTAAATAAATATGCGTCGACAATTCTCACAGCGCCATCTAGCCCCAATGTAAGCAATGCTTGTGTTATGGGTGCTAGACACTATAACTACTTATATATGTACTTTTAAATACACACTTATTATACATATAACACCCAGATTATACATGTAACAGAAATTTATTCGATTTCTGCTCAGCCAGCAATCGAACCCGGGACTTCTTGTGTGGCAGTCATGTTAACCACTGAACCACTCAGGTCGTCAAGTATTTAATAGTTTCAATGAAATGTTGAGTCTGTGATTATGATCTGACGATAGTAAAATTGTCATGTTTAATTTATTAATTACGTGAATTTGATCAATTCTTTCTTGAATTACAGTTTTTACAGGAATTTATTGCTAAAAGACTTACTTCTTTCATGTAATTAAAATTAAGCATTGATCAAATTCAGTAACAGATTATTATTTTGTTTTGAATTAGGTTGTTAAATATTATGTTTTGTATTCGACTAATCGCGGACTTGGGAACAATTTTTGAGATAGTATTAACTATTAAGATTAATTGTAATAGTGAATTTGTTTTATTTTTTGAAAGAAGATTTATTTTAAGTAGGTATTAAAATTTACATCTTATTGTATCTTGTCTACCTACATTTCTATACCCATAAAAATCTTATTATTGAAATGAAGTCGGTGCAGTTTTATACATGGCTTGTCTATGTATGCTAGTCTCCTGGGGCTCTACTCTCTAGTATGATCACAATTTTAATTGGTTATAATATATGGATGGTTCTTTTGCCATCGGATGTTTTCGTCGTAACGACTCACGAGTTTAGAGAGTAGAGCCGCGGACATCGTAGTAAAAATATTTAGTATATGAAATCGTGTTATTGTTTATTTATATCGTTTATGTTCGTTGAAAATTTTGGCATTATTATTAAGGAAATTTATCAATGTTTGTGAAGGTTATTTTTATGTACGAGTCAGGTCTTTCGCGGGCCTACATTAAAAATGTAGTGGCAGTTATTTGTTTTACGCGTAAATAAATGAGCCAAATAGTGGTTGGCTTTAAACAGGGTGACTTTAAATTAATTCCTGATATCAAAAGGTATGTGGTCGTGAATAACTAACAACTTTTACTATGGCACCGACTATAAAAACGCTGATTTCTTTATTGCCCTTTAAGAATTAATTTAAAGTCATTCTTTATTTTGCATTTGGCTATCGTGTAGTCGTTATTATTTTAGTTATATTTGATTGTTATTATTGAATAAAGTGGGAAATGTATTTTTGGTTTCGTGTTTGATTTATTTTCGAACTAAAAATTACCGAACTTTTCCACTTATTTAATAGCTTCAACCAAATAACAAATTATAATTTTATTAATTTAATCGTTTGTTTAAGTCACCGTAATATTGTGAAAACGTCAATTTATAATCTATCTAGCTTATAAACTGTCGAAAAATTGGTCACATGGTCCACTGTGTCCAAATCTCGACTGTATTAAAAGGTTCACTTTACCAAAAAGTTCACTCTAACAAAATGTCCACAGCATGTGTTTTAGTCCATCGAAATGTCATTCTTAGCTACCTGTAAAGTCATAACCGGAGAGAGTGGCCTTGCCCAACGCGGGATCTTGCCTCAACGCTGATCATAAAGATCTTTATAAGCTGACCTCTGTTCCCTAGAACCCCAGAAAAGTGCGACGTTGAATAGCAATGCTTATCCTCTGTCTGAGGAAAGAGCCACCTCTCTGTCACCTATGGTCTCTATTAGCTTTTACATACTTTTACCTCGCTATATGGATTATAAAGTAACGGTGTTCACAATCTTACAGTTACCTATACATTTGATGAACCTTCGAAATTCATTTGAATATCTTTGGTGCCTATAAAGTTATAATGTGTACGTGTATGCGATGTAGTCCCGCTGTCCACCCACATCCAGAACAGTAAAAGTGTTGAAAATGTTGCAATGTTATGCGGGTTGCCTCCATTCTGATGGACCGCTGGACATAGAATTATCAGGGTGGCAAATTCACTAATATCAAGTTTAAGTACCTATATTGTGTCAACAGGGTGTTGTTTGGTCGTAATTTGGGGGTGGCAAAATTAAGTGTAGCACGGCTTTAGAGTTTTAATACTTTATATATTCGGGGTACTTGGGTGCGTAGGTGGAATCCGTCTCCAAAGCTGTCATTTTCTTTTCGTTTTGATTATCTACTTAATATCATAGGACTGTATGTTATACTTAAATTATTTTAAATTTTTGGATAGGGTGGCTAGTGGTTACACATAAGGATAATACAGCCCAGTCCACGGATACTATATTGCGAGATTTTTTGTCTGGGAAATCAGGGTATCCGCGTGAAACGTTCATTGTTGAATCGTTTGCGTAAAGGAAACTTGTACGCATTATACCGCGGATAGATAGATTCTTGTATGCATATATTTAATCGAAATATACATAGGTAAGTAAGTAATTATTGCCATTTTCCCAAATACTAGGTTACCATTATGCATTACAGCGCAGAAGTGCGAAATGATCTTTTCAATATAAATGTGAATTATTCTTATATAGTTATTAAGTATTTATGGAAGGTCACCTAGTGATCAACTTTCGAAACATGATGTGCAATGGTTAGTTTAATAAGTGTTGTCAATTTGTGTGAATTCGTAGAAAATTTTCTGGATTGGTGTGTGCGTACGAGTCACACGGAAAAATCATATAACGCATGCATCCTGAGAAATTATACATACACGCAAGATGCCTACCCATTTAGAAATGCGTTTAAAACGAAATTTACTCCTTTGATATTTGAAATTTATTAGTAAGTACATAATAATTTCGATGTAAACATTGTTGTTTTGATTAAAGCTGTCCATTTTAATGTGGTGTGTTAATTGGCTGTATTGTATACATTTATTGTATCGTAAAAATCTGCGGTTAATAAACAATAAAATATATCTGAGTTTAGATTGATGATTATGTAGCAAGTACCTCATATGCACTTATTACATTTGGCTAAATGCAGAAGCAATAAAATAAATATAAAATAAATATTCGTGGACAAATTCACACAGCGCCATCTAGCCCAAAACTAAGCAAAGCTTGTACTATGGGTGCTAGATAACTGATATACTACTTAAATGCTTTTAAATACATACTTATTACACATAGAACACCCAGACCCGTAACAGAAATTAAAATGAATTACGTAGCAAGTAAATATAACTACGCCCATCTATAGTGCTATGAAAGTTCCATGTAGGTTTGTCAATACGGCTTTCGTCCAGACTGTAGACAATAAAAATGCAGAAAAACAGTTCTACCTATATTTTATTGCATTATTATTATCATGTTTCTACTTTACACATCCCTTAATAGTACCGTTCATAAAAAAAGATATTTTAGCAAAAACAGATAACATTTGCTTAGTTTGCGAACTACGATCACTTTTGTTATCTACACATCATAGACAAGCAAATTTAGTGAAAAATTATTGCCATAATAGCACAATCGTTAACAATATTTATATACTTTTTACTACATTGATTCAATACTACGTCTTTCTGAGTTATCCAAGAGCGATTTTTGTTGATATTTATTCCATGGCGTCTCCGTATTTGTTGGTTGGTTTCTTCTCGGTCTGGGGAGGTGGTGGAGGCGGGCTGCGCGATATCGGAGGCAGCAGGTCCGTCCTGTAACAGCATACGCGATTTTTAATTACTTTCATAGAGTAGAGTAAGTATTAAATACTTTAAACATTAAAAATATAGGTGTTCCTTGCCCATCCTCGGATTTCTAGGAGGATTCGGGTACCTAACAATATAAATACCTAGAGTAGATATTTCTTTATATGTAGAACCAACAGGCTTAAGACTGCTGCAGAAGATTCATATTGGACTTCCGAATGGCTAACTAAGACAGGTACCTCATACTTTCATGGATTACTTACATAAGTGCACTTTGAAGAAACTATGCCAATATAATATTACTAGGCCCCAGCGGATTTCACCCGAGCGGGGTACGACTCATTTGATCTGTCATTTATCCGTCGGTAACCTTAAATATTTCCGGAAATAAAAGTATAAGTATAAGCCCACATTATATATTTCTATAAATTAAATATTTTTTGTATTGACTCAGTAGTTCCAGAGCGTAAAATACGAACAAAATAATCACTATATCTAAAACATTAATATAGATTGTAACGAGATAATGTTCTAACTTCTATTTATTTAAGATGTATTATGTAAAAAAATTGGAGAAGACGTGTCGTGCCACATGCAGGTAGGGTTCCGTAGTTGCCTGTCATAATATGCGTGCATGAGAAGGTTTTCTGATACTATAAACATATTACAAAGCTAGCAATTTATTAATAAACAATAAAATATATCTGAGTTTAGATTGATGATTATGTAGCAAGTACCTCATATGCACTTATTACATTTGGCTAAATGCAGAAGCAATAAAATAAATATAAAATAAATATTCGTGGACAAATTCACACAGCGCCATCTAGCCCAAAACTAAGCAAAGCTTGTACTATGGGTGCTAGATAACTGATATACTACTTAAATGCTTTTAAATACATACTTATTACACATAGAACACCCAGACCCGTAACAGAAATTAAAATGAATTAAATTATTATCATTTCAATTTCTGCTCGGCCGGGAATCGAACCCGGGACCTCCTGCGTGGCCGACCGGCATGTTGACCATTGAACCACTCAGGTCGTCAATATACTCTGATGATAGTATTGGTCATAGAATAAGGTCAATTTCTGTACCAAGCGTTTCGAAAAGCGGAGCGACGCGTAACATAATAAAATTTATCGCTTTTGAATTGAGCCAAATGTAATAAATGTATTAGCTAGA
Organism: Blastobasis lacticolella; assembly: GCA_905147135.1. Classification (NCBI taxonomy): domain Eukaryota; kingdom Metazoa; phylum Arthropoda; class Insecta; order Lepidoptera; family Blastobasidae; genus Blastobasis; species Blastobasis lacticolella. The sequence goes on along the minus strand of LR990039.1, from coordinate 8,028,755 downwards.
GCGATGACTGGTAGCTTGATCGATCACTGTGCCTACCTAATATAATGGACTGATTCATGGAGTGCAAGACGTGAGCATCCACCAGGAAGCTCCGTTTCACCGCACTGAATGTTGGTTCACTACCGGGTTGCTCAAGAGAGCTAATCGATCTGCTGGATAGGCGGCGCGTAGACGTATCATCATCATCACAGCCCGTAACAGTCCACTGCAGGACTAGGGCCTCCCCCACGAAAGGAGAGGTTATTGCCATAATCTCCACGCTTGGCAGGCGGGTTGGAGATCGCACTGTTTATATATAACAATTGAAAATACTGCTGCCCATTTTCCAGACTACGGAGACTCTTGATCTTTGCCTCAAAAACATTAGTCGCCTTGTACGACACCCATGAGTGTAAGGGGTTGGTGCTATTCTACTCTGCCTGTTGGAACTCCTTGTTCTTTATTTTTCTTTATTCTTAAGTTGTCAAATAAGGCAATGACAAGATGAAGCGCAGTGTAATAATTTTAATGTCTTAATAAACGACCGGGAGGAAACCGGCTTTTAAGAATTCGCGTATTTATTTCCTTAGAAGTTTGAGGACCCGCTCCCGGGTAGTTACGTTGCTCCAGGTTCGCACATAATGGCGACCGTGACAGGACACGAACCTGCAATCTTCGGATGTCTCTAGGGCCGCGGTTGTAAAGGTGAATAACGGGTTTTTCAAGAGACCGATTCAGCAGTTGTATCCACTAGAGGTGCACCGACCCCAACAATATATGAGTATGACACGGTCAGGGCGGAGGGTCAGGGCACCTGAGCGCTATAGGTAGGGTAGCGTTATAATTTTTTCTTGCTTTATCTATAACGGAAAATGTTATCTTTGTGAACTGTGTTTCTAGTAAAATATTGAAGTACAGCAGTTTACTTGTTATGTTTCAGTTTATAAATTGTATTACATGATAAAATTTAACTTATATGACATAATTGTACCTTAGTTAACGATCCTTTTCTCGAGGGTTGGGAGGACTCTCACAGATAGGTTTATACAGCATGTTTTTTTTTACTTACTAGTACTGTACTACTTATAGTTTTGTTGGAATGTTCGTACGTCTTCTCGGGGTTGGGAGGATGTTGGAACTCCTTGTTCTTTATTTTTCTTTATTCTTAAGTTGTCAAATAAGGCAATGACAAGATGAAGCGCAGTGTAATAATTTTAATGTCTTAATAAACGACCGGGAGGAAACCGGCTTTTAAGAATTCGCGTATTTATTTCCTTAGAAGTTTGAGGACCCGCTCCCGGGTAGTTACGTTGCTCCAGGTTCGCACACTGCCGGACACCACACGACCAACGCTGTAGACGTATATGGTGTAGTAAAGAAAACTGTAGCGTAACATTCAGCTGATGAGTGAATAATTAGAGGAAGTGGGTCGTTTACTTTATCCGTTGAGACCAAGGAGTTTATTTAAGCTAGGTGTACACGGGATCGACAGGAGGACACCAAATAGGATCGCTGCTGGAGCGGCATCTTCGAGGTGAGCAGAGTAAGCGATCGAGTTATGTAGATCTAAGCGCTGGTAGAGTTATCAACAGTTAACGTCATCATCGGATTTACTCTTCGGTCGTATTTACCGACACCGAAACGTATAACTTAGAGAATCGCAATGGTGGATAGCTTCGAAAATTCCCTGCGACGTAGACATGCACCATTCTCCGAACAGATCGTGGTAAGTGCAAACCTCAGAGGCCATGTAGGCGAGATGAGTGAGGTCTTTCGAGAAATTCTCCGAAACTCATTGGCAGTTCATTTGACAGTAGTCAACATCTAACAAAAGAGATCCGATCACCTCTTCATTTACAAAAGCCATCATTATCATCTTGGCGTTACGTCCCGGTTACCCCCCTCCCACACATAACTTGCCGGTCTGCGAAAGACGCAAGACGTGGGCATACCATCGAAGGCGGCACTCTTGCAGCTTGTCTGCGATGTCACGGACGCCAAGGCTACCCCGGATGTGGGCGTTTCGAACGCGATCCTTCCGTGAAAATCCACACATCCACCGCAGCATCTTCATTTACGTGACGCGCAGCTACTGATTGTGCCGCTCTAGTAGGGGCCAAGTCTCGCTACTGTATAGGAGAGCAGGTCTAATGATGGTCTTATAGACCTGTCTCTTCAGCTTTATCGGCATTTTGGGGTCACAAATGACACTTGTTACCTCCCGCCATTTTAAGAGCGTCGGTGGCCGAGCGGTTAGAGTATCCGACTCGTAAACCAGAGCTCCGGGTTCGAATCCCGCTCCGGCCATGTACCAATGACTGTTTTCTGAGTTTTGTACATTAGTTGAATACTAACCGATGCTCTTATGGTGAGGGAAAACATCGTGATGAAACCTGCACGTTCAGACGACTGGATGTGTAACCATGATCCAATCTGGTCAGATTTCCCAGGGTCATGGAGGTCAGATGGCAGTCGCTCCACTGTAATTACCTGACCTGCCAAATCATGGATAATGGTCAAGGCGGACCCCGAGCCCTCGTGCGCGAGAGCACAACCGGGACATTAACGCCAAGATAATTATTTTTATTATTACCTCCCGCCATTTTGCCCAATCCGCGGATATTCAGGCATTGACGTCGCTATCGATGTCCCCGGTTGAGCTTAGTACAGATCCCAGGTATCTGGCCTGATCTGTGCGCGACTTCATCTTCGCCGATCTGTACTATTGCAGGCCATGACTTTGTCTTCGCCACATTAATCGTCAGACCGCCGTTCTCAAGTGACTCCTTCCACTTTTTTACACGTTGGACTAGTCGCTCCTTGTCCGAGTCTATAAGCGCGATATCGTCAGCATACATGAGCAGCCACGGAGGCACCACATGGTAATCTCGTATGCTGTTTGACAGTACGTCTAATATCACGCTGAATAGAAGTGAGTTGAGCACAGAGCCCTGCTGTACCCCAATGGTAATCGGGAACGGGTTGGTTGGTGTCACCAACGGCAGTCCTAACTATGGAATCGGAATCGTGGTACATGGCTTGGATAATGTCAATATAGGTAGGCCTCAGGTATCGACGTGGACCGCAACGCCTACCATATCATCTCCCGAGATATTCAGTCAAAGGCCTTCTGTATGTCCAGAAACAGGAAATGCAGGGACGTGTTCTTCTATATGTATCCCTCCATGAGTTCTCAGGGCAAATCCATGGTCCCACAACCAGGCCGAAACCCATACTGACACTCCCGAGATTACACTCCCGTCGGATCCGAGAGTCCACAATGCGTTCGAAGAGTTTCATGGTGTGGGACATCACCTTTATACCGCGGTAGTTGGTGCACTCCCGCAACGAGCCCTTGCCTTTATAAACTGGAGGACTATATTAATAATAATAATAAAGGTCGGTAAGGATGCTCACACCACGAGAGCTCATCGATTTCCATGTTTCGATGGGACTCCATTGGGCCCGACAACTTTCGACTACTTCATGCGTTATCGGTGGCACAAGACCTTTGTGCTGCTTGTTGAGCAGCTCGTGGAAGTACGAACGCCATCTCTTCTTTACCGCGCGGTCATCGCATAACAGGTTACCGCTAGGGTCATTTACACAGCGGTACGTGTAAATGTCCTGTGCCGCTTTAACCTACGATGATGCCGACTTGTAAATGAGATACAAAGTGGTGCGCACCAATCGACTCCAATCACAGATTTCGGTCTAAAGATCGACTACCTGCTGATTCGACGACGTGCCATCCTAGGACCTAGGTTGTCCTAGAGGAAAACCTCACAAGCACTTCGGTCTTTTGTTATGGACGTCCTAGTAAGTAGTAGACTGGAGTGGTAAAATAGTGAAGTGCAGGAAGTAGTCAAACACAAAATGGCATATTTTAAAAAATGGCAGCAAAGTAGTTTTCGGAGATTTGTAGGTTCTTGGGAACAAACCACCGAGATAATAATAGTAGTAAGGGCGTGGTCGGCTCAGCTGACTCCGTTCTACGATATGCTAAGTAGGTACCATGGAGGGGCAGAAGCTCATCTACAAGCTGGCAAATTAGCGGAGTCGAGCAGGCTTAGGTGTGATGCAGTATATTGCATAGGAATGTGTACTTCTTCAGCTTCCTGCAAACCGTGATATGATAAGACCTATTACCCCTGGCGAGGTGAGAAACAGAAAAGTTATTGGCCACGTGAAAATACCTGGAAAATTATGTGGATTCGGAGCATACTTTTGGTTTCTGATCCCACCAATAGGATTATATTATTATGGGGCTTATACGCGCAGCAAGTAAATATAACTACGCCCATCTATAGTGGTATGAAAGTTCCATGTAGGTTTGTCAATACGGCTTTCGTCCAGACTGTAGCCCGAAGACAATAAAAATGCAGAAAAACAGTTCTACCTATATTTTATTGCATTATTATTATCATGTTTCTACTTTACACATCCCTTAATAGTACCGTTCATAAAAAAAGATATTTTAGCAAAAACAGATAACATTTGCTTAGTTTGCGAACTACGATCACTTTTGTTATCTACACATCATAGACAAGCAAATTTAGTGAAAAATTATTGCCATAATAGCACAATCGTTAACAATATTTATATACTTTTTACTACATTGATTCAATACTACGTCTTTCTGAGTTATCCAAGAGCGATTTTTGTTGATATTTATTCCATGGCGTCTCCGTATTTGTTGGTTGGTTTCTTCTCGGTCTGGGGAGGTGGTGGAGGCGGGCTGCGCGATATCGGAGGCAGCAGGTCCGTCCTGTAACAGCATACGCGATTTTTAATGACTTTCATAGAGTATAGTAAGTATTAAATACTTTAAAAATAAAAAATATAGGTGTTCCTTGCCCATCCTCGGATTTCTAGGAGGATTCGGGTACCTAACAATATGAATACCTAGAGTAGATATTTCTTTATATGTAGAACCAACAGGCTTAAGACTGCTGCAGAAGATTCGAATGGCTAACTAAGACAGGTACCTCATACTTTCATGGATTACTTACATAAGTGCACTTTGAAGAAACTATGCCAATATAATATTACTAGGCCCCCAGCGGATTTCATCCGAGCGGGGTACGACTCATTTGATCTGTCATTTATCCGTCGGTAACCTTAAATATTTCCGGAAATAAAAGTATAAGTATAAGCCCACATTATATATTTCTATAAATGAAATATGTTTTGTATTGACTCAGTAGTTCCAGAGCGTAAAATACGAACAAAATAATCACTATCTCTAAAATATTAATATAGATTGTAACGAGATAATGTTCTAACTTCTATTTATATTCAAGATGTATTATGTAAAAAAACTGGAGAAGACGTGTCGTGCCACATGCAGGTAGGGTTCCGTAGTTGCCTGTCATAATATGCGTGCATGAGAAGGTTTTCTGATACTATAAACATATTACAAAGCTACGAGGGAGGGTCAAAAAGTTCGCGGAATGGAGGGGATAGCGGGGGGTGGGGGACCTGCCGCAGGTAGTATCTAATGAGCAACTCTTTGTGAGTATATATGCCAAGTTTGAACCTGATTGTGTCAATAACCTTTGACCTGTCGTCGATCAAACAAGTGAATTCGGAAGAAAAACTTGAACATGGATAAAATCGAGTTTCGTGCCGTCATAAAGTTCCTCACTAAGCAAGGAAAACCACCTCAGAAAATTTTGGAAGAAATGTTATCAGTATACGGGGACTCTTGCCCTGGGAAAACCATGGTGTACAAGTGGAATAGCCTTTTCAAGCAAGGCAGAGAGTCTCTTGAAGACGACCCTCGCTCAGGACGGCCGATTGAGGCCACCACCTCAAACATCGTTGAAAAAGTGGAGAATCTTATACTGGAGGATACTCGTTTGAAGAAGAAACAACTTACAGAAATGGTTGGAGTATCACCTACAACCATTTTAAATATTCTACACGACAATCTTGGGATGTCAAAAGTCAGCGCAAGATGGGTGCCAAGAATGCTCACACCACCACAGAAACAGCTGCGCGTCGATTATTCAAAGGAGTTTTTAGACCTCTGTAGCGCCGCCGACAAGGAAGGAATTTTTGCAAGACTTGTTACTGCAGATGAAACTTGGGTTCATCATTATGAGCCTGAGTCAAAGTAAGAGTCTATGCAGTGGCATAAAAAGGGTCAGCCCCCCCCCCCCCTAAGAAATACAGGGTGTCACAATCGGCTGGAAAAATCATGGCAACTGTTTTTTGGGATACAGAGGGTATTTTATTAATAGATTATAAAGATAAGGGTGTTACTATAACGGGAGAATACTGCGCTAATCTACTGAGACAATTAAAAGAAGCAATCAAGGAGAAAAGGCGGGGAAAGTTGACAAAAGGTGTGCTTTTTTTGCATGACAACGCACCGGTACACAAGAGCCGCGTTGCGATGGCTGCCCTTCATCACTGTGGCTTCGAAATGTTAAACCATCCTCCCTATAGTCCAGACTTAGCCCCCTGTGATAATTTTTTATTTCCCAAATTAAAAAAAGAGCTCCGTGGGAAGAAATTTTCCGATGATGAAGAAGTCAAGTCGGCGATTTCGGCCTATTTTGAGGACAAAGACAAATCATTTTTTTTCGACGGTATTAATAAGTTAATAGAGAGATCTGAGAAATGTATTCGACTTAAGGGGGAATATATTGAAAAAGAAAAATAGTACAGTATTTTATTTCACCCCCCTTCCCCTCTGTTCCGCGAACTTTTTGACCCCCCCTCGTAGCAATTTCTTTTCCCATACAATTTGTATGAAATGTTCGCTAATTACATTTGATAAGTTGGTCGACTTTTAGCTTTTTGGTATTTTCTATATTACGCTATCACAGCCACGGAAATTTTGTAGACGTGATCCAAAAACCAATGTATGTATATGCTTGTTGTTATCAGATTTTCGTTAAAATATATCGTTTAAAAGTGAAACTTTTTTTAACAAGGGTTTTAAATTTGTATGAAAATCTTAAAGACCGGTGCAACTTTGAAACGATTTATTTTACCGAAAATCTGAAAAACCGCAGACAAATATTGGTTTCTGGATTACGTCTACAAAATTTCATTGGCTTTGATAGCGTAATACCGGAAATATGATCAAACTACGTTTGTATGGAGCGCGCTCGGAAAACACTCCTCTTAAGAGTTTCTATCTGCTTTAGTCGTTTTTGGGCGTTCGAGTAAATTTTATTACTGAAGTAGCATCGCATTCAAGAAAAATTATTGTTCTTTAAATTGAGAAAACGGTGCGAATTTGTAAAAAGCGGATAACAACCAACTATGACACTCACTGAAATGCAAAAAAGATATCGAAACGAAAAGTGTTATAATTTAATAGCGATTACTTTTTAAAGACGTATACAACATTTTTAAATAAAATACGTTGTGCATCCCTAAACTTTGGTTTACAGTAGAATCTCATGTTCAACCTGTATGTGGAAATAAGAATACGGAGGTAACATTGTCTTATTGGCCTATCAAACAGCGAAAAACGGATTAAGTAGTATACGCGAAAAAAAATTAATGCCGTTTTACGTGTAGGGGGATTTAGGACCCTTGAAAAGGATTTAATTTTACAATTTTGTCGGCATGAATAATGTGTATGAACACTATCAAAATTAAGCAGCTTGGTATAACTACCAACAGTTTTTGAGATAAAGCGCGGACGGACGGACATGGCGAAACTACAAGGGTTCTTTGGCTTACTACGGAACCCTAAAAATTAGTGCAACCTACCTAGGGTAAGTGAAAATGTTAAGCACAGTGAAATACCGAAGTGAAACATGTGAGACTAAAATGATTATATGTAAGTAAACGTAGCCTACTTGTAAGGATCCTGTTTTGCTTCAGAATATTCTCCACGATTTCGTTTCCTTAGTTCATCATAAGTGGATGAACGAGGCACCGGTGCTCCCGGTGGCGGTGGTGGAGGTTTACTGCCTGCAACAAGACATATTTTTATACCACTAAGTTGGCAGCTTGTTATCGCAATATGGACATTTGCATCACTCACGTGCTACCGCAATAATGTAAAAGAACAGCTATGAAATCTCGAATTCGACATTTTCTTTTGCCAAAAATCACCATTAAAATTACACTAAAATGAGTATTGCAGCCAAAAAACATTTTCTCAATAATCTTCGACAATCCTTTGGTTTCCAAGATCGTTGCGTGAAAGAGTAACAAACATCCGTACTTTCATATTTTCGCATTTATATTGTCTTGTTGGCGTTAATGTTCCGGTTGAGCTCTCGCTCGTGAGGGCCCTGGGTCCGCCATCACCATGATCCAGGATTTGGCAGATCATGTAATTACAGTGGAGTGATTGCCATCTGACGTCAGTGACCCTATCAATAGGGGAACCTGACCCGGGACCAGATTGGATTATGGTTATACATTCAGTCGCCTGAATGTGCAGGTTTAATCACTATGTTTTCCCTCACCACAGAATATCTATACTAACATCCCTCACCGAAAGAGCACTCATAAAAGAGTCGTTGGTTTTTGGAGGCACTTGGGTTTGAGCAAGTTACCTTGGGGTATGAGTTGGTCCCCTTAACCATTAGATTGCCACCGCTCTACCGATATCACACTCTTTGCTGTATGTAGTAAAATAATAAAATTTACCATCGGAATCAGAGCGATAAGATTCCTCATTGAACAACGGACGATCAGTGTCAAGGTCGAGTGAGTTGCCGGGGCCTGCATCAGAGTAGATGTCATTTGGACCTGCACCAAACATTGAGGGTGTATTCTTTTGGCTTGAGGATCTGCAATATAAAATTTTTAGATTTGAACATCTCAAATTGTCATTCCTTCCACATCTTATTTCCATAGGGTGAAACAGAGACTACATTCATTTATTTTCATAAGCACTTTGAAGTAACACCCTAAAGACACACAATACAACAAATTTTAAAAATACAACCTTGCCTCATAAGCACTCATCATCACATAGGTGGGATTGGCACAATATGTCTCTTTCTTTCAGCCTGTCTCATTCATCATCTTGCAACTCTGTCCTCCATAGGCACTCATAGTACAATAAGAAATTTACTGCAAACTATATATAGCAAAGAATTACATACAACTGTATGCAATAATTCATTTGGTGCTAGTTGCATATCAAAAAATTCTTTGTGTGCCTTAGATTTGACCACAGAGCAAGTATAGCGGCCAAGCTGCTTTATTGCACGTACACTTAGATAGATAGATAGATGTATCTGGGCCGTTTTCCGCATTCAGGCGAACTCTGCTGGATATGGTGTACTCCAAGATACCCTATTTGCACGTACACATACATGCGTCTATTCTGCGTGGATATGGTGTACTCCAAGATACCCTATTTGCACGTACACATACATGCGTCTATTCTGCGTGGATATGGTGTACTCCAAGATACCCTATTTGCACGTACACTTACATAGCTCTTACTTACCCAGGAGCTTTTCCATCCTTTCTTTCTCGCAGGAGTTGTCCGATATAACTTCCAGGCAATGCCATCAGCTTGGCAGCACAAGCCTCCTGATAAGATAGTTTCCCAATAATGTACCCCAGTACCACAGCGATTGACATTTTAGGAAATGCACCAAATCTTGGGTTAGGCTTTAAGTGCCCTGTAAAAGAAAGTTTTGATATTAATAGATTTTCACATGTAGGTTAGGTAAATTTGTAAGCCAGAGTTTTGCAACCACTCTTCCAGCTTTAAGGATAAAGTGGTTTGTGTAAATTCCATACACAAGGCATAATACCCCTCTACAAAAATTATGTAGATCCTTACATAATATTTGTCATAACTAAACTTTCGTTTGGGATATTAAACCCACTATTGTCACAAGAAGAATCACCCCTCTCAGACTCACTTTTCTTGTGACCACTGTGGGTGTAACCACCCTACCGAAACATTGAGACAAACAAATCGCAAAGGTACATAGTGTGTGAGTCCCGATAAATGTAATAAGAAGTCATAGGTCTTTTATTTATTGGCTACCTATGGAGACACATAGACAAGTGGTCCACCTGATGGAATGTGGCCACCATCGTCCAGGACATTTAAAAACCTAAGGGGAGCGGACGCAGTGCCTGCCTTTAAGCCTTTTTAAGAACCCTATGTCATTGTTTGTTAACCAAGGTTGTATAAAACCTCTGTACAAATACATTTAATCATCCTACTCTTATAAGGCAAAGTGGAGTCTGCACTGACGAAGATGGTCAGTACTGTTCAGCAATTTGGTTGAATTATACCCTCACTGTAGTTTACGGGTATTATTGAAGGATGAAAAATCACACTACAATATCTTTAGTAAGAGTATTACTCCAAAAGCTACACTGAACAAAAATTAAATATACTTTCGCCCAACCCACATGAGTATTAAAAGTATAACAATAAATTACATATTAGACATCACATCATAGCCAACAATTAACATTTTGTTTAATATTTGACCTGATACAAAACATGTTAAACTATAACTACGTAATACTATACTTAACATAACCATTGTAAGCAATGAAATTAAGTAAATTTGGAGCATGAAATCTATAAATACTATTAAAATGGGCAAGTTTTAAGTGACAATAGTAGGTATTATTTCACATGTATTACACATGTAATATTTCTTGTAAAACATGATAAATCTTCACAGGCAGAGGTACTAACCTTGCTGGATGGCAGCATATGTGCCCATGCCTAATACTGCTGCACATGGCAATGATCTTTGGAAGAAGCTCTCCCTGTTGCATTCCTGCAGCACCCGCATTTCATCCGGGGAAAACTTGTACTGTCCCTACATATTAAATGACCAAGCTTAGGTGATGTCAAGAAAACCTCCATAGTAAAGAACATTCAAAAGAAAAAGGCATCCAAATATTTTTTGAAGATTCATGAATTTAGTGCCTATTTTTATAACGTTATCTTTGATTAAGAGGCGTGACATAGAAACCAGAATTTGGATCGCAATGCTCTAATCTAAATAAAAATATAGATAACCTTACCGGCCGCAGCGCTGGCGCAGGTGCGGGATGCTGGTCGTGCGGGACATCTTCCCGATAACCGATTGCACTTGATTCGCTCATATTTGTTTCTATTTTGACTATTTCACGTTAAGATATCACAAAAAGGAATAAGATCAACCATTCTATGATTTTTGTAATTCAAAATACAATCTACCTACCATCGAGTGCACAAACTTTGACATTTGTTGATTGACATAACATAACATTGACATTTGATTTGACAACATCATGGACCATATACTTGTTTGCCTACCATAGAGTAAACTAACCTGAACCATAGACTAACTAACCACGGAGAACTCACGTGAGGTGATTATTTATGTCCCTGACACACTCCGAGCCCGGATTTATGCCGACTATGCGATATGGAATTACGGATGGGGGCAAAGAAGTTATAGGTTTGTATTCAAGATCAAAATCCTTAAATGAAATGTAAAACAGCCCAGGATCTCGCGCTTCGTGCTTTAGCACAACCGGAATTGACGCCAGGGGTTATAGGTATCTCGCGTGGGGACCTTTTCAATTCTATCTACTAAAAATGGGGACGACGACAACGGTGTGGATGAATTTTTTAATAAACTATATTGTAGTATTTGTGTTATTCCTTATTGAAAATATTCTTTCAGTAACCTAAATAAATAATAAATGTTAGTTTAAAAAGGCTAAAAAACCGCTGAAACCACAGTCGTAGAATGTCCGCAGGCTGCTAAAGCAGTAGCAGACCCAATACCACCTAATGTATTTCATGTAAAATTGGTTTGCCAAGCCACGCAAGCTCATAAAGCTTTCACTGTGAATGAAAACATAATGAGCGATATAACGACTAACGATGAAACCCTAGTTTATTGCTTCCAGTCAGACATTTGACCACCATTTCACCTGTTGGAAAGTGACGATGTAGCCAAACATAGAGCATGCCAGTTTAAGAACATCGCCTATTCAGGCCTTGAAGGCGTCCAGATTATAATGATCAGAGAACACACTCGCAGGCAACATGTTCCTTCTCTAGCCGTACGCATTATACATACAAAGGTTGAACCAAAACGACATAAGCATAAAACGTCGGCCGGAACTGACAACGTATCACGTTTCCCGATGGCGGAAAGGGGCCGGCGGAATGAGGTCACGCAAACTGCTTCGCACACTCTCCGAAATGTAACCTGTAGAAGACCGACAGACGCACAAGCCTACGCCGATGCTCAAGGCACCTGCAGTTTAGTACAAATCAATTGCGGGTCACAAATTATCCTCTTTGCGTGTCGACCGAATCCAAAGAGGCCAGTTGGTATTTGACAGAAGTCTAAACCACCGAAGAAAATGAAGCACAGACAGCCTATGAAAAGCGAAAACGAAAGCTTATTCAGTTTACAAACGCTAAGCATAAAGTATAAGTTTAAGTCAACGCAATCAAAAAGTATTTACATAATAAAAACTTTATAGCCTAGGGTTGGCAAGAAGAAAGCAAAGTTTCGAAAACCATGAATTTTTATCCAAAATAATCATTTATGTAAATTATGACAGGTAAACTCTGTTTTATACCTACGATATATTTAACAAAATAAAGAATATTTGCAAACTTTTATTGTTCTTTTTAATATTAGTGCGGAACTCGAAAAGGTAAGTTGCACAAAGTCGTAGCTATTATTGAAAAGCGTAGCGTTTGCTACAGAAACTCTACCACTTACATCAAAAGAGAAGACTTGAAATGTTGTATCCTTCTATGTAAGAAGTATGAAGCGAGTGCCATTAAATACACTAAGATTAAGAATATGTTGTTAGGGGTTCTTCTGCAGTAAGTGATAATCTTGGCATTACCGTCTCGGTTCTGCACTTGCGCGAGAACCCGGGGTTTGCCTTTAACATAATTCAGGATTTGGTAGATTAGGTAATTATTCATATACTTCCCCAGGGGAAGTACCTCCACTTTAGAGAATACCGCAGCCAAACAATACTATTTTAAATGGTATCATCGACGAAGACGCCCGCCCACTGTTGGGCATAGGTCTCCCCCGGAGATGTCCACAAAAACCGGTCCTGTGCTTTCCGCATCCAGCTAGTACCTGCGATCTTTGCCTGGTCGTTAGTTCACCTTGCAACGTGGTCGCCACTCGAGAACTTTGCTGCCCCATCGGCCATCTGTTCTTCGAGTTCTTCTTACCCACTGGCACTTTAGTCTGGCAATCCTTAGAGCTATGTCGGTGACCTTGGTTCACTTGCGGATCTCCTCATTACTGATTCGATCGATCAACGAGATTTCGAGTATAGCTCTTTCCATTGCCCTTTGGGTAACAGTGAGCTTTCTTATAAGGCCTATAGTGAGCGGCCACGTTTCTGTTCAGTAGGTCATCACTGGCAAGTGATGCGGTAATTGGGACGAAAATATATGGCGTAGCTTCCCGAACGCTGACAACCGAGTTGGATTCATCGATTGATATCTTTCTCGAAATTGGACCTACCTGGCTGGACTATTGGTCCTAGGTATGTATAGTTGTAAATAACTTCAAATAGAGTGCCTCTAACTGTCACTGGAGTAGGCACAACATAGACATTTGACATTGTTAATTTTAAGACTTACTTGTTGAGAGGCACTACAGAGGTCATCAAGCATTTTGCTCAAGTCTTCCAGGATTTCAGCCATAACTACGATAGCATCAGCAAATCTAGGTGAGTGAGGTACTCGCCGTTAAGATTGATGCCAAGTCGGTCCCAGTCCTGTAGCTGTATTCACAATGGCTCGGAAATCGGATTCGGATACGGAATCGACAAAGGACCCCGCAAAAGTCCTTAGGAAAATGTGGTTTCAGTTAATTTTGATGAAATTTTCATATGTTATAGAGAGTAGAGTTTCCGTGGAATCTATCGAGATTCTAAATAACAGTTTTCGATTCGATCGACACAGATTCGCCGCTCACGAATTTCGTGTCGAATCGTTCGGAAACGGTTTCGAATCATTGTGAACACGGCTACAGAAGCCTGAAGATATCCTCTAGTGCAGCGGTGAACAGCTTCGGTGTTAACACCACCTTGTCTAACAATTCGCTGTAGCTGAATAGGCTCCGAGGTATATTTGGGTACGTGTAAAATGAACATTATCACAGCCTGGTGGCGTATTCCTGTTAACCAGAAGTAGTCGACTTATGAAATAATGTTCCTATTTAAATGCAAACATTTCGTACAAAATGTATGAAAAAAATTAAGCTCGGTGCATTTGTAAAGCAGTCAGAAATTATTTAGCGCGCATTTCCGAAGAGTTGTTTCTTTAATCTAGGTACCTTACTTTGACAACTGTCCTACCAAGCGTGGATTACAGCAAAAGCTTTCCCGACCGACGCAATTGTATTGTTTTTAAAACACGTTCACGTACACTTTTACTCATAGCATTTATAACTAACAGTTATCAACTAGTACTAACGAGCAGGGATATCTCCTTTGCTACACTTACTTAAATCTTAGAAACTTGACAACCCGCGACGGCCTTAAAAGATGGCTCAAATGGACTTGACGTGGACTGAACGCAAAAAGAATAGTATCAATACCCCGTCAATAATAACATTAATCGTTTCTTTATCACCACTACTTTAATCTTAATGTAGAATAAAACTATTAAATAATACCGGACAATAACTAAACTTCTTTTAAATAAAAGTTTATTATTTAAAACAAAGTACTATAAATATATGGAAAAGTGTAAAGGGTGATATAATTTCTGCGCTTGTGTTAATGAAAAATATAAGTATTTCGACATTATGTTCGACACCTACCGAGATTGATTAAAATATATATATTTGCATACTTATAAATTAGATTGAGTTTGCATTAAGTTGCAACTATACAGGTGGTTTGCAATAGGGTGGTCTACTATATTTCTTCTTCTTCTTTGGGTTGGGGTTGCGTTCTTCTTCGTACATCCGCATGGTGTTCGCTAGATAGCTATTGCCTGGCAGTTTCTCTCGTATATTCTTGTCGTAATTCTCACGCATGGACAAGCGGCCGACTGCGTGGCCCACAAGTCCGGCAAATAGCAATTTGGGAACGGCTCCGAAGTGTGGGTTTCGGGGCAGGAAACCTACGAGAAAATAATCATAGAAGTAAGAGCGTTATCTGCAAAATAGGAACGTCACTAAAACCATTAAAATAATAATAAAAATAAAAGTAACAATTTAGTTCGCATTTCTTACTTCTATGATGATTTTCGTGGCGTCCCCTATACGGTCTACTAGAAAAAAAAGCACTTACCAGCTCTAATGGCAGCGTAGGTGATTGTTGCGAATAGAGTGCTGAACGGTAAACATCTTTGGTAGAAGCTCTCTTTGTCACATTCCTCCAACACCTTTATTTCATCGGGAGTGAATTCGTAGTAACGCTGCAATAAAGTGTTAGACTTCTTAAACAACCTCTTAATTTGATGCGAGGACCTGATGGAGGCTGCGGAGCCACGGGTCCGCAGGACTTACCAGCGGGTGCGTCACGTTCTCGACGGGAGGGCATCCGTCATCGAGGATGTTGTTCGCAAGACATTCGCAGCTCGGCGGGTCTTTGGGTTTTTCAGTCATTACGTCAACTCCACTGTAATCTTATCATTGTTAGAGAAAGAAAGGATGGAAAGCGCTATATTGTTTTGAAAGACTTTGGATTACAAAAAAATTTCATGTTGTCAATTCTATGCAATATGGCGGCCACGCATATTTATGTCAAAATGACATAATCAAATTATTTTTTGTAGCCCATGTAAAGAGGTTGTAGGTAGGTATTCTACATCTATAATCTATGAGTCTACGAGATTAGAGACCTGCTGAAAAAAGCTTTTACATCTCCACGTCTGTGCTGCAGACGGACGAGGCCCTTGCAAATCGGCTTTTTTCTAACGGTTCTAGTGATCGGATGGTAGCCAGCCCACGGTCTCGAAATATGCAGTACCAGGCTACTGCTGCCGTCAGTCTTCGTGAATACATAAACCATAAAAAAGGGTAGGGGTAAAAAGTAGGAGTGGGTAGTGTGTTAGTGGGAGAGTGGCGAGCCTTATATTGCCTGCATTTTTTTATGTCGCTCGAATTTCAGTCGTTTCTTTCTTGTAAAAAGAAGTCGTTCATGTATTCATGTCAAAACGACGAAGAATTTTTGAGCACGTGGATAAAACCTATAAGGAAAGTTAACATATAGTAAAAAGAAATAATAGGTTAAAACATTAGAACTAAAGGAAATTAGAATACTAGGGATGATTTCGAGAAATTAACTGCCACAGTCGGGACAACGGCATTGGGCATGGGGCTGGTCCTCCCTGAGAAGTTCTATGAACATGTCTTGTACGTAAACGATAGGGTTGTGAGGTTTTAGAACCCGTAACGCTGAGCGTGAAGAAATTCTGGGGACATGTGTGGCCGAAATCCGAAAATCTGATGACTTAAAACCGATGTATTGATAGAATTGAAGTTAATGCGAGAACCAACGGTTTACTATTCAGGATTCTGTAGCTCGTATCATAATAGAGAGCTTTTCATGAGTAAAAGTTAAAATGTGTAATTTTAACAATATTGCACTTTATTTCGGCTACACAGAAAACGCGCCATTCTAATAATCCCAAGCAAGCGTCCATTAGGGTTGTGCCATCTATATCGTCCAACATCAAATCCAATTAGACTACGTCCTCGATTCCGTTTCTAGAAACTCAAGAGGCAAAGTGGGAGAACGGTTCCTCGCTTAACTCGGGATTTATCCCAAGACGACGAGATTTATTTTAGAGAATTTAATTAGATTTACAAAGGGGTTTTTAAATTAAATAGTGATTTCGTCGGTTTCTGGATTTCGTGCTTCGAATTACGGATAGGTACACCAATACCTAAGAACTAAAGGCAATTTAAATTCAAGCATAAAATACATGTGATTAATATAGCCTAACAGATTTGTTGTGACCTACAAACAGGGGCAATAAAAAGAAAAATGAGGAAAAACTGCTTAGATTTCAGCTGTTTGGGACACTGACTCTGTGACAGAACATTAAACTGGCAGGTGTGAAATTTCGTTGACCAACCGGATGACAGTTTGCAGAAGATATATAATTATAATAACGCAATGTCAAATTCTTAGTTGTTTTACTCGAACATGCCGTTAATTTCACGTATTAAGAGCCAGTTGTTGGTGAAGGGTTGTAGATACGGTGGTAGGGTGTAGCATGACGCGTGGCGCGGTGTTGGCGTTGGCGTGCGTGGCTCTGGCCGCTGCCGCCCGGTACCCCGACTACGGTAAGATGCCGGAGTACGCGGCCGCCGCCGACTACGAGGGCCCGCGGGACGCTCCCGCCGCGCCCCGCCGCCCCGACTATGTCGACCCCGTACGAGCGGGCCCCTCTCTCGACTACAAATACGACGAGATCCTTGGTAACCACATTATTAGATATATTTTTGTAATAGTACTTTAACTAATATTTTAATTTGATAAGCCATTTAATTTTTTCTTTTTAGAGCACTCTGAAAAGCCTAGATCCAAAAGTAAATTGCGCGAAAGGGAGAGTCTAGATAGTAACGACTGGCAGAATGAAGAGGAAAGATTAATTAATCAAAAATGGCCCAATGTTGATTCTAGTGTAGAGACCTCGGATATGTATAGTTCAGACGATTCAAGAAAATTCAAAGATGGTAAAAGATTTTCCCAGCGTGCAAGACCGAAACCGAGATCATTAGAAACGCAATCGATTTATCATTCTAAACATAGAAATGAAAATAATGACTTTGAGAGTAATGACGACTTCCGAATAAATCGTAATGGGAAAAAACGTGATTATGTTAGAGATAAAAATAATGATTTCGATTATAGTGAAAACATTTTAAAAACTAAGAAACCACGGCGATTACCTAGAGCTCGGACAATAGATCAGGAATCTGACGAGGACTATGATCTTGCGGGTATGTTAAGTGGGCGTTTTAGTAAGAGACCTGAGGATGTTCCAAGTTTTACCAGCACACCAGGTGGTCCGGACCAAAAGATCAGCGAAGAACCTTTGTTAGATAGAGCGCCGCCACCCAACTACACGCTGAAGTATAAATCAACTGAAAAGCCGCAAGAAGAGATCGAAAAGAACACGAAAAAGGACTATGAATACGAAGAATATTACGACAGATTAGCGAGCAAGTTCACCAGGAGGTCCACTAGCATCCTCGATGATCGTATGTATTTCAAATAATTCATTCAATATATACTTAGATATCCCATCCATCACTAAAGTGGAGAGACTGTGAATCTGAGGAATGCAAATTTGATGGTTTTTTGAAACTCTCCATTTTAGTGGTAGTCCTGATTACCTACAGATACTTTATTGAATAAAACTGCTGTAATTATTACCATAATTGCTAACACGACAACACAATGCGTATATAAATATACTTAGGCACATCAAATCTAAAGCTTAAAACATTTTTTGCATTATTAGTGATCAATTATGAAAGTTTATAAAAATGAAAACAATATTGGATTCTACAAGAACAGAAGACTAACTTTAAGTTTATGTGTTTGGCTCAGTAACGACGACGTGGGCGCCGGAGACACCCGAGTTCGTTGACGCGCGTCGCGCTATGGACGAAACGCCGTTCAGCCTCCATGCCACGCGCACCCAACTGAGCACAGAAGAAGACACAACTACAGCCGACGTCGTCACCACCACACTCACGACTGCCACCGAAGATGTTTTGGAAGAGCCTACTACTACTAAGACGCAAAAGCCAGAACTGTCTCTGGCGGAAAAGTCTAGATTGTCCATCCTAAAGAAGGCACTGAAAAAGGAGAGTGTGGCGGATAAATCGACAAAGAAACCACCGGTACTACTGCAACTCACAACCAAAATGCATACTCTGATAATGGTGGAACCGCTGGGGTCCCAGCCGATGCATGCTCGTCTCGTCTCTGATGATAGCCCAGAGCGTGTCGATCGAGTAAAGCGACTTATGCGCAATAAATTAATTTCACAGGCAAAGGACATGAAGGACCTTACCAGCAACTGGGACGACATGGTTTGCGATTACATTGATGTCGATCTGCTGAATGGCTCGACTGTTATCTGTTTAAATAGTGTGCTGGTGGCAATCTGCAGCTTTTGGTTTTTAATAGTGTAGAAGTCAAAGAAATGCATCTTAAGTCGTACGCAGTGTGGCCGTAAATTTTATTATTTTATTTTTCATAAATATTTTATTTATTTTTACTACACTAGCAAATAAACATTTTCATCATATGCAAGTTTATATTATGCTCAATCACAGGGTTCCACAAAATTAGAAATTATTCGCCAAGTGGAACGAGATCAAGTTTTCTAACCAACTTGAAAGGAGTACAATGTTTCGATGATTCTGGAGGACTACCAGTTGTACCCACGGAATATGTATTATCTAGTATTTTACCACGGCTTAACGTACTTTCCCCTGGTACACTTAGTTGAACATCGCAATTGTATCCTTGGTATTTTCTTTGTATGAAAAGGTCGACTCAAGGATCAATCTCGTTCAAAAAGAATTGTACACCCTAGCGGTTGCGTAACATCGTTGTTTATTGCAGCGCCTTGTGGTGAGTTAAAATCGTTATACATCTAAGAACCATCACCGACGAATACGTACCTATATCGGTCAAATCATTTTGAAGATATTGACAACAACCAATGTCGGTCACCCACACACAACCTATCACCCTAAATGCATATAATCTCCGTTCCCGCGGTGTGAAGTGTTGAAGTTATCATAACAACCAATGAAAATGTATTTTTATACTGGATAAAAGAGCAGCCATCCCACTTGATTGAGAGCAATAACTGGAAAGCGGCAACTGTCGCCCATTAGGTACATCTACGACGGATGCATTAGTTTATCAAAAATAAACTCGTTCGTTATATTAAGTTCTCATTTGGCGAGACCATCGTTATTAGCAAAGTAGCCAACTGTAAAGTTATATTCTTAGCGAGTCTCACTGGACAACCCCGTGTCCATGTCAGACTTAGCGGAGGCTAAATTAGGAATGAAATTCCTAATTAAGATTTAGCTTACTGATCTCATCATCTAAGTACTTGCAAATTTGCATACTGTAAAAATGGGACACCTTCAACAGTCGCGTCCGCTCAGTCTATGTGATGGACTTGTGCGTGAAGCCTTGAAGCAAATACCGGGAGCAGTGCCGACGCCAAATCCGGTGGTGGCTCTTTTAAGGAACCAAGTCCCACGAGTTCGCCGTTACAGTCAATGACCTTAGTGTAACGACAGATGGCAAACCCATCCAACACCTTTGGGATAGAACTCAGGCAGCTATCGCACGGGCGGCGAGGATAGTGCTGGGGTCTCTCTCACCTGAACGACACAGTCCAGAGGAAGATGTCGGTGATAAAAACCCTTTTTGAAATAGTAGCAAGCGTCCAGATCTCCAGAAGATCGCGCTTCGTACAGGGATGAGAAACGTGCCACCAAACGACGAGATCACTGACGATAAGCTGGAATCGTCTGAGAAACAGTAACTCATTTACAAGTTTACACAAGAGTTTTAATTGCGGCACAGGACATCTCCGAGTGACGCTGTTTAAATAAGCCTCACGGTAACCTGTTATGGCGAGGAGTGGAGGCAAAAGTACTGTGAAGGAGAGATGGCACTGTGTTATTCCGGTAAGTTGCTGAACAAGCAGCCTATAGCGGTGCAGCCACTGGAACTTCCTCTGAACTAAGGGCTTGTGCCACAGATATCGCTTGAGAAAGCCAGGACATGATCAAGAATCAGAAAGCTGTAGGTAGGGTGGCACTTCATTTTGAAACGTATTTGAAACATATTATGGACCTTGAAAAAATTTACACCGTATTTGAAATGACATGGCAATGCCAACAACAGCGACACCCGTCACCGGGTCAGAAGTTTGTGGCCTATTTGTGGTATTGTACAGGGTTGTACCAAAATCCCTCTAGACGTGACGACGAGTTTCGCTCTGTTTGGATATATCGGATATATATATGAGTTTCCAACAATAATCACAATATTTTTCTAACAGTCTGAAAATTCCTCACTTCTACTGCTCATTTGTCTTGTTTTTGAGGCTTTTTAGAGCCTGACATGAACGAGTGTAGGGAGGCCCTGGCTTCTCCTTTTTTGTAACCGTCATTTAGTTAACATGTTTTGAGTATGACGTTCGTTGCGCAAGTAGAGTGACGTATGCGAAGGCTTGTTGCAGCGAGCCCCCCGCCGAGCCGAGGGCTTATTACTGGTGGCCTATGTCAAGCAGTGGGCCAATATACGCTGATAACGATCTGAATCTGAAAGCCGGAAACCGGGCGAAGTGGAGAAGAATGAGTAGGAAAGCGGACCCTGACAGAGGGCGGGGTAAGCGTTACGACGATGATGCTGATGATGATAATCTGAATTTTGTAGGTGGCAGGACGACGGCGATGGCGGTGGCGGAGCGCCAGCTGCGCGCGCTGCTGCACGGGCAAGCGCGGCGGCGCGCCGTCCCGGACGCCAACGCCGCACCCCGCGCTACCTCCCACGTCCCAGTGTACTTCCCACCCCTCTCAGTAGACGCGGCGTCCGAACAACAGTGGACACAGTTCATCGCCACCAACGATACAGCAAACAGAAGACAGTTTTCGACTTGCGTTATTTATGTTGTAGCCTTAATACACTATTTACAAAGATATTTAAACTGTTATTTTTATTCGTCGCACAAATAAATGTACAGTACAAGGCTGGTTGTCAATAATGCGCATCGGCATTAGGTATGTATTTATGGTGTATTTGTATGTTGTATGTACCTATTATTTCATTAGTATTTTAAAATAAAAACCAACATGTCTTTCCGCTAAACCGGCTTACTTTTAGTTTCTTTTAAACATGTCTGTGTTGAATGTACCCAAAGGTTACCTGGAAGAAATCGCTTAAAGCGATAAGGCTGCTTGTTATTTTCTCTGTTGCTACCAATATGTACCGACTGTAAATGTTCATTTATTCATTCATTCAGCTTCGTATTTTCTCCTCGAAGTCTTTCTGATTGGCGTACCAATGATGGAAGTGCTCAGAAGCCGAAGTAGTCGATGTGCTTTCTTTACTGCCGATATCTGAACGGTCAAGGGTAGCTTTCGAAATTCGTACCTACCTGTGGTCGTATTTAGGAATTCGACCACAGACCTACCACAAGGGGGCTTTTCCTAAAACGAAACCCTAAAAACTAAGTAAAAAACGACCCGCAATAAATCTCTATATTGTGCCCTAAATCATCAGCTGCCAAATTCTTATAAAGCTCACGTTATTCTGTATTTACTTTGTGAGTGTACTTATTACATTTGTAAAGAGTACCTTTATTGCACAAAAACTAATTTAATGAAACACAAAAGGTTACAATCAAATGTTGTACATTGGCGAGCTTATCCCAAAAGAGATCTCTTCTAGACAACCACAAATGCAGCGAAGAGAGATATGCGTGTGTCAGCTTTAATATAAGTCCTACTTATAACTACAGTGTCTTTCATTAGTAAAACCTTTATTTTAGTCATTAGGCTACAGGATAATAACAGAATGTGAGTATGTATCCAAAATCCCAGTGAAATATATGGACAACGATGATGATGAAGTATCCAAGGCTGATATTTGTGTAGGAGTTTACTAGAAAATATATTATCTAGGATAACGTATGATTCTAGTGGACATCATTTAATCAAACAAATGTTTTAAAGATATTAGGTATATTGTAATAAGCAATATAATCCATTATAAAATGAGGTATTTATTTAAACAGCATTAGCTGAATTAAACAAGATTTTATAATACAAACAAAGTACCATAGGCAAACCACATTTATACAAAATTCTCACCAAATGTTAAGACACAATTATCGATCACATAATTCAATATTTATCCTTTAAAATGGGACAGTAGTATTACGTATGATTCAATAAATAAACAATTATATAAATAAATTAACCAATACAAAATATAAAGCAACAATAATACAATGCAAGTTTGTACTTAACTCTGTGCCGGCTCTGGAGCGAAAGTACCACCCAGTCTTTTGACTGGACCTTTATACTACCTTCTAGCCGGAAATGTCATTTTCTATTCTCATTTCCGGTCTCCTAAATTTACTGATAGATTGATTAGATGTTAATTTAATGTATTACAATACTTTGAACATTATTATAAATTTATTACATAATTAATTAAGGAAGTTTCTCATAAACAGTACTTAACCGAACAAAGACAAACAATCGTTCAGAAACACCACACTTCGTTCTGAAGTTGGTGAAATGTTTACAAAAGTATTTTGAAATATTAATTATTATTAATCACGATATTTAATACCAATTAAAACATACTAAAATACCTTATATCTAACACGTGCAAATTAAATTTGAAGAAAATCCCAACAATGATTACATTAAAATTAAAAGATTAAGTTAACTACGTTCAGTTTCTACTGTTCAGTTTTGTCAGACGCACTATATTCCCAGTCAATTATTAGAAGAAACGCCCTACAAGTTTTTATCTACGAAAGATATGCTAAGCTGCGTAGGTACCCATACCTACCTGCGTAGGTACCTGGTAGGGGTAGGTGGATATCCATCCACCCCTTTATTAACATAGCTTAGATTAGAACTGATGGAAATCGGGTCAACGAAGATGAACCGGTGATGAATGAGATGATAATGTTGTTTGTAATTAAAAGTTCAACATTTTTTTATTGATTAGAACATTAAATATCTCTATCAATTCTCAAAAAGGAGGGGGGTAGGTAAGTAGGAAGGAAGCACACAGTGGCACACTGGCCGCCCCATGGCCGCATCAAACCCACCCTACGCCAACCATGACCGGACCGTGCCCGACAATGCCAGGCAGAGCCGGACCTCGCTCAATATATTATATAGGTCTAGTATAATTAAGAAAATCCACCTAAAACTACAGCAGAGTAAGCCCGTCCACCAAGGCAGCACCCGTTCACGAGTATAACGCAGGGCCCAGCTATCGTCCAATGCAACTTGCATATTTGAGGGAAAAGAGCGACCCGGCCCCCACGCCACCGCCAGATAGACT
This sequence comes from Blastobasis lacticolella, assembly GCA_905147135.1. NCBI lineage: Eukaryota > Metazoa > Arthropoda > Insecta > Lepidoptera > Blastobasidae > Blastobasis > Blastobasis lacticolella. The sequence goes on along the minus strand of LR990039.1, from coordinate 8,004,731 downwards.
TTTCAGTGAGCGTGCATTACACATGTTGCATGTGATAGGTAGCCGCTCCCACCCTACTCTATCCTATCCCTACCTTCCCCTACCATATTCTTCCACTGCCTTAACCCTACCCTACCGCTATCTTACCCCTACCCATCCCCTACTCTAACTGCTATCCTACTCCTACCCAACCGCAGACAGAAGACATTATGTGTGGGAAAGGAAGGAAAATTAACGCCGCTTCCAAATTGTTTTTCCGTGGGGGAAAGAAACGGCAAGAAACCCACAGAGCCTACGTAATTTTTTTTTTAAACATATCATAGTCTGGCACAAAAGTCGTGAAAAAATTTTAGGGAGCCACCATCGTTTACATGGTATGATTGTTCTGTATCAGTCTGTGGACTTCAAATTATTAAAAAATAGTATCTTCACGTCTGTGCTTTGCCTCTATGTCTAATTTCTTTGTGTCTGTGTCTCGTATACTTCGACTAGAAAATTTGATACTTGTTTATATTTTATATCATATCGCACGACTACAACGCGTCCACCTACCTACGACAGTCCAATGCTGGTCTTAAACCCCATCAGCTGAAAGTGTTAAATTAGTATAGTTAGTATAGACAAAGTGATTGGTAATCATCTTGGAGTTAATGTCCCGTTTGTGCTCTCGCGCACGAGGATTATCCAGGATTTGGCAGATCAAATCAGACTGCCATCTGAAATCCGTGATCCTGCTACCAGGTTACCATACACACACAAGATTGGACCATGGACCATTCAGACAGTTTCATCACGATGTTTTCACTCACTGTTTGGTAATATATAGTGAAATCAAGATTAACATAAGGCCAGCTCCAAGTAAGATAGCATGATGGAAAAAATGGGAGGTTTATTACACGACTATTTCAATCAGACGCTAAATAACCTGAAAATGTCAACAGATCTCGTTACAAACCCCTTGCATCAGCCCTTGTGATTTAGAGAATCATGATGAAGATTAGGTAATATTAAATAGTATAGTTATTGCATTTTGGGAACTACTGCTCTTGCAACAATGAGTTAATTACTGTCAAACTGAGTACCCACTTCAGCTGTCACATTATGTAGAAGGTAGAAGATTGAGAATAAGGGGAAGTATTTAAAATTGAAATAAGAGTCTGGTATATATTGACTCTTATTAATTTATTAACAGCAACACTAATGCACGGAACAATGTAATCTCAAACTGTTATCTATCTTCTGATTCTCTCTCTGTTCGACCAGCGACCTTGATAATCTTAAAAATATATTATAGTTTTCAAAATTCCTTGATCCTGGGTTTTATTTCTCCAGCCCGAATAGTCGTACATTGCGTAATGTGCCTGAATAATATAGCTCTCTGCTACAATACAATACAGCAGCGACGCACTACATTTAGACACACCTGATTGCAAAAACATCAATGACTATTATATTTACGAAAAAAGGATCAAAACTATAACAGTACACTATAATTGGACGGTTAATTTTGTAACCTTAAATAAATGCAACCAATACTACAAAACACATTAATTTTACGGAAATTCAAATTATTTCCAAAAGATTACATTTCATTCAATATTTTTAAAATTGAGGTACATTTTACGTAACCTTTGCTATTCGGCCGTAAACATCTACCAAATGGCACAGCAACTTATCTGCTTTAAACTCGGCCATACATTTATGAACAACACTAAATATTACATTTCTCAGGCCGATTTTATTCGTTTTTGCATTCATTGCGAGGAATTTCAATATCGGGGATCGCCAGTTGCTCGTGAAGACACAGCGAATGCCTTTGCACATAATTTTAGGTCAGTATTTTTGAATGACACACCAATGTCAAATTCACACATCAGAATCCGAAATCCGAATATTACTTTAGCTGAAATTGATATACTTATAGCAGTTAAAAGTTTGAAGGCCTCCTCCTCGGTTGGTCCTGACGGAATTCCTTCATTTTTAATAAAAGACTGCAGTGACTTTTAACCCTTCTGTTGCATATTTTTAATCTGGTATTAAAAACTAGTACATACCCAGATATGTGGAAAATCTCTAGAGTCACGCCGATACCCAAGGATGGTTCTAGGTCACAGATCGAAAACTACCGACCTATTGCTGTGCTATCGGGATTTGGTAAGGTCATTTTAGTTCATTTTAAATCGGTTTTATTTTTAGGCAAATTTCTGCAGCACTGTTTCAGGGCAGGAAAATCCACTGCGACATGACTGCGACTAATCTTATAAATTTTGTCGACTATGCAACCGCCAAAATGGACCATTGCAGGCAGGTAGATGCTTCATATTTTGATTACAAAAAAGCGTTCGATTGTGTAAACACAAAGGTCCTTCTTGACAAGTTTTCAGCTCTAAGCTTTTCTCCAAGATTTGAAAATTATTTGAAAATTATTTTTACCGTTTTCAGTATGTCCAATTTCAAGACCATCAATCGGAACCCTATTTGACTACTTCCGGTGTTATCCAAGGAAGTACGCTTGGACCGACTCAATTTCTTATAATGATCAACCTTCCAAAGGTTGTTAGTACGGCGGTGTGTCTCATGTTTGCTGATGACCTAAAGCTGTTCTTGGGTATAGAGACGAATGAGTATTGTGAAGCACTTCAGCGCGACATCAATAATGTCGTTGAGTGGAGTAAGCGGAACCAACTCGAGTTCAACATCGCAAAATATAAAACCATCTCATTCATTCGATCCCGTTCACCTATTAATTATACCTACGCAATAGATGAAACACCGCTTGAGCGGGTGTATATTATTAGAGATTTGGGTGTATTGCTTGATGTTGAGCTAACATTCAACTACCATATCACAGAAATGTGTAAAAAGGCATTCGAGTCCTTAGGATTTGTACTGTGGCAAACAGCTAGATTTTATAATAGGGAAACTATCTTGCTTCTAAATTATGCATTTGTACGTAGTAAACTCGAATTCAATTCGCTAGTTTGGAACCCACATGAAATCACGTACATAGTCATGATAAAACGGGTCCAAAAAATGTTTTGCCGTTATCTGTACATGAAACTATATATGATACATCCATCTCTCTTTGTATCAGGTATGGTAGGTATTGATACTTTGAAACTGAGACGGAAACTCGCACTAGTATTGCACTACTTCCTCCTCTTTAATGGAAAGGTAAATAACCCTTGCACTTTATCTATATGTTCGCTGTATGTGCGTAATAGTTATACGCGAAACCGCCCGCGCGTACGGACACTGCCAGGTATGCTCCTACACCGCACGCACTCACACTACTAAATCAACTGGTAACAGACCGGGTCGAAGTTGATATCTTTGGCACTACTATTCAAAATTTTATAAATATATGCACTAATTGGTTAAGTTGTTGTAACATTAATTAAGTTTGACTGTTATATATATTGAGATAAGTACCTAAATGTAAATAATGGCTCTCCAGACGTTTTGGTTTTCCAACTGTAAGTCTGAAAGCGTTTGATTAATAAATAAATTGTGAAAATAAATGTCTAACACTGTAAAAATCTAGAAATATACACATATATCAACTTAAACATAAATTTATTCAATGGTTATTGTTGTATATCTGTTGAAACCTTATTATAAAACCGTACACATTGACCCATAATTGATTTGTGGACTTTGGCCAGACGACAAGCACTAGTAACAAATTTATCTTTATTTCTAGTATACGTATTATGAACATCACAGTTCTTCATAAACAAGTGTATATTTTTATGAACATGGATAAAGTTCTCATACATGTATTGTGACGGCATTCTCATAATGTAAATATTCTTGAATTTATCTCTAAGTGAAGCTCTAATTCTCAATTGGTAAATCGCGCGAATAGTCCTTTTCTGCAGTACAAATACATTATGCCAGTCGGCAGCGTGTCCCCATAGCAGTATGCCATAAGTCATAATACTGTGGAAATAACTAAAATAAATCAGAAATACCTCGTTACTTACATTAGAAAAACCTCGGTGTCGACATATCGGATAGCGTGCGATTTCGGAGTCACCTGGAAGGAAAGGCCAAACTGGCTTCGAAAAAGCTTGGAGTGCTTAACCGGTCAAAGCGATACTACACCCCAGGGCAGCGCCTGCTGCTGTACAAGGCACAAGTGCGGCCTCATATGGAGTATTGTTCCAATCTTTGGGCCGGCGAAACTGCCGACCTGCTTAATCCTCTGGACTCCGTACAGGGACGCCGTACGAATTGTCGATGATTCCATACAAACAATCAAGTTGGAACCACTGGCAAACCGAAGGGACTTTGGCTCCCTGTGTGTGTCCTATCGGCTGTACAATGGGGAGCGTTCCGAGGAACTTTTCGATCTGGTGCCCACAGCACAATTCCGCTATCGCACCACCCGCCGTGGGCTGGATACTCATCCTCACTACGTAGACCCTCTGTTGGTCACGACGCGAAGGTTCGAAAGAACGTTTCTCGCTAGTACGATTCGGATGTGGAATGACCTCCCAGCGACAGTGTTTTCTTTGGACTATGACATGGGATCGTTCAAGAGGTATATTATAAGTCTCATCTTATATTTTGTCTTTGCCATTCAGTAATAAATTATTAACCGTAAACCAGTTTACCACTTCTGAAATAGCTTTGTTCACGTTGTCATATGTTAATTGTTGTCTTTTAATTTTATACACTAAAGATGTATCATCAGCGAACAAAACAATTTCGTGAGTATCTTTTACAAAGTACGGCACATCATTTACATAAATAAGAAACAAAAACGAACCCAGAATTGACCTCTGTGGGACTCCCATAGAGACAACAGACCCTGCAGATCTTTGCAGAAGGTTGATCTTTTCATATAAATAATTATTGCAAAATCCTAGGTTTTTCATGGCTCGCAATATATCCTGGAAACACCACGTAGATATGCTTTGTGCTAAATTAAGTAGTGCTGTGTTTCACTCACTGTTCCTATGGGGACACTCAACCGATTCTGATCGTGTGTCCATAATTCAGAAACGCGCTCTGCGAGTGATTGCAGGCGTGCGACTGAGGCACTATTTAAAACACACGGAATACTTACACAGTACTCCCAGTATGTGTTTGACATTATAATGTTCACGCGACGCAACATATGCGACTTCGAGCGCATGCACATTCCGGGTCGAGTCACACGACAAACGGGGCAACTCAAATCTGTTCCGAAGCGGTTGGCTCTGCTCGACAAAAACTCGCGCGTTATCGGCCAAACGTTCCATGAGCGACAAATTTAAAAAAAGAATCTTGTGACGAAACATTTAAACGTCGACTGAAAGACCTCTTATTATAACAAACACTCTGTATTCGGTAATAGTAGTTTATGCAACTGTCATATAAAAGGGGGTATTAAAACATGAGTGTCTGTTTATCATACGTGGCGTAGCCGAGTATGATAATAGTTTTACACGAGTGTTTTAATATATAATTATATGCAGCTGCATACACTACTTTATCTACACTCATATTTTTATGTTAAAATAAAACCCACCACCCATACCCATAATTTTCTCAACTTTGCTTGAAGTAAGCTGCGAGTCAGTTCTGTTGCATCTACGCGTCGAGGATATCAAGCGGCGGGAAATTCACTGCACTGCTTTCACATGACAGCAATTAAAAAAATTCTGTTTAGCGGGAAAATAATTACATAGAAATATAATCATTATATTGACATTATTTTAAGTTTGACAAATGCGTATAGTACTTATAATAATTATTAATCAGTTGACATAGGTACAACTAATATTTGTTTAGGTACTTATGAATTATTATCATGACATTGTTATTTATTATTTACACCTTTGACGATATCCTTGTGAGTTGCTTATGTTGTGAAATGAATAATGATATAATGTAATTTTCATGGATAAATAAAGAAATGTAATCTATACGCCCGTTCTGCATAGAGCTCATATAATTCATTTCTACTTTTATGTATTCTTGCTGTCGGGTGATTTTATTTCTACTTTCATGTATTTCAGTTTTTGTCATGTGTAAAACTGAATTATAATATTCATTTGTATAATCACAATACTTTAAATTAGATGATTTTGCTATAATGTTATTTCTTAAACTATTCAGACGTTTGTTGTAAACTATACAAACCTAATAGCATTTTTTGTCTCTTTCCTCATTTTAACAATTAACACAGCTAATTGACCACAATGATCGGATTAATTTGTTTATTACAGACTGGCTACATGCCTGGATATCACAAAAAGTTTTGTCTAGACAAGTTGATGTAGTACTTGTTACTCTGGTAGGCTCTAAAAATAAGTTGATTTAGTTATGACACTTAAATAATATTATTAGCCTACCAGTATATTTACAAGTTTTATTTACATTTAATAAATCTATATTAAAATCTCCACAAACAACAATATTCTTATTACAATTGCAAACTTTAAGGGCTTCATCCATATATTTTCCAACAAATCAAATGATGAAGCCGGAGGTCTGTATTCGCTCATTACAATAAGTCGCTCAAGTTCTTTACAGGCAATTTCATCAGTTCGTTCAACAGACAGTTTGACAATATCAGTGCGTTCCTTGCATTTTAGGAATTGCCTGCCCTCTAGTGAACGAACTTGCAAGTTTATGGTTGTTAAAGCCAAACATGAGCTGGCGATTCTTTAACTAATGTTCAGTAATGCAAAAATATCAACATTCTCACCGTTCATGAAAAGCTCACTCAACATCCAATTCATTATTCGACATGCCTTGGATATTTTGATGTACTAAGTCGATTGTACAATTTTTTAATTTAACATTAGAACCTTTTACTTTACATTCATCCAAAGGCTTATTAACAGAGCAGTCCTGTATATTCTGACCAAGCTTTTAAAGGATTTACTACTCAAGTCTAACCGTGGACTGTTATGTGCTGTTGATATGATACAGGACGGCTCCTTTGTCTTACCTAGTTATACTAGTTTAAACAGTGAACCTTTTTATTTGTTAACAAATCGGCACTCTGGTCACATCTACCTATGGTAGGAAAAGCCAATAAATTAATATGGTACGCTAACATCGTAGCCAGTTTAACTTCGTACCTACGTCGAAGATAAACAGCATCATCCTCTGTTTAAAGTATTTTACCTGTAAATTTATTACAGTCGAAGAATGAGATTTCGCCTCTCTGACTGCAAGTCAAATTATATATTAAAGTATTCAACTTGTGAATACGGTCATTTTCATAATTACATACATCTTTCATGAAGGGAAATGCGCATACTGTATTTTTTTTTGCTGTCAATTTTTGTAGCGCTTCGAATCTTTTAACTATATCATATTTTCTAACCATTAGGCTATTACTTATTAAAATTATTACATTTACATTTTTATCAATGTTACCTGAATTTTATACAATTATTTGTATGATACGACGACAAATCAGGTATACAATAGGTTATTTTAGAAACCGTACAGTCATTTATTAATATGCCCCTGTTTTTTCCTATGCTGTCTGAGTACACTAGAGTCCTATGTGTCTGCATGTTGCCGTTGGGTCGCATTAGCGGCTTTGCACCAGCAGGCCTGTCCGGTTTGCCGGGGTTCGGCGCGCAGGCTGCGGGCGCCCCCCGACGACGGTGGCGGCCTCAGGCGCGGCGGCGGCGGGGACGGCGGTCCCGGGCGCTACTATGGCGGCCGCGGACACGTATGCAGCGACCACGCGCGCACCAGTGGGAGTCTCTGGCGTGCCGGTGGCGGCGGTGGTGCGGCGATGGCGGCCGCGGGTGCGGAAGGGGCGCCGTTGGCGACGGGCGGCGTTCGCGGCCGCGGCCGAACGGCGCGAGGCTGCTGCGCTCTCGGCGGTACGGGCTCGTCAACAGCATGCTTGGTGGTGGTGGAGACGGCGACCGCTGGAGCATCGTTATATTTGTTAAGTATAAGTGTGTTTTTATATGGAGGGATACGTGCTAAGGATGCGAGTTTAGAAATAGCGAGTGGAGTTACTATGAGCGTAGCAGAATTCCCCCGGACGGACGGATACCCCAGCTTTTCTATTATAACTTTGCGCGTTTGTCATCGAGTGTTTGACAACTATTGTATCTACAATTGCGCATCTTCGCGCAGCGCATGTTTATAGACTATCCGCCGCTTTCAATCAATGAAAATGTTGCCGTTTGGCGTTGCGATTGTTAAAGTTCTCCCTGTTATACATACTAAAATCGGAGATTTTGCCGCAGTAAGGTCGTAACGTGATAAGTAGAAAATCTCAAATTTTTACGATATAAAGCGCCATAAAATCTTAACCGGCTACAGGAACGGTCTTAAAATTTTTACATATATTGTTTGCTCAGGGGCCCTATACACATAGGTGTAAATTTAAAGCGGTTCCTCCAATGTAATAATTATAAAATTTTGAGATTTTCGACTCATCATGTAGGTATGTAAAATGAAGAGAATTTAATTAATACCATAATGCCAAATGGTAACCCTTTAAGTAATTAAAATGTCCACGGGTCACCGTAATAAACGAGGATCTGGCGGTTTCGGCGAAACTCGATAGTAATGTCTCAAAAAATTTACGTTTCTATGGTGCTCTTGCTACGTACGAATCATCAACTTAAATTGTCTGACCAACACTGCGTCGCCAGAACCGGGTCACTATCGCGATGCTCGTAAGTGAACCTTAACGGATTAGAATCCGCGGCACCCGCCCGACGCAGCGCAGGGCTTTAGTATGACTGGAAACAGTCATATACAGGTGCGCCTCTCGAAGTGTTACAAAATGAAAGAGTTATAATTTTGATCTATAGTTTTGAGTTTATTTAATTAAAACTTCAGTACATCGAACAACAAAAAACATGTAAAATTTGAATAAAAATTGGTTATTGTTTATTTTCGAAATATATTTGTTGATTTACATTTACGCTCTGCTAAATGGAAACGAGCAATGAGCGTCCTTTGGCAGTTACAGCGGCGCAAACCATCACTGATCCTGACGCTTGCTTTCACTCTTTTGACTTGCACTTAAACCATACACGACCGTTTAATTTGTTTACTTATCACAGAACTGTAAAAGTTTTGGATTGCATAAGATCAAACTCACAAGGCAGTCACGAGCGAATTCTACCGGACAGACTCAATGCAATAACCTATTATTATTCAAGTTTGACTAGCTTTTTTCGATACGATACGATACTAACGATATTTTTAAATAAGAACACCTAATTGACAAAGTTATAGCAAGCATTTTCAAATGGTAACACTTCGGGTGGCGCATCCTGTAGTTTCGTGGCTTTGCTTTGATCTCGTTCACCGTTTAGCTACCTCGCATATAATACTTATGGTCAACCTGGCGATAATGTCCCGGTTGTGCTATGGCGCGCGAGGGCCCGGGGTCCGCCTAGACCATGATGCAGGATTTGGCAGGTCAGGTAGTTACAGTGGAGCGATTGCCATCTGACCTCCGTGATTCTGATAACAGGAAAGCCCGGCAAGGATGGATTAATCGATGTACAACACAAACGTAATTCTACCTATTCGCGATTCTACACAATATGGATTCGGCACAACTGACATTCAACACATTATTTATTCCACACAGTTTTCAATTATACACAAACGCGTCATCATTAAGTTGTCTCAATTTGCAGGTTTCAAAGGTCGAGATGAATTTTCTTAGTCTTAGACAGTTCTTACAGACGCATCTAATTGGTTCTGGATTCGGACCGGCTAACGGATAGTAGGTTGCTTCAACAGAATTTTCTCAAATACCTACTATAAACGAAAATAAACGACTTATGAATGCGGAATTTGCCATAGGGGAAAATTAAAATTTGGTCTTTTTTTTCTTAAAACATCCTTGTGTATGAAATCCACTAATTGTTTGGAAATAGCTAGGTATTTTAGGTACTATTAAGTCTGTCTATGAGTTTTCTGCAATAAAGAATATAAAAATGAAAAATGTATAATAAATTACCAGCAACTTCTCCAAATCCCGAAAATATCTAAAATACCGGAATCCCGGTATTGAGCTCATGTCAATACCGAAAATCCCGGTTTTGAAAAGATATACCGGTATTGCGACCCCTAATAGGTACCCTGTATTGTTTTAGGGTAGCTGTAGAGTAAGTGTTGATTAGGTGTAGGGGTACGCCACGCAAACAAATAAAAACAGAGGTAGACATCGTCATCACAGCCCGTAACAGTCCACTGCAGGACTTAGGGCCTCTCCCACGAAAGGGGAGGTTATTGCCATAATCTTCACGCTTGGCAGGCAGGTTGGACATCGCAGTGTTTAAATATAACAATGGAAAATGCTGCTGCCCATTTTCCAGACTACGGAGTCTCTTGATCTTCTGCCTCGAAAACATTAGTCGCCTTGTACGACACCCATGAGTGTAAGGGGTTGGTTCTATTCTACCCTGCCGGACACCACACGGCCAATAGGACATACAGGTTAGAAAAAAACTTACTAGTTAAGTAAACACGTCCTTTGTGAGCGTAATATTATATTCGCAAAATATTTTAGCGTAGCCTATAAGAAGGGGATGGGATAAAAATAATTTGAATTCTTTTAGGATGGCTCTTTTCTTGCCATTTTCTTTGACGCTCCAAGCATCAAAGGCAAGCCTAAAGCGGGTGGGTAGGGGGTACCATTTAAAACGTGTGGTGTAGGAGTACCGTGGTATACAGTCAGGCTTGTCGCCGGTATTGCCAGATATGTTTACATCGTGGTCGTTGCTCCAGGACCAAAGACGTTAACTCTACGAAATGTAGAGCATAGTTAAGTCAAGTAAGGTGTTTAAGGCAGTATGTTTTAATATTAGAATGGGGATTCTGTAGGCGTTAATGTCCCGGTTGTCTTTAAGCGCGAGGGTCCAGGGTCGGCCTAGACTATGATCCAGGATTTGGCAGATCAGGTAACTACAGTGGAGCGACTGATTTCCGTGACTCTGACTTGGAAACATGATCAGATTGAGCTCAGTAAGAGCTTCGGTTAGTATTCAACTTACGTACCAAACTCATGGAAGTAAATGGATGTACATAGTGCAAATGTTAGTTTAATTTAAACTTGAACGTAGTCGGGGCTGTTTTTTTTATATAAGTGGACACATATAATTTCGCACAACGATTCGAGAATTGTCGCCATGGTAAAAGTTGTAGAAAATGAAAAATCCTTTCCAATAACATATCGCTCAACGTTATTGGTCATATAGGCTGGTCTCCACACATTTCTTCCGGTCCTCCTTTTAGAATGGGCCCCCGCCTGATTTCAATTTTAAATTAAACTAACATTGGGCTATATATTTACTTCCAGCATTCTGATTGTTTTTAATTTTTCAGTTTTTATTAACTGTCTAGATTTTTAGTTACTGAACGTTTTTTCCGCTTTTTAGTTAAATGATGATAGGTACCAATTGTTCGACATAATAGGACTTTTGTAAAAACTTTACCTTTGATGCCATTTTTCTTTCCAAACTACTTTTTAAAATAAATATATTTTATTTACACGACAGCGTGAAAATTGATCTTTGTCCTTGGAAAACGAGTGGTTGCAGCCGTTGAATGAGTGAAGGTATCCATAATCTTCCCCTGCGGAGGTTACGGATATCTCCTATCACCCATTCCAACGACTGCAACTTCTATAGGTACTTTTCACAAAAGTTAAATATTCACGTAATGTAGGTACTTTATCTGATTAATTATTATCATTGCCACGAGATGTATTTACAGTTACAAATTCAATCATTATTAATTATAACTGTTATTTTGTAATATTCCGCAAAACAAATTGTCTGGAAAAATAATGATTAATTACCGACTAATTAACTGTTAATCAATGTATTCGGCGTGATGAACGAAATAATAAGCTTGTAGCTTTCCACTCTTATTAAATTCTTTGCTAATTATTGCACAGTAAATTAAATGCGACCTTCCTATCAAAAGATTTCCTATGCCTTTAAATATTTATCGCAGTTCAATCATTTATTATTGTAGTTACGAGTATATTCCATTCCACCAACATATTCCACTTCATGTAAAATTAGTTCGCCAAGACTCGCACGCTCAAAACGTTTTAATTATGAAAATATAATGAAGAGTCTACGTTAGTGGGGGCGCCCGCAGGCGGAGTTAACCTCTCACCAACTTACACAGGCTACCCCGCGGGCCTTGGTCTACATTCTTTAATAGTTCCTTTCAATCCAGCTCTTTAGCACGTTTTATAGTCACTTGGAAGGTGTTCCTTAAAGAACTCTTTAAAGGCGGCTTAACGAAGGACCTCCTCGACTTCGTTGCAGCGCGGCCACCTGTGTCTCGCCATTGTGCAGGCTTCACGCATTTGCGCGAGTTCGTCAGACCATCAGTATTCTTGTCTCTTGGGGGCACATGGCCTAGAGCGGGACATTTATGCGTCGCAGATACTGATTATTGCACTACGGAACCATTTTGCCTCCCCGTCAATGCCTATCAGGCCCTGGGGTAATGGATTCCAGGCTTGAATTTCAGCTGCCAGGGCCAGGACTTCGGTGTCAATTTGTTCCTGTGTCCACAAAGGGGCAACGGGAGTAAAACGCGGCCGATACGGGCTTACCGGGCAAGCATGGAGATTAGAAATTTCCCATCATATACGAGTATAACGATGGTCTGACGTAGTCTTAACACTCCATGTCTACTCATACCTGAACACGGAGTGCTAGAGCTGCTCTTAAAAAGGTAAAATCTACAATGAGGCTTCCTTGTAGGTGCAGGCGCACGCACATAGCTACCGCATCTCGATTGACCAACGAGAGGCCACACGCAGTAGCCCACTCTTCTACAGCCTAACCACGGGCATATGTAGCCCAAGATCCCGACGCCGTCAATTTTGCATTCAAATTTCCCGAAACGAGTACAGGGTCGGAGCTCCTGTACCTGGTTAAGGTCTCCACTTGGGACAAGAAGGTTTGTCAGACCTAAGGTAAAAAGGTGTTTGCTTATTATACGGACCGTGCCCAGTTAGTTCCCCGGTTACCATTCGGAGATGTTTTTTTTGTAAGTTTTATAAGTTTGTCGAAAATGGAGGGAGATATACTAGGAAGGGCTTCCCTAGTATGTCTGCAGTCAACCTGTGAAGACCGTAATTGATTGTGTTTTACCTTGGCTTTCTTCTGCAGGTGGAGCTGGCAGAATTGGTTCCGGATCCACCGGTTTTGTGTCGGACCCACAATTAGCCAGTTTGTCGGCAGCGATGTTTCCACTGCCACTGTGTCCCCAATGGACTTGCTTTTACAGCAATACCTCATTTAAACACTGATGGCAGTCGAGAATAAATCCCGAGGTATTTAATTGTTGTTGCCTTTCATTCATTAGTACTGCTCTGCTATCCGTTAGAATGCGGATTAGTTGATCTGCTACTTCCTTATCACATACGGCGTGAGAGTCTTAGATTATGCTCATACACTCAACCTGGAAGACCGTCGTGATAAACAGACCAAGTGGAGTGCTTATGCGAATGCTTAGATCTCAATTAACGCGTATTCTGGCCTCCCAGAATTTTTGTCAAGTATTTGATTGTCCTGCAGTGGGACGGGATGGCTAAAATAAAAAAAAAAAAATTGGTTTTAGTATTTGCTCTATGTCCTCTTAGCGCAAATTCAGGACATACCTCCTTGGCTTGTGAAATACCTTGAGATCAGGGTAACCACGTGGAAGGAAGTGCTCGAAAACGGTGGTTTGAAGCTGAAGGTCAACAAAACAGATTAACTAGCTGCAACGCGGATCTTGAAACCATCTGTATAGAGAACATAGCTGTCAATAGAACAGATAATTCAAATTCCGTGCAGCACGAGTCCGACAATATCGGTCCCGATGTCAAGTCCTGTATCTCTGCAGCTTGGGCCAAATGGCAGGAGCTCACGGCGGTCACCTGTGACCCTAAAATCCCGATCAAGCTCAAGGGGCTAATATATGAGAGCATAATTAGGCCTGTGATGCTTTACGGCTGCGAAACCTGCCCGGCGCTGACGACGCACATCTGCGAACTCCATCCCAACGATATGAAAATCCTGGGGTGGATATATGGCGTTACGCGACTTGATCGAGTACGTAACGAGTATATCCGTGGCAGCCTTGGCGTGACAGATATCGAGGATAAGATCGAAGAACCTCGCCTTCGCTGATTCGGTCACGTATTGCGTACCAGGCATACGTGGGAAATAGGCGCCTAACTTCGGTATCAGGAAAGACGTCCCGCGGAAGGCCCAAGAAGCAATATATTGACATCGCTGCGTCCAAGATCGGGCAAATTGGAGGAGAATGAGTCGGAAGGCGGACCCTGGCAGAAGCCGGGACTTTTGTTTGTGTATTTTGTAGATAACTGCCACTTCTTCTTTTACTGCTTCCTGCAGAAGTTCATTATACGGGTTTAGGTCCTTGCCCATCAGTTAGAGTGTATCAGACGAACCATAGTTGTAGCCGCGTCCTGCCTTATGTGCAGATAGAGTGGTGTAAGTAAGTGGTTGAGCATTGCCTCTATAGGTGTAGTTGGTGTCGTATTCATACAGCCCATAGCAGCCCATAGCAGCCATTCAAGGTAACCTTTGAATTTTTTTGAGTTTACTTGCTATGGTTGTTTTTTTTGCGTTCGTTTATTGAATGTCGACCTATTTAAGTAGATCAATGAGTAATAATAATTTAATAAATCAAATAATAAATAAAGCGAGTAGGTACTCAATTTATAATAATTTGAGAATAATGGAGCTAGGTAATGTGGAAAAAGATGTTTCATACTATTTAAGAAATCTTAATGACTGTATCTACAAAAAAAATTGAGGTGGTTTGTATACATCCAAGTCGGCGTAGTGAAATTATGTAGGATTAATAGTAGGTGACAGGAATAGGCTGTAGATAACCCAGGTACCTAAGTACCTATCATTTGTTGCGGTTATTGTCTTGCGTATTACGCTTGACCTTGGCCAGAATAACATTTGTAACATAAACTAATTATAAAATGAAACTACGTGTACTCGTGTGTGTCATTTTTCAAAACAAATATTCTCTATTTTAAAGTTTTTTTAGGGTTTACAAAGAGACGTTGTCGCCATCTGGCGGCGGCGGCGGTCGCCGCGGCGCGGTGCCCCAAGCTCGCGCGAGGTGGCGCCGCCGGCGCGCATCGATTGCGCACGCACGGAGGCGGAGCGAGCGCTGAGCCACCGGGTCCGACCGTCGCGTTCCATTATTTATTCGCCGCGCGAGCCGCGGGCCGGAGGTCGGTCGTGGTCGAGTGTGTGCGGGGACGGCGCATCTCCCCGATCTAGTGTTGTTCTGTTCACTCTGTACCGGTGTTGAAAGTGACTATTATGAGCGACAGGGACAGGTCGTCGCCCTCCCTCACGGACACCCCGCTGAAGACTTACATCGGCCGGCACGACGACGACTACCCCCTAATAAACGGAAACGGTAAGTTTAAGTTTTAGTTTGAAGTTGTGAGTTTCCGGAGCGGCGGTGGAGCTGGCGGGCGGGCGCTGCGGGCGCTGCGGGGCGGCGCGGCGAGCACGTGCGCGGGCCGCGGCATCACGCGCCCGCCAGCGCGCCCAGCGAGCGCGGGGCACTAGGTCAGCAGCGCGCCGGCAGCCGGCCGCCGGCCGCCGGCCGCCGTTGCCGACCGCGCCGCGGCGGCCGCGCCGAGCCGCTCTGCGGATCCCGGCAGAAAAGTTCGCTTTGCCGCATTGAAGCTTCCGCGGGTTCGATCGACCCGCCTCCTTCTGGCCCCTTCCCGAAACTTACCTACCCACACCACATTAGATTTATCGCAGCTCTATCGCGGCTCTACTGATGAAAGAGTTTTCGACTACGAGTAATCCTTTTCGAATTAAGAAATACTGTATGTATTTTATATTTATCGCGTATGAGTACCGTGGGGGGTGATATATGCTAGGAGGAAGCGAGAGGGGCGTTTTGGAGAGGTCTCCAGCTACCGCGGATCGATAAGCAGAGTGATATTAGGCTCCAAACTCGGAGACTTTCGTTGTTCTTCTAGCGGAATTAGGGCTCATCATAAGATCACTAGTCTATTTTTAAAGTTTCGAACAATTACAGCAACTTTTATCTATCTGAAACAATTACTTGGCTTATTTTAACTTTTCAGAAAGTTTGTTGCGGATTGTTTATGGCTTGCGATGGGGTTTTAAAAGGTGTTTTCCTTATTTATATATCGTTTGCTCAGTACGATTTGCGGTTTTCCCTTTTCCTTCTAGCTGCTAGCTAGGTGCTGTTGTTTTTATGGTGCGAGATAGATGCAAAGAAATCATACAACACGTAATTAGTAAGTAGGTATACGTACTTATAGTAAATTAATACGTACTTATATAGTAACTTATATACGTAATTATAGTAAGTTGATTTTCTTCGTGATCAGATTTATAATTCGGCACTTCCTTAATTCTCAAACTGAGAAAGAGCGACTTTAAAAATATAAAAAAATTCAGTACCTATAGGTAGGTACATACCTACGCGCGTAATAAGTACCTAAGCATAACACTTGTAAGTTTGGTAGCATTTAGCAACATGTACATAAGTGAAGATATGAGTACGAGTGGTTATGACGAAATTTAAAACATAATTTAGAATTGACAATTGTTATTACGTATTTGGATGACTGGATAGATAATTTTTTATGTAGGTAAGTGGAATATTTACGCACAGCCAATTAATTTATCAGACACAGATATAGCTACTACGCTATTGATAAATAACCGATCGTTTTCATACAGCGTTTGAAACGCAAAGAGTTCAAAGTCAAGAGTCCAATCTCTCTCAATTATTTTTTCTTCGACTTCGCAAATACTCGAGATGGTACCTATGGTCTATTTCTAAATTATTAATGCAATGGCTACTAATAATGGTCTAATTCTCATTCAAGATTTATGAGAATGTCTGGATGAACCCATTATGGCAAACGCCTGATGATGATGATGATGAAATATTTTAATCATCCAATCTATTCATCCGACAATTGCGTTTAACTTCGATTTCGAACTCACGTCTAGCATTCTAAATCCGCCAATCCTTAGAGGGAAAATTCTTGTACTTAGATAAAGAAATGTATTTTGAAAGTTAGTTGAATTTTCTTAAAGTTGTTACACGAGTTTCATTGGATTTCGGAACACGAACGTTTTGTTAGACGTTTTTTATCGCGTCGTGATCTTAGCTAATACATACTTTACACAAAGTATACTTCATGTATACTTTGCGGAGGAACGTAGGTAAACCGTTAATTTGTAGTTGCAATAACTTACCTAAAGTTTTTTGTACGAGTTCGCATGTAATAGCCAGTAATGGTACCGAAACGTAAGTATTTTTTAGAAGTCAATTATAATGCATCGTCGAGACGTCTGCCGGAATGTGTCTGATGCAGCGTTAAGCATGGCGTCGACTGCATTGGCGCAGTGAACCTGCACAAAACATTCATAGGTGAACCAACGTCACTGGAGGAACACATGAAAATGCCACTGGTCTGGTCACGTAGGTCGCAAATGGCCGATGAGCGATCATCCGCCGGCAAGCTGCCTCCATGCGACCTTGTTAAAGTCAAGCGGACGGAGCCAACCTCTGAGCCGAGCCCAAGCAGCAGGCTACAGGATCTCTCCAAACACGGCGATGACTCTGAACGTCCCGTCCGTTGTTGTCTGAAGTGGCACGGTGCGTGCAGTTGGCACGGGCGGGGTTTGGGCAGCCCCGCGCCCCCGCCCTCCCTGGCACGCGGCCGCCGCACTGGCACCGACCGGCGGCAATGCTCAATTTAACATCAAACGCCCGCCCGCGAGAGAATGGCCCATTCAGTTGGACGTCCGTTCAGCACCACCGCCCACTAACACTGTCAATGAACACCAGTTAAGCGGCACGAGCCATGCAATCGTATTTGAAGCACCTGATCCCTGATGTGCAGGCCTTTGTGCGGCGCTGTGGGGATTCGCCGCGCGGGATACTGGCCGCCAGATTCAGAACAATCAGACGCGAGGAGATCAAACATGCAATACGAATATTAACGCGTCGTTGGATACATTAGATGCCAGCCAAATAAGGAGAACTATGAAACCAGCTGCTTACAACAGTGTAAATTATTTGTACCTACCTACTTATATGCTCCCGATGATCATATCGATAATGGAGCTAAATAATATTTGGTAGACGATAACTTGTATGTTAGATTCATGTTATAGTAGTTTCAGCAAAGTAGTACCTAAAATAATAGTCTCAGCAAAAATATCACAATATGAATATGACAGAACGATTCCAAAATTTACAGACAATACCTGTCAAAGTTTGTAGTCAGTAGCACTATTTCCAAATGCAGTACATACCTATGGAAAATAAAAGCTATGATAGGATATTTCTATAGAAACTTATCCCATCGTATTTAGCTTTATTGATTGCGTTGAGAAATCCTATTCCTGT
This sequence comes from Blastobasis lacticolella, assembly GCA_905147135.1. Lineage (NCBI taxonomy): Eukaryota > Metazoa > Arthropoda > Insecta > Lepidoptera > Blastobasidae > Blastobasis > Blastobasis lacticolella. The sequence continues at coordinate 7,986,338 of LR990039.1, read as the reverse complement.
TTCCTTGCTGCGCAGTTCCGCGCATCCATTACCTTGCTGGCTTGCACCGGATTAAGCAGACTGGCGGAGGAGCAGTAGAGTGCTTGTAATGGACTTCAACATAGCCTTGAACGTTTTTGATTAAGTTGGATTTGTGTACCTAAATAAAGATAGAGTCCTAAGGCATGCGCATTTCGGTCATAAAGAAGTCAAGATAAGCGCTCGATACTAAGGTATAAATAAAAACATAATAATAAGCGCAAACTAGCCGCAAACTAAGAAAAGGAGGAACAGGAGGTACTACGTATACCAACCTAAACTTCTGATTGAGGAAATTGTCCTCTTCGCACTTCCACGTTCCTGGTAAACAGCGCAACCAAGACAAACACACCTCCAGAAAGCCGTACCGCAACTTAGTGCCGGCGTCAACTCAAACAAACTTAGGCGAAGTTGCGAGCTCAAGCTACAGCTAACCTCAAATAGCAATTAAACTACAGATTGTACGGATATCGTTTAATGCATGAGTTATGTTGTACTGCAGACATATATTCGATTTTACAATCATTGGAGTCCTACAAAATAGTTTTACAGACATAATCGCGGCATAATAATTAGCGCCAACTTTGTAACCATTTGTGCGCCGTGCAATATTATGTCACTAGTTAGCATTAGTAGTAAAGTGGCAGCCTTCAGTGGTCATATGATTGGGCGCACTGTCGCCGAGCGGCCGCAGTAGTTTAGAGTGTGGATAGTGCGCAAGGTCGACGGGGCAATCATGGGGCAGGGACGTCAGAGCGTTTTGTAAACCGAACCGCATGCGGCTGGAATTGTTGCTGTATTGTTGGAATATTTTACCAGCTCCAGCGCTTTTAGCCTTTAAAGAGAGCTGGAGCGATAACCAAATTAGTCATTTTTGGGTTACATAGAGGTACGGTCGAGCTCGCAATTGCATTACCACCATAAAATTCATATTCCTGTGCAGCTGATAAAAAGTTTTATATCATGTAGCATACTGTTCGAAGGGGAATAACGTAGAAAGTACTATAAAATTAAAATGATATCAAAATCGCATGTAGTTATTTTTTAATTGTAATTCAAAATCATTTTCAGAGTTTTCCTTTTAAAAACAACAAAGTCACAATTTTGAATTTAAAAGGAGTAAATTTATTTGCAATGCATTAAAATACCAAATAAAAAAAGGCTAAACTTCAAAGAATATTTTAATTTATAAGACAAAGCATGGAAATTCATAAAAGCAATTTTCATTTAGAAATTAAAAAAACCTGCAATATAAGAATTACTTATTGTTCCCTGAGGGACAGACATTTTTGTTTAGGAATTTTAAAATTACGGTTTTTACCAATAGACAGAGTGATTAAAAATATTTTTAGGGTAGGACTACGCGAACAAAGTCGCGGTGCATCAGCTAGTAGATTACAATTAGGTTACCTTTGTTATTTTGCTAATACAACAACACGTGTTTAATATCGTTGAAAGGATAGGTACTGTCAACTTAATGAGGACGCCTGGATGGATACCAGAGCGTTATCTTGTTCTGCCGTCAAGTGCTTGCGTTGTGATGTTCCGGTTTGTAGGATAAGACAGTGTACTTACGAGGAGCGTTCTCCCGCAGCTTCGGTTGGATTTAATTATTTTTTATCAAACCGCAATGACGGAGCGAAACAGAGCTCGATCCGGCGAGTAGGTGTGGCAAAAACCAATTGAGTTTTTATCACTTTGTACTTCGAACCACGTGGAGATACTATCGCGGCGGCGCGCCGCTCTTGGACCCGCTATACCTAAAGCGAAGTTACTTTAGTTACTCTTTTGTCATCACTGGATCCGGTTTTAATTACATTTTCCATTGTAAATTGGAAGTAAAGGTAGATTACATTTGATATTTTGTCTACATGCTACTAATTACTTGATTTAATTCGTAAATAAATATCGGAAGTTTTATGTTACAAGGTAGGCAACGCGATCTACATTTCGAAAGACTAACCGACATACGTGACGTGAACTATCTGCAAAGATAGTGGCACTTCCTGCTCGTTGCGGCATTTGCGGGGCGGTAATCTGACGAGCTCGTATCTCGGGGATCCATTTAATTTACGTATCTGTTATCTCAGCTAGTGTTTACAGAACTGCGGCCTTTCGGCGAAACGTTGTCGAGGATCGCGCGAGCCGCCCGCTGAGGGGAGCTCGGTGACAAAAGTAATTTATCACCTCGAAGGGTGTGGAACCCTCCAAAGAGAACTGGCCGTCGCTGTAAATTTCGATGATGGAAATTGAAACAGAAACCTTGAGAACTAAATTTAAAGATATAAAGGCGTGGAGGTATGTTTACGCGTTGGTTTTGTCTTCAGCGGCGCGTGCGCTGCGCTGACGCGTGACATCTGTTTGGCTTTGAATCATCATGTGCCTAATTCATTTTTTACCCATTTTCTCCGACAGCTCGAATATCATGGGTTTGTTCCATTGAGCTCAGGTTCGTTTAGATTGGTGCAAAATGTATTACAAAACTAAGTAATATCTTACCTTATGAACGGTCTACTTCTAATTTTCTATGGCACTATAACCAATTACTTTTACGCTTAACTATGAACAAACACTAACAAAATAAAAGTGCGAGGAATTGAAAAGTATAGATACAAGTTATAGTAAATTTTCGAGAACATAGCGGAAAATGTCGAAATGTTACAAGTATCAACAATATTTTATTTCCAATATTCCGACATTCTATAGTTTTACCCTTCTGATCAGCGAGCGAGTCGATTGAGACGCGAAGCGCAAGAAACTCCGCTTTCAATAAATACACTAAGAAGCAAGTTTCAACATTTGCGAAGTCTTAAGTTGTCGTAGGCGCCGGATTAGCACGAAGCAACAATTTTCTTGTGATCCACTGCAGCGTCTGGGGAATTTTCCGACTAACTTTTTATAGAGACAACAGCTGATTCCTCGGCGGAGCTTATCTTGTGATATTCAACTGTCGCTGGAGAAATGTTTGCGCAGTCGATAAAGCGATAGTGGAGATAAAGGAAGCGGAGCGAGCGCCAGTCGGCCCGCCGCGGCGGCAGCCTGCCTAGCATCCCGCGTCGATGTTGTGGAAACTAGGACGAACTCCTCAATAGGACTCGAGAAATCTCTCCCACCAATGCCTGGCTGCACACATTTCAAACAGGAATTTCCAATTAAATCGCCGCAACTACAGTTGGTAATATAGAAGCGGCTATTTTACTGAAGAAACATTCGCGTTTTATACATTACGGCGACCGATCAAGGCGATGAATGATGTATCGACGTGGGCTGGTCCGAAAGATTTTAAATTGACATTGACCGATAGTAAAATAAACAATAGGGTAGTATTGAATACGTTATTATCGGTTAAATAAAAATCATCTGAGTTGAACATCACTAGACGACAACTTTTAATTTTTAATTTTGTTCCAGCGTAGCTCAAGGCATATTTTATTACAAACTGAATATTATTTGCGATCTCTGCAAAGTCGTTGTAGCATGTTTAAAATGATTACGCGAGAAGTATTACATTTTGTTCCAACGTAGCTTCAAGAAATATTTTATTACAAACTGAATATTATTTGCAATCTCTGCAAAATCGTTGTAGCATGTTTAAAAAGATTACGCGAGAAATATTACATTTCGTGCTTTGAAACTCTAGGCAGAGCTTTAAAAAATAAACCGGGGCGACAGTCCGCACCGCGACAGCACGTCGGAGATTCAAGATGGATTACATTTGGATCCTATGCGATTTGCCTGTTCTGCTCTTCTGTAAGGGTCTATTTTTCGATGCAATTTTACTCGGATGGTCATGTTATCTTATGATTGATTGCTAATATTGTGACATTGTTTTAATACAGTTTTTAAACTTTTTAGAAAACGCCATGAGGGCAATATTAGAACTCAAGGCTTATCTTGTTTAAAGCCACGAAACCAATAGATGAGTGACCGTGGCAATTTTGATGTGGACACTTGCGGCTTTTAATTATCTTGTGGACTGCGTACAAAAATTCGATAAATGTAACTAACCGCAGTATTATGCGTAACGATCAAATAATATTACACACACACACACACACACACAACAAAACGCCTGATAAATGGCGGCACCCTTTACAAGATTTATCAAGAACAATAAGCACGTTAACTTTGATTCCCATCGAAGATGTAATGTCGGGGCAGAGATAAGTATCTTTTTTCATAGAGGTTTATTTTTCAGACACATTTGAAGAGTGTCTGTATCGGATTTGGTTAAATCTGGAATTGATATCGGCCGATATCGTGGCGTTGGCTGTGGGGCTTATCGGCGGTATCGGCGTAATCTAGCAGCGGGGCGGGACGACGCTCCTGTCCGCCGCGACCACTTTATACTTAGTTCACTCAAACTAATTGAAACACGCGGTCTTGCCGTACTACCATTGAATAATACTCGTACACACTATTCCTCGTTATCGGTTATGATTACAATGAAAGATAAGTCGATAAACCCCTTCTGCAATCGTCTATATGTAGTAAGCGTCTAAGTATTAATTGTATTTAACCTAATTTATTTCTACAATTGACGTCAAACGATTCACTCCTGCGCGATTACTACAAGCGTTGTCGTGTAGGTATTCAAGTTTACTGTTGGGGCTCTGTTAAATTATAGGTAGGATTACTTCGGTCTTGCTATGGTGGCCTATCGTATTACACCCGTAATATGAATGTGTATGTTAATTAGGGTCGTCTATACCCGCTCCCTCAGCCTGTTCTACACATATGAAGTCTCTCACTAAATTCTGTTACCCAGGTTCTCGCAACTCGAAAATCCCAGGCTTAAAAAATCCCAGTACAAACCTCTAAAAAAGTTGCACAGGAAAAGTAATTTCAGCCGACGTATTGTTTCCACGAGTCGAGGTATTAAATTCATCCCGTCAGCCTTTGCAAGGGAAAACAACATCGGGGGCGACGACTAAACAAGTTTTAGTCGCCAACATGCCATTTGTATAGTCTAGTATTCATACGAGGCATCTATGCACGAATGTTCATTTTTTACATCCGTAGCTTAGCTACTCGTGGCGTATTCATCGCATAAAGACTATTCAGCGTCGACGTCGCCTTCCCGACTGAAAACGGATTTGCTTTTTGGCTAAAGTGAAGCCAAAGGAAGTGCGACAATTTCGCATTATCTTTAATCGAGCAAATAGTTGCAATAGCGGAGGGAGAGTCTCGGACCGAGCGGAATCCTTGCCAAAGTCGGAAAAATCTTTGAAGGCGTTATCGTCGGAGTCAGCCTCAGTTGCGTCCAATTTTGCGAGTAAAAGAGCATTTTTCTCTCTCTATTCGCTGCAGCTGGAATTTGCGGGCAATTGGTGGAATGCCACCGCAAATAAATCCGGAATCCCTTTGCAAACTCTATTGACCGCACTGCCATTGATTTTTTCTGTGAACTGTTACTACTTTTGCGGGTTGAACCGTTTAACCATACGTTTGGATAAAACTATTTTAGTTACGTACGGTAATTGTGGGTACATTTTGGTGTTGAAACTAGATAAATTAATTATTGTCTTCCTACCTATTTTATACGCACGACTGACTATCTTTGATAATCAAACAAATTAAGTATTTGGCGGCGAAAATATTTCATTAGATGTAATTGACCGATAGATAAATGTATTGACGTTTGACGTCTGGAATTACGCATTGAAAGTTGAAACAATTATCCATTACGGAGGTGTCTCTACATTTATTATACCATTAAGGTGGCAAAAAGGCTTACGGCCTGCCTGATGGTAAGCAGTCACCGCAGCCTATGGATGTTTACAATACGACGCTTACGCACAAAACTCCTCTGCCACACTAACTCTCCGCACCTGCAAAATGACACCATACAAACAATTAACGAAAGTGTAACTTTATTTATTCATGGCATCATCTCATTATTTGCTGCGTTTAGTGTTTCGCTAATTGAAATCAATTTAAAATTCACGCTATTAGTGCCGTACGCATAGATGTGTCTATTCATAGTGCTCGTTCTGACTGTAACCAGAAGATAGATGTAAGCACATGAAATCGCGAATTCCACTAGTTTTTATTGCCTGCGGGGGTTACTGATGCAGTTAGGCTATTTGGCACATGCCCATCGTTATTAGTACTGATTTAATGTCCTACTGCATAATTTGGAAATTGCACAGTTGTACGAATACGTATACAATCTTATTAGTTACTTATTTGAAGAGGAAAAATACGCACTGTAGATACATAATTGTAATAAAATATTATAATCAGTTTTACCCAGTTGCTTTCACCATGTGCATGGGTCGTGACGGTATTCTTCCACTCACACTACGTCAGGGAGGAAGGATATCAACTTGCCTTTATCGACAACACATAAAACGTAACAAAAGAACCATAAAGCTTGCCATGGCAAAAGCTGGTGTAGGATACCCCATACCTTATGCCATTAAGCCACCATATCACAATGAAACATAAGACATGCAACTCGCAGCGATCTGTGAAGATGCCAGATATAATTTAAACGTAAATAATTTGTGAACGATTCCATTACAAAAGGATTTAAAGGTTTTAAATTGATATTTTTGTGTATATTAAATCGGCTAAGACGTGTAGATTGCACAGTATAGGATTATATTCTCATTGATTGTAGAGTTTATTTTGCGCACTTGTAAGGTAACTTCTTCGTACTAAAACCATAATACGAAGTTATAAATGCACTAAGTTCTATGGGTTTTGTATGAAACTTTTACTTATCTAAGTACAATTTAAAGTAAATTGTCTATTACTTGAGTTATCAGGTTATTGAAGTGAATCTTAATTCAAATAAACTACCTGATTTATATATTGTAAAATAAGAAGGATTATAATAATATGCACCCACACGACTCACACGACAGTATTTTTTGGTAAAATAAATCTGTTAGTTTTATTCGATAAACTTCAAAATATGTAAGTAAACTATATAAATCAACTGTAAACCGTGGGCGCTACACTGAAATTAGTGCACACTTGTCAAAGTATGACGAAATGATCAAAATAGCGATTTCTATTGCTAAACAATTTGTTTGCTTTATCGTCGCAATTAAATTAATCGTGATTAACGGTAATCTGTGGATATCCCGCTCGTCTATTTGTCCCATACTCTAACTCCGAAAATCCAGATTCGAATGAGTCGTACGATAATGAACGGTGTCTCAAAAGTATTTCATAATAGGTTTGTTATTATATCTTTAATAGGTAATTTAATTATCGCTGGCCCGAAAATGCAGCAATGCAATAGTGCCGTAGAGGTGACTAGAGGGGGCGGGAGGGCCGGGTCCATCCTAAAAAGTCCGGTGCGCAACTGCCTAACTACTGATAACTGGGCGTCGCGAGCCTTTTTACCGCGCACGTGCAAGGTGTGGAATGAGCCCGAAGATTTCCCTTTGCACTACAATATGGGGTTCTTCAAAAGGCATGTCTAAAGGTACTTTAAAGGCCGGCACCGCATCCGCTCCCATTATGTTGCAGATATCCTGGATGGCGGTGACCACATTCCATCAGGTGGACGGTCCGTCCGTATGTATCCCTAGCCAAAAAAACGTGAATATGGTTTTATACAGCCAAAACGACAAAAATTTCAAACAAGCTAAGCTTATTTTTTGGATAACAACTTCGAGCTTAACCCTTTCGCTCATTACTTTTACTACCTATCACTCACTTTTCAGAAAGCAAAAAGGCAACACTGTTTTTCATTACTTACGAGTACCTATACAAAACTCATTCAATGCCATCTGTGTCACCGCATTCGACGCTTTTTCATTGTGCTTCATTTCATTTTATGCTTTGCTGTTTTAATACTTTTGCATCTAAAATGATAGGGCGCCTGATATTGTCATCTACGTCCGCAGCAACGTCTATCCTGCCCTTTAGAAAGAGTTGGTCGTTGGTGTCACACAAGCATTTAAATTGCCAAAAGGTCAACAATTTCTAGCATTAATTGGTAGCTTCAGTTTACCTATAAGTTTGTATGTATGTAATGTATGTATGAAAACTCTTTATTACAACAACATAGTAGATTTCAAAAGAAAACACTTATTTATATTATATTTAATTTGTAGACATCCCCCGCCTCTGGCCTATTCATTCGTTCTCTCCCAAACTAAAACCCATTTAGTAAAATTCGTTAATGAAAAGTATAATTTACCTGTGAAATATTATTCTGTTTCCACTTAAAGTTAACCGAAATATTTCACCATCCAATTTCAAAATGTAAATTAAGACCGTAAAATAGTGCACCCGCGTATTAAAATTATAAATGCAACGTGATTCGAATTTTGGGATGCATATTTAAAGTTGGTGTAATATTGTTTAAAACTCGTGGGCCCGGCGCGACTTCGTTCGGATGGCGTTCTGCCCCTACTCTACTCTGTCCTACCTATTTACTGCAATTATCCCTTTTGCTCTACATAATCCTAATCGTATCCTTACAAATTAGGCGTCTCTTACACAACACATATTCTTCTTCTTTCTTGACATCTTAGACAACTAAATCATTTTTGTTATTTTTTGGAGTTAGTGCCAGCAATGAAAATTATTTAAATAAAGAAAAGCGACCTTTACATTTGTTGTGCCATGGATGTAGACATGCCTGTTTAGTTCATTTGGCGCTGATGTGAGTTGCTCTAGCGTCGCATGGGTATTCTCGGCTTTTCCTTAAAATACGTATAAACCTTCCGGAAGAAATTCTCTAAATGATAATGGAAACTGGCTCAAAATCCGTTGCGTGGTTTGGTGTAGGCCGGAAATACATACATACAGATGCGGAATTAACTTTAATATGTAAGGATTTTATATGACGACAGAAAATCAGGTCAGGTCAGGTGTTCATTCGAGTTCGGTGCATTGAAACCTATTCGAGCTTGGTCAGAATATACATGATTAAATGCTGCCGTCAATTCTAAACACGGAGGCTGGAAATATGAATATTTATGGTATTATATTTAGCATTTACCTAGTTGCGGCTCAAACTGAATATTCATGTGTCCTAACGTACACCCCTGAAGCGTTTTAATGCACCGAAACGCTGTTCAGAAGTTAAGAAGAAAGTCGCTCAGGTCGATAGCTTATAGCTTATAGATTATAGCTTTTTACCAAAATTCGTATAGATAAATAAAACCTACCCCCATTTCGTAACCCAATTACATATACAAAGCCCCTAACCCTAGCTCCAGCCAGCAAATTAAAATGCGAGCCGAACACACAAACAAAGCAATCCAATTCTGGAAAATAACAATAGCTAGCGATATTATGTTTTCACAATAAAATATATTTATTATTTACAGTCCAGGAAAGTCTTTGTTAGTTCGTGTTAATTAAAATGAATAAACCGAATAAGTACAATTATTTACCTTAGTTTGACCGAAACCGCATTAAAATCCAATCTGCAGACAATCTGTAGAGTGAAACTTCGTAGCTTGATTTATATTTTTATGTAGCTTTTATTATTACAGCGCTAATAAGAATAAAATTAATGAGACATACAAAAGTTGTTGAAATGATTTAAAACGTCGGTTTTGTTAGCAAAAGAAGAAGTAGGGGAATCCTGAGTTCACTCCGTTTAATCTATGTAAAATGTTTTCCAACAGACCAGACTGCGGTCTAGTTGTTAAGCTTTCTATATTACACATCTAACACAATAATATAAATATTTTATGTTATTTTTGGAGTTGGTGCCAGCAAAGAAAGCTTACCTATGCTTGTTTTGTTATTATTTGTGTATTTGCTCGCCGGGCGTGCAAATGGGCTTAGTGTTTAAGTCAAATAATTATAAATTTAAATCTTTTTGAGAGCCTTTTTACTTCCGTAGATTCGATAGTAGGTGATTTTTGTTACATTTTTTAGACAACTCTTATAACTGGCCTTATTTTACAGCATTCGTACTATTCTTGAAATTATCCACTTTGCTTTACTGATGTTTCTGTATTTATCTTACACGTTGCGTAATATATATATTTAAACATAATAATACAGTTGCTTTGGGGTGGAGACCGGTGAACTGTAGCACAGGTTTCCCTTGTTCAGGCACCAGTCCCCACAAATATGTATACGTAGCCAACATATTATGATGACATAATAATGAACCTAGTTGCATACTAAATTATGTATACGTTATTGTGGAGAAATGAATAGATTATTTTTTATGTATCTACTATATAGTAGATCAAATTGGACATTTCACCTCCTGGATATTATATAATAGATCAAATTGGACATTTCACCTCAAATTTTCTGTTAATAGTATAAGAGCAAATTGAAAAATACAGTTCAATACTGTATGTTACCGATATTGGGGACGGGCTTTTTGCGGCAGAGTGCATTTTCCGACCGACAGCTTCGACGCCCGCCAACTTTGCCGCCGGATTTTTTCAGTCAATGCCTAGCTTCACATGCGTTCTATGCTCGTAAAGCCGACTGTTTCGCGTTTTAACGGCCCCTCTCTCCCCTCTTATTTTATGGTGGTCTTAATTTGGTGAAAAGCGGCTGTAAAATGTCTATTTTATTTCACACTTCCACTTTTATAGAACAACGGCGCGACGTGATGGTCGAATTTAGATTTATCGCGCGTATTTAAAGCCGCTCTTAGTTGTGGACAGCTATTCTGTTACTTTTTAATTTCGCTTTAATTGTCGTCGGTCGCTAATGATGGCTTTTGAAAAGGTTTTGGCGCGGCGATGGAAGTAGGCCATCACACGCGGGCATATTCGCATCGGCGCATCAACTTAGTTGGGTATGCACGTATGTGTGCATGTGTTTGTTTATTTCTGATGTTTTTTACAGTTCTGACTACACCGGGCACTCCCTGGCGATTACCTATCGCTGCGTTCGAGTGCTACGACAATAGCTCTGTCTCATTTTCTTGTAGGGACTTGAGGATAAATCAAAACGCGGTCAGTGTTTAGACACGGAATGTGGAAATAGTTATCGGCTCTGCAGAATTATTTCACTATACATATAGCTTGTTTACCAAAACTACTTAATGCCTGGTTGGCGATAACAACAAAATTTTTAAATTTGATTATTGGTCCCTGCCCTACAGAATAGAGTTAATGTTTCCACAGCCGTGTAGTCGCCATGTCGTTGACAGAAAGACCTATTTTTAGGCGCTACTCAGCCGAGGATAGGTCCGTCTCTTATTTCCATACCTCCGTATTAATAGACAAAAGTTCTCCCAAGGAGCACTTCACTCGCCGTCGAAATGTCAACAGCGCTGTTGCTAACTTCAGTTTGCTCGACACGTGGCGGACTTGAATCGTGATATCTACCTACATACTTCAGACATCTGTATTACCAACACCGACGTAGCAACGCGTACAATCTGAATGAAAAACGTATTTATTAACATGCCACCACCGTGCACGCGATGGCTTGCCATGAGGTATACGTTGTCACCTTTCAGAAGTAGAGTCAGTCTTATCAAAAGCTATTAATAGATCGTATGAAATCGATCGCCGCTAATGCAGTTCTCAGGAAAGTACGTTGCACCGTATAAATTAATAGTTGCGGGCAGTCGTCGAAGAGACGTTTGGCATTTACAATGTAGCCAGTAATTTTCACAGTACGGGAAATTGCATGTAAAGGCAGGGTGGCGCGGAGCGAGCGGGACGGCAGGCCGTGGGGGACGGACGACCACTTTGCCAATGAACTGATAGTTATCTTCAAATAACCCATAATCGTATAAGGCTAAAAGCGACACATCCATGTCGGGCCATTTGCATAGGACGAGGCCTTTTAGCCTTTAAGTAATAACGTTACCTGACTATATTGTGAATTGCATCGGAAATTCGATTCGCCGGCACTGCTACAACATATACTCGTCATCTACGCACGGCCGTGTGTCGATGAAAATCAGGAAAGTGCCACGCATCGGACATTTTTCAAATAAAATTCTCTTATATTTGCGTGAGTACAACCGGGATGTTGACGCCAAGATGAATATGGGTTCCGTACCTCAAAAGAAAAAAGGTAACTTTACAGGATTACCTTGTTCGTGTGTCCGTCCGTTTATCAAGACCCTTTTTCTAAGGCACGCGTGGAGGTATCAAGCTGAAATTAATATAAATACTCAGGTCTACAATCCTTTACAGCAGTGAAGAAATCAAACTTCAAACTTTTTTTTTATACCACTAAGGTGGCAAACAAGCTTGCGGCCTGCCTGATGGTAAGCAGTCACCGCAGACTATGGACGTTTGCAATACCAGGGGCATCACCCACGCGTTGCCGACCCCGTAAAAACCTTTTAACCCCTTTCTTGAAGAACTCCATGTTGTACTCACAAGGGAAAACCTCTCCAGGTAGTTCATTCCACAACCTTAGTGTGCGTGGGAGAAAGTTCCTTTGGAACCGCACAGTTCGCGACCAATTTGGCTCCAAGGTGTGAGGATGAACTCCCTGTCGATGGCGAGCGGGAACTTAAGGGAATCAAAAAATACTGCCGTTTATACTCCGTTTATGCCGTATTTTGACCCTCGCAAGAAAATCAAAACCTATACCCAGGATACTTTCCGTTGACCTAGAATCTGAAATTTAATGCAGTGCCGTGTAGCACAAGTAAAGGGAAAAATCCGAAACCTATAAACTGGTAGTTACATCATATAACTACAAATGGTCAACCAACTTAAAAAGTGTAGTTCTGGAGCACCACGTTGTATAGGTGCAAAAGCTAGATAATAACATCAGAGGACAGTAAATATTAACGTAAACTGTAGACTGTAAAATATACTGAAATCAGGGTAGGTTTTCAGGTTACAGAAAATATTTGCTTATTACTTACTAGGTGGCTAGTATAATTCTTGTCAGTTATAAGTACCTACGCCATGCATATTCTATGTTATTCATAGTAGTGTGAAGGCAGAAGTGAGGGTATGTATTGTGAGTGTGCGTGTATGAAATTGCTTTGCATAGGGTATATTGAATAGGGTATATCTGTGTTACTGAGATATGTAGTGTTTGTACCGTGTACCAATTTGTGATAGACGATAGTAAAGGGTGTTCCATCTGTGATAAACTGCATTAAATGGTAATAGAATTCAACACCAGCACATTTATATTCACTTGTTTTGTGTAAGTATCTACATAACAAGTATAGTAAAAAATATGAGGTATTTTCAAGAGAAGCTACTAATCTAAATTTGAGTAGTTTGTTAGTAAAGAGAGGTTGTTTTAAGAGAGGTAGGGCATAGCGAGGTATCTCGTTCGAATTGGAGCCGCCCGACTGGGGAAGTACCTCTACCTTACAGAATATCGCAGCTAAATATTACTCTTTTAAATAGTATTGTGTTTCTGCCGGTGAGTAAGGTTTCCAGTGCTCCATGGGGTCGATTTGGGGAACCGTGGCTTTTTGCTGCCAGAGCAACGTGTTATAGAGGTGGGCAACGGATTGGCGATACTCTTGGTATTGCTAATGTCTATAGGCAGTGGTGACTACTTTGCACCAGGTGGCCCGCTTGCCTGTTTGCCAACCGTATGTAATAAAAAAAAAGAAAAAAAAAAGAAAAAAAAAGGTGGATGTCAAAGATTATATTCTCTATTTTAGTAGGAAAGGAAATGAAACAGTGTCGAATGCTTATGCTAGATACTAAAATATTACCACCATTCTTTTGCAAGTTTGTGAGTTATGCTCAATTAAATTTAGTACCGCGTCTTTGCTTTCAAAGCCAAATTGGTTTTCTTTTTCTTTGCAAATAATATTTAGGACGTTTGTACAAAACTATCTCTAAAATCTTTCAACAATTATGAAAGCAATGACATCGGCCTGTAGTTCGATAGTTCTATCTCTGCCTTTGTATACAGGATACACTCCTGAGCGCTTGAGGGCGTCAGGGAATACTCCAGTTTCAAGGCTAGTGTGACAAATTGTACGTATTATACTCTGCCAAGTACGCAATATATTGTTTGAGAAAGCATACTCTAAGCTAGGCGTACTCTAAGGTAAGCTCTAATAATGCTTACAATTTCGCCAACATCTACTAGAAAGAACCAGAAAGACGTGATTATGATGATGATAAAGATTAGAAAGGACGCTACGTTTCCGTAGAGCTTTTTTGATAAAAAAACGACTTAGTTTATTTAAATTTTTGGCAAGCTAAGACATTAAATTTTTGGACATGGCATTGATATTATATTTACCTACATCTAGACATTTCAATTGTTATTAACTAAAAATTGTTTAAATTATATTTTAATTATTTGACATTGCACTTACAACGTTGACATTCTAATGTAATAAATAAATTAGTTACATGGACTACTTCGTCTACAATAAATGAATTTTAATTCAATTCTAAAGTGATTCAACTGCTGTTCATTGCACATTAACGTCGACATTATATACATCTTCACATTTGTGACTACGTAACAGGTACGGCTACAAAATGCTAAGGCCAAGGCAAGAAGTCACGACATGAGCCGAGCGTCTCCGGCTCTCCCGCCGTCGACGTCCGGCGCGATAATCGCCTCCCGGAGGAAACACTCCAGGATGCGTCAGTAAATTGATCCCTTCTACGTGCTAGAGCCCCAACAGACAAATAGGGCTATCAACATCAACAGACACAATGTACGCCCACCGAGCCACAATTAAAGGACTACTTAAGCTAATTCCTGGGAAATTCTCCGTGGAGCACTCCCTTAATTGGTCAATTAGCATCTTTTATGATTTAGGAATGGACTCGCGGCGGATCATTTATTCATTAACGGCCAGAGAGCGATGTTTTTATGGAACTTTTCAATTCGTAATCTTATTATTTGATAACGGTGACGGTGGATGTAGAAGTTGGTTGCCCATATTGCAGTAGATACAAACGCTTCGCTTACTGAATTTGTAAGACCACCAAATTTACTTATCGAAAATTCACTTTTAATGCAGTATTGTTAAGGCTTAAAATTCAATCTTATTTAATAGGCCATCAGATACGCACTGACAGATATTGCGCAACGTAGGGAGGCAGGTGTCGATTTCAGCCATTTCTCAATATTTTTTCGATTGAAATTGGATAAGGAATCCAATTCTAATCTATAGGTCGACAACTTAACTGGTATATCGCCTGCGCGGTGGTGGGGGCAGAGTGGGTGACGTCATGTGACTTTTCGGGGTTGAGCGCGGGGGCGCGGGGCAGAGAGTTGAAGTAAGTAACGTTTCTCAGCGGACTCCGCACGGTTAGTTATTTTGTTACGAACGCTCGGAACAACACACACGAGGTTAATTTGCCTAAGTTAAATCCTGAGATGGAGGCTCGAAAATGTTCGCTAAAAAATTAGTCTTAAAATGTTCCTAGATACAAGATCCCTTTCATTCACAAGCACATTATCACGTCGCAATTGTGCTGTCCGCCCACCCGTAAGGTTTCCAAAAGGATTCAATGAGCACGTCTCTCTCTAGCAAGATGGACCGACGACCTGGTCGCTGGTACCTGGACGAAAGGTCGCGGGTATCAGCTAGATGCGCACGGCACATGGCTGGCTTTTGTGGAGATCTCTGGGGGAGGCTCAGCAGTGAAGTATCTCAATTCAATAAAAAAATTTGGTTAAGTCACTTTATGTTACAGACATACACACAAAAAATTAAAATCGAGGTTTAGTTTTACAATTTGCATCGGCAAACATTAGGTTTCTCGTCTTGGGATATAATATTTATTTATTTATTAAAACTTTATGCACTAAAGGTACATTGGTGGACTTAAAGCTAAAGTAACCTTATCTACCAGTCAACCGTGGACAAAAAATGAACGAATACTGTAGACGGTGCGGGATAAACAATAAGATAAGGTGAAGGAAGAGATACTTTTCATAAATAATTAAATGCTAAATTCTTCTAATTCTGCTAATATCTTGGAACAATATCGGGCATAATCTCGTGTGCATCTTTTTCCGAGGAACGTCATCTAGTGACGTTGCGCGGAAGAAAATGCTCACCGCCCCTTGCCCCTTGCCCCGCACCCACGCATTCAACACCGAAAAATTACCCTCTCAGGCTTCCACCTATCTCACTTTCCGCAGGCGATATACCAGTTAAGTTGTCGGTCGACCTATAACCATACAGAGGATGGCTGCAGAATTAAACTAAAAGTGATGTATTTGTACTAACAAAAAATCACAGAAACAATAGTTATGCTGATATTTACTATTTTTATACAAATATATTTAGGTAGAATACATTTTTTATTTGTTACCTATCAAAACGTAAACGTTAAAAAATCACCCTTATGCTATGAGTAATACATTCCACTTTGATCTATTAGTGCAAAACTGATTTGCATTTCTAAACTAGATCGGCTCAATTCGTGGAATTGATCCACCTAACTAAAGCGGAATTTTCGGCCAACGGCGTGGGGCGTAAACTGCACGACTGCATAAACACCCGGAGGCATTGAATGGCCTTGGCAAATATTCGGGGCCGTGCATGCGACCACTCATGCGGAATTGGACGCAATCTTGTTATTGAATTGGGCGATGCGGTGCGATATCACCGGCCTGCCGTATTGACTATGCCGGCGAGAGAGGCCCCTCTTTGGCTTTCCAATTATTTCTATTTCTATTTTCTTAGAGTAGAAAACACAGCGAAGGTCAGATTCCATTTCGTAATAATCGTAATTATGATTCATCTATGACCTTTGCAGGTATTCAATTTGCAGAAGCCGGTAGCTTTTATAGGCACTAAGAAGAGTAATTAATTAAAAGAAAAGTTTCGAGCTTCTTGAATGAAAGTAAGTAGCTGTGTATCCTTTTTTTTTTTGCTCTTTAAACCTTCCGGGTCTCGGTAGCGACATGTTTTAAATGGAACTTTTTTACCCCGAAGTTTCGATAACTTTACGATGATGGGGAAATTTTAAGTAGTGGCATCGTAGCAAGCAAAAGTGGGAGTTCTGAGTTAAGAGTGGTTTCAAAGCGGCATGATCTATGGGTATATGGAAGCCCTGGCGCACCTCCCCGGATCGGGCTGGTAAGGTTGGAGGAGGGTTGCGCAAATAACCCGTGGGTTTCGGCTGCGACTGTCTTTATTTCTACAAAACCAACTCGATGGTCTGGTTCTGATGGCCCGTCGGCGAGTCTTCCCCACTCTTTTCCCGACACACATTTTTTATTCTATTAGTTATAGTTATAGAGCGGCCCTCGTCTAGTGGCAACGTGCTTTCGAAACTGATAACATGCAATGTCCGGGAACTAGGTGGGTGTACTTTGAGACTAGTAGAACTTCATTTAACTTAGATGACGCTTCAAGTTAGATGTGCCTCCTAACACAGTTAGCGAAGCGAAGCGAGGTTCCCCGTTTCCATAGGTCGTCCGCTGGGAACCCGGAGACTGGCTGAACAGTTCAGGGTGCCTTGACTGTATTTATTTATTAGTTATAGTTAGACTGAATCTGTTTATGCCAATTTGTCAGTGTACCTAACTCAAACCATTTCGGGCAAACTAGAAACAATTAACTTAAGAATAATATCTAGATGTACCTATGTATTATCTACTTTTCTGAGGCAAACATCCGAAGTTTCAAATCATTATTCATAAGTGTTTCGTCTTTCATATGACCTTTACGAATGGTGACCTACAAGTGACTGTCGGCCTATATTTCTGTTATCAGTGTTTACATTTGCTAAGTAATAGTTCAATGTGATTTCTGTGAAACGAATTTAATACGACTATTGAATAGTTGTTATTATTTTTTTTAAACATTTAAAATAAACAAATAAATAAATAAACATGCTTGGACATTCACACAGCGCCATCTAACCACAAAGTTTGCTTAATTTGGTTATTGAATTGAAAAAAAAAAATTGTTTTAATATCGTTTAAACCAGCTTTATTGGAAAGATAATGAAATGTCATTATGTATGAATATGATTTCGGCCATGTGGCAAACGGGCAAACAGCCCACGGACACTTTGTAAGTTGGTTGACTATTTTTTATGATGTAACTACAAATTTACTGGTTTTGGATATTTCCTTTACTTAAATTTTTTTTTATGACCGAGACAATCTATTACTCACAATTTTTTTAAAGGAGTTATATCATTATTTCGAATACCGATGGCTCACGCATCGGTCAGGATTTTGACAGTTTGTTCACATACTATAGTCTGGACAGTGTAATCATTGATAGGTACATTTCACGCTGTCCTCTGTATAGGCTGTCTATACATGTTGACTCAAATGAGGCTTTGACAGTTTCCGCGAAACCGAACCACAAAGGACGTACACTAAGTCTCCCCTTGTGCATCTCACTTCTAACATACTCTTCAAACTGTCAAACTTCAAATGCCCTACGCGTGTAAACATAAATGCTAATAATGCAAAATCAATCATTATTTGCGATCTTAACTGTGCGGTTTGTAAATGTGTGTTTTGACCAGTTATAGATTTCAGTGTCGTATTTTACGGCGCGATTAACAGCGGTCCGGACTTTACTGTTGTACTATTGTTTAGTGAATTTTTTATCGCTCTTGGAGTGGTTTGGCACTGCCTCAATACTTGGGAGCTTGTTAATAAACGCGTTGAACGCGGCCATCTCCGCCAGGGCCTTGTTTCAAAATTATATTTGTGGCTATGCACGTTTGCCTAAGGAGGTATTAATTTATTCAAGAACTGGGCAGGATATCCCACGTGGTGGTAGTGACGATGCGACCTCGGAATGTAGGCCGGTACTTATCAAAATGTTCAGAGAACACGCAAGAGGGGCCACACTTCGAATTCCATCGCATGACAAGGCGACGCGACGCGACGGTTAAGTCAAACTATAAATAACGCTACTATTCTATTAAAAGCGCATTCATTTTAAAAGAGAACTTGCTTTATACTATAATATCTAAGCTTAGGTATATATCGTTAATTTAAAGTTTAGTCAAACCAAGCGTTCAGCTAGCGGCCGTGACCGCGGTAGTGGTGACCGTCAGTTATGTATAGTGATCGCACGCGAGATAACTTTGCGGCAAACATATGTTTTATTACGTAGTAATAAAAATGTGAAGTCTGTTTGTTCTAGGAAATATAATCTCTTTGTACTAGTTAATAAATCTTGTTCTTCAAACTCACTTTCACTATCTTTCATTACCTATCGCCAAATTAAATAGGACTGACCCTGTAACGGCGGCACTGCTGTTGACAACAAAATGACATTTGAAAATGGTGTGACACTTAGTTCTAGTTTTGGCCACCGGGTCAGATAAGTTTGTGGCACTGTATAAACTTATTTTCGGAAGGTGCACATAGACTCGACTATTGAGTTTCTACACTATAATAAACTATAGTAACTTTATGGACTGGACGTACTACGCGTCCAGCGTAGGTCGCAGACCGCATTGGCTTTAATAGCAAGAACGCACGTGGACGCCGCGGAAACAGGGTGAACGCGTTGGTTGGACCGAAACTTAAAAACATTTCATAAATATCATTATTCCCTCCCAGCGCACTCTATTATTATGTGATTATCCTAAAAGTTGGAGTTCTGATTATGCTTACGCGGAATTGGACCCTACCAAACCTCATCATCATCTCGGCGTCATGTCCTAGTGTCACGGTAGTGCTCCCGCGCGGCACGTGAGGCCCCGGGGTCAGCCTGGACTCTACTAAACCTATGTAACGGAATCAGCAAATTAAAATAATTACATGTGGTTTTTAAAGAATAAGAATCTACTTACTTTAAGTTCAGTTGTCCACGCAGAAGAAGCCGCGGGCACCAGCTAGTAGGCACATATTAAAAGTAAACACGGCCTATTATATTTTTCATATTACTTCGGAAAATGGAAAGCATAAACTTTGACTATTAAAATGATCAAAGATGAAGCAGACAATAGGATCAAAATATATTTACGAAGCTTGTTACAGATACTTTGGCGGAGATACAAAATCTTATAGAAAGTTTATTTTACCGAAAAATTCATAATAATAATTGTCTACCTACGTAATTTATTTTTGGCTGTCAGGAAAAGATCGTAATACTACTTTTAATAGGGTGCAATGTATTTTTTAATGGGTTGACGTAGACCTATGGTTTCTATAAATATTTTGAATTTAAGAATTCTATGACAACGATCCTATTCTCATAGTTCATCTGGGGTCTATTTTTGACTTGAAAAATTCAATATTTTTAAATTACATTGGTCATGCCGAAAGCGGATAGTTCAAAAATAGGAAAAATCAGCGTAATGTATAAAAATATTGAATTTAATTCATTATTCAGGCCGAAAATCAAAATTGAAAACAAAGTTCAAAAATGGGCCTCTGATCCTATTTCCACATAGACGAAAGTTCAATACGTATAAAATACCTAACTGTACTCGGTCGTCAGTGTAAACTATGGCGTTAAATATATTAAATGAACTGAGCACATAGCAGTTCTGTCCATCCCTCGTATTGCCAAACGCAGCATATTTCAAAGACGTTCAAAGTTTACCAAATTCTTTATCAGGCTTGTTGGCGTGACTTGGTTCTTATATCAGCGCACGCCTATTTGTTTGTTGAAAAAATAATCGATTGCTGATTTAGGTGGGTAGGTTACTAAGGCACCTATACAATATTCAAGGATATTAAGCATTTAAAAGTAGAGCATAAGCTTAAACCTGTCTTTAAAAACACTAATTGTCTATACCTTGATCTCAAAATAATACTAGGCGATCGCGTAAATTTTTGAAATGTTTTGTGTTCGAACTGAAGGTTAGAGGCAGAGTTGTGTTCTTATTTTCTAATACACAAAAAGCCGGAATACCTATTGGACACCACGCATGAACGCTGTTCGTCCGCTGCCTCGAGCGAGTGTGACGTCATGTTGGGCTCAAACGAGATTATGTTGCCGTTTCCAACTAGCCGGTCATTTTTGCTTTGAAGCTTACAGCCTAAAAATCAACTTTAAAAAAAATATGAAATCAAAGGCAGGGTTCAATTACAGCTTGTAATAAACTTTGTTTGATCCACGTATTTCGCATTAATGAATTCACACTCTGGTCCAAAAGGGTATGGCAATCAAAAAAGATATTTAGTGTAGGTTCTTAAATAAACCTATTTCATGAAATTTATGCCCTGTATGAAAATAATTGCCTTTTTTACAAACATAGCGCCGCAAACATCGCCGCTCGTAACTTCCACACTTTATTAACATTTTTTTTTTGTTTTGCATGTATTATTTCTGAAAAGGTTTACATATATAGGGTCAGATATCGGACAATACTTTCTGACACGGGATTTACGGATCTGACATGGGCTTTTGTCTGTTACTGCGTTGGTTAGGGGAATTACTTTGAAGTGAAAATAAGGTGTAAATTTGAAGAAATTGCCTCTCAAGCAATAATAAAAAACCTTCATCGGAGCAGCATCAGGCGCGTATAAAACGCTGAATTTACAGAATTATCTCTCTTTATGCGTAGTCTTTTCCCGATTCAATCGAGATCGGCCTTGTGCTACCTGCATTTTCGACAGAATTCAGATTATGATTGACTGACTACCTTCCACCCGCGATACGATTGCGGGGTCAGGGATAAAAGTGTTTCCTTTGAACTATGACATGGGATCGTTCAAGAGGTATATTAGAGGTCTCTTTAGATTCAGGCAACGCATTGGTAGCGCAGGAGCGTGATGCTGATTTCCATCAGGTGGCCCTCTTGCCTGTTTGTCTGCCGTATAACATAAACAGTCAAGTTTCACCTGTGCGAGTTTTACATTGTTCTGCAATATCGTTTGTACGCAATAGAACATACAAAGCTATGCACTATTGTTTGGCACTTGACGATCCGATGATATATTCCTATTTTCAGAGCGGAATATCCTGGAAATCTGTTAGCAGACCAAGCGCCAGTGCAGTTGGATGGACATGGCATGTAGGCAATTTCCCTTTGAGCCCGGCATTTGGGCGCACTGGCATTTGTCGATCATAAAGTGCGCTTCAGAACTCGTAGTTTCCTCCTGCATTTGAGCGTTGAGTGACGACGCGCCAGTAGTTTTTCAGCCTGCCAGCGCAAAGAACCTTTGTATTCTAAATTCTCTATTTTCAAGAGGCGGGCTCGTACGGTTTATTGAATTACCTGACTATTTCACTTAGCTGCTTTAAAAACTCAGCTATCTGCAATATCTGACTGTACCAAGACACTGCGACAGAGATCGAGTTCTGTGTTAAGTTTGTCAAGACTCTTCGCTGTTTTTATTTGGAAGCGCTTCAAGTGCGTTATAACTCCCTGAGAGGAAAGTCCCGGAGAATAGTTGCCTAAGAAAACTCGATAAAGGTTCTTGTGTTTCAAAGATATGATATTTCAAAGGGAAGATTTCAATCTTTAACGTGAAGAATGGCTGCAGGGAAATTTTAATCTACCTATCATTTATCGACGATCTAAGTGGTTCAGTTGATTTACATTGGTCTGCCACGCAGAGGTTCCCGGGTTCGATTCCCGGCCGAGCAGAAATTGAAATGATGAATTATAATTTCTGTTACGGGTGTGGGTGTAGCATGTATAATAAGCATGTATTTAAAAAAAATATATAAGTAAGTAGTTTATCAGTTATCTAGCACCCATAACACAATTGCTTTGGGAATTTGCAAGCAAGCATATAACATATTTAAGTTAGCTTGACTTAGTTTACTCACGTCACGTAGTCACGTACGAGGCATGCGAGCTAAAATTGAGCGTACAAGGTGCGCGGCAGTCTGAAGTCGGTCGATGCGGCGCTCCGAGAGAAGAGTTCTCTCAGCTTTATACGTTAGCTTGAATTGGATTTATGGTGGTTGAATAAGAATGTAGTAACAACAAATTATGCGGTAAGATCTGTTTGGAATGGACACTATTTCAAATATTCAGGGTTAAATAATTAAAAAGTTATTGGTACGTAACAAATCAATAACAAACTAATTCGAACTTTCCTCCGTATCACAAGGTGGGTTGTCGTGGTAGGAACTATGAGGAACAGCTGATTGTTTTGTACTTATATAGGAGGTTATTGGAACAACTTCTTGGCTTTCAATAACATAGGTTTAGTAGTTTAAGAAATATTATAGAATACTTAGGGTTTTCCGATATCTGTCGATCTCCTCAGTTCCGACAAAGCCGCAAGCAAAACCTGCGCTATAAAATGTTAATGCTGTAATCTGGGAACCAGGAAAAGTGAAGATAACGTAACTATTAAGTACCTAGATATGATAACTAACTACGCAGCAGAGTATTTACGTCTGTACGTTGTTGCTACGTACGAACCACAAAAGAATTTAATTATTAACCGGTAGTCTGTTATATGCATCATCACAAAAGGCGAAAATATTTTGGTGACTCAATTAACGTGCAGGACAATAGCTCATTGTATATTTTCCCCGTTTCGGGAACCATAACGAGAATTTTCCAGAAGCTACCCGCGTCGGAAGTAGATGCAGACGCATTGTGATACTAAAATAGTTGGCCAAAAGCGCAATCCGGTTAAAAATGGCGAGACAGTTCGCTTATTTAACTTTTAAATGGAATTAATATTTTTTAAGTACGCAGACGGAGCTCATTGGCGGATAAAGGATAAAAGAAGATATTACAGGAATAGGGATATATACTCATGTTATTAATTCGAAATTATATTTGTCCGTTTGTTTCTCAAGCACGAAAACGTAGTTTGAGGCAAAAACATTTTAAGAGGTATTTATTACACTATACAACATGACGCAACACCATAAATACAAACAACAAACAAGAAATATATAATACGGCACCAACTAAACCTAAAACAAATGAAAAGCGAAACAAAGAAATATGAAGTGCTCTAAAGGGCAAGGGGCGTTGTAGCAAGGGGCCAGCGTAAAATAAGCTTCCTCGACATGAGTTGTCGTCGGTGAGACGGGTCATGCGGCAGTGGATTTTATTTTTGGTAAGCATTTGCCTCAGACTTACATTGTTTAAAGTATCCAGTTAAACATATTTTGTTAATTTCAAAACCAGCATACTGTATTGTAAGACAACTTTATTTTCCGCCACGAGCCACGGCCTTACATAATACAATTTTACACATAAAAGAGATCGCCATACAAGCCGTAGCGATGACTCAGAGCAAAGCAAAGACTCGTGCAGCGAGTCGAGTATTGACAGTTTTCACCGGTTCAATACACGAGTTCTATTGCACCGTTTGAGAAGGAAACATGGACACTTGCGAATAGTGGTCAATTCAGTCCACATTTCCCTCAGCCCGCCGGCTGAAATGACTACTATCGACTATGTTAATATTGACAGGCTTCCTGGAGTTCACAACGCAATTTTCGACGATCAAAAGTAAATTGTAAACAATTGTCGGAACACTTGGGTACACTTGTGGTGTCATTTTTGGTTCGTTGTTACTATGAAAACACGGAATGTGTGTTGTTTGGGAGATTGTTTGTAGAACTAAAATGTGAGGCGCGTACCTCTTCTGACTCATTCAGGTAATGCTTTTGCATAACTAGACCGTTTCTCGAGTGGTAGGAATATATACTACCTAGGTAGATAATATTAAAAGATGCTTGTATCGTTGTTGGAATTGTAATATCATGTAAGTAGGTAACTAAATTACACTATATGCCGTTCAGCACTTTGTCAATCGTACATGTTCTGGGGTGGGGGAAACCACGTGTGCTTTGTAACCAAAATTAAAATAATAATAAACGTCATTACACTGCGAGGCGGTTTAAAATATTACGGGCGGCGTATTTCTAACAAAAATAACACTTTAAAGCTAAATGTATCGGAAACGGAAAACTTTGAGCACAAAGTTTTACTTTGAAATCAAAGGACCTATAAAACGACATCCCACAGAATGAACTACACGCGAAAAGAATGTCATCCCCCGCTTTACATATAGGGGATATAAGGGTACTTTTAAAATATTTTATTCTGCAACGGCGTGATTAATATTACAACTATATCAAATTTTACCAATTTATTTAAATTTTAATAGTTTTTGAGATAACCGCAGACGGACAGACAGACGGTTGACTACGGAACCCTAAAAAGTGCTCAAAATGCTTTTCGCGGTTAGTCTCTTTCCGACTAGGAACAACTGAGAATTTTGTTACGGAACCTCGCTACGAACGTATGTGAACTTTTTCCCATTCGGGGATCGGAAATATTTGCACATGAAACAACCCGCTCAGGCCGTTCAAGGCTATGTTTTTTTAATTTCCAGCGCGTGGCGTAGCGTCCGTTGGCGCGTTCAGGCCGTAGTGGCTTATCTCCGCGCAGCATTGCCTAAAGCTAATGCGGCACAATGCGGGTTTTCGTGTGACGTACACCTTCCAAAGTGCGCATTTATGACCTAGAGGGCGACGCATGCGCATATGTCCGACATGTATGTGTTGACGACCTGGTTGAGTTGGTTGACATGCCAGTCGCCACGCAGAGGCGGGTTCGATTCCCGGCCGAGCAGAAATTGAAATGATTAATTTTAATTTCTGTTACGGGTCGGGGTGTAGTATGTATCAAAAAAAGTATATAAGTAGTTTATCAGTTCTCTAATACCCATAACACACATAAGCTTTGCTTACTTTGGGTCTAGATGGCGCTGTGGGAATTTGTCCAAGCATATTTATCATTTATCCTATCATCATCACCGCCCGTAACAGTCCACTGCAGGACTTAGGGCCTCTCCCACGAAAGGGGAGGTTATTGCCACAATCTCCACGCTTGGCAGGCGGGTTGGAGATTGCAGTGTTTAAATATAACAATGGAAAATGCTGCTGCCCATTATCCAGACTATGGAGACTCTTGATCTTTTGCCTCGAAAACATTAGTCGCCTCGTACGACATCCATGAGCGTAAGGGGTTGGTGCTATTCTACTCTACTCTACACCACACGGCCAATTTATTACGGCATTTATCCTATGTCCCAAGCGTATCTATTATGTCCTAGAACGTGGCGGTGGTAGGATGACAAGTGCCTGCCTAGTGTTAACTCAATTAGCATCCCTCAATGCTGGGAGCGAACGCAACGTGGCGCACTGCACGCCTAAGCGCATACTCTATACATAGTATGAAACAAAGACGCTACTCGCCGTCTATCCCATGTGTGTATCTATGGACGCTTACATCTTTTAAACTAGGCATCGGATTTTTGATGCGGTTTTCAACAATATATAGAGTGATTCAAGAGGATGGAGGAAGCAAGGAAAAAGGATAGGTAGGGGTAAAGTAGGTGTACGTGAACGAAGTCACGCCGGGTCCACCTGAGTAATTATATACGGTTTAAGAAACATTTATTTTCTCAGAAAGACTTACATAATTCCCTTACAGAAAAAGCACTAATTAAATAATATATCCGCCGATTGGCGTTACAAAGTAGTACGTGCGTAAAAATAGTACAGGGCAGACTTAAAGAAAGTGTTAGTATCACATTTTTCTTAAGTTGACAGATGCAACAAATTGTTATTATGGGTGCACGGAATAGTAGATGTTTATTACGGCCTATCACATATAAGAAAAGTGTATGAATATGGTCGAGCACTTGTTACTCGATTACGAATATAAATCCGTGGAGATGAGTTGCATGCACCGTTAGAGATGCATAAAAATAAAAATAAATACGGAATAAACGAGATTTACGAGGAAGGTGCACAGTTTTACTACGTTGGTATAACATACCAAGATTTTTATAAATATTTTAAAATTTTGGACATAAGTTTTACTACTTTGGTATTACATACCAAGTTTTTTATAAATATTTTAAAATTTTGGACATGACTGTTGAAATTTGAGGACGGCAAATCAAATTGCGACCGGCAATGTTTGCTGAAGTCCATGCAAATGCAATCTCAGCTAGAAGCTAGTACATAAACAGACAAGGCAGAGAAAACTAACCTATGGAGGTAAAGAAGGCGCCGTAAAGTTCTGGCAAGCGGCCAAAATGTGTTCACTAAGCAAGCACACTGTTTACAATCTCTCCTGGTTGCTTATAAAGGCTAATACAGTTTTACGATTCTGTGTTATGGAGTATATCTATAACACTAAGTATAGTTTGAATGTTTGTTAGCGACCTTGTGTAGGTACCTAACAGGAATAGGTCGGTAAATTGGTGTAAGAAAACTCCACGTCTAAAAATGACTCAATCGATGCAATAAAATTGACAGCCGTGCCGTTTCATTAAATAGGTTCGGAAAGGTCAAGTTCCTTGTAGAAGTAAGCTGTTTCACATTGCATTTGGATCTTCCCTATTTATGTACTATACCTACTAGCGATACATAGGTGGAGCCGTTGCTTAGTTTCAGAACGAAGCCGTTAACAAAATACTGTAAATGCGAGGGCGATGTAGAGGAAAGTAACCTAATTAAACGTTGCCAAGAGGAACGTAAACTACTTAAGTCCCTAAATTGACATTTTCGTTATTTGTCAGGAACATTTACAACGTAAACAGAGCCAGGGCCTCGCAGGACGGTAGGTAAAGTTTAAAGTAATTTTGTTGTATTAAAGTTTACTTAGAGATAAATGATTATTATTGGTGTTTCTTCCTTATACTTATCACAAAAAGGTAGTGCTACGATACCTACTTGAAAATGCCTAAACATAAATACCTATGACGAAAATATTTCCTCAAAGTTGAAGATAGAACAGGCTACAAGAGGCAAAAGATGACATGAATAAATATTTCGATATCAATATTCCAATGATGGACTTTCACAAGGAATACCCGTCGACGGGCATTGAGTCGGGCGCTGCGAACGCAGCACATGCATAGTGATTCCGGCATGGACTCTGCTTGGATGTAGTTGGTGAGAATTCTGGCTCGTACGGGAGAATTTCCGGCTAAAATCACCCGCATCACTGAACCGGAGATGTGAAGCGTTGGCCGCTCAAAAGGCACGTTAGGAACATAATTTGAATGGTTGATTGCCTTTTGGACGGGCCGCGCGGGCAGGTTGTATTTTAGAGGGAGTGAGTGTGACCGGAATGTGGTCGGAGGCACGCGATGCCGTCGCGGATTCAGCCCACGTCGCGGCTGCGATGCGATCGCCCGCGGATCGATGCCGGTCGCACCCAGCCCGACCCCAAGTCAATTTGCATTCTCCTCATTTAGAATCAGCACAACTAAAACCTGGCCCGGCTAATGGACTCTAATTAACCCCCGTTGCGGGAAACTGACCTATCCCGCCTGAAGTAGCCTCGAGACTGAGATAATGCATGCCCATTTCAACTTAGGCACGCTCGGGGAATTTAAAGCTTGCCAACGTGGCACTGAATGAGAGTTAGTCTGGAGAGAGCAATATTTCACCTCTCAATTTGTGTCCGTTTTTACTTAACAACATTCATAATCCACTGGCGGAAGGACTCTGCCACGCGTGAGGAGTCAACCTGAGAATCACTTATCTATTTTTTTCCGCCAAACAATAATGCTTGCATTTTCGTTCCGGTTCGAAAGGCAAAGAAGCCAGCACAATTACTGGCAAGAGACATATCATAGTCCTCACAGTGACAACGGTAACGCACCTGCGGTTTTGCATTTTTATTACGGGATACTTAAGTGCATCAGTTGTACGATGACTGCCGTTTTCCGTCAGGTGAGCTGTCTGCTCGTTTATCAAGTAAAACTTTCAACAAAATATTGATCATAAGTTGGAATTTAACTGAATACAAGCTTTGGCTCAACATGCATTTAAAACAACACTCAACATAGAGCTCGTCTAGTCTTAAATAACGCGCCCAACTACTTAGTTGATTTCGATGTGTGAGTGCAAATATTAATAACGACACTTCATCTGTGTGGGAGCGTCGACTGCTCCAATCGAACGACGCGAGCTCCTACGTTGGTGTCTCACCGGCAACTGAATGACCAATTACAACATTTACAACGGCATTTGTATATGTATTGCGTCCATATTTTAAACTTGCTTGTGTGCGTTAATGCGATAGTGGGGCGCGTCATTTTAGACTAGACGAGCTCTATCTATAGCGACACGAAAAGCAGCCTATTCCAATACCAAGAAATAACTAACAAGGCTTGTATGGACTATAATTAAGTGACGTGCAAGTCAGTTATGACGGATTCCCTAATGAGGTCCAGTTTCTGCAGGCACATGTTGTTTCAGTGCGTGCGCCCGTCTGTCAGCCGTGAGACGTCGCCGCTTGGCATCGTTGCCATGTGGAAGACTTTGTCACACCACTATTTTTGACAATTGTATTATTAGACTGTCAATGACGGAGTGACACTTTGTTACTGACTGAAAACCTAAAGAATTACGTCTGAGATGATTTCTGTAATACTGATTTACAAGTTTGCCGTAACAGAGGAAGAAGACGTTGCGAGTTATCCAACGAATATAATATCTATAGAACGTGAGATAAAATAATAAAAATTTCATGTAACATCTTGAATAAATAGACTTATAATATTATCGACCTATCGCTTCGGCGTGCTTGTGGGTGCCATGGCGAATACGTGACTTGTAATCCTTTGCGAAAAATAAGTTTTGTACCATATAATATAGGCTCAACGGTAATCCATCCTTTGACGTTGTGCGAGGATGCGCAGCGGAGGGCGGTGATGGATAGGGATCCGCGCGATGTATCCCTGGATTGAATATAACGGCTCATATCACGTAGCTACCTTACTATATAGGGCTATAAATATTAGCCAGCCAAGTTAGGAAAGGAAGGCATCTTTCATAGGGAATACATTACAGACATGAGGCATTTCATCTTAGTCGTCATAGGGACAACGCACCTTCGGTTCTGCATTTTTTGTGCCGGCAACCTAAATGCATGAGTCGAAGATGTTATGGGCGACAGTTACCGCTAATCATCAGGTGGGCAGTCTGCTCGTTTGTCACTGCGTAGGCTAAAAAAATTACAATACTTTCCCATTTACTGTGGTGCAGTTAGCAATGCTATCGGACTTAAAACAACTAACACTATAGTACTTTAAATTGACATCCATTATACGCGTATACGTTGAGCTCGTTGAATCACCATAATGGGTGAGTTTCGTTTCAAAAATCGTCCTTCCAATGCTCATAAATATTCTAAACCGTGGAATGTCGTTTTTTGCTGAACCGCAGGTCAAATTCAATATTCTGTACGCAACACAGAAGCGGTAAAATAAGTGTACTGCAATAAAAGTTTATTAAACTTTTTTTAAACTTTTTACGTATAGGAGTGGACTGGAACACGTACCTTAAACGGGGGAATAGGTATTATATTACCGTGAACGTAGCGAGAAAATTACACATATCCTTATCCTTACGTAGTAGGTATAAAATAAAGTCCTTTTTCCGTCTCTCTGTGTATATAATAATTCTTTCTCAACCACGCAACGGATTTTGATGTGGTTTGCACCATCACTTAGAAAATTTCTCCCGGGAAGTTTATGTATGTATATATTTTAGTAAAAAGCCGAGATAACCCGGGCGAAGCCGGGGTGGGTCGTAAAACGCAAAACACAAAACCTGTCACAACACTCGGGTGGTATATAAAAGTAGTTTCATAGTAGTCATCCAAACTCCCCAGTTAATACGCAAACTATTACCCATTTCTGATCAATAAAAATTGGCAGTAAAGCATAGTGTCTAGAACGTTGGTCGTAACGACAAAGAAAACAAATAAAATACATTTTTATTATAGATAAAACTTACCTCATACCGGTGAAATTGTTGGGAATTCCTCATTCATCATTGCAATAAATCTTGAATTCAATCGCTACTGTTCATTACATTATGGAGACGGTTTATTGTATGTCGTCACAAGTACGCTATGCATGCAAATGTCAGTATAAATAGCCGCTCGCCCCCAGCAAGGGCAATGTCCGCTAGTATTACATCGTCTGTCTGTACGTAGGTATAGAGGGCTTTGTAATAAGGGAAACCCGCGGAGAATATAGACACGTAAAGGAAAGGAGAAAAGGGCGCACCGGACTGAAGTTGTTGTGTTAATTATGTAATTCTGCCGGCTGTGAAACGTTCTTACACGTAATAACGGATAGTGTCAAGGTTTTGGAAGGAAAAAAATAAATACTCGTTATAGTAATCCTGAGATCGTGTTTCGATTCGTTTGATTAGACAATGCAAATTCGTGACGATTCAAACTAAGAGTGCACCTAATTCGTAAACGTATTTAAGTTGTTAATCAAACTAAAAGCTTGATACAGAAAAGTAATGAACGACATTCTTAAACGCGCTACAGAATTTGGTGTAAGCGAGGCTAAGTATTTCGTTTAGAAAATCCTAATCAAAACCGGAAACATTAATTCGTGCAATCATGTTTTTTAAAATAATCCTATTTACTTAATTTATTTTCTCTGTTCCACCCATATCCTACTACTGCTCCCTGTCAATACTTCTACAATCGCATTGAAATTGCGAATACATTGTCTCTCTAATTTGTGACAATCGAGGTGGTTGAACCCTGTTACTGGGGTTCTAAGGCATAAAGTAAGTAGTGGCATCGCGGTTACGACCGAGTTTTGTAGGTCGCGACTTGGCTGCGGCACCCTACGACCGTAGGGGGAGGGGGCGGGGGTGTCTTGACACGACCAAACGCAATAACGCCGAAGCACTGTTCGGGGCTTGGGGAAACTCTCGGCTCTTTATTTTTATCCAATTTCAACAACTAGAACCGTAACGAGTCTGAATAATGTTGCGGTGGCTCGACGATTTTTTCTCAACATTCGATAAATAGATATGCTTGACAATTCACACCGCGCCAACAATCTAGTTCCAAAGTAAGCAAAACTTGTGTTATTGCTGCCAGAAAACTGATAAACTACTTATATATTTTTTAAATATTATACATTAGTGGACTTTGTACGGGTACACCTTCTTTACCCCTATCTACCCTTTTATCTTGCTTAGAAAAATTCCTCTTGAATCACTCTATCTATTGTTTAAAACATGTTATCCGACTGAAACACTCAGGTCGATGCTGCTCGCTAGTAACTTATTATATGCCTTTCCCTAGCAGGGGTCTGATTCAGGCTGACATAAATATACTCAGTATATTTATATTTCCACACGTATTTTGCTGCGCTACGCAACGCGACGACGTGACGCGGCGCGGCAATAAATTCGTATGGACTAGTTGGCGTGCCGCGTCGCTAAACTCCTTGCTTACATTGATTTGTATGCATTCAACTCGCGGATACAACGAAGCTGTGTGCGCGACGGTGCCTTATAGTCGCCTGAGGCTACCAACCCTGTGTGCTCCTTTCACAGGATATTACATTTATTTATTACATTCAAGACATCTCAACTGATCTCTCGACTGAACTGATCCCAGCTGCGCCCTATCTTAATCTAACCGGCGGCCTCAGCTCTAACCGCCTCGATGGAGAGCTCTAAATCCAGCCTATCTGTCATGCAATAATTCTATGAAATGGCCAAGTTATACTTACTGACCAATATGTCGGTTTTGGAGAGTTAGAAGCTCGGTTCTTCATAAGATCTGTTAACTTTTTCTCAGTAAAACCGCAAAGTGGTTACGAGGTTTAGCCAAAAATTGTTTTTATAGCACAAAGTGGCAAATATATTAAGCAGTTACCGCTGCCTATAGCCGTTTGCAACACCAGAAACATCACCCAAATTTACATGGATCCCATAAATTTTAGCCCTATGAATATAGGAGTCAAGAGGGTGTGAAACTAACTGAGGATCCCATGGGATCCATGTCTTAAGATTCAAGTAAACGAAGGGAAATGTTATTGGTGCGATTCGGTTTACTTCAACAAGGCTCCGTCCCATAGACTTATATTATTATTATTATTAATCATTTATTTCAGACCATACAAATATTATTTTTAACAGTCCATATTATATTATGTAGTGTGTGTTGTTATAATAGTACTTAGTATACCTAGCAGGAAGAATAATTGTAAGTTACCTGTAGTTAAGTCGTTCTGATTGCGCGATAGATTATATTAAAATTTTCCTTTTTGTTGCAGGTGAGCACCATCTATCACAGCACTAGCATTGCGTTATGTAAGACATCTCGCTAGAAGGTATGTACACAACGGTATTAATACCAAACAATAGTGAGACCAAGCCCGCATTTCACTTCAATCTCATCTCAGTTTGCACAGCTGAGCTACCGCTGTAGGTACGGCGTTCCCCATTGTGGTTTTGAAGCAACCTAGATTCAGTTTACCCGGTGAACAAGCAGGGCAATCTGTTTGCAAAGGGCAAGCCTTCGTTATCCGGAACATAAATTAATATCGATGCCGTGGCGGCGGCCGCCGTGCCGCGCCGTCTCATCGCTCTAATGACGTTGCACAAGGCCAATGTGGGGGTTTATCCCCACCTGAAAAATTGCCAGCGGTTAGGTTAGGGGCCTGTCACTCCAACCCGCACTCCAGCCAGGTGAATCCTCATTCGGGTGGGAAAATCGACGTGACGGTCAATTATGCAATTACATTTCGGGTGTACAATTTACAGTCGCCTGTCCAATTTGATGATTAAGTTCTTGTTTAATTTGGTTTTGCTCATGCGAATGTTTTGTTTTGTGTGTTTGCGTTCTAATTGGTTATTTAGCTTTAAGTTGCTCGGACAGTTTAAATATTTAATATTTATTTACAACATTAAATATTTATTTAATTTAGTAGATTTTGTAATAAAATTATTTTATTCTTGTCTCAAAAATCCTTTCTTAGCGGAGTCCCACGCCGCGTCTGTCTGTTCGCGATAAGTTGAAAAACCACTGAACGGATTTTCACGCGGTTTTCACCAATAGACAGAGGATTCATGAGTAAGGTTTAGGCGTACAATTTGTTAAGGTGCGTGCGCGTGCGCGTGCGCGTGCGGGTCGCTAGTTTATTATAATAGTAATTTAAAATCGATCGATGCAGTATAATATCTCTCGACCTCATTAGCTACCCGTATCTTCCTCATTATTGGCAATATTTTAAGGTAAAATTGTATTTTAAGTCAAAAAAAATACGTATACAAAAAGTTGGAGTACAGAAAGAACCTTACATTATGCAAGGGTTTTGAGTTATCGTCACCGGCCTCTCTGAAGGCACAGCTCTGCGGCTGTTTTGCTAAGTAGGGTATCTGCCTGGACCCTTTCACAACCACTTAGCTACACCTGTTTTCTGATGACCCTTATGTTATTTCTACGTGTGGCATGTACATTGGAGTGTCCCGTCCATGTATGAGATAAAATATATTTCAAGCTACACAATCGCAAGAGGTATCAAAATTTGCGTAATTTCAAATAGATTATGTAACATGTAAAAATATTGGGCTCTACAGAACTTTAAAATTTTGGATACTTTAACTTTTTACATTTTTCCGTTTTTAAAATAATGCAAAATTTAAGTTTACTATAATATAAAAATTAATAAAATAAAACATAAGAAAACAGAATAAACAAAATAGAGCATATAATCAAAAAAACATTTATTTTTATTTAGCTTGTTATTGTGTAAAAAATTATGGATTTCTGTTCGTGATTGCATATTTTAATAAAGCCATCTCAAGCATCAGTAACACAGTAACACTGTGTGAGGCCTCTGTTACCACAGATTGTGTATAACAAGGAAAATCGACAATTAAGCTTTTATCTTTTGCCGTGATTTGAAAGTCGTCACTAGAAATATGCTGAAGAATCGGCGGTGCAATGAATAATGGTGCGGGTTTTCCTGTCACACAATAATTTCTGTGTAATCTTCAGCAGAGAAGTTTAAATATTCAGCTTTTAGTGCTACTATTAGCTTTTCTAGCTTTCACTATTATTAAGTTTAATATTTAGTAGAAACCAAGTCGATGTCAGGCAAAACAGCAGCAGCTGATCGCGTCGATAATCATTATCTGTCTCAGAGCTTAGCTACTTGGTTAGTTGGCTTTGCTTTATGTTTTTCTTTCCACTGTTGAAGTCGATGGTGTCTTTCTCGATTACATTTCTGTCGAAGATGCCTCTTTTATCGAACACATTTCTAGAGAAGATTCACGCACTAATATTCAATCACAATTTGCTGAAACAGAATCGTTCTCTTAAGGGGCTTCAATTTACCTCTGCTGTCTTTTCATCCATCTAGCCCTGTATTTTTAATCAAAAGCGCTCATTCCCATTTTTCTGTTATTTATTTGATCTAACAAAAAACTTCTCTAATTGATGAGAACTTCCTTAGTTTTCAAGCTCAAACACAAACAAGATTCAAATGAACTACACTTAGGAAGCAAGTCTAAAAACGTCTTAGATAATTGTAACAACGGTCATTTTTGAAACTAGACATCATTTCGTTAGCTTTTGCGATATCTTTTCAAAGGTAGGTAGGTATCCATCCACTTTCCGTGGTCAAATGATTGCAGTAATTAGATAATTTGTGCGGTACTTTCCGCTTCCGCTTTGAGCTTATCAATACAAACAAACAATTAAACCTTCTCTTTATGATATTAGTAAAGATTAGAATGAAAACTTTAGTCCAAATATCACTTATTTCTGAATTGGATATTTTCTTTCTATTATTGGTTCCTCCATTTCAGGTAATTCTTGACTAAAAAAAAGCGCTGGCGATCGTAAATTTCTTAGTATGTTCCCAATATAGTGGAAGTGCCTCACGACGTCTCGTACTTATTATTCAAATAAAGTCACAAAATCTACTTTTAACACAGTATCGCAACTGTACTACTCTAATGACATAATATTACTTTGATTTCGGAAAACCACTAGCGAGTAAAGTCCACAAGCCACAAAGTCCTCAAAACAAGTTGAAACCACGTCACCAGCGACTTCAAATTTGCAGGTCCCAATCTGCAAATTCGAAGCCGCTGGTAACATGTTGCATACAAATCGAAATTTCGTAGTTGTATTACACCTAAATAAAGCAATAAGTAAATATTTTTTATATTTATGTTCGAAATAGGATAACGAAATATCACCCTAAATTTGTAAATTTTATAAAACTTTGACGATCTGTACAACCCTAGAGGCATAGTTTTATTGGGTTTTATAAGTAATTTCATTAATCTACGGTTAATTACGCAACTCTTAACAGGTCTCGCGTTAAGAAAAACGAAAAAGAAGTTGTATTATTAAGCTGAAATCAAAAATAGCGAAATATCATAATTTTTAAAAACTTCGAAAATCGGTAGAACCCTAAAGATCAAATTTTATTTTATTATTTATTATATTATGGTAATCTACTATCAATTACGCAAATTTTAAGTAGTCTTGCGTTAAGTTAAACCAAATTTGTATTGTAGATACAAATAACGTACTAGTAGGTACGTACGATCGATAACTAAACTAATACGTCGGGAATGTATGAGAATTTGGACATTAATATTTTCGCAATAATAAAGGTCTAAACAATAATATATTAATCAAACTTGAAGAGCTCCAAACAGCTGTACGGTTCGATCTGGCTATTGTAAACCGAATAAAAGTTAGGTGTGTTGTGTATAACAGCATTTCAGTGGCGATCCGATAAACAGAGTGAAAATAGATTGGTTTATCTTTTTTGTTGGTGTACCCGTAAATCTTGCTGCGCAAATAGAGCCGGCGGCGGTTCCGATTCGCATACCGTCCGTAGTTGCCTGATTGCAATCAATTAAGCTTCCTAACTTAGTTTCATCTTGCTTTCAACTTATCGCAGCTTCAACTACTAACTTTAACGGGGAACGGGAAAGTATTTCTGCTGATAATACAATTTATTATTTGAAGTGAGTTACGCTGTTCTTGCTGCAGGCGTCGTTTATGTTAAAAAACAAGGACGTGTTGTACGGCAGATATCAGCGTTATCATTAGCCTGTCGTTATACCAGTGGTTGTGGTCGGCACTACATGTCAGTTTGACCCATCACCGGTTACCTGGGCATTCACTCCTTTCGTGCATGCCGCCACTCACACAACGCAGCCCATACATATTTTCTTTGGTCGAACTGTCTTTCATGTCACTCCACATATCTCATTTCTGTAGCATGCACCCATCTTTTAACAGTCCTATTCGTTGGCTAACTCAAAGGCGTTTGTGTGAGTTGTATGTAAGATATTACGGTATGTAACTCTAAAATGATTTCATAGCGAATCGTTACAATCATAATAAAGTTTGTGTGCAGCAGCGTGCGTTACTAGCCGTGGAATCTATTATGTTGTATAAATAGACTAGTTATTTTGTTGGACGGTGAATGCGTGAGCGAAGCGTGAGTCGGTGAGTGCATCGCGAGGCGCGTGACGCCGCAGCGGTCACATGACCGCCGCGCGGGCGTCAACAATGCAGAGCAACCGCGCAGGCGACAGTGGCCTCTACGACCGTAGATACACCATACATTATTGAACGTCATATACTCAAAATAATAACAAATTAAAAACCGCAAAGAACGGAACCGACAAAAAAACAGTTACCAAAAAATTCGCCAACGAGCTGAGTGACTGTTTTAAAACCTCACCGCTTGTCGTTAGAGCATTTTTAGCAATAGTCGTAGTGTATAAAAAATAGAAGAAAACAAGGTTTATTTCTAGGCGCGTTTGTCAGTTGGTCTATACCGAGAGTCACGGGATCACCGTGGCTCCCGGTGCTGCTGACGCACCGCTTATTTATAGAGGTCGAGAGAGCTGTCTGAATGATGGTCGAACCATTCATGCATCGATATTATAAATACCGAGCATTATTCGCTAATCCTGTGCGATTGATCGGCACGGATAATTAATTTACACTCCTGTCACGTAAGCGGGGCGAACGTGATAGCAAAATTTTGCTGATCATATTATCAAACGGCAGCTGATGGCATTAGGGTAAGCGGCTGTGGGAATTGGTTGGCCGCAAGTGTCGTGCGTCGATGTGTCCAACTGGTGAGCCGGTGGCAGATACTAAATCGGTGTGCAGTTTTACACAATATGTTGAGTAGAATTCTTGGCGCGGGCCGCAGACGCCGCGACAGCCTACTGAATTTGCGCTCGTTTGATTACTGATTGACATATCGGGGCATCGGGGCGGCGCAAATCGTTTTGACGGATAACATCTTATTCGGATTCATCGTAACTTCTCCAGTCTCGGGAGCCCGTATTTTTTTATTATTATGAAACAACCAAATCGCTCGCGTGCTCGCTGCGGCGAATGTTCCGCTGTTATAATTGTGATTTTACTGCGTCGATTTAGAAATCAGATACAGTCCTGCAATGCGGTAAATAATAAGCACATTATTGCTTACTACTATGGACATTGTCTGCAATAAAATTGTTTTTCTTTTTATATTTCCCCATCGGCTATATTCGGCTTCGTATGTGACAGACACGACTTTCTACGAACCCAAATGAACAGTTTTTTTTTAAATAATAGACATCCCTTGGTTTCGGCTTCGTCTTTACCCATAAGCACATAACCGACGACGGTCTACAACCCGAGCTAGCCGATGTGCATTATTGACCGCCGACATCTTCATATGTTATTTTCCCTTCGGAGTACGCGGGAAGGCGGCCAAGCCGACAGAAGCGCAAGAGTGTTGCCGCAATACCCGCGGCTCCAGGCACCCGGCCGGATCCATTCCGCACATATTTTTTATTTATTACACTTCAGCTGGACGCCTGCCAAAATGTTTCACCTGATCGATTTCACGCAGACGCGTGTACTACCATTGTCATTATCGTATCCTCCGTTTTAATACGCCGGTGGTAATAAATATTCATGGGGTTAAGCTCGCGACCAGGTTTTCACATCTATTTACTCTATTGACTGTACTGTATTGCTATCTCTTTCGTCTTAGTATTGAGAGAAAGAGACAAACGCTCTCTCGCGGCGAGAACTTTGTCGCGGACACACTTGTGCCAGGGCCACTGGGTTCGACTCTACATTAGAGTCCGTTCGGTCAATAAAAAAACAAGTATTAATGAACATAATCACAGCAATATCGCCGCAGTTATCTGTAGTTAGTTCAGTTAGAGTGGGGTTAATCTTGTTTGTAGATTAACTGTAAGCAGTTGTGTATTAATGAATGTTGTAAATTATTGTTTGTACATTAAGTAGCGAGAAATAACAGGCATTTTAATGAATTAGATTTTGTAATTAAAAAAATAATTAAACGTAATCCTTTTTTTTCATTACTAATCGTTTAAAATATACACAATACATGTAGTTCCTAGACCGAATCCTACACTCAAACTGTACGTGCAACACTATTCGCCGCTTGCTTGATGTTTACCTCTCACCGTGTGAAAACACTCGACAGCAAAAGCATTTCTGGAGCCGCTCGTTTAGTTTGTAAGGAAAATCTCGTTAGCGGCTGCTCTACCTCTACCTCTGTAGAGTGTTGTAGAGTCGACTTGTGCGAGAATAGAGCTGCTTCCGTGTCCCGCCGGTCACTCGAGCTACACGCTACGATATTGCTTGATTTATTTCCAACCCACATGCCGCCATAGGTACACAATGCACACACACATGCACCTGTCCCTTGCACGCTGGTGCGCACGCGCACGGAACACGCACACAACCACACACATTCCTATACCAACCACGCAGTGGAAAACAAGACCAATATAACCAAGAATATTTCGGGAAAGCAACGACTGTTGACAATTAGATAAAACTATTCCTGACTCGCCATAAGAGTTGCACGCTAGGTTAGTTCTGGACAATCGAAATGGACTCGATTTTGGTAGCCGTAAAGTTGTACAGGTAAAAATGTGAAAGTGAAAATTTAGAAAAGGTAAACAATAGCTTCTGTGCTTACCACTTCGATTGCTTAAATTTGTTAATTTCCTGCAGAAACTAAATATATTTTTAATACGGAGATCATTATGAATAATGTTTTTTTTAATATAAGGAGTACTGCATAATTTCATCGAAGCCAGTCAGTATTATTTAACATAATTACTAACTTGATCACATTTATAATATTTTAGCAAGCCGTCTTTACATAACCTTAACAAATTATACACCTAAACCTTCCACATTAATCATTCTGTCTATTGGTGAAAACTACATAAAAACCCGCTCAGTAGTTTTTGAATTTATCCGAACAGACAGACACAAAGACAGACAGACGCGGCGTGGGACTTCATTTTATAGTATGTACGGATGTAGTTTTAAAAAATGTATCAAATATAATTCTGATATTTGTCTCTCTGTTTGCACAAACAGATCTTCATTGTCAGCATTAGATAACAGTTGATTAGCGGTATATCGACATTAATCCGCTTGACCTCCTACGCAAATACTAAATACACTAGACGTGATCTGGAACCGATACTATCCACCCATTCGATTATGCGGCATCACAAAGCCCGTACAAGGAGCTGGATTTAGTTACTATAGAGCAAACATCTCTATTGCACGGTATAAATTAATCTCGACGTAAGTGAGTGCGTACATAAAATTGGGTGTAATTAACGGCGTCCGCGCGGGCGTCCATTCAATCGGAACGTGTTTTGATTCGTCACTTTACGATATTTACGTGCGGGCCGAGCGCTCGGCCTTACAATAAAAATAAAAGCTA
Source organism: Blastobasis lacticolella (assembly GCA_905147135.1). NCBI lineage: Eukaryota > Metazoa > Arthropoda > Insecta > Lepidoptera > Blastobasidae > Blastobasis > Blastobasis lacticolella. The sequence continues at coordinate 7,945,985 of LR990039.1, read as the reverse complement.
GCGCGCAAGGTTCCCTCCGACACGTCCGAAATAAATATCCACGCAGAAAGTTCCTCTGTAGTCATATTTATGGCTGAGAATCGGAGATAGAGGCACGCGTCGCGCATAGCTCCTAGGTCCTCCAAAATTCATGCCGCTAGTAACATGTTTTCGTTCCGGGCTGACCCAATCTGTCGAGACCGGTGATGGAGATATTTTTATTCCATTTGTTTTCAGCTATTTTTAGCGCGTCCGCGATGTTCCGAAATTAAATGAAAATAAAATTAACGACGTTTTTATGCGGTTTCGTGTGTACTTTGTCTCTATGTCAAACGAAACTTCTGGCTGTAGTTATAATTTTTTATTCATATTTTAACGTAAACAGTACAGCTCGCATCCCAGCGTCGAGGAAATAATAGATATTCGTAATGAAACGTTTTGTCGTACGCGATTGTGAAACATGCTAGTGTTTCCTCGTAATGGGGAACGGACATTACACATTGGCATTACGACTTAATGCCAGTACGCAGCTAATGCACATTAGTGTAACTAGCCAGCGGAGTCACGTGGAAATGGGCCATCAAGTGACATAAAAGCCAAATATACTAGACCGCTTTTGTCCGCGCCGCCCCATGAAAAATAGTTAAGCGACGCTTACAAATACGCAGCCCGAGGTCGTGCGGATTCCACCGTTTTTCTGTACGTCACTGTTGTGTTGCGTACATATTTACTACGTTCGATGTGTCTGCATATAGTTCGCGTGACCTTGGCCTCGTCGACTACAATCATTGTTAGCTATCGGCTCTTTGCCTACTTGCCGGCGCCACTCGCAGGTATGAGACGCGCCTATTAACAGCTGCCTCATTGTAAACTGAATAGTTTTCTTCATAACTACAAATTAGTAGCGATAAAAATACGTTCCAGCACTGAAATTCAGCGTGCTCGGTGGTGTTTCGATTTTTACGTGGCCGTGGAACGTTTATTGGCACAACGTAGTCACCTAAATGTAATTCAAGTGTGGATATTAAGTATTATTCATATAAGACTCAGCGTAGTCAGGTCTCCACAAAATTATTCGACGTCCTGGTGAACTGGCTGGACCTGCGATCAGCTGGTTGCGACGGCTCAGGATCGACCTATGTCGAAGATCTTTGAGAAGGCCGATGCCGATTTAAGATGAATGTATCCAATATTATGTACAGTGGCCTATAAAGGCCTATAAAGAGTACCGAAAGTGCCAATTTTGTGCCAACAAAATTACGAATCATTCTGAACATTTTGTATTAGGATAGGCTACAAGACAATTACTAGAGTTGTTCTTGAAATCTGAAAATCTAGCTTTTCTATGCATCTAATCGACATCTAGATTTTCAAGCTTCAACATCAACTCTGGTAATGGTGATATAGCGTGGCTGAGGTAATAAAAACGTTCAGAATGAAAAGTTTTACACGTTGTATTGTTTTCTCTGTGGTTCTATCAAAGTAATTAGAGTAGTTTATTTAATAGACACGGGTAAAAATTAAAATAAACAGTGAAATTAATAAAAAATACTTATCAGCTTTTATTCGGCACCGGCTCACCACAATTTCTTTACAGTTTAAGTTTTTCCTTCGACATATTCGGTACTTTTTGGACGATGTCCAACGACTAGCCTTTCTTTCTTTTCTCGATTGAGTTAACTTTGAAGTTTAAACACGTCCATCTACGGTACCGTTTATTTATAGACTCTAGTGTAGTTGGGCCAAAAAATAAGAGCTGGTTTAGTTGCACGGGGTTGGCGTTCACGGACGTCGGCGTCCAAGAAATCAATTAAATGGTAACACGGGCTCGGCACAGTTTCGTGGTCGTGACGCAATCGTTCACTGAAACATTACGAGCCACAACAACGCAATATAAAATGCAATTCAGATCGTAAACGCGCCGAGACGGAAAGACGGTGCCTTTGATTTTTCAACGTCTCCGCCAATAGTTTGCTAGGGAAATTGATTTGGTACGTCGATTCAATAGCGACTAGCTGGATGTTTCCCAGCGATTGCTTTTGTTTGGAATTTAACAAATGAATTTCACTGGCAGTTAAAATGTTTGAGAGTAAAAGTAAAGTATATTTGGAATCGGTGCAAGAGTTTCAGATAGCGTGTATAATTTGTTATATTTTGGTATATTCTTAATTACAATATTTTAATTACTTATTTTACGGAATTTACCGATGTCTCTCTAAGTTAGCTCTTACGACATTTCGATTGTCCTTTTCACTTCAGTGTAATTATACTCGTATTACAATTTATATAGAGTTCCAGTAATTGACGATTGTCGTCCTTCCGTCATAACCTAGGTACTGAATTCATTCTTATACCAACTCTCTTTTTATTACGATCAATCCCTCGAGCACCAGTCTCCCTCCAGCCCAGTCGGTACAGGACAAGCGCAACCTCTACTATGTTTACCCAAATGCCAGCGGGTCCTGCTATAGTACACTATGTTTAACCAAATGTAAACCCATCAGGTCGGCTGTATTACGCAGCCAATTAGTCACAACCGACGCGTGCAAAGCGCGAGAAGGGGCTATTGAAACACGTGTAACCTGCGGGCATTGTTGACGCCCGCCATTCATACGGGGATGGGGCCCCGACGGATTAACAAAGCGCAGGGCATGCGATTATTCATGTGTGGATCATCATCACAGCCCATAACAGTCCACTGCAGGATTCAGGGCCTCTCCCACGAAAGGGGAGATTATTGCCATAATCTCCAAGCTTGGCAGGCGGGTTGGAAATCGCAGTGTTATAAATTTAAATATAGAAAACGCTGCTGCCCATTTTCGGAGGCTCTACATCTTTTTCCTTAAAAACATTAGTCGCCTTGTGTCGTACCCAGCCGAACACCTCGCGGCCTATGTGTGGATATTAGGTATTATTTATATAAGACTTAGCGTGGTCAGGTATCCACAAAATTGACCGACGACCTGGTAAACTGGCTGGACCTGGTATCAGCTGATCGTGACGGCATGGGATCGATTTTTGTAAAGATCTTTGGGAACATCGAGGAGGCCGATGCCTATTTAATATGAATGTAGTTAAAGATATACACTTCTGTCTGTAGACCATTGATACACGTGTAACCTGCGGCATTGTTGGCGCCCGCCATTCATACGGGGTTGGGGCCGCGACGTATTGACAAAGCGCAGGGCATGCTGTTTTCGACATGGGCACGTTTTCGTTATGTGTAGGTACGTTAATTATTGTTGTACGAAACGTGTAGAAGGTAGGGAAAAGAGGTGTGCTCGGAGGTAGCTGGTTGTCTTTAGGTGCTCGATTGTCTCTGTCTACCCTTATGGGATGCGGGCGTGACATTTACTGTATAGTTCCCGTATCTAAACTAACTATAAGGCCTCCGTAGATTTGAAGAAAATAAGGAGCAACGTTCTCTGTTTAGGATTCTCAATACTGTGATAACCAACCAGTCTGTCGAGCGTAAAGATTATGGCAAAATCCTATGCTGGTGGCTTACGTTCAGCCGTGTAGACTGTTATGGGCTGTTTATATGTGATAAGCCTAACGACGAATCTAAATCGTTGAAAATGTACATTGTGCCAGTTGCTTTTTCGGCGTAAGTTGCAGATTAATTATCAAAGAAATGGGAAAAACGCGCCATCGACGTTTTTATGCTGGGTCTATCGCTATATGCAAGACCTACGTAAATATTTTTTTAATAACCTAACATTAGTTACGGTGGGTCAATATTTTCTTATGCCTTATCACTATCACCACATATTATAAAACAAAGTCCTTCGCCGCGTCTGCCTGTCTGTCTGTCTGTTCGCGATAAAATAAAAAACTACTGAACGTATTTCATGCGGTTCTCGCTAGTAGAAAGAGTGATTCATAAGGAAGGATTAGGTGTGTTATATCTTAAGGTTACTACCCGTGCGAAGTCGGGGCGGGTCGCTAGTTAAATGTTTGTGATGCGGTATCGAACACACGAAGATTGGAAAGTTAGCTAACTTCACGACATACACGACATTATGAAATGTTTAGAAATGTAAATTGACATGATATTTAATAATGTATTATTTTAGCTAAGAATTGACATACAAATTGTATTTATAAAATAAATTGACCTTGAACCTGCTTTGCGTGAATTTCTTTTTCCAAAATCTATGATCGGAGACTACAGCCCTACAATGCATACCTACACACGTCCCGGTCACGTTACGGTCCCTTTGCCCACGAGTTCTGCGCACGCGCAGGCTGTTCGTTTGTTCTATTTGCGCACACAATAGCAAATAGCTCATGTACATCCGAGCCTTGTACATTCATAATGGAAGCCGCGATTGGTATGCGTTGCCGCTTCCAATTTAAAAAAGTACTTGTAGTAGCAATTTACGTGTGATTGTAATTAATGAATTTTATAACATGCCGGTGAAATCTGGGATCCATGAGGATCCATTCTTTAATAATAAATACTGTTTGTCTAATCGATCAAGTTCAATATTTTGGTCTAATTTAGGTTTAGGCAAATAATTACGCTATTCTGTATTGCTATACTGGCAAAACAATTAATAAATAAACGCGCTCAGATCAAGAGATGCCATACAACTTGAGTATGATTAGAGTCTAGCGTATTTTACTTATACGTATATATGTATAATGTGGTCAAATTACGCCAATTGCGATCTGCCTGGGCACAAACCTCACCAAACCGAATAGAAACGGTTCATTCCCGTTGTTCCCCAAATGTTGTACACCGAATGGGGGACAACTGGAACTATAGATAAAGTTGTATTGATACGATATGCCCAGGCACACCGCGCTCAGCCCAGCTGAACACATTGCCCACGACACATAGTAGTCAGCTTGTAAATATGCGATTCGCGAATTGTACTGTAATAATCAACGATCCCCGTGTAAGATAAATAGACTCCTCCGCACGACTTTAGCTATAAACATATGACATTGATTGCGATTGGCGAGCAGGAGTGAGCTCGAACAATAATAATTCGGCTGAAATAAAACGGCTCCTATACAACACCGAATGAATATAATACGAATAGTTTACGAAAATATACGCGACTCGTTTGTGAATAACTGACACAGTTTCGCTTCGAGTCGCTGCCTGAAATTTATTTTATTGAGCTTGGCTTGGCGTGGCCCCGGCTGGAGCCAAGGCGACGCCTGCGTCGGCGGGGCAGACGCTCGCTCCTGCCGAGCCGCTAATGTCGCTCATCCTGCCATAATAGCTGGCATAAATGGAATAACGCAAAAATATAATGCGCACAGCTTTATTTGAAAATTCGGGGCATTATTATCGATATCGAAGTCATACCTAGGTAACTGCTTAAAACTCTGTTAGCTTCTCGAATAGGTACTTGCCTATATGAGGACTTCAGGCTTTATTATTTTGTTATTAAAAAAATTAGCACTGCTCACATGACTCATCAAGAAATTAAAAAGTAATCAACGAGTTTAATTCATAAATACGAGTAGTAAAACATCTTAAAATTTAATTTTTTTTACGCACTTGTAGAGCTTACTAATTATGAACCACCCAAGCAAAGGGTAAGAACTATAAAGTTCATCAAGACATGCTTGTATTGATCCCGCCACACTTTAAAATGCAGCCTTGACAGTTGGTATTTTTACCCATCTACCCTCACGTCCTTAGCCTTTGCTTCCAAGTTAATCATAAACCTATGAGAACAATACTTTTACAATAAAATAAAGCAAAGTAAGAAATCATTCGTCGTTATTGGACGTTGTTATTGCCTGCAAGTAAACACTGCAGAGATTCTCTAGTGGCTTGGCTTCATATCGATATTGCATCGCCTTGTAACGGATAACACTATTGGCAGCAGTACTTCCATATTACATTCAATATACCCATCTAGTCTCAGTAATAAAAGGTACGACTGTATTGCGCGAAATGAGTTATACCTGCTATGAAGAATTTTAATATCCAGACTTACATTGCGGCCAGACTTTGACTGCGTGATATGTCTAACTGGGGCAAAACTGAGCTCAAACTTTTCTTCGGTTTAATTTGAGTCGTCGCTATTAGGTACCGCCTTTTGTCACAGTTGTTATTATTTAGCTCATTACGCTGTGCGCACGCGCCGACTCGCGGCATAGGAACGCGCCAACTGACACCCTACTATTTTTATGTCCTCGTTACCAATTATTATTTATACTGTTTCTATGTAGGTATAGTATTGAAGTATTCAGTCAGTGCTATGTCTATGATGTCTTTAGTTTCGTATAAACCGACGAGATTATGCTGTCAAGTGGCAAGAAAAAGAACTAATTTTCGTGATATTGTGTTTGGTATTCAGACGAAGTGGTTCGTACGTTGTACCGCTATTCGAAAGCTAACTCACGAAGTTACGGGGTGTAAATCGGCTACCGAGACTGTTAAATAATAAGTCCATGGTTCTACCAAACTCATGGTCCAACTTGACGAATTATAAACAATATCACATAGGTAAGGTACTCTGGCATTTACAAAGACAAATCTGAGAGTGCCACAGACTTATTTAAACCGTCACCGGTTCTAAGTATGTATATAGCACTCTACAAGAGTACAATCTGTACTCGTAATAGCTGCATTTTTGCGAACTCGGTTCGTGTGCAGTGCAGAAAGCGTTTATGTCGAAATTGGCGTATATCCGTGCAATTTCCACCGATTCATCCATGCGATTTCCACCGAACACGTATTCCAGTGATGAATGTGCACCTACATCACTGGAATACGTATTCGGTGGTTCTTTTGGAAAGCATCAAGCAGGAAACCACTTTGACAGTGGGAGTTTCTCGTGACTAGTCCAAAACTTTAATCATGTGATTTGGCAGCAAGACGCTCCCAACCGAGCGGTACGTCAACATTAACTGGTTATTTCTGACGCGAATAGTACGCTTGGCAACTATAGAAAATATTTTGGTTTGTTTTTCCTCTGTGTAGGCCTACATTGGCATCGCGCTGTATTGTGTTGTCGCGGTGTCGTGACTGGCACGGGCCCCGGCGGCGGGAGGGGCGGGGGCGGCCGCCTCTCGCTGGCGAATGGTAAGGCCTACTCGACAACGACGACGACACCCAAACAAATAGGATTTACGTCCACTCACTGTTATCTAATTTTAGGACGGTCGTTGTGTTTGGTTAGGTCATTTTCAAAGTAAGTTTTAGGTAATCGTGAAATTTTTTAGGGAGCTCATAATAGTACCTATTTATAAAGTTATGCTGTGACATTTATTTGTGTGTATCATGCAAAGATTCCTACATTATACAGAGGGAAATTATACATGCGTAAAACTCTACTTTTGCTGATAGCTCTACCCGTAGAGATTGAAAAGTTAGCTATCTACAAAGCGCATGTTATAATATATGGTATTATAGTCTATTTTAAATTGTTATTTATAACTTTATTGTAATTGGTAAAACTATCGTAATAAATAATAAATAATATTGCCAAATAAAATTAAACATTCTGTTATAATATATGGTATTATAGTCTATAATTTTATTTGGCAATATTATTTATTAATAATTACGATAGTTTTACCTTTAAATAACAATTAAAAATAGACTATAATACCATATATTATAACATGAGCAATTGCTACGCGCGCAAGTCTACGGCTCTACGACCACTCTCTTAAATATTTGTCAAACAAGTTGCAAATCTGCCTACCTAACCAGGAAAGCTCACTCAGTCAGCTATCTGTAACAGTGCATAGTGCATTATCTACGCTAATAGACAGGTTTGTCATAATATCCGCTCTGGAGTCGGGTTGGTGTTCGCAGTCACATAGTACGGAAGGCCAGCTTGTGGCAGTATTGAAAATACACAACAGAAAGCGCTGCTGGCTGTTTATTGGTAAACAAAGCCAAGCTCCTAACTATAGCGACTTTGGCCGCGGCTCATGCTGAGCGAGGTCCCTTTATCAACTGGGATGGCCACAGCACGGCAATGCCATCTCGACATTTTAAATATGGCAACAATTTGTGTGTAATTTTATGTCTTGATGTATATGTCTTATTCTTTTTTGTGTTGTGACGTTTCTAGTTATAATAAATGAGTTATTTATTTATTTTTATAAACTATACATTTTGGTCTAAATATGGTCGTTTCATAGATTCCGTGTTGAAACGACGGGCGCAGTGTTGAGCTACCGTAGCTCTATCAATAACAATAATCAACTACAGTACTGTGCGCGTATACCTAAGTCAAGTAAATATTGTCTTCGAGCACTGAATACGGTTCAATTAATTTATGGGCGCGTTCGCGAGATTTGGATGTACTCTATGCACTGTAGCATGTGTGCTCTGGCAGAAATTAGGTTAGGTCCAGCTCAAGGATAGGTAGGCTTTCAGGATGAGTGGCGTTGCGATAGTGGCCTGGGCTTTAGTAGGTTTATTAGGTTGGGTCGTTAAGTGTAGGCTTTGATTGGGATTAGGCCAGCCAGCATTTGAGTAGGTTTAGGTTAGGACGTAGATATCGGCTCCTAGTTCCACTGGCTAGGCTCTCTGACCATTATTATCTAGACGCCTTCAAGGCTAGATTGAATAGGCTGTTAGACACGCATGCTCTATCATCGGCCGCTTCGTCACTTACCACCAGATGTGACGGAGATGACGGAGACCGGGAATGCAGTTTTGGGTTAATTAAAAGTTGTGTCTCATAATTTAAAACGCTATAAGTAGATTTATTAAGCATTAGCGGCTCGCCCCGGCTTCAAACGGGTTTCCTCAACTTTTATTAACTATAATATGCATATATTTTACATAATAAACTTTCAGTAAAAAATTCTCTAATTCAGTGGTTCTTACGACCTTTTCGCGATGAGAGACTGTTTGTCAAAATTTTTGACTTGCAATGGACCATCTTTTGCTTGACGCATTGTTAGTCTCTTTAATATTTTATAAAGTATGTAAAAAATACGTACAATTTTAATATTCAAAAGATACAATATCATAATTTTATACATTTCTATTTAATAAACATAATAAATAAATAATATTTATAAGCCAAATAATACAACAAAAATAAATATAATAGTACAATAAGTGGCAATAAATCGCTTAATTACTATGTGTGTATGAAACAGGCAACAATTCAGGCACTAAAAATGTATTACATATTGTTTTTTGCCACCTAAACTAGGTTACCCTGTACTATATAGGAGGAAGAGAAACCGAGAATTATTTTGCAATAATGTTACTTTTTTAGTCATATTGTTATTTTTGGCAAATCAGCTTTAAATTAAGAAGTTAAGTCAGTGATCGAAATGAGCGAGCACAGTGAGGTCTTGGTATTTCGGCTCTTAAAAGATCGTCATAAAAGTAACACAAACCGCACGAGCTCGACAATTTGGCATTTTGGCCCTTCGAAGCTGGAGTTGACAACGCGTGTCTAAATTAATTACCATATGAGCAATCACACTGAGCTTTTAGGTTCCGGAAGCGTAGGTAGGTAGGTTAGAGTATGCAACTCGTAAGCCAGAGGTCCCGGGTTCGAATCCCGCTCCGGCCTATCTCCTCCGACCTATGACTGTTTTCTGAGTTATGTACATTAGTTGAATACTAACCGATGCTCTTACGGTGAGGGAAAACATCGTGATGAAACCTGTACATTCAGGCGACTGGATGTGTAACCATGATCCAATCTGGTCAGGTTTCCCTGGTAGCAGGGTCATGGAGGTCAGATGGCAGTCGCTCCACTGTAATTACCTGACCTGTCGAATCCTGGATCATGGTCAAGGCGGACCCCGGGCCCTCGTGCGCGAGAGCACAACCGGGACATTAACGCCAAGATGATGATTATTTTATTATTTTAGGTTCCGGAAGCATAGAAGCCGGGACTGATAATATCAAAAGGAACCTTAATCAACATAATACCTAAAATTTTACTCTTAGTTAAAAACTCGAATTAAGTAATGAGCGAACGCAGCGTGCTCGAAATTGTTGGCATTGTGGCTCACATTAAAAGTAACATAAATTATGAAATGAAATTGTTGTTTGGCACGAAAAATGCACAAAGTTTTTAAATTAAGTAACTCATCTTCAATTTCATTAGTCTCCTCATAAATTATGGGAGTCTTTGTGCTCGAAATAGCGTTTTAATTAATTTTGAATTTCCTCTTACTGGTTCTAGAACTTCGCGGACCACCGGTTACGAACTACTGTTCTAATTGATAGTCAAAACCATATCAAAATCCGTTGCGTGGATTAGGATCAGTTACATAGTCAGACACGGAAAAAGACACTTTATTTGGATTAACTGAGCATAGTGAATATGAAAATCTTAGTCAAAATAAAATATAATAATTACTAGTATATTTCCGGTTCATATAAATCTATTCTAATAATCAAATGTCAATAAAGGAATTGCTGTTCGTTAGTCTCGCTAAATAGTGGAGTAGAATTAACCGACAATGGGGATTTAGGTGGAACTAATTGCAACAGAAATGATTATTGTGGCAAATGGTAGGTAATACGCTTTTAAGATAAAGGAAAAGCATTTGCTAAATATGGTCATGGATCATGGTCAGGGAGGACCCCGGGCCCTCGTGCGCGAGAGCACAACCGGGACATTAACAGCCAAGATGATTTGATAAATATGATATAATTTTCACACTAGTGAATATTCGTTTGTCTGTTACAACACTTTATTAGAAATACCTGAATATTTTTTGCAAAAATTCAAAAATATATGTATGTATTTTTGTAAATATCATACCTCCTTAAGAATATATATTAGTTTTAAACTAAACTCGCGGTCTTTACACATATTATTAATTATTGAGACGGGACTCTAAAAGGTAAGTCGCATGTAAGTCCCGGTTAAATAATATAATAAAATATGTATTCGTTTGCTAAGTAGCTATTCCTTGTAAAGCTATTGAAATGGCTAGAATCCACCTACGGATGAAATTCATTGCGCCACCGAGAATAACAATATAAAGCTGCACTCATTTATATTTTCATACGTGGCAACTTCAAAATAGAGAACGCCAGTTGGCAACCGTAAACAGTATTCTATTAAATATTTCATTGCCTCTTGTTGTTGTTCTCGATGTTGTTGCATACCTAGATTGTCGAAGTGGGCTTTTGTACCTATATCTGGACTCTCAGGAAGATAACGTAACTGTTTTTTTTTACTTTTCATTAAAGACGCTTTTTGGATACAAATGCTAAATCTACTTACGTTAGTCATCATCATCATCATCGTCCTAGCGTTATCCCGGCGAAAGAGCCTGCTCGGTCTTATCTGCGATATCCCTCACGCGAAGGCTGCCACGGATGTACTCGTTACGTACTCCTTTGTCAGTCATCGAAACCAAATCCGATACTACGGCGATAAATTATTCACAAGCGTATAAGCGTGTGACAAAGCCGAGGCCCTACGAATCCAAACCAGCCGACGCGACGTGCTCCCCAAGAAAATTAATATCGGCAATAATCGGCATGGGTAACCATGACTTTTTACGACCGTGGCTGGCCTTGTTTTCGCTGCGGGCCGAGCTACCGGTCGTTCGGTCGTTACTTCGAATCCCGGCGCCGGCCACTGCGGGTGGTTCGATATTAGCGAGATAGTCCCATTGTCAGCGCGAGGAAAGGCACGCGGCTACGAGCTAGTGGACGGGATTGGCAATAACAGGCGCTAGAAGCATGAGTACGCTTTACCACGATTGAGCTGAAAATTTACATCTGGCACACTTCGTGAGTGTGACAGATGGAATATAACGCCCTTTTGTTGCTTTCCTGATAACATCACAAGTAATACATAATTTCGTTTTGAGAGCTAATCTTAAAGTTTGTTTTTGCGCTCGCCTTCACTTTGAAATGGAGCGCGTTGTTGGCCTCATTAATATCACTGATGAGTACCACAGAATATCAAAGGATCGAGGAGGAGCTAGGCGATACAATCGCAAGTTACACTGGGTTGGGCCCCCCGCTCTTTGCCATCTTAATATCCCTGAAAAGTCTACACAAATGGCCACGCTTCACATTTTTCAATCGACTCCCACACTCTCATTAGCTGTGTCGTTGGCAACCAACCCCAAATTGTCATTTGACAGATATTAGGTAATGGATAGTGTAATATTAGCAATTCTAAATATACCCACTTAGTTCCGTTTACATTATAAATACGGAGGTGTTGGGTAAGGTGCGATGTTTCGTCTGGGTCGTGGCGTGGCGTCGGCCCGTCTCGCGCCCCCGGCGTCAAGGCGGCGCCCCCTCCCCCCCTGCCCATTCCCGCGGCACCCCCTGCACTGAAGCAACGCGAAAAATATCCGGCTAATTCACTCTTTGTGCCTTATCTCAGATGTTCTATATCGGGGAAGTGGATAGGTGCTTCCTCACTAGATAGATCGGCTTTTCGATGTTTTGATTTTTGATGTTGCGAGTTTTGGTGTTTTGATTGATAAAGTGGTGAAAAAAAAGGTTTGTTGTCTGACTTTTGAAAAAATAACTCTTTTCAGCTTGTATCATATTTTTTGGAACAAAAAGTCTGAAACTGAAATGAGGACACTTAAACCTATTATACAGGGTGTTACATAATATATGTATAAAGCCGTGAACTGGATGGAGTGTTAAACATAATAAAACGATAGGTACAATTATTTCTGTCGTACGTGAATTTTTTTTATATAACATATGTATGAAGCCGTGAACCGTATAGAGTGCTAAATGTATGAAAACGATAGGTACAAAAATTCCACGTACAACAGAAATAATTGTACCTATCGTTTTATTATGTTTAACACTCTAACCAGTTCACGGCTTTATACATATATTATGTAACACCCTGTATAATAACTATCTATACATAGCATAAATAAAGTCGCTTCCCGCAGTCTCTATGTATGTATGTATGCTTAGATCTTTTAAAATACGCACCGGATTTTAATGTGGTTTTCTACAATAGATGAATGTTATATATTGATGCAATAAAGAGATTACATACATACATACATACATAGATAGAGTAATTCAAGACGATGGTTTATAGGGTAGGACAACACGCGAACGAAGTTGCTGCGGGCCAGCTAGTATTACATATAAGTTGCGCTACCTGGATTGATTTATTTTAATATTTTTCGAAAGTCTGCCTACAAAACCTAGAGTCCACCTAGAGACGATTTCTTAGTCCACCAGTATAATAATTTTAAAATTAGAGTAGAGGAAAAAATACTGAAAAAGAAAACATACATCGACCCATAAACATAAATTGGAAGGAAAAAGTTAAAGGCCAAAGATTCCGCATTGTAGCATTTCGCTACACTAGGTATCTTTTTAATTATAATCGTGAAGGAGACACAAGTCCAGCAATAGACTGTAATGGGTGGTAATTTCAAACAAGTTACAACCTATGGAAGTTTTAAATCGGTACAATATCTGTAACTTTCCTTATTTATTATTTATTTTATTTCGGTTTTAAATCGGAAGTTTTAAATCGGTACAATATCTGTAACTTTCCTTGTAACAGTAATCTAGCTAACAATTCATTCAATTGCTATGGAACTTGGGGAGTTCTCAAGCATAGCTAGGTACGCCTGGGGAAATTACTGAATAAAAAAAATTAAAACGTCACGATCGTAGCCCGCAGCGGCGAGTGTGACATAGAACCGTTATGGAGCACCCTACAGGGGACTGCATGAAATATCGGGCAATTACAGATAATCGAGCTATTCTCCGCGGACATGTTATCGATGTTTATTTCCCGATCTATTTTTAACATCAACGATTTATGTTTTGTAGTTCATAATTGAATGTCAAACGGGTTTACATACGTAAGTAGTTTAAAATCTTATTTAATAATAATTTCAGCGTTAATGTCCCGGTTGTGCTCTTGAGGACGAGGGCCCGGGGTCCGCGTTGACCATGATCCAGGATTTGGCGATCAGGTAATTACAGTGGAGCGACAATACCATCTGACCTCCGTGACCCTGCTACCAGGGGAACCTGACTCATGGTTGATTGGATCAAGGTTACAAATTCAGTTGCCTGAATTTGCAGGTTTCATCACGGTGTTTCCCTCACCGTAAGAGCATCGGTTAGAATTCAACTAATGTACATAACTCAGAAAAGAGTCATTGGTACATGGCCGCAGCGGGATTCGAACCCGGTTCCTATCGCTTATGAGTCGAATATTCAACCGCCCGGCCACCGACACTCTTTAAATCTTATTTAATGAAAGTTATAAATTCTAGCATTATCTTAGCGACAAATGCGAATGTAACTCGCTGAATAGATTTGAACAAAATTTGTCAAAGAAATTGATGGCATTTGCGGAAAGATTTTTTACTTTACCTCCAAAATTGTAGCGAATATTACAGACAAAAGCTTGATCATATTAATCTTGATAATCATACCTATAGATAATATGAGCAAACGCGCATAAATTGACGGTACCTAATATAAATTTCAGTGTAAACAACTTTAATGCTCGAGATTCTGACATCTACACGCTCCGTGTCACTAAATGGATCCAGCAGCAGCATAATTTCTCAATATTTAGAAGCGACGACGCAAAGGTTGATATAATATTAATTTACCAATTTAGGTCAAGAACATAAATATCGAAATATATAGACTCAATTTGATTTATAAGATAAAATGTAAATAAATAAACGGGACTCCGCATTCAGGGGACTTGGCAAATATTTTACCTATTTAGGTAATTTAGAGTAAGGATTTTAATATTTAGTTTTAATATGTAATTTCATGTTGTTTGTGTGTTCTGTTTAATTAGTAAATATTTTCAATAAATAAATATTACGATTTAAAATCTATGTAATGTATATGAAAGAGTTCTTTGATGACTTTGAATACCTAACAATAGTTTTCTGACGTTTTATTTAAATTTTCTCCTAAATAACACTAATAACATAAACACTATATTCCATAAGAAAATAACCGTCTAAATTAAATTAAAAAACACTTAAATTAAAGAATGCACACTACAAGTTCTTTTTATTGTGTAGATATTTAATTGCTTTTATATTAGTTATGGACTATTATCGGCTGACATATTTAAAGCATATTGTCCTTAAATTTTTAGCTTGGTCTGGGGTAATGACACCCATATTCTTTTTTCATTGCTAGTTTGTCCGGCGACTGTTTGTGTAATATTTCTATGTATGCTTTATCACGCCCGATATTTGCGATTGGGTTGGCCTCTAGTGACTGCGAGGGCACTATAAGGCCACGATGTCTCTTTCTGCTTTCCAGGCGGTACCCAGACGAGTTCAGTGTTTGAGGTCCATGAGTTCTTATAAAATTCGTCTTTCATTTTGACTTAAATTCAACCAAATACAAGAAGGTGACAAAGCTTTTTCATATATTTTGGACTTCATAGTATCCAAGATACCGTAGAACAACATAAACTTTCGAAAACCGCTTTTAGGGAAGCACCCTCAAAGATATCAACCATACCAACAATTTGAAATCGACTCTTGACCAAGCACGAAATGTTATATTCGATGCCTAAAACGAAACTTTTACGAATAATTAATCGGAAACCAAATAGGAAATAGCAGTCTGCTCCGTAATACTGACCGTAATATGTTGCTCTCATGGCGGGGAAAGTGATATGTCAGCGGCTTTAACGTGCAAACCAATTTATTGTTATGAAGCATTTTAGCCAGAGAGTTACCTAACTTAATCCAGTACAATAACTTTCAAAGTAAAATTTATGTAAAATTCAATATTTCATTCAGTTTATGGGGTCATGTTATTATAAAACAGACTGTACGTACATATGTAACTAAATGAACTATTGAACTTATCGGACATACTGCTTTTTTCCATGAAGCTGCAGCAACGCATGGCCGGGGACGACGACGACGACGACGACGACGACGACGACTATGATTAAGAATAAATAAAATAGGTTTTACAAAATAATTCCATAATAAAAGTTATATCCATAATAAGTTATTACTATGTTAAGTCGAATTGTCGTTGCGTTACTATAGCATTACTATAGAGGTAAAAGTCATTACTATAGCGTCGGTGGCCGAGTGGTTATGGTTTCCGACTCGTAAGCGAGTGGTACCGGGTTCGAATCTTAATATGGCCAAATACCAATGACTGTTTTCTGAGCTATGTACATTACTCGAATACTAACCGATGCACTTACGCTGAGGGAAAACATCGTGGTGATGAAACCTGCACATTCAAACAATGATCAAATATTGCAACAATGATCCAATCTGGTCAGGTTCCCTTGGTAGCAGGGTCACGGAGGTCAGATGGCAGTCGGTCCACTGTAATTACCTGATCTGCTAAATCCTAGATCATGGTCCTGGACCCCGGGCCCACGCGCGAGAGCATAACCGGAACATTAACGTCAAGATGATTTGACATACATTGCTGTTCTACTCTTCAAGTTGGAGTGGAAGAATGGAATGGAATTAAATGACGTAAATACCTCCTCGTAATCCTATTGCAGATTCCCGGGTTATTGGCACGCGTGAAGCCAGATTATTAGTTATTTAGCTAGTAAGTTGGCCCGTAACTATTTCCATGTGCACTGTTCTGCTATAAATAATTGCCCAGAGGTGACGTACCACGTAAACAAACTCCAGCGCCACGTGATTAAGAGTATTTGTGCACATTATATCTGGGATTATGTCAAGATGAACTGTGTTATATGTGACTTTCGATGTGCTTGCTTTTGGTTGAACGGAAATAGCTACCCCGATCCATTTGTCCGGTTTGCTGCGCTGCAATAGATTTTGTATGGCTTTGACGAACTACCTCGCGTTCCGCTACGTTGCTCAAGTGGGCTCAAGCTCCATTCAAAATCATAAAACTAGCTGATTTTCGTATTGTGTCTATAAATTGCGCGTCCGGTAGATTTTATTGAAAAATTCAACGGATTTGACGGAATTTTTGTATGAAAATCTCAACTATGAGTATACAAAGTAAAAGCTTCAGTAATGACACACATAACAGCGAAATATCGAAAACCGAAGGACGGTAACGTGTTTGTACAAGGATTCTTATAACTGAGCTAGGAATGTTTTTTTCGGGGTTGAAAATCCCGCGGGACTAGGATAAAACGGGAATGTAAATATTGAATAGATAATGAACGGGGAAAAACAAGCGGTGTTGTTTACTGAAATAATAAAGGGGTATTATTACAATTGAAATGGGTTGCCGGGCTGGATTGCTGATTTGTTGATGCTGCCAATACTCAGTGGCATAATGAAGGCCATCCAGTGTGGAAAGAAATTAATCAGCTTTTCAAGACACTCAAGATTCTAATAAATAGGGTAATCTCGATTTTTTTTATTGACTAGCCAGGTATTTGACCATCACCTCACCTGGTGGTAAGTGCCGATGCGGCCGATGATGGAGCATGCCTGCCTATTCACTCTAGCCTTGAAGGCATCCAGATTATATTGATCAGGGCAACGCAGAAAACGCACTCCTTAGCCGTACGCATTATAAAAGTCGAGCCAAAGCGGTTCGTGCGGATAGCTGGAAGATCCACGACATAAGGATGAAGCGCTCGCCCGGATCGCGTCCCCCGATGGCGGAAAGAGGCCGGCGGAATGAGGGCGTGCAACTGCTTCGCACACTCTCCGAAGTGTAACCTGTAGAAGACTGACAAACGCGCAACCCTACGCCGATGCTCGAGGCTCTGCAACTTAGCTTCAATCAACTGCGGATCACAAATTAATTTATTTGCACGTTTTTCCACCGAATCCAAAGCAGCCAGTTGGCATTTGGCTGATCCATCCCAGAGGTGGCAGCAGTACTCCATGCAGGATCGGACTTGTGCTTGATATAGCTGAAGCAACTGCCTTGAAGTGAAGTACCGCTTGACCTTCGAGAGGATTCCAAGTTTTTTAGCTGCAGTCTTGGCTTTTGATTCGATGTAGGTACTTTCCAAAGTCGGTTCTCTCGATTTTCTAGTGTTAAAATTGAAAGAGAAAGAAATGAGAGTGTTAAGATTGAATTGATTGATGTGAAAGAGTTGAATTGAGAGAGTATTCGATACTTGAAACTCTATTTCCTTGTAACTTTCGGAGTTAAGCATTTAAAGATTTACTCTGTATAAAAACTTAATTTTTACATAAAATATAATTATAATCATTTATTACCGTGTGAAAATGCTATGACAATAAAGTTTAAATAAACAATGATATACTGCAAAGTAATTAATTGTATGTGATATGTTTTGGCAGTGACATCTAGTTGCTAAAGCACTTAATAAAAGCACTATAATCGTTCGTTCGTAATCCATTCATAACGTTAAAAATACATAAGATTACAATATTTAAGTTTACAATACACACATAAGTTCAAAAACTATAATTTCTATTTAAAGTAGGTTTGGCCAGAAAACAGGAAAATGTAAAAATTTCAGTCTTATTACCTACCAATTTGGATTGGTTATAACTTATAAGTTTACCTAAAGGTCGATAGATTTCGGTTAGGTTGGTGTTGTGACAAAGCAATGAGTGAAAGCCAATAACGGTTTACGGTGTGAAGATGTCGAAGACCAGGCGAAGTGGCGAAGAAAGAGCAATAAAGCGGACCTTGGCAGAAGCCGGGATTGTCCGCTCAGACGACGACGATGAAGGTATTTGATAAAGCAACTTCTCCAATTCTAGGAATTTTTCCATCTACCACATAAAGTTCAATTTGCGTTAAACGAACAATAACTTTAAATGCATTCATGCGTGCATTTGTATTCCATCTCATTGCGCTCGATACATTGTACCTACGCCAGTTTCCAATAACGTTGATATTTCATAAATGGTCGGCGAGTACAGGCGTTCTGGGAAATTCGATAGGTAAATTATTAGGTTATGAGTTAGTGGATGATGAAATTGCACTCCATTAATGGAATCACGTAAAATTTGGTGATGCATTAAGCGCATGATGCTACGAGGTATTATTAAATAACATAGGCTAAGGATACACAAATTTATTTACCTTTCATGTGTACCGAAAAAATACTAGCAAATATTTTTCATTATTAATACATGGGATTTAATTTGACGTTTTCCTTCTTTTTGCTTTCGTTAGTTCAATAACTGAACGCGCCCACTTAGCCAAATCAAACGAAGTGACCTATTTCCATATTTTAATCACTTAATTCGTAAATTGCTAGATACAAATTTTATGTTTTCTTTCCGACTATGGAACTTTCTTCAAAGGAATATTACAGTCACCACTGTACCTTCGCTCGACCTTTATTTATTTCTTATGCGGAATATTTCGACAATTTAATTAATAGTTCTGAATTACTTGTATGAAATTAATTAGAATGCTGTCCAAGCGCTATAGCGTCGAGTGGTTATCTTTGACGCGAGGTTATCTGTGACGCGCTGACTGTTATATTCTACCTATCCTGTGTAATAAATAAGTATACGTATAAACAAAAACAGTAGTTAAGTATATGTATGCTGATTTATTGCGCATTTGTAATATGGAATGTTAAATTCTACGAGCATAAAATATAAAACATACACTTTGAATTTCCGGCCATGAATTGAAGTCCCTTAAGTTGATCGGGATTTTAGGTATTTCAATTTATCTGTTCAAAATTCGCGCTGCAGCTAGTCGTGTACTCTGTTTTAGCGACATTCAGCTGCAAACCGCCGTTTTCTAGTACTGCCTTACACGTGTTTACCCTGCACGACTAGCACAAGCGTGCCCGCGACGTGAAAGAGCCTTTGTTTCCTTCACTCAATATGATAGAGTCAGCAGTATCTATTGTTGCGGTGGAGAGCACAGTTGTGATAGTCATGCTAGTCTCAAGATCCTTTCTAAGCCTACTCACAAGTGCGATGTCATCAGCGTATTTCATGAGCCATTGTGGTATGTCCGGAATTTCAAGTGAGAGGACATCGAGCACAATGCAGAACAATTACTCAGGACTGCACCCTGGTGAACACCTACAGTAATCAGGAAGGGATTATGGCCTACGATGGTTCTGACAACGGCTTCAGTGTTGACGTACATGTTCTGGATAGTCCTAATGTATGCCTCGGGCACAGATTTGGATCACCAGATTACCTCCAGAGAAACACTGTCGAAAGCCCTATGCAGGTCGAGAAATACGAAACGCAGAGGCTGGTTCCTACTGTAGTGGGACTCTTGGAGGGTTCTCAGGGCAATGATTGGATCCATGGTGCTACAGCCCGGCCTGAAACCGTATTGGCATTCGGACAGGGAGCATTCCTGGCGAAGTCTATGGTTAATAATACGTTTGAATAGCTTCATTGAGAGGCTATTAAGTTTGATACATCTATATATGCCGCAATGCTGCACACTGCCCTTTCCTCTATAGAGGGGCGTAATTATGTTGTACACGCCACGCATTAGGTATAAGCCCCTTGTCTCCGATATTGTTGAATAGGTCAGTGAGCAGGTGCACGCTTCGAGTTGCCTTTGTTTTCCAGGTTTCAATAGGTATACCGTTATGGCCAATAGCTTTTCCGTTCTTCATACGTGCCAGAGATCTCTCCACCTAGACTTATCATGCCAACCTTTGCTGGCAGCTGTGGTGGGCTTATTAACTTTGTTGGACAGTTCTCTGAAAAGGCAGTACGAATGGTCTTTAATAGAAACTGCAGAACTTAGGGCCTCTCCCACGAAAGGGGAGGTTATTGCCATAATCTCCACGCTTGGCAGGCGTGTTGGAGATCACAGTGTTTAAATATAACATTGGAAAATGCTGCTGCACATTTTCCAGACTACGGAGACTCTTGATCTTTTGCCTGGATAACATTAGTCGCCCTGTACGACACCCATGAGTGTAAGGGGTTGGTGCTATTCTACTCTGCCGGACACGGCCAATTATTTCTGTACTAATATTTGGCAATTCAGATTACTGTTAACCCTTAGTGAGACCCAGTACACAGGTAATATATTCCAGGTAATATAGGCCTGATATATTTAGATGTGGGTACACAATGGTGATTTTAACCTTATATATTTTCTGAGAAAAATATATACGGCAAAATTCACCATAAAGGTAATATTACACATTTACTGCTGTACGGTAAGTACCTATTTTGACGTATTTTGATCAGTCCTGTGCGGCAGCAGCTATGTTAGTTATCCTAGTTTTATCTACATGTGGAGCGGGAGAAGTTTTGTCAAATTGTTATACATTTTAACAGATATTAGTTATAAGGTAAAGGGTAGGTTTAGAGTAGGTGTAGGACAGATGTGGGGTAGAGGTAGGACGCACCGCGGACGAAGTCGCGCCGGTCCCACTACTTAGTTATATTTTAATATTCTTAAATAAAAAATATAATGAAATGCGAAAAGAACTACTTCAATTTCCCATCCCTTCTGAGAATGTAAATGTGAAGCTATTTATAAACTAAATGTTAAACGCAGCCCCAGGCGACAGTTAGACTTCCTTACATCGATTTGATCTCAATTTGAATGCAAATATCAGGTTTCCACGTCTCGAGACGCCTTCAAAGTGAGAAGCTAGTTTTCTCGGTAAAATATTTTCCGCAATGCACAGGCCATAACCTACTTACGGGAAGCATTATGACTACTAACGCACTGAAAGATAGTCCTATGAAACGGTTCCCGCAGTTGTGTTGTACTTAACATTTTTATTGTTGTTTATAATTGATTTCAGACCGATAAAAATATAATTTTTAACAGAGCATATTGTACTATCTTAGTAAAATACTTATAATATATTGTTAACTTCAATTCATAATTTATCCACAATGTCGTAATCAGAAATAAATTCAAATTCAAATTAATTGTCACATTTTTATTCGCTAATAATTTTGCTTCCATCTATTGAGGAATGAGGAGGAAAAAGAAGCTCGTGCTAAAGAACTCTTAGAGCTCTTGTCCGATCATTTAAAAACAAACACACCACTCAACTAATCTACAAGAAATCATTGTTATTAATAAACATAATAATGTAATAACTTTTATCGTTTACACTGCACCCGACCAGAGCAAATAGGAACAGTTAAATGTAATAAGTATGTCTTATCAGTGACGTAATATCGTGTTCTGTATAGTATATAACATTATAGTATAGTGTAATACGTGGCAGCGGACGAGTCCCCCCCGCCCCCCGCTTTGATTCAGATGATGGATCGTCGTGATATCGCCCAAATCGCTCGCTGCCACGCTTATCATGCCACCAAATTGCATAGAAATAGAGACGAGAGGACCGACCACTTGCAATAACAAACATGAGCACTAGAGGAAATTGATAAAATTATTACACTGTACCAGACTAACGAGTTAACAGCCTTCGTACAGTACTTATTTGCCAACGTCATATGCACTAAGTGTGATGTTTGTGTAGTATTTCTCGCGGAATGAGTGAGTCGCGCTTCACATTTACATAGACTTACTGGATTTTATCAATAGGTAGGTTATTAGTAGGTAGGATGTGGTAGACTCTCTTAGCGGTGACCATTTTCCATCAGGTGACCCGCTTGTCAGTTTGTTTAAATGACAAAAACAACTGTAGGGCGGATGATCCGTCGATTCGATATTTTGACCCAAATATAGCTTTGTAACATTTTTTGTATAAATCGGCTCGTGTCTGTTTCTGACGAATATCCCTCATTCATTTCGTCATTCATACCTACTTATGCCTCAGAGTAAATAATCTTATGCATGCTCGTTATTCATACTAATGTCTCAGAGTAAATAATAACGCTAACGCTCAAGGACGGCTCTATATCGCGATGTGGCACATGACGATCTTGTGGTATAGTGTGTTATAGATTGTTCGTTGACAGCATTAGGAGATGACGTTCCTGTCGGTCTAGCCATCTTTGACAGCTCTGCATGCGTGATGCGTGTATGGTAGTAAATTGACAGGTCGAAGTTCGACTATTTCTACCAACATCTACATTGACTCTGATTGTGTAGGATCATCCGTCAATCCACCTCCTTTGTACACCGAAAGTACGTGAATTGTCTGTCTGTGGACCAAAACGTTAGCTTATGTCAAATCCCATACATTTTTTCTACCACAAACGATTGTAGATTAACGATACCTCTTGGCTAAGGCCGCTGAAATTCGTCTATGCGCGGTCGATGGTCATGGCTATTAAGTAAACTGTCAGCACGTATACAATACCAATAACCGATATTCTGATATCCACAAATAGAGGTACACACAACGTTAAAAAACGTCAGTTTGCTACACAACAATGCACTAACTAAACCTGTGAAAGAGTACGGTTTTACAGTGCTTCCTTGCAAAAGTCGAAGCAAATTGATGGATGCACTGCAGTTGCTGTTGTCCACGTCTAAAATCATCATAAATCATCGTTCGAAGCTTTTTCGTGTGCCTGTTTTTCCACAGACACGAAATTTTAAATTCGTAGAACAAATGACTCGCGTCCGTATGATAAATAGTAGCTTTTAAAATGTCGTTGATTGGCGTGAAAAAGTTCATTTTCGAGTATGTAATTGGAACATGAAGATATGAGCGTAGGTAAAAAGTTTTTAAACACACAGTAATCAGACAGTACACAGAAATATTTCTCTTCAGTAGAAAACCTCTGATTTTTTTCTGTTCCATCGAAAAAAGAGAAAAACACTAGTTCGATTAAAAAAGTCACAATAATGCAATTTATCATAAATCCTTTAGTATTAGATAGTACTGCTATTATGAGGGTTTCAATTAGTAAGCAAAGGATGCATTCCAAAAAAAAATATCAAATGTGTTTCGGTAATAGAGAAGTACCGGAATGACGGAAATACTGAAAATGCGCAGAATAATAAAACTCGACCAAAATGTTTGGAAGTGCGGGTGTTTTTCCGATTTCCAATGGGGTCGCATAGTAAGTCGTTCAGAATTATGAGTCGCCCCGTTGGGCTTAGAGCCCTGATATATTGCAACTAAAATACTATCACATAAAAACATGCGTGATGAGGGTATTCTCCACCTCATCTACCTATATGTACTCTCAGGAGGAGTATACCTACTACTATTATTTTTTTAAGGGCTTCATCCATACAAAATAAAAGAATGGTGTCAAAAAACAAATAATAAGTAATTATACTATTATAGGTTGTAATGCTAGGTAAAAAAAAAAAAAATTCTAGCCGCAAAGTAAGCAAAGCTTGTGTTATGACTGATAGATCACTGATAAACTACTTAAATAGTTTTTCATTTCAGCAATGGTGGTCGTCGAAATAATTACACCGACCACGCTGTGTCTATTTCAAAATATATTACTTTTTTAAAAGAAAAGAAAATTCAAGGTCGTAGAAAGTGGTTATCTATCAAAGCAAAGAAAATACGCCCGATTCGTTCAGGAGCTCGGCCAGAAGTGACCGACAGGGCCGACCGCTGACGGCAGGTAATTAGGCCCCGGCGTCCACGATGGCAGTCTTATGAATTTCGCAAAAAAATCCTCTCTTTTAGGAGCGCCGGAGAGCGCGAATAGCAGTGAAAGGATCACGAGAAGAATCGTGATTAAATACTCGTTCTGCCCTCTTCCCTACCTATCTTCCTGCTCATTGGCGCGGAAGTGAGCTGGATATGAATGGGGTTAGAAACCGTGAATCTATTTCAATTTCTCTTATCATAAATTTAGCACCGACAACGGCCTTGACGCTTCGCACTGCACTACAGTGTTAGCTAAAATAAAGTGCAGACATGTACTCGTAGTTTTCAACTCTGGCGAGATAGCTAGTTTTTGCTCGCACAATGTCAGGTTATACGCGAGAGTGGGACGTCTCTGGGCGTAAACCAAGTCAAATAACTGAAACTGAAAGTCTCCAGTAGCGACGATATGAAAGTCTCCAGTGACTAGTCGCTCGCATAACATCTTCGGAATGTCGCTACGAAATAGCACTGATGGCCACATGATAGAAAGTGGTCACCACTGCCTATAGACATTAGCAACACCAAGAGTATCGCTAATGCGTTGCCCACCTCTATAACACGTTGCTCTGGCAGCAAAAAGCAAATGCCACTCCACTGCCAAAGCCACGGTTCCCCAAATCCCCACTCCATGGAGCTTATTTGCTTAGGACGTTTATTGAGAAAAGCTAAATTTCGATGTTGAAATATCTGAATAGAAAAACGGTGATTAGATATTTGTATACCTATGCAATGATACATCAATAGATATGTAGGTATACAAAGACCAGGGCAAAATAACGATTTAGCTATCGCACTTAAATGATTGTCTGTCAGTCACGTAAAGTGGTTTTGTTCTCACTCATGTATAATGCACTGGAATAGGTAATCGACAAGCGCACTATCTATCAAAAACTAGCAACGAATAACACGTCAAACATTTTCATTTGTATCCCATAATCTGCCCTTTACTTGCAGTATTATGACAAAACACATGAAAGCAAATACCTTCTTCCAGTTGTCCGTTCCCCATCCTACCTTCCGGTCGGGTAAACATCGCGGAGGTATACCAATTAGCTCTAAAGGTGATATCGGCGCAGTGTCCAGTAGCGATTGTTTGGGTCAGTAAGGCGAAGCTCTCCGAGTCGAGGTGGCCATTGTAACCATGGGTGGGTGAGGTGGTGACCTGTTAATAGATCGTTAGGCGGTTTAAGAGCAACCTGTGTGGTCGTCACGTTGCGAGTGTCGTGTTGGGTGTTTCATGGTTGTCCTATAAGTGCCTGCAAGAGGAGCTTTGCTTCTGTTATGGGCGCTGAATCTTTTCTGAATTTTAGCTTTCGAGATAAGAACTCCAAATCTGTAGCACTTAGGAAAAAGAATTAAATTTGCAAGCATTTTGTCAAGTTACCTCCAAAAAGTGACCCTCTTTTAAGATCATGGACTTTTTATAGGTTTTCGCGTAAAATATACGAGTAAGTAAAGAACTAAACTCAGACACTTTTTACAAAATGTTATACTGTAGTTTCGGTGAATGGGCTTTTTGGGCCCAGGAGGGGGAATGGTAAATTATCGTCAATTTTTCACATGATGGTGTCTGCACCCTTTTTTTATTAATTTCCAACTTGTTCCCAAAAACGATTACCTACCATATTCGATATTCGCTCCAGTAGTTTCGGAGAAAAATGGCTGTGACAAACGGACAGACCGACGCACGAGTAATCTTAAACGTGTTGCGGAACCCTATAGTGTACAGAATGAAACTTATGTATGATCGATCGTCGCCCTAGAGTTTTTGCATAATACGGAAATGTGCGAAATCAATCCAGCATTCTGCTAATCTGATATTCTGCTAGCTAATCTGGCAATTCTGGCATGCTGATAATCTGACATAAAGCGTCAAAGGCTTGGATGATGAAATACGTCCCATATTGAAATCCGTCGCATAGTCTTTAAGAACTAAACAATCTCGTATAGAGACTCGCAACAATAGCCTCAGAGAAATCCTCGGATCCTTCATCGCTAACTAGTTCTAGACACTATTCTGCAGGCGTAGTGTACGTAGGTACATCGCTTACTTCATTGATTAACTGTAGATGTTGGCTTGGCTAATTCTAAAAAAAAGAGATCAAGTATAAAATCTTTAAATAGGCCGCTGAATGCACACCCACGAGACTATTATAAGTACCTACCTGTACGATAACAATGCAAAATACGAGTACCTATATCACTATGGTTACATTATTTGTTATCATGTTTTTACCAGTTACCTACATTTGGTATCTCGCGTGAGTATATTGTAATGTGTAAGCAAAGGAGAATTTATCAGAAAAGAGTGTAGTGAAACGTCAGATTTGAGATAAGTGATTGTTTTAGATAAGGCTATAATAAATGTGCTAGACAAGATAGTATGCACACGACAATATGGTTATTTACGGCGTAGTAGGTATACTAGTTATACGTGGACGTCATCAAAGGAAATATTTGTGAGTACAATAGTTTTACTGCGATGACGACGCACTGTATCTACCTACAGCACAATAACACTGCATAGCGTTTGTAACCACAAAAAGTAACGCCATTATCTCTGCGTGTGATTATTACAGAAATTTTGTTCAGGTGTTTCGCTGGGAACGTGCAATTTGCGGCTATTCATTTTGTGTAAACTCAAACCGTATGGGCAATGCCGCAGCTGGCTTCCCGAGCGTGTGTTGTTGTTGGTAATACGGTCTATTAGCGTGATCATGTACAATTAGGTGTGACAAAGCGGGGACCGACTGACGACATGTGTAGTACTGTGTATGACTCGTCATGTGATGCGCCTCTAGCAACCGGCACGCGCGCACGGCTCAGCCCCAGCGTGCCCCGTTTCTGCCCCGTTATGGAAATACCGGGGTAAATGAAACTTAATATGTGCCATCTGCCCCGTAATGGGGTCGATTAAACTCATTTTCCACATCGCAGGGTGGTATATCGCGTAAACCGCTTATGGAAAGCGGAATATGTTGTCCTCAGAAAAGAAGAATCAAGGAGATCGATGTACCTGATGATGTCGAAATAAATTCACATCCTTTAGGTCCTTAGATTACCTATTGATAGCTTTTAGCTCCACAATGTTGTACCTAAATTGTAAAGCTTGTAGATTTTAAAATTGGATTTCCCCGACAGCAAAATCAATCGTTTCAAAAGTAGAGCCAGCTACTTACCCGTACGCGTCCTCGACCTTGCGCGCCCCACCCCCCAAAATTCGCCCCACCCTCTCCCCAACAAATCCTTTGCCCTACCTACCTAATTCAAGTCAAGACCCTCACAAACCGTTCAACTTCATAAGGCCTGACCTACTTTCAGATAATAAGCCCTGGATAGATATCTACTCTGTGGTTCGCTAAACGAGACAAAACTGTTTTCCTAAGCGCCTAAGTTAAAGGCCTTAGGGCGAAATCTGACCGGGTCAGCATACATTTTCCTTACAAAAGGAAAGTTCGAATTAAAGTTTAAATTGTTTAGCTTATCCCGGTTTTTCTTTTATATTCGTATTTTTACAACGCTTAGGAATAAAAATATAGATAGGTAGGTACCAGGTAAATCAACATAGACATTAATTGCAGACCGGCATCCAAAAATTGTCGTTTATCGTATCTACCTTATAAAAGCTTTTGATTTCAGGTAAGTTTAACTAATGCGATGAATTATGTTTAATTAGCTATGATCTCGAAACCTCTATTTCTAATGCCAGTAAAATTTTATTCCTGCGTGGCATGGGCAGGTAATTGTATGGTAAGTATTACGTGCCCAATTAACTATTATAAAAAAATATCTTTCAAATCCTTCCAACATAATCACCAGTGATGTTGTTTGCCCCCTCAGTGGTATAAAAAAAACTACCTACGTCATACGATTTTCATTGCACTTTGTCCGAGTTCTCGCTTCGGTCCTTCGTGCGACAAAAACTCGCGTCTAACATTTTATTGACATGGTGGAAAATTGTTGACGAGTGCCTTGTGCACTTGGGGAAAAATCGTTGACGATTATTCAATTGTCACATTGCTCATAATATAATGCACGTGTCCATTCATACCTACCTATTATGTGAAATTATGTCACACAGTCATAATACATACAAGATGTGAGTTGTAAACAAGAGTCCCAGTGGTGCCATCTGGCCTTAATTCAGCGCAAATATAGTATGGCCTTCAAAGCTGGTTGTCACGTGCAGACCCACGTACAGCTTGACCGTAGTGCGCTAAAACCACCAATAGCAATGGCGACTGTTTTACCCATATCGGCCACCCAGCCAATCACAACAAAGTATACTTGGTACACTCTGTGCGCACATGTGACCGGCCACTAGGGCATCTTTTTATATATTTTTAATTTGTATCTATAAGTTTGGTTAAGTTTTGTTATTATAATCGCGTTAGTTTTAATTTATTAATATACAAATATCTTGTTTTACTTTAAAAAGTGGTTAAGTGACAATGAGTAGAAACGGTAAGTCCGTATGGCAAAGTGTTTCTCATGTGCAATCATTTTATTCCGTCCACTTTTTACACCTAACGCCATCTAGAGCTTATCTTGAATAAATACAACTACCTAGTCAACAACGCGGTAACGACAAACGAGCTAGTCGCGTAGCAGGCGGCTTCCATTTTACAGTGAAATGAAATAGATGGCGCTGGAAAACAGATTGATTTTTAACTTGCACTGCGTTCGCATTAATTCGTATGAGTTCCGACCCTCCGAGCTCTTATTAGGTATTGATTGAAGGAAAAAACTGAACAAAATCCTTTCGACGCATAGTGCCAGAAACGCAAATTACAGAACACGCAATGATCATATTTTCAACAGCAGAAATCTAGATCTGTACCTATAAAATGTCAGCACTGCTTATTCGTCCGAAACGCGCGATACGTATGACTACCTAACAAACTCGTCTTCCGCGTTATCTGCGAAATGCCGATGAACATGGTTTGAAAATGAAACTTACAAGTTTCCATGTTTCAACACAGATGTCGCTGTTTTCAGCGTCATTTCATTTCGTCCGACTATCGTTGGTTTGGTAGAAATACTAACCGCGATCCTCCGTATTTTATAAACCTGGTATTTTGTTACAGTGTACCTACCTATATAATGTAAGTAAAAATGTAAATGTCGAATAAATTATTATTCTATTCTATTCTATTCTATTCAAACATACGTTCTTTCTTAGTCTATATAAAGAAGGAACATCTCTGTACATCTCTGTTACTGTACTGTATAATTATGTCATGTTTGTGTACAATAAAGAATAAAGAAATGAAATGAAGGAAAGGGTATTATAGGCAATAATGTTAAGCGATACGTTGTTAGATAAGTAGGCGCAATTATTAAATCGGTGAGATTTTTCATCAAGTTATGGCCCACATAAGGTACTTACCTTTAATTTAAAAACCTCCTTTATAGGAACACTTTCTTTAACGTTATTGCTTTGCCAAATTGAATATTATTTTATTATTTACCCGATTGTCCAGTCTTGCAAGAAGACTTTTCCCAAAGCGATTTGAGCCTGGCCGCTGTAGTAAAATTACTGAATAAAATAATAAGTATTGTACGACATGTTATTTTAGTTTCACGAACCGCATCTAAAGTGCGGGGTAACAAATACATTTTGCATTTAGGAAGACAAGCCACATTTTTATTATCGTACATACGTATATAAACAAGAAATATAAATTTAAATTTTTAATGCTATAACTTTTTACCTATTTTATTATAGAGAATGTAACACTATCCATGGCTAAGTTCGCGCGGTACCGACGAAGTCTTGGGCAAACGCTACCTATATCTTAAGTGAAACAATTCTAGTAAGAGTAAATAAGAGCGTAGGTAGGTATAATAAAAACACTTACCTAGGAATTTCACCTCGTCCGGGATGCAAATTGGCGATTATAGCAGCAGCGTACCTGTAGCATAAAATGGGCCTATAGATACAAATAGTAGGGACAGTAAGAAGTTTCAGGGTGGCGAAGATAGTGAGACTCGCACTTGTTGCGCGTACCTGCTAGATATATTCAGCTGCCCTGATAGAAACTGGTGCTTAAATGTCGCTCACAACACAATATCTATTCAGACACGTATTTTATATTTTTCCTGTAGATCATAACCTGAAACAGCGTAAGAATAGCACTATTATCGACAAGTTGGCCGGGGAATTGAGGTATAAGGTACGGGAGGAGGGGGGGGACGCCCCGCACTGCACCGCCCCTTTGTAGTACGCATCCTTGCAATAACTGCGCTGGCTACATTTTTCTTCAAACCGGATACAATTTTCGGATACAAGCGAAGTTTCATAGTTCGCTATTTTGACAAAAATGTACTGCGAAAAGTATGATAATGCATATTTATCTCTTGCCTACATTAGAAACGTAATCGATAAAATAATTCGCTTTTAACTTAAAACTTTAAAATATTGACCGCTTGTTTTACACGTTTTTTTTATTTCATGTACCTACGTTGCTCGGGGATGTAATTTCTAATTGAGATATAGCTTACTAATCTTGTCGTCTAATACGTTCTCTTTTTGCATACTGCAAATGATGGGACACCTTCAACTATCGTGTCCGCTTAGTCTAGGTGGTAGGACACCACCGGTAATAGTAGTATTATATACCAAGGAAATGAAGCAGTGTCTTATGTGATAAGCTGCATATTGGACCCTGAGCGTAGCAAAATACTGCGAGGGATTTATGTAGAGTCCTGACGGAGACGAGGGGTTCAAGCCGCCCAAGACTAAGACAGTCTTATCTCAGAGGAGAATACTCTACTTTAAGACCATCAGAGAGACGACAAATACGAGTATCCCTATCAATTGAAACGTATCAATTGTCGAACTTACAACTTGGAATTATAATTTAGCTTTCCATCACGCTAATTTCGTACCAAAACAAAATTTATGAATTAATTTTAACTTCTTCTTAGCTAGTCGATGGCAAAAGACATTATTTTAATTATAACTTTTGAAATAGGAGAATAGGAGACCGGAAAATATTTTTAATTTACATTTTTTTCTTATTTTCACTTGCACATTTTGAACAGTCTCGCATTCTGCAACCATTCCATTCTTTATTCAGTCATAGTATTTGAAATCGCGTAATTTTGTCTGAAAAAAGAAATCGAATAAAAAAGAAGTGCAAAAACTAAAAAGCCCGACCATTACTAATAACACTGAAAAGTTAAAAACAAGCCGAATGTTGTAAGTAACACTTGGGTTTTTGAGAAGAATCCAACGATACCCCAACAGTCGAAATCCATCAAGACGTTGGGAAGATACGAGGAAGTAAAGAAATTTACAAACATACAAACCTGTACCTACACATAGAAGATGCGCCAGAAGAACATAATCCTCCCTTGGTAGCCGGGTAAAAAGAGGTGAGATTTTCGAATAAACTCTCTTTAGAGTTTCTAATAGAAGAAGAAGACGCAGCCCTAGGGTTTAACGTTCCAAATTCAAATCACTTTACTTTCCTTGTGATGAAAAGGTACGTCGCGTGTGAGCCCCAATAAACGTACTAATATGTACAAAGAACGCGAGTTTAATTTGAAACAAATATTCCCCTACGAGTTTCATTATTATTACCTACCATCCTACGCATAATAATGTCATGCAGCATGCTTTACGTTGATATTTCGTGATAATATGGATATTGCCGACCAGTGACACAAGTGTGTCCGCGACAAAGCTCGCGCCGCGAGAGAGCGTTTGTCTCTCTCTCAATACTAAGACGAAAGAGATAGCAATACCTAAGTCGCGCTTTTTCTCGCTTATCGCGCGCGAGAGCAACTTGTGTTAGGCCTACAGGAGGTGAGGGCGCCCTATCGGCATCTTACGTCATGGAGTGCAAGAAAAATTCCACTTTGCAGCGTAAGCCTTTAGGAAACCCAGAAAACGTTGGTCTGCCCGTGCACAGGTTGACACAACAACTCTTTCTGGACGTCATTCATAACTTTAAGGTGTTTCTAAAGGTTATTTCCTCTCTGATTACAGATTTCCTGAGTCACGGGGCGAGTTTCAACAAGAAATACGGTGAGTGGGCGTCTTTATAACCAATTTTGTTTGTTACTCCCCATTCCAACATAATCCTGACGTTTTTTCTAAAATCAGATCTTCGTAACTCCCTATATATTTGTTTAGATTTTTGTGTGTCACTTAGTAGCTCCTCAAGTTACGCGTTTAAGTAACTACTAGATAAAAAATCTATTGGGCGATTTGCTTTTCAGTAACGAATGTCGTGATACATGGATGGTTAATTTGAAATTATGTTGGAATTATGTTGTTATACTTTATCAACAGCTCTTAAGAGCCCAGTTATGTTATGTATCTCTATATTTTTAGGAAGGAATAGATAAGGTAAGTATACTAGAAAATAACGTTGATGAGCGTTTCCTATGCCTCCTACATGTTGCACTTTACACCCGCCTAATCAAGTTGTTTATGTTGTACATGAGATAACAAAAACACGTATATGACTGCGAATTTAAAATTTAGCTTTGAAAGTTATTATATTAATAAAAACCATAAAACATGTGCTGAAGCCAAAACTTTCATAACATCGCTCTTAGAGACATGTGACTGTGACTGTAAGCCCAAGTGGAATAAGGGCTGGGGGAGGATGATGATAATTTAAATAAGGTTTGTGGACAAAGATTATGAATATGAAGGTTCTTTGAAAAAAAATCTTTTTATAAATAAGTAGTGCCTGTTGTGTCGTTTATAATTGTGTATAAATAAATTAAATGGAAATCTCGAAAAATGGAAAATAAAAAAGATAGATTTTTCCTACTTGGAAACAGATGGGCCAAGCTATGTCCGTTTGTATCTATTATTACTATTATCATTTTCATTAAATTGCACCGGATTATACAACTACACTATCTATTATACAATTTCAGAGAAATATTTCAGTTTGTAAAAGGAATGTCGCGGGATATTTTTGCTTCTCCAAATTTTTTGTTATAGATTTGTTGTTTTGATTCGAGGTGAGCGATTCCATAACAGGGCATCCCAGGGCATCCCAGGAACACACCGAAGCGAGACACCCGGTTCTTACACGTGCCCGCGCTGATTTCAGGCAGATCATGCGTAGTTCATACTGCCTATTTCTTCCACGAGTTATATCACATTTTCCTCTAAGCAATTATTTAAATATATCTATTGGATTACCGGTAGACGCAGCGTGGGTAGGCCTCCTACAAGGTGGACCGACGACCTTGTAAGGATCGCAGGTACCAGCTGGATGCGGAAAGCACAGGACCGGTCTTTGTGGAGATCTCTGGGGGAGGCCTATGCCCAGCAGTGGGCTTCTGGCTGATATGATGATTGGATTACGAAATATATGTTTCTTTTTAGAAAATGGAATTTGGTCCACTGTGTTCTATAGTAATATGGTGTATACAGGGATCTGCCCTGATAGAACAGTGAGTCAGCAGGGTTTTTAATATGGAAAGAAAAAATTATTTAAATGAAACATTGTCAAACAATTACTTGAAGTTATAGCAAAAACGCCGGCAGTGCATTCGCTATCCTCCTGGTGTCACGGGTCCTTGGGCGGTGGTGTTCACTTCGAACGACCTACTGTGTACCATCCATAGGTTCCTTTTATATTTAAGTCACGATATGAAAAACTTTAACTCCGGTGATAACCTATTTTTAATGGCGATAAAGCTGGCTGAACGTAAAGCAGCACCCAGCAGGCTTTAAAGAGTCACGGCGCGTCTGGTGTCTGCTGAACCGAATAAGAACAGGCGTCGGAAACTGTGCGTATCTATGGCACAAATGGGGTTGGTGCGAGGCAGCGGCATGCCAGTGCGGCTGCCCTGAGCAGTCAGTAAATCACATTATATTTGAATGTCCGGATACCAAGTACAGCGGGCAAGCGGAAGATTTTCAGTCCCTTTCGGCCGTAGCTCTCGCCTACTTGACGAAGTGTAAATTGAAAATTTAAGTAGCAGTAGAAACTTAAAAGTAATACGATAAATAAATAAATGGCGATAAAACAGATATTTCACTATTGTGTCTGCAATCCCGAGCGGCACGCTGACCAACGTAGGAAGGATCATATCTTAGTACGCACCTACCATGTAAGAAGTATAGCTATTGCCCAATTCTTTCTCTGGAATAGAGCGCTGATTCAGTGTGCCCACATGCACATACCTAATTAGTCCCAAAACTTAGAGTATATGATTTAGTTTCACACAATAACAGACATAAATGTTTTAAATAATAGAAACCGCATAAAGGTAAGTACTGATAAGTGTTTTAAAACAATAATTGATAACTTTTATAGTGAATTGATTACGAATCCAATTCGTAATCAATTCTCTATCAATAATCTCAATTCGTTCCATATAACATAAATATGGTTATCAAAAAATTAAATACTATAACTTCCAACACGATAAAAATATTGAAAACCAGCTGCGATGAGAAATAAATCTTTGAGAAATTTTCTATTTTCGTCCCTGAGAAAAGCTGCCTTGCCTTCTACAGGATCACCTCCATGGCCTCTCCGAATGCTATTACCTACTGGCTTTTCAAAAGTCTTGAACCAGTTGTTCAAGTTAATCGTGACGTACCACTTTGCGGAAACTGTTCTTTCGTTTTAACATAAAATCAATAATAAATGTAATAGCCCCGTCCTGCTACTAAGAATAAACATCGGCCTTCGTTTGATTTGTCCTGGAGGTAACATTCTCAGTTGCCCCGCTGTCCCGTCGAGCACTGTCCCCCCACAAGTGGAAAATTTTCTTCTCAGTTGTCACCCGGGCAACAAATTTTCCGTCTATCCACTTCCGCGTCGTGTTAGAAAAGACGTGTTAGTAAATTCAAATTAGAAGGCAACAAATGCGTTTTTAAGCTCTTCTATTTTTAATTATTAGACAGTCAGCCAAATAACCGCCATCTCACCTAGGTAGTAAGGAACATCTCACCTAGGAAAATGGACCATGCCTGTTTAGGGATAGCCTATTCACTCTAGCCTTTACCGCGTCCAGATTGTACTAATAAGGAAACACATTCGCAGTAAACGTGTTTCATTCATAAGCCGTGCGCAGTCTGCTCTCTTTCAATGGCGTAGAAAATAAAAGTTAAAAGTGGGGCACTCGTAACCTCGTAACCCTGTGACGTAGCTAAGGACATTTAACGTGGACGGGGTCGTTAGGTAAACCAGAACGTTCATTCAGTAAAACTTTCACGAGAAGTACAAACGAACCACACAAAGAGCTAATTTTAGACTTTGGCAAGTTCCTTGAGGAAAATTGTAAATGAAATTATGCCTCAAAAAGAGTTAGGAAGTTGCCAGGGGAGAAATTTTTAGTACCTTTAACATTGAAACAACGTGAAAAGGTGAACATAGAATGTGTGTGCGTGTACTATTTATAGTGTTGTCCATATATTCATTTCTTCCATATGTCAAGGAAAAATCTGTAAAAATACTGAGTAAGTCTTTTAGGGTCATATCATGGACTTACCAGTAGTAAGGCAGTGTAGGGTACCGTATAAGTGTCGTAATCTCGAAATGTCGATAAACGTCAATTCGAAAGTGTTCCATTGCGAAATAGATAAGTGCGACCACATTTCCAAATAAGCCAGCTCGAAGTTGGATTATTCCCGTTGTTGTCTCCCAAACAATTCCGAAGTACACACGGCAGCACCTCAACCTACCCGTTTAGACATTTGAGTTATTAGTTACATACCTATAATATTTATTTCGAATGTATGTATTCTTAACTTGTACTATTTGTGATTATTAAAAGTAAGTCGTGCATTTTAATTCTATTTACATATTTATTTGTGAATATGTATCTATGTATGTATGTGTTGTGTATTTAGATTTTCAGTATTTAGGCATTTTGTTGTTTTAGACATGCAGCTTGGGGATAATTTTTATTTTTTGTTGTAAATTATCTATAATTTACGTACCTACAGTTTTCATTGCATTTAATTTTGAACGAAGTGATACCACGACCATGTGTCGGCAGGAACATTTTTATCCAGTATTATTTGGAAAGACCTTGATTCGCCGAAAGCCAAATTTTATGAATTTATCTATCGCTTAATTTGAAACGGGCTATGAGAGTAGCCCCTGGTTATTACCTGTAATATTCAGACGCATGTTTTTTAATTGCTTGCTAGTGATTGTATAGGTATACACAGGGTGTTTCTAAACTCAAATTTCATGTGTGACATAATTTGTTACGATAATGTGAGTGTAAACACATTCTAAGGAAATTCTTTGTTTTACTATTTATTTCGTATAGAATAAAATGCAAAGTTTAAAATGCGTATCAAAAAGGAATACATTTTGTGTATTTTTAAGCGTGCTACCAGTTTTATGGACCTGATAAAAAGCAACGTTTACTTTCTACATTGACACGTAACCCGTTCAGAATCAGCGTTACAAATATTTAAAAATACTTCTACTTACCTCATAATAATACTCATATATATAGGAACCCAATTACACATAGTATTAAACATCATGAGCGTACTAAATAATTAATCTAAAATAAATTAGGTACGAAAGATGTATAATATGCCAAACCCGGGAAGGAGAGGCCGGCCCGAAAAGCGGTGTTTGAACGTCGTTAAGAGTGTCATGCGTGCAAGTCGTGCGTGCCTTGGTGGCAAGGATGCCGAAGACCAAGCAAACTAGGAGTGGCTTTTGGACTAGGAGGGCGGACCCCGCGCGGGAGCGCATCCGGGATTTAACGTCTAGATGATGATAATGACAATTACAATTTTGCGTCATAATAACACCCTGCAGCGCAATACCGACCTAGATAAAATTATTTTCGTGAGTAACAAAGATACCACTTTTCACTTTTAGAAATTCATAACTACGGAATTCGACTTATTTTGAGATCAAATCGGAGATATTTTAAAGAAAGGTCAGGTCAACCTAAACCGACAAGGAGTTGTTAAGGTCGATGAATATAGAAGAAGCGAGAGTCTGTATGTAATGAATACGTTAGCTAAATCTTATCCGTACGTAAATCCTAAATCTAAAAGTCAGAAATCTAAAATTCTTAAGACTTACTTACTTTTTATTACGCATTGCATTCACGGAAACGAGATTTATAAGCTTTGTCCACCCGAGCACAGGTTCATTCGGATGGATAGAAATAGAACAGCGATTATTAGGTGAGGGGTCGCTTGCTGCCCATATTACAATAATAAAATTAATTATTTAAGGAAAAAATAGATTTCAAAAAACAGGCTGATATTGTCTACTTTGACTTCCAAAAAGCGTTTGATAGAGATTATAATTATTTACCTTTATATTATTATACTAAACGGGACCCACACACGACGTACCTTTTCGATTTGTTTTCCCGACGTTTCGGTAGGGTTACACCCACCGTGGAGGACTGCAGTGACTATTATAGTTTGGCTAAGAGTATTATGTCCAAAGTTACTTATAGTATGAGAGTATATTTTTAATGCAGAGTTTATGATGTAAATTATACAATCTTCTCTAATGGGTACGAATTTATTTTTGCAGCAGTGGGTTGTAAATAGAGATAGGTACTAGGTACTACTTTAACTTTCAATGTAGGTATTTAGTGATTTCTTCATTTGTGGCTTTTTATATTAGAAGATAGGTGACACAAGGTGGAAACGAAATTACGAAGTCTTTGAATGAAATAAGATGTTATCTACACCCATTACTACATAACTCCGGCGAACATCGGGTCCTCGCGCGCAAGCACTATCAGGACTATCGCCAAGATAATGATGTCATGTTTTGATGTTCACAAAATTCAGAATTTGTTGTTGACAAATTATAACTTAGGTACAAAATATAGGTATTATTTGACTCATTATAACAACATGTGTGCAATATTTCAATGTAATTTTGGCTTATATACTAAGTATAGTTTGTGCGCATGACGCGACTAGTAAACTGTGGTAGTGAAATGAAACGAAATGAAATGAAAAGGTTTAATTGTTTTGCATAAATAAAAAACAATTTAAATAAATTTGACTATTGTCGAAAAAAGGACAAAAAAATAAAAATGTATCTTATACTCGTACATATCCTAACTGTTTCCAATTACTCACATTAACCTACCTACCTGATAAGTACTTACCTAATTGTATATTTAAAAATAAAATAATCGTACAAAACAGGATAGGGATAGGTATCTGGTACAAATATGAACTAAAACCATTCATAATTTCATTATTCATTTATTCATTCACTATCTAATGGTTACAGTGGTATTTTTTTACAATCATTTGATCATACTTGACGCCGTTTCAAGTATACCGTACGTGGGTATATCTCAAATCAATTAGATTACATAGATATGTCTAATACTAACAATTTTCAAAATTAAACCGAAGTAATTAGATATCTAAATAAATAGAACATTCTTCTTCGTTGTAGGTATACTATTTCGCGATATTAGTTGCTCATCAACTGCTGGGCGAATCATAGATACGGCTAATCAAACCTACTACGGCTAAGCAAACCTATTAGTAGAGGTTGGAGTTTGCGAACTCTGCTTTATCATGAGTCTTATTAACATGTCCATGGGTTAAATACGTTCGTTCGTTACTTTAACTACACATCCTTGGCCTTACTAGTCTAGACTAGACCTTCTCAAGGATATTTTTATATTAATACTGTTGACTCACTGATCAAGATGTTTCTTAGTATCTTCCTAAAAAGCGAAAAAACTTCAGATATTTGATTTCTGTTCTTATGACCCAAGCTGCTCCTTGGATAATATTTATAGCTAGTTCGTCTCTAAGCAACCGGCCGCGCACTCGTATTTATGCTCAAGGACTATTAGATGAACTTGGATTACTCACTTAGGACAATAGTAGCGTATTAAAGTTTATAATAGATACTTGTTCTTATGCTTCGAACAATCAAACCTAGAAGATGATTGTTCGATAGATTGCGACGCTGTATGAAATTATGCCAACGCACATTACGAATTAAACTTGTTGAAAACAGAATTCTACTTGGATTTACAATTTTGCGGTTCTATAATTTCGGGTTCTTGTTTATGTTGTGCTACAAGCGACAGGTTTAAACCTAGATACGATAAAGAAGAAAATGCTGAATTTTTTTCTTAAGTATAAAATAATGTTGTGATTGAAAAGGTTGCCTTTATTAGGCATGGCGATCATAATACTGATTGAATTTTAATATTAAAGAGCACAGTTGTGTGCGTCGGCATGATAACGGTGTTGTATTCACACTGACCCAGTGGCTATTACTGCAGTTAAACATCTGATAAGGCTAGCTAATTCACTCTCTATATAGTCGTACGTCTGCATACATGTGAGTCACTGCACCACGTGATAGCGTACGGTGTGATGGCAGCAGTCGCGCGCCGGCCGCGCCCGGGTGTCTGCCGACCGCGGCGGAGGATGAGCAGCGGCGGCGGCGGCGGCGGCGGCGGCCGCGCCGGGAAGCCGGGCACCCCCAGCGCAGGGTGGCGGCGGGGGGCGGCGCGGGGGGCGCGCACGTGCCGGCCGGCGCCGCGAGCACGTTGCGGCCCGGCGTGCCAGCACACGTGGCGCGGAGCGTGCGAGCCGCGCGCTCCGTCGGATCCCTCAATCCTACAGCGCCTCTTCCCCGGGTTGGTCGTGTCCACTGCCGTGTTGTCAATCCGTGCAGGCTAACAGCTACAACGATTGAGTGTATCAGGGAACGCGGTGAAGCGTGCGTGCGATGCTGGCCCGCGCGCCGTTTGGACCGCCACGGATACATCGACATGGGCACGGACGGGGCCGAAGCGGGCCCCACCTGGGTTCAGACCCCGGCGCCCGGCTCGCGCAATGACCGATACTACATGCCGCCGCCGGCGCCGCTCGCCAACCACCTGCACCACCAGCGCTCACCCCTCTCGATACATTCCATGTCAACAGGTATGTCGTTGTTGTGCACTACCTACCTTAGACAACTACTTCCACATTAAATGCACAGGTCCTTAATCATGAATATATGTATAAATGCTACATATTTATTTATGGTATTCCTTGAACGGAACTAACTACTTACTACCTATGTATTATAAACGGTTTTAATGGAATAAATTCAATTGCTGTCGCAATAAAACACAGGTACTAACATCGTTCTTGAAATATTTTTTTTATGTTTGTGAAGAAAGCAATCACAAGGTAGACTGCGTTCGGTATTGATAAACTTCTGATTAGCCGTCGGTCATACCTGTTGATTTATTGTTAGTAAGCGTTAGGTATGTGCGTCGGGCGTGCAAGGCTGCGATTTACTTTTATTGTTGTTGTTTATTATTGCGGCGGCACGCGGCCGCCCGGCAGATGGGTGCTCATCGGTGTCTTTTTGAAGGCTAGCCATAGGTCTAGGACGAAATGATGTGAGATCTTAGGAAAATCTAGTATTTATAACCCATGTTGACAACGGTTTGCAATCTTATACAAAATTATTTGATAACATCATATCGTTTATCTAATTAAACATTGATATACTCGTAGCATACATACATAAAGCTCTGCCTCACAAGTGAAGTAAGCAAAAATATTTAAAAAACTATAAGTACATATACATATACATTACAATGTCTCAAGTTCTAAACAAGAGATCTGCAGTAGACGTATTACCAGTAAATAAATATCTATGTGTTGTTCTTTTTCGCTCTTACCGCATCAAAACATGGAAATCTTTGATTCACGAGATTTTACTAACCATCTATAGGTTTCTTTGCACGTGACTATGTTTTTGTTTCTATGTAAAAAATTGGGGAACTGGACAATTCTGGAAATAGACAAGTTAATAAGTAGTCCAAGTTGATCGCAGAGAAAATAATCTGATGCCCGATTGCGCTAAACTTAGTCGATGCTAAATTTTGCCGACGGTATTGATATTCGTAACAAGAATAAGTATTGCAACAATACCAACCCCTAGGAAGGGTTGATTTAAGTTTCACCTATAGGTGAACTTATGACACTGGTTTTATGACGCCTAAATGCTTAGATATAGAAATAGGAATCTTCATTTGCCTATATTATGCCTTACCTACATTAATAGATTTTAAGAAAAGTTTCTTATAGACAAAATGGTGAATATCTAAAGGTGCGAACTTAATTTAAAGTTACCATATATTATTATTTATTAGACTCTCTCCACATCAATATTATTATTTATTAGAATCGGGAATAAGAAACAATTATGGTAGACAAAAAAGTATGACGAAAATATCTCGTTATTTTAGAGCAGACTAACGACCTGCTCTGGGTTCGTCCAGGTGTGCTCGGGTTTACTTTATTATGAACCTTTCGGAAGGTATTCCCTAAATGATAGTGAAAACCGCATCAAAATCCGTAACGTGGTTTAGGAAGAGACAGATTTGGAAACCGAGTTTATTGTAGGCGCGGTTGCATTTCAACAGTTTCAGAGGATAGAGAGCCCTTGCCTATGAAATTTGATATTTTTAATCGTATACATTATATCAAAATAATACTTTATTTTGAAAATAGAGTATCTTTAGATGCCAGTAAGTCCCTAAAATTCAATAAAAATTATTTTCTTAAGTTTTTATAAGAGTTTGAAAATACCCCTTTTCATTGGTGGTCAGTTTTGCCTCTTTAACAAGGTGAAATTTTATGAAAGGGGCAGTTACAAAACTGAAATGGTGTGCACCAGTTACCATGATGTTGTCTAATTATATCAACAAAGTTTCATAGTAATCGGATAGGCCATTTTCAAAAAATATAAACATTTGCTTGTATGAAAATTCTAGTTTCCGTCATAAGAAATTGTAAAATTTCATGAAAATTCCAGTTACCGTCATTTCCGCCATACAGAACGCTAATTGCATAGGTAAGGACCTAATGTTTTTTTCATGTAGTAGGTATCTGTGCAAGAAAATTGCCCAAATTTGAGACAAAGGCTACGGTAACTGCCGAGTTTATTCTTCAACAGTGGTTAAAGTTACTCACCTTATATTCCATATAAAATGTATGAACAACTTTGAACCCTTTGAAATATAACTGAGTTGATTGATTATTATGAAGGCTTAGAGGGATGACAGGAGTTATAGGGATAAGGATGGCAATGTTATCTATTCGAATACCGATGATTTTTCATAACTATTAATTCAAATATATGCTGTAATGTTTCTAACATGAATATTAATTTATAACGAAATATTGAAAGTACCTTTAAAATACCATGTTAATATACGAAAGAGCGTTTATCTTTGTGACAAAAAAATTATTCAACGTTTGTACGATTTATCATATTTATTCATCTACTTATTAATTATACTATACCTAAATTTCTCGAGGACATTATGTGTATCTCTATCTGCCTGCACGTCTTACAAGAACTTTGCAGTACTTAATTACTTACTGCACAACTTTGCAGTATCTTGGGGATCTTCAAAAGGCTCTCTGTCTACTAGACTCAAAGGCAATTCCCATAAGATTTTCGTTACCGTAATGGTCTAAATCTCAATGTAGTTTAATAAAAAATGGCCCAAGAAATACGCAATTTATCAATTTAAGTTCTCCATCTACAAACTTCATAGGTGCCTTCTTACTTGTAACGAAAAGAATGGTTAAAATTAACACTGTCTTAATGGTAGCATAGAATCACGGCAGAACCGAACTAAATCTGTTCGATCGGCCAAATCCTGGATCATGGTCAAGGCGGACCTCGTGCGTAATCGGGATATTGACGCCAATGTGATGACAATGGTAGTCTAGAATCCTAGAACTAGTCTAGAACCTAGCTAAAATCTTATTCTTAAATTGAAGCTAAATTTTTCGCGAGTATCTAAGTACTTTTGTCCTCGGGAAAATAATAGGATCCCGCGGGATGTTTACAGAGATCCGAACTGCGCGCGGGTGAAAACCGCGAGGAATGCCTAGTTTGTTATAAAAAGACGTGACATTTTCAATCAATGGGGCTGATGGGATATCAAAACAATTTCAAGAAGTTGTAACTGGTGAAAATCTTCGAACGATACGAAAATAACTTCTTGAGATTTATGAATCTAATTCAACTTTTGTATGATTTTTCATATTTATTCATCTAAATATTAATTACATTATTTCGCGAGTGACATTATGTGTCGCTATCTGGAGCTTTGCTTACATCCTTGTCCTTGTTGGTATGCCAACAGAGACGAAATACAGTCTTTATTCTATATTATACACTGTCAGAAGCTATCGGAAATTTGTTTTTCCTGACTACTTAATTGTATTGTATTACAATTAAGTACATTTTAAAATTTCTTAGCAAAATAAAAATACATTGTTATTTTGCCTGTAACACTTTATAAGTTTACGTATTTGCACAGTAAATCCTTGTTAAACCTTTGTATCTTGGCAGATCTATAAACATCAATAATATTACTGTATTGTATCGCTAAACTGTCTAACAAACACAGTCAATGCACCTACGATTCTGTATTTTTATCAGCATAAATTTAACTGAATTGACAATACCTTCATATAGGATGTGGGCGATATTACCACTTGCCAATCATTAGGCGGGCTGCATGTCCGTTTATCACTTTATTACCAATTAGTATAAAAATAAGTAAATCAGATCTAAACTAAAAATAATCCAAACTAATATTTTTAATACCAAAATCACTGCCTCTTACGTTTTCACATCTAAGCTGCTACCTGAGCAGATATAACCTGAATCCAAATCGGGATACGCTCCAAGCAGATCCCAATTTCATGTCAGTTAGGCCGACTAGTCGGTTTTTTTGTCGCCAACTAGTCTGCTAGTCGGCCCATCTCTAGTATTTAGAAATAGCAAAACCGACGTGGGGTTGCCATAGCACGGCAT
The DNA here is from genome assembly GCA_905147135.1 of Blastobasis lacticolella. NCBI lineage: Eukaryota > Metazoa > Arthropoda > Insecta > Lepidoptera > Blastobasidae > Blastobasis > Blastobasis lacticolella. The sequence goes on along the minus strand of LR990039.1, from coordinate 7,901,842 downwards.
AATTGTACGCGGACGAACTCACGAGCACACGCTAGTTTGCGCGAACGCTTCGTCCGCAAATCGCGCGAAAACTCCGCGTGGACGTCGAATGTTTTTGTTTAGATGAAATAAAATGCTGCACATATAATTGCACAATACATTTATAGTTGTCGGAGCGAGGCGCACGTTTCTCATACGAGTAGCGGTAGTAGGTTGCATGCGACGGCTGCGCACGCTTCGGTCAAGGCCGCGGGTTCGCAACGGCCACTAGCGTTATCCATACTGCTGGTATGTACCTATACCATGCAATAAGTAGCCACGGCAACAGCTTTGTTTACATCCTTGTCTGATAGTGTTCTAAGTTTGCACCGACAACGTAAGAAACTATGTTAGGGCTGCCCGTCTCGGAGCAGCAATCGAGTCCGGTTTACAGGAAAATTGTTCAAGTATTATCTACAAAGAACGCACTATGATAAACGCATGATGCGCATAACTAGTTTTTATCTGTAATCTACACTGTCGTGTACGGATTGCTATTCTGTGTACGGTGAATCGAAACGCATATCGTGTCGATATTGTATTTAAATAATATGTAAAACAAGATTTAATTTTTTTATAATTTCGAATATCTTATTTTTCTATAAGTACTTACTTAAATGAAAAATAATATTTTTCTTTAAAAACTCCAGAGAAAGAGTTCTTTCTTTATCAATGTTTTTTAATAAGCACGTAAAGTAGGTACCTGCTATTATTAATGCGATGAATAAAGATTTAATAAAAAGAAAGTAATTTATTGTGAAATGTGAAAGGTATTTTTCCATAGGGTTTGCTCATAAGTAAACAGCTCATCAATGTAGCAGAATAGGTAAAATCTATACCATTATAAAACTATGAAAAACCGTGTCCGTACATTGAAGATATTTCAGAAATAACAGTCTGTATAGGATACTGGGACTTAAGTAAGCAACAGTAAAAACAAATTGCAAAGGCAAATTCGGCGCACCGACGCCTTACGGTGCTCAAATGGATGCTTCTCTCCTAAAAGCATTTTGACGGCGAGTAGTGCAGTCTTGTGGAGACAGTGAACATTAAAAATCATAAAAAATCATCGCCCTAAAAAATTTTCGCGCTATTTCATAGCCTCCTTCAGTAAGATGGCTATTTCCATTTTTGCTACGAACGACCAAAGAGATTGGAAAGTTAGCTACCTTCTTGCCAGTCAATAGAGAGCGCTGTGACAGCTTTTTCATACAAAAAATGCGTGCAAGGTCAGAGACAAAAAATAATTAAATCTCCTTAATTTTCTGTCCGCATCAAATAAAAAGGGATGTTCACTCTGTCGACATATTCTTTCGATATGGTATATTAAGCAATATTATCGATATCGATATACTTAATAAAAATATTCCTAAGACATCATCAGCTTATGTAGCCATTATAACACCGCTTTTTACATTACATTATGTTGTAATGTAAAAATAAAATGTTTAAACATTCGGTAGGAATGTATGTCATTTCATTAACGCTTTCGCGATCCCGCCAGGTTCACCCATACGCTTGATACGAGTATTTGCCGATTTTTAAAAACTTCAGCAATGACTTTTTACATTTAAAACCAATAAAATATTCATCCATAAACTAATAGTCGCTGTTAATTAAATACGTAAAATCTTTTCAATTTATTGTAATAAATTTATACCTTTACTTACTAAAGACACAAATGGGTAATTTCATAATACCATTTACCCGCATGCGTAGCGTGACGGGCATAATTTCTATCCCGTGTTAAAACTTTGGGTCTTGCTTACTGCAACGAGAGCTATGTCGCTCGCTAACGCACGACAAAGCCCGTCATGCCACGAGTACATCTCAATATTTAATAGGTACATTTTTCGTAGATAGTTGTGTTGTGGAAATATGACGGAGCTACCAATATTTGTTCACCATTTGATATAACAAGCGTAGTACCGTAGGACACTATAAATAAAAAAAATAAAAATATAGCTTTCACTACACATTCCGCTATTGAGCAAAGGACTTTCCCAATTTTTCCACTCCTCGTGATCAATAGGTATTTTTGTTTATATCGACATTGGGAAAAAGCAGCGAACACATCACTATCGCACGTCAGATAAAGCAATAACTTAATATATTTTTAGGGATTAAGTAGGTAATTATGAATTATCATTGTTTCTACAGTTCATATTACCGATCTCGGCGTATTAATTCAGTCAGAAAATTACTAATACTTTGAGTTATTTCGAAAAAGCTCATAAAACAAGAATTTTTAACACGCATTTATTTCACATACTATACACATTCTACAATCGATAACGAACGAGTTTTAATATACATTAATGGCTGTGGTCCAAAGCACATCACTATTTTAATAAAATAACAAAGCCTATAACATAAAATATAAAAATATTTTACCAATAAATAAATTGAAATTGTTTGCTAACAATTGCGTCTGACAAGTAAATTGATTGACAAACTGACGGGTAGCATGCATTTTACCCTTCAGGGCCGCTCTACACTAACCATGAAGGTAGCTAACTTTCCAATCTCTTTGCGGACGACGAACTTCAACTAGTGACAAAAAACAATTGACACGTGATTTCCCAATTTTGCTGTCTTTGGTTAACACACGCCAATTTTCTTTAATAAAAAAATAATTAAATTTCTTACGTTAAAAAAAATTAAACTTACGAATTTCAAACGTTAATAACACAAAATAAAAAACGGCCTGCCCCAAGCAGAAGGTCCACTGGAAACAAAGCGCCATTTCCGTCACGCACACATTGACGTTACGTTTACAGGCATTCTCACGCAGTTTCACGCAGAGTTCAGTCGCGACTGGCGAAACGTGTTGTCAAAATGAATAAGCGATATTATTACAGTTGTAGTGTATATGGTTGTTTAAATACAACTAAAAACTGTGCTTACACTTTTTTCACCTTTCCAAACGAAACCAAGACTGTTTCGAGATTTTTTTTGGTAGAGTTCGCACCCGTAACGGAAACTCAACAGAACCAACAAGTTGACAAATTGTGTCGGCATTTTGAAAAAAATTCTTTATAACGATAATCAAACACCCTCCCTATACAGGACAACTGCAGTGACGACCTGTCAGATATTTTGCTTGAAGGTAACAATTTGTACGCAAGTTTAGCTAGCGACGAACAACAGTCAACTTCCAGTGAACAACTGGCAAACATTCCTGAAGGATCACAACAAGGAAACATCAACGAAAATCCACCCATATCATCAGCGGATTACAATGCATTTGATTTGCCCGAGAAAAACGCTATTTAAATTAGTATACACATGTGGCTATTTATTAGAAAAATGTTTTGATCAGCACAAAGATTTTTATCTTTTGAAATCATGTTTAAGATCAGTAAACAGCGCATTAAACTTTTCACATGATATCCGTTACAAATATTATTGTAATGTAAAGATGGAGGAAGCACTTTGTTGATTATACCGCAAGACAATTTTGTGCATTTGTTGAAGCAACGGAAGATAAATTCGGTTCATTTTTTAAAAATCACAATAGTTCAAAATATATATTTTCCAATGCCTTGCTCATGTTTCCCCATCATATATTTAAAAAAAAATTATCTGAGAATGCGACTACATTTTCAATAATAAATCTCAACTCTTTTCGTCGAACTTGGCGCATTTTTACATTAAATTTACCGATTTACTCATTGTTTACATGTCAATGTGCGGGAAAAAATGCGACGTTGTCAAACTTCTGCTCATGGCTTGCAAGATGAAGGATCAAAATTATGTAATTGATATATCATGTCAAACACTTGATTTGTTATAAACAACTTGAAGAGTTTCAACCAGTGTCAATAAAATTACATAAATCCAAAAAGAAAACTTACGGAGTCAATATAGTAGCAACCCTAGTGAGTTGCCAAAATTACGTCATAATTTTCAAGGAGTGGACCTTCTGTAAGTTTTCTATTTTGTGTTAATAAGCAGCCAGGAGCGTAGAACTTTCAGTGTGCTCTATGTAACGCAGGTAAAAGTCAAAATGTTGTTACAGGCAAAAGCTAGTACGTAATAAACTTAAGATCAAAGAAATATTCGTTAACTTCAGTTCTTAGGACTCTCTATGAACATCATCTTATGAATGCAGTTAGTACCTGGTCAAACTTCGTTCAAGTTTGCAGCATAGTGCACGAAAAGCGTGCTTTAAACAAAGTTTTGAATGCAGACCTGGAAATATTCTGTATTTATACTCTCCTCTCCTAAAGAGAATCACCTGCGAATCTCTCAAAATGGATGTCATGACGAAAAGCCGCTTGGGAAAGCCAATGTAACGCAATCCACCAAAAAGATAATGGCTTCCATATTCTGGGATTGTCACGGAAAAACGTAGATATAAAAGAACGGAATATCACGGTGACGGCAGCTACTATGGTACCCGTATTGGACAATTACGAGAGTGACCAAACAGAAACGCCGAGGTAAACTGAAGCAGTGCTGGGGGCTCACCATGAGCTCTTATAGCAGGACCTATACAAAACTGCCCTGCTTAGAACGAGACAGCTCTGTTCGTGTCACATAAGCTTGTCTCGTTCTAAGCAGGGCAGTTCTGTTTAAGTCCTGCTATAACAGTTCATGGTAAGGGTCCTGTACAGCTACTCCACAACAATACTCAGCCCACACAAGGCTGCTGTAGCAAAGTGTGGCTTCGATGAAATCCGTCACCCACCCTATAGACCCGACCTGGCCCCTAGTGATTTGTTTTCGAAACTTAAGAGGAGATTTTCTTCGGATGATTAAGGACGCCCTGAAAAGTGTGTTGGAATGAACGAAGAGTATGTCGAAAAATAAAAATAGTTTTGTAAATATATGTAAGTAGGTACTTCTTTTCTTTGTAAAGAAGGATTTTTTGGACCGCACTCGTATATGTAATACGAATTCCTTTTATTACGTTACTTAAAGTTTAAGTAGTCCACATAGGCGGCCAGATCTGTTGCATTTTTAAGTAACGTTTCTTTCTCGTTCATGCAATAATGCATGTATTCTTGTAGTCCTCGGGAAGTTATTCACTTATAATGAAGCATGACAAATAAAACCGGCCAAGCGCGAGTCCAACTCGCATACAAAAGGTTCCGTGTCAGGTTAGCCAAGATTTTGATGCCAGAGCAATATGTTATTCGTTACACCATAATTTATTTATTATAGAGGCAATAGAAATACGTATTATTCTGTAAAAATTTCAAGTATCTATCTGGCTGTTGCGGTTCAAAGATACGTGTGACAGACGACGGACAAACATACGGACAAACGAGTGACCAGCGGGTTCCGTTTGGCCTTCGGGTACGAAACGCTAAAACATCGACTGATGTTAATAGGAAATTAAATGTAAAATTACGCCTTTTCGCGTTTTAAATTGTAGCGTATTTTCAATTTAGAATATTTTCTGCGATCTCCATATTAATACAAACCAATAATCTCATCTAAAAGTACCTATTTTGTTAATGGAGTGCCCTCCGCACCCCGCTTGCCGTTTCAGCTGGCTAATAAAAAATATTTAAATTCGCTTAGGTTAGGTTAGTGTCGCAACAATGCGAAGATGAGCCGTAGATATCAACTTACGTTCATAAGAAATATTTTTTTTAGTATAACATTGACCTTTGCGCCATGACAATAATTTATCGCTGGTAGCTAGTTAGAGCCGGCAGCCGTGACTTTGAATCTCAACTACATGTTTCAGTCTACTTGGGTACTGCAAGCGCTAGAAATAAGCATTTTAAGTTAAATTATGCAACTTTTAACAAAGATTTCTTAATTTACTTGTCATTTGTGTGAACATTTTAGTTGAAGGTAGAAAAATCAAAACGTGCATTTTATAACAATGCCACGTACATATTATCCTGAAATTTGAGATTTCTGGCATTATCTAGACCGAAGATATGACGTAACGCTTCTAAAAAGCCCCCCCCTCGGCTCGGCTTGGCGGGGCCTTTTCCATGCCTCCAGATGCACACAAAACGACACAAAAGCGTCCTTTATTTCACTGTCAATGTGAATGTATTCAGTGACGTATGGCATGGAATAACTGAATTGGTAAAATTTTGGCCCTACTATGGAAGATTTTTTCTCCTTTACAATGATCACCGCTTTGACGGACACTGGTCATTGTTTATGTATGTAAACAGTATTATAATTTATTATCTAAGCTATTTTTGTTACCGGGTTCAGCTCTACTTCTGGCTTCTTTAGCCGAGGCCTACAAAATTCAGGAAAGTGGCAATGAGATAGCTTTGCTTCTTTTCGTTCTGTAAAAATAAACAACTTAACATTAATAAAACATTTATTGCATATTCAACGCGCCGGACTGGGAGAGAGAATGTTAAATATCGTTTTTCGAAAGTTGAATCTTTAAGAAAGGAACCCGTTGGTTGATAACAAGAGTGATGAAAGGAAATATTTTTCGAGATTTCTCCTATTTTATAATTTTATTAAACCATGCAACTTAACAGATTTCTGTAAAGCGCCTTATAACTACGATCCCACACATAACTTGTGCGTTCAAAATCAAATGTAATATTTTTATGTATGTATATATTAGTAACATGTAGCCTTCATTATATTTCCTGGAATAATTATGCAAGTTAATTTACTAAGCTTGTGGGAGAAATATCACACTTCCGAGCGAGCACTTTGATGTTGTTCTTACTCAACTCAGTAATTTTTAACAGTGAAAAAGCAATATGGCAGCAGAATGAAATAACATTTTACACCATGCAAAGAGCCGTCGCTACAATGGCGATAATGTTTTAGATCGCTCACTCAACCGCCAATCAATATTTCAAACGCCTGTTTACAAGACATCGGTTGCACAAAGTAAAATACAATGGGTTGCATCCTACTAGTGCGATCGGAACTTCTGGCCTAGGTGTTCTTACCCCTCAATTACGTCTTGATTGAGAAGTGCAGGTCTAATCGGATCAGTGATAATCTAAAGTCCTTACTGTCATATCCAATTGGCACCGCGTTCACGTGTTTGTGCCAGTGAACGTGACCCCTGCATTTCCTGGATGCCAGCTATCCTTCCCAATTGACAAGTAGTTAGGGTGCATCATAAAACCATGTGCGTTCAAGGCCGGCTATCACTGTATCTTTATGGTCATTGTGCACAATAAAAATAGTCCGGCAGTGTGAATCATTTCTTTTACAAGTAAATTAGTAGATAATGAAATAATGGAAGAATGGATTCAGTTTTTTCGTTTCTTGTTTGAAATTTGTACGCTTTTTTCCTTTCTCAATCCTCTCTGGATCGGAAAATTTGACAAAGCGAAAATGCATCTTCATGACGGTCGATTGAAACCAAGACAAAGACCAACGAAATAACTTTCGTTCGCTGTTTTATGATGTTACGCCCAAACCCTTGCACGACGTACTCGTAATATATCATATCGCTTATAAAGCACTAGTTATTACAAGCACCCGAGACGGTCGTCCGATACCACAAGTTGTCAATAATTATATTGTACTTTTGAAGCTTCAACAAGTTCAGTAATTAATATCTTGAATTTGTAAAATCAATTATTAATATTTATATTCTAAAGGCTTGTGCGCGCCCGTGGACATAAGAGCTTGATTTAAGTAATTCGTTACATAGAAATTCATACGTATGAGTATTTTAGGGAAAGTATTATAGGAGCGCCAGTTATAATTAATAGCGTCGGTGGCCTAGTGGTTAAGGCATACGACTCGTAAGCGAGTGTTATCGGGTTGGAATCCCACTGCCGCCATGTATCAATGACTCTTTTCTGAGTTACGTACATTAGTTGAATACTAACCGATTCCCTTACGGCGAAACATCGTTATTAAACCTGCACATTCAAGCAACTGTGCGGCGCTTCCCGCTGTCTGTTCTTATGTATATGTACGCTTAGATAATTTAAACTGCGCAACAGTTTTTATTGCGGTTTTTAATATTAGAGTTATTCAAAAGGAAGGCTACGTAGGGGTAAAGTAGGTGTATGTAGGGGTAGGACCTTACGCGAACGAAGTCGCGCCGGGTCCACTAGTGCTTAATAAAACGTTGAAACCTACACCACAAGTCGTAGAAACATGTAGCGTTTTCAGGTGTTGAGTCAAGTCTTTCGCCGTGTAGGTACAATAGCGCGATAAGAGAGCGATAATTTCACGTTAACCCTGACATTGTCGCTCGGCATTCCGCGACTTGACTGCCACAAACTGACTTTCCAACTGTAAAACGAACACCTACGTAGCAAATCACTATCCACTATCATTATCATTCACCGTAATTGTGGATATTCTTATTTTTTATAGAAGAAGAATCTATTTAAATAGTAACGTGTATAATTAGTGCTCAATAATTGCGTAGAATCATTGTTGTGCGTTTTTAATAACATTTTGAGGAAACTCCATTCATAATAATCTGTCGATTATAATATAAATAGTACAAATAACGTGAATTCCTATACTATGCAACTTAACAGATTTCTGTAAAGCGCCTTATAACTACGATCCCACACATAACTTGTGCGTTCAAAACCAAATGTAATATTTTTCATGAAGGTGCTCGTATTCGTTTATTCGGTTATACATAAGCAATTCTAATCAGTACCGTCACCTCTCTGTATGTATGAATTAGGAAGACTTGAAAATTTCGCTAATAACTTATTAAGCAAAGTTGATAAGTCAGAACCGATGAGAATATGAATTGAAAGCAAATCTAGTTCAGAAGCCTGTACTGCACTGTACTTGTATGCAACATGGAGCCTTCATTATATTTCCTGGAATAATTATGCATGTGAATTTACTAAGCTTGAGGGAGAAATATCAAACTTCCGAGCGAGCACTTTGATGTTGTTCTCACTTAACTCAGTCGCTGGTAGGAAACTACAAAAGTGCAGTGATATTTCTGCCACAAAAATTGCATATTACGTAATAGACTCTGTAAAAATTCATTAGCCGTAGCCCGCGTAATCCTGCAGACGGATAGAAAAATTGCTTTTAGTGCCGATTATTGACGGGGAGGCGGGGGAAGGGGCTTCAGGTAGCAACGGGCGATAGTGAAACCCACAAATATGCATCTATGTTAATGCGCATTATAGCCACAGCGGACATTTTCTCGCGGGTTTCGGCACCGGTGAAAGTGTTCGTATTTTTGAGAAAGGAAAAGTAGCTTATTTTTTGTGGTAAGAGGCTGCGCGCGCGGCGGACTGGCTCCCCCCTCCCTCCCCCCTCCCGCACCCCTATTAAAGTGAAACCTGCCGCTCGCCAGCTTTTGGCAGTGCGGAGCCTTTCAATGTCAATGTTTCGACCATGTTTGTTTTTAGACGCAGCGCAGGACCTACCATTGTGAATTCGGTGGGTACACGAAATTGTAAATATAGTGTTTGTGCCAATGCGAAGGTTAACCGTAGCTAGAATCATTGATTTAGAAACACCATTTGCTACAGTTACAGCTAACATTTTAGCAGTATTTTCTAGTTGTAAATTGCAACGACATTAGTACTCAGTTCAGTCCCAAATGTAATAGATATGGAGTGAATGTACTGTTGATAAATTGTATAATATTACTACCTACCTACTATGTTATTTGATCGGAATTGTTTCTCATTCGCTTTCGGCTAGAGTACATGCATGATGTGAGTTCATGTGAGATACTATGTTGTCCGTACATCCAGGGTTCAAGTACGCATTGATAAATGATAACGCCGTATAGCTATTTACATATTCAGCTGCCATGAGTTATTTTGCTAAAACATATTCCGCGGCTATTAGGTATCGGGCTTATCTTGTTGTATTGTATCTGTTTGAAGCAGAAACATAGGCAATGCAAGCCATTATAATTATGTTAGTGATAATTTCACTAAAATACCTAACTGGGAAAACTACAACGTTCGAAAGTTCAAGAAAGTTCCAGCTTAGGTACCTATATAAGTATTTAGACTACGTCAATGTACTTGAACTTGACAACTTCAGTAAAATACATAACTAGAAAACGTTCAACGTTCAAAAGCAGGAAAGTTTCAGAATAGGCAGGTATATAAGGATTCAGACTACGTCACTGTACTTGAACTTAACAACTTCAGTCAAATACATAACTAGAAAACGTACAACGTTCAAAAGCAAGAAAGTTACAGAATAGGTATATAAGGCTTCATACTACGTCACTGTACTTGAACTTGATAACTTCCGTAAAATACCTAACAAGGAAAACCACAACGTTCGAAAGCAAGAAAGTTTCAGAAAAGGTAGGTATATAAGGATTCAGACTACGTCAATGTGCTTGAACTAAAATTGTCGATGTTGGCCAAGATGTTGACCAAGATCTTCCCTGAGACTGGTTGAACGGTCTTGGAAGACGATTGGCACCTCGTGAGTGTATGTTTATTATTTTATTAAAAACTCAATTGTTAGAAGGAAAACTGGTAGATAGATGAAAATCTCAGACCAAATCAAGTCTGAGGTGAAATTGATTCAGACCGTAGCGGTAACACTTACTATGAAATCCGACGACAAGAAAAGATAGATTGTGTTCTACGTCTTTAAGTAGCATTGCTAGATTTAGATATCGGGCAAGGCGGGATTTTGTAACATTTTGAGTTAAAAGCGGGATTCTTACGACAAAGGCGCTACATTTTTCATTCATTCATTTATCGTTTGCTCATAACATCGAACCATTCATCCAAAAAATACGTGAAAAAAAGAAACAAACAATTAACAAAGGGTTGTTTGAAATTAGGGCAATCCTTATCAAGAAAACTTGAAAAGCTAGTGGCAACTTACGACTGAATTTTCACTTGAAAATCGTGTTTAAAATGGAACAACTGTCAACGCTATTAGCAAGTGATGCACCAATTTATTATTCTCGAAACTGAATAGCATTTCCACCCTCTTTGGCGGCTCGGACTGACACCAGAGAGTATCCACGCGATGAATACATGAGTTAGAGATATTGTCAGTTCTCATATTCATTCTCAGTCACTACTCGTGGTTACGTCGAGTGGGCATAAAATATCTACTAGATAAACGGGACCAGGGTACATGCTAACTGAATATTGCGGCTGAAAATCGTTGACAAAAAATATGCAGGTGCACTTGAGTAACAAACTATACAAAGGCGTTTCACGAAATATCGTTCGTTAACATAACATCGGTAAATCGATTGATTTTCAGCGCGGCATTTACCTACAATCGCGGCGTTTGCTTGAAAAGAGTAGTAAAAAAATGGCGGCCTGAAAAAAAGGCGAGCGTTTTCTCGCATGTGTCATTGTATAGGAGAACACCTGGCGCTGAGGCTAGTGGTGTGACGTGGGGCAAACACTATTGTTCCCGCTATCGCAGCTCCGCGGCCCCCACCCGCCCCGCGCCCGCTCGCCGCACATAAACACAGCTGGCTATCGGCGCCCGATTGTATGCCACTAGTTACATATACCTTAATAACTTGCATTCTGCCTGCTGGTGACGCAGGTTCAGAGCCATATAAGTGGGCTGCCATTTGAGAGGGAAATGTATGATATTGTCACAGCACAGTCGGTCAGGGTCTAGCTGGAACGAACGGGTCCTTCGGCAGGGTGTAATAGCTTGAAAGAATGGAGTTTCATACGACGTTTCTCAACACACCTGCGAGGGAAAATAATACTGCAGGAGAATATTAATTAGGGCGACGTCCGGGTGAATTTTCTTCTTGCCACAGAATTATATCTTCCCGGTTCCTGCGCGCTAATAAACTCAAATGCGTTCTTCCTGTATGCTAATAAAATGAAAAGGGCTAAAGAAGCTGCCAAAGAGCCCAATTAAAATAAACTATGGGGCTGTCTGTATCAGGGAGGCGCGTGGAGTACGTGAAACGTCTTGTGTATCCTAACGCGTTCCCTGTGGAGACTCGTTCCGCCGAAGCGCTACAGTCAAAACGAGTCGACGAGGGCCAGAATCTCTCTTGCTACCCGACCTTTTGCTCCAGTTTTGTTATAGCATGCATGTGGTGGCGACATATGTGAGCAGTCGTCGAATTTTTACAAAACATAACACCTTTTTACTTTATTTTTCTTTCTAACTTCTAATGGTCACAATGAGTGTTATATGATACCTACTCCTACGTCAGGAGCTCGGTTAAACGCTATCGCTTTCGATTCGATCAATGTACTGTCGTGTAATTACTAAATATAAACGCGCGATGGTAAATTTAGTTCCGAAAACATCGTGCTGCGCGCGATGCTGTTTAAGAGACTTTTTAAACTACAAAGTAACTTTTTGCATTATAAAGTTATGGTTTCTATCGTCTAAATAATGGTGTTAAAATTATTAACATAGGTGCTTTACTTCCAGAGTAAAGGCCTTTACTTCCAGTAAATGTAACATGGCTTCATGCGGGCCCTGGAAGTAGGTGCTTTACTTCCAGGGCCCGCATGATGGCAATATTGCCATCATGCGGGCCACGTTAGTGGTTTAAAATTGTATTACAATACATTTCGTTTATGCAAAAGCACGACAAAAATTAAAATCCTTAAAAACACTAAACAAATATTTTCATATTTATTTATAAAGCGTAAGTATATTTTGTTCACAACCTAATATTTTACTTTAAAAACTGTAATTTCCGCATTTATCCATATTCGGTTCCTATCCAATAAGTGAAAAAGACTGATGGTTAATTCAAGTCCTAGCGTTTGCACACTTATTAGTATCTCCAAAAGCGATCCCCATCATATCCAACTAGGTGGAGTCGCCACAATATATATATTTCCTTTCATTTAGCCCTGTCAGCATTTGACCGCTATCTTACCTGTTGGTAAGTGACAATGCGGCCGAAGATGGAGCATGCCCGTCTTGGAAAAGCCTATTCACTCTAACCTTGAAGGCATCCAGATCGAATTGATCAGGAAACACACTCACAGGCACTTTGCGTTTGGGTCGCAGAAATTTATATGTGTACCAAATTTCAACTTTATCGGTCAAGTAGTATCAGAGAAAAATTTAATCGATTATGAAGTTATGAACTAATATGTCTTTATTACTAATGACTTTATGACTAATGTTTTCGAGGCAAAAGATCAAGTGTCTCCTAATTATAGAAAATGGGCAGCAGCATTTTCCATTGTTACATTTAAACACTGCGATCTCCAACCCGCCTGCCAAGCGTGGAGATTATGGCAATAACCTCCCTTTTCGTGGGAGAGGCGCTAAGTCCTGCAGTGGACTGTTACGGGCTGTGATGAATGAATGAAATGTCTTTATATTGTGACGGTCGCTGTTTTTTGTTTTCACAATAAAGTGCTCGTGCCAGCTTAAGATGAGCCGTACGTTCAAAGTTTCCTGTACATTGCGGGTTTCAAGTTATTTGTAGGTTCTAATCTGTTGAATATTCTGATCTACAACATCGATGACCTTAAATATTTACGGGACAACGGGAATCTAAGTACCTAACAAAAAACAGAATGAATGAAATCGGACTAAGCGTTAAAGAGTTACAACTAAGTACACATCCCTTCTCTCAAAGAAACCGTGATGAATTTCGGGATAAAAAGTATCCAGTGTCCTATTTCGTAATACGAATAATTTTAAAATATCTTAATTGTAATGAATTGAACCTGTTACTTTTTTTTAAAAGCATAGGTTACTGAACGAGTGCGGTTACATGTGAGCCAAAAGTCGGTGAAAATATAAAAGGGAGAAAGAAGATGATGACTTACAAACTAAAAAAAACCGGCGAAGATCTAGGATTTGGCAAATCAGGTAATTACAGTGGAGCGACTGCAATCTGACCTCCGCTGCCTTGTTAACTGGGGAACCTGACCAGATTGGATAATGGTTACACATTCAGTCGCTTGAATGTCCTGGTTTTATCCCGATGGCTAATCATTCAAAAGTCATTGATACCATACATGACGGCTCTGGGGATCGAAGTCATAACCTCTCGTTTACGAGTGGGACACCGAGGAGGGCACCGATACTCTGTCAACTGAGAAAAGCTGGCTTACATTTCTTGCACCTTGCATCCCACTACGTGACCCTTTCCCGCCAATTTTGGCGGTCCGTATACAGTAATCCACTTACCTTAAACTTATATCGTCCGCTCCGTGTCGTACCGCGTATTACCGCTAACATTATTCTAGACAGATATTTTAGATATGAATAAAATTAATGTCGTACATTGGCTATTTTCTCGCTGACTTTAACTCTGAAGCTGATATCCGCTGGAAATTTAGAGCGAACGGGTAGTATTTTCGGCACCGAGAGTCCGTGACCCGAACCGATCTAACGCGATTAGGGCAAAATACTTCGATAGTGAGTAGAGGGCATCTAAACGTCATAAGCGTTTGCGGTTTTTGATAGTATTTTACACAGATTTAATCGAATATTACAGCTCTAATTCAAACAGGAGAAATCGATATGCCCTACCTCTTTGTGTTGTCAATAAGGCAAAGCTTGTCTATCATTCACATAGACGAAATCACAAACTGTCATATCGTCACGCATTTTCCCAGATGGATTTTCGCAGTGTTGGCAGAGATCACATTGGTCCACTTGCTACGGTCCTGATAAAGCTGTCTCACTTATTCCACATTCATCAACCTTGTTACACATGACCTTTCTTTAAATTTGATATGATAGTGATAGTACGTCGCGGTCTTTCCCGAAATCACGACTTTACTGAATTACCTTTTATTTTTTTTTATTTTACTATGATCATTCTTTTTTTTTCCCCATTTAGCAATAAACATTTGAGTATTGAGTTACGGGGAATGGGTACGCAGACTGTTACTGGTAAAACGAAACGAATGTAAAAGTCTCCCTACAAGATCTACAATACCTAATGACAGGGATTATCATATGCCATTCGTTTGGGTGCTGTCCCCAGACCAGTGACTAATAACCCTGCGACCCCCGAAATTTGACACCTGCACCCAGAGGGCCTATCGGCTATCACAGTGGACAACTGAATTTGACATAAAAAAATCTGACACTGCTCTAATTTGGTAGACGCTATTGCCAGTTTTCAACGTAGATGACGTGGTGCAGAATTATCTAGTGTCAAATACAGTTGTCAACTGAGTTAGCCAATAGCCCCATTGGCATTGGCAATAGCAGGGCATTTAGTGACAGAAAAATCTTCTGTTCCACGTTAGACAATCCTATCCAGGACTTTTCCTGGACAGGATTACACACTGAGCACGGATCCATAGGCGAATAATTTAAACGAAATAGTTCAACGGGGTTCGGGGTATTATAATTTCGTATAATACCAATAACAACTTATAACTTATAAATATCTAACTAGATACTTAGGAACTAGTTACTAAAGACCTTGTTAACAAGCTCAAAATCATCACAATACAGCGATCAGAAATAAAGATATCCGTCGCAGAATGAGTGACGTTAGGTTTATAATTTGAGACAGGGTCATCGATATAGGTCTCATGCAAGCCATTTAGCTCACCGAACCCGATGACTGGGAGAGAGGTTCCGACGGGACAGAAATCGTCTCGAGATAGACAGTCAACGTTTCATAAAGGATGATGATGATGATTGACGAATGCTAAATAATGTTAGAAACCAAAACGAAGATCGCCTTATGAAGAGACGATAAGAAGTTCAGAGTAAATGGTTCAATGTAATCAAACTCTCATACAAAAGAGTTCAACGGGCTCGAACTATAATTTTCAAACGATAAATTTCAACGCGCTATCTTTAATAAATTGTGATTGAACGTTAGTTCTCTCAACTAATAACTGCAGCTATACAAATGCAATGGTTCTTGCGCAATTCAAATTATAAAAGTTTTTAGTTAAGAGATAGTGACTCTGCACTTTACTTGTGTGTCGCTTGGTTTATTGATTCCTTATACCAACTTAGATAGGATATGACCTCAGTGTTTTTTTGTTTGTGTAAACTTTTGAACATTTTAAAGATTTCTCATAGATTCTCACAAAGAGATGACAATACTTCACGATACTTGTACTAAGTTCTTCTTAATCGATACGCTCTTGACATAGCGGTTGGGATCGCTATGTTACGCTTCTACTGATTTAGCTTTAAAAAGTTTTGACGTCAACCATTTCATGTAAATAAACAATGTATTACGCAAGTACTATTGCGTAGCGTGTGCCGGATGATCAGCAGACGGGCGGTTTGTTTGTCGTTTGTTTACATACGTGGCCACGTGCCCGTCCGCCAGCGGGTACGCGCGACGTGTGCACCGACACCGAGCACCGACACTCGACAGTAATCAGTTATCGGTGGCGAGAGTGATCGCGTATTATGTCACCGCAATTAAAAAGTGTGGCTCGGAAGTGGCGGCGCGCCGCAACGAGCCGCCGACGGGATGGATGGTGGGGTCGCGCGGATCCGCGGCGCGGGTGTTCGCGCCGCAGCCGCGCGCGCAGCCGCCGCGGGCAGTAGCGCGCCAGCCACCGCCGCGCACGCACCAGTGCGCCCGTGCCGCGCCGCGATGAGTGACCAGTGAGCGAGCGCGTCGCGGAGCGCCTCGACCCATGGAGTACCAGCACCCGCAACCGATCGTGCCGCTGGGGCCGCCGGCGCCGCCGCCGCAGCTGCTGCCGCCCGCGCCGCCGCCCCCGCTGCCCTCGCTGCCGCAGCTGCAGCACCAGCACGCCCAGGACGACGACCGCTGGAGCCAGTACCACATCTGGCGACAACACGTCTTCGTCAACGGTCAGTGGCGGTCCGCGGCAGGACGCAAGCGCACTTTCTCCGCAGATCCGCCCGCCTCGGCCGAGAGAACCGTGAAAAAAAGAGAAAGTGCGCGAATGCGGCCCGATATCGGACCTAACTTTTCGGTTGATCGAGAGCTCTTTGTTTCGGCGATATGGGCCTTTCACCCGCCAACGGGTTTCTCGGCTCCCGCCCGGATCCGTGCGGCCTACACGTGAATTACTATGTGTACTTGCCGACTTTAAATTGGTATTTACCATTTTTTTGCCGTAATTTTTGTCGTTACTTTGTAAATACGTTTTCATTGTCCCTCTTCGATGTGACAATTTATGAGTAACATAATTACGTTATCGCTTATATTGAAGAAGATTTCGTGAAAACGTAAGTTGTAGCAATAGACATGTATGGCAAATGCAATTTCCGTACATAATACTTGAACACGACAGTGGACAGTGATGAATAAGTAGATAAACTTTCTCGCTGTGCGCGGGCTTGCTCGCGCCGCGCGGCCGCGGATTAGTCGGAAGTGCGAGGAAGCCTTAGCGGTGGTGCCTTCCTCGGGCCGCGCTGCGCACTCAGCCAGCCATAGCGAATACTTTTAAGTAGCCAATAATACGATGACGAGGTCACCATCCGCTATTTTCACCGCGCAGGTACATTACCTCGATGCCGGTATCGTATGTTTTACTAACCAAAAAAATTAAGCTTAGTTTCATGATTTACGAGTAGGTCTATGTTGGTACTATATGTTATAAATACGTTACATATTAGGTATTATAGCAAGATTATCGTCAACATTTTAGGCGCTGGAAACGATGTTATTTAATATTATAATGAACAAGTTGACCCTTCGTATGCGATACGGAGTGACCTCTAGATTTCCATGCTTATGGCATTCATAAATCCAATTCCTTGTTTGTGGTTACACTACGCGACGTCATGCGCAGTAAACTCGCATACTTACAACTAGAGAACGATAAGGGCTTGCTTCTTACTGGTCACGTTGCTATTTGCCATGGTAATCACCTATTCCGCAGCGTTCGTACTCGATTTAACGGTAACGTTGACTTTTCATTGGCGAATTGGTATTATGAGGACGTAATTATTATCTGTGAACTAATACTGTATTTACTAATGTCCATAGATGTAAATGTAGTTGCTGTAACTGATAGAAAGCTCTCTATACGAAATGAGCTTATTTTCATGTCGGAAGTTGCTAGGGCTGCGCTTCAAACGAAAAGCTATTAGCCTCTCGCTACAAGCCGGTGAAACTATCTGTTCGAAGACTTAACTCTTCGTCTCTTCAGATCATACAGAATACTTAATTTTGTTGGTAACTAAAGCTAAAGCGAGCTAGGCTGTGTCATTTCGGGTATGGCATCTGGGAAGTAATATTTTGAATTATTCACAGACACACTTACATACATAGAATATTAGAATTACGTACATACAATAATATAAAATAAGAATAATTATTATGATAGATATGAATATCTACTGTTAAACCATTCAAGAAACTGCTCTTATCAAAACCGTTAAGAATATGCATTCCGTTAGAGAAGGAATGTTTCAATATTATGTTAATTATCACATATATCATAATGGTCAACACTCACCTGCAGGCGGTTGACTCGCAAATTCACAACATTTACCTCTAATTGTTTCTTGTTTGTGATAGAGCTTCAGACTTTCACAAGCTACGGGTTCGACATATTGGTTTTAAATCTCTTCATCTGGGTTCACTATTTCTGTATTTAAGTTGAAGTTCGCTTGATTTCTTATTCATTAGAGCTGAGACACATTCTTAAGTTATCTTGGCACCAGTTGTCGATAAATGGTCAAGTTTATCTTGTTTGAGTAGTCGGGCAACATAATGGGAACTAGTCACTGCTGCATATAGACATTAGAAACACCAGGGGCTAAAACGAAAAGGAAAATGCTTCACCACCGCCAAAGCCACGGTTCCCCAAATCTCCACCCCATGGAGCACCGGAGACCGCACTTACCGTCAGAAATACGAGTACAATACTGTTGTTACAGGAATAAATAGTATTATTTGGCTGCGGTATTCTGTAAGGCAGAGATACTTACCCAGTTGGGATTTTCCAATTCGAACGGGATAACCCGCTATGACCTATATCTGCTACAGAAAATACCGATCTATTAGTTCAAGAGGTCAGAATTCACGAAAGTACGTGCGTACTTTTTTATTCATAATAGTGAGTGTACTAAAGTGCTTTTACATTAGTAGCTCCAGCAACTGCTGGACCTGTGCTTCCTCCGTATTTTTGGAGTTTGTCATAGTCTCCACGCTTTGCAGGCTTTGGAGATGGCAGAGTTGAATATACTAATACTGAGAACGCTGCTGCCCATTTTCCGGTTTAAGAGGCCCTAGCTGGTCCGCCATTGTGACGTTGGTCTAGTAGTCTCCTACGGCATAATTGAGGAAGGAGATGTAGATACTGTACTGCTTTGCGTGACACACTATTTTGTGGCTAAGTTAGTAGTGGTTAGTAGTAGTTGTGAAAGTAATTTTGAACAACTTTTACTTTGCATACGAAGTTGCAGATTCCAAATTGCAGTCTCAATCCACTGAAATGTAACAAAGACCATGATTGAAGACCGTTTTATATGATGGTAAATTTTGTTAAGAATGATGTATGAAGACCCTTTGCGCTCAGTACCAGCTCTATAACACCTTGAACACTACCGCGTCGGTCACTAACCGGTCTCACGGAGATGACATTAACACGAAATATCCAGTCCACACAGACCTTGAGGGAAATATAAATAATTTATAATTAGAATACTCGAAAAAAGAATGAGAAGATTGTCTATTAACAATTCGATTGAACTTTGGCTACGATCGGTATTGTACGAACGGTACATTTTTGCTGTTCTTTTTAGAAATAAATGACAACAGTTTTGTTTGACGATATACCAATATTAGTGACATCTATCACACTTGCATTGATAGCCCCTAACACTCGACTGCTGGATGTAGCCTCATCCACATGCGATACTTCTATACATCCTATATAATTCTAAATTCGGAAACTGTATCACGGTTTGGTCAAGTACCAAAAATGTCGTTAAGGCATACATACCGAGTTGTGCTATCCCTATTCAATGAAGCTACGACAATCGGATGATCCAGTTTCTTGGTGACGTTGTATTGTTAGTCGCCCTGGTCAACCTCGCCCTGCTTTTAAATAACAAACAATATTGTTGGTGGATACCTGTTGATTAAAATAGCGTATTTGCTACGCCTATATCCATATTCGCAATCGTTACTATCACCTGATGAATTCGTTATGGATGACTACGCTTCATTTCTCACACAATTATTTTTATACCATTGCATAACACTAGTCTTTCAAGCAGGTATTTATATAATTATCGAGCTATGATGAAAATGTAAAACCCATGTCCATGTTTTACTAACTGCTTCGTCCACAACTTCTACCGTGTCGGTCTGAAAGCTTTTGTATTTTCGCATACTAATTCGTATCCATCCAACCGTTTGAATTTGATAGTAAATGAATAGCTAAATTATCACAGGCTCTGTCACCTACTTTATCGTTGCGATCCATTTTTGTGGGCGCAGACATTTGCAGTCGGAATTATAATTAACTGATTTTACAAACTGTACATTGCTGAATACCAAACTACACAGAACCTGAAACAAAGCTCTGTGATGCGCACAGTTCTAAAGTGCTTGCAGCATGTTTAAATTGGCGTTCAAATGTGCTACCTAAAAGTGACACATTATATTGTACACTACGGTTTATATTTCGATTCAGTGAAATTAGATAAAGCAGCAGTCCATTACGTCAACCATAATCGTGGTGACAAGTAAAATAAATAATTTATTCAACTAGATAATCATCCTCTTCCACTTCGCCTGGCTTTTTGCATAGTAACCCGTAAGCCTTTGGCTCACATAAACTTATTGTCAGTTAGTGGCAAAAATAAACTATTACTTATTTTTCACTTCATGAGACATCAAAAACGGCATAGGGAGTTGCCATGCTGTCATTTTACTGGCACAAATTATAAATCAAAGTTGAAGATGTCAACGAATGGGCTGACAGCTTACAGCGTAGCACCCAGACAAAAACAGATATTGTAAGACGAATTGGCAAAAAAAGATAAATCAGTTTAAGCCTCCACTTTTTATTTTATTAGTAGCAAACACAATGGGCGTGTAACGGCCGCCAAACGCGGCTGTTGCCTCCTAAAGCTCTGCATTTCACTCGCACCGCTTTCTAATAGCCAAGGGACACCATCCAATTACCACTTCACCATTATCACTTAACAAGCAATGTTTTCGAATGAACAACGCGACTGTATAAAGGCACAAGTTAATGTAATAATAATTTTTAATTTATTATTGTCATGGGCTAGCGAAATCTGTATCCTCTGGGCATTGCAGTAAGTCTATGTTTGGGATTGTTAAGAATTCCTAACGCGACTTCTTGTGTTTAAGTTTTATTCAATGGTTGGAGGAATTTCCTCCAAGAGGCAAAGGATTGCTTATATAGTTGACAGGCGGGTATGAGATTGCACAATCCAAAATAACCAACAGGAACAGGACATGTTCATTTTCAACTCTTAAGATCGTAGTCTTTTTGTTGCATATATTGTAATGTGGCTTCACCCGCGTACAATGGGGCTACTCCTTAATCCTACGGTAACAACATTGAATTTCAGTATATATTCAGCTATGTGTGGTATTATAGGTAGGTAGAACACTACAAAATGTCATCCAAATCATACAAGCAGTAACAAACATCCTCCCAAAGGTCCATTCAATGTTACTAAAGATCGGATAAATCGAGTACGAAGTACGTGAGTAGAAGCTACGGAATAGACAACATCATAATACATCTATGTAACTTGATGTAGTCGTGTGTCTCCAAAATGCCTACCACTTATAGGCATGTTACGTATGAAAAGGGGATACGGCAATGCACGTGTGCCCTGATCTCGTCGAAATATTTATTAAATGTACGTTTATACATTGATTCATTGATCCACTTTGTTTCGGTTCATTGAGGACCGCTGTTTATAAACATTTGGAGTGAACTTGGCATTGATGGCGTGTTGACATTATTACGACACGTGTGTCATTATATCATTGGAATTAAGGTCATCGCTTTCATGACTCGAAGTGGGCATAACCGTCCGCGTAATACTCAGTTTGTGATGCGCGGTGACAAGGTTCTCCGACTGTAGCTAAGCCACAACTCTATGTAATTAGATACTATTACAGCTTAACCACTCCTTCATCTGGGATTCATGCACTCATACCCGGCATGCAATGTTTATTGTTTCAAGACAATGAAAAATATAATTTGCCTAAATTCCTCTGGAAAGTTGCGTCAATTGCTGTAGTATTTTATACTCTATCAGGAATCATTTCATTTAGGTAATACATTTTGAAGTAGAAGTAGGTTTTAGCAGCATGAAGTTACTTTGTTTCCAATTGGTTTCAGCTTGTGCGAAAAGTTCCATTGAAATAATTACAAAGTAAATGAATTATACAGTATCATAGTTAGGTACTTGTTACACATTAGTTGAGCATTAACCGATGGTCTTACGGCGAGGGAAAACATCGTGATGAATGTGGAACCATGATCCAATCTGATCACGTTCCCCTGGTGACAGGGCCACAGAGGTCAGACGGAAGTTGCTTAGTCCACTGTAATTACCTGAACTACCAAGTCGTAGATCATGGTTAGTGTGGAAACCGGATCGTCGCGCGCAACAGGACAACCGGGATATTGACGCCAATATGATTATAATAATATCGTTACTCATATTTAGCGGAACAACTTATTGACGTCAATGAACTAATACAAAGTTCAAAGAAATAGGTACGGATTATGCAATTCGTTAGTAGCTACAAACAAGTGCAGCATACCCACTGAAATATAAAATTGATGTGAAATTTTAGTATATTGAAATTCTCATCAGAAATTACAGTGTCAATATAAGGTATCACAATCCGTCACTCCAATTAAGCGGGCTCTATCTATTTTGAGAAATCAAGTAGAGTCCTTATATTTTTATTCCTTTAAGTAGTCATACTAAATGTAAAAATACTAAACATCATAAAAATATCGAAGACCCGACGCAGAAAAACTAAATATTATTAAGACGATTTTAATGCTTTAAATTCGTCTAAGAATAGATGCAAGAGCAATTATAATAAGAAAACAATTTTAAAATAAGGCTCAACTAGTTTTATTATAAGGATAAGTTTGTCCGAAACAACAACCTAAAAATACTACGTTTCACATTAAATTATTGGATTCTGATGGATGCTCACTAAAAAATCTATTTAGATTAGTGTGTACCTATTACATTATTTTGTATGCAGTTAGTATTTTTAGCGAACACCTATACTAACTATAACCTACGTGATGTTAGAAAAAATTACTTCATATATATTTTGATATTAAAATGGAGATATCGCCGCGTAAAGTACACTTTTACTGCGGCGCATCGAATCGCTCACCGCGCCATTAAAATATGGCGATTAGCATCGGAAACCTATGAAGCGAAAAGTATTATAATCTCGCTTATTTCACGTAGACTGAACTAAACTATGTATATGTATTTCAACTTCAGTCTCAAGGACTTTGGCTTCCTCTTTGAAGTTGTAACCCTTTCTTAGGGTACCTGAATAGCACAAATAAAACGATATAAGAACTACAGAACAACGGAATCATGCAAACGGTTATACAAAATTACAATTTTGATTTTGAGTATTCGCGACATGAAAGATTTAAATAGCATTCAGATAGAGCTTTTACTTACGAAATACGCAATAGGCACAAACGTAAAAATGTCGTAAGTCCGCTTTATTTAATAACAGTCCGCAATAAGTTTACATTATCATTTCTGATCAAACTCTCTTTTCGAAAAATGACATCTGCCAATAACGCTAAAATTTTAACATCAGCGTGACGAACGTTATAGGAACAGGCAAAACCTCAGATGGTTCGAAGATCTCAATTACGAGTTTCGGACACGGATGCGAAGCTGCGCTGCGCCGGCGCCGTCGCCGCGTCATCGCGAGGTTTTTGATCAATTCGAGCGTGTCTGAGCCCACTTTCACTCGGGCCGAATATTTGGGAAAAAAGCGGCGACCTTTTCGCGACTTTCTCCCTCCCCGCGCCCCGCGGCCCCCCGCGCCGCTCCGCACGTGCTTTCTTCCGCGTGCGCGTGGGCACAGACCACTTTTACTTTTTAAACTTCACAATACGGCCCGAGATGACGAGATGTTTCACCAAGTAATAGCCGTAATTTAACCATTAGAAATCTGAACTTCGAAAATCTTTATGGAGTTTTGTTGATGGTGATGTGAATATTAGTTTTTAGTTACTGGCTCTTTCAATGAAAAGTGAGAATAAGTATGTTGCCGGTAACTTTTAATAAATGTACTTGGAATATCTTTTTTTATCTATCTTCCAGATAGAAATCATTAGGAGCAAGGGCGGATACATATGGAAGATGCTCAAGTATTTCGGAGGCAACATGTCGAATTGCAGCCATAGATTACATTCGATTAATTCGGTAAGACTTTGGAGACCCAGCGCGCCGTTACTTTTTTATACACAAGCATTCGTGAAAAATGTCTACCAAAAAAATACTGTATAATACTGTATTTTTTTGGTAATTTTAATTGGATAATACTGTAATACTCTGAAAAAATACTACCGGTCGAAATCTTTGTAACTTCGCCTATAAAACGTACCGCGACGCGATATACTGCTAAACATTAGTTTTTACTTTTTTAATCTACTTATTTCTCCGATGACACGTTTTAGGGCGGCCCGGACGACGGTCAACTTTGGTGGGTGTTTTTCCACGTTTAAATTCGCCGCATCAACGTGCAAACTGTATAATATGCATTTACTTTTAACCGCACGTAATTCAGTTTTTTCCATTTATATTATATATTTATACACTTCATTATTAAGAAAAAGTTATTCAAAGTAAAAATGGTCTTTACCAGCCAGTATTATATTTGTTGATTTCAAAGAGTTTGTACCACATTCTCACTGTATATTGAACGCCTCACATATACGAATCGTCCAAAGATTTTACAACAATATCAAATTATTATGAAATAAGTCAAGAGTTGCCTAATTGGTGTGTGATAACGGCATCTGTATTTAACAACTGTTGACATCTATATCTGGGGTCACATCGACCCGGGAAACGCATTGACGTAAGCGCACAGTCAATTAATATAGGTAATCATTTTGTTTGTTATAATTGTCACTTGTACAATATAAAAACTACAAGAGTACTTGTAAAAAATTATTAAAAAAGGTATTTTTTTCTGGCTACAATTAATGAGGAAGAATAATCGGTAGAGACGTAATTTGTTAAATGTTTTCCTAAAAACTTAAAATTAAGGGAGCTAGTAAACAACGATACTACTACACAGGCTTCTATGAATTAGACCTCAATCTCACAACTTCACATGTAAACCAGTTTCGGCCCAAGCTGGTATTTTAAAACTAAACACTAAATTCAAAACCATTGCAGTGTTTGACAAGATTTTTCGTGGTTCAGCTTTAATTTACTTAAACATACAGTTATCCTCACTCAATACAAGCTCAGCTCAGTTTAATCCCTTTTTAAAACGGATATAGTCGATTTCTTTGTGAAAAAAAGGAGTAAAACCGAGCCCAAAAACGCACTCGTGCGCATTCGTTGCAAGTTAGCTTATTAAGTAATTAGTGGTGTCTGTCCAATTCTAACACACGTAAATCGCGTATTATCGGTGCTTGCGTTGTGTTGCGAGGCGAGCCGGCGATCGCACGCGGGCTGGTTTGCGCCTGCGCTGGTGAGAGTAAAAGTATTCTTCCGTCGAAGTTTCCGCATCGCCCCGCTCGGGCTTCCGACTTTTACTTTTCCGATGACGTGGTCCCCCCGCCCCGCTGCCCCCCGCTTCATCACATCACTGCGTATCGCTAGCGTTGGCTCGGTTCTCACTTCCGACTGCGTCTTGGGTAACCTGTTTAGAATACGAGGTGCCGAAGATTGGTAGTTATTGGAATAAGAGTGTTCTCGATGATTATTATTTGGAATGCGAAAGGAGCGCTTTAGGTGTTTAGTTGAGTATTGAAGGTGACTAACGAGCCGTTCTGGCTTCGCGTGGCTTTTTTCGGATTGTCTTTACTATAATCTGCATATATTATACATATAAGGAAGAAAGTCTTTAAATTATAGCGAATACTGCATCAAAATCTGGTTTAGAAGGAGATAGTGGTTAGCGGATAGGTATGCAGACAGAGAGACGCGGAAATCGACTTGGTTTTAGACTAAACGAAAATATTTTGTATACCTGCGACAAAAAACAATAGATTATTTAGTCTGTAACTTAAAAGATAGAATAACGGCTTACTTCCAGCTTAATACCACGTTTTTATACATGCTAAATGATTGAAAAAACTCATATTCCAATAAATATTCCAATAGAAATAAAAATTCTGAAACAACAATAATGAAATTAATAAGCATTTCAGCTATCACAATCGTTATACGAATGTAAGAAATAGAAATCAAATTTTAATTAAAGATATCTAGTAACACTGATTATTTGCTGATTCTATAACCTGCACTTGAGTTTGTATTTTCATTGCTTCTTACTTTCGATCAACTGTATTTGTCAGTAATTTAAGAAAAACCAGTAAAGATGTGTGACTTCCTGTCTTAATTACTGGAATAAAGCTACTTATGGTTCTGCTAGATAGGGGCAGAAGAAATAATATTAAGAACTAAGATATGATAGAAAGCTTGCACAAGGATGAGTGACAAATCTACATTTAATATAGTACATTATTTCATTTCAACAAAAAAATTTAAAGTGAGACTATATGTACCATTTATTACCAAAGCGATGTCTATTACAAACTATAACATCGACACTTTAACGATTATATTAGTCTAGGTATCTTTATCCTTCAGAGAAAAAATATAAAATTTACCGCTTTCCAATATTTTTGTCTTATCCTTACACATTATAGAATAAAGTCGCTATGCGCTACTATTTGTTTATACTCGTATATCGGCTAACTTAATTACCAGGCAACGGATTTTGATGCGATTTCCACTATCGTTTAGAGAATTTCTTTCGGGAACGTCCGTGAGAAACCGGGTCGCTAGTTAGTATTATAGACAACTTATGAATAAAAAATGGGAATGGACAAAGTAAACTACGACAATGACAAATGACAGTATGAATGATGGTATTCATAATATGAAATCGCGATGGCTTGATTGTTATATTTAGTTTAAAATTCAATTAAAGACAACATATAATTCTACGAGTAGATTGTTATGCGAAAAAGACCTACGTGTGAAAGAATCTCTATAAATCCCATATTTTGTTGCCAATACGGAGTTCACAGTGCATTCATACTGTTCTGTATACAGCTTTTGAATTATTATGGGATACCAGCTGTTGGCTGTGACTTAATATATTATGCGTATAGTATTTCAGATCTAACTCTTTTAATACTGGATACCTGAAACTGTTACTAATATAAACCTTCTGCAACCTGCAATCTCAGGTTTACCAAATGTTATAATTTTGTTGTCGTTTTTGAGGTTTGTGAGGTTCTAACTAGTCATATGATAATACGTGTAGGTACGATTTTCAGTTCCTAGTTCAAAGTTAGTTTTTATTCAGACCTGGCCTCAAGTGGGGCAATCAATTTGGGAAAACTCCGCGACTCAACGACCGGCCATAAAATGAAATCCGTTATAGTCGAGCATCACCGGGCCGCATTTTGGGCAAGTATAGCACCGTCGGAGTAGAGTTACTTTCTCGCTCACTTTCGCTCAAAACACACGTTTACAAAAATGATCGCGCGTCGTCGTCGGAAAACGGCGACTTTCTCCATTGCGCAACGGCAGCAGGCACTTCCCGCTGCCCCCCGCGCCCCGCGCCCCCCGCCGCCGCCCGCGCAGCCGCCGGCACTCCTCACCTATATTTTCCGAGTAGGAAGCGATGGAGTTACGCAATATCAGCTTTCCACCGCGCCGCCGCAGCACGGCATTCCAATAGCGACACCGTCATTTGTTACACCGACCACGGATCGTTTGCTATGCAATTAGTACCCAGGATTGCTGTTTACATCGCTAGTGTCGTGTAGGTGTACTATTGCATATCAATAGTTCTTTCTAATTTGTAGATGAACAATAGAAAAGGGATGTTAAAAGCTCCATCTGTAAGTAGATTTTTATCTTTGTGTAACGTTCACTGTCGATTGACCTTTACTTTCATATTCGAATTACACGTGAAATTTCTTTACAATGCGTCCATAAATCCACCGCCGTCATGTCATGGAGCGAGCGCATGCGTTGCGTTTTTAACGAGCGCGGTCATTAAGTTACGTTTCGGAGGTAGTGGATTCCGCTTGATAATGCGTCTATTGTAATTACATGTGGCGGAATAACGCTGAGAGTAATTCGGGGGCCGTCACTTTCTAGCGGCAAAGAAAGTGAGAGTGGTCGTGGCCGCGTCGGCTGCGGAACTGGGCGTGCGCGCGCGCACTTTCTCCGCTGCGTGTAGGTCAGGGAGCCGAATTCGCAGGCCCGCCGCCCCGAGATGAGCCGACGAACAGACGGACCGCCTTTCAGACCATTGGAAAGACGAAAACGTAGAGGTTTTATGGAAACGTATCTTGTTTGCATGACAATTATGTTCGTCCGTATAATGAAAAGATATAATTGGTTATTTAAAAATACAAATTAAGCACAAATAGCCGCTTCGACATGGGTTCGATAGGTATGAGCTATTATAGCGCTACATCAAAACTGGTATACCGCCCGCGGAGGGTAAGGTTTTAGTGACGAACGCGGGCCAGGAAACATTTTGTTAGCGAAACGTCACTTGATGACGGCACATGACGTTGAGCTCCCTGTCCTGCGCCGCCCGCGTTCAGCCCCGAAACCACCCCAAAACGTCCCCCTCCCACCTCACCGTGGGCGATGCACCAGTTTTTTTATCAATCCATACTCTATTACTGGTACGCGATGAGATAAATTGCTCTCTGATTACTCTCTCTATGAAATATATAAAATTTCGACTTTTCTTTTCAATTTAAGAAAGGTTTACAGCTGCATATTTGCCTTAATATTGTTACATCGAAATTTTTTCCCTTTGTCTATTTTAATTACCTGCACAATAAAATTTCTGTTGTCGAGGACCATAAAAGTGACGATGGCAAAGTGAATCCCCGGCGCGGCGAAGAAACCTTGTATCCGTACACGTACATCATCGTAAACAGCGTTAGTGCGCATTAAAATTTGTAATCGTCGATGTGATCACCGCGGTATGTTCGAATGTCGTCATCGGTGGTTACTTTCTCCTGCCGAAGAAAGAGAGTGGCCCGCGCAGGCGCCTCGACCCGCGGCCGCAACCAAACAGCATTTGCCACTTCGAGCGTACCTGTCGATATTTCAAACGGCTGGTTTAGGCTTGGATCTTACTGTCGGCTTTTTTATTTTTAGTGGGACCCCAAAATCTCAAAAAGAAAGACCAGCATAGGCTGTTCAATAAAATAGGGCTCTGCGTTTTTCTGCTAGCTAGTTTACTATTATCGTGCAGCATATCTATCTAGAGAGGTTCTATGCAATCTCCTATCACTGAATAGAGTATCAAAACTAGTGGTACACTTCGTTTATATTTCTATTTTATCATCATCATCATTGCTACATTTCTATATTACTACCCGTCCTCGGTTCGGAGGTTAAAAAAGTTAGCTTCCTCACTGCCAATCCATACTAAAAAAAGTTTACATTATCCTTATTATCGGCTCATTGTCTATTATTATAATGCAGCCCATTAGGCTCATGCGAATCTACGAACCGATGAGCTAGAAAGACTCGTTGCACAACTCGGGGAGGGCGAGACACGGCGTGTGCGCGTGCGCAGAGCGGAACCGAGGAAAGCGTGGCGCTCGTAACCGCGCTCAGTGGGTTACTTCCCGCTTCCTGGCAGCCCCCGCTGTACTTTTTCACGAGGAAACCCGCGTTACGCCGGTAGACGTACCCCCCACCCTGACGTCCCCCCCCCGCTCCCACGTTATTGTGTCACCGCGAACACACGATCTGCCGTTGCGCGAATGATAGGTTTTTCGTAAATACCGCGTGCAGATAATAAAAAAATAATAATAATAAAGTCTCGGTAGCGTACACTTGAAACGAAAGTTGAAATGGTCACATTATCAGTATGCGGATGTTGAAAGTATTTGTGATTGATTGTCAAAATCTTCTTTTTTAAATTACAACTTCAAGCAGCACAATGGTACTTAAAGCTTCATATCTCATTAAATCAGTCAACCTGAGAGCAGACAATAAAATATGGTTAACTGTTTACTAGAAGAA
The DNA here is from genome assembly GCA_905147135.1 of Blastobasis lacticolella. Classification (NCBI taxonomy): domain Eukaryota; kingdom Metazoa; phylum Arthropoda; class Insecta; order Lepidoptera; family Blastobasidae; genus Blastobasis; species Blastobasis lacticolella. Next base: position 7,871,761 of record LR990039.1, on the reverse strand, counting down.
ACTCAATTTTGGTATAAGCCGGGCTTAAACTTAGACCAAGTTTATATTTAGTACATCCAACTGGACTTGCTCCGACCTCTCTTCCTCGTTTTGTTCAATTTAAAATCGCTAATATGACACCGGAAATGTTCGGAAATACTGGGTTGCATCTTTGCGCGACGACAAAAATAATAAATAAACAAACAGGTCACGAAATCGTCATTATCCGTTCCTCAATAAGTTATTCGCGCACACTATTATTATAACTCAAATTATATTCTAAATACGGGTTGTGTCGTTTTGTAGGTGAGTTCGTTGCCGTTTACATTCAACTCGCGTCCAAGCAATGAAAATGAAAGTCCGCGTGTTTCCATTCAAGTGGTGTTGGTGCTCGCACCAGCTCACTCGGAGAATAAATGAGTTATGAGGTAATAGGCACAGACGACACGGCTCTTGGCTACCGCTTTGTGCGCACGAAACTTGCTTTTTTACTGTTCATCATTAGTGCGAACGATCCGTGGATTCATAATTGTTACGCTAGATTTTTTACGCGGCTAATGTTTGCATTGCATTGCGGCATCGACCAGATTGAATTAAGTCACTAAAACTTTAAGAAAACGTAGTTTAAACATTGATACAAACAGGTGCAAATAGATACGTACATAGTTTGGCTGTAATAGTCGTAATACCTAACTCACCGAGCAGCAACATATTTCCTATTTCGTACCTCGGCACTTAAGCCGCATCGGGGTTGCAGCGTAATGAGCTTGCGTTCATTCCAGGCTGACCGCGGTTCATTGATGAAGGGTTTATTGGGCATTATCAGAATGCGAGGATAATCTCTAAGCTTCTCTCTCGCGACGTCACGTGAGCTGCCTCGTGAGGCTGTAACTGGGAACGTGACAGCGAGGGCCGCCTACGACCCCCCTGCGCGCCCTCAGCCGCCCCTCCGCCCCTTGACACGTGCGATCACACCTCGCTTTGAAACCATATGGACTATCATCCCCGAAATAACCACATGAGCCGGCGTCAACAATGTGCTCGCTTCCCAGGCCCGTGTTCCTAGGCTCACATTTATAAGGATTAGATACCTTCTAATATCATGTCTAACATACTAAAGCGTTTGTAATTGCTAACTATGTACTTTTAAGACAGCACATATAGCACAGTACCTATATTTATAGGTATTATAATTAACGAAAACTGTTGACAGTTTACTGGCGATTTGATCACATAGCAATAGTTTTCTACATTTCTAGTTGTATACTGTCATTGTTTTCCAAGATAGAGGGCTATAGTTCAATCAAATTAAGAACTGCTACGCAATTAGTGCCATTGATTCTGAAATCCACGTGAAGGACTCTGCACATGTCAAGCCGCCTAGGAAACGGGCCGCCTACGCAGCATTGCTTCGAATATAATTCGCAGTTAATCGCAGACTGATAAAGAACGGGGGCTTATTTACGGGGGTTCATTATTAATGAATCGGGCTCCAAAATGTCGTAACTGCCTATCGTGACTAGGTCAAGTTTTAATTTCATTCATGGACGGATGGAGGAAAGCGTCGACATTTTCCGGTGTGATTTAAAATCAATCAACCTCATTTCCGGCCCGATTTTTCGTCCATGCGAAAACTTGGCTGCTGGATTATTTTTTCTAATTTGCTGATCTTGGCTGTCAATAATTCATAATTGACAACTAATTGACATTAAATGACATTGTACATTAAACTACTTGTTTCCATAGGAACAATATTTATGTTTACTAATAATGTTATCGGAGACCTGCGAGATATTTGAAAGAAGCAAAATGTTATTTTCTAAAGCGGTGTCAAATAAATCAAGAAAGTATGCTTCCAGTTAGGTGTAGCACAAAGTTTAAATGGAATAAAATTTGTACGTATTACAGAACGTGTTCCGTCATAACATATCAATTTGTAATTGCTATTTGTTGTTCATCAAATAAACATTCCTTATACCGAGTACCGTACCATGACCACGTAAACGCAGATCTACAGAAATTTATAAACCTGAAATAGCACCTATACATTTGTATGGCTGCTATTTGTAGAGGGTGGATAGTAATCTGTCTAGACTAGTGGTTGGTAGGCTTTGGTGGTAGGTACATTTTTCAGAAATCTAAGTATTAGTATTCTTGTAATGCTTTTATACCTGATTAGTTTGACCACCCGTGCGGCAAATCACTAAATGCTTCATTAATACCACTCCACATTTTTTTAATTTTATGGAATTAAGTCCCGGAAATAATAGATATGAAACGCTTGTCAACGTCAGATTTGTATTTGTTTACGTTTACTGTATCCATTTACCAAGTAAGCACTGCGCCCCAGTCTGGTCCCAATGCATTCTGAGATAATACTGTATGATCGAAAATTGTTTTTCTTGTTTAATTGGTGTTGCATGCGCGAAAATTTATTTTCTATAGCATATTACCAAGCAAAAACGCCCTGCGATTATTTTGAATTTTCCTTTGTATTGTAAACTTAACAGCTCCGAGTTAATACTGTACAACCTAACAGTTTACTCGTCTACCGAATGTTGTCCTGTTGTTGCTTCAGAACATGTTTAACTCATAAACGTTTGAGTGTGACCTGTTTTGTAGTTAGATTAGTGCGGAGACGGTAGATGGCGGGGTTGTCGCGTATTAGCCCTCGGCTCGCAATGACGGGCTGGTTGGCTTGTTACAGGCAAATCCGTGAACAGTAAGGACACGTTAGAAGACAAGAAGGATGACAGCGAACTATGGGAGGCGCAGGCCGCCTTCCTCGGCCCCAACCTGTGGGACAAGACGCTCCCCTACGACCCTGATCTCAAGGTACACGAAGTCAGTAATCGCAACTTTATTACCTAATGCGTGTATCGTGTGCGTCTCTCACTAGCTTCCTAACCACCGCAGCCCGCACTAGGTAATAGAGTCGCTTCCTTCCCGTGTCACCCCGCTTCCCGCTTCCCGCTTCCCACCCCTGTGTTATTGACAACTATTTGTGATAGCTTAAGTCTCTGTGCGAATCTCAAAACTAAACAATATCTTTACAAAATAATTTGTGCTGTTATATTGAGCGAGTGAATTGGAATTGGCATAAAGCGATGGTTTTTACTACAATTTTTGTGTCTGCGTAACGTGCTCACTTTGTTGAACCGTGGCGGGGCTTTGCGCGGCCTGGACGGCTGCGTGACGTGATATGTCGCTTTCAGTACGTGGACCTGGACGAGTTCCTGTCGGAGAATGGCATGCCGGGGGAGGCTCTTGGCGGCGCGCACCTCGGGGGCTCGGCGTTCGGCGGCGGCGCGGGGCTGGCCCTGGGCCTGCAGGCGCCCGTCACCAAGCGCGAGCGGTCACCTTCCCCCTCGGACTGCATGAGCCCCGACACCATCAACCCGCCGCTATCACCCGCCGACTCCAGTAAGTTTATTGTTAACGTGTTTCACTTCATACTAACTTCACCAATCGTACATTTCGCCACCATCATTTTATATTTGTTTGGCATACCTACCGTTCTAAAAACTAGCTTTCGCCCGCGACTTCATCAGCGTGGACTTCGGCATTGGGTTCAGAGGGAATGGTAAAATGTGTGAGCGATAAAAATTAAAGTCGTCTTATCGCTCGCTATATACAGTCGGCTGTAAAAAGGCCGACTAGTCGGTCAGCGTAGTTATGCCAGCGGGGTTATGAAATTGTTCTAATGTTCAGTAGCTACGATTTGGCATTTCACAAATGTAGTTTTGTATTTTGATTTCATCACCTTTTTCATCTCATCTTTACAGCAAACACACCACGTGAAAATTCATAGGTACCAAATTCATTTAAAAATATTGTTTTTAGTATAACTGAAAGTACAGTCAACATCAGAATCATCGATACGAACAGGATGTTCAGAGTGATCTAAACAAACGGAAAAAAAAATCTAAACGGGATATAGGTCTGCTTAATCATTTAAATTAATCATTCATTCGCAGTCATTTCTCTAAGACTGTTATTATCTATGCTTGAAACAGAGATAACGAGAAACAGAGCAACGAGCACATGCTCTATCTCTATTTACACCAAGCGAATGTATATTCATAAAACAGTGGTTCACCCGATACAAAACCGTCGTCAGAATGACAATGATGACTTCGCGACTCCAAAATCCCCCAAACGACGCTACGAAGTCTGCTGTCAATAATCAACTTGCGCTTTCCGATCCGCTTGCTACGGTCCTGACAAACCACCACCTTCCACATTCGTCAAGCAGCTGTCAATATGGGCGAACCCAGCATTTTGTCAGGGGTGGGGCAGTAATAAATATTAAATTATACAATGAGCTAATAACTAACATTTTGGGTCTGAAACGCTGGGGCGAACTATCAATGTACGTAAGAGCAAGCGAAGCGAGACATTTTGGGCTATAAAAGCTAGGGTGATCATTTAAAGAATATCCGATCATGACGAAACCTGCTTAATATTACCATGTTCCAATCTGGTCGGGTTCCCAGTTAACATAGTTACGGAGGTCAGATGGCAGACCCTCCACTAAATAATTATCTACCTACTTCCTGGATAATAGTCAAGGCGGAACCTAGGCCCTCGCGCACTAGCACGCCAAGAAGATTATTTCATGTAATCCGACACACCCCAAATTTCAGAAGCGTAAAAAATCCACCAGGGATTTTGGAATCGTGAAAACCCCGTCTTGTTGGTAACGTGTCTATAACAAAACAAAAATTTAAATTTAATTTAAGTCGTGATAATTAAGTTTAGATTGTGTTCGTTCCGATTATTCTGACGCTGACTGTACGGTATTCCATGAGGAGACTGGAGAGGATCGTTTCATTAAACTCATTACCAATCAATCAAATGGGGTATACGTGAACAAGATAACGGTTGGGTTCCAGCATTTTCCATGGCCTCGTCTGGGCGCGACTTCGATCCTCGGACGCGCGCATTCTCAGATGAGGAGCTGAAGCCCCAGCCCATGATCAAGAAGTCCAGGAAACAGGTAAATGAAGTTAGTGCGCTGATCATTCCTAGCGGCATGCAGCTACTGCCTGCGGGTGCGGCGGCGCGCACACTCTCACCCGGCACCACACACTGCATACACTCAAACACAAACATTTTCCAAGCTACTTTATGTACTCAAAATTTGAAGAGGTTAGGCCTTGAGTAGCCATGTGGTTTTGAAACCAACCACCACGCCCTATCTTCAGCGGAAATCATCGGTTGTAGGGGACCCTTCAGAAGTCATGAACAGTGGAGTGAGAAGTAGTTTTTGTTATTCTGCATATTGTTAGTAAAGTAAAGTTATATGTAAAGAAGGTATTATTTGAAGAGCCACCATTTAATAATTTAATAGTTTAACATTTTAAATTCTTGTCGACAACAGAAGCTAAACGTTACAAGCAAAGCTGTAACATCAATGTCGAATCTAATGTCTAGTACTTATAGGAACGTATGTCCGTTTGAATTATTTAATTGTACTTTTAAAAGTATCTAGTCGAATAAAATGTGCAATAATTTATTTAAAAAAATGTCTAAGAATGTCTGTGCTGACAATGCGCAGTTCATGATCAAATTTCACAAGAAGACACGCACAAATCAAACGCGTAAGAAGACTCATCTATAAAATATTAGTATTTAATAGATATTATACATTTCTAAAGTAGCTCTATATGACCAGAGTACGCATTGTTACACGAATACGTATATCGTCGATAGAATAATATAATATACCGTTAATTTACCGGTAAATGGTTCATTTAATACTTCGATTTGGAAATTTAATGGGTCTCAAGTACATAGGTCTCAACACAGTTGACTCTTAAAGTATTCTCATATCCGTGATATAACATAGCCTAAACATAGTTATAAATTGGAGGTAGCCTAATATTTCTAATACATCCATTGTAGTTCTACCACACCACAGCCGGCTCCAATATTTAGATCTTACACATTTTCTTCACGAACATTAACGACATGTCTTCTGCTACTTATCGGTACCACTCAAATACACAGTACACTATACACAGTCACATGCTTTAGTAACGCTTCAACAATACTTATATTAACTTATTAACCAAGTGTAGAGGGTAAACATACTCGTAAATACATAGTTAATACACAGAGCACAACTATCTTTCCAATTTGTATATTTCCCTTCCCCTTGCATTACCTAGTTTAAGATTTTTGTTGTAAGAAAAAGTTGCGGTTTTATGTTGCACAACTGAACAAGTTCTCGAGTTCAAGAAGTAATAGAAAAGCTTTGTTTACTTTGTTCCCAGTTTGTTTAAAACTTTGCACAATCTGTAATTTCAATACGCTATTGTGGCAATCGGATTTAAATATTCTTAGGATACAGGGAAGATTTTATAAAAGAAGGACACACGCTTTCGATCTACTTGTATAATTGCAACTGACTTCGTAACATTTTGTGTATAAGCGATCGATGTAAAACTAAGTTACAAGCCTTTGTTCCACAAAGATAACCAAGTTGTTCCAGGTTAAGTGGGCTATTGCCATTAGACACAACCTAAAATTGGCCAGCGAGAGCTGAAAATAGTTAGCTGTATTCAATTATAGCTATAAGCTGGTTAAAATCAATTACTATATGAATAAGCTGGTTGAGGTCAATTATTTAAGGCTTTTGGCACTTGTTATTAATAGCATCTATGGAGAACGTTGTATAAATATCATCATCGACAGCTGATAATCATCATCAGCCTATATTAGTCTATTTCTGGACAAAGGCCTTCCCCAATGAGCGCCAATGCGCCCCAATATCCACCCTCTGCCGCCCGCAAATTGTTACTCCATCTGGCCGGTGGGCGTCCCACACTAAACTTTCCGACTCGCGGTCTCCACTCAAGAACTCGTCGAACAGCCCACTGCTACTTCAGCCTAGTAATTCTATGCGCTATGTCAGCAACTTTGGTTCTCTGTCCGATTACTTCGAATTTTGTCCTTCAAGGACATTTCGAGCATAGCACGATCCAAAGCACACTGAGTGACCTTGAGCTAATGAACAAGCCATACCGTAAGTGTCCACATCTCGGCACCGTAGGTCATGGCAGGTAGTACGCACTGGTTACTAACCTTCGTTTTTAAGCATTGCGGTATGGGTGACGTGAAGTCTTGACGAAGTTTTACAAATGCCATGCAGCCCAGCTGAATCCGCCTCTTGGCCTCTCTCTCAAAAATCTATCTCTAGCTGCAAGGTTGGCATCAGGTTACTGTTTTCAGGAATAATTTCATCTTGAAATTGCGAGCCTGATGCTAAGTCGGCCAGAATGCGTTATAGCTCCTCCAGCGACTGTGCCACTAAGACTATGTCATCTGCGAATCACAAGTGCGTTGTTCGCCGTTTATGTTGATGACCATAATATTCCAGTCCATTGTCTTGAACATATCCTATAATGCATTTGTGAACATTTTGGAGATATGTCACCCCTGCCTCACTCCTCTGTGCAATTGGATAGGTTTAGATTGCTGATCCTGTACTTGGACAATTATGTTGGTGCCTTCATACAAACTTTATAACACTTCAATGTAGCGATAGTCCACTTGGCATTGCTGTAGGGCTTGCAGAACAGCCCAGGTCTCGACGGAGTCAAATGCTTTCTCATAGTTTACAATGACTAGACACAGGGGCTTATTATACCTCTCAGACTTCTGTATAATCTACCTTACTATGTGAATGTGATCTATGGTGCTATATCCTCCTCAAAACCCGGCCTACTCTGGTGGTTGAAACTCGTGACGATTCGTGATGACTCTGGAAAATAGCTTACAGACTTGCCTCAGAAGTAAGTGCCATGAGCATTCTCAAATTTAAGAGGTTTCAACAATTTTCTTCAGGGATCAACCCCAAGGCGGGTTATGATGTACGTACTTCATAGTCGAACCCGTCACTGTTGACGTCAGCAGAACACGATTCAGGCGAATGATCTAGTCAGGTTCCTTTATTAACAGGTTCATGAAGGTCAGATGGCAGTCGCTCCGCTGTAATTACCTGATCTGCCAAATCCTGGATCATTGTCAAACTAGGCGGACCCCTGGCACTCGCGCACGGGTGAACAACCGAAACATAACCGACAACGAATTAAAAAAAAAAATATCCAAGTTAATTCGATGCCCGTATCGAGTTTCTTTTGGCTCCTCAGATTTTTGTAGTTATTACCAGTTAAGTCAGCTTATTAAGTATTTTTTCACCTTCGAGTGACAGTTTTTTGATGTTACTATTTATGATTGTAAAGAAAACCTTTTAAGTTTACTTAAACCAATCATCCAATTCACCCATACACGACTTCGTTCGAAGTTTCTTTATTCAGGTATCTTCAGGTAGATTCATTGCAGGTTGGGATATCCGTTGTAATAACTAAGGTGACCGACCGCATAACATAAGTTCTAAAGTTAAATTATTTATAGTAATAATAAATTTAATATACCCACTTGTCTTAAGCCTGAATTATATTGTTGAGAAAATATACGATTAATATAAAAGAGCTTCCCTCTACCAAGAAGAGGTTCTGCTCGAAAAAAAAACTGTTTGTCAGTATGTGTATGTCAAACCGTACATAAGAATTTTAAGCCACTTGTCCCAGCCAGAAACACAAATTGTAGTACGCGGATGACCATCATTGCTGGCTTTAAGGCCTTATTAATAGGGCCGCGTTTTAACGCGAGGCCGCTCGACAGTTTTTCTTTTTTTTACACCTACGCGACAGAACAAACTGAATCGTGTTGCTCATAGAATAAAGGCCTTTGTTGTATCACACGAAAGTGCTAATTTTGATAGATTTTTGCTTGTTATTAAAAAGTATATCATACCTAGAATTTAGAATTATGGCCTGCCATGCCAATTTAAACGTTATCATTTCGATGGAACGGACGTCATCCCTGCCTTAACGTCACACTTTTTTGTACTACTAGCGCCGGTGTTGTGTTTGACAACTAATACCGACCGTAGCGGTACGTCAGGCTAGCTCTCTGACGCGCGCTAAATATGTTCTGTTTGGCAAAGCCTTACAAAACCTGGTGACGTTCTACTAAATCCAATATGACGAACGCTCGAAGATGGGTACCAAATAATTTTATGCACCTCCATGAACTAATGAAAGAGTTTTCTGACAGATCTTAGATAGTTTTTGGTAGCAAAAATCTGATTAATATTTAAAAAAGTTATATGAATAAATGTATGAAATTACAACACGCTGTAAATATTAAATGCATGAACAAGTAGTTTTTTATTATTCGATCGTTTCTTCTTTCACTTCCAACAAATATGGTTTGGTATGGTTACGGTTTGGGTGACGGGTAAACCTCATTTTTAAAATTGTAGTAAATGTATTGAAAAAAAAATTATCCTCCTTTGTATTCTAAATTTTATGACAAAGTAAAGCTTTGTTACCACAAACAAATATTATAGTGTTGTACAGTCACATGATAACTTTGTAACGTTGTCGTTTATCCATTGAATATTTTATTTTTTAATGATATCAAAAATTTTACAAACATTTTGTTTTATTTAAAAGTTGCTAAGTTCGGCCCCTCAATACATGTATTAATCGTGATTCGCTGTCATAATTTTTTTGTGGTAAACCTTTACGTTCATATTCCCAGCTCAATATCAGAAAATAATTACATAAAACATTGATTTAATCAAACATAATACTGATGTATTTGTTTTGAATTTAGGTACTTGTAACAAAATGGAGACATGTGGTATGTTTTCCCTTTTACTTGATGTTATTGGACGTTAGATTACTAAGCGCATATCTTATAAAAGGTATCCGAAATATTCCTGTAGGTGTATTAAGTTATGATAACTATTCACACAGTAACACGAAACTATGTTAACACATTGACTGACAGCTATAAACTTATATTAGAACAGTTATTGGACTCCATAACTGTCAAAAATGCACACGCATTATTTTATTTAAATATGTATAATTCAGGCGCCTAGTCAAGTACAATGGTTACCAACATTAAAAGTATATCATATTATTGTATGTTATAATAATAACATACAATAAGAATAAGTGGCACAAATTCCCAATTGCACTCAACTTCAGGCGACTTCTAACTTGATTTAAAATATACGAAACAAAAAAAAGGAAAAACCAACACCAACCTTATGTAAAAAACTTTCTCGCTAAGTCACTCTTAAATATGTGACACCGATTTTATGACCCCTAAAGCCTAAAGGCCTAATATGATGTTAAGGCATCACCTTAGGAGTCGCCTAGTTTAGTGCAATCGGGCACTAGCCTCTCTGCAAAGAACAGACTCTATGGTACCACTTCTAGAGGGCCAACTCGTGTGATAAAAGTATCAGTCAATGTGATAACTCGGCGCGCATGCTCACAAACAGTTTGTGTTTACTCCTCAGATTACAAATTCACCACTGCATCGCTGGTGAAAATTCGTAATCCGAGGTTTCTTTCACTCTGTGTAGATGTTGTTGGCTTCGGTGTATCGGTGGTGCTTAGCTGGTGGTAGATTGTCGGTGCAGTTTCCAGGGTACTAATCGCGTATTCGCCTCGGCAGTTCGTGCCCGATGACCTCAAGGACGACAAGTACTGGGCGCGCAGACGGAAGAACAACATGGCGGCCAAGCGGTCCCGGGACGCGCGCCGCATGAAGGAGAACCAGATCGCGTTACGGGCCGGCTACCTCGAAAAAGAGGTTAGTTGGTGGTTTGGTGATCACGACGCTTTTTACCATAAACACTTAAGGGGTTAATTAAATAAGATCTAGAGCGATCCAGCTGTCACGAGAGTTGACGACGATTTTTGACACGTTGAGGTGTTAAATCCTCGACGAAGGTTCATGCATTTCAAATTGTAGAGTGAGTTGGTTTAAAACCACTTAAAACTGTCATAGTCGATTCGTAAGAAATATCATAAATGGTTTTATCTGCCAGATTTGATAAACTGGGACTACGACTTTAGTTGAAATGCAATTACTTAACCTACATACAACCAACAATCCGGCGTTCATCAACTTAATACCTGTACTTAAAAACATTCCTTATCTCTTTCAGAACATGGGGCTACGACAAGAAGTGGAGCTGCTAAAGAAAGAAAACCACATCTTACGTGAAAAGTTGTCCAAGTACGCGGACGTATAGGCAGCCCCGTCCATCACTCGCATAGCACAAACACGCCACACGACATGTAAGTGCCGGCGGTCGGTGGGAGGCGGCGGCGTTCGCTGCGTACGCTGCGTACGGTGCGTACGGTGCGATGCGGCGCGAGGCGTGCCGAGGCTGACGGTCCGTGTGTTGCAGGTCGCGGGCCCGCCGGCCGCCGCACCCCGCCTTGCGACGCTTGCAGTACAGACAGTTCACTCTACCGAGTCAAGCAGCTCTTAGTCTTACCCGATCTCTGTTTCTGCCACCGTCCTGTTTCCGGCTCAGACTCAACCTCTGTCGAGCGACGCGCGGCACAGTCAGCTTTGATGACAGCAATTTCTTGTTTATAATCTTGTTACTGTGTCACTACATGTATTTCCATTGATGTAAAGGTAGCGATTAACCGTGTAGTTTGTGTGGAAGAAACTCATTTCGATTTCACTCCGTAGTGATCCAAACGTTACGAGCTAACCGACACCTAATATGTTATTTAAACTATATAACTCCTTACAGTACCATAGTTATAACCAATATGCAGTTACCGTAAGATATCTACTTAGATTAATAGGTGAATCTTAACCGTAGTCCCTCGGCTCCTGATCTATCGTCGTCTCTAATTCCTTCCTTCGAACGCTGTTCGACACTCAACAGGGTTAGCCAACGACGTACGGACCAAAAATTTTATGGAAATCGTTGTTTTGATATCGGTGTTCGTTCTCCCGTCCTGGCGCCTCGCCGGCCGCGGCGCGCGCTCCGCGGCCCGGCGGCGTGTGGCGGCGGCCGCACGCAATTTGCTCAAGTGGCTCGCGTAGGCATGCGCAAGTGTAGTGGCTGCGTCTGTATATAGATAGTTTTAATAGGGCCTCGGGCCGGGCCGGGCGCGCCGGATCGCCCGCTCGCGCGCAGGCCCCGAGATTACCGACGGGGGCCGCCCGCCGGTCTACGCGAGCGCGCCTCCGTCGCTCCCGTAGTGAGCGGACACTAGTTTCGTTTCAAAACTTAGTGCATAGTTTAAGTAGTAGGTAGTTCCCGTAGCGTAGTCGTTATTAGTCTATTTTTGTTATGGCTGTAGTTGTTAACGTTTTTGAAAGTTTATAATTATTTTTTTTTAGTTGTAAAGAGACTCGCGCTATGTGTCGAAGGCAGGAGCCGCTAGCCCCCCGGGCCCGCGCCGCCCGCGTCCGCGTCTCGGACGCTCCTCCGCACTCTATTTGACTCGTGCTGATGTTATAATATATTTTTGTAGGATTTTGACGTTGATAAATGAGTCAATTGAATGTTTATTGAATTGAAGGAAAATTAATGTTTATAAACTAAGACTAAGAAGTTGTTGCATTTGAAAGTATTTTATGAATACAAAGCGAGAACAATAAAATGTTTTTTCTATAAAGGTTTACATGTGAGGGATACTATAAAGGTGTGACGGTTGATCTTTTGAAATGCACTGTTTCATATCAAATGATATTATATTATGTAATATGTAATACTTAATGAACCTTAATGTTAATCGGCTGCGCGTGCAGTGCGGCATTTGATATTCCACCTTGTTTGTTAAAAAACTATACATTGAAATACCCAATATAATGCTATACTTACCTACTTATAATTGTACCTATACATACATGATATTATGATTGTTTTCCGAAAATTATAACATGGGTATATTAAATTATAATGTAAGGTACCGTGATAAGGAGTCTTATGTAAGAAAAATATTGTGGTTGAAGTGTTAGCCTATGTTAAGCTCCGTGAAGTGGATCGGGCGGGGCCCGGCGCGCGCGGCCGGCCTCCCCGCGCCTCCCGCCTACCCACCACTATGCCACCATACCACCATGCCACCATACCACCATACCACCATACCACCATACCACCATACCAGCTTATTATTTATTTTCTTTTTAAACAAATATTTTATTAACGTATTTGAGAAAACGCAAGAATTAATTATTTTTACAAGAACACACAAGCATTGCAACAACATAAAACCATATCGATTTATAAGTTCGAGTAGTATTTTGTTTTACTTTAATTTATATGGTTCTATGGATTTAAATAAATGTTAATTGTTGTATTTAAGTTTTAGTTTTTTATTGCAAGCGACACTTTATGTGGAATATTTGCGAAGACGGCCCAGTGGCAGTTAGGGTTCGCGATTCGATTCCAAGATTCGTAGTCGGGAAACGTAACTGCCGCGGTGTACTGGTGCTGTCGCTATGGCGTGGCGCGTTGTCGTTAGCCGGCCGTCGGCGTAGGTATTCCACGTGCCCGCGACCCCGCGACCCAGACCCCAACCCCGCAACCCCGCAACCCCACTACCCCGCAACCCCTGCCTCGGCCTGGCCGCAGCGCGCCAAGTGCGTGGTTAACTGTAGGTATTTAATAATTTAACAAGCTGAATGTAGCGACTAGACCTCATGGTCTCTAGAAAACTCATCACTTTGATAGACTACATAAATCGGTGTTTTATGTAAAATAAAATAATGTTAAAGTACCTTGCACAAACGTGACTTTCATTACCCTCACCCATCCACTTAGGCGACCATGTTGTAACTGTTACTCTGAAGATACTAATACGAGTAGAAATGCTGATAATAAATAGGCTATCGTAAAGAGATGCTTTTAGCTAATGTAGAGGTGAACTCACACGCTGTTGTAATTGAAAAGTTAAATCTATTATAATCTTATTGTAAAACGTAAATTATATAACATTAACACCAATATAAGTTATTGTTACTTATTGAGTTAAATTTAAGTATTACGACGTGCTTTCTGGCGAGGCGCCGTCTCGCGGAAAAGCGCGTCGTTGGGTAGCTAGGAGAACACGATTTGAATTATTGTAAACTGTTGGAAAGTTATGCGGCAACATTGTGTAAACATTGAGCAGACCTTTATTATTAAATGAGGAGAGTACATAACATTTTACAGCATTGTTTTATTATCTCACTTTTGATGAAAATATTCGTAATATACTTAAAATTCCTGGGACATGGATGACTACCATAAACTAATATTCTTAGACAAGATATCATTGTGCAAGCGCGCGCAATACTTTCTCGTTGTTGTTAAATAATATGTATAGACATCTGTTCCGCTATTAAACTTGTGAATTGGTATTGAGGCATGTTTTGGGTCAGCATAGACCGACGGAGTGGCGGCTAAGCGACTTTTTAGTAACATTTAAATGCAATTATTTGCTTCGGAATACGATTCAAATTGGTATAGTGAAACATCGCAGCGGTGGAACGGGCGCGCTCCCATGCGCTTTTTGGAGACCCCGACCGTGGAGTGGGGCGACTAAGTTAGTATCAATTACATCTGCATATGACTGAATTTATACCATACCATACCGCATACCGAAATAATATCATACCTACCGGAAGACTTGGCGCGCGCAGCGGCTCTTGGTGTCGCGCGCAGGCGCCTCTCCGTCGATCTGCGCTGACCCTTGTAAGTAGGCGATCAGTCACTTACTTTTGGATGAAATAATATCAGAAATAAAGATTGTTTGAATTAAAAACCACCTATTCATTCTCTTAGATTTCATTCTCAGACCTTTTCATTAAGACAGAGTGGCCCAAAAGTCGATGTCAAGCCGAAATCTTGAGAATAACCAATTCGTAATATCGTTATCTTGTGTTCGAATATGGCGGGTGGTCTGCGCGTACGCTGCGCTACACGGCATGCATTGACATAGTTTTCTAAGGAAAATGTCACTCGTTTCCACGTAGTGTGGCGCAAAGTACCTACCTAAGAGGATCTCTAATTCTAATAATGTACCATGTATAATTTTTCTTTTTGTTTTCTTTTTCTTCATAAAATCGAGACAGGCTATTGAAAATTATTTTTAGAAATAAGTGGACTGTCAGTATCTCTTTTTAATAGGTATGTTGGTAAAGCTTTGTATGTAAATAAATTGTTAAATAAATATATAAGAAAATATTGTTTGTTAACGGATTAGCATGTAAGTTTGTGGTTTATACGGCTTTCACAGCCGGAACGTATGAATTAACAATAAGTTGTTAGCTGTGAACTTCTGATTTTGGCTAGACGTAGACTTTTGAGACACCTGGATATCGATTTCACGCTATATGTCAGATTGGCATAATATCAGATTAGCAGATTGTCTGACTAGCAGAATGCAGATTTATTTTCCTGACCTGAATGTCTCTGATTCTGTCTGATTAACTGCCATTAGTTTGTGTTAACTCTGACTTTGATATTGGCGAAATCATAATCCGGCAATGATGGAAGCCATATTTTGAAAATAAAGAAGTTGAAGTTTCATTTTTCATATGATATTTCCAAAAACTCAAGGATCACTTGCTTTATAAGGCACAGGTGCGGCCTAATATGGAGTATTGCTCCCAATTTCTAACCTACCGGCTGTACAATGAGGAATGTTCTAAGGAATCCTTTGATCTGAAGTCCACAGTACAAATCTGCTATCGCACCACCTGCCAACCTGACTGGATACTCAGCTTCACTACGTAGACCCTTTGCTAGTATCCCGTAAAGGTTTGAAAGAACATTTTCGTTCGTACTATTCGTATATGGAATAAACTCCCAGCTACAGTGTTTCCTTCTGATTATGACATATGGTCCTTTCAGGTCGAAATTTTTCGAACTTTTGATAAAAAGAGCTGGGGCATACTTATTAAAGCAACAAACTCATTCTTATTCATTTACTCTTACTCATTTTTAAGTACAAAATAATAATAATAATTTGACATTCTACTAATCTGGCAATTTGCTAATCTGGCATTTTCAGGCATTCTGCTAATATAACATTCTGTAAATCAGATATAAAGCGTCTAAACCCTGGATTTAAGTATTTTTTACACTCTGAAACGTAAATATCTACGTGTTCTTAATATCTAAATTAGTACCCTACTTACTCGATTCTCGTATTGGCCTTTGCTTTGCTGAAGTTAGGTATCAACTAAATTCATTAAGGCATTTGATAGGCGTGGTGCTAGGTGAATCAAATGACTTAAGCACCTTATACTAAACTGAAGATGGTCACCAGGCTGTACTAGGTACGCTAAAACTTGAGCGGGTGATTGGGGGTTCAGTTCCATGCCAACAGCCACGAAGCCGTATGATACGGAAAGATTTAGTGATCGCAAGCTCCCGGTTCACGTCTTTACCTTCAGCTCACTATTCTTCAATGGGCGGTAGGACTCGAAGTCCGTCTGGATGTGTATCATCGCATACAGGTTGAGGTGTACGACCACGAGTCCGAAGTGGATAATCTGTGCAATTACCGACATTTCAGGCATTTCATCTTTGTCTTGATGGTTATTATCAATACACTTACATTACATACATGAATTCTTACACGCCGAGACTCGATTGCCACAACTGATAAGTATCTATGCTTGTCAGTTGCAGTCGTAAGCGTAAGTTAAAAATGTAGGTACTGAATCCTGAATTTTAACACTGACTAACACTAAGTAGCCGTTACTTCTCACTGTGTAGTTCTGCTTCTTCATTGTTACTTTATCATACTAAAATTTACCTACATACTTTTTATACGCAAAGCTTTGAGGATGTAGACAATCTATTGAAAAAATTAGAAGTCGAGTAAAAGGGCAATTTTCTCCCCTCTCTCCTCAAGAATTCGGCAAGTCCTTTTTGTATAGGATGAGTAATTTCATGGCTAACGTATCACTTCCTTAGACTATACGTAGGCATAGCTAGCGGGTCACAAAATAACATGACTTCTAAATTATTATTTCTCCAATACTGGGTGGGAATAATGTTTGGGTTTTATTTCTTGTAATTAGTCGAATTGAAACGCTTGAAATACCGAACGGGTCTGAAGGTGGTGAGTATAGTACTATGACCTTTTGTAGTCTAACCATCCTCATAGATGGGTCAGGCAAAGGCAAGGCAAGGGCGCAATTATTTTTAAATACCTATGCAATCTAAAGATGTAAACTGCATAGGTACGCCTCTTCTAAGCTTAGATAGCTAATGCTTCCTATCTTTTACAACATTTCGTTTATTAATTAAGATTTATTTAATTTTCTTCCTTTCCGTAGTTTTATTTTAAAAAAGTAATCTTGGTAATGTAATTAAAATGAGCAGTGAAGCTTATTTATTCGATAAACGAACATAGTGCCTATAATTTGTTTAAATTTAAGGTGGTAATCGAGTGGGCATAATATTGCTTTCTAAAGATAAGTTTCTTTACCCAATAACCCACAATCAGCGATTAAAATCGAAATAATTAGAGCGACACCATTAATTTGCTCCTATATTAAGTACGTGGTACTTTTTAGGGTACCTTATAGAAATCTTACTAATATTCATCTTGTTAGGAAAACACATTGTGGCAATTACGTAGGTACTACTGATATTTAAATTCTATTTGGATAGTGTAAGTACTTAGTGTCCATAAATCAGTTATTTGTAGTTCAAGATCTATTGTGTTTGTAAAGTTGGAAGCTACATTGTTGTTGTTATATTTTAACGTAAAAGACAATTGCATGTTAACTTTAAATCAACTCGTCTTTAATGTAAATACTTTGAATTAAAGTTATTTTGCTGCTTCAGGCCGAAATAGAGCAGGTACACTCGTAGATTTGCCAGCAAGTACCTAAGTAAAGTGCTGTGCCATCTCGTCTCTGTTACCATGTTGAAAGGATGATGGTCCACGGATTGTTACTCTGTCTACATTTGGAATAATTAATTAATGTTGTATTGTGGATAATAAATGTTTATTTGCACCTTTTGACTTTTACTTTATAAATGACTTCACAAGCTAGACCCCTATTCAGAAAAGGTTAAGCCTTCCCACCGCCCACTTAAAAGTTGGTCTAAAATTGAAGCCTACAGGTTATATCGCGATAATTCACTCGGCACTCTGTCTCACCCATTCATCATCATCACCAACAAAAATAATATTAAAGCCGAGCTTAAGACTGGAGATGGCGAAGTAGGTACCACCTAACCACTTCCTACCTGCCTTACTAATGTTATAAGTAGCGTCCCCATCATCACCGTATTAGTCCACTATTGTACATAGGTAGGCCTATCCCAATCAACGTCATAATAGCCTCCGCCTGCGGCTTTTCGGAGGACGTCACTCTACCTGGTCAAATGGCGTCCCACACTGCGCCTGCCGAACAGTCGCTATCTCCAGTCAAGTACCTGTTAACGTCTACTCCAACGAGTCTCGCTTTTTCAGCAGATATGAGTCTGGCCGCCCAGTGTCACTTCAGTTCGCTCGATCTGTGCACGGTGTCGGTAATTTGGGTTCTATGTTTGATTTCCTTGTTGGAAATTCTGTTCTTGAATTCGAAATACCTACAATAAAGTATCTCAATGATAATACTTAGCTAGGAAGTGGAAAATGCTCTATGCTGCTAAAGTGGACTTCAATCTGTAAGAAAATATAAAGAATTGATCGCGAAGAGCCAATTCGCTTTTATTATATAAAATTCTACCTATACACCAGAAAAGAGCTATGCGCTTAAGGTATTCTATATTTAAACTTATAAGTCTTTCTCCACACGGTAATTTTAAAGGGATTTGAGTGAATAGCGTTTAGGCTAATGATATTCCATACTTATACAGGTGACAATCATCAGTGAAACTCAAGATGCCAGTATTTTTCACACAGGAAATGGCTCGCCGACATCGGCCGCAGTCGCAACTGCACAAATATTATTTTAATAGACTAGCCAGGTATTTGACCTCCATCTCGCCAGGGTGGTAAGTGACGAAGCGGCCGAAGATGGAGTATGCCTGTCTAGGAACGGCCAGTTGGTATTTGGCTGATCCATCTCGAAGGTGGCAGCAGAATCGGGCTAATGCTTTGATTGAAGTGAAGTACCGCCTGATCTTCGAGAGGATACCAAATGTCTTGGCTGCAGCCTTTGCTTTGTATTCGATATATTGGCCGAATTTGAGATTGGTAGACTCTCAACTGTGACTTAATACCCATAAGCTGTAGGTTGTCGGTAATTTCCAAAGGTACACTCTGGAAAGTGGAGCTAGGTGGAATTGCCTCCGTTTGGTAAAAAACAAATATCTGACGGTCTGAGTTCTTTCTATTCAAACAGTTGGTATTTTTCATCTTTATACCATGTACCATAGACCACACACATACGCTGCGGCAGGTTATACAGAAGACCGAAGAGTATAACCGGCCATGATGCTTGGCTTTTGTGGACTATGAGAAAGCCTTCGATTCGATCGAAACTTGGGCGGTGCTCCAGTCTCTACAGTGGTGCCAAATTGACTATCGATATATCGAAGCACTGAAGTGTTTATACGAAAACGCCACTATGTCATTTCGTCTCCAGGACAAGACTACAGAACCTATTCTGCTGCAGCGAGGTGTTAGACAAGGTTATGTCATATCACCGAAGTTGTTCACCGCTGCACTGGAGGATATATTTGGGCTTCTGGACTGGGTCGTACTTGGCATCAATATTAACGGCGAGTACCTTACTCAACTCAGATTTGCTGACGATGGGCAAAATGCTCGATGACCTCTGTAGTGCCTCTCAACAAATAGGTCTTAAAATGAACATGGACAAGACGAAAATTATGTCTAATGTCCATGTTGTGCCTACTCCAGTGACAGTTGGAGGCACACCACTTAAAGTTGTTGACGACTATATATACCTAGGACAAATAGTCCAGCTAGGTAGGTCCAATTTCGAGAAAGAGGTCAATCGACGAATCCAACTCGGTTGGGCAGCGTTCGGGAAGCTACGCCACATATTTTGGTTCCAATTACCGCAGTGTCTCAAGACGAAGGTCTTTGACCAATGTGTGTTGCCAGTGATGTCTTACGGAACTGAAACATGGCCGCTCACTGTGGGCCTTATAAGAAAGTTCACTCTTACCCAAGGGGCAATGGAAAGAGGTATGCTCGGAGTTTCTTTGCACGATCAAATCAGAAATGAGGAGATCCGTAAGCGAACCAAGGTCACCGACATAGCTCTAAGAATTGCCAGACTGAAGTGGCACTGGGCAGGGCACATAGCTCGAAGAACAGATGGCCGATGGGACATGTTGCTCATGTGGCAAAGCGTCCCCGTTGCTCGCCGTATGTTCTTACGGAAGATATAAATATTTAGGAAACGGTTATTTGCTTACACTCTCTTTGATATCAAGTTTCTACTGTCCAAAAAAAGAATAATGCATAAATGTCACAGTTAATGAATAATGTCTACAAAAATGTTTCCCAGCGCACAAACAAATATTGGGAAATGAAATCGTTGTTTTGATTTGTGAAATCCCTTTTTTATTCTTGAGCGGAAAACTAAAGTGACTCGAGCATGTTCATATACGAATACATGGCCGGCAAAGCCGGTGATATGGTGGAGATGATGATACCCTGGTATAGAAGTAAGAATACAATGCATCAGATTATTAGATATATTTGATTGGCACCCTGTGTCGGTTTAGGTATTATTATTATTGGATAAGAGTGATAAAAACGTATTAGTGGAATACTATCCCTTTATCGTATCTCCCACGTTTGTGGGTACTCCACTAGAAGCCAAGACTCACATAGGAATTACTTGACTTCGACATTTCTAACGACGTTCAATGAAGAAATTTCCTAATATCGATATTGCCATACTTAATGACATAGTGTTAAAATATATATCAAAACTAACAAGCAAGTGAAAAAAAATCGAAATCCGTCAATAAAGGACTGAGTTATAGAATATTTAAGTTACATAGTTTTTCGCGAAATGATTGCTATTGCTGCCGCGATCTAGCCGTGACGTCACCAGGCCGGCAGCCCGGCCGCCGCTGTGGCGCTTCCCAAACACTAGTACTCTTTGTGACTGTATCTTTGGAACGGCAATAGCTAATATCAATAGCAAGTCTAGACACTTGAACTTTTTACAGATAATGTGTTACTATGGTCGTTGTAACAACAGATAATAACAATAATAAAATTAAAAAATAACGGGGTGGTCTCCATACATAAACATGATTTTAAGGCGTTTTCAGAGGTATGTAGTTGTTTCTCTATCGCATAAATGGTAAAACTTGCAAGAATCAAACTTCAGGAGAGCGGCACTGGTCAAATGGTAGCATGCTTGCAAGACCAATAACCAAGGTTAAGTGATGCTCGCAGTGTCCGGGAACTGGATGGGTGACCATTTCGTATTTAGAGGTTAGTCGAAATTCAGTACCGCAACGAGCTCGTCATTCGTGATCTCCGTCAGTTTTTCATCTTGGCGTTAATGTCCCGGTTATGCTCTCGCGCACGAGGGCCCGTGGTTCGCCTTGACCATGTTCCGGGATTTGGCAGACCAAGTAATTATAGTTGAGCTACTGCCATCTGACCTCCGTGACCCTGCTACCAGGGGAACCTTACCAGATTGGATCATGGTTACACATCCAGTTGCCTGAATATGCAGGTTTCATCACGATTTTCTTTCACCGTAAAAGTATCGGTTAGTAGTCAACTAATGTACTTACATAACTCAGAAAAGAGTCATTGGTACATCGCCGCAATGGGATTCAAACCCGGTACCTTTCGCTTACGAGGCTGATACCGTAACCATTCGGGCAACGACGCCCCATCAGTTTCTGTTTTGGTCAATTTAACCATCCTGGTCAACGCTGGCAGCTTTGAGACTGGTTGTAACCTAAGCGTAGGCCTAGACTTGGGCCTTAGTATAGTCTTAGGTCTCCTTTGTTGACCAGGGTTGACCTTGGCCAACATCACTTCGGGTTCTTAAGACTGGTTGTAGCTTAAGCATAGACTTAGACGCGTTATCCAGGATGGTTGACCAGGGTTGACCTTGGTCAACCTCGGTTCGCTAACGGTATTAAATGGCACACCTAACTCGCT
This sequence comes from Blastobasis lacticolella, assembly GCA_905147135.1. Classification (NCBI taxonomy): domain Eukaryota; kingdom Metazoa; phylum Arthropoda; class Insecta; order Lepidoptera; family Blastobasidae; genus Blastobasis; species Blastobasis lacticolella. The sequence continues at coordinate 7,849,817 of LR990039.1, read as the reverse complement.
GCAGTGCTCAAGTTTAACTAGCCTCAAAGTACGAACTGGTCACCCATCCGGTTCCTGAACATTGCGAGTATTGCTTTACCTTGGTTACCGGTCTCACAAGTACGCTACCACTAGACCTCTCTCCCAAAGATTGATGCTTGTAAGTTGTGCCATTTATGCGACAGAGAAAAACTAAATACCTCTGAACTCTGAAAACGCCTTCAAATCACGTTTTATGTGTGGATACCCACCTTATTTATATTTTATTATTTTTATTATTATTTGTTCTTTTAGCAAACATGGTAACACATACTCTGTCAAAAGTTCAAGTGTCTATCTATTGCGGTTCCAAAGATACATACGAGTGTATGGGTAGCGCCATAGTGACGGCCGGACTGCCGGCCTGGTGACGTCACGCACGAATTCGCGGTCCTAACGAAATTATTTTTGAAATTATAAAGCAATTTTAAAGCCTAATAACTTTTTGTTTTTTGAAAAATTCCACCACTCATATTTTATTATGCTGTTGAAAAACAATTTTGGAAACTTCCTCATATCTTGGTCTTCTGGAGGATAAGGTCAAGTTGGCTTCTAAAAGCAGGTGTCAGAAGCAACGCCAATCGGTATTTTGCCCCGGCACATCACTTTTCCTGTCCGGCTTAAAGGGCTTATACAAGTGTATAATTCGACCTGAGATGCTCTATGGCTGCAAGACATGTCCAGCGCTGCCGGAATACTGCGGTGGATGTGCGGAGTTACGCGACTCGACCGAGTACGTAACAAGTACATCCTTGGCAGCCTTGACGTGAGGGAACTCGCTGATAAGATCGAGGAGGCTCGTTTGCGCTGGTTTGGTCACGTGTTGAGTAATCCCCAGGGATACGTGAGAAATAGGTGCCTAAACCTGCCGGTATCAGAATAGACGCCTCGTTGGCGACCCTAAAAGCTATGGGTTGATATCGCGGATTTGGATCCAACGTTTTGCGGCGTGTGGATGCCAAAGACCGGACGAAGTGGAGAAGAGTAAGTAGGAAAGAGGACCCTGGCAGATGCCGGGATAGGCGCTAGAACGACGATGACGCGACAACATCACCTTTACCTTTATAAAGCTCAAGTTAGGCCATAACGTATCTGTCATACGTACTGTTTTCATCTTTGGGCTGGAGCTGGGGCACCTCATTCAACGTTGGAAGGTCCGAAGTATTGACGACGTGAGTCTCACCTGCCGGCTTGACAGTCTGGCTTTGCGGAGAGAGGTGTAGCTTCTACCGTCTGTATCATTGGGACTGCTCTGAAGAATTGTTTCTAGTAATAACCCCCGAAAAGGATCCCCCCCCCCATATTCGAAATTTATCGATTACACGCCCGCGTTTCGATTCACTTCAATTCACAAAGCGTCTTCTCAAAATACCATACGATAGTGTTGATTTAATATTCTTGACCCTGAAAATTTCAAGTTTTTCTAATAGGTAAATTCTTTACCTATGAAATTGCCATTGTTTCAATATAGTCGGATTTGTGATACCTATACAAGAAATTTTGAAATTTACTATTATGAAAATGACAGTTTGTCATTTAACACAACGGCAAGTTCACTTATCTCAAATGACCTAGTAAATTTTTTTTTACTTGGCATAAGTAGTAAACAAATATGGCGTATCGACAAAGTTTAACATTTCAAAGGGTTGGGAATAATTGAGTGAATGTGTGAATTCATTTAGCGAATGAATGAAATGAGCGAAACTTATAGATTGAATTTATAAGTAGGTACGGTGAGGGAATTAATATCACAGGGTAGACAACAACGCCGACAATGACGCCGGCGTAGATTAGTTTTGGCATTTAAAACCATAAAACAATATGCTATTGCGTTGGTATATCGAAGGCCTGTTTGTCTGCTATATTATATAAAAAAATTACGTGTACACAAATAATAACAGGTACGGCTTGATACATTATTACAAAGGTAATTATTAATTTAATCAAACAACTGAACCTTTGCAAATCATTCATTCATTCATGCACTTCAACCCATCCCTACAATGAATTGCCTAACTAAAATTTCGTTTCGATAATCTGTGACCAGGAATTTTGGGAAATATAGTATTATGGCTAAAATATGTTATTTGTAAGGTTAATGTTACCAGTTTTTAGAGGAAATTAATGCGTATGTGTATATACGATTAATTGTAGTGGTTTAAATTGAGTGATTCTTTAGGAATGTGGTGATTTGTGATCGAGTGATGTTTGTTTACTACTTATGCCTAGTATGGAAAAATGTACTTTAAGTGTAAATTTTGGTGTGATGTATACCTACTTAACATGCATTCCCATTACTACAACCTACCCACACTTATCATAGTAACTGTTTCAGGCGACAGTGTCGGAGCAGCTTATCAACCGCGCTTTGTGCCCAAAGCCAAACCCCTCAAAATGACATCCAATGAACCACCCAAAAAACTTAAAGGTAGGCTTGATTTTGCGCGACGACGATTCTATAAGCCTGGCCAACAGTAATTGCTGGGCCAATATTGATAATATTCCTTCATCATGTTAGTGAGCATTACGTTATCAAATTTATTGGACATACCCCGTTGAAAAAAGAATGGTTGTATAAGCTTGACGTGTGCATAATACGTGTGTCTGTGCCTCTGTGTATGTGCGTATGTGTGTGTCTGTCTGTCGCATCGCAACGTGTTTAATCGCCAGTTTAATCGAGATGGTTATTAGCTTTGTTCCATTAAAATCGGTTTAGTAGTCTAGGAAATATTTTGATTTAGCTACCTGATGTAAAGTTGGTCGGTAGTTTTCCGACGTTTTTCAGTCGGTTAGGTTACACCATCGATCATCAACATCATCATCAAACGTTATCAAACACACTTAAAGATAATAAATGTTTACGACTTACGGGTAATTTGTGTTGTCGGTAGGATAATTACGTAACGCTGTTAACAACAATTCTCTGACTTCAATTATTGAAATTGTTACTTTTTCTGTTACGTATGATCGATTTAATAGTTTCAGTTGGTTGCAATGGAAATTCATTAGCAACAGAACCCATGACCCAACTGAATCGATGATACGGAATCGCAAAAGTAACAATTTCAATCGTTGAAGTCAGATAATTGTTTGCAACAGCCTTACGTAAATGGCCTACAGTTCTCTGTATCGTATTGCAGGAGGAGACGATTACGATCCTCACGAGCATAGGATTATACACAAACCCACAACGTATGTACTCGTGCTTTCCATTATTGATATTGTTATTGTTATTGCCTTTCAATTGCTTACCTCGGTGCATCGGTGGCCTAATGGTTAAAGCGTCCGACTCGTTCCCCGAGGTACTGGGTTCGAACCTCAGTGCCGCGCCATATACCAACGACTCGTTGCCGAGCTATGTACATTAGTTACACAATACCGATGCTCTTAAGACAAAGGAAAACATCGTGATGAAACTGTAATGATAATATTTTGTACAATAATGTTATGACCATGTTAGTTCATTTATTGTCTAATGACTATAGATATGTTAGTGGCCCTTATGGGTTTCTGCTCGAGCTTTCTCGAACTCGAGACAACACTAGAATTTTGGCTTAATTCTAGTCGGGCGTCTATTTTTCGCCGCGTAGCATCACCGCGCTCCTTCCGTTCACAAATAAATAAATAAAAATAAATCTAATTTCGTTCCCCACAATCGGCTTTTAGCAACGTTCGGTTTTAGGCCTGATTTTCACGGTGCATGTTTCTGCGGATTTTATCACGCACGGCGAACGAGCACTCCCGGCCAAGTGTAGAGGCCACAAACTTATCTGACCCGGTGGCCGGTTGATCAGCCATTTTTAAATGTCATTTTATTGTCAAAACCGGCGACGCCGTCACAGGTTCCGATAAGTTTGTGACACAACAAACGACACCCTTTCCACATGCTGGTTGTCTGTATATTGGTCCAAGGTACTATGCACTTTGCCTAGTCTCTTTTTAATACAATTCTACAGTTATAAAAAGACTCGAGGTTCGAGAATACTCAAGAAATTGGCCTCGAGAATTCTCGTAACTTAAAAAACTGAGGTCGAGAAATCAGAAACCCTAATGGCACACGTGTACTTATTAATTTATGAACATTAACTTTAACATTTGTGAATCACCACCACAGCCCAGCAGTCCACTGCAGGACTTAGGGCCTCTCCCACAAAGGGGAGGTTATTGCCATAATCTCCACGCTTGGTAGGCGGGTTGGAGACAGCAGTGTTATAAACATAACAATGGAAAATGCTGCTACCCATTTTCTTGCCTACGGAGACTAGATCTTTTACTTTAAAAACATTAGTCGCCTTGTACGACACCCACGAGTGTAAGGGGTTGGTGCTATTCTACTCTGCCGGACACCACACGGCCAAATTTTGAATTTGTCCATGTAATAAATGGTTAAATACTAATAATTAAGGAATATTACATACATACGTACCTAAAAATACGATATTAATTTATAAATATTTGACTCTAATGGTTGATCAGGTATATGGACTCTATGATCCACTTGGTGAAGGGCAGTATAGGGGCCGGCATCCTGGCGATGCCCGACGCCATGCGCCGCATGGGCGTCCTGTTCGGCAGTATCGCACTCCTGTCACTCGCCACGCTTGCAGTCTTCGTGTTACAGATTTTAGTGAGTTACGTTTTTGTATGCAACTGCGACACTAACCGATAGTAGTTCAAAATTGTCCGTAAAAGACAACTTATTATTTATATTAATAATATTTTTAAAATGGTATAATGGTAAATTTTGTGTAACTAATATAACATTACGTTCGACAGATTGCAGCTCAGTACAGGTTGTGCAAACGATACCGGCGCGGATACATGTCCTATCAAAAGTCGGTGCGCCTCTCGCTGCAAGATGGCCCGCCTTGCTTCCGTTGGGCTGCGAATTTCTTGTCAATGTTCACAGACTTTGTGCTTGTCGTTTGGCAGCTGGGAATTTGTATTGTGTACTTTGTTTTTGTAGCCGCGAATTTGAAACAGGTGTGCCGGCTCTAGCTTATCCCGCTTAAAACCGACCGGAACTCGAGCAGCACCTTCTCACGACACCTCAAGGTCATTTAAGCTCTTCGCATTGTCTCTGCCAGTGTTACTGATACGTCCTCTTGGCGCGTACCTCTCGCAGCCATCCCGCGCTCTGCTCGGATATTCCCTTAGCAATGCCGACCGTCGTCAGCACACGCCAACGTACGACAAGCGCGCAAATAACGAGTTGTCATCGAGCAGTCCATATAAAAAAATGTCATCGGTATAGTCGAGACGGTGCTGATCGGGTACCAGGCTAACGAGTGACCGTTAATGACCTAAAGCGTCCAGCAGACAGTTCTGATTCACATATTATCACGCTTATCTGCTGGACACTTTATATTCTTATTACACATTTAATTTATATTAAATATCTTCGTGGCCATGTTCCAGATATTCGATTTCTACGGACATGTGATATCTCTACGCATTCATCTTTGCTACTTATTACCGCCGATGATCGTTATCAATCTTGTAAAGAACTTGAAACTCATGACTCCTATTTCTACGATATCAAACGCTATCACTTTGTTCGCACTAGTAATCGTATTCTTTTACCTAATAGAAAATGATATTATCATAAGCGAAGACAGACTCAAGCTTAAGAGTTATAGTGAAATACCTCTGTTCATTGGGACAGCTCTGTTCGCGTTGGAAGCTGTCGGTGTAGTAAGTTATTTTACAGTTATTTTCATTCATTCGTTTAAAAATTGACACATATTTTAGACTAACCGTAGGGCATAGTGAGGGCATATCCCATTCGAATTAGAGCCGCCCGACTGGAAAAGCACCTCCACTTTATACAATATCGCATGTTTTATCTATTAAATACCGCAGTCAAACAATACCATTTGAAATAGTATTGTGATCCAGCCGGTGAGTAAGGTTTCAGTTAAAATAAAGCAATTTTTACTTTCTCAGATATTAGCTATAGAATACCATATGGAATATCCGAAGCAGTTTGTTGGCATATGTGGATTATTGAATTTTGGCATGTTTATCATAGTGATGATGTATATCTTAGTAGGGGTGTCCGGCTACATTAAATACGGTGATCAAACTAAGGATGCAATCACACTTAATTTACCCGAAGAACAAAAGTGAGGATATTTTATTTTTTATCATTAATAATTTTTCCTTTATACCTGTCGAACAGTCTTGAACAGTCACAACCTAGAGTGTGTTGCTCGCAGACAGTGAAATTGAAAAAGTATAAGAAGCAACAGATTATAGAATATTATGCTCTTTAATTTAGTAAAAGACGTGGTCGGGCTTAATTGTTTTGTTTTTGTGTCGTACTTTTTAATATGAAATTGAAAATTAAAATTTATTTATTCAATAGAATATTAAATATCTCTTTCAATCGAGGGGGTAGGAAAGTAGGAAGGAAACACACAGTGACATGTTGGCCGCCCCAGAGCCGGAACACACCCACCCCACGCCCTGATGGGCGCCACCTTATGGGCGGGGGGTGGCGAGACCGGACCATACCCGGCAATGCCAGCCAGAGCCGGACCGTGCTTAACAATGACAGCCAAAGCCGAGGCATCTCCAACAATGTCAGACTCAGTCAACTCTATGTGTGTACTCATTTACCAAAACAAACGCAAATAAAATGTATGACTAAGCAAACATGTTACAGGAAAGCACAAGTTGCGAAAATAGCCTTCTGTATAGCAATCTTCTTGTCGTTCCCACTTCAAAACTATGTTGCTTACGAGATTTGTTGGAGAAAATTAAAGAAAAAGTTAACGCCACCTGTAAAGCCCGGTGAGAAGAAGAAAGAAAAAGAATTTGGTAAAGGTCTACACCACGGTCTGGATAATCGCATGATCATAGCAGATTATGTGTTGCGAGTCGCGCTGGTCGTCTTCCCGTGTAAGATTTTTACAGCATAATTGTGTACCATGAGTAGTCGTAATATCGTAATATGTAGTCGGCAATGCGTGGATGATGACAGGCAGGCTTGTTCCATTTATTCACCCCGTTCAGGGTAGATAGATGGGCACGCATTTCCGAGTATTCACCTTAGGTTGCCTGTTTTAGGGTGGATAAGCCGACAGGCAGACCGTAAGCTTGTTTGCCACCTTAGTAGTATAAAAAAATTATTAGGATAACCGAACTTTTTGACATTTTCGGGGTTCATTTTCAGACATATAATGTTGTGGATGCTGTGGAGCCTCCTCCACAATAGCGGAGGGTGTTACCCTAATTTCTACGCGCAGCAGGGCTCGGAGTGTAGAAAATATCCCTAAGCCTAATAAGTAAGCCTTTTGTGTTTATTTAACACAAAAGGCTTTTCATTTCAACCACGAGCCAAAAGAACCTTGTAGGTCTGTAATAATTATGAGATTCCGGCCCCCCTCTTCTTATAGTAATAAAAATACCGGTATTAAATTTTTGCAACTCTGTCTTTTGCACAGTTTCGTAATATCGAACGATAATATGTTTGTTTTTGGATTCTGGCCGTGGCGTGTAGGTTGGAAATCGCAGTATTGAGAATTCAGGACAGGAGCTAAGTGCTATATAGTGCTGCTAAAACAGCATTAGACGCCTTCAAAGACTCTATAATACTCTAAGCAAAATCCTGACGAAACATAAGGTGGATATATTACTGCTACAGGAGACACATACCAAGAACGGGCAAAGCTTAGTCTCCAGGGGAAAAATTCCTGGCTACACAATCATTCACGCTGTAAACCACCCACAGTACGGAATAGCGACATATGCAAAATATGACATATCGAATATCACGGCTCTCTCGGTTATTTAGGTACATGATTTAGTAATAGCAAATATTTACAAGCCGATGATGGTCTGCCCGTCTATCCGCATCCCTTTATCTGTGCTGGTGATTTCAATAGCCACCACACTTCGTGGCGTTACGTCTTCGATGACGGTAATGGCATTGAACTGACTAAGTGGGCGGAGACCAATAACTACCACCTAGTTTTCGACGCAAAAGTTTGGGGTTCCTTCCAACATTTGTCTCACGGGATTCAACTAGTGCTCCCCTTACCACCACCAGGAAGATCCTTCCGAATTTCCCCAACAGCCAGCCGCTCTGATGGCTGTTGGGGAAATTCACACACTTGTACGGTCTGGGATGTTTCTGCACAGGACATGGATGCCTCAATAAGGTGGATTCAACCAAAGGTTAAAAACTATGGAAGGTTTGTGGGTTTAATCACTGCTGTCGCAAAGAGGCATGTTCCACGAGGCTTTAGAAAAACCTACGTCCCAGGCTAGTCTAGCGCCAGTGATGCACTTTACCAGCAGTACAAAATGTCAGGTGACCAGGAAATAGGGCGCAACTTATTACAGTCACTCAACGATGAGAGAAAGAAGACATGGATGGCAACTGTTGAAAAAATTGACTTCAAGACTCAATAGCTAGTCGCATTGTGGACACATCGAGCGTTAAAGGCGATTGTACCCATACTAAATCTATTAAAAAGCTTTCCCTAAACCTCAAGGCAACTTTGCCAGTAGATCAGAACATCTCAAAACTGTTAACGATAGATGAAACAACAGTGGCTGTCTCTGGCAACTATCTCTAGGCAAAGCAGCCGGGCGGGACGGCATATACAACGAATTCATCAAGCACTTGGGCCCGTGGTGTAGAAAATGGCTTGCAGCCTTTTTCTCCGACATATGGGCTAAAAATAAACTGCCACCAGGTTTTAAATACGCTAAAATAGTTGCTATTTTTAAGCCCGAAAAATCTGAAGATGATGCTAAAAGTCACAGACCAATCGCCTTACTCAGCTCCATCTACAAACTCTTGGAGAAGCTGCTGGCAAATAGGATTACCCAGATTATTGACGTTGTTGTAGAGCAGGCAGGTTTTAGACGTGGTCGGAACTGCACAGACCAAGTACTGTCTCTCACTACACACATAGAAGCTGGGTTCCAAAAACAACTTAAAACTGTCGCTGTGTTCATCGACCTATCCGCAGCTTATGACGCAGTATGGAGTATGTACTTTAAATTGATGAAGGCCGTACCCTGCCGACTTATCACGAGCTTAATTGATAATATGCTAAGCAATCGTGACTTTGTTGTCCACCTTTGAGATAAGCAAAGTCGCGTCCGAAGACTGCAAAATGGCCTCCCTCAGGGATTGACGTTGGCACCTCTACTTTCAACCTTTACACACACGATCTGCCTGATACAGTGTCTAGAAAGTTTATATATGCTGATGACATTGCCCTTACACATCAACATAAAACATTTCGAGTGTCAGAGGAACAGCTCGCTAGAGATTTGCAGGTGTTGAATATATACCTAAAGAAGTGGAGGCTTGTGCCTAATGCCAGTAAGACACCTTCCACCTCCATAATCAGTTGGCCACTTATAGGCCTAAAATAAGTTTTGATGGAAATTAACTCGGATACAACCCACATCCTAAGTATCTTGGTGTAACCCTTCACCGCTCGCTGACATACTGCAACCATCACAGCAAGTTAAACAAGAAGCTGGGATCGCGTAACAATATCCTGCACAAACTGACAGGCACGTCCTGGGGTGCAAGTGCAGATGTTCTACGCACAACAGGTCTTAGTCTGGTTTACTCCGCGGGAGAATACTGTGCCCCCGTTTGGCTCAACAGTGCCCATGTTGTTAAGGTCGACGTCAAGTTGCGGGGTACTATGCGCTGCATATCAGGCACTATCCAGTCCACTCCTAACCAACACCAACAGCTACCAACTCTGAGTCACATCCCACCTCCACATCTCAGAAGGCAGCAAGCTTTGGTCAACGAAGCCAAGAACTTGACAGCCAAAGCCGAGGAGCTTACCAAGAATTTATGGATCCGCCTTTCCACCGCCTGAGGTCTCGACGACCGCCTTACCAGACAGCTGGAGGTCTACTGGGTGAACCGTTCGACCTGAGAACGAAATGGGGGGAAGAATGGAAGGCTAATCCACCTAGGCCTGTGCCAACAATCTACGACCCCACACAAAAGCCCCAAGCTTTCTCGGTCCCGAGACGACAATGGTGCCAGATGAACAAGTTTAGAACTGGGTACGGACTCTGCGGTGAGTTCAGGTGTGGTTGGCGAGACTCTCCAGCGTGCGATTGCGGTGCCCCTGTGCAGTCCATTCATCATGTCATCCACGAATGTTCAAAGCGGAAATACACTGGACTTTCTCTCTTTGGACTTGTTCTCACCTGATGAAAACGCATCCCAATGGGTGAAGAATTTAGATATTTACTTGTAGTTTTAGTGTTATTTATCTAGGTTATAATTAACGACCTGAGTGGTTTAATGGTCAATGGTTCAATGGTCTGCCACGCAAGAGGACCCGGGTTCGATTCCCGGCCGGGCAGAAATTGAAATGATGAATTTTAATTTCTGTTACGGGTCTGGGCGTTGTATGTATAATAAGTATGTAATTAAAAGTATTTAAGTAGTATATCAGTTATCTCTAGCACCCATAGTACAAGCTTTGCTTAGTTTGGGGCTAGATGGCGCTGTGTGAATTTGTCCACGAATATTTATTTATTTATTTATAATTAGCGACTCGGCTATTAATGCCATACGAGTAAATAAATAAATAATACTCTATATAGAGTAATGTAATCTACGCCCGAAGCTATCCTGTAGAGGCTCCATTTAGTATTCCGAATGTAACTCGAATGCGAATTCTTCGGCCGCCTTTCGACGTGCTGAGTACTCGTCCGAGTGACATAAGCGTAAGTTAAGTTAGTCGAATGTAGATATGAATAGACAATGTACGAGTACATACGATTTTAATATATCGGAACACCGCTGACGCAGGCTACGCTCGTATGGCTACGGCACCGTGCTTACCTTCTATCCCGTAGGTCAGACTTTTATTTATACTATTAAGGCAAATCAGCTTACGGCCTGCCTGGCGGTAAGCAATCATCGCAGCGTATGGACGTTCGCAATACCAGGGTCATTACCCGGAAAATCATTTCAGCCCTTTCTTGAAGAACTACATGTTGTGCTCTCCCAGGAAAACCTTTCCAGGCAGCTCAGTCAGGGAGGAAGACTAGTCTGACCATTAATCTGACCAATGGGATTTTTTGGGGTCGAGCACTGAACGGGGCCTAGGTGTCATTGGGTAGATAGTAATGCCATTCTCCAATTTCAGGGGTTGTGGCGTTTGGTGTACCTCAACTTGGACCTTTCATTTCTTTCTTCGGCGCGTTCTGCTTATCTCTGTTGGCGATTGTTTTCCCCGGTATCATGGACGCGTGCTGCTGCTACGCCGATCACGGAGGCTACGGTCCCGGTTACTACAAGCTGATTCGCGACATAATAATTGTTGTCATCGGTCTGAGCTGCCTGTTTGCTGGCTGCTATGCCAGCTTACTGGAGATTTACTCCAATTACCAATAAAATTATAAACTTCGCAACTTCATCAAAGATTAAGAGCCTGTCCGTTGATGGTATGCGTCGTAGACCCGATATCTAGCGAGACGAAAACCTCATTGATTAAAATTTACAAAGTAACTTTTACTTAGAATTATAAATAAAAGTTGCACAACTTATCCTGCTGTGCGATACAACAATGTAATGGTTCATTAAAATCCGCTCAGTTGTGTTCTTGCTTAAAAGAGTACAAAACGTCTATTTTCCATACATTCTTATTCGTCTTCACAAACTTTACAATTTATTTCACCACTGTATTTCTTTGTTATTATTGTTATTTTCTTTTGAAATTAGATAAAATCTTTGTTAGAATTGGCAAATCCTCTATTCACTACAATTTGTACCTATAGTTAAAGTTAGGTCGATAATACATTTTCAAAATAAAACTTTGCATTAAGTAATATTAAGGTGTGAATAACATTACTGTATTGTGTCTTTTCAGTCACCCTACTACCTTATATATAAACGAGTATCTACCTTTAAAAGGTACGACAAAACATAATATACATCATTTCACATATTGTGATTTGGCCGTAAGCGAGTAATCGTCTAAGTTATCGATTGAAATTTTCAGACATATTACGTTGAGTATACATTTTGAAAAACGGCACAAGGATAATATAAATTTAGAACAATGCTCTGTAAATCAACCGCATGAATATTCGCACTTGAATAAAATTTAGTTCACGTAGATAAAAGTAAAATCAAATATCAACATCCGCACAAATAAAACGAATTACTTAAACAAAAATCCGCGTAAAAAGATCATTAAATTGTAATCCACGCAAATCGAAATATTCAAACAATTTATAAAATCCGCACAAGAAATCAGAGTATAAAGTAAACATGCGACTTAGCTTTGACAGCACTTGAAACGGCAACGGATTCTTTTTTCTTCTGTGGCCACTCCTAACCTTATGGTTGCGAAAATCGCCTAACATAGTCCTGACCCTAATCAATGGTGAAATATGTACCTTTAGGTCTCGGAAATTGCCTAATCGATAGGAAAACCTGGGCTCATCTTCCAACCTACACACCAAGCCAACACATGAACATATAGACCACATGTAAATATAAATATAAATATTCGTGGAAAAATTCACACAGCGCCATCTAGCCCCAAACTAAGCAAAGCTTGTACTATGGGTGCTAGATAACTGATATACTACTTAAATACTTTTTTTTAAATACATACTTGTTATAAATAGAACACCCAGACCCGTAACTGAAATTAAAATTCACCATTTCAATTTCTGGCCGGCCGAGAATCGAACCCGGAACCTCTTGCGTGGCAGACCGGCATGTTGACCATTAAACCACTCAGGTCATCTATGTCCATCGACCGAAACCTCGACTTCAAACGAACTAGTGACCTATCTACTAGTCTACTTCGCTCAAACCGTCACACATATTCCGATCATTTCGTCAGGCATTATTATGGTCCTACCTATCGACTCACGAGTCAAAGGAGAGACTATTATTTAAATTTTATTTACTTCGCGCGTGTACGTTGTGTGCCTAGTGTGAGGGACGATAACGACTCGGACCAGGTTTCGATCTAAACTCGATATTCATGTCCGTAGGAAAATGTAATTAAATCTTTAAAAGCACAAAGGTTCTTAAACGGAACATGGGTCAAAATCGTACAAGAATTCGGCGGCAAACCTAGACGTAGACTTAGTTAGAGCGCCTAGGTCATCGAATACAAAGTTGGGATTCGTGCTCAACTCATTCTCTTAGAGAAAAAGCTTTACGGAAACCCAAAATTACATTAATCAGCCGTTAATTGGAGATTTGACAATCCGTTAACAAGCTGTTAACAAGCCGTCAATTGGCCCTTTCAGAAACCCAAACTGCATTTAAATCAGTGTTTAACAAGCTGTTACGTAATTTTTGCGTTGACAAGCGTTTCAGAAACCGGGTGTTACACCCCGGAAAGCTTTTTCTCATGTTAACTGTATGTTATCGCCGTGTTATTTTAATTAGCGAAAATCGACCAATTAACCGATTGTCAAAAGAAATTATATACGATTTTCTTGGTCTAAGTCTTGGTCCTGGCCCTGGTCCAGGTCCTAGATTTGGTCCAAGGCAAGGTCCAGGTTCTGGTCCAGGATCATGACCAAAACTGCAAACTTGATCACAATTTGAGCTTGAACCAGGACCAGGACCTGAACCACGGACATGTCAGGGTCCAGGACCTGGACCTGATCTAGAAGCTGGTCCGGGGCCAGGGCCTGAACCTGATCCAGGACCTGGTGCGGGGCCAGGACCTGGACCTGAACCAGTACCTGGTCCGGGGCCAGTACCTAGACCTAAACCAGGACCTGGTCCGAAGCCAGGACCTAGACCTGAACCACGAACTAGTCTGGGTCCAGGACCTGGACCTGAACCAGTACCTGGTCCGGGGCCAGTACCTGGACCTGAACCAGGACCTGGTCCGAAGCCAGGACCTGGACCTAAACCAGGACCTGACCCGGTGCCAGGACCTGGACCTGAACCACGAACCGGCCCGTGTCCATGACTTGAACCAGGATTTAACTAATGGGATTATTGGGAGAAACTTGGGCGGATGTTGTTGAGTGGCTTTCTCTGGATGGCCTCCCAAGAGATGGACGGACGACCTCTTTAAGGTCCTAAGGAGCCGATGGATGCAAGATAACAGAGTCGACCAGAATGTCAGCCGTGGGAGGCCTGTATTCAGCAGTGGACCGGGACCCACCTAACTGCCTAAAGATGATGATGATGGGATTACTGATCCACTGGAACCCGTGACCCTATAACATAAATATTGTTATATTTTCTCTTTTTTCGCTCTGTATATTTTTTTTATAATATTCGATTTTTATTTACACGAAAACTATACAATCGCTATCAGTTTCATCTAAAAGTTGAATATCCCGCCGCTATCAAAAGGCCGCTAGGGACAGAGACAAATCAATGCGTTAGACAGAAACAAAACATATATGAGTGAATGAATGTGACTGATTTTAGCAGGGGTAGCCAGACAAATAAATTGATCTCTTGTTAATGGTCGATTAGCTAACAATAGATTGATTGGCCTTTCAGAAACCCACGGTGATTTAACATCTTGTTAAATGTGACAGTCTGTTAGCTAATCAATGATTTGACAAGCGTTTCAGAAACCGGGTGTTAGAGTGTATTCGATGTAACATCCGAAACTGTGTCCCAGATTAGTTTGTATAGTTTTTTATTCAGTGAGTGTGAATACTGATAATGTGTAATTGGGTAATCTTTTTCTTTTAATTTTGTGTTTTAACCACCTTTCACACTTACTTTGAAACCTCTAAGAGCCCTAATAAAAACTCTTAACTGCCACAAAAGTAATGAGAATGTAACTTACGCTTTCGAACTTAGAAACAAAGTTAAATCTAAAACAAATCACTGACACTACAGAGATAAAGAATTAGATATAGAGAACGAAAGAAACGTCACGAAGCTGAAAATAACTCAAAATAATAAAGCACTAATTAATTAAACAAATCAAACGCGAGTTGTAATAGATTGTTCCGTGGAAATTTGGAAAAGCTACAGGTTTCTTAGTTACGGAAATAGATATCCTTATCTTCAAAATTCCAACCATTCAATATTTCAAACAAACAAAAAATTAACTATTTCTAATTTTATGAGGTTTAAGCGACTGCTCTTATAACGTTTGCACATCCATAAATTTTACAAAATGTTCCTGATAAACCGAAAATAGTTAAATGTTACGACAGCTAGGGATGTATAACATACGACGTTTTATTTATTTACCGAGTCGATTAAAGGAGACTGGGCAAAAGTGGTCTATGAACCAGCAGCATTACGGTGATAACCTATGGGTTAGGGTGCCTCAGCTGCATATTTGTACAAGATGGCATCAAAATCGGTCCCGGCAGTTTCGAGAAACGAGCATTCATTTGTTATACTATAGTATATATAGTTACCAATTTTAATGTCATGCAGTATAAGAATAGAGTTCAAGATGTTCAACCCATATACTGTAACGATACCTCCATTGGTTCATAATTAAGGGCACTTCCCATACAAAATGTGCCAATTAAATATGTTTTTTTTTTAGAATTACCTATCTGGTTTTAATGCCCTTCTCTACAAGGATGTATTTGAGGGTGCTATGTGTATATAAATACTGTACCGATTATGTTATTTAACCATAGTCCACTTCCCCTACATACTTACCCAGCCTCTTTTAAACAACGCAAAGAAAAATACGCAAGCAACCATTTGCTTGAATCCATATTCGATGTGGAATTCCTTTAGACCAAAAGTAACACTGTAGGGAAGTATAAGTAAAGAATATAATGACATTTTAGGTACTATAAACTAGACGTAATGTTACATTAGACTGAGTATAGAAAGTTTTCTATGAAGTAAATCAATTTGAAGCAATAAACAAGTAGACTTAACTTTAAGTTCTAGACTCGTTTAATATTTAGGTGTATTTGTATATTCACATCACTATCACTTGTGGGTTTTTTCATGGGTCCCATAACTTAACGCAAAACATTTAAATAAATAAAATAAAATAAAGAGGTATTTATTTAGCATTTAAATACTTATAATACAAAAAATAATAACATAATTTCGCGTGCAAACCCGTTGGTGTAACACCCGGTTTCTGAAACGCTTGTCAAATCATTGATTAGCTAACAGACTGTCACATTTAACAAGCTGTTAAATCACCGTGGGTTTCTGAAAGGCCAATCAATCTATTGTTAGCTAATCGACCATTAACAAGAGATTAATTTTTTCGTCTGGCTACCCCTGCTAAAATCAGTCACATTCATTCACTCATATATGTTTTGTTTCTGTCTAACGCATTGATTTGTCTCTGTCCCTAGCGGCCTTTTGATAGCGGCGGGATATTCAACTTTCAGATGAAACTGATAGCAATTGTATAGTTTTCGTGTAAATAAACATCGAATATTATAAAAAAAAAATATACAGAGCGAGAAAAGAGAAAATATAACAATATTTATGTTATAGGGTCACGGGTTCCAGTGGATCAAAAATCCCATCATCATCATCTTTAGGCAGTTAGGTGGGTCCCGGTCCACTGCTGAATATAGGCCTCCCACGGCTTGCACTCTGGTCGACTCTGTTATCTTGCATCCATCGGCTCCCTAGGAACTTAAAGAGGTCGTCAGTCCTCTTGGGAGGCCATCCAGAGTTCGCCACTCAACAACATCCGCCCCATTGGCTATCGATTCTATGAGTTTCTCCCAATAATCCTATTAGTTAAATCCTGGTTCAAGTCCTGGACACGGGCCGGTTCATGGTTCAGGTCCAGGTCCTGGCCCCGGATCAGGTCCTGATTCAGGTCCAGGTCCTTGCTTCGGACCGGGTCCTGGTTCAGGTCTAGGTACTGGCCCCGGACCAGGTACTGGTTCAGGTCCAGGTCCTGGCTTCGGACCAGGTCCTGGTTCAGCTCCGTGCAGGTCCAGGTCCTGACCCGGATCAGGTCCTGGTTCGGGTCCAAATCTTGGTTCAGGTCCAGGTCCTGGCTTCGGACCAGGTCCTGGTTCAGGTCCAGATACTGATTCCGCACCAGGTACTGGTTCAGGTCCAGGTCCTGGACCCGGACCACTTCGTATTTCAGGACCAGGTCCTGGCCCCGGACCAGCTCCTAGTTCAGGTCCAGGTCCTGGACACTGACATGTCCGTGGTTCAGGTCCTGGTCCTGGTTCAGGTCCATGTCCTGGCCCCGGTCCAGGTCCTGGTCCAGCTAATGTTTATGGTCTATGTGCTGGCACTGGCCTAGGTCCTGGTTCTGGTACAAGCTCAAATTGTGATCAAGGTTGCAGTTTTGGTCATGATCCTGGATCAGAACCTGGACCCTAGACCTGGACTTTGCCTTAGACCAAAACTAGGACCTGGACCAGGGCCAGGACCAAGACCTACACCAAGAAAATCGGATATAATTTCTTTTGACAATCGGTTAATTGGTCGATTTTTGCCAATTAAAATAACACGGCGATAACATACAGTTAACATGAGAAAAAGCTTTCCGGAAACCCAATATTACATTAATCAGCCGTTAATTGGAGATTTGACAATCCGTTAACAAGCTGTTAACAAACTGTCAGTTGGCGCTTTCAGAAACCCAAACTGCAATTAATCAGTGTTTAACAAGCTGTTACGTAATTTTTGCGTTGACAAGCGTTTCAGAAACCGGGTGTAAGTCTATCAACTATAAGCATACGATATATATATATATATATATAAACACCTCTTTGCACACTTAGTTGATCCAGCCACGACCCCGTACATTGCTGACTCCGCCTTTTGCATCGAATAACTTGAATCCAGTTGCGTATTTCTCGGGCGAAATGGCAACGTAGCATTCTATTATGCGATGTTGCCAAATGTATTCGTCAATAGTACCTATACTCGATAAATATTTTTCCAACAATTTCATGCAATAGTGGATCCGTAACGGCTAAATTTTTTAAATGCACGAAGACTTTTTGGCTCCGAATATATTTCAAAAATCAATTAGTTTGTTGATCAATTTATATACTCGTACTTCCAGTAATACTTGTTTTGATCCGAATAGGTACCGATACCGTAACGGTAATCTAGATATTTTATATTCGCAATGCTCCATACATTGTAAGATCCGCCTCGGTTGTAAATTCAATCTACTCAAAGTAACATACCTACGTGTATTACAAAAATAATTTCACTTAGTCGCGTTATATTTTAGCGATTTAAAGCGCTGTTTTCTAATGATTTGTGGTAGGTACTGGAACGCGTTAGACACATGGAACGTAAATATTAGCGGCCGCAATTTCGAATTAGGTAGTTTGCGTTTCGTTCCAGCGTCATCGTTTAAATTTTTTTCGCGGAATAGGTTCTATTGGTTGTCATTTTTAAACTTGTTATTTCTATTTGTTCGAAATAAGGTTGTGAATCCTTGAATGGGTTTTTACTAAATTTATAGCTTCTTGTGACGGGGACTTTACAGTTTGTTATCGCTTTCAAGCTGGCATTTTTTGAAACTGATAATAATATATGCTCCCTTAGCAATTATTTGCATGTATTAACAAATCATAATAAAATACAGTGAATTAACTGCCCAATTCAATTAAGTTGGCTTGAGGGGCTGTCACTTACATTTAATTGTCAATTAAATCTGCTGTTGGTACATTGCTGGCAATTTAAACTTCGTTAAAAAATGCATGAAGATGGAAATTAAGTTAAGTTAAAGAGGTACATTACCTTACCCTATTTTGAAAAAGCCCACATGACTGTTAACACATTGCTATATAATCCTACACGTCGTTCCAACTATTCTAAATTATTTATTATTTTTAGTTGAACTAGGTATCCATACCAAAGTTGCAGAAAAATTAAGGACCCTACCTGTTTTGTCGAAAGTATCTGTCAATTTATGGTTTGTAATATAAAGCAAAGTTTGGGTTTTGATTAATAGACATTTTCGTGTGTGACTTATACATAAATTGTGAATGTTGCGTGCTACCTAGTTATATTAAAAGCATGTTAGTATCTATAAGGCTTCAGGTTATTCAGAGATCTTTTTCGAGTTCCGGCTCTCGGCGCTTTTAAAAGCTTTACAAGTACAATGGAATAAAGTAATTACTCCCTAAAATACGTATTTAATGTTAATTCTGACAAATAGAAGCACTAACATTTAACTAGAAATTCCATAATTTACAACCATCCCAAAGGGATAGTAAAGGATTCGATCCCAGGATAACGAATCTCGGGATTCCGGCCTCATTTTGATCCCGGGATTTTCGGGATAGGATTGAAATTGATTTCTTAAATTTATTCCTGAAATTAATTGAAGAATTTCTTCAAGCACGAAGTGTTCCTTCTATTTCCATCGAGCCTGAAGACGCTTTTGCAGCCTCTGCACTTATTATGTGCAACAAACTAAAACAAAATTGGAAACAAATCTTTATATCGATTCTTAAGCAAATCTTTAAAGAATCGTTAAATATTTTGCAAATCAAATACTTAAATAATGATTAGTGAATACAAATATAAAGTAGTTACTGTCAGGTCAACTTTATTTAAAAAAGGTACTGGTTTACATAATATTGATCTCTGTAGTTTTTAAGTTTTTGTTGACTTACCTTAATGTCTTACTGAGTAAATTTTTTCACAACTTAATTTGCGATTTTATAGGTCTCATGTATTGTTAAAATGCGTGGTTCGTCGAAGTTTGATGTATAATCTTGTTTAATCGTTTTTATTTAAAACTTAAATTGCCAAAAGAAAATAATTTTTCTTTGGGCAATTTAAGTTTTATCGGATTTTGATATTGATTACTAACTTTTTTATTGCTATTTCCAATATAAGTTCAATCCTGGGACTGTCCCGGGATCCCGGGTTTGACTTTAGATAATCCCGAAATCCCGGAATTAGAAGAAAGGCCCGGGATTGAATCCTCTAGTCTCAACGCCCGCGCTGCTGCTGATGACAATAGCATCACCAACCAGTATACGGTCAAATCATGCACGTACTTACTAACATATCCACATACAGTCGCACTTTTCCCATACGAGTTAAGGGACTAGTCGCATGTGGTACTTAACTTAATAAACGTGATTTTAGGTACTTGGTCATGATCCATAGTGAAATCTATTAAATTTATTTATTTATAGTGTCTGTGTCTATAACAAATTTTATTCTGTGTAATTTTGTAGGCTAAGGCAGAATAGCAGGCCCGTAGGCACATTCGCGTATCTGCGGAACTGAGCTTTGGCCTCTTTAGCGTTTAGTGTTTATATTATTTTTTATTTTTTTTTCTCATTGTTTTTTTTTCTGGTTTAATTTATTTTAATTTTATTTAATTTTATGTAATTTTATTTTTTATATGTTTGAGCTAAATACTAAATAAATACCTTTTTATTTTATTTTATTATTATTTAAACCCTTATAATTTTGGTAGGTACCTAATGGTTTTAACAAAACTAGTATATTTGTTTGGGGACGTCAGAATTTTGCTGGCATACTGGTTCAGGCGTACGTATGCATTTCATTCCAAAGGTTGCAGGTTAAAATCCACGCATGTACCAATGACATTAATAGTACATTACTGCAGTGGCCAGCAACTAATCAATCCATCAATGCCTAGTTGTGGCCAAGGCTTGTATAGTAAAGAATTTAAAAACACAATTTTACTTTTTAAGTTTAATGACGAATAACAAACAATAATAATTTTTCATACGCCATAAGGTTCCTTTGTTTTTTTTTTCAATAAACAGCTTTCTATTTGCAAGCCAGTTCGAAATATATTTAAAAACCTTTTATTAGTTACCTCCTTGGTAGCCATGTTTCGAAGTAAAAGGTCATTCCATTTTTAAATTACAAGACAGATATGAGTTTACATAGTAATTTATTTGGCCGCAAAATACGACAGATATGGATTTTCATACAACTTAAGCCGGCCGCTGCCCGCATGTATCTGGCCAGTACGGCAATTTTGATTTATGCATGCCAGTAACTATCGATTACCCATACAAGCTATTCAAAAGTTACTTGTTGGCAGCAGACTTTTAGAAATTGAAAATCATTCAATAAACAAAGAAAATCCTATAGAAAAAGATTCTAAAAGTGAAATAACTGATTCATATGTTAACGAAATTGAGAAAAGAAATAATGAAACTGATAGTGACACAGATAGCAAAGAAAATGTGATTATATTAAGGACAAAAAAATCAAAACTTTCAAAAATAAAGAAAAACAAATAGAAGCAGAAATAAACGATAATATAATTGAAGATAATGAAAGCGACAACAGTATAATCAATGAAGACAATAATAAAGAGAATGATCACCAAAATAAAAGCGCTATATGTGAATAAAGAAGTGAGAAAATAAGAAACAATAAGAACAGTAAGTATGTTAAAGAAATACAACTATAGATAAAAACAAAAAAGACAAAAAAAATAGTCCAAAAAAATAGTTAAAAAAGGAAAGAGTCCCGTCCAAAAAATAACAAGTATTGAGGTTTGATCTGGAGTCACGTTACTCCAGACTGATTTCTTGTGAGTTTTCCTTTTTCTAAGACAAGATTATCTACTACTTTGGAGAGGAGAGAAGAATTTGAAATACTAGCTAGACATTATTAAGTTACTGGAG
The DNA here is from genome assembly GCA_905147135.1 of Blastobasis lacticolella. NCBI lineage: Eukaryota > Metazoa > Arthropoda > Insecta > Lepidoptera > Blastobasidae > Blastobasis > Blastobasis lacticolella. The sequence goes on along the minus strand of LR990039.1, from coordinate 7,828,235 downwards.
CCAGTAATATAGTAGCCCAAACGTGCCAATGAGGAAGCCCTTGGCAAATGCTGCGCCCTGATTGGCCCATTTGAATTGGATCAACAACTGCTCATACGCCAAAAAGGTGGATTTGTATAAAAATCCCTTAATTATTATTATTACTCATCGTGACACTTGTGGCTCCGAACGGAGCCACATATTTAAGGTCATCTGGCATTGGATCAACAAAAGACACCTGGATCAACAAGTGAAATTGGATCAACAAATTACTACCTATACGGCACGTCTGAGCCACAAAGTGCCCAAAGGTATATCTATATATATATATATATATATATATATATATATATAATTTACCTTTCACGGTAAAAGTTGATCCAGTACTGATTTAGAACAAATGTTGATCCACCTATTTTGTGTGTACATTGTAACGTTCGCCCTTTCAGCAAAACAGACTCTCTCATACTTTCACACACACGCTCATTCACACTGAAACCTAAGCTCTAAAACTACCATTTCTAAACCGTAAGACTATAGAATCTATTATCGATGTTTTAAACTAAATAAGGCCATTTGTGATCGTCTATGGAACTCTACGTTGTGATGTTAGTAACCCCGATGCTTTTAGAGTGGAGAAGTATAAACAGGTATGAAATTATATAATTAAATAAATACAAGAGATAATTAGACTAGAGATTAATTTGCCAAGAGTTTTATAGCTAAATTTGAGATCTGATTCATATATTAGGTCTAAGGGAAACAAACAGATATTATGTCCAAGGGAAAAGAAACAGATATTATATCCAAGGGAAACGAATAGATATTATGTCTAAGGGGAAAATAAACAGATATTATGTCCAAGGGAAACAAACAGATATTACGTGTAAGGGATATTATGTCCAAGGGAAAACAAACAGATATTATGTCCAAGGGAAACAAACAGGGCCCCCCTCATTAGAGGAGGGGTAAGCTGCTCCAAAGCCAGATAACTGACTCCAGCATGAACTTCGCTACTCGTAGCCCATGCTTCACTCCGCAGCTTACTATATGAGTCAACCAGAGACATCCTCATCCTTCCCTGATATTTTATTTAAGAGATGGCACAAGATTCTAGGTCTTTGTCAAGTCAATTAGTATTTCATAATATATAATGTAAGAGGGCACAACAACAACAACCAATGCCTGTGGATCATATCCATATAATAATTGTAGGTGTGATTAATTCAATAAAGCATGTAGCTTACTCCAGGTCTCTCCACATCTTCTTGTTGTAGAAACGTATATCATGTACCAGAGCTTACTCATGAGCATAATGACAAGTCTTAGGATACACCACAGGATGAGTCAATCGCGTATGCAGGGTCCAATAGACTCGACGATGTAGATTTGGATACCCCATAAACATACAAAGGCGGACTACAACAGTGTTCCTTCGACAACAATAAAGGGCCCGAATTCAGCAGCACAGATATAGTATAGGTAGAATAGTATAGAATCGGCAGTTAGCCCTGGAGAGAGTGCTCCATACACAAATGCAGATTATGCATAATAAAGTTTCCAGTTTGTAATATTTCTTCAAAATCCAGTGATGGATAAGTTCCAGAGAACCATGGTGTTGTTCCAAATGGCTAAAGCCACAATATTTTAGTAATCATTAAAGGAAAAGAGATAGAGTCCCATAGGTCAGTCCGTAAGGTAGTGCAGGTATATTTTAGGCTACCACCGCTCCGGAAATGGAACCTACATGTGAGGAACGAAGCGGCCAGCTTCTCACACAGCCAAACATCTCACGGGTACAAAACTCAATCCTTGATATAATGTAAAGACAGCAGGCGAACAGGATCATGATTTCAATTGGTAGTCCCAAATGTATTTGATGTATCACATCAAGTTCTTCATATAAATCTCCCAAGTAAGTAAGTTGTACAAATTATAGATATCTTCAGTATCGATAAATAGCTCAAGGCTAATTTAAATTAGTTATAAAAATAATTAATATTGTAATAAACAACTGGTAATTGAGGCCTGTAACTTCAGGTACTCTCAATTAAATATTTCAGATGCTGGACTCCAATTGGTATAGAAAAGTAGCTCCAAAGTTTATTTCTAGTTATAGAATATTATTGATGTTACAACTGTATCAGGGGTCTGTATACTGTTGAACCATCTAGTTATGAAAGTAAATAACAATGAACTTTATTCATTGGTCCTAAGCAATTCCAACGTACAGATTTGGTCGTATTAAAGTTGTCCCATCGGCACACCATTAAGTACTAGAAAGGTCTTGCAAAGACCATGGGATTCAGACAGACTAACTGCTATCTCGCTATATTGGAAGCGAGCTTCCTTAACATCAAAACAACAAACAAACATTAACATCGCTGTTTTCGCTATGTGCAATAAATTTGGATTGACAGACTGCTATCCGGACATCTTAAGACCGAAGTCCCTCAATATCACGATAACAACGGTACACCCAAAAGTTTGTCTATGCGGACTCCAGCTTTGCCAATACATTTTAGAACCTTTTCGCAACATGCATTAGGTTTAGACTGGTCAGCTGCTATCCAGATGTCTCAAGACCGCAATCTATTAACATCGCGATAACACCAACTCGCCCAAAAATTGACTTGCGCGGACTAAGCTCTAAGATAATTTAGAAGAGAAAAGACTGATTTTAGGACGTTTTCGCAACATACCTTAGATTCAGATAGGTTAGCTGCTATAATGATATCTCAAGACCGTAATCTCTCCACATCACCATAACACCAACTCACCCATAAATGGATTGCGCGGACTAAGCCCTAAAATACTGGTGTTCCAACAGGACCCCAATCATAAAACCCGATCTGTCACGTATGCTACCCGAAAGAAGGATACTAAATATTTTTATATCAAAATCATGTTCCATGCCATCTCTTATAAATATATTTAAAGTAATAAATACACATTAAAGTTATAAAGAAAATAATTTAAGGATTTAAAATCCAAATTACAATGCTCAATGAAGTCATCCCACTTCTAAAGTATTTCATTCCAAACAGCCTTAAACGTTCAAAATAGCGAATTAATAAATGCTCGTTATAAATTTATTCTCACGATGTGAGAACACATCAACTCCTAATAGCCTACTTGTTTTAATACAAATAATGGCCTACAACTTTATTAATTTACTTAAAGGCAACTAACAATCGCGCTCATACTAATACTGACACGCACTCATACACACAACATACTCACTAACATCATTTACACTATAGACCAAAAGCGCACGCTCTGTCTTTCTCACATACTGTTTGACGACGAAGGAATCTATGAAATTAATTTCTCGCCCCTAAATCCGTTCGGACTAGAAAATCTTTAGTACATCTAACGAACTCACTCTCGCTCATCTCTCTCTCTATCTCTCTCAAATATATTTCTTTATTACATTGATTTATACGGTAATTACTTCGATCCTTTTCAATTAATGGGTTATAATAACTGTACATAGTATAAAACAGAAGCCGTCTACCGCGTTACTTTTAGATAATTTAGTAAGGGTCAATCTAAGATTGAAGTACGTATAAGCGATTATTAATAACCGTATTAAATGTGACGCGGCTAAAATTTCTTAAAAAGTAATTAAAAATTCCATATTTAAAACTTATGATGTTCCGCTCTGAGGATCGAACCCGGGACCGTCGGTTGACTCCGCGGTAAAGTCGAACGTTCGGTAGACTAGCAACTTTAACTTATTGAACGCGCGGTGAAATATGCTACCACTTTAGATCGGTCGTATTTCATAAAATTCTCCGAAACCAAAACTCTTCAGGAATTCCGTATTATTTTACAGATTTAATGATTATTTAGTGGATATATAACAATATATGAATATATTAGTCGACGCCTAAATTCCTAAAATACTTGATGAGTTGATTTTTGCTTATTTAAAGGATAACCTAAGCGAACTACTTTTGGGCCTACCCCTTTCTTTATCCCAATAGACGAAGCCTAAGCATATCCTTGTGCAAATAAATTCCCCGTTTACTGTGTAAGTGTGATGTAAGTGTCCCATACATAAGTCCTATGCATATCTAGAATAAAGACTAGCTAAACCTAACTTTCAGCACTGGAATAGCGACCGAGATCGCTCAACCAAATACTAAGGTGTATTCCCTATCGTCTCCTGGGCCAGTCAGTGGTGGGTCTGACCAGTGTAGCCAGAAGTTGTACCTATTTCTAAGAATATCCGACATGATACTGCCTGGGGACATGCCGAATACATTGTGTGACAAGACCTCGGAACCTCGGCACTACGGGGCTTACTGTTGGGAAGCGAAGGCGAGGGCCTTGCAACCTTGCGTGGAAACACTTGACGAATCCCAGATCCTTTCGTAGTGCCTAAATTCCAAGTCAGACGATCTATGAATGTCACACAAAAATTCCAGAGAAAGATACTAGGCAATTACTTAATTCCAATCGGAACAAAAGGTTAATAATGGAATATTATGTAACATCCAGCCATTTGCTGTCCGAATCAAACGGCCTAAGGTCTTCAACCTTAGTAGGACCTGAAAGCATAAGCAAGGGCGGTGTGCAATGCCTTGCCAAGGGGTCCCTGAAACAAAAACAACAATTAGTATTTTTCATCACTGTTCTAGAACACTAACATACCTGGTTTTGTACTTCACTGAATCTAACTCAAAGACCCGTTATAAAATAACCCCGATTGTTCTTCTTTCTCGTCTTCTACTGCCCCAAAGCTAAAGCTTGAGTGGAAAATCCCCAAATGTATCGAGTAGAAGGCCGGACGTCCGCCTTCGTCGACTGTTGAACAGAAAAAAGCCCCCATCGAACCTTCCACTCCCTTATATATCGATTCCAAAAATCTGTCGATCTTTCGAGAACAAAAACAACACAGCGATCACGCCACCCTGCAGGGTTCCTTCAGCGAAACATGAAAACCCCTCAATCAACAAATCTTACTCGCGACGTACCCATTTGACAACCAGTCATTCCTTTAATCGGTACCTATTGAATGACATCGAAATTAGATGCAATTACTGTCCTAAAATATATTTAAATACAGCATAAACTACTCATCTTTTAAATTATGGATAGTGAAAGACAGCTACGGAACCCGACGGTTCGTGTCGACTCGACCTTGCCTATCAATCCACCCCACCTTAGGAGGTAGGCCTCATGCTTACTTTTTTCTTTCTCTAAGCTTTGTGGCCACAAATTACATTCATACAGCCACACATTGACATGATTTCTTTTTATTTCAACAAACCTATAAATATTAAAAATATTTAAACATATAAGTATTAAAACCAAGATAATTTTAGTACACTCGAATAATAGATAAACACATTTCAAACATGAGAGAACTGTAGAACAGTTACCATACTCCGCACATAGATGACGTTGTTAACGTGATATTGCGCGACCTCGTCAAATCGTATCTATCGAAATCTACAGATGGCGTTAGTTGCGGAACAGATATAAAAGATTCGCCCTATGGACACCAACTAACAAAATAATTACGAATCTCTCGCAACTCGTCAGTGATCGATCAGTTTTGAACAAAGCCGTTTAATTATAACTTGATCCTATAATCTATTTAAAAAAATGTATCATCTCCCAAATTCGAAGTTCGTAATTGTGGAATATCTTTCGCGTGAAATAATTTGGCCTAGGGGTCAAACTGTAACATGACGCTGCTAACGTAATATTGTGAAACTTCGTCATAAATTCTACAGGTGGCGTTGGTTTCAATTTAGAAAGATTCGCTCTCGATGGACTCCAATAAACAAAATATTTACGAATAATATCATTTCGAAACTCTAGCAGCACTGGCGATCAGTTTTGAACGAAGCCGTTTCATTTTAACTTAAACCTATAATCTATTAAAAAAAAGGTATCGACTCCCGAACTCGAAGTACATATTTGTGGAATATTTTTCGCGTGAAATATTTTGGCCTAAGGGTCAGACTGTTACAACATTCAACTCCGGATTGAGATATAGCTGTATAGCACGAATATATGAATTCAGCGTGTGACGTCAGTGGAAGTGCATTTACCCGTTTTCTATAAACTCGTCATAAAATTTTAAGGTAACTGTTGATCCACTAACGGTCAAAAAAATCATACGCAAGCGCAGAATGTGGCTCCGATTTTTAAAAGACTTACACCCGGTTCCTGAAACGCTTGTCAAATCATTGATTAGCTAACAGACTGTCACATTTAACAAGCTGTTAAATCACCGTGGGTTTCTGAAAGGCCAATCAATCTATTGTTAGCTAATCGACTATTAACAAGAGATCAATTTTTTCGTCTGGCTACCCTTGCTAAAATCAGTCACATTCATTCACTCATATATGTTTTGTTTCTGTCTAACGCATTGATTTGTCTCTGTCCCTAGCGGCCTTTTGATAGTGGCGGGATATTCAACTTTTAGATGAAACTTATAGCGATTGTATAGTTTTCGTGTGAAGTTTTGTTAAGTTTTATCAAAGAAAATATATACAGAGCGAGAAAAGAGAAATTATAACAATATTTATGTTATAGGGTCACGGGTTCCAGTGAATCAGTAATCCCATCATCATCATCTTTAGGCAGTTAGGTGGGTCCCGGTCCACTGCTGAATACAGTCCTCCCACGGCTTCGGACCAGGTCCTGGTTCAGGTCTAGGTACTGGCCCCGGACCAGGTACTGGTTCAGGTCCAGGTCCTGGAACCGGACCACTTCGTGGTTCAGGTCCAGGTCCTGGCTTCGGACCAGGTCCTGGCCCCGCACCAGTTCCTGGTTCAGGTTCAGGCCCTGGCCCCGGACCAGCTCCTAGTTCAGGTCCAGGCCCTGGACCCTGACATATCCGTGGTTCAGGTCCATGTCCAGGCCCCGAACCAGGTCCTGGTCCAGCTAATATTTATGGTCTATGTGCTGGCACTGGTCTAGGTCCTGGTTCTGGTTCAAGCTCAAATTGTGATCAAGGTTGCAGTTTTGGTCATGATCCTCGACCAGAACCTGGACCCTAGACCTGAACTTTGCCTTGGACCAAAACTAGGACCTGGACCAGGGCCAGGACCAAGACCTAGACCAAGAAAATCGGATATAATTTATTTTGACAATCAGTTAATTGGTCGATTTTCGCCAATTAAAATAACAAGGCGATAACATACAGTTAACATGAGAAAAAGCTTTCCGGCAACCCAAAATTATATTAATCAGCCGTTAATTGGAGATTTGACAATCCGTTGACAAGCTGTTAACAAGCCGTCAATTGGCCCTTTCAGAAACCCAAACTGCATTTAATCAGAGTTTAACAAGCTGTTACGTGATTTTTGCGTTGACAAGCGTTTCAGAAACCGGGTGTTAGTGGTAAATGTGGCTCCGGAGCCACATATGCGGTGAATATGAAGGGTAAGTACGGCAACGTCGCGCTATTGTGCAAATGAAAAAAAAATTACGTTCCTACTTCAAGTTAAAGTGAGACAACATGCTGTCGCGTTTGTATTTTACTTTACGTGAGTCAGTCTGGTCCGAGCTTTCAAGCAACCTGGCCGTTTATGTTTCGTGTTCACGATGGCAACAGATTCTTCAGGATCGGATAGTGGTGAGTACCGAGTTTATTGTTTTTAAAGTGCCACTATGTACTAACTATATCTACAAATAATTAGATTTAAGTCATAAGTTTCAAATGAGTTCAAATTAGGCATCAAGTTAAACTTTGAGTCGTATCGTATTAGAATTTTGCAAAGTTATTCATGTAAAGTCATAATTTTAATTATTTTTTTTATTGGTTTTTACGGCTCTGGAATCTGAATCCTTTTGAGCCAGTCGTTGATTGCTTTGTGAGCTTCAGCCTTTTTGGCATTTTTAGCCCTTTATTTTGACCTCTAGCAGGATCGGTTGACGTTTTCAAATTCTGGCAGTATCTGGCAGGATAGCAATATAAAATGGCAGAATTTGGCAGTATAGCCATAGCAAACCAGTGGAAAGTTGGTAACCGACAGCCAAACTATCTACCTGTCACTCTAGTGCTGGTCAGAATTCGGTATGTAAAGTAAAACCTAAGCTATGCCGATTCTAAAACCATTTCGAGATTTTACATTAAGAAACCTTATTTTCTTATTTAAAACTCTTAAAATTATAAGATGGTGGATATTTTAACAATAATACAAATAATACTTGACATTCATTTAACCTTTAAATGACGTCATATCAGAGGCTGAATGGGTTTAAATCCGAAGTCTTTGGTAAATAAAAACAAACGTCATATAAACGTCAATGGCAACGTAAGGGCTGTCAGATATAATTTTTTTTCGCGATTATGGGGAAAAATTTGGTATCTGCGGAAATGAAATTGTTTGAAAAAATTATCAAAGTGGAGAATTTCGAATGTTTTCTAAATCAGTTTTCAAAAAAATATAACTAAGGTGTTCTGCTATTTATAGCCTGACTAACAATCATGGTTCGATATCTGTGCTTTTCAGTAGGTAAGCAAAGTGACATGGTTTGGTGACTATGGTTTTGTGCAGTTTTGGGGAGACAGTCAAAACGTATCATTTTGGGGGATAAAAATATGGAATTTGGGGAAATTTCTGAAATCACATCTGGCAACACTGGGTTCTAATGTCAATGGAGTGACTTTCTTTTTCTTAATTATTTTACGCAAAGCAAAGAGTTTGAACTATTCAATCTCTAATATGACGGCATCACGAGAAAAACTTAGAAAAATTATAAAAAATTAACTAAATGCCGTATCCCGTATTTATTGAGGTTCATAATGTTGTTAATAAATTGACGTATTTATTTGTGTAAGGGACAGAGTCAACCATGGAGACAGATCATAATTCTGAACAACATTTTCAAAGAAACTTTTCTCGGAAATTAAAAATATTCGATTTCTCATTCGAAATTGGCAGTATGTTCGGAAGTTTTGTATGGAACGTCAAATATTTCATTTCCGAGAAATGTTTCTTTTAGAAAGTTGTTCAAATGATGGTCTGAGTCGATGGTTTTAGTTTAAGGGTCCCCGTCCCTTACACCGTATAAAGAAATGTTCACACCACCCGCTCGAAAATGGTCAGTTATATGTCATGTAACTCTAACTATAAAGCAAATCATTATAGCCCTCTGTCTAGGGGCAATAATATTGTACTGAATTTCATTATAAACCCGCTGGTCAATAATGACGTTTGAATTTAGAACCGCGTCCACATATTATTGAGTATTTACTACGACCGCAAATTAAAATTAGTATGAAAACTTATCATTGAGACCTGCACCACAAAGAACTTTATTCAAAAATAGAACTGACCACCAAGAGTAAAGAACAAAAAAAAAAGAAAAAAAGGCGCGAACACCTACTGCAAATCGTTGCATTGCTACGAACAAAGAAATACAAAACTACAAACATAAACTCGAATGAAATGTATGGGAGAGCAGATATTTTTTTCGCAATTTCGATATTGGTCCCGTAGAAAAAAGTTTTTCAGTTTGACGGTCTGAAGCACCCCTTTAGGTAAAGTGTCCCATTTAATTTTACACCCTGTATAAGGTCTAACAAAATTAGCTGAAACTATTTTAAGGAGATGATCAGACCATCAAATGGAAAAACTTTCTCTAAGATATCATTATCGAAATCGCGAAAAAAAAACAGCTTTCCCATACATTAGAGTCGAGTTCTGGTGACCGTCAGGATGTCTGGACCAATCCGGCATATTCGATTTTTAAGCTATGCACGATTTAGTACCTCATCATCTCAGCCGATGGACGTCCACTGCTGGACATAGACCCCCCCCCCCCCCCAAGGATCGCCATAACGACCGGTCCTGCGCTGCCCTCATCCAACGGATTCCCGCCGCCTTCACCAGGTCGTCGGTCCACCGAGTGGGGGGCCTACCCACGCTGTGCTTTCCGGTACGTGGTAGCCACTCGAGAACTTTTCGGCCCCATCGGCCATCGGTTCTACAAGCAATGTGCCCTATCTCTTTCCGTTTGAAATTTGTATGGTGGCCATCTTGGATTCCGCAATTTTTTTCACCGCCCCGAAAATCTGACCAGGGTTCTCTACAATATTAGTTCAGGGCCCATGACCATAACTGTCATAGTTTCCGCGGGCCGTTGACCCCGACGGTCAGGAGTCGACCTTCCGAAGGTTTTCTGGTATGGCTCGGACATGGCCCTATACACCCTCCAAGTTTCGTTACTCTACTCCGACGGGATCTATGAGAACAATGACTGTCATCTCTGGTATCTGGTCTATAGTTGAGTGTCTGGTCCATACAAAACTGCTGTACCTACTCGACTCAAATGTATGGGACAGCTGATTTTTGTTCGCGTTTCCTGAGGTAGGCCCCATTATGAAAGTTGTTCAGTTTGATGGTCTGAGTTCACCGTTTCAGTTTGCGGAGGGCTGTCCCTTACACCCCGTACTTTCTTAAATTGATATTAAAAGTTCGATTTTCGATTCACAACAGATCAACAACTGTAGTAAGCGGAACGGCAACGTTGTATTGACCTCCATCGGCCAATCACGGAGGAAGTAATAAAGTGCTTCATCCTGATTGGTCTGTTTGAATCGGATCAACATTTAAAGGAGCGGATTTGTATATTGGAGCCACATTTGACAAGCGTTATTGGTAGTCAAGTCACATGACAAAAATGCCAAATGTTGATCCGTTCGGAGCCACATCAGTATGAGAAAAAGCGTAATGGATCAACATAAGGCCTCCGGATCAACATTTGTTTTTGGATCAACAATTAACTGATCTTACGTCTCAAAAGATCAACATTTACCGTGTTTATATATCTATATATATATATATAAATAAATTGAGGGTCGGTGGCCGAGCGGTTAAAGTATCCGACTCGTAAGCCAGAGGTCCCGGGTTCAAATCCCGCTCCGGCCATGTACCAATGACTGTTTTCTGAGTTATGTACATTAGTTGAATACTAACCGATGCTCTTACGGTGAGGGAAAACATCGTGATGAAACCTGCACATTGAGGCGACTGGATGTGTAACCATGATCCAATCTGGTCGGGTTCCCCTAGTAGCAGGGTCATGGAGGTCAGATGGCAGTCGCTCCACTAATTACCTGACCCGCCAAATCCTGGATCATGGTCAAGGCTGACACCGGGCCCTCGTGCGTGTTAGCACAACCGGGACATTACCGCCAACATGATGATGATGATAATATAAATAAATTGTACGGTGACGAGCTCATGGTAGGTACATACTGATCGTTACAGTATCATTGATTGTACGATGTTTAAAAGTAGAAAATACTTACCTATTCGATTTTATTTTATGTAAAGATATTTTTATTAGACGGTACTGTAATTGTAATAGTGTTGATGACGTTATGAACTATTTGGTTGTATTATAGTGCTAATATTTTATTATTTTTATTTTCTATCCTTTCTTTCCCATATAGCGGTAGGGTAGGGGTAAGATAGTGGTAGGGTAGGGGTAGGATAGTGGTAGGGTAGGGGTTAGATAGTGGTAGGGTAGGGGTAAGGTAGTGGTAGGGTAGGGTTAAGGCAGTGGGAGAATCTGGTAGGGGTAAGCTAGGGGTAGGGTAGGGATAGGATAGAGTAGGGTGGGAGCAGCTACCTATCACTTGCAGCATGTGTAATGAACGCTCACTTAAAAGTCTGTCTGGCGGTGGCGTGGGGGCCGGGTCGCTCTTTTCCCTCAAATATAGTTGAATTGGACGATGGCTGGGCCCTACGTTATACTCGTGAATCGCTGCTGCCTTGATGGACTGGCTTACTCTTGCTGTAGTTTTAGGTGGTTTCTCTTAATTTTACTAGACATATTTATATAATATATTGAGCGCGGTCCGGCTTTGCCTGGCATTGCCGGGCACGGTCCGGTCGTGACTGGCGTGGGGTGGGTTTGCTACTGCCATGGGGCGGCCAGCGTGTCACTGTGTGCTTCCTTCCTACTTTCCTACCACCTCCTTTTTGACGATTGAGAGATATTTAATGTCCTAATCAATAAATAAATTTTGAATTTTAGCCATTCTGTACGACCACTTCTAATTTACCAATGATAGCCTAAACATTTACGCCCAGTTTCACTAATCTTAAGCGACGTCCTAAGCATTTACGAGTTATAAAATGGGCATCATAAAATTAACGGTAAGAGTGACTTCGCGACTTTAGTTTTCATTTAAGGTTTGTGTTGGTGTCATGTTTCTCTTGTTAGGGACAAATTCGCCGTCGCCTAAGTTTAGGACATACAATCGGGCGTAAGGGCTAGTTGTGCCAAGCTGGGTTATCCTGGTTAACTTACCTGGTTAATCAACTAAACAACAAATTACTGTAGAGAGAGAGAGAGAGAGAGAGAGAGAGTTAGTCGCCTGAATGTGCAAGTTTCATCACGATTTTTTCCCTAACCGTAAGAGCATCGGTTAGTATTTAACTAATGTACATAACTCAGAAAAGAATCATTGGTACATCGCGGCAGTGGAATTTGAACCCGGTAGGTACCTTTACCACCAGGCCACCAAGAGAAAGAAAATTACATTGAGGCAGTAAGCCCTGAGTTAATTATTTCACCTAAGCCTAAGCCCATATACAGCAGAACCAAATATCATATTTTCAAAGTCCTTCATACTCGTATTATGGGATCTGCGCATGCTGCAGGTGATGGAACAGAATAGTAAAACCCTACAACTTAAGATCACGAGCACGAAGTCAGCGGGCGCGGGGCGGTGGCGGCGGCGGCGGCTAGAGGAGCGGCGAGTTCAAATGTATAGATTTATATGGAACTAGCCACGAAGGCAGCGGCGGGCTTGTTCCGTTTAGCCACCCTAAAACAGGCCTAAGGTACCAACCCTAAGGTACTCGGAAACGCGTGTCCCCGTCTATCCACCCTGTACGGGGTGGATAACCGGAATTCACATTTGATTGTTCTTTCTACTTTTAACCCCAAGTACAGTTAGAATAAAATTATCTATTAAATAAAAACTTGCATCCCTGTATTTCTAAAAATAACTTTTTCACTAAAGAAAAATAATGATTACTTCTCTATTAACTAAAAATAAATAAAAAAGAGTACACCCATACGAAGTCGAGTCGGGGCTGGTAGTAATTTTGCAATATGCCTAGAAAATGACACTTATTTCATTATTGAGTAGACGTAGTTATTTATTATCCTGGATAAATTCGTCCCTTTTAATGTATTTTTGCAATCGTTTTCAATATTTTTGGGGCTGAGCTCCACGAACACGAACACTAACCCAAACGAATTTATTGTGGAGCACAGTTTCGACGACCTGAGTCGTCCCGGGATCGATTCCCGTCCGAGCCGAAACTGTTACGGGGCTGGGTGTAGTATGTATAATAAGAATGTATTAAAAAATATACATAATTAGCTTATCAGTTTTCTGGCACCTATAACACAAGCTTTGCTTACTTTGGGGCGAAATGGCGCTGTGTGACTTTGTCCGAGCATGTTTATTTATTTATTTTAACTATATTATTATTATATATCAGATATTTCGTTCGCGAACAAAGATAAATTTCACATAACTCAACACTACGACACTCAAGCGCCGCGCGATCATTTGCTCCTATCAGGCCAGATTTCTAAAATGACAGATTACTAAACGAACGGCAGTACACTTGAGAATAATTTTATAACTTTTATAAGAATGCAATTACAATTCTTACAGAATGGACTCTTTTTCATTGTTTCAGTCTTCTTACATTATTAAAATTAAAATCCCCTAAGCTACCCCTAATCAAAAGAGCAAGATCCCGTAAAGCATTGAATATGTTCCCGTGATAATGAAGGTCCGGGAGGTCGCATTCTAGAGACAAAAACTTGAAAGAAAAGAACTGCAAGTTCTAAATGGGCTGGTTTATCGAAGTTGATAACACTTGCGTGCTGCTTGGGTTTTTTCCTTATCTGTCCGTCCGTAATCTGTCCTTTTAGCAATATAGGAACAAATGCGCATGAGCTGCTTGCTGACTGCGCCGCCGCCGCCCCGCTCCCTGCTGCTTTGCCGCTGACTTCGTGCCCGCGGCCTAAGAGGAGTATCCGGCGAGTGCGCTCCCTACTAACTATATATCGTTTCAAAGTTCCATACTTTAAACTACGAAACGGGTTTTAATGCGGTTCTCATCGGATTCAAGAGGAAGTTGTATACGTATAGTTTAATATTGCTTTGTGAAGGATACCACGCGAACGAAGTCGCGCCGTCAGCTAGACTGCAAAAACCACTAGCGTCCGGGGCACTAGCATACCTAGTCTCACACGTCCGCGCGCTAAATAGTAACGCTACCCGGCCGCGCATTTTCGAGAAAAACAAATATTACTATAAATGAAAAAATTGTTAGAGCCATATATAGGTGCCTAATAAAGTTAACACTATACAGATTGTTAACTTTATTACGCCACGATTATTAAAATTAATAGAAATAGCAGTTTAAATGGTGTACAAGCATTTTAAGGGTATGTTCTGAGTTTCCTACCGCGTACCTTAGTTGACGAGTTGCCCGATATTTCGACACAGTTGCATGCGTCATGGTCACGGGACGACTGGAGAGCTCTACAGCATTATCTACTTTTCAACAACAGGTGGAAATGTTGTCTCATGGTATGGATCGGCTTGAAATGCATAGCCGCCGGAAGATGCTTCTGCTGCATGGTGTGAAAGAGGCCGATAACGAGGACACTTCAGCCACAGTAGTCACCTTGATTACGTACAAACTGAAAAAGTCTGATTTCAAAATGTGTGGTATTAAAAGGTGTCATCGTATCGGCCAGCCCTCCAAAAAGCAGCCGCGTCCTATTCTAATTAAATTCACTTCGCTTGAAACACGCAACAGCGCCTGGTTCAGCAAAACCTCGCTTAAAGGCACAGGTATAACACTGTCTGAGTTTTTAACTAAGGCACGGCACAACGTCTTTATGGCAGCTCGTGACAAGATAGGTATCTCCAGATGCCGGACGCGCGACGGCAATGTGTTTGTGCTGGGCTCCGACGATACTCGACATCGTATTCACACCATTGCCGAGCTGCAGAAGTTTGCGCTGGTATGGCCGACACACAGCCGGCACAAGTTACTGTCTCGTGTTCCTGCTACTGTGCCTAAGAAACCTGTAAAACCGGTGACATCGTCACCAGGGCAATAAAATATCAGGGTAGGATGAGGACGTCTCTGGTTGACTCATATAGTAAGTTGCGGAGTGAAGCATGGGCTACGAGTAGCGAAGTTCATGCTGGAGTCAGTCATCTGGCTTTGGAGCATCTTACCCCTTCCTTAAAAGGGGGGGCCCTCTTTGTTCCCTTAAACATAATATATGAATCTGATTTCTAATTTTAGCTATAAAACTCTTGGCAAATTAATATCTAATAATAGTGAAGGTATGAGAGTCTGTTTGCTCTATGAAAGGGTGAACGATACAACACGCGTTAAACTTACAACAAAAATTAAACTAAAATAAAGTGTTTTGTAAGAGAATGTGTTCACCAACATACAAAATACTTTATTTTATAATAATATACCGACACGGAAAACAAAACTTCAGTTTAGATAATATAAAATATTTCTTATATTAGAAAATTACTATTACACCAACATCTCACACCATAATAAATAAATTAATAAATGACGTTTATAATAAAATAAACCTAAATCTAATAGCACTATCTTGTTTTTAGCTACAATATCTCGGTAAAACATTTTGCTTCAGTATTAAAATCATCTTAAATTTCTTAGGAACTTTTGAATTAATGGTCATACAGTAACATACCTATGCACTATGTAGATACCTATATATTTAAACAGGCTAGAAGCCTATTCATTTTACTGCAATATGTGGCTGCAATACTGTTCGTTATTCATTTCAAATTTCATGTCGTACAGTAAAATATAGAAAAATATAGTGTATTCTTCACAACAATACAAAGCGGTTGAAACAACAATGAAAAAATGACTGGCAATGGTTGCAAACAGTCACTGAAGTCATCATCATCATCATTATCTCGGCGTTAAATCCCGGTTGTACTACCGCGCAACACGCGGGGGCCCGGGGTCCGCCTTCCTGCTTTTCTTAACCCACTTTGCTCGGTCTTCAGCATCCTTTGTGGTGAGTCTGTTGGCACGCATGTCACTCTTAACGACGTCCAGCCATCGGACGTCGTTAAGAGTGACATGCGTGCCTTCTTGGGCCGGGCTCTCCTTCCCGTACCTGGCGAGGGTGGCATGGCCAGATATCTGTTCCCCACATAATTTGCCGATCTGCGCAAGACGTGACCGACGTACCATCGAAGGCGGCACTCTTGTAGCTTGTCCGCGATGTCACGGACATGAAGGCTACCGCGGATGTGGGCGTTCCGCACGCGATCTGTGCAGAAAACCCCACACATCCACCGCAGCATCTTCATTTCCGTCACTCGCAACTCCTGCTTGAGGCCAAGTCTCGCTGCCGTATAAGAGAACAGGTCTAATAATGGTTTTGTAAACCGGTCCCTTCAGTTTGGGGTCACAAATGACAGCCGTCACCTCCCGCCATTTGGCCCAAGCCGCGGATATTCGGGCTTTAACGTCCATGCCGATGTCACCTGTTGCGCTTAGTACCGACCCCAGGTATCTGGCCTGATTCGTTCGTTTTACCTCCTCTTCACCTATGCGAACGGGTAGGGGGTCTGTACTGTTACAGGCCATGTACTCTATCTTCGCCACATTTAGTTTCAGACCGCCGTTCTCAAGCGACTCCTTCCACTTTTCCACCCGTTGGACAAGTCGCCCCTTGTCAGAGTCTGTCAACGCGATATCGTCAGCATACATCAGTAGCCATGGAGGTACCTCATGATAGTCTCGGATGCTGTCTAACAGTACGTCTAATATCACGTTGAACAGAAGTGGGCTGAGCATAGAGCCCTGGTATACCCCAACGGTAATAGGGAACGGGTTGGTGTCGCCAACAGCAATCCTAACTATGGAATCGGAATCGCGGTAAATGTCTCGGATAATGTCAGTATAATCCTCAGGTTCTGACTTGCCGCAACGCCCACCAGATTATCTCACAAGGGACACAGGCAAAGGCCTTCTGCATGTCCAGAAACAGGAAATACAGGGGCGTGTTCCTTGATCTGTATACCTCCATTAGAGTTCTTAGGGCAAATACGGGGTCCATGGTCCCACAACCCGGCTGAAACCCATACTGACACTCCGAGACTGTACACTCCCGTCGGATCCGATAGTGCTCAATGCGTTCGAAGAGCTTCATGGTGTGAGACATCACCTTTATACCGCGGTAGTTGGTGCACTCCCGCACCGATCCCTTGCCCTTATATACTGGAGTATCCATTGGTCGGGTATCTACCCGGTGAGGAGAATGCGGTTATAAAGGTCGGTAAAGATGCTCACACCACGAGAGCCCATCGATTTCCACGCTTCAGTAGGGCTCCATCGGGTTCGACAGCTTTCTGATTCTTCATGCGGTGAAGGGCCGCCTCGACTTCCTCAGGCGTTATCGGTGGCACGAGTCCTTGATTCGGAGGGAGATCCGGTGGATGCACCTCTTTATGCTGCTTATTCAGTAGCTTGCGGAAATACGAGCGCCATCTCTCCTTTACCGCACGGTCGTCGTGTAACAGGTTACCCTGAGGGTGAGGGTGAGAGGAGGGATTTACACAGCGACTAATGGAAATATCCTATGCTGCTTTGACGCTCGATCGTGCCAACTTATATATGAGTTTCTGCCCCTCAGACGATTCCAACTTATCGTACAAAGGACATAAGTGGTCTTGTCTGGCTCTGGCTACCGCTCGTTTGGTGGCACGTTTGGCATCCCTGTATGTAGCGTGGTCTTCAGGAGATCTGGACGCTTGCCACTTTTTAAAGAGGGCTTTCTTCAGCCTGGTCTCCCTCTGGACTGTGTCGTTCCACTACCAGGTCTCCTTGTCAAGCCTGCGTCCGCCCCTTGACACCCCCAGCACCGTCCTCGCCATTCGTAAGATAGCTGCCCGAGTTCTCTCCCAGAGTTGTTGGAGGGATTCTCCGTCTGTCGCAACACTAAGGTCGTTGACGGCAGCGGCGAACTCATGAGACTTGATTCCTTCAAGCAGCTACCACCGGGTTTGGCGTCGGCACTGCTCCCGCTATTTGCCTCGGGGCTTCACGAGCAGGTCCATCACAAGGACCCGGTGTTGGGCAGTGAGACCATCTCCGGGTATGACTTTACAGATGGCCACTTTGCCAATGTTGTCTCTCCGAGTGAGAAAGTAATCGATCTGGGTGGCGCTCCTCCTACTCTTGTAGGTGATCAGATGCTCGGATTTCTTTTGGAAACTTTTTTCTGTTCACAAAAAATTCACAATTCAAAGTTCACAAGAAATTTCTTCTGTTCACAACGGCCAGATCGGCAGCCATGCACGTCCGGACAATTTCATACCCTTCAGCGTTACGACTCCCAAAGCCAAAAGACACCTTGCGCCTGGCGAGTAAGTTAGCCAGCTCACGAGCACGCCCGGTCAGCGTGCCAAGGTTCCAACTGGCAAAGCGGACTTTTCTTTGGGCTAACGTCTTTAACCGGGTCCGCCCTTGGCCCGGTAGCCCTAACCCATTTAACACAGAGGTAGGGCGATCCCTCTGCGCGTCGTTTTGCGGCGACGCCCTATCTGTGTCGGCTATCTGTTCTTGACCTTCCATTTTTGTGGGTTTTTGCCTTTTACATGCGTCGACCCCCATCCGACACGCACAACTCGTCAGGGAAAAGCGGGTTTACCGGAGCCTCGTCTGTCTGCCAGCAGGGGGACCACGTGCAGGTGAGGTTGGCTTGGGCCCCCCCTGAGATGGAGGTGGGACCCCATATATTACCCCATTATTTTTGTTATGTTTGTAAAAACCCATTATTAGCATTAAGGTTACTAATGAACAAATATAAGCTTTTAATTATGGACGTACGCCATCTCATCAACCGGTTTCAGCCGAAAATCAGCGTCGCAGCCTCGGCTGTGGCAATATGCTGAGCTGGAACCGTTTCGGCATTTTGTTACACAGTGTACTTACCTATATAATTTAAGTAAAAATGTAAATGTCGAATAAATTATTATTCTATTCTATTCTATTCATAACCCCCAAAACAGTCACTGAGGTATTGCAGTAAAACGTTGGCCTAGTTTAGAAGCCCCTTGTAAATTAGTAAATTCATTTCAAAGTTCATTGTTTTATGGGTAATTCGATATGTGACTGACTCTACATTTGACCCAACTTTCGTTGTTTTGCTTTGCTTTACAAATACCACTAGTTTTATAGTATCAGTTTTAGTATGTGTCTAGTTTATATTTTAATTATATGTAAACGTGACGGACTCTACATACAAAAGGAAGTCGTGTTAGTGTTTTTAAATTTCAGAAATCTTCCTCGGTGCAAGATTTATAGTTTTAATTTTTATTTGTAGTTAAAGTGAGTGAAGCAAATGATAGGGATGTACTAAAATAGAAAGCCGAACTTATAGAAGCAGCTTTATTTGAATAAATGTTCGTGACCGACTCTACCGTCACTTTGGATCGCAAAATAACGAATGTTTTAAATGAAACAATAGAAATTAATAATACAGTAGGGTCAGATGTCGAACAGTGAACCAGTAGTACACAGTTAGCCACCATTAGTATTTCCATAACGCAACGTTGCCAGATCGTGCAATTAGCGTGATCGTACTTGGTATTTACTGAGCTTCTTGGTTTCCAGTCGGTAGCGAGCTCCAGTGCAGAACGCCCGCATCTCGGGGCTGTTTGTGATTTTCGGCGTAAAAATACGGAAAATCCTAAGTAGTAATTTTTAGGCTTTTAACCTTAAGCTGCATATTTTAAAAGTTATGTTTTTTCCAATTTCTGAACTGAATATCTTTGCATTGTTTGGTCGTACATTCATGAATCCTACTTCGACGATTAATTTTTTGTTACATTTCAAATCAGTAGAGGTGTGTGTGGTACATAGTGACCCACTACATCGGCACGAACAGTGAGCCACCATGGCATAAGTGTTTTCTTTTTTTTAATAAGCGATTTGGTCTTGTTATAGATCTCAAGAACTCTAGTGTAGCTAGTTGATTATTTATTATTATACATATAACTTTAAAAGATATCATCAATGACTGTAATTAGAAAATAGGTTAAGTTATGTTGTTATTATGTTGATTTATAGTCTTCACAGTTATTTTGGTAAATAAAACTAATTGCTTACACATTTATAAAGAATGTATTATTATCTAAGTTATCTACTATGCTAATAACTACAAAGAGGAAACGTTAATAATAGTGATCTCATTCGTCAGGCTCACTATGTACTCCCCGGTTTGCTGTAGACCAACCCTCTGGTTCAATGTGTGCCACGATGTGGACACAATGAGTCATTTAACCACTTTCTAAAAAATTTAATCATTTTTTATATAAATCTTTTTCCATTAACTTATATACAAAGTAAGAGTCAGATATATTACACAATGACTAGAGTTAGAAACAGTTTTCAAGATATAAAAATGAACTAACAAATTCTAAAATGCTATTTTAGAATTGAATCTATATATAATTAATATAATATGCAGAAAATATCTAATCAAATGTTATTAACTAAAACTTAAAATCTAATCAACAAGAAACAAGAACTTCAAATTTAAAATAATTTTGGAAACATTACTTTTATTAAAATCTAAATTTATTTATTTAAATATATAAATTAATTTTTTAAATCAAATCTAAATATAACATTTTGTTGCCAGTGTTACAACATAAAATACTAAAGTGTAAAATCAATAAGACTTTTACATGGAATTACCCTTATGCATTTTTGTGCATTATTATTACATATGTACAGTAACATTAATCCAATATTAGTAAACATGTGGACAGCTAAATTTCACTACAAGTCATAGTCATCCTCTTCATGTTTTCTTTTTTGTGGCCCAATATCGTCAACTTCCATTTTGACCACAGCTGATGATCCGGCAGTTAGACGCACTGCAGGTTTTGCTACCACCTACAACAGAGATGAGCAACATTTTAAAATGTAAACAATATACAATGTTAGGTAACATATATATAGGCATGCATAATTTTAAGCCTGATTTACATTGATCAATGACAGTGGTATTGGGCACCTATAAGTACAGTATCCTGTCTCGACTTGCTACTGTCTGATCCGTTTACAGTGTAGTTACTCACTGTATTTGTCAACTTAGCTAAACACTTGACCAATTTACTTTGCTTACTAGTATTAGTATTATACTACTCACTTTACTGCCTGAAGTAAATTTAAGCACAGGCTTTGGCGGCCTCTTCACAACTACACTAGGCTTGATAGCAGGCATTGTGGGCACGGTTGCTTTTGGAAATACTGTCTTTGTGGCAGGTATGAGACGGTAGTTGCATGAAGATAGGCAATATCTGCAAATAACAATTATTAGGTAAACAAGGAAGAATTTTATAAAATTGGGTTATTCAATTACATATATAAATAAATCTATTCTCCCTACGTTCTCCCTCCCTGTTCGGCCCACTTTACTTTTCTCTCATCTCTTCACTTTGTTCAATTTAAATATTTTTTTACCTTTGGGTTACTTATATATTGTATCCAGTTTTAAGTTCATATGTTTATTTTATGGTTTTGTATATGTATTTAGTATGTGCTTCCGGACTATAGTTGGATAAATGTATATCCCTCCTCCTTTTTACTAAAGTATTTTTCTATTTTTTTGTCTTTGTTTTCCTGCACCGCCTACCTTTCTCAGGCTTAGATTATCTCGGTTGACTGGTAGATAAGGCTATTTTAGCTTTAAGTCCGCCACTGTACTTTTGTGCATAAAGCTTTAATAAATAATAAAAAATTGTTTATATATTTTCGTTACTGATATAACAGCAGGGCTGAGTAATGCTCACCGGTCTGGGGGCAACCGTAAACCACAGTGTGGCTTGATGAGGGGCAGCGGGTTAACATTCTTCAGTCTGGCCAAGTCCAGTAAGACGTCGCGCGGTGGCGGGCTCGTGAAAGACCTGTCCAGTTGACCCTGGACCGCTAAACGAACGTCCTCCAAATCGATTGTCTTCTTCTTTGCGTGACTAGCGTAAACTCTCGCATCATCCAAAACAGTAGCCACATATCTATAGGTAAACTCCAGGAGCTGATTCACAACCCGAGGCTCATGCTCGGTAACACCAATTTCCTTCATAATAGTCATGATAACTTGAGCGTCTTTTGGTATGTGTTTGGTTTGCGTGTTCATTTTCGATGACTTATCTTTCTCAGACATTGTGAAGAGATCAATGACAAAATTTAAGTTTTAACGTAATAAATATACAACTCTTATACCTTATAAGTACGTTCTTGTTCTGAGAAAAACAACACTTTTCTTTAGTATTGATTTTCTAAATACAAAATAGGGATGTGTCCGGTATATCATAACGTAACGATAACTCAATCGGTCAAATATCTTACTTATCGATATTTCCGTATCGAATATTCGTTATCATAATATTCGCCCGATCTCTCTTAAGTAATGCCTCAAACTGCAAGTACGTACGGAGGACGGATCGAATCTGTTAATTAACTAGCAATATTCTCTCCGTCCCACACGCACGCATGGTTTGAGGTAGTGTGTGAGCGAGAAAAAGATTATGTTTGTAGTTTTTGATGTTACCGGTCGTTATCAATATTCTTTCGCTCTCATTTTTAATCATAGCTGTAAAAGACATATGACGAATATTTAGTTATAATAATAATGATATTGCCAAATTGCGGTGTAGTTTAGTTATCTAACTAAAAACTTAACAACATAAAGATATCATCATCATATCAGCCACTGCTGGGCATAGGCCTCCCCTGAAATCTCCACAAAGGCCGGTCCTGTGCTTTCCACATCCAGCTGGTACCTGCTATCCTTACCTGGTCGTCTGTCCACCTTGTAGGAGGCCTACTCACGCTGCGTCTTCCGGTACGTGGTCGCCACTCGAGAACTTTACTGCCCCATCGGCCATCTGTTCTTCGAGCTATGTGCCCTGCCCACTGCCACTTAAGTGTAGTAATCCTTAGAGCTATGTCGGTGGTATTGGTTCGATTGCGGATCTCCTCATTTCTGATTCGATCGCGCAAAGAAACTCCGAGCATAACTCTTTCCATTGCCCTTTGGGTAACAGTGAGCTTTCTTATAAGGCCCACAGTGAGCGGCCACGTTTCAGTTCCGTAAGTCATCACTGCCAACACACATTTGTCAAAGACCTTCGTCTTGAGACACTGCGGTAATTGCGACGAAAATATGTGGTGCCCGTGTTGTCGTGTATAACTGTCCATAGATCCTCTCGACTTCCCTCAAAACCTCAGACTTGGTCGAAACAACTCTGCCATCACCCGTTTTCAGTCTCGTTAACTGGCTCTGTCCAATCGTCAGAACTATCGCAAAATTTTTAGAGCCTTTGTTCCGCTCGATCGCCGCCTCAATATGAGTAGTATTGAAGCGGCGTATGTCGCGAGTCAGAGACTTGGAGATCTGTCGATTAAGTCGCCTAAATTGAGAGACATCATCATGAGAGTGCAGAGTCATTCCGCGTCTTTCTTCGGTGACTTTGAGGGTATCGTCAGATATTTTGTTTGTTCTGTTTGTACGGCTGGCTTAATAAAACTTTAACCGTAGACAGTTTCCACGAACCTGTTATTATAGTCGTCCACGTCGACGCACTCTCCTAGGCACTCGAAGCGATTTTGTAATTCGAGTTGAAAGCTCTCGGGGTTTTGGATTTGGATGGGTATAGGCCGGAGACTGGACCTCATCAATCTCGATCTTTCCAGCTAGGAATTAATATACAATGTGCCTCTTACGAAGCGGTGATCACTGCCCTTTTTAACGCTATTGATCACCAAGACATTGAGTATATGCCGTTTCGTAGATAGAATGAAGTCAATCTCATTTTTTGCGACACCACTGGGACTAACCCACGTCCATCTGCGATGATCCGGCTTCCTGAAAAATGAGTTCATCCTAAAGAGTCCTTCTCCATAAAGCCGGCCAGCATCTGACCACGGGTGTTTATTTATTTATTTATAACACTTTATTGTACATTAAAGGAGATCGTAAAATTACAGTTTAAAACAATATAGGTACAAAGGCGGCCTTATCGCTGTGAGCGATCTCTTCCAGGCAACCATTTACACATAAACTAATCACAGAATATTAACATTTTAGGCAATGTACAAAATACAATACTAACGTAAACAATAGCAACTACTTAGATACATATCCAATAACATAAACAATACATAACAAATAACTTAATAATACAATAAATAACAATCTATTCCATATCTATACTCAGACAAAAAATCTCATTTTTGTAAGTCAAGGAGATATTGCTTCAATCTCCCCCGGAATACACCAGGTGTATCAGAACACCTCACCTCACGGGGCAGAGCATTCCACAGACTCACCGACTGGACAGTAAATGATTTGCCGTAGAACCTCGCAGCATGACTGGGCATCACCAACATTCGATCACGCGAAGAACGGAGGGAACGACTTTGTACATCAGAGTCATATTAGAAGCGCTCGCTGAAGTATCGTGGCGAACAGCTGTCAAATAGTACACGATACAATAGCGAGAGTACATGACTATTCCGGCGCTGACGGATAGGAAGCCACCCAAGCCGAGCACGGAACTCCGACACATGATCGAACTTACGAAGGCGGAAAATGAACTTTATCCAAAATTTTGTTGGCGCTCCAGCTTATGCAGTTGTTGCTCAGCCAGATCAGTGAATCATGTGTCAGCGTAGTCCAGTATCGGTAGTAATAAAGCCTGAACCAGCGCAGTCTTAGATGGTATCGGAAGAAAATTGCGCAACCTTCTCATCGCCAATGACGAGGCGAACAGCTTGCAGCTGGTCTCGGCAATGTGTGGCCCCCAGGACAATGTCCTGTCAATTATGACTCCTAGATTTTTAACAGACTCACTAAATGGCACGCGAACACCGTCAAAGCAAACACTGGACAACACCCCGTTGTCCACTCTCGCCAACATCCTCGAACTACCGATGATGATTAACTGCGTCTTTAAAGCATTGATTTTAAGTCCATGCGAAGCACTCCAGTCTGCAATGCATTTCAGGTCACCATTTATAGTGTTAATAGCATGAGCCAAATTATCCGTAGTTGAGTGTGCATAAATTTGTAGGTCGTCAGCATAGAGGTGACAACTGGATCTAATGTTAGCGGTGATGTTGTTGATAAAAAGAGCGAAAAGCAATGGAGAATGGACACCACCCTGCGGAACACCAGCATCCACTTTACTCCACGTTGAGAGGGAGTCATCTATACGAATCCGCTGACGTCGCCCCACTAAATAACTATCGAACCACTCAACAACATCCTCACAGATGTTAAGCGAGCGCATAATTCCCAGGAGAACGTCATGGTCGAAAGTGTTGAACGCATTGCTGAAGTCCAAGAGTGCCAGAACCGTAACATGACCACGCTCCATCCCCATCCTGATGTCATCAGTTATTTTCACCAAAGCAGTGACAGTGCTGTGTCCTGGTCGGAAGCCAGACTGGATAGGATTGAGGAGATTGTATTTAGTGAGATAAGCGGAAAGTTGGTAGTGGATAAGGCACTCGAGGACTTTGGATAGGAATGATAGAATGGAGATGGGACGGAGATCAGAGAAGGACACAGGAGATGCTTTTTTAAGAATGGGAAACAGTAAGGCCTCCTTCTAAAGACTCGGGTAAGACCTAGTACCAACTGATGTATTAAAAATGTGAGCAACAACTGGAGCAACAACATCAATAATAGTGTTCAGACTTCCAACTCCAAATTGCCCCACTCTCAACTCGTCTCCGCATCGTTTGCCCAGTTTCGCGTTGAAATCCCCCATGACAACGGTGTTATGTGTCTTGAAGGTATGTATAGCTATAGAAATATCCTCATACATAACCTCCACTTCATCGTCGGAGTGAGTCGAAGTCGGTGCCTGTATGACCTTTAACGAATACCGGTTGGTGATTCTGAGTATAAGGTACACTACTAGGGTAGTAGGTAGACGACACACTCTCGATCTTGACGATGTTGTTCACGAGGGACTTGTAGACGAGGAACCCGTATAGACAGACCACCACCTAGGGATAGTTGGTTGCCCTCCCGGAAGTAAAACAGATTTCCGGACTTCAGGATTATCGAGTCCTCCCCCTTTCTTCGGGCTTCTAAATTTAGAAGCTTCTGATTATACTGTTCTAAATTCAGTTACTAAATTAATTTACTGGTTGAAGCGCCATGAAGTCGGACGTGTTGTGTACAAGAATGGCTGCAGTACTTTTGAATTCCCGCCAATCGGTTTTACTTTTTATTTAAATGTTGCGTTCGAAAACTGCACTGCTTGACATTTATATGAAAAATAAACATGATTCTTATAAGTAAGCGATCATCTTGGCGTTAATGAGCACAAATAATTAAAAAAAACATTAAATGCTATTGTGCTATGCTGCATACAGCTTCATAAACTTGAGTTACATTTACATTCTTTACGTAATTAAATTAAACAACAATGGAGTTCTTTCTAATCTTAAGAGCACTTAAGTTTTCTTAATAAAAATAATTTTATTAAAACTATCTAACTAAAAATTGTGATATAATAAAATATCAATTTTTCTTTAACCATTTATTCATCATCGTCATAGCGCTTATCCCGGTCTCTGCCAGGGTCCGCTTTCCTATACATCGTGACTGCTAACCATCAGGCGGGCCGTAAGCTTGTTTGCAACCAAAGTAGTACAAAAAAAAAATTACACTTTGCTTAGTCTACGCCATCCTCGCGTCGTAAGCCATTGGCTTTCGCATCCAACTCAGCGATGGCAAGTCTTGAGCCGCCCACGTCGCCACGAGCCGGTCTCTTTCTTGATACCGGCAGGTTCAGGCCCCTTTTCCCCACGTATCCCTGGGGTTTACGCAACCGCAAATTTTTTGCTAAAAGGTGCTATAACTTTTGTTAGTGTAAGTCTTGTTGGTTGTCCGAAATAAATAAATAAATACCAGCGCAGGCGAGCCCCCTCGACCTTATTCGCGGTATCCCTCACGATGATAATATAATTACTTGTCGAAATTGTGTAGGTACATCGGTGCTATACACTTTGGGGTACCAGCCATCGGGCACATGGCATTAGCAGTAAACCTTTCTGGTTATCGACAAAAATATTAAAATTACATTGAATCGATTGATTTCGATACTTTTTAACTCTTTCAATCCCTATAAACTTATTTTGACGCTTTTGTAGTGACATTGTCACAATATTATTACTTCCGTTTCCTGTTTCAACCGACTACTTTTAGAAGGTATACAATGACGAAGACGGTGGTAAAGGCTTTAGGCCATTTAATAATGGCGATTTACATTTCCTTTTTTTCGTATATTTCTCATATTTCTAGATATTTACTGTGTGGATATTTACTGTAATTTAAAATAAATGTCTTATTTTCGCAACGAATGCAAAAATGTGTAAAAGCGGCACGAGAAAAATAATATTTACATTTGTTCAAGAATGTATGGCCGAGTTTAGAGCATATAAGTGTCTGTGCGATGTGGAAGATTATTTCGGCCGAATAGAAAATTATCGATACGTAATATGTATCTCAATTTTGAAAATAATGTGATCTTTTGGAAATCATCTGAATGAGCAGTTTTCCAATAGGTATCTAAAGCATTCCTAACCACTCACTAGATGGCGCCCCGACAATTTTGGTAATGAGGAGTTTTCCAGTAGGTATTGATAGTTGGTTTCAAAAAGCATCAATAGATGGCGCTCCTACAATTTTGGTAATCTTTTTATAATCTGTATGATGGTGGCAGTGATTTCATGCAGCCAACTAATACTAAACTTAAAAATAAAATGTTTATTAATATAAACATAATTGTTAAAGGTTGAACGAAGTGTAAAAAGAAATATTTATAGAAGTTGGCACTATGTTCCATTATTATTACAACCTCTAAAATGGTTGAAAACTAATACAAATACAATATTATCCAATACAACGTAGCCAGTGTTTATATCCTGTTTGCTAAGAACTTATTTCAACCGACTATCAATTACCAAAAATGTCGGGGCGCCATCTAGTGAGTGGTTAGGAATGCTTTAGATACCTATTGGAAAACTGCTCATGGATAGCCATATACATAACAGATTAAACACAAAAATTACACATATTCCCTGAAGGCTTACCATGAACTCTTTAAAACCATCCAAGTTCCGTGTAGTTTACAGGCAAGCCTTAAACAGAATGAGGAGTTTTCCAGTAGGTATAGATAGTTGGTTTCAAAAAGCATAAATAGATGGCGCTCCTACAATTTTGGTAATCTTTTGTGTGTGTGTGTGTGTGTGTGTGTGCGTGCGTGCGTGCGTGCGTGCGTGCGTGCGTGCGTGCGTGCGTGCGTGCGTGCGTGCGTGCGTGCGTCCGATTTTCGCTAAACATTGGATGGATACTCATCTTGTACATGTTTTGACAACGGCACATGACCCGAAGTCTGTCTTCGGTCAAGCGCACGCAAAAGGAACGCGTAATAAAAATATCACCATTCCCACACTCATCTCCGAATACACTGTACCTATGGGGGGAAATTATCATTTTGATCATTTCCGTGCATTCTAACCCATAGGCAGGACGCAACTGGATGCGTTTATTTTGTTCATGTTCGATGCTGCTGTTATAAACTCATATACAGGATGTAACATAATATATGTATAACGCCGTGAACTAGATGGAGTGCTAAACGTATTAAAACGATAGGTACAATTATTTTTGGCGGGCGTGGAATAGTTATCGAGAAAATTACTATCGAACTTTTTCTTTTTCAATGTCGATAATGACATTTGAAAATGAAAGAACGCATCTCTAGAAATCAGTTGTAATAGGTCACGCAAGTTCATAGTTTTGTATTTTTTGGTTTGAGGGTTCTGTACAAAAAAATATTGTATTCAATTATGATTTTAATTTAAAAGTTTCATTCATAGTTTTTACGAAAGTGCACCACCACCTAACTAATAGCAAAGTAGTGTAATTCAAATTACTGTAGCATATTAATGTAGCAAACTCTAATTAATGTAGCATATTTGTCTTTACGAGTTTGCTTTCTCATGTCATGCCTGTCAGTCATGTTTCAGTGTCGCATAGGTAATCGTACCTATCTGCCATGAGATTTTTCAATACATACACACACATATTTTAGTATCAAATAAAACAAATAAAATACCCTAGCGCCGCGGCCGTAAAGAACGTGACATAAATAAAACAAAAACAGTAGAGAGTGGAGTTTAAGACAGAACCCTCCACTAATGTGGGGGAGGCTTAAATTCTCAGAGAACTGTTATCGGCTATTAATGATGATCAATATCCGTACGATTTCACGAACATTTCTCATCAACAAAAATTAAGTAAATGATTCTTAGTTGATGGAGCTATACCCGTAAATATCCCGTGTTTCACCCACTTTGAGAACCTAGCCAGGGGCGCAGCTACCGCCGTATAAGCCGTATCAATGATACTGGGCCCTAAAACGTGTGTAAGCAAAAATTCGTACTGTTATCCTCAATTTCTGTTAAATCCTATTTTCCGGAAAAAGAAAATTATTTTGTAAATTTCAGACCAGAGTCAGGGCCCCTTCCACCAAAGATGCAAATGAAATCAAGTGATACAATCCGTTTTCATTCCCCTTTCGCTTAGAGATAATTAACATTTTTAATGAAAAAACAGCAACCCTCACGCGCAATCACTCATTACTTCATTGAAATTGGGTAAAAAATGCACCTATGGGAAAAATATTGATCTCATGTGTAACATTTTCATAACTATCGGTGAAATCATAAGACTTAAGAAACTCCTTACTCCATTAATTGCTCATCGGGTCAGATGGACCTGGCTTTATTACGATAAAATCGTTTTGGCCCACACGTCTACATGATCTTCGAATTTGATTGTTTTTAAGTTAATCGTGGAAACTTTATAGCCAAAATGTCAGGAATAGAGCTCGCTCGCTCATTAATTAATTATTTGCGAAGTTAATTTTATTATACACTAGAATGTCAAAAATGTCTACATCGCCGCTATAGTCCATAGTTACTAATTTTACGTTATTTTTGTTGAATTCGAGCAAGTATTCTGAAGGGGTTATTTGTAAATTGCTACGCTCGCTTATTCAAATGGTTTTAATATCCGAGGTCCACCCCGGCTTTTAAGGAGTCTCTTGTCATAAAAAGTTTTTGTATTATATACCTATCTAATTCATATATGGATTCAAATAATTTATTAGGCTTTTCAGTGAAGGAAAATATCGTGAAAAACTTACATGTTAGAAATTGAGGCCTCAGTGGTAAACTATTGCCCGTTCCTATTCCCTAGTAGTTTAGATGTCTATAGGCTGACGACGACGGTGCTAACGATTAGGTCGGCACCTTTATTGCACTTTTATTATAATGACAATATAAATATGCCCACAAGTCACATTTGTTTGTGTTCGTTACGGAATAAAAATTCGTTGTAAAAATTAATTTATCTGCAGATGGGCTGCCTAGTTTCGTCCTTGCATTTGCATTAGTGTGTGTGTTATAGAGATGTGTGACATTTTGTCTCGAACTGAAACTCGGTATGTACTCTCTCTGCTTCTGTAGATAAAAAATGGTGTGCCGCACACTTGGGTGTGCTCTTTGAACCGACCGACGGCGCAGCTTCTTGTGTTGAAATTTACCTATTTTCGAATCGTGTTCGTTTATTCGGTTTTTAGCTTTTCGCGTGATCGGTGTGATTGTTTGTTCCATTGTATGTATAGGATACCTAAGTACTAAGAAGATAACTGTGATAAGACTGTTAACGATATGAATGAATGAATGATTTATTTCTTCAGGTATCAACATTAACGTAGTCTTGTTTGTGTACAATGTTCAACAGTTTAAGTATTGTGATAATCATTATTCTGTGCATGAGTGCAACCAAGCAGTAGGCCAAAGACCATGTTACCTACCTACTTACGTATTGCATACCAACCAGTGCATGCTGTAGTGTTGTGTATCTGTGTGTATGAGTGTATCTACCTTCAGTCATCCGAGCCACAAGAAAGCAAGACAGTATGGTTAACCGCGCTGGCATCTGACGCTGTTTGTTTTCATAAAAAATAACTTTTAAAAGGTACGTACCTACAGGTTCTAGCTAGACTAGGAGACGCTACCTACCACCTAATAGTGACGTTAAAGCGCAACCGCCGCCGTCGGTTCTTTTCCGACGGGAAATAGGTAGAAAAGACAGCGCTTTTATCTTTTCATAAAAACATGTAGGTATTTAGTGGAACCTGTCCGTAATGTGTTTCACCAAAACTAGATTCATAAGACGTGGTTCCCTACGTAGGTACTTAGATGAGGGAACAGTGTTAGTAGGTACCTAGTACTTTCCTATCTGTGTAGAGCCATTTTGTCAATTGAACAAATTCCGTTTCAGTGTAGTAGATATCTACTTAATGCGCTTATCACACATTCCTAAATTCAGTGACTGAATTCAGAAACAAAAAGCGTGAGAGCAAATCAAAGTGGAATGTATTGCTCGTAGAATAAGATAGCAATAATATTGCTCTTACAGCTCGCTTTTGTAGTTTGAAAATGATGTCACTATCAGCACACTTGCCCCATAGTATGATGCCGTATGACATAATACTATGAAATAAATCTGATCTTATTCTACGAGCAATACATTCCACTTTGATTTGCTCTCACGCTTTTTGTTTCTGAATTCAGTCACTGAATTTAGGAATGTGTTATAAGCGCATTAAGTAGATATCTACTACACTGAAACGGAATTTGTTCAATTGACAAAATGGCTCTACACAGATAGGTAAGTACTAGGTACCTACTAACACGGTTCCCTCATCTAAGTACCTACGTAGGGAACCACGTCTTATGAATCTAGTTTTGGTGAATCACATTACGGATATAATATATCCGTAATCCATATAATATATTATATTATATGGATTACGTCGACGTGATTCGCTCAAAGAATTGTTTAAAGAAATTGATGTATTGACTTTCTCAAGTCAATATATATTTGATAATATTATGTATGTTAGAAAGCATATTACCCAATGTGCTAAAAATACAGATATTCATAATGTCAATTTAAGAAACAAAAATAAACTGGTAACACCGTTGTTCAGACTAAGTAAAGTAAATTCATCTTTCATGGGTAACTGTATAAGATTTTATAATCATATTCCTGAATGTATTATTAATTTGCCTGAATTACAAATTAAAGATAAGGTGAAAACAACTTTAATGAAAAAGCCTATTATAAAATTGATGAATATATCAATGACAAAAATGTATGGTGTACTACTAGCTCTTCGAAATAGGAAGTTATTTATAAATTTACAATTTTGTTAATTGGGTGAGGATGATTTGATGTGTAATAGTCATTGAATAACAAATATTTTTTTAATGTGTACGGCATTGGCAGCGCATGCTCACTTAAAAGTCTGCCTGGTGGTCGGGTCGTTCTCTTCCCTCAATATGGTTGAATTGGACGATGGCTGGGCCCTGCGTCATGCTCGTGAACAGGTGCTGCCTTGGTGGACTGACCTGCTTTTGCTGTGCCATTTTTTATGTTTTTGAATTTATTTTTATTTTTAGTTATCTTGACCGATTTGTAGAGGTTCACATCATATTCCAATCAAGACAGGCTCACTCAAATTAAATTGACAAATGTATCAATGCAATGTAATCATATTTAAATGTACCTGTGGGTTTCTTGCCGTTTCTTTTTCCCACAGATGGTCATTTTCCTAACTGAAGCGGCATACTGACAGACAGACGACATTCTTTTTACTTATTTGTTCCGAGCTCAGGGGGCGACGCGGGTAGGCCGGCTGGTGCGTGCGGGTGTGAGCGCCGGCGGGCTGGCTGGGGCCGGGCGCGCGCCGCACATGATTCGCCTAGGCGGTTATGTGCGTGGCGCGTATCGGTGCCCGGTGTCTCGCCGGAGTAAGCCCTCGCGCGCGCTGATCGGTCTGCATGCGTCGCCCCCTACCTGGATGAGCTCGCTTAACTTCCCTTTGTCTTCCGTTAGATTTTTGACTTTTGAAAAGAGATTAATTAACGTAATCCTAATTCAATAAATACTTTTTCATTTTCATTTTCATTTAAATATCTCGGATTTTTTAAAAGCGACGCCTGACCTTATAAAAATGATCGGCCTGGGGTCCGTCTTGACCATTATCCTGGATTTTGCATTACAGATAATTACAGTGGAGCGACTGCCATCTGACAGTCCTGCCTGACCCTGCTACCAGGAAAACCTGATTACCTGACCAGATTGGATCATGGCAAGATATTCAGTCGCCCATATGTGCAGGTTTCGTCACGATGTTTTCCGTTACCGTAAGAGCATCGGTTAGTATTTAACTAATGTAAGTACTTAAGTCAGAAAAGGTCACTGGTACATGGCGGCAGCGGGTTTCGAACCCGGTACCTCTCGCGTACGAGTCGGATACCGTAACCTTAGGCCACCGACGCTCCGACTATTTAAGCATACCTACCTACCTATTGAAAATAATTAGTGTAGGTAAGTTCCTAGTTAATTTGGTAGAGCTTATTCATGTAGATAAGTAGGAAACATTTATTTCGACGCCTGGTAGTAAGATGGAGGAGGTTCGTTTGTTTTCATATGGATGGCATGAGGTTATTAAACTCCTCATTATGGTGTGTACACTCAACGTACGCTAACGAAGGGTTGTCGGCCGCATTCGCCGTTGGCTACAGCACGTTCTTTGAACTTGTAAGGTCCAATACTTGCATTTCGTGGTCAAGCAAACGATCTTTGGGAGGTTTGGGAACCGATTCGGGATCGTAAGTACCTATTCGCACGTTTGTTCGTTGGCCTTCGGTATCCGCCCAAACTGAGTTTGGTCGATTGCCTCTATCCGTTTGATGTTACTGCCACGCTGCGCTGCGGACGAAAATCTTTTTTTATTTTTTTAGTCGTGCCTTATTAAGGGTTAAGAATGCTATAATTCACTAAAAGGACAAGATGCTTGCCAGCAAGCGTACGACCAACGTGATGTAGAAAAGCGGTTTCCGCATAATTGCTTTGTCGAATCAGTAAATATAGTTTCACATCTTTCTCGAAAAACCGCGATCAGTGACAGTGTTATGGGTTTTGCATGTCTTCCAAAGCTTTGTTGCAAGTTCTTTCTCATCCTTACCTTTCAGTTACTTGAAAACATTTTTACGACTTAACCAACTTACCAAGTGGATCATGGTGAATTGCTCTAGTTCGCTATCCAGATGCGACAGCTCGCTGATCGATCAACGACTCTTTTGCAATTATTCACATGTTACAGCTACCGTGATTTAGGGTTTCACGGACAAATGACAAAAGACTATTCTTTAAATGGTATCTTGTATGTAGTTAACCATAGCCTCCTTCATCTTAGAGGCTATGAGTTAACCCATAGAATTATTGTTAGCAATACACGCTGTCGCTACAGATGGGATAAAAGGAATTAATTTTTCTGAATTTTTTATAACTTTAAAGGCAAAGTGTATGTGATCCAGAAGAATCCCTATAGACTCCGAAACGACGGGAGCGCTTTTGATGAAATTTTCAGGCTATTATAGATTTGCCTACAAAGTAAGATCCCGGGCGAAGCCGGGGCGTATCTCTGGTTCTGAATAAAACACGAATACGAAAACATTTATATTTTTTATTATCTATTTGTAGCATACAATAAAGAGAAATAACACAAATCTATGACAATAGGCCCTACAAATACATTTTCTAAAAGACTTTTTTCTAAGTCATGTTAATATTTTGTTTTTACATTATCTCCATATTATACATATAGCTATATAAAAATCAATTGCTGTGTGTTAGTCTCGCTAAAATTCGAAAACGGCTGCACCAATTTGACGCTCGGCTTTGCTTTGTTTTATCGATTATAGCAAATCATTTAACTCACTCAGTGACTTTTGTTGAACGTATTCTTCAAACTTGATACTTTTATATCACCGAATATAATACTTATTTAAGGGATAAGGGACAAAAATCTATCGAAATAGTCACTTTTTACATCGCTTCGCATTCCAAAACGCGTGATACGACAATGACCCTTATTCTATGAGCAACGCGTTTCAGTTTGGTCTGTCGACGCTGGACTATATTTACGGGAGTATTTTCTCCGCTGCGGAGGACCTCAAGCGGAGAAAATATGAAAGTCTAGCGCAAGACTTCGTATTTCAGATTTTTGGAGTGGAAACTTTGTGACCGTGAAGCCGTGCGAGAAAGTCCTTTAAAAAATTATCGCGAGCACTAGTGACTGAATGTGGTGACATTCAGGTGACTGAATGTGTTACTATGGTCCAATGTGGTTCCCCTGTGAACAGGGTAACAAAGTAGGTACTCTCTGTACTGGGTACGGGTATTTTATACCTATTAATGTATCTATAGAGAAATATTTTGTATACACCTACGAGAAAGATTGAGTAAACAATTTACATTTAAATTTATTATTTAACATCTTTCATTAAGGTTTAATATTCATTGTACTGCCAGTCATTCTACACGTGCAGCCCTTGGACCTGCTTTACTAAGCGGACATACAGCGACCTACGCGTTCAATATAATAATGCGTTTAGGGTACTGTTGAGGCTGGAGTGGCGATGCAGTGCGTCCGGGATGTTCGCGGAGGCGCATATGGATGACTTTTATGCTATAATCCGAAAGCGATCAGCTTCTATGCTCACTCGGCTCCGCTTCAGCACCAACAGTCTCCTAAATGTGTTCAAAGACCGGTGGGATTCCCCTCTGCTGCGTCACTGGGTGAAGCTCCACACCGAACACTAATTTACGTCTTATATAATGACTACTAACACTAGTATGTAAGAGAAATTGTTACTAACACTATGGATGTATGTCTGAAATAAAAATTTTCATTTTCAATTTCAATTACTTCCGGAACACAAAGCTCATAAAACATAAAGCTCTCGCCTGTGTCGCACAGGTGGGGTAGGCACAGACTATGGACCGCCACTTCGGTTACTTCCGGAAGAACCTATAATTAAACTTATCAAATAAAATGTAATAATATGCTAAACGGTTGTGTATGCCGATAGAAGTGGTTTAAGTGAACATACACGAACTTCAGGTTTAGGCAGGTAAGTATTTAATTTCTCAATTAATTTAGGTACCGTCCATAGTGACATAATCTAGGCACATTACACAGTCTAATCTTATTTTTAAGATTTTACTTCCATCGAAAACATTACTAAAAACTAAGTTCTTAACATATGGAACCTAACGGCCATCATGGCAGAAATAAGGTTACCTAATATTTTATTTTCTTTCAACTTTGAAATTAAGTGTCCTCAAGAGTGAATTTAGCAATGATTAAGCTACAACTAAAAAAATACAAAATTTCGCCGATTTCGGCGATCTTTACACTTAAATATCGCACTGCGAACCGAGGATAAAACTAGGTGGTGGTAAGGCCCTAAAAATGCTGGTGGTAGGGCCCTAGAATCCCCTAACAATAACTACCTCGTCTAAAACTACACTATTTCATTATCTACTTATATTAGAGCACATAAAATCCATCTAAAATGATATGGCAGTTCTATGGCAGTGGCAGCTGTCTACTGCTATGCTGGTACGATTACCTAAAAATAATTAGATGATGATGACCATGATTGTAATGGATCTGATGACGGGGTCGGCGTCGATGACGGTGTTGTAGGCGGCGGTACTGGCGACTGTGTTGGTGTCAGCGCTGGTGTTGGCGGCGGCGGCGGGCGGCGGCCGAATAGCGCGCACAATACCGCAGCCAGACCCAGCGCCCCGCCCAGCCCCAGCGACACAAACCACACCCACCCTCTGTGCTCCACGGGAGGCAGCTGCGGCACAACAACCCGCGGGTTGTCGCGCGACCAATAACATGGATAACTTGCGCCCACCGTACCATACGTCGCCATGAAGTTGTCGCAATTAACAGCCGGAAGGGAGCCGCACCCCTTTGAGTTGACATACAATACTGCCTCTCGCCAGTCCTCGTGCCCGTCGCGGCGGTACTTCAGGTTAAGACGCGTGCATCGGCTGACGTCGCCCGAGCAACGGTCTCGGCATGAGGCCAGCACACCCCAATCACAATTTTCGAAGTCGTCCATAATGTCATAATTAGTAGTTATACACTCGGCGGCGGTGTCGTGGAAGTCTTTTGCGAGCTCGGTGATCGGCGGGCGGGCGAGCGCGGCGACCGCCAGCGCAGTGAGCACCCCTGCGATGCACACGTGTCGCATCTGTCGAAATATTGTTCGCTGTTATGTGACGAATTAAGTATAATGTATTCAGTGTGGATGTAATAATAAATTTCCGATATCGAGGAAGCTTTTGACTATGTGAACGCCGATTTGATACGTATATCCTCCTGGGCTAAGTCATTCGGGTTAGTGGTAAACTCAAAAAAATCGCAGGTTCTACTTATCGGCAGTCCGTCCATGAGTAGGCAGCTTAGTGCTATTACTGTACCTCAAATATTTTTTGAAGGGATTCCAATTCCCTTTAGCAAAACAGTAAAAAACCTTGGTCTCGTTTTAGATACTAACTTGTCTTGGGGTCTCACGTCAATGCGGTTAGTAAAAAGATTAATTTCTCGCTTCATTCACTCAAACGCCTCCAAAGTTTTTTACCCCTAAAGACAGAAATTTCCCTTGTCTACACTCTTCTTCTACCTCTTCTCGATTAAGCAGACCCTTGTTACCTAGATACTGAGGAGCTTTTAAATAAACTGGAATGTCTCCAAAATCTATGTATCCGTTTCGTCTATGGCCTGCGTAAATATGACCATGTATCTCTCCGCTTGCGAAGGAATGCTCATATCCTATCCACCCTCTACAATATCCTTTACAACCCTTCTGCTCCTTCATATCTCCGTGAACAATTCCATTTCTCCCGTCCACAAGACAAACCCTGTCGATCCAGTGTAAGATCCTCATTGGCAATTCCTATCCACCATTCCGATTTCTATTCCTACTCTTTCACTGTCCATGCGGCAAGACTTTGGAATTCTCTTCCGCACGAAGTGCGTGACAGCCAGTCTATTGCCATTTTATTACAGAGTGCTCCTAAAATATAGATAATGTCTGTATGTATTATATATTATCGATATGTTTGTATATATGTGTCGTATGTATTTGTAGATATTTATGTGTGTAAGTAGAATGAATATACTTATATATATGCCTATTTAGATAGGTAATATTGTGCACGTCCTACCGGCGCCTCGTGATCACATCACGCTTCCGAAGGCCTGCTGGAAGAGATTAGTTTTAGAAATAAGTAGCGCCTGTTGTGCCATTTAGTACTTTGCCTGTTATTCGCTATGTATTTCCTGTGCACAATGAACTGTTAAATAAATAAAATAAATAAACATTTAAAGTATTATTAGAAGTCGCACCGGGTCCACTAGTCAAGTGTACTTAAATGTGTAGCGCACAAGTATACTTACTCTGTCTATAAGGTGCGCGGAGGATTCACTTCTACATTAAACTATTAAATACAGTTTATTAGGTATTCTAAAAATAAAAGGTAACGAAGTAGTTAACTTGTCCAAAGTTGGCACTGCACTGAAGTTTAAAATGTACAGTCAATAACCTGTTGCAGTGGCGACGCATGCGCGACGCTGACGATGTGCTGATGGTTTAAGAGTCAACGTGTAATTGGGTTATCAGTCGACTTTTTTGAATTGCCGCTGCACCTTACTTCAGGACTCCGGCGGCGTGACATTGTAGCTCCCGAACGGATGGACCGATTTGAGTGCCAGTTTTCTCTATTTAAAAGCCAGTTTAATGGAATGGTTTTTAGATTTGTTTTCTTAAAATCGGTTCAGTAGTTTAGAAAATATGTGAACTAGGTCAGAGGTTATCCAACTTTTTCTGTCGGATAGGTAGGTTATTATAGGAGTGATCTCCATCTCGAGCGATCGAACAAACGTTCTAAAGTCTTTGCGAGAGATCTGTCGATTGGACAGAGCCAGTTGACGAGACTGAAAACGACGGTGGGAATGAATGACGGCAGAGTTGTTTCGACCAAGTCCGAGGTTTTGAGGGAAGTTGAAAGGTTCTATGGACAGTTATACACGACAACACGGGCACCTGTTACCAGTATGGAAATAGACCCCAGAGCCAAGTTGACCCGACACGACACCGAAGATATCCCGGACATCAGCCTGTACGAGGTTAGTATGGCTCTCAAACAGCTTAAGAACAATAAGGCGCCGGGTGATGATGGAATTACGGCTGAGCTTCTGAAAGCTGGTGGCAAACCTGTGCTTAAGACCCTTCAGAAGCTGTTCAATTCCGTCATCCTCGAGGCAAATAAGATCGAGGAGGCTCGTCTGCGCTGGTTTGGTCACGTGTTGCGTAAGCTACAAGGATACGTGGGAAATAGGTGCCTGAATCTATCGGTATCAGGAAAGAGGACCCGTGGGCGACCCAAGAAGCGACGGATTGACATCGCTGAGTCGAATGCGAGAGCCAACGGCTTACGACGAGAGGATGCCGAAGACCGGGCGAAGTGGAAAAGATTGAATAGGATAGCGGAATCTGGCAGGGGCCGGGATAAGCACTAGGACGATGATGATGATGATCTTCGAAAATTAAATATTAAATGAGAAGGCTGACCCCGGGCTACTTGAGAGAACAACCGGGACATTAACGCGCCAAGAAGAATTTGTTTTGAATAACGATGCCTTCTATGTTCATCAAAATAGCCGTGAAGTGAATATTATTGAGAAAATGAAAATAAAATTACCAGCATCTAATTTATTATCCATTTTATAACAAATTCCTGTATTGCATATTTTCATAAAAAATGAAAAGAGGCTCAATAATTGTTTTTAACTCCTGAAAAATTCACTTTTTGTTACTACGGAAAGCATGGTAGGAACTC
Organism: Blastobasis lacticolella; assembly: GCA_905147135.1. Lineage (NCBI taxonomy): Eukaryota > Metazoa > Arthropoda > Insecta > Lepidoptera > Blastobasidae > Blastobasis > Blastobasis lacticolella. The sequence continues at coordinate 7,788,290 of LR990039.1, read as the reverse complement.
GCGTCCAAGTAACAAAGTTACCCGGTCATCGCTCCGAGTAATCGGCTATGGGAAATCGTATCACATGTGATGCAATGTTCGTTTCGGCAGCTGAATTGGAATTTTTAAATCGGGTCTCCTAGCTGTCGTTTGAATAGGTAAGTTTTACGATTACGTACATCGGTAGGCACGCAAAGATAGGTGGTTATTACTCTGTACTCTTTACTTTGCCCATTATTCCTGGGTATTGTTGTTAGTTATGTTGTAATATTATACAATTATTTATTACTAGCTTTTGCCCGCGACTTCGTCCTCATGGAATTCGAAGGGCCCCGCCCTAACGCCCATTTTAAATGACCTCTCTAGTGTATGAAAGCTAGTATTACGGAGAGGTCAAGCTGTATCCCTGGTTGTACCCAAACCGAGTTAGATGAAGCAAGGCCTAGATTTCAAATTGAACCCCAAACTGGTTGGTTCCAAAGGAAGTTTCTCCCACGTACACTAAGATTGTGGAAGTAACTACCAGGAGAGGTTTTCCCTGGAGAGTACAACATGGAGTTCTTCAAGAAAGGGGTGAAAAGATTTTCTCGGGGTCGGCAACGCGTGGGTGATGCCCCTGGTATTGCAAACGTCCATAGGCTGCTGTGACAGCTTACCATCTGGCGGGCCGGAAGCTTGTTTGCCACCTTAGTGGTATAAAAAAATCTACCAAACTGTAAAAAAACTGTACAACTCCATGTAAATTCATTTGGCGCTATTTCCATATTTCTTATAGTTTAGCTGGTCTATTAGGGTTCTACATCAGGTGTTATTTATTTATTTAATTAAAATTACAACGGTGTACTTACATCTTCATAGCTCTAAGGTGTTCTAGTTTCCAAAATCAATAATACCCTATTTATTTCCCAGGCTTAATAGCTATACAACAAAAAAATTTATTCAAATCCGTCCAGTACTCCCAGAGAGTAGTACAAACAGACAGAACTTTTTTTGTAGATATATTCAATGTACAGACACATATTTTTACTGTTTTATTATATATGTATAGATGTTTACATATACATATTTCACATGTAAGTCGATGGAAGTAGTGCACAAGCCGCGCGCCCGTTTCTAACTTAGGAACCCACATAAAACCAGCACTGTGAGGCACGCATCGCGGCTCGCAGCACTATGCTAAGTTAATTCCTTTTACGCTGGCCGCCGCAACTTGGTCTGGAGGTATAATGATTGTTATACGCGTGTTCTTCTTTTACCGTGATCTAGAATTTAGCGATCAGGTAATTACAGTAGAGCATCTACCATCTGACCTCCGTGACCCTGCTACCAGGGAAACCTGACCAGATTGGATCATGGCTACAAATTCAGTTGGCTGAATTTGCAGGTTTCATCACGATGTTTTCATTCACCGTAAGAGCATTGGTTAGAATTCAACTAATATATTTCGGGATTCGAACCCGGTACCTGTCGCTTACGAGTCGGATACTCAAGCGCTCGACCACCGACGCTCCTGATGTAATAAAACTATTCCATTCTAATTACACGAGGACGTGGTGCAAGCGAAGCAAGTAGTATGCCGGAATCGGATAGCGGCACGCGGCCAGCCGGACATTGGAAGCGGGTTCTACATGGACCTAATACAAATCATCATTATTGCAGTCCACTGCAGGACTTAGGGCCTCTCCCACGAGAGGGGAAGGACTAACCATAATCTCCCCGCTTGACCGGGTTGGAGAAAGCAATGTTGTAAATGTAGAAATGGAAAACTCTGCTACACATTCTCCAGCCTACGGAGACTCCAGAACTTTTGCCTCGAAATCATTAGTCGCCTTGTACGACACCTAACCCACCGGTGTAAGGGATTGGTGCTATTTTATTCTGCAGGACACCACACAATACAAATATTTATTTGTAAAATTATAATTTCAATAATAAACATAAATTGCGCTTAAGTAATAAAAAATCATCGTGGTGTCGCTATCTCGGTTTTGCTTTCGCGCGCGAGAATTTCGCGATAGCGCAGTAAAAAGGTTCACGATGCCCGTGTGTTAGTTTCATGCTAGACATCTAGTCGATATCAATAAGGAATTATTCCAGCCAATGATTGGCAGGAATATATTCGTTATTATACAGCAGTCGTTTCTGTCCAATAGCATCGCAACATTTTGACAACGGACATTACGCCTCACTTGCGCCAATAAAAAATTATAAGTATGATTAGACAATTCACACAGCGCCTTCTAGCCCCAAAGTAAAGCTGTTTTATGGGTACTAGACAACTAATACTGGTATGGGTACTAGACAAACTCCTTATTTATCTAGGTACTTATTTATTAATGCATGTATAATGTAATGTTTAATAATAATCATCTTAGCGTTAATGGTCCGCCTTGACCGTGATCCAGAATTCCACTTTGTAGCGATAGTAGAGGTACCTACAAAACGTTCGTCTGCCCGTGCACAACCGGGCACAGTACAGTATACTAAGAGTAGTCTAAATGCAATTTGCATGTAAAAGGGGGTATTAAAACATAAGTGTCTGTTTATCATACGAGGTGTACTGTAGTGTATAATAAGAGTGTGAAAATAATTCCATACATACATAATCACAAACATACACAGGAAAATTCGAATTTTGAAGTTGACTTTTATAAAGACTTATTTAGGTATTCAGTCTACATTTCGCTTCGCCCGGGCGCCGGCATCAAATTAAACATTAAGTGTTAATGATTAAAAAGTTATTTTAGTAGAGTGAGGGCCACGAGACTGCGCCCGGCTCAAACTAGAACTAAATTTGACTGACAATGTAAAGTTCAGCCACAGCACACAAAACATTTAGTAGGTAATTTTCATAGAAACTTTCGAAGCGCGTCTTTCACTTATTTGTTCGCATGGCATTAGCAGCGCAGTCGCCAATTTTAACACTACAAGTACTACTTTCGCGCCATAAGTTATCATCCTTATCATGATTGTGGCGTTTTAAAAATTCTGTATGTTCTACAAGAAACACATTAGGGCAATCCTCCTGTGCGTAATAATGGGGGTATGCCCTGGCCTTGTCGAATTTTGTTTTAGAACTAGCCTACCATAGTTTATACGGCGTTTTGGCTTTACCGGACCCCCACAATCAAGATAGGAAAACGCCGATTCGCCAGTGCCTCGCTCGTACCATCTGTCAGTACCACGGGGGATCACGACGATTGGCTAGGTCCCCTGAGATAGTAGTGGGCCCCATAACCTCTATAATTCCAACCACATTAATATGGCACAAAGCAACTATATCGAGATAAGTATTAGTGATCCTTATTGAATATTAGAGAGATATATTATGATAAATGTGAGTGAGATAGGTACGGCCGGCCAAAAAATAGTTTTGATGATAGACCCTGTGGTACGTCGCTAAGGGTGAGCCTAGACAATTATTGTTTAATGATATAGTTACCTCACTTCACTTCACAGCAGCAGGCTATTTGTCGCCTTTTTATGTAGAAAGTACGGCGCCAAAAACTTATCTGACCCGCAGCCTGACTATCTAATAATAGAATTGAACGTCGCCCTCTTTTAGCAATAGGATATATTGACAACATTATTATCAGTTTAGAGCATATAATGGGCAAGTATTCAGATGTACTACTACTTCAGATTATAGTTAGAATGCGAAGCATTTGAATAATGGTTTTGGCCACCGGGTCAGATAAGTTTGTGCATCCATACCTTTTTCCGGGTGTGTTCATAATTTCATGCCAAGAATGCGTTCGTTTCATAGCGAATTAGTAATATTTTAAACATTAATATAAAAAAATTGGCTAGCTAGGGAAAAGGCGCGAAAAATAATAGCAGTTGTGACTGTACGTACAGAAATAAATTAAAGATTCAGATAACAAACAATTTAATAAAAGTCATTATCATGAATGTTTTAAACTATACCATTTTTACATAAATAAAAAGAACACATATTTACAAAACATAGTTTAAAAGTAAAACAGACCACGAACACTACATCGTAACCATCAACACAACAATGCCTTTTACATTCAAAAACTACATAAGCGATTTTAAAAATTCATCTACCGAAATCTAGGTTAATAATTTTAAAAAGGGTCCCCCTTTTTAAAATTATAATGGTAACCCAAGGTACCAAAATTGCTACGAAAATTCTTTCTGTAGGTTATCTACCAGGAAGCTAAATTCTTCACGAGTGTCATAGAGTATTTTACAGGCCGCTTTAGGTTCGGTGGAAAAAAGAGGATAATTTGTGACCCGCAATTGATTGATGATAAGCTGCCGAGCCTCGAGCATCGGCCGGCGTAGGGTTGCACATCCAGTCGGTCTTCTAAAGGTTGCATTGCGGAGAGTGTACGAAGCAGTTGCACGACGTCACTTCACCGGCCCCTTTCCGCCATCTAGAAACGCGAACCGGGCGACCGCTTCATCCTTATGTCATGGATCTTCCAGCAAACTCCACTAGCCGCCGGTTAATTTTTTATAACGTACGACTAAGGATTGGAATTCGTTGCCTGATCAATAATTTAGACGCCTTCAAGACAATTTTCCCCCTTCGGCCGCATCGTCACTTGCCACCATGTGAGATGGCGATCAAAACCCTTTCCACACATATTGAAGGTTCATGTAGCTTGTCCTAGTAACTGTTGTATCCGCACAAAGATATCTCCCGCAGTTTTACATTTACGTGCATTTCGAATCTCTGCTAACATTCGGCTATCCCGTGGGATCCTGTTAATTTTACAAGGCGTAGTACCCTATGACACTCGAAGTATCAATTCCCGTGAATATTTTGCATGGTATTGACTTTATATTGTCGTCCATACTTCCTCATGCCCGTATTATACAGGTTGACAGGTTATTGGACAAATCCCTTCAAGGTAGGCGATATCTACACTTTCACTACACATATTATCGGGGTTGTTACCACGGTTAGTATAGTTTTTACTTCGATATTTCGACGCAGTTGCATGCGTCATGGTCACGAGTTGAGGTAACAAACCCGATAACATGTGTAGTGAAAGTGTAGTGAATAACCACGAAAGTCTTCAAACCTATAGTAGGCGATATCTACTAAAAACATCAAGTATCTCCCATAATTCGATGCTAATAAGTTTTTAGAAAAAAACTCAGCCCAGTCACTTAAGATAATTACGACGCCCATATTAAATTCCTCTCGTCATTCTTTCATTCGTTTGAGTGTTTAGTGATTGTATTATGATTTATACTCTTAGTAAATGTATTCAATGGTGTTCAAAATGGGTTTCTATAGGTTAATGATTTATAAATCAAATTTAGTTGCTTTATTATAATAAAGCAATTAAATCGAAGAAAGCACAAGTCGCCGCTAGATTTCATTATTTTTCTTTTTCATTGGTTTGCTTTATATTATTAACATGTAAAAATCTATTTCGCACACAATTGGACACATTTACTAACGGCCAATTGCACAAACTCACATTAAAAACATCAAACCCTTGAAGGAATGTCGATCAAACGTTACATATAATTTGTATGAAAAACGTACCACCTTAAAGATATTTTACTTGTCGTGGACAATAGGAACAACATGACGTAGCTATCTGTGTGCAATTTTTTATGGACATCTACCTATGTACTAATAAAATATAATTATTGAATACATTTTAACCGGTTGTTGTTCGAGTAGTACAACAATAATATACGTCTATGCATTTAGTGTATCTAGTCGAAGTGGTGTATAATTTCAAGTATACTAGAGTAGCAGCCTGCAATCAGGCAGAACATCCCAATTATTCCGATAATGATATCGCGTATAACTTTGTAATTCATAGGGCCGAAGCCTTTGGGATCACCGTACCAGAAGCTCCAGTCCAGGATAGCAGGGAATACGATGGCCAGCAGGGACAAGCAAAATGCGCCGAAGAACGAAATGAAAGGCCCCAGCTGGGGCACAGCTACTGCCCACAACCCTGCAAATACCAGACGTTTAGCAGTCACTAGTGTTATCTATGGAAAAGTTTAATATATTAAATTAATTGTAAGAAATTACGTAAAATTAATAAATTTAAATAGGAAACAATGGTTAAAATATATGGGGCAATTATACAATTATGGCATATAAAATATGGAAGGATTCCCCAGACGAGACCACCGTCTGGGAGCTCTTTCTTGTCCATAAATTCAGCAGCTGAATGTATCACCCTGATCATGTTATCTACCCCCAGGCCAAGTGCCAAGGCCAAGTCGACCAAGTGGTCCATAGAATGTTAATTTAAGTCAAAATTACCAATAAACTTGAATATGAATATTACTATTTCTTCACTGTATTATTAGATAAAATGTCATTTTTGTATACCTAGTGTATAGAACTTGTATGTGTGTGTATTCTTAATGGACTCCATTATTGAATAATGAATTCCTATAGCATAATTTTATTGATGATCCTTTAATTTTTGAAGTGGCGATAGTAATAAGGCAAGTAAAAGTTAATTACATGGCACTATAACCAGGACAACACGTAGAGCGTAGTCGGCAGTCGCGGATCTAGCGTTATACTCTTCTTGGCGATGGCCAGCACCCCGTCTAGCCTTTTGTTCTGGACTCTCTAATCTTTTTTTCAACTTTCTCCATGTTATCTCATAGGCAACGTAGTTTTGTAATGGAAACGACAAGAAAATCGCAAAGGAGAAAAGCAACTTGGCTGCCTGTGCTTTCCTGAAATATAATGTTTTTAATTCATACGAGTACAATACGTCGTCGGTCGGACGATATAAAACAACTTCAGTGCAATTCTGATCCGACTGCTACTACGTTGCGTAGTCGATGTCAATCAGTGTCTATGGATTGCACAATACGTACGTGTGTAGATACGTCTAAGAAATTATCTTATACGTAGCTACACATGCGTAGCTCACGTCACCGCTGTGTCGATCTCATTCTGAATTTGATTAAAATATAAACATCGATGTTAAAAAAATTGCAAGGTAAATGTAAGCTATTTATTGTGTACAATAAACAAAAGAGGTACGCTCAACGCCATAAAAAGTTGTCCAAGTGCATAATTATAAGCAGACGAAGTATTTTGAATTGATGGTTGAACCGCCTACCATCCATCGTAAGACCAAACTGTATAGCTGGGAATTTATTTATTTATTTAAAAACTTAATTGCACTCAAAATAATACTGTTGGCGGAAATAAAGCCATCAAAGCTTTATCTACCAATCAACCAGTAGGCCATGCGTAAAGCGAATGAGTAAATAGCAAATACTAATAATACAAGATATGGTAATAAATATGGTAATACTATAGATACATATACTATTTATTGTTAGGCCTTTTATCTATAACTAATTTCGAATTTAGTGCAATATAAGTACCGTTTAAATTAAATCGGAATATACGCTGATACTTAGCATAGTTGTTCGTTAGGTTAGTCTGAGCGGATTTCGCGTGGGAGGCGTCGAGAGGCACCGCAGTGGGGGCCGGGGGGGGGGGGGGGGGGGGTTGAAATTGCCGCGCTCTGCTTTGAGGCCTATATTCCTCTAAATATAGGTACTAGCGCAAGTCTGATGTTATTTTCTAATAATTTAAGGACGCCGAATTCTTTAGTGGAACAAAAGCTTTTTTCTTTCCCCTCAAAAATATCAAAATATTTAACAAAACCCGTAAAACCTGATCATTATTTTTAACATAATTTTCTTTTTAATGATGAAAGATATCAGTATGAAAAAAAATTATTCTGAAAGCTATACTTATATAAATTATACATATTATAATAAAAATTGGTAAAAAAATTTTTACTTAATGCAAGACAGAGCCATAAATGTGTGTGGTTTTCACTTTTATCAATCATTCGTCGCCAAAGCAATCTTATATGTGCTATTTTGTACTTTTATTGATTAAATACGACAGATAAACAGACAAGCGGGTCACCTGACGGAAAGTGGTCACCGCAGCCTATGGACATCAGCAACACCAGAGGTTTTACCAAAGCCCTGCCCGCCTTTGAAAAGACCTCTAATATAGGTACCTCCCATGTCATAGTCCAAAGGACTGTGGCTGCGAGCTCATTCCACATCCAAATCGTTTGAGCGAGAAACGTTCTCACGAACCTTCGCGTGGACACCACTAGAGGGTCAACATAGTGGGGATGAGTTCCCAGCCCAAGGCAGATGGTGCGATAACAGAATTGTGCTGTATATGTATTTGTGCATTATACAGCCTATTGAACACATACAGGAAGCCAAAGTCCCATTGGTTTGCCAGTGGTTCAAACTTGTTAGTATGGGATCGTTGACAATTCGTACGGCGCGCCTGTGCTCAGAGTCCAGAAGATTAAGCAGGTCGGCAGTTTCGACGGCAACAAATTAGAACAATATTATATTCCATATGCGGCCGCACCTATGCATTATACAGCAGCAGGCGCTGCCTTGGGATGAAGTATCGCTTGGACCGGTTAAGCACTTCAAGCTTTTTTGAGGCTAGTTTGGCCTTACCTTCTACGTGACTCCGGAACCGCACGCTATCCAATATGTTGACACGAAGGATCCCGATACTTTTTGAGGGATCCCTTTGTGTTCCGGCACTATGTCAAAATGATATTTATTTGCGGAAATTGCGCAGACCTGTGTCTTCCGAGGGGTTGAATTCGACCAGATTTAATCTGCCCCACTGAGAAAATTGCTCCAAGGAATGTTCAAGTCTGACATAAGTCTTTTTCGGTTCTGATAACCCGGACGAGGAACATTTGCTCGGCTAGTATAACGAGCATATCCCGTAGAGTCATTTGCAGATCAATGAATACTGGGGATATACAGCATATCATTGATATGCAGAAGTAATATTGAGATAGAACTGAACCTTGGGGTACTGCGGCATTGATATAGTCTTGGTATCGGAGTAGCATCCTCCATCCAGACAGAAAGCTGGATGGATACCCATTGTAGGATATCGTACTTCTCGTGTTTCGATAGCAGTGCCCTGTGCCAGACACGACCAAATGCCTTCGCTATGTTAAGACTAGTTAGCTAGGGGATTGCTGTCGACAGGCCAGCCCAGTCGATAGCCCACCAGTGCGTTATGTACACAAGAAGGTCACCGGCTGAGGGACCCTGATAGAAGCTATATTAACGGTCACTGATCAGCTGGTGATCCTCGAGGTATCGGAGGAACTGGATATAGATAACCCACTTCAACACCTTAGAGAGCAAACAGGATACCGCCATAGCTAGCTTCCACGAAGACGGCACCGTTCCAGAGGTGTAGAAAAGCTCGACCACTAGTACGGGCATTAGCCGGAATGCCGTCAGGTTCACTGGACTTCCGGATGTCTATGGAGGCGGTGCAGCTCTCCTATCATCCAGAAAAAAGTTTTTGGCAAGGAGATTAGGTTCCCTCTTCGGCTTTCTCCTTTGCCATGTGGGCCAATAAGTCATCCTGTCGAAGGTGGATAGTCCGATAGTCCGAAAAAGTTCTTCTCGACAGCTTTGAAGAGAGACTAAAACGCACGACTCTCAGAGGAGATTGATTAAAATTTTGCTATGGTCAGTATTCTCTTTGTAGACCTTGATACAGCATTATACATTTTCTTCAAAAAGTGGGTGTTAGTGGGTGGCTCTTTTGGGCCCGAGACACTGTCCAGTCACGAAAAGCATCCTGCTTGAGGCAAGTTGCCTGAGCACTAAGCCTATCGTACCGGGGCTGACTCTTGCCGCCAGGGCGGACTACAGAGGATGGAATAAAATTCCATTCCATTCTCTGCAAAATGATATCAGCTACAGCGTCAGTACAGGTGTTGGTGTCATTTGACTAAAAACAAAGCTATATCCTATGATAAGATGCAATGAATTCTTGCAATCCATGTCAGTCTGCTGGACCATAGTGCCATACCTTGCGGGACTCATTGGGGCGAGCCCGTTCGTGTCTAGCACATGAGGCACCTCACAACGGACCAGTCGATGATCAGATCTCCCATGTGGAGCATCGCCCGACACCTGATAACCATCTGGGTCAGCAGAATGCCTAACAAAGAAGGATCACGGCAAGTAGGTGAGTTCTGATACCAGTTGGGTGAGATTGGCTTGAGGAGGAAAGTCATGGGCGGATCTCCCGGCAGGGTTGGTACGACGGCTTGACCGTAGCCATTCAGAGTGCTGACAATTAATTCTTGTAAGACTACAAACTCAGCGGAAGGATACCGCTCAAGAACTTCGTCGATAGCGCATTGAATGTGTTCGAAAACCCGATTTGTCTCATCTACAGTTGTTGTATAGGCATGCGTAGACCACGGGATGAACCCATCTGTTCTACGAACACACAACAGATTCGTCACTTAGTTAAATGGCAAGACGTCAAGAGCAGATATTACCTTTGTCGAATAGGCACACACCAGCGCGAGGAAGAAACCTGTGTTCCAACTTGTACCCAGGATAGTGGAGATTAGAAGTGTGTGTCTGGAGGTGATATCTGTATTTCAGTCAGGAAAAATAAGACGGGCTTAGAGTGTAGGCCCCTGATTTGCAAAAGTCCACTCGAAGTGTGGAAGTGTGTCAATATTGTGTAGGTAAATAAACAATTGTGTAGGTATTACTTTTACCCGACTGCTACGCGGACTAGAGATCCAGATAATTGATAAAAATTAGAACCACTCGCCATGCCTCGCATACAATATTAACGAGGTAACTCTCCCGATGTGTTGATGGCCATAGGCGGCGGTCACCACTTTCCGGCAGGTGACCCGCTTGTCTGTTCGTCTGTCGTATATAATAAAAAACAGTACAAAATAGCACCTTTAACATTGCTTTGAGATTGCACTGGGAACCCTAAAATTGTCTCCGTGTTTAATGTACTTTTTTTTGTGTTAAATGTAAATTATTATGTCGTGGCGTCCTTTGTAATACCTAAATATTTTCTTTATTTCTTTCTTTCTTTGGCTACGAATAATTTATAAAAGAAAATACCACACGCGTTTATGTCACTCTGTCTTGCATTGAGTAAACATTTTTTCACAAAATTTTTGTTTTACTTATTATACCAACGAAAGTTACATTAGCTTTCAGAAATTATTTTTTTCATACTGATATCTTTCATACTTTAAAAGAAAATTACGTTATTGCGTAAGAATACTGTTCAGGTTTTAAGGGTTTTGTTAAATATTTTTATATTTTTGTAGGAAAAGCCAAAACTTTTGATCCAAATGAATTCGTCATCCTTTTTGCACTTTATTAATTTATTCTATTATAAAAATTTATTAATTAGGTACTCAATTACAAATTAACTCTTAAATAAACTAACCAGGTCATTTGAAACCTATTCGCATCAAAACATCTAATAAATAACACAGATATTTTTGTCAAATTGTCGATTTAAGCACTTGGGCAACTGTTTGTGCCGGCGAATGTATGTATATCATCGTTATAAACAAAATTCTTACTTTTGGTATTCTGGTAAGTTAAGAGTTATAGATGATTTGATTTGCTTCCCGTATGTAAGGTATCCGACTGCCCCAACTATAATATACAATGCGACAATTATGGTCATGCCAAGGTTCAGTAATCCAAAACAACCGATAAAATTTTTAGGATTATCCATATTATATTCTATTGCTAACATCTGCAAACGAAAATTTATTATTACAGTCCGGTGCTTAGTGTCAGTTCGCAGGAAGGTGCGACTAGAGATTGCAATCCAGGCTCCTTATCCAGATCAGATCCGGATCTAACCCATGTTAAATGGATGTATCCAAATCCATGAATCCGGACTAATCCAGATCTAATATTACTTAGGCACTAATTGTACATGTTTTATTTTATAAGCATAGCATGATAAGCATTTTCAGCAGTGTCGGATATTTGCGGCCAATAGGCAATTCACATGTTTGCCGCCCTGCCGACCTTTACAATTCGGCCAATGAAATTGTGACTATGATTTGTGCACTAGTATGGACATCGTCCTAATTACAACACTTTTTCCGTAAGGTATTGGGATAATGAACTAGCTAGGGTAGCGATGGTTCAGTTCATAGATTATTTTTATTACACCACGATTTATTTGATTGTACAAGAAATATATTTTTCTATCGTTTCTCCCTGCTTCTCTCTTTCATATTTTCACTTTTGTTCTGTACAAGCAATAAATACAAGAAATCTTAAAAACAACCACATCCAAAGTCATCGATCATAATATACTTTTATTTATTCATTTATACTTAACGTAAGGCACATATTCACATATTTTCATGCGTGGCCACGCATCGTATACGTAGGTATGATTTTAAATACACAGATAATTGCGTATTAATAAGTAAGTAATCATTTAATCATTTGCAACGTAACACTGTCACAAATACAGTCCCAAGTTCAGCTAGCAGGAAGATAGTAAAGAAAATACCATAAATCAGTGAAGTGGGTTCTAATCTTTCTGTACAAAAATCTAGCTACATACAACGAATTTAGAAAAATAAACTAAGTAATACACAACCCGTCATATTCTTTAACATAACGATATGGATAATGTGGCAATTTTTATTTTGCTGAGTCAAATCCTGCGTATCGTATGCGTGCGTATCCACCTGAACTGATTTCGATAATGTTTAGAAGACGATAGAGATACATTTCAAACACATAGAATTTGCAGACCACAAGCATTCTGTGACGATTTCAACATTAATATCCAAAAAGTTGTAGACAATTTTTAAACTGTCTCCAACAAAAAATATATCTTCCAAGAATATGTGCGAGAGGAGTTTGGCACTAAACGAAAAAAGAAGATTTCTGGTATAGCCTTCTGGATTTTTGCAGTCAATACCCGTCGAAGAAATGAAATTGATTGGAGGCAACCTAAATGGACATGTTGGAGGCAGGGCGACGGGCTGACGACTGCGGAACCCACGGAAATTGTGGATACGGAACTGTCAACAGTCAAGGTGACGCTATTATCGACATGACAATCCAATTCGAGGATGAACATCTGATCACTTACAAAAGTAGAGGAGCAATAACATAAATCGATTACTTCCTATGTGAAAGATCCATGTTCAAGTACCTACACAGTAAACAAAGTAGTAAACACAGGCCTAGAGGTCGATAGAGCGGAATACAGAAATACGAAAAAGAGGGTTAAAAGAACAGTGGCAATGATGAGAGCCGAATCTCAAAATCGCTTTTACCAGATATTTGAAGAAGCTTCCACCGATAACGAAATATTCAGATTTAATACGGAAACAATATGACCAGGGATATCAAGCGGAAGAAATATATTAAGGTCCCTTCTGGAATACTTCTAACTTCAGAAGAGGATATTAATGAAAGATGGCGCGAATACTATCACGAACTCCTCAACGAAGAGTTCCCACGTGATACTCTCTCCCCACTGCCTATAGTTAAGGGACCCATCGAACCAATATGCCCAACGGAAACTAAACAAGCTATTTCCAAAATAAAAATTAATAAAGTAACGGGACCGGATGATACCTGTGGAAGTGTGGAAAAACGCTGAAAATGCTGGTGTGGGGTGCACCATGGTCACTTTTATATGCAGATGATAAAGTCCTCATTGCCGAGTCAGCTCAGGAAGTGCAGAAATATCTAGAGGAGAGGCTAGGCGCCTTGGAGAGGCATGGATTGAAGGTTAGTCGGCAGAAGACCGAGTACATGCTATGCAACTTCTCGAAACGAAAGCCGGATCTTAATATAGTCCCAAAAATCGACGGAGCTTCTCTTAAGGTCGTGGAATCATTTAAATATCTTGGCTCTACAGTCTCACCAAAGCTTTGCACCGAGAAAGACATCCAACACAGAATTACATCAGAAAGGCTGGAATGGAGAGCTCTCTAGAGCGTTCTGTTTTTTTTTTATGTTATACGGCTGACAAACATGCAAGCGGGCCACCTGATGGGGAGTCACTAATGCGTTGCCCGCCTCTGAAGAGACCTCTAATATACCTCTTGAACGATCCCATGTCATAGTCCAAAGGAAACACTGTGGCTGGGAGCTCATTCCACATCCGAATCGTACGAGCGAGAAACGTTCTTTCGAACCTTCCCCCCGAATGCCAAAAAAACGAAAGGGCTAAGAGTGCTGGCCAATGAAGAAAGTCGTCGAACGAATCTGCATACCGCGGAAATGAAGATGCTCCGATGGGCAGGTGGTGTTACTAAACTAGATAAAGTGAAAAACAATTACATTAGAATAACTTTCAAAGTTAAAGACATTAGGGATAAACTTAAGGAAAACCGATTGCGATGGTAAGGCCACGTAATGAGGCGAGTAGAAAGCCACATGACCTAAAATTAGCCAGCAAGACTAATATGGTCTAGTTTAGAAAATATGATCAAAAGGTTCTTAAACTGAACATTTTTATCAAAAAAGCGTTGATCCACTTACCTCGTTTTGTCATATACAGAAATATCAGTATCAAAACAATTGCAAATTGTACTTTCCGTAGTCAAAACAGTAGTAGAAGTCCACAGGTTCATGGATCTCTATTTGGATCTTAGACAGATCCAGATCTAAGGATCTAACCGTTAGATTGCAATATCTCGGTGCGACGCGATACGCAGCGCATAGTTAGTTCAGGAAAAATAATCAGTTTATTTGTAATTTTTGGTGTTTAATAGAATGAGATCAACCCCACGCTTATAAGATTTATATTTTGCAAGATAATGTTAAAAAGTTTGTTAAATAATAAAAATAAAAATTATTAATGAAAATAAACACCTCTATCTGCACTTTTATCTTAAGGGCTGGTTGCCCGTTAGTCTTTTATTTATTTGAACTGACTGATTTAAACTTCAACACGTTGCTCATAGAATAAGGGTCAATTATCGTATCTAGCGTTTTGGAATGCGGATCGATGCATATATAGACAAAGTTTTGTTGATGTACCAATATTTCCGCCAAACTATTCTTCTTTACCCTTATTTTACGTTACGTACCTATGTTTTGCCGCGCGATGCCTCGCATCATCATCATCATCGTCACACCCAGAACACGCCCACTGTTGGACGTACGCTTCTCCCCACGCCTATCCCACATAAATGACACGCAATGAACCCATTCAAGCTACAGCAACTCCGGCGCATCCTCTCAGTCAACCAAATCACAGGCGTACTAGGCGCGACAAAAGTTTATCGTTTTAAAAGTCTGCCTTTTAATCTTGGTGAGAGAGAAACTTGTACTCACCACGCCGACAGCCTCCATAGCAAACAGCGCTGTGCCAACAAATAGAGGTACTTCACCCAAGCCACGAAATTCATATTTGTCTTCGGTAAACTGTAAATCATTTTCGACCAAGTAGAAAAATACGAGAATTAATCCGAACAAAGTGGCAGTATTTGATACAGTGGATATGGGCGTTATAAGCTTCAAATTTTTGACCATGTTGACAACTATCATTGGAGGCAATAAATAACAAAGATGGATACGAATATCAATTACATGGCCGTAGTAATCCAGAATCTGTAACAAATAAACGATATAGAATAATTAAAATAATATTAACGAAATAACAACTGTTGTAAGGTAACGCTCAGCTCTGACCATCGGTCGCGCACTAAATCCAGCCTAAGGCTTAATTTTGTAGACAGCAGTTGGTAGAGGCTAGTGTCGACACGATCGGTAAAAGGCTGCCAGTGCGCTGGTCAGGTGGTAGTCGCCGTACATAAAAATCCAAAACATCACAAATTTTTTAAAAGCGCTTTCGATTTATCTTCAGCTTCAAGAAGTGCGGAACCTGGTGGAAGGCGCGTTTGGTCGTTAGATTACAAAATCGACCCTTCTGCGCCCTGTCTGCGTCTTACGTCTTTTCTGTGTGACCATTCGCTTATAGCCTCAGGGCGCGCGACTTCTTTCTTTTTAGAAAAGTCTGAATGCTTTTACAGCAGCATTTGAGGATCTCTGTATGGAAGACTATCGCCAGTGCTTTAAATCTTGATATAGTTAGCTGTTAGAATGATAAATCGCTCTATAGAGACCGATGAAGAGTATTTTGAAGAGTTTTAATGAAAATTTATATCTAACCTTAATATATATTTTTTATTTCAAAAGGATACGGTGAACTGTCGCTATAGTGATCCATCGATGCAACGTTTTCGATGCAACGACGATCGATGTAGTGATTGTCGATTTCCCTACATCGATCGTCGCCGTATATAAAATGCCGGAACACCAAATTTGGTTTTGTGTAATGAGCACACAGCCACAGTGTTTCCTTTGGACTCGTAATAAATCTAGTAATAAAGAGATTCCAGCATTTTCTTGAAAATACAATTTCTTACTGAAAGAGCTATATTCAGACCATAAGCCGGGATGGACAGAAATGACGAGAACAACACCCCTCCGGTCTGTTAAGGCCAATTAATATTTTGTACTGATCTCATAATAAACAATGAGGAAGTTTTCTAATGTTGATATTGTCATATTTAATGACATAGTGTTAAAATATATATCCAGCCAGCCAGTGAAAAAATGTCATAGTCCGTCAATAAATGACAGAGTTATTGAATATTTAAGTTAACATATTTTTTCACGAAATTATCAATCAATTTATTAATTACAATAATGCTTTCAGGATTTTGTTGCGACTGCCGTGGCGCTGCAGCCTCTGGCATGTTTGCCGACTTCGTACTACTGATTAATTGATTTATTTACATGGTCAAAATTATGATTTTATGAAATTGTTGACATTGATATTTTTAGTTAATTGACATAAGTATGGAATTTGACATTGTTATTATTTTTATATTTATGGTAATGAATTTAAAAACTACTTACTCACGTACCTAAAAAGATATGGAATTGTAAATTCTGAAATAAATGATTTATTTATTATTTATTTATTTATTATTGCTGCCACGATCTAGCTGTGACGTCACCAGGCCGGCAGCCTGGCCGCCGCTATGGCGCTACCCATACACTCGTAATCTTTGTGACTGTAGCTTTTGAACCGCAATAGCTACACACTTTAACTTTTTACAGAATATGTTAACCACAGATAATAATAATAATAAAAAAATTAAAATAACGGGGTGGTCTCCATACAAAAACATGATTTTAAGGCGTTTTCAGAGGTATTTAGTTTTTTTTCTATCGCATAAACGGTAAAACTTTCAAGAATCAAACTTTGGCAGAGCGGCACAGGTCAAATAGCAGCGTGCTTACGAGACCAAGGTTAAGCGATGCACGCAGTATCCGGAAACTAGATGGGTGACCGTTTCGTACTTAAAGGTTAGTCAGAATTCAGCACTGCAACGAGCTCGCCATTCGTTAGGTGCATCTCCTAGTACCGTTGGCGGACTGAGGTTGACCAAGGTCAACCTTTCAATCTACTACTCTAGTTATAGCTACGTCAGTTTCTCATCTTGGCGTTAATGTCCCGGTTATGCTGTCGCGCACGAGGGCCCGTGGTCCGCCTTGACTATGTTTCAGAATTTGGCAGATCAGGTAATTACAGTGGGGCGACTGCCATCCGACCTCCGTGCCCCTGCTACCAGTGCAAACTGACCAGATTGGATCATAGTTACACATTCAGTTGCCTGAATATGCAGGTTTCATCACGATGTCATCTTTCACCAGAGTCGTTGATGTACATGGCTGCATTGGGATTCGAACCCGGTACCTCTCGCTTACGACTCTGATACCGTGCCCATTCGGCCAACGACGCTCCGTCAGTTTCTTTTTGGTAAATTTAACCATCCTGGTTAACACTGGCACCTTGGGCCTTCGTCAAGGCTTAGGTCCCCAGCATTGACCGGGTTGGTTGTCCAGGGTTGACCTTGGTCAACTTCACTTCGGGTGATTGAGACTGGTTGAAGCGTATTGTAGACTAATGCCCGTTTTCACCAACCAGTCCTAAAGTATCCCCTTACTAAGGCATCCTTATCGTAAGGTATCCCCTAAACCGTTCCTTATCTTAAATTCATTTTCACCAGCTTATGGAGCACTTCTCTAGGTGACACTTACCTAAGTGACATAAATAGTGATTTCAAAAACCGTAATTATGCCGGTAAAAGTTTCTTGACATGATTTAACACACTATTTAATTAAAATATTAGAAAATAATATTAAAACACGCAACAACATAACTAAAATTAGTAATTCTGATATTAAAAATGTCGATTGTGTAAATTTACGGGGGGAAATGTATAACATGGCTGTATGAGAGTAGGACGTATTTGTAAAAAAAAAGGTTGATTTACATTTCTTTGTGGTGATAATCTTTTCACGCTGTTTGCTTTGTATATCTATTTTATTTGGTAACTCCTTACACTTACGAGTAATAATGGCAGAAAAAAGAAAGCGAGGTCAAAACTAAATAGAAATGGGGAGTACTTACTAGGTAGTTACCTGTTATCTGGATATTCTAAATATTGTTCTATTTTTTCAAGCAAAACCATGACACTTTGCTTAGATAACCTGAAGCGGTTAAATAGTCTATTTCCAAATATTTCGTAAAAAAATAAGGACTCTCACGGTATAAACGCCTCCGAGTAAACAAATGAGGCCTTTGTATTATTTTGACAGCCTCAATACTGCCAATAGCGTCCAAATAAAAAAAAATCTTCTATTTCGCACAATTAAATATAAACTTTTCTTTGAAAAACGGTCACATAAGTTTTAAGGGCCCGATATTTGGCCTCCTAAATTTAGAGGGTCACTTAAGACGTTAGGAAACCCTTAAACATTGGTGAAAACGAAATTAGTTTTATTTAAGTGGCTCTTAATATACGTTAAGTGTCACCTAAAATTTAGGGATTGTTGGTGAAATCGAGCATTAGACTCGTTAACCAGGATGATTGACCAGGGTTGACCTTGGTCAACCTCGCTTCGCTAACGGTATTATTAGAAGGCACACCTCGTTGCAGTGTACGAAACGGTCACCCATCCAGTTCCCGGACAATGCGAGCATTGCTTTCGTTGGTTATCGATCTCTTACCTTGGTTATCGATATCACAAGTACGCTTCTATTAGACCAGTACCGCTCTCCCAAAGATTGATGCGTGGTGTTGTATCATTTATGCGACAGGGAACAACTAAATACCTCTGAAAACGCCATTTCATGTGTGAAGACCCCCTTATTTTAATTTTTTTTATTATTATTATTATGTGTTCTTTCAGCAGACATAGTAACTCATACTCTGTCAAAAGTTCAAGTGTCTAGCAATTGCGGTTCCAAAGATACAGTCACAAACAGTAAGAGTGTATGGGTAGCGCCATAGTGGCGGCCGAATTGCCGGCATGGTGAAGTCACGACTGTTGTTGTGTGAGTTGACACAATTTCGCGGTCCTAATGAAATTATTCTTGAAATTGCAACTTTAAAGTCTCATAATTTTTTTGTTATATGAGATATTTAAAAATACATTTCACCGTTTTGTTTCATTTTACTCATATTATTATATCCAGTTGAAAAAAACAATCCCTCAAAATCACCTTCTCTCAAAATCACAGATTTTTTAAAAGTCTTTGTTTTAGAATGTTGGAATAAATAATAAAATTAAATAATCATCTTGGCGTTAATGTCACGGTTGTGCTCTCGCGCACGAGGGCCTGGGTCTGGCCTGGGCCTGGGCCTGACCATGATCCAGGATTTGGCAGGTCAGTTAAGGTCAGTGGAGCGACTGCCATCTGACCTCCGTGACCCTGCTACAAGGGGAACCTGACCTGGATCATGGTTACACATCCAGTCGCCTGAATGTGCAGGTTTCATCACGATGTTTCCCCTCACCGTAAGAGCATCGGTTAGTATTCAACTAATGTACATAACTCAGAAAACAGTCATTGATACATGGCCGGAGCGGCATTCGAACCCGGGACCTCTGGCTTACGAGTCAGATACTCTAACCGCTCGGCCACGGACGCTGAATCTATATTTATATATCTTATAATTAAATAACGAAAATTATATTCTCTATATTAATAAACAAAATCTACAAAAATAAGCTGCAGTTATTATTTCGCTAATTTTATTTTTGTCACTTACCTCTTACCACACCTTACACTTCCACTAACCACCCAGTAGAATGGATCGCAACATAATAAAGCAGTAATGTGTTACTCACCTGTTTGACATTCGCTGCAACGAACACGAAGTAAACACAGCAAAGTCCCAGTTGCCAAATGATAAGCACGCAGTCTGTGAAATACGCGAGTGGGTACCCGAGGCAATGGCAGCATTTGGGGCCTTCCTGCAGAGACAGCCGCATTGACTTCTGGTACGACAAATATCCTCGCTTGTACCTCTTACATAAAAGATACTGCACATAAATCTGAAAATGAATTCACAAACGCTTAAAATGGATCCAACGCAATCAACCCTATAATAGTCTCGTGCTGACCGATGCAGCGCCTTGCGAGAAAAGCGCGCACCGCTTCCAAAACAGTCAAGGTAAGGGAGGGCGCTCGAGGCTGCTCGGTCAGTAACTACGTGTCTGCTACCTTAGTTATCACGATTGTCTGTACTCACTAACATATGCAAGCAGTAAACAGCAAAAACTGCAAGTGCGCCGAGGCCTACTGGGCCCCAGATAACGCCCAGACGTCCTATAGCCTCTGGCATAGCCAATATACCGGCGCCTATACTGCCCTTTAGTAAGTGCATCATGGAATCGGTGTATCTGTACATCATAAAAAGTATTAAATATCATCTTGCACTAGCTATGCCCGCGACTTCGCTCGCGTGGACTACAGAATGTTTGGGAAGTCTCATATTAAGTAACACTGTGGTCTACGGCGAAGTATCAAATAATAATACAGTCAAACATAGAACCTCCTCCTGCTTTTGTTTTTTATGACGATTAAAAAGGAGCTTATTACTTTTGATACTAAAAATGCCAGGTTGTATTTTTAAAAAGACAAAAAGGCAGTTAGAGAATGCCGTTGCGGTTCGCACAATAAATGTTGAAGAAAAGTGGTTTGTGCGAGTAGTTTTTGTAATTTTGATAGTAAAACTTAATTCAATTCAATTCAATTCATTTATTTATTCGTGGTACACAGGTTATGCAGTTGTTACAATTTTAGTAGATGGGTCCTCTGTGACCTGCCATCGGCATACAAATTTGGAGTTTGTAATTACAATTTAGAATTTATATAATTTCGTATACATTTAACAATATAAAATTAGTCTTAAATAATCATTATAAAATATCACTGTTCAATGTCATTATTAATTAAAATGTCAATAGAAGATAGTGTCAAAATTAATTTGAATGTCAATAAAAATATAATGTCAAAGTAATTTAAAATTATAAACCTCAAATAACTAACAATATTCAAAATGACAACAATGTCAAAAAATAAAATTTATTATTAATATGTATAAATTTATATAATAACATGTCAAAATAATTAAATAATAGTATAAAATGTCATAACATATCCAAAGTCACATTCTTACTGTTTATTTATACTCCTTGCACGCCAAAATAATCTCGTCAATTGTGTAAAACACCCCTTCAACAAGAAAACTGTACAGTTGTTTTTTAAACTTGTTAAGATTTTCTGCTTGGCGTATAGGTTTTGGGATCGCGTTGCACAATTTAGAGGCCATCGCAAAAACACTCTTATGAAATAAAGCGGTCTTGCATGGATGGACATGGAGCTGGTCTCAACGTCGTGCGCTCTCAACATGCGGGAAAAGATCCAGATTTGTTCGCACAAATATTACAATTTCGTAGACATAGAGGGATGGCATCGTTAATAATTTTAACCCTTTAAAAAATGGTCTACAACTATCCGTACGTTTCAGGTTACAGATGGCTCTTAAGCATCTTTTTTGCGCCCTGAATACAGCTTCCTTCCCTGTTGCGTTGCCCCAGAAAATAATCCCATACCGCAGCACTGAAACTACAAGACCGTGATAGGCTAGTAGCACAGTATTTCGATTTACTACCCTATTTAGTTTGTAAATTGCGTACGAGGATTGATTTATTTTATTACAAACATAATCGATGTGGGTATTCCAACTCATATTCCGATCCAGGTGTAGGCCTAAAAATTTTGTGACATTCGTATTATCAATTATTTGACCGTTATGAGTAATGTTTGTTTGTTGAGTGTCCTTGTATCGTTGCTTAAAATTAATAATTTTAGTTTTATTGAGATTGATTTGTAGGTTGTTATTTTCCAACCAGTCAATTATTTTAGTCAAAATATTATACTTAATAGACTTAATAAATTTAATAGTGTCATTTCGCTGAGGTGGTGGAACGAAGATGGGGTTATTAGATTGTGTAGCCTCCGAAATGTATCCGATGTAAACAGATAGTTTAGACAAAGACAGACTGATTGCGAAGATGTTAAAGGTTATGAATTTATAACCATCTCGAATTTTATCTCAGCAAGGCAAATTTTACCCTTTTGAACCTCTTGCATCGTTGCCTGTCAGTTGATCCATAGCCTTCAGCTGGTTTTACTGTGGTATACATATCAAAATATCGTCCTGTTATCGTGAAAGAAGTCTCGCGGGAGACTATTAAGACTTGATTGATGAATGAAGAAAGATTGATGTTGGATTTTCTCGGAAATCAGAAAGTATACAAAAAGTATATAAAAATATTATTAGCTTTCTATTTCGGAGAGAAACACCGACATAGCTCTAAGGATTGTCAGGCTAAAGTGACAGTGGTCAGGGCACATAGCTCGAAAAACATATGGCCGATCAGGCATTACAGTTCTCATGTAGCGACCACGTACCGGAAAACGCAGTGTGGGTAGGCCTCCCAAAAGGTGGGCCGATGACCTGGTAAATATAGCAGGTACGTACAGGAGGCCTATGCCCAGCAGTGGGCAGTCTCTCGGCTGATATGATGAGGCTTTCAATATTCATATGTAAAATCAGCCAAATAGTAATAGCATCAGAATTGAAACTAATGAAACTTTAAAATTGCTCTCATGAAAAATCTTTGTTTTTCCTACTAATGAAATGCAATTTCTGAATTACATCATCATCATCGATCATGATCATCATGATGATCATGAGGTCATCGATGACCTTGAAATATTTAATCTTTAAAGTACCTTCTTTCCAACAAATAATAATGAATTGGACTACGCTTTAATGAATTAAAAGCATTTTTAAGTACATTTTGACTTCAATCCCCTTTACCAAGGGAAACATGATGAATTTCGGAATCAAAAGTATCCAATGTCTTACCTCGTAGTATTAGCAAAAATCATATTAATAGTGACAAATCGATGTATATACCTCAATAGCATATTAAAATTTTTTTATTATTATTATATTAGTTTGAATCACCCACTGCTGAGCAAAGGCCTTCCCCGATTCATCCACTCTTCGCGATCAAATGCCAATGTATGCCAGTCACTTTCGAACGCCCGCAGCTCATCTGTCCACCTTTATTGGGTCTTCAAACTGAGAATTAGGTATCCAAACTGTCCCGTCCCCCCCCCCAAATGTTCAATTTCATTGCTCAGATTGTTAAATGTTCAGATCGTTCAATACGCAGAACCCTGTATTATATACATAAGAACTACCCAGGTATTTGAATGTACATTTTATAGAGCTATTTCGTAACGCCATGATAGTCACTAGCCTAACGAGCTATATTATGGCAATAAATCATGGGTTGGTTACTTACATTAATACTAATGTATTTGAAAATGTACAACCAATCAGCACTCACGTTGTTGGTTTGTCGATGACTCTGTGATGGTGAGGGTCAAATTTGTCATGTTCGCGTTCTGAAAAAAATGCAAACCTGTAGCAATCAGTTTGAGGATCTAGGACGTTGAGTATGAAAAGGTAACCAACAAATAAGAATATTTAAAATATTTGTATGTATTATAGGTATGTGTTCCGTCTTGAAGGTGCCAATTAAACCTTACGTTTCCGAGCTGCGGTCTGTTCTTCTGTAGAAAAGATGCCCGCCAAAAACTTGATAATAAACATGTTACTGTATTGTTTCCTTTCAGTAACATTAGATAAATTAAAATTCACTACAAATATAAAACAACTGGTTTATGTCATTTACAAAAAAAAATCTTTCACGTCATCACTCAGGCACACATAGATTAGAATATAGAATGAACCACAGACCACAAATTTTTCTTTATTGGTAAAATAGGCTTGCATTGGATCGTATCTCACCCGAAACAAAGCGAGGACAACGGGCACCCCGTGTTACTCGTATATTACTGAGATACATTACCGTCACAAGGAAAAATATACTAAGAAACATTCGTTCTTCGTACATTACCAGATACCATTGTCAGTTATGTCATCACCATTATTATTATCATCCCGGTTGTGTCCCTGCGTGGCACGCGGGGGCCCAGAGTCCGCCTTCCTGCTACTCCTAGCCCACCTCGCTCTGTCTCTGGCATCCTTGGTACCACCAAGTTTATTGACTACGTCATTCTTGACTACGTCAAGCCTTCGCTTCTTGGGCCGGCCTCTCCTTCCCGTGCCCGGCGGGGCGGCATGGCCAGACACTTGTTCCCCATGTAACTTGCCGGTCTACACAAGACGTGGCCATACCATCGAAGGCGGCATTCTTATAGCTCATCTACGATGTCACGGACGCCGAGGCTACCCAAGGTGCAAGGTGTGCGTTTTGAACGCGATCCTCTCGTGAAACTCCACACGTCCACCACAGCATCTTCATTTCCGTGACGCGCAGCTCCTGCTTGTGTCGCTCTAGTATGGGCCAAGTCTCGCTCCTGTATAGGAAGCAGGTCCAATTATGGTCTTATTGAAGTGTCCCTTCAGTTTTATTGGCTTTTTGGGGCCACAAATAACACCTGTTACCTCCCGCGGATATTCGGGCCTTGACATCGCTATCGATGTCCCCACTTGAGCTAAGTATAGATCCCAAGTATATTTAGTATGAATTTTAATTACGGGTACGAGCTTAGTATGTATAATAAGTATGTATTTATAAAAGTATTTAAGTAGTTTATCAGTTTTCTGGCACCCATAACGCAAGCTTTGTTAACTTTGGGGCTAGATAGCGCTGTGTGAATTTGTCCAAGCATATTTATGTCTTATTTTTTTATTTTTAAGTCTATACCGACAATAAAGAGCACACGCCGAGAGCGTTGGGAGCGTCGGTGGCCTAGAGATACCTGGTTCGAATCTCACTGTAGCGATATACCAATGACTCTTTTATGAGTTATGTACATTTGTTGAACACTAACCGATGCCCTTGCTATGAGAGAAAATATCGTAATGAAACCTGCACATTCAAGCGACTGAATGTACAACCATATTCGCAATTTGGTCATGTTCCCCTGGTAGCTGGGTCACGTAGGTCAAATGGCAGTCTCTCCATTGTAATTACTTGACATTGGTCAAGGCGAACCCCGGGCCCTCGTTTGCGAGAGCTCGAGGGCTCGGGATATTCACGCCAAGATGATGAATTTCAATAAAGGGCACACGCCATACGTCGTAGCTGTACATTCAAAGTTCATCCATTAACTTTTAATATATGCAATCTTTAAAGTATTTGACATTACAGCAGCAGCATTACCTAGAAACCTTTGATTCTACAAGATACTACGTCTAATTAAACTCGTGTTAGCTGCGTTCTCCGTGCACAGGGCGCCAACAGTCAACGACCCTATATAAGGACCAGCGGGACCAATGAATCGGCCTATTTTGCCTGCGGCGGCGCGCGCTCGTTAACTTTCATTCTCCGTGCTAATTTCTGTTTCACGTAGTAATTAATTATCCACATGTTAGTTTAGTTTTGAATTTAAATAATATATCTAAAATTGTTTATTTGTCGGTAGTTCTTTATTTTAATAAAATTCAATCTCTACTTCTAAAATTTTGTGCATCGAGCTATTTCGAGTAAACACCCGCAAGTTCCTCCACACACATACACGTACACATACATACATTCAGTTAAATATTGTTTTTTTACTATGTTTTTTGTTTTGTTTTGTTTTTAACCTAGTATTTTTAAATCAAGGTTACTCGACCACTGTTCGCGTTAGGACACTAGCCCTTAAGTCACAAGTGTTTTGCTTAGTGTAAGGGTTAGGGCCTCATTGTATAGAGCAAACCTTATTGAATAAAGAACATTATTTATTTATTTATTTATTTTAAAATCAGTAGTGGAATTCGAAAGCCATCAGCCGCCGAGTGTCATTTCTGGTCACACGATATGTCAAGTAGAAAACGTGCACCACCGCGAGAGCTCGCGCCATCGCCCAGGACTTATCCCAATCTAGGTTCCTTAGCGGCGACCACGGACGCCATCCTCAACTGGCTGGCGACGTTGGAGCAACGTGGTGGGGCGTCCCCCGCCAGCATCGGCTCACACCCTGCGATAGCTGCCGCCGGTGACGCAAGCGGCGTCAGTCAGCAGCGACGTGAAGGAGCGCCTCAAATCCATGAATCCGGTGAGGTCTAACCAATATTATTCTGTCTGACTGATTTTGATCCCAATATTCACGACGTTGCCTGGTATGACGAAGTGGATCGTGAACGTTCGCATAACCGGTGGGGTGCTTAGCCCGTGTTGGATTATTACTGAGGGGTGACGCACGGTCCTGGTTGCGCGAATGGTCTAGTGACGATCGTACTTGGTCAAATTTTAAAATTACCGCATCGCATTGATGTCGCGTACATTCTTTTTGATGTAATGTGTACTGAATCCGATAAGTACTCCACATATGCAGACTACGCATGTAAATCATTGTTACGGCTACGTATCGTTAAAGGGCTAAGCGATGAACTGTTGTGTGCCATAATTGTGCGTGGTATAAAAGATCTCAAATTCGGGCAGCAACGACTAACGCCAAATTAACGCCCGACACAATTGTGTTTTTATCAATTTATATGCAACCAAGTAATTCAAATGCAAGTGTACGTAAAAAATAAATAATTCCCAAACGCGCGATGTCCGAACGAACGTAAATTTCTGTCGGGAAACGAAGAATGAGTCTACTAATCGCGACGTAGTCACCGCGGAGTTATGTGGCGTTCCTTTTAGCTAATTTCGAATAATCTTGTCAAATATTTCTCGTATCGCGTGGACCCGAGTGTACAGATTTTACGCGGCTTAGGAGGATTAGAAGTACGTTTGGAGTCCTTCGTTACATTACCGGTAGAATTTATGACGTAACACTAGAAGTCGATTTTTATGTAGTACCCCGTGGTTACCTCAGTACCCCGGTTCTCATTGGTACAGACGTTTTAAATAGACGAGGTATCGCGTACATACGCTCTCGCGACTGTCGGCGCATTATTAAAGATACATCGGTGGTAAATCATGTGACTTGTAGTAAACCGACTGTGCAACTCGACTCAATAAATACACCGCTACGCGGCATGGAAAAGGTGCAACGGGCTTCCGTGTTGAACAAGTACTCCGAGAACTTACTTAGCGGCACTGCAACGACGACTGTCAAAACAGGGGAGACACACATTCGGCTAACTAGTGATGAGCCTGTTAATTCCCGACCATACAAATTGTCGCACGACGAAAAACTGCGCGTTCGCTACATCGTCCGTGATTTGAAAGAAAGGGGCATAATACGCGTATCGGAGTCCTCGTTTGCAAGCCCTATTCTTTTAGTAAAAAAGAAAGACGGGTCGGACAATAGTAGACTATCGCACCGTAAATACCGTCTCCTTCCTTTAATTGAGGACCACATACACAGGCTCGGGAACTGTAACTACTTTACGGCGTTAGGCATGGTGACAGGTTTTCATCAAATCAAAATGAACGAGGATTCTGTGCATAAGACTGCGTTCGTTACGCCCGAGGGGCATTTTGAGTACCTCAGCCCGCTGGACTCGCGAATGCACCGGTTGGAGGTATATCAAGGCATAATTACCGACACGCTGAGGCCGTTCATTGATGCAGGCCAAGTCTTCGTTTCTATTGATGACGTGTTATTGCTTAGCAACTCTGTTGAGAGTTGCCTATCTTTGCTCGATTCTATTCTGAAGATCTGAAGCCTTCTGAAGTTTTGAAGATCTGAAGTTTTCAATTAACTTGCGCATGTGCTTTTTTCTCACAAACGAGGTGAGTATCTTGGGAGAACGATAAGCAAGGGTCGGGTCCGGCCGAACGCACTAAAGATAAACGCACTTGCCATGTCTCAAATACCTAAAACAGTAAAACAAGTGACAGTTTCTCGGCCTGGGGATGCAGTCTCGACATACATAGCGATCGCAAACTCATCGATTTCGGTCGTTATTTCATAACGATTAGATTTATAGATAATATACTCTTTATTGCACACAAAATTACAAAAAAGACAATTTAACAGGTCTCAAATATTGTGGGCAAAGGCGGCCTTATCACTACAAGCGATCTCTCCCAGGCAACCCTTGTCTAGAAAGAGAAAAAGATAAACATGAGTCAGACAAGCA
Organism: Blastobasis lacticolella; assembly: GCA_905147135.1. NCBI lineage: Eukaryota > Metazoa > Arthropoda > Insecta > Lepidoptera > Blastobasidae > Blastobasis > Blastobasis lacticolella. The sequence goes on along the minus strand of LR990039.1, from coordinate 7,759,986 downwards.
ACAAAAATAGCATAAATCATCTAGGTAAACTACTATATTATAAACTAATAATTTTACACTTACATACATTAGTATATACTGTAGGCTACAATATATATAGATAATATACGTACATATTAATATGATAAATTGGTCGGCAGAGGACAATGTCAACTAATTGCAAACGGAGAGAAGAGGGGCATGCAACTTGGTTTTAAAAGCTGCAAGTGAATAGATTTTATCAATATTGTCAATATAACGATTCTACGTTAGATATAGCGAACAAATTTGACAGCCCGCAAAGTTAACGATAAATTGTTAGCAAACACGTCACGGTGTACGACTTTGACGTTGCCAAAATGTCAATTGACAAGTAAACAAAGTTTTGTAAATATATAATTTTCAATTTCCTTAGATTAGTAATATTACAGGAATTTTCATACAATAGGTAATGTTACAAAACAATTATATTGATAAAAATAGCCCCTGACATGACATAACGACAAAAACAAAAAAGTGGTATTGGGTGGCCCATGTAAGACCCGCAGCGGCATTGGAAGACCCTCGTAAGGCCCGCTGTGGTATTGGGTGGCCCATGTAAGACCCGCCGCGGCGTTGGAAGACCCTCGTAAGGCCCGCTGTGGTATTGGGTGGCCAATGTAAGTCCCGTCGCGGCGTTGGAAGACCCTTGTAAGGCCCGCTGTGACATTGGGTGGCCCATGTAAGACCCGCCGCGGCGTTGGAAGACCCTCGTAAGGCCCGCTGTGGTATTGGGTGGCCCATGTAAGACCCGCAGCGGCATTAGAAGACCCTCGTAAGGCCCGCTGTGGTATTGGGTGGCCCATGTAAGACCCGCCGCGGCGTTGGAAGACCCTCGTAAGGCCCGCTGTGGTATTAGGTGGCCCATGTAAGACCCGCAGCGGCATTGGAAGACCCTCGTAAGGCCCGCTGTGGTATTGGGTGGCCCATATAAGACCCGCCGCGGCGTTGGAAGACCCTCGTAAGGCCCGCTGTGGTATTGGGTGGCCCATGTAAGACCCGCAGCGGCATTAGAAGACCCTCGTAAGGCCCGCTGTGGTATTGGGTGGCCCATGTAAGACCCGCAGCGGCATTGCAAGACCCTCGTAAGGCCCGCTGTGGTATTGGGTGGCCCATATAAGACCCGCCGCGGCGTTGGAAGACCCTCGTAAGGCCCGCTGTGGTATTGGGTGGCCCATGTAAGACCCGCAGCGGCATTAGAAGACCCTCGTAAGGCCCGCTGTGGTATTGGGTGGCCCATGTAAGACCCGCAGCGGCATTGGAAGACCCTCGTAAGGCCCGCTGTGGCATTGGATGGCCCACGTAAGACCCGCCGCGGCATTGGAAGACCCTCGTAAGGCCCGCTGTGGTATTGGGTGGCCAATGTAAGTCCCGTCGCGGCGTTGGAAGACCCTTGTAAGGCCCGCTGTGACATTGGGTGGCCCATGTAAGACCCGACGCGGCGTTGGAAGACCCACGGTAAGGCCCGCTGTGGCTGTGGGTGACTTATGATCTCGTTTAAGGCTAGATTCGTGAAGTCATTATTCTCCTAGTACACAAATAAGTAACTACCGGATGACACATAGCGTAGCGCATGGAAAAATCTGACCTGTAACGATGGGTAATGTCTGTCGCAATATGAGGAGGAAGTTTCGGACATGTGGTAAAAAGAAATATCGACATCGATTAGGAACCTTCTTACCATGAGCTCTCAGGACCTAAACAGAATTGCCTTGCTTATTCGTACCATTAACAACATTTAGCGGGCTTATCAGAAAAACAATTCTGTTATTTTGTATGAAGAATCGTACCATGACCATGAATTTGACAACAGCGATACGAATATTGCGCGGTTGTAATGTCATATAAAGCAATCATTAAAAAGTTGCTTTTCTCTAAGCTGTTTCAACATTTAGTATATACGAAAAGTAGTTCCGCTGATAACCACGGGATCAAAGAGTAACACTACGTTTACGTTTACACGTTTTATCTATACTCTATACATATTTATATATACAGTAATGATATTGTTTGTTTGTAAAGGATATACTCAAAAAGTACAAGCGATTTAAAAAATAATTTCACCCATGGCTACCTTAACCCTTTAACCGCCAAGGTCGGATATATCCGACAAAAATTTACGACCAAATACCACTACTCGGTTAATCTGCCTTTTTGTTTGATAGCACTGTATTATATTAAAATTATGTTCATAATTTGGTAAATAGTTGATGAAGTAATCATATACAATTGCTTACACTTTAGTTTCTTAATTAGAAGACTTAAAAATAATGTCTAAAGTTGAATAAATTACTGATAGTATTATTCGAAAAGTGTATTGGTGTCCAGCGCCAGTGACGGAAAAATCCGACAATAAGGATGGGACATAAGCAATGATTTACTGGTAGAAAAATCCACATAAATTAAATTATTTCTGTTTATACTTACTAATTTATTATAAAACAAATAAAGCAAATGTTACTCTATAGTAAACACATTTATTTCTATAAATAAATGTATTTATTTTGTTTTATTTATCACTACATAGTATAAAACAAAGTCGCTTTCTCTGTCCCTATGTCCCTTTGTATGCTTAAATCTTTGAAACTACACAACGGATTTTGATGCGGTTTTTTTTAATAGATAGAGTGATTCAAGAGGAAGGTTTATAAGCAAGAAAAATGGGTAGAGGGTGGGTAGGTGTACGTGAACGAAGTCGCGCCGGGTCCACTAGTAATAAATAAAGCTTAAAAATGTCAGTGACTGAATCGACAATTCCCATCCCTAGTCTGCATGTTTAGAAACTAATGTTGCTAGTACACCCAGCGCCACGGACGGAAAAAGACGACCGCTTCTGACGTCATAAACGAGTGCCGCCTTCTGGATTTTTCCATTGGTGTTGTGCTTATGCGTGTTATTATTATGTTCGTGTTATCGATTAATGTGATTAAACATGATTACAGCTGAAGAATTAATACGTATTCTGGAAGGTGATCTGTAGTTAAATATCATTAGAATCTGTCAAGGTTCGATTCGGTAAACTGATATTAATATTGTTGAAATAAGTATAATCATGTTTGTTAAAAAACTGACCAATGTTGTTTGTTAACTATTGCATTTAGATAAAGAATACTCTATAGGACTGCATTGAAAAATAAGAATAACAAAATTCTTTTCATGACCAATTTTATTGTGCGGAAATCAATAAATCTTTCAATATCTGTAAACGCTTTTTGTTTCATTGTGTTACCAAAATACCTGCTAATATTAGAAATAAAATTACAATGTAACGTTTTCTATCTACTGTCTGTTACGATATTTAGATGAAATTGTAAGCGTTTGAAGGGGAATTACCCATATCGATATACTATTGAACATCACTATTTGTTGTAGGTATTTATTTTTCGTTTTACTGTGCGTGGCGCTGAGGGCACGCCAACTGATTCTAAGCGTGGCGGTTAAAGGGTTAAGTTTTCGTATTACAGTTAATGAAACTCGTGTTCTATAATAAATAGAACGAATGCGTATTCAGGGATCATTCTGAATTAAAATTTCCGTTGTCCCCCATTCATCACCACCGCCCATAACAGTCCACTGCAAGACTTAGGGCCTCTCCCACGAAAGGGCAGGTTCCGGTAAGTAATTCCAGGGTGAAAGAGGTGTGTCAAGATCGTACTTAGTGGTACTCGATAGTCTCTACCTACCCCTATGGGATACGGGCGTGAGTGTGTATGTATATCATCATCACAGCCCATAACAATCCACTGCAGGACTTAAGGCCTCTCCCACGAAAGGGAGGGTTATTGCCATAATCTCCACGCTTGGCAGGCGGGTTGGAGATCGCAGTGTTGTAAATATAACAATGGAAAACGCTGCTGCCCATTTTCCAGCCTACGGAGACTCTAAGATATTTTGCCTCGAAAACATTAGTCGCCTTGTACGACACCCACGAGTGCAAGAGGTTGGTGCTAATCTACTCTGCCGGACACCACACGGCCAACGTATACGGTGTATGTATATATCTACTACTAAATTGTGTTTATCAGATAAAATCTAGATGTTCAAACTGCACCGTGCTCTTGTCAAAGGAACTTTCTCTAGACTGTAACGGAACTGTTGACTGTAAAACATTTAGTTTTATTGTTTATTTCGTTGTTTCTAAATCACGTATCCGTAAGACTGTACTGACTGCGACAAACAATCTTTGATGATCGCCAATGCGATTTAACATAACTGCGATGTCATTTTACAACGATGTATTTAAAGTTCGACTTTACAAGACCGCGACGCACGTTACTGCGAAAAGTCGCTTGTTCGACTCAACAAAGGTTTGTGTTTTCACTAAACAGCGAAAACACAAACCCCGACGAATGTTACTGCGAAACGTTGCTGCTTCGAAACCAATAAACGTCAATGTACTTTACAGCGTCATCTCTAAACAGCGAAAACACAAACTCCGACGTACGTTGCTGCTTCGAAACCAATAAGCGTCGGTGTACTTTACAGCGACATTTCTAAACTGCGAGTCCTTTAAATTGCGACGCATTGTACTGCGAAAGATAATCACTTCGATATTCCTACATTTCGATACATCCTTACATGCTTTCCTCGCACCAATTACCTGATCGCTTGACGGACCCCGGGCCCTCGTTGTCGAGAGCACAACCGGGACATTAACGTCGAGATGATATTCTTTATATATCTAATTCTTCTTGCTATAATCGGTATAGATAGCGTCTGTTTGGCAGCTCTTGTCCATATTATCATTGATGATAATATGATAAATTCCGTAAACAGCACAAGATTAGAAACCGCGGACCTACCTCTCACAAAGCCATGTCATGCTTGTTAACAATAACTATAATATTTTTTGTTTTACTTTTATGTTAGGTATTATGAACTTGCTTTTTTACTCTCGGCTGCATATACAGGGTGTAAAAAGACCACTAGCATTAATTAAAACCTCATATTCTACCCATGAAACTGAACAACTTTCCCCAAGAAACATACCATATTTTATTTGTTTGTTAAACACGTTTATTCATTACAATAAATGTGTTAAATAAATATAGAAATAAAAAAACAATAACAGAAAAGGAATCTAGTTTCCATTGCGCTGTACAGTAAAACAGTTACACAACCATGGTGGGCACACACATTATCTAAAGATGAATTACTGCTTCACTTGCTATAACAGCAAGAGCAATGACAAGGAGCACCGTATCGAGGGACAAGGAGTTTGTTTGAAACCGTGTAATAATAAAAACAAAATTCAAAATAAATAAATAATTTATTTTAAACAATCATAATTAAAGGTACATTAACAATTCAATCTTTACAGGCTATATCTCGATCACAGATCATTTCACCGAACAATGTTTGAATATCATTTGCAGCGCATAATAATACACACGGTACGGATATGTAGTGTACCGAAAGCTATTCACTGCGGTCCTACAAATTGCTTTCGCGAAATTTTTATGGAGCGATGTCTGTTTTTTTTTCCACAGTATTTTTTCCTACACTCGAATTTTAAAGCTTGGCGTAAGCTATCCGCTAGAAACCTTTCGGTGATGATGCTCATTGTAGGGAAAACTGTTGTTTGCAATAATAATTTGGATACATATTATGCTGTATTCATTGCGGTTTTTCGCGCTTAATATCAGAATAGAATAGCCAACCGCTGGATAAGAAGAACCATAAATTCGAATTTAACGAGGTACGTACTAGAGCTATTTTCAATGAGCTAAACCTTCAACCTTTTAGGGTCTCCGATGTTTCTTGATGAAGTGCCAGAAGCAATCTTATCTCGAAAACGCCTTCTTTTGCTCAAGACCGTATCAAACGGCCCACGCAGCGCTTGTGTTATTGCGTATGTGCTTCGCCCTTCCGAAGTTAACATATTTGTTGCGGACTACGCCTACTTGGATTTGTCAAGATGAAGTCTCATCATTTGATGAGGCTTTGAAATCGACGACGGAGTCGATACTAAACGTTGATTTTAGTGGGCTTCAGTGGAAGCAAACGGCTCTCCTAGTACGGTATGGGGGTATTGGTGTGCGTTGCGCACGGGACGTAGGTTTGGCTTGGGGTGGCTGGACTCGTCGCTACAATACGTGAGGCAGACGGTGACGAGATGAGCATCCTCTTTGTGTCTGGGGCCATAACAGCTTGGTCGGCGCTCAACACTGGTGCGAAGAAACCATTATTAACATACGTCCAGCGTGGTTGGGATGATGTTTCGGCCAAGCACAGGGAACAGTTGTTAGAGGTTGCCTCGGAAGCTGATCTGGCTAGACTCCGGGATGTGTCGCAACCAGAATCGGGAGCATGGTTGCACGCCCTGCCGTCAGCTCATCTGGGTACTTTGCTAGACGACAGCTCACTGCGTGTGGCGGTGGCTCTTCGGATGGGCAAGGTGTGTGAACCCCATACATGCATCTGCGGCTCCACGGTGGAGGCTGATGGCCACCACACTTTGAGCTGTCGTCGTTGCACGGGGAGGTTTCCGCAGCAACATGCTCTCAACGATATAGGTTGGAGAGCCCTAGTGACAGCTGATGTCCCTTGCCTGCTTGAGCCGCCGGGCCTTAATAGATCCGAGGGCAGAAGACCGGGCGGTATGACTTTAGTGCCGTGGAAAAAAGGTAAGTGCCTCTATGGGACGCTCCTTGCGTCAGCACTGTTGCCCCGAGTCACCTGAGTCATACCGTCCTCGCTCCAGCGGCTGCTGCGGAGAACGCTGCGCGTACAAAACTCCATAAATATGCGGCTTTGAATGATATTTGTAAATATTTTTTTTAGTTTAGCTTTAAGTTAGATGAGTCTGTATATTTTGTAATTAATTTATTATTTATCCCACAGACATACAGGTCTGCTCACGCAACGTTATTGGCTAAATGGAATTTAACAACGACACTATTGAACACTGTCTCTTAAGATACAGGATTTATTCCTAGTTTAGGAGGTAGGGTTATAAATTCTTACCTTACTACTGTCACTTTGTAATTACCTACTTATGTTATCAAAATGATATAATTTGTGTCAATAAAATCAGTGTATTTTTATGACCTGAAGAAGGAAGCCAGTACTAAAGATTTATGATTAGAGAGCAAAGAGCCTGAGCTTCACACTGATGTGTCTTGTGTGTCGTTCTCATCAATATTGATGCAAAGAGGCGATGATGGTGACTTCATCTAGTAGACATTCAGAGAAGCTTAGATGTCGTGTCCAAGTATACAAGCTACGAGCTCGAAGCTCTAGCTGTAGTTAAAGCTGTTAAAACGTAAGACACTATCTCTTCGGAAGATCATTTAATATTGTCACCGATTGCAAGGCATTGAATTGTAGACTTTGCCATGCCTACTAAGGTTGCAAGATGGATACTACTGCTCTAACATTATGATGAGATGGTACCACAATTAAAGGACAAACGGATGCATTGAGTCGAAACCCCTTTGTAGCTGTTACAACTTCAAATTTACATGATAGCATGATGCTTGTCGTAACAAGCTCAGGAAACCAATGTTGGTCTAAGCGCGATTATGCAGTTGTTAAGAGAAGAAAAACCATATAAGGACTATATTGAAAAGCGGGGAACTCCAGAACAAAGGACTTTGGAGAACTTTGGAGCTTATTAGCATACGCCATTGAAAACCTACACAAGTGGAATATAACATCAAAATAGGGTCAGGGTCAGATAAGTTTGTGGAACTGTAAACCAATCTATGCGTATGCTATCTTTATTAGATTGGTCTAATAACGATAAAACACAACATCATCATATATTTAGGAGAACCCTAGGTACCTTCTATAACTGTACGCTTATATAATTTCTTTTTAATTATATATCTCATATCATTAAAATTATTGAAAGAAAAATCCATAACATTTGTTAAGTAATTAGTATGAGTAAAAAGTAACTAACATACCGCTATTAAAACTACTGAAGAAAAGACACTGAAGCCATCTACACGCTCATTACTGTCGCACTTTTTATCTTGTCTTTTTCTATTGAAATGCATTATAGTTTAATACTCACGAGTAAGTATTCTAGGTAGCGCAAAAACAGTAAGTTCGTACTCGTAAAGAATAGCGGTGCGGTGCACCGTTCACATGCCACTGAGACCTCGCTACACCCTTACAAATTTGCGAGCTCTTTCTTGATTTCCTGCATGTAGTTGTTGGTGGCCTCCGTCAAGTCGCGATCCCCGGCTGTCAGCTCGTTCAGGTCCATCATGGAGGTGTACGGCGGTGATACGTGACCCTCCGCCACGCGCCTGAGCAGTTTGATCTCCCGCAGCCGCGCGTCCAGGATGTGTGCGCGACGACCCTCGCGCTCAAACATCTGCGGCAGTGTAGCCCGTGATAGTCAGAAGCCCGAAGGTTAAATCATAGTTTAGGCACCAAATGGCAACGCGTGGGGTGATGGTATTGCAATTGGTATTGCAAACGTCCATAGGCTGCGGTGACTGCAATACATCAGGCAGTCTGTACGTGTTTGCCACCGTAGTAGTATAAAAAAATACTGTGCGTTTACCTACGTTGTATCAAGGGGGAGGTGTAATAGGTGTTATCCATGACTTTCCAACAAAATAGGCTTAAAAATTATTTATACGTCAAGTGGCGTGTCCCTCCAATTCTCCCCACACTCGGTCAGTTTATTTTATCAAGGCATGATGTTGTCGGAGGCCAAGATCTATTTCGGGTCGCTGAGTCAGCGAAGTAAGTAAGTATGATGGTGAGTGACCACCACCAGTACAATGAATGAGCCAGTTAAACTAAAAAATACCACATTGGACTAGGGTTTGCGAAGTGTTAACTTGCTACTATAAAGATGATTCAAGTTTTAACTTACAGCAGTTAAAAGTTGTTTGTCATTCGCATCAGAAACCGCTAGATTCGGAGACATTTCGGTCATATAAACTCGCCCCTTAACATTTCCGATGTTTAGTAAGGTACCCTGCATAAAGAAAATACATAGAGTTGAATTATATTGCCTTTACGTTAAATATTAAATGGCTATCTTTATCGTACCATTACATTGAATAACTAACGCAGAAAAAATGTAAACATTAATTGTTTAATATAATATTTTATGAGATATTGCCATTGATTCCTTAACTGAGTTATTGCAAACTAAAGGTATTTCTTTTTGAAACTTACTATTTAAAGTTTTTGTTGAACTATAAAATCTATATATTTTCGTATAAATTTGATGGTTAAACAGGTAAAGATCACTCGCAAATTATGACTAGGCCAATTCATCACCAACAAAGATGACAGACCGCCGATCTAGTGAACAACCGCGGGTGACGCTGAGATGATGACGATGATCAAGTTCTGTCTGCAGGATTTAGCTGCGAGTGGTGCCCCAAAGAGATATTTATTACAATGAAAACTAATACTAACCCCTTCCTGGTAGCGTAGCTTGGTCAAAGGGCTTTTGCTGACATTCATAGTAAATATCGGTTCGTGTTGCCGCCTCAGCAAATCCCAAAAGGCCAACTTGCCTTCTATATCAGACACCACCAACAGGGATAGTCTGTGACACAAACAACTTTAACGATTAATAATTCACCTTTAGTCACCTTCAAAAAGCTTCAAATGATTATCGTATGTATGTATGTAAACTCTTTATTGCTTAATAATTATCGTCCTGCCATACTTTAATTATTTCAAAACCGGCCGAACTATGTAGGCGTTTAGTCGGCTAGTAACGAAAGTTACTCTTTTAGTCGCATAATAAATGTCAAATTCAGATATTAGCACCTTTTTCATTCCGCTGTTACATGTGTGTATCTAAGTATATATAATGAAATAAAATAATCATCTTGGCGTTAATGTCCCGGTTGTGCTCTCGCGCACGTGAGCCTAGGGTCCGCCATGACTATGATCCAGGATCGGCGGATCAGGTAATTTCAGTGGAGCGACTGCTATCTAACCTCCGTGACCCTGCTACCAGGGGAGCCTGACCAGATGGGATCATGATTACACATTCTGCGGCCTTAATGTACAGGTTTCATTACGACGTTTTCCCTCGCCGTAAGAGCATCAGTTTGTTTAGTTAGTAACACCGTAATAAAAAAGTCGCAGTGGTCCGTAAAATCCGAAATTGGTTTTTAGCTAAATCAGCCGTAGTCGAGCGATAAAACGGATGTACCAGAATAGAATATAGTAGGTATTTCTCTAAGGGACATGATCCGTCATGAAATTGAGGTCGATGTGTTCTCCAGTGGAGGCAACAATTAGACAATCGCAGTGTGGGATATCCTTAGTTGATAATCTGCCAAAACCGCTGGCTTTCTGAGAAGGTTAAGGCAACACTTGGGCGAGACCTATGTCCAGCAGTAGATTGCCATTAGCTGATAATGATGCTCAATAAGAATAGAGTTCAGTAGAAAATTGTAACCTGGTTGGGCTCCATGTGGCAAAAGTGGGTTTACGGCGAAGTAAAGGCGTCCACAGCAAGGGTTGTTCCCGACAGTCTTCGGTCCAAATCTTAGTAGACCAGTCGCCAACGCTGAGATAGTGTTTCATGAAGCCTGGACTACGCTCGAGTGACAACACCGGACCAGTATGCAGTTGAGCCTGTGAAGAGCAAATATATAATACCCCTTTCCGTTCGAAAAATCTTACAACAAAAACATTGAATCTCTGAAATGTGTAGTTAACTCACTTGGTGCGGAAGCCGTTCTAAAGCAGTTTTTCCTTTTCTGTTGCCAGACATCATGTACCCATTATCAGTGCCGGCCATGTAGCGCATAGGGATCGAATGCTCGAACTCCAAAACTGACAAAGAGTTGGCTTTAGTAAAGGACGGTTGGTCGGTATGAAATTCGACTAATTGTAGGATCACCATATCCGTAAAGTCGCTCATATTGCGAAGGTCCCACCATTTGCAGCAACCGTCGGTGCTGCCAGAGAAGAACTCCATGCCGCTCTTGGAGTTGATGAATTTGACGGCGCGCACCATGTCGCGATGGGCCACGTGCGGCGGGCAGAGTTGCATGGGCGCCCCGTTGGCGCGCGGGTCGAACTGCGCCACCTGCCCGTTGGCCAGCCCGGCCACCAGCAGCTGCGGGTCGCGGTTGCTGTACTGCAGGTCGAGCACGGTGCACGGTGGGTCCAGCTGCGTGTCGGTGTGGTGCGAGGTCTCCACGTCCCAGAGGTAGCACTCTACTTGAGTATCGTGGAGACAGCAATGTTTCAGAGAACCGTAAGCTACTGCAAATTTGTGACCGTGTTCGGGCTGCCACGAAATCGACGAGACCGGCCGCATTTTGGGGTCGCGGTAGATATTCAACATCCGAATGCTGTTCCGCTCGAGGGGCGGCTGTTTCTTCATCTCGGTGTAATATAACTGGTACATGTCGACGGCGTTATTCTGTTTCACATAATGATTCATCTTCTGTAGATAAATAATTGGAAGATTTTACTTAAAATTTATTTTATTTTATTTGTACATTATTAATTAGTACGAGGCAACTTACCTTGGAGCCCGCTATGACACAGTGGTAATAAGAGTCATCTTTTTCTACTTTTCGGCGATGTCTCTGAGTTGACTCCGGGTCGTTGCAATTGACGTCTTTGGGCCAACCTCCTTCTGAGTGGTTAATACCCTCCTCTACATACTCCGTGCTAATGAGGAGGGAAATATATTTGATTATTTAACTGTGCAAGCGGAATCAGTACCCACCAGTAGTTTTTGTCCAGTACCAGGAGTTTGACGTTGAAATGTGGGCTTGTAATTCACGCAAAAATACGCAGCAATCGTTTGGCTGTAGGTATTATGTTAGCGTGGAATAGAACATAGCATAAATCTCAAAGTCATGGAATGACAAGCTAAGACATTTTTTCCATTGCTCAGATCTGCAACTAACCTGCCATACCACGACAATCGGAGTGGTTCAGTGGTCAACATCCGGTCTGCCACACAAGAGGTCCCGGGTTCGATTCCCGGCCGGGCAGAAATTGAAATGGTGAATTTTAATTTCGATTGGGGTCTGGGTTGTCTATGTATAATAAGTATGTATTTAAAAAAAGTACATAAGTAGTTTATCAGTTATCTAGCACCCGTAACACATGCTTTGCTTACTTTGGGGCTAGATGGCGCTGTGTTAATTTGTCCACGATTATTTATTATTTATTTTTATACCACTGCACCTGTCAGCCCTAAGCTTGCCGCTGATGCTGTTAGAGTCAGAAAAGACCCAACATGGAATAAAATGCAACACGTTTTAACCCATTTAGTACTGAAAGGCCGACACAAGGTTGCGGCACAGAATATTAACACTATACGTATGTTTGCGGTAAACGGTTGGCTGTATTCCACAAACCAGCGAACTTAATGAATGGACAATTGTAGAAGAGCTTCAAAGCAGCAGCTCAAGTCAGATGCATGTTAGGGCTGGTGACGATGGTATTTGAATATCTTAGACTAAAGCACATAATACGCACATAAGCGCATAATTAGCTATCCCTTAGGCCCTAAGAACTCCGCATTCTTATTCAACTGAGAGTTTCATACATGAATGCTGTAAAAAACCTTAAAGACAACTGTATGTAGGGGAAACGCCCCAGCTTCGCACAAGTAGTAACTCCTTGATTTCTGTGGTAGTAACCTTAACAAATTATAGAATTAAATCTTCCTCATTAATCACTCTATCTTTTGGTAAAACCGCATAAAAATCCGTTCTGTAGTTTAAGAGTTCATCACGAACAGACGCGAGCGACATGGCGTGGGGCTTTGTTTCATAAGCCCCTTATGACCCACAGTGGGTAGTGACTATATAACCTATACTTAACAACAGCTAATATACGAAGTCAATGCATTTTGGCCCTTACACGAGGGTATTGATTTCGTGCGCAGAGAAGCAAATCGAGTTTTGAGAAAACTGATGCACAGGATTCCGCAGAATGTAGTTCCTGGACTCGCGCGGGTCCCGGATAATCGAGTCACACATCTCGGGACCCTGCTCACAGAACAAGGGCTGCCGACCCAGGGCCGACCGCACCTTCGCATATTGGTACGTAAGATTTATCATTTCAGCTAAATGTGCAAGTCAACGCGACGCAGATTCAAATCGATGTGTCCAAACCTAGGAGAAACAATCACTGAGCAAGTAAATATTTTTTATTTTATTTTTTGAGTAACAGTGACAAAGCAGCAAAAGACAGCAAACATGCAGCATAAACCATGCAAAACCACAGTAAATTATTTTCTCTATGGCAAAAACAAACGTAATAAATTCAGAGAGGAGATAAAATCGAAAGAAGCTCCTCACTTCTTAGAGGAGTGCCCAAGTGGGCTTCGTGCCCAAATTACAATGAAAGCTACCTAGATTAAGTTATTTTACCAAAAGTAGGGTAATAACACCTAAGAGAAAAATGTTCATGTCATCGGTGTATAATATAGTCCAATATTTCCCTGATGGACAGCGCGCGCCTCAACTGACGCCCCAACTCCTGATACAGATTTTTATGCTGATTCGAGCACCGCGGGCCTACCCACAGTCTCTGCAGTCTCTGCCTCCAACATTATTTGCTCAATTTGAGGCTCGCCGCCAGTAGCGTAACTAGAGCTGTACCAGCGGTGCCCAGGCACAGGGTGCAGATCCTGTACAGGCGTACAAATGACCGGATTAATACCAAGTTTTGGATCATGCGTGGCACTCAGTAGCAAACAACACAATATTTTTATCGCTTGTACGAGTGTAGTGAAGACGCGCGGTGTAGTCAGGCGCGGATGCAGGGTGGCCCCGACTCTGAATCACAATCGCCCACGCTTTTATGAGCCAAAAGGCCAAAAATTCCGAGCTCACTCAATTATTTTATTGATTACATCAACCACTCAAGCTTTAATTTATTGTCTATAATTACGATCAGCATCGTACATCCTCACAGCACCAAAGCCAAAATGTCTAAAATTTCGAGCTCGCTCCGCTCGCTCATTCATTCATTGGTTAACCCAGCTTTTAAAACCTAAAATATTAGGGTTTTAGATTTCGAGCTCGATTCGTTTGCTCATGCATAGGTTACAGTTACTTTTCAATGAACTCGTTGCGTTCGCTCATTCATTATATTTCCTAAGTTACTTTTGTAAAGATCATCCCTTTTTGTTAAGACACACAATGTCAAGAATTTCGAGCCCTCTCCGCTCGCTCATTCATTCATTGATCACACCAACCCAAAATGGCAAAAATTTCGTGCTCGCTCATAGATTTCAGATACTTTTCTTATCATTAACCTAGCTCGTTACTTTCACTTATTCATTGATTTCCCTTAAATTTTTATTGTAAGGATCACCCACTGCTGTTAGGACAAAAAATTGCAAAAATTGCGAACTCGCTCCGGTCGCTCATTCATCCAATGATCACCTCAAGCTTTTAAAACCCAAAATGTCATAAATTTTGAGATCGCTCCTCTCGCTCACAAATTTGTTGTTGTCCACCACATTTTAAAACCAAAAATTTCCGACCTCGCTACGCTCGCTCATTTTATTTTTTATCAGTCCACTTAAAGGCCAAATTATTTTTTTACTCAGGGCGCTCGCTCATCATATTGACTTCTGGAATACCAACGTTTAAATTACTTATCCATTACACTATTGACCAAATCGTTAACTTTCAATAAGTCTTATAGAATTTTAATCAATTAATTAGCGAATAACGCCTGTTAATTGGCTCTGGAACTCGCCGGCCGCGGCCGCGGCACGTTCGCATCGCTCGATCGGCTCGTGCGCGGTGGTTTACAACAACTATAGATTCGATATTGTGACAAATAAATTAATAAATACTGATCTAGATTTATATACGGCAACTTCTGGATCATAAATCATACTCTCTAACCATTAGACTTAGGAAATGAAATATAATACTGTGGTGGAAATTCCATATAATTTGATAAGGGATGATTTGGTACTTTAAAGGATACGGTCTATCGGTTCATACAAGGTGTTCACTAAGATCCAGCCGGTACAAAGTGAATGAAAAACGGAAGTATGAAAAATACGGAACTCTTATCAGTTAAAAAAATAAATCTATATCTAGCCAATTCTTCACAATAATTTTTCGAAAACTTAATATTTTTAGCAAAACTGCAACACTCACGCGACACTCATGCAACACTGGAACAAGCCGTAGAGTAAACGATGAAAAAAGAAACTCCTTTTATGCCCGGAGTAAGAAGTTTTTTTCGTCATAGCGAATAGAAATCAATGAGGAAAGAAAAAACTCCTTTCAAGAGGAGAGGGTATTATGTTCAATAATGCGTGTAATGCATTCGCTTTAAGAAAACACTGGTAATGCGGCGTGCCGCGTGACATAGCTTTTGATGTTACATAAAATAGCCGACGGATGTGCCCAAAATGAACTAGCACAGGAACTAGATTTCCTTAGAATCATGGTATGTACAACACCTCGGTCGACCTCGCTTCGCCAACGGTATTAGGGGGCAATCATAACGAGTTTCCAACTCGTTGCGGTGCTAACGTTTGACTATCCTCAAATACGAAATGGTCACCCATCCAGCTCCCTTGCATTACTAGCATTGCTGACCCTTGGTTTTTACTATATAATAAAGACATATCTGACATAATGGACAAAACTGGAATTAAGTCTCGTCATTTTGAAATGTCATGCCAATGCCAACAACAGTTATGGCTCTGCAAGAAAACTCCTTTTAAGGGGCACAATGGCAAAAATGCGTACAATGCGTGACACACACCTTCTAATACATAAAATGGCCGACGGATGTGTTGGACATTGGTCGGTCAGGCTGCATGTCCGTGTGTATGCTCTTCAAACCAACCTAGCGACTCGTGTGTAGTGTCGGTTGAAGGAAATTGAATTTTTTTCAACTAGCAACACCTTTTGCGCTCTCTCTCCACTAGACCGTGCTGCCAGCACGATGTGTTTTTCCAAATTCTAATTAATGAGCAATTACAAAAATGTGTTGAAGACTGACGTTGATTAACAACCATGTTTATGGAAATATAGGTATGTTAATTATGAACTGGTGTTTGTTTCCAAAGCCTCCTACCTAATAACCACTGCTTGCCACCAGCCAGCCATGCGGTTGGCTTGACAGGATGTGGCCAAAAATAAACTTAAAATAATAACTAGAATTCCCCAGCATCATAATACATATTATTATGGTTAATTAACTCGCTCACAGCCTATCATCGCCTTCAAAATCACAACCACAGGGCAGGTCTTCCTAACGGAGTATGCAGTTTCATTCGTCATTAGTGGCAGTGTATGACAAAGACAATGACATACCTGTCATTGTCAATGTCCAAACCTAGGATTTTTTTACCTGTCTGTCTATGCAGTGTCACAAACTTAATCTGACCCAGTGACAGCGTCGCTGTTAATGGCATTGACATGACATTTCAAAATGGCGACACTTGATTCCAGTTTTGGCCACGGGGTCAGATAAGTTTGTGAATCCATAGCTTTTTTCGGGTGTGTTCATAATTTCATGCCAAGAATGCGTTCGTTTCATAGCAAATTAGTAATATTTTAAACATTATTATAAAAAAATTGGCTAGCTAAAGAATTTAAATAATTACGAGAGGACATTACGTTTTATAAGCTTTATCCATTTCAACACTCAGTATGCCGGCTGGTGGTCAGGAAAAAACTAGACTGTCTCCTTTACATCTAACAAATTTTGGTCAGTCGTCCATTTGATGAAACATTTATTTGGATTATAAACTTTGCTAAATAAAACATTTTGTCTTTCAAATTTTATTATTTCATTTGTTGTCCTTTCAAAATTTGCTAAATTAAGTTTTGATTATGTAACCGCCTAGTCCTCCATCTGGATTTTATGAGAAAATATACCAAAAATCCCATACTCGATGAGCTGCCTCATTCATTAGTTTTTTTATTATGGTTATTCCAGCACGGTTGAGCTTATATACAAAAAAATTCAGGTTGCTGCGCTCACTCAATTCTTTATTTTATTTATTTATTACATTTATACTGCCCACATAATCAATCCGGATTTTAAGAAGTAATATACTAAAATATCCGAGCTCGCTACGCTCGCTCCTTCATTAGTACGAGTAATAAACTTGTATTAAATTCGCCCAGGTCTTTTGAAAATAAAAACCAAATCATTTTGATTTCGCTACATTTTTTAAATCGTAGGTACGCCCCTCCCCAAACATTGTGAGCTCGTACTTTCAACACCAGTTCTTTTGAGCAATGATTAATATAATTTAGAACTTTAGTCATTTTTCAAACATTTGCATCGACCCTTACAAATGCAAATTATAAGAACAAATATATAAAAATTTAAAAAGAATTACAGAGCTCGACTATGTAAAACTAACGCCTGTGGCTTGGCTTGTATGGTGGCTTTTATCGTGCTGTTTCTTGCTCACTGATTGGCGATTAACTTGGCTTCAACGGCCACCTAAGGGGCCAGGCCCCTCCTGGAAAATAGCCCTAAATACGCCAATGTAGAGCTCTATGGTCCAAATTCTTTGGACTCATCTAGAACTTTATTATGAGTTTTATAGTTTATTAAATCTCTTTGGCACTCCTCTCTTTGATGCAGATATCAAATAAGTCAAATTCAAGTTTTCCTGTGGTGATTTCGTTAATTTTATACAAATTTTTCAATGACATCTATGGCCTATTATGGCTAATTTCTTTACACTAAACCTAAAATTATTCGTGATATAATAAGTTATTACGTACTTTTAAATCAACAATGACTCCGCTTAGTAAAAGGTGAGTTTAATAAATGTACCTTTATTCACGTTGAGCCATAACTCACACCTATTTGTACAACACTACGGAAAAATATATTCTAATGGGTTGAACCGTTACTTAATGCAACAACTATATTCGTAGACAACTACTTTATTGAAATAAAGTAAAACATGTAAACGTTAATTAAACCTAAAACTAAAGTCGCTTTCCATCTTATTATAAAAAAACGCCTACCCTCATCTGGATAGGGCGGAACATTCGAATTCCCTAATATTTATATTTGAATTATAATTAATTATCAACTTTTGACATTTAATTATAATTAATTACATATTAATTAGTACCAATTTGTAAGTGTGTGTAAAATATAGTGTGAAAAATGGCCCCAGCGAAAACTACGGCGACCGAAAGGTTTGTGGCTATTGTGACGAACCTTGAGACTGTGATTAATGAAATGAAAGTTAAATTGGAGCACTGCACGCAAGTTATAACGGAGCAATCGGACATAATATGTACACAGAATAAAAAAATCGACGAAAACAATCGACTCATTACCGAATTGATGACCGAAAAAATTGGGTACATACCGTCTGGGGGAATGGATCCAAGCTCTAACAACACCATATTTGATACACGTTCGATAACCACACTGCCACAAAAACTGCGTGTAAACTCGTGCACAATTCTGGACGACTCTGGCCCCCAAGGAATAGCACCACATCAGAGCTTCGAGGATGCTGGTGACATTGCTGACGTTGGGGTGGGCTGTGGATTGTTGACGTCACCGGCCGAGACCCCTGTGCCCTGCCGCAGCCGCCGCTGGGAGGCGAGCCCTGCACCGCCTGCTGCACCGCTGCTAAAAGCGGCACCAGTCCCGAAATCATCAGCGTTGGATTGTGGCGGACTCCGTGCGGCGCCTCCGAGGGTAACCAGCCTCCACTTATTTAACTTCAGCGAAGATACAAGTGCCGAAAATATAAAAACGTATTTGAAAACATCATTCGCTATTGAATCTCAGTGCATGAGTTTGACAACGAGAGGAAGTTATTCGTCATTCAAATTAGATATTCCGGACATATACGTAAAACGAGTACGTAATCCTAAGATTTGGCCCGACGGCGTCTCTGTACGAAAATTTAACATTGTAAGCGAAAAAAACTCCAGGCCCCACCGCACAAGCCAAACAAAATAACCTCAACTTTATATGACTCACACAAATGTACGTACAATTGCACAATTTTACACCAAAATGTTAGGTCTATAACCGGCAAAACGAGCCTACTTGATATAGTCCTATCACAACACAATCCCGATGTCCTGGTTTGTACAGAAACGTGGTGTAAACAAAGTGAGATTCGGCGCGTGGGACTGAGCGGATATCAACTGGCGAGTTCATACTGCAGGCCGCGCAGGTTGCATGGCGGAGTGGCGCTGTACGCGCGGGACGGGGTGCGGTACCGCGCCCGTAATGACATTCAAAGTCTAGCCGTTGAATATGATTGTGAACTTAGTGCAATTGAATTGACTACGTACAAAATAATATTGATAGGGTTGTATAGAACGGGTTTATGTAACTTTAACTTATTTTTAAAGGCATTCGAAGCCTTGCTTATTAAAATTACTGACGAAAATAAAAGGTTTCTCATAGTCGGCGATTCAAACGTGGATTATCTAACGGACAATAACCTACGATGGAAATTGGACGACCTGTTAAACAGCTATAATATACGAAACTGTGTTGACTTTCCGACTAGGGTCGACAGAGGTACGGGTAGCTGTTCGTCAATAGACTGTGGGCTCGTGGGAAGCGGAGATAGGTGTATCATTGCAAGCCCCGTGGACACTGTAATAAGCGACCACAGCGCGCAGCTATACAAACTATGTTTAGATAAGAATACAATTAAGCCCCATAATGCCTACGTTAGGCGGCGACTTTATACCAAAACTACAATTTCTTCTTTCTATTTTGACATTCATAATTATAATTGGCAATTTATTTCAGATAAAAACATTGACATTAATATTAAATTTGATAGATTACTTAACATTTTGACTAGTTATATTGACATACACTTTCCATATAAAAATATACCTATTAAGAAGAAGAATACTATTCCCTGGGCTAGTGATGAACTATTTACTTTCATAGATAACTTCGAGGGCTTTTGTGAGATGAGTCATGAATTCCCATCATGTGAAATAATACGACAATGCGTCGAGTACTATCGTGACTTAGTGAAATCAACAAACTTGCGTGACAAAAAATGTTACACAGATATACGCTTACAAAGTGCAAAAAATCCATCAAAAGAAATTTGGCAGATATTAAAAGAGGAGACTATGTATAAAACAAAAAACAAAAACACAATTAATAGTATCAATAAAGACGGGATTACTGTAACTGGGGACAAAATACCTAACGCTTTTAACGATCACTTCATAAATATTACCTCAAAATTTTCAGTAAAAGGTGATAGTAAAGTAGCAATGAATTTTGCGCAAAGATTTGCGTCAACTCTTGATGTTCCTCAGTTCGTTCTACCGCCTGTTACGCGTGAGACTCTGGACAAAGTTATCAAAACAATGATGAAGAAGGGCGGTACTTTGGATCTGTACGACATATCCACTAATATTTTGTTGTCAATATGGCCCATTGTTGCGGATTTATTAGTACTGCTAATAAATGAAATATTTGAGACGGGCGTATATCCGGATGTTCTAAAGTGTACGCGTGTTTGTCCCGTATATAAAGGCAAAGGTGATAAAGATGAAGTTGATAGCTACCGTCCCCTTACAATGGTCCCGATTGTATCAAAAATTACTGAATCGATTATATCCACTAATTTAATGAAGCATTTTGAACAAAACGACCTACTGACTGACCGACAGTATGCGTATAGGAAAAATAAATCTACAACAACAGCATCACAACATGTTGTAGATTGCGTAATCACTGGGATCGATGAAAAGTACAAGACAGCTGGTATTTTTTGTGATCTTTCGAAGGCCTTCGACGTTATTCAACATGACTTATTACTGGAAAAAATGAAGTTATATGGAATCACCGGAATTTCTCATGATCTAATTAAATCATTCTTGCTACATAGAAAACAGACGGTTGAGGTATCAACAGATGGAGGTAAGTACAGGTCCACGGCGGGTGACGTCACTGTAGGAATTCCGCAAGGATCAGCGCTTGGGAACACATTGTTCTTAGTCTTCGTGAACGACCTTCCATCAGCCATCACGGAGGGCCTAATTATACTGTTTGCTGATGATACTACGGTGGTGGTGTGCGCACGTTCGTGTGATGAGCTCAGCACTAAGATTAATATTCTATGTGAGAAATTGGGGCAGTGGTTTTCATGCAACGGACTCATACTAAATGAATCAAAGTCACATCTGATTGTGTTCACCGGGAGAGCAATACCTCGGACAAGAATAACTGCTCCTATCCCCAGTTGTGATGAGTGTAAGTTCCTTGGTCTTACACTTGACTCGAAACTGAACTGGAAGATGCACGTTGAAACACTGTGCGATCGTCTCAGCAGTGCAGTGTATGCGCTACGCAAGCTCCGGCCACTTGTATCGACGAGTGTGCTGCGGCAAGCGTACTTCGCGTACTTTCATTCCCTGTTATCCTACGGAACCATTCTGTGGGGCAATTCCACGGACTCCGGACGTGTGCTAGTACTGCAGAAACGGGCCGTTAGGATAATCGAGAACGCGAGACCAAGGGACACATGCAGGCCATTGTTTAAAAAACATCAGATAATGTCGCTATTCTCATTATACATTTATAATGTAATTATGTATGTAAGGCGTAATCTTGGAAGCTTTGATTGTCGCACGGATGGCGGGCACGGTCTGAGAGGCGCGGGACGACTGGCTGTAGTCCAGCATCGAACTGCACTCGCAGAAAAAAACCCCCGTATAATAGGTCCGAAACTTTACGATAACCTACCCACGTCTATCAAGAAAGAACAAACTGACGAAACGTTTGCCCACCGGCTGAGAAACTTTTTATTGGACAATGTATTCTATTCTGTAAATGAATACCTTACATATAAGAAAGATTAAATTGTATTTCTTTGACATTCAATGTGGTTATTACATGCATAGAATACAATTAATTTTACTTTTGACATATAAATTAAACTATTGACATTTTTTTTTTTTTTTTTTTTTTTTTTATTTATTAACATGAATCAACAGCTTTCTTTTGTTACAAATGTACACTTAGTCTATTATTCCATACATAAGCCAATTACTGATTCACACTTTGTTTCCAAAAAATATAAAATTTAAGCTATATGGGTAGGTATGTTTAATTTTAATTAAATCTTAAATAGGAGGTAGAAATAAATTTGACTCGTAGCAAATCTCCCTGCACGGAGAAGTAGTTGTGAATGTAAGGTATGAATGTGTTTTTGTAAAGTGTAGGTAAGTGTAGTGTGTGTAGTGTGTTTGTGTGTGTGAGAGATCAGTGAACACAGTGTAGGTACTCGGTGGCGGCAAGAGAAATGTTTTGCTCGATAAGCGTTGGTTCACATGGCAATGAGCATCGGTGGCCTAATGGTTACGGAGTCCGACCCGAACCCCGAGATACCGGGTTCGAACCCCAGAGTAAGTAGTATTATACAAAGTTGATTATTGTGTCATATGTAATTAGTTTAGGGCCTCGTGACGGTTTTTTTTTTTTTTTTTTTTTTTATACATTTGCCGTAAATATTGTCGATGAAAATTGATTTAAAATAGCACGTCTAAAACTATTTTTGGATAGACAGAATATATCTAGTTGCGAGAAATGTCTATTATATGAACGCGGCAAGCGATTGGTCATGCTATTTGCTGTGTAATTTGACTGGCTCTTTTGGTTATGGAAGAGAGCTGTATGCCTTGTGCGTGTATTAGGTGCTCGAATACTCAATATTTTAGCCGTAAGTTGAGGACAGTCAAGTGCGCCCGAGCAAACGTCATGTAGCATTAACATGTCCAAGAGCTGCCTGCGCTCACGAAGAGTATTCATGTGGTGTTTTTTGCATAACTTTATATAGTCCTTGTCATTACTGTGAGTTTTAAAATTTATATATTTCATGAATTTCCTCTGAATACTCTCTAAAGCATGCTCATATGTGACGTACTGCGGGTTCCATACAGTACTACAATACTCCAGTATAGAACGTACGTATGCAAAATATAGCGCTTTTATACAACTGACACTGGTAAAAGTTTTAGTAACACGGTATATAAATCCTAAGTTTTTATACGCTCTATCGGTAATGTAGTCTATGTGATGAGCAAAAGTAAGTTTGGCATCCAACAGTACTCCCAGGTCCCGGACCAATTGTTGCCTTTGTATTTGAGTGTTGTTCAGACTATAAGCAAAACTAATAGGAGAAGGTCTTCGTGTAAATGATAACAACATACATTTGTCGATATTCAACCCTATTCTATTATCAACGTAATATTGAGAGAGTCTGTCCAGGTCATTTTGAAGCTCAATACAATCCTTGAGAGTGTTTATTTTATGATAAATCTTAGTATCATCTGCGTACAGAAGGCACTGAGCATGATGAATATGACGAGTTATATCGTATAGGTAGGCGACAAAGAGCAGAGGACCGAGGATAGATCCTTGCGGAATACCGGATGGAATGACTTTGTATCCCGACCTGCATCCGCCAATGGCGACAGCCTGCAGCCTGCTAGACACGTATGACTGAACCCATCTGTGAAGGTCCCCGTGAATTCCAAGCTCTTGCAGCTTCCGCAGCAGGATGACGTGATCAACACGATCAAAAGCTTTTTCGAAGTCCGTGTAGATCACGTCAACCTGAGACTGAAACCCCACACTGTCCAAAACATCACCGACAAAGACGGATAAGTTGGACGTGGTCGATCGTCCTTTTATAAAGCCGTGCTGCTCCTCCGGGACACCCTGCATTACCACGTTACAAACATCCCCATAAACAATCTTTTCAAAGCACTTACTTAGAACATTCAGTTTTGAAATTGGCCTGTAGTTGAGAACTTCTCTCTTCGTTCCCTTTTTATGCAATGGAATTATAAGCGCCTCCTTCCAGATTGATGGAAAGATGCCCTCCCTAAGAGAACGGTTAAATAAAATAGTTACAGGTATTGATAACGATTCTGCACATTTAACAAAAAATATAGGAGGAATGCTGTCACTACCTGCACCCTTTCCCACGTCCAAACCCTTTAGCAATTTCTCAATTTGCTCTTTTTGTAACACTAATTTGCTTAATATTTTTGGAAAATTATTATCTATGGGTTTATGCGTAGGATATGATCCTAGTGGCACCGAAAACATGCATTGGAAATAATCGCTAAAGGCGTCGCAAATGTCTTGCAGACCACTAATGTTTTTGGCCTGGTATTTCATTACACTGGGGTAACCTGAGCTAACATTCTTTTTATATTTCACGAAAGACCACACTAGCTTTGGATTGGATTTAATATTATCTTGGGCTTGAAGCAGATAAGTTTTATAACATTTAGCTTGCATAGATTTTACTCTTGTACGTAAAAGTGCGAAAGCGTCATAGTCTAATTTGTTTTTATACCTTTTCCAACGAGAGTGAATTTTAGATTTTTCTTTAATCATATTAATTAAGGAGCGACTAAACCAGACAGGATAACTGCGCGAACTGCCAAGCGTCGCTTGAGGTACATATTTATTTATGACGGTGTAAAGTTTATTATAAAACGTTTTAGTTGCATTTTCCACAGTGCCTTCATTCAACAGGAATTCCCAATCGTTGCACTGTAAAGCTGAATTAACATCTGAATATTCTGCTTTCCTGAACAGATACTTTTGCTGTTTCAATCTCAGCGCAGGGCGAACTGTCAAATCAGAAGCATCTATTTCAAGCGTCGTGTGAAAGTGATCCTCAGGAACCAGAGGAACATCGCAAACATTTAAATCAGCGGAGAAGCTGGTAAAAACCAGATCCAAAGTGTTTCCAGCACTATTTTTAAATTGATTTAATTGATTTAGGCCTAGAAAACGAAAAGTGTTTACAAGGTTCACACCAACATCCCGCAGATCCAAATTTCCCCTATTTGAGTAAGTGGGCCCATAACTATTCCACGATACAAAGCTCATATTAAAGTCACCGATCACTAAAAAGTTGTCCTGGGGCTGCGCTGTTACTATTCGATTAACAGATTCCGTGAAGTGAGCAACGCGTTGGCAGAGATCAACGTCGGGCGGCATGTAAACCAAACAGATATTAAGACAATGCTCAGCGCCTATTGTTGATCCGTGCACCGATAACCACAGGTACTCGATCTCGGGCACGGTAGCATCGTCGCGCCAGTCCGCTCGCAACCTTGCACCCAAACGCTTCTTACATAAAGCCATTACACCCCCGCCCCGCGACCCTCGATCGCGCCTGTATACGTTATACCGGTCATCACTTAGCTCGGAGTTTAGTACATCGGATTTTAACCAAGTTTCGGTAACAAGTATAATGTCATGATCTGCTATCGACACATTGTTGTAAAACTCAGTAGTTTTAGTTCGCAGGCCACGTACGTTTTGGTAGAATATGCTTAGATTTGCCATTTATTTTATATAATAAAAGGATATATTCGATAATGGCAACGGTCTAGTAGAAAGTGAGTACGAATTACGATACAGGCACGATCGAGCCCGGTGCCGATGATAAATGTTATTATTATGCGAAAGAAGTGGTATGATTTAAGATACATAAGCAGCAGGTAAAGTAATAAATAAACTCGTAAGTATTGAGAGTGTAATTTGCTGTGATAGTTAAAGTGTTCATTGAAGTAAAGAAATGATTGTGTGAAGTATAATACTTTGTAGAATGTGTGTGTTCGATTAATATGTTTGTAGTGTATGATTTCATGCAGGGAGTTGATTAGTGACACATTAAATGTAAACAAAACGAAAATTAAGTTAGTGACGATATTTAAACTATCTTTTTTATGTCTTCTTCTGTGGTAATTAATATGAATGGATGATTTTTGGCTTTCCTTACATAAATACGACAGTTTTTTATCCACACGTACTCGTAGTTTTTTGCCTTAGCTTCAGCTTTACACTTATTTAACAGGATTTTGTTTCTGGTGGTGAGGTGCTCGTTGATGAATATTGAGTTAGGTTTGTCGCCCTCCTCAATCAGATGCAAATCTTTTGTGGTGATATTACGCTTCGTTCTGGCTGCAGAAAGGAAGTGGTCCTTTAAGGTACGGTTTTTAAATCTGGCTACAATAGCTCTAGGTACACCACTAGCGGGACGTTTAGCTTGAACACGGTGAGCGAATTCGATGCAATCTTTTTGAAAGTTACTGCACTCGAAGTTGATATGGTCAGCCAGGTGTGCCAGAATATCTGGTAAGTCTTCTTTGTCCTTTTCCGGTATTCCAACAATTTCAACGTTTTGTAAACGGACCCATTGCTCTTGTTTGGACGATGAGATCTCAATCTGTGTCAGTCTGTTATCCAACAAAGTTATTTTTTCGTTGAGAGAGTTATTTTCGTCCTGAAGTTTCTTAATAGTAGCGTTCTGATTTATGATTGTAGACTTAAAATCATCAAAAATATCACTCATTACCTTGACAGATTCTTCTAAAGACTCCAATTTCTTGGTTAATGGGATTAGTGCAGTATCCAAGGCTTTTTGTACGCATGTAGGTAGGTCACTACGTACCGCGCCCAGTATATCATCTCGTAAACTCTTCAGAAATGCTGTATTGTCCAGACATGGCGAGCTAGAAACACTCTTATCCAATGATTCTTTAAGTAAAGAGACAGGCTTTACAGTAGAGGTCCCATCATTTTTTACAGGTGTGTTGTCCCCTCGTTTTCTCATAGACGGTTGGCATTCCGGACAGATCCAAGAGTCACTTTCTGCTACACACGATAGGCCTACGCATAGAAGATGATATTCCTGCTGGCAACTGGTTTGAGAACACTTTATTATGTCTTTGGTAGAGAGGTTATTACGACACGCACCACACTTGGACATTTTTATACAGGTTCTATTGCAATCCTAAATACAATTTTACGATTTATAATAGGAAAAACTTGAATTTAAGCAGTAACCGCGAAAATTAAGGTTGATAGAGTTTAATAATTAATTAAATTAAAATAAACTTGGAGCAGTTATGTTAACCTTGCGAACTGCAACATTGTTGCAGTTATTGTTATACATTCATTGTATTCATTATTTTGATATTTTATCTTCTGGGTAACTAATTAATATACTTTTAAATGTGATTATATGTATTATTAATTGTATTTTGACATATCCATTGATTTTGTTATCGACATTGTTGTAGTTATTTTTGTTATAGACATTTAATCTTAAATATTGAATTTCTTATTTGTATTCTTGACATTTGATTGTGTAATTTACCAATATTGACATATATTTCATTTATATTTTTATTGAATATTTTACCTCCTGGGTAATTTATTAATTAGAGGAAATTCTTATCTATACTTAATATAAAACTTCGGACTATTAATTTATTTTTTGACATTTATACATTTTTAAATAAGTTTTACAATTGTGTAATTTTCTATAATATTGTATCCATTTTGACGATCTCTTTTATAGATATATGATGATAAATGTAATATTATTATGTAAACTGTAGAAGAGTAATAAATAAATCTAAATCTAAATCTAAATCTATTTGTTAAATGTGAAAACATATCATTGGCGTATTACTTTTTGACTTAGTGTTATATATGCTGTTCAGTTTCCAAATAAAATAAAATGAAGCCATAATCTAAAACCTAAATCTACATTGTCCCCAATGTCGCTACCACTGGGAAGAGTTCCCATAAGGCTGGCTTCATTACCCCGCTGGAGGGCAATACAAATATGTTGGCGAGGAATGAGCCAGCCCTATGGTAACCGGTTGACCGAATTAGTTTCATTTTTTAAAACCCTAAAAAGCTTTTTAACATCCAGACCCAACGGCCTCACGCGCTGTCCTAAGTGGCAGCTGTCATGCGCCGGGCGGTTTTAAGTTCTGCTTATGGGTGGGCGACGTTTTTGACGAGTTTTCGTAGCAAATACCGTAAATACGCAATGATTGGAAATATTTGCGTGTTTACAGCGTTTCAAAGACTCGGCTTAAGCGGCCGTCTAGCTAGCCCTCAATGGCGTTCTGCCAATATGGGACGCCGCTAAAGTAACTCCGCATGTGGCGTCTCATACTAAGGGCCGCCCAAGTTTTCATGAGACAAGAGTCATATCAATGGGTCTCTTGCCATTGTCTCGCACTAAGCCCGAAATGATCGCTCTAATGTGGAGGGCACATTGAGACTAGCAGGAGCCTGACGTGTATGTCATTGCGGTGGCCATATCCGGCCGGTACTTTTGTAGGAACAGAGGCCGTGATGTCCAAAGCGATCCACCGCAGCGCCGCGGTGGCAGCGATGTGGTTCTGTTAGATTGCATCCGAATCGAAGACGTACATACCACCAACCTAAAACTATTATCGTCCAGGAGGTTTCTGTAATAGAGGCACGAATATGCCTACAGCCAATAACCGGACTCTCTCTCTGAAACAGCTAACAAACAGCTTACTCAGCAGTTATCGTACCTACAAGTCTCCGAGAGATGCTCGAAGACCCGATGGCAAATAGGCTCGTTCCATAGCTTTTAGCTTCCTTTTTCCGATGGGGAATTTACTAGGGCATGCCATCTTCCAGGCTCCTTCAGCCTCGGTCACGTACGTTACGTACCGGTTTATATAGCATGTACTTACTTTATTTATTTATTTATTTATTATTTATTTATGTAACATTTTATTGTGCACAATAAATAGTATACAAAATAGACATACAGAAAAAAATCACAACAGGTACAGCTTTATAGTAGGTACGTATGTTTATAAACACTGATTTCTCTCGGGGCTAGTCGCCCACGTAATTCTGTGACCCACAAGAAGATATAATCGGAATTTACAGTCGCACTACGAGTATTAAATACTACTAATTTGCCATAGGTGGTACGTAACCATCGTCCATTAAAATATGTATTTCATTTAATGTGTCCATATCGTGCCTCCGGCTGTTTGTAAGTTTAAGTGATCGTTTTTCTACGTTATAGATCCTTGTTTTCCTCGTGCATTGGGCCTGTGGAGTCTACTGTTTGGGATACAAGTAAGTCTTATGTTATCATAAATAGCTGATCTAATTTATCTATCTATCTATATAATCACTACATAGTATAAAACAAAGTCGCTTTCTCTGTCCCTATGTCCCTTTGTATGCTTAAATCTTTGAAACTACGCAACGGATTTTGATGCGGGTTTCAACAGCAGATAGAGTGATTCAAGAGGAAGGTTTATAAGCAAGTAGAAAGAGGGTAGGTAGAAGTAAAGTAGGTGTACGCGAACGAAGTCGCGCCGGGTTCACTAGTAATATTATAAAGAGAAAATATTTGGTTGTTAAATCTAGTTTGACAATTCCTTCACTAATAGGAAGCTGTATTATTCCCGTGTGACAAAGGCACCTTTTTATCCCGGGAAAATAATAAGAACCGGCGGCGGCGGGAAGTTGAATGTTTAAGGTCCGAACTGCGAGCGTGTTAAAGCCGCTAGTTTTATAATAAAAATAGAATATGGATACCTTAGGGATAGGATAGGGGTAGTGTTCATTATAATTGAAACAACGTGAACGAAGTCGCGCCGTCATATTTATTGTGAACTTCGTTAATCCTCATAAAACACATTATGTGACCATAGTCTTTATTTTTTCTCCAGATAGCTTTTTCCCAAACACGAAATCTACGAGTGTGTGGTCGCGATCCACTACTATAAGGTATGTCAGACAGACTTGAAATTCTAGCCTTTTTTTAAATTTATCCGTGAAATGTATACCCACTTTATTTTACATAATTATTTCAATAATAACTGAAGACGTAGCTTGGGTACGCATACCCACAAGGTGGACCGACTAACCTTGTAAAAATCTCAAGTACCCGCCGGATCCGGAAGACACAGGGCCGGCATTTGTGGAGATCTCTGGGGTAGGCCTGTGCCCAGCAGTGTCTTTTCGGCTGATATACAGATGATGAATAATCCCACATTTTACCCCATTTTATAGGACACATAACAACAAGCAGACACGGCCGCATCTACCGTCTAGCAATTCCTTGATCGCCGCCCCTAAAACCTGCAAGAACAAGCAACATCAAGAGTTCAGGTACATATATAATAGCCCTGAAAATCTAGCATCGCCGCGGGTAACAGTCAAAGACGTTTATTAATATAGCCTTTTTAATAACAAACAAAAATAGATAAAAAATTTTGCTTCGCTCCGCATTCCAAAATGCGAGATGCAAAACTGGCCCTTATTGTATAAGTAAAGAGTTCCACTTTGGTCTGTCGGTGCAAAACGGATTTTGTTTCGGCACGTCTTCAATTTAACAACGTTGCGGGTAGTGGCAAAGTAACGTCAATAAAATATGTTTATTCCAAGGCACAAAAGTACAAAACAATAACAAAAAGATAATAACAAAAAATATTAACAAAAAAAGCGCCAATTGTCATTAGACGTGCCATACAGAACTGCAATATGCCGCACTCAGCATAATGCCACAGCCGACGCAGTGGCGCTGGTTTTCCCCAAATGAGAGATGGAGATCGCCCCCCAGACTGATAAGAATGGCGCCTTTTGGGGGAGGCCTAAGTTCAACAGCATCGATATAAGTCTTATATTTAATTACTAAATGTTTTTACCCAGGAGTAACGATGCTGCCTTTATTAATAAATGTCTTTACGTAGGGGCCACGGCGCTGCCTACTATTCCACCGCGCCACCGCCGCAGCCGCTCAGGGTCGTGGTGATGGGACCAGCACCATGGCAGAACGCCACGGATAAGGCCAAGTTCAAACGGATGCAACAGGTTAAACTTCCATCTTGAAACATTCAATCAGCTATAGGGTACGTTGTTGATTCTACCTAGTGACAATGTCTATGACTTTTAAGGAAGAGAAATGATGATAATGGTAAATACTCGCAAATGTGGACTAAAATGGCAGGTGTGACTTTAGGCCCTCACATAACTTTATAGTTTGTTCTCCTGTCTTGACGTGTTTTCCAAACTTTATAACCTTTCGATTGAAATTATAGCTATGCCCTAATAATATGTTTCCGGAACTACTTAAGGAATAGATCAAATAACGGTACACGGTATAAATTGCGACAGGTAATGCAAGAGATCGACTGGAATGGATGTGAACGTCTCTCCGAGCTGGCGCTAGACAGCCAGGATCCAGACAACGAAGCCAACTATCCATGCTACCTCCCTCCAGTAAGCGCGCCCCGACTCCCATATAAGAAACCGGCAGAAAAACAGGTGGGTTTACAAATTTGATACGAGATAAGCAGTAGAGATAACATGGTAGGAATTGTCAGTGCCATTTATTCGCTCCACGCGAGCGCTCGCCTTCTGATGCTTGTCTTTACTATCTCTAGCAACTTACCACGTATGTGAAAGAGAAAGGTAGCGCATGCTCTCGTAAATGCGAGCGGTACAAAAATAGTGCCCTAGGCCGTATAGTGATTGGTGGAGTACAGTGCAAACGAGAAAATGGGCATTGAGTATTATCAACTCTCCAACCCGCCTGCCAAGCGCCTGTTTGCCTCACCTAATGTGAAGGACACTCGAGTCCAGCATTCCTGCAGCAGATAACATGAATAAATGATCAAATAAATCAACAACTAACAAATGCGATTTATATGCATTCCTATAAAAGTCGTAGCTCCGGTGTAAGTATAGCATAATGCAACAGGTGTTCCAAGAGGTGGATTGGAATGAGTGTGATGGCCGGGGCGAAGACGATGGCGATTTCGCCGACAGCCTCCCGCCAGCGTTCGTGCCGCGTATCCAATACCGCGTACCGGCTGCCAAGCAAGTGAGTGCCAGCTATTCTACGTAAAACCGTGAACATTTTTCAATGAGGAGTTTGAGAGTACCTTGTCGAAATTCGCCAAAATACTCTCCCTCTACTTGGAGCGTCGTTAGCGGATTAGTGAAGGTATCCGACTCGTAAGCGAGAGGTACCGGGTTCGGATCCCACTGCAGCCTTCTCTTTTCTGAGTTATATACATTAGATAGATGCTAGCCGATACTCTTACGGTGAGGGAAAAACATCGTGATGAAACCTGCACAAACGCGTTAAATAGGCGACTGAATGTGTAACCATGATCCAATCTAGTCAGGTTTTCCTGGTATAAGGTTCAAGGAGGTCAGATCCAGACAAGGATTATTGTCAAGCGGACCCCGGACTCTGCGATAGCCAGCCGGGACATAATGATTTTGACTCTCCCTTCTTACTTGAATATAAATATTTAGTTCTTTTAGCTATACTTATTTGAATGTACGTTTAAAACTTTCAAGTTCTTTATTTTGAAACTAAGAAAGACTATGCAAAATAACACTTACCTCCGTAGTGTTACTTTGCTGCTATGGTAATAGTAGGCAGTCGTAGTTATATTAGACGAGTGATGTACTTATATTACACTGACTATTTATATCATAATTTATTCCCGGGGAAATCTTATTTACCTACGATTAAGGTATTAACTGTTATTTATTTTAGGATAAACTCCGATCGAAAGTTGCAGTCAAACTTTTGCTAGAAGAGTTCTTTTCGAACTTGCTGCTACCCGAACTGTCTGAGCGGCGGCCGAAACCGTCTTCAACCTACGTAATGTATGCATATACAATTTATTTTATTTTATTTATAATTTTAGGAAGACAACAGCTTCACAATGCAACAGTCAGACTTATAGATAATTGATATACCCATTAAAGGTCTCCACGAATAAAGAGGATAATAACGCCAATTCAGTGCGTTGAAATGTTGCGATCGAATGTGACGTCACGCCTGAGGTGAAATTTTACTCAGAAGTTACGTCACGAGCCCCCACCCCGAAACTTCGATACGCTTTATCTTTGTTATTTTTATGTATTTGATAAGTAAAAAAATACGTGGCTGATATTTTCGTACAATCTAACTGACGGACTACTTAGTATTTAAAAATGTTGACCCAGTCATCATCCCCATTCCCAATCTAAGTACCTCCAAAAATTACATTTTGATGGGTATGGCTGTCCGGAAATGTGAAATTTTGTTGATCGCGACACCCGGGCCCTATTTTTGAACGCTCGCATCTACGCGAGCGCTCGCGTGCGCTACCTATAGCATTAGAATGCGAGCGCTGGAGTGGATGCGAGCGGTTTCAAAAATGGGGGCCTTGGTATCGCAGAAATCAAGAAGTTGACTGCTGCTGCCGCTGCAACCCCGCATTCTCCGTCAGCAGTAACGCGGCACCGGCATTCAATGCGTGAGTTTTCCGTGCTAATGTTATAGTCTATACTTCTATATCTCTACATAGTATACGCATCCTCCCGTCTGTCCGTTTGTATTGTATGTACGCTTAGATATTTTAAACTACGCAATGGGGTTTAATGCGGTTTTCAACAATAGAGTGATTCAAAAGGAAAGTTTATAGGGTAGGACAACACGCCAACGAAGTTGCGACGGGGCAACTAGTTATTAATATTATAAAGAGGGAAAGCTTGTATGCTTGTGGGTAATCACCGAAATTACTGAACCGGTTTTCAATTCATTCATTAACAGAAGGTTACATTATTTCCAAAAGGCATGCGCTACTGTTCAATAAAATAATATAGTAAAATATTATAGTCCCACGGTATAGTTGAATGTATACATGACAGAGATCCGAACCGTTTGCGGGGGAAAGCCGTGGGGGACCACTAGTATTATATACATATAGCCTTCTTCACAAACACAAACACGTGGTTTTCCTCCCTTAAATTTTACTGCGCGTGGCCACGCTTAATACAGATATATTATTCGCTGCTTTTTTAGGTACTTGTATATGTTAACGACAACCAACACACTTGCGCAGTGTGTCTCATCATTCAATAGATAAAATATTAAACGTACTTTAAGGGATTTAAAAGTATGTCGTCGTTTAATTTGAGTTTACCATAAGGTCAGCGTCAAAAGCGGATTTCTCAGAAACGCTACTTGAGAAGTAACTTTGTTTTAATTGCCTGATTTGTATGATCAACGTTTTATGATCAACTGTAACTTTGAATAAGTAACTTGGGATGGATGGGTGTTACTCTTTCACGCAAAAACTAATAAACGGATTTTGATGAAATTGTACAGTTGTTGTACATATTTAAAGAACTTGTCTACTCTAAATTAAGAAATGGGTTCCATGTTCCACGCAAGACCATAGACCGAAGGTTCCGAAGAGAAACCTGATACACACTAAGGTAATTATTTGTTGCTTTCCAGCTGCCATGCAACAGACACTTCGCTTAGTCGTGAGTTTTATTATTTTTTATTACATGTAGACAAAGCTTTTGTTACTAGTAAAATTAAGTACTTACCTATAATATATCGATTAATTGATTTTATATAATATATTTCATTGTGGGATGGTGATGATGATAATACCTATACTTAATTATTAAGTTATCAAGTATTTTAAAGTTCTAGACAAATTGGTTTGGACATTTAATGCCAACATTTGAGAAAACTACCAGATCTTTTGCCGTAATTTAAATATACCTAGTTCTTATTCTAATTTTATTTTCATGGCAGAGCAACGCTGTAAACTACGTCGCTGTGCACACGGAAAAGTAGCTGAAGAGGACGAGCCTGAACCAGATAATAGTGAGACTTGATTCATGTCACACCGGAGTGGAAGCTGCTTGGACGGCCGAACGTAGACGATCAGAGGCTCGATTTTTGAACCGCTTATTGATATTGGCCCGAATATTGATTTTCAGCATGAAATGAAATGATATTCAGAGCGTCGGTAGCCGGGTTGAGTATCCAACTCGTAAGCGAGAGGTACCGGGTTCGATTCCCGCTGCGACCATGTACCAATGAGTCGTTTCTACGTTATGTACATTAGTTGAATACTAACCGATGCTCTTGCGGTGAGGGGAAACATCGTGATGAAACCTGCAAATTCATTCTGAATTTGTAACCATGATCCAATCTGGTCAGGTTCCCCTGATAGCAGGGTCACGGAGGTCAGATGGTAGTCGATCCACTGTAATAACCTGATCGCCAAATCCTGGATCATGGTCAAGGTGGACCCCGGGCCCTCGTTCTCGAGAGCACAACCGGGACATTTACGCCACGATTATAATTTTATTGATTTTCAGCATGAACATTTATATATTTTCTCTTTTGAAACGTTCTCCATAGCTCCACATGGCATTTTTATTTAACTTCGTTGTTAAATAACAACTAGTCTCAGGGTCCTCAATGGGAGACCTTTTTGTTGCAATAATAATAAAAAATTTTGTGCCGAAAATCATTCAAAAATTGATCAAAATTATTAAAATTGAAAACCCTTCGTGAGTGGTTCAAAAATGGAGCCTCAGGCTTTAAAAGTAGCTGCTGCTTATTGCTCAACAATGCATGCATGCTAGATTAAACATCTAAAAAATAGAGACTCAGGGTCTAAAAGTAGGAACTTGCCGAACCACACGACACCGGTCGCTGCTACTCCAGTGTGAATTGAGCCCTAGTTTTTATAATATTTTCATCATATTTTAACTGATGATTGGACATAACCTTTGTTTTGTTTTACATATAAATTATAGATACATACCTTTTAAAGAGCCTTTATAGACCTGTTGCTAAGACAAAAATATATGCACAAGACTGAGTAGTTCTCCGGATATGTTGCATCGCTTTATCTACTTTGTTTCGCAATATAGTCTGAATTTCATTTTCATCATCGCAGTGGGTAGCTGCACTTGAAATTACCCACAAAATGTATCGAAGACGTTATGTTATTACTGATTTAATCTCGTGGTTTACCAATCGTTTCACACTACTATATAGGTATACCAATATCATTTTATAATCGGCCTTCCTATTTTCGCTCTCACAAATCAATTTATTTCTTTATTTGGGATAGTAACAGCATTTCAAGCAACATTTATCAACTTTGTACTTACGGTGTTTCAGAATATGGCTGATAGATTTCAGGATTCCAATATACATAATATTGTTTTATGCTGATAGTCATCCGAATAAAATAAATCTTTGTAAGCTAGCCGCATGTTTGCGGATTCAGATACTTTTTGATGATAAGTTGCACGTTCCTCGCGAAGCACAAGACTTCTGAGGGAGATCCGAAACTGCATCGGGTTTTGACCACTTGAACACTCAACCTTAGATTTTGTACTGGGATAAGTGTTTTGCGACGTTCGGACACTTATTTCAAGAAGCTATCGCTGCCATCGCTGAGTTAGATGCGAGAGCCAACGGCTTAAACCTTTGCTGTCTTCAACAAGCATGTTGTGCTTGCTGTGTTCTTGTTGGGTGAAGTGAAGGGGGAAGGGCAGGAAAGCGGCTCTGGCAGAAGTCGGTATTGACCACAAGGATAATGATAATAATCATTTCCAATGCCTTTCAGTTGGCCATCACTTGTGATACATTTTGCATACAAACTCCATATATAATAGGTAATAAGGCATAAGGTATAGAAAAAGAGTTCTCATTACAGAAAACCCCGAGGATTGGCTAAATGACGCGCGCGTATTACGCGACTCGCACGTGCGGCTGGTTTTACGCCAGCTGCGTCACATCGAGCGACTTAACCATGCCCTGGACAACGCCACTTATGGCTGCCTCGCGTCAGCGCAGAGCAACACCACCAGGTCGCCAAAGGTATCCCGTAAATCGCTGTAGTGATGACTTAAATTATTCGTCCGAATAAAAATTGTGTGTGTTTTAATTGGTGTTTATTTGTATACTAAATAGTTTGTTCCTCATTTTCGTGCGTGCTTCGTTTTGACCGTATCGCAGTTGTAAAGGCATTCAACGACTGAATGTGTTACCAGGAACCAATCTGGTCAAGTTTATTGTACCAAGGTCACGGAGGTCAGATGGTAATCGCTCCACTGTAATTAGGTATCTTATCTGCCAAATCCTGGATCATGGTCTAGGCAGACACCGGCGGCTGTGCTCTAGCAGCCGGGATTATAACGCAAATATTATTATTATTTCTTCAGGTAAGATTAAATAACAAAACTTGATTCGATAAAAAAGTTTATTATGCGAACAAAATAAGATACCTAATCGTATTTACAAAATTAACCTTAATAATGCAAGTGCTAGAGAATTTTTCTCAGAAAATTCTGTAATACTTCATACTGTATAAGCCTTCATACATTTTGTTTCAGTGACTACATGCTGGCACCTATAAGTTTACTTCATTTGACAAAAAATTAGAATCTAAACATTTGATTTACTTTCTCACACAGAATATCTATACCTACTCTAATTTCGTCTACAAACAAAAGCTGGTAAAAACAGTCTCTACATAGACAAATAAATATGACGAGTGTGTTCATATAACTATATATTATCGACCTTTTCGATCATTTATAATCATAGTTCATAATGAGGTTGAGCAGTTTCGAGCCCCGTGACGGTATTTAATTTTTTATATTTTTATTGTCCATATCTATAAAATTTTATTACTAAGCGCTAAAATCCACATCCTAACGAATCCGCTCCATAGACATTAATGAAACCGAATCCTAAATAAAGCAAAATTTTATGAATTTATTGAGCAAAGCCCTTATCAGTTACCACCCACCAATCATCCTATACTTACAGGCTGTTTGGCCGCAGAGTTATGTTCTCAAAATGAATGAACAACGAGCTAGTTACACTTATATTTCAAAATAATGCACAAATCAACAAGCACCGTTCGAGGCTAATGCGAACATATAGTTATTGGGCTGAGAGATAACATATAAATACAAAATCAATTGTATCAAATGTATGTTCGCCCATAACTTCCGAGACTAATTTTGTTTTTGATAAATTTATAATTGTCAGGACAAGGGTTTTTGTAAGGAAAAAAGGGTAGGTAGGGGTAGGGCAGGTGTAGGGTGGGCGTATGATAGGTGTAGGATAGGTTAGGGTAGGTGTAGGGGTAAGAGTAGATTAGGATTGTGTAGGGTATAATAGGGTAGTGGTAAGTTAGAGGTAGGGTAAGGTAGGGTTGTAGAGGATTAGGATAGTGGTAAGATACCACGCGAACGAAGTCGCGCCCGGTCATTTATAATATTAATCGCAAACTTTCGTGGTCTTCCATATAAGCGTTCATAACGAAAGCCTCAGCTTGAATCATGCTTGGTAAGAACTAAATTTAGCATAATTTTGAGTGTTCAGCGAAAAACGAGTCTTCGTTTCGAACTTCGTTTTTATAATTAATGATTTTGTAACGATGAATGATGACTATTTTTAGATTTTGAGAACATAAATCTAAACAATCTTTGAAACAAAGGTACACAAAAGTAAACAAACGACTCACTGACTGTCAAAATTATTCAATAATCACGCTTAGGTACATGTAATTTTTTGTAACAAAATTTATTGTTACAATTCCTATCCTGTTTTATTGATTTCACTTGAAATTACGTCACACATTACACAGCACTATTTTTGTTTACCTTTTCTGTAACTTTGATTGAAATAGTGTATACAGCCAGACACCATAAGTACCTACTTACATTCCTATTAAAAAAATTTGAAGTGTAAATTACAAGAACAAAAAATTACACAATTGCAATAACTTCATGACTTTTGAGAAGTATTATGTCACTACTTTAATAATCTCTTATAAATAATGGGGTAATATATCTCCGGTTTTACATGACCATGGGTCACTCTCTCGGGCAGAATCACTTATTAATTAAAAATAATTCTTTTTTCTGGAAAATGTCTATGAATACTATAGCATTCTAGCCCTATTAAAAAGTCTATATCAATAATTTCGTCGTAAACTTTCATTTAAAGGGGTTGTACTGCAGAGTATTGTTCCCAGCAGATCCACTGTGATATTATGTATTACCACTTAGTTTAAGAAAATATATGACATCATACAATACTATAACTATTCTACATGCTCCAGCATCCCTAAAACCCTCAATCTATATAACTTAAGACACCACAAACTTTATCGTAGAAAATGTTCAAGGAGCGCCTAGATTAAAGTTTATAGCAAAGAATGAGTACGTCAAATAGATTCATTATGCGCTTCTAGGGACAGAGAAGACAATTTAGATGTAATTTAGGTTTTGGGGATGCTAGGGGGAGCAATACAATATAATATGCCATATGTTTGCTTAAACCAAGTGCATATTTCAGGGTGTTTCTTCTAGAGAGAATACTGTGCAGCATAACACAACCCCTTTAAATGAAAACTTACGACGAAATTATTAGAATTGTATGGTAATCTATAGATAGTTTCCAAAAAAGACATCAAGAATTAATTCTTAAGTGGTTCTGCCCCGGAGCATGACACGACCATGGGTGCTAAAATAAACTTTCAAATTGGACCTTGTCGTATAAAAAATAAATTAGCCACCTATGAAACGATTACAATTTTATTATCCGGTTTTGCAAGCAATTAGCGGTTATCTTCTAATGGCCACCTGTGACGATTTGACGGAACTTAACGAGGTTAGTACAAGGTAGCTGTTTTGGCCGAGGAGAATGGCGGGGTAGAAGCGACGTAGTACGACGAGCTTCATGCCTTCTTCGCTAGATAGCGCCGCCGTCGCACCTCATTGCTGGCTGGCCGCTCTGTGGTTGTAGTCGTGGTGGTTGTTGTGGTTGTAGTGGTGGTGGTGGGCGGGTCCAGACCCTTGATCTCGAATTGACCGCGGAACAGAGGCCGGAACAGTCGAAGGAACGACTGGTACCGCACTGCTGAGTTCTGGAATGTGTTCGATCGTGAGGTACAAGCCTATTTACTTCCTACCTATTTGACTTGTCACCATTTTAAGTAAAGACACATAATATGCTTAACGAATTAAGTAGAGACTATGTCAAGCCTCTATGCTTTCCTGCGGGGGTAAGCAACAAGCAGATCCTGACAAACTTATTTCATTTACACATTTCATCAACACATTACACACAATCCTTAGGGTATCTCATCTAGACACACACTCAGTCATCCCACAGGGATTGGCAAACAATATTAAGTCAGATAGTACCTTCACCCCTTCCACGTTGTTACATCGTCTCATACTTTCTCGTCCATAATGTCTTATTTAGAGATCCAGTATTAAATCAGTAGGTTCTTGCGGTATGGAGCACGACCGTAATTTTTTTGCCGCTACCCTTTACAGCCAAACAAGGTTAAAATAGCGCCATGTCAGATTTTACACCCGTCCGTAACGCTACCTTACCGCACCAACAACGTACTGATTATATTTAAATAATTTTAATCTATTCACCTATAATTTTCCATATATGCTCATATATTTCTGGTGTCACAAATCTATCCATAACTTCATAATCGATTTTAACTAGGTTAATAAAATAGGACAATCATTGCCTCTGTATTTAATTAATTTCTTTAACACGATCGATTTACGCAAGATTATATGTTTTCAAAATAGGATATAATTGTCGACCTGACTACCTGAGTGGTTTTGTGGTCTGCCACGCACGAGGTCCCGGGTTCAATTCCCGGCCGGGCAGAAATTGACATGATTAATTTTAATTTCTGTTATGGGTTATGGGTATGAACACCCAGGGTTCTGTGTATAACAAGTATGTATTTTAAAGTATTTAAGTAGTATATCAGTTATCTAGCTTAGCACCCATAGATAACTAATATACTTCTTATATGGCTAGATGACTCTGTGTGAATTTGCCCACCATTATTTATTTATTATTATTTATGTAATTGGCCGTGTGGTGTCCGGCAGAGTAGAATAGCACCAACCCCTTACACTCGTAGATGTCGTACAAGGCGACTAATGTCATCGAGACAAAAGATCTAGGGCCTCCGTAGGCTGGAAAACGGGCCGCAGCGTTTTTCATTGTTATTCTTATAACACTGCGATCTCCAACCCGCCTGCCAAGCGTGGAGATTATGGCAATAACCTCCCCTTTCGTGGGAGAGGCCCTAAGTCCTGCAGTGAACAGTTATAGGCTGTGATAATGATGTAATTATGATGCGGTTTTCATTCAAAACAGCTGCAAATCAGAACCGCCTATGAAAAAATATTTATGAAGAAAAAGTATTTATGGAGTTGTACACTGATTTGTAACGCCAGAAATGTATGAGCGTGGGTATTTGAAAAAATATGGGGAAAATCGATTTGCTTGCTAGCGAGTATATTTTGCCTATTAATTCCAATCAGTAAACTGACATTAGCACAAAGTTCAATAGCGCCACCTACGCTACTCTTGACCGCTATCTTAGAATGTCATTTCGCTGTATTGAAGTAACAGGCGAACTTTAAAGAAGTATGAACTCGTCTTTGAGACAACCAACGCACCTGTATCACGTCGCCGATGACCTTAGTGCTGCGGATGAGCAGGGAGACCGAAGGCCCAAACAGGTTGCCCGGGAAGTCCAGGCTGACCTTGTTGCGGTCGAACACCGGGATGCTGTCCGTGGTAGTAGCCTGCCGCTGGAGCCGCGACCGCGATCTCAGCTCCGTGGTGTGGCGGCGGGATGTAGTGCCATTCTGCGCACACGCATTCACTCACCGCACGCTCAACGACCCCTCAACTCGTCACTCGTGCACTCGTGGCCGGCCTCACCTCACCTCAAGTCAGTCCTGGCTAGATCCGAGCTAGCTAGTCTAGCGTTTTCCCGGGCTAGTTTATGTACACCCGGAAATTCCTAGCAATTGGTCCTTGATCACCGTTAGTTTGATATCGAGTAGGTTGCTATATGGAATTGACTTGATTTACCTAGGTAATCTGTCTGAGATGCCAGAATCTCCCGTATGATATACACCGACCTAAGGTCTAGGCTAACTGTTCCTCTCACCACCATTCAATTTAGTTATTTCAGTATTCAATCAACTATTGTTCAAATATGCTCACTATTCAGTTAATATAGCCGTACAAATTAAAAAGAAATTGGTTATGGTATCAGATTTTAGCAAAATTCTTATACATATATAAAATATACATTTGAAATAACAATGTATGCTTTTATGGGAAAATGAGTTTTTGACAATCATTTTCTTTAAGAACTTATTCGTACCTAAATTCTACGGTTGAGCATTAAAAAATGTACGAAATGTGCAATTTCCTTGTGAATTTGCTAGAACAACATTAGAATATTGCCTAGCTTACTAGCGACATAAGGATTGATTGAAGTAACAGGTATCGGATACACGGGTAACTTCATAAAATAAACCAATAATTTGTTTAAAATATTTATTTCTTATTGCAATCACGCGCAGTTTTAGAAACGATAATTGAAGTTACTCCTCCATTAAAAATATCACGTGTTTTTTTTTATTTATAATGCCGAAACGTGACAGACTTTGATTTAATGGAGTATTGACTTAAGATTGTTTCTGCAACTGGCGGTCAGTGTAATCATTTTTTTCTATCTACTACATAATTTTCCATTATTAATGGTTTTATTAATCGTAATCCACAATTTTCAGTTTCTTGGTCAATTATTTTTAGACCTTTGTCTTAGAAATCAGGAGGTCAAAGGAAAGTGGCGTGGAGAAGCATCTACCAAGGAACATGTGGAAAGGAATAAACTGACATTGAACTTGTCCAATTGGCCAGTTACCAGTCTTTTCTACCACTACTAGTGCATTTGCTACCAATCAGCTATTTCCAGTATATCTGCTAGTTTTTGTAAGAGATGATCTAGGGTGAGACTGTGTTGATTTTGACTAGTCTACAACTGTTCTACGAGTGAGGCTACGGCCTACGAATGTGCTACGAATACAAATACAAAAATACTACTTACTCTAACATATGTTACTATGCCTTTACAAATAAGCCATATTTTTCTAATTAAGTCCTCCATGTGCTCAATCAAATACAGTGTGATATCTATGTTCAATTCAAAATAAGCCCAATCATCAACAGCATAATAATGTGCAAAATATCGTATACCAAGCTAATCGTCTATAATCGATTTGTATGATATGGATATTTAAAAGCGGTAATTTACCATGTGTTTTATTTTATTGTAATCGCAGAATAATTATCATTGTTATTTTAATAGTAAGTTAGATTTCGATAAAGAAATTTTTTTGTTACATTGCATAATAATACTTCAAATTCGACTAAACTTGAAGAATTATTCAATGTTCAAAAACCGTAACGTTATATGATCATTATCAAAATGTATTATTCCATGATTACAAATTTCGTAGTGCACGTACGCTATACGTAAGCATAAATGTAACGATCATAATTCAACTGTGCTTAATCACCATTGTATACCTTAAGTCTTAAAGAATAATGTGTATATTAACAAAGTAAGTGTAATTGAAGCAACCATTACGCCGCCCATCTAGAACGCGCCGGCCCCGTATGGCCGCTCGTGGAGCCAACCCTGCGCGCGCGCACCTACATACGTCGCTTTACAAAATGATTGCCTAATTGATAAACAAGTACACAAGCAATTTACCTTCACTTCGTATAGAGGTCAGATAATTCCAGCGAAGTGCTGCTATTCGTGTTTTAGTTTATTTTGTGTCCATCAAGTTTTTATAAGCTACCAATAGAACTAAGACAAGTTGGCGACTAGCATATTTATATTCAAAGGCACTCATTTAGGAGGGAAAGGTGACTAGACTAAGGTTTTCAACATTCTACTTTGTGTGATTAGCATAAAGTGTGAGTGTATTTACCTAGCGCAATTTAAATATTTAGGAAGCTATACCTACTATGTATTAACTTTTATAGAGTGACTGTTTTATTTATTTATAGTGATGTAGTGTGTTGTGCTTTATGCTTTATACACCGGACGAGCTGCAATACTAATTACATCTACAGTAACTACTTAGTTTCACGAGATAATGTTTTAAGGCACCGAGGAAAAGTACAAAAAACAACTTAACTCGTGCGTGCTATAAATAAATAGAAAGTGAAATTAAAATCTGCTTTTGCTTTAAATCGAGCGGATATCGATAAAACATTATCTCGTGTCGCCGTGTGCGGGAGTCGGGTGCTACGTGCAAATAAACAAACGGTTGGAAGGAAACATTTAATATCACCAGCACTCACCTAAAAACTATTTACATATAAATACAAGGCGTTGTGTGCGAATCGCCTCCCGAACCGCGGACTGTACAGGCGGTCGGTCACTGGGAAGGGACAAGGGACGCGCGTCGTGCCGCTAGCGCGCCCACCTCACTAGTGAAACGAAGTCATCACCACTCACTTACAACTAATACGGAAGGCAATTAAAGAGGTACATTATAGATGGCTGGACACGACCAGCAGCGCGACGCGCGGCCTAGAGACGGGCGAGGAGATCACGAGTCGTCCTCTTCGGAAGAGTCGATGGTCTCGACGGTGGCGCCCGCGCCAGCGCCGCCGCCCGACGAGGAGCCCGACAGTGACGTCACCAACGAGATGATCGAGCCCAGACCCCCACCGGAGCCCCCACCTTGACCGCCGGAGCCGCCCGACGCGCCGCCCAGCAGTCCGGTCACCGCCTGGATCTTGGGCCCGAGCAGCTGTAGCTTAGGCCCGATCACCTGCCCCACGATTCCGCTCAGAGACGCCAGCCCGCTCTGCGGCGCCTCGATACCGTACTGCTTGTTGATCTCCACGTTCTGTCGGTCCAGCGTGTCCACCAGCCGCGTCTTCGCGTCGATCAGCGAGTTGATTTTCTATAAAACAAACGGCCACTGCGTGACTGCGTTGCGAAAAGTGAAAGGACTCCTTTTGCGAGTTGAGATCGAAATCCGATAATG
This sequence comes from Blastobasis lacticolella, assembly GCA_905147135.1. Lineage (NCBI taxonomy): Eukaryota > Metazoa > Arthropoda > Insecta > Lepidoptera > Blastobasidae > Blastobasis > Blastobasis lacticolella. Next base: position 7,715,463 of record LR990039.1, on the reverse strand, counting down.
TTACATCGCATCTATGAAAGATGACTCTTGTGCAATGAAATAAATATAGTCGTTGATACGTTAAAACTAACTCGGCCACATGACCGAAATAGTTTTATTATAGTTACGAAATACTTACACCAAACACGAAGCCCAGAATTGCGTTCTTCACGCCAAATTTGGCTTGAGTGACACCTTCTAGCTTGCGTTTTTCTCTGGTCTGCTCCTCACCCTCGGCACCCTGCACACACATACGTGTCACAACACTGCACACTCCACACTCGTGCTCCTTCACCAGTCACCATACTAGGTTGCACCGCACCGCACCACACCATAACCACACCGCACCAGCACAATAGATGAAAATGAAAAAAAGCACTCCACCACCATCGCATCAGCTCGCACCAAATTAGGTAAAAGCACGGTGTAAAAGGTGATGTTTTCTAAAAGTAGTGAAGAAAGGATTTTTATGATATCATTTTATGATTAACAGTTATTACTTTTCAATGCTTCAACTTGATTCCTGTACTTATCTCATATTTGTCACTTCTAAGTTATTTGTCATTTACAGGTATGTAGGTTTAAATAAATAAATAGTCGCGGTCGCTGGATTGATATCCGAACGCAGTCACTGTTGCATCGCGTTCCGAATATATTAGCCGGCGAAGGCTGTGCCCTCACTAGCAGTCAATAGTTGTTTGAACCACTCAAGGTGCCTGGAAAATACTATAACGGCTCGTGAATGCATACGACCGAACCCGAGTGAACGTTTGACCGCAAATGATCTACCTCTTAATGGTCAATATACAGGGCGTCTGGCTTCAGATTTATGCTTTCAAAATAAATAGTTTTTCTAGATATAAATACTGGTTTTATGTTTTGAAAATAGTGTCCTTACATATTTTTCCGAAGGAAGCCTCAAACTAGCTCGGTTGAACGCTGCGGCTATCAAGACGTTCTTTTGTTTTCGATTTGAACAATGTGCACACTATTATGGACAAAGGGATTATTTTCAATACAACTCGCTTCATTAGTACGTTTCTTTAAATATTAAGTTGCATAATTCGTTTTTTACTTGATTTTGGAAACATGAATCTGCAGACATCCTGTGTGTGGACTTCAAGTCATCTTTAATATTAAGTTGCATTAGTCTTTAACTCGATTTTGGAAATATGAACCTGCAGACACTCTGTATTAAAGATTTCAAGTAACACGATATGTTCCGTCGTTAGTCGTTTGTTACCAAATTAATGGTCTTGAAACATTGCAGTTGCAAGCTCGCGTCAGAACATAAAGCCGAGATTAAAATTTTCCTAATGACTTGTAATGACGAATATTCATATTAGAAATGCCATGCGGTGGAAGGTCGTGGCGACAAAGTGGCGGTCGAGCGTTTATGCAAGATGTCATGGAGGTTTAGGTGAAATGATGCAAATGGCCTCTGCCTGTGTTGCTCAACACTCGACGCACACATCTGCTGTGAATCGCGACCAATACCACGTTTAGACGACATCAACTGTGGAAACAACGGATTTGGTAACAGTGGCTGCTTTGATCTAGTCCATTGTATCTTACAAGCATTGGCAAGCCAAGACTGCACATTAAGGCTAGTGAAACAATAAGAATATGTTTTGAAATAAATCGTCGTCTTTGTTTTTGTGTAGCCTAAACTTAGGTAAGCAGAATGCAGAAAGAATTGGATTGCTTGGATTGAGAACTGTACTTATTTATTTCTTTAACTTAAGTTTAATCTAGACCACTGAAATGTCTGTATCACACAAAAGTCAAAGTTATCAATCCTGCCACGGGTTTCGGAGGCAAATGGTGTACAGTCAAGTGTCATAACGCAGTCACTAGGCGGCGGGTCGAGGCCGCCCGCCTCTCCACCGACTCATTAAAGTAATGGACATACACACCGAAATCCTGATTTTAAAACTTATTCGCAACCTAACATGTAATATATGAAATGCATCACTTGTGTCGCAATGTTAGATGAGCGTCACAAGTCTATGTACCTACTCCTTCTGGATAGTGATAAGGTTAACAAGACCATTGCCGTGTTCGTGCCTGAACATATATGAAGACGTATTAATTAAACGTATGCGCAATTTTCAGTCTTGGCCCTGGTGAAGTCGTTGACATTTGAATAAGAAAGTACAGTAAGCAAGTAAGCACGGTCTTTTTTCCGTATAGGTTCCTCTTTTGTCTCTTTGAGTAATCGGTATAAAAATTAAATTCGACGTCAAAGGCAGAGTAAGATCTGGCTTCTGGCCTATGAAAGTCCAGTCTTTAATTCTGGCTTTGTATAAAATAAGTAGTCTCGTTTTACTTGAATTATATATTCCATATAATTCAGCACAGCTACTGTATTTGAAATCATTGAAAAACTGCATCTAACATTTGTGAATGTGACAGACGTGCAATTCGACGAGTTTGTGCAAAATTCCATTTCCTACGGCACTCTTGGCGGTATCTAAAAATAGACTATCAATGGAGCTCGTAGTGAAAGTTTGAATGCAATAAGTACTTTGCTGGTCTCAGAATATTACGTACATCTTTACCGCCGGAGATCGCGGTGAGATTGAAGCGATTAACTCGGTTTTTGACCATAATATCGCCGAAAGCCTTTACAACTACGCGGAAATGCTGAGAAATTCTGAGGAAATGTCTTGAGGCAGTCTGAGGGCGAGTGTTAATGTCAACAATTAGGTAGTGATGTAAATTAGGTCGCGTAGTTCTCATCGGTCTGTTACCCAACAGCGGTATTGCGCTTGCATACTCTGCGCGTAAAAAGCTATCCTTGCCGCAGATAGTGCATTCATGTGAACCCGACGTGCGAAAGTACCGGCTCTAGTGTTACGCAAAAGTGAATTTCCTCTCCACTACTTATTAGGGGGGAAACGGAATTTTGTTTATAACACGTTGTGGTTATTCTGTAGGTAGTAGGTATGTGCTTATTGTCAAAGTGATTGCTTATTAGTGCCGAATTTTATAGGCGACAGTGCAGTGTAAAGAACACCTCCCCGTTTGAACAGTAAGATGTTGGTCATGCTCTATCTGTATACGACAATAGAAATCCATTTTTTCCCTCCCATCCACGTTCAAACACACAATTGCGCAAAGTCTGATAACTGTATTTCTATCTATACCGAGAAAATTTAAAATTTTTTTTGTGTTTTAATGCGATAATGTCTTAAACTGTTAAACCAATTTCGAATACTTTTTCAGTAACAGGAAGTTGTTTATGCCCCGGAAAGTAACGGGATATTGTAATGTGTAATGTGATGTAACACGGGTGATGACCGCGGGTAACCGTTATTTAATAATGTTAGGATCATCAATATAGATTTGTCAAACAGACAACACGGCCAATTTCCTATAGTACATAACGCGAATGTACTTTTTTTTGGATTTCTATTATTTCGAGTGGTTGTCGCGGATATGATTGAAAAGGCTCGTCTGCATTGGATCGAACACCTGTGTAAGCCGCAGAGGTCAAAGAGGTCAAATAGGTCCCGCGGGAAGCCCAAGAATCGATGGGTGGTAGGAGCAAGAAAAATGTGAATTAAAAGAACGAAAGCGGGCCCTGACATATGCTGGATGACCCCTAGAATTATTAAGATAATTATTTATCTTTCTCCGGTAAATGTTCTGCAGGAATTAAATCAAGACGTGCGAAACGTTTTAACTGAATACCACGCTGATATTGTACTATTGTATATTAATCATAAGCTGTACCAACAATGTTACCTCATATATGTCTGGTCAATTTGAGCGTACCTAATGTGTTGTAGGTATGTATATAACCTATGTATTCAGTTTCAACTAGGTTGGCAAGTGAGAGGGACCTGCCTAACGATTCGCCTAGATAACTATGACCATGAAATGTACCGCTATTAAGGTTCCAATTACAGTAGTAAATATAATAACGTCTATAGATTAATCTACACTTTTGTTAAAAATCAAATAACGCGCAGATGTTTGTGTGGCACAATATTAGTATCGGATTCCTTTCTAAAGTATTATTCGAGTACATGAACACATCAACAGCCCAAACAGTCCAATGCTGGACTGAGCGTACTACCTACATATTAGAGGTGTTTGCCCCAATGTACACGCTTGACATGCGGGTGGGCTATGGCAACATTGATGGCGCGATGAAAAATGTTACTGCCCATTTTCTGGTCTACGTATGTTTTAGTAAACTTAGTTGACCTTTATTATATGTATAATATTATTCACCTTTCACGACGCCCGGGAGCAGAGGAGAGTGATAGAGTATTTTTTAGTTTGCCAATGCGATGGGGTTTATCTAGCAAGTTCCCATAAAAACTTTCATCCCCTGTTTCATACCATTCAGATTTATTATTGGTGATAGGCTGTTCTTTTTCAGATTTTCATTTATAAAATACATGAAATCGGGACAATTATTTCGAAGATAACCTCCAACATCCAAACCCACAAACTCTTTCACTTTATGAATTACTATAGATTTTTCAGTGTGAATTAGGACAACAATTAATTTAAAAAAAAACTATTTGGTAATTTCTGTATATTAAAATGTACTTTTAAAGAAAGTACCCTACGTAACATAAGGCACAGTATCAACAACCGCTTCAAAACCGCTTCAAGTTAGTCCCACAATATTATTACGGCAATAAAGCCTATTCTGAGTGTTTTCATTCTTCCTTTACCATGCCGGTAGCAAAGCGCGCGTTATTCAATAAATTACCCTAAGTAAATAGGCTTAGGGTCAAATGTCGACCCAGTTGACTGCGTTGCGGACGCGAGGCGCAGCTGGGTTATATAACTGGTATCATGGCGCAAGTCGCAACCTAGGGTGAGCCTTTGGCCAAGTTTAACATACCATATTAAAACATAAATACTAACCCTGGAAATTTACTATGTATATCAACTCAACGACTTAAAATAAACTCTCCGTTCATATTTATAAAAAAAAATTGTCTCAACGAATCGAGACTTTTCAGAGCAACGGAAGACACAGAGCCGTCGTCCTCCGACGGAGGGAAAGGTGCGTAATGCATTCCGTGACGTAAAAACAACGTTAGACTTAATATTTTTTGTAATTTGAAAGATTTTTTGTGTTAAGTTGGTAATTTTGCTTGGACATTTAAATGCTTTCCGGCGATGTCATTTTGAGTTTATTATATAATACAGCAAAACAAAATCTATCTAGCCGGCTGGGTTCTACATCTCTAAATACGTAAGTATAAAGATATATAAGTTTTATTCTTCAAATTAATTAAGTTACTACAATATAAGTTCACAAAGATCATAAAGTGTACACAAGTAGGTACCTATTGCAGTAACTTTTACTAAAATAGACACGGAACAATTTACGAATTACGTATTATGTTTTAATAGAACAGTGGATTTCATATATTTTATTAATTCGGTTTTGATAAGTTTAATTAGGTCCAACCCAAAGTTTGCAATTGAAATCAGCGCTGGCTAAGTCACGAGTCGTGAGCTAGAATCCACCTAAAATATAATTTCTATTACAGTAATCTAATGAATTTAACTAATAAGAAATAAAGAAATAAATAGGTACATAATTGGAGCTAATTGCCAGGGACAGATTTTGTATTCCCAAAGTAATCATGAACGTCGCATTTAAAACTTTAAATATTCAGTTAAAGTCAAAACACGAATACGATATACGTATAATACGATAGAACAAATATGGAACTAATTATTTAGGCTAATCTAGAGCATGGTCAATCGCCAGGTCTGCCAGGCCAACCACACACAAAACCGGTATATCAAAGGATATAAATAACCCCTTCACTACCGTGGAAGGGGCTTAAGGACCTTAGGTACAACAATAGTGGACTGATGGGGCTGTTGAGCATAACATTGATGAGTACGTCAAACAACAAAATAATGTAATGTGAGATACAATGCGTAAGAGAGTAGAACTATCATATTATGAGCTTCAACTGGTAACCATTTGCTCATTTCGTTGAGAAACATTCACTCTAGTGGCCTAGTAACATATGAATGAAGAAATCCCACAACATTATACATACATAATACTCGTATGTAACCTGTAACGCTTTCGTGTATTTTCGATAATGCAATTAAAATGACATAATGAACTCTTTGTGTTACGTAAAAAAGTGAATATTTTTACGAAATAACTGTATAATTGCAGAAGCTCTGCGGGTGGAGAGTGTATAATTATTGTTAGAGATAACCGAAAACCGTAATAGACATCTTGCATGTTTAGTAGTCGTATTTTTGGTTACGTAAATATGAAGGTGTATTTTTTTCTATTTTGTGTCTATGCAAGTAAACCACTTTGTGGATGTGTGTAGGAATAAAAATAATACGGTGATCTAAGTGGTGTGCAGTCAATTATTTTTTTATAACTACTAATAGGTATAGACTAAGCAATATCCAGATAGCCTCATCATTGTTACAAAACAAGTTTAAGGGTTAAACACACAATATAAGCTTCTTAAAATTAGCTACACAGCTGATACAATCAAATTAAGAACTATAAATCAGTACTTACGAAATTTCGCTTGATATTTAGGATGATTTAAACTATTATAAGTTGTCTTCAATATTTCAAAGCGGCGCTTCGATTTATCAGTAAGCGGATAAAATTCGAAGTTATCGTTATAAGCTGCTAATATCGCGTAAATCCGCGCTGAAAGTGTAAAAACGCTGTTGGAAGCAATTTGTTCCGCCATCTTTAGAATATTCGTGTCAATATTGCGCTAAACAACATAGCAGCACTAATGGCTGCGTCCTTCGCTCAAAATCATCCTAATGATCCCTACAACACGCAATATATTTTAGGTCCCGCGAAAATAAAGCCTACACAATACCGCATTTGTACCACAATAAGGATATGGAGTAACAGAAACATACAACATGAAACAAATTATATGATTGTTAACGTGACATATGTTTCGCTAGTCGGACCATTGTTATAACCGCGCAATACTTTAGATATAAAAAATATAGCTGCAGTAGAGCTTTCAAGTTATGCTATTAAGTGATTTTTCGTTAAAGATTTTGGACATCAAATTATATTTTAAACTCAATTATCTATTTACTAGCATCTCCCGCGGTAATCATTCGAGACCCTGCTAATATTGGACTACCAATATCTATAAAAATTATATTGGTAGCTTACTTTCCAATATTTTTGGGACTAAGTATCTCGTGGTATCCTGGTACGTACTATTCCGAGACAATACAAACTACCTGGTATGATTCTTGGGAAGAGTTTAGCTTTAGGAGGAGCCAACAAAAAACGAAACTAATTCATTGATAAGATGATTGTAGATAAGAAAATCCGTCTAGTACAATCACACACATTTTAATATGTGGTGGCGATTGTATTTCATGTTTAATTCACATTTGTTAAAGAACTAAGGCCTCAAATGAAAAGGAATCATAATCAACTACAAAGTAGATATTATACAGTTGAAGATAACTATTTTAAATTAGTTGGCTAACGCAGAATGGTGTACTTGCAACATTGCCTGTAATAACACTTGATTAGGTAATAATTACCCATTACATCCACTCATTACCATCAAATACTGCACTTAAAGTAATGTTGGTGGAAAATAGGATACCGCTTCTTTAATTGACAGTGTAACCTTTTTAAAAATTCAAACTAAAGAGTACTTAATCTTCTTACTTTGAACATGTTATTTGTTCAATGTTTCGACCTTACATTCCGCTATGTATAAGTATGTGGCTAGAATAATTATTGCTTGGCCGAAATCTAGCATTTAAATGTGGAATTAACGATGATATGCGATCGACTACTACGTACTCATACAGTCAGCTGCAGACTTCAACAAACGGTAGGGGACCATACATTCAATGTATGCTAGGGTAGCTCAATCACTCTGCCGCTGACTGTACTACCATTGTGGTTGGTGACAGCGTAATCGGAGCATTATTACTATTGTCGTGAAGAGTAGGAAGTAAGCCGGACATTTGTGTGAAAGGATGAGTTTAGATTAGAACGAGACCCAACTTAAAATCAGTGCGAGTGAGAGTTAAAGTAGGTAATTGGTGTTGAACAATATGTGTCGTTTTCAATTTGTTTTGTAGTGGTTTTGTTTAAAACTCAATGTTTGAAGTTTGGGTCCTAAAGCGATTTGTTAAAAAAAGCGTAGATGTACGTACAATGAGCATGGAGGACCTATATGTATACGAATTCAGTGAATACAATAGCAATTTTAAACCTATACTAACAGTGATCAAGCAGCACTTAGCGGAAGAATTGCGTTGAAGTGAGGCCAGGCGACGTCCCCAATCATATAACACCCAACAACATAATTTCATGGTCATGTCAATCAACACTAAGACACAATCACGTAAATGCTTGATTCAGTCCTAGAAATATTATTACGACATGAATGTTTAAAGCTACCAGTTTTACAAGTATAATATCTCTCGGATCGTCAATCATGTAATAACGCAATATGATTGACTAAATACTTCGCAATCGTAAAAATATTTCTTTGACTTCATAAAGCGCATCATATGTTTATATAAGTGGATCTTAATAAATTTACACAATTGGCAATGTAGCAGTCCTCATAAATATGCAATTTTTGGGGACCGAATGCAAAAATGATGACTCATTAATTACCATCACCATATAATTAATTGGGTGAACTAATTGTATCATGATTCCAAGTTTGTAATGACCCCATTTCGCAACCGTGGGAATCACTAATAACATCAAACAGGTATCTTTGTTTGCGGTGCCTAATAAGGCCAAAGCAGATAGACATCATACGAGGTGAGACAAACCACAATACGTTTCAGTGGCATTGTTCATGCATCGATCCCACGAATAACGAAAGTGAGTCTGATCGCCGGCCCAGGCTGGTGCACATGGCGCTCTTGCGGCCGTTACGTCACGGTAACTTGGTAAATCGGTAAATATATTATTGTTAGACTGAGACGAAACTTGTCCCGTAATTCCGAGATGGGTGTGCGGGTTGCGCAAGCGGCGGCCGGGCGGCCCCGGCGGCGGCGGACGCCGGCGTGATCTTCACCGCGCACGCGGCCGCTTGCCTCACCGACACCGCCCAGTGTTAACATTCTGCGCTGATAGTGCCAAACTGCGTACCCAGTGATCGCCAGTAAGCTTTGCCAGACAGCTCTCGTCTCGTCAGTGTTAGAAGAGAGAGAAGAACTCCGATGTAACGAGATGATAATTTTTACGCTAACAATTTACATAAAAAGTACATTTACCATATTCCAAAAGCACACGATTACATCCGAGTTCATTGCACAATAATGTTCATGTTAATCGTTATAGTGGAAAGTTGTCCAGCAATTATCTAAATCTATGTTAAACAATATCTAATCAAACCACCAGGAAATCCCCCGGCTTAAATATCCCGCTCAAACAGGTACAGTTTGTACAAACAATTGTTAACACGCAATGAAATTCACGAGGCAGGTAGCGCAACGGCTACATGCCTCGGGTCGCTCGCTTGTTCAGCATTTGCATGCATTCGAGGAAGTTCGCAGTGGCTCGTAGTGGGACATACCTCTAGCGGTTGGAGGGAGTCGTCGTCGGCTAGCTGTCTGCGCGCGCGCAAGAGCGGCTGCGGCGCGGCGGCGGCGAGTGCCAGCGACAGGGCGAACAGGAGGGCGAGAGTGCGTGCGGCGATCATCGTGCGGGCGTGAGTACTGCGATCGGCGACGGCGGCGGCGGCGGCGCCCGCGTGAAGGGGCCGCCGCAGTGGGGATGCGCCTCGTCCTCCATGCGCGTGTTGCAATGCCGCCGACGTCGCGACGGTGACGTCATGGTGGACGTGACGCGACGGGGCGAGGCGATGTCGGGGCGGGTGACGCGTGGGCCACCCCGTCGGTGTAGGGCATAGGTTGGTGCGCCTTTAATACCCGTCTTCAGAAACGTTGCTACGGCGTGTTACAGTGTGCGCGACCCATGGGGGTTTTAAATGACAATACTGGAGAGGTGATCGCCACTATGCGTCCGTCAAACAAGCTTGACCAAATTATGGAGCCGTATTAAACGCAGTGCGTTCACTTAGCAAAAAAACACTATCAAAAGTGTATTACCTCGCATAGTACTAGCTACTTAGATAAGTATTATTTGTGAAAAGCGGTGTAAAGTTGCCGAATGACAGAAATTGTTTTGATTCTTGGCTTTATTTGCCTTTGTATTTTTATTGTAAGATGTATTGAAAGTATGAAACTGCATACAGAAAATATATAGGTGATTGTATAACTCAATGTTTGAGATAAATATGTGGATCTGTAGCTTTACCCATACACAGCACCACCTGTGTTATTGAATGTTGATATAAAAAACAAACTAAACCGTATGCGGAAAGATTATAATCTCATAGTTTAAAATAAATCAACGTCATTCAAAGTAGTTCAGTTGCCTTCAATAACAACACATTAAAATACAACAATTACTCAAACATTACTCAATCACCCTGAATTGGGCAATCATACTTCAAAGAAACCTAACCCCAAGGTACAGAGAAAAAGCTGCAAACTCGAAGTTCCATTTGGACTTTACATTTAAAATTATACATACTCGATGTCCCTATTTAACCCAATCCTAGAGAAACATATATAGAAGATCGCCTACACACTATATCTCCGCAAGTGCTATGCCATTGCACAAAGTACATAAATAACAAACAAAACGATATATTTCAAATATGTGGTCCATTGAGTTTGCTCTGGCGTTTTTCATAGGCACACGTAACATAACCTTTTCTGGCTCTATATTGGTTGCCTTACTGGCTTCCGTACTTTCCATTGCCACCTACTCACATGGCCTTGTATTAATTTAAACATATTAATCAACTGTCTCTAATCACTTATTTGAACTCTATATTTAGCCCACCCGAGTCTGTGCTCAAGTACTGCTAACCTCTTGTGTCTAACAACACTTAAATCGTAAAGTGTTTCAACACAAACATTATTGTGGTATAAAAATGATTAATGACTCTTGTTCATTGGATATAATCTTCGCATAAACATGGTTATTATCAATGAACACAACTGTATAAAACACTAATAAAGCTCGATACAAAAGGTTAGCTCGTTGATGTCTTTTGTATGAAAACTGCATGGACGTTATTGTGGTGAAGAGAACTGTTAAAACAAAGGTTTATCCACGTTTAATGACACTCCGCGTTATGGGATCCTTTAATATGGATTACCAATATCTCTAGCAGGCATTATTTAAACCTTTAATACCGGGCACATTATTCAGTGAATTGTTGAGAGATTCTGGAAAACAAAACATCGTCTGCAATACTTACAAATTTTTTAACCGAATTAGGTGACTAATTAATTCCATTTGGACTACGCCAGCTTTCGATAAAAAATATTACTGAATAAGTACGAGTTGGACTTCCACCTTGAGGGTTCCAAACTTACAAGAATATAAACTTTCCATCCAAATATGTTGAAGCCATATGCGGTTGAAAATCAACTTTATTGAAGACTAGTGGACCCGGCGCGACTTCTTTCGCGTACACCTATCTATACCTTCCTCTTGAATCACTTTACCACTGTAGTTTAAAAGGTCGTGATATGTATGAAAGATGCGTCAAAGATATGCATGAAAAAAGCAGTTCACTAAACGAAGTTTTTTGTACAATGTATCTGTAAATTTATGGCTTTTAGAATATTTTTCGTTACTTGTGTTAAAAGTCACTCGCTTCACGTCAATCGTCATCATTCATCATTCATTCATTCATCTTTGACCATTGAGCGGTTTTACCCTCTTAAGACTATAAAAAGCTGAAGTAAAATATGTGGGTAATTAATTATATTTTGGTTATAATGGTATGGGTCACATCTCTGTGCGTAAACGGAATAACGACTAATAAATAACAATTCAAATAAAAACTTAGTACAATAGGTTTACTTGTGGTACATATACAAGAAGGCGACTGCCAAATTTATATGACTAGACGATATCAGAGTCTATCATCATCCTTGTGGTCAATCTTGGTTTCTGCCAAGGTCCGCTTTCCTATACGTTTATTTGTAATTATAGAGGTTCGCCCTTAAAACATGAATACCAGCAAGCAAGCCATTCGCTCACGATAGTATTTCTCAGAGCCATCTTGGCGTTAATGTCCTGTGTTGTGCTCTGGCCGGGGTCCGCCTTGACTATGATCCAGAGTTTGGCAGATCAGTTAAATACAGTGGAGCGACTGCCATATGACCTCCGTGACCCTGCTACCAGGGGAACTTGACCAGATTGCATATTGGTTACACCTTCAGTATATATATAGATAGTATTGCTTAGAGTACGTTCCTCCAAAGAATTATGATCGACTCGGGGCGAGTGGTTTAAAGCCCCTACTCTTGCATCTGGGATGTGATATGGGAGAGGTATTGACCTCTCGTTGCTTCTTGGGAACCTCGTCCAAGAGGTCCCCTCTTTTCCCATGTATCCCTGAGATCTACGCAGCATGTTATGAAACCAGGGCACGCGAACCCCTTTAGTCTTATCATCGAAGTCTTTCACGCCAAGGCTGCCACGGAAGTAATCGATAGGCACTGGGTCAAGTCGGGTGTACCGCACATACAGAGCATTTTCATTTCATTGGCATCGGCCTATTCCATGAGACAGAACAAGGCAAAAAATGGATTAAGTCAGAACCCTAGATTTGGACCTTAGCGTCCACCAGATTACCTCTCATCGAAATGCGGTTTGAGGTGAGGTTGATCTCGAATTCTATAATTTGAATTAGTTGATTCTAATAGTGCTTAAAACCACTTCCTTCGCACATCCCTGGATACTAACTCCACTCTGTAAACTGTGCTAAATGGTGAACAAACAAAACGCATAGGTAGAGTCCGCGCCGGATAAGTTTGCTTTTAGGTTACAAAACATTATGTCGCCGCCATTGTTTATATTGTGTGCGAGTCGTTCATGTTGGCTGTGTGTAAAAGGGGACTGGGCACAAGTGGTCTATGAACGGGCAGCATTACAGTCATGATCAATTAGTCTGGGTACCTCAGCTACATTTTTGTACAAAATCGGTCCCAACAGTTTCGAGAAAAAAGCATTCGTTTGACACATTTGTATGGCAAGTGATGTATTCTTTGAACCAGCAGCGACACGAGTACAGAGTACAAGTAGCTCTATCATTATCTAGAAATGTGCAAAAGTCATGCATTTTTCTCGACACTGCCGGGACTGATTTTGATGTCTTGCAGCATATGAACATAGTTAAAGATGCTTAACATAAACTCCGTAACCATGTTGCTGCTGGTTCAAAGGATACGGCATTTGTCAAACAAATTTGCAAAAGTCATGTTTTCTTGAAAAAGCCGGAATCTGTCTGTCTGCTTACTGTAAGCATACCGCCATGCTGTTAGCATAGAATAAGGCACTTTCCTTTAAAAAATGTTCTGTGTTTTTACATAGCATCAAAATGAAACTGGTGTTTCTAACACCAGTCTGATTTTGATGCCCTTTTCCACAAGGATATATAATGCTAGCTAAACATAAATACTATACCGATATCGTTATTTGGCTATAGACCACTTACTCTACTTACGTGTCCAGTCTCCTTTAGTTGGCAGAAATGTTAGATAGGATTTTCAAAATATTATAGCTAGTGTAGAGACAAGAGCGCCACTCTTTATAGGTAGTCAAAGGTACTAAATGTTGAAACAGATTTTTAGAATGCCAATGATACTACAATAATTTTTATTAGACAAAGTTGTTCAAATTGTCAAAGTGGGTCATCGTTCAGTTTCCGCGTTAGATGTCTGGGCGCCAAGTAAAGGCCCTAATTAACTTTATTGAAAAACCAACTATAAATCTTTGAGATGACCTGTCAATTGTGGCGCTAGTTCTGCATTTTCGGAAGCACCCAGCAATGCGACATGGATAATAAGGAACCTGGCGGAAAAATAAACTAACATGTTCTTGAACAATGACCAAACGCCCTCCTTCATGGAATTATGATTTTTGTCAAATGTATTAACATTTGACGTAGTAGATGTTGGCACCAATATTAGACGATTTAAACCGAATAATTTTCGAAAGTATACAATAACGAAAACGGCTTATTAAGATTATAGACTACTTAATAGCGTCGAGTTATGTTTCCATCATATAGTTTAATATTGCCAGTAAAATAAGTTTAGGATACACATTTTTTTGCTATCGGTCAAATAACCTGAGTTCTTGGTGGATCTTATGAACTTATTTAATATTTAAACAACTTTCCCTTAATTCTTACAAATGGCATTTGTGAAATTACATACAGATACAGATTATTAGACTCGACAGGATAGGCCTTGTTAGGAAATAAGGCCCATTAAAACTTGTTTATAGCCCAAGCCTACATTTTTCATGACATTGTGAAGGCATCTATCTACTCTTATAGCAAAGTAAGCAAGGATTCTTGAATATTCTTGTAAGCAGGTAGTCCACATTTTCTGTAAATAATATTTTTCCATCACTCGGCGCTTACATAAATGTGAAGACACGCAGGCATTTCGGAACAATCATATGGCTTCATTGTCACTCAGGGGCTGGGTGTGTGCAGTCGGACAAGGAGGTAAATCTACAGAATATATCTTACTCTTAATTTAATGGCAAAGCGGTTACAGTACTACAATATTGTCGACGTTCTGCTCCGCCTGTGGCAGTTCCATGTGCCGCACTTTCGCTGGTCAGTTCCGATATATGATTTTATTTAAAATTATAGCGTAATTTTTTAATGAGTTAATAAGTATGCCATAACAATGCTTAGCCTGCTGGAAATCCGTAAGTACATCAGAATATAAATTAAAAATCAGAATAAAACGTAAACAACAACATCTTACATCAATTTCAAACGAATTAAAACCATTACTAACTTGCGTGATCACGTGATTTCTAACTCTAGACAACGTTTAGGCGCTGTCCTAATTGGAAACTGTCGTGCGACGGGCGGTTTTGAGGTCTCCTATTGGTCGGACGACATCCGTCGTACGACTATGGTCGCACGACCGTTTCCAATTAGGACAGCGCCCTAGAGTGCAAAGTTCATCAACTGATTACACTGGAGCGTAAATAATCTCGGCCAGACGGAAGGTCAGTGACTCTGCCGTATTAATATATAAGAACTGTTTTACATAAATTGGATGAGTAAGTTGCTCTCGTGCTTTTCTTGGAGACCCTTCTTGTATCTTGACACCTGTGCTTTGAAAAAACAGGCTATCACTCTACCAGCGTCCCGCGTTACGTCAGTAGGATACTTAGACCTCTCGTGAGAGATGAATATCATCTCACTATACATAACCAAACCACGCTTAGCATAGACGCGCCGTCAAGTATATCTTGGATTGAAGCGATGTGTTCATTGATGTTAAAATTAACCAGACCGCGTCGCGTTTTGGCATGGGTAAATAACAGCCTGGCTAGATGGAAAGCGGTAACAGTCACCTATAACAGGTTAGGTTTCATGTAATTCAGAACAACAGGTGCATTGTCACGGTAAAGAGTAAGATGCAGTGGCGTAGCATGGGGGGGGCGGAGGGTGCGGTCCGCACCGGGCGGCACTTTGCCGGGGGCGGCGCTGCGGAGGTGGCAGTTAGAAAAAAAATTAAAATATAAAAAAATTAAATTTCTTTCAGTGTTTTTTTCGTCATTTTTTTTGTTGTTACCTAGCTGCGAGGAGTTGAGGTTAGAATGATACTCGTGCGCAAAAGAGCGTTCGTGAAGTAGGCGATTTCTCCATTATTGTATTACGTTTTCTCTGTAATTTTTCTAAGTGATATTCTACCTTCTACTCTATGTCAAAAAATGTTAATTTCACTTTTCAGGTTAGTGTTAATAAATAAAAGTTCTCTTTTTACCATGCCCCAAATTTTTTATAATGGATTACAAAAATAAGAGGGCGGCAAATTTGGAATCCGCACCGGGTGCTAGTGACCTATGCTACGCCACTGGTAAGATGATATGCCTTTTGCTTGTAATTGTGCTGGCTACCTCATTCTTTAAAGCGAAACTCAACAATGCATTGTTGCTTGGCGGGAGAAATAAATAAGGGGTGGAGTTTCACTTCCAGTTTCAGATCAAGAGTTTGTAATAAGTACCACTTGCTGGGAATCACATACATGTACTTCTAAAAGTATTAGTGTTAGATCTTTCGGAATCTCTGGAGATACTAGTAGTTGTACTGGAGGAACATGTTGCTTGCGAGTGCGTTCCGTGTGTGTGAACACCTTTAAGGCTAGAGTGAATTGGTTGTGCATTTTTCACCGGATGAGATGGCAGTCAAATGCTTGGCTAGTTTAATTTAAAAAAATCGGGGAGCGGCAGAGAACAGCGGTGCCAACGCAAGTGAAGAATAGGGTAGATGATGCCTACTGGTATGTCGCCGTCGTCCACCGCCATCTGTCTGGTTGCCGCAGCATATGGAATAATTTGACACATTGGCGGTAATAAAGTTTGAACACGCGACAAAAGACATGCCCGTCGTGCTTACAGGTATACTATAAATAATAAAAAAAACAGTAAGTTCTTTTGAGATACGGAACCCTAAAAACTTCAGGACCTGATTTGACTGTCTAAGTCACAAATATAATAAATAAAGAATTCCCCACTTTTTTAGGGAAATTTTCCCATCATCTAGTAATTTTTGTTCGAAATTTACACATAAGTAAATAAAGCATAATTATGAGAAATTAGCATGAATCGTCGTTACTTGTGCGTCGTAGGTAATTCCTCCTGATTTTTTGATTTTTTTACTTTAATTTTATAATATTTGACCACATTTGACGGCATTTATAAATAATTTTCATCAAGGAAAAATACGTGTTATCGGTACGAAACGGCAGCGCGTTGTAAGACCTGATGAGTGTATGTCATGACAACAAAGGAGTTTGTCACACCTTGCATGCACCCCATCTCTTTAAGGTACGATGAACTCTATTTTGTTTCATTTCTGTGGTTAGGGTATACAGTCGTATTGTATGCAGGTGACCTTAGCCTCTGGACAAATAATGAAATCCTCTGAGTGCTACCCAGCAATATCGTAAACTAGCTCTTTATTTAATTAGACAAAAATACAAATATCTACTTTTTGTTACTTTAATTGTAACTTAAATGGCAACAAATACAAGATACTGTATCACGACAATGCGAATTGATTGATTCTGGAAGTAAATAGTGATATTCATGACGTGACACATAAGATGCGAATGACGTTTGTCACAAATGTTTTGGGTATTTCCTAGACCATGAACGACAAACAGGCTGCTTCAAAGTGATAAATTTAAAATTGTTGATTTTTTGGTAAATACTGGAGCCTGGAGCCCTCACAATCAATAAAGGAGATCCTGGATGGATGAATTTATTTAAATTTTAAGAACATTTTTCATTTTATTACTTTACTTTGAATATAATCAACTTACATGTTGTTTTTTTACTTCCTTTTTCCTGCAATCTGCCGATTAAGTCAACATTTAGCGCGATATTATGCACGTGTCAAGATGACCTGAATGGTATGAGCCACTGACTCATCCACTTAAAAAATTATTTTAAGCAAGTCCTGTGGAGTCCATCTCTTGAGCCTTCTGAAGGTCTGATTTTGAATTCGTTTCGACGCCAATTTATTTGGATGATTTTTAATTCGTTTTCTATGTCCCTCCAGGCTGCGGCTGATATCTTCCTGTTCGCATTGTATGACGAAGTCAAAGTCAGGCAGGGTTTCATCCTTGACATAAGAAGGAAAGCGGTCACGCGTTCGAGCTTTCCGCTATCTCGTTCTGCATTCAAGCGTTCAGTTATTCCTTCTAGTTAACCGGCACGGTCAGAATGTCTGCTGTGTGGGTATTTATTAATTATTTATTTAAACTTCATGCACTGTAACGTACAATGGCGGACTTAAAGCTTCATAGTTTTCTCTACCAGTCAACCGGAGAGTGGATAGTATGAAAAATTACAGGGCGTTGCAGGATTATTGACACAAATAATGGTGAACACATTAACTCTAAGTACTTATGTATAAGCAAATTTCACATATATTTACAAACCAAGACTGACAGTAACAGAAAATATCAGAAGAAAAAGAAAGAAAAGAAAAAGCAAATAAAGATAACACAATGTGCGAAAAACACCACACACAAAGGGAATGGGCACCCTGAACCTAAGCGTAGAACTTGACCGGGGCCTAAGTTTAGTGGACCCAGTAAAGGTTGACCAAGGTCAACTCTGGTCAACCAACCTGTTCAACTCTGGGCACCTTGAGACTGGTTGTATTGTAACCCAAGCTTAGAACTAGACCAGGGCCTATGTTTAGTGGACCTATTAAATTTTGACCAAGGTCAAGTCTGGTCAAATAACCTGGTCAACCAACCTGGCCATCGCTGGGCACCCTGAGACTGGTTGTACACCCAAGCTTAGAACTAGATCAGGACCTAAGTTTAGTCGACCTAGTTAAGGTTGGCCAAGGTCAACCCCAGTCATCCAACAAAGTATTGGACCAGGTTTGTTAAATAGGGTTGAACTTGGTCAACCATCAACTGGTTTTACTATACTTAGGTCTAGGTTTAAGTCAGCCAGTCCCAGGTTCCCAGCGTTGACGAATATGTGGAATAGCGAATCTGTTGAATGGCAGCAGTTGTGTGGAATTAATATTGTGTAGAATCGCGAACAGGAAGAAACGCGTTTGTGTATAATTGAAGACTGTGTGGAATAAATAATGTGTTGAATGTCAGTTGTGCGGAATCCATATTGTGTAGAATCGCGAATAGGTAGAATTGCGTTTGTGTTGAATATCGATAAATCCAAGGAAAATTTGTAGGTTTAATCGGCGTGTATCAGATGAGCGAAGGTTGCGCTCATGGGTGTCGCTGACATACTGAAATTTGCATTTCAAGTAATCATTTCAAGTAATCAGTTCTGATTACTTGAAATCTCGGTACTCACCGAGAACAGAAGACAAAGAACTCTCAGATTGTGGCGATGTCTAATAGGAAGCCATTTAAGAACGATAGATGGAAACGTGGTCGTATTTATTTAGTCCATATATAAAGCGGATGCAATTATTTAGGAGTCGATCCAGTTGCTCCAATTGGTCCACATTTACGTCGGGTATGTCTATGTACGACGCAGAACGCGCTCTCAGAACGCCCACCACCTTCTGTCTGATAGTACTCTAATACGCCTGAGAACTATGATTTCGGTTTTCGATTCGTAACAATAAAGGGGGGTCAGCTACAGCGCGGTGACGAGTCGCTTTCAGCATTTTCAAAAGTACTAACAATATGTTCTAAAATCACTTCCCGCTATTTTTTTTTTATTACATTGCATTTCATTGCTTGCATTTGACCTCAACTCACCTGCTGGAAAGGTCGAAGATGTCGATATATCCGGTTGCGTAAAGTACAGATCCGTATCTGACTTGATCCATGTGCTTAACCACATCCTTGCCTGTACGGACGGATAGGGGTATCTTTCTATTACTTAGTTAAATTAAAGCTAACATTTAAAAAGCTTTTTGCTTCTGAATTTGGTCAAATGTAATAAGCGCATTACTTACTTACTAATCTGTTCTATTGCAAGACGACCAGCGTAAATAATAATAATTTTATTCGCGGGCTACAGTTAGTAGCAAATTTCACTCTATATCTTGCGCATTTTCAAATTTTCATCCGACATTTGGGCCACACGTTCTCGGTTGTAGTGGTGGCAGAACATTTTCCTTAAAAAATTATATGAATAAAATAAATTTTTACTTAAACTAATAACAGACATCAAAATGTAAAGAATATGCTTTTTATTTAAGATACCTACGTTATATATCATTAACTTTGGGGACTACGTTTCCGCTTTGGACATTCGTGAATGACCAGATGAATGGACTGCACAGGGGCACCGCAATCGCACGCTGGAGAGTCTCGCCAACCACACCTGAACATATACTCGCCGCAGAGTCCGTGCCCAGTTCTAAGCCTGTTCAACTGGCACCATTGTCGTCTCGGGGCCGAGAAACCTTGGGGCTTTTGTGTGGGGTCGTAGGTTGTTGGCACAGGCCTAGGTGGGTTAGCCTTCCATTCTTCACCCCATTTCGTTCTCAGGTCGAACGGTTCACTCAACAGACCTCCAGCTGTCTGGTAAGGCGGTCATCGAGACCTCAGGCGGTGGAAAGGCGGATTCATAAATTCTTGGTAAGCTGGTAGGTCTGGATTGTTCTCCACTTTCTTGGCCTCGCTGACCAAGGTTTGCTGCCTTCTGAGATGTGGAGGTGGGATGTGACTCGCCTTATGGAAATCTTGATAGAGGCATAGACCGTACCAGTGGAACCTTATCACCAATCTCCATCAGAGCAGGACGATGCTTGCTGTTGGGGAAATTCGGGAGGATCTTCCTGGTGGTGGAAAGGGGGGTACTAGTCGAATCCCGTGTGACGAATGTTAAATAGGGGTTGTAGTCTCCTTTCCATCGTGCTGATCTGAAGAAACCCATATCTTTTGCGTCGTTATTGGTCTCCGCCCACTTAGTCAGTACAATGCCATTACCGTCATCAAAGTTGTAACGCCACGAAGTGTGGTGGCTATTGAAATCATCAGCACAGATAAAGGGATGCGGATTGACGGGCAGACCATCATCCCATGTAACTGCGGGAGGCTTGTAAATATTTGCTATTACCAAATCATGTACCTTAATAACCGAGAGGTAAAAATTCCGGTTAGTGGTTTGCGGGAGAACCGTGATATTCGTTATGTCATCTTTAGCATATGGCGCTATTCCGTACTGTGGGTGGTTTACAGCTTGAATGATTGTGTAGCCAGGAATTTTTCCCCTGGAGACTAAGCTTTGCTCGTTCTTGGTATGTGTCTCCTATAGCAATAATATATCCACGTTATGTTTCGTCAGGATTTTGTGCAGAACTTCGCACTTTGCCAGGCTGATTCCCGCAACGTTCAACTGGCATACTCGTAAATTAGGCCCGACATTAATCTTGGACATGTTCTGAGAGAGGCACTTTGACATATAGCATTTATTTATTTTAGCATTTACTTGCATTTTTCCTATTAGCAGCGACTCGGTGATCGTACTGTGAGGTTGCTGTAACAACAGGTACAGTAGCCGAAAGTTTGTTGCTCGATTAGCTCCACCCGGGAGATACGGGCAGGGTACGGGCGGCAATTCCTGCGGACGTGAGTAACTTCATCCCCCATTGTTAGTGGTATAATGGGCATACTATAAATAGTTACTACTAAATAGTTGTTATCGATAAACCGCAGAATCACCCTTACTTCTACACAACAATTGACGATTTCGCTGACCATACATACCTATAACAAAATAGCAATGATGGTGATAAAAAAGGGACATTCCTTGTCAGTTTTTAAATCTGATAAAAATCGTCGTTATTGAAGCGGTCTATCCAACTCCTGCGGGGTCTGTATTCGAAATATTTGATCTTCACTTCGGCATCCAAGCGTCGTAAGCTGTTGGCTCTCGCAACAGACTCAGCAATATCGATCACTCTTAAGCCTTTCTCGGCACCTCTTCGACAGGGTTAAGCGTCCAAATATCCCTGCAATTATATGAAAAGCGTACTAAACAAAAATAATTGTAGTTAGTTTACTTCACTTGTGCTGTAAGATGTTATTTGTATTGGTAAATACTTATAATGTAACGCTTTGCAAGTATCAAAGTACATACAACAATAAGCAAATGAATTTGTATTTTTGATGAGCAGTACCTACCTATATAAAAAATGGTTGGGAATTTGAAAAAGTGTGTGCTTTAACTCACTTCTTAGTGACTTCATTGTGGCTGATTAGCGAAACTGCCTAGACGATGTAAGGCAGACCGTTTTCTCACTTCTATAAGTATATTCAAAACTGAATATGGCCTCAAATTTTTATTTTGAATTCAGTAAGTGTTAATGTACGTTCAGTAATGTTAATTTCGTGGGAGAGGCCCGAAGTCCTGCAGTGGACTGTTATGGGCTGTGATGATGAAGTGTTAATGTATGATTCATCATAACAGCTCATAACAGTCTACTGCATGACTTAGGACCTCTCTCTCGAGGTTATTGCCATAATCTCCACGCTTGGCAGGCGAAAACTGACAAAGTGATTTTGAATTGTAATAAATAAAACAACAAGCGATTTTGATATTATTATAATTTTGAAACTACTTTTTCCCTTTCGAACAGTATGCTACATGTTATAAAACCTTTTAACAGCTGCACAGGAATATGAACTTTAAGGTGATCATGAACGAGACCATACCGAACGTGCCAGGTTGTGCTCCAGACCAACATTTTGTAGGCCTCCTAAACCTCTTGCCACAAAGTGGAATTTTTCTTGTACTCGATAACGTAGGATAACGTACGGTGACCTCACAGTCTATTATAACCCGCGTCACGAAAGAAGAGACTTGTCAAATGGCAGTGGAGGGGATTTCGCGCAGGTAATCGTATACAGCGCAAGTCGAACCACGTGACCCGCCAAGTCTCTTCTTATTTAACACTAGCTATACATTCGTGTCACGCACATTACACGCCTCTTTTGGCCACTCATCAACTGGACTAAAAGCAATATTTCTGGAAAAAAATAGAATTAGTTTTAATTATATCAACTTTTTACATCTAAAACATTAACAGTATCAGCATATTAATTATGTATATGAAAATAGATATGCAAATTCCTTTATTAATAGCATTTCAATTATTTTTATTATGCTTTATGGTTTCTGGGTTACTATCTTACATTGTCAATGTAAATATTTTTATCTACTGATAATTGCGCGATCGCGCTAAACTTTAGGCGACGCCTAAGTTGATCAAAAATATTCTAAACAAGAATATCATTGCCCAATAACCAACATTAGGAGAAAATTAAGTAACTTTGAACTTTATGAATTGTGACACCGATTTTGTAACGCCTATATGCTTAGGAACATCTAAAAGCGAAAATTATAGCGTTTCTTTAGTTTAGTGCAATCATGCATGAACTACCTAGGCTACTTTATTATTTATAATAAATATAACAAGCAATAGACGTACTATAAGTACGTCTTGCTCACATAACACGCCAGGTACTTACCGAGAAAATTATGCTTACCACGGTTCCGGAATTATATCAGTAAGAAGCAAGCAAAGCACAATTTCATAAATTAATTATCCGTGTAGGCAGCACAGTAGTGCTTACTGTGACTAAATTATTATTCCATTCTGCACCAAAAAACCCAACCTTCGATAGGTACCTTTAACGTTATTTAACAGTGAAAGTTAAAAAAGGGTGAAGGTAAACTGGTTAATTGTTGCCATGTGCACATAGTCTAAATAAAATTATAATTTTAAAACAATATTAAAATGGAAGACCCTACTGGTCTCTACATAAAATTCTGTCTATGTAATACGTTCATGATTTAGACGTAAAAAATCGTAGTTACGAGAGCGGTTATTTTTATCTTACAAAGGAAGAATTAAAATTTTCCATTCATAGCCAGTTGCTGTTCTCGGTCAAGGCTGGACGGAAAATGTGGAACAACAGAAAGCTTTCTTCCACTGCAATGAATGCTGAAGCCTCAGGACCCCGTAGCCTATAGGGAAACTGTTGAGCCACAACGCTCCACAAATGGCACAAGACACAGCGGAAAAGTGCGGTTGGTAGTAGACGTTAGCATAAAACAGCTGGTATCGTCGCTTTAACATAAAAAAATTGTATTTTATGCATTTGGAACTTACTTGTATGTGTTTCGAACCTATGTATTTACGTACTTAGATACGTAATAAATTTGATAATTGAGACACGAGTTCAAATTTTAAGGGGTAATCTCGGATACTACTGAAAACTATTAGGAAGCTATATTCTTCCAGAATGCCATGAAGTAGAAAGTCGGATACAGGCAACTTAACAGTTGTTCACAAACACCTGCCTTCTAAATAATAATACGTACTTTATGTCTTAAAAACTAACATGATCCCGCGGAACAGTGGAAATTAGCAGAGTTTCATACTGTACGCAGATAAAACCGTGGGACACTGCTATTAATATTATAAAAAGGAAAGGTTTGTAATATTGTCGTTGCTTGTA
The DNA here is from genome assembly GCA_905147135.1 of Blastobasis lacticolella. Lineage (NCBI taxonomy): Eukaryota > Metazoa > Arthropoda > Insecta > Lepidoptera > Blastobasidae > Blastobasis > Blastobasis lacticolella. Next base: position 7,691,409 of record LR990039.1, on the reverse strand, counting down.
ACTTGAAACCACATAAAAAGTAATTCTCTCATATCCAAATCCTAGTTACAACTTTCCACACAAAAGTTCATCCGTTTTGAATTTTTATAATCGGACGCATAAAATTCGGTTATTATGTTCCGGACCCGTTCCCGTGGGAAGCACATTGAATTTCGGGATTAAACATAGTCATTCTGTTCTATAAGCTCCATTACTGCTAAATTTTATCAAAATTTGTTTAGTAGTTTAGGTTTTAGGATAGTTTGCGTGCATCCGTCTTACTAACTTTATTACTAGGATTCTGTGATGAGAAATCACTGTCGCCAATACTTCTGTAAAAACTATCTTCTCATTCACGGATTTTGCCCAATGTTGTCACACACATTTCACTACGGCCAAAACCTGTATGACTCACTGCACGGTACATTTAACACGAGGATAAGGTGGGCCATTATGCAAAGATTCCGCTACAGCTGGGTTCCCCGCGCCAAGATTGCCAATGGCTAACCAGGCCAGCCGCCGTGAGATTATCTGCCTACACTTCCATTACCGGTTTAGTTACCCAATTTTTAGGGTTGTGGAAACGTTCACTGCCGCACTGGCGGTTTCTGCAATCCATACTCTCACATCCTAGAAGGTGTGATTCAGCAGAATCATGTAACAAAAATAGCTTCGTAGTGCGGAAACGATTAGCAAGTTTTAAAGTTTAATTCGATGTTACAACTTCATACATAATTACAAATGATATAATATTAGATGCGATATCGTAATAATTTCGTATTCGTAGATATTTCTTCTGTTATGAATTACGTGGGTGGTGACTGGCGTTGACGTATCTGGGTCCATATCAACTTTTGCGATGCAATCTAGACTTTTATTATAAACTGTATCATTCAAGGAAAACCGGAATAAGTAACTGTAAATTCACACATCGCCATCAAGCTCTAATGTTATATGACTGACAAAATAACACCCAGACCCGTAACAGATATTAAAATTCATCATTCCAATTTCTGCTCGGCCGGGAATCGAACCTGGGATGTCAACCAACTGAACCACTCAGGTCGTCATTGAAGGAATGAAGCTCTAAGAAGCTCTTTTGGACATACGATATTAATAGATCGTTGGTAGCGTATCGTTTTTCATTTAATTTGAATGACGAAAAAGTGAATGAGCAAAAATTGCTTTTAAGGATATTTGCATCAAACATGACGAAATATTTGAAATTAATGAGTCCAATTTAAAGGCTATACAGCTTGACCTCATGCAGCGACACAAGTTTTTGGATATTGTGACATATTTACTGCCCACTAAAACTGGTCTTAACTTTTATTTTCTACTTAGTTAGTGACAAACGAGCAGACACTACCAAGCGCTAACTGTCGCCCATTAGTTCTAAAATTTTTAACAAAATTTCATTCAGAACTTCGTGTTGTCACTACAAGTTGTGCAATAAGTATTTGTGAAACACATAATGAGAATTTGTTTAGCGACTTATGTGTTCCCGATTTATTACATAATAATTTACCAAGCAGGGGTGAAAATCGGCTCCCGATGTCCAACCAGACCTGGGGTCTGGGGTCCAGACCACGGTCAACCTCGCTTTGCCAACGGCATTACGGCCTCCTAATGTAATACGTACCTAATGAGTGGCGAGCTTGTTGCGATGCTAAAGTTAGACGAGGCTCAAAGTACGGAAGGATTGCAGCCTTGGGCTTTGACAAGAAGAAAGGGATCGATACAGTATTGTCTCCTTTGTTAAGTCGATCATCAATAAAAAAAAATACTCTCTTCGAACCAAGCCGAGTGTGAAGGTGATAAAAATTATATTATACTATAGATGGATAAAATAATGCAATTGTCATGTATTCAGATATTACAAAAACCTCGTTTGCATTACATTAACATTCTCCGCATTTCGACGAACGTACCTATATTACGTTAGTCGATCTAGTTCTTCCACGAAATTCAACGGGCCTTTTTACTTCAGGAATATTTCGGGAATGCGGTTTGGTGTCCTACGTTCTAACTTATATAGAGCCACTCACGCATCGGAAACCTTTGCGTTTCAGTAGCAAGATGACTCAGTAGAATATTCTTTTAGTGGACAAATTAAAAAAATATGCTCAATCCTCAGGACTCATTTTTATTTTGAAATGCTTTTAATGGGGTATGCATTATCAATGATACTCGTACCTGCTTTACATCGTCGTAATACTACTTGTACCTATGTAATTTGCAATCTGAGTGTCATCAAAACAGTAGCTTAATTTTATCTTTTATTTCATCTCACCTGCTAGCTAATACCGTAACTCTGTTGCCAACAATTATCTGATTTCAATGACTGAAATTATTCATGATAGATTTAATAGTTTCAGTTTATTGCAATGTAACTTTGTTAGCACCTGAACTCATGAAACGGTTAATACGGAATCACAAAAATAACAATTTCAATAATTGAAATCAGAGAATTGTAAGCAACAGAGTTACGTAGTTAGCCTACTGGTGATTAGTGACGTTGCTGCCGAAGATGCGGCATTCTTGTCTAGGAACAGTGATTCATTCAACCCTTGAAAGCGTCCAGATTATAATGATTGGTGCGTGTAAGTCACCTCAATACGAAGTTACGATGTAATCGATACTGAGTCTTACTTATGCCTCTTTTCTTGTCGCAGTGTAACCGTTAATTTCGTGAGACTGAAAGGTCGCAACTTTGACTGAGCCGTGAACCCTGCGACTTGTAATTGTCAAACTTGCAACCGTGGCATTCCTGTCCCGTATGACTTTGGGCCAAAGGGCGACACACATTAAACGCTCGTAGGTTTTGTCACCGGTCTTGCCCAGCTACTGTATTTAGTTAATCTGAACTGTTTGTCTAGATATCTCTAGGCAAAGTACCTAATAGTTTAATGAACTGGTTGTTTGGTCGAATTAACTGCCTATGGCGACACTTCGTTCCAGTTTTAGACACCGGGTCAGATAAGTAATGGCAACAACGACATGTTATGTACCTACTAAATTGTGCAAAGGACATATAGGTACTAAAGGTTACATACTGCGGTCATGAGTATATTCTGCGCTTGTCGTTCTTGTGTAGAATACTTAATTCGTTTTAAATTTATAATTAATGGGTTGTAATATAATTAGTAAAAGTTTAATGTACTTCTAACGGTTTTGACATTAAATATGGAGTAAGATTCCATACAAATCAGGATAAACGAACATGCACGTGCGTCGCGCGCGTATTGTAATCCATTGCCGTTCTTTCAAGTATTCCGTCGCGCGCGCCACGTACTAAGCACGCAATGGATTAGAATCGTGGCCCAGCACGTGCAACGGCTCGTTCTTATGATGGGTACTATAGAAAGTTTATTTCAATTGTTCGCCTTTTTAAATACCTAAGGAAACTTCCTTAAGGTGGTACCTACGTTTTCATAAAATTTTTATGTAACCTTTTATGTACATTCTTGCAAGGATTTGATTTTTAAATGAATGTTTTAGCAACTGGCCGTTACTCAATGTATCAAATTTATCTCTTCATTTATACATGTAAATAACATTAAACAAAGCAATGAAAAAGAAAAATCATAAAAAACGTCATCTAGCGGCGAATTGTGGTTTCATCGATTTAACTGCTTTATTTTATATCATTAAGCTACAGAAAGCCATTTCGCGGTTTATTTTATACATTTACTAAGAGTATAAACCATAATACAATTACTAAACACTCAAACGAACTAAATAATGGTAAGAGAAATTTAGTATGGTTGACGAAACTCTTTAAGAAGGACAGATCGAGCCACCTCCAGAGCAAGTATAGACATGTATTACTTACCTGTCTTACAACAAATAGTCGATTCACTTTTACATTGTGTTTGACAACACATTATGTTCAATTCGGAGTGGGTGGTCCTAGAGCAAAATCCCTTATAGGCATTTAGTCCTCAAACCATAAAGTCCGTTAAATAAAAAGGTTAATTCAATTCAATTCAATTTCTTTATTTGCATATAAATATGGTACAAGGTCTTAATTCTATGAAGTCTCACATATTTAGTCAATTTACATGACATGCAAAAACTTATATTATATATTTATTTGTCATATATTTAACATTAAATTCTAAAAACTCCTTTATTGTGTAAAATACATACTGCATAAGCCAATCATGCAAAGCCCTTTTAAATTTATGTGGGACTACCTTTTTTATTTCGTTTGGGATTTTATTAAATATCGTTATGCACATATTGTAGCAATTTTTTTGAAATAGCGTCGTCTTTGGTTGCCTGTTTATACAAAGTCGATGTGCGTGTCTCGTACTTCTTGGATATGTCTTTTTCCGTTTTAAATAGTCCTCTATTACACTTAACAAAATAGCATGCCTCCAAAATATACTACCACGGAAGAGAGACCAGGGAGCAAATCGTCCGCAATTAAAAATGCCCTTAAAGCTAGTTGTCATTGTTTGACGAATACTTACTTTACTTTTTTATTTTTAGAGTCCTTCCGTTTCAAGATTTTTTGGCATTTAATGTTTTTAGTGTTGTGACCTTCCTATAAATTGTGTAAAATTAGGTTATTTTTCGTCTAATTACGCCTTCAGTAAAATAATTTACTTCGCTGTTTTCTTTTACTGTCTTCTCTGTTTTTTCTTTTCTTTCGTGTTTTTAAACGGATGAACTAACAAATGCCGAACACCTTACGTTAGATCCTGTACAAGAAGGCCACGTACTACATCGTAACGGAAGAAAAAGTGAATGAAACAAACTAGAGTATGGCAGTAGGGTTCCGTCATTTTATTAAAATAGCAAAATCTAGTTATATTTACTTATACTTTCCACTTGTTTAACCTTTGTCTGTCTTTTTATGGGCACAACAAATAATTTGATATTTTTGCGTTGAGTCAGTTGAAAAACTGGCCACAACTACCTTTCTTAAAGTTAAACTTAATGTACCTAAATAGATTCGGCTGTGTGGTGTTCGGCAGAGTAGAACAGCACCAACCCCTTACCTTACACTCGGGGGTGTCGTATTAGGCGACTAATGTTTTCGAGTCTCCGTGTAGCGATCTCCAACCCGCCTGCAAAGCGTAGAGTCTATGGCAATAACCTCCCCTTTCGTGGGAGAGACCCTAACACTTTATTTCTCATAATAAAATAACAACATACACATGTTACAATCTATATAGTATCGCTTAAAGCAATCTCTTTGACCTTGTACTCTCTCCATCCATCACCTCCCTAAATGTTCAATAACATGAATTATTCACGTATTGCCCAGACACCATAAAAAATTCACAACCCGTTTGAGGAAATCCACATTCACTTTTATGATCATTATGCAGATGTGCAAAATGAATGGATTATTTGTCTGATTATGTATGACAAGCTTCAGCCCGCCACTTCGTTCGCGTATCATTCGGTTAAGCCGTTTCTACGGGAATCGCATAACATTTTGGGGGATAAGTTACAGGCTATGTGATGATCACCGTGCTGTCAGTAGTACCATTGAATAGTACCATTAATGGTACTTCTGAAAACTTCTGAAACCAACACTGCCATGTCTCACACAATCCGGTCACTAGATAGGTTTGTGTGGAGGAGTAACAAACATCCAACCACCAACCTTTACGAGCTTACGCATTTATAATGTTTGTAGGATAGGATTAATTGGTTGGATGGATGGATGGTTAACTGGAAGGATAAGTATGGATTAAAAGTTACGAGTAGGCTGTTTACTAATTTAGCATTAATAAAAAATCAAACACCTTTGCGGAGTTCTGTTTTTGCGGGATTTGCGGGACTGAAATTTAAATGGAATTTTAAAAAAATCAGCACACGTATTCATTCGGCTTCGTCACGGCCTCATTAAACGAATTTCTTAATGAAACTCATGATTTTGATTCTAATAATGAGCTGATAAATTGTTAGACTTTCTATGAAAAATCGTTCCTTATAAATTTAGGCTCTTTTTAAGAGAACTTCGTTTAATTTCTATAAAATACTAAATTCAAATATTTAATAAAAATATTTATTTTGCTTTGCCTACTACTAAGCGATACCTACAGCATTTTTAAGTGCAGTTTTAACTGCATCGAAATGTCGGACTACTCGGTAACCAGTACTCGGTATAAAACCGTGAATTTTTAATTCGAATACAAATCGATATTAACGCATTTCAATATTAATTCTCCTATCTCCTGCCCATTTCAATCATATCCTACCCATCACCATCATCTTGTCCACCGTGACCTTTCTACTAGGGAAAACTGACCAGATTGGATCGTGGTTACACATTCTATCATATCCTACTACATATGCTATGCTAAATGCGAAAGTATATACCTATTGTAAATATGTATAATGGATGTTTACGCAATACTCCTGCACTGAAAACCGACTGTACGGATTTTGATGGTAATATGCTTATTGCCCATAGCTTAAAGGGTACATGATCGTGGTTCCTGCGGGAACGGGTCCGACACCCATCCAGTTCCCGGAAATTGCGAGCATTGCTTAACATTGGTTATCGGACTCGCAAGCACGCTTCCAACAAACAAATAAAAGATTGATTGAAGAATAAACCATTTCATCATACTTTTTTATTAATGACCACTTTCCTACCTCTTCAATATGTACATATGGACATATTGAAGAGGGGTTGGATTCCCAAGTCATTTTTATTTATTTAAAAAACGAAAGAACCCTAAATACTTCGCCAAACTAGCATGTGTGGTTGCATCATGCCGTAAGACAGGACACGTTCTGTTACAACATAGTCCGAACGCCAGTCGCTCTCGATCGCGGCCAATATTTTCATATCTTTCAAACATATAATTAAGACAATCGCTCTGACGGTAAAAGGTGTTTTTGAAAAGCGACTTAATTACGTAGTCGTCAAGTGTGTAAATACTGTACACGGGACGGTGAAAGAAAGAGGCGCCGATGTGAGCCCCTCAATAATCGGAAATATGATAATTTAGAGATTGTCATTGTCACACACATCACAGCCCGTAACAGTCCACTGCAGGACTTAGGGCCTCTCCCACAAAAGGAGAGGTTATTGCCATAATCTCCACGCTTGGCAGGCGGGTTGGAGATCGCAGTGTTTAAATATAACAATGGAAAATGCTGCTGCCCATTTTCCAGACTACGGAGACTGTTGATCGTTTGCCTCGAAAACATTAGTTGAATGCTAACCGATGCTCTTACGGTGAGGGAAAACATCGTGATGAAACCTCCACATTCAGGTGACTGAATATGTAACCTTGATCCAATCTGGTCAGGTTCCCCGCAGCATCCGCAATAGAGGTGTGTTAATGGGTATATCCGTTTACACAAACATGAGTCAGTAGCAGATGAAATGAAAGTTGAAATATAAAAAGAAATTGTATTGGAGCACCTGAGTGGTTCAGTTGGTTAACATGCCGGTCACCACGCATAGTTACCGGGTTCGCTTCCCGGCCGAGCAGATTGAAATGATGAATATTAATTTCTGTCACGGGTCTGGATGTAGTATGTATAATAAATATGTATTTAAAAAAGTATATGCGTAGTTTATCAGTTCACTAAATCTCTAACACCCATAACACAAATTTTACTTAGGGGAGACAGGGGCTTGTATTAACGGGGGTATGTATTTACAGGCCGATTGCCGCCAATCTATACATAAACGACTGAGGTACATACAGTTATAGGCGTCAGTGAATGACCACAGACATGTTGCGACCTATCAGTCGCCAATGGCATGCCGCAGAGCAAGGTTATGTATGAGGCGTGAATTTTGTCACGTAAAAGAACATTATTTAACTCGTTGTTTTTTGATTTGTTGCTTAATTATTTACGTAAACGGGACTGAAATTATTTTAAATGGTAGTAAATATCATCTCGTATAGTATTTTGTTTCCATTTAACCACATTATAAATGTACTTTTCTTTGATTTATATTTTTGTGATACATCTGCCTCTGGGGCAAGTGTTAACAAATCGTATGGGGCAAGTATTAACATGTTAATATTTACCCCCGTGTATTTTATGCAACATGACCGAGCGGTTAGGGTATCCGACTCGTAAGCGAGAGGTACTAGGTTCGAATCCTATGCGGCCATGAGTTTTGTCCATTAGTTGAAACCTAACCAATGCTCTTACGGTGAGGGAAAACATCGTGACGAAACTTGCACATTCAGGCGACTGAATGTGTAACCATGATCCATTCAGGTCAGGCTCCTCTGGTAGCACGGTCATGGAGGTCCGATGGCAGTCGCTCCACTATAGTCAAGGCGGACCCCGGGCCCTCGAAAGAGCACAACTGGGACATTAACGCTAAAAAGTTTTTTTATGCAACAAATACTCTTTTGAAAAATATTATAATAATCATTTTGGCGTTAATATCCCGGCCCGGGGTTTGCCTTGACCATGATCCAAGATTTGGCGGAGCGACTGCTATCTGACTCCGTGACCCTGGTACCAGGGCAACCTGACCAGATTGGATCTTTTGTACTATTTGCCACAAATAGTACAAAAAATGAATTTAATATTACAAGTTGATAACTTTCTGATAGTATAAACGTTAAATATGATATACTCTCTTTTATTTTCTACTCATATTTATGAAATATTATCATAATCATATCAAGGTACTATTGTTAATACTTACCCCAAGGTAGTTAAAATTTACCCCCAAACTGGGGCAAATATTAACAAGTATCTTTTTTTATAAAACGTATGTTTGCGGCTAAAATACAAGGCATTAGTTGGGGTTTTTAATTAAAAATCATAGAGAGGTAGTTGACGCTTCAAAGGGTTTAAAAATTATATCCCTAGCTAGTATAAATTCCGTTCAATTGATAAAATAGTAAAATCTGTTAGTACATGCCCCTGTCTCCCCTACTTTGGAGCTAGATGGCGCTGTGTGAATTGTGCAAGTAAAAAAAACCAATCTGGAGTGGAGTGGAGAATGGAGGAATCTCTGAAAAGCTAATTTAATAAACACTAGCCCTTCAGCCATCAGTCGATCACCAAAAAGCGCATGCTACATAAATTACGTAGCCAATCCAAGTAAAAATCACATTGCTACACCATAAGTAGATGCATTAAATTCTTAAACACCAAAATCAATTTACTTAAGCAGCCAATTCCAAAGTAATAACTTGATTGCCCAACGTCGTAAGATGTGTAATTTATGAAGCATTAGAAGTAAGGTTATTGGGTAAACTTTATGGATTTCCAGCTGAAAGCTTGGCAATTATTTGCGTGGTTACCATTAATCCAATGTAAGATACATTTTTATGCCTTGGCGAAAACCTCCAAAGCTCGGGTACTCTCTTAAAATGGTTTCACATAAACAAAGTATCGTTATACACAGATATACATAGACGGAAGTGGGCCGGCTGTCTCCAAACAAACTGATGGTCGATGGAGCGGACTCGTGTTGGAGTGGAGACCGCGGCTCGGCAGGCGTAGTGAACGCCCTGTGACATGATGGACCGATGATCTTAAAAGTTGGCAGCCAGTGGATAAATGGCGCTCTATGGGATGAGGGGAGGTCTACATTCAGCAGTGGATGGCAATAGGCTGGTGCGCTATAATCATCAATTTCATCACCTTCAGTGAGCGGTTTCTGCTTTTTAACTCCAATTCGCGAGGTCTTCAGCATCCTCATGACGTAAGCCGTAGAAATTATCGTACTTAATTTTTGTCGTAAGTATATTTTACTTAGTCCCATTCAAAACTTGTTAAATGATTTTGCATGTTCTAAAATTAAGTATTTTAACACGTATTGAATGCGTATGTAAGTCTTAAGTTCGATTCAATCGCATAAAAATAAGTAGAGCATGACAATGTTAAGTATTATCCAAAGAAATCAAAAGAAAAATCAATATTTATTTAAGTCAATTTATTTAAATTCCTGTCTTTTTCTGTGGATACTAATTTTAGGTGATTACCTATACAAGGTGTAGCCTATAACAAGAGCAATAAAAACGATAATTCCGCAGAGTACACCCGTAGTTACCTTGACCTGTTTCCTAACGCTCCAAAGTGCTTAAACCTAAGTACTTTAAATTACAATAGTAGTTTTAAGTTACAATTACGATCCATTTCAATTTCTTTATTCTTTATTGTAAACAAAATTATTCAATTTATTTCATCATCGTGAAATTGACATTTACAATTAGATGTCAAGATATAATTTCCCTCGGAAGGGACGATGATATGCAATACATTGCTGGCTCGATTTAAATAAATTAAAACCATTTGGTCTTAGAGAGTCTCTATTTTATTTTGCTGCTCCTTTTACCCACACCTGTGTAATTAGTAATATCGCAAACGTAAACGAAATTCTAACAAACGAAATCTTCGCTGTTGAAATCTATTAATATAGCCTTACAAAACACAAGATTACATGACTACAGAATAAATACAAAATAAAAGATCATAAGCTTATTTTACTCACATTATGAGCACATCGCCCGGAGTCATGTTTTGTATAAATTATGCACAACAGAGAGCGTCTGTTAGATAACTATATTTCTTAACTGTTGTTTTGCCGCGGTTATCAGATTACCCAGTTACACACTTCTAAGATCTGGAACGATTGGTTTACGTGTACCTCAGTCTAATTGATTATTTGCTACAATCACATGTAATTATGCCATAAAGACGATAGAAGGGCAATCATTTGAGCCCGTAAATCCATTTCACGTAATCATTCGAGAATGAATCATTGGTGAATGTATAAACTGGGCAAAGTCAGTTTCAAAGGCGACTGGGCTGGCTACAATCGTAAATTTCCTAATAAAACAACGTGGACTACGAGGAGATTAATTCAATCAATTAATGTAATTTGTGACATTTTTATAACTTTAACAATTGACATGTAATGAATATTACCAATGAATAAATATGAAATATATGAAATATGATTCCACTCTCTAATACTGTGTGTAGAGTCTAAGCTCCTTTTTTAGGTAAGCAAACAGGCTAGCGGGCCACCTGATGGAAAGTGGTCACCTCTGCCGATAGCTATTAGCAACACCAGGGGTATGGCGAATGCGTCGCCAATCTCTATAACATGCCGGCAGCAAACAGGGCCTCAAGTCCGCTAATTTACAATGGCAGGCTTATGCGTTATTGGTATTCTGCTACAATGACAACTGCCTTTGAGTTGCTATTGCGAATTGAATTAGCAGACTCGAGGCCTTAGCAGTAGGACCCTCTCCCCCTGGTTGTCCAACGATCGGAAAGAGCCCCAGGCAGCGCAACGTGATTGAATAAGCTAATACGCACATTTCTGCAATTAACTGCTAGTTAATCCTTTAATAGCTTTAATAACAATTAATCACTTTGTATAAATCCGCAGAACACGTGTAGGACTAGGCTTGCAAATCGTTGTCAATAGAATAAATCTAGATCCTAGCGTTTGCCAACTTAATTTGATTAATGTAGGTTTCAGACTAAAATCATATTAATTTTCCTCATGCCTTGCCTTTTACCTTACGAATAAGCATTAAGCAATTGTTATGATGTAATCGTAATAGTATCATAAACCATATTGTATATTTCTTTTAACTCGTAGTGAATGGATATTTAACATGTCAATTGTGGTTTCCACTTACATACAATTATTACGCGTCTTCTTCGACAACTTATCTTTTATAATTCATAGTCAGGCATTTGACTGTCATCACACATGTTAATGCCTTCGTTTAAGCATATACTTACCTATTATGGTATGGCATTAGGCGAGCCAATTAAAGTGATTATGTATAAGTAAGTAAAAAAACATCTTGGCGTTAATGTCGTGGATGCGCTCTCGCGCTGAAGTGCCCAGGGTCCAACCGGGGTCCGGGCTGCAACCTGTGACGCCGGGCGTACTCGACCGCAGGCGCAAAATCTTCAGCAGGGTTTTTCTTCTCCCCCTAAGATAGGCTGAGCACACTAGCTCTCTAGGCGTGCCTCCCTTGGGTACATAATAATAATAAATTTATTTATTCAAATAAAATTAATCAAAAGTTACAAGTTAATTAAAAATACAACATACCTACTTATAGTATATGGGTACAAATAAAATAAAGGCTACATATATACAACTCTGCCCAGGCCAGGCGCGGATCCAGGAGGGTGGGAGGGGGGGGCAATGGGTGCATTTGCCCCCCCTTGAGCCCCGACTCTGACTCACAATCGCCCACGGTTTTTATAACAAAAATGACAAAAATTACGAGCTCGCGTCTCTCGCTCATTCATTTGCTTCAGGTTTTTCATACTATTACCAATCTTTCAATACCTAAAATTCCGAGCTCGCTGCGCTCGCTCAAATATTCATTTTAACAATCACTCCAGCTTATAAAAACCATAATGTTAAAAGTTTTGTGCGCGTTCCGATTGCTCATTCAATAACTTACATTACTTTTATTGTCTTTTATTACGATCAGCATCACACATCATCACAGCACCTAAGCTAAAATGTCAAAATTAAAATGCTAAAAATACATTAATACGAGACTGCCTATATGATAGAGTCTCTGAAAGTATACCGAATATCTGCGCTAGTGTCTCGAATCTTTTTCTTATCTTTAGGCGAACGTTGCGCAAGTCACGGGCGGAAGGACCACGAGTGATATTTACGCGAGATAACTATGCCGGCCTGCGCGTGCGCTAGGAAATGTACGCAATTAGACAAATGTCCAACTGTAGGTAGAAACAATCACCGTGACAACTGAGAGTGCCGCTGTTTGGCTGGTAGCTTTTAGTCGTACGTCGCGGGAATTTTAGTACTGAATCCAGCCGTCGATATGTCCTGCCATGTTTGTTGCAACAGAGTCAGAAACAAACAAGCAAGCCCTCCGTTTGTTATAAATGTTTGAAATATTGCGCTGAAACGTTTCCGGCGCAACTTCCTATGGCTGTTACAAATGTTTTACCTGATTGACTAACATCTTTTTTCTTATAAGTGCTTGGAGAAACATACAGCCGGTTTCCTGTGGTAAAGTAAGTGTACGCAAACGAAGTCACCGGGTCCACTAGTTACCAATGATTATGTACATAATGTTAGGATTTTGTACAACCTCTTTGTGCCAACACCCAAGCAGGACCCATCGCGTATTAGGGTTCATGCATTTTTAGGGTTCCGTAAGTTGGAAAAAAAGAAACCTATATAAGATTACGCGTGCGTCCGTCTGTCCGTATGTCACAGCCAATTTTCTTCGAAACTACTGGATCGATTAAGTTGGAAGGTACACGTATATATTTCTGCGTACCAAACGCGTACGTGTAACATTAATAAGAGCCAGGGCAAGATCGAAAATTAAAAAGAAATAGCAAACTGCAATGTGTGACATATCTAATGAAAGCTACGTTCTTATCTTGACGACCTGAGTAGTTCAGTGGTCAACATGCCTGGCCAACATGGTCTGCCACGCAAGAGGTCCCGGGTTCGATTCCCGGCCGGGCAGAAATTGAAATGATGAATTTTAATTTCTGTTACGGGTCTGGGTGTTCTATGTATAATAAGTATGTATTTAAAAGTATATAAGTAGTTTATCAGTTATCTAGCACCCATAACACAAGCTTTTCTTACTTTGGGGCTAGATGGCGCTGTGTGAATTTGTCCACGATTATTATTATTATTATTATCTTGTGATGATCTCAAGTATATATTTTAATCTTTTGAAATAAGTAGTTTCAAGTTTATTCATTTAAGAAAATAGACGAACATTGACTATCCCTCCGTATCCCCAGTAGACCCATTAATAGTTGATAATTTCGGATAAGTTTTGGGCTTATTCGTAAAAGTTATTTTTCATTTCATAAACCTATTAACTAAAATCCTATGCTTTGTCACTTTCTTTCGAATTTTAATCATTATGGATATAACCAAAACATATTTTTATGAAATAGGTTAGGCGCCTTTAATCCGCCATTTTGGTTTTATCTGTTAACTTATCTAACATCCATCACTAACTCTTCACTTCACTAATACTTCTGACGAAGTCAGGTTGAAATAATTATAAACAACTGACAATCATGTAATCTACGGTTGTAGATTACCAACTGGTTACCAGACTGGTTAGTCTCAAATGATTATATACTATCTATGAAAAGTTTTATACATCAATGATTGTACAACAGTTGTTTAAAGTCCAGTTCTAAAGTGTAATTACGCGCTCAACTGGTAATGAAATACAAAATGGCGATTATTGCAAAATATTGAGATATCTTGTTTTATCTCTATACGTAAATGGATATTAAACACAGACCGCAGACAAATTGTGCAGAAAGAAAAGTAATGATAATGAACCTCAAAAAGCGGAATCTGGCACAAGCCGGGATTGACCGCCAGGGTGATGTCTTCATTATGCTGATGGACCTCCAAAAACCGTTGTGGATATTCAGCAAAAATCAGACGGATATAGACTCGTTAGAAAAGAAATAACCCTAGGTTCTAATAGAATTATTAAGTACATGTTTAAATTAAGATCGAGACGCACATAATCTCGAACAATCGTATATATTTTCAAGAACGATCAGGTCGAGAGTACCCTAAACCTACGAGCATGTATGAAATGAAAAGGTTGATGAATGTGGGAGAAGCGAGAGAGACTTATAAGGACCGGTTAACAAGTGGAACAGTGTGGTTTCTGCGTAGGCTTTTTTCGCGCGTTCTCTGTGATCAGAAAGAATATTTGACAAGACTAATCAAACGAGCCCAAACTCGATAGGTTTATCATTGGTAGTTTCGAAGTTCCTATGGCCATATTCCGTCTCCGTAATCAGATCAGCTCGATGGTATCGTAACATTGCATTGTCACCGAACTTACATGAGTGCAAAATTTCAGCTCTACCGAAAAACAAAAAAATTGTCAAATTTAACTTGTAAGATTTTATTACAAACATACATATGAAACTACATAAAAGCTTGTAAAAAAACGCAACGTTATGTATTTCTGTGCCCCAAATATATGGGCCATGAAAGAAAGTTATTCTTGCTCAAAATTTTTAACTCTAGTGTCAAAATCAGTAAATCCATGGTTTTTGAGCTTGCTCTACTCTGCATGAGATTTGCTCTACTTAGACGTCATTGTTTTCCGGCGAGATGTATTCTACAATGCAGTTTCAAAACTTGTGTACGGTAATAGAGCTATACACAAAACTTGCTTATTAAATCCTTCGACCATGACCATACTGAGTTACATGTTCATCATCATAAACAGCCCATAACAGTGTTGGACAATACACTACTCTATGAAGGGTTTTGCCATATCTCCACGCTTGAAATCACTTGAGTTCGACTCCTAATTTTTGGACCGGAAACTCAGATACAAGATGACAGACGTTTCTTGTAAAAAAAGATTTTTTCACTGAAACCTATCATGTGGCATATCAAATAAAAGCGCTGTCTCAGATGATTCTAAAGATGTTGGTGTCATGTCATGTCAGCCATTTGTTTTTTTTTATATTAATTGCTTATACTCACTGTAACCATTTATTTATTAACTAAAACTTTATGCACAGAACAAAGAATTATAATAGATCGACACATATTCATAAACTGAGTATAACAGTCTTAAAAATTGACAACATAGACTCAACCTTATAAGTAAGTAAGTAAAATTTATTTCTCTATAGGCTCTGCACTAAGATCGACTTGTGTCGCAGGCCCAGATTTACAAACCAAGGTTACAATTTTTGTTAGTTTTGCCGCGGTTCAATCGTACATTTTAGTAGATAATGGAAATTATTAGTAATAAAAAATAGGTAAGTAAGTAATAGGTAAGTTGCATAAAATTAGAAAATTAAATTTTCTGTTTCGGTGTAATTTCGGTTCATTCTCAATGCTCAGTTTGGCTTTGGAGTTGCGCAGTTTTAAAAATCTTTATTTTATTTAAAACAAATGGCTGATGTATAATAAAGTGGCATATTTTTGGAATCGTCCGATATGTCCATTTCATTTAATACGCCACACGATAGGTTTAAAATCGGGAGCGCCTACCACGAAATTAATTACTAAAAAGCAAGGTTGACCAAATGTTTTTTTAAAACGCCGCTAGAAGTAATAAATTGGCCATTTTAGAGAAAAGTGAACCAGTTAAGATATCACCTTTAAGATAAGGCCGTTGCATGATCTTAAAGAGCATGGTAAATCACAACTGCCTATGTAAGGAACCCTTCGTATGCTAGTTCGACTCGCACTATTTTCTTGCAGATAGCACGTATTTTAATTAAACAATATTGAATATTTCAGGACGCAAGGCTTCTATCTAATTCTCTTAGCTTTCATAACACACTTGGAATAATACATAATAAATGTTTCCACCAACGCCTCCGGCATAAGTTTTTATCGTAGTTTTTGACAACGAATTCACGGGGAAATATGTGTTTATAACGTCTGCCTTTCTGCAATAAAAATAAGTAACAAGTAAACTATTATAACGCAAGGTAAAGCTCTTAAATTACTTCTTTTAAACTTAGCAATAATACCATTAGAGATCATTTCGTCTTTTTATACTAGTCAGCTAGTTCTGCGAACCACAACCTTGGTGTTACTCAAAAGTTGTGAAAGGCACTTGTAATTTTCATTACTTATTTATTTTTCGTTGTGTGATGTGTGGTGTCAGACAGAATAGAAGAACCAGTCCCTTCGAATTTTTGGTCTCCTACTTAAGATATTCCTAAGCACTTAGGAGTCACAAAATCGAATAGCAAGTTTAATGTTCACTGAAGGTTGGTGTTCGTGCAATACTTTTTCTTGTTAGAAATCTTTTATCAAGTTAAGCGTTGTCTAAAGTATAGTGCCATTAGGAATAAGTCTAGGACCTCCCACTATAAAATATCTCTGTTTGTGTTCCCTGATTATGATAATCTGGATGCCTTGAAGGAGGCTTAACTTATACAATCTGTCTGTCAAGTTTTTTATAACCAATACCCTCTACTGACATTATGTGGACTAGGCTCAAGTCCATCAGAAATCGCTATGGTCTTTATAAAGATGGCGCCTAGATGGCGCTAGTATGCACTTGCTTTGAAAAGAACAATAATGGAGGGAAATAGCTAGATATTAATTTAGTGTGGTGCGATCACGAAATTCTTAATAGTCCGCTGTTATTACTACATGATTCATTTGGTACTTCATGCACAAAAATAACTCAAGAAACAGAATCAAATTATTCTTTAAATAAATCAATCAATCTATCTCGCGTAATCTAGAGCTGGACGAGGGCCATGAAACCATTGATCCAAAACTCAGTTTAATACTAATGAGTGGTAAATACATCAAACTCATGTACAACTTAGATCGTCGGTACGTTGGGAGTTGCTCAATCTCCGAATCTACTCGAAAATTCTTTCACTAATACGAGTAGGAAGCAACATCGTTGAAATTTCTTAGGGTAACTTTACGCCGTCTATAAAAATAACAGTATCCTACTAAAATGATAACAGAGAGCTAATTGTTAGCCAAAGAGCCCTATTACTCTGTAACAAACGACCAAACAACCCACCGGTAAATGGTAACTGTCGCCCATAACATCTACAATTAATACCTACATTTTGGTTGACGGTAACAAAAATGCAGAACCGCAGGTGCGTTGTCACTGTGAGGGCTAAGATGAAACGCCTGATGCCTGTTTTTATGAATATTCAAAATTTCATAAAATATGTAAAAACCAAATGAGCGACCTTCCGCGTCCATTCTATAAATTTTACAGAAACATAAATTAAGAAATTGTAGCAAGCACCAACAAAACGACCTCATATTAATGTGTTTTTTTAATTTACAAGGTTACCTGTAATTACAGAGAGAAAAATACTACATGCAACTGTGTACAACCAAAAGAAATTTGACATGATAAATTAAAATCTTTGGTATAACCTATACGTAAGTTCGAATGGGGTAATATTTGGAACTACTAAATGTTAGAATAAATTAATGGGCACCGGGAATAAAGCAGTGTTTTACGGCAAACGCGGCATATTAAAAGCGTAAAGAAGAACTCTAAGGTTAACTTCTTGACTAACAGAGCTTCAAGCAGCACAAGACTAAACCAGGCTTAGCATAGAGGTGGTGGGTACTCCACTTTTACACTTTTAGATATCCAAGGTTATATAAATAAGCATTTATTTAGTTGCTCTTATTATAAATTAATAGAAACTTAACTGACTATAGCATCTATTAGAGGTAGGTCCGTCCTTTCGCTCTGCAGCTGGCTTTACCTACATGCAAAGGATCTATAATTATCTACACTTTTGTAAAAGGCACTGACCTGATATGCAACTTCTCTCTACTATTTTAAACTACGTCGCTTTCCATCAGGTGAGTTGAGGTTAAATGCAAGCCTATAGATATTAAAAATAAATATGTACACACTCGGGCACCTACCAGTGTTAATGCTGACACACATCTCAGGTTGAGAGATATCTTATAGAGGTAAGCTCACCTATGTAAATGATATTTAAGATAGAACTGTAGGTATAACATTTTTTGTGTACAATGAAGAATACATACATATACACACAGTCCTAAAACACACCAGTCTTCTCAGTAATTTATCAGCCGGCCTCTTCTCACATCTTGACTTTCTTTTTCCTCTTGGATTAAAGAAAAACTGTCCACAGAAAGATTATAGCCATAAAAATATAAAAAAGTTTTATAGGAGGCATCTATCGAAAGGCAAACTATTACGTTAATAATATCTCATTAAAACATATTTGTAAAATAAGGCCAAGGTTCCTGTTAAATGTGCCTCTTAAAGAACTTAAATCTAAAATTAGAGCAAGTCTTTGCCACAATTTTATTGTTTTGGCAGATATGTAATTCAGTACCCTGAGAGTAAATGTTCATTCAAAATAAAGGTAACTATCGCATTTGCGTTAAATTACAATTTTGTACTTATGTAAATTTGGTGAGCGGAAAATGACAGAAACTAAACATACGAGATATTTCTGCATGCGAGTGTATCTGCCAACGTGACGTTTTACTAATTTTTGCGTTCGCTCACTAGGTCGAAAGAATAGTAAAAATTATACGACTTAATCAAAACACTCATTTCGATTATGCTTACTCCCGGATTGATAAAGCTTCTTAATTTATACTGATAATTATCATTCATATCAATTATCAGTTCAGTTAAAGCAATTAATACGTTTTGTTTTATTTTATTCTACAAGAGTAAAGTAAACAACCAAAACTCCTGGCGGGAAACCTCGTTTTCCCGATGATGATAACAGTTCCACCATAAACTTTGTATTATTTATATGGTCTCATCAAAGAGTTTTATTACCTTCGGCATTATCGAAAAGGGCTCTTTTTAATTAAATGTGAGTACAATAAAAAACATAATATTATTAGAGTATTTAGTATAATATTTTATACAGTATTTGCTAATTTTGCTATTAAATAAATAATAACAAACAATGATTCGCGTTAAATGGTTTATCAACGTAAACCATTTAAACGCAGAATTTCACTGGCTAAACATCAACTGAGTTACTTTACGTACGCGTTTCGGTTGTGAAACTATTTTATCTGTGACATTTGTCAGTCACACTCGCAAAACTTGACTTCGAGTGAGATCGAACTCAGTCGATACGTTTGTAAAATATACAATAGTATATTTAATATATTATTAATATATATTTAGTAAATATAATAATAAACAATAGTAAAATATTTTTACAAAAATTTTTCGCCAGAGGCGTTTTTTTATATGTGAACTTGAGATACAGTTAAAATTAAATTGTGGCTAAAACTTGGTCTAATTTTAGATCCAAGTAGCTCCATTAAGACGTCAAGATTTTTGAACAGAAACCTGCTGGTCTAGCCCTTTTTGACAGCTCCTCTTGCGTGATGCGTGTATGGTAGAAAATAGACAGCTCGAAGTTCGACTATTTCTACCAACATCTACATTGACTCTGATTGTGTAGGATCATCCGCCAATCCGCCTCCTTTGTATACCGAAAGTACGTGAATTGTCAATATGGACCAAGAATTTCTACCACAAACAGCTTATGTCAGATAACGTTAGCTTATTTCAAATGATTGTAGATTAACGCAACCTCTTGGCTAAGGTCGCTGGGCTTTATTTTACATAAATGTTCATGATGAGATCTAAACTCTTTTTTCTGAGTTTATCATTATCCGAGTGGTCAATCCCGGCTTCTACCAGGTTCCATTTTACTGCTCTTTTTTTTTCAACTTCACCCGATGTTGGGCACCCTTACGTCGAAAGCCGTTGGCTGTCGAGTTCCACTCGGCGATGTCAATCCATCGCTTCTCATACATAGATACATACGTCAATGAATTTATAACACCGTTCTGTTTTAAATTATTCGAAAAGATGGAATGACTGATTCATTTATTCAGGACTATTAGGCCAGTCAAAGTGTACCTACATTCTGTCTAGACTGACTTATCTAATTTGGTTATGGAAATTATGTATTTAAATGGATAATTTGCAGCAGTATTCATCGAAATTCACATTAAATTTGTTTCTTATATAATTTAAGACATCTATACAAAGTGTACGTAACGTGATTGATACGGCAAGTCGTGATTTTTGATATTTTTTGTTCACAAATCATACATAAAAAGGCAAACGTGGTAAAGTTTCAATTATACGTTCATACTCAAAGAAATATACATACATACATACTCGTTCATCCTCCTTCTGACGCAATCGGGTAGAAGTAAAGCGGGTAAAGCGGGTGATGCATTATTTCTAAAAATCACCAACCGTAATTTTCTAAAAATTATGTGTCTAGCGACCAGACCCGGCTTCGCACGGGTTTTCTCGCATTTAATTCACCCTACAACTTTCACAAAAAAATCTCTATCTGATAGTGAAAACCGTATCAAAACGCATCATTTCTAGAAAATAACCAATTATTTCAAGACAAAACAATTTGTTCATTCTTTGCCCCTTTGACCTTTGCCCCACCTCACCGTTTCATCATATCGTCCAAATTCTTATACACATTAAAACCACAGAATAAGAAATCTATCTACGGAGGTTTCCATACTTTGTTAAAACTATTTTTCCTATCTACCCCGTTAAGTTGGATAGACCCCATCACAGGCTCACAAAGATCCCAATTTGCCCACCTGTAACAATGGCTTCTTGTAATTACAACCCTTGTAACTAGAACACAACAACTTGCCACGCGGTAGTAATATATCCAGACAAGACTCCTCAAGTTTGAGAGTCCTAATAGCGGTGTATTTAGCTTACAGCATCGGAAGAACCATCTTAAGCCATCCCGATTAGATACGCTTTTGAATACATAAAAACCGCATCGTAATCGATGCTTCCGTTCGAGAACACCCGTTGAGCCGATGTTTTATATCGAATACAATCGATCAAATTCAACAAGTTATCGTTCACCAAATATTTTTTAATAAACTGTGAATATGACCTAGCTCAGCGCACGATTAAGGCTTAGAGCTAAATCCAGTGGATTATAAACTAGCTTTTTGATATTGGGCCCTGTCGCAACTCTCTCGGGCCTTCACCCGAAAACCTGGTTCTATGCATTGTTCTTACTAACCGAATTTAATAAAACCGCTCGACGATTAACCGAAACCACTTTTTTTGACCAATAACAGAAATTCACCATTAAATATTAAGAAGTATGTCTCGGTCGGTCTGAACAGATAAATATGTGATACTGTCTTAATAGTTAGGCTGACATTTTGATAATGGGCGTATCAAATCGCCGTTGCCAAGTTGACAACCTTCGAATTGATTAACAGTTTTCAATTCCACGTTTAGGAGTTAAAGTTATATATCACTTAGCCCATATTGCTTATTTACGACCGTTGCGCAACCTCTGAAACGCTTTGTGTGGGATGATTTCGTATAGAGAATTCGAAAGCTTCATTGGATCACAATTTTTGTGAAATTTTGTGATGGATAATAAATCTAAATCGGCGTACGTAATAGCTGCAATATGGTAAAAGTAATGATTTGCATAAAATATTGGCATTGTGGTAAAATTATTGCAAACATCTCACGATTTTCAATTTGGTTTTTGGGTTGTCAACAGATGATCAAACTATATGAATATCATTAGCAAGCACTGAAGTGCAATGCAATAAAAAAACTCCCTACATGATATAAAAATAATAAAAATTATTAAATATAATAAATATGCTTCGTAAATGATGCTGTGTGTCAATTCACACAGCGCCATCTAGCCCCAAATTAAACAAAGCTTGTATTATGGGTGCTAGATTAGCCTCGGTTGCTATGGTTCTAGAAGACTGATGTTGTCTAGCACCATAAATAGGTGAGACTATTTATATACTTCTAAATACATACCTATTCTACATACAACACCCACCCCGTAGCAAAAATTAAAATTCGTCATTTCAATTTCTGATCGGCCGGGAATCGAACCGGTCCTCCTGTGTAGCGGCATCTGAACCACTGAACAACTCAGGTCGTCAAAAATACGAAAGATCCGCCGGTTGCAGCTCCCAGCATCCATCATAGCGATTAGAAATATTTTAATAATAATATATATAGTTCTTTATTCAGCCATCATTTTAAAAATGCACAGTTACATTATGACATCGCCGTATGTCGTGCATAATACGATTGCATAACAGTCTGAGATTAAAGATGCTAACGGCAAGATAAAGAAGCGGCCACTGAGAAACGGGGTAACTGAAACATTCACATTTTATTGTTTTGCTAGCTTTTACGGCTCACAAGCGCTGTCAAATGTTCATTAGGCTTATACCTTGCATCAGCTATGTACAAACGCCAGTGCAACGTATAGGTAAAAAAGATAAAGCGTAAACTGCTAATTGCTTAAATAAAAACCGCCAAAGTTGTTAACCTACGTGAGTGACATTGTCTACTACCATTTGTAGTCGCTACTATTTGGCAATAGGGTATATTTTTTAGTAACTAAATTTTGAACTCGTATCTTTATTTGCTTGAATGAAGTATTAGGTACTATGGTAGATAATTAACATTTATACCGAATCTGGGTTTTGTTAATGGCCATAACGTGCTACGTTGCCAAATAGTAGGGTCATCCATCTCGCAATGCACCCTGTAACGGCACCAAATATGATTTCGTAACAAGCCTATTAATGTCCATCTAAATGATTAGGCAATTTGGATATATTTCCATCTTTTACTTTAAAAAGCTTTCAGCAGCTACTATAATATTCTTATTTGAATTGAATATCACTAACGGAAAGACGCCAGAGTGTATCCCGTTTATATAACGACTAATGTTCATACGAGATCTATATTTTGGAGAATATAATGCCACATGTGTATGTATGCTCCTTTTGGTCTCCGAAGCGGCTGTACCAATTTTAATTAATTTATCAGCCTATCTTCAGATCAGCCCAGCGGGTGATCCTATGAAACTTGGTATACGTGCGAAGCCGGGGTGGGTCGCTTATGTCAAATAGATGTAAAATTCTACCTTGATGCGCGGGTGCCAGTCACACTATTTTAGCACTATAATACATACAGAATTGTACGAACATATAGCCAAATGATAATTTTTATTTTGTTATGTTTTCGGAGGTACTCATGGTGCGGTATACTCCACTTGTCAGATTTTCGGGTGGCCGTGACCACAACCTTTTTGGGGACTATCTCCGCGCCTGTCTCATCTACATTTGATTTTGTAAAGTTATCCACAGTGCATGGGTAATTTGTTACTATTTCGCACGCGAACCTATTGTCTATAGCTGCAGCATCTTTGCCACCGCACCGGTCAGTGACACCCACCGGCCACGGCGGCCGCCTGGCATGCCGTAGAATGGCTGATATGTCGGCACCGCGCTCACTAGAATGTAACATGTACGAAAAATAGAGCTAATTATTCACTTTCTTAATAAATTGTACAATCTTTGAACTGTCGCAACGTTACATTACAAGAGGTGGCCCTTGTTTTGTGGTTTTCTAATTGCATAACGGCGTGTCTGCCATATTTGATAGGCCGGCGTGCACGGGTGCGCCGGTTGAGGTGTGTAATGGAATATCTCCAGCTCAGATGTTATATCGCCGATAAAACGAGCAAAAGAAACCCTCGCGGCCACGTGAGCCGAACCACCATTTCGAAAGTATTTCGCAACTATTAGACCTATTAGATAGATCCTAATTACGCAAGCGACACGCAGCGCGATGTAGAATAGTAGACGTGACTGTCGGGGATGATCATTTGCGACCAATTGTGTCGATGTATTAGTTTGACCTAAACACTGACCTACTCAGTGCGCCGTTGAGGTAATTTTTTGCCGCCATATCAATGGAATTGAATAGACTTGTACGTATGACAAACAAGTCATAAAACGTAAAGTGTATAGAAACGATTGATCAGGCGAACATCAACTATCTTTGTATTTTAACTTGGGTGTTATTATGTAAGAATAAACTATTTGGCCTATGACTTCCAGTTAACGATCCGTGATTGTATCGGCATTTAGTTACATTTGATTGAAACAAAAGCCTTCAAGTGGAGGTTTGTCTTATGCGTAAGTACTATTTTTAACCGGCTTAAAAAAGGAGGAGGTCAACGATTCGTTTTTTTATTTTTTGTATGTATGTTCCTCGACATTTTCGTCGATTTAGAGCCGATTTTTAAATTTATTTAGTTTGAAAGGATATCCTTAGATGGTCTTATTTCCATAAGGTCGCAAACTGATGATGGAAATGCGCTGAAATCGCAAGCAACTCTCGAAAATTATAGGATCTTGTTGTATTCTGGGAGTCATCATTCCATGCTGCTGCTGAGATGAAGCTACAAAACTTCTTAACGATTAGGAGTTAGGAAATCGTACTGCGATTTGTCGGCAGAATCTTGGACTGACGCGCCCTTAAGTAGTTTCACTTTGATCATGGCAGAATCTAATCACAGTAATATCTAAGAAAATACTCAAAATTATTAGACATGTATTTGTCACTTTGAGAGCGTTTGTGGCTTAAAGGGTCCAACTCGTAAACGAGAGGTACCTGGTTCGAACCCCAGTACTGCCATGTACCAATGACATTTTTGTGATTTATATACATTAGCTGAACACTAACGAAACCTTTATTCAGGCGACCGGATCTATTACCAATCTGGTTATGTTGAACCCCTAGAGAGCGAGAGCACAACCGGAACTTTAACGTCAAGCGATGATGACGATAGTGTTTCTGACGATAATGTAACGCTGTTTGCTTTAGTGAGTTGTCATCTCATAAATTCCTTAACAATCATAAGTTAGGAGATAATACTGCGATTAGTCTTTTGCGATTAATTTATTAAATCTTCGTGCCCAAAATAGTACAAAGGCGCCTTTGTACTATTTTGGGCACGAAAGCTAAAATAGCCTTATCTACCAGTCAACCAGGAGATAAAGGGTAAAGAAAAAGTAAGGCGGTGCAAGAGAAGCTACTAAACAAGATGGAGGAGGGGAACCGTTTATGCAATTATAGCCGAACCAGAGATAACAGTTAAATAGATAGATAACTGAAAATTATCATTAATAATTTATTAGTAGTAAAATTGGAACTAGAGCGACATGGTGCTTCAAATGGTGCCCACTTCTCAGGTGGTCTTTCTTTATCAGGTCGGGAAATGCAGACGTCAAAGATCAGACATAAATACGTCGAAAAGTAATTCAGTAGCATCGTTAGACAAACACGCAAGCAGGCCACCTGATGGGAAATGGTCATACCACCACCAGAGGCATCACCAATACGTTGCCTAAGGCTAAGCGACACGGACTCCACTTCACACAGTCACAGCACCCCAAGGAGCACTGGTGACCTTACTCACCGACAGGATCACAATAATATGTAGAATAGTAAGGCTAGGAATAGTAGGTTTAGGCTGTAAGGTGCTGGTAATTCTTCAGTCAGGCGTATCCAATTCAACGCGATAATCCGCCACACTTCTGTAATTTGAGTTCAATTCAATCATTCATTCATCATCATCATCTCGGCGTTATGTCCCGGTTGCGCTCCCGCGCGCCTCGTGAGGGCCCGGGGTCTGCCTCATTCATTAATTCATTCATCGTGTTTAAAACTTTCATTCTGCCCCTTAAAAGGAACCGGGGCCAATGGGAGCGAGTCAGTCTATCCCTTTTGCATAGACATGCCTGGTGTTATCTACTCGCTCATGCACTTAGAAATTATAGTTGTCCCGCTAAAACATAGATTACCAAAAATGCAATTACGACAATGATGCAAACAGTTAAAACTAACAGTGCCATTGATTTCTACATTGATGGGTTATTTTAAAGCGCATGCTACGGCTTGCGGCGCCTGCGCAGCGACCTTCGACCCTTGGGATTAGCATAATCACCGCGCAACCACCTTCAGAGTCCCACCCTTGACCAATGACCACCATTGTTAAAAAAATTATATAATTATTTAGCCGTCGTTTCTACCGCTTACATAATAATCAATACTATTATAACATCATGTTTTTTAAATGTTGTATGTAAGTTTTAGTTTCCGTTTGTTAGGATTGTATTAGTTCGTTTATTTCATCCACTTAGGGTTGAATATCAACGCCGCATCTGGATTTTGCTCGCTTTTGTTGTCGTATCTAAAACAAGTTGAAATGAAAAATATATTTTCATGGCAAGCTTTTATCGCGCGTTGTCTATGATCAGGCCGAGTTTTTAACAAGTAAGAGTAATCAAACGAGGCCAAGCTCGATGGGTTTCTCGTAGTTTAGAAGTCTCCATCATCAGGTCAGCTCGATGGTATCATAACATTACATTGTCACGTCACTATAAGTGTGCGAAATTTCGGCTCAATCGGAAACCGGTAATTGGGTCAAATTTAGCTTGCTAGATTTTATTACGACAAGACACGCGGACATGTGAAACTAAATAAAAGCTGTAATACATGCAAAAATTTGTTCATTCTCTTTGTCAATCAGGCGTACAACACATTTTACGACAGCCAAGAAAACTAAAATAATGTTTGCCACCGGATTATGGCACCAAAACTCTAGGTCCTAGTTTTTTTTTAAACTCGCTCTCCGTTCTTTGACACCTGTGAAAGAGATAGATATATCGTTTTCATTAATATTGATCCTATACGAGTTTTAACTATATAAAATATAAAAGTTTTGGGCAAATTCATACAGCGCAATATAACATTAGAATCTTTAGCAACATATCGTCTATTAACTCCATATTTTCGTAATTATGAGCCAATACGTGGGCAATACGTATCTTCGTAACAATACTTAGTATTCTTACCCTTTTATATATAATTTACTTTATGTAACCATATAATTTATACCTTAACAATCCTTCTAAACTTAATTGTTAAGTACAGGTATTTAATCAAAATTATCATTGGTCGACACGATTCCATTTAGTATTTACTTATTAATTTTTATTGTTTAATAAATAGATCATCCAACCTCAATATAACGGAAAAGTAGAAGAATAAATTTTCACCCCCACTTTAAGCCAAGTGGTGCCCGGCAGAGTAGAATAGCACCAACCCCTTACACTCATGGGTGTCGTACAAGGCGACTAATGTTTTCGAGGCAAAAGATCTTAGAGTCTCCGTAGACTGGAAAATGGGCAGCAGCGTTTTCCATTGTTATATTTACAACACTGCGATCTCCAACCCGCCTGCCAAGCGTGGAGATTATGGCAATAACCTTCCTTTTCGTGGGAGAGGCCTTATGTCCTGCAGTGGACTGTTATGGGCTGTGATGATGATGACTTTACGTGTAGGGGAGGCACCCAAAAAGGTACTTTACAATTAGCTTTAGCCCGCGACTTCGTCTGCATGGAAATAGTTTTATGACAGATTAGCTTATTCCTCCGTATTGTATGAAAGCTAGTACTGTGGGGACAGACAGATAAAAATTCCAAAAGAAAAAGTTGGTGTTAGTTACGTGATTACGTCCCAGAATCCTATCCTGGCAATTTTTTCTGAAATATTTTTAATATACAGACACGGCTTTTTTAGTTTTATAAAAGCATGTAATAGTAAAGATAGATAGATATAAACTTCAAAGGCCTAACGACAAGGTGTGTAACCATAGTAAGTATTAGAATAATAGCAGGGCCTATTAACATTGTCATCATCATTGTGTCATCCAATTACAGTCCACTACTGACCCCTTCCCCCAAAAGTGCCTTCTTAATATTAAACACTTCCAACCGTTTTACGCAGACCGTCAATCCATCTAGCCATGGACTTCCTTTACTACGTTTGCCCTTTCGTGGTGTCCACTCGAGAACATGGCTACACCAACGGTTATCGATTCTACGGTAACCGGGCCACTACCGCATCAGCTTAACATTTTCTGACCTATGGCGGCCACTTTCGTTCTCTGTTCAAAGGGTGATAGACGCACAAGCTACAAAATCGCGGATACCATTCGTGCGAAACGCATCCAAACATCGACCAGCCTCAACTCATTATGCGTCACGATGTCATCGAAGGTCGTCACGACGTCGTCGCTCTGTGTTTTTATGAAATCAAAAATTATTATAAATCCAATAAAAAACGACGAAAGCGACGAGTTTGAATTTTAAAAAGTAGATCACGAAAAGAGACTCATAATAATGAATTTATCGAGAGAACATCGTGCATTAACAAAAGCTGAGCAAAAGAACCAACCGGCTGGATCGCCGACGATCTTACTCGTCAAACAATTTTATTTTAATGTTTGTGTACTTAGGGTGACTTAAACGATGAAGGTGACTTTAGAAAAACTTGTGAACTGGTCTCACTGTATGCACATTTCGACTCCGGCGTAACGGATAAGGTGCACTAAAAATTAATATTTTCGTAATGGACCTAGTACTAGATATACATAAAAATTGAAATTTGAGGTGCCGGAATTCTGCATGCCTGAATAGTATGCGGGATCAATAGTATCTGAGTTAAACCCACCGAATGCCCATGAAATGGCCGGTACCAAAGCATATCATACAATAACGACGATATCTTGATTAAATAATTCATTGCCCATGATTGTAAAATCTTAGGATCACATGGAAGATCTTATTACATAATAAAAATCATAAGCATCTTGACGTTAATGTCCCGGTTGTACTTTCGTGCACGAGGGTCCGTGGTCCGCCTTGACCATGATTCAAGATTTGGCAAATCAGGTAATTACAGACCATCTAACCTCCGTGACACCAGGGGAACCTGGCCAGATTGGATCATGGTTATACATTCAGCCTCCTGAATGTGCAGGTTTCATCACGATAGTTTCCTTCACCGTAAGAGCAGCGGTTAGTACTCAACTAATGTACATAACTCAGAAAAGAGTCATTTGTACATAGCCACAGTGGGATTAGAACCCTGTACCTCTCGCTTACGAGTCGGATACCTTAACCACTCGGCCTCTTACACACATACATCTAAAAATCCTGGTTCAGTGGCTAGCGGTAAATCTGCTAGCCAGAGTCCGCTCTTCTATTAGGCAACCGCTTCCAGGCAACTGCCCTCTGACCTGCACAACCCGATAGGGACAACTCGGTTCGTCAGAGCCTCGTCCGTTGGTCATCAGAAAGACAGCGTGCAGGTGTGGTTGGCTTGGGCTCGGAGGATGATGGCAAGGCCCCATAATCCTCCCAAAAAATCAACAATTTCAAATGAACATAGTAAGTAAGTAAGTAAGTAACTTACTTTACTTACTTACTTACTTACAAATGAACATACCTTTATAGGTTTGTACACCACAAACACCTAATACCCGAAACCCAAATTAGGACTAACCAAATAACGGAAATGAGTACCTATCGAAAAACGTTTTCACGAAATGTTGTAATGTAGATTAGTTAAGTCTATTAATTTGGTAAATAGACCTCAGTTCCGAGGATTGTTAGAATAATAACTGGGTAGCTGTTACTGCTATACGTGCAAGCTACAATTTTACTTTAGTGTTTAAAATTCAATTATAATATAATTCATAAGTTTCTACCAATTAAATAGTCAGTTTATTGGATACATGAGAGTCAAATATATATAAAGCTATAATATTAACCTAATTAATTAAACACCAGTTGCATTGGGATCCGTTGCTCGCGCAAAGTACCTACCATATATCTGGTACCAGGCGCGTCGGATGTTATCTTGGATAATTCTTTAAATAACTTTCTAACACCCAGGCCAACCAAATTAAACATATACAAAGAAACATTTTTACATTGAAACGCTTGGATAATGTAGAAAAAAATAAAGAAAGAAAAGATTATTCAGTACTATAGGTCAACGTCCATTGTGCTCCCTGCCCCGCGACCCCGCGCTCAGCCCCGAAACGTCACATGACGTCACCCATTCTGCCCCCCTCATACCGCAGGCGATATACCAGTTAAGTTGTCGACCTATAGTATATAAGCATAATCACAAATTTTAACTACGTAATTCGACAGTATTTTTGAACAAACATACCACCCCAGACCAAACTCTACTAAGACCAGTCTGTATTAGCATCTTTACGAGCACATGCTAGTAAACAGGTAAATCTGCCTCCGTCCCGAGTTACCAGTATTTAGCAAATCCGTGCGAAATGTTACATTTGCATGCTGACTCAAAAGCGGTAGGGAAAACCGCGGAGCGGTGGAAATGGTCAGCAGCCAACAGCCAGCACGGGGTTGCGTCCGCTGAAGGGAGGTAGGTGAGAGGCTCGGCGCGGGGCGCGGGGGGGCCGTCGGGGAGGGGTGTGGCGGTGGCTATCGGTACACGCAGCCGCTGCGCGGGCGCATGGCATCACTCGACCGCGCGCGCTCTTGCCGACCTCTCGTGTCTCCGGCCGCAAGCTCCAGCCGCACCGCCTCCCGTGAGTGTCCGCCGGCGCCGCTCGGTAACGTACCCGCACACACCCACTCAGACAGAATCACGGCGGCGCGTGCGCTTGCATAAGCGCGCCGTTTCCGCATCACCGCCCGTTGCGAAACCAAGAAAGTGAAGCGCGCACCACCACAGACACACTGACCCATCTCGCGGCGCGCCCCCGCCCGCCCGGGCGCCCGGACGCCCGCGGCGTGCGCGACACCTCGTTAGTGCCCTAAACAGATAAGCAAATTAATTGTGCATAAATTTCGTTAACGGCCGATGAAGTGTTGGCATATCAAATCATAATTAGCTTCCGAACTAAATCGAATTGAATTCGCGTTAGTTGCTACACCGAGGCGCAACCTCGCCGCCCGACATTGGGCGGGTTTCGACACTGCCGCCACAACTATCCACTGATAGAAAACGATTTCGATAACATTGAAACTCGAGGCGACGACGATGGCGGTGGCGAAGTGGCCGAGACGGCCGCCGGCACTCTGAAACGTATTGTTTACAAGATCGACCCGAGACCAGGATCTTTCAAACGTAAAGAACATTGTCCTCTTCATATTTTTTATCATTGTTTTGGCACTTGTACATACTTATCTTCCTTGGATATAATTCCGCTTGTTGTCTCCCATATTAAGCCTTGCGAACTGTGTAAACTAAGCGATACTATTTTGCGATAGCGATTACTTTGTACAACTCTGTTTCTTCTTAGTGCTTTTCCTATTGGAATTAGACGTCATTGTCAGTGTTGTGGTCTTCTTTCAGCACATATACGATACTCGTAGAGTGCATACATCTTATCTCCTACTTTACATATAACATGGTCGATATTATAAGAATGTGTAAAAAATCTGTCGATATCAATCAAATACAATAAAATCATTGTTTGAGATTTTATTTTGAAACAAAATTGGTATATGGTAACTCTACCATATACCAATTTCCTGGAACTCTCCTGGTAACAAATATGGGATTGTCGTCAATGCAGTATTTGTATTATCATTTATCGATTGACTTGTAAACAGCAAATTAATTGCCAACATACAAGGTCACTACATAAACATTTTATACAAGTTTATACAACTTGACCGTTTCCGACAGTCATTATCGTTAATCTGTCTTATTTAGTTCTTAGCTTACGGTTATAAAAGTTGGTGATCAAAATTTACAAGTGTACATTCGTATTTCACGCACGAATTCTAGTTTCTTTCCTCTTCTCCGAAATAGAATCATTGGATCTCAGTTGGTTTTCTATTAGTTGTTACCAATGTTTGTAATGCTGTCTTGGTCGCTAATGACACATTTCATGGTGGCGTGGCTAACGACCGTAATGCCGCGTCGCGGATAGCGAATCGCACGGTCAAGGCCGCGCCTTGTGACCTCTCCCCCCTCGACGAGGACCGTCTTCGATATAGAGCACTATTGCCCAACTACACTTTGCATCAATCCAGCATTAATTCAACAATAATTTCGTCAATCTCCAACAAGATTATATCTGAGGCCGATCATTTAAATAACTGATAGCTATGGTAATTTGGACCATGTTTGGCCATATTCTGTCTCATATAAATTAATTATTCAAGTTTAAGTTTGTTCTTTTTTTACCTTGTTGCAACTTTTCGGAACACCTTTCTTTTCGTTCCTATTACTAGGCCAAGGAAAGAGGCGTGTTTACTGGAACCGTAACAGTCAATTAGCCAATTGGATCATGTAGTGTTTGTGATTGTGTCTTGTTTTCAACTGAGAGTTCGGTTAAGAAGTGGTCAGCTGTTTTAGCCGGCGGGTTCGTTCGGTCGCCGGTGTCGCCGTTACGTGTTTCGGCGTAGCTGCGTGACACACATACGGCCTTTTCACTTTCCGTTGTCGCTCCCTATCTGTCCGCAGGCTGTCAGGATGCCCGCTGGACGTGACGAGACCGTCATTAATGCGACCGGCGCGCTTCTTGCACAACTCCATCGCTCTATTAGGGATCCCGAAGCACAACTAGCGCCGCACATTGAATGGTTACTAAACCGCGCCCGCTCGAGGAAACTCCACGACTTCTATTACTTAATACGCTGCATCTTTGGTACTAGTCTCGGCTCTACAATGACTTCTTAAGTGAGACAAAATAGGCTTTAATGTCGCAATGGCACAAGATTGTAGTGCGAGCAATCTTGCGCATGTGAACTTAGATTAGACTCACGTTGCTTTAGAAAGGAAATAACGGACATTTGCGCAAGTAAAACACATAAACTCCATAGTGATTGATTGATCACAGGACCCATCGCGTTAATGCAACACTTTTACATAACGCAGTTGTAACACCTCGCCATCACGGCGGTGCCAGATTATGACTGTGTGCGCGTCGGTACCGCGTGCCAGTGATTACATCCATCTGTATGTCTTTGATAGCTTCATGCTTACGCGTTAATAAAGTTTTCATAAACCAAAAGGCAATCGGTTTCTCGACGAACTTGTAATTGTCTGAGTCGCGGTTACTTGTACGTGTTGTACAAAAACACTTTTGGGACGGATTGACTTAGGTAGGTACTCGTTGGTTTTGTTATCTTTTTTTTGTTCTTGACGTAATAATATAACTTACGAATTATTACTATTCCGGCCACAAACAAGCAAAGCAACCGGTACAGAGTCTCTATTTTTGAACGGCTCGTCTCGAGTCAAACGGTTTTAATTTTTTTGTTTCGGTATAAATAATTCAATATCTTTTAAATTACATTGGCAACATCGAAAGCGATCGGTTCAAAATTATGGAAAATAAAGACATTTGTATCAAAACAATGATTTTTCGAAAATAGTCAATCCTACGGTACAATTGGAATTGTTTCTGTATTCATTATTTCTTTCGAAAAGGGTCCTATTCAATGACTAACTGAATTAGTAAGCGGTCGTCCTTCAAAGCAAAGAAAACTACAATTTCTCAAGAGTTTATGTGGCAAGCAATTAGAATACTGATGAGTTTAAACAACGCGGTGACCCATGCCACTGCGCCATGACCTCTCTGTTGACAAAGTAGCCTTACGTAAAGTTTATATTTTCTAACATTTCATTTATTATTCAAGGTATAATGACCTAAAATCTTGTAAACCTCTTCGTAGAGCATTGTTCAACGCTACATTGATCTATTTGTTCTTGTCGGATTTAAATAGCCGATATTTCGACGATTTTTTACAATTCAACGCAGTAAATTTTTGTTTGACAATCAGACATAAATTCAAACAAAGAAGTAGGAACACAATGTTTTTTATTTATTATGGCATTAGTGTTGAATTATTAGATGATTTGATTTAAACCTTGACACCTTAACGGATTAAATCATATGTACAAATGCTTTTTTCAAACTGGAACCTCAATGAACTTGCTATAAAAGTCTTAAAACTGTACCAAGTATAACATTATTGCGGAATAATTACTTCTTTTCAAATGCGGAAATTGTTTATAATTGCTTAACCTTACCAACATTGAGGCAAGAAACTGTATGTTTGGATGTTGCGCCTACATACTGTAGGTTCGTAGGTAGTCATTGCCACTTACATCGCCAACAACACGGAACAAATACAAACAGAGAGTTTATACCTACACTTAGTGACGCCCGCGGGTGACGTCTTAAAACCAACCAACGTCCATTTGAACAGCAATTATCAAGCATCAGTAAAACTTAAAATAACTCAAAGCCACATTAAAAAAAATACACCGTCTATTCTGACACTCGTTTGAGTTTACTTATTTCCCAATGTAAAATTAACAACAATCAAGTTGTTTACAAGGAAAAAATACGAGTAAAAAATGTGCAAATCAGCTGAAAATAGGAAGTAAATGGAATGACAATGCGTTCACTTTAGTGTAAAGTCATATTCAATATATGGTTTTATCGCGGTCACCAGTACAGCGAGATAGATAGTTTAACTCTTTATCGCACATAATTACACGATAAAATACATAAACAATTTGTGTGAAAAGTCGGCCTTTTCGCTGTGAGCTGTCTCTTCCAGGCAACCTTTGTCTAGAAAGAGAAAAATAAACTACAGTTAGACCAGCAACAAAAAATGACATAAGTATCATAATGTAACTTAAGAAAGCTATGGAATAAAGCATAATTAATACAAGTAAATTATTTTTAATTCGCAGATCTTAATCGGCACATGCCTATTTTGATTGTATTTTATGGTAAATTATTATGTTTCTGTGATCTGTTAATAAACAAATAAAATAGAATAACAACATTCTACTTAAAATCCATGACTTGGTTTCTCAGAAATCCGCCTACCAATTACAGCCTTATAAGGCACAGGCCTCGTTGCGATTCAGCTAATACCTACTGCAGCAGTAGCCTCCACGGACACCATAGAGTCGCCATAGAACCGTGGCTAGTTTGAGGAAACTCATAGACTAAAATCTATACGGGTCAAGTGCGCGACCGAGTTCTCGATTAGTGCAAGCGCACCGTAAGTGTCCTACTATTACGCCACATCACAGCCTTCCCTTAACAGACCAAGTAACCTCAATGTCGACGACAGAGCAAACCTTTTTGAATACACACTACGCTGAACGCGTGACTGTTGAACAACAGTGCAAGGAAGTGCCCTTGGCGCGGCAGTGGTAGGATAGAATCGCAGAGAAGAGTCTGAAATTAGGGAAAGTGGGCCAACCAACCCCTGTAGTAAAACAAAATAACCAACAGAAGTGATTAGGCTCGTAGTCTGCTTAAAATGTAGAGGTGAGGTTCAGGTAAAGCTAAATTATACTAAATTCGCATAACAATAGCAACGTTACATTACATAAGGCTCCATAACTATTATTATACTAAAAGGTGGACGTCAAATAAAGCTCATGTTTGCTACAACACATTTTCTCATCCTCATAAACAAAAACGCAATGCAAGATTTTCACAACCATCCAGATAATATCGCCGCGTATGGCGTTAACAAACGCGAATACATTTTAAAACGATATCGCAACCACCGACGCATTCTGTGGCAATTAGTTCCATTAGACAATTTTGTGGGCATAATAGATATCCAAGTTAGTCACCGCTTCGTTCGCTATTCAAGTTAAAAAATTTAGCAACACCTAGTTAAAATAGTTTCTCGACGAAGGTCAGCCCCCAAACTAGTAAAAAATCTTGTTGTGACCAACGATTAACTTAATTTTTGGGCACAATATTGAGCATAACAAATTAAAATAATCAATTAATTAACACAATGCTTAGGTCCGCATTTATTTGATAAACATTTTAGATTCGTTAACCTTAAAATCAATAACTGATTATGATTCTGGGGTAGCTAAAATTATTAATATATAGATTAAATTTACGCAGTCCCCACACATACCTACCTAGTTTATCTATTTGTGTAAAATTATTGTGTTTACAACTTCATGTGGTTTATCTATGGGTCTTTGGTACCTGATAATAAATGAATAAATAGAATAAGTAAATAAGTCATTTTGAGTCCAAAGTTGCACAAGTGCGCCCGCGCATCGCAAATTCGCAATGCTCAGTAGCCCGCGTCTCCTCGCGTTTCCGAAATAAAATCTCTCTGGACACGCATCGCTTAACAGGGTTACAGATAAACGATAATTATTTTGTTGTTTTTTTATTAAACAACTGACGGGTTTGCGCAAAAATTATAATGATGGATTATAATCGAAAACGAAACAAAATGACTAGACTTACTGGATTTTTATAAGATAAAATATTTTCTAAAACGTTTTCACGCAACTGAAATAGCTTTGTCTATAGTCTTTATATAGACATTACAATTACCTTATTAATATTACTATCCTATACTAATATTATGAATGTGAAAGTCTCTACCTTTGGTTGTTGTTACTCAATCGCGCAAAAACGTCAGAAAAGATTATTCGTACTTAGCACAGAATAACACCTTGGCTGTGATTATCCCGAAATCCCATGTCACACGTGAATCCGACATAACCCAATTATACGCAGATGAATTCGCGGCTGAAGCTTAGCTGTTATTTTTGGGTACATTTTGAAACACTGAGGCCATAACTGTATGAATAAACGTACGTGACTTAGCTATCTTTACTTTAAATAGGTGCTAATTGAATTCATTAGACGATGTCTCCTCTCTATACGACCTTATACGGAAGTATTGCAATAAATAACCTAGGAAGTGTCGTGCGTGTGTCATCCATCGCAGTAATTGTCAATTATATTATTACTGAAGCCTATGTAGGTTCAGATGGATAGACATTAATTAAATAGCTAGCTTTTGCCCGCGACATAAAACGCGTGAAATTCGATTGGGTGGTGCCCCGCGGAAATTACATTGAATTTCGGGATATAGCCTATTAAGGATAGCGTATGTAACAGTCTGAAGTATGAAATTCAAAATTTCATTCAGTATTTTCAATAAATCATCCATACAAAATTAGTAGGATAGTTGTTCCCTACGCATAGTACGTCTAATGGACTCAGAAACCGTTAGACTCATTTTGATGAACACTTCAAATGAGCCCAGCGGGTTGCTAATAGTCTTATCGACGTCAGTACGTGGATTGAAAGATATTTGATTTCGAAGACGAAGATTTCGACTAAAGATGAGACTGAGCAGTTAATAACGTGTGCGACGTTTATATTAATGAATTCATTTTATAACATAAATCTTCATTTCTAAATGTTGGACATTGCTCCTTCTTTCGACAGAGCAGTCCTTGAACTTTTCTGACTCGGCCAATAGTTTATTCACAGTTAGACGTTATAAGATTGAATGTGTTATTAATACATGCGATACCATAAGGCCAACAGATACCTACTCCGGCAAAATACGTAATAGAATTTTAAATAAAAACACTAATATTTAAGGGGTAGGT
The DNA here is from genome assembly GCA_905147135.1 of Blastobasis lacticolella. Taxonomy (NCBI): domain Eukaryota; kingdom Metazoa; phylum Arthropoda; class Insecta; order Lepidoptera; family Blastobasidae; genus Blastobasis; species Blastobasis lacticolella. The sequence continues at coordinate 7,653,817 of LR990039.1, read as the reverse complement.
ACTGAAATGTGTTCTAATAATAATAAACCAAAGGAACGTCGTTGGCCTAGTAAGAGAGAGGGACCAAGTGCAATCCTCAGTGCGGACATGTACCTACAAATGAATTTGTTTGAGTTATGTATAGATAGATAGAAAGATATACCCGGGCATTTACAGTTACTCGACGACACAACGCCTCTTTTACGTGAGGGTGGAAATTATGGTTAGGGTAACACTAATGCCAACCCAATTCCTCAAGGAAATTCAAGAGACTCTTCGGTCCCCGAAAATCTCCGAGAGGGTGGTTGGTTGTCCTAAATACTTAGATTTTTAAGAAGCCACGCCACTACATTTTAGCAGGACATGGGCAGTTGTTTTTTCTTCCTCTAGGCATGCTCTGCACATGGGGCTGTCCGTCAGACCTATGGTAAAAAGGTGTTTATTATACGGGCCGTGTCCTGTTAGTGCCCCGGTTGCCATTCGGAGTTGTTTTTAGTTAGCTTTGTTAGTTAGTTGGATAGAGAGAGGAATATCATGAGAAGGGCCTCCCTTGCTTGTTTGCAATCATTTTGTGAAGACCATGTTTGATTATGTATTACCTTGGTTTTCTCCCGTAGGTGTTGACGGGTCCACGCAAATGGTATTGGTACAATCGGTTCCGGACCCATCGCTATTGTGTCGGATCCTCGTCTGGCCAGTTCGTCAGCCGCGTCCTTTCTTCGAGAGCCGCTGTGTCCCTTTATCCATTGCAGTGTAATGGGATTGCTTTTACATACCTCGTTTAGGCACTGTCGGCAGTCGAGAATAAGTCCCGAGGTGATGGCGTTGTTCTCCAGTGCTATCAGTACTGTTCTACTACTAGAGCTCCGTTAGTAAGCAGATTGGTTGGTTTGTTACTTTCCTATCGCGTATAGCGTGACAGGCCAAAATTATGCCCGTACATTCAGTCTGGAAAACCGTGCCACGACCAAGTGGAGTGCTTATATGAATGTTTAGATCTTCCGAAAACACTCCGCAGCCAGTAGCCGGTTACCTGAGTCGGTTTTCGACCCGTTCGTGAAGATCCTTATGAGTTATGTATATTAGCTAAACACTGACCGATGCTCTTACGGTAAGGAAATCTGCACATTGAGGTTCCCCTGTCAACAGGGTAACGGAAGTAGACGGCAGTCTCTCTACTGTAATAAGCTGATTTGTCAAATTCTGTAACATGTTACAGAATTTGTGGTGGACCCAAGGCTTTGCAATAGATCACTACCGAAATTTTTATTATAATTAATTAAAAATGTACTAACGGGCTGCGGTAATACGTTCGACGGACCACTTTCTAATAAAAGTTATGCTGCAACTCAGGCCTAACTATGCGGTATCGATAATTCGATTACACTGTGTGCTAGCTTTTTTGCTCGCGAATTCGTCCGCGTAAAATTCGGTTAGGTACTACGTTCTAAACCGGTCCCCTGGAAACCACATTACATTTCAGAAAAATGTAGCTTTCTATAGGTGAAAGAATTTTAAAAATCGGTCAAGTAGGTTACAAACAAGCAATCAATTTTTTTCTCTTCATATTATTAGTATAAATATTGCAGATACTTATGTCTGCACAGATACTATTTCAAGAAATTACGCACCAAGTACTTTTTAGGCTAGGCATTTGATAGTAGTTGACTGAACATGATCATGGAAGATTGTAATGACACAAAAAATATACGGTAAGTACCGCACTAGCACCGTAATTATTAAGACATAAACTATAATTTTCTACAGCACTGATACCAAAGTTGCTGTAAAGTACCATGCCATGACCAATCTGCAATGAAGCAGTATGATTTATGATTGATTATACATGGTTAATAAATCAGCGTAACAGCATTAAAATCTTGTAAACAGCTAACTACAAATACAGAAATGTCTTAAACACACTTTAGTAGACTTAAAGCTGTTACAGCCAACCATGTTGGTACAGAAGGCAGTATGGCGATCTACACAAACCCGGTATAAAATAAAGAGAGCTAAAATTTATATGTGCGTCTATAGAGAGGCTATCTCAGCTTATACTGGTTTTGCTTATATCGCTATGTTGACTGTACACTGCGATCAACGTAGCTGTTGACAGTGTCGCCAGTGGTAAAGAAGTGGGCGTTTCAATGTATCAATTCAGTACAAGAACGCCTTTTTGTCCACTGAACAGATAAATGCCACTGTATTTCGTAAATTGTAAACGAACGAAAGTGCAAACGTCATGCCTCTAAGGAAGTAACGTGCAACTATATTTATATCCAGCGATAAATAACGCAACATGACCTAGTGTCTAAATTAAATTCACAATAGTTCATTTAAAAATGTATAAGGAACTGCATGGTTGCAACAATAGCTTTCCGAAAACATAATTGATTTCCTTTATGTGTGGCTATTGATTGTGTTATTATCGTCAGACACGTACCAGCCTACTGTTTGTGCATAAACTTTGGATATAAATAGGTAGATACTTTTTCTCACAGTAGATATAAAAATATGTATTGTTTTATTCCCTGCCTACCATTATTATTTGTAGCAGGTATTCAGTCATTTATTGTCACTAAAGTAATGATTATTATTAAAGAGTAAATCCATCGAACAACTAACACTTATTTACTGGGAAAAAGTTGTACAATGTATGGCTATGAGATTATATTTATTACCTGTTTCCTCGACGCATCTGATCAGTTACCATGATTGTGCAATTTATAACTGATTACATAATGCCATTTCATAATTTGAATAGCAGCTGCAGTTGGTTCAGTTGACCGGCAGCTATCACTAAACTTCTTTTTATATTCAAATGATCTGTCACTACCAACGATTGAGAGCATGTTGTTAATCAAGATTAACAGCTTAGTTACACCTCACTACCCGCTGAGTCGACAACAATCTCCAACACTAACACAGGTACCTTTCCTTCATAAAGTAAATAATGCATCCACACGATTCTAGACAAATCAAGAAAATAATATTAGCAATTTACTCGACATGTATCATTGTACAGCAATTGAAGTGCGGGAATGCATCAATAAAGCCATCCAACGATTGCTATAAACTGAACAATGTTATTCACGTAGTTACATGCGAGTGATTTGATGCGGCGGGCGTGTGTCAAGATAAATTTGCACTTTAGTCGCTGGCCAAAGGTGGGATGGTTGGAAATTCGATGGGCAAATATTACCGCACGTAATGTACTAGTGTTGTGTCGTAGGCAGCAAGATTGATACAGGTTCTTCGGGTCGGCCGTTTGGTGGTTGAGAGGGCGCCCCGGGTCGCAGGTAGCGTGGTGCGAAATGCCGCTGACTTAGATAGCGAGGTGCACTCCAACGATTATGTAAAATGTTCGCAGGCAGAACCTGATAGGTTGCGTCACCGCAAACCGCTTTCCTTGTCGCGGGCAGCGCATGCGTTCACACGCGGATATATAAACATAGCTAAGGATTTATGTATGTAAGCGAAACGCTAATTTCGTGTCTCGTGGAAATAGACGCGAACGGTTTGGATTTGATGGGCTTACAAGGGAATTTACACTTTATATGTCTGTTTTTCTTAGAGGATCGTCTCATGACTCATTCTTCATAAACACAAGAAATTGTTTGGGACTACATATCAACAAGTAAGGCACAATTCACTGTTAACCTTGGGCGACACCTTGCACTTTTGAATTTAATCGAACTGACTCAGTGTCCTCGCCACACAGAAAAAAAAATTAAACAACTCATAATAATTTACAAAGTGATTGGACACTATCCGTTTCGGCCACTCAACGTGTAACCTTTTACGTAAAAACCTCTTCCTGTTCTGACGTCATACTCACACATTCAGGTATTCAGGCATGCCCTATATTCCTTTACTTTTTCGATTTGTAACTCAGTTAATTAGGTAGTTTCGCAATACGGCCCTCACTAGCTTTGGATACGGTTCAAAATTTATTATAATAAAGAATATTGGTGAATTAACAAAAATTGGGCGATTATAAAGAAACGAAAAGCTTTGACTGGGTCCGGTTACGAAACTTTCAACCTCAGGCCAAGGAGGCTCATTTTGTGAACTAGTTTTTTATTCAACATATCAAGGGCATCTGGCTCACTGGTTTATCGGTTGATATAGAACATTAATTGTTCGTAAATATTCCTCAGCGATTGACGACATTGACCTGTCGCGACTTATATATTTGAGGCAACAATTTTCAAAGTATTACATTGTAAATGAATAGCCATTCATCCATTGCAAATTGACCTTTGCACTTTTCCTTCCCGTCTATTTAGTAAAACCGACTAATGTTGTATTAAATATACCTTTCAAACCTTCCATAGTAGTTCACATCAATACGTTGTTTATGTTAACCATATTTTAATCGATGACATTGTTACAGTCGGATGTTACAAGATTATTTTTTGCATAAATTCTTTGTAACTACCGCTCGATAACATTGTCGTATAATGTTACAACATTAAACTTAAGTTGAGTTCTCGCCCAAAACAAGACTCTAGACGTTGACTGCCTGTATACATAGTTCCGAACACCAATAACAATAGACGCCTACGGTGTGCAAAGACTTCTTCTAGCAGACTCTAGTCTCTACGCCCCGTAATCACCAACCATCACCATCAACTGCCAACACCAGTCCACTGCGTGACTGACATATGTCCATACGCTGCAATAGTTCTAAAGCAACCATGCAATTTCGCGCAGTTCGCGGATTTTGGGCTTTGCGCCAGGTGTGCGCGGGCGCAGGCTAGGCGCGCCACTTTCGCTGCGGAAGGAGGTCGCCCGCTCGCCGGCCGAGAGCGAAAGGGGAGACGCACACTAGCGCACCGGACATTGGGCACACTGCCCTCTTGAGAATTCCTCAGACGTCACTCTGACATAATCCGCCGACGCCACTCGCCGGTGACCCGCTTGTCTCGCGGCGCCCCGCATCTGATACCCGCCAAATGTGTACAGTCTCTCCAATTCGCAGTGTACTATGCTGACACTACGGATATATTTACACATATACTTGTGATTCCGGAGGACAGTATTAGAGGAGACAATTGGATAATTACCTACCTAATTAACTACTCTTGTATCGGAACTTATCGATCGACAATTACACCAAGGTGGCATTGCCTCCTTAAAAGAGTTCACTTCCGAAACAGACTCTCCATTTTGCCTTTTAATGACGTAAATGTCGACGATGCCGGCGCACCTTACATCCTTTGCAGTTCTCGGAAACCTATTAACCTCATGACTCGAAAAACTACTTACGACTGTACTGACTGATACGTTTCATATGACATAATATCGCAACCAAGCATTGTTTAAATCGCTTCAAAACGTTTAACTGCTACAATATCCTCCACTTCAATTGATATATTCCAAATAAAATACTGCTCTAAAATGATTTTCTGACACAAACACTACTACGTTTAGCAACAGCTATTGCACACAAAGAAAATAGTGTAACTATTAATATTGTAGCAAGGTTAAAAACTGGCTGGTAACATGTATCGACCATGCAAATACGTATTAGCAGTGTGGCTTTAAAATATGTAATTAAACAAAATGGTTGCATCACGGTACAGTGCGGGTGGGTCGTGTGCTAATACAGGATGTCCTGCAAAGGGAGGAAACTGTTTGTTACACATTCAAACACGTGTGCAATTATCTAAAACTTTGTTGCAATAAGTACCGACTTGCACATAGCCTGGATGAACAAAACACTTCATGAAATTATAACCAGGCCCGTAGCCTCTATTATTTTCGGTCTCGTTTTTAATGAGATGTGACGATTCCTATTTAGTTGTTCAACTCACATCTGGACCTGGACTGTCGCAACGTAATCGAGTTACTGTTGCAATGTCATTAAACGAGTGCTAAACTTAGAAATGAGTTGTTATTAACACGGCGAGCAGACCGCAAAGAGGTTTGCATAACGTTCGTATATCATTTGCAAAAATGCATTAAAGTTGTGTTCGTGGTCTTCCCTGCCTGGGGTTTGAGGTTCGATCGTAAAACCAGCTATCGTATAGCTCATAAATGCTAAACTTAGTGGCCTCGATGGCTATGCAGTTATTTTTATGTGGTGCGTTAACCTTTTCGTATGTACTTAATGTAATATAATCTAAGGTAGGATTAGGCCCGAATTTTGAAATCGTAGTAAAAATATGAGTTTAGATCAGTACAATATGAAATTGATATGAGTCTATAAGGTTGTTAAATATTGTTAAAAACATAACAGTAATCCTATGGTTGTATTTACCCTACTCTGCAATTAATGACAATTATAAATGTATTTTTGCGGCAATTAAAATGGCGACAAACAGATACAGATTTGGTTTAGTGCTAATTCATGCAAGTTCTTCTTATATTACTGATTCACCCACTTTAGAATAAAGTGGTCGAAGTCATGAATTGCAAATCAAGTGAATTATTTAGACTAGCTAATCGATCTGTAGCAATAAGACATCACAAAACCGTGGAAGGTAATACCAATTGCTGCGAATGGTATATCTGGAATATGTATTCACACATATTCCCTAAACTATACCAAAATTTAGTGTCTCATAAATCAAGTATGTGCATTTATAACGAAATAACCCAAAATATTCGAAGGCCCGCGTTGATGTCTTTTGTAAGGAACACGCGTTTGTATTAGAATTTCTCTGTGGTAACTTTTATTAGTCCGTTTTACAATCAGAAAATGTATACTAGGCTCCGAACATTAGGTATCTAGTTCGTATTTGTATGGCAATTGTTATTTGAACATACATATATAAATCCAAGCAATTCTAAAAATTTAAATGCCACTTATTGCAAAATTTACCTTGTGATTTTATTGAAGTTTTAAAATTAAAATTAGTTCACATGTCTCGTAAATAATTAGAATTTTCTTTTTGCAATTGCGAATGTATATTCTGGGCAAAGTGATTTTTTCTGTTTAGCACACGCGACTGTTTTACCAAATTACTTATGTTTTATAATATTATTTAAAAACAAGATTACAACAGTCGCGGGGCCGAATGGCACCCCGTGGCCGTAAAAATAAGACCTATCTTTTATCTAAATATCAATCTAAATTTGCTTAAGAGATTCAGTTATTATAACAATGTTAAAATATTTCCTACATACAATAAGTGGCATTTTAATTTATTAGCTTTACAAAATACGATGTCAGTTAAACGACGTTCAGTTACTTTAGCTTGATCATTGTCACTGTAATTAATGCTAACAATGTCGGTCGTAATGTCAAAATAATTAGTGAAAATTTGTTGTCCACCAACAATCGCCATCGACCTTTGCGCTTACGTTCCCACGGATTTTGTTAATACACGTTGTTAACCGGCAACGTAGCTACTCGTGGCAAATAATTCTACAATTGCTAATCGTTGCTCAGCAGTAATTAGATCAGTTTTTTTGTCCTTACGGCGAACACAATAGCTGACATTACCACACGGCATGCAACATTTACATGGGAAACTGAAAAATTTAACAAGTAATGAATTGGCTTCGCTCACACTTGCCAATAACTGGTACAAGGCCTTAATGAAAAGTGCAGTCCGCCCCCCGCCCCGCACCACCGCCGCCACGAACACCTATCCATATTCAACTTCTTATTGACCGCAGCCACTGAAAAGAAGATTATCGCACGTGCCTCCTCAAGCACGGGTATCATTACCGGCCAGTAATTGCTTTATTAAACGTATTTATGGTCTGTACGCGATTATGAAGCCTTGATATTTATCTCCCTAATGGCAGTTAAATACGGCGATATTCAATACAATATTAACGATAATTCGGATCAAGGCTCACGGATTGCGATAGAGTTGAAATATGATTGTGAGGTTTTTTCCTGTAATAATTAAGTTTGAAAATCGAGGGTTTAATTGTCAAAACGTGCTGAGAGCCGTTGAAATAAATTTGGAAACTGGTACCGGTGAAGCAATTGGTCCGGCCGCGTCTCCGGCCGGCGGGCCCGCTTGCGCAACAGTGCTCGACAAATAAAACAAGCGCCAGTTAATCAGATCCCTCGGCTTTTTTGCCAAAATTGGGGCTCGCCAAATCCGTATTATCTAAACATTCGTTTGGTTCAAGTAAACATTGCTTCGTTATAGGGTTTTGCGTAACTCGTCAATGCTTATGCAAATTAGATCACTAGGGCTACGTGGCATGGCGTCCATGGCAAAGGCCCGGTGATTACTTTACAGCCGTCTGAACTTCAGTTCCATTGATAGAAAAATGATATGCCTAAAGGGTTAGGAAAAACATCCATGTCCATGTTTTTGATCTTGCCTGCACTTAGTACAATGACAACATAGTTGGAGAACGTAGATAGACATCTACGGTAGACCTGCCAAAAAGCTAACAAAGGAGTTTTTTATTTAGTTATTTCCGAAAGGCTGTACGGCTTCAGTAAAGCGGGCTCAAGCGGGCACGCCCAATGTAAACCGGTCCACTTTTCTCTTGTCCTTGCACTGCCGTTCACTCGAAACTACAGTGATACCAATAACTGTATTAAGCCGTCATCAAGCCGTTCACACATTGCGCTTAAATTAATTAACTGGAGAGTCGATCCACAATTCACACAACCTAAATGTATGAAGTATAGATGTTATGGGTGACAGTTACCACTTACCACCAGGTTGGCTGTCTGCTCGTTCGTCACTGAGAAGCATAAAAGCAAATCTAATTAGGCAACAGCACCACTTTAGAATGGCAACTTTATGAAATGAACTAAACGAAAAGACTGTCATGAGGAGGGATAGTTCTAGTGTTTTCATTTTGCCAAGATTAAAATGATTATTTGGAAGGGTAACGCGGCTTATGTGTAGATTAGACTCGAATAATGCAATCTTCACAAATATAATTTACTATTTGTAATACTGGAACTTAATTTACGGCTATTGAAGGCGTAGTAACAGTAATTCAGATGCAACTGTAAAATATAATGGCACTAGTAGGACAAAGATGATATAGGTACTCGTGATTACTTTGCACAAGAGCAATCGTACATTTTACGACTACTAAATATAGCTTGAGTATTGATATTAAGTAACGGTAAAGTTAATTAGCTAATCTGTTTCACTGGGCATTCGTTATAATACTTCCTTGTTACATCATAAGGAGGTGGATTTTCGCTAAGATCTGCGAATCCGAGACCCGATTATGCAAGACCCGACATCGACTCGGGTCGCGATGATTCGATCGCCCATTTCCTATGTAGAAAGTCAGATATCATGTAAAGCTTATGCGCCAGGTGACGCGTAGAAAAATATGCTGCTTATATGCAAAAGCTGTGACACTTGTTCGGAACAATGTAACGTTACTTAGCCAATAGAGCTCGTTGTGAAGTAACGTATAGCTTCTGACACCATACCTTTAGTAATTTATTAGGAAATAAAGTATCCAAAATTATTCGCTAATTATTTTGTCCTTACCATTTTGCAATCGGCAGCGAACAAGACTGCCGTTAATGTCAGCTGGTGCACCGTCAAATTCCTCAAACATGGACATTGTCCGCGGAGCTCTGGTCGGCCAATTAACCCGAATGAGTGGTTTCCGAAGGGCGACCTGTGTGTTAAGTTTGGGTTTTTTCCTCTACTGAGTCAGAGTAGAACCCGGTGAAAGGGTGTTGTGCAAACGGCGTCCGCCTACCCGGCTGCGCGACCCCGCCAAAACTGTGACTAGTTTAACCGCAGTTTATGCCTCAAGTGGTCCGTCTTAACTACCTGCTCCATAAAAAATCAATTTTAGTACGAAAATAATGCAGCCAAGATAGAAATCTCGTAAAAATATGTTAGCGCCTACTACACAGTGTCGCAAGGACTTTACGAAACGCGCGACCACTCGCCGGCGTAGGGTTGCGCACGCGCACGCTGCACTACATCGAAATTGCTCTCAGGCACATAATGTAGGGGTATTAGTACCTATATCGCCACATATTTGCCGCCACGATATCATAAAGTGCCAATAATCATTAGAATAATAGTAAGAATGAATGACATAACTGTTTTATTTAATAGCTCACTCGACCTCTCCCTTAACGTTTGTTTCGTTTTCTATGTTAGAAGTATTAAACCTACATACATGAAATGCAGAAAATTCCAAAATTTTCCAAATCACGTAAAATTTTTATTGCGCCCAGCTTATCAAATACGTAGAGGAGTTAATCATATAGAAGCACATATTCGCAAGCGCCTAATAATAACAAGGTGCGCTGTGAATAATTGATGGCTCCGCAGCCAGAGCCGCGCCGAGGTTTCTTCCACGTGTCGTAACCTGGTCAGCTCGCTGGTTTATGGCCACGATGAAATGTCTGTGGTTACCGACATTAGCACATCACGAATTCTCACCCAATATTATAATCTTGAGAAACCCCGATGATAAAACGTAATTTATACCACCCACGTTGCGCTAGCAAATAACTGTTTTTATGCATCGAATGAGATTCGATTTTGAAATGTATCGGGTTTGATGAGTGCTAATATGGGCGTTAGAGAGGGGACTGTACTCAATTGGAAACTTCTACCACTCTCCAGTCTTGTCTATCAGTGTTAGTACAATTTATGTACGAAAACGTATTGAAATCGTTAGGAGTTAAACTCGGAGTTTTACTCAGAATTACTCAGTAAAAATAAAGATAATTAGAGCGGCTTGAAATCTAAGTAGCCAATGATTAAAGTTACTTGAACAATAAATTACTAGAAAATTGAGTACCACGCGTCCTCCAATGTTAATGGCCAGTAATTAAAATGCGTAGGGGCTTGTTACTAAACAGAGGTGTTCAAGCATGCATAAATAAGGCTCTACGATCAGACGCCGTGCAATTCCATGTCGTAAACAAACTCAGATTGTAACAACAGAGTTGTTTAGTATTCAACTTAAATATGTTTATTGTGCATAGACACGAACACAATATAACATTAATACCCTTCAAAAGTCATTCCACAGACGGTACAAAAACTGGTTTGCTAAAACAATTTAAAATTGCACAAAATGTAACCAGAGCAAATTAAACACTCGTGTGGTTAACGTCATATTTTGTGCATTCTTAGATTACAATATATACTTAGTACTGAAAGGCCATTGTGCAAGGCACTTCGAAGACAATTGTAAGTAATAAAAGAGTTGGCAAAGAATAACTCGGCCTAATTTTCAGGAAGTTGTGTAGGAAGAAAACAACATTACAGATTACAAAAACGAATTAAATGTTACATGACCGCAATTGTATGCGGCTGGCGGTGCGCCACGCAACTTAAGACCAACAAACTAGAGTATAATTTGTAGAAAACAATCAACACATTTTGTGTAAGGTTACGTCTGGCAATGTACGCAGACAATGCAGTTTTACGTAAGGATTCGCTGCGAATTATATTTGTAAAGATAGCGCCAAAGTTTACGGAAACGCGTTACGTGGCTGAGAACAATATGGGTACAATTATCGCGTAATAGCCGAGTAACGACTGTGATCATCTCACTTTGGCCGCTTAGGCTTCGCTGTTCGAACAATGCACCCCAGCCACCGCTGGCTAAATAGCGGAACTAATCCGTAGGAGCTCGCCTTTGTTTTCTGGCTTATGGAGTATCAAAAGTAATGCGTGAATAAATAGAATGCCAACCGAGGGAACAGATCGTAGATAGATGTGTGTTATTCTTGCGCTTTGATGTTGTATTGTAAGTAATTACTGGCATAAAATGTAGGTGTTGGGTCACAACCCAGCTGTGAGCCGCAGTGCCATGGGTGTCGTATTGTCTAACCGCCGATGGTATTATACAACCGCTGCAACGGGGTCGCGGTCATCTCCGCGTTATTTCGACAACTCCTTTCTCGTAATCATATAACTATGAACATCAAACAATGGCCATTAGCCCAGAATCAGATGTTCTATTACTAAAATTGTTAGTTAATGGCTTGGATTCAGTACTGGCGATAAAATATTTTTATATCTATTCTATTGAGTGTAATGTAAGATCGTACCGCAAAGTAAGATTTAAATGCAAAATGTTTGTGACATAATCAGACCACTTGAAACTTAATCAAAATATAGAATATTTCTACTTCTCCAGATGCGCAGGTATGTAAATGTGAATATAATTTGGGTATACTTGATTGTGCAATAAAACTGAAATACTGAAAATAATTTTTTGATGACATAATGGAGCCTGGGGTATGAAATGAACTACTTTCTACACTTATGATCGAACATCGAAGTGGATACTTAAAAAAGATTTGCACTGACCTAAAAGAGCCCTGGTTACATCTTTCCAACTATAATTTGAAACTAGGTAAACATTGCGGAAAATATTCGGCTCTCAATTGCGAAGTACATAGTAAATCATAAGATAAGTCATGCCATGCCACGTGCCGGCGAAATTGTTGCAGATTGTTGCTAGAGCCGCGTTGCCTAATAGATTATCCTATTAAATCATAACAACGTCATGAACTAGGACGATGTGGAAACACCCGAGTGAACAGAGCCGCTCTACTATCGAGCCACGAGATGTATGACCACACGATCTTCTGTTTTAAAGTTATAGGTAAAATATATGAACTTACTCTCAACTATTATTCCTTACTTTGCTAGTTTCTGGATATGAAGCGCTTGTAGCATCGTAGTTCTTAATAATAATTCAAAAGTAACATCCTATTTCATTGTTTTATTATCATAGTAAATATTAACATTATTGAAAAGCCTATAGCAACATCACAAATTACCTTCTTTTTAATTAACGTCTTGAATAATAGTACATAACCGAGTTATGTACATCAGTTAGTACGGCTAACATTAGTTAGCCGATGCTCTTACGGTGAGTGAAAACATGTGAGGAAACCTGTACATGTCATTCAGGTGACTGAACGTGTAACCATGACCCAATCTAGCCAGGTTCCCCTGTTAACGAAGGGTCACGGAGGTTAGATGGCAGTCGCTCTAGTGAAATTAGAGAATCTGGATCATGTCAAGGCGCACCCCAGGCCCTCACGTGCGAGAGCATAATGATGCTTACTTTTATAGTTACTTGGTACGCAGACTGATTAAGTTTCTGCTGAGGGTCCACTTCAACCTGTGCATGCTTTGAATATTGTATCTATGTTATGTCTGGTCGTTTCTGTGCTTCATGCGTAACCACGACAAGCACGGAACATTCGATTGTGAGGTTTATTTATACAAATGTAAAATTGAAAACCTTGCCGCAAGTAATGGATCGGATGGAATTATTACGAATAGACATAGGATGAAGTGATTTTTAAATGATATCCATTGGTTACTCTGTGACGATTTCAACTCTTGACTTTGAAAAACCGCAGTGGCACCGAACACGGTGCAATATCGAACCTGCAACACTACCATCGCTGCAATCACGCGTATTTCTCCCTCTCAGAATTCTGAAGGACAATGGAGAAAGTGGCTGTGGAATTTTACATATTGTTTATGTATTTTGCAAGAAGGTTACGTGCACCCAGAAAAAGACATTAAAACTGAACAATAACATTACATTACAACATTCATTTGTAACATTGCTCGTAACTTATTTCGTTAGGCTTATATGTGTAATGTAATTTCAAACAAGATGTCAGAAATAGAAAACAAATTGCTAAATTTTGATAATCATGGTAACGATAACGATACGTTTGCATGAATTCTGTAAGATAATAATGGACAAGTGGTTTCTAATTTCCTTGCCCATTTATCAGAGCGCGTGTTTATAATTGCGATAAATCGAGATAATTGTTTAAAATACAGCTCAGCAAAATGATTCCTACAGAACAATAGAAGCATGTATAATTGTATATATTAAAAGAAAGATGAATTATATTGTGTACTTAGGCTAGGCTCAGGACAGTTGGCAGCAAAAAACTAATTAGATTTGATTACCTGACGAGACAACGTCTTTTATATTGTCAGTGTGAGCGCTTGACCAGCCTAGTTAAAAGTATTTTCAAACAATAGGGCTTAAGGTACTACCAGGTTAGGTAGGTGAGCTAGGTTAGGTAATTACTAGTAATCTGCAATCTAAGCTTAAGCTCAAAAAAAATTTTCCTTCCCGTAATTACATGCCGGCTAGCTGAAAGAGTAATTGTGTCTATTGATTGATGATATAATTATTATTTTACTATGAATTAATTAAAAATGAATATGTATAGGATTTGAGTTGTAAAAGCGACAACAAAATTCCAAGCATGCCAAATCCCTGCTAGACACTATCAAATTAGTAAGTAGGCATTCCTTTTTTTTACGTTGCGATCAACTTATTTATAATCATTTTACGAGCTGTATTCCACACTGATAATAAATAGACCAAATAGACCATCAAAATTATACGTTGAATTTTCATGCTCAACTACAAGCGACACCAATATGTGCATTAAGTCAAAAACTGCACCAAAATCGTGAAATTGCAACACTTGATTATACTACAATAAACTACTTATTACTTATAAGTAATTTATTGTACACTATGGAACATCATGTGCCAATATTTTAGCAACAAAACTAGTCTCATTGAATCTGTATAATTCGATTACCTACCTAGAATTCTACTTTGAAAAGAGTGGAGAATGAAGTAAGATAATCTCTCTATGTGCGCATATTTGTTTGTGGAACTGCTGTTCGAAATTGGATCATAACACCGTCCACTGAGTATCGGCGTATTGTACAAAGGTAGTGCTATCCCATCGACTAACTTTTCATCTTCATCAATAGACCCACAAAAATGCATACGTTACAAGAACACCTTGACAATCGAATCGCACCGAAGCCTCCCTTCTTCTCGCGAGCGCGGAATAAAACCGGCGTGGCGAACCACGGCTTTCCCCTTTCAACCGAACCCTTCAACGCGAACGCTACTCGCGCAGCTTATGGTGCGAAAAGGTCAACTGTAAGCTCAGCTATTACACGCTAATTTACCGTTTCATAGGCGCACACAATGAAAGTGAAACGTCAGAGGTCACCCGCCGTTGTCCAGAGGCGAAGTGTGTCGCGCTCGCGTACTGGCTTGCCCAACCTCTACGTCGGCTGCATACAAAACAACGAATTAAAGCAGTTATAACAATTTATAATACCTACCTAGGGTACAGTTTCAAAACACCAACACACATGTCACACAAATTGTGCGGGACCGAGACGGTTATATTATAATTTTTTGTTTTAATTTCAAAATTGTAACGTCATTAAGGCGTTATATAATTCTTATTATAATTATTCAAACGTAGCCAATCTAGCTGCGCTGTCTCGCCGTCACTAACCAGCCGTCTTTGTCGACAGGTGCCAATACAAAGTTGAAACGGAGAGATTCGTCGCCTAAATTGAAAACCATGAGGAGCATACTGTACGTAGCAGCGTTATGGGCGCTATTGAGCGTCGCCGTGGCCGCGCCCGCGCCCGAGCCCAATCCCGCGCCGCAGCCCTCCGCCGACGACAGGCCTGAAATCATTGAAATCATCGCCCCGGCCGCCAGCGCACAGGTACGTACTTCCCATTACTTAGCTATTA
Source organism: Blastobasis lacticolella (assembly GCA_905147135.1). Taxonomy (NCBI): domain Eukaryota; kingdom Metazoa; phylum Arthropoda; class Insecta; order Lepidoptera; family Blastobasidae; genus Blastobasis; species Blastobasis lacticolella. Next base: position 7,638,344 of record LR990039.1, on the reverse strand, counting down.
GTTCCGACTTTACAGGATCCGCTTTCATACTAATCCGGCTCCATTTCGCGCGGTCTTTAGCACCCTTACGACAGCTGCTGGCTCTCAAATTTGACTCGCGAGCGATATAACCACAGTTTCTTGGACCTGTCGCCGGTACTTTTTTTTCTCACCTAAATAGTTTCCTCTAAAATAAAACAATAACATTGAGCGCAATTTCAGGCTGCACCACAATCCAAAACACGGTAAACTATCCAGTACAAAATTAGCATAACGACGACCCAATCAAACAAATATCTAGAGCTCGTACACGACAATTATTTACCCTACATTACTAATACTTTACTACCCCAGAGCTAGTTAACCTTAGCCAACTGAGTTTTTAGACTGTGTACGATACAGCCGTCCCCGATGGGCAGCGAGCCGTGCGCGCTGAGAAACGAATATTCGAAGTACTTAATATATACTTAACGCTAACTTACGTAATTATACTAACAAATCAAGGGACTTAGTAACAAATGAAATAGCCGCTATGGTAATGTGGCTAATTGTCTGTGAGAGAAACGACACGAAATGGAGACCTCCGGAGAGCCCAGCGAATCGCGTGTCCTTAATTGCCCCCTCGTACCGGTAACTTCTTAAATAATATAATTGCATAAAATCTTCGCATTGTATGAGAATATAGATACCCTTGTTGCTGTTGAAGTCGTAAAAAGGTCCTTCGTTGTGTTTCATTGTTAATCATATTATGAGAATCTCATGTTTTGAGACCAACGATTTGGATGTGATTGTTCATTAACTATCATCAATTTTAATATTTCAGGAAACCCTGTCGACCCTGAACCTTGGCGCCCCCGGATCTGAGCTCAGCGAGAGGAACAAGCGAACCATCGGCATCCTCCGACAGCTGTTCCCAACGCTCACACAGGTAACGATAGTCCCACATTGCTGCAGCTGATGCACCACCGTGCACCTCGTTTACACCCTCCAGGTCCTAAACCGCGCTGCTGCAGGTGCTGCTGCTCAGTACGACGGCCTAAGACGGCGCTTACAATTCTCTTATCCTAATGCAGGAACACGTCCCTTAGTATAGCAGCAATTACGGTTGCACTAACGCTGACATCCCAATCTAAGTAAACTCAAGGTAGCACTTAAGCATCAATGATAAAAGCTATATATACTGCAATAATTCCTACCGCAGCATGTGGAGTAGTTTTATATCCATTTCAGATGTCTGGATGATAACCGACGGTATCCTAAGGGCGGTGTGATGTTCTAGATAATCGAACAGAAGGTACAGCAGCTTACGAGCATGGTGCTTCAAGCTTTTGGGCCGGTAGTACTACGCGCTTTCCTTGGCAATCGGAACGGTGGCACCAACAACGGCGGCGGCGGCACCATCGAGCTAGATGACGACGACGACGACGAAGACGATGACGACGCCTCTACCACGGTCGGCGTCAGCGTCAGCCCGCAGTCAACCACCGGGTTCGACGTGAGCGTGAGCGTCAGCACGCAGTCCACCGAAAACCCCACCACTACGGAGGAGGCCCGCAGGCGCAAGCGCGCGCTGTACTTCTTGCCGGTATGAGCGTCGCAATATCGCGCACTAACACCAGCCTGCCCAGGGACGGCAGAGCAGCGCTGACCGCTCCTCATCGCCATCGTCACCGTCACCGTCATATCACCGCATCTACGTCACGATCATGGTCATGCCCGATCGCGGGATTGCACGCAACTAATCTAATTACGGTTTGTTTTTCAGAACGCCATCGCCGAAGAGAACCAACTGCTGTCGGGTGCGGAGTCGCAGCAGGCGGAGGTGCGCGTGGCGTTCGGGGAAGGACAGCAGGGCGACCAGCAGGTGGCCGCCAGCGAGGACCAGCAGACCGCCGCGCAGACCAACAGCGCCAGCATCGACGAGATCACCCTCGACGACGCTGACAACAGCGAAGAAAACAGAAATAAGAGGTGACTCATCGATACCTACATTCCATTTATTTTCTTGACTAAATACAGCAAATTATCGTAGTCCTTGATCCGATTCCAAAACTGAAACGAATTTAACGATAGAAAGTTGTGAACCGCATTTTATGAAACCTTAACCTTTAGGTCAAGGTGTATATCTGTCAAAACGTCACTTATAATTAATTTTACTTGCAACTTGTAAGTGAGCATGCGTTTTTAGGCAGCTACTTTGGATATCTGCATAACCTTGCCAACGATCTATTTTAACAAGCGAGACCGTTCAGTAAATATTTAACTGCGACATCGATCAACAATAGATAGTGAACAAACAAGTGTAGGTACTGTATATTGTATATTGTTGTTTTTACTCTTACTTTTCAATTCGCACGATTCGATTTCTATTAGACAGTGCAGTACCAGCGAGGCGAGTATCGGATCATGTAACAGTTGCGTGCGCACATGTGCCGCGTAACGCTCGCGGCGCCCGCGCCGGGGCACTGGAGCCAGGCATATCTAATTTTTATTTGGATTGTCCCAGATTCCTGAGCTTCGGAGCCCAGGGCGGCGCCTCCGGAGGCGGATCGGGCAACTTCCTCTTCGACATCGTCAGAGTAAGTGCTCCACTGGTGTCATCGTCACCTCTGTAAACTATCTCTGTCCATCACTATAATAACTTTCAAATTTCAAATAACAAGGCCACACCCCAACTCTCTTAGCTTGGAGTATGTATAGGTACATCATTAGCAACAGGAGTGGTTCGGCCATTGAAAGGTGCTCCAGTCCAGGAGTTGGGCACGGCGATGGACGCAAGGAGGGCAATGGTATTAGTGGTGCGAGTGAGAAGGTTGATTTTGCAGCGTCCTGCGGAGGCGATGGCCCGGGCTGCGGGTACGGCTTTCCGCCTGTTCGCGGGGACGGATTCCCTCAACGTCGGTCTCACCGCCTCGCACACGGCCACTCTGGACCCCAACGACCCACAAGTACTTCTGACCCGTGACATGCACCTTATTAGAGCCCAGCCACACAGTAGTTAACTTGGGCAACCAGCCATGGTCGATAACTATGCTAAATCGAGGAAAATTATTATGTTGTAAATCTAAACTATAGGTTAGATGTATCTGTTAAATGTTTAATTGATTGTAGATGGCTGTAGTGACGTAAAGCTTGAATGTATGGTAGTTAACATGTCGTGCTAAAGCTGTAACCCGTACTGCACATAAATCAAAATTAAATTATTTTGATTTCTGTCTCGTACTGTAATCAATAACTTGTAAATGTAGCTAACTTAAACCGTTGTTGTAGTTAACACTTCGTATGTTCGTAACTCTGTAGAGAAATACTAACACTGTTCCACTCTGTGCTCATCTTCACGATTCGTTTGAATATTGCGTTGGCAGTGTTCCGCAGAGACTGACCGCGTTTCCGTTGCAGCTGGTAGCTGGCTCGTCGTCGGGCTCCTCAGCGGGCGGTGACGCAGGCGCAGCCGTCGACGGCACGGACGACGCCGGCGCCGCCAAGGGCGACAACCTCACCGAGGGCGTCCCCGGCCCCATCACGCGGCTCTTCATCATCGCCAACCGCGGCATCGCCAACCTCATCCAGGACCTCATCCTCCGCATAGCGCAGACCTCCGAGAGAATAGTCAACTTCAAGGCGCGATTGATCACCTCCATCATTTAATGCGCTCAACTTTAGTTCAATAAAGAGTAGCTCAGAGTATCACCGGTGCCTCACCCTCGCGAAGACTCGACGAACTATTTGAATAACTACTAATTTTTTGTTATTTGCCACGACTTGTCCATCCTAACATTACTAGAGGCCACTGGCATTTTGATTGAGCTTTCAATGATTAGTACTTTAATGAACATTATTTATTGCGTTAACTGTTTCAAAGCGACGCCGAAAGGCCGCCGAGGCTCCCGCCGAGTCCGGGAGCCTGGGTGATGATAGCGCCCGGTGCTACTTTATGCTTCTTGAACAGTATCCTAGGGTAGGTAATAGGGTAGTGTAGTGTTGCCTCGCGGGTGCGCGTGCGACGTCGGGGCCGCGCGGCCCGCGGGCCGCCCGGCGCCGGCGCCGATCTGCTCAAAAGCTTTTTTTTACCATGTGACAATCTCTAAATCGTTTCTATGTTTGTAAATATGTATTATAGCGGAATTTGTGTAAAATAAACAATTAGTTTAAATTTTCTACACATGTCTTTTATTATTTTAACCTTATAGTCTATTTGTAACATGCGTTGAGCTATAAGTGGTTAATGAAATTGTCTACGAATCTGGCGACGCAACCGATGCAGGTGTGGCGGGTGCCCGAGGCGCTCGTCACCCGCGGGTAGCGCGGCGCGCCGCCGATGTGACTCCGACTGGAACTCTTCTCATTCAATACTCCCATCGATTCCTTAGACCGTTGTTCCCAATAACTTGAATATTTTGACAAATCCGTAGCTTCCGTCAAAGTATTTAGTGGGCTATTCTCAATCCGTAAAGAGTTAGCCGACCGGTCGCCACTCGAGTTCGTCACTGTCATTGAACAAGTAAAAGGAACGGAACAGTGCCTCTTAGAACTTGATAATTTCTCGGGAATTTGGTATAAGTTCTGTCCTTGCATTGAGGTAACGCCTAAACATTGATTTCGGTGCACAGTAAAATTTTCTTCACTACCCGAAGGATTGTTCGAACTGTTACTGGATTCATTTGATGTTGTAGACACTTTTATTTCAATTCTACAACACTTGCTATATGAAGCTGCTTTTAAAAATTTAGCAGTGGGTGATTTACGTACAGAGTTTAGTAAAATATGATTGACTCGAGAGATCATTAGTCGCAGTGGATACAAGAAACGCATGACTTCCTGAAAACGAACCGCAAATTAAAGGATGCAATAATTTTAATTAACTCAAGCAATTCATAAGAACGTACAATTTCATATTTGTTTTCTGGTACGAGAAGAGCTTGTTAGTCTAGTTAGATTTAAGTAATGTTATCATCATGATCAACTTTTGAACTTATTCTGCTCCAAATTAGCGAGGGTTTGGGGATGAATTGGAGATTGGTATGTTTGAAAATGAACTAGACTACAGCAAGCAACGACACTCGACACACGTTCATTTGACCTGCTGCAGTTTAGCTGGTTAGCCTTAAATTTGTCGAGAGTGGAAGGGAGCGGTTTGCTATATCAAAAACGCCATGTATCAATTGTGTAAAGACCTTGAGCCATGGAAGGAGCTTGTTAGTGGCTTCAAACTGTAGAAGGTTTCAGGTCGTTGCTCATGATGACAATGATGATGAACGTCTGATCAATAATAAAAGGAATAGGTACTCACACTTAAACCATGTATAACTAACTAAACAATAAGCTGTAAAAATAAAATGTTGTGCATTGAGTAGGCTTTTAAATAAATATAAATAAAATTTAGGTTACCCTGTAATCCAAAACGTTACTGTATGACATGCATGACGTTGTCACAATGAGTCAAAATGTGCAAGATGACATACATCATAGCCTCCTTCGTAGATGAAGGAGGCTATGCATACATGCATCCATCATGCATCCCAATGAAGATGACAGATAAAATGATAATTTAAAGGAGATAGATTGCATTGCATTATGTAAATTTTGCTATTCCCGTGGGCTACACCAGCAATAGTCAAACATTCTATAATTTCTGCTACAAATGGGTAAAAATTGATGTAACGATCTGTTTATGTACGCCACGCATCGCCGCATCTACATGCTTTCAAGACCCGTTCTTCATACATATATTATGTTACAATAGGTACTCTGATTTAAGAGCGTCGGTGGTCCGACTCGTAAGCGAGAGGAACCAGGCTCGACCCCACTGCCGCTATGTACCAATGACTCTTTTTTGACTTATGTACATTTGTTGATTACTAACCGATGCTCTTACAGTGAGGGAAAACATCGTGATGAAACCAGCACATTCAGGTGACTGAATGTATAAGCAAGATCCAATTCCCTTGGTATCAGGGTCACGAAGTTCAAATGGCTGTCGCTCCAACGTAATTACCTGATCTGCTAAAAACCTGGATCATGGTCAAGGCACACCCCGGCCGTCGCGAGAGCACAACCGGGACATTAACGCCAATATGTTTTTTAATAATAGATACACTATTTATAAAAAAAACTGTAAATAATGGCTTCATGAGGGTGTCGTTTTCAATCCGTAAAATCATGGAATTTTACAATAACTTTATGATCCTACAAACTAAAGATTGAAAATATGTGATATACGCGCCACCAAGCCAAATCATTCTATACGATATACCAAGAAAGGAGTTGCTTTAAAGACATTGTTTCTGTTTTTACAGACAATGTTTCTGTTTTGTTTGTAATTAATGTTTCTTTAAAGACATTGTTTCTGTTTTTACAGCAAAACAGAAACAATGTCTTTAACGCAACTCCTTTCCTGGTGTCAATGATCCCTATTGTTCAAGGAATGTAATGAAGTGACGATCTCCACAAAATAAAAATCGTGTTATATTTGTAAACATGCAATACTTTTGGAGCAGTATGAATAAAAACGCTACATACTGGATACATAAGTCAACGGATTACTTTAGTATTTAAACAAACTACAAGAGTACTGAATAATTGTTAAAAGTTGTTAATGAAATTGTCCACGAATCTGGCGACGCATCCGATGTAAGTATGGCGAGTCGCTGACGCGGGAGTTACCCGCGTGCCATCTCGCGTGTGTTGCTGCACGGGCGCACCAGGCTGACTTCTTCCGGGACTCATCTCCTGAACATCCTTACTTTCCAACCGTTGTTCACAACAACTTGAGTATTCCGACAAATTTGGTGGTTTTGTGGAAGCGTTCTGTAGACTAGTCCCCATCTCTAAATAGTTCATTGACCGGTCGCCGCTGCAGTTCGTTTTTTCTAATGAAGAAACGACTATCAAGGAACCGTGCGTTTTGAAACTTGATAAATTTTCAGGCATCTTCTGTAAATTCTGTTCTTGCATTGATTTCATTGATGGGGCTTCTAAACTTTGATTTCGACACACATCAGCGTTTACTTCATGAACTAAAGGTTTATTTGAATCGTTTGTAGATTCCGTCGAGGTTCTTAACACTTTAATTTCAATTTTATAGCACTTGCTATACAAGGATTTGGTACTATTGGCAGTTGACAAAATGTAATTTACTTGAGATATTATTAATCGTAGAGGATACACAAAACGCATGACTATCTGAAATTAAAAGCATAGCATATTAAAAGATTCCTTCTATGACTTATTTCACTCATCATAAAAATTCTAAATAAAGAGGTACCAATATTTGGCTTAGATTTCCATTAACCTACCTAATTCTCAATTTGTGTCTTTCAAATGTAACATATCTTTAAATTTGGGGCACATTAAGTACACTGCTTGCTTGCACATTCCTATCATACAATAACATCGCTTTTTAAAGTCACATCTGTGGTCGTGATGCACACTTCATTTTTAATTGTTGTACGTACACTATCATATCATCATACGAGCGATAAATCCCGGCTTCCGCCAGGGTCCGCTTTCCTGCTGTTTTTCTCTACTTTGCCCGATGTTCGGCATCCTCACGCCGTAAGCCGTTGGCTCTCGCATCCAACTCAGCGATTTTATCCATCGCTTCTTGGATCTACCGTGGGGCCTTTCCTAACCACAGTTCCTGATACACCATGCACGTTTATGCACGTATTTCCCACGTACCATCGGGACTTACGTAGCAAAGCAGCGTAGGCGAGCCTCTTCGACCTTATCCGCGATGTCTCTCACGCCAAGGCTGCCACGAATATAGCTTGCAGCTTAGCAGCTTACGCTTACGCACTCAGTCGAGTCGCGTAACAAATTTTCATTATGTTGGCGTGAAGTTCACGGACAAGCTTCGTAAACGCTGGCCATGTCTCGTAGCCATAGAGCATCAAAGATCTAATGATGTTCTTGTAAAGTACACGTATAAGCCCTTTGAGCTTGACAGGGATTTTAGAGTCACAGGTGACTACGTTGCCTACGCTAACGTAGATAATTGATATTAACAGTTCATAACAATCCAGTTTGGATTAGGAGAGATTAGTGACCATAATCTCCACGCTTGGCAGGTGGTTTGGAGACCGCAGTGTTTAATACTTTGTTTCCTGTAATAGTAGGTACTTTATGCGCCTAAAATTATTTTCGTGGCAGTAACAGCTACGGGAGCAGCTACGAAAATAATTGCTAGTATTTTATTAAGAGAAGTGCCTGCTACAATACGTTTATCCAAAACGTACCTCATCACCTCTTGGATTAGGTTGCCAGTGGTTCCCTAATTGAGTATATTCTTTTTCAGTCAACAGGTAATCGTCGAACTAAAAACGACACAATGGCAGGAGGCAGGAAGCCACACCACACTGTGGATGTGAGTAATAATTAAATCATCTTGGCGTTAATGTACCAGTTGTGCTCTCGCGCACGAGGGCCCGGGGTCCGCCTTGACCATGATTCAAGATTTGCCAGATCGTTCGTAAGAGCATCGGTTAGTATTCAACTAATGTACATGACTCAGAAAGAAGTCATTGGTTCATGGCGGCAGTGGAGTTCGAACCCTGTACCTCTCGCTTGCGAGTCGGACACCTTAACCATTAGGCCGCCGACGCTCTACGCACCGAGAGCTCTCCTACAATACCTGTTGTAGGTATTAGAGGAAAAGTTTTACGTTTTGTCGTTGTAAGTTTGGATGTCGGCCGTAATTTCCGAAATACTAAACCGATTTCAAAAATTCTTTCACTAATGTGACGCTAGATTATTCCCAGGGATACCTGTTGTGTAGGATACTTTTGGTTCAAGACAAAATAATAGAATCCTGCAATACATTTTAATGTTTAGGTATAGAGAACCCATTGTTATCTAAATAAGTGGATACTTACACAAATACGTATATTATGTAGCACCTAATTATACAGGAAAGATACTGAAAGATACCATCATTAAAAACTTGAAAGGATTTAATTTTTTTAGGTTATTTCAAAGTGTTTTTTTCCCTCTACGCTGTTGCCACTGCTGTAGCAAAGATAATACAAACACTATTCCGCGAGGCGATGCATAGTCTATTTTGACAGACAGGGTCGGATTTACCCTAAGGCCCGTGAGGTCCGGACCTAGGCCAGCCAGTGTTAAGACTGATTGAACAGCTGCACAATTTCATCACTGTAGAATGCGAAATAAATTGAAATTTTATCCTTGCCAACTGTATTTTAATTACGTAACTCTGTGTATTTACAATTCTTTAAATTTTGTGATTATGAATAATCCATTTTATGTGTTCAGTTACTAACAAAGTTTCATTACAATAAACTGAAACTATTAAATTGATCGTACGTAACAATTTCAATCATTGAAATTAGATAATTGTTAGCAACAGATTTACGTGATTAGCGTATTGGTGTAGTGGCGGTCGATCACCGTATGATTTTCACGAAATTTCCTACCTCAAATGACCACGCTATGGGACAAACTTCCAACAGTAGTTCCCAAAATGAAAAAAGTATACTAAATAATCCTCTTCATACTCTTCATCATGATACTCTAAATTACAAGGGCAGACGACAAGGGATTTGTAACGAGATCTATTGACATTTTCAGATTGTTTAGAAACTGATTAAAAAAGTCATGTAATGAACTTCCCGTTTTTTCCATCTTGCTATGTTAGTTGAAACTGGCCTTATGTCAATCTTACTTTAACTTTATGTTACCTATCCCTTAGTCTAGACTATCTATACGATACTAGCCCTTTCGACTTATGTGGTTAAAGTCCATTAGTGGACTGTCACGCGCTGTTTTCGAGCGATATGATATAGAAAATTAACAAGTATCAAATCTTTGTAGTCGAAGTATACCAGGCATAGACGCAAAGCACAGACGTGAATATATATTTTTTAATATTTCAAGTTCACAGACTGATAGAGTACAATGATACCCTGTAAACGATGGTGGCGCCCTCAATTTTTGTCACATCTTTCTTGCCAGACTATACGTGGATTATGATCCTGAATCACGATATTTATCGAGTGTGTAGGAACACGTATCATGATACGGATCACAGGATTTCTAGAAAAGAAATCCACGATACGTAACGCGATAAATATCGTGCCCCCTATGGGCGGCAGTGATCACTTTAAATCTAGTGATCGGCTTGCTCAGTAGCCTCAAGGTCTGTCTGTAAAGTGTGACCCTTATTGCATGATCGTTACGTCATTAAAGGTATACCTATTTTATTATTAACTTAATTGTTCATTAGGACAATTAGAAATTATATTATTTAAATTTCCTTTTCAAGGGAATCATTATCAATATTACGTAAATGTTAGTTTCCTGCGGATGTACCAGAGCTGGGCAGTAGGTACTTAAAAAAACACAAATACGTAGGTATTTGGTATTTGTATCTTTAACATGTAATTTTCAAATAGGTACCTGACGCTGAGGTATTTAACCGACTTCAAAAGGAGGAGGTTCTTAATTCACCTGTTTTTTGGTTTATTCGTTAGGCGATAATTCAGCTACTGTCCGAATCCTATGAAATCAAAGACAAGCCTCGACAATTCTAGGCATGTATGCTATATATGTTACGCAATCATACTCACGTTCTCGCTTCAAGGAACCGTGACCTGATGCTGTTGTGCTGATGATTAAGTCACAGAATTAATTAACGATTAAGAGTTTGGGGATATTTAGTAGTATCTAGGGCTAACGTGATATTTGAAAGGGTATACCTCCTCCTGAGGTGGTCTTATTTTCACCAGCAGCTCTACCGCCTAATTCAAATTTAACGTCGCCATCTTTCATTTAATTCGGGCTGTACGGGCGCGCGCACTTACCATATCACCACCTCGGCGAGTCTAAGCTGCAGGCCAGCAATATAACCTAAATGTATGGACATTGTCTGAAATAAATGATTTTTAATTTAATTTAAGCAATAGGATACCAAGGAATGTCTACCAATCGCAGCAAGGCGGCTAGGCTGCGATTGGTAGCGATCATAAATGTAATCGTTGAATTTACTATAACTATTAATTATTAAACATACCTACCACTGAAAGTTTGAAAATAAGTAAATAAATTTATATAAATATGTAAAACCAACTTCAAACACTCCTTCTTTGTAGGTGGTGGAAGTGGATGGTAATTTCCGATTGTCCCTTCATCTGTCCTCTGTCTACATCGATTAGAAGATGTGACAGGAAAACTGAAAACTATCATGGAAATGTGTAGATTTATTTTTATGGGGACCACTCTACAGGTCCTGATTCAGGATCCAGGATCTGATTTATGTTAGTCAATATGCTCTCGGCGGTTGCGTCCTTGAGAAACATCGCTTAAAAGAGGCGTCATCGCCGCAAAAGAACTGTGCAGCAGAACTGTGCAGTACAACATGATCATTGATCCTCGGCATCCTCGGCACCGCTGTTTTTCTTCACCGACGAGGTCAGCCGCCGCCACCAATCGTGATGGAATTCGGGCTGAATTCGGTCACCACCATCCCGTCGGCGAGTCTAAGCTACACAACAAGCTACAGGCAAGCAAGAAGATGCCGCGTCGCGATGCAGATACGTCGCAACACCCAAATTCCCAGCCGCGCCGCGTACCTAATCGCGTCCCTGCGACCTCACGAAACCGCGACTACCAAGGTCAGCCCTAGTCAATGCTGGGCACCTAAGTCAAGACTTAGGCCCAGCAGCAGGCCAAAGCTTAGGAAATAGAAATAGAAATAGAAATAGAAATAGAAATCTTTAATTGTATGACACTTACAATAATTTCTTATTAAGTGTTGCCCATTTCGGGCGTACAATATTCTAGGTATAGTACATATTATAAATAAGCTAAAACAGACAAGTAGCTGTCATTTTAACACTTTTAAAAGTAGGTAAAAAATTTTAACATAATAATAATCTAAATCTAAAAACAAAGCCTAAACATTTTTAGAAATTAACAATGTAGGTAGTATTTCTATAATTATAGAATTCAGATAGACTGTAGAACGACTTCTGTAACAGCCAATCTTTAAGTGTTAATTTAAATTTGTTACCATCCAACTTTTTTATTTCATAAGGTAAATGATTAAATATTTTAATACCACTCACGTATGTGCTTTTAAGGAATAAATTATTATTAGTTTGGGGTATAACTATATTATGTTCATAATTCGGTCTGAGTAACCTGCTGTTATTTTTTAGGAATGTGTTGTGGTTTGACTTCACAAATAGACTTATTTCTAGGATATAAATACCAGTTACAGTGAGTATATTATTTTCTTTAAATTTGTTACGCAATGTTTCCATTTGGCTCATTTTAAATATATTCCTTAAACACCTTTTTTGAGCTACAAAAATTGATTGAACATTTACAGAGTTGCCCCAGAAAATGATACCGTAACTTAAATGAGGATAAACATAACCGTAATAGGCATTTATAGCTATAGATTTAGATGTAATGACAGATAGAATGGATAGAGCGTAACAGAAGCTAGAGAGTTTCTTGATTAAATTTTCAGTATGAGCCTTCCAGTTTAGATGGGTGTCGATAGTTACGCCCAAAAACTTTGTTTCATTTACGTCTTGAATGACTTGTCCTGAGTTTATGATTGTTAGTTTATGCGGTGTTTTCTTGTTTTTGAATTGTACAATTTTAGTTTTATCTAGATTTATGTTAAGGTTGATAGAAATAAGCCAGTTTTTCACTATATCCAGTGTGTTATTTATTTCATTCGAAAGTTCATTTTCAGTATCGTGCGATATAAAGATGGTCGCGTCATCTGCAAACATGACACATATATGGTCTACAAGAGAAGGTAGTTCATTAACATAAATTAGGAATAAAAGAGGGCCCAATATGCTACCTTGGGGAACACCTTGTCTGACTTTATCACTTTTTGAATGAACAAGTTCTATAGTTTTGGTATCTTTATTATAAAATTCAATTACTGTGTTCTGTTCCCTATTTATCAGATAAGAGCTAAGTAGTTGATATACATTACCTCTAATGCCTATATGATCTAACTGCCTTAGTAGTATGTCGTGTTGGACACAGTCAAACGCTTTTGACATATCTATGAACAAGCCAGCGCAATATTTCTTATTGTTGTTTAAGTCCTCCCATATTTGTTTTAAAATCTTAAAAATAGCTGAGGTGGTATTTTTACCTTTTTGAAATCCATATTGATTACTATTTAGAATGCTATTTTTTTCTAGAAATGAAATTAACTTTATGTATATGGCTTTTTCGAAAATTTTGGAGAAGTTAGGAAGTAACGCTACAGGTCTGTAATTGTTGATTTCTGTTGCTTTTCCTTTCTTATATAGTGGTTTGACTATAGCCTTTTTTAAGACGTTGGGGAAGCAACCGGTTTCAATTGACAGATTTATGATGTGTGTAAGTGGTCCTGTAATATATTCTGTGGAGGCTTTAATTAGTTCTACAGGTATATGATCACACCCAGTACTTTTTTTATTTTTAAGCTGTTTAATTATTGTCAATATTTCTGGTTCTGTTACAGGTGTCATGAACATGCTTTTACAGTTTTTATCTCCTAATGGTTTATATTTTGTGGATGTAGAATAATTATTTAGATTTCCATTTATAAAGTAAGTATTGAATAATTCTGCAAGCTTGTAGGGGTCATTTACTACGTTGTCACCATGAGATAGAGAATTCACGGTAGTTTTTATGTTATTACCACATGTATTATGTTTTATTAAGCCCCATGTTGCTTTACCTTTATTTGGGCTCTTATTTATATAATCGGTATTGGCTTTTCTTTTAGAACATTTAATTGCTTTCTTTAAAACATTACAATAGGTTTTATATTTATTTGAAGTATCCTGACAATTGCTTTGTTGAGTTTTTAAATATAGTTTCCGTTTATTTTTGCATGCTAGTGTTATGCCTTTCGTTTTCCAGGTGGGATGTTTTCTATGTGTTATTTTCACTTTTTGAACTGGTATACAAAGATCATACAAAAGACAAAATTTTTCAATAAAGATATTATACGCGGTATCGGCATCTTTTTGGCAATAAACATCAGAAAAGTTAATTTGGCTGAGATATTTAATAAAGATTTCTTTGTAAGGTGCAATATTTCTTCTGTAAATGTACCAGTAACGTTCAGTAAAGCTCAGACTACAAGTAATTTTAATATATTGCGCTGTATGATCTGACAATCCAATGTTTAGAACATCTGCTTCGTATTTACTTGAATTTAGATTTGTTACTATATTATCAATACAGGTTTCAGATTTATTGCTTATTCTAGTTGGTACTGATATAGTGGTGTGCAAATTATAAGCCTTGAGTGTGTTTAAAAATATTTCAGTTTTATTACATTTATCTAGTACATTTATATTGAAGTCACCTAATATTATCACTCTTTTATTGTTGTATCTACTTCTTAGTGTTAATTTATGGCATAGGTGTTCAAGACATTTTATGAATAAATCAAAATTACTATCTGGAGTTCTGTATAAACATATAACTATGTAGTTTAGTTCAGGTATGTTTATCCCACAACATTCAAAGTGTCGTTCGATTGAAAGGTTAGCTATCCATTGTAGAGTATAAAATCTAATAGAATTTCTCACATATATACATACCCCGCCCCTTGACTGTGTTTTTCTAGAGTAGTTTGCACCATTTTGATAGCCATCTATATGTAAGGTGTTAACAGTATTTGAGTTTAAAAAAGTTTCAGTGAAACATAGGATGTCAATGCTCTGTTCATCAGCCATAATCTCTATAAGATCTACTTTAGGTTTAAGACTTTGAATGTTCTGGTGCATGATAGTAAAAGTATTTGTATTATGATTCGAGAAAAAACTTGTTATTTTTAGGTGTGTCATGACTTTCTGTCATTGAGCACTCAGTGTTTTTAGTTGTCGCTTTGTTTTTAAAGAAGTCGGGTATTGTTCTAGGTTTTATAGTCACGTTATGGTATACTGTTTTATTTTTGTCTACAGTGATGTTATTGACGTGATCATTTTTAAGTTTTGCTTGTTTGATTTTTTCGAAAAAGTAGGGAATGGTACCTGGAAGTATTTGATTTGGTTTAGTGTTTATTGGATTCATTGGGTTATTGACGACATATGAAGAGCTGGTGGAATCATATTGGTTAATGAAATTATTTATGAGATGGGATATTTTACACATGTTGTATTTATGGCTTCTGGTTGGCTTAAGATTGGAAGATATATGTATGTATTCACAGTTATCGAAACAGTGTGATATAGTTTTAAGATTTAGGTTAAGTTTATCTTCATTTAAGTGCGGGTTTCTTAATGTTTCTAGTAATATTATCCTAGGCCTAGTAACTCTTTTGAACAATGACGTGAGATCATTACAAAGTCGAGCAGGGTTTGTATCGTTCGAGCCAATAGACAATATGACCCAGTCATCTTTATCTAATTCTAAGTTTTCTATGTTGGTGGAATGTAGAATATAATCAGTCTTCGCTCCATTAAATGTGCTGCCACTGATGTGGTAATCATTTAAATTTTTGTCGCCGGATCTAGAAGTGATGAGGTATGATGCAATTCCTACAGCCTGTTGATCTCCAACTATAATTATTTTCGGTTTAGTATCCCCTTTATGTTTCTGAAATTTTGCTTCACCGCTTAACTTACTAAATATTCGCTTTCTATTAATTTTGTTTGAAGGATGTTCTTGACTTTTTTGTTGTGTCTTGTCATATTTTAAAGTAGTGGGTATTGTATTCAACTGTTCCATCTTCACGTCTTGTAGTTTAATCGTTTCTTTTAACTTCATGTTTTCCATTAACAGGTTATTGATTTCCATTTTTGCTTGGATTAATTGTGTAGTTAAGTTGTTGATTTCTTGATGAAAATGTATTTCTTCGGCCGGAGAACAATTTGATGAAGAACTTATGAGCGTTGAGTGGTGGAAACCATTTT
This sequence comes from Blastobasis lacticolella, assembly GCA_905147135.1. Classification (NCBI taxonomy): domain Eukaryota; kingdom Metazoa; phylum Arthropoda; class Insecta; order Lepidoptera; family Blastobasidae; genus Blastobasis; species Blastobasis lacticolella. The sequence continues at coordinate 7,622,463 of LR990039.1, read as the reverse complement.
CTTCGCTGAGTGTGGTATTTGGCAGTATATCATCTATTGAGTTTGAATCAGTCACTTTTGTTTTTCCGACTGTTTTGTTAGAGATGCATTGTTTACTCCGAGTTACACTTGTTTCAGAAAGTCTGCAGGTCATATTATGGAGATTCTCATCAGGGCAAATGGGGGATTTGTCGGTACAATAACTTGTTTTCGTAGGCGTTTGTTTATTTTTCTTTGCCTTACATTTGCGACATGTCCATGCTAATTTGTTTTCATTCGTCATTAATAGAAATCTTTTAATTGAAACTATGGCACAAGAAAGATCATATGTTACATTGCAGGATGCGCATTTCACATACTCTCGTCTTGTAATTGGTTTTAGACAAATGTCACACTTTTTCTTGCAGTTTGCCATTTTCGCAATAGTTATTCAGGTGTATGTAGGTATACCTACTTAATTAGAATTTAGTTTATTTTCGTTAGTAAAATAATACAAAAAACAAGTCACGAACAGATTTAGTTTTCTGAACGTATTTAGCACGTAACTTCCAGATTCCTGTATCACAGAAATATATACCTACTTAATATAGTTTTTTTTACATAGGTTCCTACTAGGAAAATAGTATATTATATGAATACTTATTTATTTATTACCTATATATACAATACACACTTCGAAATTACACCTAGGTATGTATCGGCTGTCTAGCGACATCTATTAACGAATAGATAAACTATGGCTTTTCACAGCTTACATCAATATTCACGACGTCGTAATCAACAGATTTTAAATCTGTATGTTGTTACAAAAAAAGGAAAAAATAAGATCGTCTTCACTGAAATTTTCGAAATGGGGACTCCTAAACGTCTACACGAAATCAATACTAATACTAGGTAAACCTACGTTAATGGCTGATAGTAAAAACAGATTTAGTATTCTGAACAGTAGTTATGGTTATAATACTTATGGCGAATTGAAAATAATAACAAATACTAAAAAAACAACAAAATCGCCTAGTTTTTATACAAAGTTTAATATAATCGGGAATTTAGCGACATCTAGTCACGAAGAGATGAACTTTTCTGTTCCTTTTCAGCACTAACTGTAATACAAACAAGTTCCTGCATCACAGGATACAAATTAACACATTTTTAGGTAGTTTATTACACATTCATAGAAGAGAAGAATCTAAAATGTTACCCTAATTTCCTACATACATATATACAACAATAAATCTTGAACAATGTTTTATGTATGTCACCAGTTCTTGAACAGACACGCACAGAGGACAAAGACAGTTAATTATATCGTTTCTATGAATTAGAAAAAAAAAAAAAAAAAAAAAAAAAAAAAAAAAAAAAGACTGTATAATACAATAGTTTTGTGAAATAAACAAAAGAAAAAAAAAATATTTATTCTGCACGGACGAGTTTCGAACCCTTACTTGGAGGACTAGTCCCCTATGCCAAATTCTACGACTTGAATCCGCTCGGCTACTGCATCCGTTCACGCAAATGCGAAATTAAAGGTCTCTTATTTTTGAAAGCAGTGAAAATGAAAATCAACCAATTTCAAATTCGGCGTCCTTTTTAAAAACCGTTGAAATTTTTCACGATTTTCACTTGTTTTTCACTATTACACGTTAGTTCTCAATATTTATGCATAAAAGTCTTACCAAATTAAGTATTATTAAGTATTCAAAATCAGGATTTGTAATTAGGTAGGTATTCAAAGCTTTTGGCGGGAAATGTTGATGTTAGTTTTGAACTCTTTCTGTTTGTTATTATATCACTATAGAGTTTATGAGTTTAGGTAGCTATAAATGTTATAGTAATGTTGACACTGCACCAATTGTTTTTCTTGTTATAATAATTTAAAATCAATAATAGATTGTTATTAATCAAGCCGAGATTTATCAACTGTCCAGGCTTATATTATCATGTATAAATTTATCACATTTTGTCGTTGATATGTTGGATAACACTTTACACTTCTAATTTAAGTTATTATAATTACATTTAATGGAATTTAATCACTTTACAGCCTAATTTACTATTTAAAACGAATTTATTTACGGGAGCTACTTGTTTACATGACGCGAGCGACGCGATTATGATTACAACCAGTCTAGATTACAACTAGACTAGGTTACAACCAGTCTCAAGTCCCCCCATGCCCCCCCTTCCTACGCCTATGATAATGAGTGGCGAGCTCGTTGCGGTGCTAAAGATCTTCTAGCCTCAAAGTACGAAACGATCACCCATCCAGTTCCCGACCTTGGTTGTCGGTCTTACAAGCACGTTGCCACTACATCCAGTGCCGCTCTCCCAAAGTTTAATGCTTGTTAGTTTTACCACTCTCAATGCGATAGAGAAAAAACTAAATACCACGTTTCTGCATGGAGACACCCCTTTATTATTGATATTTTATTAATATTCTTATTTCTTGTTATACCTAACAAATACTCTGTGAAAAGTTCTAGTAGGTATTGCAGTTTCAAAGATACAGTCAGGAGTACGCGTGTACAGGAGTGAGCCGGCCTGGTGACGTCACAGCTAGATCACGGTTTAGTAATTTCACGAGAAAATATATAAACTTAAATATTCTATACTCTGTTTATAATTGTCGGATTTCGAAAAATTTTTGAGTTTGACTGTCTCGGGTGTCCTTTAGAGTGGTTATTTGTCTTTGTTGCTAACCAATGACAAATAACTCGATACACCGTCCAGCACTAGTCATGTCATGTCATTCTCATTCTTTCAATTCATGTCAAGTTGTGTGTGATTTGTCCATCGGAGATTTGTCGGCGGTCTAGAATACTAGAATTTTCATATTAAATCTGATTCTTTAACATTTTAGTCATAAAAATCAAATATGTCGGAAGTGAAGATTATAGCTGCAAGCATTGTAAACTTTCTAAAACAGCAACTGGAAGGAGAAACCCTAAATGCAGATTCACGTGAGAGCGTTGAAGTCGGCGTGCAATGCATTGAAACTGCGTTTGACTTGGGGCCGGACGACTTCTCCAAAGGAATTGACTTCATCCAGCTGCTGCGACAACAGCAAGGCCGCGGAGAACCTAATCCCAACCGGGCAGAGGCTGAACAACTCAAGAACGAAGGCAATGAACTCATGAAAGTTGAGAGGTACCGTGAAGCTCTGGCTAAGTATACGCGCGCAATAGAATTGGATCCCAGCAACGCTGTTTATTTTTGCAATCGCGCCGCTGCGAATTATAAACTTGGCGATAACGAGGCTACTGTAGCGGATTGTACGGCGGCCATAGCTATACAGCCTAACTACAGCAAGGCTCACGGCCGCATGGGGTTGGCGCTGACGGCTCTAGATCGCCACCGCGAGTCCAGAGCCGCGTACGCCCGCGCCGCACAGCTGGAGCCTGATAATGAATCGTACAAGCAAAACCTGCAAAATGTTGATGAGAGACTCGCTCAACGTGGAGAAAGAGGTCCTCTTGATTTGGGTGGTCTGTTACAAAATCCTGCTTTGATAAATATGGCCACTGAGATGCTCTCTGATCCAAACATGCAGAACCTTATATCTGGATTGATGAATAACACAGCTACACCTCAGGGTAATGGTGCTGCTGGTGTAGGCAGTGTAGCCGGTGCGGGAGGTGTAGCAGGTGTAGGAGGAGTAGGAGGTGTAGGTAACATGAGTGCTCTGTTAGAAGCAGGCCAGGCCCTAGCACAACACATGCAAGCTGCTAATCCAGACCTAGTGGAACAGTTGAGGAGGCAGGTGCGCCCCCCCAGTGGCCCCGGTGGTAATCCACCTCCAGCTCAATAAATTTCGATATGAGCAGCATTTTTGGAATCCTAAAACATTTGATGTTTAATATATATATTCCTGTAGCAATTAGTGTCATGACTTTTATAAGAATTTTAACAACATGAATAATTCTCATTGATAATTTATTGTTTTAGTCTACCTACCAATCTGAACCATGAACTACACTTCTGATACAATAGTTTGGAAAGCAGTAAATTTTAGAATAAGTTTAGTTTATTCGGGCAATGGTTATTTTACAGTTTTAGTTAATAGTAAAAGTAGTAGTTGCTTTGCATTTATATGGTTTTATGATAATATATCCTAACTATTTGTACATCACATATTTAAGGAATTCAACATTTCTTGAATTTTTTTGTGATTTTCTTCCACAAAGGCAATATTGTCTTTTATTTAAATGACTAAATAACCAGAGTGCTATTGTAATTGTAGGAAATGTATAGTAAATATTTTGGGTATTCTGAACATTGTTGTGACTCCAGATCCCTGTATCCAATCCTTCCAATCCCAAATGCAATTTGATCCAATTCTTTTGCAAACTACTTCATACCATATTTTTGATAATTAGGATGTGCAAACACAATGAGGGTTGAACATTAATTGCTTAGGTTATATAATTATGTATACTATCTAGGGTGTATCTTTGGTCATAAGCAATTTTATGACTGACTCAGGGAATTTTATTGCATAGCATTAAGACTGCTTTTGTATGAATTGTGTAGTGTCGTGCAGAGTCACTGAACCCCTAAAATTATTTACAAATATCAGTTGATAAATAACCTGCCTCTGACAGTACCTGGGGCAAAGGTGCCCATCACGCTCGCCGTATTGCCACATTGAATGGCTATGACAAAACTTTTAAAGTAACATTATTTGAACAGTATTTTGAGACTCATAGTGTTTCGACTGACTTAATTGAGAACTTTTTTGGGGCACCTGTGACTCTGCAGGTCCCAGACCCATGTCACATCTTTTACCCCATTGGCCCAAATTCAGTTTAAATGCAGTAGTTTGAACAATAAATGTTATAATTTATATATATTATGAATAATATATGTTATTTATTATGATTGTATATTTTGGCCTACCTAAATCGCCAAACAAAGTTGCAAAAGGCATGCCTGTAAAAAAGTACTACTTTCAAACTGTTTTATATTGGTACTTTAATCTTTAGTTACTTTCAACCTACCTGTATCAAAGTGATAATTATTTACACCATAATTATTTAAAACTAATCTTGCATCTTAATTATTTATTAGTTTCTTCATTGTATGAGTTATGGTTGTGGTGACACTGTTTAATTCAATAAAGTAAGTGCCATTGTATGACACATCCTTTCTTTTTTAGGATTTTTGGTCATTGAATAAAATTATTAGTGTGAGATGCAATACATTGGAACCCCTGTATATTTTGAAGGCTTCCAAAAGTTCATAATATTCACTTATACAATTGTGTGTGTTTAATGAATACAATGAACCATTTTTATAGTAACTTGATTGCTTACTGTGTAATATTTAATTTCGTAAATTTTCAACGAGTTTACGAAAGAATTGGAGATCAGCATGTGATGTTAAAAAACACCAGTGCAGCAGAAGCATTTTACTGCCTTTGTGTTAGAAATAAAACTGTATCTATTCTTATACAAAACATATCAGTTATGTGCGACATTTAAAATCTGCAATGAGATATGGATTATGTATTTGTTTTTTTTATTGTATTAAATTCTTTAAAAATATTTATATTTTTTATTTGGATTTTCTACATGAAGTTGAGTACAATTAAAAAAAACATCTTAGCGTTAACCCTGCGACCAGGGTATCCTGACCAAATTGGATCAAGGTTACACATCCAGCTGCCTGAATGTACAGGTTTTATCATGATGATTTCCTAAATTGTAAGTGCAACACAAAAGAGTCATGGGTACATGTTCACAGTAACCCGCTAACCCTCGCCTACGAGTCGGATAACCACTCTACTACTTATTTACTAGCTTTGCTCTTCATGATGAGCCATCACCATTTGCCTTTATTGTTCACTTTGACATACATCACTGAATTAAGCCGCTGATTTGTTAATAATTTAAATATATTTTTAGTGTTGGTATGTAGAATTGGAATAGTAACTAAGACCATATAGTACATACCTACCATGTCCATTTTTTGTAATGTGAAGCCCCCTTCAGTAATATTTTTATAATTTATATTTTATCACTTTACTACGTGGATCACATCACACTGTTTTTCGCATTTACATACAATGATGACTAAATTGGAATATCGTGTCCCATAACACCCAGTATGAATAATAACTTGCCTCATTACATTTCAATCACATAACAAGTCTTTATGGTTGATATTGCTTTCCTCTTACGCCCCTGTATCTCCGCACATTTCTGACTATTCTCATCATCATCAACATATCAGCCGGAAGACGCCCACTGCTAGGCATAGAGCTCCCCCAGAGATCTCTAAAAAGGCCGGTCTTGTGCCTTCCGCATTCAGCTGGTGTGACTATTCTACAGTCAGTTCATTTCACTCTGCAGCTGTGCCCAAGGCGTGGAATCAAAGACAGCTGCGTGACGCGTCCCGCGTTTCCCTTGTCTACTACCTCCATCTCTGCCACTTCCATGTTCTTTTCTATGTAGAAGGTGGAACGTTTATGTAATAAGTTTTGTCCTACTAGTCGGGGATCGTAACCGCGGTGGCCTAGTGGTATAGGTATCCGAGTCGCAAGCGAGAGGCACCTGATGCGAATCCCACTGCCGCCATGTACCAATGACCCTTTTCAGAGTTATGTAAGTACGTCAATTGAACACTAACCGATGCTCTTACAATGAGGGAAATCGTGATGAAACCTGCATATTAAAGCGACTGAATGATCCAACCTGGACAGGTTCCTCTGGTAGCAGGATCACGGAGGTCAAATGGCAGTCGCTTCACTGTAATTGCCTGGTCAAGGCGGATATTGGGCCTTCGTGTGCGAGAGCACAACAGGGACATTAACATCAACTCTTTTTTTTATCCTACTAGGAGCTGAGTATTTGTAGATTAGGATGAGACGAATGCCAATGCGGTGTTCAATACTACCGAAACACACGTGTGTTCTGTTTTCTGCAAAACGGAAACTATTGCAGCTAACTAAATCGGCCGACAGCCTGCATCCTCGATGTACGCAGCACAGCTCCATCCCTGAGGCACTTCCAATGAAGCTACAAACATTTACTTACTTATTTTTCAACATAATTCCTTGTAACAGTAATACAACCCACAACACTTAAGCCTCCACAATAAAATTAGTTCCGACCACTGAACACCATTCATGTACAGTGAATTTCACCAAGATTTACTCAAGAGATACCTAGTACCTAAAAAAAGAGCAATGTCCCAGAAAAAAATCCTTTAATTTTGAGAAAAGCCTGTAATCAATCGCTGCCCCTATGCCCGATGACTTGTAGATTAGGTGCATGCTATTGCCAGAATTAATGGAACATTCCCATGGAAAAAAAATTCTGACAATCAAGAGGTGGTATCCACTGTGCAAGCGTTTTTTTAGAGGACGGACAAAATTTCATGGAAGGTCCGATATAATGCTTTAGTTACAAGGAAGCTGTGATTCCGACTGGACATAGATCGCAAAGAAGAGGTAAGACAGCGTAGCGCGTGAGCTAAGAAAAAAATACGTTTCAATTAAAATTATTAACCCAGTCCAAAGTCCAGTCGATAATTTTCATAGAAACAGAAACCAGCCGCGCGGGGTACTGTAGACTAGCTCCCTGAACCATCATCTTCCGAATCCCTTCGCAGCGCCCTATATAAACGGAAAACAGCCAGGGTTCCCAACCGTCAGGTTTTCGACCGGACGGTTGGGTTTTAAAAAGAATTGTTGGGTTCAGGTCCGTCGGTAGGTTGCAATTTGCCCAATCGAATAGAATTAGAGACGCAACGTTGCCAATTCACCGGCGCGCGGCGACAGCGCAGTTGGCGGGGCATATTTATATCACAGATATCATTTTTTCACTCTGATTTATATAGCCGTCGCGCGCGCGCACGGTCTACCCTTCCTTCCTGTTCTACTCGACGAATCTACGCGGCAGATAGAGAGCTGATATGCTAAGCTTATTCTTACGTAGTATAAAACAAAGTCGCTTGTGGATGAAGAGGACTGTTAACTGTCATTGGAAAGGATTTTTCATTTACTACAACTTTTACTACGGTGACAACTACCGAATCGCTGTAGGAAAAGTTATGGTCATGTACGTGGGTAATAGGTGGCTAAACCTGCCTTTGCAGGAAATACAGATATGGGACTTGGCACCAGAGTCGATCAAATTAACTTTTATTTTAAATGGCCATAACTTTTTTCCACAACAATTTGAGAGTTATCGCCATAGTAAAAGATAAGAAAATGAAAAATTCTTTCCAATGAGATATCGCTCTTAAGTTATCGGTCAAATAACCCGAATTTTCCAGTACAAATCGAAGTTTATTTTAATTGACCATACATTTTTTCCCACAGCGATTCGAGAGTTGCCGCCATAGTAAAAGTTGTAGAAAATGAAAAAGACATATCGCTAAACGTTATTGGTCATATAGGCTGGGGTCCATACATTTCTGCGGTCCTCCTTTCCTAGCGTTCAACTGATATTATTCAGATCATAAATTTTCCTGATTGTTTGTGCTGGCTAATACTGCTGCAATTTTACGGGCAACTTAGATAAGTATTAGGTTATTATTTCGTAGACCAAATATTTAGAGCAAGAATCTGCGAACTAAAAGATGTCGTTATTACCAACCAGTATAAAGGGGGCGTAATTCTGTATATTCTACAAAACACTAAAAATCCCCGCGGTGTTTAACCGCGCGCAGTTTGGATCTCGAGCTCTGTAGTGAAACATTCAACTATCCACTGGTATAATAATATTGTTCCGGGATCAAACCTATGACATTCTGAAATAATGTAGCTTCAAAAAAGATTCAGTAGATTCGGAGATTCCCCCAAACTTACAAACATAGAAAAAAGATTCCAAAAAAATAGATCACCATTATAACCCGCGTCACTAAAGAAGAGACTTGTCAAATGGCAGTGGAGGGGATTTCGCGCAGGTAATCGTACACAGCCATAGCCTCCTGAGGCTATGACACAGCGCAAGTCGAACCACGTGACCCGCCAAGTCTCTTCTTATTTAACACTAGCTATACATAAGGCCCGTCATAGATATCAAATAAAAAATTTATAATGATTGCTTTCTTAACTATTTATTACACTTTATAGTATAATTTCCGATATATTCGTACATTTACACATCTTATGTACACACAGTAGCAAATGTAAAAATGTTAATGTGCCAAGTTCAGTGATAAAAAACATTTACTAAGTGCCTAATGCTCACACTGAACAAGGTACTAAAATACTCTCCAAAAACTAATTATAGTTTCTGTATACATATACATATATCTTGTCTGGTCGTGAATAGCACAGTGATTTTAAAAAATGTTACAGAAAGACCTAGCTAGCCTATAGCTTTGCACAATAACATCAAAGGCACCGTGTCGTAACCATTACTGCTCATAATCGATGTACTTATATTATTAATACTATGATTGTTGATTACCATTAGATTACAAATTAACCAAGGATAAACATTGCCCACAGTCGATAAAAAGAAAGCAACATGCAACTTATTAATTTCGTTAGGTACCCTAATTGTACTATTGGCCATTGCACTCACTACCTCAAACTAAATGAAATAATTGGTGCCTTTTGTTGAGTAAGTTTGTCTGTGCTTAGTCTATATCCATTTTATTGACATTCATATTACTTAGGTGCTACAATCGATATAGAATTTATTTCAATAACATGTCGAACAACAGTTTGTTTCACACAAAACTTGACAATTTAACGGATAAATTACTACACAAGGATTAACAAAGCTAGGGAAAAATTTTTACTGAGTCATTAAGATTGTAATGACGAGAAGAATGTCATGTCCTCATAGTCACACCAGAATGACATATTACTATTCGACCGCAAAGAAACAATAGATTTAAACATTGTTAACTTATACATTTGCAAAGAAGTAATGCATAGTTATGCACCTACCTAAGTTACTATTGCATTGGCTCAATATTTGGCAATAACATAACACGTTCATAAATGCAAAGTGGGTACATATTATGCCATTTTTGGAACATGCAATTTTGTAAATCTGCTCTGTGCCACATACATGACGTGTGGAAATCGATCCATACCGATCGGCATTTTAAATAATAAATTACTTTTCCTATATAGTATATGACGACATAGAGAAATCAATGCGATAAAATAAGAAAACTTAAATATAGACTTTCGGGCATTAATAATAGGTTATAATTAATTATAGGATATCATAATGTAACAAAATATATTCATATTACATCTACACATAAATAATTTTTACTTTCGTTAAAAATATTCCTTCAAAGCACCATCAAACCAATTATACAATAATAAATTAATGTCTTACCACACAGGTCGTATACTTTGGGCCTAACTGGTGTTTACTGTCTACGAAGCCTCTTCAACTCGATCGACCTCTTTGTGGTAAGGTTCAATCCTAATTTTAGAATCTGACCATACCTCAGCACTGACCTATAGTGACAGATGTTACCTAAAAAGCCTAAATATCTAAACATGAATGATTTAATTCCAACACACGTGTTATAATGATGAAAGTCAAAAACTAATTACTGCAATGAAACTAAACGTAAGACAGGATTGGTTCACCGATACAGGCCAATAAATAAAGGCCAGGCCACGTTAACTCAAATAAATCTACAACAATTCACAAGGTACATTATATGAACTTTATTTGTTTATAAGTACGAAAATGGATGTAGTACCTATGCTCTCTGCCACACAAAGAATGTATTTATTAATTTACGAAACACCACAGCCCACACGTATATTACTAATAAATATACAAATCTACTTAGTGTTGCAAGCAGTCAAACCAATGAATATAAAATGTCGAAAATATGAAATCTGAAACATTTTAGCGAACACGATCAGCTAACATAGTACTATCATTAGGTGCTCATGATATATAATTGAGTGAGTAGATAGAGGAAAGTAGAGTAGAGGTGGATGTGACGCGTACCTAAACGTGACGTGAGAACGGCAAACATTCTTAAATAATTTGCAACAAGTAATCAATAATTAAACAGTTTACCATCTTAACTTTATATTATGCTGAGGAATACACAAGTATAAATAAATTACGTATGATATTTGCGAAATATACCGACATGTTTATGGGGTTTGGGTTTGTTTAGCGAGGAGAGTAAATGCTTGCCGGGCTGGCGGGTAGCCCGTTGTGGGCACCCGGGGCGGCTCAGTTGCGCTTGGAGGGGGGCACGAGGTGGGGGGGCAACTCCGAGGGCAGGTCGTGACCGTCGATCTTCACGCGGATCAGGTGCATCGCCAGGGCGAACTCCTCGTCGTCCAGGTAACCGTCCTTGTCGATGTCGGACAGTTTCCATATCTTCCCGAGCACAGAGTTGGGCAGCTTCGACTTCACCATCTCGGTCTTGGCCGCTGTGCAAATAAACAGGCTGGTCAGCAGACTATACACTACAGCCAGGGGCTGGTACAAACAAAACCATGCGGTGTTAGTAAACATACAGACATGTGTTTAAAATTAGTGAGAATCAAGCACTATAGTTCACACAAGACTTTAGTAAACCAATAAATACATTGTGTAAAGCTAAAGTCCATCAGAGATCTGGTGGCATGACTAGCGCCACAACCAAGTATCAAGGCTTTCATATTATATTTACAATTATGTATGTACAAATTCGATAAGCATTAGTATGACAGCTCTCTACTGGACTACATATTTAAAAACATTTATAATGTTACTGTGATACAATAATTCAAAGAAATAACGAATTCGTATCGATTCTATTTCGGGACCGATAGTGATGACTTTCGCCTTATCGATCCAGCTTTCAGGAGATTTTTCCACATAGAATTCTAGGATCACATTCCCTGTCGATAAGTACACTATAGAGATGAACATAATTTGGAATATGACCGCCATAGTCACCACGTTTAGCAAGAGCAAAAAAATGAATTGAACCGAAATTAAAAGTGGGCGGAAGAACGACGTTTCGTCGTCCTTTTTAAAGCAATATGGTTCGTCGACATTGTCTGATACATCTGTATCGTCAGTAGTTTTACTGAAAGTATCGAATTCAGGCACACTCCCTGAACGTTCGGTCCTGGGCTCGCTCAGTATCGGCGACGCTATGCGATGTCTACTATCGAAATCTGCCCTATCCGCCCGCTCGTTCATCAACAACTGAGCGATAATGTTACAATTTTGAGTGCTCATCGTCAAAGCGTTGGCAAAAACGTGCAAATCGTCCGAGCTACTCGAGTTTCCGGCTGTGTTTTGGTTTACTAAAGTCGTGCAGAGTTCTGTAAGAAGCGAGCAATTGTGTGTGGTAGAGAGCAGGGCATCCAATGGTTTGTCGCGGGTGGCTAAGGCGCGGGGCCGGGATCGTGTAGCGAGTATTTGTAACGTGAGCTTTGCGGAGGGTTGCATACCGCTGCCGGTGACTTTCCCGTCCATGGGGTTGAGGGACTGGAATAACTGGTCGTAGCGAGGCTTCTCCTTGCTGCAGATCCATTCGGGGTCGCCGTGGCCAGCGTCCACGCCCTCGCCGCGCCCGTAGCCGAACGGAGACACCTGGTCCTCGACACCTTCGAACGCGCCTCCTGGAAAATGCAACGCGAACATGTGAGACATACTTGGAAAATAGCTCGTTAAAGGAATATTTACGGCGTGAGCAATGACGTTAATGAACAATAATAAATCAGGCCGCTAATATTGGTACACGGAACGTAATAACATAACAACTTTTACAGCAACTAGAGTAGGTAGTACAAGAATATGACGTAGCACCGCATAATTAATAATAAGCATTACACAAAACAGCAACATTCTTACTAGGCATAAGTACAAAAATTAAATATACAATCGCATCATGCTCGACGATTCGAGCACAATGTAGCAGATGAATGTACAATTATTATATGCAGCCTCGACCTTCACTAAAAGTAAATATAACCAATAGGTACATTAACAAACATGAATTCCAGATAGCAACACTCGGCATTGCATAGCGCCAGTTAGTTATAAATCGAGTATCTACTAAATAAATATACAATACTGAACTGTAACAGTACGCTATAAATGTCAGGTAAATAGAGTATTTCGTCGATAATATATCGAAATTGCGATAAAAGAATTAACGAAACCTTTATTACAGGAATTTCGGTGATGTAACTAGTTGATAGGCAACAAACTCAAGCAGTTTTGATTGACGGTTTCTGAATAAGGATTAATGCCGTATTTCTACAAATCTGTGTTTGTAATGTTTAAAATTGGGCCTTGAACGATAGTGAGCGAGCAGAGTAGCACGTCATGGAGCCGAGTATCACCGCTAAAACGAAATATAAATTCAAAGTATGACTCATTTCACTGCATAAAACGATCGATTGAGCTGTGAACGCAACGTAATGTGTACGAGCGCGATATTGTAACAACGGGTCGACATTCAGACTCACCTTGCACCCCACCGACAGCGGGGCCAAATAATGACACAAAACAATAGCGATATATAATCGGTATCACCCATTATCTGAATCATAACCACCGAGGTCGCTTATTCACTTCACTTCTCGCTCCATTGGCCGAAGGGTATTTTTCTGTGCCGTCTCGAGACATCATGTATTGTTCTACGTTTGATAAATAGTGATAGCACGCTAAAACAGGTCGCTCTAGTCTTTTTGTGAGAAGAGAGCAAAAAGTAAGGCCAGCAACATCGTCACGGTGAATTCTCTCGGTAAATAGTTGTTTTCTTCTAATGATCTAATCAACCGTTACGTAAATGGTACCTATATCCGCCATATTGCGTAATACGGTGCAGCTAAATAATTCACTATTAATAAGCTGAATGCACTTTAGACGAGGATAATGAACATACACGATATTATGTATCACGCGGACCGCTTAACGACAGCTCGCTAGAGCCTCTGCATTCATCTATTTTAAACTCAATTAGAATGAATAACAGATGAACCGGGCAACGAGCAATTCAGAAACGGCTTTAATCAATACGCGGCTTATTTCTGCTGCCGGTGTTGGTAAATAGATAGTACCACAAGTTATATAAAAAAAATTATAATAATTTTAGTATTCGTATAATTCTGTTCATTCGCTTAATTCATCTAAACTACTTATGATGTGTCCAGGCTGACTTATCTTATATGGTTAACAAACTATACCTACATAAAATCACGACATGCCCTAACAACATACAATGTGTATTGAATTCTAAGAAACACATCGAATGTAAATTTCAATGAATACTGATGCAAATTATCTATTTAAATACATAATTTCCATAACCGAATAAGACAAGTCACTCAATTTTATTTTGTTTTTACCAATGTGTACATTAGTGTGTAGCGTCCCTAGGCCCGAAAACGCAAGCGAAGTTTTCAAACAACCAATCACAACTGACGACCTTAGAGAGTATCCCCCAGGTACCATATCAGTGTTGTTGGCATTACAAACATAAGCGCCAACGTGCGTGCTTCCGAACCCGAAACCACGCACAGTCCGAGCAAACAATTGACACACGGTGACGGACACTAACGATCGCGGGCCGCGAGTACACAATCTAGATCGCGCTATTGCCGTACCGAGTGAAAGTGTAGGAAGTGGGTGGGACATTTGTGCTGATGTCGGGCGGGCAATCGATTAGTGCCTCGCGCAGCCCGTCGCGAGCATCCACCTGATACAAATATAACAGCTACGCAGACAATAATATAAGATTGCATTACACTGTCACAGTGTCCACTGACAGCCCACCCGATAGAGAGACGTAACTATCGACGACTCATTTTACACAAAATGCGATTAGGTTTCATTAAGATAATAGTAATGCAGAACCGCAACTGCGATGTCGCATGACATGCCTCCTGTATATAATTTTGTTACAGACAGAAGTGAAATTACAGGTAGTGAATGCTGCCTAGAACAGCTAAAGCGATAACCAGAACATTGTTGCTTGGGGAATATGCTTGTATTTGAACTTCTTGGAAAACAATCTCTAACTGATGGTGATCACGCTTATCGAAAATCGATAAGGGTGATCTGAACGAACACTAACCCCCATATCTTACGGAAAGTCGGCGTTCGTACAAAATGTACAGAGCGTGGGTGAGTAACGACCGGCGAGGCCTACTCATCATATCAGCCGAAAGACGCCCACTGCTGGGTATAGGCCTCCCCCAGAGATCTCCACAAAGATCTGTCCTGTGCATTCCGCATTCAGCTGGTATCAGCGATCCTTTACAGGTCGTCGTGCTACCTTGTGGGAGGCCCACTCGCATGCCTATAATTACACTAAGGTTCCCATCGAGTTTCGTACGCAACATTGAGGAACAGTAAACGATATCCCTCTGCATTATATGTTACAATGTCAAGGCTGGCAACTGCAGGATAAGCGGTATCCTCATCTTAAGGAGGATGTGCATCCGTCACCGCCCACACTGCGTCCAAGACAGCACGCAAATAGCGCCGGGCCTCGGGCGCGACTTCCTTTGTTACTTGTCCAATTATTCACTAAATGTACCTCACAAATGCTTTGATACATAAATCTGATTCGTTATATAGATCCGTTCAGCTTTAAATACGTTGCATCGATTTACAGCGGCGGACGTGATTTCTCAATAATGCAATCCTACGATTGAAACGTGGATCGTGCCGCTTTAATAAATAAAAACTTAATACTAGGTATTCCTTTCAGCAATGCTACGTTACGGCCATGCTACCAGTGTAACAGTTGCACGCTAGTGTCTTTAAAATTGTAAAATGAATTCGGTTGCATTCATTTCATAAATAAATAAATGTTGTCAGTAATACTTTCACTAAGGTTATAAGCTTGCTGCAGAAGGTTTTATCTCCGCTCTAAACAACAATACTCTACATACCTTTAACACCATGACATGTTTATTATTGGTTTTTTTTAGCCATTTTCGCATCACTTCGGGGCAAAGGCCTCCTATCAATCTTAGACGACTGCCAGTCATATCATTGAACATTAATATCGCTTACTTAAAAATATCAGTATCCGAACGCAACATCTAAATAAAAAATAAACTTTAAAAATAAAGGCGCAAAAATATTTTCTAATAATATAGGTACCTATTATTCTCTGTGGTTATGGCGGAAATCATAGATGGGCAAATATTTTTATGACTCGTACTTTTAATCTCTGTGCTCAGTAGTCTAAATTAAACAACAATTCTGAACTACTTCGCTAGATCATGATTTAAATTAGGTACTCCCAGATAAAAATTACTTTGCTCTCTTGTATAACAAATAACTACCACTAATGAAAGAAATATCGTACCAGAAAATGAAATCAAAAACGGACGATAGAGAGAAATGGCGATTACCGCACCGACAAGAGCGAGTCTCTTAAATTTATGATGATGAAAGAATGTGAATTTCAAGATGAAATTTTAGTACTCGTTATCGCACTATTTAACGTAGTATAAAGAATAGCAGAACGTGGCAGACACAAAACATAGCATTCAGGGTATACTTCTACAAACATGATAAATGAGTCAATGTTCATGCCTTTCAGTAAAATGAATTACATAATCCACTATGAATACTGACGTCATATAGTTTCTACATATATGGGAGGGAAGTACTTGTAACGTATTCTTATCATTTTTATCATTAGCAATCAATCATTTGTTTCTTTTAATGCAATAAGTACAAATTTACTACAACTCCTATCCATGACAACATGACCAATTATACCTAAAGCAACAAGAATTTTTTATCTTTTCGACCCCGTCTGTAGATCTGTGACTGTCTGTGGCATTGGAGCTGTCGAGCCGGTGATCCAACTGTAAATAATCGAATATAAAATAAACGTAGTCGTTGTCCCGGCTTTTTAGGTTATCAACACAATATCTGAATCGTACATCGGCAGTGGTGGTTGTTGACAACGGGCCTGCATACACTCACGCGTGTATTCTGTGCACGTCCGAGGCGCGGCCCACACCAGTTTGGGTGGCGATGGCGGTGGCTACCACGCCTCGTACGGCCCCACCTACGGTTTGTATTGTATCCCAACGCAAAAAGAGGACCCGTTACTGTGGCTCCCTAGAGTGGGCTTCTTCTGTGCGGCGCTTGAAGAGTTGTATGGCGCGACTCAATGAATTAAATCGTCAAACAGTAGGCAAATTACGTAACGCTGTTGCTAACAATTTTCATATTTCAATGATTGAAATTGTTACTAATCCATTTAATAGTTTCAGTTTATTGCAATGGAACTTTGTTACCCATGAAGATCATTTGGAGAAGTACTTCAGACGGTTTGTGAATGGCTTTAAGTTGAAGCTGGATGAGGCTAGCCGAGGATAGGGTGCATTGGCGCTCACCAATGGAGGTCCATGTCTAGGATATGTTAAAGATATTGATGTTAAAAATCTTTGCTGCGACTATCAGCCGTGAATTGGACGAATTCGTTTCCTGATAATGACGACGCGCCTGGCGGATAACAGATACGCCACTCCGCCCATTCAAACTCCAAACAAATACCGATAAGTTATTATATTCCAGATAAAAACGCACACGGACGCGGCGGGAAACTCCATTCAACATTATAATGAAATGACGAACTCCCTGTCTGTCACTAAAAACAAGCGTTAAGTCCTAATAGCCATGCTGACTAAAAATACTAGTTCGATAGATACAAAGAGCATAAGATACTCTGTGAATAGATATGATAAGGAGGTTCAAGTGGACTATGAGCCTCTGACGCCTCGACCATAGTTTGAGGTGCATCCGTTTCTCTATCGCTACTACGAATTCATAGTTATCCTATCAGCAGTACTTTCCCTCGAAGGAACTCCTGAACAACAATCCCAAGACATTATTTGTCTTACTAAACTTTAGACTCTAAAGCATAGGTTGTGTCCGCCGTAGAAGTAGATTGTTACACATCGGCTTTGCAATATAAGTCACAAATGAAATTATGATCCAAGGCACATCACAAAATTTAGAACAACGAATTAACGTATGAAAGTCAAAATATCATGTTTATAAAGTCAATTTAACGATCAACGGAAATCAACCAAAGATTTTTAATGAGCATCAAAGATTTCCAACGCAAACTCTGTGTCATAAACTCCTATAACATGCCACATACGGGCGATACCAATAACTCGTGTCTGCGAGCCTAACTACTGGGTGGAAGTGGCCATTATCGTTGACGCGACGTGCGTGTGGAGCGGCGGCGCGGTCGCGTGCGCTTGCGTCGATTCAGCGCGCTCACCGGCCCAGATCGGCGCTTCCTACCGCACTGTCCACTCATAAAACCCTGCTGATCGATTTGGAACAATACAATAAAACTACAACCCAGCCTTTAGTTTACAAGAGCACAGGTCAATTCACGCACCGCTCTGGTACTTATAGCCTGTGATACACAATGGCGCGTTCTAATTAATTTTATGAAATGGTTCATTCATACTGTACGTGTGTATATATAAATTAATTAGTATAACTATGTATAATTGATTGTTTACATTCGCAACTTCAGTCCTATTCTAATTATTAGAGATACTACTCTATTTCTATGTGGGATTACTAGTCTAGTATTCCATGTCATGATCGAATCATACAAATACATTCATCTTTTTTTAACGGATTGACATCCAAACAAATATGCAAAGTTTCGTATTTGCAATATTTGTACGATATGCCCCATCATCTACAAATAGTATACAACAAGATTCAAGAGTAAGGTCCATAGGACAACACGCGGATGAAGTTAATATATCCGTAAGTAGGATGACAGTCTAATACCTATCATTTACAAAAAGAGAGTACTTTTTATGGATGTTTCAAAAGTAATCAGCTTATGTTTGCATTAAATACTGTTATATTATTTTACGGTATGTGAAAAATACTGTTTAATTTATGTGATGTTGCAGAAAAAGCAGTAAGAACAATATCAATGTGGGCCCATTCGTGGAGCTGGCGAGTGCATCGCGACGCGGCATGAAGGGCACACAATGGTTGTTATTCAGCGGCAAGTGGGTCGGCGGGCACAATGGATGCTGCTCAGATTCATCTCAATGGCCGCCGCCGCATGCAATGATGTCACAGAACGGACGCAGGAACAATACCCTCGTCGCACCATTAATCGTTTTGATGAGTATAGATACAGGCTATGGGCACAGGTCACCGTCCGAAAGCAAGTAAACAACAAGTCTCGTACGAGTTGACAGGCGAATCCATCAAGCCGCCGGAACCCGCCCATAACTGGCCCACGTAAACTGGGCCCTCATAAAAAATTTGATTATAATGTGTGTTGGCTACGCACAAAACGTTTACGTGGTTGACAAATTGTTGTTTAATAGAGTCCTACGTTGCGGAACTTTAATTAAGGTGGAATTTAGTGGCAGGGCGAGTTCGATCCCCAGTGCCAGCATGTACCGATGACTTTTTATGAGTGATGTAGGTACCGATATTAAACTGAATGTTAAGCAAGTTGACATTGCCCGTGTCACTTGTTTTTTTCGACGTGTAGTTTGTCATTGTGCGATATTTCAGCACATTCAGTTTCCTCGACTGTAAGTTAGTTGAACACAACTGATGCTCTTACGGTGAGGGACAATATCGATGACCCTGTTAACCATTATGTTAGCAGGGTCAAGGAGCTCAGATGGCAGTCGCTCAACTGAAATTATCCGATCTGCCAAATCCTGGTTCATGGTCTAGGGAGCCCCGAATCCTCGAGCGCGAAATCACAAGCGAGATATTGATGCCATGATAATTATTATTATTTTTTTGTGGTGGCATTGGCAGGGCAATAGATGGCCTGAATATGAGTGTTGCATAAAGCTGCAAGCGCAGACGCTGCAACTGCGACTGGCAGAACGCCGGCGACGGTGTGGCAACCGGAGCTAGACGCCTCCACTGAGACACATCCTGCAATGGCCAATACGATGACCATTAACACGTTCGAGAACGATCTCTATTGAGTGGAAGTAATGCTATTATTATTAGCTTTTCTGTTCACATGTTGCGAATCAACATTTCATGCCATGTTATGTAAATAACTCCCACGGTTGTACTAGCTAATATATAAACTTGTAATCGACTTGCCAACTTTAATATAGAGAAGAAATCCCCCAGAAGCAAAGCAAACTTACATATGTAGAGAATTACCAATTACTTCATCAAATGCCAAAACCGAGAATAATCGAGGTCCAGATTAGCGTTCCGAGACGCTACTCTCTAAGGACGTGGGACATTAACTCTCATTTTAACCCATTCATAATTAAGATTTTTATATGAATTTGAGAATTTTTGTGGTAACAGACCGATCCGTAGTTATCACGGGGTTAAGGCCGGTGGAAGCTAAGCAGTTAACCATCATTATTAAGAGTTCATATTCACTGCTGTTCTTGGAGGATTTCGCCCACCCTGTTCAGCGTACCAGTCACCTGGACCAATTAATAACTTCTTCTTCATACGTGTAATCAAACAATATGGCGAGAGTAGCCGGCGAAAGTGGCGGCCGCGCTCCCATTCAGCGTATGCGTCGCTTCGCTGCACTCCATACAGAGCCTTGACATTCGCGTTATATTTGATGTCACCTACACCTAACCCACTTTTCAATGTACTCACATGTCAAACTTTAACGCCTAAACTAATATTCTAATACGGTTACTAAACCTAACGATAAACATACAATCTAGTTGATTCTATGACGCAACATCCCACAACGTTAACTTATATCTACCGGCGAGGATTTCGAGACTTTGGGAACTGTAAAATTTTCCGCGCGTACATTGGGTATCACCATCATCATTGGCCTTAGACATCTAATATAGATGATTTAAACAGCGTCACTGTTAATGGTACGGTAAGTGTTGAAATATAGGTACATAGCCGCGGAAAGTGTAAAATCTTTTAAATTTTTGACACATATTCTGCCGCAGACTTGAAACCTATCCACATCAAAACATCCCATAAATAACTCTTAGTTTTTACAAATTCGCGATCACTTATTGATCTGAATCGCACCCTAGCCTACCAAAATTTTAAATTATCTCACTTCATGTAAACAAAGCAATCAGCAGCAGAATATCAAACCTTTTCTAATCAAACTACAATAACCATTTAATTTACCGTGGAGTTCGTGACTAGGTGCAACATATATTTTCCGCTGTGCATGTATATCAAATGCCACTAGGTACATTCGTGGTAATGCACATAAAAAATAAAGAACATCAGCCTGGCCAATTAAAGTACGTTGGCCGACATTCACTACACCGGCATACGTAGCGTGAGGACAACGCTTCAAGTATTCAAGTTAACAACTCATGCTTCGTCCTAAATAACGTTTCCGGATTAGCGTTAGTCATAGAATCATCAAACGGGAATTCGCTCTTACTCCTGACTGGCGGCATACTGTTGTGAATACATTCTATAACACTCTGTAATGATAGAGTATACTTGTATACAGGCCCTCGGTAACATCTTTTTCTACTCACAAATTTAATTTCAATTGATATATTTATTTATTAGGAAGCCAAAATTTTGTTTGTATTACACAACATTTGCATTTCACTTACAGGCTACCTCAACATGTATAATTTAAAAAATAACTTTTCGAACTAAACTATAAACGAAGTTGAACCTTGGATTAAAACCTTGTTTTTTTACTCATCTCTCTTGATGTCACAATACTCATGTTACATGCTGGACAAGCGTTACAAAAAATCTAAACTAAAAATAAAAATACTTTTATATAATTTGGTATAAACTCATGAAATACATGACCAATTTATGTTTTAAGGTTTTTATGTAGTTACTAAAGATATCAATGACTGCATTTTTGTGTAATGAATTATAAGACTTACCTATCCTATTGAGGGGCATATAAGCCTACATACATTGGTTTACAATGCTTTGTATTAATCGGAATATATGTTCCTCTATTTAGGTATAGATTTAGGTCTTGGAATACCTATACCGACCCTATTTAGCAGTTGAGGGGCGTTCAACAATTAGTGCAAGGATAGATCTAACAACGATCGATAAGCGAGAGAAAGTGATTTATATTTAATTAGCTTTTTATTATATATTTGAAATAGTATTGACTGGGATGCGATCTTTATAGCACAAGTACCTCATATTTTTTTAATCCACTCGTTTCTCGTAAAAAGTGATTCAAACTACTGAAAAATACTCCTAAATACTGCGTATAGTTAAATATATGTAACACTGTGTGTGTTTGTTTGAACTATTTTGTTGTTCTTATAATTAAGACGCCGGTTCTCAGGCGCTTGTTTGATTATTTTTTCCATGTGCATCCGAAAATTGTATTTGTTTTCGACAAAAAACGCGCAGATCCCTAGTCTGTTGTATCGATTCGACCTTACATTGCACATTATGTATTTATTACCTTTCGGAGAAGTACCTATAAATAGCTTCAGAATGATATTGCTACAACGAATAAGTACCTGGAAACCTACTGAGATCCATTAATAATACGACTTCTCTTCGAGGTATTATACCCTGTTATGAAACTTATTACAGTTCGTATTTACAGCAGTACGTACATTATGAGGAAGTAGATAGATATCTACACACGAAACTATGGTTTGATTTTCTCATTTATAAATCGGTCGCTATGACGTCGGCCTGGCATCAGACCGTTTAATTATCGGACCGGTATAAAAACTGCCGACTATTGAAGGCTGTTGTACAGTATGGTTCATGATCAGGCTTCGTACAATAAGACCCAAGGCCAGAGCATACAGGTGCGCCCGCGGCGCGCCGCCATATCAGTGATTCACTGACATTAGCGTTTACCTCAGTTACATTTACGTAATTTCATTATCTACAAGTACATGCCTTCGGTATGCATGATACGCCGGCGTGTATTAACTTTGTAAGATTACAACTACTTCATTACACATATTTTGGCATCTTTCGCCCAAATTCGTTAAAATATGAGCAGATATGTAGGTACTAAAATAGGTAGGTATGTGAGACAAATTGGATTGAACAAACCTACATTTGTACAAAAATGGGTAGGCATATAATGTTAATCCATGCTATAAATACGCTGTAAATTATCCTCCGACATTAGGTCGCGACATCACTGCAGTATTGTAGGTACGGTAAACACATGAGTTAGCAATATGATGACGCATAATCGAACTGTACGATGCTATGATGTTTGCCTTGCATTTAATAGGTATACGTTAGGTAGATACTATCTACACTTATAGAGTACGTATCGATTCCCTTGAATCAATTCAGACGTTGACGCATCATTCTTTTTCAGAATTATGAAGTAAGAAACTTTCAAGTAGGTATATATTAGGTGAAAATGGAAACCTACTCGTCGGCATCATATCAGCCGAAAGACGCCCACTACTGAGCAGTGCCCACTTAAAATCCTGGCAATCCTTCAGGCTATATCGGTGACTTTTATTCGCGTGCGGATCTCCTCATTTCTGCGTCGATCGCGCAGTGAGACTCCGACACTCCGAGCTAAGCCATTGTCATTGCCCTTTGGGTGACAGTGAGCTTTCTCAAAAGGCCAATAGTGAGCGACCACGTTATCCACCGCTGGACTTGAGCTTAATTCACGAAACCTTCCTTATTGCCATAATCTCCATGCTTGGCAGGCGGGTTGGAGATCACAGCGTTGCAAATATCAAACAGAAAACGATGTTGCACTTTTTCTGATACCCGTCGCCGCCAATGTAATGGATTTGCGCTATATTCTACTATACGGACACTACACGCCTTAAATTTACCAAATTTAACTTTATCATTATGGTTACCAATAAATTGAACTCGGTCTAAAGTAGTCTATTGACATGTGTGACAGAAATTACAATAAAATGTTAGGAGTACTATTTAAATTAAAGATTTCCACACTCTCAAGCAAAAAGAATCCGATTTGAACAAGAGTGAAGTCATCAGTATACTAGCGCTAATTTTAGTTATTGTGTAAGTATGGCTAATAGTAACAGCAAATCCCTCGTATGTGCTGGTATATCAGCGTTATCACACCATGATAAGCTCGCTTATTCAGGTCAGTATCTCCTGATAACAGATTTCTAGTTCTTATTGAGCATCACTTAGGTACGGCTCTAGTAATGAATGCTATAACACGTAGTATAATAGCCTTGTCTAAGTGCTAAATGGAAAACCTTCTCAAATGGAAATCTACAATTTATATTGTCACACATACCCGCCACTTTACCAGTCCTGGCATTCGCATCCGCAGATAATACAACCAAGTACAGTAATCACATACTGACAGAGACCTGCCTATTATCTAAATTCGCAAATGCTGATACTATGTAATGTAATATACATCTATCATGTTTTAATTGTCCAAGGTATTGAATATAGAAACACATATTTTATTTTTTATGTATGACTGAAAGAATTATAATGTGAGAATGGCAAAAAATAACTATTTATCATATATCACAACTCTCTACCTTTTACCTACCACTCTTACAAAAACAGATAAATACATTCGCATTTGCAACAACTTTGACACTAAAATTTTGAGACCATTATGACATGTGTGGTGTTCATTAGAGTAGAATATAGCACTAATTCTTTTCACATAAGGGGTCATCCATAAATTACGTCACACCTTAATAGGGAGAGAGGGTATTACTGAAATGTGACATAATGTGACAAGGGGCAGGGGGGGTCAAACATTTTGTGACATCACATGTTAAAAATTAATAATCAAACGCGACGTTTAGATGTGAATAAAAAATCTTAAAATTTAACGAACTTGATCCATATTTATTAATAATTTCGCATTCTCACTATGAAAAATGACGATAGCTGTTTTCTTTCAATTATTCTAAAATACATGGATAAATTTAAGAAATGTGTGACGTCACATCAGGAGGGGGGGATTATAAAATTGTGACAACCTGTGACAAGGACGGGGGGAGGGGCTCAAAAGTCCTAAAATTCGTGTGACGTAATTTATGGATGGCCCCTAAGTTGTGTCCAAGACCACTGATATATTAGTAGATCTAGGATCTAGGACCACAAAAGATTGTTTTCTGTCTTGTGTTTTTATCACTGCAATCTCTCCTCCTGTCAAGTGTGGAGATGATGGCAGAACCATCTACTTCCACAAAAGTGAATAATTTTAAGAGGTACATACATATTAATAAGTTAACTTCAATGTGTAGATAACTTTCTGTACCTGTATAAAAAAACTTAACTTATAAGCACCCCAATTTGCCCATTTCATTCAAAAATATCAGGATTTAATGTCAATAACAATGTGTTTCCAATATTGGTTATTTCCACTTGCCACTGTGCCAATTAGACCAGCCCAACTATCTTTGACTATCATGATAGTGAGGCCATGGTCTCACTCAAGAAGACATAAGTCATAGGTGTTTAATGTTTGTGTACCTTTCTACAGTCATTGGTTCTACGAGATATATAATAAGCAGACTTCTATTTGGTACACTAAGCCAAACCATAAAATTAGTGATTTATTTGATGCAGTGTTTGATTATTTTATTTAACTAGTAGTTATATTATATATTGACATTCCTGTAAAAACTAAACAGCTTTTCGCATTGTTTCCTTGGCACTTTAGTTGGTTTGGCCAACAAACCCTTCATATTAAGCATAGAGCTCATATAGAAAGAGCTCAAATATTTGGAGATGGCTCAAGTTCAACTGTGGCCTTTTAGGGACTGTTTTTGATACAATTAGAATAATATAGAATAGCATAAAGGCTTCATATTCATAGCATCATAACAATTTTAAATCATTAATTAATAAGAGTTAAAGAAGCATACCTAGCCACTTTTTGCCCATTTTATCAGCTACTCAAACATAATAGACCGGACCTACCTCCTGACTTCAGACCTCCTAATATCAGTGACCTCACCGTCACATGCGCATCAATGTGCATATTTGGCCTCCCCATTTAGGGATAGTGGTCAGAAATATTATATTGCAAAAGGAACAGATTTATTAGATTTTTAAAGGATGCTCATACCAACACTACTATACCGTCACAGGGTACTAACCGGCACCCGAGGTTATTAAACCAGTCTCAGGGTCCTCAGAGGAAGACCATGCAAACCTTTATATAATACAAGAGGCAATTGAAATTGTACATACCTTTGATCAGCGGTTCTGCGACAACATTGATATCTTCTTGTGGTATAATATCCATGAGTTTGGCAATATCTGTAGCCAGCATGTGATCAACTACTTCTAAGAGCTTTGGTTTCAGTGGGTGGAACTTGGTGAAATCATGATTAGCAAGTGATTCTTGCATTTTCTTTATATCAGGGAAATCACCAGGAGAAATTTGTTGTTCCCGTTGGATTCTATCATAAATTTGTCCGAGATTTTTAATAAGGTCTTTTTTCTTACCATCTTTACCAAATACAGATGGCATTTCTTTCCTCAACTCGCTGACTATGTAAGCATGCACTTTAGCAAGGCGTGCCCTTTTGATCAAGTCATTCAATTTGCGTAATGCAGCATTGCGTGGTAACGACTGCATATCTCTGAACAGGTCTTGCTCTTCATCTTCAAACAATCTTCTGTTAACATCATACCGAAGAGGCTGGTCCCAAAAGGAACCAATGTACACCCTAGCAACTTCTGGTGTTTGTAAAACTTTCCCAAGAGACCACATAAGTGCACCATAGACACGCATTAGCTGCTGGTGGTCAATCATGTCAGCTTTATTTAACACAATGCGAATTTTATCGTCATGTCCTCGCAGTGCTTCTATACTACGTCTGAATTCATCTGAGATGTCAAGCTTGTGGGCATCAAAGAGAAGTATAATTCTGTCTACCCTCTCGGCAAACCATTCTAATACACCAGTGAAATCATATCCTCTATCTACACGCTGCTTTTCTCCAGACAAGATACCAGGAGTGTCAACGATAGAGATACCACGAAGGACTGGAGAGTTTACAGTAGAGCACTGAAACCTGTTGAGGAAAGCGTTACCAAATTTGCTAAGCGGCCGAAACTGTTTCTTCGGGTCCACGACCAATGCGTTACCGGGAATAACGCTCTCTTTCTCATCGTGCATTACCGCTATGAATCGGTCTGTAGTTGGTTCGGGACCAATACGGATACCCGGAAAGTCTCTCTCCAGCAAATATTTTATAAATGTAGTTTTACCGGTTGAATACTGTCCCACAAGCAGAATCATAGGCTTCGCATCAAAATCCGGATCTTCTAGCTGCGGTGAATGAAAATCGTGAAATTGGTAATGTAATTCGAGAGGTAAAAGCTTCGTTTTATAAATCCTTTTGAGTCCCTCCACGACATTTTCGATACTTTCCGTTTTCTCCCCTTCCTTTTTTAACCAGCTGAACATGTTTGCTGTTCTAGGAGTTTATTGTAAGGATACTTCTACGACACGTGCAATAAATCACTCACTGCAGCACTTTAAGAACAATTTTACAAAAACCACAGCGAGACTACAATATTCACGCTCACTCACAAACTCACAAATGAAAATGAACTGACTGGACTGCATGACGTGAGTGACGTGACGTGTAGGGTTTCCGATTCTAAAACAAATTAATAGGTAACGTTGTAACGTACTTTCAATATCGGTTGTAGAGTTTTATTGGTCTACGTCACTTACAAAGACATCAAACAATTTGGACATAGAGCATAGAAGGAACCTCGACGTATTTAGATAATGTAGAACAGTCACTCTGTCACTCACTAGCCATGTCACTACAATTAAGTAGTGATTGACGAAGCATGATCAAATTTCGATATCGATAAGAGCCTATCGACAATAATTTTTAAATAAATTATAATAACATCCGTAAATTTAATTGAAATCCTCCGTAAATCGGAAAATGTGCAGCAGCGTTTTTTGTTATTTAAATGTTTATTTTTATAAATATTTATGTTTTATAAACCGTAAACTGATTGCTAATTTTATAATATGTGTTTCTGGCACAACAATTTAGAACCCACATGTCAAGCGTTGAGGTCAGCAGTGTCGGTCCACTGCTGACCTCAACGGGGCTGTTGATGATGAGGGAAGTTGCGTAAAGATTGCGAATACATACGTCAGTCCGTAGAGGTTCAATGAATAATGGGGATATTGCTAAAGGTAAACTGATTGCTAATTTTATAATATGTGTTTCTGGCACTACGATTTAGAATCCGCCTGCCAAACGTTGAGGTCAGCAGTGGACTGAAGCGCACTCCACATGTGGACAGTTCCGCGGGAATACGAGAATGTAGAGGGAGTATTCGTGTAGTCCCATGCATGTTTCATAGATTAAGTAGAGATAGTTTGTTGTCGTCTTGATTCGATTGATTTTATATTCATATTCCGAGCGCTTTTTCCCGTAACAGGTTCGGGGTACACTTGACCATGATCCAGGATATTATTAGATCAAGTAATTACAGTAGAGCAACTGCCATCACCTCTGTGACCCTGTTTACAGTAGATTAGCGATATTACACCGATGAATCGATATAATGTTGCGCGTTTTGACACCCACCACATCCCTAATAGGCGAAAATGTAGAGAGTCGACCAAAGTCCCGGCAAAAGTTACGCCGGAAGTTTCGGCGAACATGTGGAGCGCACTTGGTATGGGCTGTTGATGATAATAGAAGTTGCGTAAAGATTGCGAATACATACGTCAGATTGCGAATACTATGTCTCTGCGAATCTCAAGTGCTTCAAGCGTTCGCCGTTTATGTTGATGCCCATACCTTTTCAGTCCAGAGTCTTGAACATGTCAATGCATTTGTGCATAGTTTCGGGGCTTAGTCATTCCCCTGCCTCACTCCTCTGCAATGCAATTGGATGGGTTTAGAGAGCTTCTTCTTGGCGTGTCGACTAGTAGCGGGTTTAATTTGTGAGGACTAGTACTCCGCCACAGATACAGCGTTATCTGTGGCCGCGTACAAATCCTCGCGTGTGCAGGTCGTAGGGCACGCAGGACAAATTAATAAATGTGCCCTTGTCTAGGGGAGACACCACACAGGCAAACCATCTCCGAGTTGTAGCCCCACCAACTCATGTTTTCCTTGCTTTGGCCGACTTGGGTCCGGAGCCTGTTCAGAGACTTCCATATTGGCCAAGGCAGGGCAATCCCAGGTGGTAGAGACTCTGACAACGGGATGGGTGACGCTGTGGGGAATCTCTCTTCTCATACACTAAGCTTCGCATTGGTTGGCTCCCCATTCAGGGGGAATACATCTTTGATAAACCTGTACCGGCACAAACGTTGAGGAACAGATAGGGGGTGTCTCCTACATCATCACGTGCCGGTTCCTCAACTTTAGACTGCTTTAGATTCCTCAATTTTATAATCATTGTAGTGCATTCATACAAACTTCTCAACACTTCAATGTTATGATAGGCCACTTGGCATTCTTGGATTCCAGAATAGTCCAGGTCTCGATGGAGTGAAAGGCTTCTCATAGTCCACAAAGGTCAGACACAGGGACTGATTATGCGTAATCTGCCTTACTATGTGAATGTAATCTATGGTGCTATACCCTCCTAGAAATCCTGCCTGCTCTGGTGTTTGAAACTCGTCGAGTCTGCTAGAGGCGATTCGTTATGACTCAGAAAAACAGCTTATAGTCGTGGCTCAGGAGTGAGATTGGCCTGTAATCTCTTAGAGAGGTATTTCTTCGTTTACGCCATACTTAAAACACACGTTCACCTAAAACAATGACAAACATAATATAAATACATTCCACTGATTGTCTAAACAGTTCCCAGTCTAAACAGAGGCAGGGGACTGTCGCCAGGAGACTGTTAAATTTGATTTTATTGAGTATTAAAGTATTTGAGACATGTTATGCTACTGTACACAGGGATAATTTATCTATTATCGCTATATACAGTCTCTAAGGTATCAATATAGTAAATAAAAATCATCATTACCAGGGGACTGTCTGCTATCAGGATTAAAGTCAGTTCTACTGAGGGACGCTCGTGTAGCACTAAAAAAAATTACATCCGGGCGCTATTGGCGGCAACAGTGCAAACTTCAGATCGTTTACGTTTCGTCATACGCATTAATGCAATGGTTTAAGCTATAGACTACGTAGGGCGCAATTTAAAATATAGACAGGGGAACTGTTTACAAAATGCGGAGACAAACTTCAATTTAATTTTAGATCATTATCATATACTTTATTGCACATGAAACAAGTTATAAACAATAATTACAAGAGATTGTTTACAAAGGTGGGCTTATCTCTGTAAGAGATCTCTTCCAACCAACCGGTAGGGTTGGCTGGAAGAGTGTGGAGAAAAGCAATATTCAGTGAAGCAGTAGAAAAAGTGCACTACCTTTTAGCTGGAAAGTAATTCCAGAGTCGCGCGGCTTTAACAGTAAACGACTTTAAAAAGAAGTTGGAGTTACAGTGAGGAATATCCAGTGGTTTAATAACGTTTTCACGCCTGGAGCGGGAAGGAGCAGGGAGGAAGCGGAAACGGGAATGGATATAATTCGAAAAAGAGGGATTTACAAAATAATTTTAAATGTGAGGATGTGAAGGTTTCTACGTTACATAATTGGAAGCCACTTCAGTCGTCAGCGATATTCAGAAACATGATCATACTTTCGCAAGCCGGATACAAATCTGATAGCTAGCTTCTGTAGGCGTTCCAATTTATTGTTCAGTTCTTCAATAACGTCCAAGAAACATACGTTTGCATAGTCCAAAAGCGGTCGGAGAAGAGATTGAGCAAGCACGACCTGGTCTTGTACGGGAGAAAATACCAAAGCAGAGAGTGATAGATAAAGTGCATACGGCTACTGATGTCATTAATGAGTGAAGACCAAGACAGATTGGAGTCCATAATGAGACCCAAGTTGCGAGTTTTATTTGTATAGGGAATTACAATGCCATCATAAAAAACTGGAGATATGCACTCCGCCGAACCAATGTGTAACGCATTATGTGTAAAGACCGCTGGAAAGTATTTTGAAAAGTTGTAATGTTTTTTTTATTTCACGGCTTAATATTTTTTGTATTTCAAAACTTACCTAGTCATGTAACGTGTGTTCACATTGTCCACCTAACATTAATTAACGAAACATTAATCTTTAGGTTCAGTTCAATGAGGAGTTTTCCAGTAGGTATTGATAGTTTGTTTAAAAAATCATCAATAGATGGCGCTCCTACAATTTTGGTAATCTTCTTTAAATCTGTATGATGGTGGCAGTGATTTCATGCAGCCAAGTAATACTAAACTTGAAAATAAAGTGTTTATTAATAGAAACATAACTGTTAAAGGTTGAACGACGTGTATAAATAAATATTTATAGAAGTTGCCATTATGTTCCATTATCATTACAACCTCTAAAATGGTTGAAAACTATTGACAAATATAATATTATCCAATACAACGTACCCAGGGTTTATATCCTGTTTGCTAAGAACCTATTTCAAGCGATTATCAATTACCAAAATTGTCGGGGCGCCATCTAGTGAGTGGTTAGGAATGCCTTAAATACCTATTGGATAACTCCTCATTAAGGTCACCATGAAATCACAAACAGTGTAAAGGTACCTAAGTATTTTAAATAATAATATCACTATACTACACACACTATTATTACACGTAATTAAAGTAATAATGTATTTTCTGAAAAGTTGTTGCTGTGGTGTAACTGTTCTTAAACGTCCGCCACTGTAGGTGGACACGGATACCAACTTATTAATAATAGAAAATTTAAAATGGGTCCCAGTCCGCTTGCTATACAACATTCGGCCTGTTTTTAACTTTTCAGTTTTTGATAGCAGTCTGGGATTTGATTTTTGTAGATATTACTTTTATTAATTAAAATTTTGGTTTTCAAATTGAAATAAAAAATATGACATAACTAATATCAGTTAAACTAGCAATATTCGAAAGATAATTAGAAATTTCGTAAATAGTTTCGTATTATCTGTAGGTTAGCTATGTTTTTTTTGTTGTTGTAAGTCTAGGTTGTATTTCTTAATTTGTAATATGTAACTTTAAGATGTTGTTAAATAAACTTTTTTATCTTAATATGTAAATATATAATCTACTAGTGGACCCGGCGCGACTTACAACCCTACACCACCCTACCTCTAGTTCTACCCTACCCTACCCTTAGTTTTACCCTACCATGCACCTACCGTACACCTTCTTTACACCTACCCTACACCTACCGGTACAGCCATTCTTGAGTTATAAAAAGTGTAACTAACACGACTTTCTATTATATATATAGATATTAATATTATAATTAAGAAATTATGTTTGAGTAAGATTTTGGCCTTGTATCTTTATTTGTGTACCTGTAAGTATGTGCTGTGATATCGAATATCGATGTTTTTTGCCCATTGCCCAAGCCTATTTGACAATTTTGACATTGACTTTTAGGTTTTCATTTGCTGACAAGAGAAAATAAACCTTACGGTTAGGATATAAGGGTGTTTTGTTAATCATTTACTTTTGAATTTTACCTGCTATGCTGTTATAGACGTTATAGTGCATCTGTGAGTAATTCTCTGTGCATTGTGCCCTGTGGGTGTTGTGAACTGTGGTGTGGTTTCGTTCAATCGATTTCATCATTTATATAATGCTTGAGAATGACCATTTTCCACGACGAGATCGAAATTGAAGACTTTGAGTATGATGAAGATGATGACATGTACTACTATCCGTGCCCATGTGGAGATCGTTTCCAGATAAGCAAGGTTAGAAAAACATAAACATAACCCTGTTATCAGACTAAATTGTAATTTATTTTGGTTGGGGTAGAAAAGGTGGGATTAAGGAAAAAACACCCTTTTGCGCTAGTTTTTGAGCTCTTTCATAGATTCTGAGGCTACTACTCTCTGTTTTTCCAGGAGGAACTAATGGCAGGAGAAGAAGTTGCAACTTGTCCAAGCTGTTCGCTTGTAGTCAAAGTGATATATGATTTGGTAAGTTACAACCTAAAATACTCTCAAATGATACCCTTTCACTACACATATTATCGGGTTTGTTACCACGGTTAGTATTGTTTTTACCTCGCCAAACCCGATAATATGTGTAGTGAAAGTGTAGTGAATAACCACAAAAGTCTTAAAACCTATATCAAATGATACCTTCCAAATTTTTACTATAATTTTATTAAGAATTAAAGTAGAATTGGCTAATTATTCAATGCAATGTTTTGGTTCATAATACCATTCTAAAATGTATAGGAATCCCACTTTTGGCAGAATCAACTGGCCCTGGATAGTTCAGATCAGTTCTAATGTTTTGTTAATATTTTTTTAGGATAAATTCAAGGCTGAAGCAGAAGAAATACACAATGATGATGGAGACAAAGAAGCTATAAAGGCATAAATACTCTCGATGAGATCACAATGAGATTGTTGAATCTGTTTTAAAAAAATGGATAACAATACAAAGTAACTTTAAAGCTTAATAAGGTGTATTTTAACACCAAAAATCACATGGAACCAAGTTCACTTTGAGTGTGATTGAATGAAGATATGAGTACGAAATATAATCTATATACAAAGCAAAATTGTAGTTTAAATTTTAATTTTAATTTTGTCAAATAAGTGAATGTGTGATATTAAACTCACACTAGCAGGGCCAGATTTGCCCTAAAGTCTGTGACGCCCAGGCCTAGGGCCCTGAATAGGGATATTAGGGCCAGCCAATATAAATAGTAAGTCTCGCACGCAGGTTTGAAGATTTCCAGCCTCCCGAACAAGACGGATTCTGAAAAGGTTTTAGTACCATCGACCACATACATACGCTGCGGCAGGTTACACAGAAGACCGAAGAGTATAACCGGCCATTATGCTTGGTGTTTGTGGACCGGCCATTATGCTATGAGAAAGCCTTCGATTTGATTGAAACTCGGGCGGTGCTCCAGTCTCTACAGCGGTGCCAAATTGATTATCAATATATCTAAGCACTTAAGTGTTTTTACGAAAACGCCACTTTGTCAGTTCTGGACAAGACCACAGTGCCTATTCAACTGCAGCGAGGTGTTAGACAAGGTGACGTCATTTCACCGAAGTTGTTCACAGCTGCACTGTTGGATATCTTTAGGCTTCTGGAGTGGGACGGACTTGGCATCAATATTAACGGCGAGTACCTCAGTCACCTCAGATTTGCTAACGATATCGTAGTCATGGCTGAAACCCTGGAAGACTTGGGCAAAATGCTCGATGACCTCTGTAGTGCCTCTCAACAAATAGGTCTTCAAATGAACATGGACAAGACGAAAATTGTTGTGCCTACTCCAGTGACAGTTGGATACCTAGGACAAATAGTCCAGCTAGGTAGGTCTAATTTCGAGAAAGAGGTCAATCGACGAATTCAACTCGGTTGGGCAGCGTTTGGGAGGCTATGCCATATATTTTCGTCCCAATTACCGCAGTGTCTCAAGACGAAGGTCTTTGGCTAATGTGTGTTGCCAGTGATGACTTACGGAACTGAAACGTGGCCGCTCACTGTGGGCCTTATAAGAAAGCTTACTGTTACCCAACGGGCAATGGAAAGAGCTACGCTCGGAGTCTCTTTGCGCGATCGAATCAGAAATGAGGAGATCCGCAAGCAAACCAAGATTACCGACATAGCTCTAAGGATTGCCAGACTGAAGTGGCAGTGGCCAGAGCACATAGCTCGAAGAACAGATGGCCGATGAGGCAGTACAGTTCTCGAGTGGCGACCACGTACCGGAAGACGCAGCGTGGGTAGGCCGGGCCTCCCACAAAGTGGACCGACGACCTGGTAAGGATCGCAGGTACCAGCTGGATGCGGAAAGCACAGGACCGGCCATTGTGGAGATCTCTGGGGGAGGCCTATGCCCAGCTGTGGGCGTCTTCTGGCTAATATGATGATGATGATGACAAATCATAGTATAAAGTGAGGAAGAGGAGAGAAGGCAATTCAAACAAACTCTACTGCGCGCACGCGGTGTACTAAATCTGGATTTTACCCTGGAACCAAAATATCAAAAATTCCATGCACACTGGTCTTACTAATTTATTAGTTTATATATGGGTTTTATTTTGTTCACTTCAGCGCTGTTGTGAAAAATGTAAAATGTGCGTTTTAGGAAAGAGTAGGGAATGCAATCCCGCAAGATAATTTTAATCCATATCCAGATCTCAGTCCCACTGGGTCCAGGTATTCGCGGAAACCAGCAGGTTGGACTTAGACCTCAGAAATCAATCATAATTAAAACCTTATAGAACTCGTTTTATAAATTACACAAGTTAAACAAATTTAACAAGCTTTTCGGTACCTTTTAAATTGTTAATTAATGCGTTTATACATAGAGATTAAGACTTACATTGACATAGAATAAGATAAGAAGACTATCGTAAAGTTCTAAATAATCAATATTTAATTAATAAAACACTGCTATACGTCAAAGTACAAATCGTAACTGGCAAAAAAATGTAAACAAGCAAGGGCTGGAGGGGAACAGGGATGATGACTGAAAAAAAATTTTGTCCGTCGGGTAGATTATCAAAAAATATCGTATTTTATCCCGGTATCCTGGTATTGCATTCCCTAGGAAAGAGGTCCCGTGGGAGCGAGTCGGATGCGGGAGCCAACGGCTTACGGCGCGAGGATGCCGAATACCGGACGAGGTGGAGAAGGATGAGTAGAATAGCGAGCCCAGGCAGAGGCCGGAATTGTTTGCTCTGATGAGCGTTTAGGATATATTAGGTGAATTAGGTGTCGAAACGGGTCCTATTACGGGAAAATCTCGTCACTTCGTCTCTGCGAGGTTGTCAGCTTCTAGGTGAGCTTCTGTCCATCCAACCCAAGTATCTGTGCATCGTAGAGCATGGTGAGCCGACCACCCACTTGTCAACATCACTTTAGCTCATTGACGACCTGAGTGTTTCAGTGTTTACCATGGGCCACGCAAGAGCTCCCGGGTTCGATTTTTGGTCAGGCAGAAATTAAACTGTTGAATTTTAATTTCTGTCACTGGTACTTACTCCACTGGTGTTATATGTAGGTTGGTTAGTA
Source organism: Blastobasis lacticolella (assembly GCA_905147135.1). Taxonomy (NCBI): domain Eukaryota; kingdom Metazoa; phylum Arthropoda; class Insecta; order Lepidoptera; family Blastobasidae; genus Blastobasis; species Blastobasis lacticolella. The sequence goes on along the minus strand of LR990039.1, from coordinate 7,586,521 downwards.
TAACAAAGTATGTACCTTATTTAAAAAGTTAATCAATAGATAGCACCTATAACACAAGCTTTTGAGCCTAGATGGCGCTGTGTGAATTGTCCAAGCACAACGTAACAGTTTTTGCTCACATAACAAACTGCTTCCTACATCACTATTCCACCAACCCGTACTTATCAATTCTTCAGGCACCTTTTAACGTGGCCAGTAGGTACTACGATTATCTACTAATCAATGGACTTCTGTGGAGGTTTAGTCCTTTGCTCTCCAATCGATGAGACTTCTTATATGAGACCATCACTTAATATACGGCTCGGAACCTTAGGTATGCAATATACCGTCTACTATCTACTTACTAGGACGTCTATGCAAGGCGAAGTCGATGGTCGGACTTTCTTCTCCCATACAATTTTTATCAGGCGAGAGGACTCTGTCAAGACTGCAGGAGTGCGCCTATGTGAGTACCTACCACCGCCTTATCTATCTCTGTCGCCAAGCAACCAGCCAGTAGACAGTGCGTTTATACAGGCATGAGGTATTTCATCTTAACTAGTCCTCACGGTGATAACGCACTTTACATTTCTGCATTTTAATTACCTGAATCGTAGACCGCTTACCATCAGGTGGGCTGTCTGCTTGTTTGTCACTGCTTATCTACCTACCATTAAAAAAAATTGACAAGCCGTAGCCAAAGCCACCGTGAACCCGTCCAAAATCCTCGCTTTGATAAAACTGACACTAAAGTCTCTATAATCATCAATCCCGTTTATACCTAGTAAATTTAACAAATTATACACCTAAATCTTCCTCATGAATCACTGTCAAGGTTTTGATAAAAACAGCATGAAAATTCGTTCAGTAGTTTTTGAGTTTATCGCGAACAGACAGACGCGGCATAGGACTTTGTTTTATAATATGTAGAATGGTGATTAGTGAGTTCAAATATCACCGCTATTTTTCATTCTCATGAGTTCGTATCAATAGTTGTTACGCTCATTTTAACCTAGTCGTAGGTAGGTTTATAGATAAGGATCTAGGATTCTGTACATTAGCGTATCTAGGGCTATTTTCCAGGGGGGCCTGGCCCCTGTGGTGGCCGATGAAGCCGCGTCAATCGCCAATGTAGTCAGTGAGCACGATCATTTTCTCTTTTAGTTGTTACCCGACTTTTGGAAAATATATTAATACTAGCTGACCCGGCGCGACTTCGTTCGCGTAGCGTTCTAACCCTACACCTACCCTACACCTTCCCTACACCTACCCTACACCTACCCTACACCTACCCTACACCTACCCCTACCTTAAAATGTGCACTCGCATAAAACCACCAAATTAAGTATTCATTACACATATCGAGTTTTCATTGTTTTTAAGATGTATTCTGCTATTCGGGAAGGAAACAAATCCAACAAATCAAAAACCATGGCAATCGGTCCAGCCGTTCTCGAGTTATAAGTGTTGTAACAAACACGACTTTCTTTTATATATATAGATAGGTAGCTTTCATTTTAATTTAATTAATTAAATAAACATAAAAAACGCGATACAAGCTGAAAAGAGCAAAAGTCAGGCAACCAACCCAGAGTCAAGGTTTTAGTCCACCACTATACAATACAAATATAACTACACTCCCATGCAAAAAAAGTAAGTAAGTTTGTGGATTCCTCAGTTTTTAATTAAAATTATGTTTGTGTGAAGTTTTTTATGTGTCCAGCCCAGAATATCGTATCGGTACATCCTGGGGCACTTTAGAGGATCTCCACGCTTGCCAGTCAAGTTGGACATCCCAGTGTTAAGATGTTCAATATAAAACGCTGCTACTCTATGGCTGCTACTAAATACAAGGTATTAACTATTTAATCGAGGTATAAATGCGTTCAGTCGTTTTGCGTTTTCGTATAATTATTGGTTTTAGGTCATTAGATATGCGTTGAGGGGTCGGTGGCGACACAATGCATCTAACAATTTAAACTATGGCACTCAATAGAAATAACAAACTAATAAACTATTTTGGCGCCAGCGTCCATGAAATGTTGTAAGAGAAGATGGGTTCTGCAATGAAAAAGAAAATAAAAGAGTATCGATATTCAATCTAATTATAATATGATATACATGTTGTCAAATAACTGCAATAAGTTAATTCTAAGTTTATTAAAAATAATTTATAATGACAGAACCATATAAAAGTTTCTTTGACTAGCTATTATATGCCCTTTGATCAACAACAAATTGATCTCAGTATACGAGTACTTCACATGAACGCATTAGATTCATCATCAGGCTGTGTATTGTCTTTCAGTTTGCCAATGTTCGTTATAATGCATCTGCAAGCTAAATCTAGCACACACAAAAATATCTAAATATTAAGTACATCATAAATTTGTGTACCATTAGTTTATAGGATAAACATTCTTAATAGTTGTTAATCATGATTTACAATTCAATTATGAAAATGTTATTGAAAAATATACAAAAATATAAGGTTGGGTTTCCCTTGCGCTATATTACAATACTAATAATTTGGTGGCATTCCATCAATTACATACAAATTAAAACAAATTTTATTGTTGTGTTGTGGATACCTTAATTAACTGATAAAATAAATATTATCCTTTTAAAGTTTACAGAGACCAATAGACGTGCCAGGTTGACACAAGATAAAAATTTCCCTTGGAGAAAGACTATTTTTGGAATAAGTTGTATCACATCAGAGAATTATTTTACACAAATACACTTACAATAACCTAAACGCCCATACTTATCTAATTTGACCGAACAAAACGTAACATCCTTAACACAGTTTCGTTGCAGCGGGAATGTTATGAGGTAATCCATTTCGGTTTTTTTCCACACAGGTTGCAAACACTGGTAGCATATGCTATGGTCTCATGTCATTTTATAACAAAAGACAGTAAAGCCTGACCAATAATATATGGGGAGGTTGGAACCAGAGTAATCTAAGTGTCATTTTTAATAATATTGAGTTTAATACACTACGGGACACAGAAAAATAAATTCTTAAATGTTACACTGATCTAAGTATAACAATAATAATCATCTTGGCGTTAATGTCCCGGTTGTGCTCTCGCGCACGAAAGCCCGTGGTCCGCCATGACCATGATCCAGTGGAGCGACTGCCATCTGACCTCCATAACCCTGCTACCAGGGGAACCTGACCAGATTAGATAATGGTTACACATCCAGTCGCCTGAATGTGCAGGTTTCATCACGATCATCGGTTAGTATTCAACTAATGTACATAACTCAGAAAACAGTCATTGGTACTTGGCCGGAGCGGGGGTCGAACCCGGGACCTGTGGCTTACGAGTCGGATACTCTAACCGCTTGGCCACGCTCAACACACTGATCTAAGTACTCTTGGTTAAAATGTCACTTAGATTACTCTGGTTCCAACCCCGCCATATGAGGTCTGTCAAAAGGGAGCACCTGTTGCCTTTACTTGCTGTTGCCAATGTAAGGCCGAAATCAAACTTAAGGAAGTTTTACTCTTGGAAGTAACTTACGCAACTTACGATAAATATGCGTACAAAAGAGTGTTTATATTAGCGTAATTTCTCACGTAAGGAACTTACGAGAGTAAAACTTACAAGTGCAATTTCCGCAATATGGCGGCACTTCATATATTCTTGATCAGGCTGCTCAGGCTTTTGCTTAATTCGCGTTCTGGCTTGCTTGTTGACTACAATTATTGTGACTATTTCGGCAAAGAGTGGTTGTGTTTCAAAGAATTTATTCAACAGTTTCTTTTTACTTTCTCTTTACTTATTTTGGTTGCATAAAATATTGAGAAAAGCTTTGAAGCCACAGGAAAGAGTTCCTCCGAAACACAAGCACACATTCAGTTGTTTTGCCAAACATTTATAATGCCAGTACCAGTCTAGAACACTACTAAATTTTGTAAAATCTGTCCAGAATGACTTGTCTTATTTGGTTATGAAAATTATGTATTTAAATGGATAATTTGCAAGCAGTATTTATTGAAATTCACATTCTATGTGATTCTTATATAATTCAAGACATCTGTACACAATGTACTTAGCGTGATTGATACGGTAAGTCTTGATTTTCGGTATTGTTTGTTCACCAAATAAGACAAGTCTGGACAGATCATATATCTGTCTATTACTTATGTGTAGTCATATCCTACTTATTTAGCCCAAGAACATACTGAGGCGCTACAGCTTTAGTTAAACTAATGTTACAGATAAAATGGGCTCTTCTCGTACAACTCCTAAACATATTTTAATAAACAAAAATGCATTAGCTGGTTATTAAAGCGACAAAATACTGGAATAAATATTATAAATAATTAATTACTTGCTAATATACGAGTTGTATAACGTTACGTTAGGTACCAGCTGGATGCGGAAAGCAGAGGACCAGCCTTTGTGGAGATCTCTGGGGGAGGCCTATGCCCAGCAGTGGGCGTCTTCTGGCTGATATGATGATGATGATGATAACGTAACGGTGTTCGACTAGTGTTGATTTGTGCTAGTTTATACATTTTCCATTTTGATATATAATAATATGTATATTGGTCGAAGCGAATCTCAGATATTTTCCTTTCTAAACTAATCTATATCACACCAAATGTAACCGCTTCACACTAGAGGTGCCACGAATACTGATTTGGCCGAATTCCGAATATTCGGCCAGGCTCTCGGCCGAAGCGACGCGAAGGCTAAATTAAATAAAATACCGAACATTAATCAGTGAATATATCTGCCTCATCTATGTTTTTATTCGTTGCAATTTAACACATATTGATTTACATCATAACGTATAAATTCCACTGCTTGCTTCGGTTTGGTTGAAAACCGCAGTGTTTGAAATATTCAACGGATATACTGCTACCTATTTTCTGCTGGTCTGCGAAGGCCCTAACTGGGTAATCGGGTTTATACCACGGTTAGTATTATTATTACCTCGATATTTGGAAACTGTTGCTTGTGTCATGGTCAATAGTGGCCGAATATTCGTGGCATCTCTACTACACACCGTGATCAGCGCTGCTAAGTTGAACTTCGTTAACACTATCTTAGACTATGTGAAAATCCTTTGTGATAAGAGATTCAAGATTAGATCTCAGACCATTAAACCTAAGCCAAATGTTTTTGATTATATTAGACCATAATGAGATGAACTTTTTTGGATAGTCAGTAACATAGGTTTATTTTGCAATCACAGACAAATAGTTGATAACCATCCAATTCTCATCAAACACTATCCATAATACCTAAGTAAATTATGAATTCAAGTTTTAGAGGAAGTCAACAACTAGTGAAATTTTACAATTAAGCATTGGTGTACGTACAAATATGGTGGGTATAAATAAATTAACAGTAGAGTGCGTACATACCTTTGAATATTGCAAGCCAAAAATTGCGTTCACAAAAATAAAATAAAACAAGCGCTATCGTAGTCGAAATAAGCGAGGTGTTGGAATATTGTGAATATGTGACTATCAGAGTGTTAAGTATTTCTACGTAGAATTCGGTTCTACAAGGTCCTTGGTAACACATTTGGCGCTGACGCAGAAGGTGCGCTGGCCGCATGCAGGGCCGGCGGCGGGGAAATGGCGGTCGCGGTGTGGACGTTAAAGTGGCGCAGGGCCGCCTCCAGGGCCACTTGGTTCCCACTGAAGTACGCCGACATTGCGTTGTGGAACAGAAGCAGTTGCTTGTTCATCACTTTCACCTGTACACCAGAATTCAGTCTTAAAAAAAGTTAATACTAACCAAGAACAAAACGGACTTTCAGATAAAGTGTATACCAATAAAAACGTGTTATTTTGTAATAACTTGATAATTCATATGCACCGAGACTACCAAGACATCAGAACAAACCTTTATAATGAGATATTGAATTGTGTGAATTCTATGACTGAGAAAATTAGCATTTGTCGTATTTAATCATTAAACTGTACCTAACCTGACTGCACTGGTGAAACTAATGTAAAATTGTGATATCAACTCACTCTGTTTTCATGCAGAAGCTTCAATTTTACCGCTGAGTCATCACGCAGCCTCTCATAATGTCGGCGATGCCACTCGATGTTCGCTAGGAGCACCTCAGGGGGGTTTCCACCGCTTGCTTCCAGTTCGCTGCGGTACGCATCATATTCCACCCTAAAATGATTTAACAAGCCATTATTAGATCGCCTTCGATAGCCACGTCTTTGCGCAGACCGGCAAATTTATTGCACATACATAATTCTATTGTAAACACGGGCGATGTCGGATTTACTCGTGTAATAAATACGTACAAACGTAAAAATATGAGAGGTTCATTATCGATGGACTCGTCGCTTGCAACACAAGTTGTCGAAGAAACATCGTCAATTTACGTATCTCGGCTCAAAAAGGAACGTACCGAAGACTCGGTGAAGAAACATAACCGAAATGGGCGAGACATGTATATCCGTTGCAGCATTGCCGCAGTTTGAGGAGAAAAATTTCAACTCTTTCAAAATAGAAATAGCACGTAAAATAGTAAGGTCGATAAGTTTGTAAGCCCGAGTTTTTGGCCAGCGGGCTTAGTTTGCCGTCGTTTTCACACTCGTCGCACGCTAACCGAAACAAAAAACAATTAACATGGGTACTACAACAAAACAATAATCTAGGCAACATAGTTTAACTGTTAGAATATAAAGACCTCGATGGAGCACGTTCGGTCGCTGTGTAAGACCTCGGATATAATTGCCCTCCAGGAAACCTGGCTAATGCCGCATGACCTAGGTCTTATCCATGAAATAGATGATATTTTCAGCTGTGTGGCCTCATCATCCGTGGACATGACATCAGCAGTCTTAAGAGGAAGAACCATTTGGAGGACTAACGATCTTATGGAGGAAATCTAGATTTCCCAATGTAACCATAATAAACTGTGATAATGATAGAATTTTAGCCATACGAGTTTCTGTACCTGATATTTTAGTTATTAGTATTTATATGCCGTGCGATAAACCCGATAATCTCACGAATTTTATACACTGTATGGGAGTTGTTAACGCTATTGTAGAGGAAAGTGATGTGCCATTAGCTTATCTATTGGGGGACTTCAATGCTCATCCGGGTGCGCGTTTTGGCAGGGAATTCTTTAAGCTTTGGGTGTGCTGGGCGCAGACTCTGGTACTTATACGTACATCAATGACTTCCATGGGACTCGACGGTGGTTAGACCACTGCGTCACTACCGCTGCAGCATGGGATACCGTCGTATCGGCCGTTGGTCCACTGGTCATTAGCTGTGATTTATGCGAGTTGGATACTAATGAAACTGTTTGTGTTCAAAAAGAGAATCCCTTTCGTGAGATTATCTGGGGCTCATATAAACCTAATCAAATAGATAAGTATCACGATTACTGTATGACTGAATTGGTTGGACGAATGTTACTTGAATGTTAGCTGTGTAAGAATGAATGACCATTTTAGACATATTGACGAATTTTATATTGAAATGATAAATGTTTTAACTTGTGAACAACATCACGATTGATGACTCTCAGTTTGGTTTCCGTCCCGGTCTCTCGACATTTTCAGTTTAAAGCACAGAGTGAACTACTATACTAGTCGCGATACGTCCATCTATGAGTGCTTCTAGCATTTAAGCAAAGCATTTGTAAAAGCAATTATAAAATTATTTGGACCAAACTGCAGAGCTCTATGGTTCCAAAGAAGGTTGCTGATCTGTTGGGGTATTGGTAACATGCTCGCTCGCCATTTTGCAAAGTGCAACGGGCGTCAAGGTGACCTTGTTCAGGGCTTATTTCCAGTGCCTCTACACATGCCAGCTCTGGACCAGTTTCACCAGGAATTCTTTCAGTACCCTGCGAGTTCAATACAATGACGCGTTTCGCATCTTGGTGAGACTGCCCAGATACTGCAGTGCGTCGAGCATGTTTGCGGATGCGCGGGTTCCGGATTTCTTCGCGGTAATGCGGGCGCGTGTAGCATCGTTTCGGGATCGGGTGCTAACATCTGGAAATGAAATTCTCGGAGCAATGTGCAAAACGTCCTACAACAGTCCCATATTTAAACATTGGCGATCTGTCCACTATGACGCAAACCGAAAATGAAAAATATCTTGTATATTTGTTGTGACTATTGTCTTTAGATAAACCTTATTTTATATATTTATATTTTAGATTTTAAATTTAAATTATCATTTTATTTTTATTGTATTTAATGTATTTTATAGGGTTTTGCATGAATAAAGAAATTTTATTATTATTATTATTAATAGGAAACAAATGTCTGGCCATGCCTCCCCCGCCAGGCAAGGGAAGTAGAGGTCAGCTTAAGAAGCGATGGCTTTACGTCGTCAAGAATGATATGCGTGCCACCAAGACCCCATCAAGGATGCCGAAGACCGAGCAAAGTGGGCCAGGAAGAGTAGGTTCTATTCGATTAGATTATATCCGGGCCCTCGTACGCAAGAGCACAACCGGGGCATTAATGCCAAGATGACCACAGCATTATTACATTAGATTTGTAATTCATAGAATGCTACAAGTAAAAAATAAATGTAAGTAAACAAAATCAAGATTAACAATAATTAACAAAGAAATTACCTAGCGGCTTCATACTGCCTGATAGTCATTAAAGTATCTTCAATTGTCTTGTTTGTTAGTGTGTTCAAAGAGTTGTTAAAGAAATGTAATGCTGCCAGTAATGTATCAGCATTTCTTGTGAGGGTGCGCTGTGTATCAGCATTGTGTAGAAACCTGAAAATGAAAAGTAAGTGGTTCTGAAAATATAATCTTATTATACACTTTTATGCTCTCTGAATAACACAAACAATATTTTATTCCAAAAGCCTAGGAGAGAGATACTCACTGATTTTGTAACTCAGGGGATTTCTGAGCCAGCTCGGCAAAAATCTCTCCAAGGGAGCGCTGTGTGGCTGCTACGGAAGTTAACTGAGCGGTCATTATAGAGCTCTTTCCCAGCATATTGTTGTACTTGCGCTGTGTCTCTCGAAGCATTTCAATCTGTGCTTCCAGCTCTGTGAAGACATTGCATTAAAAATATATGTATATGCTAATCATGGAGGACATGTAAATTCATCTTTGTATTAATATCCCCGTTGTGTTCTGTCTCTGTTAACTTTATCAACAGGGGAATCTGACCAGATTGGATCATGGTTACACTATCAGTCACCAGAATAAACAGATTTGCTCACTATGTTCTCTGTCACCATAAGAGTTTTAGTTACTGTGTCACTAATGAAAATAACTTAGAAAAAGTTATTGGCACTTAGGATCGAACCCAGTACCTCTAGCTTACAAGTCAGATCCATTAGCTATTAGGCTATTGGCACTCTTTATTATTACTGAACAAAATGTTGCAAAAAAAACTAGAACACAAACACAGGAATACTGAATAATGATAGGTTTCACTTCAATAGACTCCACTATTTGTACATTCAACAAACTATTTAGTTCAGAAACTCATGAGTTAGATAATTATCTTTGAGTTTAATTATATGTAATTATATTGGTATCTTACCAGTATCAACTGTTCTTGAACTCTTTCCTAGCTTTTCATATAAAATTTGCTTTGTACATTTATAGGTAGACACACTCCAATTCTTCAAGGACTCCAGTTTTGTAGATCCAGCACGGAGAAGAGTGCTTGAGCCAGCAGCACCATTTTGGGAAACATCTGGTGGAGCTAAATACAGAGATCTGTGTGAGTTTACTCAAAGTGAGGTAAAATAATACTAATCAAGATTAGAATCAATCAATGGCAATAACAATCTAAAATAACTCTGTACAAATTTGAATTGTATAACTACATAAACACATAATCAACTAAATATAAATGAATGTCATGGAAACAAAAACTCACCATACGCCGGGGGAAAAGGCATGGACCGTGACGTCGGGAATTTCGGTTCAGTGCCCGATGTTATGGAGTCGCTTGATTCGCGGAGCGGCGGCGTATCCTTCAGCATCTCGTGGATACTACGCTCCGACTGCCTGACAATACACAATCGATTTCTCGTATACAGTGTAATTGGCCAAATTTAGGTCAATCACCACATGCAGCTCGCCAACAAACTAGATCGATTCAAAACAGACTCCGAATTCCGAAACAAACGCTCGGTAGAAGAGAACCAAGTTACCTACTAATTGATTATGAGCATTCTAACAATGAAGAGTCAACTGTATTTACACTAAATCACTTACCACTTAGACATTATATCAAGAAAGCACCAACTTTTTACAACAACTAGCGAATAATATTGCAAAATATTCGGTGATAACGCTATAAGAATATTATTTGTGCATTTTACTTTCAGAAAACTTGTATCGACGGATGGATGGATGCTTCGTTTTGACAGTTTACTTTTTCTAAATTCTAGTTGGTCGGCATTTGACATGGTAAGGGGAACGGATTTATTCAGCCAATTTATGATTTATGAAAATTTATTATTATTATTTATTATACACTAGCAGCTGCAAGCTGATGCGTGTATATCACAATATTTAGTTCTTGTAATGTCTATCCAGTCTATTCTTAAAACAGTTCACCGATGGAGCACTGATAACTGATTCCGGCAATTCATTCCATGCACTGACAACCCTATTTGGCAAAAAGTTGTGTCTGGGGTTACTGGTTCCCTGCGATCTTGACAATTTCAGTGTATGGCCTCTGAGGTTTTTGTTATTATTTAAGTTGTAGATGGTTTCTAGTCCCTTCACATCATAATGTCCATATATTATTTTATGTTTCTATCAGATCACCACGTTGTGTACGTCTTTCCAGTGTTGATAGTCCAAGTTCCTGTAAGCGTTCCTCGTAGCTTTTACTTCCAATCCCTACTACCATTTTTGTAGCTCTTCTCTGTACTCGCTCCAACAGGCTGATGTCTTTTATCAAATATGGGTTCCATACAAGAAAGCAGTATTCCAGTATTGGTCTGATATATGTTTTATACAGTTTCAAAAATAAGTCTTTGCTAATTATTGAGAAGGCTTTACGAATGCAGTATAGTAGTGAATTTGCCCTTTTAGTTATACCAATAATATGTTCCTCCCATTTTAAATTTTCAGTTACAGTTACTCCCAAATCTCTTTGCGAGGATACACTTTGGAGCGAATTGCCATCAATCTTATAAGTTAGTCTTGGATTATTCGAGCCAATATGCAGCACTGTACATTTACCAGTGTTCAGAGTAAGAAGCCAATCTTTAGTCCACTGCGCTATACGGTCTAGATCCTCTTGAATTATGTTATATGATATTAGCGGATTACCGAAGATCTTGGTGTCATCAGCAAATAACAGGAAACATTACACAATTAGCGGGTTAAGATCAGTCAAATACATTCCAAAAAGAAGTGGTCCCAGCACTGATCCTTGAGGAACACCACTATACACGTTATGTTAGTCAGATAAACAATCTCCCACTCTTACTCTGAACCTTCTACCAGTCAAAAAGTCCTCTATCCATTTCAATAAGTTTCCCCGAACTCCAAAATGTTCCAACTTACACAATAGTCTTTTGATAGGAACCCTGTCGAAGGCTTTTTCGTAGTCTAGGTAAATAACATCTGTGGGATGCCGTTTATTCCAGTTTCTCGTCCATACGTCCATACAGTTCAACAAATTTGTAACCGTAGATCTCCTAGGAACAAAGCCATGCAAATAAAATTCAATAATCGTTCGCTTCTTTTGCGGTAGGCCTTGCTTTGGTCTGAGTACCTATAGTAGTTAGAGACGTTCGCCGGTCATCTGTCTCTACCTCAGGGGTCATACCATGAGCTCTTATAGCAGGACCTTAACAGATTTGCCCTGCTTAAAACGAGAGAAACCTATGTGACACGTACAGTGCTGTCTCGTTCTAATACAAGGCAGTTCCGTGTAGGTCCTGCTATAAGAGGTCACGGTACGCCCCCAGTAGAGCAATGTCAGACCCTGTTGTCGTACCGCCTAAATCAGTATCGGTCAGATTGAACGAAATAATGGCTCTATAATATACCACAAAATAGAGAACTAACAGAAGGCCACTGCATGATACAAGGCCACTGCAGTCGAAAATTATAACCTAAACTTGCCGACTCACTTTATTCTGAATTTTGAAAAGAGTATTTAAAATATCGAATAGAATTTTAAAGATCGTTTACAATAACATGTCCTTGCCATAATGTGATCATAATTACTTTCCAGTGTTGTTATCTGATTTTCCATACCAGCTTCAGACATTATGCCTATAGTAAGCGTAAAAATAATTTACTGTTTATTCATTTTTTAAATTCATCGCCACCTGATTACAGACCCTGACAATAACCTTTCCCTAACATGGGATTTGACTTCATTTGACCCACTAGCCATTGACCATTTCCGACTAGAAACCATTGAAGTGGCTATAATGGTTTATGGCTATTTTTTATTCTGTTAAAAACTATTACGTGGTGCCTGAAACTGTTCAACCGACCGAGCACTGCTTGAAACTGCTTAACAATGCCTGTAAACGTAACGTCAATATGTGCGTGACGAAAATGGCGCTTTGTTTCCAGTGCACCTTCTGCTTGTGGAGGGCCGTTCTTTATTTTGTGGCTCTACCTTGCTGCGATTGGTCCCTACTCGTACTATCGGAGATAGGCGGTACAGCTGCTGTGTGACTTTCTATTTAATAATATAGGATTAAGATAGCGCCGTGCAATTGGAATTAGGCGGCATGACCCCTGCCGGCTGAAATTGTGACGGGTTTGCAGTGTTGCCGCGTCGCTCTACGTGCTGCTGCCGCTGCCGCGCCGCTCCGCTGCCTGATGCTTTACCGCTAACTCCGTGACCGCGGCCTAAGATATACCTAATGCGTACGGCAAACGAATATAACTCGTTGCCCGACATCGTTTTCCCTCTGGATCTGGATGCCCTCAAGGCTAGAGTGTGCCTAATCACAGGCATGCTCCATCTTTGGCCGCAACCACACAAGGTGAGATGGCGGTCAAGTTCATAAAAAAGATCGCGGTGCCTATTCCGAGCGAGTTCCCGCAACTATTCTGCCTCACGTGCATAATAATTATCTGAGGATCATTCATGGCGAGATTAATCCCCGACGTAGTCTACCTTGGGGTTGAGTCTTAGATCATATAGTTAAGGATAAGATTTGTGGACAAATCTTCTAACAAAACTTTCTGCCGATTTTGGTGCGGGGAGGGTAAATCACACTATGAAACAAAATCACACATTCACAAAAATAATGTTTGTCTTTACAAACTCACACTATTTCAAAATTGACACACTAGCTTGTTTTTGCACACAAATATGTATCACACAGAAAAATCTGTGTACGTATACGTAATAATACACTCGCTCTAAAGGGAGGTAACCAATTAAAAATCGTATCGACATAATTATCGATATTACAAAATTAATAAATTTGTTGAAATTCGAAAATACATACATATTAATTTAATAAAAAATAGTAAACAGACATATTTAACCGTACTGCCAAGAAGGGAGACTTATGTTTTCAGCACGTACTGTATGTATGTTAGAAATGTTTGGATATTTGGATGTTTGTTACTCAATCACGCAGAAACGGCTAAACAGATTTGGGTGAAATTTGGCATGGATGTAGACTTTGACATGGAAAAGAACATAGGCTACCTTTTATCCCGATTCCTGATTAGTTCCCGATTAGTTCCCGAGGGAAAAAATTTTACGTGCTAAGCATTAAGTTGAGTCCACGCAGACGAAGTCGCAGGCAGAAGCTAGTATGGAATAAAAAACACAAGAAAAATCCATTTCGTTCATCATATTTATTTGGACACAGAGAAGTTTTATAAATGGACATTAAAAAAAATAGAAGAAAATACCCAATTGAATGACAAACAGAACAACAAAATTAAAAAAAAAACTCAAGTCAACCAAAATAATGAAAAAAAATGACATTTATTGATTTTTAAAATGAATCAATTTAGTATAAATGTGCCGTATACATTTTTTAGGGTCACTTTTTTTTTGTAAGATATGCAATCCTAGTGTTTGCGTACTTTGATAATACTGTTTTAGTTAATTCTATTTTATGATTTACTAAAATGTCACCATCATGTTGTTCCACATCAGGAAGCAAATTATCATTCATAACCTGACGTAGACATTTTGCCACAATATATGTCGTGGTACACGTAGTAGTAATTTTTTTATTTTCATCAAGATTTTGTCTTCAGATTTTTTCGCAAAGTCGACACAACTTTATTACATATTTTGAAGCATATTTTAAATAGCTTTTTGTTTTGTAGTATATCAAGCTTTTTTTCTCACACTCCCCAAAAATACCCTTTAAGCATGCATCACATTTAATTTGCTTTGAAATAGAATACACAACGTGAGAGATAAAGTTGTGATTCTAAATCTATATCATCCGCGTCATCTTCATCCTTAATGTAAGTTTCTTCAATTGTTGTACGGGAAAAAGAAGTGTTATTAATTTTATCGATTGAAGAACAATTTAGAATACCAATGTTTTCCAATGGAATGCAGTTGGTCCCTACGCTTGTTACTGACAGTTCATTGTGGATCAAAGCTTTTTATAAATTGACTCGAATTGTCGCGCTGTAGGATTGTCAGAAAATTCACCATGGCTTCGAATTTTAGAAAATAATATTTCTATATGGGCTTGACTGACCTTGTGAAATGGAACATATGTAAGTCCCCCCTCCCACTCGAAGTGCACCTAACATCCGAGGCCTGCACTCAAATCTCAATGCAGTCCACCACCTCGAGACTGAAAAGCCGCAGCTGCTGTTCCTCACTGAGACGCAGATCAGAAGTCCGGCTGACGCGGCGTACCTCAGTTACCCAGGGTATACTCTCGAGCACAGGTTCGTACCTCGTGCCGGAGTCTGTGTGTACGCTCGCGACGACATCTGCATTCGGCGTCTCAGATGCTTTGAAGGGGCTGGTTTGTCCATTTTGTGGCTTCTAGTGGATACTGGTCAAGTGCAAATCCTGTTTTCCTGCGTCTTGCAATCAGAAAGTCTTGCAAAAAGACGCTACGCAGGGCTCGATTCGACCACATAAGTCGGATTGGCATCAAACTTGCCTCTTACCCTCCTGGGAGTAAGGCGTTTTGGTCTTTGGCAAAAGCGGTCGAATCCAACTTTAGTCAATCTTTGTTACCACCATTGCTGAAACCGGATGGGACACTGGCGCATGCTGCGGAAGAGAAAGCAAATTTACTTGCTTCTCAATTCGCGGCGAATTCACGTTTGGATACTGCAAGTAAAACTCCACCTATCTCACCCCGCGCTGACTGCACTATGGCAGAGGTGCGTATACATCAGAAAGAGATTTTAAAAATCCTGCGGAGTCTAGTCGTGAACAAGGCTAGTGGGTCTGGTCAGATGGTATACCAGCAATAGTCCTGCGTAGTTGTGCCCCCGAGTTGTCTCCTATTCTCACGCGCCTGTATCGCCTTAAAAAAATTTAAATTTCAGTTCTATGTATGGGGACCCCCAAAATTTATTATTATTATTTTCTATTTTTGTATGAAA
The DNA here is from genome assembly GCA_905147135.1 of Blastobasis lacticolella. NCBI lineage: Eukaryota > Metazoa > Arthropoda > Insecta > Lepidoptera > Blastobasidae > Blastobasis > Blastobasis lacticolella. Next base: position 7,571,005 of record LR990039.1, on the reverse strand, counting down.
ATCTTAATGCAGTTCACACATAAGAGTTCGGTTTTTGCCATTTGGCTCCGGAACCCTAAAAACTATACCCCGACTACGTCATTTGATAACAAACACGTGATTATTATTTATCACATTTTGATTTTTTTCACATTTAAATAAATATCACATACATACTTACATAATACACATTAAACTACTTGTTTGTGCAGTCGTGTAAAAGTTTAAAACAATCGGATTTATGTTTCGTCTCATTAAAATTATACTAAGTATAAATTTTTATCGACATCGATAGTTAAGAAGTAAAGTCACGTCACTCAAAAAGTCGGAAATTTTTTCAAAATTTTTTGTTGACTTAAATTCAGCCACGATTAATCTCTATTGCTTAGAACATAGAGTCTTAAGTTGTATTTCTTAAAACACTAGTCTCGTGGGGAGTGCATGGAGTCTCGTGGGGAGTGCATGTAGTCTCGTGGGGAGTGCATGTAGTCTCGTGTCGCACAAACATGAGTAACATGACTCGATTATTCATATTGCTCACTATCTAATCGATACATCATTACGATTATTAGAAATTACATTTAAATAGAAATATACGTAAATAAAATAAAAAAATACTCACAAATGAAAGGTCATTCCATCTTTTTTAATGTTTGATGTGTTGGACTTGTTTTTGCACGAGTTAACAGCACAAAACGGCATTTTAGCGGAGCACTCGCAGACGTCCTTACGATGATTTACCGATGCGCGACTGTTAGTAATCGATTACGCAAATGGTTTTTATGAAAGTATTAGATTTTTTGGAGTTCATCAATCTTATACCTCGGCAGAGGGGAAAGCGCCTGTAAGTCTTATCCTTAACTATATGATCTAAGGGTTGAGTAGAAGGGACCTAGTAGCTTCCGACCTTCATGATGTCAAAATATGAAAGGAAGACTTCGATATCTACTTGAAGTATCTATATATGTGTCATTGTATTCAGGATTAAGAATTGCAGCAGGAATTAACCGTTAAATTTGGTATTTCTCGGTCTGCAGGGAATCTTCGGCAGAGTCCACTGGCAAGTCTGTGTAGTGGTTTATAGGATCCAAATTAAACACACACAACTGACATTACCTACCCATAGTTACGGCCATAGTCAAAACCAAACCATCGTAAGCTTCGCGATTACGGGGTTTGATCCTGAACACCTAATTGTGCAGCATTGTGCTCGAGGTCCTTTCAGCAAAAATTTGGGGTAAACCTCCATGCCCATGAAATACATAGATGACGTCGCACTGAGTGATGACTGACGTGAGCGAGCAGGCTTTGACAGATAGACAGAAGTGGAAAGAAATGACAGAAAATGATAATTTGAAGCTGAATAACATAGAGAAAATATTTACTAACGTAATAGAGGAGACACCGCAAGTATTTTCTTTGAACCACGCTTTGCGGTCCATGGACAACAGTGGCCGCAGTCAGTTCTTAGACATTGCGCGACGCGGACCAATCTGACAGTAGCCTGGATATTTTAAAAAATGCCATCTTGTGTATTAAAAAACTGTAGGAACCATTCGAGGGCAAAAAATAAAGGAAATGGCGTAACATTTCATCGGTCAGTATAAATACCTATTACTAAAATCAGCTGAAACACTATTTAATAAGTAAGGATCAATTCATGCTGCCATTTTTGTGCAGGTCATAGATTAAGAAAGTAAACCTACAGAAGGGGCAGCGCTCTAGATTTACCTACTGGAATTAAATATTTGCTTAAGTTACTTTTACAGTATCCGTAATACTATGACTGTTATTCGCCCACGATTTTACTCGCTTTTAGGAACCATTTTAGAGTCCTCTTTCACTTAACTACCCTTTTTTATGTAATTCGGCAAACAAACAGACATGTGGGGCACCTGATGGAAAATGGTCACCGAACACCAGGGGCGGGGCATCAATGCGTTCCCCGGCACTAAGGAAACCTCTAATATACCTCTAGAATGAACCTATTACATAGTCCAAAGGAAATACTTCGTGATTTTTTTTAAGTTAAAGATCCCTATCAACTTCTACAAGACCATCAATATCAGCTTCTACTGGTCCGACAAGTACTATCATAATCCTAAGTGTGTTGTAAGTGTATAGTCATATAGTTTAACATATAGTGTAAAAGTGTTTTAAATTAAAGTTTTCGCAGATCTGTACATTAATTAATATATATACAGATCTGAGAAATCATCATCCTTACATAGTTATCTACTACATATTATAAAACAAAGTATCATATGTTATCGTATACGCCTTTTCGGAGTTTGAATAATACGAGGAAACATATTACCAAATGAGCATACAATGCAAATGTTTCTTGCAATGTGTTTTTATAGAATTAGTTAATATTAGACATTATCGGTAGCTTTCACTGGCGCGCAGTTCGTTTCTCCGTAAACAATCAACTTTTCCGAGTAAACTTACTATTCTCAATTTATTGATTGAGTAGGTAGAATACAATTATAAGGTCGTATCTGTAATGTCGCATTCTATGACTTAGCAGCCTCCCCCCGCACCTCCCGCAATTGACAGGTTGGTACAATCTTTTTGTTTGTGATGGCTGCTCTATTACGTTAGTAAATATTTTCTCTATGCCTCTACCACAGTCTCTACATAGTAAACGAAGCTGTCAGTAGATTTTGTCATATGGGTAGAGTCTTACAATGAATAAGCTGACCACTGGAGGGCAGGCAACTACATTACTACGCGATGGCGCAGAGTAATGTCTCATCATCGTTGTGGCCATACTATCGAAGGCACAGTTACAGCTTATCTGTGATGTTACGGACGGCTATCGCGAATGTGGGTGTTTCGGACGCAGTCTTTGCGTGAAACTCCACACATCCACCGTAGCATTTTTTATTTCCGTGAGGCGCAGCTTCTGTGTGTGCCGCTCTACTCGCTGCCGTATAGAATAGCAAGCTTAATTATGATCATCATCATCATATCAGCCAAAAGACGTCCACTGCTAGGCCTATGCCCTCTCTCTCCCAGTGATCTCCACAAAGGCCGGTCCTGTGTCCGTCGGCCATCTGTTCTGTGAGCTATGTGCCCTGCCACTTCAGTGTGGCAATCCTTAGGGCTATATTAGAATAGAATAGAATAGAATAGAATAGAAATTCGTTTATTTTATACTTCATGCACACACAGACAACTTAAACTTAGAAACTACTTAAATAAAAACATTCACATAGAGGTAGACTGATTAAATAATTTACTATGTAGGTATTATGAAGTAGTACAGCATAATGAAGCCGCATGTGTGTGCTGCAGCACAAAAAGGTTATGGCTCAGCACAGTGTTGCCTGGGATAGCAACACACTGGTATTCTGCTATAACCCGAGTAGGTACACGATAAACTAAAATTTATGAAATAGTGATATGATTTGATAGTGATTTTGTATTGATGAGATGTTCCTGAAAAAGCGTGTGTAACTGCAAAAAAATAAAAAATAAAAAGTAAATTAAATTAATTATTGTCTTAAATAAATTAAATAAAGAGTTTTAATATTCCAAATAAAAAAATGATATTTAAAGCACATCTTATCCTTTACGAGAAAAAGTTAAGAGGTTATGTATGTAGGTAATGTATATTATGTACTAAGCATGGACTTCTCCAACAGATGACAAATGAAAATACAAGAAAACAAGCATGTTCCACTACCGCAAGAAGTGCTCAGGAATACCCTCCTTCTGTATTCCCAAAAGATGACGTTTGTAGTGTATTTTAAAGGTATACTTTGTACCTAACATTCTTATAGGAGGTGGGATGTTGTTCCAACACTTCGTTGCTTGGTAGCGGAAACTGCCCCTAAAAGCTGCTGTTCCATGTCTGTGAACCACCAGAGGAATCCGAGCCGATCTGGTACCGTACCTATCCTGTAGAGCTGAGAAATTAAGCTTGTCGTAGAGGTATTGAGGCTGACGAAACTTCACTACACCAAATAAAGCACTAGCAAGATGAAGCTTCTGTCTAGATACCATATTTAGAATAGATTTGCTATTTAGATAAGGAGTAATATGGCTACGAGGTGGTATGTCGAAACAGAATCGGCAGCAAGCGTTTTGAACACGCTGCAATAATCTTTGCGTTTTAGACAGTAACCTCGGGCCATAGACAATGTCTCCATAATTCAAGCGAGATAGTATTAAAGACTCGCACAGCATGACACGCACTTCCTCACTCAGCAAGCCACGGACCCTATACAATACTTTCAAACGAAAGAAACAATTTCTCACTAAGTCAAGAACATGACCGTCGAACCGAAGGAGATTGTCCATGTTGACACCCAGGTTCCTGACGCTTTGCACTAATTCTATGCTAGCACCGTTGACACTCACAATTGGATTTTGCGCTACTATTTTATTAACTTGCTTAGTGGTACCTAAAATCATAAATTTTGACTTTGCAGGATTCAACAACAGAGCATTCCTATCCGACCATGCTGCTATACTTTGCATATCTTCGTTCATTTTATCGATAGCTGAATTAATATTTGATGGTGACTCAGAGATGTACAACTGAATATCATCTGCGTAGCAGTGATACATACAATGTCGAATAACAGCAGTGAGGTCTGCGCTATATAGGACAAATAGTAGTGGTCCTAAAATAGAACCCTGAGGTACCCCACGTTGCACACTACGCATATTTGACAGCCTGCTATTACCATCCCTCCGTAGTAATTTGACTGCTTGGTAACGATTACTCAGATAACTATCAAACCAAGCTAAGGCGTTACTATCAAGTCCGTAGTGTGATAATTTAGATAGCAAAAGAGATATGTTTAAACTGTCGAATGCCCGCGAAAAATCAAGCAGTGCCAAAATAGTGCCCTTGCCAACATCTTGCTGTGCCAATATATTATCAGTTACATCCAGAAGAGCTGATACCGTCCCACGACCCTTGCGAAAGCCAGACTGGAGTTTGGGTAGCATACCATTTACCTCAATGTACTTATAAAATTGACCGTGTATTGCTTTCTCTAAAATCTTTGATAGGAAGGGTAATATACTTATAGGTCTTAAATCTTTAAGGCTCATGGGATGGTCAATTTTGGGCAACGGAGTCACTATCGCGACTTTCCAGGTTTCGGGGACAATTCCAGTAGAAATTGAGTGATTGATTATGTGTGTTATCACAGCTAAAGTACGTGGGATAGTGAGTAGTAGCATGTCTCTACTAATGCCATCCGCTCCGATCGCGTTACTTTTAATTGAGGATATCAACCGAAACACCTCACTTTCAGTGACCGGGGCAAAGCTCATTGAAGCATCACTGTATTTTTTGGCTCGAAAAATTTTTATTTCCGACTCAGGAACACTGCTCGGGCCTGGTAGATTCAAAAAATGATCGTTAATCGCATCAGCATCACTAAATGTCCCAGGAAGATAATCCTGCTTGCTGGGATTGACTAGTACCTTATCTTTGACATGTTTCCACAGCGCTCTATCGTCCTTAAATTTAGAATTGATGTAATGGTTAAAATATGCACGCTTTTCATTGTAAATACCATCGATCACTAGTCTCTTCAGCTCTTTATACCGTTCCTTGTCCACTTCCAATTTTGTCGTTCTATATTTCTAGTGTGCCTTGTTGCGTAGATCTATCATAAGCAAAATCGTGTCGGTAATCCATGGCAATGAAGAGTTATTCTTTATTGTGGTGGTTTTAAATGGTGCATAACAATCAAAAAGAAAGAGAATTAACTCATTGAATTTGTCGACCATGGAATCCACAGTTTCCGCCTCTAATACAGATTCCCAATCAATTTCATTATTCAGATCGTGATTAAAACTTACCATATCGATGTCTTTAATTGGTCTGTAAGAAATTACTTTTGGGGGACACTTTTCCTTTTTAAATGTCAATGAAATGTTGACCATAGCATGACCCAGAGAGCCAGTGATTTTGTTCACGTTAACCTCCCTTACACACATACGTGAGTCAGTGCACACGAGATCGATCAACGTCTCGGTCTCATTCGTGAAGTGCGTAGGTTGTGCGACCAACTGTTCAAGATGCATATAGTTCAGAAAATTTTAGATTTTGACATACTTTCCATTGGATTCATCGAGCATGTTAATGTTGAAATCGCCCATCAACACCATATGGTCATATTTGGAAAAAATTGTGGCAGACTCGGTTAACGCGTCAAGAAACTGATCTACCCACTGTGGTCGATAGGCCGTTCCTATAACTAGAGTACGTCCATTCAACTTAGTTGAGATCCATAACTGTTCTATGGGCGCATCAGGATGTTTAAGAACACGCGCCGATACGTCGCGTTTTATATAGAAAGCTACCCCGCCACCTCGGCCGCCGCGCATGTGCACCGGACGCGGCGCACTCCGCAGTCGGTAGCCGGGCGGCGCGAGCGCGCGCGCCTCCTGCCCTGCCCGCAACCAAGTTTCATTTATAGCAACAATATCTGCGTCAAAGCGTTTCATAGCTATGAGGAAGTCATCCTGCTTAGTGTTCACAGAACCTGCGTTGTAAAGACCTAATCTAAATAATTTTACTTTAGGAGCCATAAGCATAGTCAAAGCAAAAAGCAGCAAAAGCAAATGCAAATAAATTGCATAAGCAGCAAAAATACATACATACTATAAGCAATATATATAAATTAAATACCATACAATAAAATATTGATATGCTTGAATAATACACAAATAAATATAGCGCAAAAAGTGAAGCGTGTAGTGTAAGCGGAACCCAAGCCAAAGCAGTGCTGCAGCACAACCATACAGAATCAACAATGAGAAGCAAAGCAAAAAACATTACATATATACCGTAAGCAACTACATTATCGACAATAAAAATAAAGCATAAACAATAAGCAAATATAGCACAAGATAACGGAACATTTTGTACATACCAAGAGCAGCAATAAAATAACAAGAGATTAATCAATATACCATGACAATTATGAACCAACCACGTTAACGCCAAAAACCCTCTCAAGGTCAGTTTCAGTGCGTATCCAGTGCCTTGGAGAGTCTTTAGATTTACGAGAATATATATTCCCACCGCGCGTCCAAACGTAACCCCAGCCTAGGCAACTACCTGCCTCTCTTGCCTTTTTAAATAGTTCCCTGTTGATACGGGTCAGCCTCTCATTAATATAGAACCGTTGTGGTGGTCCAGGTACACCTGTACCCTCGGTGTTAGCTTCACGGCGAACCCGGGCGGCCTGCAGTAATTTGTCCCGCACCACGCGACGCGCCAATCGCACTACAATAACGCGCGGCCACGCACTCTTCTCCGAAATGCTGTTATCAGGCACACGGCCCACCCGGTTAGCACTAACCACGTCACTCTCGGCAAGGGAAATCCCCAATTTATTTGCAAGAGTCATAACGATATGCGTTGGATTCTCCCCCTTCTCCTCAAACACGCCGGATATATCGACATCATTCTGCAACTGCTGTTGATCCCGGTTATTAAGTTCCAATTTTAAGTTGGCAATTTCCGACTTGAGGGATGAATCGGACTCCTTGCGTGAACACAGGACTGCAACACTGTTCAACCGAATCCATGCGTGAACACAGGAGGTCAATACGTTTGTCACACTCATCAACCCTTGAAGATAGACCAGCTATCGTCGCATTAAGCTCCAGCATCTGCAATCTAGTGGCCCTCATCTCCTCTCGAAATTGTCGAAATTCGGAAATCAAGGCAGCCACCCCAACGTCGTCAAGCGATGCGCCACGGGAAGGCGAACTGATTGGGGACAGGTCACTCCTATCAGCCAACACTAGTATTAGTGACCTTGGTTCGCTTACGGATCTCCTCATTTCTGATTCTATCGCGCAACGAGACTCCGAGCATAGGCCCATAGTGAGCGAACACGTTTCAGTTCTGTAGGTCATCGCTGGCAACACACATTGGTCAAAGACCTTTATCTTGAGACACTGCGGTAATTGGGACGAAAATATATGGCGTAGCTTCCCAAACGTTGCTCAATCGAGTCGGATTCGTCAATGAGGAGTTTTCCAGTAGGTATTGATAGTTTGTTTCAAAAAGCATCAATAGATGGCGCTCCTATAATTTTGGTAATCTTCTTTAAATCTGTATGATGATGGCAGTGATTTCATGCAGCCAAGTAATACTAAACTTGAAAATAAAGTGTTTATTAATATAATCATAACTGTTAAGGTTGAACGAAGTGTAAAAAGAAATATTTATAGAAGTTAGCACTATGTTCCATTATTATTACAACCTCTAAAATGGTTGAAAACTATTGACAAATATAATATTATCCAATACAACGTACCCAGTGTTTATATCCTGTTTGCTAAGAACCTATTTCAAGCGATTATCAATTACCAAAATTGTCGGGGCGCCATCTAGTGAGTAGTTAGGAATGCCTTAAATACCTATTGGAAAACTCCTCATTGACCTCTTTCTCGAAATTGGACCTACCTAGCTGGACTATTTGTCCTAGGTATGTATAGAGCATCGGTGGCCGAACGGTTAGAGTATACGACTCGTAAGCCAGAGGTCCCGGGTTCGAATCCCGCTCCGGCCATGTACCAATGACTGTTTTCTGAGTTATGTACATTAGTTGAATACTAACCGATGCTCCTACGGTGAGGGAAAACATCGTGATGAAACCTGCACATTCAGGCGACTGGATGTGTAACCATGATCCAATCTGGTCAGTTTCCCTTGTTAGCAGGGTCATGGAGGTCAGACGGCAGTCGCTTCACTGTAATTACCTGACCTGCCAAATCGGACCCCGGGCCCTCGTGCGCAAGAGCACAACCGGGACATTAACGCCAAGATGATGATGATGATGTATAGTCGTCAACAACTTCAAGTTTAGTGCCTCCAACTGTCACTGGAGTAGACACAACATGGACATTCACATAAGTTTCGTCTTGTCCATGTTCATTTTAAGACCTACTTGATGAGATGCACTACAGGGGTCATTGAGCATGTTGCCCAAGTCTTCCGGGGTTTCAGCCATGACTACGATATCGTCAGCAAATCTGAGGTGAGTGAGGTACTCGCCGTTAATATTGATGCCAAGTCCGTCCCAGTCCAGAAGCCTAAAGATATAGTCCACAAACGCCAAGCATAATGGCCGGTTATACTCTTCGGTCTTCTGTATAACCTGCCGCAGCCATAGAGAAAAAAAATTATCTACAGAAGCAGAGACATATATATCGAGTTAAAATACGAGACAAAATGTCACACATCTCTGTAACACACACACTAATGCAAATGCAGGGACGGAACAAGGCAGCTCATCTGTAGATAAGTTGTATTTTGCTACGAATTTCTACTCTTAACGAACACAAACAAAACTGACATGTATTTCGCTACGTAATAAATCATGTCTATGTCTATGTTTATTTAATATTGTCATTATAATAAAAGATAAGGTGTCTAGTGTATCAAACCCACGCCCTGTAGCCGTATTCACAATGATTCGAAACCGTTTCCGAACGATTCGACACGAAATTCGTGACTGGCGAATCCGTGTCGATCGATTCGAAAACTGTTATTCAGAATTCCAATAGATTCCACGGAAACTCTACTCTCTATAACGTATGAAAATTTCATCAAAAGTAACTGAAACCACATTTTCCTAAGAACTTTTGCAGGGTCCTTTGTCGATTCCGTATCCGAATCCGATTTCCGAGCCATTCTGAATACGGCTACTGACCGTGAATCGGCAGTGCTTGCTTTTGCAAGAAGGATGGTTATATTTTGAATGTTTATTTGTTGCCTCATAACTTCTTAATTAAGTAGTTACTGACTTACTTATCGTTAGTAGTATCTTCATTATCCACAGGTTGGCCTATGTGACTTCACAATAAATTGAATATGATGCCCTCTGGAGGACATAGTCATAAAAAAATATGAATAGGATAGGTACATTAATATATTAAACAGGCAGAATATTCCTTATTTTCAGTAAAAATTCATATATCGATGGTGCACCAGGACAGAAGGGACTTGCATCTACTTATTATCTTATTCTTCAAAAAGTTTACAACGCAGCACTTCCAATTTGCAACCCAGACATTACCTGGAGGCTGGAAGTCATAAAGCCTGCTTGCGAGACGATTCGTAATGATTCTCAAAAACAGCTTATACACATGGGTCTGAAGTTTTTCATGAGAGCCTTATCACCTTTCTTGAAGAACAATATCACTATGCTTCTGTTCCATGCTTCCGGCGTTTTTCCTTCGAGGAAAAACACACGTTTTACTTGTTATACTAATCGCCTCTAGTCGAGCAGCTAGGCAGGCTGCTCGTGATAGCTTCGGATGCTGGCTGACAATACGTCCGATATCACGCTGAATAGAAATGGGCTGAACACAATGCCCTGGTGTACCCCACGGTAATACGAAACGGAGTGTCACCAAAAGCACTCCTACCATGGAATCGGAATCGCGGTACATGTCGCGGATAATGTCAACATAGGCCTCAGGTACGGAATTGTACCGCAACGCCCACCTTGAATTTCCATCGCCATGAATTTAGATTTTCGCATAATGAAATTCTTGGCATTTTTGGAGAGCAAAGTGGTTGTCTATACTGACTCTGCCAGCCCCTCCTGTGTATTACACAAAGGCCTGATCTTTCGCTTTATGTGGCTCAAGGGGGATTTGCCCCTGGAAGAATTATATCATTATGACATATATTTTCGCAGAGTTGATGTACCTACAATCCGGCGAGTTAGGTGCGCTGAAATTTTGGGTTACCAAAGGCACGTACATTTTATGTTCTGGATAGGAATATGTAAATAACCCACTAATACATGGATTTACTGTATGTAGGTAAATATTTATTAATGTTCTCAAATTCGATTTATATTTAGCACTTAGTTTATAGTAAGCTACCTAAGGTAAATACATTATAATCTCGGGTAGGACACAAATCCTTATTATGTCTTAATTACTAACTAAGTACCTATACCTACTCATTCACATACATTTTACACTCATTTAAATAAAACTAACGTATTATTTAGTATATTAAAAACCATTAAATTTCACTTGAATTGGCGTTTCAGGCCCAGTCCAAGAAAGATCCTGAAACGTCGACGGATAGTCGATTATCGTCATTTGCATTGTGATTATTCAGGAACCTTTAATCGACAGGATTTGTTGCAAATTAGGTGAGCAAATACAAACATAATACAGCGTGAGTGATGTAACTAATACCTACCACAGTCTTAAATGCCGGCTTAATCCTACATAGAGCTTACAGTACTTAAATGCAAACGAGTTATTAGGTTTGTTTCCTTCAGATTCTAAAGTATAACAGCTAAGTTAACCTAATACAAATTATACAGTATTGTCGATTTGTCATCGTCTCGGGTGCGATTCTCTAAGAAACATCCTCGATCGCTGAAATGTAGGATGTTCTGTCGGATGATGACAATTTTTCCATATAACTTTTTTATACCACAAAGGTGGCAAACAAGCTTACGGTCTGCCTAATGGGAAGTAGCCACCGCCGCCTAATATAATGTTAATTTTCACGTTGCTTGGCAACCAGGCCACGATCTGGCACGTTTCATCTGTTATGATTGTTACACCATCACACTCCATCAGCCCTCCAGCGTGAGTGCTACGTACAGGTAGACCGGGGGCACAGTTACTTGGGTATTCTATTCTGCATGCATGGTTACCGGAGGCACGTGGAGTGTCGCAATGGTGATTGGCTCGCTCGGCGGTGGAGGTCCAGTGCGTGTGGGTGATCGGGCCTGGTCGCGGGCACGCCGCCGCTGCCGTCAGTTCTCCAGTCTAAGCGTGGTGCACGGCGTCGGAGGTAACGCCCGCAGTGGCCGCATCTCAGCCCCCGAGCTGTCCGTTATCACCAACGTCTCCTGGACGCAACACGAAGTCTTCATCGAGTCGGTCGACGTTTTGTGGCTCTGTTGGATAGAGCTTTGAGTGAAAGTCAAGTTAATTCTGTTGTTGTACTTAAGTAGTTGAGGACGTAGTGCCTATTTCACGTAAAAGAGAGCCACCTACTTCCTAGCTTTCTATGATAGGATATTTAATGATTTGGATCCACTCACCCTTTTGAAACAGTGCGCGATCGAATGGCATATGCCGGAGATGGTGAGCCCTCGCCGCTGCCTCATCAGCACGTACAGTATCGGGTCAAGGACGTAGTTCATCAATATCAGCATGTCGGACAAGGCGCTCAGCCCTGGCCACAATTTTTGTGGCAGGGCCAGGTGCAGCGCTGACGTTATCTGTAAATCGACATCGAGATAACCATTAAATAGAACACAAGAGCCCCGAGTTTACTGGTACCGGTGGTAGGACTCTGTCAAGATTGAGGATCCAGTAACCAACTTCCTAATTTTAGTACAGTTTTTGCATTCGCATCGAGTTTCATATAGTCTTATCTCACTGCGGGTAACAAGACCATGCTTTAGAGCGTTTTTTACATTATCAGTACAAGAAGGTGTACGATAGGTGTAAGGTAGGTGTAGGGTAGGTGTAGAGTGGGTGTCGGGTAGGTGTAGAGTGGGTTTCGGGTAGGTGCGGGATAGGTATGCGGCAGGAGTAGGGTGGGGTCCATTAGTGATACATAATCGGTAGTGTCCTATCGAAGCTTCGGTTTCGGCCACCCTCGGTAAATTTTATTTGTATTTGTGCGGTACCTACCTACGCGGAATTAAAGGGGTACACTGCTTCTTCCAGACTGGGTGAAACGAGTTATACTTATAGGTTTTGTGAAGCTGACGACGGCTTCACAACGAGGCCATTATTTTCTGTAATATGTTGATTTACCATTTTGAACAGATATTGAGATACAGAGAAAAATTTGCAGACTGAGTGAAGCGAGTGGAAATAGAGGAGCCTACTTAAGACGAGAGGACCAATAAAAGGAATACACTTGGGGGTCAAATTAGCTAGAGGGATAATTACAGGGCTATTAACGGATCGCTAAACGTATTCCGGGTGATGATGACAACAATTTATAAATATATTATATCTTTTTATGTTTTTTTTTTGTTTTGATGCCTTAATTATTTATACTTACCTAAAAGTTATTAATTTAAACATGTATCAACTTGCATTCTATGGAAGCGCGGGGCTTCCTGCTACAGGTATTTTATACTTAAAAGGAAGATCCCAACCACTGTTGTATCTAATTAAACACGTTTATGAAATAAATAAAGTTTAAAGATTTATAATATAATGTGAAACAAGTCAAAAATACGGACACCGTCACGGGGTGCTACTCGGCTCCCGAGATCCACCAAGCCCAAGTGAATTGTTACATTATTTAGGAATAAGTTTTCACAGACACCCCCGGATTGCGACATGACATGCACAAAAAACATTTAGATAGAAAGATAGAGTGGGCTATGTGAGAATATGGCACCAAATATCAATCAACAAAGACGTTAACGAAGTCTTGAAGACCCATCGAAGAAAAGTAGATCTCCAAATATTTGTCTTACGTAATAAGAGAGGTAAACAGTACGACGATGGCAATATCCACATGTCTTATAATGGGCACTAAAGGCAGTTTACTTAATTGTCACAAAAGTTGGGGAACAATATACTAGGGGCGGCCTGCCCACTGCCAATAATAACACTCACTCCAATTGATCAATTAAATGAAACTACGATAGTTTCATCACCTACGAGTCGGTGCCTACATTGGTTGGATAGACTAGCTATACCTTAGACGTATATCTATCACCTTACCAAAATCTAATACGTAACCTTCCGTCTTCGACGTTATTTATCTTGTGTTAGGAAACCATGTACTCTCGATAGTCGTGGATGGATTCGCATTAATTTTCATATAATCACAGCGAACAATGTAAACTTTAAAGAAACCTTAATCGATGACTGTCTGAAATATTTCGGTCGCATGCCTCGTCTCAGCGCCATTACGCATACAAATGACATGCAACCAAATGGACAATTGATATACAATGCTACATGGTAGGTAGAGACGTACAATAAAAAAAAATTGGATATAAGCCATGCATCATTCTGTCTGTATCCTTTCTATCATCCAGGATCCGATGCAACTGTATAGGCTTAAATATGTAAATAGCTTTTTAAACAGTAAATATGATCATTAGCGTACCAAATAATCTTATGGCTATCTTTTACGTTAGTAGCAAGTGCGGTAAGTCATTTACATTAATAAGAAACAAAAACGAGCCCAAAACAGCACCCATAGAAACAGGAGACCCCACTCCATTCACATCAAGCTTCTGAATCCTGTCGCTTAAGTAGTAATTCAGCAAGTTGTCCCTAACCAAGCCTTTTATTTAATAAATAGGAATCTCAAGACAAAAGTACCTAGGAGTATATCAATTGATGCATTCAAACGCCTTGAGCAAATCACAGAATATAACTTAGGCGTCACGTGAATCCTCGAAGGATCCGAAAACATATTAACCTGTGTCGGTTCACGGTTGTCGATCGTCTCTGTTGCGTATACATAAGTTGTTCCCGTAAAATTTAGATTTTAGTTGGATTAAAATGAGATCTGGTAGGTATTTATAGGGTTCCGTTGTAATCCAAGAAACCCATATTATTTCGCTATGTCCTTCCGTCTGTTGGTCCGTGGCTTATCTCAAAAACTATTAGTACTGGAAAACTGAAATTTGGTATGGTTGAAGTTGTAAAATAAAATCTTGTAAAAGTACCTATTCTTATTTGGGATGACATTTTATTCGCGTATAGTCCATTGTGTGAGGTGTCGTTGGATAGGTCTTTTGAAATCATTTAGGGTGTGTAAATAGTTTTTATTAAGATTTTCATTTCCGATATATTTAGCTTTAAAGTGGATTATTTTTTGTTAGAAACACTTGTGCCCACTTGTTTAAACTTAAACAATAAAACAAATTAAACTAACTGTAACCTAATTTTAATATATCATGACAAAATAAGATAAAATGTAGGTGCATCAATTATTAAAAAAGGAAAATGTCGTCGTTTATGTGTAGTTCAATCCTACTAATATTAAAGTAATCATAATAGTTTCAGTAGGTAAGTAAATAATTATGTTTCCACCATAAAGGCCGTTGACATTTCGGTGAGTAGCCCATTGAATATGCGAATTGAAGATGCCAAACAAAATATACTCAAGGTCGTTAAGCCCGAGGAACTTCTGTATAAGTCGGGCATTAGTTGAATACAAATGCTACCCTTTATGTCGATAGTGATCTATTGTCGTCGTGGGCCGAGTGCTAATTAGGACCGATGACACCCTTAGCACGCTGGGCTCACACGCGCGCCGCATGACTCGTCGGAGACGATAGCCACCGATTACAATATGCATGCATTCAAATTGTTGTGAGCCTCAAACACGATTGTCTGTTTCGTCGTTATGTTAATTGTTCAGACAATAAATATTACGAAAGGGAACCTGCTGGCAGACATTACAGATCTCGCTGACCAGTCTGGTTTCTACTTCAACTGGATGGTAATTCTAGTTATGGTAATGGTGATGCTCAAAGAGATCGAGATGTGACTATTTTCGAAAGGCTGGTCTATTAAGTCACATATATATTGTAGGTAAAGAATTAGTCTGACGGAAGTCTGCCAGTTGCGTCAGCGTGAGGCGTCGCTCGGCGAGGTCTTTATTTTTTTTTTATTAAACTATAGAGACGCAGCTACGAGTAATTTCCCGTAAATACGTATTGCTCAGAAATGTAGAAATATATTTGTGAGCAATACATATTTAAAGCGGACCCTGGCAGTAGCCGGGATCGACCACTCGGATGATGATGATGAGAATTGAGGAATACTATTATGGGGGTTATATTGATGCAAAAAACATAGTCTGAACTTTTTGCATGATAAACCGTTAAACGACCGACCCAGTAGTGTTCCGCGAGTCTATTAAAAAATTAGAAAATATTTGAATATTTTTATGGTTAGGTACAGTCGCAGTTATAATTCAATTGTAGAGTTCCGACCGGGATAACCGACCAGAAAATTATACGACAACATTAAAACGCTCACTATCTGAGGCAGCCAGCAGACCATGAAGAGGAACGAGAGCCCCGCCATCAGTCTGCTGAAGGCCACTTCCTCGGCGGTGGCCGCGTTGTGCTGCGTCGCCAGCTTTGCGCCGGAGTTCAAGCTGCGCTGGCGCTGCCGGCAGCTGCTCTTGGAGACGCGCCGCACGACCGGCTGCCCGCTGGCGCGGGGCGCGGAGATCGCGTACAGAGCACGGATCACGGCCAGGTTGCAGTACACCAGGATCATGCAGAGGACCGTGCCTGCGGGGTGACCGATTATTAAAAGGGGCATGGATCAACTTAGTACCGGGCAAAGTGGAGAAGAAAGATTCGGAAAACGGACCCGGGCGTTAGAATCGCTGTGGATGTCCCCGGTTGCGCTAAGTACAGATTCCAGGTATCTGACCTGATCCTAGTGCTTGCCTCATCTGTGCTGTTGCAGGCCATGTACATACTCTGTCTTCGCGACATTTAGTTTCACCGTTCTCAACTGGCTCCTTCCATTTAATCACTCGTTGGACTAGTCACCTCTTGTCAGTCACAAAGCCCTTGCTCTTATAATCAATGTACTTTGGCACCGCAAATTAGATTGTATGAAATTAGATGTAAATGAGCTATAGTTAGATAAGATGTACCTATCTCATTCATTCATGTTGCTGAATGTGTAACCGTCAGATTCCCCTTGATCAGTCACGGAGGTCAGTTGGCAGTCACTCCACTGTTTATTAGCTGATCAGCAAATTCGTGGATCATGGTCATGGAGGACCGCGGGCCCTCGCGCGCGGGAGCACAACCCGGACATTGAGCCCGATATGATAATAAATGGATAAGATAACGTTCAAAATTTTGCAACGTGAGCTAGTCGTGAGTTGGTAGGCTACTCACCAACTACCACGTAAGCGACAGCGTAAGCGAAGTCGAGTTGGGTGACGGCGTTTCTGTATCTGGTGCACTTCTGCTTCTCTTCGTCATAGTAGCGACCGATCCCGAAGATGGGGGCGCAAACAAACACCGCCGCTGACACCCAGGATATCAGCAGCGTGGTCCGTATCACGAAATACGTTATTTGCTGCGGCAAAAATTATACATATTTTTTGTCTCATACGGTAGACAAACAGACAAGCGGGCCACGTTATGGAAAATGGTCACCGCTGCGTATAGAAATTAGCAACACTGGGGTATCACCAATGCTCTGCGCATCTCTAAAACTCCGGGGGAGACGTTGCTCTGACACAGTAAAAAGGTAAATGCCCCCCACTATCGAAGCCACCTTCCCTAAATCTTTACCTCATGGAGTTGCCTACACCTACTTATCAATTGTTTTGCTGCGTATTCGGAAATTTTGGGTTTTTAAACCTAGAGGACAACAACGAATGTATTAGCGAGCGGAGCGAACTATAAATGTTTGTCATTTTGGGTCTTAAAAGCTGGGATGATCAATTAATGAGCCACCGGAGCGAACTCAACGGTTTTGACCTTTCAGGTCTTAAATGCTGGGGTGATAAATGAAAGATTGAGCGAGTGGCGAGATAGCACTTTTCAGTCAACCAAATTCCAACGAAACGTCCAAAGTGCTCAGGCGCGGATTCAGCTTTTGGTTGAGGGAGGGGGGGGGGGGGGGGGGGTCAAAAGTCAAAATTATAGACTATTTCAATCATGAGCAAGCAAAAATTTGTAGACAGTTTTGACGTTTCAGGTCATAAACGTTGGGGTGATAAATGAAAGAATGAGCGAGCGGAGTGAGCTTGAAATTTGTGACATTTTCGATTATAAAAGCATCAGATGACTATTAAATGTTCACAATAGTAATTGAAAGAAATCAATGAATGAGTGGCCGCACGAATGAGCAAGTTTGAAATTTTTTACATTTTCAGTAGTAAAAGTTGGTGTGATCAATAAATGAATGAGCGAGCGGAGCGAGCTCGAATTTTTTTTTAATTTCAGCTTTGGTGCTGTGATGATGTGTGATGCTGATCGTAATAAAAGTAATATAAATTATTGAATGAGCGATCGGAGCGCGCACAAAACTTTTAACATTAAGGTTGAATATATGAGCGAGCATAGCGAGCTCGGAATTTTATGTTTGAAAGATTTGTAAATAGTATGAAAAAACTGTAGCGAATGAATGAGCGAGAGATGCAAGATCGAAATTTTTGACATTTTTTTTCTAAACAACTGGAGTGAAAAAATAATAAAATTTTGAAATTTTTGGCCTTTTTGCTTATTTAATTTAATTGTAATGAAATGTGGTTGTCATTTGAAATGGCTGTCTTCTTTTCAGAATTCGACGTTTTGTTTAATAAATGCGATAGAAAATGAAAAGAACAAAAGTCCACCACTATACAATATATAACTATACATTTGCAAAAAAAAATTTGTGGATTCCTCGGATGTATTTCATTGAAATTATGTTTGGGTGCATTTTTTTATCTGTGCCCAGAATTTCGTATTGGTACATCCTGGGGTGGGCACCAGACCATTCTGGGGTGGGCACGGCCCACCCGCCCCTCCCCCCTTCCTACGCCTATGACAGTAAAGTAGGCGAGTTTCTACGTGATTTGCGAATACATATCTATTATTCGTGTTCAAGTAAAGGAAAATTGCCCAACTGACATATGAGATCTTCAAACTATCCCAAGTTGGTTTATTATTAAACTTGCCCCTGAGTACTCAGACGTGACGTTGATATGTTCCACAAAGCTACAAAGCTCTTCCTTTTATTAAATGTTGTCCATCTGTTGTTGTTAAAGGTCAAGGTTGGTGACGAATTCGGTGACAATACCATTGTGACAGGGATGCAGGGAAGAGAGGAATGTATCAAACAGTAGAACCCGAGATTAATAAAACTGTACGTTTCCGATGAAAAAGTTTACTACTTACCGGTACCCCGGTAGATTTGGAACGTGACTTTCAAATTCGATAGAATAATTTAAATAGATGTACTTGTAGACCTTTATGTTTATTTCCTGGAATATCCCATAATTTATACCACCAAATAATGTGTAACATGACGACCCTCGTCTAGAAGCAAATGGAGCTTGTTAGGCGGGTTGAGTTCGCAGCGTTTTAAAAAAAAAAAAGAAAAATTGCCCTTTGTCTGACCCACGGAGGGCCTAGGTGGGTAGCCTTATATCAATCAGGAGAACTTCGTCCACTTTCTTTTTAGATCATCTTTCCCACTTTGTCAACCATCTCGCTTTGTCCACTTGTACTTATTTCCCAGCTCGTCCACTCCCCGATGTAGTCGCCTTATATGGCATTCGAGCGCCGGGTAAATTAAAAAATATATTAATACGTCTATGGTCTATTGTTCATTTCCCCTTTTATTTTCAAAGAAAATGTATAAATACAGGGGAAGCAAACAATGGAAAGCATTCTTATGAGAATTTATCAACGCCTCAAAGCATTATTTCATATCTCTACGTTCATCCATATCGGTATTAGATGTGGTTGAGAATGCTCATAGTCCTTTTTATAATTCTGAGGTCTTTATAAATTCCTCATTAGTTCTAGACATACGGTTCTGAACACGGTGGAACATTTCTGTATAACCTAGGTACCTACTCGATATTAAATTTGCCATGAATTTACTGCAGCCATATAAAATAAAATAAAAAATCATCTTGGCGTTAATGTCCCGGTTGTACTCTAGCGCACGAGGGTCCGGGGTCCGCCTTGACCATGATCCAGGATTTGGCAGGTCAGGTAATTACTGCAGCCATATATTGCAGTAAAAATATTGCGAAGTGGACGTTAGCGGGGAATGGACGTTCAAATTCAGATTGCCAGGAACTTTTGTAATAACTAGATAAGGTACGTATTATGACGTTTTTGATTACCTGTTATAAAGATCTAAATAAACTCCCAAATTATCGGGGCATTCTTGTTCACTGAAAGAATAATGGGCGAATTTCTATGAAACTTGGGCGTAAGACCAAAGGTGATATACCTTGGGCTGGTGTTTAGGACACGATATAGTTATTATAGTTTCAATAATAATGCTATCAATATCCCCTGGGTTCGTACGTCTTTTTTCAGCGTCCATTAACGTCCAACTTCCAAGCCAGGGCTAGGGCAGCTACCTTTAAGAAGTCGTAAACAAAAAAATATATTATTCGCGTAAACAACCCAATCCAATTACGGGTGCATAGTATAGCAGGGGTCAAAAATTCGTAATTCATATAGCACGGCTACCTGCCTCTCTTTCGTCTTAGTATTAAGAGAAGGAAACATAAGCTCTGTCGCAGCGTGAGCTATGTCGTGAACACTCTTGTGCTAGCCGTGCAGGCTAGCGTTTGGTCGCGTGAGTGGTCGGTAAACAAAAGCACACTTTTTATTTACGTGTTTTAACTTTACTCCTTGTTTCATTTACCTGTATTGCGATTCTCCGGTGACTTTGATACTTATTGTCATGGCATTATTTTATGTATAAAATACATAAAATAAAATCACCAACTAGTCTACCCGGGAACCCGACCAGATTGGATCATGGTTACAAATTCAGTTGCCTGAATTTGCAGGTTTCATCACGATGTTTTCCCTTACCGTAAGAGCATCGGTTAGAATTCAACTAATGTACATAACTCGGAAAAGAGTCATTGGTACATGGCCGCAGCGAGATTTGAACCCGGTACCTCTCGCTTACGAGTCGGATACTCACCGCCCGGCCACCGATTAGCTTCTAATTCTAAGCTTATTATGATGTCGGTCAGGGGGTCTTCATACTGTCTTCTTTGTCATGAAGGTAGGTACCTAATCTTCCATTATTTTGGCTATAAAAGAAAGCTAAAATTACTTTCTTCTTCAAAAATTCATAGGAGATCGTAGTGATTAAAATACAGACACGCGGCTGGGTCTATCTCTAAGTGTAACAGACCGTTAGCGCGTTCTAACAGACATACAGCGCCATCTCTCGAGTAAGTAACGCAACAGTATGTACTCGTAGTTCTCGTTGTCATTAGGCGTGGAATTCCCATTAATTTCCAAATACGTAGGTTTTTATTTTGGCTATTAAAAAAACCCAAAAAAGCTTATATTTGATGGTAATAGCAATTCTGTTGGACTTACGCCCATTTTGACTAATAATTCTTTAGACAAAAAAATTTCTGTCATATGCAAATAAAATTAACAATAAAAGCTTTTGTTCCGCCCAAGTAAGGAAGCTAATTTCTGGGAAATATATCCGTATAAGTGCCGTACAATCTTTAATATTGTTTCTCAAAAATGGTAAACTGAAGTAACTTTGAGTTTCGATATCAATTTATGAATGAAAAGTGTTGTTCGACCAGTTGAGGTGACCCGATTACAGCGAACGACTTCAGCTCGTAGACAGCGAAAATTTATTCCTTTTATGCTACGCAAAACGGCTTCCGTCCTTGATACCGTACTTTTCTATGAATAAGTCGGAAAAATTACCAGATTTTTTTATTGCCTTGGGACGGACGGACGGTCCACCTGATGGGAAGTGGCCATCGTTGTCCAGGACATCTGCAATGGAGAGCGGAAGCGGTGCCAGCCTTTTAGGTACCTGTAGACATGCCTTTTGGAGAATCCTATGTTGTAGTGCAGAGGAAAGACTTTAGGAGGGAGCTCATTCCATATCCTGCTCGTGCGAGGTAATGACCGTATGGTGTGGATGCAATCTATCCCATCATCGGAGGGTGCATGGCGGAAAAGTGACAGTGGCGTCAAGTTAAACAGTTCTTTGGAACCATTCCCCATTGTACAGTCGATAGATAACAATGCCAACAATGCACAGAGAGCCAACGTCTCTAAGGAGGTTTAAGGGATGTAGACCATCTGTGAGAAGGGGATCATCGACAATACGAATAGCCCGGCGTTAGATGGAATCAAGTGGAAGTAGCTAGTATTCTTTCCAAGTGATCCCTAAGTTGGGCTACGTTCGATATGTCGACGCCGAGGACCCCATACTCTTTGAGATGGTAAGACGAACGTTCTGGAATAGTGCCACTACTTGTGTTTACGTAGGTTTTTAATTTCCTAATTAACCTAACTAATCGGCCCTTTCCTTTATTAAAATCAAAATGAACTGAAATTTAAAAAGGTGTAATTTCTTACCTGATGTTTTCAATTTTAGCAATGTTGATTTTCTATAAGTTAAAACTGTTAAGGCTTATGTTATTCTATAATATTTATACCTCATCATCATAATCATCTTGGCGTTAAATTCCGGTCCGCCTTCCTGCTATTCGTAGTCCACTTTGCTCGGTCTTCGGCATCATTAGTAATAAGTCCGTTGGCACGCATGTCACTCTTAACGACGTCCAGCCATGGCTTCTTGGACCGGCCTCTCCTTACCGTGCCTGGCGAGAGCGGCATGGCCAGACATCTGTGCCCCACATAATTTGCCAGTCTGCGCAAGACGTGGCCGTACTATCGAAGGCGATACTCTTGTAGCTTATCTGCGATGTCACGGACATGAAGATTACCGCGGATGTGGGCGTTCCGCACGAGATCTTTGCGGGAAATCCCACACATCCATCGCAGCATCTTTATTTCCGTGACTCGCAACTCCTGCTGGTGTCGCTCTAGTAGAGGCCAAGTCTCGCTGCCGTATAAGAGAACAGGTTTAATAATGGTCTTGTAGACCTGTCCCTTTAGTTTCATCGGCATCTTGGGGTCACAAATGACAGCCGTCACCTCCCGCCATTTGGCCCAAGCCACGGATATTCGGGCTTTGACGTCGCTGTCGATGTCACCAGTTGTACTTAGTATTGACCCCAGGTATCTGGCCTTCTCTTCACCTATGCGGTAGGGGTCTGTACTGTTGCAAGCCATGTATTCGCCACATTTATCTTCAAACCGCCGTTCTCAAGCGAATCCTTCCACTTTTCCACCCGTTGGACAAGACGCCCCTTGTCAGAGTCTGTCAACGTGATATCGTCAGCATACATGAGTAGCCACGGAGGTACCTCATGATAGTCTCGGATGCTGTCTGACAGAACGTCTAATACCACGTTGAACAGAAGTGGGCTGAGCACAGAGCCCTGGTGTAGCCCAACGGTAATGGATCCGAGAATCCACAATACGTTCCAAAAGCGTCATGTTGTGAGACATAACCCTTATACCGCGGTAGTTGGTGAACTCCCGACACTTAACACTTACCTTTAAAGACTGGGGTAATTATACTCAGCTTCCATTGTTTATTATCTTCCCGTTGAAGAGTATGCGATTACAAAGGTCGGTAAGGATGCTCACACCACAGAAGCCCATCGATTTCTACGCCTTGATATGGATTCTATCGGGTCCGACGGCTTTCCCATTCTTCATGCGGCGAAGAGCCCCCTCGACTTCCTGAGGCGTTATCGGTGGCACGAGTCCTTGATTCGGAGGGAGGTCCGGTGGATGCACCTCATTATGCTGCTTACTCAATAGCTCGTAGAAATACGAGCGCCATCTCTCCTTTACCGAGCGGTCGTCACATAACAGTTTACCTTGAGGGCCATTTACACAGTGACTAATGGAAATATCCTGTGCCGCTTTGACCCTCGATCGTGCCAACTTGTAGGTGAGTTTCTGCGTTCGCATAACAGCTTACCTTGAGGGTCATTTACACAGCGACAAATAGAAATATCCTGTGCCGCTTTGACCGTCGATCATGCCAACTTGTAGGTGAGTTTCTGCGTTATAATATTTATATCTACTCATTGTAATTATAAGCTGTTGGTTTTCCAAATAAAATTTAAATATAATAATAAATTGATTTCCATAAAATCCTTTTGCCATCAGTAAACTATCTTATTATATTTCACTCGCTTTTGATTTATTGAGGTGCAACAGCCATAAGGTTCAAAGAGGACAGCAAGACATTGTGTCTGAAATTTGCGATTTTATTACGATGAATGTCAAGTATCAATGTTGATTGCAGTTCAATTCTACCAAAACGCAGTCTAATAAGGCGCTGATTCCGTGTGCCCACTTGATCCACTGACCCCACAATGACCCTATGCCAAATTTCAATTCAATTGAACGCCGTTAAGTGGGTCTAATTAGGCTTACATTATTCCAAAGCATACTAGTGAAGTTACGGCTCCATCATCAGACCAGCTCCACGATATAAGATTACTGCATGCTCATAAAAATACATAGGTACTTATACAAAATTTCATCACAATTGAACACCGGGAAGTGTCTCAAACTATATTCCAAGACGTACAAGTGACGTTAAATAAAGCTTGTAAAAAGGAGCACAAACTTGTAAATATTCTATTGCCCTAGTGCGATATTTTCTACTCGGACCGAAAATAGTATTTTGTATTGCAAATCAATCGTGTAGCAGCGGCCGGGCGGCGGAAGCGACGCGCATGCGTCCGCGATACACAAACATCAGATTCTGCGCGCGATGGCATGCGTGAAATTATTCCATGCAAGGAACATGGCACTTGAGCGCGAAGTTATTTACATATTTCAGTATTTAATTAATTAAATGTGCTTAGGTGTTGAGTGTTGGTAGTGTAACTATGTATGTAATTAACTAAATTACGAGACATAAAATTTACTTTAACATGAAACGTAAAATAATATCTCGAAAAAAAGTGCTTAGTATTTAATTATATGCGAAGTCTTTCGCTGGGCACTCTGACCAATAAGACTGGAAATTTAGCTACCTTCTGGGGATTGAACAGTCTCAGCGGCCGATTGACACCCCGTGACCGTTATTTTATTCATCACAAACCAATTCTAACAACTTTGCAGAATCCGCTAAAAAGTAGGTAAGCTACCCATCAACATTTCAAAACATGTTGCTCTTGTTACCCTATATAAAATGATAATTTTGGCGTTAATATCCCGATTGTGCTTTCGCGCACGCCTTGACCATGATCCAGGATTAGGCATAAAGCTCAGGCGACAGGTAAACAATTGCTAAATTATATTTTTCCATGAAAATCCTATTTCCTCTTTTCTAAACTTACTCGCCAACGAGACAAGGGTGGAGAAGGAGGGTAGAGATAGATAACTCTGTGGCTCTGTAGAGGGCGAGTAACACTGGAAATATGTTCGTATATTGTTCCGAGGACGTTACACATAACGTAGTATACTGGGAAGCTGTGTAAATAGATGTGTCACCGACCGTCACAATATACGGACATGTTAGTGAAATTGCATGCTCATACAGGGTTATCAGGAAAGGGAATACGTAAAAGTTTTATCATGAGGCCAACGCTGAAATCGTGCAAAAGAAAATCACATCAGAATCAAAAAACCATTCTAAGAATTGACGCGGTGCGAATGTATGGAACCACAGATTTTTTGATTGTTTGCAGACATTTTGTTGCAATCATACTCAATACGCGAAGCAATTTGTTGCAGTGGTATGTACAGTCAATTGCAGATCAAACGTTACACTTTGACCTTTGGACCGTCTTTATGACGACTTAATAGAGACTGCTTTTGCAGTGCAAGTGCAGATGCACAGTTGTCTGTATGGGCATACTATATGGGCATCTACAAATAAAACAATGAGTACTTTGAGATTTATACCACAAAAAAAAAGAAGCTACTAAGAGACTACGGATTTAACTGAAAGGAACCTATGCAAGAGGTTCAGAATAAAGCTTGCCTTGCTAAGATAAAACTACTAAATTAATCAGTCTGTCTTTGTCTAAACTATCTGTTTAACCAAATACATTTCCGAGACTGCAGTGGAATTGCACAATCTAATACCCTTTCGTACTACAACCAAACCAGGAGAGCCTCGGTGAAATTACACTGTTTTACAGACGAAATTACAAAATTTATTGTGCGAACCGCGACGGAACTCTCTACCTGACTAGCTGTCTTTTGATAAATACAACCTGTAACTTTTCAAATTCAAAGTAAAAAGCTCCTTTTTACCGGACTTCATAAAGAAAAGAAGGAGGGGTTTCCATGTTCCACTGTATTATTATTTGATAAGAGTGATTCATCGCAGACCACAGTGTTGCTTAATATGCTTAATGTTCGCGGAAGCGACATTTAATGCAATTCAGAGGAGGCGTATTGCTTCATTCCTGTCTCACCCAATTATAAAAGAACTGGCGGACAGACTGCATACCACCCGTATGTTTAAAATCTAAGCGTAGATAGTTGACATTGTTATAATGTAACTGTATTATTATTAAATTGGTTTATTACATATTTTTTTACATTTATAACAACTAAGTAGAAAAACTACTATTGTACACATTACGAATCATGATTCTGAAACAAAGAAATGTATTATTATTATTACCATCCATCTTGTAGTCTACGTGAACGAAGTCACGGACAGTTGTACAATATAACGAGTGCTATAACTATGAGGTTTCTCCTCCATGAGCCTACTATAACTATTTTAGCACTAGATGACTCCGTAGTGGGTGCGACCGCAAATTAGAAAACAGGATTTTGAATAATTTAATTTTATTGATGACCTGAGTGGTTCAGTGGTCAACATGCCAGTCAGCCACGCAAGAGGTCCCGGGTTCGATTCCCGGCCGGGCAGAAATTTTAATGATGAATTTTAATTTCTGTTACGGGTCTGGGTGTTCTGTGTATAATAAGTATGTATTTAAAAGGATATAAGTAGTATATCAGTTAGCTAGCACCCATAGTACAAGCTTTGCTTAGTTCGGGGCTAGATGGCGCTGTGTGAATTAGTCCAAGTTTTTTTTTTTGTAATTTTTTATTAGTTGCTTCTGAATTATTCACAAGCTTCTAATTAAGTTATGTAATTGGAACACTGCGGAATTACCATAATAATTAGATGTGGCCCGAGTTGACCAAAGATTCAAATAAACAAATATACCTTGCAGATTATTATAGTGACAGCAGATGCAGTATCACATATGTATCTTCGTGGTTTATTCACTTTATCGCATCATCTCTCTCTTCTTTTTATATGTCATTCAGTAGACATAAAAGTGGGTACCGCGGCCTATAGATATTAGTAAGACCATGGGTATCGCTCATGCGTTGCCCATTTCATTTCACGATGGAAATTTGTACGAAAAATGCACAATTTTCACTGCCAAAGCCGCGGTTCCGGTCGGTTCCCCAAATCCAATCCAATGTTCCAGTACTCCATGGGAGAGGGCCTCCTTGGAGTACTGGAACACAATACTATTTTTATTATTTCTGCTTGATGAATATAATGAAGATACTAATATGTTTTTCTGACGCAACGTTTAGACTCTAGACTAGGAGTCCATTTACCAATAAACGATCATGCGTATTACAATATAGGTATGTGTATCTTTTTCCATGTGTGTAACTGTAGGTATACCTGTAATGAAGTATAATTGGCGGCAATTTTCTTGAGCCGCATTGTATTGAAGGGGGAGCATTTGTTCAAGAACATTGCCGTTTCCCATAGGTACCGTACAAAATATGAATATTTGTGAACTAAATTGGTCTCGTAACTTATTACGCGTTACTTATCTACCGCCATTGAGATAACTATGTATATAGACCTAATAACAAAAATGTTCAAGGTTTGAATAGCATGAGATTAGGTGGAGGTAAACTGTAATGAATTCTTACGTCAAAGGAGTAGGTTGACTCTCGAGCAAGCAAATCGATTTACCCTAATAAGACAATGATCGCTTTACCTCTGTATTTAATTAATGTTTTTCATCGCTATCAATTTACGTCAAACAGAATTTTTTCAAAATGGGGTAACATTTTATGGCGGTTTTCATAGTTAAACAGCTACAAATTAGAACCGCCTATGAAAAAACATTATTTAAAATTCTGAATGAAATGAAATGAATTAAATTAAATTAATTAAAAAAAATTAATTAAATACATAGGTAATCATTGTCTTATCGGCTATCAAATCGCAAAACGGAATTGAAATCGAATCGGTATTTATGAAGTTATAGACTAATTTTTAACATCAGCAATATATGAGCGTTTAGCGTATTATATGAAAAAATATGGGGTGAATCGATTAGATTGTTCACAAGTGTACAATACCTAAATACGAGTGTACAATGCCAGGAAAACCTGGCAAGAGCCTTTTTACTTGCTAAATATGAAAGTCCCCTACTATGGTTGCAAAAAGTTTTTAAGTTACTTTTCGCTGCCTGGCTAGTTGCAGAGAAGACGAACGTTCGTGAATGTCATTTCGTCCCATTTCGTAGCTAGCTACTTAACGGGAATAAAATGTCTCCCGCTGAAGCCAGCTGCTAAATGTGAAGCAATTTCGAAGCAAGCTACGTAATGGGAAAAAAAATATTACTTTCGTAGCCGGGTATCCAATGAGAAAACGTAACTAATGTCGAATATTAACACGATACGCAATGTGAATAAGTACAATTGCGTATAAATGTGCTTTTAGAAAATATGTGTATTAGAATTTTTACACAATCCAAAAGCGAGCAGTCACTAAGCAAAACGAGTGTAGCGCAGCCGAAAATGTGTAGAGCTACGTGCATTGCAGGGTTCCGTTCCTTGTTGCCTGTTAGTATTTAGAAGAGAGAGAAGAGAGGCGATTACGAGTCTTGTAGGTATTTAATTTAACCTCCACAAAAACGCTTCATTACGTTCGCTGTCTTTGCGGTTTAGAGTAGGTAAGTACTTCATTTAGTTTCTGTGCCCTTGGGAGGTCCTAGGTGGTCCACACAATGAGCAATTTTTGCCTTACAGAACGGGTGATCGCTCGATATCGCATGGCTAAGCTCACGTGACACCATTAACTTTGCCCAAAACCACACATGCACAAATGAGTCACGTAGGTACCTACCAGAAATTAGAACAACAGACGTCACTCTGACAATGCTCAGTAACAATACTTAGGCAGCAGTTAAGCCTCCACGGGTCACCTCTAAAGCCTATGCTATCAGCTTACAAAATGGGTTTAATAATTTGCTTTGCAAGTTTTTGGGTAGGTTTCTCGAAACCACAACACATATTTTAAAAATTATCTCAATTGATGATACGTGATTCTAGTCTGTGATATTTACCTGGAGGTACCTATCCTATACTATGCTTTTCTATTGCTTTTTTTCCTCTTCTCCTTTCATTGTAAATATCCATTCATTTTGTCTGTTTTTTAATAAACGTGATATATTATTAGATAATCCTTTACTTGGTATTGGTAATGTCCAATATTTCGTAACACAAATTCTACTCTTTATTGCCACCCAATGTGTGTAACAGTGGCGTAAAAGAAATTATCATATCTGTTTAAATAACACAGCGTTGTTTTCTGAACAATAGAAACTCATTTCCAAGAAGATAGGGTCGCGATCGTCGGAAATAAAATGTTTATAACATTCATAAAAATATGTTCAATATATTTAGTAACCGTAGGTATATCACAAGGGCAGTAAAGTCAGAAATTGAGGATTTGAGGGTCGGCAAGGTGCGTTGACGTAATACCTCGACAAAGAGAGATTGGGTCATATTTGTGCAGGGGCGCAGTTTCGTTTATGGTCTCTTATTTGTTTACTCATCGTAAACTCATAGAATCGATGTTGGATGATCGATCACATGCGACATTGGCTCTCTATTGGCGACGTGTGATTACAACTTGAGAACTGTTCCCATGTTTTTTATACGGGAAATCAAAAATACACGTGTCTTGATCAAATAATCTGTTAAGAGCATAGTTTGCGGGGCGCTTTTATGTCTACCTTCTCCTTTGGGATATACATATATCGAAAGTATTAAGGAAAAGGAAGGCCGTGTGGTGTCCGGCAGAGTAGAATAGCACCAACTCCTTACAGTCGTAGATGTCGTACAAGGCGACTAATGTTTTCGAAACAAAAGATCTAGTCTCCGAAGGCTAGAAAATGGGCAGCAGCGTTTTACATATTTATATTTATACTCGTAATATTATAGCAATGACCTCCCCTTTCGTTTGAGAGGCCCTGTGTCCTGCAGTGGATTGCTGTGGGCTGTGATGGTGATAATGATGATTAGGGAATCTTACCTTCTGATAAAAAAAGGGTCGTGTGAGTGCGAGGTAGCGTTCTAAGGCCATCGTGACAGCTATGCAGACGCTGCCGACGCCGAATACCCGAAGGACGACCCTGGCTGCGCAGTAGGACTTCGTCGAGCACAGTTCCGGCATATGCTCTCCAACCAGCATTGATGCACTCATGCCCACCTACAACAATTCGATCATTGGATCTGGGAATCAGTATCAGATTTTAGGTCCTTATGCATTGAGGGGCTTATATGTGGATCCGCATTGTTTGAATTAACTATCACAGAGCATTTCATCGCTATTGCAAAATAATATAAGCATTTTATGTTGCACATGTAACATGTAAAAAATATAATAATACAAACACAAACTTTCGCAAATTAACACAAATACATTTACTTGTTACCTACACAAAGTCAACCGCACCACTTACCAAAGCGACGAGATCGTTAACAGCAAGGGACGTCAGCAACAGGAGATGCTTTCTGTTCCTGATTCTGCGTTGTCCTCTTCTGAGCGCTATGATGGCCACTGCATTGCCAACTATTCCAATGAGGTAGACCACCCCGAAGATGACCCCGACCAGTTTCGGATAGCGCCCATACCCGCAAACTACGGGCGCCATCGTTGTCGAAGCGTTAAACTCGGACCCGTTAAACATTTTGAACTAATTATTTATGATACTTTATAGGTTATGAAATTTTAAATACACCTATAAGAATTTTATCGTAAGAAACTTGAGTAATTAGTCATGTCGTGAATGTGAGTGCTTGGGACTTAGGCGTAAGAAAATTCAATAGCAGTGGCAGTAGCTGCTGGTTTTCTTCTGAAACAATTGGAAAGGAATGCAAATTAATTTGGGGAAACCATACAGAGTTACCTACTCCTACCTACCTACCTACAAAGTAATTGTAAGTATAGCTGGCCGTAAATACCTTTTCTCGTTTCAACTCTTTAATTATTTTGAAAGTATCCTTCCCCTACCCTACCGAACCTAACATTGAACCTTTTTTTTCTTTCTATAAACCTTCCTCTTGAATATATATTGATGAAAACTGCATTAAAATCCGTTGCGTAGTTTTAAATATTTTATGCGTACATAGATACAGACAGTGGGAAGTGACTTTGTTTTATTTATTTATTCATTTATTTCAGGTAACTGAGGCCCATATTTATAAATACACAAACAACATAAATACAAAGTAAACTGATACTACGTTTATACTACGTTAAGATTTAGAACGCGTTTATTGTGTTAATTTTATCGATCTAAACTGGCCATTGCGTTAAAATTCGAACGGGATAGATATCCCGCTACGCCAACCTCTCTTCTACCTCAGTTTTTGTGTGATAACAAACATCTAAGCACAAACTTTCACACAAGATGGCGGTGCAGGTATTATAACGTGCTACCGACCTCCTTTGAATTTTCCGACTACTGGTTATACATTTCTTTATAGCTTTGGCATTTACTATATTAGTACGATAAGTTCTCAAATTATAATAGTAGTTTATGCAACTGTCATATAAAAGGGGGTATTAAAATATGAGTGTTTGTTTGATATATGTATGATAATAGTTGGCACGAGTGTTTTAATACCTAATTATTATGCAGTTGCATACACTACTTTATCTACACTCATATTTTTATGTTAAAATATCGTACCTATAATTTTCTCAACTTCGAGTCAGTTCTGTTGTATCTACGCGTCAAGGACATCAAGCGGCGGGAAATTCACTTAACTATTTTACATTTATCTATTTATTTTCTTAAAATAAGGAAAAAACATTCACAAACACAAGTTACAACAATTACAAAAATATTCTGTTTAGCGGGAAAATAATTACACAGAATATAAACAGGAAAATTTAAATTTTTAATTTGAATTTGTTAAAGACATTTAAGTATTCAGCCTGCATATCGCCGTGTCCCGGCGCCCGACAAAAAATTAAAAAAAAAAAAGTGTTGCATAATGATTAAAAAGTTATTTTACGATACAGCTGTAATGAAAATAGTACTTATGGGAAATGCTGTATCGAAAAGTAAATTTTTAAAATTTTATAGACTGGCGTGAAAAAAGTGTATCCTTAAACAACTGTTTTCGAATATAAAATTGGAACATTACGCTATGAGTGTAGATAAAGTCATTTTTTAAATTTTAAAGGCAGGCGTGAAAAAAGTGTACCCTTAAACGACTGTTTTCGAATATGAAATTGGAACATTACGCTATGAGTGTAGATAAACATTTTTTCATAACAAGCTTTTATCGAGCGGTATAGTATTCATCAAGACCATTCCAAAGAGTCCAAACACAATTTGGTTAAGTTGTTCAGTGAGTCCTCGGTCGGTCATATTCACGACACTTTAAAAGTTTGGCTTCAGTCGCATCAGTTCGTAAGTACCTATTCCTACCTACCTAAGTATAGTCTCTGTTGAAGACCATATAAAAGATCGGGGCGCCCTGGCGTCTTACAAAAGTTGTTATCCAATACAGGATTAAAGTTCGAACTACTTTGGCTACATACTCAAATTTTCCAAAACGTCATAAGAAGTTGTTTTGTATCAACTAGGTTTACATTTTGGACTAAGACTTTTAATTAACGTCTCATTGGTTTTGCCAGGTTTTTCCTTAATATATTTTTATTTTGTTCAACTTTCAAAATAGGTACTAAGCATTCAGTTACGAAACAAACATTCAAGCGTAGTGACAATATTAATGTTTATATATTTACAAAGAAATCTTTGTAAGAGCGCCTGCATCCTTTTGAACAGTCTCTTGTTACTGTATCAATATAACGGCCAAAATAATTATTAGTTATTGGACTATGAACGTGATTTATGTCTCCATCATACTAAATGTTTTATTACGATTACGCAACTGTACGGCAGCAGTAATGTAGGTACATTTCAATAGAAAATGACAAATGTAGAGCACGATAACGAATATTATCCACAGAAATCTAAATAAATTGGCTTACTTAAATAAATATGTACGTAGTTTGTAGATTCTTCGTTAGATTTCTGTGGACAATAGATAAATCAAGTCAATTTATTTAAATTTCTGTGGATAATAATTAACATAGTCGTGCTCTATTTTTCACAGACTTCAGAAACAAAAGGAGGACCGTATTATCATTTCATTTTTTATGTAGGTATGTCCACTGATTTCTCCGCCAATTGTAGATCAATCTTGAAATTTCTTGTTTTGTTTCAAAAGGTATGGAGGTTGTATTTTTGTGTGTTTCTTTCGAAACGTACCATAAATTAGTATTTTGGCTCTCGTTGACTCGTTTTAGGTGCTCTGATTCTTATATTTGCGCGTCTTATTTTTCCTGGTTATTTCTTTTTTTAATGTAATTTATTTACAATTAAAACAAAACCGTTTTTTTTGTAATAATAATTGTAAATTGTTATTTAAATTGTAAATAAATGATTCCCCGTAAAATAAAAAATTAAAACAAAATAAACAAAACTGCGTATGTGAGTAAAAAATCTTTTTTTGCATTTTCATTTTGCAAATCAAGCTCTGAGCTATGCATAGGTTAGGTTAGGTTAGGTAGGCATAGGTTAAAGCAATCAATTTTTAACAAGAAAAATCCAATAGGTTTTTATTTATTTTTATGTGTATAGGTACTTTTAAGTTATAATTATAACTTATATGATTTAAATTCGATGATTACCTGTTCTGGAGTACTCGGAAGTCGGAAAATTTATTCAAACTTTCGCATTTATAACAAATCAATTTTATCAATTATTTAGGTAGAAATCTATTACTCCCGTGTATATCGACACGTAAACTTCAATTCTATTGCGGGCACCCGAAATATACCCTAATGTGAAGTCTTATAAACTCTTCCATCTTCCAGTGAAAGTAGGCAAAAACATAATTAAATTGGATATTCTGAATGTGAAGATTGGCCACAAACAATCAAATGGAAGAATTTTTGTATAACGTAGATTAAATTCATTTCTTATCTATAAGATACCTACAGACAGTGCAGTTATTTTGAAATCACATGCTACACTTTTTTTGTTATTTATGAATGAATGAATTATTTATTGCTTCAAAATGTGGTATATCAAATATTTTACAATAAGATAGGTAGTCGCTTCTCACACTTTACCAGAATCTGGCGTCCAATATTTAAAGTAATTGGTTAATCTAGTTAATAGCAAAATGTCCGTAGGTAACAAATTTCATAAGTAATCATTAATCTACAAAATAAATATGTCATTCTAAATAATAAATTAAATAAATTGAGTATTTTACAACAATTAATTAAGACGAAGATAAATAGGTATGTCATTACAATTATGCTCATGTTAAACGTCAAAATAAGAAACAACGTTATAGCAGCAACCAAACTGGCAACCTTTCCCTACGTCATAACCACTTCAGACTGATGTCATATTGCTAACGGTCATTTAGACTTCCCAAACGACAAGCGAAATATGTTTGGCGAGCTATTTTTCCTGGAGCGATCGTGGTGCAAGTGAGTCTACTTATTATTTTGTACTTTGTAGATCATATTGGTGTCATCTCCAAATTGTTCTGTCGATCAAAGTCAAATACCACTGTCATTGGATACTAAAAATGAGCCATTGGTTCTATTTGGAGATGTGATCATGGCTGGAATTTGATTTCTTGGTGTGCTAGTTTTGTGTTGTGGCTGTTCACTGTTGCAAGTAACGCATTTCTAGTTAGCATTTGACCGCCACCTCACCTGGTGGAAAGTGACGATGCGGCCGATGATAGAGCAGAGGTGGCAGCAGTACTCCATGCAAGATCGGACTTGTGCTTGATATAACTGAAGCAACTGCCTTGAAGTGAAGTACCGCTTTAACTTCGAGAGGATTCCAAGTTTTTTAGTTGCAGTCTTGGCTTTTGATTCGATGTACTGTCCAAAGTTCCATAATAAAATAAAGTTTCTCTCTATTTGCACAAGTGAGATCATATGATTTTTTTTACAAATATTACATGCTAGAAATGATTATCAGAAATAATTTATTTTATTAACTGCGGATGTATAAAGTTTATTAACTGCGATTGTGTAAAGTTGAAGTGCAGATAAATATTCGATCGACTTACATCATTTGTGGGCAATACACACATTTTCTAGAGACGATAAACGAACACACGAAACATTTTTTATTCATTTTTCACGGAAAGGCAAATTCTTGCCTAAATTCCATCGTCTTATTTCGTGTGACCCCTCCAATCTTAAATTAGCATTCAATTTATTATGGTACTAGCTTTTGCCAGCTACTTCGTCTGCGTGGATATCGTTTTTAGGGCAGTTTAACTTTTTCCCGACCACAGCAGTATGAAAGCTAGTACTATGGAGAGGGAGTACTAGGCTGGTCCGAAAGTTTTTAGCCAACGGCTTGTTGTTTTAATTAACAACACCCTATTGTTTTAATTTTATCGTTTATAGGGAAATTTTTTCACAAATTCCTGGACCAAAAATCACTAGTCGGAAACTTTTAGTTATCTTTTTATCGATTATTAAAAATAACATGTCTGCTATAGTAGGACCACGCTAAGTCCGAATCGTTTTTAAAAAAAATAAAATTAAAATCTCTGTATGGCAACTTATGCCATATCTGTCATAGAACGTCATTCATAAAAGTCATTACAAAGAATTTGACTGACTTGAAAAATATTGTTGAGGCGATTGGCACATTGAAGCGCAGCATTCATTCTGGCGAAATTAAAATATGTGAAATTTTTATATTGTTTTATATACAATAAAAAATTAGGAATTTTCCAAATTGTTATAATCTTTTCATAAAATTATAATATTTAAGCGAAAAATAATTTGAGAACTGAGTAACGGAACACCTATTTGACAATCCTAGAGACCTTACTTCACAGCAGTGGCCTATTTGACGCCTTTTTATGTAGAAAGTACAGCGCCAAAAACTTATCTGACCCGCAGCCAGTGTAAAATGTGTCAAAGACAAAAAACGTCGGATCCGCACGAACACGCGTGGATGCGTTGTCAGTGTGTTCGACTGTGAGTGATTTCCAAAGAAACCGATGACACCTCAAAGAACTTTATGTCATGCACTAACGCACGACACGCACAACCGTACGGTGCTGCGTTCCAGTGTGCGGTTCGCCTAAATCATAATGGACAATGACTGACAAGGACAGATTATCCAATCGATATTGCCATATCCACACTTTATATTTTCTACCACTGTCAGTTGATTCGGACTTAGCGTGGTTCTATTATATATATCGACCCCTACGACGGAGGTTACGCGGGAAGCATTTTGTTGTAAGAAAATGCTTCCCTTATTATGATTATAAATATGGGTTAACATTTATAGAATCACATGAAAATTTTGTGAGCCCCTTTGGTGAATTGTCCCTTGCCTATGCTATTGTCGTTTGTGACTTTAAACGAGCTCAGAGCCATCTAAAACATGAACCAGGGCAGCCGCCAAAGTCAGTCACTCCAGAAAACGTCATCATGGTATAGTCGCTGATAAAAGAATGTCACAATATTACTAGCTGTGAGATTCACTGTGAAATAAAGTTTTAAAACCCATGTAGTTTCCATCGCTTTTACGGACCATTGAAATTATGTATCATGAATTGGCACGAGTAACTTTCTGCTCTTCTCTGAGAAAGTGGGCTATTATTCGAGATACAACCTTCCTAACCTTAAGAGGTTCATGTTAAGTACTGGAAACTACCAGGGATCTAATCCTCATTTCATCCTGAATCTAATGCTTGTTAATGTTGTGAAATTTCTCTAATAACGAATTCACCCTGATAACGTTTTCTAAAGTGATGGCAGTAGGCGGTTGCCTTAGTTTAAGTTCATGTTTGAGGTCACCCTGACCACGTTTAACCTTATAAAATCAATAAATGACTATGTGCCATACCATAAAAAATAATTTATGGCGGTAATGTTATACAAAGTTGGAGTGGTCATGGATGAGTGGTTAAATAAGATAAGTAACTGTTTGATTTAATCGACAATTATTTACTTAATCAACTGATACGAGTACATCCGTAGCAGTCTTGCGTAACACTCAGGGATACGTACGAAATAGGTGCCTGAACCTACCGGTATCAGGAAACGATGGATTGACATCGCTGAGTCGAATGCGAGAGCCTACGGCTTACAACGAGAGGAAGCCGAAGGCAGGGCGAAGTGGACAAGAATTTGTGGGAAAGCGGACCCTGGCAGAGGCCGGTATAAGCGCTAAGACGATGATGATGATGATTTACTTAATCAACCTGATACCTACAGGTTTTTCTATGGTTTCTACGGCTTCCTCAGTGCCTGTCATTTTATTAGCAATGAGGAAAGCAAAACTCTCCCAGCCGCCCATTATCTATTATTGACAAAAATTTGCCAAAATGTAATTGTGTTTTGTGGTTCTATTTTTTTCCTCATTCGTGTGTTTAAAATGTTTAAATTGTGTACCTACCTACCAATAGTAGGTACTTAATGGGCCAACAGTTACCAACGTAGCCCACTTGTTTTGTATCATAATGTACTCGTATCTACCATTGTCGTATCACCGAATTCGACAGTATCAGTATAAATAATGACAGGATCAATTCATTTTTAATAAATGCTAAATTCATATAAAATTCAAATTATGAACAGTCTAAGGTGAGATTTATTTTCGTAAATATGAATGGAAGAGAGTTGAGCTCCTGGGCCTAATAAGTTAAGACAGAGTTTTTCATATTTCGGGCGCAGACCTAATTGACAACGGTCGTTCGACCATACGACCGACGTCGCCCGACCAATAATAAGAGAGCGCAAAGCCGGCCGTGGCACGACCACGGTCGTACAACCGTGGCCAATAAGGATAGCGCCTCAGAGTGGGCTGCTGTAAAACAAGTGAACATTACATAGACATAGACATAGACATGATTTATTTTGACATCACAAAAATCCATAAGCGTTTACATAAAATGAAAATTTTAGAACACTTCAATACTAAACAAAAATAAAGTAGGTACAAACACACAAACACAACAAATCATGGACCAATGCGATGCCAAAAAAAGACCCCAGCTCAGCATTAGCTACAACAACAAATTTCAGTGGGATCTTGACGGTAAGGAGACCTGCATGAAGTACACAGCATATATAAAATAAATAAACAAATGAAATATATACGTAATTAAATTAAAGTATATGTGTAAAAAAGGACAAAATTAATGTGTTTTAACGAAATATAATTAATTAATTTAAACACTATGTAGGCGTAGGCATCATTTTACCACATATCGGTACTGTTTCAAAAACACTTTCGTCTCCTATTTGGTGTTACCGTGTTACTCTACCAGCCGTTAGAAACAACTTTAACAATTTAACCAAGTTCGCAATTATGAAAAATATCAGTTGTTGCAAAACTCTTTGCTCAAACGACCATAAGGAGCCATCGGGGATTTTCTCATATCGCGTTAATGTAGTTCCCTACTTTCTTCTACAAAATGAAAAGGATTGAACGCAGAATTAATTAAAAAGACTTTAGTTATTTGACGACCCTGAGGAGCGTAGTGATATCCGTGTCAGGCTGTCGTGTACTGGAGTATCGGGCTCGATTTCGGGTTCTATTTCTGGTCTTGGTCTGGATATTTGGGCTGATATTTCAGTATGCGTCCATGGCACCCACGTGTAGAGGTTAACATTTCAACAAACTCAGCAGAAACAACGAGTTGTTGGTGTGATGAAGCGTAGGTGTTTATTAAAGGTGTGGGCCGTATAAAGGCGCGGGGATGCGACTCTCGCTCTGGGTCATTCATGTTGCAAAGGCTCTCCATCGCCATGAAGGAATGGCAGAGTGGGGAGATTTGAGATGAAGTGTTGTACGAATATTTAGTTCTTAATTGTATTTTTACATTTATTTTTTACATTTAGGTATAAAGCGCGTAGGACCCAATCTAAACATCAATTCCACAACGTAAACATTTTTTTATTTAAGCTCATACTGCCGTTAGCAACACCGGCAATACCTAAATAAATTCGGAAAGTACCACCATAATACTTAGTACTAAGTAAAAGCAATTAGGTACAGTAACATGCGTTGTCCGATCACGTACCTAACCTATATATCATTGATAAGAAGGGAGCGGACGTAATACTAACGATGTTTGTCTTTTTATCAGTAAAAGCACCGAAAATTAGGACTGATGTCTGTTTGTCCGGCGCCAAGGCGGGAATTAGAGGTCCAGTCGCCACCATTAATTCCCACATCAGACGTAGGCGGGCAAATTAATTTTGCCTAAAAATAGGGCAGTTGTGTTATTAAGTAATTTGAGCGGGATGATAAAATTACGTGTTATTATTACTGTTAAATTTTGTTTGCATGAAAATACTTGAATGAAACATGTTGAGGGTAGGTAGGTACTACTACGATCAATATTAAGGAAACTAAGACAGAAATGGTCCAGTTTTGTGATTCATAAATAGTTTTTAGGGAATCCCGCTCTGTTTGATTGTAACTTCTGTTTTCCCGAATGAACGGAACTGGACCGAGTTTTAAATATTTGATATTGTTGTGGTCTACTATTTATCTAGCTACTCATATTTTGCGCAAACAAAGTCACAGGAAAAAAGAGTAAAATTGATATTACACTAGGGCACACAGCGTGATATTGATAAAACCTCAATATTGCTTTCTCTATTAGGACAAAATGAAAGGTAAAACCCAGGATATTATTAGATTTCGAATTATTAATTTAAATACAAAAAGCACGTAGAATAGTGTTAATTTCTTTTATTCATAGAGTGTCTATCGAAATATTGTAATTCTGCTGGCGCTACCGAGAATAGAATTGTTTGATTATACTTGCCCGATCCGATACCGATCATAAGTAAAAACATCATTTTAAGGAAAGTAACAAAATATTGTATACCATTTTGTTATTTGATATAAAAGGTAAACTATTCATAGTACGAAGTCAATTTCTTTATTAGATGAGAATGATCATGTTTTAGTAAAACATTAGTGATAATCTCATGATTTTTATAACTATTTACACTATCAAAAATAGAGTATAATCAAAAAATGAAAAAGGTAGTCAAATATGGAATGGGTACTTTTGCGTAAATTTAAATAAAATAAAAATACTGATAAAAATCATCATAGTGCGAGTACCACTCGTATCTTGAGTGTTCCATCCGACCTAACATATAGAAGATAACATTTGTTGCAAATCGGTTAAGTTGTTTAAATCTTGAAGAAAATAAGTATTTTGGTTAAGTTTAAGTTATTTATAAGGCTTTGTATGAAAAATGCTGTTAACCAACCGCAAATAAAAAAATTCGTTATTTTGTGATAAATCGATAAATTCTTGGTTTTCGAATATTTTTCTTTACTTTATGTGTAAGAAAGCATTCTGAAAAATAAATATAAACACATTAAAAGTAAAAATTAAACCGAAAATTGTGATTTGACCCAAATATACAATATTCCATAAGTGGACCCCTGTGCCTGTCCATATTTGAAATGGAATGACCTCAGAAGTTATTGTCAATATTACAATAATTAAAAAAACTGAAACAAATAAATGGCCTGGAAATACAAGAACTACAATGTATACAACCACATAAATATATGAGGAAAATGTTATTATTCTCTAAATACTAAGTAATACATCGATTTTACATGCCAAAAAATGTTCTGAAGAGCGACCAAACAAAACACACATCCCATGTCACCAGCCTTCGCCCTACTGACAAGATTGAAATATGAAACAGAATATGGCTCCTTATTTATTTATTTATTTTATTTAACAGTTTATTGTTCACACGATAGAGCATACAGTTATTGCGATATCAAATATAATTTCCGAAGAAATCAAGGAATTCCATATTTGGACCCTATTCCATATTTGGTTACTTTCCTCTACTATTTCGTAGATATGTCCTTATGAGGTAGGTACCTATGTTCGCTTCCTTATTCAAAATTGTGTCATGGATTTTAATAACTACTTTTTCAGGTCAGGTCTCGTATATTTATCTGTACATGGTACTTATAAAACAAAGCCGCTTCCCGTCATCTATTCCCTCTGTATGTATGAATCTACGCTTAGATTTTAATACGGATTTTATCAGTTGATGAAGTGATTCAAGAGGAAAGTTTAGGTAGGGTAGGACAACACGCGAACAAAGCCGCGCGCGGCCAGATAGTTAAATAATACAAACGTTAGGTAAGTACCCTATTTTTATACCTACCTGTCTGAAGCCTGGTGGGTTGTTAGTGAAAACAAATACAATAAAATTGTAAACTGCTGATATTAGGAAAATGCGAACACACCAGTTAAGTCAATTACAGTTTCACAACTATTTGGAATAAAATAAATCTCCTCTTTAATAAAAATATAGCGGCAAAACGAAATATGAACTCACCTAAGCAATGCCAACGTCCTGTAGAAGTATGTTCCGAGGCAAACACTTCAATATCGTTTTATTTGTACGTGGTTGTAATTTCCTTTGCTATCGCACACGGCTACGAACCGTCCGACGACGAAAGCGTCAATCCCGGTCGAAATCCTGCGGTGCGACTGACGACATGTTGGAGCTCTCCTCGATTGCTAGCTCTATTCTATACCGATACGTACCGATACACCGCGTAGGCTGCCATAGTGCTCATAGTAAGCCACAATAATAGCAATACTCTTCCCCAACCACGCGCTGTACCTAAGTACCTACTTCTTCCTTAGGAAATTATTATTCCAAAATTGTGCGGTCAGGATGATAATGAGCTGAGGTTACGCTTCCAGCATTCCGTTCAGTGGATACCTCCTAATCCGTAGATATATAAAACGGGGGAATTTTGTAAATCAAATTAATCCGCATGGATTTGCACTGGGTAATTTGAATAATAGATTGGGAGAGCCCCGGTTTTCGGGGCTCCTCTGTACATTGTCACATTTGCAATAAACACAGCCTATTTCGACCCTAATACGGATAGTAGATATTTTGACATTTTGTGTTTACCGCAGTCCCTTACCATAGGTCTTTTAATTAGGAAATATTACAAACTAGCTGTGTCCGCGGCTTCGTTCGCGTGGACTGCAGAGTGATTGGTACGTTGCAACACTGATGAAGCTCTCCTATAATAATAAAAAAACAACCGCATAATACAAAGTAAAAAATAAGCTTTTTAACATACAATACGAGTAACTTAGGTATAATTTATTTTTGGACTAGGTGCCTACGTAGTCATGTTGGTCAATAAAGAGGAGGGGGAGGGCTGGTGTGTGGCACCGACTTCAAAAACAATTGATACC
This sequence comes from Blastobasis lacticolella, assembly GCA_905147135.1. Lineage (NCBI taxonomy): Eukaryota > Metazoa > Arthropoda > Insecta > Lepidoptera > Blastobasidae > Blastobasis > Blastobasis lacticolella. Next base: position 7,528,838 of record LR990039.1, on the reverse strand, counting down.
CAAGTTTATCGTATTGTATGCATGTATTATACTTTTATATGATTTGAAGGCGGTTTTATTTTATTCTTACACATATTTTATTTCAAAATTTTCAGTTATAGTTATGGTAACTTCAATACTTTCCTTTAAGTTAGGTTATTTGCGAGATACGTGCATCTTGGGGAGTTCCCTCGATAGGTATGTTTGAAATTTTGTAATCACATTGTGATGGTCCGGCGTGCCTAATAAAGCTATCCTGAGTAACCGTCACCAGACGTGGTGGTCCTACGGTCGGTCTAGACACTCATTACATGACTAGAAACCTAGCGTAGTCTAAGCGCCTTACGCATAATATTAAGTGGTCTCACCCTCGTGTGTGAGTCCAATATAAGATGGGTTGTACAAACACCGTCAACAACAGTCCATTTAACTTTATGAGATTAAAGTTTGATGATTGGTTTATAAATGGGTAATTCCTTTCTAGTGTATAGACACTAGACTTTTACATAGGTAAAATGAGATAATAGGAACTTGCAATTAAACTCCACTACGTCCATGGCGATGATTCGAGTGATAAAATAAAAATATGAATTAAATTATAATATTACAGCAAGTTGAGCCTCCGAAGTGGGTCGCTAAGAGACCCACCCCTAGCGGACTTGGATGTTATACGTCCGACGCTTGGGGAAATTTTAACGTGTGTCCTGTCTCTTATGTGTGTGCGCTTCAAGGAGGTGCCAATGGTATGTGTCGTTGCATTTGATCTCGGATTCGTCTAACGTCACCCTTAGGCGAGTAGGTACCTATATATTGTATATAGTTTGAACGCGTCCGTTCTATATGAATGGGTGGCCACCCTTCTTCTCTTCTTCTTTGCTTCTTCATACAGCAAGCGTTTTAGCGCTTATTCACGAGATGGGGTCGCAGGTTGCGACCCGCAACAGACTTGTGGTGTCTCAGTCTTACTGATTTTAAGGACCAACTAGGGTTTGAAAACTATAAGTATTACTTTAATGTACTCGAACGCCATACGTTAAATTGCAAGAATGCCTATACCTTAACCTATACGTATACCTATACCTATACCTAAACCTAAACCTATACCTATACCTATACCTAAACCTATACCTGTACCTACTTTCCTAAAGCGAGTGATTTTATTCAAGGCATTTAAGTATCTACCATTAGTCCAGGGTGAAGTTATTTAGGCATCTCAATCATTTGATTTGAAAGTCACAATGATGAGTGATACAGTAATTTACAGATAACTAGTCGAGGTGTGCGGGAATATAAATTAAAGTCACAGGTAGAGTTTAAAATATAAATATACGTTAATTTAATTGATTGTGACTCTACGATTACTACGATACGATTGATCACCTCACACGCCTTTTGGCCTAATAATAATATAGATTACAGGTATATCCGTTAATTAGACTAGTCGTATAAGCTGGGACAGCCCATATGCCTTTTGGTCTAATAACATCATAAATAAAACGTTGGTTTTAAAAAAAAAAATTCAAAATTCAAAATTTCTTTATTGATTAGGACAATAAATATCTCTTTCAATCGTCAAAAAGGAAAGTAGGAAGGAAACACACAGTGACACGCTGACCGCCCTATGGCCGTAGATAAACGTATCCCTCGCCAACCACAACCGAACCGGGCTCGACAATGCCAGACAGAGCCGGAACGCTATATTATATTATATACTCGTAGGTATGTCTAGTATAATTAAGAAAAACCACCTAAAACTACAGCAAGAGTAAGCCAGTCCACCAAGGCAGCACCCGTTCACGAGTATAACGCAGGGCCCAGCCATCGTCCAATTCAACCATATTTGAGGGAAAAGAGCGACCCGGCCCCCACGCCACCGCCAGACAGACTTTTAAGTGAGCGTGCATCACACATGCTGCATGTGATAGGTAGTTGCTCCCGCCCTACTCCATCCTATCCCTACCCTATCGCTACCTTACCCCTACACTATCCTATCATTGCCTTAACCCTACCCTACCACTACCTTACCCCTTCCCTACCACTATCTTACCCCGACCCTACCACTATCTTACCCCTACCCCACCCTATACTACCTTACCGCTATCTTACTTCTACCCTACCCTACCCCTACTCTAACTACTACCCTACCCCTACCCTAGCGCAGACAGGAGACACCATGTGTGGGAGAGGAAGGAAAATTAACGCCGCTTCCAAGGTGGTTCTCCGTGGGGGAAAGAAACGGCAAGAAACCCACAGAGCCTACGTTAATTCTTTTTTTTTTAAACATGTCTTATGTACTAATACATTATTTGTCCTATATAGTGGCGTAGCATGGGGGGGGGGGGCGGAGGGTGCGGTCCGCACCGGGCGGCACTTTGCCGGGGGCGGCGCTTCGGAGGTGGCAGTTAGAAAAAAAAATTATAATATAAAAAAAAGTTAATTTCTTTCAGTGTTTTTTTCGTAATTTTTTTTGTTGTTACCTAGCTGCGAGCGCCGGTGCGCGCAGGTACAATCGGAATCTCAACGTGCAACAGTGTGCTCAAAAAATAAGTGCCCTGAAAACGTTACTAGTTCAAAAGCGAAACGAGTTGGTAGACGGTGCTTTGATTTACTCAAAAGGATTGTGTGATGAACTGGGTTTATCTATGGAACCTCGTCCACGTAGATTGAAGAAACAAACATTCGGTGACGGAAGTACAGATGCTGGTTTGACCTACGAAAACGAGTTGAGAAGAACACTGTTTTCCTCTTTGGATAGAGTCATTTCTGAGATTCGATCGAGATTTCAGCAGCTCGATAATTTAGCAGAGAAATTTTCCTTTCTTACACCAGCAAAACTACTGGATGTTACTGGAAAATATAACCTTGACCATGCTACCGACATTGACAGGGAGGAGTTTGAACTTGAGCGAGGGCGACTTCGAAGTTTTGCCATTGCTACTGGAGATCTTGATAAATTAGGCAAAGCTAATGTAGGTCCACTTGAATTATTGAAGTTCATTGTCGAATCTAAGCTCGAAATCTCCGTGCCTAACATTTTCATAATGCTCAGAATATTTTTGACAACTGCTATAAGTAATGCTAGTTGTGAAAGGAGCTTTTCGAAACTGAAGTTGATAAAGAATTATTTGCGATCTACAATAAGTACGCTGAGATTAACTAATCTATATTGTCGATTGAACGAGACCTCACTGATGGAATCGATATTGAAAGTGTGATCAAAAACTTTGCTTAGAAAAGTTAAATTTTAATCTTTCAGTTGAGGAGTTGAGGTCAGAATGATACTCGTGCGCAAAAGAGCGTTCGTGAAGTAGGCGATTTCTCCATTATTGTATTACGTTTTCTCTGTAATTTTCTAAGTGATATTCTACCTTCTACTCTATGTCAAAAAATGTTAATTTCACTTTTCAGGTTAGTGTTAATCAATAGAAGTAGGTACTCTTTTTACCATGCCCCAAATTTTTTATAATGGGTTACAAAAATAAGAGGCCGGCAAATTTGGAATCCGCACCGGGTGCTAGTGACCTATGCTACGCCACTGTTGTAGACCTCAAGAACCGCCGACTAATCAATGACGTCACAAACCTAGCAGTCAACGCACTCCTACCACAGCATTCTAGCAGATTTCCCTGGAATCACTCGCATTACTTCGATGAAACTCAACCCCAAACACAACGTGGATTCGAAGAAGAAAGACAAAACGGAAATAAAATGGGACGACCAATCAACATTTGCATTCGAAGCCTGTAAAGCCAGCATTCAAAACGCAGCTTTACTCGCCCACCCGTCCCACCATGGAATATTGGCGATATTCTCAGATGCCTCCGACAAAGCAGCTGGAGCCGTCCTCCAACGACGCATCTGTAACAGATGACAACCACTCGGCTACTTCTAGAAGAAATTCTCCGACGACCAACAGAAGTACAGTACATTCGACCGCGAACTACTAGCTAGTTACATGGCTGTCTACAATCAGTCGGTGATGTTGAAGAAAATCGGCTCCAATTTTGGTCTGCTGACGTCGGCGATGATAAATTTCCAGCGGTAAGGTCGGCGTAGGCGTAAATCAAGATCCAACGTCGTTTCGCCGTAGGTACGAGTAGGTGTCGCGGAGTTGTTGGCCGCGTAGAGCGTGAATGGCAGCGGTTGCGGTCGAGTTCCTTACCTCTTCGGTATGACGGATATATTTGCACCTGTATCTACTAAATAGGTGAGTTTCGAGTTTCTGTCAGTGGCGAATAAGCGGTGTGCTGTACTTGAAACACTGGTTTCAGCCACAGCCAGTGTTTGTTTTAGTTTCCCGTCTTCTGTGCGGTGAATGGATTGATCGATGTACAACACAAACGCAATTCTACCTATTCGCGATTCTACACAATATGGATTCCGCACAACTGACATTCAACACATTATTTATTCCACACAGTCTTCAATTATACACGAACGCGTTTCTTCCTGTTCGCGATTCTACACAATATTAATTCCACACAACTGCAGCCATTCAGCAGATTCGCTATTCCACATGTTTTGTCAATGCTGGGAACCCGGGACTGGTTGACTTAAACCTGGAACTAAGTTTAGTGGAACCAGTAAAGGTTGACCAAGGTCAACCCTATTTAACAAACCTGGTCCAATGGTTTGTTGGTTGACTGGGGTTGACCTTGGTCAACCTTTACTAGGTCGACTAAACTTAGGCCCTGGTCTTTTTTTTTTTTTTTTTATCTTTTCCGATTTTTTTCACATCATATTCCAATCAAGTCAGGCTCACTCAAATTAAATTGACAAATGTATTAATGCAATGTAATCATATCTAAATGTACCTGTGGGTTTCTTGCCGTTTCTTTTTCCTGCAGGTGGTCATTTTCCTAACTGACGCGGCATACTGACAGACAGACGACATTCTTTTTACTTATTTGTTTCGAGCTCAGGGGGCGACGCGGGTAGGCCGGCTGATGATCTCCAATTAACGTAATCCTAATTCGATAAATACTTTTTTATTTTCATTTTCATTTTCATTATCATCTTCATCTTCATCTTCATCTTCATCTTCATCTTCATCTTCATCTTCATCTTCATCTTCATCTTCATCTTCATCTTCATTTTCATTTTCATTTTCATTTTCTAGTTGTAAGCTTGGGTATACAACTAGTCTCAGGGTGCCCAGCGATGACCAGGTCGGTTGACCAGGTTAGTTGACCAGACTTGACCTTGGTCAACCTTTACTAGGTCCACTAAACTTATATAGGCCCTGGTCAAGTTCTACGCTTAGGTTTTAATACAACCATTATCAGGGTGCCCAGCGTTGAAGAATGTGTGAATGGCAGTCGAGGGTCCTCAGCGTTGACCAGGTTAGTTGGATCAGAGTTATTATGAGACTTCTAGTTTGGTATGTTAGTGTAAATTAACAATACACTAATGGGCCATCTGCCCTTAAAAACATGGATGGCCTAGTGGTTATAGTATCCGATTCGTAAGCGAAAAGGGGCCGGGTTTGAATCCCACCGGGTTTGAATCCCACATGTACCAATGACTCTTTTTTGAGTTATGTCCATCAGTTGAATACTAACCGATGCCCTTAGGGGGAGAGGTGACCGAATGTGTAGGTAACCATGATCCAATTTGTTCAGGTTCATGTGGTAACAGCTCAGATGGCAGTCGCTCCACTGTAATTACTTGATCTGCCTTATGAGCGACAAGACAACCGGCACATTAACGCCAATATGATGAGATGATTTAAAATATGTAACGAATATGTGGAATAGCGAATCTGTTGAATAGCTGCAGTTGTGTGGAATTAATATTGTGTAGAATCGCGAACAGGAAGAAACGCGTTTGTGTATAATTGAAGACTGTGTGGAATAAATAATGTGTTGAATGACAGTTGTGCGGAATCCATATTGTGTAGAATCGCGAATAGGTAGAATTGCGTTTGTGTTGTACATCGATCAATCCCGGTGAATGAGCATGGCGACGTGCAGCGTCTGGCGCGATCTCCAAATCGGCGATGGTAATAGCAGATTGCGCGATGCGGCAAGTGCGGCCGGGGTGGCGAACGGAACGGTGGTCTGCCGTGGTAACTCTGGTACGACGGGCTTCGCTGTCTTGAGCGCTGGAAGTGGCCGCGTGTCGATTGATGCGCTCGTCCTTGCTTTAGTTCCGCGACCTACATACTAAGCTTTCGAATTTCTTCGAGAAGGGTTTGATCGTGGGTTTTGTCTTGAGCTTGAGACGCAGGTGTTGAGGACACGGCGTACACTTCGGGCGACTGTTGAAACACGGTGGCGGCGAGGTTCGCTAAGTCGTCTTGTTTTGCGGTTTTGTTGAACAGCTGGCTGGGTGTGCGATCGCCTAACTCCACTTCGTTAAGCAGCTTCTCGAGTTTCCGCTCGTCGCTCTCTTCGTAGACTTTTCAGCGCGTCGTAAAATTTGGCGTCGTCGTTAGGTGGGTCGTAGATAATGTCGCACACTTGTTCCAGCTCTGATTTGCGGAGTTGCGCGATGATCATATCGACCAGCTGCCGTTTTCCTTTTTTCTAATCCGCTGTGACCGACTCGAATCTGTAGAACCGTAGCCGTGGGGTGTCGCATCAAAACTGTGGGATGCGCAGCGAGAAAGCGATGCCTGCAACTTCTTGCTGATCCCGTTGAAAGTCTTGAGTCGCCATAGTTCCCGGTGCTAAGCTGTGTTCTTGCTTCTTGAATGGCGGTGGTCACCACTTTGGAGGTCTTTGTAGTTAAACTCAGTAGACAGTTTAGAATGTAAGTTAAGAAAGTATAGAATGAATGAAAATGAGCCTAATTATATTTACAAACACGTACTACCTAAACTTGTGTGATCAATCTAGTGAATTTACATTGACCAATCGGAAGGCCCGCCACGAGATAGCTCCCCCACCACGCCGCGCGCCGGCGTGGTGATCATCACTAGACATCCATGGACATCACTGGGTCTCTCAACCTAGACGTGATTTGCCCCCTCTCCCATAGGGGAGAGGGAGCAAATCCACTACCCCGACAGAGTGGATCACCGTCCCGATGTACTGGACTTTGCGCTATCGAAGGGCGTGTCGCTCATCCTTCGGTCGATCGATACCCTCGACGACTTAGGCTCTGACCAGGCATCCAGTCTCCCTAATACTAGGCTCCTCCACCTCTCTCTCACCCCCACTGCCGCGTACTTTCACGAAGTGGGAAGGATTCAAAGAGTCCATGGCGGCCGTCATGGACGCGCCCGACTCGCCGCTCGCTTTTTCATCCGACTACTTCGATAGTTCGGATAAAATCGACGCTGCGGTTGCCTCTTTAACGTCCCACATTCGGTCAGCGTTGAAAGACAACGAAGTGGTAGCCCCTGCTGTTAATCGGCAGGGTCTCCCACTCGAAGTCCGAAACCGGATCAAAGCCAAAAACGCAGCCCTCCGGAGGGCCGCGCTCTACCCGACCCCAGAGTACAGACGCACTGCGAACCGACTTCAGCGGGCAGTGTGAGCACGTCTCGACGAAGTGAGAAACTCCCGCTGGGGAGACCTCATGGAGACGATTTCCCCGTCCCATCAAGCGTACTACAAAGTGGCGAAAGCCCTTCGTACAGACGCCAGAATCTCCATCCCTCCTCTTGTTCGCCCAGATGGCACAATTGCGTTTGCGGACACCGAGAAAGCCGAATGCTTTGCAGACAGCATTGCTTCACAATGCTCCCCTAGCACCATGGAGTGCGACCCCGGTAACGTGCGTGTGATGAAGACGAAGTCCGTCAAAAGACCTCGCTCCCTCCCACCACGGACCCTGTCACAGTTTCCCCCGACGACATCCACTCCTTCATCAAGGGTCTCAAATCTAACAAAGCGCCGGGCGCGGATGGAATTTCCAAGCAAGCGCTTAGGTACCTCCCCGAACAGGTGCTTACTTTGTTAGCGATCATTTTTAATGCTTGCTTTGACCATTGCCACTTTCTAAAAAGAGAATAAATCATCAAATTACTTTTATCTACAGTCATAGCGTAATGTTCCAATTTCATATTCGAAAACAGTTGTTTAAGGATACACTTTTTTCACGCCAATATATAATTTTTTTTTAAATTACTTTATCTACACTCGTATAGTAATGTTCCAATTTCATATTCGAAAACAGTCGTTTAAGGAGACACTTTTTTCACGCCAGTCCATAAAATTTTAAAAAATTACTTTTCGATACAGCATTTCATTACAGATGTATCGTAAAATAACTTTTTAATCATTATGCAACACTTTTATTTTTTATTTTTTGTCGGGCGCCGGGACTCGGCGTAATGTAGGCTGAATACTTAGATGTCTTTACAAATTCAAATACAAAATTTAAATTTTCCTGTTTATATTCTGTGTAATTATTTTCCCGCTAAACAGAATATTTTTTGTAATTGTTGTAATTTGTGTTTGTGAATGTTTTTTTCTTATTTTAAGCAAATAAATAGATAAATGTAAAAGTAGTTAAGTGAATTTCCCGCCGCTTAATATCCTCGACGCGTAGATACAACAGAACTGACTCGCAGCTTACAGCTAAGTTGAGAAAATTATAGGTACGATATTTTAACATAAAAATATGAGTGTAGATAAAGTAGTGTATGCAACTGCATATAATTAGGTATTAAAACACTCGTGTCAAACTATTATCACATTCGGCTACGCCTCGTATGATAAACAGACACTCATGTTTTAATATCCCCTTTTATATGTCAGTTGCATATACTATTAAAGCACCAGAAAACCTGATAACAACAGGTTATTGTACCATCTTTAGGCATGTCTGGTAGGTAGGTATACCACTGTACCTATTATTTATGTACTGTACGATACATGGCCACAGTAGGATTCGAACCCGGGACGTCTCGCTTACGAGTCGGATATGTAAGTATTCTTCTGACAATTAATTTATACATACATAAAGCTCACGCCTGTGTCCCACAGGAGGGGTAGGCAGAGACTATGGACCCCTATTGCTCTGTCCTGACACAATTCCCTAGCCTCGCATATATCCACAACTCTTTTCATACATCTCCTTTTATTCTTACCACTTCGGACCCCAGTTATTTTGAGAACGTTACTGATCTGATCAGTGCACAATGAATTTATAGTTGCCTAGTAATGTGTTTACTTTCCGTAATTAAAAGCTTAATGCTACCTACATGATTTATAATTATTTACTTATGAATTATATTCAAAACTGTGGATATTTTACATATTCAGACATCCATAGTTATGTATCTATAGATTTACTCACGAGTCTGTCGTAGGCCGCCTACGCTACGAACACAGCGTTTTCTCCTATAGTCTTGCAGCGATGGAAATAACTACTCGCCTTCTTCTATTTGGGCCATACGCTCTTGACACATAGGTTGTGGGCAGCTGTCACTCGCCTCACGATTTCTTGCCATCTCGATCTGTTTGCTGTCTTCCTGGTACACTCATGCAAGGGACCACCCAAAGCAGATTTGATCTGGTCGGTCCATCGCATGGGTGATTTTCCGCGCGGTCGGGTCCCCTCCACTCTGCCACGACACGCTCGATGGAGTCATGGTCTCGCCTCGAGACGTGTCCGAAGAACTTGAGAATGTGGGCTTGCATGAGTGTGGACAGACGCTGCTTCTGGCTGCTGAAGCATTAGTTCCAAGCTCAGTTGAAATAAGCAAGTACTCGTAGATTGTTTAATTTCGCGTCCCGTCATCTGCGTACACATGAATTTAAAAAAATTTAATTGTACGCTAGGCTATGAAAATTAAGTAAGCAATGTATTTATTAATAGTACATTGTTCATGCGTTCGTATGCCTGGAAGACAATAGTAAATATGTCTGCCATTTTTGGAGCTCGTTGTGTTCTACCCATTTCCTTAATGATTATGGTGGGTTCATAGCCGAATACGGAGCAATTGCTATGCTGCGTACAGTCGGCGACGTGATTCGGACAGCCGAAATATATTACCTATGATATGTCCAAATTGACTTGTCTTATTTGATGAACAAATAATGCGCAAAATCACGACTTGCCGTATCAATCATGCTACTTATATTGTGTATATATGTCTTTAATTATACAAGAAACACATCGAATTTATAATTTCAATGAATACTGCTGCACATTATACATTTAAATACATAATTTTCTTTACCAAATAATAGTTTGGACAGATTATACCCTAAAGTGACCCTTATACTTATTATACTCTGGATGGCAAAATTCTGATAGTTTGTGGCCATTTAAAAATAAAAGGATAATTGGTTCATGCGATAAAATACCTATTAGGGCCTACCCTAATAGGTATTTTATCGCAAATTAATATCAATAAGTATTGCTTGCCAGCATACATCAGTACTAGGAAAAAATATTTTCATACCACAAAAATTTAAAAGTTTAAACAAGTTATTTAAAACAAGCCGTTCCCAGCGGCTTTTACCCACGCGCAGTTCGGATCTCTTTAAACATTCAACTGTGCCGCGGGACATTATTATTTTCCCGGGATAAAAGGAAGCCTATATCAAATAGAAATATTAAAAACTTTTCTCTTATTGGTGCCTATCTATAAATTAAAAAAAAATGTTTTTTTAAGCGAAAAATTGCGCGCTATAAAAATTAAGACGCTATGTGTATCTATCTATACGTACCTATGTGTATTTACCGCATCGTACGTAAGTACCTATGCAAATTCGTCGCTTAAATAATTTGATGAAAGAACAATGGGACGATATGGCGTCTATTGATACCGGCGTGCCAAACGGCGACGGTGGCAGGCGCCCCAATAAACAAGTTAAAGCAGTAATTCTACCATAATATTTAGGACATGAGCGAGCGTGGACGTCACAGGACCGGCCTTTGTGGAGATCTCTGGGGGAGGCCTATGCCCAGCAGTGGGCGTCTTCGGGCTGATATGATGATGATGATTTAGGAAATAACTAACTAAGTACTCGTACTTACATTAGTGGTGATATTAGGGTCGCGGAACGGAACAGATGAACAAATTTTTGCGTTTTTGTGAACTGTGCATAGCTCAAGTGTCATAATTTCCCCTGTCATTTTACACTCGAGTATTTTAATGGTTCCATGTACGTTTTGAGCACTTAATTCTATAATATAATTCCGTATTTTTATTAGTTGGCACTCAAAGCTACTAGTAGATATAGGTGCTTGTGCTTGTCGTGACGAGCAAAGTGGATAACTTTTTTTACTGTGCAAACTTGACATTTTACCATTTCACAAGTTTGCGGACTACTATATCTCATATTGCGGGCTCATGTGTCTCAGTAGCTAATTTTTCAGCAGATTTTATGTAGTTCGAGAAAATTTTGAACTTAAACTAAGTTCTAAATTTTGCCGAATAATAAATTTAGAACTTAAAGTAAGTACTAAATTTACACGAGCTGAAAGACTAAAAACTAGGACATCGGCGATTTTTTTTGTATTCGCCTGTTCTAAAAAAGCTCAACTATGTATTATCCTCAATTAATTCTAAAGTATCATCAGTTTATTTTTGGCAAAATTCACACCATTTTTTTTTGTTTTATTGTCAATAGGCTTGCATTTGACCTCAACTCACCTGATGGAAAGCGACGATGAGGTCGAAGAGAAGTCATGTCCGTATCAGTCATTCTGCCCCATAGAGTTACTATACCGGAACAATCTCTTTGGTCAGTCTGTTCGCGATGGCTCTACCTACAGTGCCACAAACCTATCCTTATCACTAACACAAATAGATAACTACCGAAATGTAATTTTCATGGAAATGGCCTAAATGCGCTGTACCTATACTTTCTCCATCGCTTGTTTGGGTTGGTTTCGGTAATATTTATATCGCATAAGGGAACATGGGAACGTTCAAATATGTAACTCGGGGCTATGGCGTGACTACAGTAAAAAAGCAAAGTCAATCAAAAGATCTCAACCAGAGGGCTCATTGACCAGCGTATTGAGCTTAATTAAGGCTAGGTAAATATCCCAGCCGTGTGGTGACCGGCAGAGTAGAATAGTACCAAACCCTTACACTCGTGGGTGTCGTGGAGATTATGGCAATAACCTTTCGTGGGAGAGGTCCTAAGTGGACTGTTATGGGCTGAGTTGAAATATCCCACAATTTTAGCTTTAAAATAACGTAGAAAATAGCATTTTATACATGGAGGAAAATTTTTAATGCCTGTGGTTTTAATTTCATAAAAAAAATTATGTGTCAGTTAACGTAAGGTTTTTATTAATATTATGACTAAACTACTGATTTTACGTTTAATTTTTGTACTCAACTAAAGACAATAACTATTTAAAGACAAATTAATAATAATTAGACAGTAGAGTTTGACTCTTATTTGAAGATAGTTATTAATAGGAAGCAAAAATGTACCAAAATTTAAAAACTGTAAAAAAAATTGCTATATTAAGACCACGCTATGTCCGAATCAACTGACAGTAGTACAAATTGTAAAGTGTGGATAATCTGTCCTTGTCAGTCCTTCTTGTAAACATTCAGTTATTTGGTCACGATAAGTTTGAACTTTTGTCTAAATTATTAATCATGGTGAAAATTATCTGCCACCTTCCTTAATAATAGTTTTGCCTATTAACTTACGAAAATAAACAGTCCTACAGAAATCAATTTGTTTTATTATATTAGACGGGACTTGGACGCGACGTACCTTTATGATTTGTTTTCCCGACGTTTCGGTAGGGTTACACCCACCGTGGTCACGAGACGACTGGTCAGTCGTCTCGTGACCACGGTGACTGGTCAGTCGTCTCGTGACCACGGTGGGTGTAACCCTACCGAAACGTCGGGAAAACAAATCATAAAGGTACGTCGCGTCCAAGTCCCGTCTAATATAATAATATGTGTAAAGAACGCGAGTTTAGTTTGAAACAAATATCAATTTGTTTGTTATGACTTTTATGAATGACGTTCTATAACGGATAAAAAACTTGGCATAAGTTGCCATACAGAGTTTTTTTTTTAATATGCTATTCGGACTGAGCGGGGTCTTATTATATGACCCACGCGTTCCAGATTGGTCTATCAGTGTAAATAAACAAAAGACTAACGGACTACCTGCCCTTATCGCAATCATTTAATTATCACACAAAAATTACAATCCTATAATTTTTTTCTCTATGGCTTCTCTTGTCTCCTTATCAAATGACAAATGTGAACTTCAAACGTGCAAACATCGTCTTTGACTTCAAATCTAAGAGAAAAATACAAACTTGAAGTTGATGCAAAGAATACTGTGTGCGCATAACATGAAAATAAATTGTAATAACAGATTATTGTATTATTAAGAAGTTTAGATGGTCACTTTTAAAATGAAGAAGACCAACAGGGAACAAAAGTAATACAATATCAACGACACCGGCGAAACCTTAGCAAACCGCCAAAAATAATGTTATCAATACTCGAGAAGATATTTTGATATTACTACGCGCACTACTCACTTGGCGCCGGTATCTTTACTTTCTTTTGATGTAAACAACCACGGATTTCAAATCAGTGCCCCAATAAATTTTTATGAATTGGTATTCCAGTCAATGTAGACTCCGTCTACTCTATAACCCAATACAGCCAAATGAAAGAAAATGTTGGTTCAAGCTTGACTGCATCAGAGCAGAAGCTGAAAGTCAAAAGATATGCCGCTCGAGTTGATGCAGAGACTGTACCAAGCCTTCGCTATTGTGATGAACTTATTTCTATCTCTCATCAGTCATCGCCAACAACGTATATTCCAATCGTATCCCGTATGTATCACCAATTTTTCCTTAATAATTATTTACATTCATATCGGTAATTAAAAAAAAGTGCTACTACGTGGTTGAGATAGCTACAGATGCTACAAGAATGCCAACATCCTAAGCTAGTACTTCCGATGAATATTTCTGTCATCACTCGTAAACGCCAAGATATGTTATTTGTTACATTGTTGTTGCATTTTTGTTTGTGAGTAAATAGTAATTATGTATAGGTATGTCTGTACCATCTATCTGCTTTCAAAGTGCTTTTGAGGCTCAGTCTCACCACTTGCTTAGGTAAATCGAAGTATTATTGTTTTACCTCAATATGTGTATGATACGATATTCATTCTATACACGGTGAAAATATGCAAAAATAACAGTAAACTGTAGGACTTAGGGCCTCTCCCATGAAAGGGGACGTTGTTCACTCTTCACGCGTGTTTTACTATAACAATGGAAAACGCTGCTGCCTGTTTTCCAGCCCACAGAGACTCTAGAGACTGTTTGAAAACTTCTAGAAGCTTTGCCTTGAAAACATTAGTCGCCTTGTACGACACGGTGGGGTGCTTAATAAAGGCAAAAAGGGCTTCACACCGGGGCATCGACTATTGTTCTACAATGCACAGGTTCGTCCCCCCCATATGGAGAGCGCTCCCATCTATGGGCTATCAACACACTTCCACTTAATTCCATCTAACGCCGGACTACTCGTAATATAGACACAGGCGGTTTGGATCCCCTAGGTCTCCGGAGAAAGTTGGCTCTCTGTGGGAACATTCTTGGCGATTGTTCTAGGGAACTGCTTAGCTGCACCGCACCCTATGACGATGAGATAATTTTCATCCACATCATCTGGATGATAACATATACCGGTGGCTGCTTTCCATAAGGCGGACCGTCGGACCGTGTGCCTGCCACAAAAAAAACTATTACATTAACATTTGCTTGCATCAATTCGGCAAGCGTAGTGTAGGACGCTGGCCAGGTGGAGACACGATGGAAACACGATAAGCGGGTGGCTACAAGTGGATGCTGGATGCGGCAAGCCGAGGAGTGGGTGCATTTGCGCTCATTCGGGGAATCTTATGTCCAGTATTGGACTAGTATAGCCTGATGAAGATGATGATGTTGATTTACATTTGCAGCTCGAGTTAGATTTGATATCTTGTCGAAGAATTAGCGACTCTGAGGAGGAGATACACAGAGGAATTTCCCGGCCAAAATACAAGCGCGATCCCGATAATGAAGATGTGGATCCTTACCCCCCTTTCGGGCACAACTGAGTACCTATAAATATACTTGTGGACAACTTTAATTTATTCACGACTTTCATTTCATATGTGCAGGTGTTGAACTATCAGACTAACTACCATAGGTTAGGTGGTAGCCAAGCCCATAACGATCTACTGTTGGGCTCGGGCCTCCCCATATGATTTGTTAGATGGCTTTGGCCAATTTCCAGTTATGTTGACCAATTCTGACGTCAATAGGGCGTGAATGGATCATTTATTAGTATAGTATAGTATTGTGTTGTTTTATCTCTATGCAATAAATTTTATTTACATAAGCAGCCTATAAAAGTCCACTGCTGGACATATTGCAATATGTCCTATGCTATGCTCGCTCATTTTTCAATTTAAATTGCTTTTACTACGAACATCCTAAGTCTCTTCATATGAGTTTGATAAAAGTTTATTACTATTACCCCATTTAACCCCCCACCCAAAACCAAAACCTGGCTACGCTCGTATGACAAAGGGTGTGGTTTGCTCAGCTGGCTCCGCTCTATGACGCGCTAGATACCATGAAGGGGCTGCAGCTCATCTACAAGCTAGCGGGTGTAGGTGTCCGAATGCCAACACGGCTTTTGGTCGGGAATGCTTCACCATGGACATTGGACATATGTCTTGAGAATCATCCAGGAGGCCTACTGTGTAGTAGGAATCAACCTCTTAGTTCGCATTTTTTCGATTCACAAAGGAGATTTTGAAAGTCTTCCTCGGGAGGTAACTGATGAGCTCTAAGATAAGTTTTAAATTAAATCACCGTTATTCTGTATTTATTTATGAATATATAACTATCTCAGCGGCTTTCGCCCGCGCGCTGTTCAGATCTCAGTAAAAAATTAAAATTATTGCGAAAACCTAATATTATACCCTATATTTTCCTGGGATAAAAAGTAGCCAGTATTATGTGGAGACCGCGATAGTCTACCAGGTGGGAGACATTAACCACTGCTTATAGAATCTTTGTGACCATTTCTTAGATGTCACATTGTTGCATTCGTCATTCATAAATTTTATAAAAAGCATCTGAGTAACCGTATGTTATGTACAATGACACGCTCCCCAAGGTAGGTTCAATTAGATCAGGTAACGCACCTACTTGCGAGAGGCAGGCCATGGACAACAGTAACTCCATGAATCAGTCAATTGTTGTGACTCATACGGTACAATTTCATCAAAATGCGCTGTTGTTTTCGAAACAATGCGTTGAATATGGATGATGCATGCGTCCATCTTCAAACTTTCCCATAAATCAAGTAAGTTGTAAATATCAGAAAACGGATTTTATTAGGTAGGTACTTGGCCAGCCTACTGCCTAAAGTACTGTGTAACCAGTGTGAGAGACGTGAGCACAGATGACAAAAATAGGAATTGTCTTGAGCTTTGGGTGGATGAAAGTATAATAAATTAAAGCTTTCCAATTACAAGTGACAAATAGGTGCCTACTTCGTTAAAGCAGAATATGAAAATGTAATTATTTATTTGCATCTAAATTAAACATTACATATAAATGAAAACAAAAAATAAAATGTTTCCGTAAAAGTAAGGTAAAAGGTAATAATAAAAATAAATTTTCACGAGTTAGTTAAGTTTGTAAGGTCTATCGATTTTCCTGGAAAGCGGGTACCATGAGGTATTGGAAGTTTTTCTTGTAATATGGGCAACCTGGTTCGTTGCACCCCAGCACTTCGGCTTGGTATAGATTAGGGCTCCTGCGTAAGGTTTCGTCTCCAATGACGAGTCTTCTCGTACACGCCAGAAAACAAGGTCCACATATGGCGAGGGCGCACATAGCCGCCAACACCTCCACCAGGAACATCACAGCTTCACCCCAGCACCACATCATGGCTAACGTTTTCACAACTCGTTTCTTCAGTATCCATAAAGTGAGTAAATTAAAGCATTTGTCAAGTGCTTACGTGTTTAAAAGTATGGTATAAAAAGCATATATTTATTACAAATAAGAACACAAGTTATTGAAGGACGACGGCGGTGGAAATTGTTTGTCAGCTTTTTATTATTTTAGTTACTATTTTTACACGATGTTAAATCGTTCGAATCTCAAGAGGGGTCTAATTTGTGATTATTTTATGGGTTATTTGGGTGTTATTTATTGATTATTCTCTCTATTTGGTTCAAATCGACGGTTTAATTGTCAAAGTCAAATGTTCAAACAATGTCAATTTTCTAGCGACCATAGAGGAAGAAAATACATACGTTTCAAACAAAGAGATTGGAAAGTTAGCTAGAGCTCGTCTAATCTAAAATGACGCGCCCCACTATCGCATTAACGCACACAAGCAAGTTTAAAATATGGACACAATACATATACAAATGCCGTTGTAATTGGTCATTCAGTTGCCGGTGAGACACCAACGTAGGAGCTTGCGTCGTTTGATTGGAGCAGTCGGCGCTCCCACACAGATGAAGTGTCGTTATTAATATTTGCACTCACACATCGAAATCAACTAACTAAGTAGTGGGGCGCGTCATTTTAGACTAGACGAGCTCTACCTGCATGGTTAGACTGGCAAATTTTTTTTTGCTCTGTGGTTTCAAGAGTTTTTTAATGGTAATACATTCGTCATCATCGTCCGAGCGGTTAGTCCCGGCTTTGCCAAGGTTAGTTTTCGGACTCTTTCTTATCCACTTCGCCCGGTCTTGGGCGGCGTAAGCCATTGGCTTTCGCATCCGACTCGGCGGGAAATGCAATAATGCGGGAAATTAATTGAATTTCATATTGCTCCTATTGGGGTCAGCGCAAGCACAGTCCCTGTTCGATTGTTCGATGGAGTCGCGCGGAGGCGCCGCCGAGCGACGCGAGCTTTTCAGTGTGATTTTATTTGAAAAATACCACCTAGGCTATTGCTCGAAATGATTAGAATTGTAGCTAAAAAGAGCTGGAGCGAAGTTATTAACGAAAACTAATGAATGTGCATGAGCGAGCTCGGAATTTTTGTTATTTTTTTCTGTATAAATCCGGAATGATCACGCGGCGCAGAACCAATGTGAAATGGTTTCGGGGGAGGGGGGGGGAATGAACTCCCCCTCTCACTACGTCCATGCTTTGTCACCTTTGTCACCATCATTTTAGCTTGACGCTTTGCTATCCGAAGTGGGTACAATCACTTGACTGCGTATGGTACTTTAAGCATGCATTTTTGTCCTTCACCGCTTCCTGCACCTTACTATCTCACCATCCCGTGTCCTTGACATTTCTCCGGCCGTTTATCGACGTCTGCACGGAGGACTGCACGTCCGTGTTTGGCGATGAACATCTGATCTTACTTCTCTATCTCTTATCTATCAGAGTCACTGGACGGTATTATAGGTTCCTACTTACCTTGACATCCAAAGGACTAGCTGCTTCTACAGTAAAATAAATTTTTCACTTATTTAAATAGCCCTGTTGGCATGTCGGCGACGTTCTTATATAAAACAAAATTAAAAAGATTATATCGTCTACTCTACGCAACGTTTGTACGAACCTTTCGTTGTACTAACCTTTAGCCTTTAGTGGGTGGCGGAGGGTTGCTTTGTGGCACTAACTCCAAAAATAAATAATACCTAACTTAGATACTCGTATTGTATGAAAAAAGCTTACTTATATCGAAGACGGTTTTATCTTATTAGTACAATTTATTTATTTTAAAATTAGCTGTTAAGCAATTTTATCTTACTGGTACATTTTTTTATTTCAAAATTAGCTGGCCCGGCGCGGTTTCGTTCGCGTAGTATCCTGCTCCTACCATACACCTACACTACTCTACCCTAACCTACTTTTCCCTACTCTACTCTACCCTACCTCGCCCTACCCTACAATAGCGAACGAAACTCCTCGATGTCTGTTATTTCGTGACAACATCCCGCCTTAGGTAAAGACACAAAATAGAGAACTAACAGAAGGTCCACTCACGTCGTCTTCGAAAATTATAACGTACACTTGCCGACTCACTAGGGTTGCTACGGTATTTATTCTGAATTGTGAGAAGAATATTTAAAACATCGAATAGTATTTTAAAGATCGTTCACAATAACATGTCCCTTGCAAAGGACCAATATCTCATCCTTGCTATAATGTGATCATAATTGCTTTTCAAACTGTTCAGATTGTGTTCAAGTGTATCAGAGTTTCCAAACCAGCTTCAGATATTATGCCTTTAGTAAGCGTAATAATAAATTACTCTTTATTCACTTTTAAAAATTCATCGCCACCTGATTACATCATCAGATCCTGAGAATAACCTTTCACTGCCCTGGGGTTTGACCCACTTCCCGGTAATCGCTTCCAGTTCCGTTCCGCTAATCCCACTTCTCGGTATGAGGCGAGTTGACACAAAATGATACTAAAGTAGACTTTTCTTCACAGAATTCATAAACAACCTAACCTAACCTAACTTATACTTTCTTTGCGTAAGTAATTTGAAAGTGTAAGAAATGCACTCTCGATTGTTACTAAACTTATACGATTTGTGTTTATAGTTTTATTTCTATGAAGCTAAATGTAAAAAGGTTTTCTGGCTCATATTTACTTTATAATCATTATCATCGTTGGCGTTATGTTGGCGTCCTGGTTGCGCCCCCGCGCAGCACGTAAGGGCCCAGGGTCCGCTTTCCTGCTATTCTTGGCCCACCTCGCTCGGTCTTCGGCATCCCTAGTGGTGATCTTATCACGCATATTGTTCTTGACTACGTCTAGCCATTGCTTCTTGGGCCGGCCTCTCCTTCCCGTGCCCGGCGGGGGTGGCACATAACTTGCCGGTCTGCGCAAGACGTGGCCATACCATCGAAGGCGGCATTCTTGCACCTTATCTGCGAAGTCACGGACGCCAAGGCTACCCCGGATTTCGAAACGCCCACGTTTCTAAATTGCAGCATCTTCATTTCCGTGACGCGCAGCTCCTGCTTGTGTCGCTCTAATATTATAGTATTTACTTTATAATACTTATAGTAAATTCTCTGGAGCGTCGGTGGTCGAGCGGTTAAGTATCCGACTCGTAAGCGAGAGGTACCGGGTTCGAATCTCGCTGCGGCCATGTACCGATGACTCTTTTCTGAGTTATGTACATTAGTTGAATTCTAACCGGTGCTCTTGAGGTGAGGGAAAACATCGTGATGAAACCTGCAAATTCAGGCAACTGAATTTGTAACCATGATCCAATCTGGACAGGTTCCCCTGGTAGCAGGGTCACGGAGGTCAGATGGTAGTCGCTCCACTGTAATCTGGTCAAGGCGGATCCCAGGCCCTCGTGCTCGAGAGGACAACCGGAACATTTACGCCAAGATGATTATTTTTTATATATTACTCTGATGGTGAAAACCGCATCAAAATCCGTTGCGTGGTTTAGAAGTGATGAGTGATAGAGTAGATATGTCGCAGCCAAATGGTTAAATTAGCCGGCCAACTAAATAATTGCTCAAAAAGCTAGCCGTTTAGTTAACCGGCTAATTTAATCATTCAGCTGCGACAGATACACAGCAAGAGGCGGAAAGCGACATTTTATTTTAACGCCAGTCAAGGCACAGGTTGTAAGGCTTATTACATGCTTGCTTGTTGTAATAGAGAAAACTCGAGAACACCCGTGCGAAGAGGCGGGTCGCTAGCGGTATTTAAAATCATCACGGTAACAAACATATTCTTACTTAAGTTTTAGGAAAGCAGTTCTTGGATTAATTAATGCTTGTGTTTGTTTATTAGCGCCATCTATTAAACCAGCATAATAATAAATTGACAAGCCAAACCATGAAATTACTCACTCAACTCATTCATTCAATCGTTGGTTGGCTTGCTTTGCTATTAGGGTTGCCTGATGTACGAAACTTTAGAATTGCGCCGGAACTGGCAAGCCTCGGCCCATGTCCACTGCCCGGAATTCGCAAAATATAGAATTTCTGCCCGAGCATTTTGACTACTACTAAGATACCATTAAATCTAACTACTACTTTCGTCAGTTCGTCAGGAGATAGTAAAATATTTTCGATTGGCATTATTGAGAACATTCTGGGTAGGTACTAAAACAGACCCTGTTCATTTTTGCCCCATAATTCTGACATGCAAAACCCTTATTGCGTCCGCGGCCGGCCCCATACTCGTGTCACGTTCGTCTACCCAACAGACCGACCAAGGCAAATGACCATTTCCAATGTTCCCGTTATTGTACATTTTGCACTTTTGACGTACCTTTTTAGCCTGCTATGTGTCCTGCGTAAAGGGGACATTTTACGTACATTTTGAACTTAACAAGTTTGAAAGGGTTGGAACGTAAAGTACCTATTAAAGACCTTGCAGTGTTGTGTTAGGTACGACAGAGCTAACACGTAACATCTCCACCATTAGAGCATATTACCTTTCCTAATGTATTTATATTTCAAACATCAATAGATACATGTACTTTTTCTTTGCTGGCCTATTATTATAGAGCCCACAGTAAGTGGAGCGGAAATTCACAATGCTGGGATATTTGAAAAGGAACGAAATTCGCTGTGAAGTGCTTAGTTTCGGGGAAAAAATGCGGGACTTTTTTTTGATAAATTTTTCAATTCAAGTACCAAGGCCAAACTTTAACTGCTTCCTCATAATACCTATCTTTATGAAATAGGAATCACTTTTGCGCTAAAATGCGCTAAAATTTATTTAAGTTAAGATAAAAAGAGCACTCCTGCTGGCAAGCAGAAATTTTAGTACCAAAAAATCTTATGTATCTTTTTAGCTTTTTAGCGCTGGATATGTACGTTTAGGGAACAAAGTTGCGGCAACACTGCATTGCATTTCATTCATTCTTTCTCTTGCCGGCTGCCGTTCGTTCAGCAGCCTTTCATTCATTTCAATTTTCTTTCATAATTTGTGATTTTATCACAGAATATCTCTAATTCTAAGTTTTGTGATAAATTTGGATTTTTTATTTACACTTGAACGGGTAACCACGGAATACGAGCGGGAAATCAACGGGAATCCCACAACTTTGGTTCTTTCTTTCCATTCTTTTCAAGCGAGTTGAAGCGACTCGTTTGCTTGTAAGACTCAAGACTGTGGTGGTGTGGTGACTGCCGCTGATCGGTCAGCCAGCCGAACTGTGATGAAGCCTGTGATGTGTTGTTGAGGAGCCAAAATATAAAATATTACTGACAATGTATTCAAGAATTTCATTTTGGTTAGTACCTTTTATGGGTTTTCACTCGACCTAGTTTCTCTACTTCTGGTTATATTTATGTGTGCAGTTACGGTAGGTGCTATGATCCAAATTTGTAGTGTTCGATAACGTTTTGTAGAAGTTAGATAATAGGTAGTTAGTTTTGCAATTGTTAGTTGACCAGTTTTCTGCTAGGGACCCTGAATAGTCCCGGTAGCCGATTGTACCGGGAATAAACACAGCACGTTTTATAAACACATTAAAACACCTTTATCATATCAGTCTGAAGATCACTGTGTTAGCACTTATAGCTAAATATTGCCTGAGTTAGGTACCTACTGCAAATTTGAAGCAAACATAAATCCATAAAGTTATCCAGTCATTAGAAAAGTATAATAATAATTGTCTTGGTGTTAACATTCCGGATGTGCTCTCGCATGCCCGGGGTCTACCTTGACCATGATCCAGGATTTGGCAGCTCAGGTAATTACAGTGGAGCGACATGCAAAGCTTTCTAAATTAGATAAATTTTTGTATAGGGTGCTGATTTTAACTTGGAGAATGTACAAGGTATATTGGTCTTAGTAATGGCACAATTTTGTTGAATGGAATTTAAAAGGAAAGTTAGTAGTGTTGAAAACAATGTATTTTTAAATTTGACTTACATACATGTGTTCTGTATGTAACCTATTCTCCCTTGCCTACTATATATTTATTTTGTAATTCCAATTTAGTAACATAATGGTTTAAATTTTAAATATATGTGTAAATTATTAATTGGCAAGTGTACAACTTCCAATGTTGCCCATTAACAATTTATACGAATTGTAATCTTGATAACAAAGTAGTAAAATGCAGGCAGTTGATAAAGCAACAATGATATTGTAACTACTAGCAATTCCTATCTTGTAATGACCTGTTAGACCTAATATAAATTTCTAGGTATTCAATTAGATAATCAATGATAAAGAAACCTCAAATACTATTAGTAATAAACCCATCTTTAATTGTAACTGCAAGCCAAATATTATATTAGTAGTTAAGTGCCAAGATAGAAAAGTATTTGTTTGTGTTCATAAGGGTATTTAAAATATTTATTTATTATTACCTGAACTGCAAGCCAAATATTATATTAGTAGTTGACGGTGTTCATAAGGGCTTATGATACTTATTTATTATTAAAGTATGAACATTACCTATCATTTGACGACCTGAGTGGTTAAATGGTCAACATGCCGGTCTGCCACGCAAGAGGCCCCGGGTTCGATTCCCGGCCGGGCAGAAATTGAAATGATTAATTTTAATTTCTGTTACGGGTCTGGGTGTTCTATGTATAATAAGTATGTATTTAAATAGTATATCAGTTATCTAGCACCCATAGCACAAGCTTTGCTTAGTTTGGGGCTAGATGGCGCTGTGTGAATTTGTCCACGAATATTTATTTATTTATTTATTAAATTTTCTTTTAACCATTTGTAGGGCGGTGGGAGTGCTGTGTTTGCTAGCAACATGGCTCTTTGCGGCATTCTTTCAAGAGTTGTTGATTATATATGAAAGTTCCGGCAAACTGGCAGAGATGGAGTACTCATGGTTGGTATTTCAATTTATTAGGTATAATATTATTTAATAATTATTGTAAATTGTGGATAGAAATCTAAAACACATGCATTATTTACCATTTCAGGTTTTTCCGTTTACTACTAAACTTAGCTGGATATGCTACAGTGCTGTTGCCTGGTTTTATATTTTATAAATATCTCGAAAAATCAAAGTATTTTGATAAGATAAGTGAGTATTTGTTATTGATATATTTGTGTACATAGATTTATTTTACAGATATTGTAAAGTACAAGAAGTGTGGTCTGCCAGACCTAGGATTAAGAACATTTATTGTTACTATAAAAACAATTGCTATACTCAAACTACTTTTTAAACGTTGAAATAGTTTGAGTAACATACAATATTGATAAAAGATGTCATTTTCATAAGACCCATTTTAGGGGTTTGGCGCTGTTCGCTTCTATGGGCTTATACCCTAACCCTATAAGTGACCCCGGATGGTGCTAAACAAACAGCAATCTCTGGTGGTAGAAGCCTTTGGTCGCGGCTTGTCACCATCCTCCAGGCGAAGACACACCGCCACGCGGTTTAGGCCGTGTTCCGGCGTGATGCCTGGAGTAGCCATTCAGGAGGATGGGTCCGGGCAGCTGTGGCGTTTCATGCCTTCGATGCCTAGCTTCGGAGGGCAGCGGGATCCGAAGAAAGTAGGGTTCCCAAGTAGTTAACCACTTGTGAAAGGCTGCCCCGCCACCTCACGAAAACTGCTGAATAAATGCTGAAAGTTGTGTGGAACTTATTATAGTGAGAACTCGTAAATTTTGTTCTTTCCATTTTTATACTAATTATTCTTTTTTCCTCGTAGGATACTGGTTATCTAATGTAGTTTATCTGAGAGAGATTACATACTGGTTAAGTTTAACGAGAAACGTTATCCAAAACATTATCATGACTAATTACGAATTTAATGTTATTGTTATAGCCAATAATAGAGGCATAATGTCTCGTATTCTGTTTGCTTGCTTTGGGGAGACCAATGAGCGCATTCCTGAGACTGTGAAGCCGCCTAAGGTAGAGGAGACACCTACGCGAGAAGGTCTCGAGCTGGCCTTTTGTTTTGCCGGCCTAATGGGCGCATACTTGATATGGGGCCTGCTACAAGAGAAAATAATGACACAGGTGCGTAAAAATTCGTGATAATGACGAGCTTTTGACGAGAAATTTCATCTGTTTGGTGCAACATGCGTACAATTGATTGGGTTTTCCAGTCAGAACTGGAATAGAAATACCAGCCTAGTTCACTTGCGATATTTGTGCAACCTTACTAAGGTTAACCTGATTGTGTCTCCAAAAGACCGTAATCGTATTTTGGCTGCTGTAGGCCAAAGTGTTGGGACGAATGTTTGTTACTTTTTACGGAAAACTACTGATTGGAAACTTTACATTGCATATACACATATGATATACCTTAACGCTTCGTCGAAGGTTCTAAATATCATCGACATGTCTATTCACAGAGCTACGTGATGGCCGACGGTAGTCTGGTGAAGTTCAACGACTCCCAGTTCCTGGTGTTCGTGAACCGTCTGCTGGCGCTGATTATAGCGCTGTCGCGTCTGCTATGCACACGGAAGCCGCTGGTGGCCGCGCCCCTTTACAAATACTCCTACTGCTCAGTCACGAATATCATCAGCGCCTGGTGCCAGTACGAAGCCCTCAAATATGTCAGCTTTCCCACCCAGGTCAGTGGCTGAGACACAAGATGATATAACTTTACGTCTTTATATTGTTGTTTTCTGTACAATAGAAACCTTGGTAGACCAAAGGCAAGATGGTCCGATGACATCACCAAGGTGGCCGGGCAGATGTGGATGAGGGAGACTTCCTGTCGATCAGGATGAAATAGACCGCAAGGTCCAACTTTGGACTTATGCGGGGGACGCATATGTCCAAAGTTGGACCTCGAAATGTTCATGAAGAAGAAGAGGAGATGTATAATGGCACAGGGTGATTGTAATAAATTGGCCTTGTGAAAAAAATATTGAAACGACATTAACAGTTCAGCAGTTTGAAATAATCTAACTTTACTGTGACTATCGGCTTTTCATACAGTAGGTAAACCCGTTTACACAGCTAAGAATGTATGTAATAACCAGAACGGGACGATGTAGCATTTAGGAAGCATTTGGGAGAAGTGTTCCAGAAGCTACTTTAATCTCTGAATATATTTTACGAATAGCGAAATATGTCAGGTTCTGCTCGTGTAAGACCCGCGGGAGGCTGTTATTAGTGCTCATACAATTTTACCAATCAATAAGGCTTGCGCTGTTGTGTTCGGGTTTGAGGTATAAGGAAGCCATCGTAATTACAGGCATTGGGCATAGCAGCTTAGATCTAACAGTGACAACGCACCTGTGGTTAACAAATGTAAGGGAATGCATTTGTTACTAGTTTCTAGCGATCCGCGCCGACTTCGCACAGGTGTTCTCGGGTTTTCTCTAAGCCTTTCGGAAAAAATTTTTTTTTTCAAGGGAAAGTGGGCCATCTGATGGAAAGTGGTCACCACTGCCTATAGACATTAGCAACACCAAATGTATCGCCAATGCGTTGCCCACCTCTATAACACGTTGCTCTGGTAGCAAAAACGGAAAATGCCCCTCTACTGCCAAAGCCACGCTTCCCCAAATCCCCACCCCATGGAGCACTTTAGACCTTACTCACCGGTAGAAACACAATACTATTTAAAAGAGTATTGTTTAGCTGCGGTGTTCTGTACAGTCGGGCGGCTCCAATTCGAACGGGATACCCCGCTATGCCCTACCTCTTAAAAACTCCCTAAATTATTGTGAAAATCGCATCAAAATCCGTTGCGCGATTTAGGGTGAGTAAGACAATGTACAGACGGACGACCTCATTTTATTTTATGTAACGATGGGCGACAGCTACCATTACTACTCTCCATCAGCTAAGTTGGCTGCTCGTTTATTACAGTTCTATGCAAAATTGTGCTCTTCTATTGCCAGGTGCTGTCCAAGTCCTGCAAAGTGATACCAGTGATGCTGATGGGCAAGGTGATATCGCGCAACAAATACGAGCTGTACGAATACGTGACCGCCGTGCTGATCTCCATAGGAATGGTGCTATTCGTGTTCGGCAGCCACGACAACAGTACCGGTGAATATCATGCTTTAATCGCGGGATTGGAATGCTAGCGGAATTCACGTGCACAGGATTTTGCGAGTCATTTCGTTTAATAGCTTCCTTGCCTCCTCCTCGTACCAGTTGCATCGCCTTGGTACTGGTTCATTACAGAGTAACTATGCCCTTTCAGGATTATAAAAGTATGCTCCGTACAAAACCGGGAAAGGTACTAAGAAACATTCGTGTATCGATAAATGTAAATACACTGTGGCCGTGTTCCGCTTGGATTCTTCCCTAATTTTAGTCCATAGTTCTTCGACTCTTCTTCGTGTGTAATACGGAGAAGAGGTCACTCACGTCACTATATCATTAGGTACACAGAAATTCCCAGACTGCACTGTTGGTAACAGTGCAGTCTTGATTGAAGGCACATATTGCTAGATATCACTACATAGTATAAAACAAAGTCGCTTTCTCTGTCCCTATGTCCCTTTGTATGCTTAAATCTTTGAAACTACGCAACGGATTTTGATGCGGTTTTTTTTATAGATAGAGTGATTCAAGAGGAAGGTTTTTAAGTAAGAAAAAAAGGGTAGGTAAGGGTAAAATAGGTGTACGCGTACGAAGTCGCGCCGGGTCCACTAGTTTAATATAATCCCGACTAATAGTATAAATGCGAATGCGAAAGTAACTCTGTCTGTTTGTTACGCCTCCACGGCTAAACCACTGCGCTGATTCTGATACATTTGGTATGGGTGGAGATTCTTGAATATTAGAGATGGAGAGTATTCCTCTCCACTAGCGCAATATAACGTGTAACGCAGGCGGAAAGCTGGTTATGTATAAAATATGAAATTGTAAATGGTATGAGATAAATGTTGTTATTGCCACTGCGAATGTTAGCCGTGTGTTTTTCTTTTAATTTTTAATAGCCAAAGTCTAATATTTTTTTCATAATAAAATGCGAATTTCATCCACAAAGTTAGTAATACATAATGCAACAACGTCTACGCTCTATACGCAGCGATATAATACATTGTTAAATTGTTCTAACAACCAGCGCGGCGAATTCTTTTGATACATCACACAAGTCACCCGTGTTATTTATAGGTACTTACTTATATTGACTGCGAAAGTATGGATGTTATGTTGATATGCATATCAACTGCGCTCCAGCGACTATCTCGGCCTTATATGAGTAGATTTCTTTCAGAGGTAGAGGTTTTAAATAACTACCGCTAGAGCACTCGATTTGGCTAAAAATGTATTTTTGTTAATACTCCAAACGAGCAGAGGTAATCCACGTGATGGACAATGGTAACTGTCGTTCAAAATGTCTTCCTATTCCATTTAGGTTTCATGGTGACCAACAAATAGTTCCCATTGAGGGAACCAAGCTGTAATTCCACTGGCAATCTTATCCTTCAAACAGGAAGATTTTATCCCTTTAAAAGAAAAAGTTAGAAAGTTTATCCCTTCACGCAAAACGTACTGAACGGATTTCGATGAAATTTGGCAACAAAAGCTCGTTATAAATAAATACCCGATAAATACCAATAGCGGATTGTAGAGTTTGTGTGACCACTTTGTAGTGGAAGATCAAGCCAGCAGTGGACTGTTGTAGGCTCTTGATGTGTGTCTATGCACTGCTGGCCGTGTGGTGTCCGGCAGAGTAGAATAGCACCAACCCCTTACACTCATGGGTGTCGTACAAGGCGACTAATGTTTTCGAGGCAAAAGATCAAGAGTCTCCGTAGTCTGGAAAGTGGGCAGCAGCATTTTCCATTGTTATATTTAAACACTGCGATCTCCAACCCGTCTGCCAAGCGTGGAGATTATGGCAATAACCTCCCCTTTCGTTTGAGACGCCCTAAGTCCTGCATTGGACTGTTACGGGCTGCGATGATGATGCACTGCTGAACCAATTTTAGGCAATCCAAGCGCTCGCAATCTAGTAAATAGAGGCCAACAAGTGTTGCTGTGCCGTAAATGCTAAAATATCTCAGACAAAAATGCTGAACCGTATTATTAAGCCCAGCTAGACGACAGCTACCAGGGGAATTATCAATTTGGAATACCAAACTAAAGTATAAGGTGACCACTAAATCATCAGCCCACGCTGTAACCGTGTATCTTTACATTTCTGCCAGTAGATTCAGTCTTATTGTTAAATCTTGCAAAGTGTTGCTAATCTTATTGTTAACATTTGTTATGCATTATGTGAATTTATGTCGCTAGTTGAAACTATCGTAATATGCAATAATATCGCTGAAGTGAATTATTGCTGCTCGAATGATCGATGATTATGTAATATTTTATCCATTGCAATACGTAAGGATTAAAGTTAAAAAAATATTGTGAGAATGACTAGTTTCACTAGTGTTTCACTGCTATATCTTTAATGGAACTCCTGTGACAGATGAGCAGACGACCCAGATGATGGAAAGTGGTAATAGTCGTCCATAACATCTACTGTGTAGCACTTGGATATCACGTAACGCAGAACCGCAGGTGCGTTGACACTGCGAGGACTAGGCATGAAATAATGGCTGCTGCATGCTGCTGATTAGTTCCACTAGTTCGGATAAATAAATGGAACTAATGACGTTAGTGTTAAAGTTTCACTACTGCTACCTGAACAAATCGAACTCTGAGAACCTGTACACGGTCTAAGTATATATGTCAGTTTCATCATCATCGTCCTAGCGCTTATCCCGGCCTCGCCAGAGTCCGCTTTTCTGCTCATTCTCCCCCATTTCGCCCGGTCTTCTCGCATCCGACTCATGTATGTCAGTATGTTCTGTTTAAATATTGAACCGATTTTTAAATTACTTCCGTGACTTAGCTTCTGACCCATACGGCTAACAAACATCATCGTCATCACCACCATTAGCCTACAAACGCCGGACTGTTGCACATCGCACTTTCCCTCGCACATCTTAATGAAGAGTTGGGGATGGTATTCCATCATAGTTTAGTTTTTGCATAGTCGCAAATACACCGACGTCCCATGGGAGCAACAAGGATTATAAATAGTAATCTTGGCGTTAATATCCCGGTTGTACTCTCGGGCACGAGGGCGCGACCATGAACCAGGATATGGCGGATCAGGTAATTAAAGTCGAGCGACTGCCATTTGACCCTGCTACCAGGATAAGCATTGTACTCATAACGTTGACATCCTAATGTAATATGGACTACTTCGTCTGAAATAAATGAATTTTAATTTTTTAATTTTTAATTTAATTACTCAGAAAAGAGTCATTGGTACATGGCACCTGTGGAATTCGAACCCTCGCTTGCGCGTTGGACACCTTTCCTACTAGGCCACCGACGCTCCATGTGGGAACAACAGTATTACGTCCCTTTTAATAGTACTGATAAGATCTATCAGTTAAGGGCACAATTTTGTAATAAGCGAATTTATCTGTACTTATATCTAAAAATATGTAACCATCTAATGTAATTATGATCGTTAACGATAAGTAAAGTTGGACATAAAAATATTTGGTAGTATGAAATAATCTCGATCGTAGTCCTGCAATACCTAAATATTTATTATCATGTATTATTTAGTTTACAATTTGCCTTGCGTTAGCTGCCTAGTACGCGTCTCGAAATTGCTAGTATAGTTGTATAATAAAAAAATAATCATCTTGGCGTTAACGTCCCGGTTGGGCTCTCGAGAACGAGGGCCCGGGGTCCGCCTTGACCATGATCCAGGATTTGGCGATCAGGTAATTACAGTGGAGCGACTACCATCTGACCTCCGTGACCCTGCTACCAGGGGAACCTGACCAGATTGGATCATGGTTACAAATTCAGTTGCCTGAATTTGCAGGTTTCATCACGATGTTTTGCCTCACCGTAAGAGCATCGGTTAGCATTCAACTAATGTACATAACTCAGAAAAGAGTCATTGGTACATGGCCGCAGCGGGATTCGAACCCGGTACCTCTCGCTTACGAGTTAAATATTCAACCGCCCGGCTACCGACGCTCTTGTCGTATAATATACGCAGCTTTTTACAAAATGTCATTTCATATCATGGCCACCGAAGACCACGCTGGTATACTTCATGCCTTTAATATCTGTGGCTATCTTGTCCCTCATAACGGAATACGCATGCTTTGCTGCTTTGCGGCAGAAATGGGTAGGAGGCGGTCCCCGTCCAGGCGGAGTACTCAACCTTTACCTACCACCGTTAAAACACTGAAATACAAAACTATATCAAGATCGACTCTGCAGCCTCTATCTTCGGTTTGTCTGAACTACTGAATGGATATTATGTAATTTCACCGACAATGTGGACTTATTGATTGTTGTTTGTCAACATCAACTACCTTACTAAGCCAGGAGGCTTTTGTTTGGATTGTTTGGCATAATCTTCGCGCTTGGCAAGCGAGTTGGAGATAGCAGTGTTAAAATGCACAACAGTAAACGTTGGTGTGAATTTTCTACGGAGGCCTAGCTCTTAGCGGTCTGCCTAAAAGATATTAGCCGTCTTGTATGACATCCTTTGCTCTAATGGGTAGGTTCTATAAAGTACTCTGCGTGAAATATATATTGTTTCTGCTTAGCAGGAGCATGTGTGAACATTTTCATTTGTCATCATCATCATCTTGGCGTTAATGTCCCGGTTGTGCTCTCGCGCACGAGGGCCCGAGGTCCGCCTCGACCATGATCCAGGATTTGGCAGGTCAGGTAATTACAGTGGAGCGACTGCCATCTGATCTCCATGACCCTGCTACCAGGGGAACCTGACTAGATTGGATTATGGTTACACATCCAGTCGCCTGAATGTGCAGGTTTCATCTCGATGTTTTCCCTAACTGTAAGAGCATCGGTTAGAATTCAACTAATGTATATAACTCAGAAAAGAGTCATTGGTACATGGCCGCAGCGGGATTCGAACCCAGAACCTCTGGCTTACGAGTCGTATACGCTAACCGCTCGGCCACCGACGCTCTTATATGACATCCGTTGCTCTAATGGATAGGTTCTAAAAACTACTCTGCGTGAAATATATAATGTTTCTGCTTAGCGAGAGCATGTGTGAACATTTTCATTTGTAAGATGTTATATTAATAAGTTTATCAGCGGCTTACCTCGCGTAAAAGTGGGATATGAAGCAGTCTGCGCTTCTGCCTACCAATGCCTTCAGAAATTAATATGTTTGAAATGAAAATATTCGTTTGACGTATACGGTTTTATTACTTTCTCCTTCCTAATTGCTAAGCGAAGTAATATGTTCTTGTTTTAATCAAAGTGTGCCCGAAAATGTTTTCATAACCTTTATCCATGATTTGCTTACATTAAAATCCTGAGAAATATTTATATTACATTGTATGTTCTTGTTATGATATTTATTATTATGTTTTGGTTATGTTAACTTATGCGGTTGTGTATTTTCTTAGCATGGACCCCATTAGAAGTTTGGAGGCCATCATGCTGTTTATTTTGCGATTTAACATAGTGAATTAACTATAATTGTTAGTGTTCATAGGTAATTTTATGCTGGTTTGACACTATCAAACATATTAGTAGTCTATTTAGATAAATATCGCCAAGCGGCATGCGATTATGAAAAATAAAACAAGAATTTCCTACACATTTACATTACGTCCCATAACAGTCCCCTTGCGGCCTTGAGCATCTTGCGTATTAGTGGAGGGTCGTGCCATAATTTCCACGCTGGCCGTCGGTATGGGCATCGCAGTATTAAAGACTCACCTCAGAAAAAGCTGCTGCCCATTTTCTTTACTTAAACGACCGTTTATGTTACTCAGTTAGACTCGTTCTCAAAGGACTGCACCTGCGATACTGCATTTGTGGTGACAATTATTCGTAAATGTTACGGAAGATACGAGTAGAGGTCCCATCACGAAAAAGAACGCATGCCGTTTCTTACAGTATGAAACAAAATTTAAGATATTGGTATATGAAGCCATATGTCCTTTTTACGTGACGGGAACTAAATCGTTCTGCGTTCAGGTCAATTACTGGTTTTAGGTCCCTATGATTCGAGGGGAAGTTACCTGTGTCACTCGCTCACTAATCTTCTCTATTGCAGTGTCCACCATAACCACGATGTCTGGCTTCACCCTGCTCGGCTTATACATGGTGTGCGACAGTTTCACCTCTTCGTGGCAAGGCGCTTTGTTCAACCAGTACTCGTGCGCACCGCTGCAGATGTTGGTTGGCGTCAATCTGTTCTCTTGCCTGTTGACGGCCGCGGCGCTCATGCACCACTCCACGACGCTGAATTCGCTCGCTTTGCTGCAGGTGAGTTGACGGACACAGTAAGGTGACGGAGTGTATTCTATCCCGATTTACATTGATGCTTAGCGAAATTGACGAGTACAGTGAGTAAGTATAGTCGTGTTAACCTATCGGACGGTTGCGAGTCAACTTTTCTTGCAAGCTGCTCTCTCTCTGCTCTGCTCTGCTCTCGCAAGTGGCAAGTCCGTCGTCCCTAGAGCGGGCGTCATTGATTCGCCATTGGCGTGTATAAACAGTCTTCAGTAAAAGGAGAATTTTTCACAAAATTGAACGAATTTGTTGACGTTGCTCGTCCATATCGTCAGAGAAATGGCACTGGACTCGCGGTAGTGTAAACAGTCACTGTCTATGGATGGATGTCTATCACTCACAAAAAACGGTTGCGGCTGGGCTGTCTAGAAAAGCCTCTCCAGGGTTTCGTTCCAACCTTAGAGTGTGAGGAAGTGAGACGACAAATTAGGTTTGGAGCATAGAACAATGGACAGGAATTCCATATTGGTGGAGAGTGGTGAGATTTCGGTCGCTAGGGCTGCTATCAACTCGCAAGGCTCACACTAAAGCTGTATTTAAATGGCAGGGGCGCTTATGGTGTATATGCGCTTCGAAAAGCGAGTCGCAGTTTAAGTACTCAAGCATACCCTGAATAATGAGTGTTTGAACGGTAGTGTGTATTTTATAATTTCTAGGGGAATCGAAGTGCAATCAAACTACGTATTTATGAGACTGATGTTTATTGGACGGTGTCCTTAGAAATCGGTATTAACAACTACCCGCATTCTTACGCTAGAAATAACGTGCTGTTTACACGCATACTTAAGTATACACCAAGCGGAATGTATTGACCTTGTGACTTGAATATCCTGCATCACATTAACAGCTAGTTTGGTTACTTCTACAGCACCCAGTGTTCGCGACCGACTGCATGCTGTTGTCTGTGAGCTCCGCGGTGGGGCAGCTGCTGATCTACCGCACCATCGCGCGGTTCGGTGCTGTCGTCTTCACCATCATCATGACGCTTAGACAGGTAACGGGATGGTGTCACTGTTGGGAAGGGAGGGGTGATAGGGACTTTTTTAAAAGCCGGCCACGGATTTAGGTCTCCAGGGGGCGGTGGGCGGCGGCGATTGGTCTTCAGATCAGGTAAACTGCTTGCTCGATTGCCGCCATTTATACATAATTTATGACGTTACACATATGATATGATGTGACGATGAAAGACTGACGTGATATCACACTCACTCGTACATATCGCAGCAACCTACAGAGTTAATCGCAAAATAAGATCCGTATTAAAAGAAGAATCTAATCGCGAATAGTGATTCCGAGGCTATAACTCTGTTATGCCACCTAACAGCCACTACGTAACCGTACCACAAGTCACACCTACTAGCGACAACGCGGCCACATCGATATTTTGTAGTTTCCTCAATGCGACTGCAATAAGCTGCTGCGACAGCGACTCTTGGTTGATCGCCT
The DNA here is from genome assembly GCA_905147135.1 of Blastobasis lacticolella. NCBI lineage: Eukaryota > Metazoa > Arthropoda > Insecta > Lepidoptera > Blastobasidae > Blastobasis > Blastobasis lacticolella. The sequence continues at coordinate 7,494,259 of LR990039.1, read as the reverse complement.
TTTGTCACTGTAATGTGGTGTGGACCCTAAAGCTGCTTTTCCACCGGAGAGGCGAGGAGACGTGAGGCTGGACTTGGTTGGCATCCATGTCATTCCTGATGACGTCAAGCCAGTCAAGCAGGCCTCTCGTTCCTGGTGTCTGGTGGGGGTGGTATGGCCACAAATTTGTTCCCCACTTAATTTGCCAGTCTAAGCCACTGATAACGAAAACTTTTTACGCAGGCGGTGTCGATCCTGCTCTCCTGTCTGGTGTACGGTCACCACATATCTGTGGGCGGCGTGATGGGCGTGTTACTCGTATTCACCGCGGTCCTCCTACGCATGTACTGCCGACAGCGCCTTCGGAAGCGCACGCGCAACATCTAGCGGCTAGCCGTGCCCGCGGCGGCGCCTCTTGACACCAAAGTGATACTAACGCACAAAGCCGACGTGGAAAACGCAGAGAACGACGTCTGAGTAATTATAGTTGTCGAGATCGATTGGGACACGTTGACAGATGTCATAATTTCCTTATATCTACGACTTAAAGTTCTTCTGTAACGCTGGACCGCACATAAAAGAAAATGGTTGATGTCGTACAAGGAAATGATGACATCTGTCAAAGTGGCCTATTATAACTCGACAGCTATAAAGAAGGGGATTCAAAATGGCGGTAGTTTCATGAAGGTAAAGGTAAAATGGAGGGCAAACTTCGAACATAACGTTGAGTCATAGTATTATCTAAGTACGTTAATTCTCAAGTTGGGTCAATCTCTCGTGGCCTGACCTCTCTATACAAATCTATGATGTTGTTGGAAAAGGAGGGAAGTTTGCTCTCCATATAGTACTATACTTTAATGGGTGATTCGGCCTCTCCAAGATTCGATATTATACTCCATTCTAAACTCTTTGTTTCAAAAACATAGAATATTCAAATAAGAATGCGGTTTTACATTGGAAAGCAATTAGCGCGGAGGTAAATCAAAGGTATTGTTAGAGGGAGGGGCACACAAGAGAGCTGCCATTTTGAATAACTTTCTATACTTACATTATTATTTTTGGTTGTCTATTATTGTTTATAGCACGGTCATATCCTAGTTTGTTAGTTGCCCTCGTCAAATTAGCTAAATAGTTATACTATCACTGTACTTTGTTTGGAGTGAAGTGTATTTAAGATTTTGGTTGTATGTGTAGTCCGGTTTATCATTATGTATGTATACCGTAGCATATAGTCACTAAATATATGTGTTTGATACACGTGTTGGTATTTATAGTACCGGGTACTCGCCGCTGCAATACTATCTGGCGAAATAGACATTTGGAATCCAGTGCGAGTTTAAGGGTCCTTCTTTTTTGCCACCATATTTTAGGAATCCTACGATAGCTTCGAAACGATAGCGATTTAGGTAAAATCGTTGTCAAGATTGTAGATATGATTGTGAACTAAAACGATTCATTAACAGTTTTAGGATAACGACTTCTTAACAATTAATTAAACTAGAAAATGTTCGATGAGCACTGTTCCCATTTTTATGAAAATATCTGCCTATTAATTCCAAAAATATTGATAAAGCCTTTTAGTTCACTTCTATATTCATTATATTATTATAAATATAGCTGCATTTCAAATTTGATTCCAAAGATCTACGTAGCCAGTTTCTACACCATATTTAGAGTAACAAATTATTATGAAGTGGGCACCAAGTGAACACGTGTTGCAAATTAAATCGCAAGTTCTTCAGAGAGTTCTTTTTCGTCATTCACTGTTACACGCCGTACCTATGTATAATGTCTTTTACCGTATGGTATATGTAAACAGAAATCAAAATAAGATCAGTAACTAATAATGCCATGTGGGGCAAAATTAATGCCTCATCCTCGGCCACTACTGCGCGTAACTTTACTGCTGAGCCATAACTATCAAGTGTCATATAGTTTGAGATACTATTGGCAAAAGATGGTGTTCGAATCTTCTGCATGGAGATAAGGTGCGCATGGCACTTCTATTTACTTTTTAATTTCTGTGCATTCAGTTGGAGACGCGAAATCAATGACGTTTATCTTGTATTGTTGTATTGTATACCATGAGGGCAACAAATTATTAATTTCCTGCAAGAAGTAAGGGTGAATGTTCTGTAATATTAGCATTCCATTATTTTTGCATTTACCTTGTACTTAAACTAAGACTATACCTTATTTCAATGGGTCATATCATTCATTGAGTGAGAGTAAATACGTAGGCAGTATATTATAATAAGAACTCTTGACATAGTTAGCGTCCTATACGCAGGTAGTCATTTAAAAAAGGTGCAATATCATGATAAATAAATAAATTGAGTAAGGACCTTTGTGAACTAGACTGAATATGAAAGTAGTTATCGGTTATGTAAATATGCGTGATGTCGAGTGTCAATCGAACTGGATGAAGTTCGATAGGTATGAGGGTGATGCGTAAACCCATAAGATGGCGCGACGAAACCGCCAGTTCAAACAAAGGGTACTGTGGCAAATACTGTGGTAGTCTTGTTAGACCTACATACTGCCAACGTGTCCATGAGATAGGTGATTCATAGCCTATTGTTTCCGGACCTTTATAAGCTATTCCGATCTCCGTTTGTTGGACGGACGCGTTACCAAGCGCCATGAAAAGGGTTTATAGCAAGGGACCATAATTGGAGTTCGTCGCGTGATAATGAGTAGGCAACATCTTTTAGAAATTGCTATAATTGTTAATATCAATTTATATTCATAATATATATACTTAATTCTAACCGTTTTAACGATCTATGTCCCTTTTGTTTTTAGAAGAAAATTTTTACAATGGGCTCAATCCTTTGAGGAAAATAAGTATTATCATGTCTCAATCAAGGCTGGCTTAATGGGCTTCTGGATCTAAAAGTAGGAAGTATTAACTTGCATCTTAACAAACTGCACTGCAATACTGGTTATGTCCGTCGTTTTATGTATTCTTTATTGTACACACTACAATATGGTACCACGTTAGGTTACAACAATGTTAGATTAATATATTAATTAACCTGCATCAAACCCAAGTAGTCGGATAGTGGCTAAATATTCTTTAACATGTGAAGAATATAGATTGCCTGGCCGTATTGTTGTTGAAAAGTTTTAACAAATCGCACCCCTTGACGCTTGATGACCTAGCACCAATAATTGACCAAAACATAAAACGACTTGAACGCATAATGTCCTAAATGGATATTGAACCGAATGCAGACGTATGAGAAGGATAAAGCTACCGCTCATGACGAATAGCCATAGAAACCTGTAAAATAATGGGTGTACTCCTGCTCCCAACCTGTACAACAGGATTTCTCGACATATAGAAGGCTTTCGACAGTGTTGGGACAGGCTTTGGAGATAATCTGGTGGGCTATAGCTTCGGTAGGACCTTGAGACCAAGGCAAATGGATGGAAGTGCTAGAAATCGGTGGCTTTAAGATTTAATGGCTGCAATGCGGATGTTAAACTGTCTACTATGGAGTGAAAATGATCAATTCAAGCAGGTAGAGCTCGTCTAGTCTAAGATGACGCGCCCCACTACTTAGTTAGTTGATTTTGATGTGTGAGTGCAAATATTGATAACGACACTTCATCTGTGTGGGAGCCAATGAACGACGCGTGCTGCTACGTTTGAATCTTACCGGCAACAATGACCAATTACAACGGCATTTGTATATGTATTGCGTCCATATTTTAAACTTGCTTGTGTGCGTTAATGCGATAGTGGGGCGCGTCATTTTAGATTAGACGAGCTCTACCCTCGGATCCGTGCTGCACGAGTCCGTTGATATCAGCTCCAATGTCATGTTCCATATTTCTGTAGCTTGGGCAAAATGGTGGGAGCCACCTGCCCACTGAAAATCCCTTTTAAGTTTAAGGGGCTCACATAAAAGAGCGTAATTAGGTCTGTGATGCTCTGCGGCTGCGAAAGTGGAGAAGGATGAGTAGGACATTTCGAGTTTAAGACATTATGCGTCGAGACCAAATCGCGGCCAGCATTGTAGTGGAGGAGATATCCTTAATAATTATAATAAGTTATAAATTGCTCATTGCCAGAAGAAGTATTTAAGTCAAAAATGATAGGTTGAATATTTTAAAGTATACAACAAAGTAGTTTTGCGAACGCATTATTTTTTGAAAACCTATAATTTTAATATACAATTATGTTTAGTAACCCCTACATAGTATATTGAAATTGTTCCGCGAATATTGTTGTTGATGTTGGAAAAATGATTGTTAGTAAAGCCAGGGTGTTGGCTTGCATTGTCCAGTTGTAAGTTTATCTTGTACCAGGCCCTATGTATTTAACTTTTGGGGTCAGAAATAGACTTACCGTAGTTAGGTTAGAAATTATACTTTTATGTAATACACTCCCCTAGTCCTTTAAAATTATTATGTAGCGTTTAACAGTGTTTCGTACATAATATATTATTATTTTTGATAGGGAAACTAGGGGGTGAAATAGTAATGTAAAAATATTTATTGTTTATCATGGATAATTTGACATATTATTTACCTATTTATTGTTGTTATTTAGCAATTTTATTAGTTTGTTTCTTAAATACTTTCGTGCCAGTCAATAAGTACTCTTACAGATATACAGTATACTGTATATATTAGGCAGACCCCGGGTCCTCGCGTGTCGCGTGATAGCGCAACCGGGATTTAACGCCAAGATGATGATGTTGATCAGGATACTGTATATCTGTAAGAGTACCTGTATAAGATACTTCGAAGGTATCAATTCATTGTACTGTAATGTATATTATGTACTTAAATAATTAAAAGGTACAGTCAGCATCAGAAGCAGCTAAGCAACCAGATTGAAAATGAATGTGATGTGGAAAGTACGCGTACTTGTGGCTCGACGACCTAGCTCGCTCATGTGTCAGCCTAAGTATGCGTACTTTAAAACCGCCGAGTATGTTCGCCGGCGATCCAACATGTTTGATTTTTCCTTGTAGCTCGCTGCTCGCGGCTTCGGCTCGCGCGTCTGTCAGCACCGCGAGCCGCGAGCCGATTGCATTTTTATGATGTATCTCGTGCAGTTGTGTTTTATGCCTAAAATTAGTTTAATTTTAATTAACTTTATTGGTTTCTGTTTCGGAAGGGACTGATTTTTGAAGCTATTAACTCGAATTATTTACGGAATTCATAAAAATCGAGCTGGATAAGTTCGTGGACTTAAAAACCGCGTACTTATAGTTCGTACGTCCATCGCCCATGTCGAGCCGCGTAAGTTCGCGAACTTAAAAGCCGCGAACTTTAAGCTCGTACTTTAGGCTGATACACGAGCGAATAAGGTCGTCGACCCGAGAGTTGTGTACGCGTACTTACTCGCACGTCTGTCAGCCACTTTAAATCCGCATGGGACATCCGATAAACTATAGCAATTTTGACTCAGTTGTTCAGTTATCTCCCGTGAGTACTTCTGATGCTGTCTGTATATGTATATTGAAGAAAAGTAGGTACATACATATATCCGTCACGTCTTTCTGCGTAGGGTAAGCAGATTGAAGATGAGTGATTAGAGCTTTTATGGACAGGTTTTATTGTTCTATGCACATGTAATGTATATCAAATTCACAAAATTCGTTACTTGAAAGTAGTATATATTAATAATAATTACAGTGTCCATTAGTCGGACCATCTGAAGATTAATTGTTTGACGCCTTAGTGTGAAAAATACAATAAACGTTTTTAAAACATATTTATTTTTCTTAATTTGTTTAATAACCCTGTTACATCATAATACATGTATAATTTTTTATTCAACCCTATATTTACCAGCTCGACTTTTACGGGTATTTCTTAGTGCGTAAGGGCAATAATGGAAATGGAACACTTCATGTCTGACAATGCCTTTTCCGAGTGAGGTGGCGCTCAAATTCCTGTCTTGTTTATAGTAAAAAATTTATACCTATTTCTGGATCTTGAACAGCGTTTCCTACTGAACCTACGAACTATCTAGGTGAAGGTCCTCAGAGCAAAATGTCCTCATTGGAAAAATGTCCATAGCGCAAAATGGCATGGGAGCAAAACGTCCTCAATTGAAAAGGTACTTCATTAAAAAAGCAATATGTCCCTATTACAAAACGACCGCAATTTAAATGGTCGTGTAAGCAAAACGTCCGCAATTTAAAAAGTACTACACATTAGTATAGGACCTAAATAGGCGAAGTTGGCCTCCCAAAATGTCGAAAAGCTGGATTTTTACAATTAGAATCGTTTGGTGGTCGATTGATTGAAAAGTGGCCTATTTTTTTTATGCTATCCAGGCATTTGACCACCATCTCACCTGGTGGTAAGTGACAATGCGGCCGAAGATGGAGCATGCCTGTCTAGGAATAGCCTATTCACTCTAGCCTTGAAGGCGTCCAGATTACAGTGATCAGGGAACACACTCGCACGCAACGCGTTCCATTCCTTAGCCGTTCGCATTATAAAGGTTGAACCAAAGCGGCTCATACGGATAGCTGGAAGATCCACGACATAAGGATGAATAGCTCGCCCGGATCGCGTTTTCCGATGGCGGAAAGGGGCCGGCGGAATGAGGTCGGTCGACTGTTTCGCACACTCCGAAATGCGACCTGTAGAAGACAGACAGACACGCAACCTTGCGCCGATGCTCGAGGCTCTGCAGCTTAGCCTTAATTAATTGCGGGTCACAAATTATCATCTTTGCACGTCTTTCCACCGAATCCAAAGCGGTCAGTTGATCCATCCCAGAGATGGCAGCAGTACTCCATACATGATCAGACTTGTGCTTGATATAACTGAAGCAACTGCTTTGAAGTGAAGTACCGCCTGACCTTCGAGAGGATACCAAGTTTCTTCGCTGCAGTCTTTGCTTTGGATTCGATGTACTGACCGAAGTTGCGATTTGAAGATAGCTCAACACCAAGAAGCTGTAGGTTGTCGGTAATTTCCACAGAAACATCCCGAAAAGTTGGAGTTAGATGGAATGGACTCTTTTTGGCAGAAAACAAACACGCCTGAGTTTTGGTTGCATTGAACACCACCAGATTGGCTTTGCCCCAATCAGCAACTGCCTTGAGAGCTATGTCCAAACGATCAACCATGGCCTCTCGACAAGACTGAATACCGTCCCTGTTGGCTTTTACCTCTGACAGATATATAGATATCTGTCGGATCTATCTGTGTAACGGATAGCCGTTATCGTGCTGTCATCTGCATACCTGAGGAACTCCCGCGTCGATAGCCTGGAGATTAGACGAGTAGCCATCGATAACTACACGGATTGAACGTTCACTCAAAAAATCCGATATCCAGGTGCAAAAGCCAACAGGAATACCAAATGAAGGAAGCTTGCTTAGAGATATCAAGAGACACAGCAAGGGCCTCGCCATGTCTCTCAATGGCCTCACTCCATAATTGTGTGGCATACACCAGAAGGTCCTTAGTAGACCGACCACGGCGGAATCCGTACTGGTGATCGCTGAGGAGATCGTTACCTTCAAGATGCGCAAGGAGTTTGTTGTTCAGTGCACGTTCCATAATTTTACAAAGTATGGAAGTGACCGAAATAGGGCGGTAGTTGGAAGGGTCGACACGGCTGCCTTCTTTGGACACGGGCTGCACATTGGCAAGCTTCCACGACTTGGGTACAATACCAGTCTCAAGTGAGAGGCGATACAGGTGCGTGAGAACAGGAGACAACTCGGGGGCACATCTACACAAGGCCGTCGCCGGTATACCATCAGGTCCACTAGCCTTGTTCACGTCCAGACCCCGCACGATTTTAAAAATCTCTTTCTGAGGTATTCGCATGACTGCCATAGTACAGTCAGCGCGGGGTGAGATGGGTGGAGTTTTTCCTGCAGTATCCAAACTTTTTTTTATATTAAACGGTAGAAAAACAGGCAAGCGGGCCACCTGATGGAAAGTGGCCTTTGGAAGTTGACCGCGACTTACCACTTCAGAATGATTTCTATAGACCCAGATCGATATTTTTAATTAAAACTAGGCATAATGTGTTAAGGACGTTTTGCTTTAATGCCAATTTTCGATAATGACAACTAGCTTTTAGGGCATTTTTAATTGCGGACGATTTGCTCTCTGGTCTTTTTTCCGTGTGGATATTTTTATTCTACGGACTTTATAGTTTGAGGACTAGGTAAATGCCTATAAGGACATTTTGTACTGAGGACCACCCACTCCGAATTGAAAATAATGCTCGGGCTGCATCCGCGTTAATGTTAGTAGGAACCTACACACGCACTCAAATCCATCCTTGTTTTTAATTCTGATAATAGCGCCGTGCCGCAGAAGCTCTCTATAGGATATTTTAAGGATTTAGGTCCTGCTATAAGAGCTCATGGTAAGGCCCCTGGTGACCCTACCTGACGTTACAACATCTTCTAAATTGCGGGAGAACCACCGGGACATAGGTATCGCCAGGGTGAGTCGGTATTGATTTCAATAAGTTTCTCAAGTAGGTAATGTGTTAGCCGATTATAAAGTCGCTGAGTACCGAGCGTCGTGGATAGGCGGTCATAGTAAAGGTATGCATCAGTACTTCGGCGCTGTCATCCCGTTTTCAGTGCTGGCCGGTAATAGCGGCGGTGGACGAACAGCCTTTGAGCAAGACATCCACCCGCCGATGCTGACTACGTATTACACTAGCTTTCGACCGGTTTTGTTCCCCACAGATGTGTTGTATGCCATCTGCCAAATCCTTGATCATAGGCTAGGCGGACCACGGGACCCCGGGACAACAACTGGGAATCCACGTCATTTGATCCCCGTATATTTATTTTTCTCTGCATAAGATTTTTTTTTGTAATTTTGGCCGAGTCTTTGATCTCGTCAATGACAAGATGAACTCTTTGTGTCTATTACGATCATCTTCTTTGTCATTAGAATTGACAATCAGAAGAATTATTGTATTCTTGTTCTTATCGTATTTTCTTTTGTAATTTGTTTTTACGCGTTTTATAAGTCTTTTATCTACCTTTTTATCAAAGAAGTTGCTTCATTTCATTGAACCATTAAGAGAAAAATAATTTACTGACAATTTACAGATATACTTCATAAATCCAATTCAAAAATATATTGACCATATTTAATTATCATGTTTTGGCTTCAAAATCATTTCAGAGTTAACAGCTATTATGAATTTAAACAACTTGAATTTGGGTTGTGTTACAAATAGATAGAACCGTATTTTTTTGGACTGGTAATTGCTTTTAAGTTTGTTAAGTTAATCGGTGGACAAAGATTTTCTAGCGGGCCACCTGGAAAGTGATCAGGGATTGTCCCTGAACATTGCGTTGTCCACCTCAAAAATATGATATACGGGATTCGCACGTTGCTCTTGCAGAAAATATTTAAATGCTAGGTCCCTCCACAGCCAAAGCTACAGCTCGCCAAGGCAGGAACACAATACTATTTAATAGTATTGTTTAGCTGTGATATTTTATTTGGTGGAGGACCATACTTACTTCCCCTGTCGGGCAGCCCTATCTCTCTATCTAGATCTCTTAATTCATAAGAAATAAAATAAAAAAGTTTACAAATAGGTATGTGATATAATAAGTAAAAATGCCATTTCCTTACCTTCATTCTCTGATCTATTGATAACTATTGAAACCACCTGGTTTTATGTACCCTGTCTCCATCGCGTTCATTTTTTTAATATATAAATAATCGAATTCAGGATTTTCAATTGTGTAGTTATGTATTTTATCAAAACGGCACGAAACGAAAATATTATAATGAATGAGATATAATTAGAATAATTCTATTTAATCAGTGCCATAGGTACTCTTTTCTCCCCCTACTATCTGAATAAATAAAGCATGTAATTACTCGACGAGTGTGATAATCAACGTCGAATTCGTTACATAGAATCACGCGTCGTCGAAAATTCACCACTGCAAAACACGTTATGCTGAAATTATATGATCTCGAAAGGCGGACTAGTGCCTTTGTAAAAGTCGGAAGGAAGTTAAAGGATCTCCAAAATTTGCCACACACATACATAGACGACATACTTAACACGACAAGTTAATTAATAGCTTGTGGAAAAACACTTGTCCTCCTTTTGAGATAATATGATTTCGGCTTAACGTGTTTCGACGTAGCGTGCATTCGATGTAGGTAACGTTATTCGCAGTGGTGACCTTTCGACGACGCGTGATTCGATATTACGAATTCGACGAGGGCATGTTAAAGCGTAATTGTGATAATATGAATATTTACAGTGGAGGAGAGATATGGTAGCACAGATCGTAGTGTCGTTCGTACTAGCATTCTTCATGGCACCCTGCGTAGTGCAGAGACTATGCAGAAAAACGACGCACTGTCCTCCTTCCAGTATATGTATGCATCGAGTCGAAAAAGAAAGGTATCTATAATTTACTAAAGCACGTGAATAAAAGCAAGAGAAAAAGAATTTTCGCAACAATTTTCACGAGTGGACTGTTAGGGACTGTATGATGGGAATTCGATTAGGATATTCTAATTTAGCCAATAAAAAGGCAGTGGTAAGATCTTATTAAAGTCGTAGCCGTCAGTAGTAGTAGTATCATTCGATTTTCTAAAATGCAGGTTTGGTATTCATCATTCACTGGCGTGTGGTGTCCTTTAGAGTAGAATTGCACCAACACCTTACACTCGTAGGGGTCGTACAAGGCGACTAATGTTTTAGAGGCAATATATCTAGAGTTAGATATAGATATAGAGATAGTAGTTAGATATAGGCTGGAAAATGGGCAGCAGCATTTCCCATCGTTATATTTATAACACTGCGATCTGCGATATTTATAACCTGCGGTCAAATTTTAATAGTTGAACGTACTTAGAACACAATTCAGCTACAATTATGTAGGGCCACCCAATTGTAAGGCGCTTTAGTACCTTACTTCTCATCTGGACTAGAAACGGCAATGCTCAAATTAAGAAAGTACCAAAAGTGCAAAGGTTCCAAGTGAAATATAATACTTTCGTACTCGAGTTATTGTCATACGTTTACACTCATAGTACCTCACCCTATACCTCTATAAGCATAGCTAGACACTACTAAACCAGCAATAGTTTATCAGTAAGCATATGCTGATATGTCTATATCATACGAGTATGTACAGTGGACATCCAACGGCTGAGAAGTCCCTGTCCTAGACACACTGACCCGAAACACAAAACGCCAACGTAAGAAACAATACGCAAAGTAAGAAAGCAAATTTGATGGTAACACAGAGGGTCAATAATTATAGTGGCTTACTCTATAATGATGTACCTACACAGTATTATCTACTTCCTGGTATTAGATTGAATTGTAATTTTGCCTAACTATACACACATATATGATCTGTTTAAACTGACTTGTCTTATTTGGTGAACAAACAATGCCCAAAATCACGACTTGCCGTATCACTCTACGTATATTGTATATACTCGTAGATGTCTTGAATTATACAAGAAACACATAGAATGTGAATTTCAACGAATACTGCTGCACATTATCCATTTAAATACATAATTTCCTTAACCAAATAAGACAAGTCAGTCTGGACGGATTGTACTAAGCCCGCAATGGATTAGAATAACGGCGCTACGCTTACGAGTCCCGCTGATCGTAGCACACGCCCTTAATTCCGAAAATCATAAAATGGGCATCAGCGTTTTTCATGATTACTGCCAGGCGTGGAAATTAAAGAATACCAATATTTGGACAAGTTCATTTCATTTCATTTTCATTCTAAAATTTGGCTCGACTGCACTATGCACACAGATGCAAATAAGACAAAAGAATATGTAATTAATGTAAACATGTTTTTAAATCTAAAAAAACTGTAGAATCGTTTCTTTCAATACAAATTGGCACTGCGCCCTGTAGACGATGCCGCGCTGACTCTTCCGTTACTTTGTCAGGACACAAACCTGAACGTAACGAAATTAAAACCTATAGTTTGTGCCAAATGGACTGACAATAAGGTGCCTTGACGTTTCGGGTCACCTACTGGCATTATTTCATTAAAAATACAAAAATGAAAACTGTAATCGATTATACAAAATAAAATTTTTGTTAAATTGTAACGAATACGACTATCGCTACTAGTGTTACAGCTATCGCTTTGACCACTCATGAATTAGTTCTGACCGATAAATGTTCGAAAGATATGTTTGTGTTTCTTCAAAAAATATAAATTAAAAATATTATGTGATATAATGTAATGTAATGTAATCACATATTTTTAAAAAGTATGTTTCGGCAGGAAACCCGGTATATACTTTTAAATTGTTTGATGAATTTTATTGCAGCTCACAATCCATCCATCATCGGGGTCCGCCTTGACCATGATCCAGGATTTGGCAGGTCAGGTAATTACAGTGGAGCGACTGTCATCTGACCTCCATGACTATGCTACCAGGGGAACCTGACCAGATTGGATCATGGTTACACATCCAGTCGCCTGAATGTGCAGGTTTCATCACGATGTTTTCCCTCACCGTAAGAGCATTGCAGCTTACAATGTTTCTATAATTTATTTTTACATGTACGAAACCTAGGTACTACTATTAAGATGCCTAATTGTAATCCTAATTGTTTTCTTTTTCAGAAATTATGGTTTAACTTAATGTCAAAGTTTATATTATGTGAGTTTTACTTTACATGTACCTACTTACCCATGCTTGAATCATAAAGGTAGATACTGGAGGATTAACAGATCTCGAAGATAGGTATTTAGTATGTAGGTACGATAAAGGATATTGGTGTTAGAAGTAGGGGAAGGTGGGGCAGAACCGGGACCTTAAGCTTTCATTGTGTCTAGAATTGCTCCATTTGGGCAAAATTTAATAAAAAAATATTTATGACTACATACACTTATATCCTAACGAAAACTAAATCAATTAATTTAGCAAAAGCAACTGGATGTACATCTAGAAGTAATGATTTTTCAAAAAATGATATTTGCCTGGTTTTGCCCCGCTAGGTGGGGTATAAACGGGTATGCTTTTTAGTGATACCCGATCGTGTCCCATTCCTATTATTCTCTCACATTAGTGAGTTTGTTTTTCTTAATATTAATTAAGAAAAACAAATTTACGGGCACGGATGTATGAATAGATGGAAGTTTGTTGCTCTTGCTCTATTTACTACTTCCCACAGGAGCACAGTGTAGGTAAAAGAATTATGCACGAAAAAATTCGCGAGCAAAAGCAATTTTTTATTTATGTACTTACACACTTTTCATGTCATATAAAAGGTTGTCGACAGGTGGGCCAACTATTGCATTCAATCTGCATTTAAAAACAATAAAGAAAATACATATAACCCCAATAATGACATAATATCGTTACCCACAATGATACCCGGTATTGCCCCATATATTGCTACCCAGTTTTACCCCAAACATACAATTTTCAAACAAAATGGCGTAAAAAAAATAATTTTTCGACAAACATTTTATAACACCATGTAACTGTTCTTAATACTATGCTTAATCTTTGACATACTCATCATTACAGATGTGTATATGTACAGTTCAATTACTGTAGTCAAAATCAGTCTGAAAATCTGTAACATTTTTAGGATTTTTAATAAATATCTGTGAGAGCTGTAAAAGCGAAATTTCCGCTCAAAATACCTGTTACATACTGCCATGCCACTAGGAGGTATACCAATAATAGTTTCCGAAATAATAAGGTACCCGGTTTGACCCGCATACCCGGTTTTATACAACTCTTCCCTAATACTTACGCTTCCCAATTGTTCACCAATTCGACAATTATATCGTTATTATAATCTTACATTCGACAATTATAGCCTTACAGTGTGTACTACATTATCGGCAATATTATTTAATTTTCAGAAATTAATCCATATGAAAATCTGATTCGCCGGCCAAGTTTCATTTCTAAGAGCAATCCGCATTATCCGCAATTATTTCAACGTGAAAATTCGCGGCAACACCTAACATGACTTTGGATTTAGGAATTTGAATATTTTTGTAAGTTAACAATGCTTGGTTGTGTTGGGTCACAGTTGAATTCACATAATGCCGGTTTGTTTGATTTTAATCTGGTAAATATGTGTTCGGTGGGACAATGATCAGGAATATTTGGCCGTTGAGTGATACTGTTGTAACCGAGCGTCCGCACACTGTTTACAAAATACAGCTCCTTCCGTTATGCGACGCCTCACCCTTACCACGACATCTTTGGGAACGTCGTACCGCTTTTTACCCGACTGCTCCAAAAGGTGGGTGATTTAAATCAGGTAAAACAATTTGTTCGGTGATAGCTGGGAGATAGAGAGTGCAGGGCAAAGGACATTGGATGACGTTTCTGGTGGGAGGCCTTAGTATACAAAGCAGTGGGGAAGCTCCTGACGATTATTATTACAATAAAATTACTTATACTTATTTTAATACTAACGAAACTAAACAGTGGATAGGTAGCTTACATGGTATTACAATAGCTAGATACAATCTCTCCTTACGTTCTGAAGTCACTCAAGAGTCTAAGTACCCACCAAAAGATTCCACTCATTGTTATCTCAAACAGTATCTCAACGTAACGCATATTATATTATCAACTAAACCATTATAATAGATCTGCAATAAATCTCTGTATAACAGCCTAAATAAATTCCGGTCGCAAAGTGATCGCTACCGTGGTAGCAGGTGGGCAATGGCTGGGGCAGCGGCGGCGGGCGATGCGCGCGCCGATATATCACCCGGCCCTGCACCAAGCGCGCGATTGCCGACTCAGCCGCTGTCGCAAACTCTTCCGGTGCCGCTGCCACTGCGGTCGTAACAGCCACTAGACACGCCGCCAAATGACTTGGGTAATTGTACTCGCCGCCGTCGCCTCCTTGACTGGAGTGTATCAGGTATGTGTGCTCTCGCTGTTGAGGACTCTCGTCCAATGTTGTTAATTTGTTCTGGATGTAATCCCCAGTTTTAACGTTAATTTTCATTATACAGATTGGGTGATTGATACTGAATATTTCCAGTTATATTATAAATCCATTAGTCAATTACATTATAGATAGGTAATTACGATAATGCCCACAATGAATTCTTAAAATATTTTACACTTTATTTTTCTTTTACAGGCGACGTTGGCATGTAAGAATTGCATTGTAAGTTCTTAACACTTTAACTTTTTACTTTTGTATGTAGACTATCCGATCGCTTTTATTGTGCGTCGTATCGTATCTGTTTGGCTGTCTGCATATCTATAACACTGGCTTAGAAGAAAGTAAGAGTAATCAAAATACAAGAGAGAACAAGAGAAGAACAACTAATATAGGAATATTAGTTGTTCTTCTCTTGTTTATATCTAAATAGTTTGAAGTTAGCCTTTAATTATATTTGAGCAGCGAAGAAGTTTGGTCCTCATGATATGGCATGAGTGGCGTCTTTTGGTGTCTGAGGCCAAGATCCTCTGTGTCGCTGTGTCGAGCCAACGCAGTAAGTAAGTTAGCAAGCGAAGAAATTCGTTCTTCGAGGTAATATCTGGAATGGAAAGTTACACTATTCCTGAGCCAGTTTTTTAGTTTTTTGGTTACGTTAGTACATTAACAAATTTTCTTAGTTCGTGGGGTACCCCAAAGGCGGTAAACAGTGTTCGATCTTCCATAAACAATTTCGGGAATCAATTCATTTACTTACGATTATAGATTTTAAATGTTGATATTTTGTTGTGTGCTTCAGGCCATGGGTAAGGAGGAGAAGGCGATGTTCAGAGCCCACTCTGACATGTGCATGCCGCAGTCTCAAGTGGACCCTAAGCTGATCGATTCCTTACTCAACGGGGAGTTGGTTGAAGACCCTGTACTCAAGAAGCACATATACTGCGTCCTGCTCAGGTGTAAGATCATCAGCAAAGACGGAAAACTCCAGAAGGCGGCTGTCCTCGGCAAAATGTCCAGCCGATCCGACGCACGTAATGCCACCAAGGTAGTAGTAGTTTCATTTACCAGTTGTTTTAAACTAGCCAGGTATTTGAACGCCATTTCATTTGGTGGTTCAGTCACCGTCGGAATATAACGGCCCTCCTATTTTTTTAATAATAAAAGAGGGTGTGCGTGATGATGCAGCCGAAGATGCCGAGCATGCCTGTCTAGGTACAACCTATTCACCAACTTCTTTAAGTTGGTAGGTACTTTCGAATTAGAACTCGTGAATGATTTTACTGGATGGCCTTTTGCAGCATTAAGAGGCTGTTGAAGCTCTATCTACTGATAACTTTCTACCAGAGGTCTAGTTTTAAAGAACATATTATTTAGACGCGCATTGACTAATGCCCATTATGACCAATGATAGTCATAAGTGTGTCAATAGGGAGCCCGACGACGCAATAATGACCGTGAGCAATGCATCAGGGTCTAATTTTCAGGAGTTTCCCTATTAGGGGTAATGTTATAGGACAATGGACCAGACGTAGTAGGTAGACGCAGGAAGTAGACGAGATGGTTGGTTATTTTTACGCAGGCATACTCCATCACCGGCCGCATCGTCACTTACCAGGTGAGGTGATGGTCAAATGCCTGGCTAGTCAATAAGTAAAAAAAAACATTCATAATTATCGTTATCGCCTTCAATAAGGTATTTGGTCTTTTGCGTAAATGTATTAAAGCCTAGAAACCTAGAAATCTACGCAGACCCTAAAACTGGCAGCAGCGTTATTTTTGGAAACCAACCACATTGGAGCAGGCTCAAGAGTCAAGCCTGATAGTAGTGACCGGTCGTGAATTGATTATTTTTAATCTTGCTGTAGTTTTATGCGCTGTATACGTATACCTATATAATATGTCGGCGACTTTGTCGGTGTGGGGTGGGTGTGCTCACTGTGTGTTTCCTTCCTAGTTCATAAATAAATATTGATTTGATGTATTTGACTTATGATCTTACATTAAAGACTTCTGCTACCAGGTGCTCGAGAGCTGCGCTGATCAAACCGGCGAGACTCCGGAAGACTTGGCCTGGAACCTGTTCCGTTGCGGATACAACAGGAAGGCACTACTCTTCAACTACATGCCCACCACGGACACTCGGTCCGATCTGGAGAATAACTCCAACTAGCATGCCGTGTGAAACTTGGCCATTCCTATTCTACTTTGATTGGTTTGATTCTTAATATCAAGTTTCAATTTGTACTGTCATATTGCCAAAAATCTCTTAGTAATATACTCACTTTATAAACATCATAAACGTGTTTTCTTTTGCCATTCTAACCACTGTATGAGAATGGACACTGTATTAGAACGCCTATTGTATTAGGACATCCACTGTACCAGAATGTCTACTGCATTAGAAAGTCTGGGTACGGTAGACTGGTGGAGTAGGGGTGGAGAATCACGTGAATGAAGTCGCGTCGGGAAGCTACTAGGTTATTTCCGAATCTCCTTAACCGATTTCGAAAATCCTTTCGGCTGTAAATAGCTTGCTGCACTCTCTCATTCATTAGTTTGTTACTTCGAGCAAAAATTCAAAGGATTTCGTGCTCGCTTCACTCTACTAGTTTTAAAATATTTACATCACCCGCACCGCGTAATCAATTCATTGCTTGTTATTACATTTATCATGTTCATGCCGAGTCTTTTGAGTAAAAATTCTAGAAAGTTCTAAAAGTCAGAGTCGGACTGAAGGCCAAGTCAGGGGTGCTGCGGAGGTGGGCTACACGCGTCGCTCGCATTCAAATTTATGATGAGTGCTGAAGCACTGGGGTTAGGTATGTTAGCCACGCGCTATTGTCATAGGTTCAGATAGCTATCCTATAGTTAGGTACCTATAGTTAATAAGTGAAGTGTAAATCTTTTCTTGCTACCTACCTATTGTAATGAATTTGGATTTTTATCAATTTATGTTGGTAAACTGCCTGTCCAATAAAACTACCATTCAGACACCCACTTGACACATTGCTAATCTATAAGAGCTACAGAGCGCACACTGATTGAACTCGCAAATTTGCCCACATTGAACTCTCAATTTAGTTTTCGTCATTTCATCCCCTACAGACAACAAAATTTCTCAATTTCCCCTTTTGTAATCCCTGTAATAACCTGGGGGTATTCTTGAACACTGTGAAATCGGCCAAGGGGCGACGCGGGCTTGAGCCTGTATTGTTTAGTTTGTCCCAAATGTTTTCGTGGTAGCTACCTAAATGTAAATAAATTATTAAACACCATAACGACATGTTTGGGTAAATATGCAATACAATATCCTTAATCCTCTAAGACAGTAGAGTGCTACAGCAAAAGTAAGTTACGTCTGTCCTAATCATTCATGTTTATTATTAAGTATTCTTGCTAGATACCGTGTCACTTGCAGTTTATTTAATTTTGTAAAGGAGTCAATATCCCTTGTTGGTGAGGTCATCCATAATATTCGTATATTCATGTGATGTAATTTGCGAGAAAAAAACGGCAAGGTCTCCGGTTCATCACTACGACTCTTTAAATCGAGCATTTATACGACATTGTGTCATGCTGGTTTATATTTGAGTAAGTATATGAGAGGCTCCTAAAAATCTAACGGCATCCGCGAACGCTGTTTAGCATAATTTGCCATACCGAGGGAGGTAAGTACTTACTAGTTGCAGCGAGTGAAGTGTAAATTATATTCGAAACAGCTTTATGATCTCACTGCAGGCTGTGGGCGGTGACCCACTCGCATCAGGCGCGGGTCGGCGGCAGATCTCAGGCAGTCGAGCGCGTGCCTTTGCCTCTCAACGGCTGCCTGCAACCGCCATCTTTAATTTTTACCCGCGAAAATTTAATTTGCTGCCTGTGTGCGTCGTACAAGAACTTTGTGCTATAGTTCAGTAGAAAAATTTAATAGGTATTACTTGCAAGTGTTAACGTTTTGAATGACAATTTAAAAATTAAGCTAATGTGTAGACAGCAGAAGCGGATTGAAGAAAGTGTTTTAAAACGTAAGTATTGTATACCTACTAAATTGACACTGCTAGTTGTTTTTATTACCTAACCAGTATTTATTTATTTGCTGGCTAGAATAAGCTAGCCGCATTTCGTTACCTCCCATGCATATAGATAACCTAAAGTAAATTGTTAAACAGCATCGTAGTAGTATAAATAGGTACCTACTTGTACTTTCACAGAATAAAAACCCTCACCCTCTACTTTCAAACGCCGAAATATCACCCCGGAACATACAATGTAATCATTGTACCTACGTTAGGGGGTGGTCGGCGCATGGTTCGAAAGGAGGGGTGAGTGATGGGAAGAATGCCCTAGTTTTAAGGACATATCACAGAACAGCAGGTTCCGATCACTGTGAAGACCACTAATGATATGCCTCATGGCCATGCCTCTAATTGCGCTGACTACCTTTTCTGTACCGTATCCACCAAAAGACAATAAGCAAGCATTGGCGCGGCGCCAGTAGATACCCTCACCTTGGGGACTCCTCAGACTTGGTGAAATCTTTATCAATAGAATACTACTGATAAAGATTTCAGTTTTCGCCAAGGGATAGACATTTATGGAGATCGTTTGGTAATTCATAGCAACCTATATGGAATCGGGACGAGTCGGCAATTCCCAATGGCCACGTGTGGAGATGTTGTCAACATTACTGCTGATATTAACTTTTATGTAGTGTTGTATGAAGAATAATTACAGTATCGTTGTATCTTCGATCACCTTGACTGAAAGTTTAAGTTTAAGTCAAGTTTATTAAATTAATTTAGGATTATTTTAACAAGTTTTTTCATAACACTTCGGACTGACATACACGATTACCTACACGATTTCCGAAACACACTTGAGGATATTAGAAGCTGGGATTGGATGTTGGGAATATTGTATGAAAATTGTAGGGGAAATATGTAAATAGTCATTTTCAATAAATAATACAAAAAATATTGGTACCTACCTAGATACTGAAGTATGTATACAGAGTAACTTTAAACTAATTCTTGATGTGATAACAATCAGATTTTACAACTAGTGTCAAATAAGAAGAGACATGGCGGGTCACGTGGATCGACTTGCGCTGTATACGATTACCTGCGTGACGCGGTTTATACCAACTCTGAAATCGAGGATAAATCGAGATGTCACATACAAAATTTAAAACGAATTCTGCCAAGATCTGCTAAAACAGCCCACACTGCTGAGTTCTTTCCTTCACATTCATGCAGCGGCAGGCAGGCTTCAGAGGCGTGTTGGAGATGGTAGTGTTGAAAGTAGGTAGGGTGCTTACTTACTGATGGTAGATGGTACTATTCAATAGAAATTATTACAAATAGCGGCCTTTACTAAAGTTCGGACCGCGGAAAGCGCCACACGCCATTTCTACCCTCGTTCCGAAGCGTACAGGTATCTGCCGTAAAGAATGCACATCAGCTAGTTCGGCATCATAGAGCGCCGTCTCTGTCATGCGCGTGTGAGTACATACGAAGCAGTAACTAGCCCATGTGCATTATTGATGGCTGATATCTTGTAAAAGCGTGACAGTTCAATCCGCGGTTCAGAAGTTCGGAAGGCAGTCCCAAATGCGCAGTCCGAACTTCACGTGTAAAGACCGCTTGGACAGTACCATATTCTGGTCTGCGGAGGTAATAAGATAGATGTAACTTAAACTATACCCGCACCGGACATGAGACTGTCGCTTTTTACATTCTACTTAAATAGAACTACTTAGTTTACATTTTACTCTGAATACAGTAAGTGTATGTTACAATAACTTAATAAGTTACAAGTTATTTCAAAACAACGCACGCATCATTGTGGTCTAGTCAAAGCTAGTTCAAAACAGCTTAAAAGATGTTTTCGCTACGCATTCAAGGTACCAAAGTACTTGTAAGGACCCATAATTTATTGGAGTTTGCAGGTATACCTACTTGCTATTTAAATACTTACTGTGGGTGCTAAAGCAACTACGTTCAATATTAAATTCAGTTCAATATTTGCATAAGATTGTTGCATATTAGGTTTAACAACTGTTATGCATTAGCATACCTGTCCATTATGTTTGCAATTTAAGCTAAGTTGTGGCGACGAAAGGTAATGTAGAAACAATATTTTGCCCACTAATAGTGTACATAAATAAAAAAATACAAACCTAGCATAAAACCCTTTCTATTCACGAGTGTTTTCACTGGTGATACACCTATACAAGGCGACTTTAATTTACAACCAGACCGTCTATGACCTCCTTAGACCAGTAAACTGCCAGTAGCGTTCCTGATGTATTCATGGATGATAATAATAAGCCTATGGATGTATGTTTTCAACACGGTGATCTCCATCGAGGTGATTGTAAAACTGTCCACTAATTGTGGACGAGGAGCAAGTCCAGTTGCGGACTGTTCGTAACGTGATTTCATTCCACTACGGTTATAGCTGAAAGAGCTTAATTAAAATTAATTAATTAGATATATTTATTTATCAGATTATTATGTAATCCAAAATGTTAGTATCAAACTACTGCAAACGATATTTTAAAAGCATTCATCAAAATATAAATTAAAAATATAATTTTTATAGATAAGCTGTAAAAAAGTTACCTTGTTCACTTGTGAAGACTGCTATATTAAATCAATAAATAATATTCATTACCGAAAGTGAAGCTCGGCACTGGCGGTTGGCGACATATACTTATTTGTGGTAGCAATCACTCTGTAAAAGTAGTAGGACTCTGTCAACCCTGAACAGGTCCAATTCGAGCATTATTTTTTTGCTGCCAAACAATAAGGCAACTTATTCAATCCACAGAAATTTAACTTCATTTTCCGGCTACTAAGACATTCTTCTGGGGGCCGGAAGCTGGCTGGAAGAAATTTCTTTTAGAAATAAGTACCTAGTGTCGTTTATATGTATGATGTTCTTCTATGTATTTTATTTGTGTGCAATAAATAAGAAATCTGTGTGGCAGATGGGTAATTGATGACTGGACCACACGCATCGAATTGATGAATAGGCAAATTGATTTGATGTAAGAAAACGAAGAGACAAATTGGTTTGAAACGCCGATATTGAAAGGCTGCGTCCGCGCCGAGTGCAGGCTGTGCGCGCGCCATAACCACAGCCTCCATAGCGCCCACTCTAATGGCTCTGCCAAATAATAACCAAGTGTCGCAGCAACCGCGGCACCAATCAATTCTCGGCTATAACCGTCGACAGTGACACCAAATCAATTTCCGAACGAATCACCTCACGGTGTGAAGACACTGCGGTTTCTTTTTCCGGACTGACGCCTTGCCGAGCGTTAGTTTAGATTTGGATAGCAGTAGGGTTTGTCATGATAGTCGCGTTGAAGTAAAATAATCTATAATCTTTCATAAACATTGACAGTGATTCCTTATTTTCACCAATAGGAGGTATAAAATAGTAAATGTATGTGAAGAGGTATGAATGTGGGAGAGACAAAAGACGTGTCAGGATCCTAACTTTGTTGCCTCGATGTGGAAAGCGGGCGTAAAAGTGTATGATTCTATTGCATTACTAGTCGATCATGGGTTAAAAGGTGAAACCTCAGGGTTCGCATGACCAGGGCAGACCGGTAGCGATTTAGTAGGATAGGTGGTACAAAGTCAGAATTGTAAACACGTTGTAGATTTAATACAATATAATGGTAGAATTAAATGTCCCAACCATTAGCTCAATTGGAGCATTAAACGGATTTCAAGTATTAAACGTAACAAGAATTTCATACATAATACTGGATAAAGTAGATATCGTGCCAAGTACTTGGCTTAGAGCGATAACGCACCGCGGTATTCGAATTACTATTGGTAGAATGCCGTAGAGTGGATCGTATGGTAAACTTAGTGGTACCAGTAACTAAGGGAATCAACTTGAGCCTGTGCAGTACCTAGTAGATTTTTTGGTGTGACATCTTCAAGAACTGACGACTGTAGAGTTCACAATTGAAACATTGTACAATGAAATGCCGTCGCGAAGTGGCCGATAAGAGACGCAAGATATTAATAATTCTAAAAACTTGACAAATCTTGGGTCAAGTAAACTTTATAATTTTACAAACATTGAAATATGTGTATGTGAGACACGATAACAAGAAATAAAATACCTACTTAATTTAAATTCAATTAAATATTAACATTTTAGTATTGGCCCTCCCGGGTTTGTTTCACTGACTTTTGAGCCACAAAATATACCTACGACTTGAAGAACAAGAGGGAGTAATACGACTTACTGGTGTTGAAATCATGTTCCTCGGCATGTGGGCACGGTGAACGACATAGCCCTAAAACTTCTACGTTGGACCAATTTAACATGCCCACATACAAACTGTATACCATACGACCTCATTAGCACGTTTTTTTATTGCGACCGCTCTGAGATCAATCTGTCATCTGTGTCTTGTTGAGTCTATTGATTATTTACGACACTCAACAGCCGCTTCTCGGAAGGCATGCTTAGTGCGAATCCTAATGAATCACCGTTGTTGTGGGTGCCGCCCACGGCGACGACTCGCGGATTGTAAAATTATTACAATTAACATGAAAAACATAAGCATTAGTCAATAATAGCTCGTATAATGGGATAATTTTGCAGCGGAACAGTAATTTGGATGGTCTTTAATGTATGTATTTAAGTTTTGTTGCTAAAGATTATATTTCTGTTCGATTTGTAGACATACAGTTTTGACAATGTTAATAATATAGCGATTAAACAGAAAAGCAATAGGCTTCTGATGTCGGCCAAGCTACCAAGGGGCCTCCATTGAGGCCTAGTATGGGATATCAAACGAGACCGACGGCTTGACCTGCCTTCCAAAGCATGGAGCACATGTGGCGTTCGCGTGACCCGCAGTTGAATTAAGAAAAAAAAATTGTTCAGGTCTAGGTTACCTACCGTTACAAAAATCCATTGACACAGTCTCACAGGTGGGATTTGAACCTGGCTCACCCTCTTACAAAGTTCACGTGCACCGCTCGGTCACCGAGATAATTTTCTGTGGATACCTAAAAATACTTATTTTGTCTTATCTACCTTTTCTTTTAAAACTCTTTACGTAATTGTCAGCAAGTATAATATAATAAGTCGTAACTTGTCATGTACACCCACAAGCTTCTAATTAGATAATTTTAAATTGTAATTGTGTAAAATGTAATATTGTATACAAATTAACAGTTTTGGTTTTTTCCTCTTCACTTGAGCTATATTATCTTGCTTGTTGCCTAATTTCATGATTGTAGATTAGCAGTAAGCACCAATACATATAAAGTATGCTAAAGTTACTCTATGAGTAGGGGAGGGGAGGGCAAGTTGGTTCATCTAACAAGAATCGTAAGAAAAACTATCATGTTACAGAGATTAACTAAACTTTTATTTTTATAATAATTAACAGTACTATAGACTATCAAAATAATTTTACAAATGCTTTAAATAGAAATCACAACCTGGTCATGAGATCATCATGTAAAATAATTGTTTTGAGCCATCTTGCCCGTCCATATAGGGCAAGATGGTTCGGGCATATAATAATCATTACTAGTCTTGACAATCGTCACAAAAGTATGTTCCAGACCCAATATACGAAGAGCACGCTTCGTGAGTCCACTCTTTGCACTCGGAGCACTGTATCCAATCCTCAGGTAGGGATCCTCATATAGCGATCGCGATATGAATATAGCGATGAATAGCATATCGCGATAGGAATCCTCAGGGGGATAGACATATTTTTCTTTGCAAAGTGTGCAGTAATAATCACGGCCGAGGTCAGAACCAGGAGAGCCGATTGTTTTCTATTAGTTTCTATTAGTGAATATGGTCATATTCGTCTTGCCCGCTTGGCATTTGATAGATAAAAAAAATATCCTAAAAATTAATTTATTTCGGTGATGAAAGATGCTTCATTACAGCTTAATTTACATAAGATAAGGCAACAGAAGCAACCTTTATCATCAATATATACGAATTATATAACAGAAAATGTTAAAACTTATCGTGACAAAATATTTTATTTTCTTGCGTCAATTCTGTTTCTCGTCACTAAAACGCACGCTCTCCCCACGACAACCGAGTTCACATTGGCTTGTGAAGTCGGCCCGCCCCGCGCGTCCTGCCACGCCGGTACTTTCGTGTACGGAACAAGTAGAAAGATCCTACGAGAATGATTCGTGTTGCCCGCTATATTCATCTTGCCCTTCCTTCCCCTATGAATGCATACCTACTCCCAGCCAGAGCAACATTATCCAAACATATACAGTATTTACCCACAACCTATAATACTGAAATTTGGCAACAAGCAAGGTTATATAGGTTATATAGCTCAAGTGAAGAAGAAAACAAAGACAATTTATTTATTTATATAACATTTTTCAAATAATTCCCTATTAAACGGGTGTTTTTCCTGCCGCCACAATCGAGAGTGTATTGCACGTAAACGGTTGGAAATTCGAAAAAGTGTGTAAGGCAAAAGTTGTAGACAATTTTATAAGCTTTTATTCGGTAGAAGAACCTCTTTTGTTCATCAACATCATCAGCGTTTTGTGGACATTGCTCAGCCGCGGGGCAGCACTCCAAGGTCGAAAACTAGGATTTTTCATAAAGGCTGCTTCATGTACCTGTATTAAATATCCAAAAACCGTCCATACCTGACCTTCTGCTAGGTAGAATGTACGATTTTCTTAGGCGATAAGTACCTCAAAGAAAAACAAGATAGCTAACAGTATATTGGTAAGGACTTAGGTCCATTTTCATGGAAACATTTTCGAAAATAAATGCTAAGTATTTTTATGAATACCTTTATAAACAAGCTCTTGCGAATGTTTTTTACTGTTTACTTACCTACCTACTCTATGCCATTGCGAAATCAAAATGCGAGCGAAATGGATTATATAACTAACCAATTAAGATGGTTTGAATTAAATAATTTAATAATAATAATTAAATATATAAATAAAAATAATTTAATGAACACCTAGTCTAATATACACACAGCCGGCGGCCATTATTGCGTAGGTCAGTTCGCATGCGAAATGCACTTTTGATTTCGCGCCGAAAATACTAATGAGTAACCGATCGCCGAAGATGGCAAAGGCAACATGGCGGACGGCCATAAACCATAACCGGAGGAGAGACAATGCTATCTGCGGATTATGGTCAAAAGTATGGTCTTATTGGCGGGGTATAAGGAAATAACGACGAGGACGCCGGGCCGCATTCGGTGTTCGACTAAAATGTATTTATTTATTGGTTCCTGCTTTTGGGCTGAGCGCTGTATGATCAGACATTGCCATCTTGCGGCGTTACCGCAAATTTTAGTCTTGTTATTGATTCCGGTTTGTGTGACACTTGTCAGATGCATAAAATTGGAGGATTTAAGAAATTAAAGGTAATCATTGTCTTATTGGCTATCAAACCGCGAAAAGCTGATTAAAATTAACGCTAGAAATGTATGAGCGTACAATAATATGGAAAAATATGGGGCGTCTCGTCTAATTACTATGGCAACGTCATCTCAAAACAGTGCTGTAGAGTTTGGACAGGCTGCTAAATATACTACCTTTAGGCATCTAGCTAAACGTGTGAACATACTAATTTAATTATGTAAAGTAGCCTATTTGAAATAGGTACAGCTACATCATTTTATAGCAAAGGTAGGTAATTGGGATTGTCTCGATCTCAACCGCATCCACCTGTTAATGTTTAATTTCAACACGGATCGCACGTGGGTGCAGATTAAACTGCTGCTTAATAAATAATAAAACGCGCGTACCAATGTAGCATTAAGGTAGGTGCCTAGGTACGTTTGTACGTTACTGCATGCGTTCCAGTAAACACTTCATAAAAGAAGGAATGTGAGCGCGACGATATGTTGCGTACGTTTAAGTACGGTACGTAGGCTGGCGTCCATCATTAGTCAAGTAGGCACGCAATCGCCAAAACTGGATCCCACGCGGTGCTACTACAAAAACTATTGTACGTGTCATCGTCGCGGTTTTTACCCAGATCATAATTGTGAGCTGTCCATAAGTTGGGAACTCGGATTTGATAGCTATGACTACCAAAACAAGTGTAATAATTATTATGTTGATTATGTTTTATAATAATATGCCGCCAGGATGTGTAAAATGGCGCCCGAGACTCAACCATGCACAGGGATCCCAGTGGAATACCTGGGTCAATATCGCTTCGCCAACTGTACAGGATCTGGGCGAGCTCGTTGCGCTGCTGAAGTTCGAAAGTACGATTCACCCTCTCAGTTACGACAACGTCGCCGGCGTGCGTTTTTGCTAATAACGGTAATAATCAGTTTTCGAATTTTCAATTTAATTACATTGAGCTTAAAGGCAAAACGCAATATTCTGTTTGTGCCCGTACTGCGATGGATAAATAAGCTCAGTGCTCATAATTATGTACATGCATATAATTAATTAACAATTATAGGTACCTAACTACATTAAATAGTAAGTACGTACCTAAGTAACTTATGTCTGTACCTACCTACTTATTAGAAAAGGTATTAAAGCAAACGTCTTACCATGAGAAACCGTTTGAAACATACGAATAGAAAATTATTTCTCATTATTCTTCAAATCAATAAACAGTTACACGTGTCGATTACACAAGCGCAACGCCGGCCAGTTAATTAATAAGTGTTCTCAATAAAAATCGCTATCTGTCTCTGGCTGTCATATCACATTACAGCGTGACGGGCGTGCGCCGACAGCCGCGCGGGGGCTGCAGGTTCGAGGACCGGCGCAGTGCGCAGGCACGTGGGCGATTTTTGTACAGAATCAATCAATAAGCGTGTCCATAAGTGGGCACGTCCCGAGCGCCCGCTATAGCATTGTTACATATCGCCGCGCGATACGGCCCAGCAGCGGTTCGGTTAAGATATTTTCGGGCCTTTCTCTCTCATGTCGGCCGGTGCGTATTTGGCGGCTATTTTTACTTGACGACAGATAAGGGAGGCCAGTCAATTATGTCTGCGGGTTTTGTTTCTTATAATTTTGTTACGAGAACGGATTTGAGTGAAATATTGCATTTTTAGGTCGAAACCCTCAAGGAGCAAGTCCTACTCGCGATCTGTTTTTAGGTTTTCATTTCCGGTTGTGCCCCGGGAGTGCGGTTCGGCTTCTCACATTGCTCTTCAGCATCCTTGGTAGTAAGTTTGTTGGCACGCATGTTACCCTGAACTGAGTTAAGCCATCGCTTATACAGATGGCCTCTTTTTCTCGTGCCTGCGGAGGTGGCACGGCCAGCTTTACCAGCATTCTGGGCTCATAAATGACATCCATCACTTCTAGCCAATTCACGGTCCAAGCCGCCGAAATTCGGGATTTGACGTCGCTGTCAATGTCCCCGGTTGCAATACGTATAAATCCCAGGTATCTGACTGCGCTTGGCCACATCTTCGCCTATGCGGACGGAGAGAGAATTTATACTGCTGCAGGCCAGATAGGTACATCTTCATGATCATCACCATATATATCATGTACTGTGTCAGACCTCAAGAAACTCGTCCCACCTATTCACACGCGTGTAGAATGTAGAACATTATTCTAAATTAAATGCCGAAGTTGGTTTGGTCAATCACTATTTTGTATTTATATTAATTTGCATTAGTTTCCAACAAATCTCTTTTTTCTGAACCTAATTCACTTGATAAGTACAACCTTGGCGAAAGATTATTATATATATTACAATTTACTCGGATACCACAGCAACAAAGTGCTTTACTTACCTAATTATATTTTCTATTCACCACAATACTACCGCTATATAGGTATCTAAAAAATTTTGTTCTCCAAGGAGAAATAATGTTGAAACCGTGAAACCTTTAAATGCACTGGTGAAAGACCCGTTCATTGTCAACGACACTACAACATATATATTATTTCAAAACTGTACAACATTATTTCAAATGCGTACGCAGTTAATACGTTATAATACACACTGTATAATCTGTATACGTCAAATATGATAGGTACAGGAGGTACTTCTACCTACTTTCCAGGGATTTGGGTCAGCCCGCAGCAGCCTGTGGGCGATGACCGGTTGCAACGCCTAGCGAACAACTAGCCGTATTCATTTTAATAATTTACTTCTACCATCCTGCTGCGAGTGTCTGTTACTAAATGCGCATATTGAGCGCAACCGACGCACGAAAGTATGCAAAGACACTTCAGAAGTCATGAATAGAGCATTTGCTCCGATTTATTCCAATATACAGGCGTAGTGGTATTCTTACGAGCCGAGAGACTTTTCTTTTATCGTGAGGTATCTATTACCAATATCATACTACGATCCAATCTGGTTAGGTTCTCCTGTTAGCAGGGTCGTGGAGGTCAGGTGGCAGTCACTCCACTGTAGTTACCTGATCTCGGATCATGGTCAAGGTGAACCCCGGGCCCTGGCACGCGAGAGCACAACCGTGATGTAGACGCCAAGATGATATATCATCACAAGCCGATTGGTGAAACCCCATTCGGTGGAATTCGTCCACTTTCGCAACTAGTCCTCTTCCTAACTGGTCTATTTTCCTAACTCGTCAATCTATAATTCTCTACAGACGAATACAGACGACAGCTGTCGGAGAGTCACCGACAACGCCAACGTATAAGTACTCAAATACTTCCTAAACTTATGAAACGTTTAAGCAACGCACCGTCACAATTAACCTGGCTTTCATATTTCAAAACTGCATCGAAATCTGTCTATACCTTCGGGAGCTATAATGCCACAAATAGAAGCAACTAGGTATACTTAAAGGTAACCCCCTTATCGCGGTAGTGCTAATAAAGTCACTGAATTGGTTGTGTGTCATTGACAGTAGTCAAGGCATTCATATCAGCCGCATAGAACATCCAGTGTTGAACATAGAACAAAAAATAATAATTTCGAAACTATAAAAAATCATAAACAACAATTATCGAAAGTATCCTCAATGAAATATCTATAAATTGCAATGAACCATCTTTAAATAGCGAAGTTTGCATAGACTACGTCTTTAAAAAGCTAAAATTTAATGTTTGCTATAAATGGGCCGTTTTGCCATGGTAGTAGATACATTTAAATTGAGTAGTTCGCTAAATACGTTTGTTTAAACGTGGCTATTTAAAAATAGTTTATCGCTATTTCTACACATTAATGAATTAAGAAGACTTTTGACAATAATAGTAGATTGATTTTTCTTAACAGTTGCGGTAATGTCACACCTCTAAGATCTATTCAAGGTATTAATTCAGATTGAAACGTATTTTCTTATCGCGCTGTATTTTATGGCTGTTTGTGCATTCGATACCATGTTTTTATAAACACAGAATATAAGATCTGATGCTAGAATATATTTTACTTGTATATTTCACCATAGCGTATGACGTAGGTCATACGCATTAATTACTTTTAATTGCTTGAAAACAATTGAAAGTTTGATCGCCGATATTTTTTACGTAAAACTTCGACCTTGCGATTTTTACCCGCGCGCAGTTCGAATTTGTACCCATGTATGTTCAAGTAACGTTCGGAAGGGTCTTAATTTTTTTGTATAATGTATTAAAGCTCAAATGCGGTAAATATTACACCATTTTCGTACTGCAGCTAGTAATCAGAAAAAAGTACAAAAACAATAATTAAGACCGGATTTCGCTATTCATAAAATAAGAATTGATATGCCATTGCATTGAACAAAATTAAAATAAGTGGTGTAATATTAAAATATGTGTCTCTGGTGTCATAAAGCCATATATGGGGCGGGAGTGTCGCGCTGCGCAGGTAATGCATCCGCGGCCGGGCAGCACGCGCGCAACGGAAGCGGCTGAAATTAGCCGCGCGCATCGCTCTCGAGGGCCGGCCCGGCCACCGCTGCCGAAACTAAATACCCAAAAGCGTTTGTGATCGCGCCAGCGGTTGCCAAATATGGCACGAATCTCGGGTTTCGCGCGGCGCGCCGCTGGCACAGCACCAGCCTGCAAAAACGCCCTCTATTCCCGTCTAATACTCGTGAAAAACACGTAAAAACGTTTTTATTTCTGTAGCGAGCGGCCTCTAAATTTAGGCCGTATGGAAACCGAAAGTAATACGAGCGATTTTGGTCGGGGCAGAGTTGTCTGTATTTAGATTAGACAGGCGCGGGTCGCGGTGCGGCGGCGCACAGTGGCCGCACGCCGCGGCGCCGCCTGCGCCGTCCTGCGCCAGCGCCGCGCCCGCGCTGCATACCGCCGCCGAGCGCCCGCGCGCCGCCCGCCGCCGCCGCCGTCCGCGCC
Source organism: Blastobasis lacticolella (assembly GCA_905147135.1). Lineage (NCBI taxonomy): Eukaryota > Metazoa > Arthropoda > Insecta > Lepidoptera > Blastobasidae > Blastobasis > Blastobasis lacticolella. The sequence goes on along the minus strand of LR990039.1, from coordinate 7,463,077 downwards.
GCCGTCGCGCACACCGACCACCCGCGAACCCGCGAACCCGCGAACGTCAGTTACAACTTCATTGTTTCTATACACAGTGCCAGACTTAACGGATTTGGATGTCACAAATGCTGCCCGAAGGCGGAGGTGAATAAAATATATTAAAATTTTGTTGTGTGTTGATAACAGATAATCCAAACTTTAACGAGTTCGTGAAACAGAATAAACCCGAGAGTTTTTAACAATACTGTTTATTGGTTATTTGCTGTTTTGTAAATTGTTGATGCATTTAGTTAATTTTGAGTAACATTTCCAACAACTTCAAGATTGAACTTAAAACTTTAGTGTCCCAACCCCTTTCCACATGTAAATAAATTAGTGATAACTGATAAGGGCTATGTGATGAGTAGTTAATAAACAATATAGAGGTAACATTTGAGTGTTATTGTCTCTACATTTCATCATCGTGTGTTAAAGGAAAAAGTTGTTTACATATGGTAATGTATTAACAGTTTTCCTCAGGGTTAGTTTCGCGAAAAGAGGAAATTATTATTGTACCATAACCGGTAACATTGGTTCCATAGGCGGCTTAAGGCAACATTTGTACGGATAATCCGCGAAGTTCCGGTATGTCTGCAAGCTGAGGATTTGACGTCTCCCTTGAATTGTGTTACCCGCATGCAGTCAACGTCAACAAGCACAAACAGTGTCCCATCCCGTTCAACGTCTCGGCCCCGCTGATAGAAAGCGCGGTGCTTATTATAACAACATGTGTGTCATGTGTGCACAAGTTGTCAAATCGTTTGTACATCTTGTTGCTTCATGAAAGCTACGTGCATAGCGGCTAATTGCCCGTATAAGGCGGGCGTGAAGTTGTCACTTTAAATGCGAAATATTCTTAAAACTGTGCTATGAATCGGCCGCTACCGTTGTCCAAACAATGTTGGAGGTGATTTTTGTTAGCACAACATGTGAGCTAATATGTCATTGGGGACTCGGCTCTCACCCAAAACTCAAATATTATTTATTGAAAAAGGATAAATTAATCTCTTATCAGACGACAAATAACTAGGGACAACAAAGGGATCGATTAACTAGCGTTTTGGCCAGGAGGCACAAAATGAATGGTATATCAACACACTCGTTAGGTATCTTATAGGGAGGAGGAAGCATTACTTCCACTTTACTTTTTCTTCGCAACTTTTTCAGCTTAAAATTCGCGCGAATCACGAGAACCACATTGCATTTCGGTATAAACTTAAGGCTATGTGTTGAACTGGGTATAGGTAAAACAGCTCCAACTCTGTAAAATTTAATAAAATTCTTTAGCCAGACGTATAAGCGTTATACCCTATCGTGACACAAACTTTCACATGAATATCCAACTAGGATGCGATAGTTGGAATGTTTGGATGTACCTAACCTTACTCAATGAAGTAACATGACTGATCGGATTGGTATGAAATTTTACATAAGTAGTTGATTCAGATTCTAATCTCATTAGATTTAAAATTTATTAGGTACGTTTAATCGGGAAAATTTGGGTAATTGTCCGTGTTGTTTTAACATTGTAGGTTTATTTGCAACTGTTTGTAAACAATAGTAGTCCGTTTAAGTTAATTTAGTCCAGTTGATAGCCATAGATACGTAATTAAAATAATACGTAGCTAACTTATCGCGAGGCACGCATAGCTACGAAGTACTACCGTACGGATAACCTTTCGTTGAAAATGCAAGGGTCAATTGATAAGCCCGCAACTAAATAACTTCGAACTGTTTCGTGCGTCATACGCTCTAAATCAGTCATATTTGAGAAACATAGGAAATAACTATAGGAGTAGAAAACAAAACACAGGTATTAGGCCTAAGAAGTAGAGTAGCACCTTCAAGTAACATCCAACCAACGTCGATATTATCATGCAATACAGCCGATAGCGGATCCAGCAAATATAAGAAAGAATACTATATCCAGTAGAATAGCCACTGTGTCAGTGGAGGAGTAACGCTCTATTTTGGGAACTGTTACAAGCCGAAAATACGGATGGCACAAAAATAAATTTGTAGCTTGCGTGATTCTGGCACACGTTGCTGCGCCGGCCGATATCGAGCTCGGAAAGTGATGGGGAAGGTGCAATGGGGTATTAGGTAATTGTGGTGATAACGCTCCTATCGCCCGCGGTAGTGTGGTGACGTCACGACCGGCGCAGACGCCGTTTGGCAGAGAGCCACGGCCGCGGCCGCTGCGACACGTCACTGGAGCAGCGTAACACGCAGAAATTAGATCATCATGATAGTACCCACCGCTATGAGGAATAACATTCACCGGGCACGCTTTATATCACTATAAGTACCCTTTTAGCTACTATTGGTGAAGCGTGTCCGACTTCGAATCGTACGAAACTAATTCGATCGCGGTAACCCAACATTATTGATAGCAAAGCGAAATTTTACAATTTATTTTTAACCGCCAAAGCGAGAATAGCGACTCTGAGAACAATGTGTCATAGATAGAAGGATAGGAGATAGAAACGTGGTTTCTTGCCTTCTGAATATGAATTAAAATGTACACATTGCGAAATTATTTTGCGTTGCGAGGTATTTCAGTGAACAAGTTCACCAGATTTAACATAAAGCTTTCGGTTTTTAAATGCCCAGTATGACGTTATTTTTTATGAACATAAACAGTGGTCAGTATGGGTAATGAACGGAGTATTGCGGAACTTCCTAATTTGCAATAACTACTAATTGATGGTGCCAACTAAATGGTAAACAGTTCTTTTGATACAAATACGACGAAGCTATTATATTTGAGATAGATAAATGACATAAATGGCACGTTAATAGTGTCCATCTAGGGTACACGAAGAACAGAGTCGTGTGCGGTAGTGTATGAATCATAAGGCCTGCGTAGGACGACACAACGCGGCATTATTTATTGCGATTTTACAACAAAACAGAACCAAAACCAACTCGTATGCCTATCTGTTATGGGTGGATTATTTTACGTAACTGTTCTGGTTTCTATATCGAGAAAAGCCAATAGAGAGTTATTTATTTACGGACTGTTTATTGTGATGGCTGTCTCTATATTTACGTTTGAATTAATGCGAATAATGATTCGATATTATATTTTATTGATACGTTTTTCATTCCATTGTCATGCTAATAGAGCTTCTTAAGGAAAAGGAATATATTGCGAGTTGATAGAGTGATTCGCATTTCGGTAACGGTAGAAGCCGTATTGCGAAATTGGTACCGTCTTTTATTTCAGCAAGAAGCGCGCGCGCGCCTTTCGCGGCGTCCGCGGGTACCTATTTCGGGCCGCACTCGAGCCGCTCGGGTTTCAGATCTTTTGCGAATACGTTAGGCAATCGGAAGGAAAAAGATAAATATAAATATTTATGCAGCAAATATATAAAATGGGTCATTGCATGTGCCTCCAATCGATCCCCCCAGAAAATTACGTAACGTTACCAGCGCTAGTCAATGTTCGGTTTCGATGGTTTCTTATTCTAGTGCATCTGGTATATTTTAAAGTCGACGTTGTTAAAATGAGTGTTGTTTTGTTCCAGAAGTGATGCGCCGCGCGGCGTGCGGCGACGTGTGCCCCGCGCCGCTCGCCGCGCCCGCGCCCGCGCCCCTGCCCCCCCACACGACAAACAGGTAAACAATACACAACACATTTTCACCATACGCAACACTAACACATGACTACAACTATAGTGTTGAATATCTCATTTAAAAGGAATTAGCTACTTGTCTCATACCTAGTAGGTACCTACTGGGATAAAACGTTTTTGATAAAGGTTTGTACTTAACAATACGAGTAGGTACGAGTATATAAGCTGTCTCTATCAATTTCTTGTTTTTATTGGACTAGCTAGGTATTTGTCATCTCACGTGGTGGTAAATGACCATGCGGCCGAAGATGGACAATGCCTGTCTAGGAAGTATATTCACTGTAGATTAGAAGGCATCCAGATTATAATGATCACGCGACACTCGCAGGCAATGTGTTTCATTCCCTAGCCATACGGTAAAGACATTTAGCTATAACGATGCGATCCGAGGGCAGTCTTTTCATACCAGATTAAAGAAAACCTACCATTGCACTATCACAAATGCAATTTTAAGAATATTATAGGTTGATAAGTACTTAGTCCGTATTATATCTACCTAGAACCTAGCGCATCGTAACTTGTGCCAATGGTAGTAAATGTATTTTTTTTTCTTTTATTATATTTATCTTTTATCATTAAGTATTAACAAAATTAAGACATCGATTTTAGGTAATGCTGATGAGTCCGTTAAAATGACAATTCCATTAAAGTGATATTGATCGATATGTACCAATATAATACTTACCGTGGCGATGCTGGTGGCGTCAGTTTTTTCTTGTGAAGGAATATTTATCGTTGTTGTACTTTTCTATTGAAATAAACGTTTAATAAGGCATGACATGAATTTCGAATATGAAATTGGACATTACGTTAAGAGTAATAGTTAAAAGTTAAGATAAAATAACTTTTTAATCATTATGCAGCACTTTTATTTTTATTTTTTAATTGGGCGCCCGGGCGCGGCGTAGAAGGCTGAATCATGGCTGAATACCTAAATATGTCATTATCAAATTCAAAATTCTAATTCAAATTTGTAACTTTCCTGTGGTTACTTTAACTGGTAACTTTATGTGGTTTATGTAGTATTGTGATTATGTAGTATGGAATTATTTTCCCGCTAAACAGTATATTTTTTCTACTTGTTTTAATTTGTGATTGTGAATGTTTTATTCCTGTTTGAAGCAAATAAATATTCACTTCACTACTTTCACAATTATCATAGGAAATAGTTTGGGAAATGCTGTATCATATGTAATTTTTAAAAATTTTATGGGCTAAGTGTATCCTTATACGACTGTTTTCGAATATGTAATTGGAACGTTACACTATAAGTGTAGATAAACTACTATTTCACTGCGGCGCGCGTGCAGTCGGTGTGCGGCACTGACGGCAAAAGCACGTTCTTTTCGGACTTTATGTAACTGTATACTTGGTCGTAGCCTTTGAAAATAAACAATTTTTTGGCTTGCCAGTGTTCGCATATATAATACGATCCGGTAGATAGATATGTAATTTGTTTACACCGATGTTAGTTGATGACTTTTGTAATACGTTATACATAGTTAATTAGGAGAGACATTCCGAAAACTAACAATCCCTTATTATTTCAGGACTTCCGAGAACAAAGAACTGTTGCGGCAGCAGTTGCTCTCCACGAGCAAGGAACGCACTGAAAAAGCAGAACCGCCTAAACCAAAGCACGCTCGAAACAGACAAAAGAACCGATGGAAACTTAAGTTCCATCATCAGGCCCTGCCACAGGAGTACCTCGATCATTACGAGCAGAGTTTGCAGAAGGCCAACGCGAAACAAGTCCCGCCCAAGCCAAAACCATCTGAGAAACCCAAAACAGAACAAAATTTCGATATCAACAACTTTACAAACGAAACATTCAAGATCTGGGCACAGCGGCTAGCTGGCATACAACATGAGCCGGGCACTCTAGCGCCGCCGCAGCCCCCGCCCGCCCTCAACATGGCGACCAAATCGCACAAAACTGAAGAGAGGAAGAAGAAAAACCCTGCCATAGCGCCAAGCAAAATAGTCACTTACGATGACTTGCCATACATGGGAGAAATGACTTTGAACAATTCAAAGCCCCGAAGAGGCCGAAAACCAAAGAAAGCAGACATCTGCCATTTGATTTACGAAAACTACGGCACCGTCGTTCCAGGCCAACCTCCTCCAGCCCAGGAACGCAGCCAATTGAGCATGTGCCCTCCTTTTCGAGGGGACACTCCAGTGAGCACACCTAAGACAGACTTGCAAAATAAAATAATAACTAGTTTACTAGAGAGGAAACTCTCCCAAGAAAACAAGCGAAGGCTAGAAACACTGTCGCCGCCGAGGTTGACCAATCCCGACGACCCGATGCCCGCAGCGCCCGTGACGATCGCGGGGCCTCTCCACAGCGACGACGAACCCCTCAACCTGTGCATTAGAGATCTCCACGATCTAAAGATACAGATCCAAAAGAAATTCGGCAATATCTACTCGTCATTGCCTGAAGTTAAAGCTGAGGTAGAAACGGATCATTTAGATACCGAGAGTATTAGAAATGAGCAGCCGAACGCCATATCCGTCATACAGAGAAACACAAACATACCCACGGCAAGCAGTTCACCGGATCTATCACGGCACACAAGAAATATTTCACCAGCTTTGTCGGAGCCCGCGCAGTCGACTGCGAGTCCTGACGCAGACGGCAAATTCCCGGGTTACGTTTACTGGCCCAACGCTGGGATATACATGCATCCTCTAGCACTCCAAACCCAGTTGCTGTATTATCAACGTTTAGCGGCAGCCGGTCAACTGCCATTAGCAGCTGAAGACCATGACAGAGTACTTTCGACACCGAACAGCGTAAGCGAAAGTCTGACTGAACCCAATTCGCCATCATTAGATGAAAGTAAAAGTAAACTCGTTTTAAAACAAATAACAGAGCTGCTCGACCCTAAAGTTATGAAGCAAGCAGAGGAAGCTAAACAAACCCCTGATCCGTCGAAAATGAAGAGAACTTCACCCAACCCCGTCCAGGGGCCCGTGAAAAGGAAGCGCTCAGCCATATTCATTCCTCCGATGCCCGTAAAAACCAATTCCACGACACCGACCACCGAGGTGAGTATTTGCAAGTTCAAATTCACCGGCGGTTCCAAACCCTCCTTACAAGAAAAGAAAATGTTATCTGTAGATTCCGGCGGCAACTTCAGGTACTACAGTGGCACCGGGAACAAAGCCAGCAAGGGCCACGAATACCTGCAAAGGGAGCCGAATACGAGTAGGAGTTCAGAATCGTCGTTGGAGGCGTCGGTGTCGGCACCGAAGCTGGACGGGCAGGGATCGTCGTCGAATAAGGATTTGAGTAAGAAGAAGCGGAAGTCAAGGAAGAGTTTGCAGCGCGAGAAGCTGGAGCAGACGTTTAAGGAGAAGGGGTTTCTGATTCAGACTCAGCAGCTTCAGTCGGCGGAGGGTGCGACGTACTGTAAGTTTCGTCAGTTGAGGAAGTTCACGCGCTACCTGTTCAGGAGTTGGAAGGACTACCTGCCGGGGGAGCTGGACGAGCGCGCGGCCGAGGAGGCGGCGGGGAAGGCCGCGCCCGCACCCCAGGCCTCCGCCGGCGAGTGGGGCTGACCTCCCACTACCGACACCCGAACCGCAATACGCCAAAGATGTACCGTAATGAAGTAACCGCTGCCAACATTGCAGCGGCTGATTTATGCATTTATATTATTTATTGTCTTCAATTCAATATGGTGATATCAAAAACAAATGTTGGAACCGTGTGGTTTTGGTTCATCGCTCCGTCCAAGGTATGTTGTCGATACCTAGTTATGTCTATGATTTGTGTAATTGTTTATTACCTGCTTTTATAAAGATTTAATTGTATAAATAATGTGTGGTTGAAGTAGGTTTATAAGACGCTATAAGGTAAAGCCAAAAAGTATTTGAAATTTTAAAAGTACATACATAAGAAACGCTTGAAGCCTATTGTTGTAATATATGTTTGTTCACCTGTTAAGTTATGGCCGGCTTATTAGATTACAGTTAAAATTACTAACTAGTCATTAGACACCTCTAACGTAGTCTTTATTTTGTACTTAAAGATACCTAATTTTACTTAGTGAATTTGTACATATTGATATTACAGAGTATTTCTAGTCATTAGTCTGTAAGTTATGTTGTTGATATTAATAGACACAGTAAATATTAAAAGGTATACTTATCTAATAATTGTTTTGAAAATAAAACTTTTTGTATTGTTTAATGTTTTTATTTAGTAAACAAAATGCAATCAACAGGAATGTATTAAACTTTTAACCAAATCAATAATGTTTATGATTTCAACAACCGATCACAAAAGGAAGCCCAAAATGTAAAAATGGAAAGCAAACAATCATAGTAAACTGTTCATAAGTAAGAATAACTTTCTTAATCCTAATACATTAAATGTGTAAACTACATTAGATCCATCGTATAAATTCTTACCAAAACCGTTAAGTCTCAAAACACCTTGTGCGTCGCTCTTCAATAGAATGTAAAGGCACTGTTGTACTATCATGATAAAAAATATAAAAATATAATATAGATTTCATTTTCTCTTACAACCATGCTTGATCATGATTTATATGTTAGTTAGTCATAATAGTTTGCTTACATCGATTATCATTATCCATAATTTAGCATTTACGGTTAGACCGAAAAACAATCTATAACATTTCACTTACAAGCTACATAGGATTGGACCATCTCGACAACGAAACCATAGAGGCGGCCGGGAATGTTCGCACGAAAACTAGGAATGTTCTATGGCGTTCAAGTTGCGTTGGCGTATTTGTGATATAATATAATATAGTATAGTATAACAATAAGTATAATAAAAAACGTGCAAAAACTGCACTCCTAAAATGTACGTACGCAAAATTGTCTGCCCCACTGTTGAGATGGCATCTACAGACACCTACATTATCAGATTGGTCGAATGAATTGAGAAAGTAGGCACCAACTTCCATAGTATGTGGATTTGGCACGTCAATTTCGATGGAGAATCATCAGATTCGACTGGGGTGTTGGTAGATGCTGGTCCGGGTGGGTGTTTAGGCTTTGAGCAGTGCCTTGGCTGCGGTCACGATGTGCGGGGCCGAGATGCCGTACTTGTCGAGGAGTGCGGCGGGAGGCCCGGAGCGGGGCACCTCGCGGACGCATATGTGCTTCACCACGACGTCGCGGGTGAGAGCCAGCGCCGAGAGCACCGCCTCGCCAAGGCCACCTGTGGAGACACACAATCAGCTGTTGTCAAGCTACTATTACCTAGTCTAAATAAATGGACAGCGTTTGAAGATATCTTGCAGTTTGCAGTATTTAGTTCGGAACTGCATAGAAATTGAACTGAATAAATTACGGTTGCACTGATCACTAGTTAACGACGAACGATGAAATATTTTCCGTGTGGAAGAGACAAAATATTTACCTAGACCTAATGGTCAGTACGACAGAAATAGAAAACAGAATGTTTGAATGCTACTGCCCACATCGACCGACAGCGGTCACGTGAGTACGGCAAACATTTTTACTCTTGCAATGGTTTATTCGAAATGCATATTTAACGCATCACGTGTAAGTTATACCAGTGCATTCTAAATACTACAACAGTATACAAAAGACCAGCCAGATGGTGAACATACCACAACCTGTGAAACCTTAACACAATCAATACCTCAGGCGCAGGGCGCTCTTCGAGGCTTCCCCCCCGCCTTCCACAAAAATTGGCTATATGCCTCTTGCATGCATCGGCTTTCCACTACCTTTCCAAGGTGATCTGTCCATCTTGCAGGCCGTCCAGCGATTACCAGTACACCGTCGGCACTCGCAAAATATTTGCACCCCAACTGGCATTTCTCAGCCATAGTAACCTATAGCTACTACAAAAAGCGCTACCTCCAAATGTGTTAAACGTATAGTATCTTACCGGCTTGGTAATGATCCTCGACAACCACGACCCTGCCCTGCGCAGCGAGCGCGTTCTTCACCACCGCAGCCTCGTCCAGGGGCTTCACGGTGAACGGGTCCAGGACGCGGGCGTCGACACCTGGATAGGCAAAAAGGATAATTTAATCTCTACTAGGACGAGTATAAACTAGGTTCAGACATAGTTTATAGCAAATCTGATAGTGCGATGGCACTGTGAAGATGTTGCTACGCTGATATACCTCTTATGCCATAGTATACTACCCTGGCCATAGCTACGTTATCATACAAAGCAGAACACAACAACGCAAGGATTGTCGTCTGGCGGCTGCAATGGGTAAGGCAGTGGTGCCCATTGAGACGACTTCTCAACCTCGTTCAAGTATCCCCCGATTTTTTTAGGAGCATCAGAAATGACTGTATGCTAAATAACAGAATAGAAGTAGACAAAATGAGATTTCAGTACAAAATAAATGTATGAATGTTACTGCCCTCGTCGGCCGACTGCGGCCGCGTGAGTACGACAAACAATTTCTTTCTTGCACTGGTCTGAACGGAATACACATTTATAATGCATTCCGTACACAATGATACCAGTGCGATATAGCGCGCATCAGAATTGTTTATTGAAACTTATGAGATTTGCGAAAAGTGGAAGTTAATATGAGTTATGAAGCTTTTGACGACTAGAAACTTGCCTTCAGCTTTCAGTTTCTCAGCGGCAGCAAGGGCCTCGTGCAGGGTGACTCCTGCGCCGATCAGCAGCACCTTGTCCTTGGCCGATTCGCGCACCACTTTGGCTTGGCCCACCTGATAAAACACGTTACGATATAAAATGAATGGATAGACATAATTATGATTGCAGATCAATAAGGTTACTCATAAAAGTAAGTTGTGTGAATGCTACTGCCCTCGTCGACCGACAGCGGTCGCGTGAGTACGACAAACACTATTGTTCTTGCACTGGATGAGATAAAATGCAAAAATAACACTGCACTTTATGTAATACAACCCAGTGCTTTATAACTTATTCACGGTTGAGTTGCAGATTATAATGGACAATGGACATTCTGAAACAGTTGAAATGTAAGCGTAAGTAAATAAGAAAATATATGTATGATTCCTTGTGACTAGTATCTGGGCTTAAAATTGCATCTACTATAGCTGAATGTCCTTATTGCGTTCATCATCACCATGCCAGTTAAAAGACGCTCATTGCAGGGCACAGGCCTCCCCAAGAGACCTACACAAATGGCGCTCTTGTGCCATCCGCATCCAGCTGGCACCTGCGACGTTTACCAGGGGCCCTATTTATAAACCGCTCGCATCCACGCGAGCGACGCCTTCCAATGCTTGTCTTTTCTATCTCTAGCAACATACCACGAGTGTGAAAGATATAGGTCGCGCACGCGTGGACGCGAACTGTTTCAAAAATGGGGGCGACAGATCGTCGGGCTGCTTACTCTGCGGGCGGCCTACCAACGATGCGTCTGTGCGTGGTCGACTCGAAAACTTTACTGCCCTATCGATTGTGAATCCCATACCTTGAACACTTCGTCATTCGGGTAGAGCATTGATGTGTTGGGGCGTGAGGTACGGATGTAGCAGATGCCCTTGGTGTTGGCGGCCAGCTCCACTGCGCGTTCGGTTGACACTGCGTCACTGTACGTCAAATAATACACGAGTAACTAGCTGTTCCTAATCATCATCATCATCACAGCCCGTAACAGTCCACAGCAGAACTTTGGGCCTCTCCCACGAAAGGGGAGGTTATTGCCATAATCTCCACGCTTGGCAGGCGGGTTGGAGATCTCAGTATTTAAATATAACAATGGAAAATGCTGCTGCCCATTTTCTAGACTACGGAGACTCTTGATCTTTTGCCTCGAAAACATTAGTCGCCTTGTACGACACCCATGAGTGTAATGGGTTGGTGCTATTCTACTCTGCCGGACACCACACGGCCAAGTGGTGTTCCTAATAACATGACCAAACCAACAGAAGAACGTCGGGTAATCCCCGACAAGTATGCATAATTGTATTTCAATATTTCCCAAACCACTTCATCGATTTCAATGAAACAAAATAAATTAAGAAGCACCTCCATTAAACTGGCTTTTAAAATTGTTCTAATAAAGAAACTAAATAATATGACACAAAACCAAATCAAATGAAAAGTTTGCAGAAATTTGTCCGTTGGCAGGACCGGATAGGCACCTCTTGCTTGATGCCAGGCTCCTGTGTGCATTATTGTAACGTATATATACATATAGCAATTTTTACCAGGCGAACTACTCTGTATGGCATATATGTTCTACACAGCGTACCTTATATTAGCTACTAGTGTACGGATAGTAACCTATCGTTGTATCGTATCTGTCGCAGTAACCAGGATTATTGCGACAGTCGGCGAGTTCGGCCAGCTTCGCAGTACTGCGTCGATCTACCAGCGCCAGCTGAACAGGCGACGAGTACCGGTCACAATAGAATCACTACGAAGCGATCGACCTCTTTGCTGACCAGCAGAACAGATACCCAGATACTCACGACGGATAGAACACAGTGGCGGTGGGCACGGAGCGGAACAACGCGAGGTCTTCAAGCCCCATCTGGGAAGGACCATCCTCGCCGATGCTCACGCCGCAGTGGGAGCCAACCAGGTTGATGTTCGACTGGCTGATGGCACCCATGCGGATCTGGACAATGTTTAGGTGGTTGTGTTGGCAAGTTTGAATAGTTTGATGCACAACATGGAGTTCTTCAAGAAAGGGGTAAAAAGGTTTTTACGGGGTCGGCAACGCGTGGGTGATGCCCCTGGTACTGCAAACGTCCATAGGCTGCGGTGACTGTTTATCATCAGGCAGGCCGAAAGCTTGTTTGCCAACTTAGTGGTATAATGTACCAATTAGATAGAAAGAGATTTTTCAGGGTCTGGGTGTTCTATGTATAATAAGTATGTATTTAAAAGTATATAAGTCGTTTATCAGTTATCTAGCACCAAAAACACAAGCTTTGCTTACTTTGGGGCTAGATGGCGTTGTGTGAATTTGTCCACGATTATTTATTTATTATATTATTATTATTTATACCTGGTCGAAGGTCCTGGTGAAGAAGGCGGCGAAAGTGGAGGCGAACACGACAGCGCGGTCGCGGCACGCGGCGCCCGTCGCCACTCCCACCAGGTTCTGCTCCGCGATGAAGCATTCTATGTACCTGTTGGGAGTTATGATTAGATGTTTGCTATACGAAGAATTTCGATACGCGATTTTGAAACCCACTAAATGGCGCTACCGAGGCTTAATGGGCCTGCCACACGCACAAGCTTCACCACAGTTTTGTACACGGAACACCCAAGCTTTTCGAGGGCTTTTACCACGTACATACTCGGTGTACAAGTCGGCATGTGCAGAAAAAACTGTGGTGAAACTTGTGCGTGTGGTAGGTCCATAAGGTTGCTAAATCGTATGCCTGCTATTGGACAGAAATTGTTGTAAAATGACTAATCCTTTCCGGCTAATGACAGACCTTCATTTTGACATCAGACCTATCTGGTGGATTTTGGAATCGCGAAAGCCCTCATTGGGTAAGTCGCCAATTGACTAGTCATTACTAGTGTGGTACAGTCTCCAAGGTACTCTGCATACTTGGACACCGAAGGCTATACAAAGTAGTCACATATCAAGAGAGGCTATACAAAGTGGTAAACATCTATCAGATTTCGTCAGCGACTTTAGCGTTGGAAACTCGAATACAGTGTGTCAAGTTTAAGTTGGTGTGTGGTACAAAAACTAACTAATATACAGAGTGTTACATAATATATGTATGAAGCCGTGAACTGGATGTAATGCTAAACGTATGAAAACGATAGGTACAATTATATCTGTCGTACGTGGAATAATTGTACCTATAGTTTTAATACATTTAGCACTCCATCCAGTACATGGTTTCATACACATATTATGTAACACCTGTATTTTATAAATGGGATGGGCGGGGAAAAAAATTCTTGTTTCATTGCCCCTCTCCAATTTTTACAGACTGTACTGGCAAGACTCGGCTCAAGACTGAGAACCTCGCCCTTATTGCGTAGGTAGCAATTTTTTTTATTCTGCTGCCAAAAGCAATTTGTATAAAATATCACAATAGACTATAATAAAAATTTGTATGAATGCTACTGCCCTCGTCGACCGACAGCGGTCACGTGAGTACGACAAACAATATTGTTCTTGCATTGGTTGAGACTAACTGCAAAATCCACATTGCAATCAGTTAAAAATACCCAGTGCTCTTTACAATTCGTACATGCAATAATAAATTGTGGACTTATCTTACCTGTCCGGATAGGCGTTGCGAAGCTTGTCACTGAAGGTCGAGTTCTTTGTGTCACCGTCGAGAGCAATCACACTAAAACAGAAAATGAAGTTAGTATTAAATAATCAACAAATGATAAAATGTTTTGGAGAAATCTATGACACTTAAATTTTTTCATAATATTAAAATGCATAATAACTCTAAAAATCGTATTAATACGCGTCACATCAATAAACGAAAGTGAAATTGTCTTACATTGATGCCTGCTACGAAAAGAGGTCGGACAAAGTTGCGCAAGTCGCTGAAAACGTCTTACAACTGACGCAAGGTTGTTATGCAAGTAAAATACACAAACTACTAACCGCAGATTGGTGTCGGCGATTTTCTTGAGAGCGGTGCCGTAGGCGAGGCGAGTGGCGACCTGTTCGCCTTGTTTGTACGCAGGAGGGGAAGACAGGGTGATGTCGGCGATGTGCACTTTGGGGGCCTCGGCTAGGGGAGGCTTGGCCTTCAGTGTCACATTGTTGTCCTTGATCAGGGTTTGCAGATGCTGTGGAACAGTCAATAAGTTATGAACTATGGTCTTTGTCGTGCATTATATCAAATTAATACATGTGAGCCATTCGTAAGAGAGATTTGATATATTGCTGATACGGTATTTTATAAACTTTATAAAGTTTTCAAACTGCATGGCCACAAACCTTGATGATCTTCTCGCCGTCACCGCCGAGGGCCTTGCCATGCCAGTTCTCCAAATCCTCGATTCCAGGAAAGCCTTTGCCTTTGAAGGTCTTAGCGACGATAGCTGTGGGCTTGCCCTGTGTCGAGGATGCCTCATCTAAGGCTTTCACGAGCTCAGAAATGTCGTGGCCGTCTACAACTAATGAGTGGAGGCCGAAGGACTTGAGACGGGAGTCATACACGTTCAACTGAGAGATAAAAGAAAAATATAAATAATGCAACATACAAGATGTAGAAAGGTAGTTGGTTGGATAGGTTATCGAAAAAGTGTGCTGAAAATAGTTAATGAACAACAAACTTATTATATACGTAATCTTATCTTAGGACAATACGGTGATTTCGTTTTGCACAACATGTTTGTATGCCAAACATTTACCTGGCGGTGATTTAACATTTTATTATGCAAGGAATTACGTAATATGATACTGCCTGATACTGAATCAGCAGATTGTTTGATATCAGAAATACCATCACGTTGTAACAATGTTCAATTGAATAATTTAACCCTAACAATATAAGTACGACTAGGATATGCTGTATCTATTGATTCACACCTGATGCTGCAGGGAAGTAGGCTCAGACTGTCCAAGGCGGTTGACGTCGAAGATGACCACTAAATTGTCTAGTTTGTAGTGGCTGGCGAAGTGAAGGGACTCCCAGATGCTGCCTTCAGCGGCTTCCCCATCTCCAACTAAGCAGTATACTCTGAAAATAAATTGCAATGATTTATCTGAACTTCTGGAACAACCTCAGATTGCTATAGAGGCAAAAGGCAGTTCTATATATATTTACCTGTACGGTGCCTGGTCAAAGTATTTGCCTACGTAGGCCATACCGGCGGCCACAGCCAAGCCCTGGCCGAGAGAGCCGGTGCCGACATCCACGAAGTTAAGGCGCGGCGTTGGGTGGCCCTCGAGATCAGACTCCAGTTTGCGCAAGTTCTTCAGATCCTCGACAGGGAAGAGACCAGCCTCGGCCCAGGCGGCGTAGAGGATGGGGGCGGCGTGGCCCTGCACAAACATAGTGTAACAATCGATGGTTTTAACGGATTATCGTCAGCATCAGACTCTTGCGGGTAAAGGACTCAGGGCGGCATGCGGAGTTTGCCTGGGTGGGCTAAGCAATGGTAGTACTAAGTGTAATATGTGGCAGACAGCTTATTAACTTATATCGTTTTGTGACAATCAACCTAAATGTAATGAATCATGCAGAATATGTTTCGACTTGATCTTCTCGTTTCCTCTTCTATTAGGTCTTGTAAATGTTTTTTTACTAACACAATTTTTCAACAATTTTATGATAGTAGTCTATCCGCTTACTAAAACGTGTGTGAAACATAGGCGTGGTCTCAGTATTATTATAACAGTCAATTCAAACAAATACCTTGGACAGGATGAATCTGTCTGCGGACGCGTCCCTTGGTGCTGAGATTTTGTAGCGCATGGTGTTGAAGAACAGCACCGACATGATCTCCGCCATCGACGCGCATGATGTGGGGTGACTGTCAAATGTCAATTGATATTAATTGCTTTGTCTTAAGACCTTTCCGGCGAGACGTGACTATGCATGTCAATCCGCACCTATGTAACCCGCAATGACCTATTATGAAAGTAGACCTTCGTCCAATAAATCATCACCTTGATGATATTGATAATAAATATGATTAATTTGTCAAATCCTATTCAATGGTGACTGGCGTTCTTCGATTTTCCAGCACTATCAACAATATAACAACAGCCGTTTGATATTAAGTTCACAATTGTACTTTGTGTCAGAATGAATAAATACACCTATTGTAAATATATCGATAACAGTGTCAGTTATTTAAACTACCTCGTAGATTAGATATTATTTTTCTCAGTGCTACTTACCTACTTATTACTATGAACAAACATTTAGCATTATTAACCTTATTTAACAATGAACAAAAACGTAGTTAAAAATGACACTATAGACATTGAAGGTATAAATGGTATAAATAAACTACTATTAAATAAGAACAGTCAGTATTGGATGGGGAGACTATGACTTACACAATTTAAACAATGTCAACAGCTCATAGCCATCCATTGCTGTACTTTAGCCTCCTCTACATTAGTAAAAGGTCTAACCATATTCACAACACTTGGTAGGCAAGTTGAAAAGTTAATACTTTGTGTAGTAAGTATAATCCTGTCTGCTGTGCCTAATTTCTTCAGGTCTACAGAGGTCCTATCATAATGTGGTTAGTGTAACAGGACAATAGTCATCTTGTACGAAACCCGTTAGTTTGAACCTTATGATTAGATTTGTTAAATAGAATTATGCAACCTCAGTTTAGAGGTATTGTAAGTCAAAGAGGTGGGAGAAATTGTACTCGACCTCTTCCTGACCACAAGGTGTATAGTATACCACTATAAAAGTTTTGTTATTATAGTAATCGGTCAGGTCAAGAGGCAACTGACGAGCATGTATCAAATGGAATAATAAGATCTCTGCCTACCTGGGAAAAGGGTGCAAAGGAAATACAAAATTACACTACTACTAAGAAATTATTTACAAAGATATAGATGGAACTTGTTAATAGCATAATTTTAAAATGTCCAATGCTTTTCCCACATACATTTAAGTCAGATTTTTGTTATAATAATGCCTAAAATTATTATTCAAGAGGAAGTGACAAACAAAGACACTACTGCTTTGATAACTAAAATGCACATTATGAATAAAATATCTTTGCATATTAAATGCAGGTCATGGTGTCATCTGAACATTATTAAGTTTACTATACCAGTTCAGTATTATACACAGTTACTGAAGTGGTAAAGAAGGCTTACAACTTTACTTTGATTTATCAGTCATTACTGTAACAAGTGCTCAGACTGTAAGATATACACAAATAAGAAGGTCATTGAGTAGATACCGATGTCTGGGTCAAGGTGCATTGTTAATGTCAAATAAAGGTTATTTATTACCCACTACAATAAAAAGATTTCTAAGTAGAAGGTTACACAGCACCATTATGAAAATTGAGATGTTATTATAGAAGAGGTCTCTCTCTTGTAGATTTTCCATTAGCTCAGATGGAAAGCGGCCAGGAAGCTAAGGCGGAGCAGATATTCAGAGACAAGGGAGAAGTAATTTGTACATGTTCATCAGTTTTAACATAAGATATGTCATGGAATCATTTCAGTGAGAGACACAGAATAAGTTGTAGAAGCAAGGTAGAGGGTCGCAACAGATCCCATCATCACAAATACTGATTTGATTGACATAAACCCCCTACTAAACTGATCATTTACTGCCTATTCACCAACCAAATACAAGAATACTGAACCTTCTTCAGTCAATATCTATTTAATTTATTTACTTATTATTTTTATATTGAACTGTTTAGTAAGTGGTGTAAGTATGAAAAGTGTGATAGTAATGGCAAAAGCTAATTGAATAGGGACAGGTAATATAAGCGTCAAAGTTTGTAAAGCCAAATCTGAAACAGCTGCAGGTTTCCTCCACATATATGACAATAAATAAGTAAGTGAGTTGGTACTCATTTATGAATTTTCATATATGTATATAATGGGTTTTTACATATTAGAAGAAACAGCGCAGATCCAATTCACAGTGCAGATACTTGTACGTATTGGTACTTGTGAAAAATAAGAACAAGATGATTTTTAGTAAGTGTTACAATAATCACAGCCCTATTTAGGGTATAAACACCAAATTGAAATGGACAGATTTATCATTAATCAATTGCAGGAGATGGAGGAGGTAGAAGCGTGGCGGAGTGTTAAATTTTTGTGAGTCGGCTCATAAGCAAGAGATACCGGGTTCAAATCCCACTGCTGCCATGTAAGAATGACTCTTGTCTGAGTTATGCACATTAATTGAATGCTAACCAATGCTTTTATGGTGAGGGAAAACATTATGTTTTATTGTCTTTAATAAGTCACTAAGCAAGTCTAGTTTTTACACAATTTATGCATTAACTATCTCTTGTATAGGTATATTTAGCCAACATCAACATGGATTCCACATAACCAATTGCATGTTATTAGCTGCTCACACGGTTACAGAATTTTTTTATATTAATAATATTTAGGTAACATTATTCTAGTCATATAGCATATAGCCCGCATGAAGAATGCAAATTTTTTCTTTGTAGTTTCTCCAGTCCAAGCGAAATGGCAACTTGGTGGTTTAACAACCATAACAAAGTATGGGTCCCGAACTAAGAGTGCATATATACTGAAACTACCTATCAAAGTTGCTTCCCACCGTCGGATCCTCTGTTTGTATCTATGAATGATTGCTTAGATCAAAACTACGCAATGGAATTTAATATGGTTTTAAAAAATAGAGTGATTCTAGAGGAAGGTTTATAGCGTAAGACAACACGCGAACGAAGTCGCTGCGGGCCAGCTAGTGTCTTAAAGGTTTTAAGAAACATTATTGAGACAATGTACTTGAAGGATCTTCTCACTCTACATCAATGAGTAAAGTATGTTGCTGTCAAACCAACCTAATTGGATAATTTTCACATGGCTTTTCAATGCTGTTACCTATCATAGCTCTAGTTCAACTTATTAGAATGGATTATTTGATTTGAATCTAACAAGTACAATAGAATATTATTGGCAAATGTAGTATGATGCTGGCATTGATGTGAATCGCCATTACATTCGTGTGAATGATACAATTAACAAAGCCATGTGACCGAAGTCCTCAAACCCAACTTTACGCATGCGCTAATTGGTATACTACAAAAATGTTGTGTCTTCAACAAAGTGAAAGTTTGAAAGTGTTGTTTCAATTTGTCCCTATAATTGCTTATCATAATATTTCTAACGTAACATGCTACTGAAAGCCTCCACAGCTTGGGACGCACATTTTAACCTTCATAGGACCTTCATGAAAACATGGGTTGGAGGTTATATTATCTACTCACCCGGACTTCGAAGCATTTGTAGCGACAATACTGTCGATTCTCAGCTTGTTGGCGATGTCCTGAAGAGCCTGAACGTCTACATTTTTGTCTCCCTTCATCTTAATTATGTATACTTTGCTACTGAATATAAAATAATGTAGAAGCACGTTGCCAAGCGGCCGGTTGATTGACTTCCGCGCGATGAAGTGAGTGAGCGAGCGAGCGAGAGACGGTGCGTCGGGTGCGGGAGCGAGCAAGGGATAAATATTGCTACATTTCAAAGTCAAAAATAGACTAAACATGTATAAAATTACAAATTAGGTAAGAACTAAAAAGATACTTTTAATCGACTCTCTACATTCTTGTCTTATGCGCTTATTATACATCACTAAATTCAGTAGACTAAATGATCCAGTTACTGAATTCAGCCAAATGTAATCGCATTTAGCAAATTAGAATACTAAATTTAGAAGAACCTATGGTTTCTGAATTTAGAAGCCTAATTAGAACCGTATTTAGGAAGTTGTAATAGTTAATTCAGATGAACGCCCAGTAACTCATTTCTGCATGGTAATTTTAACTGTGTGAGTTTAATCTTGTAACATTAGGCACACAATTTTGTATAGGTATTGAAATGAAGTATAAATATCATAGTATTGCCGTTTTAGAGATGTATTATTTAAAATAAATATTAGTAAACATTAATCGGGAGCGTCGGCGGCCTAGTGGTTAAGGGGTCCGACTAGTAAGCGAGAGAGAACCCGGGTTCGAACTTCAGTGCTGCCACGTGCTCTTACGGTGTGTAAAATCATCAAAATCATTCAGACGAATGCATAACTATAATCCAATCTGGCCAGGTTCCCCTGTTAACAGGGTCACGAAGGTCAGATAGCAGTAGCACCACTGTTATTACCTGATTAGCTAAATCCTGAATTATGGTCAAGCCGGACTGCGCTCCCTCGCGTGCGAGAGCACAAACAGGGCATCAATTTCAAGATGACCGCTTACTTATAAGAATTATGCTTGGTTTTCACATAAATGTAACATAAAAATGAAAAGTTAAACAGATTGGCGGGAATTCAAAAGTACTGGAGCCATTCTCGTACACGACAAGTCCGACTTCGTAACGCCTGTAAATGAATTCAGTAACTGAATTTTGAACAGTGTAATCAGAATCTACTAAAATTAGAAGCTAGTTGCTTCTTAATTTAGTCATGTGTAATAGCAGGATGTGCCACCAGACCAGTACCGAACCCCAAAGTTTCATGCTTGTAAGTTGAAAACGAAATACCTCTGAAAACGCCATATAATTACATATCATGTATGGAGACCCCATTATTTTTGATATTTTTCTATTATTATTATTTGTTGCTATTGTGAAAACTTCAAGTGTCTAGCTATGTCTAGCTTGGTTAGAAAGATACAATCTCAAAGAGTACAAAATCATAGCCGTGGCCAGGCTGCCGGCCCGTTGACGTGACAGCTAGATAACCTTAAATATTCTTAACTTAGTACCTAATAGCGTCGGTAGCCGCGCGGTTGAGTGTCCAACTCGTAAGCGAGAGGTACCGGGTTTGAATCCCTTTGACTTGAAATTACTCTTTTCTGAGTTATGTACATTAGTTGAATTCTAACAAATGCTCTTACGGCGAGGGAAAACATCGATGAACAACAAACATGAAACCTGTAAATTGCGACAGCTGAATTTGTAACCATGATCCAATCTGGTCATGTTCCCCTGGTAGCAGGGTCACGGAGGTCAGATGGTAGTCGCTCCACTGTTATTACCTGATCGCCAAATCCTAGATCATGGTCGGGGCGGACCCCGGCCCCTCGTTCTCGAGAGCACAACCGGGACATTAACGAGATTTTTATTCTTAACTTAGTAACTTAAACAAATTTCGGAAAAAATTCACTTGAGTTTTATTTTAATCTACCTATAATTTAATTGAGGTTAGTTTTAATCTACCCATAGTTTAATTAAGAATCTTCCTCATTATTGGACTATCGTAGATGAACCATAAAGTTTATACGACAGATTATTCATTGCTTAAAGAAAGAGCGTTTTTGCTAATAACTTCACTATATTATCTCACTCAGGAGTGTGGTCTATAATAATTAGGTACATTATTTTTTCATCAGTTTTTCTTATAGGAGGGTTTTTATAAAGTACAGTATTGACATTTGATTTTTGTTTGAAAAATGCGAAGACATTAGAATAATTCTGACTAGTCTGGTCACACAGGACACATTTTATATTTTTTTAAAGTTGCATTAGGCACAGTCAACAGTACTCAACAGTTATACAGCCTTATCCTCTATATATTTTTGATTTGGTACTTTTATTGGTTTGAGTATAAACTTGAATTTTTTTCTTCTGAGGTGAAACTAAAACCAAAATAAAAAATTCTAATATATAGGTGAAAAGTATTGCTCCTCTTTGGAAGTCCGCAAATAAGAATGCAGCCAAAGCATAAATATTGACGCCAAAATCTGTGTAGTAGGTACTTATCAGTCAGATAATCACTACGATTTGTAGGTATGGGCTACTTCTTTGGTCTCTCCACATCCTCATACTAGCGTACTAACGGCAAATCCGCTCCGCTGTCATTCTACGCTAATATCTACTTATACGGACAGGATGGATGGCCAAAGCTGCGAAACAAATGCTCAGTTTTTCTTCTGCTGTTCAGTCAGACACTCTATTTCTTACGATGATTTCCTTCACCGTAAGACAGTGTACAGTGTACAACTCGTGATAAAAGTAATTGGTACATGGTGGTGCTGGAGATCGAACTCGGTACCTCTCGCTCACGAGGTCGACACGCTAGCCATTAATCACCACTTAGTACTTACTTAACATTATTAGCTTTTAGTTTCAATAAATGTTGATTTTTTTATGTTGATTTTTATTCATACCAAAGATAATCTCGATTAAGTATAGTTTTCTTTTGAAAAGTCTCGAAGTTTCGGGAGTTCCCGAGACTTACTCTGTGGGCCGTCTCGCGTGTCGAGACTTTGAAACCGTCGAGACATTCTAATCCCTGATTATCCCCCACAAGAAGAATGTCGTCTGCGAATACCATACATGTGCTTGCCTGCTCCTGATCGTCCTAGTTAGTGCAACCATAATCAGGAAAAGTACCGCCGATCTCCAATCGCATGATACCACCCCTCTGGAATGAGAGATCGGCGGTGCCGCTGCAGGAGGAACAAGCCGCTCCCAGGTGTAGACTAACGGCCACATTAAACTTGTCGATAACTCCAGCTTCGGTCGGAATGTGAATGCTTGCTCTGTCATACATCGATCTAGATAAGAGCTACAATATTTAGTAATAGTTGTAGATAATTCCTTACGTGGCGTAGCACGCCGTGTAGGTATTATACACTGTAGCCTCCTGTAAATAATTTCTTTTTTCTCTATGACTGCAGTAATCGTTATAATGTGGTCTCCTTGTCTTTTTAATTTTTGCCTTTCACGTAGTTTTTATGGATCAATGTTTTCTTTTTGTTTTATTCTTCCAAGGTTTTTTCCTCGACTCTATTTTTAGAAGCGTTAATGAAGGAGAGAAAATTCTGGGCTATCAAAGCTCAAGATAGAATTAGGAAGTTTCTTTTAAAGTCAATATAAACATATGAGTAAAACGGTGAGTTTTTTTAAAAGATATCAATATACAAAAAGTTAAAGAGACTTTAATGTTTCGATTTCAAAAATAATTGCCTTAGGAGTGCGAAGAGACGAGCTTGTCAACTCCGACTAGCCTCAAAGTACGAAACGGTCACCTATCCAGTTCCCGGACATTGCGAGCATTGCTTAGCCTTAGTTATCGGTCTCACATGCACGCTGCCACTAGACCAGTGCCGCTCTTACAAAGTTTTAAGTTGTACTATTTATGCGAAAATCACGTTTTGGTTCATTGATTGAAAATTTACTTCGCCCGTTTTTTTAAGATTATGTTCCTCGTTTGTGATGAGGTGTGCAGCTCTGTTTTCGTCGATGATTTCACGCTGTCGTAAATTGTTCTGCGTTTACTTCCTTTATGTCTCTATATCACATTCTGGGGATCTTGTTACTGTCTTAATTATGGTTTTTATGACCGGATAGAGATTCGGTCCCATTCACCGGTTAGTAAATACCTACCGGAGCTGGTGATCCAAAGGCCATATTCACCTATTTCGAAGGGGAGTGATACGGCGAAGGGCCCTACATAAGCTTGTGGACCTTTTTTTATATTACTCAGTGACAAACGAGCAGACAGCCCACCTGATGATTTTTGACACTGTACCTATATAAATTAATACATGAATCTATTTTAATATGGGCATCCTACATCGCAGCTGACTAGTCTTACTAATCAACTTAAACCAACCAAAACCACCTTATCGAGCGGCAGGCAGATCTTTTAATTTAGCGTAAATAAGCTCCTATAGAGACATTAGAGATATTATGATTCCCGCAACTATTAACTCCGTTTACCTAATTTATAAGCTCACTTTTTAATCTTATTGAAGAAGACAGACATCGATCCCATAGAGAAAAAAATATATACAGGAGCATCGATCCATGAAACTACGTGGAGCAAAAAGTTTAAAGGACAAAAAGACAAAATTGTAGCGATTGCTACAGTACCCACACATGTAAGGAATTAAAATACAAATCGTATTATCACCTTTCTAAGTAAGTATAGGTACATATTTATTTAATTTGCATTATTCGAAATGAATTCAAATATTTGTATTTACCTAAAATTTTTGCAAAGATAATACGATAGAGATGCTCGACCATCGGAATTTCCTGACGTAGTCAGCATGCAGCATAATAACCGAACATAATATTTTGTGCGTGTACTGTAACAACTTCCAAGTGAATTCTAACTGCGGCTTAGTAACATAACCGGGTTTGCAGGAATAACAATATGAAAAATAATTCGAGGAAAGGAATTAAAAGGCATGATCAAATATTGGTCTGGAAAAACAGAAAGAAGGCCATGGTGATGTACCTATTTAGTTTTTTGAAGAACCCGGATTATTATTCATTTGGTTACAAATTATCGGCATTATGAAGACAACTGAAATACATAGGTATGGCTAAGTAAGTAGGTACGGCAGGAATAGTGCTGTGATAGTGCACTACCTCCATTCAGAGTTAAAGGTGGTTGGATTCGAGTGGATGAATGTAAGCTCATACAACAGATGGCCACTAGGTCAGTACGGTTCTCGAGTGGTGGCTACGTACAGAAAAGCGTAGTGTTGGCGAACCGCTTGCATGATAGACAAACTTCCTGTAAAGGCGGACGGCATAGTACCGGCTTTTGTGGAGATCTCTGGGGAGGAGTATGCCCAGCAGAGATGATGAATGTGAACGATCAAAAAGATTGGAAAGACCTTCATAGACCAGCAGTATCTTTTTTGCCCTGTGTGAACGATGCTCATCAACTTCAAACTGTGTGAACTTCATCAGTGGACCATTACGAGTTGCTAATGTGACGTGATATACATCTTGAAGTAAATAGTTTTCTAGAGATCACGTTATAGGTAAGAAATCGAATTTTAGTGCGAGCGCAAACTAGCCGCGGGCGAAAACTAAATATTAAAGTTAGCTAGCTTAAATAGATCGAGATATATCGCCACCACACCGTCCGACGATGGGATAGATTTCATAGACGTACACCACACTTTCTAGATGCTTGACATCCAACTAACGCCAGGGCATTGCGAGTCTTTTGACCGCGGTCACGATGTGGAATTAGCTTCCTCCCGAATTCTTTCATTTGCACCAATCATGGGGTTTTCCAAAAGGCTTGTTTACAGGCACATAAAGGCCGGCACCGCCTCCGCTCTCATTAGGTTGCTGATGTCCTGGACGACGGTGGCCGTTTTCCATTAGGTGAACCATCCTTTCACGCCCTAGGCATAAAAAATCCTCTCTATCTTCTATATTCTATAAAGTCCCAGTACCTAAGGTTTAAGAGGACTAATCGCGATTGATAGATTCGTTTCAAAAATAAAAATATTTTTGCTCGCAGTTAATGTGTAGGTAAGTACAATAAGTAACTCTATTTACAAGAATACGCAGACACCTATTTTGAAATGATACGTAAATAGTTATGTAGATTCCGCGTAATTTTTAATTTCATAGGTTATAGATAAAATATTATAAGTCAATAGGCACAATATTCGCTGCTTAGTTTTTGGTTAGGCTTACAGTCAACTCGCGGAGACACGATTATAAGCAGTGCTGATTCTCGAGCCAGTTTTCGGACAAGAAGCCTCCAGGCCAGCTGGTGATCTATATAAAAAGGGAATGAGGCAAGTTTACAGCGACAAAAACCACCGGACGCCATATTTTCCAGTATAGGAGACGATGTAACTTAAACGACCCATACCTATTTATAGTCTCATGCTGATATCTATTATAAATGACTAAAACAAAGACTATTACAATAAAAAACATTACAAGTGCTTATCTAATACATTATAAGTTGTGACTGTATACATTGTTTAGCATTGTTTTTAGGTGAGAGTCGCATCTGAGTAGATACACGCAATTTTAATTATCCGATCACAGTCCATTGTTGGACTTGAGTCTCTCTCAGTGGAAGAATTTGCCGGAATATCCATGCTTGGCAGACGCGTCAGAGGGCGTCGGTGGCCGAGCGGTTAGAGTATGCAACTCGTAAGCCAGAGGTCCCGGGTTCGAATCCCGCTTCGGCCATGTACCAATGACTGTTTTCTGAGTTATGTACATTAGTTGAATACTAACCGATGCTCTTACGGTGAGGGAAAACATCGTGATGAAACCTGCACATTCAGGCGACTGGATGTGTGTAACTATGATCCAATCTGGTCAGGTTCCCCTGGTAGCAGGGTCATGGAGGTCAGATGGCAGTCGCGCCACTGTAATTACCTGACCTGCCGAATCCTGGATGATGGTCAAGGCGGACCACGGGCCCTCGTGCGCGAGAGCACAACCGGGACATTAACGCCAAGATGATTTTTTGGCAGACGCCTTGACTGCCTACCTCGAATGCTATTGCTCATGACATACCTTAACGCACGTTCGCGAAACGCGTCGCGGATAAAATGGACCGAGCGCCATGAAAGCATGATCAGGGTCCTGACCGTCTTGCCCGAATGCTATCGCTTATGACTTGAGCGTACGAGATAAAGTCAAGAAATTATACATCGTAAAATTAAATGCTAAGCGATATGGCCCCAGATCGCGGCATTATACGAACTAACAGAAAACGCTGCTGACTATTTCCTGGTCTACGGAGGTCCTAGGAATTCCGCTAAATCATTAGTAGCACCAACACTTTCTAATAAATAATCATAATCATCTTGGCGTTAATGTCCCGGGTGTGCTCTCGCGCACGAGGGCCCGGGTTTCGCCTTGACCATGACCCAGGATTTAGCAGAACAGGTTACTGTAGTAGAGCGATTGCCATCTGACATCCATGACCCTGCTACCAAAGGAATCAGCACCAACCCCGTCTAATACGACACCCTTATTGGAAGGGATTGAGTATATCTACTATGCCGCCGGACTTCATTAGCGTGTAGTTAACCAGAGAGCAAAAAAAATTACCACATGAAGGTGGTTTTTCGTAGTTAACTAACTTATTTCATTATGTTACTTGACTTCACTATAATATTGCTCATAATTTACGGCATTCGTAACCAAGTACAAGTACCTACTTACTGTTACATTTTTTCATACAAGCAAAATAAACATCAACAACAGGCTCTAGGCTGCGGTTGTATCTTTTATTCATGGACGTTGCGTTAGAAATTACTCGATACAGAATCAAACCCAGATAAAGACGATGTTCCGTCTGATTGAGGATGCCCCGCATTGCGAGCGGCGATCGCCTCAAGCCCCTTGCTACGTCATAAAGGCACACGCCAAAACGATAGGGAAGAATAACGCAAAAACAGCACCGGATAAATAAATATAAAAACAATAAAACTGTTGTCTATGGGTGGGAGAATGGCCGCGCTGGGCAGGGGGCAGTATAGTGACCACGCGCGGTGTCTTCGCTTTTAACTACGTTTATTGTAGATATCTAGGCGTTATCATATATAGAAATCTTAATAACATTTAGCCGTTGCATGCGACACTATATAACAGTTAAGTTGTCGACCTATAGTCTAGAAACATTTCTCGTGCGTCCGTCTGACCGTGTGTTAGACAGCGCCTTCGCAATTGGGGTAACTGAGAAGACATCATATTATAGCACAGATCCGGTCGGCTTAAGTTAATTATTACTCCATTATAATTGAGGTAATTAAATCTCCTGTTCGGTGACACTCAATCCTGAGTTAGGCGACTGATGTCTCGAAAAGTGAAGGCACGTTTTTGAGTAGGCGATCTAAGGCGTTTTAAAGCTGAATTAAACAAATTAAACTTTAGAATGATTTTGACACAGATAGGTACCTAATTTTCTCAATTCAAACAAGAATATTTTATTATTTGGTAACCTATCTCTTCAGAATATTTTGAATTGAAGCTTGGTTGAAGATGAGAGCTGGCTAAAACATAAAAACCTTAGTAAAATTGATATGTAAACACAACTTTCCAGCATCACAGCGTCCACAATTTCCGCTTCGGCATGGCTTCCCCACGGACGGGCAGCGGGTGTGAGGTGGGGGCGCGGGGGTGGTGATGTTTTCTGTTTTCAAATTCAATTGGGCTGTGTCCCGCGGCGATCTTTCTCCTTGCAATTCAGAATTGAATATCAAACGAACGATTGGCCGAATCGACCGGCGCTTGTGGATATGACGCGCGGCGGCTACTTTTTTACTTTTAGCCCGGCTGGCACCAAATTCTTAAACACGTTTAAGAATTGGTTTTTGACGAATGACGATTAAGGTTTTTTAGGTTAAAGTTTTTTGTTTAAGTATCAGCTTAAATGCGTTTAGGGATTCGGTGCAAGTCGCCCTTAGACGCAATTATTCTTTTTACTAATACCTCTACTTCTACTTGGATAGCAGATTGTAAAATGTCTTGTACAAAGAATGGTGGTGCGGAAATTATAATAATTTCTTGAGTTGTAGCGGCAGTATGGATCTGATGTAGGTAGGTATATGACTTCTTCACACTATGACAATGATTTGGTGCTCAATCACGGTTCATGCATGCGGCATGACAGATAGCGCGCACGGAAAACACACTTCACCTCACGTGCAGCCAAATTAAACTTTACCCTTACGTACATATAAGATTTCCATAGGTGTATTTAGGTACCAAGGTATATTGTACCTACACGTACCGTCGACACTAATGGTACTATATTATAAATAGTAGTAGTAAGTTTCTACTACATTCTGTGTTCTATGTTACGAGAGACAGTGTTCATGAAAATTGGATATCCAATACAACCTATTGTAGCGAGAAGCGAAGGACGCAGTGACAAAGGAGATACGAAATGCCCATTATCATATTTGTAGCAATTTTCTTTGATTCTTTCCATTATTCCTACTTTGTAGGATAAGAAAACAAGTAAGCCTAACTAGAGAAAATATTGTCTTTTATGTCTTCGTTGCTCCGGGATAGCCGGGATTAATGGGTTCGGGAGACAGTGGAAAGAATTATTTAAACAAATATTTCAACTAGGTAAGACCAGGGCTTGTTCAGGTCGCTATTAACAGGCTGGTTTAGACCATAATTCTTCAACTCTTTCATTATTTCTTACTTTCACAACTTTGCTTACTTTGCGGCTAGATGGCGCTTTTTGAATGGTCCAATCGTATATATTTGATATTACCCATATTAATGTTAAAATTTTGTCCGTCATCTCCGTTTATTTATATTCCATTGAGCAAACTCTTTCATTCATACCACATCACGAGGGTGCATGCAAATAATTGGTCCGCCTTTTAGCATGAACCCATTGTCAAACAAAATAGAAATGGATTCTTTGTCAACCAAACCAAACATGCGCATAATCCAGCTCGTGTTTTAATTTTAAACCAGTTATCGGTTGGGGTTAACTTTTACAATTCAGTTGCAAGATTTGATCTACTAAAACACTGATAAAATAATGTTATTACTAATAACTGAGCTAACTAAAAGCTCCGGGCAAGTACGAGTAGGACTTGTGCCTTGAGGGTTTGACTAGCATTTCATCTGAATCTGTTCACCTGCTGAAACACTTAAAAGTTGGAGTTTGTATAAATAACAACTCTTCATTCATTAATATATCATAATATATTTTTTATATGACAAATTCATAATTTTCGGATCATTTTCTTCTGTGACTTCGATTCTTGCCAAGTTTCATGATGTACCTACGGGAAGCGCCCTATATAATTCATGACTGAGTTTACAGGGATCGAAATATGTGACAAGGCAGACAAACAGGCAAGTAGGCCGCCTGATGGAAAATTGTCACCGCCCGCGGCGCTTGCAGATGCCAGAGGTGCCAGGCCACCAATATGTTGCCCACCTCTAAGTGATATAGTTATATCTTTTGAACGATATTAGGTCATAGTCCAAAGGAAACACTGGCAGGGAGCTCATTCCACATCCAAATAGTACTAGTTTTTGACAGTTTATCTTTTGCCCGTCCGACCGTTTTAAATGACCTCTTTAGTGTATTTGCTAGCACTACGTAGCGATATATCTGGTTCTACCCAACCGAATTAGATGAAATCTGGCTTAGATTTTATGTTGGACTTAGCTTGGTTAGTTTAGGTTAGGTTAGGTTAGTGGTTTTAGCTACTAAACTGTGGAATCACCTTCAATCCGTTCATAGGGTTTTTGGGTGATTTTAAAAACATATTATGTTTTACGCTTGCTTATATATCAGTATCCTTCGGATCTACCGCTACTATTTCTTTCTGAAATATCTTCAATGTACAGAATCGGCATTTTACAACCTTTTTTTATAACTTGCAAATGTTTTTAACTATGTAGGTATGTATGTTCGCAACAAATCTTGTAGCTTAATTTGACCCACTTCTCAGCATTTAATTGAATTGAAATTTGGTACAGCTATGCAACTTGGATGACAATGTATTAATATTTTACCATCGAGCTGATCTGACAATGTAGTCGAAAGGTGGCCATAGGAACTAATGAACGCAGGAAGATAACTCCACGGTGTTTGGGTTATTTGGAATGGTCTTAATGAGTATTGTACCCCTACGATATTCAAATAAAAGCTGCGCGACAAAAGCTTGTCATGAAAAATATTTTCATTGGAAACTTATTCTTGACTTAGATAGTCACCTTGATAGTGACCGAGCTTGGTTATCACTTGGCGACGATATCCGGTAGTGTTCTCGCACACGAGTGCCCCGGGGTCCGCCTTGATCATGATCCAAGATTTGGTAAATAATTTACAATGGAGCGACTGTTTTCGACCTCCGTGACCTTGTTAACAGCGGAACCTGAACAGATTGGATCATGGTTACACAGTGAGTCGCCTGAATGTGCAGGTTTAATAACGATGTTTGCTCTCACCGTAAGAGAATCGATTACGAGTCCACTACGCCATCAAAACTCTTATTACATGTTACCTATCTGAATTAAAACAGTTGCATTATTATACTGTAATAATTATCACAATAATATTTCGATATCACCCACCATGCTTAAGAAAGACCTACCAATATAAATATGATGATAGCGATCCAACTAATTTGTGAACATCGATCAGTGTTGTAATCTTCGTTACATATTATTACAATGTGTTTGTTGTCGTAACCGCGTCGCGGGTGGCGTGACGCGTGAACAGCGCGTGCGGGTCGCGTGTGGATCGCGTGTCGGCGGTGTGAGTTGTCGCTTAAAACGATATTGGAACGATACAAAACTTGTCGTTCCGTTCCGTCCGGAATGAAACACGGTTTGTGTGCGGCGACCCTAATACGCAGCGAAGGGTTATATTATCCGTGTAATAGTTGTGTCGGTTATTTGATTTTTACGCTAACTAATATATCGTATCGTTGGTTCATTATGGTTAGAATAATTATTTATTAATACTTGCACAAAAAAGTACAGTGGCGGACTTGAAGTTGAAATAGCCTTATTTACCAATCAACCAATATTATGTTCGGGATGTAGGTATGTTAAAGATCTTTAAATTGCAAAGCTCAACTCTCGAGTAAAAGGATGAGGGCACTACCTACCTTTTTTCGAAGATTTAAACGTAGTTTTATCACAGCCAATGATCAACTGATGCTAGCTACGCGCTACCTTGGTCCGACCGACGACTGCAGCCCTAACCATAACATTGGTCGATCGAGCATTGAATCCAGCCCACATGTATGCAAGCCTGACTTTCTGACCAAATTGTAGAGTTAGTAGAGTTAGACTTCGTAGAGTTAGGGGTTGACTCTTCTTGAGATCTGATATTTTTTACAGTGAAACCATTAAGAGCCAACGAGGCTTGGCCAAACCATACAATTTTATATGAAATATAAAATGTTGAATATAAATGATCGACTTTACATGAGATGGAGAGACGGATTATTGAAGCTCAGTGGTCATGAGTTCATGACTACCTATACTGAAGCTGACAAGAAAAGTTAGTACCTACTATAAATATCAACTACTATCTAAATAAAGTATGGCAGAAGATAATAATAATAATACATAGGTATTACATGCAAAGAACTCCATGTCCATTTAAGGTTAGGTTAGGAAGGAAGGTTAGATACCGCGGTAATATCTACTTTTATGTACCTTTACTACTGGTATAATTTACTTCCATCCAACGCTCGAGCTGGCCGCTAGTTAGTTACAAATAAATCAATGAGCTGTACCTTGAAAGTCCAAGTTACGTATTGGTAATTAAATAGTTGAGTGGGACTTAAGTGAGTTCCAGAAACAGTTCACCTGCCTGTGTTAGCTATCAATTTTGTATCAAATACGTTCAAGTAATTTCGGTACACTCGGTTATAATTTTGACAAATAATGAGTGGCTGCTTCGGATTGTTTTAAGTAATACGTACAATACTTGACACAGCGAAGAATGCTCCATTTACTTAGGCTTAAGCTGCTCGTACTTAACTGCTATACCTACTTTTATTACACTGGAAAGGGCTACGCTCAAAGTCTCATTGCTACCTGGCAATGGGCAGGGCACCAGGGCAACAGATGGCAGATATGGCAGTAAAGTTTTCAAGTGGCGACCACGTATGGAAGACGCAGCGTGAGTAGGCCTCCCACAAGGTGGATGTGGACAGCTATGGACCCGCCTTTGTGGAAATCTCTAGGGGAGGCCTATACCCAGCCGTGGGTATCTTTCGGCTGATATGATATTGATTTTGCGTGGGTGACTAGGAAAGTTCACAATTTTATTTAAAAGAGATTGCTTTTAATGTATAACTTTTATAAAACATAATTTATTTATAAACTTATTTTTTTTATTTTTAGTTTTCGAATTGAAATATAACAAAAAAAAATTGTAACACTAATGAAACTAGCTTTATTGAAAAGGCAATGAAATGCCATTCATGTTTGAATATGATTTCCGCGTGCTTATTTAATAAACCGTGGACATATTCTACTGAAAGTCAGAATTATGCAACTAAAAGAGTGCAACAAATCATCAGAGTGCATCGTAAACAAAATTTTGAGATCATAAGACTTACTGAGATAATAACTCCATTATTATTTTGATTATTAAGAAGATGACAGAAGTGGTCGTCCAGCGCCTTCAGTAATGGATGAAAACATAGAGGCTGTAAAAAAATTTTACGCGAAGTCGCAAAAATGATCTACAAGCTGATAGAAGAAACCCTTAAAATATCTTCAACGACCATCATCGTTACCTGTAAGTCAGGAAACTTTGTTCGCGTTGGGTTCCTCTCGCACTAACTGCTGAACAAAAACAAGCTCGTGTGACACGGTACAATGAAATGATTGTAAAATTCGATAATGGAGAAGAACTGAAAATTTACTGGAGATGAAAGTTGATTTTATCAATATGAACCCACTAACTAAGCGGAAGTGAACTATTTAGGGGTTTACAGTCGAAGAACCTCCCAAGAAATGTGGGCAAGAAAATGGTACCGATATTCCATTCTGCGAGTTGGCATTTAGCAACAACTTCCTAGGACACTCAAACAACTGTTAATACCCAATGTTACTCTGAAGTATCTTAACCAACAGTTTGAACACTGCGATCTCCAACCCGCCTGCCAAGCGTGGAGATTATGGCAATAACCTCCCCTTTCGTGGGAGAGGCCCTAAGTCCTAAGTGGACTGTTACGGGCTGTGATGATGTTAACCAACGGTTTTGAGAGGGTTCTATTTGCACTATGACAATGCATCGTCACACAAGGCCAAACAAGCAAAAACATTTTTGTAGAACACTGACGCACAAGAATCCCACCCGCCTTACAGCATTGATCTAGCTCCGTGCAACTAAGACTAAGAGTCTAAGACTTCGGGCATTCTATTTGATAGCCCTGTGGACGCTCGGAATGCAATTTTACAGCAGCAGTTGAGAACCTCTCTAAAGAAGACTAGCCAGTCTCTCTCTTATCTTGGTTTAGACGGATGAAATGTTGTTTAATTTTTTTATTTTCTTTGTATCTCGAAACTTTTCTAGTCACCCGTAAAAACAATTGATATTTTATCTACCTAATTAGTAAATTTAAAAATAATAGTTTGGGGTTAATGTCCCGATTGTGCTCTCGCGCGCTAGGGTAGTGGGCCTGCCTTGACAATTATGCAGGATTTTGCAGGTCAGGTAATTGCAGTGGAGCGACTGCCATCTCTGTGACACTGTTAACAGAGCAACTCAACCAGATTACACATTTAGTCGCCTGAATGTGCATTTTTATCACGATGTTTTCCCTGGCCGGAAGAGCATCGGCTAGTGTTCAACTAACGTACGTAGATCAGAGTCATCATTACACGGCGGCACTGGGGTTCCGTTACCGACGCTATTTATTACCACTCATTACAATACGCAGACAAATTGTGGATTTAACTTTTTTTTATAAAAATCCTAAATAATACCATCGATGGCGTAATAAATGAATATGACTGTCTGGAATGTTTGGCTTCCATCCCTTTGAATTCCATTAAGTAGAAACCTTCGCGTTGACCCACCAATATACCTCACATCCCATCCTATACCTAGACACAGAGTTTTAGCTAATAAGCCAACATCGATTTTGCAATCATCAACAACGAACCAAAATGACAAAGACAAACCAACAAATCAAAAACAATTCGACTTCCGCGCGGGCCGCCCACAACAAATCCGGCCTTTTATAAGGAGCTGAATGGAAGTTACCATCAGGCTTACCTGTTACAAACTAGCGTAATAGTACGAGTGGAAAGCGGCCATTCCATTCCGCGTACAAACATTCCCCCCGAGTGTACGTCCATGTTATTCAAATGAGCATTGAACTGGAAATGGTAAAGGGTGTTATACTTGTCGCGGGCCCGGCAAACTGGCAAAAACTTATCGTAACTTACACCTAACTTATAATAACTTAGCCAAGTACAGCGAGCAAGTATGGGGCCGCATTTAGTGACTTAAGTGCTTAGTTAATTTATTAGTATCAAATTATAAATAGCTGTTGTTCGCTTAGATATAAAGAATATTCGCTTGTCTATCTATTATTTGTATAATGTACCTACACATGTACAGCTGCGGTAAGTATGAAACTATATGTCTATTTCAGCTTGCACCAACTGAACTTATTAAAATTTCGATAAGTATATAGCGATGTTCTTAGCTACGCGTGTGCAGTATAATCGGCGTGTAATTGATGTTCAGGGGGTCTTAGTTCAGGGAGCGTTTCATAATATGATTTATATTAATTTATCACAGCCGTTGTTGTTGACGATTCAAAATGGAGTCCTTAGTTCCAGTATTGGCCACAGGAATAGATAAGTTTGTGGCACTCTAATATGACTCATATCATGTATGAAATGCTAATGTGGCCTTTTTAGACCCCCAGTTCACTCTATCCTTGACGTCCTTCCTATAATGAATTCTTAGCCTTAATCAATCTGTCAAACTATCAAATAAAATAAGTGAAACCTATGTACTAGGTATGTGGATTTATGATTACAGATAAGTTTTTATCTGGTATGGGAACGATGTAGGTGCTGTAATTTTGTCTTTTTATCATTTTTTTTTGTTTCCTTGCATGCACAATCACAACATACACAACTAATGAAATAAAGTGTTTAGTGTGCCTCCTAGCCAACGTTGTTGTATTAAATGTTGAAATGAAGTCTGCGAACGAAACAACATATAATGTGAGTAATGTGTTTCAATTTATTGCTAGATTCGTCACAATAAAACGGGGTTTTACGTCATAATCGCGGAGAGCGAGGCGGGCCGCCGCCCGTCGGAACAAAATATATAAAAGTTTACGCCCCAAACACCTGTGTCGCTAGCGGATGCCGACTCGCCGACGATCTTTGTATTTTGATGCCCATACGTCCTACATACATCCATTTTGACGCCGCCTAAATAACTGTATTGGATACGCTGAGATTTTGAGACAAGTCTAACCTACTTACAAAAATCTAAATTGGTACCTAATTATTTTATAAATCTAGGTTTATGTTATAAAAGTAGAATATATTATAAGAGTGTCCGTGGCCGGGCGGTTGAGTATCCAACTCGTAAGCGAGAAGTACCGGGTTCAAATCCCGCTGCGGCCATGTACCAAATGTCGTCAAATCCTGGATCAGGGTAAGGCGGACCCCGGGCCCTTGTAGCATAACTGGGACATTAACGCCAAGATGATGATTATGTTATATATTATAAAAGTAGAAACGTTGACTGTTGAACCATTTGACAGCCAAAATCACTATGCGCCACTGTGCTTAGAAACAAGATGAAGTGTTTAGATTTAAGAAATATGTTTGGAATTTCCCACGGGAAGGCGATGAACATATTATATGGAAAATTGATATAATGGGTACCTACTTCACGCGTACCTAAAAAGTCATAAACAGCATGGGGTGAGCTCCCGAAGCAGTTCTTGGTCTCAGGCAGTCTCATGGTCTAGTGGTGACCTTGGTCAACCTCGCCCCGCTAACGGTCTCAGGAGGCATATCTAATGGGTGGTGAGCTCTTTGCAGTACTGAAGTTCGACTAGTCTCCAAATATGAAACGGTCACCCATCCAGTTCCCGGACTCTGCAAATGTTGCTTAATCTTAGTTATCAGTCTCCCAAGCACGGTGTCACTAGACATGT
This sequence comes from Blastobasis lacticolella, assembly GCA_905147135.1. Lineage (NCBI taxonomy): Eukaryota > Metazoa > Arthropoda > Insecta > Lepidoptera > Blastobasidae > Blastobasis > Blastobasis lacticolella. The sequence goes on along the minus strand of LR990039.1, from coordinate 7,426,372 downwards.
ACGGATTGAGATTGCCGGTAGTATGATATTAGCTTACCGAAAATCGTAGACTTAAAACCGAATAGCGATATCTTGTTTTATCCTTTACTAGTGACCGGCTCGGCTTCGCACGGGTAGTAACAACCTAAACAAATTATACAATGAAGCCTTTCTCATGAATCATTCTGTCTATTGGTGAGTAAGCTGTTATTGAATTATTTAGGAACCTAGGAAACACTAGGTAATAATTACAGGCTAAATCCCCAAATTAATGAACATTAAATTGTCTAAAAGCTAAAAAAATCTTTAAAACTTTAACAATTCACGAAACTCCCAAAGTCTATACCTACCCAAAGGTCTATTACTATCTCAAGTTAACCTTACAACGTATGTGTATCCAGAACTGAAGCCATATACCTACATACTTGCCTAGCTATAATGATGACGTAAACATAAACAACAATAAGTACAAAGGAGTACAGTACAGGTGCAGAATTAACCTCGGGCGGTTGTTGGTCGAGGTTACGGCCTAACCCGTAACCGTGTGTTATGGCTTGTATTATTATAACGGTCGCGGATGCATGACGGGGAACGCACTGGAAGTGAAAATCCAGGAATATTATATATGTCTCCATATTGAGAGTTGTCTTGAACTATTTTTTCCTGGCTACAGCAAGTATCTGCAGCAGTATCTCTCAAATACCGCTGGTCAGTCTTTAAATGGAAGTCTACAGGCAGTATTGGACTCTGTCAAGTACGTCTAGGCGTCAAGTCCGCTAATTTATTAGGGGCGATTAAATTGTAATTGCATTAGCAGCTTAGTATGAATGGGATCCACTGTTGCAGTTGTTCCCTGTGGTAGTTCTGCGGGCTTTTCTTAGTTACGGCAGCTCGGTTGTGGGTTTTCTACTTAGAAATATTTTTAAGTTTTAAAGTCATAATGTTAAAAATTTAGAACACGCTGCGCTTACTTATTGAGTTATTTAAGTAACTTAGCTACTTTTTTTACAATCATACGCAGTCACACCTAGTTTCGCTCACTCACTATGCGCGCTCAATAAGTTCTCCGTTCAACTGTTTATAATAATCACACAATCTTTTAGGTAGTCAAATTATCAACATGTTAACTGGGCTCGTTTACTAATTTATTTAGTTTTATATGAATGAAATATGTAATTTTTTGAACTGGGAAGGTTGATCTGCAACTATCCAAGTTATTAAAAGTGCAGTGCGGCTCGCCTTCACTCCATTCTTCTACTAGATGGCTATTTGACTGATCTAAGCCGTCAAAGTGACAAGACACCTGCGATTCTGTATTTTTTTACACGAAGCCTTGCAGGAATCATGGATGTTACGGGCGGCAGTTACCTCTCTCCATCAGGTGGGCTGTCTAGATATTTGTTTGTCACTTCATCACGACTACGTCACGACATAGAAAACACGGTTTGTGCTTTTTCGGTTTTGTGCGGATCCAAATACAGAGAGGACGGAGTGCCTAGTTTGCTTATGGTTAAGTTAGCTAACACAAAGTATTAAAGAGAGCAAGTATTGGTGCAATATTATTGAAAAGGCAATGCTAATCGTTATTTTTAAGATATCGATATTTTAGAGGAGAAGTTTTTAGAATCGGCGTCGATAAAGCGTCGGCACCTCTTCCAAGCCTACAAAGAAGCTCCCCTGTTTTTTTATAATATACGGCAGACAAACAGGCAAGCGGGCCACCTGATGGAAAGTGGTCACCTTTGCCCGTGCACATCATCAATACTAGAGGACTATGCATCTTTTGAAAACTCGCTAAGCCCGCCACTTCCAGCCACTGCGGCGTACCTCCGCGCATTCAAAGTTATAAGTTACAGAGGTCGGGATATTTATTCGTTCGGTTCGATTGTAGTTTTATGGCCGGCCGTAAATGCTCTCTTATTGGTCCACATTTGAATAATACGAGCTACGCCGAATGTTACTTGTAACGCGCAAAAATATTTACCTACCTCGCATCGAGCACCTGGCCGCGTTACGCGAGCGGAGCCACCGATTAAAGCTGTTCAAGAATTCGCTTCTGTCATTCCGTCACCTGACCAATTAATAGCTACAAGTACGTTTCAGTGGACGAGAAGGATAGAGTATGATAATTGTAAGTATTGTCCACACAAATCTAAAGAAGAATCAGTGGCAGCTATCCAGGAGATTTGTGTACGTAGATTTTTAGATAAGGATAATAGGTTAATATACTTTTAGTTATATAAGCTTTCATCATTGTTTTATTTATAATATGTTGTTGTTTAAGAAGAATCTATATTTATTTAATTAATACAAAATATTTAGATGTCTGTGAGTAATACTATTCGATACACAAAGACAACACTCCTGCGCTTCCTGTTATGTTGAGGGTTGCTGTTAATGTATGTGGAATAAAAACGAGAAAGAAATTTTAAAATTTTTTTCTCCTTTACTAACATTAATGTTAGATTTCATTTCGCAACATTCGCCGTGATTGTACTTTTACGTTCCAGTTTAAACTCATTTATTGAACACTTCGAAATTTAGACTTTGAAAGCATCAACATCGCTAATGCTAAAATGGTATCATTCGGTGCCAAGGGCCCTTGAACTTGATGCTTTGACCCTGTTTATACCGAGTTGTTTTAGCTAACTTATGTCAGGTAATGTAATGTCTTCATGAAATATTACTACGTCGTAGATTGATTTTCTCTAATTTCACTAAAGATTTTAGCAAAGTCATTAGTTTACCAAGAAGGAGTTTAGAAGTGTACCGCCGTTTTACGATTTTCTAATGGCACTGTAGCCACGTGTCCATTTATAAAAGCAACAAAGAACGATTAAAGTTGGTGGCTTATTTTGAAAAACCCATAGACTGACTGCTGTTTTATTTTATTATAGGTTCTAAATACATAATTCATCACTAGTTTTATTATATTATAGATTCATATTATGATGACAACAGAATATTATACGTCGTAGGGTATTATCGCATAGTCACTGTTGTCATTTCTATAAAATATTTCCATGACATAATTTTACCAGCATAGGCATAGGTACAATAAATGTAATGGTCTCCCAATGTATTTATCCCGCGTCGCCAGGTGATCCAGAGCACTTTCGCCATTCTGTATTATTTCTATTCCTTTTTATATTATTTGTTCTTTTATGGCGCGAGCCCGTGTTGCCATATTTAAATTTTATTCGCCTTAATGTTGCCACACACACACGACTGCTCGCAATCTCATACCTATAACGCGGCAACCGCTATTCCGCTGATATGGAAGCAAATGTGCCTTCTAACTTCACTGGGTAAAGTTCAAAATGAGATACAGCACTAGGGCTCTTGGAGTGGAGTCAGTATAGATATGTTGGGAAATAGAAGCGATTTGGGAGCAATGTTTTTATTTAGAATGAGGCTGTTCCAGCGTAGAAGGGGATGTTTGATATTTTACCTGTACGTTTTGATTTGAACGTTCGCTTTAGGGGAGATACCTACGAGTCCTCCCCGCGAGTGAACAAAATCAAAGAAAAGGTTAACATAACAAAACAGATCGTGGATCTGAAGAATTGCTAAGGGCATCCTGATTTATGCACAACTTTAATGTTACGTAGGTCTGCCTTGAGTAGGTCAACAAAATTATTAAAAATAATATTTTGGAATTCTCGAAGGAACGCTCTACCTACCTTATGTTCCACGAAAACGTATGCAGTTTTTATATAGAACACGTATCCTTTTCACAAATGTATTCCCACACTGACCTAGTGTGCGACAGATGTTAGTCCTTTCATAGTCCTAGATATTTATGTCTTTATAATCGCTGTGGTTTGAATTGGGTATATAACGTCAACCTCAAAGCGCTGCCTTCTGATGAATTCCTGGCAGTTTTCTTCGTGTGGTTTGTATGATTGAAATGAAATACACGTGCAAGTTAACGTTGACACAGATTAACTATTCGGCTATCATGGTGCACCCGCGCCCCCGTTATACCTTGCAATAATCTCTCACATACATCACAGCAGCAGCCCATGACAGTCCACAGCTGGACTGAGCCTCCTCCTCATTAGTGGAGAGTTTGGTCATATACTCCACGCTTCAGACGCTTTGGAGTCAGAAATCAACTAAAATAACTGCAATCCATTTGCACCTGATGTGTCTAAGGAGGTCGGAAGCCCATAGCAGAATAAATTCCGCCAGTTATCCGGATCCGGTGATCTAAACAGAATAAAAGAAAATGCCGGACGCTATACCAATATTCCCCACAGCAGCAGGTACACTAGCCGGCGGCAAATACTGCCCGATCGGCCGCTTTCGTTTACTCACACGCGACAGAGTCGACGCTCTGCGAAACCGAACTAGCCCATGTGCATTATTAAGCTGAACCTACCCCTACGTCGAAAATAAAAGCCAACTCGCCCAAAGCTGCACCAAGGAGCAGATTTGATCGCGAGCGAAATCTTAATTACTGGTACCGTTTTAAAAAGAGCTAATTTCCCGGCCAGACGTTCCAGCTGCCTTGACAATCGAGGGCTAGGTGTTCACTGGCTGTGAATTTTTTTCCGGCTCTAATTAAGGGGCCTCGGCGCCAAGTGCGCTTGGCGTCGCGTAAATCATCCTTACTTATTAAAAGAATTCGCTGCGAATCGAACCTCTTTAAGAAGCTAACATTCTTATTCCGGCCGCAGGGGAAACTACACCCCACCCATGCGGATATAGAGCCGAAAACAGCAAAGCAATGGAACATAAAAATCATCGACGTGTACATTTCTGTATAGGAAAGCGATCCCGTGCTGTTCTTATATTAAGGCTATGAATGATTTCCGGCGTAACAGGCCTTTGATGTGGTGATTATTTGTGTCTGACTAAAAACAAAGAAATGTGTTTTCATCGACGCTCTTTACATGGACTGTTATTTATTAATTCAGGGAATCATTTAAAAATTAAGTTTTTGATCTAAATTATCAAACCATTTTTCGCACTAGTTCCCAAGTATTTAATTAGATATCTACTGTAACTAACCACCAGATCCACGAAATAACAACAAACATTAATTGCTTAATCAGGCAAGTTAGTTACTCTAGCCTGGATTTAAAGATATAGGTTCAGAAAAGAAAAAAACATAAAGGACCACACATTGCATCAATTGGCAGTGTTTCAATCTAATGAAATAAGTGTATACTTAAAAGCGGCGAGGGGCGGGCGCGCAATATTAGGCTCCACTGATCCGGTATAAATTACACCCTGTGATCGGAAATGATCGCTTGTACAGCGTGCAGCGTTTTCTTTCTGGTAGTAGTTTATTTATAATATGCTATACTTAAGATTTAAATATGTTTTAACGAAAATGAGGTCATGTCTGAGACCAAGCCATGCGTTGAAGGGCTTTGAGTTATGTAGAGTTCGCCCAGAGCTGAATACTCTACTTTTCACACCTCCAGTGTGACAATAAATAAAGAAATCAATACCGCTATATGACACAAAATATCGTTCTTGAAATTCTCAAAATTTTTTGCAATTGCGCCTTTTTGTGTTCAGCTTGGACAATTAGATTTTTGAATAAACTCTATGACTGGATGCTGAGTTTTCATACGAATTTTACGCTCCAAATTCAAATCGCTTGGGAGTTTCTTACAACCTTGTATTAGCGCGACAAACTTCTCTGACATCGCTTTTGTTGAATTTACATGATATTTCAAAATGACGACACTTTATTCCAGCTTTGGCCACCGGGTCAGATAAGTTTGTAGCACTATAGCGAGCGTTGACGTATACAGTTTATATAACTGTAAGTTGTTTTATTTTTGTAAGTTGTAACTCAATAATTTACCACATAATAAAAAAACTACCGTTTCTTTATTTTGTGATTGTACTCTCCAGGGAGCTCATTCCATAACCTTTGTCTGCGTGAAAGGTTAGAGAAAGGTCCGTTGCACAGTTAGCGACCAATTTAGTTAGAAGGTGTGAGGATGACCTTCTTGTCAATGGTGAGCAGTGCGATGATACAATGTGGCATCATGTCAAAAATTTCCTCCGAACAAACATACTCTGTAATATCATGTTGTACCTACATACTTACCACATTCACTGCAATAAATAATTGAATTGAATTGTACAAGCAGTAGAAGACGCAAAGGGTGGCGAAATATCTCTCCCGAGCGCGCTCCATCCAACGTAGTTTGATAATGTTTTCAATATTACGCTATCAAAGCATTCCATACAAATTTTAAATCCTGTACAACTTTGAAACAATATATTTTAACGAAAATCTGACAAACCACGAGCATAGGTTCTGGTCTACAAAATTTCATAGGCTTTGATAGCGTAGTATTGAAAATATTATCAAACTACGTTTAAATGGATATATTTCCCCCAATACAAACCATACCATACAAATTGGTATGGGGAAACTAGCCTTAATGAACACACTAGGTACGTTTATTGAGAGAAAATGTAATAATAACAGAAAACATGCTATCTGCATCAGCCTGTATTTCGATAGCTGCCCCCCCCTTTCATTCGAGCATATTTTCATAAATGCAAACATTCAGAAAGAATTTCCTTCGAAAGCTCATAAATATTTCCCACTTTTACTACTCCCGTTTGGATTGGAGCGAAAGAATATCTTCTTTATTCCTCGAGTGATAGAGTCCACGGGGCGGTGCGGGCAGAAAACTCATAAGCGTGTTTTAAAGCGGCCAGCTACAGGGCGAATTAAAGATTAATCCCGATCTCCAATAAATATTGGAATGAATTCGGTCTCAAATTGGAATCGAAGAATTGGAACTTATTCGGGATCCATTTGTAGATGAGGTGTTTTTTCGAGGATGAGTTACGGCGGCCGAGGAGATTTAGAGTCCACTCCGCGGCGCCGTAATCGACGCTGCAAACGACTAATGGCATTCTTTTTTCAAAGGATTAATTCAGATTCGGCTAATGAAGAAGTTTGTGCGTGCTTTTTTTAATTATCGAAGTGGTGTTCTTTACTAATTTGCGTTAAAAGGAAGGGTGGACGACTTTTTTGGCTTTTCTGCAAGATCTATAAATAGACGTTTGTTACTTCAAAAGTCAATTTATTGATTTTTGATTGGTATATCTAATTACTGGTAAACAATGTCAAACTCACGAGGATAAGAGCATCGGTGGCCGAGTGGTTGAGGTATCCGACTCGTACCGAGTGGTGCCAGGTTCGAACCCGCTGCAGCCATGTACCAATGACTCTTTTCAAAGATGTACATTAGTTAAATGCTAATCGATGCTCTTACGGTGACGAAAAACATCGTGATTAAACCTACACATTCAAGCAACTGAACGTGTAACCATATCCAATTTGGTACGGTTCCCCTGGAAGCAGGGTCACGGAGGTCAGATGGCAGTTGCTCCACTGTAATTATCTGATGTGCCAAATCCTGGATCATAGTCGAGCTAGACCCTGGGCTCCCGTGCGCGAGATTACAACCGGGATATTACCTTATTTTGAATTTTTTAACATCAAACTCACGAAGATATTATATTTCTAAAAAGTGTAATTCGAACACCTATATAATTTCCTATAAAAAGTAACGTAACCATTTAGTTCTTAGGAAGTTTGATAATGCTCTAGAATCATGTTTCACTAGCAGAGACGAAGAAAACCTGAATTTATACAATGGGTCTTTTTTGGAAACGCCCACAATTAAAGTTAGGCTTTTAGGGCTTTATAGACAGGGGTTGAATTGAACTGTTATTTGGAGTTAAAGCTTAAGAGCAGTTTCAAGTACTGCCTTACTGCAATGAAACCTGAATGAAGATGTTATGAGCGATTCCAGCCCATCCATCTAGGGCCTCGAGTCCGCTAATTTACTTGGCTGGATTGAATAATAATCGCAATAGCAGCTCAACGGCACTTTTAATTGTAACATAATATCAAAAACGCATACCCGAGTCCAAAAATCCAGGGCTTCGAGTCTGCTAAAACAGATGGAGCGATCGAAATGTAATTGAATCGCAATAGAAGCTCAACCGTCGTTTTAATGAGCAGTTTTCCAATAGGTATCTAAAGCATTCTTAACCACTCCGTAGATGGCGCCCCGACAATTTTGGTAATTGATAATCGCTTGAAATAGGTTCTTAGCAAAGAGGATATAAACACTGGGTACGTTGTATTGGATAATATTGTATTTATCAATAGTTTTCAATCATTTTACAGGTTGTAATAAATTATTACAAACAAAACAAACATCAATTTGACTGAGTTAATTCGTTTCAGGGACACTAGGATCAAAAATGGACGCAATACAAATATGAAAGGTTTGTATTAAAATACATTTCGTTGAACCTTTTGGTAAAAAATTACCAAAATTGTAGGAGCGCCATCTATTGAATAATTTTGAAACCAATTGACAATACCTACTGGAAAAATCCTCATTGTAGTAGAATATTAAAAACGCGTAAAGCTGCTGAAAAACCGCGTAGAACGCTGAGCTGCGAATGCGATCAAATTGCAATTCAATCGATCCATTACTAACAGTAGAAGAATACCAAAAATGTGTCAAAATGCTGTTGAAGTGCGATTGCGTTCCAATTATAATTCAATCGCGGTTTTAATGAATTAACGGACATGAGGCCCTGCTAGTTTGTCACTGGCGTTACAAAGAAAGACCATGCCTTTCTAAATCCACTTTCCATCCTAGTTTTAGCTAATGCAATGATACCCGCAACAAGGGTAAGGGCACACGTTGTCCAAAATAGGACAAACCAGTTCAGCAACGAGTCGCCGAATTCCCTCCTAGTTTGAACTTGTACAAATTCAACCCAGCAAGGTTGATGTTATTCTTTCCTGACATATCTGGTGTTATTTGCTGTACAAAATGTGCAAAAGACTTGTGCCAGCGGCGCGAGACGACCACAGCGCGGCGCCGAATCCCTACCAGTATGAACTACAAATTCAACCCGGCGAGGTTGATTTTGTTCTTCTCTGATGTATCTGATGTTATTCGCTTTTTACGATCCCACATACCTACCTCCTAAAACTAGTGCATTGAGTCAGCATTTTACCTGCTGTGGAGTTTGACCTGCACGAGATGCATGGACAGCACAATGTGCGGGGCAACAGCCTAGCCGCCTAGAATAAGCACGTCACTTTTGGATCTCACATCGACCAACTGTCACGTTAATTAAGTTAGGTAGTAGGAACTTACTTTAATATAAAATGTAATTTTTATAAAGTAAGTTAATTATTTATTAAGACAATTTTTGGTTTCTCTTGCATCTTTCGGCTGTGGTTTTCGTAATTCGCTGTTCAAAATGTGCAAAAGACTTGTGCCAGTGGCGCGAGCCGACCCAGCAAGCAACCCAGCAAGGTTGATGTTATTCTTCTCCGACGTTACTAGTGTTATTCGCTGTCCAAAATGTGAAAAAGACTTGTGCCAGTGGCGCGAGTCGATCTCAGCGCGGCGCGGAATCCCTACCAGTATGAACTACAAATTCAACCCGGCGAGGTTGATGTTATTCTTCTCTGATGTACCTGATGTTATTCGCTGTCCGAAATAAGGAAAAGACTTGTGCCAGTGGCGCGGGCCGACCCAGCAAGCAACCCAGCAAGGTTGATGTTATTCTCCTCCGACGTTACTGGTGTTATTCGCTGTCCAAAATGTGAAAAAGGCTTGTGCCAGTGGCGCGGGCCGACCCAGCAAGCAACTCAGCAAGGTTGATGGTATTCTCCTCCGACGTTACTAGTGTTATTCGCTGTCCAAAATGTGAAAAAGGCTTGTGCCAGTGGCGCGGGCCGACCCAGCAAGCAACTCAGCAAGGTTGATGTTATTCTCCTCCGACGTTACTAGTGTTATTCGCTGTCCAAAATGTGAAAAAGGCTTGTGCCAGTGGCGCGGGCCGACCCAGCAAGCAACTCAGCAAGGTTGATGTTATTCTCCTCCGACGTTACTAGTGTTATTCGCTGTCCAAAATGTGAAAAAGGCTTGTGCCAGTGGCGCGGGCCGACCCAGCAAGTAACTCAGCAAGGTTGATGTTATTCTCCTCCGACGTTACTAGTGTTATTCGCTGTCCAAAATGTGAAAAAGGCTTGTGCCAGTGGCGCGGGCCGACCCAGCAAGCAACTCAGCAAGGTTGATGTTATTCTCCTCCGACGTTACTAGTGTTATTCGCTGTCCAAAATGTGAAAAAGGCTTGTGCCAGCGGGCCGACCGCAACGCGGCGCCGGCCCGACGCGCGGTCGGAACGCGCCGCGCGCCCTCGTAAATCGCAATTTGTCGCCGCTTCCACTAGTGAAGATCGACGTCTTCGCTGGCCCACAGATGTAGGAAGTGTAGGAAACTTCTCGGTCCGATCAACCCAGTTGTGCCTTTACTCCTAAAAATCAACTGATGACCATCAATCATAAACATTTGTTAACGGATATTTGCGACAAGTATTTACAAAAAATAAAGCACTAAGAAAAATAGGAATATAACATTAACCATCAACGTAAGCGACTGATTAAGTTGTCTATTGTACTGAGTAGAATCAAATTTAAAAACTCATAATACTTGTTAGTATATACTATATACTGTGATTACCGCCGCTCATGGGCACCCGCAACACCCAGCCTGCAGGCCTTTGAAATATACGTAGTCTAGTTTCTTCAAGGTTTAAATGTAGCTATGGGTTTAAAAATACTGTACTATTGACAAGTAGTTGTAATTTTTAAATTATGAACCCATTGCTGAAGACAGACTCTTTTGAGAGGACTTGTTGGCAGGCTAGTCGATGACAGCAGCATTGAAAATACGTAACACAAAACTCTGTCGCCACACTACTTACGTATGATATAGATAGGTGGTAGGTATACTTTAAGAAATACTAAATACCTTCATCTTACATCTGAAAATAATTGACCAGTACATTACCTATGTCAGGAAAACAGACTTCCTATGCGTTCGGGCGTGTCTATAGGCTCATAGCTCTGTGAGATTAGCTTTTAACACTTCCTGGCACATTAACGCCGTCGCCGGTTACAATATAGCCGGGGCGCTGGCACACACTGTGTCACGCGATTCGCACTCAGAAAGCGTCCGTATGTCTTTATTTTGGATAACTCGATTTGCGTGGTGAATGGTGCTGTGTAACAGAGACTCCAATTTTTAGATAATGAAAATTTAGAACCGAGCAGTAGGATTTCGGTGAGTTTTGAGATCATTGTTCCAATATAGTATTAGATTAAAGTCTCACCCACATCATTCTAGACATTGCAGACAATCGGTTTCGTAATAGCAGTGATGAAAATAAATATATCACACGCATCGGCAATATTCTGGTCTGCGGATATTCTAGCTAGCATGCGTCTAACGTCTTCTAAGACACCCGATGGGTTCCTGCAATTCAGCGTGGGTGGACATCACAAGGCAATTTGGTTGTGTGCGGTGCAAATATTATTTTTGGTATACTTTTGTAATCTAGCGTTAAAAGCTATAAATTTAAGCAGATGAAGGTCTAAATCGGATTTAGATTCGCAAAAATAGAAGTAATGGACAGTCCACATAGCTCGCAGAACCGGTACTCGATGTCGGAAAGGCTCTCGAGTAGCGATTTACTAGATGGATGGACAACGAAAGGTAGGAGGGTTCTATGCCCAGCTATGAGCGGCCAGCTTCTGACATGTTGATGACGATGATGATCACGAATAAAATTAGAATTTTATAACACTTCGATACAATTTCACGACGCGTGCTCCCATTCCGGACTCCCCAGCAGAAAGCCGAAACCCGCGCACCACCAAGCCGGCCAAGTCATTACTCGCGCACGGCGTGTGTCGAACAAATTGAATTTATATCCGGCGGGACGCGCTAAGTGCCAGTTGATACCGCCGAATTTACGCGGCGGTCACGCGCTAATGCATGCCTCGTAGATTTATGCCCTTCCACTCTTCTTGCAACGTCCAATAAGAGTATTTGGGTGAGTGTTAGCGCCGTTTCTCTTCTTGAACTAGGTTGCGGATGTTACTCTGTTTTGTTTGTTTTCATCAAGTGAGCGAGGACACCAAAGAGATTGGAATGTTAGCGACCTTCCTGCTAGTCTATAACCATGAAGGTCGCTAACATTCCAATCTCTTTGGAGAACACTAACAGTTCCGATTAAGGTTTCGGACTGATGACTAATATAAACTGAGAGTGTGTGACCGCTTGATTAATCCGGTCAGCAAGACCGATATCGGCTGGACAGTTAGTGGCCTTGAGGCCAAATAAATACACATTTGCAGGTAGTCGTCCGGCGACCTGTCTACCGTCAGTCGAGCGCCTTCAGTTTTACAGAAACTGCCGAATCCCAACTGTGTGTAGTCGCAGATGTCGCAGCAGGCCAATGCTGGCAGGCTAGACGTTATTGGCCTAGGACGGCAGGACGCCCGATACGACCAGTAACTGCAGGCGGACTGTTAATGCATTTACAAACGCGACTATCATATTTATACTAGCCTATTAATTTGGTCGCCACTGTCGCCCGGATCGACAGACGTCCCAATCGTTCTCACATTACGCTCTGCTCCGTACCAAACGGTCGACCCAGCGTCTCTGCGTCGGCTGCCCAGCCAACTGGTTGCTAATCGGCCAATATTTCGCGCGCAGGCGACGTTTAAACCGAACGCTCGCGAACTCCGCTCATTAACGCGGCTACAAAGACGGGCCGCGGTCTGTCCGCACATAAACATCGGGCGGCCATAGCGGCCCAACTCAAAACATTAAGTGGACCTAACGAGTGTTCGCCCTGTTAGATGTTTGCGACCGCTGCAAATTGCCCCGGCTAATAGTGCCTTTTATGTGACTAAGCGCTAAATGAGTGCCAATGCCTGTTTCGCCATTGTTGCTAATTTCTAGAGTTATGGACTTGACAGATGGGAGATTTGAATTGTAAATAGAGGGTAGAGAAGTTTTTAGTGACACGTAAAATAAATAAAAAACTGTTAGTAGTTTTCATAAAGTCGACCACACCACTGTACTCCGGAATGGTTCCTTGAAAGCAGGGTGCGTTGCCTCGTTGGATACCAATGCTTTTACAATTTACATATATACATTTTAATTGTGTTTCTAATGCCTGATTGCACAAAACTTTACGCGACGCCTAAATCGATTTCAGATATTCCTGACAAGAAAAAGCATTGCACCAGCACCAACCTTAAGTGAAAATTAAACTCGCTACTCACCTTAACTTTATGATCATCATTTTGTGACCCTAAATGTTTAAAAATATCTTAAGGTTTCTACTTAACAACTGCTTAAGTTTAGTGCAATCGAGCACAAAACAAGGGCGCTTTTTTAAATACCAAAAAGTATTCTAATTTAGAATGACGAGCGAGCGAGCCAGGGTGGTTTCCAATTTTCTGAGAGAAAATCACCTAATCAAGAACTTGGTTGGGCACTCATTAAGACGCCCAATTCCACGACTCGGCGAGGCACAATAAAATCTAAATGTAAACAGCTACATAATAAATGTTTTGTGAACTTTTTTAATCGCAAACTGGGGAGCTTTATCGCCGGGGGTTGGTAAAATTTATTGTTTTTAATTCAGGTGGTCGATAATCGATAATAACGTACCGCTGCTGCTTGCCGTACTCGCAGAGGTAAGTGCCTACTCACAAGCACTCGATTCGGTATAAAACAAATGTTTAGATATTGCAAGCTACTCCTGCCTAGTGGTGCGACGCGAACAGTTATCGATGCTTTTGTCAGATGTTACAGAGGATTGGATATCGCTGCATTATGAGACCAAAGGAAAGTACGTACCTACTTATTTGTTTATTCTGAAATACTGACATATTTACCTATTTCATCCTTCTAAAAGTTGTTAAAATCAGATAATCTGGTAATTAAAAATATTATTTACTTTTCGAAGAGCTAAGACTAGATCAAGGTCCAGGTCCAGTTCCACGCCCAAAGGTAGGTCCAGATCCAGATTCAAGTCCTGGTTAAAGTCAAAATGCAGGACCAGATCTAAAACTAGGACTAAATTCAGGTTCATAACCTGATTTTGGATTAAGTTCTTGTTCTTGTCCACGATGAGAACCAAGACCAGTTCCAGGTCCAGGTCTTGGTCCATGATCAGATTCAAATTTAGGTTATGCTTCGGGCCCTAGTCCTAGTTCTGTTCTTAATAGTTCCGACCGAGTCCATCTTGCATTTAATGTCTTTAAAAGATTTGCAGCGCCTCTGAGTCGATATAGTTGCACGTTTACACTGTATCGAGTTGATACCCTTGAGACTCCTTTTGCTTGCTCCACCGAACTTGGTACCATGCACGTGAAGAGATTGGAGTTTGATAAGTCTTCGTTCGGGAAGCGATGTAATAATGAAATTTCATACCAGATATTACCGCACGAGTGCGCCTATGTAAACGAAAAAAGTACACATTACCATGTGAGCTCAAATTTGGTACAAAAATGTTACTTAACGAACAAGTGCTTCCTCAATAATTACCAACAAATATCGACGTTACGATCGACACTACGTTTCGCAGCGCAGCCCTAGTGTCCGCACCTCGGCTGCCCTACTGGCGTTCGTTAATTCTGCAAGTTTTCCAATACCGCTACACCTGCGCACCCATGTTTATTGTTGTGTACGAAAAACGACTGGAATATACAGGCGGCAGTGACTTCAAGGCGGGGTTTGGTTCTACTGGCAACTGTTTACAGGCGCAGCTTACGAAATGAAGGTGGAGCTGGAATTTATATAGCGGATTACAGGTAGTTGATTATCTAGTAATGTTTAAGTACTCTATATGGAATAAATTTAATCACGATAAATTAATAAAACTGGATGCCCAAATGACCTTTCGCGGAAGTGTGCTCGACCATAAGTAGATATTGATTCGATACACAGAAATATAATTTAATGATGAAGTTATAAATAATAGTTATTTGCATAGGAACCTGTGATATTATAACAATTATGTAGAAAACTTAATTTCTATAAATCCTAAAGTTGCGTTCGCTTATTACTAAATAATTAAGAGACGATTTTAATATTGTGTTACCTACGTCAAGCCAATAACGTGTCATATTGAACATAACCCTTCAAATTATAAAAAATTAAACTGGCAAATGTATTAAAAGTGAACTTCGATAAACAACGGGTAAACTCGTAATTTAATTTCATATAAATTGTTTTTAAATCACATCAGCCGCGTCCATTACGCCGGTCCCAATGCATTAACAAGGTTAACACTTTCATTAAGCTGATGTTTGCAAAACTGAAAGTAAATCGAGTGAATTAATTCCATTTAATAATAATAGATACGTCGCATAAAGTATTACGCGCTCTCCGGGGCCGGGTTTAGGCGCGTTTACCCTAAATAAATCGAATTAGGGCCCCTCGCATGGAACTTATTCACTCTTCGGGCCCCTGGTGATTTAATTTTAGTTTGTTTAGTGATATTATAAGGCGATTCAATTGATTTAGTGCCTATTTCTGAAGATTAAAAATTAACTTTATGTCCGATTCGTCGAGGTGGCGCACGGAGGCGTACTAAATGGCTATGATGTTTTTAATAATAGCTTTGATTAATATATTACGTGTAAAGGTAGGGAAAATATGTATTACTTTATTCCGCAATTCAATACCTATAACATAATGTTTCAATACCTATAAGTACTTACATCTTACATAGCAGATTTCCTAATTGGTTTAAATAGAGTGCCGCCATAAATCTATACAAATAGTAGAACGTGTATAATAACACAGCATGTGTGTACAAATTGATTCCATTGACTTTATTTGTTACGGACAAAGCGTATGGCAAAGTTCTTCACTCTACTGAATCTTTAAAGTATATTTCTGGATATTCTACTAATGTATACTAAGATTAAGATACTACGGGGAATGTTCTGTTGAACTGCACAGTTTAGTGCCACCATCATTAGCAATCGCATCTTCCGACACTTGGATAGGTTTTCGCCACATCATCTAATATCTAGATTTCTAGCATTCAACTAACGTAGGGGCACCGCAAGCCTTTCTACCGCGGCGCACTTACAAAATGTGGAATGACCACCTTTCCGAAGTCTTTCTCTCTCAGGTCAGTCTTAGGTTGCAGGTTAATGTACTGACCCTTTCCATCAGGTAGACCGTCTGATTGTGTACCAGGAAATAAAAAAAATATCAGGAATAGGACTGTAGAACCTGAATCTAATAAGTTCTAGAAAAACTTCCTCACAAACTTGCTCTAGACAGCATTTTATTGGTTTTAGTATTAGTTATTTCTGGTCGTTCGAATAAAGATCGACTATAATAATATAGTTTCTTTTATGATAAATCTTTTCATGGTATTAATTATGCTGTTTCTGAAAAATTCTCTCCAAAAGAGGGTAGTTCAACAGTCCCAACGTAAAATGCTGAAAGTTTCATACGTACGGAAGCACGTCCGCTCCTGGCGACATCTGAAAATTATCTGAACGCAACAAAAACACGTGGAAGCTTTCCTCGGAAGGGGGCGGAGTCTGCTCATGCGGACGGCCAATCAGGAGCCTCTACGAGTGCTCTCTCTCGCTCTACCAGCTACGTCGTCTCACTCAATTCGTAGATTACCCATAGTCGTTTCTTCATATCTGACGCTTGATTTTTCTATTGATGTTTTAAGTTTGAGTGCTTGCGAATGTAATGGCACTTGGGAATATCGATCCGTTTCCACGCAACCACTTCTGTTGCTTTAATATTTGTGAACTAATTGACACAAAAACTTACAAGTTCCGATGCCATAGGCATTGTACTACTCGTATCTGTAATCGGCCGTAAACGGTTTCACGAACACAGTCGTAAATCAAACAACGGTTTACTTCCCCAAACTCCAAACGTAGCTGGTTGAATTACTTATTTTTATAGAGAACAGTTTAACAAGATTAAAAGCGGTCGTCGTCATAAGGGCAGAGTATAATAAACCGATGATAAAATCCCGACAAAGCAAAGGTGCTGGGCTAATTGACGCGGGATGAATGGCCAGTGACGGCCGACATTGTAGGGTGGCTGCCGGGGCGCGGCGCCACTGCCGGCGAGCGGGCACGCCGACTCCAGGGGTAGCCATGAGCGACAAGAAATTTGATCTATAACAATAAATAAATGAATTAACACATTATGCTTGGACAATTCACACAGCGCCATCTAGGCCCAAAGTAAGCAAAACTTGTGTTAGAGTCCCATAAAACTGATATATTACTTATGAAATTATTATAAATACATACTTATTATACATGCAACACAGCAACCCGTAACAGAAATTAAAACTCACCAGGCTAAGTTGATCTAGGTGATGGCGGGCCGCACGCGTGCCCAGCCGTGCAAGCGGCGGAGGCACACGCCGCCCACGTCCGCCACGCCTAGTTGGTGGACTCGGCACATCTGCGTGTTAACTAACTAAACCACTAAGGTCGTCAATAAATATTATACAAATACAAGAAAATGAAATTCAAATGTGACACGCGATTATATATTCAAACTTGTTTTAGAATAGATAACTTGGGTTAAAGAGCCGTGATGTATATCGCGTATCACACGCGTTGAAATGTTGTTTTTGAGCTGTTTCAACTTATTAGAACTTTGGTTAACCAGCTAGGACCCTCGTAGACTAGAATATGAGCAGTAGAGTTTTCTTTTGCGTACCTATTTTAAACCCCGCCAAACCGTCTACCAAAGAAAGATATTTACAAAATTCTGCACTGATATGAGGTGACTCAAGTCCAGTACTCGAAAAGGTTATTATTTTTTACATTATGCGCTCCTATGTTGTTTATTCCATTGTGAGTGGTGAGTTGCTGAGGCCAACCCCAAAAGGTTTCTGAATATAAAACATTATGATGACACCTAAAATTTCAAAGGATTTGTACATTTGTTTGTGATGAATAAAAACTCAAATACTACTGAACCAATAATAAAAATTCTGGACCAATAATACAAACTAATAGAATGCTACATTCCCGAGTGACATACGCTACTTTTTATAAAGTAAAGCTGACGACCTGCGATCTGGTGAAAGCCGCCGGGAGCAGTTATTAATAAACTTAAAACAATATTTTTCAGTGAAGCAGGTGGATGTCTTCTTAATAGGTATCTTTGTTTTCTTGATTCTCTTTTTACAGCATTTTTTCAGTCTAGCCTGGTTGTTTCTCCTCCGTAGTTTTTGTTTTGGAGAAGGTGGTTCTATTTCCACAATTAGTTTGTTTGTCGTCGCTTTAAGGCTAGTTTTCCCTGAGCATGCTCCATATAAATGTAGTTTGATCACGTTTTCAATATAACGCTATCAAAGCCGGTGAAATATTGTGTACGTGATCTAGAAATCAATATCTATGCCTTTGGGTTATCAGGTTTTCGTTAAAATATATTATTTCAAAGTTAAACAGGATTTATAATTTTAATGGCAATCTTAAATTCCATGTAACTTTATATCGATATATTTTAACAAAAAACTGGAAAACTACAAGCACGGATATTTGTTCCTGAATCTCGTCTAAAAATTTCATTGGCTTTGATAGCGTAATATTGAAAATATGATCAAAATCCGTTTGCAAGAGCGGACTCGGGGTAGACTCCTGTTAAGTCTAGGGGTCATGGCGCCCTTGCGAGCCGTTGCCTGTACAAAATATGCACCTAGAGGTGCAAAATATATTTTGTGTAGGGTCTACTCTTTTATGAAGTATAAACCCATCATCATTATCCGTCTCTAGCAGTCCACTGCTAGACATAAACACTTGTCTTAAGCACAGGCGTCCCGCTCCAAGTCTTGGATGCATTCGCTCGCCGCCAGTGGGCCCCCGCCCCAGCCATTGTGCGGCTGTGTATGGCCGCGGTGTAGCATTGTGATACATCCGGCCGGAGGGGAAAAGGCAGTTTAAGCTTTTTGTTACTGCAATCGACGTGTACACTATTGTTGGTAAATTAATTTGATTTCTGACATTGATAGTGCTATAATAATGTACGAAAAATATTTAGATTGAAAACTTATATGTACCCGAAATGTAGTTCTTTATTTAGTTAGATAGGGTGGTTGGACAGGGTTTTTGTTGAGTGTTAGGTAAGTACTTAACCGCAATAGGTACAAAATATATATGATATGGTTACTGGTTTATGATCCAGCATTAAGAATTAACTATTACAGATCCAAAATAGTGAAATCGATAAAAATAATAAGATACAAAGACTAGAGCGAGATTAAAAGTCACGGAAAATTAGGTGAGGTGTGAGTGCTTTTTAAAGTAAAGCAGTATACCTATAGTCATTACATTTAATTGGATTACAGTGTTCATTTAGCCAAAGCTAATTTTACTTCAGAATTAAATCCTATTTGTCACAGACTATACAATTCCAGCGTACGTGGACCTAGCATTGGCGAGCAATTAGTGGAGCCCATCGAGGAGCCCAGCAAGGTGCGAGACGAAGGCGATCATCAAGTGCAGCCCTCCGCAGCTGCTCTCCTAATGCCGTGGGTGTTTTATTTCCGTCCCGAATCGAGTGCCATTCACACCACACTGTCAATTAATAAAATATTTGTCACATAAATTATCCAACGACAAATGACTCCGAGATCCTTCCGGTGCCATTATAATTTTTAAACGCATCATAAAATAAACTGTCCCATTCGAGTTTGCACTTATTATTCGGAGACACAATAGTTTCGGAGGCTGCGGCGGGCGGCGGGCGGGCCGCGGCGGGGGGACCGCAAAAACTGCACCCGACTTAATTATAAAGAGACAAGAAGCGCCATTAAATAGCGATTCGTTAAATCTACGCTCTCGTGTTAACACCACATGTGCCCCGTCCCTTTCCGGCCCGCCGCGGGACGAGCGGGACGGCCGTAGTTCCGCGGCGGCGTCGTCGCGGGGGGCGGCGTCGACGATATAAGGTTTAGATTGACTGGGCGGCGCGCGGCGTTCTCTATTCACTTTTTTTGTTTGCTCCGAGCTCGGTGAAGCTTTTCATTTGGTGTCGAGTCGCTGGCGCGGGTGCTCGTTCGATCGCGGCGTCAAGCTTCTGCTGACGGTCAGCAGCGCGTGAACGTTTCTCGCCGGCTCTAGTATCCAGCCTAACCGGACTGTCGCTTTAACGTTGTAAATTGATGCGGTGAGCGTTGTCGGGCATGTCGGACCTGAGGGGTTCCTCGCCGCTGTCGCGGATGTCGCTCGAGAACGGTTTCGGGGCGCCGCTGGCCGCGCTGAGCTCGCTGGCGGAGGCTCCGCCGCCGGCGCCGAACCCGCACGGGATCGACCACATCCTGGCGCGGCCGGCGGGCGGCGTGGGCGCGGGGCTGCTGGCGCCGAGGCTGTCGCTGGCGGCCGCGGCGGCCGGGATGGCCCACTACTTGCAGCACAAGCCGCTCTACTGGCCCGGCTTCCAGGGACTTGTCTCCAACCCCATGGCCTGGCGGGACCGGCTGCAGTCCAGTGAGTGCAACTTATGCGTCTTTCTTACCTACATTTATTTGTTGATCACGCTGTTTTTGTTTTTGGATCGATTTTGTCTTTCTTTGGTTTTATCGGTTCAGTTTTTACTGTTTGTCACTCAATTTTGTTGTAGATCTTTGTTTTGTTCATTCATTTACTCACTTATGTTCAATGTAATTTGTTGTTCACATAAAAGACATCAACGAGCCACATGTTTTCTGAGCTTGTTTTTCTTTATCATATAAAATACATCAACAAGTCATCGTTTTATTTTTTAAATGTGTCTATAATCTTCATAGTCTTGCTTTGCGAAAATAAAAAGTTAATATAATTTTTATTGAAAATCAAAATTACTAAATTATAAAAAGTTAAAATTTATTGAAATTTTCAGGATGGTTTAAATATTTGAATGTTTTAATTTATATTTCAAGCCTTATCTATGCAACAATTTCATGTTATAATGATTACTTGCATATTATTGTGTTTTAGTCTCGTTCGCCTTTTAGAGGCGATTTCCATACATATTTTAAATCCCGTGCAACTTTAAAACCATACTTAACGAAAATCTGATAAACCACAAGGATAGATATTGGGTTCTGGGTCACATCTCCACATTTCTTTGGCTTTGATAGCGTAATATTGAAAATATGATAAAACTAGGATTTCGCGCGCGCTCGGGAAATACTAGCCTTGACGATCCAATCGGCAAACACCAATATGATTCGTTGCACGTCGTTAATATTATAGGTTTCAAGCCATTTAAATCAAATATTTAAAAAAATACATTTTATAGAATTTTAGTATCACCATGCAGGAGCCGGTCGGCGTACGGTACGGCACAATAATTTTATTTGAATATTTAAGAATAGGTATTTAGCTATATATACCAAACGTTAAAGTTTTTGAATATGTCATTAAATGATTTAGGATTATTATATTTTAATTAATAAATAATTATGAATTAATTCATAGCCATGGATTTGATAAGAGATGATTTGGTACTTTAAGTTGACATTTGACAACTTTTGGTCAGTCGTCTATTTGATGAAACATAGGTACATTTGGATTATAAACTTTGCTAAATAAAACATTTTGCCTTTCATTAATAGATAGGTAAATACATATTATTGTATTGTAGCCTTTGATGAACCTGTCGGTATTTTAATGGTTAATAGTATTTACAATTACTCTTTAAACCCCTCTTATAAAATTATAGGTTTTAAAATTGTATTTAAAGTCTTATTTATTGAACAATTTTGTACTTTAATTATTACTGTTGTAATTCCGCACCTCATAGTATAAATATTGCAGGTTTTTAAAACAATGTTTAAGCCTTCCATAATAAACAATTCTCCATTAAAGTAATTAGGAATATACGTACTATTGCAGCTTTTACGAAGAGGCGGCATAAGTCACTACTTACCTGAATATTAATATTATTTGGAAACAAAATACGACATGTATATTGTATAACAAGTATATGTTGGAAAATGGTAGAAAAGCGTCGGGAACCTGTCTTTAGGATTAATATTAAAATTTAAAAATGGACGCGGGTACTATTTTAATATCGACCATGCATTGACAGCTACAGTTCATTCCAAATGGATTGACGATAGCGCACCTTGATCTCTCAGTCGACAACTGGCATAATTTTATGAAAAATACATGAAAACTGTTATAAACTTATCTCTTTCGATAAATTGTTACGAATGGGGCTATTTTAAAACGTTACGGATGTCGCTTTAACCGCTTACAAATTAGATCTGAAGGACCATATAGCGCGGATTCTGCCGGATTTAATACAACGTCAATATTAGTCTAAAGCGGTCAGTCCTAAATTGCGATTAAAATTAAAAATAAGTTACTTGTCCACCACCATAATATCACCATGACATATATGATCATAGACAGGTATATATTACGCGTACATTGGTATGCCTTGGTCGACTCCTAGTACCCTAGATATCATCTAAGCCTCTACGTGACAGTGATTAAAGTAAATTCTTAAATAATTTATTTTCTTGATCGAATTATGGTTTGATTGCAACCGCAGCTCAATCGCAGTTTAACACGTTTTTGGTATTCTGCTACTAATAAAAGACCAATTAAATTCGATTATTTTTCGAATGGTGTTACAATCGTAGCTCGATTCGTTTGTGTGATAAAATGGTATTCTCCTCTGACAAGAGTCTTCATTGCGGGCAAAATTAATTTACGTAAAAACAAATAAAAACGGAAAATTAAATAAATTATAGCAAATCAATCGTGCTAACACGTTCATTTGGCAAGCGTTGATTGAGAGACGATTCGATTACAACTCAATTGCGGTTACCTACAAGTTTGATAGAAAACCCAATTTATCTCGAGTTGTAATCTACATGCAATCGAATCGCATTCAAATTGTGCGATAACTAAAAATCTAAAAATACCTGACTTTCAGCCCAGACCATATCACTTAGCAGTTTCGCTGTACCGCCGACAAAGCCGTCGGATGTCGCTCGGTCGCAGCCCCGGCGGCTCCGTTATTGCCCTAGGGCGGCAGTTTGCGGCAACTGACACTTGTACCGAGCTATACGGAGCTCCATAAAACACAGCGCTATTGTTATTGGCCTCTCTAAGAACCGATCTGTAGGAGGCTGAATATTTCAAGAGCTGTACGCGGTTCGCTTCCTCGTTTACAGCGTATTAATGTTTTAATCGTACATGCTAAGCTATCGTTTATTTGTAAGAGAAACAGTTTTGGTAGTTACTTGTCTATCTACAGTTCGTTAAATATAGGGTGATCGTTCGTAAAATATCTGCACGAAAATGTAGTGCTTTTTTTGGTTAGTGTAACAATAAATTTCTTAAAGGTATTTTATTGTAAAAAATATAGTACACTAGTGGACCCGGCGCGATTTCGTTCGCGTACATCTACTTTACTCTTAGCTACTCTTTTGTCTTGTTTATAAACCTTACTCTTGAATTACTCTATCTATTGTTGAAAACCGCATTAAAATCCGTTGCGTAGTTTAAAAGATCTAAGCGTTCATAGATACAGACGGCGAAAAGCGACTTCGTTTTATACTATATACTAGTGGACCCGGCGCGACTTCGTTCACGTACACCTACCCACCCTCTACCCATTTTTCTTGCTTATAAACCTTCCTCTTGAATCACTCTATCTATTAAAAAAAACCGCATCAAAATCCGTTGCGTAGTTTCAAAGATTTAAGCATACAAAGGGACATAGGGACAGAGAAAGCGACTTTGTTTTATACTATGTAGTGATGTAGATAGATAAAGATATAAAATCAAGTTTTGAGTATATTTTACTATAGACCAATATCTGAATATTATGAAACTGTAAATGAGCCATGTCTGTTATATTGAAAATATTTCAGAAAAAATTGTCAACAATTTTTTTTTATATTTTTCTCTCTATTCGCGCTACACTTAAAAACTAAGTAACGGATTTTGATTCGGTTTTGATAGTTCGGAAGCTTGAAGTCATGTTACACATCTAAGTACATAAAAGATCAATGTCCGCCATCCATTTGGCACAAACTACAGAAACGAAGAAATATCTTGGGTTCAAATAGTTGATAACAATGTGAACAAAATAAAATAAAGCCTGATTATCTGAGCATCCAAATTCTCCAGCCACTGAGCTGCTGTACACAGGCTAAATGAAAATATTGAAAAATAATCACATTATCTCACCATGGGAAACATGCCTTGCTTTACTTTCTCCCATATATTCTCTACTCTAAACTAAACTAATAATATCCTGAAAGACGATTCTGAAAAAAAAAACAAATTAATAAAAAACCGGTCAAGTGTGAGTTGACTCGCATACGAAGGATTCCTTACACAGTTATCACAAAGCTTTTTTAGGTTAGATTTTGATGATGGAGCAACATGTAATTTCTACATCTTGATGGACGAGCCCGGCTTTAGTATTAACACAATTTAAACACAACTGGTATGCAGTTTATTACGATAAAGCAAAAATAAAATAACTCTGAAAACCGCATAACAAGCACTTTTTTGGGTGGTAACTGAGCTTTAACTTACAAATTTTTCTTTTACGATTACATAGCTCTGTGATAAGAGACTGTCTTTACCTTTGTTGTTTTGTCTTTGGTCTTTAATTATTTAAATATACTTCCACATGAACATGTTTCCTTATTTCCAGATCTAATTCCATTTCTGCATTTCGATAAATATAAAAATGTATGTTTACTTTGGGGTCCCCATACAAGACACGAGTTTTTTGGGCCCTTAACTTTTTACATATTTAGTACATAGTAACATACACGCGTAAGAAATTATAAAGTGTAAATATAGGTACTTACGTTTTATCCTTTTAAAGATAGCTTTGTTACAGACTGACGGACGGACAGAAAAACAGCGGAGGTTTAGTAATAGGATCCCAATTTCACATTTCTGGTGCGGAATCCTAAAACACAAATCTTACTTTACTAATCTTAATTACTTAGTATTATAAAGAGAAAAGATTTAATTGTTTGTAATAGACAAATTCAAAATCTACTTAACCCATTTAAAAAATTGTTCACCTCTAGAAAACTACATTATAAGCGAGTAACATATATTATATTTAATATTTAAAAAATTAGAGATTCCTCGGAAAATTACAATAATGTAACCCAAGGTATTAAAATGTTGCATGTGCGCGCAACTGTCAGGACAACGTTTTTATGAAAGCAAAAAGGTAGGGGTAGGTGAAGAGTTAGAGTAGTTGTGGAGTGTAGGTGTGGAGGTGGAGAGAAAGTGCTTTACAATTAACAGTGAAGCTGATTAAATAATCTATAATAAGTGTGTATGGCCAATGATGATGATGAAGATGATGGTAGGTATAGGGCCAGAGTAGATTAGGGGTAGGGTAGAGGTAGAGTTCATAATGGCTCAAACGTAAGAACAAAGTTTAGAAATCATCTTAAACTGTTAGAATTAAAATTGAATCATTAATGTTTTCTAATTTATTTTTGCTTTTTTACCATTGGCTCAATTTGAGCAGTCCAAGGTTCTGCACTCATAGTCTAGCCTAGGCTTTAGTCACAGTTTCTGCAGTTCGCCTTTTTTGTGTAAAAAAAAAATTGTTTTCTTACGAATTTCTACGTTCCAACTTCTAAAAACTTTACTTCCCTTGGGAATTTCATACAATAAGTATAACAATGCCATGCTTTATTGGACACTGTTCAACAGAAAGTGTGAAAATAATGTTATTTGTTGAGGTAACATCGGGTGGTCTAAACGGGTGTCATTTTGTCACCTTTAATACATACTTTTTGCGCACTAATAAAATGAAAAGCAAGAGGAAAACACCGGCACAGATAGAGCATACCAGTCTAGAAACGTTCCATTCACTCTGGCCTTGAATGAGTCCAGGTTTACTGGTGGTATCTTGAGAACAAACCGTTGATTAGCGTAGCGGATGAGTATGGTCCTTGATGATCAACGATCATAGTTACTGTATCCCATACGTGCAGGTGGAATTTGCGAACAATAATCCGTATTGAATATTACATTAGTAAAAATGTAATTTCAATTGCCGCCCGCGTTATTCTTGGTATAGGTATAATTTGATTCTTTTTTGCTTGCTGCCAAAAAATATACTATAAACCTCCAAATAAAATCAATCAACTACTGAGGCCTGTCAAATCATGGTACAGGGTTCTGCAAACTTTTTGGCCTCTTGTATTGTAACATGGTCAAAGAAAAAGAGCATTAAAATTATGATAGAATATATACATCTAAATTTAAAACCTAACAAAAGTAGAACCCTAAACATTAAGGACATACATTAATTTTGACGCAACTAAAATCCTAATAAAAAAATAATATGTCAAGAATGATCCAGGAGGCAATTTAATCTTAAAAATAAACTAATTTCAATTGGGAAGATGGAGGCAACGTCCACCTATACAGTCTTCGGTGATTAACATAATTTTTAAGTTTGCTGATGCCTATTTGTTTATGCCAAATACTTAGCTTTAAGTTTAAAATTGCAGTGCCCGTAAGGGTTCATAATGTTAATGTAACTTATGAAGCAATAAATAAATAAATAAATAACATCATCAAGGCAAATATTCATCATCATAAGGTTAGATCTCAAGAGACCATTAACAACCATTAATATTGTATTCTGAGTACAACCAAACTAATTGAACAAAATTTATCGTGGAGTGGTTTACCGCAACATTTCTTTTTTACTTTTAAACATAAATCGCATCATTTCTATCTATGAGAAATAATAAATCTCGATTAATCCGTTTTTTTTTATATTTTTGTTGAAACATAAAACTAACATTTTAAATATTTTAAATAAAAAAATAGTAGATAATTCAACTTGTACCACGCGGATCAGGGATATTGCTTCATACTTACATTATCGGACTAGTGCGGTAATGTAAAGAGAACTCCACGCGTGTTTAATAGACTTTATTTTAAGCGAAAAAAAATAAAAATGGCGGCTTTAGGAGCTGGTGTTGAAGAAATTATTGTAGGATTTACTGCTGGTGTTGAAGAAATTATTGTATGTTACTTCTGTCGTGCAGTAATTTTTTTAGCTTTTTTAGCTAATATTAAAACTAAAATAATCAACACGTTTGTGTAAGTTAGAAAATACCTAAATGCAGCCTAGGATACGTCCTCATATCGTCAATCATGTTACGGTAATCACAAGTTCAAAAACGCAGTTTTGTATATTAGTATTTGATACAACATGGAGAAAATAAAACAATAGGTAACGTAGTAATTAAATAAAAACTAGAATATTAGTAACACTAGAAAATGTAGCTTTCATCTGGCTATGATTCGCTCGTGCCAGTCATAAAATACTTATAAAAAGGAGGCTCCATTCCTAATAAAATTTATGTTTTAACAAAAAACTAATTATTTATTTTTATTTTGTACTATTAGGGTTGTAACGAATATTTTATTTATACCAAGAAATATACCTATGTGACCAAACGTCTGCAAAAGCGAATGCGCTCGTGCGAATGTGAAAGATTCTTCTTAAAGTTCGTTTCAATAAAGAAAGACAAAAAGTAGAGCTCGATAACTTTAAGTATTATGTAAATTAACACAGATTCTTCTTTAGCATTCTGTGGATAATACATTAAATACTTGAAGTTGATTTATTTAAATTTCTGTGGATAATACTTACCGTTTTCGTGCTCCACTTATGTCATTTTCTATTGAAACGTACTTTACACGATTCTTTCTATATGAGTGATGATGATTGAATGATGCAGAACATTTACTCGTTGTCCTGGCCATGTGAGGGTCGAGCGAGCTCCTAGAGAAGCGAAGAGAAGCAGCCTACAAGTCATCCTCGGACAGAAGAGATATTTAAGGCAGAACTAACAAGCCAAGTAAGTGGGTACTATGTTCAAAATGCTAAATAGTATTATACTGTCACTACGCACTGTCACTTACAAAACTGAAGTAAGTATTAATACTATTTAACAAGTTACAATTTACGATGAAATGTTTCGCTAAAACATTCGCAAAATAATGCAGTGGCGAAGATACTAATGTTATAAATATGCGAAAAATCGTTACAACCCTAGATATTATTGGTAGATCTTTAAACTATTTAAATATAATTCTTAAATAAGTTCACTTCTAGACACAAACTGAATATTCTTTGTGTACGGAAAGCTTATTTTACCTATTCCCCCATATTTGCAAACAATACGTCGTACACGGTACAAAACTCTTCGTTATACATAGCTTAATAATTAATAATTTCCATACAACAGATAACGCCATAAACGATGTAATGTAATAACCAAATAAACTGCTTATCCTAGTCACGGTTTACTAAACATTTTAATAAAGCGAGCTATCGACACGGCACCAAAAGAGCTCATTATCAGATACCGCGATAACCTAATACTACTAATAACTGTTACATCCGGAGAGTGCGTGTCTAGTACCGGTTATCACTACGATAACACGGATCAAATAATATTCAATAATGAACGCTAATGTTATGAGAAAAGTGATATCTTGACATTTCAATTAATCGAATCGAGACCTGTGGTTTCAGAGGTGTATAATTTCTTTTTAACATTGACAAATAATAATAATATGTAGTAATAATTTAAATTAATATTAGAAGAGATCCATTAAAGCTGCTCGCCAGATACATTGTCTCCAAACTAAAGCTCATAATCCAATATTATGGTAGCGGGACCGTTTAATTGCGCGCGTTCAAAAACACTAGATGATTATTAAAATCCCAAAACCGTTTCGTCCCATTCGAGAGCATTACGCACAGTTTGTTCGGAAATTATTAATTAGTGAAGGGCGGGGGCGGCCGGGGCGAAGTGGACGTTAGCCTGCGGTCACACTGGGCGCGCACGAATGAAGTGGGACACATTTTTTTAATTACCGGCCCCCTCCCGCCCCACCGCTGTGTGATTGCCACCCTGCGGCCGCCCGCCCGAACTCTGCACGGCATATGCTGCCCGGAATTAAAATTCCAGTTTTCGGATGCAGTTTTCAATTGCGCCGCAGATAGAATGTAGCACGTGCCGGCGCTATAGAAAGTTTAACCGTTCCGTTCCAATTTGCTTTTACTCTATGGTTGTAACGATGTTAATGTCAGCGTAGCTGTGCCAATGCGAATGTCTCGGCGAAACATTTTGTTTGATAATTGTTACGATATTAACGTGAGAAATGTGACGAAATTAACGGACCAGTCAACAGACCGAAAAACAAATGTCTATTTTCTACTTGCAAAATTTTCACCACACCGTCAAAAACAAAAAGTTTCGCTAAAATTTAATGCAACGTGTGCGAAATTTCGTTAAAAATATTCGTTACAACTCTACATCAATCAATCAATTTGATGTTTCTGAAGATCAATATTTAACTAATTACTAACAGTATTTTGTAGCATCATTGCAGCCTCCATTTCGTCGGATCGTCAACGTTAAAAAAGCCAATTACAATTTTGTAACAATTAACCCGCTCCTGTTTCAGTGTACCCGAGCAATTATACTTTGGTCGACATAAAAGCTAAAGTACAATCTCAACTGGGGCTAATGAAATTAAATTAAGAATAACATAATTCCGCCGCGGTGGCGCGCAAGGGCTCCTTACCGCACATTTTCGCGTTTCCGCGCCCTCTTTCCCCCACCTCCCTTTGACTCCATCTTTGTTTTTCGAAATGAGGTGACGGTTATTGTATTTCTCGGTCAATGTTACTTCGGTCCAGACGGAAGCCGTAGTATTTTCTTTTTACGTAACTTCCGTATTCATTTGTAGAGCCCTGAAACGAGGTAAAAGAAAACTTTTACGCGCAATACGTAGGTACCTAAACTGAAGTTTTGTAAACATTTGATTCACTAAAACAAAAGTTATTCATTATAAAACATTTTATGATAAATGTACGACTAGATACGTATGCATGCATGAATATAAAGGTATTTCTATTTACGTAAGTACGCATAAAAATAAAGCCCACTTCGTTAAGCAACCTTGTAGATTTGTCCCAAAATTAGTCTCCTTAATACTAAAATAATCTAATTGTACGTGTTTGTAAGAGGGAAATGTTTTAAGCGCAATGGGGTGTCGGATTGCGCGGCGAATGGCGATAAATATTTTAATAAAATTACTCGTCGAGCCCCACTCCACTCTTATCTGCTATTCAGCCGACGCCGGAGGGGACACTAGTATATAGCTTTCGAGATTATTTCTCTTACCTACTCTTAAAGTACCTAAATTACTCGCTAACGGTGTACTGCGAAACATAACACATTTCGGATGTATCTGTTTAATGTACCACAATAAACTGTAGGTTAGATAGACACGTATTCATTAATTACAACTCCATTTTTAAGTAATAAACTAATGGAGTCATCTTGTTTATGGTTTCAGGAGCGGTCTGGCTCCACCTAGATCCAATCGCGTGTTTATGGAAAAAAATTACCCCTGTTTCTGCAATATTATGTCGTATAATGTTAATAGGATAACGTAGAGCGGGCAAAAAGCGGGTAACGTAGTTATTAAAGTGATATCATAACGACGGGGTGGTTGGCAGCTGCCGACGCAAAAACCAGCGGCCGCCGTTGTGCCCCTTGTAAACAATTGTGTTTTGCCGGGCCCTCTGGAAGGAAACGAATGCGATGCACGGAAATCTGGAAAATTTGGTGCGATGCAGCAATCGGGATTTTAATCTTTGATTTTTATTTCCAAGAAGACAAATCACCACCATCCAGATGGACTTTAGTCTCTTAGAGTGCCATAATCTTTACAAAGCAGGTGAATTAAAGGTCCTTAGCACGCACTCAGTCTATTATTTAATCTATGTACGAGCTGAGCCCGGCTTCTATGACTATAGTCGTTCGCTCTGGATGTACGCTGAATGCGTTAGAGCAAATCAAATCTAAACTGCCGCATATGAAACAGCTAGGTCAAGCGTGTTGTGTATTCCTGATGTCCCTTTTAGCCGTTTCAACATTAATGGAGACACTGTAAATGTCAAAGAAAAACGGGCAAGTACGCAGCACTTCAACTTACTCACCACCAGTTCCTATAAGGCTGCGTTTCTCGAACTTTGGAGGCGGATCCCTTTTGGACAACCAAATATTTGATTATTTATTTTTTTGTTATTTGGCCCAGTTTTCCATTATTACCTCTATTAGTTCGGAACTAAAAAAACAATACAAAAGTTCCACATTACAGTGAGAACCCCAGGCTTTTCGTAAACCGAACAACTAGAACCTTAAGAGACAAACGCAAATACACGAAGCATTTCACCGAATTTCCCGAGTCACCATTCGCAGTCCGTAGGCTCGCTGAGTGCGCGGGCGGCGGGCGGCGGGCGTTATCGGGCGGCAGGCCCGCGGCAGGTGTGTCGCGTGTCGGCCCATCCGGCGCGTGCGACTATCACTTTATTACCTATAACACTCTAATATCACGAGTACTCTATTAGATTATTAGTTATTACAGTTCCTCCACGACCGTGTGTCGTACATGTTGAAACTCGAGGTGATAGAGGTACATTGTAACATTACTATCGTGTTATAATGTATCTGTAACAACGCTGGTTGACAAATATATGCTATACTTGGATTCTCCTCTACTCAAACTTGCTAAATCATGCTAATACCGTCGCGCAATTTAATCATAACAAAATTCCCGCTCCACACACGACGACGGCACCGCCTATAAACTGGGATAAGACAATTATTTCAAACTACACTCAAGTAATTCCCAAATGGAGAGTAACAATTAAAACTGCTTCATGTTTATACATTTCCGCAACGAAACGGAGCAACTTTCCACACTCAATGTAACGCGCGCGATTGTACCCCTTTAGAATTACTGCTTACAAGTTGGCGGGAGAATCTTGAGAAACCGCGGTAAATATCGCGAAGTATCGCGGAGGCTTACTCTCCCCGGGCTCCCCTCGCAAAGGGATGGGGGGTAAATGAGAGTAGGATTTATTTGTACATGATAGAGCGCAGATTTCCTGCGGCGGGGGGAGGCGGGGGCTTGTCGACAACACGATGAATTAGTTGGCGTGTGCGAGGCGGGACGTGATGCGTGACTCACCTGCCTTCGAGCGCGGCTTTCGGCGGAGGCACTTACCTCCATATGCTGCTACACAGAGTTTCAACTTGGGACTGTTGGATCGGATCACATTGTCGGTGTCGGTATCAAAACTAAATTAATTACCTACTTCATAATTTCACCACAAGATACCGACGCCCGTAGAATGGGACATGGGGGCTGAATGCAATTTTTAAATTCTTTTAATAAAGAAGATGTCGTAGCGAATTCACAGAACTCGTTCAAGCTCAGTTTTAAGACGAACAGCAATGATGAACATACTCAAGAATAAATCCGGCCGAGCTTCGTTTACATAAACATGACACAGAGTGAAAGAGGCATATAAGGGAGCCCCTATTTTTCCGAGCGCCCAGGTACGAGGTACGCCCCACTATACATCGAAGGAACAGACCCTCGAATATGTACACACGTTAACGTCTAAAGCCTCCCCCGCCGTTCGCTCCTCGTTAGGCCCCTACAAATTGAGACACGAGCGGCGAGGGGCGGCGAAGGGGTTGGCTCGCATGCTGGCCGCATACCGAGTGCCTTGCTAAATAAGTGCACAGATTTACCGTCGCCCTAATTGGGCTCCGGTTACGTATAATTGTTATTTGGTGTTTTAGTGCGCTCCGTGCTTCCCCAGCTCGTCAAGATTGCGCCTTTGAGAGGGTCGGCCGCGGAACATTCTTAGGTTATGTTCGCCCGTTGCTAGGAAATGGTACCGATTTGGGTGCGTTCTATTGTTTTATTGTGCTTTGTGGTTTGACAATTTTTAATAGATCGTTGATAAGCAAAATTCCCTTACACTACTTATAACAATAGTGAGAGAGTTATCGACTTTGGATTCTTTACTTGCTTGATAAAGTAATAAATGGGATGACTAGTTTTACTTGACTTGTAGGACTAACTAAGCAATATATATATTTTTTGCAAAGAGCGACAAAGCATTTACGAGCACCAATTTTGAAGAGTGTACTTAACAATAGAGAAAAGCTTAGTCGCAAACAACTCCAAAACCCGAGTGTAGGTAGCTAGAGAAACACTTAGTTGCAAACAACTCCAAAACAACGTTTTAACATAAAACACACAGCAATACTTCTAATATATATTCGCAAAACCCCTAATCGGATGCAATACTGTCACAGAGCAACTTCGCTTTGGAAAAACGCAAACTTGATTCATATGCGGCCGCTAGAGCTGGTCAAAAGCGCGGCGTCGGCGGCCGGGTGGGCGCCGCCGCGTGCAAGTGCAGAGGGCGGTCCGGAGGGACAATATTAACAAACAGTTGGCTGCATTATGCATGACGCGGCCGCCGCTGCAATATGGCGTCGCAAAAACTACCTCCGCGGCCTCGCGCGCAGGACAGTTTGGTATTGGCGTTTTGCACTTAACCACGGACAAGAACCGGACTCTGGCACTGCGCTCAATATTGGATGCAACATTTTTAGACGTTGAAGTTCGGGCGAGTGACATTGCAACTGTTTCCGATGGGATTTTGGGGGTAGTTAGGTAGTTTCGAGTATGGAAGCGAAAATTAGTAGCTTCGAATGGAATCTTAGTGGTACTATAGTAAATACATTCGTGCGGACTTGTACACTTTTACCCCATGAATCACTCTTTAGGCATCTTATTTAAAATCCCTGGATAACTTTAAAAGAACTAACGGAACAACCTGACAGATGCGAATAGCCACTTTGTATTATACTGCACGTAGAGAAGCGCGTGCCTTGCTCGTTTGTGATATATTGGCCAGCGTAGGTATTCGAAACAATGCTCCAGACCCGACGCTCAGCACCGCTAGCTTTATAGCGCTGCACAAAACAAACGTAGTTCCGTATTTACTGCTGCACTGTACCAATAAATAGCCAGCTACATTGTGTCCCCATTAAAATAACCCCGCCGTATGATACAAACATGGATTCCAACGAAACGCCGCTCGTGCACCTATAGTGGACAGCTTACTAAATGAATGTAACGCTGCCGAACCAAAAGTTAGTCCACTATGTTACCAAATTACTCTACATATGTGAACAAACTGGAGCCTTATCTACAAGCAATAAAGTCCGAATTTAATTCGCATTGTGCGCCACGGACCCGCGCGCCTGTCAAATAGATTACGACCATAAGTTTCGGGCAGTAAAGTTGAGATTCTCTATGGAGTGAACGATATATTTTCAGAAGTTTGCACACAGCGGACCGGTCACTGGA
This sequence comes from Blastobasis lacticolella, assembly GCA_905147135.1. Classification (NCBI taxonomy): domain Eukaryota; kingdom Metazoa; phylum Arthropoda; class Insecta; order Lepidoptera; family Blastobasidae; genus Blastobasis; species Blastobasis lacticolella. The sequence goes on along the minus strand of LR990039.1, from coordinate 7,392,231 downwards.
CGGCCCGACGCCGCCGCTTACAACATTGTTGTAGGTATAATAAAGTAGCCCGCTCTGTCTCTATAATTCCTGCTGAAAATCGGGAACTTAAGTAAGCGTATCGCAAGTATCTATTCTGTTATTAGTGGTGTTATGCTTTTATAACACTAATTGTTATAATGATTCCTTTCTTCCAATCGAAAAGGTTTCGAAGGTTTCGGTTGTTCTCTGCTTATATAAGGCAACATAAATAACTACAAATTAGCATCTTCATATTTAACAAAAACGTAAGTAATACATTAGACGGCGACCATATCTTTCGCCTCTCATAAATAAACTGCCTCGGCACAAACGATAACGGTATACATATTAAACGTGTACAACATATTAATATTAATGAAACAATACCATTAACCCTATGCCTCACATTGGTTGATCTTATTACTAGTATTGTGCTCTCACTAAATATTTATAAATCTGACTTGAATAATGTCCATACGAAATAGGTGTACCATGTACCTTAGGTATGTATCTATAGGTGATCTATCGCGGCTGGAAGCGTAGCCGCCCGTTCCGTCGTTTGGTCGATCAAAGTCGCGTGAAAGCGGGCGCGGAGTCCAACAAAAAGGCATCACAAGCTATTGTGTGATATTTTCCGCGGCGTATAAATGTTATGATGAAGCGGCGGCGGCGCTCCCTGGGGCCCCCTCACCCCCTCCCCCTACCGCGCAGGGGGTCGAATGAAAATAATGATAAAAACGTCGACACGGCGACACAGGGAGTGGCAGCCGCTTGATTCGAGAGACACCCGCGCTTCATGGGCAATCAAAAATACAGCGCACAGTATATAAATGCATGAAATACCTACATAAAATGATATTAAAGGCTTTCGTTTCCCACTACTGCTCGTGTTTCCATATTGAAATAAAGCCTTTTTCGAACATACAGATACCTATGTGTAGTTAACTACAGCCTCAGTTTCGACTCGAGTAGGTACAGGAAGACATGACAAAAGTGTTTTGTTCTTTTGTAAAACACTTCTAACTTAAAACAACAAAATTATTTTACTTAAATCACAAGTTTTTGCCGTCTAATTTAAAGTAGACGACCATAACTAAACCATTTCAATGATTTTGTTGCAGTGAGCAACGGCGCGTTGAGTGCTTGCGCGGCGCAGGCCAGTGGCGTCGACAAGGACGGCAAGAAGAAGCACACCAGGCCCACCTTCTCCGGGCAGCAGATCTTCGCGCTGGAGAAAACCTTCGAGCAGACAAAGTACCTGGCCGGCCCCGAACGAGCCAAGCTGGCGTACGCCCTCGGCATGACCGAGTCGCAGGTCAAGGTAAGCGTCGTTTGCTCTTATTAATATCTGCAAGTGAAGCAAAACCTGCAGGTAACCAGGTGAGATACTCTGCGGGGGATCCAAGAAGCGACTAATTGGCATCGCTGACGCTTAGGTGGATATGAAAACCGTCGGTCTACGACGCTAGGATGCTCAAGGTCTTGCGAAAAGCAAGAAAGCCCGCTCGAAAGAATTTGCTTATCGATTGGTCAAAGTTCTCGTGTTAAATAAAAGTGCTTATACGGAATTAACTGTAAACAAATGGAGGGTGTACCGGGGCCGCCGGGCCGCCGGGCCGCCGGGCCGCGCAGCAGACACAGACAATTAAGCAGCGCTGCAGCCGCCGGCCGCGAGCCCCGCTGTAATCCGATTACACAGATTGAAAAGTCAATCACTTAGCGCGGCCCGCGTCGCGCGGCGTAATCAAACGATTCGCTCTATTACTGGGGATTAAACACAGGCGACATGTGGACCTATCGACGCTGCTCACACTTTTGTTTTGTTAGCCGTCCGTATCGATGGACTTATATCTAGTTCTGTGGATGTCACCGTTGATAAAGAATGTGATTTGGTTTTGCCACGGTTTATTGCCGCGATATTATGCTGGGCACTCGCTCGGATTAATGAAATGGTTTTCCCCGGACCTTTATAAGCTTGAATGATTAATTTACCTTACATTTGAATTAGAATTAACAATTAAGAAAATAGGACAAAGAGTTGCATGACCTAATCACAAGTCGAAGAGGAAACCGCTCAGTGTCGGAATGAGATCCTGAGGCCAAGATCCTCTTAGTCGTTGAGCCAATGTAGTAAGTGTTAAACTTAACGTGAAAATAAGCACAAGACAAGGCAATCTACAGCTTCAATATTTCCACCAAATGTCTGTGTAAATTAAAATGGTGGTACATTAAATGGAACGGTTGAATTCCAAACTAATTAGGGTATGACACGGTGAGGTCCCCTGCTAAACGGTCGCTAAGCGGCAGGGGCGGCGGGAGCGCAGGGCTGGCAGGGGCGGGCGCCCGCCCCGGTGCGGTCATTCCAGCCCAAGCGGAGTCCAGGAATCGACGACTCAAATATGTTGCCTAGAAATAATAACAATTACTTGTGTATGAGGTGTCAAAAGTACGCGTAAATAACTTACTTACTTACTCTTTTTAGCTATAAAAGTCTTCTTCCGAAATAAACATTTTCAGCCTTTACGGGTTTCATCACAAGAAAATTCCTATTAATGACGCGTTTGTTTGTATTGCGTTTTAACGTCATCATCAGTCTTAGTCCACTGTTAGACATAGGTCTCCAATTAGCACCAGCCAATGTACCCTGTCTTCGAATCTCCGCATCCAGCGCTCATCTGCAGCATCATTCTCTCCTCTACCTTTTAGGGGGCGTGTTCTGGCAGACACTAACTATACCAGTAAAGAAAACCAGCATAGCCTGTTCCAAATTAAGTCTGATAACGGAAGAAATTCGGCACATAACGCGATTATGATTGAGAAAGCGCGCACCGCCACGGCATCAATCGGCGAAGAAGCGCATGTTCTCCACTCGTCCGCGTCACTAAGCAATATCTCCCAATGCGACGTTTATCATTCGTTTATTCGCGAGTGAAATGATTAAACGTCAGTATAATTCAATAAGCAAACAAACGTTACGGTCCCCCCGGCGGGCCGCGTCGTACATCACGGTATGAAGCGTTTAGTGCAGGGGTCCAAATTGCATCTAAGTGATACGCGACATTTGGGGGCATTCCGTGTAACCCACTTACTAAACGCTCTGATTAACTGTGGAAAATGAAATATTTGCATCATACTTATTTTTAAAAAATAACACACCGAACGTAATAATATTATGTGTAACAAAATGAAAAGGATTCAGATAAGAATCGTATAAGGTATGTCTAGTTGCTCAACCTGCGAGTATACAATTTTCGAGAGTATACGAGTTCCAAATCATATCCTGTTGGATGCCTGTCACGGATTTTAATTACTAACACAAATTCCAACTCAACTACTTCCAGTCACATGTAGAAGTAGTCACTTGTCATAGTTGATGAGTCACTGGGGCAATTGTCGGAGTGAGTGAGGAAATCAAGCGAAAATAACGAGATTAATGGAAGCGATGTACCGTGCGCTCGCGCTTACGCTTGCGTCTCTTACGGCGACATGAATGGTGATAACTTCAACTGCTCTTTTATTTACATTTACCGTTGAACCTTTGAAATAATTTTGTCAGGCGTTTCGCCGATGATATACCTACCTAGTAAGGTACAGGCAGAGACAAATAAAATGCATATTGGTATAATTATAGAATATAATGTTTGAAACGCCGCAGAACAAGTCCAAGAAAATTAGCTAACTGTATGAGATAATTTACTTACTGTAGAAACTAATCGTAGAGTCTTTTGTTGTCATAAAGTAGACATGAACACCAGATGAAGAGCACCGCACACCAATCCTTTGCGAACGCTAAATACGGATCAGCCAACAAATAAGTGCTTTCATTCACAAATTGGGCTCAAAAGCCGTACTGAGGGGACCAATTACTTTTATCGAGTCGATTCACTTTCTGCATTACAATATGGTCTCTAATGCTTTGAATTAGGTTTTATATTGAGTGCAGATGTATCTGCGCGTTGTTCCGTTGCCCCTGTTTTGGTGTCATAGCTCATTTGGCATTCGATAAAATTAATCCATAGGGAAGATTAACATTGGGAGGGATATTTACACATGTGACGTCGCAACAGCGCGGCCGCTCCGCCGCTGCTATTAATTGCTGACTGATGATTGTTTATTTAATGACTATATTTCATACACTACTCGCTACTACAGTTAATAGGATTATAGACACAGTTTACAGTTGATTTGTTCAACGTGTCACTGCGAGCAGTGGCCGTGTACGGGCGGACTCGATCTCAATTTAATTTAAATATCGTTACGTTTTAGTTTTATGCGGCTAACATCAAGATCAGCTTATTATTTGTCACGAAAAACAACACATTCAATTTCCAAGTAAAATTGTTCTTTTAATGACCACTCTTATGGAGGTCTTTGCCCAACCGTGGGACATTAAATAGGCTTTAAAAAAGAAAGATTGTAAAAAGTGACCTTCTATATACTTAATCCCGCCATATAAATTGTTCGTTCGTCAGAGTAAAGCTTTACTGCTTTTATAACGGGTGATATACAACGATCATAACATGAGACTGCTTATTGCACATCATAATTCCTTCTCGCGTACTTAAAATGCAAATCAGAATGTATCCTTATCATTCCTTTTATGGCCGTTATAAAGCTGGGTCGAATTAACTAAGGCTGGGTTACTGGCGCAACAATAGCCGGCGCGCTCGCCCCATCGCTCGCCCGACACTCGTACGTGTTAGATTTACTATTTACATGAATTTAGGAGTTTACGTACGCATTAAAGAAATTATTTAATTGTTTTTCGTGGGTAGAGACGCGATTTCGTTATTTACGACTGGTGTCACGTGTGGCTTAGTCGTAGTCGTCCAATGAAAAATCTTGCTCTTGAATTTTAGGTCAGTCGAAAAATTGAATTTGCCCTTAGCTTATTCATCTTCTTTTATATTAAATAACTAGTAGTTTTTCACTCTTAAACATAATTTCGACTGTTAATTTCTACGGGCATCGTTAACTAATCCATCATCGTCTCTGAATAGGATTATGTTAAAACCACATAAAAATGTGTAACCCAGTAAAAACACTTCCATACACATACCAGTTCCTCCTACCCAGCTCGAGGTCTGTTCGCACCCTGCGTGTTTTGATCTGATTGCGCAGCGGCTAACAAAGTGTATGACGACCCTAATGACGACGCAGATAAGATAAACGACACTTTGAACTCATGTAGATGACTATTGATAGGCGGCGGGGGGACGGGCGGAGGGGCACACTCGAGCATATTAAATTACTTTGATGGATGACACTATAATTTAATTTTAATGTGTTTTGATAAAATAGAGCTTTTATGAATGCCAAATCGCGGAACGGTTTAATGGCACTTTTTAGGCCGACTTTTAAATCAGTTTATCGTAATTGAAATATAATTTGCGACTGCTGTAGCTGATGCGTAAAAAGTGGAGATGCATATTTTAGATAGTATTTAGTGATGTTGCATTTTAGGATGATTGATACGCGGCGGGGCGGCGCCGTTAACTGCAGCTACTTACGACAGTTTTAATTCGATTATGTTCGGATGCCAAGCGGTAAAAATAAAAATAAATAATACTACGTAAATAGAAATTTTTGGAATAAATTGATGTCAAATTGTTATTTAAAATTATAAAAACATAAAAAGATACTTTTCTCGCGTGACATGATATCTTGTACTAAAATTCGATTCGATTAGATTGAATGACGTGCCTCGACGATTAGTTCACAGGACAACATATACTTACAACTTTTAAATACTCCTCAGTCTCTACTCTGCATATACATGGTGTACTACAAAACATGTTATCCTCCGACGAAGATCGCGACATAAGAGGGAGCATGGGGCATGTTTATTAATTATGTGGCACAATGCGTGCATCGGGCGACATGTGTATGCTCTGTCTGAACAGGATTAATACGCGGGGGAGCGGTTGAAGAAAGCTGGTTCAGCCTTCCGTTCGTTCGTACTCGATACAATGTCTATAGGTTTCGCATAGTATCATAAGAATCGGTTTAGAAGAAGTACTTGGAAAAGCTGTCCCAATATAAAAATATGACTAAGGGCCGATTTTTCAATCCTCGGATAAAATTTATCTGCCGAATAAAGTAATATACTACCAAATTAAAACAAACTATAGTCCTTGACTTACATATGAACTAATGATACGATTTTATTTTAGTCGCATAATGACTTATCAGACTGATATGTTTTATCTGAGGATTGAAAAATCAGCCCTAAATCAGAAAATGACGTCCCTCGAAATTGACCTACTGAGAAAATGACTTGGAACGAACATGACATTCTTTCAAAATGACTATACAAGAAAATGACCTGCCTCGCCAAAAGGGTTTCTTCAAGGATACCTGTAGTTTATCGACCACCCGGTTGATCCGTAAGCTGACGAGTTTACTGGTTCTGCCTTAGACTTCATCAAATGTGACGTAGCAGACATCAATGCATAGTCGGGTCACTCTGTGACCACTGCTGACTGTACCACAGCCTATTGGCAAATTCTAATACTAAACAAGTATTTTTTATTTACAAGTCGTATGGATTGTAATACCTACTTGTAATATGTACCATATGTGAATCTCGTCGGACTTTTGTTCGACGCCAAGCGAAGCGAGGACGAGTGTAAACATAGAGACCGCCCGTTAGGATTGGATTAATGAGCGTCGATTACCGTCGCTGGTTGGCTGTCATCGAGACAATCGATCCCGCAGCCATCGCGCATCGTTAGCCCCAATTTAAAGCTGCCGCGCCAACTAAGTAAACATTCAAACAATGTGACTGCCAAATAGATCCAGCCCGGAATTTAGGTGGATATACGTCATCGCAGTATCGGCATCGGTGGGATAGACGGATGAGCCAGATCCGATTACGTTTATGTAAATTTGCATCAGTCAAAACTAGCGTGGTCTGTGTAGAATATCAGTGGGCTAATTCCGTTACTAACAATTATCTGATTTCAATAAAGGATAATGTTACTCTTGCGATTACGTTTAAAAGTTTGTTTTGTTCAGTTACTTACAAAGTTCCATTGCAATAAACTGAAGCTATTAAATCGATCATACATAATCGCAAAAGTATCGATTTCAATAATTGAAATCAGAGAATTGTTAGCAACAGAGTTACGTAATTAGCCTACAGGTGGACGTGATAGGTACATGAAAGCACATAGAGTTGTCAATTAGCCAAGGTACGGGCCCTCTCGCGTGGGCGGGTTCACGACGCACGGAACCCTAATTGATTGGCTCGTGTTAACGACCCATTTTTAGGGTTCGGTAGTCGTCACGGCACTCGTTTACAATCGCCATATTTATCGTCTATAAATTAGTTTGATGGTTTTGGGAGCCCGGCCTAAGGAACAAAGATATTGTGTTTATTGTTGCAAATAACACAAGTTCAGCAGATATAGGTCGTTAATCTTGCGTTTCCCTTACGGGGTTCGATTTTATCTACGGCAATAATTAGTGTAGGAGAGGTAGTGAAGAGGTAGTGTGAGATGGGAGGCAGCATGTGTACTGTGTGAGTGAAGTCGGTAATTAATGCAGAGGGTGTTTTTTCAACAGTTTGTGACTCCCTAAACGGATCAGTGGTGGCCAGAATCAATCAAGTCGGGGCCGCAGCTGAGGCCGCAATGCTGCGCGGAGAATTGGGGATAACACCTCACAATGGGGGCCGGAATCCCGGGATCACCAAGATTTTCATGCAAAAAATGTGTTTAACTATTGCAAGATGGGAATGAAATATGGAACGCGAATCAGATTGATTAAATAACTATAATTGGACATTAAAATTTATTCGGTATTTTAATTATCGTGCGTGAATGAGTAGATAACTTCAACAGTGCTTGGATATCACGTTAGGTCGGTACTGCCCGAGGTGTCTAACTCTTAACATATTCCTAAGTTTTTAGGTCATAAAATTAGTGCCATAAAGTTAAGAGTGACTTGCAGTGTTATATCTTGTTAGGAATTCTATTTAGTAAGACTACTGGGAACGGTTGAATATCTTAAATCGACATAAGCGTTGCCTAAGCTAAGTGCAATCGGACAGTAGTCCACTAAGTATTAAAGTCTCAGCAAACGCGAACGTCATCCTAATAATTTGTAAACACAAAACGAAAAATAAAACTCTTGTCACCACGCGTCATTCCGTGAAATCGGCCGATTAACCGTCACATGCGAAGAATTGAGTCCCGCGGCACAGAGTTGTACAAATCGCGGCAGACCGAATTGATCGCGTTGGAAAACCATCTGTCACAGGGCTCATAGGGCAAATAAGTCGGGGGCGGCGCGCGCGCATTGTCATGGAAATGCGCGCCACAGTTGGCGGTGGGCGCTGATCGCAGTTTAATACTCGGTGGTTGCCGGACACGCCTTCGACTACACCGACTACACTCTGTGTAGTCCGGAACTATATTCGGGCGTTCTTTAGCATCGCGTATGCAGTGATCATAAAATACAAGATGTAGTGGTGGGAGACAACAGAATTTACCTAAATTTGGGGACGTTTGTTACGGTTTTTAGCTTGCTAAGCTTGTAGTTTTCATTCTAATTATTTGTAACTTCACATATAATTTGATTATGTCATGAAAGCCAAGCTTTGTATGAATCGAACTTCGAGAAGCTGGTCTAGTGGCAGCATGCTTGCGAGGCCGATAATCAAAGTTAAGCAAGGCGCGCAGAATCCGGGAACTGGAAGGGTGACCGTTTCCTACTTTAAGGCTTTTCGAATTTCAGTACCGCTAATTTTAATATAGCTGAGTTTTTCTCAAGAGTAATTCCTTTAATGATGTCATGAAAGTGCGTGCCTGAGCAATATTGATCGATAGTTTTTCGGTGCTGAACACTTCGCTTTCAACGTCGCTTGGACAATGTTTGGCCATTGTTCTTCAGCGACGCCTGTGCGACGATTATGAAAGGCATACGGTGGAAGAATCTGACAGGAACGTGATTGGTACAGTTTTATTAAACTCAGTGTTTAGATCTAGATCTATTTGAAAAATTTAACCAAATGTTATTTCGAATAAGATCTAGTGACAGAAATCTGTACAATTTTTTCTCGACTCTCGTTTATGACATACAGTTGTACAGGATTCGTATCTCTATAGTGTAATTATACACAAACACACCTTTACATAAGTATGTTGCGGCTTATGAAATAAATTACACTTCTCACGGCACGCGTGACATCCCTTAATAAATTGACAACTTTCTTAGTTATAGTAGGTTCATCGACTACCATCAAATATTATCGAGTTCACATGTTGTACGTCGATCAGATTGTTGGCGATATCCCCGCGACACTATCAACGGTATGCCGTACATAAAACAAGATTCACAGTCGTGGAGGATTTGAACGTTTTTAATACAACACTAGTTTATCTATCTCCGCCACGTCTGAGTTGCAAATGTAGTGTAGAACTGCAAGGCGCGGCAGGTACGCCGCGAGGGCGGGCGGGCTCGCACGGCGAGGTGTGTATTGCCCTCGGCCGGGAGGGGGGTAGCGCCCATAAAAATGCAAATGGCCGTGTCGACGAGGGATTCCATCGTTGTATCAATCACACGCCCGCTCCTTATTATTGCGGGATTTCGCCGGGGATCCGCGCCGTTTACTGTTTTCGAGAGGAATAGCTTTGGACGTCGCGCGTCGCGGCGGCGGCGATGGCAACCTTCCCCGGCCGAGCGTGCCGGAGACAACGCGCAATTTATTCGCGCATCTCCCATTTCGATGGGGATTTGTGAGATATGAATAGTCTTGAGAATTGTCCGCGGCGCACTTTTTTTTATTGGGAACACGGGGACACGTTATTGATGTACTGTTTAAGTAGGAAATTGGAGATTGCAAATGCTTTTACAGGTTGTTATTATGAACGCACATAACTGATTGCTTAGTTAGTGGATAGGATTTTTGACCCTGTAAACTTCTCCGTGAGTACTGGTACTACTAATACCTGTATCAGTTCGAGCAACAACAAACCGGGAGATCGCCGGATTACCTGTTTATTGGGCAAACTTGCAAACAGCTCGTTATGCGAGATTAAGTTTAACAGCGTCTTCAAATAAAACAATACGAGACGCCGTGGCTGACAGTGACAGGCGACTAAACGACGACACTCCAGTTTTACGCGCGCAAACAATTATTTATTGCACCGAAAACAACCAAACACCCTATACACACTCCAGCGACATAAGCCAAACTGAGCTTTAACTCCTAATCGCAAGGTCTTAGATCGCGGGCCACCTCCCGATCCTCACTCGAGCAAGATTAATAGGGCATAAAACGTAAGATAATACAATATACAAGAAGACACGTTGTTAACCGTTCCCTTGAACGGCGGCGCCGAGAGCGTCTATCCCTCTCGCTCCCTCGACGGGTGGCCGGATTTATTGGTCTCCCTCGCACACTTTCAATTATCTGCCTAATCCCTCAATTACGTCGACAGATGTCGCTCGCGTCTTCGAGCTTATGTGCGAGTTTAAAGTACAGTCCGCAGAACCAATTACTGTTGATCGCAGAGATTTGAGCCTTTCATCCTCGTTGTCGTTGCTTGCTGGCAACAAAGCCTTATTGCCAAACAATATTCTATAAATTGATTTCTTATGTACTTTCGCAGCTCGGGTTCGGTATTATTTCTTCTGAAGTAAGATAATTAAATATTTCTTTATTCTTATAAATTAGTGATAGGTATCTGTCAGGAAAGTTAATGTCACGTTTCAACTTTTAACGTTACTCACATCGCTGGTACTTTTAATAAAATATTCAATACACAAATAATTTGTTAACTCTACCCAAAGGAGCGTCCCTCAAGGGTAGGGCAGGACACGAGTTAGCTAATAATTAATATTATAATTAATGTTGCAATAAAGGAAACCGCGGCACGCTATTAATCCGGCCCGCCGGCTCGCAGCCGACGGATAATTACAACCTTTTTAGACCTTGTTTGTTTACCCACTCCATTAATTCGTTCACGTGATTGATATTTTAAAAGGAACGAAAGAGTTCTAGGTGATCATATCAAACTACATACAAATTAAAAGACATACCTGACGGAAAATTGTAACTGTTGCCTTAACCTATGACTCATGCATGTTTTTGTCAGTAACAAACGATAGCAAACCTGATGGTATGTGGTAACCGACACCCAAGTTATCGACAATTTACACATTTAGGTTTCATGTAAAAAAGCACTATAATTTCTGGAATTTTGACATTGGACGTAAGGAGACATAGCATAATTGTAGCGTATCCCAAGCACGGGCACTGTCCTCCGGCGGTAATCCCGCCGCACCCACGGGCCTAAGCCCCGCGACTCTCTCACGCGCGTTTCGCCCGCACCGGGGCCGCTTCAAAAAGTCATTAGTGTAGCTAATGACATTAATGAAATCGTCAGCCGCTACCGAACGGCATTCCGGCCTGTCGCCCGCAATAATTACCATTTTGACACGACAATCGACGATCGACTCCAATGTCTTCGGCGCGGCGACTCCATCGCACCGAATTCGACTCTATTGTCGGGGATTAAATTAAATTTTTGACCCAACCGCTTTATGAGGTATGGGGCTCGGTAACAGTGGTGCACAGTGTAACTCTGTTAGGAGACGTTTGGTTTTCGGTCTTCGGTGCGCGCCGTAAGGGTCAGCGGTCTCGGGCCCAGATAATTATCGGCGGTTGTATTTAATTTCTCCGATGAGACGGCGGCTGACGCTTTCATTTGTCAAACGTCCGACGGCCGGATAGATTACCCGTGTTATGCCTACGCGATCGAGTGATATATTAAATCTCGATGGTATTAAGATAAAAAGCGAGCTCCCATTATTGGCAGGCAGTTAATTTCTCCGTTTAGACACGGTGCTTAGTGAGACGTCGCTTTAATTGATTCCGTGGTGTGTTGCGCGTTCCCAGCGTCAGTCGCTATGCGTCATATCTGTTGTTATTTTAATTGAATCGTGTTTTGCAAACGGTACCGCGACGGTAATGCATTCGATTTGGGCCGCTGCAAATTTGTTGTCGCGTACGCGGTTTGATATGTATGCCACTTCCTAATGTGGTTCGTAATTTAGCGCTCGACCTACGGCTCGAAACGTCAGTTGTAGTGTGGTTTCATAGATTATTGTTTGATTGATTGTTTTACAAGATTTCGATCAGCCACAAAGAGCAGTCTAAATTATGTAAGGCAGTTCTCTTTACATGACGACTCGACATAATAACGTAGCGTAGCAGGTTGTTTTCACATCGGAGTGTGAGGCCAAATATTATCTAACACCGAGAGCCAGGCCCGGGAGCGCTCGCGGCGGGCGGTGCCGGGTTGCGGCCATGTATTACGGGAAATAATAGAATACGAGAGCTTTAGAGTAGCTCTATAATTTTACATAGTTCATTCTGTAATCTGGTTTTGGTAACCGGCACACGTTTTGCCCTATTCTTGTTAAAAGAGGAAAAGGCTATCGTAATTTTTCTCTCCGCGTACAAAAGACATCAACGCGTGCTGAATTAAATTCAGCGTAAACTACATTTCAAAATGCTCACACTTCGTTACAGTTTTGGCCACCGGGTCTGACACGTTTGTGGTCGCTTTTAGTCGTTGGATTGAATGAATGATTCGGCTGTTACATAAATAAACTTCAAAACTTCTCGCCAAAACAACATTAAAATAAGCTTATTTTATTGAGATTGTGGTAAGATAAATTTGAAAAATAAGGTTAAAGTAATATTGATTTTAAACCTTGTGATAAGCCCCCAGTATTATAAATCACTATTTAAAAGAAGTTAAAAAAGCACATTTGGACTAACTGATGATCACTTATCATCATTTACCAAAACAGCTTAACTGATTCAGTTTACACAGACTGGTAGACAGGGTTCCATCTTAAAATCCAAGCAATGTTTCATCTAATTTGGGTAAGTAGAACCAGAGAAGAACTCGCCGTACTAGTGTTCATACAATACGGAAATAATTTAAGATGGTCACGCCGGCAAAACTTTAACTGTCATGAAGACGAAGTCGCGGGCAAAAGCTAGTAAAAAACATGATCTCCACGGTTGGGGAAAACTACAGAACCAGTAGTTCTCGGAATCGGAGGTCCTAGTAGGACCACCTTTAATAAAAGTCGCCTTGAACACCCGTGGAACGGGTGATACATCTACCTCCCCCGATACCACGTGACCAAGATAAAGAAAACTCTCTTGTTGTACGAGTACTCACTTTTGATTACGAATGGAGTCATATGGAGCCGAATAAAGTGCCATCTATTTATACACAATATTTTCTTCTCTGTGATACCTAATGGTTAACATCATGTAAAACGTACCAACTAATATTTTTTCATAGCCCAAAGCGACTTCACCGCTTTCCTTCTGCCCGGCGGGCTTGCCGGTTCGCGTCGCCAACTCTTATGAATAATGTGCTATCGATTGTGTCCGCGTGTTCGGAAACTTCCTTATGTGCCGCGCACCGACGTATGAACGCGATTACACGTCACGGCGACACGGCCTCCTTCCGGCCACGTTCCAGGAGCTACTCTATTTGACAAGGAGTAAAAAAATAGTGGTAACAGGATTCTGCGTTATATGGGATTCAAAATCAGCTGTATTCTATTCTGTTATATTTTGGATATCTTGGTGTACTTTAAGAAAGCGACTAAGATTACTTTTTTATTTTATACGGCAGACAAACAGGCAAGCGGGCCACCTGATGGAAAGTGGTGCGTTGCCCGCCTCTGAAGAGACCTCTATAACTCTTGAACGATCATGTCATAGCACAAGGGGGCACTATGGCTGCGGCCGTGTTAGTTCCGTTTAGGTAACTCCAATTTGGGAAGCAATGATACATTGGTTTGTTGAATTTTATTGTACGTTTAAGGGACGAGCGAGTCGCATCGCCAGACTAACGGAAGATCCCTGTAAGCAACGTAAACATGCAAAATAAAAATTACCCACTCCAGCCAAAAATAAATTTGATGCCCCCAAAAGCCTACTGTAGGCCTACTGGAAGAGATTTCTTTTAGAGATATGTAGTGCCTGTTGTGTCATAGCTGGTCTGTACTTTCTGTATTTGTTATATTGTGTACAATAAACTGTTAAATAAATAAATAAGGTTATCCTCAACAAAATATTATATACCTACTTCAAATATAAAAAAGACCGTGTCACTTTACATTTTAAACGGGGCCGGCACACCAGCGCGGCCGCGGAACGAGCAGCCAATCCTAAACGCATTAGCTGCTATCGATTCGACCACTACATGTGTCTACTTTGTGACTACATCTTGCCCCCCGCCACCCCCTGGAGGGGGCGGGGAGGAGCGAAATAGACAACGCAAAGTCAATATGTGGAAATAATAATAAAGGATAGCGCGCCCCGCATACGTATCGTGGCATTATCGTTGTATTATCGTTGTAGCATCGGTAACGAGTCGACGCTGCCGATGGTAGTTTAAGTCACTATTGTTTCTTTATTGCTTATTCTGTACATGAGGAGCGAACGTTTGTTCTGATTATTGAATTTTGTTGTGCTTTATTTACTGCAGTTTATGTGTTGTTGGGAGGGGTGTGGAGCGGGGCGCGGTGGTGTAACGTCGGCGCCGAATACCAATGCATTACATGAACAACACAAACACGTTATTTGTACATTGTTTCATTACACACTTACTGTTTAATCTATATAGATATGTATGTATAAAAAACTGGAACATCTAATGCACCTAACATTTATTCATAAAGCTCGTGATACAGATTAAAACTACAATAGATAAAAAAATTATGTTTGATTCAAACACATATAAAAGCTGCTGATTCTGCTGAAAATTCTAAAGATATAATAATAATTCGTCGTATGTGTAATATACCTAAAATATAACGAATACCGTTCAAAAACTTCGTACATAACGTGCGCATTATATGAATGGAGTCTATAAAAAATCTGTGTACGATCAGCACATATCGCGAACATGAAATTTGATGCGCCATCATATCGATATTACGACGGGCGTCCGTCTCGATTCCGTTCGATTCCCGACCCGAATCGATTCATGAATATATATTGCCCTTTCTCTCGTACTACGTGAATAATGAATTCGTTTGTCGTGATTGTGTTTTTCTGATACTTACGACATATAATTTGTTTTGTTCTCGTCTCTATGCGCACTATTGCTATGGTAATTGCCGACGTCAAGCCAAATATCATGCTGATCACTATTCCATAAACCAATTGTAATAATTTATTGGGTAACTCCTTTTAGACTTTTAGACTTTCTTCAGAAACAAATGCGTTCAGTATAAATGCCAAGGGAGAATGCCATACCATGCTACAATACAAGCACAAATAAGTAGAATTAAATTAATATACAAGGACAATTTAGTTCAGCATCCAGAACGAGTGGGAACGGATGGATATAACAAAGGATAACCCACTTATTTTGTCAGCGTGTGCAATGTAGTCGGGCCCGGCAGAAGGCTGTTATTGGAAAACTTTCAGCTGAGTGCCTTACAATGTACAGCTTACAGCTCCCTGAAAGCGGTACCCGCTCGTTACAGCCATTCAGCCATTCTGTGACATTGGAATACCTATGGTTGAGAATATGCTGCGGTCGGGCCAACGTAATAGTTACAACTGTATTACAGACTTTCATCATAATAAAATTTAGCAATATCTATTTGCCGTATTACTGGACGTAGACATAATGCGATGCATGGAGAACAGAGTTTATGGGGATCCGGCCCGCGCGAGCCGGAAAGCCACGTAAAAAACAAACGGAGTGTGCGAGCGTGCCGCGAGGTGCGTCGATCCGTCGCATCGCAACAATATTATGTGGACAATCGGCAGAGTCAGCGCCAAGTTTATGATCGACACGCTTTACGCCCCTCGCACCATATCGCCCATTCGGGACACTGACGGACTTGCTTACCACACATATTTCGCTATTATTACGCTTTATTGAGCCGTTTCAACCGTACAAGGAATACTACTGTTTTATGCGTACGCGGCGCGCGCCTCGGCCGCGCCGACTCCAATCAGCCCGCCGTATTACCCTTGGAACATTTTATGGAATTGCCCGGTAGCACCAATGAGCACCATTTAATGTGTCATCTTAGAATGTCCCTTTTATGAGTACCGTGGCTGTAAAGCTACCGCTCGAGGCCGATATATATCATTTGAATGGTATTATAGTTGTAAATTAATATAATTTTACGTTTCGATGCGATGCTCTAGCAACGCGGCCGGGCGAAGGGCGCGCCCGAATGAAGTGCCCGAGTGTCGCCATAAACAAATTCACCGCCGTAAAAGCGGTGCACGGGAGCACATCCATTTGTTATCCATTTTGTCGTGTGTATCTCGGGTCCATTAATAACGCGGACTTATCCCGGCCTAATCTGCCGCTCATTCCCGCTTTCCGCGGCCGATTCTTTTTCGCGCCAAAAAACTGCCGCCATGTTGGCTTCTGTCCGCGCAGATTTATTGCGTTGGCGGATTAAAAGCTTGATAAATAATAAAACACTCGGAGTGAGATTCCGATCGCGCGATACGTGCGGGCGCGGCGGGCGGCGGGCGGCGGGCGCGGGCACGCGATAGGCGTGCGGTTTTTATGGCGAATTTTCAATTTGTTTCGGCGGTGATTCGGTTTATCGCGGATTGCCTCGTTCCTCCTCTCCTTGGGGACAAAAGGATCAATCGGGAATGTTTTTCACGAGATCCCAGCTTTATTATTGATAGTCGTAACTGCGTAATTGAACTGTTTGTTTGATGGTTTCATAGGACCTATCTACTTTATCGGGAGCTGCTATTGTCTTTGAAAGATGGTGGGGGAACTTACGTTAAGTGTTTTTACCTTCTGTAGGTCTCTACATATTATGTCAAATAATAATTCATTCGTGTAAAAAGTTAAAGGCTGTTGATAGATAATTTATGTGTATTTAGATGGATACACAACAATTTTCCATAGTTCCGCAACAACCCTATTTAGCAATACTAGATTACCAGACAAACACGCAATACATTTCGTCGAATAACCCTTGTTGTCATCGCGCAAATCTATAGACATAATAAAATGTGGCCATAAA
Source organism: Blastobasis lacticolella (assembly GCA_905147135.1). Classification (NCBI taxonomy): domain Eukaryota; kingdom Metazoa; phylum Arthropoda; class Insecta; order Lepidoptera; family Blastobasidae; genus Blastobasis; species Blastobasis lacticolella. Next base: position 7,375,173 of record LR990039.1, on the reverse strand, counting down.
AATTTAAAGTGCGCGCTTACCCGCCCCAGCGAGCGGCGTGCGATAAGACAAACGAATGCGCATCTAAAATGCGGCGGCTCAGTCAAAACAACGTGTAATACCTTAATTTAAATTTAAATGACATCTAAGCCGGGCGCGGATGATAAAATCGGTCACATCATTAGGCGGGGAGGGCGGGGCGGGCTGACTCAGCGGTTTGCGCGCCGGCGCGGGCGCCACTGCCCCTACGAGGCGGGTCATGACCACCGGATGCCTACTACTTTGATAAGTACAGAGACACTACAGTGCATTCGTGGGAGCCCATGTAGTGTTTTCAAAATATTTACAACTCGACGTTGAACAAAAATGTAGGTGTAAGTTTTTCAGGCTGCTTCAGGCTTTGTTTATTAAAGGGTTTCTGGAGACGAGATTATTCGCAATGTAATTTACGGAGTCTGAGAGTACTTATGGGACATTGCGGGACAATCGGTGTCTCGATAAGGTCGGTTTAAAGAATTAAGCTTTATTTGATTTAAACTTGTTTTTATGTAGATGATATGTTGTGGGCGATAGTTGCCGCTTTCCATCAGCTGGGCTTAAGTAGCAACTAGTTTTTATTCTACAATTTAGTTCTTTCATGGTTTCTCAATAATAAAAGGCAGTCACAATGAGCACCTTGTACATCCACGAGTCCGTTCAAGTCATTGGCAAACCATTTAGACGAGGATCAAATGGAATGGAGGCGCGTTTTTAACAGGGACTAATTCCGAGTTGATGAGTGGCTTACGCAGGAATAAGGGTGGGATTACATTGGGCGCGGGGAGCGTGTGTAGGCCTCCGTTTTAAATTTCAGGCTTAAGATCCGCTGATAGATAAAGTCGGCGCCGCCATTGACGCGTGACAGAGATCGCGGTTCATTCGTTACATTACCAACATATGTGTATGGAACCCTTTTCGTAATCGGCGGGTACATACAGTATATCGTCGTTTGGGTGCTTATAAAACTTTTTTGGAATACCATAGAAAGAGAATTGCGTATTTCTTTCACAAAATAAAGTGCTCAAACGTCCGCTACAAACGTAGTCGTTTTATTAAATTTTTATCTTGAACAATCTCAAACTAATAACCGTAATTGCGCAGAAACTAATAACAAAGGTAAGCTGAATGCATTAATCAGAACTTTTAAAAAAGTAAAAATTAAAACAGCCTCCCACAGGCGCTCCTATCAAAAATCTCTGTCGTTTCATTAACTCACCGAAAGAAAAAAATGTCGCCCGAAAAAAAATGGGAAAGCTGAGATTAAATTTTAAAGGCACTTTTTCTAAATTAATTAATAACGCCGAGGTGACGGCGGGAAAAAATTAAATGTCAAAATTACAACAAGATTCGCTTTAATTATGTCTGCAGGGGAGCCGGCGGAGTGCTGTAATTACATTTTCTTAATTTGCAAAGTTTCAGCCCTGTTTCAGCTGTGTTTAGTCTTGTCAGGTTTTGCGTATGGGTGTCTGCAGCTAGCGCTGATTGTACTTAGGAATCTTAAATTACGCAACTATAACTTGATTAGTAACATTTTTTGTTAAAAGATAACAAAAGCATTTGTCTGTAAGCATACGTATTGTTATGATGGCTTGAAACTGGTAAATAAAAACAAAAAATTGTATTTAGCCATTGAATTAAACGAGCGGAGAGGGTGCAGTGGATACTCAATATTCCGCAGAGTATCGAGAGGCTGACACCCCTGCGCGTTATTACGGACGCCTTAGATAATGCTAAACGCTTCACATTAACATTTTTATATTCACTTCAAGGAAAAAAATGCAAAAAGGGTTGTATTTTTTCATCGCCCACCGGGGTCCTACCAAATTGAAGATAATTCGGTTTATCGCTTTAATATCTCTTTGTATTTCTAAATTTGCAAATGAGTTTTTTAATAACGCCGAATTTGTAGCGGTGGGTGCGCCCTTAGCCCTTCCGTGATTAATGGCCGTCATGCGGATAGATATTTGGATAGCAAAGTTTATACTTTCCTCTTTGGTAGCTCAGTTAAGTATTGCTGCGTCCGTGCTGACTCTGCTGACTATTACGGATTCGCAGCGACTGAAAAACGAGTATTTTGAAAACGCAAAGTAATCAATCAACATTCCAAATATCGTTCCTGCATGGCGAATGCACGCGTAGCGCACTTTTGTGCTTTTTTCAGTGGCAGTATCCATTAGTGTGTGAGCGAGCCATCGATCAAAAACACAATTCCAATTTACCTATCGGCCACAAATTCTTCAAAACGACTGTCCGATCTCGCACAAATAAAGATAAAACATAAATCGCCGTTAGCTGTTGGGGCTTGTGGCTTTTGCGCGCCGGCCGGATGCGAGCGCCGCCCATGAATTGATGCGCGCGTATCTACCAGTACCTATTGACTTCCCAATTTCGTTGCGAATCTAATAAATGATAAAATAAACATACATATTTACTTCAAAATATATTCGCTGCGCTATTATTTTCAGTATTAATAGGTACGTATTCCCTACTTACTTTAAGGTTTTAAAGTTTCGCCGGGCTTTAAGATTTTCGAACAAATTTACTTGTTTAAAAAAATTCCACTTTTAAACGATATATTTCAACGAAAATATGACAAACCACAAGCATTGATATTGGTTTCTAGATCACGTCTACAAAATTTAGTTGGCTTTGTTAGCGTAATATTGAAAATATGATCAAACTACCGTTGCATGGAGCGCACTCGGGAAACACTGTTCTTAAGTACTGGAAATCTGAAAGCTGATTATCAAGAAAATTTGAACTATGAAATTCAGTAAAAAGATTGTAGTGGTAGGAAGAAGCAAGTTCTTACACAAAATATTAGTGACAATTGTAGATAATTTGATAAGTAAAAAAACCATTCCTACTATTACTAAATTAAAAAAAAAGCAGTAATCATTAGTATCTTATAAAATTTTATAAAAATACAACTATAATTATAGTTGTACCTACCACTCTATAGTAGGCCATAGTTGTGTTAATTTCTCGACGGCGGCGCCAGTAGCTTATTAGTGCAGTGATTGCTGTTTATTATGATTTAGTTCGGTACCTTATTACCAGACAATGCGAGCCCGAAGCCAATGTTCTGGCCTCAATGAGTTATTGATCAATCTCTCGCTCGAGATGAACATTAGTTCCCACACCCACCTTTTATGTAGAGTTAAATAGATTGAAAATAATTTGATGGCCTGTAATACCGCTAATGACATTTTAATTAGCATAGCTAGCTCATGAAATCCCAACTGGATCCTAATTTGTGGCGATTATAATGAAACAGTATTATCACAACTAGATTCGAAATAAAATAAATTGTTGGAGCATATTTTTTATGTTTCCGCTGCTTTGCTCAGTCTGGTGTTAGATATTTTTTGTTGTGGAAGGTTTTATTTAGTTTTATGATGTTTACCATACGTTTGGTTGCCCGAAGTACAAACAAAGGTGTAAAATTTTAGTTAAAATGACAGTTTCGTATGAACTGATAGGAGTCCTACAGACGCGTAGTTTTGTTAACAATCTTTCTCTGCTTTCGTTGGGCACTTCTTTCATAACCGTTTCCACTTTTAAAAAATTACGATACTTTTTACAACAAATTTTGTTAAACAAAAATTTTGAATTTTTATAAGTTTACATAAATAAATTGTAACTACATGTTAGGACATGTGTGTACAGTCTAGTCCCGGAAAGAAACTGAATATGGCAATGGCAGTCCCCGACGGATTTTTTTAGCGACTTGCTATTTAGGGATTTAAAAAATGATTTAATAATTATCCTTTACAACAGTTTTAACCCTCTATACGGATGCGACACGGTTGCTGTGTTTACAAATAATAAAATAAGCTTTCTGTCATTACTGTAGCAACCAAAATTGCTTAAACATTTGGGTCAAACCGTGCAGAAATCGTTTATCGAAATATAGGCTCTTACTTTAGGAATGTCCAGAAATCGTGTGCGTATGGGCTCTTACATACGTATTTCTATTCAAACGCAACACAGTACTCCGCAAAGGCTGGTGGAAGGGTTGTATTCTCCTCCGTAACGGCGACAGTCACGGGATCACACGTTCCATTAGCCGGGGACAAATCGCGGCTTCTATTAAGTGAGCCGGGGTGGCGATAAGTTGCCGCGTGACAAATGACAGAGCGCTAATGATGGCGGAGCCGCATTGCCCCGAACTACCCCCTAGGCTCAGCTCGTGTGACTGGATAACGATGAGCAATGGTCGGCTAGGAACAGTTTGACTCGATGATTCTGACTGTAAAAAGAGGTAGGAAATAATGAAACTTACTTACTTACTGCGCTGGCTGTGTGTTAAAGCGGATCTTGGCCTCCGACACCAGAGAATAATGAAACTCGTAGTGTAAAATTATGGTGTACCTATGAAAAATATTTGTCCCGAAAGGTAGAGGGAAATAATGATACTCGTAGTGTAAAGTTATAGTATATATATGGAAATAAATATTTGTGTATTTGCCCCGTACACGCTAATGAACTATTCACTAACTGTTAGAAATATTTTTGAGTTGTTGATTTTACGGCAGAAGTTTCACAACGTATTGTAGGTAGTAGTTCGTTATTATTTGTATGTATGTGGGTACTATCGATGGTCAGTCAATGAATATACTGCTTAGCATCCATACCATTTCCATTTCCAAAACTCAGCAGTATAGGTATAATAGTTAGCTATAGCACATAATACTACGCTACTAGAAAATCGATATAAACAGCAACAAAATAATGATAAAATCATTCATGTTTCCACATAATAGTCACGATACTTTTCCTCATCTACCGGAATCCCTCACACGTTACGATTCGGGTGTGGTTTAGAATAAAACACAATCTTCCCATTCCAACGCATTGGTTCGCGCTGACCTCTCAACGATTTTCCGGTCACGTATCGAGGGGTAAAAATTTGTTTAGCGCCCAGATAAAACGTTTGATTTATCTCGATGGAATCTGATAACATTTCTCATAACCCTTGCTTGACCAAGGTTGGGTACTGGGAAACCTTCCGATCGAATTGGAGTTCGAAACCTCAATACATACCTGTCGATTTGTAAGTTACTATCTGTCTGGCGCGACTTCGTTCATGTGCTTTCAATTTATGGAACTTTATCCCTAGGTACCCTACCCTACCTCGATCCTATCCATACCCTACCCTTACCTTACCTCTACCCTTTTTTCTTTATACGAACATTGTCTTGACAGTTACAAATACAACAATAAAGAAGTAGTCTGTGTAAAAATATATTCATAGTTCCCGCGTGCTACTTTCCCGGGATAAAAAGTAGCCTATGTCACTCGGGAAAAATGTGGCTTCCTGCTAGTGAAAAACATTTTTAAATCGGTCCAGTAGTTTTTCAGGTTATTCATTACAAATAAAAATACAAATCTTATCTCTTTATATTATTTGTATAAATATCAAGATATGTTATAGCTATTAGGCCATAATTTTTATGGACTCGACGTATTGGCCGGCAGAGAAAGAACGAAAGCGACAATCACACGAATTTGATTACCTAGAACTCCGTACGACTACAAGATGGGCGATTTTCTATTGTTGAATATACATAGTACGGTCACAAAAAAAGAACGTGCTGGTGTGCCCATCGAATTTACATCGGTTGGTAGACGCCAAGCTTGTAGATCATGGTAAATACCCTCCACTGATGAGGAGGAACAAATTCAAGTCAAGCTGTGGACTGTTGTGGCCTGTTGATGACGATAATGAATGACGCATAACAAATTGATACAATAAAAAGTGTCTAAAAACATCAAGTATATAACTATACATTCATAGTGACATGGGCAGGCAGAGCTAATAAACGAACAAGGAACTGGGCCAAGATAATCCGGTAGCGCCCCGGCCATTTCAATAGCAGTGATTATCTCTCACAGAGGCGCAGACAAAACCATAGCAGGTTACAAAGCCGGTAGACTCATATTCATCGAATTTAATTACCTGGAAAGCAAGATGGCTGACGCACTAAGACGTGTATTCTCCGCCACTGAAAGCGCATTATCCCCATCAAACCATTACAGAGCTCTCTTGTGAAAAATAATAGATATTCACATAATTATCGTAACCCGAGGAGGGGTCTGGAGCGAGACGAAGATACTACCGGGCATATGTCAATGAAAGAGACGAGAGTACTTCTGGCGGTTTGTTTGCAAGCACTTAAGTAATTGAATACAGGGGGCTCGGGTAAGTCGCGGCGTAAAGGAAGACTGGAAAATAATAATATAAGTAATAATGTTTCTGGCGTCGCGAGAAAGGGTCGCAACTTACTCGGGCGCTCTCGTAAATATAATAATAAACATACGTCGTGGTACCGGCTCGTTCCCAGGGCGCCGTTGCAGTGCTGGGGGACTCCGAGCTTTATGTATCTGTTAGGTAACTGTACATCTTTGTGAGGATTGTTTTCTATGGACGATTCGGTCAAACATGAATCGGACACAATGAAAGTAAAAGTACTTTTTGTATTCACAGGGTAGTTGTTGAAATGGTGTACTACCTATTCGACCTATAACGATAAATGCTACATAATAACAAGACGTATCGAGCCAACCCTCGCACATTGGGAGCGTACATTGCGAAACTTTACACGCTACACGCTAAGGGGCTAAAATATAAACATGTTGTTTTCCGCGCATCACTTTTTCCATAATAAAAACAAATGGCCCAATGATAATGCGAGTAACTTACGATGCCTTGTTTTGTTCACGCTCTGATTTTTTATTGCGGCCATCTCGTCGCTGTATTGGTATGCTGCCGGGATTGATGCTTCATATTGCAGTGGATGAGAATTTGCGCGAGGAGTTGTTAAGTTTTATTAGTCTCCGAGAATCTTCGCTACCCTCTAAGCCCGTAATACGAAAGATGTAATGTGAAATTCATGGAAAATTCAAATTATTATCGTGACTCACTTATCAGTCCACTCTCAGAGGCTCTATTTTAAAACCGTTCGCTTAGAGTCGAACGGTTTTCCTTTATGATTTTAGACATGAAACATTCAATATTGATATTATATGATGTATGATGCTGTATTTCCCTAATTTTGAACGGTTCGCTTTCGGTGGTGGTAATGTAAATGAAAAAATTTTGAATTTTTCATGCTAAAATCAAAACTGAAATCCGTTCGAGTCGAGACAAGGTCTAAAAATTATGTACCATTTATGTACCAATTAGCTAACACTATTATATTGTAAACTCTGTAGCCAATCGTATAAATAAATAGAAAAATAAATTATTGTTAATTAAACAAGATATACGTTTTTGAGAGATTTTTCCTTTTTTTCTTAAAATGGTTATGCTTAGGTTAAATTAAATATCATAATGCCCCGCGAACAGACTTTTATCTTCCGACAGGTACAAAAAACTGAAATATGTCGTGTTCCTATACTGAATGGGAACAGCGACGTTAACCCAGGGTGTCGGGAAAGTCATCAAAATATCGTTTCTAGTTCCGTGTCTTCTCCGGAAGTCGGCGGGCACCGTGACTCTCACATACACATATACCTACAGAAAACGTATAATGGTATTTTGTATAAATATTTCAAAAGCAAATTTCTTTTTTTGTCACGCCCATGGACTACTATATAAATATTTTATAAATTTTTACAGTACGGATCTCTGGAAGCATTGAATGGGATTATATTATTTTTTACCTGAAAGTACCTGACACTCGAGAATAAAGTAGTTTTCTAACAGAAAAAGAATTTTCAAAATCAGTTTAGGAGGTTCGGGGGATAATATCCGACCTATAAACTCACAAGCTTACAAACACACAAATACTGTACAACCTTCCCTCTTTAAAATATTGGTATAGCTAGGATAGACTAGTTCTTGCTCGCTACTTCGTCCAGATAAAGCTCGGGTATTTTTGGAGATCAACGATATTAAGAGGCACGTCTCACGAATACCTAATGTAATTAATAAACATGCTTTTATTATTTTATTTTATATTACATGTAAGTTTAGCCGTGTTTCCAAACTATTGCTTAAATATCTAGGCAATGAAAATACGCCCCGCTTCTAACCCAGCGCTGGCCTCAAAATTTAATAAAGCCGCGTTTATAACCGCACTAAACCGAAGTGTTCGATGTGATACAAGACCCTCTTACAGCATCCTTAAATTTTATATCAAAATAAGTGATATTTGGCACAGCAGGTACTAAATAAATTTGTGGTTTATTATGCATACACTCTCATCTCGGGGATCGGTGATTGCGTTCATAAACGAACTGAGTGCGTAGTAATATAACTTCAAAGCAGTCGTATTAATGACTCCTAAACGGGAACACAATTGCGTACAGTAACGCCAATAGTTGGTCGGTCGGTAAAGTTAAGGCGGCATCAAATATTGAGTGGGCACCGGCTCGGCGAGCCTCCGAAAAGCCTTTATAATAAGCTCGACATCTGGCCGAGTGGCTCTCGGCCGGCGCCCGGCGTCGGCGATCGACCGGCAGGCACGGCGGCACCACGGCACGATGGCACGACGGCACGACGGCTCGCCTCGAGCCTCCGCTCTAATCATGAAAATGTATTTATGACCTAATTAAACTCGTGTCTGCCGGCCGGCGGCCGCGCGACCAAGACAAACACGCGCCCGCCCCACGAGAACAAGGGAGATAGAAAACTCCCCGGGACCGTGATTAATGAGCGTTATATGGCTGGTTAAGTACCGTGTAATTTGCAAAACGACCCTTAATTACCGTAGAACATGGCTACTATCGCCGTCCTTATCTCACGTAAGAAATAACGCGGCGAGGGAAAGAGATACGCACGAGTTTGTGTTGCGACTTAAAAGGCGGTATTTAATGAGGCATTATGATGTCGGTCGTGCAGATTAGGTTCACATGGCGCTGAAAATTGTTTGCCTGCTCTTTATATTTGGCTTTCTGAAAGGCAAACATTGTACACAAATTTAGTGTCGCGCGCCACTCTAGCTCCGTTTTATAATGTTTAACTTTGAGCACGTTGGGATGCTTGCATCTAATTCGTGATAAGTACAAACCATTGCATAGCACTTAAGTGGTGATTCGCCATTGTCCGCAGGTGTGGTTCCAGAACAGGCGGACGAAGTGGCGGAAAAAGCACGCGGCCGAGATGGCGACGGCGAAGCGCAAGCAGGAGGAGCTGGGCGAGGAGTGCGACGAGCAGGAGCCGCACGACGCGGAGCCCTGCAGCGACGACGACGACGCCAAGCGGCCGCGGCTGGACCTGCACCCGCACCTGCAGCACCACCCGCTGCCGCACCACCGCCAGTGATCCCACCCGCGCGCCGCATGCGCCAGTGACAAGTGCCCAGTGAGAGACACTACTCCCGAACAGGACCCCAGCCTGCCCGACGAGCTCGCCGACTACGACAAGCCATTCGCCGATTACAAGGACGCGAACGACCCGTTCTACTACGCGCGAAACAGCTACGGGTCGAACGTGGCTGGAGATCGCAATGCCAGCGGCTACTACTTCAACGTGGGCAACGTGTATCCCGACTACTTGGTGTCGCGGCCGGCGTACAAGGAGCCGGGCGGCGAGGACACGCCGTGCGACCTGTCCAACTGGCAGCCGCGCGAGCCGGACACGCCGGAGCCGCCGGGGCTGCCGGGGCTGCCGGGGCCGCCGGGGCCGCCGGGGCGCGCGCCCTCGCCGCCCCAGCCCGCCGCCACCGACGCCGCCGACGACTCTCAGCCCATCAACTTCGCGTACTACCATTTCTAACAGGACAGTGAGAGAGGACAATCTGTTAATATTAGCTTCTAAACTACTATTTAATTTGTATATAGCTAGCACCATATAACTGAGTAGTCATGTGGATAACAGATAAGTTATTTATTAAAATTAGATTTTACATGGTAATAGTGTATTTTGTGACGTAATTTTAAGTAATGTACATTTCGCATGATCTTAAAATTCTCGGTGCCAATTGTGTGGTTAAGGGATCTCCCCGGAATCGGGATCCACGTTGATACTTAGCGACTCGCAATTATTTTTCCAAAAAGACATACTTAAATAATTAAGTTTTGTGCATTCGAGCCAATAAACTTAGTGATCGATTGTGAGAAAATATGACATCTTGTGTTTGTAAATACATGTTAGGTTGTAATGAGAACTAATGAAAGTATTTTAATGTTGACGCTGATGGAGCGTACTGCAATATGTATTGTACATTATACCTATGTTGTAAGCTGTGACCTGTAAATAATATTTAAACGAATTTAACAATTTTATTGTAATAATAACTACTTGTAGTAAACACCACGCCAAAAGGTTTTAAAACGCGACGTAGTATTTCAACTAAGACAACGGCATGGGCATTCGTGGTTGAATAACATTTATAAAGCACAAATGTATTTACAATTAAATTAACAAACCACAAAATATTTTAGCAATATAATATTGGTAGTGTTATTATGCCAACATAAAAATAAATATTCCAGTAATATTGTCTACGAATGCAGTTCAATGCCAATTTGAGCTTCGATAAAATACCTAAGTAGATGTTTCCAGCTTTAGAGACCTAATTCTAAACAATGATTGCAATCACACAGAGCATCCCACCAAATAGAAACACTATACATATAGAAAAAATACCTACTACGATATGATGGTACATTTAAAATTAATTAGTGTATAGGAACGTGAGCGTGGGAAAATCTACGTATGTGGTTGAAATAAAAGTTAGTAAAAAATATTTTTTCAATGTTTCATTTTACTCAATCCCTAAAAAAAATATAATCTCAAATCGACTGGTTATGATTAGAGCAAAGGCAGACATTTGTCGAAATTCCCCGATAAGATACATTTAAAAGGAAATCGGTACTCTTTAATAAATCACTTTCATTTCTTTTCCGCGGCTGCCTACTCCATTTACCGCGCCGGGCGACTCGCGAAAGTAGATGTAACTCGTACCTAGCTGCCATTACATTGGGAGTGATCAGAAAAACCTTCTACGGAGGCAATCGAAGAAGGCACCCGGGCAAAAATCGCGACGCTCCCCCCGTAGCCATGGCAACCGACCAAATCTCGACCGGCCACCGACCCTCCTGAAAGGCCCCTCGCCCTAGGCGATAGAGTCCAATTTGGGAAAGCGAGTGAATCGAGGCGATCCCGTGGCGTCACTTGCGAATGTGGCTTGTAGTTATAAATGTAAAACAGCATTTTACTGTTCCACGTCGGAGTGAGAGGGGATACTCCCGAACGCCCGCCAGAGAGGGACAACGATATTCTTGGGAGGGATGGGGGTTATCAGGGAGGTATTCTTTCATTTGTTGTGGCTCAGAGGTTCGAAGCGATAAGGTGCGGCGTCTACCTTTTATTTATGACTCCATTTTAAACTGGGGGTAAGTATGTTACGCAATTTGCTCGAGTGTGATTTCCCGCTGGCGCGACGGAGACACCGCTGGGGAACTTTCGGAGCGTCGCTGACTCTTGTACCGTTTTATCTATGAAAGCTTGAATCATTTATTACTATTGTTAGGTTAGGTTAGATGTTGAGTACAGTTGAAGAGGTATCTTCATGAATAGCAAATACAAGCAGATAGCAATAGTCCAGTGCTGGACTTGATATCCCACACGTATAAAATCCTTTAAAATAAGCAAAATCGATAGTGAACAAAAAATGAATTTACCAGCCTAAGTTTTTTGTTCTATTGGAATACTAAATTGGGTAACATTTAAAGGTTAGGTGTAGGGTAGATGTAGTGTAGATTTAGGGTAGGCGTAGAGTACGTGTAGGGTAGAGTGTGGGGTTGGTGTAGGGTAGGTGCAGAGAAGGGATAGGGTAGGGGAAGGGTAGGTTAAGTTAGGGTAGGTGTAGGGTATCGTAGGGTAGGGGTACGACGCCACGCGAACGAAGTCGCAACGGGTCCACTAGTAGTAGTTATATTTGCTGCCAAATTTTATCACAATCCGTTCAGTAGATTTGCTTGCAGGAGTAACAAACATCCAAACATACATCCATCATTCCAAACTTTCGCATTTAAAGTATTAGTACGATACTTTAGTACACATTTTAACTCTCGCTTTCAGCAATGCCTTTTGGTTGGGCTCCTAACACTTTTCGAGTCCCTAAAACTAAGGGGATGCGTCGAAAATTGGGCATTCATCAATAAGTATTGGATTTGAAGGTGGCAGAGTGACCGCGGATATCATCCATCTGATTAGTAAGTAAGGATAGCGATTGTTGAAAAAATTTGTGCCGTGTCTTCCTTGACAAATGCACGTAAGTACATTCTTAAATTTCGAGAAGCACTTACACACACTACGCCCTATTTTATACAATAAGTAGTCAGAGTTCCGGAATTAATTTATGTAGATACCAAATCAACCTATTTATATCTACTTTATGGGTCGGTGTTTTAGTGGTAACGGTACCCGACGTAAGCGAGAGGTACCAGGTTCAGATCAGGTGATTACAGTGGGGCGACAGTCATCTGGCCGTGTGATATCCGGCAGAGTAGAATAGCACCAACCTCTTAAACTCATGGGTGTCGTACAAGGCGACTAATGTTTTCGAGGCCAAAGATCAAGCGTCTCCGTAGTCTAGAAAATGGGCAGCAGCATTTTCCATTGTTATATTTAAACACTGCGATCTCCAACCCGCTTGCCAAGCGTGGAGATTATGGCAATAACCTCCCCTTTCGTGGGAGAGTCCCGAAGTCCTGCAGTGGACTGTTACGGGCTGTGATGATGATGATGACAGTCATATGACCTCCGTGACGATGCTACCAGGAGAACCTGACCAGATTGGATCATGGTTACACATTCAGCCGCCTGAACGTGCAGGTTTCATCACGATGTTTTCCCTCATCGTGAGAGCATCGGTTAGTATTCAGGTTATGTAGATAATTTAGAAAAAGTCATAGGTAGACGGCACTGGGCTCGATCGAATCCGCTACTATTCGATCTCTCGCTTACGATTCCGACCCGCTGCACATTATACTTTGTCAAATTAATGCGCCAAACACATTCCTAAATTCAGTTACTAAATTATGTATTGTAATGTATTGCTCATAGAATAAGGTAAATTTTTGTATCACAGATTTTTATAAAGCGGAGCGACACGTGACATAATATAAGTGATACAAAAATGGACCTTATTCTATGAGCAATACATTCCACTTTGATTTGCTCCCACGCTTTTTGTTTCTGAATTTAGTAACTGAATTTAGGAATGTGTAATAAGCGCAATAGGATGATAATTTTGACAGTTCACAGTAGGGATGTGGTAGTGTAAAATCGTTAACGACTCTATTCGATTGTCGATTATCATTGTCATATAACTTGTAATCGATAGTTGCATGGTTATTCAGTACGTGTTATCCATAATAAACTATTTATTTTCTTTTGAATTAAAGTTTACGACATTAAAATCCTTCCACAACAACGATTTCGACACGTGCGTATTTTTATTTGGCCAGTCAGCCTATTCCGTAGAATACGCGCGAGTCGAAATCGTTGTTGTGAAAGGTCTTTTACTGTGAAATCCAAACAAGGGATAAGAGTTATAGTTGCTAAAAATCATTTAATTATCTAAATGTCAATTTTAAATGTTCGATTATTTTATTTGTATACCGATTTTCGATTGTATGTTGTTATTCGTTATTCGTGGCACTTCACTAAAGGGGCCTGTCTATGAAGTGTGACATTATCCGTAGTACATTATATCGAAAAAAAAAACATGAAATTTCATAGGCGTGCGCCAAGGCCCAACAATTAGTGAGCTGTCAAAATTATCATCCTATATTAGACAAAGCATAGGCCATCGACGCTCTCGACGATGTAATATTAGCAATTAAGCCTCCCGTACATGGGTAGAGTAGCATGGTAAAGTAATAACTATCCTCCCAACTATAATGATGTAGACAGCATCATCATTGATAGAGTTGAGTACTAAAATGTTGTAGAGAATAGTACTTAGCAATGCGGGCAGCTACTCTACCAGTATCCTTCCCCTACCCCGGCGTACACTCTACTTTAACGCACACTTTACACTAAAGTTACAAAATTAAATTACATTATTTTAAATTACGTGTAACTCTACCAAAGAAGGAGTACTTGGAACTGGTAGAATAGTATGCTAGTTAACTCTACTATTTTCTTTACCTGCAAGCTATACGATTTTATACATTACTTCAGTTAGTAGAGTTTGAACAGTAATGATTTTCACTGAAGTCGTATTTTCATAAATCTTCGGAAAATTAATATATTTTTCGTAAAACAATGATTTATTATGAACCATCAACGACAGCATAATAAATGTATTCGCCGTCAATTCGTACGAGTGCGGGCCACATTCACTTCGCCGGTGAGTGATCCACGTCCACCGTAGATTTACAGCGTCCGTCCGTCTGTCTGTCCGTTTGATTTATTCATTCACCCACATCGCCCACCGATACTAATTAAAAACGTATTATTTACTGTCACACGGGACCTACAGCGAATGTGTGAAAGCGAACGGATTTTAACACGCACCTACCTGTAGCGCTGTATTGGCCTCCGTATTTCAATAGGTAATGCGCAATGAATTGCGCGGCGTAAGCCGTGATTACAAACGCATTATGGGTTAATACAAAAAAAAAACATTAAATTCGCACCAAAATATTGAGAGTTCCCACCAAAATGTAGGTTATCTAAGTTATTATGTATTTTTTCTATTTTTAGAGGTCCGTACCTCAAAAGAAAAAAGGAACGGTCATGGGGTCACTTTGTTGTTCGTCTGACAGTCTGTTAAGACCCTTTTTCTCAGGAATGAGTGGAGTTATCAAGCCGAAATTATTCAGGTCAGCAATCCCTTGGAGTAGTAAGTCAACGGAATCAAAAAGCTACTAATGCTACGTTCATGCCTTAAATTTTGACGCTCGCAAGGGAATCAAATTTTGCAAGGAGCTGTACCATTTAGGGCAAATGAAAGAATGTAGAAACCGTATTTATAGTTGCATCAAAAAAATATAGTAAAAAAACTTATAAAGTGTTTGATTAGCAAATATTTCATACAAGTTTGTAGGAGCTACATAGGTGCATTTGTGACTATGTAATGTATTTATAGTACCAAAGAGCCTCTTTTATGCATGCAATATGCACAGGCAACCACGGAATCCTACACTGTGACGATTATCCTATATTGGTGGGTAAAAGATATTTTTTATGGACAGTTAAATCTTAGCCTGTTTTTAACTTGGGCAATTACGCTTTATAGTAAAATTAAAAAATCCGACACATCTACAGTCGCGACTAGTACTATGGACGCCAAAAACCCCTTACACGCATAGTTTCACAAATACATTTACGCTTACAAATTAGTACTTGCACATATCTTCTTCGAATAAATTACGAGCTTTTATTTAACTTGCAATGTACGAGTATATAAGTATATATGTCTGTTTGTTCGGGGTAAATCTTGTAGGCCTAATTTGATCGTCTTCTCGATGTTCAATTGATAGTTTGGTATACCTATGTAACTTGGATGACAATGCATTAATATGGTACCATGGAGCTGGTCTAATGATGGAGTCACAGGAAGAAGGTAGCCGAAGGAAGGTAATGGAAGGTAGTTAACGTAACAAGATAACTCCATCGTGTTTGGGCTTTGGAATGGTCTTCATGAGTACTATACCGCGCAATAAAAGCTTATTATGAAAAATATTTTTCACTTGAGAACTTATTTCACAGACAGCCAAACTGATGGGAAGTACTTAGTAACTATTAAAAACATATTCTTGGACATTATAAGGTTGCCTGCCTGGATTAAGCCTGGTAATATAAGGATTACCTACAATCACCAGGATTTAGTGGCAGTGGGCAGGGCACAGAGCTCGCAGCACAGGTGGCCAATAGGGCGATAAAGTTCTCGAGCAGCGACCATATACCGGAAGATGCAGCGTGAATTTGTCCTCCCGCAAGTTGTACCGAAGACCTGGATCTCTAGTCCGCTAATTTGCTTGGTTCGATCGAATTGTAATCGAATCGGACTTGGTTCGCAATAGCAGCTCAACAGCAGTTTTAATTGTAGCAGAATACAAAAAACGCGTAAAACTGCCTTTGAGCAGCGATTGCGATACCGTTACAATTGAATCGAACCATTAGTATCTAACACTAACAGAAAAGGTACAAAGTGTCAAACTGCCATTGAGATGCGACTGCGTTTCAATTACAATTCGATCGTGAAATCAGTAAGTGAGCGGACTCAAGGCCTACGCCCTATAGTAGGCATCTTGCGGCTGATATGATGAAGATGATGACAAAAATATTACATTGCAGCCAATATTTGTGGCACGGATGAGGACATTCACGACATTTATTATCTATTATATGGTTAAATTATTGGAACACAATCTTAACATATTTGGCAGAGACCAAAGCGAGCAAATGCATACCATCACCAATCTAAACTTGAATTGACTTTCCAACTCTTCCCCTTATTCGTAACATGGAGAAACAACTTCACAAATTAAGTCGAGGAGCATACAAAATAATCAATAACTCAGATTAATTTGTAACAGCAACCCCACAACATCTCATACATATCTAAACCGTCCCTATCTACATTTTTCATCAATGATCTCTACAGTGATTTTTATACTTTGCTGTTATGAACAAAGTCTGATTGTGCGACAAAGTTTAGCAAACAGCCACCATTCTATCTGTCGGTAAAACACTTACAATAATAACAACAATATTATTTTCTTAATGTCCTTCATTGAACTTACTTACAATATCAAGACAGTATGTCGAGTTGAAAATATGCCCATCAGCATAACCACTCTTTCCTCCGTCGCATTTAAATCTGAAACCTCCTCAACTCCACTATCAGTGCGACGCCTAACTGCACCAATGAAGCTAACCTTTCGCTATCATTCCAGTAAAGTAATGAATAGCAAGGAACAACACCTTAGTATTAGTTCAGCACCACTAAATCATAAAACCAGTGACAGGACTAGGTACAAACCTTCGTCCACTGCTCTCAAGTCTTCACACACCCACTTCCGTCGCTGTTCAGGGTAGTGGCAATATCATACCATGATTCGGGACTATGAATGCGTGCATTTGAAGTTCGAGAGTGGCCTGTCGCTAGCCATGGCTTAGCCGCCAACTTGTCCACTAGTTTTTTTTTTAAATTTCATTTTATGCAATTTTATTTTTTGACCGCCATCTCACCTGTTGGTAAGTGACTATGCGGCCGAAGATGCAGCATGCCCGTCAGCATGATCAGGGAACACACCCGCAGGCAGCTTTTCCAATTGACCCGCAGACGGAGTTGTTGCACTACCAGGCGCTACAATAGTAATGATCATTATAGCAAAATATCACAAATGATTATTGAGTTTGTAGTAAAAAAATATTCAAAGCTACTACTTACTGACTACTTTGGTAAACCACTTAAGATCACATTTGGTCACAACCACATAGCAAAAAAATTGCCATTAACCATGAAGGTAGCTAACTTTCCAATCATTTAGCTGACAACCGATGCAAACTTTTTTAGTTGTAAAACATCATCATCACAGCCCATCAACAGTCCACTGCAGGACTAAGGGCCTCTCCCACGAAAGGGGAGGTTATTGTCGTAATCTCCACGTTTGGCAGGCGAGTTGGAGATCGCAGTATTATAAATATAACAATGGAAAACGCTGCTGCCCATTTTCCAGCCTACGGAGACTTAGATTTATTCCTCTAAACATTAGTCGCCTTGTACGACACCCGCGAGTGTAAGGGGTTGGTGCTATTCTACTCTGCCGGACACCACAAGGCCTTTGTAAAACATGCAGAGGTTTATTTATTTTGTCAACGAAGACGACAATTTTAAAAATAAATTATTAAAAGGCTTAAGCAATGTATTGAAGTATCTAATATAATAAGATCGCACAAAGACCGAATCGCTTCTAAAAAAAAATCTATGTTTGGCAACTTATGCCATGTCTTTTATCCATCATAGAACGTCATTCATAAAAGTCATAACAAATAATTTGACTGACTTATAATAAAGGCAATTGGCACATTGGAACGCAGCAAACGGAGCTGCGGAAAACGCATCCACGCGCGTGGCTGCGGAACCGCAGTACTGTCGCACAGTCCCGCAGCACAGTCACTGTACGTTTCCATAGACAATTCCAGAGCTGCCTTTCCAAAGATCACTCTAGTGTTACAAGATTGGGCCCTTTATTCGATATTCTGGCGAAATTTGGAAATATGTATGTGTAATTTTCATATTGTTTTATATACAATCAAAAATGTAGGAATTGTCCAAATTGTTATAATCTTTTCATAAAATTATATTATATTATTTAGGCGAAAAATTACGAAAAATTATGAGTAACGGAACACCTATTTGACAATCCTGGAGACCTCACTTCACAGTAGCGGCCTATTTGACGCCTTTCTATGAAGAAAGTACAGCGCCAATAAGTTATCTTACCCGCAGCCCGACCGCCTAATATTCGAATTGAACGTTGCTCTCTTCTAGCAATAGGATATATTTACAACATTATTATCTGTTTAGAGCAAGTATATATAATGGGCAAGTATTCAGGTGTCTATTTGACGTAGACTACTACTTTAGAGTATAGTCAGAAGGCGATGCATTTCGATCATGATTTGATAGACTTCAATTTATTTGTCCGTTTGACGTATTAGTCCGTGGTATTGTTGATGGCTTTCACCCGAAATGTAAAAAAACACGGTTCCGCGCGAGACTACGAACGCGCGTTGATGCGTTTTCATTGTGTGACTATGCGTGATTTCCCTAGAAACCGATGACAGCTCAAAGAACTTTATGTCACGCACTAACGCACGTCACGCACAACCGTACGGTGTTGCGTTCCAGTAATAATGGGCAGTGACTGACAAGGACAAATTATCCAATCGATATTGCCATATCCACACTTTATAAAATCTACCACTGTCAGTCGATTCGGACTTAGAGTAGTCCTATTATAGTTAACATTCACAAGTTATTCTTTAAATTTATGAAATTTAAATTTCGGCAAAATTAAATATTGAATCTTAGTCGATAGTATAATATGAAAATGGCTCAACATTATTAAACATCCCCCACAACATTCTTATGTTCACACGTCCGAAAACTCGTCGACTAGCTATTTAGACTTAAAGAATACCAATAATAACAACGTTTCCCGGCGAAATCTAGGATTTTACATCTGGTAGCTCGTGGATGTTAACACGCATAATGTGGCGCTTAAAGAATTGCATTGCTAATTTGGTTCCAAGGTATGAGGCTGAACCGCTGTCGATGGCAAGCGGCGTCAGGATAGGACGTGGCTGTACGCAGCAGGTCTGAGATGTAATTGTTACGTCGGCTGCCTTAGATAAGCCCTTAAATGTTGATTGTTTATTTGAAATAATCTCTCTAAGAAATTGTAGCATTGTAGTTTATAAGCCAGAATAACAACACACCATTTATTCTGAAATTCAATACAACACCAGCGCAAACACAATTTTGAGCTCAAGAGCTAGTCCCTAATTTTTTTACAAGCTTTTATTTAGTTTCACATGTCCCCATATTCGTTCGTAGTAAAATCTTGTAAGTTAAATTTGACCCATATCCCGGTTTCAGATTGAGCTCAAATTTTGCTCACTCATGTAAGTTCGGTGACAATGCAATGTTATGATACCAACGGCCTGATCTGACGGTTGAGACGGAAGGTGGCCATAGGAACCCCTAAACTACGCTTGGTAAACTCATCGAGTTTGGGCTCGTTTGATTAGTTTTGACAAATACTCTGACTGGATAAAAAACGCGCGATAAAAGCTAGCTATGAAAAATGTTTATCATTTGAACTTGTTTAGATTGGTAATTCCAAACAGAATAACCCATAGTTATATCCATGAAATAAATTCAAGTGTTCCACATCGCCTGTCTATCAGTTAATCTCGATAGGCATCGTATAAAACAGATTATGGTTTAGATATTTGTTAGTAAAAGAAGATACGAAATAATAAATTGTTCCGCTTTCGGACAGGGGCCATAAATAAAGACATCAAATAAAAACCAAGTGATTGGGACATCTAAAACAAAGGGCCATAAACACAAATCATGTTCTAACAAGCGTCTCCTCATTGTAACCCGATTAAGCGACCACCGTCTGCCTACACAGTTTATAACACTGTGTCGAGTTACAGGCCGCGTGTCTCATACTCGTAGCCCGGCCCATATTGTGATTCAGCGCATTGGTCGCGTAAACGTAGGTTTCATAAGTAGTAGTTAATTATTTCTTTTTAGAAGAGATGCTAACGGATGCTTTTACGGTAAAGAAGAACCTGCAATGGCCAGGTTCATGGAGGTCAGATGGCACTCGCTCCACTGTAATGGAGCTCCATCTGCCAAATGTCGGATCATGGTGACGGCGGACCCTGAGCCTTCGTGAGCGAGAGCGCAACCAGGATATTGACACCAAGATGATTATGAACTAATTTCATTGCGTTATTAAGTACAATGAACAGAATAGATCAAGTATTGAATACATTAATGAAAATAAGTAATCACGTTGATTACAATCTACTATTACAAAATTAAAAGCTATGGAACTAGGTAGAAAACATTTACTTTAAGAGAATATTGCAATATTGCCTTTGTTGTGTTATTAGGTATGTCTTTAGTGCCTACTACTACAATACCTAATAATAATTCAGTGAACCCATTGCGCCAGCAACATTTCAAATGAAGCCGACCTCCAAATACGCTAGTGGGCCCCAACAAAAACGTAAACATCAAAATAAAGTGTCGGGAACTAAACAGTTTATTGCGACAATAAACCGACGGACGGACGATCTCGCCGGGCCTTCGCTAGAGGTCGAGCTTTCTGGCGGACGACGAGGAAACCTTATCACAAAATTGTTATTATTGCAGCCTGTACGAACAGAATTTTTTTGGAATTCCAATAACTGTAATTTTTTCCGATATTAGCAGATTTCTACGTATTGAGCCCAAAGACTCCCACTGAAGGACATGTGTCTCAACAAAGATCTCCCGTAAAGGCCGGTCCTGTTCCATCCATATCCAGATGGTAACTTGTGGGAAGCCTATCCATGCTGCGCCTTCATATAAATGGTAGCCACTCTAAAACTTTAGATACTCCCTGACTTTACCGAGAGTCACACAAAACAAAGAAACCTTGCCTCTCATAATCGGTTTACATAATATTGTGTAAACCAAAACTAGTTATGCCCATTAAAACATTATTTGTTTATTTATTTTTTAGTTATCAAACAAATAAGTCGTAAAAAGGTTGTATATGTTTATAATTAAGCAAATGAAGTTAGTAAAGGAATATTTGAAAATCACCTCAATATTTATGGAGCTGACTGACTACTGACTAACGGATTGCACCTCCTGAAATGGTAGCCCACTTAGCCATCGACGGTTCCTATTGCTAAGCAATTCTTTGCATGGAAGTTAAAAAAGCAAATTGAATCGCAATTTTACAAAAGGGCCTCAAAACCGGGCCTTGTTGTAAAACAATGATAATTTGTGCTAAGTACTGTCAGTTTTATTTTTCCTCTGCCCACGGGTTGACTTGACTAGGTTATGCTTCAAAAATTTAATAATGCTCCAAGATGTCTCCAGCCATACTATTTTCTTTGAACTATGATATAAGATCTTTCAATACTGCAGCTTACTGCAGACGCCCCTGGTGTTGCTGATGTCTGGCGGGACGCGGTGTCTTTACGTAACATAACAAGATTCCTACTTATTCATTCTTATTTTATATATCAGCACATTACAGCATAAGTAAATATCCACATTATCCCCAATGGGAAGTAGTTAGATAAAAACTTAAAACTACATTATTAAGCAACATTATTCCGTAGCGACAAGCGCCATTTAAAAATGATACGACCCCGTGATAAAATTTATAGTGTCAAATTCTACGCGGCTGAAAACCGACGGGGAATGGAGGTATTACGCAGATAGTCCAAAACGTATGCCAATTTTGCATGCTTAATGTGGTGTCTCTCGGCCACGAGTGAACGAATGTCTCTCTCCACTCTCTCCTGATGGTTGCAGGTACTCTACGCGTGAATACGTATTCTTACAACAAAACCAATGGAGTTTAAGAGGTGTAGAGAATGATGATGTGTAGGGTAGGTGTAGGGTAGAATAGCCAGGCCCATTAGTAACAATATTTTTAAAAGATGTAGTACTAATCCAAATGAGATGTATAATAACTCTGATGCCTGCACATTTTTTCTTTTGCTTACTTGCGAAGGTAGCAAGCACATCATATATTTGTCCATGTATATCATTATCAATTTATTCATTTATTCTCTTTCCAATAATATTATTATGTGTGCAGGTACAAACATAATATTATTGTGACTGTGTTGTAGGCTTCAGTCTTAAATGATGAGTTGATGACCACCGTGCTCGGATAAACCTATTCATTCGGTTTTGGACACTGATTTTATTTGTTCTTTTTGTTAATATATTTAAAAAAATGAAAAAATAATCATGATATCGTCGTAAAATTAGGCCCACTGTAGTGCCTCAGTCACACTAGTCGAAGAGTTTGCCATAAAGTAAAGACATTACAATATATTAAAAAAGAAATTATAATGTGCTGTTTTCAAAAGCAAAGTTACAAATACTAAAATGTGAACCGAATAGTGATCATAATTTCGCTTTTTCTTTTAGCGCGAGAACAATACTTCACTTTCTATGCGAGCCGATCGCCAATAAAAATATACGTTAGCGATCACAATTCAAGTTTTAAGGCATTTCCTTGGCGGACAATAAAGCTCCGTTTGTATGCATTAAAACATTTTAAAATGTAATAAATAACACCGTTTAACGACGGAGACATGAGCTGCTATTAATCACGAGTTCAAGTTAATGCTACTTTTTATTACATGTAAATGAGTGAGGAGTATTCCATGGGCCTTGGAGACGTCGACTCGGGTCCTGGCGCGTCGGCGCGAGCGCAGTGTTGCGGGGAACTTCGAGGGATGAGATGTCGTCTTGGAAGTACTTAGTAGTTAATGGTAAGTAGGTATTGTTTGCGTTTTTCGCATCTGTATGAATATGTATAACTCGAGTTGTTGCTTTTATGTCCATTATAGTTTAGTTAAGCGAGGTTGACCAAGGTCTTCCGGACTGGTTGAACAATCTCGGGAGCCGGTTGCCACCCTGTGACGGCATTTTATTTATTTATTATTTACACCTAGTTTAGTTATATAATAGCAAACAATGCATTGGCTAAAATGTATCAATATCATACTCGCAATTCGTCTCAGTCAAGACTCGAGAGATTCAAGTGTTAGACGCAAGTCATAGCCATTGCGGGTGATACCTTAAGCCCGACAGCTCAAAAATCTATAAAACCCGCGTAGAGTCGAGAGCGATGGGTTATAAATAAATGGAACATATAAATAAATAAATAGAGAAATAAATCCCCCGTTATTTATGTCATTGTGGTGGTCGATGGCCATTTAATGACGAGTTTCGACAGACGGACGGATTGTTAGTGATATTAGTAATAAAGCGGCGGCGGCGCGGGCGCGGGCCGGGGCAGCCTCGCCGGCATTAATATAAACCGCCGGTGGGACATAAAACATCGATAAATTGACCGTTTCTGTCAAGAAATATTCTTGGAGGTCCACCAGCGAGTTGCACGCAATGAATGCTGCTAAATCATACTAATGAAATAAAGCCGCGGTGTTCGAAAATCGCACTGCGATTGCACCAAATTTGATACGCGTTCAGGTGATTTATAGAACGCAATAACATCTGGATAACGCCCTGCAAATAGACGTTTACTCCGTCTCTAAAATTAGGTATTTAGTTTTAAAGACAAATTTCCAACAAATATCTAAAATGAATAAAGTAAAATATTAGTCTCTCCGAGAGTAGCCACTAAAACGTAACACATCAAACAAGGTCTTCAAACCAGTGACCGTAATCGCCTTTAAATTAATAAAATTAACGCGTCCGTATAATTAATGCTGCGGAGTAGCGGCGCGGGCGCAGGTATCCCGCGCATCCGGCCGGGCTCTATAACCGCACAAAAGACTCGGCTCATAATAACTTAACCTTTTTCAAAAGACTAATAAATCCTTCATTAATAACTCCATCCGTGGAGCCTTCATTCGGAAACCCGGCCAAGTTAATGATGCGGTCGTCGCAGCCTCTATTCTCGGACGCAACAAGACCATTTAAAAAGTCGGGTTTCAAAACGGGTGTCATAATCCGATAGTGTAATAAAAAAGCATGGCCGGCATAAACCGGTAGCCGAAAAAGATTAGCTGGTGAATAAAGGTTTTGTAAATGAATGTACCGCTGACGGGCGATGCGGGAAATTCTCGGCGTGGACCGATTTCTCATGTCGGACTTTTTGAAAAGCGGGCCTAGGAATCAGTTACCGATTTCTGTGGACTTTACCTAGATCCCGTGCATGAAGTTCGTTAGAGCAATTGTTCATATCGTTTTATTTATTAAACTTAGATAAATAGGTATATTGTTCTTTTCGTGTTTTTTCTATATGTATAATGTTGTTAAAGGAAACAAAAAGCACCTTTGACTTGTGACAGTCTAGATGACACTAGACAGTCGTGGGATAAATGCGCACGTCTTTTTTACTTTCTCCTGTCTGGTTGTCTCTATCTCAGGCCCATCTCGTCAAGCTAGTGTGACACTTAATATTGTTCTTCTAACACAAGCATTCCTTGAGTATTTTACACAAATACACGATTTTGACTCTAGATACAGGGTGTAAAGTTATGAAAGAACTTTAAATCATTTATTATAATCCTATCGCAGATATTTACTAATACCTTTGTTTTAAGCTTTGATTATTTAGACTAACACATTTAGTCACATTTGCGTAAGTTATATATAAATACAATTGTACCTTAGAAGGATCCTATTGCCGACAAATCTCAAAATATCGGGTATAATATAAAAAATAACAATTACAAAAATCGTGTAAATGGCTCTAAATCCTCCCCCTGTACGGGGCGGCGCGCGCGCAGTCATTCAACAATGTTTTTATTCCCGCGCACTACCTGCAACTTCCTTCCTACAACGATCCATTACACTGAATGACATTCCAGCGCCTTGACAGTTAAATGGATACCCTAACACGTCTACTATGTCACAAGCAGTACGCTTCCCGAATATTGAACAATATCGTCCTCAATTTAGATCCTAAAATCGAATAACTCTAATGAAGGACTCGGGAGTATTCAGCAAAATTATTTTGAGTTTTGATGTCACTGCTACTGTGTCTTAAATGCAAATTATTAAGGTTCAAAGTCGAAGGATGGCAGCGTGTTGCATAGCAATGAGTGCAGTGTTATTTTTCTTGGTGTTGTGTAAAGTAGAAGCGCAGAGAGCGACGTGGCGGCGCGGGCGCATTGTGATCGGTGCCACGCTGTCTGCGAGAGATTTTTTCTTCCTAGTTTTTTTTCTTTCGAAACTTTAATTTTGAACTTAATAATGGCGATGACAAACTTTATGAAGAGCCGTCGTAAGAACTATCATTATGCGCTAATGACAAATAGTATGAGAAAATGGTAAGGGATTACCAGGCGCGCTCGTAGTGATTTTATTTGAGAACTTTTTCATGTTACCTACTTTTATGATTTCGATTTAAATAATTTAAAGAAGAATTTTGTTGAAAAACAGTTGAATTGTAAAATGTTAAAATAACCAATCTAAATCAGTAGCAATTTTTATTTACTACTAATTTTTATTTACTACTACACTAATTCCAATGAGTCTTTTCCTAATAATAATCTCATTAAACCATACTTTATACTTACTAAAACAAATACGTGCTTTGTTTTAACGACAATTTGTAAACATGATATCATGGTAACAAAGTACTTACCTAATTAAAAACTCTTGAGTACCTATAGTTTTATACCATACCGATTCATGTGAAGCGAAGCTCGATTTTCCTAAAACACACCAAAAATAGTGTCACACTCTACGTGTTAGAGAAATCGCACCACAAAAAGTAACAATGAATTTACGGGACATTAAAATAGTAATAGGCTTTTGCGAGCCAGCAGTTCCGTCAATGGACTCTCGACTCCGTACGCCGCAGAGGTAGGCAATGAAAAAAAAAGAGAGAAAAAAAGCCTCATTGATACCATTCACATTTATTGCACGGCACATTTCCGGTTCGCCGCTTTGTGCGGGATATTTATAGTCAACAATCAGAGGAAATAGGTCGCATCGCAGGATTTAAAGTAACACTTCGGTCTATGGAGTCGCAATTAACTTTTATTGGAGGCGGATACTAGGGGCTGTATAATCCACTTTAGAGATATTATTTATGAGATAATAGCTTACTGTTTATAGTTTTAAGCTTTAAAGTAATTACTGACTTATAGTTGCTATGATTATTACACTAGTTGAACCCTAACTGATGCACTTACGGCGAAGGAAAACATCGTGATGAAATCTACACATTCAGGCGTCTGAATGTGTAACCATGATCTTATCTGGTCAGGTTCCCCTGGTAGCTAGGTCACGGAGGTCAGATGGCAGTCGCTCCACTGTAATTACCTGATCTGTCAAATGCTGGATCCACAAATGGAACATTAACGCCAAATTATTTTTATTTTATTAGTTGCTATAATTATTACTAAATGGGGAGGTCAAAAGGTCGATCATCCTCATGTTGTCTATCTTTAGATACTACATGAATTTTATATCGCGATACACACGCTTCAGCTTAACCATATCCGCAAATGGCATACTCACTATTCTAGAAGTAACATTCATCAATTGGTAAACGTGATTTCCGACAATACACCCGCTGTATTGAAATTTTGACTTCCTATTTGCCAATCGAACGGCGTAAAAGTGGCTTACGTACACGAGACGTGACACAATGGATCGCATCCGGAGGCTCAATGGCACTAAGCGACCGATGTCACAGAAAAAAAGCATTATTATAGTACATTTCAATGGCCAACAAACGTAAACGTGGACTCATTCATGCCGACATAAATGAAAATTATACTATGTTGACTGGACTGTGTTCGAGATATTTTTGTTCGAAATCGATATTTTAGCGAAGGCTTTTGAACACTGTGTTTGTCGAACGCGTGTAATATTAACCGAAAGAAAAGAAGTGCTAGCAGAATATTACTTACCTATACTTGTCACGTCAACAGCCGAAATAGTTCACTGGATTGGAGGCTTTTTCCATAATCTCTACGCTTACCCACATTTTCTGGTCTACAGTTTACTAAAATTTTCGATGATTTTAATAAAGTCGGTGTACATCTTATTTTGTTAGAATTAACAACAGTAACTTTTTTCTAGATTTTTCATTTTGTAACAAAAAACATGGAAAGAGAAAAAAATTGAATTCATTATGTTCGTATGGACAAACGATTTATCCGATTATAAAAATTCGTTCCTTCGCCAATACGACCTTATAGAATACTTTAATCGGTGACATGACTTTGAATTTATAATATTTTTTCAAAATATTACGTAAATGTAACCGACTTCTAAAAATCTTTCTCTGATAAGAAATTACCTACCTACATTAGTAAAAAAACAGTATCAGCACAGTTTCGAAATGCACACTTGTGAAAACAAGGAGAAACAAGTGATATATCTAGTTTCAACCAATATTTATTTATACGTACATACAACTAAAATATCCATTATCTAGTGTCCTATACTGTACAAAGACACTCTACGTGAGATTATGTTGAATAAATCGATCACATAAACCTTCGTAAGCCCAACAATATAATAATGGCGAAGTCGGAAAGCCAATAAACTGTCACAAAAGCGATTAATCCGATGTCTGACTGTGACGTGCTGCAACGGACATGTCAAGCAATACTGACGCTAATTCAAACGAGATCCTATTTATTGGAGCCGTTGAAAAAGTTATTGAACGGGGCGGTATCTGTTATAATCATTGAAGTATAATGCCAAGTAAATTCTTAAATTTAATTTCGTAAAGGTATCAAACCTACTTATTATACCAGATTTTTAAGTTTATGCATTCGGCATAATTAGCCAATTAATAATTTTAGTATTTTCTAATAGGAAATTTGCTTCAGTGTCTCAGTTTGCTAACGCGTATGACCTACCAAACCAGTACTCCTAGAGTAAATCTCCAGTTCATTTTTGAAATTGCGACATACAAGTGAAAACCACCGACTCGTGCTCATAAATGTTTCCAAACCATCCACACGGAACTGACACAAACCTACAAAATTACCTACATTGAAATGTAGCAGGAACAAAACAAAACACGAAGGTGTCACGTCTCGTCAGCGTCACAGATCGGCTGTCACCGAGTGTTTTGATAGGCGCCGCGCCAGGATGCCGTATGCAGTTACGTTCGCTCGTCACCACCATACCAGCATCCGCATATGCACCCAACCCGCATATGCGCCCGCTAATCGTATATGCACCCACTAATTGCCTGTTGCGTTACTTAATGTTTATACGCTTTTTGTTGATCTTAACATTCAAATGTCATCGGAAACGTTGATATTGGGGAAAAAACTAGACGTGTCGGTGCAACAAAAAACTAGACACGACGCAAATTGAGTCACTGATTTAGTATAAATGAGTGATGAAGCAGTTTATTACTATGTTTGTCTTTAGGTATTTCTATAGGCATAACATTATATTTTTGAGATGGAAATTTAAGACACTAAAAAGTCAGTAAATAAAGTAAAATACACGTAAATCTAAGTAATTTAAATTAGAATATCATTGCTCGCATGGATAACGCTTTCGTATCGTACCGAGTAGAAAACAAGGTTGAGGTCAGCCAATCAAATATTTACCTATTAAAATGTACAATTACGTAGCCAAAGATTTACATGATAATTTACTACCAATAAAGTATCCATCGCCGTCTTTGCACCGAGTAACTGCCAACACAGGCTAGCCAGCACCAACTAATGACGTAGGCGGTAAAACGGCTTTAAACTTCGACGTGTCTGACGTGCGATCATTTTAAAACGCGTACAATAGATCCGTGTGCTTTTATTTTCATTGGCATTTGGGTTCCATGATAATACGTTGAAATTGTAGATTTCGCTTACTGTTTCTGGATATTTTTAAGTTTAATTTAGTTCATCATCATTAGGCCTTTCCATTACACCACGATAGGTAGCGCAGGTTAGCGAAGGCAGATTTCACACATATTTTTCTGAGGGTGCGTTCAAATCTCGCGAATACGCCCCAAATGTGCTGTTGTAGCAACGGCTTGCAGTGTGCAACAGTGCAAGTCTCAGCCTGTAGATCAGGGATCCCATCAGTGCAGACTCCAAGTTTCATTACCTGCGTCATCCACAAGGTCGCCTTAACAAATTACTCACTATTGCCGAGATTGGTCACAGTGATGTCCAGAAAAAACCGTATTACAAGACCTTGTAGCCTCATACCGTCCTACACAAGAACGTCCTTGATAACCTGTAGCGAAGTCAGCAGCGGTTTTGTTCCGAATCCTCCAATAGGATAGCCAATATCGCTAATACAATAAAAATATCCAATCATAAAAACGAAGCGTCGAGTCCGTTGGTCGGTAAAGGAGTGCGGGCCCCTCTCGCTTGCCCGAGGCCCCGGAGGCTCAGTAAGACCGGTAGCCGACAATGGGGCTCATTTATCAGGCGCGATGCCCGCCGTGACCCGCTACCTGTGCTGGAACCGCTGGTTAATAACGTCATTATAACACGCCGCGTTTGAATCGTACTTACGATCTACTGATGTGTTGGGTACTTTGTGTAAGCAGGTTGAGATAAGATGTACGGATGCGGTCTGTATGGGATCTACGGATATGTTGGTTCGGTTGGAGTAAGCTAGTTTGAGCAAAGACCTCGTACGTACCCTGCAGATGGCATATTAACGTATCTCTAATGTTTATGATAATGAAGCTTTTGTCTAGCTTTCTTTGCTTCCTAACTTTGTCCTACCCCGTTTCACAATTTATGCTCCCGTATTCATACCTTCAAACAAAATCAGTAAGGGAGTTCAGCTATTAATACAGAGAACAGGCAGACTTGTCGCAAACATTCCTAAAAACTTTTAAGTCACTTTAATCATTTTGTTCTTCTATTCTCGATAAATATTTCACCGTCCAATTTCGGACATATGCCTCCCCCAGTCTCTTCCATCCTGAAATAGATGGCTGATATGGATGGAAATAATCATATTAACTTAGGATTCTTAATAAGTTACACCAATTTCCTAAAGTCGGCGGTGCACATTTCTCTGGTATAACGTAAACATTGTAAAACTTTCTTAACTTATTGAGTAAATAAAACATTATAAAGGCTATCAGTCGGGTGTTATGTTAAAAGTATCAAGTGCGACGCGCCGCACCGAGCCTCCGCTTCGATGTGCCTTAAGATATTTTAATCTTTAGCTTCGGCTTACATGTATTCGATTTGTTACCTACATGTCATAGGCTATTATGACATGAACCTACCTACTTTGTTCACTAAGTATCTACGTATGCAATCTTTCGCTACATAAAAAATATATAAAGCCAATGCAATTAAGTATTAAACGTTTAATTTATTTTACATACCTATATTGTTTTTGGGAAAAATCTAAGAGATTATTATATTTATATATATTTTTTGAAGGCTAAGAAACAATGTATGTTTTATCTTGTGTACAATTAACTGTTAAATAAAATAATTTAATAAAAAAGAAAAAGAAACAATGTATCAACGCACGACTACATGCCTACTTGGTTGCCTCCATTAATCTTTAATGGTGTCGAATGTTTATGATACTCTTTTCTGGCAGCCCGCCACTAAATTGGCATTACTTTCAAATCATTCCGAAATAAGAAATTTCAGGAAACAATTACTGTACTTGATTACGATTATTAATTTATTTGCAAGATAAAGTAGCGTTTCAAATTACGAGCAATACCAAGCAAGACGCTTAGATCTAAATACTCATAGTGGCAACATACCTGTGGTTACATTTTTTTTACCTTTGTGAAACATAAGTGCATGAATGGTAGATGTTATGGGCAACAGTTGCCGCTACCATTCGCATTTGTCACCGTATAGCATAAAAAATTCAAATACGTCTCATGTAACCGTAGCTTAAGCCGCTACCGTCGAGTCGCGTAAACAAATATATCCATTTAATAAGTTTTTATAGCCATAATCTCAACATAATTTACGCTGATAAGCAGATCAACAGGCGCTAATATATTATCATTTGATGTTCTCACTGTACGTTTTGTTTCGTTGAATGCGAGGTATAATCCGCGCGGGTGCGCACGCGCTGCGCCCGAGGTCGTTTACTTGGGAAGTGCACGTTATAACATAAGTTATGATAGGCGATGTCATTGTGTTGTCCGTCGCCGCTATTTGAAATCTTAATCTCAGGTAACGGTATAAGAGAATCATTAAATCGATTTGCTGTGTCGAGTTTCTGTCAGTTAAAATTGTTTTATCATCGGTAGGTTCTACAACATTTCGTATTCAACGTCACACGAGCGAACGTTATACAGATGCATAGAAAACGTCAATCCGATGGTATTTGTCAGAAATCGCTTCACTGGTATCAATATCAATTGTGTGGATATTTTACCGCGGCCGCAACACGGGCGTAGTGCGGCCGGTGCACGCCAATATGGCTCTAATGCATTCATAATAGGGCGCAAAGGCGCGCTCCGGCTGGCTTTCGAATGTTTAGGGACAAATGGCGTGAAAAGTGGTGCCGATCTATTACAAATAATCCGATTACGCGGACGTGCGATGTGAATAGGATTAAACTGCCATACACCAAAAGCAACAAAATGTACAATATTTTGCGCTTACTTATCGTAATGAAATGCGCTACAATAATGGCGGGAAGGTCACAGGAACAGCTCAAAGTTGGAATCGGATAATAGAACCCACGCAATTTGATTTACACGATAACTAATTATACGTTTAACTCGTAAAAGTTGCACGGAGCCGATGGGTGCACGAGGCACGGAGTCAGCCAGTTTCCTGTGCTCAATAGTGGATGTCCTAGTCAGACGGCTGAGATGATGATGAATTATGGTTAACTAGTTGTGAGAAAAAATATTAAGTAGGTACAAGTGGAAAAGAATATCTATCTAAAAATATCTCAAAAATTATAACAGTAAATTTAAATATACTGAATTTCACGATTTTGAGAGGAGTGTCCAGCGAGCGCGCTTCATACACACGTAGTTTGATCATATTTTCAAAATTACGCTATCACAAACCCACAATGAAGTTTTGTAGACATGATCTAGAAATCAGTCATCAATTCAAATCAAATCAAAAAATCAATTTGTCAGATTTTCGTTAAAATATGTCATTTCAAAGTGACATGGGATTTAATATTTCCATACAAATTTTAAATTCTCACCATCTTTTGAAATTATATATTTTAACTAGGTATGTCATTCAATAAGCTCAAAATATGCAATTAAATAATACTTAAGTATTATCAAAAACCGCAACCGACCTCAGCTACTACAATAATCGTAACTTAGCGTACCAATGCAGTCAACTAAAGGTACCTATCGTATTTTTTGTAAGCAGAACACCTAAAAAAACGCAGCAAACAGAGATACGTATTCGCAACGCGAGACATGGAAACGAAACGGCGTTTATTATCCAAATAATATCCGATTTCCATGCAGACAGGAAGCTTATCCAAACACGAGATAGATTTTTAAAAATTTAACTGGCTGTCATTTGGCCGAAGATTTGGCAAGTCCTCGAGGAGCGAGGGGGGCGGGGGAGGGGCGGGGAGCGCGGAGGTGGGAGGTTGTGAAAGTAATCAACAATTTAAAATTGGGGCTAATCCCACGCCCGCCGTAATCGCGGCCGATCACTCTTCGAGTCTCACATTTGTAACGCCGTCCGCCCAACGAGCTCCATTTCGGATGGAATAAGATTTTTTCAACACTTCGCCCGTTTTAGATGAATTGATAAAATAACTTTTTCATTATTTCATTGAGCTCGCTCTACGGGCTCAGTATGCTTGCATGCATTTGTTTATGCGACAACGCTAGCAGGCGCACAACTTTACGATTGTAAAAAAATTTGAACCCATGTCATTGGTTGTATTAAATTGTTATTAATTCATTGGCTCATATTTGTATTGCCATAATAGTTAGATTACCATTAGATTAGAAGAGACAAAAAACTATTATCAGGTACATAAATTAATTATAATTTTTCCTTAAGATTATAATAAACAAGTAGATGTTTTGATGAAACAATAAAAGCGCCCCCGCCCGCCCCCGCCCAATAACAGAACCAATTTGTAATAGGGTAGACGTGGACAAACCGCTTAAGGTGTTTGTTTTTCCCTGAAACTGTACACGACAAATTGACGCGTCAGTCATCTGCCGTCCTTGTCTTATCCGGGGTATTCCCCGTGTCCGCTGTTGGCGTCCCTATCGCACTAAATAACGAATAACAAACGTAATCCTCGGTTAATGCCGATCCCGGCTTACGTCGCGAATCATTTGTTGCCACTTGGGCAACGGCGGTATTTGTTCAAATTGCCACACTAATTGATTGCTTGCGAGCTGATATTGTAACTGCCACATGTCAACTGCGATATTGGCAAGGGGTAGGCAACCAACGTCTACGCTTCATTAATTGTGAAATCGAGTAATTTAAATAATAATAATATTAACAATAACACAAATTTTAAGCATATATTATGTACGACAATAAGAGTCAAGTGTAACAAGTGCAACATTTTATAAAAAAATATTTCTATTCTTCAATTTATGAATGTTAGTTTACTATTCAACTGTTTTAGTGTAAGTTTCCATACCTTTAGTTAAGTTGTCGAATTCGACCTCAATAACGTCTTTCATAATTCTTGTAGTAGCTAAATCTCTACGGAGCGGTTATTAGAGCATTTGATGAATTATCAATACTTGGAGGATTTGGCGGCAACCTTGAACTGTCGTCATTAGGAGAAACGAGCCGTTTGGCAACCATCTAATTACGTCGATCGGGATGATCGATGAACGCTTCACTGTAATTATTGTCAAAAACTGTCTTATCCGATGACATTGAAAATATGTAACTGGCTTTGTCTGAGAGCTTTCTAGAAACTAAACAAAAACATTGGTACACCTTGTAAGTAATCTGATAGTTTTTGTATACCATTGTGGTAAACAATATACTAATAAATATGTTGATAACATTATACAAATTATTGCAATGCAATTCTATAAACTTAGCGCTCGCCAGATTTCCTTAAAATAACACATAATTTCCTAATAACAGCACATCAAGCAGGTACAGGTTAAGGCAACGTGGTGAAGACTCGAGACACCAATTAGTGGAGGGGTCTTAACGGCCCCAGGGGTCATCAGGGCGGTTGACCACCGCTAAATCTTCTGGTTTGCCCTCGGGAACCGTTTTGGAGAACAACATACGAAACAGGAAAATTCGCTTCACTAACAGCTAATACGCAATAATTCGTTTTACCCTGTTTTCCCTTATCTACGGTTTAGACACCGGTTGGACACCATTCAACGAGCGCTATAGCTGATAACTAATATTACGGGCTCAAACCTCGTTGGTTTTTACGTAACCATAGTAGGTAAGTATTTAAAAATTGTGAAATTAAAAAGAAGATTTGTTTAAACTGACCATTTCGTATTTCATATAAATTAAGTGGTCAGCTATTATAATTAATTAAACCGAAGGATATTATATGAATTCCGATGGAAGTGCGTCCATGGCAAACGGATTTTGACATAGACACCTTCATAGCATTTTGTAAATGTCGACGCTTCATCCACTCCGTACAAGTCAATTTCGATGCATTAGACGCTTAAATTCAAAATATATTGAGGCGACCCTTCACCGAAATTAAACCCCCGCAAATGAGGCGATGATGGTCAGGCACGATAGGATCATAATAAAAACGGCTAAAAAAGAAGTGACGTAATTGGAGCGCATGGTAGATTGTTATGGTTCATCGTATGTGATGATATGCGATGCCTCCCTGGGGGCTGGAGACTATGCTCACATTAACAGCATTGTAGTCACTTCATCCACTTCAGCCATCCTGTTTTGAAGAATTCACGTATAATTATGAGCGCTTTTATACGTAGTGAGAACCGAAATGGCCTACAGCTTCTCCAGTAGAAAACGATACTAATCACTCATCATTTAGATTTCGTGTAAAGGTCAACGCAAACTTGGCAGCATAAATAGTAAAGGGGTGGTGCCAATAAGTATGGGACTCTGCCATAGGTAAAAACTAGGTGACCTGCAACTTGGTGACAGACAAGTGGAAGGACTGAGAAGTGGGTAACGTCAGAAGACATTCGCGAAACACGGCGGCAGCACATATGAAGGGTATCTTGATTTGGTTTGAAAGTCTGAACTCAAATGTTTACATGCGGCTGCTATCTGCATGTAGGTACTATCGTCCATTCATCCCGTCAGAATCAGAGAAATTGCTCCCCAAGGTAGCCACAGTATCATTTCCAAGAGAGATTTCGACGCTATGGGAGTTCCATCCGAATTTTCTATAATCCGTCATGTTGCGTGGCTTGACAACAAACTAATTTTCATCGTTCCTACTGTATTTGATAATCAGTCGAAGCTGAGTTGCCGAAAATCGCTATTCGGTCATGTCGGAGAAGCTTTTTTTTTTGTTTGCTTTATTACTTCCAAACGCGAATGCATATCATGTCAACTGTCTCTTAGTAAAATAAAATAAGGAAAATATGCATGTACGCGTCGTTCCTAAGGTAGTAGGCATATACCACATTGTCCATTCATATTTAATTTCTACTGCATTGACTCTATCTTCATACTTCTTCTATCACATGTAGTTAAAATAATTTTTAACTCCACTCTTGCGAGTGCATGTACGCGTCGTTCCCAAGGTAGTAGGCATATACCACATTGTCCCTTCATAATTTTTATTATAAATAACTCACCAACTATCAACAATAGTAAATAACTCATAGATGAGTATCTATGAGCACTCAGAATGACCTCAATAAACCAAACAGATATTCAGCCAGATCGTTTTATTTAGGTAGTCGGCTCTTTTCTTTTCGACGACTAGTCAGCACATCACTACTAAATATAAGACTAATTATCAATTTGATTAACAGGGTAGGTTTAAAAAGTCCATTCAAAGCTGGTTCCCCCAACAAAATCATATTCGTTCAAAGCGCGCAATAAAATCAGATAACTATTTGTCAATGAAATAAAATACTTCCAGTCCAGTAAATAATCGTTTCACACCTTTGCCCGTCACAGATGCCCGGCGCGTATCGGGTCGTCATTTACGCCATTACGCACTTTGTTCACTGGCAATTTGTCCAAATCATTGCAAGTCCACAAAAGGCAACGTCGAACCGGCGACCCGGCAGATGCGAACTTGACATATTGCTGCGAAAAAAGCGCTGTATTTAGAAATGCTTATCGGGACTTGGAGATTATGACAGGGCGACAAAATTTGATTTGGCTAATATGATCACAGAAGTTTTTGTAAATGACAATACCAACCGACTTATGCCATACCGACATTTAAGCCACGGGGACCTATAGTCGGATAAGTCGGACGATGTCGCCCGAGTATTGCTATGTAGGACTATCTATAGAAACTACTCTTGGGAAAACTCACGATAAACTTTTAACAATAGTATAAAAAACTATGGTAATTTTTTCTTGCATAAATTGTACTTACAGGAAGTCCACCTCCCGTACACACAAAATGGTTGTGGGCGTGTAGAGTATATCTAGGCCTTGATAATAACTGATAATGCAGCCTGACTCATTAGCGTATCTACACCCGGCCTGCACCCTTCCTACGCCTATGTCATGACTATAGGCATATTTTCGAATCCGATCGTCTCATATGATTTATACCGAATGCATTAATCATATGAGCAAGAAATTTTCTAGGTTCATCAATTAAGCGTAATTAATTTGTGTAATGTACAATTTCAAATAAGGAAGTTGGTACATTTGTGACATGAAAAAACCCCAAATACTTATTCAGAATAACTTTAATAACATTATTAGTTTTGTGCGAAATTTCATTTGTGTCATCGAGTGCAATGCAATACATGGTTTGAAGTTAAGCAGTTACCGAAGCCTATGGACGTTTGCAATACCCCGGGGTACCCTCACGTACTCACGTGATACCGACCCGGTAAAAACTTTTACCCCTTTCTTGAAGAACCCCATATTTATACTCTCCAGGGAAAACCTCTCCAGGGAGCTCATTCCACAACCTTACTGTGCGTGGGAGAAAGTTCCTTTGCAACCGCACTTTTCGCGACCAATTTGGCCAAATGACTAATGTCATACAAAAAACTAGTATTCCAATTTCTTTGGTAAAACTACTCTTTAGTTTCGTTTCTTCAGAAGTATTCTACATTTTTCTTCGCTCTGGTTTTGACGTTTTGTGAAATAACATTGTTATAATTGCTTCATACATTGTTATAACCCGCGTCACGAAAGAAGAGACTTGTCAAATGGCAGTGGAGGGGATTTCGCGCAGGTAATCGTATGCAGCGCAAGTCGAACCACGTGACCCGCCAACTCTCTTCTTATTTGACACTTGTTATAATTTATTTAAAAAATCATTTTAGTGTTTTATGAATTGTCCGATATGTTATTCATGCGAACGTACCTATCGAGCTAAACAAGCGATGCGTAATAAAATGGGAGAAGCTCTCGATCATAGAGAGAGACCAGCACGGCTAGCGCAAGTGTGCTCGCGACATAGCTCGCGCCGCAACAGAGCCTTTACTTCATATTCATATTTATTTATTTAGTTAATATTTTACACCGTCATACAATTATTTTGGAATAATTAATAATATGAATAATGATTGGAGAAATCAATGAACATAAATTAAAAAGTATGTCAATGTAAAATTGAAAACTATCACAGTACAATAATATTAATGAAATAAAATGAAATGAAAATGTTTATTTGTTTTGCATAAAAGAAACAATTTAAATAAATTCGGCTATTTTCGCCCATAAAAAATAAACTTATAAAAACTAGTTATACAAAACAAAATGGTCCATGGCTCAGCTATGGCTGCCAGTGAGACCAACAGCCGCTGTCATTCTGCCAAAATTCTGTTAATACACGTAAAAACTTAATTACATAAATGCGTAGATTAAATAATTAAATCTCATACTAAAATGTCCAAATAAGTATAATAGAATTACAATGTCAACTAAATAATAAAATTGTCAAATACAAAATAGTAATGATATATCAATAGTACATATTGTACCAACTAGGCCCACTACTTTAGTAAATTTAATTACAATTGTCAATGTTATAATAAAAAATGACCAGTTAAATTAGCATAATAATTATAAATAACAACTGAGGGTAATTTTAGGTTTCACTAGTCAATAAACTCATTTATTGAATAAGAATCTCTTTTTAGCAGCATCGATTTTAGTGATTTACAAAAACCAAATTCCAATTTACGCTCGCGGAAGTCCGAAGGTAGTTTATTGTAGATTCGCGGACCCATTATCATAAGTAACCGTGTCGTTCTTTCCAAACGGTGAGTCCTTATTAGCAGAACATTAGGCCTCCTAGAGGAGCATCGTAGTCCAAGAGTTTAGTTGGTTGGAAACTCCCCCAAATTACGTCTGACATATTTCGCCACTTCGTAAATGACAGAGATGGTAATATGTTAGTATCATAAAATCAACAAATAGTTGCTTTGCTGGTGTATCAAGTGCAACACGTGACAGGACAAG
Organism: Blastobasis lacticolella; assembly: GCA_905147135.1. Lineage (NCBI taxonomy): Eukaryota > Metazoa > Arthropoda > Insecta > Lepidoptera > Blastobasidae > Blastobasis > Blastobasis lacticolella. The sequence goes on along the minus strand of LR990039.1, from coordinate 7,336,427 downwards.
TTCTAACTTTTTCTGTAATATAAATGGCCGGTTTCTGTCCGCTGCCAGTCCCCACAAAGCTACACCATAGGTCAGGTGAGAGTGAAAAAAGGCGAAATAGGCTCTAAATAAATTTTCGCTTTAAAGTGTCATCGACAGTGACAATGGCGAAGAATGCCGAGTTAAGCTTCGAACATAGTCCCTCGATGTGATCCTGCCACTTAAGGTGACGATTGAACCCATAAAGCGAACTTAATCAACACTTGAAATGGGGACATCGTCCACCCGCATGGACAGGGCTAACCCGCATCCGCACCGCAACGAGAACTCAATCAGGTTGGTCTTTGCAATATTTAGCTGCATTCCGTTTGCACGCAAACACACTGCGACCGTGTGTGTTACTGACTGAACATTGAGACCTAGTTCGCGCTCGTCCTCCGCATGAACGATTGCACAGATATCATCGGCGTACAAGAGGAAGTCCACGTCAGAAGAGTTAAAAGGCGGATTATTCATCATTAAAATGAAGATGCTGTTGCCAACATTTGAACCGATCAAAGAACTGATCTATTGCCAATTATATCTGGTTCGGACCTACTGCTGCCTACATCAGTTACCTGTGTGTTCTTATAAGTTTAAGCGGTTCTCCGCGTACGCCATAGTGGTCAAGTCTTCCTTCTCTCAATACTAAGATAAAAGAGATAGCAGGATCTATGTCGCGCTTTTTGTCGCTTGCGCTCTCGGGCGCGCACACATGTGCTAGCTGTGCATAGGATGCCGCGAAACACACGACTCAATTAGTAGTAGTTATATGTAGTTTCTACAGTATTATTCTGATTGGGAGTAAAGCAGTATGATTTATTACGATTGTAATTTTAGTTGGAATTAATTTCAATCTTTTATTTCTTAACTTTGTTGTAGAAGTAAGCAAAGAACATAAGACGGATTTATCGCTATGAGTGTGATACATTGCGCACTGAGTTATTTTGTATGAAAAAGTACTTAATAATTTTTATTTTAACTCAATCTCACTCATCGTTAATATGATTCTTAGGTCTGGTACTAAACGTGGTAAAAATATATGCCCGTATGAACATTACTCGCTGCATAGATGCGTCGAGTGGTAGATTTCATCGCATATATTGCGGTTTCCCTAGAATTAGAAAATTAAAAGCAGATGCACAAAACCATTATTGTATACTAGGAAATCGTTTTTAGGACAGTTTATCTTTTTTCCGAGTGAGATCCCCATCATAATCCATTCGGCGCCATTTCCATATTTTTTATAGTTTAGCTGGTCTATTATGGTTCTACATCAGGTGTTCAAGTTTTCAAAATAAATTATGCCTATATGTTGCCCAGGCTTAATAGCCACAAAACAAAAAAAATCATTCAAATCCAGTAGTTCCGGAGATTAGCATGTACAATCAGACAGACAACAATTTTTAAAATTCTTATTATATTACTATTTCTTCATCGCCCTAAATTATTTATTTGGTAATTTTAATGTACTCATTGCTTACTGTTTTATTATTTGTATAGATAAGAAATATAAAATATCGAGACATATAATTGTTTCATTTTTAATGTTTCTATCATACTAAAAAAATACTTAAGTATCGTATTTCATCATCCCGATGTATAAAATAGATGTACCTACCAGAAAAACACGACATAGATTATTCAAATGTGATTTTCTATTTGTAGATTTTCTAGCTTGGGATTGAGCACGATGAGGTATATGTCTTTGTTAAAAATAGCATAATCTGTAACTCCACAAAGTTTCATTTAATTACGTTTCATTTATTTCGGGTGCGTGGAATTTACTTGTTAAATAAGTAGGTAGTTATTTTAAACTAATAAGTAAATTGACATTTACAGATAATCAAATATCCCTTAGTACGCAAATCGAGAGAGCTAGGTATTAAATTAGGATATTTAAATACCTATAATAAATCAATAAAGTATGTAATAAAATTCCACATTTGATAGAAAAAATATACGTTAAAGGTTCCGAGCAATTGCATTAAATTAAATTGTTGGGAGATACACAATAGAAGCAGCTACCGGACAAAATTTACCAAAACTCTCCCGGAACTGCTTCACAGGCTAACTCGATTCACCTCATCCGGCAATTTGTACATCACTCACATGTTTAGGTAATTTATTGTGTATCACTAAATTACCTAAACATGAGTAAACCCATCTTATCAGCCTCAGCCAGTATATAAAATTATCTCCACATTAAAGGGTTTTGTCCTTTGCTTTACATCATCGAATATGATAGAGATCACATTCATAACATACAAACCTATGGCGACATCTATGGAAGAAGGTGCAATATTTATTGTAGCCCTCACATTGTAAACATAGTGCGAGTACTATCGTACGCAGCTAGATGGAGCTGTTGTTCGCTTCCTAGCATGGAACCCTGTGCGAGCGACTCATCAAAGTTCCGTGTCTTGCACCGTGGGTTAATGCTTGACTAATAGTTCAACAGATGGCGTAACTACCCTAAAGTCACAAAGTAAATTACGGCCATCTCCAAGCAAAGTCCACTGAGAACAAAACACAATTTGTGTCATGCACACATTGTTAGGTTACTGTGTATGTTATTAGTGGGTATGTTAAGTTTACAGGCATTCTCAAGCAGTTCCAAGCAATGCTCGGTTGCGATCGTTAACGCGACCATTCTTATTTAATTTAACGATTTTATTATTGAATAAATAAAATTTCTTATATTAATAACTAATACGAATATACGAAATAACTAATATTACTCAATAAAATACAAGCAAAGCAAGTCCAACAACTGGTGGGTTACCATTTCGGACTTTGAGGCTAGTCGAACTTCACCACCGCTACGAGTTCCCCGCTCACTTCTGTGCCTCCTAATACCTATGGAGAAGCAACCGAGGTCTTCCGCTAGAAACCCTGTGACTGGTGTAATAGTCTCGAGAGCCGATTGGCACCCTGTAACGGTTTTTACCAGAACAAAATACCATGATAGCCACCTTCATTATTTCTGTTTCCAATATCAGGTAAAGCCACCTTCCGTTTCCAATATCAGGGAAAGTAGGTAACTGATAGAGCTCGTCTAGTTTAAAATGACGCGCCCCACTATCGCATTAACGCAAGTTTAAAATATGGACGCAATACATATACAAATGCCGTTGTAATTGGTCATTCAGTTGCCGGTAAGATTCAAGCGTAGGAGAACGCGTCGTTCATTGGCTCCCACACAGATGAAGTGTCGTTATCAATATTTGCACTCACACATCGAAATCAACTAACTAAGTAGTGGGGCGCGTCATTTTAGACTAGACGAGCTCTACCATATTATTGCATTTTCATCTAATTTACATGTGTATGAAAAATTTCAATTCATTTGACTACCGGAATGTGGGTTAAATACTGTGTACGTTATATAGTAACAAGGCAGTTGGAACCTTGGCCCTCTATATTCCTTCATGTACCTGTGTACATAATAGAATTACATTGGTGGATAGTATTCGACCCACTTTCTGGTATTCGATTGCATGTGTACGCATGTAAGTCGGGTGACAATGCTATATTATATTGTACTGTCAGTGAGCTGATGTGATGATGGAGATTAAATGTGGCCACAGGAACAATTCAATAGTACAATGCAATTCTATCATGTTTTGGGCTCGTACATAGAGCACACTGAAAGTTCTGCACTTCTTATAGGTTGGGGAGAAAGTTTCTTCGCATTTTATATGAAAATTGAAAACATTTTTTAATATAGTTTATTGACATTTAACTAAAGTATGTAGGTTCGATAACTGTTTGCCATCTTATAGGTAGGGAAATTTTGGGGCTTCTGATAAAAACACTGCGTCAAGTAGTTTTGGCAGTCCTTTCGTGATGTTAACCTGACACTGCCTAAAGAATTTTAAAGATACCGAAACAGGTGGAAATCTGAAGGTGCAAGGTCAGGACTATACGCATTAACACATTAACACCTCCCAGCCAAACACTCTTAATTTTTGCTGAGTGGTTAAAGATGTGTGAGGTCTAGCGTTGTCATGATGAAAAATCATACCCCTTCCGTTGATTAATTCCGGCCGCTTAATCTCAACTTCTTGCTTTAATCTTATCAGTTGTTCGCAGTAGAGTCCTGAATCGATGGTCCTGCCTGGTGGTAACAGCTCATAATGAATAATGCCCTTCCAATCCCACCACACACACAGCATCACCTTGTTGCGAGTTAACCCGGGTTTCGCCACAGTCTGTGAAGCCTGACCGGCCTTTGACCATGACCTTTTTCGCACGTTCTGGTCGTACGTGATCCACTTTTCATCACCAGTTATCAATTTCTTCAAAAATGGTTCGGTTTCATTACGTCGTAATAAAAAATCACAAATGAGTACACACGGTTCATTAGGTTTCTTTCAGAGAGCTCGTGAGGTACCCAAATATCGAGCTTTTTTGTGTACCCATTTTCTTTCAAATGCGCCAAAATTGTTTTGTGGTCAATTCCCAGTTCTTCAGCTACGTCGTAACTACTGATATGCCGATCTTGCTCCACTTTTTCAAAAATAGCATCCATTTTATCCGTATCCAGGCGACCAGAGCGACGTGCATCTTTGACATCAAAATATCCGGATTGAAAACGCTTAAACCAAATTTGTGCTACTCTCACAGACACTGCATTAGGTCCATAAACATCGCAAATTTTTTTCGCTGCTTGCGTTGCATTTTTTGTAGTAAAATTTTAAAATGTATCTAATTTCTTCATTAGATTCACTCATCTTGACGGTAAGAAAAACAAATGAAAATCACACATTTTCATAATTTGAATTTGAAATTATCTTCTTTAAAATTTAAACTTTTAAATGATACCAAAACCAGACAGATACAAATAGTATAAGCCAAAGTTCATACATACTATATGCGAAAAGACTTTTTCCCCAACCTAATATTTTTTTTTTAAATTAAGAAACTTAATCATTGATCTGAAATAAATTGGCGGGAAACCGCGTGTGAATTGTTTTTATCACTAGTTAAAGTTCGTAGCGAAAATGGAATTAACGCGAAAATTTATTAGGGCGATGATTCTTTATAATTTTAAAAGTGTACTGTCCGCAAGACTGCACTGCTCGTCTTCGAAATGCTTTTGGGAGGGAAGTACTTTATTGCAGCACCGTAAGGCGTTGCTACGCACAATTTGATCGTGGCCGTGTTTCTCTCCATAATGAAATTCGTGAAGATCGGCCGTCAACTGCAATTACTGACGTAAATGTGGCAACTAATTGAAGAAAACCGGAGTGTCATCTACTAGGGGATTCAAGGACATTTAGGGATTATATACTGCCGTGATAAGAAAGAGTATAGAGAGTCGTGATTTTGACAAGATTGAGTTAGTTACAAAGAAATGATAGCAGAAAAAAATAACGCGTCTTCTGTCTAGGTTTCGTTGCTGTATTATGTTTTCCTGCGATTTTGCATGCATAAACAATACAGTTTGTCTGATTAACATGTTCACAGGTGTTTTAGGTAACATACTGTATTATTTACTAGGAATATCATATAACTATCAAATAGTGCAGTAAGTATATTACATACCTTACTTTATAAGGTATTACACAGATTTCCCACAGACATAACAGACTAGACACAAATCACAAATATTCCCTGTTCGCTCACTCTACCATTATTATGAATCTTGCTATACCGTTTTTTCATCTATTGGAATAAGAAGTTGGAAAATGACGCGTGCAATGTTTTGAACGTTTGACATGTTGCTCACGCTCCTAAAGACCTGACGTTTCTTTTGGAAATCGGTGTAAATTTTATAATTTTCTAATAAAATTAAAATCAAACCATTTAAAAGACGGTGTAATTTAGTGCACATTTATATGAAAGCGCAAAGTATGAAAATATATCTGGATAATTTTTTCATTGGTAAGTAAACATTCGTGGTCGGGGCGATCGGGAATCAATTTTTGAAATAGTGACAAAAATATGCATTGTAATAGTCTGAATTTGCAATAATTGAAATGCTTTACCTCAAAACAACATGCCATTAAAGACAAATTTAAAATTATTGGCAAATTGAGCAATATTTTTGAGTACGAAAATATTTTGATGCTAACAGGGTCGGATTAAGTATTCATTGTATAGAATTTTAATACTCAAATCTTGTAAATAGCGGTCCTATAACATTTTATGTGGACCGCCGTTTCTTTAAATTTCATACTAAAAATGTAACTAAACGAATTTCATACCAAAAATGTACCGAAATTTTAAATGTTCATATACTTTATGAAACAACTTAATGGGCCCGTCTACTGTTTAATGTATTAATGTACCTATCCTTTTCATTATTATTTTTTTCATGGCTATGTCCTTTAGAGGGCATCATGTTCAATTTATTGTGAAGTCACATAGGCCAACCTGTGAACAATGAAGACGCTTCTAACGATAAGTACGTAGTTAGTTACCACTTAGTTTAGAAGTTATGAGGCAACAAATAAACATTGATACCGGTCAAAATAATAACCCTCCTTTTTGCAAAAGCAAGCACTGCCGATTCACGGTATGTAGGTTCGAGAGGTCAAAAAGACGGTGGTAGGTATCAAGGCGTGGATTTGACTCATTAAACTCCTTACCTTTTATTATAAGGACAATATTAAATTATAAAGACATGTTTAAAAAAGTTACAGTCGTCCGGAGCGAAATACGTATTTCGCTCCGGACAAGTCAGATTTGTTTGTGTTCGTTACGAGTAGAAATTCGTAGTAAAATAACTAATCTGCAGATGGGCTGCCTTGTTTCGTCCCTGCATTTGCCTGAGTGTGTGTGTTATAGAGATGTGTGACATTTTGTCTTGAATTGAAACTCGGTATGTACTCTCTGCTTCTGTAGATAAAAAATGTTCTCTATGAGATTTTCACACAGTCGTCAAGTTTTAAACGGCTTTATCTCAAACCCGACTTTGGGTAACTTACTTATGACGGCAGTATTGTGTACTGTCTATGATATTGTGACAGGAGATGAAACATGGATATATAGTAACATGCCGGAAAGAAAGCAACAGTCTTCTGTATGGGTGTTTGAAGGCGACAGTAATCCTACAAAACAAATTATAGCCTTTTTTCTCTGGGACGGGTCCTGTCTACACGACCCCACCTGAAGACCAATTCACAGTTAATATTATGGTACACCACAATTTGTTTGCCCATTGTCTTTGGTGACCCATCCCGCACATAGTCTAGACTGGCACACTCCAATTTCTATATTTTCCCAAAAATTTAAGATTTTTGTGGTTTGATGAGAGCTTTGCATTTACGGGGCCAGACGAGACCGTGATAGCTTTCAATCAGCTATTTGTTTAAATTTTTTATCTTTAATTTTATCTCATACTTTAGGCGATCTAGGTACAACGCCAAGTGCTACGCGCAATTGCTAGCTGAGTAAGAGTTAAGGAGCTTTCTCTTACAATGTGGATATTGCATTATGCAACTTAACTTAATTATCTTATTCCATAAAATAATAAGCTTGCGAGACTGATAACCTAGGTTAAACAACGTCATAGCGTCCTGGAACTGTATGGGTGACCATTTCGTACCTTGAAACTAGTTGAATTTCAGCACCGCCACGAGCTCGGCACTTCTTAGGTGTGCCAAATGCCAACGGTATTTCGCGAAGCGTGGTTGACCCAAGGTCTACCGCTAGGAACCGGAGACTAATTGAAGTCTCGAAAGCCGAGTGGCATACCGTGTCAGTATATTATTATGAAATAAAGTATTTTGTATGTTGGTGAACACATTATTTAATTTTAATGCGGTTTTTTTATTAGAAAGCTCTTTTAAACGAAATTATTCTTAGCTCTATTTAATCGAAATCGGTTTAGTACTTTAGAAGATATTTGTGTAAGAGTAGACTTGGTAGGGGGTGTTTGTTCTGGATGTGTCGGTAATTAATGTACATCTTTGACTTGCGAAATCTCGCAACATATACCGCTTTCGACATTTTTGCACATAAAGTAATCGATAGATATTAAAGTTTCCTACCGATTGGCATTAGTTTTATGAGTGGCCGCAAAATCAATATTTTTTTTAAATGGCGGAATGTTGTTAGTGATTCTCTCATAGTAAATGTTCAATGTTCTTTGGAGAGACAATTTAGTTTTTCATTATAATTTATAATATACCCCATTTTGGGCTTTTTGTGTGTAAGCAAAATTGGCACTATTGTCGATAGTTGTCAGGCAGGTGTCCTTTATTGTCAGTCCGCACGGAACTCAGAGGGTAGGTAACTCTTGGCGTTTTTCTGGAGCCTTTGCCATTCCATTTTGTCGAGTGAATGTTCCAGAATTGAATGTAGTTGCAGGACTTCCCGGGTGGTATGTAGATGGAAATCCAATTACAGAAGGCGTCATAGAACGACCTCTTTTACGTGGAAGAGATTTTCCTGCTTTGCATAACAAGTTCAACATTCTCAGAGCAAGTTCTTCCTCTTCAATAGGCTCAAGTTCAGCAGTGGACTATCATGAGCTGTATATGATCAACAGCTTGAATGCATACAGACACTTTATAGATTGAAAATTACTGAAAACCTTCGAATAATGATAATGTGATACATGTGATGCACAGAAGGGGTTGTGGCACATAATTCATAATTGTGGCAAAATTTTAGTTAAAAAAGTTTATCTTTTCACTATGTAAATATTTTTTGAAGTTGAGGTTTGCACTATTTCGTAGACGTCGCTAAATTTGCTCCAACCATTCGCACAAAAACGAGGGTAATTCCTAAAGTCATTAGACAATTTACAAAATAATTGCATTTCGTTATTCCTGTATATCTATTAAACACATGAAAATAGTTTTTACCCATAACTTATTTCAAATTATGTAATAAAAGTGACTTTAAAATTTGAAAACCATATATGGGTTCCAATGTGGTACCTAAAATTATCTCAACTTTGCTGGAAGTAAGCTGCGAGTCAGTTTCTGTTGTACCTACGCGTCGAGGATCGGGTCAAGTGGTAGGAAATTCACTTCACTACTTTCACATTTATCTATTTATTTGCTTCAAACAAGAAAAACATTCGCAAACAAATTACATTCATTAGAAAAAATATTCTGTTTAACGGGAAAATAATTCCAAGCATACACAATCACAAATATAAACAGGAAAATTTGAATGAATTTGTTGAAGACATTTAGGTATTCAACCTGCATTTCGCCGCGTCGCGACGCCCGCCAAAAATTTTAAGAATAACGGTGTTTTACCTGAAAATAAAATACATATTAAATACTTACCTTATTTGAAGCTTACTAGTTAAAGATAGGCTCCTATCTATGTTACGTTTCCGCTTTGCCTTTCTCTTTCCATTTATATATCTGCCGCGACCGGTCTGAGGATCCGCGGTCCGTGGTCGGCTTGCTTCATTGTGTCGAAAACACCAGGCAGAATTTAAATTGTAAGCTTCAAATAAGGTAAGTATTTAATATGTGTTTTATTTTCAGGTAAAACACCGTTACTAAATCCTTGACCGTTATTTGAAGCTTACTAGTTTGAGACGTGTTTGTTATCGCCTGGTGATGGGGCCGCCAAGGTGAAGGCTTAGTGCCTAAAGATATATAGGTGTACTGTAGGTATGTAAGTATAAAGGTACCTAGATTACGAATAGGTATGTAAAATGCATTGGATTCCATAAGTAAGTAAATATAAGGTTATAAACTTTTTATGGAATTAATGATTAAGTATACTTAACTTAAAAGGGTGATGAGCATATTATTTTCAAACCGGATCAGGCAAATAATTCAATGTTAGTTAGTTAACAATTCAATAATGAAGTTAAACATTAAATGGAACATCACAATAATTTTTTATTTACTTCTTAATTCCCTTCTTAACTGGGTTAAACAAGCTTGTAACCTTATTAAGATTGGCAGGAGTTTGCATTATCTCCCGTCGGTAGAAATGGGCAAAAGTATAATCCGACCTTCAGTTACCACGAGACAATATCTCGTCGACTGGGACATTATCCGACTACTTCTTCGAGATAACTGCAGATCGAAGACTCCAGGGGTAAGCGAAATCCCTACTTCTGTTAGTAGGGTTTTGATCCACCCGGCTATTGCTGTGCGTCAAGCTCCTTTAGGGTGACATCTGGTAGTTATAAAATGACACGTAGATTTAGCGGTCCTGCGTCTGTCTAATGCAAGGTTCACTAATGTTTATCCAAAATACAGGGTCCAAATTTTTATTAACTGGATTTGTAAACAATTTCCAGCCTGACTGTCTATAGTTAGCGTTGTCGGTTTTCGAACCAAATATTGGCCATAACATTACGCTGTTATTTAATGAGGTGATTTGAATCAACGGCCAATAGCGTTAAATCGTGGACACATCTGCCAGAGCATAAAAGTAATAATGTAGCCGTATGTCTAGAGACAGAGAATAGACTGTTTTCATCAGGTGCTTTTTCCCTTATATCAATGTCCCAAATTGGTTGCTTCCAAAGTATAGGTTTCATTAAGGCAATTGATTTCAATATGTGTTTGACGAGAGTGTGAGAACTCAAGGACTCCGTACTTCCTGCATTACATAAAGTAGCCACTACAGACTTATGCAAAAGTATTGTGTTATAAGACAATCCGTGATGAAGGTGTAAGTCAGCGAAAAAAGAACTAGGATAGGTACGGTTGGAATTAGCAGATCCCCTGAATATTTCGTAGTCCAACTCGGGCATCTTTTCCATGCTACATATTAAGTCTTGCCTGTAGATGCACGCTATCTTAGCGATGCCTGCAATAACTTTTTCTGATTTAGTTTCATCCTGTCAAACTCCTTGACCACCCCCCCCATTTCTAGACCTCCAGAGTGAGCATTAGCTGAACTCTGGATAGAGGAAGTTTGGTCACTGTGTCTATGAGGCTGTGTATACTCCTCGCGCCGAGTTCAGATGTGATAGCACCTTGGGCATCAGATAAGGCGGCAGAAAGACCCATGCTGGATTGTTCGCCCACAGATGGGAGTATGCATCGCTGAACATAGCTTGTGTCGTTCAAGTCTAGAGATACGTAATTTGGCAATCACGTGAGCATGTTCCGACGCAAACCCGTCATTGGTGACCCGAACTTCAGAATTATTTTCTGGGTTGCTTGTGGAAGGAGATGCCTTTCCGGTGGCAAACGGTGCCGGGACAGGTGATCGGCATGAACATTGTATATTCCGGGTATGTATCTATAGCCCTATTTGATGCCAGTTCAGTAATTGAAATAGCCTGACAGTTATATCCGTTAATCCTTTGACCCGCCTTCGTTGCGAATAAACGGAACTACCCTTCGCTTGTCGCATTGCACAAGCATTGTCGTCTGACTCAACATCGTACCGTAAGTTTCTAATATTTTCGCTACCGCAAGCATCACCTACACATTGCAATGCAAAAGGTTTTCCTGTTCCATCCACAGCCCCGATCTGGGGACACTGACAATTGTGCTCCTTAAGCCAAATCTGACGCGTCTGTCGTAAGAAAGTGCCTGGGTGGTGGTGGAGCTGAGGATTGGTGGCAATTGTGAAGCCACCATAATGACTCGTCCTGACACTTCGACGGGAGGCTTTTCTTGCCGAGAGTTTTCAGCATGGAATTTTGTAATTGTAGGAGAGCACGGAAACGCAATCTGCCTCTTGGGTAGACAAAAATTGCAAAGTTGAGAATGCCAATCACACTCTGTAAGACTTTATCATTGTGGATACTTTGTTTGTGATGTTCACAATTTTGTCTTTTGGTAGAGCTTTCTGATTTGTCCAAGGGTCCCAGCATATTCCTAAAAATGCTAGACTTTTTGTGGAATGATAATCGACTTATTTATTTATTTGCCATCCTAGATATTGCAGGTGATGCAACAGTAACTGAACAACGCTCTTGTAACGTCTGCTTATCTTGGTGGACCAGGAAGTCGTCCAAGTAAACGAACTCTAAGAGTTCTGCGAGCTTAAGGCCTACGAAGAGTTCAACTCTTGTTATCCAATTGGTTATGGAAGCAAAAACTTTCGGAGCTGTGCATAGACCGAACGGGAGGCATGTCATCTGCAACAGCTCACCTTTGTAGACAAGGCGTAGAAACCGGCGGTGAGCCGGGGCCACTGGTAAATGAAAATAGGCCTGAGACACCTGTCTCAGCATAAGCAATCCCCTGGATTTTTCCAATGCCTGTGGAATTGTTGCAAGCATTCCGCCCTGAACGGTTCCGTGTCAATATTTTCGCTTTTTTGCTGCCCGAGTTAGTCTCTGCGGGCGGCCCGGCCCGTTTTCTGCTGAAACTGCTCGACGAGCTTGAGCTTGAGCTTGAGCTCGAGAATGAACTACTTGATGACAGACACTGAACTACGACTAGTACTGAATTTGGTTAATCACAGTCCTAGAACGTTACTCTTTGTTCTGGTAATGGGCATTGCTGGGACCTTGACGACGACCACGTTAGCGAAATGATCCCCTTGTACTATGCGCTGTGCGACGGTGAGCACTATAATTATGATTTCCAAAACCCTGCGAGGGTCAGTTGTTACAACAACCCTGCGAGGGTTGATTGTAATGGCTGTAATTAGGATAATGCGCTGGAGCGCAGCATCATTGCAGTCATCATAGCAGTGGATTTGAGGACTTTTTCTTTATATGTCTATTATTCTAAAGATAATTAAATGAACAGAAATATGTCACACAGTAATTTGTATACTTTCAATTCCTTTAAAAACAAAATTACATTTTCGTTATTAAAATCATAAGAAAAGAAACAGAAGGTAACATAACTTCTGAAACACACCATCATTGATTGGATTGCTAGATTTATCCATCTATACCCAAATAAAACATTTTACCAACTAAGAAATTGTGGGTAGGTGCCATACAATGAAAAAAGAAAGGGCTATATTAATCAGCTGTAAATTAAATACACAAGTAATACAAATCGAACGGCAGCGCCGTTAAAAATTTAAAATTTGAAAATCTAAGACGATTGACTATTTTCGTATTGAAAAAGAAAAAATAAATATGTAGATAAGTTTATAAACTGTAGTAGGTTCACAAAAATTTGGACATGCTTAATTTACATGTAAAGAAACAATGCAATGTCTTTGAACCATTATTATAAAATCAGGCACGAATACCCGACAATATTAAACTAAACTAACTGACGACAAACAGAAATGTTATGGAATATTTTTAGATTTAACGAAAGCCTTCGACACCGTCTCCACTCATATACTAGTTGCCAAATTAGAACAAATGGGTATACGCGGTCACTCTCTTCAAATATACAAGGACTATCTTACAAATCAAAGTCAGTGCCTCAAAATTGATGGCGTTTATAGTGAGGATGAAGAAATGACAAGCTTTGGGGTGCCACAGGGCAGCGTATTGGGTCCCACATTGTTTCTCATTTACATCAATGACCTATGCAACCTGTCACAGGATAATTGTCGTGTATTCACCTATGCTGATAATACAGCGTTAGTGATCCACGACACCGACTGGGAGAAAGCAAATATTCGAGCAGAACGGGTTCTTAGATATGTGATGAAATGGCTGGAGACGAACAAGCTCACTTTAAATGCGGAGAAAACAAAAGTGGTGCGTTTTTTCATAAAGACATCAAACTTGCCCAACTCACGTTCAATTAGAGCGCACAACTGCCTACCTCTAGACAAGGAATGTAGGTACATGTGTGCCCCTGAAAACTGTTCAATATATAAAATATCTGGGCGTGAATGTTGATGAGAAGCTGAACTGGGATTACCACATTCATGCTCTCTGTGGCAGGGTTAGGAAAATGATATACATCTTCTCGAGACTTAGACATTCCGCAGACACTGGTACTCTCAAGATGGTATACTTGAGTCTCTGCCAATCTATCATTAACTATTGTATCCCAGTTTGGGGGGGCACATACAAGACAACTATGATAAAGTTAGAACATGCCCAGAGAGCGGTGTTGAAAGTAATGACATCAAAACCTAGAGGGTATCCTACAGCGCTATTGTACACTGAATGCGAAGTGTCCTCAGTGAGGAAGTTGTTCGTGCTCCGTGCTTTGCTCCGCAGACATGGACTCCTACCTCTTGATAAGATCCTATTTAGACGACGTACTGGTTATCCTGTTTGCCCTATAGTCCAATGCCGAACATCATTTGCAAAACGTCAATTCAATGCACTCAGTTCCGCACTTTATAATAAAATAAATAAGACATTAAATATGTATAAACTCCAGAAATATGAAGTAAGAACTAAAGTATCGGACTGGTTACAATTTCTTAGTTACGAAGAAACGGAACAACTCTTACTGATCGCTTCATAATCACACACACACACACACACGCACACGCACACGCACACGCACACGCACACGCACACGCACACGCACACGCACACGCACACGCACACGCACACGCACACACACACACAAATACACATACAACTTATTTTTAATTAGAATGTATCAGAAGTACTCCACAACAATGCAATACCATCTAAATAGTGCTACTACGACCCGACGAAACCCCTGATATCAAAGACACAGGTCTCTGACCTACTTTGGTTTCAGAAGTTTTAATGTATTTGACCTCAGTACTATGTGTATTCTCTGTGCTATCCTATTACATACATTGTATTTTTATTGCCTGTAAATTTTCGAAATAAATTATTTATTTATTATTATTTATTTATTAATATAATATTATTTTACGCACTCGTAAAAGAAGAGAAAATCCATAGCACTTACCAGGTGGAGGCGAGTCGATTCTGATAACTTACGTTTTTCTAAATTGAACACACCAAGGAATATTATTTTAAATTATCACTTATTTAGTGTTATAATATTATTATAATTTTTCTTTCGATTGTTCGAAAGTTTTGGGATAACCGTATGCGGCGGAAAACAAGACGCCAATGAAGCAAGTTCACTCCCGTCGTCCTTGAAAACTATGACGTAATCTTGCCGACTCTCTAGGGTTGCTACAGTATTTATTCTGAATTTTGAAGGAGAGCTTGTTAGAGCTTCGTCTGATATCGACCGGAAGATCATTCCATAGCCTTGCTGCCATTAAAGAATAAGAGTTGGCGAGAAAACCAGTGTGCTGAAGTGGAAGATTTAGACAGAGAGTATCAGAAGAGCGAAGATGATATGATTATTTGATTATAGATATGAGTATCGCAGAGAAATTGAAAGAGCATTGAACATTTAGTATGGAGAAAATCACCACCCACATTCCGCCATTTTGAAAAAATATCGATTTTGCGGCTACACATAAAACCTATGCCAATCGATAGGAAACTTTAATATCTATCGATCACTATGTTCAAAAATGTCGAAAACGGTATACCTTGCGAGATATCACAAGTCAAAGATGTACATTATCTACCGACATATGGGGAACAAATACCTCCTACTAAGTCTACTCATAGTCAAATATCTTCTAAACTACTGAACCGATTTCGATTAAATTAAGTTAGGAATAACGATTCGATTAAAAGACCTTTCAAATACAGAAAACCGCATTAAAATTGGTTCATCCGTTCGGGAGCTACAGATAGACGGATCATCATCGTCCTAGCACTTATCCCGGCCTCTGCCAGGGTCCGCTTTCCTACTCAATCTTCTCCACTTCGCCCGGTCTTCGGCATCCCCTTATCGTAAACCGTTGGCTCTCGCATTGGACTCAGCGATGTCAATCCATCGCTTGTTGGGCCGCCCCACTATGCCACTCGGCTCTCGAGACTGTTCAATTAGTCTCCGGTCCCCAGAGGTAGACCATGGTCAACCTCGCTTCGCCACATACCGTTGGCATTTGGCACACCTAACGAGTGGCGAGCTCGTGGCGGTGCTGAAGTTTGACTAGTCTCAAAGTACAAAACGGTCACCCATTCAGTTAAAGGACGCTATGAACATTGCTTAACCTAGGTTATCGGTCGGGCAAATTTCTTTATTTTATGGAATAAGATAATCAAGTTAGGTTGCAATGCAGTGCTTACACTGTAAAAGCAAGCTCCTCAACTCTAACTCAGCTAGCAACTCCGCATAGCACTTGGCGTTGTACCTACATCGCCTAGCACTTGCCATGCATATGACGGTAATAATTTGACCAGATCCCAGAAATAGATTTCTGTGTTTTAGACAACTTTTTTTTGGGATGGGACATACAAATACCCAAGTAAATTACCGACTTGCAATGCGAGAGTACCGGGTTCAAATCTAACTGCCGCCATGTATCAATGACGGGCGGATGGTAGTCGCCGCATGTTAAAAGCCAAAACCGCAAAAAATAGAATGAATGGTCCTCTGCTGGAAGTAAACACCATGCTAGGGCGTCGCCGCTGAACGACGCGCAGGCATATTGCCCTACACCTGCGATAAGTGGGCTAGGGCTATCCTGTCACGCGCGGGCAGGGTTAAAGAAGTTAGCGCCTAACAGTAGTAAGCTCCGCTTCGCCACCCTAAACGTCGGTCTCTGACCGGCCGGTCTCAAGAGCTGGCTCACTTGTTGCACAGGCGCCGCGTGCAGGCTGCATTCCTGCAAGAAACGAGGTGGCGTGGCTCCAAGTCTAGGGAAATCGGGCAGGAATACAAGCTGTTGTACACCGGATCGGCAGAAAGGAGGAATGGGGTCGCTATTGTGGTGGGCGTCGAGTTCCGGAACGGCATTCTGGAGGTGAATAGAGTGAGCGATCGACTCATGGTGATCAAGGCGCAAATTGAGGGTATAACAACCAACCTCATTAGCGCCTATGCTCCCCAGTCCGGCTGCGCCGACACCGAAAAGACTGCCTTCTGTAACAGTTTCGAAAATACCCTGCCACGTATACTATCCTCCGAACAGATTGTGGTTGGTGCGGACCTCAACGGTCATGTGGGCCAGAGGAGCGAGGAGTTCGGTCGGGTGCACGATGGATTTAGTTATGGCCCGCGAAACAGTGAGGGAGAAGATATTCTCCGAGCCTCACTTTCCGCCGACTTAACCGTAGTCAACACCTCCTTCCAGAAAAGACCAGAACACCTCCAAAACGAACGACCTACAAAAGTGGCCCGCACCAATCACAGATCGATTATCTGCTGATCCGAAGACGTGTCATCAGTCATTTATCCCAGTGCAAGATCATCCAGGGGGAATGCCTCACTACTCAGCACCGAGTCCTTGTCATGGTCGTCCGGGTGAGTAGTAGACGGCCTACGGCAGAACGCTGCGTGCCGTCTATTAAGTGGCGGACTCTGTGCAGCACGAGCCAGGAGTTCATGGAGGCAGACGAAAGCCTTGATTGGAGCACAAAGGATGAAACCTTCAATGAGGTCTGGTGTCACTATCAGAAATCCATCCTCAAACTCGGACGAACAGTACTCGGCACGTCGAAAGCGTCCGACGAATTGACAAGAATACGGGGTGGTGGAATGGTGAGGTGCAGGAAGCGATTAGGGACAAAAAGGCATGTTTCAAGAAATGGCAGCACAGTAACTCACTATCGGATAAGGAAGTGTACTTGGGAGCAAAGCGGTGATCTAAAATGGCGGTGGCAAAAGTGCGGTCGGTCCAGCTGGCTCCGCTCTACGATGCGTTGGATTCTGTGGAGGGGCACAAGCTCGTCTACAAGCTGGCAAAACCGTGGAGTCGAGACAGTCTGGATGTGACAAAGTGTGTTGCCATAAAATGTACGGATGGCGTTTTGCTTACAAGTGCAAACTCTATTAAAGACCAATGGTGCTGTCATTTCAAGAAACTGTCTAACGATGCCAACAACTACGTACCACCACAGCTTCTTGCAAACCTTGGCATAATAAGATAAGTTCGATCACCCCTGATGAGATGGAGAGGTCTCTGGTACGTATGAAGAACGGAAAAGCTATTGGACATGACGGAATACCCATAGAAACCTGGAAAACAATGGGGACCCGGGGCGTACTCTTGCCCACTGAGCTATTCAACAGGATTGTAGCTACGAGGATTATAACTGACGCGTGGCGCGTAAATATTATCACACCAATCTATAAAGGAAAAGGCAGTGTGCAAGAGCAACTATTATACGGCAACTATCGAGGTATCAAACTTATGAGCCACACAATAAAGCTATTCGAACGGATTGTTGACCAGAGACTTCGCCAGGAATGCTCCTTGTCGGAATGCCAATACGGCTTCAGGCCGGGCTGCAGCACCATGGTCCAGTTTTTGCTCTCAAGGTCCTCCAGGAGTCCCATTGCAGTAGGAATCAACCGTTGCATTACGCATTTCTCGACCTGCAGAGGGCTTTCGACAGTGTCCCTCGGGAGATAATCTGGTGGGCTCTAAGAACAAAGTCTGTGCCCGAGGCGTACATTTCTATTATACAGGATGTATGCAAATATTGGAGCTGTTGTCAAAACCATCGTAGGCCATACTAACCCTTCCCGATTACTGTAGGTGTCCAACAGGGTTCTGTGTTAAGTCATTACTTGTTTTGCATAGTACTCGATGCCCTCTCTGCGGAAATTCAGGACATGCCTCCTTGGCTTATGAAGTACGCTGACGACATTGTACTGGTGAGCAAGCTCAAGCAATATCTTAAGACCAGAGAAAACACGTGGAAGGATGTGCTAGAAAACGGTGGTTCGAAGATGAATATCTCCATACCAGAGTATATGGCCAGCTGCAGCGCGGATCCCGACACCATCCGTATAGGTAACAAACCTGTCAATAGAACAGATAAATTCAAATACCTCGGATCGGTGATGCACGAGTCCGGCGATATCGGCCCCGATGTCAAATCCCGAATCTCTGCGGCTTGGGCCAAATGGCGGGAACTCACAGCAGTCATATGTGACCCTAAGATCCCTGTAAAGCTCAAAGGGCTTATATACAAGAGTATAATTAGACCGGTGATGCTCTATGGCTGCGAGACATGGCCAGCGCTGACGAAACACGTTCGCGAACTCCACGCCAACGCAATGAAAATAATGCGCTGGATGTGCGGAGTCACGCGAGTCGATCGAGTACGTAACGAGTACATCCCCGGCAGCCTTGGTGTAAGGGATATCGCAGATAAGATCGAGGAGGCTCGTCTGCGCTGGTTTGGTCACGTGTTGCGTAAGCCTCAGGGATACATGGGAAATAGGTGCCTGAATCTGCCGGTATCAGGAAAGTGGCCCCGTGGGCGGCCCAAGAAGCGATGGATTGACATCGCTGAGTCCAATGCAAGAGCCAACGTCTTACGACAAGGGGATGCCGAAGACCGGGCGAAGTGGAGAAGAGTGAATAGGAAAGCGGACCCTGGTAGCGGCCGGGATAAGTGCTAGGACGCTGATGATCCGTCTATCTGTAGCTCCCGAACGGATGAACCAATTTTAATGCGGTTTTCTGCATTTGAAAGGTCTTTTAATCTAAATTATTCCTAACTTTATTTAATCGAAATCGGTTTAGTAGTTTAGAAGATATTTAGCCGCAAAATCGATATTTTTTTTATATGGCGGAAATTGGGTGGTGACCGAAATATACTATGCTATTTACGTTTCAAATACTCCGGTACAACTGGATCCTTCAGTATGGAAAAAAGAAGAGAAAGAACGCGCAAGTTACAGCGGTGCCGTATAGGAAGCCATTTCAGCTTCTCACGAAATGATGAAATATCGTCGTATTTGCGTAAACCATAAATAAAACGGATACAGTTGTTGAGAAGGCGTTCCAATTTATTCAGTTGATCCTGATTGATGTCAGAGCAACACACATCAGCGTAGTCAATAATTGGTAAGATAATCGATTGTACGAGCAAAAGTTTGGTGGAAGAGGGAAGAAAATATTTAAGTCGATAAAGGCACCGTGATGTCCCCGTTACCTTTCTGCTCACCTCTGTCAGCTGATCCGACCAGCTCAAAGTACTGTCGATAACAAGACCTAGATATTTTACAGAAGGGGTAAACGGAATAACAACATTAATAAAATATACTGGTGGAACACTTGCCAAATCAAGGCGATTATCCAGTCCAGAGCTGCCAACGACCATTGGCATTGCATTGGCATTGGCAACAACGGCTTGGCATTTCGACGGATTTACAGAAATGCCAAACTTACGAGACCAGTTACAGATATGGTTCAAGTCGCCGTTCAGAGCATCAACAGCTCCGGCAATGTTCGCAGCATCACCACTGGCATACAGCTGCAAGTTATCCGCATAAAGATGGTGAGAGCACTTAAGGTTGTGTAACATAATTAATAAAAAGAGAAAATAGTAGAGGGGATCAAATACCGCCTTGTGGAACACCAGCGACAAGATCACAATTGGACACTACTACATCAGCGCGAACTGCCTGCTGCCGACCGCAAAGATATGATGAGAACCAGCCAGTCACTAAGGATGAAAACCAAAGCTGCGACAAGATAGCCACTCACAGATCTACATTGTTGAAAGCGTTAGAGAAATGTATTAGGATCATGATCGTTAGTTTTTTTTAAATTTAAAAAAATACTTTTCGATACAGCATTTCCCATACTAATTTCATAACAGCTGTAACGTAAAATAACTTTTTAATCATTATGCAACACTTATCTTTTTTAAATTCTTGTCGGGCGCCCGGACACGGTCAAATGTAGGCAGAATACCTAAATGCCTTTAACAAATTCAAAATTCAAATTTTCCTGTCTATATTTGTGAGTAATTATTTTCCCGCTAAAAAGAATATTCTTTTCTAATCGTTGTTAGCTGTGTTTGTGAATGTTTCTTCTTGTTTGAAGCAAATAAATAGATAAATGTGAAAGTAGTGACGTGAATTTCCCGCCGCTTGATATCCGTGACGCGTAGACACAACAGAACAGACTCGCAGCTTACATCCAGGAAAGTTGAAACAATTAGGTACGATATTTTAACATAAAAATATGAGTGTAGATAAAGTAGTGTATCAAGTGTATGCAACTGCATATAATTAGGTATTAAAACACTCGTGTCAAACTATTATCATATACATATCATTAGATAAACAGCCACTCATGTTTTAATACCCCCTTTTATATGACAGTTGCATAAACTACTATTATGATACAGCATTTCCCATGTTATTTTCATTACAGCTATAACGTAAAATAACTTTTTAATCATTATGCAACATTTATATTTTTTTAATTCTTGTCGGGCGCCCGGACACGGCCAAATGTAGGCTGAATACCTAAATGTCTTCAACAATTTTATTCAAATTTTCCTGTTTATATTTTATTTAATTATATTTAATTTATATTTTATTATTTTCCCGCTAAACAGAATATTCTATTCTAATTGTTGTGAGTTGTGTTTGTAAATGTTTTTTCTTGTTTGAAGCATCGTCCTAGCGCTTATCCCGGCCTCTGCCAGGGTCCGCTTTCCTACTTAATCTTTTCCATTTCGCCCGGTCTTCGGCATCCTCTCGTCGTAAGCCGTTGGCTCTTGCATTCGACTCAGCGATGTCAATCCATTGCTTCTTGGGTCGCCCACGAGGCCTCTTTCCTGATACCGGCAGACTCAGGCACCTATTTCCCACGTATCCCTGAGGCTTACGCAACACGTGACCAAACCAGCGCAAACGAGCCTCCTCGATCTTATCTGCGATATCCCTCACTCATGTTTTAATACCCCCTTTTATATGCCAGTTGCATAAACTACTATTAATGTAAATATATTACTTTACATGTAAATTGTTTTATTAATAAGTTACGCAAAACTTAAGAGTTAAAATTTCCCCCAAGTATTTATCTTGACAAGGACCCTTGGAACTCTTATCCATAATAATTTAAAAAAAAAATAAAAAATTAGCACATTATTTTTACGCTAACTAAAGGCATAGATAATGTCTGGTATAGAAAATCTGATAGCAACAGCTTGGGAAGCAATTATGGTCACATTATTGCAAGGATTAGACATTGGTTCTTGACAAGAGACAGACAAGTTATTGTTAATGATCTTTAAAATTGTATACAATCATTTAAATACTCTTTTCAACATTCAGAATAAATACAGTCGCAGCCCTAGTGAGTCGGCAAGTTCACGTTATAATTTTCGACGACGTTGACCTTCTGTAATTTCTCTTTTTTGTTCTAAAATTTAATTAAAAGTTGTAGAAAATTTTCCAGACTCCAATCACAAGTTTACAGGTGGTTTTCGCGAATGAACCAAATGTTCGTTTACCGACGTAACTTGTTGTTACGGTTTTTCTAAGTATTCGTATACAGTACTTTACTTTAAAAAGCTGTATACTTAGGTTCGTTTACCGGGACTTGTTGTTAGAGTTTTTCTAAGTATTCGTCCAGTAATTATTTTTAATTGCTCGTACATAAGTCTGGTCTCAGGACTTTCTGTTGCATTTCTTGGGATTCCCAAATGATTTCCAACTTTCGTTTAATTA
The DNA here is from genome assembly GCA_905147135.1 of Blastobasis lacticolella. NCBI lineage: Eukaryota > Metazoa > Arthropoda > Insecta > Lepidoptera > Blastobasidae > Blastobasis > Blastobasis lacticolella. The sequence goes on along the minus strand of LR990039.1, from coordinate 7,314,090 downwards.
AAGAAATATTAATACTTGGTATGGTATGGTACTTTTGCAAAGTATGAATGCGAGTAGAAAATGACAATTACAAAGAATGAGATGCAATACATTGGTACATTAGGCAAGTTTTACATGTCTTAATTGGTCGGATATCACGTCAGGTGCAGAAGCAATGATTGAGGACATTTTGAATTTTATGCGTTGTTGTCGCGGTCCAGATAATGTGCGGCAGCATACACCCCGGTGTTGAAACGGGGACAGTGCCAGCTTCCAATTGTGTTGACTGTGGCGTGGTCGTTGTTATTGGTCACAGACTAGGCATCGTCACTTATAGGCAGGGCATATCTTAGAGAGTATGCGTCTCACCACACCTCACTACATTGCTCGTTCTGATGTCCGCTACTCTATTGACTCCGTCTCTGCCAGGAATATGCTAACGATTTGCTCCAAACTCCATTTATGATGCATTTTATCGTCTTTACAAAGGACTAAGGTAATCCATCTTCAGGTCGTCTTGCCTTTGCTCCGAGACGTACCGCTCTGTCCATCGCATCCAGAAGTGGTGCCGGATCTACTCCACCCTCTGGTACCTAAGACTAAGACTGATACACTGGCGCTGTCAGCGGATGACCAACCAGGAAGTGACTAGGAATGAGAAGAATAAAGTCGTGAGGGTCGGAGGACACAGGGGATAGAGAACGGAAGTTGAGGATGTCTTCCACTTGGGTGAGGACAGTGATAAGCTTCTCAAGGTGAGCGTTACCAATTACGCGTGCCAAGTACCACGACCCTCAGAAATGAACAGCGTAATAGGGGATGAATTTAAATTTGATAGTTACAATAGCCGCATATACGAGTAGCTATGTCGGTTTGACAATTTAATAGTAAGCTAGAAAACTCGTTCTATTAGCGCCCACAAAGTTCTTCTCGCTGTCGGAAATTATCTCGGCGGGCTTACCGCGTCTTGAGATGAACCTCATTAAACTTTAATGTATGCTTCGGTGGACAAGTCGCTTACTAACTTGAGGACATAAAAATGGGTACAAGTCAGTCGCTTCTTTGGTAAGTTACCCACGATAGGATCTAACAGGTTTAGATTTAAACGCTTACACGTAACACAATCGTTTACGATTTTTTACGACGTAGTCATGCATCAGCGCTTGGGGCGAGATGTGGACTAATCGCGAGTGTTCGCTTCGCATAAGCTGTTGCTTTTGCGAAGCGATACGATACGGGGGGCCGTGCCCACCCTAGAATGGTCTGATGCCCACCTCAGGTTATACCGTATGTACATAAAAAACATCATACAAACATTTTCAATTAAATATAACCCAGGAATCCTCAGGAAATCCCCCTGGAAAATAGCCCTAGATACGCTAATGGTGCTAACTGGTGGTTATTGCGCGAACGTAAACGCACGAACCGTACGCTATCTGGGAAGCGTCGGAAAAACTATGCAGTTCTACATAACTATAGTCATCACAGCAGATAACACGCCGCGGCACCCGAACGTTATTCAAATTGAGTAGGCTAATTACAACACGGTTCCATGTCGCCAAGATGTCACGCAGGAGCGAGACCTAACTTCAACAGCCACAGTTGCTACAATAAAACTTTTGCGGTCATAATAGTGGGACTGGTCAAGTCGATGCGAAGTCAAGTGCGACAGTATCGAACATTTTGTTACAGTCTTACTGTAATTTTTAAACTATGTGTTGTAATAGAACTCGTTGGATGAGTTGTACCATCCTACTTTTGACGTTTTGCAGTGACTGGGGACACTGGGGAATAGGTTTAGTGGTTTAACGCCAATGACCATTTCTGTGGACGACTGATCACAGTCGAAGTAAAAAACCTATTTTCATAAAGGATGTTTTCCTTTATGTAAATTTGTAAAATATTTAACGTTTCTTGCTCATAAATTTAGGAGTTTAATCTTGTCACAGTGGCCTGATCAGGCCACTATGACCTCATCATCATCTGGCTTTAGTAATAAAGTCAGTGGGGATAGTTTTAGGGGAACGGTAACACAAAACTCTGCCCCGCGACGTGAGATGCCCCAAGTCACCGCTCACATTTAATATGAAACTGAAAATACATCTCCTAACAACGAATAACTGAAGTCCATCGCCTGTGCAATAGCAATATTTGTGTTTTCTTTTCTCTTCATAATTTGTATTTTGTTTACATAAAGAAACCTTTGTTCATCATTTAATGTAGATAGTATTTAAGTTGACTCTCTGTACATTGCATGCCTGCTTTATCTAAGATCCTTCTACGATGTCCGTAAAAATGGTTGTCTGGAAGAGATCGCTTTTAGCGATTAGACCGCCTTTGTACTTGATTGTCTTACTGTAACTATGTTCTACTGTCCTTGTATGTACAATAAAGAGTAATAAATAAAATAAAATAAATAAAACCCACCGTCACTATTGTGCGTAGTAACCGAAACGAAATTACTTTCGCATTATCGCTCCTTCTTCGTGCGCTTATTACAAACTTTATGAATATGAATATGCGAAGTTAATTTTCTATGAAAGAGTGAAGTTGCATTGAATGGAGCCTGGTTTACACGCCGTATTCACGAGACCCGAGATGGTCCATCTTAACTGCCCGGTCAGTATGATCCATTAGGTAAGCGTATTTTCCCGTCGTTTAATAAATTTCAAAATATCATCATCATAATCTTGGCGTTAATTTCCCAGTTGTGCTCTCGCGTACGAGGGCCTGGGGTCCGCCTTGACCATGATCCAGGATTTGGCAGGTCAGGTAATTACAGTGGAGCGACTGCCATCTGACCTCCATGACACTGCTATCAGGGGAACCTGACCAGATTGGATCATGGTTACACATCCAGTCGCCTGAATGTGCAGGTTTCATCACGATGTTTTCCCTCACCGTAAGAGCATCGGTTAGTATTAACGGTAAGTCCGAATCAACTGCCAGTAGCACAAATTATAAAGTGTGGATATGGCAATAATCTGGAGATAATCTGTCCTTGTCAGTCCTTCTTGTAAACATTCAGTTATTTGGTCACGATTAGCTTGAACTTTTGTCTAAATTATTAATCATGGTGAAAATTATTTTCCGCACTTTCTTAATAATAGCCCATTATTTAATAATATTTTTCGTAACTTACGAAAATAAACAGTCCTACAGAAATCAATTTGTTTGTTATGACTTTAATGAATGACGGATAAAAAACTTGGCGATTCGTACTTATCGTGGTCTTATTATTAGGTTATCTATTTATTAGGGTTCATTTAATTCGAGATCAGCTAATTGAATGATATGCGGAATCCTAAACCGCGCGAGCTGCGGTAACGACGACGTAATGTACGGGAGTCCAAAACATTGCATTTGCGTAACGAAGGGGCTAGTGCGGAATTTAATCTCAATTTTACAAATTTACGTCGATTGTGAAACAGAGTTATCGACGCCACGTATCTCTTGCGTAGACTGTTCGTATAATGCTCGCGTGATCATGCATCTTTCGCTACCCAAATTCAAGAGCGCGCGTGCCAGGTGACATTTATTTTGTTTACCTTGAACTTACACTAACGCAAGGATGCATACAGGGCTTCGATTCTGGTACGGAAATCGTCTCAGTTGCAGTAACATTACAATTGCATCGCATGTCAAACGTGTGATTGTTATTCATATGACAGATGTTGAGTTGCAACTTTTATGAGTTCTAACTTTTCCACAATTCGTTTTCCGGTACTTTAGTTGTATAATGGTTTTATATGGCTGTTGGTACTCCAATAAATAAATAAATTACTAAGTTGCATCATTCTTAGTTGTCAATTCTGTCACTGCCTTCAATTCTGTCAACGAAAACGTGTCAAAGGTCGAACAATGATTTAACTGCAATTTAACTGGGATGATAACTGACACGATACCTCGACGTAGTTATAGTAACATCACAATTACATTGCAACATAATAACAACTGCATTGCATACCAGAAGCGGTACCCAGGGGTATTGAGTAGCGCATAGAACATTTGTGTGCGTGTGGTACGGGGGGACTACGGCTCGCGGGAGGCGCAGCGCGGAGGGTCGAGTGCATTAATAAAAGCGGTTTTTTATTAGCTGTAACCGGTGCAGGAGTGGAGGTATCGCGACCGACTTTATTGTCGTTATGAACCAATTAATTGTATCTTATATCACACTTCCTACACTACAGTTTCGCAGTGGCTCGGGCGCAAACAGTTTATGCGTAATTTGTGCGAGAGACGCACAGTTTTTAATCTGTCTGGATTTTAATATCGACTCTAAACTACATTTTAAGATCGATTAGCATTCGTACAGTAGATCTGACAGGCGACTGAAAAGAAAGGAAAGGAAAACATCGTAATGAAACCTACACCTCCAGGCAACTGAATGTGTGACCATGTTCCCATCTGGTCAGGTTCCCCTTGTAGCAGGGTCACGGAAATCAGATGGCAGTCGCCCCACAATAACCTGATCTGCCAAATCCTTAATCATGGTCAAGACGGACAATGGCGCTAGTTGTCGTCTCGCCTTGTGCTGAATCACATCACTAACGATTACTTATCCTTTAATTACACACATTCGGGTTACACTTGACCATTATCCAGGATTTTAGCAGATCATGTAATTACAGTAAAGCGGCTGCCATTACCTCTGTGACCTTGTTTATAGAAGAACCTACACGATTAGCGATATTAAACCGATATATCGATATAATATCGATGTACTTTGACACCTACCACATCTCTAACAGGCAAGAATGTCGACGAGTCCCGGTAAAAGTTTTGCAAAAAGTTTCGGTGAATATGTGGAGTGCACTTAATATCTTCAAAGCGTATAAATTCTCCAGAACAACGTCGGTTAGGTTACGTCACGATTCTGCAGATTTCCTAGTCAACGCTGGAATGCTGGAATTGTGATGTGACTTGATTATGCGCTAGTTAGCTGGTGAGAAGCAGCTCCCATGCTACCTCGTAGTTTGAGACAAAGAACTCCAGCGAGTCGATGACTAACGCGGCACTGCCTTTAAGAGAAGTTTGTAGGTAGTGGAATTTTTTAATGCTACGCAAAGGCATTTATTTGTGACCTAGGTAGGCATACAGATTTATCAAGATATTATATTGTTAAGTTGTAATCATGTGGTGATTATGGATTAGCGACTAAACTCTAGGTAATGGTCATACGAACCGTCAAAGGTACGGTTCGAAATAGTAGGCAATTTCACCGAATCATGAGAAATAGTTTTAGATTTAGAAACGACAATGACAATGCATTAACAAAAAAGACAATGCATTTGTATGAAGAATTAGGACATAAACTAAAACAAAACAAATTGGTCTACGGCTCAGCTACGGCAGCTGGTGAATCCAGCAACCGCTGTTTTTCTGTGTGTTAACCATCTTCAAAGAGCTCACGTTGTGCTAGCTCTCCATTGAGGTATATCTCCAACACAAATTCTTCAAGCTTGGTTTGAATATAATTGAACTCTGAGAGATGGTTAGCAGCACCCTAGATTCGCAACTTGAGGTCAACCCTCAGTTGAGTTGGCAAAACTTCATCGAACTTAAAAGTACTAATTACTTAAATCTCGACATCATTTAACTATAGCTCGTCTATTGTCGAGATCGAGTAGTGGCTGAATTGTCGTGCGGTCAACCTATACCGGGATTCTGACCTACCTGTAACAATTGGTGGACTATGACATGAATCGTTCAAGAGGTATATTAGGGGTCTCTTCAGAGGCGGGCAACGCATTGGTGACTCCCCTGGTGTTGCTGATGTCCATAGGCGGCAGTGACCACTTTCCATCAGGTGGCCCGCATGCCTGTTTGACTGCCGGATAAAAAAAAAATTGTTTCTTTTCTCATATAGAAAAGTTGTGAAAGGTGTAGTAATTACTGGCTCAATTACTGGAATAAAGATTATGAGAAGGGATAGGGAAGATGGGGAAGGTGGTAAGTTGGCTTTACCGTCTCTTCTCGAAGCGGTGATTTTCGGGTATCGATGACTATGGAGTTTTCAGCCGTCGCGTCGTCGATGAATCCTTTGTCTTCGAGATCGAGGAGTCGCCGTAGGTCGTGCGTTCGTAGTAATCCGGGTCAAAGGACCATTTAATGTACCGGCTGTATATAAGGCTCCTCTCAAAACTTTCTGTTGCTACTGAATGTTTACAAAAAGGACTGACAAGGACTGACAAGGACAGATTATACCTAGATTATTGCCATATCCACACTTTATAATTGTTACTGTCAGTCAATATGGACTTATCGTGGTCCTATTGTCATAGTATATGTATATGTATTGATTGTCATAGCCTCATAGAGTATTTTTTGTTTTTTATCAAAAATTGAACATTTATTAAATACATTTGTTTTTCAGGACACTGATAAAGTTGAGTGAAATCGTAATTGTTAAGTCCTTGGCAAAGGAAAAACATTATTTTCTTTATGATCTTGGTCAGATATGTATTGTTTTTTTTATTTCTAGTTTTTAGGTTATTTACGTTTACATAACAGTTTTTTATTTTTTTCTAATGCAATATTTATCCCAACTTATCGTAACCTTACGGGACAACCTGTATAGATCAAAAACCGAACCCATTTTCAGATTGCAATAGAACGTTGATATTTGGCGTCCAGCTGAGTGGTTGTGTATAAGTCGCAGCCATCTGGTTAAATTAGCCATTTAATTAGAAGGCTAGTCCGTTAATTAAACGCCGGCATTAAATTGAATGGCTAAAGGACAACTAGCCAAGTAGTTGAATGTAACGTGCAGCTACTTGGCTGAACGTTATTTAGCCATTTTGTTAATAGAATATATATGTTTGGTTTGAGTGACCATTCATAAATTATATGATAACCTTACTTAAGATCAAAAAATACGAATTAATTAATATAATTTTTAGTTAAAACAAAAATATTAGTGGCAACAAATTCAATTAGTAAATGCATTGCGAGTACCTATAAAATTAATAGTATTTACCACAATAATAACTTTAAACTTATAACTTATTAACTATTTGCAAGTATAGTATATGATTGTATCCCACTTTCTTATTTTATAATATTAAATATAAAATGGTTAGAAACTTTCTCAGACGTTTGTTTATAATTGTAAGTATGAAAAGAAAATGAATAAATTAAGTTATCCTTATTCTTACTTAAAACATCTAGGTTTAGATTTAGATTTAAATTTAGTTAAAACGATAAAAATACAAAAACATTGCTTGCTGTGCGAGCTGTCTGACGCCATATTTGTTTTAATTACTGCCAGTGCCGCAGTGGATAAAATTTGAACTAAATTTAAATCACCTGCCTGATTTTACGTCAGCCGTCTTCAGAGGGCTGGCTTACAATAAGCCAACTAGTTAAATGTTAAGAGTTGATTGTTCTAACAACTATCGGCCTAGGCATTCAATTGAAAGACGGCATTTAGTTAACAGGCTAGCCTACTCATTAAATGGCTGATTTAACCAGATGGCTGCGACATATACAAAGGAAAAAGTTAAGAGAAAACAGCGAATTTGCATCGAAATTTTATGTAACGTTAAATACATTATTTCAATTTTCAAATTTCAAAGTTTAACGTTTTTAATGTATGTTTGTGCAATTGGCCATTAGTAAATGCATCCAATTGAACCTAAAACGGACTTGTTGGACCGGACATGATAATCAACAAAGCACTGAAAAAAACTAATAAAATCACAAAACAACGCCATCTGTCGGAGAAATATGTTTTTTATATAACTAGGTTATTTTATATCATAAGCTACAGAAAGCCATTCAGCGCACCATTGAATAAATTTATTAAGAGTATAAACCATAATACAAATATTAAATACTCAAACGAATGAAAGAATGGTAAGAGAATTTTAATATTGGTAACGAACCACCTGAACTGATATTTTCCAAGCAAATATATTTTTATCGAGTCCCACGTTGGGCGCCATTGTTACTGGTTGAATTGTTGTCATTCAAAATTCAACCATTATAATAATATTAATAAGTATTTGTCGGATAGTAAGAAGGTGCGTCCTTTAAGCTTGGGTGATGCCTCTACTCACTTATACACCGTTGGATGCCCTAGATATCATGGTCCATCTTACGTTGCCGTGACCGCCATATGAAATGTTTATTCGACGATCATAGTTCCAATAGTCGTTTCAGTGATCGGCCTCAAAGCGAAGAGCCTCGACCAACACCTCAAGAGTCTCTCGCTAGATGGTTGGGTCAAGGGCCAGATACCGGAGGCGTCACTCCTGGAGACGGCATGTATTGTCAGCAGGTTCCTGTTTCCACCGGTAGCTTGGGCCTCGCCTCGTTGCTGGCGCCACTCTAGGTTTATATTATTTATATATCATATTAATTTCATAAATATGTATTGTAAAAAATTAAAATATATGTATAAAGGAAATGAATAAAGATAATAATAATAATTTTTTATTGTCCATAAAAAGCCATAAGTAACATATTTTTGCACACAAAACCGGGTGGACTCGAATCCCGCTGCGGCCATGTATCAATGAGCTTTTTCTGAGTTATGTACATTAGTTGAATACTAACCGATGCTCTTACGGTGAGGAAAAAACATCGTGATGAAACCTGCAAATTCAGGCAACTGAATTTGTAACCATGATCCAATCTGGTCAGGTTCCTCTGGTAGCAGGGTCACGGAGGTCAGTTGGTAGTCGCTCCACTGTAATTACCTGATCGCCAACGTACCTAACCTACCTGATCGCCAAATCCTGGATCATGGTCAAGGCGGACCCCGGGCATACATGGTTTGTAGTGAGGGATATTATAATAATTTAATATCCTGTTACAATTTAAAATAACAAAAATAGCCTCAGTTGTAAAGAAGTTACAGAATTTTTTTTTTACTTATATGGCTAGGCATGGGCTAGACATTGCAATGAATTGTTGGATGCTTAAATTGGTAGGTGTCCCACCTGTGAATGACTTAATTAGGGCACTGCCGCGCTGGACCGTAATTTATGCAACTGGCATATGAAATGAGGTATTCAAATATGAGTGTCTGTTTGGCTCTAGACTACGCCTCGTATGATAATAGTTTTACACGAGAGTTTCAACAGAATGGGAGATTCGCTTATTTATATGCTTCAAACAAAAAAAAATATTCACAAACTCAAATTACAAAAATTAGAAAAAGTATTCTGTTTAGCGAGAAAATAATTCCATACATACACATTTCAAACATAAATAGGAAAGTTTGAATTTTTAATTTGTTAATGCCAATTACTTGATATTCAGGCTACATTTCGCCGTGCCGAGCGCTCAAGTCATTTTATGTCAAAGTGATATGTTTTATATTAAAAGTTTATCCTTAAACGATTGTTTTTAAATATATAATTGGCACATTACCCTATGAGTGTAAATTAAGCACTTAAATTAATTTAGAATAATCATAATTATGTTTTTCGGTGAAAACAGGAGTATATATTTGAATTTACTCTCGCTTAACCTAAATGAATACTGATTTTCATAATTAGTGATTAAATGAACTTACCTTACGTGAAGTTCTATCATAATTATCTCAGTTGCTTCGTCGAATACATTAGAATTAATACAACACGTAGTATCACGTGCGTAATTTTATCCAGCGACTTATTGTTTGCGAGGTCACAGCTGTATGAGGTTTCTTTAGGCCTGTAAAAAGGTAATTGTGACTTAAAGATCTGGTTATATCAAGATAACTGGATAAAGCCCTTGCTGGACAAATTTCAGGTTTTTCCTGAAAGAGTGGCTAGCTAAGCACTGGTTGGGCTGCACCTACTCTGGATGTTTTTATGAGATTAGGGATCTTTATAATTACCTTGTCTGGTTTAAACTCAATATTACTTACAAGTATTTTAGCTAATGTCTGTGCCCTGTAGGCAGTAACTAGCGCAAGAAGAGTCGTATGTTTCAATGTGATTCTTTGTAAATTTAGAGTTTCGTTAGGATACTAACCGGTCAAATTATTTAAAACAATTGACGTGTCCCATGTCTGATATATAGATAACGGTGGGCTTAATCGGAAAATGCCCTTAAAGAACCGCTTTATGTGATAGTCGTTACTGATTTGTGGCCCTAGAATGAGTGATAAGGCCGATTTGCAGCTATTTAGCGTACCATATTGAGCGCCTGATTCAAAAAGTTGAGCAAAAATATAATACCTTTGAATTTGACGTATTATATATACTTACTCATATTACGTTGATAACAAAATGAATACCATTTCTTTAAGCATGTATCGTATTGATTTATCGAACTATCGGACAGGGAGGCTAACATGATATGAAAAGATTCTGGCGAAACGTCTCGTCCTAATAACGATTCCCGTACAAGACTCCGGCAGCCAGGGTAAGCCGCTGGTGCACGTTCATCATCACAGCCCGTAACAGTCCACTGCAGGACTTAGGGCCTCTCCCACGAAAGGGGAGGTTATTGCCATAATCTCCACGCTTGGCAGGCGGGTTGGAGATCGCAGTGTTTAAATATAACAATGGAAAATGCTGCTGCCCATTTTCCAGACTACGGAGACTCTTGATCTTTTGCCTCGAAAACATTAGTCGCTTTGTACGACACCCATGAGTAAGTGTAAGGGGTTGGTGCTATTCTACTCTGCCGGACACCACACGGTGCACGTTGCGGTCGCTGAAATGAGATAAAATCAAATCGAATCTGGGTTCAAAAATCAAATGTGTTGATGTCAGTAATTTCCTAAATAGAAGATACCACAGGTTGTGTTGGTCACAGCGCGAGCGGTACCACAACTATGCCCGTGGCTCTATCTTTGATAACCTTTCTTAAGGTTTTCAATATCATTCATTGTAAATGGGGGGAACACGTAGAAATAGAATTGCGACATTGATGGCAAAGGCGTCGGGATCTCTAAACACATACACGTACACTACATTTCTTATTGATTCGGCTAGCGAAAAGGTCAACCTATGTGATGCCGAATATGAAAATAATTTCTTGAAAAGCGGTGTCATTTAGTTCCCACTCTACATCTGAATGTGAACGCCGCGATTCGGCATCAGCAACTTTATTATCAGCCGACTTAATGTACGAAGCGTGTACAGTAATATTTCTTGATTCGCACCATTGCAACAAGTCCCTTGTGATTCGTGTAAGATGAGGAAACTGCACGCCACCCATTCGGTTTATGTAGGAGATCGCTGTCATGTTATCGACGCGGAGAAGAATTTGACAATTTGACATTGTCTTAGCAAATACCTTTAAACCAAAGTACGCTGCGAGTATTTCCAGATAATTTATATGTCGACTGCGTTCTACCGCAGTCCAGGCGCCACATGCAGTCTCCTCACCGCACGCTGCTCCCCACCCCGTAGTCGAAGCATCACAAAAAATTTCCAAGCAATATTCGTCGTACTTGATCTTGCTATAGGCTATATTTTGATAGGTTGCTCTATAGCATGGGACCACCAATCGAACTCTGAAGCTAATGACTGTGGTAAAGTCATATACCTTTCATAATTATCGGGATTATCTTTCAGGTTTAAATATTTTTGTCTTTCAAACTCTTTCGTATAGAGCCACCCGTATTCCACGGCTGAGCAACCGGGGTTGAGAAGACCTACAAGTCGTGCAAAATCTCGTATTTTGCAGCTAGTCAATTTACGAAAGCGTTCTATTTCATTTTTTTATTTTGAAAATCTTTTCTTACGGCAAGCTAACTTGGAAGTTTTAAGTATCAATAAAGTAACTAAAAATTTAAATAATTTGCTAGGTACCAAATTACGAAACCTAAGGCGGTCAGTAATTGTTTGGTGACAATTATGATATCCATGCAACATTTAAAAGTGTTGCCTAATACTAATATATCGTCTAGATATACAGTAGATAAATAACCGCAGGATCTCAATAATTTAAACACCGGTTTAATTACCTTCGTGAACACGTATGAAGCAGTGTTGAGGCCGAACAGTAAAACATTAAATTCGTATATTTAATTTTTTTAAATGAAGCGCAGTTCACTTGTTTGAGTCTTCGTGTATTAAAAAATAGGCATCTTTTAGGTCTATGGTAGTCAAAAAACAATCTTCAGATACTAGTTTTATTGCTGTGCGCTGATCTCCTAACTTGAAATGTTCAGTAATGATATGTTTATTGAGATTTTAACGTTAAATGTATGCTTACATATTCTCTTTCTCAACGAGATCACGGGACCGGATAGCACACTCGGTAATCTCGCTGATGAGTAGCTATGGCATCCCAGTATGGCATCCCTGCTACCAGGAGAACCTGACCAGATTGAATCATGGTTACACATTCAGTGGCCTGAATGTGCAGGTTTCATCACGATGATTTCCCTCACCGTAAATGCATAGGTTAGTGTTTTACTTATGTAGGTACAGTCGAGTTCATTAATATGTGAGCATTACCAAGGCTTCAAATATAAATGTAACTGGAAGGGTACTTATATATCTGAACAGAATCATCAATCAAACATATGTACATCTGCTCAGATATAAGTACCCTTCCATGTACATTTATATTTGAAGCCTTGGCAATGCTCACATATTAATGAACTCGACTGTACATAACTCAGAAAATAGTCTTTGGTACAGGGCGCAGTGGGATTTGAACCCGGTACCTCCCGCATTGCGAACCAGATACCATTACCACGTTTGAAGTTAAATTTTTTGATATTGTTTCAGCTAGAGTTTTACCTATATTTACAAAGTACTCGTTAGTCAGGTCTACAGAATTTAAAGAATTTTCGAAGGTCTACAGAAGCGAGGAGTTACATTTAATGGTAAATAGATAATCATACTTAGTAGGTTTCTAATCTATTTTAGAATCCATTCCGAAATTATAACTATTGGTACGGTCGGACAAATAAAAGGCTTCACGAGGGCTGTGCCAGAACGCGTAATTTTTCTTTGATCTCATATATATGTACATTATCCAATAAATACTTACTAATAGTTAATTGGTAGTTCATCGTATCCTTTATAATCCTACCTATTCTAGCGTGAGTGTCAATCCCGTCTTCTGCCTGGGTCCTCTTCTGTACATTTCGCCCGGTGTTCAGCAAATCTTCGCGGTCACGCAACGACGCGCTATCTCAAAATACTTACATTTGCACCGGACCTTTTGCCGCACAACCGTTTGGGCCCCTGCCTGAGATGATGGTAGGGCTCACAACTTACAACATCCCAGTATTCTCCCGAAATAAAAGAACCTAGCATGATTCATCTACGTATTAGCAAATATTTCCCATTGTAGGACATAGCCCTCCAGTCCACTCCTGGACATAGGCCTCCTACGCAGAGCGCTTTACACTATTCAGGAACGTTACTCATGAGGTCCCACAAGGTTATTACTAACTTGATTAGCGATTGGCACTATGCGTCCTCCATAATGAACGGAAAGACCAACTCAGTGCGTTCACTTAGCAGTCAAGCTGCTTTACTTAGACAAATAAATGTCCCACCAATGTGTGACAATTTATTGCTTATTTGTTTATTACGAAGTCTAAATTGTACGCAGTGAGCCATTCAATTAAGGAAGGTAGCTGATGATGATTAGGCTGATTAGGCTATAAGGTATTTTTTCTAAGTTTGTTACATATGAAGTGGCAATGGGCTGGCGACGTAGCTCGCAGGACATATGGGCGGTAAGGTACAGGCAACCGCAGCGTGGTTGGGAAGGCCCCCAACAAGATGGATAGACGACATCCTAAAGATCGTAGGGAGCTGTGGATGATGTGAGGGGAGGCTATATTCGGCATTCAACGTCCTGTGGCTGAGATGATGATGATGATAAAATTTTATCTACAGAAGCAGAGTACATACCGAGTTTCAATTCGAGACAAAATGTCACACATCTTTATAACACACACACTAAGGCAAATGCAGGGACAAAACAAGGCAGCCCATCTTCAAATGTTATTTTTTACTACGAATTTCTATTCTGTAACGAACACAAACAAATCTGACTTGTCTCTATGTCTCTATGCATATTTATATTGTCATTATAATAAAAGCCGACCTAATCGTTAGCACCGTCGTCGTCAGCCTGTACACATCTAAACTACTAGGGAATATATCTGTCCTCTCATTGAGAGAGAACGGGCAATAGTTTACTACTCAGATAGCGCAACTGTATTATATCGCGATGTCACATTGTCTCTTACTTCGAGATATTTTATTTCAACAACATAACAATACAGTTGTCACTGCACACGCGACCTGCAAGGTACTCTTGGTTTTCAACGAAAACGTGATATGACGATAATATCACGGTTTGGTTGAAAAAGTATGTTTAAATTAAGTTTTAACGTATCATAGACCTATCATAGACCTAGAACGTATCATAGACCAAAGACTCCGCCAGGAATGCTCCCTGTCGGAATGCCAATACGGGTTTCGGCCGGGCTGATGCATCACCAAGGACAAATATTTGCCCTAAGAATTCTCCAGAAGGCCCACTGCAGCTGAAATCAACAATAAATAAAATATTTATTGTACCAAGAAACAGGTTATAGCAGTATAGAAACCCTGGAAGTCTGTGTTAGTTTAAATTGTGTCACAGACTCCAGGATCTTCCCTAAATGAACAAAATCAACCTCTGCATTTTGCATTTCTCGATCTGCAGAGGGCTATTGACAGTGTTCTTCGAGAGGTAATCTGGTGGGCGCTAAGTTCCAAGTCTTTACCCGAAGCGTAAAGTCGACAAAACCATCGTATACCATACTAATCCCTTCCCTATTACCGTGGGTGTTCACCACGGTTATGTCCTTAGCGGTTCAAAGGTATGCATTATGTTGGATACCCTCTCTGCCCAAATTTTGGATGTGCCTCCATGGCACATGACACCGCACTTGTTAGCTATCATACGCAGGATCTTGAGACCAGGGTAAATAGGTGGAAGGAGATGCTACAAAACGGGGGTTTAAAGCTAAACGTCGCCAAAACAGAGTACATGGCTAGCCAAAACACGGATCTTAACATCAACATTGGGAACAAAGCTGTCAATAGATAAATTTAAGTACCTCGGATCCGTGCCGCACAAGTACGGAGATATTCATTCCGATGGCAAGTCCCACGCTCACAGCAGTTACTTGCAACCTTAAAAACCTTATCAAGCTCCGGTGAAGGAAAACATCGCGATGAAACCTGCCAATTCAGACAACTGAATTTGTAACCATGATCCAATCTGGTCAGGTTCCCCTGGGTCACAGACGTCAGATGGTAGTCGCTCCACTGTAATTACCTGATCGCCAATGAAATTAAAACTCCAGGCCAATGAAATGAAAATACTGCGGTGGACGTGTGGCGTTACGCGACTAGATCGAGTACGTAACGAGTACATTTGTGGTAGCCTTGGCATGAGAGACGTTGCAGGTGAGATCGTAGAAGCTCGCCTTCGGTGGTTTGGTCATGTCCTGCGTACACCCCAGGGATGCTTGGAAAAAGCGCCGGAGACCCCAGAAGCGCAGGACTAACATCGCCGTGTCAGATGCGAGAGCCAACGGCTTACCAAGTAGAATGCCGAAGATCGGGCAAGGCCAAATACGAGCAGGAAAGCGGGTGACGATAGTGCCATTAGGAACCTTTAAACTTTCTTGATTTATTTTTGTATCAGAACTAATCTTCATACAACTAAATTCATAGTTTGACTGATTATTCAACTAATATTTTGCAATTTGTTTTTCAAAAAAAGATGAATCTTAAATTTTAAAGCTATTATTACAATGTTTTGTTAGATAGCTCAATAACATAACAAAACATAATATTAAGAACACAGTGACAAGTCAGTTTGAAACACTCATCGTATACCATATTTTCAGGAAAAACGTAACATCTCGTCCAACTCTTTTTATAAATGTAATTTTTTTACTCAAATTTTTGGTATTACTCTTGGAATTTTTTTCCTTTATTTGCATAAACCTTAATTATTGATATACATAATACGTGTAAAATTTACAGTAACGACACCTTTTGTTAAACACAATAATTTTTTAAAAGTTTAAAAATGCTCTCCTGTAAAATTGCATTTTTCGAGATAACACGTTATTGAAGAAAAGAGGCGATATATGAAAAGGGTATGTACATAAATATAGCAAACAGGCAACATATTCTTAATTTTCAGTAAGAATTCTGGTAGGTACGGCACTAGGACAGAAGGGACTTGCATATACTTATTATTTTGTTCTTCAAAATGTTCACAACACAGCACTTCCTATTTGCAACCCAGACAACACCATGCCTGGTCTTCAGGAAACCTATAAGAATAAATTAATGAAAATAAACGTAAATTCGCGATTAATCCTTAAACATTTTTTTAAATGTCTGAACATTTGTAATTTAGGTACAATATAAAATTGTGGACCGCTATGTACAATATTTGAGTATTAAAATTCTATACAACAAATACTAAATCCGACCCTGCTTACATCGAAATATTTCCATATCTATTTAGACACCGAAATATAACTCAATTTGCCAATAATTTTAAATCTGTCTTTAATGACATGTTCTTTTAAGACAAAGATTTCAATTATTGCAAATTCACACTATTACTTTCCATATTTTTGCCACCATTTCTAAAATTGATTCCCGATAGCCACGACCACGATTGTTTACTTACCGGTGAAAGGATAATCCAGGTGTATTTCCATACTTTACGCTTTCACATAACTGTGTACTACTGTCGTTATTAGCTAGAGCAACGTGGTGAACGTTCAAAACATTGCGCTCTTCACTTTCTGACAGGCTCGTTCCTATGGGTGAAAAAACGGGATAGCAAGATTCATAATCATTGAGGAGTGAGCGAACAGGGAATATTTGTAATTTGTGTCTAGTCTGTTAGGTCTGTGCTCTACGTCGACTGACGTTACTTTTGCATAACTATTTGGAAGAGCTATTACTAATATCCACTGTCATCTTTGAGCACTCTAGTATTTCGAGTTTTATAGGTAGACGTCGTAGAAAGGTATAACTAGTGTCATGTAAAAAGAGACTTGGTGGGTCACGTGGTTCGACCTGCGCAGTAGACGATTACCTGCGCCAAATCCCCTCTACTACCGTTTGACAAGTCTCTTCTTTCATGACGCGAATTATAGAAAGGATGACAAAAAAACATGAAAAATATTTTAAATCACGAATTCATTTATTTTTTGTAATTTGAAACTAAATTACCATTTAATTTCCATCAATGTTTTTTCCATAATCTTAAAGTAGATGTATAATGATAGGGATAAACAGCAGTTAAATATGAAGTTGCATGACACATCAACAGAATTTGATGGTACGGTGTACTGTTGTGGTGCTCGTGTGTTTAAATGCTTGTAGTATGCTTAAGTCTAACATTCAAATTCAAAACGATTACACTATTTTCGGTGAAATATTTGTTGGTATATAATATTAAGATTGAATATGATTACGCTATTTTCTGTTAAATATTGTTATTCAACATTGAGATTCAATATGATTACGCTATTTTTGGTTAAATATTGGTATTCAACATTGAGATTCCAATTATTACGCTATTTTCGGTTAAATATAGGTATACAACATTGAGACTCAAAATGATTACGCTATTTTCAAATCTTGATTCATTCCGTTGGTTAAGCATTTCAACACATGGGTACACCCTGTTACTGAGTTGTTTGTAGTTTCAATAAAACCGATAAACAACAAAGACGATTCAAACCTTACTTATTATCGAAAAATTATTTAATATCATACTTTAGAAGCAACGGTTAATATGCGTAGGTATACTATAGTGTCTATAAATAACATTGAGCTACAGAAATTTGAATAATTTCCCAGAAAATAGTCCTTAATCTTAACATGAGATTATACTGCAAAGGACTGCTCGCGACTATGGTCAATGAAGTAGTCAACAATATTTATTTAAATTTTATCAAAACCATGAAACTGTTCTATGTTATCCAGGATACATTTCGCTCTCTGCATAAGCTGTCGACTATGGATTCATGGTCATCAAATATATACTGCCTTCTTCGTGATCGGCGTAGATGTCCGTATCTGCAATACATGCTAGCTACAATTTTAGACCTACCTAAATGACTTTACATATTATATGGTTGATTATATCATAAATGTCTACTTTAACATTAATGTACACATTAATTGTGGTATCATATAACATCAAAGACTAGTGTCATTGCAATTTCGTAACGTTGACGCTAATATACTTATTAACAACGCGTTAACAAATAAGCATAAAGGGAAAAAATAAATAAATTCGGATTGATTTTTTTAAACATAACTTGTATAACTTAGAGACGTAGGTTGTGTATTATTGCAAGCGCTTGGACTAGCGTCTATTACACATGCTTCATCTCTGCCTACATTGCATATAAGCTCTTCTACAGAAAATAGTTAACTAAACTAATTGTACGAACTAATAATAATTACTCGTGTAACTTTGGTAAGTATCCCGAGTAACCAATTCACTAAATCACTTACATTCACTTATCGTAACCGTGTAGGGCAGCTGTAATTTAAAGAGGCAAAGACCGACGCGTAAAAAGTAACAAAAACATCAACTAAAGTTTTAGAATAATACTGATTTAATAAACTAAACTTATGATTGTTCGTAAACCAATAGCTGGTTATAGAGTTACGTAAAAGTAACTAAAAATAACAGTAGGAACAAAATTGACTAATTAACATCACGCAGATATTACTTATATGGTACAGGTATGTGCACATCTAGTCGTGCGTCGTATACTGATGTTATCCTAAAATATTGAGTTTAACTAAACAAAATAAATATATACACACCGAAACATTATTCCACGACATCTATTTTTAATATAATCACAATTGACTTAACTCGAATGTGCCGCATAGGGCACCTAGAGATCTTCATGTCTACCTCTGCGTTAACAAGAATTATAACCTGGGATAGGTGAGCTCATACAGGATACAGTCGTACTGAATCAAAACCGTCAACATATTTAGATGTCCTCCCAATGGGGGGTCTGGTTTTGGAAGTTCATTACCTCCTGGGGGCTGAAGCTCCGCACTGAGACGCCACCGCTGGAGAGGTCGGCGTTCGCCAGCGACTGAGTGATCTGCGTGATGGCGATGCGGCTCTCGAAGTCGCCGGCCGCCGCCGCAGCCGCAGCCGCCGCAGCCGCCGCCTGGCTCCTGGCCCTGCGGTCCACCATCCTCCTCTGCGAAGTCGCAGTCGACGCCTGCCGCCCAGCACGGAGCTTTTGATTCAGTATCTTGTTACATTTCTTCTTTGTCATGTCCAGAATATCTTCCTTATTCGCCTCGGCGTGGTTGATTTTGGTCTGCTGCTTCATCTCGGCGACCACGGCGTTGGAGACGTTCTCCTTTTTCTTCCATTTGGTGCGGCGGTTTTGGAACCAGATTTTTACCTGAAATAAAAAAAGGGGTTACTTTTGTCATTTTAACATTGCATGCCTATTGTAGGCTTTTTTTTCAAAATGCTGAGCAGAGATTCTTTTTGGATTATAGTACCCACTCTCTTTTCGCTAACATCTCAATACTCAATACTCAAATACTCTAAACTCGGTCATGTATAGGGATCTGCCTGGATAGGTACCAACCCTCACCTATTTATATTTAGCAACGTTGCTTGCATTGGTATGTTCCGGTTTGAAGGATAGGTTATAGACAGCGCAATTTCGCTCTCACTAATACGAACGCAACTGTAGTTCTGTTAGTACATGAATTGTTACATTGTGAATATATTAGGGTATCCATAAAGCTCAAATCACCTCAATAACGGTTTATATTACTACATATTATAAAACAAAGTCCTACCCGTGAGAAACCAGGGCGGGTTACTAGTTAGTCAATAAGAAAAACTACTACAGCGTTTCTAAAAAAGCTATTGGGCTGTATACCTGCTGCGTCCCTACTCTACATTTTGAGGGCGTAGATATGGACAGCTTTAAAACAATAAATCTTTCAGAATCCATAAAATTTCAGTATGGCCTAAGTATAAACGATTGAGGGCCGATTTTTCAATCCTCAGTTAAAATTTATCTGCCCGTTAAAGTAATATACTGCCAAATTAAAACAATCTATGAAGTAATGATACCATTTTATTTTAGTCGCTTAATAACTTATCGGACTGATATGTTTTATCTGAGGATTGAAAAATCGGCCCTTAGTCCACATTTCTCAGCACAACGGTGTTCTTCACATTATACTAGCGCGACTTCATTCGCGTAGCGTCCTACCCCTACACCTACCCTACACCTTCTTTACCTCCACCTACCCTTCTTTCTTGCCTATAAATCTTCCTCTTGAAACACCCTATCTACTGATGAAAACCGCATTAAAATCCGTTGCGCAGTTTAAAAGATCTAAGCGTACATAGATACAGACGGGTGAAGCGACTTTGTTTTATATTATGTGTAAACTAGTACCTTATTATCTAAAATGAGACCCAAATGCATTCACGTGTGAGTAATGCAGTAATGGTGCCTATTTACGCGCGTGTCTGCATCGAGTGTGTCTATCCGTGATGTACACGTAGAGAGGTAGCATAACACAATACAACAGCGACAAGAGCTCGGGTACATTTCGGTTAACAAACAGTTAATTACGGACTGATCGATCCCCGCCTTGGGGAGCTCGAGTGGCGCGACGGTTACAGACACTGATTGTCGATACGTCAACAATATTATTATTGGAAGTAATACTTTGTAGGCCTAGGAAGTAATGGTTTTGAGAAAGGTGAAGATATGACTGACAGTGCAGTCGTGATCGCGGGTGAAGTGGAACAGTTGAAAGAGTTTCACGGATCGGATGCAATTTTTTTTTATATACCACGAGAGTGGCAAATAGGCTTACAGGCTACCTGATGTAAAGCAGAAACCGCAGCTTATGCACGTGTGTTATTAATACCAGGTGCATCACCCGCGCGTTGCCGACCCCGTAAAAACCTTTTCATCCCTTTCTTGAAGAACTCCAAGTATGGAAGTGAAAGGAGAGTGAATGCTCAACTACATACATTTAGGTATGAATAGCCAGAAGATGTAGATAAAAGGCCCGCCTGGCTGTTCATAAAAGAAAATTGTAGTAGTGCTTTCACCATACGTGCCCGTATTCATTAAGGTGAATTCCGTAAAATAAATATAAAATAAGTGAAATTACATTTCATTAACTAACGAGTATGTCACAAAGCCAGTACAGTAAAATAAATACTAAATTTAACAAATTTTTTTAAAGAAAAATAACGAAGCAGCGCCTTAATTTTTAATTTAATTAAGTGCCGGTAGCATCGGATTCGCGGTTTAAAATATCGAAAGTGTCCATGTTCTTGTTTAAGTAGTGGCCTGGTAGCAGCCAAATGGAACTGGTAATTAATTTAAAAGCCATTTTCGTAATATTTTAATGCTCCCACTCCCGGTTATTACTGCGAGGTTCGATTCGCCATCGAGTCGTGATTGTGATTGAATCCTGCCCCGCACTACACGGATGTACTTTTAATTGATACGGGATATGGTTTCTGCCTATACAGATGAAACCACTTTAAAGGCAATATCTCCTGAAACGTGCCTATTACAACGTGAAGGGACTCAAATTTTCATCTTATCGTATACTAGCCGTTCTCAACGGCTTTCACCCACGCTTATTTCGGATCTCTGTAAAGCTGTCTGTTCCTAGACAGGCATGCGCCATCATCGGCCGCATAGTCACTTACACTAGGTGAGGTGGCGGTCAAATGCATGGCTACTCAAATAATAAAAAAAAGCCTATTTCCCCGAGATAAAAAGTAGCCTATATCACTCGGGAATAACGTAGCTTCTTCTAATAATTAGTCTTTTTGGGTTTATTTATTACAAACAAAAATACAAATCTTGGGTTGGGTCGTAATTTAAATTTAATGTTACTTTTAGTATATTTCCTGTTATTTTCTCTTCTTGTTTGTTTTTTGTTTGCCTAATAGTTTTTGTTAATTGCTGTCTGGTTGACTAGTAGAAAAAGCTACGTAACTTTAAGTCCGCCATTTGTTTTGGAAAGTATAAGTATATATATAGTATATAGTTTTCAAACAAAAAAAGAATTTTCAAAGTCGGTCCAGGACTATTTGAGTAATTATGTAACTTTAAAAAAAATATCCGGCCAATTGAGAACTTCCTCTTTTGAAGTCTTAACAATACTTAAGATTGGCAAAGTTTGAAACACGTTACGTAGTCAGTATTAAACAGGATTCCTGTCCTATTCCGACACAGGCCCTCCATACAAGTTTGTTTGGAACTTATGCAACTGCGTCGTGCCAGCTTTGACATCCAGTTTTACAACGGCATGATATACGCTTGACTTGCTTTATAGACATCGGGATTGTCAAAGGCTTCGTTTCTGGAACCGGTGCATAGTTTTCCACCTTCCAACCGGTATTTTCCGGCTTTACCGGCGCGAGTACGCTTTGAATCGTGAAATTAGCTGATTTTCAGATATTACTTTGAAAATTAGTACGTTGGAGACGATGGGATGGAGCCTCTTCAGTTGGCGGCAGTTTGTCTATAATTTACTACTTTGAGATATTGTAGTTCTAATTATCAATATTTTCTAAATAAAGAGGCTCCATACCAATAAGAAGCAGAGGCATTGGCCAATTTCAAACGGTATTTTAGCAGTTTTTTAAGTTTATCTTTATATGTACGGTAAAAATTATTTTTGTAGAACTTTCAAAGAGCTTTCAAATGATATATCACACGTAGCACACTACTCGGTGATTATCGAGAAAAAGTATGAAATTAAAAGCGTTAGCCGCCGTCTTTGTGACGTCATAGCACTGACGTCCACCATTGCCGAGCTATACGACAATCAGTTCCGAATTCGAGAGATCAAAACCAATCCATTACTACGATTTTGGTCTATTTCCAGAGGTGTCCGACGAAATTCATGAAGGTGACGACTTTTACCCCTGCGGCCTGAAACTGCATTTTTCATACAATGTCTCAGGGAAAGAAATACTTATTCTATTTTATTAGTTCGAAACCCCCAAACCGCGAGTAATTGAACATTGAATCATTTAATTGATCCTATTGTCTTTATTTGGTATGTAATGCAAGCCTATAATAAATATAAAAAAAGATTAAAAAGGTATCGACGTCACCTCCCAAATCCCAAATCTATCATTTTTAGGTTTTGGTCAGCAAAGCAATTAGAGTCTAATTCATACCAATGATGTAACGACGATTGCTTGTAATATTAAACATTTTACTTGTATTGTAATTATCGTCACAAACAGCTACAAGAATCTCTCGCTGCAATGAGGAGTTTTCCAGTATGCATGTGTAGATCTTGCACGCACATTAGACGACGGTGAAAAACCGACCTACCCAAATAAAGTATACACCAATCTAACATTTCTATGCGCGTCTATAGAGACGGTAGCGCATATTATACTGGTTTTGGGAGGTTGATACGCTGTTGACATCGGCTAGTTGCGGCTTTGTATCATTCTACTCTAGCCGCCCCCACAAAGCGTCCTCGCTGTTTATAAATTCGCAAATAGTTACGGATTAATTAATCACTGATAAACTATGAACACCTACGTCAATTGCCTACTCGAATCATATGTCAAGTAATACCAATGAATACTTGTCCTGTCATAAGCGCCGATTAAACTGCACAAACACAAAGTATTTAAATTATTTACATGGAACGTAGCCTCGGCCAGTTGCATATCATAAAACGCAAACTGGACAATTATTTAACGAATTATTGAATTATAGCGATCAGTGAGTGCCCTAAATAGATGATCAAATCGGTAAATGTTGCACATACCTTCTGATTCTGGCACAACAGAGTGAAGAGAATAACGCGTTATTCGCTGGAAAATTACTAAAGAATATTGATTTATTTGATACCTAAATAAGGGTTTTAACCGTTTACCTTTGAAACTATTTGATAGATAGATACATTGATAAAAATAGGCTTAGTCGGCACTAAAGACCATCGGAGAATCGGAGCATCAGATTAGGTTAAGTCAACAACGATTAGCTGTTCTTGTGGAGAGCGTGGTAGATAGGTACCCAGTTAATAAGAAATGGAAATGTTATACATTAGCGATATCATAATCTTTTAAGTGAGTAACCTCAAAGGAAACATTTAGACAACGGCCAAGCCACTGTTTTCCCACAGCGCCCGTCTACTAAGTTCACTGCGTTGAATACGGCTCTATGATTGGACAATTTACAACCCACTATTCTCGTAACCGAAGTGGTGGAGAGTCCTTACCGGGTAATTGCCTACGCGTCTGACAACTAGTCGCAATCACAGTTTCACGCGCGCACGGGATGCGCCTACACCTCATATTCGGATTACAAATATGACAACGCAATGGCCGACGATGCACGAGAGAAAATATTGTCTAAATAAAAAATACTATTAAACTAGAAACGTGTTGTATTCAGCACGGCGCGGCGGCGCGCGGATCACGAACGGATGGCAAATATTTGTAACGGACGCGCGGCGCGGGCGTGCCTCTTTTCAAATTCAGAAATCTCGTTTTGTTCTGTTTTAAGTGTACAGGAGGCTATCAGACTCAAGTCTGACCGGTTTGTAGAATTTGTTGTTAAATAGAATTACCACTAGGTATACAATCATACTATGTTTCGTGCTTAGTACTCTGTCAAACCTGAGGAGTCCGCCTGGGTGAGGACTATCGCATTACCTAAGCAACAATGCTGGTATTATGGTGTTCCGGTTGGAAGGATGAGATTGGTAATCACAGGCATGAGGCATTTCATCTTATAATGTAGTCCTCACAGTAACATGGCCGTCGTAACATCGTAACCTAAAAGCATGTTACCTCTTACCATCACGTGGGCTGTCTGCTCGTTTGATATTGCGTAGAATTAAAACAAGAATAATAAATAAGCCCCCCGCCCATAATACTTAGTAATACGGTTCCTTTTGTACAGAACGCTATAAAACTAAGTAGGTAAAGACTGTTCCAAAAATATAGGCCGGTATGGCAATATGTAGTTTACTTGACCTTACTTTGAACGAAAGCTTTCCCCAAGCCCGTCTTTGTAAAGAACTCCAGAATTCTGAAAGCTGATAAAAGGGTGCAACATAAAAAGTTCGCCTAGATAAGCCTCCCGCGTTCAGATACACGTGCCCACTTTTCAAATTCGCGTTGAAAAGAGCTATTTTCGGAGTTCACAACCTGAATCCGAGGAAATACTGTTTGAAGTAGCCGCTGCTGCATTTCCAAGAAAGCTTACGTTACTGACTAGAAATCCAAGTTTTCTATCATCCACCAAGTTTCCTCGCCTTCCTTGCTAACTGCCTAACTAGCATTTCGCAACTTTTGAGTGCAACCCTTTTTCGGTTGAGCGCATGTGAATTTTGCATTGCAAGTTGGCTGATTTTAAGTCGATAAAAATAATTTGGAACTATTATGTTAAAAACACCTTTTAATATCTGTATACATATTATATGGTCTAAACGCCTATGTAAAAAATTACATTAGTTTAAAGTAGATACGTGGCTTTGTGACCACTTTGTTTCACACTATTTATCCAGAAAAAATGCAGATATGACGGTAACTCATATTACAAAAAAAACAAGTAAATACCATTTAAAGTTATTAATTCAAATGGATCGAGTACCTACGCAACGAGTACATGTATCCGTAGTGGATTTAAAGTGGCTGAGATACATCGCGGCTCACCTGCTCTGGTTTGGTTACGTGCTGCGTAAGCCCCAGTACGTGAGATATGATGGGTAAACTGGCCTTTGTCAGGAAAGAAGACAGGATTAACAGCTCGGATGATGAAATTGCCTCAATTATAAGTAAGTAGTAAATATTCAAATTTGTAATAAATAATTAACAAAACGTCCAGCTAAGCGTCATTTCTGACAACTGCCGTAATTTCTTGCTAATGGCCTATATCCGCATAGTAGCAGTTGCTAGAACTTTTTTCTTATAAAATTTGGAGATACGCGAGTATAACAGTTTATATCTCCATCTATTCATATAACGGTTAAAGATAGAGAAACGACAGTCAAAGAGAACTTGTAGAGAAATATTAGACGAATACGATGATGGTGTTAGTGCAGATATGACAGTTAGCAAGGAAGACGACGGTTTATCTGTCGCGTGGTAAAAAAACGAACAAAATTCTTATGATACTGTATTTCGTACTTAATTATAGACTAGCGACCCTGCGAACAGATAAGTTGTTGGTACTGTTATCAATCACTGGAACGGCTCCAATATTGACAGGCTCATTAAACACCTGCCACGCGGCCGTGGCCGGCCGGCGCTCGCGCCCGCGACTCGTAATTGGCTCGCAAATTAATCGCGCTAACGGTGGGGGTCACACAAGAATTACGTCAGAGGGACGGGGTCAATGAGGATTGACGACGTGTGACAAGCATGGCTACAGCGAGACCATATATGCCTAATCATATTAAGATTTAGAATAGATCTGAAGAAACCGCTCGCATCCACGCGAGCGCTCCCGTGCGCTACCTATCCGTTTGACGTTCGTGGTAAGTTGCTGGAGATAGAAAAGACATTAAGTGCTGTCCTAATTGACACCGGTCGTGCGACCTTGGTGTTACGTCGGGCGGCTTTGAGGTCTCCTATTGATCGGGCGACGTCCATTGTGCGACCATGGTCGCACGACCGCTGCGAGTTAGGACTGCAACTTAGAAGGCTTCGCGTAGGCTATATCGTTTACTAGTATACTCTATAATTTTAAAATATATGACATTTCCATAAAATATAGAAATTGGGCGGGCCGTTTTTACTATGTGATATTACACCAGGTCCAAAAGTCATGAAACGTGTGTGACGCAATGATTGGGTGACCCCTGGCGGGCCGAATGCGTCCGAGCGGCACTGCGGCCAAACATCAGCCGGTAGCCTCACAATAATAAAGGCCACGTTAGCTAAACCAATTTTCATTCGATTGCGATTGCAAACTGGCTACATTACATAACGGATCTTACTGGATTTGGAACTACTTACAAATTTTGAGGAATTCGGGGTGTTTTTCATAAACTATGATATTGGTGCCCTGTACAGTGCTTACACCTAGCCTCCTCCGGGCCTTGTGTATTTTTAAAGCCTCCAGCCGTAGACGGCCTCTGACTCGAAAAATTGGTCGCTTTGGGTAAACCGTAGAGAAGCAAATCAAGGGGAATTTTTGAGACGGTTTTTTTTATTTTCCGGGTTATCGGTGTAATAGATAATATAAAAGTCCGTGAATGAACTTATTACTTATTCGCGGGACGCGCGAAAGCGATCTATAATACCAGCTAGCATCCGTAGCGCGAGAATCTCGCTCTTTTTTAGTATTTATTTAAAACCCGACGAAAAAGGAGGGATGTTATAAGTTTGACCTGCGTTTCAGTGTATCTGTGGCTCTGTGTATATGTATGTAGCTCTGTGAACGTGTCTGGCTGCAGCTCCCAACGTAGCTGTTGTTTCATTAAAATTAGTTCTGTGGTTTTGAAAATATTAAAGTATATGTCAATTTGCTCAAGGGTTCCTCGACGTTTTTCTATTGGTACTTTGTTTAAATTTTTTAATATGCTATCCTGATGTTTAAAATTAAGGATCAAAGATTTATTATAATAATAAATATCTTTATTTTCTCCACAATAATCATCATACAATAGGACGGTAAGATTATGCAGCTAATCATGACATTAATTATGATATTGTGGGAGACTGGAGCTTACGCTAGGTGAAGCCTGTGTTATTTATAAGTCTCCAGGCACCCCTCATTCTAGTATTAATACATATTACAGTACCTGTGTATGATAAAATTAATATATGATGAGTGAAGCAGAGATCCTATTTTTACATACAGTTACATACTCATAAGTTAATAATACTTGTACGTATTTTCTTTTCTTATAAATTTAAAGGAAAAACAGAAAGATTTAACCAATGAAATTGGGCTTTTTACGCAAGTATATATTTGCTGAAATATTATTTTAATTGTATATAACAAATCAAAATTAATATATGATTTCGAAAATAAATGTAAAGTGTCTAAGATTTCTAAGATAAAAATAAGTGTCTATAGTAAAAAAATAAAAATTATAGTTTTTATAAGGGTTTAAAAATATCCCTTTTCAGTTGTCGTCAGTTTTGCCGCTTTAACAAGGTGCAATTTTATGAAGATGGTGGTTATCACAATAAAATTATATGCACCAGTTAGTTCAATGTTGTCAGATTATACCTTCAAAGTTTCGTCGTAATCGGACATGTCATTTCCAAGAAATTTAAAAATGCGGTTGTATGAAAATTACAGTTTCCGATATTTTTGCCATGCAAAACGCCCATTTCATAAGTAAGGTCTCTACATACGAATTGAAAGAGGTAAATAGCTCGCCAAAATCGAAAATTAGACAATTACTTGAGATGTATCAATATAGTCAGTTCACACGGTGTCGCAGTTGGCTGAATACTGATAGGATTATCCACGCCAATACTAGATGCCCACTCGCATACAGCGAGATAATTATTATTGATTGTGCATTAGTGTATGGTTGAACGTGACAGTGGGACATTGCAGTGCGTTGGAGAGAGAAGGGCTATTCCTGGCTGAATTGAAACAAAGCTGGCCATGTAACAGATCAATGCTCCACTAATTGTATCGATGTCAGGTGGCTGTCGCTGGACATGTCAGCATATATCACATCCGATCGGTTTAATGTCAACCCGGACGCGATCCGGACCCGCTATGCAGAGAATCGCACACCAGCAGTGATCTCTCAACTAGATAATTACTATTTTCACTCAATTCTATGATTATTGACTACTAGATATCTGCTCATGGCTTGAAACGCAAATTAAATTCTAAATCAAAGAATTACATTACAGGTCATCCTAGTGTAGTAGTCAGGAAATCCACCCAATTAAGACAACTTAAGTGTAAGTTGAGATATGTCTGATCATAAACACCGATATATTTAAGTAACATTATACTCTGTAAGGTTGTAATTTTGGAAATTTATTATTGGACTATGTGGATACAAGATACAAGATATGCATGATTTATTCAATTTACAATATTATCAATAGCAGCCTGTTATTTATAATTATGAAATAATTTGACGATACCAGCGTCAAATTCTTGAATTTTTAATTTAGTTTATAGAGTTCCAACTAAGTTCCTACAGGAATTGTAGATTTACTGTCGGCCGCAAATACATTTTATGTTGGTATGTTAAAGGGGTCCGTTGATTCTGCAACAGACTATGAATAGATAGATAGATTAACCTAGTGTTGTCGTTTATTGGAACTCTAGAAACTCAAAATTTCAGGTTTCGACACAATGTTGAAACCGCAGGAAAAGTGAAACAAAGTACTTAGTTAGGTAGGTAGTTTTCGTTGAAATTATCTGTTCAATTTTTTCAGTTCAAATTCTTAAAATCGCCTAAATTCTTCTTGTCATACCGGATGGTTTTCACACCAACATTTTCTTTCCCGTTCATAAAGTTGTTAAGTAAACGAGACAGGCCGTCAAAGAATTAGCTGCATCAAACTAAACTGCACCAGTCCCTAATGGCATTAGAAGGCATCCTGGCAGGGTAAGCCGTTTACTGCCAGTACGAGTTACATCATAATCGTATCATCGGCACGGTTCAACGCAGACATTTTGTGGTGACGCTCTCTGATATACTAAGCTGTAACATAAGTTATGCGGTGGCAATCCAGATTACGTATGAACAGTTTAACTAATTAGTTGATCCTTTACTCCATATTGTCCTTTAGATTATCATAAGGTCGGGGGTCAACTAATTTGTTGAATGACTACCTAGTATCCCAAACTGTAGCTGAGGTATACCTGTTTATCCCAAATAATTTTTGTTAAAACCTGTATATAAATTTTTAATAGACGAAGAGATTTTTGTTCGACAATAATAAATATCTTTGTTGATAGATGGACATTTTTATCTCCAAAAATAAATTTGAAATGGTAAAGTAATTTAATTGGAGATTATAGTTTGTGCTTTCCCGACTTATCGACGTGTTATTATCATAATGCTGACACTTTTTACAAGCTTTTATTTAACTTGCAATATTTGTAATTATGTTAGGGGTAAGCTTAATTTGATTCACTTCCCGGCGTTCAATTGAACTGAAATTTGGAATACCTATGTAACTTGGATAACAATGTATTAATATGGTACTATGGAGCTGATCCGATGATGGAGTCGGAATGTGGTCATAGGAACTAATTAATGCAATAAAATATCACCATCGTATTTTGGCTCTTTGGAATGGTCTTGATGAGGCTCTAGGTGATATTCAAGAGCTGATGATTATGACGGAAGGTGGCGTTTAGTAGTTCCTAAAACTACTAAACGCACTAATATAACCCCATCGTGTTCGGGCTGATAAGTACTACACCGCGCGATAAAAACTTGTTATGCAAAAATATTTTTCATTTGAGAACTTATGACTACGCATTACGAAGTGAATAAGTAGCTTTACTGATGCACACTGTCCATTCGTGAATTATAGGTATTATGAGTCCATGAATACAATTATTAATCCATTAACGCGTGCGCCTGAACTCATTGCTCCCTTGCTATCGAGCGATAAACCTAAACATGAATAGTTGCTTCTCCAAGCCCTGACGACCTGAGTGGTTCAGTTGGTTAACATGCCGGTCGGCACGCAGAGGGCCCGGGTTCGATTCCCGGCCGAGCATAAATTGTAACAGTAATTTTAATTTCTGTTACGGGTCTGGTATGAATAATTTAAATAAAAATTACATAGTTAGTTTATCAGTTATCTAATACCCATAACACAAGCTTTGCTTACTTAGGGGCTAGATGGCGCTGTGTGAATTTGTCCGAGCAATATTTTTATTTTATTGTACCAGAAACACAAATAACCGCATTTTAAATACGCAATATACCACACATGTAAAGTACGTGAGGAGTAGTATCTGCTACTGCAACGATAGTGGTCCACAAGTCCACATCACATCTGCTATCACTGTCGATGTAGACAGAACAAATAATTGAAGTGAACAATTAGACGAGCCACCTCCGAGCGAAACCTCGAAGCATCGATATTAATGCCGTGCGTCGCGCTGTTGTCTCGAGATCACTGTACACGACCCTATTAGTGCCGGCTTTGGGATAGTGCTGGGACACAATGGCGCGTATGTCGATACATCGGGGACAACGGAAATGATCACGCTTCACTTCGGAAATAACTTCGCGTCTAGCAGATTCAAGCGTTATACGTTGGGTAAATGCATTATGCACCTAGATTGATCTACCGTGTCTGTTTGATGTGTTCGCGTAATCAGATTGGGCAGATCACTGTACATGGCCCCATTAGTGCCGCCTTGAGATAGTGCTGGGACGCAATAGCGGGCTATGTCGATAGTTGGGGGACAACGGAAATGAATACCTTCGTTCCGTCTACCAGAGTCTAGCTCAAGTATACGTTGGACTTAGGTGCACTTAAATGGATTATATGTGGTGTTTATGTTGCTAGGTATTGATGGGTCTGTTTGATGTGTTCGCTTAGCCGTGTTGGCGTTCATTTTGGGATAAAATCTGGCAGAAGAAAATAACCTTCATTTGGATTTGCTATTGCTAGGCGGATTGCTATAGAAACTGCCAACGATGTATTAATATTTATTAATACAAAAAGAGTATAATGTAAGTAAATTAGAGACATACAAATTAAATCAATAAGTAATTTAAAACAATGGATACACTAACGTATTCATTGACACACTGTTTTCTGCGCAGTAAAAGGCAAAAAAAATTAAAAACAAGAGAATAAGAAACATTAGTAATAGAAGAATTTAACTACCTCTATTATTTTCTCCGAAACTAATTGTTTTATTAAGTACTGCAGCATCAGCAATCAATTGGGGTACTATAAATTAAATACGAACATAAATTCAATATGATATGATATGATAATCTTATATTTTTATCGACATCAACTTTCCCCACGATGGGCTTATCTCAGTTGGCTGCGATCGAGAGCGGTGACTGGGCTCGTTAATCTTGCAATTATTCATCGGAGATAGTCATTCAACTCTACCGATTACGAGCCCAAACCAAATGAGAAAGAGGGCTAAATCGAAAAATATATATGTTTTGAGTAGTAGCAAAATCTTAATTAATTGATATTATTCTATTATTTTGCTAGTAGCCGCTCTCAGTGGCTTTCACCAGCCCGCTGTTCAGGTCTCTGTGAACATTCAATTTTCTTGCGGCTATTGATAATTTTCCGATAAAAGTAACCGATGTTACTCAGTGATAATGTAGCATTCTATTAGCGACGGATTTGTTTTTTTTATTTTGAAGTTTTAATCCTATACTCACAACTGATTCCACAATAATGGCTCTGCAAGAAATGTCTGATCGAGGAAACAGTCCGCCTGATGGAAACCGTTAGGTAACTGTCATCAATGTTTAAAATGTAGATTGAGTATTACAAAATAACCTCTAATAAGTTATAAAGAAATAAGTTAGGGTAAACGGTCTCCTGCCTGACATTTTACTTTTACTTTATTATTTCGGTACAAGGGTCCATAAGGAAAACTGGGCAGGCAGTGTCGCCGGCAAAGTGATTGCAAACGTAAATGATAGAAATTTGTTTGTAATGCAGAAGAATAACAAGAAGTATCAAAGAAAACAGCAAGGTAAATATTGAGATAATTAATTAGGTATATAGGTACGTACGGTGTTTGTAAATAGGGAAAAAAGACTTGCGTATTTACAAACAAGCAATGATCTCTCTCTTTATAAAATATGCACAGAAGCTACAAAGGCAGCGAGTCGCTAAAAGTAAAAAGAAACAGATAAAACAGTGACGTGAAATAAATCAACAAGCTAACACTGCAGTAGGTAGGTGAGAGCAAAGCTGCGCTCGCCACTTCAAGGGAGTGATTGTCCCCCGTCCGCGGGCTATCGCAATATCTGCAGTCGCGCTGCCGGCCGGCTTTTGGCGTTGCAGCAAATCGTATGAAGTGCCAAAGGTGCCAAAGGTGCCAGAGGTGCCAGAAGTTGGCGCGACGCCAAATTGTACACGAAATAATAGCCAGCACAACCACTTTAGTACAATCAAAATAGATATTTATCAACCGAGCCGTTAGTTCAGTTGAATGCGTTCTATATGTTTAACTGGCACTCGATAGAGCAAGAGAGCTTTAATCATACGTGAACTTATTACAGTATAAGTGTTCGCTTTAAGTTTAAATGTTCTAGGTAAATATGCTGCATTTAGTCGGTAAAGGATAGATTCGGCGGCAGATTAACAATTTGAACATATGGGTGAAATGTATAGGTACCTATGGCAAACAAAAAGGCCAAAGTGCGACACAGAGATGACCTCTGTTAAAATAAAGTAACTACATACCAAGAAAGGTAATATTAGAATTTAAAAAAAATATAAGTTATTTAATTGATTTGTTTATCTGTAGCCTACTTAATACCTAGTATGTAACTCGGTATTAAGTAGGCATAAAATATACCGATTTATTTAATAATAAATATTTATGTCAATACCATTGTACAGATCAAAATATCGTGTCGTGTCACCTAACCACCTAAACCTAAAAATCATTGAGGCACCTACATAACACGATCAGCTGCCGAACATTGAAATCGAATGTTGCCAAGTAAAATAGCAATTAGCCTCATTGTATTTCGAAATGTAAATATGGATGCGCGTGGGCAGTTGGGCACCTAGCGGCGCACGCGGCCGCGCTGCGATTGGCCCGCGCCCGCGGCCGCAGCCGCGCAGCCCGCCCATTGGCCACCGCGATTGCGCTACTATAATTTGGCAACTCGTCAAGCAGGCGTGGTCGACTAGAAAAATGAAACATTCAACAAATGTGTTGTCACACATACCGAAAGCACACTACACATCAGAAATTATTAACACACGACAGTCTGTCAGCATGAACTCGTATATTCACGAAAATATGTAGACTGCAGGTTTAATATACTCGAAGCATTCTTCCTGAGCTTTTGAGCCCCAGGCGAACAAACTACGAGAGCCTTGTTCCATTGCACATGGCAGCATACTGTCGGGATAAAAGGAATAAGGCGAAGTCCAAAACACGTTTGTGCCTAACTTAGCAATCTACAAGAAACTTGCATTAATTGCCCCTGGAAATAGAATGTTCAAAGACGGTAGCGACGTGGAGGTGCTAATTAAAATTAATCATGCCGCTAATCAGCACACTACATTATAGCCTTTTGCATTTTCGCTAATCAAATTTTAAAATTATTAGTATGTATTGTGTTTTTTGTTTCTACGAAACGCCTATGGTTTCGAGAAAGCTATTGAAAAATTCATGGTCATCTTGGCGTTCACGTGCGTTTCCTTTTGGTTGATCCAGGATTTAGTTGCAATGGAGCGACTGCCATCTGATCCCCATATAACAGAGGAACCTAACCAGATTGGATAATGAATCTGACTGTCTTTATTAATTAATTATTCTTAATCAGTTGAGCGCCAGCTAAATAATAATAAAAAAACTTTTATTGTTTCCAAAGTAATGTAGGCGCTTAATGTGTTATTGCAATTGAGCTATTTTTTAAGTTATGGTGTCCTGCTTTTGATAATCTTTTGGTGGTTTGTCTACCTCATGTCGTTAAAAACATTAACTTTTCCCGTGAATAGGAATATTAACCTGCAATGTAGACTTAGTAAACAACATTGTCTTTGAAATCGTTTTATCTATAAATATTGTCTTAATACAAGTTCCATACTCACTACTTCTTTCTCTACGCTAAATCCTTCTTACTAAATTAGTAGTAAACGCGTGGAGATGCGCGCGGCGACTGGACCACCGGCGCGGCGCGGCGCTGTGCGCATTTGCATAAAAATGCCCTAACACGCTCTCTAATTGATTGTGCGTAATACGCGCAGCCAACGCACAAAATCCAAAACAGAAACAGATAGATCCTAAAATAGCACAGGATCTATTATTTTTGTGCATCCTGAAATAGTTGTTCTGAAAACTTCCATTCCAATATTATGGTGCAATATACAGTAGTCAATTAAAACCTTTGAGGGGAAGTTACTTCTTGTATTACTAAACAATACCTAGCTTGTCGATAGAACTGCTTTGACTGTCGTATCGAGTTAAAACAAAGTCAAGTTTCAGTGTCTTAATTAATTGGATCACAAGAAATACCAAACTAAACTTGCAACTGCAATGTTACAAAGCGAGGGGGCGGGGGAGGGTTGAGGGGTTCAAACCTCCCCCCGAAATGAATTCACACCGCCTGCGCCGCGTGATAAATCCAGATTTTTACAGCCAAAATACCAAAATTTCCGAGCTCGCTGCGCTCGCTAATTCATTTGTTGTATAATAAGTTTGCTACAGCTGTAAAGGGAGCTCCCTTTAACCAAAAATGCTTGCTACGCTCGATCATTTATTAAATATTCATACCAATCGCGCCGCGAACCTAATTCGGAAATAAAGAGCCAATGAGCCAAGATGTAGGTATAGCAAAAAGTCCGAGCCGTGCTCGCTGAGCACACTCAGTCATTGGTTTTTCATATATTTAGGTATCACCAAGGGGGGGTGTATGGATCGTTATTGTTTTGATCTTGAACCCCCCCAACCAAAACCTGGCTACGCCCGTGGTTTCAATACAATCAGAATACTAATTGTTGTTCGTCTGTCTGTGGCTTTCAAAGCATAGTTTCCATGTAACCGCATAGCTTGTAGGTTGGCTTTGGTGCATACCTGCGATATATGGGTTGGCGGGAGGTAAAGCGAGCCATCGAACCGAATTAATGTGGTGGACGCCATGCGGTCGGTGCCACATCGAGTTGTTCACACGACCTGCATAGGCACTCCACAGCTTCGCATAACACTTTGTCCTTTAATGATGTAACATATTCCTATATCCTTTTCCCTGTTGAGGTCACATAAGTAATTAAACTCTTAATTGGCTGCACTGAAGCGAGCCGAAGCGCTCTGAGTTGTTTTCATCACTAATCACTAGTGAAGGTGACTTGATTTGTTTATACTCGTAATTGTGAAGAAATACTATTGACATTGGTATGAAAGGTATTTTTCTGTCAGGATAGTCCGACATTTGAGTAAATTTGTTTTCAAAGAGTTTGGAAGTTAATTGTACAAGGACCTGTAGCATAGACATGTACTTATTTGCTTTACTCTGTGATGTTCACGTGATGGGATTTTTTATTTATTTATAACTCTTTATTGTACATACAGGGACAGTAGAACATTGTTACAGTAAATATAGTACAAAGGCTCGCTAAAAGCGATCTCTTCCAGACAACCATTTTTACGGACATCGTAGAAGGATCTTAGAGAAAACAGACATGTATTGTACAGAGAGTCAATATAAACACTATATATATTAAATGCCGAACAAAGGTTTTAATACAAATAACGAAAAGAAAAAATATATATTGCTATTCCATATTCAATAACACAGTCAATGGACTTCAGTTATTCCTTGTTGAGAGATGTACTTTCAGTTTCCTTTTAAATGTGACCGGTGACTCGGAGCATCTCACGTCGCGGGGCAGAGCATTCCACATGCGCACCGACTGAACAGTGAACGACTCTGATAGAAGCTTTTGACATGTTCTGGCATTACTAATGTAAGGTTGCGAGGAGATCGGAGGCATCGATTTTGCACATCCGAGTTATACCGGAAACGCTCCTTTAGGTATTGCGGCGAGCAGCGATCGAGGAGCACTCGTTACAATAGCGAAATACAGTGACTGTTTCGCCGCTGCAGAATGGGGAGCCACCCAAGCCGAGCGCGGAACTCGGAAACGTGGACCAATAACAAATCTAATACAATAATTTTGATAATTGGGGATATCATTTTAAATGCAAAAGATTTAACTATATTTACTTTTTGTAACACAGTTATGCAAGAGCCTCTATAATAATTAATACAATATCTATTATACCTACTAACCAATTTACCTCATATTTAACACACTTGCTCGTAATTAGACTTTTCTTTAACCAGTTTTGTCCCATTATGTAGGTTTTAAACCGTAATTTTTGAATCATATTATCGAACGCGCCTGTGAAAAAATATGAATTTGACAATTACATACTCGGTCGGCCGGTGAGAGTTCGCAGCCGACTGCATACGGCAGCAGCTAATGGCTTCGGGGAAATTCATT
The DNA here is from genome assembly GCA_905147135.1 of Blastobasis lacticolella. Taxonomy (NCBI): domain Eukaryota; kingdom Metazoa; phylum Arthropoda; class Insecta; order Lepidoptera; family Blastobasidae; genus Blastobasis; species Blastobasis lacticolella. Next base: position 7,276,968 of record LR990039.1, on the reverse strand, counting down.
TTGCCAATGATAATTTAAGTAAAAAATTTTTACATATCAAACAAATATTTTTTATTTTTACAATATTATTTATTGGTAAAAATGAAATTCTCCAGTGCCCTTTGCTGCTGATGTCTGTTGTTGCCTAATTGCAGTTGGCTACGAACTCGCACCTTTACGCCCTCGACTTCGACTCGAGCTACACCTCGTACGTAAAGACTAACATCGTTCAATAGCTCAATTTCAAGCAAGCAACGTCAAATTATAGAAAAACATCAATAAAATCACGATAAGGATCCTTTCCGGCATCGGTTCATATGAATTTTAACTTTAACCTACATTCCACCTACAAAACACATTCTATTTAAAAGCTTTACACTCGAACGTGTTCCCATCACAGCAAGGATATTCACTCCCTCTGGTAGCGATGCCTGCCGAATATTGCAACGTTGCTAAACAAGCGAGTGCAGGCGGCGAGCGATCAAGTGTCGCTGGCGGGATGGGCGACGCGGGCGGCCCGGCAGGCGCGGGCGGCGCGGGGCGGGGCGGCCGTGCGCTATCTGCCCCGCATCGCACGGCCGACGCTATGCCCCCGGGATCAATTGCACCGTCACAATTAGGGGAGCCCCGTCCATCATAATGGGCCGCCATCAAAATTTCGACAGCAGCACCCCAAATTAATAGACTACGAAAACATCCACGTCTGCCCGGAAAAGTTACCTCGATGCGTCGACAAAAACTCTATTAAGGCAGCGCGTAACGACATAATCGTTTAATCGCGCGCGCCGAAAGAATATTTCAATAGCGACGCGGACGCGACAAGTCCGAGAAATTCATAAAAATAAAATGTAGCCCGCTGAAAGCTCGGTCGAATTCTCTACATGACTGGCGGGACGTTTCATTAGAAAAACATCGTTCCTCGGAAAGCGCTCTATTAGCTGAGGATAATGTTGTGTCAAATAAATGTATGACAAGAGATTATAATGAATGTGGCACAAGCGAGAATCCTAATTAACTCGTGCGACCACAGCGACGTGGCGCGACGGCCTGCTGATACTGCCCGATACTGATGCCATTGATTGGCTGCCAGACACCTCTATCACAACATATATTATTACAGAACCGTAACACCTTAAAGCCGGCGTAATTAAGGCAAATTAAACAACAAAATGTGAAAATGAAGCCAAGTGGGTACTGGGTTATAAATCTATTAGAGAAAGTGCTTATAAACTGAATTCCATGGCGATCTCTTGGTACACAGCCATTCAATGCTTTTATTAAGTTATGTATCCGTATTCACCTATCACCCGCAGTCGCCTAGAAATGACTAGTTTTAAGTTAGTTTAGGACTGATCATTTGTATATCCGTAATCGGAGGCTATCCTTTGTTATTAGATAATAGTATATTAATATGGATTTTCACAAATTGTAAATGGAATCATCTCTCGTCTACCAATATTCGTAATCGTGAATACGACCGTAATATTTAGCTACTGCAGACCTTTATTTGCAAATTCTCATTCGATCGAAAAGCATTCGCGCTCTCCTATAACTCGCGGTCCCTGCAAGCGTATGATATGTCCAACAAAATACCATGCAATTCTTTTGAAATGGCTGTTAAGCTATTTATCAAAGGCCGACAGTCACACGGCGGTTGTCAGCGTGTGGATTATAACAGAACAAACCAAAATAAAATAAAAAATAATACACGGTGCACCGTGTCTGCAGAGGCTAATGTAATGAATGACGTTCACAGAAATACGGATTTTATATTCGACCGATGTCTGTCTCTATTATTGAATTTCTGTAAACAGTAATAAAAAATAAAAGAATTTTCACAATGATAACATTTGAGTAGCTTATGTTTTGAACCAGTGTGGCGTGTAAAGAGATTGCTTCGTTAAATATTGTTGTAACAGTTGATCACACACCTGGTGGTTCTGTATATTGTTTTCTACATAAAACTGCAATGAAGCCTTGTGAATGGGCGTAGACGGCACAATATGTACCCGTTTGACGACTATCGATTATTTTGTGGGCTAAGTTTAGTTTCTTTGCCGTTGACAACATGCCATCTGAACAAGTACGGTGTCCTTGTACTTATTTTGTTAATTTACGAATATATACATTTTTTGTGCCCTTTATCCAAAAGATTGTAATCTTCTAGATAGGCCATTTTTTTCTCTTTGGCTTTATCCCAAATGTTTGTGTGCGCATTAACCGAAACGCTTTTGAAATTTTGAATTCTGTACAAATGACAGATAGCTTGTTTAATAATCTTTCCAAAAAAAACGCGTACGTGCAGCCTCTAAGCAGCGAATACCCCGCGTCCGCCTAGTCACCGCGTTGCATCCGAACAGCGAATGCGCAGCGTCAGCCTAGTCACCGCGTGGCGTCCCGTGGTCACCGCGTAGCATCCGCGTAGGCGACGCGTAGCAACCGCGTAGCCGGTCCAGTGTAGGTTAGGTGTCTAGTAGTAGATTGTCTTGTCGTAGGTATGGTTCAACACCAAAATAATCTTGAGTAATTTAAAGAAATATTAACCAAAGTTGTTGATTTGGCTTCTTATCTGGTATGTACGAGCTCTTACAAGTAAGCCCGTGATTCTACATAAATACCTAAACTACACTGTATTCTATGACCTACGTGACAGTACTTCAATAAACCAACGTGCATTTTTATGATTCAACATAATGTACACACTACCTAACATTTTCCTACGGATAATACACCGCCAGCACAGGCAACGTTTTCCTAGCAAATCTGCTTTCTTTTGAATCTTTATTCGGTTGACACTCTCTTTGTATTGGAAATCGCTGCTTTGCAACAAAGGAAGCTTGACATCATCGTCAAGCCGCCGCTCCGGGAACAGCGCCGTCTCCCACAGGCCGCTACGTGTGATTCCTTTGTTACAAAGCACCGATTGCCAACATGGCCGTCCGACCTGGTGCCTGTTGCACCAGGTGCCGCTCGAGTTCAGATAAAATGCTGAAACACAGACATTGTAGAATTATACATAGGTCTGACAAGATATTTTGACCTGAATGTCGAATGCCACCGTTTTATCGTCGTCCATTGCACATTAACTTAATTTATTTAGTCAAGGATCCGCGAGTCTGCATCACGTTATTACACACAAGTACAAGAAAACACAGTACAATGTCGTAGTAGCGTACCAAGTACGTCTTAGCTCTACTTGCCCTTAAATAAGTTTTTCACACTCCGACACTTCCAAGCGTACCCACTTAAGCGTGCCAAGTTCGCACCAAGATCCTAAATAATTCTTCTTAGCACCACTTGCACTTAAAGGGATTTATTTACCCACTTAAGCGTACCAAGTTCGTACCAAGTTCCTAAATAATTCTTTTGGGCACCACTTGCACTTAAAGGGATTTACCCACTTAAGCGTACCAAGTTCGTACTAAGTTCCTAAGACCGCTACCGCTTAAAGGGGGTTTCCTGACTTAAGCGTACCAAATTCTTCTTAGAACCATCGCTACCACTCGAACTTATACACTTTTCTTTTAACGTGCAATGTACGATTGTGTTCTCATTGCGGTGAGTATAATTTGCGTACGCGGTAAGAAGATGCTTACTGCGGTTACTCAGTTTGTATGCGTAAACAGACCCGGCTATATTTTGGTTGTTATTTAGTGTTATCAATTTAGCAATGCACATGTGATTCTGGAATTTTGAATAACGATAAATATATATGAATAAAATAAAATTATAATATAGGCCTTAGTTTAGTACTTTACAATTAACTGACAGCGTTATCTTGCAATGTTCAAGTACGACTGATATGTTTGTATAATTTCGAGAATTCGCAGTATATTGACTGTGATTGCACACTATGTAATGTGTAAAGTTAGCCTCTGGCGATAATATTCTGCGAATCCTATGTCCCTTTGAGTCAAGAGTATCCAGGTTAAACACGGTGGTCTCGGACGCAAAGGCCTTTGCGTTTCCCGGAATGCAGTTTACACAAATTATTTGTCCCGAAGCTCTTGTTTACCTGGAGTTTGGATTTGTAAACTCAATCTTGTTAGCAAGGGAGTAAATAGCCCTTAAAGCCCCAGAGAAGAGTACAAGAGATTGAAGCCAATATTCAAAATACATTTTAAAGGAAGCTATCATCGGTCTATTGGCAGGGAACTTGCTAGACCGATATAGTAACGGTTGGTTCTAAAGCAAATCGAACCACAACACAGCATCACAACAAGCTATCATCGAGTATTCTTCCTAGTACAGTTTGCCACGGAACCCTGAGATTGTTTAAACAGTCTCGGCAGCAGATTGGCACTCCCTGAACGTAAATGTGGAAGGAACTGTGACGACCTGAGTTGTTCAGTGGTCAACATGCCAGTATGCCACGCAAGAAGTCCCGGGTTCGATTCCCGGCCGGGCAGAAAATGAAAGGACGAATTTTAATTTCTGTTACGGGTCTGGGTGTTCTATGTATAATAAGTATGTATTTAAAAGTATATAAGTAGCTTATCAGTTATCTAGCACCCATAACACAAGCTTTGCTTACTTTGGGGCTAGATGGCGCTCTGTGAATTTATCCAATTTTTTTTTTTTTTTTTAACTGTCTGTTACGATTTCACGCATAAAACGGTGGACATACATATTTGTCGATGGAAACCTGGTAAACGGCATAGGCTGCTTTTTATCTAAAGTAACTGAATTGTATGCGGATGAAGTCGTAGGCAAAAGCTGTACATTATAAGCAAATACAACATTTCCTTAGACCGGACATTCGAAACTTCAACGTTTACGATTCCATAGCGAAACCGCTAAAAATTCAATAATAATTTGTTAGACATAAAGGACTAGCTAGACCAGAGTTTTAATTAAAATAAAGTTAAAAGCACGTATTACATTTTTTAAGGCGTCAGCTCAAAAATCATGTTTGTGAATATATAGATATTGCGTTAAAAATGGACGGGAAAACATAAAAAGTGGACGTAATCGCGGGTAATATCTAATTAATTAAAAAGAGGACGCTGCATGACCATTCACATGTCTGGTGGGTCACTTGGCCGTCCCGCGACGATGATGCGCGGGCGCAGGGCGAGGGGCGGACGGGTGGGGGGCTGCGGCGGGCGGATGCCGAGATCAATCGCCCTTGTAACTCGATAGCAGGAAACCCGCAATTAATGATCGCACCGCCGCGCGCGCAGCGCTGACAAATCCGACTGCCGATTACTTCATTACGACACAAAGACTCATAGCACTTAGGATCTATAAAACTATTTGCAGACGTTGTGAAAATTAAACCAATGAACACACACAGTTATAGAATTAAATGTTGTGGACACGTAAGTACTGAAAATGCTAGGATACAAGACGTCACTAAAATGATTTAATCTTCATTATATCACGCATTTATCTTAAAAATCCTATTTATTGCCTAACTTGTTCAAAACAAACAACAGTACCTACCTTAATTACTATAAACACCTATTAGTTCTCACCCCTACGAGCGAGAAAACGAGCCACGCATTAGACACGACTCGAAATAGAAGCAATAAAGTGCACATAACGATAATTTCAAAGCCGCTGTATGTTATATTTAATCGGAAACCAAGAATACGCGTTCAGTGAGCAATGAATCACATCGTTTAAACCTAATTTGAAAGTGTACGGCGATCAAACGCATTAAGGACAGTGAGTACGGGATATTGTCACGGCTTCCTCCCGACCAAGCCAAATTGCTCACTCCATAACGTAGCGCTAAATGTTCGACAGTAAATCGGTACCGAGATATGCTTCTACAGTTAAGGACAGGCTTGACGTGGCTTAAAATAGTAAAATCAGAAATCAACCCTACCTACCCTACTGGCCTACTGGAAGAGATTTCTTTTAGAGATAAGTAGTGCCTGTTGTGTCATAACTAATCTGTACTTTCTGTATTTGTTATATTGTGTACAATAAACTGTTAAATAAATAAATAAATCAAATGTCATGATAAATAAAGCGTTCATAATTTAGAAAGGGTAACGTACAGGTGGGTTTATGACTACTACGCTTAATAGAGAAATACTGAAATATTTACTTATTTCATATTTTATTCTAAATACCTAATCAGTGATGAACGAGCAACCAGCTAATCGGACGAAGAGCTAACTATTTAATACGATATCGCTATTACGGAAATGACAAACAATTAAATAAATCATAAATAAGCATGTATTATTTAGATTTTTGGCATACGTAAGTAATTTTGATGAATTAAGGAACTTAGCCCTTAAGAAGTCAGCGTTTAAAAATTACGTATAACGTTTTTTTGTATGAAGTTTCTTGTATAACTACCAACATAAATGCGTTTAAGAATTTGGTACGGCTGTACCAAAGTCCTCTGTGCCTTTATTACATAGTCACTTTTTAAAATATCAAAATAATGACGAACATATACCTACCTAATGAACACAATACCTAATTATCGTGCCTTAAATTCGTTACTCTAACAGATTTAAGTCATATAAAATTAAATAGTTACTAATAAGTAAATTCTGCTGCAACAACGTCCCCTTAACAACGATTTTCAAACAGCCCGTGTTATTGTGGCGTAGATGATGGTACGGCACTAATACTACTACACTTTGATCTAGTCAAGCGTCGCATTCCGCACTCTGAGCATGTAGTTTTAGAGCACAATTTCAATCGTAGCGAGATTTACGAGCTCGCCGATCGCTTCCATCTACGTGTGCAAGGCATCCGTGTATTTTGAGCTGTATTCAATAGTGTTAAAGGCAGTATTCGAAATCGTTCGCTCGTTGATAGAGTGGACAAAACCTCTGGTGTATTTGACACGAGATATAATTGGTGCCAAATGGACCGCGCCGCGCTTCAACTGCTGTACATAGCACAAATTGATAGCTCTCCGTTTCAGTGCTGTAATTTGGTCTGATGTCAAATGAGCGACAGTCCACAGGGTACCGATTCTGGTGTGCAATGCAGTTGTTATTATGTTGCAATGTAACTGTGATGTTACAATAATTACGTCGAGGTATCCAGTCAGTCCCAGTTAAATTGCAGTTAAATCATTGTTCGACCTGTGACACGTTTTCGTTGACAGAATTGAAGGCAGTTTGACAACTAAGAAAGATGCAACTTAGTAATTTATTTATTTATTTATTGGAGTACCAATAGCCATATAAAACAATAATGCAACTAAAGTACCAGAAAACGAATTGTGAAAAAGTTTGAACTCATGAAAGTGGCAACTCAACATATGTCATTTGAATAACAATCACACGTTTGACATGCGATGCAATTGTAATGTTACTGCAACTGAGACGATTTCTGCACCAGAATCGAAGCCCAAGCGCGTATACAAACTCGGCATGTTTGCAGGTTTCATTGGTACAGTAGGGATGAAATTGATTTAAGTTTGAAATCCGAAATGTTCCATTGAAGATTCTTTAAGCTAGAATTGCGTTATCTACCAAACATACAGGAGAGCATGCGATTGAAAATAGTGGATGCAATATTTTATTATGGCCGCACATTTACGTCCCAATGCAGCCACAGCTAATGACATTATAAAAAAGTACGTACTACAAACTAGATAAATTTCAGCTAGACAGCATTTTGAAGCCTGTCTGCACAGCTTGCAAATAGTTTACCCGCTCCAAAGGGCCTTATTCTATTATGGAGATGCGGTTCTGTTCCGCCAAAAGTCGGCAGCCGGCCGGAGGACAATGCGCCTGTGGGAGGGTGGCTGCGTACAAAGTATCAGGGGCCAACTTATAATGGCCGCTTTAACATTCAGAATAACAGTCGCAGTAAACAATCGCGTCTCAAAGCTGACAGTTTTATTCGAGACACTTTATGACATCGCCCGCTGCTTATTAAAGGACCAATTTAACCCATTATAGTGTTCATAAAAGCGTACATCATCCTGTTTTGTTTATATCTCCCTCTAGCGGACGTTTAGCCGTATTCTCTGTCCCGTTCGAAGAATACGCTGAATATGGTTTATGAGATTCCAATGTGGAGGGGAAGTGTATTTTCGAAATTACTAGGGATTGAAAAGAATGCAGGCGCATCGATAATTAATATGACCCAAGCCAATGCTTACGGCGAGCCAGGCAACATAAATACTTCATTCAATATGCATATTGTATTGATTTCTGTAATATGGGGCATTGGTCGAGGTGGTTGTGAAGAAAGATGTATTTATTCAATTAATTAATTGCATTTCAAGTAGGTGCTTTTAGTAAGTAGGTTCTCAGGATAATTGTTTGCCTTTATTCAAATTACAAATTACAAATTACAAATATTCGGGAATTATGTTAATATTATACCAATATAATCACAAGACTAATATTTAAAAAAGTCACTATCAATCAAATTTATCGAGCCGCGATCGTTTAATTCACATCACTAGCCAAAATGAGAGTGCGTACGGCAGTTATAACCTGCCACTCAGGAAGGAGTCTTCACTCTAATTCCATCTTTATTCCGTTGTATTAAGGACCAGGACGATGTTCGCGGCAGTCCTTCTAAATTGGCCGTGAACATTAAGTGCTCGATGAGTGCTCCTTGTGATTTTGTTTTATTGTTTATTTGTCTGATTTGTATGCGCCCCTTTCTCTCGCATCAAGTATAGGAAATTAAAGCTTATACGGCTTTATCGAGACGACGACATATATAGGTATGCGATTTATAGAATGACACATAAACCTAGGTATCTTAAGATCTGTGAATGTAAATAGCTGAGAGAAAAATTGATATCCGACACCGTTACTACCTATATGTAAATGGCAAAGAACTCGTATTTCCTGTTTTCGTTCTCAAAAATTACGTTCTCTAAAAACGTATGAGTAAGTAGGTAAGTGCTACAATTCAGGCCCTCCTTGACTCCAGGTCAGGTCAATCCCGGATCTAGGTCAAATATGCCGATTCCTCCAAATCTCCCGACTCCGCTTAACGCAGCGCGACGTGCTGCAAACAGGGGGAAAAAACTAAGTGCTTCTGTTGCGCTACCTATAAAGAGTAGACGGAAAATAAAAATAACTAAAAACAAACCTTTTACAGGAGAATAAATCCTTTCAACGAAGCATCACGGAAAATGTACGCCGCGCGGAAGTAAAAGAACTACTAAGGTATTTAAGTAGCGAGCCTGCGGCACTGTAGCGGTATTATTTGCTATTACTTACCTTTGGTAACTGAAAAATTAATTTCCTAGAAACCTTTTAGTTCCAAGAACTTGAAAAGCAGAGCCTGTGTGGCCTCAGAGTATTAATTAATATACTAAGTACCAGTAGAGCAGAAAAACGTAATAATAAATCGATATTTTCTAATAAGGAAAAATCTGACTTAAATAAATAGACGTTGCGGTGCTGAAGTTCCACTCACTTTGAGTACAAGTAGAGCGGAGAAAGCTAATAATAAATCAATATTTTCTAATTATGAAAATTATGTAAAATTCAGGAATCAATCAGACTTGAAAATAAATTGACGTTCCGGTGCTTAAGTTCCACACCTCAAATGACGAAATGGTCACCCATCAGTGCTTGGACATTGCGAGCATTGCTTAACCTTAGGTATAATCTGTAGCCGAGTTATGGTTACAATGGTACGGTTGACGTGTTATTTTAAATTCGAGCCATCTCCTCCATGATACTCGAATCCACGACAAAGCTTTATATTTCGGGCCTTGTCATCTTGTGCATGATGTGATGTCATTGACGTGTCATTCGTTTCAATCATGAAGTGATTTGAATATATCCAAACAATATAATCCTATCTAATATTAGAAATGTGTGTCTGTCTGTTTGCATGTTTGCAGATATGTTACATTTTCATGCATAACGAATTTGGTTAAAAATTTGGCAAGGAGATAGATGACAATTTGGAGAAGGACATAATTTTAACCCGAAATTCACTGAAAAAGGATCAAAGCAAATAGTAAGCCAAACGAAGTCGTGGCCTATGCTTATATTATAAAATTGAAACTCTGTCTGTAAATTATGAAAAGAAAATCTGAAACATTTGTTTTGGTGAAACAACACTCATCAAAAAAGTTAACTAAAGGTTTTTATACTAATTATTTATTTCCCAATCAGTCCGAATAAGCCTGGTAGCGTCTTGGTAACATCTGTTTTTGAAATCCTTAATCTAAATCGTATGAGACCAGACACGACCATAGCACCAAAATAAGGGCCGTTTTAAAATGGTGGCCTTAGCAATAAAGTCATTGAGTGAGAGAACCCGCTGTCATATTAACCACAGAGAATAAATAGGTCGCACGCCGTCAGGTATTTTAATAGCGTTTTTAAATGTCAGCAAAGGGATCGCTACTTAATGTGATAAGTCACGGACGACCGAGCGATGACTATACAGAATTTGGTATAATTGTCACTCTATGGGGTTCTCTTGAGCGACATTATGTAGTGCGTGCGGTGGCACAGTTGAGAAGAAATTGATTGCATAACGTAATTAAGCCGCCTTCTAATTAACCGTATGCGAGCTTGTCAACCGCCATTAATTACCCTTCACTTGCCACAATTATCTGCAACTCAAACAAGTAGTAATATAAAAATTAAAGACAGCGCAGCCACACGTAAGTATGGCTTGCACTATCGGCCATACAGACGCATTCGTCAATCAAAAGTCAAGCCCCGAGTCTCTCTTCAAACTGGATCAATAAATTGAGTCATCACTTGTCCCGGCCATTACAAAACCTGATACACTATCTACTCCATTAAGAGATCTACCTATAAACGTTAAAATAACAATAACTCTCGGGGCCGACATAAAAACGGCCGCTATAAATATGCTGGCATACCGAAATGACATCTTTTTAATCTCTTTAACAACAAATTATAATGAGCTTAAAACAATAAAGATGCAACATCCTGATTGTGGCCACTAAAATAATAGTGTTTAAATCAAAGGGATATATGGCGTCCAAAGCAAACAGGATAGCTTCCCGAAACGCTTTCGAAACGCTTTGTTTTTTTGCGTGTGCGTGAGCGCCGCCAGCCCCCCGCGGCCCGCGGCCCGCGTCGCGGAGATGATAATTCAAATTAATTATGTTTGGTTAATAGGAGGTGCGTCGCCCGGTGCGCTCGCCTTTCGGGACCCGGATTATATGGCGGGGATTTTGAGGCTTTCCTTTTTGTTGGTACAAGCCGTATTCAATTCAGTGACGGGTTCGTTTCACAGCGAAGTCAACAGAACTCAACATAACTGTCCGCGCAAATACTGTCTGCTTAAAAGTGTCAAAGGTTTATGAAAAATACTGGACGAATATTCTTTTTCTTTTATCAATTTTTTCCAGACCGACAAAGCAGCCTATCCCATTCTATCGTTTGCCCAAACAGCCGCCGTCCGAAGCGGGAGCGCGTCGCAGTGGTTGTTTTTGTGGACTAATGAGGCAGCGGCTAAGCGTTTGATGCGCCAGGGCTGTCGCACCGCGATTACTACTCCATCAATCATGCATATACCGCCCTGTTTATTGCCTATTATTAATCTGTTAATGTCTTCCGATTACAGCGAGCGTTCGTGCTTTAGTCTGTGCAATCGTATCACATATTTTTATATATTCAACTTGTATTGATTTAGGACTTAATAAATATGTCCTAAGACAACGTTATATTTCTTTTTGCGTAAGAACGAACTAAAAAGAATATCTTTCTAGATAAAGGTTGGTGCATAGGAAATACTTAAGAATAAGTCAAAAAAAAATTTAAACAACACAGATTTGAGACAAATGTTGTCCTTAAAAACCTATGTCCTCTTTAATGTGACCTTTACTATACTTATGACCAAAATTAACTTGTCACTTACATATTATGTATACGACGATATTTCGACATTCATGATAATTAATATGACTCAATATGAAGCTCAGATGAAGTGAAAGGAACATTGAAATGTTTATTAAAGTAAAAGATGTAACGTACCGGTTGTATGAGAGCCGAATGATATCGTGCGTGACGATGACAAGATGCCGGACAGAATGACGCTCATTGCTATGAAACGTGGGAGGGCGCTGGTGTGGGACGCTACCTGCGTGGATACTCTGGCGCCGTCCCATGTAACCGCTACCGCCCGCAGCGCTGGAGCTGCGGCCTCTGCTGCTGAGGACCTCAAACGTAGGAACACGCTTTGGGGTCGACACGTTGGTACTGTTGGCCCTGACGCTTTAAGTTTTTTAAAGAATGAAACCAAAAGCTAATAGACACCATATGTGAGAGATCGGAAAGCTGGCTCGTTCGTCGGAGGGTGTGGATAAATTTTTTACACTTATTCTTTTGAATGTATGTATGTTATTTTTTTCTTACTTTCTTTATTACTTATTTTTCTTTCTTATTATAATGGATCATCATAAGTAAAATATTGTAAAAAGGAGTGTAAACTGGTTTATGAAATATCCACCTAGACTAGTTTGCTCAAAACCGCGTTTCATTATGAGATCGCTGGCAGCCCTGCGCTGAACACGTTTATTCGAATCCTGCTCGCAGAATAGAGGGTGCGCGATCTGACGGGTACTTGTGAGGTGGGGCGCACGTGGGCGCGAGTGTGCATGTGCGTGTGTGGGTAACCCCTAGTTAGTTGAACGACTCACAATCGTTATGTCATTCCATGCCACACAGAAAAAAAAACATTGAGTTGTAATTTCATTGTACTTTTTTAATTTGAAACATCAATTAGCGTCCCCTATTGCGTAATCATCAGCAAACGCTTTGTTCTCAGGAACTGTTGAACCGTGTTATGTGTTATATGTGATTGTTTAGTAAAATGCTTACGACGTTTCAGGTAGATTAGATTGGTTGACGACGATGAGGATATTCTTCCGATTACCATTCAGTGGTACAGTTAGGTATAGCAACCCTTGTACTATAATGTAGTAGTCAACCCTTTTTTAGTAGTGGTTACTTAACAGTTAGTAGATTTTATTATCAGTTTAGCTTCTACTTAACTTCAAACTTCTACACCGTACCTAGACGTAAACCGCCAATCCAGAACAAAGTTTTCAGACTTTTTCGCTAAAAATGACTTGGACAAAGAACGAAGGCGAAGTTAAATATGCCGGCCGGTTCTGTAAATGGCCGGTCGGCTGAAATATTCAATCGGGCCGCCGCCGTGCATCGTTACGTCAGTACATCCACTTTCCGAATACCAAAACATCGTCCGAGGAGCGTTTCTTAGAAATATGTAGCAGACGATCCCGTTTTCGATATGAAATGTTAGAATCGGACATGCGGAATCAAATATAGCTATACTTCCAACATGTCGTCTCTCCAGGTCCTCACATAAAGGAATCGAATATTAAATTCACTGCGTCGCGTGAACTCGCGTGGAGCTCTCCAATATATGCTGCATTGCAAGAAGTTTTGTGTTACTAAATTGTGTAACCTTCTTGAACTCGGAGTATTTTAGGTGCCTATTAATGCTCTCGGTGTCAACCGTCTAAGCGACTTTTTAATCTCAATCTCAAAAATTTAAATTTTAAATACCTATTTGTCGCCAGTCGTCTTCACGATTTCTTTTGTTAACAGCACAGTTTGCGATACCATTCAACTAAAGTATTAGGTGCTATTTTGAGTTCACACAATGCAATCCAATACCTTTGGAATATTGAGCCTTAGTGGGTTGTTTGTAATGCTCTGTAACGAGGCAATTTGTCGATACTTATTACCAGGGCATATATACTGTTACGGTATCACACTATTAACGAAACTGATTACACGTGATTTACCCAACTGCTTTACAAAATTTGTGGGCTGGTATCCTGTATCGTTTGGCTAATTGGATTATATTGGTTCCGATTCCGTTTATTAGCGTCGCGGTTAACCTCGTGATCGATGCAATCGCTCGGTTCGCAGAAGCGGTGGCCTATCCAGCTTTGTTGTCGTTAGTAAAGCTATTATTTAATAGCTCAGCTTTTAAAGTTATGGGCGTAGATAAAATATCATTTGATTCAAGGAATTCAGTTCTAATGAGGAGTTTTCCAGTAGGTATTGATAATTGGTTTCAAAAAGCATCAATAGATGGCGCTCCTACAATTTTGGTAAACTTTTTTTAATCTGTATGATGGTGGCAGTGATTTCATGCAGCCAACTAATACTAAACTTAAAACTAAAATGTTTATTAATATAAACATAACTGTTAAAGGTTGAACGAAGTGTAAAAAGAAATATTTATAGAAGTTGGTACTATGTTCCATTATTATTACAACCTCTAAAATGGTTGAAAACTATTGACAAATACAATATTATCCAATACAATGTACCTAGTGTTTATATCCTGTTTTCTAAGAACCTATTTTAAGCGATTATCAATTACCAAAATTGTCGGGGCGCCATCTAGTGAGTGGTTAGGAATGCTTTAGATACCTATTGGAAAACTGCTCATTAGGTATTGATCAAAGAGATTGGAAAGTTAGCTACCTTCTTGAAACATGAAGGTAGCTAACTTTCCAATCTCTTTGGTATTAATCTATATTTATACATAGTATTAAACAAAGTCGCATTTCGCCGTCTGTCCCTGTGTATCTATGTACGTTTAGATCTTTTGAACTACGCAACGGATTTTAATACGGTTTTTAACAAAGTTAGACGGAGTGATTCCAAAGGAGGAAAAGGGGTAGATATTGGTAAAGACGGTGTACGTGAACGAAGTTTGGGCGGGTCCCCCAATTATACATATTTTTGTTTTCGGAAGGCAGACTTTTACTCCTATTCACGTAAAGTAACTTTACAGTGCTCGTTAACTGTTATTTACACTGTCGTTACATCGTTCAATACGGCTCAACGATTTATCAAAATCGCTCGTCCTTACTCTGGCTAGGCGTTCATTTTGACGGAAGCATAGTGACCATTGGAACCCTTTGCGTTCACGCGAGACCTCACGAATTCTGAATACGGGTATTTGTATCGTTGAGGCAACCCACAATAATTGTAATTGCTCTACCAGACGAGAAACATGATTGCGCCGACCCCACCTAGTTAAATAAGTGCAGGGGGATGATGAAAGCTAATAAATTGCGAATAAACAAATACCATTCACCTGTACGCAAACATTTGTAATTAATATAATGCGTCGTTATTTGCGCGTATTATTAGTATAATGGAGAACATTAACATGGCGTATTTTATTTCAACTTCTACATAGATTGTTTACAATAGAACAGCGATTTAGCTATTTAATTGAAACGCCATGATTGGTTAGCCGCTAGACGCTTCTAATAATACACATGGAAATTTTTTCAATATTTAAATAATCTACTAATATGTTATTCATTCTTTCGAGAATGACAATCAATAGCACTTCATCGTGAAGTGGAAGAATCGGGGGAGGCTTTTGCCCAGCAGTGGGATGATACAGGCTAATTAATATATTTATTATTATTATTCACTAAGAAAAACGAACCCAGATCATAATTTAGCTTGTGAACCCAGTTATTGCAATAAACACCGACAGAAAACTCCGAAATTCCGATGTAAATACAGTTGGACAAAGAAATACCTTATTGGTATTTTCACATCTGCAGTTACCGTAAGATTAGAAACTAATTTTAATAACTCCAAGTCCGAGTATTGCAGATCGAAGCGCCTGTCAAAGCATTAATAGAACGGCCCGTTTCGTTGTTCTGTCTGTTAAGTCATAAATAAACGAAGCAGTGCTAGCTGCACCACACATGACCCCGCACGGGGGAGGCCACTTAATTTTTTTCCATGTCTTTTTGCGCGCTTTTTTTCTGTCGCCATGTCGTTAACGAAAACATTCCCGGGATAATTGACTTCCTACCGACGCGGGCGACACGCGGCCTACGCCTCGTTAGACCGAACTTACCATTCGAAATCCAAAACCGCAATGGACAATGCTGTTTGCATCCCGAAATATTTGTGAACGAAACAGTATATCAGAACAACCACTTGACTTCACGTGGAACCGCAGTTTGGTGCAGTCGGAACTAATTATTAAATTAATCAGTCGCTAGCATCACAAAGTTATGGAAATTAATTATATCCGAAATTAATCAGTCGCTAGCATCACAAAGTTAATAACCGATCCTGACCGCTGCTATTAATTTAGAACAAAATCATATTCGAAATCCAAAACCGAATCGGACAATCCTTTTTGCATCTCGAAATATTTGGGATCCCATAAATCCAGAACATGCACTTGACTCCACGTGCAACCGCAGTTTGGTGCAGTCGGAAATTAATTTGAGCCGAAATTAATCTGTCTAGCATCACAAAGTTAATAACCCATCCTGAGCTGCTATTAATTTGGGACAAAATCACTTGTAGCCAGTAGTAAAATGAGATATGTTCTAGTGGGTTGTGTTGTGTCGCAGCCCGAGTGAGCGGTGTAAACTCGATGGAGCCATGGTGCCATAGTTTTAATTAGTGACGCCATATGTGTCGCGTCACGTCGCGGGGGACACCCCCCGCCCGAGCCACCTTGGTGATAGTATAATTATCTCACTTTAGGACGTTTAAGCTTGTGGTGTAAGTTATTAGCGAACATTTCTCTATAGTTCAAAATACTTAAATTCGTGATTGATTTTTACTCTTCGTTTTGAGTATTCGAATTTTTACGGAATACCATATATTATACAGGAGGTTTTAATCGCATTTTATGATGGTTTTAGCATAAACGGTAGCGGTGTTGCTTACTCGGAGGCGGTCGCAGAGACAGTTGCGGGCGCCCGCCTCCGCCCCTCGCGCGGGCCACAGTCATAAATGAAGAATAACATGGACAACGTGTGGGTTACAGTTTAAAACGTTTAATTTTGTTGGAGATTTCGTGGAACAACCGCCGGTCGGGAGCACGCTCTGCTGTAAATGATGTGATGACCCATTAAGGGCCGCTCGTGTTGTCTATAACTTCGCCCCAAACTATTTTTATGCACTGACAATTTGTTGAATGACTTTCAATTTGTCTCTCGATTTATTTGGATGGTTATATTTAGACGCTACGAGTTGATGAGTTTGAACTTTTTGAATTACGTCGAGTGATGAGAGGTGCTCCACAATTTTGCTGAACTTAAATCTATCTAGAAATACTTCATCATCATTATCACAGCCCATAACTCTCCCAGGAGAGTTGAGGTTATTGCCATAATTTCCACGTTTGACAGGCGGGTTGAAAATCGCAGTGCTGCCAATATAAAAATGATAAACGCTGCTTCCCATTTTCGAGCCTACGGAGACTATAGCTCCTCTCCATCGAATACGGTAGTCGCCTTGTATGATATCTGCGAGTGTAATTGGTTGGTCCTATTCAACTCTGCCTGACACCACATGTACAAGTACAAGTACCAAGCTAGAGCAACTTACTCCGTTTAATTTAATCGACAAATAAGTTCTGATATGAAACATATTTTTTCATAACAAACTTTTATCGCGCGGTATAGTACCTACTCATTAAGACCATTCCAAGGAACCTAAACACGGTGGGGTTATCTATGACCACGTTCCGACTCCATAATCAGACCAGCTACATGGTATCCAAGTTACATAGGTACCTATAACAAATTTCAACTCAATATTATCGGATACCAACAAATGGGTGAAAAATGATTTGCAAATTTTGACGGACAACTTACAAACCTACATGCGAACAATGCAAGTTAAATAAAAGCCTGTAACAAAACATCAATCTCACCTGCGTCTCGGTGACTTTCAGCAGTTTGGACATTTCGGCCCTCTCGCCCGATGACAGGTACTTCTTTGTCTCGAATACCCTTTCCAGCTCGAAGATCTGCCTACCGGTGAAGGTGGTGCGGGCCTTCTTACGGCGGGCAACGGGGACGTTCTCCCAGCAATCGCAGGAGCCCCCACACCCTCCAGAACCCCCGCAGGAGCCCGAGGAGCGCCTGTCTCGACGCTTGCGGGCGGTCAGCTCCAGCGGCCCTACAAACGAGGTGACTATGAGAACCGCGGGTCCAATCCAAGCTAGCGCCGAATCGACGCGTCAATCTAAAAGTGAACATAGCAAATTCACCCTTATCTCAACAATGTAGTGCTCGTATTTCTTCTGAGATAAAAAAGAGCCGAAAACGCGCGTCGGCGCGTGACCAGCGCTGATGAGTTAAAAAAGCCATACACTAATTGGTACTACATACAAACTCACACTCATCTCAGATTTAACTATAATGCAAGAAGCCACAATCCTAATATTACAATTATTATGGAGCACGCTAATTATGACTAGACTAGAAGCCCCATTTCGTAATGAATCACGGCCCCAATAGTTACGTTACAGAGCAATCGTAAAACCCAATATACCAACTAAGAACACTGCTAATATCGCAAATACTAAAATAGAAGCAATAAAATAGGTTCCCGTCATTATCACGGCAACCAATTAACATCGGGCACAGTAAATCAAACAGATGGCCAACGGTTAATAGCGCATTGTAAATTCTTCAAAATGTTTATTGCACCCGAGCTCCCAAGTGCCTTTGGAGCATCTACTTTAGTAACGGCCGCTTTGACTTTATTACGAACAACCTTTTGAAGCACAATTACTTACTTTAGTTTAACTATCTGAAACCGAAGCCCTTAGGACTACGAGCGCACTAAGCCGTTCTATCGCTACGGGAGAATATTTTCGCTAAACAAGTTCTATTGAGGCCTCGAACTCCGGCGCGCGGGTTCTTCTTACAAATGCAGTTAGTGCTGAAAATATTTATATGAGAGAATTGAAAAGAGTTCGTATTTATTTAGTCCTTAAACGCTCAACCACAGATAACAAATTGAGATTACGCGAAGGTTATAGAACTAGTGCTTAGACAGACACGATGAAAAGCTTAAACACTACCCCACTGTTTTCAAAGAAGTTAACTAGAATTTAATTATCTACTTGCCGCAACTTTTTCGAATTCAATAGCCAGGTAGTCTCATAAAATTGCAAAATATGCATATCACACACTGAAAATAGCATTAGGTAAAGACCAAGTAAATGAATAATGTGTTTGAAAGCAATCGCCAAAAATTTTCCGCCTTGTTAATAGGCAAAAATAATAAGATATCTAATGACTTATAAAGAGCGCCTCATTGATGAATAGGGCCAACAGTTTCATTGCGTTAATGCAATTTAAATCGTTTTCTCTCAATTAGGAGTTGATTAGTCATATCCAATATTGTTTTATTGGCCACAGACAGTTGACCGTACAGTACGCGAGGGGAATCGTCTATTAGAGAAACAAACTGGCGAGCGGTGGCTGCCAAGTGCGGCTGTGTACAAGCCAAGTATTTTAATTGCCTAGGACATGCTAAAAGGGCGAATTAATGGCGATCAGTGCGCTAGCGCTAGCCGGCCCGCGCGCTACTGACTGATATATCGGCCGCCTCAAACATTAATATAGTTTAATTCGACGCCTACGCAGCGAGACGTCGTCAATTACTTATTTTAGCACGCATTGAGAACACATCTATATTTACCAAAGTTATTGTAATTGCGACGAACTTAGCCAAATTGATAGCAGCAGTTGCGCTCCGGCAATGGAATGCGTTTAGTATGATCATTTGTATATTCAATATTAACATGCAATAATAAACGGTAATTTATGCTCAGTCATTACCAACAGAAACTTAAAAGCTTGTTCGCATGTCTCAGGGGTGTCAAATTGCAAGGATTCCGTCGATTGTTATATGAGGAATCACGACCAGGAATTCTCGTATACTTATTTGCGAGTAAGCAGAAGGTAAGTTGAGCATATTCATAAACATTAGGTTTAGGTAGTTACTTAAACATTTTTGTTAATGTTTTTAATATAAGTACCCATTTTTTGTGTGATTTAGAATCTGATAGTATAAAAAGAAGTGGCCGTGTGGTGTCCAGCAGAGTAGAATAGCACCAACCCCGTACACTAATGGGTGTCGTACAAGGCGAAAATGGGCAGCATCATTTTCCACTGCGATCTCCAACCCGCCTGCCAAGCGTGGATATTATGGCAATAACCTCCCCTTTCTTGGGAAAGGCCCTAGGTCCTGCAGTGGACTGTTACGGGCTGTGATGATGATTGAAATGCTGGAGCTCCGATAGAATAAGTGTATTAGTGTTACAAAGGATTATATCAAACTAAGACATAAAAATGTGGCTCAACTGGAATTGAGTCAGGGATGGAGCATAATGATCCACCGTCATATATTAGGGAGAAACAATTTTATCTAATTCCGATTTGTTGAAATCCGTCCCACAAGCGATAACACCGGTAAGAGCGGTACCTTTTTTCTTCAATTCCACTGCCATGCAGTCATTCCTTAATTGGATACCAACTTACAAATAAGAACACTTCATCTTCATCATCATAACCAACATCAGAAAGCCTACTGCTGGATATTAAGCGTTGCTCTTAAGATTGTTACGACCACAGTGTCAGGCCAAAATGCACCAATTCAAGGCGGATTAGACACGCTTATGTGGCGATTATTGACGTAAAACTCTGTCCACAACTTGCATAACGTTGCCGTTAACCAAAGCTATAGGATTTTTTGCATAGAAAAGGTTACCTAACAATAATGTATATAGTTTCCAAAGTATGTGCTTGTGACATTCTCTTTCTTGTCTAAACAATTGGCTAAAGTTAGGAAGGATATAGTTTCAAGGCTACTTGGTTGAATATATAGGTACGTAAGCACCTACCTACTTTGTTTAATTCAGCGGAAATCGCGTGCCATAAGTTAGTAAGCAAATTATAGCATGACAAGATACCTAATTAAAGTACATTTTTTTTCCTTATTTAGGGAGCTTGAAATAAGTCTTAGATCTTTGAACGGATGAACCCAAATCTTTTAACCTGTCTTTAATTTTCAACTGTAGGTATTAACCTAACTTTTAGAAGTTCCTGTAGGTATTAAGCCAAATGGCTTTAGAACTGATACACTCTGTTGGACTAGTTGAATGAAAGTGACACTATTTGGAAGTAAACTCAATAGCTCTAATAATATTTAAACACTGCGATCTCCAACCCGCCTGCCAAGCGTGGAGATTATGGCAATAACCTCCCCTTTTGTGGGAGAGGCACTAAGTCCTGCAGTGGACTGTTACGGGCTGTGATGATGATGATTATAAAAATAAAACCTAGATAACTCCCGATGGTCCTTAGTACAAATGGTTAAAAAAGACAACAGACGTTTATAGTTAGAGGAACAGTTTTAAAATGTCGATAAAACAAAATTTTACGGCTCTAAAACCGCGAAATAAAGCACTGAAGTATATTTGTGCACGGCCGGCTAACCAACCAAACAAGGGAAGTGTAAATCTTTGAGAAGCGATCCACGAACAACAAATTAGGTAGGTAGGTACATCAACGTGTATACCTATATGTTTTTGGAAGCGTAACATCTTTGGCATACTTTACAGATTCACTGGGCATTAACACAATTATCGCTCACATCCTTGAGGATAACTACTTACTTTTTATTAATTTCTAAATGAGCGAGGACCATATTTTTCTTTTTGCTAAAATTAGTACTCGTTTAAACTAGTATACTTTGCAGAAGTGAAGCACTACTACTAATTTATTTGGTCTACGCGATATAAAATTTTGAAATTTATAGTTTACTAGTGAACACGGCTCGACTTCGTTCGCGTACACCTCCTTTAGCTACTTACCTTTTTTTCTTGCTTACTCCTTCTTCTTAAAATACTCTATCTATTGTTGAAAACTGCATTAAATTCCGATGCGTAGTTTAAAAGATACGTACGTACAAAATACATTGATACAGAGGTACAGACGACGGGAAGCGGCTTTGTTTTATACTATATATAGATGCCCAATTTCAGTAACTTTAGCAGTTTCTAGTGTACACGACTTCTCCTTACATTATGAGCGACGGTATCGTCGACGACAAAAAAACAATGTCCCATTCGGGCAGTGCCATAAAGCCCGCCGCAAACGCATGTCGCCCTCACGTAAATTACACGACTAACTTCAAAAGATCACTTCCTATTTTATAGCGATACTTTACGAATGGACCGACAACCCGATTTATTGGACTATTAGCGGTTTCGGCGGCCCTCCGAGATTTGTAACGGATCTGACATAATTAGATTGTATCAACAAATGGTCCATCAAAACTGAGTGGCTCACTAAAGAAGTCCACAACTCAAAATGTATAATTATCGGACTTTTTCTTTAATCTCTTTTCGGGTTTAGGTTAACGTCGGAATGTAGCTGCCTAGTAACCTTTACTAAGTTACTTTTACGCAGCAGCGACATTGTCAGTTCTGACGGAGTTATCAATTGTATTCATCCACGGTGCTTCGGTCATGTAACCTGTAAACCTGGCTTTAGCGGACAACTCTGTAATCCACCACTGATACTATACTCTCTTGGGCTTCACCACAAATTTAGCCTTCAAACGCTATCAGATTCTCCGTGATAATTACTTAAACTTACGATTAATAAAGTGCCTGATAAAGGCAACCAAATTATGAAAGGGCTAACCTATTACAACTGCTCAGTTACATGAGTGTATGAATTGAAGATTTACTATTATTAAAAAAGCACACGAAATATTTACAGTGTATGAATTTATTTGAAAGATAGTTGAAGCAAAGTATTATTTTGTAAATATCTGTACTTGTGGTTGAAATTACAAAGTAGTCGATTGTCATGTGGTCGGTGCAGCGTGCAGACCAAACTAGACGATGAAGGTGCTCTATATAGATGTCCAGACGTTAAAACGGACGTCCTCGCCGCCGTCACCAGAAGTCGCTCCATTCCCAATCGAGACGCAATAAGCCCGCGTCAACGGTGCATCCACTGCTAATCCATAACATAAATTCACGACTAAAAATAAATTGGCAACCCTAAGTCCGATGGACGACACAGCTGTTACGACCAATAGCGTATTGCCTGGATGTTTCTCCTCAAATCGCACGACAGACATGTAAATTATATTTAACATAAAACCTCTGTACGGTAACGAGTTTATGGAAAACGAAAAAGCATTCAGAAATTGTATAGAGATTACCAATAGACTAAACATAAAAATCGCTATTTGCTCAATCTGAAACAGCATTGCTGTTTAAGTATTCTATTTAAGGTATACACGAGATGCTCCAGGTCATTGAATATTCATGGAGGGGTGCAATGTGCAAAAAATGTGACGCTGATATGACACAATTCGCTTCAAGTAGGCATGTTATATTATAATCTATTTACTCACCGTTAGTCTTTTTGACGCTCTTTGAACCCGTGTTTTTCTTCGGCTTCGGCATTGAAAGGTTGAGGGGCTGGTCGTCGGAGACCGCGGTGAAGGCTGCGGCGGGGCCCTCGCGACGAGACAGTGCCACCCCGCGCTGCAGAAGCTGCACCTGCAATCTATGCTTGTGCGCATTCTGCCTGTACCTCTTCTCAACCGGGGCACTTCTGCACACGTATAAACCCCTCTCTTGACAGCCAGTCGGCTTCTTCATCAGGTCAAGATTATTCTCTACTTGCACCAAATTGGCGAAAAGCAAGGGGTTACGTCCCGTGTTAAGCCGTCCGCATTCGGCGCCCATTATAAAATCTATTGAGTAGAGCTTAGGCTTTTGCTCCGAGTTGTTCTGGCCAATGTTAGTAACTCCAGTTGGCGGGGACACCGGTTTCTTCAGAATACCTACGTCCACGCGGTTACTTGTCATTTCACTGAACGACGTAACAATGAACGACGGATCCGCCGCTCGCAAACCATGTTGCAACGGACTCGTAAGGGGAGCATTCTCTTCGACTTCGTCGGTTCCTTCGACGTCAACGTTCATTTTTTCTTCCTCCGCCTCAGTGCAAACGCGAACCACTTGCCCTGAGTATTGTGCCAAGGAGTAGTGGTCCTCCTGCGGCGGCAGCGGCGGCTGTGGCGGCGGCGGCGGCGGCGGCGGCGGCGGCGGCGGCCCGCTCATGAAGTGGTGTGCCGCAGCCAGGTGCGCGTTCAGCTCGATAGGATTTATCACTCCTAGCGACAAATACCCTGGAAAAATCGACTGCATCGCAATGAAATTATCTTGAACGTATTGCTCCATCTCTTTCTGTCCTGCAACGTCCTCTTGTTTCCCGGCCATGAGTTAAATTATTCACTTGCGATTCGTACGGAAATAGTTATGTCATGTTTGTTTTTATGATTGAATTAGCGTTTAATAGCCACTTGGGATTGATGTTGGTGAGAGGTCGTTTGATGTCGAATGCGGTCTTTGAAGTCTCGTGGCGATGTTTTGAGTCGCTTCCTGTAACAAACAGACGCTCAATTTGAGTCTTATTGAGTGAGTAAATGCGGTCTGATTGACTTAAACTAGAGTGCGAGCTAAATGGACGCCAGAGCCCCTTTGAGGCCGGCTAACTGCGCGAGTGTGTGGAACCGAGCCGCAGTCCGCATTGTCGTTACAAACGCGATAGTTTTACAACACCTTTATTGTTGTGCTTTACATTAGGCTGTAAAACGAATTTGTAGTAGAAATGAGTCATTTAAAAAAATTAGATCATGGTTTAATGAATGAGTGTAAATGTTATACCATAGACCTAATACTCTGATCAGTTTACTTATGATGACAAAAACAATACCTACCTACCTGCCTGTTCCAAACAAGGCTTTTGCCAAAAAGCAAGTGTGTTCACTCACACTAGATCTACAAAATACTGTAGTGTATAAAAAGCTTAGCATCCATAGTCGTAGTTAGATGATGCGCATGAGCACGGGCTGAGCGGCACTCGCTTCTCCAGAGGTTAAAAATTGAGTTTCCTAAACAATACACAAAAAGTGTTGAATAGTCCAACACCCATTGCAGATAGGCAATAAAGTTGTTCTACTCTAGAGTTTAAGATTTTTAACTGATTTTTTATTAGACTACGCAGCTTGGCGATATAAACTAGGTAAGCTATGATCAAAAGGCAAAGTGCAACAGATATGCCGAGTTTCTCCGAAGAGAGAACGAAGTTTTCAGACAGCGCGACAAGACTGTCTATTAAAAATAACTGGAATGCTGTTATTACAACGGCTAAATGCAAAATGGCGGAGTATTGTGGTAAATAATGTATATGAAATTAATGTTTGTTTATATAATCATAGTACCTATCTAATTTAGTTATAGTTTTGTATAAAACTAGGTTATATAAAAATCATCTCGGCGTTAATGACCCGGTTGTGCTCTCGCACGGAAGTCCGCCTTAACCACTTGATCCAGGATTTGGCAGATCAGATCATAACAAAGGAGTGCCTATTATCTCGACGTTTTCCCTCATCGGTAAGCGATCAACTAATGTACCTTACTCAGAAAAGAACCCGGGACCTCGCTTACGAGTCGGACCCCCTAACCACTAGGCCACCAACGCTCTTTGCTAATTGTTAATCTAAAACTAATTCCTTTGGTGCTAATCTTTCATATCAACAGCCGATATACAGTCCATCCCACAACACCCACATCGTTCATCCGATCATTGCTATTTCCAAATCTCCAATTCTTTATTTAACTTACCGACACTTCGCAATTACTGTTGAATCAATCGAAGCCCGACTTTAAAGTGGGATAATAAAATTAGACGATTCAACAACTAAATTCAAGTTGGCGATGCAGGAAATCATCAAGCTATTAGCGCTAGTCATTATCGCTTTTAGAACCCGTCGGCGGCAGTGAAGCCCGAAAGAGCAGGCTGTGCAGTCTTTATTCCCTTCCATTCCGCTGGCCCACATCCCATCGCCGACAAACTGTCTTCCGACGCAGTTTATTAGGGCTGGCTTTGATTCTTACGCGGCTTTGATATTGCTTTGTCAGTTTATGCCTCTCAGCTAATAGGAGAAAGTGACATGAGAATTGCAAATAAAAATAACTATAAGTTAATCGTCGGGACATGAAAGAGAGATAGACGTGTTTTGGGATTTGGTAGCAAAGAGGTGCTAACGGCAAATATATATTTTTTTATTTTGAGGGTTTTGAGTTTGAGTTCTGTACCCATCGCGATTTTGAGTCGAATATGCATCCTATTTACATCTTGTTTATTATTTACATTGGCTTCGCTTCAAGTGAGCGGTTGCAATGCTAAGTTCAGTTTAATTATATAACGTAATTTTTAATAATTAACATATCAGTTGTACCTGTCCCTATTATGACAATATCATTCTCAAATCTTCTAAATACAAAACAGGCATAAAAGCATCAAACAACTTTCGATGGCCAGAAAAGCGTCCTTGAACATTTTTAATGGATGACGTCCTAAGTTATGCTGGTTATAGTTTAGAATTAGATGAATAATTATTGAATGACCGGTCGGTGATATCAAAGCGGCCACACGCGTCGTGGCGGCGCGGACTTCCGCGGCTGCGCGTGCGCAGCGCTTGTGCCGCGACTACGGCCAGTTAATACCAATCAAGGGTTCTAGCTTTTGTACGAGTAGTGACAGGACTGCGAGTGGAAAGTCAGTGAAGGAGTGCGTTAAGTTACTTTCTGAGATGCAAGTCTTCTGTTTTCGCAATGGCGACGCATCAGTTTTTTTTTGCCACGGTATATAAAATCTTTGTCGTACTATTAGCGGCTTTTGAATTCTGTAAATATGTTACAGAAAATGTATGTATTCCATCATTATTTAGAATTCCTAGGAAATGTATACAATGCATAAATTTGGCCGGAAACGTGTTAAATAAAATTGAAAATACACATTTCCTACGCATTTCATACATTTCCTATCCTAAAGTTGTGTAGAATGAAAATACTTAACTTTCTTAGGAAATGTGAACCTTCGACAAAAATATTTTACACATTCCCTAAGTTGGCTCGCTGTTGTATTGGGCATTACTAAATTAACGTATACAATTCCTAGATTTTACACATTTCCAGTGACAAATAAATTCTTCCGGTGTTGTTAAATAATAGGCAGAACTTGCGCCGCATGTAACAGGTCAGTCGAGCTTTAATTGGTAACTTTGTGATTCGACAAGGGTAAGTCATACATTACATTTCTGGCGAAATAAATATACTTAACAGGGAGATCTCGGGATCGGGAGGTATTTTTATTATATTTGCAAATTATCTACAATACAAAGAACAACCGCCCAAGACGTGTCACTGTCAGCATACATGCAAAAGATGACTTTTTGATACTATATTGTCACCTAGCTCAAACTTCTTTCTATATGTACAATTTATACGAAAATATTGCTTATCCAACTATATTTTATAAGTTGGTCGACTATTAATCGTTAACTTGATGAGTCTGATGCTGTATTAACTTTTCCTTTTTACTTTATTAATACTATCTCAAGAGCACAACCAGGACATTAAATCTCTGCATTACGCTCGCGCAATATATATTTACGCGGGGGCAACAGGATAGGCCAATGTGGGCAATAGTGACAGGTCAATGTACGAATTTGTTTCGGGTTTCGCGATTTAGGTATAGTTATAGTTTCTGAGTTAAACCTTGTTCTACGGAAACTCATAAGATTTAATAAGAGAAGTCCAATGAAGTGTCAAAAGCAGAACAAAATTGGAATCTACAATTTTCCTCTTTCGAAGCACCTGGAATTATACTTTATGACTAGACACGGGTAAGCCTATTTTAGTGCTAAGATTAACCTCTCACATATCATGAATCCGCGAATTTATTGCTATCACGACCCGCAACCTCAACCAGATACCGAGTCGCCGGGGACGTGACGGGTTAAGGCGTTAAAAAGGGTGAAAGTGCTGCCATTTTAGGATAAAAATAATATACAAAATAATTATCATAAATCTGCCGCCGTTTTTAGCATAGCCTAAATTGTTAGCTGTACTAAGACAATGTAAGAAAATGTTACGATTTAAAAATAATTTTGTTTCTTTTTCTAGACATTCACGACTGAGTGGTTCAGTTGGTTTACATGCCGGTCTGCCACGCAGAGGTCCCGGTTTCGATTCCCGGCCGGGCAGAAATTGAAATGGGGAATTTTAATTTCTGTTTTGGGTCTGGGTGCTATATGTATAATAAGTATGTATTTAAAAAAGTATAAGTAGTTTATCAGTTTTCTGGCATCCATAACGCAAGTTTTGCTTACCTGGGGTGGTGTGAATTATCAAAGCATATTTAAGCAGAATTTTGATAATTATTGTGCTTAATGAGAACTGATATTTGCGCAGCACTTTCACACCTCTTAGCGCCTTATGGCGTTATCCAGCAAGCGCTGTTGCTGGATAACGCCAGGATTGTCAGGTGATTCCTCTCTCTCTCGCCCAAGGCCGTTTAGCCTCCTCTACCGAGGGGTTCTTATAAGTAGGACGACGTAGGAGAATAATGTAACTGTGTGGAATAATTTGTAGGTACCATGGTACCAATGTTAAAGCAGTTTACGTTATAGTTTAATAAGAACAGCCAAACCGTGTTTCCTACTTCCTTCTTAGAATATTATTGTGGCGACTATTGGAAGTTTGAGTGTGTGGGAGAGCGCGCGGTAATCAGTATATTAAAATATCATTCGGGACTATTGGTGAATCCGCGGTAAATCGCGGGTTGTGGATGTCGTACATTTTCCGACTGGAAATATATTCGACATTCATCATCATATCAGACGAAAACCGCTCACTGCTGGGCATAGGCCTCCCCCAGACCGGTCCTGTGCCTTCCGCACCCAGCTGGTACCTGCGATCATTACCAGGTCCACCAGGCCTACGCACGCTGCGTCTTCCGGTACGTGGTCGCCACTCGAGAACTTTACTGCCCCATCAAACCAACTGTTCTTCAAGCTATTGCCGTGCCCACTGCCACCTTAGGCTGGCAATCTTTAGGGTTATGTCGGTGATCTTGGTTCGCTTGCGAATCTTCTTATTTCTAATTCTATCGTACAACACTAGACGAGTGTAATTCATAGATGCAAAATTCGTAGCTGCGTTGTGGACGTGGTACGACGTCTAGACGGAGTTATTAAGTTGCCAACGTTACCGGCATTGTGCGGTGAGCTTATGAGCTTTTGGTCAATCTCGCAAGCCGAAAAATATGAATTTATATTTCAAGAAGCGGTTGGAACGTGTGTACGTTGTATCTCCTCAGTAC
Organism: Blastobasis lacticolella; assembly: GCA_905147135.1. Classification (NCBI taxonomy): domain Eukaryota; kingdom Metazoa; phylum Arthropoda; class Insecta; order Lepidoptera; family Blastobasidae; genus Blastobasis; species Blastobasis lacticolella. The sequence continues at coordinate 7,248,014 of LR990039.1, read as the reverse complement.
ACGCTGAGAAGTACCGTTTATTACAACCCCTTAAAATGCGAAACCGCCTTAATTAAAAATTGTTAAAATTAAATTCCGGCATTCCTAGTAATAGAATTATGCGATGTATATACTCGTATAGGATGATTTTGAAATCGGGAATCGAAATTCTTTTTTTATTCTTGATTAACGATTACGTACTTGCATCGCTGGTTAATGCGCTTATTACACATGCCTAAATTCAGTTACTAAATTCAGAAGCAAAAATCGTGAGAGCAAATCAAAGTGAAATGTATAGCTCATAGAATAAGGTCCATTTCTGTATCACTTATATTATGTTACGTGTCGCTCCGCTTTACAAAAGTCGTGAAAAAAAAATTGACCTTATTTAATGAGCAATACATTCTACTTTGATTTGGTTTCACGCTTTTTGCTTCTGAATTTAGGCATGTGTAATAAGCGCATTACTCAATTAAATCATTTGATTTTTTGTTTTCACTTTTAGATTTATTTATCATATTTTGTTTTAAATTCTTAGTCACCTTACATTACGTTTCATAGTTTCCTATCACCTAATACAACAAGATTATATTAAAAACGGTTTTCAAACTCTTAGCAAAGTGCTGGCTGGTCAACATTGTCACGGTAATGTAAACTAATCGCGAAGAAATTGGTCGACACCACAGGTGACCGAAGAGCTGGCAGCTACCTCGCACAAAGAATAAGCAGTGCTATTCAGAGAGGCAATGCTGCCAGCATCTTGGGTAAGCTTCTACACGGCCCAAATTTTTTACATATTTTAAATTAGTTAATTTCTTTGCCTTTTTATTGTATATATTTATTTTTATTTTAGTTGATATAATGTGTGAATGAATTTATAATAAGAATATTATCATTATTGAAGAATGTAATCTATTTGTTATTTCTCAAAAGAAAATACAGTGGTCCAAGTAGGGTGAACGCAGATGATGATAAGTGGAGACCGATTTCTTTTTTGTTGATGTGGTGCCCGCGTCTTTGGATTTTATGACCTTTGCCTTGAACGAGATCATTAATTAAGTTTCTCTTTATGCACCCGGTTGCTTCATGAAAACCGCGATTGCCAACCAAAACAGTGCTGACGTGCTTCATGCAATCACGTGCATGTATTACTTATACATATCTATTGTAAACATTCCGCAAGAAATTCTCTAATGATAGTGACAAACGCATCAGAATCCGTTGTGTTCATTTTATCATGGGAGAAACACGGACACGGTCAAATTCTGCGTACCACCGCGCGCTAAATAGTAACGCTACCCGGCCGCGCATTTTCGAGAAAAACAAATATTACCATAGATGAAAAAAATATTGTAGAGCCATATAGTGATCTTCTGTACTATCATGGATTAATAATTTAATACAGAAACATATATTGACATTTTATAAAACAAATGACAGCTGTCAAACTGTCAACAGGTAACAAACTGATTTTGGGACGATAGTTCCCTTTGACGTTTGAGAATTTTGTTTTACGGGTACTACGCTTCCCGTGGACGTGTGAGTGGATAAAAGAGCCGCTATGAATTTTCCAAAAAGTTAAATAAGCCAGGAATTTTTAGTGGATGGATTTCCAATTCAAAAGATTATTAAAACGTGTACTTATTTATGCGATATAAAGGAACCGCTTTGAAATGTCAATGAATTTCCACGTATTAAAACGTGCATTTATTTCGACGTTAAAGAGGAATCGCTGTGAACTTTCAGCGCATTTCCACTGAAAATTAAAAGTACTCACAAAGGATACAAAATGAACTAACGAATATTGGACTCTTTTGATATTCGATATTGAAATTTTAACGAGATTCAGTTCCGTGGGAATCCAATCAAAAGGGTAAATAAAAAGAATTCCCAGCAACGCAATATCAAATCACTATTACTACAAAACAAAAGTCGCTCTCCCCTCTGTCATTCCCTGTGTCTGTATCTGTATGAAATAAGTTAAAGCTTATTACGCTGAACAAGTTTCCTCGTTATGGTGTGGCTAATCTCTTAGAGTTCCACATCAGATAGTCCAGATCTTTGTTGTTTAACACGCTAAACAACTTCTGCTAAGGCGCCATTTCCACATATGTTAAAGCATAGCTGGTCTGTAGAATCACACATCAGATGTTATAGATCTCAGAATTTTTATTAAGAACTTCCCCATCGGCTAATCGTGGAGATTATGGCAAATTCTTTTACTAATGGGCTGCTGATGCGATGCGTCCACGTCAACGGTTCGCATCATAGTAGCGACACATCATAGTAGTAGATGTATGCGTAATCGGATATGTGCTGGCTGTGTAACAAATTCAATAAACCCCGCGGCCATAGCAGAAGGCAAACCAAAATGACACAGAAGTGGAAGAATATGGGAAAGTGCAGACTATAATACAATCAATAAAGACCTACAATAATAATCACCATCCGATTATCGATACTATTACACGAGTCGGATTTTCGCAGATTTACCCAAACCCGCGCAGCCGAGGCTCTTCAATGCTAACAGAGTACCAATAATGAGCTAATCAAATTCAATGCACTGCATGCTATTACCACATTCGCAATTTAGGAAGTTTAGGTGTAAGCAGAGTCGCTGTTGGGAAATATTGATCACCGCGTAGTTGCTTGTAGCAAAGTTTAAATTACATAGCAAGAAAGCAGTGTGTGGAACCGCAAGCTCATGGAACACTGACCAAATGAATAGCTACCATGCCCGCCAAAGATAACCAGCATTTCGATGCTTAGCGACATAATTAACCAATTAACAAGAAGTCCATAATCAACTTTGAGCCATTTAAGTGTAGACTGAGGTCATTCGTCTTTTCTCCGTCCATTTCTTCCTATACACTTATATGCGATAGTTTCCTTCGTGAATCAATTGCAACATAAACTATGTTACGGTTTGACCTACCAAGTCGCCTACCCATGTACTTTTGAAGAATCAGCAATAAAATTTTATTATTTACATTCTATTTGGCATATTAATCACGCCTAGAAAGTAGCAAAATAAAATTTTAAGAAGTATAACCATCGTTTGAAATATAATTTTACAAAACATTATTCATGGAACGTGTACCGTGGGGTTCTGGGGTCTAGGATCTACAAAAACTTGAGATTGACACTTCGCGACACAGAACAAATAAAAATTTGCCTGTCGACATGAAGGTAGCTAACTTTCCAATCTATTTGCTTCGCGTAATATCTTTATAAATTATTTATAAAGTTTTAAAAAAATCATTGCTGCACCTAAGAAAGTTCCAAGACACCAAAGAAAAATAGGTACACATAAATCCGATGATGAATGAAAATTCTATTACTTACTTTCCAACGAATGGGACTTCTATGCCAAGGATATGTAAAAAAATCGATAAACGCAGTAAGTGCCATACGTAAGTAATTCAAAAGCATTTAGAAGCACTGTTTAAGGTTATTTGTAGCAAGAACAAAGTTTCGAAGTTTGAAGCGCGCCACATAACAGGTACCTATTTAATTTTCGGCGCCCCGGCTCGTCTTTTACTCGCTGTCTGTCACAAAATACAAAATATTGGATTAGAGTTTTATTACTAGGCCTCGGCCTATTTTTGGATATAAAACGTCTCGACATAAAAAATCGACGTTCCAGAAAACCCTGCACACCGCACGCGTTATTCCCAAGTGTTATTTAATAAGTTCTACCCGACGGCGTGCTATTTATAAGTTGCTGAATATTACAAACTCATTTTCAGTATTATTTATACGTAACCAACATATAATGTAGGTAGTCTATCTTTGTACATAACCCATAATTTTTCTTTCAGCAAACATAGGAATAACTAAAAATCATTTATATATGTGCTTAGTTTCTACGATTTTATAGTTATCATACAATCGTGGAACAAGAACGCGGAGCGAAGCGGTGAAGAATCCGCGTAACCTACTTATTTCATGTCTCAGTTTCACGGGTTGGTTCGCGGCTTCGCGATTCGAATTGGTAGAAACCTATAGAACTAGTTTAGAACTAAGTCATTCAAACAGCCAACCAAAGATTTAGACATATACAATACAAATAATACTTTACTATTATCTGAACGTGATACAAACATATGTACCTACAGCATACACATTGAAAACTTTTGTTTGTGCAACAATTTTGCCAGTTATGACCGTCTCTTTTTCTTGGCAAACTATCTCTTGAACTTTTAAAACACACCCAGACTCGAAGAGCTTTTAGCCTATCAATTTAGGTATTTTGAAATCCATTTTTATAACTTTTAACATTATTAGGTAAGTACCTACTTTTTATCCGCACCGTCTCTCTCCCGTTTTCTTTTAATTACTTTAATAGGAAAAAATTCTCGATACTCATTTCCCACCTTTGACGACCAGAGTCACGCATCATCAAGTAATTCAATTCGATTTTAAAATTCAAACTTCCATTTCCAAAAAGCGCCCTGCGTGAAACGGGATGAATACTTGGAGGAACCGATATGCACCAAAAACGTCAATCCGGCGGCTCCTGGGCAGCCAATTAATAAAACCCCTTATCAACGAAATGGAAATGAAATGACACGATGTCAAATTGAATCCATCGCACGTTGACATGCGATGAATACTTATATAACAATCAATCAACGTAATGGCAAGAGAGCCACCCGCCGCTGCATTTCACAGGGCCACATTTATAACTTATAACTCAAGAATAACAAGTAATAATTCGAAAGGCCAGCACCTACATTATTTAGAAATAGATAGATAATCTATTTGCATAAAATTATTACGATAGTGCAAAGAGATTTATACCCGATTGCACTAAATTAGGCGGCGTTAAGTGGATTTAATATATCAATATCTGTATAATATAATATATACCCCCATTCTCAAATAAATATTTTTTTCAATACAAGCTTTTATACGCGATCACAAAATACTTGTCAAGACAAATCAAACGAGCCTAAAGTAGATGGGTTTATGATTGTGTTAATTAGGTTCTATGACCACCTTCCGAGTCTACCCTAGGACCAGCTATTAATGCATTGTCATCCAAGTTATATAGGTATACTAAACAGCTCAATTGAACGCCGGGAAGTAGATCAAATTAGCCTGCAAGATTTGTCATACATATTAGTTGCAAACATCGCAAGTTAAATAAAAGCTGATCAAAAGCATTGTACCAACACAAACCTTGTGTGAAAACTAACCTTAATAAATCACACTTAAGTTTATGATACCGATTTCGTAACGCCTAAATGCTTAGGCATATCTTAAGATGCGTTGTCTAAGTTTAGTGCAACATGACCTTAGTACATAAATTTCCTTCTAGAATGCAAACCAAAATAGAAAGAAAGCATGCAATCTTTCAATACAGCGCACTCTTTCAATCAATTTCTTTGGCAATACAGCGCGGCAATGCAGCTTCAGTAATAGGCACTTTTGTGCGTAGCGCTACTTGGGGAAGGCTATTCGAATAGTATGTATATATGAATGTAAACTCTTTATTGCAACAACATAGTACATTTCAAAATAAAACACTTACAAAGCAAAGGCGAACTTATCCCACAACGGGATCTCTTCCAGCTAACCTTAGACAAGCCGAAAGGATATAGTTTTCGTCTTTTTTGACGATTTTCCTCCATTTCTTTGACGTTAATTTATTACTCTCTCTATGTACGTTACTGTCGACAATGTTTTTTATTTATACTAATAATATACCTCGATTAAAACCTTTTATTCTAATTTAGAAATTCAAGTCGTCCATTTGTTAGGATTTTACCGATTTCATTAGGGTATGAAATACCTATTTAAACTTCCTTTCATAAAAGTCCGCACGGACGAAGTTGCGGTTCTGATTTGTAGGTGTTTTAGAAAAAGAAACCCATTTTGAAAAAATAATGTCTGGCGTAAAGTGATCGTGTTGAAGAAATTCGTTGCAGAGGTGAGCATTACCTTTTGGCCTTCAAACCATGATCCCAAATTAAAATTGATTAGGTATTTATGAAGTAAAATACTGACTTGTTACGCCAGAAAACTATGAGCGTATATGGAAATATATGGGGTGAATCAATTTGCTTGAACGCGGGTGTAGTAAAAAAAAATAGGTACTTAGTAGAAAGAGTTTTTGAGTATTTATGAAATTCCGCGTGTAACTCCGCAACATTTACTACTTTTGGCTTGCTGCACTGCCGTTACACGGGATCGGAACGCTTCGCGCGCGAGTCAGACAGACAAACTCGCTCTTGTAGGCTTTTTTTTTTTAATATAGAAAGGTGGGAAGTATAAAAAATGGATAAATGGGTCAGGGCATAAACGCCAAATAAAACCCAGCCTGCTTTAATGCCCACTTGGAAAACGTTATCGACATCCAAAAATACGAAGGAGGTTCTCAATTCTAATTTTAATATTTAGACAAATATTTGTGAAATATGTGATGATTATTCATGTGATCTGTTTTCCAGAATATTGAAACCGTGATAATCTTTATTTTTTTATATTTAATACTTACACACGGTAATTCATTTGCAAAATAGATACATATTTTTGTGTATTTTGCAACTAATTCCATAAAATCTCTATATATATATTCTAGCTCTGTCGCTAGATCTCACTCAGCTGGTAAACTGTGCCACGAGGGTACCTGATGTTGACTCCCATACCGCCAATTGCTTAGACCTTCTGCTGACAACTGATCCGGACAGGCACTCAGTATCAGTTTCTGCACCGCTGGGTACATCCGATCACTGTCTGGTGAAATCTGTATCCGTTTATTCCCCACCCGAGCAAACCCCATGCAACCCCCGACGGGTGTGGCGATACAAGTCAGCAGATTGGGATGAGATGCGCCACTTCTTTTCGTCCTATCCTTGGCGGGAGGCATGCTTCTCTTCGGGCGATCAGACGAATTGTGCTGAAGCCGTTACCGCGGTTATACGGCAGGGTATGGAGTATTTTATTCCGTATTCTGACGTAGCGATGAACGGCAGGTCTCGTCCATGGTTTAGTGCTGAGTGCAGTCGCGCTGAAGTGCTGAAGCTGGCGGCATACTCTGCCTGGGCTGAGGCTCGAGCGCATACGTCTCCGGATACTCGTAAACTGAAGAGAGCCTTTAACCTCGCCGCCAAGTCTTGCAAAAGGACGCTACGCAGGACTCGATTCGACCGCATAAGTCGGATTGGCGCAAAACTGGCCTGCACCTCCTGGGAGTAAGGCGTTTAGGTCTTTGGCAAAAGCGGTCGAATCAAATTTAAAAAAATAAAAAAAATAAAAAAAAATTCGTGGACAAATTCACACAGCGCCATGAAGCCCCAAACTAAGCAAAGCTTGTACTATGAGTGCTAGATAACTGATACACTACGTAAATACTTTTTAAATACATACTTATTATACATAGAACACCCGAACCCGTAACAAAAATTAATATTTATCATTTCAATTTCTGCCCGGCCGGGAATCGAACCCGGGACCTCTTGCGTGGCAGATCGGCATGTTGACCATTGAACCACTCAGCTCGTCACCACCGTTCCACCGTTGCCACCGTTGCTGAAGCCAGACGAAACATTGGTCCATGCTGCTGTCTTCAGCAATTCTCTTGAAAGCGAATTTGTTTGCTTCTCTTTTCGCGGCAAATTCGCGTCTGGATACTGCAGGAAAAACTCCACCTAATCACCAGGCTATCGACGTGGGAGTTCCTCAGCGATCTGTACTGTCTGCGAATTTATTCCTGCTGCATATTAACAATTTGCTTGTACCAGGTACCTTTGGGTATGCAGATAACAGCACGGTAACGGATAGATATCTGTCAGAGGCAAAAGCCAACAGGGACGATATTCAGCTTTGTCGAGAAGCCATGGTTGAACGTTTGGACATAGCTCTCAAGGCAGTTTTTCATTGGGGCGAAGCCAATATGGCGGCGATCAACGCAACAAAAACTCAGGCGTGTTTGTTTTCCGCCAAAAGGAGTCCATTCCATCTAACTCCAACTTTTCGGGATGTTCCTGTGGAATTTACCGACAACCTACAGCTTCTTGGTGTTGAACTATCTTCAAATCTCAACTTCGGTCAGTACATCGAATCCAAAGCAAAGACTGCAGCATAAATACTTGGTATCCTCTCGAAGGTTAGGCGGTACTTCACCTTAAAGCAGTTACTTCAGTTATATCTAGCACAAGTGCGGTCCTGCATGGAGTACTGCTGCCACCTCTGGGATGGATCAGCCAAATATAAACTGGCGGCTTTGGATTCGGTGGAAAAACGTGCAAAGAAGATCATTTGTGACTCGCGGTTGATTGAAGCTAGGCTGCAGAGCCTCGAACATCGGCGTAGGGTTGCGCATCTGTCGGTCTTCTACTGATTACATTTCGGAGAGTGTGCGAAGCAGCTGCACGACCTCATTCCGCCGGCCCCTTTCCGCCATCGAGAGACGTGATCCTGGCGAGCGCTTCATCCTTATGTCGTGGATCTTCCAGCTATCCGCACGAGCCGCTTTGGCTCGACCTTTATAGTGCCTACTAATGAATGGAAGGCTAGAGTAAATATTCTCTTCCAGAAGATGATGAGATGGCGGTCAAGTGCCTGTCTTGTCTGATATAAAAAAAAATGAAACGGTTCCAGCCAGATTTGTCCCGGCGGATCAACGTGAAATATATTTCAAAATTTGCTAAAAAACATTACTGCACGCGTGCTGAAAATCAATTTTAATTGACCTTAACTACCTTACTTGCCTAATAAATAAAGCCCATCGCAGAATTGACATTGAAAGTAAGACTTGATTTCAAAATTATAAAGCATTATTTTGGAAATTTTAGTTACTACGAGTATTAATTGGCCTTATTATTATAGTAGACGGTTTCGTAATAGCCTTTAAATATCAATATATACAAATCTACTACTAGGTACATACCTTCTATCTTAATAAGAACGTATTAAATTGCTTGGTGTTTAGATTAATGGCATGCGAAAATTACTTTACGTGGGTGGCAGGCGCATCAAATTTATACTGGTATGAGCTGTAAATCGGAATCGTTTAAGTATGAATGCGCTGTACTACCGAGATGTAATCGTTAGTCCACTTTCGCCATGCAATTGCACACACAAATTAGCATTCAGAAGCCCCGTTATTGACCAAATAACAAAATCAATTTGCTCAGCACACCCATAATTATCGCAAATATTACGCAAATATTTGTGGCTATCTGGTTTTTAATTTTCCGTGCAATTCTCAATTTCCCAGAACAGAAAATGTGCAGGTATTTTCAGTGCACGCTTAATTAATTTTTCGGGAACTGAAATAACGTAAGTAGTTTGTATCACCATGAATCGGGAATTAATATTACGGCCCATGCTAAAATTAATTTTTCAGTAATTAAAATACGCATCATCAAATCATCATCTTAACGTTATGTCCCGGTTGCGCCCCCGCGCGGTACGCGAGGGCCCAGGGTCCGCCTTTCTGCTACTCTTAGTTCACTTCGCTCGGTCTTCGGCATCCTTAGTGGTGAGCTTATTGGCACGCATATCCGTTCTGACTACTTCAAGCCATCGCTTCTTGGGCCGGCCTCTCCTTCTCGTGCCCGGCGGGGGCGGCATGGCCAGGTACTTGTTCCCCACATAGCTTGCCGGTCTGCGCAGGACGTGGCCATACTATCGAATGCGGCACTCTTGCAGCTTTTCTGCGATGGCACGGACGCCACGGCTACCCCAAATGTGGGAACTTCGAACGCGATCCTTCCGTGAAACTCCACACATCCACCGCAGCGTCTTCATTTCCGTGACGCGCAGCTTCTGCTTATGTCGCTCTAGTAGGGGCCAAGTCTCGCTGCCGTATAGGAGAGCAGGTCTAATGATGGTCTTATAGACCTGTCCCTTCAGCTTTATCGGTGTTTTAGGGTCACAAATGACACCTGTCACCTCTCGCCATTTGACCCAAGCTGCGGATATTCGAGCTTTGACGTCGCTGTCGATATCCCCGGTTGCGCTTAGTACAGATCCCAGGTATCTGGCCTGATCCGTGCGCTTGACTTTATCTTCGCCTATGCGCACGGGTAGGGGATCTGCACTGTTGCAGGGCATGTACTCTGTCTTCGCCACATTAAAGGTCAGAGCGATTATAACAAGAATTAATATTTCTATCGAATTCATATAATATGTACTACGAAATATTTCATCAACATATTTCAGTAATTAAAGTAACAGGAATGCACATTTCTATCCAATTAATACAAAATGCAGATGCCCGAAATATTTGTTCAATATATAAGTACATAATTAATATAACCGCCTGGCCTACCCTCAGCCCACTAGGTGAGATCGAGACAATATCTGTCTTTGGGTTATGCTCATGCTGTTAAAAGCTTTGTTTCTTGGATATTTTTTCTTATAATAATGAAAATGAATTTTTTGTATTTGTATGACTTGCAATATGTGTTTATATATATTTCTTGGTTATTAACTTAGAAAGGTTATTTACATTATTAAATTAGGAGGGCTCTCTACCAGCATCTTCTCTGCCCAAGCCAACCTCACCTGCACGCGGTCTGACTGTACTGACAGGTCTGACGGTACTGACGGACGGACGAGGCTCTGGCGAACGTTTTTAACTTTAAGTTGTGGTGGTTTAAGGCGCTCGCCGCATGTAAAAAGCCACCACACCACAAATATTAAATTAAGGATGCTGGTTGGAAAACCGCTTGCAGAAGATAAATCTGAAAGAGCTGTCTTAGTGGAAAAACAGATCCTGACTGAAAGGTTTACCACCAGCTGCTGATCCGGGATTTACCGCCAGGACGAAGAAGACTTCTTCGTATAACTATACATCGTAGATATAATTAGACACGAGTACAACAATTTTCGCAATAGCACAAAATAACGCAATAGCAGTTACATCACAATTTAATAGAAACATACAGATTAAACAATAATACGGTACAGAAAACAACATAATTATTTGAATTACAATACTTCTTTAATACTTTTGTTTTTAATTATTATTAGTTTATTAACGCAAGCGATTGACTCAATAAAAATACCTTAAAAGAAAACCCTGTTTTAATGACAAGACGAAAATTCACAGTTTCTAATGATCCGTGATTTATTACCTAATAACTTGTTTCTGCTTAGTTTAGTGTCTTAGATATGATCGAGATATCGCAAGATTACGAGTAATTAAGCAACAGAAATTAGGTCCATTAAAACAGTTTATCTTTAATCTGAGGCACTTAATTAATGCTTGATTAAGTAAATTAAAATTATTGTGAAGCCCACTCACCTTTCGTTCGACGCACGTGACACCCAGCTTCGTAAACAACACTGGCCACCGGAGCGGATAACGCGGCGGCGGCAAAAAGTTCAAAAGTTTCGAAGTAGTAGTCACGGATATTCGGAAAGAGTACGAGGCTAGAGAAAAATCTTTTATGCGAATTGACCCGCTTTATTGATGTCGAGTGTTCGAAATTCGAATTACGGCGCGAATGAAGCAGGTTTCGCGGTTCCCGATGGATGAGCGTCCGCGGCGCCAAGGTGCCGCGAGACGGATCACGTCCCGGGCCGAGTGCGGAGTGACGAGAGTCGACGCGGCGGCCGCGGCTTGCGGGTGTGCGTGGACGTGACACTACACGCGGCTGTGTGTGCGTGCGCGAGCGAGACAGCTAGCGAGCCGTTAACGCGCCGATCCTCGCAGTTAGACTAACTCACATCCAAATAGCTTAATTTTATGAGTTGTTGCCTTCTCCACCCCCTCATTGAGGACGGCCCGTGTGACTTTTACTCGACGCCCGCCCGCGCGATGCGGTGACGCTCAGTACGCATCGCACTTCATTATCAACGAGTTGATTATCGTTTTACTAATTTGAAGCGTTTGGAATTTTCACAAACAAAGGTTTGACAAAGGTAATTAGTGTCGGTTTGTGCAGACATACGGTCGTTTATAAGCCGATTTGCAATAGAAGAATTCGTCAGCCTGTATACTGACACAGGCCTCCCCCAATGAGCGCCACTTTCCTCGGCCTGTCGCAGCCAGCCTTCATCTGCGTTTGGCCTACAATGCGCTTGCCTAAGACCGATCTTGAATTGATGGGCCAGCCCATAGCCTCCTTCATTTTACAAGCTATGCGCAGAAGTTTGACAACGTCGCGTTTTTCAATTTTAATGAACCTGAAAATTACTGTAAAATATCGTCGCGGTCATCGTCGTTTAATGTTATTAGGTTTTTAAGTTATGAAGTATATAAATAAGTATATAGATTAGTTCGATAATATGAAATTGGATAGATTCCTGTACTATTTACCTATCTACGTATTTGCAATTGTACTATACTAATATTTTAAATGTGAAATATAATGTGTGTTTCGTCTTGTACGTAATGGATGTTTGTTACTTCTTCACGCAAAAATTACTGAACGGATGTTAATGAAATTTGGCAGTTACATAGCATATAGCCCCGAATAACACATATGCTATAATTTTTCCGATATTTATTGTGGTTTCCGCGGGAACGGGTCCGGAACGTTATAGTCGAATTTTATGTGGACGCAGTCGCGGCCACAAGCTATTATGAAATAAAAAATCTTTGCCAGCCAAAATATTACCCAATTTATTAAATATTAGATAAAATACATTTTAAACAGTTTTATTTAAGTACCTAAGTATATAAAAACTAACTACTTACTTACTTATTGTACCTACATACTTTTTCAACGCTTCCATCGTCGTGGATAATCAAAGATCGTGGTTTAAAGTATTCGTGATAACTTTTACAGTGCGAAAATGTTTGCTACACACAAAAGATCCTTCGTTTAGACTCCAGTATGCTTGGGGAATAGCAAAAGTCCATTTGTTTAATAGAATTATATCTTTTGGAAAGCAAAACATCGGCACAGATTCTGTCCCATTTTTAAGGTTTAATCATAATTTTACTTGCAATTTTCAAATGCAATAACGCCTATGTATCTGTTAAAGAAAGATTACGATTATAAACCAGAATTTGATTAATGAAATAAGTAAAAATCTAACAACAGAAATGGTAAAGGGTTGTTTTTCAAAAATCGTATTTATTCAATTTTAGCACAATTATACATATATTTACATTTATTTACCTTTGTAGATGGTCCATACAAACGCGTTATTTTACAGTTTTATCAATATATTTTTAATTTATCGTCATAAAATTCATAATTTTCCCGCACATTGACATGTAAACCATGAGTAAATCGGTTTACAGCGACGTTGCCGTTCCGTGCTACAGCATGGCTTGTAAGATGAAGGAGGCTATGGCCAGCCACATTGTGAGGTTCAGCATGCATTGGAATGATAATTTCGAATCTCATTGACCTGTGTGTGTTATCTATGGTAACGATGATAAATACTATCTTTACGTACATGTAGAAAAGCCGAACAGAATCAAAATTTTTGTTATTGTCACCTATAGGTACCACAAGCATTATTACTCATAACTCAAACTAATTGAATCTTACCCTTGATATGATCTTCCAATAACTGAAAATAGAATCAATTTCAAGGTGTGATCCCGTTACATTTTACAATTACACTAAACTTCACCAAGACTTGTCATAGGGCATGATGCCATTATTTATTTATTTATTTTCAGCCATGGTGCCATGAATAAAAATTATCCTAATTGCTAATGAATCATGTTCGCTAATATTCTTTGGAAATTATAACTTAATTGCCCTATCAGTGGTATTCAAATGTAGTATCTAAATAATACTTTATTATATTAAATGAAAACCAGCCACTATAAATGAACGTATACCTCTGGGGTATACGTAGGAAATAGGTACCTAAACTTACCTACAGATAGAGGTCCCAAGGAAGCCTAAGATGCGGTGGATTGATATCGCTGATGCGATTGCGAGAGATACCGGCTTACGACGCGAGGATGCCCACACCGGGCGAAACGGAAAAGAAGCCAGTATTCCAGTATTCTAGGTACCTGTTTAATTCGCATATTCTAATTAGACACATTATTTACAGCAATAACTTATTGGTGCAAATATAAACGCGTTGATGTTTGTGTATGGCAAATTTGAGACGGTCTTCATCTCACTGAAAATAAAAGTCTGAAAAAAAGTAAAGTCTAAATGTATGATGCTGTTTTCACCATAACTTAGATGTGTATTATGAGAAATGTAGTAAATAAATCATCTTGGCCAATTGGACAACTGTGCTCACGAAGGCAGGGCTAGCACATGTTGCTCTCACGCGCGATAAGCGAGAAAAAGCGCGACATATTTATTGCTAACTCTTTCATCTTAGTATTGAGAGAAGGAAACAAACGCTGACTCGTAGCGCGAGCTTTGTCGCGGACACACTTGTGCTAGCCGTGCTGCCCAGAAATTTAAAAAAAAGTTTTACCTAACCGTAAATAGATTATTCAACTAATATATATAACTCAGAAAAGAGTCTTTGATACATGGCAGCACTGGAGTTCGAACCCGGAACCCCATTTTCTATGGGTACCCCTCGCTTACGAGTCGGATCCCTTAACCACTAGGCGAGCTCCGTATATTGTGTATTCAGTACCTGCGACATAGAACATTTTATCTTTCTTGGATTTTGCTTCGCACGCAGTTCGGATCACTTTCCCATGAGATCTTCACTCAGGAAATAAAATAATTGTGAAAATTATTTATCGGTTGGTAGTTTCGGAGATTGCTCTCGACATCCAAACTTACAAACTTTTCCATTATTTACTGAAACGCATCCAGATGGCAACCGGCCGCCCAGCAGAGCACGTACACGACTTCTATGCGGTTTATCCGTTCAGATTGCTTATTTTGTTATTTGTCAGCAAACGCGCAGTGACCACATGCCACCCGCACAGTCACAGTGACGCACGTCGTGTGTGCCCCACAACCCGTTTTCTGTCTGGTTGCTAAACGTTGGCCTGGAGGACCCGACGCGTACACGTTTTCCGTCTGGAGTACCGACCGACTCCCGAGACTGTTCAATAAGTGTCAGGGTCCCAAGCGGAAGAATGGAACAATTAAATTAATTAATTAATTAAGTACGAAACGGTCAACCAGCTAGTTACCGGTATCAGCGTGCGCTGCTTAACTTCTGTCATCGGCCTCGCAAGCATGCTGCCACTAGGTATTTTAATTCGTTTAGTCATCTCATAAATCAAACTTACTAAAAATAAGAAATTAGGCAAAATTTGTATGAGCGCTCTCTAGTCAAATTTCAAGATTCTAGGTCTACGGGGAGTACCTACTATAGACTTTGGTGACGGTCCAACTACTGGTTTTGACGACTTTTCACGAAATCACTCCCACAGATTGCAGGAAAGCGAGAGGAAAGATGTTATAGCCCTAGCTTCGACTTTCTCAAAATAATTTCAAATACGAACTGATTAGGCAACACAAAACAACATTAGTGTCAACCGCCACCCCGTGACAAGGCCACACCGTCCCGCCTATTTAGCGCCGGAACAGTGGCAATAACTCAGCGCAGGAAATCACGTCATCGCTCTATTACGACGCACACCACGGCGCGGCGGCGCACACTCGGGCGCCTCATCGTTCACGCGGCCGTGGTACACGCGACACATTGACGTGCATACAATTAAATAGTGGACCCGGCGCGACTTCGTTTGCGTGGTGTCCTACACCTACACCCACCCTACATGTACACTATACATATTTTTTTTTTGTAACGTGGACAAAACCTACCCTACACCTACCCTACATCTACTCTAAGCCTACCCTACACCTACTTTACCTATACCTACCCTTTTTTTCTTGCTCATAAACTTCTTCTTGAATCAATCCATCTATTGTTGAAAACCGCATGAAAATCTGTTGCGTAATTTAAAAGATCTAACTGTACGTAGATATATTCATAGGTATACATAGAAGAATCATGCGCTGCTCTGCATGGGCTCATGGACCCCATAGGCTGTACTTATAAAAAGGCTTTTGTAAGATGTATCTAAGATTAATATCTTGGCGTTAATGTCCCGGTTGTGCTCTCGCGCACGAGGGCCCGGGGTCCGCCTTGACCATGATTCAGGATTTGGCAGGTCAGGTAATTACAGTGGAGCGACTGCCATCTGACCTCCATGACCCTTCTACTAGGGGAACCTGACCAGATTGGATCATGGTTTCATCACGATGTTTTCCCTCACCGTAAGAGCATCGGTTAGTATTCAACTAATGTACATAACTCGAACCCGGGACCTCTTGCTTACGAGTCGGATACTCTAACCGCTCGACCATCGACGCTCTTGATTCTAACATATTACAAAGTTTTAAATTCACCTAAGAGCCCTAAAAAGTCCTTGGCTCTTGTACGGTGTTTTTCGTATAAAGTTAACAGTAAACATTTTGTTATAATAAACTACTACACTTTATTGATAAAATAAACTGTTAAATAAATAAATAAATAAATAATTTACAGTTATAATAACAATATACACTAATACCTACATCTAAAATACCAAAAATATATACAGTAATACATATAAAATATACTAAACTAAACCCTTATAAGTTATAAATATTTTATTATCTAACTAAACTAAATTAAAAAAGATGTAAAAAACCAGGGCCACGCGGTAAGGTGCCCATCATGGCGGCGGCATTCCCGCGCTGGATGGCGATACTTATCCGCTGCGCGAGAAAGCTGCCGGCACGTGAGTCACCCGTCGCCTCCCTGAGCCGCTCCATGAAGAGCGAGTGTGCGCCCGGACCCCACGGACCCAGTGTCTCGAAACCAAATGCGACAAACTCGTATTGGGCGCCGAGACAACTGTACTTGCCCACCTTCGAGCGCTCTCGTATCTCAGCCGCCGCGCCAGCCCGTTTAGCGGTTGCCGGAAGATAGGTCGCAGCTAGTGTGTCGGCGCACGTGGCGTCCCGCACCAGCGGGCGACCCATCCTCCATGGTATCATAGACATCCCGTCAGGTCTCTTGCCATCGTCCCGTGCAATGTGTTGAGGTTCCAGGATTGCTGGGACGTTGGCGCTGATGAGAAACCGTCGCAGGATGTCATTGATCGCGGCGTGACGGGAGAAGCGGCCAGCGCTCGAAGAACAGGCAAGCCCATGGTGACTGAGGCGGTCTACTACACTACTACACCCTATATTTGTAAAGTTTGCGTTGATTTTGTGTAACAGCCCATTTACGATCTCTGCATGGTTTGTCCGAAATATTTATCCAAAATAAAATTAAACGCCCGAATAGTGACCGCACAGCCGGTCCAGTCCTCGTGCCATCAGCGTATCACCGTAGCACGTGCGCCAGTAACCAAGCGCGTAGACCTACACAACACGTTTTCTGATCGGTTGCTGCGTGGTGACTATGAGGACACGACGCGTACACGTTTTCTGACCGGTTGGTGTTTGGTAACTATGCGGAAACAACGTGTACACGTTTTCTGCACGGTTAGTAAGCGAAGACGTACAAAAGGGTCCTTGCCGTTGTAGTTGCCTACACATGACTCTTGCCTGACTCCCTTTTTAGTTCATGCAGAAAAGCTGTGTTAAGGAAAACATCTACACACATGGTTTAAACTTCCCGCTGTCTGTCCCTCTGTATGTATGTATAATAAGTAAGTTGAAATCTTTTAAACTATGCAACGGATTTTATTGCGTTTTTAACAATAGATTGAGTGATTCAAAAGGAAGGATTATAGAGTTGAACAACACGCGAATGAAGTCGCGGCAGAACAACTAATTCAAATATATAGTTTTTCAGGCCTCGCCTAACATCTCATAATTTTACGTCTCATCTTATGCGCAAATACTCGTCAGCGACCGTAATTTGAAACAAAATTGCCAGTCTTAGCCATGAAGGTAGCTAACTTTCCAATATTTTTGTTTGTTATGTTTTCCTCTATATCTATAACATTTATATGAGAATGGATTTTTTAACTCCAAATGAAAGGTTTCAAATTATTTCCCTGAGCTTGATTTCTTACCCTGGCTCAGACCAGTGGAAGTAAAATACTGAAAGCTGATAAACTAATATAAAACTCCATCAATTTCAAAGCCACCCTTGTAACAATTTGTGACCAATTTGGTTTCATAGGTTTGCAAAAAGAGCTTACAATATTTGTATGGGTGTCCCTTATATAGGGAAGTTATGGGCACTTTTGTACCAATAGCTTTGGGAGGTTTCGACTCCTCCTTTGTAACACTTTGGACTTGTGACCTGTATAATTTGCAAGGTCATAAAAATATCTTTCAACGTTTGCATGATCGATCTCGTATCTCTTGCAGGGAAAAGGGCACCGCAATATAAACTCTCTTATATATTTTTCCCCTGGCACTGAGTAAAATATTCATGTACTGGTATTTAAATAGTTTATAATAGGACCATGGTAAGTCCGAATCTTAAATCAGGCCGTGTGATGTCTGGCAGAGTAGAATAGCAACAACCCCTTACGCTCATGGGTGTCGTACAAGGCGACTAATGTTTTCGAGGCAAAAGATCAAGTCTCCGTCGTCTGGAAAATAGGCACCAGCATTTTCCATTGTTATATTTAAACACTGCGATCTCCAACCTCCCCTTTCGTGGGAGAGACCCTAAGTCCTGCAGTGGACTGTTACGGGTTGTGATGATGAAGTCCGAATCAAATGACAGTAGTACAAATTATAAAGTGTCGATATGGCAATAATCTGGGGATAATCTGTACTTGTCAGTCCTTCTTGTAAACCTCCAGTTATTCACGATTGGTCACGATTAGCTTGAACGTTAGTCTAAATTATTAATCATGGTGAAAATTATCTTCCGCGCTTCTTTAATAATAGTTTTGCCCATTATTTAATCATATTTTTCTTAACTTACAAAAATAAACAGACATACAGAAACCAAATTGTTTGTTATGACTTTTACGAATGACGTTCTACGACGGATAAAAAACTTGGCATAAGTTGCCATTCAAAGTTTTTTTTTATATGCGATTTGGACTTAGCGTGATCTTATAGGTTTCTAAAACTATTTCGTATCAAACCTAGCCGTCTTCTAAAGCTCCTAGGCTGGGACGCAGCCGCCTCGAGCGCGCAGCTCACGCGTCCTTGTGTGCGTGAACACACGTTGCATTGTATCCATTTGACATATTAACCGTAGCTATGTATTGTTTATTATTAGGCGTACAATATGTGTGTATAATGTGGTTTACGAAGATTATGCGCATTCATGTTCACATAAGATGAATGGCGGCTGCTTATATGCAATTAATTTAATTGGCATGGCGTGCAGCAATAAGGCAATATTAATAGATTGGTTGTGACAATATAACTATACAAACATCGTCATCATGCCGTTAATGTCCCGGTTGTGCTCTTGTGCACGAGGGCCAGGGGTTTGCCTTGACCATGATCTAGGATTTGGCAGATCAGATAATTACAGTGGAGCGACTGCCATCTGACCTCCATGACCCTTCTACCAGGGGAACCTGACCAGATTGGATCATGGTTACACGTCCATTGGATCATGGTTAAACAAAGAAAAATTTCAATCCATTCAAAATTTTGTTCAAATATGAAGCCCATTTTTGGTTGAATGGTTTTGACCACATGGCCGAAATCATAATAAATTCCAACATAAATTATTTCATTGGCATTCAAATAAAGCTAGTTTCACGGATATATTTTTCTGTATTATATTTCAATAAAAAATCTACAGAAATAAAAATATATCCTTTAAGAAAAGTATTTGGTTTCACACCGAATGTTATCTATTTGTTTTGTAGCGAGCTCGTACAAATCGCGACCAACATATGTAAATTAATATAAAATGAATAACAGACCCTCCAAATGATCAAATTCTCCAAACAAAATTTAAAACGATGTGAGTATAACATTGCGTTTTACTTCACGTCAGGTGAGAAAATCCTCCCCTTTTTATAAGATAACAAATTAGGATGGAAATCACAAAAAAATAATATAGTTAGTTATTTGGCTTTCGAAATATATAAAATCAAACGAAAATACAGCGTCGTTCTCAATATAGTTCCCTCAAAAAACTCATGAATATTACTTTTCACGATTTTTGTGACGACTTTACCAGAACGCTTCAACCGCGGGCCTGAAGGCATGGCCGCATAATGAGGGACCTGCATATGGCTGGAAGCGAACGATTTGCGAAGTTGGCAGCTCGCTAACAGTTATAAGTAGGTACTACGTAATCAACGGTGTTTCAAATCACCTTTGTTTCAAAACGCCTCGGTCTTCTCTAGGTACTATACCTCTTTGTGAATACCACCAGAGGGACAATGAATTCAACCACGCTTTCGTTGGTAGACGACTAAAAGCGCGCGCGAGAGCACCTACGACTGCGTGTGCATGCGTCGCGTACGGGGAGAAACCTGTACGCTAATTACGTAACTCTGTTGCTAACAATTCTATTATTTCAATTATTGAAATCGATACTTTTGCGATTCCGTATCATCGATTCAGGTTCAATTGCGAACCAAGTACCATTGCAGTAAACTGAAACAATTAAATCGATCATAAGTATTCGGAAAAGGAACAATTTTCAACATTACAATTACAGAATTGTTGGCAACAGAGTTATGTATTTAGCTTGCCGATCAAACTGATTCGGTAGGTGCCCAAAATAAAAAACGGCCCGCCCCAAGCAGAAAGTCCACTGGAAACAAAGCGCCATTTCCGTTACATTGACGTTACGTTTACAGGCATTCTCACGCCGTTTCACGCAAAGTTAAGTCGCGACTGGCGACAAGTGATGTCAAAATGAATTTGCGATATTATTACAGTTGTAGTGTATATGGTTGTTTAAATACAACAAAAACCATGCTTACACTAGCCGGTTGGATAACGATCAATTATTACCTGCAATTCATTTTGTTTCAGGAGTGTTGAAGGCTACCACATTTTCATCATCAGGTCATCAGGTCGCCACGAGACGCCCGACATTAAATAACATTTTTCTTGCAGTATTGTTTCTTTATCTAGATACACGGCAGTGTATCAGCCAAGTTCGGGAGTAAATGGATAATGCACTGTCATGAGTCTTACCTATTTACTAAAAAAATTTTTTGATCGGCACAAAGATTGTTGTCTTTTGAAATCATATTAAAGATCGGCAAACAGCATTAAAGTTTTCACATGATACGACATTTATCCGTTACAAATATTATTGTAAAGATGGAGGAAGCACTTTCTTGATTATACCGCAACACAATTTTGTGCAATTTGTTGAAGCAATGGATAAAATCGGTTCCTTTTTTTCTCAATGTTTAAAAATTACAAACAAACTGTAAATTACTGAATAATCTTTTGAGAGAAGTTCAAAATATATCTATTCCAATGCCTTGCTCATGTTTCCTCATCACATATTTAAAAATACGTTATTTGAGAATGCGACATTTCTACACGCAGAAATATAATAATTGTGCATTTAAACAATGTCGCAATCGACGAAAATATTTTTCAGTGAATAACTTGTAAAACCATTTTTAAATCCTGTTTTTTTTTATTATTAAATAGTAATATTCTAATATACCACTTCCTTTTTTACTTACCTATCTAATTTAAAAATGAACATTTCCACTATAATAAAGGAGGCATGTCAAACAGGAAAATTCCACAAATAAAACCTACGTAGTCAATGTAGTAGCAACCCTAGCGAGTCGGCAAGATAACGTCATAATTTTCAAGGACGACGGTAGAGGACCTTTCGTAAGTTTTCTATTTTGTGCCGCAAGGGTAAGCCACCGGCCACGTCCGTCACGTGTCAATCGTCACGTGGTCACGCTCGCTGTATGCGCATCACGTTTGTTCCTAAGATTTCTAACTTTAATTAAAAAAAACAAGTAAATTGCATTGTATGCATGATACAAACAAGAAAAACAAAAAAGTGTCGGTTTTTAGCTAGGTTAACCTATCTTTATTACACAACGTTTGGTATTAGCAATTTGACTAAATATAAATTATTAATTTCAATGTGGTGGATTGATTTGATATCTACTTAGATACCTTATATATGGGTAATATAAAGAATCTGTTAAGGTTTCTAGAATATTTATGGATTTAGCGATAGACAAAGAAACAGCAAAAGATGAATACAATACTGTCAATTTCACTGTCAAGTTATATAAAATTTCCATTTTCAGTTCTATTATTAATCGCATTTATTTTATTACTCCCTATATTTACTTAGAATACATTAAATATGGATATTCATCTCCCTTACACGAAGTACCGGACAAATTTTGGGCGGCAGCCCATGTTCTGTGAGCAGGGGCCTGAGATGTGCGACTCCATCACCCACAACCCTGTCGAGACCAAACAATACATCTTGCGGAACCCCGTAAACCAGTTTTCGCAAAACTCACCTCCCTTCTGGGAGAACTATGTCAACACCATCCGGTAAGTTTACCTAGTTCTTTATATTTATTACTAGTTTTCCAAGCAGTTAGTGCAAGAGTGCGGCAACTATCGAGGTATCAAACTTATAAGCCACACAATCAAAAACAACTTTAAGTTGTACACTTATCTAGGCCAGGCTAACCTAGTTTGGACTCCTGTCTCCCAATCAACTATTTGATATATTAAATGTGTTTGTAAACTTTTTGGGAGAAAACAAATAAGAATCTTAAAAATAGCTCAGTCCTGCGCCCCAAACGAAACTTCTCCTAAACTTAGGTAATGTCTGTGGTCCCAAACCTGGCTCTACCAAGTCAATAGAATACTTAGGAATCATTATTGACCAGCATTTCCAGATCCCGCTCCGGCCATGTACCAATGACTGTTTTCTTAGTTATGTACATTCGTTGAATACTAACCGATGCTCTTACGGTGAGGGAAAACATCGTGATGAAACCTGCACATTCAGGCAGTGTAACCATGATCCAATCTGGTCAGTTTCCCTTGTAAGCAGGGTCATGGAGGTCAGACGGCAGTCGCTCCACTGTAATTACCTGACCTGCCAAATCCTGGATCATGGTCAAGGCGGACCCCGGGCCCTCGTGCGCGAGAGCACAACCGGGACATTAACGCCAAGATGATGATGATGATGATTGACCAGCATTTAAATTTTAAACCGCTTATTGACATCCTGACTACAAGAATGAGGAGTCTAATATTTAAAAAAAAACATTTTACCGTTAATGCCCCGGTTGTGCTCTCGAGGACGAGGGCCCGGGGTCCGCCTTGATCATGATCCAGAATTGGCGATCAGGTAATTACAGTGGAGCGACTACCATCTGACCTCCGTGACCCTTCTACCAGGGAAATCTGACCAGATTGGATCATGGTTACAAATTTAGTTGCCTGAATTTGCAGGTTTCATCACGTTGTTTTCCCTCACCGTAAGAGCATCTCAGAAAAGAGTCATTGGTAAATAGCCGCAGCGGGATTCGAACCCAATACCTTTCGCTTACGAGTCGGATACTCAACCGCTCGGTCACCGACGCTCTGCGGAATAAGGAAACTAATATACGTGTTTAAAAGTTTACTCATAGCCGCATATCTTGTTCATATTAATCTACTGCAATACATCATGGGTTGGCATTCATAAACCGACTATGATAGACTTAGAAAGAGCACAGAGAGCTTTATAATCCAATCTTTATCCTCCGGGTCCTCTAAGGATCCCACTGCAGTAGTTCAACCTTTGCATTTCGCATTACGCAAATTATTCATCGGCGGAAACTTCTGGTGTCACGTCTAGCTGCCCTCGAGCGTGAAATAGGAGATTTTTCAATAATAAACATTAACGTTTCCTTTGCCAGTTTTGCAATCTATCTCTTTTTGTCACAGAACAAAAAAAAATTTGCCAGTCTATAGAGAGAGCTGGGACAGCTTTTTCATACAAAAAATGCTTGACAGATCAGAGACAAAAAAAATGAAATCTCCTTCATTTTCAAAAATTGCTGTCCACTCTGTTGATACTCTCTTTCGATGTATTGTAATAAGCGATATTATCGATATCGGTGTAATAAAAATATTAATAGAAAATTAATAGAAAGCTACATTATTTCCGAGTGGCATAAGTCACTTTTATCCCGGGAAAGTTCCCGCGGTTGAAAGATTACAGAGATCCGAGCTGCGCGTGGGTGAAAGCCGCTGCCGGTTACTTACCCGTAGTAAGTTACGCCGCAGTTGTGGTTTATGCCTACTATTCTGTAATTCTAGTACAATAATACGATGCATTTTATAATATAACAGCGCTTTTCATCATTAAGTAGAATTCGACAAAACTAAAAGAATAAAAATAAAGTCAATTTACTTACAAATTTTAAAGCTTAACTATCATATTATTATATTAGACGGGACTTGGACGCGACGTACCTTTATGATTTGTTTTCCCGACGTTTCGGTAGGGTTACACCCACCGTGGTCACGAGACGACTGCCGTGGGAGGTGACAGCTGCGGTGATGTGCTGGTAGACTCCTACCCTCACATAGAATTGTCAATTTGTTGTTGATTCGGAACTGCACGACACACAACACTCACGACATCCACGGATGCGTCCGACGATAACTCTTGTGTCTTACGGTTATTTATTTTGCACACCACTGGATTCCACGACGCCGAAAGCTTATATCCATCTTCACGATTGAAAGTTTTGTACTTTTTAATTTCAATCGCTTCCCGAATCATACGTGGATAATATTGCCGGTCAGTGGAGAGGACATTAGGCGCATGCAGTTCTATCCAGTGGTTTGGGCCTGAGTTGAGCAGGTGGTCTGCTATGGCAGATTTATTCGTCTGGTGGTTTTTAACTGCAGCTATATGCTTTTTGACCCTTTCGGCAATCGAACGTTTAGTTTGGCCAATGTATGAGCTTCCACAGCTACAGTCAATCTTATAGACACCTGGCGTCTGATACGGGATCACATCCTTTGGCGTACGCAGCAGGTTCGCTACTTTGAGATGCGGGACATAAATTGTTGGAATCGAGTAACTACTCAGTACTGATCCGATCTTATCTGTCACCCCTTTCACATACGGTAGGAATGCTGATTGCCGACTTACTTCTGTGAGCTTATCCCTCTTTTTCCGTCTCGCCGGCTTCTTTATCACCTTGTACCCGTTCTTCCGTAGTACCAGCTGGACATGTGACAACTCGCTCTCTACGTGGTCCGAGTCACAAAGATCTCTAGCTCTACTTGTGAGCGAGGTTATGACGGAGAGTAAATGTCGGGGATGATGGTGTGATGAAGCATTCAGGTATCTTTCCGTGTGTGTTGTCTTTCTGTATACCGAGTGCGCCAGAGATCCATCATTTCGTACCTTTACCAGGACATCCAGGAACGGCAATTGTCGGTCATTTTCCACCTCCAGCGTGAATTTTGTTTTTGGGTGGATTGAATTTAGATGTTCTAAATATTGTCTTACTTCCGGCTCACTACCTTTAAAAATGCAGAAGATGTCATCCACATACCTTTTCCAAAAAGTTATCATTGAGGAATTCACGCTTAGGGCTTTTTGTTCAAAATACTCCATCCAAATGTTCGCTATGACTGGGGCAATCGGACTGCCCATAGCAACGCCATCAATTTGGAGGTAATATTGGCCTCTATACAAAAAGTAATTTCCTTCCAAACAATGTTTTAGTAAGACAATGTAGTCCCGCGACAATCCTGCGCTCTCCAGTCTTTCCTTAACTACTTCCAGGCAATCCGCTAGGGGTACGTTGGTAAACAATGATTCTACATCGAAACTTACCATTTTGACTTCTGGACCCACTTTTATGCCTTTCAGCATTTGTACGAACTGACGAGAATCCTTCACGTAGGATGACGTCCGACCCACCAGCGACTGTCGCACAGACGCAACGTGCTTTGCAAGATCGTAAGTGGGGGAATCAATCTGACTTACGATGGGCCGCAAAGGCACGTTTGCCTTATGTATCTTCGGCAGTCCATACAGTTTTGGGGGCTGAGTATTCTTAGGTCTATCGAGAAATGTATACTGTTCCTCCGTGAAAAGATCCTTATGGCTTTTCAGCAGTGCTCTCGTACTCCTCGTCACCCTGGCAGTAGGGTTATAGGACACGGGTTTATAAACATGCGAGTCTTTTAATAAAGCTTGTACCTTTCCATGATAATCACTGGAATCCATCACTACCGTGGCGTTACCCTTGTCAGCTTTTAGTACCATAAGATCTACATCGGCACGCAGATTTTGTAATGCTAAACGCTCAGCGGCAGTAATGTTACTTTTTGGTAAGCGGGCTTTTCGTAAAATCACTGAGATGTCTTGCCTCAGCGTTTCGGCGTCAGTGGAAGGTATTTTATTTCGACATATTGTCTCTTCAACACCCCCAATAATTTTCTCAAAAGGTACCCTCTTTGGTGTCAATGCGTAATTCATACCCTTTGCCAGAACTGAGACTGTGCAATCATCCAGCTTTTTGCTTGACAGATTTAAAACAGTGTCCCCTTGCGCAAGTGAAATCGGTTGTTTACCGCCATCCCGAGACAAAACCAGCTTCGCGAGTTTCTTCTCATGTGTAGCCGTGTATAGCTCGGCACTGCGTTCCGCTTGGTTATAGCGTTGGCGTCCAAGTCCCATCTAATATAATAATATGTGTAAAGAACGCGAGTTTAGTTTAAAACTTAACTATCATATTTCCCTACATCATTCTAATGCTGAACGATCCAATGTTTCACTCCTGATGATCAATAGATATTTTTTGTTTATATCGATATTGGGAAAAGGCAGCAAACACATCACACTATCACACGCCCGACTCAAATTAATTTTACATATATTTTCTGATTTAATATGATTTATCAATGTTTTCACACTATATATTACAGAGCTTGTCGTAATATTTAAGTCAAGAAATTACTGAAACCCCGAAATATAAAAAAAAATGCTAATGAAACAAAAATCTCTAACACATATTCTATACACCTCTACACACATTCTACGAGCGATAACCAGCGACTTACAATATAATAAAATAACAAAACATTCAACACAAAGTATGAAATTTTTTACTAATAAATAAACTGATATCGTATCTGAATAGTTTGTTTACAATTTGTGTTTTAGACAATCTAATTGCTTGTCAAACTGACAAGCAATTTGATCGTCAAACATTGGCACTCATTTTGTACATGAGGGCCGTTCTACTTAATCATGTAGGTAAATAACTTTCCATATCTATGTCTTTTTGTTGAATTTTATCCAAATCTGATCAGCGGTTTAGGCGTGCGAATGTGCCTAACTGAAAGAATATTTAAATAAACAAAGTTACTTTGGGTGTTAGCTTGTGTGGATGACATTGACTCCCCAATAAGTTTATAATTACAAATTATGGCATCTTTGTGCGAGTATTTCAATAACCCAACCAACAGACGAAGTCTGATAACCCCCGACCAAGTTTACATATACTCAAATATTTTCTAAGCTACTGAACCGAATTTACTTGAACACAGCATAGAACTTTGGCGGTAACGTGGAGGAGATTATTCCAGACGCCAATGTTGGCAAGCGAAGATGGAGAAGGTGGAAAAGGGTAATTACCCACCTGGCCGAGTTGCAGTGACCAGGGGACCGAAGTCCAATGGACGCTCTTTTGGATCTTGTATATAAGCGTTGTAGATGGAATACTCCGTTAACGCGATGTAGATTTGACAGTTGCTGTCATGCTGATTGTCTTGCCAACTAGTGTGTGCGAGCTCGCTTTGATTCACTATGGAGGTCGCTACAGTACTCCCCCCGGAGACTGGAGGTCGATAGCGAGCAAGAAGCGGAGTGGAAGTGCTGTTTCGTCGTTGAGCCGTAGTACAGTCATATGATGCGGTAAGCATTTTTGGCGAAACTCTGGCGTGAGGTTGCCTAATGAGCCATGCCGATGCGAAGCTATCCCCAGGTTTACAGTGGGTCGAGACTGGGTGGAGACAGTGGAAGGCCGCAATTGAACGACCGAGCACGCGTCCGTCCCGACTATGGTCAAGAAACTGTGACTGCTTGATGCTTGAAGTGACGTTGTGCAGCTGCTCCGTGATGCTGATGTAGAAGATCTTAAGGCTCGTCGTTAGGATCACGTCGGGGTCTCCACTTTGGCGGTAACGTGGAGCAGATTATTCCAGCCGCCAATGTTGCCAAGCGAAGATGGAGAAATGGAAAAGGGTAATTACCCACCTGGCCGAGTTGCAGTGACCAGGGGGCCGAAGTACAATGGACGCTCTTTTGGATCTTGTATATAAGCGTTGTAGATGGAACACTCCGTTAGCGCGATGTAGATTTGACAGTTGCTGTCATGCTGATTGTCTTGCCAACTCGTGTGTGCGAGCTCTCTTTGATTCACTATGGAGATCGCTACAGAACCATCTCGATTAAACTGGCTTTCAAAGAGAGACGGCATCCAAATCGTTCCAATCGAGCTACGACGCTACAGACGGTTACTCAGATACACGCCACACATACACATATACACACGTCAAACTTATAACACCCCTCTCGTAACCCCCCTCTCTATTGTTTGGATAGTAGGTATTTATTTATTTGAAGTGGGTATTGCTTGCTTGACGGTGCAGTGTCGGTGGGATATTACGGGGCCCACTGAAAACCAGCGTTGTGGTTCGCGGCAAGCGGCCATAACATTATGCTGAGGAGGGTCCATTTACGCTGGATGCCCACGGAAAATGCCACTGGAAACCCTATAATTGTCTCCGTGTTTTATGTACTCTTTTTTTTTGTGTTAAATGTAAATTATTATGTCGTGGCGTCCTTTGTAATAAATATTTTCTTTCTTTCTTTCTTTCTCTCTCCATCGGAGGTTAAAAAGCTGCTATAGATACTTACCTACACATCGCTTACTATAGTAATCATAATGTTCATCATCATCTTGGAGCGACTGCCATCTGACCTCCATGACCCTGCTACCAGGGGAACCAGACCAGATTGGATCATGGTTACACATCCAGTCGCCTGGATGTGTAACCATGGTGTGTGGTGCCGCCACCTCAAAGAATAGCACCACCCCATCTCTTCCTGTGGGTGTCGTAAGAGGCGACTAAGGGACAAATCCGAAAGGTGGGCAGCAGCATCTTTCTGGGTAGATTTACATCAACTGCACTGCGATCTCCAACCCGCCTGCCAAGCGTGGAGATTATGGCAATGACCTCCCCTTTCGTGGGAGAGGCCCGAAGTCCCGCAGTGGACTGTTATGGGCTGTGATGATGATGATGATGATGACATAACTCAGAAAAGAGTCATTGGTACATGGCCGGAGCGGGATTCGAACCCGGGACCTCTGGCTTACGAGTCGGATACTCTAACCGCTCGGCCACCGATGCTCTAATGATAATCATAATGTTGTTGCCCCTAATCAGCGCGGACTATACAACCACTGGGGTTAACCATTCGGAAGGTGGCTGGCCTAAAGATGTCAACTGTTGGGATCCCGAAGTAACTCAGAGGCATCGCCGAAAAATAGAGAAAGAGGACGGTTACTATCACTGTGTCATGTCTTTGGAAGCGGTAAGTTACCATAATTTAAAGCTATGATAAAGTATAATATGCCTGTGTTAATGTTGCATGTCAGCCGTGTTGGGTGCTAAATTATTTTCATCATTTTTACGGTAGTAATTAAAGCGCTAATGGTAATGCTTCTTGAATGTAATGCTAGAATTATTAATTAGTAAGCTGTGGTTGCGGAGCGATGTTACTAGAACCATAGTAAGTATCTACATAGTTTAATTAGAAACTCCGTCACAGCTAATTGGCTTAGACGCAACGCGGTTTGCAGTGGAACACGGCCGTTGCAAGTTATAATACAAGAATCTAGGGCATTCGATTCTTTAAGATGACAAAGGGAAAAAGTAGGAAGTAGACAACTTCAGAAATGGACAAATTAGGAAGTTGAGTATGCCGTGGACGAGTCTAGATACAGAATACGAGCCCAGCTCATGTCAGTGCTGAAGTAGTTACCTACTATTATTATTTGTTCACAGA
Organism: Blastobasis lacticolella; assembly: GCA_905147135.1. NCBI lineage: Eukaryota > Metazoa > Arthropoda > Insecta > Lepidoptera > Blastobasidae > Blastobasis > Blastobasis lacticolella. The sequence goes on along the minus strand of LR990039.1, from coordinate 7,218,140 downwards.
AAATGGATCATTACATTAAACAGAATAATGTAATCGACATGTACCGCATATATTACGACGAGATGGCCAGCCTACCGCCGGTGGAGAAGAATTTCGTGCGGACAGTGAACATTTACCGCGACCCTCACGAGCGGCCCACCACTGCGATCTCGTGGCAGCCGGAGAAGGGGCGCAAGTTTGCCGTGGCGTATTTGGAGCTGGACCTGTACAACGTGCCCGGGAGGGTGTTGGATTGCTACATCTGGGACGTGGAGAACTCGAACTCGCGCGACATGCTGCTGAAGCCGCCGAGCGGGATGCTGGACCTGCAGTACAGTCCGCGCGACCCGGAGGTGCTGGCGGGCGGGCTGCTCAACGGGCAGGTGGCGCAGTTCGACACGCGCACCGGCCCGCAGCCCGTGCAGCTGTGCCCGCCGCACGTAGCGCACCGCGGCATGGTGCGCTCGTTGCTCTTCATCAGCACCAAAGCGGGCACCGAGTTCTACTCGGGCGGCCCCGACGGCTGCTGCAAGTGGTGGGACTTCCGCAACATGAGCGCGCCGACCGACGAAGTGATCATGCAACCTGTTGAATCTAACACAGAACGTCAATCTTTGGCTTTGGCCAACGGTGTGTCCTGTTTGGAGTACGAACCGACGATCCCTACGCGTTACATGGTCGGCACGGAGAACGGGCTTGTCTTGGGAGGTAATAAGAAAGGAAAAAGTGCTATGGAAAGAATTCCACTTTCAGTAAGTTATGGCTTTTCTCATTTAACTATTGTAATTAATTTGGATTTAGGGGGGGGGTCTCGGAAATACCATGTTTGGTCCTAGGGGGTGGGGCGGGACTTGGGTCTTTGTCACATAGTTAATATTCTCTAAGAAAATCTCAACCTCTTTCGAGCTGTATTCCAAGTTTTTCACTTGTATAAATATGCAGGCACTCTAGGCGTCACGCGACAAGCGCCGTGATCATAAACACAATTATGAGCCAAACAAAAATTTTGACATAAATCTAGCCAAATACCAGTTAGTTACTAACATTCTGTTTGAAAAAGAGGGTTTTAAACCTGAGCGTCACTCACTTCCTTAAACTTCACTGTACCTTTATATGTACACAGTATGTGGTACACTATGGTCCGGTGTGGACAGTCGAGCGAAATCCCGGGTTTGCGAAGAACTTCCTTACCGTTGGCGACTGGAGCGCCAAAATCTGGAGTGAGGACTGCCGAGAGTCGCCCATACTGTGGTCGCCTATGCTTCGTCAAAAAATTACTTGTGGAAGATGGAGCCCATCGAGGTCGGAACCCTATTTTTAAATTTTTTATAATCACCTTTCGAATTTGCACCTGGAGCTTGCTTAGCGACTCGCCCCGTCTTCGCAATGTGTCTGGGATTTGCATGTATTAAACATATGAACCTTACGAAAGAAAATTTCTAAATACATAATACTAAAAACTGCATCAAAATCCGTTGCGTGATTAAAGAGGAGTTAGCGAATACTGCAGCAGTCCTGTCCGTCTTTTCTCATAAAGCAATATAAGCAAGTCTGCAACCCTATTGAATTAAATTAAAAATAAATTATTTCATGTGTCAAAATTTTTTATACATATAATAATGTCAAAATCATAGAGAAAAAATGTTATCTGCTGAAGCAGAGAGTACATACCGAGTTTCAATTCCAGTCAAAATGTCACACATCTCTAAAACATACACACTAATGCACATGCAGGAACGAATCAAGGCAGCCCATCTGCAAATGTTATATTTTGCTACTCGTAACGAACACAAACAAATTTGATTTGTGGGGCGTATTTCGCTCCGGACGACTTCGTAATTTTTTAAAACTTGTCCTTATAATTTCATATTGTCATTATAATAAAAGGTAAGGTGTCTAGTGAATCAAACCCACACCTTGATACCTACCACCGTTTTTTTATCTCTCGAACCTACATACCGTGAATCGGCAGTGCTTGCTTTTGCAAAAAGGAGGGTTATGATTTTGAGGGCTATCAATGTTTATTTGTTGCCTCATAACTTCTAAACTAAGTGGGCACCTACTTACTTATCGTTAGAAGGGTCTTCACTGTCCACAGGTTGGTCTATGTGACTTTACAATAAATTTAATATGATGCCCACTAAAGGATATAGTCATGAAAAAAAAAAGGATAGGCAGTATATTAAACAGATAGCATATTCTTTATTTTCACTAAAAATTCAAATAACGATGGTGCATCAGGACAGAAAGGACTTGCATCAACTTATTATTTTGTTCTTCAAAATGTTTACAACACAGCACTTCCAATTTGCAACCCAGATATCACCATGTCTGGTCTTTATGAAACCTAGAAAAACAAATAAATGTAAATAAACGTAAATACGCCAATAATCCATTAAGTTGTTTCATAAAATGTCTAAATATTTAAAATGTCATTTAGGTACATTTTCGGTATGAAACCCCAGTACACATAAAATTGTGTACCGCTATTTACAAGATTTGAGTATTAAAATTCTATACAATGAATACTAAATCCGACCCTGTTAATATTGCTCAATTTTTCAATAATTTTAAATGTGTCTTTAATGGAATGTTGTTTTAAGGTGAAGCATTTTAATTATTGCAAATTCACACTATTACGATGCATATTTTTGTTACAATTTCTATCATTGATTCCTGATTGCCGCGACCACAAATGTTCCCTTACGTGTGAAAGGATACGCAAAACGATATTTCAAAAGAAACGTCTGGTCGTTATTAGCTAGAGCAACGTGGTGAACGTTCAAATCATTGCGCTCTTCACTTTCTGACAGGCTCGTTCCTATGATTCATCATGGTAGAATGAGCGAACAGGGAATATTTGTGATTTGTGTTTAGTCTGTCTGTGGTCAAAATGGACAATAAATGTCAAATTAAAAAATAATCAAAGTTACAAAATGTCATAATAGAATAAATTTAAAATGAAAATAAAATTGTACTTGTACAAAAATACCAGGTTTTCGCTGATGGTGCTGGGCAGTGCGGACGGCAAGGTGGCGCTGTGGGATCTGCTGCGGCGGCAACACGAGCCCATACTGACGGTGCAGATTAGCCCGTATCCTGTGCAGAAAATGCGCTTCCATGACGCAGTAAGTGCGAAATGATTCGATTTAAAGTAATGGTTTAGTTTAATCATAGTGTGAAGTGGGAAATTATTGTTACCACACCACAAGTCAGAAATATATAAATAAGGGTCTCCAATAGAATACCTACAGAAGTTTACATTAATTCACCATAACTTTTTTCCTACAACGAATCGAGAGTTGTCGTCATAGGAAAAGTTGTAGGTGGTGTTCACTATACAAAGTGAATTAAAAACGGAAGAATGTAAAATACGGAACTCGTATCAGTTGAAAAAAGAAATCTAAGTCTAGCCAATTCTTCACAAATATATTTTTTTAAATAATTTTAGCAAAACTGCAACACTCATGCGACACTCATTCGCTCATTCACTGGACCAAGCCGTAGAGTAAATGACGAAATAAGAAACTCCTTTTACACCCGGAGTAAGAAGCTTTTTTCGTCATAGCGAAGAGAAAATTAATGAGGAAAAAAAACCCCTTCTAACAGGATAGGGCATTATGTTCAATAATGCGTGTAAAGTATTGAGAAAACACTGGTATTGACATGGAGGTGACATACCTTTTGATGTCACATAAAATGCTCAAAATGAACGAGCATAAGAACTAGATTTCCTTAGAATCATGGTATGTACAACATGGTCACCTTGGCGTTAATGTCCCGGATGTGCTCTCGCGCGTGAGGGCTCGGGGTCTGCCTTGACCATGATTTGGTAGATCAGGTAATTACAGTAGAGCGAGTGCCATCTGACCTCCGTGACCCAGTTAACAGGGGAACCTGACCAGATTAGATCATGGATTCAGTCGCATAATTACGACTGAAGTACAGTAGGCTGATTACGTAACTCTGTTGCAAACAATTCTGATTTCAATAATTGAAATTGTTACTTTTGCGATTGCGTATGATCGATTTTTTAATTTATTGTGGACTTCTGTTCGCAACTGAACCGATGAAATCGATAATACGCAAGAGTCGCATCCGCAAGAGTCGCATCGCAAGAGTAACAATTTAAATCATTGAAATCAGAGAATTGTTTGCAACAGCGTTGCGTAATTAGCCTATTGGTTTCATCACGATGTTTTCCCTCACCGTAAGAGCATCGCATAGTGTTTAACTAATGTACATAACTCAGAAAAGAGTCATTAGCAAAACTTGGTTTTACAGCCTGTCATCGCCTTTCAAATCACAACCACTGGGCAGGTCCTCCTAGCGGCACAAACTTAATCTGACCTGGTGACAGCGTCGCTGTTAATGGCATTGACATGACATTTCAAAATGGCGACACTTAGTTCCAGTTTTGGCCACCGGGTCAGATCAGTTTGTGCATCCATACCTTTTTCCGGATGTTTTCATAATTTCATGCCAAGAATGCGTTCATTTCATAGCGAAATAGTAATATTTTAAACATCAATATAACAAAATTGGCTAGCTAAAGAATTTATATAATTACGCGAGGATATTACGTTTTATAAGCTGTATCCATTACAATTTTCATTATGCCGGCTGGTGGTCAGGAATATTTTAGACTGTCACCTTTAAAATCCTTTCCAACGACATATCGCTCAACGTTATTGGTCATGTAGGCCGAGCTTTTCAGTACAAAATCAATATTTTTTAAATTGATCATAACTTTTTTCTCACAGCGATTCGAGAATGATCGCTATAGTAAAAGTAGTAGAAAATAGAAAACCCTTTCCAATGACATATCGCTCGACGTTATAGGTCACATAGGCTGGGGTCCATACATCTCTGCCGATCCTCCTTTATAATTTACTTAGCGAAGCAATCAATTTAGATTTATATTTTATAATGGAGTTCCGCATCTCTTTATGAGTCTGAAATACTACAATATATTGTTTCTTTTTTTGCAGGGTACCTTGTTAAATGTCGGAAATAGCAAGGGCCAAATAACCATGTTCGAAATGTCTCATAGCTTAATGACCTCCGACAAGTACGACAAGGCACTTCTAACCAGTGTAAGTTGCGCTACTTTTAAATTAGGTGCACTTTCATATCTCTCCAATACTGGAGGAAGCGCATACTATCTGAGGGCTTTTGCCCGCTACAACTAGGGTTGCCAACCCTACTATTTAATATAGTATCCTACTATATTAGGAGTCTACCTACTAAAATTAAAATATAGTAGGCGAAACTACTATATTTAATTAGCACAACATTACCACTTACCGCAAAACGGAACGCGTCTAAAGATCTATAAAAAGAAAAAATTTCCTGATGCAAATGGAATATTTCAGAACGATCTTGAGTCTTTACATTTGTATGACGTGACGTCAAACTCAAGTAAAATAAAACAAAACGGAGCAGAAAATATACATTTAAGTAATAATATAGGTACGAACATTTTATTTAAATATCCTACTATATATTTTTTTATTTATTTCCTACCTACTGTATTTTTATGGCTTCTAAACCCGAAAATACTATATTTTGCCTTAAAAAAAGTTGGCAACCCTAGCTACAACGCACCATACCGTACGAGCGGGTACTGGCCCTGGAGGGTTACTTGAGCCAAAAATTTAAAATCCTGTTTCCATGTAACGAGTCTTAGCATTACTTACAGCTACTAAATTTGCAAGCAAACTAGTAAATATCTTGCTAACATGCGTTACAATTACAACCTACCAGTACTTTGTAAAGGGATGGCGTACCGTAAAATGGCTACCCTCTTTGCAATGTCTGGGAAGTTCTGGGACACAAAATTTTTTGTACTGTCTCCGCTTTTGAACGGGTAACGGTAATTGATGGGTAATTGCTTCCGATTCCTCTAATGCTTCATAATTAATTTGTTGGAGACCCTGAGACTAATTATACAGTCGCGGGGGCCGATTGGCAGCCCATCGCAAGGCAGTATCAAGTAGCTTGCCGTCGGTTAACCTAGAGTATAGAAATTCGTGTTGGTCCGACTATTATAGAATTAGAACTGGCCTTCTTGCCTGTGGTACTACCAGTATTACTACAAGTAATACTTTCCGCTAAAACAATACAACTGTGGCGTCGATACAGGTGTTAGATCGCGAGACCCATCGGGAGCACATCCTGGAATCTAAGTTGAGGGAGATCAAGCTGAAGATGCGGCAGGAACTGGACGCTGAACTGGAACCGGACACCGACTTGGAGATCGCAGGGGACCGCGACCTCGTCGAGGCCAGCTCAGACTACTTCCAAACGGTCAAGAAGGAGATGACTTACTTCTAACCTAACCAATTGTACGCAAAACTACGGCATAGGGCACATATGCTCACAAGTGGACCTGCTTTTAGAATTCTTGAGATCAACTTGGGTTAACTAAGTAGGTTTAGCTTTTCCCGGTGACTACGTATACCTATGTATACCTATGAGCAGACTTCTGTGTACCTATGTCCGTTCCAAAATAGTAAAAGCTGAATCCACGCAAAATTTCGCAAGCCGAAATAGATATAGCTGTGCCAATTTACCACAGACAGTATCCCATTCGAACTTAGATTACAAATACCTAAATAAAATAAATAATCCTGGATTAATTCTGGACTTTCGGTGGGTAATTTGTAAACATTTGATAGTTTGAATTATTAATTTTATTGATTAATATTTATTAATAATTTACTTACCGGCACCATTTACTGCGACTCCAACACAGGTTGAATAAAAATAAATAAATTGTAAATTTTTAGATTCGATTTTAATATTTTTAGATTTAATTTTAACAGTTTTATATTTAATTTAGATTTAATTTTAATTTATTATCTCATATTTTTTTAGATGTAATTTTAATTTATAATTTTAAGTTATTAAACTAATAGTCCATGCTTGGTACTTATTTACTTTATCATAAAAACTTCTTGCGATAACATCAACCCGTTCTATATCCATTTCGCAGTCGCTCTAAATCTGCTAAATCCTGGATCTCGACACACGCACGAACTGTATAATATTAGTTGGATAAATATTTGGGCATAGATTGAGTATTAAAATACGCGTTATGAGTCCCTCAATGGACAAGGGACGCACACGGCACTTTCTCGGATATTCGGCAGCAGCAGGCCATCCATTGTTGGGTTTAACTTGAGTATGAATGTATATCTTTTTGTTCTGTTTGACATAATACGAAGGTGGTTTGCAAAAAGGGTAGGTATAGGACAGGTATACGGTAGGCTTAGGGTAGTTGTAGAGTAGGGTAAGTGTGGGGTAGGTGTAAGGTAGTAGTTGTAGGGTAGGAGCAAGATAGTGGTAGGGTGGCGCGGACGAAGTCGCGCCGGGCTAACTATAACTAATAAAAATGAAATAATTGCAGACAATAATAACAACGTTCGTAGCCGCTCTACGTAGTGGTCTACGACGTAGCGCTACGATCCATAGTGGAAGGAACCTGCTTTAGGCTGTCGTAATGGTACATTACCGGTTGATTGATGTACATATTTAGCTGACTTTGCCCGTAACAATATTTCATACATTATCCTCACTTGCGCAGGTTACCTTATTGTCGCCATGGAATGTACTCGAATCCCACGTTCAGTGCAACACGGGCCACCGGTGGACAGAGTCACTAGTGGCCTTGTTGCTTAAAAGGCGCTACATACGAGACTGCGGCAGGGCCGGGGAAAGCAGCTGTATGGCGCCTTTAAAGATCCCACGCGACTGGGTGTGGGGCAATGCACACACTCGGGCGACGGAGATGACGCTTTACGTAGCCGAATAAGCATATGTTTACTATTTGCCGCCGACATCTACCAGTAACAGTAAAAAATCACCTAGGCGTTAATGTCCCGGTTATGCTCTCGCGCACAAGGGCCCGGAGTCCGCCTTGACCTTGCTTTGGCAGAACAGGTAATTGCAGTGGCGCGACTGCTCTGTTTTAACGCTAGCTTCGATCCGAGCGGTTTTCAATTTTTATTTTCGGCATGAAAAGTTCAATATTTTTTAAATCACATTAGCAATACAGGGAAAAATAGGGAAAATCAGCAACATGCATCAAAATATTATATTTTTCATTTAATTCAAATTCAGATTCAAAATTATTCCCTCAAAAATATCCCTGACTTCCGTGAACCTGCTACCATGAGAACTTGACAAAATTGCATTACGGTTTCACTTTGAGTCACCTGAATGTGCAAGTTTCATCACGATGTTTTCCCTCACCGTAAGAGCATCGGTTAGTATTCAACTAATGTACCTACATAACTCAGAAAAGAGTCATTGATACATGACCGCAGTAGTATTCGAACCCGGTATTGCTCGCTTACGAGTCTGATACCGTAACCACTCGGCCACCAACGCCCTCTACAGTTCTCCAAGAACAGTAATCCTACCAAAAATATTTAATGTAAAGAAAGTCCGGACAACCCAGCCTATACGACCAATAACATTGAGCTATATGTCATTAGAAAGGATAAAAATCTGTACGACATTACAGAATTGGTGGTGACATTTTCCTCTAAGAGGCGATTTACCTATTTACAAATTGGTCTGTATTATATGCCGAATCTAACAATATAAACTTCAAGAACCTTAGTACAAATTGGTTGGTTAAAAATTCAGTAAACTTGCGGTTGTGACAAGCACCTCAACATTACGAAAATTATATACGATATATGTACTGACATTTTAATTGATTTCTAGATTTCTTAGAAAGCATAATATTATTAACATCATAACAAGGCTGTACCTAATCTGATCTGAAAGCATCGCCGTAATGGTCTTGCACCACCCACTTGCGCAGTAATGTTTTTAGCCAAAGAGATTTTATGTAACACTAGCGACTCGCCCCGGCTTCGCACGACCCATAAACCTTCCACACGAATCACTTTGTCAATCGGGAAAATCGCATGAAAATCCGTTCTGTCAATAACAAGTTTATCGCGCTCAAAGAGCCAGACAGACAGCCGCGGCGCGGCACAAGAGCCGACATCTTATTTACTGTTTTATTTGTTGCTACAAACATTATTATCATTTATAACATTCCCTTGCTGAACCGAAAACAATAACAGATCTAATTCAACAGCAATAACAGATCTGTGATTAATTGATTCTCGGAACAGGGATTGTTTTATTTCAGCTAACATATAAGAAAGGTGTGCAGGGGCGAACGTCCTGCGCCCGGGATTCCAGTCTGATGGTTCGCTACTTTTATTTATCTTTCATTTTCTTATTTGTTAACGTTAGTAGCTACATAAAATGATAAAGCAAAGCCAATTAGAGGATATTTTTGCAATCCTTTCTTGTGTAAGTGAATACCCATAGAGTAATTAATCCGTCGTTTTCTAGCACTACCTTAGACATCCCTAGTTCCTTTCTTAGTTTACCCTAGTCTCAGGGTCCTGTCTAAGCCTGCTCGCTAGTGCGATATCATCAGCGTATTCCATGAGCCATAGAAGCGTGTCCGGAATTTCAGCTGAGAAAACATCGAGCATAACGCAATAGAAGTACAAACAATGGACTGAGCTCTGATGAATATCTACGGCAATCGGGGAGAGACACGGCCTCAGTATTGGCATACATGATGGATAATTCTAACGTTTGCTTCGGACACAGATTTTGATGCACTGTCAAATGCTCTTTCCAGATCGAGAAATGCAGAGGTTGATTCCTACTGCAGTAGGCGTCCTGTAGACGGTTCTTTGACGGTAGAATTTTGGATTAATGGTGCCACAGACCGGCCTAAACCTGAATTGGCAAGGAGCATTCCTGGCAAACTCTCTGGTCTTTAGTACGTTCGAGAACTATGTATAACTTATAATTTGTATAGTTGCCGATATCCCAGAGCATACAGCGTATCTGATTGGAGCGGAACTGATTTGAAAACCGAAACTTTTCCACCATTATTTTAGCTAAGTGCTATCCCAACACATCTTTATCCGAAGAGGAGTTAGTTCCAGCACCCCGTGCCTTTGTCAATTCTTTGGCCGCCTCGAACACATCGAAATGAAGTTCGTTTGAATTTGAGTGGACTTGTGGAAATTGCGCTAGAGCTAAGGAGAGAGTGGTTTCAGCCTTTGCGCTCCAATGGAGGCATTCGGCTGCCTCCATGAACTCCTGGCTCTTGCTTTTTAAAGTCCACTACTTAATGACTTGCGGATTCAAAAGGCGGCACGTAAGGTTTTGCAATAGGCCGTCTACTACTTACCCGGAAGTCCATGACAAGGACTCGATGCTGTGTTAAGAGGCACTCTCCTTGGATCACTTTGCTTTGATACCTACATAGGAAGTCGTTTCTCTTGTTGGTGGAAGTATAGAAAAAATCATTTGTACCCATTCTCGATCTGACTTGCCAGATATCGCAAATGTATGCCTGTAACTTACTTACTTTCAGAATGTACAAATTTTTGCAACTGCTGTAAACGAAAATTAATGCGAACAGAATTCTTTCTTTTTCTTTTCTTGTGTCGGAAATTTTGACAATTATTTAAAGGTACTTTATATATACTTAGGTTAAAGTTTTCAGTCAATTGATATGAACATGACTATCTAAATTGGTGTTGTATATCAGAACTATTTTATCGTACTATCAGAACCTCCGATGGCTTATATGAGCTAGGCCGTAGTCTGCATCCTAGCGCGAGTCGCCACCATTGCGAAGATACAGATTGATTTACAAACTTTTTATAGAAGTTGGTTAGTTGGAGGTTGTTTAAGTTAGTATTGTAGAATATACTTAATTAAAGAATTTTCAATACTCTTTTTGTTCTTTGTTGAGCTATTAAAAATAGCTTCATTAGCTTTATAGATTAAAAAATTAGGTAGTAAACGTTTCACGTTTTTTACGATTTATTAGAAAAAATACTATGAAAATGATTAAGATAATACCAGAAATGAACTGTGCATATTCTATTTATATAAAAATGAAACCAAACTTACCATAGTAGCCTGATAATACAGACCAATTTGTATATAGGTAAATTGCCTCTTAGAGGGAATTGTCACCACCGCGACGTTACAGATTTTTTTTACCAACTTTTAGTTGCATGAGGTTCTTGATGTTTATATTTTTGGAATTGGCATAAAATACGGTTTATTATTAGTATTTTTTGTTTGTTATATTTTTCTGTTGTTTAAAAGTTATTAGCTCCGAAGCAGAAAAATAATTGTTATATTTTGAAGTTTTCACCACTGTGCTGTTTTCAGTAATACGTCTTCATACGTATAAATAAGCAACCACGCAAGCACTCGCCTGTCTTTTCTATCTCTAGCAATTTACCACGTGAGTGAATGAGACAGGTATCGCACGCAAGCGCTCGCGTGGATGCGAGCGGTTCAAAAATAGAGCTTCAGGTACTGAACACATAGCCCCAGTATCCCTCTGAAACACAGCCGCATATCTCCTCAAAAGCTTCGTTTAGCTCCTCATCACTTAAAAACTTGTGTTCCTTCAGTTGTTTATTACATAGGAGAGTTAGTCTTGAAGAATTCGATGAATTAGTTTGTGCATCGAGGGTTTCCTCATCCAATAGTTTTCGAACAGCCTCAATGTTATTATCGGTAGTTACTTCTATCGGCCTGCCGGATCTTGTATCATCCTCCAAGTTGAAATTGCCGCGATTGAATGAAATTTACCACCGTTTCAAATTTCGCTTTCGTTGTTTATTCAATCCACACTTAAAGTTATACGAAATAATTACAAGAATATCATAACGAGAGAAGCCTAGGCTGCCATTTTCATTTGGAAAATTTATTTAAAATAATAACTTGTAACGCACCACGCTTAACTGCACTACATAAAACAAAACAACATTTATTTCAGACCGATCGACCTATAAATTGCATTACATGGGCAATACGAGTATGTCTAAACAATATTACTAATATACATATAGGTATTGTAGACGCGCCACATTAAAACATTCAGCGAGTCTGTGCTCTACTGCATCACCCTGATCTGTCAAATCCAGGATTATGATCAACGCGGACCGCGAGCCCACGCACGCGAGAGCACCACCAGTGTACTCGTATTTCGCCGAAATGATATTATTATTACCTTAGCATTCTACGAGTGCGATCTCTTCCCCTTTGTGTTCTCACAATACCTATCGGATCGGACGGATGTGATCAACATAATAACAGTTTTATAACGGTACAGTCTGATATATTTATATGTACTCCAATCATGCTACTTCAGAGCAAATGCATTTTATTGACGTGTGACAGCCCTGGGTCAGACTACTTTTATCCGTCGCGGCGTGCATTTGAACCAATCATTTCAATAACTGATATGGCCTAGGTTCCAGCTGGCTGCAATTTAAAAATGTTTATTCTAACTTTAAAAAGAAATCTAGAAAATTAAAGCTTATAAATCATTTGGAAATGAAATGTTTCTTTTTGTAAGACACCGGGATCCGCCATCATCGAAGATTAAGAAATCGTCTCACACATTATGAGAGCTATTAAAGGTAACTTAGGTGGGCAACGCATTGGTGACTCCCCTGGTGTTGCTGATGGCCATAGGCGGCGGTGACCACTTTCCATCAGGTAGCCCGCTTGCCTGTTTGTCTGCCTTATAACATTAAAAAAAAACTACTATTAGTAGACATAGCTACTAATAATAGATAACTTTTAATCTTTCTCCGATGTGAGGCGTTTACTACCACTACTATTACTAGTTTAGGTACCGTTTAATTATAGTAATCCGGTTTACCTACATTAGTGCGAGAGAGCCAGATACTCCTGCTACTAATTTAGGTACCGTTTAATTATAATAATCCAGTATACTTACATAGGTGTGTGAGTGCCAGATACTCCTATTACTAGCTTAGGTACAGTTTAATTATAATAATCCGGTGTACCTACTTAAGTGCGCGTGAACAAGTCAGAGTATTTACAGCTAATAGCACACCCCCATACGGCTATATTGACGTCGTGATGAACTTTCAACGGAGCGAGTCAAACGGTAACTTAACGACGTCATAAACTATGACAATAAAACGTAAGTCACACGTAACGCCGATACTCGGGCTCATTTCTTTGGAGCTGTGCTTGTTGGAGTGGACTCGATACAAATAGACGCACCTTATTTCTTTTAGAGATGCTTCTCTATGCTAACCAGTTAACTATTAATTGTTAATTTCGTTTATGTGGTTACTTTCCTTAGGTACCTATTAGAATAATCATGTTATAACTCATAGTTAAATGCATTTTATTTCGTATCACAGTATTAATCGATGCAACTACTTCATAATTCTATGCCTTTTATGGTGGCTATTGTTAACAGTGACTCGATTACTAAATAATAGCTTTGACGAAAACTCTTAATCGTTACGTCTTTTACCAGAAATTCTACATAGTACTTCTAGTCTTACGGTGAAATTATTATAAAATTTTAATTGTGCAAATTAATACAACACGTGAAATGTAGTAAAAAGCCGCACTTATCTCTATAAGAGATCTCTTCCAGTTAACCGAACAATAGTGTGAAACAATTGTATTACTAAACAAAATCACGTGTGGTTATTCCTCACGTTCCGTTCCTGCGAGTCCGTCCATTATGTAGTCATCGTTATTAAGGCTATCGTTATACATCATGCATCACAATAAAACATATGGGCTATAAAATCGAAGGCATTTCCAGCCGAGAGGGACGAATGGCATAATAATAAATACTACAGCTATCAAAAAGCAATAAACATCGTAAACTCTCAATGTTATCGAGCCGTTTGGCTGGACTAAGGTCAGTGCAACCACGGACTTTTGCAGGTAGGTACAGATGTCTACCTTTGTACCAACAACAGATACAATCACTGTAGCCGATACCGGCCAGGAAACATTATTATCATCATCAACATACATTTGTTCAATACTGTTGAAAGTTTGGATAAACCTCACTTTTCAGTGGGCAGGTAACGACAGATAGGCGTAGATAAATGTCCATACGGACAACGTTCCTACAATTTGCATATTCGTAGAATACCACATGTATATCATTACAGTAGGGCTTCTGCGACCGGGGGACTAACAAGTAACAGAGGTCACCGCCGGTCGCAAAGAACGGGGGGAGCTAACTCGTCCGCCTCAACATTGTGATTGTAATTGGTGTTACGAGAGTGCGCACGACTCGTTTCGCCGATCCGGTCCGTACAAAATTGGCGCTACGCGAGGGCTTGCGGACGCGTTTGGCCGGCCCATACAATCAGAATCGGACTCAATCGGCGTAGGCCCGAACACTCGAGTCACGCCAGTGCAGACTCAGCTATGGCGTCCGCACACGCGTATGGTATATTTGAGTGAATTTATAATTTATATTAGTTGCTCCAAAAAGACATTTGTACACTACAGGTGTACTATATTGATAAAAAAAAACAAAGTAGCAGATTGATTTTTAGCCAAGATGGTAGATCACCTGGGAAAATCACTCATTTCGGCGCTTCTTAGCACCGCGCCTGACTCTTTGATATTTAGGTTCGCAGCGAAACTATAGAAATCCAGCAAGGAGTCTCGGGGATAGGAGACCGAACTTCAGTTATGTAGTATTTCCAATATCGATATTTTAGCGCTTTCATCAAAATGTTGAGTACCTACCTGGTTTAGTTCCAATTAAACAATCGTGTATTATTTTAGGTTTTATTTAAGTTTAAACTCCTATCTTAGCAAGCTAAGGTGGCCAATTCAATAGCCAGTTCTCCAACGATTAGGTGCCTACTTATTCAAACACATCATAAAGGTCCCAGGAAGCATTAAGATTCCCGACGCTTACGGTTCGCCTTGGGGCCATACCTTTTAACTCACGATACCACTACAACATAATTATTACCCCTCATAAAACCATTTTATTATTATGGACTGATAGACGCCCTTATTTACAATTCGGGGTGGAACTCTTCATTTGCCACTAACTGCTGCGTATCTTGGTTACTGCTGGCAAGATTGTAATAGTAATAATTTGTATTGTGTGGTTTTGTTTGTCTTTTTAGAAGTAGGTAAATTTACACTGGTTGGAGATACGGTTGGGTACCTACTGCTTCTGCCACTTCGTATTTAATTTTGTAGTAGGCATAAGTGAACTCGAGTTTCCACTTACCCCTACCAGTAGGGAGACCATGGTAGATTTATTTACCTATACCAGGCGAAACGACGATAGTTAAGGTGGTACGATTTTCATGTTACCTTTGACGGACATTCATTCAAGGGATTCGTTTTTTTAATGTAGGTATGTTTGTGCAATTGGCCGTTAGTGAATGTATGGAAGTTAGCGTGAAATAGATTTCTACATGTTATAATATAAAACAAAGTAATAATAAAATCACAAAGATACGCCATTTAGCACGAAATGTTTTTTATATTTAACTTCTATATTAAGAATAAGAATAAGAATCATTTATTGCCTTAAACAAAATATCGTGCTTTACCACTACATCTAAACAATAAAAATAACTAAGGCAAATGGACCTGGCTCAGCTTATGCTGATACGGGATGGTGTGGTTCCGTACAGCGCTGTTTTTCAGCCATTAAGCCTATTAAACCTATAGAAAGTTATTTGGCACATAATTGAATACATTTACTAAGAGTTTAAACCATAATACAATTACTAAACACTCAAACGACTTAAAGAAAGGTCAGTCAAATGTTGCATGGTACGAACCACCGTACTAATCCAACCGTAAAATACTTGCGTGGTTGGCGGACAAACTTCTAAAGAAATGTAATACACTTTTAGTTACTTAGTTAAACAGCTATTTAGTAACCTTCATTCGTGTTCTGACGAAATCCCGCCATCAACGCGGTTAAATTATTAATAAAGTAGTATTAAAAAATCAAAAATGCTGACAATAACCGAGAAAACCTATCTACAATTTTCATCTGTCTTTGTCCGAGTTACTTACTGTTATTGTGTGATTATTGGACAAAGAATTCATACAGTAGATATTAATTGCCCTGTTCCAATCTAAGGTTTTAATTAATATATTAGCAGATTATTTCTGCACTCTATTACCATGTGCCGATAGATAAGGATTAAGTTACTTATCAGTTTTTAATTAGATATATGAGTGGGTAATTTAAGTATCCATCACGACATGTGAAAACACATTTTTACTTTTTTTTATTTGTAAGGAGAGGGATAAGGACCGTCGGTGGCGTAATGGTTAAGGCGTCCGACTCGTAAGTGACAGGTACCGGGTTCGAATCCCACTGCGGCCATGTACCAATGACTTTTTTCTGGGTTTTGTACATTAGTTGAATGCTAACCGATGCTCTTACGTTGAGGGAAAACATCGTGATGAGACCTGCACATTCAGGCGACTGGATGTGTAACCATGATCCAATCTGGTCAGGTTTCCCTGGTAGCAGGGTCACCAAGGTCAGATGGAAGTCGCTCCACTGTAATTATCTGATCTACCAAATATTGGATCATGGTCAAGGCGGACCCCGGGCGCTCGTGCACGAGAGCACAACCGGAACATTAATGCCAAGATGTTTTTTTACTAATTATTAATAGTAATAGAAAATACAGAGGTCGATAAAATTCCATTGGCTTACGTCGGAATTAACCAATCTGTCAATTCCGTTCGGTTATCGTAACGTATACAAATACTGATTATTAAATACAAAGTCCCTGATCAAAAAGGGTATTCAACGATCGCTATACAAATAATTCCAAGACAAGCCTCTCCCGATAGCGTCAATAATTTCACCAGAAAGTTACCGCTTACCATCAGATGGTAGTCTGCCCGTTTGTCACTGCGTAGCATAAAAAGAGTACCTAGGAATACATACTACTCTTTATTCTTACCGCAAACAAAATAAACATTAAAGAGTAGACAAACAATTAATACAAGGCCAATTATCCCCCAGTTTGGAACTCTAAATCACGGCGAACTCAAAAATCGCGGGCCACTGTATTTGAGTCCGAGGACAGCATAGACAAAGGAATGAAAGGGGTTTAAAACACGGCTTGCCCAATTAATTAGAGACAATTAGGGGCCCTTCCGGCTGCAACAAAGGTAGAAAAACTCTGCCC
Organism: Blastobasis lacticolella; assembly: GCA_905147135.1. Lineage (NCBI taxonomy): Eukaryota > Metazoa > Arthropoda > Insecta > Lepidoptera > Blastobasidae > Blastobasis > Blastobasis lacticolella. Next base: position 7,201,101 of record LR990039.1, on the reverse strand, counting down.
ATTAATTACCGCGGGGCAAGAGGGTAAGTCGTCTGCCCTCTCGCTGAATCAACATTGGTTTGGAACTTCAGGCGCTCAGATAATTCTACTCGCAAATGATAATGTGAAGACATAAACCGCGCTTATTGGAAGCATGCTGGAAATTGTACCAAACAATATAGCTATCCAGATTAAAGGAACTTTGTGGCATTACACTATAATGGATTCGATTTCATTGTAAATCAGAAAACATCCGAAATGAGAAATAACTTGTGAAATATCCCTTTGTTTTTAAGGGGAAGTTTATTTCAGGGACAGAAGACACGTTTAATAGATGAACGGAAAATTTCGCGCTGTATAGGATTATCGTGACACTAATTTTCGGTAATCACTTTATCCTTGGGTCGCTCCACAAGTAGGTAATCAAAATAGGTATATTTTCTGTTTGTGTCATCGTCATCCTAGCGGTAAGTCCCGGTTCAGCGGCTAGCGGTAAATCTGTCAGCCATGGTCTGCCCCTCAACTAGGAAAGCGCGTTCAGATTCACTGAAAGCAGTTTCCTATCAAAAACCTTAATATAAAAGTTGTGGTGTTTTGGCTTCCTACATGAGACGACTGCCATCTGAGCCGCACGAGAATCCGAGAGCCTCGACCATCTGCAGCAAACGGAGGCCCAGGGGATGATGGTAACACCCCATGATCCCTCCTTATCCAATCTACGCATATATGATAGTAGGTAGGTACCTATATTGTTTAATAAAGTCTTGATCGATAAAGTTCGAGGTATGGGTATTCTACTGTAGCTGTTTGCACAAAATTTTGTTGGTTCCATGCATTTTGTGAATTCCATGCCTACTTTCACACATACAATATCCTCATAATGATCGATATATAATAACGGCTCTACGAAATATTCGTGTATGAATATGTATTAGGCTCTACGGGGTATTTTAAAAGCCGTTGTTAATAGCTTTGCCGAAATCCCCGTTACAGAGAGTCGTCCACGGCGGTATTTTCCTTTGTGTGGAGACTATAATAATATGATTATGCACACATGATTAATAAACATAAATATCGAAATTTGACTGCCAGTACTAAAGCGTATGGGAGCCATGCCAGTTTTATGATTGCGAAAAAACGCAAAAATATGATGTATTTGATTGTCTGAAAATTCTTTCTAACGATTGGCAGTATCATTTGAACAGCTTCGACTAAAATTTTGTAATTTAACAGGAAGCTCGCGCATAGTCAGAAGTATTTTAATAGGAATGTTTTTATAAAAAAATATGTAGGTACGTAATTGTTTTATAAAACTACATTTAGGAGATAGGGCAGCTCTCGCATTCATAAAAACCGTTTCTTACTCAGATCTTAGCGTTTGAGAAATCGTTAAATACATCTGGACAGTCGTCGCTCCATGCCACTATTTGAAAACCGAAAAAACTATAGAAAAATGTTGTATTTCGAGAGCCTCGATTCCACATACAGACAGAAACACATAGACTTCAAACTTAAAATTTATAACAACACTCTTTTTGGCTATGGCGTTCAAAACATCCTCCACGGGAGTACTTTCCTATTTGACTTGATTGAGATCAACTAATATATCTTAACTAAATACATCAATTTTTATAAAAGTTTAACTAAAATTGTTAGTCCGATTTACAGTTTAGTTTAATTTTGGGTAATAATAATTGACAAGCTATTAAAGGTTTCAACGACATGTAGGCAACAGATTACATATTTTACACGCTATACTCCGTATTATTGGCGTTATCTCCAAGTTAATCCTTAGACTGTCAGCAACTGACATACAAAAATATTTCTACTAAGTGCACACCATCAGCTATCGGATACACATTAATCGCCACGTAGATTAGATGTGTCCATTAAATAAGTAGCTATCAATTACCGTAGTTGTACTGATAATGTTAATACGTCGATAATAAATTCGGCAGTGCTAATCAGGCCGTCAATATGTGTGCCTGTCGCCAAAAGAAGTCGTTCTTCATCGAGGATATTCTGAAAGATGCCACGGGGAAGGGTAAAACCTACAAGAACCTATCGCAGGAGCCGACGCAGCCGCTGACCTGCAGCCGCGGCGCCAAGCCGGTGGAGCGCAGCGCCCCCGCCGTGTCGGGCGGCACGCGCGGCGACAGCCCCAACGATGTCAGCATCCGAGACGAGCAGACGACCAAATTCAATGTGGTGTGCGAGGTCCAAAGAGAGATGGAGCTAAGCAATATGAGAGTGAATCTGGAGCAGCGCAGGAACACATACCCTTTGTACCCTACGCCGATGAAAGCGCACGTGGCCTGGCCGCCGTTCCGCGCGAAGAGCACCGGCTACCGCGCCGCCTACGGCTACGCCAGCGACCCCGTGCTGGACTCCGAGCAGACGCTGCGCTCGCAGCTCGCCGCCAACACCTACATGTCGCACCCCTTTACTATACGACAAGCTTACGGATTCCACAGAGGTACAACACAAAAATCGCTCGGCGTACACCAGCCCCAGAGCTTCCTTTTCACAAATCATGAAAACATTACATCGCGGATAATCCTAATCTTAATTTAATCATCGTTATACGCTCAATCATATCGTCGTTATCTTTACACGTAGGAATTGCCAAATAAAACATTTATGGCTTTAGACAATTTTATAATGTTTATGACGTGTCCTTTCCCAATATTTGTTATTGAATAGAGCTCAAAGATCTAAGGCTATATAATTTTATATTTCAAAGATATGATGGTCATTGGTCATATGATCGACAACTGCGTAAGCATCACCTACCAATAACATTATTAGGATTTTCATATCAGATATATAGGCGAAAGCACTTGCGAATGTACTTTGAATACATATGTACTTTAAATAAGGCTTTTGTGGTTCTAGATTTAGCGAATGAGCAAGGCTCTTAAGTTAATGTACCTAAATATAAAATAGTACCTACTTATCCTAGGTACATATTTACCTCATAAAAAGCAAATAAATTATCAACTGGCTACGTTAATCGTAACGAAGCCTCGTAATTCCTCACAATTCCAAATTAAGGAATAACATTTTAACGGATTATCGACTAATATGTTATATATGTTATCAACAAGATAGGTATTATATCTAGTTATCACCTATTATATTAACAGCGTAGTAAACTATTACATCCACCGTTTCAAATACAGGGCGTGTCTGAATTTTACAGTCAAATGTAAAACAGAGTGATAATCGAGGCAGATGAACTGGTTTTCTTTTTCGTGGATATAAGAGTTTTGATACTTACATATAAACAAAATGAAGGCTTCGTGAAAACCAACAAAAAGTGGATTTAAAAAGTTTCGCTGAGACCAAGAGTTAAAGATTTGTAATTTGTAAAAGGCACACATGTCAAGCAATGATGTGCCGTCATACTAAGTGACAGTGACACACAACGAATTTAAAAAAACAACATCTTATCACTACCTATCGTTACTGCAGGTAGTCACAGTCACATGCTAGTACACGCTGTACTAGCTGACTAATATATTGTTTTTGGTTTAACAGTTTTTATCTATTTGTTTAATGGCATAAGCATATAATGTCTGGATTTAATACGGCATCAATCGATCGATTAGGTCAATAAATAAGATTACACTAAGCGATACCCAAACTAATATTTTTTATCTATTTATCGATAACAACGTTGTAAAGCTACATTTTTAATTTTTAATATTTGATTATTGCACTATCTGTACTTCGTGGATTATATGCGGATTAATATTTCCAAGCTAATCGTTTAACCGATGTGTTTTATATCTCGTGGTATAATACTATAAATACGCATTGTCAGATTAGGTTGGAAAACACGACCAATTACAACACAATTTACAGAATAACATTTATTCTAATTTTAAGTTCATATCAGAAACAGTTAAATGAAAGGGGCGTCGTTGTTCATCCGGTGGGCGGCGCCGGCGCAACGGCACGCGCAAATCCGCGTACAGCGACTGCGATATCTTGGCGATATTATAGATCCATAGACCCGTACCGGCTACGGCAGCCAGCGAAATGGACGGACGGTAAAGGTCTTTGTAAGCCGATGAGTGCAATAGGCACAGAGTCGAGCGTTGTGGAAGGCGTAGCGTGGGAGAGGCCTATGTTCAACAGTGGAGGTCCTGCGGCTGCAATGACGATGATGATGAGAGACCATAATTGTGTACTCTGTAGTTAATTGATATTGAGGTATAGCCATCTTTTGTTCATCGATCGCTTGTGGCTATGATCATAACATTAACGAACTAAGGGGTAGGAACGTTAACCCTAACGTTATCGTTGGTATTAACGAGCTTAGGGTTAACAGAAGGCCTGCATCGGAAGTGCACGTCAGATGCAACATTGCGATTTTAGTAGCAGTTAGGTAGTAACAAAACACATCCAAAATGCTAACATACATAGGTTCTGTACTATGGCTTTAATACTACTGATGAATAGACTTTGCTTAGTAGATACTTGATCATTATCTTGGCGTTATGTCCCGGTTGCGCTACCCGCGCTGCACGCGAGGGCCCAGGGTGCGCTTTCCTGCTATTATTGGCCCACCTCGCTCGGTCCTCGTCATCCTTAGTGGTGAGGTTATTGGCATACTGCTTTGTAGATACTTGCAACGCTGCATTTGACAACGGATGGCGAACAATCTTGTAAAATGCGGTGTCCGCGTAAAGTTCGGTTGTTACGTTCCTGATCCGATTCTGCTGCTCACTTGTTGTAACCATAGATATAGAATAGCAACAGCCACCTATATTTGCTTCTTCTATTTCTTCTATATTTAGTGTGTTGTACCAAGCTGAACCTTCTCCTTGCTCCTCGATTTCTAGATCCGTTGTGAACTTCGAATTGCTAAACATAAATAATCATTTGAAAAAGGCTCAATTGAATAGTTATTATTAGTTAAAAAGCTTCAATTATGAGTGATATAGTAGAGTAGGGTTACTATGATAACCGGGGGATATATTAATCATTAACTTTTCTCTATAAATCATGTGTAATTTTCATGCAAACAAAGCACGCCATCCATGTGACAACACTGATAAGTGGCAATACTGTAAATCAGTCATATTTCCCTTAGAACATAATAGAGAATTTGCCGAGTGGTGTCCGGCAGAGTATGGGTGTCGTACAAGGCGACTAATGTTTTCGAGACAAAAGATCAAGAGTCGCCGTAGTCTGGAAAATGGGCAGCAGCATTTTCCATTGTTATATTTAAACACTGCGATCTCCAACCCGCCTGCCAAGCGTGGAGATTATGGCAATAACCTCCCCTTTCGTGGGAGAGGCCCGAAGTCCTGCAGTGGACTGTTACGGGTTGTGATGATGATAATAGAGAAAAGTGTGTGATCAATGTGACCCATTTTACGGTACGATTGAATAGCATATAGTCCAATGACAAGTAGTAGAAGGCCAAAAATGTGACTAAACTTCTTCTGAGATCCAATTGACATTTACTAACGGAAAATTTAACAACATACATTAAAAACGTGAAATCATTGAAAGAATTGTAAAGTTTACATAAAATTTATATGAAAAACGTACCTGTAACTACCTAACTTGGCCGTGCATGGCCTTTTGCCGGTAAGGGCAAGAGGCTGGCCTATAGTTATAAATGGCCTATAGTAAAATTGTTTGTCCGGATATGGTTGAGCGGAGACAATACAGTTGAATCGTTAACTCACTTACGTAAATAACCGACCTAAGACCAAAGCATCAAAAAATCGATTAAGTTGGAGAGTGGGCATGGTCATCCAAAAGAGGTATCAAAACAAAGTAATTTTCAAGCTTATGACCAATGTACTGGTATCCGGACATGATTCTTTAATATGTCAAATGGTACGAATTGTGGATGGTCGCTTGTAGCGATAAGGCCGCCTTTGGTCAACTGTCTCTTACTGATTTTAACCGTCATTACGTTTTTGTATGAGCAATAAAGTGTTTATCAATCCATCTATGAAATGGATAGTCCTGGCTCAACACTGGCTCACACAATGAGACCTTGCATAACGTGTCAATTTCTCTCACAGTGCCGTTGAACTGCTGCAGTCCATGGTGGGAGGTGGGGGGGCGGCGGAAAAGCAGACAAGTCCGCTTCAGTGCTGCGCAGACGGGTGCACTGGAGCGCCGCTTCGGGCTCAGCAAGTACCTGAGCCCCGACGAGCGGCGCGCACTCGCCATCACACTCAAACTGAGCGATCGGCAGGTGAGGCAACTACATTATAACTTCCCTCTATCAGGTAGATCAGAGGTTCTCAAAGGTTCGCCACTCGACGTAGGGGTTCGCGCCAAGATTTACGTAATGCTGGCTGTATAGACTGGCAGGCGCGTGCGCCATATTGGCGCAAAGCGGGGAATGTCCTTTCACCCTTCGCAATAGAGTTTTGCTACGCTTGGTAGACGGGTTAGTATCGCGGTGACTAAAATTTACAAGAAAACGCTGCCTACTTCCATTTTCTTCAATCTGTTACGAAGCATTGTAGCCTGTGGTACTAGGATTCGTGCCTAATGCGCTTCATCATCATCATCCTAGCGTTTATCCCGGCCTCTGCCAGGGTCCGCTTTCCTACTCATTCTTCTCCACTTCGGCCGGTCTTCGGCATCCTCGCGTCGTAAGACGTTGGCTATCGCATCCGACTCAGCGATAACAATCCATCGCTTCTTGGGTCGCCCACGGGGCCTCTATCCAGATACCGGCAGGTTCAGGCACCTATATTCGTGCCTAATGCGCTTATTTCTGACTAAATCCAGAAGCAAAAAGCACGTGAGCAAATCTAAGTGAAATGTATAGCTCATAAAATAAAGTCCGTATCACTTATATTATGTGACGCATCGCTCCACTTTTTAAGTCTTAATACTAAAATATACCTTGTTGTATGAGCAATCTGTTCCACTTGATTATTTGCTCACACGCTTTTTGCTCCTGAATTTAGGCTATTTAATTTAATCAAATGCGCTTATTGCATAAACCTGCGAGACAGAGGCGTGCAAATCTCACAATAGGGCACGACAGTATTATTAAAACGGGTGTTCTTGTTGGCAGGTGAAGACCTGGTTCCAGAACCGCCGCGCCAAGTGGCGACGTACCACACCCGACGCGGCCGACGCCGCCAGCCCGCCCTCGCCCGGCGAGAGCTCCGATTGTGACGTGCAGATCGCAGACGAAGACTGACCGCTCGAAACCCGAAAACTCTTAACACGATAACTTACGATTTAAAATTCACAAATAAATACAACTAGCAAGCTTTCCGAGAGCCCTTTTATTCCATTTACGATGAAGATCGAGAATTCACGACCAGTAGACTAATTACGTAACCCTGTTGCCAACAAATCTCTGGTTTCAATTATTGAAATTGTTACTTATGCGATTGCATATGATCGATTTAATAGATCAGTTTATTGTTAGCAACTGAAGCCATGAAATCGACGATACGGAATCGCAAAAGTAACAATTTTAATCATTGAAATCAGAGAATTGTTGGCAACAACAATTACCCTACAGTGGCCAAGACCAACACAAGCCAACCTACACTACAAAATGCACAAATAAAAGTTACAATCAAGCTTAAAGAGGACCTTTGCGTTACATTTACGATGAAGACCGCCGCCTTCGCAGACTCAGTGTCGGAGGCTTTGGGTTGCCACTGTATCTCTTGGCTTGCACACGAGTTGCAGTGATGGGAATGAATAGCTTACCTTCCCCGGTTTGAACGCCCCGCCTCAACCGAAGCCCCTACACACGGCGTATGTTCATACTCAAACATTTAATATACACAAATAAAATCATATAGCAGGCCTTACGATAACCCTTTTAATCCATTTTCATTTCAATTTACGATGAAGACCGCCGCCCTCGCAGACTCAGTGTCGGGGGATTTGAATCGCCAGTGTCTCTTGGCTACACCATACACACACAGGAGTTGCAGCCATGGGAATGAATAGCTTACCTTCCCCGGTCTGAAGGCCCCGTCTCAACCGAAGCCCCTACACACGTTACTCAAGCATTCAAATTACACAAATAAAAGCAAATAGCAGGCCTTAAGATAACCCTTTTATTCCATTTTCGTTACATTTAGTGTTTTTGAAAATTCAGCAAAATAGTTAACTTTAAAACGTATATATAATATGTACACCCAAAAACGTGTATTGTACGTGAAAATGTGTATGAAATAGCCGTAGGTATTACTTTGAAGATACAATTTCGTACAAAACGATTCAATTTCTTATGAACATTTAATTAAGAACACAAAAAATAAAATTAAAAATAATTTTATTAATAGAAAACAGGAAAAACGTCAAAACGAAACAACTTTTTAAACCCTTAAAACTGAGTAAGCAAGATATATTTAAATATTTACAATTAATATAAGGCCTCGTAAATAATAATTGTTCACATTTACTCTTACATTAGGCCATGTTGAGTTTACAATAAATAGCACAGCATCATAACTATACTTTTCCAAGTAGAAAAACAGTGTGATAAACATTAAATAGCACATGTCACACCCATTAAATACCTAAACTGTTCTAAAAATAGACATCAAGACATCATCCATTTAGATAATAAGTACAATAACAATCACAAAATCTATCTGAAAATTGCACAGTTGCAGTAAAGTATGACACAGTGAATATATGAGCATGGTTAACTACGGGTGGTACCCCAACAATATAGTGACTTCCTACTCTCTCCCTAGTACACATACTGCAACATTCTTATATAACGGTAAACATGTTATGTTTATTACGACTACAGAGTTAATATAAACATTTGTCTTTTAATTTTATTATTGTATGTATCTTAAACAATATTACTGAAGGAAGTATGTATGTAATGTCAAGTTGATGTTTTACAAAAACTTTAATATTGCGCTAATATCAAAAAGTTTTTCAATAAAAAAAGCAATTGACGACAACGATAAGAATGACCATGAGGGCAGTGTCTTTTTTTCGGTGAAACAGGTCTTCCCACGATGACTGTCGTCGTTTGTAGTTTCCATTGGGTTTCCTTATTGGCTGCATGTTAGTTCCTATGTTATGACACTTTTATTTTCATCATTGTCGTGCTTAATTATTGCGTTTTTTCTATTGAAACCATAAAATTCACCTTATGATTGAAACACTCTTTATACAAGTGTGTGTTGAAACCAGGGTTCGGGGATATAACAAATATCGGCTGATAAATGAATATGAATTTTGTTATAGCTTGATTTTTATTGTAAAGAGAGCGTGGATTACAGAATTCAGACCCAGGCTGGAATATATCGGATATAAATCAATATTATGTCGATTTTTCGAATCCTGGTTCAAACTAAGTTATTTCACTAACTTTGTCAATTATCATCCAATATAGTAAAATTTCAGTTAGAGAGCATACATGTCCATTTCATTCGGCATGACTATGCATTCTAACAAAATAACAGTAAATTATGTTAAACATAACAAATACTAAAAACGAACATAACGGCCTGGTAATAATCAAACATTTGCTAATCAAATTGAAATTCAATTTTGCCCAAACAGGGGTATTCTTCTATTATTTTATGGCGGTGTCTTTTCCAATGACAATTAATTTAGACCAATACATTAATAAAAATTTATGTTGAGCACCTTTACAAAATCGCTACGCGGATAGCAAGAAGTGGTTGAACCAAATCAGCTTATCCGCATAATTACTTGATAGTGACGAGAAAAATAGTGGTTATATGGAAGTGTTTGAATGGATTGGTGTATGTGTATGCTTAGTCCGCTTTTCTTAAGGCTCCCCTAGCTCGCCACGCTTTGAGCAAATTAAAGGAAAAGTATAATTGGAAAAAGTGCACTTGAGACGCCAGCAGGACAAACGCGTACCACAGCAGACCATATGGATATCCCTGAAATAAAAAAATATACATTAAAATTGTGATCCCATCTCATGATATAGGGAAAAAATAAGACTTCTTGTGATTATTGGATGTGGTTACGTTAAATAATAGTAGAATAAGGCACCAGCCTACCCACCTGACTCGAATAGGGAGAGCGTTCATATTTCATATCGCTCGCTAAAGAAAGGCGCCGCGAAAGGAGCGAGTTAAACTTATAAAGCTATATAATCGGCGCGGTTGGGCCCCAGATTATACGTGGAATTATTCGTGGAACACAATTACAGGCAAAGCGTTCCATTCCTTAGCGTTACGCAACGCAGGTCAAGCCACAGCGATTCGTGCAAATCACTACATATTATAAAACAAAGTCTCACGCCGCATCTGTATGTCTGTTTGCGATAAACTCAAAAAGTGGTTTTCACCAATATATATGTGTAGTCTACTATAAGAGTGGAACGTCTGCCCGCCTCTTGTGCCCCGAAGGCAAAACAATTCCTTCGCACACTCCCCTGTTAAAAATCGGCTTACGCGAAACCCTACGCCGAAGTTCAATGCTTTGCAGCTTAGCGCCTCTTCTCTAAATCACTGAATCAAAAGCAGTTGATATTTGGCTGATCCATCCCGGAGGTGGGAGCGATACTCCATTCAAGATCTAACCTGGGTTTAATATAGCTGAAGCAAATGTTTCGAAGTAAAATACCACCTTACAACGGCGGCCCGCGTGCCAAGTCCGGCCAGCGACAAGATTCAATCCGGCCCACGATTACAACCCGTCGTCTTAATTAAATCGGACCGCTATTACAACAATATTCGAATATTCGCTCTAAAATCAAAAAAGCGCGGCGCAGACATGAATCATTCGAGTCTAAGGAATCTGAATACTATAATAAAATAATATAATAATAAGGTCCGATGGCTCAGTGCTGGACAAGTCCCTACTTGAAAGAGTGCGTCAATTAAGAAATTATATAATGGAATTACTGCGACAGCATTCAAAGGACTAATTTAGAATTTTTGAAGATCCGCAATGAATTTCTGATTTGGGTTTTTGAACTAATTAAATAAAACTATCCAAGACAAGAATCCATTCCTTGATCACACATCAGCCCAAATAAAGACGTTCAAATTAAAGTTACGTTTGTTTTCAACACAAATATCGCAAGGAAATCTCGTTCACTTTCCTAAGCTAGAGAGTCGCCGAGTTGCCCACAGAAAAGATAGCCAACTAAATAGCCTGGAAAATTAATTTAACATGAGATTTGAAGACTTCAACAAGATAGAAAGCGATTTATAAATATTTTCGTCGCCATTTGCTGTTAATTGCGAGGAGACTACTTAGAAAATTCTATTTCTATCTGTGCTATTCACAGATATATAATATATCAAGTATTTGCGTCAAGGAATCTTCTTAAAAACAAATTAAGAAATAGGATGTCTGACCATCATCGGGAGTGCATTTTAGAATAAAAAGGTTCCTTGGCCCGCGGAAGTGTTGTAATTATTTTATATGATCCCTCTTAAAATGTATTTGCCCGTCCCTGGCCTAACCTGTGAGAGGATACCGAGATTTATTGCTTCAGTTTTCGATTTCGATTCGATGGCCGAGATTGAGAGTGAACGTTAGTACAGCACCCAGAAGATGGAGGTCATTGTTAATTGTGTATTGCTATTGTCCCCATTGTACGATGCTAATAGAGGTAACAAAAAGGTACCAAAAACACTAACCTGCCACAACTCAACTTCAATTTCGGAGCTGTCATCTTCATCTTCGTCCCTCGACAAGTATCTCCACACATCCCCACAATAATAGAGCACGCAGTAAAGCAGCGGTCCGAATCCGAGCGCGCCAATGCCGTAGATGTACCGTTGCAGCTGGCGTATGTTGTTACGTTTGATTGCAGACAATCCCAGAATTGAGACTACCAGCGACAGACACCAAATGTATTCCCACCATATTGGCTGAAAATTATAATTGAAATAATACAGGTAAAACCCAAAAATAGTAAATACATGTGGCGCATGGATTTGCAATTTAGTCGCCTAGCAATAGTTCGAATTGGATTCGCACACGAAGGGTTCCGTACTATTAGCACAAATAATTCAGGTTTGGCTGCCAGAGAAAACGACATACGAAATGCCTTTTTCTCGTCAGACCCCACGTCGTTCCACTTGCTACGGTCCTGATAGATCTCTCTCGCTTCTACCACATTCATTAACCTTCTCATATACGAACGTCGGTTTAGGGTACTCTTAGGCCTTCCTCAGATGGAGCCACTTAAAAAGAACTAGTTGCAGGTTCAAATTATAACGAGTTACTTGAGCGTCATCACCGTACATTCTTATAGAGGTTCGCACAAGACGCGACTAACTAAATTAGCTATCTTTGGACTTGAATTTGTAGAACCCCACAATTTTTTTATATGTTGCCCGCAGCTCTCGTGCTGCAACTGACAATCTGCGTTTCGAATATACGGATGAATCCAAAACCTTCGAACGTTCTTTCGGCGTCTATTTAAATAATAGTATCATCGTCGTCGTCATCCTCACTCGATCCATTTGACATTATTTACTCCTTTTTAACAATGTGTTTTTGTGAGCAGAAATAACAGAAGTGACTGAAACCAGGTTGCAACTTGAGAGTACTATTAGTTCTTTCATTTTTGAGTAGCTCAATGTGAGGAGACCTGTGAGGAGCCTTAACCTGACCATTCTTTAAAATATAATCGTATACGTCATAGGTCGCGGTCTTGCCCCTCCAACCGTTTCATTCACTCCTGCCATACATAATCTTTTTCGTTAATCTCCTTTCATTCATCCTCTCTACATGCCCAACGCAGCTGAGCATTCCTATCTCTATCTCATCTTCTTTCTTTCATTTTCCCTTATTATTACACTTCGCTTTATATGCACTAAGAAATAGTCAAAACATGCATGCAAATACGCACAAAAAATAAAAGAGAAAATAAAATCGCTCTAAAAAACGCCAAGGACATTTATGTATCACTATTCCTTTTTAACTTATTATTATTGTTTTTAAGTTATTAGAGATATCACAGAAACTATTAAGGCTCCATAGAAATAGGCATGTGACTGACATAGAAACAGCGGAGGCTTATCAATAGGTTCCTATTTTATCCTTTGGATATGGAACCTAATATTCAGTGACTATATTGGATCCTTCCTTACCTATGAAATCGTCGTTTTTTCTTAACTGTACGTACATAACAGAGTATATTTAGATATCAGTATCCCGAATAAAAAAATATATTCTAAAATTTTTATAAGGGTCCCCTTTTCATTAGTCGTCAGTTTTGCCTCTTTAATATAATTTTCTAAAATAATAAGCACCAGATAGCTTCATGTTGTCTGATTATAAAGTTTCATTGTAAGTGGAATGGCCATTTCAAAAAATTAAAAAATGTGTTTGTATGAAATTACTATTTACGTAATTTTCGCTATACAAAACGCCAATTTCATAGGTAAGGGCCGAATTGTTACTTTACCAAAATAAAAAAAATTCAAAACATATTATCTGATAATATTGTCAGATTAACAATTTTTTAGTTGGAATTATTGGATGTGGGTCCATTGCGTCCTTGTTTTGGGTAACAACAACAATAAAATCGAAAGTTACCTTTAGATAACAAAACCACTGTCAAAATAATTACATATAGCAAAATACATAATTGTGTATGACATATTATGAGCACAAACATTATTTATGACATCACAGGTATGCACAGCACTTCAGTATGCTAATAAGCAATCAATGGAGTCCCATATCATGCCCAAATTGGAGGAACCTAATAACATAAGATCTGTAAGTATTTTTAATGAAATACTTACTATTTAAATTAATTTCAGCTATGAAGTAAATTATTAAATTGGAGGAACAACATTGAAAAAAATATATTTTAAAAGTATGTTCCAGATTTCCTACTACAAATGTACAAAGGTACATGTTGTAAACAAAGGTTTACAAGTAGCACAATACTTTGACACAGGACAACTGGGGAACTGCGAGCACTGGGCATTGTTGGTTAGCCATAAACCGGTCCGGAACATACTTTTAAAATATGACAGCGATAGTTTAAAACATATTAATTATGATATCACAAATAAGGACAGGAATAATTAAAGCTTCACCACTACTTTTACCATACTTTGCAACATAATCTAGGTACGGAACAAAAGCAACAAATTACGTTTAATTTTAGGTAAAGATTTCCTTTAAACATTATAAAAAGTACACAAAAAATAATAGTTCAGGTAATCAATCACTGTGCAAATAAAAATTTCAATTTCTGCCACAACACAACATTCAACAACTCAATATAAGCATTATTGACTAATATAGTAATAGTAAGTTGTTAAAAGAGTTACAAGTCAGTACAGATTTCAATTGAAAGAAGAGCTCCATAAGAATTGTTAAAATTATGAGGTTTAAGCTTATCACCTCTGTTTTCTTTTTGCTTTAATGTTTTACAAGCAGACATTTGGATACAAGACCATGGTGGCAAACCTGATAATTTTAAATGTTTATTGTAGCGAATAACCATTAAAATTTTCAATTTGTAGCATAGGAAGTAGAGCAGGCCCATTATCTAAACGCAAACAATATTGAATTGTGTCCATCTATTGCCACCTATTAGCAGAATTAATTAACTGACTAAAATTACCTGTGGTATCTGCAGTTCCTCTATTTCCAATATGAATATGTCAAGCTTATCAAGGATATCAGCAGAGAGCTTAGCCATCATAACCAGGAACAATGCGTGATGGAAGAACACACAGTACTTCAAACGTGCCTTGTTCAGCGCACTGAAAACCAACAACCAAAATTATTACAACTTAAAATGTGTCAAAAGTTTACAAACTGTAGTACAGTGATTTTGGGTGCATTTAGATTAGTGATGACGCGCTTTTTATTTGTTCTTGTTTCGGGGTTCATTTGCTCTAGTCTTGAATTTGTAAGAAAAAATACAAATTTAAATAAACGCCGCCAAACAGACACTTTCGCTATCGATTGCTTATGTCTAAAAATAATTTGACGGAACATTATGAAGTACATATCGACCAAAACCTTGCTTTGAAACTTGCGAATTCTCTGTCCTAGCGACGCTTCAGGTTTATACAAATCCATTCAGTGATGAAGTAGAGACTTACCTTATTTGATACTGTGCTGCTATCTTCTCCCTATGCTCATAATCCGCACCATTAGTCCCCGTCACCATAACACCGCCTCGTGAAGCCATTTTCTTCGGTAGATTTACTTACAACCTTGAATATGAAGAACTGAAACTAAGCACTTTATTAATAATACATATTAAATTAATTTCGGTTTAGATCTTTATTTAACTATCCATTACTAAAACCCGATTGCCAAAAAATGTGTACAGCAATATGAGAAAGGAAACCCCGACCAGTTTGACAATTTTGACAGTGACAGATTCCGACACCTTGGCATTGTCACTTGCCAACACAACATGGCAACAACGTTTCGTACTACGCAGTATATAGTCATCAAAAATATGCTCGAACGATAATAAAACTAGTAAAAATATAGAATGATGGATAATCAAAACACAGAATGCTGTTTTTAATAATTTTGTGATCAAAGTTATTATTGTGTTTAGCGTATTCGAAAATTTTTTCTGAGTCCACTATACTCTGGAGCCTTACCGTCTAACCAGGGTGGTACCGCCGATTTCTGCTAGCCGCCGCCATCTTGATCCAATAGCATAGAAGAACGTCACAACATCCAATTCGAATAGGCTCAACCAAGTAGAATGGTCTGAAATGTACAGGCCCTGGCACAGGGCACTGCTGTCAAAACTCCAGAAGTACGATATCCCCAAGGGGCTTTACAATCGGGTATCCAGCTTTCTGTCTGGACGAAGCAGCCTGTCGTTGCCGATGGATGCTATCCGATACCAACACTATATCAATGCCTGAGTACCCCAAGGTTAAGTGTTACCTCCCACAATATTTCTTCTGCATATCAATGATATGCTGAATATCCCCAGTATTCATTGTTATGCGAATGGCAGTACTGGATATGCTCGTTATACTAGCCGAACGAATAGTTATCGTACGAGGAATCTGAAAGCCGAGTTAGACTTATGTCAAACATTGAACATTCCTTGGAACATGTTTCTTAGTGGGGCAGACAAAATCTGGTCGAATTTAACCCATCGGAAGACACAGGTCTTTTGACATAATGCCGCAGTTCCAAGGAACACAAAGGGATACGTCAAAAAGTATCGGGATCCTTTGTGCCGACATATCCGAAGTCACATAGAAGGTAAGGCCAAACTAACCTCGAAAAAGCTTGGTGTTCTTAACCGGTCCAAGCGATACTTCACCCCAGGGCAGCGCCTGCTGCTATATAAGGCACAGAGGCGGCCGCATATGGAGTATAATATTGTTCCCATTTTTGTGCTTAATCTTCTGGACTCTGAGTACAGGCGCGCTGTACGAATTGTCGACACTAACAAGCAAGTTAGAACCACTCGCTAACTAAAGAGACTACGACTTCCTGTATGTGTTCAATCACAAATACAAACACAGCCCAATAAGAGCGTCGGTAGCGGAGCGGTTAGAGTATCCGACCCGTAAACCAGAGGTCCCGGGTTCGAATCCCGTTCCGGCCATGTACCAGTGACTGTTTTCTGAGTTATGTACATTAGTTGAACACTAACCGATGCTCTTACGGTGAGGGAAAACATCGTAATGGAACCTGCACATTCAAGCGACTGGATGTGTAGTTTCCGTGGAATCTATCGGGATTCTGAATAACAGTTTTCGAATCGATCGACACGGATTCGCCACTCACGAATTTCGTGTCGAATCGTTCGGAAACGATTTCGAATCATTGTGAATACGGCTACTGGTCAGGTTCCCCTGGTAAGCAGGGTCAAGGAGGTCAGATGGCAGTCGCTCCACTGTAATTACCTGACCTGCCAAGTCCTGGATCATGGTCAAGGCGGACCCCGGGCACTCGTGCGCGAGAGCACAACCGGGACATTAACGCCAAGATGATTACAAGTGTATGGACACCACCCGCCTTGGGCTGGGAACTCATTCCCACTATGTAGACCAGAGGGTCTAGTAACAGAGGTTTGTGTCCACGTGAAGGTTCAAGAGAATGTTTCGCGCTCATACGATTCGGATGTGGAATGAGCTCTCAGCCACAGTGTTTCCTTTGGACCATGACATGGGAGGTACTTATATTGGAGGTCTCTTCAGAGGCAGGCGGCTCTTCAGTAAATTCTCTGGTGTTGCTGATGTCCATAGATGGCGTTGACCACTTTCCGTCAGGTGACACGCTTGTCTGTTTTTCTGTCACCCGTTACCCACACAACAGCTTCGTCACTTAGTTAAATGGCAAGACGTCAACACCAGATATCACCTTTGTGTGTTTCAGTCAGGAAGAGTAAGGTAGTGATGTACGGCGTTCAGGAACTGCCACTGAAAAATCCATACTCTTATTTTTCCGATCTCGGCGCTCCCTTTGATTATATTGCCGCGTATCAAACGCGTAGATAAACAATAATACTGCCCCATAGACTCTCTCAAGTGGGTAGGTATTACTTTTTCCCTACTGCTATGCGGACCCTTCCTAACACGCGTATCAACCCGCTCTCGAGACATTATTAAGACATTGCTTCATGCTAAACATGATTATAGGTCATCGGACAACTACCCCAGAAGTTATGATAATTTGGAGAGACAAAGTCACCAACGAGTCAGTCCTGAAGTCTGCACAGCTGCCTACCATAACCACACTCTTGAAACAGAGACTGCTGCGCTGACTAGCATTGATGCTGCTGTGATGCACAGTCATCATCACAGCCCGTAACAGTCCACTGCAGGACTTAGGGCCTCTCCCACGAAAGGGGGGTTTTTCCCATAATCTCCACGTTTGGCAGGCGGGTTGGAGATCGCAGTGTTTAAATATAACAATGGAAAATGCTGCTGCCCATTTTCCAGACTACGGAGACTCTTGATCTTTTGCCTCGAAAACATTAGTCGCCTTGCACGACACCCATGAGTGAAGGGGTTGGTGCTATTCTACTCTGCCGGACACCACACGGCCAAACAGTAATACTGTTTAAATAATCTACAATATTTGTTTAAAGCCTGTGTTCAACAAGGTCTTCGGCACATCACGTGTGGTAAAAACATTCGAATCTCCAGTGAAGCGACAACGTCACACACGCATGGACTTCAGCGGACTTATCCGTGACCGCAGAATGTGCGGGTTTTCTAACGATATTTTCCCTCATCCTCAGTTAGTGTTCAATAACTCAAAAAGTAGTACTTACAAAAACTAAAAACCTCGACTCCTATTAAAAACTGAAAGATAAACAAGCAGATTGTTGTAAGTACCTAAATAGGTAAGTGTGTAGGGAATGCAGATGTTAGTTTAATTAAAACTTGAAAGTGGGCGGAGACCAATTTTTATGACCCACATAATTATGTAACTCTGTTGCCAACAATTATTTTATTTTATTTTATTATTTTATTTTATTTGGCTGTCTCACAGCTTACAACAATAAGATAAGTACGATAACATAATTTCTATCAGCCATTTACGAGACACCACAGATAAATTTCATAAATTGACTATAACATTCTAGTACATTGAAATGTTTAGTGCTGTTAGGTACTTATACAGAATCAATACTGCGTTAGACATACATTAGGTATATATATCGTACTTAGAAATAAAGGTCTTATCTGATTACAATGATTGAAATTGTTGGTTTTGCGGTTACGTATCATCGATTTCATGGGTTCATCAACAAACACATACACCGCAGTCGGGTAAACAAGTCAGTAATCCATGGTGGCACTGGGGCTCGAACTCGATAGCTCTCGCTTACGAATCGGACCCCACCATTAGGCCACCGACGCTTCATAATTAGTATGGCACTGCATTTATTTTACGCATGTAAACAGCGATTTATAGTGCCACAATCTTATCTGACCCGGTGGCCAACACTGGCCAATGTGTAGCCATTTTAAAATGTCATGTCAATTCCAACAACAGTGATTCAAACCGATCAGATTGTTTAAAATGTAATTCATACAAAAGAGTTCAACGAGATACGCCAACGTTGATGTCTTTTATATAAATGTAATTAAGATAAACCTACTCAGGTATTTTCTTTTCTTTATGCTTATGATAACGCCGTTTACAATGTTTTTTCTCTTAATAGGCTTACATTTGACCTCAACTCACCTGATGGAAAGCGATGATGAGGTCGAAGTTGCAGCATGCGTGCCTAGAAGATACCTATTCACTCTAGACTTGAAGACCCCAAGGTTATACTTATCGGGGAACAGTGCAGTACTTTTCATTGCGCATAAGAAAAGTGGATGCAAAACGCTGAGTACTAGATGAGAGTACTTAGTCTAATTACACTTTATTAGATACTAAGTAGGTATGCTATAATGTATCTTGTATAGCGTCGGTAGCCTAATGGTTTAGGGGATCGACTCATAAGCGAGAGGTATCGACTTCGAACCCTTGTACCGCCATGTGCCAATGACTCTTTCAAGAGTTAACTCTAACACGAACCGATTCCTTACGGTGAGAGAAAATATCGTAATGAAACCCGCACATTCAGGCTCTCCTGTTGACGGGGTCATGGAGGTCAGATGGCATGTCATGTCATGTCATGTCTTTCCACTCAAATTATCTGCTTAACGAATCCTGAATCATGGGCAAGGCGGACCCCGAGGCCCCGAGCCGTCGTGCGCTTGAACACAACCGGTATATTACGGGAAGATGAAATCCACTTACTTAGTCCAGAAAATAAATTAAAGAAGGACATCCTAATAAGCAAAATCACAGCACCCTTCTGGCCATGCTTGCTGCGATATTTTAAAAAACGACTGTAACTGTGAGGTACCTGGGCTCCATATTGAATACCTCAGCAACCACGGAACAGGACGGGTTGGCTCATATGAAGATCGCTCTCTGGAGTACTCTGCGATGACAAAATGCCCATTAAAACTAATGGCACAGTATATAAGCGAGCCGTAAGACTGGCTATGCTCTATAGATCGGAATGCTGACGCCAATATACACAACGCCACGGCATAAATTCCGATTTTAAAAGCAAAAATACTAAAACTCCTTCGTTAGTTTTTAATTTTATTATATTTAGCTTTTTCCCGCGACTTCGTCCGCTTGGAAATCGCTTTATGGGCAGTTTATATTCTTTCAAAAACCATTTTAATTGACCTACCAATGTGTCAAAGCTAGTACTACCTAGAGGTCAAGCTATATCTCTGGTTCTACCCAAACGAATTAGATGAAACATGGCCTAGATTTTATGTTGGACCCCAAACTACTAAACTGTGAAAATCCCATCAAAATCCATTAAGCGCCGTTTCCATACTTCTTATAGCTGGTCTATTATGATTCTAAGTCAGGTGTCCCAGTTTCCAAAATCAATTATAGGTATATTCTATACAGGGTGTAAAAAGACCGCTAGCATTAATTAAAACCCCATGTTCTACTCATGAAACGACTTCATAATTTCGCAACATAAAATAAATAATTAATTGCGACGCGCGATGTTCATCGTCCGGCGCACGCCTCTCGCTCGCCCACGTGACCAGTGGCCACTAACGTCGCGCGGCCGGCCGGCCTGCACGCATTACATTGCGCGCTTTTACTTAAATTGCATTTATTTCAACTTAAATTTGAACTTTGAGTGTCTAAATTAATTGTGAACGATGTAGTTATCGATACTTGATATTTTTTAGTTCAAAAATACAACTTTTTTTTTTAAAAGAATCTCTATTTCTGCCTAAACTATGAGTTTCCGCGGGTATGTTTCTTGGGGAAAGTTGTTCAGTTTCATGGGTAGAATATGAGGTTTCAATTAATGCTAGTGGTCTTTTTACACCCTGTATGTTACCCAGGCTTAATAGCTGCACCAAAAGAATAGTTTCATTTAAATCCGTCCGTCAATCCGTAGTTCCGGAGATTGTGTGTACAAACAGACAAACAGATAGACAATTTTTTTTTATTCTTGTTCTGGTACTTTTTCTTCATCGTTCTAAATTATTTTTAGTTAATATATTCAATGCGTGATGATGATGAATCAATGTACAGACACAGCCCCTTTGAGACAAAATTCGAAAAATTTCGAGTTCGCTACGCCCGCAAATTTTTTTATCATTTACATCGCTCGTACCGCGTGCTCAATTCGGATTTTAAGACCCAAAGCACTAAAAATTCCAAGCTCACTCATTCATTATTTCTTTTATTACGTTAGTGGGAGCTTCCTTGAGCCATAATTCAAAAATTTCGAGCTCGCTGCGGTCGCTCATTTTCTCCAACACTTATACTGCTTACACTGCTGAATAATCAAGCCGGATTTCAAGAGAACCTCAATATCCGAGCGCGCTGCGCTCGCTCCTTTATTAGATTATACTTTTATTTTGTTTGCTCAGCTCTTTAGCCCAAAGTTCGAGCTCGCTATGCTCGCTACAGTTTTTTCATTACTTACTCCGACTTACGAGCCAAAATACCAAAAATTCTGAACTCGCTCATTCATTAATATTTTATTATGTGCACCTCATTCATATCTTTATAGCCTAAATTTAAAAAATTCGAGCTTACTACGCTCGCAATTTTTTTTAACATTGAGTTCACCCGCACCGCGTCGTAATCACTCTGGATTGGAGACTGTCATGACTTGACCTTTGGCTACCGACTTCAGCAGTTACCGCCCTTCCCAGGACCTAAAATTACTCCGTGAGCACCGAGTTGTCCGACTTCAGTTTGCTCGAAATTGTGAGTCATGGATTCTGGAGAACTGGAACAAAGTATTTTTTCCGGTGCAGCTAGAATCTAATCTCTAAATAATAAAATAACTTTTGGTTTATTCTTAAACAAGCTATTACCAGCGTCTTCGCCCGCATAAAATTCGGTTATAACGTTCTAGACTCGTTCCCGGGGGAACCATTTTGAATTTCGGTATAAATTTTAGCCCGTGTACCTACTATTCTTGGTTATATGCTATATGCTGCCAAAAACCACTTAAATCCGTTCACTACTTTTTGGGTGAAGTAGTAACCAAACATCCTTAGAAAGTTTCGCATTATTCATACCTTGTTTAACTAAAATATGGTTTGTTTTTTAAATTCAGTCATTTCGGTGACAGATAAAGTCCAAGCATATTTTTGCTGTATTTCAAGGAACTGTCTAACGAGGCAAAGCTTCCTGCAAACCTTGGCATGATAAGCTCGCTTACCCCTGATGAGGTGGAGGGCCTCTGGTCCGTATGAAAAACGGAAAAGCTATAGAAACCTGGAAAACAATGGGGTATACTAAGCTATTCAACAGGGTTGTAACTACGGGGCTTATACCCAAAGAGATTGGAAAGTTAGCTACCTTCATAGACTGGCAAGAAGGTAGCTAACTTTCCAATCTCTTTGCTTATACCTATTACGCTAATCTATAAAGGGAAAGGCAGTGTACAAGAGCGTTGCAACTATCGAGGTATCAAACTTATGAACCACCCAATAAAGCTATTCGAACGTATTATAGACCAGAGACTTCGCCAGGAATACTCCTTGTCGGACTGTCAATACGGCTTCAGGCCGAGCTGCAGCACCATGGATTCAATCTTTACTCCCAGGACTACACTGCACTAGGAGTCATTTCTCGACCTGCAGAGGGCTTTCGAAAGTGTCCCTCGAGAGATAATTTGGTGGGCTCTGAGATTAAAGTCTGTGTCCGAGGCGCATATTTGTATTATACAGGACATGTATGAAAACACTGGAGCTGTCGTCAAAACCATCGTAGGCCATACTAATCCCTTCCCGATTACGGTAGGTGTTCAAGGTACATTTTATATTTTTATTTATTATAACTTTATGCACTAAAGGTACATTGGCGGCCTAAACGCTAAAGTAGCCTTATCTACAAGTGAAAAAATAGAATCGAAAACGGTAGACGATGCGGGAGAAACAATAAGATAAGAGGAAGGAAGGGATACTTTACATAAATAAATGCTAAATTTCTGGTTCTGTGCTGAGCCCTCGCTTGTTTTCCATTGTGCTGGATGCCCTCTCAGCGGAAATTCAGGACATGCCTCATTTGCTTATGAAGTACGCTGGACGATATTGTACTGGTGAGCAAGCTTAGGCAGGACCTTGAGACCAGGGTAAACATGTGGAAGGTCATCACGATCTTTCCTTCTAACCCTAAGACGCTGTCCTAATTGGCAACGGACCAATAGAAGACCTAAACTCCGACTCCCTCTTTTTTTCGTAAAAAATAGGACAGGACAAGGTTTTAAACCGAATTATTGCGCCAATAAAGCCTACTGCTGTGGGTTGTACCTACATCAAAGCGATCAATCCCGGCGTCTCTCTTAACTCTTTCTTTCCTCCATTTCGCCCGATCTTGGGCACCCTCGCGTCGTAAGCCATTATTCGTCCGGTCTTGGGCACCCTCGCCATTAGCTCTCGGATCCGTCTCGGCGCTGTCAATCCATCCGTGCTTCTTGAGCCTCCCGTAGGACATATTTCCTACCCTACTTACGTACCGACCTATTTCCCACGCCTCCCTGGGGCATACACAACACGTGACTAATCAGGAGCGGACGAACCTGGTCAATCTTACCCGCCATTAAAGATTGCTAGTATTCACTTCACGCATATTAATTTACAAGATACTAGTGCCTAGAGCTCGTCTAGTCTAAAATGACGCACTCCACTACTTAGTTAGTTGATTTCGATGTGTGAGTGCAAATATTGATAACGACACTTCATCTGTGTGGGAGCCAATGAACGACGCGTGCTCCGACGTTTGAATTTCACCGGCAACTGAATGACCAATTACAACGGCATTTGTATATGTATTGCGTCCATATTTTAAACATGCTTGTGTGCGTTAATGCGATAGTGGGGCGCGTCATTTTAGATTAGACGACCTCTACCTAGGTATACAGACTACGCAAACAATTAAATTCAATTGAATTAACTTAAATCGGCCTCGTAAAGTAAATTTTCTTAGGCGCCTTTTTTGCTAAGGGGTGTAGGGATGTCTTAATTATTTATATACCTAAAATAAACAATGTAGTTTTTTTTGTTATAC
Organism: Blastobasis lacticolella; assembly: GCA_905147135.1. Taxonomy (NCBI): domain Eukaryota; kingdom Metazoa; phylum Arthropoda; class Insecta; order Lepidoptera; family Blastobasidae; genus Blastobasis; species Blastobasis lacticolella. The sequence continues at coordinate 7,177,110 of LR990039.1, read as the reverse complement.
CACTAAGGTGGCAAACAAGCATATGGCTTGCCTGATGGAAAGCAGTCACCGCAGCCCTTGGACCTTTGCAATACCAGGGGCACCTACGCGTCGCCGACCTCGTAAAAACCTTTTCACCCTTTCTTGAAGAACTCCATGTTGTACTCTCCAGGGAAAACCTCTCCAGGTAGTACATTCCACAAACATAGTGCACAATTCGCGACTAATTTGGCCAAAAGGTGTGAGGATGAACCGCCTGTCGGTGGCGAGCGATGCGTTGATAGAATGTAGCTGTAGGCATCATGTCAAAGAGTTCTTGAGAACAAAAGGGTAGAACACACAAAGGGAGGCGAAATCCCTCCGCTGACTCAGCGTCTCATTACCACTGTGAGCATGGTATAATCGACAATTCTTACAGCGCGCTTTTGGATCGACTCACAAGGACCAAGCTGATATGCCAGTGCTCCCGCCCGAGAGCAATACTCCAAAAGGGGCCTGACTTGAGTCTTATATAGGAAAAGTCGTTGCCTCGGCGTGAAGAATCGCTTGGATCTGTCAATCATACCCAGTTTTTTAGATATGAGCTTGACCTTTTCTTCCAAATAACTGCAAAACTGGACGTCACTGCAGATCGCGTCCAGCCATCTGTCCCTATGCTAATGTACGTTTAGATCTTTTAAACTAATCGGATTTTAATGCAGATTCAAGAGGAAGGTTTTATGTAACAAAGAAAAGTGTAGGTATCGGTAAAGTAGGTGCATGGTAGGTGTAGGGTCGGGTAGGGTAGGGGTAGGACGCCACGCGAACGAGGTCGCGCCGGGTCCACTAGTATATGTATAATCAAAAGTCGAAACAATCATGCAAGTCATTATGTACCACGAACAAATTACTTACAAAAATGCCTGGAGTTGTGGACTGAGCAGAGGTGGACCAAAAATACTTTTCATGCTACCTATCGTTGAGGTGGACTGGGGCCCATGGCCAAGCCACCGAGCCGGTAAACCACGACCAAACCAACACTTAGCCATAAACTACGTAAGATCTAGCGATACTACTTGGGAAATAGGTGGCTAAAGAAAAAGATCTCGGGAGAAGCTCAAAAGCGATCCAGAGTCAACGGTTTACGAAACGAATACCGATGAAGACCGAACGAAATAGAGGATTTTGGAAAGCAGCCTGGCAGCTGCCAGTGATCGCTCGAATATGGATAATGATGATGATGATGAACCGGCATTTATTACCTACCATTTCTCTGTAATTGAGTTTTAGTTCCGCCAAGACCTCCTGCGCGCAGACTTTGATAAGCCTGTCTTTCTTCACGGTCCAAACTATCTCCGTACCAAATCTCGTCCAAATCCGTTCATGTGATGACGTGCCCTACCTGGTCATCTGGACCATCCGGTCCGCTTTTTCCTTGATACAGGATTCGGCAGATCATGTAATTATAATACAGCTACTGCCATCTGACCACCATGACCAGATTGGATCATGGTTACATATTCAGTGGAGTGAATGTGTCCTACATGGCAGCGGTCGTGCGACCATGGTTGGACGACGTCCGTCACCCGATCAATAGGAGAGCTCAAAACCGTCCGTCGCACGCCTATGGGCGCACGACCGTTGCCAATGAGGACAGCGCCTAAGAGCATCGGTTAGTGTTCAACTAATGTTATAACTCAGAAAAGAGTCACATTTCACAATTGATACATGGTGGCTCTGGGGTTCGAACCCGGAACCTCAGGGTACGAGTCAGACCCCTTAATCATTAGGCCACCGACGCTCCACACTGGTGACGCACTCTATCGATATTCAATAACAAACATTAACTCATCCATTCACATATTTTCCAAGTTTATGTAAAACTACATTCATAAACTTTCCCATTTTTAGAGTTCCGTAGTAAACAAGGAAGAGGAACCCTTATGTAGTTTCACCATGTCCGTCTGTCGATCGGTCTGTCCGCGGTTTATCTCAATGACTGTTTACGAAAGACCTGAAATTAGTTTTGTCACACCGCCAAAATACCATCGAATCTTTATTGGATAGCTCTTTTAAAAACATTGAGTGTATGTAACGAATTTTTTTTAAATTGGCCTTCCGATTACGAAATATTTCGATTGAAAATTTTATTTTTCATAAGTTAAATCTTCACAACTTCGATGCACTACACGATCTCCATAGAATTTTGACTATCTAGAGGTAGCTTGAATGGTGTGGAGACAAACACAGACTACCTCGTAAACGCGGACGAAGTCGCGGGCGAAGCAACTTTCACAGTATGATGTCATTTCCCGTGGAATTTTTAGCGGTGGCTTTGAAAATCTGTGGTTGAAAACCATAACCATTTTGATTGTTCCGCGCGGTAACAAAGGCTATGTTTTATAAACAACCCCTGGTAATCACTCAGCCATGTATAGTTTTGTACCTATATATGTGCAGTTTGATTACGTTCCCTCGGTTATAAATTAAACCCACGTCAAGTTTAGTTCCTATTGTTTGCGAACCAGCCGAAGACTGCATTAGAAATGAAGGTCGTCGTATTCGTTGCTTTGTTTGCATTCGTTGCTGTGCAGGTAGGAAATACCCTTAAAATTATTATAACTATTATAATACCTCAATTATTCTTCCATTTTATTAGTAGTTTTAGGACAATTTTGTTGAAAACCTTAAGTTATACTTATTTACTAATTAGGTATTAATTTACCTTCAATCAAACTCCGGAATTAACTTGATTTAAGCGTGATAAGCATAGCTTTTGTGGTCTAGCAGGAAGTGTTTTGTATTGTACCTAATGTAACAAAAATAGTGACATTATTTTGTGTAAATGTGTGTGAAATCTAAACACAAGACCATTTAAAACCCATGAACATGGTATGTGACTGGATAAGGTGATCCCTTCTGTGTCGTGTCTGGTACTCTACAATTGTATCTAGGGACATTGATAATTATTATATTATATAGTTAGCGGCGTGGTTAAGATAGAATAGCATAATTATGAAGGAGCAACGTGTTCCACTGACCTGAGTGTGACCACTTTCCATCAGGTAGCCCGCTTGCCTGGTTGCTCGTATGACATAAAAAGGTACCTTAATAGGTACTGCTTTTTCATTACTTAGTATTAATACCATGGATATGCCATTGCGCATACCATTGACGATAGTTAATTTCGAATCAGAAGTGTGTAACCATATCCTATTCCACCGTTAAACTTAGGTAATTTATAATATCCAGCGTATTATGTGGCTACTCATGTGGCCATGTATAAAACAGTACTAACATTTGTCCCGCAATATGTTCTAGACGATAAATAGCTTCATGAATGATGAAGTCATATGAGCTCTGTCAGATGACTGCCATCCATATAGTCCCCCAACTACCTATCAATAAAATGTGTCAAGTCTAATGCCCGATTGCACTAAACTTTGCCGACTTCTAAGTTGGCGCCTTAAGATATTCCTAAGCATTTAGGACTCATAAAATGTTCAAAGCTATTCTTGTTAGGAATATTGTAAATCGTCTTAGGCGTCGCCTACAGATTAGTGCGTCGGGCATAAGAAATGTTGGTGAGAGGAAATAGGACTCCACGTCCACGCTGCCCCGAACTCACTTATACCCGAGGAAAATAAGTCCTTCTTTCTTTTCAGCTTTGCCAGGCGGCCCCAGCTGATGAAAAAGGGCCTGCCGCCCCTGCAGCTGTAGTGGCTGAGACCTCTGCACAGCCTTTGACTGCTACATCAGAGGTACGCAGTATTTTTAACCTCGCAACGAAAAAAGAGAGTTCTTATAAGTTTTACGTGTGTATCTGTGGCTCTATGTATATGCATCTGTCTGTTGCAGAGTAGATGGACCAATTCTGAAGCGGTTTTCTTGGTTCGAAAGCCAGTTTCATTGAGATGGTTCTTCGCTATGTTTCATTAAAATCGATTCAATAGTTTAGGAAATACTCAAGTATATTCGTGGCCGGATGTCATCCGGCGTTTATTCTCGTTTAGGTTAGGTTAAACTTTGCAATCTTCAGGCACTCGCGTGAATTAATAATCATAATTCGCGACTCCCCTACGAATGTCCATGGGCGTCGGTGGTCACATACCATCAGGTGACCTGCTTATTCTTGTGCCTCTTTCTATTATTATAAGAATAAATTAAAGCAAGTACAGCAGTCCACTGCTGGATATAGACCCCTTCCAAGATGCACCAGATTACACTGAGCCTTCCTTCAGCCTACAAGTTTCAGGACCTACATTTCCTTTGCATTATCATAAATAATGTGTGATATAAGTGTAGCTGACATTACCATAATATAATACCTTCTGTACAATCTGGTACAAGTGGGAAGTGAACTAACGTGGGAATGAAAATATTTATCTTTCACTTCCGTTAAACACCGTTCCTTGGAAACAATTAATTCTGTGTGCTCTAGTATTTTACTGCCATCGCACACTTTGCATTTGTGAATGCAATTTTGGGATCTTTTGAGTAAATTAGTCAATGTGGAGATGGGAGGATATCAAACAACTTTAGTCAAACGAGATTCATATTGTAGATATTTTCTCTTCTAGTTTAGTTAGGCAGAAGAAAAAGAGAAATTATTTAAATTGCTGTGAGCATACTAGGTCCCGTATGGAATAGAAATGGATCGGTTTTACTTATTTTTATCCAACCCCTGTAACATTTAAGAACTGATTTACAAAAACCAGTTATGATGACGGACAAAAGGATTAATGAAAAAAAATTACATCTAATTATTTCTATTGTAAGTGACAGCTCTGAGGTCGGTAGGTCCGGCCCCGTATATTTGTTACATTACACCTAATGGATGGACTAACTTCTACATTGTATTGTTCCAGGCGAAGTTAGAAAGCGTCTCAACATCCGCCCCTGCAGTCGCCGCAGCTGCAGAGGAAAAGAAGCCCTAGTACTATAATAATCACATTATATCATCCACATTATCATCCTGGAAGAAGTAATCGATCTCAAAATCAATGAATTCTAATGTATCTACTACCAAATATATAGGTACCTACTAACCACCTCAATGTAAAAATAAATATCACAGCAGGATGGCGTCTACAGATGGCGCTTAATTATAATAGCATTTTTAAAATAAAATAAAAACATACTATGGTGTTTTATTTAGGTGTTCACTTATGTCACTTTCTGTTACATATGCGAACAACGCATAACACCCGGCCGGCCGTGGAAAATCGCGGCTGTATTAAATCTGTGCGTGGTAAGACGAAACTAACTTGAACATAATTAAAGAATTCTTCAATGGCTACTCTTATATTTTTATTTTCTGCCGTACCTACCGGGCCCTGCCTACTACGAAAAGTTACAAAAGTCTTGAAAAGATTGACGTTACAAATAAATTTTAAATTTACCGTAGGTAAAATAATACGTTACCTTGATAGGTGCAAATTGAGGTTCGCCTATCGTCAAAGAGTAAGTGATTATTAGACAGTATTCAATGTGGAGAAGTATTTTGTGATCATATTTAGTAAAATCATAATATCGTATATAATTTCATTGAATTCATATTTTATTTGCAAATATTGATTGTACGTTTCAACTACCTCCTTTTTAGATTATCGTAATAGTAAAATTTAATCAAATTCTAAATTCAAATTGATGAATCATTCACTGACCAGCTTTTATTTCCGCTGTGTAACCAGCTACGTAACAAGCGGATCAGCTGTTTTTCCTCCATCATCGCTGTAATTTCTTCAGTATTCAATGTATTAAATTCATGTTTTAAACTACAGTCCGCTATTAATCATTTCCGTGAACCTGCTTACCCTGAGATCTAGGATCGATGAAAGTAGGCTTGATTCATTTTGCACACCTTAGACAGGCAAATAGGTATTTGTACACGTACATGCAAATATCTATACTATACCACGTGTACACATTCACGTCAGAGAGTCCGGTAAGGACAACATGGATCCAATGTGCACCACATAGATCCGTAGTAAAGAAAAATTTTGCTAACAAGCAGATTCGTAGACAGAACATAGAACCAAAGCGTAACTTTAACAACACAACACGGTAGAGTAATAAACGAAACTGTTAACACGAGGTGAGCAGAATGTTGCTTATTTTGTTTAAGCTAGTTTTGTTATTAATCAAAAACTTAATAAGTGAGTAGAGTACTTTGTTAGTCGATTACATAAAAGTTAACTTCGATAATAATCGATAATTTGATAATAATCGCCCAATAATTGGCTGTCTATAAAAAAGCGCTGTCCTAACTGGCAACGGTGGTGCGACCATGGCCATACGACGGACGTCGCCCGTCCAATAGGAGACATCAAACCCGCCGGTCGCACGACCGTTTAGGAGAGCGCCTAAGGCGTGTTCTTCCGCCGAGACGAATTTTTCCGCCCAGTTTCCATTAAAACTATTTAAAACGAAAACATATTGTACAATGTTTTTATATTTTTCAAGAAACGTAATTCAATTGTAAATCAATGATAGTAATGGCCAATTAATTTGAGGTGAAGAACAAAATGTCTCTGACACTGCCGTGGGAGGGTAGCTCCAATGATGTCAGCGCGACTGCGCCCGCACTGCCCACGCGGTACCGGGACGTGCATTCTGTTCCTTCTACGTACAGTGTCACCTGGAATATATTGATTAATCTTACTACTTAGTGAAACTTTCATAGTAAGCGGTGAATGGTTTAGCCACGTAAATGTACCAAGGGTGCCTTGTCACAAGGGTGGGCCTCTACCTACTCTACCTACACTAGAAACATCACGCCTTCAACGTTCGGCGATATACGATGGCAATGAGCATAAAGTATTATATCTTGTGTCGCAGGACCAGAGTGAGCAGAAATGTTTCTTAAAGACGAGAACGTATGTAAACCCTGTGGTAAAACGCAAAATGCAATCGCAACATTCGTGAATACAAAAACAAAATATTCTAAGTACCTATTCTAGTGCTTCAATGTGCTGTAGATAAACTGAAATGACTAGTATGTATTGATCCACTGCTGGACATGGGCCACCTGATAATGTTCTAAAATAAATACTAATAACGACCCCTCTGTAATTCGTGTGCTATACTGTTGGCTAACCTAACGGTGGCCGAACTGAAAGTAACCTGTATCAGTCCAATGCCCGTCAGAGGCCTCCTCAAAAAGTGTGTAATATTAAAAACGGTACGACTCTTCCGTAAGCGCTATAGTAGTGGCTAAGCTAGTGGGCGTACAAGACGTGGAGTCAACCTGTGGCTGTGGGTCATGGCGGCTCGGCTCGCCGGAGAGAGGCACGGAGCGCGGCTCCCGCGAAGCCTCCTTGCGGCGGCGCTTGCCGCTGCTGCGTCGCCACACCTCAGGCCGGCCCCGACCCCCCGACGCTCCGGTAGCCGGCTCTGTGGGGTTGGAATCGAGTTGCTTATCCTGATTCAGGTACACAGAGCCGGTGCCACACTCTTACATATAGACATACTCACTTATCGTCTAGCTTTGTTTCTGTAGTGGTAGACGGAACCACATCGTTCCACTTGCTACGGTCCTGACTAACCTCTCCCTCTGGTCTGGTTCATGCCGGTTGGTATACAAAAATGCGAATACGAATCATCGACACCTCAGGTGCTCAGCCAGCACAAGTTTTGATAACGCTCAACTTTGCAGGCTCTGTCCAATATCCTCACTTCACCAATCTCCTACAACTTCACCGTCATATCGTTATCAGCCGGATAGCTACTTCTGTAGGTTTACAAGCACAACGACTGATCTTGCGTTGCGGTACTCAACGCTTTTTGCGGTCCTGACCAGATCCTCAGTCGTTAAAGGTACACTATGCGACCTGCAAATTCGTAGCGCAACAACAACCTACCTCGATAGCGGGCGCTATAGATTCCATTACAGGCATTATAACATTTGGAACACAACAATGAGACCTATCCTAACTCACCTTATCTACTGATATAGTACCCAAGGGAGCCGCCTATAAGTTTTTACGAACCTTCACTATGGTCGGACGGTATCGGTGGCGGTAAAGCCTGCGGCGGGGCTATGTTGCGTGCCATCGTCGTCTTCCGGTTCTCTACCAGCCGTATTAGGCAATCCAGTGCAGTCTGTCTGTTCTGCAAACCAATTCAAAACATGACATGAAAAACAATTGTTCAGAAGGTGTCCCGGAACTTTGCGGGTGATACGTCTAACCTCTGTGCATCGTTGGAAGCGTGTCTACTTCTGATAGAAGGCAGTTTAGCCACACGGTAAATGTGGCCGCGTAGACTATATGGTTTAGCGGAAAAAGGTAAATAGTTAATACACGTATCTAATGTAAGTATAATAGTTGTATCCTCAGATACTCACCCTTATTTCTTCAAGTAGAGGTTCAAAAGCTGACGGGTCTGATGTGTTTTTGAGAGTCTCCCAGCTTTTATACATTTTGCGGTCGGACAGCCGCACGGTGCTCTCTAGCTCGCGTACTTCTGTCAATATCAAATATCATAATCCTTTGCAAAATAACATTTTATCTCTACTATGAGGAACTTGCTCGGTCGCCCTGAACCGCGTTTTAACCACCCGATATCGCTGTCTGCGGTAAGTATCTCATTTCTCAAGTCAATATATATGTCATTAGTCCACGCGGACGAAGTCGCAGGCAAGAGCTTACTTACTTACTTCGCTCTCTCAGCGACCCGAGGTGGATCTTGGCCGTCGAAACAAGAATTCGTCTTTGTTCCCTATACTGCGCGATTTGTTCCCAGTAAGATTGCGCAGATCTTTATGGACTTCGTCCATCCATCGATGCCTGGGTCGTCCCACCGGGCTCTTGCCAGCTATTCGGCTCTTAATGAGGCCGAACCCGCAAAGTCGAGCAGCTTCAATCTCTCCGATTAAATTAGGCTCGGACACGAGTTCTTCTATTTCCACGTTCCTTCTCATCCTCCACGTTCCGTCCTCGCCCCTGATCGTTTAACGTCTAAGCCTCACAGGCATTCATCAAGATACGATAGAACAAATATAGGTACGTGTCTATAAGACAATCACAAGACCGATATGATTGTCTTATAGACACTAGTATCTTTGTTCTTCTGCAGAGAATACTGATGCAAACATTTTACAGAAGGCTATTGCGCATCGCAATTATAGGCTACGCTCACGATCTGGGGTTAAAGGGGACAAATAGGGATGGAAAAGCTATGACCGGAACTCAGAAGAGTAAGAGTGGAAGGTGGGGCCCAGAATCAACTGCGTGAAGACGGAATACTTCCGTATGCGTCCATATAAGGATACGAGAGGTATAAAATACCTTTTTGTCAAGAACTACCTATAAAGGCACTGATAAATTTATATTTCTCTGTGGTACTGTGACCGACACCAACCAAAGTCAGGAAGAAATCGAACAAAACAGGCAAAAGCTAGTTTTACATAATGTGACATACATCCATTCATCTTAACAAACACTCGCACATAAATAACAGGCAGATATCGACGTGACATGCCGCCTTCTATACACCCAGCACCCCCCGACCCACCGGTCTCCTTGAGCGTGGTGAGGTGCGAGACGAGGTGCTTGCGCTGCGTGCGCACCGCGCGCCGCTGGTTGCGCGTGCGCGTCACCGAGTTGCACGCGTTGCGCGCCTCCGCCGCCAGCGCGGCCACCTCGCGCGCCTCCGCGTCCAGGCGGCGCTCTAGTTCGCTGGGGAAAGTAGAGGGAAGGAGAGGTAGAGAAGGACCTAGTTATGTGCATCGAGTGAAGGAGGAAGCAGGAGCCGTGTCGTACGTACCTATCAGGAAATGAAAAACGTGGACGGTGTAGGTAAGGGGAATCTGGCGCGATTGCTCCACTGACAAGAGCATGTAAACACTCCATTTCTTCCCCTCCTCCAAAGCCTTTACCGGATTTTTAGAACCAATTTCTTATACTGGCAACAGCAATTAACGGCAACAGTAGCTTGACAGACCTCATATATTCCTGGACAGGCTTTACCTAGGGGTAACACTCCACCCTGCCAGTAGAGGCTCGTTTCTTAAGCGTGGAAAATATGTCCGCCGAGAACTTGGCACGAAGTCGAAGCACACAGTTTGCGATATTTTTTAACCCCCAACGCGAAAAGGGGTGTTATAATGTATCTGTACCTAAGGCGGTCTGTGGCATAGGTAGCTCCCGAACGAATTAACCGATTTCGACACGATTTTATTTATTTAAAAAACCATAATGGAGGTAATACCACCTCTGCATAGTGGTATACACTTGTGTCTAAGCTTTGTTTCATTAAAATTAGATATGTAGTTTGTGAAATATGTTCACTCTTCACATCCTCTTTATGCGTCGAGGGTTAATTAATTGAAATATGTAAGTAGGAATTTATAATTAAAATAATGGACTTACCTACTTACACTATTTTAGTAAGTTACGAAGTACCTAACGCAAACGAATATTTTACTTGCACACCTCGGGTACTCCCCTGTGACTTTGGAGTAAGACTGGATGTTCCTTATAACTTCCACCAGATTATGTAATTGGTTGCAAAACTCTGGTAGTTGTTCTGGCGTTAAGTATTGTCCTCCATACCTAAAGAAGATAATTATCATATTAAGCTGGTAATTCCAAAGACACTTATTTTTTTTTTTATATTAAGTAGAAACTTGAAATGGCGGTGCAAACCTCAAGTCAATGTTGGCAGCAAACTGTTGATGATCTTCATCTGTTGGAGCAGTGGAGGTGACTGGAGTGGAGGTGTGGGAGGATGATTCTATATCTTCTTCGTCACGAATCATACTGTCGCAGCCTGTGCTTTCGCTGATTCTGGTACAAAATGCCAAGTTTCAGGCTTCAGCTTACCTTAGTTACATAACAAAATAGTTTCCCACCACGATCTAGACATCAGCAGAGCTTATAAATAGCCTCCGTATGAAGAATCGTAAGAAGGAAATAGATGCGCTTAGGTAAATACCGAATACCGGAGCATGGGCAAAGCGCAAATTGATTACGAAAACACACTTAAACGTTATGTTCCTGGATGTAAGTAATGAAGCCTTATTATTTAATACCCGAAGGCATGCGTAAATCAATGGTAAACAAACCGAAAGGTCGCGTAGATCTTGGCTACGCAGGTAGTAAGTACCTAATAACATTGCGTTGCGAGGTAGGAATTAAAGTGATGGGCATTTGCCATATTTAAAAATACTGTCAACGCACCTATATTCAACGACAAAACAACAAAACTGAATAGGCCACTGCTGGACTTGAACCTCCCTCACTTTAGAGGGTTTTTTTTCTACGCAATGACAAACGAACAGAGAGCCCACTGGATAGTAAGCGATAACTTTCGCCCACAACACCTACGACTCATGCATTTAGATTGCAGGCAACAAAAATGCAGTATTGCAGATGCGTTGTCACTGTGAGGACTAAGATGTAATGCCTCATGCCAATTAGGTAGCCAGGGTAATCGCGCGCACTTCCTTATCCTTCAAGCATTGTTGCTTGGTGGCAGAAATAGATAAAAAGGTGGTACTCACACATACGAACTCCTCATGCTTGACAGAGTCCTGCCACCTGATAACCGGTCAACAGTAGGTAGGCAGCAATTATCGCCATAAGTCGTGGCTAGAGCCAATTTTATAATTGATGGATAAGTAACGACATCAAGCAGGCGTGGAGTTCTACATTGTGGCGCGTCATGATCATCAATGAGACACCACAGTTTTTAACTTTGTAGTTTGCCCCGATCAAAGCCCTCCAGTTGCTTTCTGGATGTTGACAAGCGAACACCTGTCTTAAAACTTGTATTGGTGTATTGTTTTCTACATATTTCGTAATGAAAATACTTACACAGTAGAAGTAATTGAAAAACTTTTATCAAGTGTGTTGTAACGGTGGTGCTCTCCTCGTAACTTGCCCAAGAGTCGACTAAGTAAGCGTATCTGCCTCCCGCCACCCTCCATGACACACTTCCGAGTAAAAGGAATTTTGTTGTTGACCAACCGATCACTTCACGATTTAGACAATCCTACACCATCCGCTGTAACCGTTAAATCTATACCATACAATAAATAGGAACAAGAGTCTATGATCATCTAATTAACAGGTGGCAGGCCGATCTTCTGTACAACAACAAAATCCATTTTGCAAGTCTTGAAATTTCAAAGTGTTGATAGGCAGATAAATGTGGCTATTTATCTGGTGATCATTGTGCTAAGTTCTTAGGTTACAAAGAAACATTATTGAAATTGAAAAGTTAGGCAGAAATAATATGGAACATAAATCTTAATGACATAATTTGACAATGTCATAAGTCAGTGTATGACAGTCTTACCATAGCCTCCTTCATATGGTCTTACCATAGCCTCCGATGAAGGAGGCTATGGTCTTACCCAAAGATATTGTACGTGTGTCCATGTGTCCAATAAATATGTCGAAGAGTGAATTTTCCATAGATAAAAATAAAACAGAAAACATTATGTCATACATAATCCAAAATTAGTAAAAAAAAAAACAAATCTATCAGCGTTATGTATATAACTTTATTCAATAAAAATATGTCATAGCAAATAGCGAAATTCACAAATATATAGGAATCAAGTTATTTTAGGCACACGTAATTTCATTACCTACGTTAGGTATATTATTGTTGCTAAGTATAGAATATATTCCTCAGCTATGAGTCAAACCAAAATGTTGGTTCTGGTTTTAGCAGTCTTTAAAGTTTAAGTACATAATAAATATATTATACTTAGATAAAAAATCAAAATACAATAAGTCAATGAGATGTGTTCCGAATATTACATAATCTAAACTGTCTTCTAATGTTATATAATCAACGTTACGCTGTTACCATCAAGACTTATGCAATATTATATAGTTCAGTTGGTAAGAAATGCAAATCCGCAAAGGTTATAAATATGTACTAGCAATCCGCTGCGGTTCTGCTAACAATCGGCTATTCCGCGGAATCCTTTTATTTTTCCGAGACGTAGAATATCCTACGACACAATAAAAGTATATGGCATCTATAGAGAAAGAGTGCCTTGTTGTCGTGTAATAACATAAAAGTCGGAATAAGACAGCAGGGACTCTGCTTATTAAACTGGACCTGGGCCGGACTGAACTATATTTCAACTGAAATTCTGATATACCAAGCTAAGTTTTGGTATAGTCTATAAAGCGAAATTCTTAAGGTGCGTACAGACTTGTGACAGCCTCCGCAGTGCAAGCCATCGATCGCGGCTCGATCTGACTGAGGGCACGCTGGCTCAGCCAGTGGGCGGCTCATGTTGTTAAAATTGTTCTACTGGCCACCGGGAACTTTCAAGTCTATATGCACAGATTATAGTGATAAAATGTATTTGTAGATTGTAGGAAATTCACTACAGTCCATTAAATATAGCTTGTTCTCTGTGCAGCAGTCGTCGCGAGCATGTGCATAAAATATGCGGGTACATGTATAAGCAAATATGAAGGTAAACAGGACATCAAAGTGATATAGGACCAGTTACATGAAATGAAAACCTACCGCTATTTATTTATGATTTCTTAACGAAAACACTATCTATCTAATATAACAAATGTCAATGTGTAAATTTAGACTCAGAAAATAATTCCACCTCGTGTACCTAGAAACTCAGCAAATGTGAGAAGAGAAAATACAAAAAATGTACCTGGTTTCGAGAAACCTTAACATGTAAATGTACACATAAATATTAGAAACCTTAACCTTGTTTGAGCCTTTCATCAAAAAATTATTTTATAAATGCAATGTCTTTTTTCTCTTCTACACGAAATATATAAAACAGTCAAGCTTCAATTGTTTTAAAGATGGTAATGAGAGATTTTTTGTCACGTAAACAAAAGAGCCAATTGAATTGTCATAATTAATAAGTAAAACAATAAAAAAGGATTAACCTAAAATTTTAAAAATAAAGAGAGATGGTCGCAACTTACCAAATAAGTACCTAACATTTTATTACATTGAATAAGCATTATAAAAGTTTAACCTGGTACAACAATTTTATGACATAACTTGTGACAAATTACATAGCAAAATATTAATAGGTTAACCATAACATTAACCCGTACAAACTAGCGATAACTCGGGGACAGTGGAGGTGGTCCCAGCAGGTGACCACCAGTGATGTATGGACGTAATTTGATCAGATCTGATCATCGATACACCAAGCTATAAATAGTATGTAAGGGCGACATCTTCCAGCCTTTGTAAAATCTAGCTAGAAACAAATAAAATTCTTCCATGGATAACCTTTAAAATTCAACTGAGTGCAACAATTAGTTTCATCCTGGTCCCATACAAGAATCTTAATCATACAAATGTACAATTCACCAGAACCCAGCAGAGAATCCGCCTGGTGGGACACGTGTGCGTTTTGGTGGCTCTGGCGCATGTTGCTCTCGGGATATCGGTCCAAGGCCTGGGGGGGGCATGCTCTCAACCTTCGGAGCATTTGCGTTTTCCTCATACAATTTGGGCTCTTCAGAAAGACTTACAATTGCTTCTCCATTTGAATTATCTGCTGGTTCTGCACCGTTTGTGTGAGTATCAGCTACAGTTTGCTTCGCTTCAGGCACAGATTGCTTTGGGATATCATCATGTGCTAGAAAAAAGAATATCAACTTACTACATGTTCATAAATAGTTAAAAACTGAACTATTAGTGTAAGTACATTAAGTTCTTCTATTCTATACATGTAGGGATAGACAGATATTCCTCAGTCAGAGTAGATTACTTCTCTATTCGCTAGTTAGACTGAGTTGGAAATTGGTTAACTTGTGAATTTGTTTCATATTAGGAAATAACAAGCAAATCTACCAAAAATAAGACCCTATTATAATTATACTAAAGGGTCATTCCATGTCAAATGCTACCCCACAAAAATATAATTTAGCTAAAAAATTCAATTAAAACATATTTTTTTGTCATTTTTTTCGTGTCTTGAAGTATGACAAAATTACAACACTGAAATAACTAATATTATCATTCATTATCAAAGTTAACTTCCTGCCATTTTGAGAAGTGATACATGAACTGCTTTTTAAACATAAAATTTTCTGTAAATTGAGAAGTTTTCCTTAGTTTATAGTACTTTTTTAAAAGGGACACCGCATGTTACACCCGGTACGAAAATGCGGTAAAATTTTAATCTGTAGTTTACTTATTGCACTTCCAGCTTCACGGCTTTGGGAAAGTAAGGATATGTTTGCAAGCCAATGGCCAATGTCTTAGATTTTATACTGGACTTTGTAAATTATGATTTGTAATTTCGCTAATGAAATTGCGTTACGCCCGTTACGTAACGGGTGTAACACTGTTTTAGTGAAGCTTTGTGGGTGCAATAAAATTAGATTTCAACTGATGTTGAGTACGAATCGAGAGCGAAGGGTCAATTTTAGGGTTCCGTACGCAAATGGTAAAAAAGAAGCCCTATTACTAAACCTCCGCTGACGTTCGTTCGTCTGTCTGTCAAAGGCCTGTACCTTTGAAACCGTGACAGCCAGGTAGAGCTCGTCTAGTCTAAAATGACGCGCCCCACTACTTAGTTGATTTCGATGTGTGAGTGCAAATATTGATAACGACACTTCATCTGTGTGGGAGCCAATGAAGACGCGAGCTCCTACGTTGGTGTCTCACCGGCAAGTGAATGACCAATTACAACGGCATTTGTATATGTATTGCGTCCTTAGTTTAAACTTGCTTGTGTGCGTTAATGCGATAGTGGGGCGCGTCATTTTAGATTAGACGAGCTCTACTTGATATTTTGATAGAATATGTGTTTCTATGGCCGCTATAAAAACAAATAATAAAATTTAAAAACTTTTGATAATTAAGTGGTGTCTCCTCAATACAAGAAACATGTTTTTTTTTTCGGTGTTTTTCAGAGGCTCTTTGTTATTTTTCTACCGTAATAACGGCAATATATATAATCACGGCACTTTGTATAATTGAACAGAATTATTTCTAATATTAAAGGAAATACTAAAAACCGGTCAAGCGTGAGTCGGACTCGTGCTACAAGGTTTCGAATTGTAAGAAAAGTTGACGATTTACGTGTTGCTCTGGCGTACGGAACCCTGTGTATGCTAGTTCGACTCGCACTTGGCCGGTTTTATAATCGGATTCAGCTGGAGCGTAGTATCTGGGGACTCTGGTAGAGGAGATGGTGACAGTTGGCTGTGACTGTGATACAGTCAGTGGAGGTAACTGTGTACAGTCAGTGGAGGTAGTTGTGGGGCTTAAAGGCATGATGTTAGTGAATCCAGTAACACTTTGGCATTATAAAAATTAAATTTAAATAGCTATCTTTCTTGCAGGTTGTTTCATCCGACCATAGAATTTTATATAAGAATTGGAGATCTATCTATGCGTTTGCAGCATCACACGGCAAAATGCAACACGTAGCGGATAGTCCCGCGGTAATAATGCACACGCCGGTAGTGATATGGGTGAAGCCTGTGACGTTTTAGAACTTTGACTATGCAACCGTCTTATTCAATTTCCAAGAATTTGCAACAAAAGCTATTATGGGCCCATACTAAAAATTAACAATTTATAAAATTTGGTTCTTGTTGTTGGTTGGTGGTTAGAAATAGAACGCATTTTGTTTCATGGATAGTTTTCCTAGAGTATTATACTATTTTAGAATCTTGGCAAGTTGTGTCAATTTTTAAAAAAACTTGCCATTGTAGGATCCATACCTATTTTTTACACTACGAGGAGTGACTCAAAGTAAAAAACTTTAAAACTTTTAGGGAACAAAACTATTTTGAAAGATTTTTGTGTAAAAATTACTGGAGTTCTACGATTTCTAAGATACAAAAAAAATCTAAAATATTAAAAAAACTATGGTTATGGTAGTTAAAAATATGTTGAAGGGTGTAAATTTTCTAAGGATTTAATTATTTTTGTAGTTTCATAAAAAGTTGAGATATTCATATTTTCTTTTTTTTTTCTCGTATAGTCAAGAAAAGGTCCACCCTGGTGCCCGCTTATCCTTGAATTTGGGACATCCTGTATTTAACATTAAATTACATAACTTGAGTACTTATTTAACCGCTCATATCCCAAGTATCCGCTAATCTATTGTTACAATTGTTCCTGCAACCCATTATTGTGTCGCTGGGACGTAACAGGTTAATTTAGTATGTTTTGTGAATCAAAATAGTTTAAAAATTAATGATTATCACAAAATTTCGTTTCGCATTGATTTCTTGAATAAATGTTGTAGATGGTGGGTTGTTAATTTGGCTACAGCTTACCGTCCATTTTTATTTATAAAACGAGGGCAATTCGCAGAGTATTGTAAAAATGTCACACCATCCGGAAGAGGGAAAATCAAGTTCCGCCCGTTACGGTACTTCCGGCTGATTTTCGCGAAATCTTTAATTGAAATAATCTTAATACATGCTAAAAGGCTATTAATTAAGTAATAAAATTAATATGCTTCCCTTATAAAACATCAATAAATCGGCAGTTGAAAGTGTACAACCTGGTTCACCCGTTACATGGAATGACCCTAAACCAACAAAACCAATAAGCTCACAAAGTATTGCAGAACATAAGCATTTCTTAATTAAAGAAAATCTATATAGTATAGCTTACCAAATATGTTAGTGTGAGCACCACCAGGGGGCCGCAACACACGACTGGAGCGACGGTTATCATCAGTGTATCCAATATGGTAAGGTGTGGAAGTCATTGTTATTCTCCTTTTTTATTTAACACCCTTGAAATCTATAACAAAGATTCACATTGGAATATTTTACTATTATGTAATGTTACTAAATTTAAACAAAGGATCAGTCCTTCAATATTGTTTTAGAACTTGCATGTCACCTTGGAAACTCTTTTTTTCTTAACTTAAATATGTTGAAGTACCAACATGAAATGATATGAAAGCATTCTTTCAGAATTAATGATTCATTCACAAAATTTTGTCATTCACATATACAAAGTCATTTGATGACTCAATCAGTCCATTGCATATATAACTTTTGACTCATGTGGATTACTCAGCCCACGTTATCATTCTCATTCTCCTATCCCTGGCCTCTGCATATCACCTTATAAGAAATTTGAATGTTACTTCAGGTTTCTACTGTAAAGTACAATTAAGTGCACTTTTTTTCTTTACTTATATTCTTTAAGTACCTACATTAAATAATATGAAAGCTTTCTTTCAGAATGTATGGTTCAACCAACAAAATTTTGTCATCTAAGTCCATGGATGACTGATTCTACATCATCCATTCACTCACACCACCAAGACAAATCTAAAAACCTAACTTGGCAAAATTGTGGCTTGGCAAAATGGGACCAGCTTTCATACAATTGTACCAATGGTCTTAAGTATAGTAATTATACTATAACATTGTCATGAGACTTGTTACATATACAAATTAAAATTTTACTCAAAACAGTTTAGCCATGTTGAGTATTTGAGTTTAAAATCTATAAAAATAAGTAAGTAAAATTAGTAGATGATAATATTGATTTAGATAATTTTATTATTGTGGTCCTGTTGCTAGTACCTGATGTCATAAAGATCTGTAATTTAAAATGAGTTAGGAGTGTATTAAAACTTGGTTGGAGGGTTTCAACTGTGTTTTAGATAAAAACTAAATTATTTTATCTTACTTTCACTTTAAAAACTACCAATGGGTAAGGAATCCCAGAATTGAGATTTAGTTCTGGAATTCACAAACTGACCAATTTCTCATGCAGTAGTGATTACCTACATACACATCTTTGTTCAGTAGGTAAAACTTCATGCCTATTTGAATGTACCATCCAAGCTTAAACTTTCACAAAAAAGGGTTGTCGTTAATAATAATAGGTAGGATGATACATATATCCATCTAAAGTTTATTAACCGTCTATACTATAACTCATTGACTCATTGATGCGGCAACGGTAACGGTGATTCTTTTGTCTAGACATGGCGCATGAAACTGGATATATCCGGATATCGCCGCCACGTTTAACGGAATTACATTTCTAATCATATTCTAATTGGATATGATTATGGACTAAATAGTTTTATTTGTGGCGATTAGGCTGAACAACGTTCAGTTATAAGCCTATAAGGCGCATTGACCTGTCTTGAAAGTAACGGCTTACCGACCACACCAACAAATTAAACACGTCACGACTTTACAGGCAAGTAGTAAAGCAAAAATAAAAAAGAACCTAATTACAAAATGTAACAGTAAATTATAAATATAAAATTAACAAGCGTCTTCAAAGTAACACTCACCTATTCCGTACAAGCAGACCAGAAAAGCACGAGGAATAATGAAAGAACTCCCTCCTTTCTTTTTGCTGTCTAAAATGATTTTCAACCGCCCGATGTCAAGCAAGAGTCAAGACGTCAAGTTTACCAAAGACCATTTATCCTATACAGGCATAGACAAAGATCGCGAGGGCGCTCGACGAAACATTCGTGTACGTTCGTGTGAGCTTTTTAAACTTCTAAGACGCTTGGTACATTGAAACGCAGCACCGTACGGTGGACAACTCCAGAGTTGCATTTCCATAGACCACTCTAGTGTTACAAGATTGGGCCCTTTATTAGTCATTCAGGCAAAATTTGGAAATATGTGTATAGCGGATACTACACACACGATATATATCGTGATTCACGCAGGATCACGATATTTATCGAGTGTGTAGCCTAGAGTATCACGAATCGTGATACGGATCACAGGATTTCCGAAAATCCAGAAATCTACGATCCGTATCAACTATCGTGCGATATATATCGAGCGTCTAGTATCTAGTCGATATTTATCACAACATTTCTGTCAAACTGACAGATAAATAACGTAATTTCAAAATTATTTTCATGTTTGTGTTTATTTTCAAGCTGCTGTGGCCACTATGGACCTGGACAGTTACTATAAAAGTATAAAAAGTCAACAAGATTCTCATCCTCATAATTTTACTCATTTTTTTCTCTTCACGCGTCTTTTTAATCCTAATGCTAATACTATAGCAACGCAAGCTTTATCAGACATTTTGGTAAAAATACGCTAAAATCGTAAATCGTAATCGTAATACACCAGCGACGCGTCAAAAATGCTTTTTTTTTTAGGCTAGGCATTGGCAACTTAGTCTATTCAGCCATCAAAATGAATGATAGAATGCATAGACTAATGAAAATATCGACGATTCTTATCGTGTGTGTAGGGTCGACTTATCGGCGCCCTAGAGTCTAGATAGCCGACATCATTATAACTGGATCTATCATTTTAATTTCAGGCCCGATTGTTTCCAGCGCGGCGCATGAGGGCCCGCGGTCCGCAAAGACACAAACTCACAACGACGTTAGTTTAAAGGCATTGGTATTCGTGACTTATATAGCCATTTCTCGTGGGTGCTTGGTTTCCGTTTTTAATCACAACAAAAACATTGCAGCACACATGCGTGCGCGCGCTGTCATTGTCAACTAAAACCACAGACCACCAAATCAATAAGGACCAGCTAAAGAGTATCAAACCGATAGATTCTTATCACGACCAAAACCTCGATGCGCTGTCATGTGTAATTTTTATATTCTTTTAGGAATTGTCCCAATTGTTATAATCTTCACATAAAATTATATAATTTAGTCAAACATTAATTTGAGAACTAAGTAACGGAAAGCCTATCTGACAATCTTGGTGACCTCACTTCACAGCATGCCGGCCACCTGATGGAAAGTGGTCACCGCCGCCTATGGACATCAGCAACACCAGGGGTGCTACCAACGCGCTTCCCGCCTCTAAGGAAACCTCTAAAAATACAATTTTTGCGGCCACTCATAAAACTTATGCCAATCGATAGGAATCTTTAATATCTATCGATCACTTTATGTTCATAAATGTTAAAAACGGTATATCTTGCGAGACATCGCATGTCAAAGATGTACATTGACCACCAACATAATGGGGAACAAACATCCCCTACTAAGTCTCATCTTGTCAAAATCATAACTCTTCTTTTTGCAAAAGCAAGTACTGCCGGTATGTAGGATCGAGAGATCAAAAAGACGGTGGTAAGGATCAGGGCGTGGGTTTGATTCACTAGACACCTTACCTTTTAGTATAATGACAATATTAAATTATAAGGACAAGTTTAAAAGAATGTCAAAGTCGTTTAGAGCGAAATACACACAAATCAGATTTGTTTGTAGAAATTCGTAGCAAAATATAACTTATCTGCAGTTCGTGCCTTGTTTCGTCCCTGCATTTGCCTTAGTGTGTGTGTTATAGAGATGTGTGACATTTTGTCTCAAATGAGCAGTTTTCCTGATGAGCAGATACCTAAAGCATTCCTAACCGCTCACTAGATGGCGCCCCGACAATTATGGTAATGAGGAGTTTTCCAATAGGTATCTAAAGCATTCTTAACCACTCACTAGATGGCGGCCCGACAATTTTGGTAATTGATAATCGCTTGAAAAAGGTTCTTAGCAAAGGGGATATAAACACTGGGTACGTTGTATTGGATAATATTGTATTTGTCAATAGTTTTTAACCATTTTAGAGGTTGTAATAATAATGTAAATAAAATATTGAAACTAACTTTCAATATCTACTGGAAAACTGGGGCCTTACCATGAGCTCTTATAGCAGGACCTAAGCTGGACTCGTTCAAAGCAATTCTGTTTAGATCCTGCTATAAGAGTTTGTTTGAGAGAGCAGTTTTTCTTTTGAAAATTTTTGCACTATATCTCACCACATTCGCGCGCTGAGTATGTAAGTTTCAAAATTATGACGTTTGCATTTGAGCCAGCGCCAAAGAGGATATAATCACGCACGCAAGCAAACGATCCGATCACAAGATTTTGTTTTGTCTATGGCCAAAAACATGTTTGAATGTTTGATGTTTTCGTTTGTTGTACTTTTGCGTTATTAATAAGACGATAAAAAACAGGCATTATTTACTTTATTTTGAAATAGGTTTGTGTACTTTTTCTTTTGGAGTTGTATGTTTTCGGAAGTAATTACATTTTTGCAGATTGGTACTGCGGGGCGGTACTTTATTACTGGCTGCTACCTATTGTTTTATGGGTAATAGCACAGGGTAATAGTATATAAAATCGGGCAAGGTGGCTCAATATGTCGTACTAAACTTAAACGCCGTATATAACATATTATAGATAAATGTGTGCGATTGGAATAAAATTGTTCACCACACCGACTGTTGTGTTTGCGACTACCTTCTTGTATTGTCATAATATTACATTTCTTGTTTTAGTAATTGAAATGCGGCCTGTGGCGACCCGTGGCGAAATGAGTAAAAGGTAGGTACCAAAAAATAATGACTACTTTCATATATTTTTTACGAGGTAACATGGTATACCACTCTGCCAAGAGTGTATCAACTAAAAAGTCACTATGGGGCTATTGATGCCTATGTATTTGTTCTATATCAAATATACCATCACATGAGGATTGGGATGTGACAACACCAGTCCCGATATTCCTCTGCAAACTGTACACAGCTAGGGAACTCATGATGATGCTTAAGGAACTGAATGCAAGCTATAAAATGCAATCTTTAAGTCACAATGAACACCAGGCTACCAGTTAGACCAGGGTTAAGCCTCTTGGATTAAACTCGAGATGGATTCTCAATTTTGTCAGGACAGAATAGTTTACTGCCCACCTGTCAACCTCTGCAACATAAAAGTGGAAGTCTGTACTGGAGTTAAATTGTCTCTTTTCTAAAATGTAAGACTCAATGTTGTGTAGTTACTTTGCTGATATAGTCTCTCCAAATGAGATGTTACCTGTTTTGTCACTTAAGAATGATTTCTGCAATTTAAGTCATATTTGATTCAAGTTTTCTTTTATTAGCAATGCCTAAAATGCCATTTATAATATGTAATGCCTAACAACTTTGTACAATTGCAGAAAAGCTCTGTTATTAAAAAATTACCCCTTGATTAAAGATAGTTATTACCAAAATCCATGAACCTAATACTAAAATAATGAGTAATTATGTAAAAGATATTATTTTTATATTTTCATTGTTGAAATTTGACAAATCTTAAATTACAGAAAGATTCAGGCGCAGCGCAAATTCGCGCAGGGGGCTATTATACCAACAACTCCAAATAATGTTGTTGTACGCAATGACATAGGAATTTTAAATGTAAAAGAAGACCAAAACATCATACACAGCAACCTTTCAGCTAAAAGCTTGCTGGATATAGTGTCATTTCAATGTAAGTATCTTCATTTGCTAATAACTAATTTCCTTAGAATAGAAAATGTTAGATTAATTTTATTGGAGAAACTTAGCATCAACATTTAAAATGACGTCCAATTTTGTGGTCAAGGTCACTTTGGCCTCTAGAAAGCTGGGTATCCTAGACAAGGTCCACTTGTATGTAAATCTCTATATCTAAGCTCATATTATCCTTTATAGACCCCATCCCTATCCCATCTTTGATCTTTAGCAGCTGCCCTTACTTCCTGTGTTCTATAATTTGGGGTGATTCAAAAGGGATGTACCGGTATTTCAAAGGCTAACTTTCTTTGAGTGGCCCTATTGACCTTGATAGAAAGACCTTTCACCAGCTGTGGACTGAGATATTTTAAGACTTATAATATTTTAATGCATTTATTTTTACATTCCAGCGATTCATGCACATAAAAAACCAGTTGTTCTGTTAGAAAGACTAGAAAATAAACCTCTACAGGTTCCGAAACCTATGTGTTTGAGAGATCGTAACAATACAATTACGAAAAAAGTATTACCAACTAAATTGACCAAAAAGCCAGTTGTGGTCAAGAAACCTTTAGTAACCAAAGTGATACGTCAAAAACGTGCTTCTAAAACTGTATCGACAGATGATGATGAAACACCTCTTAAATTTCTAAAAAAGGACTCTAACCAACGTCAGGCCTCTATGCCTAATAGACCGAAAACTCGTACATATGCTGAGTCCCTGGCTAGTCAATCTTCCATCATTATAAATAAGAAGAAAAAGAAAGGTAATCAAATAACATAGTATACTATCAAACTAGACCTAGACTATCTATACTAATTACTAGTGTAGACTAATAAATTGTGATTTATTTTCAGGCAATCATTTGAAGAATAATGCACGAGCAGTGAACCCCAATGCTATAGTATTATTAGCACGAAAGAAAAGTCTTCCAAAGCCTGAAGTCTCTAAATCTGTGCAACCAAATAATACTGTAAAGAAGGTCCATAACTCTAAAACAGGTACCCAATGAACTTATATTATGTCCCTTTAGGTTTGGGTTCAATTGAGTATTACTCCTTTTTACTCCTGTGATAGGTCACAGCCAAATTCTTATCCTAAGAACTACTAATGTGATATGATAGCACCACCCGCCGTGGGCTGGACAGTCATCCCCACTACGTAAACCCTCTGTTGTTCACCTTGCGAAGGTTCGAAAGAATGTTTCTTGCTCGAATGATTTGGATGTTTAATGAGCTCCCAGCCACAGTGTTTGATGACACACGACATGGGATCGTTCAAAACGTTTATTAGAGGTCACTTCAGAGGCAGGCAATGCATTGGTAACTCCCCTGATGTTGCTGATGTGCATAGGCGGCGGTGACCACTTTCCATCAGGTGGCCCGCTTGTCTGTTTGTCTGCCGTATAACAATAAAAAAGTTATATATTTTATTTTCTTATTAAATAAATATTTATTTCACTAAATAGTAAGAGAGGTAGGGCATAGCAGGGTATCTCGTTCAAATTGGAGCCGCCCGACTGGGGAAGTACCTCCACCTTACAGAATACCGCAGCTAAACAATACTCTTTTAAATAGTATTGTGTTTCTGCCGGTGAGTAAGGTTTCCAGTGCTCCATGGGGTGGGGATTAGGGTAGTGCAGTGGCAGTGGAGTGGCATTTGCCTTTTTGCTGCCAAAGCAATGTGTTATTGAGGTGGGCAACACATTGGTGATACTCTTGATGTTGATAATGTCTATAGGCAGTTGTGATCACTTTCCATCAGGTTTCCCGCTCGCCTGTTTGCCTACCGTATGATATAAAAAAATAAAAATAGTAATTACAAGTGATAAGTCTTAACTAGAGATGAAACGGATATCCGGTTGCTATCCGGAATCCAGTCTATCCGGATACCGGATAGCGCGATAATATCCGGCCGGATACCGGATAGTAAAAATGTAGGCTCATGCTCATAGGCTTCCTTCATTTCTTCATTGTTAGACAAAGCTTCAATGGCTTTAAGTCAGGTGACAGAGCACATGCCCATACTATCGCATTCGGCGTTCTCTAATTTTCTCTGGGATATATGAGACTTTGTAACTTCCATAAGTGTGGAAATTAGATGCGTACTTTTCCCAACAGGGTGACACCCGCTGACCAACGTAAATGCGCATTTCTGTCGTGTGTTGTTTTGACAAGTGTTGTTTAGTATAAAAAAAATTCCAAAGTCAATCAAGGTTTATACAGGATAAAAATACAAATATCTCTATATTTAGAGGTAATATACGATGTTTTTTGTCCTCCGATATGCTCGGGGCATGTGTAAGCCCGTATTTCGAGACTACGAATCCTTTCGAGGTCGAAAGAATTGTTCAGTTCAACGTTCAAATTATTCTCATTGAAGGAAGACTTGAAATCACGTAAACACATGCAGTCGTCTAAAGTCCCACTCCACGATTACAGCTTGCACAAACTTGTTCAGAGACTAAGTTCAGCCGAATGAATATCCGGCCGCTGGATATCTGGCTATACGGCTAAGTTGCTGGCCGGATATCCGTTATCCGGTCAAACCACTATCCATTTCATCTCTAGTATTCACCCCGAGTCGGCTCCTGCGCAAGGGTACACATTGCAAGTTCCCATGTTGCATTTTCAGGCAATCATTTGAAGAATAATGCACAAGCAGTGAAACCCAATGCTATAGTATTAATGACACGAAAAAAAAGTCATGCAAAGCCTGAAACTTCTAAATCTGTGCAACAGAGTAATTCTGTAAAGAAGGTCCCTAATACAAAAACAGGTACCTAATGAACTATTATTGTTACAAGCTTTTGTTTATCTTGCTATGTTTGTATGTAACTATAAACTTATGTTAAAAGCTTTTGTTTAACTTGCAATGTAACAAGCTTGCAAATTTGCAAGCATATCTTGGCCCACTTCCTGGTTTTCAACTGAGCTGGAATTTGGTGTAACTTAGATGAAAATGCATTAATATGGTGCTATTGAGCTTGTCTGATGTTGGAGTCAGAAGGTGGTCATAGGAACTAATGAATGCAATAAAATAACACCTATTTCTGATGGTCTTAATGACTTACTTACTTACTGCACGATAAAAGCTTGTTATGAAAAAATATTTAATTACTTATTCCTACTTCGTTTAAGTTTTAGTGGGAGCTCTATTGGTCAGATTCTTAAAAATTAAGCTATGAGTTTTACCACATTTATTTGCTACTACTACTAACGGGAGTCACCACCACTTCAATGTTATAGAATTTTTAGGGCCAACTTATTATATTTACAAGTTTAATTTTGTTTCTAAAAGTTTATATTTTTAGAATCTGCATAAAATACACTTTACAATAGTATTTTTTTGCTTTTTTTCATAAGTTATTAGCTCAAAAAGCAAAAAAAATAATTTCAAACCTTTAACTTTTTTACGATTTACTCATAAAATTACAATTTAAGCAAAAAAATCATAGCAAGCTTTTTACTTTTTAAAATTTAATTAAAAATTACTATGTAAATTAAATTAATACCATGATTTATTTGTTACATATTCATTTTATACGAAAATTTTATCAAACTTGCTATAGTAGCCAACTGGATAGGTTTTTTTTTTAATAAGGTTGGCGGATTATTCTTTTATGCCCCCCTCGCCTCTGGCAGTAGCTTTTTCTTGGGGCCCGCGCTATAAACGCTTCGAATTACTTGTTTAATAAATGTGATGAAGCTCATAACTTAATAAAAAGTTTGTAAGGTTCTCTATGGGAGCGATCCAATAGTGCTTGTAGACGCTTGTATTTGAGTGTATGAAAGTAATTTGTTTAGGTTTGGTTTAACTGAGTGTTAGTCATTTCTACTCGGAGCGTCGGTGGCCTATTGGTTAAGGGGTCCGACTTGTAAGCGAGAGATGCCATTTACCAATGACACATTTTTGAGTTGTGTATTAGATTAGTTGAACGCTTAGCATCACTGTCCACGAGTCGTAGCCACATAGACACTTCAAATTCGCATGTGCAGCTTGCGCAATCCAGCATACTGAACTCTGACCATGAGGCTACCACAACATCTGCAGCAGGGATGACCCAGAGCGGTGATTACACCCTTTCTCCCATAATCGATGGCCTGCTGGCACAAGTGCAATTACTACGGATCCCTAGCTCCCCGTCGTTTCGACCGCTCCTGATATAAATATACATTATTACAAGCCCCAAGTTCTTCTGCCATTTCTTCGCGGCTGCAAACTTAGCTGCCGCTCCAGCTATATGTGTGAGAGATGACATTTCATCCCAGAACAAGCACATTCCCCTCTCCCAAGGAACAAATGTCAATATATCAGTGTTCTTGCCATCTGATCGATTTAGTCAAAACCTCCGGATGCTGTCTTTAAGTGCGTGGTAGCGCAGAAACCTACCAGAGCACCGGCATCAAATAACAACTCATCCGTCATTGGTCTCCACCATGCAGCCGCAAACGCATTTACATGGTTCACACACGTTACAGCTTTGGCGAATGGCCACTCCCCTCGCAAAGGGTCACTATTAAAGAGAGTTCCCAGGTGAAGAGCCAGCTCCAGCCTCCGGCAGTGGCGCCCTTAGCATCTGTGCCTGAAAATTGTTCTAGCACCCGCGTACAGCCGGCACCACCTCAGTTCCTCTTAACAAACTGCGTCGTCTGTTTTTGCATCATCCCGAAATGGGATTACCGATTCAACGGAATACATAGTATTCTGACAAAATCAACAACCCCATTTGATCATGCAAGAAAAGCTGGAAAAGAAACATCCTGCGGACGCCGCACTCCTAATCCCCCAAACCTACTACTTACTAACGCTAACCTAGTGGGTAATGCTACTTGAGTCCGCTGTTTATGCCCAAACTCACGTTCAAAATTTTGTCATGCCGCTTATTCTTGGTTACAACCGCGTCAAAAGACCAAATTGATCCCGTATAGAGCCAAGTGGGAGCTGTGGCTGTGGCTGTGAATAGATAAGTAATTTTAGGCATGCAAATTCATTAAACTTTTGGTTTTCAGTATCGAATGTCAAACGTGTCCAACGCGAAGAAACTACATCGGAAAAAGTAAAAGAAAAACCTAGAGAAAAAAAATTGCCTGATGACAAGATCGTAAACGGTGAAACAAAAGACGATTCGTCAGATTCTTCTGATGTTGGTTCAGATTTTAAACTAGTGTATAATGAATCAGGTACATGATGAAGTTATTATTCTTTCAAGTGTTCATAATGAATAGATTTGTTTCGAATTAATAATCGTTATTGAATATGAACCTCTGTTTTTAGAGTCAGGTGGTAACGGCGAACAAAAAATATCTTCAGGTAATTCTGGAACCTTAATACCTGATGAAAATATCCCTAATCATGACAAGAAAAAACCTCACAAGACGACAGAAGTAACGACTGCTATTGTCCACGTAAACAGTGGAGTTGATGATATTAAGACAGGTACTAATAATTTTTACGTTAATGAGGAGTTTTCCAGTAGGTATTGATAGTTTGTTTCAAAAAGCATCAATAGATGGCGCTCCTACAATTTTGGTAATCTTCTTTAAATCTGTATGATGGTGGCAGTGATTTCATGCAGCCAAGTAATACTAAACTTGAAAATAAAGTGTTTATTAATAGAAACATAACTGTTAAAGGTTGAACGAAGTGTAAAAATAAATATTTATAGAAGTTGGCACTATGTTCCATTATTATTACAACCTCTAAAATGGTTGAAAACTATTGACAAATATAATATTATCCATTACAACGTACCCAGGGTTTATATCCTGTTTGCTAAGAACCTATTTCAAGCGATTATCAATTACCAAAATTGTCGGGGCGCCATCTAGTGAGTGGTTAGGAATGCCTTAAATACCTATTGGAAAACTCCTCATTGTTTTTGTGTTCGCCGATAGTTTATAAAGAAAAAAAAAAGAAACATATCTTATTTTTTGCGAATTGTGCAGCACCCTGCAAACGGCTGCATGGCACCGGAGAAATTCAATTAGGCCAATGATATTTTAAGTAAAAAATAATATTAATAACTAGCTTTTGCCCGCGACTTTGTACGCGAGGAAAAAGTTTTATGATAATTTAAGCTTGTGCCCATGTGTCCATTTTAGTGAACCTCCTTAGTGTATCGATTCTACTACTACGTAGTACTACGGAGAGGTCCACCTATATCTCTGTTCTACCCACCCGAATTTAATGAAACATGGCTTAGGTTTTAAGTTGGACCCTAAGCTATCAAACTGAAAACTTCATCATAATCCGGTCATCGCCGACTCGGCTACTATACAGTTTAATAATAGTATTGTTGTTGTAATTATTTCTAGATTGATAAAAACTTTAACACAACAACAATAAAGAATTTCTGATTCTGATTCTAATTTATATAGCTTAACCGCAACAGAGGTGACCTGTCATTTAGCACTGGAGGATCGCCCTAATTTTTTTATTTTTGAATATACTTGGTATTTTGAGAGTGCTACAATCGCGATAATTAAAGCTGAGAATTTATGGCGTGAAACTATATTCACTTGTAGTTATAGTACTTTATTGATAAAATAATTTATAGGTATAATAACAATATACACTACACACTGTAGTTATAGTGTTCATTAGTCAATTGTTGAAATTGGCGACTCCGCTGCTAATGCCATGCGAATAAATAAATAAATAAATTGCGAAAGTGAAAGGCGCGCTTCGACCGTTACTATGAAAATGACCTACTGATTGTTTTGTGTACTGTGGCTGAACTTGATATTGTCAGTCAAAATTAGTTCGACTTTTAGCCTTGCGCAATGTCTCGTGGTCCTCACTCTATCATGCCATTCATCCCGGCCTTATCAAGAGGAAATAAAAAATCCAATGACCTACAAATGGTCTTACAGTAATAGTGCAAAAAATTTATATTGATGTGGAGAGTAACAGAGACAGTCACTCATATTAAAAATTGTGAAATGTTATTTAAAGTAAATATAAAGGCAACTGCTTATCACGAACACGAGTCACACAGGAAAGCAATTTTTAATTATTTTAATTTATATGCGATTAATTTGATTTTTCTTTTATGTTTCTTTTTGCAAAGTATAGAGGAATACAAACACAAAAAAACCGGAATTGGTAACGGTACCATAAGTTCAAGGGAGTATCCATAGTTTTGATAATGTTAGCCTCCATTTCTCCGATCACTGGTCATAACAATGCTGTATCTGCTGGAAATAAATACGTATAGTTCTTTTTTATTACAAATTAAAATGCAACATAAATAATAACATCTGGCATGCATGCATTCGTTTGCAATTGCCATTGTTAAGCGCCAATCGGTATATTCTGAGACGCTAGCATAATACCAACTGTTTGCAAACGGAGTATAATCCATGTATCAAGCCTGTAAACTTTTCGGTTTTTAGAGTCAAGCAGAAAGGAATCGTGTCCAGGCATATCGGGAGCATTGTTAAAAAAACCTAATGAAAAAAGCTCCAAACAAGAATTGCCTAAAAAAACAACAGATGCATCAACTTCTACAGACCATGCAGAAAAATCACTACAGGATGTTAAGCCAGGTACAAAAAAACGTGCACTTTATTATTTAAGAATAGATTTAGTTTACTTAACACACACACACACTTACACACGCTAAAACGCCTATTAATTAATACTAACGGCTACTAATCTCACTTAAACTACAATTACATTAACCCAAAATACAATTGGCGTTTTTTTTATCCCTGCATGTATTTCGCTCAAAGACTTCTATATACTAGCGTATGGACAGGTTCATTGAGCAATGGAAATGGTTAGGCGCGGACCCAGCTACGGTTTTATGAGCCAAAAGGGCAAAAATTCGAAGCTCGCTGCGCTCGTTCAATTTTTTTATTGATTTTATTAATCACTATCTTTTTAGACCCAAATTTCGAGCTCGGGTCGCTCGCTCGTTCATTGCCTTCAGGTTTGTGATACTATTCACCAATATTTCAAAACCCCATACCCAAAAATAAAAAATTGGTTTTGAAACTTATTTCAAAACCTCTCTACGCTCGCTCAAATATATATATTTAAACAATCACCCCAGCTTTTAAGAACGCTAATGTTAAAGTTTCGTTCGCGCTCCAATTGCTCATTCAATTATTTCCATTACTTAAAGCCATAATGTCAAAACTTTCGCATTTGCTCCGCTCCCACATTAATTTATAGCTTACCCCAACTTTTCAGACTCTAAATATCAAAAATACCGAACTCGCTTCGCTCGCTCATTCATAGGTATCAGTTACTTTTCTTACCTATCTCCAAGATCGTTGCGGTCGCTCATTAATTAATTTCCCTAAGTTACTTTTGTAAATATCACCCATTACTGTTAAAACCCAATATATCTAAAATTTCTACCCATAATGTCAAAAATTTCGAGCTCGCTCCGCTCGCTCACACATTCATTGTTCTCCCCCAGGTTTACCTAAAATTTTCAAAGTCGCTCCGCTCGCTCATTCATTTACTGTTCATTCCACTAAAAAGGGCAAATTTTTTGTTACTCAGGTCGTTCGCTCATTGACTTGAGAATACCTGTAGTTAGAAGATTACCTATAATTTTGACTGTTGCCCCCCCTCAACCAAATCCAGGATCCGCGCCTGGAAATGGCACCACTTGATTGATGCTAAAACTGCAATGTAGCACCAACGTCGTTTCAGTGACGGCCATGTGTGCGATTGATCGTTGCTTTACAAGTAAAAAATGCCGAGATGCGTAGAAAACACATGCACTAAGATGATGATGAATGCTTGTTCAATAAATCTTTTTACTATTTCGGTACGGCCGGTAAGGTGTCGTAGCGAGCGACTGAGAATATCGTAACACACGTTCGAGCTTCCTATTCAGTTGTGATTAAATCGAGAGCGGTCAGAATTGTCTTGAACCTGGACTCCTTTAGGCCAGCTGTGTCTAAACAGACAATAGACATGTTCCGTCTTTGGCTGTGTCAAAAAAAGCTGTAACGAAACCATCGCATTCAAATTATCAATAAAACCTTGTTGTAAAAGACTTCTACAACAGATATGATAAATATTAAAGGTTGTTTTTCTTTTTGGAATCGATGAATCCCAATTAGAATGTTCAGAAATTAATATTTTAGGTATCACGTTACAAAAGTTTTATATGCTGACGCGACTGTATGTGTGTTTATTATGTATTTCAGTGCAACAAACCGGTGGTCATAACTGGAACTAAGTGTTGCCATTTTTAAATGGGTAGTATTTAAACGCAAATCAAATAAAATACATTTTCTATTCAAAAATAATCCATATTCATTGCACAGCAAAATTCTCAATTGAAAATATTACTAAACAAACTACAATTTATATTCGTGGCGTACCGCTATTTATCTTGAAGTAAAGCTTTTTTATTAAAGCACATAATAATGACTAACGCACATTATACCTATTAACTCTTTTTTTAAATATAGCTTCTATTTTTATATAACATACAGCAGTTTACCTAAATGAAACAGCATTCTATTTGACATAATCATCTTATTATTTATTAAGTACAATACAGAGATCAGCAATTAAATATAAAATCTGATACAACTTCAAAATTTGTTTAAGACTTTTTCCAATCGCAAAACGAAAGGTTGTATTTTCACCCTCGTACACAAAGTAATAAATCACTTATGGTTCGTTGTCATCCTCAGGTATTTGAGATTTATTTATCAACCATTGCTCTAATTCTCCTAGACTTATTGTAGAAGGGCCATAAACAACTCTGCGGTGGTCAGAGGGCCTAGTGTGAGTTCCGCTTCGATTTTACTTAACTATCGCGTTTGCGTTTACGTCGAAATTAGTATGAAGAAAAAAACTTCATTTACGTACCACTAGGCGGCGCTATATATGTTTTCATACTAATTTCCACGTAAACGCAAACGCGATAGTAAAGTAAAATCGAAGCGGAACTCACACTAGGCCCTCTGAAAGGTAATTATTTAGTTGCTTTTTTGAGGTAACTTTAATACTTTTCATTTAACTCAGCTGCGTTAAAATAGCTTTTGGCTTCAAATGCAAAGCGTAAAGCTTGTCATTTTTGGTCCCAATATTCTCATGATCATGCTCGCTACCTGTGCGGTACAGAAAGACGGCATCGGAGTGTGACTCAAAACGCAAATTAATCTGTGCTGCACACTGAGGCCCGTGGTATTTAACTTTATTGCAACGATAATACTGTTAATTTGTTCTGCTTTTAGAAATAATGCAATGAAAAAAGAAGTTGTTGCTGTAATAATGATTAAATTTGCTGAGTATGTTTTCTTAAAAATTCAAACAAATATGATAAGCAAGTGCTTCATTTTGAGGTGCTTATAGGGATATATGTTACTCGGATAGTTATTTTGCTATAATAATAAGTATCATCTACGCGCGCTCTGGTTAATTTGCTGTGCAGTCAGTATTTATGATAATATTGTCGTATTTTTGTACCTAAAGGAATTAATTTGTCTCGCATTAGAGGAAAAAAGTAATGTTGTGCTGATGTTATATTTTCGAATTATCTACAGTACTAGTTTTTTTTAACATTTAGTTAATTTGTAGTGTAATAATTTATTTGATGTAAAAAAGTATATATATGATGAGATTAAATTGATAGGTAATTATTTATTTCATGTGCAATTAATAATATCCCTTTTTAAATGACCATTTCAATGCCAACAACAGCGACGCTGTCACCGGGACAGATAAGTTTCAGATACAAGAGACTTCTGCAATTTTATTTACTATGGTAACCTTGGGTGTTGTTTGTTCGATGTTCGATGTTCATTTCAAATACCCTAGAGAGTTATTTGTTCGATGTTTGATGTTCATTTCAAAATACCCTAGAAAGCTATGTGTTCGATGTTCGATGTTCATTTCAAAATACCCTTGAGAGTTATTTGTTCGATGTTCGATGTTTATTTCAAAATACCCTTGAGAGTTATTTGTTCGATGTTCATTTTAAAATACCCTTGGGAGTTATTTGTTCTATGTACGTTTTAAAGTATCCTTGAGAGTTATTTATTCGATGTTCGATGTTCATTTCAAAATACCTATACCAATCGCTTCGTGGGCCTTCCATAGGAGCTCTTTTCTTACACCGGCAAGTTTTACGCACCTATGTCCCACGTATCCCTGGGCACCGGCGCGCGCGTGACCAACTCAGTCGAGCCTATTACATCTTATTATTATTTTTTAATATACCGGGATCGTTCAAGAGGTATATTAGAGGTCTCTTTAGAGGCGGGCAAAGCATTGGTGACTCCCTTGGTGTTGCTGATGTCCATGGGCGGCGGTGACCACCTTCCATCAGGTGGCCCGCATGCCTGTTTGTCTGCCGGATAACATAAAAAATAAAAATATAAAAAATATACTTCTCTCATATCTGTTCTCGTTCTCTGCCATTTGACGTCGCACATCTACCGCACTTTGATTTCATTGGTGTGGAGTTCGCCTACGTGCGATGTTGTTCGTCAACGCCGGCCTGATCTCGCAGCCGTAGAACATCAAAGGCCTGATTGATTATGCTCTTGTATGTGAGCCACTTAACTAAACTAAAACATTAAGAGATGTTTCTAAATGTTTCTGACCACCGGTGTGGGAGCACCTTATAAGTGTGTTTTAATTGTCTTGCATTTTTCTATTGAAATATAAATATTTTTTCTAAATTATTTACATAATGATTACGTGATGATGTATTTCCAGATATGGATCTGTGGGTTTCTTTTATAATCTATAAATAATAATGTTTTTTCAGATTTAGACACAATACGTCCGGCCGAAAAGGAAGATGAACCAAAAACGGGTCAGTTTTACGGCAACACTGGTATAAGAACTTGGATGGATTCGGCGCGTCCGCACTGTGAGACAGAGATCGAACCTGAAAGTACAAAGAAACCCTGCGATGACGTGTATCAATTTGACCCCGAAATTGAGAATAGACCGTATTCCAAGTTTGAACGTAACAAGAAACCCGAAGGCCGTGTGTCATATTTGGATATATTACCGAAATCTAATCCATTTATCGTGCAAATGACGCCTGAAAAGAGCACCACAACAAATAATATTATAATGAGGGCTAAAATTGTGGACAGAAATGAGGCTTTGAACAATAATCACGATAATGTAGAGCGTAACGACAACCTAGAACAACTTTTAAATACGTTATCACGGAACAATAGCCAGATTGCACCCGAGATTAATCCGGAAATAGTCTGTATCGATGATAGCCAGAGTGCATCTGACGACGACGTTCAAATAGTTGAGGTAGCGTCTACCTCAAAAGCCGTCCCCGACTCCGGAGCGGCACCGCCCGCCGGCCGGTTGTTGGGCCAGCAACAGACTAAAGTGCCACCGGCGGTTACCAGCACTTTAACCCCCACCCCTGGCATTGCCGTACAGCTACCAAGTAACGTGACCCAGCATACAGACAGGTTGAATCAGCCCTCAGTTAGCAACGCCACTAAAGATACGCGACAAACACGATTCAAACCTCGTCCAAGTAACAAAAACAGCAATATTGTGGATGCTCCAGTATTCCATCCAACAGAAGAAGAATTTATGGTTAGTAAAATAGAAGAAATGTTATTCAAAACACAAATATAAAGCATTTTGTGCACAGTCTGATGTCAACCTTAAAGAAAAACCCCTTCACAGTGTTATAAAAATATCTCTAAATGTGTCACTCATTTGAATTTTTCTCATTCACATAATCTAATACTGCTTCATTTTTAGGACCCTATATCATTCTTTGAGAAAGCGATGACTATAGCTGCCAAGTTTGGGCTGTGCAAAGTGGTATCGCCGCCCAGCTTCAAGCCGACCTGTAAACAAATTGACGTTAATTTCCGAGTCATCAACCAATACATCGCGAGGATGTATAACCGCTGGGGCCCGGCAGCGCGTGAAATGGGCACCATCAAAGCCTATCTGTACTCTCAGAATGTGATCTTCACGCGACCGCCACTCGTGAGTACCTCTTTAGACTAAAATAAAAATGCATACCTGTAATGTGAATAATAGCTGCTATTTGCGATTATCTTTTTTGTATCTGGTTTAGCGCTGCGAACTTGTTTATAACCGGTTGAATTTTTCTTTTTCGTTTACTGTATTGTCACGCCTGGCACTTCATTATTTTCCGGTGTCTCCAAGTGTGTCAGGATACTATATAAATGCGTGTTTGTGGGCATAGCACGAGGGTTTGGAGTTGAACCTGCCGAAGCTGTACCGGCTGGTGCAGCGTCACGGCGGGCTCAAGCAAGTGATAGAGAAGAAACGCTGGTCGCGCGTCGCGGAGGAAATGCGATGCACCAAATTGCACAACTCAGACCGGCTGCTTGATAAGCTATACGTCAAGTATTTGTTGCCGTACGACACACTGTCTAACCGTGAGTTATTTGCTACTTTGAGTTCGGATTATATTCATCTAACAGAACTTGATCTGGAATTCGTTACCGGGAAGTCTTGGCCTAAATAATCTAACCTCGACTAATCTACAGTACTATCAATTGTGGCGTCGGGTACAATCTATATAAC
Organism: Blastobasis lacticolella; assembly: GCA_905147135.1. Taxonomy (NCBI): domain Eukaryota; kingdom Metazoa; phylum Arthropoda; class Insecta; order Lepidoptera; family Blastobasidae; genus Blastobasis; species Blastobasis lacticolella. The sequence continues at coordinate 7,140,407 of LR990039.1, read as the reverse complement.
ATTTTTAAGGTTATGTTCCGGGTTTCCTACCGCGTCGACACAGTTGCATGCATCATGGTCACGGGACGACCATGATGCATGCAACTGTGTCGAAATATCGGGCTACTCGTCAACAAAGGTACGCGATAGGAAACCCGGAATATACCCGTAAAATGTGTGACAATAACATAGATAGTTTTAATCATAAGCTATATTTTAATTTCTGTTACGGGTCTGGGTGTTCTATGTATAATAAGTATGTATTTAAAAGTATATAAGTAGTTTATCAGTTATCTAGCACCCATAACACAAGCTTTGCTTACTTTGGGGATAGATGGCGCTGTGTGAATTTGTCTACGTTTTTTTTATATAACAATATAAATGCATGCCAGAACTCATGTAAGGTAACGTAATATAATTCGACATTTATTTTGCAGTGGAGCGCCAACAGACAACGGCCGCCGTCGAGAAGTGTTGGAACCAAAAGAACCAGAAGCTTCTCGAGTGGGCTTTGAATCCGTTGCACAGACAGAAGAAACTGCTGGGCGAGTCGGATTCCTCGGAGGACGAGCCGGAACCCGACCCGCAGGTAAAATACTAGCCAATCACAGTGGCTGATAAGGCCGTATTATACGAGGCCAGTAGCCGGGACAAATATCATCATCACAGCCCACAACAGTCCACTGCAGGACTTAGGGCCTCTCCCACGAAAGGGGAGGTTATTGCCATAATCTCCACGCTCGGCAGGCGGGTTGGAGATCGCAGTGTTGTAAATATAACAATGGAAAACGCTGCTGCCCATTTTCCAGCCTACGGAGACTCTAAGATCTTTTGCCTCGAAGACATTAGTCGCCTTGTGCGACACCCACGAGTGTAAGGGGTTGGTGCTATTCTACTCTGCCGGACACCACACGGCCAAATATAAAAACATGTAAATGGAGACAGTCCAATGTATTGGCTTGAATTTGACGACATTGACATTGTTCTATCGATTGACTCAACGTCGGGATTCTCCCAGCAATTGGCCTCATGTAAGATGTCGTTTATTCTAATGACTCGTAGTTAGTGAACGAATGAGACGCTGTTTTTTTTGTCCGTAGGTAGCGAGCGCGCTCGCCGACGCGGAGGACTGCGTCGTGCAGGGACGCTCCATGAACCTCGCGACTTTCGAGAAGGTAATAAAACTTCGTCCTGAACTAATTTGCCGCTTTGATCCTCGATCGTGCCAATTTCCTCAAACGATTTCAGCTTCTGGCTTTGGCTATCCCTCGTTTGTTGGCACATTTAGGATCCATATACGCAGCGTAATCTCTAGATCTGGATGCTTGCCACTATTTAAAATAAGGCTTTCTTCCCTCTGGATTGTCATAATTAACACAAAGTCGTATGACGCGATGCGTACGCTAGGCGACATTCACATCTGTGTATGTTCATAAGATTATACGCTTTGGACAATGGTGATATGGTTTATTTGTCCATGATGTCAAAAAAGGGTGCGAGAATTATTCCGTTCTGTCTGCGCCGAGTCGTATCGAATTTTGTTGCCGGCACAATTTTGCGATACTACTACTAGATACATTATTATAAAATACAGGTTTCCGGTGTGCTTTTAGGAATAATGCCTTGAACATAATACCTACTTATCTATATATCTATAGCATAATACTATTACGGCAGGTCGCGAAGACGGCAATCGACACATTCTTCCCCACGCCGCCCCGTAGTCCGGCTGACGTCGAAGATATGTACTGGCGGACGATGTTGCTGGGCTCTGAGCATATCTGCGTGAACAGCGCTTCCATAGACACCGGCGATGCAGGCTACGGCTTCACGAAGGACCGGGACGAGCCTTTCGGCAGCCATCCGTGGAATTTGAAGGTGAGTAAAGCCCGTCTTTCGGACATGTGTAGAGTTTTGAACCGCAGTTCCTTTGCTCTGATGTTATGATGATTTACAGACATAGCAGATTTATAAATTTTGCGCATGCGAAATATTTCTTCGCACAAGCTTTAGTATCCGGCAGAGTACAATTACCAATATCTTCCATGGCACACCATCTTTAGGACTATTTTAAACCGAGTTTTCTATATTGAATTTTCAACACTGCCAATTGCGATCTATAGTGTTTATATTATTGCCCGGTACAAATATTAAACACGGTTTGTTGTTGTTATCCATAAAAAATAAGTGCCAATCAAAACTTCAACTACAGCTAATAATCTCATGACTCCTTGTCAAAAAAAGAATGAGATGCTATTTTTTACCTATGAGGGTTGGTTTGACAGTTCATTGGAACCGGGCGTATGCCAAACAACTTTGGAATAGATTTTGTTTTGGGCTGATTTGGAGGCGTTTTTTGTTTATTTGAAAGCTATTTTATCAAGATGACTCTTAGGTGGGATATTTGATTAGAATCGGTTCAGTATATCCCAAACTGGGATATATTTGAGTATATGTCGGAGGTTCATCGACTTTTCGTCGGTTAGGTTATCTGTTGAAACGTAATTTATCCTTCTCTGTGCAGATGTTCAGTGAGAACAGCGGGAATGTCCTGCGATCTCTTAACGCGGTACTGGGGGTGACCGTGCCCACGCTGCACCTCGGAATGGTGTTCAGCACCAGCTGCTGGCACCGCGACCCGCATGGACTGCCCTGGGTAGAATACATGCACAGCGGACCTTGCAAGATATGGTTGGTATTTTGTTAGACGCTTCGTTTAGCTACAAGGTTTCGTCTCCCCAGGTGTAACCAGCCTTAGGACCCGCTTAAATCCGTCTCTAAATATCACATTCTTAAAATATGATAATCTCATCACAGCTTATTATTCTCAAACATCATAAGTCAGCCTATTCTTCACAGTGTCAATATATGTAATTACTATGACATGCTTAAATGTTATAATGATATGAAACTTTCGTGTGTGAATCGCAAATGTGACGCGCAGCTATCCTTCGGGTGGTAAAATATAAATGTTAGTAAAAATAAATCACATCACATTCATCAATATATTACTTTATTAATACATTTACCCATTGCGTGCCCCCAGGTATGGAATACCGAACGAGCAGAGCTCGAACTTCCGCAAGGCGGTCGAGACGCTATGCCCCAGTTCCTGTCAGACCAAGTCCATATGGCTGCCGTCAGACGTCACTATGATCCCGCCGAACCTATTGCGCGAACACAACGTGTCACTGTCACGAGTGGAACAACACCCCGGCGAGTTCGTGATAGTGTTCCCGAAGGCGTACTCGTGTTCGATATCCACCGGGTACACGCAGTCGGAAAGCGTGTACTTCGCCACCAGCTCTTGGCTCAACAGCGTGCACCAGGTTTTCCAGGTAAATAGCGTTAGCGACGATGACTGATGACACTATATCATATTTCTTTGTGTGTCATATTTGTGAACGAAATGTGAATACTGTAACGAAAATGGAATCGGTAACAAAATAAAGAAGTAAGCTCTGACTGTCTATTGTCGGTGGCTGACTGTGTGCACTTTACGTCACGAGTATGTATCACCCTCTCTGTTTAATTAGACATTTCAAATGTCCATAATATGTAGCAAAGGTACTCAACGAATTCAATGAATAAGCAAAAATTCATAGAATTTAGTAACAAAAATAATGGCCATTATGTATGTTGTTATCCCGGTCGCCAAGCACGTGGACAGGAATACCCTCTCTTAATCAAAATCACAGAAAAGGTAAACCAAAAAATGCATGCAATGTGTGCCGTAGCTAATGTGTGATGTAGGTGAAATCAATTGAGAAGGACAGTAATAGTTATACAATAAAACTTACGTGCGAAATTGCATGTATAAAGTGTGATTATTGAATCATTTGAAAAGTATGGTGTGTCATTTTATTACCTTTTATTATCTTTGTTTGAAATCCAGTTTAGTTACAGGCCCCTCCTCACTCCATAAACGAGTACTGGATAAGGCATTTTGGGGCACCATGCTTTCCTAGAGCTGGTCCTTTAGATTTCTGCACATTAGTACTGTAGATAGCTCAGAAAAAGATCTATTAGATCTAATAAGGGTTGGCCGAAATTGTACCCGTTAACGACGCGACTAGAAAGCTAACATCGCCTCCAGCGACTTGAATAAACCAAAATGACCAAAACCTGTTGAAACCTGTTGGTTTGAGGTATGAGTCAAGTCAAAACTTGACATACGCACTTGTCATGTTGACAAGCATTAACCCAGCAACAGAGTTTGAGTACAGTCGCTGGTGGCGCCACTATTTCTCAGTTTGCCTCCTCATTCCTTTATGCGCATTGGTGTCAAGCGGCAGTGGTATCGCCTATCTCCGATTGCACGCCATTTTGATGCAATGAGGAGTTTTCCAGTAGGTATTGATAATTGGTTTCAAAAAGCATCAACAGATGGCGCTCCTACAATGTTGGTAATCTTTTTTTAATCTGTATGATGGTAGCAGTGATTTCATGCAGCCAACTAATACTAAACTTAAAAATAATATGTTTATTAATATAAACATAACTGTTAAAGGTTGAACAAAGTGTAAAAAGAAATATTTATAGAAGTTGGCACTATGTACCATTATTGTTACAACCTCTAAAATGGTTGAAAACTATTGACAAATACAATATAACGTACCCAGTGTTTATATCCTGTTAGCTAAGAACCTATTTCAAGCGATTATCAATTACCAAAATTGTCGCGGCGCCATCTAGTGAGAGGTTAGGAATGCTTTAGATACCTATTGGAAAACTGCTCATTGAGTTTAAACCAATCGCAGCTAGATTAGGCTCTGGCTTGCTGGGATTGGTCTACAGTCATTTTGATCAATATAGCGGCGCCCTGTCGGCGATCGGCGGTACGGCTGCTGACGTCCTGTCACCGTTTCAGGAGTTGCGTGATAGCTGTGAGCCGACCACGTTCTCGCTGGAGCAGCTTCTGATCGCGCTGGCGAAGGACACGCGCGCGCCCCTCGGGCTCCTACCGCAAGTCCACTCGAGCCTCAGCACGATCATCACTGAGGAGCTGAACAATCGCCGCCAACTCGTGGATCGAGGGTTGCAGGTAATGCCGCAAACAGGGCCCTGCTTTTAAACCATTAGCATCCGCGCGAGCGCTCGCGTGCGCTACCTGTCTCTTTCACATTCACAGTAAGTTGCTACAGACAGAAAAGACAAAACAATACGGCCCGAGGACTGTTTACGCTATGTTTTTAACCCTCGATATAAAAGAAGGGTGTTACAAGTTTCTGTCTGTGGCAAGGTATATAATAATATGCTTATATGGCTGGAAAGATTTCGATGCGGTTATTATTTGGAAGCCAGTTTAGTTGGGATGGTTCTTAGCTTGGGTTCAGTAATATAGGAAATGTATTACAAATGTAACATTTGTTGGGACCTTTCCGACATCGGTTGGTTATGTTTTGAAAGTTACGGGTTGTGCTTGTGACGTCGAACATATCATTTGCTACTTGCAGAAAACTCGAAACAGGGAAATACTTTACACGTGTCAGCAACACTGATGGCGAAGAGCATTCACTCGCCGTTTGATGACTAATACTAATGTTGTTATTGCGCCTTCTCTTCGGCAGTATCAGCGAGTGGCCAATTACCCGCCAACAAAGCGTTCGGGTGCCGCTTGGAATGTTCGAGACCTCGATGAGTGCGAGATATGTCGCGCCACGTTGTATCTGTCAAAGGTAAATAAGTGAACCGTGTATTCTAACGCTTTGCTTTCAATTCTTTAAAAAATATTTAATATTTTTACAAGCTTTTGTTTAACTTGCACTGTTCGTATGTATGTAGTTGTCCGTCTAAATTTGCAAACCATATTTGGACCATTATTTCGTGTCCGATTGAGCTAAAATTGGGTTTAACTATGTAATTTGGATTACAATGCCTTAATATGGTACCATGGAGCTGGTCTGATGATGGAGTCGGAAGGTGGTCATAGGAACTAATGAACGCAGTAAGGTAACCCCATAGTGTTTTGTCTCATTGGAATGGTCTCGATGACTACTATACCGCGCGATGAAAGCTTGTTACCAAAAAAGTATTTTTCATTTGAGAACTTTTGTATATTTTCGAATTTGTGTGGCGTATTACAAAGAAAAAGAGTTACAATGCAGCTTGTACATAATGATCTGTTGTTCGCAGGTGACCGGTCTCACTGGGCGGCAATCCTCGGTGTGCTTGCAACACGCACTCAGGTTGCTGGACACCCCGCGACACAGCGCCGCGGAACCCGCACACCTGGAACTCCTAGTTGCCTACACAGACCACGAACTCATGGGCATCATCGTCACAGTACAGGACCGACTCTTCAAGTAAAAAAAATATCGGCAAATAAATGTTGAGGACACTATATTTTTGCCACCGGGCTCAGCTCGGTACACGTTCTCCTACTATGCTGTCGCTTTTGTATTGAATTTGAACTTTGTGTTACGTAAATACACTTTCAGTTTACATGTTTAATTATTGTTTGTCCAAAGTAAGAAATGCCCTTTGACGTGTTCCGTACTGTCTCGTTTCGTTTTTGTGTAACTTTTGTACGTGTTTATGCTTCCAAAAAATACTTCTTCCTCACAGCAGGTAACAAAAGTACCGAAATCCAACCCGAGTAGAAGTGATTGCGAATCGCTTCGTACTTGTGTTCGCCTCAAAAAGCCATTTTGCGGCAACAGTGCCCTGTTTATACTTGAACTACATGCGGTACAAAATATTTAGCCAGCTATACTAGCTGGCAGAAATCTAAATAAATAAGGCTGATATCGAATGGTATTTCTTAGATTAGACAAACAATAGTAGGTTCCTACGGTGAGTGGGTACGGTACGGTGACGTTGCGTCATTATAACATGCTTCATAAGATTTGATTCTGGAATAATCAATAGTCGAACCCGTATAAAATTAGCCCCACGCCCGTGACGGTATGTCATTATGATGGAACCATGAAATTAATAATCCCATATTGACATATGTAAATTTTATTTATACATACAATGAGGAAATTTCCAAATTTTTTTGTAATTAATTTTAAAAATTTGAGTCAAATGAAACAAAAGGATGAAAATAATTTAGAAATATCTCAAGAAATAAAAAAGTTTTTTTTTGTGTGTATGTGTTACTATACCAGTGTATGGGTAGCGCTTCATTTATGTCGTGTTGAATGTAGGGTTAATTGTTGTTATAGAAATGGCACTCCACCATCAACACCCCCACAACAGGAGCCTACTGACGTTAAGGATAATTCTGCCGGGTCCGAACCAAGTCTCGGCCATAGCACGGTCAACTAATATCCCATTTATTTTGTATAGACACGCTCATTCTCGCTCGCTCAGTGATCAAGAGGAAAGTTTATAAGCAAGAAAAAAGGGAAAGTTAAAGTAGGTAAAGTAGGTGTATGCGGACGAAAGCGCCGGGTTTACTAGTACATAAAAAATGGGATGTTAATTGACCCTGATCCGACCGAGACTCGGCTCGAACCCGGCACGATGTAGCCGCCCTGATGTTTTTATGTTTTGATTCGATATACATAGCTATCAAAGTGGCAGGGTTTCGTGATACTTGTAATTTGATTATATAATTTTAAGATAATTACTGTTGCCCAATGGATACTTCGAGATCCGAGAGCAATCAATTTCATATTACCTGTTAATGTGTAAGTTTAAGGCGGCTGTGATTAATACATTTAATATGTATTTGATGTTAAGAAATAAGTAAAACTGTTCTAGATGATAAATATGAACCAAAAGTGTACTAGCAGTTAAGTAGAGTGTAATACTGAATCACGATGTTCAAAATAGCGATGTACTGTGTTTAGAATGTATATAAGTACGAATTGTTGATCCCCGTTGAAATGTTCATCACCTCAATGTACTGAACTTCCAAAAAATATGTATTAAGTAATTCGAAGAGCCAATCGTACATCGACGTGATGAACATTCTAAATTATGTAATTCGGCGACATTCTCAATTAAGTAATTCGTACTTACATACTTTCAGTAATTCAGCCTAAAGTACTTTTTCAGTAAAATAGCAAAGATGAAGCAAAAGTTACGTTTGTAGTAATTGTACTAGCTTCCATAGAACACAGAAAATAATAGTTATACAATGTACAGGTGTCCCATAAATAAACGTTAAGCCTGAAACGGTTAACTCGTAGCAGTTATAAGAATAATATAAAAAAAGTTATTGGTCATGTACTTATCACATTATAAGTATCAAAAAAGAAATCGGAAAAACATATAGACACCCTGTGACGCTCTTTCAAGCCCTGTGACTACAGATATTAACTTTTCTTCGTTTTATTTTCTGTAACGTAACTATGAATAAACAACAGTTTAAAATTAAGATTAAGCCTCAGTGTTAAATAAAATGCTTGATGGTTGCCCAACACTTAAAATTACTCTAAATTTAACAAACTGTACAGAAAAGAAATTTACTAACACTATGGTGTGTGTGAGTTGTGTTAAACGTTAAAAGTTGGCGCGTAAAGGAGAATAAAGATTTTGTGCCCTTGTGGAATTTCTCTTGATTTTCTTCTCTCGATCTTGATTGAACTTGATACCTACTTAACATTTAAAAAATATACCAGAAACTTGAGAACTGTCACGACTCGGCCTATCAGCCGTTTCAGGCTTGACGTCGATTTATGGGACGGGACACCTACTCCTGTACACGTATTTACACAAAATCAAAACCTAGCCCTTTCATTTTAGTATTAATAATTAATAATTTTGTGTAATAAATTAAAATTACGTTAGATTCAACATTTAAATTGTTTATTCCAGGTAATTTGTACAAAATACGGCCGTTGTGCGACCACAATACGTTCTCATGAATAATTTAATAATTGCGTTTATATTATACCCTAATTACCCTTGCACTTTGAAGTTCAATATAATTGATTTAATGTTGTTTGGAACGACGTTGCTGCTTTGGCTTTAGCTGTATTTATTTTTCTAGTGGTTATATGTAATGAAATCGTTTTCTTTTACTTAGTTATGTAACTTTATTCTACGAGCGATACGCTACTATAAGTGATTCTTCGGCCTCGCCTAATACATCTGTATCGGGCGCGGGATGGCCCGGTTGTGCAAGGCCATTTAACCAAATTCGGATTCCCGGTGTTTAAATTTATATTGACGTACTTGTATTGATTTAGATAATGGCTGAGTTTGTTTAAAGTGGCCGCACGCCACTTCCCTCATTTTCTCTAGTCGCCAACCCAATTGCATCCGATTTCAAATAAATGACTTAAAGTCACACCATGAGGCTGTTGTCCGATCCTCTAAGCGCGCATTGTTGACGACCGATTACCTATTTTCTTGTCCAAAAAACGTAAATTTTTAGTTACGTATCTCTCTTCTTAATACGATATGCCAACTTCAGCTTTTTGGGACAACATAGTAATCTCTCGTCGCTTAGTCGTGCTCTCATAGGTTTAGTCATGTAATATTATGTTTCTTAATTTGTATTTTGAAAATACCACTATGGCATTTAGCAACTGGTCGCTAACCATCACAGCTGGTTCTTAAAAGTAGGCCGGTCATTAAAATAATTGTTATAATGATTAAACTTTGAGTAAACATACTATTACATAAAATACATTATAAGTATAACAATAGCATAATATAAATACGTAGGTATTTTTGTTCAACTGTTTAGTTCAGTTCTCAAGACTGATACATTAGAATTTAAGGTGACATCTTTTATAAGCCATGAATAAATAATTGATAAAATTAAACAGTATTGTTTTGATTTTTAGTTCAGCTAACGTAACATTAGTTCTGTAATGGTTTCGTGTCGCTAGTCGACACGTTTTCAATAAAACATGACTCCTTCCTAGTCATCGTAATAATATGTGCTACCTTAGTTTACGATTGACTAAAATGTGGGTAGGGTGGGTAGCTGGTATAAGATAAAAGCGAAAGAGTGGTGTGTGGTGCCGCCACCTCAAAGAATAGCACCACCCCATCTCTTCCCGTGGGTGTCATAAGAGGCGACTAAGGGACAAATCCGAAAGATGGGCAGCAGCATCTTTCTGGGTAGATTTACATCAACTGCACTGCGATATCCAACCCGCCTGCCAAGCGTGGAGATTATGGCAATGACCTCCCCTTTCGTGGGAGAGGCCCGAAGTCCTGCAGTGGATTGTTATGGGCCGTGATGATGATGATGATGTTGAATTAGGCAGCAAATATTTAATTTAAAAACAGTTATTTGCGTTTTGTTTTACCTTTTGGTAATTGCCGAGTGACATGGGTAAGTGTCGTAGTAAATTAAGGCGGCTTTTGGCGAGGTTGAATGTGGACTGTCTGAAAATTAAAAGTCTTCCACACCACTGCCCCCCGGAATGGTGCCAAGAAAGGTATTGTAGTAGGCAATCACAATAGTATTGTTGTAGTTGTAGGCAAATCATACTCATTGAACATCTGTCACTTGAACGCGCAAAGCATACCGCAACATTATTCTGAGCTACTGGATGCTTTTTCCTCAAGTCCCGTTCAAGCAATACTTATTTCAGAGACTTGGTTCAAGCCTTCACTTCCCTCCACCTCGTACAGCCTTCCTGGGTATGTCTTGGTACGCAATGATCGCATTGGGAAACGCGGAGGTGGAGTTGCGATTTACCTCCGGGCGGATATCCCATACAAGGTTATTGCGTCATCATGCCCAACTTACTCGTCTTCTCCGGAGTACCTGATTTTGGAAGCTAGTTTCAGAGGTGTCAGAGTCATCCTAGGTGTAATTTACTGCCCCCCTAATATTGACTATTTCTCTCAGCTAGAGGCTCTTTTACTTTCCATTTCTTCGGAGTACAATCACATGGTAGTCATGGGAGACTTTAACACGGACCTCCTGAAAAGTAACACAAACAGTCGGAAATTGTTGTCCATTATTGAATCTGCTAATCTTCACTTGCTTCCGCTTAATCCGACTCATACTAACATTGAGACTCCTGATACCTGGCTTGACCTTATTTTGTCATCCTCGCTTGATTTATCTATTAACCACGGCCAATTGTCTGCACCGGGCTTCTCTAGACACGATTTAATTTATTTGTCGTACAACATCAAACCGCCAAAGGTCAAGCCGGTGTCTACTGTCTTGCGTGGTTTTGGGAGGATGAACGCGGGCGCACTTGAGGCTGAAGCAGGAAGATTGGACTGGAGCGGGTGTTATGCGGCGCCTACAACTGACGAAAAAATAGCAATTTTCTATGATAGCATCATCTCTCTGTTCGATGCCCATGCACCCGAGCGTCCTGTCAAGATTAAGCGGCCACCTTGTCCATGGATCACTGCTGGTGTTCGTATGGCTATGGCCAAGCGAGATAAAGCTTTCCGCAAGTTTAAGAGAGATCGCACGGGGGGTAACTGGGAATCCTATAAGTCAGCTCGTAACACCTGCAACAAGTTGGTCAGGAATTCTAAGCGACAATTCTTCCATGAAACTCTTTCTAATTCCTCTGCGGCCAATATGTGGAAGTTTCTTAAGACAGTGGGGGTAGGTAAACCTCAAACCCCTCAGCAAAAGCTGCCGTTTAGCCCCGACACGTTCAACCAGCATTTTTCCGACACCATTCAACTGGATACTGCTACTAAGTCGGATACCATCAGATGCATTAATGCGCTGCCTTCGCCCCAAGTTCAGAATTTCGACTTCTCTCCTGTCACTGAGGATGAAGTTCGGAAAACATTGGTATCCATCGTTTCTAAATCGGTGGATTGTGATAATGTGAGCAGAAACATGATCTTTTATATTTTGAGTTCCGTTCTTCCTGTTTTGACCCATATTATCAACTTTTCCTTGTCATCCGGTTCCTTTCCCAATACATGGCGTAAAGCTTTGTCATTCCTCTCCCCAAAATTCCATCTCCTTCTTCATTGAATCATTTTAGGCCGATCTCTATTCTTCCCTACCTATCCAAAATCCTTGAGGCTATTGTTCACAAGCAGCTATCGTCGTTTGTTTTCTCTAATGCACTCTTAAGCCCATTTCAGTCAGGATTCCGTCCTGGACATAGTACAGCCACAGCTCTTCTCAAGGTTACTGAAGACGTAAGGGATTGCATGGAGAAGACCAGACTGTCGTTGCTTGTGTTGATAGAGTTCTCCAATGCTTTCAATAATGTGGATCATGATATTCTGCTGGCTGTTTTGTCTCACCTTGGTGCGACATCCTCAGTGACGGAATGGTTTGCATCCTATCTCCGCGGTCGTCAACAGGCGGTCCGGGCTGATGGGTCAACTTCGGGTTGGTGTAGCCTCGAGACCGGCGTTCCACAGGGTGGGATCCTGTCCCCTCTCCTTTTTGCTATTTTTATTAATCAGCTGACCCTCAATTTAAAGTGCTCTTATCACCTTTATGCCGACGATCTGCAAATATATGCGAATGCTGATCCTTCTAATTTGTCGGAAGCCGTAGATGCTCTTGTTAGCGATCTCCAAACCATCCAGGAGTGGTCATCTAAGTTTGGGATACACGTTAATCCTTCTAAATGCCAGGCCATCATTCTGGGTAGTCAACATTTAATTAAACGCCTTGACCTGTCCCTGTTACCACCTATACATTTTAATGGCTCAATTATTCCATACTCTCCTCGGGTAAAGGATTTGGGGCTCCATATTGACAGCACTCTCAGTTGGGCGGCACATGTGACTGAGATTAGCAGGAGGGTTACCTCGTCTCTCTGTGCCCTTTACAGATTTAAGTTTTTTCTCCCTGTTGCTACCAAAATATTGCTTGTGCAGTCCCTGATTTTGCCTGTCATTGATTATGCAGATGTGTGCTGCTCCGATATGAATCAGGACCTTCTCAATAAGCTGGATCGCCTAATGAATAACTGCATAAGGTTCATTTTCGGCTTACGTAAATTCGACCATATCTCGGACTTTCGCGTCAAATTGAAGTGGCTCCCTATCCGACGACGTCGTGATTTGAGAATCCTTACCCTCCTTCATTCGATCCTGCATAACCCGGCTATCCCTAACTATTTAAAATCCAAGTTCCAGTTTCTATCTGAAACCCATGATCGCAATCTCCGATCCACACATAACCGGTTGTTACACTTTCCTCTTCACCGCACTGGTTTTATATCCAACTCTTTCGCGATGGTGGCAATGCGGCTCTGGAATGGTCTCCCCTCTGAAATTAGACTTTTGACTAGCAAATTCTCATTTAAAAAGGCTGTACACAAGCATTATCTGCATTCCCCTTAATTACATTATTCCCCCTATTATTTACTCCTATGTATTATCCTATGTACCTATCTTTAGTATGTATTTGTTGTTTAACTATTTCTTGTATCTTTGTAAAATTGTATAAATTTAGCATTTATTGATGTAAGTATCCCTTCCTTCACCTTATCGTATTGTTTATCCCGCACCGTCTACTGTTTTCGATATTTTTTTTGTCACGGTTGACTGGTAGATAAGGCTACTTTAGCTTTAAGTCCGCCAATGTACCTTTAGTGCATAAAGATTTAATAAATAAATAAATAAATATGTGTTACTTACTATAAAAAGGTCTAAATTATAAAGCGAGTTGAGAAATTATAAGATTGATCGAAATCAACAAGTAAGTAAACTGATTGATTAATGAAGACATCCGTCTGTACAGGTACAACAAGATAATAGCTTAAAGATGAGCGTCTTCATTATTAAAAATCATGCTGGTTACTTGTTGATTGTTGGTTCTCATTTACCACAACAACTGTAAACAACTGTGCTTGCCATGTACCAATGACTCTTTTCTGAGTTGTGTGCATTAGTTGATTACTAACCGATGCTCTTACGGTGAGGGAAAACATCGTGATGAAACCTGCAAATTCAGGCGACTGAATGTATAACCATGATCCAATGTGGTCAGGTTCCCCTGGTAGCAAGATCACGGAGGCAATCGCTCCACTGTAATTACCTGATAGCCAATTCCTGGATCATGTTCAAGGTGGACCCCGTGGGTTCTCGAGAGCACAACCGGGACATTAACGCCAAGATGATGATGATGATGAAACAACTGTGCTAGGCAATATGTTTACTGAAAAATATTGATATATTGGGTATTGGTTAATATTGGGTATGGGGCCTAACCACCATCTCATAGGCCCAAGCCTACCTCACCAGCCCGCGGTCCTCCTGCTGACAGACGGACGAGGCTCTTGCGAACCGGCTTTTCCGTAACGGGTTGTGAGGGCCGGATGGTAGTTGCCGCACATAAAAAGCCAAAACGCCGCAAAAATTACTAGGAAAAGGTTCGTAGAAATAAACACCATGCTAGGGCGTCGCCGTTGAACGACGCGCAGGTATATCGCCCTACACCTGCGATAAGTGAGCTAGAGATATCCTGACACGTACGGGCAGGGTTATAGAAGTTAGCGCCTAGTAGTAGAAAGCCTTGTTACCCTGAACTTCGGCACTCTGACTGGCCGGTCTCGAGAACTGGCCGACTTGTTGTACAGGCGCCGTGTTCAGGTGGCATTCATGCAGGAGACGAGTTGGCGGGGCTCCCAGTGTAGAGAAATCGGGCAGTGGTAGAAGTTCTTCTACACCGGATCGTTAAAAGGGAGGAATAGGGTCACTATCGTGTTGAGTGACAAGTTCCAGAACGGCGTTTTGGAGATGAACAGGGTGAGCGATCGAGTCATGGTGAAAGCGCACACTGAAGGGATAACAACGAACCTCATCCTCATGCTCCCAAGTCCGGCTGCGCCGACACCGAAAGGACTGCCTTCTGGGACAGTTTCGAAAATACCCTGCGACGTATACCATCCTCCGAACAGATTGTGGTTGGTGCGGACCTCAGCCGCCATGTAGCCCAGAGGAGCGAGGAGTTCGGACGGATGCACGTTGCCTTTGGCTGTGGCCAGCGAAACAGTGAAGGAGAAGATATTCTCCGAACCCCACTGGTCGCCAACTTGGCCGTGGTCAACACCTTCCAGAAAAGACCCGAACACCTCATCACCTACAAAAGTAGCCCGTACTAATCACAGATCGAACTGTTGATCCGAAGACGTGACTTCGGCCATGAATGCCAGTGCAAGATCATCCAGGGGGAAAGCCTTAGTACACAGCACCGAGTCCTTGCCATGGACGTCCGTGTAAGTAGTAAACGGTCTACGACAAAGCCGTCTATTAAGTGCCGGACTCTGTAAAGCAAGAGCCAGGAGTTCATGGAGATAACCGAAGGCCTCAATTGGAGCGCGAAGGGCGAAACCTCCAATGAGCTCTGGTGTCATTATCAGAAATCCATCGTCAAACTCGGACGAACAGTACTGGGCACGTCGAAAGGCGGCCGAAGAATTGCCAAGGACACGGGATGGTGGAATAGTGAGGTGCAGGAAGCAGTTAAGAACAAAAAAGGATATTTCGAGAAATGGCAGTGGCAAAAGCGCGGTCGGCCCAGCTGGCTCCGCTATACGATACGTTGGATACTGTGGAGTGGCAAAAGCTCGTCTACAAGCTGGCAAAGTCGCGGAGTCGAACCAGTCTGGATGTGACAAAGTGTGTTGCACGGCACGGACATCGTGTTGCTCACAAGTGCAAACTCTTAAAGACCTATGGTGCCGTTATTTCAAAGAACTGGTCTAACGAGGCCAACAACTACGTGCGACTGATTACCACTTCCTGAAAACCTTGACATGATAAGTCCGATAA
Source organism: Blastobasis lacticolella (assembly GCA_905147135.1). Classification (NCBI taxonomy): domain Eukaryota; kingdom Metazoa; phylum Arthropoda; class Insecta; order Lepidoptera; family Blastobasidae; genus Blastobasis; species Blastobasis lacticolella. The sequence goes on along the minus strand of LR990039.1, from coordinate 7,124,792 downwards.
CCGCCTTGATCCGCCGATAGTCCGACTTGACTATGATCCAGGATTTGGCAGATCAGGTTTTTACAGTGGAGCGACTGCCATCTGACCTCCATGACCTTCCTACCAGGGGAACCTGACCAGTTTAGATCATGGTTACACATTGAGTCGCCTGATCGTGCAGGTTTCATCACGATGTTTTCCCTCGCCATTAGAGCATCGGTTTGTATTCAACTAGAACATTACTCAGAAAAAAGTCATTGGTACATGGCCGCAGCGAGATTCGAACACGGTACCTCTCGCTTACGAGTTGGATACCCTAACCACTCGGCCACCGACGCTCTTATCTCATGACGGTATACCCATAGAAACCTGGAAAACAATGGGGACCCGGGGCGTACTTTTGCTCACTGAGATATTTAAAAGTATTATAGCTACGGAGCTAATACCTGGCACGTGGTGCGTAAATATTATCACGCCAATCTATAAAGGAAAAGGTAGTATGCAAGAGTGCGGCAACTATCGAGGTAACTATCAAACTTGTGAGCCGCACAATGAAGCCATTCGAACGCATTATAGACCAGAGGCGGAATCTTTGCCCGCAGGGTCCTCTAGGAGTCCCACTGCAGTAGAAATCAACCTCTGCATTACGCATTTCTCGACCTTCAAATGGCTTTCGATAGTGTCCCTCGGGAAATAATCTGATAGGCTCTGAGATTTAAGTCTGTGCCCGAAGTGTTACATTAGTATAACACCAAATTAGTGGTAGAGCTCGTCTAGTCTAAAATGACGCGCCCCACTACTTAGTTAGTTGATTTCGATGTGTGAATGCAAATATTGATAACGACACTTCATCTGTGTGGGAGCCAATGAACGACGCGTTCTCCTACGTTTGAATCTCACCGGCAACAGAATGACCAATTACAACGGCATTTGTATATATATGTATTGCGTCCATATTTTAAACTTGCTTGTGTGCGGTAATGCGATAGTGGGGCGCGTCATTTCAGATTAGACGAGCTCCAATCGAGTTAAAAAAAAATTAATACAGCTCTGTATGGCAACGCCAACAAAATTAAAATGCGGGTGTATGGAGTAACGCGACTCGATCGAGTAATACATCCGTGGCGGTCTTGGCGTGAGAAATATCGCAGATAAGATCGAGGAGGCTCGCCTGCGCTGGTTTGGTCAAGTGTTGCGTAAGCCTCAGGGATACGTGGGAAATAGGTGCCTGAACCTACCGGTGTCAGGGAACCCCGTGGACATCGCTGAGTCGGATGCTAGAGACAACGGCTTAGGACGCGAAAATGAGTAGGATAGCGGACCCTGGCAGACGCCGGATGAGCGCTAGGACGATATAATAGCGCTATTTTTTTATCCCTACCACATTACTAAATTCTCCCTAATCAGCGGCATCTAGTGAATCACACCGAACCACACTATTTCTTATGAAACTAGCTGTCACTATCAGAAAAGAAAACCTCCCAGCCAACAATAGCCGGTTTTCTCCGTATGGACGCTATTTTCGGTTTTTCACCGGTATCTTTAACTCAGCGCAACACTATTGAATACCTCCCCGTCCCTCGCCTCACGTCACGCACGCCTCGTTCTACAAACTTACCGTTCTTTGCTTGTTTTTTGTTTTCTTAGTCATTCATTGTTTGCGAATAATCTAACTGGAATTGAATAAAAAGCAATGGAAGCTCCAACTGAAGAAAAACCTACAGAGAATTTAGAGGTTGAGTTACCTCAGGACAATCAAGAAGATGTAAGTTGAACCACAGCTACAGTGCCGCTTAGATTTATAAATAGAATGCGTTGCGATCGGATGTCCTAACTTAGATTATCTACTGTGTTTTTAAATACATTTCCTTATTTAGTGTTGTTTTCCGGTTGTAAGAAAGCCCGTACCGTATCTAATAATATAAATAAATTAACTAGAGGTCCATTACTACTCACTTCAGGGAAATGATACAATATTATAACCTAAAGTTTATTTGGCATGATGCCAAAATTCTAATTGTACGATATTTCTGTGCCGAAGCAGCACGTTCCGTGCGCTTTTAAGGTAGAACACAGCATCTTTTAAAATGACATACCCATGGACAATTTTAGATGTTGCTCTGCTTTATATAAGTACTTATTGTACTATCCATAATTAGTTTAGATAACAATTTCTTGATTAAACCTGTAGGTCCTCTCTGTACAGTCTCTAGTCTCGACTAACCTGTTAAGATCCAGGTGACTTATGGAGATTTATGACTTTTTGTATGTTTGATAGAATATTGCAAACTTTTAATTACCCCCCAACATGGCCAAGATAAAAGGAAATTTACAGGGTCCGCAACACCTGGGTGATGCCCCTGGTATTGCAAACGTCCATAGGCTACAGTGACTGCTTACTATCAGAGGCAGGCTGTAAGCTTGTTTGCCACCTTAATGCTTAAATTAAATAAATATCATTCCACTGACCCATTGGCGTATCTAGGGCTATTTTTCAAGTGGTTTCCTGGCCCCTGAAGTGGCCGACGCCCCCTCCGGCCCCCCCTCTTCCTACACCTATGCACTGATCTGCGATAAGTAAATACATTAGTTGAACACTAACCAATGCTCTTACAGTAAGCTAAAACATTGTGATGATAGTTGCACATTCAGTCACCTAAATGTGTAACTCTGATCTGATCTAGTCAGGTTTTTCTTTTTAATTAGACTAGTTAGGCATTTGACTACCATCTTTCCTTAGATGGAACATGCCTGACTAGGAACACACTATTCACTCTAGCCTTGAAGGCGTGAGGTCAGATGGCTGATCTGCCAAATCCTAGATCATGGTCAAGGCGAACTCCGGGGCCTCTCGCCAGAGTACGATCGGGACATTAACCTAATGTGTTTATAATAAAATGCCATGTACTAATTCAATTCAATGTTGGTTTTTAGTATAATATACCAACACCACCAATGCAAGAAACTTCAAAAAAGAGCAAGAAAGATGACAAAAATGTGGAGCAGTTCATGAAGTCACTGAATTCTTTACCAACTTTGGAAGAAAAACTGGCTATGGTATGCAAAAAATATGTGCAGACTGCAGATGAGAATAAAAAGTATCAGTTTTATCTTAAGCAGTCAGACAGAAGACATGGACTGTTGCTGAAAGCACAAGAACATTTGCAACATGAATTTAATAAGACTATTCTAGTAAAATCAAAGCTAGAAAATCTTTGCCGTGAACTTCAAAAGCAGAATAAAGCAATAAAGGTAAATTCATTGTTATACTTTCATGAAGTACAGAATTTAAATTATAAATATACACAATTTAGTAACTAAAGAAATTCAAAATATATCTCTTAAAAAAGAAAAATAAATTATGTTACTACATAGTTTTATGCAATCATAATGATTACAGGAAGAATCTTTACTCAAAATTAGAGAGGAAGAAGAACGTCGTAAAGAAACACAAGCTAAGTTTCAAAATACTCTTTCTGAAATTACCACCCTGCTTCAGCAAAATAACGAAAAAAATGCAAAGTTAAGGGATGACAATATCAGTATGAGTGACAAGTTCACGAGTATTGTGCAGCAGTATCAACTCCGCGAGCAACAGGTTCCAACTACATTGTTGTCTAAGTTAATTTAAATATATTTTTTACATTATGTGCATACTTTATTTGTCACCTCACAATAATTTATTGAAATGATTTCAGATAGAGAAATTAACCAAGCAGATGTCCCTGGAGGGCCAATTGTCAGATGCCAAACTACAGAAAGCAAGTTTAGAACATCAAGCTGACAAGGAAAGATTGATAGTTGAAATAGAAGAATTGAAAATGACAGTTGCCCAGTTCAGAGCTAAGATAATTGAACATCAGCATACTGAAACAGCTCTGAAAGGTCAATTAGCAGTCTATACAGATAAATATGATGAATTTCAGAGTGCTTTAGTGAAAAGTAATCAAGTCTTTGGAGGTTTCAAAGAGCAAATGGAAATGGTAAGATTTAGTCAACCAAAAAGGAGCTTTTTTATATTAAACTAGTGAGACATCTGACTGCCATCTCATGTGACGAGAAGTGATGATGCGGCGGAAGAGGGGGAGCATGCCTGTCTAGAAACAGCCTATACAATCTGACCTTGGATGGAGTCCAGGTTGTACTGTTCGGGGAACATACTACCAGACGAAATATTCCACTCCTAAACTATACCTAATACTTGTAGATGTCGAAGAAAATTAAAAAACTTGAAAAAGAGTCTCTGTCGTGGAAGAAACGCTGGGAAACTTCTCAATCGGCTCTTTTGGATATGTGCAGCGAGCGACAGACCAGTGAAGAACGCGCCGCTGCCACCGCACGCCAGCTGCTCCAAATGCAAAGTTTATGTCGGACCCTCCAGGTACTTGAATACTGTCTATACTTCTCACAATACTTTTGCTCCTCATGGAATAATAATGAATGTAAATAAAATATGAAGTAACCTAAATAATCCGATTTCAAATAATATAGGACACACATGGGTGAGACGCGACGTGGTGTTATAGGTTTGAAGTGTGTGTGTCTGAGTCTGTGACATGGTAGCTCCCGAATGTATGGACAACAATTACGATGCGATTTTCTTTCCTCCGGCAGCAATCGCAACCAAGTTTCGCATCCAGTTGCGATAGAGGAATTTATTCTCTTCTATTTGTGAGATCTAGTTTATTCGAAATGATTATTTGCTTAGTTTCAGTAAATTGGGCAATATTTCCCAATTTACTGAGTATATGTACTTTACCATACCGTAGCAAGTAGAACAATGTGGTCTGTGCCTACCCCTACGGGAAAAAGGCATTACGTTATGTATGTATACTTTACCGGCGGGCTCCTGACTCTTTGACGACCTGTGTGGTTCAGTGGTCAACATGCCGGTCTGCTACGCAAGAGGTCCCGGGTTCGATTCCCGGCCAGGCAGAAATTGAAATGATGAATTTTAATTTCGTTTCGGGTCTGGGTGTTCTACGTATAATAAGTATGTATTTAAAAAAAAAGTATATAAGTAGTTTATCAGTTATCTAGCACCCATAACTCAAGCTTTGCTTACTTTGGGGCTAGATGGCGCTGTGTGAATTTGTCTACCATTATTTATTATATTTATTTATTATCTGTTGGTTGGGTTGCCAATCCTGATTGTAACGAGTGAAACATCTGTCTAGGCGGAGCGTACGGTTCTGCTGAACACTTTGAAGGAGAATAAGATCGAACGGCCGCCACTGCCGGCGGCGCCGCCCGCGCCCGCGGCGGTCGCTGCTGCCCCTTCAGCGTCGGACAGCAAGGTAAACGATTTTCAACCCAACGTTATTGGGAATAGATTGTATTCTGGTTTTGAGTAAGAGCCATAAACATTGAAGTTTATGCAACTCGCATATAGTTTGCACGAGTGTTTTAATATCTAAGTATATGCAGTTGCATACACTACTTTATCTACACTCATATTTTCATGGTATAATTTCGTGCCTCTAATTTGCTCAACTTCACTGCACTACTTTCACGTTTATCTATTTATTTTCTTCAAACAAGATGAAACATTCACCAACAGCAACAATCACAAAAATATATTGTTTATATTTAATAAAAATAAATTTTAGTTTATTGTATAAAATGGCGTGAAAAAAGTTAATATCTTAAACAACTCTTTTCGAGTATGTAATTGGAACCTTATGCTATGAGTGTAGATAAAATATATATGTGATGTAGTGTAGGTAGATATTAGTGGGGTCTTACAAGAGGAGCATGAGAAAGACTTACAGAATCTATTTAATTTAAATAAAATGTGTTATAAGTGATGAGATGTCATTGACTGAATTTGGTACTCTAAACAACAAACGTTGTGTATTCAAATAGGTACTAGAAAGGACGTTATTAGTAAGTTGTAATGTTTTTCATTCATATGGCATGGGTGCTATTAAGTTACCTATCTTTTGATTTTGAATGCAAAACTAAGTTACAGATCGTAACTTAGCTTGTACATAATTTTTTTTGAGTACTACACTATTTACAGGTATCTTCTCAATATTAATATGAATTTACAAATAAAATGAATCAACACAATAATTTAATTTTTTTTGTCGTAGGTTGATGCTATGGTGGCCAACTGCGCTCAACTTAGGCAGAGTCTCGTGCATTTACAGAGTCAATTAAACGTATTAACGACGAACAAGAACGCTAAAGAGGAACCACCTAAAGCAGAAACTAAGAAAAAATCTAAATCCAAAAAAAATAAAGCCGGTAAACAACCTCAAAAGAATGATAATGTTGAAATACAGAAAGAAACAGAAAGTGATGAATCAAATGCTGCCAAAGAAATCTCGAAAGTGGAATTAAGTGCCAATGATGAAACTAACCACAGCGATGACAAAATAGACGAGAAAACAATGGAAAGTTTGATACAAGCCATAAATATTGCTAACGTGAATCTATCTGATTTGGAAGTAGACAGCATTAAAATCCAAGACCAAGGCGATAATGGTCAATTAGAAGATTTGGAAGGGTCAGATGTGTCTCCCCCCAATCTTGATACTAACAACGTTATTGAAAATATAAAAAATAATGATACAAACAAAGTTTTAAATACAGTAAGTGCTATTGAGGGGGAAGCATTTGCAGAATCTATAACCACGGAAAGTAAATAAACTTGTAAAAGTTGTAAAAGTGAAATATCAATGATTGTAAATAATTCAATATTTCGATTGAATATTTTCTCTTAATTTTTTTTGTTTGCAAAGCAAGAATAACAAGGTGTTTTGTATGTGTTCTAGTATTATTAACGTAGCATTTTGTGTGATTTTTGAAAAGAAAATGAAGATCAATTAATAAAAAACTGCAATTTACATAGTTTAACCTATTTTTTTCTAAAACCTAGTAGAAACTGCCAAAATCCCCGAGTTTGTACTTGTTGGCCTTTATGCTAATGGTCGTATTATTGTTATCAATAATTTTATCTTATTCAGCGCAAATAAAAGAAGGGTAGTCTTTAATCGAGCGACTAAATTCCCATTATGGATTTCAAAATTACTTAATATGTATTTGTATTTGCTGTAATATTCGTCTAAATTATTACAAACAACCGCAACTTCGTCTGCCTGGACTTATATAAATTGTAGGCTATGTGTTTAATCAGGTTTTAAACTATCTGTGTACCAAATTTCATCCAAATGTTACATTTGAGCCGTTTTTGCGTGATTGAGTAACAAACAAACATACACACTTTCACATTTATTATCATACTAATATTATAAATATGTAAGTTTTAAATTTAAATTAGTATGATATCCTGAAGACGTCATGGCCGATTTAGACTACAGCGACTGCATCCGTTGTTGGTGTCGTTTATGTGCTCGTATGTAATAATAATCATCTCGGCGTTAATACCCGGTAGAGCTCTCGCGTACGCGTGCCCAGGGTCCGCTTTGACCATGACACAACACAGCTTGCGCCGCGAGAGAGCGTTTGTTTCCTTCTTTCAAATCTAACATGAAAAAGACGCGCCTTTTCTGGCATATCGCGCGCGAGAGCACACTTGTGCTAGCCGTGCAGGTTAATACAGTGGAGCGACTGCCGTCCGATCTCCGTGCTCCTCCCTCAGACCCTCGTTCATGTGCTCTAAATTATTATAAACAAATAGCTTTCGACCGCGACTTCGTTCACGCGGACTTCAATCAATTTTTGCCTACATGTTAATCCTGGTTTTAAACCAGGGATTTGCAAACTTTTTACTGAGGGGGCAAATTTTTGTAACGGAATTTATGGTGGTCAGTTTTTTGTAGGGTCAGGGCCGGTGTACTGGGATCTTCAACGTCTACGCAAGTAATCAAAATCAATGTATGAACGAGCTCGTAATTTTCGCATTTTATCTCTTAAAACCTAAGATGATCCTAATAAATAAATTATAAAAAAGGCGAGCATAGCTAGATCGAAATTTTGCGAATTTTACTTCGAAAGAGCTGGGGTGCACATAATAAAAGTAACATTAACCAATGAATGAGCGAGCGCAGCGAGCTTGATATTTATAGGATTGACTCTTAAAATTTAAGAAGCAAATTAAATGCAATACGAATTTTAAATCTAAAAAAGTGAATTGATGAGCGCGGCCTGGAGTTCAGCCATTCGCGGGCCTGCGGGCCTGAGATGGCCCGCGGGCCGTAGTTTGCCCATCCCTGTTTTAAACTGTCTATGTATGTATCAAATTTAATTTTACTCCATTGAGCCGTTTTTGCGTGATAGAGTAACAAACAAACATACAAGCTTTCACGTTTATAATATTAGAAGGATTATGGCTACCCAATATATAACAAGAGTTATGCGAATTAAAACATGTAATTAAATTAATCCATCTTTATTTCTTGAGAATTAAACGCAATAAAACCTTGTACATAAGTAAATTAAATACTTAAATTACAGTAAAAATAATACAGAGTAATACCTATTACTAATAATTGTATCCGTCATCTATTTCGCACACATATTTCCCATTATCACAGACCTATTTGTTAATTACAGTTACATTAATTATACATTATCAAAGTATTAACTTACTAGTATTTCTATTATCTATTACATCAAAATATTAATTACATATATACTTTAAAGAAAGTATACACTGGCCTGTACAGTATGGCCTGTACCTGGGGTACCTATTTACCTATCAGTTGGCGCTGTGTTTACCAGTCAGTGAATTACACCACCCAGCGGCAAACTTGGCGCGAACTGGTAAGTAGTAGGAAGATAAATAGTAACTGTAAACAAGAGCAAACATGCTGTTTAAGCCATTTTCCAGAAATTTTTCTAAAACCCAATACAGACCATCATTCTCTGAATTCGTATTAACAACATTGTACCTACTCGTATTAAATTCACGATGTTTTTCCTATATATGCACTCAAGCTAATTATTCTTAAATTTCGTGTTTCGGCTTAGGCACCTAATACTTTCCGTCTGGTATTGCACTATCTAGCTATTTGCCTTTGATATCTTCTAAGTTTAGGTCTTACTTCAGATCAAACGCATAAATTCCAATGTGCAGCATGATGGTCATTTGCCGCAATTACAGTCCCAACAATAAAATTACACCATCATTATAGCTCAAATAACATGTTTTACTTCAAGACGGACCTATTTGTGTGGCGAAATTCAATGGCGCATGTCGCTGTTTATCATAGCAATTCCCCGGACCCCTGCAGGGTGGATCTCGTATATGATTACAAAATGAAGGGGTGGTAAATATTCGCCGATAAGTCTTCGTTTGCGGAACCATTCAACCAATAATTGCTGCATCTGGTATAAGCCACCAAATCTTTATATTATCGAGCGAGATACAGCCTGTATACAATAAACTTCAACGACCAGTCGTCATACACATGATTTACAAAAGAAAACATTGGGTACGAATGTTCAAACTGCGAACTCTAGGACCCTGATTAGATATTTAAGATTAAATGTGGGTGTATTGGGTAGGCTGTCGCAATACCCATTTTTGGGAGTCCAATGGACACGAGCTGTTTGTTTAAATAACACTGCCGGTATTAATGTCTTGTCGATAAATACCTACTTCACTGAAGACTATTTTAAAGAACTTGTGGTCAACAAGATTCCTACAAACTTATCACTAAACTAACGAGACAATATTAACTATACTTATAGGAGTACCTAAGCATAATAAACTTTGTTAAGACGATAACTTAATCCGTTCAAAAGGTAGGTACAATGAATTAACTGAGAGAGATGGGAATGCTAATGCGCTTTGCGATCCGCCATCATTCTTTGAACGCGCGAACGATGGAGGCGATACTTTGGTAAGTACCCGTTACGAAGATGAACAAGCCGAGGAATATGATGGTGAGGTTCTTTATGCACATGAATAACGTGATGCCGGAGGGCTTCTGTGAGGCGGAGACCAGCTGTATGAGGGGCGGAAACACCAGCGCCAACGCAGTGCTGCTCATGGCGCCCACCAGGGAAATGAACAGACCCAACTGCGGGATCGACTCGGCCAGGATGACTGCAACAAAACAGGCGATACATTACATTTTTTGTTGGCAGTGTGTCAGAATTCAGACCCTCAAGGCCTCATTCGATGCTCAGCGGTTCCAATTATGATGCAATTCATAACTATTTTTGAAGAACTAATGCAAATTAGGCATAATATAAGTTTCAAATGATTACTTACATGTCAGTAACACCAAAAGCGATCTGTAACCCAACTCCTTGGCGACCGGTGAACTATCTCCGAGCCTTTTTCTAAGCGCTGGCCATGTAATGTCTACCGGGACGTAGAATTGGAGAGGGTACGTAAACAGCATCGCTAAAGTGATCAGTGCTTGCACTACGTTGCTTAACCTGAACAAACATTTAAAAACGTATTAATTAAGATGCCTGTTAATGCTATGTAATAGCTCTTGATAAACAATATATTTAAAGATAGCCATACGTACACTTGGCCTTTTGGCATGTTCAGCGTAAGGCTCCCGGCGACCTCGTCACCCCATTTTAGATATCCCAAAAATCCAACAATAACAAATATACTGCCTACTATAACCATTCCTATATTCAGTACACCCAGAGGTTTTTGAAACTGTTCGGGTCTGCGCATTTCATGTTTCAACGGCAACACCTAATGGAAAAGAAAAACATTAAAACCACAGTTGCCGATTTTGTATCATAACTACTTACTTATAAGTACGTATGCTTACCAAGCCTATCCCTTCGAATGCATAAATGGCTGTACCGAAGAAGAGTGGTAGCTGATGCCACGAAGCCAGATAGTCTCTGCTGTGGACCGGCGGCAAGTCGTGGGCCGCCTCGTACACCACTGCGCTGACTCCAAGTGCCATCATGATGTTAGCGAGGGTCGAGAATGGCGTCAGGTACTTCAGGTTGCGCACCATGCAGGAGAGCAGCACTGGGATTATCACCAGAATCATGTGAACCGACAGCTCTAGGTGGATGTTGTACTGGTCACATATCTATAAAGAAGTGATTCGCTTTGTAGGGCCTGTAGCATGAAAAGCGTGAACTTTGGAAGAGTTATGGTACCAGCTAAAGGTAAGTACCGACGTATTGTTCGTATTAAGTGAGGAGGTATTGCTATTGATGATGCGGCGATACCGCTCATTAACTTCAGTCTGATCAAGAATACTTATAGGAAATTAAATAGGCTTAGTAGTTTTAGTTGGATTGAAAATAGTTTCAGTAAGCGTGTCAAGTCTAGTTGTTGTTAGGTCGAACTTACGATTTTAACATTATTTGCAATAAATACAATATAGACGCAACAGAAACCCAGCTGTGTTATGCATAGGAATGTGTCGACTATGATTTTCATGGCGGACGCCAAGGGGCGTAGCCTGAGTGGCCCGTACTTGAACACGAGGCGCACGGTCTCTGCGAAGCCCGGGGGCTTCTCCCGCTTGGTTTGCTGGTGCATCTCTTCCGAACAGTTCAGCTGGAACAAAGCAATACGAATAGTTTAGAAATGGGAAATTGATAGGTTACCTAAACTTAAGGGAATACAGACGGTGATTAAACCAGAAGGGTTATATCTATTAGCTCATGGCGATGTGATAGACCTGAACTTTTATACTTGCTTACTTGTGAAAAACAATGTAAGTTCCTAGCTAGGCAATTCCCGCCCAACCTTGTTTGTACGATTTCCACCACAGATATACCTTACAATCCTGAATTCCTATTCTAATAACATCATTGTCCTCACGAGATAGATGGATATAAATGAATGGAGGTCTTTGCCCTGCAGTGAGAGAGTAATGCCTTATAATAATAACTTTACAACTTACCAGCAAGTGTTGCGAGTGTACGCATATGATCCCCAGCAAAGCGGTCATGATGGGCGCGAAGATGATGCCGCCGTTTTTGAACGCGTCTCCCATGGCCAACAGACCTGAGCCGATGTTGCCCTTGAAGATGTGCAGCATGGTATCGGCGTAACTGAAACGTAGATATGTGTATTTGAGAATCGTGAAACTCATCGTCGTCTCAGCTGTTGGAAGTCCACTGGTGAACATGAATGCTCCCCCGCGATTTCCCACGGCTCGACTCGTGTCTTGCATCCATCGGCTCCCTACGACGAGAATGAGTTAACGATTTGCAAAAAAATAGATAGAAAATTCACGAGGTTGTCCGTCCAACTCCTGTGGTGTCAGCTTCATCGCAAAGAGAGACACCAATATGTTTAAATACTACGCTAATATACAAATACATCATCGAAGAAAATATAGGAGATCGGAGATCAGAATCATTATTTCTGAGTGAAAGAATTTTCATCATTATCCAAACAAACATACAAAGGTTAGGTACCTCAATTCTTATTAATGTAGCGCTGCGATACTCGAGCTTCTTTTCGAGGGGGCCATAAAGACGTTTAATTAGGTCCTACTTATTATGGTACTCTGCAATTGAATCTAGGTACTTATTGTTAGTATGTACTTACGAGGTGGGATGTTTGATCTGGTGGTTCGAGGGCTCTCCATTAGGTTGCTTCCCATTCTCCAATTCCAACTGGCTCTTGTTCGTGCTAGACAGTATCTGCTCTCGGGACTGGAAGACGCCATAGCCGCTTGAGACACTGCAGAAAACATAAACAAGTATGTAACTACGTATATTTCTTGTTAGATACGTATAATAATATAGTCTAAATTATCTGCTGTCCGAGATACGTAACGTCAGCACGTGGGTCTTGGGAAAATAATAGATTTAAATAATCACATTCATCGTTCGCCTTTTTACATAATGTAATTCAGCGTACCTAGTTAACGACATAATTTACTCTGAAATCACAATAAGCACCTTCGATAAATTGATCTAAATCATGATACGAACTGCCAACTGAACGAGAAGGTTTTGCATAAACGTAAGGTATTAAAAAGTAAACGAAAGTAAATTAACCTGCAACTAATTTCATCAACAGTCAACTCAACCAGCACCTCCATGTTACCTTAATCTGGTTACAGTGTTACTCACCAATACCAACCCTAGCTACCCTAGAAAAGGCTGCAGCCTCAATGACTCATGCTCGTCATATTAGATAATTTTGCTGACCATAAGCTGCTTACCAATTACGTAGATAAAATTGCTGTCATGACAATCTATTATTCCTCAGCTAACGAAGTCGTAATTATTTTGCAAACCATTTATATTATCATCAAAGTAAACATAGGGGAAATAGGTTGGGAAAAAATGATCTAATCTGACTCATACTATCAGACTCTAATCTCAGACTGTCTGAGGTGCTCAGCGTCGCTGAGTCAACGAGAACAAAACTGATATCTGATATAACTCGATGTCGAGCTCATCTTAGCAGAAATAGCTTCTGACAAAGAACAACAGCCTAACATAACGCTGGACAACCGGAAACCGCGCTTTGAGGGTTTCATTTAAGAAGTCTTTGGACAGTGTTCTTGCTACTTAGTCTGTGCCTACATGTTGAAGGTGAATATATTGATAGACAGTGCACCTACAAAAAATAGTCTAAAACCAAAGTCCAATTTCTTCGTCTAAAACCAAGGACGTTCATAATACAAAGGTCAGTGCTAAAAACGCAAATTCCTTCTTTTTATTTAATAGTGATTTATGATTTGTTCGTCTATGACACCGTAAATTACTGTAAATTGTAAACCATTACCTAGTTTTCGTAGTTCATACAATTAGTCAGTCATTGTCTTACTATTAATAATTCCTCCCAAAAAAGTCACACGAATCTAATTATAGGCAACAAAACCCGGCCATTGAACATTGTTCACAGACTAACTGTGAACCTACCTACTTTAGAAATTGCATTGTTGGTGCTATTTCGTAAACAGCAGGATGTGTCGATCTGCAGGTTTACAGATATTCAATTATCTACAAATAATCAAAGAACAAACACAGATACGAAATATTGCCTATCTAGATACTTTACATTTAAGTAGTTAGTAGGTAGTACTACTCCATTAGCAACGATAGCCGCCGCGTCACAACGGACACATCCGATGGAGTAGAAATTCTACTACTGATGTAATAGTTAATATTCACCAAATCGTAAGTTATTACGGATGTCGTATAAGTGATTAGTTGACTAATGATTTAGTTAGACACAGACTACCTAGGTCATCCGTAGACCAGAAAATGTGCAGCAGCGTTTTCTTGTTTAGCATTGCCATATTCAACCCAACCATGCCACAACTAATGTGAAGGAGCCTTAAGTCCTGCAGTAGACTGTTTTCGGCTGCTAATGTAAGTAGTAACGATAGCAATGACACATCTAACCATCGCAGTACACATTTACGCGTTTCCTCTGACTCTACAATAATAAGAGCAATTTTCCGTAATAATCACACCCATTATTCTTATGCCAACAAACCGCAGATAATGATAATTTAAGTAGGCACAAGCTATGATAGTTCCTACTGTTGTTGTTACTATTAAAAATACTGGGTTAGCGATTTCCCACGTTAATCACAGAATATTAATACTAACTTTATTATATAAAAATATAGGGTTTGTTTAATTAGGCGGTCGGAAACTAAACTTACATTATAATTAAGTATTAAATTATTAGGGAAGTAAAATGAACGGAAATGAGTAAAGACTTCTGCCCGCGACATTGTCCACTTGGACAATGTCGCGGGCAGAAGCTAGTTATTACATAAATGTATTAGATGTTGGACGCCTATGGAATATTACTACCAAGTTTTTTGTGCGGAGTAAAAAAGGAAAAAAGTGGTGTGACTTTTTGTAGTAGGTAACCTACCAAACTACATTATGATACATACATAAATAAGGTCGCACCTTTTCCCGTAGAGACCACGTCATTCCATATGCTACAACACAACAATTATTATGATACAACTGCAGTTTATATATGTATAGCTTGTATTAAATGGCGTATGTCGCGTCCTGACGATTGAGATCTATTTATGGTGTAAGCCTCAGCTGGAGACTGTAACTTAATTTCTTTGTCGGTTGGCCATCAGTTCGCGAGTGGGTAGATGGCTTTTGTCGTATCTCGTTCCTAGTGGAGTTAACGGGCGGGAGTCAAACAGTTCCACGTCCTTTGCGGTGGCTTCTTGGAGATCTGCCCTAGGATGTTCTCGTCGGCTCGCATAGTCTTAGTTTTGTATGTTGCCAGATCAGTTGTCGTCGGTAGCCATTCCGTGCCGGGGTTTCTTGGCTTGGCATCCTCTGTCATGCTTACCGGGACGGCTACCGTAGTTCGGAATGGCCGGTCTGCCGGGTGCTAAGGACCCTTGCTTCGGGTGTGCTATAATTTATTTTGAGGGGTTTACATGTTATCTACCTAGCTAATCTTATTTATTATCTTCGTATAAACATTTTATTATAAAACATATATCAAAATGTTTGCTTTTAGAATGTTCACTGTATCAGACGGTCGGGTAGAGTAAAGGGTAAACTCTGCGAACGAAGTTGCGCCGGTAATCTCAGTTTTATTATAAATTTGTTTTGGTGGTAATCTCAGTCATTAATTTTTACATATTTATTTAATACAACGTACAACGGATACAGGTACTCTACCAACATTTAAAGTGTCTATATGTATATCGAGGGAAGAAAAAATAACTATCCAATAACTAACCAACCGAACCATCCGATCCAATGGTGGATTCAAAAGGAAAAATGATATCCATAGATCCATCGGTGGAGCCTCGTCGGCGTATCCTAGTGAAATGAAAGTTCCAAAGATATTGCCCCGTCACAGACAGCATTTAGTATTAGGGTTCCTTTCCACCCTTCGGAACCCGTATGTAGGTACGGTACCCTAAAAGCTCGCCTTGTTTTAACGCGGGGATTGCATTACGCACGGTACCCTCTGCCGGGGGACGGAGGGCCTGTGTGGGATTCCCGAAAATCGTCAGCCGAAGCCTTTTCATCCACGACACCTCCGGCTCCACGACAATTAACCAACCTACCCAACCAACCTTTAACGGCGTTCAAATTAAAGCAATAGAAAACTGGTAAATAAGTTTAGAACTCGAGAACTTTACTGCCCCATCGGCCATCTGTTCTTCGAGCTATGTGCCCTGCCCACTGCCACTTCAGTTTGGCAATCCTTAGAGCTATGTCGATGACCTTGGTTCTCCTCATTTCTGATTCGATCGTGCAAAGAAACTCTGAGCATAGCTCTTTACATTGCCCTTTGGGTAACAGTGATAAGTTCTTATAAGGCCCACAGTGAGCTGTCACGTTTCAGTTCCGTAAGTCATCACTGGCAACACACATTGGTCAAAGACCTTCGTCTTGAGACACTGCGGTAATTGGGACGAAAATATACGGCGTAGCTTCCCGAACGCTGCCCAACCGAGTTGGATTCGTCGATTGACCTCTTTCTCGAAATTGGACCTACCTAGCTAGACTATTTGTCCTAGGTATGTATAGTCGTCAACAACTTCAAGTGGAGTGCCTCCCACTGTCACTAGAGTAGGCACAACATGGACATTCGACATAATTTTCGTCTTGTCCATGTACATTTGAAGACCTTCTTGTTGAGAGGCACTACAGAGGTCATCGAGCATTTTGCCCTAGTTTTCCAGGGTTTCAGCCATGACTACGATATCGTCAGCAAATCTGAGGTGAGTGACTTACTCGCCGTTAATATTGATGCCAAGTCCGTCCCAGTCCAGAAGCCTAAAGGTATCCTCCAGGCAGCGGTGAACAACTGCTATCTTGAAGAACAATATCACGATGCTTTTGTGCCATGCTTCTGGCGTTTTTCCCTCGAGGATGACGGAATTGAACAGCTTTTGAAGGGTCTTAAGCACAGGTTTGCCACCAGCTTTCAGAAGCTCAGCCGTAACTCCATCATGACCTGTTGGCCTGGCCATGGCCTTGTTGTTCTTAACCTACTACATAAATGTTAAATAAATTATGCAATACTAGCCACACTCTTTGCCCACAACTTTAATCTTCATATAAAATAAAAGGCCTCATACAGAACTTCACCCCCATTTTCTCGCCCTTTCAAAATCCCGTCTCAATCATCACTTACGTCATCGAAGCTCGAAAATTTGAATCTTGCGTGTCCATTTGTTTCTGTATGATGTTGTCAGTATTATAAATAAAACCCGGAGCCATTTAGTATTGCTCGCGGATGAAAAAGGAACTAAATTTTACAGACAGCCAACAAGAACAATTCACAGCATAAACTATGATCGCCATAGCCTGTCAGCAGACTTAAATGGCCCCGGGTCTACCTATTTACTTACAGAGATAAATGAAAAATATGGCAACTAAAGGAGAATGAGTGTTTTGTACATTCGAATTCACTGTGCAAATAACGGTAGGATTAGTGTCATATAATATTCGCTGAGCTGAACCAATAAAATTATAATCTTATTTCAAACAAAAGTGAGCTAGCTGTAGGTACTGATTAAAAATTCATGGATGATGACTTTTTCCACATAGATGTTTAACGGATTAGTAATGTAGTCGATGTAAAAATCATGACAAATTCATATTATATAATATTTTTAATTTATTTAATGATCAAGCAATAGTAATGTAACATTTTGTAACATGCAGGTACTATCACTCAAAAACTTTGATAGGTTTGCCTGGTGATAGGGAGTTCGGCTTATAAATTTGAAGACTTAAATATATAAAAAGTAGCGCTTTAAGCTATAAAATTGTGTAGACTAGGTTTTCATCTTAAGGTTGCTAGAACATGTCGTGAAAACTGACGAACCCTTTCATTCCGCGACTATACCTACTCCTTCAATAATAGGTACTACAACAATGTACGGGCTTACGTTACCGGCCGTGGTTACGAAAACCTATTGGACATCGCCACTAAGAAGTATCTACAAATATATGGATCATGAGTCTGAAATAAAGAACTTTATTATTATTATTAATTAGGTAGGTACCTGGTACTTACCAACTTGTGCTAAGCTAAGAACCAGCAACTAGGGATCGGCTTTGTTACCATTTGCTTCGGTAAAAATGTTTGAAAATCGTAAAGAATAAAGTAAAGAAATCGTTTATGGTCTAGCTCGCAGAACATAAAACAAACAATATTTTAAGTTAATCAGTTTAATAAAACTTGTCCTAATCCTTACGCTAACTAGCTAAAATACACAACATTTGCGTGAAAGTTTATCACAAACGAATAACATTTAGACGTAAGTATTTAATATACCAAGTAGATATCACATCGAGATTAGGAGTACCTAAGTTATGTTACTTTAACATTATATTGTAAGTACCACACAAACCTCAAATAAACAACACTAATTTATAATTGGGAATCGATTCTACTAAGATACAACGTGCTAAACTAATCGGAGCCTCTATATGCGATATACAATCTAAATTCACATTCGACCGAACCGCGGGCAAAATAGAAACGGCTCTTACAACACAACTTCGATAACATTAAAACAACTTATATAACGGCTTTAACAACTGGTTCACTTGTTTGTTGATTTGTTTGTAAGTTTTTCTGGGTCGATTGGTAATATAATCGGCGAGGGCGTTCCCGAAGCCCGATGCCGCCGCGGAGACCACGTTCTGGAGAGGCCGGTTGTAGGGGCGCTGGGGGTAGCCCGCCCCAACCCCCGCCCCCGCGTAGTCCGCTTGGTATGAGGGCTGGTTGAAGCTGGGCCCGTAGCCACCACCGCCGCCAGCGTACGGCGGCCGCCGGTTCCCGCCGAAGCCCCCGTGCCCGCCGTGGCCGCCGAACCCACCGCCGCCGAATCCACTACTGCTCTGGCTCTGACTGACTCCAATATTGACCGGGTACGGCACGCCTTGCTGCGGGAACGACGCCACGGGAGCCACCGGCACCGGCAGCGCCGCTAAGCCGCACCCGAAGAAGTAGTTCATCACCGGCGCAGAAACGTATGTGTAATCTTGGAGTCCGAAGAACTTCTCTCCGAAAGTCCTCCCGTGGCCGCCATGGCCGCCGTGGCCGCCGTGGCCACCGCCACCATATCCCCCGCCTCCGTATCCGCAAGGGTTGTTGCTTTGATTTTGCCCTTTCTTCCGTCTTCGATGTTTGCGCTCTAGATCCTCACCGTCTTCTATGTCTATGTCCTTTGATTGCGGTTCCTCTGCTGTGATCACAACCGCCATGATATAGAAAAGCAGTACAAGGATTGAAGCTTTCTGTAAATAATACCACAGATTTTGACATAAACATAGAGGCTACCTACTTAAAAATTAATTATGCAAACAGTTTAACAGTGAATAATTGAAGGACTTACCATAATGGCTATTTGTGAACACAACTGAACAAGGACCCTTAATGGCCGACTACTTGGCTTGAGCTACTGATCCAAACTGACTCCACGCTGGTCCAAAACTGGGAGAATCCAATGTTGAAAGTGAAAGTATGTTGGCGATCTTCTAAAGTAACAATATTACAATAACGCAATTCTTACAAGTATGGCAATTCATTGAGACCGCTAGAGCATGGGAGTTTATTGAGCAACTTGCAGCTTGTCATGATCTGCGCGCCCCGCGAGAAGGCTGTGGAAGGCGCGCGGCGGCTGCGTCCCGACCTTGGCGGCGCCGCCACGTGCGACTACGCACGCTGTTATTGAGCGTACCTACTTGGTACGCTCTGTTAATCACGCTGTGATAACGCAGCCTCCATGTTTTCCAGTCATAATTTGCTGAAAAAAGGCTAGCTAGATCGTCTGTCATCGCGGTTTAAACAATGGAAGTAATTATCCTCGCAGCACTGGGCTCGACTGTTTTGACCCATTAGCTACGTCAGCTATTAGCTAAGTCAACCCAAAAACCGTAGTCCTCTTATGGGGTAAATACAATAACAAACTTTCGCAAACGCGTTTAAGGCATTTCATAAGAGAGCAGCTACCCACGCCGGCGCCGCGTGCGCATATGGCGTGGGGCAAACCACCGCGGGCGCGGCCTTGACTCCTTACGGCACGCTATCCGGCCTACATAATCGAAACGGTGCCGTGAGGGTAATAAAGAACATCCTAACTCATGCAATGCCTGCGTAATTTCGGCCACTTCCGGGTTTTGCTTCGCGCTTTATTTGATACGAGTAGTTTACATTACTAAAGGCTATAGGTACCTATTATTTATTATAATATATTTATGCAAGTACTCACTTTTCATCTTGATTCATCGATACTGCGCTACCGCTAATATGGCTTATGTTTACTTTGTCCTTATTCTTCATCTTGACGTCTGTAAATGACAAGAATAGATGTTATTGGTTTTACCTGTGTATGTAAAGTGAATCATCCATGAATTTGATATTAGGTAGAATTTGAAGTGGCAAATGAACACTTTAGAAAAGCAATCTTAACTCTAAAAATACTCTAAAAGGTTGAATGGTGGGTTGAATGGGAGATTATCCGAGAGCCGATTTAAAAGAAAAAATAGTTCTAATAATTATAATAAATGGCGTTCATTACATACCAATCTCAAAGATTAAACAATTTTGCGCCTTCTTCTCAGAAAATGTAAGGTGTTATGTATCTTACACCTTTCCGAGTAACTTCAGTTACCAAATTCAATACTTGAGAATCCTGTCTAAGGCGCGCCATCTAGTGAGGCACGACCGAACTACACTTTTTAATTTATAATGTAGCTGTCTGAAAATTCCCCATTGAAGAGAAAAAGCAAACCTTTTTAGAGCTACAAAAATTTGTAAGTATCATCATCTAATCTAGGCTTTTTTGCGGGTGTGGCCCCACCACTCCTTCCCTCCGCTGCAACTCCTGCGCAGCCAGGATCTACAATGACGACTCGAGTTAAGAGAGAGAGAGAAGAGCTATTGAGTTTACTTCCAAATAGTGTCACTTTCATTAAATTAGTCCAACAGAGTGTATCAGTTCTAAAGCCAAATAAATACCTACAGGAATTTCTAAAAGTTAGGTTGAAACCTACAGTTTAAAATTAAAGACAGGTTAAAAGGTTTGGGTTAATCCGTTCAAAGATGTAAGAATTATTTCAAGCTCCCTAAATAAGGAAAAAGGTAATTTAATTAGGTATCTTGTCATGCTATAATTTTCTTACTAACTTTATGGCACGCGACTTCCGTTGAATTAAATAAAGTAGATAGGTACTTACGTACCTATATATTCAACCAAGTAGCCTTGAAACTATCTCCTTACTAACTTTAGCCAATTGTTTAGACAAGAAAGAGAATGTCACAAGCACATACTTTGGAAACTATATACATTATTGTTAGGTAACGTTATGCAAGTTTTGGACAGAGTTTTACGGCAATAATCGACACATAAGCGTGTCTAACCTACGTTACCTTGAATTGGTGCATTTTGGCCTGACACTGAGTGGTCGTAACAATCTTAAGAGCGACGCTTAATATCCAGCAGTAGGCTTTCTAATGTTGGTAATGATGATGAAGATGAAGTGTTATTGTTTGTAAGTTGGTGTCCAATTAAGGAATGACTGCATGGCAGTGGAATTGAAGGCAAGAAGGTCCCTAGGTGTTATCGCTTATGGGACGGATCTCAATAAATCGGAATATGACAAAAAAAATTCTCCCTAATATTATATATGTCGGTGGATCATTATGCTCCATCCCAGACTCAATTTCAGTTAAGCCTCATTTTTTTTGTCTTAGTTTGATATAATCCTTTGTAACACTAATACACTTTCGGAGCTCCAACATTTCAATCATCATCACAGCCCACTGCAGGACCTAGGGCCTCTCCCAAGAAAGGGGAGGTTATTGCCATAATCTTCACGCTTGGCAGGCGGGTTGGAGATCGCAGTGTTTAAATATAACAAAGGAAAATGCTGTTGCCCATTTTCCAGACTACGGAGACTCTTGATCTTTTACCTCGAAAACATTAGTCGCCTTGTACGACACCCATGAGTGTAAGGGGTTGGTGCTATTCTACTCTGCCGGACACCACACGGCCAATTTCAATTCCAGTATTTCAATGACCTCTAGGAATAAATTGGGTCCGAGCGCTAAAAACCACTCTTACACTCTTGAATATCACCAAAGAGAATGGAAAATCTTGCTCTTTGGATATCATCAATAGGTGATCAAAAGACAGACCAAAAAAATCCTCAGGAAAAGTTCCTTTCATTTTGGTAAAATACAATGATGTCCAGGTGCATGGTGGACCCTTCATTACCTACAAGTTATTCCCAAAATTAAAGGATGTTTTTTTTTTTTTAAACTTCATGCTCATTACAGTACAAAGGCGGACTTAAAGCTACGTAACATTCACGTGGGCAAAATTTTTTCTGATAATAAAGGGGTGATATCTAAAAGTGCAAGATTGTTTTCCAGAGGGTAGACCAATTTCATCCTGGAGGCTATTGAAATTCTGGAGCGCCAACGGAAAAGGATATAATAAGGGACTATGTTGAAAAATAAGAAAAAAGATTATGTATCGTCATAGAAGTGGGTCAGGTGTGGAGCATAGGGATTTACCCTCGTAGATAAAACAGTCCTTATAAAGACAAATTTATTTTGTTCGTACCTATTCATATGGACTGACAGGACGAAATTAGACCTCAGGTTCAGTTTTAATCTTTTAACTCCATAGGTAAATCTTGAATAGCTTATTAGGGTCAGTATCTATACATAAATCAACACGACGCGGAGCAAATTTTTTAAAGCATTTCATTAGAGAACAGTTTCTTAAGGAACCTAGTTAGCAATGAATCTCAATAAAAGCAGTGGATGCTACCTTACACTTGGTAATGTGAGAGAAACGAAAATACCTTCGTACATTAATCGTATCTGTGACAAGATAATATTTTCCTTTTAGCTAGGATTTCGCGAATGTTCATACAGACAGATGCAGAAAGCGACTTTATTTTATAATAGCGACCCGCCCTGTCTATGTACGTATAAGGCGTAAAGTTAGTTTATTTATTTATTTCATAAATTAAGAATTTACATATTATCACAATCATCTAAATAAGGATAAGGAGGACTAGTGCTAGGACGATTTATTTATGATTACAGAAAGTACACAGCATTACAGCGAGCCAAAGCACCGTGCACAACATTCAAATTTATCATAATGATTTACAAATACTTTCATGTAGCGCAATTTTAACAAAATTTTAAATAAATTTACAAAGAACACAGAAACGGTCCACAAACAAGTCGCAGTCCGACGCCGAGCTGAGAAGACCATTCAGCAGGATGCGTGATTTTACCAATAGCGAATTACTATGGGCCACCGTGCGACAACTGTCCTTAGCCAGCAACCGGATACGATTGCTACGGAACCGCGTATACTTATTAGGTGCAAACAATGAGCAGATACGTGATACGAGATCAGGACAGTCAAGTACACTACGTAAAATTTTACAAAAGATCAGCATTAAATTAAAATTCCGGCGTACCTCCAAGTAATTAAAGCCCAATGCCTTAGAAGATATTTTGTGGTATACAGAAATGGGTAATACCCATATCGTTTTTTAAACAAAAAACTTAAGAATGCCTTTTGCACTTTTTCTAATAAAAGTCTGTATGAACTTTCGTGTGGACCACACACGACCGCATCTGTCTCTAATTTTGTACGCACTAACGCAGTGTACTCGCACTAACATTATGAAAGTCCTTTGTGTTAAGAATAATGAAACCTAATCTTTTATAACCATCAACTGCTAGATTTTTTATATGTTCATTAAACGTCAATTTCTGGTCAAATATGACGCCACGATCCGTTACTGATTCTACTCGTGTTATTAAGTCTGATCCTAAGTAGTACATGGATGGTATTGGATTACGAGATCTGGTAAAGGAGATGGTAGAGCACTTCGCAATATTCATTTGAAGTTTGTTATTATTGCTCCATTGAAGAATTGCCGGCCTTAAGTAATATGCTATCCTCGGGTTCTTTTATCTCACAAAATACCTTCAGGTCGTCTGCATAAAGCAGACACCTGGAATGTTTGACTACAGATTTGAGATCATCAACCATAATCGTGAACAATTGTGGACCGAGGATAGAACCCTGACTAACACCAGAACGCGTGGGATATGAGTTGGAGACATAACAACCATACCGTACATATTGTCGACGGTCACGGAGGTAATCGGCGAAAAATTGTAATAACCCTTGGCATAAAGTTTGGAGAGCAAGATGTCATTGTCCACGCAATCAAATGCCTTCTAAAAAATCGAAGTAGACTACGTCTACTTGGGAACCTCTGTCAAGACATTGTGATACGAAGTTTGTGAGACTTAGTAAATTCGTATTGACAGAACGTTGACTTCTGAAACCGTGCTGACAATCAGACATGGTTTTATGTGCAAATCAATTTTGTTATGTAAAATCACAAAATATATTCGAAAACTTTTGCTGGTGACGACAGTTTGGCTATTTTCAAACTCAAACTCAAACTCAAATACGTTTATTCAGTTTAGGTTTTTACAAACACTTATGAACGTCACAATTATAATATAAAATGAATACTAGGCATCAGCACCATCGAGCGGACAACGGTTACTTGGATAGTATGTAGGGCCATATAAAAAATATTTGATCGATTTTTTTCAACACAGGAAGTGTCACGAGATTTAGGTATTGGACATACTCGTGATATTTTAAACTAATCAGGGTATTTGCCCGTACTTAAAGATAAATTAAAATGTGACAAAGAGGCAACTTTAAAAAGTGCTTACACGCCTTAAGAATGTATGGCGGCACATTGTCAGGCCCAACCGAGCTCCTAGGCTTCAACTTTTCTAAGCTTTGTAGTACATCAGTCAGAATCATCACATATGTGAGAAATATAAATCCGAGCTGAAATCCAAGGTTGCCCATTCGACAAGGTTCGACATTTACCGCCTTGTAGTCGAGCTGTGGATTATGAGGGAGAAAATCGCTCGAGAAATAGTCAGCAAAGGCATTAGCTGTTTCACATCCATTAATTATGTCAAATTTGATGTATGAGATTATGTCTCTCAGAGACAGTCGGTATCGCGCACTGTAGGTAGTATAATATAATAGACTTAATCTATGCGCAGTGCAGCGATGACGCGCTGTGAGTCACGCTGGTCGATGCGCTCGCGCGATTTTGACCCGACCGCTGGGCAAGCAGCCGCGAGTGTCGCTTGCGGGGAGCCCATAGGTGATCGCGGGTGGTGCACGGTAGATCAATAAATAAATTATTCGATGGCTTAGTATTAAGCAATTTCTTGCTTAAATATTACTTTATACTGCACACACTAGTCTGAATAACAATCACTATTGCACTATTTCCAAAATATGGTAATATATATATATATATATATATGAAAATGATAACTATTTGTAATTTAAATGTTGATATTTCATCATCACAGCCCGTAACAGTCCACTGCAGGACTTCGGGCCTCTCCCACGAAAGGGGAGGTTACTGCCATAATCTCCACGCTTGGCAGGCGGGTTGGAGATCGCAGTGTTTAAATATAACAATGGAAAATGCTGCTGCCCATTTTCCAAACTACGGAGACTCTTGATCTTTTGCCTCGAAAACATTAGTCGCCTTGTACGACACCCACGAGTGTAAGGGGTTGGTGCTATTCTACTCTGCCGGACATCACACGGCCATCACGGCGGGTTGATATTTATCACCACACAAAGTAAACGAAGCTTATCAGTCCACGGTCAAAGACTATACGATGATGATGATGACTCTTAAGTCACTCTTAACTTTATAACACCGCCGAGATTTTGTGTGTTTGATGCCCGATTTCACTAAACTTAGGCGATTCTTAAGTACAATCCTGAATATACTTTTAAGGCAATTAGGCACCATAAAATCGGTGTCGTTTTCACTTAAGGTTATTCTTGTTAGGAATTCACAAACCTTATTCTTGTTAGGAATTTCTGAAATCAACTTAAGCGTCGCCTAAAGTTTAGTCCAAGGGCAAGAATATCTTAAGGCCCATCTTAAGAGTCGCCTATGTCTTATCGGTCATTAGGTAGATACATAAATAAATAAAACTCTTAAAGAAAAAGTCAATTGATTAAAAAACTAGGTTATTTTGAAATAGCTTCACCGTTATATAAAAACAATGAGCTATCCATTTGTTCATAACAGATTATTTATCTACTCATTTGTTTAATATACCATTAAAGCTTATCTATGTGGGATACATTGTAAGTATGTGTGCACATCTGTATACACAATATAATATGAAGGTATATATAGGTAGTTCTTATTAACTCAAGGTATTCTTTTATCTGTTGTTATAAGTGTTGATTCCGTCACGGCTAGGAATTCAATAAGGTAAATAAGTTCCTACAATTTTTCCGCGACCTAATGGGAGCTAAGTAGGTAAGTACCACTCAAAAGGTTGAGTATAAAGTTTCTATCTAGTGTATTATTAAAGGTATCTGTTGTATTATTAATTGTAATCAACGTATCAAAATTGTTATTAGTAAGACGGTTAAACAAACAAATATTTTAAATCCAGTTTTAATAGTACACCTGTGTGTGCCAAATATCATCCAAACAAATCATTCAGCCGGTGTTTGCATTGAGTTAGGCACCTAACAAACATCCAAGCATACAAATGTTCACATTAAAATAGTAGGTACTACTAGGTTTTGCTCGCGGCTTCGTCCGCGTAAAATTCAGCAATAGGTACCAGGTTCCCACGGAAACCACATTGTTATTCCAGGTTATAAGTTAAACACTGTAAAATTTCATCAAAAACCGATCAATAGTTTTTGCGTGAAAGGGAAGGGTAACAAACAATAGTCGCAACAGTCAAAACAGCAGTCGTGCAGTGCAGTGATGCAAGCAACCTTTCCACCCTTCCTTTTTGGTAGGGTTAAAATTTCTATAGAGTGGATGTATCGGTAGAGAAGACATTTTGACACAGTGGACCATGTCAACCTGAAGGGCCGTGCGGTGTAATATGCGACTAATTGTTTAGGGTAGAACATCTACTAGAAACCCGAAAAGAATAGACACATAAGGACGCAACACCCAGTAGCCGGTGACCCGAATATTCCACACGAAAGATAGCGATCCAAGTAACGTCGGGGTAAGGGGTGCTAACAAACCCCGGCGGTGTGGAACGCTACCTCCTAAATACCACCTAAAACTGCTTCGACCCGCTCCGTAGACCAGAAAACGAGTCTTTTTAAAACTCCATCTCGCCTTCCAAGCGTGGAAGTTATAGCAAACCCCTCCACTAATGTGAAAATGGAAAGGAACTCTAGCAGGTTACGGGGTGTCGATTTGTGATATTTTCTTTATAGGTATAGCCCCATGCTAACAAATAATAAAGATATTATACCCAAGAACGCACACATTTTTCCTCACTCAGTGTCTACCTAGTAGGATAATTATTGTGATAAGTATAAGATTTGTAACAAGTATACCTAGATGTGGGCCTTATAAGAAAGCTCACTGTTACCCAAAGGGCAATGGAAAGAGCTATGCTTGGAGTCTCTTTGCGCGGTCGAATCAGAAATGAGGAGATCCGCAAGCGAACTAAGGCCACCGACATAGCTCTAAGGATTGCCAGACTGAAGTGGCAGTGGGCAAGGCACATAGCTCGAATAACAGATGGCCGATGGGGCAGTAAAGTTCTCGAGTGGCGACTACGTATCGGAAGACGCAGTGTGGGTAGGCCTCCTACAAGGTGGACCGACGACCTGGTAAGGATCGCAGGTACCAGCTGGATGCGGAAAGCACAGGGCCGGCCTTTGTGGAAATCTCTGGGGGAGGCCTATGCCCAGCAATGGGCGTCTTCTGGTTGATATGATGATGATGATACCTAGATAGACTACGTACTGATTTCTCAATACGCTCTTTGCCTGTTTTTCAATCTTCCTTTCTTTTCATGATTGAAGTCGTTTTTCCTTCCTATGTGGTGAGACACGTGAGACGGATGTCAACACGTACCACAAAGCACCTACGCATTTGATGATTCTAGTCTGTTCTAAGGTCAGGCGTAAAAACTAAACTAATTTCCTCACACGGCTCTTGGCACTGTCAGGGATGTACACTATAATATGTTATGGCTACATTCAGTGGTGACCGCATGTTTTGTCCGCCGAGAAACGGCCGAAGACACTTATGTCTTCGGCCGTTTCTCGGCATTATTGAACTTATTAAATCCCTGTGTGAAATCCGTTATACCTAGCGCGTTTGTTTAAAATAGAGATTGTCAAAAGAGATACCTATACCTCAACAACATTTAAACAGTGGAACGAATTCCTCGTCAAGTAACAATCTCAACAAATTAACACGTCACCATGTTTTTCTGTCGCGATTTTCCGTTTAAATTTGTACGTGCCACGCTATTGGTGCGGTCACGGTAAATATATTTGCTCAGTTTTCCGAGGACATCCTACGATGAATGAATTCGCTTACATAAGGCAATGTACTAATCATAACATTCAATTATCATGCCTACATAAGTAGCTATAACTTATAAATACTGTACATAGTTACCTATTTTTAGGTGTTGCCTACTCTTACCCAAATCTGATGTGGGTTTCTTTCCAAAACAGTTTGTACAGAAGTTTGTTCTCAAGCGTACCTGGGTGTCAAGTATAAGGCACTAGCTCTTTGGGTCCTTTGTAGATCCTGGCTAATACAGCAGGGGAATGTGTGATGGGGATATCTAAAATTTTTTTTAAACTATAATTATCATTACCTATCGTCAGAGCCATAGGACGCCCGTTTTCTGCTGAAAGTAGGCCTCCCCCCACGCTACAATTTTTTACTATAATAACGATTTTTTATTTATCGTGGGATGGTAACAGGACTATGCGCAGTCTTCCACGTGGCTAATTCTTGAATTAATATGGGACACTGCGTTTTTAGAGTTCCGTACCTGAAGGTTGGATTATGAACCTTGTTCTAAGCCTATGTTAACTGTCTTGTGGTCTGTCTGTATGTCCGTCTTACTGTCTTTGTAGACACTTGAAATTTTCGTAGAATACATATTCCAATTTAAAGAGCCATAAGGGTTAATGGAGTTATAGCGTTGTTTTGTTTTTTGGTGCCGTAAATAAACTATTGCTTAGGTAAAACCTACGTACTAACTAACTTAATATTAGATATTTTTCATGTTAATAAAATATTGATGCCATTGGTGTGAATGACTTCTCCGAGGTGGGCAGGAGGACAGTCGGTGTCGTATTTTGTAGTTACCTATCTACCTGAGAATGAGCAAACAAATACTTTTGTCCAGGTCAATTTGTTTGAAGCTAGAATTTTTAATGTCAATATTTACGCTAGCTGTTTATCCTTGACAGCCGAAAATTTTTCCTACTTTACCAAACTCACACATGTAAATACTTACTAGGAAATGGGCAATTTCAAACGCAACTCTGCTCACTTAGACGTGAATTTGAATTTAACGACGTAAATGGCCGCGCGACATGATCTCGGAAGAACAGCGCTAGGTATGTTATTCACAATATTTTTCACAAGTACTTAGGTTTGGAATGATTTCTGGACACGCTGCTACATTTATAAAATAAAATACTTTAAATAAGTAGAGGTTGAGGTGGGTAGGTACTCTTAATAATAATCATCATCTTTACGGCCAATTCCCTCTTCCCATCTCCGGCTAATGCCAGGATCCGCTGTCCTACCGTTCTCTACCTCTTCCACTTCGCGTTATTATGGCATGGTCTTCGGCGTCGTGCGGCGACGCCCTAGCTCTGGATACATTCCCACCGTCCATCGGGCACCAGGGAGGACAATAAGCAGATAAAGTTGCATTGGCCCCATGAAATGGTGGTGGGGAGTGCCCCACAACCCGTTTTACCGAAACCACTGAACCGATATTGAAAATTCCTTTACTACAGCAAGCTACACTATTCCTGAGTATCATAGGTCAGATGCGTCTTTTCATGTAAGAAATATAATAGGTAGGAGCCCGCGGGATCGTTGTATGTTCACACAGATGCGGCGGGGAAAAATTGACGTAAACTGTAAGTAATGATGAGATATAACTGCTACGTAATATCATTTCAGCAAAAAAAAACTTTCCGTTACGATGACAAATTTATAAGATGATAAGAAATAAGAACCCTTTCATTTCACGTTCAGATATCGTTGATGTATAAATGCAAGACTCACGTAGGCCGTCACCAAGGTACCTACAGATTATTCTAAAAGTGAATCGACTAACCCTTACCTATAAATCCAAACGAACCGCTATACTATGTAATGTAAAAAAAACACCCATGCAGAAAGGAAACTAAAAGGTCTTACGTTCTAATAAAGTAAAGTAAATACCTAATAGTTAAGTAACACGTAAGTAACCCTTAAGAAACCTAGTTACCTATCTTCCTAATTTAAAGGTAAAATACAGGTTCGACCAACTAATAAATCGATTGAACTTAGTTTCGTTCGGACAAAGCTCTTCGGGTAAATCTTGGGTTTAGATAGGTACTAATTAAAATTAATAGTTCTACTTCTACCGAACCCTTCATCTAGAGGCGCGGCTTCGTTTTCTTTTTTCATAAAAATTCCATACGTCGCGAATGTAGGCTTGTAGAGTAAACATGGTAGATAATCAATAATAGGCACATACGCAAATGTATCAAATACGTGCTCCTTCCTATAGTAAAATCTTGATTATTCTTCAATCTTATCACAAGTGGTAGGCGTTGATGCTACATATCAAAGGTTAACGACCCGTTTGTTTCGTCAAACAACGAATTTACAGTAGGTACTTATTTAAACCTGTTTCAAGGAGTTGCAATGTTTCTGAACGCACCACGGAGAAGGGATGTAGGTACAGTCAAGGGAACACAATGTTTAGCAGTCTAGAAGTCTAATGTTCTTCTTAATTTGTTCGTACTATTAAAATAAAATCAATTTGTTTCAGACTATGTCCATATTATTAGTATTAATTACATTCGTAACTTATAACTTAATTATGACGTGAAACATCGCAATGACAAACCACACGTCGTAAAATTGTAAAAACGGTCTATTTTAGACTGTAGAAGAATGGAAAAGTCTTTCCATAATTACATGAGGAGACTTTGTGTCTATCTCTACTATCTCTAGCCCCGCTCCCGCACTACCTGCTTTACTAACATGGAACCCAGGGCTGACATAGTATGTGATAACAGATTTACCTACCACCACCATGACGCCACCATAACAGATCTTGAACGTGAATAACGATCTTATATGATGTCATTTGTGGTCTCAGGTACGAGAGCTATGTAAAACAAAACTACTGTAAGGGTACCTAATGCTCGCGTCAACACGACCACGGATCATTGGGGAATGATTTACGTGCCTTTTGTCCTCCCAAGTGAATGACAGCGAAATCTTTTGTAGGTACTTAATAGATATCATTCGTACACTGAGATAATAACATTCTTCCCAACAAATGCTACGAGCAGATCTTATAAAATATACCTAAAACATAATCTCACTAAAACATTCCATGTAAATTTGGTTTGCCACGCCTCGCAAGCCCATAACAGTTTCACTTTGAAAGTTATCAGAGTTCATGAAGAGCCGAGCTTCTAATTCTACAAAGCCTATAACTCTATACAAACTCTATATTTTGGTCGGAAAGTATAGCGTGGGTGTTTCATAGAACTATTGCATGCCGTCATTAGCTGGTTCAGTCAGCATTCGAGCGACGTACAGTCAGGGCTAACGTCGTCGGTCGGACCACGTTGGACCGACCAAGTGGTCAGACCAAGCGAGCGCGAAGCTAGCTTCAACTCTGCACTGTACTATAAAACAGCCAAGACATTCATTCTAACCAAAATGTAGAGTTTGTAGAGTAAGGGGCTTGGCTATTTATGAAATCTGATAACATTTTCATAGTGCAACCGTTATGAGCTTGCGAGCCTTGGCAACCTAATTTTACACAAAATGTTTTTGGGAGGGATTTCATAACTTTTTGTAGTATGGATGTGTTTCATCTAGCCTGCATATTAAAATTCAGCCTTCTAGCACTTGGGGATGTGCCCTACACGTAATAATGTTATATACAGATCTGCACCCTCATTTATGGGAGTTAGAGGATAAAAAATGCAGATTTATTAATTTTATTGTTATTTGGGAGGAAATCCTAGCCCGCATACCAAATTCAGCTACATAGGACTTCGGGAAGTGCCATTCTTTTGAGAAGGAGAAGAGGTTTTGATGAAAAGTTAGTCAGTGAATCAGGCAGTCATGTCGCAATCGACGTATTTTAAGTGCTAATAAAAAAAAGATTTAGAAGTCTGCTAAATAGTATGTTACTAAAATCTATGGTCTGATATGGTATTTGAATTTGAGCTTTCTATCATTATCAAAAAGTAAAAGTTTCAATAATTGAAATCAGAGAATTACTTGTACTTACTAGTTACATAATTAGGCTACTGTACTTTAGTCATAATTAGGCGACTGAATCCATGATCCAATCTGGTCAGGTGCCCCTGTTAACAGAGTCACGGAGGTCAGATGGCACCCGCTCCACTGTAATTACCTGATCTACCAAATCCTGGACCATCACGGCCCTCACGCGCGAGAGCACATCCGGGACATTAACGCCATGTTGTACATACCATGATGCTAAGGAAATCTAGTTCTTATGCTAGTTCATTTTGGGCTCATCCTTCGGCTATTTTATGTTACATCAAAAGGTATGACACGCGGCACGCCGCATTACCAGTTTTTTCTCAAAGCGAACGCATTACACGCATTATTGAACATAATGCCCTCTCCTCTTAAAATACGTTTTTCCTTTCCTCATTGATTTCTCTTCGCTATGACGGTAAAAACTTCTTACTCCAGGTGTAAAAGGAGTTTCTTCTTTCATCATTTACTTTACGGCTTGTTCCAGTGTTGCATGAGTGTCGCATGAGTGTTGCAGTTTTGCTAAAAATATTAAGTTTTCAAAAAATAATTGTGAAGAATTGGCTAGACTTAGATTTCTGTTTTCAACTGATACGAGTTCCGTATTTTACATTCTTCTTGCTTTACGTTTTTCATTCACCTTGTACCGGCTGGATCTTAGTGAACACCTTGTATAAACCGATAGACCGTATCCTTTATTAATCGATTTTTGGTTGATCTGAAGATTTGAGCTTTTGTGTCCGCCTTTGTACCTAATTGACTCATCGTGCTTGAAGTTTAAATAAATAAATAAGCTTTAGTTAACTGTTAAAGTTAAATACTGGTACATTCCGGAGAGCCGGAGCTAGATGGAATGGACTCCGTTTGGCGGAAATCAAACAAGCCTGTGTTTTGGTAGCGTTGAACGCCGCTAGATTGCCTTCGCCCCTGTCGGAGACTGCCTTGAGAGCTTCGTTAAAACGCCTAACCATGACCTCTCGACAAGACTGATTGTCGTCCCTGTTATTTCTTTTGCGTCTCTATCCAGGTGTAATTTTATAGAGAGAATAGTTATCACAATGAAATGATAAGGACCAGTTAGCTTAGTTTAGCTGATGATACCTACAAAGTTACATTGTAATCGGATTTGACATTTCCAATTGTACAATTTGCTTGTATGAAAATTACAGTTTCTGTCACTTTGGCCAATTTCACCGCCAATTTCAGGACCTTATATAAAAAGCATCTATGAATTCTTAGCACGCCTTGACCTTGAGGGCTGACAGATTTCATGGGCTAAAAAGGGGTTAGCTTAAGTATCGCGCCATTCGAGGCTAGCAAGTTTTAACAGAACTCTGTCACTGTCACCCACGCGAAATGTATATTGATCGAAGATTATGTAGGGTGGTGTGACCCATCTAATTGGCGTAAAGTTGGCGCAATTGGGACAGAGAAGGGCTGATGGTGACCAATGGTGACATCGGTGGTAGGTGTCCACTAGATTTAAAATGAATTAGGTAATAGATGTCTATTAAACTAGTCCATATTAAAAATCATCGTTTAATGTCATAAAGTGCAGCTCAATACGGAAAACTGAGCGGGTGGTCTGTCTTCGGACTAAAGGGGAGAGTAAATACCTAAGACAAAGAACTTAGCGGGATTAGAACGGAGTTGCCCGGCTTTAACCTCGGTAATTAATATTTTTGTGACAAAGCTCTTTAGGCACTTATATAGACTTTTTAAGATTTATCAAGTAGGTATCCAGAACAAGGTGTAGATTTAGTAGGGCAAGCCTTAAAACAGGATTTTGCACCATTTTGCTTCACAGGATTTACATGTACGCAAACCCACAAAAAATGGCACTTCAGATAATAGGGTCACTGAATCAAACTACGGTGGGTGGCGGAATGGCTCCTTCGTTCACGCTTTGCTAGCACCGCAAGTTCGCAACTCGCAAGTCGCAACTCAGGCCGCCCTGGCTTGGCGCCAAGCTGCAACTATTCTTGCGCCGACGGCTCCTCATCAGGTCAACGCCGTGCGGCCTATCACAACTTTTATAGATCTTTATTTATAAAATAGCCGAATTGCTTAACGGTCCGGTGTTGCAACGTTATCATATTTGGCTTGCGCTATTGAACGTTAGTTTAGGGTTGGACAAGTATCACAACGTTCATGTCGTCGACCCAGAACTACCTTCAATCAATTTGGTCGCTTAGTTAGAGCAAGTTAGTAAGTAAATCCAAAAAGATCTAAATATGTATTTTTAGGCGGCTTGCACCAAACTCTTAAACGCATTTAAGTTGATACTTAAATAAAAAACTTCATACAAAAAAACTTTAAACGTCATTCTTAAACGCTAGTAGGTAATAGTCTTCTTGTAGGTTTATAATACGTGCATATTGTAAAGAAAACCGGGAAAACCCGTGCGAAGCCGGGGTGGGTCGCTAGTTACAAATAAACCGAAAAAACGTGATTGATGGGTATTTATTAAAGTACCTATACCAAGGTACGTTTCAATAGAAAAATACGAAAGTAGAGAACGACAATGATAAGCAAAAAGTACTTACCCACAGAAATGTAAAGAAGAATCTTCATTTATTTAATTGTGAATTGGAATATCAATTATGATTATTTTTATTATGATTGCTGAAGGATGCTTTGTTAACATGCCGCTATGTACTCGATCGTATGTAGGTACACACCTAGGTATGTACATAGTTGAGTATCGCATTGTTACCTATTATATTTAATAGGTTGTCATGCGATTGTTTTCTTGTTAGTACTCTTACCGGTTGTAGCCTCTATTGTGTTTTAGAGTAGTGATAGTTGTAAATAAGAAAAAGGTAATTTACCTATACGAATTTATAGAACTATAGCAACCTGAAAGAACCACGCAGTCACGAAGTATAAAAAAGAAACCTAGGGCCAGCGCTAACTAAATGTGTCGCGACTTCTCGAGTACCTACCTACCTACCTAATGAATACCGAAATAATGAACAGGTAGGTAAGTACTTACAACGCATACTAATGAATCAAAAAACGAAAAGTAATGACTACTTTTTTGTCAGAGGGTCTTCCCTACAAAATACCCAACAATATCGCTCATACGTAACATACAGTAAGTTTTCCTGTTACATACCTGTTCTAAAAAGTAAATTTTCTGTGGGTATTTTACCTTGGCTAATACCAGGCAGGCAGTACCTATACACGCCGTAATTAAAAACTGGCAGTTAAACTGGTCATACAAACGAAGTTAAGTCATTAATTAGTGTTTTATTGTCTATCGCAAAAGAGTCTGTTTAGCTCTGAGAAAAGGCAAATTTTAGCCACGTTTTTTTGGTGGCCTAAAGTAGACACGTCATTATTATGACACCAATATAACATAGAACAATATGCAGGTACCTACCGTCTAAATGGTGATAAGACACCATTCCAGTCCAAAAAAAGTAATGTATGCATATGCCAATGCGAAAGGTTAATCTAAATATGCGACAAGTTTAACCATAGTATAGAAATAAAACTTTAAAATTATACTGTGTGATATAATGCCTACAGCCACGTTACTATCACCACAACGCTCGCCATCGACAGGGAGTTCATCCTCACGCCTTGGAACCAAATTGGTCGCGAACTAAGGTTTGGAACCAGGGCCGTAGCTACCGCCATATCAGCCCTATCAATGTTACGTAGCCCCCAAACGTGTGCAAGCAAAAATTCGTAGAATGTTATCCACAATCTCAATAAACCCTTTGACCGTACCTACTTCCCGAGAAAAAATACTCAATAGATAATTTTAGTCCATGGCCAGAGCCACCAAAGAAGCAATTGAAATCAAGTGATGCAATGCATTCATTTTTTATTCCCCTTTCGCTTGCCTAATTATTATTTACTTTTTTATTGAAAATAAAAAATAACTACGGTCCTCCACGAACACTCATTACCTCATTGAAATTGCGTAATAATTTCGCCTATAAGATGGCAAAATAACAAAAAAATTTATTCGCTTTGCTTGCTCATATTTTTAGCACTATCGGATCAGATGGACCTTTCAGGAGCTTTTAAGTTGAAGTTTAATATGTCACAAAAATTTAGAGATTTCTAGCTGGCTCTTTATGACCAGGATTTGAGATCAACTATGGGGGCTTAGACAACTATTGATACGAGGCCCCTGTAAGGCAAGCTACGCCACTTTTTGGTACCCAAAGGAACTTTCTCCCACGCACACTTAGGTTGTAGAATGAGCTCCTTGGTGATGTTTTTCTGGAGAGTATAACATGGAGTTCTTCAAGAAAGGGGTGAAAAGGTTTTAACGGTATCGGCAGCGCGTGTGTGATAAAATACCGGATCACAAAATTGTCTCATTGTTACAATCAATCGTACTCGTTCATGATCAATAAGTTAATATAAATATTAATTATTATTGTTAAAAATAAACGTTTTTTAACTTGAATACCTACACTCATTTAGGTTTGAAACACATTGAAATGTGTTTTTTATATTTTCCCTTTATACACTAAGATGGTTGAAAATCTTGTGGTGGGTCACTATATTGAAACATTAATATAATCAGGCCAGGGCATAATAAAGTTTGGGAAATGACGTAACCCTGTTACCAACAATTCTCTGATTTCAATTATTGAAGTTGTTAATTAAGCGATGCCAAATCAACGATTTTATGGGTTCAGTTGCTAAAAAAATACCATTGCAATAAACTATGAAACTGTTATATCGATCATACGTAATTGCAAAAAGAACCATTTCAAACATTGAAATAAAAGAATTGTTAGCAACAGAGTTACGTAATTAGCCTACAGGTATTGCATACGCTGCGGTGACTGCTTACTATCAGGCAGGCCGAAAGCGTATAAAAATTATTAGACAGCGATGAATTTGCGGTATTCTAACTGAAATGAATAGCGTCCACAATACAAATTATCTATACAAAAGCGTAGACAATCATCGCATTGGGGTTTGTAAAACAATAAAAATTTAATGGGCCAAACCAACCTTAATTTAAATTGCAGTTAGGACGCTTACGTCACAATTAGGTAAGTCATTTAGTTAATTAATTTTGTTATTTTAAAGTTCAACGTATTCTTCCTATTACTAATAAACAGAGGAGCGGCGGTGGCCGACTGGTAACGGTATTCGACTCGCAAGTGAGAGGTACCGAGTTCGAATCCCACTGCCGCCATGTACCAATGACTCTTTTCTAAGTTATGCACATTAGTTGAATACAAACC
This sequence comes from Blastobasis lacticolella, assembly GCA_905147135.1. Taxonomy (NCBI): domain Eukaryota; kingdom Metazoa; phylum Arthropoda; class Insecta; order Lepidoptera; family Blastobasidae; genus Blastobasis; species Blastobasis lacticolella. The sequence continues at coordinate 7,087,320 of LR990039.1, read as the reverse complement.
GATGCTCTTACGGTAAGGGAAAACGTGATAAAACCTGCACATTCAGTTGACTGACTGTGTAACCATGATTCAATCTGGCAATAATGTAGATTTCGTTAGTAAACATAAATAATTATTTTATCTAAGTACCGACTTATTGTGGTTTTTCTATCGCACATTGTATACTCGCACGTTATAGACCGTTACTATAGGTACTAAAGGACCATATATGTATGATGAATGTTTAATTTACGTTATAAAATTATCAAAAATATTTTTTGTCCTTTTACTTTGACGTGGTCCCGGGAGTATAGTAGAGTATACCCGCCCTCCACTAAAATATTCATATAAATGTTCATACTGCTATTTTCCGTGAATTGTACCTTAAGCTGGACTATTTAGCTATATTGAACGTTTAATATGTTATCAGTTATTAACAAATTTTCCAAAAAGTATTTTTCTTTATTGTCTCCCGCCGGGATGGGAGGCTTTGCCATCCATGTCTCCCGACTTTGCCTGGGTTGAAAAATGAGTAAAATAATAATTAGAAAGACTGTAATTTTGTTGAAAAGGGTATAAGTAACATGATGAAAAGCATTTAGTGTAAAATTCACTGAGAAAATTTAGGAACTTTGAGAAGCTTTGAGGTACATAGGTAATTTCAATAATGGGTGTCACACATATTGTATGGCCTTGTGGTGTCCGGCAGAGTACAGTAGGGTCTCCGTAGGTTGGAATGTGGGCAGCAGGTTTTTCCTTGTTAAATTTATAACACTGCGATCTCCAACCCGCCAAGCGTGAAGATTATGGCAATAACCTCCCTTTCGTGGGAGAGTCCCTAAGTCCTGCAGTGTAATGTTATGATGACACATATTTTGAGTTCTGTCGTAGGTAGTTACTATGATCCTATGTACTTACAACCTTAGAATTATAAGCCTGTTTCTTGTGACTGATGACTCTTCCTTTTTATATTTTGGGTGTTTATTTATTTGAAATCACAAGACTGATTACATGGCTAAAGTCTCTCGCCCCACGCCTATCTATTAATTATTTAATTATAATGAAAAAAACTATTTGACTTCCATATAAACTTATTACTGTAAATTAACAAGGGTAAATGCATTAATATTGTTAGAATTTATTCATGGAAAACAATATCTATTAAATATCCATAATTGAAAATTATTTATCGGACGTAAACCCAAGTGCCGAATATAATAATGTGTATGTGTATGTATGCATGTAAGAAGTGCAACAATGTCGCAATACATAGTCACTAAGATTCTATAAGCAATGGAAAATGTCTCCCACCTAGTAAACTCCCCCAGACTCCCCCTATAATTAAATTAAGCTAACCTATACAAATCCCAGTAAATAATAACAACATCTGAAACGACCTACCTAGGTCGTTCTTGTTTTTAAATGTCCATTATGCTACTACCTAGGTAGGTGTAGTTAAAGGAAAAACGAGTAAGATTACGAGGAAATTGCTTTGAATTTTGCCCTAAACCACAGAACATGAATACTAACGTCGTAAATATTAAAAGTTCCATGATTTGTTTTACCTATACTTACTGACACGACACTGAAGCAGTATCAAATTAAAACAAAGATTGGCCTAGATATTATTTTTGTTAACGCCTCCTGTTTGCGTGAGTACGTAACTACGTTACGTTGTATCTACTCCTATCGTAGTTCCAATAGAGTTGTTATAGCAGCACTTCATATGGCTAGAGTCGCTACTAATACCCTGTCCTAGAAATGGAGATAACCTAACAGTTAAATTTAGCAAATGTTTTGCTGTAAGTAAACCAAATCAATCAGACTTTTCGAAAAGCCTGATTTTTTATTTTTTATTGGTTGCTCCCGCCTCGCAAGGGTTTCGCAAGTGTTTATGGACGGCGGTCCAAACCCGTGCCAGGCTTGGAAACCTGAATGAAGACCATTCGAGAGCGTGGTCGTCCACGGCATGAATTTTTGTTAAAAGCGTGAGGTGCGGTGATGCGATAGGTACATATGTCATCCAGATAGGTAGTACGGATGGAATTTTATTTGCGGCCGATTTGGTAACAGCAGGTACGATAGTAACCTACCTATACCTTAATAAAGAGCCTATCAAGCGCCTCATTCTGGTTATGTAGGTACCAGCCGGTGTGAATTATCACCAAACCCAACCCAGAATTCAAGAGATCAACCTGAACTTGTATACTAAATGACCGCGCAATTGGACATTCACCTACTTTAAAGCCAGAAGCATCAATGGCGCATACCGACCGACCTTGAATCTAAATACAGTGTTAAAGTCCGCGGAAAACGAAAAAGTCACGATAGGAGCGCCTGGTCCTTATCTTGATACTAGACCCGATAGAAGGGTTTCGAACTACCGCCTTCTCCGAGTTGACCAATGCAGCCTCTTTCTTGCTTGCAAGCTTCAACAACAGCAACAGCTTCTGGAAACCTGTATGTTAGCTGACTGGACTACAGGAGGAATCTGACGAGCTATGCTCTTCTAATAACTGGCGGTAACAATTGATTATTTTTGCACGATTTGCCAAAGTAAGGTAGTGACGATAGGCCTGTACCTATTTCATCGAGTAGGTGAGCGCAATCGTCTTTTCCGAAGCGAGTATTTCTCTTGTTCGAGCAAATGAGACAAACTAGGTTTTGCCTGCTAACCGCGCAAGCTTCTATAAAATACCCAACCAAACTGTACCAAACGTCCGTTCAGCTAATGTCGGCGATTGAGAAACAAACATTCAAACATACTTATTCGCAAACTTGACAAACAAATAATCCTCCGACCTCCATACAGGAACGTTTTTGGATAAATACACAAAGTCAAGTGCATTATATGTTTATGCGTGAGGACTAAACCTCAATCCTTACATACATTTTTAGAGTTCAGGTAAAATACTTATTTTCTGTTTTAGTCTGTGCGTCACTAGATGCAATGAAATTGAAGTTAATATCGATTTATGGTTGTGTATTATTCGTACATAACACAATAAACTGTTTTGTTAAGGTATAGGTACGTACGAGTACATACCTATCGTCATCGCATATGTTTTCATCTTTATAATCCATTCCATATCTTATTCATGAGAGCGTTTGAAATATTTCTCTTAAAAATGTAGGCTATCTAGATAAAATACAATTGAATGTAAGTGTTTTACCTACTTCACTCATTCAAGGTCGACGTAATTTTCTGTCACCACAAGTTTGTAATGTACTTACGTATGTTTATCAGCTGAGATTCACGTGTGTTTTAGTTTTTACGTATTTAATAAATGTACATGGCGATAAAATTGAAGGGCTTTCATTTGAAATGGTAACAGCTTTCGTACTGTAATACGGTAGTACTAGGTACATATTACGTTCCTACCTATAGGGTCGCGTCCTTTCGGCAGAGGCTCAAATTTTTATGGCGGCAAATGTCGACCGTATTTTGAAAGTAGAATATTAGTCATGAAAGCGAAAACCTAGCGCCGGAAGTTCTGGCACGTGATGGAATAAATGCCATAAAGCCTGCTTGGTTAACAATTGTGGCGGCCGCCACTTGGCCGAAAGGTAAATATTATTTACTCGCCTTATTGAAAAGAAATTGAAACATTAAATTAACACAATCCAAAAGCAGAGCAAGGTCTTTAAATCATAAAACAAATTCATTACAGACGTGAAATTTTGCGCCACCCTGTATATAAATAGACTTTAACCTAACTCAGTTTCATAACGTAGAAATAAAAACATCAAATAGTTACGCCTTTTAACCTCAACATAAATAATAGTATCAACGTCATATTTTAAAACATTCTGAATATTAGGTATATATGAAATTATTGGTTAAGAAAGTGTTTAAAATATAAACGCGGCTTCTTATGCTTTTAAATTAACACCTGCAAGATATCGAAACAAAAAGTAACTACACAAAAATTAAGTAGGTACTATTCCTGTTCAAATGGGTACATAGGCACTTATATACTTATATTATATTTTCACAGAGATCCGTTGATTCGTTTCGGAAGCTATTCAAGAGAAACCTTAAGACTGTCACAAATAAAGGTGCTATTTGCTACCTCAATGTGTATTTATTTAAATTTTCAAAGACACACTTAAATTTTAGATTTTGGAGTAGAAACTAAAAAAATTGTCATAGCTATATGTGCTCAATCGCATTTGAATAATGACCGCGAGACAACAGTATTTAAAAATTTAATAAGGATTTTATGAAACATGATTTTTTTCGGTGACTTTTTTACCTAATTTGTTTTCGCTCTATCTTAACAACAGATATAGAATAAGTATTGTGTTAATGTATTCAGAGCTTTAAATGTTCACTAAAGTACGTACCTTTAGACAAGTAAAAACAAATAATAAAAGCTGGTCAATCAAAATGTGCTGTTAATAGGTATATTGCGAAATTATAGGTAGGTACCCACGGAACTTTCGCATGCGATTCCGACTCGCACTTGGCCATTTTTTATATATATTGTAAAGTTCGCTTTGCAAATAGTGGAAGATTTTCTATATTATTTGGATAAAAGTACCTACCTATCCACGTTCTTATTGCAGAAGCACGCACGTAGTACGCACTGAGACACTTCACTTCAACAATTTTCAATTACTTATCTACTGAATAATAAGTTAAGACTACACGTTTGGGAAAAATACTGGCGGTTTAACCCTACTAACGCGTGTGGCGGCACCGGTAGCTACACGTAATTAGCCAGACAACTGTGAATAGAATATCTAAACTTTTGATAAAACTTTCCAGAGTAGTCTGTCAATAGCGGCTACATTGTAAGCAAAGAGACTGGGTGCCGCGCTACCGCCGCATCCGCACTTGATCCGACCAACCTTCAATAGTGCAGGCAAGCACTGACCGCCGAGGAAACCCACTGTCACAAGTTGACCTTCGAAGTCTACTGCGAAGGTTTCCTACGGGCTCTTGCTTATGTACCTTATTACTTATGCATATTATATAGTGAATACTGTATTTTAAATGCTGTCCTTAAAAACAAGCTCACTGCTCGGCAGCGATGTCGCAATAGATATGCGCTGAATGAATTAACAGCATCGTACCTAAATAAATCGAAGGTTTTCGCCCTTTTTGTAGGTAGGTATTCGACTTAATTTTCCAGCAGCACTATTACCAGTATAATCCCTACACGCCTTTTAGGCTCGGCATTGAAAAGCCATGCTCGTTAAACACAGTCGTTGCTGTGTCGAATAAGTTATGTGCGATTAGTGACCGTGATGGATATCGCCGGAACTTAGTTCAATTGTAATTTACTTTAAAACCGATTGTCCATTAAATAAAAGTTTTTTTTACCCATCAAAACACTTCACACATTTGGTATCGCAGTATTTTCTTAACGATAGTCACGCTATGCACTGTTGCGGCTATTATGGTAACGTAACGGTTGACTTGTCCGATATAAAAAAATTAAAAATTAATAATGATCATTAGTAAATTTCCGCACTGCATATTTTTTTTAAATAGTAACGAAGTTTCGGCTCAGGCTCCGCTTCCTAAATAAAAAATAGACATCGTGCGAGCGCGACAATGAAAAATGAACAAATCAATTGTTTTGTTTAAGTAAACATTTCGTTTGATTTATATAGCTGTAAGTACGCTTAGCTGGGTGAGAACTTACCGTGCGACAGCTGCGCAGGAGTGTGTGCGCGGGATCGCGGGCGCGGACTGCGCCGCCGGCCGCCGCGAGCCGCCAGCCGCCGCGCGCTCCAAAACATTCGCACTCAACGCGTCTACAATCGCCACGAACAACCCTTTACAAATTCAGCGCTCTATTAGGCCCACTTTACAACCAAGCTTTATCAACTACAGGAAAATGATTCTTCTTCATCGCAATCTCAGACTTCTTCTGTAATCCAAATTACCTTAAGTGACACATCCTTTTTAGCCATTATGCATGCATCAGGGACCTTATTATAAAAGACTGCCAATGTGGAATGCTCAATGTAAGTAAATTTACACAGCTGCATGTATTCTCAGCGTCGCGATATTTCTGTTGTGTAGGTAACTTTAATTCGGAATCGATATGATCCTAATTCGTCGCACTTGAAAATATATAAAATGTTAACGTAATAACTTTGTAATCGAAATGTATGCATAGAAAACAAATTACTAACTAACAGTTGTCAACCAATAGGTAGGGCTTTGGTTTAACAGTATAATCGATATCACAAATATGGCAGTAGGTGTAGACAGAGACCACATTTCCACTTGCTACAGTCCTGACAAATCTAACCTTTTCATACATGAACGTCGGTTTGGGGTACTTTCCTCAAAATATCATCGACTTGATCATGATTCATGCGTCTCTGTATTGTCCTTCCGACAATTCCATTTTTCCACATGCCCAAAACAGCTAAGCATTTCTGTCTGTTTATAATCGCTAATCTTCATTCACTCGAGCACGTTCCTTCTTCCACACCCAACTTTCTGAATCAATAAAAAACATCTTGGCGTTAATATCCCCATTATGCTTACGCACACGAGGGTCCGGGTTCCGCCTTGACCATGATCCAGGATTTAGCAGATCAGATAATTACAGTGGAGCGATTGCCATTTGACCGTCGTGACTCTATTAACAGAGGAACTGACCAGATTGGATCATGGTTACACATTTAGAATATACAGGTTTCATCACGATGTTTTTTCTCACCGTAAGAGCATCGGTTAGCATTCAACTAATGTACATAACTCAGAAAAGAGTCATTGGTACATGGCCGCAGTGGGATTCGAACCAGGCCCATTAACTACTTGGACTCCCAATTTTCTGAATTATAATAAGTACCTATATTTTAAAGTTTGTGTTGTGTTGTTGTAGTAAACGTGAAAACGACTCGCACAACGTACACATGTCACTGAACAAGTCCCATAATCATGCTGCAGAATCTTTAACATTAATTATTTCTTCAAAATCATTTTTACCTATTCCCGGTAAGTTTGCCGGTCTGTGAATCACAGCCACTTATCTCAAATCTGTGTTGCTTGTAACGTGCCGAAAATTGCAACGTTACATACTCGTTCAGGGATATTGGCCATAAGAGGAGAAAGCGTAGAAATAATCTTGGATTTTGTTATGTTGGTCATCTTGCTGACCTGAATCAGCGGCAAACTCAGTGCGAACAAGTACTGTACGATGTCGTCCAAGAAATATAATACTAAAATTTTGCTGAACAACTTGCTGCAATTTGGCGGCATACGTGCGACACAAAACTAACACGTATGCATCCACAGAACAAAGAAGTCGTAATTTTCTTTTTATCTTCGGCGTCTCGCATCAGTGCAACAAACAAGGGCAATCATTAACGCATGACAACTATTTTAACACATCTTTATTCATAGAAATGTAAATGTAATTATGTGTTAAGTTCATAATATTATAACATTACACGATTTTACAGTGATGTGAATGTACAGTTACACAAATAAACAATTTAATTTAATTTCATTAATTATCACTATTGGTAGATCATATGGCGTAAAACGAATCATAATTTATTGGATAAATTACATAAAATGATATTTTATCAAACCCATTAACCGCTTATTTAGTCAGATATTGCATTATTTTGGAATGTAAAAACAACATGTAATGGATGACGATACGGTATTTGTTTTAGCAACTTCAACGAGGATAGGCACGGCGACGATCTTATCCGATTAATGAACTTGGTGCCCCAAAGTATCGTTATATTGCCTCTTCAACACAATAGTATAATTAACACTCCGATAATTGCAATACTGCAAGTTTTTGTATAAACACATCACCATTGAATACAAATATTATTTCTTTTAAATGTAAATATGCTAGTGGACTTTAGGTAACAAAATTTTCTTAATAGCCATATATTGCAAATGTATTGCGTACTATTGGTCCACTTGTACTATATATCAAGTGAAGTAAGTAAAGAATTACTAAAAATATATAAATAATAGTTTTACAGAATCAAATACCGTATACAGACCCATATAATAACTTTTTCGTTCATTCACATTCATTTCTTACTAAGTATACTCGTAAGTATTATCGCTACCTAACTATTACTTCAGTTGAATGCAAGGAACCAAAAACATAGATGAAAATATGTATAATACTTTAATCTTACAATGAATTAGCACTTTAGGAAATACATATTATTGATATCAGTAACATGAAATAAAAAAAATTACTTAGACATTAGTCGATGAGGTCTTCTTCATCCGACAAATCCTGAAACAGAAAACACCGATTATTCAGTGGCACATCTAATTAATAAAACAACGTTGAATTAATAAAACGTAAAAAGCATGGTAATATGCGTTAAATACTGGCATGTAGATAAGTAAACCAGCATGGTTACAATGTGGAGCGCACAGCGTCCTTATACTAATGCCGTACTCGGTGATCGACCGACGCATAGCGCGTGTCGGACGAAGCTATATAAATAACAATGTATAAACAACTTCAGTACAACGCTGACGCGCGCGACGCATTTATATTACATCAGTCATACATTTTGACTATGTACGTACGTACGCCTGTACCGTCGGTCGAGCACTGAATGGGGCCTTAGATTGACCAACGCAATATCATCATTACGCGTCGGTCGAGCACCGAATGGGACCTTAAATTGACCAACGCGACATCAGCGTACGCGTCGGTCGAGTACTGAATGGGGCCTTTGATTGACCAACGCAATATCATCATTACGCGTCGGTCGAGCACCGAATGGGACCTTAAATTGACCAACGCGGCATCAGCGTTACGCGTCGTTCGAACACTGAATGGGGCTTTAGATTGACCAATGCAGCATCAGCGTGACGCGTCATTCGAGCACTGAATGTGGCTTTAAAATGACCCATGCGGCATTAGCACTGACTACGACCAATATAGCTCGGTGAGGAACGGGCCGAATCAATTCGGTTCGTTCCAATCCAAAACCAGGCTCAAACCTTCCCAGAACTAATTCATGGATTCCAATAAATATATGTTATATGGATACATGGGTAAAACAGTTTATTTCCGCCTAATTATTTTAGGCATACGGTAGGCAAATAGGCAGACCCACGTGATGGAAAATGGTCACCGCTGCCTATAGACATTAACCACATCAGGGATATTCCCAATGCGTTGCCAACTTCTATAACACGTTGCTCTGGCACCGAAAAGGCAAATGCCCCTCCACTGCCAAAGCTACGGTTCCCCAAATTCCTACCCCTGGAGAACTGGAAAACTTACACACTGGCAGGAACACAATACTTTTCAAAATAGTATTTTTGGCCACCAGTATTCTCCCATTCGAACGGGATACTCCGCTACACCATAATCTCATAAAAGTTATGAGGACAGGCTCAACATGCCAGTTCTCTCGACATATTACAAACTCAAGTCGCACCACAATCAAAACTAATCACAGAATTAGCGAGCAAGCGCTCTGGATAAATTATTTTTATAAGAGTTGGACAGCGACCTTTATTGAAATATCCACCTGGATAATAAAACATACATAACGTCATTCTATTCAAGCGACCGACTTATACTCTTAGCTATGCAGTCACTGGCTTGCAAAGTAATTGCTATCATAAATCCAGTCCGGTTAGCTCAGAACTACTTTTCTTTGTACACTATATGTGGTTTATATGTTTAACGACATAAAACAAACAATATTAATAAACATAACTGACGGAATATATGAGGAACAATGAACTAGCGTGGTATTGGCATGTTATATAGATGAATGAAAGTCATGTAACGAGGAAAGTGATAAATATTCATATGGATGGATACTTTAGTAGAGGTGGATCTATGCAAAGATGAATGGAGTGAATACCGAGACCGGTTAATGTTTCTAAATATGTATTTCGGATGTTCAATACGTATTGGGCCCGCGGATGGTAGACCTATTTTCATAAGAGCTAATTTTCATTAAACCTAATGAACGAAAGACCTAACGCTTGAGTAACCCAAAATAGCCCAACGTCGTTAGCTAATGACCGGTTCACCTAATTTTTAAAGCCCTAACTGCCGGTACAGCTAAAGAACCAAATTTAGTGCCTGTGTACGCCACCATGGCTCATGGAATGCGCTGATGTCATCGCACTTGTGAGCAGGCTTAGACAGGATCTTGAGACCAGGGTAAACACGTGGAAGAACGTGCAAGAACACTGTGGTTTGAAGCGGCACGTCGCCAAAACAGAATACATGGGTAGCTGCAGCGCGGATGTTGAAACCATCCACATAGGGAACAAAGCTGTCCAGCGCCACCAAGCGAAATCGCTATAATACATTTGGTATGAAACGCATAGCATCGGAAATTAAGAGGGGTCTAGCTATACATAATCGGAAATTAAGAGGGGTTCTATCTTTTACATAAAACTTCTTAAAAACAATTACCTTCTATTTCGTTATCCTTAAGTTACGATTAAAAAAAGAATTCACATATTATTATATTTACATAGAACTGATAGCGCTGCTGTGACGATATGCCAATTTTTTCAATTTAAACTTATTAGACTGAACATTCATAATAGCCTGCTAATAGTAATAAACGCTGCCGAACATATACAGAATGTAGCTTTCTTTGGTTGAGAGTAAGGGTTGTTGCTGGCCCCAATTATTATCCTTAGCCTGGATGTTTCCAATTCAGATAGCTATGCAATATGTGTGGTACAGCGCTCGCTTTCGGACTCACCACGTCTGCGTTATCGCTTAGCTCCATCTCGTCTATTTCCCGCTCGATATCTTCTAAAATGTCAACGGACTGTTTGCGCTTTATTGTTGGGTCAGCGGCCTCCGGCTGTGTGCTGTCGGCGTCTGCGATCTCTGGTCTGTAAATGATTAACATAGTTAATTTTGAAAGGGCTTTTTAACATGCAATAACTTTATTGCAATAATTATGTGGCTGCAAGTGCTGCAACACAGTTGCCGGTCTTACAGGCAGCCGACAGGCATTTTTTCTACTGTAGTTTCAGCCACACTGTGTTGTATTGTAGCTATCGTATCTGCTTCACATGAAGTTTGCCGTAGTTGACAATGAGACAACATTGCAGCCACATATTGTAATAAAAATGTCGTCCGCTTAGATGCTTAACCTAATAAGATATAACCACAGCTTCTTCATCATACTGGCTGGGTATTAGGGAAGTCCTTTAAACATGCTAGCATTATTTACTCCCAAGGAAACATTAATCTTCAGACACATTTGAACTTTGTTGCCAAAATATTAAAACATAATTTATATTACAACCGCATTTCTTGTGCCCTAGTCAAAGGGTAACAAGTTCTCGCTACACGGGAATCGATTTAATCTGAAAACTAACGAACATTTCCATTTCGCGACTGTCTTACAGACTGGAAAGACGTGCATCGTATTTTAATCAACTAACATTATATGATGGTAATGCATATTCGACTAATATAATTTATCCTAGTTAACCATAGACAAGATGTAAAGTCGGCCAAAAATGTTATCTATCACCCTAAAGATGTACAAGTTGCACATCACGTAAATTTTGGTTAGAGCACCACATACTTATACTTATAACACCACATATTCTTCTCCACGCGTGAAGATAATCCATTAAACTATACACTACGCGATAAAAACAGACTAATGTTGCCGGACTCCCGTCTGACTAGTCACTCCACCAGCCCGTTTGTCATGTCAATAAAAATTTACAATAAACTACCGACGCATTTAAGAAATGAGAATAACTATTATAAATTTATAAAAAGTTTAAAGCAAATATTAATTCATAAAATTTATTACAATGTAACAGACTCCCTAAATGACAAAATAATGTGATATTTCTGTACTTACTAATATAAAATAGAATGTTATAAAATATATATGTACCTACGTGCCTAACTATATGCTGAGCCTAAATGTATAAACAATTATATTATTACCAATCTACATATATACCTGTATAATATATTAGTATCTTTATACGCCACAAAAATTAGAATATAGGTACTTTGAATACCTACGTATAATTAGTACATAAAAAGATCTCAAAGAGTATAATTTTAATATTATATCTAAGGCACATATGTGCCTATATATAATATAAATATACATATATATACTTAAATAATAAGTGCAATGTCAAATACCTACTTAAGTACAAATTATGTTTATTTAGCTCATCTCTATATTGCTGTGCCCTTACGGGGTATCTTGTACTACTACCATCAATGTAGAGCTCGTCTAGTCTAAAATGACGCGCCCCACTACTTAGTTAGTTGATTTCGATGTGTGAGTGAAAATATTGATAACGACACTTCATCTGTGTGGGAGCCAATGAACGACGCGTGCTCCTACGTTTGAATTTCACCGGCAACTGAATGACCAATTACAACGGGATTTGTATATGTATTGCGTCCATATTTTAAACTTGCTTGTGTGCGTTAATGCGATAGTGGGGCGCGTCATTTTAGATTAGACGAGCTCTACTTGATTATGCAATAAAACTGAATTACTGAATTACATACCTGTCAGTCCTGGTAATTGCTGTGGTTGGTGGTCTGTAAATTTCAAATAAATTATGAATTCATATCAAAATATAAAACGAAACTAGTTTTTAATTATATATAGTCTATGAAATGTTCTGTGTTGGCACATTATGATAACGTTTCTAAACATTTGACAGGAATAAAAATGGAATTCTGACAGTAGTCATCATATCATACATTTAAAAAAGTAAAATAAATATATTAAAAATCAGGGTATATAGGTAGTTAAATTTACTTAATGCAAACATTCAAATTTCTCTGCTACTAAAATTAACCATTTACTCACCTCTCAAAAGAAATGGAGGTTCCAGGCTTTATTAAATTATTGGCCTCAGCCTCTTGCTTTTCCTCAAGGAGATTTCTATCAATATTGCACTGCTTCGAGTCGGTAGGGAGGTTAGCCATTTGTGAACTGTATTCAAAACCAAATTCACGCTGGAAATTTTCTAACACCAATGATTCCTGCATGACAAATCAAAGAGGTTTTATTCATGAAATGACTTTTTGACTATATCAAAAGTGAATACTAGAAATATGTGTTGAAAAGCAACGTGAAGTTAACGTACTTGATATTCGGGGAATAAATTTTCATAATTTTCTGGGTCAGCAAGCGACTGGCCGGACTTTTTATTTGTGACGCCCACAGTGTCCCGCCACAACTTCACCACGTCACAAATTTTGGATGGAATGTATGACCTGAAAGAAAGCATAGTTAAAGTTTCGTTGTTTACTGAACACAGACTGAGGTCCAGTGTACTCTCTATAGCGGTCTCCTCTGTCCTTACCTAGCAAAGAAGGCAGCTTCAGGTAGCTTATCGCGTTTGATCAACAATTGCAAGCAAGCTTCTAAATCGTTCAGTGTGAAGTACGCCAAAAATGCAATGTTGTCATCGCCCTCCTCGGCAGTCATTCGCGCTACCTCTTCCAAGAGTGCTTTGTCACCTGCGAAAAGACGGAGTATGTATGATCAATAGGCTGATGTATGTGTCAATCGTAGGCGTTTATAATTAAAGTATCGTTTAACGCTAAACGTTATAATTATAAGTATACAATATATCTACGCCGACGTGAACAATAGCGCGATACTATAGTAAAGAGTTCTGTAAAGGCCACGTTAATCGTACACATTCCTTTTTTTATGTTATACGGCAGAGAAACACGCAAGCGGGCCACCTGATGGAAAGTGTTCACCGCCGCGTATGGACATCAGCAACACCAGGGGAGTTAAAGTTAGATAGTAACAGTTAGGGGATTTCTAAATTCAGATACTTAATACAGACACAAATAAAAAAAAAGGTGAATGATAGACTGATGTATCATAGTACAAGTCAAACCTCTGGTATACAAATCAAGCTGAACAGGTAACAGAGAGAAACTGAGTAAAACGAATAAAAAGATGCAGAAACTAGAACGCGCGGGCGAATCTTCGCTTATTTGACCATCAAAGTTGTCTACAAACTTCAGGTAGGGCCCATCGTCATCTTCGTCACAGCCGCAAGCCGTTAAACGTAGGCCTTCCCACCGCCCACGCCTTTCACCACCGCTAGACATTATTCCTTTCGCATCCATCAGTTCCCTACGACCTTTATGAGCTTGTCTGCACATCACACGGGGGCCGTCCCACTCTGCTATAGCCGGTACGCGTCTTCCAACGTTCGCTTACCAGTGCTTTCCACTACCCTCTCGGCCATGAGGACCGCATAAGACCTAACAACGTGTAGTGTGCGCTATTAGATCTGGTGCACCTGGTCACCTGCTGGAGGCTCCTTAGGGCGCGCACTTTTTGACTCTACTACTCTTGACAAGAAGCATTCTAAATTTTGAAACAGCTAAATGACATTTAAGATCGCCACTACTGCGAACGCTGCGAAGCTGGCCGACCGTAGCCGACAAGTTCCGATCGCGGATCGCAATAGAATCGCCACGAAGCGATTGGCATCTTAGCCAGACACGCTGGACCAGGAGTGGTACCGCCTGTCTCCAATAGTACGCGGCTATTTTGATGCAATTGAGTTCAAACCGATCGCAGCAAGACAGCTCCGGCTCAGGCTTACTGCGATTAGCCCCGACTCAATTGCATCAAGACGGCGGCGTCCTATCGGAGATCGGCGGTACGGCTGCAGTCCCTTCTGCGCTCCCCCTCCCCACAACGCACTGACACCACACTGACATCTCCTAACCCACCTATCACCTAACCCAGGTGGGTTAGTTAGGAGGTCCACTCCTATCAACCTCGGTCATACGGACGTCAGACCTAATGACGGGCATCTCCCCAGCTCCCACCTACCAGTGCTAGCGGCGAACAGCAACAGCGAGCTGTAGTCCCTGGCCTGCTGGTACGCCAGCTTACTTCCCGGCGCCTCCCCAGCCCCTACCTACCAGTGCTAGCGGCGAACAGCAGCAGCGAGCTATACTCTCTGGCCTGCTGGTACACCAGCTTACTCGCCGTCGTCTCCCCGGCCCCCACCTACCGGTGCTAGCGGCGAACAGCAGCAACGAGCTGTAGTCACTCGTCTGCTTACTTGCCGGCGCCTCCCCAGCCCCCACCTACCAGTGCTAGCGGCGAACAGCAGCAGCGAGCTGTAGTCCCTGGCCTGCTGGTACGCCAGCTTGGTGAGGTGCGTGTCGGCGGCGGCGGCCGCGGCGGCCCCCAGCCGCGCCCAGCGGGCCGCCGCCGACCGCGAGGGCGCCTCCCCGTCGGCCGCGGCGGCCGCGGCGGCCAGCGCCCGCGCGCGCTGCAGCTCCCCCAGCGACAGCGCCAACTCGAACTGGTGCTCCGGCTCCGTGGACACCGCCAGCGCTTGTTGCTTGAAGCCCTGCGGGGTGGAGGGAGTTGTGAGTGATCGGTGACAAAGGATGGGATGGGCTCAAATGGCGTGTTACTCGGTGACAAGATTCGAGATTCTTTTTTTTGTGAAACAAAGGTAGGCATACATAGGTGTCATGGATACATGAAAAGTGCTCTACGCTTTGCCATATTATAGCGTACAATATATGGAGGTCAATTCATACAATGATTTCTAAAAAAATTAAGAGATAGTAAAATTCAAGTTAAATATTGACTATAATAATTAGCATGGTAGGCTCAAATAGCGAAACTTCGTGTCGCAGGCCAAGTTCCCGGGTCGTTGAGCCAGCGAAGTGAGCGACAAGCGAGTGGACAACCCACCTGATGGATGGCCGTAACTATCGTCCTTAGCATATACGGTTTGTGCACTTAGGCTTTGTTTTACAGAATTGCAGAACATGTGTTGCTTGTTACTATGAGGGTGCTGTGGTCATGCGGGATTTACCGATATTTTATCAAGCCCAACAGCACACAGTGTTCCCTTTGGACTATGACATGGGATCGTTCAAGAAGCATATTAGAGGTCTCTTCAGAGGCGGGCAACGCATTGGTGACTCCCCTGGTGTTGCTGATGTCTATAGGCGGCGGTGACAACTTTCCATCAGGTGGTCCCCATGCCTGTTTGTCTGTGGAACCCAAGTGGACCAGTGCCACCCACCTGCTTCTCCAGGAAGTGCGCGACCCTGGTGCGGTGGTCGTGGGGCACGGTCGGCAGCACGCGGTCCGCGGTCTCGAAGTCGCCGCGCATCACCGCCGTCTGGTACTCCAGCACGGACAGCAGCAGCGAGTACGACACGATGTTCAACTCCTTGTCGTTCAGGTACAGCCTGGGGACAGGAGACAGTTTTCAACATATGTTATAACCTAATATTTTAGTGGCTGATACGGCCAGTGTAGTGAGTTCGTGTTCCAGTAGCAGCAGCTTTCGCAACTTATGCAAAATCGACTTCGACCGCATTATCGCTAACCAACACCGTCCGGCATTCGCAGCTCTCCAGTCGCCCATTGACCATGATGCAACTGTGTCGAAATATCGGGCTACTCATCAACAACTGTACGCGGTAAGAAACCAGGAACATACCCTTAAAATGTATATTTTAACCATTAAAGTATTTAATCCGGGCTACTAAGGTCCGCTATCCAGGTCTTTCTCCTCCATTTCGCCTGAATTTTGGCATCCTCGCATCGTATGCTGATGGCTCTTGATCTCCAGCCGCTTCTTCATGCAACGGCACTGATTTATTTTATAAAAAACACTGCACAGGTTAGATAGACCTTGAAAATAGTTTTTTACCGTTGTATAATTTGATTGTACTATCTGTTTTCGAGGCAACAGATCAAGAGTCTCCGTAGCCTGGAAAATGGGCAGCAGCATTTTCCATTGTCATATTTTAACACTGCGATCTCCAACCCGCCTGCCAAGCGTGGAGATTATGGCAATAACCTCCCCTTTCGTGGGAGAGGCCCTAAGTCATGCAGTGGACTGTTACGGGCTGTGGTGATGAATTTGATTGTGTGGCTTTTGAATGTGTGATGGTGTGGGATGATGGAAGATCAAGTGCTCTCAGTGCAAAACAGTAATTGTTTACCATTAGGCGAGTTACGCTCGTTTGCTAATTTTCGCTACGAAATAAATCCGCTTTTATGGCGCAAACTTATTAAGCCGATGACTAGATTTCAAACACAGTTGTAGGAGCCCAATCAGTAAGTTGTGGGAGCACAATTAGTAAGTTGTTAGAGCACAATTAGTAGCGTGTGATAAAAAAGTGGTTTACGCCTGGTACCTGTTCTCCTTCGCCACATAGCCTAAGATGTACATGGTGTGGTCCAGATGTGATATCGTAACGATCTCGCCGCCGACGTAGTAATTTATCCGGTTTAGGGAGTTGGTGTAGATGAAACAGTCGCCCACCCACAGCCCAGTCTTCACGGTCTCGTTCACTTCGCCCACCACCTGGAGAACAGTTGCCAGATATACGAGATATCAAGATGAAGATATTTGTAACATGTAACCCTAAGAAACCAAATGAATGCCAGAGTTTAGATTTAGAGAGTTTTGTAGCTTGTCTTGTTTTGTTGTCTCAGTGTTAATGTCAAAGTCGCTTCGCCAACGGCATTAGAATGCACACCTAGACAGTGACGAGCTCGTAGGGGTGCTGAAAAGTTCAACTAGTCTCAAAGTATGAGACAGGCTGAGGATTCTGAGACTGATTGAACAGTCTTTGGAGCGGATTGGCACCCCGTGCGAATTTTCAGCGCTTTTGCGGGAGCTGCTCACTATCTTGCTACATAGTGAGTGCTACATTTTTATATTTTTCGTAAACATAAAAAAGTTTGCCCTAACATTCGCATTAGGTCTCATGTACGATAAACATAAACTTATCTTGGTTTGGTTTAAAATAATATTATTACCTACTATGCCCAAGCTTAACTATAAAATGTGTTCTATTATAGATAAAAAGGAGAGCTGCAATTTATATGCCGGTAGCGTACACTGCCGGCGACCCTTATCAGCGCTTCTTATCACCGTGACTAATTTATGCTCCAGCCAGTATTGCAATACATTATTGACCGTCGAATGGGCACAAGCTATTACTATAACTTGTTAATAGTGGTATAAATTTTGTAATTACATATGTTGCAAAATAATAAAACAGTCACAGAATATTCAGTCAGTCATCTGTTTAACCCATTACAAAGTAGTGATTAGGCTGGTCGCACTTTGGACGCGTATTCGTACGAATTTCGCGAAATGTACGAATGAAATTTCTAGCTAGAATAGCCATGAAGACCCAAGCTCTACCAAGCTTTGACTAAAACTGAGTTGGGACCAAATTAAATTACCAAATAGTTTTGACCTACAGTTGCCGCTTATGCGGCATACGTTATATTATACGGCCTTATACGGCCGCTCTTATAGGCAGTTTGCGTAGATCCTAAGTAGTTGCCATGCCGGCAAGCTAAACTTGGCGCCAAGCGTGTATTGACACGCACTGCCAGCATTATCTAACGTTCGTTTATTGTGACTAGGTAGGCTCTACGGCGCGGACGTAGCCTTACAGTCTATCGGCGAAGACGTTGGTTTTAGTACTTTCAGTAGTAATCCTCAATACCCACGTACCTCAAAAGCGTCCTCAATGCCGTCTTCGGCCGTGCAGGGGCCGGCTGCGCGCGCGCGGGTCACCACATCCGCGTTGTACTTCAGCACATAGTAGGTGTCGTCGGTCGCCAGACAGACCAAGTTGCCGCTCTCCGACCAGAACACGTTC
Source organism: Blastobasis lacticolella (assembly GCA_905147135.1). Classification (NCBI taxonomy): domain Eukaryota; kingdom Metazoa; phylum Arthropoda; class Insecta; order Lepidoptera; family Blastobasidae; genus Blastobasis; species Blastobasis lacticolella. The sequence continues at coordinate 7,068,700 of LR990039.1, read as the reverse complement.
CGCGGCTGGATCTCGATGCTACGCAGAAATGGTCACGTCATTTATTAGGCTAGGAACAAGTGTCAATACATAAGCACAATCGCGTACAATGTAGGCTAATCGAGCGCGTACATATATCATTCACTTTCACATATGCCAATCTATACACAGTATACAACAAAGTCGCTACCCGCCGTCTGTCTATGTACGCTTAAATCTTTTAACTACCCAACGGATTTTCATGAGGTTTTCAACAATAGATAGAGTGATTCAAGAGAAAGGTTTATAAGCAAGAAAAAAAGAGTTGGTAGGGGTAAAGTAGGTGTACGCGAATGAAGTCGCGCCGGGTCTATTAGTGTTTTATATTTATCGATTGACTAACAACCTACCCCAGAAAGGAATATTTTATTTATTTCTAGCTGGAATGACATTGCAGTTGGTATTTTCCAAAACCCAGGGTATCCGATGTATATGCCAATTGGATTGTAGTGTAACAAATAGATATATTAATGTTATTGTTTTGCAGCGATAATCAGCCATTCGCAAATGCCAAGATAAATATTAAGATATTCATAACTTTTTAATAAAGAAGATGAAAACTGAGGGTCACATTTATTATGCACAATAGCACAGAATCGCAAGCAAGGTAAGGAAGGATAGAAGAAGTACCTTATCAAATAGACTATGTAGGTAGTTAAGTGTATTCAATAATGTAATATTATTTTCCAATGATTTTCTCTGATTATGATTATGAGTCTTACCCCTAAATACCAATGTAGAAACATTTTTATTGTAATATTTAACTGATTTCAAATAGCAGCTCTGCTTGCATGTACAATAAGCAGGTATAGCTTGATTTTTATTAAAACCATGAGTAATATGTGGATACCAAAAGTCGCTAAGCTTTATTATATACGTAATGTTATTACAGCTCGATCAGGGAGGTGGCTTAAAAAGCGTTGGATTAACATCGGTGTCAGATGCGAGAGTTAACCGGTTTTACCGGTATGAACCGGACCGGGTGAAGTGGAAAAGAAAGAGTAGCAATCCCGGCTAATGCCAGGGGGCATTAGCCGGGATTGACCGCTAGGAGGATGATGATTATAGCACGACCAGGAACATAGGGAATCTGTCAAATGCGGCGCTAGTCGTGCGTTTTATGTAACAATATCGGCAGCACGAAAGGACAGTGCGGGATCTGTTGCCTGAATGCAAATGCCGCCTGCATGAATCATTAGGAGCGTGCCGGTAAAAGAACTAACATGTCGCCATAGTGAAAACAGAACACATGATATATTAGAAATGTATGACCTCTCAATGACGTTCGCAGCAAACAGTTTTCAGTTCAAACTGACTAATTATAGAAGGTGTAGGTACGGCGAAGGTAAAGGACATATATTATTTCCTTTGTTTAACTCAACCCACATCCAAAATCGAGTTATATTTCCTCTTTGTTGGATTTGAAGTCCGCTGTATATAAGGGATATACTATTCAAATACTATTACTTAGTCCAATCAACTCCAATCATAATAATAACTGACCCTTTTCCTCAGGTTCCATCTAAACTATAGAGTAATCAGTAGAGATTCTCTCTGAGAATAGGATAAATTACGCACCAAAGACACTTTATAATGAATATACTTTCGCTTTGCAACAATATGGACAATTACAAAAAATAGGAGTAGTAGGTAAAAGTCACTCTGTATATGAAATCTTAAAAAAGTTTCAACTATGTGTAATACTTAATGGCAGGATCCAACCCCGCGAATATTGCGCTCTTTTGCGATGAATATCTTTAAAAAATTTCGAGGAAGTACTTAAAATCCACTGAAAATATGCAAAAATCTTTTGACTTTTGACTTGAAACCTTTATTCACGCTCATTGTATTTAAAACAAGCCTTTTAATCCTCTGAGATCAAGCTATATCAATGCTGAATGCAGTCGTATTACGATAGACCAGAGTTTCGCTTTGATTTATTAAGATTTTCAAAATGTTTTTGTTACCGTCGTATCAGTTCCAGCTGCTCCCAGTCATAGAAGGAGAACGCCATTCCACTGATGGACTTGACTCCAAGCATGAAGCCTCCAAAAATGCCTAAAAATTAAACAGAATACTTAGCAGGACCATCTAACTTTAGAATACAAATCTTTGGGCATGATTACAACAGACAATATTAAGAGATCAACATCAAATGACAATATTAGTAGGATAATTATGTATGAGAATATGTATTACCTTCAGCACCATATTCTGGTTTGAAACTCTTCCTCTCCTTGAAGTTTTTGAAAACTTTTATAGTGCTCGAATTTTCCAATGTGGCATACTCTGAGCTGTCAAATGCCCACACAAACTCTTGTGCAGTGCCAAATGCTTTATTTCTTAAGGCCATTGCAGTATAGATAATGTATTCGCCATCTCCACATACAACAACAAATCTACCATTGGGGTTGTGTGCTATTGTTTGTGGATAAATCTCACAGGATCCCATGTCCTTGGCTACAACAGGAACTCTTTCTCCGTCTTTTATTTCCGTATCCTCAGGTAGTGCCTTCAAATTGACTTGTTGCATTTCTGAATGTTTAGCCCATATAATTTTCCCTCCATTCACATCCATGGATATTGCAGGCTCTTCCCTTCCCGCTTTTATCATAATTGTCCCTTCATCATACCTGTAAAACAAAAATAATCAATTACATCACAAACTACTTAGTTTCAAAATATAAAATATATGAAATAAGGTGTTACTATACCCAATGGCAACATTGTTAGAGCCATGCATCGATGAAATAGTCCAGACTCTTTCAAAACCATAATTAAGTGAAGATTCGAGACGATATGTACCAGCATGCCATAGTCTGACTGTGCCATCCTCAGAGCCAGTGAGCAAAATTGGCAACTCAGGGTGAAATGACACTGCTGTTACATTTTGGGCATGACCTGAAACACACATAATTATGATAATAAATTCTCCACTTTTTGAATAATAAATTCTCCACTGGTATAACACAGATATATCAAGTTTAAATAAATACCTTCTAGAGTTTGAACACAAGTCTTATTTTGATAATCCCAAATTTTGACAAGACGATCATCAGCACCACTGATCAGGTATGGTTTGTCACCACCATGGTAGTAGTCAACACAGTTCACACCCTTCTCATGACCTTCTAAAGTGAAATTGGAAATAGAGGAACCCAGTTGCCAAACCTACATAAACAAAAAATGTTGTATAAATACCCTTTCTACATTGATGACTGTAGATCAATACTACATAAGATAAATTAATGATATTCACTTTGACTGTAGTGTCCAGGCTGGCACTGGCGAAAGTGTTGTTGTCCTTCGGGTTGACGACGATTTGCATGACATAGTGGGTGTGGCCCTCAAAGACTTGCTGGCATGCCCAGTTACGGTCCCAATTCCATAATTTAATTAGGAGGTCATCTACAATAATCACAATAGAATTAGCAATTTAATACTGAACAAGATATTGATATAAATGTACAAATCTTTAAAATATAAATTATTTAACTTACCACTGCAGGTGAGTATGTAAGGTTGTGTAGGGTGGATTGCAATACACCTGACATAATCTGAATGTGCTTCAAAAGAGTGTACTCTTTCCAATGTGTTATAGTTGAATACACGAATCAACATATCATCAGAACCAGTAATTACCCAGTTCTTTCTAGATACAAATTTTGCAGCTCTGACAGGAATGTCACATACCTGTAAACAAACAATTTTTGATACAAAATTCTACAGATATCGTGGAGATAAATTTTAAAGAATAGTGAACAGGCTGCTTCTTCTTTTGAATGATTAGCTTATTTTTACATTACATTATTATTGGTGGGCATTAGTTTTGGCTAAAATACATTGTAGCACTCATCCATAACATCACAACAAATTATTGTGTTTAGCAGAAGATGCAATAATAATCATTAGTTATGTACTGTTTGTACTACACAAAGTAGAGATGTACTGGGTAATAGGCTTGACGGGTACCCAGCCAAGAAACACAACAATTATCATTTGCTCAATTTCTCGCACCATGTATCTAGTTATATTATCTCCAATTCAACCAAAAAATTACAAGTATTTTCCATCAAGAGGAAATGTTAGTGTGATTTGTGCAGAAGCTGTGTTTCAGAATAAAGTCACAATAAAGAAACATTTGCATAAGATACAAACATAAGATCAAGTATGATCAGCTTTTGGGAACATTTAGGTCATTTAAAGAAATTGTGTGAAAGTATCAACAACTTTAATTTCTTAAATTAAATTAATAGCTTTTTTGAAAATTATGTGGTTTCATAACTGGTTAAGTACCCAGCCCATTCCTTGAAAAAGAGCCAGATTCACCAGGTACTGGATCAAGAGCAAGTACACCAGGTACCCTGTACATATCTAACAAAAAGGTAGTGGTATGGAAAATGTTATACTTTGAACAAAAAAAAAAAATTTTACTATGAAATTTAAGATTTTACTGGGACTCCTTGTAGATGTTTCACCATATTTTCAAAAATTTCAAGCATTATCAAAATCCAATAATTGGTATTATTATAAACATTTAGATTGCAATACTAACACTACTTTCCAATTTCCAATCAGAACTTGTCCTACTGCATGATCTTATTGATTGCATCTGTGACAAAGTTTGCATAGTATGAAAACATCTTATGGCAAGTACTATAGTCTGGAATACTTACTTCAAATCTCTTGATCTGGGCGTGGGTTTCGTAGTTCCAGATGTTGACATCGCCGTTGTACAGCGAACATAGCAGCCACGGCTCGGTGGGATGCTGATCCACGCACTTGACGCGGTCCGAGCGCGCGGTCAACTTCCTTTTGATATCTAACCTCAACGGCTTGAAAAACATAGGAAATACTTAGATTACAACCTCAATAATATACAAAACCTGAGACTATTAGCAGATATTTCATAAAGTAAACGCCGAGTTGTAATGTATGATGACACACTCTTGAATATCAGTGAACTACGTAATTATAACTTTAACTGGTAACATAACACAATTTATAGGCGCGGATAAAGACTTAATTATTATTTTAAATGTGATTCTTACCATTTTTAATAGTTAAAACATGAAAAAATGAAATGCAAATCTAAAGCAACCGTGGAAGATTTGACAGGGTGGGTGGACGTGTCACTTTATTTTTTTAATTCGGATACAGACAGAATGTAAATGACTTTGTTTTACCGATATTCTACCGGTTTTTGTTGGCCAAAAATACATATCTAAACTCGCTGTCCCATACCCATACTTAATTTACAGCGAGAAAATGTTGTAGAACCTTTTTGAAAACAATCGATTTCCACATTCATACTAAAATTGAAGCGTTAGTAGAGGGACTTTAGTCCACAGATAAAATATTTGTCGATTTGCTTTAGGGTCGTCTCTTTGGTCTCTACCACAGAATAGAGTAATATAGTAGGAATCTCTAGAAATTGAACATCTTAATGTCCAATTTCTTACCTTTCTTTGTTTACGAATTTTATTCTTCTGTGCCCTAACTCTACACATAAAAACAAGCAAATTTTTTCTTCTCTGTATAATTAGGATGTTTTTTTCCAACGAAGAATCTTAAATTGAAATCAAAGAAGGAAAAAGTATCTGTGAAATTAGCTTTGTGAAGATAATTTGATGGCATTTATGATTGAATATGATTTCGGTCTTCTGGCCGTCGTGTGTTTATTAACTTAATCATTCGACCAAAAATGAGTTTCATAACCGAACAAAATTTTGTATGAGGAAAGACATAAACATCAACGAATAATTTCACCGAGAATGTGTGATCGAACTCTATTACATTATAGTCACTTTTCTATTCATCTAGATTGCGCCATCTACGCGCATAATCACGGCAGCCACATTGCCAAAATTATATTCAAACATAAATGCCACAAAATATCCGTCTCTAAAAACACCCATAGTAGGACCAAAGACATTGGACTTAAGCGAATACTACACACACGATATATATCGTGATTCACGCAGGATCACGATATTTATCGAGTGTGTAGCCTAGAGTATCATGAATCGTGATATGGATCACAGGATTTCCGAAAATCCAGAAATCTACGATCCGTATCAACTATCGTGCGATATATATCGAGCGTCTAGTATCTCGTCGATATTTATCACGACATTTCTGTCAAACTGACAGATAAATAACGTAATTTCAAATTTATTTTCATTGTTTGTATTTATTTTCAAGCTGCTGTGGCCACTATGGACCTGGACAGTTACTATAGTTAAGTTACTAAGTATAAAAAGTCAACAAGATCCTCATCCTCATAATGTTTCTCATTTTTTTCTCTTCACGCGTCTTTTTAATCCTAATGCTAATACGATAGCAACGCTAGCTTTATCAGTCATTTTGGTAAAAATACTTAAAAATCGCAAATTTACACCAGCGACGCGTCAAAAATGCTTTTTTTTTATGCTAGGCATTGGCAACTTAGTCTATTCAGCCATTAAAATGAATGAAAGAATGCATAGACTAATGAAAATATCGACGATTCATATCGTGTGTGTAGGGTCGACTTGCGATCCAAAATATTACTCGATATGGATCACGATACGTATCACGATAAATATCGTGTGTGTAGTATGCGCCTTAGAGTGATGTCCACTTTCTTTGAGTAAGACTCAAGTGGTCCTATATCTAAAACGTCCTGTCTGATGATAAGAAATTATTTTTGTAACTTTAAGCTTTACCGGGCAGACTCGCTACTCCTACTCCAGCTAAGGACCCCATGGTCATATTTCCGTTTCCGACTTGACTCGACCTCTATAGCTCGAAATCCCAATGGACCGGACAACATTTCTCAATACTTATTGTTTTCATCGACGAGGCCTGCCTTAACTGAATACTTACCTACGAATTGGTGTAGAGAGTTATCTACAGCAGTTTTTTTCCATTTGGTGGGCCGCGACCCGGCACCGGGCCACGAAAATAAAATACCGGGTCGCAAAAGCACCGGCGTAATTACCAACTTGGTCCCCCTTACTCGTACTACAACAAAGTATCGTGAGAAAGGGGAAGATTCAATTACTTACTTGAGAAAATGACAACTACCTACATGACAAGTGTGGACGATATCATGCTCACAAGCTGTATTGCGAAGCTAATTCAACAAAGGGATTTCGCCTCCCTTTGTGCCTTTTTCGCTTGTACAACGGTGTTTGTTCTGAAGAAAATTGATTGACATGATGCCTACAGCTACATATCATCGCACCGCTCACCATCGACAGGGGTTCATCCTCACATTGGAGCCTTATGGGTCACGAACGGTGCTGTTTCAACGGAATTTACTCCCACGCACACTAAGGATGCGTTGAGAAAGGAGTGTAATGGTTTTACAGGGTCGACAACTTGGGAGTGATACTCCTGATAATGCAAACCTACATAGGCTGAGGTATCTGTTAACCATCAGGCAGGCCCAAGCTTTTTAGCTAACTCGTAATTTAAAGGATATGTGGACATTGAAATGAACACTAGGAGTAAAAATCTGATGGGTGGGTCACGATAGGGAAACATTAAAATAACCAGGCCAGAAGTTTGGGTAACGCTGAGTACCTTTTCGTAATGAACCCGAAACCCCGTAAGCGCCGAGGAAAGCCCTCGTATTAGTATTTGTGGCCCATCACAATAACTACGCTTTGTTGATTTTGTCCAACCCGCTGTGCCTGAAGGCTATGTTCAAACCATGGGTAAAACTAGTAATGAAATAAAGTCCAACAGTCGTCAACAGTAAATAATATGGGTGAAAAATAATAAAAAATTGTAACGTCCCGGTAGTGCTCTCGCGCACAAGGGCCCGGTGTCAAAGTTGACCATGAATCAAGATTTGGCAGATCAGGCAATAACAGTGGAGCGAATGCCATCTGACCTCCGTGACCCTATAGACAGGCGAACCTGTAGCCGTATTCACAATGATTCGAAACCGTTTCCGAACGATTCGACACGAAATTAGTGAGCGGCGAATCCGTGTCGATCGATTTGAAAACTGTTATTCAAAATCCCGATAGATTCCACGGAAACTCTACTCTCTATAACATATGAAAATTTCATCAAAATTAACTGAAACCACATTTTCCTAGGAACTTTTGCGGGGTCCTTTGTCGATTCCGTATCCGAATCCGATTTCCGAGCCATTGTGAATACGGCTCCTGACCAGATTGGATCATGGTTACACCTTCAGTTGTCTGAAATGTGCAGGTAGGGTAGGTTAACTTACTTACTCTTATTGAAATAGAAATATAAGCCGCCCAATTATGTACCTGCTTTGTGTACTAAACGCCTCATCCTAAAACGTATTAGTGGAATAGAAAATAATGATACAAACATTTTATTGATGTTTTATTGTACTCCTATCTCAAACCCAATACATTAAAAACAAAACAACAATACTGTACAAGAGCCATCTTTTACCTGCTTTTCGTAAAATAATTGAATGGGTAGGTACGTGCCTACCCCTTATCACAGCCTTATCTTAAACCTTATCTGCTGTGCAGGTGGGTTTGCTATCTGACTTCCGTGTCCCTGCTCCCAGGGGAACATACCTCAGAAAGAGTTATTTACCTTACCTAATTATTAAGCTTAACCATTTGCCACCGACCCTCGTATTGTTTTATACTAAATGTTCAGTTAGACCGTAATATTTAACCCTTCAAATATTTATAATAATAATCCTTTTATTTGATCCTAAAAACTGTTTGACTGTAATATTTAACGGTTTTGTTTACCTACTCTCACGGAATACTTACTTTACTGTGTGACATACGGAAATATATGCTAAACTTTAATCAGAGTTCAAATCAGAAGTTGCAGCTGCTGGTTTATAATAAAATCATTTTTATACCACATAAAAACAAACAAACTTGCGCCCGTCTTTCCGTCGCGTAGTGCAGAAAAAGATGCCGCCTTCGAAAGTTCCAGTACAAAATGAAGTTTATTTTAATTGACCATAACTGTTTTCCCACAACGATTCGACAGTTGTCGCCACATTAAAAGTTGTAGAAAATGAAAAATCCTTTCCAATGACATATCGCTTAATGCTATTGGTCATATATTCCTAAATTTCCAGTACAAAATGAAGTTTATTTTAATTAACCATAACTTTTTTCCCACAGCGATTCGAGAGTTATCGCCAGAATAAAAGTTGTAGAAAATGGAAAATCCTTTCCAATTACAACGTTATTGGTCATATAGGCTGGGTTGTCTGGGCCTCCTTTGGGATCTATTTGGGTTAAATTCCGCTCATAACTTTAATACGATTCATCCTAGCTTAAAGTTACTTTACCAATAAATTAATAAAAAAATAAAACCGACTACAAATCACAATAAGTAAAAATAAGCTTTTTATCTAACGAGTAAGTTAGATATCAATATTTTTGGACTCGGTGCCAGCACAGTAATGTTCGTCAGGGGAGGGGGTAAAAGCTTTGACGAAAGTCCCACAGTTGCTGTGTGGCACCACACAAAAAATATATTTTGAACTTCCTCGAATTTTATGATAAAAAGCTTATTTTTACTTTTTGTGATTTGAAGCCGGTTTTATTTTTTATTTATTCATAAAAAATATTTTTAAAATTTTCGTTGTTAGTTATGATACCCTTTCATTGCAGTACTATCACTTACACCCGGTTTCTGAAACGCTTGTCAAATCACTGATTAGCTAACAGACTGTCACATTTAACAAGCTGTTAAATCACCGTGGGTTTCTGAAAGGCCAATCAATCTATTGTTAGCTAATCGACCATTAACAAGAGATCAATTTTTTCGTCTGGCTACCCCTGCTAAAATCAGTCACATTCATTCAATCGTACATGTTTTGTTTCTGTCTAACGCATTAATTTGTCTCTGTCCCTAGCGGCCTTTTGATAGCAGCGGGATATTCAACTTTTAGATGAAACTGATAGCGATTGTATAGTTTTCGTGTAAATAAAAATCTAATATTATAAAAAAAAATATACAGAGCGAGAAAAGAGATAATATAACAAATATATTATGTTAAAGGGTTCCAGTGGTTCAGTAATCCCATCATCATCATCTTTAGGCAGTTAGGTGGGTCCCAGTCCACTGTTGAATACAGGCCTCCCACGGCTTACACTCTGGTCGACTCTGTTATCTTGCATCCATCGGCTCCCTAGGACCTTAAAGAGGTCGTTTGTCCATCTCTTGGGAGGTAATCCAGAAAAAGCCACTCAACAACATCCGCGCCATCGGCTATCGATTCTGTGAGTTTCTCCCAATAATCCCATTAGTTAAATCCTGGTTCAAGTCCTGGATACGGGCCGGTTCGTGGTTCAGGTCCAGGTCCTGGCCCCGGATCAGGTCCTGGTTCAGGTCCAGGTCCTGGCTTCAGACCAGGTCCTGGCCCCGCACCAGGTCCTGGATAAGGTTCAGGCCCTGGCCCCGGACCAGCTTCTAGTTCACGTCCAGGTCCTGGACCCTGACATGTCCGTGGTTCAGGTCCTGATCCTGGTTCAGGTCCATGTCCTGACCCCGAACCAGGTCCTGGTCCAGCTAATGTTTATAATCTACGTGCTGGCACTGGTCTAGGTCTTGGTTCTGGTTCAAAGCTCAAATTGTGATCAAGGTTGCAGTTTTGGTCATTATCCTGGACCAGAACCTGAACCCTAGACCTGGATTTTGCCTTGGACCAAAACTAGGACCTGGACCAGGGCCAGGACCAAGACCTAGACCAAGAAAATCGGATATACTTTCTTTTGACAATCGGTTAATAGATCGATTTTCGCCAATTAAAATAACACGGCGATAACATACAGTTAACGTGAGAAAAAGCTTTCCGGCAACCCAAAATTACAATAATCAGCCGTTAATTGGAGATTTGACAATCCGTCAACAAGCTGTTAACAAGCCGTCAATTGGCCCTTTCAGAAACCCAAACTGCATTTAATCAGTGTTTAACAAGCTGTTACGTAATTTTTGCGTTGACAAGCGTTTCAGAAACCGGGTGTTAAACTCCTAAGCAGAGCATCATCATGTGATAAGATATAATAATGTAACAAACACCGCTCTCGATTTCGCCAGGATACCATCATTATATCCTGACCTGATGGTCATGGGACCACCTGGGAAGTATACCCTTTCAAACAAAAAATGAATTTTCCGAATCGGTCCAGGTATCTCGAGTAATCGGGGTTTCGAGTAAATCATTTGTACCGAGTTGCACAAGATTTAAACATAAAACCACCACCTCTTGCATCATACCCTCCGCTTTGACCCTCTTGACTAGCGTTGCAGGCGATTGAGAAATTGCCAATTGCGAGGAGGAAATTGGCCATGATTCGATAAATATGGTACTCGACTCGGTACATACAGAATTAGATTCTCTACAACTCGAGTACAAACTACAGACGTCAGACAACAATATTTCCGTTTCCTGCAAAGTTGGGGAAAAACTTGTTGTTTTGATCATGGTTTCCTACTACATCGGATTAGTTTGATAATTGATCGAATTATTAAGTACATAGAACTAACAATGGGGACCCGAGGCGTTTTCTTGCTCACTGAACTATTCAACAGGATTTACAGGATCGTAGCTACAGGATCGTAGTACCTGACGCGTGGCGCATAAATGTTATTACGCCTATCTATAAATGGCAGTAGGCAAGAGTGTGGCAAATATCGAGTTATCAACCTTATGAGCCACACAATGAACCTATTCGAAAGTATTATAGACCAGACTTCGTCAGGAATGTACCTTGTCGGAATGCTAATACGGCTTCAAGCCGGGCTACAGCACCATGGAATGTTTGTCCTCAGAGTCCTCCAGGAGACCCACTACAGTAGGAATCAACCTCTGCAGTACGCATTTTTCGACCTGCATAGGGCTTTCAATTTTCTCCCGAATATCACAAAAAAAAAGAACCATCCGTATAGATAAATAAGGTATAAGATGACCAGAGACTTCGCCAGGAACGCTCCTTGTCGGAATGCCAATACGGCTTCAGGCCGGGCTGCAGCATCATGGATCCAATCTTTGCTCTCAGGGTCCTCTAGTAGCCCATTGCAGTAAGAATCAACCGTTGCATTACGTATTTCTCGACCTGCAGAGGGCTTTCGACAGTGTCCCTCGGGAGATAATCTGGTGGGCTCTGAGAGCAAAGTCTGTGCCCGAGGCGTACATTTGTATTATACAGAGGGCCTAGTGTGAGTTCCGCTTCGATTTTACTTAACTATCGCGTTTGCGTTTACGTGAAAATTAGTATGAAAAAATATATAGCGCCGCCTAGTGGTACGTAAATGAAGTTTTTTTCTTCATACAAATTTCGACGTAAACGCAAACGCGATAGTTAAGTAAAATCGAAGCGGAACTCACACTAGGCCCTCTGGACATGTATGCCAATACTGGAGCTGTCGCCAAAGCATCGTATGCCTTACTAATCCCTTCCCGATTACTGTAGGTGTTCGTTCACCAGGGTTCTGAGGGCCTAGTGTGAGTTCCGCTTCGATTTTACTTTACTATCGCGTTTGCGTTTACGTGGAAATTAGTATGAAAAAATAGAAAGCGCCGCCTAGTGGTACGTAAATGAAGTTTTTTTCTTCATACTAATTTCGACGTAAACGCAAACGCGATAGTTAAGTAAAATCGAAGCGGATCTCACACTAGGCCCTCAGTGCTGAGCCCTTACTTGTTTTACATTGTGCTCGATGCCCACTCAGCGAAAATTCAGGACATGCCTCCCTGGCTTATGAAGTACGCCGATGACATTGTACTGGTGAGCAAGCTTAGGCAGGACCTTAAGACCAGGGTAAACTTGTGGAAGGATGTGCTATAAAACGGTGGTTTGAAGCTGAATATCGCCAAAACATAGTATAAGGCCAGCTGCAGCGCGGATCTCGACACTATCCGTATAGGTAACGAAGCTGTCAATAGAACAGATAAATCCAAATACCTCGGATCCGTGATGCACGAGTCCGGTGATATCGGCCCCGATGCCAAGTCGTGAATCTCTGCAGCTTAGATCAACTGGAGGGAGAACTCACGGCAGTCATCTGTGACCCTAAATCCCTGTCACGTTCAAGAGTATAATTAGACCTGTGATGCTCTATGGGTGCGAGACATGGCCAGCGCTGACGAAAAATGTCCGCGAACTCCACGCCAACGAAATGAAAAGGCTCGGCTGCGAGAGTCAACGGCTTACGACGCGAGGATGCTGAAGACCGGGCGAAGTGGAGAAGAATGAGTACGAAAGCGGACCCTGACAGAGGACGGAATAAGCGCTAGGACATAGAGCACACTAAAAGGTCTGGCCGCTCATAAATGTTTTAATTTTTGATTGTTACATTTTTTACAACATAACAAAAATTATGTACTTTTAACAATCAAAGAAAGTCAATCATTGATAAAAAAATATTGGCGGGAAATCGCCTGTCCATTGTTTTTTATTACAAGTTGAATATAATAGCTTCGTCCGCAAAATGGAATAAACGCGAATTTTTTTTAGAACTTTTATGATTTTATAACTTCCCTGTCTCCGCAAGACTGCACTGCTCGTCTTCAAAATGCTTGTGCGGAGGAAGCGCCTCAATTGAGCATCGGCTTCTAAAAGGTAGAGCTCCCATCCACAACCTGTTCCATCTGTAGGTATCGTCCAGACCTGACACCATTACTTCTTTATTTTTCCAAAAATCAAAGATTTGATGAGAGGTTTGACATTTACAGGGCCATTAGAGGCCGTGATAGCTTTTAACCAGCACGTGAAAAATATGTCCTCAGACAAATGTCTGACCTTAAGTCAATAAATGGCCTTGCGCAGCGAACTCACATAAATTCGCGTTATAATCATAAAAATAACTTTAATCAGTGAATTAGCATGCGTAGCGTGCTCTACATTTGTGTGACAATATACTCTAATTAATAAGCGAGGGAAGCGTGCTCGGAATTTTGATATATTTGCCCTTTGCTTTGGTATATTAAAAGCTTGTGTGATTATTACAAAAACAACTTATGTAATTGAATGCGAGCGTAGCGAGTTCGAAATTTTTGTAATTTATCCCTTAAAATCTTGCGCGACTATATTAAAAATAACGTAAAACTAGTAAATTGACGATAGCGCCAGCAGGCAATCTCAAAATATTTTACATTCTGGTGTGACGAGTATAATAAAATGAAATTTCCGAGATTTATGTTGGCGGAGCCCCCTGGTCTTAAATTTTCAATTGAAAAATTTTTCCCCGGGAAGTAGGGAAGAGTTTAACTGAAATTATAGATAACGAACTTTTGTATACACACGTTAGGGGGCCCCGTATCACTGATACGGCTGATACGGCAGTAGCTACGCCCCTGCTATAAATATAACTTTACATGTAAATTGTTGTATTAATGTGTTAGGCAAAACTTTCAGTGTACCGAACATATCTTTAGACGCAAAATAACTATTCACTCGGATGTATACCGTATTGCAGTCATGACATATATTTATATAGAAGTGAGATCTCGGGTTACCATTTTTTACATTTACTCAGTTCTACCACTATATGCAAGATAAAATATAAAGATTACTACACCACTTTCTGCAACATAAAATTCTCTACTGACTGGCGTAGTATTTTGAAGGTTCGGTAGGACGGTGTGTGGCACGTGTAAATGATCGTAGTAAAAAACAGGTATACTAATTTTGGTCCTCTGAGAAATGGATCTGTCGCCTTTACGGCAAATGATAATGTCGCCTTTACGGCAAAACAAAGTTTATGCCAAACAAGTTTCTCCCAAAAATTCTTCAAAAAAGTGGTAAAGGGTGTGTGTATCAAATGATGTTGTTGTGTTCCTTTGAAAAAATAATAATGATATACAGTAAAATAAGTATTTTTAGGAATGGAGGGACAAAAACTACCACATTAATACAATACTTAAAATTTATTCTAATTTATGAACAAAATACAATTAAGTTCACAATTAAAACAAAAATAACTAAAACTATAGTGATAGATAAACTATCAATCTAAAAAAGGGGATCTTTATTACTTAAATTACAGAAATCAATGTAACTTTAAAAAGTAACAAGTTATTAAGTGAAAAAATCCTCGATTTTAGACACAATTACTTACACATAAATATAATTTTAGAGATACAATGTACCCGGATAAGGACAGACATGTACAACTATCGAAATCAAAAATTAGACCGATCTAAAATATTAAAAATTGTTTTGAGACTTTCAAAATCTCAGTTATAGACATTTTTGTTCACTTTGTTCACAGAACTTAAAGACTATTTATTAAATTGGAATGTTTTTACTTTTGCAATTCAAGTGAAACAAAGCAACTATAGGTATATTTTGCTACGAGTGTATAAATAGTTTTATAGCTTTGGTTCAATGATATCATGAAAAAACAACAACAAAGGAAGAAAATTATTGTATAAAGTCGTATGAACATACGATAAAGTAAAAACCTAAATAAATATGGTTTGATTTTATGTTACATAATAGATGTATAAAGCCGTGAACTGGATGGAGTGCTAAACGTATGAAAACGATAGGTACAATTATTTGTTGTACGTGAAATTGTTGTACCTATCGTTTTCATACATTTAGCACTCCATCCAGTTCACGGCTTCATACACATATTATGTAACATCCTGTATAGTACAATTTTTACTTAATATAAGTTTATGTACATTATTATCTATTTGAAAGCTTTAGCAATCCAATATTTAATTTTGTCTATTATAATGTATAGAATACCGGCAGATGGACCAGACAGAGAGACGGGCCGTACCAGCGCGGAAGGCACCGCGAGCGCGGCTGCGGGCGCCTTGGCCGCCGTCTCTCTCGTAGGAGTCATACACGTTAACAGTAGACAACAAAATTAAAACAAACAAGAATGTACCAGCTGTACGTTAATCATTTAATCACACTAACAATACATCAAATAAAATTAAATTAACGAATATGCTAATAACTATTTACATTTTTATATTCATCACCACTGTTAAATGACGATTGTACCAGTGTACAATCACTATATACACACCTAACTACAGATATAGCATATTACACATAGCATAGGTTACCCATGTAGGTATGATCATTTGTATATATTATTCTTTGAAAAGAAAAAAAAACAATAACAAACAAAAATAAAACAATAAAAGTATAGTGATATGACTGACCCCACGGGGTCTTTTAAAGTACAAGCTGACACTACAATATAAAATTTATATTTTAAATCTTCTTTTTAATGGAGAATAATTTTTGCAGATCTTGGTCGTTACATTTACACATCAAATTACTAACAGATATAATAATTAATTATCAAACACTCTAAAGGAACGCGCATATTATGTCGGGTCGCATCGGGGTGGAGCGGGCCGCATCGCTGCGCAAAATGCGTACTTAGCACATCAGCGACGTGGCGGATTTTAAGTACAGGAGATTGCAACTTAGTATAGGATGGGAGAACTTAAAGCGGTTACAGAAAACACGAGAATTGAAAAATTGAAACACTGCTGACTACCCGACACGCTGCGCTCCGGCTTAGTGTGTGATAGTGCATATAAAATACATAAAAGCAATTTCAGCGGACTTTTGCGTTGCGCCTCGACATAGTATGCTCATACCTTAAGCGCTCAGTTGCACTACAGACCTACAAGGATCTTTTGGCACTTGGGTCCTTAGCGTGGTTATCAAACATCAACGCCAATTGTCTATCAAAAGAGACACTTTACAAGATGACAGCGTTAGTTCTGATTTCGGCCACGTGCCAAAGGATCCTTGCTGTATATTTGTTTCAATAAGAAATCCCCACGACACACCAGTCATGGTTAAAGAGGAGGCAGACAGGGGTATGAAAAGATTTCTTACTCAATGCATCCACAACTTTCCAGGTGAATCAATTAAAATATATATATGTGTATAATATTTTGTAGGGGAGACAAGGGTATGAAAAGATTTCTTACTCAATGCATCTACAATTTCCCAGGTGTATCAATTAAAATATATTAAGGTATGTATCATATTTTATTATACTTAAACTTATTTTAGAGGGGACTTCTTATGTCAAATAGAGTAACACCAAATTTAGGGTACTACGACAAAAAATCTTACAATATAAATGTAACGTATATACATAGAAGTAACATGACAGGTCCACTCTATATAATTCCCATTCTGAAAGGTCACTTGCGGTTTGTTTTATATCACTATTCACTTTTACACAAAATATAGTTTTTAGAACAACACCACTTCCGTGTCATCCGCCTTCGTGATCGAGGGGCAGTCAGCAGCTGGTCACTTGAGATAGCTGCGGAACAGCATAGTGGAGTGGCAGGTCTCCCTTTCCTGCTCCAACAGGAACACCATGTCGCGGTGGTTGATGCGCTTCAGTCGCGTGCGCAGTGCCAGCTGGCTGCGTCCACTCTGCAAATTTATACACAATTAATAATATGCACTTTTTTGGCAATTTCATAGAATATCCATCCGTTTGGCAGCTACGATGACGTAGACAGACAGAGCCACGGTCATACTTTTAACACCTCATTTTTTTCTATATAAAATATTTATTTATTTATTTCATTTAACAGTGCAGTGTGTGGGCATCGGTGTGTCATGCATGAAAACCGGCTATTTTAAATACAGACTAAGAATCCGATTTCTATTATACTGTCCCGCAACCGCTTTCCCGTCTCTGTGTGGCCCGCCTGGCATCTGTTATCTCCGTGTAACGTTGTTGTAAAGATAACAGTTACCCATTCTCGATGACTGAGTGATAGCCCTGACTGCATACGCGGGGGACAGGGGTGTTCGGGGAACTGATACCGGGTGGATCCTGTTCTTTTGCAATGCTTTGGTTACTTGACATCACATACCTTTGTTGTGACATCATACTTTACTTATTTATGCTTGTAATTTGGTCATTCTTTCGATAACCTTTTGACAAGAAGAGCTTTGAGCAATGTCGAGGTTGCCTTGAATCCAAATCTGTGTTTGTGGATTTATTTTGCATCACAATCACCAATAACGTGTTAGTGCATCTTTTTTGTGGTTGTATAACTAATATAATGCTAACAAAAATGTATAAGTCATTTAACGCCGTGTACCATATGTTTTTCTTATGTTAATCGGCAAACAAACTAGCAAACGGGCTTACCCGATGGATAAGTAGTAACCGCCGAGTGGACATTAGCAAACTAACGATCGTTAATAATTACCGAAAATATTAGGTTGCCTTAACGATTGTTACCTCAATGTAAGTCCCAACTATAAAGATAACGTGCAACATCAAGGTTCATTATCACCGTGGGCTAACGAGAAACCGTATTCATAGTTGCGTCTTTTCATGAGAGAAACTGTCCTTGTATTTTTTCTTTAAGCGTTAGAAGAAGAACATTCCAGTAATGTTACTAATCAAAGGAAATTAAAATTCTATATTTGCAACACATGTTTGTTTACTTGTTCGTCGTACTCTATGGCGTCACATTTACTAACGATATATTGTAAGCTGTGCGGGCTTTAAACTTTGCTCGTTACGTCTACGTACAATTGTTATTTTGACAGCTAAAATCATAAAGTTATCTTTAACGATAGCTACTCTATAAGACATAACGACCGAAATCGATTAGGGGCTGCAGTCGTAAGGTAATGATCGTTTGCTTAAATGCAAGTCTCTACTGTTAAGTCAACTATAAAGATAACGTGCAACATCAAGGTTTATTATCACCGCAGGCTATCGAAATACCGTATTCATATAGCTTTGTCCCTCCATGGAAAAATGATTCCACTTAATAAATCTCCCTTAACAATAAATTTATGTGTTGACCACTTCTAAAACCCTGGGACACGTTGCTCTGCAAGAAAATACTAGGCCCTCCATTGCCAAAGCCACAATTCCCCACGACTGCGGTCTTCGGTACTTCCCCCGTCCGTCCCCGAAGATTTAAAGTAGCAAGTTAAAGGGAGAATACTTACAATTCCACTGCTACTGTGCCCGCTTCCGTTTCCGACGGAGTCTCCCGCACCGCCCGGCCCGTCTAGCCTGGGCTTCTTGCGCGGCCCTATGGCTTGTAAGGCCGTGAGATTGGCTTCTCGTTGCCTCATTTCTTCCAATTCGACGCGCTGCATTTCCTTAGCCTGAGTCGCAAAAATAAAGGAGTTAATGAACACAAATCAAAATAAAATACGATTATAAAACATCCATGCATATATAATTTAATTTATTTGTTATTTCTTATATACCTTCGCCTTCAACTTGGCTTGTTCTGGATCTTCTGTTTTGGATCTCGACTTCGCAGCACGTAACAACATCTCTCGTTCGGAATCTTCTCGTCGTTTCTTGCTAACCCGGTCGAGCTCCTCTAGGAACTTGAGTTGACCTTTGACATCCTGCGTTACCTCGTAGCGTGAATCAGACTGGGAACAAATTGTTTATTGTTATTGACAGTTAAGTGAATAGAATAGTATTTCAATTAAAATTTTAGTAAATTATTATCCAATCCAATTTTGAAGTCTGGTAATTTTATTTCAGAATGGAGTAAGGTATAGGATATCCTACTAATACTACTTTTGAAAAATCTCGCATCAGCAGCCACTTTTAAAAAAAATATGCTATTCGAGATAAAAAAGAATATTGTTCGGTAAAATTAATAAATAAGCCGTATCGCGGAGGGCGTAAATGTTTTAATTAGGTTAAGTAGAGCTTGATAAATAATTAGGTTGAATACGCCAATTATTCGCATAGGTTACGAACGATCTCGCATCAAAAGAACTGAAACATGACTATCGCAGTAATCAATACGCAACTCGCCTAAGTTGTATTTTATTTAGATACCTCTTTCACTTTTACACAGTTTGCTGGCGAATCATTACTTTTTCATATCAAATGGTCATATTAATCTCGTAGTTAAAACGAGCAAAAGTAAAGTAACGAAACAATATAATTAGTCGCAATGCGCGGTTATTAATAAATGCCGATAATGGTACTTTATATAACACAATTGTACATAAATTGTAATTCCACCAGTTCATGATTACTCATTAGCAGGTACGCCAACAATGTCCCCGTCATTACGCCCGCTTATTTTTTGTTCGCGCCTTTTGCGATTTTAATTTTAGTATCACGATCAACAACAACAGTAAGAAATAAACCAGAAATGTTTTACTTTTTCTGGTGTTAAAATACTTTACAGCAGTTACAGCAAAAATATATAACCACCGCAAGCGCGAGTTCCATCTAGCATTTACTTGGCTTTCGCCAGATAATCTATTACTGTGTCCTAGTATCCGTCTGTTTTATTATAGCGTCGGTGGCCGAGCGGTTATAGTATACGACTCGTAAGCCAGAGGTCCCGGGTTCGAATCCCGCTCCGGCCATGTACCATTGACTGTTTTCTGAGTTATGTACATTAGTTGAATACTAACCGATGCTCTTAGGGTGAGGGAAAACATTCAGGCGATTGGATGTGTAACCATGATCCAATCTGGTCAGGTTTTCCCCTGGTAGCAGGGTCATGGAGGTCAGATGGCAGTCGCTCCACTGTAATTACCTGACCTGCCAAATCCTGGATCAAGTCAAGGCGGACCCCGGGCCCTCGTGCGCGAGAGCACAACCGGGACATTAACGCCAAGATGATGATGATGATCCGTATGTTATATTATAATAGAATTTTATCCACACTCATAGCATAATGTTCCAATTACATATTCGAAAACAGTCGTTTAAAGGTACACTTTTTTCACGCCAGACTATAAAATTTTAAAAAATTACTTTTCGATGCAGCATTTCCCATACAATTTTCATTACAGCTGTATCGTAAAATAAGTTTTTAATCATTATGCAACACTTTTATTTTTTTATTTTTTGTCGGGCGCCGGACACGGCGTAATGTAGGCTGAATACTTAGATGTCTTTAACATATTCAAATTCAAAATTTAAATTTTCCTGTTTATATTCTGTGTAATTATTTTCCCGCTAAACAGATCATTTTAGTAATTGTTGTAATTTGTGTTTGTGAATGTTTTTCCTTATTTTAAGCAAAGAAATAGATAAATGTGAATATAGTTATGTGTATTTCCCGCCGCTTGATATCCTTGACGCGTAGATACAACAGAACTGACTTCAGCTTACTTCCATCTAAGTTGAGAAAATTATAGGTTCGATATTTTAACATAAAAATATTAGAGTGTAGATAAAGTAGTGTATGCAACTGCATATAATTAGGTATTAAAACACTCGTGTCAAACTACTATCATACTCGGCTACGCCTCGTATGATAAACAGACACTCATGTTTTAATACCCCCTTTTATATGACAGTTGCATAAACTACTATTAAAACTTACAGCGTCCACCCACAACTATCCGTGGGTGGTGCTTTGAATAAGATAAATTTTCATCAAAATCCGTTTAGTTGTTTTTGCTTTGAAGAGTAACCTAACCGAACCAGTACCTATGAATGGATACTTTTAGACAATTGGCTAACGCACAGAACACATGGTGGGCTAACGGGTCCGACTCGCTAGCGAGGGGTACCTACCGAGTTCGATTCACAGTGTCACCATTGCCAATGGCTTTTTTTCTGAGTTACATTATACACTCTTACGGTGAGGGTAGAAATCGTGATAAAACCTATACATTCAGGCGACTGAATGTGTGATCAATGATCCAATCTGGTCTGGTTCCGGTCGCGAGGCAAGGCGAGATGGCAGTCGCTCCACTGTAATTACCTGATCTGCCAAATACGGGATCATGGTCTAGGCGGACCTCGGGCGCGAGAGCACAATCGGGATATCGACGCCAAAATGTTTTTTATTTATTTTCGCTTTGCAAAATGCCTATTGTTATTTTTAGGGTTAATTTGTGTTATTTGGGCCAGTAGGTAATGTGGAATCTTGTAAAAATTTCAGTTGCTAGTCACTAAGCTGGTAAAATTCGCATTGCACTTAAATGGAAATAGGTCACAGTCGTAAGCTGTATTCGCTAACCAAGTTGTTTGTTACAGATACATATTCGATATCAGGTTATGAAATATTGATCAAGCCAATGTACATATTTTACAATGTGCTCTTACGTCTTATATCATACTCATATTTACAACACCATGTACCTTTATGATAAGATCAATCCTATGTTGAGCGACGACTGCTAGTTTTTCCACTAAATTCTTTAATCTTTCATGTACTGCATGGCTTAGTAGACCCGCTACTTCTGCTGAAGGCTCGTCGAGTTCGTGTTTTGCGGCGGCCGCCTTCAGTCTTGCCTGCATTATGCTCATTGGCACTAAATACTCATCTTTACACGATCTGTAATGAAGGTTAGTTTTTATAAGTTACCGTCAATGGACAATATGATTGTGAATATAACAACAACGATATAAAATATCTGAATATATATACCTAATTTGCGTTCCAATCATCTCTGTGGAACCGAGGATACGCTGCGTTTCCTCCGCCAGGTTGACGCCGCCCATGGCGGCGACATCATTGATATCGTCATCACCGGCCATCTTGTCGTCCGCAAAGGGTTGCGACGGGAACTGCGCTGATGATTTCTTCTCCTTGTCTTTCAAAAGTGACTTGCCGGGAGTTAGAACTGTGGAGAGCGCGGACGAGGGAGAGCCCCTCGAAACATTCCCTTTACTGTTAACTGTTACGGACTTGCCGCTGTTGACTTTATTAGCATTCAGCTTGGTGTGCACTGTAATGTTTTGTAGTACAGCTATTGCGTTCCCCTTTGTCGTGCTTGGTTTTTGCTGCAAAACGAATTTCAATTAAGAAGAAAGTTTGGTATTGTCAAAATTGAGTGTCCCTCAGTACAATACTTTACTATATTAACACTTTCACAGCGAACCAAAATGTCAGAGTCAGGAGCGGTGCTAACATACAAGGCGCGACGCATGTGCGCGGCCCTACGCCGATTGAGTCCAAAAATTTTTGCTTTTTAATATTTAGATTATTATCTTCTTGGTAGGTACCTTATCATTATACTATCCATAGTACCTATGATGGTAACAAAGTATCTTTTAAAATAATTTTTTCGCGTTTTTACTTTACATAAAAGAAGTATTGATAATTTTATTCTATTGAAATAGACAAGTATAAGAGTTCATCGATGCAAATAATATTTCTTCGACATTCGACAAATTAGGTAGTTGAATATAAAATAATGATACAGAAATATTATTTCCTGTTTTATTGTATGCTTATCTCGAAACCAAAAGAACAACTTTTAGGTCAAGGTTTTATCTGCTTTTCGTAAAATAATTGAATGGGCAGGTACGTAGCTACCCCTTATCACAGCCCTTATTTTAAACCTAATATGCCTTGCCGGTGGGTTTGCTCTTGACTACCTATGTGAAATCTTTTTTCCGATCTTCAAATATTATATACAAAATTACTCTTCAATCTGGTGTGATAGAGCTTTCATTGGCACTCTCGTAATAAATTAAAGAATATAATAAATTTATTTGCCAGTTCGCGCGTTGGAGCATTTTGTATGGACCGGCGAATGGAGTCGTGCGCACTCGTGTAGCGCCAGTTACGACCCAAACATTGGGTCGGCCGCAACGAAAGTGTTAACATGTTTCATATAACAAACGTTTTATTTCTAACTCCTTAAATGTTGATACTTAGAATTACTATGGGAACCTAGCATTGACTAGGAAGGACAGCATAGGTCTCCGTCCATTACACTAAACAACTACGACTACACATCCACCATTCAACACCAAAATGAAATAATAAAGAGATTAAGTACTTGGTTGATCCTGTGCTATTATTGCACACCTATAACGGTATGATAGATTGTAGTGGACAAAGACCATGAACAACAACAAGACAAGGCGTACCTAATTTCTACACCTAAGATATCTTTACATCATGCAAATATTTTATGCGTTTTAATTAGCAGATTATGCTACAGGTGGCCAGAAAATTAATGCACTTGCTAAGCTTTTTAGTTTCGACATTTCTCAATAGTAAAAGTTTATACCTTCAAACTGCTTTTTTAATGTAACCATACTCTTTAAGTTATAAGAAGAATACAGATCGGGTCGCAACGAAAAGTGCACTTAATTTTGGGTCGGCCTGTCGGAATTACCATATATAGAAAAAGAAATAAATGTACTCTACAACTAACACCTAAAACATTACGCTTAAACACAACTAAACGTCCAAGCAACGTAAAAGAAAGTTTTGTATCTTAAGACGAAGTTAGTAATATACTATTAGGTAGCTTTCAATTCATTCATAACAGCTACATTTACATATTTATAACAACGATAAAATCATTCCGGTCTCCTATGAGGGCTTGGTATTATATCGTGTTAAACTTCGAATACGAAAACGAACAAAAAATAAAACGATTCGTTTAGTGCATGATCCATAACAAAATCGAAGCAAACTGAAGCCACAAATAGTTGTAATGTGTCATCTCGGACAAACCTGTCCAGTGGCGTTGTGCTGCATCGTTACAACGTTTAGTGAATTTGGCGAGGACACGAGTGCGGCCGAGAGCGCCGCGGGGAGCCCGACGGGCGGCATGAGGGTCGTGAGCGTACAATTCGCACCCTCCTCCTCCGAGGGCTACGCCAACACCACCAAGCGTTATTTAACTCTTACGTTACCACCCCTCAACGCCCTAATAGCTCTAGCCCCTAACAATAGTTGATATGCTCATGAGCTCCACCACACGGTTCACCATAAAGCATACTTGATTTATCAAATATTCTATTTTGCTTAACTATCTTCTGTGATATATGAAGCTAATACTCCGTGAACAATTTATGTATAAAAACATACATCAGTACATATGTATTGAAAGTCCCCGCTGCGCAAATATTCTAGAACTAATGAAACTGAGCTTTACTAAATGAATAAGGAAAACTTGTGGATTTGTAGGCACTAAACAACCTACTAGCATTGATTATTGCATGATTAGTTACATTTTATTCTTTGAAAGTTAGTTACACATACAATTCCATAGGATTTATAAATACCTGATTCACAAGAATACAGAAATAATGTTTAATCAATACTTACCAACTGTATGTTCGAATTGGTCATGACGGGTTGCATGGGCGCAGGTATATTCGAGAAAGCAATATGAGGCGCTGGAGGGTTTATTCCCTCAATCACTAGCTCTTTTAGCACGAGTGATTGTCTAAGTAAAGGCAGACTTTTCTAAAAAACAAGATGTTATGTTAATCTTACACATCAATTAAAATTTGTATTAATGGTTGAACATTTACAATAATATTGAGAAAAAAAGCAAACCTTCAAGAAACCTATAAGGCAAGGTTGTGGACTGGCATTCAGCAAACGCTCTAGTCTGTCACAAAACTCTTCAGGTTCAACTTGAGCATCTATCAGTTCTTGAATCAAGTTTCTAACATTTCTTTCTACTGACTTTGGCTCTTTGCTGGACAGGTCCAGGAGATTAGCTAAAAAGTTTCTACACTTTTCCTTTGTATTATCCGAAGGTTTCTGAAAAGGGCATAAGTTGTCATTTATTTTTCTTTTATTCAATATTAATCATATCAAATGAAAAATACAATAGATTTTTATTATTATTTATTGTATGTGTAGTGTAGTGTGCAGTACCTGTGTTGTGACAGTAGGAGCCTGGGGCGGCGGCGTGACGGATGCCGAGGGGGCGACGCTGAGGGGCGCCAGCGGGGCCAGCGGGGCCAGCGGCGCGAGGTTCGCGATGGGCGCGGGCGCCGCCACCGGCGCCGGCATCTGCAGCGGCGCCGCCACGCTCGTGGACACCGTCGGCACACCAGGGTGCTGCACAACCACATACGCACTCAAATACTTCCTAGATAACTACAAAGCGTGCCGTGCATGCATGATTACAGTGACGTACCAAATATGGGAATACTTAATAAAAACATAAATACATAATATTAAAGAGAAAATTATAAAAGAAATGTTATGGGTGCCTAAATGCAATTAATTTGATATTACATCAGTTAATCAAATAGGTATTAGCCATTAAAACAAATTGCTGGATTAAAACTACCTAGTGTTAATAATGTCACAATGATGTGGGATTGAGTCCCGAGTCGAACTTACCTAGTTAATAATTACCTTGCCACATGCACCATAACCATGTTTCTACATGCATGATTAAATTTAAACAATTGAAACTGGACAAAACAAAATGAAAAGGTTGCTCTTACAATTACAAGGGCTTGCCGAAATTTTTTGGTAAACCGTTGACCAGGTTCAGGGTGAGTGAGTAGCGGTGTGGCGGTGTGCCTACTTACTGCCGGCACTGTCGACAGCCGGATGGTCTGACCCTGGGGCGCCGTGAGAGTGCCAGCCGTCGGCGCAGGGCCCACCCTCAGCAGCTGGTACTGACCATTTTCAGTCTTTAACAACAAATGACCCTGCTGCCCAGGTTGGAGACTCTGAAGAGTTTGCAGCGTTATCTAAAAATGAACGCCGTATTTGAATTCTACTGAATAGACATTTTAATTGTAGAAATTTCTTGGTACTCTTTTAAAAATATAATACAAACTGAATTTAATAATTTGAAATGAATCTAAAGCAGGTCATTTGTTAGATATTTATATATTTAGTGGACAATAAAACACAAATAAAAATGGCAGTGAAATGTGTAAAGTGCATAGCACTCTATACATAATTCAGATATTAGTGTGTTCCAAAGCAAGCTTATCTTTGTTGTCTATGTGTCCCGTTAGCTTTGCATGGATATTTTAATTTTTGCATTTTTATTAATGATACTTTGAGAACCACACATGCTTTGTAAATACATGTGGCATTTACGTAACTTTATCATGAAAATCTCATATTTTATAAATTCTTTTCATACATATTCAGATTTTTTTTAATTTGTCTTAAGAAAAATGTTTATACATAACTATGCTGTTGCTGTTTAAGTCAATATTTACAACGAAAAATATTAGGTAATTTCAACAGAATTACAATTCTTTTACACAGACAGAGTTGACACAAAATCACCACAAGTTTGGTATTTACCTAATGATGCATTAAAGTTATTATGTTTACAAATTTATTACTTTGCTTTTTAAACAGAACATACTTTATGAAATTATAACATAAAAATATTATATAGTTTTACATCATGATTTAATTATGAATGAATAATAACACCCTGAATAGATATTGTCTAATTACGCCACATTAGTAGGCATAGTTGAGCTGATTTAGAATACTGATAATTTTAGAGGACTATATTTATTATTTCAATGTGATCTTTGTTAATATACCAACATGCAACATGAAATGATATAGTGTATTATGGCATTTTTACCATCAAACTCACTGGTACATTTATGAATTTAATTTTTATTCACCAAAGTTAGGCAATTTATTACAAGCATGATTGACAGTATTCCATTTTTGAGGCCTATATTCTAATATATTTACAACAAAATGAAATCTATGACAGCAGGATTTTACTTCAATATGTAAATAAGTTCCACACCACAAATGTTTTAAATATATTGAATCATTGATAATATTTACTGTGCTACAAACTAATTATTGCTGGGTTATATGTGAGTACTTGATTAGAAATAAAATTATTTACAATGTTATGGAACATAAATATTACAAATTGCTGTGTTTAAAGTGGTCTCACTACCCAAGTTTTGTAGTGAATACTTTTTTATTACACATTATCTAACTAATTTGAGGTGTGAAATGTGATAAATAATCTAAATATAGGCACCTAAAATGTGTATTTACAAGTGTTTAGCATCTTGCTGCATGGTATTTTATGGCAGTGATATACAGTGCAGAAAAAATATTATAAGCAACTTACCCCAGGCGCTGCTGTTCTAGTTCCGACAACTTGAGGTGTTCCAATAACCACTCTTGGAGAAACAGTTGCAACAGTTTTCTGGGCAGTTGGTGCTCCAGGCCTCATATTCAATATCTGCACATTTGGTATCAATGTTTGTTGAGCTGTGCCCAAATTTTGAGTGGTTACAACTACATTCTGCCCATCAGGCTTGTTCAAGGTCATAACATTAGGTATAGATGTAGGCATAGTTGAGTTAACAGACATAGGTACAGTGACCATACCTGGCTGCATCCCCACTTGACCTGCTGTTGTACCTTGCTTGATGACGAGTGGTGGTTGCATGGTAATTATTTTGTTTGCACCTTGAGGAACCACAATTTGATTCTGCGAGGTCAACCCGATGCAGCCGTTTGACAAAGGCTGAGTAGGAAATGCCACACGGTTAGCGGGGTTAGCTAAATTATGAGGAGACTGGGAATATATCACTTTTAGTTCGTTTGAGTTGGAGATAGCTCCGGTCAAATTCTGTGACAGAACTGACTGCACGGAAGCTTGCACATTATTATATGTAGGATTAGACGCAACACTTGAAACAAAAAAATTATCACTTTCTATTCCGCCACTGATTTGATCAATGTTGTATTTCTGCACACAACTAATCGAATTTCCACTTGATGTAATATTACTGAGTTGACTTGGAATTACACTCACAATGTTATTATGTGATGAAACAGAAGAAACGGACGTAACTAACTGATTTTCAAGAGAGCCCACGATCGCGTTCACTGCGTTCTCGTCGACGTCTGTGGACAAAGCTTGCTCTAAAAACTCGGCTGACGCCATTTTATACAAATCAGCGGATGTAGATAGAGATGTCACACAATAATCGGTAAACAACGATAAACCGATTAACCGGTAAAATCGATTTATTTTATAATGTTGCCTACCCTAAAAATAATCAGATTTGGAGAGACGGTTATAAAAAATTATAAACAATGCTACAAAAAGAGTAGAAATGAAATAAATTATTAGAAATAAAATAAATTTCGATACAAAAATATTGTTAAATGGTGCTACATTATATCAACGTGGGGTTTACGTGATTTTGACAAATTTGCATAGATAGTGGCGCCCTCATTTTTCTGCACTCTTTTTTGTAGCAGCTCTACTGACGTTTCAATTTAATCGAACAAATTTAGAAGCCAGGCCTAGAAAAATATAATAAATGTCGCAAAAGGTTCTTCGCGCCAATTTCACCGTCAAATGAAAAAAAACTGAAATTGTTCTTTACATATTATTTCTTTGTGTACTTTGTGTGTTTTATAAAAGATACTTGCGCAAACTCGAATTGGATACAAAATGCATGTTCGCATACGTATTTTTGGAAAGCCTGATTCAATTTTAGTTGTAGAATCTAAACTAACCAAAATTGAACAATTCAGACGTGTTATTCGAGATAAATTTTCGATAGACGTGAAGTTACAGCGATTATTTTATGGAGGAAAGCTGGTAAGAACTATATTATAACTAAGAAAACTAAATTTAAATGTTTTGTAATTCATAAATATAAAATATAAACCTTGCCTTGTACCTAATGTATTAATGTTGGTATGTATAATATAACTGTTTTATTGTCCTCGCTTGATCAAATTTATAGGGGCTAAACTCAAACTGTAAAAATAAATCTAATCTATAAGTAACTAGTAAACAACACTTCAACAAAACGAAACTTATTTTTACTTCCTATGGTGCTATAACCCTTTGTGGGTTTGGATCTCCTCAACTATTTTCTATTCCTCTAGCTCTCACTAGCCCCCATCACCTAAAAATTTTCTTATCAAGTTGTCTAGGTCTTCCTCTACACAATATAGCCTGAGTATTCCTCTGGATTTTGGTATCTATTGCGATCTCCACATGGAGATGTCACCCAGTCGTTCCACTTGCAGAATACATACATACATAAACCTGTGTCCCACAGGTGGGGTAGGCAGAGACTATGGACTACCACTTTGCTCTGTCCTGACACAACATATATCCATATTGTTTTCATACATCTCCTTTTATTCTTACCACTTCGGACCCCAGCTTTTTTGAGCATATTACTGAATCTGAGCAGTGAATGTTTTTCCGGGTTGTCCTCTTAAGGGCCGGTTTTCCAGATTCATGCTATATATCACTTTCGTCAATCTTCTTTCATCCATTCGCTCTACTTGCAGAATCTAACAATAATTTCTTTATGAATCAATGGGTCTAGTTCATTATTCATCAATGTATGATGTGTGCCATCATAGTAGCTCATTTATATCAAAGAACTAGTCTATTTACGGAATGCAATTCCACACAATATTTTCAATTCCGGTATTTGCGGGACTGACTATTCTCAATACCACTTGATCCCGGTAGGATGCTGCATGTCTTTGATGAGAAATAATAAAAAAGTACCAAATTGCAAGAAATAAGAGAATTAAAACTTCATTTAAAGAAACAAACCATAATGTTAAGTATTTGTAACTAATAAGGTAGCAAACAATATTAGGTTAACTCTGGTGTTGTCCAAACTCAGTCCAATGTCTGTTCCTTAAGAGACTGATGAAGGGATTCAATGATACTAAAGTCATACCCCATCACCAATTTGGTTTTGTGAATCTCATTGTAAGGCGGAACAATTAAACAGAAAGAAACAAGTGTTGTTCCACAGTATTTCTGGATATCCAACAGACCTTCAAGAAGGTTTAACATAAAGAATTTCTGTATAATATTAAAAATGTATTACCTCTCTCGGTATTTATTCCCCATTATGTAATCTTATCTGTCTGATAGGTTCTTTCAAGTAAAACAAGGGATGCAAGATCATCTTTTGTTTTCATCACTGGTGTGCCCCAGGGCTCGGTGCTCGGCCCAGTCCTGTACAATACCTTTACTTGTGACCTACCAATAAAAGTCCCTGTAGTCGAAATAGCTCCGTTTGCTGATGTTACGGGCTTCCTGTCATGTAGTTCCGATCCAATCCTAGCCAGTAATAGGCTGCAAAGACAACTCAACTCCACCCACAAATAAATGTCTATGTGGAGTATTAAAGCAAGTGCTTCAAAATCATAGCACATAACCTTTACTTTAAGAAAAGGAGTTTGTTCCCCTGTTAAACTTGGCGAAAACACTCTCCTATGAACATCTGTCAAATACTGATCAATATCAGGGTCTTCGCTGGATTTGAGGCAAGAAATAAACACTTTCCTTGACCAACAAATTGCTAATATACACTATTTACTGAAACCAGTATGGACCTACGGAATTCAGATGTGGGTTACTGCAAGTAAGAGTAACATCCAGTGACTGCAAAGGGTACAAAATAATGTGGTATATAACAAAAAAGTCCATGAAAACTTAGATGTGCCAACCATCTGTAATAAAATAGAATGAGTAGAAAGAAATAGATGAAAAGCTACAAGAAGAGACTATCACTATATTCTTTGGCAAATATGCTTTTGTTGGCCAACACTGCAACACATCTCAAACAGACTGATGTCTTGGCTTAGCCCATTAATTTGAAAAGGTCATTGGAAGATTCATCAGATTTGGTTATAGCAAACATTGAAATTGAAACAGAAAGTTCTAATACTATATTAAAATGAGAAAGAAATGTTTAATCTTTCCACATTTAAGTTTTAGGAAAACCTAGGCACCTATTTCCACTAGTCTTCTTCTAGTAATTACAGACTATGCAAGAGAGAAAATGCGTAATCCACATAGGTATAGCCGATTGGCACCCTATGTTGGTATATTAATTTTTCATTCACATATGATCAGATATGATCGGTTAAAATTATACAAACACAAAAACACATTTATTCTGGCATTTTCTTGGCTATAATTGTGACCAGTCCATACAATGAATGGTATGTTGTACAATTCATTGAGGTTAAGATGACTATTAAACTTTTAATAATAAAATGGGGTTTTAAGCAATAAAGTAACCTTCATCACAATACATTTGCATGGCTCTCTATTTGGGCTGCTAAAACAAATTTTGGGTTAACTTTCTCAGTTCAATTTATGTACCTGAATGTTTAAATTGCAGCTTGAAGATGGATACACATTTCATGACTATAATATTAAACTGAATGATGTTATACAACTTATGGTTAAAATACAGTCTGAAGAAAGCAGGAAACATGAAAATGAAGATGTACCATCTAAACAAGAAACCTTAGAAAGTAAAGATAAACATGTAGATTATAAAGGTATGTACAAATTTCAATTGCCATTATCCGGTCCCGTATCGCTTCCTTCTGGGACAGGCTGCACTGTTCCAGTAACAGTATCCTCCGAGCAAAGTGTATTGATTTTAACTCAGATATATATAAATATTGGATATCTGCTCACGGGGATGAGAATCGAAAATGTAAATCTCTATTTGTAAGTAATAGGTAATTAAGTGTATGACTTGTGTTTGTGACTAATTTACACCTTTTACATGTAAATTTTGTATGTATTTTTGACTGTATTGTATTTGGTATTAATTTATGGGTGTTTTATTGCAACTTTTATTATATTATATTATTATAATATTAATTATGAATAGTATGATATAGCCTTACATATATAAGGATTCTTCATGAATCACTATGCCTATTGGTGAAAACCAGATGTGGTTCTGTAATTTTTGGGTTTATCGCATACAGACAGACAGATAGACAGACTCGGCGTTGGACTTTGTTTTGTTGAATGTTTATTATTAAGTAATTAATATATTTACTCTTTTTAGATGCAAAGAGTGTGTTCTATACAGTTGGTGATTTAATTGATGCTAAAGATAGAGAACAAGGGGCTTGGTTTGAAGCCAAAATAGTGAGGATAGTGTATGACCCCGATGTTGCTGTACCAAATGATACTGATTCAGAGATTATTGATTTTGAAAGTAATGAGACCACTAACAAAGAAAATGACTCTACTGCTTCACCTGATGACAGTTCTTCTAAAACGAAGAGAAAAGGCATAGCAAAATACTTCAATAATGTTCCGAAGAAAAAACCTATAAGTTATAGTACTCCTAAAGTAGAAAAAGACACGGATGTGGGTTTATTGTATGAAATAAAATATGAGTAAGTAATAATTTTTATGTTGTTGATACATATATCTGAAGTGGGATAATAAATATTAATTTCTTTTGTATATTTGTTACAGCGATGAAGATTCCAAAGTATTTTGTAAATTAGCTGAAATTAGACCTAGGGCAAGGACTATTATAAAAGTTGAGAACCTTAAAGTAGGGGATACAGTGATGGTAAATCATAACACAGACGATCCTACAGAAAAGGGATATTGGTATGTCACTTATATTAACACTTTCGCTGCGGCCGACCTAATATTTAGGTAGTAACAGGCGTTACGCGAATGCGCACGACTCGATTCGCCGGTCCATACAAAATTAACACTACGCGAGTGCGGGTGGACTCGTTTTGTCATACAAAAGGCCCTAATGCGCGGACAGTTATTGCGGCGGGTAATATTAATATGTATCTATTACATTCTGTAATTTATTACGAAATAGCCGATGAACGCTCTATCTCACAATAAAATTAGCATTCTGTGTGAGAAGGTAAACAAACCCGATTGAAGGGTTTTCTGAATTTTACAATGAAATTTGGAATACAATATTTAAAGGTCGGAAAAAATATGAGTCATGTTATTCACAGGTAGTTAAGAGCAACGGCAAAGCAGATAACGTTTAAGATAAGGGCTGTGATAAGGGGTAGGTACGTATAACCCGCGTCACGAAAGATGAGACTTGTCAAATGGCAGTGGAGGGGATTTCGTTTCAGGTAATCGTATACAGCGCAAGTAGAACCACGTGACCCGCCCAGTCTCTTCTTATTTGACACTAGCTATACCTGCCCATTCAATTATTTTACGAAAAGCAGATAAAACCTTGACCTAAAACTAAAGTTCTTTTGTTTGGTCTTTTGGGTTCGAGATAAGAGTACAATAAAACAGCGAATAATATTAATGTGCCATTATTTTCTACTCCATTACCTAATTAGTTTTAAGATAAGGCGTTTAGTACGCAAAGCAGGTACATAAAAGTTCAACAAATAGTATTTGCTCGATGAATGTTATCTATTTTAATAAAATGATCAATACTTCTTTAACGAAAAGCAAAAACGCGAAAATATTCTTTTAAAATCCTTGGTAGATAAGAGAAAATGTGATTTACTCCTAGAAACCCTATTGTTCTTGCCATCATTGCCAGTTTTACGTCTCCAGAAGGGTTTGTAGTTGTCCGAGATGCTCAAGCCTGTATGATGCCACTGCCTCGCATGTCTGCAGGATGTGTGCAGCTGTCTCTTCTTCCTTCAGGCAGGCTTTGCACAGGGGGGGTCTATGGTGAAGAGCAGTTTATTAAAAGGATTAATGCTCCGGTTACTATACGGAGTTGCTTTTTAGTTAGTTTTAAGAGCCTTTCAGACAGGGAGGGGTTAATTCTCGGTAGAGCCTCTTGGTTTGTCTGCATACTTCCAGTGATGACCAAAGTTGGCTATGCTTTACGTTGGTTTTATCCACCAGGAGTCCATTAGGTCTATGTCAATGGCATAGGTAAAATTCGTATTAGGCCTCTCCTGGCCAACTCGTCAGCGGCATCGTTTCCCTTCGACCCGTTGTGTGATTTTCTCCATTGTAGGGTTATGGGATTTACATGACTCATTTGTAACAGTGGAAAATGAGCCCCGTGGCAATGGTGTTGTTTTCAAGGGCCATAAGTACTGCTCTGCTGTCTGTTAAGTTCGTAATAGGGTATTGTTCCACATTTTTCTCGCATCGCGTGTGTAACTAGGATAACTCCCATGCACAAAGATCGTGTTGTAGTTATTCAGTCGTGTAGCTTTGATATTTAGGTCTTCAGAGAAGACTCCACAACCTGTACCTGAGTTTTTGACCCGTCTGTAAAGATTCTTACTTCCCGTTTGTTTTGACCCTCCCGCGGGTCCTCGTACAGTTGAATCTTGTATTATTTTACAGGTTCTGTTTTGATATACGGCCCCTAATGGCCTCGTGTCATTGGTTCCTTTTTTACTTCTTCATAGAAGAGCTCCGTATGCGGGATCGGCACTTTATCCAATAGATTACAGTATTTTAAACGTACTTTAGCTATCGCTGCTTCCTGTTGTACGTGTAAGTAAAGTGCTCAATCTAACTCAGATTGAGCATAGCTTCCAGGGCTGCAGTTGGGGGCGTCAACCACTAGCTGCCATGCAAGCTAGCCTTTGTAATCTTTGTAGTTTAGCTATAGTGGTGGATTGCTTGGTTTTAGTCCACCATGCTACCGCGCCATACACATGCCTAATCACTGTTTTTCAAAGTCACATTGTGTTTTTGGGAGATGGTCTTAGGTCTTCCTTATCCTTCATCCTTCCGCATTGCCAAAAGTTAATTGTTACCATCATTTTATATAACACAACACGAAGAAAAAATCTGCTTATTGAAAAGCAAAAGTGTAAGGACCTAGTCGGCGTCGGCCGGTGCGCACTCGCGTCGCATCATGTAGGACTCAATCGGCGTAGGCGTCTCGCCGCGTTTGTTAACACCGCGCCTGACTCTTTGATATTTCGGCTTGCAGTGAATGTGTTGTTGATAACAAATATTTAAAAAATAATAAGGATTTAATTAAACAATATATTAATTCACTAATTGCAGGTATGACTTTACAGTAACTGAAATAAAGAAATTAAGGACTAGTTACGAGTTAATTGGCACACTGTACTTAGGAATTGAGGCTGTGCCTCAAAATGATACCAGGATTAGAGTTCATGATAAGATCTTTGCAATTGAGAAACCAGTGATGCTAAATCAAAGAACAGAAGAATATAACCAAATAATATCAACAAAGCCTGAAAAGAGTGTGTATATAAATAATATTATCGCCTTAATCAAAATTTAAAATAAACAGATTTAATATTTTATGGCAAGTTATTATAATATCAATTTCATTAATTCATGATGAAAGAACAATGGACAAAAATGTATTGGCTCCGTCCCCAGAATGTAGCATGTTCTTACCTACAGCTCAACTCTAATATTCTTGGGATGTTATGCCGCATTGTTCTTTGTATCATAGAAAGTGAAAATACACTGATTGAGAAATTGTTAAAATCTGTTCATGATAACAACATATGTGCATATTTTTAAATGTAATGTAAATTGTTACAATATCGTCGTGTTTTACAGGATCCCAACCTCTTAACTGTACTACATGTCGGGACGACGAAGACCTTCAATGCAAAGATTGTGGTTGCTATTTATGTTCAGGGAAGGAAAATCCTGAAAAGGTAACCTTTTTTTTATCAATTGAAAATAACTTTCTTTATAACAAATTTAGACTATATGTATAATAGAAGATATTGAGATAATTAAGCTGCATATTTTCTATTCAAATTCAACATAAACATGATTTTCCTTTAGGTTAGGTTTAGGTTAATGGGCTCCTTTTTCCGCACTTGAACTCAAACTTGGTCCCTTGTACATAGTTAAGGCATGCTAATTTAGCCAGCCCAGCTCCCTCCAGAAGTCCAGCAGTCTCTTCGGACGCTCGCAGATCTCTCGGAGGGACCCCGTTCCTAATTTGACTTTTACCCTGTGGTCCTTTAGTTCCTCACACTCCAGGACCACATGGGCCGCTGTTTCCTCGTCTACTAGGCATCCCATGCATTAAGGGCTGTTTGTAGCTCCTATCGTGAACAGTAGTTTGTTCAGGGGGAGGGCTACGGCCGGCACCGCGCTTGGGCTCGGGGTCGCCTCC
This sequence comes from Blastobasis lacticolella, assembly GCA_905147135.1. NCBI lineage: Eukaryota > Metazoa > Arthropoda > Insecta > Lepidoptera > Blastobasidae > Blastobasis > Blastobasis lacticolella. Next base: position 7,032,136 of record LR990039.1, on the reverse strand, counting down.
ACTGATGAAAGCGCCCTGTTGCCATTTGCCTCAAGATCCCTAGCCTCTTTTGCCTTGGCACGAGCCTTCTCGCGCCTCACTTTGCTAGAGACTCGTTTCTTTTTCTTTTTTTGTTTTGTTGATTTGGCTGATGACGCGGTCGGCTGTGTCGGATCCGCCCACGCCCGAGATATCTTTCTCACGCCTAGAGATGTCTTCCTCGGAATGACGCTCGGCATGGCTTCCTGTAGGTCGGATAGGTCCATTGCCGTACTTGCAGCTTCAGCCCCTGCTGATGTGGGTACATCTCCTGGTGCTGCCAGAGTTGGCGCAGGAGCTGCTGGTATATGTGATACCGAGCCTGTACAGACTGCGGCTATTGGCGCATTAAGGGATGCTGCCAAAGGGTTTGAGTTGGTTTTTAATTTATTATCCATAAAGGGATCGATCAAACATTCGTCTCTGGCGGCGTTACACCCTCCTTGGAGCCCGCAAAGTGGGGACGGCACGCGAAAATTTTACGCACCGCCAGAACTACCCCAGAGATATAGGTCCCTTTTTGCAGAGAGTGTCGGGCCGGAACTGGTCAGGTGCCCCGTCGCGACTACCGCAATGGAACCGCAGATGTCGCACAGAGCGCCCATCCATCCGTCCGTCTCCCTACAAACCGGTGACCTAGCCTAGCGGCCCTCTTACGGGATGCCTCAGCCGATTGATCATAGGTGGCTAGCCTACAACCGCCCGTTTAAGGAGAAATCCAGGCCGAAGACGAGTGTTGCGTTTAGGCGAACACTAAAACCAACGACCGGCCCACCCAACTGACTTTCCTTTTCATTTCAACTTTTTAAATAATTCACCTGAATCTTGTAGATTGTTTTATGTGACGAGTGCAACAAAGGGTTCCACATGAAATGCTTAGAGCCGCCATTGTCGGAGTTGCCGGAGGAAGACTGGTATTGCCCGTCGTGCAAGCGTGACCCCACCGGCGTAGTGGCTCCAGGAGCTGCCAAGCAGACCAAGAAGACCACCGGCTCCAAATCCACCAGAGATTGGGGTCGAGGCATGGCATGTGTCGGTATGTAGCATCCACATTTTCTCATATTTCGTCATCTTCCTGCTGCCAGGATCCGTTTTTCGACTCGTCCTCTTCCTCCTAACACTATATCGGAGGATGATTCATTCATCAATCATCATCATCATATCAGCCGAAAGACCTGCCTGCCTGCTGGGCATAGGCCTCCCCCAGAGATGTCCACAAAGGCCGGTCCTGTGCCTTCCGCATCCAGCTGGTACCTGTGATCTTTACCAGGATACCATTTATAAAAACACATAAATGGGATAGCACCTAATAATGTCATAGTGAATTAATTTTTTATGAAAAGTGCAAGCACAGATAGTCATTAAAACTTTAATTGGAACAGGTCAGTTTTAATAGTGTGATAACACTAATTGCACAGTTCATAATGTATTAAACAAGGACTTCATAGACCTGAGGGACTACATCCTTATTCAAAATAGTCATGGATCCTCATTCTTTCACTCCTCCCCAAGAGATAGTTGACGCGGCATCAACTAATACTTTTAAAAATATACTCGATAAGTGGTTTCAAGTGAATTCAAAATCTCTACAGTGATGTGTAGTGTTTCGGTTGATTGAGGACAATAATTGAACACACAAGCCCAAATAAAGGTACAGCTTTGGCTGCTCGCCTATTTACTCATAATAATAATAATAATATATTTTGTGTTTTAGGCAAAACTAAGACATGTGCAATGCCCGCTAACCATTTTGGACCCATACCCGGCATTGAAGTGGGTATGTGCTGGAGATTCCGCATACAGGTTGGCATAAACATTTTTGCTAAATACGTTTTTATAGACTAGCAAAATAGTCAATAGAAGTGAGTTATATCACATTTAACCCTATAATTTTTATTTGTTAGCTTTCAGAGTCGGGAGTTCACAGACCACCTGTGTCAGGCATACATGGACGAGATGTAGAAGGAGCCTACAGTATAGTCCTATCAGGTAATTTATTTATTTCTTTGGAAGGTCACCAGCTAATCAATCAAATCAGTACTTAATGCCATACAAATATTAGCTAATGATAGACCTTCACTAATAGATTTTGAATAGATTATAAACTTAGCGTAGGTAGACAGCCAAGGCAAATTCCGTAGGCACACAAAATATCAAATGACATGATAAAAATGGTGTAATAAATATTTAGCACTTTAAAAACAAATAAATAACTCAATGACAGTGTTATAATAAGTAATAATTTGATAAATAAGTTATGGTTACTTGTTATGTTATAGTTACTTGCAGCGATATTTCATTATTACATACATTTGTTTATTATCTTCAATTGTTAGATTGCAATGAGTACATCGTTAAATCACACATGAATATTGTGTTGGGAATTGGAAATAAGCTATTGTTATCACCAGTTCTCTGAACATCCGTAGCCTATATAGCCCGGTCGCCAGGTGCTTTCGACCTTGACACTCCGATAGTGATAGCAAGTTTATAAGCAAGAAAAAGGGTGGGTAGAGGTAAAGGTGTCCGCGAACGTAGTCGCGCCGGGTCCACTAATTATCACATAAAAATAAATGTACATTTTTTCATACGATTTCCTAAGAATTGAAACAGTTTTCCTCGTAAACTGTTGAGAATTTATAATAAGCAAAAGTTGTAGAGAATTTTATGTAGATCATTTTAGTGTAAGAGCATTTTTTGCTATAGGCCGCCGTTTTCGAGTTATAAGCAAAAAACTGTTAAAAGTCCATAATATTCGTGGCATTTTGGCCCACGCCAAGGTAGCACAGGCTCCTCGAGGTCGAAAATTTAATTTACACACCCCATACTATTCCCATACAAACAACAAAAATTTCATTAAAATCGGAATTAAGGCTTCTAATTTTTACCTGCCGACCGGGATAATAGTTACTGCTTATCTTGGTGCTTATCGGTGGTATTTAAAACACATTGAAAGTGGTACCAGTTAAAAATCGTTAGGATAGTTAGTAGCTTAAATGAAAGTGCCTTTTGCCACTTGTTCAGATTAGATAATACTTATTTAGATTATTCTGGATTGTTTCGCTCGGCTATTGTTGATGCTAACTGTAAAAAAGGTAAAGCAATGTATCTCTATCTCACTCGCTCGAACCGCATCCGAGTAAGATGGCGATGTATCAAGCCTTTAAAAATTAATGCTAACACTAGTCGAATTATTAAGACGGTCGTGTCCGATGGACATAGGCCACACAGTAGACTGCGTCACACAGGCGACCGTAGCATGTGATCCTTCTCTGTACACCAGGGGGGTACGAGGACGACGTGGACCACGGCGAAGAGTTCACGTACACCGGCAGCGGCGGGCGCGACCTCTCCGGGAACAAACGCACCGCCGAGCAGTCCACCGACCAGACACTCACCAGGGAGAACAAGTGAGCCCTTAAATGAGTCTTTTCTTGGCGCTATGACGTGGGGTTCTTCAAAAGATATGTCAAAGGCCGGCACCCCATCCGCTCCACTTAGTTTGCAGATGTCCTGGTCGACGGTGGCCGCGCACCGTCATGCGGACTGTCTGACCGTGTGCCTCTGTAGGCAATTAAAAATAAAACAGGACTGCCGACTGCGAGTATCTTCTTCATCATTATTTCTGCAGGCGAACGTCCACTGCTGGATATATGCCTCCTGCCTAGGCTTTCATACTGATCAAGTTTGTGCCTTGCGGCCATCTGCTCCCAACCCATCTTGTCGGTCGTCCGGCTATCTCGTGGGAGGCCGCCCTCCACTTTCCTCCATTTTCCCTCTGTTGTAAGTTGGAAATGTCTCTTTACTCCAAGTCAAAATACATTACCGAACAAGTGTGTTGAATAATAACGTACGATACTCTCTTTCAAAGAATACTCCAGTTGAATAAATATGCTTGGACGATTATTATTCACACAGCGCCATCTAGCCCAAAGTAAGCAAAGCTTGTGTTATGCGTGCTAGACAAGTGAATAACTACTTATATACTTTTAAATACATACTTACTATACACATAACACCCAGACCCGTAACACAAATTAAAATTTATCATTCCAATTTCTGCTCGGCCGGGAATCGAACCCGGGTCCTCTACGTGGCAGACCGGCTGATGTTAACCAACTGAACCACGCCAAAAGGTTGTTACAGTCACAGTAACTGATATCGTATTTAAAAAATCAGGAAAAAGTTGGCACCCCTAACACATGTTGGACCAACTTGGATTCCAAATGCTCAAAACGGGAGGACATATTTTATTTATTTAGGGAAAACCCACAGCAATTATTACAATATAAAATAATACCGGTAGCACAGAGCCAATTATAGGTTTCCATCGATAGAAACAGGATAAACTAATACATCAGCCCGTAACAGTCCACTGCAGGACTTAGGGCCTCTCCCCCGAAAGAGGAGGTTATTGCCATTAATCTCCACGCTTGGCAGGCGGGTTGGAGATCGCAGTGTTTAAATATAACAATGGAAAATGCTGCTGCCCATTTTCCAGACTACAGAGACTCTTGATCTTTTGCCTCGAAAACATTAGTCTATAAGGCTACAAGTTCCTAAAGGCTGACGCTATTGGGCTGTATGTTGTATCAGGGCGTTGGCGCGCAACTGTGCCGTGAAGGAGGTCAGCAACAACGGCGCGTCCGCGGGCGACGACTGGCGCAATGGGAAGCCAGTGAGGGTGGTGCGCTCCTACAAAATGATGAAACACTTCCCCAAATACGCGCCCAAGGAGGGTATAAGGTAAGTCTTCATTTAAAAACATGACTGAAGCAAGACAACACACCTGGTCTTCTGATAGGAAACCTAAGTCCGTGAACCGTAGATGTTGTGGGCGGCAGTCACCGCTTCCCATCAGGTGGGCTGTGTGCTCGTTTGGCACTGAGTAGTATAACTAGTTCTCAAATAAAAAATATTTTTTTCATAACAAGCTTTTATCGCCCTCATCAAGACTATTCCAAAAAGCCCAAACACGATGAGGCTATCTTATTGCGTTCATTAGTTCCTATAACCACCTTACGACTCCATCATCAGACTCCAGCTCCATGGTTACAGCTACCATATTAATGTATTGTCATCTAAGTTACATAGGTATACCAAATTTCAGCAACCTATTTTAAGTTGAATCTTTTTTTCTTACAGATACGATGGCATTTATAAAGTGGTCAAGTATTATCCGGAAAAAGGCTTGTCCGGGTACCGTGTCTGGAAATATCTCCTGCGCAGGGACGATCCCAGCCCCGCCCCTTGGGAGCCCGGCGCGAAACAATACCAGATAATCGTGAGTATTCGTTACAGTAGGAACATTCGAATTCATCCATGTTTCCAGAATATTATAGGATTCATAAAACCGCCCTGCGCGAACACTACCTCTACCCTACCCGCCTCTACCCTATCCTACCCCTACTATGATAGATGCGAAAGTAAATTCTGTCTATGCGTTTTCACATCTAAACAGCTGAACAGATTTGGATACCTTTCTCTATCGCAGTTTCAATATGATGTTAGCGAGTAAGAGAGCGTTCCTCATAGACTGTGAGGGCGCCGTTGGTTATCCTACGTCATCGAGTACAAGAAAAATTCCACTTTTTAGTTATGGCAGACGTTTAGGAGACCCACAAAACATTGCTTATCATTGCACAACGGCAACTTATCTCATAAAATTATTACATTTTCCAACAGGAAAATCTAATTGCTGCTAACGTTATCTGGATTTCGAAACATGACATCTCCGTCCGATCGTTCACAGTATCCGGATGGGTATCTGGAGGCCGAGGCCGAGAAGAAGGCTCAGAAACAGAAGAACGGCAAGCAGCCGCCAACCAAGAAGCGGGCGCTGCGCGAGAGCAACCAGGCGTCGTCCGGCGAGGACTCGCCGCCCGGCAAAAAGCGCAAGACTGCCAAGCTGGAATTCACCCCCAAAACTAGAGGCCGACGTGAGTACATACCGAGCACATTGTATTCACAAGAATCGCCGTGAGTGGTGCACGTCCGCGCTTAATCGTTCGGCTGTAAAGTATATTTCAATTGAAAATGTCTAAACAATATCGGGTAGTAGGACTCTGTCAAGCCTGAGGAGTCCGCCTGGGTGAGTACCACCGCCTTATCTGTGTGTGCCGCCAAGCAACAATGTAGCATTGTTGTGTTCCGGTTTGAAGGATAAGGTAGCGAAATCATAGGCATGAGCCATTTCATCTTAGTCCTCACAGTGACAACGCACCTGCGGTTATGCATTTTTGTTGCCTGCATCTTAAATGTATGAATTGTAGATGTCATGGGCGACAGTTACCACTTACCATCAGGTGGGCTGTCTGCTCGTTTGTCTGTGGATAGCATAGAAAAAAGCAATTTCGATTTTCACGATTTTAGATGGCGCTACTGAAGCGTAAGGTCTGTTGTCGAAATACTGTCTTGTTGTTGCACGGAAACAACTGCTGTAAAATAATCTATTCCAACCAATGACAGGACTTTCTTTTGACATCAGCGGTCCTATTTTTGAAACCATTTACATCCTCACGAGAGCTCGCCTTCTAATGCTAGTTTTTTCTGTCTAACAACTTACCACGAGTGTAAAAGAGGTAGCGCTCGCGTGATTTCAAAAATATTGCCCTAGCGCCATTTCGTGGATTTTTAAATAGCGAAAACCCTCATTGAGTGCGACAACGATAACAACGAATGTGAATACTGAAGAAATTACGACTGAAATCCGCTCATGGTCATTATTATCGTTGTCGCAGAAAATGGGCATCAGTTTTTCTCACGTGTTGCGTTTTACATCTTGACGACGATTGATGGTGGGTGTCACTGTAACTAACGTTAATGTTTCAGCTTCCAAAACGGATAAGTCTGGAAAATCTGAATCCCCGAAAACGAAAACTGAAGACAAGAAAAGTGCGAAGAATTTGAAAGATGTCGCGTCGAAAACTCAAGAAGATTCAGAGAGCTTGCTGGGCGAGAAAGAGATGGAGGCAATCAACAACGATACATTGAATGCTAAACTGTGGAAAGACTGTCTAGAAGTTTGCAAATCTCAAGGAAAGAAAGTAAGTAAAGCCATAATTCACCGGCGCGTGGCCTTTTAGGCCTGCCAGCATTTTATAAGGTATTCGTATGACCGATTTCTCTTTTTTATTTACAGGAGTTTGTGGAGCTTGTTACTCAGGTGTTCCTCTGCATAATTTGTCAAGAAGTTGCAGTGAGCCCTGTAACTACTCCTTGTCTGCATAATTTCTGTATGGTGAGTTATCACGAACTATTAAGGCCCAAATGCATTTGCACTGCGCGACGCGGCGCTGCAATGGATTTTGTATGGATTTGATGTGCCACGTCGCTCAAATGTGTCTGTCTAGCTCCATACTTACGCTCTCTGAACAATAAGTTATGAGTGTAGTTAAACTTTATTCATTGTATTATGGTTAATTTCAGGCATGTTTAAAACTGGCGTCGAAGACGACGTCGTCGCAAACGTGCCCGTGCTGTCGGCATAACCTCGCCAAGGCGGAGCTCGAGCCCAACGAAGCGCTGAAAGCCGCTTTGCAAAGTATACTGGCCGGCTACGACGCAGGCAAGAAGTGAGTCGACCACGTCACGTTCGTAGTTTTGCAGTTGCGGAAACAAACACACAGTACCAGCTTTGCGATGTTGATTTATAACCATTCCTTAGTAATTTAGTGAGCTCTTTTTGTTTTAAACTATTTTTAAATGATTATGTGATAAAATAGATTAGTTACTGGGTGAACGTTGAGATGTTACGATCTGTGTTGATTAGAATTAAGACGTTAGAATATTAACTTGGTGTTCTATGCAATGCGATAGCGTCACTGTTGTTGTATATGGCCGTATTTTAGAAGTCAGCGGTGATCGGTCGATCGGGGCGTACTAGCTAGCGGGTGGGCCTCGTAAGCGAGTACCGAGTTCGATTCCCTATGTCGCCATGTACTAATGACCTTTTTGACCAACAAATGTGCACTATTAGATATACCCGGGCATTTACCGTAACTCGACAACCCTGCGCCTCTTTTACGTGAGGGTGGAAGTTATAGTTAGGGTAACACTAATGTTCCTGCCAACCCAATTCCTCAAGAAAATTCAGGAGACCCTTAGGTCTCCGGAAGATCTCCGAGAGTGTGGCTGGTTGTCCTAAATACTTTGACCTATAAAAAGCCACGCCACTGCATTTTAGCAGGTCATGGGTCAGATCGTCTCACACTTAATTATCTTGTTAGAAGCTACTAATTGGAACTAAAACCCAATAAACTGCTCGAAACGAAAATATCATCTATCGTTTCTACACAATTAGAATGTGGCACCGGACTGAGTTGACCCCTTTAGAAGGAACCGTCCCGCCGGAAAAATTCTAGCGCCGAGTTCACTCCGCACTCGAGCGATCGCGCCCAAACGTGGAACGTGAGTGCTCGCGCCAAAAAGCATTTTGCCCCCCATTAAATTACCTCTAAGCAAAATAATACGTAAAGTACAAGTACAAAGTAACCAACGAGTAGGTATATTAATCTTATATACTTTTATTAGAAAAAAACGTGACTCACGAGTTCAAAATAGCTCGCTGAAACCCACGCATAAATTTTTGTTGAAGATAGCTGTCATCTTCATATTGAGGACGGAAACTTTTCAAACAGCCCCTAGTGCAAGCAAGCGCTGGATATGACTTCATTGTATGAAAAGAAAAAGAATGCGGCGTTTGATTTAAATATGTTTAGCACTCAGTCCACGGTTTAGTCAAATGTTATTTTTGAAATTGGTATTTAGTTATTGTACTTATTTAAAACGTGTCTGACGCTCTTTAAATATTCTTTAGGGTATACCAAATAATAATATGATGGATTGTAATTTTAAGGTAATTTTATTTGATTTACGGGTACATCTTTATATGACCATTAAGTTATAATTTTTCATTTTTTATTTACTGAACTCTTTAATTATGTTGCAATCATGGTAGCGATTGTGTTTTTAATGCATTGTATCTCTTTTTAACCGACTTCATGTATTGAAATTATGATAAAACAAGAATTCCGACGCCCTTGAGCGGATTTTTTATCTATTAGCAATCTCAGTTTACTTTTAGCAAGTCTAATAATTAGTTGTTATAAGGTTTTATTATGTGGTAATTGTTTTAAGTACCGTTTGTAAAAGGGTAACAAATACTCGTTTTGCTGTGACTTGTAATATTTAATCAATAATTGGACGGCTTTGTTGACTGCTTTTTACATTTCCATTGTCAACTCTTTTATGAGAAGCCGCATAATTTAGTTTTAGCACATTGCAGTCATCCATTACCATAACATGCGATCATTTTATTACTATATACTGCGAATGAAGACTCCGATAGCGGTACTAAATGCTGTAAGCATTTATTCTAAGTCTGATCACCATGTCTGAATTAACGCGGTTTTAAAGGACACTGACATTATTAGAATTCATGTGATTTTAGAAACTGTTGGACTCCTTAAACGAACCTACCGCATTCGCAGTAAATTTGCAGATACCACCAAATATTATAAAATAACTTGATATGGGGATATGGTATAAAGCGGTTTGGGAGACCTTTCAAAATGACAGGAAATACCTCTTCTAATTATACTCCACGTGTAGGTAACGTGCCATTGTTAATTCTCAGCATTTTACCGCATTGTTTTACTGCCCTTAAAGGGTTTGTGTACCATTAATAATCTTGCTTATTCCCTCTTTCGGTCAAAGTTACAGAAAAGGTCAACAAAAAGTGGTTTGACCTATGTACCGTAGCTGTAATGTGTGATGTACTTATATGAAATCAATTAAAAAGGATAGTAATTGTTTACCTTTTCTGTATCTTTGTTTGGAAGATAGTTTACGTATTATTATTTTTAATAATGTACTTTATTCTAGTAATAATAATTATAAAAATATGTATTCTGTTGTTTGTTTCATCCCCCTCTGTACCTGTATCTGTATAACCTTCTTAAATTCGAGTTCTTTCACTTCTTGTGTCGATTAGGTGCTCTTCTTGTATGAGTTGGTAACGCGATTCAAGTATACTTACTATTCAATTGACTAATTTTCATTATCACATCATCGCTAAATCAGGTAGACCTACTCGTGGACCGGCAGAGATTTGGTGATTAACGTATTTTATATAAATAAAAAGAAAAAAGCTTTCAAAATATTTTTTTATTTATAAATACGGAATTCAATTCTTATACATTCTCTGAGCACAACATATCACTGACGTGGGAACACATCTCACAAAAGTTAATTCCTAATAATCATTTCATTAACTAGCTAGTTACATTAAAAATCACAGTTTTATAGTACTAAACAATGACCGGACTACAGTTAAAATAAATAAGTTACAATATTTTTGCACGATTTTATTTGTTAGTTTAAAAATGTTGTAGTAAATAAAATATAATAATATTATACATAACTCATATTATAATATTATATGAGTTTTGTATAATATTATATGAGTTATGTATAATATAATATTATAGTATATACTCAATAACAGTCTAGTGGTAATCCGAACCTGTGACACAAGAGTAATCCGGCGTTTTGTGAAGTGAACTTCGTGAAACAACAAGTATTGTACTTTCTAGTCGGCAGCAATTCCGCGAGGTCGGTGCAATGTTCTTTCAAATAACTTTAGTACCAGTGATAATAGTAAAATTGAACAATCGTATTGTATGTACATATTTAACTTTTGTAAATAACATCTTTACTCTGTTCACTTAGATTATACTTACGTCTATCGAAATGCCAAGCTTTCATTATGATATCGAATCTCACTGTAATCATAATAAAATTAATAGGTAATAGTCACGTCACTAATGCTAAATATTACCGTCAATTAGGCCAACCTATAATTTGGTTGCACTACGTAGAAAAACTATCTCTATTTGTACGCATTCGAGCAACCGTGTAATAAATTAATGGCCAGTTTGTACTTACATTGCAATTGCTTATCCTAATACTTTATTATATTTTTATTTGTTGTGGCACTTACTAATATCAATACTTTTATTTATTTATGTGGTCAACATCAAAAAAACACATTGAAAGTAAATATTTTCGTATCGCCGTTAAGCAAATAAACAACAAATAAAACAGAACACAAACATATAAAACAAGTATAGTATGAGAAGAGTGAACAGCATAATAATATAATAAGCTCTTTGTAAGTGTATTCGATGTTGATCACACAACCTCATGCAAGATTACATCCAGCTACTCTTTAATATCTATATCTACAATTATTCTCACCTAAATATGTAAAACTTAACATTAAATAACTAACATCCGCCCACGCTGTGTTTACCTCATGCATGCCACGGGACGGTTCTATACAATAACAAATGGCACTAACTTAAATCGCTACCTTATCACTTACTTATACGTCAACATATCCTAGACTCGAATTGAGTATACTGGCAAGGGTGGTGGTGACGGTGTCGTTGAGGGCGGGGGCTGCGGCGGGGTCCGCGGCCGCTTGCAGCGGGTGCGAGAACTTCTCGATGATGCCCTCCAGCGAGGTCCAGGTGCCCACGACCAGCCCCAGCACCCCGAACAGCACCACCACCGAGTTCTTCACCAGCATGCGGATCCGCTCCGACCGCGACACGTAGTACCAGTACGTGCAGCTCTGGATGATGGCGGGGAACGCCAGCCCCAGAGCGGACAGGCACAGCGCTCCGAACAGCGATATGAACAGGTCCAGCTCTGGCACGGCAGCGGCGATACCGACTGGAAATGTACGGGGAGAGTTACTATCTTATCGAAATGGGATAGCAAATTACAGTGCATCATTCCAGCGCATCGAGATCGAGCTGGCGTAATCATAAATACTAACATGTGGTAAGGACGATGACGGTTCTCAGTAGGTACTCCCATACGATCCTGCGCTGGCTGTTGAGCAATCGCACTCCGATATACTCGTTCCACAAAATGTCGATGGCGACGTAGCAGGCCAGGCCGTGCGTGATGAAGATCGCGAACGCCAGGAGGCACTGGACGACGCTGGCCAATCTGCAGAAAACGATGGTTTGAATATTAATCTAGGCAAACTTTTTCAAATCAGTATTGTAACATTTTCGAAAGAACACAAGAACATCTCACATAATAACGTTTTCGGGGACTAAAATCACAATTCTGCTATTGGAGCGTGAGGTCACAAATTAGGTTACCGAAATAGGTCTTGCCAAATATCGAAACAACTTCACTTTGTAAGAGTTTCTGTCAGCATTATGCTGCCCCAATACTGGATTTTGATCGTCGGTGGCGCATCAAGTGAGCGCATCTTATCTCACTGTGGGGTCGGCTCAACATGTCTTAGCTATATTCTTTGATTATTAATCTAAATAAATAAATATTCGTGGACAAATTCACACAGCGCCACCTAGCCCCAAACTAGGCAGAGCTTGTGCTATGGGTGCTAGATAACTGATATACTACTTAAATACTTTTAAATCTAGCTGTATTGTTTGCTAATATTGTATAAACACTAGAAAATATGGCCAACCGTAAACACTTACACGTCTGTATCCGAAGGTAAATTGAGTGTAATGCTGCCTTCCGCTTGGTCTCCATACTGCAGGTACCCAAAGAGCCCCATGCCCACGTACAAGACGATAATGGTGATCATTGCTCGGTTCAGGACGCCAAATTTACCGACGAAATCCTTGGGCGTCTTCATTTCATTCTCAAGTGGCAGGATCTAAAAATAAAGTATGTGTTACCTATAGTATGTACTAATTGATTTGTACCAAAACCAGTGAACAAAGATAAACAGTTTTTTTTGGTCGATGATAAAATATTACTTACCACGCCAATAGCTTCTAAAGCGAAGAGGACTGTTCCAAAGAACAGTGGGAAATGTGCCAACTTTCCAACTGGTGCTCTGCCATCGAACGTAGGCATCACTCTGAAGATGAAGTACAGGATGATGGCAAAGCCCACGATTGTCACCGCGTTGGCGATGGCCGAAAATGGCGCCAGGTATTTCAAGTCTCTCACCCAATTGATTAGGATTAACGGCAGTAATATACAACACATGACTTGGAATACGTCTACCTTCAGTCCGAACTGGTGGACCAAAACGTATCCTATGTTCTCGGAAACGAATACTACATAAACGCAGCATGTTCCGATCTGGTATACAAGTAGAAAAGCGTTCACCACGTGCCTGAAACAAAAGCCTGTGATTTATTTATCCATCTACGAACGATTGGTTTATGTGTGTAGGATAGAAAATTCCACAGCAACAGCAAATATTGGTCTAGGAAAGGTGATGAACTTACGCTGCATAGGGCGCGCACGCTTTGCACCAATCCGGGCCCTCCGAGAGCGCGGCCTCCGCGGCGCCGGTGTAGGTGAGCGAGGGCACCTTACGCCGCCGACACAGCACGTAGCACGAGTCCAGGAGGATGTGGATGCAGTAGGTGCACAGCACGCCGATCACGATCGTGCCCACCACGCCCACCGCGTAGCCGGCATGCGAGAACGCCTTGGGCATCGCCAGGATGCCAGTGCCGAGACTACCCTTCAAAAGGTGTAGTAGCGTCTCGGTGTTTCTGTGGGAGTACATGTGGTTGCAATATTTTGGTCAGCAATAAGTGGATCAAGGGCAACATGAGTGGTAGCGCCTGCACTATGCGTTCCGAAAATGCATTTACGAAACTATAGAGCGCGATTAAATTAATTTAACGAGAGGAGCTTGCCTATTGCCGCCATGTCAAGTTCCTTTTTACGCCACTTAAACGCAATCTGCTTTTTTCTTCTATTGAATTTAATCTTACGAACTTAGATTTTCTTTCATGTAGTCATCGTCATCATCAGTTTAGTGTTTATAACTGTCACATTTAATCAGAGCAATTTATTTACAACAGATGCCGAGGTCACGAATGGACCATACTGTTCATCCACTGCGTGATTGCAATGCTAATACGATCATAATACTGTAGTGTTATTCTTTATTATGCAAATTTATTCAAGATAGAGATCTGTTTGCAGTGGGAAGCCTTCATAGCTTACGTACAGATTCAAACGACTCGAAATGACCGGTATCTCATGCCAACTTTGGAAAACCCTTGTGGCTATATTACAAGGAAAGTTTTTTTTGTGTCAAACAGAGGTTTCGTTTTAATACGTGGTTTTTACACTACAGCATTTATATAATACTACCGGTTCCCCGGCCCTGCGGTTGTCAGCCATGTGTAGTGTGAAAGCTTGTGATCATTCAACTATCCTGCGGGATCCTAACTATCATGAGCTTGGACCAAAGATATTCGGAAATAATATGCTCGAACTTTCTTGGAAGTTTAAAAGCCATTTAGAAAGTTCGATGTTTATTAGAGTCACAAACTGAAATAAAAAATAATTATAATTTCTTTTCTCTGTAACGCGTAAGGATCTATACCGACACACCCCTGGTTTTGTCTTTTTCAACATAATAATTATGATTGAAATTTGAAACACACAGTTAGGAAGTGAGTTGAACTTCTAAAGTGATGTTCAAAAATTCACCGGTCGATATATTTGTGAACCCTGACTTATTGTATGTAGGTGCCTAACACCGTTCTTTATACCCCATAAGTAGTCCTTTCAAATACTGAGTATTCTTCATGAAATTCAGATATTGTAGTGCCCGTCAGGGTCATAATTGTAAATTACTTTTATGAAGCAATAAACATTTGAGTATTGAGTACGTTGAATTGGCTTTAGAAAATATTTTGTTACGTTAGTTACCTTATATGGGTATGTTAGTATTACCTAAAAGTAGTTTATTAGATCATTATTACTGTCAATCTCGTATATTACAGTTAAAAATACGGCGTGTGCACTTTTTACTTCCCTTTTTATTATGTTTAGGTCATTGTATTGCTTGAAATCAGATGCAAGCCAAAACAGCGCTACGAAACTAGTAGGTAGTTGTTCTATTGCGAGAATCCTTTGTTACGCCAGCCGGTAACGTCAGTCCAATATTTTACATACTGAATTAACTAAAATATTTGAATTTATTGACTTAAATATTCTAGTATACCTACTTATCTGCTTTTTATTACTAAGTATTTGTGGATTACGTTCCAATTATGTAAGTAGTTAAGTATCTACATTCTGCTGTAATACTTACGTTGTGGGGTGCTCCACTACTCTGTTGTCGTAAGGTTCGTATTCTTCGACTTCTTGTAAATTCTTTTCATTCATATTAACAAGGAAAATCCCTTTGTCCGAGCCTGGTTTCCTTTTACTGTCCTTCACGGGTGATAGACTGTAGACAAACATAAATTACACATTGACTGACTCGTGCCACACATACATTGGTCAAAAGATTAACAATCAACACAAATAAATAAAGTTTTTGTAATAATTACTATTGAAATCTCGATTCGTACCTCGACATAGGTATAGTTTAAGCACCTAGTGATCCTTAACACAACGATTGCTAGGTAGCAACTGCGGTTGTTTGCTGGAGTTGCAAATTATTGATCCTAAGAAGTAGGTAGCATTGGTTGTTAGGAATCTTGACCTGTCTGCAACATTGATGTTCTAGGTCTATCATTAAGTGCTTCTATTGATTGTCTTGACTGTTGCGATGGAACCTACATGTAATTCCTATCTATACATACATGATAATAGTGATATGTAGGTAGAATCGATAACTAAAGTATACACAGATGTGTAAGTATCGGTGGACGGACTCTGCTTGTGAATGATAGATATTGTGTCAAGTTGGATTTGTTCATACCTTTGCGGCAAGAAGTCGTCAGGTTCGAACGAAGGGTTCACCATAGGCCCGCTTTGCCGGCGGACCTCTGCTTCTGCCTCCTGCAATAAAAAGTGGTTCTACATAAGTCACTAGAGAAGTCACAGTCAGTCTACATAGCTATGCAGCATACCTAACTGCTTTCAATTCTATGTTCCTTCTACTTGCAACTAAACGGAGTTATTAAATTCGTTAGTCATGAACGGCTTAATGACATGTCTTGTGAAACCTGCCTTTACAGCTTTGAGCACCCAAAAGCTCGAATAAAAACTTCCTAGTGTTAAAAATGTTAGAGCTGAGGTACCCCAAAAATTATTACATTTTGAAGAAACTCGCATGGTATTGGTACTTATTATCTATTGTAGTATAGCACCAACCTGCTATTCTGTACCTCCCTTATTTTTTATTCTATAAGTTTGAGGTAAAGGCGGTCAAACGTCGCGTTGGCGAACTTAACATGTGTAGTATATAATGATAGTCTGGACAGGTACCTTTAGTAGGTAGGTACCTCCGAGTACGGCTGGCTGTATTACCGTAATATATATCAGTTCTGGATAATGAGGAGTTTTCCAATAGGTATCTAAAGCATTCCTAACCACTCACTAGATTGCGCCCCGACAATTTTGGTAATTGATAATCGCTTGAAATAGGTTCTTAGCAAACAGGATATAAACACTGGGTACGTTGTATTGGATATGTATTTGTCAATAGTTTTCAACCATTTTAGAGGTTGTAATAATAATGCAACATAGTGCCAACTTCTATAAATATTTCTTTTTACATTTCGTTCAACCTTTAACAGTAATGTTTATATTAATAAACATTTTATTTTTAAGTTTAGTATTAGTTGGTTGCATGAAATCACTGCCACCATCATACAGGTTAAAAAAAGATTACCAAAATTGTAGGAGCGCCATCTATTGATGCTTTTTGATACCAACTATCAATACCTACTGGAAAACTCCTCATTAAAGATTTAGGCGGCTCGTCTCCCTATTCCGTACGTTGGTAGTAGTCGAAGGATTTTCAATAAAATGTACTTAATGTAGTTCGAGTGACACACTTATATTAACAATCGGTTACGCAGAGATATCTGTAATGAAGCACAATAGATTTAATACCGCTACTCCACCCACGTAAAACCTTTCGCAAGTGCCAATGACACTCATCGGCATAAGTTCATTTTGTTAGCACAAAGAACGTAATGGCGCCAAATAATAGACTAATAATAATTGGCCTACATCATTTGTTAAGTACTCGTTCAAATGAGCTTTCTTCCTTTCACGTGCATTTAGTGCCGTTGATATAAAGCATTGTCGTATTATTGCATAGGGTGACAGAGATCGAGATTGACAAAAACGTGACATGGGAACTTAATAGGCAAAAGGCAATACTACTCGTATATAGGCAAACTAACCAAAATTTAGTTAAAATAGGTACGTGCGGCCGTTTCGACGTTCCGTAAAATTAATAAACAATAAATGTGATGGATGTGCAGAACAAAATTGTGTTCATTGTTATAAGCTACCTCTAACTAGAACCGTATCCGATTTTCAACAAGTTTAAGTACAAAAAGCTTGTGTTTAGGTAGGTACTACTGTCACGCCGAAATGTACTCTTCACACCTACTTTGTTTTGTAGTCTTCGAGGTACTTACTACCTGGAAACGTGCTACAGTAATTTGCATTTACTCACTTGTTTATTTGCCCACACAACTTGGCCAATACCGAGCTGTTAATTTTTCAGATGAATATATTTTGAGTTGATAATGACTGCCAAGAGTTCACGCTTGTTTTGGCCACTGTACCTTCCTATGACGTACTTTCCCACTACGTTGGCGATGTATAATTACTTGTACGACAAGATATGTGGTTTTCGTGGTGATAGGATGCCAGGAGAATATCTTTTATCTGACACATTGTATTAAAATTTGTGAACATCGTAGTGCAGGCATATGAAAATAAATCTCGATGATTTCTAAAACGTCGGATTCCACATTCTGCCTGTGTCATAAACACAATACTTATTTCCGTACATTCTCTTGCCCTTGCGGCGAGTCTACTAAAGTGCACACTGAAAGTTCTGCACCAATGAATGTTTGAATTTCTTTAAACATAAGAAACTCAATCATTTATTATAAAAACATTTGCGGGAAATCACGTGTCAATTGTTTTATCACAAGTACAAGTTTGTCGTCCGTAGCAAAAATGGAATTAACGCCAAAAGATTTTAGGACGATGATTTAAACTATTTTAAAAGTTCCGCAAGATTGCACTGCTCGTCTTCAAAATGCTTTTGGGAGGGAAGCACCATATTTGAATACCGTAAGGCCTTGGAACGCAGATTTTGATCGTAGCCGTGTTTCTTTCCATGATGAAATTCGTGAAAGTGGGTCCTCAACTGCGGTCCCTGACGAAAATGTGGCTACTGTCAGGCAACAAATTGAAGAAAACGTATCACCACAGCTCTCTAGTTTTGACTTAAAGCGCGGACTAAACAGCGAAACTATTCCTTGGTTTACTACGGAACCTTAACAATTTGTCTCATAAGTATAAAATATATGAAAAATATCTTGCAATAAATGATTGTAACCATGTATTATAAAAAAACGTGCGTGGAGCCGCGCCGGATCGCGTAGCTTCCCCGGCCTCGTTCCCGCCGCGCCGCCGGTTCGCGTAACGACCCGCTTCCCGCCCGATTCGCGACTTTATTATGCAGATCTCTCAATTGTGTTCTAACAGATACAACAATCGGGTTGTGCTGGACATGATTTCTTACATCCTTTGTTTGCTGTATCCACGCACACACAGATTAAATAATAGTTCAGTCCTATTTACGGCCAAGTGGGCCGGAATTAGACTCCAATTTAAATTTGGCGACATTGAGAGCTATAGGCAGGATACATAATCTGACTAACGTCATAGATAATACTACACAACGTTCCTAACTTTATAAGTAAAAATTTATTGTTCAAAGTTATTTACCTATCTACCTACTGAGTCATATTTATACATAACTAGCCTTCACTTTTACACTTCACTTGGAAGGTGTTAATTGTTTAGCTTATGTTCATTCGATGTGTGACTCAGTTTTTATAAAAACCCGGGTGTGCGTTGGACTCTAATAGAGTACATATCACCCGGTAGGTACATATCAACCGAGCAGTCAATCCCGAAATTTGCCAGGGCCAACTTTCCAACTCATTTTCGCCTGGTGTTCGGCATCCTCCGTCAACTTAGCGATGTCAATCCAAAAGCTCCCTCAGAGCCTCTTTCTGATACTTGCATATATAAGTTCACTAAATTAGTTTAAATAATTTTTAATTTTGCATAAATAACACATAGTAATAATAACGCCACACTAACATTAGGTACTTATTTATTTAAGTTTCACTATTTATGTAGCTATTATATCTGTTACATTTCCGGAGATTACGAACAGATGTTTAGCTGGATACAACAGTTGTTTACAACAACCTGACTGCCAAACAATAATAATAAAGAAACCCCATTTTAACGGAACCCTAAAATGTTTTATCTACCTACTTACAACCACGATAATAAATACAAGTTATGTTGACATAGCCCGGTAATATTGCCGTGGAAAATTATGATGACCACAATTCGAATACAGCAAAAAACCTTTATAAATATTTGTACAAGCCCGAAAGAACCGCCTGACGTCGACGGCCTTAGAACACAATACAGAAAGCGGATTCCATAAAAACTGTTTAAGTACTTTGGTTGTTATAAAAATCCGGTCTGTGTTGTTCAAGTTGGCTTTAAGGTCAAAAACAGGTGACCAGTCTTTAAGTGCGATGCACAGAAGTCCCCCGATTAAAGGCATTCGTAAATTACTATCTACCTATGAAAGATTTGCTAACGATCATAATAAAATTTATCACATAATGTAAAGAAAACAAAAATGACGATATTTAGGTTGCGAAGGGGACCTACAGTACCTAGTGCCCGAGATCCGTATTGCCGGGCAGACTGGATCTGGTAGATAAGCTTAAAAACCTTGGCCACATCCTAACATATACTGTAAGGATGATGATGATATTGAGCGCCAACGTAGAATGTGTCCAGTGTCCATCAATGGTAATGTGATAGCAAGACGCAGAGATTTTGTGTCCAAAATCTTTGGCTAAGAGGTTTCTACAAAGTCGCCAAGGACGTACTCGTAAAAGCAATGCTGTTTCATTCATTCATACTTGTCAGCTCTGGACTGAATATGTGACGGCTTTGAATGGTATTAGTGTTCATTATATTAATGTGTTAAAACACCTTATGGATTTGAAACGCTACTATAGTTCCTTAGGCACAGGGGCGCCGACTTTTAGACAGTCCCGTGGGTGCTCATCGTCCATGGTTGAAACGTGCAATAAATTTTGGATTATGTCAATGCAGACCTGGACCAGCCCGCACCGACGCCAACGCACCGTGGAAAGAGTGTCGTCTGTTGTAGCGCAGACGCCTCCGTCCATAGCGGTGCGTGCGCGGTACTTGGCCGTACTACAATATTAAATTGCTTATTTAAACTTTATTTTAATATGACGATGATAATAATATGTTATTCCTTCCAAAATGTAATTTAATGTGTGCACCTTCGTGTAATTAGAACTGACATGTGAGATAAGAAATATGCTTAATAACTATTTATTTATTATAAGTAGGCGCATGGTATTTTTAAACTAACTAATCGACTTCTATTTTATTTATTTAAAAGCGATAGGAATTTCAAGGACAGTACTAGACCCAATGAGGAAAGGAAAAGGGAGAAGATTCTTTCGTCACTGACTAGCCCACCATTGCAATTATCGCGCAAGTTTTTCCTTGGAAGTTGAACTATTCGTGTTGGCCTCCATCAGTCTCCTCAAAGATTTCACCAATAATTAAAATGTGACCTTGATCTTACAATCTCGTCTTTTGTCTCCCTACCAAATATTTACATTTACCTCTAACTAGCTCATTCTCGTAATTCTAGCTCCGGTGTTGAAATCGTCGACCTAGACTCGTTATTTTATTGCGATATTGACCCAATACATCAAGCATTTATCATTGATGTGACTTCTTTATAGGGTAATTATTACTGGACTGAAAAACAAAAATGAAGATGATTTCAAGGAAATAGCTGGCCCTCTATGGATACGAACTGCAAAGGATAGAGAAAGAAGGAGATTGTTAGAGCACCTTTGTCGAAGGACAAGCTGGTACAGAGGAGCGGTTGTCGATGTGTAGTAAATTTAGATTTAAGGGAAAAAATTAAATCAGCAATAAAGGCTTAGTTTATTTTATTTATTTATATATTTCTGGGCAAGGCTGGATGTTTGATTAGAGGTCTAGGTCTACCTAAGTCTAACCTTAGTACATATTCTTTTTTAGTTATCCGAGGGAAAACTATTACAGGGGTATATACTCATGTGTCAAGGTTAATATAGTATTCAGAGTAAGCCTTACACTATACCTAGATAATGGACGGTATGCTTCACGAGAATTGGTACCCTCTATCGTCCATCTTCACCTCTGTGGTGTAAACAACAATATCCATACCGCGGGTTCGTTAAGTAAAGACATTTATTTAAAGAACAATGCCTTCGTAAACTCTAATGCTAAAAAGTAAGAAGTAAGTGGCAATAAATGGCTCACTAAAATTTATTAAGAAATAAGTAACCTATTGTGATGGTGCGAGGTCAAAGCGAAGAAGGACATTTAACAGCGACAATGTCCAAACATCCCATCCCCCGCCGTTACGTATTGAACTATTATTAGGCATGTCAAATAAATAATACATAACGTGTACTTAGCTTTATCGTTTAGTTAGACATTAATTTTCTTAATTTAAATTTTATTGTTGGAACGACTGCGAGAAACTTGCCATAAAACTGATGGAAATTTTTTATTGGTGTCGCAGATTCCTACACGTTCATTCGCAATAAACAAAGGTGGGTACCTAGATAACTAAAAAGCTTTTATTATTTATTCTTCTACATACTTAATAGCTATTATGATAGGCGTACCCATTGTATTGGTATTATTCAGTACATACATTTTGGTACGTGTTCTTTTTGTTGTTGTCTAGGCGTACGTTTACGATTGTCGAATCTACCTGGCACGTGTGCGATATAAATACGTCGATTTTGAAATTGTGCTTCTCGGAGCGAAATATATAGATATCTAAGTATATTTTATTATAGGTGCAAGCAAAATAGAAATAGTTAAATATTTTCATTTTCACTTTATTATTAACATATATAACCTACTCAAATAATATACACAGAATATTTGAGAACTGACGTCTGTAGTAGATTTGACAATCAAACCTGTCGCAAATAATAGGCACCTGCGATTAGAAGAAAAACGTTCGCGCCAACTGAAGGCTTGGCTCGCGGCAATGAATGGACGTCTAGGCATGTGCTTGTATATTTTGTCTCAGATAAATTTTCCATGGATATAAACAAACACTGCATTTCAATTCAATATTAAACTAATTAGTGATGCATTTTAGGTGGTTATTTGCTTACAAAATTGAAGCTAAATTAGTGATCCACCATAGTGTGAATTCATTTCTAACCTTTTTCTTTTGCTTTGGCGGATTGACGAGGTTTGTGAAATCCATAAAAAAATTATCTGAGACAAGGGATAGTCTATACCGCAGAAAAACCTACTAAATTAGAACTAGACTGTACTCATGGCACATAATGACATGAGAGGACGTGACAACGTTTTGCGGTGTGTACTGAAGTACACACACTATTTTATCAGTTCAAGGAGGAGCAGTCCGTAATTTTTGTGTTTCGGTGTGAAGGATATAGGCGTGGCCGTGTCAGCAGTCAGCATACTCGGCCACGCTTATATCTTTCCACTAAGGTAGATGCTGAATGGACTCAATCCTGCAAAACATAAGAGTCAGGGCCTGTCATGTCACCATGTTCCATGTGTTCAGTCTAGTAACTTGATGCACTTGATGTTTTACTTTTGTTATTTACCGTTTTCCAATAGAAAAAAGAAAGAAAGAGAACATTTATTACAAAGGACGCCACGACGTTAGATTTCTGTTCATTTTTCACTAGGGTTTTATTAAAAGTAAGTACATAGTCCAGCCATGTCGATTATCTACAAACTACAGATTTAATTAGCTTTAGGTATGTCATGAAAGTATAAAAAAAAATTAACAAGAGAATTATAACTACAAAAGTGGTTCAGGTATTTACGAATAAAAGGTCAATGAGAAACAAACCTGTCCAACCTTCTAACCACGTTATGGTGGGCAACGCCTAACAAGATACTAACGTTATCTTTTTAGTTTGTATTTGTGTGACTGTGAGTACAAACCCTACCCATTTCACTTTATTTTTAGATCAATGTCGCAAATACTTGCTTCAAGAAGTCTAACAACTGAATGACAGTTATTATGATGGTATAATCTTAATAAGAACAACAGCAGCGTTGTCGTTCCCGGTTCAATTGACCAGCAACCTTTGTATGTTTCCACGTAGTTACACTATAGTGCATTGCTTAGGGTGTATTAGTATGTATGTATTTTGGAGATAAATTTTAAAGGAAAACATTGTAAAATGTAAATTAAAACCGTTCTCAATGGCTATGATTTCGAGTGCTGCTTGTAGTGAATCAGAGACCTTCGCCTTCGTGGGCTCGCGCACAATAGGTAACTCACCAAGGTTTCATTGCAATCGGATCATTGTCTATCTATCTACACTACGTTTTTATAGTTATTCATTATATTCTGGACCTTCACGGAACCCGGCTACGTGTGTCAGAGAAGTTATAACTAGAAAAGACCTACAATAAAATTAGATAATTTATAACATCTGTGAACTGTCTAATATACATACATATACAAAGCGTTCGCCTCCGTCCCAAAGACGGGGTAGGCAGAGACTATGGTCCGCCACTTTGCTCTGTCCTGACATTACTCCCGGCTCCCCCTAGCCTCGCTTATAATATCCACAATAGTTTTCATACATATCTTTTTATTCTTGTCACTTCGGACACCTTCTTTTTTGAGAACATTACTGATCTGATCAGTGAATGTTTTTCTGGGTAGTCCTCTTAAGGATTGGTTTTCCAATTGTTAATCTCATTCGTTATCTTCTTTATATCTCCATCTCTCTAAAGCCAGTTCTGGAAATTTAATAGTTTGTGAGGGCGCCGTAGGTTATCCTGCGTCATAGAGTACAAGAAAAATTCCACTTTGTACGATAGTAGAGGTTTTGGAGACCCACAAAACGTTGGTCTGTCCGTGCACAACCTGGCCCAAACAATTTATGTTTAATGACCCTAACTTCCACTTTTCTTCAAAGTCACCAAAAAGAAAAATGGCTTTAATGTGGCTGCCGATAATCTAATTCAACAGTAGGTACGTAGGTAGTACAATCACATCTTTGCCAAATCAAAGCAACGACAAGATATTTCAAACATATTGACTGTACTATACAATCTACATTTAAAGATTAAGTATATGTTTATTTCTTATGACTGTTATTTACTATGAAGCCGCAGTGGCCGCGGCGGCCGGCGCTGGCATTGGTGGCATCCTTGGCCCGGTCGGTGCCGAAATTAGCGGGGCTCCGCCACTATTAGGGAAAACACATTGTAACGACTATAACTGATACATCTACTGCTTGGCCCATAGCGAATAGCGCACCTGCTTATGATTCCTTCAATAAGTTTTCCTCTATCTTAGTGTGCTAATACTGTGCGTGATTTATTTATAAATGTCCCAATAATTTGGACAAAACAAATCACAAGGTTCATTTTAGCAAACTTGCTCGGACTAATACGGTGCCGTTCTTGTAATACAAATATAACAAGTCGACCACGAACTTATGTAAATAATCAATGTGTACCTTACAAAGTGAAGTTTATTTGGTATTTACCGCAAAATTCAGTGGAAAATACCTAACGGATATCATTTCGTGACTTGTGATTTAGCCTCTCACCGTATTGCTAAATATACCAAAATTTTGTTTGAAAATCTGCCGTTGTGGATTTATGGAATAAGGCCGTAAATAATCTCCGTTTTGTTTGTCCGGATTGCATCATACCAAAACAAATATTATTTCTCGTTTATTTATGAATTTGATGAGACGTCTCACTGAAAATGTACCTTATAAATAATTCATATTACGGCGTATGTACGTGCACGCACCCTAAGATCACCGGTTACTCAAACCAGATATAACTGGATACTGCCGAGAGTGACTTCCCGCGGTCATTCGCCAACTGGTAGCAATCGAGAAAACCAATGCGCCGATTAACATATTTCAGTTTCTCTTTCTTATTATTTATTATGGTTTAATAATTAAATTACGACAACGTCAGTCAATAAAACCTAGTTCAATTGAATACGTCGGTAATTCATAATTTGTTTGGCTTTAAGTAAGAAGTGTAAGTAGATAGATTTTCCTATCAACGGTAAGATTTTAATAGCTCAAGAGTAGAATGTAGGTGTATCTAACTGTGGAGGTAAGAGCTGATTCATGTGCCTGTAGAGTTAATTCAGAATAACTGACGGTCTCTGTTTCGTCTGCTTCCGGCGAGCGCTGCGCCTGCGCCGCCGAAGCCGGTCTGACCGCTTCACCCATAATTATTTATCCTTAAAAGTTATCGGCCCATGTTCCCCACAAACTTTTTGGGTCGCGTACCCAAGGTAATTTAAAATGCATCGCCAACAATTCCTTTTTCTTTTAAAATTTAACACACTTTAAATTAAAAGGTACGTAATTGCAGTAAGAGATGAACCTACTTGTTGCTTATTTTCTATTCCAGTCATACCAATCGCACCTGGATACTTATGTCTCTTTTTGCTTCCGCAATAAATGTGTGCCAAGTTTTAGTACCTAGCCATATTCCACATCTATATCAAATAACAGTACCTAGGTCTACCGGAAATCACAATTGTAATTTTTATGGACTAAACGGCAACTGTATTTTATATGTAAATGTATTACACCGATAGCACAATCTTATGGTTCATTGTACCTACTAAACCAACGAAGTGAAGTTAAGTTCTTTATTGACAATGTTGAATATAGAACATAACTGTATAATTTTTACTTAGGTGGCTAATAGTTTACTGTTTTAGATGATACTGATGATGGGTTAAAGAAGGAATCTGCTTTAACCCATCATTAGCATCATCTATAACTCATAAAAGTCTACTGCTGGACTAGAGCCCCAATACAACAGCGAAGGGTTTTGCCGTAATCTCCACGATTGACAGGCGGGTTAGAAATCGCGGTGTTTAAAAAACAACAGAAAACGCTTCTGCCCATTTTCTGGACTTAGCCTCTAGAATACCTACTCTAGATGTAGATAATAATACCCAAATTTTATTACGTGTAACTAACTCTGTATGTAGGTACCCACCTACCTAGTTACCTACCCACTTGATGCTTAACGGCTGTGCAAACAAATTGTGTACCTACCTACCTATACGGTTGATCACAATCATTATTGTTGATCATTGGATACAATCGTATCTACGAGTAATATCTACTTACGTTTATTTATGAAGTTCCAACTTTATTCTAGAATTTATTCTGCAGTGGGAGTTCTATTCCCAATATAATAGAACAACTAAATTCCAAAGAGAGATTAATAATGTTGTTAAATCAGTAATAAGTAAGTGGGTGTCTAATACCGGTAGCGGTAATGCAACCAGCTGGCTGCTTGCCCCGTCTCGCTGCACGCCGCGCCGGTGCATCAACTAGGCAAGCACGTGCTGCCTCGCGACGCACCGCACGTGTATAGCCGCGATTGCCAAATGCCAAAGCACCAATGTGCATTACAATGAAAGTTTAACATAGGTCATAGACATAGGTAACTATACCTATCTAGTGCCTTTCACATCGAAGCGGTCATCCCGACTTTTGCTGGGGTCCGCTTTCCCGTTCAGCTGCTCTTTCTTCTTCGCGTATTTAATTAGTGTACAGCAGTTAAACTCGCTGTTTTGATGGTTAAAAACCGGCTACCACATGCTGTGTAGCGTTCCGTATTTAACTGTTATAATATGCGTGCAGGAGAGGGTTTTCTGATACTATAAACACAAAGTTACAAATGCATTTAATTTTTTACATAGTGTGGTCCACTATTACTTGTTGACTTGAAGAGTCCACTAGGCTGTGATAGTTTTCCTTATAACTTCATTATTTAAGCTAATAAGTTGAAGACACGTACAAGTTAGCTCTCCTTTTAATTAGCAATTTATATTCTAATGAACATCAAAGCCTACGCTACACCTTAGATCAAACGTAATTGTCTTAAAATTTCTAACACTGCATCCAGAGTAGTCCTCCATAACCCTCGGTCTACTAGTTCCTTCTCACACGAAACAACTTTTAGATAGGTACATACTAACAACACAAACCCGAGCTATCCACCTCTAGAATAAGTGGTTAGCCGCCAAAGATCGTTTATCACCAAGGCTGCGAAGGCCTTTAAAAAATTAGGTATTAATAACTCATACATTGGTCGGTCGTTCCGTAAGTACGGCTGGCCGAGTGTTTGCGGCGCGGGCGCAGCCGACGCTGGCACGCGGCCCTCTCCTTATCTCCTACGTTTTGGACGAATTCTGACACATGCTAAATTCGGGATTTGCTAAGTGCCAGCGTTTTGTTTACATTCCAAAATAAAGGAAACTTTACTATGACATACGTGCATACCAATCTAATTCTGAAACATATTTGACCATGACTCGAAGGATTGAAATGGTACGAATGAATCATTTTATAGTGACTCGCTTCAGGTGTATGTTCGAGTAGGTAGCGCTTGCGGTTGGTTTTGGTGGAATGTACGAGTTGCCTCAAAAGTTAGCCAACTTCTTAATTCGGGGCCATATTTTGGTAGTTGTGGGTGAGGCCTGCAGCGTATGTCCAGCGGCTGAGCAAGACTATAACTGAGACTGTCTTAATTAGCAATTCGCAAGATAAACTATCTAGGTACATAGTTTGTGAAATATTCTAAACTCTAGTTGATGCTTATTAATATCAAGCAAGGTTAGTGACCCATTAAGCTGTAAAAAACCAAGCTACTAACATAATGCAATCAATATATACCTATGACAATTTATGTACCCTCTGTATAACCTCACGCGCCGCGAGATCTACTATAAGCTAGTTAGACCTAGAATCATAAAAAGCAAGAAGCGAAGTCTCAGCGACAGTAAAGGAAAAATTCCGAACACCATGAATGTGTCGATATAGGTCCATAATAAGATATGAAAACTGGTACAAAGTTACCTATTATCTTAAATTGTAACGTATAGCTTCCGCTTTGACCGCTTACACATTAGGTCTGAGTAGGTATACCAAACTCTTTGGTTCTGACCGAGAGATACAAAACAAGTTGTATCTTTTATTTGCGGTTGGTAAACCGCGTTTATTTTTCATACACACATGTCTTAGTAAAACTATTTTTCCAACTGCAAATACTAGCTTTGGATGTTTGTGGAATGTTTATATTTGTTATACCAAACGGGTTCGTTTATAGGAGAACTAGTGGATCCGGCGCGATTTCGTTCTCGCACCTACACCTACTTTGTCCCTACTTTTTTTTTCTTATAAAACTTCCTCTTGAATCACTCTATTGTTGAAAACCGCATTAAAATCCGTTGCGTAGTTTAAAATAGATAGATACATATGGACAGACGACGAGAAGCGACTTTGTTTTATATTATGTATAGATAGATAAATGTCTTAGAAAAAACTGTATTTCCAACCGCAAATACCTTAAACATTTGGATGTTTGTGGAAGGTTTATATTTGTAATACTGAAATAGTTCGTTTTTAATTTAATGGAGAAATAATATATTAGTTCAAAGAATTTAGCCATATACCTTGGTGCGTGGCAAAAAGCGAACTAACTTGTGCCATTAGTAACAAAATGCGCGACGGAAGACACCCCTATAAAAGGCCTAGTGTAATTTTACTCCATCATAATATTAAGAGACGAAGTTTAGTTCGGAACCACGCTTGATCCACTTACTCATACTTGCGCGTTTATTCATTACCTGAAGGCGACGCTTTTCCCGA
Source organism: Blastobasis lacticolella (assembly GCA_905147135.1). Taxonomy (NCBI): domain Eukaryota; kingdom Metazoa; phylum Arthropoda; class Insecta; order Lepidoptera; family Blastobasidae; genus Blastobasis; species Blastobasis lacticolella. The sequence continues at coordinate 7,003,307 of LR990039.1, read as the reverse complement.
CTCAGCGTGACTCGAGTAATTTATAGATCCCAAAGTCGCAGTTCCTCGTCAGTTCCACCTGGAGGAATGGCGCCATGGCGTCTTAGCCGTCCATATTGAATGCAGCACGCATTTGAATGTCGCCACAGGGTTATGGGCCTATCTACAAGTGTACATAATGTGTTTGTTACATATTATGTAACAAAATATGTCCGATCCGAAAGAGGTACATTGGTATCATTTAACAATTTTTTTTACAAAAAGCCTTTTTTTATTTAGTTACGAAATTGACAAAAAATGTAATTTATATTTAGTTTTTTTAACTTTCTCACTTTATTGATCAAATAAAATTTTGAATATTTGATTCTGTAAGTATAAGGAACATAAATAGATAGGTACGGACAGCATTTTATGTAGGTATAAAATAAACCTATTTATATTTTACGTACTAATCCACCGACTAATCCTTTCCAAGTAAAACAGGCCAAGTGGACCGCTTATGTAATATTATGATGACAATATTTACCCACAACATCGGACGAAACGAGACAAAGTTAGCTATAGTACATACTTTGGTAGGTGGTTAATCTTTTCAAATGTCAGCACAGCAGGTGTTGCAAAAACGTAGTGAGACCGCTTGGGACAAAAAATGTTGAATGTTGTTTGGCGTGATTAAGTGATTTCAATGTATGATATTGCAAGACGTGATCTACAACCAAACTAAGTTTTTAATTAAGCTAGGTTGGTACCTATTACTTAAAAAGGAGTTATGCCAATTACGCAAAGATTGTCAAACATGTTTTTGTTTATACTGATTTGACGAAATCACTATCTGGTTTTAATTACATTGTTTAGGTTTGGTGTTCGCAATAACTAGTAAATTTCTTTTATAAATCGTGAACAAGGTATTTATTGAGATTTAAGCGTCAGATCATATTTCGGTATATCGGTGCCTACGGCTTGTTTCAAGAAATCATTGGGGAAAGCCTACGCTTAGCTGTGGAGGGATAAATAAACAACTAAACAAAATAATATTTGTAAGAAACATAATGCTCAAAGTCCAGCCAGTCTCCAGCTCCATTCACGTGCAAGAGTTTACCAATAGTAATAAAGTCGTTTCGCGACGCGAATTGACGAATGCACTACGCAGGGTTCTGTAGTTGCCCGTCATAATATGAGTGTTCTTAAAAGAGACTCGGCGTTGGCGAAACTATAAGGGTATATTTATTGCGGAACCCTAAAAATAACCCTAGATCTAGCCTACACGTAATCCAGTGTAGGTACAGTCCACAGAGAATATTACGACACCTTATAATGGACGCCACGTGCGTTATTTTTATCTTATTCACTGCAAGGCCGACCGGCCTATTACCCCTAGTCTCGTCTGCAATTGCAAATTGTACTAGTAGGTAAGTAAGGCTGGAAGGAAACTGTTCGCCCACAGAGTGCGTAAACGGGACTTCCCGGCCGGCACGCGTTTAGTTTTAGCATTCACTACGTGTGCTAAATTGACATCAGTGGCGGGACAAGTTACTCGGCGGGTGTGTTTTGCTATTCGAGGTACACTAGTTTTTTTTCTAGTTATTATTATGTTAGTAGTTAACTAGAAGGAAACTGCAATTAAATATTGAGATTTGCATGTCAGGTATCGTCTATTTACTAACCACTTAACCGAGCTGTCCGTCCACCTGGCGGATAGTTAATCCGTCGTGTCATGATGTAGACCTGTGTCAGTTGAAATCGAAATACCAGGAAAGACTAGCGTTTTGAGCTAAGACTGATTAAAAAACGTTGTACATTACTTGTGTCGAACGCGGAAATAAAGCGGTTATCCTTCGCAGAGCTCTAGCCCTGTTCGCGCGTCGCGAGTCGCGACACAGACAAGCCTATGTATGGCCTACAGAAATGTATTTTTTGAAGTTGCTGAACTACTGCAGTAGTTAACTAGCCTCAAAAATTAACAACTACTTCAATAATAAGAGAAACTGCTGTAACTGCTGTAACCTATGTATGTTGTGATTAAGTAGAGGTAAGTGAAAGTAAATAAACATTACGTTAATTGCGAGTGGCTATAGCATAGCTAAGCATAAAAAAACGACTTGATAAGTTACCTAACCTATTTATCTACATTATGACATGAGTGGGTCATCATTATCACAGCCCATAACAGTCCACTGCAGGTTTTAGAGCTTTTCCCTGATAGGGGGAGATTTTGCCATAATCTCCACGCTTGGCCCGCCTGGGTTGGACATCATAGTGATAGATATAACAATAGAAAACACTGCTGCTCATTTTCTTCCATCCTACTCTTAGATTCTTATTGCATCAAAACATCGCCTTGTACGACATCCACGAGTGTAAGGGGTTAGTGCTATACTACTCTATCGGACACCACACGGCCAAGTTGGTCACGTTGACAAATATTTGCTGATATTTGTAGATACCTTGTGATTCTATTTAATTATTTTCCTCGCAAGTACGTCTATTGAAAAACGTCGGTAGCTTTCATACAAACCACGGTTTACAATTACCTGCTAAACGATTTATGCAATTATGTACTTATTCAGACAACTCTAGAGATGACCCAAAAGTCCCACTCGATCCCAGGTGGGAGAACCGAAATATTTTGGAAGTCCTAAAAGCTCCTTTTTATTACCTTGTACGGCTATAAGATCATTTTGGGACTTTCTTGCTTTTTCGCGCATAACTTCTATCCTAGCGAAAAGTTAGTTCAAAACAAATTAAAGAGTATACAATTTAGTCTAATAAACTTAATATTTTGGTCAAGCGGTATGGCAGAAAACATATTTAAAACCGGGCGCAGACAAATCAGAGTTTTTTCTCGTCGGGCACGTTTTTTTGGTAGCCTAATGGCTATCGAGTCGGACTCAGCGCGAGGACCAGGTTCCAACCTCAGAGCCGTCGTGTACCTACCAATGATTATTTTGAGTTATGTAGGTACATTAATTGAACACTAACTGATGCTCTTACGGTGAAGGAAATCATCGTGAGGAAACCTGCACATTCAGGCCAGTGAATGTGTAACCGTGATCCTATCTGGTCAATGTCCCCGTTAACAGGGTCACGGAGGTCAGATGGCAGTCTCTCTACTGTAGTTACCTGATCTGCCAAATCCTGGATCATTGCCCTCACCGTAACAGCATCGGTTAGTGTTTAACTAAAGTACATATTTCAGAAAAGAGTCATTGGTACCTCTCGTTTGCGAGTCGAATACCTTTACCACTAGACCACCGACGCTCCCATTAATAGACACCCATAAGCATCCATAATTCAATGTTGGAGTGGTTAGAGGTAAGTCAAGTTGTTGAAGAATGAAATGGTTAATAAAAACTAATTAATTAAAGTAACTCAAAAATTAATTCACACATGTCGCAGATATCAGTAACTGAAACACCTCCATAAAACGAGTACCTAAGTATGTCTAATTTCCCCACGAGAAATCCCATGTCCACAGTTGTGGACGAAATCGCTTTGATGTGTTTTCCAAAATTTTTTTCCTGTTATTCTGCCATTTGTATTCAGGTTTACGAACACTGATAACATCCATAAGGCTGATGTGGATTGGTGTTTTAGGAGCCAATGAGAAAAATATTGTAATGGACTTCGGTGCAATGTATTTAACTGACCTAGACTACAACAGCTCTAGATCATAAATATTGCCTTACCAACTCCTTGAGCTAAGGATGAGGTTTCGCAGGCGCATTCCTATTGTTTGTGTACATACGAGTGGGTAAACCATGTACATGTCATTTGAATTAAAATTGTCTGGGCTTTAATCACCCACTGCAGAGTGCCAAAACTGGAACCCGGTGGCCAAAACTGGAACTAAGTCTTGCCAATTTGAAATGTCCACTATGTTGTCAATGTCAACAACAGCGAAGCCGTCACCGGCTCAGATACATTTGTGGCACTCTTCCTTAGTAAGTAGGTGAAACAAAAGTAAAAAAATATCCCAAAAACTAGTTCAAATAGCATAAGGAAAATGCAAAGGTTTATCTACACCGGTTTGAACAACTTGAGCTTCTGAGTTTTATATGCTCGTTACTATTTTAATGTCTGTTTTCCAGTACCGGTCTGTCTATATTAGTATGTTTGGTTAGGTAAGTACATAACTGAGAGCACGGGCTCGGTCTGTAGAAAGGTACTTAATTTTCCTTGACTTAACAAAAAAGCCTTTCGTTCGTCTTTGTAGCTTGTTGTTGTGTATTTACTTATGTTTTTTTCATACAACTTGAGAAGAGCACCGAAGCAAGAATTCCTGGTTTCCAGACAGCAATCACAGCGTACCTAACACCTTCGAGGTACTTTGGTATCTTCTACTGTACTTGCAATCGTCTATCGTCATCGAACTTGTTTTCCAGCCTTTCGATCGAGTAAATTATTCAAAAACTAAGTTTGTCGGTATATATTATGAACAAACTTAGCTACTACTACCACCTGTTTTTTTCCTCTGTGCTACTAGTGACACAGCCATTGAAATGATTAGGTATCTACCTACTTCACCACTCAATGTCCCTATAAGGAGCAGGGGGATTGCTAATAACTATACCAATAGTTTCGTACTGAATCTAAAAATAAAGAGATCCTTAGTGAAACAGTGAGCAACAGATCTTGTACCGAAAGAACGTCGGTTTCACCCACAAAGCAATGCAAGATCAAGGTCGGCAAAACAGTCTGTCAACCAGTACCTACGTGGGTACGGCGCAAAAGATTGCAACCACTTGCCTTTCTGTTTAATTTATTGGCTTTATTTGCTTGTTTATACGTCCAGTACACGCGCTATGTGACGATAGCCACCTATGCACCCACTTCCTGCACGCAAGTATAGGTAACAGCGGCAAAATTAAAGTGGCATTGATATATAAAGTATGAAACATTAGACAAAGTCATAATTGGAAGTAAAATGATTGACAAAAAAAAATTGTATCTACACTCATAGCATAATGTTCCAATTACATATTCGAAAACAGTCGTTTAAGGGTACACTTTCCTGTTTATATTATTATTATTAATCATTTATTTCAGACCATACAAATATTATTTTTAACAGTCCAGTTTATATTCTATACATCTAAGTTGAGAAAATTATAGGTTCGATATTTTAACATAAAAATATTAGAGTGTAGATAAAGTAGTGTATGCAACTGCATATAATTAGGTATTAAAACACTCGTGTCAAACAGACACTCATGTTTTAATACCCCCTTTTATATGACAGTTGCATAAACTACTATTTAATTGCCGTGGTTTTATTGAAACAGGTGCCTGTGTAATGATATGCACGAGATAAAAATATTTCTTTTCTTAGAACTAGGCTAGCGCGGTTGTTTTGATTAATTAACTTTAATTAATGAGTTTACTTGGGTAGACCTTTTTTTTCTAACCTACCACATTATTTACGCATTTCAAATAACGTGCTTAGTCTCAAAAGGCTCTTTTTATTAGTTATATTTGTATGTTTCGACAACTTTAGTGGTTCAGTTGGTTAACATGCCGGTCGCCACGGAGAGGTCCCGGGATCGATTCCCGGCCGAGCAGAAATTGATATGATAAATTTTAATTTCTGTTACGGGTCTGTGTATAATAAGTATATACATATTTAAAAAAAAGTAAATAATTAGTTTATCAGTTATCTAACACCCATAACACTAGCTTTGCTTACTTTGGGGCTAGATGGCGCTGTGTGATTATCCAAGCATATTTATTATTTAATCATTATTGTCGGAGAAAAACATACCCAGTGAACACGCTACGGTGGTTGCGACATATTAAACATTGCTTTGAGTTAACATAAAATCGCGCATCCATTGCCGACGCAGAAGTAATAATATCCTCATTGTTGAAGGCTGCATGATAGATTCAAATTAAAATTCAATGAAAAATGCATAATTTACAATTTTATCATTTTTATCCGACAAATACGTCGTATCTAATAAGTCTTACAAGACCTATCATGGTTTGATTAAAATTACAAAACACATTATGAATGGTTTTATCTTTGAAGTGGCTTGATTTTATTTATTAAATAGGTATCTACTTAACTCGAAAGTTGTTATAGTTGCTGTGCTGGTTGCTGGTGGTAGGTAAGCAGAGAAGATAATCACTACGTTTTAGTGTTAAGTACCAAATAACTAATATGTAAATACTAACTACACTTTAAAGTGGGTGTTGATTGCTATAATTACTAGAAATATTACGAATGCGAGAGTACAGGTAGGTACTATAGGTCTATACCGTGCTGGAGTTAAGTACCTACTAAAAGCATGCTGCTGATGAAGTCGCGCTTAAGATGTTAGAGACAAGACAGATATAAGGTTGGGGATGGAATTAAAGATAAAAAATGTAAACACACAACTGTCAATGTCAAAGAGACTATCCAGGGGTATAAAAACTTCTGTTTGCATAATCAAATGGTTATGCATCATGCACACTTTTCAGTGTGCTTTACAATGGCTGGTAAACTTTCGAAAACGAAACAAATCGATTTATCCCCATTTATTCAATTTATTAAAAACGTTATAAGTAACTCGGAAACTTTTAGTCCAATAACACTAGTTAGAAAACTCCAATATTAGAAAGAAGTGGCCCCCATTTTGAATCTTATATTATTTGAGAAATTAATTAAATATGTCTCAGGGTCGGTCAATCCCTTACTTTCCATGCCTTTGCAATAATGTACTGTAACAACAAACCAAATGTTTAGAATTTCTCACCATTACCAGTGGCATAAATAAAAACGATCCATATTTTATTGAAACAGCACAAATATGTAGCAAAAAAAACATTGTTCCCTATTTAATTCAGTAAAATATTTTAAAATATTCATATGATTTTATTTCATTTTGAATGAAATAATTTTAATCAATATTTTAATGATTTTAAATAATCCACCATTTGGGTTATTTCTTTTTATAGATATTTGTTTACATTTTTGATCTTTAATTCGATCTCATACCTTAGAACACACGATGATCTACTAACTAAACTCGCAAAGCAGAGAGTAAAGTTGGTAGGGCCCTATGTTGTTGAGATGATGTCCTCTAGCGCCATGTTTAACATTCCTGTGTAATGCACAGACGTAACTTGAAACAATGGGTCCTTCTGGGGGCCCTTCAGGAAGTTGCATTCAAAGGTTGCATTTGTGGTCACTTGAGGCAAAAGTTATGAATTCGAAAAATATCGACATTATTCACCTTGCTGGTTTTGGTAGGTACCTAAGTCTGGCTAATCTGTAGGTATGGCTAAATACAAAGAATTAAATTTTCCATGGCAAAACCAGTTATGTGGGTACAGTGACTCGCTCAAGCATTCGCATTTGCAAAAAATAAACATCGTTTTCGCTGTGCAAATCATTAGGTGTGAGATAATAAAAAGTATGGTGTTTGTTTGTCCTACAATCACGCCGAAATGAATGAATTCATTGTGATGGTTTTTTGTTAAGGATGTAGGTTAAATGAAGGTAAAATATAGCTAAGTATAACACCTTCCCTAAATCGCAGACAAAATTGATTTAAATCTATTCTAATATTATTCTGAGACATTAATTATTTTATTTTATTTTTATTTATAGTTCAATTCACAGTTTAACAGCAGTTAATTCATAATTCATAATCATTTATTTGCAATAAACATGGTCTTACAGAGGTGGAGTTATTTGTAAATATGTACAATCACGTTTAATTACATGTAAAATTCCCTGTATTGACACTTTAAATTTTTCCAACGTGAAGTATCACCTTGATTATGACAATGCAAACACCTACATTCCAATCACGTGTATTATCAACTGTCTGTAGTGTCTACTTGAAATCAACCAGTAGCCTCAATGATCTCCTTTAATCATTCAATTGTTTACTTTGTGAGTACCTAGTTGCCCCACGTCTATAACAGGATTCCAAACACTTGAGATGTAGACTGAGATCCGTATGGACGACTAAGTATCTATCGAGTATGCAATGCTTTTATGAGTATTTAATGTCTTCTTTCATTTGGAAAAAACCAACGGACAGATATCCCACAATTGAGAACTTTTCCGCTTCGAAGAATTGTTTTTTGTATGTATAGTTGTTCCGATGTAAGGCCAAAAGTGTGTACCTATATTATGATTTGTGACCGCGAATTTACGCGCAAACACATTCAGAAACAGCTTGTTGGTTTGTTTGTCCTCAAAGTACCTCAACAACATCTTAGTTGTTTGTTAACCAAGTACGCTGGGTAATATTATTATCACTAAATATTATAAATGCGGTTTTGAACAATAGATAGATAGAGTGATTCAAGAGGAAGGTTTATATGGTAGGACAACACGCGAACAAAAGTCGCTTCGGGCCAGCTAGTAGATCTACATATAACATAATCCAGCTTTATACGACATACTATATCGGAGCAATAAAAGACATGAGCGAAACCGCAGGCAATGGCTGTAGAAAATAAGAAAAAAATTGTTTAGAAGCATCAGTTGTAGTAAAACAGGAATCAATTCCAAGAAGTACGCGTGTGATTAGGTAGTTAGCACATCGAGTTCACATTAGCGTCTACTCGTACCTAGACTGAGGCAACACACCTCTCCTAAGCTAATTAACGAATGCGGTTCGTATATACATCACCCGGCCTTATTTTATAGCTGAACTCATTGTGGGGTGCGCAATGAAACTTCTTCACAAAATTGTACTCCCAAACATAAGCAATAATTTGTTGCCAATGGGAATAAAACCCTACTCGTTCCCAGCGGGAACGTAAGCGGGTACAACTGAAAGACCATGTATGACTATTTTTGTTAAATATTTAAAGAAATAAACAAAAACTTATAGCTATTTTGGTCGTTATCTACCTATCTGGTTTTAGTGTGATTTTATTGCCAAGTAGGTGGAACACATTTTGCATTTGAAATAATCTAAACCTATTTTATAAACATAGAAGATTTCTTTGTTAGATACATAATTATACCTAGCCAAGATACTAACAGTAAACGATGCGATTCTACTACTCTAGCTATTAAACACGTACTTTGGACGTGCATAGTGTTTTTCTCAGATAAATAGCTACCATACCACACATTAGTAGAAATTCCTACAATGTCCTTAAAGGTGAAGACTGCACACAGTACCCGCCAATATTGTAAATAAAAGTGTATTTTGCTTGACAAATCGAGTATTTCACGCATAACTTAATATCAAGTAGACCTGGCTAGTATTATTATGGCAGTATTGTGGTCGCCCCTGACACGGCCGAAGCCGGCCGTTGCGGGGCTTAGGCCGTATTTTGCATTAGCCAGCCACACTTAATTTATCGGCCTGTTAGTAATACTAATCACGCAATTCGGATTAACAAAAAAGTGCAAACCCATTTGGCTATTCTTTGTTAGCGTTTAAAAATACGCGCGGTTAATTAAAAGACGCTGTATCGTGTTCCTAAATCACATCTTGTAGCACTCCGTATATAAAACGTCTTTTCTTTTAAACGAAATAAGATCTTCGTTTATGTATATTGTTTCCTATATCATTAGTAAAATTAGCCAATTATAAAAATATTTGGCAAGTATCCATTCACGCAAATGCAATAGGTACCTCGTGGTAACGTAGGATGTAGGTACCTAGCCACTGAAACTAAACAGTATTGGCGCCGTATGGACGCCTCTATATAATAAGATGAACGAGGGTAAATATTTACTATTTAAATATAGATATTACATTAAAAATTTATATCTTTTACAAAACGTAGTAGGTACCCAAGTACACACACATAGCGTACCAAACTAATGTTTTTGGAAATTCGTCGAAGCGTCAAATAAACAGGGTTACATATTTATATAAAACAGGTAAATATAAGTAACCCATTTACGTAATTTCTCTTGAAAAGCTTAAGGTATGTGATATTGACATTGTAGTCGAGAATACGACATGTTAGCGGCGTGGTGTGGGTAGGGTTTATTTCTGTCTGGCCGTGAGACCGTCTATACGCTCATTCATTGGACACATAGTTATTTCTCTGAAGCTTCTAGTTCTGAAAATATCGACGTATGAAGCAATGCTGAAGAAAAGCTCGTAAAGATATATACCGCCTGTCACAACCGTTACTTCAGTTAAGAAAGTTACAATAAATACGAAGATAAGGATAATCTTTCAAAACAGATACATAAAAAACTTCCAGCAGAAAAAACGTTAAATTTAGAAATCTTACCTTTTTATTTTGTCGGCCCGGGGTGAGCCCCACTTGGGAGCCCATTTCGGCTAATATGTTCTTCGGCATCGTGTCACTTATCAGTCGTCACTACTTTAAAAATCAATAGATTATCGTACAATTTTGCAATATGCGGGTACTGTGTTGTGGTCCAGGTGACGCGAGGTGCGCGGCGGGCGCGCGGGCTTGCGAATGAACGCGCGCCTGCGCTCACGCAAACTTATAATGTTTTGCGTGCTGGTGACGTCACGACGTCATCGCGCACACGTGAACGCTACCACTCACCACCCCGAGACGCTCAAGAGGCTCCATTGGTGGTGCTTCAATATCCAATATTATGGGAAAAGCCAATCATTTAATAACTAGTGCCTATTCCATGTTTGTCTGACTTTTCTCTAATCTATTATATATATTATCAAAGTTATTTCATAAATTACATATATTACAAACCAGCAACCCGCCCCGGTCTCACATGCGTACCAAACTCTATAAGATCACCAGGCTAATCTGAAGATTGGCTGGACATGTCGTCAAAATCGGTCCAGTCGGTTCGGAGTCCATAGAGAACATGCACACATCGATAGAAAAGCCTTGTGGTGTCCGGCAGAGTAAAAAAATCACCAACCCCTTCGACTCACGGTGGCAAACCTAAGGAAGCAGATAGCCAGGGCCTCAATGAGAGGAAACGTTTCACTGCGATCTCCAATCCGCCGAGATTATGGCAAACCCCTCCACAAATGTGGAGGAGGCTCAACTCTAGAAGTAGACCGGTAAGGCTGTTAACACTGGAGCAATATCTAGTGGTAGTATAGGTATATCTGTCTGTCGTCTGTAGGTGCTAATAAATTGCATAAGTAGCTCTAATTAAGAATATCTAATTAAATTTTCTTGTATACATTCAGTAAGAAAGTGCTTTTACTATATCCAACCCAAATTGCGTCTCAAAGTCTCAAGTTCCTTGTGATATTGAAATAAAATAATTAAATACATCTAGGCAACCTAATAATATTAAATTAAAATAACGAGTTATCTAGTTACTGTTTTGGGTGTGGTGAAAAAATATTCTTGTTGTTGTGTTGTTTATCGTGGAAACGATGTGATTTCCATACATATATAATGTTGTAGTAGCATCTATTAAAGGACTTATGAATGCCTGTGAACGCGATTCGTATTGTCCTTGGAGGTGTAGAATTGAACGTCGAATGATTGCTTTGCCCTCGCGGTAACTTCCTATTCATAAGTAGATACGTAGGTTGTCAATGAAAAGGCAGGAACCCTTCCTTAAATCAATTTATGAGTTGGTCTTCTCATATTGTGACTTACAAACTAGATTAAATATAGTTTAGACTAGTGTATAATTCTAATCATTACTTTTACACCAGTCTCATCTTTTAAAACGCCTGAAGAAAAAATATAGCAAAATATTTAACAAGAAAATGCAGGCACGAGGTATCTTTTTTCTATAAATAGTTAGGTAGATAATGTTAACATTGGGTCTAAATGTGTGTAACTATTCTTGCGAAATTCATTACAGTTCCTAAGGAAAGTTGTTATTTTTAAATGTTTATTATGGAAGTAAACATGCTGTTAAGGTAATAAAATAACAGTATCTAATTTTTAATCAAATAACAAACAAGTATTTGCATAAATAAGCCTTTTAGAATATTTATACCCTATTAACACGATCGTTTTAAGATTAGTTACAGAAAATTTCCAAACATAATAGCCCGTAGTTACCTACTGCCCTAGTAGCTATAATTGTAGCTGATAACTTTAAACGAAAACGCTATGGAGAAAACGCAAGTACCTAACACAGATTCAAAACAATTTCCCCAAGGTAACTCTAGGTAGGCTCTGGAAACTCCAGCAATTTCATGGCAATATCGGGTAGTAGGTACTTCTTAAGTTATTAGTGGACTTCGTTCGCGTGGTGTCCCCCTACCCTACACCTACTCTACAACTACCATATATCTAATCTACTTCACCCTACCTATCCTTTTTTTCTTGCTTATAAACCATCCTCTTGAATCACTGTATTGTTGATACTCTCATTAAAATCAGACTTAGTTAAAAGGGACAGACTTTGTTTCATACTATGTATATTATATCCTATTCGTACGGGATAGAGAGCTACGACAAAATTTTAAAGGTTAACAAGTTACGATGACGCATACGGAATACTTTTTAGCTAGAGGCATACAACGACAGATACTATCACATCACATTGACAAGTGTGACGAATTACTGATCGATTCTCGCCTTTAAAGTCCAGGGACAGGTACCAAGGATACTGTAATGAGTACCATATACTGCTCTTAAGTATAATTATTTTCATTTTTAATATAATTAATTAATTGTTGTATTAATTGTATAATTAATTTCTTTTCTTACTATCATAATTATTCCTGATAAAACTATAATTACAAAAAGTTTATCAATCTGTTTTTTAAGTTTCCGGGGCTCATCTTCTACAGTGAATTCGATAAAAAATTGACATGGACATTGCATGAAGGCTGGAAGAGGACACACAAATTATTATAGGCTGCCGTTAAAATCTGTAATAGATGCAGGCGCGTCCAAAGTCAAACCAAGATCTCGACACCGGCGGACGTACAACGATTTACACCCAAGGTGAGTTCGGATGTAGGTCGTCAACAGGAAGACTGCTATTGATACGTTATTCGTAAATTATAATCTGTTAGTCCTGGAATAGGTATATGCCACAGACTAATATAGGTATGTTAAAATCTTTGGTGTAGGCAGACAGGGGTATTAAAAGTATAATATAAATATCAGGGGTATAAAAGGGGTATCAAAATTACTATAAATTATGTAAGTATGTAATTAGATTCGTGATTGTAGACCTAATTACGAACTTGATAGACGTGCAAATAAAAAAGTTCATGAGACTTTCTTTTTCATGTTATCCGTCAGACATACAGGCATGCGGACCACCTGATAGAAAGGTCACCGCCGCCTATGGACATCAGCAACACCAGGGGAGTCCCAAATGCGTTGCTCGCCTCTGAAGAGACCTCTAATATACCTGTTGAACGATCCCATGTCATAGTCCAAAGGAAACACTGTGGCTGGGAGCTCATTCCACATCCGAATCGTACGAGCGAGAAACGTTCTTTCAAACCTTCGCGTGGTGACCAACAGAGGGTCTACGTAGTGGGGATGAGTATTGAGTACCCAGCCCACGGCGGGTGATGCGATGGCGGAATTGTGCTGTGGGCACCAGATCAAAAAGTTCCTCGGAACACACCCCATTGTACAGCCCATAGAACACACACAGGGAGCCAAAGTCCCTTCGGTTAGCCAGTGGTTTGTTCGTGACAATTCGTACGGCGCATCTCTGTACGGAGTCAAGAGGATTAAGCAGATCGGCAGTTTCGCCGGCCCAAAGATGGGAACAATACTCCATATGAGGCCGCACCTGTGCCTTGTACAGCAGCAGGCGCTGCCCTGGGGTGAAGTATCGCTTGGAACGGTTAAGAACTCTAAGCTTTTTCGAAGGTAGTTTGGCCTTACCATCTAGGTGACTTCGGAATCGCAAGCTATCCGAGCCCCTCGGGGATACCGTACTTCGGGAGTTTTGTTAGCAGTGCCCTGTGCCAGACCCGATCAAATGCCTTGGCTATATTAAGACTGACAGCCAGAGCCTTCCCCTTGCTCTCGACAGCCTCAGCCCACCGGTGTGTTAGGTACACAAGAAGGTCACCAGCTGAACGACCATGACGGAAGCCATATTGACGGTCACTGATCAGCTGGTGATCCTCGAGGTATCCAAGGAGCTGGATATTGATGACCCGCTCCATTACCTTAGAGAGCAAGGAGGTTACCGCTATAGGCCTGTAATTTGATGGGTCTGAATTGTCACCTTTCTTGGGTATCCATGAAGACGGCACCGTTGCAGAGGTGTAGGAAAGCTTGTATAGGCGCATTAATACGGAAGACAACTCGGGAGCACACTTTTTGAGAACGATAGCCGCAATGCCATCAGGTCCACTGGACTTCCGGATGTCTAGGGAGAGAAGCACAGGCCTTATGACTTTTTGGGTGAAACGAACCCCAGGCATAATGCCCTCACACCGTGAGATGGTAGGCGGTGTAGCTCCCCCTCATCCAGAGTTGATTTATGTGCAAAGTGACTACCCAAGAGATCGGCTTTCTCCTTTGCTGTGTGGACCAATTGGTCATCCGGCTTGCGCAAAGGTGGAAAGGTGGTCCGACAAAAGTTCCCCTCGACAGCTTTGGAGAGACCAAAAAGCACGGCTCAATCACCTGATAACCGTCTGAGTGGGTGGTGAGCAAAAGGTCTAATAAAGAGGGATCACGGCCCACAACATCCGGTAAGTAGGTGGGTTCTGACACCAGTTGCGTGAGACCATGGGCCAGAGAAAATTCATGGGCGGACCTCCCGGCCGCGTTAGTAGGACGGCTTGACCCTAACCACTCAGTGTGGTGACCATTAAAGTCTCCTAGGACTATCAACTCAGCGGAAGGATACCGCTCAAAGACTTTGTCGGTAGCGCATTGTATGTGCTCGAAAAAACGATTTGTCTCACCTACGCCGTGATAGTTGTTGTTTAGGCATGCGTAGATACGGGATAGACCCCCCTGTTCTACACATACCCATACCACAGATTAGTCACTTAGTTCTATGCCATTAAGAGGTCGCTAGCAGATATCACCTCTGACGAATAGGCACACACCAGCGCGAGGTAAAAACTTGTGTTCCAACTTGTATCCAGGATAGTGGAGATACGAAGTGTCAGCCGGAGGTGATATCTGTCTTTCCGTCAGGAAAAGTAAGGCGGGCTTCGCTGTATCTAGGTGGTGATGTACGGCGTGGTGATCTATACTGGTGATATATAATGTTTCATAACTTGACCCAGTAACTTTCTGCGGAATCGTAAACTACTAACATTTTATAACCAGAAGTGATTAATTGCCATAGTAGGGGTTTAAAGTTTTAAAAAGTATGGGAGTAGAAGAGGCTATATGGTGATTTTCTATACATATATTAAGGTAACGTCGACGACTTATCATTTACGTTAGCAAAATATTTGGACCCTGGTTTTGTTACTGATCACCGTGAGAACCTAGCTGGCAGTCTCATACTATGACAGTGTCTTCATAATACTTAGCGGCAGAAACAAAACCGACTGGTAATACCCAGATTGACGTATACTGATGCCACACAGTCAAACGGCTTGCGCCGTGTTCGAGAACCAAGTCTGAGGAAGCCGTTCATGGGGTATGAGTCTGGTAAATAGCGCTCGATAGCCGGTAGGGCGAATGATTAAGCGCCTCTAACAACTGTCTTAAATTAAATTAAAAATAATTTATTTCAGACAATGTCCATATATTTAGGTCAATAATGTATAGGGTGAGATGTCGAACAGTGAATCAGTAAACCAAAACGCAACGTTGTCTAATCGTGCAGTAATCGTGATCGTACTTGGTTTTTACAGCGCTTCTAGTTTCCCAGTCGGCAGCGAGCTCCAGTGCAGACCGCCCGCGTCGCGGGGTTTTTCGTGATTTTCGGTGACAAAATAGTGAAAAATTTTAGGTTTTTAACCTTATACTGCATCTTTAAAATGTAATGTTTTATTATATTTGTGTACCGAATATCTTTGCATTGTTTAGTTGTACATTCATAAATCCTACTTTGTTGGTTTATTTTTACTTAACTTAAAATCAGTAGAGGTGATTTTAAGTTAAGTAAAACGACACCGGCACGAACAGTGAGCCACCGCTCCACTGTGTACAACCTCAAGATTCTGATTTTCTTAATTATTTTACCCTAAATATTCATATAAATCAGCAACCGGTCTTTTTAGAGTGCTTCCATTAAAAAATGCAGGTAGGCAATATCAGGCTACTGCGGTCAGTCTTCGTGAATAGGTTCATGAATTGGCTGCCCGGCGGTCTTGGTTCGCGTGGTATCAATTTATTGAACTCTACTTGTACCCCACTCCTACATGTACCCTACCCTACCCCTACCCACGCCCTAACCGTACATTAACCCTATCCAACCCCCCTCAATCCACTAAGATCCACTGCAAGGCTCCACCAGTGGATCGAATTCCTACTCCATCTCTTACTTTTTTCGACATCGTTTTTATATAGAACCCCTACCCTGCCAAACCACCACTGTAGACGCTTAAAATAGATCTCATGAACTCTAGTGTAGCTAGTTGATTATTTATTATTATACAACTTTAAAAGACATTATCAATGACTTTTGTAATTAGAAAACAGCTTAAGTTATGTTGTTATTGATTTATGTTGATTTATAGTCTTCACAGTTATTTTGGTATATAAAACTAATTGCTTGCACATTTATAAATAATGTATTATTATCTAATTTATCTACTATGCTAATAACTGACGACCTGAGTGGTTCAGTGGTCAACAAGCCGGTCTGCCACGCAAGAGGTCCCGGGTTCGATTCCCGGCCGGGCAGAAATTGAAATGATGAATTTTAATTTCTGTTACGGGTCTGGGTGTTCTATGTATAATAAGTATGTATTTGAAAAGTATATACGTAGTTTATCAGTTACCTAGTACCCATAACACAAGCTTTGCTTACTTTGGGGCTAGATGGCGCTGTGTGAATTTGTCAACGATTATTTATTATATATGATCAAACGAACTTCGCGAAGTTCGATCGATATTATATGAGTCGCTTCATTCGAAGATATAAGATAATTCACAACGTAGTCCCTTTAGCCTACAAGGTAGCTTCGCACGTTTATTTAAAGTAAAATCGATTTGTTTTCAATCGATCATTTTTTTTCGATCCTACGTATCGATACAGCCAGCCGCCATTTTTACGTCATTATTTTTAGAGATACTATGCGAAACTTCCCCACGCCTGGGAATATGGGCGGGCGGGTGTTATATCTTCGAATGAAGCGACTCATATAATATCGATCGAACTTCGCGAAGTTCGTTTGATCATATATTATATTTCGTCGCTTCATTCTTCAGATATAAGATAATTCACAACGTAGATGTTTGGAGAGGGAAGTTTTGCAAATTTTAAACAAAATATTAATTATTCATACATTTTAAACAATGTATTAATTATACGGTATCAACCGTAAATTAAACATATTACATAATGGACACTGGTTAATTCATTATTAAGAAAGCAAACGGGTTTAACAAATCGGCCGACATCAGTGATCAGCCTGATATAATATCTGGCGAAAACGCGATGTGCTGGTCCTTGCGGCCACCGCATTGCGGGCCCCGCCGCGGAGACGCCGCCGGCCCCAGCGCCGGACACCGGACGCCGGGCACACCGAGCCACAGCACATGTACCCATGACACACTGTTATCTGTCATCACCCTGCCAATCCATTGGCTAATGGTTTGTCCGTGACTTGTTTATGGTGTGGTTTGCACGACAGAAAGACATACTTAGTATGTGCCAGTACTGAGTTGCTCGATTCTAATCAGATACTCCTCGAGTGTGATGGAAGGGGTTATGCGTAAATTAGGTACGAAAGAGCCCTGGATACTAGCGACCTGACCCTAATTTTGTAACTAATTATGATTTTAATGCTATTTGAGGTGGTATTAATATTATCATCCTTAAAAGTGATAGCGTTTGTACCCTGTGTGTGTGCGGTACACAGGGTCAGTAATATTCCTAATGTTCTGGTTAACTTTTTATTATGTTTTATTTATTCGGACGGGACCGAATTTGAAATGTTATCCAATACACTCTCGTGGATTCCTAGGCAAACTTGGAATGAATTTGAAAGCTCCTTTTAGTGATCGTTTAATTCGAACATCCTAACTGAGACCAAAATGGGATACGGAGCTGAACGATGATTGTTCAAAGTGTCATACGAAGCATTCGTATTAAAACAATTACTTAAAATGTTATCACAAATTCGTTAGAATCTTCATATGGATCAGTAATATTCTGCAATCAAAATTGCAAATCGAGAGAAGTGCGGCAAGTGAGAATGCATGAGATTAATCGCATCTACTGCGATAGCCTCCGAGTCCGTTTGCAGGATAAATAGCGCTCACAGTCGGCATTGACGCGAGACATGAAATCGGTAATCTACCGATACCTCAATCATAGTCTGTCTAACAGTGTGGACTATCTATCGGTAAACCGAGTCAGAGAGTTTCCACTCTATGTCCTTTACTCTCTTGAGTCCTCGTCAACCTTAATATCACATAACGAAATATGCCGCGCTAGATTCTTTGCATGAAGGTATTCAATACTTCCTTGACAATTTACATAGCTGATAGCTGTGGTGTTATCTACTCGTACCAATATAGCACAATTATTATCGTATGATGCAAAATTTTTAGGTTTAGTAAATCCAGTTAATGGGATACTTGAGTTCACATTGCTTCCAACACCCGTTGACCCAATCGTCGCCATAGACGGTTCCCCAGTCAGTACGAGAGCCATAAGTGAGGTTCTCGTTTACATAATGAAGTCCTGAGGGACAATAAAGGGCCAGTGTTTTGCGCCCATCAATGAAGATCCTCAAAGAACGTAGAACGAGGGGATATTTATGCTAAAGTTTAAGTAGCTATTATATTTTTAAATACATTTTAACAATAGATAAAAATGGGTCTCCAAAGTTTTTGTGTGCAATCAGCTGTATTGTAGCGCTGGACAAGCTGCTACTGACAGCGCAATAAGTTGAGCGAACTTATATTGTGCAACGGGGAAGAGACGAAAATATATACACTGATTGTGCTATAACGTCGCGTTTCT
This sequence comes from Blastobasis lacticolella, assembly GCA_905147135.1. Lineage (NCBI taxonomy): Eukaryota > Metazoa > Arthropoda > Insecta > Lepidoptera > Blastobasidae > Blastobasis > Blastobasis lacticolella. Next base: position 6,984,364 of record LR990039.1, on the reverse strand, counting down.
CCAGTTAAAAAAAAAATTAAGTGAAATTCTCAAAATTAAACATATAAACACTAGAATTTTACACATATTTTTAGGTTGCAAGTTGCTTTTGTTAACGTTGACTATGAATCCCAGACATTGAAGTAATCTGGGCCTCGTTAACATTGCTTAGACATTTCTCGAAGTCATTGCCAATGCAAATGATATCGTCTAAGTATAGCACGGATTTTGAGCCTTGAGACCTTAAGAAGGTGAAGACCTTAGTCGTCACTTTAGTAAACCCTCGCGGGGCAACCGAGGTACTAATACAGTAAGCCTGAAAATTTGTAAATTCTGCCATCGAATTAAAGCTTTTATGGTTCACAATTTTAAATTTATAATATTTAAAAATGTGTTTCTTGGAATTTATTTTGAAATGGTTCTGTGGTCCGATATACGTGGTCGGTATAAATTTATTTGTGATTTTAGATTTATGGTGAATATTTTTTCCCATTCGGTTTAGGTGCCGGGAATATTTTAGATAAAAATTGATTATGTATGTGGGGCTGCCGCCTGCCCAATGCAAGGTGTTCGGCTGAACACTCTAAAATCGCACCCAAATCTACTAACATTTTAATGGACTAGGGGACTCCTTCTTTTTGTCAGGAGCAAAAAGTTTGGTATTGGTCAGGAGACAGAATACTTGTCTATACCAGGGGCAACATAGATATTGTGCCACGGACTTATAGAATGGGACTTCTAAACCGTCTCGAATCAATGCTAACAATTAATTATAAAATAATTGTCCGCGACCAACGTGGCGCACCTGAGTCACTTAGGTGACTATGTAGGCGCGGCTGCGGCGGCCGGCGGCTTCTGCGGCGCGGGAGGCTGCTTGGCCGACGCTCGCTGCGGATGCCCGCGCGCCGGCCATTTCCCAGGGCTCGCGTGGCCGAGGAAGGGGTATGTCGATGGAGCCAATTCGCACACAGTACTTCCGAATAGCGTTTCGTTTCGGTGAGTGTTCCGGACGACATTCAAGGACGCCTTATCGTTAGGCGTTATTATTATCAGTTTTATTCTCGATTTCGAGTCCATAAAATAAAGATCGCAAGAGTATGCGGCAGGCGTCACTCAGATATTTGACGGCGATGAATATGGTATTCTCCTCGTTGGAGTACGTGTTGCGGAGCAGATGACCGCAACGAAGGCGCCGAATTGCTGCCGCGCCGTCGCCGCTTTCGTGTCGCGGCCGCGGGCGCTCTCGGTTATCGAGCCTAAACTTTATTATTACGAAATTTTATTTTGGAGCCTGGGGTAACTTTATGTTTTCCGGCACTAAATAACTCTTAAGGATCTTTTCCTCGTAAGGGAGTCACAATAGACTCATATTGTTATGTATTTTGTTCCCGTGCTCGGGTCCGTTGTGGATATTGGCTTCGAGGGCCCGCACCAGCTGTGGGTCTAACTGTGCGCGGGCGCATCGGACGGCTCCGACGAAGGCTCTTTCGCTACTCTAGCGGCGACGGCGACCTGGGGCAGGTCTGTTGACGCCTCAGTAGCCAGTAATACCTCTCAGTAATTGCATTCGGAGGTGTGTCGATGTCTAAAACCGCAGACAAATTCATATTATGTCCGTTTTAGAACAAACGAGTTTACGAAGTAGGTACTTAATGCCCCACTGTTTAAAGTATTATTCTCATCGTTCATCGAGTGTTCATAATATATTAAGGTGTTTGTATTGATCCCCGATCAACTAAAAACCATTCCGAAGATAAAACCACGGATATGTGAAGAATGTGGGTATATCCACAAAATAAATCCGCACTGCCGATTCTCGATCGACGGTGGCGGGTAGGTAGATGTCATAGACCTCTAAATGATTCTTGATCATCAGCAGGTTGAGACACTTGGGATTATTGCACATTGCCTTCGTGATGGTTCACGACCAACCTCCAGGCTCTGTGTCGATACCGTCGTGTTGGTTCTCGACCAACATCCAGGTGAATATGCACATTGCCTTCGTGATGGTTCACGACCAACCTCCAGGCTCTGTGTCGATACCGTCGTGTTGGTTCTCGACCAACATCCAGGTGAATATGCACATTGCCTTCGTGATGGTTCACGACCAACCTCCGGGCTTTGTGTCGATACCGTCGTGTTGGTTCTCGACCAACATCCAGGTGTATAATTTTACCGTCGCGTTGATTCTCGACCAACGTCCAGGTTTTTACCATCGTGTTGACTCACGGCCAACCCCCAGGTTTTACATTGAAACACTCGATGCATAAATTACACGTATCACATTAAGCGAAAATCGCGTAAAATAGAAACTTACTTAGTTTTAATCGGAATCTAAAGTATCTAAAAACCTCGATCATCACCAGGTTGAGAAACTAGATTATTGCATATTGCCTTTGTGATGATTCACGACCAACCCCGAGGCGGTGTATGCGTAGTTATTTGATATCGTCGTGTTGATTCTCGACCAACCTCCAGATGAAATTTTAATTATATTCTTCATTTTTTATTGTATATACATTAAAGCTAAATCACCGTCGTGTTGACTCACGGCCAACCCCCCGGTTTTGTATTAATACACTCAATGCATAAATTATAAAAGTAACTACATACGGCGAAAATATTGTAGGTTACTTACATGAATTTTTATCGGAATCTGAAGTGGAATCCGAGAATATCGCCACTTTGTGACATCGTAGGGTTTTTGCTTTTTCTTTTAAAATACCGAATCTTGTTTTCGGCGCTGCGTTTCTACTTTTGAAATAAAATTTTAACAATTTGTTGTGCACCACGTGTGCACGATGTGCTCGCTACCTCGCACGAAAAAGGAATGACGTAAAAATGGCGGCTGGCTGTATCGATACGTAGGATCGAAAAAAAATGATCGATTGAAAACAAATCGATTTTACTTTAAATAAACGTGCGAAGCTACCTTGTAGGCTAAAGGGACTACGTTGTGAATTATCTTATATCTGAAGAATGAAGCGACGAAATATAATTATTATTATTTAACTACAAAGGAGAAACGTTAATAATAGTGATCTCATTCGTCGGGCTCACTGTGTACTCCCCGGTTCGCTGTAGACCAACCACCTGGTTCAATGTGTCCCACGAGTTGGACACAATGAATCATTTCCCATCTTTCAAAAAATTTTCATTATGATTTTTTTTCTCTTTAACTCTTTTTCCATAAACTTATATGCAAAGTAAGAGTCAGATAGATTACGCAATGGCTAGACCAAAAAACATTTCATGATATTGATAAACTTATGAGTTATGATTGTATGAACTTTTTTGTGGGCCACTGTTCGACACCTCACCTTAATAATTTCATAAAAAGAATCATAAAATAATTAAATATACATAATCTCAAGTGAACTAAAACTAAAATCATAAGATAAAATAAAATAGATAGACTAACGAGAAGATAAACTATTATTGATTTGTAATAAATAAAAATAGCAAAATTCTCTGGCTCTAAATAGTAAAATAAAATAGTAAAAGTCATGGCTCTGGAATCGAGCCACTGATCTCAAATAATACCTGTATTGTTTGGGAGTCGGTGTTTCGAAGCCGATCTAAGTCAATATGTAATGTGTTTGTGGTGTTATTGTGTGTAAATAAATGTTTTCTATTCTATTCTAAATTGATTCAATTTTATTTGATGAAAGATGATGAGCTGGCAGTCTCATCCACCTCTCCATCTTAAATATGCAGGCTTGACTTAACTGATATCGAAATTCTGTTCGTAAATATTTAAACAGGGCTGAAACAGATTTATTTTAAAAAGGGCTTGAGAAGGAAGGATACTCACATTGGCATGTTGATTGTTGGTCCTCCTGAACTCTTCGCGCCCTCAGCAAGAGCACCAGAAGAAATGTGCGGCCAGCCCAAATTCGACGATGCTGGTCGTCCCGTAGTAAACGTACAGTTGACGCACTATCTTCCCATCATTAGGCGTCGGGTCTCTTTGGACGCTTGCGCCAGGTTCTGGGTTGTCACCTTAGGCACTTGGGATTTCTTCAGGTTATTGGTTATATTATTTTGCCTTTTTCGCAATTCTTTATATCCTACGTCTGATTTATAAAAGAGCTTGGCTAAAAAGTCATAGACAAAAACCCAGAATCACCAGCAACGAAATGAACAAAAATGGATTCACAATAGTGGTCATTATGTTTTAAAAAAAAACAGCCTCTTAAACCATGTAATAAAGAAGTTATTATACTGTATGAGAATCCTACCAAACCAAGTAAAAAAGGGTATGTAAGTGCATTTTTTTCTTTCGTACTACCCACCCGTGCATTATAACCAACAAAACAAAAGAAGAATTATTCAAATCGCTCCAGCCGTTTTCGAGTTATAGCAAGAATCATCAATACAGCCCGTCACAGTCCACTGCAGGACTTACGGCCTCTCCCACGAAAGGGGAGGTTATTGCCATAATCTCAACGCTTGGCAGGCGGGTTGGAGATCGCAGTGTTTAAATATAACAATGGAAAATGCTGCTGCCCATTTTCCAAACTACAGAGACTCTTGTTCTTTTGTCTCGAAAACATTAGCAAGAATACCGAAGAGCAATTAAATGATTTGTTTGGAGATTGTATTATTTGTAAAATATCTAGTATACCACATCGATTTTGCAGCAATTGCACTGGCATCATGAACTACAGCCGACGCGCTCAGTGGTGTCGCTACAGTAATGTAATAAATCCTGACATTAAATCAATTATTAATTTTGACATGCACATATCTGACCACTTAGCGTTATATTTTGAGCTAAGTATAAATTGTATACGTAAATGTAACCAATCACTAATTTGTAAGAGAATATTCTCACAATATAAAATCGATAACTTTGTCAATGACTTGTGTCTATTCGACTGGGAAAATCTAGTTAACCTATCTTGCAGTCCAAGTATATGTCTAGATAATGTTCTGAACGTTATTAAACATTATTTTGAGTGCTGTATACCGTTAAAAAAACTGACAATCTATAACCGTGTAGATGTTTGGGCTAACGATATCGTCCGTCTGCAGCGATCGCGAATTCGTAGACTTAAACTAAAAATATCGCAACCGAATACCACCTAATAGATAACTTACTTACTTCAACTTGAATCGTCGTACTTGACTTAGAACCATCCGTAGGGAATATGTTAATAATGTAATTTCGAAGAGCAAAGATAATCTAAAAGCATTTGGCGGGCAATTGCTACTGAGACGTGTAGGCAGAAAACAGGAGGCAGTGCCCTGTGCCCTGAGTGAGTGCCCTAAACCACTTTAAACTACGAAAGTCGAATACTGACCAGTTAAATATAACCTTAAATAATTATCTAGTGCCTCAAGTCGATACGGTGAATTACTTGGGTCTAGTCCTTGATGCGGGCCTGACGTGGTCAGCTAATATCAAATCGCTGTGCGATAAACTGGCATCTGCCTGCTTTGCGCTATCCAGACTGCGTCAAACCCTGTCAGCGCAAAACTTGAAAAGGCGTATTACGGATATTTCCATTCCCTCCTAACCTATGGGATTGACCTGTGGGGCGCAGCTGAGGGCCACGACCGCGCGTTTAAACTGCAAAAGCGTGCTGTATATACGGTAATCCGTAAGCAATAATTTGCTGATAAGCCCCTTGACTTTTCAGCTCAGGAGTTGTTCCGAGAGTTAGGCATTTTGACTCTTCCAAGTGCATATATACAGGACATATGTAACCAGGTTCAAAACCAAACGCAACATCCATGAGTTCCCTATGCTGGGTGACAGTCACAGTCGCAGCACTCGCAACCGTGAGCTGCTAAGCGCGTCGCGGTGCCGTCGCATCAAAGCGTGGCTGCTCGCAGTCGCGGGCCCGAACCTGTGTAACGCGCTGCCGCGGGACGTGAAGGATGCACCGAGCCCTAGTGCCTTTAATAAAATATTAAAGTGTCACAATATTGACGACTTTTATAAGGACATGAAGGTATCTTTAACCCAAAATACATAAACTGTAAAACATTTCAGAACATTACAATTGTGATGTTAAAAGACATATGAGTTATGACATTGTATTTAAACTTAATTTTGAGTAACGATTTAAAATGGCATTAATTTAATAAATTGACATCCATTCGATGCATTGACATTGGTATTTTTATTGGGTAATATGACATGTATAAATGAATAATGAGGTAATTAATTTATAATAATTGATTATTTTGACATGCGTACATTGTTTACTTCAATGAATAATAATGTAATTAATTTATATTGAATAACTTGGCTACTTGAAATGTAATTATTGAATTGTATGACATAGTTTAAGGTACTTGAAAACTTGTCATTTAATATGGAATGAAAAAAGAATGTACTAATGTTGACATGTAATTTGCTAATTTATGAAATAAATAAATATAAATCTAAACTCTTTTCTGAGTTATGTACATTAGTCTAATACTAACCGATGCTCTTACGTGAGGGAAAACATTGTAATGAAACCTGCACATTCAGGCGACTGAATGTGTAATCATGATCCAATCTGGTCAGGTTCCCCTGGTAGCAGAGTCACGGAGGTCAGATGGCAGTCGCTCTAGTGCAATCAGGAGTTTTCCAATAGGTATCCAAAACATCCTTAACCACTCACTAGATGGCGTCCCGACAATTTTGGTAATTGATAATCGCTTGAAAAAGGTTCTTAGCAAAGGGGATATAAACACTGGGTACGTTGTATTGGATAATATCGTATTTATCAATAGTTTTCAACTATTTTAGAGGTTGTAATAAAATGAACCATAGTGCCTTTTCATAAAAATATGTCTTTGTACATTTCGTTCAACCTTTAAAAGTTATGTTTATATTAATAAACATTTTATTTTTAGGTTTAGTATTAGATGGCTGCATGATATCACTGCCAGAATAATAATTTTTAAAAAATTACCAGAATTGTAGGAGCGCCATCTATTGAAGCTTTTTGAAACCAACTGACAATACCTACTGGAAAACTCCTCATTACCTGATCTACCAAATCCTGAATCATGGTCAAGGCGGACCGGGTCCTCATGCGCGAGAACACAACCGGTGAATGATGAATATACAGGCTGTTACATAATGAGAAGCCGAAGGAAGGAAGGAAGCCGTGAACTAGATGGAGTGCTAAACATATTAAAAGGATAGGTACAATTATTTCTGTCGTACGTGGAATTTTTGTACCTATCGTTTTCATACATTTAGCACTCCATCCGGTTCACGGCTTCGTACATATATTATGTAACACCTTGTATACCATTTAAAAAAATGTATTGAATTCGTAGAATTTGAAATTATTAAGAGGCCTACTCTGCGGGGAAAACATCGTGTCGTTATTGAAGATGAGCTGTTCAGGTATCTAAAAATATTGTTTGAATTTCAGGTCTAAATTGAAAAGTGAAGGACAACGTTACGAAGAAATTGACATGATATTGACCTTTGATTTTAAGCATACATGGATACAGGAATGAAATAAAAAACTCGATGTTCTAGAACGATAACTGACAATAATTTTGTAGTCAACAAATCACGACATCGAAGTAGTGTTCACTCGCCTCTCGAAAGAAACTGCTGTGGGTTATTTTTACCAAATTATTAAATCTTGCACCTGCTTGCTCGTTCACCTTCGTTTCATTATTATTTATGTATAAAAAAAGACGCGACTGAGAACCGTGGGGACCGTAAAAAATGAATAAAAAGAAGTCGTGTGGTATCCGCTAGAGTAAAACCAGCACCAAACCTCTTGGCGGATGTCGTACTAGACATCCAATGTTCGTAAACCAGAAAGCTGAGTATTTCGAACACTGAACTCCAACCCGCCTACCATGCGCAGTAACACTTACATAAATGTAGAGGTCAAGTCCATCCACCGGCATTGAGCATCTGCCCAATATCCTCGCCTATCAGTTCAGCTCAGCATTCATAGCTACTATCCATCAAAATGTTAGCTTTGGTCTTTTGATAGAGGATTAGGGTAAAATAGTAGAAGAAAAGAGATTTATTGTGATCAACACATTTTATTTGTCAAAAACAATATTACATACAATACAAATAACACATCATAATATATCACCAATGTATTCATACCACGTGTTCATTATCTATGTTTAATTTGGCAACTTCTTTATACAATACAAAATTATACAAGTATTTATTTATAATTCTTATTTTTAATTAAATAACAGTCATATGTTTTACATTAAATATTTTTTGCTATGTCACGTTAAATCATAATAATTGTATAAACTGGAATGTAATGCCAGTGCTTGTGGTATCGGGCAAAGATAAGTTTATACCACGTTTAGTGTCGGATAGTTACCGTATACACACTTTACATTCTATAAATAAATGTGTTAAGTGCGTATCCAACGGCCGCTGCTGCCGGACCCAAACTACCATGTATTACAAGGATGACCATTGAACTCTGCGGTTATTTCTGCTGCCTTGATTGATTTGCTTTATGAAGTATGTACTTAGAAAAACATTGAGAAACAATATTTAACAAAAATACTAGGATTTCGTCCCCATTACATTAATTATCAGCACACAAATACTTCTTTGGTAAAATGTATTATTAATAAATAAATATTTAATTCTGCCTAATATTGCTGTTTAAAAATAAATAGGTAAATCTACACCTAGCAACCTGTTTAAAAATAATACATAATTATAATTAAAATGACATTTTTACTATAAATGATTAATTGAGTAGAAAATTTTAAACACATGCGATCTTACTAGGATCTAATAAGTTGTTATTGTTTATTTCTAATACTGTATATTTGATATGTAAAGTATACATGTGTTATAAATTAATTAATTCAAATAAATTAGCATTTGAAAAACAAATTATTGAAACATTAAGAAACAAGTAGTAAGACCACGCTAAGTCCGAATCGCATATTAAAAAAATAAAAATAAAAATCTCTGTATGGCAACTTATGCCAAGTTTTTTTCCGTCATAGAACGTTAATAAAAGTCATAACAAACAAATTAATTTTTGTAGGAGTTTATTTTCGTAAGATAAGAATTTTTTTATTAAATAATGGGCAAAACTATTATTAAGAAAGTGCGGGAGATAATTTTCACCATGATTAATAATTTAGACTATTTTAGACAAAAGATCGAGCTAATTGTGACCATATAACTGAATGTTTACAAGAAGGACTGACAAAGACAGATTATCCCCAGATTATTGCCATATCCACACTTTATAATTTGTACTACTGTCAGTTGATTCGGACTTACTGTGGTCCTATTATATGCATATACTCATTACAAAATATTTACGTCAAACAAGTCGAATACAGTGCACGTTTATATTATTAACACTATTAACAGTTTCAATATAAAAATATGATTTTTATATGGCGCGCTGTACAAAAATGAAATTTCACAGTGGATTGGTTGTTGTTGCCCTATTTAGCTCAAATTTGTGTTATTACAGGTGCTCATTATCTAGCCTTGGCCAGTATTGGCATAGAACAAAGTTAGCTGCTCTGTTAGGAATGGCGGCTTGAAACTGAACGTAGATGGTGCCAGTACATTATTCACCTGAATGAATACCAATTTTTGTTGGTTACGACGCTTATTACGTGCTGACACTTGAATGCGTCTTCGTGACTACGCCAAAGCATCTTCCCGTAATAGTATTATCGATGTTGTCATTGTTACATTAATGCTTCAACCGAGTTGGATATAAATTTGGACACAAACATGGACTCGTATATACAAAGGAAAAGGTAGGTAAATTCTAGCTCGTCTAAACAACACACAAATTTAGTTTCTAACTCGGTCAATGAATTATAAAACGCTAATAAGAACTGGGGTGTCCACAATCCGTAATGCGAGACTGGTTGGCTGGCGTGTGGCCACAGCAGCAAGAACCGCGAAGGGCTCTCTGTTTTAGGAGGCGTGTAGGGCGTCCCATCCCTGACTCCCTGAGATTTGTCCTCTGAGGCGACTTGTGTTCTCAGACACACATGGCTGTCTTCTTCTACAAGTGCAAATAAATAGCTATTAGTGACAAATACAAGAGTAATCGAAGGTAGTCTTATTCAAAACCTCTAAAACATTTTTTTTTCGAAAAATATGTATAGTATGAATAATTTATGGGATTTGTCAAGTTCGAAGTAGGCTGAGTTTGCTCTTGCAATCGCTTCAGTTATTGAGAGTCCGATGCGGCGCCCGTGAAACACGGATATCAAAGCCTGTACAGCAGGGGTGGTCAAATGTTTTACCTGTGAGGTCTACTAGTGGTGAAAAATATTTCTTGTGGTCGACGCCAGTTTTAAAGAGAGATATGAAATGCGTGTGCCCCATGGACACGTGAGAAATACCTAAATTTGACGGTATCAGAAAAAATGTCCCATGGACGGATGGACCGATTTCGATTTTTCTCTCGATACGATTTTTATTTATTTGAAAAGATGATTCTTAGCTTTGCTTCATTAAAATCGGTTCAGCAGTAAGAAAAGATTAAAGTAACAATATGTAAATTTGGTCGGCGAATTTCTGTCATTTTTCTGTCGGTTGGGTTATAAAATAATGTGATTTCTTCATAATTTTTATAGTTATTTTAATAAACTCTCGCAGACAACCTAAATCGCCTTCGCTTTCGACCGGCAGACCGCGGTCGACCTCGTCACCATAGACATAAATAGTCCTCATTGTATCCGACGACAGCGACTCCTTGTGGATTTGAAACTATAATGTGGCTAGATGTTCTGATCCTGGTCCAGGTTACGAGAGGCTACGATGTGACTCGCAAAACCGAATTTCGTCTTGAAGCTCCGGCGACGTGTAGCACAGGGGAGTTGTTCAGTTAAGACTGCATAGATACTCACACAGTGCGCGTGCCCCGGCCACTCCCCGGAGGCTACTCACCCGGGAGGCGCCTACAGCAGCGCGAAGTGCGCGGGACTGCATAGATACTCACACGGTGCGCGTGCCCCGGGGCCGCTCCCCGGCGTGGCTACTCACCCGGGCGGCGCGCGGCGCCTACAGCAGCGCGAAGTGCGCGGGGCAGTTGGCGTGCGCGAGACTGCATAGATACTCACACGGTGCGCGTGCCCCGGGGCCGCTCCCCGGCGTGGCTACTCACCCGGGCGGCGCGCGGCGCCTACAGCAGCGCGAAGTGCGCGGGGCAGTTGGCGTGCGCGAGACTGCATAGATACTCACACGGTGCGCGTGCCCCGGGGCCGCTCCCCGGCGTGGCTACTCACCCGGGCGGCGCGCGGCGCCTACAGCAGCGCGAAGTGCGCGGGGCAGTTGGCGTGCGCGAGACTGCATAGATACTCACACGGTGCGCGTGCCCCGGGGCCGCTCCCCGGCGTGGCTACTCACCCGGGCGGCGCGCGGCGCCTACAGCAGCGCGAAGTGCGCGGGGCAGTTGGCGTGCGCGAGACTGCATAGATACTCACACGGTGCGCGTGCCCCGGGGCCGCTCCCCGGCGTGGCTACTCACCCGGGCGGCGCGCGGCGCCTACAGCAGCGCGAAGTGCGCGGGGCAGTTGGCGTGCGCGGCGGCGGCGAGCGCGGCGTGCAGCGAGTGCGCGTGCCCCGGCGCCGGCAGCAGCTGCAGCGCGCGCCCCGGCTGCGGCGCGCGCCCCTCCGCCGCGCCCGTGTAGCGCGCCACGCGGGCCATCGCCGCCGCGTTCGCCTGGACGCAGGGACGACGTGAACGTTTCACACTGGTCGCGTTCGGATATTCACAAACGCGAGTTGGGTTTGTGAATATTTATAAACACAAATTACGACAATTGGAAACAATATTCTGTTTAGCGGGAACAAATAATTACAGAAAAATATAAAAAGGAAAATTTAAATTTTGAATTTGTTAAAGGCATCTAAGTGTTTAGCCTACATTACGCCCGGAAAAAAATTGAAAATATAAGTGTTGCCTAGTGATTAAAAAGTTATTTTATCTACACTCATAGCGTAATGTTCCAATTTCATATTCGAAAGCAGTTGTATAAGGATACACTTTTTTCACGCCAGTCTATAAAATTTAAAAAAAATTACTTTATGATACAGCATTTCCTATACTAATTTCATTACAGCTGTAACGTAAAATAACTTTTTAATCATTATGCAACATTTTAATTTTTTTAATTGTTGTCGGGCGCCGAGACGCGGCGAAATGTAGGCTGAATACCTAAATGTCTTTGACAAATTCAAATTTTCCTGTTTATATTTTCCCGCTAAACAAAATATTTTTTCGAATTGTTGTAATTTGTGTTTGTGAATGTTTTTTCTTGTTTGAAGCAAATAAATAGATAAATGTGAAAGTAGTGAAGTGAATTTCCAGCCGCTTGATATCCTCGACGCGTAGATACAACAGAACTGACTCGCAGCTTATTTTCAGCAAAGTTGAGAAAATTCTACGTACGATATTTTAACATAAAAATATGAGTGTAGATAAACTACTATTTAAATCAAATAAAATGTCAAAAAGGGGTACATTTGACACATTTTTACAATGACGTCACAGTTCAAATTTCATAGAAGAGATCCGTTTTGACAGATCATAAAGAGTTGCTGATTTGACATTTAGTCAACTCGCGGAATGTGTCACATCATTTCATTTTCGGTGTTATTTCAATGATAGAAACTCAATATTGGTTAAGACCTTATTTTATAAGCAATAACATTGATTTGCTCTTACGTTTTTTGCTTCTGAATATAGACTACTTAGACAAAATGTAATAAGCGCATTATTCCTTTAAATAAATATTTAATTGTGATTTAAATTAATTAATTTTAAAACGAATAGTGTCGTTACTGTCTACCACTTTGTATGACGTGTCCCGCATGCCTGTTTTTACCCACCAAAATGATTTTTTATAAAAATAATCGGGTTGTCAATTAAAAGCTGTTACAATACTCACTTGAACCTCTTCGTCTTCTTCTGTCGCAGTACTTTCCACCTTAGGAGCTTCTTTTTCAAACACTACCAACTGTAATATAATAGTATAATTAAAACTTGTGTATATGTCTATGGTAAAAGTCGTCGTCGTCTATTTCTTGTCGTATTTAGAAATACAAACAAATAACTTCTGTGTCGATAGCTTACCTCAACAATAGATCCCAGGAAAGGTTTCAACGTACAAAAGCTTAGGTCAATCATCTCGACTACTTGTTCCGCCACAGGCTCCACGATTATTAAGAACTGTGAACATAATAACCACAAAATAAGTACTTGTAGATAGAAAGAGGGCAACTCCGCTACGAATGTAGCCATTTCGTTTTCGTTCTGCAATCATGGTTCTACTTTAATAGCATACTTCAGAAATTACTACTGATATCTAGTGGACATTCATCACGCAGTAGCCGTAACTTTGTCGGTGCCGGTACTCCCCTTGTACGGTCAAAAGCCGCCATTGATTCCCAGCGCAACGTCTATTTAGCCAGCAGCCCTCAGACGACGAAGCTCCTATTTCCACAGGACTTGCAGCGGTGAGAACAAGTGCTGGACTGTCCGTGTCCGTACACTCATTACTAGCCTTGTGCGTGATGAGCAACCGAAAGTGCGTTTCGTATAACAGCACCGCGTGCGCCGCTCCGACCACGTCGCAAGGGCTGAGAACCCAATGACGAAAGAAACTCCTTACTCCGTAAGAAGGACGGGCCGTATGGTTAAATTTCTAGGGCGATGACAGGCCATGAGCGGGTAGATTCGTCATATTGTGTACTATGACGCTTAGGATGCTAGTTCTTATGCTAATTCTTTTCGGCCTTTTTGTTTTACAGGCATATTGTACACAGTACGCACGTATTTATTTATGTATTTATTCGTTATCATGAGTACCAGACACTCGGCAGAAGCGAATACTCTTCTAGTAAAAGCCAAGGCCATCATCCATTCCCGCAAACTGCAACTCAGTCCAGGATCTGGGTAACAGTCCGAGTACAAGGATGCTGGCTATAAGCAGCGCGAGAATCGGCTCCTAGAAGATTTGCAGCAACGGGAATCGGTGCCGGCGTTCCGAGTCCGGAGGTTGAGCGGCACCAACCTTGTGCGTGATGAGCAGCTGCATATGGGAGTCGTTGAGCAGCACCGTGAACCCGTCGAAGGCGTCCAGCTCGCCGAGCCGGAACGTCCAGCGCACGCAGTCGCGCCGCCACCCGGCCTGCACGCGCCGCTCGGACCATACCGCGCGCGGCTGCGGATATCAAGCGTTACGTTGATTTGAGGAAACGCAATTAGCGGCAAAAGGTTAGATTGTAGCTGAAAACGCATTACGGCGCGGCAATCGATATTTTCACCTGCAAGAAAAGGGCGCGTTTGCTGCGTGAAAATGAAAAATCGCTGGAACACCACATACTCCGTGCTGGAGATAATAAACTAGGCGATGAAACGCAGAAACTCATTTTGGCCTAGTAATTTAACTCCATGAATTAAGTCTTGTACCATTAGGCACAACATTTCGTATGTTGTTGATTGAAATTTAGTTTTTAAATTATATTATTTACGTAGACGTATTTTAAAATAAATACTAGTGAACATTAATATCGCTTACTTAAAAATATAATGTTTGGTTTTAAACGCAACAGCTAATTAAAAACTATACTTTTAAAACAGAACGGTGCAAATGTAGTACCTACCGGTGACGTTGTGTGAACCTAACGGCGTGCAAGCGAGTACTTATCCCTTTTAGACGACGGTGCGTCTCTGCTAATAATTGACACTGATTTGGCCGATCGAATAGGCCTAAAAAGTGAACATTGCAACCCAATTAAGTTTATCGATGCATTCGGCGTCGAAGCGATCCAACCTGATGTCCTACGTGTGTGCTAGCATTAAGAATTCTAACCCTAATTCGAGTAGCTAAGATACAATTGCGTAAAGTACCTAATCTAAATTTGCCTTAACAAAACTTGTCTGTAGTAAATGACTTAATGTGTAACGTTGTTACCTATTAAAGCTGTGTTGTTCCGCGCCTGTTGCTAGGCGAAGGTAACTATTATTTAATCGCTCCGCTTGAACATAAATGTACATCTAAAAATGAGTCTTATGCAACCACTTCTGTGTCGCTTTTTGCATGTTTGGTTTTCGAAACTAACAAATTAGAAAATTTGCACTGATATATCTACCTACACCGTTTGCCTTTTGTGTGGTTTTGGCCAAATTGCTATCTTAATTCGGGGAGGTCTTTTTGTTTGGTTGGCTTAACATGGTGCTGTAATTCTCAATTTCATCTAAGCAGGTAAAATTGCGATGTTGGTGTTTAGGTCCTCATTCTTTTTTATTCGGGTGCGCCGAGGTGGTGGTAGCAGAAGTGCCACTGGATAAGGTGCTGTTGGGGCACAGTGTAAGTGATAGCACAGATCATCAATCTAATCCTAAGTAGGCATCGGTTCCTACTAGCTTTAAGACCCAATATTGATTACTACTACCCAAAATAATGTAAGTACAAAAAGAGATTAATTACCTGATATTGTTGGGTTACATAATGTAGGTACCTATAAGAGCTGTACCTATGGCCTAGGCTAAAATATTTAGAAATTTCAATACCTTAAGCCATTCCCAAACAACTGCGACATAACGCGCGTTATTTCCGCACGCATTTTTGCGATAATGCGTTCCGCGTTCATTCCACACACCTAAGTTTATGTACACAACACCCAATACGAGACTAAGCGGGACGTGATCGTTTCAAGAATTTAATTTCATTATACATTGTGTACCTAAACCGGGCATTATCGTATCTGCAATATCGCAGGTGTGTGTAAGATCGTCTGCGTCCTTATAAAAAAATATTGTAATAATGCAGGACGCAGTAACGCATGCGTTCTACTTCAATTTCTGGGTTATTATCGTAGTGGTATGTAAGTGCGTGTGTAAATGTGTCCGTTATTATTGCACCTGTTTGGGAGAAGCTATAAGTATCCTTGAAACTATGAGCACACTAATGCAAGCATTGGCAGAAATACATTGTTACCGACATTCAACACCGCCACTAGCTACATCCCTATTAGACCTAAATCAGAATAATAAATAGTAGATTTAATTCTAATTGCGTCATCTAGCGCCATCTAGTTGCGCATGATTGTTTCACGGAGTCAATCGTTTTCTTACCCATTCATAATTATATTTTTATAATAGATCATTACCAGAAATAATAACGTTGATTAATGTATTCGTCTTTTATATGTAATTTATAAATTGTATCCAGCAAAATAACGATTTATGAGGATAAATATATTTCTCAGAGAGGTTGTAACATTTTGCTAAGATTGTGCCACACGTGTTTTTTGTTTTTACATTCCATCATATCACGTTAGCAAACAAATCGATATTGAGTTTAAAAGTACCTTACTACAAAGTTTTCGATTCAATACTTATAAATTATAACAGTTCCGAACGTATAAATCTACGCTGGCTTTCCGCCCTTCCAATCGTCTGATATAAAAAAAAATTCATCTATACGACGACCGTTAGTTTTTATTTCACGCGAGTACAAACTTACGCTACAAAACATGTTGGTACTGTCGAAAAGAATAAAATTATTTGCCAGGCAACGCCGCGCCGCAATGCCAGTCCGCGCTTTGGGGCATTTTGAATGGACCGGCGAATCGAGTCCTGCGCAATTGCGTAACGCCAATTACGACCCAAATGTTGGGTCGGCTACAGCGAAAGTTTAAGTTAACAAACCGAAATGGGTTTCTGAACGAATCATCACCTATTTAATCTTTTCTAGCACAGAATATGTGGTATTCGAAATTCAAATCACTTTCTCATAAGAGAATGAAATGCTCTGGCCGGATGATGCTTGCATGATGTAGATGGTGGTGGTTCGGGGCTGAACGCGGGCGCGGGGCGGAGACCATTTTATTCCGCGAAACAAAATGCTTCCCACGTTTCACGGAAAAATACTCCCGCCCCGTGTCAGCCCCGAAGCAACCCAGAAACGTCCCCCTCCCGCCTGCCTCATCGCGGGCGCCGTTTCAGAGAAGCAATTGGCGCGCTGTGATGTCAATCTCAAATTAGACATTCTCTAGCCAAAATCCGTATTAAAACGTGACTAAGATTAATTTTCGACAATAAACAAGTTGTTGAGAAAATATTTTTTGGCTGCATTAGGCATTTCAATGCCATTTCTAATGGAGATGTGTGGCTAGAAAAAATGTCGAATTCGAGAGATGTCATAGCGCGAGAATTAGGGCCCTATAGGTTTTAACTACATTTTCACTACACATATTAAAATATTCGTGTACAAATTCACACAGCGCCATCTAGCCCCAAACTAAGCACAGCTTGTACTATGGGTGCTAGATAACTGATATACTACTTAAATACTTTTAAATACAAACTTATTATACATAGAGCACCCAGACCCGTAACAAAATTTAAAATTCATCATTTCAATTTCTGCCCGGCCGGGAATCGAACCCGGGACCTCTTGTGTGGCAGACCACTGAACCACTCAGGTCGTTGGGTACGCATATATATTATCGGGTAACGATACTAGCCGTGGCAACGAGCCTGATAATATGTGTAGGGTGTATGCCTCTGTTCACAGAGCACCAGCAGTACTACGTTACCTGCGGTATGGGATCCCACCCGGTCTGGTGCAGCAGTCCGGTGCCCGCGTACGCGACCAGGTCCGCGGTGGCGCTCAGCGGCTTGGTGAGCGCGCCCAGCAGCCCGCGGCGCAGCGCCACCGCGCCGCTCGACGACTCGCCCACCGCCACGCCCACCAAAGGGTGGTGGGCCAGCCCGCCCACCGCGCCTGCGGAACATGACCCACTTCAGCGAGCCTGGCGGGCGACCGCGCCATCCAGCGGGTACCGTCACAACCGACCAATGTTGGACGAACCCCACACCCGAAATGGACAGCGGCACGGACGCCCCACGGGCCTTTAGGAAGCACAATCAAATACTTTTCTATTATTACACTTGACCGATTGAAAGGCCGAACACAGGATATGGCCTAGTCTAGCATTTGTAACTATTACGAAGGTACTATTGTATTTGCTTTAGATAAAGTTAAATACTAGGAAAAAAAACGATTAGTGTTACTGACCGAGGATGTTGATCGCGAAGTTGGTGAGTCCCGTGACGAGGCCCGCGAGCAGCGAGCCCGGGGGTCTTCTCCTAGCGGCCGCCGCTCGCGCCATATGCTCCTCGTCTCCAGCCAGGAGGTCCAGGTTCCTCGCCAGGGAGCCGGCCAGAGCGCTCAGGGAGCGCACGAGCGCCGCCGCGGCAGCCGTGGCGACGCCTCGGACACCGCCGCGAGCGTTGGCCATGCGAGCCGCCATTGCACCCGGCGCGCCTAGAAGCTCCAGCCCGCCCACTACCCAACCTGCCACCGTAGAAACAGTTTAGTCACCTTCAATATACCTAAGGTCACCGAAAAAGGCCGAAAGATTGTTAAAGTAGCAGTAGGCAGAGCTCGTGTACAGGGCGCAGCGGCCTTAGCCAAGAGGTTGCGTTAATCTACAATCGTTTGTGGTAGAAAAAATGTATGGGATTTGACATAAGCTAAAGTTATCTGACATAAGCTAACGTTATCTGACATAAGCTGTTTGTGGTAGAAATTCTTGGTCCATAGACAATTTACGCACTTTCGGTGTACAAAGGAGGCGGATACTACACTATCAGAGTCAATGTAGATGTTGATAGAAATAGTCGAACTTCAAGCTGTCAATTTTCTACTATACATGCATCACGCAAGCGGAGCTGTCAAAGATGGCTAGACCAGCAGGTAGCAGCTGGATGAGGATGACAGGTCCGCCTTTTGTGGAGAAGTCTGGGGCAGGGATATGCCCAGCAATGGGCGTCTTTCAGCTGATATTATGAGGATTCTTAAGTAAGTAAGCACCTATAGAGCAACCTTTGCTCAGTGGCTGCGTGAATCGTGCGAGGATATTTACCTATACATATTGACATAACAATATTAGAAAAATTGTGATAGCAATATACAATGTGAACAAATGAATGTTAAGCCACTTCCATAACTTTTAATTTGGCGGTGTTCAAGTTAGGAAACTGTTTTACCCATGTATTTATGTACTACCAGATATAAATCCATGGGTAAAACAGTTTCTTATACATAACACCACCACATAAGACGATCAATAGCAATAAGCTTCCTCCACTCTATTAGTTTTTGTAGATGATATGCCCACTAGCAAATTGGCTTAGCAAGACCAACTTCCAATATTCCAGATCCGACTGTATATAAAAATAGAAATCCATGTACGAACCCGCGCCTAGAATGGTGGCAGACAAATAATGGACGGTGCACGCGTGCGCCAGCCGCTCCACTGACGTCATTATATTCAATTGCTTGAACCCGTCCAGGTGCAACGGACTTTGATCCAAAGCAATGTACATTCGCACCTGGAAATAGAATCGGCCAGTTAATACATGTTATAATACTGAAATTAAAATATTATTTAGGTTTTCTAGAAAATTACCGCAGTATGAAGCGTCAATGTCAGATCAATCGGTTTGATTTCCAGCGAACGCAACAGTATGGGGGTCTGTATGACCCGCGATTCGTCCAATGCGACGCTGGCGTCGGTGGGCTTGGACGCCGGTATCGACATTTCGTACATTTGCAACAGCGCCTTGAAGTACGTGTCTTCTAAATACACCGCAATAGGTCCCAACTGAACTTCTACCTCGGCCAACGCTGTGGATAAAACAGACTTATATTAAATAAAAAGGTGCTTATGAGAATACACATTCAGTTTCAAGATGTACACATTCTGTAAACTGGTTACATACGCTCTCAAAATTTATTTGTTCACGCAAACGCCTTTAACACAATATCATCATCATCACAGCGCATACCAGTCCACTGCAGGACTTAGGGCCTCTTCCACGAAAGAGGAAGTTATTGCCATAATCTCCACGCGTGGCAGGCGGGTTCGAGATCGCAGTGTTGTAAATATAACAATGGAAACTAGATCTTTGGCCTCGAAAACATTAGTCGCCTTGTACGACACCTACGAGTTAAAGGGGTTAACTAAGGGGTGTGTAACATTATATACTCCCTCTGAATCTTGCACAGCGCTCTAGCAGTCGTGAGTGAGGGTTGGCAGCACTGGAGAATTAGTCCGCCCTCCGCTAGGGGCACATGGACGACAGCACGGGCTCAGTGCTCATCATCATCGCAAAGTCATACATTCGGGAGTTAAATGTTACATCACCTGCCGTTATATGTAATTTGGTGTTGTTATACCAGCACAGTATTAGTCATCGACAAAAATACGTAGATTATTAATGTATAACACCTCCAAATTATATACGGCAACATGAGACTTTGAGAGATTCAACTCCCCACTGCGTAAGCCACAGTATGTCACAATCACACCTACCTTTGAACCGCTGATGCGCAGTGCTCCAACAGTCGTGAGTGAGCACCAGTCTCAGCCTCGGGTCGGCGGGAGAAGATGTATCTGGTTCCGCAAACAGCCCCCAGATGGCGGGCCACGGGGCCGCCGGGACGACTTCGGCCCGGGTCTTGGCCACCACGGCGAAGTCGTACAGACCGCTGTCGTATTGCAGGTTGTCGATTTGGATGTCCGACGCCGAGAACGTTGTGCGCATTGCCTGGGGAGGAGTACCGTTCTTTTTTACTTTGTTTTGCACTATTAAACGTAACTTAGAAAAGGTGTTACAGGGTCGGCAACATAGGTGAGATACCCCTGGTATCGCAAACGTCCATAAGCTGTTATCGTAAATTTATTTGCAACTTTAGTGGTATAAAACACCTCGTAGTGGGAAATGCGCAGTACTCGACGCTCCTCAGCCATTGGGCTGTGGTAGATGTGGTAGAGCCAGATGGAGTGACGATATGAAAAGCTGCAGATAGGAGCTGAATGCCGAAATCCGAGGACAGCGCGCAATCGCGATCATTAGGGCGGCCCATGTCCAAAACATAATGTTTATTTTTTCATATAGTTGGGTGAACGGTATAGCGTTCATAATTAACATCCTCGTTTACACTAGATAATTTAAGTAGGGTTTAATAAATTTAATTTAAATAGGGTTTTGTTTAAGTATGAGGAAAGGAAGCCTCAGTGAAATCAGAAAGCCAGCTGCAGAGAAATAGATAATTATTAAGTTTATAAGACGTTTTTATTTACCGTGCCAAATGATAAGATCGCTAGGGTTGCTTGGTCGATGTGCACCGCGAACAGTGGTTTAATATCGTTCGACGCAGATATTTCCAACGATATTGTGTCTATCAGGAATCTTGCAAGGGCCGCCACTTAAAATAAAGCAAAATACAATATTATTAAATTAGGCACAATGAAAAATAAACATACAGTATAAAAATGTCTTACTACTTCTGATAAACTTACCACGAGTAGTCGCAGGGTTCATAATGGGATACGATAATGTAGTTGACGGTAGTTTCAGTGATTGAAGTAAGACCGCGCTAGGAGTACCTATAACAAAAATTAAAACAAAAAATAAAAAAGTGGCCAATTTAAAATGCAACAATCCAATTCATCTAAAATACTCGGCACACAGAAAATGTCATCATCACTTTCCATAACATTCTACTGCAGGACTTAGGGCCTCTCCCACAATATTACCATAATCTTGGTGTACTGACATCCAGAGACTGTAACAGATTCTCATAAAGTGACCTGCTACAAATAGCAACATAGAAAGAGAGCAGTAAAAAAGAGTAACACTGATGTACAATACATTGAAGGATATAATATCAGACAGTAGAATGGCTTGTTGTACTATCGCCATACAGATCGCCATGGGAGCAGAAATGAATAAAAAATCACTGTTATTATAGTAAAGTTTTGATCTGTATACGCCTATGACGCTTGCTCATGCTTGTTGATGTTATTGGCCCAATAATGACGCTTTCTGGAGTGACTGTAGTTGGCGGTTGCCTTAGTCTTGGTTAAAGTTTGAGGTCGCCCTAACCACGTTGAAACATATAAAATCAATAATGACAATATATGATCAAACGAACTTCGCGAAGTTCGATCGATATTATATGAGTCGCTTCATTCGAAGATATAAGATAATTCACAACGTAGTCCCTTTAGCCTACAAGGTAGCTTCGCACGTTTATTTAAAGTAAAATCGATTTGTTTCAATCGATCATTTTTTTCGATCCTACGTATCGATACAGCCAGCCGCCATTTTTACGTCATTCTTTTTAGAGATACTATGCGAAACTTCCCCACGCCTGGGAATATGGGCGGGCGGGTGTTATATCTTCGAATGAAGCGACTCATATAATATCGATCGAACTTCGCGAAGTTCGTTTGATCATATATTATATTTCGTCGCTTCATTCTTCAGATATAAGATAATTCACAACGTAGATGTTTGGAGAGGGAAGTTTTGCAAATTTTAAACAAAATATTAATTATTCATACATTTTAAACAATGTATTAATTATACGGTATCAACCGTAAATTAAACATATTACATAATGGACACTGGTTAATTCATTATTAAGAAAGCAAACGGGTTTAACTAATCGGCCGACATCAGCGATCGGCCTGATATAATATCTGGCGAAAACGCGATGTGCTGGTCCTTGCGGCCAGCGCATTGCGGGCCCCGCCGCGGAGACGCCGCCGGCCCAGCGCCGGACACCGGACGCCGGGCACACCGAGCCACAGCACATGTACCCATGACACACTGTCATCTGTCATCACCCTGCCAATCCATTGGCTAATGGTTTGTCCGTGACTTGTTTATGGTGTGGTTTGCACGACAGAAAGAGATACTTAGTATGTGCCAGTACTGAGTTGCTCGATTCTAATCAGATACTCCTCGAGTGTGATGGAAGGGGTTATGCGTAAATTAGGTACGAAAGAGTCCTGGATACTAGCGACCTGACCCTAATGTTGTAACTAATTATGATTTTAATGCTATTTGAGGTGGTATTAATATTATCATCCTTAAAAGTGATAGCGTTTGTACCCTGTGTGTGTGCGGTACACAGGGTCAGTAATATTCCTAATGTTCTGGTTAACTTTTTATAATGTTTTATTTATTCGGACGGGACCGAATTTGAAATGTTATCCAATACACTCTCGTGGATTCCAAGTGGCAGTATACCTAGGCAAACTTGGATTGAATTTGAAAGCTCCTTTTAGTGATCGTTTAATTCGAACATCCTAACTGAGACCAAAATGGGATACGGAGCTGAACGATGATTGTTCAAAGTGTCATACGAAGCATTCGTATTAAAACAATTACTTAAAATGTTATCACAAATTCGTTAGAATCTTCATATGGATCAGTAATATTCTGCAATCAAAATTGCAAATCGAGAGAAGTGCGGCAAGTGAGAATGCATGAGATTAATCGCATCTACTGCGATAGCCTCCGAGTCCTGTTTGCAGGATAAATAGCGCTCACAGTCGGCATTGACGCGAGACATGAAATCGGTAATCTACCGATACCTCAATCATAGTCTGTCTAACAGTGTGGACTATCTATCGGTAAACCGAGTCAGAGAGTTTCCACTCTATGTCCTTTACTCTCTTGAGTCCTCGTCAACCTTAATATCACATAACGAAATATGCCGCGCTAGATTCTTTGCATGAAGGTATTCAATACTTCCTTGACAATTTACATAGCTGATAGCTGTGGTGTTATCTACTCGTACCAATATAGCACAATTATTATCGTATGATGCAACATTTTTAGGTTTAGTAAATCCAGTTAATGGGATACTTGAGTTCACATTGCTTCCAACACCCGTTGACCCAATCGTCGCCATAGACGGTTCCCCAGTCAGTACGAGAGCCATAAGTGAGGTTCTCGTTTACATAATGAAGTCCTGAGGGACAATAAAGGGCCAATGTTTTGCGCCCATCAATTAAGATCCTCAAAGAACGTAGAACGAGGGGATATTTATGCTAATGTTTAAGTAGCTATTATATTTTTAAATACTTTTTAACAATAGATAAAAATTGGTCTTGGGTCTAAAAGTTTTTGTGTGCAATCAGCTGTATTGTAGCGCTGGACAAGCTGCTACTGACAGCGCAATAAGTTGAGCGAACTTATATTGTGCAACGGGGAAGAGACGAAAATATATACACTGATTGTGCTATAATGTCGCGTTTCTCCAGTTAAAAAAAAAAAATTAGTGAAATTCTCAAAATTAAACATATAAACACTAGAATTTTACACATATTTTTAGGTTGCAAGTTGCTTTTGTTAACGTTGACTATGAATCCCAGACATTGAAGTAATCTGGGCCTCGTTAACAATGCTTAGACATTTCTCGAAGTCATTGCCAATGCAAATGATATCGTCTAAGTATAGCACGGATTTTGAGCCTTGAGACCTTAAGAAGGTGAAGACCTTAGTCGTCACTTTAGTAAACCTTCGTGGGGCAACCGAGGTACTAATACAGTAAGCCTGAAAATTTGTAAATTCTGCCATCGAACTAAAGCTTTTATGGTTCACAATTTTAAATTTATAATAATTAAAAATGTGTTTCTTGGAATTTATTTTGAAATGGTTCTGTGGTCCGATATACGTGGTCGGTATAAATTTATTTGTGATTTAAGATTTATGGTGAATCTTTTTTCCCATTCGGTTTAGGTGCCGGGAATATTTTAGATAAAAATTGATTATGTGTTCGGCTGAACACTCTAAAATCGCACCCAAATCTACTAACATTTTAATGGACTAGGGGACTCCTTCTTTTTGTCAGGAGCAAAAAGTTTGGTATTGGTCAGGAGACAGAATACTTGTCTATACCAGGGGCAACATAGATATTGTGCCACGGACTTATAGAATGGGACTTCTAAGCCGTCCCGAATCAATGCCAACAATTAATTATAAAATAATTGTCCGCGACCAACGTGGCGCACCTGAGTCACTTAGGTGACTATGTAGGCGCGGCTGCAGCGGCCGGCGGCTTCCGCGGCGCGGGGGCTGCTTGGCCGACGCTCGCTGCGGATGCCCGCGCGCCGGCCATTTCCCAGGGTTCGCGTGGGCGAGCAAGGGGTATGTCGATGGAGCCACTTCGCACACAGTACTTCCGAATAGCGTTTCGTTTCGGTGAGTGTTCCGGACGACATTCAAGGACGCCTTATCGTTAGGCGTTATTATTATCAGTTTTATTCTCGATTTCGAGTCCATAAAATAAAGATCGCAAGAGTATGCGGCAGGCGTCACTCAGATATTTGACGGCGATGAATATGGTATTCTCCTCGTTGGAGTACGTGTTGCGGAGCGGATGACCGCAACGAAGGCGCCGAGTCGCTGCCGCGCCGTCGCCGCTTTCGTGTCGCGGCCGCGGGCGCTCTCGGTTATCGAGCCTAAACTTTATTATTACGAAATTTTATTTTGGAGCCTGGGGTAACTTTATGTTTTCCGGCACTAAATAACTCTTAAGGATCTTTTCCTCGTAAGGGAGTCACAATAGACTCATATTGTTATGTATTTTGTTCCCGTGCTCGGGTTCGTTGTGGATATTGGCTTCGAGGGCCCGCACCAGCTGTGGGTCTAACTGTGCGCGGGCGCATCGGACGGCACCGACGAAGGCTCTTTCGCTACTCTAGCGGCGACGGCGACCTGGGGCAGGTCTGTTGACGCCTCAGTAGCAAGTAATACCTCTCAGTAATTGCATTCGGAGGTGTGTCGATGTCTAAAACCGCAGACAAATTCATATTATGTCCGTTTTAGAACAAACGAGTTTACGAACGAGTGGTCGATTACACCCCTACTTTACTAGTAGGTACTTAATGCCCCACTGTTTAAAGTATTATTCTCATCGTTCATCGAGTGTTCATAATATATTAAGGTGTTTGTATTGATCCCCGATCAACTAAAAACCATTCCGAAGATAAAACCACGGATATGTGAAGAATGTGGGTATATCCACAAAATAAATCCGCACTGCCGATTCTCGATCGACGGTGGCGGGTAGGTAGATGTCATAGACCTCTAAATGATTCTTGATCATCAGCAGGTTGAGACACTTGGGATTATTGCACATTGCCTTCGTGATGGTTCACGACCAACCTCCAGGCTCTGTGTCGATACCGTCGTGTTGATTCTCGACCAACCTCCAGATGAAATTTTAATTATTTTCTTCATTTTTTATTGTATATACATTAAAGCAAAATCACCGTCGTGTTGACTCACGGCCAACCCCCCGGTTTTGTATTAATACACTCAATGCATAAATTATAAAAGTAACTACATTCGGCGAAAATATTGTAGGTACTTACATGAATTTTTATCGGAATCTGAAGTGGAATCCGAGAATATCGCCACTTTGTGACATCGTAGGGTTTTTGCTTTTTCTTTTAAAATACCGAATCTTGTTTTCGGCGCTGCGTTTCTACTTTTGAAATAAAATTTTAACAATTTGTTGTGCACCACGTGTGCACGATGTGCTCGCTACCTCGCACGAAAAAGGAATGACGTAAAAATGGCGGCTGGCTGTATCGATACGTAGGATCGAAAAAAATGATCGATTGAAACAAATCGATTTTACTTTAAATAAACGTGCGAAGCTACCTTGTAGGCTAAAGGGACTACGTTGTGAATTATCTTATATCTGAAGAATGAAGCGACGAAATATAATTCACTAAATGCGTTGATTAAATTTTCATGTTTATAATCCTAATGCATCTTGCCACGAAATGCTTCCCACGTTACCTATATAGTAGGGATTAGTGTAGGACAGTAATTTTTAATCTTTGATGAAAAAAATAACTAAAAGTGAACGGCTATTTATTTTTGGTCAAAGAGTTTGTAATAAAATTTGCCTTTAACCGACACAAAAATTAAAACAATGGGTGCATAACAAGCTGTTGGTTAAAAGCTTTCGGACCAGCATAGGATACAATTTTTCATACAATTCCCTAAGAAACGGATGTTTTACCTGCCACAATCGAGTGTGAGTTCCTCATAAACGAGTGGGAATTTGAAAAAGAGTGTGAAGCAAAAGTTATAGATGATTTTATAAGTTTTCATTCGGTAGAAGAATATTTTTCTCTACGACGCACCGTTTTTAAGATATTAGTGAGTGACCCAAAAAATGTCGTAATTTTCAGCGTTTTATGGTCATTGCTGAGGCCACGGCAGCACCCCGAGGTCAAAAACTTGGATTTTTCATCATTTTTCTACCTGTATAACATTTCCAAAAATCTCCTATACCTTTTGCTAGTAGAATGTACGATTTTCCTGGGCTATTACATAGGAACTTTGGTGCGAGACTTCATATACAAAGAGTGGTAATTGAATAATTTAACATATTCGACTGGTGGTTTATTAATATTTCCTGTAACTTGGTTTGAAAGACAGTTTATACTCACTTATTCTTTGAAACTCGCTTTCTCGTAACTCGCTATCTTTCTGTCTTAATTTAGTTAAAAAGTTCATTTCAGAGTAATACTCGACATCGTCATATATCTTGTATTTGCCTTCTATTACTGAAAAATAAAATAAAATAATGTCGTGAATGTGAGCGGTTTGAAAAATCGGTGAATATCAGGAGGCGGGAATTTGATGAAATACAGCCTTATATTTAGTACTTAATTGGTATTATTTAGTACCTCTATACCATACAGAAATAATTAGTACCTAAAGCGTTTCAATGTATAAAACGAAAATGAATATCCCCGCTATTCTGACGTCAGTTCAAGCCGTGACGATGATACAAACAATCAACCCGCCATTTTGACTTGGTTGATTGTTATTGAAAACGATACGCTTTAGGTACTAATTATTTCTGTAGAGGTACTATATAGTACCAATTAGACAGTAAATAAACTATATTTCAACGAAATCTGACGTTTCAACCCGCCATCCTGACGCAGAAAAAATCGGGTTCCAGGTGTGTCTATTAGTCTATATGAAACACCAACTATTGTTAATTATTCAACAAGTAAACAAATCACGAACTCGCGCAGTAGCCTACAATTGAATCATGAGCGCGGTTCTAATATAGACTACGAGACACAAAAAATCCAGCACGAAAAGGACACCTTTGGCGTAGAAAATCAGCAAAATCTTTTTGCTATTTCCTTTGCGCTATTTAATTACTTACATTTATCATCAGCGCCCATACGCTCCAAGTTATTATATGATTGAACTTGATATTCTTCTGTTGGCCTCTGAAAACAATAAGAAAAAATTGACAATTGATTCCATAATTCGATCGAGAGATTTTAAGATCAGGAGATATTGGCTGGCTTAGCATCCTCATTTCTTGTGTTTTGTGGGGTTATATATAACACCGCTGAATTACATACAATATAACGGAAAGTGGCTTATCGTTCAAATGTCCGTATTGAGTTTGTTTTCGTAGGCGAGGCGTGATCGTTATATTTTCTGGGATCAAAATTGGCTTATGTTACCTGGGAATAGGTTTGCATCTCGAATAAAGAAAATAATTTGTGATTTTACTTTACTAATCCCAGAGCCATGTGCAATCATGTCTTACCGTTTAAGGTGATACATTACGGGTTAAACGACAAGAAAGCCAGATGAGATATAAATAGTAGACAAGTTAATAATAATAAATAATAAAAAGAATACGTACACAATAAATCATGAATCTATAATGTTCCCTCTTAAAAATAGCATTATTATACCGCGTTGAGTATTTACCGAATATGCCTGTGGTGTATGAAGGAGCCGACTGCGGATGTCGCTTGCCGATATGTCAGTCTGCAGAAACGATATGGAAAAAATAATAATAATTAAACGTTGGTAACGCATTGTGGCATTTGTAATGCTGGCCAAAGTCCATTCGCATTAAGAAAATAGTGAGTGTTTTCAAAGTGGAGCAAAAATTCAAACATTTTCATATAACCCAACATCATTGTCTCAAATTAAAAACAAAGCCAAGGACATCCCTTTGCTTAGCAGCCAGTCTAGTATTTGCTGTTTTTAACCGGCGAAGGATAACTTTTTTATTGTTTCCTACTGTCAACTGATCACTATGAATCTAGCTTTCTAATTTGTCGCGACCCGATCGGTCGAGGTAGCCCCGCTCCTGGCGCAAAACGACTCCCTGTGTTCCCAAGCGAATGAGCTTTAGAGCACAGTGCGAAGCAGTGACCTGTTCGAAGTCCTGCAAATCCAGCAGTGTGGTGTGCAGGTGTGTCTCGACGCGCAGCTTCAGCATCAGGCCGTGCTGGAGCGCCACTAGCTGCTCGCCGTCCGCCACCGCCACCGGCTGGCACCAGTGAGGGTCCGCGTCGTCTGGACAACACCACAAATGGGCACCAGGTTAGCGGACACCAACGGTCAAATATTTTAATAATATAATCATTTTAGTTCATGTCCCAGTTGTGCTCTCGCGCACGAGGGCCCGGGGTCCGCCTTGACCATGATCCAGGATTCGGCAGGTCAGGTAATTACAGTGGAGTACTCCATGACTACCTGCTGCCAGGGGAACCTGACCAGATTGGATCATGGTTACACATCCAGTCGCCTGAATGTGCAGGTTTCATCATGATGTTTTCCCTCACCGTAAGAGCATCGGCTAGTATTCAACTAATGTACGTAACTCAGAAAACAGTCATTGGTACATGGCCGGAGCGGGATTGACCGCTCGGCCACCGACGCTTTAAACACCAACGGTCAACTACTCGTGTTTAATGCCTTAAAGTTAACGATTTAATCCAGGGTTAAGGAACAAATAAGCCCATGCGTTACATGAATCATCATCGTCATATCAGCCGGGCATAGGCCTCCCCATAGATCTCCACTAAGGCCTTCCCATCCAGCCGTTACCTGTGATATTTACCAGGTCGTCGGCCATCTGTTCTTCGAGCTATGTGCCCTGCCCACTGCCTCTTTAGCCTGGCAATCCTTAGGGCTATGGCGGTGACCTTAGTCACAGAATCAGAAATGAGGAGATCCGCAAGCTAACCAAGGTTATCTCATAAATTCATGGGAAAAATTAAATAGATTTTCGGTTTGTATCAAACAAACTCGCTTCTACGGCATTCATATGACTATAGTTGGTTCCCGAATCTCAAGCGGAATGTTGATATTGCAAACGTCCATATAGTAGTATAAAAAAACTACCTAAACAAGTTCGATACTCCTACGAACTTAATTTTCTCCTATCCTAGTTCCTTCGGGTATCCCTTGTAGTTCAGGCAATATAGTTATTAGTAATTACCTTTTAAACATATTATTCTAGACGTTAAAGTTTAATGTAAATGTATTCCATAAGATTTAATTAATAAAAATTTTATTTGTTTATTTTATTTTTGCGATAACGTCCCGGTTGTGTTCTCGAGCACGAGCCACGCCTCGACCACCAGAAGTCGGCGAACTTGGCCGGAGCCCGAGGGCCCGAGCCACGCCTCGCCCACCAGAACGCGGCGAACTTGGCCGGAGCCCGAGCGCCCGAGCCACGCCTCGACCACCAGAATTCGGTGAACTTGGACGGCGAAACGTTACCTCTATACGTGGCGAGCTTGGCCGGCGATACGTTACCTCTGTACGTGGCGAACACGACCAGGGGCGCGGCGGCGCCCGCGTCCGCGCCGGCGGGGTGCCGCCGGCAGTACGAGGGCGCCGAGTAGTGCAGCGACGCGCCCGACCGGACCACGCTGTAGTGGCTCACGCCCACGCAGTCGCGCGCCGCCTGGTTGGTGGTCGTCAACGAATTATCGTAAACTAACTCACACAGCGTTGGATTTTTTATACCACTCAGGTGGCAAACAAGCTTACGGCCTGCCTGATGGTGAGCAGCGTTTGCTTTTTATAATTATTCGTTTCACCGGTCTGGCTCAGTCGAGCGTCAAAAACTACCTATTTTGTTGGGGGTCAGTGATGCAACCCTTTAAATCTATTGATAATTAATTGGCGAGAGCGTGGCGTGGTTAATCCACGCTCTAACTCGTCAATTAATGATCAATAGATCTCGATGGCGGTAAGAGTCAGCAATCAGCCGATAAGGTAACTTCATATAAGAACGTACATGCATAATGTCAAGTCTCTTTACCAGAGAAGTAAACGAGACCTCCACTTTCTAGGATCGTACGCAGTGGAGGTCTCCGTGTACTTAACCGCTATTGCGGCAACCCGCTATTGCGTGTGCCATATTCATGAATCCTTCCATAATATCCTTTCATGCAGCTAGTAGAACAATATGGGCCCTGCCCACGTAAGAAGAACGCTGGGCGACAGTTGCGGAGGAATATCTGTCCCCTTAATTTCACCAATTTCTTCTTACGGCCAGCGTACTTGTTACGGCCCTAATATTACATGTGTATTTGTACAATGCAAGAGCATAAGTGCATAACCACCTTATAGCATTCATGAATTAAATTTTTATTTATCACGTAAATAATACTATGGGGATAAAGGACGAGTCCATTCGGCATAAGGGACAGGTAATATTCCCTTATTTAGCGAACTGATTTCGGCGTAAGATGCATCAAATGCCGTGAATATTGCTGCAGCGGCAGTTACCATTTACCATCAGGTGGGCTGTCTGCTCGTGCGTCACTGAGTAGCATAAAAAAAGAGAGGAAAGTTCTCTAAAAGTGCATGCACCTTTGCACTTGTTCTGGGACATTCGGATCTGTAGCTTACCAGGATAGGCGCGTCTGGCGGCGTGTCGTCCTGTCGTGGGAGGGGCTCTCCCACCACTATGTTGAACCGTGACGTGTTGTGCACCATGTACTGCGGACAGGGGTCCGGGGCGACTGTCACTAGCCACCGGCCCTCGTGCTTGTGCTGGGTGATCACCACCGGCGTCTGTGTACAGATCAAAACAGTGCGTTAAAAATAATAAAAAAAAACTTTATTTTCTCTTCACAACTGCCAAACATTAAAAACACACATCTCAAATACTGTACACAAAATGTGAGAGAACTGACGTCTGTTGTAGATTTGACAATCAAACGAGTGCCTAGATCAGTTACCCAAACGCGTTAGTTCCGCGTAGCATAATTTCCAGTCGCATTTTTCCCCACTTGTATTTGTTTTCGTTCATGTATGTTACCATTCGCGTGGGTGGACAGGCGTTACTTTCTCTAATCGATTTTTATTCCGATCGTTTTTTTTCTAGTCGCCCTTTTTCTGCACGCATTTTTCGTCATTCAATTTGTTCACACGAAAATATTCAGTCTCTCGTTTTCACTTTTTTTTTTTTTTTTTTTTTTTTTTATTGAATTAGGATTACGTTAATTAATCTCTTTTCAAAAGTCAAAAATCTAACGGAAAACAAAGGGAAGTTAAGCGAGCTCATCCAGGTAGGGGGCGACGCATGCAGACCGATCAGCGCGCGCGAGGGCTTACTCCGGCGAGACACCGGGCACCGATACGCGCCACGCACATAACCGCCTAGGCGAATCATGTGCGGCGCGCGCCCGGCCCCAGCCAGCCCGCCGGCGCTCACACCCGCACGCACCAGCCGGCCTACCCGCGTCGCCCCCTGAGCTCGGAACAAATAAGTAAAAAGAATGTCGTCTGTCTGTCAGTATGCCGCTTCAGTTAGGAAAATGACCATCTGTGGGAAAAAGAAACGGCAAGAAACCCACAGGTACATTTAAATATGATTACATTGCATTGATACATTTGTCAATTTAATTTGAGTGAGCCTGTTTTGATTGGAATATGATGTGAACCTCTACAAATCGGTCAAGATAACTAAAAATAAAAATAAATTCAAAAACAAAAAATGGCACAGCAAAAGCAGGCCAGTCCACCAAGGCAGCACCCGTTCACGAGCATGACGCAGGGCCCAGCCATCGTCCAATTCAACCATATTTGAGGGAAGAGAACGACCCGACCCCCATGCCACCACCAGGCAGACTTTTAAGTGAGCATGCGCTGCCAATGCCGTACACATTAAAAAAAAGATTTGTTATTCAATGACTATTACACATCAAATCATCCTCACCCAATTAACAAAATTGTAAATTAATAAATAACTTCCTATTTCGAAGAGCTAGTAGTACACCATACATTTTTGTCATTGATATATTCATCAATTTTATAATAGGCTTTTTTCATTAAAGTTGTTTTCACCTTATCTTTAAATTGTAATTCAGGCAAATTAATAATACATTCAGGAATATGATTATAAAATCTTATACAGTTACCCATGAAAGATGAATTTACTTTACTTAGTCTGAACAACGGTGTTACCAGTTTATTTTTGTTTCTTAAATTGACATTATGAATATCAGTATTTTTAGCAAATTGGGTAATATGCTTTCTAACATACATAATATTATCAAATATATATTGACTTGAGAAAGTCAATACATCAATTTCTTTAAACAATTCTTTGAGCGAATCACGTCGACGTAATCCATATATTGCTCTTACAGCTCGCTTTTGTAGTTTGAAAATGATGTCACTATCAGCACACTTGCCCCATAGTATGATGCCGTATGACATAATACTATGAAAATAACTATAATAAACTAATCTAGCTGTATTCACATCCGTTAGCCTCCTTATTCGCCACACGGCAAATGCAGCCGAACTTAACCTACTAGCCAATGATTCAATATGTGGGCCCCATTGAATTTTTGAATCTATATTAACGCCTAAGAAAGTAGTTTTCTCTACCAACTCAAGTTGCGTTTTATCTAATATAACATTGATTACTTTGTACATTAGGGAGGCAAAAATGAACGCATTTAGTTTTTTTAGAGTTTAAGACTAAGTTATTAATCGTAAACCAATGAAGCACATTCTGAAGAACACAGTTTACTTCGTCTATATTATTATCTTTCCTATTAATTTTAAATATCAGTGAAGTGTCGTCAGCAAACAAGACTATACCAGCAATATTCTGCACCATGTATGGAAGGTCATTTATATATACAAGAAAGAGAAACGGCCCCAATATAGATCCTTGTGGCACTCCAATGCTTACTTTCCCACCCGCAGATAACTCGCCATTTACATTTACTTTTTGAACTCTACCTTCTAAGTATGATTTCATCATTTCAAGACTATCATGCGTAAAACCGTAATGTTTTAATTTTAGTAATAGTGTTGAATGATTTACACAATCAAATGCTTTAGACAAATCGCAAAAAACACCTACTGCATTATGATGTTCTTCCCAAGCGCCAAAAATTTGTTGAATGAGGCTAATACCAGCTTCGGTAGTATTGCGGCCTTTTGTGAAGCCATATTGTTGTTGATGAAATAATTTATTACTGTTAAAGTGCACAATCATTTGACTTAACATGATTTTTTCAAAGATTTTACTGAAAACGGGCAGGATGGATACCGGTCTAAAATTATTCAAACTATTTTTACAACCTGATTTGAATAATGGCACCACTTTACTGATTTTCATGAGGTCGGGGAAAACACCTACTTCAACGCAAGCATTAAAAATGTAAGCTAAATACGGTGCTAAAATATCAACAACAGTACTTATAACTCTAACTGACATTCCCCAAATATCTTCCGTATTTTTCAACTTAATGCTTTTAAAAGCTTTAATGATAGTTTTAGCGTCTACTTCGGAATAACAAAAGCCATTTTCACAGGCACCTATATTTTCTTTTAACAAGTTTTCTGCACTAATTGGGCACGAGTTTAGCAGCGAGGTAGTTTTAATCGGTATTTCGGTAAAAAATGTTTGGAACAACTCTGCCACTTCTTTATTTGCGGTACTAGTTCCGGTTTCTGTTTTGATTTCATAATGTGTATCACGATGCTTTGTTTTCCCTGCCACCTTATTTATTACATTCACTAAGATAAACAACATGATTATTTCATTCTGATATTAATTGTATGTATACTTATTACAAACCACTTGAAGTTGTTGAAACGACTATACATAGGTACCTAGGACAAATAGTCCAGCTAGGTAGGTCCGATTTCGAGAAAAGGTTAATCGACGAATCCAACTCGGTTGGGCAGCGTTCGGGAAGCTACCCATATATTTTCGTCCCAATTACCGCAGTGTCTCAAGACGAAGGTCTTTGACCAATGTTTGTTGCCAGTGATGACTTACCTTGGGTGGGCCTTATAAGAAAGCACATTGTTACTCAAAGGGCAATTCGAAGGGCTATCTAGGAGCTAGGAGATCCGCAAGCGAACCAAGGTCGCCGACATAGCTCTAAGGATTGCCAGACTGAAGTGGCAGTGGGCAGGGTACATAGCTCGAAGAACAGGTGGCCGATGGGGCAGTAATGTTCTCGAGTGGCGGCTACGTACCGGAATACACAGCGTGGGTCCCACAAGGTGTCCCACAAGTGGAATCCCGCAAGGTGGACCGACGACCTGGTAAAGATCGCAGGTGGGGATCTCTGTGGGAGGCCTATGCCCAGCAGTGGGCGTCATCTGGCTGATATGATAATGATGATACTTATTACAACTTTCTGTAGGTAATGAACTCTTTGAGGATTACAAACAGGTCTTAATCTCCTGTCGCTCTTTTCCCTCAAATATGGTTGAATTGGACGATAGCTGGGTTATACTCGTGAACGGGTGCTGCCTTGGTGGACTGGCTTACTCTTGCTGTAGTTTTAGGTGGTTTTTCTTAATTTTACTAGACATATTAGCGTGGTCCGGCTTTGCCTGGCATTGCCGGGCACGGTCCGGTCGTGACTGGCGTGGGGTGGGTTTGCTACTGCCATGGGGCGGCCAGCGTGTTACTGTGTGCTTCCTTCCTACTTTCCTACCCCCTCCTTTTTGACGATTGAAAAAGATATTTAATGTCCTAATCAATAAATAAATTCTGAATTTTGTATTTTTGTAAGGTACCTACTTATAAACGATTTATATTCTGTTATACAGTGACATGAGTCAATATTTTTCTATCTATTTAATTCTAATATTCATAGTAGTAAGCGTGTGTTCGATTTGCGAGAAGTAAATAACTTTGTCTAAAGAAAATGGAACTCAATGATGGAAAATCGCTTCAGAGAGCAGCGTGCAACTTGAAAAAGATGTTTGAGTTTATAAGGAGTACTCGCGGGGGCAGGATTTTGACCAGAGCTGGATACCGGTACTATTTAAAAAGACAGAATAATTATTCTTGTATTTGGATTTGTCATAGGAAGGAGTTTTGTAAAATAAATTAACTGACGAAAAATGCGTGCAGAAAAAGGGCGACTAAAAAAAAACGACCGGAATAAAAATCGATTAGAGAAAGTAACGCCTGTCAACCCACGCGAATGGTGACATACATGAACGAAAACAAATGCAAGTGGGGAAAAATGCGACTGGAAATTATGCTACGCGGAACTAACGCGTTTGGGTAACTGATCTAGGCACTCAATCAAACCTGTAGCACAAATCGCCAGGTCTTCCCCTAGATACTATCCGGTATAGAATACCAGTGCTTGATCAGTGGCAGCATAATTTAACATGTAAGTACTCCCTACCGAAGTTCAAAGTGGTTCATGGTTCTTGGTTCATTCTGCTTCGGTTATAACGTTCTCTAGGTTCGAAGTTCGAACGTTATAACCGAATTTTACGCGGTCGAAGTGGCGGGCAAGAAGTAGTATTATATCATCACGCAATTAACGGTTTTACCAAAACATCGCCAAATTGAGACTGATAACTGTCAGACTATCATTACTGGGGAAAATTGAAGTTGTTTTATGGCATGTAACTGAACTTTAAGCTTATGGTGATAAAGCTATTTCTTGGTCGAGTTTACAAGTGGAGTCGAGCGTGGAGCACAAGGAACAAGGAGTTACAAAGGTTTTCACGGGAGCAGTGAAACGAGTGGTGTGTTGGTCTGGTATTGCAAACATCCATAGGCTGCGGCAAATGCTCACTGTCAGAATTTTTGCCTTTACCTATGAGCGATACATTCCACTTTGATTTGCTCTCATGCTTTTTTTTCTGAAATTTTTAGTTTAATAAGCGCACAATCACGGGCGATGCGCAGCCAACTCACCAGCCGACCCGCCTCCACCCGTCCTATCGACCTCTCGGTCATACTGTACTGTAATCACGGGTGATGCGCAGCCAACTCACCAACTGTGCCCTCTCGCCGACGAGGGAGATAGCGCACCGCGGATGGGCCGCATTCAGGGCGACCGGCACGGGCCCGTCGGCCGGCGCCGCGCCGGCGGCCGTCGGCAGCGCTACGCACAGGTACGGATTCAGGTGGGCCTCGTACGAGCCGCGCCAACGGTCGCTCAGCCAGAACCGGCACACTGACATGCCTAGTATGCTGCGGAGGGTTATGGCCATTTAGCGGGCTATTTTTTATTCATTACCACAGCCCGTAACAGTCCACTGCAGGACTTAGGGCCTCTCCCACGAGAGGGGAGGTTATTGCCATAATCTCCACGCTTGGCAGGCGGGTTGGAGATCGCAGTGTTTACATACAACAATGGAAAATGCTGCTGCCCACTTTCCAGACTACGGAGACTCTTGCTCTTTTGCCTCGAAAACATTAGTCGCCTTGTACGACACCCATGAGCGTAAGGGGTTGGTGCTATTCTACTATGCCGGACACCACACGGCTTCAGCGGGCTATACATAGTATAAATTAAAGTGGCTCTCCACGTCTGACTGTCTGTACGTGTTTCCGCTAATTCCTCCACAACCAAACGGATTTTTATGCGGTTTTCACCTGTTCTTCCGGAAGTTTTATGTTATTATGCATAATAAAAAAAGACCAAACAGCCCGTGCAAAGCTAAGGCGGGTCGCTAGTAATGTATAACGGTTAAACTACAGCTTACACTAATTGGTGGTGAATTACATTAATCGGTGGATGTGCTGGATAGTGGAGACGGACGCGCGAAGTTTCGATACGCGCTGGCCAAAGTCCGTGCCCACAATTCAATTACTTAATATACACACATAATGTCATATGTACATAATGTCGGTGTGTTTTAATAAATAAATGACATATTTAAGGCGACACGTTAGGGTTCGCGAAATACGAGACGTTAAAGTACATTTCATAAGAAAAGAACAAAACGATTAGAGAAATCAATACTGACTGTGGCGTTGGGAGGTACTAAAATGTCGCCAATAAAGAAAAGATAACCGACGCCCCCCTAACAGCCATTACACATTACTACTACTGTCGAGCTCAACTTTTTTTGTGTATCACATTATAATGCTAGAGCTTGTCTAAGCTGAAATGACGCGCCCCACTACTTACTTAGTTGATTTCGATGTGTGAGTGCAAATATTAATAACGACACTTCATCTGTGTGGGAGCGTCGACTGCTCCAATCGAACGACGCGTGCTCCTACGTTTGAGTCTCACAGGAAACTGAATGACCAATTACAACGGCATTTGTATATGTATTGCGTCCATATTTTAAATTTGCTTGTGTGCGTTAATGCGATAGTGGGGCGCGTCATTTCAGCTTAGACGAGCTCTGCTAAGATGTGAGGTCCGCTTTCAGAATAGTCTGTGGGTAAAGAGGAACTGACAGCTGCTACATAAAATTATACGTAACTAGGTAATTTGACAGCAAATTTGACAGCTGGCGAACTCTATCAAAAGCTTGCACATTTTAATTACCTGCCCTCTTTCGTAGGAGGTAATAATTTGAATGCTTGGGGAACCAATTTCACGTCCTTGTGTGGTTCCTCGGGCACAACGAGGGCTGTAACCTGGAAAACATTATCAACACATCATCATCATCATCATCATACAACATAAGTTTTATGTATTTACATTTATCTTGTTTTTGTATAAACCCGCCAATAAAATGTTCAGTTCTTACCAATATCGTAGTATCCAGCCTATTGATGATAGTATATGTCGAGGTGATTCCAATTACTCTGATGTCCTCTATAATTTCGTAGTACATGGTAAGGAACGCAACCTATAAAATGAAATACAAGGTCTATTAATATTCCAAGATCACTTGTGCTGATACTGCAGAAAGGCGGACCGTGGGCCCTCGCGTGCCGCGCGGGGATGCAACCGGGCCAACACGCAAAGATGATTTTATTTATTTTATTTGGAAATCTTACAGCTTCAATTATTACATGGTTTAATAAACATATAAGTAATATTCCGCCATTTACAAGTTTTCACATATAATTACAATATAAATCGTATTTAAGTATATATGACAACAACATTTATTGACCAAATGTGTATTACGTGGGTACCCACCAAGCGTAAAAAGGTAAAGTTGTACAGTCGCACCAGATGCACAATTAAAAATTTACAATTATACTACTACACAGTTTTGAACAAAAACTAAATAAAAAACAATGATGACGACAAAGACTTGTGCTTTTACGGCAAGGAAAAGGATCATAATAAAAATGTATCGTGAGGTTATAAACACACTCATTTACTTACGCTGAATAACTGCAAACGCGACATTAACGTGATATTAATAAAAACGAAAAAAAAGTAAAAAATGGATTGTCTGATCGTGTGTCCGTCTAGGCAACAAGAAAGTCAGTTGCGAGTACGGTTGCAAGACTCACCTTATGGTTGCATCGAATAGCGAATGTGGCGGGGTGGTCGAGTGCGACCTGTCCCGGCGGCAGCGTGCAGTACCGCCCCGGCTCGCCCTGGAACACTTCCAGCTGCCCGCTCACGAACGCCTCGCGGCCAATCTCCATCGACATGAAGAACGGTTTCTGGGAAACGGATTGGATGATGGGTGATAGACAGTAAATGAATTCGCTTGCTTGGGCAATTCACACAGCGCCCTCCGGCCCCAAAGTAAGCAAAGCTTGTGTTATGGGTGCCAGAAAACTAATAGACCATTTATGTATTTATAAATTAATACTCATTATACATACAGGTATGTTTCTAAAGTTGTTCAGTTTCATGGGTAGAACATGGGGTTTCAATTAATGCTAGCGGTCTTTTTACACCCTGTATAACACCCAGACCCGAAACAGAAATTAAAATGTATCATTCCAATTTGTGTCCGGCCGGGAATTGAACCCGGGACCTTTGCGTGACAGACCGGCGTGTCAATCAACTGAACCACTCCGGTCAGATAGATAGGTAGATGATGACGTTAGTCTGCCCTGCACTCGTAGCATGACGGTCTTTGCGCGAGGAAGCGAGATAACTCTCCGCCGACGGCCCAGTGATCGCGCAGCCAGTTCCCCGACCCCACCCAGAGCAGCCGCTGCCCCGCAGCACGAGCGCTGCGCCGTGCCCCTACCGAGTACCCAGCCTACCTGCACGAGCACGGAGGGCGCGGCGATCGCGTGCCCCGGCTCGAGCCGGCAGAGCGGCGCGGCGTCGTGCGCGCGCAGCGTGAGCGCCACCGGCGCCGCGTTGCAGACCAGCGCCAGCGGCGACAGCTGCAGCTCCAGCGAGCACCCGCCGCCGGCGCGCACCGCGCGGTAGCGCACCTGAGGGGGCGAAGGTGCTCTCACTAATTCTATCTACACTCATAGCATAATGTTTCAATTACATATTCGAAAACAGTCGTTTAAGGGTACACTTTTTTCACGACAGACTATAAAATTTAAAAAAATCACTTTTCGATACAGCATTTCCCATACTATTTTAATTACAGCTGTATCGAAATAGTAGTTCATGCAACTGTCATATAAAAGGGAGTATTAAAACAAGAGTGTCTAGTTTGACACGAGTGTTTTAATACCTAATTATATGCATTTGCATAAACTACTTTATCTACATATACAGACACTCATTTTTTAATACTACCTTTTATATGACTGTTGCATAAACTACTATTAAAATTATGGTTTGTTTCTTCCGATGAGTATAACCTTGGCCGTGTGGTGTCCGGCAGAGCAGAATAGCACCAACCCTTTACACTCATGGGTGTCGTACAAGGCGACTAGTGTTTTCGAGGCAAAATATCAAGTCTGGACACTGGCAGCAGCATTTTTCATTGTTATATTTAAACTCTGCGATCTCCAACCCGCCTGCCAAGCGTGGAGATTATGGCAGTGACCTCCCCTTTCATGGGAGAGGCCCTAAGTCCTGCAGTGGACTGTTACGGGCTGTGATGTGAAGTATAACCTTGGGGCCTTCAAATCCAGAGCAAATAGGTATCTTCGAGGCACGCATGCTGCATCTTCGACCTCGTCTTCGCTTTCCATCAGGCGAGTTGAGGTCGAATGCAAGCCTAATGACAATAGAAAAAAATGAACATTTTTTAATGTTGTGCCGCGCGTCTGACCGGAATAGGATAGTGTTTTACTTTACTTTACTTTAAATTTGACATTTTCTCTAGCCCAAAAAAATGCATTAAAACGTCACTGGAATCGATCTTCGACAATATACGACTCTCGAAGATGATTGTGAAATTATACTCGCCGACACAGTTTAATTTGTACTGTCAAAATGTGTGGCGGCCCATTGCGCATAAATATTTCAATAAGTACGTTCTATCCGTTATGACCTTTTACGGCGCAGAAACATGGACACAAACAGTGAGACTAGTCCACTAGTTTAACATTGCTCAGCAGACGATAGAGCGCACAATTCTGTAAGGCACACTACCCGGAATAAAGTTATTCGACAGAAATGTGCAGTCGTCTGGTCACATTTCTCGAATAGATAGGATAGACCATGTCCTCGCCTTGTTTGCCACGATTGAACAAACGTAGTGCAGGACGTCCTGTGTCTGGCGGGCTGATGATAATGTTTAACTAGGATCTAAGCAGTAATGCAAGCGACACTCTGACAACAACCGTAAACATATATGACGGCATATGGCTCAACATAAAAATCTGCCGACTATATGTATGACGTAGGGGTTAAACTAAACAAACAGCTCTCAGTCATGGATGCTGTTTGAGTACCAGCATAATTGCACATGGAGGCATTACTCACGCTGACGTCACTGCGGGGCTGCAACAACGCCGGCTGCCATGGCGACGGCCAGTGCTTGGTGACCAGCGAGTACGGCCACATTGAGACCGTACCGCGTTTCGTACGCGCAAGCCTGTAACATTTACCACATTTAACTTGTAACAAAATTATTACCAAGTTAATTTTAGATGGAGTACGTCTATCGGCGACGACGACGTAGGCACAGGACAGGACCTTTTTGGTGAATGCCACAGCAAATTCCAAAGTCAAATAACCAAAAGATAAGCAAATCACAAGGTAACACTTATTCAAGCGAGGCCAACAAAAGGGAAGGTGTTTCGGTTTGTATGAAGTTACAGGTACACAGTCGCGAGATTTTGTTTAAAATAATTTTCTCTTTTCGCTCGCCTTACTGTTAGTTCACTTTGATTTTGAACGGATTACATGAAAAAGAATATACATAAAACACTTTCGTTTTTCTGATATGTGATCAACTTAGGTATATTTAAGAGAGGTAGGGCATAGCGGGTATCTCGTTCGAATTGGAGCCGCCCGACTGGGGAAGTACAGAATATCGCAGCTAAATAATACTCTTTTAAATAGTATTGTGTTTCTACCCGTGAGTAAGGTTTCCAGTGCTCCATGGGGTGGGGATTTGGGGAACCGTGGCTTTGGCAATGGAGTGGCTTTTGCCTTTTTGCTGCCAGAGCAACGTGTTACAGAGGTGGGCAATGCATTGGCGATACTCTTGGTGTTGCTAATGTCTATAGGCAGTGGTGACTACTTCCCATCAGGTGGCCCGCTTGCCTGTTTGCCTATCGTATGTCATAAAAAGAAAAAAAATTTGATTGCACTAACCATTCCTCTATCTCGACTAGTACCTCCTGAATGTAGTTGACCTGGGACCGCTTGTCGAATACCGATGTGTCGGTGGCGCCGTAGTGTAGCGGCACCGCCTCGCGAGTCACCGGACACTCGATGTCCCTGCGCACAAACGATATCATACATTTATAGTACGACAGCCGCTTCTTTAGTAGGGGTGGAAGCGTGTGTTTTACATCCGGTTACTATTTTTATCCATTTTAACATGACGTTTTAACACTACTGAGTAGTATCGGAGAGGGTGCCTGGACTCTGTCCAGACTTGCCTGGTTTAGTATGAGCCCCATGATTATGAAAAGTAGCTTCCGCCATTTGATTAATATCTACGTATAGTTCTAACAGTACTGTCTGACTGTGTGACTGAGAGTGTCAAATTTACTTCTGCGGTGACACTTCAAAGTGATTTTCCATTAATTAGTATGAAAAATCAGATGGCGTAAGGCGCACTGATTTTATGCAAATAAAAACTGTGACGATGACAGGCGCTCTGTCATATATCAACATGGACGCCTGTGAACGTTACTATCCGTCAACGTATTTAGGGTAAGAAAAGCTTACAAAGGTAATTTTTGGCACAAACGCACTACAGAAGATTATCCTTAGAATCCCTGAAAGACGATTCAGTCCATAATAACGAATACGCTACATGGAACGAAAGATGATTTGTAAATGATTTAAAACCGTTTTGCACCTAAACGTGCGTATAACAAGCAGGTAATCGTAGTGTGTGCGTGTAATCGTTGTTACAAGAAAAGTTACAGTCAAATACAGTTGCCAATTATGTCCGTAAT
Organism: Blastobasis lacticolella; assembly: GCA_905147135.1. Taxonomy (NCBI): domain Eukaryota; kingdom Metazoa; phylum Arthropoda; class Insecta; order Lepidoptera; family Blastobasidae; genus Blastobasis; species Blastobasis lacticolella. The sequence continues at coordinate 6,941,047 of LR990039.1, read as the reverse complement.
TAAGTACTGAAAAATTGACACGCTAGACTCTGAAGTATAGTCGACAATTGTTGCATTTCAGGTGGTAGGACTCTAGGTCAAGCTGGGTAAATACCACCGCTTTATCTATTTCTGTCGCCAATTAACAATTTTGGTATCGTTGTGGTCCGATTTGAAGAATACCATGTTAGTCCTCACAGTGACAAGACAACGCATCTGTGGTTCTGCATGATTGCTGCATAAACCTAAGTACATCAATCCGCAGTTACAATTGCCGCTTATCATCATCGCTCATTTGGCACTGAGTAGAAGTTACCTATAAAAATCAGCTTAATTTGCGTTTACAATATGATTTTACCTGTATTGGAACGAAAGACTGTGTCTAGCCGACGTAGTTCCGGGCGCCAGTAAGTGCGTGCTGGCGCCGCGCCCCGGCGCTGTTTGCAGCAACGGCGCCCTTTTCGTGTCCTCCTTTGACAGGTCCGTAACACTTCCAGGCTCGGTCACCACGAGTATCTTTAAAGAATTATTTGAAAGTCAGTTTTAAAGTCTCTTATGGCAGTGGAAAAATGCTTAAATATAGGGGAACGAATATTCCTTAAAGTAGAAGTTTGATTTGGTTGTCTGGTGATAACGAGTTATTTTATGAATGGGCAACAGGAACATAAAAAAACTTTAAAAAATCTTGTTAGAACACAACGGAATATTCTAGACAAAAGAACATCGATCATTATGACGCGATCTTTTAATAATTAAATCAACTTCTGAATTACTGACTCAGCAATCGATCTTCCAACTCAACAATGCAATCTGTTTTATATCTTCTAAATTTGTTCGTCATAATAAACGAAGTAAAATAAATAAGTTGCATTCTGTTGATAATGATCACAGAAACAGCTTCACATCGGCGTGTGGTGTCCGGCAGAATAGAATAGCACCAACCCCTTACATTCGTAGGTGTGTCGTACAAGGCGGCTAATGTTTTCGAGGCAAATGTTCTAGTCTCCGTAGGCCAGAAAATGGGCAGCAGTGTTTTCCATTTTCATATTTACAATACTGCAATTTCCAACCTGCCAAAGGTGGAGATTATGGCAATAGCCTCCCCTCTTACGGGAGATGCCCTAAGTCCTGCGGTGGACTGTTACGGGCTGCGATGATGATTCTGTTGATAATTATTACAGAAAGAGCTTCGCGGGGCTCGGGTACACCTCGAGAGAAGGATCGATGGTATGGCTCACCAATCGATTACGTTTAGGTTTACGATTTAAGTAGTAAAGCGTAGAATAATTAAGTATAATATATGATCAAACGAACTTCGCGAAGTTCGATCGATATTATATGAGTCGCTTCATTCGAAGATATAAGATAATTCACAACGTAGTCCCTTTAGCCTACAAGGTAGCTTCGCACGTTTATTTAAAGTAAAATCGATTTGTTTTCAATCGATCATTTTTTTTCGATCCTACGTATCGATACAGCCAGCCGCCATTTTTACGTCATTATTTTTAGAGATACTATGCGAAACTTCCCCACGCCTGGGAATATGGGCGGGCGGGTGTTATATCTTCGAATGAAGCGACTCATATAATATCGATCGAACTTCGCGAAGTTCGTTTGATCATATATTATATTTCGTCGCTTCATTCTTCAGATATAAGATAATTCACAACGTAGATGTTTGGAGAGGGAAGTTTTGCAAATTTTAAACAAAATATTAATTATTCATACATTTTAAACAATGTATTAATTATACGGTATCAACCGTAAATTAAACATATTACATAATGGACACTGGTTAATTCATTATTAAGAAAGCAAACGGGTTTAACAAATCGGCCGACATCAGTGATCAGCCTGATATAATATCTGGCGAAAACGCGATGTGCTGGTCCTTGCGGCCACCGCATTGCGGGCCCCGCCGCGGAGACGCCGCCGGCCCCAGCGCCGGACACCGGACGCCGGGCACACCGAGCCACAGCACATGTACCCATGACACACTGTTATCTGTCATCACCCTGCCAATCCATTGGCTAATGGTTTGTCCGTGACTTGTTTATGGTGTGGTTTGCACGACAGAAAGACATACTTAGTATGTGCCAGTACTGAGTTGCTCGATTCTAATCAGATACTCCTCGAGTGTGATGGAAGGGGTTATGCGTAAATTAGGTACGAAAGAGCCCTGGATACTAGCGACCTGACCCTAATTTTGTAACTAATTATGATTTTAATGCTATTTGAGGTGGTATTAATATTATCATCCTTAAAAGTGATAGCGTTTGTACCCTGTGTGTGTGCGGTACACAGGGTCAGTAATATTCCTAATGTTCTGGTTAACTTTTTATTATGTTTTATTTATTCGGACGGGACCGAATTTGAAATGTTATCCAATACACTCTCGTGGATTCCTAGGCAAACTTGGAATGAATTTGAAAGCTCCTTTTAGTGATCGTTTAATTCGAACATCCTAACTGAGACCAAAATGGGATACGGAGCTGAACGATGATTGTTCAAAGTGTCATACGAAGCATTCGTATTAAAACAATTACTTAAAATGTTATCACAAATTCGTTAGAATCTTCATATGGATCAGTAATATTCTGCAATCAAAATTGCAAATCGAGAGAAGTGCGGCAAGTGAGAATGCATGAGATTAATCGCATCTACTGCGATAGCCTCCGAGTCCGTTTGCAGGATAAATAGCGCTCACAGTCGGCATTGACGCGAGACATGAAATCGGTAATCTACCGATACCTCAATCATAGTCTGTCTAACAGTGTGGACTATCTATCGGTAAACCGAGTCAGAGAGTTTCCACTCTATGTCCTTTACTCTCTTGAGTCCTCGTCAACCTTAATATCACATAACGAAATATGCCGCGCTAGATTCTTTGCATGAAGGTATTCAATACTTCCTTGACAATTTACATAGCTGATAGCTGTGGTGTTATCTACTCGTACCAATATAGCACAATTATTATCGTATGATGCAAAATTTTTAGGTTTAGTAAATCCAGTTAATGGGATACTTGAGTTCACATTGCTTCCAACACCCGTTGACCCAATCGTCGCCATAGACGGTTCCCCAGTCAGTACGAGAGCCATAAGTGAGGTTCTCGTTTACATAATGAAGTCCTGAGGGACAATAAAGGGCCAGTGTTTTGCGCCCATCAATGAAGATCCTCAAAGAACGTAGAACGAGGGGATATTTATGCTAAAGTTTAAGTAGCTATTATATTTTTAAATACATTTTAACAATAGATAAAAATGGGTCTCCAAAGTTTTTGTGTGCAATCAGCTGTATTGTAGCGCTGGACAAGCTGCTACTGACAGCGCAATAAGTTGAGCGAACTTATATTGTGCAACGGGGAAGAGACGAAAATATATACACTGATTGTGCTATAACGTCGCGTTTCTCCAGTTAAAAAAAAAATTAAGTGAAATTCTCAAAATTAAACATATAAACACTAGAATTTTACACATATTTTTAGGTTGCAAGTTGCTTTTGTTAACGTTGACTATGAATCCCAGACATTGAAGTAATCTGGGCCTCGTTAACATTGCTTAGACATTTCTCGAAGTCATTGCCAATGCAAATGATATCGTCTAAGTATAGCACGGATTTTGAGCCTTGAGACCTTAAGAAGGTGAAGACCTTAGTCGTCACTTTAGTAAACCCTCGCGGGGCAACCGAGGTACTAATACAGTAAGCCTGAAAATTTGTAAATTCTGCCATCGAATTAAAGCTTTTATGGTTCACAATTTTAAATTTATAATATTTAAAAATGTGTTTCTTGGAATTTATTTTGAAATGGTTCTGTGGTCCGATATACGTGGTCGGTATAAATTTATTTGTGATTTTAGATTTATGGTGAATATTTTTTCCCATTCGGTTTAGGTGCCGGGAATATTTTAGATAAAAATTGATTATGTATGTGGGGCTGCCGCCTGCCCAATGCAAGGTGTTCGGCTGAACACTCTAAAATCGCACCCAAATCTACTAACATTTTAATGGACTAGGGGACTCCTTCTTTTTGTCAGGAGCAAAAAGTTTGGTATTGGTCAGGAGACAGAATACTTGTCTATACCAGGGGCAACATAGATATTGTGCCACGGACTTATAGAATGGGACTTCTAAACCGTCTCGAATCAATGCTAACAATTAATTATAAAATAATTGTCCGCGACCAACGTGGCGCACCTGAGTCACTTAGGTGACTATGTAGGCGCGGCTGCGGCGGCCGGCGGCTTCTGCGGCGCGGGAGGCTGCTTGGCCGACGCTCGCTGCGGATGCCCGCGCGCCGGCCATTTCCCAGGGCTCGCGTGGCCGAGGAAGGGGTATGTCGATGGAGCCAATTCGCACACAGTACTTCCGAATAGCGTTTCGTTTCGGTGAGTGTTCCGGACGACATTCAAGGACGCCTTATCGTTAGGCGTTATTATTATCAGTTTTATTCTCGATTTCGAGTCCATAAAATAAAGATCGCAAGAGTATGCGGCAGGCGTCACTCAGATATTTGACGGCGATGAATATGGTATTCTCCTCGTTGGAGTACGTGTTGCGGAGCAGATGACCGCAACGAAGGCGCCGAATTGCTGCCGCGCCGTCGCCGCTTTCGTGTCGCGGCCGCGGGCGCTCTCGGTTATCGAGCCTAAACTTTATTATTACGAAATTTTATTTTGGAGCCTGGGGTAACTTTATGTTTTCCGGCACTAAATAACTCTTAAGGATCTTTTCCTCGTAAGGGAGTCACAATAGACTCATATTGTTATGTATTTTGTTCCCGTGCTCGGGTCCGTTGTGGATATTGGCTTCGAGGGCCCGCACCAGCTGTGGGTCTAACTGTGCGCGGGCGCATCGGACGGCTCCGACGAAGGCTCTTTCGCTACTCTAGCGGCGACGGCGACCTGGGGCAGGTCTGTTGACGCCTCAGTAGCCAGTAATACCTCTCAGTAATTGCATTCGGAGGTGTGTCGATGTCTAAAACCGCAGACAAATTCATATTATGTCCGTTTTAGAACAAACGAGTTTACGAAGTAGGTACTTAATGCCCCACTGTTTAAAGTATTATTCTCATCGTTCATCGAGTGTTCATAATATATTAAGGTGTTTGTATTGATCCCCGATCAACTAAAAACCATTCCGAAGATAAAACCACGGATATGTGAAGAATGTGGGTATATCCACAAAATAAATCCGCACTGCCGATTCTCGATCGACGGTGGCGGGTAGGTAGATGTCATAGACCTCTAAATGATTCTTGATCATCAGCAGGTTGAGACACTTGGGATTATTGCACATTGCCTTCGTGATGGTTCACGACCAACCTCCAGGCTCTGTGTCGATACCGTCGTGTTGGTTCTCGACCAACATCCAGGTGAATATGCACATTGCCTTCGTGATGGTTCACGACCAACCTCCAGGCTCTGTGTCGATACCGTCGTGTTGGTTCTCGACCAACATCCAGGTGAATATGCACATTGCCTTCGTGATGGTTCACGACCAACCTCCGGGCTTTGTGTCGATACCGTCGTGTTGGTTCTCGACCAACATCCAGGTGTATAATTTTACCGTCGCGTTGATTCTCGACCAACGTCCAGGTTTTTACCATCGTGTTGACTCACGGCCAACCCCCAGGTTTTACATTGAAACACTCGATGCATAAATTACACGTATCACATTAAGCGAAAATCGCGTAAAATAGAAACTTACTTAGTTTTAATCGGAATCTAAAGTATCTAAAAACCTCGATCATCACCAGGTTGAGAAACTAGATTATTGCATATTGCCTTTGTGATGATTCACGACCAACCCCGAGGCGGTGTATGCGTAGTTATTTGATATCGTCGTGTTGATTCTCGACCAACCTCCAGATGAAATTTTAATTATATTCTTCATTTTTTATTGTATATACATTAAAGCTAAATCACCGTCGTGTTGACTCACGGCCAACCCCCCGGTTTTGTATTAATACACTCAATGCATAAATTATAAAAGTAACTACATACGGCGAAAATATTGTAGGTTACTTACATGAATTTTTATCGGAATCTGAAGTGGAATCCGAGAATATCGCCACTTTGTGACATCGTAGGGTTTTTGCTTTTTCTTTTAAAATACCGAATCTTGTTTTCGGCGCTGCGTTTCTACTTTTGAAATAAAATTTTAACAATTTGTTGTGCACCACGTGTGCACGATGTGCTCGCTACCTCGCACGAAAAAGGAATGACGTAAAAATGGCGGCTGGCTGTATCGATACGTAGGATCGAAAAAAAATGATCGATTGAAAACAAATCGATTTTACTTTAAATAAACGTGCGAAGCTACCTTGTAGGCTAAAGGGACTACGTTGTGAATTATCTTATATCTGAAGAATGAAGCGACGAAATATAATAATAATCCTCTTGGCGTTAATGTCCCAGTTGTGCTCTCGCGAACGAGGGCCCGGGCTCCGCCTCGACCATGATCCAGAATTCGGTAGGTCAGGTAATTGCAGTGGAGCGACTGCTATCTGACCTCCATGATCCTGCTGCCAGGGGAACCTGACCAGATTGGATTATGGGTACAACATCCAGTCGCCTGAATGTGCAGTTTTCATCACGATGTTTTCCCTCACCGCAAGAGCATCGGTTAGTATTCAACTAATGTACATAGCTCAGAAAACAGTAAGTGAAAACAGAAAACAGTGTAGTGGTGGAAAAGGTAGGTGTCAAACCGTCTTACATCAATGTCGAGAGGTAGATGCGAGTGCAACACGTATAGCGGCCATACTGTTGCAAGGACGCGGCCGCTGGCTCGCGCGTGCACCACGCGGCACCACACCGCCATGTACGAGAGGTCGCCCAGCTTCGGCACTGGACGGGAACAGAATAATAATACGGAACATGCGGCAAAACTATACTCCAGGATCAAATTCAAGATCAAAAATGTTAACAACTAATGCCACTACAAAATATCATGGAAATATTGATAAAAATTATCACGTTCAAAATGAAATAAAATCGTGTGCATATAAAAAAAATCACATTTTAAATAAATAAATAATCTACCCTTTGGGTATATTTTTTGTAGAGGCAACTTGTTTACACTTTTGCTCTTGAATTTCATCTCCGAGTTTAAAAGGAAACATAGAAGGAACGTTTCTCGGTCGCACGATTCGGATGTGGAATGAGCTCTCAGCCACAGTATTACCTCTGGACTATGACACGGGATCGTTCAAGAGGTATTTTAGAAGTCTCTTCAGAGGCGGGCAACGCATTGGTAACGCCCCTGTGTTGCTGATGTCCATAGGTGGCGGTGACGACTTTCCGTCAGGGGGTCCGCTTGCCAGTTTGTCTGCCGTATAATATAAAAAAAATACATACACACTCACACCCCTTTCCCATAAGGGTAGTTAGGTACTATCAAGAAGCTACGATACTGAAAAACCTCTTTTTTAATAGGGAAACTATATTTGCTTTAGCAAAGACAACTGTCGCCCTCTGTAAGGAAACACGCTTTAAATGCAATACTTCATTGTAACATACAATGACTGTAATTTTATTTTACCTTTAACCAGCCAAGGAACGTTTTCTTTCGGACATTCTTTCAGTGGTATGTCTCCCGACCAGCTCGATTCGTTATTCGTGAATTTCACCCTGTAAGTAACGAAATATATCAGTATCTAGTAATAGACGAAAATATTCCTCATAAAAGTGAAAAAGAAATTTGTAACTCTTCACTAATATTGAGGAGGGTCAAGTCCAGCGATTCTATTACAACTGCCGTTCGGCGAGCTTCGCAGCATTCGCAGTAATATAGCTCTGACGACCCTAAGGCATATGCTGCGTTGAGCGTGAGCACGGCGCGTGTACCCGCGTTTTCTAATCGCGCGCACCACATAGTAAACACGTAGATTAATTAGAACTCCCGCCGTACTCCCGGCTCAACGCAGCGGACACCCTAAATGTTACACTTTCATCGCACATGTTATCGGGCTTATTACCACCGTTAGTCTTATTTTTACCTTGATATTTCGACGCAGTTGCATGCGTCATGGTCCCGAGTAGATTCAATGTTATTCAGGACCCTAAATGATATTCAGCGATCGCTTACGTCATGTCTTTCTACTGTACTGTCGTTCGCGAAAATGCGGCTTCATTACGCAGGATAGTCATAATGATAGCTGTAATACCTAGCCTAAATACATAGTTAATTAATTAGTCTACCTCTTTACGAATGGTTGTACTCATGATCTGTTTATACAGACTTGTCTTATTTGGTCAACAAACAATGCCCAAAATCACGACTTGCCGTATCAATCACGCCACGTACATTGTGTATAGATCTCGTTAAATTATACAATAAACATATTATTTAAAACACATTATCCATTTAAATACATAATTTCCTTAACCAAATAAGACAAGACAGTCTGGACAGATAATATATAGCTTCTAAGTTTAAGTTGTCTGTGTGCGCATGAGGTATGAAATAAGCCATATGGTATTCTATTCGAAAATGCAATGCAATCATTAGCGTAGCTATATTCCAGGGTGGGTCTGGCCCCTGACGTGGCCGATGAAGCCGGGTCAATCGCCAATGTACAGTCAGTGAGCACCCGATCCTGGGGTGGGCACCAGACCATTCTGGCGTGGGTACGCCCCCCCCCCCCCTTCCTTCGCCTATGAATGCAATGAAGCAGATGAGGTGAGGTGAGCCGCAGCCCGCATGTGTGTTGTGACTCACTTGAGTACGAGGTCGCAGGTGGAGCAGCAAACGACGCTGCGGCCGATGGACTCGGGCGGCAACTCGCCGGCGGTGAGCGCGCGCCAGGCGCCCGTGCGCTTCGTGCGTATGCGCACCTGGTGGCCACACCAACCAATCACTCACAGCTAATACACGCGACCAAATGTGTCACCATCATCCAATCTGCCCTAGTCCCCCCCCCCCTGGTCTGCTACCAGCCCACGGCGGTTAGACGGCAGTCGCTCCACTGTAATCATATGATCGACCAAATCCAGGATCGCGGTCAAGGCGGCCCCAGACTCTCGAGCGAGAGCGCGACCGGGACATTAACGCCAAGAAGAAAAGACTTCGGTTGAAGTGAATGTTGTATTTATCTATAATTGGGGTGAATATAAGTGTTGTACCTTGTCTAGACGAAATGAGGAGTTTTCCAGAAGGTATTGATAGTTGGTTTCAAAAAGCATCAATAGATTTGGTAATCTACAATTTTGGTAATCTTTTTATAATCTGTATGATGGTGGCAGTGATTTCATGCCGCCAACTAATACTAAACTTAAAAATACAATGTTTATTAAGAAAACTTTAACTGTTAAAAGTTGAACGAAGTGTAAAAAGAAATATTTATATAAGTTGGCACTATGTTCCATTATTATTACAACCTCTAAAATGGTTGAAAACTATTGACAAATACAATATTATCCAAAACAACGTACCCAGTGTTTATATCCTGTTTGCTAAGAACCTATTTCAAGCGATTATCAATTACCAAAATTGTCGGGGCGCCATCTAGTGAGTGGTTAGGAATGCTTTAGATACCTATTGGAAAACTCCTCATTGTACTGTGTTGGTATATAAAATAAATAAATAAACAGGCAAGACGTCTGATAGAAAGTGGGCACTGCTGCACACTTCCCCAAATCCCCACTGCATGGAGCACTGGAGACCTTACTCGCCGGCAGGAACACATTATTATTTAAAATATTATAATTTTATTGTAACCTCGGCAAAGGAATTGCTTGCTCACATATACAAGGTTGAAGTTTAGTTGCGAGGTCATCGTTTCGCAGCGCCCACCTGCTCATGGGCTGTATACAGCATGAGGTCGCCCTAGTTCCGTCTCCCCGGGGGAGTAGACCTCAGTAACTCCCTTACGACCTGAGTGGTTCAATGGTCAACATGCTGGTCTGCCACGCAAGAGGTCCCAGGTTCAATTCTCGGCAGGGCAGAAATTGAAATGATGAATTTTAATTTCTGTTACAGGTCTGAGTGTTCTATAATAATAATAATAATAATAATAATTTATTTGCCAAAATTACAACCTTACAAAGCATTATGGTACAATTATAACAATCTTTAAGTTCTTACAGATAATAACAAAAATAGAAATACAATGCAGTTGTGTTCATATTAGGGCGGATTCCCTGACTCCTGCACTAGGATGACCTGTATTGCAGGAGACAGTCATTCCTCAATTTAGAATTTGGTTTTGTTTTCAGCCATGAGCGGTTAAATAAGTATAATAATAAGTATGTATAATAAGTATTTAAGTAGTATATCAGTTATCTAGCACCCATAGTACAAGCTTTGCTTAGTTTGGGGCTAGATGGCGCTGTGTGAATTTGTCCACGAATATTTATTTTATTTATACTCAACCCCACATAACAAACCTTGTAATGTAGTCCGAAGCGCAGCATGTTGGCCAGAAGCAGACGGCCGGCGATCTCTATACGTTTTGCAGCGCCCGCTTGCTCGTGCGTGATGTACAGCAAGTGGTCGCTCGAGTTGCCCGCCTCGCCCTCCTCCGGGCAGTCGAGTTTCACGCGGGTCGTCTTGCTCGCGAACGCCACGCCTGGTTGGCGGTAGAAAAAAGATCACAAATGAAAAAAAATGTTTTTCCTAGCTTATGCGCTTATCACGCATTCCCTAAATACAGTGACTGATTTCAGAAACAAAAACCGTGAGAGCAAATCAGAGTGGAATGTATTGCTCATAGAATAAGGTCCATTTTTGTATCACTTATATTAAGTCACGCGTCGCTCGGCTTTTAAAAAATCCGAGATACAAAAATGGACCTTATTCTATGAGCAATACATTTCACTTTGATTTGCTCTCACGCTTTTTGTTTCTGAATTCAGTCACGGAATGTGTAATAAGCGCAATAGCAAGCTTTTATTGAGCGTTCTCTATGATCAGTCAAAGCGCTCGTCAAGACTAATCAACGAGCCCGAACTCGATGGAGATGCTTTAATTTATTAACCCTTGACGAAAAAAGAGGGGTTTCTATGTGTCTGTCTGTGGCGTCGTAGCTCCCGAACGGATGGAACGATTTTGACGCGATTCTTCTATTTAAAAGACAGGTTTTTAGCTTTGTTTAATTAAAATCGGTTCAGTAGTACAGAAAATATTTTAGTAACAGTGTACTTGGTAGGGGCCAGGCTTTTTCTGTCGGGTAGGTTATTCAACAGTGCCTGTGGCTACCTTCTGTCTCCAGCATTAGATCAGCTCACTGATACCAAATATAGCTGTCATCGATTTGAACATCGAAAATGTCATTTCCCTCGAATGCCGGGAAGTGGGTCAAATTTTAATTCTAGGATCTTCTTACGAACATTTGATGAACACGCGGAAACAGGTGAAGCTTGTAAAAGTCAAAATAGACTAACACAAATGGACTACACTAGCAACGCAGCATTAACAATAACTGAGCGAGACAACCGCGCCCGTCAGGGTCAAGGACAATGACGAGTGGCGCGTCCAAGTACAGTGGCGAGTGGCAAGTGCCAAAACAGGGACTGTTTACACCCCAGCGAGTCCAGTGCAAGCGCGTAGTAATTCTACTATCAACAGTGTTGTACCACTATACTTGTCAACTTCGCTAAACACTTGACCAATGTAAATCGGACTCCAGACGCGCTCTGTGCTTGAACCATAATCAATGACCATACATACATTTTGTTCTAACGTGGGGAAATTCCGTGTGCGAATACTAATCCAGTCTGTGGGAGATGAGGATGTTACCAGATAGGAATCATAAACATATAATACCGACGTAAGACTAAACTAATACAGCAGCCATTGCCTGACCAACCTGAAGACACACTGCAACTATACATATTTTTTAAAGTTGGCCACGAAGGAAGACTATTCTTAAGTGAATACATTACCTTTAGACCAGCGCCATTCAGGATTGTTTTTGATGAGGGAAAATCTTAAACTCTTTTCTGCGGTAGGGCAACGCCACCTGTAATCCAAACAAATGTTTATAACGTTCGTTTTCATTTCCTGATAAGACCCGGCATCCACTTTCTCCTTCACTTTTTGAACATGAAGCCTGCTTTCCACGGTGTTTGGAATGCGATTGCTTTTCGCGATGCGTGCGGTTTTCCACGCACTGGATGACGCACCACGAAGGACATGTCTGCGCTACCACAGACAACACTCATTCCACGGCGTGCCAGTGCGGGCTGGTCCGCGTCCGTCCGCAAAATCACGCACCGTGGTACCGTGGTTCACCTTCTTTTTTTTTCTTTATCTTCTAGGTCATTCTCTAACTGTTTTTCCCCCAACTTTCCCTTCCAGTATAAATAGTGGACTATACACTGAAATGGAGATTGCTCCACCGAAAAGAGCGAGGTTCTTAAATTGACGATGATATGGTGTTTACTTTAGTACATCTAGTAACGCTCTTATGCAGAAAAATTACAGTAACTCAAGTCCTCGAACGATTCGAACGGTTCGATTCGACATTTCTCACCACAGTGTTTCCGGCAGAGAAACAGTAACGTTATAAAAGAAAATTGTTACTGACCGGTAGGCCAACTTGGCGTATGGCGTGATCGTGAGCACCTCATCAGTGCCGGTCTGTCCGATTCGCAGCGCCGAAGAGCACAGGTTATGCACCCAGAGGGACACGCGGCCTTCCAATGCAGCCTCAATGCTCTGCGGGGGTCGCTCGGAACGGGGCCTGCCCAGCATTGCCTGCCAAAGAGTGGAGCTGGTAAAGTTATTGTGGCACTAAACTCTAACCGTCGATCGGAACTTGTCGGCTACTATCGGCCAGCGCTGTAAGACCGCTGACAAGTTGTAATGGTCGGTCGGTAGATTTTTTTTGTGGACAAATTCACACAGCGCTATCTAGCCCCAAACTAAGCAAAGCTTGTAATATGGGTGCTAGCTAGCTCACTTATATACTACTTATATATTTTTTTAAATACATACTTATGGAATATACCCAGACCCGTAACAGAAATTAAAATTCATAATTTAAATTTCTGCCCAGCCGGGAATCGAACCCGGGACCTATTGCGTGGCTGACTGGCATGTTGACCACTGAACCACTAAGGTCGTCAAATTTCAGAATGGCGTCAGAATTACTACGAAGTGATTGGCATCTTTTTAAAGGTAGGTAGACCCGCTGGGCGCTAGAGGATGACCGGAATGTCATTTAAAAAAAAAACATTAGAAATTCACTTAGAAGTGCATTTTGACTAATGCCAAAGACACATACACATGATACCGTCACGCTTTTCCCGTAGGGGTAGGCACTGACCACATTGTTCCACTTTGTTTCTACAGACACGGTTCTGACAGATCTCTCTCGCTTCTCCCTCTTTTCGCGAGACATGAATGTCGTAACAGTAGGTTACGACCGCAAAGGTTATTCTAGTGGTAAATCCCTGTTCGGAATACCAAAATGCTTTCAGACTTAATGATAGGGGTATGAAACCAGTTTTATTCCATACTAAGGATGATCATTGTCATGATTTACCGTAATATTTATTGCATCCACATTACCTCCTCATAAGCTTGGATCCAGTCAACAGCCAATGCTTTCAGAGTTTGTATGCGTGGTATGTGTAGACTCAGGCGTATATTCGATGTGCGCAATCGTGAACGCAGGTCTTCTTCGTCCTTGCGAACCGCAACTGCGCCTTGAATCTGGAAGGGGTCGACTAGCTGCTCCATCGTGCCAGTAGCACAGTCTAAAATATCACCCCTGGAAATATACGCAGTTATTATTAATGTTACTGAATGTAAGACTCGTTCAACATTAACAGAAATCAACTGAAACAGTCAATACTTACGAAACTTCACTTCGGATAAGCATAATTTTGCCAGCTACAGAACCCAGCTCCGCGTACAGTGATGATTGATGAGTGGTGAGACTTATCACGCGGTGGCTGCGTATGAGTGTCTTCGAGATATAAAACCCTTCTAAATTGTCCGGTACCCTGTGAAGATTTCACTTTTGAAACATGATTGTGTATTGAAAATCCTTGTTTTCCTCAAGCAAGTGACAAAAATCTATAAAACTGTCAGTATCAATGACCAGGCATTGCATTCTATTGCACAAACGATAACGATTGCGGAAAGCATGTTAGCCAGCCTGCAGGCATGCAGATTAAGACAATAAGTGCATATAAAACTTGGTCCGTCTCTCATTACGACTATAGTCGCCGTGGAGTATCTCATATACATTTAAATTGAGACTCACAGACTTCGATACCGGTATTCTACGGATTCGCAACTAGTCTCTCGATAATACTTGTATGTTGGCCGACTGCGTGTCGCGTCTCCTACCACTTTCGTCAAAATGGCATTGGAGCAATATTGAAATTGTGCAGGAAATTTAAAAATATATTTGTTTATATAACTGTTGATGATGAATATGTCTGTCTGTCTGTTTGTTTAAAATAACAAAACTGCAAGAGCTTCTTCGTTATCAGAATCATTCAACATTATGTATGTAGTTTCGAGGCGCGTGTGAATGTTTTAGAGTCAAAATATCTAGAGTCTCCGTAGACTAGAAAGTGGGCAGCAGCATTTTCCATTGTTATACTTATAAAAGTGCGATCTCCAACTCGCCTGCTAACGCGAGAGGCCCTAAGCCCTGACTGTTATGGGCTGCGATGATGATCGTATCTCGACAGTATCGATAGCATGGCCTTACTTCACTGTGACCTCCAAAAAAGAACTATAATAGTCAGTGCTCACTCTTGCTGTAGATCCGGCAAGGAGTTGTGCAGGTAGATGTGCAAGGCGGTGAGTCTCGAGGCCACCCGCAGCCGGGACAGAGCTCTCGGAGCGAAGTACGAGTCGACGCGGAGGGCGCCCGCCAGCTGTTCCGCGGCGACGCCGCTGCGCCAGCTCCCGGCTGGTTCCGTCTCCGCTTGCCTGTCTGCCACCTGGAGATACAGCAATAAATCATTTTTTTTTTCAATATAATAATCATTATATATGTACATTATTACATTAGGCACTTAATATGTAGTGAGAGCCTGGAGACCGAACTAGATTCGAGATCTGTCCTACAGCCACTTGGTAACTCCGGATCCTAGGTTGAATGGATACATTATACAATTGAACATTGAGCATTGAAAGAGAGATAACATTTATTTATACTCTAATATAATATAATAAATCTTCTTAAAATACACGTTTGAAAGTCATAGGTACATAGTAGGTATACAATCTTACCTAATCTTAATTTACACAAAAAATAAAATAAAAATACACATAACAAAACTAGTTGCTATAATACCTACACATGGTTAAAGCTACCATGTGGAAGTATCGCAATTAAATGAAATTAATTAGGTAAGACTAGTATGTTAATATCTGCAACTAAACTTTGTCTCAAAACAATTTTCCATCGATGTAAACAAACCGCTAATCAATGGAGACAATCCGTAAAAACAAAAGGATAATTGTGAATTTGCAACCATGGGTCACTAATTGCTTCAGTATTGTAAGTTATTTACCACTAACCACTTAAAATGATCTACAAATTACAAATCTATGCTAATATTATAAAGAGAAAAGATTTGTATTTTGTTTGTAATTAATAAACTCAAGTAATGGATCGATTTTAAAAATAATTTCTGTAAAGGGAAGCTACGTTATTCCCGAGTGACATTAACTTTTTATGCCGAAAAATAACAAGTTACCGCGGGAAAGTTGAATGTTCGAACTGAGCGGCTATATTAATATTACAATTATTCCATTTGTTTACATCGATGTAAAATTATTTTGAGACAGACTGTATATCGATCGGGCTTTGCCCCACCACTCATAGGCAACAGAAAGAATAAAATAATAAGGTATATAAGTGTATTACTATAAATTAATTAAACACGCACCAATGGTTCACTCCTCGGCAAATACTTCGTTTCGTTGAAAGAATAGGGCACCTCCTTCACTTCTGGGTTGTGCACTCTAAATCGCCACATTGTTGCGAAAGTAGCCTCTAAAATGTAAATATTATTTACATGAATTGTAGGAAGTGTTGCAATAATTAATACAGCTAATCTGCGTATGTTACCTGGTGGTGATGCAAAGCGATTAATCTCTCTGGGTTCATCTACTGGCAAACTGATATAGGTGTGAGCCTCCCACTTATTCAGCACCCGGTTAAATAACTCCAGCACGCATTCGATCTCGGTTTCCTGTTGAACAATATTAATTATTTTTCATAGCAAATAACGAAAATCTGTAAGTTTTGCCTGCCCAGTACAATATGGACTCCTACAAGGCCGGATTGCGAAGGCTGTTGCTAGACAAACGTCACGTACCACCACGTGAGGTGGCGGTCAAATGCTTGCCTAGTTTAATAATAATAATAAATTAATATGCTTGGACAATTTACAATGTCATCTAGTCATTGATTTACTACCAACCGTAGATAAAGCACTTCATACAAAAATGCGCTTGAAATCTGTCGCCTAATTGACTATACATTTGTACGTAGCAATTTATTAGCCAGTACAGTATCGTATTTCCCAAATATCAACTTTTTTTCATACTTATAAAGCTCAAAATTGCTTTTCGCGCTGTGGATAATGCTGTGACTCCATTTTTTTTAGTGAGCAATCATTATTTTTGCTTTAACGCATGCGCATGATTGAGACGACTGACGTGATGTCTGACATTGACAATATGTCTATAACTAAAATAATTATTTTTGATAGATTTTTATGTGTGAATCGCTATATTTATGCATGATAAGATGTATAATGTGTTTATGCACGCAAAATATGAAATCCCATCCATTTTTCGTCGTTTAAGGCCATTGTTTCGACAATTTTTGAACGCGCACTTGGGCATGCTTACGTGCCGACGGCTAATGACGGACTACGGTAAAGGACTGCTTGACTAGCGATTAAGCAGTCCTTCACCGGCTCACTTTTCAAGCGTTCATGTGCTATCTACGGTTAGTAATAAATCAATGCATCTAGTCCTAAAGTAAGCAAAGCTTATGCAAAAAATATGGATCACCTGTTCAGGCAGCGGGAACGCGACTAGGCGCGTGACGGCGCGCGGGTGCGGGTAGCGCCAAGACACTATGTCGCCGTTCATCATCACCTGGTACGCCATAGGGACCTGCCCACCGCTCACCAGTTTGAACGCGCCACTCCTGGATAAAGAGTTAGGGCTTCATTTTAACTTCGGAAGATCCCCACCACAAACTCCTACCGCCGCAACTCCTGCCTAGCCAGAATCTACCCGCGCCGGTATATCGTCGACTTTCGAGGTGAACTCGGTTGCCAGCGACACTCTATTTGCATTGAGGTAACTATGAAGAAGTGTTTCCGACTTGCAATAAGGTGGAGTCCACGACAAGAGAGTTGCTAATATGTGTCGGTGTGTCCGCGACTTTAAAATTTTATTGAATAAGGCAATGTAGATAATACAATTTAAAACTCACCTCAAATCATCCTTGTAAAAGTGATCTGATTCAAAGTCTGCGATAGACCTTACTTTCTTTATATCTGGGTCAAGGTCATCATCGCTAAATAATCTTAGTCTCTCAGGGGCCACATATGGTTGTTGGGGTACCTGAAACATTGGTAACTAGTAACCTGTTTGCTCGTATCAAACACACACGTATTAAACCAGAATTTCAGACGTACCTTTGGGACGTACGATATTTGTGAGAGCGCGTACTGTATCCGCGCTAGAGTGCTGAGGTCGTCCGGACAGAGGTCAATGACTATGCGGTCGAATTCTACTAGCAGATGGACAACGGGTTCCTGGTACAAATGTTCGCCTTCCGATTTCTTCCACGCCTCCCAGATACAATCAAATTCAACGCTAAAAATAATAAAATACATACTCGTAAGTAAATGCCGATAGCAATTTCAGTTTCACGTCTACATCTTAAGCGAAATGTAGCCGCCAAATTATTGCAATTTACACAAAATGTAACTAATTTTAAACTCATTTTTTGTACAACTACACAGGTTGTTACATAATATATGTATGAAGCCGTGAACTGGATGGAATGCTAAACGTATTAAAACGATAGGTACAATTACTTCTGTCGTACGTGATATTAGTTGCAGCTACCGTTTTGATACGTT
Organism: Blastobasis lacticolella; assembly: GCA_905147135.1. Taxonomy (NCBI): domain Eukaryota; kingdom Metazoa; phylum Arthropoda; class Insecta; order Lepidoptera; family Blastobasidae; genus Blastobasis; species Blastobasis lacticolella. Next base: position 6,922,985 of record LR990039.1, on the reverse strand, counting down.
TAGCGATCCATTAAGTTGTCGGCTTCGTACACACGACTTTATGATGTGCCGGCGTGTATACGAGCATGCGTACCCGAACTGCATAGGATGCAACGCCGGCCTCCGCGGCTGGCCCGGGGGGCCGACCGCCAAGGAGGCTGCGGTGAACAGCGCCCGCGCCACCACGCGTTCCGGCCGCGCGCCCACCGCCAGCTGCACGGCCGACGAGTCCCAGCCGACCGCGCCCTCGGGCCCGCTCACGCCGACCTGGCTCGTGTGCACGATCATCGTCTCCACGCCTTTCTGGGCTGCGCGTGCGACCAAAATATTACAACGAGCAACAGAATCAGAATATCCAATTTATACGTTTTGTGGCGAAAGAAACTCCTTACTTCTTTCCTTGATGTTTAATTTCTGTTACGGGTCTGGGTGTTGTATGTATAACAAGTAAGCATTAAAACAATAATTAAGCAGTATATCAGTAATCTAGCACCCATAGCACAAGCTTTGCTTAGTTTGGGGCTAAATGGCGCTTTGTGAATCTGTCCAAGATAATTTATAATTTAATTTACTCTGTAAGGAGGACAGACCCCTTGGTTCAATGTCAATGGCAATGACAGGCCAAGAGCGCGCCGAGTCGCCATAGTCTGTGCTATGATGCTAGGGAATTCTAGTCCTTACGCTAGTACTTTCTGGGCACATCCGTCGGCCATTTTCTGTTACAGCCATGTTTAGGTATACACGCATTATATAACAGTACGCTCTGACCTCTTAAAATGTGTTTCCTTCGTCACAATCACGCGGAGAGTAGCCAGTGCAGACATGAGGCGTATCAGCTTAGTTCTCACATTGCCAACGCACTTATTACATATAACTTTTAATACCAAATATGGTTTACTTACTCAGTGAGCATCGCAATTTATAAAGCGGCGGTGTTGGAGGTTCCTGGGGTAACTCATCCGCCATGGAATTAATAATTTTAATCTGCACCTACGAAAAAACGAAATATACTCGATAATAACTATAGACAGAAAAACCGAACACATATAACTGTATGAGACTTAGCCGAAGAACCGACAACCGCTGAGATAAACGAGTTCTTGAATCATCATTATCTGCTCGAAGAACAGATGGCCGATGGGGCAGTAATGTTCTCGAGTGGCGACCACGTACCGGAAGACGCAGCGTGGGTAGGCCAGGCCTCCCACAAGGAGGACCGACGACCTAGTAAGGATCGCAGGTACCAGCTGGATGCGGAAGGCACAGGACCGGCCTTTGTGGAGAACATTGGGGGATGGCTATGCCTAACAGTGGTCTAGTATAGGCTGAGGATTCGTATGATTTATTCGCAAATTTTAGTTAAGCCCTTCGGACTTCGTTCTAGCAGGGTTAATATGTCACGCATCAAGCTCTCTTTATGTATCTCATCTACTCTATCTGTAAATATATAAGCGCAAATCTCTAATAATCTATATGAGCAAAGGCTGCCATTTTTTCCATTCAAAACTACGGTTTCGTAGACCCCATTTTTCTCTATGGGTTTAAACACTAGAGTAATAATTTTCATACACAGAGTAGATATTGGCCATTAGCATGTCTGTACCTTTAGATTTTTTTTGGATAAGTTTACTTGAGTAGTAGTTGTGATACTTCAAGTACTGAAAAAATATTTACCGAGTTTTAACACCACCTCAACACGTTAACTATACAAAACTACATTACAAAACGTACAGACATAAATAATGTAATTCTTAAATATCTGTTGATAAAACCACTAAAATCGGCCGAGATTTGACGGAGGAACACACTAGGGATTACGAAACTTCGACTTGCATGTTTTACATAGGTATAATGCGACCGCGGTGCAGTTGTTCCTTTCGCTTAGGTTTCTTTCTTATTAATAGAATTTTCCTTTAACGATAAAATGTACATTTGTGAAGTTTGTAATTGTAATATGAACTTACAAGATTAATTATGTCGGCTACACGTTGAAAGCGGTCGCCGCTGATTTCAAAGAGCACTGGCCGTTCAATGTCTAGAGACACTGTGGCCCGCGAACTGAATGTCGTCGCAGAGGAGGTGTATACTGAAACAAATAATATTTAAATTAATTGACAGGATTTGGCTTCACCGGCGATTGTTCGCTTTGCGAATTCTGGTTACATTTGAAATTTTGCATTAGTTATTTTGTTCGCAGCAACAAACATTTATTGTACGAGAATACTGTGCACGCAACCAATATTAAGATGTTCGTTTCAACGTACTAACTCACTAGTGTCGTTCTCACTAGGCGTGAGTGTGTACGTGTACGTACTCACTAGAACATTTGTTGTGCGAAAAGTTCGTTCGCTGTTTATGACAAACTGATTACAGGTTACAGGAACTGGTTACAAAGTAACAAACCATTTGAGGGCGTGTAGTATTTCAAAGTCGCCAGGGCTGGTCGTATGTCCGTTATGGGGTCGGGAAGGCCCTGTCCTGTGGACATGAGGACCTCGTGAGGTTTGCTCAGGAGTGGCCCTGCGCCCAGACCGATCCAAGCGTTGAATAGGTTCACCTGTAGAAAAACAATGTTTAATTTCAAAGGCATCAATGAAAACGAGTAACTCATTTTTATTTTACTTGACAAATAAAGAAATATTATAGAAATGTTATATATACCTGTATCGTTTTCTGAGATTTTTTCAGCCAGTAATACATATTGGGTTGATACAATGAGATGTGGCATAGATGCTTTCTGTGTGCCGTTTTGTGAGGCATTCCCATATTCTGAAAACGTGATGTTAATCAACAACAATGTGATGACTAAATACAGAACACAAAAAATCATGCGCACTCTACTTATATAAGTGAGCAACAACAGCGATCAATGGCTAGGGTTCTTAGGCGGACGTCGCCACACCTAATTTGCGATGCGTTCAGTTTCTCACAAAAACTGATACCTTGGCTCCACAACACGACCACATAATATCTTTACTAAAGTACGACGTAAATTAAACTCCGATTTTAGATTGCTCGACAGAAAATTCGCTTGTGCGGCATGGTTTACCATAGGACAGTGCGTCTGGTCATTGTGAGATTTGTATTGTGATTAAGATATTGTATGAAACTGAAGCTATCACTACAGGGTAAGGTAACACGAAGAAAAGACTGGGCGATCAGACCGGGCTTCGAATAGGTACCAATTAAATAAATAACACCCTCGCAATTTATCAGTCCATCGGTTCCAGACAAAACATAAACCCCAGGTTTTAACAAATAATCTCTATGATTGATTAGCTCGTTCTATGCAATGAGGGTTTTCACAATTTCAGATGGCGCTAGTGACTCACTAGTCTGTAAGTGTAGTCTGTAATAACTTACTACTAAGTAGTAGAGTCTGTTTTAAAAATTCTATCGTGCTATTCGACAGAAACAACAGCTTTAAAATGACGAATCTTTATACCAACAAGGTTTTATTTTGACAGCAGACCGACCTGACGTCACAGTAACGCCACCTCGTGGATTTTGGAATCACGAAAACCCTCGTTGGGAATAGGTAGTTTTCAGAGTAAAATGTCCATATCATTAAACAAAAGATACACTAACTATGGCGTCACGAACGTTTGCCTTCGGTTCTAAGAGCTTCCCCGGGAGGTTGCTACTGGTGTCACAAGGCGTATCAGGATCAGGGACTTGGACAGTCTAGCAAATAGTAAGAAAATGACAGTTTAATTAGGAATTGCAAATTGCGCATTATGTATGTTATTTTTAAAAGCAGGTACTCCAAAACTAATTTTGGTTTGCTTTTCTCTTACCAAAACTTCATTGAATGATGTACTTAATAAAAATATCAGATAATGACTGTAATGGCGACGTAGGTTAAACTACGTCATCGAGTATAAGAAAAACCCCACTTAGTAGCGATAGTAGAGGGTTAGGACATCCACAAAACGTGGGTCTGCCCGTGTACAACCTAGACAAAACCCTATTTTTGTGCCAGATTTACTGGCTAGTAAGTCTAATAGTAAAATTTACTGTCTGATTAGCAAAACTGCCAAGAAGATGTGAGACAAACTTTTTTTTATTACTTCTAGAACCCACACAAGAGGATAAGTAAGTACTCATCATCATCATATCAGCAGAAAGAGGCCCACTGCTGGGCATAGGCCTCTCCCAGGGATCTCCACAAAGGCCGGTCTTGTGCCTTCCGCATCCAGCTTGGTACCTGCGATCTTTACCAGGTCGTCGGTCCACCTTGTGGGATGCGTCTTCCGGTACGTGGTCGCCACTCGAGAACTTTACAACCCCATCGGCTATCTGTTCTTCGAGCTATGTGCCCTGCCCACTGTCACTTTAGTTTGGCAATCCTTAGGGCTATGTCGGTGACCTTGGTTCGCTTGCGTATCTATTAATTTCTGATTCGATTGCGCAAAGAGACGGAAACAGTGAGCTTAAATATAAGGCCGACAGTGGCAGCCACGTCTCGGTTCCGTAGATCATCACTGGCAACACACATTGGCCAAAGACCTTCGTCTTGAGACACTGCGGTAATTGGGACGAAAATATATTGCGTAGCTTCCCGAACGTTGTCCAACCGAGTTAGATTTGCCGATTGACCTCTTTCTCGAAATTGGACCTACCTAGCTGGAGTATTTGTCCTAGGTATGTACAGTCGCCAACAACTTCAAGTCGAGTGCCTCCAACTGTCACTGGAGTAGGCACAACATGGACATTCGACATAATCTTCGTCTTGTCCATGTTCATTTTTAGACCTACTTGTAGACAGGCACTACAGAGGTCAACGAGCATTTTGCTCAAGTCTTCCGGGGTTTCAGCCATGACTACGATATCGTCAGCAAGTCTGAGGTAAGTGAGTTAATATTTATGTTAACTGTACTCGCTGTTAATATTGATGCCAAGTCCGTCCCAATCCAGAAGCCTGAAGATATCCTCCAGTGCAGCGAAGTAAGTAATATCGCTAAGAAATTCGACCTTTGGTAATGTGGCACAAAAAAAGAGATTTGTGCCAGTTTGTGTACGGCCAGACCGATGTTTTGTGGGTCTCCTAAACCTCTTCTATCGCTGCAAAGTGGAATTTTTCTTCTTGATAACGAAGGTTAATCTACCGCGCCTTCTAGTACTTTCATACATCTAATCTACAATATTAAATCCCCCTCTCGTCGCGTCGTATCTCCTCAAAGTTGGCTGAGGGTCGTGATCTCGCTGGAACACTTTATCGTGCACTACTTGGTAAATACTCGTCCTATCCTCGGCGATATGGATATATGTGGAGCTATGTGGTCTGAATTTGGAGATCCCTCCACTTTGCTCGTCGCTTAGCTTTACCAGTATTAATTTTAAGTAGGTATACAATAATTTACTTCTTCGATAAGTCTTAAGCTGGGAAACCCCACTTTTGCGGTTAATATCTACAACTATCACAAGGACGCCTACTTTAATTATTGTCTTCCTTAGAGGAATGATCTCGTTTTATAAGACACCATACCCTCAACGGCACGTACTAAAAAACAACGCTATAGGACTGACAGATCCAGCTACAGGACACGATTTTATTTAGATAACTGGTTATCAAAGGTTTCCAAACTGGAACAAAGGGACTCAGGCTAGTTGATTTTTTCGCAAAACCCTGGACAAACGTTATCCAGGTTTCTTACCTTATTAAGTGTTTTCGAAGTGGATCTCTCGAGATCTTCATCCTCAGCTAATAACGATATATCGACGTTCCCCATGGTGACAAACACTTCTAGGTAATCTTTTGGATCAGGTCTGAAATAATACAGGTAATGCATAATATATTGAAGTAATTGGGTGACTATACATACTTAAAGGGGTTCGATTTCTATACTAAATTGATTTTTCCATTCTTTCATTCGTTTGAGTGTTTGGTAATTGAATTATGGTTTATACTCTTAGTAATGTATGGTGCGCAAAATGGGTTTATGAAGGTTAATGATTTATAATAAAGCAGTTAAAGAGAAAATACTATAGTATAAGTAGTTTTTTTACTTTTAATTGCTTTATTATATTACAAACTTGTAAAAAATCCCTATAACGCTTATTTGTATACATTAATAACGGCCAATTGCACAAACATACATAAAAAACGTCAAACCTTTGAAAGGATGGAGAAAAACCTTAATAAAAAAACGTTCCCCCTTAACGTTACTTCAGTCTGTTCAGGAACTATTGATAAAAGAACAGGGTTACTAAAGTCATCACCAATTAACGGAATCAGGGGGCTTAAGATATCAAAAGTGGAATACAAACACAAAAAATTATAAAAACCGATACCGGTACCAATACCGTAATTTCAAGGGCACACATTCATAGTTTTGATAACGTTGACCTTCGTCATTCCGATCACTGCTCATTACAAATTGCGACCCGCTTTTAGAAATTGTCAAATTCACAAAGTAAAACTTTAACTATACAGAGTGACGTTAGCCTCTGGACAAATAATAAAACCCTGTTTAAGACTGCTACTCAGCAGCATCATAAAATAGGTTTTTCTTAGATAAGACAAAAAACATATATCCATTTTTTCTAACAAATTAAATTGTAACTTAATCGGCAACAAAAACAATATACTGTATCACAACAACACGAACAAATTAATTATTGACATTCATGATATTATAAGCGAGTGACGTTATGTCACACTTCAAATTAATGTGAAATTACAATTAAAAAAATATATTTCATTTAGGCTGTCATCTGGCGTGGAGTTCTAATGCAATTCAAAAGAGTTTGCAATGTTTAGGGTACTTTCTAGACCATGCAACTACATACAGGCTGCTCCTGAGTGATAAATTCAAAACTGTTGATTGTTCAGTAAATACTATAAATATAAATACTGTATAACAATAGATCTATTTTGATCACAAAATTCTATGCGTGCGGCAATTAAGCGATGGGTGTCACACTACAAATGTCAAATTGAGTCATTTATCATTCAGGCAGATGCTTTCATAGCTCCCGAACAGACTTTAGACATCTTCTTGGCTATTGGTTATCTCAGTGGACAACTGAATTTGACATAAAATAATCTTACACTACTTTCATTTGGTAGATGCTATAGCCAGTGGCCTACGTAGATGACGAGGTGTAGAATTATCCAATGTCAAATTCAGTTGCCAACTGAGTGAGACAATAGCCCCGCTGGAAAGTAACTTACGGCGCATCAAATAAAATGAGAGAGACGCTTTTCTTCTGGGGACGGATTGAGGATCTGGAAGCAGTGTCGACGCCGGAGTCGTCCGCCGGGCTGGGGGTCGCCTCCGCCGCTTCGGCCTGCGTCATTTCGCTGATCTTGGAGATCGACGAGCTACCACCTAAACAGTCAGTGGAATGGCGTTTATTACATGTGACAAAATTCAGAAGCAAAAAGCGTGAGAACAAATCAAAGTGGAATGTCTTGCTTATAAAATAAGGTCAACTTTTGTATCATCATCACAGTCCATAACAGTCCACTGCAGGTCTAAGGGCCTGTCCCACGAAAAGGGAGGTTGTTGCAATAATCTCCATGCTTAGCAGGCAGGTTGAAGATCGCAGTGTTATAAATACAGCAAAGGAAAACGCTGCTGCCCATTTCCAGCCTACGGCGACTAGATCTCTTGTCTCGAAAATATTAGTCGCCTTGTACGACACCCACGAGCGTAAAGGGTTGGTGCTATCCTACTCTGCCGGACAATGCACGGCCAATTTTTGTATCACGGGTTTTGAAAAGTGGAGCGACGCGTAACATTGTATAAGTGATGCAAAAATAGACTTCATTCTATGAGCAATACACTCCACTTTGATTTGTTCTCTCGCTTTTACCTTCTGAATCTAGCCAAATGTAATGAGGGGATAACTTAGTTTTAGGTATTCGGTAGGCCGGCGGTAAGCGCGCACGGAGACGTAATAAATATAATATGTAACAAAATAAAAAAAAATTGTGTGTCTACGCAGATACTAACCATCAGAATTCGGTAAATCAATGCATGATTCCAACGGTCGTTTATTGAAAGACGAATAAGGACATTGGCTGCGTACTGTGTCCAAGTCATCAAGTACGATTTTCCTGAAAGTGATAAAGTTAAGTATTAATATTTTACAACATAAACTAACGTGTAATGAGTTTTTTCTAATTTTGTTGCTTAGTATATTATATTTGGACTAACACCATTGGCCTCGGCCAGACAGAAAAGACGTAAGACGAAGACAGAGAGCAGACGGGGCGCAGACGCGACCTATTAAAACATATAGAAAAGACGGGGCACGGACGTGGCAGCGTCGCGCTTCCTTTTCTAGGACCAGTCAAGGACGCAGGCGGGACAGGGACAGCAAGCGCTGCGTGCGAGACTCGGCTCCCCGCGCCCTGCTCACACCCCCGCCCACGCCTGTAACCCGTCCTTTCTGTTTGTTTTGTAATAGGGCGCAGATGTGTCTGCGTCGTCTCCGCGCCCGGTCTTTTCTCTTCTGTGTGTTTCGCATGGCGGCGCTTCTATACTATCTATCTATGAAAGTAAAATAAAAGGGCGCCGCGCCTGCGACGTGTCTGCGTCTTACGTATTTTCTGTGCGGCCGGTCGCTTACAATTTTTACAACACGCCATTTAACATTTTCTTTAGACACCCGCAACTTTGTACGAGGAGAAACTATCGAGACCAGCCGCGGTCGTCTCTACTTACGCGTTGTGTGTGTATACTTGGAACTGACCATTGAACTCTGTAGGTAATTGATTTTGTGATCTAGCAAATCTAACGTAATCTTCCTTTAACTTCTCTACAACAATATTCTGCATTACTTTGCGTTCGAATCGTGATCTGTCGTTCCTGTAGGAATTGTAATCTTCTGCCAGCTTAATAGTGAATAGTTACCAACCTATCTACTCCGTGGGCGAGGACCGTCAACGATACTTCCCCACAATTAATTACGTTTATGGATTTTTGTGATGTCAAAATAAATAGTGTCTATGTCTGCGACAACATTTTTTTTAATAGGTTTTTTAATAGCCAGATATTTGACTGCGATTTCACCCGATGTTAAGTGCAGATGCAGTGTACGACGGCGCATACTTACTCCTCGTTGAGAGCCCTCTGCGCGTACAGTATGACCTTGTTGACGAGGCTGATCTGTTCGATGCTCAGGTCGATGGCGCAGTCGGCCAACAGGTTGATCTCGACCGCGGCGCCGCACGCCAGAAGCGAGTCCACGTACAAGGGCGGCGCGATCACGCAGCCAACGTCGACTCTGCGGCGGGACAGGCACTATTTATGATCGTTATATTTCGTTTATCAATTCACCCGAGGTCAATTCAGGAGGTGAGTGCCCCGAGCGCGCCCCGTACAAACGTAGTTCGATCGTAATTTCAATATTAAACAATCAAAGCCAATGAAATTCTGTATACCCTATTTAGACACCAATAACAATGTCAGTGGTTTGTCAGATTTCAAAATATATCGTTTCAAAGTTGCGCCAATCACAGCAAAATCCGTATAACTTTGAAACGATATATTTTAACGAAAATTCGACAAACTACAGCCATAGATATTGGTTTCTAAATCTAGTCTACAAAACTTGATTGGCTTTGATAGTTTAATATAGAAATTATGATAAAACTTCGTTTCTATGGAGCGCGCCGGAGGGACACCCCTCTTAATAGCATGATTTTAGCTTGACGTGTTTAAACCAAACTATTTGTTGACTAAAGCCCACTTTGAAAAAAGTCAAGCCGACTGTGAAAGTGGGTTTCGATCAGAAATCGATCATGAAAGGTGCGACAGGAGTCGCCGTTTGCAGCGGCTTTTACCCGCGCGCAGTTCGGGTCTCTGTAAACAATTAACTTTCCCGTAGGAATCTATTATTTTCCGGGGATAAAAAGTAGCCTACGTTACTCAGTGATAATGTAGCATTCTATGCGTGAAATAATTTGTTTCAGAGGTCCAGTAGTTTCTGAGTTTATTCATTATCTACAAAAATCCCAAAAATTAAAACATGTTTTCTCTTTATAGCATTAGCATAAATAGATACATATTTAATAATCTTAGAAAACCACTTACGGGTTCAAGATATAAGTGATGGCTGGCGAAATCACGGTTCTGTCCCACTTGTGAGCAGGGTTTTCTTGTCCCACACCAAACATATCGTCTGATTCATTTTCCTGATAAAATACATAGGCAATTAAAAATCATCTTCTTTTAAGTACATCTTAAAAATTATAATTATCAAGCAACATTTTTTATAAAATTGTTGCTTTGGTTAGTAACAAATAAGTCATCAAATTGGAGATAGAGTAATAAGAGTTTTTGCGATTCCAAAATCCACGAGATGTCGCTACTGAGGCATGAGGTTTCATGTCAAAATAAAGCCGTGTCATTGGCTGGAATAAATTCGTAATTTTCGGCAGTATTTTGACTACGGTCTTCATATGGCGCTCCTGCATCTGAAATCGCGAAAACCCTCATTGAGACAGAGAATATCAGAGAATCCATACGTACCTCATAGTTAACAAGATGAACGAATTCCGAGGACTTTATTGTAATCGACTCTATGACCATCTCGTACTGGCGCCCTTCCAGCCCTGACGCGCCTTGGACCCAGGACGCATCCGGCACTAGGTTTGTTGGACGTCTAGGAAAGGAACCATTTAATAATTAAAGACTGAGGGCACCGTCAGTGATCCAACGTCATCGAGTACAAGAAATATGCCACTTTATAGCGGTAGTAGAGGTTTCACAATCTGGCAAGTGCCAGTACAGACAAAACATATGCCGACATACGTAAATGTCTTAACTCACCTGCAAATAGGATTATCAGGATGTGGATTGACATTGGTCCTGTCAAACTGAAACCAAATATCAGCAATTAAAGTATCAGTGCCAGTACTGTCGATTAACTACAAATCATACTATGAGAATGACATTACAGGTAAGCTTTGGAATTCGCCTATGATCTGTCCAGACTGACTTGTCTTATTTGGATATGAAAATTATGTATTGAAATAAATAAATAAATAATCGTGGACAAATTCACACAGCGCCATCTAGCTTCAAACTAAGCAAAGCTTGTACTATGGGTGCTAGCGAACTGATATACTACTTATATACTTTTTTAAATATATACTTATTATACATAGAACACCCAGACCCGTAACAGAAATTAAAATTCATCATTTAAATTTCTGCCCGGCCGGGAATCGAACCCGGGACCTCTTGCGTGGTTGACTGGCATGTTGACCACTGAACCACTCAGGTCGCGATATTAGTTGAAATCCACATTCTATGTTTTTCTTATATAGTTTAAGATACCTATACACGTTGTACGTAGCGTGATTAATACGGCAAGTCGTGATTTCGGGTGTTGTTTTTTCACCAAATAAGACAAGTCAGTCTGGACAATTCGTACAACTTTTATTCTAGGACTCTCCATGTATCGGCTTCCAAAGAATAAAGTGAGATAGAATGCCGTGTAATATAAGTAAAGGTAAAAAAGAAAACATACGCTTATAATGATGGCATCGTCTTGCCCAGGGACGGTGTTGTAGGCGGCGACGATGAGCCGGAGCCCGCCGCCCGTGATGTAGCAGTACGGCCATTGGAACGGAGTCACCTTTCTTGAAAGTTGAAATATAGATTTCAATTTGTTATACCTTCATTGGCATTAAGTCCAAACTGTTTTGATTTTGATAGAATATAAATAATTTTGTTTTTTATCTAAATTGAATTATTCAGAATTCTAAAATTCATTGGTAATTTATAACGAAAGTATTGATTTATTATTGCAGTCTCTATCCGTACGCGTATGCATACAATACGACATAATGCGTCTGGCATGGAGTATATGGCACCGACATAGCTCTAAGGATTGCCAGACTGAAGTGGCAGTGGGCAGGGCACATAGCTCAAAGAACAGATGGCCGATGGGGCAGTAAAGTTCTCGAGTGGCGACCACGTACCGGTAGACGCAGCGTGGGTAGGCCTCCTACAAGGTGGACCGACGACCTGGTAAGGATCGGAGGTACCAGATGGATGCGGAAAGCACAGGACCGGTCTTTGTGGAGATCTCTGGGGGAGGCCTAAGCCCAGCAGTGGGCGTCTTCTGGCTGATATGATGATGGAGTATATGAGTCTAAAATTCACGACGGACCCCATTTCGTTACCTGCGACCTAAATTGAAGATGTTGTGGGCAACAGTTACCACTTACCATCAGATGGGCTTTCTGCTCGTTTGTCACTGAGTAGCATAAAAAATAATTATCGGGTCCGAAGCAACGGACCGTGGACCCTCCGTTGGGAACAATTCGCAAATGCGTTGTTAATTTTTTATTATCATGGTTCGCTCTTGGCCTATATAGGTATATTGATTTGAGTATTATCAAGTTTCAGTAACCTTCTCATACTAATTCTAAACTAATTAATGATATGATCTGCTACAGTACATTGTCCAAATATGACGCGATATTATTATCTGTACAAGTGGCAATACTGGATTTCTTGGCTTTCAGACACGATTTTAATATTATCTGGTTTCAACTTACTTTGGCACATCAGCTTGAAGAGGACACGACTCATACGGCACAATTTTCTTTGATATGTCCAATATTGTTCTCAATACTGGCGGTTCAACGATGCTTTCCAAAGGAGCCAGCATTACGTATATTTCCCACATATTGTCGCTCTGGTAATAAAAAAAGAGTCAAGAAATAGAGTAACGATCATAATAGGTACCAAAATATTGTATTAAAATCAATAAATACGTACTATCTTTTGTTCCTCTAATAGTTTCGGATGCAGTTCCTCCTTCCAGCTGGGTGGCAAACCCGATATTCTAAAAGAAATATTTACACATAAGTTGTTGAATTAAGGTAATATCTGAAGAATATTCTGGAATCATTTCAAATTGCAACACCGCGAAGGCAATGCCGAACGTCATTATTTGGTCATTGAAGCGTGTTCCTTTGCCAAGCCGTGCAAGTTCGTTCGGCATGCTTTCCAAACCGACGAAGGACGAGTCCTATTAGTTGTCGTTCGTTGGGCTGGACTGTGGGTGGTGATAAACGATTGGTAGATGCAGATAGTGGATGAAAGGTTGGTCTCACTGTGCTTGCGTGATGGTGACGGACAGGAATCGCGTGTCCTCGCGGTAGTTGGCGGGCGTACGCGCCTCCAACACCCTCCCGCTCATCGCTCCCGGCGTCCATTGGTCGTTCGCGTCCCTAGACATCGTAAAAATATGTTTTAACAAGTACAGCCACATGCCGTCATAAGTAAAAAAAAATGTATGGTAAGCATATATAGAAATACTGTTTTACCCGTTGATTTATAGGTAAGACAAATGAATCCACGGATAAAACAGGTTCCTGTGTATAACACCGTCAAATTACATATGACTAAATGTCAAATTATGACTTTAACATCGTTGCGGTCCTAGAGTTGGTGTACCCTTGTGGGAGTCACGACCCTCAGAAATGAGGCCTACGACGCGAAGAGAGATTACTTTGTTTAACTTTACTTCAAAATGCAATGTAACGGTAGTTACAATTAGTTAATCTTAACATTCTGAGAATTTCGATAGTGTTGAGATTGACAATCCTACATGGATATGGTGATGAAGACTAGACACTCGCCTTTTGTAATATTTAATGTGTGCTGTAGCAATTTTAATCTTTGCTTGGTTGTATTGCGCTTGTAGGTCTATGCTGGTGATGACGTCTTCGATTTGAAAAATTAGTCGGACGGTTTCCGTGGTGAACACCACCGCCGATCTGCTTACGACCCACTGGCACCATAGGAATTTCGATAGCGACGACTCAGCTGCAAAAGTATAAAGAATTTATTTCTTCTTTATTTCTTTCTTTTACCTGTGGATGGCTAATTCAAGAGCTCTCTGAAATTGGTCTGTCAATTTCTGCCTTGAAACATACTCGGGTGGGCGTGTTGCCTTAAATTGCATTGTACAGTCGAGTTAATTAATATGTGAGCATTGCAAAGGCTTCAAATATACATATGTACACATGTAATTTACTACAGTAATTTACTGAAAGGCTTGTTCAGATTAATATGACAGGTGACATGTTTGGCATGTTTGATTGATGAATCTGCTCAGATATATAAGTACCCTTCCATGTACATTTAAATTTGAAGCCTGGCAATGCTCACATATTTATGAACTCGACTGTACAAGGTATGAAGCTATAAGCAACATTTTCGTTTCCCGTAATAAAACACAAAATATGTAAGAATTGTAGAATTATGAGCAGAGAATAGATATATGTTGAATTGAATAAAAGAAAACTCACTCTCGTCAGGAACTTGAAACAGCTGCACCATCTCAGATCTGTTCTCGGTGCCCAACTCCGAGCCCGCTGAAGTTCTATCAAGTTGTTCGCTCCTAAAAATATGGCAACTTGTAAGTTCATAATGATGTGAAAATGAGACTAATTCCCTTTGTGTACAACGGTAACAATTTACCGTTTAAGCTTCACTTCCGAGCATGACGACAGTGACATACGGCTCCGACGACGCGGCGCTTATTACACCCTTTACTACACTATCGCGGCGTCGCCGGACCCGCACGTCACAGCTGCGATATTCGGGATATGATCCCTTTCGATTTTATTCAGTTTTCTTTGAATATTTAAAATGGGGTCTAGGACAAGGATCAAAATGGTTTAATACGCAATGTTACTATAATAAAAGAGCTTATTCAGTATAAGGGAATGTAGTAAATCAACTTAAAAAAACCATATTGACAACAACGTAATAAACCATTATATCCAAAGACTTCTATACTATATGGACTGGTTCATTGTACAATGGCAATGAGACCACTTGACTGGAGCTAAAACTGCAATAGAGCTTCAACGTAGTCCCAGTGAAGTTTCGGCCATTTATACGAATGGTCGTTACTTTAAAATCTAAGAATGTCGAGTTGCGTAGGAAGCACATGCACTAATTCCGATAAACATCAACCAAAAACAAGGATGGAGTATATTCTTTTCGTAAAGTATAACAAACATCATGTATTACTTGTAAAATTTATGTTTTTGGCATTTCCAATAAATATTTCAGTGTTTATTACAAAATTATGTTATATATTAACAATGTTATATCTAGCGGCTTGACAAGATTGTTGACAAACCTATTCGACCCGGTGGAAAAAACCGAAGCTAAGTGTTGCCGTTTTAAAATGTAATGTCAATGCCAACACCCGTCAGACATGTTTGTGGCACTGTAGACGGCGCTGTTTTGTTTACTACGGTAACCGTCAGAGTTATTTGTTCGCCCAACCGCATCTAGGTGTATAATAAATCTATGATTATATTCGTAGAGCTCAATTACTTCGACAGTTCATACAAAATTGCTGATTTGACTGTCGTTCCAAGACCGTATTATGAAAACAATAACACTAACTTGATTCGTTCCATGGACTGCGCGACAGCTTGGGGCAGTTGGGGCGGTATCGTTTGTTGCTGTAGCAGTGTTACGATGTGCTGGAAACAGTGCGCCGCGCCCATGAGCAACACCACCTGCGACAGACCACTCGGTTACCAGTGTTCACCAAAAGATTCATTCACTGAATCATACGATTAGTTTATCTATTACTATATTTAGGCTAGATTCGTTGCTACGCGTTTCGGCGGCGTCGTTCGAGCACGCGCGCTCGGAGGTGTCGAAACTGCTTGTTACATAACTATTTTATCGTAAATCGGAGAAAGATATTACGAATTAGCCTCTCAGCAACCTTGTAGCGTTATAAGGATCAACTAATATTCTACGAAGTCATTGTTGCCTTTTTTTCTATACAACGTAAATAACCAGTACTCTAATCGCATAAACGTACATATTGAGGACACATCTGTCCCACGACAGCGAATGCGCGATACTGAACTCGTTTCACAGTAATCTCAGTGCTCCGCTGTCTAGCACAGCGCGCTGTTCGACGGCGCCGCCGAATCGCGAAGCAATGAAACCAGTTTTAGAGAGTTTCCACAGTATTAGCCCTGAATCCTGATCCTCCTCGATGCGGAAGCAGACCGGCGGGGTGTCGGCGGTGTGTCGGCGAACATGATACACAACGCACCTGATCCTCCTCGATGCTGAAGCAGACCGGCGGGGTGTCGGCGGTGTGTCGGCGATCATGATACACAACGCACCTGATCCTCCTCGATGCTGAAGCAGACCGGCGGGGTGTCGGCGGTGTGTCGGCGACAATGACACACAACGCACCTGATCCTCCTCGATGCTGAAGCAGACCGGCGGGGTGTCGGCGGTGTGTCGGCGACAATGACACACAACGCACCTGATCCTCCTCGATGCTGAAGCAGACCGGCGGGGTGTCGGCGGTGTGTCGGCGACAATGACACACAACGCACCTGATCCTCCTCGATGCTGAAGCAGACCGGCGGGGTGTCGGCGGTGTGTCGGCGACAATGACACACAACGCACCTGATCCTCCTCGATGCTGAAGCAGACCGGCGGGGTGTCGGCGGTGTGTCGGCGACAATGACACACAACGCACCTGATCCTCCTCGATGCTGAAGCAGACCGGCGGGGTGTCGGCGGTGTGTCGGCGACAATGACACACAACGCACCTGATCCTCCTCGATGCTGAAGCAGACCGGCGGGGTGTCGGCGGTGTGTCGGCGACAATGACACACAACGCACCTGATCCTCCTCGATGCTGAAGCAGACCGGCGGGGTGTCGGCGGTGTGTCGGCGACAATGACACACAACGCACCTGATCCTCCTCGATGCTGAAGCAGACCGGCGGGGTGTCGGCGGTGTGTCGGCGACAATGACACACAACGCACCTGATCCTCCTCGATGCGGAAGCAGACCGGCGGGGTGTCGGCGGTGTGTCGGCGAACATGATACACAACGCACCTGATCCTCCTCGATGCGGAAGACGATCGGCGGGGTGTCGGCGTGCACGTGCAGCCCGACCGCCACCACCGGCCCGTCGGTGATCAGCGTCTCCTCCTCGTATTGCGGTTCCTCCGCTGGTTCCTTCACTTCCTGAAAGATACAGAGATTATCATTCTAAATGGACCAGCAAGGAGAAATCCGAAACTATAAAATAACACCATTTGTTCTGAAGTATTAACTTAGACAGTCTAACGTAACATCCGGTGAGGACGTATTATAAATATTCCTAAACTTTTATAAGTATAAATACAAATGCCGTTGAGCAATATACATATATCTAGATACATTTATAGTGCTTCCAACATCGCTTCTAACGCCCCACCAACCATATATGCATTGTCATAAATAATTTATGAAAAAAATATACTCACTTCAGGGTCTTTCCTCCTGTAAAGAAAAAAAATCGAATTACATTTTTAATACAACTCAGTGCTATCTTTAAATTCATTAAAGTACGTAGGTACACATCAACACAAATCTACTATATTTTGTTCATTATACGAAGCGTTGCATGATAGCTCTTATACATGATTATTTTATAGTACTAACTTATTTGATTAAAAATAATTAGTATTGTTACTTTTGCGATTCCGTACCATCGATTTCATGTGGTCAGTTTCTAACAAAGTTCAATAGTGATAAACTGAAACTACTAAATAATTCATACATAATCGCAAACAATTTCAATAATCGAAATCATATAATTGTTGGCAACAAAGTTACAGAATTACCTTCCCGTGTCATGTAGAGACGTGTAATGGGCACTCAGCATAAGCCACAGCTGATGCCATGGCGTTGGTTTTCAGTGGGCTCATGCCATTACTTATAAATACCTAATCGTAATACCTTATATACAAGATAATATAATATACCTACATAAATAATAGATATTTGTAGTAAAATAGGTTCTTGTTTTTGTGGAGTGAAAGGTGAAAAGAAATTGTCAGTGTTGGTGTCGCCATCATCGATTCAAAACATATCCACCTACGCACATCCTTTTCGCGCGCAATATAACTACCACGCACAAAACGCTCTGATTTAATCTTTTAATAATAATCCCACCAAAAACCCAACCACCAATCCCATCGAGCGTCAACGTAGGTCACTCTCGGTGGTAGGTAACATGATAGCTAGGAAGTTTTTTAAAGCAAATGAAAATGTAAAGATCCATTTGTTTAGGACGTACTGCCAGAGTTTCTACACGTGTCAACTATGGACCGAGTACACGGTCGCTTCCCTGAACGGCATCCGTGTCCAGTATAACAACATTTACAGACACCTGATGGGATTGAAATACCATTGTAGTGCATCTGGAATGTTCGCGGAAGCACGACTGGACACATTTAATGCCATTCAGAGGAAGCGTATTGCTTCATTTCTGTCCAGGGTTGGCACGTGTAGCAACTCTATTATAAGAGAACTGGCAGACAGATTACACACTTCGTGTATGTATAAACGTTGGCTGACCATAGCATGCTAAGTGCACTTGTGACTTGGTATAGACTGAATTATTTTATTTTATTTCATTCACAATTTATTGTATTTTATTATATTATTGTAATTTTTTTTTCATTTTTAATTTAATTATAAGTACTATTGTCCCTATGGACCACGAGTCCGAAATAAATATATTATTATTATAAAAACACTCATGTACCGTACCTACCTCCGTATAATGCAGTACCAAATAAAAACAAATGCTGTGTAAAAAAACCAGAGTCGCCAGAAATTTTATATATGCCGTTGTTTTATTCATAATATGTACATCAAACATAAATCAATTATTTACTGCAAAATCGATGTGGTATACCAGATATTTTGTTTATAAATGATACAATCTCCATACAAAATTAATTCATCCTCACAGCCCATAACAGTCCATTGCAGGACTTAGGGCCTCTCCCACGAAAGGGGAGGTTATTGCCATAATCTCCACGCTTGGCAGGCGGGTTGGAGATCGCAGTGTTTAAATATAACAATGGAAAATGCTGCTGCCCATTTTCCAGACTACGGAGACTCTTGATCTTTTGCCTCGAAAACATTAGTCGCCTTGTACGACACCCATGAGTGTAAGGGGTTGGTACTATTGAACTCTGCCGGACACCACACGGCCATTGAATTAAATAATTCTTATTTTGTTTTGTTGGTTACAATACAGGGGTGGTTTGTACGAAAGAAAAAAAAAGGGGTAGATAGGGGTAAAGTAGCCTACTACTTTGCCCCTACATACCCTTTTTCTTTGAGTTTAAACGATCCCAATATTATAGCGAATAAAACAAAAAATAATAATTCAAATCGGTCTAGCCGTTTTAGATTTTTAACAAGACTAACGCACTGCAATTGATTTTTATATTTAGATAAATATGTCATAGAATGAAAATGTTATCACGAACTATTAAAATATGTATTAAAGAGTATATTTTTTATATTTTTTTTTATTTAAGTATTATCATTTTATAAAGTGATAGTGATAAAATAAAAGTCAAGAAAATCAATTTAGGTACGATTCTCATACAGTATAATAATTTCTATATTACATAAAACATAATGAGTTTACTATAGTGAACCCATTTTTATTCATTCCGTCGCTGGCGATTCTGGGTTTTTTGTCTATGACTTTTTAGCCAAGCCCTTTCGGAACGGAAACACCTAACACCATCGCGATCATCCGTCTGCAGCCTTGTGGGTGAGTAATATTTTAGGTTGTCAATTATTTTGTGCTAACGGTACTACTACAGGGTGTAAGTTAAAGTCACCGAGCAAAATAAGCTTGCCGCAA
This sequence comes from Blastobasis lacticolella, assembly GCA_905147135.1. Lineage (NCBI taxonomy): Eukaryota > Metazoa > Arthropoda > Insecta > Lepidoptera > Blastobasidae > Blastobasis > Blastobasis lacticolella. The sequence goes on along the minus strand of LR990039.1, from coordinate 6,903,314 downwards.
ATTAGAATACAAATAAGCTCAGACAATGCCTGAACAAACGTATCCACGTATCCACGAATCCACGCTAAGCCACGGAGGCCTGTATGCCGTGCCGATTACTATTTTTCTACCATTTATAATAATTACAAGGCGCATTTGATCAACAAAGGACGCCAGGAGGTGGGGTAAGGTGTGGGTGTGGGACGATTTATCGGTAGGATTGGAATACGTGGGATTTTACATCTTCCGCCCAATCTGCAAATACTAATCAGTCACCGGGCGGCACGTGCCGGAGTTAACAGTCTTTAGGCCTAGGCCATCTTGGCCTTCGCGCAGACAGGTGTCATTAATTGCCCACACGGGGTCCGACCATAACTACCAGGAATTACTGTTATGCTTGGTACACAACGAGTCCGCGTTTAGTAAGCTTAAGTTTGCGTTTAAATATCATTTTTATACATTGCAATAGAAGTGTAAGTAATAGGTAGTGCATAGTGTACATTTCTTGCGTTGAAATATTGTATGACTCAGAGTCTAGTTTTAGATAATGTAGGTATTTAGTGCGTATAATAAATAAAGTGTGGATAAACAGTAAACAGTGCGACAAAGGCATGTGTATTTGGATGGAGTTTCCCTGGATTTGATACAGGTAACGATAGCAAATACAAATACTTTATTAGTAACAGAGTTACACGTCAAAGTGGCAAGTTGGTACCTACGAAGTAGTAGTAGTAGGAAGTATAGCATTAACAAATAATTGAAAAGACTAGGATATACAGATAACACAAAGAATTTTAATGAGTGGCACGAATGTAATCGATTATAAAAAAATACCTTCAATAAATTTCTCTACGTACCTATACGGTGTGACTGTGACATTTTGTGCCATTTCTGTCATTAAAAGCTGGGGTGGTCGCAGTTAAGGTATTAATTAAATTTACTGATGACAAATATCTGGCATGGCTTTTAAAAATATCATAAAATGGGCGAGCGTATTGAGCTTGAAATTTTCGATACGCTGGCGTCTTTAATGAAAATAAGCTAACTCACGATAAGGTAGCTACCTCGAACATTTTCAATTTGGCTAATAAAGATGTATTAAAAATAACTGAAGTGACCTGATGAATGAGCGAGCATAGCGAGCTCAAAATTTTTTCCATATTGGCCTTTAAATTTACATGATTTTTATAAAAATGAATATCAATAAATTATTGAATGGGCGAGCGCAAAAATTTCGTGATAGAACTTAATATATTGCAATAATAAAAATAAAAATTTCTTCGTTAATGTCCCGGTTACGTTCTCGCGCACGATGGCGTAGGCGTGCACAAAAAATAATTTATCCTGAATAGGCTTAATTGGTTATTAGAACCTTGCGTTATTTTTATGAAAATTACGAAGTCAATAATAAATAAATAAGCTTTATTTCGGCAACCCAACATCTATTACAATATTCAGTAACCGGAATCTCTTTTTAAGCATGGATTTGCTAGTATTAAAAGATTCCGCTCTTCTATAGCCAAAAATATTAACAGTTATATAGTTCCAGTAGTTAACAAAATACCAAAAATATAATAAATTTATTTAAAGTAAAATGTGTGTGTATTTGTATGAGCGTGCGTGCGTGCGTGCGCGTGTATGTATGTGCGCGCGTGAGTGCGTGCGTGTGTATGTGTGCGTGCATATGAGTTTAAACAAAGTATTTTTTGTATATCCTCCACTTCTTCATATGTTATTGATTTAAGCCATTTTATCAAAGTCTTTTTGCAATCATAGTTAGTAGCAGAGTGAATATTTAGTTGTTTATTAACTTTATTATATAGTTGAGCTGATTGATTGTCAAACTGCCTTCTGGCAAATGTGCTTTTAGTCTAATTCTGTCTTTTTCATAGGGTAGAGATATATGTTGAGATGAGATGAGATGTATAATTTCCTTACAGTTAAGAGATCTGATGTTGAATATAGGCTCTCAGTGGAGTATCTATAAGGTTTGAAGAACATTACTTTTAAGAGAGACCTCTGTGCCCGTTCTAATTCTAGAAATTTTGTCTTTGTAGTCCCTCCCCATATTGGTATCCAATACGATATTATCGATTGAGCTAGGGAAACGTATATTTGTATCATTAGAGATTTAGGAATTATGTTGCGTAAGGTTTTAAATATCCATATTATATTTTGATTTCTTTTCATAATTAATTCCGTATTAATTATGGCAGGACAATCTCTGATCAACAAATACGCCGAGATATTTAGTATACTGTTTGTCTATTGACAAACATGAACAAGTAGAACTAGATGTTGTTTCACACTTATGAATTTTTATTTGAAAAGTCGCTGACGGTTGATTACGGTCGTACTTGGTAAAGCATATATAATTTGTTTTGGTTGTGTTCTGAGTTAGCAGATTGTTATCCAGCCAATCTGCTATTTTACTTAAGCCAGCCTCAGTGTACCTCTTAACACTGTCCCATGTGTTACAATAAAAAACAATAGAAGTATCATCTGCGTATGAGAACACATAGCCATTTTGTAGTTTCATAGCACACAGAGAATTTTTGTACACAAGGAACAATCTCAATGGATGGCAACATTTAAAAATGTTGGCAATTTACCTCTTAAACCTTATTTTATTGTTGCTTATGGAGGGCACATGGTTAGATGGTCTGCCTGATGGAAAGTGGTAACCAATAATCAGGGCATCAGCAAAGGAGGAGCGGATGCGGTGCCGGCCTAAACCTTGCGCGATTTTAATAGAAGTAACGTAAAATCAATAAATGATGAGCAAAAAGCGGCAAGCAAAAGCGGCAATGTTAGTTGTTACGAAGATAATAATCGAAATTTCTGTCAATTTGCCTCTGTAAAGCTTGCAGATTAATGTGTAAACAGACAAATGAAAAAAGTGTGTGTAACAGGACAATTTTATTATGGGCTAGGCCCATCTGGCTTCGCTCACTATTGTGTATAACTAAATTAAACTACATTATTGCGATTTTGCCTAATTTTCCTATTTTTTGTTTTGTTTTTTATTGTGCCCGTGGCAACACGTAAATAAACTGGCGCTAGAGCTCTGTGGAGACGGAGCCCTCCAGCATAAGAAATAGAAACGTAGTGACATCCCGAGACAGTATAACTATTTCTTGATCATTCCCGTTGTCCCCCGAATGCTATCCCCGAATGGGGGACAACGAGAATTTAAATTTCGTTGTCCCCCGAATTGAAAAATGGGGGACAACGGGAATAAATATTCCCGATGTCCACCACTTTTAAATTTAATTATTTTTGTTAAGAAAACTTAAGTGCCATTGTGCTCAGCTGTATAAACTGGAGTTACATTTACGTTCTTTACGTAATTAAATTAAAGAACATTCGAGTTTGTAAAATGTATATTGCTCATCAAATGAGAAATTACTTACTCTCGACTTTAAATTTATAATACAAGGTCTACATCTAAACAACAATGGCAATGTTCCGAAATATTTATAGCCATCGTACTCGGCTGTATGAACTTGTGTTTAATAATATTTCATAACGTAATTGAATGAAATAATATGTGTATACTTAAAAATGTTTGCTTAACAAATTAGGTATTACTACATTTAAACATTATTATTTCGTAAATGGACTCTACGCCTGTGCATTAAATACAATTTTTGAGAGAGTTGTTAATGTTTACTTTGACGTTTATTGGATGGCGAAGATTTTATTTCTATTTGCTGCCCACGTAAAAGACTGGCTTGATACATTTGAAATTGATTGACGGTCAGGAGAGTCTGAAGTTTAAAGGTGAAAAAGTGGAAGTTTAAAACCGCGTAGAGTATAGGCAATCAATAAATTTAGAGGGTTTAAAATATTTATTGAAATTCTGGGAAGATAATAATCCTGATATAACCCAGGTACTGTAACGGTCCTTATGTGCCGTAAGTACGTTCCAGTAGATTAGTTATTACTTACATCACTATAGGTATGTGTTTAGATGCGCATGTTGCAATTTTCGCTTTAGCAATTTGGAGATACCATAAAACTAATAAAACAAACTAATATTATGTCATTCAATTACGTTATGAAATATTATTATAACACAAGTTCATACAGCCGAGTACGATGGCTATAAATATTTCAGAACATTGCCATTGTTGTTTAGATGTAGACCTTGTATTATAAATTTAAAGTCGATAGTAAGTAATTTCTCATTTGATGAGCAATATACATTTTACAAACTCGAATGTTCTTTAATTTAATTACGTAAAGAATGTAAATGTAACTCCAGTTTATACAGCTGAGCACAATGGCACTTAAGTTTTCTTAACAAAAATAATTAAATTTAAAAGTGGTGGACATCGGGAATATTTATTCCCGTTGTCCCCCATTTTTCAATTCGGGGGACAACGAAACTTAAATTCCCGTAGTCCCCCATTCGGGGGACTGAATTATCCACTGAAAGTGCAGTATTGTGTCTTAAGAGTGCTGTCAGATACTATACCGTTCGAAAAACTCCTGTGTATGCTGCTTTTCTCGATTTGTCTAGGGCATTTGACCTGGTTTCCTATGACAGATTATGGAGTAAACTTGAGGAAATTAAACTTCCTAAAGAAATAATAAACATTTTCAAATATTGGTATGGAAGCCAGGTCAACTGCGGTAGATGGGACGACGCGCTCTCGGAACCGTACGTGATGGAGTGCGGGGTAAGGCAAGGGGGCCTTAGTTCCCCATCACTCTTTAACCTGTACATGAACGAGCTGATCGGCGCGCTCAGCAGTGAGCATGTCGGATGCCACATTGACGGAATTTGTGTTAATAATATTAGTTACGCTGACGACATGGTCCTGCTGAGCGCGTCGGTCTGCGGGCTCAGAAGACTGATCACAATATGTGAGACATATGCTGCCAGCCATGGACTGCGATATAACGTTAAGAAAAGTGAGATCATGGTGTTTGAGGCCCGTGGCAGACAAGTGCAGAACATGCCTCCGATTAGACTGGATGGCACGCCATTACGACGTGTACATCAGTTTAAGTATCTCGGACACATACTCACCACGGACCTCAACGACGATGGCGACATTGAAAGAGGGCGTAGGGCGTTGTCGGTAAGGGCGAACATGCTTGCCCATAGGTTTGCGCGTTGCTCGAGTGAGGTGAAAGTCACATTGTTCAGAGCCTTTTGTACTAGTTTTTACACGGGCTCCCTATGGACAAGCTATACTCAAAGATCGTACAACGCGCTACGAGTTCAATTTAACAACGCATTCAGGGTGCTGCTGGGGCTGCCCCGCTTTTGTAGTGCGTCTCAAATGTTTGCGGAGGCGCGCGTCGATTGCTTTTATGCAACGATTCGCAAACGGGCCGCTTCACTTGTGCGAAGAGTGAGGGCCAGCTCCAACAGCGTCCTGGCCATGTTAGCGAACAGGCTAGACAGCTTATATGTAGGCCATTGTTGTTTGATGCACGTCACTAAGCGTGGATGGAGAAGTGATTTAACGTAAGATGACATGTAAAATATGACATACCTACTAAATTATTATGACATTTTTAAACTTGATAAGATAAAAGATAATTTTTACTAACCTAATTTTAAGATGTTACTAACCACATATGAGTCCTGATACTTGAATTAAAATATTTCATTCATTCATTCATTTCATTCATAGCATTCGGGGGACAACGGGAATGATCCCTATTTCTCATAAAGTAACCTGCTACAAATGGCAACATAGAGAGATCAGTGAAATGAGTAACACTCACGTACAGTCGAGTTCACTAATATGTGAACATTGCCAAGGCTTCAAATATTAATGTACATGGAAGGGTACTTAAATATCTGAGCAGATGTACATATGTTTGATTGATGAATCTGCTCAGATATATAAGTACCGTTCCATGTACATGTATATTTGAAGCCTTGGTAATGCGCACATATTAATGAACTCGGCTGTACAAATACATTGAACAATGTAATATCAGACAGGAATGACTTGTTGTGTTATTAAAACACATCGCCATAGGGGCAGAAATAAATAAATATCACTGTTATGATAGTATAGTTTTGATCTGTATACGCCTATGATTCTTCCGTCTACCGAAGTAAATTTCAGTATCACACTTTTTGTACAGTGGAGCGACGCGTAACATAATATATGTGATACAAAAATGCACCCCTTTCTATTTATTTATATATTGGAGTACCAATAATAGCTATATTAAACATAATAAGTAATATAGTAGAATCAATAAGCCAATTACAGGTCCTCGCTAGTAGCAATATTCTATGAGCAATACTTTCATTTGCTCTAATACTTAAGCTCAAGAGTCAGAATTTAGACGACAACATTTAGCCAACTGTAATAAGCGTATAAGATATGTCTTGAACTTGAGTAGGAATGAAAAAACAACGAATAAAGATTTAGATAATTTTAAAAATCTGTAAGAAAGGATTTGACTCTGTTTGTAAAATCTTATTTGGCTGAATATTTGGGCTGTTAAAATCAATCAGTGTTAGAATGAATAAAGTATGAAAAAGCTGACACAGCCAACAAAAAAATTCTATAGACTGGCATTTTTCTTTGCTCTGGGTCCTTATCCAAAGTCGGCGCATATTCGGATTAAGGTAGTTGTCATTTATGTAAGCGCAATGTTATAATGCGATAAGAAATGTACTGTTCTTCTAATTTATTAGCAATCTGCAATTTTATTGCCAATCTGACGCCTGATCGACTTCATATACAGGAGTGCCTTTCCAAAAGAATTTGTAGCCCGCGCCGACTTCTACGAGCCCTCCTTCATCAGCTAAGTGGGTTTCGCAGGCTCCCGGGAAAGGACTGCGGTTTTCCTTTTCCGTCATTGGTTTATGTCACGATACAGTATCTAGCGTGCGCACGTTCCACGCACCAAACGACATAATAGAGTATTGATTTTTTCTTTTTGTACTGTCGACCACACGGTAGCACACGATGCACTCTCGCATCATTATTTTTCCTGTGTCGGAGCACATGACCGTTGGTTTAACGTGAAGAGTCTATGCATGTTAAACACCTAGGTAACATTCGGATGTGTGCCAATCTGGCGATCTCCCTTCGTCTTTGGGACGGTTCGTTAGTCGTAGTCGGGATTCCTCGGCCTCCTCTGTTCTCATTTTAACCGCGTCTCGCTGTACCTGACGCATAATATTACGTCTAGGAGGCGCCATCGCTGAAGTATTAAAATTAGCACTTTTTCGCACTTACGCCTCTTTCCGCGTTCCATAACGCGTGGTTCCGGTTTGGTGTGTCAGTGTAAATAAAAAAAAGACAAAGCAATTACACCATAATGGCTAGTACAAACGCTCTCTCGCGGCGCGAGCTGTGTCGCGGGCACACGTGTGCTAGCTGTGCTGAGGTGGCGAGAGTATACAAAGGGGGCAATTAAAAAAAAGATAAACAATATTAAGGAATCGAAGCCTTTTATTTAGAGGATATTTAGTACCAGCCCTGTTCGACGTATAATACGACATATAGAACACTTACTTAGAAGCAGAAACTGTGTTTACGCGCTTTATCTGGCCACACCGTAACTATCTTATTTTCCAACGAAAAAGAAAAGCAATTTATTATCCGACAACTTGTTTGCCATAATAAATATTCTCACGCAATGTTAACTGTCAGCATTACGCGACTGCCTTCAACCTCCACTTGGTCCAAATGGAGTAAACTAAATTCGTTTCATTATGAAGTTTGGATTTGACCTCAAAAATTCAATTGTATTTTATACTATGCTAAAAATCTGTACATTTTTTACAACTATTAAAACTTTCTTTAGTTTAGTTGGACTAACTAAACTAAAGAAAGTTTTCGCATCATTACAAATGAAAAGGTTTGTCCAAGTTTGAAATTCATCGATACCATTGACAGTTTTATTCTTTAGTTACATATACAAAGCATCATAATATCATAGGCCTTCCCCAGAGATCTCCACGGCGGCCGGTCCTGTGCCTTCCGCATCCAGCTGCTACCTGCGATCCTTACCAGGTCGTCGGTCCACCTTATGGGAGGCCTACCCACGCTGCGTCTTCCGGTACGTGGTCGCCACTCGAGTACTTTACTGCCCCATCGGCCATCTGTTCTTCGAGCTATGTGCTCTGCCACTTCAGCCTGGCAATCCTTAGAGCTACGTCGGTGACCCTGGTTCGCTTGCGGATCTCCTCATTTTAGATTCGATCGCGCAACGAGACTCCACGGCCAGGTTTCTATTCCGTAGGTCATCACTGGCAACACACATTGGTCAAACTAGTGGACCTTCGTCTTGAGACACTGCGGTAATTGGGATGAAAATATGTGGCGTAGCTTCCCGAACGCTGCCCAACCGAGATGAATTCGTCGATTGACCACTTTCTCGAAATTGGGCTTACCTAGGTGGACTATTTGTCCTAGTTATGTATAGTCGTCAACAACTTCAAGTGTAGTGCCTTCAACTGTCACTGGAGTAGGCACAATATGGACATTTGACATAATTTTCGCCTTGTCAATGTTCATTTAAGGACCTACTTGTTGAGAGGCACTACAGAGGTCATCGAGCAATTTGCCCAAGTCTTCCAGGGTTTTAGCCATGGCTACGATATCGTCAGCAAATCTGAGGTGAGTGAGGTACTCGCCGTTAATATTGATGCCAAGTCCGTCCCAGTCCCAGAAGTCCAAAGATATCCTCCAGTGCAGCGGCGAAATTTATTACGAATTACAAACCAATTCTTTAGTATTTATACTTCCATGACTTTTCTACAGGAGTCAGGAACCTTCCGAAACAGCTCCGTCCGTTTTTCGTACTTTGTGGAGTTTGTGGCTACGCCTAGTTCCATGGACCCCATGGTTACGAAAATCGTAACGTACTCGAGAGAGGGATATAAAATAAAACGCGATAACGGCTCGATCCTGGTAAGGCCGGCCGCACATTGGCGCCACACGCGACATGCACGCACAATATTCATACCACCACATTTTACTTTTAAACAAAAGTATCGTGTACACGCACTCTTGGCAAAAATAATGCGTGTATGTAAGTCAGCAAATACGAGGATCTCGTCATACAAAAATAATTTTAATTGATCTTGTATTTGTATTTTAATTGATTTGAATAAGAGTATTGAAAATAAAGAAAATTTTCATGCCGTTTGTTTACCAATATTTACATTTTGTAATAGTGAATTAATAGGCTAAATCTCTATATTGCTAACGAACAACATTTAAAAAAATACGCCTTTTATCAATTTTCGTTCGATGCCTATAAACTTCGTGCGACGCTTTGTATAATGAACAATTTATACTATACAGTGTATAAGGCGTCTATGAGCATAATTTCAAGTATATAGTCTCAATGGCCGTGTGGTGTCCGGCAGAGTAGAATAGCACCGAACCCTTACACTCGTGGGTGTCGTATAAGGCGACTAATGTTTTCGAGGCAAAAGATCTACTCGAGTCTCCGTAGGCTGGAAAATGTGCAGCAGCGTTTTCCATTGTTGTATTTACAATACTGCGATCTCTAACCCGCCTGCCAAGCGTGGAGATTATGGCAATAACCTCCCCTTTTAGGCCAGTCAAATCTTACATCTAAAACGCAAAGCGCGATGTAACGCTGCATTTTTGGTATGTTATTTGGACCCCTTAAGAGAGTGTGAAACTACATTTTGCAAGCAAAAAAAAATTGTGCTTCCAGCGTAATACATGAAAAACTGCGAAATTTTGGGACTTTTTTCACTTTCAGGTCTAAAACTCAAAAACTATGAATTTTTCGACCAACAAAGCTTTATAGCTATTAAAGTTGATTAAATTTGCAAGGATTTAAGCCCAAACACAGCTCTGTAAAACGTATAGCAACCAAGTTATGACTCTATAAATATGGTCAATTTTTCCCGATAAACTTACATTTTAGGTTTTGCTCCTGTCCGGCGCAAATTATTGGTTAAATTGCTAGTTCTATTATAAAAAAAATTAAAAGGGAGTTGTAGTACATTTAATTTGCTTTAAATGATGTACAGAACGAACTATGTGAGACTAATGGTTCATTCACAATCTTAAAAAAACGAAGAGAACGTAAAAATGAATTTATTTATTAAGGTAGGAAAAACAATTATACTTATTATGAATACTAATCTGATATAATACAAATTACAAATAACAACTAACTTAATAAAACACTGACTATTTTTGTCCAAGGTCCACGGTATTAGAACTATTAGGAATGCTGCTCAGAAGGCTTGCCGTATTGTCCCCCGTCCGAAGTGGAAGTGTACTGTATGTATGCGAAGCACCCGCCACCGGCGGGTATGTTTAGTAATAAACTAGCAGTGTCAATAGAAGGTTGTTTCATTGAGCTCCGATATATCAGGAAGTCAGCCCTATGGGTCTTTGGTAATATTGACCAAGCGCTTAGCTAGCTCCCGAAATAGGGAGTGCGCGCATGGACACTAGAATTCAAGGGTTTCCACACCAAACGGCGTAAATATGTGATTTCCACCAACACTTGCACCGTTTGACACTTTCAGTTGAGACGGCATCGGGCCGTTACTGGAAGATGAAACTGTGCAAGGGTATCGCTACACGTGGTGTCCCTGACCAAACGTCGTCCCAGCTCCCAGGGCGGGAATGTCATCCCTTCGGGCCTCTTACCGTCATCACGGGCCAAACCACCTGGCTAAAGCTTACCGTGTGCTCCAGCGGAGGTGTAGGCCCGGCGGATGATAAAGTGCGTAACGCGGTCGAGAAGTGTCCCAATATTTTTAGAAGACATTGCCTGAAGTTAGAGACCCGATTTACACTCGCCAGCAGCCAGCAAAAGGGCACGCTCTGCAGAGTTGGTTGGTGCGCTTAAAATATTGTTTCTCACCAATCTGCAGCGGGGCTCGCCCCATAGCCGCTGGGAACAGGAATTTTTGGGTGCTCGACCTCCGAAAAAGCCTCGTGCCAAAGGCATTTATTTGGCCTCGATAGAATACGCCGCAATAAAGGTTCCTAGTTTAGATAATAACTTCTACACTGGATACTGTGAACTATGCACCGAGGACAGGGAAGAAGGTGAAGTCACGCCTTGTCGACGACATTGTAATAGCAATAGCGTCAAAAGCTGCAGAAATGGTACCAGCCCTCGGACAGCACACCAATCATCCTCAACTCGCGCATGAGGAGCTGTAAATCCTGTTAAACCGTGTTCGCATCCCTTCGTAGGATCCCGTGTTCTAAGTAGGTCGTAGTACCACACGTTAAATTTATAATTTAGCTTCACGAGAGTCGCCTATTGCTGGCAGCCGACTACTGATTGCAAGAGGTAGCCTTTGTATACAAGATTGCTCGGCTTTTTGTAACATTGCCGCATGGCCGTGGCCGCCACACTTGGCCGTGTGGTGTCCGGCAGAGTAGAATAGCACCAATCCCTTCACTCATGGGTGTCGTACAAGGCGACTAATGTTTTCGAGGCAAAAGATCATGAGTCTCCGTAGTCTGGAAAATGGGCAGCAGCATTTTCCATTGTTATATTTAAACACTGCGATCTCCAACCCGCCTGCCAAGCGTGGAGATTATGGCAATAACCCCCCTTTCGTGGGAGAGGCCCTAAGTCCTGCAGTGGACTGTTACGGGCTGTGATGTGATGTGAATGTCAAAAAGTCTAGCCGAGTGGTGCCCGGCAGAGTAGAATAGCACCAACCCCTTGCACTCGTGGGTGTCGTACAAGGCGACTAATGTTTTCGAGGCAAAAGATCTTAGAGTCTCCGTAGACTGGAAAATGGGCAGCAGCGTTTTCCATTGTTATATTTACAACACTGCGATCTCCAACACGCCCCGCCAAGCGTGGACATTATGGCAATAACCTTCCCTTTCGTGGGAGAGGCCCTTAGTCCTGCAGTGGACTGTTATGGGCTGTGATGATAATGTCAAAAAAATACATTATTACGATTTCAATAGAACTCGGTAGAATGTTAGTAGCCCATGGTAAAACTAAGCAACTTCAAACTAACATACAAACGGCCCTGGGTTCAGTTATTGAATCGCTCGCCTCTATTCGAACGATTTACAATGTTGAATATCGAAGTGAAAAATTCAATATTTTTAAAATCACATTGGCATCACCGAAAGAGAGGACCGAAGTATGGGCAAAAATAGGGAAAAATATGTAATTTTTCATAAGGAAAATTATGATTGAAAATCGTTCAATTCATTGGCGAGGTTGACAAATATCTTCCACTGGACCCTGAGACTGATAGAACGGTCTCGGAAGCTGATTGGCATCTTGTGATGGTATTTTATTATTATTAAAACGTAATTTTTAACAAGCATAGCATAAGTACTTTGGTACCATTCACACAAATAAGTATTCACAGAATTCAACAAAAAAACATTTTTAAGATTGTAAGTAAACTATTAGTCTCACTTAGTTCGTTTTCTACTTCAATGAAAGTAAATTAAATGTACTACAACTTTCTTTTAGTTACTTTTATCATAGGACTAGCGATTTTATCAATAATTTGCTCCGAACGGGAGGAAAACTTAAAATTGTAAATTTTCCGGAAAAATTGACTTTCTTTGAAGAGTCATAACTTGGTCACTGTACATTTTGTAGAGCTGCGTTTGAGCTTAAATAGTGGCAAATATAATGAACTTTAAAAGCCATTAAGCTTAATTGGTCGAAAAATTCATAGTTTTTTATTTTTAGACCAAAAAGTGAAAAAAGTCCAAAAATTTCGCAGTTTTTCACGTATTACGCAGGAAGCACAATTTTTTTTTGCTTGCAAAATGTAGTTTCACACTCTCTTAAGGGGTCCAAATAACATACCAAAAATGCAGCGTTACATCGCGCTTTGCGTTTTAGGGCCATTTTTTTGTAAGATTTGACTGGCCTATTTCGTGAGAGAGGCCCTAAGTCCTGCAGTGGACTACTATGGGCTGTGATGATGATGAGTCTCAATGCAGTGGTTTGGGCTCTGCGTTGATATTGTCACCCAGTCACCCAGTTTACCTATATACCAATGAACAACAATAATAGAAATATATTTACCTATCAGGACCTCTCATAAACTCTTTCAGCGTTGAAGGCTTGAACGTACCGCCAGATTTGAAGTATTTCATTCTCTGTAAAATTATTTAGTTCAGTTGAAGCTGCGAAGAGGCAATTAGGAGTAGAAAACCGGTAGATAATAAAATACCAAGCTAACCTCGTCGAGTCTCTCTTCGGTCGTGTCGGAATGTTTATGCCTCATATGCTTCTTGTATTGCACTGACTTGGAAACGATGGAGCACGTCACCGTCGTGGTTACCATCTCGAGCATGGTGCGCTGCGTTATGTTCCGTGGCTTCAGTTGCGATCGCAAGTTCTTGGAGGAGCCGCATATCTCGGAGCCCATCCGCACCTCCAACGTGTGCAGAGTGACGTCGGCAAACTGGATCTTCCAAGGGTAACCCTCAGGCTTGGCGGCTGCAATCACATTCAACTAGTCCAAGAAATTGTTTTATATTTATCATCCTATAGACGACGTTTAACAAAGCAACAAGGTTTTCCTTTCCAATAATTTTCTGAGAGTTAAGTCTTGAACTTATCGATATTTTGGTGACACGGCATGCTTTCTCAAAACTGATAAAGCACTTTCTTAGGCTAACTGTGCATATAGATGAAAAAGCTATCGTCAGCCGTGCCACTTTGACCACAATTGTAAGGAAGCTGGTGGCCATATTATCACTTCCTCTGGTCCTCAAGGCATACATAGTGTTCCATGAGCACCTGCGGTTTTTCAATAACATACAAATAAAGCTGTTCATCGCGCTCGGTAATTTACTTACGCAATTTTGCCGCATACCCCGCTGATACGTAAGCCGGGCCATCATATTTTATATTTTCCCACAGGGGTTTTGTTTGCACGTTGGAATGGAGATAGCACCGCGCCATACTGTAATTGAGAGGAAGATAGTACGTAAGTGGTATATCACAATATAACTATCAAATACATAATTGATCATTTGAATAAAACTTTTTTAGTATAGGTAGGTTTTTAGTAAATGTACTTGTATTCACTTTAGGCAATAAATGAATCTAATCTAAGCAAGGTCGCCAGCCAAACTCGCAGGAGACTTTTCCCATGGTCGACACTTGAGAACTTTTCAGCCATATCGGCCGTAGGTTCTGCAAGCTGTGTGGCCGAATGTGGATGAATTGCAACCAAATCTATCAAACGACTTGTCGCACCCTTGCATTGTCATATTCTTTCGAAATGAATTTGTTTCGTATTGAAGGTTTCTGCGTTAGCTGAGCGGTGACGTCAATAGTGAAACTGGCCCAGATTAAAGCCTTTTAATTCATCTCGGAGTAACACCTACCTTATACACAGTACGGGCCCCGCATGAGCCGTGTACTGCTCCATAGCAGTGCGCACGGTGGGGCAGTCCACCGCGTCCACGGTGTCGGTGGTCACGTACACCACGATCAGGCCCAACTCCGCAGTGATGAGGACGCTCTTCAGCCGCTCCTGCCACTGCATCAGCTCTTCGGCTGTCAGTTGATCGCCCTTCTTGGCCTGCGGGGAGAATAAAAACAAGCATGCTACACTCTCGTCTGTATCGTCATTTACCACAAAGTGCGGTGGCGGACTGGCCGTGTGGTGTCCGGCGGAGTAGACCAACCCCTTATACTCGTGGGTGTCGTACAAGGCGACTAATGTTTTCGAGGCAAAAGATCTAGAGTCTTCGTGGGCTGGAAAATGGGCAGTAGCGTTTTCCATTGTTATATTTACAACACTGCGATCTCCAACCCGCCTGCCAAGCGTGGAGATTATGGCAATAACCTTCCATTTCGTGGGAGACGCCTTAAGTCCTGCAGTGGACTGTTATGGGCTGTGATGATGAAAATGAGGTGGCGGACAAATGCTTGCCTACACATAATTTAATACGGAAGTTTCAATTCGGTTACATTATGTTAGGTTAGATTGTGTTGTTAAAGCGCAGAGGATATTTAGGTATCAGGTAAAACAATTTATCTGTTACAAAGCCAAATTACAAATGACAACAAGTGGCCCAGTATTCAACTCTTGCGAGTGTTATTGGTATAAAACATAATTTCTTTAAAATCCCTACCTAATATTTTTCGTATAGAGCTCGATATGATTCGAGGCAGTTTCGCTTTTCGGCCACATTGAAGTCACTTAAAAGTGACTATAATGTAGCTGAAAAGCGAAAAGGTGAAACTTTTCTTGTACTCGATGTCGTAGGATAACGTAGATCGCCCTCGCAGTCGAGTAGTTTTTTTTATGTTACTCTGCAGACAAATAGGCAAGCGGGCCACCTGATGGAAAGTGGTCACCACCGCCTATGGACATCAGCAACACCAGCGGCCTTAGCCAAGAGGTTTCGTTAATCTACAATCGTTTGTGGTAGGAAAACTGTATGGAATTTGACATAAGCTAACGGCAATTTGCGGTAGAAATTCTTGGTCCATAGACAGTCCACGTACTTTCGGTGTACAAAGGAGGCGGATCGGCAGATGATCCTACACAATCAGGGTCAATGTAGATGTTGGTAGAAATAGTCGAATTTCGACCTGTCAATTTTCTACCATACACGCATCACGCAAGCGGACCTGTCAAAGCTGACTAGACCGGCAGGGGAGTCACCAATGCATTGAAACACAAGCAAGTTGGTAGCATGCGTACCGAGGCAGGCCGCTTGGCCGCATCGCTGGGCCGCTCGCCGTCCGAGTCGGCGCTGCGCGGGCGCACGTTGTGCACCAACTCCGTGCCCGAGCCCGACCGGCTGCCGCCGCGCCCGCTCGACGACTGCAATGCACACATACGAAATATAGGTGCCGAGCGTGGCCCGAAACTGGGGTCACCAGCTTAATCACGCGACAGTAGCGATGCAAAAACTTGTAACTGTCTAAATAAATAAATATTCGAGGACAAATTCACACAGCGCCATCTAGCCCCAAACTAAGCAAAGCTTGTATTTTGGGTGCTAGATAACTGATATACTAGTTAAATACTTTTTAAATACATACTTATTATACATAGACCACCCAGACCCGTAACAGAAATTAAAATTCATCATTTCAATTTCTGTCCGGCCGGGAATCGAACCCGGGACCTCTTGCGTGGCAGACCGGCATGTTGACTATTGAACCACTCAGGCCGTCCACTAAAGGTCCACGTCCTAGCATTGCGTCATTAACGCACGGGTCGGGACCGTCGGTAATTATTGCGCCACATCTCTATCGGAACCGCGCGTCATATAATGCGATGCTCAAAATCCTCAACATTCTTATATCGCTACTAAATCGCCACAAAAAATCGCTGTGGGGAAGGGCCTTTAGATAAACAATAAAATTATCAAAATTCTTTCGCTTTCCGAAAACTGGCTTAATATTCATTTTCAATTTGTTACGTTCAACCTAAACGTTCATGAACACGGTCATCGTCGGTATCGCGTGTCACACGCCTACAATAAAAACATATAGAGATCTCGTGGGAGACCCAAGAAGCGATGGATTGACATCGCTGACTTCGCTGAGTCGGATGCGAGAGCCAATGGCTTACGACGTATTATAAGGATGCTGAAGACCGAGCGAAGTGGAGACAAATAGTAGAAAAGCGGTCTGACCACTTGAATGCTAATGATGAATATAAGCATATTTATTTATTATTATTATTATATTAGTGCGAACCCGAGAAGCGAACCCGGTAGCATCTGCAATCGTCGCAGCTGTTTATTTATTTATTTTTAATTTAAAAACTTTATTGCACAAATTACAGCAATTGGCGGACTTAAAGCCATTGAGGCTTTGTCTAACAGTCAACCAGCAGACCATGCAGAGAGTGATTAAGTAGGTGCTAACAGGACAACATTGACATAAGATAAAAAAAAAAATATAAGATTAAATTAAATTGAATACTATAAATACAATTACTATTTAAAAAAAAGTTTCAATTATTATGACACATGTAAACTCACCGGCGGAGTGCGGCGACGTTGGAAATATGCTGATGAGAACATGGAATGTTTCGGTGTTTGAAGGCTCGGTTGCGGCTCTGAAATAATAAAGAAAGAAAAAATACAAGATATGAAGACGGACCCTCGTACCATAAAAAAGTTGCGACCGATACGCGATCCATTAGGAACTCAAAACTCTCGCGTGATCGGATGGGATTAACAGATACGCCAAGCTCTTGGCAAATGTAGATAGGTGTTAGACTTACAAATTTTATAACTCGTGTAAAAATAATACACAGATTTTTGGTTTAAAAAATTCACAACGGAGTGACGGCGGTCGGCAGCATGTTTGATCATTGTTGGAACTATACAGGCTACATTCCTGTCGTCCATACCATTGGCCGCCAGTCTTTCAGCAATACTATTCATTTATTAATTGACATAAACTTTAAAATGGTATGACAGTGAAACTACCGACCGCGCCGCTGCCACTCCAGTGTGAGCCGAGTCTTAAAGTATGATAATAATATAACGGAAATGATTCTGTCATGTATTTACCATATGACAACTTGATTTGTGGTGAATACGCAAGCCACGCTACCAAGAGCGGGTCGAGGCTCGCTGCGATGGGCTCCGTCCACACGCCCAAGTAGTCGATAGAATCCTCGGTGGGCTCCCAGCACCATTGAAATGCAGCTCTGATAAAGGGCCTATTGGGCACCAGATATTATAACGGTTAATCAAATTAATAGCAAGCCTAAATTAAGCTTTCAACGAAGTGAGTAATCGTTGATCACTTTTATTCAGATATTTTCATTCAAATATTTAAGCCAATTTGATAAGCAGTATTGCAACCGGCAGAGCAGGTTATTAGGCTAATTATGTAACGCTATTGACAACAAATTTCCGATTTCAATGATTGAAATTGTTACATATCATCGATTTCATGGGTTCAGTTGCTAATAATGTTTCATTGCAATAAACTGAAAATACTAAATCGGTCATACGTAATCGTAAAAGTATTCGATCAGAGAATTGTTGGCAGCATAGTTACAGTTAACTCTCAACCGTAACGCAACGGTACACGGTACACGGAACAGCGTATTAATGTTTCAACAGAGATAATAATAATCAGCAAACAACACTCACGTAGACGTAGGATTGTCTGGCGCCGACAGAACCCACGCTTGTCTCACTGCGCCTTCTTCTGCAGATATTTTAAATAATTGAATCAGTTCATGTAGCCCAAAGATGTCATGTCATTATTTCTAGGAACTACTACTTACTGTGCGAATGTAATGCCATTACGCGTAAAGCTTGCATTTTAAATATGTGGGTAGTTGTATTCTTTGTTATGTATCCTCGGGCGTTTACATCTTCAATTGTCATGTCTAAGGCTACCGCATCTGTGAAATTAATTAACATTATTACACAGGTGAAAAATAATTCACGATGAGTCTAGCGACAGGCTTATAATTCAAAACAATCCTCAACAATCCTCTTCACGCACCGCTTTGGACCGCGTACGTCTAAGGTATGGAACCACCGAATAGAACGCTATGCCTGTGTGAGCAAAAGAATAATCTAGATTCATTTAAGGCTAGAGTGAGCAGGCTGCTTCTAGACAGACATGTTCCGTACTCGGGCGATTCGTGACTTGTCAGGTGACATGGTGGTCAAATGTCTGCAAAGTTCCTAGTAGTACAACTGCCAAAGTGCACGATATCTGTAGCCGTATTCACAATGATTCGAAACCGTTTCCGAACGATTCGACACGAAATGGCGAGTGGCGAATCCGTGTCGATCGATTCGAAAACTTTTATTTAGAATTCCAATAGATTCCACGGAAACTCTACTCTCTATAACGTATGAAAATTTCATCAAAAGTAACTGAAACCACATTTTCCTAAGAACTTTTGCGGGGTCCTTTGTCAATTCCGTATCCGAATCCGATTTCCGAGCCATTCTGAATACGGCTACTGATATTCATTGGTTTCTACTATTACTGCATCTGTTAAAATTATACTATACTTACTTTCATCTTTGAGAGCGTCTCTAGCCAGCGAGGTCATCTTGAATATGGGTGTATATGCCTGCTCCTTGAGTGAGGCCAGGACAAAGCACGCTGCTTGGAGTCGGGGCGCTGAACCCGATGCGGTCAGTTCCTCTGTCAAGTGAAACATAATTTTTAATCTGGGCTGCATATTATGACGGCTATAGTTAAAACAGTTGAAAAGTAGGGCTGCATTACAGAGTATACATAATTTACTAATATACATGTCCTATTTTGGATTCAAACAATGCGTTAAAACTATTTAGTAATTTTCATGTAAATGGCTGTGGTCCTCTCTAGATCAATGGCGACCAGTTACAATTACAAATCGATAATTCAACATTTTAAATAACGAAATACGTAGCAGGGTTGCTCGCATATTTATTTACCAATTTCTGATACAATTTACAGTGAGCTAAATCAACAAGAATAGGAACTGCAATTATCTAAGAGTAGACAAGGATCTTACTTATGACGGCGTTATAGCTGCAGGTAACAATTTTATCACCGGTGAAGTACTGTTGATTCAATAGGATGCTGGTTACAAATTGCAAGGCTGTCCTAATACATGGCTTTGGTTGCAAATCCACCGGTGAACAGATTTTTATCTCGATAGAGGATATTACGGTAGTCACCCTCATCGTTATAGCTTGCTTTAGCAGATCTGGTATTTCTGGCATTTGGCACGCCGCTGAACATACCCTGTTAGGAGAAAATTCACAACCTCAGGTTTTCAAACATCAAATTCGATATCAGACCCAACTCAGTTGAGGCATAGTTTTAAAATTACTAGCAGAATAACAAAAACGTAAAACTTCTCGAATTGTCAGTAGCAGACATTGATTTCTCGGTCAGAACTAATTTATAAGCAGTTAGAGTGATAGCTGTAATGCTTTAAATAGTTGTATTCCTTACAATTTAACGAAATAGTTTTTAAAACAGTTTTTATGTATTTTTCATTTAATAATGTTAGTTGTTGACTGACATATCAAGGCACGCTATTGCCAATCCATTTGGCACGAACTATATTAACGTTCAATGGAGCCATTCATAAATTAGCAAACTTGGG
The DNA here is from genome assembly GCA_905147135.1 of Blastobasis lacticolella. Classification (NCBI taxonomy): domain Eukaryota; kingdom Metazoa; phylum Arthropoda; class Insecta; order Lepidoptera; family Blastobasidae; genus Blastobasis; species Blastobasis lacticolella. The sequence continues at coordinate 6,883,285 of LR990039.1, read as the reverse complement.
GCCATTAGTCGTCGTTACTTTTGCCCGCGTCAAAGTGAAGTCCCTCGCGAACTTTATTTAATTTCGGTACAAATTATAGACAGTTATTCTGGAACATAAACAGGAGAGCGTCGGTGGCCGGGCGGTAGAGTATTCGACTCGTAAGTGAGAGGTACCGGGTTCGAATCCCGCGGCTGCCATGTAACAATGACTTTTTTCTGAGTTTTGTACATTAGTTGAATTCTAACCGATGCTCTTACGGTGAGGGAAAACATTGTGATGAAAACTGCAAATGCAGGCGACTGAATTTGTAACCATGATCCAATCTGGTCAGGTTCCCTTGGTAGCAAGGTCACGGAGGTCAGATGATAGTCGCTCCACTGTAATTACCTGATCGCCAAATCCTGGCCAAGGCGGGGACCCCGGGCACTCGTTCTCAAGCAACCAGGACATTAACGCCAAGATGATTATTTATTCTGGGACATAACCTACATAACTTTAAACTTTCATCCAAATCTATCCCGCCGATTTTGCGCGATTGATAATTTCCGAACTACCGTCGCGAGGACAATTTCCAGTTGAAGAAACTCAAGTGGTTCCGCAGGCAGACGCACCTGTAAGGATACAGGGGCGTGGTGACGACGACCGTTGCGTCAGTGAGTTCCATATCCAGCACCAGTGGGGCGCGCACGGGCCGCTCCGTCAGCGAGTGGTCCCACGGGTAGGTGCGCACCCGCACCCCCTTCACCTCCACGTTGATCCGCCGCTGAGGCAGGTTCACGCTCAGAGCCTCGCATTCCTCCACGGTCAATGTACGGATTGGCGGGACTGTTGGCATGCAAATTGTTTGCGGATCAGATACACATACCTATCTTGGGAAATAGTACAGTGAAAGATATTGTTACGGCGATACGGGTCTCTATTGTGTGCCCCCACAAATAGATTATCCTATTTTTTATTGGCCTTAGCATTATATCATAGTTCTAAATATCGATTAACCTACTATTGCATATCCCAATTTCGTTACTTATTTTTGTCGTCCTAATCGTTCGAACTCCTAATATTTTATTATCCTACTCCTAAATAAATCAAAAAGACTTGTAAAAATATTCTAGATTTTATTTATGGCGCCAGTTTGTAAAATGTCTCTCTGAATTTTTTTTTATTTGGTTCTGGAACTCGCCCTCTGTGACCTAACGCCGTTTTTGGATAGACAAATAAAATAAATCATTCATAAAATCAATGAACTATTGAAGTTAGCGTAACCAGTAGCGTAAGTAACGGAAAAGATGACAAAGAAGGGAAGATGTAACTAGTGAATGTAACCATGGGTCGGAAAGGGGAAGGCGATGAATATGAATATAGAGGCCGACCTAAGAAAAGACGGATGCTCTGTGTGATTGACGACATGCGGACAGGAGTGACAAAAGAGAAGACGAGTGATAGGGTTGAATGGAAGAAATATTGTGACTCAGTGGATAAGGGCAGGTAGATGATGAATGAACAATTGAAGTTAACGTTGGGCTTTTGACCCTGATGTAACCTATGCCTCTTTATCTGTATCTGCTTACTGTAACCTATAGTTTGACAGGTAGCTTCGATAACCAAATTGGTCTTTCGCATTCAGTGCAAATTAAATTATTAAATTATTTTTGTGTTATTAACAGAAGGCAGCACATTAACCTAACCCACCGCCAGTATAAAATGAGCTGGGTTCACTATGGATGCGGGTACAAAGACTATTCGCTGTTTATTCTTCGGCTTTATTGAGGCACTGTCTTTTGTAATTTGAAAAAAAAAAACAAGTGATAAAGTACTTATTGAATTCGTATGGCGATTGCTTTACCTTCCGCTTTTGGTATATTATTTAGAATGGTTCCTGATAGGCCTTTCAAACGATGAAGCAGAGACGTGGATACGGCAAATTCAATCGGCTTCACTAATTTAATATCCAGTTTGCATTCTTCTACCCAGTCGCTAAAAAATTAAAATATTTCAACGTCAGTTATAATATTAGTTAGACTTTTTATTTTTTAAGCACAATCCTACAGGTTTTGTCCGCAAGTTAATTATTATAGGTACATAATTTACTTACGGACAAAACCTGATAGATTTATATGACTGGTAATAGATGGATTTATATTCAATTAACCTGTATTGGAAGTCAACAGGAGTGTTGTCATAAGGATTCATAAAAAGCGTTGGAGGCGATCGTTCATGTTTGAACTCCACGAAAATAATGGGGTCCATGATTTCCCAAATCTTTTCATAATCATCTTTTGGTTTTTCTTTTAGTCTCGGTAACGGCTCGTTGTTTCGCGTTGATTGTTGTTTCTCCTCCTCCGCGGTTTCATCGGTCCTTTTAGCACCTTGGTCGGGTTCAGGTTCTTCAGGGATCTATAAAGATATTTAATTCAAATTGACAGTACAGTAATTTAACTAATGAGTTGACCCCCCCGACCTTATGATTATCTATATGACAATATGGAGTAATGGGTCAGCTAATTAGTTGTAACACTGGACAGTGTCCGGTTAAGTGTGAGGGGGGGTTATGGGGCCCAACCACCATCTCATGGGCCCAAGCCAACCTCACCTGGCCGCGGTCCCCTGCTGACAGACGGACGAGGCTCTGGCGAACCGGCTTCCCCCTAACGGGTTGTGCGGGGCGGATGGTAGTCGCCGCACATAAAAGCCAAATCACCGCAAAAAAATTAAATAAAAAGGTCTGCTACTGGAAACGAAGTTAGCGCCAAGTAGTAGGAAGCTTGGCTTCACCACACTGAACGTTGGTTCTCTGACCGGCCGGTCTCGAGAGCTGGCCGACTTGTTGCACAGGTGCCGCGTTCAGGTCGCATTCCTGCAGGAAACGAGGTGGCGTGGCTCCAAGTCTAGAGAAATCTGGCAGGGATGAACACCGGATCGGCAGAAGGGAGAAATGGGGTCTCTTATGTGGTGGGCGACGAGTCCCGGAACGGCATTTTGGAGGTGAACAGGGTAAGTGATCGACTCATGGTGATCAAGGCGCAAATTGAGGGTATAACGACGAAACTCATCAGCGCCTAGTCCGGCTGCGCCGACACCGAAATGTCTGCCTTCTAGAACAGTTTCGAAAATACCTTGCGACGTATACCATCCTCCGAACAGATTGTGGTTGGTGCGGACGGCCAGAGGAGCGAGGAGTTCGGTCGGGTACACGGTGGCTTTGGCTACGGCCAGCGAAACAGTGAGGGAGAAGATATTCTCCGAACCTCATTGGCCACCGACTTGGCCGTAGTCAATACCTTCTTCCAGAAAAGACCAGAACACCTCATCACCTATAAAAGTGGCCCGCACCAATCACAGATCGATTATCTGCTGTTCCGAAGACATGACATCGGTCACGTATCCCAGTGCCAGATCATCCAGGGGAATGCCACACTACACATCACCGAGTCCTTGTCATGGACGTCCGGGAAATTAGTAGACAGCCTGCAGCAGAACGCTGCATACCGTCTATTAAGTGGTGGACTCTGAGCAGCACGAGCCAAGAGTTCATGGAGGCAGCCGAAGGCCTCGATTGGAGCGCAAAGGGGAAACCTCCAATGAGCTCAGGTGTCACTATCAGAAATCCATCCTCAAACTCGGACGAACAGCACTCGGCACGCCATACAAGGATACGGGATGGTGGAATAGTGAGGTGCAGGAAGCAGTTAGGGACAAAGAAGCATGTTTCAAGAAATGGCAGCACAGTAATTCACTATTGGATAAGGAAGTGTACTTGGAAGCAAAGCGGCGATTCTGTGGAGCTATAAGCTCGTCTACTAGCTGGCAAAATCGCGGAGTCGAGCCAATCTGGATGTGACAAAGTGTGTTGCCATAAAAGGTACGGACGGCGTTTTGCTCACAAGCGCAAACTTTATTAAAGACCAGTGGTGCTAGCTATGCCGCAGACCGGGCGAAGTGGAGAAGAATGGGTAGGAAAGCGGACCCTGGCAGAGGCCGGGATAGGCGCTAGGACTATGTTGACCGTACAGTGTCCGGTGTGTGGTTCGTGCAATCATTAATCACATCGAACGGGTGTCATAAAGGACAACTAATGTCTTTGAGACTATCTAGTGAGGACATCTTTGTGTTGTGTATTTTAAATACTGCGATGCCTAGTAGAGATTTTGGAAAACCCTCCGTTAGTTGTTGATGTGATGTCAATATTATGTGAGAGGGATGGGGCTTTTGTGAGGCGTAAGGTCTGTTGTCAAAATATTGCAGCCAGAAACCATTGCTGTAAAATAACGAATTTATTCTAGCAAATGATAGGGCTCCATTTCGATATCAGACCTTACGTCACAGTAGCGCCATCTCGTGGATTTTGGAATCGCGAATACTCTGTATGTATGGTCATACACATTCCACAGGACGTTTGAATAGAAAAAGATAAAATGATTGAGCGTAACTACGATCATACTCAAGGAAGCCTAAAAAGGACCTAACCTGCTGGCAATGTGGAAACTATAATGAATAAAAAACAACTAACAAACCCCATGGTCATTCCCGTACTAACACTTCGAAGTCACAATACGAGCGATCATTTCGAACTACCCAATAGCTTGTCACACCAACAACCTATAACATTGACATCGCATACTATTATAGCATTGTAGTTGAATAAGCTTATGTGTAATCTTTGCTTGTAGTCTTCCTGCACCACATACCTTTTTATCTCTCCTGATAGACAGGACAGGTAGACAATGCTATTTTAGCTTAAGCCCACCATTGTACTGTTTGTGCATGAAGTATAAATAAACAAGTCATTGAGCACGCACGAGTACCTAGCAATAAGTATTTTTTATTAAATCCTACCTACGGCAAAATAAATTATTACTTTGTACTTAATTCACTTAAGTTCTCATTAAGAGAATGTACTTTCTTTTTCTTTCTTTAAACATATAATCGTTTTCGCATCGAATTGCTTTGTCTTTTTTTATCGAAACACAAATCCACTTGACACTGCATGCACCTTACGTTGCATCGTCTTATTCGGATACCAAAGATTATTATGAATAATATGAATGAAGAATAATATGGGAAAACTAGCATAGCAATACCCCAGATGCCTTGAACTCCTCATCGACAGCCACTCCAGTTTCTATAGGTACTTCGGACATATCTTCATCTGGCCATTTCCATTCCACAATTGTGCCTAGTGTTTTGGAGCCGTCTTTGCCTTGGTTGTCTTGGTTTTTGTCGCTTTGTTGAGACACATATATTGTCGGTTTGTCCGCAGCCTGCAAACACATACAGAAAATCAGAACATTGTTTAAAACGCATACGAAATATAAAACAGAAAGGAGGTTTACCGTTCGCAAGTTAACATGGCCGCATACGCACTTCCCGTGTGACAATACAACTAAAGAGCGCACACCTATTCGGACTCGCAGCACCGTTGGCATCATTATATAGTTTTTAACAGCTAGGAATGAAAACACAAACTCCAGTACAGCACGGGCTCGTCGACGATTGCCACCTTCAATCTCCATTATCTAAAAATACGGTTGAAAGATTAATATGTATTTTAGATACATATGAGACAGAAATCAGTATGAAGTTTTAGGAAAAAAGTAGAAAGAACACTCCTCTCCACTCTCCAAATACCTACTTGAAACATTTGTATATGAGATACAAAATTTTGTATTTATTTGACTCAAGTTCTTGTTAGAAGTGTTCCCTCCATCTTCCTACATGGAAAGCTAACGTAAAATTTGACTCATACATGGTACCTTTAAAGCGAGAGACAACTCATCACAAAATGCTGAGAGGTAGATAGGAGCCGGGGTTACGGATATTGGGGCTTCTTCAATGTCGGCGGCACCCCAGGAGGGCAGCCAGGACCACGCCCAGTCGGACCAGCTACCCGAACGGGTAGGCTCCGCCAAATTTGCCCCGCTTGCTGTAACAACGTAAGAATTCGTCGTTTTATTCGATTCGATTCCGTGTGTTCGGGCTAAAGTGTTCAGACATAATTAGATCTTTTGATTTATATTAATTTCAGGTCCTCTTGGCTCAGTTGTGTCGCAATAGCAGCTCAATGGCAGTTTTAAATGTAGCAGAATATCAAAATCGCGTCAAACTGCCGTTGAGCGCGTCAAATTACAATTCCATCGAGCCATTAGCAACAGTAGCAGAGTACTAATAATTTAGTTACTTATTACGCTAAGTTTTGTCGTGGTAGCGCATTCGTTGTCTTTATTTATTGAATCAGTAAAAGGAATACTTACACGATGATTGTGTCGTTTGAACATTCGTTGCGAGAGGTGTGATTGTGAGGGGTTTGGTTCCAGTCGCTGTTTTGTTAGTCGACGCTGCGGGCGGCGAACTACGCTCGTTCATTAGCCTCAATAGTAGTGACATTTGATCCGTGGTCAGCCCAAAAGCCAACTTCGTGCAGCCCAACTGTAAGTTAATGCAGCTCGCTCGGCGGATATTAGCCGAAATAAGTTTTGTTAGCACTCTGGAAAAAAAACAGAAGATTTAGATTAGTATAGGTCCCGTCAGGTAAAAGGAACGCTGGCCGGTTTGTTGTTCAAACCATTGTATGAGACAACAAATAATATAACAATGAAACCTAATAGTATTTTATGCAACTGTCAAATAAAAGGGGGTATTAAAACATGAGTGGCGCAGCCGAGTATGATAATAGTTTGACACGAGTGTTTTAATGCCTAATTTCCCGCCGCTTGATATCCTCGACGCGTAGGTACAACAGAACTGACTCGCAACTTACTTCCAGCAAAGTTGAGAAAATTATAGGTACGAAATTTTAACATAAAAATATGAGTGTAGATAAAGTAGCGTATGCAACTGCATATAATTAGGTATTAAAACACTCGTGTCAAACTATTATCATACTCGGCAACGCCTCGTATGATAAACAGCCACTCATGTTTTAATACCCCCTTTTATATGACAGTTGCATAAACTACTATATTATAATTATTCATTATTATTTCGTAATAATACGTTAGTGACAGTCCCATCTGATGCATGGTCACTGCCGCCAATAACAAACGCATGGTTAATTTAATGCCTGTATTCACGTACGTACCTACGCTATGCACAACGATAATGTTGCAAAATAGACAAGACGGTGGTGATCTTCGTCAGCCAGACCCGACATCATTATGCAACACTTTTATTTTATAAAATTGTTGGCTGAATACCTAGATGTTTTTGACAAATTCAATATTGACATTTTCCTGTTCATATTTCTGTGTAATTATTTTGCCGCCTCAAGTCACTTTGAAGGGGCTGGCATGTTACGCCGGCCGCCATATTCCTAATTTTATTTGAACAGTCATGAAGATTTATTGATCTCCTTTTTGTGTCGAGCAATTTATTGTGCTTTATTATTATTTAGACCTAGCTAGTAAGACGATGATGAGTATCGAGAAATAACAGGATAAAATGATAACATTTAAAAACCGCAACTAGACCGTTACCAAAGTCCATTACCAATCCAAACCATTTAAAATGTCTGTGCGTAAACCGAAGTAAATACTAATCGATTTTTTATATTTAGGTGATTTCTTTGTTATATCAGGACAAACGAGCTGACAGCCTACCTGATGGACAGCGGTAACTGCCGTCCATAACATCTTTGATTAATACACATAGGTTGCGTGTACAAAAAATGCAGAACAAAGATTACTTACAAACTCACCTAATAGGCATGAGGCCTGTAATTGCGCCAGCTACTTATCCTTCTAATCGGAACACAATAATGCAAGCATTGTCCAAGCATATTTATTTATTATTATTGTTGTTGCTTGGCGGCAGAATAAGACGGTGGTACATATCTAGACAACCCTCTCAGGCTTAACAAAGACCTAGCATGTAACCTGACTATGTACGGGAACAAGGGGTGCCACCACCTGAACTGCGGAACAAGTCGACTACTACAAAAAGTAAAATAAATAGTAGTCGACCTTTATTTTTTTAACGTCCCGGGGGTCGAAGTTTAAGCGTGCCTAGTTGAGTTCTTACTCAAACAAGCACTAAGGCTGCACGTTACCAACTCACCTAATAGTCAGCTGACATCTGTAGAGTAGTGGCTCTTGAAAATACCTTATCTTGCCATCGGAATCACAGCAATCGAGACATAGTGTTAGATTATCCAATGTGACCAATCGTCTCAGGATTGGATTGACTTGGTCAATATCTGTAAAACATTATTTTTACAAATAAAGTACCATTTCTGTGGTAAATAAAATTTTGTTTGTTGTGTTGAAAATGTAGTACAGTCCCCATTTTCTGCTTTATGGAGGTCCTATGTAGCTGGTCTGCCTCTATGATTTGGACAGCCAAAGTTCTCACTTACAAATAGTACAATATACATTTTTATTTTCTATACATAGTATAAATTAATACAAAGTCGCTTCCCACCGTCTATCCCTCTGTATTTATGTGTATGTACGCTGATTTTTTAACATACGCAACGGACTTTAATGCGGTTTACCACAATGGACAAAGTGATTCAAATGGAAAGTTTATAGGGTAGGTAGATCAACAGGTTTGTAATATTTAACAGTATGCAGAAAACCAACAAACCCAAAACACACCTCCGTTCAATTCTTTATCACTATGACTCATACTCTGATTACATGCCAAGTTATCCAATTAACAACACATGCCTAGAATCTAGAAAAGATTCGTTTTCTTAATGTTCTTTTTAAAGGAGTTTCTGCTATCTTTACTCACTAATCTTTCTATAAGAACATTCTCAGCGGCTTTCTACCGCGCGCAGTTTGGATCTCTGTAAACAATCAACTTTCTTGATGGAACCTATTCTTTGCCCGGGATAAAAAATAAGCATAAGTTACTCAGTGATAATGAAGCATTCTATTAGTGAAAGATATTTAAAAGCAGTCCAATAGTTTGTGAGTTTATTCATTACTACAGGACGCAACTTCGATCGCGTACACCTACTTTAGCCCTACCTTTTTTGTCTTGTTTATAAACATTCCTCTTGAATAACTCTATCTATTGTTGAGAACTGCAATAAAACTCATTGCGTAGTCTAAAAGATCTAAGCGTACTTAGGTACATATAAACAGACTACGGGAAGCGACTTTGTTTTATACTATTTACAGATACACAAACAAAATAAAAAAACACTATAAAGATAATTAAACTTACCAGCAAAAGACGGTACCCAATCTGGTCCAGTACTGTCAATAGACACATGTTTTACATTGAGAGATAGTATGATATCATCTTGCACATATTTTACAATTAAGTGGTGTACTTTGAGAGCAATGTTGCTGACTATTCGACGCACCAATGCCTGCATATACCCCGGTGGCGCCTCCACTACTTGACCCTTACTGAAAATAAAAGTACAATATTTCCATTATCAAACACTATGTACAATTTTACAAATAAATAATCATCTTGGCGTTAATGTCCCGGTTGTGCTCTCGCGCAGGAGGGCCCGGGGTCCTCCTTGACCATGATCAAGGATATGGTAGGTCAGGTAATTAGACCTCCATGACCCTGCTACCAGGGGAACCTGACCAGATTGGATCATGGTTACACATCCAGTCGCCTGAATGTGCAGGTTTCATCACAATGTTTTCCCTCACCGTAAGAGCATCGGTTAGTATTCAACTAATGTACATAACTCAGAAAACAGTTATTGGTACATGGCCGGAGCGGGATTCGAAACCGGGACCTCTGGCTTACGAGTCGTATACTCTAACCGCTCGGCCACCGAAGCTCAATGTACAATTTTACAAATACACTATTAAAATAAAAGTTAATTACTTGGATTGTTCAGGTTGAGGAGTCTCATCTTGAGCAGCAGGATTAGAACTTAATACACATTCTGCAAAAACATATTATTATCAGGTACTGTGATGAGAAGTGTAAATCACTAGTGTGAATTGTATAGGGATATGTGTTCGATACAAACATAATCCAATTCGTTTTAAGGATTCTGAAGACCGGGCGAAGTAGAGGCAAAATAGTTGAAAAGCGTACCCTGGCATAAGTCGGGATAGACTCTAGGATGATGATGACGATAATTCAAATTTGCTTAAAGGTATACACAAGTATCTTGTAGAAAAAACAATAGAATTCTAAAAATCTGTAAAGTATCAGAAAGTAATCTCATAGCACAGTATGACCTCCCCACCATACATTTAAATTAGAGATGCGCCAACTAGTCGGCTGTAATCATATTTATTTACATGAAATACCTTCGCTGTAAAAAATCTCAAATCTATTTCACTGGTTTTCTTGAGGTTCATTATGTCTCTTTGTAGAAGACTGCATGAGTGTGTTTAAAAATTCTGGACAGAGCAGTCTTTGTTTAACTCAACTCTACCAAAATATAGACATGTTTGTTTTCAACTAAACGGAAACCATATCCTCTTGCTTGAACTTTCCGGGGTGCGCCTTTCCTATTACCAATATTCTCCCTCCAGATTTCTGAACTTGAGTTTATACTCGATCTATCAAGACTGATGCAGAAAAAGCAACAAAATAATCAGCATTCTCATAAACTTTAAGCAGTAAGCTTGTTGTCTTGTACAAGTACAAGTTCAGTCTAGTATTCACCTGCTTGTGCCACCTTTGAAATGGATCAGCCATATATCAACTGTGTTTTGCCTGGAGACTCTATTAAGATTATTACTTGTAATCTAGATTATAGTAGTTGTATATTGTTGCTAAGCTAATGCTACTGTTTAATCTTTGCGAGGATTCTGATTGCTTTGCTACTGCTTTTGCTTTGGGTTTGGAATACCGGTCTATATTGGATTGAATGTTAGCTACAGAGTTGGAAGGGGAAGACCTAGCTAGATATACTTTCAATTATCTAATTGAGAACATATACTTAAATGTCACAGCAATATCCAAAACAAATTAATGTGTCTGATAAGTTGATGTATGTAGAAAAAGCAAGAATAATTATAAGGACTGTATTAGGTGAAACAATGTGATTGCTGCTTATACCTATGGGATTACCGATGCTATCCAAACTTCACTTAAAACAATGATCTGCTTTTAATCAAATTTTTTATCATGAATGTCATATCAAAGTTACATTTCAAACAATATAAAAAATCATTTTAAATTAACCACATACCAATTGTATCAATAGTAACTGTAATAGGTTCAGACATTATTTTTGTCCATGGTACTTGGATTAGTAATTCATGTATGCGTCCAGAAACAAGGGTGAATGGTAGTGATACTTCTTTTTGTAATACGTCTGCTTTAAGTACCAGATTATGGAGTACCACACCACCACCCCATAGTGATACCTAAAAGGATAAAAGTAATAATGTATTAAGTATTAAAAAATAATTCCTCTTCTTCTTTTGTCAAATTATAGCTACCATCTGTGATACAGGTTGTCGATCAGACAGATTCTATTCTTTTTAAGTAAAATGTTGTATTGTTTAACTTTAAAATTACAATGTCTCTCAAACCTACAATCTGATACAATAAACAGGTTTACACAGATAAAGTAAAGCTTACCTGAGCATCAGAAGGATTGAAATCTCGAACATATTTATCAACATAACTTAAAAGAATAGGAGTCACATAAGACTCAATTTTAAACATTGTATATATTTTGTATTATTCTTTCAGCCACCCATTATGCCATCATGCAGGAGAGCTTTGTGTTGTAGGTTCAAATACACCAGTTAGATTGTTAAATCTGGAAACAAGTAATAAAACTTTGTTCATTTCAGAACAACACTTTTATGATCAGGTAGGTATTGTAACATACCTAACCTTTATCGTAACAATAAAAAGATTAGTGTTCTGACTGGTCCCCACTGATAAAATCTTATCTGCAATAGCATTACTTGTAATTAATAAACTTAAATTTGGGTATAATACACTACAAAAGAAGACTATAAAAAGAATAAAAGAAGTATCAAACACTGAATACGTGTTTAGTATAGAACACCGCTAAACTTGGGAACCGGAAAAGATTTAAAATTGTACCAAGTTTACTGTGAACTAGCTAATACCATACGGACCTTCATGAAGCAGTTTGTGAAATTATAACATCAATTTTACGAGAATTTACTTCATTTCAAAAAACGAAATAAACATCTCACCACAACATTCTTTCATTGATTTGTGACCATCACAAAACAGGTTTAGTAAGTGGTCTGTGGCTTGACGTAAGTGAATTTGTCAAACAAAATGCACCATGCACCAATAAGTATTATATTTTTCAGGAAAGAATGCAAGGGACGATCTTGTACAGCCATGTCTTCATACTTTATAATTGGGCACGGCGTTCCAAATACTCTTGCCCATTCTAGGGGATCGTATGCACTGCAGTCTCTCTCAAAAGACAAAATTAGCTTCACCATATAAATAAAATATATTCTAGTATACTTTAGTCTAGACTGCCAGAGTCAGCAAGAGTATCATACTCTTTATCTTTTTGCATTGGGAGCCACGGGTCGCAAAGTAAATAAAGAAAATGGTAATGTTTGCCTCAAAAAAAAGTTTATCTGTTATTTGATAACCGCGTTAAATAGAAGGAATTATTTTTCCTAGTAGAATTCCAGTTATTAAACTTGGTTAACTATAAAGAACAAAGCAAATTTTTACACTTCGGATGGGTGCCGTAAAAGGCGACAAATAATGCCTTATATCAAAAATGGAGTAGCAACGTTTTCTAATGTGCATTTTAAACACTGCAATTATGGCAAAGCCCTCCATGAATGTAGCGGAAGCTCATGCCCATCAGTGGATGTTTATGTGAAACCATAACTATTAAGTACTTTGTTTGGATAGACACGTAATGCCAAATCGTCCTCGTGTATTGAAAGATTCCCCCAAGCATCTTTCAATCAAATATATATTTCTCTCGTACAATCTGTACTGGTATATTGCATTCCGATATGGGGTGGAGCGCCAAAACCCAATTACTTGATTTAGAACGAGCACAACGAGCACTAATCAAGGTTACCTATGTATTTTAAAAGGATACGATTACCGACTGAAATCCTGTATCAAACTAGTAACCTGCTCACTGTCCGAAAGTTATATTTGCTTCTAACATCATTAAAAACCCACAGATCACTCAGATATGACCCTACTCTTTTGAACAAAAGAAGGAAAGACGTAGTAATACAGGGATCAGCACCAAAAACTACTTTGCCAGTCACCAATTTGTATTTCAGTCGGCGTATCTTTATAATAAAATAAACAAAGAAATTTATATTTATGGCGAACAGTACAGTGATTGCAAAAACATACTGACGAAATGGCTTCATAGTAAAATTTATAGACAGACCGAATCTTTGTTAAGCGTACTGTTTAATAATAGTTCATGATACACAATTAAGAACACACACACAAACGCATACTCACGCACACACACACACATACTGCATAATGTATCTTATATATTTTTATACATACTATACATAGATTTATCTTTTTTAGTATTATTGTGAAATGGAAATACTCACCTACCTCTATAATTACCATAGGAAGAGCGGGGCTTCCTACCACAGTCTGTTAGCTTAAAAGGAGGCTCCAACGACAGTAGATTTAAGGTAAAACATTGTGAAAGAAATAAATATATTATATGTATATTATAGTATACTTGTCATGTGGTTTCCTGTGGAGTCATGGATAGTACGCGAGGGCACCGTATAGCTATGTCATCGAGTACCAGAAAAAATCCACTTTGTAGGGACATTGACATGAGCGTTCTCATTTTTTGCGAGTAGGAATTCATAATAAAAAATTACTTATCTGCATGGACTGCCTGGTTTCGTCCCTGCATTTGCATTAGTGCTTGTGCTCTCTAATCCTGTATATAACATTTTTTATGATATCTTGCTAATTCTTTTTGTAGCTGCTTTTTTCTACCTACCTATACATATGCATATTATTTACATAACTGTATATTATATAACTGTATTTAAAACAAAGTCTCCTGTCGCGTCTGCCTTGAACACTCACGTCTAAACCACTGTACCAATTTTGATGACATTCAGTATGGAGATAGATTAGTATTCCTTGAGGAGTTGAGAATGGACATAGGCTACTTTTTATTTCCCTCCACTCACAAGCTCGCAAGATGCTCTTGCATGCGGGCGGATCGGCGGGCGGAACCGCGGATGAGAAGTAGGTAGACTACAGAAGTAAAAACTACTGAACAGATTTCAAAGTTATTTCAGTAATAGGCTACATTCTTCCCGAAGGTCATAGAGTCTTTACGTCCTAGAAAAGATAACCGGCTGATCATTGCCAGGCACTGAAAGCATTCAATTGGCGGGTGAAAGCAGCGAGGATCGTTTGTTAATGATAGAAATCAGTTTTAGGCATATATTTTTCATTTCATTGCTTCAAATTATATATTTAAATAAGTGCTAACTTAGTATATTAAATCACACACGTTTTCTTATTCCTTGATTAGAAAGCCTTGATCAGTTTGTCTGTAGGAGTTCTCCCTTGTAAGGATCGGCATTGTACATTGTAAACAATTCGTTCTACCCCAAGCCAATTAAGTAATTTTAATATATATTCTAATCTTAGCACAATAAATTCCGTTCCGTTAACGCCCGGTATTATTAAAATACCAAAGCACTACCGAACGGTGAAATACACGAAACCCGGTGAACAATTCCCAAAACGCATATTTTAATGAATTATCATAAAACAGAGTCGCAGCGGAGTTCCCTATTACAACCCTCTCTCAGGTCAGCGATGAGTGCTCTACTGCGCATCTGCCTCCATGATGAACTCCGCCATCAGCATCTCCATGGTGGGCGCGATGCCTAGCTTCTGGCAGTTGCCCTTGAAACACTCCGCAACCTTGAGGATCCGCCAGCAGTGGTCCTCCTCGCTGTCGTTCAGCTGCTCGCACTGGTGGATTATCTCCACCATCTGCTTGGAGAGGATTTCGCCTGGAAATGAGTGGGAATGTTAGGATCGAGATCAGAGTCGTGGTGCCCTAAGGTTCGGTATAGGATCCTTCTCATAGGATCGTAGTAGTCATATTTTGTCACGGTTGTGATCTCGGCCCGGGGCCCGTCTTGACCATTATCAAGTATTTGGCAGATCAGGTAATTATAGTGGAGCGACTGCCATCTGACCTCTGTTAACACGAATGTGACGGTTTCATTACGATATTTTCCCTCATCGTAATAGCACGCTAGTGTTCAACTAATGTACATCACTCTGTAAAGAGTCATTGGTACCTACATGGCGGCACTGAGATTCCTCCTGTACCTCGGTGTAGGAGTACACCTTAAGGCCCTTTAAGGTCACCGACGGTCTTCCTATCCTACGTGATAGGTTAAGGCTAATTAGTAATGAAGATAGGTGAGACGGCGGCCATTGTTGGTCTAGTATTTATCTAGGGACCAGGGGTGTAGCTACCGCCGTAGCAGCCGTATCAATGATACATAGTAGAGATGAAACGGATAGTTGTTTGGCCGGATACCGGATACCGGATATCCGGCCAGCCTTCTAGCCGGATATCCGGCGGCCGGATATTCGCAGGTCATAGTCTCTGAACAAGTTTGTGCAAGCTGTAATCGCGGCGTGGGACTTATTACGACTGCATGTGTTAATGTAATTTAAAGTTTTTGTTTAATGTGAATAATTTGAACGTTGAACTGAACAATTCTTCCACCCTCATATGGATTGATAGTTTCAAAATACGGGCAAACACATTAGCCCACAGCATCGTAGAGGTTAAACGACATCGTATACTACCTCTAAATATAAATAAATTCATATTTTTAATCCAGGATAATATTTTTTCATATCTATAATATCAATATATATCTTGATTGTAAGTATATTGTTTAGTATGATCGTTAAATTATTACTCTAAGTACATTATTATACTAAACAGCACTTATCACAACTACACACGACAAAAATGCGCATTTATGCTGATCAGCGGGTGTCACGCTGTTGAACAAAGTACGTAATGTCCACACTCGTGGAAGTTACAAAGTCACACCTATGCCCGAGAAAATTTAAGAACGCTCAATGCGATTCTGAGGGCATGTGCTCCGCCGCCCCAAAGATCACCTTAGTGCAAGTAGCCTAAATTTGGCGACGACGACTCGCTGACGTGGAAGACACCCACAACACGTCACCTGGCTGACGGCGGACCAACCTGGACCTGAAGGACAATATTATTGACGCTGCTACTGCTCAAAATAGAGAGAAATGGAGGAAGCAGACAAGGAGAGCTGTCTTCAGCTAATGGAAAAGGCATAGTGCAAAAGAAGAGACCAGAGAACTATTAAAAATTTTCGCTAACCTACCAAATAAACGATACGAGTAGAATAGGTGCCGATGCCGACATAATCAATAGTTCATTGACTAATATTTATGGTTTTTGAAGGTTTTGATACGACTTTTTACTCGACTGCTACAGAAGGGCATATATTTCCGATGAGCAAAATCACTTTTATGGGCTTTTCATAATTTTTTTACTATCCGGTATCCGGCCGGATATTAACGCATTATCCGGTATCCGGCCGGATAGAAAATTATAGCCGGATAGGCCGGATACCGGAAAGTGGCCGGATATCCGTTACATCTCTAATACATAGGGCCATAGGGCTCCAATTTTGTGTATTATTCAATTAAACTCTTCCCTACTTTCCGGGAAAAAAATATTCTTTAGTAAATTTTAGACCAGGGTCATGGGACCTCTGTCAGAAATAGCAGTTTCAATCAAGTGATACAATCCGTCTATACTGAAAAAACAAAACAACTTAGGACCCTCCACGCCCACTCTTTCATAATGGATGGAAAACATGACAAATTTTGATCTCATATTGAAAATCTCATACTGGACCTTGGATAGTCCTGAAAGCACTATCGGTTGAGTCCAAGGACTTAAGAAACTCCTTACTCCGTTATTTCCTAAACGGGTGAGATGGACCGAGTACATAATAAAATCATCTTCGCCCACACGCCCTCAATCTTCGAAGTAGTCTGTTTTTAAGTTAATCATGGACAGTTTTGAAACAAAATATTAGAAATTTTGAGGTCGCTGCGTTTTCTCATTAGTTGTTCGCGAAGTTATTTTATTATAAATCTCGTCACACCAGAATGTCAAAATTTCGAGATCACCCGGCGGCATCGTCCATTTACTGATTTTCCGTTATTTACTTAAGGGGTAATTTAAGGGGTTAATATTTCACTACGCACACTCATTCAATAATATAAGTCATTTTTATAACAAGTTTTAATTTGAGCTCGCCATTTAGAATATAATAATATATTGCACAAATGTATAGCTCGCTACGCTCGCTTATTTTTAAAGGTTTTTTATTATTAACACGCGGATTCGTGCGAGTTCGCTGCGCTAGAGCATTTATAGACTATAACTGAGACGTAGCTCATTAGCCACTGACCATTGGGAAAGGACTTGATGAATTGATCCATGTTCCCGTGGTGCATCCGGTGCGAGTCGGTGAGCAGGTCGAAGTGGCGGCTCATGCACTGGATCGCGCAGCCGACCTCGCGATCCTCGAACTTGAAATCCTCGCGCCAGAAGTGGAAGAACTCTTCCATCTTGTCCTCGGTGAGCCCGGTCTGAGGTGGATACGCGGCTTTTATATGCAATAAAGGGATACATACATACACTGCTCGTAACTTTCATTGATGTTGAGTGGAGTGGATTAGGATAGAGTAGATTGTTAAACGCCGTTAATGATGACAACGAGGGAAGCTCAAGTCCAGTGTGGTCTGTTACGGGATTTTTTGGCAAACGTCGTCGGCAGATCGTATACATGTCGCAGCCGGATGGCGGAAAATTAGCCGGTTAATTAAACGGCTAGCTTTTTAAGCAATTATTTAATCGAAATTTTACCGATTTCATTAAATTTGAAACGCTAATCTTGCCTTGCTTTAAGACCCTACATATACGTACATGAAGTAGGTACAACATGAGGTTCTTTGAAATTCAAAATGCATGTTTACAGGAAGTTCAAAGGCTGTTAACGTATCCACTCCCCTTAGGTTGCAGATGTCCAGGACGACGGCGGGCACTCTCCATCAGTTGGACCGTCGTTCCGTGTGCCTCCCTTGCCAATAAAAAAAAGGAAGCCACTTAATCCTTTTAGAAAAGACACCCGATTTAACAATAATTAGATAGTGCCTCCGCAAAGGTTAGAGTGACATCCACGGCGGTGGCTGCGGGCTCCGCCAGCTAGTTGAGCCACCGAGAGAGCTAACGCTCTCTGCATTCGCTTACGGGCAGCGGTGATTACAAGCAAGGTGACCTTGTTTGCCTCTCACTATTATAAAGAAAGACGTCCCATACCTCCTCCCTGCAGTGCTCGAGTGCCTCGCCGAAGCCAAGAGTGACGTCCTTCATAACGTCCACGCTGGCAGCGGCCGGCCCCGCCAGCCAGAGCACGCCCAGACACAGCGCCAACGACGTACGCGCAACGTGCTTCGCCATCTCAGTGTACTACAGAGCATGAATGGGCTCATTTATGTAGCTACGATGCATTACGATCTAAGGCTTGATGGCGGTCGCTGCCAAGCATCCCTTAATTAAATTACTTATGACGTTTTTATTTGTGGCTCTCAAACTATAGCTCGCCTACGGTTTAAAAACACATTTGTTATTTGCTTGCCCGGCGATGTCTATACGCACCGCGGATGACCCGCTTGCTGGTTTGGAAATAATATGTGAGTACCTAAAGCTATTCTCTACTGCTCAATTCCTTGATTATGTAAGTATGTGTCTGTTTCGAGTTTTGTTGATTATTGGTATTAAATTTTTTGCTCTATTGGTATTAAATTTTTTGCTCTATTGGTATTAAATTTTTTGCTCTATACTCCATGTTTCCCATAGGTACGTATTCTTAGAAATATAATCCAATGACTGTGTGTAATAGGTAGTAGATGGAGGAGCATGAAGTTAATCAAGACTTTAAGGTCGGCAACACGTGAGTAACCCCTGATAGTTGGTATTGTAAATGTGAGAGTCCATGCGTGTAAGCAGGTACTTGACAAGCGCATCATACGCTTTTTATACCTATTGGCACAAAATTAACCAGCACGTACTTGATTTACACGTAGTGTCGCAGTTTGAGAACCGTTTATATAAATACATTATGTGTCGATTCAATAATAAATGCATGGTTTCGCGGTGTGTAGCTGCTCGTCCCCATTATGGCCGACGGATCAACTATAGGTCTCAATACATTATGCCCTTACTTGCACATTAACGTAATGTGTTTTTATAGACTTGCAATGTAATGAGGTGTAATTTGATCTTCTCTTTGTACACAATGTAATGAACGGATGAACTGCCTCCCTGTTGGCCGCCAATCTGTCACTGTGCAAATTGCTGGCTTTGGTGGATAATATCGGACATTTTGTAATATACCTATGCCTATTATCATTAAAAGGTGCATCTTCAAAGGTACCTGATCAACTGATCATAATGAAACGAAACGTATCTACGTACGGCACTGGCCATGTACCTACGGGATGACCAGAGATATAGGAACTACCTCTATACCCAGATAAAAACCGTTGTTAAGGAAATACTGACTGTGAAACTAATAGAACACGACGAAGAACGTGTTAATGCAATAGTCTTAAATATTTTCTCAATACAATTGTGAACGTATCGGACCCGGGGGCTCGGCGCCTGCATTCAACTGCACTAAACTATGCTTTTTTAAATATCATTGCGCCCAGTAACCAAACTATTTAATAATCAATCACAAGTACACAAGTTTTTCAAAATTTGTAATTGCTATAACACTCTTGACTGCCTACTTTGTAGGCGCTGCGCGTGCGACGCAGATCTTCACTTCACCCGAATGTTGCTGGCCTAAGAATATTGATGGTCATTGGTGAATGAAGACGAATAATTTGGGAGTAGTAGTGTATCGAAAAGTATTTTTCTTAAATTTTATAGACTGGTGTGAAAAAAGACTATCCTTAAACAACTGTTTTCGAATATGAAATTGGAACATTACGCTATGAGTGTAGATAAAAGCCATTAAGCTTCATTGGTCGAAAAATGCATAGTTTTTTATTTTTAGACCAGAAAGTGAAAAAAGTCCCAAAATTTCGCAGTTTTTTACGTATTACGCAGGAAGCACAATTTTTTTGCTTGCAAAATGTAGTTTCACACTCTCTTAAGGGGTCCAAATAACATACCAACAATGCAGCGTTACATCGCGCTTTGCGTTTTAGGGCAATTTTTTTGTAAGATTTGACTGGCTATAGGCCATGGAAAATTCTTTTTTTGTTATAAAGGGTACTTATATACTTCCCAGGCGGTCCCATGGCCATCAGGCCCACATCTGATGATGGAAACCCTGCGAAATCGAGGGAAAATCGAAGTTGGAAGCAAATAACTCTTTATTCCAGATGTAGCTTCTTTAGTGCGTCGGCTCGCGTCCTCCCATGGAGGGCATGGCAACTTTTATCACATCCGATATAGGTTTGGGAAAATATGGGAATGGAAGAATATGTAAACAATTATTATTGCACTATGGAGTTATATTGTAACTACCTGGCTCCAATGATATACTTAGTACTAGATCAATCCAGTACTTATTTGGCAATAAATAATTATGATAAAATAAAAATGGCCAAAAAATATTTTCAGATTAAGCTTACTCGTGGAGGTCCCACCAGCTTAATAAAATAAAGGCCCGGAAGACTGACTCCAAACAACTGTTTTAAAGCTTTGTTGCTACTTTGTCCATAGGCTGCGGTGACTGCTTACCATCAGGCAGGCCGTAAGCTTGTTTGCCACCTTAGTGGTATAAAAATAAACCTTAGAGTTTCCTCTTACTAACGAGCGTGATAAACAGTACCTACAGCCACAAAATAAAGAACGGCCCGCCCCTAGCAGAAGGTCCACTAGAAACAATGCGCCATTTACCGTTTACAGGCATTCTCAAGCAGTGTAACGCGAGAATTCGTTGTAGTGTCGACTTAAATTGAATATTATTTAATTTAACGATATTATTATTGATAAATTAAAAGTACTTGTACGTAACTAAGATTACTTAATAACGTCCATAGGCTGCGGTGACTAATTACCATCAGGCAGGCCGTAAGCTTGTTTGCCACCTTGGTGGTATAAAAAAAACATACAAGCAACGCACGCAGAGTCCAAGAACTGATGGGTGACCATTTCAGACTTTGAGGCTAGTCGAACTTAAGCACCGCTACGAGTTCTAATGCCGATGGTGAAGCGAGGTTGACCATGGTTTTCCGCTAGAGACCCTAGGACTAGTTGAACAGTTTCTGAGGCAGTTCTGTTTAGGTCCTGCTATAAGAGTTCATGGTACGGCCCCTGTGTTTCCGTCAGGGTTTCGCCGTCTCTAGGTGGTGATGCACGGCGTTCAGATTGGTGTGTAGACCCTGATGTTACAAAAGTCCACTCGAAGTGTGGAAAGGGGTGCCGCTGAGAGAACCTGGACTTGGAATCTGGATGCCTTCAAGGCTAGAGTGAATAGGCTGTTCCAAGACGGGCATGCTTCATCTTCGGCCGCATCGTCACTTACCAACAGGTGAGATGGCGGTCAATGCCTGTCTTGTCATAATATAAAAAAAACTTAAGTACTTTTATTTTTCCTTGCCATTTGTAGTAATATTAAAGGTGGGGATGTAAAGGAGTGCTAAAACATTGGTATCCAGTTTTGATACTGAACGCTGCAGAGGGATGGGTTATGTGAAAAGCTGGCAAGGGGGCGAAAGGGCCCCCGAAAAATCCTGACACATTCAGGATTTTTCGCACAGCTGGCGGGACAGCCTCCCGGGCCGGAGATTAAAAGTGATGCCCGGGTTCGGGTCCCCTACTAACTGGCGGGCGTCCAACGACGAGCCGAATGGCCACGAAAGCGGACCTTGGCAGAGGCCAGGATAAGCGCTAGGACGATGATGATGACGAATAAGGAGTAAAATAATAAAAACATAATTTATTTATATTATAAACCTAAACCTTTGGAACTTTTTGGATAGGGAGTTGTTTTTAAAACAGAGCCATTAGTGAATTGCGCAAACTTTATGCAGAATAAATATTAAGATTGGCACGATTCAAAAACAACAAGAATCTTAAAGTACTACTGGAGTCCACAATAAGTATAATAGTATATTTGCTTATATATGTATGTATGTATTTGTAGGAGTTACAGTGGACGACATAACGTAACATAGTATCAGTAAATAGCTGATAATGTTATAGTAGTGTTCGTTACGTTATGTATGTATGAGTATTCGTTAGCAGCCAAACCAAATTTTAAATGAAACTTATTTATTGCTTAGGGTAAACTAGTTTGGTCTACGCCGAATTGATTTTCTTTTTCGTCATTGGAATACTCAGATTCAAAAACAGTTTGACTAAACTAATTAGTCCTAATGCGCTTACAATAAACTAGTATTTTCTTGGGTACGGAATTGGGTTTAACCGGCAACACAGGTACATAATTAATAAATAACAGACAAATTTTTCAAATAATTTAAAATTCTAAAACATATATTTTTGAAATAATTTAAAACAACGAAATAAATATACAGAATCAAAATATCTATCTACAGAATCAGAAAAACTGCCCCTCGTCAAAGTGCGACCATCAAAGTGTGATATATGGTTGAGGCTTAGTAGTTTTGTTTGCTTTGATGATCTTCGATTACAGAATGCGTACATGTTTTATAAGGTCAATCAAACAGCAATTATGACTTGTTTATGTTTAGACGTAAATACAATCTCAAATCCATCTGTTGTGACCCCTGAACGATTTAAAAGTGCATTCTATCTGCCTATTTGACTTACATACTAAATATCGATTGCCACAACTCTATTGTAGTTATAAATAATATGTCCTTACCTATGAAATTAGCGTTTTTTATGACGAAAATGACGGGTTCTAAAAATATCATACAAGAAAATTATTCAATTTCTTGGAAATGGCTTGAAAAAGAAATTCGATTACGAAAATTTTTAGGTATAATCTGACAACATTAACATAATTGCGAAAAAACGCCAATTTTATAGGTAAGGACCCAATATTTTGGGTAATGTGATAAATATGATAGATGGACTCACATCCATTAAAATGTTGAATAATTTATAAATATATACGAATATTATAAGAAACAGTCTGGCAAGGAGGATGACTCCCCGCGCTATTTATAATTAAAGTTAAATTTATCCTAAACGTCAAATTGATTATTAGATTTTACTTAACCTTATTACATGTATTTTAATTCATGTGCTAATGTATCAGAGAGGTATATATCAGACAGAGAGACAGAGATTTCTAATTATATGCATGTAGTAATTACTTCATTTTGTGTAGTTATAGTCCCTTTAGGGTACAAAATCGGTACATCAGATAACATATAAATTTAAGTAGTAGTACTTTTCAGACTAATTAGAATATAGTCACGCCACTGGTAAATAGAGCCACCACAAGAGGCACTGTTTAGGTAGTTAAAAAGCCTCTAGGCCTGGGTCGTGACATATCACTACTATAAGTTTCGCTTAGCGAGACAGACTTTCACCCTTCAGGGTAGGGGTATGTGATGTCAATAGCTACATCATAACCCCTTTACACGATTCCTATTTTAGTTTTGGCCGCCCCGCGGTCGCTGTGCGTCGTTGGCGCCGCCCGCCGCGCCGGCTCCCCCCTGGTCATTGGGCGGCTGGTGTTCCTCACTGGAACATTGCAATGAAGTCCAATATACAATAAAAACAAAATAAAAATAACGTAAACTAGTCGACTCCTGAGTTGGGATTATTTAATATAGATACGTCTCCATCGTTTCGTTTTTTCTGTTTGAGCTAAAGTGCAGTCGCGGACCAGACAGAAATTCGTACATTGATCTGTAAGCTAATTAAGTAATTTGGTCGTTTACAATTATATGATTTGAATGATTGAAATTGTTCCTTTTGCGCTTCCGTATCGTCGGTTTCAAGGGTTTAGTTGCTAACAAAGTTCTATTGCAATAAATTGAAACTATTAAATCGATCATACGTACTCGCAAAAGTAACAATTTCAATCATTGAAATCAGAGAATGGTTGGCAAAGTATTGGTTATGTTATGTCGGTAATTACCTGTTTCTGTCTCTCCCGCGTAAATATAGTACGTAACGCTCGCACAGATGCAATGACCGCCGTCTTAATCGATTGCAAACCTTTTTATGCATGTGAGTGATTTTATTGCCTAGCTGTGATTCAATCACTCGCATGAATAAAAAAAATATGAACAGCTTTTCATTTTGGAATGCTATTAGATTTCGGTGCTCGCACAAAAACACGTTTCTGAAGTTGTTTGTGTTTTGTTCTGTTGTGTTGATTGTTGTTTTATGAATATCATTTTATGAATCATTTATCGCGAGTGTGTGTTATCAAATAGAAACCGCACCTTATGCTTGTGACCACTGGCAGTAGACAATGAGGCCATTGTACGAATTTCTTTCTGGAGCGCGACTGCACTTTGTAATAAACAATTAAATCCCGATCCTATAACGACAGAATTACTAAGATCAAAGCCTCGGAGATTAGCTTGTCCACAATCACACAATATTCTATCTGCCTGTTTGTCTGTTCGCGATAAACTCAAAAACTATGGAACTGATATTCATGCTGTTTTCATAATAGACAGAGTGATTCATGAGGAAAGCTAAGAAAAGTTCAGGTATAGGGGCTCGTGACGTCAGTTCTCAGCAAAATTTGACCGAAAGCATGACGTTACGCAACTATTGTGTAACAAACGAAAATATACGTGTCCAATATATTTTGACAATTATGTCATTGGTACATTGCGACACTGGGGTTTGGACCCGCTAGACCTTAGGCCACCGATGCTCACATCATCATATCAGCCGGACGACGCCTAATGCTGGGCATCCGCATCCAGCTGGTACCTGCGGCCTTAACCAGGTCAGTCCACATTGTGGGAGACCTACACACGCTTCGTCTTGGGAAGGGGAGGTTATTGCCATAATCTCCACGCTTGGCAGGCGGGTTGGAGATCGCAGTGTTTAAATATAACAATGGAAAATGCTGCTGCCCATTTTCCAGACTTTTTTTTTTTGTCATACGATAGGCAAACAGGCAAGCGGGCCACCTGATGGAAAGTGGTCACCACTGCCTATAGACATTAGCAACACCAAGAGTATCGCTAATGCGTTGCCCACCTCTATAACACGTTGCTCTGGCAGCAAAAGGCAAATGCCACTCCACTGCCAAAGCCACGGTTCCCCAAATCCCCACCCCATGGAGCACTGGAAACCTTACTCACCGGCAGAAACACAATACTATTTAAAAGAGTATTATTTAGCTGCGATATTCTGTAAGGTGGAGGTACTTCCCCAGTCGGGCGGATCCAATTCGAACGAGATACCCCGCTATGCCCTACCTCTCTTAAACTCTACGGAGACTCTTGATCTTTTGTCTCGAAAACATTAGTCGCCTTGTACGACACCCACGAGTGTAAGGGGTTGGTGCTATTCTACTCTGCCGGACACCACACGGCCAATTTATATAACCAATATTATAATTAATAGAGTACTAACTTTTCTTCCGTTGGCAACTCGTAAATGGGCAGGACCGACGCGAACAGTTCGTAGATCATCGAGCCTCTGCCAGCAGAGCGCTCGCTCGTGTTGTAATTGTAGCGGTTGACCGTATTGGCGGGCGGCTCCGGGTCAGCGCTGAGGAACCTCTGTACCTCGGGCAGCTCCTGCCAATCAAACATTACAACACTGTGAAGCACCGCCAAGCCTTTTTCTTCGAATATAAAACTATCAGACGTCGGCGCTATGAGCTCGACGTTTTGTGTAGGCTTTGGGAAGTCTGGACATATACACATGCAGCTAAAGCTGCTAAAATCAAGAGGTTTTCCGTTACATGGGGGCATCCGGTTTTTCGGGTTTGTCTGTCTATATACTAGCTCCTCCGAAACCACGCTACGGATTTTGATGTGGTCTTCACTATAATTTAGATAATTGCTTAAGGATTATACTAGAGAAACCGGGGCGGGTCGCTTGTACAATATAATAATTAAGGCTATGGGTGCTTGGATAAGGATTATGACAGCGAGACATGGTTGGCGCTAACGAAGCACGTCCGCAAACTGCGGTGATGTACGTGCCTATTTTTAGGTGTCTAAAGCTGCTGGAATCAGGAAAAAAGTCTCACGGGAGGCCCTACAGGTAATACATTGGCATCACTGAATCGTATACGAGAGCCAAAGGCTTATGACGCGAGGATGCCCAAAACCGGGTGAAATTGAGAAGAAATAGAAAGCGGGTCCTGATGGAAACCGGGATTGACCGTTTGGATGATGTCGATGAGACGTGATGGAGGGTTGATGAATTATGTCATGTTATCGCAACCACTCCTTAAACACACCTATAAAGCAGGAATCTACCGACTTAAGCATTAGATCTGTAGCAGAACTAAGTGCAGTATTTCATGCGTCGCGGATATCTAAGCAATAAATTATATATTATGTACCTTGAAACGTAGCAGTTCAGTCACACATAACTGTGTTCGGTATAAATCAGTTAACTTACACCATCGAGGAGGAGATCTGCCATCGGTTTGATGATACACAGGTGACGGATTAGTTCCACTGGTATGGCCTCGAATTGGTAATGCGTGTACAGCAAGAATGACATGCGCATTTCCGCCTGTAAAACAAAAACAAGAAGCTCGGTAATTTGATTGATTGGTTGATTGGTTGATTGATTCTTTGTACAACATAACAACTAAAAACAAATGTGTTGCACAAATTCGGTAAGGAACTACAGCTACTATATAAAACGACTTATTACTTAGGTAAAATTTTCGGAGAACATTACAATTATTTTATGCTTTCCCGTATGTCTTTTTTTACTCTCGTAACACTCGGCAGGGTTGACTGGAAGATATCTCTTTTAGAGATAAGTCCACCTTTGTATTACTATTTCTATTGTAACATTACTGTAATGTCTATTATGTACAATAAAGAATATATACATATATTATTTTATGCATATTCACTTATTGATATTATAACTTTAGTTGGATTTACTATCTACACGCAAATACAAAATAAACAGCGTAATCAAATTATCACGTTTTCTCGAATTTTGTTACATGAAACGTAATCAGCACGGCTATCGCAAGAGCGTTCGTGACGCAGCTTGCGCCGCGAGAGAGCGTTTGTTTCATCCTCTCATTACTAAGATGAAAGAGATAGCACTACCTTGGTCGCGCCTTTTCTCGCTTATCGCGCACGAGAGCAACTTGCGCTAGACGCACAGAGTTACACAAAATTGATTGACATTTTACGCTTGGGTCTCTCTAGCTGGGTCTATTATTTTGACGTTCGCTTGCGAAGGACTGACCTGTTGTTCCTGGCTGCTGTCGTACCGATCCATCACGGCTTGGATGTTCTTCAAGAGCCACTCCATGACGCCCGGCTCGCGCCACTTGGCCCACGTGAGCTTCGCGTACAGTTTCATCAAGTCGTTCATGTCCTCGGTCGTACTGGAAAACACGTATTCGCTATAAGGATTGCTAATCCAGAGAATGAAGGTAGTATAACCTCGCTTTGCATAACTGACAGAAACATTAAGGCACGGATTTGGGAGCTATCAAACTGGGCTCAAAACTAAGGGTATTGCCACATTTTGAGTTTGCAGATTGCGTTAAAATATTGTGCAAGTTTTAGTTTACGCATAATTATTACGTTTCTACGATACAACACATTACGATTTATATCGTGCGGAACGTCTCGAAGCGCGCCGAAGCACTGAATTAAATACCATGAAAATTGTAGTACGATCGGAAAACAGCAGACTTAAATGAGACTTGCTCATGAATTTATGTTCCAGAAATACACAGTTTCCAGTGTATAAAACCATCATATTACATAGACTCGCGAGCAGTGACAGGACAGCATGACCAGGAATTGATTGTATTTAACTCAAATGAATGCCAATAAAGTTGAAATTCCATTGACAACAATCGTGTTAAACTAAATTGAAATTTCAACTTTATACACACACATTAAGTTTCATTCTTACTCATCAACAAACCCTTGTGCCGTTCTATAACTGGGCGTCGGGTCCAAATTACAGATGGCAGCTGTTTTTTTGACGCGCTCCGCTCGACACAAATCGTTATTACGAGATTGGGGCACAAACTTCGGCTCGATGTATTTGAAGTACGGGTGATCCTCGGTTTTTGGTCGCGGCCCCGTGGTGTAGTGGAGCAAATACTTGACCGCGCCCGGCGCGCGATGCACTGCGCCCTGCAGCAACTTGTCGGCGCGAGCAAGGTCCTCCGCAATAGTGGAGGAGCCTATGGATGATGGTAGAGAATGGAAATAAAAAGAAAATAAACATTGCGAGCATTACATAAGTTACGTACGCTTTGAATTTATACAATTCTTTTTTTTTTCATTTATGTCTGGAATTTTCAAGAATTTTTACGCGACTACAACAAACTGAACGTCTGATATTTTATCCATTTTCGTAAATTCTTATATCATACATTTTCAAATCACACAAAATAGGATGTTCACGCTTCTGATAAATCTTTGTAAAATCTTCTATCATAGTGGAGTTAAAATCATACGTTGTAATAAGAAAAATCCGTAAACTAATCGGACCACGAGAGGCGTGTGCGCCCCGCCGACGCGGTGTTCCCGCGTTACGTCCGCGTTGGTGTGCAAGGCGTCATAGATTAACACGAGCAACGACCGACGCGCGATAGATGCTTCAATTGCGCGGTCGCGTCGGTTGCACAGGTTTGGTCAAAGCTTAAAGCATAGTCGCCGGCACCGTGCCTTACTAACGCAATGCTCAGCCATGAAATATTCACTTACGATATTCAGAAAACATCTAACACAATTCAAGTTTCTAGATTCAGTGTTATCGTCTACTCATTAATCGGTCAGTGAGCCAGCCCCACTGCTTACATAATCAACAATACCCATTCCGTTAACAAATCTGAGCTCTTAAATTGGCGACGATAAATACTATTCACGGAGACGATTAGCGATAAAACACTCACCTTTATTCTTCATGGCGATGTGGTAATGGGCCATCGCGTAGGAGTACTGTATGTTGAACAGGAAGTGTGCGTCCCTCTCCTCGGCCCAGTGGTCCACGGCTTGGGCTAGCCACTCGTGTTCGCGTGCCCGCAGAGCCAGCGCGTCGATCACCAACAACACGGCCAGAGGGTCCGAGGGGTCCAGCCTCAGGAGCACCTTGGCCACCTCCAAAGCAGTGCGGTGGCAGGCTCGGCTCGTCAACAGATGCATATGCTTCACTAGAGCCACGTGGAACGGCCGGTTCTCGGGAAACTTGTACTCCAAACGGACGGCACTCTGTAAACGTAAAGAACACAGGTAACACACACTAGCTAGATAAACCAGCAGTTAAACCATGATGCTAGTGACACTCACGTCGGTAAGCTTGAAGGACGGATGTGCTAAGTACTGCAGGTACGCAATCACCATCTCGATGAGCGTGTTAGCTGTAGAGTACTCTTCCAGTCGATACATAGAATCGGCACACTGTTGGAATATTAATTGAAGAGATGAGTCTCGAGATCAAAATTGTTTCTAGAATCTGTAACTATATGCAAATTAAATAAATAACGATAGGAAGATACGAAATTCAAAGATTGTTATACATACAAACATAACATACTGACGACTCGAGTGGTTCAGTGGTCAACATGCCGGTCTGCCACGCAAGAGGTCCCGGGTTCGATTCCCGGCCGGGCAGAAATTGAAATGATGAATTTTACTTTCTGTTACGGATCTGGGTGTTCTATGTATCGAAAGTATGTATTTAAAAGTATATAAGTAGTTTATCAGTTATCTAGCACCCATAACACAAGCTTTGCTTACTTTGGGGCTAGATGGCGTTGTGTGAATTTGTCCACGATTATTTATTATTCATTATTATTATTATACTGTATGAATACAAGATTAAATAAGTTGGATACGTGTATTAACCTCTAGCAGGCCTTCCACATGCATGGCGCTGCGGGCGTCCTCGATCCGCGGGCCCATGATGTGCTCGTGGACCGCGGAAGCCGTCCTGGTGCTCTTATACCTTCGCAAGAACTGGCCGTGCACACGCTGGTACTCGGGGCTATGGTCGAAGGTGAAGTACATTATGCCATCCTCGATCCTCTGGATTGACATCGACAAACCTACGCAGTCAAGGACACATACATGCGGATATCAAAAGAGTGGGCGAGTAAATATTGTACATTAAGGGCCGATTGTTCAATACTCAGATAAAATATATCAGTCTGATAAGTTATTATGCGACTAAGGGCCGATTTTTCAATCCTCAGATAAAACATATCAGTCCGATAAGTTATTGTGCGACTAAAATAAAATTGTCATTACTTCTTAAATAAGTGAAGGATTATAGTGTTTTAATTTGGATGTATATTACTTTATCGGGTAGATAAGTTTTATCAAAGGATTGAAAAATCGGCCCTAAAATAAAAACGTACCTATCTTCATGTATAAGTGAAGGATAACTGTTTGTTTTAATTTGGCAGTATATTATTTTATTAGACAGATAAATGTTATCTGAGGATTGAAAAATCGGCCCTAAATTCAAAAATCTACACTCACCACCCTTGGGGAACCTCGCCATGTTTGCATCTATCGGAACCATTATGAATTTCTTTTGTTGGTCGAGGTTGCTTATACGGCCGTGCCTAAAACAAAAATGTATTCATATTATAATATACGATTTGCATCCAATCCAGCGCGCGGGACAGCCGACCGCTAGATTAGATGATAGAACATACAGCACACCGATCACATAATATACAAAACTTGTTAAAAGCGACAAATACCGTTTATTCCTCGGCTGAGGAGCCGCATTTCCAAAGATTCTCCTGGTCTCATTGGCAGCTATTAGGAATCTATGTTCGACCGCAAACAGCTCCTTCTCTTTGCGCACTGGCCGTTCGTCGGCCGCGCCCGGGCCGTCGTTGGATTTCAGCGGCGGGGGCCCGAGCATGGCGTTCACTTCCATCAAGCACTTGTCAATCTCGTCCATCTGCGATCAAGTGTAATGGTGAACAAACCGCCTCAGGGAATATAATAGGGATTTAAGTATGGAGTCGCTTTATGTTTATCGCCATATTATGTAAAAACTAGTAATTGATTTCGAAAATAGATGTCTAATTAAAACGCCTTTTAAAATACCTTTTTTCATTTGTTGTCAGTTGTGTCTCTATAACCAAATATAATTTTATGATATTTGCAGTTTAAAAATATACATTTTTAAACTGCAAATATTTAGTTAGTTTAATGTTGTCTGATTATACCAACGGAATTTCATTGAAATCGGCAGGCAGAATAGCCGTTTTCAAGAAATTGAAAAATTTGCTTGTATGAAAATTACAGTTTTGGTCATTTTCCTTTTAAAAACGGCAATTAAAAAAAATGTCTAATATATTTTTCTGCGAATTCTCTATTTCAGGATAATATATGCCTTTAACCTTAAACTTTCTACATTTTTCAATAAAAATTATTCCATTAGATAGTCGTTAAAGGTTAAAAAGTGAAGTTGTAAGCCCTTAATTTTCTATTAAATATTTTTGATAAACGCCAAACCTTAAAAGTGCTAACTGCACTATCTTCGACTTGTTTATTTTTTCGCTTCTTATTGTTTTTCTTCTTTTTCTTTTCAATGATTTTAGGTGATGGGTTAAGGTTTTCCACCGGAGCCGCGGTTTCATGTTCAGATTCAGAATTGGAGCTTAAAGCCAGCTGTTAAAAAAGAAACAGGTAGGTATATATTCGGTAAGTATGTACCTATATTGCGGGACAATCGTCGAATTGAACCGATCGCGATCTGCCCAGGCAGTACGTTTGAGAGTACAGAAGTTGTATTTGATTAGGTCAATGTAGTGCCAAAGCGCCGACAATCTCCGAGAATCGGGGTTGCGATAACACAGGGCATTGTCGACATGTCGACATGACAATAATATCTAGGCAGATTTCGTTCGGCCCGAATCAACGATCAGCCCACGACAAAAGTTCGATATTGATTAAATGTTTTTAAGAATATACAGGCCTTCGTATGCAAAGTTTTAAAATTGTTCACTTTCGCAAGGCACACTTGTGCCAGAGAGTAATGTATATGTATATCGCAATTGTAAGCATATTACAGAATCCTCGCAGAATCGCAAGATATAGGTATAGTAGCATGTCCAAATCCTTAGCTCTGGTGCTAAATTGGAGATATTTAATTTAATTGGGCTGCCGGCCGGGCAGAAATTTAAAATGATGAATTTTAATTTCTGTTACGGGTCTGGGTGTTCTATGTATGATAAGTATGTATTTAAAAAACAGTATATATGTAGTATACCAGTTAGCTAGGACCCATAGCACAAGCTTTGCTTAGTTTGGGGCTAGATGGCGCTGTGTGAATTTGTCCACGATTATTTATTTATTATTTATTTATTTATTTATAATTAAAATCGGTGCAGTGGTTTCGCCGTCAAAGCCACTATCCAAGTTCTAATGTCTATAGGCAGAGGTGATCACTTTCCAACAGACAGGTGTCCTGCTTGTCTATTTGACTACCGTAACACATCCAAAAAATAAAAACTATCTGATGACGTTTGATACCATAAGAAAAAAATTTTACTACGACATTAGTCAAGCATTAGTAGTGAAGCGGTACTAACAGCTTCTTTGTTCGACATACGTAATTTCTAGTCTTAAAAAACGAAGTACAATACTCTGAATTGTTTGGATTCTTATAGCTCTGTACTCGGGCTGCCTTATCAGACGGGCGCAGGGCGCGCCGAGAACACAGACATAAATCGTAAACGCACGATAATTTTTAAACGAGATGGAGATTAAAATCATAATGTAATTCGTTCCAATTAACAACTGGCAAACGTCGTATCGCCGTTGACTTGGATGTGTGGTGTTACGCGACTTCACCGAGTGCGTAACAAGTACATGCGCGGGAGCCTTGGCTGGCGTGAGAGACATCGCTGTTAAGACGAAGGGGCACATATTGCGTAAACCCCAGGGATACGTGGGACATAAGGCTAAACATGGCGGTCTCAGGAAAGAGGTTCCACGGGAGACCCAAGAAGTAGTGTATTGCTAACGTCGAATCGGACGCGACGGCCAACGACTTACGACATGAGAATGCCGAAGATCGGGAGCCTTGCGGAACCTTGCGGAGCTAGTGATTGGTCATAATTTGCATAAGTGGCCAGAATGTGAAAATTAAAGTGTATCAAATTTTCATGAAGTTTTTTGGATGGGCACTATCCGCATAATAGTGTGTAAAACTGGGATAAGGGCAGGCAAATGACGAGTGCGTAAAACATAAAATTCGCATAAAAACCATAGTTCAGGATTCTGACTAGTCAGGAACCTATTAGCTTTTGCTCACGACAGTTGCTTTGCCTACAATGTTGTTCTTCATACCTTGACTAATACGTATTGTAAAAATTCAAGTCAATGAACTTTACGAGTTGACCCAGAAGATAGAAAACAAATAAACAAGAGAATTAGGATTGCATTACATGCACATCATAAAATGAAATATACTTATTATTCGGATAATAAAAATAACGCGTACAAACAGTTACACGTAACATAGCACACACATTATTCACACATATTAAACTGGAAAGCTGTAACATTTTATGGATTTTAGCTGGGTTCAGCTAACTTACGATCCACAGAACAATCTTAGTAATATTAACAAAACATTTTACACTTATCTATATATATTAAAAATTATTGTCTAAGTCGCTGCGGCATTAAGTACATAAATATTATTTTCGCCTTGCATATAAGTTAATGCTGACGGCACACGAGCGTAATATTATGAGTTGCAAATTGTGAGCGGCAGAATTTCGGTCGCGGTTTCTTTATTGTTCTACTGAAATTTGTCTGAAACATTATTTTTACGTACTTACACTTACGCTGCACTGCGTGGCGCGACAGGGTTGGTTTATATGAGTTTGTATGGAGCCAGACGCACTTGAGCGGCGCGGCGCGGCACGTCAAATTCATATAAATGACATTGCAACGTCGCGTCGCACTGTGCCCATAACGACCGAAGGCAGCGCAAATTGCGCGACCGATATTCTGAGGCTGACAATTTAATTTTTTTTACTCTAGTACACCATTTTCGCAATGCCTAATGCTGCATAGAGACTCCTAGAAAATTCGTTTAGCATGCAGCCCCTATGTAGCATTATATTTGTTTGACGTAATACTTTTAAATACAGCACAACAAACACTTTAGCTTAATATAATATTAACATCATACTAACCGCATCAAATTTGAACTTAGACGGCGAATTTTTTGTATACGGTTCATATTCTTCGTCAGAGCTGCTAGCGGGTGGTTGTGGCAACGTGGCCTTTTGTAACTTTCTTACGTTGCGTATAGACATCTTCTAATTCTGAAAGATCAAATACACAAAAGTTTTTAACGTAGTTCTGGCTAATGAAGAGGATCCTAAAATGACGACACTAAAAACTTATGAACTTTGTCAGGCCGAATCAAGTGGAATTGCAAGTGGAATGGCCTGTGCTCTGCCTACCCCTATTGCTATGTTATGTATAATTCTTCGCAAATATAACAAATTCGTGTGATCCCGGTGATCCAGCCTATGACATCAGCGGCTAAAGGAGACGACAACGACGTACCTACATGAGCGAACATGCTAGATATAAATAATCATCTCAGGGTGGGCTTTTGCGCGGAAAGGCCCAGGGTCCGACTTGACCACGATCCAGGATTTGGTAGATCAGGTAATAAACTGTAATTGCAGTAACCTTCTGACCTCAGCGACCCTGTTAACAGGGAAACCTGACCAGATTGGATCATAGTTACACATTCAGTAGTTTAAATGTGCAGGTTTCTTCTGAAATGAACATGCTAGATAACTTGAAATCGGATGAGTAAGAAGAGTTAATTAATAGTAATTCAACAGTTTTTTACCTGCCTACAAAATAACAATGATTTATTATATTTTAAACTAGCTGGGCCGACGCGACTTCGTTCGCGTGTCACCACTACCCCTACCTTACCCAACTCTACGCCTACCCTAACTTACCCATACCCTTCCCTTTTGTTTCTTTCATAAACCTTGCTCTAATCCCACAAAAAATGTTCAAATAGGTGCAGCCATTTAGAAGTTATGGGTGATTATACATTCTATCAAAAAGGGTCCGGGAATCAATAATTTAATGCTAATTCCAAATTTAATTCAAATAATTATTTTTGTCTATATGGAATTTCATGTTCCGAGTCGCTGAAAATGTTACAGAAAGCTTACAAGATGAGAACAAACCTTCAGAGCGCCGGCCAAACTGGACAAAGCGCTAAGGAAGACAATCAACCGGAAGCAATGACAGCGGGAATGCCCAAGGCCGGTGGGAGTTTAAACACTGGCTGGGAAGCTCGCCCTGTGAACAGAAGGCCGCCGCCGACGATGTACCGACCGCCGAAAAACGACTGGGACCGAAACGAAGGGACCGACTTGACGAGACGAACACTCCCAAATGGCAAAGACTCCAACAAACGAAGACGCAGCGAAACCCGAAGTGATGGTGGCCGTCACCAATGCGAGGAACAACCTGCGTCGCGAGAAAGTTGCAGAAGTTGAACATCTCCTGACTATAAATATGATCAAGGGGTTCGATACCGGGAAACAAGCGTGCGCCATGTTCCAGTGTAGACTCATTTATGCCGATGGTAGTCTGAAGTTGTGGTGCCTAAACATGGAAACAAAGAACTGGCTTAAGCGAGTCCTTATAGGAAGCAAGCGCCGACGACGAGGTGTTTGTAAGGGAGGAGAAGGCGGGTACGCTGCGGTCTCCTCTTCCCTGACGAGTGGCACAAAGCCTCGGTCGCAGGGAAGCTGCTGAGATGGCAGAACAGGTGGGCGCAAATCGGCTACTGGCTAAAGGAACACATTAACAGTCCGCCTGCAGTCTCTGGCCGTATCGGGCGGCCTGCCGTCCTAGGCTAATAACGTCTACACACTATAGCGATTATTGCCTGCCGACAATGGCCTGCTGCGACGTCTGCGACTACACTCTAGCAGTTGTAAGTCGGCAGTTTTTGTAAAACTAAAGGCGCTCGACTGACGGTAGACAAGCCGCCGGCCGACCTCCTAATGTGTGTTTATTTGGCCTCAACGCCAAGGACTGTCCGGTCGATATCTGTCAAGCGGCCACACACTCTCAGTTCGTATTAGTCGTCAGTCCAAACTGACGATTAACTGACAGACTGAAATCGTCCGGCGAACTGTTAATCGTCAGCACACCGGAAGCAATCGCCCCGGCGTTCCTGGAGAGAGGGCGCAGGCTTTTCTTTAACTTGAGGAACCGTTACTTGAAGTTCCATATTGGGAAGGGAATGTTCTTCGAGAGCCCTGCACAGAAGGAAGACGAGGCCGCTGGTCCTGGACCGCCGGCTGATACACGGCCAGACACGGAAGCTGCAGCACCGTAGTCCACACCTGGCCTTCGCATCTGCGGTGTCCACCTGCAGCGACGATGACTGCACCCGGTCTTTCAACGAACTGGGCCTCGGCGGAGGAGAGGAGATCGCTCTTTTAGAAGATTACGCCCTCTTCAACGCCGTTACACCACCAACATACTATAAATAAACCTCCACCACAGCCAAACCGCAACGGCTCAACTTCGGAAGTGGTTGGAGGTTCATAACACCACCATCACCCTAATCCAGGAACCGTGGGTTAGGGTCGACCGCATTTGCGGTCTCGTCAAAGTGTACTTTTCAAATAGACGTAAAATTCCAAGAACATGCATTTATATCAGCAGTAATATATGTGCACAAATGCTTTCAAACTTTTGTTTTAGGGATCTCACCATGACCCAAATAACAAAAAATCAATATACAAGTATAAGGCAGTTGGTTGTTGCATCTGTCTACATGGCAGACGGCTATGATCTACCACCACATGAGCTGCAGCGACTCGTAAGAATATGCGAAGAGGAAGGGCTGGAGCTTATCGTGGAAATCAACGCTAACGCACATCATGCACTCTGGGGTTGGAGAAAGAAAGCAACAGGGAGGCTACTAGTTGATTACCTTTTTACAACTAACCAAAATATTGTGAATAGGGGTTCACAAGCGACTTTTGTAAACAAAAGAAGAACATCATTGATATCACACTGGCAACAGAAAAAGCAGCTGAACGCATATCCTACTGGAGAGTCTGCTCAGGGGCATATTGTTCAAAATTATAGATGGATTCTCTTTTAACTCTCTACTACAACCAAAAACGCGGAAGCACATAGAAATACTCGAAAAATATAACAACTGAATACAGGCATATACTAGAGGATGAGGTAAAACACATTAGCACAAACCAACCACTAATGGGTAAGGAACTAATCGAAAAACATGTAAATTTACTAGCAAAACTTGTCACAGACCAGCAATATTGGACTCCAGCAAAGTCCCCATTTTTACGGAAAATGCCCAGGCACTATCTATCTACAGAAAACTTACGGTAAGATATGATAGGGATAGGAGTGGTACAGTGCATTCAAAAGTGGTTGAGATGTGGGTGGAAGATATGCTACGCTCAGGTTGCCCATCGGAGTCATCAACGGAACGGAACGGAAGTTAATATTGTTAAAGTGAAAGAAATTGTGAATGAACATCCTGATTCAAGTTTGTAACAGATTTCCGCTCTCTCTGTGTCTCACGAATCAATTTGTAACATTTAAACAATCTCTTGGGCATGAAACACTTTGCCTCAAACACAAGCCCTTCAAGACAAGTTCATTTTGAAAAAAGAGTTTATTTGTTGGTGTAATTGCATTAATTCAATACAATAAATTTGAACAAATATTTAACATTTTGTGTATTATTGACCTTTACCTGGTACTTTCTTGACAGAGTAGTGCATTCAGGAAATAGACTGGAACTACTGGTAAAAAGAAAAGTCAAACACAAGAGGTCAAGAGAAACTATAGATTGGAATTTGAAACCAATGGAGGTAAACAGTTGAAAAAGTCAATTGGAATCACAATCCTGTGCGGGAAGAGGTTGTCTTATTTAAACCCCTTCCACAAAAATAATTTGATTGTCAATTGAATTGGCTAGAATCTGATCTACCGTCCTTGGTCTGTCCAAACGTACACAACTAGATTGCCAATTTTAGTTTTATTTTGTTACCTCTGCTGTACTATGCAAGAAGCAAAAAGATGGAGGTTTTGGTACTACATATAAAAGAAAAACGTAAATAGAAGAATATAGTCCAAAACATCCACAATTTTCTCTATTATTTGCTGTAAGAATTGTCAGTAAGAATGGATACATGTTATTTTTGAGTCTGAGCTGTCAGGAAGTCAGGAACAGTCATGGGCCCTCAGCACAACTGGGATATTGACTGTTAAGGGCTGTTGATGTGAAAATGAAGCTTTTTTAAGAGTGTACTTATTTTGTCAGAACAGTGTTTCATAATATGTATTCCTTTTTTAGAATATAAATTAAGAAGTAATCTGCTGAATACATCCCAGCCATCAAGCTCAGTATGTTCTTTTTTTTAGTCAGAAAACATATTGGGGGTAAGGGCATCCGGTGCCCCTTCGCTATTTACACCCTGACCTAGTTGATAGTCGAGTGTAGGTAGAGGTGACAATTGCTACAACAAAGACGAACATATGCTGTTTGATTTGACCTTCCTTGCCAGGCGAATATTAGGTACTATAATTGACCGGGTAAGTATATTTTTTACATTGGCTCGAATTTTCCGTGGGAGTTACGCCGCGAAGCTGTTATGCCAACGTCGTTATATGGGCTTCAATAACTATGATAAGGAAATACAAAGAATTATCTTCGACGTCGACATCTGCACAACCGAGGACTACTCTGTTCGCATAATGTACAAATCTAATGCAATTTTACGTTTAGGTACTTACGTTTGGGAGTTTTCTCATGAAATAATTAGTTATCCAAAGTAGGTATTAGTTGCAAAATGAATATTTAGCTATACCCGTTATCGATTCGAGCACAATGAATACAAATTCAAGACTTCTCTTCTTTATACTTCAAGACTTCTTTATATGACAAATCCACAGAATCTTAATTATTAGTTATGAGGTGAACAGTGAAATTAAAATTTAAAATCTACTAATGATACGCTAAAAATATTCATTTACGAATTTACGATTAGAATACGAGCAAAAATATGTCGTCCTCTCGTCGCTTTCGTCGGTAGTTCGGTCATAGAAAAAAAACACTCAGTTGGTAATCAGTTCGGTATTCGATACAGTGAACCGTCTAGTTACTACTTCCGGCTTCTTTTTTCATGTAGGGCCCCATCATGGAGAAAAGGTTTTATTTAGGTACAGAAGCAGAGAGTACATATGCGCTTATTATACATTCCTAAATTCAGTGACTGAATTCAGAAACAAAAAGCGTAATAGCAAATCAAAGTGGAATGTATTGCTCATAAAATAAAGTACATATTAGTATCTAGGATTTTTAAAAAGCGGAGTGACGCGTAACCTAATATAAGTGAAAAAAAAATTCTACCTTATTCTGAATTCAGCCACTGAATTTAGGAATGTGTAATAAGCGCAATACCGAGTTTCAATTCGAGACAAAATGTCACACATCTCTATAACACACACAATAAGGCAAATGCAGGGACGAAACAAGGCAGCCCATCTGCAGCTAAGTTATTTTTTGCTACGAATTTCTATTCCGTAACGAACACAAACAAATCTGACTTGTCATCATAATATAAGTGCAATGAAGGTGGCGACCTAATCGTTATTACCGTCGTCGTCAGCCTATATACATCTAAACTACTAGGGAACAGATATGTCCTCTCATTGAGAGAGAATGGGCAATAGTTTACCACTCAGGCCCAATGCGGATTGGCAGACTTCACAATTGGAATTAATCTCTACATGTAAGTTTTTTCACGATATTTTCCTTCACTAAAAAGCCAAATAAATTATTTGAATCCATATATAAATTAGGTATATAATATAAAAATCATTTTCAAAGGTAAGGTGACCGGGGATCAAACCCACGCCTTAATACCTACCACAGTCTTTTCGATCTCTCGATCCTACATACCGTGAATACTGTGCCCTCTAGAGGACATCCTCATGACCAAAAAAATTAATGAATAGGATATGTACATAAATATATCAAATATTATGATGAGTGCTTACTGCAAAGAACACAATAACAATGTGTCTCCTTAATAGAGACAATAAGAAAAGGTGTTAATGGACACATTCTTATATTATTCTAACCTAGCAAATTATGTTAAATTTAAATTACTTATTAGTCTTTAGGCTAGATTGTAATTGCAATGCTCTACCTACTTGTCAAATAGGTAGATCATCTTAGAGAGAAAAAATATCAAATAGACAGCATATTCTTTATTTTCAGTAAAACAGCACCAGGTACGGCACCAGGACAGAAGGGACTTGCATTTACTTATTATCTTGTTCTTCAAAATGTTCACAACACAGCATTTCCAATTTGCAACCCAGACATCCCCATGTCTGGTCTTCAGGAAACCTAGAAGAATAAATAAATGAAAATAAACGTAAATTCACGATTTAGTTTTTTTTAAATGTCTGAACGTTTAAAATATCATTTAGGTACATTTTTGGTACGAAACCCTAATAAATATGAAATTGTGGACCGCTATGTACAATATTGAGTATTAAAATGTATACGAAATATAGGTGTCTAGTGAATCAAACCCACGCCCTGATACCTATCACCGTCTTTTTTATCTCTCGATCCTACATACCGTGAATCGGCAGTGCTTGCTTTTGCATACCTCCTTGGGTTTTGAGGATTTTGACCGGTATAAATGTTTATTAGTTGTCTCATAACTTCTATACTAAGTAGGTACCTACTTACTTATCGTTAGAAGTATCTTCATTATCCACAGGTGACCTATGTGACTTCACAATAAATTGAATATGATGCCCTCTAAAGGACAGTCATAAAAAAAGAATGAATATTATAGGTACATTAATATATTGAACAGGCAGCATATTCCTTATTTTCAGTAACACTTCATATAATGATGATACACCAGGGGGTCTAAAAAGGCCACATTAGCGTTTCATATTATGATTCATATAAATGTGTGACAAACTTATCTATAGCGTCGCTGTTGTTGACAATGACATGACAATTCAAAATGGCGTCACTTAGTTCCAGTACTGGCCACCTAATCAGATAAGTTTGTAGTAGTCTAATATGAATCATAATATGAAATGCGAATGTGGCCTTTTTAGACCCCCAGGACTGAAGGGACTTGCTTGGGACTTGGAAGGGTTTAATTTAAATTTAACTAAGAAATTATAAAATTTACATCGATGTTTCAAAAGAAACGTCAGGTCGTTGTTAGCTTGAGCAGCATGTCGAATGTTCAAAACATTGCGCGCGTCATTTTCTTAGAGCTTATATGAATAGACGATAAAACGGGATAGCAAGATTCATAACTATTGTAGAGTGACCGAACAAGGAATATTTGTGATTTGTGTTTAGTCTGGTATGTCTGTGGTATGTACCTACACCATGGACTTACTACCCTAAGGGACTGCGCACTGCTTTGACTAAAACCGGGCAGAGCGAGAGTCACCATCGATAGTCCTTTGTCCCTTTCTAACAGTGTAAACACAATGTTATTGGCATGGACTTACTACTCAAAGGGACTGCGCACTGCTTGGACTAAAACCGGGCAGAGCGAGAGTCACCATCGATAGTCCTGTGTCCCTTTCTAGTGTTGCCACCATTGTTGATGCAAATTCCGAATTACTTTTATTATTTGGCGCGGACACCGATCTCAGGGCCAGGCAGAGCCGGACCGGGTGCAATCTGAAGGTCATGTTTTCAGCAGGGTCCAGCCCAAGCTTACCCTGCTACTCGGAAATTATTGGCCCTAGAACACTAGTTCCTAGGGTGAAATGATAGCACTCCTCGAGATCATCATTGCGTATGACAGCTGTCAAAGTTAACCCATTGGTCCTAAAACACTAGTTTCTAGAGAGAAATGATAGTACTATCTACATTTCGAATGACAGCTGTCGAACTTTGAAATGAAATAACTCTTAAACTATTGGTGCTGTAACACTCGTTCCTAAAGAAAAATGATAGTGTTCGTCGAGATCTACATTTCGCATGACAGCTGTCAAATTATGAACTGTTGTAACTCGGAAACGATTGGTCTTAGAACACTAGTTCCTAGAGCAATACAATAGTACACATCGAGATCTACATTTCGGATGACAGTTCTAAGTTTGACAGCTGTCATACGAAATGTAGATCTCGACGAGTACTATCATATCTCTTAGAAACTAGTGTTCTAGGACCAATGGGTTCCGAGTTATAACACATTTAAGTTTGACCAAAGGGACTGCGCACTACTTTGACTAAAACCGGGCAGAGCGAGAGTCACCATCGATAGTCCTTTGTCCCTTTCTAACAGTGTAAACACAATGTTATTGGCACAATCATCGTCATTCTAAATTGACAAGTGTCATGTTTGGTGTTGCCATTATTGGAGAAATATATTTACCGTGAATTTGGTATTATTATGAGGTAACCCGTACAATCCGAAAAGTAGTTGTCAACATACCTTTTGATCTACTGAACGTTTCTCCGACAAACGTCGAGTCGACATAATTATTAACCTACGACTTTTTGTTCCACGAAACAGATAAAAGAGTTCGGTAACGATTTATCCTACAACACTAGTTTCTAAAGAGAAGTGATAGTACTCGTCGATATCTACGTTTCGGGTGACAGCTGTCAAACTTAAAACTGTCATCCGAAATGTAGATCTCGATGAGTACTATTATATTACTCTAGGAACTAGTGTTGTAAGACCAATCGTTTCCGAGTTACAACAATTATAATTTTGACAGCTGCCATCCGAAATGTAGATCTCGACGAGCACTATCATTTCTTTTTAGGAACTAGTGTTCTAGGACCAATTGTTTCCGAGTTATTATAGTTTTAAGTTTGACAGCTGTCATCCGAAATGTAGATCTCGACGAGCACTATCATTTTTCTTTAGGAACTAGTGTTCTAGCACCAACAGTTTAGGAGTTATTGCAGTTTTAAGTTTGGCAGCTGTCATTCGAAATTTAGATCAACAAGTACTATAATTTCTCTTTAGGAACTAGTATTTTAGGACCAATGGGTTCCGAGTAGCAGGGAAACCTTGGGCTGGACCCTGGTGAAAATATGACCTTCAGATTGCACCCGGTCCGACTCTGCCTGGCTCTGATAGGTTGCATCAACAATGGTGGCAACACTAGAAAGGGACACAGTACTATCGATGGTGACTCTCGCTCTGCCCGGTTTTAGTTAAAGCAGTGCGCAGTCCCTTTGGGTAGTAAGTCCATGACCTACACTCTGCTTCTGTAGATAACATTTTTTCTCTATGTGCAAACTTTACATCGTGTGTCAGCGATGAGTCCAAGTATCGGCTGAGTACGCCCTTTATGAGAATGCGCTCTACCGCTAGGATCAAGAATCCCTCTACGCTCTACAGTCGTGTACATACCACAGACTATTAAACCCAATCCAAACCAACCCAAGTCCAAAGCACAGACGTCGATTGTCTACGGCTGACGATGACGTCAACAAATTCTATGACGTCTTATGTCAACAGTATGCGAATGACAGCCAGGGTTGCCAACTTTACAACTTTTTGCTTAATGTAGTACTATTATAATATAGTCAGCACTTACAGAATCTATACCCTGATTTTACTAACCTATTGTTTGAGATTTCGGGAATTTCAAAATCCTCTTCAATGTTACGTGTAGAGCACCCCTCACCCCGCACTTACGGTATAAAGTAAGTTAGGCTAAGTAATTTAATCCAATATACCTACGTCTGAACCTAAGACACTGAGTATCATTCAAAACATCCCGTAAGCGCCACATTGATGCGATCAAGAATAAGGAAAAATAATAGCAGGGACTTAATAGACTGTGAGGGCGCCGTAGCTTATCCTATGTCATCGATTACAAAAAGAATCCACTTTGTAGCAGTAGGTTTAGGAGACCCAAAAAACGTTGGTACCTACACAAGCTGGCACGAAAAAGAATATGTTTTTAGCGACAAAAACTATCGATTTTTCGAAGCGATAGTACTTACTTATCCTCTTGTGTGGGTTATAGAAGTAAAATTACCGGTCTGCCTTCAGCAGCGGCCTTAGGGGGTGGCGTGCAGGGCAACCACCCAGGGCCACACACAGGGGCCTCGCAAAACAACCCGAGTTGAAAGAAGTTGTATTTTATAACTTTAAATCACCTCAATTAATGCGGCCCCTTCGGAGTCTGTGTGATATTACCCTAAGAGATAGAATGAGAAATAGTGTATTAAGAGTTTGTCTTAAGCTAAAGGATGATGTGGTGACTAGGATTGAAAGAGG
This sequence comes from Blastobasis lacticolella, assembly GCA_905147135.1. Taxonomy (NCBI): domain Eukaryota; kingdom Metazoa; phylum Arthropoda; class Insecta; order Lepidoptera; family Blastobasidae; genus Blastobasis; species Blastobasis lacticolella. The sequence continues at coordinate 6,838,844 of LR990039.1, read as the reverse complement.
TATGCTTAGATGGTTTGGATCCATGAAGAGGATGTATGAAAAACGGCGTACGAAAGGTATCCATCGTGCGAATATTAATGAAAGCGTGGGTAGAAGAACATACTGGTCAGATAAATGATCTGCTCCAAAAAGGACAGGTCAGGAGTACCCTCAACAGGCGTAAATGCATGAAAAGGTGAATATGGAAGAGACGAGAGAGGTGTGTGAAGATCGTTGTTTGTGGCACTCGATAGACTCTGCCTACCCCTATGGGATACGGGCGTGAGTGTGAATGAATGTATGTATGTAATTATCTTCAGCTTTGAAATACACTTTCAAGGACATCAATACAAAAAATTTCGAGGCTCAATCTCAATCAATGAATGTGATTTCAGTAGTTACTTTTATTATATCGTCACTCGTTAAGTTATTTTTGTCGTTTAGTCGATATCTCTTGTTCATAAGTATAAACTTACTTCAAGTCTGTTTTCATAACTGAACAGAACTGATTTAGGTTAGGAACTTACTTCATTGATTTATGAAAGGTACAGGTTATGTTGGGTATGTAGGATCTCTGAAGTATGCAACTATTTACCAATATACAGGGTGTAAAAAGACCGCTAGCATTAATTGAAACCCCATATTCTACCCATGAAACTGAACAACTTTCCCAAAGAAACATACCCGCGGAAATGACTTCATAATTTCGCTACCTAAAATAAATAATTAATTGCGACGCGCAATGTACAACTTCTGGCGCACGCCTCTCGCTGGCCCACGTGACCAGTGGTCACTGACCCCGCGCGGCGGCCGCTTTGACGTATTCTACCTAACTAAAGTACGGGGAAAAACCTACTGCACGATGGTTTTTCCCCGTTAGTGGCCGCACAAAGCAAATGAGGTTCTCGTCAAAATAGTACCACCTGGTACCTAACACCTGTTAATCAAAGCAAATAAGGCTCAAAATTCCCTTATTTAAACTTAAATAACTGCCAAACCATAAGTTGCAGACTGTTTTCGATTGGTACTTGCTATCTTCCTAACTTTTGATGGCGCAGACGGTGTCAAAATTTCAACCTTCTGTCTTCAGCTGTTCAGAATTTTAGTACCACATGCTTTTTGTTTAAATTACATTACAAAATTAAGTAGGTACAGATGGCAGCACATCAACCTATTTACCGCCAGTATAACATGAGCTAGCATCACTATGCACACACGTACAAACCGAAGATAACAAGCAAAGCAATGTACCTAGGTACTTACCTACTCCGAGCGCCGAATTAGATGCGGCTCAAATTGGCACTATAACACATTAGCATGTTAAAATATTCCTGAGCATCGTAACGATGTCTTTCATTTGCACGAGGCATCACAAAACACACTTGAAACTACTTTTTAAACTTGTGAGAACACAAATTACTTTCGCCGTAACAATGTCGTATTAGTATCGCGTTTGCAACCGAACTGAAGAAAGAAAGAAGGAAGAACAGTCGCGCCGCCGGTGTCGGCAATTTCTTTTGATCCTAGATTCGGTAAAAACCCGCGCGCGCGCATCCTAAGGCTGGTACACACTATCGTGTCGTGACGTGACGCGGCAGAAGCATACCGGTGTCATACATTTACTTTGGTTAAATAACACATTAATGTGAAGTGTCGTATCGTAGCGTGTCTCTATCTCTTTCTCTCTCTCTATCGCTTTCCCATAGTAAATGTATGAAACCGACATACTTTTGACGCATCACGACACTACACGACAAGGTAGTGGCTTTATCACCGCATCCAAATTTGTATCATTTTTAGGATGAAATGGGGGACAACGGGAATTATTGAAATTTTCACGGTGTAAAATCATTGACATCATATCATCATGATCAGCAAGTATCATTTTTCGTGTTTAGGGCTGTCTCTTTTGAAACGTTATGGGTACTTGACAAATTCCTTGAGTATTACTGTAGCCTATACCGACAAATAATAAAAATAAAGTAAAGTTAAATCTAGGGAACAGAGACGTGTCCGCTCACTGTAGACCTTATAATAAAACTTATTGTCACCCAAAGGGCAATGGAAAGGCCAATGCTCGGAGTCTCATTGTGTGATCGAATCAGGAATGAGGAGATCCACAAGCGAACTAAGGTCACCGACTTACCCCGAAGGATTGCCAAGCTTAAGATCTCTGGGGGAGGCCTTTGCCCATCAGTGGACGTCTTCCGGCTGATATGATGATGATGATGATGAAAGTACAAATTAAAGGTGTATCTACAAGCAATGTGATTTATCATAAGTACCTGCCTTCTACGGAACCCTTCATGTGCGACTCCGACTTACGGGCGTATCATATCAGGTATTTCCTAATAGTGTCAACATCGCTTCGATTTGGCTGGAGCCGATCAACCGTCAGTTGCAATGGATACTAATTCGCTATAAATTAAGTTTCTTTCGGATGATCGGGCGAGCCGACTTTGATCGGCCGTGAGACTACGTCAACTTTATTTTATACTACGTCAGTTTCAACTGCAACTAACGGTTGTTCACCCAAATTGGAAATTTATCGGAAATTTTAATTACGGACATTCATTTAGCCGTCTGCCGTATCGTGTCAAAAATCGACCAGACTGATAATAAAATGTCATGATCGTGACGTGCACACGTCGGTATTGGTGCCACGCCATTTGACGGAAATGCGCTACATCAAAATGTTACAATGTAGACCCAGCCTAACACAAAGGCGACGCCGCCATTCGGGGCGAACTTCAATTCGTTCGTTCAAGTACCTACGTTCTGAACTGAAGTGAAGTAGGTAAACCTCTTGTTATCTGATTGAGCAATTACAATTAAGGTAGGTATTAAGTCATCGATCAATGACCTGGGTTTAATACTTATTTCTTCTTAAAGTGTGTATCTATTCTCGTGTCGTGCGTGTCTGACAAATGAATACCTACCTAGTTATTTTTTTTTGCCTTAGTCTCCACGGTTCGGTCGTGTGATAGGAATTGGGAATGTTCGTAATACAAACATGTTAGTTTGGTATCCGGTCATCCTGTCAGCTGATGACAAGTGGTAGGTAGATACTACGTTCAATTCTCATGTTCCTAGTAGGTATTGGACTATCGATCGTGAACTTTACTGCAGATATCGACAGTACTTAGGTAGGTGGTAGGTACTGGGCTCGATTCTCGTATAATGTGAATGTCCGTAAGCAAACGTGTACGTAAGTTAGGTAGGTAGACAGCTGATCCTGTGCCTGATCATGCAAGTGCGCGCCACGGGAGATACCTACTACGTTAAATTCTCATGTAATGTGAATGGTCGTCATAAAATCATGTACCTAGGTAGGTAGGACTTTCGATCGTAAACTTTACTGCTGATATCGACGGTAGGTAGGTGCTGGTATAATGTCAATGACCGTAAGCAAACGTCTAGGTAATGTATTAAGGTAGGTATGCGTACCCCTGTCGTGTTGATCTTTACTGAGTGGTAGCATGGCAGTGCTGCTGCCTCATGGGCATGGGCCACGGGCGGCCGGTGGCGGATTGGCGCAGGCACGGCCGCTGTAGGTAGTAGCTAGCGCGCGGCACCGAGTTGGTGGAAAGTTAGCGCGCGGCAGCTAGTAGGTAGGTAGTTAGGCGCACGTGTACGGCCGGCCAGCCTGCACGTTATCCATTGCGTGCTTTTACTTAAAGTGCATTTATTTCAACTTAAATTTGATCTTTGAGTGTCTAAATTAATTGTGAACGATTTAGTTATCGATACTTGATATTTTTTAGTACAAAAACACAACTTTTTTTTTTTAAAGAATCTCGATTTCTGCCTAAAGTATGAGTTTCCGCGGGTATGTTTCTTAGGGAAAGTTGTTCAGTTTCATGGGTAGAATGTGAGGTTTCAATTAATGCTAACGGTCTTTTTACACCCTGTATATTATGGCACCTCTTGAAATGATTAATACTTTCAATTGTATGTGCATGGGCAGACCATCGTTTTATGGGTCTCCTAAACCAATAATATATACAAAGTGGATTTTTTCTAGTGCTCGATAACGTAGGATAACCAACGGCGCCCTAACAGTGTAGAAAGGTGTAGATTTGCATATACCAAACTACAGCTTTAAATATATTAAGAAAATATTTTTAAGCGAATTTGTTAAGTAGGTATACCACCACGAACACATGGTGGTGGTAGTTCGTGGGGTACCACGTCTTCAGACTACTTTTACACATTGCGAAAAAATGAGCATACCAAGTTTATTTTACTGGCAGTAATAAACTATATAGAGGAAATATAATTTGACACTGTAGAGTAGTCTATGACCTTAGTAAGCAGCCTTCGTTATTGTACACCATTTAAAATTAGTCGGTTTACACTGTCTAACTTAGTCTAATAATTTATTAAAACCTCTAAAATTGTTGAAAATTATCGATATATACAATATGATTTAGTACAACGTACCCTGTGTTTATATCCTCTTTGCTAAGTACGTACCTATTTCATGTGATCTTCAATGAGCAGTTTTCCAGTAGGTATTGTTCGTTGGTTTCAAAAAGCATCCATAGATGGCGCTCCCACAAATTAGTGCTTTGTTTTTAAATCGGTATGATTGTGGCAGTGATTTCATGCAGCCAACTTATATAAAACTTAAAAATAAAAAGTTTATTTATGTAAACAACTTATGAAGGTTGAAAGAAATCTTAATAATATTTATGTAGGCATTATTATCAATTTTAACACAAACCTTTTATATTTGAATTACTTTCATTCTTTATCCTAACGACGAAAACGAACTGATTCAGTCAAATCGATGATTGTTTTTTTGGAAACTTTATTAAACTGGTTAAAAACAAATTCAACAATTTTAATTAATTTAATTGTTGTTGCGTCAAGGAAGGTGGTGTATCAGGATCGAATTATCCTAATACACCACCTGGACAATTCATCAGGTTGATGATATCAGTATTAGATCGTATTCGTCCAGATAAATTAAAGAAAAGGTTCACATTTACTCCACTGTATTTATTCCAAATGATTTCAAGTAAAATTATAAGTTATGTACTTATAATTTTACTTGAAATCAGAACGGTATTACAATGTAGGCAGTTGAGGTAATTCATATTCTTATTTCAAAAGTGATTTTAAAATTACTTTATTTTTATACGTAAATAACACTTTCTACAAACGAAATGTGGAGACAGTTTCAAGACGCGTCACACCTCGGCGGTGGTCAGGCCAAGACTGCCCGGCGCCACTCCGCCCGAGTCGTGCCGTAGAGACTCTGTCAGAATTCCTTACCAAGCGCGTCATGAGTCCGTGCTATTGACCACATGATTCTATAATGACCGGATCCGTCACGGCCGTCCTGCTATACCTACACACGTCCTCGTGTGTTATCTGAAACATGAAAACCATAGCACAGTACCATATTCGCTTGGTCACTTCTGACCACAACACATCACTACACTATTAATACAATATTATCCAGTACAACGTACTCAGTGTTTATATCCTCTTTGCTAAGTACCTATTTCAAGTGATCTTTAATTACCAAAATTATTGGGACGCCATCTAGCGAATGATTAAAAATGCTTTAAATACCTATTGGAAAACTGCTCATTATCAAAATTGTTGGGGCGCCATCTAGCGAGTGATTAGGAATGCTTTAAATACCTACTGGAATACTGCTCATTGAAAGGTCACCTCTGTCGCGTCCATGGTCGGGGTCAAGCTGTACCTCCTAAAGGAAAAATTAAAAATTTAGCACCTATAGCGCTAGATGTAGTAGGCCGTATAGTGTAGATGGGGCGCATGAAAGGAGCCTCCCCGCGGCGCACCCTGGAAGCAGCTGGACTCGGTAACGCAGAGTCCAGACTGACAAGACTGACAAATCCTCTCACCACAATGATGATTCGAAGTGCTAGATGGCGCTGTGTGAAATGAGGAGTTTTCCAGTAGGTATTGATAGTTGGTTTCAAAAAGCATCAATAGATGGCGCTCCTACAATTTTGGTAATCTTTTTATAATCTGTATGATGGTTGCAGTGATTTCATGCAGCCAAATAATACTAAACTTAAAAATAAAATGTTTATTAATATAAACATAACTGTTAAAGGTTGAACGAAGTGTAAAAATAAATATTTATGGAAGTTGGCACTATGTTCCATTATTATTACAACCTCTAAAATGGTTGAAAACTATTGATAAATATAATATTATCCAATACAACGTACCCACTGTTTATATCCTGTTTGCTAAGAACCTATTTCAAGGAATTATCAATTACCAAAATCGTCGGGGCGCCATCTAGTGAGTGGTTAGGAATGCTTTAGATACCTATTGGAAAACTGCTCATTGAATCGTAATATTATTTTTTGTATCACCGACGGATCCTTGATATAGAGTTGGCAACCCTCGGATGACATTTTCAAATAGTAGAAATTTGTGGCCTGTGGTAAAAAATTGTGGCACGAGCAAGCAAAGCGGAACGAGACGAGATATCTTATTTGAGACATGAGAGGTCGGTGGGTCAACAAATAATATTTTTTTTCATTCATCATCATGGTTTTCGCTCTTTGCTTTCGTCGTTAGCAATAATGGCTTTGTAAGTTCATTACTAATTTAGTTAAGCTCCAGCAAAAATTACACCAAGAACGGTAATTTATTTGTTTGTAATTCGTTGCTTTGGAATGCTAATTTTGTCCCTCATTTTATGTGCTGCTGTCGTTTTAGTAGAGTTACATAATAATTGAACAAAACATAAAATAATAACTTAATCTGACCCATATCTTGACCGCTATACCTAGAATGAAACAAAAACAATTGTATTGTAACCTATTCCATTCTATTTGTTTTGGTAGATTCAATTCGAACTTGTTTACTCAGTAATTATTTATGTAGCTAATAAAGTTTTCTTTTCCAGGAATGAAAATAGAGAGCGAAACCCATGTCAAATATTTAATTTTAAAGGCATAGCCACTCTGTGCCACATATTTGTTAATGCATTAATAACACCGCTGTAATATCTAGTTAAACTAGTCTTAACAATTTAATTAAGTATGTTATTTACTCGGCTCTTATGTTTTAACAATGTTGAAATTGACCAATAGTTTTTGCAGATATTTGAAGCTCACATTTGAAAATATAAATCATTATAAGGCTCACACAAAACAATTTACACATTTAAGTTATAGAAGAAAAGATTGTCAAGCAAAGATTGTACATAGTACTCAGTTATGTAGTCCAAGTATAGACACGGGTCAACAGATGAGACTTCTTGCAAATATTAAGAAACGATTCAAACAAAAGCAGTTATCAAATTCAAATGAATCAAAAAAATACAGTCCAATGGGTGAATCACTGCAGCCTTCACTGAACCACATGAGCTATGGTGGACAATTTACCATGTAAGTAATGATGAAATAGATATGAAGTGTGATGTTTATGTTATTATTATTTAGCTATCAAAAAGTTTTTTTTTTAATTACAGAGATGAAGATTGTAAACAAGATGGTGCTACTTCGAGGAATGACTGGCAAAGACAGTGTGGGTCGACAACTACTCGTAACGCTGAGAATAGAGAAGCTAGTGTCTTGCCATCAAACTTTAGATTTTGGGAACCTGTTTTGAAGAAATCTGAAAATGATGGTAAGTTAACAGAATGTGTATTACAGACATTGCACTTGATTATTAGAGAGTGGATATTATGCACATAAATAGTATCAAAATATGTCCCCATGGTGGGGGTGGGGGTGGCATGGCCAGATATATTTTAAATGGAGGTAAACGCATGGGACTTGGTTCCTTCAAGCAGCCACATCAGGTTTTGTGGCAGCACTGCTCACCATATTTGCCTCGAGGCTTCACACTCAGGTCCATCACAATCAGCCAGTGTGGAGCAGTGGTACCATATAAATTATAAAATTACATAATTATATTAGCCTTCACCTGTTTACCTGAGTGCAGTTTGGATGTCTGTAAACATTCAACTATCCCCTGGGATCTTATTATTTTTCGGGGATCAAAAGTACCTATTTCACTCAGAACTAGTGTAGCTAATTGCTAGAGAAAGTTTTTTCAAAATCTGTTCAGTGGTTTCGCAGATTATACCAACATACAAACGTTTCCTCTTTATAATATTAGAACAGACAACCCACCATGGAGGAGGCACAGGTCCAGCAGTGGACTATTACGCCATATTGGTTCAAAACATTTTCAAATGCCATTGTAGCATACCACAAATAAAAAAAAGGGTATCAGAGGCCACATAAAATGATAATTATGTGCTTATTAAAAAAAATACAAAAGGATTCGGTTTCCTAAAAAGGAGGGTTTGTTGCACATCAAAATTAGTTCTCACAATAAACATAATTACACCCTTGTGAAAATTACGATTATGTTGCGTCAACTACTCGAGGCGCAATGGTGGCAAGTCCTGGTGTATAGTCCTGGGTTGCCGCGAGGATACGGTGACATTTTTTCCCAATAAAAAAGATTTTCTATCAGAAATATATTAAGTAAAAAGAAGGGTTTGTTTCACATCAAACACTCTTGTGGCGTTGTGAAAATTATACTTACGTTGCGTCAGTTACTTCAGGCACAATGTTTGGCCATAAGGCGCTCAGTGGCAAGACCTGGTGTATAGTCTTGGGTTGCCGCAAGGATACAGGATATAGGTGTCATTTTTTCCCAATAAAAATATTTTCTTTTAGATATATATTTCGTAAAAAGGAGGGTTTATTGTATTCACATTAACTTGTAAAATCAGTTCTCACAATATCCAAAATTACACCTTTGTGTTGTGACCTTGTGAAAGTTACGCTTGTGTTGCGTCAGTTACTCCAGGCGCAATGTTTGCCCATAAGGCGCGCAGTGGCTAGGGATGTCGAAAGTGAAAAAAAATATCGATATATCGATACATCGATATTTAAAAAAAAATCAATATTGACATTGATATATCGCGGAAAAAAAATCGATATATCGATATATCGGCAAAATTTGAAATAAATTATTGTGGTTTTAAAATAACAGTGTATTTAGCTTAGCCTAGCGCAATAATATCAATAGTAATTTTTATACAAAATGTAAATTATTTTAATGTACAAATATCTCAATAGAAACGAATGTATTTTTATAGTTATTCTTTTTTATTAGACAAAATAACATAAAAATATCGTTTTTGATACAATTTTCGATATTGGATATTTTATATCGATATATCGTTATATCGGATAAAAATATATCGGCAAAAAATATCGATTTATCGAATTTAAAATATCGAATATATCGATGTATCGATATTTATTCAACAAGCCTAGCAGTGGCAAGTCCTGGTAGTCTCGGGTTGCCGTGAAGATACGGTTACATTTTTCCCAATAAAAAAGATTTTGTATTAGATATATATTTCGTATAAAGCAGGGGTGGGGTTTGTTTCACATCAAGATGCAAATTACGATTATGTTGCGTCAGCTACTCTAGGCGCAATGTTTGCTCATAAGGCGCGCTAAAACTTAAAATAAAAAATGTAATCCAAACAATGCAACACAATCACAATTGCATCGGAAACTTTGCGTGAATAAATGCTTAGTTGCGCCTTTCAAAGCGCCAACTAGCCGCGTAAAACGAGCGCAGGGTCGGGGCACGCGGGGCGGCAAAAGCACAATTCGCTATCGCGAAAAGATTGCGCGCGTCTGGCCGCTGGTCGCGGTTAATTCAAATTGAATGTACCTACGAACCTACTAGTTAATAAATAATTTATTAATAAAGGGTATGTTTGTTGAGCGTGTCAACGTTGTTTCACTGATGAAGTAATTTAATTATTTTGTTCCTTTTGGTTTTGCGGCGACAACCTCGCCAAACTTAGGAAAATCGCCACTAAAGGCGCTGCACTCACGCAGTCATTGATGTTTTGTTACATTTAACATGTTCACTTCTGGTCTTTTAATACGAAATTCATAGAATTTGAGCTTGCTGCCCTTGCTCATTTTTTAAATATATACGCTACCCGCGCCGTGTTCGAATTCGGATTTCAAGGGTAAATAATTAGAGATCGCAACGCTCGCTAATTATTAAAATATTCACACCGCCCGCTTCGTGTAATCAATTCATAATTTAATAACCAATTTATAAAAAATTCCATGGATTTATGTTACATTTACCACGTTTACTCTTAAGCCAAATTTATAAAAAAAAATTTTTTTTTTTAAATATTGGCACTACCCGCGCCATGTAATCAATTCAGGTTTTAAGGGCCAAAAGTTTCAAGCTCGCTACGCTTGCTCATATTTCAAACGTACACGCCGCCCGAGCGGTGTAAACAATTCGGATTTTAAGGGCCAACATGCTCAAAATACCCTGCAAATTTCGCCACCTGAGGGTGGCCTGGGGGTGGGTGGAATTTGTTTATGTACATAAATTAATTATGTTCATTCCGTCTTATGAGACAAAATTTGGAGCTCGCTACGCTCGAACATTTTTCGTTTTTATTTTGGTTGCTTTTACTGCGAACCAAATTCCTTAAAGGGCTTGGGGGTTTAGAAGTACGTGAGCATGAATCTAAGCGAATCTTACCAACAAGCTCGCTCCCCTCCTGCCAAGTTCCTGAAGATAGAAGAAGAAAAACATTACGGTATTGGGGTTACGTATATTTGATTGCGCCGATATCGATCACATAGCACAAATGGTCATCTTTACGTTAATATCCCGGTTGTGTTCACGCCCGCGAGGTCCCGGGGTCCGCCTTGACCATGATCCAGAATTAGACACATTACGTAATGACAGTAAAGCGACTGCGATCTGACCTCCGTGACTCTGTTGGCAGCCGCTTGAATGCAGGTATCATTATGATGTTTTCTCATTTCGTAAGAGCATATTAACCATATACTGATCTGTGTTTTAATATTTCAGGAAATTCCTTTAAGTTTAAAATACTGTCTTACAACGTATTGGCGCAGTATTTGTTAGAATGCCACCCTTACCTTTATACAGACTGTGCTCCGCATAATTTGAAATGGGCAGTGAGGGCTACAAAACTCTTTGAGGAAATCACAAATTTAGCCCCAGATGTAAGAGATTATTGTCACCTACACTACAAATAAAATACTTAACATAATTTTTTTAGAATTTCTCTGGTACCTGGTTTCATTACTGACTTTTAATGACTGATTTCAATAATTATTTGAAGAGTATTGGATGAACATTCTTGATATACTTTTAATTGCAGATATTATGTTTGCAAGAAGTACAAGTTTCACATTTGGAAAGTTTTTATTCAAAATTTGAAGAAATAGGCTACTGCGGGATGTTTAAACAGAAAACCGGACATAGACATGATGGCTGTGCTATTTATTTCAAACAATCTTCGTTCGAAATGGTGGACCACATAAGTGTAAGTTTAAATTATTGTTACTGTTCATAATCAAATACCTGTTCTGCCATTTCTCATGTACAATAGATTTCATACATAAATATTTTCGTGAAAATGTACTGAAGTATACTGTGAGAGCGGCGAAGGGTATTCGTCCTCGAGTACGAGAAAGCCAACGGCTTACGACGAGAGGATGCCGAAGACCGGGCGAAGTGGAGACGATTGAGTAGGAAAGCGGGCCTTGGCAGAGACCAGGATAAGCGCTACGACGATGATGATGATGATCGAGTACAAGAAAAATTCCACTTTGTAGCGATGGTAGATACTCGATGACGACGGATAACCTGCGGCGCCCTCGCAGTCTTATACGTTTGTCCATGAATGCCGCAAAAAATAGTTACAGGCATGAATAAGCGATCTTTATTTTATGCATGTACGATTGACACGTGTTAACTGTGACCTCGAAACAAGAAACAGTCTCTTAGTGTCTCTGTGTATACAAAGTAGTTTCAAGTACAAAGTACTCCCTTGTACAAAGTTGAGATAAAGTAACCACTGGGGCCGGATAATTAATATTGATTAGTAGGTACTGGCTACAGGCCGACAGATGAAATTCGTAAAGTGCAGGATAACTTGGCTGGCGTCTGAAAATGGAACCAAATTAGATAGTCGGCCAACAAGATTTATGAACCACCAACTATCATGACCCCTTATTTTAAGTGCCAAGTTATCTTGCGAACACTTTCATTGAATCCACCGGATGACGAAATAACTGTCGATAAACTATAATATTTAAGAATATACATCTACACGTGGTGCCAATCCTCTTCCAAGGATATTCAACCAGTCTTAGGGTTCCTAGCGGAAGACATTGGTCAAGCTCGCTCCGCGAACAGTATTAGGAGGCGCATCTAACGAGTGACCGTTCCTGCGTTGTTCTTGGACCTTCCGCGGGACCTTTTTCCTAAAACCAGCAGGTTTATGCATTTATTTCCGTATACCTGAGGCTTAGCTGCTGCCAGGGGTGTACTTATTTCGCACCCAGTCAAGTCTTGTGACACCGCACATACACCACAACATTTTAATTTTTCTCAACCATCTTTCTCTAAATTTACTTGATTGCTTGATTACGCGTAATACCCGTTCATTGTTTACTTAGACTTAGACAAGAACTTAAGACCAGGGTAAACAAGTATAAGGAAGGGCTAGGAAACGACGGTTTGCAGCTGAATATCGCTAAAATAGAGTACGTGGCTAGCTGCAACGCGAATCTTGAAACCATCCATGTAGTTAACGACGCTGTCAATAGAATAGACAAATTCAAATACTTTGGATCCATGCTGCACGAGTCCGGTGATATCGGCTCCGAGGTCAAGTCCCGAATCTCTGTAGCTTGGGCCAAATGGCGGGAACTCTAGGCAGTCATCTGCGACTCTTAAATACGTAACGAGTACATCCGTGGCAGCCTGGGTCCCAGGCCCTGGGATATCGCAGACAGGATTGAAGAAGCTCGCCATCGTTGATTTCTTCACGACGTAAGCCCTCTGGATACGTGGGAAATAGGTGTGTAAACCTGTCGGTATCAGGGAAGGGGCCAAGCGGAGGGTCCAAGAAGCTATGATTTTTCATCGCCGATTCGGATACGAGAGCAATGTCTTACGACGCAAAGATGCCCAAGACCCTGGCAGAAGCCGGGATTGTAATTTTTTGCAAAAAGATGGTTTAAGTTTGACGTCTGTGTCATCGTAGCTACCGAACGGGTGGACCGATTTCGACAAGATTTCTATTTTTGAAAACCAGTTGATGGTGCTTAGCTTTGTCTCATTAAAATCAGTTCAGTATTGAAACTTTTGCAAATATTTGAATGTATGTAGACTTAGTCGGAGGATTCCGATGACTGTCGATTCCGTTATTCATTAAGCCACGTGTAACCTTTTACTTGACAAAATATGCGAAAATCCTTTTGCGAATTTGTGTTCCTTACATTGTTATCTGTGTGGAAGAATCGAGAAAGGTTTGTCGGGACCGTAAGCACGTGGAACAATGTAGTCTCTGTTGTGATCTCCGAAAAAAACCCATATTAAATATGTATGTGACCTGTTTATTGTTCACTATTCAAAATAATATAGATACCTTAACGTGATTTCTAAAGCAGATAATACAAAAGCTGTTAGATTACTATCTGACTTAAAGGTTGTATTTGATTATCTATTATGGACAACTTGAACCAGAATGAAATATGCAAATATTGTATTGTACGTGTGGTGATGTAATATGTACCTATGTTGGCTGGCCATGGTTTAATAAGATTATGATTATAATGGTTTCTGCAACCTTGGCGCGGCCGTAGGTACTAAAAGTTTCTGATTAGACCAATATTAAACATAAACATAGCTCAAATAAGAAATAAAAGAATTTCTTAGCCAAAATATTTTCTGTTATTCTGTTTTATTCTTTACGAACTAAAATATAGTATGCCATCCACACGTCTTAAAGATATCGACAAAATAAAACTCTTTTACACCGCATGCCTTGCGGTAGTTTGCTAATGGCACAGTGTATATCGATGTGGCAAAAGGTGAACAAACATACAAATATGTTCATACGTGAAACGGTGAAATATGTATAAAAGCGAATTTATTATTATACATGCGACTGTCTGATTTTCCTACATTGCGATGTTTGGCTGCACTGCAATTTTAGATACCCATGCCTAAACTACGTACGCACTGGCCGTTATGAGTCAGTCATATATAACTTATGACTTTATAAAACTCCCTAAAACAACAATCTTCGCTTCAGGCAGTTGTCATAAACGATTCGACGATAAAAAAGCGTAAGTTTCATTCGTTGCATTTGTAGGTGGAGTTCTACCAACCAGACTTACCGCTGCTGAACCGGGACAATATCGGGTTGATAGTGAAACTGCTGCCGAGGAACCAGCCGGGCCCGCCCATCGTCGTGGCCACCACGCACCTGCTTTACAACCCTAAAAGGACGGACGTGAGACTGGCGCAGATACAGGTGTTCCTTGCGGAGATTGATCGCTTCGCTTACTGCAGTAACGGACGAGAGTAAGTGTTTTGGAACACCAAATATACGATCAAAGACACTTCAATATTACTCATAATCTTAATGTAAATGTCCTGGCTGTGCTCTCGCGCACGAGAGACCGGGGTCCGTCTTTACAATGCTCCAGGATTTGGCAGATCAGGTAATTACAGTGGAGCGACTGCCTCTGTCCTCCGTGACTCTGCTACTAGGGGAACCTGATCATGGTTAGACATTCAGTCGCCAGGATGTGCAGGATCCGATCACGATGTTTCCTGTGCAGGATTCAACCGCTTGGCCACCGACGCTCCACAGTCTTCAATATAACGTTATCAAATACTTGTATTAATAAATCGTTTAATTTACAGATCCGGTTATCTACCTATAATATTGACTGGTGACTTCAATTCGACACCTGAAAGTGCAGTGATAAAACTGTTAGACAGAGGACATGTGCGGTAATTAACCTTTTTCAATCATACTTATCTGTAATGTGCTGGCTGTTTGCGAATTGAAAAACAAGCGTATTTGTTACAGTGCTGGAGCATTCCGTGACAATTCCGATTGGAAGCGAATAGGTGTGACGGATAACTGCCAACATTTGTCTGTGCTCTTGGATCGACAACGCGGACAGGCTACAGATTTCAACTCCACCAAAGTAAATATCCTATAGCTAAATTGTTATTCTTTGCGTGAAAGGTACTTGTGATTGCAAAATAAATGAAATGTATTTCCAACTGCTAATAATAAGAGAGCTATGTTGTTGTGAGCGCCATCTAGTGCAAACAGTGGGCACCGGAATAATTCCCGTAAAAGCAGGACATATCCCGCAAAATGTAACCAGATAGGTAGGTCACGTTCGTATTGTACGTGGCAACCATCAGAGGGCAGTGAAGTAGGTATCCAAAAATAACAATTTCGAGGCCCAACATGTTATTGTTCATTTGACGTATAGTTTTATACACATTTGGCAAAACGCCAATTTTTTTTCTGCCAAATGATCGGCAAAAATATCGAAGTCTAACAAAACACGCTAAGATTTATCTAGTTATTTTTATCAATTTTCTTAGTACTTACCTATTTTTTATTTAAGAAAAAGTAATTTTATTGTCAGTAATACTTACGTAAGGCTGATGCAACACGATTTTGTTTTGTGCTATGAGTCGTGTAATTTCTTTCGCACAATTTGCGTCCCTTTCGGTTTAAGGGCCCATTCTAGCAAAAAATGTTTTTGTCAATGCCTAATATTGGCGCCTTTTTTAATTTCTTGTTACGTGGACTGAACGTAATTTTTAAGTGCGAAATGATTTACCAAACAATATCTATTATGACAACTATGCCGCTAAAATCAGTCTGAACTGAGCTACAGAAAAAACTTAAAAATTAAAAGTTACGACAGTAACAGTTTTTATGTTTTTAGCTTCTGACACCTGTAACACAGATATTTAATTAAGGTATGAAACGATTGAAAGACGCAAAATGAGTTCGTTCTTTCGCTCGGCCATATAAAAATGAATTCATTGAATTGCGGCGAAAGCCTAAATTATAACATATAACGTGTATTCTTAACCCTTCCTGGTCCATGATTTAATGATATTAAACCTGACACATTATTTCCAGATCTACAACTCCGATTACCCTTCAGAAGAGGATAGGATGTCCCGTGCTGCCAGCGTACCTAGATCTGACTACAACGAACTTTTCAATACCGGCGTTTTGGGGCACACTCTGAAATTGAAATCGGCTTACAATAAATATAAACACAGCGAACATCACGAGGCTACCACGTTTCAAGATTATTGGGTCACAGTCGATTACATTTACTTCAGGTTGGTGTCATTTCGTTTGAATATTATTACGTATATTACGTAATAATATTAGGTTTGCGTAAGCTTCAGAGATAAGAGGGAAATAGGTGCCTAAACCCACAGGTCGCAAAGAGGTCTCGTGGGCGGTATCAGGAAAGCGGTTTCGTGGTCGACCCAAGATGCGATGGATAGACACAGCTGAGTCGGATGCGAGTGCCAACGGCTTGCGACGCGAGGTAGCCGAAGACCGGGCGAAGTGGAAAAGAATGAGTAGTAAAGCGGGCCCGGCAGAAGCCGGAATAGACGTCAATGATGATTGTGATATTAAGTTAAGGTTGTACTATAGAACACCCGGCCCATAGCACAATTACAATACAGCTACGTGAACCTCCCTCGTGCATTATTATCGATAATGCGAAAGCTGTTTGAGTATCCATTGCGTAGTTTAGAAGTTAGAGAGTTTCAATAAGAGTGAATTTTTAGAACCATTGAATTTTTATAGTATTTTGCCCAAAAAACGTCAAAGACCTTTACCACTTTGCCGGGTACTGAGCGGAATAGAGTATTGCTGGTATAACATTCCTTGTTGAATCCACGCTTAAATAAATAAATAAATAATAAATTATTTCAGAATTTACAATTCCATATCTTTTTAGATTTTACAATTCCATATCTATTTAAATTCATTACCAAAAATATAAAAATAATAACAATGTCAAATTCCATACTTATGTCAATTAACTAAAAATATAAATGTTTCATAACAATTTCATAAAATCATAAATTTAACCATATTAATACATACACAATAAATCAATTAATCAGTAGTACATATATGTATGAATGAAATATGGCGGACCATTAGAACTAAGTCGTACAGAAGCTACTGCCTATCTCGTGAACGGGAGCTGTCTATACAGTCGTCCAGTGGTGGCTGATGGGACACTCGCACTTAACGTGAGCTACTCGGTTTCAGCTGCTGCAGCAACCTCAGGCTGGTGGAGCGGCTGCGGCTGCCCACCGCGTCGGAGTGCGGGGCGCTGGGCAAACTGCCGAACGACGTCTACGGATCCGACCACTTAGTGCTAGCGGCCGCCTTCGAGCTAAAAACATGCAAGTCCTCGTCATTATAACATGTAGTTCACGGTTGACAAGCGTCGTAGTGAATACGGAAACGCCATGATGCGCACGCGCACCCGTGTTGTTGGGTGAACAGTCTAGAGGTATAAGCGTGCCGTTTTCTTAAAAAGTGTAGGCCGCCTATGTTAGTGGATTCAATACATAAATACTTAAGCCTGGGTGTTTTGTTACAATGGTGTATACATGTATTTTTGTAATATAACGTTTGGATATACGGGGTACATTATTATTTTTAAATGCAACGTCCTGAAATAGTAATAATATATTATGTGGATACAATTACGCGATACTTGGTTTTGATAATTGATAATGGGGAATAAGTAAACGAGCGACATCGAAATTAATGGGCGAGTGACTGATTATTTTATTTTGGCGCGAAAATAACCAAGTTTGTTGTTGTTGAAATCTAAAAATGAATACAGTTGCGTAAACTTTTATATGAATTACATCATAAATAACTTATCATGAACGATAATTCCTTTATGCCGTCCATTCAACTAGCTGAAACTTGTTTGACTTTGTGGTCTTCCACAGACAGTTGCCTGCTCAGTATTTCATTGATATTTTGGTATTTGCGAAACCTATAAAATAATGTATATGGAAAGTTGTTCGTTTAAGTACTACCTAATTACTATAATAAATTGTGTTGAAGGGCCCTGGTGAATGTGTAGGCACGTACACTTTATTAATAAATGAGACACGGTTACTTCTTTGTTTGGTTTTGTGTGCCCAAATTTCGAATTCGGATATCGGTAACGTATGCACTATTTAAGTCCAACTTATGTTCTGAATCAGCAATAGGTACAGTGCAAGAGCGTAAGTGTATTATCACTTCAAGAAAAGTTTCCATTGCCGCTATTATTATATTCAAAATCTGTTTGCTAAAAGAATCCCTTCTTTTATTTGCTGTCCCTTATGCCTAAAGGACTCGTCCTTCCCCCAGGGTATTTATTAATTTCATGAGTGCTATAAAAACCTGCACAGTAGTGCAAAGGAATATGATTCTTACGGTGGTCATGCACTCCCCCCTTCCGAGCGCCCCCCGCCGCGCCACGCTACCCAGCTACGCGCCGAACCGCTCGGACATTGTAAATTATAGCTCGGGTTAGCAACAGGCGCAGTGTGCAGTGCAGGTGCAGTGTTCTTACAAATATAAACACTAGGGTTACTTCAGATGTTCGGACATTGAATGATGAGACTCATGGTTACTGAAACTCGCATCTATATTGATTGAATTGCAAATTCAGTCAAGTGACGTTAGCGTCCAGTAGAAAATAGCGGCATTTCCTTTGACATATTTTGTCGAATTGAATGTCAAAATTTAGTAATGTCATGCGCCAACTTAATTCGACGTGCTGTACTGCTTACGAGTCCAGTCAGCGTGTGACCGACTGGGTGAGTCCTCCAGGTACAACTTAGTTCCTCAGCCGGGAGCCTCGAGCGAGGGTGCGTGAAAGGTCTCATAGATTCTTTCATTTTTTGACTACAATAAGGTTTCATCACTCGCGAGTAACAGAACGTGCATTATCACTAAGAGGCACTACTTGCGTAATAAGAAAGTGTGATTTAATAGTTGTTTGGCGTCAGAATAAGATAAAGAAAGCGGTGGTAATCTAGATATTGGTGTGATACCCACCATTCTTCAAGAAAGGGGTAAAAAGATTTTTACGGGGTCGGCAACGCGTGGTTGATGCCACTGGTATTGCAAACGTCCATAGGCTGCGGTGACTGCTTACCATCAGGCAGGCCGTAACCTTGTTTGCCACCTTAGTGGTATAAAAAAAAAAAAATCATGGTCATAGAAGTTACGTACTTCATCCACCATGATTCGAAGTGTCTTACATGCCAGTTGCGGAACACCGATGCTGTGATAGATGATGAATATATTTTGTTGTTTCAATAATATTAATAAGGACCTACAATGAAATAGGTACACAGAAGGTCGTAGAAAAGGTTGAAGTGAAAAGATTAATAAGCGTAATGAATATACATACCCACATATAAAGTCCTATACGATTTGGGTAAAATACATACAAGCGGGAGTCTTATGGGAGTAAGGAGTGCTGATTGGCGCCATGTGACGGTATTATAACTAATGGTATATAGTTTTAATGCGGTGGATGTGTGGCGTTACGCGACGTGGTCGAGTGCGTAACGAGTACATCCGTGGCAGCCTTGGCGTAAGAGATATCGCGGATAAGATCGAAGAGGCTCGGCTGCGCTGGTATGGTCACGTGTTGCGCAAGCCCCAGGGATACGTGGGAAATTGGTGTCTAAACCTGCCTGTATTAGGAAAGAGGTCCCGCGGGAGACCTAAGAAGCGATGGATTGACATCGCCGAGTCGGACGCGAGAGCCAAACGGCTTACGACGTGAGGATGCCGAAGATCGGGCAAAGTGGAGAAAGCAAAGCAGGAAAGCGGACAGATGACCGCACAGATGACGATGATGACATACTATAATATATACATATTGTCACACCTTTCTCCTGTAGGGGTTATTATTGCTAATTTGTGCTATGGTCCGGACATACCTCTCGCTTTTCATACATGCATGTCGGTTCAGTACGGCTAGCATAAGTGTGCTCTCGCGCGCGAAAAGAGAAATGGCGCGACATAGGTACTGCTATCTCTTTCATGTTATTATTGAACGAAGGAAACAAACGCTCTCTCGCGGCGCGAGCACACTTATTTGGTTCAGGTTACTTTAATTGAACCGGCTGTTTTTTAGTAAGATGTTCCGAGATGGTCTACCAGCTTGACGGCCAACACGTCGATTTTTGCTAGAGCCATGCATGTTCGTGCATGGGTATGTAATGTTTGCTTGAGTCTAGCATTTATGAGCTTGATAGAGATTGATTCAACTACATATTTTTGCTTGACGCGTCCTTTTGATAGTGGTTATAGTAGTACAGCTTTTTTTCAATCGCAAAACATAACACTTTGTTTGACTAGCTATACCACAGTATAAAGAACGGTTTCCCCCGAACGATCGGGTACGAAATGAGAAAAATGTCGTATCAAGCTCTTTGAGCAAATAAGCTGCTCGACCGTCTCGGAATCTCTATAACTGCTCATGTCCCACTCAAATCTATAACAATAAACGGAACTGGGAAGTGCTGGGTTAATCGATCGTTGTCGGTCGTCTTATCGGTCTTTCCCTTCCAGCAATTCCATTCACTACTTCCCGCCATATGCAGTCTTTCGTCAATCTCCTTTTATTAATTAGGTAAATAAAACATCGATACCACTTTATTGAATAATTTATACAAGTTTCAGTTTACAACTCATATGTAAAGGAAATAGTTGCTTGTACAGATTAGCACTGTTACAACTGAAGTATAAAAATTAGAAAAAGCTCCATACATACCATGAGAATATAGTTGTGAATAATTTAAAGCGAGCGGGTATGAGTTCCGGGGGGATGGACGAAAAGGTAGCTAGATAGGTATGTAATGCTTAGAGATAATACTTTGAGTAAAACAACTAACTTTTTAATTTCGTACTTAGGTTTTATAGTAGAAGTAGTTTTATGCGGTATAATATGATAAGTCTGAAATCTGAACGCTTTGGTGTTCTTCTGTTAAAGTGTTATTTTACCATATTTCACAATAATTTTATTGAGCATAGGTTCACCTATAAGGTACTTATTATGGACCTAAATATGATGTAGTTATCTATTCATTTACTGACTTATCATTCCAAGAGTTCAGACTTCGTAAGTTAAAGGCAAGGAGGATTTAGGATATAAGGATACAGAGGAAGTATCTCGGTAAATAAAGATAAGTAGGTATGTATATTTTCATGATACATATATTCGGTGACATAAAATAAGTTGTATATAACAAAAATATAACACGGAATATTTAAAGACAGATTAACAAATAATTTAGTATCTTTCGCTTAATAAAATATTTCCACAAAGTATTGAAATCCTAGAAACTCGGATTATCCTTAGTTCAACCAACATATCTTTCGTTAGACATCATTACACATGAAATAGTAACAATACTTGTTTCATTTTAAAAAATATGTATAACGAGCGCTGTTTTATTCCCTTCGCACTCGTTTAAACTACGAAAACTTGACACGTTGTTGAATACATGTAAAAGGAAGATGGGCACGCGATTACTCACAGTCACAGCACAATGGGCATGTTTAGTAATTTCAGAAAACCCGTACCCTTATATTTCACAAGTGTACTAATAACAATTATGTTGACGTTCTAATTTTTAGTTGACAGTTCTCGTTGTTTGAACAAGTGCTAATATCCGACACATTCTTTACGGGTTAATAAAACGTCCTCAATCTTAGAAATGTGTCTTGGCAATTTAAACAGGATTTAATAAAGCTTTTACACAACACTGGTCCGATTATAGCCAGCCTAAAAGATAAATTTTCGCAAGAACATGTAGAGCCATATTTATCACACATTCAAAATCTGTCGCAATTATCTATACCCCATAAAGATATTTAAAAAACGTTGATCACCCACTGTAGTGCATCATAATTTATTTACACTATGTGACAAGTAGTGTTTGAACATTTACAGTGTCGCCACTAGCAGCGGGATCGACCCATATAAACAACCACCACAACACTCATTAACATCCATATAGTATTGTACGACGCTACGGTTTGTAACACAGGCGTCCGTATTTACCTTTTTGTTGACAAACGTGAAATCGCTTATGGGTGATTTATTGAGTTTAACAAAGATAAATTATTTTTAATTTTGATATTTATCTAAATCTAATGCAACAATAATTACAAAATAGAAAGGATCAATCGTTTTAAAATACATAATGATAAGATTTCATAAGATCTAAATTGACTTACTATAATAGGGTACACTCTCAACAGTGCGGCGTAATGAAACTAAATGTAGGTATAGTTATGGAACTAAATTAATTACATGACACTATGTTTAGAGATGCTTACTTTAAAATTTTGAATATCGAACCTGCTTACGGCTTATTCAAAATAGTAAATGCCAAGTAACCGAAGACAAGTATGCTGTGAGCGAGTGTAAGCCGCGGTGTTTCGTATTACAATACTATACGAGATATCAATATACTTTCATTATTTCTAAAACGAAATTAATTAATGACATTCGACAAATAATTTAGTCATAACTAACGAATGGAACCCTTCTAAATGTACACATACATTTTCACTTCATTGTAAGATTTATAGTAAGACGTTACGATTTTATGAATTCCGAATTGCTTCAATGTCAGTGGTTTTTACAATTAGAATAAAGAGGCGGTTTGACAGATTTATGTGTTTACGTTATAGGTACTAATAATTACTAGAATTATCGAAGGTTTTACTCTTACGCCAAAGCAATACTTAGTTACATTAATTCAACAGTCAATTTGGGACCAAATGATAAAAAAGTTTCGCAAAATTTGTAACTTACTTAGAGTTATATTGGCCAATTATTATAATTTAAAATACTGTAGGAGCTACAAAATGGCCTTCCTGACCATTATACCTATCTAATAATACTGGATGGATATTAAATATAATAAATTATCGTGAAAAATTCAGATTAGTTCATAAGATCTCATCTTTTTGTAAGTATACTATTCAAAAAGCTCTTATCCTTATAATCCTTATTTAAATGTTAAGTATGTATTTGTAGGAGGTTCAGTAATTAAGGACCCACTTAAAGGTCTATTAATAAAATTACAATATAATGAACGACTGAATTTAATACCTATTAATATTCATATGGAAATAATTACTAAGCTCGTAGCAATGTTATAGCGTAATGAGATCTTTTATTATCGATATTCAATCTTAACGCAATGACATGTAGTGTAATATTAATTTTAATGCAGTCGGTATGTAAAGTTAGGTTCTATACCACTAGGTTGGCAATCGGGCGTACGGCCCAGGTGGTGAGTTTGCCGTAGCCTGTGGACGTTTGCAATATCGGGCAGCGTTGTCAATCCATTAACAAAACTAATGCCCAGCTTCACCAACGCCATCTGAGTTTTAAGAAATGTATAACAGTTGGACAGTTCTGTGTACCGGAAATTAGGGTGACTTTGATTTGGATGTTACATTTATCACCCACTTTTCTCTGTTAAGTTGTCTCTGGAACATGGTTGCTGTATAGTATCGCCACTTATCAGTGTTGTCACATGCGTGGCGTGCCACATGTATGGAGAAAAGTTAGTGACCAATGTAACTCCCGTATATCAAAGTAACCCCATTCTACCAGTACCCACGTATTTCAAAATTCGACCTCCTTAAAATTTTGATGGCATTCCTGAAGCGGGCATTAATGTTCTTAAATAATAAATGTGCCTGAGGACAAGCGATTTGTAAACTCATATAAATATTTATAAATGGCGTATTTAATTGTGAATTTATATTTTAATCCTTGCGTATATTAGTATATGAACACGCTTTTACCTGGACGGAGAGGGGCGCGTGAAATAAAACCATTTAATATATAATTAATTAGTCTAAGGGGAATTTAACACTATATTACCTAGAATATGAGATTTATACAATGAATCAATAAAACTGTAGTAAAATAAACTGGTAAAATATTTATAAAAGTAGTTTAAAATGGAATAATATTAATTAAAATAATGCCATTAAAATTAGAAGTGGAATTGAGATTGCAGTCTTTAATTTTCACAGAATCTCATAAAACCAGGTTAGATACATCTTTCTTTCAGAATTATCAGAAAACAATATAAAAAAAATTTACGTATACTTCGTTTCCATATACTGCACCGGATCATATTTGAAACAACAATACTTTTTATAGCTCAAAATTGTTTGTAGTATGGGAACAGTTGGTTAATCATCAATATGCCCTGTGCACTGTATGGAAATCTTTAGCGGATCTAGAATTTCAATTGACTAACCTAACTTTTCAATACGACATTTTGGCGTTTAATGCAAAAAGAAACTGGCAGGCTCGTATTTATGAACATATTGTAAACATAACATCAAAAACAAGTAAGCGCGAGGTCCCAAAACTATAATTTCGGAATTCATACAGCCGGCACGTCATTCATAAATGAAAAATCCAAGCAAAGTTTATATTTCACACACCACTAGACTTCCAGATATCACCCTAACTATAAATCTTAAATCAAATTGAATTTACAGGTAAAGTTACTGATTACAGTTGTTTCTTAAAGACCGTATTAAATACAGTCTGTTATACATAACGGACATTTTCAGACTTCTTAATAAATTTAAATATTTGCCAACCCGATCCTAACTACCTACGCAATTGATATTACTCAAGTAAATAGAAAAAACGTGATTTCTTCAGCGAAATCTATGTGGTTTTATGTCTAAGATTTCAATGGAGTTTAATATATATAGAATAACATAATAGTATAAAGAATCCGTGTTAGTAGTTGAAAGGAAGTGACTAAAACAATAGCACCGGGCCCAAGCGATATATCCCGCGTCTGCAAACAATTTCTCGTAACTCGCCGTTATACCAACTAATAATACTGAGCGGAAAAATAACGCGCCCCAGCGTGTCGGCGGAGCTACAGTTTGGCCAATTTGAGTAATTCACTTTAATTTTTGCTATCTATGATAAATATGAACTTTTTAAAGATAGCATATTTTACACAAAATGTTGAACAATAATTTTGAATATCCTAATCGATGAAACTGTTGGAAGCTCTCGCTTAGATCTGATCGATATTTTTTAAAATTTAGTTCTGTCCACGATTGTGGTTGCATTCCTACTGTGACATGTAACGTCCTCCAACGTGTTTACCATGTCGAAAGTACAAGCAGACGCTCCAAATGATGGCATTGTCAAAGAGATACTGTGTAAATGACACCTTCCACTGACGACTTTCAATGTGACTATGTTTTGACAACTGTATTTAGCTATGCCGTTCAGTCAAATGGACCCGTGTGCTTATTAATCCATATATGCTATTATATAACATCGATTGTTACGAATATTCTACCACAGATTTAATGTATATCATGCATAAAACATCTAGGTAGGTCGCAACAGCCTCGGTTTCAGTGTACGCGGCGCGGCGCGGGCGGCGGGCCGGGTCCGGCCACAGCGTTGTAATTGACAAATTGATCATAACTTACAATTAAAAGGGGTATTTTTTTGTATATTTCATGAGTTTTTTCAGCTATGTAGTAACATTGAAAACAACACGCAGAAGTTTAGTTTATATCCGGTATACATCAAATTTACTATACTATAGATTATTACAACTAACAGCAATTTATGTTTGACATATTTTCTTCAGTTTATGGAATGTCGAAAATTGTAGTTTAACCTTATTACAAGAAAATATAATATATTACGTGATCCAGGTTGATCTTAGTAGAAGGTAGCGAATGTACAATAGTACCTATGTTAATCAGGAACTCGAAGAGCATGTGTACGTACTAACGATATTTGACGGAGTTTTGAGTTACGAGTACAAAGTATGGAATTAGGTTGATAACTGTGGCTATTGCATTAATTTACTTTAATTTTCAAATATGATTTTATTTCGATCCTATTCAGTCTGCTAAACTGGAGTTGCTGAATAGTTCGCAATTCGCAACAAGGTGAAACAACAATGTAAAGTATGTTCCAGCGATAAAGAAAATTAGGCCCTACAGGGCAGTACTTAATTTAATCTCTAGTTATTTAATGATTACTACACTTACCTAAATATATACTGCGTAAATATTATGTCTTTCCATCTAGATGTTTAATCGCTATGAAATGTGTCATAATGATATGATAAAAATTATTTAGGATGTCCTCTAAATCTACGAATAACAATATCGATTTTTGTAACTCAAACCAACTCAAACCTACTCAGCGACCCCGCGCACGAGCGGCTCCCGCTCGCGACTTGGCGGCTGTTGCATTCCGTTCTGACGATCAAAATATACAATCTAACGAACATCAATAACTTATAAACGATACATCAATATTTTCATGTCTTAGTGGATATGTTTTATAGTTAACATTATAAGCTAAATCGTTAATGTAAACCTTCGAAGTTCTTGCCTGAAAATATATCTCTCCGTTATTAACCTTAGTTATCAGTACAATCTTCTGGCGGTTGTCGCCTCACAACCTTCCTATATATAACGAATATTAACATTTATAAAATTATACATTGAAACAACAATTATTTACTGATGATTAAACAACCATTTAACGTGAACACGTTTATGTATTCGACTAAATAGCTACAATAAGTTCTACACATCGAATAAATGTAGTTTGTCAACTGAATCCGAGACTGTTGCGCGACACACGGGACAGGAGGGCGGCCGCGGCGAACGGCGCGACCGCCTACTATTACATTGAATATTGATTATAACGCACGACATTTATAACACAAATATAAGTTACTTATTTTCTAGTACCAGTTTCACGAAATCGGTTTACTCAAAGATCCGCGGGTAACCTTATTCGGTTCTGTAATTCCCTTATCCGTTCGGCCGTAAACAAATTGTAAACACATCATACCGCATAATTGTCCTTCTGGATGAGCTAATAATAAGCTAGTCGAAAATCTAGGTCGGAGTGCGACGTGGGCACGTTTACCACTTATTTATTTGAGAGTCTGTTTCGGTAGCCGTAGCTGGAAGGCAGTCCTGGTATGGAATGTATGAAGGCCAAATATTATTAGGCCATTAATCTGTCCAACTCGCCCATAGGGCTTCGAGTTCTTTCTTCGTGTTGCTCATCATGACGAAGGGTCAAGTGTGAGGAGTGTATTGTCCAATGGCGCAGCATTGGCGCCTTTCCTATTTACAAGTAACTACAGGCTGATTCGATAAACCCGGCGGCTGACCGTCCGCTCGGTGGCGAGTCAGCGCTCGCGGGACACCGCCTCTATCGAATTCAGCGTTCGGTAAGCTTCACTAAGCGACATTTGAGATTATCGTCCCCCTGAACGGAACGAAAACTTCTATAGGCCTATTTTGAGTATTATTTTTTCATGAGAACCATTTTCTTTTCTAAATACAGGTGTGTCGAAATGTATAACGTGTATGAAGCGGTATAGCTGTCTCGATATTATTTACAACAGGAGCGAGCACGTGAGTGCCCAATACAAGCGTATTTAAAAGATTTTTATATTATTCGAAAACACTTCGTTTCTATTTGTTTAAATTTCTAACTAATATAGGTATCAGGTCGCTGGGGAAACTCGTTTGCGGTGAAGCACTTAGTTATGTTTGACACTCGGAGGTTGAGTGGTAGTGAGAGGAGCCGGGGAAGGCGTCGTCAGGCGGAGTGCGGCCGGGGCTGGCGGGGGCCGCGCCCCGCCGCGCCGCGTGCGCCCGCGCCGCCCCCGCCGCCCCGCCCGCCCGCCCGCCGACTCGCCGACACTGCAATTTTACATCGAAATACCTACGCTGAATGAAAAAGGAAATGGAAACAAACATATGGCTCATATACACAACGACCATGTTCAGTATTATATGCCATACGAATAATTAGATATAGCCCAAACCACCACCAAGGCACCCTAAAAATAAATAGAACTCAATCAAGGTATTAGGGGATTTAAATTTAGGCTTCTAGGCAGTGGGTAAACTGATGATGTGTATTTTGTTTAGGTATTGTGGACCACACATGAAACCTGCAGTGCGTTATTCAAGCGAATGAATGTGACCCAATCTGGTCAGGATCCCCTGTTAACAGGGTCACGGAGGTCAGATGGCAGTCGCTTCACTACAATTACCTTTTTACCCTACCGTAAATATTAAGTATCCGCGTAGTATTCACCTACTTATAAGAAAATGTGTGCATGCTTTTAAGTTTAAATTAAACTAACGTTTGCACTTTATTCACCTATTTCCTTACACCATTCGGCTTATTTCTAACTTTTCAGTGTTTTTATAGCAGTCGGGGATTTTAGCTTTTTGTATTACTTTTTTATTTTAAGTCATTTGACTGCCATCTCACCTGGCGTTAAAGTGACGGTGCAGGCAAAGATGGAGCATGTCTGTATAGGAACAGCTTATTCATTCGTGTAGAGGCGTCCTGATTATTATGACCCCACTTATAGGCAATGTGTTCCATCCTATTAATATTTGCCAAATCTTGGATCATGGTCGAAGCGGACTCCGGGCCCTGGCGCGCGAGAGCGCAACCGGGATATTGAAGCAAATATTTCTTAAATTAATGATAAATTAGAAAAAAGGATTCCTAATAAATTAATGTGCAACTTTTTCTACGGTGTATTCGAAAGGAATTTTAGTTTTCATTTTATAATAGATATCTACTAATTGATTTGAGTTGTCCGTTTATATTTTAGTGGGAGCCTTAGCTTACCAAAAGTAGTATGTTTGCAGTCATCATCATCATCATCAGCCAGAAGACGCCCACTGCTGGGCATAGGCCTCCCCCAGAGATCTCCACAAAGACCGGTCCTGTGCTTTCCGCATCCAGCTGGTACCTGCGATCCTTACCAGGTCGTCGGTCCACCTTGTAGGAGGCCTACCCACGCTGCGTCTACCGGTACGTGGTCGCCACTCGAGAACTTTACTGCCCCATCGGCCATCTGTTCTTCGAGCTATGTGCCCTGCCCACTGCCACTTCAGTCTGGCAATCCTTAGAGCTATGTCGGTGACCTTGGTTCGCTTGCGGATCTCCTCATTTCTGACTCGATCGCGCAAAGAAACTCCGAGCATAGCTCTTTCCATTGCCCTTTGGGTAACAGTGAGCTTTCTTATAAGGCCCATAGTGAGTGGCCACGTTTCAGCTCCGTAAGTCATCACTGGCAACACACATTGGTCAAAGACCTTCGTCTTGAGACACTGCGGTAATTGGGACAAAAATATGTGGCGTAGCTTCCCGAACGCTGCCCAACCGAGTTGGATTCGTCGATTGACCTCTTTCTCGAAATTGGACCTACCTAGCCGGACTATTTGTCCTAGGTATGTATAGTCGTCAACAACTTCAAGTGGAGTGCCTCCGACTGTCACTGGAGTAGGCACAACATGGACATTCGACATAATTTTCGTCTTGTCCATGTTCATTTTAAGACCTACTTGTTGAGAGGCACTACAGAGGTCATCGAGCATTTTGCCCAAGTCTTCCAGGGTTTCAGCCATGACTACGATATCGTCAGCAAATCTGAGGTGCGTGAGGTACTCGCCGTTAATATTGATGCCAAGTCCGTCCCAGTCCAGAAGCCTAAATATATCCTCCAGTGCAGCGGTAAACAACTTCGGAGATATGACATCACCTTGTCTAACACCTCGCTGCAGCTGAATAGGTTCTGTGGTCTTGTCCTGGAGACGAACTGACATAGTGGCGTTTTTGTACAAACACTTCAATGCTTCGATATATCGATAGTCAATTTGGCACCGCTGTAGAGACTGGAGCACCGCCCAAGTTTCGATCGAATCGAAGGCTTTCTCATAGTCCACAAACGCCAAGCATAATGGCCGGTTATACTCTTCGGTCTTCTGTACAACCTGCCGCAGCGTATGTATGTGGTCTATGGTACTAAAACCTTTTCGGAATCCGGCTTGTTCGGGAGGCTGGAAGTCATCAAACCTGCGTGCGAGACGATTCGTAATGACTCTCGAAAACAGCTTATAGACATGGGTCAGTAGCGATATTGGTCTGAAGTTCTTCAAGAGAGCCTTATCACCTTTCTTGAAGAACAATATCACTATGCTTCTGTGCCATGCTTCCGGCGTTTTGCCCTCGAGGATGACGGCATTGAACAGCTTCTGAAGGGACTTAAGCACAGGTTTGCCACCAGCTTTCAGAAGCTCAGCCGTAAGTCCATCATCACCCGGCGCCTTGTTGTTCTTAAGCTGTTTTAGAGCCATACTAATCTCGTACAGGCTGATGTCCGGGATATCTTCGGTGTAGTGTCGGGTCAACTTGGCTCTGGGGTCTTTTGCCATACTGGTAACAGGTGCGCGTGTTGTCGTGTATAACTGTCCATAGAACCTCTCGACTTCCCTCAAAACCTCGGACTTGGTCGAAACAACTCTGCCGTCATCCGTTTTCAGTCTCGTGGCTGAACTGGCTCTGTCCAATCGACAGATCTCTCGCAAAGACTTTAGAGCCTTTGTTCCGCTCAATCGCCGCCTCAATATTGGTAGTATTGAAGCGGCGTATGTCGCGAGTCAGAGACTTGGAGATCTGTCGATTAAGTCGCCTAAATTGAGAGACATCATCAGGGGACTGCAGAGTCATTCCGCGTCTTTCTTCGATGAGTTTGAGGGTATCGAAAGATTTTTTTTGTTCTGTTTGTACGGCAGGCCTTATAAAACTTTGACCCAACCGTATAGACAGTTTCCACGAACCTGTTATTATAGTCGTCCACGTCGACGCACTCTCTTAGGCACTCGAAGCGATTTTGTAGTTCGTAGGTAATTGCAGTACCTATTAGAATTGTCATACTTCGCACATTTGTTCGGTTGACCTATCAGAACACTTTGAATCGCATGTGCCGAATTTTAGTAATTGTGGAGAAAAGTTAAGACGACATTACAAGTTATGTCTGTTGTTTGTCAGATTTTCGATAAAATACGTCGTTTCAAGTTGCACGCATTTTAAAACTTGATTCTAAATCGCGTTTACAAAATTTTATTGGCTTAGATCGGGTTCATATTGCAAATAAGATCAAACTTTGTTTGTATGGAGCTCAGGGCCGGGGGACATTCCTCTTATATACTTACTGAAATCTCATTTTTTATATTTATTTTAAAGTATCTGCCCCGACCGACGGCGTTGCTATAATTTTCCGGGCAACTTCTACCTCTAAACCCTTGTTTGGACTAAGTATTAGGTACGAATATATTTTCAAAAGTAAAATTTGTCAAAATCGGCGCAATCGTTTTCAACTGATGCACTTAGAGGAATCTAATTTTATTGTCATTTAGTTACAAAAACAAAATGAATTTAGGTGACTTTTGTTATTTAAACGAAATAGGTAAGCTATGTACATTTGACATTCGTCTATTAAATCGACAACGATAATTTCAGTAATCGCGCAGTGTAGGTTTGGAACGATTTTCATCCATCCAATCTAATCAGTAGCCCACGGCCACGGCCATGCGGTCCTGTGCGCGGTTATGACACCATAGTCTGGTATACGTAATAGACAGTTTGGCAAGCAGAGTCCGTACGGCGCGCAGCGCGCACCCGGCCCGAGCACGTGGCAGCGAAAGCGGTGAGGGCGCGTGACGTCACAGGCGCGGGCCTTGCCGCAGCGGCTATCGATCCTGGCACCCTCCGCCTCCATTCAAGCCACGAAGGGCAGCCACAGCACCGGCGCGCCCCGATTGGTGCCCAGTTGGGTGAATGGTGCATCGCCATTCACATACTGCCAACACTATTAAGCTTGTATGCGGTTTGCCGCGGTGTAATTATTCAACTCGACGCGAGCATCGTGGGGTTTTCAAATTTGCTATGGAGTCTTTAACTATTTAAAAACTAGGTCCCAGTTTAATGATTTTAACAGCAACTGACCTACTCGTTGTTGCCAATCGAAATAGATTGATTTAGTTGTATTGCACTGTTTGGTTGATTGACTTTAACGTACTCTGTCGGAAGTGAATGCTGAACATCTCTTCCTAATCTTGGTCAATTCAGCCCATATTTCAGTCAGTCCGCGACATAAATAGCCACTATCAAATATGATTAAATTATTGGGGCTCCGTCCATCAAAGGAAAAAACGGAACCCTTAATTTAAAGGTTCAGTTTTTCTCAGGAACGGGTAAAGGTATCAAGCTATTGAAATTAATGTTAAATAATCAGGTCTGCATTCCCTTGGAGCAGTGCAAAAATCAAACTTCTAAGTCAACGCAATCAAAAGGTACGGCCGTTATGTTCCGATTATGTCGTACTTCTGAAGCTGGCAAGGGAATATTCGAAAAAGGTAAATTTGTAGTTAGGTAGGTACATCACAAAAATAAGTCAACCAACTTATTAAGCGTAGTTGGATTAGCAAATATTTAAAGAGTTAGGTGTATTTGTATTTTTGTAATGTCAATAAGTCCTCTTATAAGCATGTACGAGTATATTGACAGGCAACTACGAAACCCTACACTGCACGTAGCCCGACACTTATTGGCCGGTTTTTTTATAGTCAAAATCGCGTCAATCTTAATAGCGGGTCGGAAGTTAGCTGCGAGTGCAATTGTTTGCTAAACTCCTGGACTAGTGAATTGTGGTGTTTTTGGCAGTTAATAACTTGATATTTTAAACATTTTAAAGTGCTTAAAATGCAAAATGGTCATCAGCGAGCGTTCCATCCCTTCCTTCGCCAGGGTCCGCTGTCCGCTATGTCCGATCTTCGGCATTCTCACAGCGTAAGTCGTTTGCTCTCGCAGCCGACTGGTCGACGTCAATCCATCGCTTCTCGAGGGGACCCCTTTCCCGATAACGCCAAGTTTAGGCAGCTATTTCTTACGTATGGGCCCCATCCCCCATCTTACGCCCAGGGGCCCTACGCAGCATGCGACCAAACCTGCGACCAAAGCGCAGCTGGGCGTGTTCGATCTTATCCACGATGTCTCTTAGATCAAGGTTGCCACGGATGTACGCGTTATGCACGTGGTACTAGAAACATGACGCCGCACATCCACTGCAGCGTTTTCGTTTCGTTGGCGTGGAGTTCGTGGATGTGCTTCGTCAGTGCTATTCATGTCTCACAGCCATAGAACATCACATGCCTAGTTATGCTCTGGTATCGGAGGACATCCGAGATACTTACTTGCATTAGTTTGATCTATTGACAGCTTCGTTCTCTATGTGGATGGTTTCAAGATCCGTGCAGCAGCCAGCCATGTACTCTGTTTTGGTGACGTTCTTTAAATCGTCATTTTCTAGCAAATCCTTTCACGTTCTTATCTTGTTCTCAAGATCTAACCAGTGCGATGTCATCAGCGTGTTCCATGAGCTATGAAGGCGTGTCTGGAATTTGGGCGAAGAGGGCACCCAACATAATGCAGGACAGGAAAGGGCTAAGGACTGAACTCTGGTGAACATTATGGTAATCGAGAGAAGGGTTGGTATGGTTTACGATAACTTTTGTCATCGGCCTCAATGAACTTATATTTCCTGCACATATTTGGACCAACCGCCCACCAGATTATCTACATCTCGAATAAAAAGGCTCTGCAAATCGAGAAATGCAGAAGTTGATTTCTACTGCAATGGACCTCCTGTACACCTCCCAGGACAAATCCTCTTAGGTCCATGGTGCTGCAGCCCAGCCTGAAGCCCTATTGGCATCCGACAGGGAGTTTCTGGCGGAGTCTTTGGTCTATGTTAGGTTCGAACAGCTTTATGTGTGGCTCTATAGTTTCCACATTCCTGTTATTTATGCGCTACGAGTCGGGTATAAGCCCCGAGTCTACAATGTTGTTGAATAGTTCAGTCAGCAGGAGTACAGCTAGTGTCAAATAAGAAGAGACTTGGCGGGTCACGGGGTTCGACTTGCGGTGTTCGATTACCGGCGCAAAATCCCCTCCACTTCCATTTGACAAGTCTCTTCTTTCGTGACGCCGGTTATAAGTAAGGGTCTCCATTGTTTTCTAGGTTTCTGTGGACGTTCCATTATAACCGCTAGCATTTCCATTATTCATGCGGGTCAGTGACCTCTTAACTTCGACAGGGGTAATCGGGGTTATCATACCAAGGCTTCGGGTAGCTGTGGTTATTGCTCATACTTGTTGGCCTGAAGGGACAGTTCTCTGAAAAGGCAGCACCAATGGTCTTCAATAGAGTTTTGACTTAAGAGTAAAACGCCGTCCTGGTCCTTTATGGCAACACACTTCGTCACATCTAAACCGGCTCGACTTTGCGATTGCCAATCCTTTTAGTAGGTAATAACTAGTAATTCTTACGTCTGCTTGTTTATTTAGGAAAATTATGGCTTTTTGGTTACCTACTGCAAAGTTAAAGTGCACTAAATAAGAGCTCGAGCACTATTATCGTAAATTATTATGATAATTGCGAAAGCGTCGGCACGTATCGGTTAGTTAGTTACGTTACCGACTTTTGGCGAAACCCATGATCGAATACTGCTCGAATAAATTACCTAGGCCAATATAAATAGAGCAGGGATCATCAACTAGTTATTTTCGGGGTCCGTTTTAAAAAATAATATGAGCGTTGTGGTCAGTCTACTTACTTTGATATTTTGTTTTTGAAAATATAGTGTGACCGTCAAAATGAATGATTGAGCGAGCGTCGGTACTCAAGTAATATAAGTTATTACTGGTACGCACAAAATGTGTCGCCATTTGGTCACCCCTGATATAGAGGATCCAAAAAGTGGTTCAGCTTACATTATTTGCGGCATAACATTTCGAAAGTGGACTACTTTTGCTGGCCAAATAACCTCGAAATTATCAGACTTTCTTCAGTGTTTTGCAACTCTAAAATAGTTAATTTCTAAATTAAAGTCTATTAAATTTCCTACAACTTTTGCTTTAAGTATGTACTTTTTCAAATTCCCAACCGTTGACGAGCAACACACTCTCGATTGTGGAATTGTATGAAACATTTTCATTTATTTATGTTACCTATGTTATGTACAAATTCAAATTTTTTTATTTTTTCCTTAATTTGTGCTATTTTGTTGCCAAATTTTATCATCATTAAAATTTAGGTCATGGTATCATACTCTTAACCAGGAGTGTCAAACTGGATTTTCTAAAGGGCCATTTATACAATTCTGTATGTGTTAGCGGGCCAGGCTCAAAATTAAGAATAAAAAGAATACCGCCCTCTAATTTAAGCTCAAAAGACCTGGACGAGCATAATAATAAAATAACGAATGAATGAGCCATCTCAGAAAGTTTGGAATTTCAAGAATTTTGACGCATAAAATCGGAATTGAGCACGCAACGCGGGCGGTGTAAATAATGAAAAAAATTTAGCGAGCATGGCGAGTCTGAAATTTTGCGAATTTTGGCTTAAAAGAATTGGGGCAAACATAGTGGAAGTATGAATTATCAAAATCTCGCTCGGCGAAAATGGCAAATTTCCTTTCCCATTTCGTAGTTAGCTAAGAAGTGAAACTTGAATAACCGTTTAAAATTCCCATTTGGCGTTGTCTTCAGAATGGGAAAATATGACTCGCTGTTGGTGAGACATATGCCTCACTGTAAAAAGTGGTCGACGGTGCGAGGTGGTTAAGGGCCATTTACAACTTTTATTTACACTACAAAGTGATCTCTCAACTACTGTGCATTACGTGTGGAGTGTGCTTAGATATTATCCTGGCGAGTTTTGAGACTTACCTAATTAGACATCAGTCTCGATCGCCTCCGCCGAGCACGTGGGGAAGCTGTTGAGGCGCACTGTGCAGGCAGCACGTCGGGCGGGGTCGGAGGAGGAGCCCGCGATGCCCGCGGCCGGTGGCTGCCGAGTGGAGCTGGCCGAGGCGCTGGCGTAGGCCGCGGCGCCGGCGTAGGCCGCCCCGGAGGCCCCGGAGGCTCCGGCGATACCGGCGTAGCTCGAGACGCCAGCGAGCGGGTTAAAATGCGCTCCATAGGCCACCGGCAAGCCTGCCAGTGGATTTACCGCCACGCCCCGGCACATGGACCCGCCAGGCAGGGGCCCCAGAGCCAAAGCCGGAAGCTGCCTACAGCACCCGCCGTAGGCACCCGCCTCGTTCAGGTTGGCCAGCGCGAGGCTCTGCGCCTGCCGAAGCCGCTGCACGGCCGCCTGGTGCCGTTGGATCTCTAGCTGCTGCAGCTGTTCAAAGGAATTAGGCTTCTTCAAAATGTGGTAAGTGCAAGCAGTCATTGTCTATATCTATGTACGCATATATATTTTAAACCACGCAACGGATTTTAATGCAGTTATCAACATAGATAGTATGATTTATAAGAGGAAGGTTTATAAGCAAGAAAAAGAGGGTAGGTAGGGGTAAATTAAGTGTACGCAAACGTTGTCGCGCCGGGACAAATAACCTTTAAGTCCAGTGGACTTAGCATCGTTGATGAAATTGGCTGTCGTAGCCCGTCTATGGCCGTACCTGGTTGAGTCTCAGTGCGTCCTGGTGCTGCAGTGTGGAGATATCGTCGGCGCGCGCCAACTCCATGGCCACCTGTTGCTCCAACAGGACTTGCTCCTCATCTTTCAGCCGGCGCAGGTTCTGCTCCACGGCTGGCTCGGCTGCCAGAACGTTCTCATCCAGCTCCATCATATCGGAGGCCGAGTCATCGCTCACTGAAGACTTCTTCTGGATCGGCCCTGAAACTGGTTCGGAGCAGATGGTTAGGCGGATAAGGGCAGTAAGATGCAGGAATACTGTGTTAATGATCTATATTTAGGAGAGCGCCCAATTATTTATTTATTTAAATTGAAATTATATTTAAAGGAAAATAACAAAAATACGATAGCAGACAAGAAATGAAATAAAATATTGTATTCACTTTAGAAATGAACCAAAAATAAAAACTTACTTGTAATATCAACCTAGCCACGTGGCTTGTCAGGTACCTATGTGCTTGACCTATCTTTCACCATGAATCTAACAATCAACAACAGACAGTTAGATTTTTACTCAGTTATGCACTCATGTATTTGAAAACTAACATTATATTAATATCATGCTTAATTTTCCGAACATCGGGCAAAGTAAAGAAAGCGGTCCCTAGCAGAAGCCGGGATAGAACTTGAATGGTGATAATTATGCATTATATTAACAAGGCGTTTCGAATTGTACCCAATATCTGCATACAATATTCGCGTGCTTATGAAACGGGGATAATAACATTTGAAACTGGCTGAAACACGGGCGGCCCATCTTAGTGTTGGCAAACTCGAAACTGTTACGGCCGTATTAATAAACAAAGTGAGCCTTTACAATTAGTCAGTAGCCGTGGAAATGTATGACTTCTCGTTGGTTTCAAGGTATGTTCATTAATTACTGTGCAAGTAGGTACTGTTTCTGTAGAAGAATTTTACAATAAAGTTGGTAGACTGTATGTAATTTAGTGTATATTTTATCACATTAAATTGATATTTGTACTACTATCTACACGGTACAAAAAACATAATTTTTTCGAGGTCTATGGAAAATAAGGATTTCGTGACAAAACTTTGAGATTTCGCGGTTCCAGCAACGTAAAGGCGACCGCGGGAGAGGAGATGGGTCTCATCGTCTCATCTCATCTAGATAAACTAATAAACAAAGCTAAAAAGAGATTGTTTATTGGTTGAACGCGCTAATCTCCGAAACTACTAAACTGATTTCGAAAATGTGTTTTGCTAAATATTTGTCCCGAGTGTCACAGGAATTTTCCCGGGTGTGCTTTATTTCCCGGAAACCTAGCAGGATCCCGGATAGAGCACGGTAGGCGTAGATGATGATTTCCTGGCGTGAGAGACTGACAGCGGTGACTACTAATTTCAAATGTCAAACGTATTTTATCTCAATGAGATACATACATAGCTGGATTGATATTTGTAATTAAATTACCATCTCGTGATTTTCCCGGGCGTAGACTGTGTAACTATTCGAGCCATTATTTTATTCAAGGAATTTGGATTAATTAAATAATTTTTGGACAACCTGATTTCACACGTGACGTTTGATTTCTGCTAACTGTAGCGGAAACGTTAATTTAATTTGCATGAATGATTTACGCTTAGGTACTTTAGGGATTTTGCTAAAGATTTACCTAAATTAGATCTCTGTTTGTAACTAAATAAAAAAAACTATAGGTTTCTACAGCATAGATCGGGAAAACTAACATTAGACCAGCTGTATGAGACGTCTCGAGTCTTGACCTGATTTTTTATATTAGTAGTTCATCAAATACAACAACTGAGTTATGTGGGAGTGTTCTTAATTTGACGTTTCTATACATTTTAGGTTTCGTTTAGCTATCTGTACAAAATGTTAATATGTAAATTAAATTAAAATTGTAACAAAACAAATTCCGCACTGTATGCAAGCACGTTCTTGAAGAGAATGAGAATCAAATAAACAATGTGCTGTGAATGTGACGTAGAACTTAATTAAGACATAAATTAGAACACAAGACAAATAATTAAAAATAACTAAAATAAAAATAAATAACAATTTATTACTACACGTCACTTATCACGCTACTATTTACAAAACACTTTGCTCTCTCTTTCGTCCCCTTAAATATTAATATCACAAATATCGTCTCTGCCGATTTAAATGTAAACGATACTAAACACTCTGTCGCCAGGATCAGTGATCCCCGCAGAACTCCTCCTTCTCATCGTCCATACCACCTGAAAGTACCGAAAACCAACATAAAAGAACCAAATAATAATAAAACACATGCGTAAATGAAATAAGACGCCTTCGCTACGTACGAAATACAGAAAGTGCCACATAAATTGCAAAACAGTAATAAATTGTAATAAAGTATAGGTAATTGAAAATGAAAAAAGAACGAATATATGTACCACTTAGTACCGATTTTATATTGAGCTTGTTGTCACTTACTCAAATAGGGTTCCCCCGAGGTACCCGGCATGTACGGGCAACTGGTCACGTGGTTGAAATTCTGAGATTGCATTTCTTCCTGATCAGTCTCACGATGGTAGAAGTAGTTGAAATTGGACACGATGACGGGCACGGGAAGAGCGATCGTGAGCACACCGGCAATCGCACACAGAGAGCCCACAATTTTCCCCCAAACGCCAACAGGTCTATTTAAAGGAAATGTTTCTGTTAATACAAGAACAGCTTTAAAACAAAGCAATTCACGTCACACATTTTGTACTTCTATGCTACTACATTTTGCCTTAAACTGTAGAGGATGGTCAGACACATGCTAGAACGAACATGAATGCGGTACATAAACTAAATTAACTAGGCATGCTTAGTGACGATCCTTACCAATTTTTTAAACGTGATGGTGGTTTCTCGAGCAAGATGAACCTACCACTTATCGATTTACGAATTTCTCATGATAATTTTACGTGTTTTATGATATCTTTAGGGAATTATTTAGGTACGTGATCAACACCTATAACGATGAAACCATTGTCGTATCATTAAAGCTAACTATGTACATATCTCTCAGTAGATATTATTATTAGCAGAGGAATTGGTGTTATTTTAGTGGCGTTAATGGCAATGTACGAATTAGGGCGATGTAGGTTACATATATGTTCATATTTGAAATGCTTTTATGTACGCAAACTTGTTCTCCATTAGTAAATTTGATTATTATTTTAAAGTCTAGTGATATTTTTGATATTGGGTTACAAACGGGCTGACAAGCATCTAATGCGTTAGGACTTTATTACATAATAGAATAAAAGAGTTAAACAAAGTTACTTCATTTCAGAATTCTTCTCTTCTGAATCTAATCGTCGAAAAATTATTGTTAACTATTACGTGAACTGTGCATATAATTTAAAACACAGATGTGTTGTGATAACTTACATAATTTCGTATAGTGATTTTACAACGCCGGTTCCATCGTTCGTAGATAAGAGTAGTCACAAGTAGTTATTGAATAATAGAACATTCGCTGGGCAACTTTATATTTTAGTTAGAGTACATGTCAATCAATCGCATTGCAATACAATTTCACTCATCACCTTCCATACCCGCAAGAGAGTTACAGATATACTTACTGTAACTGCAGAATTATCGCGATGCGAGTTATTTATCGCCAGCAAATCCTCCAGTCACTGTACTTCAACAAAGGAATTCTACTAAACCTTACTAAAAATAACTGAAATACTCTATAACAAAACTTGACATAACTGTCAAGAGCGTGCAAAATCAACGAAGAACATAAATTAACATCATGGTCCATAGAACCCTATCGGTTCTCTCGTGAACGTAGATAACAATGATCTAACGATTAATCTAATGTGCGACATTAAAAGACATGCAACCACTTTTTATAACATATAAACAGGTAGGAATATTACCCTCCTGTAATCGCTATCGAAAATGGTGTGAATAGCTAATGATAAGAAGCCAGAAACAAATTAAGATAGTGATTTCTGAACTAAAATTTTACACAGTAGCGCTTAGAAGTAAAATTTATCAATAAGTTTGACTTGACTTGAGAAGGAAAATAGTAAGAAATATCAAATGATACAGATTGAAGGCAATAAAAGCAAAATAATTTTACATATCGTTAACATTTCTGGAAGAGTTAATACTGAGAATGATTTTATCGGGCATACACTCGGTAGAGGTGATCACCATTTTCGATGAGCTATTCTGGCGTTTTTAACAACACAACACTGAAAACAGTAAACAAGATAAACAGTTACACATTTTAGCAAAGCTTTACAAAGGAGCATTCGGAAGTGAATAAGTCATATCACTGCAACTCTCTAGTGAATATTCATAATCAATAGAGTTGAAGTGTATCACAACTAAAGCTGCTTCTTTCAGATAGAATTAGTATGTATACGTAATGGGAAGGGCGATTGTCACACCGACGACGCCGAATGAGACTCATTGTTATGTTTCAATCTCCAATAAAAACTTTACAAGTAAGCGGTCCGTGTAAAATTGTGATAGTTCAGGAAGAAATTGATGAGAAAAGTAGTATGACTAAAAAAACGAAACGACAATAAGATACCGTACGTTCGGAACGTGCAATATTTTGTAAAAGTGAGGTGATCGGTTAAGATCTAAGCGAACCGACACTGTAAATCAAACCAAAGCGGATGTAGTTTACATGATTGTGGCGAACGAAAATCACAATTGTGTTAAAATGTCAATGAAAAATATTTAGGAAAATGATATGATAAGAAGGCAAAATTGAAATTTAGGGTGAAGTCACTGTTTCATACGTCATGTCTCCGTATCCTACGGTCGTCATTGTCACGACCGCCCACCAAAACGCATCAGGTATGGATTT
Organism: Blastobasis lacticolella; assembly: GCA_905147135.1. Taxonomy (NCBI): domain Eukaryota; kingdom Metazoa; phylum Arthropoda; class Insecta; order Lepidoptera; family Blastobasidae; genus Blastobasis; species Blastobasis lacticolella. Next base: position 6,797,682 of record LR990039.1, on the reverse strand, counting down.
GAAGAAGCTGTTCTCACTTCCGGCTTCAGCGAAGTACACCGCAGATGAAAACAGCACCACACCTTTAAGAACAAGCACACACCAACGAAGAATACAGTGCAACATACAGTGCTAGGGAGCGCTTGAACGAGCGGGCAGGGACGGAAATGCGACGCGGGTCATATACCTCATATCGCCGTAGCCAACGGTGGTCATCGTTATGACCGCCCACCAAAATGCGTCGGGAATGGAGGAAAAATTGGTATCTGGGCAATCTTTGTCCGCAAAGAAAACGGCACTCGAAAAGACTACCACTCCTGCGAACACCAAATTAAAATGTAACGCTGAGTCGCACATGGGTAAGCCCGCGCCGCGCCGTCGCCTGCGCCGCCCTACGGTGTCCTCGAGATGTTCAGGACGCTCTTCGATGACTTCGTCTGCTAATACTTCATAAATTATTTAAATATATATTTACTTTGCAGTAGGCAAAGATAATACGGGCTGAAAAGGCGCTTTCGTATATAACTCACATTAAATAACAATTCACTATTATTGTGTCGGATGTAGATTAAAATTAATATCTCAAACTATTTTAACATAAAATAAATTAATTCGCCACTTACCAATAAATAGGAAAAATATCAAAAGTCCAAGCTCTCGCATCGATGCCTTTAGTGTACGTCCTAGAATCTGCAAGCCCTTTGAATGGCGGGATAGTTTGAAGATTCTGAAGACCCGCACGAGACGGATCACTCGCAGTATGGCGAGACTCATCGCTTGGTTGGTGGACTTGTCTTGCGGGGACACAGGAGCTCGAGGTAGATTCAGAGTGTCTTCCTCTTCAGCCACCACAGTAGCGAGAGTGATGAAGTACGGAATAATGGCAATAATATCAATAATATTCATCACGTCTCTGAAGAAATTAAATTTGTTGGGGCAGGCTAAGAACCTCACTATCAATTCGAAGGTAAACCATATTATACAAAGGGTTTCTATAAGGAAAAAGGGGTCGGTGATATCAGGTACTTCATCCTCCTCGATTTTAGTGCCGTTTGTCGTAGTGTTGAAGACTTTGTAATGCTTGAACTCCGGAAGGGTTTCCAGGCAGAATATAACAATCGACAGCAAGATGACAAATACTGAGATGATAGCCACAACACGAGCTGCTTGGGAGCTTTCAGGGTACTCGAATAGCAACCAAATCTTTCGTTGACGCTCGTTTGACGGTAACGGCTTTTCTTCCTCTTTGATGAACCCTTCATCCTCACTGAAATAAATAATGAGAGTGATTATGAAGTAGCTACATTTTACTTTATATGCACAATATAAAGATAAGTCATGTTTATAGATACCGAAATTTGTTAGTAGCCTGTTCCCCAAGTTCATAAAATTTAATTTCCTCGGAGAATACGTCCAGCGGGACGTTCACTGGGCGGCGGAGGCGCCCCCCACTCTGGTAATAGTACAGGATTGCGTCGAATGACGGCCGATTTCTATCGAAGAAGTATTCGTTCCTGAAAAGTTTGGTTTAATAATAACATCCATTTGTAACAAGCTATAGAGAAAAATGGCAGGACTATTAGTCAAATTTTCCTACTTACCTTATGGGATCGAAGTATCTTATCCTTCTTTGTGGATCTCCAAGTAAAGTCTCGGGAAACTGGTTCAATGTCCTAAGTTGTGTTTCAAATTTAAGCCCGCTCACCTGAAACAATAATAACAAAGTCTAAGCGGAGTTTAGAAACAAACAATTAAAACAATATTGACGCTCAGTTGTGATCACTGTGATCATTCAGAGCTGAGTGAACGCAAAAACAATAACATAAATAAACATTAAAAGTTGTAATGTTTCTGGTAGAGTTTGTCACGCGGTAAGCTTCAATATCGTCGTTGTCGCTACGACGCTCAGCGCTCCATAGGTACCTAGCACGAGCGCTGCTGTAGCATTGACGAGTTTATTAATTTCACGTTTCTAAAAAGGCACGTGCCTATATCGTCTTTTTCACTGTGTCCTAAGGAATACTAAGTTTTTCTCATCTAAACGCTTGAAAAATATATTTGATATATATAGATTCTACAGTAATTTACAACGAACGATATTTAACGAGAGTTAAACAGGCCGAAAGCAAAAGAGTTGCTTACAAATTGGTTGCTGATTAAAATATCAATGCCGGCGGTCCTCGCATAAATTATATATTGGTGCGCTCACGGGTCCAAGCGTACAGTTTCACACGGTATTTCTTTCGCCGCCACGGATGTTACTCTGCGGTTGGCAATGGCCCGTTCCAAAAATACGTTTTATTGTGTGATCTCCAAGGGCGAGGCGAGGTGCGCGCTGCAGGCGGCCGCCCCGCCCCCCGCGCCTCGCCTTCCCTTTCACGCGCACTCGCTAACGGCCACCATTACTATGTATTTGACACTATTACCAAACACACAATACTCCAAGGCTTTCCTCGGAAAAGTTGTACATATCTAATTCGAGTACAATCTCAAACAAAACTTTGGAAACAAATGAGAAAACTTTATTTAAGTCAAATAGGTAGTTGGTACTATTCGATAATTTGCACCACCAGGGTGCATAGAGAAGTAAAGCTTTTTAGCGCCCACTGTATGAATTTAACGTTGTGGTTTTATATTTTACTAGAAGCAAACTATGACTATTGCCAAGCTCTAGCTGCTATTGTTTAAACAGCTTTGGTTTAGTAATGTCGGAGAAGGGGTGTGTGTATAAACGCCCAGACACCGTAATAACGAGGCTGTCAACGTCTACGAGCATTTTAGGTAGGTAGGGAATCTGTTGAGCGAGATCTTTGAAATTGGGAATCTGTAGCATTGGAAATTTTGTACGTGGAATTTGGGCTGTGATGTTTCGCTCCTTTTAGGTACGTTCTATACGTAGGGTTGTCGCCTTACCACAATTGTACCTCCATTATGATACAAGTGTGATATGTTGGTAATTAATTAATGATCAGTGCACACGAGTGTCATATGATGTTCCTCAACACATTTGCGAGAGAAAAACTCCGTCCGAAAAAAGTACGAAGTCAAATATGTGCGACGCGAACACGCACAGATATACACGGAAGAAGTTGAAAGTTTCATTGCATTAAATTGTGTATATATGCAATAAATGTGGTATAGTGTGGATGAGTTTCTGACGCGTGGCCTAGATTCCCATTCTAATTTGTAATTAATTTCATTGTAGGTAATTTAATTTATAACTTATGTTATGTTGACTGACATTTTGTGTTAATTGAATAATTTATTTGCTTATTTATATTTATATAATGTGCAATGTGCAAGCGGGATTTAGAGAGATGAGGTGCACCGATCAAGTCTATTCCTTAAGGTGTAACTGTACTGCGCCTTCGTGGATTTGGAAAATATTATGACCGGGTGAGATGAGTAATCTAAGCTTGCATCGGGGGCGTACTCAGACTGGTTTAATATCTCGAGAGGTGTTAGACAGGGATGTGCTTGCGTCTCCGCTAGCTTTTCAATCTTTATATGGAAAGCTGCTTGAATGTTATGAAAGAGTTGGAATGTGGATTGAGAATGGGTCAGTTGCGTGTTTAGTGTCTTCTTTACGCCCACGACCATGTTTTACGGGACATGTGAATAAGGCGTTTAAAAAGAAGGGTATGAAAATGTATGTAAGTAAGACAAAAGTTAGGGTGATAGAAAGAGAGGTTGTTACTCAGCGTTGGATAATGATAGATGGCGAGGGAGTGGAACATGTGAAAGTCTTTGCGTATTTGGGAAGTATGTAAACAATTAATGGGAAGCGCGACGAGGATAAATAGAAGAAAGTCAACGGAGCTGTGGACGCGGTAGTGACAAGCCAAGCGGTCTCACAAAAGGCACGAATGGCTATTCACAATAGCGTGCTGGTACCAACGCTTAAGTTTGGAAGTGAATGTTGAGTATGGCAGGAGAGTGGAAAGAAAGAGAAACATGAAAGTGGAAATACGTTCCGTACAGAGCCTGTGTGGGGTTATCCTAAGTGATAGAATGAGGAATATTGTGTTACAAGTTCGTTGTAAGCTGAAGGATGATGTTGTGACTAGGATTCAAAGAGGTATGCTGAGATGATTTGGACACGTGGAGTGGATGATAAAAACCGGCTTACGAAAGGTATCTTGCGAATGTGAATGGAAGGGTCAGTAGAGGGCGCCCGAGAACGACATACACTGATCAGACAAATGATCTGCTCTAATACCCTAACCGACAGAAAAAGTCTTATATCCTTCGACCAAGTTAACTTAAACTCAAATATTTTCTTAACTACGGAACCGATTTAAAAGAAATAAAACTTAAAACAATCTCGATTAAACTGGCTTTTGAATAGAGAAAACCGCAACTAAATTGTTCAATTTGTATGGAAGCTACGATGCCACAGACCCCAGATACCCACGTCAAAATTAACCCTCACCCTCTTTTTTCGTCAGGGGTTAAAAAGGGCAGGTCAGGCGTATCCTCAACCGGCGTAAATGCATGAGAAGATGTATGAAACTGGAAGAGGCGAGACAGCTGTGTCAGGATCGTAGCTTGTGGCACTCGATAGTCTCTGCCTATTAATTGGTATAAACCAGTTGGTTACGGACGTGAGTAATTTATATGAAGAATGAAATGTGACTAATGATTAATGTGTGTTTAAACGTCAATTGTACTTTTCTGATTTTCTTTTGTTGTGCTTGGGTTCATGTAAAACACTTTCTATCGGTAAATAAGAGGTAAGGTTGGTTTTGGTTGTGTTTTATTGTAGTTTCGCTAAATATTACTCTAAATTAATAAATTAAAGCTTAAATTAATATAATAATTTCAACGAAGACGTGACATCGGCCATGTACGCCAGTGCAATATTATCCAGGACGAATGCCTCACTTCACAGCACCGAGTCCTTGTCATGGACATCCGGGTAAATAAGGCGGGGCCTAAGGCAGATCGCTGCGGACCGTCTTTTAAGTGGTGGAGTCTGAAGAGCAAGAGCCAGGAGATCACGGAGGCAGCCGAAGGCCTCGATTGGAGCGCGAAGGGCGAAACCACCAATGAGCTCTGGTGTCACTATCAGAAGGCCATCCTCAAACTCGGACGAACAGTACTCGGCGCGTGGAAAGGCGGCCGAAGAATTGACAAGGATACGGAATGGTGGAATAGTGAGGTGCAGGAAGCAGTTAGGGACAAAAAGGCATGTTTAAAAAAATGCCAGCACAGTAACTTACTATCGGATAAGGAGGTGTACTTTGGAGCAAAGCGGCGATCTAAAATGGCGGTGGCAAAAGCGCGGTCGACCCAGCTGGCTCCGCTCTACGATGCGTTGGATTCTGTGGAGGGCAAAAGCTCGTCTACAAGCTGGCAAAATCGCGGAGTCGAGCCACTTTGGATGTGACAAAGTGTGTTGCCATATAGGTGCGGACGGCGCTTTGCTCACAAGCGCAAACTCTATTAAAGACCGGTGGTGCTGTCATTTCAAGGAACTGTCTAACGAGGCCAACAACGACGTGCGACTACTACTGCTTCCTGTAAACCTTGGCATGATAAGCCCGATTACCACTGATGAGTGGAGAGGTCTCTGGCACGTATTAAGAACGGAAAAACTATTGGCCATGACGGAATACCCTTAGAAACCTGGAAAACAATTGAGACCAATACGGCTTCAGGCCGGGTTGCAGCACCATAGATCTAGTCTTTGCTCTCAGGGTCATCCAGGAGTCTGATCATCTAGGATTACTTATTTTCATCCAGGATGACTCTTTCCTTCTTACTACATGCTTTTAGTTAACTTGCCTTGTAGTTTGTTTGATTTGTGAGCCAAATCTTACAACTGCTATCCTCAACCAATTGAAATGAATGTTTTCATTCACTTTTGGTTTGGATTACTGAAGTGACTTAAAAAATAGGCTCTATTTCCCACAGCAAACGTATGACCCAGTGGCCAAAACTGGAACTAAAATACCCGATTGCACTAAACTTTAGGCGATTCCTAACTCAATGTTTTAAACTATCGCGGTTATTATCACACATTGTAAGGGATAACTGGTGCATGCAATGATGCATGCAATTGTGATTGAGAAAAGCATTATACCAACTCCAACTTAATGTAAAAACTTAACTGGCTAAGGCAGTCTTAAATTTATGACACCATTTTTGTGACCTTAAATGGTTAAGAATATTTTGTGGCATTATATTAGGAGTCGCCTAAGTTCTGTGTCGCCATTTTGAAATGCCACTGTGTTGTCAACAACAGCGACGCCGTCACCGGTTCAGATAAGTTTGTTGCCTTACAGTTTTCTTCGCATAAGCTGCAGAAAATATCAATAGAAGTGAGATTTAAATTTTCTTCGAAGTATCCTTCCGTACCTATAATCGGGTACTAAGGAAACATAAACGATCTTTCTGTTAAACACTACGTACTTTCTCTGCTACTGTTCTCGGTACCACACGTCAACCACCTTCAAGCATCACAGGCATACATGAAAGCGGTTCTCCCGTAGGATAATGTAGCAAGTCAGTAAAGTAAACAAATATTTACATGATGTACCGTGCGATATCTGGAAACTCAGAACAGAATATCCAACTAAATACCGATTTAGACATATCTTGGTGAGAGCAAGGCGTTTGTTTAGGCATAAGCTTTGGACTGACATCTTCCTGACCTAACATTCTGAAACGATTGCAAATACTACTGTGCTTTGCTTCGCCAACGGTTTTGCTTTTGTAGCAACCATTAACAATAAAGGCCGTGCCTATTCCATTCTTACATGTCTTGCTCTCATTCTAACATATCCGACTATAACATATCTCTTGAATCTATACCAATAAATAAAGAGAAAAGATTTGATTGTTTGCTACTTTGTAATGGTCAGTGGATAAACTCAAAAATTACTCAATTGATAAAAGCTACATTATCAGCGAGCAACATACGCTATATTTTCTCTCTAGGAAAATTGCAATAGTAATCCAAGGAACCAAATTCGTATTCTGTCAAGACAAGGTTTATTTATAAAAAAAAGGGTAGAGGTAGAGTAGGGGTAGATAGAGGGTAGGTGTAGGGTAGGTGCTGGGGGGGTATAGGGTAGGGGTACGGTAAAATAGGATAGGAGTAGGGTAGATGTATGGGTAGGACAACACACGGAAGAAGTCGCGTCGGGCCAACTAGTAATATATATTTTTAATTTTAATTGGTGTCATACTTGATGTTAAGATGCAATGTACGATGGCGCATGACTGCCTATTGGGGAAAAGGAGAACTGTTGCAATTGGAACTGCAACTACCCAGAGCCATAGCCACGAACGGGTTTCCCAAATTGTGCTACTTCGAAAGTTGTTTGGCGGTGCGGCTTAGTCTGGAGGGAGACTAGCCACGAACTATACAACTCGTTTGGCACTTCCTAGGTGACTTGTGGTGGGGTAACAGTGGTTTATCCCACGGAAGCTAATAGTATCGCTCGACCCCCAACATACAAACGGTAAAAGTGTACTTCCTACTATATTTCACCCGTCACTTATTGTTGTTATAAACGACTTTCGTTGAGCCTTATTTTTCATAATTTTTTATCACGTATATTCCGCTTTGACCATGATCCAGGATTTGGCAGATCAGGTAATTGCAGTGGAGCGACTACCATCTGACCTCCATTACCCTGCTACCAGGGGAACCCGACCTGATTGGATCGTGGTTACACATCCAGTCGCCTGAATGTGCAGGTTTCATCACGATGATTTCCCTCATCGTAAGACTAATGTACATACCTCAATAAAGAGTCATTGGGATGGCCGGAGCGAGATTAAGGCGGGACAAATTAGGAGCCTTACTTGGACATAATTCTGATTTTGCAGAAATGCATAGACACCGTACCCAGAAATGTAGCACTTTCGTACCTCTGTTAGATGAAAGATCTGGTCATTCTGATAATTTTGTTATATGATAACTCAACTCTAACATGTTGAGGAAAAAAGTTACGTGTAATTGAAATACAGTCATAATTACCTAAAAATGCAAATGTCCAAGACTGTTTTGCTTGTAAACGGTTAGGAATTTGAAAAAGTGTATAAAGCAAAAGTTGTAGATAATTTTATGCCCTTCTCATACTACCGAAAAAACTCCCAAAATTGCACTACAATCAGAATTGTGTCTAGGTCGAAAGTACCTGCCGACCGGGCTAATTGGCAACTCCAGATAGTGTTTAGTGGGTAGGCGCTTAGGCTTGCATAGCGAGTCCCACATTAACAACCGGCCGTGTTGTGGTATACTATGGTACTATGAGTATTCACTACCTCGCTTCCATCGTTAACCCGGAGCCTTTACCGGTTGCGGTGGGTGTGAAAAAAGTGACCGATCAAATCGATTTCTTGGCATAAAAATACCAAACTGTTATTTTTATCCAAAACGTTAGTAAACAATCGTGGTTTAGAATCGATAATTCATACCTTGTATCTGTGGATAGATTAAACGTCGTACTGATCTTGTTATTCGCATAGGTCTCAAAATATTACGTTCAAAAATGTTTATGGACTCTCATTTTGAACACGAGATACAAATACATAACTTTATTTTTTCGTGGGCCCAAGCAAGGGCAAGTAGAGCTCCGTAATAATCTTATTTATTGTAAGCCAATTGGTGACGCCGTTTGTGTCTTTTCTTGGTGTTGGGGTACGCAGCCGAACCGTTATCCTCTGTGGGTTGAAAGGTTGGACCAGAAAAAAGTGGTGGATTATTGAGAACCACTGCCTCAAGCGTCATCTGGCGCTTCTTTAAAAAAGCGTCGCTTGATCGCAGACGCGAAAAGATTACCTTAGCGCGTGGCCACGCTAAAGATCATTTGCTTGACCGAATCGAAGGAGTTGAGGCTTCGTGGTGCTGTGTTGGTGTAATATTTATAGACATTTGTGCAAGGGATCTCTGAAACACGAGGTAGCTGCATCTAGATTGAGATGGTCTTAATTTCGCCTAAGACGCCTTCTGCGAGCACAAGTATAAGGAGAAGCTCTTGGGAAGAGTGGTAGATAATAATACGCTATTAATTAGGAACAAAACCTGGAATTCCGCTAACCATTCTGACGGCCACTAGGTCTCAGCTGATTTTATTAAATTTTTTACATCATTTAGCCTTATCAAAGGCCAAGAAGGTGTACCCCAATCCAGTCTCGAATATTTCCCGGCAGAGATTGTTACGGCATAGCATTCTACCCTGATTATAAGTTGCATGGGCTGTAATTGTCTTTTTGTATTATGTGGCACTGGTGTTGAAATCTCCTCAGTCCTAGACCATCATACAAGAAATTTTCCCCAGATTTTGAAATAAGAACCATAATACGAAGCCGGTATCAGGAAAGAGGTCCGTCAAAGTCAAATAGTTTTATTAAAGTTAGGTTTACACAAACACGTACGAACGTCAATATAAAATAATATGCTTTGCGCCACGGCATCGTCAAGCCGGCAGCGGTTTGTTTGACTCGATGCTGTTGCGGTCAGTCAGTATGGTACGGAAGCAAGTGGCGCGTATTTCTAATGGCCTGGTTGCCAGAGCTTTAGAAAAAAACTTCGGCCCGTCCGTCACTGTCACTATGTCAATGAGGAGTTTTCCAGTAGGTATAGATAGTTGGTTTCAAAAAGCATCAATAGATGGCGCTCCTACAATTTTGGTAATCTTTTTATAATCTGTATGATGGTGGCAGTGATTTTATGCAGCCAACTAATACTAAACTTAAAAATAAAATGTTTATTAATATAAACATAACTGTTAAAGGTTGAATGAAGTGTAAAAAGAAATATTTATAGAAGTTAGCACTATGTTCCATTATTATTACAACCTCTAAAATGGTTGAAAACTATTGACAAATACAATATTATCCAATACAACGTACCCAGTGTTTATATCCTGTTTGCTAAGAACCTATTTCAAGCGATTATCAATTACCAAAATTGTCAGGGCGCCATCTAGTGAGTGGTTAGGAATGCTTTAGATACCTATTGGAAAACTCCTCATTGCCTTTACCGCCCGGATCATAGCCTCCGTAAGATGAAGGAGGCTATGGCCCGGATCCTCGTTGCCGTGCCGCGTGCTGCACGTATAAACAAAACAAGAGCAATATTACAAATACACAAAACAATACAATCTCAGTGTAAATTAATGACGATATTCATGTTGCCCTGCTTATAATCATGATGTTTCTAATCAACAATTTATCGATTTCATGTTTTTTGTAACAAAAAACATGCTGAGTCGAATGCGAGAGCCAACGGTTTACGACGAGAGGATGCCGAAGACCGGGCGAAGTGGAGAAGAATGAGTAGGAAAGCGGACCTTGGCAGAGGCCGGGATAAGCGCTAAGACGATGATGATGATCAGGATAGAGGTCCCACGGAAGGCCTAAGAAGCGATGGAGTGACATTGCCGAGTCTGACGTCAGAGGAAATGGCTTACGACGCGAGGATGCCCAAGACCGGGCTAAATAGAAGAAAATGAGTCTTAAAGCGGACCCTGGCAGAAGCCGGGACTGACCGCTGACGATAATTAGAACGTAATTTATTATCAATTTGTTATTGTGAACAACGTTTTATTTGAACTAACTCTTTTTCTATTTTCAATCATATTTACAAAACATAAAACAAAACAACCAATTAGAACACTCAATACGGTGAAAATAACTCTATTGATAAACTGCAACTAGAGTAATTTCAAGAAATAATTGCCTTAGCGAGGCACTACTGTCAAGGCTTCTATGATTCTATGCAATTATGGCTGTGTTCTTAGCTAATGGTTGTATTGCCATTGACTGCCGCGGAACTTTATTCGTACGACGGACTCTACACGTACCCACTGCAAACGTTCTCCCGTGGGCAATATTTCCCATGGCTACAGATTCCCAGAATATCATTTCCACAGATTTCCATTTTTACAGAATCCCATTTATATGGATTTTCGTTTCAATGGAATTGCATGTTGACCTATTGTCATGTCCATGGTATAGGCTGTGCTGATTCGCCCAGGATAGAGATAGGCTACGTCTAGCCGCGATTACGGCTTAACGACCTCTGGTTGAAGACTAGGCGTCACCCGATAAATGTTAATAAATGTTTTTTCTTTCTTTCTTTCATTCTTTCTTTCGATAACGATTTCACGTCAATAACAATTATAAGAACCCTGATTCTACATGTCGCCTCGGTGCTTATTTTACCGATGTGCCTTTGAACAGGACTGAAATTTAAGCCTTTTCGGAGTGGACTTGTTATATGTAGTAGTAACAAACTTGCGTGTATCTCAATTTCGACAGTTGTTGTCATCAAGCTAACGTTTTTATAATACATACATGTTAAAGATTTGTAGCTAGACAGCAATACTAGGTGTCACACCGCGGCACAGCCAGCGCGGCCGAGATGCGAGACGTAAGCTAGACGTAAGCGGTAAGTGAGAATTGATTTAGGAAATTCCCTACGTAAAAAGATTTTTCTTTCTGATCGGTCGGTGATCCGGTTTACCGTGTGGCGGTAAGGTAATTTCCACTCTGTTTAGATGGATGTACGTATGAGAATATATCTCGCTCTTTTACGAAAAAACTACTGAACGCATTTATACCTAAATTAAATTATTTAAATTAAAAAAAGACGGCATGAGAATAGAGCCGAAGGTGTTCAACTTATACTGCTTACCCATGTCGCTGCTAGTTCAAGGAATACGTCACTTGTCATACAACTGTGCGAATGACATGCATTTTTCTGCCGGGACCAATTTTGATGTCGTGCGGCATAAGAATAGAGCTGAAGATGCTCAACCTATACTCCGTAACTCCGATACGTCGTAATACGTCCGATTTTAATATCATGCAGTAAAGTTTAAGGTGTTCAACCCATATACTATAACGATAACTCCATCGGTTCATAGTAAAGAGCACTTCCCATTCAAAATGTTCCAAGTAAATATGTTTTTTTTTAAGAATTGCCGGTCAGATTTTGATGCCCTTCTCTAGACATAGACATAGACAGTATTTTATTCGGATCTTCATTACATCCTTAACCTAAGGTAAGTACAGTAAATTATAATTATTGAAAATTACATAAGACCAGCCAGTGATGTAATGGAAACCGAAATAATGCTGTGAGGGCTAATGCCTGTCACAGCGCTGGTTTTCAGAAAAGCCCATGCATCCCACGCGCGTTACGCGAACGGTTATAACAACAAGGATGTATTTAAGGCTGCTAAATGTAAATACTATACCGATGTTGTTATTTGGCCATACTCTACTTCCCCTACATACTTACCCAGTCTCCTTTTCAATATTACTTCAATGAATGTTACGAAGGTAAGGTCGAGGGCAGAGGTATTAGTACTTCCTTTAAATACATAATGACTACACCATTATCGGTCAAGTTGAACGTTAAATGCAATCGGTATTATATAATGCCAATGTTCGCTCCACCGTCCACTTATCGTTTCAAAATCAATAAATGGTACCAACTGCCAGCTATATCGTCTATAGTATAAAAATCAATTGCTGTGACTTATTTTACAACTCAGAAACGGCTGGGCGGCTTTGAATAATACAGGGGTGGTTTAGCCACAAGAAAAAAAAGGATAAGCAGGAGCAGAGTAGGTATAGGGTAGGGTAGGTGTAGGGTAAGTGTAGGACAGGTATAAGGTAGTTTAGGGTAGGTGTAGGGTAGTTGTAGGGTAATGCAAGGAGGCTGTACCCTATAACCAGCCGCAAGAAAAAAGGGTAGGTAGGGGCAGAGTAAGTGTAGGGTAGATGTAGGGTATGTGTAGAGTAGCTCTAGGATAGGTATAGGGTAAGTGTAGGATAAGTATAAGATAGTTTAGGGTAGGTGTAGGATATTTGTAGGGTAGTTGTAGGGTATGTATCGGGTAGGTCTAAGCACCCGTGTATTACTCCCGTCTAAGGTAGTGGTAGGGTAGGTGTAGGGTAGGCGTAGGGAAGGTATAGCGTATGTGTAGGGTAGGTCTAGGATAGGTGTAGGTTAAGTGTAGGATAGGTATAAGTAGTTTAGAGTAGGTGTAGGGTATGTATAGGCTAGGTGTAGGGTAGTTGTAGGGTAATTGTAGGGTAGTTATAGGGTAGGTGTAGGTAGAGTAGTGAAGGGAGGTTGTAGGGTAGGTGTAGGGTCGAGTAGGTACAGGGTAGGCCTTGGCCTGCGAAGTTTTTTCAGCTGGTAGTCTAGCCTTGTGCTTTCCGGCAGATTTGAATATTGCACCAATCCGTTCCCGTACCCAGGCGACGGATGAGTGTATTCTCCCACATAACCAAGAGTTTTTTAGTAGATAAGTTGTACATAAAAAAACGATATTACCGCTCCTGCTTCAGGCCATTCGACGTAAAAATGTGCCAAAGCCCACTTATTTACCAATTATTAAGTTCGGAGCGTCGGTGGCCGAGCGGTTAGAGTATACGACTCGTAAGCCAGAGGTCCCGGGTTCGAATCCCGCTCCGGCCATGGACCAATTAGTTGAATACTAACCGATGCTCTCACGTTGAGGGAAAACATCGTGATGAAACCTGCACATTCAGGCGACTGGATGTGTAACCATGATCCAATCTGGTCAGGTTCCCCTGGTAGCAGGGTCAAGGAGGTCAGATGGCAGTCGCTCCACTGTAATTACCTGACCTGCCAAATCCTGGATCATGGTCAAGGCGGGCCCCGGGCCCTCGTGCGCAAGAGTGCAACCGGGACATTGACGCCAACATGATTATTATTATTATTTTATTATATATTAACTTTTAAGTTTTTATTCCCTCGGGAAGAGTCTTATAATTTTGTTAATGAATGAATCAGTCACAAGTAATTAGAATACTTATGTCAATCTAGGAATAAAGTCTCATACCTTTATGTTGAACGACAACGAAGTTATGATAAGGGAGAAACACACTGAAACGTCTCGTTTAAATATACACATGGAAGCTGGCCTCGATAAATTAGAGAGCGCAGCTAGTTAAATATTTTATCTAAAAACTTGTGTTATTGTATTGTAATATTTTTAATTAATACAATTGAACAAATTAATGAGCTTGTTATCAAAACAATGAATGAACGAGCAGGGGTAGCGAGCACATGTTTTATTTTGACTATCTATTTTAAAGTAAAAGTAAACAAAAGAACTAAAGATCAAGCGCAGAGACGCCGAAGAGGCAGGGAGAGCGGGGGGAGAAAAGAGGGACTCTTGCCTTATTTACCTTCATGAATTGATGTTGATTACATTTTACGTAACGTACTTAGTATCAAATACTTTCTCCATAAAATTATAGGCCATATAAAGCAAATTTTCACTTTACCGCTAATTAATATCGCCCATTTTACAGCTTAGAAGTTTCCTCTAAAGCTTAATTAATTAAGGTACCTACGCTCTTCCCACAAGGTATGCGCGCCACAATATTATCTGTTGAAACTCTAAACTAGCCTTGAACTTTGCTCCAAGAAAACGTTTACATACCAAAGACAGCCTTGTCAATAATATGGGCACTCGGGTGTGTGACGTAGTAAATCAACAGGTACGTAATTACGGCCCGTGGCGATCGCCCATAGAGCGGACGCACCCACGGTCTACGTTCGGCCAAAGAAATCGATAAAAATTTCAGCTGGCAACTTATGAAGTGGACTTAGCCACGCGAGAACTCAATATGCAGGTTGATAGGAAAAGTAATATCGAAAATTGTGGACTGAGTCAAGTGATCTGTAGTTACGTAGTAGCTCTTCTCAATCTGTGGCTGTAGCGCAAAGCGAGCGGCGAGGGAGTTTACGTGTCGACCTTGAACAGCTTTACATTAGTATGTCACAGTGGGCTGAACATATTGAATGCCACATATGCGTGAGTGGTATCAAGCGGGAAAAGAATAATTCAAATAAACTTGTTTCTTTCCAATGAATGCCTCCTTATAAGTATACAGAGGAACCTCTTAAACATTTATTAGATTACAGAACTTGAATAACTGTCACAGGAATGTAATGCGATTTTTTAAATATCGATTAGTTCTTTTTAATAAAGTTCAAAATACAGTATCAAACTGTTTAATTAGGAAGTTAGTTAAAACGCTACAGCGGAATATTTATTACTCGTTTTGTTAAATCTCAATTACCCTCGGTTACAAGCTCTACTGCTTTTATATTTTTATAACAGCCTGTATATACCTACAACTCTCGGATTATTTTGCCTCATCATCCCGTTTCGCTGGGCGCGGCGGCCTTCTATTCGTGTGCGGCCTTTATCAGCAATTTTAATTGACTCCATGCTGATACATTTTTAAACTGTGTTCATTACATTTTCATAAACTTTAATCACTATTTTATCAAAGGTTACCCAATTTAATTAATAGCCAGTTCTTGCAACACTTGCGAACGACACGTGTATGACTTTTAAAATATGATAGTTTACTAAAACCGCGTTGATGTTTTTTACACTGCGGGCTATAGAGCGCACGATTATGTCTTCAGTATTAGTAAGTTCCTAATTGGTGTTCAATAGCTGTGTTATTATTATTATATCAGTCTGTAACATCACGCATGCTAAGCAAATGCCTCGTAATGATAAAGTGTCAACAGTTAAAGGCAGCTTCTTGTTAATGGTAACTCAATCTATTTCAATTACCGCATTTAAAAAAGTGTTTTTATGCGCTATTTTCCAATTTTAGTTGTATCAATAATCGGCGATAAGGACGTAATAATTTATGCCCATTAATATTTCGATCAAATAAAATCTTTACGTAAACGAAAATCACATTTACAATTTCAACTTCTGAATGATGTCGGCGCATGCATGTGATGTCACAGCTATAGCAAACTTCGTTAATACACTGAAATATCAAAGAATTAGGCCAAAGTGACGTCACTCGCCGGAATTGGCACCAACTACTATTTTTTTGCGTTCGACGCTCACACCGAACTTTTTAAAACATGTTTTTTGAATAAAAGAAAGAACCTAAGGCCCAGCGAAAGTGAGGTGTCTGGGGTGCATAGTGATCATTTCTATTAATGAAACAGGGTAGCTTGTTAGCAGGGTCACGGAGGTCAGATGGCAGTTGCTCTACTGTAATTATCTGATCTGCCAAATCCTGAATCATGGTCAAGGCGGCCCCGGGCCCTCGTGCGCGAGTGCACAACCGGGACATTAACGCCTAG
Source organism: Blastobasis lacticolella (assembly GCA_905147135.1). Lineage (NCBI taxonomy): Eukaryota > Metazoa > Arthropoda > Insecta > Lepidoptera > Blastobasidae > Blastobasis > Blastobasis lacticolella. The sequence goes on along the minus strand of LR990039.1, from coordinate 6,781,577 downwards.
ATGATTTTATATTTGTAGTTTATTAATCAAACTAGTCGTTAGAAAACGATTACTAACTAGTTAAACTTTTAGCATATGTGATTCATGTTTCGTCACGGCTAACAAAAAGCTGAATCGCAGGTGGATGCCCTGAGGACGAACTAACCGACATGCCGGTTGCCAGTAATATCACCGGCAATATCACTTTACGTTTATTTATAGATGCTATTCATTGGTTATAAAAATGTCAGTGAGTAGGAAAGTATTCGATGCCCTTGAACCGTTGATGGGTTGACTAGCGGGTATTGTTTTATTTGTTTCGATAGTCTGAGTTTTAAACAAGGTTAGTCGGGCTACGAGATTATTCAACTCTGGCCAGTCTACGGAGATAGTATAGGTAGATAGTCTGTATAACGAGATAGTGCGTCACTGCATACTTTTAATTTATAATTGAGAAACTGGGTAATTAGAAAGAAAAACGCAACGGGAGACTGAGAGGACTTCGTCCAATTTTATATGTTTGTAGAACGAACAGGCACTACGGGAAATAAGTGCGGAAATTGTGTTGGTGTCTGTACGACGATACGGTCGGCCCAGAAAGCGTAGTTTTGACACAACTTTCCGTGCAACCAAAAAGACGTTAAGATTGATTTTTTAATTTTTTTTTAATTTAACATTTTAATTTTTCAGGATATTATAAATAAACTTTGTTGTTTTGTGACTTGCAACTAGTATTTCAATGTAACGGTTCGGAAAAATGTGTCCTGTAAAATTTTATCAATTTTCGTTTCACGAACTGGCGTATCAAATCCTTTGTGTTGTGCAATGTGACATTTACGGGAGTGTGGTTTGACAACTTAATGTGGCGAGGTTATGCATTACTAACAAACTCTTATATAGCCAAATGCGGTAAAGGCCAAGCTTTTAGTGGGTTAACTGCATACGAATTCAGTTTACATGTGTAGTAAGTAGCGTACGGCTTCCAACAAAGAATCTATTTTACGACTCGGTAGACATAATACATTATCTATATAACCACCGAACTTTATTTTCCAAATTTCAGGTTTTAGAGTGATAAGTTTTGACGTATAAGTCAGGACAAATTGATTTTATACCAAAAATATTAATAAACATACTAACATAAAACATCATCGAATCGAAATATTTCCTCACAAATTTACTTTTCCGCGAATTCGATCGCTCATTAATTTAATTTCCGTAACAGTGCGTGATGAACTTTCTTCACCTCACGCACCAGGAATAGTTTCCTCTGGAAATCTGCGGCGCGCCGCCGCCTTGAGTACGTACGTATAAGTAAATAAAAATAAACATCAGCTGGACGGTGTCAGAAGTTTACAAGGTCAGTAATTTTACCGTTCACTCAAATTTACATTCATGAAACTAATTTTATGTTCACTGTTACAGTCACACTTGTCTCGTAGAGAAACTAGTCAGTGGTTTTATGGATTTGTTCCGGAGTACGCATAGCGCAACAAATGCATTCGTTAATGATCATGACTGCGTCGTTTCCCTATTGTTTCGTCGCCAGGTGCAGCGTTTGTGTCAGTTTCTGCGCGAGTGGCGTGCTGGTATTTGTGTGTTTAGCCGTTATTTAACAGCTTTCCAACATTTGAAGGGAAGTGCAAAAGCTGGCAGCTATCCTGTAGCGTCGTTGTTGTTTCAACAGAGCTAACTTCGCTATACACATTCGACATCGATACGTTTGTTAAATCCAGCTAAAATAAGATTTTATCAAATAAGTATCAAAGAAGTAGGAAGGTATAGTTCTTAACAAAAACATCACCGACGCGCTAGATTTGTTTCGGGATGCATATTTTCAGCTGATGACTGTTTGTTTTTATCGAGAGTTGTGCTATATCTGAATTTTTGCTGTGAATTATCGACAACGTTGAAGTCTTATAACTCGTGTTAGTAATGGAAATAGATGTTTGAAACACTTACATTGATCACGACTCGTTCGCAGAAGTCGTGATCGTGCTGTATCGGTTCGAAGGTGACGACCCCTCCCTGCGGGGGCCGCCCCGTCTCCTCCTCTTGACTGCATAACTTGGGCAGCGACCTGAAACCAATGAATGAGCTGGAAAATCGACGAATTGTCATACTGTACCTACATAACCTACCTATTTGTAGAGTAAACCAGTTATTATTTACTGTACAAATAGGTTAGGTTGTTCAACCATAATTGTTAATTGTTAAGGAAAATAGTTCTCCGTTCTGCTACACTTTTTAAATCACCATATCTGAAGAGCCCGTAAGAGTAATTACCTAATTAAGATAAAATTTAATTATAAGATAAACACAAGCGTATAAAGTACAACTTTTTATAATGTTTGTCTAGCTTAACGTTATTTGATAAATCACAAATAACTATATAGATAATATTAAGGTTTTTGAAGCCATCGTAATCAGGTTTAAATCTTTTATTATAAAATAATATCAAGATTTAAGTTACATATATTTTTAAACAAGCTAAGGAATGTTGTATTCGACAAGACCTGAATACAGTCGTAGACAATAATAATTTAATACTATAGGTGCTAGCTACAGTTAAGTTTGTATGGCCACAAGTATTATTTACTACTTACGATGAACACAAGTCAAAATCCTAGTTTCACTTTAACAACATTATCAAGTTAAATGGGCGTCCATCTCATTAAAGCTCTAAATAACGTTCAGCGAATCCGCGTTAGAATTAATTAATCATCGATTATTTATTTTCCCGTAAACTACGCGTTTCAGCATTGAAGGCCCACGCCTGAGTGATGGCCCGCTGCTCGGATTGGGATCAAGTACGCGCGAACGTGCTCAAATATACGACAGAACATCGAGATTTCTCCTACATTTTTCCTTTCAATGGGCCTCCTCTTAATTCTGATGCAAACTATACAGCTTTGAAGCCAGATTCAATTTTGCAGATGTAAAAACAGTTGAACAAATATTTTTATGTGAAAGTCTTGTTAAGAAGAGTAAAATAGACAATGAAACGTGTGTAGGTAAAGTGTTGGTCGCTGCTAACTCGAGTGCTCAATTAAGAATGCTTCAATTCTGCTGCGGCAGTCGTCTGTCGGCACGCCACCCGACGCGAACAAAAGTGCTGGCTTTAGACACTCCAGATTGAGAGAGCCGAAGATAAAATGGCATTTTCTAGTTGACCAAAGCGGTCAGAGTCTTGTTCTTTAATCTTTGAAGTTGAGACTTGTACTATGTGTTCGCGTATTTTGGCATGACAACACAAAAAGCTCAAAAGGCATTGACAATTCTGTTCTGTATAAATGTGGAATAAATTGTGATTTTAATGGACCATCGGAAAATATACATTTAATACTATTATAAACTAATTTTGTATTAATATCACATATGGATGCAGAATTTGAAATACATTATTTGAAATAATGATGAAATAATACAATTGAATTAAAATTTGGCCCGGCCCGCCATATTTCACAATGTATGTATTTATGCGGTGCCGGGGACATGTGGGCCCGTGTGCGCTGTGACTGTGTTGCGCTGGTGCGCTCACAAGCTGTCGGCTGCGGGGTGGCCCCTCAGCATAAATTGAATGTGTGCTGGGGTGGACCATTCATTTTGCGGCTGACTGTACATATTGCGTATTGGTACGGTGATTCGCGTTTCGTGCATGCTGGCTGGTCTACATGCGTAGTTCCCGTAGTTTTTGGACGTTTGATAAGAGATTAGTTAATCAATTCAATAAATAATTTTAGAGTTAGAGTTTTTGAGTTGAATGAGGCCGCTATATTGAATAAGTTTGCAACTTACAGCGTACAACCTGACAAATGTAATGACAGTTTATTGAAAATATAGGTACACCACTCTAAGTTAAGAGTAGGCGGATTTTGGTAGGAAACTAACCAAGCGTAAAATATAGGTTGGTAATTTTGTTGTAGGTAGGCCAAAATATGAACATTTAAAACAGAAATTAAATTTAAGACTAAGCAAATGTTGAACTTTACTGTAGATAATTAAAGTTTATGAGATTCGGTTTAAAACAATAGACATTAACTTCATTCGATGCTCCCATTTCGGCAAACTTAAAGGATTTTAACATTTTATACACTGATATTTTATTTGAATGTTGTTTGAACTGACTACTACATTCCTAAGAAGACTATGTGTTAGTAAGGTCAGTATTTCTTATTTAACACATTTAATTATATTTTATTGTAACAATTCATTTTGTAAGCCTTTAGAGGCTACAACGTTATTTCTTGAAAACCATATCGGAAGGAGAAGGCCTGGCCTGGTTTACGTGAAGAAAATCAAAGGTATAACAACTACATTCCTCAGATAAGGATGGAAACTTTCATACGGTTCATTATTTTCATTTAAATATTTCTACTTGAGCCACAATCATTTTCTAAAGTCCAACGCAAATGGCTCCAAAATAGAACATCCTCTGAAATTCTAAGAGAATTTGGTTTATATAGAAGTAAAATGTAGCAATTTTCTTTGTTTAGTAACCTGCCTGCTATTTTTATATTCTAAGACAATATCGCCTTAGAAACCCTGATTCAATCAGATTGTAAACTTCTATAACGCCCAAAATATATAATATTATTATCGCCGCTATATCAGGCCGTTCTGAGTAAAAATGTACAGTTTTCAAAGCTTTTCCATTCATTCTATTTTAAACCCTACTTACATCCCAAGTCACAAGTTTCTATTTCCTCAGGAAAATTAAAAATAGGATATTGCCGCCCCTGTAGCAGGCTATTTAGAGTAAAAATGTGCTTGCATACCAAATTTAAAGTTTCTACTCCTTCGGGAAGTGCCTAATAATTTTGACGTGTCAATGAATGAGTTGTAATTCGGGCCATTTTAAAAATGGAATATCTCAGGAACTAAAATTGATAAAACTTTCTTATGTTTTTAAAATATACTTATGTCTATTTACATATAAAATCATATCTTAATGTCGAACAATAACGAAGTTATGATAGGGGGGACATATCGCTAAAACGTTTTGTGTAAATATACACACTGCATGCGCACTGCCAGAACTTGGCCTGGCGAACTGCCTGCGCCTAGATTACAAAAACTTATTTTGTCTTCCAAATTCTGTGGGGCGATTATCCAGTTTCTTTTCAATCAAGATTTATGTAGGTCTAAAATAAAATAATTAACTTTACCTGCAGTATCTTCACTGGGATCTACTTATATTTCTACTCAGATTCACAATAATTGAAACAGTTGCGTTAACGCATTTGAATAAATAAATCCCTACAATATTATGCCTAGACAGTCACGGAATAAAATATAACAAAAATCCCAGACAGAACCTTGAAAGTATTCATCATCACAGCCCATAACAGTCCACTGCACGCCTCTGCTACGAAAGGGGAGGTTATTGCTATAATCTTAAAAGTATTGTTAAAGAGTAATCCTTTTTAAAAATTAAGCGAAAAAGTTGCTAATATTTTTTTATAACAATTAGATAAAATTATTCAAACACTGCGGTCTGCATGGTGTTGTTTGTTTGATTCTGTGAAAATGACAATAATTTTTTTACAAAATTATGGTGCATTTTAATGTGATTAAGCTTAAATAGCTTGACGATTTATAATTTTTATCTTACATGGTTATGGAATTGATATCCATATGCCTGTTTCGGATTTGAAAAGGCTGTATTTATCGTGAGAAAATACATTTTAATAAAGAATAATGTAAGTATTTAATAAAGTTTATCGTGATGTGAAAGGTACAATACTAATTTCTCCATTACTCTGTAATTTTATAAACTGCCTAAATATTTATAACTCACTCAGCCAGAAGGCTTAGAAAACGCATCCAAGTATTAAGATTTCAGAAGTACAGACAAATGTTTTTGTTAAAAGTTTTTGAAATACGAAATGTTTATTTTTGGACCACTATGAACCTGATAAAATTTGAACTATTTTTGACTGATAAATATAATTTGGCACTTAATTGGGTGCACCGTAGTAGGCTAGCAGCACACAATAACAATACTACCTAGGAGCGGGCTTGAACCCGGGCAAGCACGGGTTGCACAAATCTGCACGATCCATAGACGAAAAGCGGGTCCGGAGCGGGACCACGAGCTACGCCGCTGCCTCGCTGTGTGTCGAGACCCGAACTGTTCCTTTTCGTCCGCGCGAGCCTCCGATCAAATCGGGCCGCTGTCGTAACGCTGCTGACGAAGCCTTTAAACCTACCTTTTATGCTTTCAAGTTAGCTCGGACACGTGACTTCCGCAAAAATTTCACCGCTGGTTAGATGACGTACAGATGTAGCACAATACATTTATACAACAGTAGAGTTACGCTTTGAAATTCCTTGAAATTTAAAGTCCTTGAAATGTATACCTACGGCTGGGCGGAGCGCTAGGGTTGGTGCCTTCAAATAAAACAATAGACGTGTAAGGTTTACTATTGTATGTAGTTTTAGGTTTAGGAATAATACATTTTATTATTTATATATTAGTTACATTATAAGTTGCTAGGTACCTACTTAATAGAAAAAATATTTGCGACTGTAGTGACATGTTAGAATATATGAGTACGCACGACTCAACTCAAAAACGACTGAACGAATTTCAGCAGAACAAGACGCGGAGCCGCAACATGCGGCGGGCTATCTAGTTAATTTTATTACTAAATTATTTTACATTTGGCCGAATAAATGAGATTTCTTCGATGTGAAGAAATCCAAATAATTACTATTTGTAATTATTTGGAGTCACACGATTACGAAATACATTTATTGGGGTGGTGCTCACCCCAGGATGAACCCAGAATCGGTTTTTTTAGTCCACGCGTGTCATAGTCAACATTTACGAATCTCTTCATTACACAAGATTACGATTGCCATGAAAATAATAATGTCAACCAAATAGGCATCTAAGTACCCATCCATCAGTTTCCGAAAGTGCCCATGGATATTTGCTGGCTCAAAAAGTGTCTAAGACCGTCACTCAAGACACGACAGACAAGAGCCTTTAGCCTCAACCGACGCTCCAACTTCTAATACAGTTTTTTTTATGCTGAGCACCACGAACACGTCTACAATTTTTGCATCGAACGGCACAAAGTTGTTGGACGCTGCCTAAGTTGCCGCCTAGGTGGGCCGTAATTAGATGGATACAAGCGGTGCCCAGGCATAGGGAGCAGATTCCGTAGGAGCGCATTAATGACCGGATCACGATGAAGTTTTTGATCAAGTTTCAAGTTTTTGTAGTCAGTAGCATACAACACTATACTTTATCGCGTATACGGGTATTGTGTGGACAGTGTAGTTGTGTAGTACAGATCTAAGCGCCATGTGATTAATCCGGATTTTAAGAACCAAAATACCAATAAATCGGAGCTCGTTCATTTATTAGTTTATGTTACTTTGAATATGTTACCTCAGGTCTTTTGAGCTGAAATTCGCAAAATTTCGAGCTCACTGTGCTCACCTTGTTTTTAAGCATTCACTCCGTCCGCATCCTCGCTTAGTTAAATCAGATTATGAGCCAATATACCATAAATTTAAAAGATTTAATTAGTGGACTGTGGACCATACAAACGTCAAGCATAACAGTTGGCTACTTGGTGATCGAAATAGAGCGGTAGATCGAAATAGTCGATACAGGGTGTACGCAGAACTATTGCTGGAATATCATCAGGTCTACCAGCCTTGTTCACGTCCAGACTCCGCAGGATTTTAAATCTTTCTCTATGTAGGTATGCGAACTTTTGCCATGGTACAGTCAGCACGGGGTGAGATGGTTGAAGCTTTTCCTGCTGAGTCCAGACGTCAAATTAGGCCCACCTTCAAATCTAGTATTAGCCTGTTGTATCGTTTATATGTATGATATTTCTTTGTGTTTTGTAAAAGTGATAAATAATAAATAAATCGATATAAAGAAGCAATTTTCTATCAAAACTGCTTTTCTAGCAAAGCTTTATAAACCTTATTATTATTATATATGTATCACAGAGGCCCCGTGGGCGGCCCAAGAAGCGATGGTTTGACATCGCTGAGTCGAATGCGAGAGCCAATGGCTGACGACGCGAGGATGCTGAAGACCGGGCGAAGTGGAGAAGATTAAGTAGGAAAACGGACCCTGGCAGACGCTATAGATAGAGGCTAGAGGATAAGCTCTAGGACGACGTAGACGACGATTATTATATAGGTATCATAGAATACAGGTAGGTATGAAACATTGAAAATCAGCAAAGATGATTGTGGAAATAAGCTTATGCTAAATCTGATTTAGCAATAATGAGAATTGAGAATATTTTTGAGGTATTGGGACGTTAAGGCAAGAGTTTTAATGTAATAGCTCTTCCAAGGTAACGGAGTATAGCAGCTGTAATATCACCGCTTATAGCATTCTAGAAAGTATTTCTTGCAAAACACCCTTGCTCCGTTGCCGGCAGAGTGTAATTACACCAACTCCTTCAACTGGGTGTCGTAAAAGGTGACTAATGTCTCCAGAAAACTAGAGTACTGCCCTAGTAGCGTTTTCTGTTTCAAACACAGCGATCTCCAACCAGTTTGCCAAGCGTGGATATGTGGAGAAGGCTAACGCAGATCTCTTTCTTTCTTACATGTAACTTTAACAAGGGTTTTGTATGTTTTCATCTAAACTGCAACCTCCTACTTTTTATTCTTTTTATGTATATGATACAGTTAAACCCCGTTTTTAGTTACAATGCGTTATCTCTTGTTAAAACCAGCTTTTGTTACAACTAGATTTAGAATAGCCTTTGTTACAACTACATTTTGCTGCTGCTCAAAAAAAAATATAAGTTAAAACTAATTCTAGCTAGACAAAATGCGTTTCCCCAAATTGGTTCATTTGAAACTGTTTCGACACAGGTTAAAGTTCAAGTCAGGTCAGTTTCGGCTTCAGCCAGGGACCGCTTTCTATCTCTTTCTCCTCCACTTCGCCCAATCTCCGGCATGCTCAGTTCATTAGCTCTCGCATCCGCAGTGTTTATTGGACCTCCCGCGGTGCCTATTCCCTGTGATAGGGTTATGTTCCAACAATCCAACGCCGCCTGCGTCTCTATTATCTTATCCGCGATGTTACCCATACCAACACTACCACGTACGTACACAGTCAAGTCATGTAATGCTACATGGAGTGGCGTTGACATTGAGTTCGCGGTCACAGGCCTAATTATGGTCTTGTATATAAGTCCTTGAGTATGATAGAGATTTTAGTGTTACTTGAGCTCCTTGATGTCATTTGGCCCAAGCAGCAGATATGTGGGATTGGGTACATTGGGTCAGTCTCGTGTAGCATGGATCCGTGAAACCAGTGCTTTCCACAAGGTGTGTCCAAAGTTGCAGCTAAGAGGCCATCAAGCATCACGTAGGACTAGTAAGGACTCAGGTGATCACGATGGCCTACGAAGGTTTTGACAATGGCTTCAGAGTTGGCGTACATGTTCTAGATAAGTCTAAGAGCCCATTTATACGTCGCCGCTTGCAAACCGGACAGAAAACGCGTACGCATCGTGCCCGCATACTCACCGCGTAGCACCCGGACACAAAACGTGTAGTCTGCCCTATTGCAGTTTCGCACGCGACGCGAGTGACAGTGAGTTTGTTTACATATAAGAAAATAAGCTTTCAGTAATTGGTATAAAAACAAAATTGCATAATAATTTGGAACAAATCCTGCATAAATCGTGTACGGCTGTATGGACTCTAATGCACGCCTCTTGATAATTGAAACGTATGACCAAAATTATTAAGCTAATTTCCTCCGCGTAAAATTCGATAATAACAATCGCAGGAATCACATTGAATTTTTATGTGTTAATATGGAGCTTTATTAGCTTTATTTTTCATAAAGCTATTTAATTTAAGCTACATAATACCATAAAGAGGAAAGACAAATTACCTTTGAGTCGTTCCCCCAAATAAGTTTCTAATATTAGTTTATAATTAAAGTTCAAATTTAAATAACAGTAAACTCTAGTTTTAACTCGTAAATTCTAGTCTAGGCAAATCACTTAGTAAAAATTGGTTTCAACTAGATGAAACGCGTTCTAGCTAAATACGAGTTTTTACTGTAACATATATACCCCGCACTTTCGGAGAAATGCTCGTTTTGGTCGGTGGAATTCCAATATCCACATCACTCGCGTGAAGTACGAGTACCTGTCACATAAAAACATGCGATGAAAATTGACAGGCTTGATCGTAGCATACTCGTATGTGCGAAAAAGAAGGTTTCGTGTATCGGAATCACGGAGTAGAATAGTAATCGAAACCTAATATTACAAAAACTTAATTCTTTTATTTTAATTTTTTTTTCTTTTATTATTGTTCCTAGTTAGAGACGTCTGTCTATACCACATTTAAAGGCAGTCATTGACTCATTAAATTGTCTTGCTTGTTAAACTGAATAGATAGATGCATCGGAATAAAAAGTAGATACATAGTAGTATTTACTACGTCACGAAACTATCTTGAAAGGGATTTTTTGAAGTACCTACTATAATAAAAAAGGTACCTTGGACGTGAAGCATGTAAGCCACCGCCTTATAGTTGTGGCAGAAATAAAGGGATTATATTGAAGGGATGACAAATTTGACAAGCGCCTACGCTCCACAGGTCGGTTGTAGTGAGGCGGTAGTGAATACGTTTTTCCAAAAAAGAAACCGATCATCTGATCACCTACAACAGGAGTGGGAGAAACATCACTCAGATTAATTACTTTCTCACAAGACAATGTTGGCAAAGTGGCTGCTTGAAGGAACCATGTCCCATGAGTTAACCGCATGAGATAACAGGCGGTGACCCCCCCAACAACTGTGGGATAGAAGTCACGCAGCTAACGCGGGCGGCGAAGATGGTGGAGTTTAGAGGCGGACCTTCCACAAGGAGTATTTCTAAACTTCTCACTTTCACTTACGTTTTGTAGAAAGAAACGTTTTAAAGACTTATAAAAGATTTGAAAATTATAGGATATATTATTTTAGTTTAACGGGCCTTGTAGGGCGGCGACTTCTTAAAGTTGGGCCTAGCCCATTGTCGATTTTTTCGTAACACAATAATAATAACAATAGTTACACAAATATTTATATATGGTTTATGAAAGTAACCATTGTTTTAATAATTAAATTGCTTTTCATATGGATAGTGGTTTCACTAAGATGGGCCTTATTAGGCGTAAATATTTTATGTTAGCTGTTTAAGATGTAGAACTCTTTATTGGGTATTAAAAAACACTTGTAATAATGAAATTGAATTCTAATGTTACACTACTAGTGCGGTAAAATAAAAAACACCCTATAATTAGTCAAAAATATATGAAATAAAGCCCGCAGGATGTGTTAAAATTGTGTAGTATCATATACGTATGTTACGTTTTTAACTTTTAAAGTAACTCAACCTCGACACACCGATCAATCTTGGGATAGGGATATAAAGTGGTAAAGTTTGCAAGTTTGTTTTGATGTTGAGGGTAATCTCCGAAACTGCTGAATCGACTTCGAAAATTCTTTCATGAATAGGAAGTTACGTGATTGCTAAGTGTCATAGGGTACCTTTAGGGTAGGGACAATTAGTAGCACCCCGCAGCTTAGCTTAATGTTCATAGAGATTTGAACTGTACACAGGACAAAACAGCGCAGAACCGTTGCCAAAAAATGTTTAGGTACCGAAGTGAGGAGCACAACCAAAACAAATATTTTGGTTAACTTAGTGTTGAGACACACTGACGAAGTGCGCCGCGCGGCGTACTGCACGATATGGCAAAACTTGTTACACGCCGAGCATTTCTATTCAAGTACATTGACAGGTGGCGAAATGTCCCCCCCAACAACTGTGGGATAGAAGTCACGCAGCTAACGCGGGCGGCGAAGATGGTGGAGTTTAGAGGCGGACCTTCCACAAGGAGTATTTCTAAACTTCTCACTTTCACTTACGTTTTGTAGAAAGAAACGTTTTAAAGACTTATAAAAGATTTGAAAATTATAGGATATATTATTTTAGTTTAACGGGCCTTGTAGGGCGGCGACTTCTTAAAGTTGGGCCTAGCCCATTGTCGATTTTTTCGTAACACAATAATAATAACAATAGTTACACAAATATTTATATATGGTTTATGAAAGTAACCATTGTTTTAATAATTAAATTGCTTTTCATATGGATAGTGGTTTCACTAAGATGGGCCTTATTAGGCGTAAATATTTTATGTTAGCTGTTTAAGATGTAGAACTCTTTATTGGGTATTAAAAAACACTTGTAATAATGAAATTGAATTCTAATGTTACACTACTAGTGCGGTAAAATAAAAAACACCCTATAATTAGTCAAAAATATATGAAATAAAGCCCGCAGGATGTGTTAAAATTGTGTAGTATCATATACGTATGTTACGTTTTTAACTTTTAAAGTAACTCAACCTCGACACACCGATCAATCTTGGGATAGGGATATAAAGTGGTAAAGTTTGCAAGTTTGTTTTGATGTTGAGGGTAATCTCCGAAACTGCTGAATCGACTTCGAAAATTCTTTCATGAATAGGAAGTTACGTGATTGCTAAGTGTCATAGGGTACCTTTAGGGTAGGGACAATTAGTAGCACCCCGCAGCTTAGCTTAATGTTCATAGAGATTTGAACTGTACACAGGACAAAACAGCGCAGAACCGTTGCCAAAAAATGTTTAGGTACCGAAGTGAGGAGCACAACCAAAACAAATATTTTGGTTAACTTAGTGTTGAGACACACTGACGAAGTACGCCGCGCGGCGTACTGCACGATATGGCAAAACTTGTTACACGCCGAGCATTTCTATTCAAGTACATTGACAGGTGGCGAAATGTCCCACTGTGCAGCGCACTCTTCAGGAACTAATGTTCTAGAAGCGATCGTTTAAAAGTTATTACAGTTTTAAGTTTGACAGCTGTCATCCAAAATGTACGTACCAGCATTTCCTTTTTGAAACTAGTGTTCTAGAAACAAACATGCCTTATTTATTCGGAATGAACTGAGAAGAAAATGACAACAGGATCATGAAAGCGAAACAACTTCGTAAATGTTACAAAATCAGAAAAAGGAGAGGGGCTTACGTATCAGCGGTCAAACTTTCTTTGACAAGATCGGATTCATTCACACGCGTTGTATCTGTACTAAAAAAAGAAGACAGATAAATGTGTGTAAACTGTGTCACATAAGGAGGAAAGATTCGAACTGCTAGTAAAAAGAAACAGTCAAATGTGACGTCTCATGCTGCACGATGGGGCCAAATTAAAAAAAATGTGGACAAAAATCATACAGAACTGACATTTCGGGGTTGGATTGCGGGGTTTTGCCCCATCATGCAGTGCGCCGGCGCGCTGCGCTGCACATTTCGGCACCTGTCAATGTACTTGCATACAAACTGCTCGGCATGCAACAAGTTTTGCCACATCGTGCAGTACGCCGCGCGGCGCACCTCTTCAATGTGTCTCAGCGCTTAAACTTGTCAATACTGTGCACTTCCACTCTATCAGAACTATAACTAATTCTGCAGCCGTATTCAGAATGGTTCGGAAATTGGAATCGGAACGCATCGGAACGGATTGGAACGGAATTGACAAATTAGTCGATCGATTCGGAAAATGGTATTCACAAGCATCGTTACCGATTCCGAATGACAAATTAGACAGTTCAAATCGGTAGACGCTGTCGAATCTCCGGTTGCTAGTTTGGTCTCGGAAAGTTATTTCGAATCCTTGTTTCCTTAATTCTTGGAAATGCAGTTTGTACTGGTAATACAACATCGCAACAGGTTAAGGGCGAAGCAAAGAGCCAATAAATACAATTAAATCGGCAAGGAATAATATGTCGAACCTTAGCATATATAGTTTATTGTTTCTCTGCGAAGACTGCGATCTGCATTGTCAAGGATTTAGAGCCTTATTATCATAGAGCCTCTTATTATTATGCCAGTGCGATTCCGGTGGAATTGAAAGTAAGTATACCAAAAATTGTGCTAAGTATTAAAAAATTACCTACAAATAGTTATTTGAAAATATCTGTATTATTTTCAGTTCTGTAAAATGTTGTACAAAAAAGGGAAAGAAAACGAAAACACTGAACAGCAAGGATTGACATCAACTTTCTAAAAAACTTTAGTTTGTTGTTTGACAATTTAATGTGCAAATATTGACTTTATATTTTTGTAAATTATCCTTAAAGAGAAAGGTTTTTTCTACTATTTATTGTTATTGTTTAAATATTGTATAAAAATTAATTAACATGAAATATAATTTATAGTAGTATTTTTTACAAATTCACTTTATCAATCAACAAAGGAATCTATGTAAACTCACTTCTTTTCCTCTGGAAAACCATAGACATTTTCGACACGTTAGAGTTACTGTGGCCGAATCAAAGAGATTGGAAAGTTAGCTACCGTCATGGTTAGTGTAGAGCTGCCCTGATGGGGAAATTGCATGCCAACCGTCAGTTTGACAAACAATTTACTTGTCGCATTTGTAAACAAATTATTTCAATTTATTTATTGGTAAAATATTTTTATATTGTTATTGTTGTTTGTTATTTTATTAAATTAGTGAAGTGCTTTAGACCACTACAATTTATGGATATTAAAACTCGCTGGTTATCTATTTTAGAATGTTTATAGTATGTGAAATAAATGCGTGTTAAAGATTCTTGTTGTATGAGCTTTTTTCGAAATATTTCAAAGTATTAGTAATTTTCTGACTGAATTGACTATATGTGCTGTAGAAACATTAATCATTCATAATTACTTACTTAATCCCGAAAAATAGATAAAGTTATTGCTTGGTCGGACGTGCGATAGTGATGTGTTCGCTGCTTTTTCCCAATGTCGATGTAAACAAAAAATACCTATTGATCACGACGAGTGGAAACATTGGGAAAGTCCTTTGCTCAACAGTGGAATGATGTAGGTTAATATGAATAGTTAAGCTTTAAAATTCGTAAGTTCCCTTAATTTTTATTATTTTAGATTACTTTACTTGTTTGTGAACACAGCAAAATGCCGAAGTCGGCAATATTACGCATTATATTTAACGAATTTAATTAACAGCGACTATTAGTTTATGGATGAATATTTTATTGGTTTTAAATGTAAAAAGTCATTGTTGAAGTTTTTGAAGTATCAAGCGTATGGGTGAACCTGGTGGGATCCCGAGAGCATTAATGAAATGACATACATTCTTATCTAATGTAAAAACATTTTATTTTCACAATACAACATAATGTAATGTGAAAAAGCTGCTGATGTTCTATGAATATTTTTATTAAGTATATCGATATCGACAATAATGCTTAATATAATATATCGACCTTGCACGCATTTTTTCTATGAAAAAGCTGTCACAGCCCTCTCTATAGACTGGCAAGTATTTTTTTGTTCTGTGGGCCGAATATATCAGGATCGACAAATTCAAAATTTATTTATTGATTAGGACATTAAATATCTCTTTCAATCGTCAAAACGGCCCCTCCTTTTAGGTAGGAAAGTAGGAAGGAAACACACAGTGACACGCTGACTGCCCTATGGCCGCAGCAAACCCACCCCACGCCAACCACGACCGGACCGTGCTCGACAATGCCAGGCAGAGTCGGACCGCACTTGATATATTATATAAGTATGTCTAGTATAATTAAGAAAAACCATCTAAAACTACAGCAAGCGTAAGCCAGTCCACCAAGGCAGCACCCGTTCACGAGTATAACGCAGGGCCCGGCCATCGCTAATTCAACCATATTTGAGGGAAAAGAGCGACCCGGCCCCCACGCCACCGCCAGACAGACTTTTAAGTGAGCGTGCATCACACATGCTGCTTGTGATAGGTAGTCGCTCCCACCCTACTCTATCCTATCCCTACCCTACCGCTACCTTACCGCTACCTTACCCCTACCCTACCACTACCTTACCCCTACCCTACCCCTATTTTACTCCTACCCTACCCTACCCCGACTCTAACTATTACTCTACCCCTACCCTACCGCCGACAGGAGACACCATGTGTAGGAAAGGAAGGAAAATTAGCGCCGCTTCCAAGGTGGTTCTCCGTGGGGGAAAGAAACGGCAAGAAACCCACAGAGTCTACGTTAATTCTTTTTTTTAAACATGTCTTATGTACTTTTATATTATTTGTCCTATATATTATCTTAAAAGTAAATACCTGTATAGAACAGCAGTTCAGTCCCATGGACTTTTGTCATTTGCATATTCAGATGTACTATAATAACTTTTTTGATATAATTTGTTTTTTATAGCGACTTTAAATTTATTCAATGGTAAATTCTGGATATCTGTTGGTACCTTATTTTAAAGCGTACACATTGACCCATAAACGATTTGTGGACTTTGGCTAGACGACAAGCACCAGCAACAAGCTTATCTTTATTTCTCGTATTAATATTATGAACATCACTATTCTTCTTAAATAAGTGTAAATTTTTATGAACATACATTAAGTTCTCATATACATATTGTGATGGCATTGTTATTATATCAATATTCCTGAATTTAACTCTTAGTGAAGTTCTAGGTCTAAATTGAATTAAATTAAATCTTAAATCGCGCGAATAGTCCTTTTCTGCAGTACAAATACATTGTGCCAGTCGGCAGCGTGTCCCCACAGCAGTATGCCATAGGCCATAATACCGTGGAAATAACTAAAGGAAACTAATCTTTCCGAGCCTCGTCAGAAATACCTCGTATCTTTTACAGCATATGCTGCAGAACTTAGCCTTTTCGCCAATTTATCAATTTATCATTGCAATCCAGAGTAAAGACTAAAAATACTGTAGAATCAACAAGATTCAAATTTTCGCCTTTTATTTGTACATTAGTGGGCACAGATCTAACATTTGGCAAAGAGAATTTTAAACATTTTGTCTTTTGCCATTCAGTAATAAATTATTAACTGTACACCAGTTTACCACTTCTGCAATATGAGAATAACAGTTTCCGGATTCACCGCTCACGAATTTCTTGTTGAATCGTGCGGTAACGGTACCGAACCTTGTGAATACGCCTGCTGAATTCATAATCATCACAGCTAGCGCTAGCCTCTATCCCAGTGCGTGACCAATATGCAACGTAATTACAATAGGAGGAGGTACCCGATAAGTAGACTTTTGTCATTCATAAATATCACATTGATAAATAATAATATATCCTGCCCGGCGCTCTTTGTTTGCGTGGTTTCCATTTAATGAACTCCACCCCTACCCTACCCTACCCTACCTTATCTCTACTGAAACCCCTACCTCTCCTTTTTGCTTTTATACCAACCTTGTCTACACAGTTTTAAACACAACAAAAAAGAATTAGTTAAACAGGTGCAGCTGTTCTGAAATTATGCACGAACACGTGTCATTTTGGTACCTTGGGTTATTGAATTGCAATTTTTCTTGGCATCTCAATTTTTTTTAAGATATGGTAAGGCCTAGGTTACTCGCTGATAATGCAGCTTTCCATAGGTAATCAGTTAAGAAGTGTTAAGTTTATCCATTACAAACAAAACGACAATCAAATGCTTTCCCTTAATAATATGAGGAATAGACACATGGTTGGAGACCGTAGTGTAGAAAGATTCCTGTTATTTTTATTATAATATGGTACTATCATATCACCTGTCCGCTGAAAAGAAAATTTTTGGCTGCAACTGCGATTACAGTGTAATTTGTTTTATTGTGGCTGGAGATAATGTCAATTTCAAGATATGTCGCATCGCAGCGGACGAGAATCGCCTGAAGGAACTGATTGTCATACTCGGGAAAGTTGAAGTGCAACGAGAAATAAATTTATCGGTGTACGTCACTGGCATTGAATGGTTCCTTCGCCGGATTCCAAACTCGTCAGATTTTAAACTTTCCGGATTCCACACTCATCGGAGTACGAACTTGTCGAGTTCCAAGCCCGCCGGCGTGGACAGCGGTTCTCAACATTCAATAATCGTACTGTCCTAGGTACCTTTAATAGGACCCCGGTAAGTCCGAATCAACTGACAGTAGTACAAATTATAAAGTGTGGATATGGCAATAATCTGGGGATAATCTGTCCTTGTCAGTCCTTCTTATAAACATTCAGTTATTTGGTCACGATTAGCTTCAACTTTTGTCTAAATTATTAATCATGGTGAAAATTATCTTCCGCAATTCCTTAATAATAGTTTTGCCCATTATTTAATAATATTTTTCTTAACTTACGAAATAAATAGTCCTACAGAATTAAATTTGTTTGTTATGACGGTTAAAAAACTTGGCATAAGTTGCCATACAGTTTTTTTTTCTAATATGCGATTCGTACTTCCACTCGGCTCAAGAAGAAACTGATCATGAGAGCGTCAGACCCGCCACCGCTGAAAACTTGAGACGTTTTCACTTTAAAGTAATACTACAAAGACCGTAGCTCGGTAATCAGAGGCGAATATATACAAATTGTCCCCTGTGTGGCAGAAGAATTGTGCAGGTGTTCAAGAGCAATCTGGGAGCACGGGCGCCCCCACCAAGCCTAACAAAAAGTAGGCGGCACAACCTACTTTTTCTCGAAACGTTTCGTCGAATTTTCAGATCCTTATATATAGAAAAACCAATTTTTATATATAAGATGTACGTAACAGACTTTTAAAATACACAATGTGTCTGAGTGGAATAAAAGTGTTTTACTTTACTTTAGTTCTATAAAATGGTCAAGTCATACTTTCTGATCAAAATATAGGGTTTGTAGAGTTTGGCCGCAAAATAGAAAACTTACAAGAGGTCCACTCCCGTCGTCCTTGAAAATTATGACGTAATCTTGCCGACTTGCTAGGGTTGCTACTACATTGACTCCGTAGGTTTTATTTGTAGAATTATGGAGTTTTATTGACACCGGTTGAAACTCTTTTCAAGTTGTTTATAACAAAACTTTCCTGTTCGACATGATATGTCAATGAGGAGTTTTCCAATAGGTATCTAAAGCATTCCTAACCACTCACTAGATGGCGCCCCGACAATTTTGGTAATTGATAATCGCTTGAAATAGGTTCTTAGCAAACAAGATATAAACACTGGGTGCGTTGTATTGGATAATATTGTATTTGTCAATAGTTTTCAACCATTTTAGAGGTTGTAATAATAATGGAACATAGTGCTAACTTCTATAAATATTTCTTTTTACACTTCGTTCAACCTTTAACAGTTATGTTTATATTATTAAACATTTTATTTTTAAGTTTAGTATTATTTGGCTGCATGAAATCACTGCCACCATCATACAGATTATAAAAAGATTACCAAAATTGTAGGAGCGCCATCTATTGATGCTTTTTGAAACCAACTATCTATACCTACTGGAAAACTCCTCATTACATCATTTTGGTCCACAGCCTCCTTCATCTTAAGCCATGCGCAGAAGTTTGACAACGTAGCATTTTTTCCCGCACATTGACATGTAAACAATGAGTAAATCATAGAGAAATATTTTTATCTACAGGAGTAAATTGCTTCAGAGCGATGTTGCCGTTCCGTGCTTGAATGGCTTGTCAGATAAAGGAGGCTATGTTTTAATCCCAAACAAAAAATTGTATGTAAAAATACGCCAAGTTGGACGAAAAAGAGATTTATTATAGAAAGTGTATTTATTATAATGAAAATGTGCATTTTTAAATTAGATAGGTAAGTAAAAAAGGAAGTGGTATATTAGAATATTATTATGTAAAAACAACAAAAGTACAGGATTTAAAAATAGTGACAGGTTTTACAAGTTATTCACTGAAATCGATTGCGTCGATTGCGACATTGTTTAAACGCACGATTTATATTTCAGCGTGTCGCATTCTCAGATAACGTTTTTTTAAATATATGATGAGGAAACATGAGCTAGGCATTGGAATAGATATATTTTAATCTTCTTTCAAAAGATTATTCAGTACTTTACAGTTTGTATATTTTTGTTTTATAAATGAACCGAATTTATCGTCCATAACTTCAACAAATTGCACAAAATTGTCTTGCGGTATAATCAACAAAGTGCTTCCTCCATCTTTACAATAATCTTTGTAACGAATAAATGTCGTATCATGTGAAAAGTTTAATGCGCTGTTTGCCGATCTTAAATATGATTTCAAAAGACAACAATCTTTGTGCTAGTCAAACCATATACACTACAACTGTAATAATACCGCATATTCATTTTGACAACACGTGTCGCCAGTCGCGACTGAACTCTGCGTGAAACTGCGTGAGAATGCCTGTAAACGTAACGTCATTGTGTGCGTGACGGAAATGACGCTTTGTTCCCAGTGGACCTTCTGTTTGGGGCGGGCGGGCCGTTTTTTATTATGTGGTTTGGCTGTGTAGATTTAGAAGTTTGGCTCTTTATGAGATCTTATTATTCTTAATCTTATTATTCTAAATCTTGATTTTATATCCTTAAGAGTTTACGAGGCTTGGCCAACCAAAACATATTACAGGGATTTAATATATTTTTGTCGAACACTGTATCCAGCCTATGTGTTATTTTGGTTTAGTTTTGATGAAACGGCCAAGCCATACCTTTTGACCGAAATGTAGGGTTTGCAGTTAGGGGCTTGGTTCTTCATGATATCTTTTCCTCAGTGAAACCGTTAAGAGCTTGGCTTGACCACCAATTTTACATTAAATGTTTGGATGATGTATTTTATTCTGCATATTTTTCCGAAAATGTCAACTAAAATGTCATCTAGTTGTAATAATATACTTAATAATTACAGTGAATAAAAAAATTAAAACTACGATGTAATAAAAACTTATTTTAATGTATAAAATTATAACTAAGTTGTTACTAAATTATACAGATCTGATTGAATTTATCAAACATAATTTTCGGGTTGTCATAAATAAAACAACCGGCCAAGACGTGTCGGGCCACGTGCAGTGTAGGGCTCCGTAGTTGCCGGTTAGGTGATACTGTAATCACATTACAAACTTATAAATGCACCTATAGGTCGACAACTTAACTGGTGTAAGTGCGGTTAGTTATTTTGCTACGGACTCTCGGAATAACGCACACGAGGTTAATTTACCGATAATTAAACCCGAGGTGGAGGCTTGAAAATGTTTGCTAAAAATTAATAGAAGCACAGGGGTTTCTAAAGTGTGCGCCGTGGAGAGGAAGAAGGGACGCTGTGAGGCGCTCCCATCTTCTCGTCTCGAAACTAAACTTAGATGTTCATTTGTACATATTAAATCATTATCATCATATCAGCCGTAAGATGCCCGCTGCTGGGCATAGGCATCCCCCAGAGATCTCCACAAAGGGTATTGCGCCTTCCGCATTCAGTTACACCTGCGATCTTTACCAGATCGTCGGCACACCTGGTGGGAGGCCTACTCACGCTGCGTCTTCCGATACATGGTCGCCACTCGAGAACTTTCCTGCCCCATGTGCCCTGCCCGCTTGACAATCTTTCGCAATATTTCGCTTGCGGATCTCCTCATTTCTGATTCGATCGCACAATGACAGTCCAAGTATAGCCCTTTCCATCGCCCTTTGGGCGACAGTGAGTTTTCTTATAAGGCCCACAGTGGACCATCAAATAAAAATGAACCGAATTAAAAATCGAGATTTAGTTTTAAAAGCCATTAGCAAAGATTCGGTTTCTCGTCTCGGGGTATTATACTTAATCTTGGGACAAGTTCGGGCATAATCTCGTGTGCATTCTTTTTCCGAGGAACGTCATCAACTGACATTTCGCGGAAGAAAAAGCTCACTGCCCCGCGCCCCGCACCCCCGCGTTCATCCACGAAAAATCACCCTCCCACCTACCTCATCTACCACAGGCGATATTCCAGTTAAGTTGTCGACCTATAGCTCCTGTACAACTTGTATGAAATAGTTACAAAACTAACTACACTTATAAGTTTCTTGTAATTTTTTTTGTGATGAACTACAAGTTTATGGTTTTCGGTTTTTTCCAATACTTGTCATACATGGCATTGCTTTTAGAAAAAAATCATGATTTTAGGTCAACGGAAAGTACCCTATAGGTTTTGATTCCCTTGAGAGGGTCGAAATATGCGATATAAATGGAGCATAAACCGCCGTATCTTTTAAAAGCGTTGACTTAGATGTCTGACTTTGTCGCTACTTCAAAGGATTGCAGAGTTGAGTATTTGATATATAATTTCAGCTTGATAGGCCACGCGTTCCTGAGAAAAAGGATCTTGACAGACGGGCAAATAGATGGACGGACAGCCGGCGGACAACAAAGTGATCCTATAAGAGTTCCATTTTTATCTTTTGAGGTACGGACCCCTAAAAACGTAAATCTTCACGTATTTCCGAGTGTCAATCTGATCAAAGTTTCTACACGACAGAAGCATAATAAGACAACAGTTGAAGGCCAAAAAAGTAATTTTGCTTGTTTTGAAACTCAATAACCATGAAATTAACAAAAGTAAATGTATAAGTGGGCGCCCACCGCCGCTGGCGACGTTCGCGCTTCCCGAACTTGATAGAATTTCCACGAACATCCTTTAATTTCCGCTTCCCAGATGTTTTCGCTACAAAATCCACTTTTCAACTTGGAAGTTATGCGTGTCTGCCTTGTGTCCCTGCTATTTCTTAAAGTTCAAATAAATCTCGTGGCTAGTTAGCCGTGACATGTCACATCACAACGACGATGAGTCGCTATCGCCATAATTAGAACGCTGTGTTATGTTATGGCCTACTCATTATCTGTAATTAAAACAAACATTACTTACCACCCTTGCGATATTGCTTTAGTCGACTTACTAATCTTTTTCAGATGTTAGTAAATTAATTTTTTATGAAAGTATACGTATGGGAATGATGCGGCGTAATAGTACGGCGCGGTCTCAAGGTTGGGGAATGTAGAGTGAAGCGCATTACGAAGCTAGGTAAATACATCATCGTTGTTTTTGTAGAGTACTCTGTTGTTTTCCTTAGAATACTTTGTTTGACATATATAGGGCAAACATCATCGTGTGCATGTGCGTACTTTTTGTCATTATAGAATAGGTAGTTTAAACAACCAATAAAACTGAAAATTTCGACACTCACCAGAAATCACTAGATACGAAGTCTGTTAGTCATATTATGCGATTCACTGGTCGTGTTAGTTTAGTAGAGTCGCCAACTTTACTGGAGGTGACGCACTCACCAACACATGTCGAAATATTCCATAATACTGTCGATATACATGCGGAGGCAAGCCGAGGGCGGGCGGCGAGTGTGCACGGGCACACCACACCGGCCGTGTGGCCGCCGACGCGACACCGCCTGCCGGGCCGGCTTGATTGTGACGCAAACGAGACACATCCTGACCGCAAACCGCTTTACGACCGCCGCAACACGGACGACGCATCGCCTCATCCGCATCCGCAGCTCCGGCCATACCTACGCGATCTAGAGGACGGAGTGTGCTAACGATACGTACCTTTGGTCCCCGCCTTGTTCTTGGGCCCGGGGGCATTCCTGCCTCGGCCTGAGGACAGGCGTCAGCCCCCATTTCTCGACCAACTCTATTCGAGCAATGGTGGCTACTCAATGCCAATATGTCATCGGGTCGGAGCGAGTGCGGCGGTGCAGCGGGGACGCGGCGGAGAGGCCGGCTGGCCCGCTGCGCCCCCCGACCGGCTCGTGGCGCGCGCCGCGGCCGCCACCTTACTCGCGCGCCATGCCGGGCCCGCGCGCTGCCTGCCTGGCCGTGCTACGCCCGCCCGAGCGCGCGCGCGACCGCGGACGTCCTCATACTGCGCTCACAGTGCGCCCGCCGGTGACAGCGCTCGCATCGCTGCCGATCCCGTGGCGGACACTGCGGCACGCCCGCACCGTCGCGTCCGGGAGCGGGGCGCGCACCGCGCACTCGCGGGAGCTGCGCGACTTTACCGCCTAACGTACACTGCGAAAGCGCGCTCTCGACGCGCTTCTAAAACTATACTACGACGATTAACTTCTAACTAAGCGATTCCGTTGATGTGTATGAATGTTCGATATATAGGTGATATGTGTCGATGCGCGACCGCCGTGTTGTGATATGTCGCAGGCGTCTCGGGCGACCGGTCCTTACGTAATACGTATTCGGGGCGCGCACGGCAGCGCCTCACCGGGCGCGGCGAGTCATGGTCTCGCAGATAGCCGCGTGGCGGTCGCGAAGCCCGGGCGGACGCGTGTGTCGCCGTGGCGCGGCGTCGGAGCACTGGCGCCTGCGTGCCCCACCCGCCCGCCCGCCCGCGCAGGCCCGCCGCACGCGTATCGACACCGCGCGCCAACCACTGCAACGCGCGCGGCCCGCGCCCCGCGGCCACGCGCCGACCACGCCGCCGCCGCCGCCGCCGCCGCCGACGCCGCTGACGCTTCGGTGTAAATCGCACCTCTCGCACGCGAACCTTTAACACCTTCCCAGCTCGACCCGCTGCGCTGTGATCACGTTCACTTTTCATGCCCTTAAGTGTTTCTGGAGACCGCGAGCAGTTTTACTTTTTAATGGTCGTTGAGCTCGTTGGCAGAAATGCAAGTTCGTAATCAATGGTTTTGTAACTTGGTTTATTAATGTATAGGTACGTTTTAAGAACACATGGTTTCGCGTCACTAACATACTCAACATACTAAATAAATAAATAAAATAAAATAAAATAAATACTCGCACAGTCTACAAAAATGTTTATTATAAATACAGCGCATCCTTCAAGAACCAATAAATTCGATATAGAGTGTCAGTAGATGCTAAGAACAATCAAGGCATTTCCAGGAAATATGTTAATTCTAACCTACTAACTACTAATGTTTTCGAGGCAAAAGATCAAGAGTCTCCGTAGTCTGGAAAATGGGCAGCAGCATTTTCCATTGTTATATTTAAGCACTGCGATCTCTAACCCGCCTGCCAAGCGTGGAGATTATGGCAGTAACCTCCCCTTTCGTGGGAGAGGCCCGAAGTCCTGCAGTGGACTGTTACGGGCTGTGATGATGATGACTAACCGGAGCTAAACAACGTTCCATGTCCATGGCAATTACGAATCCTATACTTTATAACAGCAATTGTCTTGGAGTTACGTAAAGTTGGAACTGTAGATGACGATTGAAGATTTCGATCGCGAAAATGTTCATTTGTTACCCCGGAGGACACTGTAGAGAGGTCATAATTACCCGATAATCACTTAATTTATTTATTGTTCATTCGCGAGATTATAACGGGGACACGCAAAAAAATTTTAAGCGATTGCATATATTTTAACTCGAAGTAAAAATTACTCTAATTATGAAACTGAGAACGTAAAGGAACGTACCAACTAATTAAGGCTTTTTGTAAAATTGACGGAGATACTTCTACCTACCTGTGCAATATTAACAACAGGAAATGTGAAAATAATAAAGCCATGTCAATAGGTATTTCATTTTACAATTCGCAGTGCACCTAATAATTATTGGTAGGTAAATTTTTACAGCCCAAGCAATTACGAAGATGTCAGCAAAGATATGTAAGTACTATGTTTTCCGGCGACGCGACGTCGGCAAAAACAGGACACACCGTTTAATTTGGCTTATATGAGGTTTGTATATTTACACCTGATTGCACTTAACTTAGGCAACACTTAAAGTCACTCTTAACTTATGACACCAATTGTGTGATGTTTCAAGGCGCATACATTAGCGTCGCCTAAGTTTAGTGCAATCGAGCATTAATATAATAACTTTAAATACGTATTACATTTTCGGAGAACTTCACGACCTCAGCATGCACTTGGTGGAACACCGCCTCCGTATACGATTCGTTACGAACACGCATTTTTTCAGTGTTTCATTCTCACGTACTAACGAAACTGTATAAAAGATAACACACAACAAACACTGCTGGGTTACGTACTACACTGTACATGTAAAGTTTTCGAACACGCCATAAGGTTGTCAAGTTGGCAATTGGCGTCGCGAACGGTTGTGCCGAGTGCCCGAAAGAGCGGAGCCACTCCAAGGCGGCGCGCGAATCGCAGCGGGCGCGCCGCCGCTACTGCCCCGGTCGGATGATCCATCGGGGTGGCGCGCTGGCTGGTGCAGTGCCAATTTACTTAATCCAAAAGAGATATTTACTACTTTCCATTCCAACCCTGCTGCTGAAATTTAGTGAGGCTGTAAGGAGGTCACGGAGGCCTTCAATTTTTTGGCAAACATTTTGGACAAAATAGGCGACCAAGAGAAAGTTTCACGGGGTGCTCCCGTTGTTTGCTCAGTTCGTAAATTAATGCCGTTTTAACTATCGCGTGCCGCAAGTTACGATCCTGACACACTTCTTTTGCCTCTTGCACATTCATACATCTTATCATACATTTACATTAGTTGAGGGTACATTAGAAGAAGGTCATTTATTTAATCAGTATATGTTCTAGGGCGCTCTCTACTGACCCTTCTATTAACGTTATGCCTCTCAGTTTGCCTATTTTAATACCGGTCACCACATCATCCAATAAAAATGGATTAAAAAAGCTTCTAGTACTTTTTAAACATATGAGCTTATTTCGTTACCTGTCAGTTTATTGTCTCAACTGCTAAAAATCACATTCTAATTCACTAATTCTAATAAACAAAACTGGTACAATATTCACTGCGAAATTAATTTAAATTGGAGTCTCCAATAAGGCCCCTTGTTTAATTATTTCTAGTGATTCAACGTTTTATTTGCTCCATCATTAGTAACTAATAAAAATTAATATTTATAGCAGCCCTTTAAAAATATTTGTCAGCGAATTCTTTTGTAAATGTCAAACAACCTGAAGCGAATTTTTTCTTCTATTACATAGAATTTATAGGCAAAGAGGCCAAGTGCAAAATAATTAGCAACTGACATCTCTTAGAGTAAGTTACAACGTGTCCTGACATTTTTGTTTTAAATTATACGTCACAGTATTCATTTTTTATTATTATATTCGATTGTATACTACAATACACTCTATATCTATATCGCAGCCATTTCCGTTATGCAAGAAAATGTAATATCTATCGCGTTATAATTGGCCCATTATAAGTTAGCGGCGGCATGGTGTCCTTCACAACGACAGCACAACCGTTCATTTCGCTGTTTGATGGTCTCAAATGTGAAACTGTAAACGCTTCCGTAATAGTGTCCGACACATTGCAATTCCTTTTATATCCGATCAATCTCAGTGTCCGGAAGCTGCCGTGAATACATTCCGCTGCCTATGCACAGTGACTATTTGCTCCGGAGAGTCAGAGAGAAGGTAATCGCTAGTAATAAACGTTTCAGAGAGTTTCTACGAAATATATTTGACATAGAGCACAGATGGAGCCTCCACCTTAGAGAATGTACCTACACTGTCACTCTGTCACAATTCTATACAAATGACCTTTGACTCAGCTTCTAGAACATTAAAATGACCAAGGTAATGGCCAATTTGACAATAGCAGTGATCATGAACGGTATTTGACAACTTATAGCCGTCCCTTTTGGACACGTAATATGCACCATTAATTAACAAAACTATTGTGACTTCAGTTGTGAGTAGGCTCCTTCCATGCCTCTTTGTCCAATATCTAAACTAAAAAATTTCACCAAATTAAAAAAATCACGACATGTCAAAAGTTTCGAGAATGACATGTTGCGTGCGCCGTGAATGTTCCTTTGTTAGAGCTAACTTTCCAATCTTTTTGGTATGCATTAAAGTCCCGTCCGTGTTTACATAACAGCACGTTCCGTTTCCGCCCCGTCCACGTCGACGCCCGTCCTGTATGCAGCGACCTTAAGAGACCATTGAGGACGTCCATAGCGGAAACTAGGTCAACTGCTTTTGACAATAGTTCTGAAGATTGGTTGGCTTTACGTCCCAAAAAACGTGGAAATTGTGAGGGGAGCTTATTTCCTAGCCAAACAAAAAGTTACCAATGAATAGATGATCCATAAACTTGCAATATGACCAGAGTAGAGTACCTATAATTAAATTCAGTCTGAATGTTACCACGCTAATCTGTAGCTGGGTACACCAAAAACACAGGGGAGAGCGAAACTATGAATACATCACAGCTCTTTAGCTCAATACAGACGAAAGACCTTGCATTCCCCATAGTGCGGCCATATGACCACTATTTACGTAACCGCGTCGTTGCGGGTTTTGGTGGACGGAGATGGATAATGTCACAGAGCGAGGCGGCGGTAGCCTCAACCTCGGTATTACTACGTCGCAAATCAGGTCTGAGTGAAGCTCCAGCTAAGCGCACGTCACAGTGGCCTTACTCGTGCATATAAAGAAAACGGCTAATTTCAACGCGTGAGCATATGAGTCTACCATTTACAACACACTGTATTTTGGGTACATTATAGCGGGCATCACGCCGCGACTTTCCGCGCGGAATTGAAATTGATGCGGATAATCTCGTTATTCGTTAGCCATTCCATTTGGCCAAATGAATGTCAGGGTCGTGCACCGGGACGGCGAGGCCGCGCGAGGGAGACAGGGGACGCCCGGACGCCCGGTGATAGTATCGATTCATGCGAGGACTCTGCGATGCGGCCTGTGGACTCCGGGAAATATTTGCACGCGGCTCCGTTTCCTCTGCGTTGGCTTTATCT
The DNA here is from genome assembly GCA_905147135.1 of Blastobasis lacticolella. NCBI lineage: Eukaryota > Metazoa > Arthropoda > Insecta > Lepidoptera > Blastobasidae > Blastobasis > Blastobasis lacticolella. The sequence continues at coordinate 6,753,045 of LR990039.1, read as the reverse complement.
CGCCCTGTGCGGGCGTAGTTCTTGATCTATAATGTAGGGCGTAGTTTTTATTAGACTGGATAAGTTTAGGGATTTAGGGCGGATTGCGCCAAATTCGCAATTTATATAAACGCGTTTAAGTTGATACTTTATAAAAAGCTTCAAACAAAAAAACGTTAAACGTCATTCTTAAACGTTTTTAAGAATTTGGCGCAAGCCTGGCTTAATTTGTGAAAATAATTTTAAAGTAAGACACAAGTGGCTCGTTGTTTTTAAAATTAATTTCAAAATAACTAGCCCACTGCGTCTCTTGAACACTCTATATATGATTAAAAACCGGATTAAAATCCGCTGCGTTGTATAAAAGTTCTAAGCGTACATTCATACAGAGATGCACGGCGTGAAACTACTTTGTTTTATACTATGTAGGTACATATTGCAAATAATTCATATATTCTAAAACAATAGAAAACTGTACTTATTTCACATTGAAACAATTCCCAATGTTTCTGTAGTCGAATAAATCTACAGCCATAGTAATGTTGGCACATGTTACTGGTGCGAAACGGCGGCACATGAACTCCGCCGGGGTATACCTACTGCGCTGTATTGCAGTGAACTTTGCGGCATGACGTCACGCGGCCAGAGGCGCGGGGGCTTGTCCTATTTACCTCGAAGATAAAAACTGGGGCTTTGTCCCGGATTTTCCGAAGGGTACCTACATTCTTAGGGTGTTATCCATTATGATCGCACGTAACGTCAATAACGACGATTGGGTGACTGAAGGAAAGAATACGTACCGAAAACCTAATCATGATATTACCGCCATAGATCGTTTTACCAAGGTTTCACCAAATTGAACTTATTTCCGCCCATAAGGTGGATATTAATAGCTTATTGTGTACCAAAGTAAGTAATTGCTCATCGTTCCGCGAGCACGATAAGGAATACTAGAAATACGTAGATATTTTTAAGACAAAATTCCTACGTGACGTGTAAGTATGTATTAAACGTAGCTAAAATTTCGAATGCACAGCGGCTTTCGTGGCCGAGCGGCTCGTTTTATAAAAATAAGTGTCTATTTTCTAATTTCGCTCGCTAATATTCGGATGGGTTGATTGTGTCATAGCCGCGTAGGTTTGGCGAGTCATGCGGGCCGGTGGCCGGTGGCCGGTGGTGGTTGGGCGTTGCGGCGTCACGGCGTCTGGCCGGGCGGCTGTGCTGCGCCGCACTGCTGTATCATTCCCGAAGCAGCGGGCGGCGCTCCCCCCCGCGCCCGCCGCCGGCGCCGGCCCGGCTCTCGCCCGCCCAGAAACTCCTAACATGAGATCGTTATGTTCCACATTCCGGCTCAACAATTAGTAGTACCCACCTTCTCATTAACGTTTTACGGAGGGGGGAAGATGAGATTTTTTGCAACGGTGCCGCTCAACATGGTACACATGGATAGTCTCACGGCCACCGGCGAACCGGAGTGGTGTCCGTGTTGCTAGAGCTATTATATTATAGTAACTTAGAAGTTACTATAATATAATATAGTAAAGCATATCATTGACAAACAAGAGTAAATTACAATAAAATCATCGATAAAATTATTAGCATATTTGACCATGTTGATGAGACAAAATGATTTTATCAAAATACTTTTGACACTTAGGTATGTGTACCCGGGAAACTATACATAATTGAAGACGGCATACCTCACAGCCCGGCGTCGGCCAAGAATTAGCTAGATATTACGGCGCGCGTCTAAATCCGCGGCCATAATCGAGCGTATTCTAAACAAACACAATAAAGAGTGGAGAAACAAAGCGAGATATTTGCGAGATATTGCAGGCTGTCTCGATGGGTGTTCTCTGGAACCGTTCGAGTTCGTTTTCGTATTTACATAAGGACAGGAGCTATTTCAGGCTGTACTCCAGTGTGCACCCAAATAGCGCGGTTATAATTGGACACGTCGTTAGAGACGGCGCAAATAGTTACGACACTTGGGGATTTCGTCGCATTTTATTGTGACTGAATTATTTTTATTGCGCAGTTTATGTATGCTTGTTTGTAGTCATTTTTTTGAGGTTTTACTGCTCATTTTGTATTAGTAATAACATGTATAATGATAATAAACCTTTCCGGTATTTAGGTATGCTTATTTTTTTTAGATACGAGTAGATACGAAAATAAATAATTATTTTGGCTGGCCAATTTCGGAGCTTTAATGCTTCTTAAGTTGTAAATAAATATTATACCGAAATCTAATTTAACCTATCTTTTAATTCGTAGTATATAATATTATATAGTTCGTAGTTTGTCAAATGGTTGCCTTCAGTGCATCGAAGAGAAAAAATAGAATGAACATCCCCTCATTTAATCTAAATGCATCAAAGTCAAAGTCAAAGTCAAACATATTTATTCAGTTTAGGTTATTTAAAAAACACTTATGAACGTCAAACTAAACACAGTTGTAAAAAAATTACAGTGCACAAAACATTCGAAATTAGAAAAATAAATCCAGGTATATTGTGAAAGTAACGAGTATTATACCGTTCCTGTGATTAATACAAATGTTTTCTATAAGTATATTTAAACAGTAACGATGATTGTATTGTTATTGACACTGTCATCCTTCTAGCTACCTAATAAGGATTAGTCTTCAAGAGAAGTATTGACTTTTTAAAATAAATATATATTTTTCGTGTCTATGGCACTTGTGGTACTGGGAAAGGTGGAAGGTACAAGACCACGCGGAAGATCACCCATGCACTGGACCGACCAAGTGAAGTGAAGTGAAGAGTGGTGACAGATAGTGAAGCGTGCTGCCCATTCTCAACCGACGACCACGACCACTCTGTCAAGAGTGTAGCAACTTAGAATACAGATTCTGCATTGGAGTGGATAATACATTAAATAAGTCAATTTATTTATATTTCTGTGGATAATACTTATCGATAACGTGCTCTAGTTTTGCAATTTTGTATTGAAACGTAATTTACACATTCGGGCATCATGCGCGTGCGCATAAAACGCGTGATTGTTATGGTTGTAGAAAGGGTCCACTTACAAGATTTTCCAATTGTGAAAGTCACATTGTAATGTCTAAGGGTTACTTAATGTGAATTATCGCACATTGTATAATCGTTTACTGAGTCAAATTATAGGACATAGGTTGTATAATGAACTCCTTGGAGAGGTATTCCCTGGAGGGCACAACATGCAGTATTTCAAGACATGGGTTTAAAAAGGTTTCCACGGGTTCGGCAACGCGTGGGTGATGCCCCTGGTATTGAAAACGTCCATAGGCTGCGGTGACTGCTTACCATCAGGCTGGCAGTAAGCTTGTTTGCCACCTTAGTGATATAAAAAAAGACCTGTGCTTTGTACGGCAAAAGAAAATGCTCCGGTGTGAAGCATTGCTTGGCTTTATAAAGTACCCCAAGTCTTTTTAAAGCCAGCTTGGCTTTACTTTCCAAGTGATCTTTCAATTGGGCTTCGTTAGATATGTCGAAGCCGAGGATCCCAATACTCATAGTTCTAGAACTATGACACAACATGAAATGGGGTTTTTTTGCTGTGAACGCACAAACGTGTATCTTCAGGGTTGAACTGGACGAGCTTTCGCCTGCCTTATGTTCATTAGCGGACAGATGACGGTGAAAATGGCATAAAACCTACGTGTGTGGGCAAAAAGGAAAGGTTGTCATGTCAAGTTTGATGTCCAATGTGAAAAATGATATTTCAGATTGGACATCAAACTTGACATTTGTGATTGATGTTGTCATCTATAAAGCACATTCCATTATGTAGAAAATAAACGGATTTAATCTATTCGGAGATGCTGAAAATGGCAACGCTAAAACATGCGCTTATAAAAGCAAGTGCAACGTTATATCTGGCTCCTTATTATTTGATGATCTTAGACTAAACAACTGTTCTGTATGTTGTATTTTAATCACAATATCAATTAGCACCGTACTTCTAAATTTTAACAGTAAATTTAAAATAGTAAATAAATTAGTCAAGTAAATTTTTACAGTTGATTCAAACCGAATTTTTAAAATTGTACAAGTCAATCGTGGAAACAATTTTGCTAACAACGCATTTATGCATTTTACATCATTTACTTGACCTAATTCGAGTCAGCCGTCACAAAACAGTCGTCGAGTACTTTCGTGCTTTGCATACGAGCAAAGGAAAAGTACGGGTCAGATAGATAAATCACAATATCTTTGATTAATAACCTCTTTTAACTTTATGTAAGTGCTTCTTCACAAACTACCTACAATTAAACCGGGGTGCCGTTCACGACGAGAGAACTTCAACAAAAATGCCATATCCTCGTATCCATTGTCGATATGTTTAGTAAGTGTAACAATTTTTTGTATTACAAGGAGCTTGCAGGTATTTTTCAATTATAATTACAAGATTCGAACTGTTGGTAAAAAGAAACAGTCAAATGTGATGTCTCATGTTGACATCTGCTGACATCGCGGCGCACGCTGCACGATGGGGCCAAATTAAAAAACGTGGACAAAATTTATACAGAACTGACATTTCGGGCTTGGATTGCGCGCTTGCGACGTTTCGCCACCTGTCAATGTACTTTCATACAATTTGCTCGGCGTGTAACAAGTTTTGCCACATGGTGTAGTAATTTGTCGTCGGTCTACCATCAATTTATTTCACGGTTAATTCAATAAAGTAACGTATGTATAAAAGGGAAATAAATACAATTGATGGCTATCTAAATATTTCATTTCTCCTATAATTTAAAGATAAAAATAAATGAAAAATTCAAGTAAATTAAAACTTACTTTGAAAGTTTATGATATAAAAAATTATATAATTTAATATTTTTTGCCAAATATTAAATTATAAGATAATTATAATATCAAATAATAATATATAAAAGGTGAAATTCAATAATTACAAGAAAATTACAAAAACTTTAAAATTTTTAAATATTTATGTAAATCAATATCAGAAATGTCAAATATAATGTTCAATTAAATAGATAGATAGATGCATACAATTTTGCATGTCATAGAAAGAAGAAAAAATATTACATTATATAGTATATTATTATTATATTATGACCAAGGATAAATGACCAGGAGTAGGTAATATCGATTCAATAACGGAGAGATAAATATATAACACAGGTGCACATCGACCAGAGGCAATTTAAAAGACATCCTTCTCCCCAAAAATCAACTTCAACAGAAATCAGAACATCATAACTGCCAAAACATTGAAGAAAAAACACACACTGTCTAAAATTTTCACAATATTCAGCCCTGACCAGAGCGGACATAAATCTACGTTTTAGTCCTGACAGTCTAAACGAACCCATGAAAATTTAAAATTAAAGTCTATAAAAAATACAGATGTTGAAAAAGAAAAAAACATCGCCCCCAATAAGTAGTCCGTATTTACTTATTTAAGCTTTGTGTTGGTGCAATGATTTATTTACTTTTATCGACGGGACCCGTGGTCGGACGGTGCACGATCAGCGCACAGCATACCAGGAGGATCTGAATGTTTGATTTTTTTAATCTACTTTATTCGATAATCGCATAGCAATAGCAATTTCGCTACGCTACACACATCATCCATCTTAGTTTGTATTACAAAATATTTTTTTAATACCCCAATTCGCAATCTAAAACATATGGCTTAATCATTAACCTACTATTAAATAAAAATGCATGATTTTTTTTGTATCCACTAATTGACGTTTTCACATTTTTTTAAAATATGATGATCCTATCAATCAAGCAATCTAACTAACTGCTTACCATCAGGTAGGTCGTAAGCTTGTCTGCCACCTTAGTGGTATAAAAAGCTATAAAAATCAGTCAAAAGCATTACCGCTTGTAATTTCATCGACTTAGGGCCGATTTTTCAATCCTCAGATAAAGTTTATCTGCCCGATAAAGTAATACACTGCCAAATTAAAACAAACAATAATCCTTTACAATTATGAAGTGATTATACAATTTTATTTTAGTTGCATAATAACTTATCAGACTGATATGTTTTATCTGAGGATCGAACAATCGGCCCTTAGTAAATTAAAGAAAAACGCAGAATTAAATAATAACAAAGTATAAATTAATATTTTTTACCCTGTGTTTTCGCAGTCACTTTCTTCAGAGTCGCGACCCATTACAACCATAGTAAACCTTGCACTGATTCATTTGCTAGAAAACCGAAACAGCTGCATATATTGTAAGAATTCCCACTTTCGAAAACCAAGGAAAATGTCTAAGGTAGTCATTTGCATATGCAATTGTATCCGAGTATCACAAGGAAGTGTACTATTAATGGAGACATTGGGAAAATATGCTGTCCTTCAACTTGACACGTAATAACACGTAAGTGCAGCTAATAATATACTTGAAGTTTGAAGAATACATTTTAGATACCTTGAACAACTGATCAGCCATCAGGTCAGCCATCAGTATGTAACTGTTGCTAATAATGGGTTAGATAATAGTGGCAAATGCAGTAAATGTGTTGATCTTTGAACAACTGATCGTTACAGACAAGGTCGATGTCAGACATGCAGTTTGCAGTAGTACAGTCAAGCCCGATTACACTGAACTTAGTCTTTAAGTTTATAGTTGGCACCTTAAGATATTTAAGAGCACAAAATTGGTGTCATAAAGTTAAGAGTAACTTGGCGAGTTAAATTTTCAATTAAGCTTGGTGTTGGTGCAATGCTTTTTCTAGTTGGGAATATCTTAAATAAACATAAACGTCGTCTCAAATTTAATGCAATTGGGACTCAAAAGAGTCACAAAGTAAAAAACGGTCCGCCTCTATGTTGTGCTCCAGTGGTGTGGTTCCACTGTGTCACGGTTAGTTAGGTTAGTTTCTCACATCAGTATCTACTGAGCTAGGACAATCAGGAATTTGTCCAAGCATATTTATTATGTACACCCTAAGTTAACTATACTCAGAGGGAGTTGGGAAGCTTGCGTAGAACGGTTGACCTTCACGTTGTAGCTTGACCCAAATATGTCAATCATTGGGGGAATGGCGGCCACCTGTGTCTAACCTCGAGGCAATAAAGCGCATTATAGGCATTGGCCATGGCGTCAATTTGGTAGACCCAATTAAAATATGGGTTCTACGTGTATGAGATCCGTAGACTCCTGAGGTCTACGGAATGCTACGCGTCTACGCGTTTCGTAGGCGGAGTCTACGCGGATACTGCAAGTGGCCTTTCATTTTATAAACTATGAATTATGTTGTTTTATTTGCAGCAGTGGACTAATTATTTATTGATTAGGTACATAAAAACAAGTTACAGTCAACAACAATTTAGCACCAACCAACAACAACTTGAGTTATCTAAGCGCCTGGTCCAAATTACAAATCACCAGAAGGCTGGCCTCTTCTTGGGTCAGCGTTTAAGTCTCGCTATTCAGCGGGGCAACGCGGCCAGCTTTTTGGGGACCTTTCCAAATTCGGGGGACCTGGGTCAAGTTTTTTATCTTTAGTTTAGTTAGAATTAGGGTTTTTGGTGTTAGAGTAAGGCTTTTTTTAAATGTTAATAATTGTAATGTTTTATGTTAAAATAAACAAAAATTTTGTGCATAGGTTTATTAAGCAAAGTAATAAAAAAAATTAACATCCATCTTGACCATGATCCAGGATTTGGCAGATCAGATAATACAGTGGAGCGACGGCCATTCCACCTCCATAATGATAGGTACTTGAGACCGCGATTTTCGCGATATTTTAGATGTATGTATAGTTTGGCTACTGAAAGTAGAGACAGAGCATAGATAATATAAATCCTGTTATATTTAAATTTGTCAGTTCGTCAAAATGAGGAGTTTTCCAGTAGGTATTGACAGTTGATTTCAAAAAGCATCAATAGATGGCGCTCCTACAATTCTGGTAATTGTTTTAAAATCTGTATGATTTTGGCAGTGATATCATGCAGCCATCTAATACTAAACCTAAAAATAAAATGTTTATTAATATAAACATAACTTTTAAAGATTGAACGAAATGTATAAAGACATATTTTTATGAATAGGCACTATGTTCCATTTTATTACAACCTCTAAAATGGTTGAAAACTATTGATAAATACAATATTATCCAATACAACGTACCCAGTGTTTATATCTCCTTTGCTAAGAACCTTTTTCAAGCGATCAATTACCAAAATTGTCAGGCCGCCATCTAGTGAGTGGTTAAGAATGCTTTAGATACCTATTGGAAAACTCCTCATTACCAAAATTGTCAGGCCGCCATCTAGTGAGTGGTTAAGAATGCTTTAGATACCTATTGGAAAACTCCTCATTACCAAAATTGTCAGGGCGCCATCTAGTGAGTGGTTTGGAATGCTTTAGATACCTATTGGAAAACTGCTCATTGTTATATGGTTGTCATTATTTTAAGCTCCCCCAAGCAAGCGCGATCTGCGGGCGCGGGCGCGATGCGCGTTCAGGCGTGTTAAAATAATCAGTAGGTAGTAGTTTGTTATATTTCAAACAAGTGTGGACAGGACGCAATCTGCAAGTGGGCGTCCGCGACGGACACGTGCTAGTACAGCGTTATTTTCAAACAAACTTTTATCATCACTCTTTCTTTCGAACCATGGATTTATTATCTGTAAAGCCGTCTCGCTGCACTCTTTCAGTCTCTTTGCATTTTCTTAGTTTCTCTCTTACTTATTATTTGACGTAGTAAGTGTTAAGAAGAAATGATTCCTTCAATGCATTCACTTAGAAAAAAAGTAGTACAGAAACTAAAAACTGAATAGGTAAAAATAAGCTTTCAATGGAACCGATAAATGAGCAGTTTTCCAATAGGTATTTAAAGCATTCCTAACCACTTACTAGATGGCGCCCCGACAATTTTGGCAATTGATAATCGCTTGAAATAGGTTCTTAGCTAACAGCATATAAACACTGGGTACGTTGTATTGCATAATATTGTAATTGTAAATAGTTTTCAACCATTTTAGAGGTTGTAATAATAATGGAACTTCTATATATATTTCTTTTTTCATTTCGTTCAACTTTTAACAGTTTATATTAATAAACATTTTATTTTTAAGTTTAGTATTAGTTGACTGCATGAAATCACTGCCACCATTATACAGATTAAAAAAAGATTACCAAAATTGTAGGAGTGCCATCTATTGATGCTTTTTGAAACCAACTATCAATACCTACAGGAACTCCTCATTGGAGTAGGTATCTATATACATACGATCTGTACTTTACGAGTCCGGTGATATCGGCTGCCATTTCTGAAGGTTGGGCTAAATGGCGGGAACTTCTGTGATACTAAAATCTAGCTAAAGCTCAATATTAGCCACGAGTACCTCACTCCCCGTAGATTTGCTGACGATATATACTAAGACGAAACCCAGGAAGACTTAGGATAAGCTTGATTATCTCTGTAGTACCTTTCAACAAGTATAATATTGTCAGTCTATCCGCCAGGATCGCCCGTTTGGAGTAACCCCGCCTCTACTAGACTTCCATGTAAGTACTATTGGTGTGAGTGAAATAGAGAAGCCGTTTAGAAAGGATTTTTACAAATATACGCGTTAACTGGGTGAATAGGCATAGCATAGGAAATTAACCAGAAAATCCAAAAAGGGGTCCAAAGCTAGTAATTTATGTAAAAATTGAATGAATGACGGACTGTGTGTGGATGCGTTTGGTCCAAAAGTACCACCCGCCTCAACGCGTCTGTGTGAAGGAACCTTGAACAAAACGATCCTGATCCTGACAATGTTTAAAAGGAATATAACTTTTACAAACCAAGAGACATTGTTTTGGCATTATTTCCAAATTTGACAAAAAACCGGAGAAAGCTACTAAATTGAATTCAGTAACTTTCTCCTGTGAAAAACAAGATTATTTACATGTTGTGTTCGATTTCATAAGTTTGGATAACGCCATAACAATGATACTTTTTTGTATCGGTTGTAGAGGTGTGCGGATCCGTTATATTCATATAACATAACAGAACGTTATGCTATTATAAAATATTATGTTATTTTTAACGTTATATATAATTTTACCTACCGTATAACGATCACCGTTTTTCAGTTTGTATTATTATTTACAGTTGATTTAGTACCTTGGAGAACCAAAAATGCATTATTAATCAATATATTTGTATTACCACGTACAAACATTAGTTTTGCGACGACGACGTTCATCTCATACATAACAGAATATTACAGAAAAACGAACACAACAATATTATGCTTATCTTATGTTGTGTTTACATATTATTTATTATTTATTGATATTAGGTGTTATAAGTATATTTTTATACCGTTATAATATACCCGTTATCTGGTACAACGAGCACCTCTAATCCGTTGGTGTTCAACAAATGTACCTACCTACATAACGCAGAAACGAGTCATTAGTACATGACGGCACTGGGGTTCAAGCCCGGTGCCTCCCGCAGGACCCCTTGGGATTTGACCTTGACCTTGGCTATTTGCTGACGCCGCGCCCTAACTGGGACACGGGTTGTCCATTTGTCTAAATTTAAAATCAACGTGTCTATCTATTGCTGGTTGTAGGTATCTCCAAAAGAGATTGGAAAGTTCAATCTCCAATCTCTTTGGTATCTCCCAGTATACTCCGTAAAAGCATTATAAGAGTGTTCTCAATCTTCTTGCATCATCCATCATCATCAATTCCAAACCCATATTAATATCACTCCACTGCTAGGCGGCACTGACGACAATTTAGAAATCTATGCTTCGTCTCTACTGTCAGTACCCAATATGTGAATAAGATTATTCCACGTCAGTTCCTAACGTGTTCAAATTTAGAACAAGTAGCGCCACCTGTTCCAAAACTAAGAAAACATTCGCACGCAACGCTGGCGACCGCGTACCGAGAAAAACTGTGCTATTGCTTTTCTAGTTCTACTTTTTATCTATAGTCTTCGCAATTTATTTTATGTTATAAACATATCGGATTATTGAAAAAATTAGTAACCTCATTAAAACAAAACGTCAATAATGTGTTTTCGTCAAATGTCATGGTACCTATGTACTACGGAACAAAACAAACGTGAACAGAGTAGAGGGAGCGGGAACTAACAACATGTAGGTAATCTGCAGTCTGAGATTCATGTTAGTTGCGCCACTCGCCGCTAGGTGGCACCGCTCGCAACGTTCGTGACTCAGGGTCGATGGTCTCGTGTTGAATAATTCAATTTTAATAATGACCGACCACTATCACTTTCAATGGTTACCTTAGCACAAACATGCCCTTTTTGGATGCATTGTTCCCTAAATCAATATCACAGGAAATATGCTCGTGGTAGGAGTGGCCTGTCAAACCTGTGGAGTAACAATGCTGGATGATGTAATTACAGACATACCGTTTAGTTCTCACAGTAGAATTTGGTTGCAATTGTGGTTTGTTATACGAAACTTTACTCATAAAGCACGTTGCTATATTATTAAATGTTGTGGGCGGGGCGAACATATCAGTCTACAACAAGTGACCCATATGAAAATTACGTCAATTTGATAAACCGCATTGCTGTGTGAAAGAGGGCGGAGGGAAGTAGGCTTTCACTGTTATAGCCTGTCAAGTTTAAGTGGTCGCGTGGCAAGAAAACGAAAAATTTTTTTTAATCCCATCGATTTCTTTGTTGGCGAACATTGCGTTCGAAAGTTGATATTGTACAAATTACGTGCAGGATGGCGCCGAACGAATTAAAAAAGAACTACAAAAAAAAGAATTAAAGAAAAAAACGGCGCGGAGGCTCTATCGCAGCCCGAGTCGCTGACTAGGGCGCCCTACTGCCGAATGTAGCACGTAAGCACGAAAACGTGGCACACTCGAAGTATCACGTCTTATAATAATAGTATATTCCTGTGGGAGCTCTGTGGCCGAGTGGGTAAAATTTTACTCTTAAGCGAGAGGTACCGGGTTTGAATTCCACTGCGGCCATGTACTAATGACTCCTTTTTGAGTTATGTACATTAGTTGAATGTCAACCGATGTTCTTACGGTAAGGGAGGCAACTGACTGTGTTGCAATGATCAAATATTGCCAGGTTCCCCTGGTAGCAGGGTCACGGAGGTCAGATGGCAGACTCTCCACTGTAATTACCTGATCTGTCAAATCCGGGATCATTGTCAAAGCAGACCCCGGGCCCTCATGTCCAAGAGCACAACAACCGGGACACTAACGCCATGATGAATGTTTTTTATTTAAGCTTGTAATATTGCAAGTGATACCTGCCGTCCAAAATGTTTATACTGTATTATAATAGTATATTCTTGTAATACTTCACAACATAGAGATACACGTAACGAGAATGAACGCACGACGTCACTAATAACAATAAGCCCAGAATATCCACTGACAAATAAGCCTGTAAAATGAATACTGTAATCGATGCAAATTAATGCTCCCGACACGGTGTTCTCACAGCACGGGGGCTTGTGCACGGTGCTCTGAACATTAGTCTCATAATACGTGGAAAATGATAAGCAAACAGTTAATCTCGGCTCTAAGGCGAGTGTCGGGTAATCCTAGCGTACGCGAGAGGCTGTGCTTCTGCCGGGGCACAGGAGGATTTCGTGTCTATAGCTGGATTTGCCAGCTGTTTACTACGCTGCATAACGGTCGGTGATTAGCTAGCGGAAGGAATCGCTAAACTAACATACTTTTATCTGGTCTAGGCTGCGCGGGGCCAGGCTTCGGCACGAGCGAGGCCTCGTGCGGATGGTAATCCCCGCGAGGGCGGCCAGGTCACACCTTCGCTTATTTGGTGAAGCTATAGAAATATGTACTTACAAATAATGGAGACGACGATTATTAAGGGCGATTTGCACCAAATTCTTAGTTGCATTTAAGCTCAAATAAACACAATATTTCATACGTAATGACGTTAACCGTCATTCGAAAATGTGTTTAGCAATTTGGTGCAAGCCGGGCTCAATGTCAATTCTACGTCAGTGCGTGTCCTCCACGTGGATAAATGTCGTATAATATGTGAGTAGCAAGCAAATGCAGTAATGAAATTACTACCCCCCATGTGCGGTAATATAAAATAGGCATGGGTGTTTTATAGTCTACATTATTTAGCAGCCATTCTCAGCGGCTTTTACCCGCGCTTTCTCGGGGGAATCTTTTAATTTCCCGGAATAAAAGTATCTAGTTACTCAATGATAATGAAGCATACTATTAGTGAGACTTTTAAAAATCGGTCCAGTAGTTTTTGTGTATTACATACAATAATGCAAATTTTCTCTTTTCTCATAATATAAGTATAGGCTAGCAGTTCTCAGAGGCTTTGACCCGCGCATTTCGGATCTCTTCAAACAATAAACTTTCCGCGGAAACCTATTATTCCACCGGGATAAAAGTATACTCAGTACAATACAGGATATTACTCAGTGACAATCTAGCAGACTCTTATTATTTTTTAAATAGGTTATATTTTGGAGTTACTTAATCACAAACAAAAATCGAAAAATACATATATTTTCGTAAAACCGCTACCGACTCGTGGTACAACAGGAAAGAGTATGTTCAACTGGTTGTGACGGGGAAGTAATTTTTTACTTCCCCGTCACAACCTGAGATCGCAATTTTTTGCCACATAAAGAGCAAGTAAAAAATTAATTTCAATTTTATGTAAATACCTAATCGGAACATTCGCTTTCAGCGCCTGTCTGTGTTAAACCACGCAATGGTTTTGTTGTGGTTTTTACTATAATTTAGATAATGCCTTCCAGAAGGTTAATTTTTATTATAAAATCATCTTGGCGTTAATGTCCCGGTTGTGCTTTCGCACGTGAGGACCTGGTATCCGCCTTGACCATGATCCAGAATTGGCAGATCAGGTAATTACAGTGGAGAGACTGCTGTTTGAGCTCTGTGACCGTGTTATCAGGGGAACCTGACCACATTGGAATATTGTTACTTATTCACGCCTGAATGTGCAGGTTTCATCACGATGTTTTCCCTCGCCGATAAAGTAGAAAGTAGTGATCAACTAATATACATAACTCAGAAAAAGTCACTGGTACACGGCGGTAGTGGGATTCGAACCCGGAATCTCTATTACAAGTCAGATTCCTTAACCGCTAGACCACCGACGTACATAAGGATTATATGTATAATACATATATTATAATAGAAAAAGGCCGAGAGTGCGAAGCCGGCCTTGTATACTGTAATAAAAGCGGATTCCAGCAGATGCTAGATAGACGCTAAGACGACAATGATGCAGTAAAACTTTGATATGGAACCAATATTATCTTTATAAAAGCTTGATTCGATGAGTTTATGCGCTAAAATTCAATGAAGTTGATTTGGAATTTGGAGTTGAATAAGATTTAATTGTTGGCGAACCGCTTCCACCCTCTCGACCTTGAGACCGGCGCTCGGTTACGTAACGGCTCCACAGGGCTGTGCGAAATGTATGATATATGTAAATTGACCCGTAAACGGAGGGGATAAAGGCTACCGAAATAAACTTGTCTTTTTATTTTCGTCCCAGTTACGGGCAGAGCATCCCACTGAACTGAAGTGGACCCGGGCGAAACGTATAGGATTTTCAGTTTACCACATTTCAGCTACAGAGGAGATGGACCACATTTACTCTCAGTTAAACTAGTCGGACAAGAGAAGCGGTACCTTGCAAAATGTCCTTTCGTTGAAACTGTTTTATGAAATTCTTTTCTTAAGTCAAAGCCCGTGGTGGCAGGTATAAGAAATTACTTTGTGCAAACCGTAAGCTTCTCTAAGTATCTGATCAACGTACAAATAATACGAGAAAGTCGTTGTACCTTTTCCCTAAACCCTGTATTTTTTCAGACTTCCTGGTACCATAAATTAATAGTTACTCTGCTTAGCAACATAATTGTGTATTTACTCGTACGTATGTATTATGGTATATTTATAATGAGAAATAAATGACAGAGGGTGGGTTTGATCTTGTTTGATAAGACATCTATAATGCGTTTATTCAATACTAGCTGAATGGAGCGACTTTGTCCGACTGGTTTAAATTTCATTAATTCTACCCCTAATATTTCAACCCTCTATATATTATATTATGACATACGATAGGCCAACAGGCAAGCGGGCCACCTGATGGGAAGTAGTCACCACTGCCTATAGACATTAGCAACACCAAGAGTATCGCCAATGCGTTGCCCACCTCTATAAGCTCTGGCAGCAAAAATTATGGATTCGGGCACAAAATAAAGAACGGTCCGCCCCAAGCAGAAGGTCCGCTGGAAACAATGCGCCATTTCCGTCACGCACACATTGACGTTACGTTTACAGGCATTCTCAAGCAGTTTCAAGCAGTCCTCGATCGCGACTGTTAACGTGAGAATTCGTTGTAGTGTCGACTTAAATTGAATATTATTTAGTTGACGATATTATTATTGATAAAATAAAAGTACTCGTACGTAACTAAGATTACTTAATAACATACAAGCAACGCACGCAGAGTCCTAGAACTGATTTGTGACCATTTCACACTTTGAGGCTAGTCGAACTTCAGCACTGCTACGAGTTCTAATGTCGAAGGTGAACCGAGGTTGACCAAGGTCTTCCGCTAGACACCCTAGGACTAGTTGAACAGATTCAGGCACCACGTGACAGATTTTAACAGAATAAGAAACCGTAATAGCCACTTTAAAGGTTTCTAGTCGGAAATGCCTCTCTAGTCTAATATCAATAAATCGCTGACCACCTTCCTTCTCCATCATCAGATCAACTGACTAATACGATAATATTGAATTTTGATCAATTTACATGTGTATGAAATTTTCAATTCAATTAATTACCGGGAAGTGGGTCAAATCCCAGGTCAGGGAAAGGTTATTCTCAGGGTCTGATGATATAATCAGGTGGCGATGAATTTTTAAAAAGTGAATAAACAGTTGATTATTATTACGCCTACTAAAGGCATAATGTCTGAAGCTGGTATGGAAAATCAAATACACTTGACACAATCTGAACAGCTTGGGAAGCATTTATGATCACATTATGGCAAGGATTAGATATTGGTCCTTTGCAAGGGATATGTTATTGTGACGATCTTTAAAATTCTATTCGATATTTTAAATACTATTTTCGAAATTCAGAATAAATACAGTAGCGACCCTAGTGCGTCGGCAAGTTTAGGTAATAATTTTCGAAGACAACGGGAGTGGAGCTTCTGTTAGTTTTCTATTTTATGGTTCAGGTTCGAACCACAGTGCCGCCATGAACCAATGATATTTTTCCAAATAATTTTGAGTCATAGTTATAGAACAAACAAACAATCAAATCTCTTCTATTACTACAGATAGTTACGAGTACATTATTCCGTATTGGCATATAATATTAATTCTATCTATACGCAATGGTAACCGCATTTTGAAGACTTTGATAACGGAGTTAGCTTGAAAGCTCAGAAAACTGCGCCTCGACAATCCTCCTGCCCATATTTTTTTGTAATACTTCTTAAGTACATACATGTCATACATACTTACACACCGCCCTCATATCTCACAGAGGTAGACAGAAACTATCAAGTGCCACAAACTACGATCCTGACACACCTCTTTCGCCTTTACCACATTTATACATTCACCTTTACATAACTCTTACTTTTCTTACTCTTATTTATTATCACTTACATATCATACATGTACATTATCCTTACATACATTAACGCCGGTTGAATTTATTACGAACTATGTTTATAAATATAATACCAATTCCTTACCATTGTCCTATCTGGGAAAATAAAATATATAGCATTCCTGAGTCGTGGTCACCCCAAGTCATCACATCAGCACATTATTCCTGCTAGTCACACCACTGATCATAGCACCAAGCCCTTTTACTAACGAACTTAAAGGCGACTAATCCAGCTTAGATAGAAAATATACAGTAACATTTTATGTCGAGTATTTTTAACACTGTGATAGAGCTTCGGTCCGGTCGTCCGAATTAAGAGGCTTTGCCGTATCTAGTTTGTCGTCGGAAATACCAGCGTTAAAAATATACCACACTGCAGAAAATACTGCAGCTATTTTCTGATTTATGTCTTTAGAGGTTGAGGTTAAGCCGGCCAACCTCAAGTAGTTTGTGCTATAACCGCGAATGAAAGGGGTTCAGGTGTAGTGTGAATGAAAAGGGTACAAATGTAAGGTAGATTTTATATGTATACGTAAGTACATTGAGCGTTCACTAAAGATGTGCTTATTCGGATAATTTCGGACTTAAGGTATACATCACCGCACGATTGCTGGTTAGTGTTATATTTAAGATAGCTAATAAATTGTCGAAAAACATAATTTGACGATTGTGTGATCTGATTTACGAGTAGGTCGGTCAACGTGCTCTCCAAACACGATAAAGGCTACCCATCTCACCCACCACACCTCTCTTGGGTGTCCCATCTTTCTCCACTTGGGTGTACAACCTTCGATTTAAAACTTTGAACTAATAGAGTTCAAAGTTCAATGTTTATTACAACTTTTAGTTTCACATGTCCCCATGTCTGTTCGTAATACAACTTTGCAAGTTAAATTTGATCCCTTTCCCGGTTTCCGACTGAGCTGAAATTTTGCGCACTCTTGTAAGTTCGGTGACAATGCAATGTGGTACCATCGAGTTGATCTAAATATGGAGACGGAAGGTAGCCATAGGAACACCTAAACTACGCAACCCATCGAGTTCCGGCTCGTTTAATTAGTCTTGACAAATACTCTGTAGTGATAAAAGCTTGCTACGAAATAATATTTTTCAATTGAGCTTGTTCCTCGTGTTTTTATAGAAATAACTGATGGATTAGATATTTTGTTCAGCGAATAGTGGACAGTTCCACGCTCAATGCCCGTGCAGGTGCCAAGGCCGACTGCGACCGGGGGTGCGGCTTGCTTCGTGACATTTTCAGCGACCCTCATACTGTACAGCACTCGGCAACATAAAAGCGGTGGAAGTGCCAATATCAACGAAAACGAAATTGCCATCAGAAGTCCATTAAACCTAAAAGTTTAAACTTCTAATTTGGGTGCGTCGGTGGCCGAGTGGTTAAGGTATCCGACTCGAAAGCGAGAGGTACCCGGTTCGAATCCCACTGCGGCCATGTACCAATGAGTGTTTTCTCATTTGGGAACATTAGTTGAATTCTAACCGATGCTCTTACGGTGAGGGAAAACATCGTGATAAAACCTACACATTCAGGCGACTGAATATGTAAGTGTGATTCAATCTGGTCAGGTGCCCCTGGTAGCAGGGTCACAGAGGAAAAATGGCAGTCACTCCACTGTAATTACAAAATCTTTCAAATAATAGATCAATGCCAAGGCGGACCCCGGGCCCTCGTGCGCGAGAGCCCAAGCCCGGGCCGGGACATTAACGCCAAGATGATTTTTTAAATTTAAATTTGTTATTTGGAAACCAGCAACTGTCGCCCATAATGTTTATACTGTAGCAAGTGTAGTAAAAATACGCACTACTTCACAACTGATTTAATGGGCGTTTCCCCGCCACGCATGGTCAATCTCAATTAAAGTACTAAATGGACCCACAAGGATGGGCTATGAGTTGGACAATAGATAATCGGTATATAGTTAATGGGTAATGGACCTCCATTACCCCAACTCTTTCACTGGACAAATTCAAATTAAACCGAGAAAAGCAATTTAAAACTGCTGTTGCTCTATAAACATTGTTGCACATATAGAGGAATCTGATGAGAAAATAAAGCAAAACGTATTTGACTTTTATTTGAAGCAAATACCTATGCACCGAGCATTTTGAATTCAGAATAACAGTCGCTTCCAATAGCATTCGTCTGTTATGATCAGTCGAGCAATAAACTTTCAAAGGAAAGGATGTTCCGTGGCCGCGTAAAGAATAGCTTCACTTACAAAATTTATTTCCTACAAAACATGCCGAGTTATTGGATATATGATGCCATTATTTTAGTTACATTCAGATATATTTTTGAGAAATTGTTTTCTCGACTATTTTATTAATGGCACTGGCTGTGTGGTATCCTAACTCGCCTCGTGTATTTTGCCAAACGCTAAATTTTCAATTTTGGGTTCCTTTGGGTTGAGAACCTTATGAGTCTGACTAGGCAAGCGTAGCGAGCGCGTAGATCTTGCGTAGCAACTGCGTAGCCTGGTCGTAGAGCCTGCGTAGCCGCCGCGTAGGTCCTGTGTAGCCTTTGCGAATATATGCCATCCTATTTCTACGCGGTTGGTGCTCGTTCGCTATCTGGTCGCACTGCGTCCGAGGCTTGAAAATTGTATATATTGCTATAAACAGGTCAACGATATGTGCATAACCTAATTACGCGAAGTTAGGTACTTCTAAAAGAAAGAACATTGCATCTAAGCGCGGTATGACGTTGCGTCCTAGTATCCGCATTTTTAGTAAAGATAGTGAAATAAACAAATTAAGTTCTTATTTTAATTTCAACAGACTCGACAAATATTTGAATACAGATTGATAATGATTAGAGAAGACCCAGATAAGGGCATATATCAGTTGTTGCAACAACCAGCAATAAATACAACATCCACCACCTACATTCAGCAGTCCAAAGATTTACACTTAAGAGGAAACTAGAAGGACGTGGATAAATATATATAAAAAACCTGCACTATACACAAATTGACAATCTACGATCATACGTATGTATGTATGTAAATTCTTTATTGCTTAATAAATCATACGTCTTACAAAAATCTCACGAAAGCACACTACACAAAGCCATAGTCAACTTAACTAATTCTGGAACACCTCTGGAGCTAAATAATAATCAGTTTAACCAAAAACCAAAGTCCTCCAAGATGAACAAAAAATAGAGAACTGGAAGAACAAAGCCTTACATGGAAAATACCCACACCAACTGGCTCAATATCACGTCGATCCAATAACATCCTCCACCTGGCTAACAAAAGGTAATATATTTGGCGAAACAGGTATCCTTGTAGCAATACAGGACCAAACAATTAAAACACGAAATCATGTTAAATATATCCTGAAAGAATCAATAGAAACCGACAAATGTAGATTATGCTACCAGTATACAGAAAATATAGACCATATCACAGGAGGTTGTAGCATACTTGCTAACAATGAAAAGCAGAAAAAGTTCAAAAATACATACCATTAGCAGACGAAGTAAAAGAGATGTGGCACCAAGAGACTAAGAATCATCCCAATAATTATATCTTCAACCGGTGTAGTACCAAAAACTCTTCACACTGCCCTAAAAATGCTTGATCTACACGAGAAAACCTATGTACCACTCTAAAAATCAATAGTAATAGATACCTGCTCCATAGTTCGGCGTTTCCTCAACCCGACCTCGCTCACACTCCAAGATAGTCAAATCACATATCAAAACATATAATGTCACCAAACTGAATCATCGGAACCAGAATACTTGGCATCAGCCCGTATCTGGGTCTTTAAATATAACAGACTCCGAGTCGAGATAATAAAGAAAGCTTTTATAATAATAATATTAAATATAAGTAGTCGATTTAGTAGCTAAAACGCTTAAGTGCTCTCGTTGTTTTGTACTTACTAGAATTACCGAAGATTCGGTTACAGCGTACTTATTTTTAGATGTCGCTGTTTTGTACACAATAATGATATAGCAGGTCTATCAAGTTAAATGTTTTTAGAAGATAACGAATAATTTATTTCGTAAACAAATACAGTATTATGAATATTGTCACAATGAAACCAAGTTAACCCAATTTTAGCCTAATAAATAAAACAAAAGTTATTGTACTCAATACTATTTAGTTGAAGTTGATTTTGGATTTCCCGAATACTTCTTGTTCGTATTCTTGGGTTCACTAAAATGCATATTAAACCAAGCTAGAGTCAACTTTTGAAATAGGAATTACCTGAAGACCTGTATTAACCCATAAGACGATTGTTCAAAGGAAAGAAATAATTGGAATCGTCTCCACAATAAAGGAATAACAAGATCGTATTCCATCAATTAATCGCAGAAGCTAAAGGTCACTACTAGTTGAAGAATAGATAAATCTGCAGGGGCCCCATTAGCATACCTGTACAAGAAGAAATGTAAAAAGAAGTTTCTTTCCTCATTAATTCCATGATATTCTTTAGCCGTTTAGTCCTTTTTTAGATCGATTTGTAAACTTTTATATTTAATAGGCAGTTAGTAAATCCCTCCACGTCGATTCCAGCTCAAGCAACTCGACAAGTAACGTGCGTGAGTCGCGAGCATATAACGAGCGCAAATGCCTCAACATGCAGAAACTACATGTGCTGTGTACAAGCACCCTTATTGACCCATCTATGCAGCTTATCTCTTTAAATAGTATGGTAAGCTGCATAGGCGTAGGGTTGCTCTATCGATATCAATTTATAGGTTACATATCGAAATAGGCTCGAAGAGTGAATTTTACTTAACGAACAGAATAGTAATATTATTTTTGAATATTAAAAAAAAAATAAGCCGCGTTATCGACTATAAAAGCATGACGTCACACGTTGACCTTTACGTTACCATGGCGTTACCTTGGTTTAAAATACACATAAACTTCGTTTTGTGAGAAGACAGTTCTTTGAGATCTTTTGTCTTATGTTTTCAACCGATTTTAATTGTTTGATTTGTTGATTGTTTCCGGTTTATGTTCAAGTGTTGAAGCTATTTTCATATGTTGTAAATAATTTCAGCCCCTTTCCGCCTTCGAAACACAAGAAGCACAAGAGGAAATTCCACCCTAACATATGATGTGTATTCGCTCGAGACGCTTTGATCTCGACCTTGCTACTAAGAAATGGAACGCTTTGTCTACGCATTTGTTCCCCGAACATTGTAATCTTGACTCCTCCAAGGCCAGTGTGGCTGTTTCCCGGCATGATCCAGCGGCATGGTCCGCCACAACATCAGGTGATATGGCGTTCAAATTAGCTAGTGTTAGTTGAAAAGAATGCACAGACACGTATGCGTGTGCGAGTAGGTTACGACTTACGCCTCAGTGTTGTCGTCGCGGGACTCGGAGCGCTCGGCGTTGGCCTGGCCGCGGCGGTGGCGCGCGCGCTGCTCGTCGCCCAGCCCGTAGAGGCCGGCGACCGCCGCCATCGCACCGCTCACTCGCCCGCGCCCATGCTTATCCACTCACATAGTCGGCGCCCACTCCCCAGCGTAGCCGCACTCCGCGCACTCTCATGTCTTTCCCACTCCCGCCTAGGCTCGCAGCACCGCGGACATCACAACCGAATGGCCCCGCGCGCACGGGCCCCCTACCACAGCTCGGCTGCACACAGACGGATCGCGCATCACAACTGCTTACTAAACGCTTAATTTATCCATCTAATATCATTAACGAACTACTTCGAAAAAATTTGGACGCTTCGATTGGTACAGTATATTTTTACGGTATAGTCTACAAATCACAATTTTATTATTGTATTTTGTCATAAGTTAAATTGAGTAAATAAGCGAAAGATTTCTTATCTATATGATATTATTTATAATTCATTTATTATTGTTACTGATGTATTGGCTTCGAGATTTTATAGAGCGAGTTTCATAAACTTTGCTGGGTGTAGTATTCGAGGCTTAACGGCTGCAGCATCTGTGGAAGCGCAGACAAGGGTTCGCTGGGCGCCGGCTCAGCAACGCCTCTCGGCCGACTCGCACCGCCCGCCGCCGCGGGGCACCGTAAAAACACCCAAAGACATCGCACTAATCGTAGATTATGTCATACCTAATGCAAAATTTGCATTTAGATCCCGCTTGCCGCATTCATCGCAACTATGTACTAGAAAAATGTACTACATGCAAAGACTTGTAATTTGAACTTGTTACACTACTGTTTATCTATCTTCTGTACCTCCTCTGGTCGCTGGGCTGAAGGCTATGATAAAATTGTAGCCGATATTGATAAGGTTTCGTGATTGGATATTTTTTTTGTGGGGGGACAACATGGACGCTATTCTCGCGTTGTCAAAGTCTGTTAAAAAAGTTGAATAAACTCGTGAGTACTTGCATTTATACAAATTAGCATAGTAGGTATACCACTATATGACAAACTAGCTCGCTGATTTCGTGAAGCATGCAATTTTTAAGCGACTGTTATTTTAAATCTAATTTAGCGGTAGGAACGATGAAATTAAAATTTCATAAAGTAAATTGGAGTTTCTGAAGGGCTTGCTCCCAACTAATTACAATTTTTAATTGTTGAAGTTACGAATAAAACACCCTTTGACTACGTTTTCAAATGAAAGATATTCACTTTTGAATTCGCAATGCACGTCGTAGGCGGAGTCTCCTATGCCATTCCCTACACGATCGGCTTTCAGTATTCAATAACGGGGCCTTTCAATATCCAATGCCATTATCCAAACTAATATTAAATATATGAGAAAGTAACTTGGTCTGTCTTCCTGTCAATTACATTTTCATATCGAAACCGCTGTACTGCTCGTTGATTTGGTAAGGATATAAATAACACTGGGAAATACATATTCTACATTTTACAACCAATAATATTGGCATTACACGTGGATGACCCTCTAGCATGACCTAGTAACATGATATTAATAAAAGTTGATTCTGTTGCTTTGCATGCAAAAGCAAAATCTACACTTACTTTATATTTGCTCGAAGGTTTATGGAATTGGAAATTTGAACCGTTGTACATTGCGTGGAATATTGGAAAGTTCCGGGAAAACTAAAATTGTTGGATATATTAGTTTGCAAAGCTTTTATTTACAAAGCGGCACGTGTAAATAACCGTGATTAAAACCTCTATGCCATTTTTTTAAGAAAACTTTATTAAAAGTCTGCTTTTGCTGCTGCTAGACGGACCGTCCTCCACATCAGTGTAGGGCTTCGCCGTAATCTCCGCGCGCGGCAGGCGATTTGCAGATTATTGAGAACAATAAACAGAAGAAAGATAACGCTACTGCCCACTACGGAGGTCATAGCGGAGCCTATACATTGGTTTGAGCAATTTCGGGATAACGAGGGGTAAAATAATTGTTATAATTAAATACATCAGTTATAACAATATTCTGGGTAGCAGTTACAATAATAGCAACTGTATTTATATGCAAAATTTGCATCACATCACCGATTTTCATAATCAACCCACAGTATTTTCTTTCATTGCGTAACGTTTTGCATTTTTAAAGGATGTAAGTACCTACATACAAAAGATATAAATACGAGTATGGCACAAAATTATAATACACTGAGTATTCAAGGCATGCAACTATCATCTTACTCTTATCAAATTAACACTTATAAGCCACTATTCCCACTTATTTCTAAATCGTTTTTTAAACTTGCAAAAGGATTTTTGCAAAAGCAGCAAAAGTTGGATGTTTAAGTAATCCGCTTAAGCTTTCGCGGAGAAAAGTGTAGGTACTTTAACCCGCTTTAACCTCAAATTATGAGCCGCTACATCATTTTGAGCTACGGAAAAATAATACATTGAATAAAAGCCTCGAGTAATGCCGGCCGTAGCGCAGGCTCACAGGGGAGACCCGCCTGATGAAATGCATGCTCCGTGAAATCCGTCCAACACGGCGCAAAATTGTTCCCACCTACTCACTTTACGGGAAACCACAGAGGGCCTTGATGCCCTTCATCAATATATCAGTGGATGTAAGAAAATCACCGAGACGTGCTTTCAATTCGACTATTTGAAATGTTTCAGGGCGATATTCCTTTTTTGGTAATCGAGTGTACCAACATTACTCCGAATTTAATACAAAACGTTGATATTTGCCATTTTTATTTTTTCAACCCGTATAAATTGTTATTGTAGCTCTCAGTCTGCCCCAACTCAACAAAAAGTAGCTTATGTCCGGCCGGACAGAAGGACAAACCAACAGCTTACTTTCGCATTTGTGATTTAAGCAAGGATTACGCGTTTTGATTGCCGTACTGGGCTCGCGCAGTTGTATACTGACCTTTATATGTGTCCAATGGCACACGATACAGGGAATCCTTAGTAATGAGGTTAAGAGCGTGGAACGTTTATTGTTACAAAGTAGTTGTTCATTGTTACGGTTGTGCGAGAATGTATTATAACATGAACCAATACACCACTGAATCCTTTATAATTATTTATTTTCACACTTAGCGGGAGTTATGAAACGCTATTGCACATTATGACGCACTTATTAGACAAATGAGAAATAATGGATGTGTCGAATCCAGCGTTCACTTTGTGCAAACATCGGAAGCAAATTAGGTCCTCGCGTTAAAGAAAGATGTTCTAAAATCTCAGTATACTAGTGACCAAGTTAGGTACGACTACATAATTACCAGAAATATGATGGAAATTACAACAAAGACCTTACAAATCCAAATGGTCGAGATGAATATAGCATGTTGAAATACTCTTGTCTCCACCAGAGTGGGTTCGTTAGGTATCTAACATTTTCTTGCTACTTTACGTTTGCAGAAATAAGAGCGAGATGGATTAAAAACCGTGGCGGTGCTCGAACTAATTCCCAAGATTGCACTTGACCGCTCTGATGCGCCAGTGTAAACCAAACGTGCCCGCTTGCGGACCGCGACCGCAACCGCGCCGGTAGATCGACTGAGCTTGGAAGAGGCTTTATGCGGAGTCAAGTCGCATCAATGCTGCCTTCCGCCTCCGCCCACGAACTTTAAGTTGGTTATATAGGTATTCGCCCTCATCATCTAACCCTAACTAGATTGTTCTCTGCATTGTTACGGGTTCGTCGCCCACTGAGAAAAGCGGCTACGGAAGATTAAATTTCTTTGCCATTTCTTGGCTAGCTACGAACTTTAGCTACCGAGTGGGACTAAAGGATTGGTCTCACTAACTCAGAACGTTGTGGAAGAGTCTGGATCTTTTTCGCTGCGCAAGCCGTTGCTGCAACAACGCATTCGGGGCGCGTTCGTGAGATTTGAATCTACAATTGGATTGTGCGAGCAACAAACTTGTATAATAACTTGTAAATAATAATATAATTAGGCCACTGCTAGTTCCATATTAAATTAAAGTAAATTAAGAATAAGTATACAGATAACTACAATAATACACTGACACACGATTGAAGCAACAAAGTGTTACTGTAAACCAAACAATAGCCTCCATCAACTTTCGAGATGAATACCGCACTTGTTGATGAGTGGGCTTAAAACGAAGGGCTTTAAGCATGCTTCAATATCGACTCCAATACAAGTAGCGGATCACTTGAGGACTTAACTGGTTTTTCCGTAGTTTAAAGTACGTAATATCGATGAGCTACCGTAATAAATTTTAACTGAAAAAATGGGAACGACTAGAAGTACGTACACAGTACGTAAGTTCTCTGCAAAGAGGCGTTAATAAATTGCGACCTTAACGCGCGGTAATTGAGTGCTATTCAGCTCTCACCTGTATCACGAGCCTACATTTATAATGACCCAAATTCGGGCGCCACGTGGCCGGGCAGCCGAGAACACACCGAATCAACTTTATCTCCACTTTGTTCTGCCACGCGTTAGCGAGCACTTTCTCTAGGGTTGCTTCTTACGGTTGTTGTTGTTCGTTTGTCACTGATTTGTATTAAAAATAAATTGAAAAAGTTGTGATTTAATGATTTTAGAAGCTTCATCAGGTCCCTGTCGTTGTTTTTTTGAGAGTATCAAGAACATCGAAAATTTCTACTAAATTCAGTTTCACATTCAGCCATGCGCTCTCTACTTTCCTTGGTAAATAAAAAATCAGATGAAACTAACTCAGTAATTAGATAATGAACTATATTCTAAACATTAAAGTTTTTTTAGGTTTCAATAACCTACCTTAAAAGAAAAAACGTAACAATATCTCAAAAACGTTTTGATGGCAAATTAAAAAACAGAAGAAAATTCAATAAATCATATTTTGGTTCACACGATATCTTGACAAGGGTTCGTATAAGAACATCCTGATTGACATGTTAGAAGCTTATACATATCAGAATGTAAATGTATTCAAAAAGGGATTGTCCGTCAAGATATAAAAGAAATAAAAAATTGAGAGCGGATGACGAAACGTCAGGCTAGCGTAGGCACTTATTTATTTAATACTTTATGCACAAAATCACTGCACTTATGACAGGAACTAAAAGTTATCAGAATTAGTACCAATTCAACACCATACCGATGAGCAAAAATGGGTTTAGATTAATTTCGACTTTTTACTTTTTAACTCTTACAGCAGCGCCCTCTTCGTAGACCAGCAAATAAGAAGTAGCTGTCCTATTGTGTGTTCTGAATACTGCGTTAAGTGGCAATGGGTCGGCCATTTGAAGAGAAGACAGAACCGCTCGTCTTGAGTCGAACGATTTCTCATTGCGATAATCGATACGTAAGATTGACTATGTACGATGTGATAATGACGCTGAGTTTTAACCGTTTGCTTTCGGTGACACCATGTTATATGAAAATTTAAAAAATTACGTTAAGTTAAAATTTAGTTGTTAAAAAATGGAGCCCCTGCAGCCGAAGGATTACCAAATGGCAGCCACTGACTGGCCACTACCTGGTAACACAAGATTATAAAGGACGACGTGGTTTGGATAGAAAACTAGCAGAGAAGAATGGCGTTGGGTGAGGCTTTTGTTATATTTTGGAATGCAATATCTGTCGTTCTTGACGATATCACACAAAGTACCGCCGCCTACTTAACCTAATCTTGAAGCAACCAATATCACTACACCGATACCAACTCATGTTATTATTAACTCAATAATGGAGAGTAATACCGGTTTGCGACGCAATATAATTTATTGATCGTACTTTGATTGCTTATAAGGTGACCAGCGTTGTGGAAATGCAATTAAAAAGAGCGTAAATACAGCGAGGGCGGGCACGGGCCGGCTCCGCTAGCCAAGCGAGTTAGTGGGGAAGCACTTTATTCATTACAGTCTGGAGTGCGTTAAAACCTTTAAACGAATATCATATTAAAGGCCGGCAGTGCATCCGCTGCTTTTTGATGTTGCGGATGTCCTACTCAACGGTGACCGCTGTCCATTAGCTAAAACCTGATACCGTGTGCAGAGGCAAATTGACTTAAAATTTTTTATTGCCTTGAGAGCTTGGCGATTAAATTCAAGCTAAAAATTCATTCAAAATTATTGTACACAATTTTTTAAAACTTCCGTTTTTCTCTTTAGATGAAAGTACTGCTAGAATACCAATGTCATATTTCTACTCCGTGAATACCTATTCATTACTGATTAAACGCTTGATCGCATTGCACACCGTTTAGTATCCCTGCTGTAGATACAAATCTCGATTGTTATTTAATTGATAAAAAAAATAATTATCTTGGCGTTAATGTCCCGGTTGTGCTCTCGAGAACGAGGGCCCGGGGTCCACCTTCACCATGATGCAAGATTTGGCGATCAGGCAATTACAGTGGAGCGACTGCCATCTGACCTCCGTGACCCTGCTCCCATGGGAACCTGACCAGATTGGATCATGGTTACAAATTCAGTTGCCTGAATTTGCAGGTTTCATCACGATGTTTTCCCACACCGTAAGAGCATCGATTAGTGTACATAACTCAGAAATTAGTCATTGGTATCGAATCCCACTGCGGCCGCAGCGGGATTCGAACCCGGTACCTCTCGCTTGCGAGTCGGATACTCAACCGCCCGGCTACCGACGCTCTGCTGTAGATAGAATTCTCGATTGTTATTATATGATACAAACGAATGCTCGTATTTATTTTATATGGATAAGATCCCAAAGAGATGTAAAAATATATTTCTGCACTTGATAGATCTACAACTATATTTTGAAATAAAATCTAAATACAGTAAAATTATTTCTTTTAAAAACATTCAATTTGAATAGTAGAGCCCCCAGCACTCCCCCAGACCCTTCAGTAGACGGCTCGAACTCAGAGATCTCTTGGAGTCGAGTGTTAATTTGAATGGATGCTCAATAGGCGTGGAGATATTGGAGCGGCGACTCATTACCGCGCTAATGAGTTCAAAACCCGTGACTTGCCTTTCAGCCTGGGCTCATCCAAGCACGTATCTGTATAGTGAAAGTGGGTATGTATAGAATGGTGTACATGACTACGAAACTACGGACGAATCTAACACCCGTGAATCGAAACAATTCTTTCTCATAGTGCACTTGAATGCACCGCGTTCAATACGGTTCTTTGATTTGTCAATTTCATCTATACGGACGCATGGTGCCGCCAGCCGATCGTCACTCATGTGAAAGTCAAACTACAAATTTGAATGACATACAGCCAATCATTTTGAAGCTTCGAACGAGAGTGGCGTACCACAAAAATGCAAATTAATCTCGCGCACGACATGTTACGTGGTCTAGCGTTAAAGCCTACCACATTCACAGGCGGTCTGCCGTGAATTGTGATATGGATTACGAATAATCCTTTTACTAGCATTCGTCTCCACCGAATCTAAAGCTGGCAGTTTATATTTGGCTACTTATCGCAACTAACAAATAATTGTGCCCGTATTTTCTCGTTGAGAGATTCTCACTACGTTCTTCTTACATAAATAACGTCTGCTATTAAGAAACTCAATTAAAATTAAAATTTCGATTTATGGTTGGTCCTTTTTTTATGACAAATCATATTTACAGGTTATTGCTCTCTTGGTCCATCTACAATACAGTTGCAATCTCTGTCTGCGAATTCATCCGTATTCTGTTTCGTGGTTGACCCAACGACCCAGTTCGTGCACTGCAGGATGAAGAGAACTCTCGCAAGTAAACGAGTTACTGGCGCTCATCCTTCATGAGCTCTTCTTTATTAGACGCGGGTTTCCAAGCACTTTTAATTTGTCAGCCTAGTTATTGCCCATTTGTAGGGATTCATAGTAAAACCTAAGGAACCCTTATAGTTTCGCCAAATCCATCTGTCGGTCAGTCTGTCCGCGGTTTAACTCAAAGACTATTAGATATTGATCACGCCGGAAAGTTTGAAAACCTTTACAAAGTACCTTTTTGGGTACCTCTTTTACATGTGAAACGGTAGTGTAATGTGGTACTCTTTCCCTCTACCAGCTAGACCGTGATGTTGGGATATACTCTGTAATTCGCTGCAACAAAATAAAGTGTACGCTAAATTTCTCTAAAAAAACTATTTTGGTTACAGTTTTCACAGTATCTACATATAACGTAGTTAAAAGGAAAACTATCATAGCTAAGTGAACTCCTCAAGTTGTCGAGTAATAGACGTCCAACTTATAAAATGGAGTTGGATAAGTAAACATTTTATACAATTTGCATAGAAAGAAGTTGGAACTAGGTGCATTTATAAGTTTGTAATATGGTTTACTACTAATTAGTTAATTAGAAACACTCTTTTAAGTAGGCGTAATGACATGCAAGTGACCACGTGGTATTACTGCAAATGACCATTCAATATTGCGTTTATAATTTCAACTTGAAAGGTTTCATAGTGGTCCAACAGTCACTGATAATAAATAAATTTATTCAATGGATAACACAAACTTTGGGCTTCAGGCTAATTTATATTATGCTTTCATAGTACTTACTTATCTACAATATACTTTATCTACATACAGTGTTCAAGTGTTTTGGTGACAGCTGCACTAAAATAATTATTTTATTCCTCAGGCGTTCAAGCCCGCATTTAAAATTTGGGCCGGTCTGGTTTTGGCCCACTAACACTCTTAATCGAGTATTTTCGATTTTGTGATCGATTTCCGTAGTAGTTGTAGATAGAATTATGCTTTGATGTGACAATATTGATTCCCTAATGCTCCTTAAGAAAGCACAATTGTTTGTCGACTTGAATGGTGCGTCCAGCCCATAAAGAACCGATGAAGAACCAGCTGGAAAAACCTATCGGGTCAGTACACTTTCGCTGAAGCTGCGTCGCGCATAGAATCCCTGTTACAAATGCAAGTTCTCCGAATAGGCACCTAAGTTCAACATAATTGTTATATGTTATATCTCTGTATTTCTTTATTGTGTGCAAAAAATTGTTAAATAAATAAATAAATAATTGCTATTCGTTGATGTCATAATGTTAATGTAACTTATGAAGCAATAAAAAAATAAATAAAATAAAAATAAAAAAAACTTGAAGGCGGGTTTGCCGGTTTCGTAATTTTGATTACAATGTTTCAAAGAATTTAGCGTAACAAGCTAAGTGCAAAGGACTATCAACTGATAACTATTTTAAAATTACACAACATCCAAGGCCCAGCGCCCTAAGGTCTTGGAAAACCTGGCGCGTTTCCAAGTTGGCTATGAGCTGGGTGGATGGAAACTACGGCCTCATCTAAACAGAAGTAGGTAAGTAGGTTCTACACTTACATGTTTTGCTCGGGAACTCATTCCCCTGATTTGAGAAGCCCAGTTTAGTTTCCAAAGTTCAATGGGAGACTGTGTACCCTTCTCTAGATTCATCAGTTGACAAACATCCGAATACTTGACGACCTGAGTGGTTCAGTTGGTTAACATTCGGGTCAGGACGCAGTGGTTCGACGAAATTGAAATGTACAATTTTAATTTCTGTTACGGGTCTGGGTGTAGTTTGTTTAATAAGTTTTTATTTAAAAAGTATATACGTAGTTTATCAGTTATCTAACGCTCATAATATAAGCTTCGCTTACTTTGGGGCTTGATGGCGCTGTGTTAATTTGTCCAAGCATATTTATTTTATTTTACTTGTTCTATAAAGAAGTTACATTATTCTCGCATATTATATGTGAAAGAGAAAATCGAATTATTACTCCATGCCTTATTGTATTTGTGTTTGTCCCCACTTTGTTTATGAAACATTGCAGTTCTATTATTATATAAGACGGGACATGGACGCGACGTACTTTTTCGATTTGTTTTCCCGACGTTACGGTAGGGTTACACCCACCGTGGTCCCGAGACGACTGCCGTGGAGAGGTGACAGCTGCGGTGATATGTGTAAAAAACGCGAGTTTAGTTTGAAACAAGCATTGCAGTGTTCTAAAATTGCCTTATTATGTGAATTTTATGTGAAATTTTTATGATAACAAATGTCAAATCATGTCGACGTCTTTAAATTGCATGCGATTGAAAATGTCAGGAGGCTCAGTTATTGGAGCAAACGATGCATGATTACGTTACATATTTTAAAAGTTCCAGTACTTAGTCACAAATGCCAGTCCACCTAGTGGAAGCGGTAACGGTGTTCTTTATTTAAAGAACCGGTTAAGCCTATTGATCAGCAGTGCATATTGGATACGGAGGATTTTGTCTATTTTTACGTTGTCCAAAATGGAGGGTATTTCTTTACTGGACTTGTTAAATATAACTAATTAACAATTAACTCAAAACGCAAACGTTGCTGGTTTTATAAGTTCTTCGTTGACGTAAATGAAATATCTACCCTCATCTTGGGAGAAGCTTTATGTGATGAACACAATGAGTTAATTACGAGAATTTAGTATTTCTACCCATTGTACTAATATTATAAAAGGGAAACCTTTGTAAGGTTGTTTATTACTCATACGCGCAAAAACTGAATACGGGCTTTGATGAAATTTGGCAGTAATTGGCAGCTTATAGTCAAGAATAGCACATAACCTATAATTTATTCCAAAATTCAATGTGGTTCCTGCGGGAACGGGTTCGTAATATAATTAACTAAACTTTACGCGAACTAGGTCGCGGGCGATAGTTAGAATAAATTAGACGTAACTGACAAAATGATGTTGAGTTGATCGGGCCTCCGCGTCGATCCCCGAATAGATTCGGACCGATACCGGAACATTTGAGCATCATGACAAAGGACTGCGTCTCAATAGTTTTCTTTTTGCAATGATAGCAAATGTAATAAGCTACACGCTTCCTCCTTCAAACAGGATATCGACAATATAAATATTTCTGCTTGGCGACAAAAATAGATACGGCGCTACTCCAGGCAGATTCCTCAGACTTGATAAAAGCCAGTCTACCCCTGCACATCAAATGTCCAAAATCGAATGACGAACTATTTTCAGCCATCCACTTATAATCGTATATATCCGAAAGTTTTTTAATAGTTTTGCCCTTCATTAATGGAACTCTACCTAACTACAACTGGGGTTACTTTCCGAAATCCCTTTTACTCATGTCATTAATGTCCGTAACAACGCCTACAACTTTTACGATGTATCGATTATTTTATAGTTAAACATGGGGTCGTACTCTATTCAGAACCATGGCTAACGACAATCGGAAATGGCCATTCATAGTTGGAACGCGCGTATATTGGTTGGATCTATAGTCATACTATTCAAACCTTTATCAAAATTGTATAATTACGTTGTAAATATAAGCACAGTTAACTAAGAATGACACAATATCATGTGGGACCCCGAAAAGCGTTTGATGGTACGGAACTAACATATAAAAATAATAATCTTCTTTGCGTTAATGCCCCGGTTGTGCTTTCGCGCACGTGGGCCTGGTGTCCGCCTTGATCATGATCCAGGATTTCTCAGATCAGGTAATTACAGTGGAGCATCTGACCTCTGTGACCCTGCTATCAGGGGAACCTGACTAGATTGCACCATGGTTACACATTCAGTTTCTTCACGATGTTTTCAATCACCGTAACAGCATCGGTTAGTATTCAACTGAAGTACATAATTCAGAAAATAGTTATTGGTACATGGCCGCAGTGGGGTTCGAACCCGGTACCTCTCACTTACGAGGCGGATACCGTAACCACTTGGCCAGCGGCGCTCACACGGACAGCACGATACGGAACTAACACGCCCCTAATAAAGTATAATAGTGGTATTACAACCTTGTATTAATTCCAATATAAACATATTGGAATTAATACAAGGTTGAAGGCCGGCGCCCTCCAGTGTGAATAGTCACAGTGGCAACCAATACAAACGACATAAATTGTTACCGTGCGATGATGTGATCGATGTCGATTCAAACGGATATTCATTCGATGCAAACATACTCGTAGTTGCTGACCGTAGCGATCGATAGCCCGTTCAGATTAAACTTTTACTGTTTGTTGTTGTTGTTGTCTCAGTTTTGCGTAATTGGGCTATCGATATGGGGGCGCTGGAGGCGTTTCGGTGCTGAAACTGGACCTGAAGCTAGACGTTGACCCGAACCCGATCTGGACCAGGACTCAGACCCCTACCTGACACTGGATCTGAAATAACGTCTCACAACGGAGTAGGTACTATACTTTGTGGTCTAACGGTCATTGCCGATACGTGAGTCCGACTCAAACTTGACCAGTTTTTAAAAATAATATTATACAATATTTATAAGCTAGTTTAGGGGCTCTAACTATTTAATCAGTCTCAGTGTCCCCGCCGGAAGATCTTAGTGTGCCTCGCTACGCCAACGGTGTTAGGAGGCATATCTAACGAGTGACGAGCACGAGTACACTGCCTCAAAGTACGAAACGGTCACCCATCTAGTTCCCGGACATTGGGAGCATTGCTTAACCTTGTTTATCCTTTGTAAGTTTCACCATTAACGCGATAGAGAAAAAACGAAATACCACTGAAAACACCTTAAAATTTCGTTTCGTTTATAGGCGCCATAGTGACACATATCTACCGTTTCAAGTGTCTAGCTATTGCAGTTACAAAGATACAGTCATAATGAGTACCAGTGTAAGGGTAGAGTTCAAGGTGCATGTCCGAATTACCCTTGACCGCAACAATAGTACATACAATTCACCGTTCGCCGTGAAGAACGATAGAATTATATTCCGATACGTCGGTCCATCGAGATCTCATTTCGTCGAATGAACGTTACAAATGCAGGATCTCGACTCTTGTAGCATCACGTAAAAATCCGCGTTCCTAACGTAAGTATTCTTGCAAGCGCAACTTTCATGTTTCTAAACTTTTTGTTTCATGAGATATTAAAAAAAATTGTTCAATGTTCTACTTGATTTTACTAATTTTTAATATTAGTTATATTTTTATTATTTATTTAATTCTTTATGCACAAAATAGTACAAAGGTGGGACTTAAAGCTTTGTAGCTTTATCTACCAGCCTACCCCGAAAACTGGTAATAAAAATTAAAAAAATTTATATTCACATTAACTATTTCTTCAAAGCCATATTAAATCATGGGAAAAAGGTAGCCTACGAAATACAGCGCGTAATATCCTTCCACCCAAAAAAGATGAGTGCTCTAAATTATAACTACAGAAATGTAGAATTAATTAACGTCAGTGTTATTTTCGGTTAGTTACGAGAAGTTCAAATGTTAAGTCGCCGTCGGAGTTTTAACAAGCACTGCCTGAGCGGTAGCTCTGTAATTAATACCCGACGATATATTATCTTGGAAAACGGTTTTGAAGCTACGAATATGTTTATGTGCGCGACTGTTTATAAATTATTATTTTTAGTTAATTTATTATAGGTTTAAATATGCTATACGTTGCCTTTTCTTAATGTTAATTCCTCTAAGATGTATTCTTCTCGTATTGCTTCAATTTAGAGGTTTTGACCCTCCAAGGTAGCACAGGCTCCGCGAGGTCGAAAACTTAAATTACACACCGCACACTATTCCCGAACAAACTCCCAAAATTTCATTAAAATCGGAATTGTGTCCACGTCGAAAGTACCTGTCGACCGGGCTAAATGTCAATCCTGCATTCTAATTTGCTATTCAATGCGTCGTCCACGGGTCTTCACTACATAGGTCTAGCAGGCGGTGGATATGGCAGTGAAAACACACACGTTGGACACACCAGAAAATGACCATTTTCCGGTCTGCGGAAGTCCCACCTGATAAGCATTTAGCTAGGGTTGATGCAATACTACTCTGCCAGACACCACATAGCTTGTACTTTATAATAAGAATTGGAATTATAGTACCAACCCACGTTGTATTTATTACTAAATCCAATTAAATATATTACATTTATGCAACCATTTTGTATTACAAAATAAACAAACACCGATGGAAACTAATTGGATAATTTGAAATATTTCAAATCTATTTCTGAGTTAATTGATATTTATTTGAAAGCGTTCGGGACCTTACTTGTATTAATTTTATACGTAATCCTTCTATGAAATATTCATAAAGCTTGTGAAGATAAATCAACTGACCTTTAATCAGTTTTATGTTTTGAATATCCCTTATTAGGAACGGTTTCTACCTCAGATTATATTATCAGCCCATAACAGTCCATTGTTAGACTCGAGTTAGGACACGGTGCGGAGCAGGTACTGAAAGCCTTTTAGAGGCTTGTAGTATGTAGTCCGAGCTCTCACAAACTACGACTACTTCGACAGCAACTGTCAAAAACAAACCAACATCGCGCTAACGGAATCTTGCATATACGACCCCTATACGAGTACTAGATTTAATATATTTAGATTTATTTATTTCTCTCTAAAAGTTCTTACATAATGATTATATTCTTATTATAGATTACATTTGGTCAATAAAAGAGATCGTCAAATTATAAGATTAGAATTATTGTTTTCATATAAGAAGAAAATTTCAAATAATAAATAAATTGAAATAATATAATGAACAATGTATACATAAAAATATAAAAATTAATACATAAAATTACACTAAGATAAATTGATACAAAGCATGCCAAATTATTTTACATGACGACTCATGCCAATTTATAAAAAAACAGTAGCAGTAAAGCAGGTAATTTATGCAAATAGTCAAACATAATGGTAGAAAATAATAATTCAATGTCCGTTATTGCATACAAAATACAAAAAATAAAAATAAAACTCATATTGAATAGAATAAA
Organism: Blastobasis lacticolella; assembly: GCA_905147135.1. Taxonomy (NCBI): domain Eukaryota; kingdom Metazoa; phylum Arthropoda; class Insecta; order Lepidoptera; family Blastobasidae; genus Blastobasis; species Blastobasis lacticolella. The sequence goes on along the minus strand of LR990039.1, from coordinate 6,716,331 downwards.
ATAAGATTGGATAATTGAATTGAAAATTTGATAATAATGTCAAACAAGTAAGTAATAATTAAATATAAATATCAAGTCAGAATAAGAATCTCATTAAAAATAGTTCTCAACATGAGTCATAAATTCATTAACGGAATAAAATACAGTATCCAATAAGAAGTTTTTCAGTCGGCGGGCAAACGCTTCGTCAGTCTGTTCGTTTTTAATAGACGTGGGCTTTTATCCGCGAGGGCTGTTCGATGGTGGACCCCCGCCAATCATCCCGCGCCTTTCAGGTCGTGCCCTCCGTCCGTGCGACGATCAAAACTTGAAAGATGCACATCTCATGTACATAACTACATTATAAATTTAGAATGAGTATAACGTCATTATACGGTTCTTTTTAAACAGCGGTCGACATGTGTCCCTCGGTTTGGCGTTCTCTATAATCCTATAAATAATCGTCTATTGGAATTCGTTACCTAAGCTACAAAAACTCAGCCATGCGCGTAATTATATTTTGTTTATCGCTATCGCCAACCCTGGTAGCTGGATTGCTTTTCCATCCATTTCCCTTGAGGAAAAAAAGCCGCAGGTGTAGGGCAGAAGCGTTGTGGTGTTATTCTATAAGAAACGCGGTAATGTTATGCCCTATTGAAAAAACTATATCCACCGTGCGTATGAACCACATTAAGTTCTATTCAAGAGTCAAAGATGACGTCCTGATCCCCGAACATATCGGGTTCCGAAAAGGATTCTCGATCATAGACCACATACATTCGTTGCGGCGTATACAAGTATAACCTGCCACTATACTTGCCTTTGTTAACTTCATGAAAGCGTTCGATCAAGGGCTAGGCCGTGCTTCAGAGATTCCACATTGACTAGAGGTACAAAACGTCATGTTGACACAAAACGTCAACATATCGGTTCGAATCCAGGCCTAATGCACGGCCTACACAGAAATGAAACAAAAACAGAATCCATCGTACCTTAAAGAGATGGGGTGCATGCAAGGTGTGCCAAAATCCTTTGTCTTACAACGCGCCGCCATTTCGTACCGATAACACGTATTTTTCCTTGATAAAAATTATTTATAAATGTCGTCATATAGGCAAATGTTATAAAATTAAAGTGAAAAAATTTAAAAAATCAGGAGGAATTACCTTCGACGCACAAGTAACGATGATTCATGCTAATTTCTCATAATTTAGCTTTATTTACTTTTGTGTAAATTTCGAACAAAAATTACTAGATGATGCTAAGATGTTGCTAGCTTTTTTATGGGAAAATTTCCCTAAAGCACGATTTTGCTCAACGGTGGTCAAAATCACGTTTATGCATTTACGACGGTCATTTTGTATGAACGTAGAACGTAGAAGAACGCCAATGTGTGTGATCGAGTCTAAAATTGGCGGGGTCTTTTGATACTCGGATGTCCTCGCCTTTAAATAAAATTTCTGGTCGGGCACGTTTAGTTGTTTGAATACCGCTGAGGGTCAGTGAACTGCGCTTTATGGAATTATTTTCCCGCTAAACAAAATATTTTTTCTAATTGTTGTGATTTTTTTTTCGTATCGTTTTTATATGTTTGAAGCAAATTAATAGATAAATGTGAAAGTAGTGATGTGAATTTTACGCTGCATTGCTTTTTATATCCTCGACACGGCAACAGAAATGAATTGCAGCTACTTCCAGCAAAGTTGAAAAAATTATAGGTACGAAATTTTAACATGAAAATATGAGATAAAGGTGTATGCATCTGTATATAATTAGGTATCAAAACACTAGTGTCAAACTATTATCACATGAAGTTGCATAAACTACTATATTTTAATACCCACGAGCATTGCATTGTATACCTACAAAAGGTTTTTAAAAGTCAAGAATTACTACACGACTTTTTTCCAAAGGAATAGGCAATGACCACATCGTTCTACTTGCTAATTATAATTCAAGAATTAAAAGTCTGAAATGAAGAACTTTATTTATTTATTATTGTACGGTTGTGTTGCTAACCTAATACATAAATTAGTAAAGAGGGCAAAATGGATTATGTGTATGGCAACCCTCAAATCACGCACACATATAAAATGTTTCACCCATGATTTAGGAGACATGGATTCTGTTTTTGTTTCATTTCTGTGACGGCCTATTTAACTGCAGACTGGTGGAGACAGGGAAACGTGTTTAAGCTGTTGGACTGGAAAGCATCCAGCATTCGATGAAATTGTAGCCATTGTTGGAAGACCTCGGCAGAGTCTCAATAGGTGGGCCTAAAAATAAAAAGACGCCAAATCTTTTGATTACTCCGACACAGAAAATGTCTGACCTTTGAACGCCGATAACTCAAAAGTGACTTATTGTGGGTCATGTCTGCTAAAGTACTTCCATCTCTTTTGTTAGCTGGTTGGTCAAAACTCCCAGTACTGTTAACAGCCAAAGTTTTTATTGCCTGACTTTTTGCTCCCCTTATTGGGGTGCGTAACGTGACGTGTATGTGTGTGTGTGCGCGCGCTTTCGTCACCGTCAGGGACCGAATGTTCTTAAGTGAAAGACGCACAGATCTTTCATAAGAAAATATTAAATTCTCTTTAATTGGAAGACTTATAATATGGTAGTGGCAAATAGAATATGTATTTACTGTTTATAAGTAAATAATATTTGCGAGTGTTATACCGCCGTATTTAAACCATTATCGCGTAAAACTGTGTAAGAACTACACCTCACACCTTCCGCGAGCGGCGCTGTCCAAGTTTAAACTACTACAATAGTAGTGCTTGATAAAACTCACACTTCGCTTACTGGGTAGCCGGAAGCTCCATTGAGTTGGTATAGACTAAGTTATACTTAAGCAAACTATAAGCGTTAAAGTTCAGAAACGCCCAGGTGTGCCGATTTGAGAGTTACCGAGCAACATAGTTGTCACAGTGTCGAGGGTCAGATTATGAGCAGTATGTGCATGTTCACACGCAGAATAGGTTCATGTTATGAAAATCTCTTATCGAGAAATACTCAATAACTACGTACGCCTGTTTAAACGACATGACGTGTACATTTAGACGACCGAATCTCATTTCCTGACACCGAATTAGAAAACCGTTTGTATGGCCGACCTTAAACAATGTTGAGAAATCGCGACGCCTGACGGAAGTTCGGTCCAATAACTTGAACAGCTCCGTGGAGATACGCAATAATGGATGATGAGATCTTTTGTCGTTGCCAAGTTAAACTCCAGAGGTACCTAGCTCGAGGAACGTTAAGCTGAGAGATGATGAACATTTTTCTTAACTAGAAACGGGATGAAGAAGATTAGCGTCGAGGCAGATTCTGCTAAAGTAATTTGGCTTGTTTCACTATGATCACTCATATGATAAACAGATGATAATTAGGCGCGGATTATATCTAGGCGACGCAACCTGCTTCGGGGCGTGCATTAGAAATTCATACATTTCATTTTCAGTTGACAGCATAACGCAACCTGAGTCGCCGACGCAAGTTGCGACAATGTTTGATATAATCCACGCCGTCATTGTCAAAAATCCATAATGCGGATACAAAATAAATTGCTTTATGGTCATGCGTGGAAGTTAGTTAGCCAGATACCGGTACATAGGTAGGTACATGCAAGGTACATGCACGTAAATGTGTTATGCGTCTCAGCTTATCATATTCGATAGGCCAGTTTTTAGGTAGTTCGTTTTTCTCTGAAAGAAACAAACAACTATCAGCTGTATCTAAAAGCCTTCACTGTTAAGTGGACTATCTTAAAACTTTATAACCAAAGACCCTTACCCTAAAACGTCAACCCTAATGATTGTAGGATTCATGTTTCAACACAGAGTGTTACCTAATCCAATAAGTACCATCAAACACGTGTTGTTGCGACCTATTTACTAGCATTCAAATTTTGATTGCATACCATAGCAACTACCATTACATCGGAATCTAATTCCACGTGAATTGAACAACCGCGTTGCGGGCTGGCTAGCTGATCCTATTAACAAATCCTGTTAAATTCCAAATGAAAGTGCGAGGCGGCTGAATAATTAAATGTCTTAGTCGGCGGTTTCATGCAGCAGCTATATCTGGCGCGTCACACCGATGTAATGCAGTGCAATTAAGCATACCGTGCCTCGGGCGACCAGCTGGAGGCTATTACAGCCGTCGGCAGCCGGCACGCGCCTCCCGCACGCCATCTATGCGGCTGCTAACCACAGCGGGCTCGACACAGCCTATATGTAACTGTACATGATATACGAGCAGGCTAAATGGTTTGCATTCTTGAAGATTCATTAGATTTGGCCCGACTTTAAATTGCGGCTGTTTTTCAGAGACAATTTGGAACCATTTCTGGGTATCCAATCGTCCATAATACGTGTTTTCGGTAACGTAGTAGTACCAACACTAGTTTCACCGCTTCGGAATCGAAAAGGATAAAGCATACTGCATACAATATACGAAGGCACAAGTAAACTGCAAAGTAGGGTAGCGCCGCAATGCGTTTAACTTTGAATTTTATTTCGCAAGCAAGTTTCAAATTCAATACCGATGCAGTGTATCTTTATATTTTCACATTGTTCAGCGCAGGAGGAACTCGAGTGAAACACTAATTAGAGAATATGAACAGGATGGCCGAGATGTATTTTGCTACAGAGGCATACCTACAGAAGCTCAGTTAAGCCTTTGCTAAGACCTGTAACAATGGGTCTCTAATCGAGGAACAAAAGACTGGAAAAGTATAGATGTGAATATTGCAGAGCGGCAGCACTGCGCTTCTCGAGCCAACAGTGTTCGTACTCTTCGTGCTTTATTTTGTACACGGTTTTTTACACAGGCGGTTGGAGCGTTAGAAATCCGCAGAGCCTAGCTATTGGCCAACTATTGATTTATAGACGTTCATACGATTAGTTCTGTTAATATCTATTTAAAACCGGACCATCCGCAACTCGGACTCGCTTACGAAGGGTGCCGTATAATTTCGAGTAACATTAACAGAAGTTATCTTAGGTAACCGACGTTATTGATTCAAGAACAAGAAGTGATTCGTAATATTATAAATTCTAAAGCTGGGGCGTGAGTCCAACTCACACTTGACCAGTATTTATTATTTCCGGACACAAATTACGTACGGTCAAGTTGATAAAGAAAAACAACGCTATAGCACAGGCTGCGTGGGAACTTAACTAAATTTTTAAATTTTATATTATTTCGTTGTTACAGTGGCCTGTAATAATAGATAATTATAGAAACACATATTCCGGAAATATTTTAAGTGTCTATCACGGTTTAGCGTGGTGACAGGATAGTGTTACGTTTTAAAAATCTGATTTTGTTCGAACTATGTACATATGTTCTCTGATTTTGTTGGATATATCACTAATTGCATAATGCAGGTAGCGTATTAATTATCAAGTCACGAGAAATGCTTCGCGTCGACAAGGATTTGCAATCGGAGCTAATTGAGTTGGAACCCGGAGCGCTGACAATATTTGATTCCTGCTGCAGCCGCAGGTAATGAAATTGCCAGGATGCCGGCATCACGCCGGAGCGCATTAGGTTCCGGTTTGCGGGACCATGATCGGGTTTGACGCCGAGAGATGCCAGAGCCAATTCAATTCAATGAGCATTGGTATACTAAAAGTTTTAACATTTTGTTGGTTCATTTTTTCAGGAGAGTTTTTCGACTCTCATTAGGCGCCCACTACTGTTTAGACTTACTGCTTTTTCTCTTTTATTAAACATGTTTATCACGAGTTTAAAAATGACATTATCTTCAGTAATAGTTTCTAGAAAGGAGATAAAACGCAAACGCGTGGACTTTAATCGTATTTGCTTAAAACCAATTGCACTATTAATTATACTCTCGATTCAAATTATTTAAATAGTAAACATAGAGCAGACGCTCTCTCAGTCTTTATTTATTAATTGCCTCTGTTCTTTGTACAATAAAATCGTAACGGAATGAAACTCGATCTACTATCTCCCGAGGAAAATCTGTCATCGATATTGGCTGGCTATCTGGAATCCTCTCATTGAATTGAGTAAATTTACTGTTGAACATAACTAACGAATTCGCATCGCTTTGCCGAAAAGTAGTTTCATATTAGGTAAATAAGCGGTGTTTTCTATATAGCTAATATATTATTCTCGACGTTAACACGAGTATATTCGTAAAGCAACAGTAAGTTATAAATTAACTCAGCCTAACTTCGGCCACCCTGCGCTCGCTTCTGCGAACCTTTTACTGTGGGTAGGTACTCAGAAAATTGAACGGGCTTGGAAGCGCCTACCGATTAAAGTTATGAATGAACATTATGACTTTCGCAATGACTCCATATATATCTCAGGGCCCATTAAGAAAGTGGCGAGGTCGGCGGAAGGCGCGGGAGACAATAACGCGAATGGAGCTGAGCCAGCCGCGCATCACCGTCACCACACAACCAACCACGGTTGCATAATGCCGTTCAACGAACACGACAAAATTCAACATGCTATGAGTAGGTACTATAAACTAAAAAAAATATGTTTTAGAAAAAGGACAAAGTTTTAATATATAGGTTTATAGGTTTTAATATAACGTAGAGGGGCTATCTTTGCTTTAATGACACATTTAGTGACATTAATATGTATGTAAATGATGCTTTATACCGGCGAGTTGGCGGCTTTTCAAATAATATCACAAACTAAATTTAAATTTGAAACAAATTGGTTGTATTACTAAAAGGTGCGATAAATGTTGTCTTCTCGTACGTACGGCCGTCCCGTATCGTCACTTAATCGTATACTTGAGTATCTACTACTAACGACGCTTCGGAGGTGACAGATTGATAGAGCCATCAATTTAATACGGGTAGGCAATTCTTATAGATCACTTTAAATGGAATAAAGTGAACATGTGCCGCGTAATAAATGATTTATACTAATAGCACTCTAGTAACTGTCAGGTTGCGCCTGGTGCAACTTGCAGTGGCGGCATCTGGCGGGTTCAAACGGGAACAATTTACGCTAATTAATCTAAATAGACCGGCATCCTTTTATTATGTAACATACTCGTATTTATAGTAATAGTTTAAACGTAATAATATATCAATAAGCTTAAAATCGCAGACGACAAGTTTCGATAGTTCATCCGAAGACTTTGCCGAATGTTGCGAGTCTATTCAACAGTTTGTAGAGACAATGACGTCCAACGCGGGGAAGACTCATCCGCAAGTTCAACCGGTGCAGGACGCGAACGGGAGGCAAACAATAGGCCTCTTCGGCAGCGATCCTAACCTTTCGGGGCGCAAAGTAACCATCAAGTTGCACCTAACCTGGCGGCAAGCGAGTCGAGTCGGTGCGGTGGGGTGCCCCAGCGTGGTGCGAGTCGTTCGATACGGGCCCCGGCGAGGTGGACTGGCCTTTGGCGGCGCTGGCGGTCGGCGCTCGCATCGGGCGCGGCGGCGCCGGAGCGAGGGAGCGTCGGGCGGCCGCGGCGGTGCCTCCACGCTACTGCGGCACGCGCCAGCCGCGCGCCCGCGCTACCGACGCATCCCCCGGCGGCCCCCCGCCCGCCCCGCGCTTCGCCGCCGCCGCCCGCACGCACGCCGCAATCGCGCGCCCGCCCGCCCGAGCCCGCCCGAGCCCGCCAACTGCTCGCACCTCCAGCCAGCCGCACAGGGAGCCAGCGACGGCCGCCGGCCACGGCGACCACCCGACCACACACAACAGACGGCCAAACGACCGTTTGTTATGGAAACCAGTGATTAAACGGTTGCCGCAGGCTAAATTTTTGAATCGATTCGAAAAGTTGGCGCGCCAGTGACACAGGGTAATGGCCCGTCTACACATTAGAACCTGTACATGCTTAATTTTCGGAAATTATAGGCTACACTCATTATTGGGATGCACTTTTGCGTTTATTCTGCTATTGAAATATGTACGTCAATCAAAAATATCGAACGTTCCTACGTTAGGTAGAGAACAATAACGCTATTTATCAAGGATAAAACTTATTATTGTGTCGGGTCAGGGGCAGGAAGGAAGCCGCTCGTGGTTATGCGACCGTACCGCGCTAAGCGCTCAATGCCTACCAACAACGTATACACTCAAGTAGGTATGTAGGTAGTAGCAGCAAAATAGGGGGATCCGAATGCAATTTGCAATTGGTTGCCTTGAATTTATCGGTGAAGAGTTTTAGCTGTCCAATACGCTATCTATTCGTAATAAGTTTCCGGGCAAACTTTAGGTGGTCAGTTCTCGTACATGTATATTGGTGCGGCTGAGTTTCACGGTTTAAGTTTGCGAAAGTTGTCGATTCTCACTAAAGGATAGGAAATATATAAGGGTTGCAGGTACCACCGAAATTAGATAGTTCACAAGTTTACTTTTACGGTTCCGCATCGTAATTTACGTATTTTGGATTACTAAAACAAAACATATGTAATATATCATACCCCTGGAAACATGAATAGGCTACCTTAACTGCTTGGTGTACCAACCCTGTGGGGTACGAATCCCACTGCGGCCGTGTACCAATGACACTTTTCTGATTTATATACATTAGTTGAATGCTAACCGATGCTCTTACGGTTAGGGAAAGCAACGCCACGAACGCCTGAATGTGTAACCATGATCCAATATGGTCAGGTTCCCCTGGTAGCAGGGTCACGGATGTCAGATGGCAGTTCCTCTACTGTAATTATGTGATCTGCCAATTCCTGGGACATGGTCACTGGTGGACCCCGGGCCCTAGAGTGAGAGTGCAAAACCGGACCATTAATGCCAGGTGATTATTTTTTATTTTACTCTGTTGATACTTATAAATAATAAGAACGAAATAAAAATTTAAAAAAATGGAGACAATTAGTGCATTCACGAATGCCCGGGTTTTTCGGGTGTCCGTCCATGGGTGGCAGGTATCACTTTCCATCAGGTGACCCATCCGGCTCCCTCTATTACAAAATCTGCATATCAGTACATATTATTTCATTATTTGCGTATCATTTATGATATGGTACATATAATATTTTTAACATGTTATTATTTAATTACTTCAAAACTCACTTATTTCAACTTACGAACGTGTACGATAAAACATTGTTGCAGCTACTTCAAGTGTATTGATTGTCATTCAATTAGGCGTACTCGCAAATCCGGCAGATTGGTGGATTTTTCGCATTCTTGCATTGTCTTGTGAGATATTTTCTGATGATGATGTTTGTTTTATGTTCTAATAATATCCACTATCTTTGAAATTTGGTTACAAGACACCTCATATAAACATCCTGTTGAGGAAGTCTATGTACTTCAGTCAATAGCGAACTCAGGTACCTAGGCAAGGTTGCACGTTAGAATTGATCAAAAAAAGCATAATGATTGCGACTCAATGACTTTATACCATTAGGTGAGATAAAGAACAAATATTGATATAGTGAAACGCTAAAATAGCTTCCTCACAACGTCTTCGATAAAGTTCAGTACAGATCAACCTACTTGTTTGTAACCTGACATCTGTCTCCACCATCGTTCTCAATCGAATGACATCAAAACCTAGCGGCCATCGCGGTTTCACAGATCAGTTAATCGCACTGTACGTAGGTCTTGTCATGTCAATCGAACGTTAAAAGAACGCTGGCCGTTTTTTTAATAGTTACAGAAATAACTACCTATTTATTACTAAAACTAAAATACGGACGCCATTTTACATAATGGAGACGTGACGCATGTAGAGTAGGACAATTTGATGACAATTTCTTTTGTTGCACAGACTCAGATTCGCCAAGTCCGACAATCCTCCGTCATTTTTCGCCGCCGCACTGTTACGCCAATGAGTGTCAAAACACGCACACATAAATGGGCGGCTATTTGCGTGCTTCACTCATGATATAAAGAAAACCTTCCGTATTTCTATCAGGTCCGTGCCTATTTTTTTTCGTTTTCCTTACCATGGTTTACGAGTACGTAGCTCGACTTTTCGCCGCAGTTATGAGAGTAAAAGTCAAAGGCATGAAAAACGTCAGCTATCTCCCTAATGATGCTAGCAAAATGCAGCATAAAAGTGTAAAGAGGATAGGCGTGACTGAGTCGTTTTTATCAGGCAGGCTAGCTGCTCGTTTGACAGGTAAATACAAACTAGGCGACTTCGTTGGATGGTGAATAACAAAAATTTAATTAGACTAGATTAAATATTCCAAATGAAATCGTTTAGTGAAGTTATTTAAAGAGCAGAAGAAAAACGTAATTTCGGTTATTAGGAGACCCTACCATAGTAATATCTTCCCACGAGTGTTCTTCAGAAAAATTGTGCCGTATAGGTACAAGAGAATATTACTCAAATAAGAAAAAATGTATATTCAATAGATTGGAAAAATAATATCTTCATGGAAACACCATAATTGGACCAAACTTAGAGTAGGCAAGCAATATATTTTTCTTATTTGATTTCATATTACATTTCTACATTTCTCTCGTATATTGTGCGATTTTCCTGGATAACAGATTTAATAGGGAAATTCTTAACCCGTTCAAGATAGCCGAAATAAAATTCTGTTACATTTATCACACTCCCCATAATATAATAACTAGCATTTGCTTACGCGCCAGTATTACGCATGAATAAACCCCTGTCTCTAGAAATTTTTCAGAAATCCTTTCCGTGTAATAAATAGTGGATATCTCCGACCAAAAATATTCTTTGAGCTGAGCTCGGTTGAGCGGCCCGGTACCTACTCCTGGGCAATATGAATGGGAGCTCAGAATATAATGAGAGCTCTTACATGCATGATTTCTGTGCGCGTCGTTGCAAATGCAGCAATTTTGGTTTCTATACAGAAAGCAATCTGTCAGCAAACTGCAACGGCAGCCTATTCACCGTGGTGGAGCCACTGTGTCGTTAAAATAGAAGCCCACCTAGGCACCGCATCGCGTCCGCTAAATGTAACGGGTAGGCTGCGCGTTTTCTGTTAGATCGTTCCACGTTGCCTAGGCGGTTTGTAAGCGAAGCGTAAACGGGCGGGCTATTATTTTAACATATATAACAATGGTTAACAATATAAACCTGAACTGGCCATCTCTAATGTTAAAATCTATATAATAATATACACTGTCTTAAAAACCAAGTTACAGAAGCGACTCATCGATTTTTTTCACTTTTATTTATTGCCAAGGGAGGACAGACAGTCAGGCAGTCCTCCTGATGGAAAGTGGCCACTGTCGATACGTACATTTTGTACACGAACTCTTGCACAACTGCACGTATCTATAATTAGTTTAATGATTTAACGTCAATGTACTTGTTATATTGTCTTTTTTGTAACTTTGATTGATGGTAGGTATTTCAATTTGAATTGAATAATTTTTTTATTATTATTTTTATTATATAGAATGGAATATTCCATTAGCTACCATCACTTAACCATTTCAAAGCACTAGTGGCCTAGTGGTTAAGGGGTCCGACTCGTAAGCGAGAGGTACCGCGTTCGAACCCCAATGCCGCCATGTACCAATGACTCCTTTCTGAGTTTGGACATTAGGTGAACACTAACCGATACTCGGTGAGAGAAAACATCGTGATGGGATCTGCACAGCCAGGCGACTGAATGTGTAACCATAGTTAACAGGGTCTAATTGTCTGATCTGCCAAGTCCTGGATCATGGTCAAGGCGGACCCCGGGCCCTCGTCCGCGAGAGCACAACCGGGACAAGAACGCCTGAATGAAATATTATTTTAATTTTGTAAATACAAAAACAGAAAACGCTGAATGCTATTGTCTGGTCTAAGGATGTTCTAGCGTAGCTGAAGTGGCTGGATCGCCTGTAAACATTAGCGTTTTTAACGTTTAAGCGGAAATGGCTGGCACAAAATTCCACTATGTTGGACACCACAAGGCTACTAACATTACATAGAGACAATTTGTATTCTACCTGGGGCATATTTAATAAACGCGACAATGACAGGTGACAGGCTACAGGAGACAAATGACAATTCGTCGATTATCTGCTTAATAAAAATTATCACTGACAAATTTGTCGCAGTGGAAAATCTACAAATATGAGCATGCCGACTATTTCTGTTTAATAAACATTTTCTCTTGTTAGCCGAAAGATGATTATTAGTCCGGAAAAACTTGTCAATTTTGTTTTATTTATTTATGAAACCCAATATTATTATGACAGGTGGCACTCTCACCCAATGTCAAGGCTATTCGGTAGTTACGTCAATAGGAACTATAATATTAAAAAAAATTGTGCAACGTCGTCGACGGATAACAGAGTAGTTAAGATGAATGTATGTTCTCGAATGCTTCCATTTATTAATTTTCATTTCGTATGTTAAATTATTATTTTGATAAATAAAAAGTCTCTGTTTTCATAGATAGGTCCTATAATTAATAATTTGGCGTCCATTTTGAATACCAAAGAAAAACAGAAATTCAAGTAAAAACTAAAGTAGAATTGAATATTTAACACTTTGTGTTGTCACTTCATGATGGAACTCCATTATTATGAATTAAATCACTTTTTGTACACTAGTTCCACTTTATTATATAATTTTTATTAAATTGCAACCGGTTTCGAATTACTCATCTTCAGGCAATTACTTTATATTTTGATTACAAGCTATATGTAGGTACCGACAAATAATAATTTAAAGTTGATGTGGGTACCGACAGTATACAATAATGTTAGGATGTCACAGTGCAGAGAAATGTACAGTATGTCAACATAATACAAATTACAAGTAGTCAAAATTTTTTAAGGTATGTCAATTGTTATACATTTAAGTAAATGGCAAAAAATATAAATTATATCGAAGGTATGTCATTTAAAATAATTTAAAATAGGTGATGTCGATAAGGAAATTTGGTCATTAATTATATTATCTTTCTTCATTCTGTTCACTTCTATAGCTTCTAGTCCATCTAGTCTACGTCCTTTCCCAGCTATATGAAGGTATTTTATGCCATTATCTGGGTTAAAAATATGGTTTTCTTTATTAAGGTGTTCCGCAAAGGTCGAGGTTTGTGTATTTTTTCTCCAGCTAGCTATATGTTCTTTGATTCTTGTTTTAAACTTCCTTCCTGTTTGACCTATGTATATTTTAGCACACGTGTCACATGTCAGACTATAAATTCCACTTTGATTTTCAATGGGTATTTTATCCTTATTGTTGCAAATCAAGGACCCCAGCGATTTTATGCTATAAAATGCAGTGTTTTGCTGATCGCTATTGCAAATTTTCCTCAATTTGTGTGTGATAGGTCCAACATAGGGAATTGTTGCCCATCTTTTTGTAGGTTTGTTAATACACAAACCTCGACCTTTGCGGAACACCTTAATAAAGAAAACCATATTTTTAACCCAGATAATGGCATAAAATACCTTCATATAGCTGGGAAAGGACGTAGACTAGATGGACTAGAAGCTATAGAAGTGAACAGAATGAAGAAAGATAATATAATTAATGACCAAATTTCCTTATCGACATCACCTATTTTAAATTATTTTAAATGACATACCTTCGATATAATTTATATTTTTTGCCATTTACTTAAATGTATAACAATTGACATACCTTAAAAAATTTTGACTACTTGTAATTTGTATTATGTTGACATACTGTACATTTCTCTGCACTGTGACATCCTAACATTATTGTATACTGTCGGTACCCACATCAACTTTAAATTATTATTTGTCGGTACCTACATATAGCTTGTAATCAAAATATAAAGTAATTGCCTGAAGATGAGTAATTCGAAACCGGTTGCAATTTAATAAAAATTATATAATAAAGTGGAACTAGTGTACAAAAAGTGATTTAATTCATAAAGTAGAATTGGTTAAGCCTCATTGATATTTTGACTTGTGACAAATATGTCTAAAAAGTTCACAAATTCGTTAATTACCATGACAAATAAGTCAGAGACTATTTTATTAGAGACTCGACAAGTAAAATCTGACTATGGTCGCCTTTATTAAACGAATTTTGTCAGTATATATCTGACGGATTTGGTCTTAATTGTCATCTGTATGAAATGGAAAATGTCGCGAAATTTCGCCGTATTTGTCAAAAAGTGACACAATCATTGTCGGATTGTCACAGTTATTAAATAGGCCCCTGGTATTACATATATCGTCATATTGTGCAGACGTCCTAACAATACACGTGTCAGGCCAGAGGTCCGAATCTGTTTTATAATAACGTTGCATTCCGTATACGAACCCAATGCCCATAATAAATATTCTGATTCCAGATTTAACTTGGTTCGTTTCGAATTCGTAGATGATTGGAGAAACATTAAACTTTATTGACTGGGCATTTGTTAACGCAGAGACCATCGCATCGTGTAGAATATGAAATTTTCTTAGATTTACTTCTTCCATAGAGAAGGATAGCACCGCAACTCAGTTCAGATTATGGCTGAATCGCAGTTACTCGTTTCTATTATTGCAAACAAGGTATTGACGTCACAAAAGTTTTTAAATTATAGCAAAGATTTGACGTGATGTCCACTGCGTGGGCACGTGTCGGCTTCTCGCTTTATAATCGAGACACCAATAAACGCGGTGTATCTCATTTCTAAAGCATTTCTACACTACACTGAAATTATGTTGAATAAGCGTATATTACAGAGAGCGCTTGTTAACCAACATATGATGATAAATTAGGTATTCTAGTTAGCTTAATTTATGACCAAAATTTGCCTCGAGTTAATACAGAAAATACCTGGTATTAACTTAGCTGGAAGTTGCTTGTCGCTACCAAATTACATAACCACTTGGAATGTTCAAACAAATACTAGCTAATGGTTCTATTAATAAGTCCTCCGTGAAACCCACCGTACAAAAATAAAGGTTGAAATATCTAAAAATGTGAAAAAAAATCGTTTACAGCATTGTTAGTGGAAACGAGTTATCAGCGCGACAATAAATGCACGGCAACGTTTTTGTATTAAAACTGTTAATTGTTCTGTAAATTCGCGGAATACATCGCAGAAAGGCCACTCTGAAAGGGCAGAGAGGCCCTAAAAGTGTTAGCATAGTTCTGTATGTTTCGCTCGGCTGCGGAGAAGGGCGCGATTAGTGTGCACGGGCACGCCTGCTATTCCCAATTTTAAATGATCGCTCTCCTGTGCAAACTCTAGTTTTTACATTACAAGTGTACACAAAGCTTAACACCAACTATTCCACGTCGCTTTTTATTGACATTGACAACAAAAATATACCAAAGACAATGTATAAATACACTAAACTCGATTTTAGTTGAGTGGGACAGTGGAGCGAAATACGCACGTAAATAAATATTAATAAAATTAGACGCGTCGCTTACAGGGTCGTAATGTTTTGACGTGGGCAGCTAGGTAATCGTGTCACTGGAAACGGTTTTGGAATAAAAATATGTATTTTAAAAAGTTACAGCCCACTCGTAAAAACATCAGCATCTTCATAATGATTACCCGGAAGACGTCCATTTCTGGGCAAAGGAAGGTCGGACTCAAAAGAACTCGACTGCGGTTGCTCCAGCGACGTGGGCGCGTGCCAGGATTTACAATAATGGAATATCATCCCTAATATAATTTAGGCACAATTGTATTTGATTGAACTTTGATACTAGACATTAATTCTTGATACCAAGGGACATGTGCTCGTGATAACAAACAACTTTTACTATGGCACCAACTCTGAAATCACGAAAAAAAGAGCAACTGTTTCATATAAAATTGATGCCACAGTAAAAAATTCTTGGTATTAAGAATTAATTTAAAGTCACACTCTATTTACTATACTAATATGATACTTAAATGTTAAATCATTGTAAAGCAGTACTGATGATAGGTCTAGACAAGAAAAGAAAAGTATCATTTTGATGATTTCCGCGGCACTACGTGTACGCTACGCCAATAAATTGTTATTACGTAAATCTTTTCAGTTGCGTCATTTGCGATTATGCCGGAAACTGAGTCTTAGATACAACTGCTGGAGCTTGAGTCACGTTTTCTTATTTCTCCGCTAGTAGAAGTACGACAACAACAACTTTTAGAACTAATAATGCAGCGCAATATATAATACAGCCGAGAGAGTCGAGAGAAACGTTCGTAAAGTCGAAATGTGTTGCCGTCTTTTTAAGCGATTTCCAAAAAGATATTCTTAATTTGTCGGAATTTTTTAATGCATGTTCCTCGGAGTATGATTTATTATTTAAGTGTGTATTACTCGAAGACGCTTGGACCGATTTGTTAAATTCTTTTTTTGTTTGAAAGGGTGGCCCCATGATCATCAGGTCAGGATCGAGGCACGTAAGAGGTGTTTGTTACGTTATCCCAACTTACTCAGGTGTTCGCTTCAGAGTGTCATCATGTGATGATACTATGCTTATGATAACGCCACAGAACTCTCTAACGATTAGAAGTTAGAGGATAGTATGGCAATTTATCGACAGAAACTACTCAGTAGTATCTAGAGGTATCGTAATGCTTGAAAGGGTAGGTATCAAAACTACCACTAAACTTTTAAAATAAAATATTTTCGGAGTCGGCATTATTGGAGTCGGCGCCACACAGCAACCCTCCCCTTCCGCCAAGGGTTTTACCCCCCTCCCCAGACAAACAATACTGTGCTGGCACTGCGTCCAAAAATAATGATACCTAATTCACTCGTATTGTATGATAAAAAGCTTATACTTTTCTTTTTTGTGATTTGAAGTCGTTTTTTTTAATACTTTTGGTTTGTGCCTAGTTTAACTTAAGTTTCAGTTGTCATAGCTATAGCTATATACAATATAGATTATTATTTTTACTGTCATTGTCATACTAGTTTACGTACATCAACATATATTTTGGGTCAACCCTACTCACTCACTTTAAATGTATTTAATATATATTTAGTTAGGCAAACAAGCCTATTATTAATAAAATATCTTCAGTGTAAAATTGTTTTATTATTACCTTACGTAACAAAATGTATGGAATACAGTAAGTATAGTCAACAAATCAACGATCGGTTACTTTTAAAGTTTTATTTGCGGTGCAACTTTCAATTTGACAATCAGCTCCTGACGAGGTGGCTGAGCGAGCCGGCGTCAAGGTATTTAGCCCCATCCCGCCGCTTAGAAGCCGTCGGCAGAGAGCGACGCGCCCTGCGGCCTGCCGTTATGAAACGCTGGAGACAGTTTGGCGCCACCGACCGAGCCCGCAGTCGTCCTTATTACCTAGCGAGCGACTGCCGAGTTATCGAACGATATCGGCCCCACCGGCCAGCCGAACTACGACTAGCTCCACACACTTAATTTGCCGTTGAACTAGCTGGGCTGGCGATCATTATACTCTTAGGCAATGAGTTATATGCTTGTACATGGAAAATACATTAGAGTTGCTTAAATATAAAATCGATATAATACCTGCCGCACTACCAGAGAGACAAGTAATAATATATTCCGCCGCGAAGAAGCTTAGTATTCGAAATTCGCGGAACCTATTAGCCAGTTGGCTGCAGTTCCCCGAGTTCTCAACCGCATTAAGAACTTGTACATCAGGAAGTTATGTGAATGCGATCAAGTACCAAAGTTCACGATGTTGGAATACTTGATGTGCAAAATTAAAGGCCCTACGTTATGGCTAAGTAACAATTATTTCGATTAATTAAAAAGGAACGGTAATATAGCATACACAGTGTCATGCCGCAGCACAACGCAATTTTCTAGTTTACCGCATTGCAAAGCTGTAAAGAAGCTCCGCGGCGCGCGATGCGGTGTCTGGCACTGCATGCATGCACCACGGGAAAATTATAACTTGTAGGCATTTCAGGATTCTCGAAATAGGCGGCGCTGAACATTACTTTTCTTTACCATAAAGAAGTTTATAATATGTAAGTTAATAATGTAAGCATCGCCTAAGTTTAGTGCAATCGGGTACCTGTAGAGATGTCGAAATATTCTAAGTGCTTTCAGCAAACAAGATGCCTGTTCCCGTATTACGAATATTAACAGTCACTTACTAATTGATTCGTTACATTGTAAATTTACTTAGAGTTTGCATATTTTACTTAGACTTTTCTCTGACAGTTGTTTAGGATTTGTATTTACTACTTTTTAAATTCTAGACAGAATTAAAATAGTCAACTCGATAAAAATAATACAAATCTATATTCAGATGAAACAAACATTTTCTTAAAGTTCTCTTTCTTCTACATAAATCAGTTTTCAGTTATTACATTCTGTTCGTACTTTAAAGCGCTGAGCTCTTAGTTGCGGGTAATCGATTTTCCTAGACGCTATTTGGTGTGTTGCTTTGTGTCTACATATGCCCTGCTGCTGTTGATATACAGTAAATAACGTGTACATATGCTGACCTGAGGTGTTTCAGCCAAAATCAAGTTATTGGCAGCCATGCTGTGTGCACTTTCGGTTAATGGCGTCGGGCATCGAACCATACCATACGGGTAACCGTCCTATCTATATTTTGGCGCATTTAGGTACAGTCAAACTTGTAATAGCAGTTATGAAACATATATATTTAATTGGTGGAGAATCACACACGTTCCTCTTATAAATGTACAAAGAACCAAATTTGAGTTCAAGTGCACCATGTTCTGCTTAAACTGCACTGTTAAACTTTGAACTTTTTAAGCACTATTTAAAAAGTATATTTCTTAGTTTATCAGATATCTAACACCCGTATCGCTTTGCTGCAAAAAGCCGCGAGTGTGAAAAACGACAAATTCTAAAAGCGTCGCCTTGGCCGGTGACAGTTTCGAGAACTCGCGCCGCTGCAGTTCGTTCCACAAGCTTTGCTTACTTTGGGGCTTGATGGCGCAGTGTGAATTTGTTTAAGCAAATTTTTATAACTTTTATTACGCGTGGGTGATGCCCCTGGTATTGCAAACGTCCATAGGCTGCGGTGACTGCTTACCATCAGGCAGGCCGCAAGTTTGTTTGCCACCTAAGCGGTAAAAAAAAAAAAATACTAATTTTATTCATTCTCATCACTCCACTCATCTTAACATTCTTATTTCCGCCGCATGCACACGTCTATCACCCATGGCTTTGGTTGTCCAACATTCACATACATACAACACGGCAGGCCTAATGATCGTCGAATCGAATTGGATACAAATAATGAAACAGTAAGTCACAATAGTTACTGGTGATATAAGCTAGTGACGTAACTCTTGTTAGATGACTTCCCTAATTAGGGCATGCCCGAGTTGTGTTTGTATTCGATAGGCAAGGCGGCCAATGTAATTATAGGCATTAGGCGTTATGTGTCCTCATAGTAGCAGAACTGCGTTTCTTTACTTACGTTACCTAATAAATGTTGTCGAAGATGTTACGAGATACATGGGTGAGTTCACTCACTTAATATTAAAACCATTTTGTTGTTTGGGAATGCAAGCCATTGATCTTTAACCTTAATTTTGCATACAAATAAATGTGTCTACTTGTACAGTAAGCCCACCTAAGCTAAAGCTAAATCCTAAATTTAGTCGTCCCGCCAAAGTTAAGTTGACGTTACTGAATATGACGTGAAATAAGCACTTCTAGAGAAGCATTTGGTATCTACAGTACCAAAGTTATCTAACCCTGTGGCCAAAAGTGGAATAAGTGTCGCTATTTCAACCGCCACCGCCACCGCCGGGTTAGATAAGTCTGCGTTCTAAATTGAATGGACTGTTTAATATTAGAAACGTCAGATTCAAATTAGTAGTGCTATTTGATTTTGACAGTTGCGCATATAATGGCAAAGTGTTTTAGCGGTGCTCCTCTATATAAATGCGGCTAGATGGCGCAGTGTGGACAAATTCACACTGCGCCATCTAGCCCCAAACTAAGCAAAGCTTGTACTATGGGTGCTAGCAAACTGATATACTACTTATATACTTTTTAATTCATCATTTAAATTTCTGCCCGGCCGGGAATCGAACCCGGAACCTCTTGCATAGCTGACTGTCATGTTGACCACTGAACCACTCAGGTCGTCTATATATAGGCATGCCAAAATATTAGGTAGTGCCTAAATAAAATTAACATTTTTAGCGGCCGCTTTAGAATCGAGTCCATTAAGGAACTAAGTATACCAATACTCGAGTAAATGTCAGCCCGTATTCGATTCGTGTGAGCACGTGCGACCGCCTAGTCCGCGGATTATTGATCGACAGCTACACCACACAACACTAATTATCCTTGGAATGTTTACGTAAGACAATTGTAACCAACACGAGCTCCCAAAAGTGTTCGGTGTTACTTAAAAGGTACTCGATACGATTAATTTCAGAAAGTTACAAGCTTAGGGCTTCTTAATTGTTGGTTCGAGCGGCTCCTATACAATGGATCGACTTAAACTTGAATAGAGGCCGCAGTGAGTACCGATAGGTACTTGCGGGCGAGTTGCGACAGTCGCAGGCTGAGTGGTTTCGCATTAAGGATTGCGTGCCCGCATCGAGGCGGAAGCGGCCAGGAAGTGACGATTACATTTCCCAAGCTATTTTCCGGCGATAGGGGTCGGCGACAAGCGGGTAATGTACTAATGACACCGCGCCGCCGACGCAATAACCGCCCATTGTGGATAGTCGTTTGATCCTCCGACGACAATTGTGATTGGACGCTAATTCGTAGCGTAGCGGTGCCGAAGCGAACCCGCCCGCGCCGCCGCGTGGGCCCTAATCACTTCCTTTCCTCACGCCCCGTAGGACGCTCGTGTTTATTCGACGAACGGCTTAATGTCTTATTTTCTAAATTTAAATTCGTATGTAGGTAGGTGCCGCTAGGTATTATCAATTTAAGAATAAATTATTTCTTTTGATTTCAATTCACATCTAGTCGTATATTTATTATTCCCTTTTGATATGTGTTATTTTATATTTATACTCATCATCGCAGCCCATAATAGTCCACTGCAGGACTTAAGGCCTGTTCCACGAAAGGGAACCATAATTATTGCCATCATAAAGTGTTATAAATATAACAATGGAAAACGCTGCTGTCCATTTTCCAGCCTACGGAGATCGTTTGATCACATTTTCTTGCCATCTTTTACCTCGGTAACATTATTCGCCTTTTACGACACCCACGAGTAAGAAGTTGGTGCTATTCTACTCTGCCGGACACCACACGGCCAATTATTAAATACACACATGAAGTCACAACACAAAGTGTTAAATACTAAGTACACAGTTACATAATATACTTATATACTTGCAAGTAGTCAGTATCATTGCCGATAGTAGGCACCAACGATATTAATAGCACAGCATATCGCCGACCTAATTTTAACATGACCTACCTGGCATTAATAACCGTCTCTATATTCTCTACATGGTCAGTTTCGCACTGAGTCAAACATTCGCTATTCAAACCTGTAAACTCGTAGACACAGCACAGAGGAGTCTGTTAAGCTAATTGCCTTATAAGTTATGCTAACTCCAGTAGCATACGAGCCAGATACGTGATCAATCATGATCAGGCGATGAGGAGGTGGCCTATAATTCAGGACGGTGCAGTGGTACTGGGACGATAACAGCTGATTTATAGACCGAGTGACGGACCCCCCCGGCCCGCTCGTACTGCCATCCCTTAAATAGGGACCGGGCCCGAAAATAAATAGGCCAGTAGAGCCCGCAGCCTGCGAGAGTGTGGCCGGATCAAGCGGTGCAAATTTCTTTTTATTCCATCACACCAAAAAACCAACCACCTTTGGCCATTGGTGTTATTACAAACCATAAGTAAGTACACACAATTAATACCTACGTAACATACTAGTTGTGGGTTTAGATGCTTGTTTTTGGGTGTTACGTACATTTTGTTTGTTCCGATGCACTGTGCTGAATTTATTTATTGATGTAAATGTAAGAGGTTCAATAATTGTATATAACAGAAGAAATGTTGTTCTAAATAAGGACCTGTACCTAGATATTTAGCGGATAATACAGAAGAATTAAACTTACACGTTGAGTAGAGTTGGAGAAATGTTGGTTTTGATAAATGGAACAATGCTGTATTTCCAGAATGAGACCGATTTTGTGTTCAGATAAGTTATCTATATTTTACAACAAAGGAAGGTAAATAAGCTAGTGGGCCATCACTAGGGTAATATTTATAAAATACTATTGTTGTCTACCTGTTCTTGTGCCCACGAATACCGTCTATCGGTGGCCAAAGCCCTTCACCTCTCTAAAAATAAAATTTCGTGACGTGAACAACCCGGCCACCGCAACTGCTTTCTCGTTAATCTGAGTTAATCTATACTTGATTAAAATTAATAGTCGTACAGTTGTAGACGAGTGTTGTGTCGCTTACCTTAGCTGTAAGGGATGGAGACGATATGGAACACTTACCTGTAAAAAAGAAATGCAAGTTGCAGTTAAGTATGTTAACAGTAATAAATATTCGTGGACAAATTCACACAGCGCCATCTAGCCCCAAACTAAGCAAAGCTTGTACTATGGGTGCTAGATAACTGATATACTACCTAAATACTTTTTAAATACATACTTATTATACATCGAACACCCAGACCCGTAACAGAAATTAAAATTCATCATTTCGATTTCTGCCAGGCCGGGAATTGAACCCGGGACCTCTTGCGTGACAGACAGGCATGTTGACCATTGAACCACTCAGGTCGTCAAGAACCAGTTAGGTTATATACACATCTGTTAACACATGCATTGTATGTGTGGAGAAGGATCAGGTCCCACAGTAGACTTTTATAGACACGTATAAAGCATAAAGATAAAAGTACCTTATAAAAACTAATCATCTGGACATAAATATTCTGGAGTCCACCTTGACCATGAGCGACTGCCGCCTGACATCCGCGACCCAGTTCATAGGGGAACCTGACTAGTTTGAATCACGGTTACATAATCAGTCGCTTAAACGTGCATGTTTCCTCATGCTATTTTCCTACACACATAATAGATTAAATACACAAAATAATCCCTTGATTAAAAAAATAACATCCACCACTAGTGTACATTATTTGGTTGATCGGTGTATTGGACAAAATTTAATGGACACGGCGTGCACGGCAATGCGCCAGTCCAAGTTTCGGCATGATACACGAAGAATGTGTGTAGATATTTAAAAGAAATTAAGTTCAAATAAGTTT
This sequence comes from Blastobasis lacticolella, assembly GCA_905147135.1. NCBI lineage: Eukaryota > Metazoa > Arthropoda > Insecta > Lepidoptera > Blastobasidae > Blastobasis > Blastobasis lacticolella. The sequence continues at coordinate 6,693,262 of LR990039.1, read as the reverse complement.
GAGTATGTCGTCCCCCACAATAACATTGTTATCGTTTCCGATAGGGGTATAATATTTAGTATGTAAATTAAAATAAGTGTCATAATTACCTGTAAAAAATTGAGAAAGTTATGTCAAGGGGTTTCTGAGATTTAGATTTTGACACATAAACTCTGGACAAAGAGATTAGATTCTGGTCAAAAATCTCGGTCTCTTAGTACTAAAAGTCAACCAAGTTGTGCACACAATGTTAACTGTACTAATTACTAAGTTACTAAATCTATACTAATATTACAAAGAGGAAAGATTTGATTATTTGTCGGTTTGTTTGTTCGGAATGGATAAACTTAAAAACTACTTAACCAATTTCAAAAAAATAATTTATTAATCAGTGAATAACGTAGGCTGTATTTGTTATTAAAAAATTAGAGTTCCGTAGGAAAATTGCATAATTTCAGAACGGCTGCATTTAGGTAACTAATTTTTTTTATTGGATTTGTAATTATCAGGATAAGGTTTATATGTAAGAAAAAAAAGGTAGATACTAGTAGGGTAGGTAGGGTAGGTGTAGGGTAGGAGTAGGTGTAGAATAGGGAACATACCCGAACGAAGTCGCACTAGGCCAATTAGTAAAATTAAAAAGAGAAAAGATTTGTATTTTTATTATAATTAGTAAACTCAAAAACAACTATAACATAGGCTATTTTTAATCCGGGAAAATAATCGGATAGGTTCCCGCGGAAAAGTTGATTGTTTACAGAGTTTAGCACAGCACGTGGGTGGTAGCCCCTCAGAACGGCTAGTTCCAAATAAATTATATGACCTAATAATAAAAATGTGGCCAAAACTTGGTCTAATTATATATCTCAGTACTTTAAGAAGCCGGTGGCCTTTTGGCTTTATTTAATAAGTGTATTGATAGGATTCCGTCTACCACGCAAATGCGAATTAAGAGCGTGAACTGCGTGAAGCCCGTCGTTGACGAGAATCCCGATGAATCAGTCAATACAAAATTCTGCTCGACGGGCCAATACATAATGCGTAACATTTAAATGATAAACCGCCCTAAAATTCGGAGAAGACACGCAGCTTTTTGTTCCCGATCGGACGAACAAAGGTTTACGTAACGCCTCAGAACAAAGGCACCAAGTCACCCATCGAAATGCCAAACAATGGACAGACTACTCGATTTACCTCACTATGTGATTACCTCCCTATCTGATAATTGAGACCAATTTGACTTTCTTAATTTTGCCTCGTCATAGCCACAACTACAAAATAATGTGTAGGCGAACTCCTTGCATAACTTCCGAGTAAAAAGCGAAACTGAAAATTAATTTCTACAATCCACTAATCTAAAAATGTAAATTTTCTGCAGTCTGATAGCAAATTGTAACGTAACGTAATATTCGCGTAACGCTAGTTCTATCTACGTTTAGAAAAATGAACCTTAATTTATATTGCGTTGACATTCAAGTATCGATTCATGTCGCACATACGGTCAAACTTTGGCACCGTAATTAAATTGGAACTTCAGAAATCTTGAGCTCAGTCGCGCCATCGGTGACCGAGTAGCTGTTCTACAAAAGCAGTTAAAATTTCCGCATGTTTCGCTTCAGTCTAGTACCGCTACTAGAACATAGATGTCGTTGTTGCGTCGTAAATTCGTAGCACGCAAACTCGTAGCTCGTAGGTACGAGCAACGACCACCGCCACTCAACGCCACTTGCCCTCTAGCGGGAAAAGCGTGAAGCTCCGTTTGCCGCGGACGGCGCCCATAGCTAACAGGGTTGCTGCCGGAAAACCTACATGATAGTTCGTGGAAATTCTCACAGATGGCGCACCAAGGCACTGAGATGAAAATGGTTGATAATTAAAGCAGTCTACACGGAAAAAGAGTGACACATGAGCAGTAATAATTTGTATTATACAAGCCACTAATGTGTTGGTAATAAAATCATTTCGATATTTATGCCGCACTAGGTCACTGAGCAGCGGCCTAGAGGTAGGTGGCAACAGTAAATACCGATCTGAGATGACGTAACTTTCGCTAGGCAAAAGAATTCGCTGTGCATAAAAGCTTTTCAGTCCTTTGTTTAAGGTACTCAACATGAACAGGGGAGATTCAGATTAAAACTACTTAGTGATGATGGAAGCAATTTTTAAAGTATTGATTTCGTATTAGCATAAACCAGAAAACCATGAAAATAAAAACCTAGGTACTTTCATTTCTCAGCGCAGTGCCTCTCAGCTAGAAAAATTCAATCAAAGTTTTTAATTGTTTTTCTCTCTAACTTCATTCCAGTTTAAACGAAATTATGGATCTTATCGACAGCCAATAATATTACTGCAGAAGGAAATGAAGCCGTTTTAAATGGAAGTTTTTAAAGATCATTGGGCAAAAACGTACAAAAATAAAATTAGTGTTACATTAAGTTGAATTCCAGTTTTTTTTGTGTTCATACCTTTCAAGATAAGATGGGTATAATTATATATTGAGTATGAAAATCGAAATAGTACATTACAATACGAGTGTGAGGCGTGAGTCGTTACACACAAGCCACGATTCAAGCCCAGATGAGGTCCCGAGTCCCAGATGAAGGCTTGATACTGCCGATTACGTAATCACCAATACACACTAATATACTACGACGTTTTCAATACACAACAAAATATTTCATCAACAAGGCGGGCAGCACGGAGAAATAAATTGTTCTTGCTACGGAATACTAACAAGTTAATCTGCGGTATCAAATATAATTGTTTATCTATCATTTATAATTTTTCCTTTAGCAATGAATTATGGATGAAGACGTACTTTTTGAAACTATCGCGGTTTCCAACTTACCCAAGGTACCCAAGGTACGCGGTAAGAAACTCTGCAATACACTTCCAAAAATAGGACTTGGATATATAGTATTGTACCTCTATCTTCCTTTATGGGGAACTACCACTAGCCCACATGATGGGAGGCAGTAACTGACGCACATAACGTATTAAGTGTACCATTGATTTACTTTGGTTTCACGTTACAAAAATTCAGAACCGCAGGCGTTGTTGGTGTGAAGCCAAAGATACTTAACCAAACAGCTTGCTTGTGATATTGTACTGGCTACCTACCCTTTCATTCAAATCGGTCCACAGCCAGGCAAACATTATTGCTTCGTGTGAGAAATGGGGCAAAAAAAAATTGCCTGCCTATAGAGAGGCCGTTGACCGTTTCTTCATACAAAAAATGCGTGCCGGGGCAGTTTCAAAAAATAATAAGTGTCCTAGAAATAGAAAGGGATGTTCACTCTGTCGACATTTTCTTTAGATTATCGATGTAATGATAATTGTTCTTATGTCATCATCATCCTATCAGGTTTTGATGATCTTTTTCTTGATATATAGAGGAATGATGCTGTACCTAGGCTAGTTTTTGTCTTATACCTCTATATCTTTGTTATGAATATATGTATATGAGTTAAAAATTCTACCATATTATAAGACCATTACTTTTATAACTGAAGTGGGACTGGGCCGGTCAATTTGCCGCATATTAGAGGAGTTATGCGCCAAAACCGCTACTGATTGGGCACCCTATAGTCGGAAACGACGTCGCGGAAGACCCAAAAAAATGGAGAGTCGAGTTGTTGGCATTCGACAAGGACTGGCAAACCACAGCAAACGGCCGCGAAGTATGGAGGAAAAGGGGGGAGGCCTTTGCCCAGTAGTGGGATGATTCAGCTAATATAACAAAAGATAACTTTTATAAACAATAGACGATCAAGTTAAATTCGACAATTACTTCATATTGTTCTACCTCGGCCACTACACTGTTGTACCTATGGGACATATTGAGGATTTAGAGATCAAACACATCTTACTAAAAACAAATTTATAACCCTATAAAAAATACAATACGATACAAACAATATACCTATCATAAGTGCGATGAGGTGGAATATCCAGACGCATATTACTGGAGTAACGTAGATCACGGTCATGTGCTGTAGTAAGAAGTTGAATTGATCTCTTAAATAACCCGGCGAGGAAGGATTGTCAAGAACGAAGAAAAGTGTTGAGAGGATACGAGACTTCCTTCTCTCGCGGATGGTTAGCCAACCCAGCTTTTCCCTGTATTCATTTCAAGGAACTATCCCGTTTGGGTCCACCAAAGGATTCTGCAAACTGCTATTTATATTGACCCTTTTGCAACTACATATATTGGCCCAGGTCCAACACGACTACCTTATAGAGCAAGATTCCAGGGCCCCCAGACGTAACTTATTTACTGAGAAACAAAGTGTGTGGCATAGAGTAGTCAGCATTTACTTTAAACGGATGCATACCGGCTAGCTTGGGCTGGCGGCCAGTTAATAAGTACCAGGTGCTAAAGGTGTGTAAAAACTTTACCTTTTCTTAAATTCAGAGTGCTGTTTTTTATATATGATGTTGTACAGAATATTCTTACACCTACCGTACACCTACCGTACACCTACCGTACACCTACCGTACACCTACCGTACACCTACCGTACACCTACCGTACACCTACCGTACACCTACCGTACACCTACCGTACACCTACCGTACACCTACCGTACACCTACCGTACACCTACCGTACACCTACCGTACACCTACCGTACACCTACCGTACACCTACTTGACCCCTGCTTATAAACCTTCCTCTTGAATCACTCTTTATTTTGTTGAAAGCCGCATTAAATCCGTTGCGTAGTTTTTAAGATCGGCGCGTACATAGATACTTAGGGGCTGATGGCCGGAAGCGACTATGTTTTATACTATGTATACAGACACTTCCCGTCGACGGTTATTTCCGTTAGACGCTTTACAGCTTGCAAGAAAATAACATTATCTTAGTTAAACTCTTGAGTCTTAATTTTTATATTATATTACTCGGAGAACTGTTTTAATACTCATTGTAAGCAGCCATATCGATCGTAGCAGCCAACCATCCCCAAGACACTGTGAGTATGAGCGCGATCGTAATAATTACAGTGTCACATACTTTTCTGACCCCCTCACCCGGTGGCCAACTCTGGACCTGGACAAATGGCGGCACTTCATTTTGAAGCGACATGTCAATGCCGAGAACTGCGACGCTGTCGACGGGAAAGAAGTCGCACCGGACCGAAGAGAAAAATGCCAATAAATTATTATTTTATGATATAGATTGCTGTTAAAAATCACGAATTTTCTAAATAGGTACAGTAAAAAACATCTGTCTTTAAGCCCGGCCTGCACCAAATTCTTAAAATCGTTTAATAATGACGTTAAACGTTTTTTCGTATGAAGTTTTTGTTTAAGAATCAACTTAAATGCATTTAGGAATTTGGTGCAAGCCGCCCTAAGTCAACAACATCAAGTATATCTTAATGTAGTCGTATGTTAAGATTGATAAAGAGCATTCCATTAATTCAGACTCGATATGCCAATAGGTCATCTGGCCGCTACACGCCGCGAAGCTTCCGGCAAGCGGAACTAACCGGGAACGTACACTATTGACTTGATATGTAGTGCTTCAGTTTTCTATCAATGGAGCGCTAGACTCCATGAAAGAAGACATATCAACAATACTCTTCTGAAATGAAATGTAACTGGATTCCAATTACTAGTTCAGAGCTCGCGGAAATATCGAATCACGCGGAACACTTACCCGACTTCAAAACTATTTGAAAGGAACGACGTCGAAACCATACAAATAAGCGGGGACCTATTGATACCAACTAGAACTAGGTTTATTTCTAGAATTCCTTTCAATAAAATGGCGAAATTTATAGTGATACCTGGCTGAAATATGAATGGCTCCTCGTTTTGGCTTTGCCGTGGTGGGGTAAAATTGAGCATTGTTCTATTTCTTTTGGCTCCCTATAGACACACAACCCTTTTAACCCGTTTCTTTTTATTATTATTGCACGAGTTCTAAAAAATGGCAATAACTCTAACGATAATGTTTTCCACTGAGGTAAGTTACTGCATTACGCGAGACCATGAACTGCACCTATCTAACCTAATAAAATTTCATTGGTTGAACCTTTGATCAGCATTTTGTACTACATTTTTGTACAAATTGGACTGTTTCCTGACACTGTTATGAAAAATAGTCGGAATACCATATTTATATAAACGAAGAAGTTTTTATCAGGTGGTAGGGCTTTGTTAAGCCTGAGTCCGCCTGGGTGGATACCCATCGCCTTATCTATTTCTGCCGCCAAGCAACAGCTTGCATTGTTGTGTTCCGGTTTGAAGGATAAGGTAGCCAGAGCAATTACAGCCATGCCATTCCATCTTAGTCCTTACAGTAACAACGAATCAGCCGTTCTGCATTTATGTTGCCTGTAACCTAAATGCATGAATCGTAGATATTATGGGCGACAGTTACCGCTTATGTGTCATTGCGTAGCATAAAAATCTTTAGCTTTGCTTCTCATTAAATAACAAGGAGTAATAAAAAATATAGAGATAATTTTATTGTTCAGAAACAAAAAATACAGAAATCAGAAAAAACAAATTTTAACTAATTAAACTTAATAAAAAAATCAACATCCCTATTTTGTCTCACAACATTATTCAATCAAATTGTAAAGCGTAATAAACAATGGCTCCCGGACACATAAAGATGGGAGAGCGTGCACATTTATAAAAAAACCGGCCAAATGCGAGTCTAACTCGCATACTCGGTTCCGTACCATTACCAACAACAAAGTTTGATGCCAGAGCAGCATGTAACATGAAACCTATTAGCACGAGTCCGACTAGCTTTTTAGTATCTATAATCATACAAAGTTTTGTGCTTATATGTATTGCCGTTATTACGTTAAAGAAATAATAAAAATCCACTAAAAACGGCGAAAAAAGTATGTTTCAGCATTTTTAAATTTAAGTATCTGGCTGTCACGGTTCCAAAGACACAGGCATGTGGCAAACAAACAGGTGGGAAGACAGACATCTTCAGATTTCCTTTTTACCTTTCGGTTCCAGGAAAATACAATTTTTACCTGCTGCTGGTCAAAATTCGATTTCAGGAATCAAAGCACATTGCAAACAATACATCAAACCCACAATACAACAAAGAAGAAAGTGTGCATGTTGTAAAAATACAATTATCTGCCTGCAGGCTCGGGGTCCAATGTATTCGGATTTCAGTAACACGAAAATACCTACCTAGTCAAAACGTTTTCCTGGCGTATGCACACACGATTTTGTGAAATTGCCGTATTCAATTACTTACAACCAATCAAGAGAGCTTCATATACATCAGAGATACGGAAAAATTAATTAAGGTTGGATTGGATCATTCGGTGAAACGTATCGACATGAAAATACAGTAATACGTTTCTATAGCACACGGAAGGTACTTGTTATGTTGTACTTGAATTAAACGCACTGACCCAGCTGAATTTTAAATACATTAACTATTACCGAAAATAATTAAAACATTGTTCAAAAATTATATAAAACTGTACGTGTCTAGCTAACAAAAATTTTATGATTCCATTTCCCACAACAAAAAATATACTAACATAAGAAAACAAAGTTGGAACCTAAATTTAAAACCTGCCTTACTCTAATAACCTACCTGTACATTACTATGCTATGTTTCTGTACCTAGATCTAAAACTAAATATAACTGATTAATTAACAGCTTGCCAATGATTGTACTAGATAGGTACGTTTAATGGTCTCTAAGCGGATGATTTTTTGTTCAACTTTATCATAAATATTGAGAGATCTCTTTAACTCAGGACAACAAAGGAAACTTGGCAAGCGAAATAATGGCTCCATACAATAACGATAACTTTATTGTGTTCATTTTCTTTCAGATTCGCCCTAACTTTCGCTGGCCAAAATTTTTGGGTGTGAGGACCAGACATGATACCTATATTGAAATGATACCAAAATACATTATTTATGTTACGAATTTAAAATTGTGTTTGTATAAGTGTAATGATTGAGTCAGTCTACGTCAGTTTCGCTTACAGACTTAGATGCATAATTACGACAACAATCTCACGTTCCACGCTGGTACATAGCTGCCAAGCATTAAAAACTGATGCAAATATGAAAATAGTCCTTTTATTATTTTTAAATTTATTTTAAATAAATTGAAATTAGTTCAAAAGCAAAGGAGAATAATAGTATATAAATTATTTTAAAAAATTATTGAACAAAGTTTACCGTTTACCGTACTGTTATCGTATCCGGCCAAAATCGTCAACTCTATATATGTCGATTTTCAAACGTCTATACATATCACGCGGGGATTAAAGTTATTCGAAAAATTGTTTCGCTTTGCTTTTCTTTAAGCTATAATCCTTCAATCGAATTTTTTCAACCTCCCTTTGCCATGGAATTTAAAAATGATTTGAAAATAGATAAGCCTTTGAAAATCCTTTCATGTTCGCGGAAAACCTATCATCCGATGGACGATCGGCGCTTTCGAGTTTTTTGGTAACCGAAGCCGCTCTCCTGCGTTTCAAATATAAAATCCAAAAAAGTTAAAAAATGAACTAACCAACAGGGAATCATCGAGAGCATTTCCAGTTTCCGTTGAGCTGAACGTATACCGATTTCGGTCCTGTAGTCTTCGATAAAATTCCAACGTATGTTAGGGATTATGACTGACTAATAACATTTTAAAATAAACTTAAAGAATTGTTAATAGCAAAAGCTTATGACAGCTTGAAATAATTATTTGATGACAAATTTAAATAACAATACTTTTAAGACGTTTTATTTAAATTATCTCCTAACATCGATATTGACCTATAATGTTAACCAATAATGTATTCATTGACTGTAATACTTTCAATTTCAATTTAAAAATTACATGTCACATTTTGCATTTTTAGAGAGTCATTTCAGCTGTGAACGGATAAAGACACATGGTCAAACTTTTTTAATACAAAGGAACTTGTTTCTTCTCTCCTTCATCTTCCTCTTTTACTAGTACATTCCTCCTCCCTTCTCCTATCAAGCGGGACTATGAGTACAAATTCTCTTAGCCTTGGGAAGGTCGTCTCCGAGGATACGAGGTCCGTAAAGTAGACCGGACCCGGAGCATCTGAGAAATAACATAATCGGGTTCCACAGACTCCGGGTCTCTAGATCTCCAGGTGCGCAAGCAGGATACTAGTTAGCACCGCCAGAGTGGCAGAACTTTTGGTATGTAAGGTACGCAGTTTGAGTTCTGAGCAGACAGCTCTTCACCACATATAACCTGTTCCTACGTACCTGTGTTACCGTAACAATGTACGTGCCACAACACAATACTCGGAGTGCTTTATATTTAATCCCCCAACACGACGTAAATACCCTAGCCATTTTCCCAAAGCATCTTGCTGTCCTCTCCAATGCCGAAATACAGGTATTACAAAATATTTCCTTTAACATTTTCCAATGTAAGCGAAATTGTATTTCTATAATCACAACTCTGATCCACATGGATCCATCCACTCCATCCATCCACCTATAAAATAATACGAAATGCAATACATTATGACTGTGATCTCATTGTATGAAATTGCCATGAATTCATTAAAATTGACTCAACAATGATTACAAACTGATCCAACTTTGTGTAGAAACAAATTAATTACATAATTGGACGTTACATAAACCTATTTGAATGAACCCCAGGATTTGTCTTTATCTGTCACTAAAATTATTGAATTTAAATAAAAGTGACAAATCATACAACTATAACGTTAATATGTTAATGGATCGTCAAATGACTTTTATTTTATGAATACGACAATAACAACAATGAATAGGTACAATGTATTATGGAAATCTGCACAGAGAATAATCAGTTTTCTCAATTTACGATTATTTTTATACCTTCAACGCTACATAAATGGGTCTTTTTGTCTTGCAATGGCTTATGATTGGATAAATTTATCGTATTAAAATATGAATATAATAAAGCGGAAGCCAATCCATTTATGCAGATTAAAACAACGTTGTTTTCGTATAATATTACGGGGCAAACGTGTCAGTCGCAGTGAATTGGTGGATGAAAACTGACTGGCTTATATAAAACATACACCGCAATTGCAGCATACAAATTAGCGTTGAAAAGTAAGAATAGTCGTAAGGCATAAAAATAAAATATCCATACAAATAAATATAACTTATTGAGCATGCAGACCAACTGTTCATTCTTTGAAATTAAGCTGTAGAACGGAAAGTCGCGAAGATCGTCGTGAGCCGGCGGGTGGGAAGAGAGAAGGGGGAGGGGGCTGAAAAGGAGCAGGCGGGAGGTGACTGACTACTCACAGGGCTTCTAATCGAAGTCAAGTGTATATCAAAAGAACAAACGCTTCTGTGTAGGCATATATTGTGATTAGAAACATTATCCTTTTTAGTTTCTTGTTTTTATACTGTATACCTATTAATGCTCGTATCGAATATACTGTAACAAAACATTAAGATTGTAACTTAGAGTGTTTACGAAAATGAGTAGACGACGAGTAATGAAATATTTTCCATAACAAAGACAAGCGATATCGCATGTGAGTGGTAAACAGTTGAAAAACATCATTCGCTGTCCTCGCCTCGCTCTCAGAGCGGGACGTGATGCTCTAATTATGGTGAGTGAATTAGAATCCACGAAATAATCTGTCTAAAACAGATTCTCATTGAGTTATCTTCATACATTTAGTTCTATTTTACTTTTATCTTAAGGCCTTGCCACATACAAAGCTCGGCGCGAGCGCGGCGCGTTATTTGCTAGGCAACCATCGCGCGGCGCGATAGTTGCTAGGCAACCATCGCGCCGCGCGATGGTTGCCTAGCAAATAACGCGCCGCGCGATGGTTGCCTAGCAAATATCGCACCGCGCTCACGCCGCGCTCGCGCCGAGCTTTGTATGTGGCAAGGGCTTTAACGCATTGCTTACTTTGGGACTACATGGGATTGTGTGCATTGTCCAACTACATTTATTTATTTCATTTATGTTATTCGGTAACAAACGGGCCACCTGGTGGTAAGTGGTCACCCACCACCACCACCTTAGTAACACCAGGAGCACCACCAATAAGTTGGAATAGTGAGCCATAGACGAAATATCGAGCTTTTATTTAAAGCAGATTAACAAAAGACTTTGTAATAATACTTATAGGCTTAAAAGGATTAGGCCTGTTAATAAAATAAATAATAACTCTGAAAGAACGCGGGAGTCAAAGAAAAAAAATATTGATGCGGGGCCATATGTTAATAAACAGTTAAATAAATAAATAAATATGTCTGTCCGTTCGATTATCCTTTAAAACTAGTACTCACCCGCCGCCGGCGCCGCCTGCCAGGATCATCTGCATCTCGACTGTGGTTGGTCCGCTTGGCACTTCTCTTGCTTAAACTCTAACTGAGCACTGGCAGTGCTCTTACAAATTATTTACATTATTTCATTATCACTATACTACGGGTTGGCTTTATTCTTCTTAAAATGGCAGTGTTCGTTTAACTTTATAAAGAAGTCAAGTCATTTCGAATTTTTGGTCCTTCGCGCCGACCCGTGAATCTGAGGCAAAAAACTCGGCATTCACACCACTCACTTATCCTTTTATTAGATCCTGGGTCACGTCATTATTTTAAGTTTTCACTGGTGAGAAACAAAGGTTTTCATTGGTAGTACAGAATAAGTTTCAGCAATATGTTTCGACACCTCGATGTACATCGCAAAAAGTTATTCCGCGTGGTTGGATGTATTAAATCTGAAAGTTTTTCCAATAACGGTTGTTGTGATGTCTTAGCGAGTGATATTACGGCGCCAGTGTATGTAGGCTGCCACGGCCCATCGGCAGCGCAGGCCTCGTAGGATGGATATTAGCTAAAGCTTCTGGGAAGCTATTGGCTCAACCGCATACGGCAAGCAGAGCTGCGGTCGATAGGCAAACATTAGGTTCTACCCGAGACATGGTATTATTTGCTGCGTAAACTGGGTGCTGATACAGGCTTGTGACAGTACCACAGCCTGTTCTGTTTAGACTTCAGATCATTTCCGGTCTGTGCGCGCATCCAAAGCGAAGCAAGCTCATATTATACTGGTATTGGGTAGGTTGATAAGCCGCCTGCCCTACGGTATTATATCATCCTAATTTCGGGAGTATTCAAGAAACTGGAAGTCTGACATGGATGTAAATTATCATATTTATCAAAAAGCAGGTTTTGGATAATCGAGCAAGCATTCCAAATGTGGATTGAATCGAATTTATCTAAACTTGCCCTTTCACCAAAATGACTTCCGCACTTGTCCTTTATCGACGCAAGCTTATTGTTACGTGGCAAGAAAACGAACTATTGTTTACCACTACATATGGCGAAAATCTGTGCGACACGACATAAGACAGTAGGCGCCGCTATGGAATGGAACGCTTTGTGAGTACAGTAACGTCTGTCCGGATGACAGTTGGCATTTCCGTTTCGATGCATTTATGAACTAACTGTAGTACACGTTTGCCCTTTTACCTATATCGCTTTACGAAATGGATTTACATGTTCTAGTATTTACACTTTAATTATGTACACCGTACATCTTTACATTGAAGGCTTCACAGAGTAATTCTATGATAAACGTTTATAAACCATGCGATGTGTTTCGTAGAGCATCTATAAGCTGAAGGCCTCCAATGGAATACGCCAACGAAGTAAGCCTAACTTTAATGCCACCATAAGGCGTATCGAAGCCGATATCACGTTTTTATTTCAGTCCCATCGACTGGCTGCCGTTGACTTTCACATTGAACAAACGGCCTGACGCCCTGACGACAGAGCCCTACCCAGTTGGTCGCCTTTATATTCAGTTATTATTTACTAGTATCTATATAGTATATTGCAAATTAGTAACCGTTACGTGCCTATAACTTGACATTATTCCGTCACGAACGGTCTGCAGTTGTAGACAACTATGTAACAGTGTGTTGGGCCAGCTACCTTTGAAATACATACATACAGTCAGACAAAAGCCCTTTAGGTGAAACTTGCACAGTGACTTATGTAAACAAGTGTGTTCCGCTGCCTAATGAACTTGCGCGCCCGCCCTCAGGCATTCAATAGCCCTGATTTGAATTCAGTTTCTGAGTGTGTACATGAGCTACATGGTGTTGTTTTGATCTATCGGCTCTAAGCGTTCAAAACAGGGTTTACGCCTTACGCCTTTTACAAAATACCTAGAAGATACCTTTATATTCTAGTAAAGCGAAACTTGAACAGGAAGCGCTTTAAAATATTAAAGGAGACTGGGCAATAGTGGTCTATGAACCAGCAGCATTACGGTGATGACCTATGGGTGCCTCAGCTGCATATTTGTATAAGATGGCATCAAAATCGGTCACGGCAGTTTCGAGAAAAAAGCATTTACTTGTCACACTTGTATGATAAGTGCCGTATTCGTTGAACCAGCAGAGAGTTACGGAGTATAGGTTGAGGACCTTCAGCTTTGTTCTTATGCCGCACGACATCAAAACCGGTCCCCGCAGTTTTGAGAAAAATGCATTCATTTGTTACACTTGTATGACAAGTGCTCTAAGAACGCCTAATACAAAATACGTAGAAGATACAGCAAGCGCTTTAAAATATTTAAGGGCTTGGCTAAAAGTCATAGACAAAAAACCCAGAATTGCCAGCAACGAGATGAATAAAAAGGGGTTCACTATAGTAAAATTGTTGTTTTAAAAAATCAGCCCCCTAACTCATGTAATATAGAAGTTATTATACTGTATAAGAATCATAATTACATTGATTTTTCTAGATTTTTATTTTATTACTATAACTTTTTAAATGATAATATTTATAGTAAAAAATGTAAAAAAGGTACCCTCTGATACATATTTAAAAATACTTCGTAATAACATTTTAATTCCATTCCATTTATCTATACCTAATTGTACCTTTTATAAAAAAATAACTAGTATTCTACATTGATTTTGCAGTAAATTATTATATATGTTTGATGTACATATTATGAATATAATAATGTTTTTTTGGCCAAGACCTTTATATACAGGTCTATTATGAACTGACATCACAGCTCATTACAGTTCTCTGCAGGACTTACGGCCTCTCCCATAAGAGGGGATGTCATTGCCATAATCTCCACGCTTGGCAGGCGGGCTGGAGATCGCGTAGGAGATATGAACTGACATAAACCAATAACATATGTTTAACACTAAAATATGGAATCGAAACTGACATAAGTGGTGATACGTATGATTCAACAGCTGACCTTGCCCAAATACTTGAATTAATTATGTTTAAATTGTACGCGGTTCAAGAAACGCGTTTCGATGACATAAATCCAACTTGTTACGCAGTTAACGATATAACAGTCTTTGGCTGGTATAGTATTGGTTTATTAAGCCAATAAAATACAGTTTATGTGAGCAATGTACGTATTGAGTAGGTTAGTACGGCATTAAGATCCGTCAAAAACATAAAATAGCCGAAGCGGAACGGCGGGACGTAGGAAAGACGACAAAGGGAAAAGAGAAAACGAAATTAAATTAATGCTTTAAAGTTTCGCATATTTAGTCGTCTACTAAATGGAAAATTTGGCAAATTCGCAAATTTTCCATTTGGGTGACGACTAGGTGGAACAACAGACTTATATTTATTAGGAATCGGTAGTTCATGCCAATATCGCCGTCTTTTGTTTGTGCTTAAACTGAGTGCCTGCATTCCAAGTGAAAAATGTTAACATTTGAACTTAACCTCTAAACTATTAGTGATCTATAATCCATTTGATTAATTAACATTATCCCTTGGCGCGTAAGCTATTACTGGCTTAACCAGGCCCCTAACGAACCAACGAGTCGCCATTAGGTACATCATTACGTTCCATCGTGCCGTGAGTTATGACAAATACATTGCATTTCGTCTGAATAATTTAATGTTATACACTTTATTTTAAAGAACGGGCAACGAAAGACAAATTATGACCTAACAGCTTTCGGCCGCGACTTTGTCTGCGTAAAATTCGGTTATAATGTTCCAGACCCGTTCCTACGGGAACCACATTGGATTTTTTATAGGCTACATTGCTGCCAAATTTCATGAAAATCCGTCGAGTAGTTTTTGCGTAAATGAGTAACAAACATCCAAACATCCTTACAAACTCTCGCATTTATTATATAAGAATGATATTTGGGACAGTACACGTAAATTATATACAAAACTGTCCAGCCAAGGATTGTGTACAATAGACGATAGTTACGGTACAATACAGCGCAATCATCTGCAATGACAGTATTGTATGAAATGCAGTAGTGCAGTCCGTAATTTAGATTAATATCTTCATTCCGTATGTCACTCGCACTACAAATTGTTATCTATTTTTGTACGAATTTATTAGGATTACCTATTCATTAGAAAAATGAACTCACGGAGCCTTTCACCGTCTAGCACACGCGATACCGTGACTCACACGCTTTGGCCTCTGGGCAGTGCACTGACGAAATGATAAATATTCAATGCGTAATGATTTTTAGTTTTCGTACAATTTGTTTGGGTTCACTAATTAACATTCAATAGGTAAGAAGATATATTACACCCAAAACAGTGAAATAAAAGCAAAAGCTAAGTTTTTTAAGTGACAACTGGGTACCCATGTCACCAGCCGTGATTATCGCGTACGGTATCTATTTTTGGTGGGTTTCACAGAGGTTCAAACATACCTACCCTTACTCAAATGCAACACTCACACTGATTCATTTACTGTAGGAAATCAACAATGCAAACAAGCTTAACGTAAGTAGTAAGATAATAATATCGAAGAATCAGATTTTTCTAGCAAAGACGGATGAATCCTATTAATATTCTTACAATTCTAGCTTTTGCTCGCGAATTCTTCCACCTATAATCCGGTTATGCCGTTTCCCACGGGATTCCAATTGAATCTGTCTGCGTAGCCGAGCAGACGGGACGCGGAGAGATCAGTCTAGCTAGCTCTGCTCTGCGATTTGCATTGAAGTGAGAGAAATACAAAGCCGTAATGCAAATTTTTAACAAAATACGTTTAGTACTTTTTGTAGGTATCAAATTCACCCGATCCTTTTAATCGATTCGATCCGTGGTGGTAGCTTGGAAAAAAAATAGTTTACTTATAAAATATAGTAGTTTTTTCACTTTCTGGTCTAAAAATAAAAAACTATGCATTTTTCGTCCAATAATGCTAAATAGCTTTCAAGTGCATTATATTTGCATTTTAAAGTGCATTAAATGTACAGTGACCAAGTTATGACTCTTCAAAGATGATCCATTTTGCCGGAAAATTCACAATTTTAAGTTTTGCTCCCGTCCCGAGCAAATGATTGATAAAATCGCTAATCCTATGATAAAAGTAACTAAAACAAAGTTGTACTACATTTAATTTTCTTTCATTAAAGTACAAAACGAACTAAGTGAGACTAATAGTTTACTCAAAATCTTGAAAATGGTTTTTGAAGAATTCTGTGAATACTTATTTGTGTGCATGGTACTGAAGGAAATGTTTTCAGCCAAATATCGGTATAACCCCTAATGCTTAGAGAAAATTGGTTAGAAATTAAGGTTTAATAATAATAAAATACCACCACAGGGTGCTAATCAGCTCCCAAGACCGTTCTATCAGTCTCAGGGTCCAGCGGAAGATATTGCTAAACCTCGCTTGTGCAATTGTATTAGGAGGCGCACCTAACAAGTGGCGAGCTCGTCGCGGTGCTGAAATTGGACTAGCCTCAATGTACGAAACGGTTCTAACTCTATCCAGTTCTCGGATTCGGTGAACGTTGCTTAACCTTGGTTATCGTTTTCGCAAGTACGCTGCCGCTATACCATGGGCCCTATTTTTTAATCGTTTGCTATTTTTTCCCTATTTTTGCCTTCCGGTGTTGCCAATGTGATTTTAAAAATATTGAATTTTGCACGCCCAAATTCAAAATTGATAATCGTTCGAATAGAGAGAGGCGAGCGATTCAACAACGGAACCCAGGGCCGTTTGTATGTTAGTTTGAAGTTGCTTAGTTTTAAGTTTAACACGTTTAATTACCATGGGTTACTGAACTATAGAGTTCTATTGAAATCGTTATAATGTATTTTTTTGACATTACTTGGCTTTAATGTTGTATCTACATTCATCCGACGACGACATTAGGGCCTTTAAGGAACAATCCTCTATAAACGAATTCTCGACACCACTGGCAGGCTCGGAAGAACAGTCCTTAGTAAGTACGCTTTACGGCGACTAAAACTAAAAAAAATGATGGTTGCATTCGTCCTATTGCGGTAGGGACTACCTACCGACGCCTGACGGCTAAGTTGTGTTGCAAGTTCTCCGCCCCCCAACCCAGCAAATTACTTCCAGCATATCCAGCTCGACTTTGGATTTAAAGGTCACTGCGAAGCCGCTGTCCAAGCCATGAGAACTTTCCTCCAAAGTAATAGTGTTGACGTCGTACTGAAGGGTAACGTAAAAAATGGATTCAACTCCGTCGATAGAGGCGCTTTGCCAGCCGCTTATAAGTTTATGCGGCAATGCTACAAAAAGCCGAGCAATCTTATATACAAAGGCTACCTCTTGCAATCAGTAGTCGGTTGCCAGCAGTAGGCGACTCTAGAGAAGCTAAATTCTAAATTTAACGTATGGTAGTCCGACCTACTAAGACGACGGGATCCTACGAGGGGATGCGAACAGGGTTTTACAGGATTTACAGCTCCTTATGCGCGAGTTCCGGGTGATTGTTTGGACTTGAATCTCAAGTGCGATCTATATATACCAGACAGCTGTCTGAGGGCTGGTGCCATTTCTGCAGCTTTTGACGCTATTGCCATTACATTGTCATCGACAAGGCGTGGCTTCATCTTCTTGGTATTTTTGATTAATCCCTCTCGGACATCGTTAAAGAAAAAAATTTAAATCTTTTGTTGTGTTTTGAGGTGTTGTCAACAACACAGTGAAATATATTCTTATATTTTAATTCTTAACATAAATCTCGATAATTCATGTTGGAAACAGATGGATATGGAGGCGTTAGGAAAGTTTCAGATGTGTCCCTCTCAGCTTTTCTGTCCTCGGTGCATAGTTGACAGTATCCAGTGTAGAAGTTATTATCTAAACCAGGGACTTTGATTACGGCGTATTCTATCGAAGCCAAATGCCTTTGTTTGGAGGCTTTTCCGGAGGCCGAGCTCGCGAAAAATTCCTGTTCCCAGCGACTATGGGACGAGCTTCGCTGCAGATTGGTGCGAAACAATCTTTTAAGCGCATCAACCAACTCTGCAGATCGTGTCCGTTTGCTGGCTGCTGGGGAGTGTAAATCGGGTCTCGAACTTCCTTAATGTCCTCTAAAAATATTGGGACACTTCTCGACCGCGTTACGCACTATATCATCCGCCGGGCTCACCTCCGCTGGAGCATCCGCGAAGCTGGAGCCAGGTGGTTTGACCCGTGATGACGGTAAGAGGCCCGAAGGGAGGACACTCCCGCCCTGGAAGCTGGGACGACGTTTGGTCAGGGGCGCCACGTGTAGCGATACCCTTCCACAGTTCCATCTTCCAGTAACGGCGTGTTATGCTGGGCCCAATGCCGTCTCAGTTGAAAGCGTCAAACGGCGCAAATACGCAAGTGTTGGTGAAAACCACATATTTACGTCGTCTGGCGTGGAAACCATTGAACTAGCTAAGCGCCTGGTCGATATTACTAAAGACCATAGGGCTGGCTTCCACTTCGGATGGGGGGCAATACGCCCAGCATTCTGGGCAGCATTCCTAATAGTTCTAATACCGTAGACCTTGGACAAAATTAGTGATTGTTTTATTAAGTTAGTTTCGTCGTTATTTGTAATTTGTTTTATGTGAGATTAGTATTCATAGTATGTATAATTGTTATTCCCACTTTAATAAATGCTTTATTCTTCAAAAATACTTTTTTACCCTCTCCTCGATTTTTTAAAATTGTGAGTGAACCATTAGTCTCACATAGTTCGTTCTGTACATCAATTAAATAAAATTAAATGTACTACAACTCCCTCTTAATTTTTTTTATCATAGATAATTTGCTCGGGACGGGAGCAAAACCTAAAATAGATTTTTTCTTTAAAAATAGACCATCTTTAAATAGTCATAACGTGGTTGTTATACGCTTTATAGAGCTGTGTTTAGGCTTAACTCCTTGAAAATTTAATCAATTTTAAAAACTATTAAGCTTTGTTGGTCGTGAAAAGCATAGTTTATGGTTTTTAGGCCAAAATGTGAAAAACGTCCCGAAATTTCACAGTTTTTCACGTATTACGCAGGTAGCACCATATTCTTTGCTTGCGAAATGTTGTTCCACACTCTCCTAAGGGGTCTAAATAACATACAAAAAATGCAGCATTACATCGCGTTTTGCGTTTTAGATGTAAGATTTGACTGGCCTAATCATCCTAATCATGGCATCCGACTCAGCTATGGAATCCATCACATCTTAGGCCGTCCTAGTCCGAGGCCTCTTTCCTAATACCGGAGGTTCAGGCACCTATTCCCCAAGTATCCCCGGGCCCTTCGCAAGATTTGACCTAGCGTATACATTAATTCGCTATTTTTTTTATGTCATACGGTAGGCAAACAGGCAAGCAGGCCACCTGATGGATAGTAGTCACCACTGCCTATAGACATTATCAACACCAAGAGTATCACCAATGCGTTGCTCACCTCTATAACACGTTGCTCTGGCAGCAAAAAGGCAAATGCCACTCCACTGCCAAAGCCACGGTTCCCCAAAACCCCACCCCACGGAGCACTGGAAACCTTAGTCACCGGCAGAAACACTTTTGTATTTAAAAGAGTATTATTTAGCTGCGATATTCTGTAAGGTGGAGGTACTTCCCCAGTTGCGCGGCGCCAATTCGAACGAGATACCCCGCTATGCCCTACCTCTCTTAAAATTTTAAATAATTCATTTGAATCAAACACGTCGAAGCTATTTATGGAGCGTAGACCTACACGACTCTTTTACAGGGTCACCGCTTGCGCGACAGACGACATTGTTCCAAGTCATACCAGCAGTGAAGGCATGTGGGAATCGTCGTAGATCACATTCCGAAGGCATATTGTCTCTAAGAGAAAGCAGTTATTGAGTGGGACGATGCGGCAGGATTTTCTCTACGCCATAATGGTGAGTTTCATATTCTCTTAGGCCCGGAGAGAGGGAGACTCGGCGGCGCCCCGGTCGTCAGACTCCGCGGCGCCGCAGCCTGCGCCAAACGCACGGTCCGTATCCAAGACTTATCAATATGCAATTTATCTCACCTAATGTATTCGGAGGTTTGTAACCCTCTCCGGCTAAAGGTATAGAGATAATTTGACTTTGAAGTAGATGGGAGATATGAATATAAGTGGATCTCAGTAACGAATAAGAAATGTGTCGCGGCCCTTTCTCGCTTATTACGCTTAGGCTTGTTTACCTGCTAGAGTTTTGTGTTAGTGAATAGGCAATTCGTTCCGCTTTTGGTTTTCTGTATAGTTACAGCAGTTGTGTATTTTCAGTAAAACTCTTAGCGTACCTATTTAGCATACCTACAGTTATTTTCGGTTAGATCCAAAATGTTATACTTTAACTTTAATCTTAACTTACATAATACCTAATTCGCATTAAATTCGCGTCCATAATGAAATACCTTAGTTAGACTTTAATCATACATAGGTATTAGTCTCACACGTTTATATTTCGTTGACGCTGGAACTCCGAGAAAATACTCTTCATTACCCTTTGAATTTCGTGAGCGACTACGTTTCAGTACCTTAAGACATCACTGGCATACACACTAGTCAAAGACTCGTCTTGAGACATTTTATGAATAGGACTAGGACTAGTTGCTCAAACTAGTTAATTAGACGGTCTCTACTCGTAGATGTGAAATATTTAAAATTTATATAAAATATAAGCGCCATATTTTATTGTAATACGCGAAATATTAAATCTTTCGTGTTTCATTTGGCACTAATTGGGAGAATCCTCTGTCGTCCAGTATATTCGGTCTTCCACGGTTCGATAATGACGTATTGACCATTTTAGCAATGCAAAATGCCCTTTCCGGTCCAAAAGTTAAAACGCATATTACGTAGTTTCTCTGAACATTATGTTCTCACTTCCGGGCCCGGACTGGCTGAAATACTGACACAATTGTGCATGGTCCTTATTACTTCGGTCTTAATAAACTGACTGAGTTCCGTGTTCATCGGCGAATAGTTCAATAATAGATATAGCTAAAGTAAGGCTAAAGAAAGGAACGAAATGCGAGTCTATCTTTTAACAAATTGATGTCGTTAACACGACTTTATCAATCACTTGCTGGCCCGCCGCGACATCTTTCGCGTGTTGTCGCACCACATAAAACTTAATCTTGAATCACTGTATCTATTGTTGAAATCAGCATTAAAATCTGTTGCGTAGTTTAAAAGATCTATATTCATATAGAGGGACAGACGGCGGGGAGCGACCACAAGAATGAAATACGTTTCGTTGTACGTTAGCTGTCTGCCACGAAGCCGAAGGCGGCAATACTCTAGTGGGGCACGAAAATGCAATTAAAAATAAAGTAAAGTAAAACACATTTATTACACTCAAACACACAGCACAAAATTCTTAAAATTAAATTAAAAAAATATAATCAAACAGAGACATAAAGAAAACAAGAAAAAGAAAAATATACTCTCATCTCGTTACCTGTGCCATGTGGACAGTGCAATGTGGCCACACTCAGTATATGCCACGACAATTATGCAAGTTAGTACAAACCACATCGCGGAACTTAATTAGTACGAAGACAAATGTCAAAATAACATCAGGTACATACATATGCATGTCGAGAGAAAACAACTCCGACTGGACCATTTATTGCACAATGGAAATTTCCAGCATTTAGTTATTTTACCGGTTGAACAATGGACGTGCAGACCACCAGCACATCTATTGTTCACTTATGTTTCAACTTGTATATTTTTGGGCACCTCACCAGTACAAAAAGAGTTTTCTCTGTACCTTTAAACTGCCTATACAAAGAGGCCAACCATTACCAGAGCCATTACCGTTGTACCGTTAGAACACAATATACAAGGATAGAAATAAACCCCAATATCTAATTACGTAACGATACGCCTAAGAAACCACGTTTGTCTCCGTACCGTACCCGCCCGCCAGGAAGCGGTGGCGCGGCACATTTATCACGATTCCGCTATCTGATAAAAAAACAAAGCTCATTTACGGATGCACGGACGTGTTAGTTGCAATATTGGTTTCAACGAACTGCAAAATGACTTTGCGGAAATGGGTGCAATTATTGTTTAATATATCGTCTATTAAACAATGTATCTTTTACTATCCAATCTATTTCTAAAACAGTTCACTGATGGAGCGCTAGTCATCACGATTTCGGTAGTTCATTCCACTCGGTACTCGTACCTATTTGGTAACAAAATTGTGTTTGGATTTTGATTTTGTTATTAGATTTTTTTTTCTAATACGATTGATGCACCTGAGAGGTAACACATGCAATGCACTAGCGAAAACGATCAGTAGGCTTATTTGTTGTTGCAATTCTAAAGCAGTCCATTTCGGAATCGTGTAACATGTTATCGGAATAATTTCAATTTAATTTATTTTCAGACTAGTATTTGCCACTGATCTGGTTGGGGCAAGATACCTAATTGCAGAGGATATAGGGATTTTTATAATGCTAATGCTAATGCTAATAAATAAATTGCAAAAGACAAGTGCATAATCAAGTTTAAAGCTCATGAGAATCACTTTGAATCACTTTTATTACGCATGAGATTTATTAATGATATTCTCTACCTACATCAGAGGAATACGAACGTGAATGTGTAATGTATGTATGCATTTAATAACGAGACACGAAATTGAAGTATCAACCCTGTACTGCATGTCATTGGAATAAAATCGGATTGTATGAAAACGCGAGCGATTCTAGTATAATGTGAATCGTAAGTACATCTACAGAGATGAGGGTGAGCCCCGGAAATACGAGTATCTATTACACAGATGATATTGCAAAGACTAGCTGTTAACCGCAGCTTCAAGGAGTTTGCTAGCATATACCCTATGTTTGCGGTCATTAGTAATAAATAGTAAATATAAAATCATCTTGGCGATAACGTCCCGGTTGTGCTCACGAGAACTAGGTCAGGTAATTACAAAGGAACGACTACTATCTGACCTCCGTGACCCTGCTACCAGGGGAACCTGACCAGATTGGGTCATGGTCGCAAATTCAGTTGCCAGAATTTGCAAGTTTTAATACGATGTTTTTCCTCACCGTAAGAGCATCGGTTAGTATTCAATTTATGTGCATAACTCAGAAAATACTCATTGGCCGCAACGGAATTCAAACCCGGTACCTCTCGTTTACGAGTTGTATACTCAACCTCCCGGCTACCGACGCTCAATAGTAATAAATAGTAAATAGCGATAATTTTCACTTATAGATAATAATGACACGATGAAGCTGCATTTTCAATTACTATACAAATTGGAAAAGGGTGATTATCGGTAAAATAAATAAAATGACATATAACACATGTTTGCGGTTAACAGCAATGTTCACTGAAAATAATATGACGCATCCGTATTTGTGCTTCAACTAGATTTCAAAAGACCCAACCCAACTTTGTTTATGTACAAATTGGTATAAGGGTGATTTTGGGTAAAATAAATGAAATGGCATATACAATATGTTTGCGGTTAATAGCAATTTTCATTTATAATATGGACACATTCCTATATTTGCTCGACTAGATTTGAAAAGACCCAGCGATGCTGCATTTCCAATTAATATACACGCTGGTAACGTGAATTTATTGTGCAATAATCAGCCTACAGATTCATTGGAACCAATTGGAATTTGGTAACGTAAACTCATCGTGCAATAATCAGCTTACAGTTTCATTGAAACCAATGAAATTCAGTCTTCACTCATGTGAGACTAATGTGGGAAATGAAATACGAAGTAAATACAGCTTTATATCATGTGCCCTTATACATAGAGTTACATTCAACCGTGTTACCGTGAAATTCAGTTACGATAAATAGAGGTTCAAAGAGAATTACTTTCCGCAAATGAAGTGTGAAGATGAAATTTTGTTTTGCGAGTCTCTGAAATGTGTTTTGTACAAACATTCTTTTGCTGGCACAGCGCATTTCAACATAAGTATGAAAACTAATATTTTTTATCATATTAAAGTGTTTCCTTTGAACCCAACAACCCGTTCGCGGAAATGATTCTATACATTTTACCTTTGACAAAGGTATAATAATTTGGCCGGTAGTGGGTGAAATGTAATACTAGGTGTCCATACAACAGGGCTTTGCATTGCAAGTGCTCTAGGAAAGGAAATTTATGCGCACTAAATGCTTGAAAAATTAATTAATTATAAATTTTTACATGTGTTTTCGGGTATTTTAATGTCAGCTTCATCTCGTCGTCAGCCAGGAGTAACCGGATCGATGATATAAACAAGTTATTAACTACTTAATACAGCACTGATGCAAACTTAGATTTAAGCTGCTGTTTGTCACCGTGAACAAAAGATTTACTGCAAGGACATTCGGGTTTTACGAGGGTGAGTATTTTGTGTCAGTGCCAAGTCGCGGCGGGGTGCTAGCTAAATACAACGGAAAGTGACTGATCATCGTTTATCTTGAACCTCTGCAGGCGTTGGCAGGCTGTACTGACAGGTGCTCTGCCAGCCAAACTATAGCCTACATAGGCACCTAGGGGTAGTGAAGTAAAAACGAGCCGCACAGGACACTTGGTGCCTCGCTTTGTGGCTTCGCTACTCGCTACCCACTAGGCGTCTAGGCTCTACCCATGACCCAATCGCCGAGATCTACTGGTCGATCCATGGGCAATCTTTTTGCCTGGGGTTCTATCAATCGAACCGTCGTTATAAATATATCAAATTGTATTAGTACTAGAATTACTGGCAATGTAACACGAAGATGAATATTTTTACCCATGGCACATATACTAAAGAAAAAATACATAATTATGTAGGTCTTGCATCAAATTTTTTTAAACTCCAATCTAAAATTTTTTTTTTAAGTAATTATATTAGATCAGTATTGTTTAGCAATGGAGCTTATCCAATTCGTCTTGCATTTTGAATCGAATCGGGGACGAGGCCACGTAGCCAGCTTTCTGGGCACCATTCCAGGGGGCAGTGGTGTGGACGACTTTTTTTAATTTAGAGCATGTATTTTATATCTATTTGCGTATATACGAGTATGTACAGTATAGTATTTTACTAGCTTTTTCGTGTAGAAATAGTTTTTATAAGATAACAGTTTAAGCTTTTGCCCGCGGTACCATTATAAATGACCTCCGTATTGTAGTGTACTACGGGTAGCTCAAGCTGTATCTCTGGTTCTACCTACCCGAATTAGACAAAACATGGCTTAGATTGTACCGTGCAATTCAAACTACCAAGCTATAGAAACCGAATTAAAATACGTTGAGAACTTTTTGCGCGATGCGCTAACAGACAAACAGACATAGGTCGTAGCCAGACGTACGCGTTGCGTGTTGTCCCACTTGATTAAGTACCTAATGTACGGTCATATAAAGCTTATTTTAAAAGTCCAAACTATGAATCTGTAACCAAACACTTTAAAATAAATTTACTATTTCTCCGTCGTCCTGTTTTTGATATAGTTTGTTTAGATATAACTATTGAAAAAAAAAAAAAACATGTGGACATCCCTGCCCTTGTTCTAGGATCTTATTATGAGTACTTCGTAAACGTTAACGACAGGTCCAAAGGAAACCACTATTCAATATTCAGAAAAGTTAGAGTTTTTAAGTTGGTAACATTTTAATAAGACGTGAATGTGGAAGTTATAAAGCCGGCCATACACGATCATGCCGATCGTTCAATTGGCAGATTAATCAGCAGTTCAATGGGGGTCACCAGACTGTTTTTGTAGAAAAAGTTTGGCGGACAACTTAAAAAATGAAATCAGCTTGGAAAATTTTGAGGAGCGTATTTTAAAAGTCTAAAAAAGAGGTAATTCATGTGGATGAATGTACCTATATAAAAGTAAATAGGTGAAAAACTATGTTTTATTTATAGTGGACGTCAAATTAATAATAAAATACAAGGACAAATATCAATCTTTTAGACTTATTTCGTATAAGATACAATACAATACTCAAATACTCTTTATTACATAAAATTCAAAATTTTACATGTCATTTATAAATAAAATTGAAATTAATACAGTCTATCACATTATAGGTCAATATCGACGTTAGTATCAGTATCGAGGTAATATTCCCCATTCACATACAAATTCCTCATTCCATTTCTCATAGAATTTTGAATTAGATTTTGTATGACTGTTTGATACCTAAATAAATACCTAAAATAAAAGTTAAGAAAATTGTATCAGAAATATCTTTGATACTACTTTGTCATACTTCTGGTAGAAACGAGGGCTTTTTTGCTAGGTTTTATATTATTAATAGGGCAGACATGTTTAAAATATGTGTGCTTGTTGTGACTAGCTGACTTGCAATTATGGTATTCAGCACCAGAAAGCTAATCGGACATCACGGGTGAACGGAGAGCTGGCTCCTTCCTCGAACAGTGGATAATTATTGCTATCTAACGAGGCAACGCAGCTAGCTTTCCGGGCGCTCGGGGAAGGCGGTGTGGATGACATATTTAATTTACATGATTAAATATAAGAGTTAATTTTAAACATGTTTTTTTAAATAATTATGTTCTTTTTATTTTTTGTGTTTGTGTTTATTATTTATTTCTTTATTACTTAAAATGTTTTAATTTTTTTTTTCTGTAACTTTATAGTGATTAATACCATTATTCATATCAGCCGAAAGACGGCCACTGCTGGGCATAGGCCTCCCTTAGATATCTCCACAAAGGCCGGTCCTGTGCCTGCAGTACCATAAGTGTAAACCAAAATCAGTAAAAAAGTACAATACAATACAAAACTCTTTATTGCATACCTGAGCACACAAGTACAGATACAAAAAATATGTCTGAACATTGAATGCATTTACAAAAAAATAATTTAGGGCGATGAAGAAAGAGCAATAGATTTTTTTTTTTTTAAATTATTGCTCGTTTGTATCAGTGGCGTTACTGTCATACAAGCCCAAAAGCCGGGCTTGCCTTATAAAAATATTTATCGATCAAAAATCAAAGGTAATGCGAGCGCGAACTATTTAAAGTTCGCGCTCTTAATACTTTTCAAACTATGTGCACACCGCCGCGCCGAAAAGCAGCGCAATCGTGCGCCTAGGTTATGAAACACGATCCGAACGCACACGCAAGTTGAGACTTGAGTTGAATTGAGACGCGGCCAGTCATCTCGCACGCACGCGCTGGCTTGTAAGCGGGCTTCGATTCCGGCCGATATGTCTCTTTCTTACATATGAAAACTGTCCTATAATGAGATATAACTATACGTTTGTTGATATAGTAAATTGTACGAGACTTTAAGCCCTGCATGCGTATGAAGTTGTACACGGATGCAACTTCGCGCATGCGCTACGTTTGTTGAATGCTGGAATTCGTACCAACTTCACTGTTGTTTTGAGCGGATAAGTAATTAGTTTTTTGTGGTGTTTGTGTTGTGATTTGTAGTAAAAGTGATTTAATTGGATTGATCAACAATAGAAAAAGTGAAGCCCCTTGTGATGATTTAAAATGTGCACAAGTTTTGATTTGCATGGAAAAGGTAAAGTTTTTAAACATCGCTCAGAAAATAACAAATTATTATTAAAAACCTACGCCCGATTTACGTACCTATTTCTCAGATTATAAAATCGCTTATAAGACAATTTCATAGATCGGTGTACCAAACTCATTGGATTGTTGGTTATTCTCTCTCACAAGTTATATTGCTGGAATAAAACTGAAGATAGTCTCTGCCTACCCCACCTGTGGGACACAGGCGTGAGCTTTATGTATGTATGTAAAACTGAAGAGTGATAAGTGAGGATTGATCAGTAATGTGGCAAAAAGATGGATTTATTTTTAATAACCGTAAAAACTACAGAAGCTTCATTTCTCGGCTTGCCTTACTCTGAAACCCTAGGCACGCCACTGGTTTGTATGTTTGTTGCACTACTGGACTGATTTGAATAAACGTTATATCGTTGTACCTAATTAAGACTGGGCCACATTTAGGGTATAATTGATGGTCAAATAATTTTCATATGGACATATAATATTCATAACTAACAAGTGTTTTTATAGTAAGTAAAATGACGTTTACTAACATGATCATTAGAATATCAGTTTAGAAGTAAATAAATACATCTTGATATGCGGATTTGGAATTGTATCCCGTATTCCTAAAACTTGACCAAGACAATCAAAATGCAAGGCATAAACGCAAATATTATGTATAAAATATGCCGCTAGCTATGTAATAACTGTGCCTTTCACTTTGTTATTATGGTGTAATGTAATACACTTCAAAACACTTAAGGTTTCACTTAAATAATTAGTCGATAGCAGGTACGCTGTCTCCACGGCGAGCTCTAAAGTGACTCGCCACTCATAGGCACACATGTAGACTGATTGACGTATAATGAAGTTGTTCTAGTATCAGTGCACAAGAAACATCAGATGAGATCAGGCGCGGATCCAGGATTTGGTTAAGGGGGGGAGCAGATGTTAAAATTATAGGTATTCTCTACTCAGTGAGCGAGCGACCCGAGAATGAATAATGCATGAATGAGCCAGCGGAGCGAGCTCGTAAATTTTAAGTTTTAAAACCTGGGGGAGAACAACGAATATGTAAGCGAGCGGAGCGAGCTCGTAATTTTAAACATTTTGGGTCTTAAATGCTACGGTGATCAATGAATGAGCGACCGGAGCGAGCTCGACATTTTTTACGTTTGAGATCTTAAAAGCTGTAGTGAATTGAATGAATGAGCGAGCGGAGTGTGTTTGTAATTTGTGATATTTTGGATTATAAAAGCTTAAGGTGATCGTTAAATTAATGAGTGAGCGAAGCGAGCTCGTTATTCTAGATATTTATGGTATTAACAGCAATTAGTGATCCTCACAATAGTTATTTAAGGAAATCAATGAATGAGTGACCGCAACGAGCTAGTTGAATGATAAGTAAAGTATCTGAAACATATGAATGTACGACCGACGTCACCTCGAAATTTTTAACATTTTGAGTCGTTAGGAATCATTTAACATTCATCATCATCATCACAGCTCATAACAGTCCACTGCAGGACTTAGGGCCTCTCCTACGAAAAGGGAGGTTATTGCCTGAATCTCCACGCTTGGCAGGCGGGTTGAAGATCGCAGTGTTATAATATAAAACTCTGCTGCTCATTTTCCAGTCTACGGAGGCGCTTAGATCTTTTGTCTCGAAAACATTAGTCGCCTTGTACGACATCCACGAGTGTAAGGGGTTGGTGCTATTCTACTCTGCCGGACATCACACAACCAATATTATAATTTTTAAAATTTGTATTTTTTTTTATACCACTAAGGTGGCAAACAAGCATGCGGCCTGCCTGATGGTATTTTTAACACTATGGTTCAGCTGGTATGGTAAAGGTGATTGTTAAAATGAATATTTGAGCGATCGCAGCGAGCTCGGAGTTTAAGGTTTTAAAATATTAGTGAATATGACAAAATTTAAGGCAATTTATGAGCGAGCGACAAGAACTCGTAATTTTTGACATTTCCGATCTAAAAAGTTAGAGTTATTGATAAAATGAATAAAAAAATTAAGCGAGCGCAGCGAGCTTCGAATGTTTGGCCTTTTGGCTTATAAAATCGTAGGCGATTGTGAGTCAGAATCGGGGCTGAGGGTGGGTTTGCACCCATTCCCCCCCCCCGGATCCGCGCCTGGATGAGATGAGAAAAACCTCCGATACGGTGTCTAAACAGCTCAACTAGATATTAGAGAATGGTACACGTATTACCAGGTAACGGACTATATTGTGCTAGTTTGTGAGTGATACCTACACATTAGTTATATTTAAATTAGGTTGTGATATGCTTACTTTAATTATTAATCTTAGGAGGTTATTGCCGTAATCTCCACGCTTGGCAGGCGGGTTGGAGATCGCAGTAATATAAATATAACAATGGAAAATGCTGCTGCCCATTTTCCAGCCTACGGAGACTTAGATTTATTCCTCTAAACATTAGTCGCCTTGTACGACACCCACGAGTGTAAGGGGTTGGTGCTATTCTACTCTGCCGGACACCACACGGCGTATGCTTTACAATATTATAATAATCACTACATAGTATAAAACAAAGTCGCTTTCTCTGTCCCTATGTCACTTTGTATGCTTAAATCTTTGAAACTACGCAACGGATTTTGATGCGGTTTTTTTTAATAGATAGAGTGATTCAAGAGGAAGGTTTTTAAGTAAGAAAAAAAGGGTAGGTAAGGGTAAAATAGGTGTACGCGTACGAAGTCGCGCCGGGTCCACTAGTATTACATATGTTGGCACTAAAGTTATGTTACTTAGTAAACAATTACACAGAACAAGAATAGAAATATATATGTTGTGCTACGACGTGTATAAAGCGGGCTACAGACCTTCAGTTTTAATTTACATTTGAAATGTTCAGTTATGTGTAGCCAAATTGAGAACTTTGTCGTTAGACTGTTTGAAAATCAAATCTAATCGAAGATAAAACTGTGCAATTAAAATTTGTTGATGTGAAGCAAAGAACTGCGCTGTTGTAGTGCTAAATACCTTCTTAATTAACTTTATTTCTTTTATGAATTTTAGAAGCGAGTTAAATGAGGGTTTGTTACATTAAACGAATAGAGGTAACAACTAAAAAAAATCCTCTTTCTGACGAGTCGGGTAAAAATTTTACTCAACGCGTGGTTTTAACAGAACAGTTCGACTGTTTAGTTAAAATTAAAGGTCTGTAGAAAATAGGGATGTCAGTTTTAACTGAACAGTTAGTTAAAACGCTATTCGCATGAATGTGTTAAGCTAATAGGTACACCGGCCTAGTGCGAGTAGACTTTTGCCCTTAGGGGAACCCGTACAAACTAAATTTTGTATGAAAATAGTTCAACCGTCATGGGAATTGTGTGCTGCGATTTCGGGCACTGACAGGAAGAGACGTCCAGTGAGTCCACTTATTGATATTACTACACGGTATTAGGCACCTAGTTCAATTTTTTACATAAACAATTGTTTACAAACTTTCGATAAATAACGATTTCAATCGCATGATTTTATATTTTTTCCACATATTTTGCAAAAACCAGGACAAAACCGTCTCAGCTTATTACGCAAGCAATATTTAAAAAAATGATGCGGTCTGATTGATATTGTTAAACTTTACTTGGAAGTCTGGCAAAATTACTATAACATAGCAAAAGCCAAGAAAAAATAAACACCATTGAACGGTCCAATGTATTTAAAGAAATTGCACTGCGGAGTATTATCCAGTAATGAATAATGTCTGTCTGAGCTACAGATTTGATATTGTTCCGGAGACAACAAACGTGAAGACTGATAAATGGACAAGTAAGTAATTTTTTTGACCGACTTCAAAAAAGAGGGAAGTACTCAATTACTCGAAATTTTTATTTTTGTCGCCAATTACTTGATGACGCCTGGACAGATTTAGAAAAGTCGTTTTTTGTTTGAAAGTGTATACTTTACAGGTGGTCCTACAGTCATCAGGTCAGGATATAATAATGGGATCCTGGAGAAATCGCGGGCAACCTTTGAAAATTTGTAGCCACTTAAGAGGTGTTTGTAACATTGTCGATATGAAGTCCTTTCCCAAAGATTTTACTCCCTCGCCCGACGAACATTACTGTGCTGGCACCGACTCCAAAAATAGTAAAATCTAATTTACTCGTATTGTGCGTTAAAATATATTTTTTAACTTTTTTGTGATTTAAAGTCGGTTTGATTTTGTTATTAATTTTGTTTTATACCTTATTATCTATGTTTTTGTTTTCCCTTGCCGTATGGTATCTTGTGAAGTATGGTCACCAATCCCATCGACATACAGGTGTAGTAAATGGAGCTAAAACCGCGGCGTTCTCTGTATTGTTCTCTGTAGTGTATTTTAAAAGACTGTCATGTCCAACCCGCCTGCCAGACATGGAGATTTGTCAATTTGTGTTGGTGGCTCAAGCTTAGCAGCGGACTGCTATGGATTGTTGATGTTACGATTTTCATTTATGGGATCCTTACAACGACTTTACGAAGATGTGTAGGATAATCCAGTTATATAATACTGTTTGCGGTTTCAAAATTATCAGATTTTTCTTCATATTTCAGAAACTTTTTCTTCTCCACTTTGCCCGATCTTCGGCATCCTCGCTTTGTATGCCGTTGGCACTTCATCGCTTGTTGGGTCTCCCGCGACACCTCTTTCCTGATACAGGCAGCTTTAGGTACCTATTTCCCACGTATCCCTGGGGCTTAAGAAATATGTGACCATACGAGCGCAGCCGTGCCCCTTCGGTTTTATCCGCGATATCTCTCACGCCAAAGCTGCCACGGATGTACTTGTTACACACTCGATCAAGTCGCGTAACGCCACACATCCACCGACGCATTTTCATTTCGTTGGTGTGGAGTTCGCGGATGTGCATCGTCAACGCCCGTGCCGGTCAGATTTCGCAGTCGCCATCTGGCCCAAGCCGCAGAGATTCTGGACTTGACACCGGGACCAATATCGCCAGACTCCGGATCGGAGGTAATTAAATGTATCTATTCTATTGATAGCTTCATTCCCTATATGCATGGTTTCAAGATCCGTGCTGCAGTTAGGCATATACTCTATTTTGGCCACGTTCAGCTTCTGCGCGATCGCACTGAGAATGAGCGAGTGCACTGTGCTACAGAAATATGGCTTTTTAGCGGGGTGATTAATAAATTAATTAGCGAGCGGAGCGAGCTCGGAAATTTAGCGCTTTGGGAGCCGGTGTGATCAAAGAACGAATGATTGAGCGAGCGGAGCGAGCTCGAAATTTTTGACACCTGTTATGGGTCTTAACAGCAATGATCTTTACATAAGTAACTTGGGGAATTCAATGAATGACCGACCACAACGAGCTTGGTGAAAGGTAATAAAATACATTAAAAGCAACTTAAATTATTGAATGAGAGATTGCAGCGCGCACGAATCTTTTAAGCAAGAGAACGCCCCGGGTCCCCATTGTTTTCCAGGTGTCTACCGGTATTGTCATGACCAATAGCTTAGCTAGACCGGTTTTCATAGGGGCCGGAGACCTCTCCACCTCATCCGGGGTAATCGGGCTTATCATGCCAACGTTTGAAGGAAGCTGAGGTGGTCGCCCGTAGTTAAAGGCTTCTTTAGAGAGTTTCAAAATTATCTGATAATCGAAATCTTTGACATTTTGGGTCTTAAAAGTTGGGATGATCAATGAATGAATGAATGAGCAAGCGGAGTGAGCTCGAAATTTTTGACATTTTGGCTTAGGTGATATGATGATCGTAATCAAAGACTATAAAAGCAACTTAAATTATCAAATTTTGTAAGCACGAGTACGCCCCGGGTCCCTATTGTTTTCCAGGTATCTGTGGGTGTACTGTCATGACCACAAGCTTTTCCGTTTTTCATACGGGCCAGAGACCTTTCCTCCTTTAGGGGTATTCGGGCTTATCATGCCAAGTTTTGCAGGAAGCTGTGAATGTCGCCCGTAGTCGTTGGCATCGTCAGCCAGTTTTAGAATTGTCAGATTACTTAAAAATTTTACAGAATGGTGGTTTATCTTTTCGTCGAACGTATTTCTAAAAATTTTAACAGGTAGGATGGTAGCTGTGATAAAAAAATACATTACAGTATTTTATTTTTGGGAATACTTACCTAAATTGTGAAAATCTCTGGGCCCTCCATTTATTTGATGGACCAACCGCTCAAAGCGCCGGGATAATTATGTGTATTTCGTATTCGTGAAAGTATCATTTGCTATGCAATGGCCGCACTTACAAAGCAACGTAGGCAATTTTACCGTCACTATTTAATGTGTGAAATACAGCGAGTGTTTCACTTAGTCGCTATTTTCGGTAAACATGTGAGGACGGGCTGAAAAGTGAGTAAGAAGTTGAAATCTCACTATTGAAACGGCAGTTACTCTTTGGCAATTGATGTGTAACGAAATATGCAGGCTTTTATCTGTTTCTATTAAATTTGCTTTAAGGTTAATGAATAAGCTATTTTCTTGTTCGTTTACAGGTATTTGTGAATTTATCAAATTAAATTGCTTAGGTAATGCAAAACGCAACTTTTGGACAAATTGATTAAATCAAGAGTTTCCAGATACATTACGAGCCCACTCTTCGGAATAGACGCAAAAGTCGAAAGAGCCATTTAGAACCGAAAACAACCGTTACTGGAAGTAATTATGCTGTACTACGTAATTGTATGATGTAATTCTGTGTTGTGTTCATCATTCGATTCGCGGGTGGTACGGTACAACTTTTTGCGGTGGGAGACATGCGACGGTTGGGTGGCCGGCGTACCTAGGGGGGGTTATCTCGCGTCGGCAGTTTGCGCGCGAAAGCGGGTCCGCAGCGGCACGCGACCGGCTCGCGCGGGTCCCGTTTGTTTACTGAACGGACGCGACTCGGCTCGGACGGCTCGTCTCAGACCCGCGGGCCGCGCGCCGCGCGCATGCGTCCATTCTCGCCTTTCCAACCTCCATAGAATATTCTATGAAAAGATGTCTGTGCGTCCCAAAATTAATTCGAGTGTCAATGTAATTGTTCAGCGTGGAGGCAAACTGAACGTTACCGCCTCGTTCGCGGTGGGAGCCGCTGCCGCGCCGGCCGGCTGTCTGGTTAGTTATCAATTAATGGTGTTTAATTTTGATTATACAATTTTGTATTTTGTCATTATATAAACTAGTCAATGTGTACAATGTCTAAAATCTACAGGAAATGTGTAATTTATATTACTTTGGATCATAGAGATAATATTTACTAACGTTACTAACGTTTAGTAAATATTTTCTCTATGTTTTGGAAACATTTTCTAGGAATTTCAAAGATTTCAAAGATATGTAAATTTCAATTATCTATATCTTTGAAAAAAAATTCATAAAGCCGAATTTATCAAAAACGTCGTTCTGTCACAGAGGGTTTGGTTGCGAGAAGCGAATCGACGAAAATGTTCATTCTTATGAATCACCGCGCACGAACCAAGCGAGCGAAGCGAGAGTGCTGCGGCAGCGGCCGGCGAGTGCCAGAACGAAATCTAAAATTTGTCGGTGTGATCTTTTAAAAGCTGGTGCTCGTTTTTGAACTGACTTTTGCGGCTACGACTCGAAGTGTTTTTTAAGCGCCGGGACAATGGAATTTCCCGTTTTATTGTCAACATAACCTCAAATCATACATTTCCCGCTATTATTTAGGACGTGTATACAATGCCTAACAAATTCATCTATTCCCTAGTAAACGTGAACCTTCGACAAATCATTTTACACATTTCCAAAGTTGACTGGCCATTGTATACATTTTCTAGACTTCACACATGTCTGATATCATATACGTATTTTGTAAATTCAACTGCTCTACCTTCAATTCTATCAGCTAATTTTTGAAAAATCTGTTACGATTTATTTTAAGCAAATCTTTAGTGTACATACCTACTACCGTTTTATAAAGTGTATATTTTATTACGGTTCTACCCGTGCGAAGCCGGGGCAGGTCGCTAGTTATACTCAAATAAAACTCATAAATTTTTAAATCGTTCAAACAAATGTAAGTATATGAAATGTAAGAGACCTATCATTCACCTGTATGTAAGCAAGTAGTTGCAAAAGTAATGAATGTCTCCTTACACGACTTAACCAAAAATAATGAATGTCTCCTTACAAGACTCTCCCTGTACTTAACTTTGCAAGAGAGTTCTGAAAAATATCATAGGTTAAGGAAATCATTTTTAATACAATCCATAAAATGAGAATAGTATTTTTGTATTTTTGTTTGTAATGAATAAACTGAAAAACTACTGGACCGATTTCAAAAATTCTCTCCCAAATAGGGAGCTACATTATGACCCCAGTGTCACAGCCTCACATGCTACTTTTTATCCTGGGAAAATAATAGGATACTGCGGGAAAATGGAATGTTTACATAGATCCGAACAGATTGCGCGCCGCTCAAAGCCGCTGAGAACGGCTAGTCGATAACACGATTACATGCAAACGGCGCCGACCTTTTCTGCTATGCAGGTTTAAAAGAGAATACATGGACAAACAATCATATCGAGACACACAGGCTATTGTAATATTAATAATAGACTGAGAGGGAACCGTAAGTTATATTACGTCATCGAGTTCAAGAAAAATTGCACTTTGTAGACTTTTTGGAGAACAACAAAATGTTGGTCTACCCGCAATCTGGCAATTTTTTTTCTTTTAGTGCCCAAACTTTTTTTGTAGTGATAGTATTTACATATCCTTTTCTGTGGATTATAGAAGTAACAATACCGGTCCGCTACACAGATTCAAACTAGCAGACAGCCCACCTGATGGTGTGGTCACTGTCGCCCATAACATATACAATTCATACATTTAGGTTGCAGCTAACAAACATGCAAAACCGCAGGTGCGTTGTCACTGTGAGGACTAATGCCTGCAATTGGCAGTTTCGCTTTCCAGTCACATTGTAGTTACCTAAAAAAGAAGTGTCTTTACATTGAAACAAAAGAGGGTATGTAAGTACGACTCGACCGCTTCGAAAAGTTGAAGTTTGGGTCAATAAAAACATTCGCTTTTGTGCCAGGGCAGACCAACCTTTTGTGGGTCTCCT
The DNA here is from genome assembly GCA_905147135.1 of Blastobasis lacticolella. Taxonomy (NCBI): domain Eukaryota; kingdom Metazoa; phylum Arthropoda; class Insecta; order Lepidoptera; family Blastobasidae; genus Blastobasis; species Blastobasis lacticolella. Next base: position 6,656,470 of record LR990039.1, on the reverse strand, counting down.
AAACCTTTACTATTGGTACAAAGTGGAATTTTTGTTGTACTCGATGACGTTGGATTACATACGGTGCCCTCATAGTCTGTGGGTAAGAATAATACGTTTGGATGTTATTATTTAAATTGGTCCAAATGTCATGTCCACTGGCAGCGTTTGCAGTTATAGGTTACTTAATGATAATTTGTGGTCACTGCTTTTGTGGACATAATCTTGGCTATTCAAAGCTTTTCCATAAACTACATAATTACGCTATATTTCAGTTTGTTATATTTGAAATTCACTTTGGCACTAGAACTTAATTCTATTTTAATATGGTCTTTTTCTGGTCTAATAACTAACCGGAACCACCTTATCGATCGATTAGACAGGTGTTTTAATTTAGCATTACTATGAATTTTATGTTTTCTTAACTAGATTTATGTAGTATATTTTTTTTTCTTTGTAATCTCATATTTCTTTCTTTCTTAAGTTTAATAATTGTTTACCATAATCTAAAATATGATGAGGCGCCATGGGTGATTTCACTAATTTCCAAGATACAGGTTATTCCTAGTTTGGGAAGCAGGGCAACAAAAATTGTTATGTACTTATCACACCTGCCATTATAACATGTACCTTACTGCATTTTATATAAATAAAGAGAGTATTATAACTTTATAAAAAAAAAAAAAAACTAAATTAGCCCTGGAAATATTTCGATACCCGTATTAACTAAACGTAAATTTTTTAATTTATCATTAGTTTTAAGTGTAACCTTTTTTTATAAAACACGTTTTTACGGTAAGTTATGTTATTCATTTAGTTAATTATCCTAGGACGCACACTCACCAATATTTTATTTTATAGGTGAATGTGTAATGTTGTGTGACATACTATAACATCCGAATTTTTTTTATGCTACATTAGGTACACATATCTCTTCGTTTATCTTTGTAAGTTAGTCGTCAGATTGAATTTCCCAACAAAGTAACTCATTTTCTGACCTCTACAATATATCCGATTACTAGGTCTTCGACTTTGTTTGCGTGGCCGATGGGGCTACAATGATTAGTATACCTAAAGCTTGATGCGTGATATATTTATTTTCGGAAGACTTAAAGCTGTTACATTACAATAGACATCTTATGTAGTTAACAGGAAGCCAATTATTTACAGATAGCTACAACTCTAGACTCTAGACAGACAGTATTAATGAACTTTGTTTACTTAAGGCTTATTGTAACTGGCTTCGAAGCCGCCAGCAGATAGTTATTTACTCGGATTGCCACGTCGGAGGTCGGAGGCACGTCCGCAATCTCCACGCCAACGAATTGAAAATGCTCCGGGGGATGTGCGGAGTTACGCGACTCGACCGAGTTCTACGTACGAGTACATTCCTGGCAGCTTAGGCGTGAGCGATATCTCGGATAAGATCGAGGAGGCTCACCAGCGGTGGTATATTGTTGCGTAAGGCTCAGGGATCCGTGGGAAATAGGCGCTTAAACTTGCCGGTATCAGGAAAGAGGCCACGTGGAGTCCTAATAAGCGATGGATTGACATCACATAGACGGATGCGCGAGCCAACAGATCCCGATCGAAGACAGGGATAAATGGAGAAGCCGGAATGAGGAACTCTAAAATGATGAGTGAAGTATAAAAATGGCGGCCTACAAGTGTGTGCTTGCTTTGATACTGTAACTAGCATAACAGCGCGGTACAAAATCAAACAAAAAATAATTGTCAAAAAATTGTATCTTGCATGCTTCACTTCTCTTTTTATTGTAGAAAGCCGTCCGTATTTTTGCAGGTCCGTGGTCTCCGATATACCTCCAAAGGTACAGCCAGCGCTCTCGCCGCATTTTTATTTGCGAGAGTAAAATCGGCGATTGGCGTTGGTCGGCTAATATCCGGCGCTGCGGCTTCCGGCTATGTGCTCGAGTCCAATGCAATTGTCACGAGTCAAGAGACAAATACCAAGTACAACCACTTTTTCGAAAATAAACATGGCGTCCGTTTTTAATATCCTCCGCTCTGTTCCCCAGACCGAACCCCGCCCCTAGCTATGCCTTCGAACGCAAACTTCAATAAATTAAAAACAAACTGGAGAGTGTACTCGCCGCCGTGGACCAATCACTTTGATTTAAGCAAATAAGCCCAGATTAGGGTAAATACCATTCGGCTACTTACTAAAAATAACACGTTCCGCTTGAGTAGCACTCGCTTAACTAAGCTCAATTAAATTTGGAGTTCAGTAGTGCTAGCGTGTGTTGGTCTCGAGTACTTTACACGACGCCAATTCGTGGACTTTAGTACTCGCACTTTTATACGAATATTTTTGGTACCATCAAACCTACCTAGAAAAAAAGAACTACATAATTGTAACTTTGTATAAATTACCTATTTTGCTATGTATTTTATTCAGAAAAATACTACGTGTTACAGTAATTGCTGATAATTATTTTACACGCTGTTGGAAGTTACAAAGTCATACTACGAATTCTGTAGAGGCCACTCTACTCTGACCAAAGATGACGAAGACGAAAAATGATAGCAAACGATCAACTCACTAATCAAAATCCAACCTCAGCAGCCGTATCTGTTTTATTTACAGTTGCCGTAGCGGATTTATTTTAACACCAGGCCCTCCTGAACGTTAGGCACTTTAAAACGAATTGTTTTGAATTTTTCAAAACGGAGATTAAATATTCAGAAGCCCCGGCCGGCCAGTGTTCCGTCGCACTTGTTGGAAATGCGCGCGAAATGTTTGACTTTCGAGTGTAGCGTCGAGTGGTATTGACAAGGGCCCTATTCCGCGCTAGCGCCACCGAGCGGCGTTCTAAGCGGCTTATTGTGGCAATTCCATTCGATAGTTGCTAACGAGCGATAGGGACGGTGACTGACAAATTTTTTTTAGTCCGTCAGGTAGGTTATAAAAAAAAGTTTGACACGTATTTTTTCTTTTGTTACTTAAGAAATAACGCCGATGCAGTGCGTTGAAATGTCGCGTGACGTCACGCCTAAGGTCAAATTTTACTCAGACGTGACGACACTTACCCCCACTCCGAAATTTTTCGCATTATCTTTGTCGTTTTTTATTGATAACTTTAATAAATATAAATATTTTTTATGATCTACCTGAAGGACAAATTAAAATTTTAAATTGTTGTCTATTCATCCCTATTTTATAGCGCCCCTGGCGGTTACGCGATAAACGTCAGCAGGTATACGATGCACTCTCATAAGCGACTATGGAATAGAATCCTCACTGTAAACTCGCACTAAGTCTCTAAGCCTACGCTCTGAGTGCATTTCAAACACTTCGGTTTACCCAATATCAAGTAAACCCTGAAAGACGGCGTTGTCCGGACGAAATGCCACATTTATCAGTAGTAAGTTATGGATAGTGGACGATTTTAGGGTTCCGTACCTCCGAACAAAAAACCTGAACCCTTCACCTTGTTGTCCGTCTGTCAAGACAATTTTTATTAAAAACGCGTGGAGTGGAGGAAATTGTCTCTCACACTTGACGACACTCTCTTACCCCCAGTTTTCGAATACGAGGTCAAGTTACATAGTCTTCAACAAATCGAAGACTGCTCGTAACGTCTGCAAGTGAATCTATATATTAACTCACTCTTTCACTTCTCCAAAGTATGTGGAGTTGGTACACAACGACGGCCTAGGGCCCTACTTATCTCTCACACTCGTGGTAAGTTGCCAGAGATAGAAAAAAAGGTGTTAGAAGGTGAGTGGTCTCCTGGTTGCGAGCGGTTTCAAAAATAGGGACCCTAAGCGACTACGGTCTTGTCATAGCTAAGTTTGCACTCTCTGCCCCCCGGACCCCGCCCCGCGGTGGCGTCCCAGCCGCTGGCTGACAATGCTGACGCTATTAATGAGGCGGCTATGTTTACGCCGAGGGAGTTTGTGTTCACATACTCTGATATTAACGACATGGTCTACATGTTTAAAATACTGTTTGACACGTACACTCCTTTAAGAACTCGCTTTTTAAGGACCCACCGATACCTTGGTTGACGGTTCGCGTGATGAGGTTCGTCGTATAAAATCCAAATCAAATTCTGCATATCAGTATTGTCGTGATTAACGCAATATCTAAAAGAAAAACAAATTTAGTTTTCACATAATCAAACTTAAAACTTTGGTACCTATTCCTGAGCACCTCTAACTCCATTTTGCCTTTTTTGCATGCTTTTGCTAGAGGCAGAGTACAGCTACCGCTCTTGTGCACATATCTGACAATGTTATTACTGCCGCTGACGAGGGCAAAAGCGCTATCCTGACATTACTGCCCTTCACTCAAGCTTTTGACTGCGTAAAAGTGGCATTACTCGTAGCAAAGCTAAGCTATCATGGTGTTTGAGAGCGCATGTAAGTGGTTTTAATCCTATTTCACTGGACAGAGCCAGGTACTTTAGTGCACTGATGGGAATGGTCTACCGCATAGTCGCCGAGATAGGTAACAAGGTTCCACTAATGGACCTACCCTAATTGCCCTGTACACAGCGAATAACTTCCTTGATTGCCTTAAACTGACGATACGCAGGTGTATCTAGATATATCTACGGCTTCGGGAGAGGTGGCCGCCGCCGATTCTAGGCTTAATAGTGATCTCGACGCGGTTTCAAAGTGGTCGGACAGACATGCACTTGTACTGAATCCTGCAAAAAGTGTTTATCTCGGCTGTGGCTTATCTCGGCTCATATCTCGGCATCAGGTGCACGAAATAAAAAATCAAATCCATCCAACAAAAGCCCATTCGCTAGTACCGCGCCAAAGCCTTGTTCGAAATCTAGGTTTTTTGACGGACGAGCACCTAAAATTTAAAAAGCACGTAAACAAAAGGTGGAAAAAGTATTTCGGTCCCTTAAAACTTTATATTAGTTGCGTCTCAACCTTAATTCGGAAGGGAGGTTCCAGTTGTGTAATAGTTTGGTACTATTTCATATTCAATATTGTGACGTTTTATTTAGCAAAACAAAACAAAATCTGTGAATAAAGGGGCTGGGTGTACTATGTATAATAAGTATGTATTGGAAAAAAAGTATGTAAGAAATTTATCAGTTATTTAACATCCATAACACAAGCTTTGCTTACGTTTGGGCTAGATGGCGTTGTGTGAATTAGTCCACGTATATTTATTATTGTAGTAGTAGTAGTAGTATTTATTATTTATTTAAAATCAAATTTGAGGGGTAGCCCTAGCCCTAATAGAAATAAAATTACCATTCGTATTCAGGTATAGGGTCGAAACACCTGAAAGCGAGCTATCAAAGTTCTGGACAACCATTCAAAGCGTTGTGCGCACCCCTAGAGATGCCGCGTCCGCTACTAGGCCGGATTCCGCGCCACGCTCGTACAAAGGGATTTCACACGGCGGCGCATCGCTGACATGCGAGGAGGGCCCTGCATGCAGCCAGCCTTTGTAACGCCAGCCCGCCCCAATGCGTTGCATAATCAAACGCGAAATACGATTATAAACACACGCCAACCGTGTTCCGGTAGCTACCGGGTCGGAGCTGAGAGGATTTCGAGTACAGCGTAATTTGCGCACATATTAAATATTGATTCGGGAAAATTTGTAATTAAAAAACCGGGCGAGTGACCCGTGTCATGAGGGAACGAACTAATGTATCATTCAAATCTGTTCAGCTGTTCAAAACTCATCAATAAAAGTTTGAGTATCCGACTGAAAAACAAAACTAGGATTTTTCGGAAAACCTCAATTCCTGCCTTTCATGTGTTTGCGTCAGAATTCTTACGAGAACATTATCTAGCAGCCAATAATAGTTATTAGTCTAAATTATTTAAGTACTTATACCCACCAATACGTTGAATAATTGATTAATTTACTGTCGACTTGGTTGTGTTCTGTTTAGTTACTTAGTAATGAGCTAATATTGAACCTTGTTTGAAAGCTGTTTACTTCACGGTCAATAAATACAAGTAATTTATATGTTAATTTCAGATTTTACCGAAATACGCGCGGATCGTGGGTAAAGCTAGTTTTAATATAAAAATTAAGTAGAAAGACTTCGATATCAGTACTAAACAAGTGATTATTTTTTATACTACTAAGTGACAAACTAGCAAACAGTCCATACGATAAAAAATCATTGCGACGATAATGTCGAGGGCACCATGTTCTAATTGACCATGATCCAGGTTTTGGCAGATCAGGTAATTACAAGTGCAGCAACAGCCATCTGACCTCCGTGACCCTGCTGCCAGGGGCACCGTCGCCAAAATGTTCCCTCACCGTAAGAGCATCTGTTAGTATTCAACTAATGTAAATAACTTAGAAAGAGTCATTGGTTAATGGCGGCAGTGGGGTTCGAACCCGGTACGCTTACGAGTCGGGTACCTTAACCAACAGCCCATCTGATGGCAAGCAATAATTGTTGCCCATAACATTGTACACAATCATCGAAATTTAAATCTAACTGCGGTCAGGAAGCGGTTTTTCAACAATTCCAAGACAAACATTTATAATCGCGAGCGGAGGTAAGTATAAGTACTTTAATTTTCCACTACCTAGTCTTGTGTATGCAATTTAGTCTAACGATACCTCTAAAGTGCAAAAGTGATAGCCAGTTTACCTCAGGACTTATTCAAAAATTACCCCCTAAACAAGTCACTTGAAGCCTAAACGCACGCATCAAAATATCTCGCCCGGTTTACTCGGACAACTTTTTGTGCCGCTGAATGTGTTTCTAGCAAAATTAACTGAACCTAAATATACGTACAGAGCCTAACCGCCGTGGGCAAGCCGGCGGGCGATGCTACCGACAATAAGTTCGCAAAGCAAATGCAATTTGCTCTCAGCGTTTGAGCGCCACCGGCGACAAACCTGGGCTCTGAGAGAACCCAGTGTTTTGAAACTAGGGAAACTATCACTGTAAAAAAATTACAAAAATCTGTTAACATTTGACTGGATAAAATCTCAAAATAACGATTTTGGATATTTATTTGACAATTGATTGGAGCTTGCTGCAAGTTCCTTAAAATTCCATATGCCTGTTGCTGATGTCAATCAAGTATAAATAAGAGTTGCACTCTAATGAAGATCAGTAGACTCTATACTTAAATAAATTGTGAATATATTCGTTTTTTCGAATGAATCCTTAACTAAGTAGGCAGACGAGTTGTCGGAAGAAGCATCGTGTAATTAACATATAATTGCATTCCTGACTATAAATTCAGTTTAATATCATGGAAAACTCAAGTTGCAATATTGCTGAAGCACTACAAAAATATTTGATACGAAATGAAAGTCTCGTCAGAACAGCGTAAAATCGTTTGAAGTGCCCTCGCGGGCAATTACAGACAGTCTGGTATTTTATTTGTTTCAATCTAGTAAGCCAATGTGAGAGGCAATATAGAGATTCCCGATATTAAATAATGTCAGAGGAAAATACTACAAATATCAATTCAATTTACGATAAATTGAAATTGCTTTTACAGTGAGAGTACTTGCAAAGTTATTCTATCCGGTTATCTGTTTGGTTTAATCTCTTTTGTTCCAGAGATTGCAGTGGTTTCCTAGAAATAAAACCGCGAGATGATATTTGATTTGATCTAGAATTTTTCCAATATATAATATTGCAGGATTCTTGTTTAAGTATTATTGATTCATTCTTTTTAAACTCAGCAAGTGGCTTATTGAGTGCCTTTTTAAAAATAATATTTCTTTTAAAGCTTATAATACGGGTGCGTTCCATTTTTAGATTTCGGTCGTCTAAGAACTTATTGAGTGATCTACGATCTAGTACCTACACACGCCAAACTAATTTTAGTTTGGACTGGATTTAAATCAAGTACAATTAAATTAAAGGTTAAACTGTCTATTGCAGCTACTACACAAAGCGACGAGAATCCATTAGTCCATTATTTATACACGTACTTAGACATTTTAAAAGGGCACAAATACTGGTATAGGTTAAGCGCGATTTCAACTTGGCTGCTATACAGGGTGTTTCATAATACATGTATAAAGCCGTGAACTGGATGGAGTGCTAAACGTATTAAAACGATAGGTACAATTATTTTTTTCGTGCGTGGAATAGTAAGCGAGAAAATGACTATCGAACTTTTACCTTTTCAATGTCGATAATCGACATTTTGAAAACGAAAGACCGCATCTCTAGAAATCAGTTGTAAAAGGTCACTCAAGTTCATAGTACTAGGCGCAATGGGATATTAAGGAGATCTAAATTAGCCGTTTTGTATTTTTTGGTTTGAGGGTTCTGTACAAAAAAATACTGTAATTTTAATTTAAAAGGTTAAACTTCTCCTTCTAGGATCATCAACTTGAAATAGAGCTGCGCATCAACGTAGTCGATATGGTTATTTTTCTTTAAAAACGAAGATTTTTTATAAAAATTTAAATTCAATGTCTGGATAATATGAAGTCGCCAGTGTACTCTTTGCAAGCTATACTTTAACACCCTTTCGGCTTTATACATGTATTATGAAACACCCTGTATAATATATATGTATATTCTTTATTGTACACAATAGACATTACAGTAATGTTACAGTATTTCTACTGTTTCTAGTTGTAAAAAGGGTGGGTGTAGTTGTATAATCACCCTAATCGGCCCATACTTCACCCTTTTTGTAAGGGAAGAACAATGGTCTGCATTTTAAACATAATAAGTTAAAATATATTGTGTATTTTGGTAACCACCTACTGATTTTGAATAATACTCATGTGTTCCCTCACGTGACAACTATAGCTTAAGCGTTTGTTCAAGTTCAAGGTTCAAGTTTTAAACAACTCAGTACAAGTGTGGGAAGGGTAGAAATGACACAAAGAAAGACTTATTTTTGGAAATTCTGTGCCACACTCATGCACTACCGCAGGTGCATTGTCACTGAGGACGAACGGTATGACTCAAGAAACGCAACTAGCAGAAACAGATATGGTGACGGCTCAGGCTTTACTTTTAGGAGTATCGAGGTAGATATAGTACCTAAACAGAAAAGGGGTGATAAAGTCAAAAGCTATTAAAGCTGTATAAAATATATATGTTTTTAGTTAATAATATAGTGTTTTTGTCGCCCTCCCACTGTCATTATATTACCTTTTCAAAATTCGTCGCTTTATTTTGAGTATTTTATATTTATAAGCCACAGAACTCTTTAACAATTAGAAGTTAGAGGATTGTACTGCAATTTGTCGACTGGACGTACTCAGTAGTATCTAGGAATAACATGATGCTTGAAAGGGAATAAATATCATAACTACCACAGAAAATGTTGTAAATTTCTTTTTATTAAAATTTTATTTACCTAAACATGAATAAAAGGGATATTTCCATGGTCCCGGAACTTACTTTTTAGGAACAAGAAACTCCTTCAGTCCCACTCCTCTAAGAGACGGATGAATTTCTAAAGTGACTAGTTCTAAAGTTTTCTGGATACTAATTGGTTCTTTAATAGGAACCTGAATTAATCTTCATAATATGGAACTTGGCTTGAGCTCTCTTCATAAAATGATAAAGAGAGCTCAAGCGAAGTTGATAAAACTTCAATGGCTTCATCCGGGAGGTCTAGGAAGCAGTTTGGTTGTTAGCCTTGTATTATTAACTCTCCCTTCTCTTGACTTTTCTGTAGAAAATTATCAGGTAATCGTCGAGTAGGTTAAGGTGGGTCTACAATTGATATTTCCAGTTACTCTACTGTTGGTTTACCTTCGTGGACCACATATACGCAATGGGGAAATATATACGTGTCGATACCTATTAGATTCAAAGATCAGAAATTTAAATAACAAGTCACTAAGATAAAACTTTACTAGTGTTTACAGCTGGTTTAATACAATTCAATTAATTTTGATTACATATTCTTGCGTATTCAATTAGGTTGATTACATGTCTTCTATTTCGACGACTCAATTTAGGATACAAACCAATAATTACATTTTACATAACCTTTAGACAGACCAAACCGTTTTGACGCGATATGTCCAGATCGGAGCTCAAAATACGCTGTCGCTGTGATAACGCGGCTTATCGGCTCAAGCGTCGTTCTGTCAGTCAAAAAATTGGCAGTAGAGGCCCAACTTCCACCAGACGGGAGATGAGCGGAGCGGAGAGTCGCCAAGTGGAGAGGAGATGCCCGCGGCGAAGTGTGTAGGGGAGACCGAGGGGAGTAGGAACGAGTTTTATATTTTGCTAGATATAGAAGAAATTATATAATGAGTTCTCTTGGTTGAAATATCAACATTTGACATAATCTCACTTTGTATAATGTCAGTTGGTATAAAGTCGTTTGTCATAATTATTCATTTGACTTAAAATTTATTTGTCATAGTATTGTTTAGCATAAAGATTTAATACATATATTTGATATAATAATCGATTGTCCTCATATTTATTTGAGGTAAACTTCGTTTATCCAAACATTTAAATTATCTATTACACTATTGGCCAAATCGTCCAAAGGCCAAAAAGATTATTTATAAACTGATATAATTAACAAAAATTGAAAAGAATATTAATCAATTAATTAGCGAATAACGCCTGTTATTTGGTTCTGGTGGTGTTTTATAACAGTCGCTCGTCGCTTGCTCCTCGCAATCTAACCCCTTTGTAACCTAATGACCATTTTAATAGACTCGGTTATATAGTATTTTATTACATATTACTACATTAACTCTAAACAAATATTATGTCGTATAAACACTGTATTACATGATTATTATATCAAATGGAAAATATGTCAATTAAGTTATAGCGCAAACGTGTTTATAACAAGTGAATATTATGTCAAACAAAGAAATTTAATCAATTTTATACCACACGATTATTATATTTAAAGTTGTTAGGAAAACTGAGACCTATATGATACGTTGTTATTTCAACCAAGGGAGAACAAACATTTATTCAAGACATGCTTTTAAGCAAGATGTGGACAGCTCATGTCAAAAACGCGACGCATGAGCTTATTTATACGCGAGGTTATCGCAGCGACCGAGTATTTTTGAGCCCCTCCGTAAAATGCACAAAGCTAGACGATTGGAATTATCTTTTAAGCTTTTCAGACCTTCAATCTATTAACGTTTGAACAGTGCCGAATGATTAATGCAATGTCGAATGAGAGACAGCTTTGCGAGTTACCAATGCTACGTAATGCATAATTTATGATACCCTTTGTGCAGGTTTTACTAAAGGAAGTATGAAGAGGCAGCGCCAGTTCGATCGCGAATCCAGCTGTTTTTTTATGATATCACTGTGTCTCGCGACCAGTCGAAGGTTAAAGACGGAGAGCGAACCTCCTGCATTGCGGTCTTGGCTATGCGGAATGTTGCTATACTCCCGTTGTGTCCCCATTTAATAATCCCTTTCTATAAAGTTTTTGCGACCGTAGACATATTTCGCCCCAAAAGCCGCTGTGCGAACAAGTCATTCCGTCTATTTTCACGGCAAAAAAACTGGTAAGGAATGTATAATTTTTAGTATGATTTTGATATATAATTTTGGTTTGTTGCGGTCTTGGCTTGTTAATTATGGAGGTGATATTATCCGTTAAATTACAATGTCATCATTACCGTCATCTTGGCGTTATGTCACGGCGTTAAATTACAATGTAAACGATTCTTTCTTAGTGAATTCCCCGTCGGTACACGAATAAACACAGTTGGAAGTGAATAGTGCCCAGCGATTCAAATGCATGGACAGACTTCCAAATTAACTCTTTATATGTATGTGTATGATCATTTACTCACGGAAAATAATATTCTGCAACTTACCTGGAAAAATAAACGACGTAGTTAATTTAAATATTAACTTTGAATTTGAAAATAAATTTCAAGTTTTATAGTACATAACAGACAAACCACATTTTGATAGCTTATTGCAATTTTCTTAAGGGTATCTATAGGTGAAAGAATTTTATAATCATTTAAGTTGTTTTTCAGTATATCCATTACAAACAAACAAACCGAAAAACAATCGAATCTTTTCTCTTTATAATATTAGTATATATAACGTAAAAATGTAGATTTCACAACCGACACAGTAGTATAAAACAACTAGTGGACCCGGCGCGACTTCGTTCGCGTACACTTTACCTCTACTTACCATTTTACTTGCTTACAAACCTTCCTGCTGAATCTATTGTTGAAAACCGCATTATAATCCGTTGCGTAGTTTAAAAGATCTGAGCGTACATCGATATATAGGGACAGACGGCGGGAAGCGATATTTTTTTATACTTTGTGTAGAAGTCCCACGCCCAGTCCATCGCGAACAGACAGACGCTCGTCTGTCTGTTAGCGATAAACTCAAAAACTACCAACGGATTTTTATACGGTTTTCACCAACAGCCAGAGTGAGTGACAAAGTTTAGGTATATAATTTGTTAAGGTTACTGGCGCAGCCGGGGCGGGTCGCTAGTACATAATAAAGCACAGCAAGACGTAAGCCCCAGCCTCCCATGACAGTGTCATGGCAGGCTACGTATTGTTCTAAATATTTTAAGTATTAATGTTTCCGTTGCCTATAAATGTCTTTTCTTTCTTTCTTTCTGTTACACATGCTAATTTCAAGAACGGAAACAAAATATTTTTAAGCAAGTGAATATAAATTCCATAACGAAAAAAGCGTGCTAGTTTTTAGCATGCTGAATATATTATTATATGCCGAAAATTCGGATGTGATACTGGGGCTATATTCGTTGATGCAAAATATAAATACTTACGTACGTTGACGAAATTTTATGCGCGTACGCTTAAAGCCTACGGCCTTATATAAGCTGTTACAGTAACCTATGGACGTTTGTGCCTAATACCAGGGACATCTGTAGTGTGATACTTTACTATCATCATATTCGACTTCCTACTAATATTATAAATAAAAAAAATTGTAAGGATGGATGTTTGTCCCTCGTTCACGTAAAAACTAATAATCGGGTTTTGATGAAATTAAGCTATCCTATAATTTAAAACTTAGAATAGCACATAGGTATAATTTATTCTGAAATACAATATGGTTCCCGCGGTAACGTACGTAACATAACAATCGAATTTTACGCGGACAAACTCGCGGGCAAAAGCTAGTAAATACATATGTAGGCTGAGACTGTCATTACTTTAATAGACAATAACCGGCCAAGATGTGCGGAGCATGTGCAGTGTAGCGTTGAACTTCAAGATATACTGTACTAAACATATCACAGTAATAAATATATTTTTTACATTTAATGGTCAGATCTAAATCCACGGTATTATACCGCCAGTGCAAAGTCACATTGTGCGCATGTATGTAAGACGGCCAAATCAATAACAAGTTGATTTGGCCGTCGATTTGGCAGTTGGAGTGCATTGCATTTGATTGAACATATCAACTAATCATGGCCGGTTAATAATTTAGCAATAAATACAAAAATATTTATTAGAAATGCTTAAAACATAAGTTTTACAAGTAATACCTGACGTTTGTTATACTTTACGGAAAAAATATACTCTATCCTTATTTTTGGTTACTGTTTATAGGAATTAGTGCATGTGTTTCCTACGCAACTCGGAATTCTTAGATTGTAAAGCAACGAACATTCGTATACATGGCCGTCACTGAGACGACGTTGGAGCTCTATTGTAGTTTTAGCTCCAATGAAGTGGTCTCATTGCCTTTGTATAATGAACCGGTCCATATATAGAAGTCTTTGGCTAAACCTGAAAATTTTTACACACCCGCAATGTTTTCAAAAGATGGGAGCCTCAGTGGTCGAGCGGTTAAGGTATCCGACTCGTAAGCGAGAGATTCTTTTCTGAGTCATATACATTAGATGTACACTAACCGATGCTCTTTCGGTGAGGGAAAACTTCGTGATGATACCTGCAGATTCAGGTGACTGAATGTGTAACTATGATTCAATCTGGTCAGGCGCCCCTGGTAGCAGGCTCACGGAGGTCAGATGGCAGTCGTTCCACTGTAATTACCTGATCTGCCAAATCCTGGATCATGGTCAAGGCGGACCCCGGGCCCTCGTGCGCGAGAGCACAACCGTGACATTAACGCCGAGACGTTTATGATTATTATAATGTTTTCAAAATACCTATCCAACGACACCTTACACAATGGACTGTAGAAAAATTCACGCTCACTTTAAGTGTTCCTTGTTTTACTACGCAACCCAAAAGAGGTTGAAAATAAATGTAATGTGTATTGAGTATGTAGGTATGTAACTTAACTACGTCGTAGTTAAGTTAAGATTATATACCCAATACACACTCCATTTATTCGTTATTAAATAGATTAATATTTCATGAAGTTTAGTGACCTGACAGACGGAAATACGAATGGATGAGACACAGATGAGTTCTCACTTATTAGGATGTTATCCCAACTTTCTTGACTGTCAAAAGGTGTGGTAAAGACAAAGTTTTTATAGCTATTATATTCATATCTTGTAGATATCGTTTTCAATTGTCAAGCTATCTGGTATCGAGTTTGAGGAAATTTTGGTTTTTTATGAAACACCAAAATAATGTTTGTACTCAACATGGTCAATATACGTCTTATAGCAATGTTTCTTAATACGCCGTTCACGCTTTCTTAGAAATTTATTGAAATGTTTGGCAGTCGAGTGGACGTCCATAAATTTTCCATTTCTTACGTGCACGTCGTTTTTCACGGATTATTTTTATTAAAGCTCTTGACTACCAAGGCGGAAAGAGTTTACAGTACGACATGGGATGTTATTGTCAAATATGTAATTAATTTTCAAATAAAAATAATCTGTTGCCTGGTTCATTGTTATAACATACCTAACACTCCAATCTATCGCTGTCAATCGCAGACAATTCATCGCATATTTGGCAGTAATTGGCATTATGGAAGACTATGCGAGACATTTCCAGTGTTTAAGTGGGCAGTGTAATTAATGTCTAAATAATTATCAGTAAAGTTGAGTGTACATATACTAACCGCTCGGCCACCGACGCTCGAATATCCGCTTTTACATTAATTGATATTGATCTATAATTACCATTCAATTATTATGTTATCTGATGCGTTTAGTTTTATTAGTAATTTGATCACGTGACTACCTCCACGTAGACTTTGTCAAACATTTACCATTCCCAAAAGTAATAGCTATCCATACAGATATACTCGTTTGGAGCTCATTTGGGATGCCGGTCCAACAGACGGGGTACAAAAATTATTTGTAGATATAACAAACAACAATTCAAATATGTATATCCATTGTCAGTGTAGAGTACGATATAAAAATAAAATAAAAATGGCACCAATATCCTTTTGGTGGGGCACCAATTCCAATATACTCTACCGGATTTACGTAGTGGATATATTCGTTAGAACAACATTTTGCCTTCGAAATGAAAACCAGTGGTTTCATCGTTATTACTCGTATTAACTAATTAAGAACTGAATAGCGATTAGTGAATCAATTTATTAATATTGAAAAATGAATTTGCTATTTCACTGAAATCGAGACTAAGCTCTTTGTAATAATCCTTTGTTCTAATATTTCTTAGGTATTTTTTCCTTAGATCTCTGTAGATACGAAGTAATAAAGCTGAAGAGATTTATGGAACTAATATCTTGTGTACTTCTTAAGGTACTTTATTAATACTTTTTATTTAATTGATCATTAAGGACCTTAGTTAGCTAGTACCGATAAACGTTTTATTTTAGACTAAGCCAAGGATTAAAGCAGCCAATGTATATATGTATTCTCAGTTACTAAATTGCGCTAAAATCAAGTATCATAAGCAAATTGTCAGTGTGGCTTAGTACTTCTGTAACGAGAAGTAACGTAATATATCGTTTTGTGAGCATCGTAATTTTTTTTTTATATTAGACAGTGACTAACGAGCAGACACCTGATGGTAAGCGGTAACTGTCGCCCATAACATCGCTATTTTTTATATTATCTCTCAGCTAATTTGAAGAATACTGAAGCTCAACAGTCAGCTTTAATGGACAATCAATATTCCATCTTCAGCAACATAATTAAATACTTAGCAGCCCAGAGAACACATACGCACGAATCCGTAGGTGTGTCGGTTTTTAGTCACTCTTTAGTTGGTAGTAGTCGGGGTAGCTCGCTTAGTTGTTCACGGGACTACTGTTACCTTACAAAGGAAGCCATACCCAGGCGAGGATCCAGGGGGGGGGGGGGCAAAGGGTGCAATTGCCCCTCAGCCCTGACTCAAACTCACAATCGCCTACGGTTTTATGAACAAAAAGGCCTAAAATTACACGCTCGCTACGCTCGCTCATTCATAGATTTTAGTTACATTTCTTTCCATTTACCAATCTTTGTTTCCGTAATTTTTTTTACCTTTAACTAAGCTCGTTGCCACTAAGACCAAAAATGTCCAAAAATTCGAGCTTGCTTCGCTCGCTCATTCATTCATTGATTACCCGAGCTTTTAAGACCCAAAATGTTAAAAAATTCTTTTACACCGCAGTTTTTAAAAACCAAATATTCTGAGCTCGCTCTGCTTGTTCATTCATTTATCGATCACCCCACTAAAACGGCCAAATTTTTATAGCTCAAGGTGGTCGCTCATTGATTGCTACCTATAATTTTACCCTTGCCCCCCCCTCAACCAAATCCTGGATTCGCGCCTGGCCATACCACCTTATATTGTTGTATTTGTTGTAAATATGAGCAATCAAAATATTGCTTTAAATGTGTTTGAAGAGACATGTAGTTCGCTACTGATTTCTTTTCATTCAACTAAATATAGGTTGAATAGATTTAAGGTACACACAAAATATTTGCAGTTACAGTAAAAATATACACTAATAAAAAGTCGTCCACATCGCTACCCCCCGTAAAGTGCCCAGAAAGCTGTCTGCGTTGCCTCGTTGTATCCGTTGTCCGAGGAATGAGCCAGCTCTTTAGTGACTAGCGGTATCAGTTAATCTATCTAAAGTTCTATAAAGAACTTTACCGCTAACTTTACCTTTACAAAGACACCAAGTAAGTAATGAATAAACTCAAAAACTACTGGACTAATTTTATAAATTCTTGCACTAATAGGTAGCTACAGTATCCCGAGTGCCATGAGCTACTTTTTGTTCAGGTAAAATAATAAGGTCCCTCGGAAAGTCGAATGTTTACATAGGTTCGAACTGCGTTCAAAATGAGGGTAATTAAATAAACGTCAAAGAAATGGAGGAAAAAGTAACGAGCAATATCATACTAGTTTATTATATTTGGTTTATATTTTGAGTAAGCTTGTAGCTATTTTATGTATCTTCCAGACTTCGGCTGATCAGTTAATTATAGCGGAGCGACTTCCGTCTGACCTCCGTAACCCTGTTAACGGAGGCACCTAACTAGATTGGATCATGGTTACACATTTAGTCGCCTGAGTGCGCAGGTTTCATAACTATGTTTTCCCTCACCGTAAGGGTATCGGTTAGTGGTCAACTAATGTACATAACTCAGAAAAGAGTCATTGATACATGGCGGCACTGGGTTTCGAAAACGGTATCTCGGGGTACGAGACGAACTCAACAAATTTTCACTGAAGTTGTTGATCCAAAAATTTTGAGAAATCGTTTTTTTTTATTTAAGAAGAAATCTTAGTCAAATCTGTCGTAGAGCCGACAAGGTATTTGGATAGATGTGTAGTTGAGTGGCTAGAACATTTACTTGCATTTGCCAAGTTTATTTTGATTCATAGTGAAGGTAGTATAGTGAGGAACAGACAAACATATCCCTACTTGACTCGCAGCGCGCCGGCCATCCATCTCGTTTAGTCTAGAGCTGCGTTCTGGCTCGATCAATCATAACGTTTTTAGTGAGAACAACGGTAAAACTTGAAGTCGACATTAGTTTCGGGAAAAATTATTATCGTATTATGTAGATTTTTTATCATTAATTATCTAGGGATAGTAACCTAAATCGTGATCTTCACGGACGTACGCGGCGCGGGTGGTGTGGATATTTTAAATATGAACAAGCGATGCGAACTTTTTGTAATTTATGCGCCATTTCAATTAAGTAATGAGTGAGCGTAGGGCATGAAAACGGAATGCATTCTTTGGCGGTGGGAGGCCCCCGACCCTGGTCTGAAATTCTCTTTAAATATTTTTTTTCCCGTTGGGCAGTACAGCCGAAGAATGTAACTGAGATTGTGGATAACATATTACGAAGTTTTTCTTACACATTTGTGGCGCCTCTGTGGCCCCGGGGCCCCGTATCATTGATATGGCTGATACGGTGCTAGGTAGCCACGCCCCTGTCCGAAACTGTATGCGCTGCGGATAGACAAATGACTGCGATGTTCTAGCGCATCCACAGACGCATCCAAGGACAGTATTATTATTATTAATCATTTATTTCAGACCATACAAATATTATTTTTAACAGTCCATATTATGTTGTTAGTTAAATTACTTATAATATATTGTTAAAATCATTAATTAAACATTCAATTCACAAAACTCATAAAACCATCACAATATCATAATAAAAAATTAATTCAAAATTCACATAAAATGTCAAATAATTAATAAAAATTAAGTCCCAGATGCAACATGGAGTTTAAGCCAGTGTTGCATCATGGGACAGTCCAGTCTGTTTGCCCACATATTTAAGAGGCTGTTATGGCTCCCCCGGCCTAATGTAGACGAACCACATGGACACCCAATCTTAAACCCGAACATATGGACAACAATAATTTGTGCAGAACGGTGCCGATATTCGAGGACGGGACTGCTTGCAGCCAGAACCCTGACTCTCGCTCTGTAACGGCTAGAAGACGAACCCGTTCAGAAATATTGGCCGAAGAAACTAATAAATATTTTAGACTTTTTTACATATAGGTTCATCCCACAGCCGTTTATGCATCGGAGACTCTGGAGGAGACTCACTCAGACATATACCATCTAATAGATTGTAGTCAGTAGCCATAGCGTATAGAGAACGGGTTTCAAAGTGTTTTCCATGGACTTACTACCCCACCATGGACTTACTACCCAAAGGGACTGCGCACTGCTTTGACTAAAACCGGGCAGAGCGAGAGTCACCATCGATAGTCCTTTGTCCCTTTCTAACAGTGTAAACACAATGTTATTGGCATAATCACCGTCATTCTAAATTGACAAGTGTCATGTTTGGTGTTGCCATTATTGGAGAAATATATTTACCGTGAATTTGGTATTATTATGAGGTAATCCGTACAATCCGAAAAGTAGTTGTCAAAATACCTTTTAATACGTTTGTCGGAGAAACGTTCAGTGGGAATGTTTCTCCTACAAACGTCGAGTCGACATAATTATTAACGTACGACTTTTTGATCCACAAAACAGATAAAAGAGTTCGGTAACGATTTATCCTACAACACTACTTTCTAAAGAGAAGTGATAGTACTCGTCGATATCTACAATTCGGGTGACAGCTGTCAAACTTAAATGTGTTATAACTCGGAACCTATAGGTTCTAGAACACTAGTTTCTGTAGAGAAATGATAGTACTTGTCGAGATCTACATTTCGTATGACAGCTGTCAAATTTAGAACTGTCATCAGAAATGTAGATCTTGTAGAGTACTATCGTGTTGCTCTAGAAACTAGTGTTCTAAGACCAATCGTTTCCGAGTTACAACAGCTCTAAGTTTGACAGCTGTCATGCGAAATGTAGATCTCGACGAACACTATAATTTTTCTTTAGGAACGAGTGTTAACGCACCAATAGTTTAGGAGTTATTTCAGTTCAAAGTTTGACAGCTGTCATTCGAAATGTAGATCTCAACAAGTACTATCATTTCTCTACATAAACTAGTGTTTTAGGACCAATAGGTTAACTTTGACAGCTGTCATACGCAATGATGATCTCGAGGAATGCTATCATTTCACTCTAGGAACTAGTGTTCTAGGGTCAATAGTTTCCGTTTAGCAGGGTAAGCTTGGGCTGGACCCTGGTGAAAACATGAGCTTCAGATTGCACCCGGTCCGGCTCTGCCTGGCCCTGCGATCGGTGTCCGCGCCAAATAATAAAAGTAATTCGGAATTTGCATCAACAATGGTGGCAACACTAGAAAGGGACACAGGACTATCGATGGTGACTCTCGCTCTGCCCGGTTTTAGTCAATGCAGTGCGCAGTCCCTTTGGGTAGTAAGTCCATGGTGTTTTCACAGGTTTGTACAACGCTTCCATGCTCTTTTTTGTTTACCTTCTTCCTGCCTTATGTCTATTCAACACACTTCATCATAAATGAAAGCGTGATATAATAATAATAAAAGTCTTTATTACGGATGACACAGATCCATACATTAAATTCGAAATATACCTACAATATAAAAATAAAATAAAATAAAAATGTAAAAATAAAAATTGTAAGTATAAATTCCAAATATTAGAAAAATAAAATTAATATTACAAGTAGGTACTCGTATAACGTCAATATCTTAATGTAACCTCTGGTTCCCGTTCTGGTGCGCAGATAGCCTCAGTATGCCGTTGCGAGACTGCCGCAATCTCTCCCAAAAGGAAGCAATGCGTCCCCTGACAACCGCATAAAAGTCCGACACCCTTGCCTCCACAAACATGGCTGAGGTACTGCAGAACCTCGGCAGCCTCATCAGAATTCTAAATATATCATTATATTGCACTCTGATGGCGCTGTACGACCTTCTAGAGTGCCTCACCCAAAGCTGGCATGTGTAGAAACAGAGGCAGTAGGCATTAAATAATGTCAACTTCACCTCTCTACTGCACGCCGCGAACCTACGAGCGATCATGTTCCCTCGTATCGCGAGGGATCTTCTCTCCCGTTCCATATATTTATCGTCCTTCATGTCATCAGTAAGTATGTGGCCCAGATATTTGAACTGCTGCACGGCCCGCACTACCAACCCATTCAATTTGACTTCAGGCACATTCTCCGGACCTCTTCCAGCCTTGAACACTAAAAGCTCAGTCTTAGCTGCGTTATATTTCAGCCCGTGTGAATTTATATAATCCTCACAGACTGACACTAACTTTCTGAGCCCCTTGATGGAGGGACTGAGAAGCACCATGTCATCAGCATAGCTGAGACTGTTTACACAGACCGTGCCTAGGTGACAACCAACCCCTGTGCTTCTCAGCCTCACCATCAACTCGGCTTGACATAACGGTTGAAAAGGTCGGGAGACGTGAGCCCTCCTTGGCGTACACCGCATTCTAACTTGTAGTCGTTAGAAGTCGTGTCGCCCCATCTAACACAATTGGTTTGGTTTCCGTACCAGTACTGGAAAATTCTCACAAGTATAATGCG
Organism: Blastobasis lacticolella; assembly: GCA_905147135.1. NCBI lineage: Eukaryota > Metazoa > Arthropoda > Insecta > Lepidoptera > Blastobasidae > Blastobasis > Blastobasis lacticolella. The sequence continues at coordinate 6,635,230 of LR990039.1, read as the reverse complement.
CACGGCAAAGGAAAGGATTCAGTTGCCTGCGAGTGTGTTCCCTGATCATTATAATCTAGACGCTTTGACGGCCGAAATGAATAGACTGATCCTAGACAGGCATGCTTCATTATCTGCCGCATCGTCACTTACAACCAGGCGATAATTCAAAAGAAAACAAGTATTCTTTTGCACTACCGACATTTGCAGGGCTGGGCCGTGATTTTGGCGGGTCCAGCCTAACGCTAAATAATTAAATTTAAAAACAAGCAGTAAGGCACCTTAAGGTTATATCGTAAATTACCCATAATAGTCTTTTGATACAGTTGAACCTCCTCCTTCACATTAGTGAATGGTTTGCCATATTATCCATAGTGTTGGCTGTTGGCTATCATAGTATGTATTGAAACTACGCAACAGATAATATTGCTGCTCATTTCCTGGTTTACGGAGATAATAGATATACTTCAGTCCGCAACGAGATCGCTACTCGTTATGTGTACTTCCTACATAGAGTAACACGGGTCATCGGCGATCCGGTGCGCCGGCCATGTTTCTCTAAGCTCTAACAGCGTAGCAAGGTTGACGAAGGGCTTACCCCTACTCCAGAGACTGGTTGAACAATCTCGGGAGCCAGTTGGCTTTACCTGGCAGAAGCCGGAATTAACCGCTACGATGAATATTCTACTTTGTTGTTATATACTTTTTTTACATGTCCTTCATGTGTTAAAATCTTGCAAGATTTTGTCCCATTTTCCGGTGCCCGATTGATCTGAAATTTTACATACTTATGTAAGTTTGGTGACAAAGCAATGTCATGATACCATAGAGCTGATCTGATGATGAAGACTGAAGGTGGCCATAAGGACCCTTAACTACGCATAATAAACCCATGGAGTACGAGCTCGTTTATTATTCTTGACAATAGAATTAGCGCGATAAAAGCTTTCTTTTAAAAAATAGACTCATTTGATAAGATAACTTGTTTATCTAAGTGCTTTGTTTGTATACTCGTTCAGCAAAGTACTTTATTCATTTAGCTATCAAGAAATTCTTTTTATTACATTACTTTCAACATAAATGAAAGTACATTATTGCTCGGAGCAATAATGTACTTTCGAGCGAGTACTTTACATTATTGCTCCGTTTACTTTACATTATTTGATACATAATTGATTGGAGCAGCAAAATCCTGTTATAATAATAAATGTTAAGTGTAATGTAAATAATGTCGCAGCGTGTTCTCTATTCGTTTACGACATTTGATTTAGAACGATTTCACAATTTTAATGTGGTCGCACCTAGACAATGTTTGAAGCAGCATAATCGCCATCTCAGTGTTTATTTGGCCTATCTACCACTGAACAGGATTGAAATTTAAGCCTTAACAAAACTACATTAAAGTCAATTTTCGATAAGTACATTTGGTTGATAAGCCTAATAAGCATTAAGGCGCCGTAATGCTACCGTCTGTATCGCCAAATATGAATCCCTCGATTTGTTCGCACCGAAATAAATATAGAGCAACTGCTGATCACCATTATGAGATATCTAGTAATAATAAACAAAGGTCTCACTTTTAGTGGATTCTTAACGGCGGTGTCTACGCCTGTGGGCGCTGGCAGTGTGCCAGCAATGTGAATGTTCTATCCTTGTACCCTGGTGAACCCTGTCTGCGAGTGCGGTAATGACATCTCAATTAGTGTAGTGTTGATATGAATGCGAGTACGAGTTGTCTAACGTAAGTATCAAACGGTCTAGTCTTACGTAGAACAATCGGAAAGATATTGGGGAATACCAGGTTGTTTCTCGGTAATATTCGTTAGCAATATCAATAAATTGCTTCTCTTTTTCATTTCGTTTTTAATTACAGATCTTGTCTGGAGGATATCTTGATATCGTATCCCTATAGGAGTTTCGCAGCCCATTAATCTCTCTGAATCTCCATTTTTACATGTTGTACTTAAAACAGCAATAAATTGATACTGACTCTCGTATCTAATCTCTTATAGTTTATATACGATTGAATTAAATCAGGCGTATTATCCGTCTACTCGCACGAGGAAGACGTGGTGGATTATCGAGATTAGTGAGTAGCCCCAGTCTCAACAGAGTGGGTCAATTATAAACGCGACTTGAGTAAAAATCGGCTATGCCCTGTTCCCTCGGGAACTGCATTTAATTTCAGGATTAATTGTAGCAATGTGTCTGGATTTTAGAATATAATATACAGTTTAAAATAATTCCAGTGAATTATCAAAAATCCGTTCTTAGTGCACACTTAAGACATGTATGAAACCTATATACACATTATTTCAAGCTTCTATTAGACCACTTATTCAGTTTCGGATTTGCCACCCCCTATTTCACCCCTAAAGGGGGATTTCCAGAAATTTTGAATTAAATTTTTTATCTGTATCGGCTATGCATTGTCCATGGCCGCTTACTGTGGGCTTTTTAAAACGCTCACTGTCACGCAAAGGGCAATGGCAATTGCTATGCTCGGAGTCTCATTGCACGATCGAATCACAAATGAGGAGATCCACTAGCGAACTAAAGTCACCGACGTAGTACGAAGGATTGTCAAGCTTAAGTGGCAGTAGGCAGGGCCGATGGCCGATGAGGCAGTAAAATTCTCGAGTGGCGACAACGTACTGGAAGACGCAGCGTGGGTCCCACAAGGTGGACCGACGACCTGGTAAAGATAAGCAAGCAGCAAGTACTAGCTGGATGCTTCTTAGAGCTTCTTTTGACTTCTTAGAGAAACACAATATATTAATCACAGAACAAAAAGGCTTTAGGAAAGACAAAACGACAAACATGGCAATATATGAATTAGTAAAACATGCTGTCACAAACATGGATGAAAGGAGTCCATCATGTGCCATATTCATGGACATGTCTAAAGCGTTTGATCGAGTTGATCATAAGTTGTTACTGTGGAAACTGGAATGTTGTGGAATCCGCGGTAACGCTTTAAACTTAGTGGCATCTTATCTCGAAGATATAAAACAATACACCAAAATAATACAAATATCCATGGAGTCAAAATAGGAAGAAACTTACATATCTGATTTCCAGACTATTAAGTGTGGAGTACCTCAAGGTAGTGTTCTTGAAAATAGCAAAGGTGCTATTTTTAACATACATTAATGACATTATAAAATCTAGTAAATATAAAATGACACTTTTTGCCGATGGCAGTACTGTAATTTTTGGCAACGATAATGATAATGATTATGAATTTGAAATAAACAATACATTAAATAATATAATTAATTGGCTTGACATAAATAATCTTAAAATTAATATCGACAAAACAAATTTAATGCAATTCACACAAAGGAATTCAGAGATTCACTAAAAATTAAATATAAAGATCACAATTTTAGGAGTTCACGTAGACTACAACATTACTTAGATTACTCACTCTCAGGAAGTATGTAAAAAATTATCCAAGTTCTCATTTGCCTTGTACAAATTAGCTAAAGTAGCAGACCGGCAGGCAGTCTTAACGGCATACCATGGTTTGGTAGTTTCAACTTTACGCTATGGTGTGATTTTTTGAGGCAACTCTTCGGAAAGTGAAACGGTATTTAGGGTGTAAAAAAGGTGCATTAGGTCAATATGTGGCATTAAACCTACAGAGTCCTGTCAGTCACATTTTAAGTCCATGAAACTGCTAACTTTTCCGTGCCACATTTTGGAGTTTTGTACATTTTGGAGTGTTGCAATTTGTACATTGCAACTCCAATTTATTTAAAAATATACCTTCTGTTGACTTTATTAACCTTAGGTTTAGAAATACTACAATTGAAACACATTGTTGCAAAACAGCAATGATGTGTAAAAATGTTACAGAAATGGGTCCTAAATTATATAATAAACTGCCAGAACTCGTAAAATACATGGATGTGGGGAATTTCAAATTATATTTAAATAAACTATTACATATTTGAAAAATGTTTTTATGACATTAAGGATTATTTAAATGACATTTTGTAAAGTTTTTTGACTATCTTTAAGTTAATTAATATTTTTTATGGCGGTAATTATTTAATATATCTTTAATGACATTGGGTGTTTATAACAAATAATTCAAATTGACATCACAAATTTAATTTTTTATTTTAATGACATAGTTATGAAGATATCGTATTTTAATGACATTTTAATAACAAGGTCAGGGGAACCTGACCAAATTGGATCATGGTTACACATCCAGTGACCTGAATGTGCAGGTTTCATCACGATGTTTTCCCTCACCGTAAGAGTATCAGTTAGTATTCAACTAATGTACATAACTCAGAAAACAGTCATTGGTACATGGCCGGAGCGGATTCGAAGCCACTATTTGTATAAGACCACCTTTATGTTACCTATGATGACTAATAAATGATTTGTTATTTGATATTTGATGCCGAAGGCACTAGACCGGTTAGAATTGCAAATGTCCGCCCCCTATAGGCAAATTACCAGAAACTTGTAGTTCAACTTTTTTATATTTTGAATAAGTAGTAGAATATTTATTAAATTCTCAAGTAAATCCATTGAAGATGTAAAAATTTCCCTGCCTATTTCACCGAGCTCCACTCATGCAGTTCAGTGCACTGCGCTGAACATCGCGCAGTGCAACGTCACGGTGACAACAAAGAAAACGGTGGTGCTATTCTGGTTTTTCAAGTTAGGCAACGTTCGCACGCGAGATTCACGAAAGATTTTGAGTTAGGCAACGTTCGCACGAGAGCTTTTTCGACGCTTTTACGCGCGTTATTTTAAACGACTCGCATGATTATTGACCATATCTGTGTGTTCACACGCAGGCGTAAAAAGTGCATAGTACACAGTTTCTATTATTTTTACTATTGTGCCAAACCAGTACGCCCACCACCACCACTATGTACCACCGGGCGTACAGTAGGTAGGTACTAAGTATCGCTTTTCTAAAAGCCAATAATAATCGACCGTCGGACGTGCGGATTTGACGTCACAGTAAACAATGTTAAGAACTGTTTTCTCTATTGGAAACTAATAATTTTGTTCTGGCCGACACTTAGATTTTTGATCCAAAAATTTATGAAATGCGAATGTTGCTTTTTTATAACAAAAAAGTATAACAAAAGAAATATATGAAGAAATTGGACCACATAGATTGATCTTCCTCGAATACGATGATAACTGATATTTTTACCCGACTACGAGGGAGCCAAGGAAGGGTAATGAAGTTAACAATCTATGCATGTAAAGTTGATAAACGTGGAAGAATCGACAGAGATTTGTCAGGACAATAGCAAGTGGGACAATGTCGTCCCTACCAACTCTTGCGGGAGAAAGGGGTTTATATGTATGTATGTGGATATGAATGTTTGTATGTATGTTAATCATGTTTGTGTGGGTCTAGCTCAAAAACTACTTGGCCGACTTTCGTTAAAAGCGTATTGATTGTCCGATGGTTACAGGCTCTATAATAATACATTAAATATATTATCTTGAGGATATAAGAACATAAAAACTTCTAAACTTTTCAATTCTGATGATTGATTCGGTCATGTTGGGAATTTTTATTCACATTGATTTATTCTGTTGTGGGATACACCGTACTGCTTACATTTGTCCTCAACTGGTTGAAGACATGATTTTGGGACAATATTACGACAAAATGTTTTAAAACATAGTTATTTCTGTCATTTACGAATGTTTACTTAAACTGAGTGCATACCATGGTGGCTCATTCAAAATTATAACTACAAAGTATAACATCAGTATTAAGTATAAAGAGAGTGTATACATTAACGAAGTTGTTTCGCTTTCGATCACGAAAGCGAAACAACTTCGTTAATGTTCTCTTTCTGAAACTCTCGTCATTCTCTTCTCAGTTCATTTCGAATTATAAATAAGGCGTATTTGGTTCTAGAACACTAGTTTCTGTAGTAGAAATCTACATTTTGGATGGCACCTGTCAAACTTAAAACTATTGGTGCTAGAATACTAGTTCCTCAAGAGAAATGATAGTGCTGTCGAGATCTACATTCCGGTTGACAGCTGTCAAACTTAATACTGTAATAACTCTCAAATGATCGCTCCTAGGACACTAGTTCCTGAAGAGAAATGATAGTGCTCGTCGAGATCTACATTTCGGTTGACAGCTGTCAATCTTAAAACTGTAATAACTCTGGCCTTAAAACGCTTGTTTCAGCGGGGCTATTGACTAACTCAGTTGACAACTGTATTTGACACTAGATAATTCTACACCACGTCATCTACGTTGAAAACTGGCAATAGCGTCTACCAAATTAGAGTAGTGTCAGATTTTTTTTAGTCAAATTCAGTTGTCCACTGAGATAGCCGATAGGCCCTCAGAAAGCAAATACTTATAGATATTGACGGGCACTATCATTTCTTTTTAGGATCTAGTTTTCTAAGAGCAGTGGATTCCGAGTTATTTAAGTTGTATACACTCTCTTTATACTTAATACTGATGTTATACTTTGTAGTTATAATTTTGAATGAGCCACCATGGTATTCACTCAGTTTAAGTAAACATTCGTAAATGACAGAAATAACTATGTTTTAAAACATTTTGTCGTAATATTGTCCCAAAATCATGTCTTCAACCAGTTGAGGACAAATGTAAGCAGTACGGTGTATCCCACAACAGAATAAATCAATGTGAATAAAAATTCCCAACATGACCGAATCAATCATCAGAATTGAAAAGTTTAGAAGTTTTTATGTTCTTATATCCTCAAGATAATATATTTAATGTATTATTATAGAGCCTGTAACCATCGGACAATCAATACGCTTTTAACGAAAGTCGGCCAAGTAGTTTTTGAGCTAGACCCACACAAACATGATTAACATACATACAAACATTCATATCCACATACATACATATAAACCCCTTTCTCCCGCAAGAGTTGGTAGGGACGACATTGTCCCACTTGCTATTGTCCTGACAAATCTCTGTCGATTCTTCCACGTTTATCAACTTTACATGCATAGATTGTTAACTTCATTACCCTTCCTTGGCTCCCTCGTAGTCGGGTAAAAATATCAGTTATCATCGTATTCGAGGAAGATCAATCTATGTGGTCCAATTTCTTCATATATTTCTTTTGTTATACTTTTTTGTTATAAAAAAGCAACATTCGCATTTCATAAATTTTTGGATCAAAAATCTAAGTGTCGGCCAGAACAAAATTATTAGTTTCCAATAGAGAAAACAGTTCTTAACATTGTTTACTGTGACGTCAAATCCGCACGTCCGACGGTCGATTATTATTGGCTTTTAGAAAAGCGATACTTAGTACCTACCTACTGTACGCCCGGTGGTACATAGTGGTGGTGGTGGGCGTACTGGTTTGGCACAATAGTAAAAATAATAGAAACTGTGTACTATGCACTTTTTACGTCTGCGTGTGAACACACAGATATGGTCAATAATCATGCGAGTCGTTTAAAATAACGCGCGTAAAAGCGTCGAAAAAGCTCTCGTGCGAACGTTGCCTAACTCAAAATCTTTCGTGAATCTCGCGTGCGAACGTTGCCTAACTTGAAAAACCAGAATAGCACCACCGTTTTCTTTGTTGTCATCGTGACGTTGCACTGCGCGATGTTCAGCGCAGTGCACTGAACTGCATGAGTGGAGCTCGGTGAAATAGGCAGGGAAATTTTTACATCTTCAATGGATTTACTTGAGAATTTAATAAATATTCTACTACTTATTCAAAATATAAAAAAGTTGAACTACAAGTTTCTGGTAATTTGCCTATAGGGGGCGGACATTTGCAATTCTAACCGGTCTAGTGCCTTCGGCATCAAATATCAAATAACAAATCATTTATTAGTCATCATAGGTAACATAAAGGTGGTTTTATACAAATAGTGGCTTCGAATCCGCTCCGGCCATGTACCAATGACTGTTTTCTGAGTTATGTACATTAGTTGAATACTAACTGATACTCTTACGGTGAGGGAAAACATCGTGATGAAACCTGCACATTCAGGTCACTGGATGTGTAACCATGATCCAATTTGGTCAGGTTTCCCTGACCTTGTCATAAAAATGTCATTAAAATACGATATCCTCATAACTATGTCATTAAAATAAAAAATTAAATTTGTGATGTCAATTTGAATTATTTGTTATAAACACCCAATGTCATTAAAGATATATTAAATAATTACCGCCATAAAAAATATTAATTAACTTAAAGATAATCAAAAAACTTTATAAAATGTCATTTAAATAATCCTTAATGTCATAAAAACTTTTTTCAAATATGTAATAGTTGACAGCTGTCAACCAAAATGTAGATCTCGACGAGCACTATCATTTCTTTTCAGGAACTAGTGTCCTAGGAGCGATCATTTGAGAGTTATTACAGTATTAAGTTTGACAGCTGTCAACCGGAATGTAGATCTCGACAGCACTATCATTTCTCTTGAGGAACTAGTATTCTAGCACCAATAGTTTTAAGTTTGACAGGTGCCATCCAAAATGTAGATTTCTACTACAGAAACTAGTGTTCTAGAACCAAATACGCCTTATTTATAATTCGAGATGAACTGAGAAGAGAATGACGAGAGTTTCAGAAAGAGAACATTAACGAAGTTGTTTCGCTTTCGTGATCGAAAGCGAAACAACTTCGTTAATGTTAAAAAATTAGAAAAAGGGGAGGGGCTTACGCATCAGCGGTCAAACTTTCTTTGACAAGGTCGGTTTCCTATTTCATTCACACGCGTTGTATCTGTAAACATGCCTTATTTAGATTTAGAGAAGAGAATGACGACAGGATCACGAAAGCGAAACAACTTCGGTAATGTTAATGAATCAGAATAAGGGGAGGGGCTTACGCTTCAGCGGTCAAACTTTCTTTGACAAGGTCGGTTTCCTATTTCATTCACACGCGTTGTATCTGTACTAAAAAGTAGACAGATATATCTGTGTGAACTGTGTCAAATAAAGAGGAAAGATTCGAACTGTTGATAAAAAGAAACAGTCAGATGTGACGTTTCATGTTGACATCTGCTGACATCGCGCCGCACGCTGCACGATGGGGCCAAATTGAAAAACGTGGACAAAATTCATACAGAACTGACATTTCGGGCTTGGATTGCGGGTTTTGCCCCATCATGTAGTGCGCCGCGCGGCGCGCTGCACAGTGGGACATTTCGCCATCTGTCAATGTACTTGCATACAAATTGCTCGGCGTGTAACAAGTTTTGCCACATCGTGCAGTGCGCCGCGCGGCGCACTTCATCAGTATGTCTTCAAGAGCTTCTAGAACCAGCGATTGACTTGATAAATTTTATATAGGCGTAATTATATTAAACAGGAGCGGTATTTAGTTTCCTAACACAGTAAGACCATCAATTTGGGCTTGAGTACTCTGATCACACCCAAAATCGTCAAATCGAAAACATGAGCGCAACACTTTATTTATTTTGTGAGCTTAATCATGCCACTTCCGCCACGGTTAATAAAGCTCCCACTAAATGTGTCGCTAATGTTATATTATGCATGCACTGCGAATTTTACATTTACCTCTAAACTTTTAGTCACTCAAAGGGGTCCCGTAGGGACTCATAATTGGCGGAGTAGGTGCACATTGAGGTTCAAAGTTTCAGGGAACTAACCAGGAACAGGGAATTTTCCAACATAATTATGTTAATATATCTTTCCGCTTCATTAGCTGGCACTTACATTTAATTGGAAACCACACAGCTACCTATAGCGTCGAGTTCGGTCATTGTGGAGGTCAAGGCAAATAATTTGAAGAGCGACCACCATATTTTTATAACCTGGCCATAATTATTTTATACATGTCAATGAAGTAGTTTAGTGCCGTACTTACAGTGACACTGTTTAAATCATCTATAATGGATGTTAGAGGCCCATGATGATAAAGTTATACATAATCATATAAATGTTGCCTATGCTTAATATTATAAAAAGAAAAGATTTAATTTTTTGTCTCTTTGTAATTGATAAACTCAAAAACAAAACCGCTTCTTAAAATTTTTTCAGCTTTAGGAAGCTACATTATCAGCGTGTAAAATATCTGTTACAGTTTTGCCGAAATTGAATGTGGTTCCGACAGAAACGGGTCCGGAACGTAAGTAGTAACCGATTTTTACGCCAAGTCGCGGGCAAATAAGCAAGTTAGCTACGTTTAACTTCAGTGTTTTACTGTCTGTGATAAATATACCAACCATTTATCTGCTTAGATTACCTAGTGACACCGTGCTAATCATAAAAGTTATTTGAAGTTCATTAAACCTATTTTAGCAAAAATATGAGCTAGCTGAATTTCCTTTTGGTTAAATACCATGATGAAGTTCTATACGTTTAGGAATTATTTAAAGGCCGAATAATGCTTCGTTTGATATATTCCAGCTTAAAGGATGTAACGTAACAAAACTGCAGGGCAGTGTCAGGTTCAGTTGTATAAAGAAAACTAAAGAATCAGGGTAGTGGGTTATGGTTATTCAGTCCAGTTAGCTAGCTAATACAAATTAATTTATAAAAAATACTTTAGTAAAGCACTATATATAGGTCCAAAAGAGTCTTACACGTAACTTTTGTCCAGCAGAAGCAAATAATTCACTTTGATAAAATCATTAAAATAGATGCAGCCTTTGTGCATTTTTAGTCCGAGATCGATTTCATTAATTTTGCATGGATAACAGTAACTTTTAGTGGCGATCTCGGTCCACCCTTTTGTTCAGTCAGTCTTTTTCGTGTTAATTGAAATAAAATCTTCGCCATCATGGCATCGATCTGTGGTACGTCACTGCTTAACAACTTCACAACAATTTGTCAACATTATTTATACCAAGATTAATGTTTACTAATATTATAATAGAAACTACGTATTCAAAGCCAAAAAGGAAATAAATTAACAGTACAAACAAGTACGTCTAGAAATACATAATTCTAAGATCATTTAAAATAATGATCGCATCCAAATAAACATAGTATCCTCTCTTTTTCAGAACATAATATAATGAATTGGAGAGTCATTAAAGCCTGAAGGGCCAAAAAACCATTATTAATGTATGAAAAATTAAAAATTAAAGTATCAACGTGCTAAACCAACGTTTGAACAGAAGTCCTAATAGTCTTAAGTAATAACACAAGTCAGGGTTAGACCCTCCTACATACTACAAAATTCTATTTGAATCAAAACATTAGTAAAACGTAGTTACAACGTAGTCTGATTTTACAGAATTAACTTAATTTTCTAGGGAGGAATGATGAGCAACCAGCGCCTGAAGGGCCAAATATAAAGATACCCTTAAAACGATATTATACTATAAAAAGGTATTCAACATGCTGAACCAATGTTAAAACAGGAGTCCTCATAACCGTAAGTAATAAAATAAGACAAGCCAGGTCCTACAAGGATAAGGCGGCTAATGTAATAATATGCGTGTAGGTACATACGAGTAGCATTTTAGACTTTTAGTGCTTACAGTGACAAAGCAAGGTAACCAATATATATTCATTTAATACCTACACATCGGATAAATAGGTCAAAAGAAGTTCGACGTACGTTTTGACGTATTCCTGTCGGAATATGAATATGAATGTGAATATGCTTTAAATGGGTTTGATGTCTTGCAGCGTTTTCCGTTGTGGGAATTCGTCTATAAGTTATAATAACACAACAAAGTGATATCACTTCACCTATCATATTCGCTTCCCGCCGTCTGTCCCTATGTAACTATGGACGCATAGATCTTTTAAAATACGCAACGGATAATAATGCGGTTTTCAGAGTGATTCAAGAAAAAGGATTATAAGCAAGAAAAAAAGGGTAAGTAGGGGAAAAGTAGGTGTAGGTACGCGAAAAAAGTCGCGCCGAGTCGACTAGTTATTCATAAAATACACATGGTACTGATAATTGCATTGCCTTCTTTGTTCGATATTATCTGACACGAAAGTAGTGAATGACAACATGTTTTAGAATTCTTAGTGGTCACCATAGAGAAAAAAATGTATATACAGAAGCAGAGCTTCTTTTAACCTTGTCCTTATAATTTAATATTCTCTATATAATAAAAGGTAAGATGTCTAGTGAATCTAACCCACGCCCTGATACCTACCACCGTCTTTTTGATCTCTTGATCATACCGTGACTGGGCAGTGCTTGGTTATGCAAAAAGGTGGGTTATGATTTTGACCGCTATGAATGTATATTTGTGGCTCATAACTTCTAAACTACGAGTAAGTAGGTACCTACTTACTTATCGTTAGAAGTATCTTCATTATCCACAGGTTGGCCTATGTGACTTCACAATAAATTGAATATGATGCCCTCTAGAGGACATAGTCATGAAAAAAAAATGAAAAGTATAGGTACATTAATATATTAAACAGGCAGCATATTCTTTATTTTCAGTAAAAATTCATATAATGATGATGCACCAGGACTAACGGGACTTGCATCTACTTATTATCTTGTTCATCAAAATGTTTACAACGCAACACTTCCAATTTGCAACCCAGACATCGCCATGTCTAGTCTTTAGGATACCTAGAAAAACAAATAAATATTGAGGACCGCTATTTACAATATTTGAGTATAAATAAGTACTAAATCCGACCTGTTAGCATCAAAATATTTTCGTACATCGAAATATTGCTCAATTTGCCAATAATATTAAATTTGTCTTTAATTGCATGTTGTTTAAGGTAAAGTATTTCAATTATTGCAAATTTACACTATTACCATGCATATTTTTGTCACAATTTCTAAAATTTATTCCCGATCGCCGCGACCACGAATGAAATTACTTACCGATAAAAAGATAATCCAGGTGTATGTATTACCATAATTTGCGCTTTCACATTAATGTGCACTAAATTACACCGTCTTTTAAATGGTTTGATTTAAATTTTGTTAGGAAATTATAAAATTTACACCGATGTTTCAAAAGAAACGTCAGGTCGTTGTTAGCTTGTGCAACATGTCGAACGTTTAAAACATTGCGCGCGTCATTTTCTTGAAGCTTATTTGAATAGACGAAAAAACGGGATGGCAAGATTCATAATCATTGTAGAGTGAGCGAACAGGAAATATTTGTGATTTGTGTTTAGTCTGTTATGTCTGTGGTGGTCACAGAAAACAAGACAGAAACCATGGATACGTGTGACATGTGTGAGTAAGTGAGCGGACGGTTAAGAGATTACAATTAAAGTTTAGATTGACAGCATTTTGGAACTTTCGTAGGCGTTATAACAGAAAGCATGGACACCTAATTAGTGAAGGCGAGTTGGCGACATGTGTTCCGAATAGCTTGAGGTGGCACGACTTATATATTTATATTTGCGTGGATGTATATACGTCTCATCATCACAGCCCATAACAGTCCACTATAGGACTTTGGGCCTCTCCCGCAAAAGGGGAGGTTATTGCCATAATCTCCACGCTTGGCAGGCGGGTTGGAAATCGCAGTGTTGCAAACATAACAATGAAAAACGCTGCTGCCCATTTTCCAGTTTATGGAGACTAGATATTTTGCCTCTAAACGTTAGTCGCCTTGTACGACACCCACGAGTGTAAGGGGTTGGTGCTATTCTACTCTACCGGTCACCACACGGCTAAATACTATATACGTCTACTCATGATAAATTACTTTATCATCATTATCAATAGTTCACTGCTGGACTTGAGGAAACTCCTCCGCATAAGTCGATTTCTAATCTCTAGTTTGGCAGGCGGGTTGAAGATCGCAGTGTTGACAACTGCCAACAAAATCCACTGCTCGTTCTCTTTGCTATTAGTCGGCTTATATGGCGATCAATATAATAAGGGGTTGGTGTTACTTATGTGATATTAAATATTCCACTCTGCCGGTCACCACATGACTAACTAAGCCTAATTCTAAGTAGGTATCTAATCGTTCCTATATTTTGTAATAAAATATTTTATCGAAGTCAAACCACAGAAAAATGTCAAACTATATATTTATGAACGTCTATGAAGCGGTTTTAGATTTATTAATAATATAATGTGCCTGTAGGAGCATGAAAAGTTAAATTGATGTTATTTTATTCAGTGGAGAACAACTTTTAATATCAGAATATTTATATGTGTTTATGATAAGCTCCTATATTTACAGAATAATCGTCTGGTCACACTGAAGTATTGGATAGGATGCCTACATCTGTAGGTACAGGTACACATGCTAATCATTATTCACACCTCTCTGTCCACGCTTTCATTTTCCGAATGGGCACACGGAAGCAACTACAACATACGTTTGCCCCGTCATCAGTGTATCGGAGCTTGTAACTACTAGCTTTCAACGTTGTCCTTCTGTTTTAACGTTGTACAAAGTGTTTGCTAGCTACTACCCCTCAGTCGAGCTTTCCACTGGGTTTGATAGATGGCGCTAGTCGACTAAATAGCCAAGGTTCCTCCGTAACGAAAGCTTATCGCTGTACGCTTCATGTTAGTAAGAATTATAACTGATGAAAACATGGTGCTGTGCATATTGTAAAGTCAATCGCCAAGCCAAGTTGTTCTATTGGAAAATGATAATGTGAGATGATTCATTGCGCTTAGGACGATATTAGACAAAAAGGAAGTAATTTAGTATTAACCGTTACCAAAGTTTCATCGCAAAGTAGAACTTAATTTTGTTATAGTTGATTTATGGTATAATCGCGATCTTGTTGCTACGGCAATACTTTTAGGGCAGCTTGCACAAAACACAAATAAGCTTAACAAATTCAAATAAAACATCTTACAAAATAAAATGACGTTAACGTCATTCTTAAATGAGTTTAAAAATTTTGTGCAAGGCGGGCTTAAATTTTTAATACTGTCGAAAAACAAGGTTGTTTTTAAACTAAATTCAAATGCTGACTTTTCCTTCTAATAACGAAGGTAAACATTCTGAATAGGTAATGCCTATACAGTTAGGAATATCCCGTAGAGGTATGCAGATTAACATATGAATATACGTATCCCAAGTATATTGTTGCACAGTGCAACAATTTATAAATGCAAATATATTTATGGTAAATAGTAATTTACCATATTACGTGGCATACACTGAAAGTTTTGCGTAACTCATTAATAAAGCAATTTACATGTAAAGTAATATATTTACTGACTATCGAAATATTCTCTATTACATTTTAAACACTTTTTCAGTCATGTTTTTCACGTGGTGGTTGAAAGCTATCACGGCTTCCTCCTGCCCTGTTAAACCTCTCATCAAATCTTTGATTTTTGGGAAAATAAAGAAATCGCATGTTGCCAGGTCTGGACTATGTGCGGAATGGGTCGCTAGCTCTACCTTTTCAGAAGCTGAAAATGACTTTGTCTTGTTCGCGATATGCGCCGAAGCATGGTGCATTTCAAAGACCACTCAGAATTCACTATCTTTTGTCATTCAAGTGGAATCGTGCAGATAGGAGCCGTCTGGGAAAACATTGCATTCTTTATTGCCTATGCTTCTCGCCTTCTTCAATTTTGTTTATTTGCTGTCGCCTTCGAACTGCATACAGAAGAATGTTTCATATCCTGTCTGTCCTGATTTACTATTGCAGTTTGGATGTTGGATGTTTTTAAATAGGCTTCGGACTCAGGCCGAGAACATGACCAGGTGGGGATTTTCAGGTGACGCTGACGTCAACAGCTGTGCCTGCGGTGCGACCCAAACGATGGCACACCCCATATCGTGCCCTGCGTGTCCAAACACCTGCACGCAGGAGGATCTTATGACAGCCGCAGATAGCGCTGTTAATGTGGCTAAGTTTTGGGCCACTACAATATAATGTTTGTCATTGACACGCAAAGAAGAAGAAATCCTGTTCAATATCATACACAGAAATTGACCATCCGTAATCGTGCTTTAACAACATTTCTCACACTGGAGTGAGTTCATGAGGAATCCAGCGGCAACAAAATTTTCTAACATTTAAATGTTTAAGTTAGATTTTTTGAAATAAGCTCATTAAATCTCCTTATAGGTAGTGCGCTGGTTTTCTTTAATTAGTTGCCTGACAGTAGCCACTTTTCCTCAGTGATCCGCAGTTGAGGGCCGACCTTCACGAATTTCATCATTTCAAATTCTGCGTACCAACGCCTTACGGTGCTCAAATGAAGTGTTTCCCTCCCAAAAGTATTTTGAAGACGAGCGGTGCAGTCTTGCGAAGATAGTGAACTTTTAAAATCATAAAAAGTCATCGCCCTATAATCTTTTCCCTTAATTCCATTTTTGCCACGGACGATGAACTTCCACTTGTGAAAAAAACAAGTGACATGCAATTTCCCACCAATTAAAAAAAAACAATTTTAGAGATCTTTTGTTTACAATTCGAATAACATTCGATATTCAAACATTTATGAGCGACCAGGCTCGCAGAACTATCAGTGTGCTCTATGTATGTGCTTTCATTCTATAAAATAATGTGTTCCTAGAACAAGTCAATTATGGCAGTATCCCGTGCAATTTATTTGTACCTACGTACTATCAGAAAGCGGTATGAACTAACCTGTATACTTAGTTAAACGGTCTCATTCGTAATTTATAAAAAGGTTTATGGGCTTACTAAAATGTGGTTCTTTGAAAACATTGTTCATAAACATATAACAGCGCTAAAACACTCAATAAGTGACCAATACCGTATATATAAAATAAAGAAGGCAACACCCGAACAACCGATTTTATTTGCTAGTAACTACATTCTTGAGTTTAACAATTTTTTTTTTGTTTGGTTTAGCCTCAAGAGGATAACCTAACCTAACCGACAAAAAATGTCGGAACGCCCCTGACCAAGCTTGCTATGCTTATACACAAATATGACAGATACACAGATAAACAGATAGACACGTCAAACTTTTAACACCCCTCTCTTTTCGTCGGCAGTTAAAAAGGATTTAACAAATTCAGCATTCGAATGGACAGATAAGTCCGTTCGTCTGCACAAGTTCGCCCAATACAAACAGATATACCTAATAGCAAGACCGACTTCCCATCAACTATCTTCACTACAATATTGTGCCAGTCCGCATTGAGGAGAATTCCTTTTCGCACTTTTTCCCTTTCGTTTTCCTTTTCTTAGCTTTCTCTCGGATTTTTCTTCGGTGCTCGAATCGACGCCGATTTAGGTAGGTCTCCCCGTTCTCAATTAACTAGTGGGTGTACGTGATGGTGTTAACTAATACTCATGAATTGGTTTATAGTGCAGTTTTTCTTATAACCCTACCCCTGCGCCCTACATGCATTGCATTTGACCTGAACTCACCTGATGAAATTTACATTAATATTGATTTCAACTACTAATACAGGTAAGGTGGTCGAATTTATGTCCACCAACCGCCAGTTTCATAGGACTGCGTCCGCGTGTAGTGTCATAAATATTGTCCGCATTCTACTACTTATACCTACATACTATGACTGAGGTCAATATGGATTTCGAATTGATAATTTATAAACTTTTTGTTTTTAATTCCGATTTACTTCTTGTGAAACCCTTAAATACTTAACTAAAGTAGAAAATATTTCCAAAAAAATAAAATAATACGCAAACTAAACACCTCAACCGCTTTTAAAACCTGGAAAGTAATAAACAATAAGATTGTTGTATAGGTAATAAGGGTATTTTAAGGTATTTTGTGGTATATGGATACTTAAAATTTATAAATATAAATTGTACCTACAAGGAACCAGAACTTGGTCATATTACAGAAATGTATAGGTTTCCTTGCTTCCTTTCAAGTTTAAATTAAAACATTTGCATAACTTATATACTGATCTATTTACTATCTACAGTCTTGTTATTTATTACTTTTTAGTTTTAATAGCAGTCGGGATTTTTAGTTCTTGTACAACTTTTTTAATTTTAACTTTATAGTTTATTCGTTATAATATGTTTCTTTGTAGTATATCCATGTTTTTTTGCAAAATTTCTTACAAAACTACTTTTAAGTACAGTTATATTTAATTAAAATCATCTCTTTTAAACTTTCATTTTGATACGTCACTCTATGGGTAACGGAGAAAAACAATTTATGGAAGCAGAATACGGCGCCCAAAGTCGGCAATATTGGATTTTAAAAATTAGTTTGTGGCCAGTGACACTCGAGGCACTCGAGCTACAAAGACGAATCAAGCGAAGTATAAACTGTAAAATTTTCGTTGCGTATATGTATGTAAACACATACCCTTCCTTTTAAAAAATGTCAAACATCGCAAACACGCATGTAACTATGATTTTTACTTATATTGTTAGGTCCCTTTACAGTAGTCCACACCCAAGTTTGTACCACTGAAAAACCTGTGCTACACCCATGGTGCTCGATAAACAGCGAAATTTTGGCACATTTTCGAAAGAATTCTTTGATTTTCATAATCACATGTCATGAATAGGGTATGTACGTAGGTACGTACATACCTTATATGTTTTGTTTGATACAATTGCTTTGTGAATATCAAATTGTATGATTAAAGTCTATGCAAACTTTGATGCACAGAGTAACTTTATCGGGTACTTCTGGGGTAGTTGTACCGATGACCTATTTTTTATTTTCTTTGACACAAATTGACAAACTACAGTCTTATACAGTTACGGCTAAAGGTATTTCAGACTGATCTACATCATATACCACAATTTTTAAATTTCAAATAAATTAGAGGGTGAGTTACGGCATTTCATAGCTATTAAATATATTTAGCAAGAACTAAGGTCTTACAGCACAAGTAGCAAAACTGGTAATTTGTACATGTATCACATTAAAATACATGTACATATATTTAAAACTGTATTTTGTCATACAATTCTCTAAGAAAAGGATATTAATTTACCTACCGCCAAAACCGAGACTGATTTGCTCGTATATGGTTGGGAATTTGAAAAAGTTAATTAAGCAAAAGTTTGTCATGTTCGTGTCTAGTCATTTTCTGGGTTAGTCATCTTTTCAGTAGGTCAATTTTGAGGGAAGTCATTTTCTGGTTTAGTCATATTTTTATATTGCGACATATTTTTCAAGGTGTTGCGTAAATACTCATACATAAAACATAAAAAATTAGATACATGCGCGTTTGCGACGTTGGATATATATTATTATATTAGACGGGACTTGGACGCGACGTACCTTTATGATTTGTTTTCCCGTTTCCGTTTTCGACGAGTCGTCTCGTGACCACGGTAGGTGTAACCCTACCGAAACGTCGGGAAAACAAATCATAAAGGTACGTCGCGTCCAAGTCCCGTCTAATATAATAATATGTGTAAAGAACGCGAGTTTAGTTTGATACGATGGATATAGATTTATACTAGCTTGTTACATTGAGATGCCGAAAAGAAGACCGTGAAAAATCCGGGTACTTTATATTTGGTACCTATACCTATACCTTGTCAACTGGATATTAGTTTTATGGGAAAAGGGTGTTGACCCGAATTGCCTTGCATGCCGATGATCCATATTATTATGTTTCAGGAATGCGATGGGCATGTAGCTACTACTGACTATAAGTAAGAAAAGTGACGATCTTGGCCTGGCTTTACTACATTTCATACATTGTATCTCCGTCGAGGCCGATACGAGTTCACAAAGTCAACAAAGGACGAACATGAAGTTACGCAACTCGGCGCGCTCTTACGTAACTGCACTTAGGTTTACATTCGGGCTTGACTTCGTTATTGAACTTTGCAACATTCAAAAAAGTTGTAACTCATGCTATATTTAACATTGCAATTGGTTACGATAGAGTAGAGCTAGCGAGATCAATACCTCCGACGTCTTGTGGAAATCGTGTCAAACCCACGGAATTTAGATTAGGTCTTAGGTCGGGTGCTTACAGCAGTATACCGTAATATTGTAACGGTCCCGTACAATATTCACAGTTTAATAAAACCTTCAAAATTCCCTCCGAAATCGGCCGACATACCGACAAATTGCTCGTTCTACTATCAAACGGGCGTCCGTCATCCAGGAAATCACCAAGTGCAGCCCATTATCGGCGAATGCGGACCGGTTAACGGAACAAAGCGGCATTCAGCTGCCGGATCGCAACGCAGGCAAAGTACAGTGTAGGATTCGAATGTTCACCCGTTGAACGCCCGCGCCTGGGCGCACAGCCAAGTGGCGCCAGATGTACGCTCACCGAATTGGCTGCACACCAGTTGATACTGTATGTAATTGCACCTTAAGTGCATACTCGTAAATGTAAGAGATTACAGCGAGAGGGTAATTCGCGTGGCGATTATGCATGGCTTCAGTGCGGGTATTATGTCCAATTGGATATGCGCCGGCCATGGTTTCAAGTCCACAGGTACATGACTTGTGTTTTATCGAGTAGTTTTATGTCGCTGTCGTGTACAGTGAATGCGAATGCAATTTTTCCGACTAAGTATAATTAATAAGACTAGAATTATGGTAATAGGACTCTATGTCGAACTATTTTTTTACGGCTAATACTGACATTGTTGTATTATAATTAGGTCAAGGTTAAGGTTAGTCATACACGAGCACTAGCTCTATTACATAATTTTCGATACACTTCATACTGATTCATTTAGGTTGGAGACGATAGTTACAACCTAGTTAAGTTGTCAGCTCATTTGAGGGTAATAAAACCGATGTGCTCCCAAGCATCTCGCTGAGATTGGTCCATTTCGGTTCCCGTTTACATAGTTAGCTGTGTAACTAAGTTGTCTATCCAGATACCAAGTCTTAATCAAAGCCTTCAAAAATTACTTTATTGAAATGTCATGTAAGAATACGGTAAGAATATAAAGGTAAGGTACCTACATCAACCTATTTCTTCACATAACATACCACCGTCCTCTAGATTGTAAATAAACTATATTGTTTCTAAAATAGAAAGTGTCGTTAATGAAGACATGGCGGCTTCTAACCTAAATAGACACCTATTAAAACTAAATATAACAGAGACAACATTCCTGGCCAATAATCCTCATCAATGATATTTGTCTGGCTCTCAACCGGAATGTAAAGAACAAGTCACACACAGGCGATAATGCGAAAAAGCGGACGCGTTGCGTTACAACAGGAAGCGATAGCGACAGACACAAAAATACAACTACACAGAAATATGTACGCAGTTACAGCAGATACACAGATAAACATAGATGCCGGTTACAGCGACGAGGCTTATTCAAAGAATCGTATTATCGTATGCCTGATTTCCAGATAACAGTAACTAAGAAGGACAAATAGCGCATTGTGACCCCAATAACCGCTATAATTATGCTATAGCATGATCAGAAGGCATGTTGCATATTGTCATGCTAAACGTCCGAGTGTACAGTAGCCAACATAATCAAATCCAATTTTTATAGGAGTTGTAGGAAGGAGGAGAATTTCTACCATAGGCAAAGCGCATGTTTTAGCGAATGGTCGTGAGGTGAATGAAGAGAAACGGTTAGGGAAACATAATAACTATAACAATAGTATTAATAACATTTTGTGCCGATGCCCGTGACGTTATAATATTTTGTAACAATAAAACTATTTTTAACAAAATCGAAAGGGATAGAAGGCGGCTTGCTTTGTTTTACAATTTCAAGTTAACATAATGTTTTAAACTATCGCGGTTATTATCACACGTTCGTCAACAAAGTTACGCGGTAGGAAACCCGAAGCATACCCTTAAAATGTGTTCTGCCAGATAGTTTGAAATTTAATACTATGAAATTTAACTTTAGGAGTGTTATTCGATACTACACTACGTGTAGTACGTCTCGCAAATGTTTTAGGGGTTCCGTTCGTTCGAAAAGAAAAACGGAATATATCCCACTCTGTCCGTCTGTCATAGCCAATTATTTCCGAAACCACTGGACCGATTAAGTTGAAATTTGGTAAACATGTCAATTTTCTGTAACTCAAACGTGGACGTGTAACGTAAATAGACAAATTTCGTATAAGGGACTCACTTTTGGGGGCAAACAGGAAAAAAAAAAAGTTTACTAAGTTTAACAAGTTTAATATCTGAAATAATTGACATAAGTGAAGATTTGGCTATATTTTACAGGAAAGTTATAGCTATAACTCTAATTATAGGTAATAGTTTTTGAGATATTTGTAAAAAGTCGTTATAAACATGATTATGTTATGCGGGTCGAAAGTAGCTCTCTAGCGTAGTTAACATGGTAAATTAGAACTATGTACCCTTCCTATGCGAGGTCGACATTGGCCGGTCTTTTTCTAAAATGCCCGCCGAACTAAATGAAGCCAGGCAAACATAGAGCATCAGCAGTAAACTTTGTCTTTACCTATACATATATAAAAGACAAAACGGTAATAGTAGATTATTTTAATTGTAATCTTAACTTTACAGATATTTACGTTCTAATTCGGTGAGGTTAGGTTAGTGTTGGGCATAAGTGCAAAGGAGCCCCGCAAGATGGGTCACGGGGCCCAATTTAACAATCGTCGCAAGACATCGCAAAGCTTAGGAATGTCCAAACTTATAACAAAGTTCGTCATGTACCAGCAACCACGAGGCATAAGCAAAAAAATATTTCAGAATTTTTGTGTGTCACTGTACGCCGACCTTGCACTGATGGAGGGCTGTCACGTTAACATGAAACATTTGACATCACGGAAACTGTGCCGCTATGCGCGCTATGCTGTGGCTGAGTACGTACAATTCGATTCATTTTCTACCAAAGCCTCTACTCTCTCTATACTCTACTCTCTACCTCAGGGGAAATATTGAAAAGTCGGGGAATGTCTGTAACTTGATTTGCCGAGTGCTCGGTCGGTGAATTGACTTACAGGCGTTACAAATGTCGCTAGCAACGTATTCCTGAGCCGGTTTAAAGCCGAGGCGTCACGAGGAGAGAGGGCAGGATGTTGGGGGGAGGGGGTGCAGTCCGGGACGGCCCGGGGGAGATGCCCATGGAATTCTAATCACATCCGAGGAGAGCAGACATCTAGTTTCGATTCGCCGGATCACTTTCGGCCCATCGGCTGATGGTGGTGTACACTGATCACAGTGACCCACTTAGCTGCCACCCCGTTTGTTGAGACCAATGTAATTTATGTTATTTATTTTATGTATGAAATGTATAAATAAATAAGTATATCGTTAACACGCGAGTGGTTTTGATTGAGCGGTGAACTAGAATGCATACCATAAAATAATATTTCGCAACGAACGTATCGCTAAAGCGACCTAATACGTTTTTCAATGCATAACTACCTAAAATTACAGCATAAACTTGGTAATTTTTCAAAGCAGTTTCCACAAGACGGTTATTCACGTTCCAACTGCGCTGAAACGTACTGTGTTTATAATTTGGTATTCATCTCATGGGCGCGTCCAATCCATGTTGTTAAGGGGGCGCGACGCATTTTTAAAAGCACCGACGATGACTACATTACGTAATTTATTAACTTTCACACCAGTAGGTAGGTTCATTACGTCAAAGGGATACAAATTGGGAGGCAGTCAAACGATTTTCCGTTTGTGCACCGATAAATACAAATATTCGATACACTGTTGCAATTTCACAAAGGGTACTTGCTATTGTAATAATTTTGAATTCATCAATGAAACATTTACCAACGTATTTTCGGTTCATCAACTCACAAGCTTTGATGTTGCATTGGGCGGGCTATTTGCATCCAATTATTTACATACTGCTGATGGTGCTGATTGGGATGCTATTATTAAAATTATTAAACCGACACCATACGGGCTCATGCCCGTTTGCACTAAACCTGTCGCATAAACTAGAAAAATACTTTGATTTGCACCAATCAACCATTTTATCGTTGTAGAATACAATTTCTTTGATAAACTCCGGATCTTCGATGTCAAATTTTTGTCAAATATCAATATTTTTGGCTCAATGTCATGGTAACTACTTATATAAATTGGTAGTGAATATGCCTGCTAATATGAAGATCGTGGTGCGTTCGATCCCAACACAAGATGAACGTTAAAGCATCGCCTAAGTTTCGTGCAATCGAGTACAGCTTGTTTTTGAGTATCTACAAAAGTTTGTTTATGTAATGCTAACATTCGTATCAAAAGCGCATCTTTGTGTAGAACTTTCAAGAAATTTTAAACGAGCTCGATATCGTAGACTATTCTAGTTACGAACTTTGTTTTGCTGCCACAACTGTTGCATCGGTTCAGCTACGGTTGGATTCCAGTTTTGATTTCCGGCTTCCCCTTAACTTTGGCAAAGGACGCATCTCGGACTGACTGCTTACCCTTATGGCAAAGGCAGTACGGTTTATTCAGGCTTTAGATTCGCCACTGGGGTCCCCGGGTGATCGCAGGGGAAATCACCTACCAAACTATAAACTATAACTTAATAGAGCTAACATTCCTTAAGCTTGCTCCCGTGCGTGACTCTGATTATAAATATAAGTATTCGGTATTACTATCGAGCGGAATCCCGACGGGATTGTTGGATGAAATTCTTTACTGTGCACGGCGCTGTTACTACACGCGAATACTACCAACTAACGCACAGAATTAATCTGTTCAGCAGATAAAATCAGAACTATAGACGCCCCATAGTAAATGTCTTTCCAATAGCCTCACTAGCGCCACCGTCAACTGAATAGTTCGTAAAATATTGCGTGATTTCTGTGACAGCACATCGCATCATGCTCATAAAGTAGGTAATTCATTTTTATTTTTAACGTACAAAAATGTCAAACTTTCTTGGTATACTTTATCCTTATATATATTTTACTCGACCCGCTCCGGCTTTCCACTATGTACCAAACATCATGGGATTACGCCCATCATTGAATCAAGAACCTGAAATTTCATCTATCATCGGTCCAGCCGTTTCGGAGTACGTATACGTACGTATGCACTGTGTATATGTATGTTATATATACGTACCGTGCATACACACATATATTATTTAATAATAGACTAAACAATACTTTATGACTTATGACAGCCGCAGAGAAGCCATCACAGAGATCAAAGAAATTGGTTCTTTTTAGAATAAAGGGAGGCAAACTGACTGCGCCGCTTTTACTGCTGACCTTTGGGATCCTTTTCCCTAAATATACCTACTTGTCAATAGGTACCTAATTCAGTGGAACATAAAGTTGATAATAAAAGTTGTTGTGTTTTGAAATATATTAGCCCCTCCTGTGGAGCAGCCCGCAAGCTTTTTCCAAGGATAAAATTCCTGCGCGCTAAAAATGGTTGATAACTCATCGATTAACGCGCCCGGTCGCACAACCCCTGCCGCCGGTTGGTATTTGGAACCCGACAAGAGAAAATTTTATATCCTTGGGCACCTAGTATTTACCAATATGACAAAGTACACAACTTGGGTTTGCAAGGTGTTTTCTATAGAGAAACCTAGCCCTTAATCCAAGGCCATCTTCCTATATCTACATAAGTAAATGTCCGATACACGACTTTTCACTTTCCGTCATAAATTCTCAGTATACCTCATCATGCATACGCGACAGAGTAATTTTAATAAGAAGATCGTCATGTCATATTATTTTATCTTGGACAGGACGCTGTAACGGATGTCACTACTCTCATTCTTGCAGGAATCCGTGCGCGTAACAAAGAAATATTTATTATTATAATATTTAATCCAAGCTTTTATTTGGTAATTTCATCGGTCACTCAAGTCTTGAATTATATTTTCTTAAATAACTCTTTTGACCTACTAGGTTAACTATTTGACCTACTTTCGATATCCCGGTATTCGATAGAAATGAAATTTTGCACGCATACGTAAGTCAGATGCCAATGCAATGATAAGGCATCAGTGAGCAGATCTGATGATGGGGACAGAATGTGGCGATAGTGCAGATCTAAAGGCTTTGGGGCACGTATGGTTTGTTTGATATGAGTGTGATGGAGTATTAGATGATTAGACTGTTTGGCAGATACACAAATATAGTGCCTTTTTCTCGCGAAACCCAGGGAAATCAAAATAATATAAGTGAACAGTGACTTTTGAATTTCATACGTATACGACAATCCTAAAATGGACGCCGTCTGCCTTTCTGATTATGCCCTGTCTCTTCCGTAGGTCTGCTGTAAGATATTTCCTATGAAATAAGCTGTACCTGTTGTGTTGTTTTCCTTATGTCAATATTGTATAAATGTTATTGTGCACAATAAACTGTTAAATAAATAAATAAATGGTATACGAATTCTCATTTCCCCTATTCTTCAAATTCATATCGATGACATGTTTTAACGAGTGCTCCTTACCACGCGAATTCGAATTTTATCGACAGAATTCAAATTTGAGTAGCAAGCGCGGGAACTTTGAAAACGCAGCGTCGAAATATCAAAATCACAATCACAGATTAAACATTTGGCATTTCGTTACACGTTCTGTCCATTAACGGCTTTTTATTTTATACCGATTTACAACATTTCTGAATGAAATGAACACATTTCTGCGTGAAATGAACACAATTGCTTTTATTT
Organism: Blastobasis lacticolella; assembly: GCA_905147135.1. Lineage (NCBI taxonomy): Eukaryota > Metazoa > Arthropoda > Insecta > Lepidoptera > Blastobasidae > Blastobasis > Blastobasis lacticolella. The sequence continues at coordinate 6,608,818 of LR990039.1, read as the reverse complement.
CATTCTAATGCAACCCCGGTTTTGAATGGTTAGAAAATACAGGAAAATATAAAAATTCGAAATTCACGTGTAAAAATGTTTCGCATACGAATTATGATAGTCATCAGTGATATTACAAAATCGACACCCAGAACTGTCCTATGAGTAGTCAAACTTAGAGAAAGCTTGTTGTCGCCTCAGCCATTGCTGCGCGTAACTACGTGTAACCACAAGAAAGAAGACACACACACATTGTTATGTGCAATCTGGAACCTCGAAGTAGAAGCAGAGTATATTCGGTGAATTAGACCCCTGTATTATACGAAGATAACGTTCGTTATTGTACTACCTGTCTATATTTAAGTGTAGCATCCATCTTTGTCTCCAAATAATTTCTAAACTCCGGCGTCTCACCTAAGTTCCCTAATAGTCTTAATAAATTTCTGGAATACTCTAAGAGCCAACTATTAGAAAGGAGCAGTATCGAAATTTCCGCACCCACCACAGTTTCATGAAGTTACTGTAACTTTAGTACAGGATATGCACTATAACACAGCTAAGTAGATAGAAGTTTTAGATGGGCTTACCTACACCCTATATTATTATTCCGGGTCTAACGATAAAAACATCATCATTATCTTGGCGTTATTGTCCCGGTTGTGCTCACGGGGGCCCGGGGACCGCCTTGACCATGATCCAGGATTTGGCAGGCCAGATAATTACAGTGGAGCGACTGCCACCTCCGTGAGCCTCGGTTAGTGTTCAACTATGGCTTGATCATAAAATAATTATTGTTTATCAAGTACATTTAACAAAATAAAAAAACTCTGCGTTGTAGAACTAACATAATGCAGGTAAATTCACTTCAATAATCATTAATCATTATTATCAACCCACTGCTGGACCTGTCTCCTTCGCATCACCTTATTAATAAAAATATTTTTTTTGTAATATATCATTAAAAAATAGAATAATAATGGACGAGTTAAGCTAACAAGAGCGTGCAGTGCGCTCAAGATAAGTGAGACGACAAATGACGGTAGACCATAACTCGCAGCTACTATACATAACGTTAGAACTTTGTGCGTCAAGTGCCTAGACGTCGCGAAATCTGGCAATTTAATGCTACACGAAAAAAGAGCTTTCGGTATTTACTTCAAAATCATAAGTGAGGCACTAAAATAATTGATTTGAGGGAATAATAAACAAATAATGACAAAGAAAAAGAAATGATGAAATAGCTACAGAGAAATTAAGCAAAAACCCCTTATAGTAGAAACCAATAAAAAAAAAGAAAAAAGCTGTACTGTGATGCACCGCAAGAAAGATAAAAAGAACACTGCACGATCCCTGTTCCGCTTACTACGGAGCCTGAAGCTACAGAGTCCGTTATCAAAGTGTTATTTGTTAAGAGTTTCGATAAAATCGATAGTGCTTGATACCCTATACTGAGTTCCACCGCGTTTGGTCTCGTTAGTACTTCACTATGGGATTCTACTGAGCAAGTCGTTTCGATGGGCAATAGTTGGTCATCGTTGAACTAGAAAATGAAAATGAAAATGAATATGAAAAAGTATTTATTGAATTAGGATTACGTTACTTAACCTCTTTTCAAACGTCAAAAATCTAATGGAAAGCAAAGGGAAAGTTAAGCGAGCTCATCCAGATAGTTCGCGACAACGTCATGCGCATGGCATTTCTATTTCCTTATTCTAATTTGATTTCTGTGGGGGAGGCCTATTTACAGCAGAGTAGTCTACGCCTGTGTTACCGCGAAATCTTAACAGAATTTCGAACAAATTAAATTTACTCGAATTACGTTTTTTAGTTTTTTCGTTTAAAATTACATATAAAACAGCATATTCTTTATTTTTAGTAAAAATTCATAAAAAGATGGTGCATCAGAACAGAAGCGACCAGCATCTACTTATTATGTTGTTCTTTAAAATGTTAACAACGCAGCACTTTCAATTTGCAACCCAGACATCACCATGACTGGTGTTTAGGAAACCTAAAAAAACAAATAAATGAATAAAAACGTAAAACTGTTTCATAAAATGTCTGAACATTTAAATGTCATTTAGGTACTTTTTTGATATGAAACCCTAATCAATACGTATAGAATTGTGGACAATTTACAAGATTTTAGATTTGAGAGAATTTACTATGCAATTAATACAAAATCCGACCCTGTTAACATTAAAATATTATCGTACCTATTTAGACACCGAAATATTGCTCAATTTACCAATAATTTTAAATCTTTATTTAATGGCATGTGTCACAATTTCTAAAATTGATTCCCGATCGCCGCGACCACGAATGTAATTACTTACCGATGAAAATATAATCCAGGTGTATTTCCATACTTTGTGTTTTCACATAAATGTGCACTAAATTACACCGTTTTTAAACGGTTTTAATTAAATTTTATTACATAATTTTAAAATTTACACCGACGTTTCTTAAGAAACGTCAGGTCTTTAGGAGCGTGAGCAACATGTCGAAAGTTCTAAACATTTCGCGCGTCATTTTCCGAAAACTTATTCCAATAAATGAAAAAACGGGATAGCAAGATTTATAGTCATTGTAGAGTGAGAGAACAGGGAATATTTGTGATTTGTGCCTAGTCTATTTTGTCTGTGCATTCGAGAGTGCGTAGTTATTAATGTACACGAGTGACATACGACAGAAAAGAACATTTATTTGGTTCGATGAGTCCAAAGTTGATTCAACGCGAACACTTGAAATATTTTATTTGTTGAAACAACTTTTCATTGGCTCCAAGAATAAGCTAACTGGTGTATATCATTTCATTTTGATAACTAACTTTTTCGTAAAATTTCATTTTATTGGTTTGTTGAATAGGCAATACTGACGACAAATGAAAAGGGGTATTTTCAAATCCTTATAAAAACTGAAGATAATAATTTTTATTTATTTGAAGGACTTCCTGGCATCTAACTATACTCAATACGAAATCAAGTATTGATTTTAATCAGTTTTGTTCAATACAATATTTGGACAAGAACTTGCGAAAACGGCAATTTCATAGGTTATTATTATTGTTAGACACGACGTTGAATACCAGCATTTCAATAAATATACAAATCACTAAAAAAGTTAGAACTGGATTTATCAATTCCGCTCTTTTATTTATTTATTCGTATGGCATAAATAAAAATATACGCGAAACACATTGAACTACAAATTTTAATCAATCGAAGTCAGCCATTTTATTGCTCTTTCATAATAGCAAGAAACGAACCTGTGCCTACATTTTTCACCAAGGCCGGCAACGTATTTACCAGAGAGTACGCCCTGAGTGCACTCTAAGCGCAACTTTTCACTCTAAGGGTGTTCCGAGCCTGAGAATGATGGCAACCGGCAGCAAGTCTCATTCTGTCATGAAAAAACACTTTTTATTCATATCAGAGTTAAATTTATAACTATTGCAATCGGCCGATATCTACTGTCCGCTTGCACTTTTTGGTGCATATCAATTTGCCATCTACCACCATAAAATTGATGTTCAGTTGCACGTAAAACTGCATCAGCTCCCCTCAGGTGGAAAATATTCTGGACGACGGTGGCCGTTTTAGATGGACGGAGGTGATTGGATTTTCCCTGGCCTCAATATTCTTACGGCTACTAGGGCGTAACCTAAACGAGATATTGGCTATACCAGAATTTAAGTGCTGTAAATCGTTGACACTCCCATATACCGTAATGTAGATATGTACCTACACTTTTTAATGAAAATTTAGCAAGCTTTAAAAAATGCAGAAATAGTACAAAAATAACTTCCATATTGATCGCATTTTATTGATGCCACGTAGCAAAAGCGAACTTGTCGCAAAAGGGACAGATTTATACGTAATACAATTATTAGCATAATGATTTTGTATAAAACGTTTACTCGATATGTCTCTACCCATATACGTAGGTAAGTAACTCAAGTTTAGAGATGCTCAAAATTTAACAATATAACGCACCTGTATTACATGTTTTTAAAAATCAAATTTATTTAAAAATATAACTTAATGTGCCATTTGCAGTCCGTATATGTCATTCGTGGATCTTATCGCATCAACATGTCAGTAGTCTACGCATGTTTTGCACTTACTGCTGTCTTCTTATGCTGATAGTAATCATTGTAAACTTATTTCTTCGGTACCTAACTTAAAAGCCTAAACCATAGCGCAAAAAAAAGCGTCGGAGGCCTAATGTCTTAAGCGAGAGGTACCAAATTCCGCCATATAACAATAACATTTTCTGAGTTATGAACGGTGAAAAGGTGAGGGAAAACATTATGATCTGTGTGACCCGTTAACGGGGTAAATGACCATGACTAAATCTGGTTAGGTTACCCCGTTAACAGGGTTACGGGGTCTGATGGCATTCGCTCCACAATAATTACTCGATCTGCCAAATCATGCACGAGACCACAACCGGAAAATTGACGCCAACATTATTATAGCGCTCAAATTAAATAAAAAGCGCATGAAGTGTTGCAGCAAAATTATTAAAACATTGTGTTTTTAAATTGAGTCAAATTATTTTGAAATTAATTATTACAGGTGCATTCAAGTTTTAGTTTTTCAGCATCTCAAAACATATTGAGTACCTGTTAATGACGAGGGTGCTTGTTTTACTGAACTAATGGATGCGGTCCTTGTGATCGACGCAAGTGATTACTTTTGTTAATGCATTAAGTGGAAACCAATTTAATGCCTGTCACACAATTAGCCGTAGAAGCAAATAATATACTTTTAAAAGCATGATAGGCTACGAGCTAATTGAATTGCATGAATAAAGGTGGTATATTTATATTAGGTCGGTGCCTGCCTGTGCTCTGCGTCCACCTTTTCCACATATATGTGTAGTAATAACCTTTTTTACATTCACTCATTCTCATAACTTATTTGGTTAGTAATAACGTAAAAGACAAGGATTAAAACTTCTACTACTACGTCGTAGCAATTCGTAGCATAAAGTTCATTACTTGCTGAGACAGCCCAATCTCCTGGGATTTTCTTGTAGCTGACCGAATATTCCGAATATAGGCAATTTGTAAAATAAGGGCAATGGTTCTGAATTTGAAGAACCTAAGTGATCGACATGCGCATAAGATGTAATATTATCTACCTAAGGAGTCTACGATATTGTGTAAATAGTTTTAAGGTCAAACTGAATAATTGGGTTTACCACATTAGCTTCTAATATAAGAAACTTTTCAATACGTTATTTTTAAGGTCTGTTAATTGATTTAGACTTTCCACATCATGTGTTTCACCAAACTCAATCTCAAAAAGTTTCTTTTGTTGTTCCTATAAAATTTTACTAGCTTACTTTCAACGAACTCATAAAATAACGCTAAAACTCTTGTAATCTAAAACAATCAAATGGAGAACTCCTTAATTTTAGCTTGTGTGCTTTATAGGATTCTGTATGGTATCTGCTTGTCTGTCACAGAGTCAATAGGGACATATTGCAATGTTCATAAAGTATACATAAATAATAAAAATTTAAAGTAAAGGAGGAAGAAGAAACCTGCTACTAATTAAAATCGTTATTTATCATTTCGCTACCGAAACCTAACAAAAAGATTTAGTAATTATATATATTAAAAATATGGTAGCCGCAAATATATGTTTTAAGGGAAAATTCCACTGCTCAGGCGCTCAAAACACTCGAGTCGTAGCCGCAAGAGTAATTTTAAAATGCCACTTCGAAAAATACTCTCGCTTTGCTCGCTTGTCTCGTGCGCTCACAACCTAACCCTCTGTCTAATAAAACACGGAAATTAACAAATTTAATTTCCTAGGAAATGTGAATTATAAAATTAGTTTGACACGTTTCCGGCCGATTATAGGGATTGTATACATTTCCTAGGAATTCTATATAATGACAGATTACACACATTTCCTGTAACATATATATACAAACTGTGCGATAGGTATATTATTTATTTTATTATAGTTTTCTTAGGTTTTAAAAGTCAATTTTATTTGTTAAACATTTCATTTATTTTCGAATAACCTGTATGAAATACGGTTATCAATATAGAACTGTTCACTTCAAAAACCTTTAATAAAAAGTTGCCGTCGTGGGAGCCTACGACGAAGTAATATGAAATTATCGTAAAGAAAAAGGAACTAAGCAATGAAACATGACGATGTCATGAAAAAGCATGGAATGTGTAGTATGGGGGAGCAAAGGAAGGGAGCAAAGTTTTATTATCAGAGGCCAGATGGTCGGTAGACATCTGTTTATAAGGAACGCGGAGACTCGGTGAGGTAATCCGGAAAAATAGTCCACCGACCAGCTTTATTGGAAAACAAGCCAAGTCACCCGTTTACATAATTTGCTCATGATATACCGTTAACAAAAGAGTTATGAACAAGCGTATCTGTAATTGAGAAAGTTTGTTATCTTCGGTAGATAATTTTAGACTAATGAAAGTTTCACTTTATTTAGATTGAAGAAAGGTTTTTAGGGGTCCGCATCCGCACGGTGTCAATATAGACAACTTACTCACTTTTTAAATATCCTTTGAGTATTGTGGTTTTTTTTTTTTTTTTTATGTCATACGGTAGGCAAACAGGCAAGCGGGCCACCTGATGGAAAGTGGTCACCACTGCCTATAGACATTAGCAACACCAAGAGTATTGGTAGAGCTATTCTCGGAGTTTTTCTACATGGTAGGACGTAAAGTTTTTTGAAATTTCAAGTCTATCTTTTTGTTTAAGTAAACAGCATGACAACAGCCAGAAGGATTGATTATTGATATTCGGATTTCGTTGATCCGGTAACCGTTTCTGTGCGGAACCCTAATAAAGATCCGAGACTCACTGACCCTTCATTTTGTTACAACAAACAAATGTGGATTGGGCTCCTATACTGTTTTTGGTACAACGAGTCGGTGACCTAATGGTTAGGGAGTTCGACTCGTACCCTGACGTACCGAGTTTCCTAAGTTATGTACCGCGCATTGAGGCGACTTAATGTGTAACGATGATCCAATCTGGTCAGGTTCCCCTATTAACGGGGTCACGGAGGTCAGATGGTAATCGCTCCATTGCAATCACCTGATCTGCCAAATCCTGGAGCATGGTCAAGGCAGACCCCGGGCCCTCGCACTCAAGCGCACTACCGGGACATTAACGCCAAGATGACCACTATTTTTAGTAGGTACATCTTCCATTCAATTATTACATGTTGAAGTTTTTCTAAGAATCCAAGTCATAAACCTTTTACAACTATCAAAATGAATCGAATAGCCTGCCTTCTCCCAAAATCGCTATAGCTAAACACGCACAGAATATTGATACGAATTGCTAAAGTAAGGTATGGCATTAATTTTAAATTGGACCCCAAACTAGCACACTATCAAAACCGAATCAAAATCCGTTCAGTAGTTTTTACAAATTTCTTATAGTTTAGCTGGTATATTAAGGGAACTAACTAGAACAGGTGTTCCAGTTTCCAAAATAAATGATTCCCTATATGTTGCCCAGGCTAATAGATGTACATAAAAAAGTTTCATTCAAATCCGTCCGTTCAAAAGCGTGTACAAACAGACAACCATTAGACAAAAAATAAATTTTATTATTATTCTATTATTATTCTGCAAGCAACCCCGCAGGTTGAACCTTTACTACTTTGCACTGTTCATTTGTTTGTCTGACAAAATTTTGATGAATGCAATAAGGTAACCCCATTGTGTTGGAGTAGGTGCGAGGTAGGCGCGATAAAAGCTTGTTATGAAAAAATATTTTTAATTTGAGAATTTATTTAGAGGTAGGTAGAGTCATTTGAGAACTCATCTCATTGTTACTTATGGACAAATTTCATTGTTGCGCATTTTTAACAATGCACGCAATTAATTAAAAGCTGAAGCCGGGGGCGCTGCGCATTCTGGGCGTCGGCGTGATTACTGCAAGTTATGCCCTCGAGATTCAGAACTTTCGGCGCTCAGCTTCATCTCCGGTGGTGGTGTCGTACGTATTGAAATAGTTTATCATACATTTTAATGACGCTCTCTGTTGGTTTCCTAACTGTCTTTTCGTAATTTCGAAGCTAGTTTCACGACTTCTCAGGCTTGGCAGAGTTCTGACTACCTCTGGTTTGTATATGAGCGGTAATTAGGAAAGTAAAAAAGTACCTGTACCTAATGTACATTATTACATAAATATGTACTGAACTATAAGACCGCAAATAATAATTGCACTTGGGTTTTTTATACTTTTTTAATTGATTATATGTCAGCCCGTTTGCGATCTCCAACGCGGAGATTATGGCAATGTCCTACACTAATGTGGAGGAGGCTTAACTCTAACAGTTACCTATTATGGGTCTGTTGGTGTGGCTTGAATAATCAGGTCAAGTTAGAACATCGGTGGTCTAATGGCTATCCTAATGATCTTTTGACGTGAATTCGATAAACGCCTTCCTCGTCGTCCCAACGGGTATTCCAGAAAAATTGTGTCGCCGAAAATGTGAAGTTTTGAAAGTTTCATACAAAAGTATATAAGTTAGAAAAAATTTAGTTATATCGTTGTGAAGATCCAACCGGCGACAATACAAAAATATGTGTTTGAGCCCCCCCAGCTCCCGTTATGATAGACCGCGGAAGTAAGCACTGAAAATTAAGTGTCGTGCGGATGCCGTTCAAATCTCTCTATCATCAAAACCTCTTTTTGCATTTGAACGAAAAAGACTTGAATTTAGCGGACTAGAACCTAAAGAAGAAAAATTATTTACTTTCGATAACCTATATAAATTTAGCGTAGGCGAATTTTTTTCTGGGTTATTGACTTCTTAAAAACATTTTTAGCATTCAGAAATGGCGAGACCGAAACCTAGAAAGATAAAAATAGCAAAAATAAGGGAATAATTCTCGTTTGCGACCAACCAAAACCCTTCTCATCGTTTAAGAAAGAAAGAAGCCAAAAAGTAGAACACTTTTTCGAACCAGCTTAGCGAAAATGCCGAGCGGCGAATCCGAAACTCATAATTTTTTCTTAATCTGTAGTTTTCTTGTGAAAGAAACTAAACATAAGCCCAGTATTTCAATACATACGAACTTGTTCGTACTGATACAGATTCACTTAAATATCGCAATAGTAGCCTGACTTCTAGCCACCCCAATTTTTCAAATTTATGTATCTCTCGTTATCGTTTAGTTGAATACTAACAGATGCTCTCGATGAGGGAAAATATCGTGATGAAATTTGCACATTCAAGTAACCATGATCCAACATGGTCACGTTCCCCTGTTAACAGGGTTACGGAGGTCAGATTGCGGTAGCTCTACTGTAATTAATTGATCTGTCAAATCCTGGGTCATGGTCAATGTTGACTCCGGGGCCTCGCGAGCGTAAATACAAATCGGAATATTGACGCCAAGATGACGATGGTGATTAGTTATTAAAATGGTAACATGGTTATCAATGGTAACATCATTTCATATTTCTGTAATCAATTAAGCTAATAGTAACTATTTTCCATAACTCCTTCCAAAAACGAAGTATTTTTTCTGTAGGTAAAGAAGCGCTCAAAAAATTTTATAGATACTGCCATGTACAGGCTATTAAAATGTTAATAAAATGGAATTCCCTAAAAGGACCTAATAAAAGGCCTATTAGGCACCTAGACACCTAGCTATCCCTTAGGCACCATTCACTAATTCTTAAACAGCTGCTTTTTTATTTAATAAATGATAATTGGGGGGAGTTAGGGGGCCCAATCACCAGCTCATGGGCCCAAGCCAACCTCACCTGCCCGCGGTCCCCCTGCTGACAGACGGACGAGGCTCTGACGAACCGGCTTTTCTCTAACGGGTTGTGCGGGGCGGATAGTAGGCGTCGCCGCTGAAGACGCGCAGGCATATCTCCCTACACCTGCGATAAGTGGGTTAGGGCTACCCTGTCACGCGCGGGCAGGGCTAAATAAGTTAGCAGCAAGCAGTAGGAAGCTCCGCTTCGCCACCCTAAACGTCGGTTCTCTGGCAGGCCGGTCTCAAGAGCTGGCCGAAATGTTGCACGGGCGCCGCGACCCAAGAAGCGATGGATTGACATCGCTGAGTCGAATGCGAGAGCCAACGGCTTACGACAAGGGGATGCCGAAGACCCGGGCGAAGTGGAGAAGATTGAGTAGGAAAGCGGACCCTGGCAGAGGCCGGGCATAAGCGCTAGGACAATGATGAATTGCAATAACGAATTTCCACACTTTGTCTTATAAATAAAAATAAAAATATTTAGAAAATACAGCCTCAAAATATTATTTTTAATTTAGTTAGTATTAATCTATGGTAACACAAAATTAAAAACCCAAACCACTGGGCTTGGTTGCTCAAAATACAAGTACAGACGACGGAACCACCGATAATGGCGACGCCGTACCCAGTTCTTGTTGATATGATCTACATACACCCTTGCAGAAGCATTTCTGGCTGGTGTTGTACCTGAACGGAACGGAACGGAACGGGTAACACAAAATTAAAAACACATAATGTTAACTTTTTTATAAATCAAAATACCATTGTGTCTTAAAAGGAAAACTGCAAAGTGATTTTAAATTGTCATAAAAAAATATAATTTTATTTCGAACAACATCCTACATGCTATAAAACCTTTTAAAAGCTGCACAACAGTAATGTATTTTAAGGTGGCAATGGTCTTATGAGCGCGACCGCACGTGCACTGCGAAGAGATTTTGTCAATTAATGGCTTTTCAGTGGAAGCCACGTCCCCACAGCGCTCCGGTGGAGAGTGCCCACTCTTCTCCCACTTACTAATTCATTTGTCTAGGTCTAGATCAATCCATGTTCTGAAGTGCAGTGATTATGATAAAAACAATTTGTAAGTAAATTAATACACCTAGTGTAAAATAAGAAGAGACTTGGCGGGTCGACTTGCTTAGTAGGCGATTACCTGCGCGAAATCCCCTCTACTGCCATTTGACAAGTCTCTTCATTCATGACGCGGATTATAAGTTATGTGAAATGTTATAGACAACTAATTAGCCTAACGATTTATTTTATATAATTAAAATACTAGAAGGCGGACCCCGCGCCCTCGTGTGCTGCGCAGGAGCGCATCCGGGACATAACACCGAGATGATGATGATGACCATGAATTAAAATACTGGTAAATAATATAAATTATATTCTATTTTCTATTATATAACTTTTTTATTGTTTGTTTCACGGCTATGGATTCGAGTCGCTGACCTCTAATAATACATGTATTGTTACAGGTCAGTGATTCAAGCATTTTTGAGCCATTGTTTGTTATATGTTTGTGTTGTGTTGTTGTGTAAATAAAAACGTATATTCTATACTATTCTATTGAACTCATCAAATGAAAAAATGAAAATGAAAAAATATTTATACTACCTTAATTAATCTCTTTTCAAACGTTAAAAATCTAATGGAAAGCAAGGGGAAAGTTAAGCGAGCTGATCCAGGTAGAGGCTAACTGATCAGCGCTTACGAATAATGACAAATATTATAATTCAATTAGAAAGAATTAATTGATAGAAACTATTTAGGCATTGAGTACGCGCGAACGCGTAGTGTCCGCCTAGTCGCCGCGTACCATCCAAATATCAAACGCGTATCTCTATATTTGTATTTTTAAAACACTTTGTGAAAATTCCGATTGATAATATTAATCATTAAATAAAATGAAACGATTCCTGAATATTTTCGTAATTTTTTTTTCGAAAATATTTTTAAGTATAACGTCACTTTACTCCGAACAAAAAAGTAAGTAGTAAATAAGTTACCTAATGCGTGCGATTATATAAATAAAAACGACGCGTATTTACGTCAACAACGGCTGATTTTCGAGCAAGTGTATGGAAATATAAGATAATAAAATGATCTCATCCCATAGTAGTCCCCTGCTGGTCAGTCTGACGGGATCCCCAATGTGCATATTTTTTATTTGAATACTGCAGACAAACAGGCAAGCGGGAAAGTGGTCAGCGCCGCCTATGGACATCAGCAACACCAGGGGAGCTATCAATGCTTTGCCCGCCTCCACGGAGAAAGACCTCTTTCACGAATATATACCTCTTGAATGATCCCATGTCGTAATCCAAAGGAATCCGAATCGTACGAGCGAGAAACGTTCCTCAAATCTTTGCGTAGACATCACTAGAGGGTCTACGTAATGACGTAATGGGGATGAGTACCTAGCTCACGGCGGGTGGTGCGCAGGCAAAATTGAGCTGTGGGAACACACACATGGAGCCAACGTCCCTTCGGTCAGCCAGTGGTTCTAACTTGTTTGTTAGTATGGGATCGTCGACATATCGTAAGCCGCGTGTCTGTACGGAGTCCAAAGGACTAAGCAGCCGGCCCAAAGATGGGAACAGTACTTCATATGTGGCCGCACATGTGGCTTACACAGCAACAGGCGCTGTTCTGAGATTAAGTATCACTTGGATCGGTTAAGCACGCCAAGCTTTTTCGAGGCTAGTTCAGCCTTACCTTCGATATGACTCCGAAACCGCACGCTATACGATATATCGACACCAAGGATCCCCATGTTTTTTGAGATGGAAACGGGTGTTCCTTGGAACTGCGGCACCAAAAGTAAAAGGATCCTTTTTGGCGAAAAATGCGTAAACCTGTGTCTTCGAGGGGTTGAATTTGACCTGGTTCAATCTGCCCCACTGAGCAACTTGCTCGAAGGAGTGTTCAATATCTGACACAAGTCTTATTCGGCTTTCCGGCACCTCGGAACGAGGGACATTCGCTCGGGCAGTATAACAAGCATCTTCAGTACTGTTATCTGCATAGCAATGAATACTGGGGATATTCAGCATATCATTGATATGACTGACCGACTGACCGACTCAGACTCGCAAACTGTTTTATGAGCCAAAAGACCAACAATTCCAACTATTCACTAATCCTTCTGAACTTGAAATTCCGAGCTCGCTGCGCTCGCTCAAATATTCAATTTAACAATCACCCCAGCTTTTAAGAACCATAATGTTAAAAGTGTCGTACGCGCTATAGGTCGACAACTTAACTGGTATATCGCCTGCGGTGGGATGGTGCGGTGGATGAACGCGAGGGTGCGGGGCGCGGGGCAGTGAGCATTTTCTTCCGCGAAACGTCAGTTGATGACGTTCCTCGAAAAAGGATTCACACGAGATTATGCCCGAACTTGTCCCAAGATTAAGTATAATAACCCGAGACGAGAAACCTAATCTTTGAGAATGGCTTTTAAAATTAAATCTCGATTTTTAATTCGGTGCAAAATATTAAGTTTTTCTTCATATATATATTTTTTTATGTTATACGGCAGACAAACAGGCAAGCGGGCCATCTGATGGAAAGTGGTCAGCGCCGCCTATGGACATCAGCAACACCACGGGAGTCACCAATGCGTTGCCCGACTCTGAAGAGACCTCTAATATACCTCTTGAACGATCCCATGTCATAGTCCAAAGGAAACACTGTGGCTGGGAACTCATTCCACATCCGAATCATATGAGCGAGAAACGTTCTTTAGAACTATCGCGTCGTCGAACTCACTGTCGCCAAAAGGGCGATGGAAAGGGCTATACTCGGAGTGTCATTGCGCGATCGAATCAGGAAAGAGAAGATCCGCAAGCGAACTAAGGTCACCGTAATATCTCGAAAGATTGCCAAGCGGGCATGGCACATAGCTCACAGAACAGATGGCCTATGGTGCAGGAAAGTTCTCGAGTTGCGGAACCGGAAGACGTAGCTTGAGCACTAGGTGTGCCGACGTTCTGGTAAAGATCGCAGATTTAAGAAAGGTAGGGCATAGCGGGGTATCTCGTTCGAATTGGAGCCGCCCGACTGGGGAAGTACCTCCACCTTACAGAATATCGCAGCTAAATAATACTCTTTTAAATAGTATTGTGTTTCTGCCGGTGAGTAAGGTTTCCAGTGCTCCATGGGGTGGGGATTTGGGGAACCGTGGCTTTGGCAGTGGAGTGGCATTTGCCTTTTGCTGCCAGAGCAACGTGTTATAGAGGTAGGCAACGCATTAGCGATACTCTTGGTGTTGCTAATGTCTATAGGCAGTGGTGACCACTTTCCATCAGGTGGCCCGCTTGCCTGTTTGCCTACCGTATGACATAAAAAAAAAATATGTAGCTTAATGTTTAAGGCGCAATACCCTTTGTGGGGACCTTTGGGGATGCCTATGCCCAGCAGTGGGCATCTTACGGCTGATATGATGATGATGATTTTGTGCATATGAACATCTAAGTTTAGTTTCGAGACGTGAATATGGGAGCGCCTCACAGCGCCCCTCCTTCCTCTCTACGGCGTATACTTTGGGAACGCCTATGCTTCTATTAATATTTTTAGCAAACATTTTCAAGCCTCCACCTCGGGATTTATCATCGGTAAATTAACCTCGTGTGCGTTATTCCGAGAGTCCGTAGCAATATAACCAACCGCGCTGTGCGGAGTCCGCGGGCGCAATGAGAAACGTCCCTTGTGCTCCCTGCCCCGCGCCCCCGCGCTCAGTCCCGAAACGTCACATGACGTCACCCATTCTGCCCCTCTCATACCGCAGGCGATACACCAGTTAAGTTGTCGACCTACAGATTGCTCATTCAATGATTAAAATTTAATGTTTTTATCAGCATCACACATTATCACAGCACCTAAGCCAAAATTTCTAAAATTTGTGTTCATTATTTTATTGGTCACCCCAGCTTGTAAGACCCAAAATATCAAAGATTACGAGCTCGCTTCGCTCCCTTAGGCTTTTATATCCCAAAATGTTGAGAATTTCGAGCTCGCTCCGCTCGCTAATTCATTCATTGGACACTCTAAATTTTTCGAACTTAAAATGTCAAAAATTGCGAGCTCGCTTCGCTCGCTCATTCATAGATTTCTGATACATTTCTTGCCATTCATCTACCTCGTTGAGGTCACTTATTTATTGATTTCCTTGAATTACTATTATGAGGATCACCCATTAATGTTAAGACAAAAAAAATTACAAATTTTAAGCTCGCTCCGGTCGCTCATTCTTTGATTTCCCTCAGGTTTTAAAACCCTACATTTTCGAGCTTGCTCAGCTCGCTCATACATTTATTGATCACCCCACTAAAAACCCAAATTTTTTGAACTCATGATGGTCTCTCATTGATTTATGACTTATAATTTTGACTTTTGACCCCCCTCAACCAAATCCTGGATCCGCGGCTGTCCAGAGTTGAGTTATGGGCAGAGAGATTACCCAAAAGATCGGCCTTCTCCTTTGCTATGTGGGTCAATTAATCATCTGGCTTGCGCAAAAGTGGAAGTGGTTTCGACAAAAGTTCCCCTCGACAGCGTTGGAGAGAGACCAAAAAGCACGGCTCCCAGAGGGATAGCTGATTAGATTCTATCCAAATCCGCCGATGAATTTTAATTTGCTCTGGCCATTACCCTCTTTGTAGACCTCGATACAGCATTATACTATTCCTTATGTTGTGGGTGTTACGGTCCTTTTGGGCCCGAGCTGCAATCCAGGTTCGAAGAGTGTTGGTGATGTACGGCGTTCAGGTTTCCTTGCACTTTTGTGGTATTATTAGAGGTGGAGATGTAAAGGGGTACTGTAACATCGGTATCCAGCAGGGCAAGATCCCCCCCCCCCTGATGATGCCTGCCTGGTCAACTCCGGCGTCCTACCCCGGCATGACAGGCATCTCCAGGATTTTTTGCGCAGTTGACAGGACAGCTCGTGTCATAGTGGAGGAAAGTCGAGAAGTACTTATGTCTATAATCGAGACTACTCTCCGATTAAGGACGATTAAATCTAGTCCAATTTAACCCCACTAAAACACAAGTATGCGCGTTCACTAACAAAATAGCTCCATTTGTTGTTGCTCCTCAGTTCCAGGATACACGGCTTACCATCTCTAAGAGCATACATAGCAGTTTCACAGTCATTTGGAAGAAAAGGTCAAGCTGGTGCAAGCAAAAGGTCTTCGATCTGTTAAGCACGGGTGTGCTTAACAGATCGAAGGCCAGCCCAGGGGCTGCTTGGCGCCATGCAATCAGCTCTGTGGGTAGTCATGGGTGGACTAGCCATGCGCGCCAAGGTCCTACCACCAAGCAATATCTTCTGCACTCTTATCACCACCCGGGGGTCACGTGTAATATACAAAATTATCATCATCGTCGTCGTCTTGGCGTTATGTCCCGGTTGCGCTCTAACGCGAGAGGTTTCGGCTTCCGTCTTGACCATAATCCAGGATTTAGCACATGACCTCCGTGACCCTGTTAACAGGGGAACAGATTGATCTGGTCAGATTGGATCATTGTTACACATTCCGTCGCCTGAAAGTGCAGGTTTCATTACAATGTTTTCCCTCACCGAGAGCATTCATTAAATTAATTCTTTTAAATCATAATCAATCATAAGTAGAGTATTTCAAATGCTGAGTGCGAGTGCCATCGAGTATATTCACGAGATCGCCGGCCAGCTAGTAATAAACAATGAATGCTGCCGCTTGAAGCGCTGTACCAGCTGTACAGCGCTCCGTTGTAAATACTTCTACGTTACGCGCTTGATGGCGAGTGAAAAACTTGGCTCTCGTATTCGCACTGTTGCTGTCTGTAGTGGTAGGTAACAATAGCTTTTGGCACATTTTGCTATCTTTTTTTAGCTCTGAGGTGGTAAAAAAAGCTTGATGAAAATGTTTTTGTTTTTTACATTGTAGGTGAAGGTAACGTGGTAGTAAATAATTACCTAGTCTACCTAATTAAATATTTATTGAAGCTTGAAGCTGTTTTCAGTATTCAGTAGAATTTTTTTTTGCGTCGTGCATGGCTAATACGTGGAACCTATAGTTGTAACATCATATTACTCCTATTATGTATTTCATTTGAACAAATGCAGCACTACACTTACGATGCAGCATGTGGTGAATTTCTGAGAAGCCGTACAAGTGTAACAGGGCTTTACAAAGTTAGTGTCGGATGTAACCCTTGACTTTGATGTTAAAGTTTTCGTGGGCATAACTCTAATGTCTCTAACTGGGCCTTCGTTAAAAGTCCTTGGGCCAACGCCAGTTGACGTTGAAGTCTAAACTTCGTAGCTTGACTTCGCTGGATAAACTCCATGACTATATAACCAACAATAGTAACTACCTATCATGTGTAATTAAATGTTAAAATTAGAATAAAGTGCCAGTTCTCGTAAGTACCAAAATAATTATACAATAGTTTTGAAACAACCCTTTTGTGTTATAATCTCGACTCTAACCCTTAATTAACGCCGTGACATTATTATTTTGGTCAAACCGTATGAGAGACAGATAAATAACGACATTTCCTTTTTTCGTACGGTATACAATACCCTGTAACCCTTTGTTCCTTTCCTCATTCTTACATTGAAACCAATTTGCTGCAAGCCACTAGAAAACAATTCTACTCGCCCCACTCTAATTAAGGAGGTCTAACGATAATGAAAAGTTAGTCGCGTGTTTCGCATTTGCCAAAGGATCGTCGCATAGATCGTTCGCGGTGATAACTTGGGGGCAATAAAAAAAGTTAGGTACTAGGTGTGAGTTAATGAGAGCCGGCGCTGGGCCGGTGGAATCGATCGCAGCGGAGGCTCTGCCTCTGCGGTAGACCTTCCGCGATTTCGCAAATAACTAGTTTATTCAAGGTAACCCTGTCGGCGCAACATTTTTAAGGTAGAAACTTTTCAATGCCAAAACTCCCGCAGTACGAAATTAGATTATAAATTGCGTTTCCACGCACTCAATGGACATGTCACAGAGTTATTGTTCCGTTTCACACGCATTCGGAGGGGCCGAACGAGCCTAGCGAGGGTGCTGAACTCGTTGTGAATATTATGGTGACATTGGCGGGCGCGAGTCACGGCAGCGAGAGACAGACACGCGCCGGGTGCGTACGGACGCGGCCGTCCACCGGCAGGGGAGGGTGTCCTGCGCTGTGTGAGAGTGGGAATGTGGCGCGGCTAGCTACACAATGGCGGTGCAGGCGAGCGTGAGTGCGGCTGCGGCTTGGGCGGCATGGCACACTCACCTCTTGCGCGGCTTGCGGCGCGGGCGGCGGCGCTCGCCCTCCAGCTCGCTCTCGAGGCCGCGACGCCGCGGGCCCGAAGGCCCTCGCCGGCGCTCCACCTTGCTCTCGCGGTTCTCCTCTACGGCCACTTGCGGCACGCACTCATCTTCCTCGATCGGTTTAGGGGTCTGCGGTGCGCCCATCCGAAGATGACGGTGACGCCACCACAGCACCCACGAGCTGATGTTATCGCGAATCTTGAATAGCTACTAGCCCCGAATACTAATCTCGCGGACGGCGGGCACGCGTCCTCTGGCACCGAAAAATCTACCGACCGAGTCGTTTTAGTTTCCGCTTTTTTCATACATCTAACTTAGTACACTAGTGACAAGCTCAGCTGGCTGTGAAAGCTTGTCGATCTAAGCGAAAATGGCAAGAAAACTCAGCAATGGTTGCGGTCCCTGTTATCATTATCACGTCTGGCAGTAAAGTTTACGTAAACATCAGTCTTCACTTCTCAAAAATTTTTTGTGGATCATCACCAAGCAAAAAGCGACGTAACACTACTTACATAAACTTAAAATTATTTGGCAGGAATGTATTGGCAGTATGATTTCAGAGACATGTTTTTGTTTTTTTTTATCTAAGTATTGCTATCTTTTAGGTGCGTGGTGGTAGCCATGACGACGGCTTCGGCAGTGACGGTGGTCGCGGCCGGCATAACGTGCGCGGAGATGGTCAGCGTGAAAGCGTGTCGCGCGGGTGGGCCGGGAGGGCTCAACAGATGTCGGCGTAAATATAGTTACGTAACGTAGCCGTACCGCGCAGGCTAGGGCACGCGTCGACTGCGGGCGCGCGAATGTCGCGGAGGCTTCGCCGGCATCGCTCGCTGTGAGCTCCCCGCCCCCCGCTCGCCCCACCTACCTGCCACCGCGGCACCGCCGCCGCCACCACGAGGACCCGAGGACAACTCAACGCCAGCGTCCTTCCGCGGCCACTGCGGCCGCGCTCCACTAGCGCACCAACAGCCATGGTCGCGAAACTATAGCCAACTTACTTCGGCGTGAAATTTACGAACAGGACTGTTGTCCACGTTGTTACGTGCAATTTTTCCATTAACACAAATATATACCTACACAAGTAGGTAATAAGTTCGCGAGAATCATTTCGGAGGCTGCGGGCGGCACGGTTCGGGCGGCCAATAATATTTTCATTGGGTGACTCGGTAGGCACTCACGGTGGGGTTCAAGGTCAGGGAGAGACCATTTCCTTCGATTTAGTTTACGATTGCTCTGAATACTCGGGTACGTGAATGTTATTGGACGCATTGCGTAGGTACCGCTACACAGCAAGAGGCTTCTTATGCCTCTATAAATTAGTACCTGCTTAACTGGCCCGGCAGCAAAGACATAAAAATTTAACCGTGGGGCAGAGTGAAACAAGTGGCGGCCCGCTTGCCTGTTTGCATAAAAAATTGCATTAATTCTAAGCTTTTGATGTTTTGTATTGATGATTTTTTTATTGAATTTAATACTGCTACACCAACAGACCATCAACGAAATTTGGAAGAATTCCTTAACTAAAGAAATAAAACAAGAGTCGTTCAGTTATCGACGCTGAAGCGCTTGAAACCATTAACACCTATAAATTTCCGCCGACAAAATTAGGGAAGGAACTTTAGCCGGTGTCACAGCCAAATATATTACGGTGGGGGATTGTACAGGTTGCAGAAATAAGATGTAGATGAATGTGGCGAAAGAACGTTAATTTTGTTCCTATAAGTTATAGTAGGTAGATATAAAATATTGGTAACGCATTACTAGGCCAAATTCATTCTCAATAAATTATGAGCGAAGAAAGTCAAAAGATTCGAGCAATCGTTCTAAATGGAAATATAGGCGAAACGAATCCGATCATTTTGGAGGAGTGAAATTATTGTACTTTACAGGATGCGACACAGTGTCTCACTCTGGCTTATTGGCAGGCGCCAGTTGGCAAGCCCAAGACCTGCTGCTGAGTCATCGGAGATCAGCGACCTTCGCTTGGGAGCAATAGATGCTTCACTAAGCGTTATCGATATAAAGACAGCGATAAGACCTGATTTTTTGTTTATGACAGCCTAGTTAAGGCTCTGACGAATTATTGTAGAGGAGAATTACATATCGTATAATAGGCTTGCTTGCTGTAATTAGGTCTAAGTTACTGTTTTATTACTTTGTAAACTTTATTGCCTGCAATCAATATTATGGTCATACCGTGTCGTAACATAAAGCAAGCTGTTTTAACAACTATACCAGTACTAGCAATCGACGCGCTATTATCCTGAGCTGGTCATTACTTCATCATCACAACCCGTAACAGTCCACTGCAGGACTTCGGGCCTCTCCCACGAAAGGGGAGGTTATTGCCATAATCTCCACGCTTGGCAGGCGGGTAAGGGCTTGGTGCTATTCTACTCTGCCGGACACCACACGGCCATTACTTACTTCATTGTATATTTATCAAACAAGATACTATGGAACAGAAGTACAAAGGGGGCCTGGTGACCTGAAATACAGGCCTCTTGTTTAGGCTAGGCACCATACTCCCATTAAGTGTTAAAATAAGATGTAAATTGTGAACTGTCAATTATTGGAGAAAATAAACTTTGTATTTATTTATTTATTTTGCTTTCAAGGTAGCAAACAAACGTTAGTAGGGCCCGCCTGGCGGCAAGCAATTAAACATATGAAAGTTGTTTCTAAACTATCACTTCGAATAAATTATTAAGTACTCTATCGCTCTATTCGATGTTGAGTTCAAATTCCCTCTAAATCGATACTCCGATACATAATTGTCAACTACTGCTATCGAATGCAATTGATAATGGATGGGTTATAGCACCTTGCTTTTCGAGCGTTTCTAACTTTGAAGCGATACAAACTTACGGGCGAAACGAATAGGATCCAAATTCTGATGCCAGTCCACAGAGCGTAATTAAACTATAAATAGAAGCGCCAAAAGAGCCGTTATTATGTCTATAAATAAACCGTAATTTTGAAGTAATGAGAGGAAAATCTGCGTTAACACAAAATTGTTAACACGCAAAACTCTTTTTAGATACTCGGTAGGACCTGTGTAGGGCCTACGTCAAAACTATGTTTCGCATGTCAACAACGAATAATAAATCACAGCTAGACCATTTACACATAATTACATCGAACCGAATACACAATGGCGAGGGGTGTAGGCAGTGCCAACTCTTGTATTTGTGGCGCCGCTACGCTAAATGACTATATTCTCCCTCTTTTTCCATCCCACACCATATGCAATGTAACAATATTATTAACATAAAATGTACGATTACCACTTAACGACAAAAACTAAGTTGCCCAACGTTTATTCACTATAATGTGGCCATGTGGATCTAATTCTGTAATTCCCATACACTTTGCATACAATAATCCCACCCACGTTTGATACCATACCCTAAGGAAATACCTAGAACTCTAATACTACCCTGGAAAAGAGTCCCCGTGTCACTACCCCTTCCTGCCGTACACAAACAAATCTTTCCGTCTTTATTAAAATGTAGAGGAGCAACAGATTACTACACGACGGGGCCTATTTTAAAAGCCCACATAAATTACGGTCTGTGCTTACTATAAATAGGTATTTCGCCAACGTGGCGCTGTTGCTCGAGTGTAAAACAAAATGTAGTGGAGGGAGAGCCTAAGGCCTGGAATGGCGGTCGCCTGCTGGCGGAAAGCGCACATTTCTGGGGCAAGGCCACCACTGCGGTGTTAGCTCGCAATGAATAATAAAATTTAAATCGCACCACGCCACCGACCGATCTGTCGACAGAAACACAATTGCCATATTTGCATACGAGGACCTACATATAATATTACCGCGCGACTCTTTGTTCTGCGCGGTACTTTAAAACAACAACCACAATAAAGTTTAAAGGGTTCTCCCTTTTTCTGTTGTTCTTATACAGATTAAAGGGAGTTTGCCTCATTATATTAAAAGCGGTTAATTTTTCACGGGTGTTTGGTGGTCTGCTCAAAATGATCAAACAGTCGCATCAAGATGACTGACTATTTTACAATAAGCATTCGTACAATATTGATGTCTAATCAAACCTCACCAATAATCATTTAGTAACGTCTGATAACAGAGGCGTACTCAATGATTCAGGTTAAACATGTACAACAAACATCCCCGCACTAGCAAACTCAATATATCACGAGGAAGGCGCACAAAGGTGGTTATTACCGTTGGGGAAGTTAATTCAGTAATGACGTAATTGAGGCCGAGGCATCTCGAGATGCTATCGGGGTTCGCGTATCAGCCGACCTTGACGGCGTACTTGACACAGTGAGCGGCCACAGCCTTGGCGGCGGGCGGGGCGGTGGCTGATTAAAACCTTTCCATTTACATTAATTGGCGGAAACAACGCTAAACGAAACCCGAGACTCGGCTCGCACCCCTCTCGCCTCCATTTTTACTAACCAGGCGAAAATATGTCGCCTGTGGACCGTCCAACGCTGTTCGGGAGAACAGCTATTCGCAGCTTCAACGCAACCAGCACTCAATACTTACGTGTTTATGGGCGGTTTAAAAGCTACATCTTTATCCCCATTCGCCTTTTTTGCTCTTTTGAGCTCTCACCCGCGTACAAGTGAACGCGGATATTATAAGAATACTTATTTTGAAAGCACTTTCAAAGATTAACAAGACAAGCTCTCTGAGACGGATGCGTAGAGATAATTTTACACTAAATACAAAATTCTCTATTTTAAGCACATTCAATAACAATATGTTAATCGACTAAAGAATATATTTTGTAGATTAGATTGTACTGTAAATATCAGTAGGTACAGGAAATGGAATATCGTAAAATAGAATAATAATACCGTCACTAATTAACTCCCAAGACTGCTAACCAGTCTCAAGTTCCCTGGCGGGAGAGCTTCGTCGACTTCGATTCGCCAACGCTGTTATAGTTTCATTCTAT
Source organism: Blastobasis lacticolella (assembly GCA_905147135.1). Lineage (NCBI taxonomy): Eukaryota > Metazoa > Arthropoda > Insecta > Lepidoptera > Blastobasidae > Blastobasis > Blastobasis lacticolella. The sequence goes on along the minus strand of LR990039.1, from coordinate 6,585,812 downwards.
GTTTTCAGGGAAACTAATTAATAAAGTGTTGAAACTTGCAACGATCCTCTTCCCCTTCCCCCTGATGTTTCAAAGCTTCAGTTAACGGGGAAAATTTTAGTTGAGTAACGTTCTCTAGTATATCAATTTGTGGATTTTTTTAGCATGTTTGAGCAATATAAAGTTAACCACCACCCGCCCTAATTCTTCTTCTGTCGAAGCCAAACCTACGTCCGCCTAACGACCGTTGCCTCTACTCATACAACGTATTTTTCGGGCAAATCTTGCAAGCCAAATTTGACCCACTTCCTGGTATTCAATTGAGCTGAAAGGTATAGCTATGTAACTTGGATGACAATGAATTAATATGGTACGATGGAGTTGAAGGTGGTCATAAGAACTACTGAATGCTATAAGATAACCTTATAGTGTTTTGCGCTCTTTCGAATGGTCTAGATGAGTACTATACCGCGCGATAAAAGCTTTTTATGAAAAAATAATTTTTGTTTCAAAACTTATTTGCTTTCGGTTCTCATAAAAAATTAGAGCGGAAAGTATGTGACTTTGTGGATAATAAATGTGTGTACATAAATTATAAAATTACAACTTAAAACATTCTACCTTTGTCAGAATTCATGAGTAATTTACCTACGCTACAATTACTAGAATAATAAACACCTTTCTGAAGGTTTAATAAATGAACTACCATAAAAATGAGGTAATGTCAAAGGCTTTCTGTACCAGTTAAATTGGAAAAGAAAATGTTTCGGGTATAGTTTTTGGTCCTTCTGCCATACTTATCAACAGTCAGCTGCTGGACTATGAGCTTCCTCCACATTAGTGGAGGGTCTTGCCATAATTGAGATCGAGGTTCGAGATCGCACTGCTAAAACAATAGAGAACGCTGCTGCCCGTTTTCTGATACACGGAGGTCCTTGCTAATTCGCCTTAAATACATTAGTCGCCTTGTAAGACAGCCGTAAATGGGTAGTGCAATATTCTACTCGACCGGTAGTACACGGTTACTCTGGCTACTTGACTACTCTTCTGCAAAGGTGGCAAATAAATTATTTCTTAAATAACTATATTTTTGTTAGCTTTCGATGTTGAGCGACAAACTGAAACGACTAAATGCATTTTAAACTTTACACAGTTAAGCTGTCGAATGATTTAGATATTACTCGTAGTTTGGATTGCCAGTAACACCATGTATTTTGATTTTTAAAATGAGTTATTAGATGGTACCTGATCAAATTCGTGAGAGTTCGCAGCAGGCTGAGCGATCAATAAATGAATAAATTGTACCTAGTGTGTAGGTTAGATGTCCGCTAGTTGTAGAGGTAGGTATAGAGTTGGGTAGAGAAGGGTAGAGTAGGGCTTGTATATAGGTAGAGTAGAGTAGGGTAGTGTAGGTGTAGTGTAGAGGTAGGGGTAGAGTAGGCTAGGACAGGATAAAGACTACAGTTCATTAGTATGTATATTCTATTATTAAACAACTTTATATGAATGAACCTAATGTCAAAAAAAAAACTAGAACATTGCCTTTTTTATTTGGTATCATTTTGGTTACACTGGTAAAAAATTTGACAATGCTGGTGGCTATGGAAGGGTATTTCATAATATAATAATATAAATAATTTTGGACACGTTATATGCACCTTTAGAAAAGGGGACAAAACACGATTGTGACTTCAGCTGGGAATAGGCTCTATGTCCAAAATCTTTGGGTAGGGTAGGGTAGGGTAGGGTAGGAGCATGCCCTAGTAAGGTAGTGGTAGGGTAGGGGTAGGGTTAAGTAGGAGTAAGACACCACGCGAACAAAGTCGTGTCGACCCAAATAGTATCAAATAAAAGTATGAATGGCTTCATTAACGATTTACGCCAATATAGGCAGGTAAAGTTATTGGCCCCTTTCCAGTAAACCGGGTAGCGATGAGGCTGCACTTTCCGGTAACTGTCCGCTTTTCGACGCTGTTAATCCTCGCTTGCCAGCCGTTGGCCCTGGCCTAGTTCCGCAAACTGTTGCTTTGGGATAGACTCGGGTTCAATGGCACCGTGTGGCATTGAACCATCCAGCACACTTGGAGAAATTCAACCCTATCCCCTTTCACTATTTTGTTTACGCTATCGGTTACGCTGCGGCTATCGTTCATTTTCATTATAGGTATGTAGGGCGAACCCGGGTAATGGGGAAAGGTTTATGTCGAGCCACACTCGGCTTCGCTTGTATATAGTTACAGATTGTTATACTGGCCCTTTCTATTCCTAAAGGTCACCCGGATAAATTGTATGTGGACATGTCGTATATATCTTCTGTATCCCAAATTTTATAAATAGACTAAACCCGCTTTGTTGTTGTGTTTGTGTTTGTGTTTGTGCGATTCACGGATGCTCTAAGAGAAATGAAATGTAAATGAAGGCGTTGCAACTCACGCGGTTCTGCTGTCACATCCTGACCCATGGTGTCATCGTGTACATAAAACTCATGGCGGTTCATTTATAAAAGCCTTTCCATGAGAGAAGAACTAAAATGTGATGTCAATGTATGTGTAATTTTATTTTGAACTGAACATGAAAGAGCTATCCCAAATTTACATTCCTGAATTCATGGATTGGTCTAATCAATTACGATAAATAGGAGTAATCAAAAATGTGTGTCGGTGCATTGAATATATTTACAAAATAATAATATAGGGCGATGAAGAAATAGCAATAGAAAAAGAATATTTAAAAAAATTCTGTCTGTTTGTACGCGCTAATCTCAGGAACTACTAGGCCGATTTCAATGAAACTTTTATACTCTATATTACTCTATATCCAGGCTTAATAGCTATACCCTACAGGGCATAATTGACGAGCTAATAATAAAAATGGAAATGGCGCCTTTGCAAAACTTGTTGAGTCTAATGGGCACTTTCTGTTGACGTATACAATCGAAGATCTGAAGCATCTGATGTGGAACTCTAAGAGACCAGCTACAGTACAACATATAACATGAAAGTGGTGTCTTAGCAGAAGTTAGTCATCGTAATCGAGATATAGATAAGATAAGTATTTTTGTTTTTATTTTTATTTTTATTTTTTACTGGCATGTGAAACCACTTACGTCACACTGAAAACCAGCACCATGGCGTGAGCTGTGGCTTATGCTGAGTGTGGCCCCGTTGCACGTCTCCTTATGGCACAGGTAACGAAGTAACGGTAGCATTGACCCTTTCTCATTGTTTCTTGTATGCTGTATTATGCCGTGTATTGTGCCATATGGGAGATAGACGTAATATTTTTTTTTAATAATTGACATTTTTCGTTAACGTATAATATTCAGAGATTAATAAGACTTTAAGAAACCAGCTACGCTATAACATAAAATATATGGAATATCTGATGTGGAATCTCCAGCTACACTATAACGGAAAATGTTCAGCGTAATAAGCTTTTACTTATTTCATAGTCTTTTTTATAGGTAATCGGATAAGCTGGGCGTACCTCCACTTGGTGAGTAACAGCTTGGGACTAATTTTCGAAGACGACGGATGGTAAATCGTTGAAAATTTTGCTTTACTGGCTAAAACTCAAATTTATGAACGTAATATGCCTCCGGGCTTATGTTATTTTGAGTGGTTACTTACTTCCTTTCTCTTTTACTAGTGACACTTTTTTTAGTGACACAGCAGCCTACCCTGTAACGCAGGGGAGCAATCACTTAGATTTTAATTGCAAAGAAAATATACAAATACTACGCTTAATACTACTAAATGGGTCAAATCTTTCGCAATATTCTACAGCAGCTAAAAGATTGATGATTATTAGATCCCAAGATCCTAATGAAGACCGTCAGGCAAGACGATGCTGTTCGACAATATCAGGCTGCACTTTTTCCTTGGAGTTGATAGCCTAATGGACACATGGATTGACAGAGGCGGAGAGCGACCATATACAAAAAAAAATTTTTTTTTCTATGTTTGATAAACCTAAACCTAGAATTATGCAAATTTGTCCGCAATTACCCTGCCTTTTATCACTTACGATAAAATGTACCTACTGTATCCGCACTACAGTACATTCTACAAAGCCCTTTGATAATGTCAATAAAGATTTATAATAATTTCCCTGAATCACTAAGAAATGAATCAGATAATAAAAAGTTTACCCGTAACTTAGAGCAATTATTATAAAATAAATGTTATTACAGTATAAAGGAATTTGTAGAGGACAAATTAAAATAAATGTTTCAGATTATGTATGTATGTATGTATGTATGTAAACTCTTTATTGCTTAATAAATACAGGAAATACAAAAATAATTTTACAAAGCAAAGGCGGGCTTATCCCACAATGGGATTATCATGTAGGACTTTCATTTACACTTATATAGAATAGTAAACCTCTTAAAAAAGTACATAGACTTTATCCTATACACATTACACATACTAACTACTACTACAACAACATAAATACAAAGATTTATATATACTAGCGTACATCAATCAATGCATAAATAACAATACTTACACTTTAAGTAACTAACCTTCATCTCTTTGTGTGTTCTACCGCTTGTACAACGGTGTTTGTTCTGAAGAACTGTTTGACATGATGCCTACAGCTATATTCTATCATCGCACCGCTCGCCATCGACAGGGAGTTCATCCTCACACCTTGGAGCCATATTGGTCGCGAACTGTGCGTTGAAAGGTTGTGGAATGAACTACCTGGAGAGGTTTTCCCTGGAGAGTATAACATGGAGTTCTTCAAGAAAGGGGCTAAAAGGTTTTTATGGGGTCGGCAACGCGTGGGTGATGCCCTGGTATTGCAAACGTTTGCCACCTAAGTAGTATAAAAAGAAATCCTATAAATGTAACTACTATAAGTTCCTACTTTGTAAATACTTATAACTTAGGGTAGTCACATTGTACAAATTTAAATAATTTTCCAACTATTTTTTAACATAGATAAAAAAAAATTTAATGAATAAGTAGGTATAATACCATACGTACATATATATATATATATATATATATATATGACGGATGCGGTCAATAGTACGGACTCATGTGGTCAATAGTACGGACTCATGACGAAGTAAACGGAAGTGGGAGTGCGCCCTCTGGTGGGGCGTGCTGACAGAGTCTCGACGGCACGACTCGGGCCGAGTGGCGGCCATTCTTGGCGCGACCGCCGCCGAGGAGTGACGCGTCTTGAAACTGTCTCCACATTTCGTTTATAGAAAGTGTTATTTACGTTTGAAAATAAAGTAATTTTAAAATCACTTTTGAAATAAGAAAGTTAATCACCTCAACTGCCTACATTGTGATACTGCTCTGATTTCAAGTGAAATTATAAGTGATGTGCAAAAATGAATTGGAATAAATACAGTGGAGTAAATGTGAACCTTTTCTTTAATTTATCTGGACGATCTAATACTGATATCACCACCCTGATGACAATGATCCTGATACACCCTTTCCTTCACGCGACGACATCAGAAGCGGTGATGACGAACGCAACGCCCAAGAGATGGTATGATGAGAAGCGACAAAGAAAATGCAGATAACGCTTTGTGGAAGCGTAATAATAAAAGGAAAGTGATTACTCGATCCAGTTGAATTGCCTACATTAAAATATAAAATGATTAAACACGTTCAAAGCGCAGCCAAGAGTCCAAACACCCCGAGATATAAGACAAAGACTTCGTCAGACAGATTGGATGATTTATAAAGTAAACAACAAATCATCTGTACCAATTGGTTATGGTCAAGGCAGACCTCGGGCCTTCGAGAGCACCATTGGGATATTGACACCATTATTAAAAATCGAGTGAAACTTACTATGGACGGCACTTTGGTATGTATTCTTTGTTTTTGCGAAACTTAATTTAGATTACTCATGTAAAATATTCCCCTCTTTTAACAAAAAGAAATAGTGTTAGTTGAATAATTTGCGTAGTTCTAAATTAGCCAGCTAAAGTTTATTCAATGAAGTTAAAGTAAATGCTTAGATTTAGATTCATTTAGCAGTGTGGTTTGACACCACAATTAAATTAATTGCTTAAATTTCTGCAGATAAATAAAACGATTATGATTTTTTTATTTTTTAAGTTTTACTAATACAATTATTTTCTTCTATTGCATAACAATGGTGTACAACGGTTCGCTTCACCTACGAGAACAACATTGCAATGCAACGCTGGACTGGTAGCCTCAACGTGATTGTTTCAACATGGGACGATGGTAGACAATCTGCGAGTGTTGCGTACATGACTGAGAAATGATGTGATATTGACAGTTCCTCTTTATCTGGTGAGTCCTATACATAATTATTATTTTGTAAAAACCTGTGCTGAAAAGAGGCTGCCTAGCAGATTTTAAGAGTTATTTACTTTGATAATTCAGAAAAGTATTCTGACAGAAACACTATTGATGCCCTTAGTAGAGAGAAGAGCAGGTTAATTTGTATCTTTAGTAAAACTTCAAATAGAAAGAATGTAAACAAAACAAAAATAACGTCATTTATGGTCAGTGTTACAAATTGTTGGTAAAGATGTCAAAAACTACTGCCAAGTTTAATAAATATTAGCTTTTGCGGGTACCTATGTCAAATAAAGAATTATGTTAAATCTCTCTAAATGTTACAGTACACTGTGTTAAAATTTAAAAAGTGACATTTAATCTAAGATTATTTTACCATCTTGAAACACGCTATGATTTAACGTATTACCAACATCACGTCAGTTATCGGAAAACAAGAATAAGAAATACTTGAAAGCATAGTCCTATTATTTTTATAAATTGAGTACGTAAGCATCGTTATGGTGGTACTGCCGCTGATTGACTTCTTCTTCTTGATCGTTACCTCACTGCTGAGGATCGTGACATCTTCGGAGTTTGTCTCCATCGGTCGCCTGATGTAATGCGACGTTGACGGATGTATCGTTCGGATATTTGGTCCGCCCATCTCTTCGGACTTCGGCCTCTGGGTCTCTTGCATTCGACTTTTCCCGTCACCATAAATCGTTCCAGATTGCTGATTAAGTAAATATTTGATAATAACAGTGTGGCAGGGATGCCGTAGCAGTGAGTTTGTGGAACAATTAGCTGGTGTACTTTAGGATGTTGTATCTTAGAGATAGGATAGGCTTCGAATGTGCAAAATTTCAATAATGACCCAGTACAGATCTCCGCGATTTCTATGCGAGCGGGAGGGTGCCAACATGTATCGAAAAAAAAAAGAGAAAAATTGTTAGCGTGTTTGTTTACATTTAACAGGAGACATTCGAACGAACTTTTCCATATTTCAGTATGTTTGTTATTGTGGTCGTAGTTTCCCAATGTTATAGAAGATATCCGCGGTAACAATGGGATCACTCATAGACGTTTCTTTTAATACTACAAAACGGAAAAAAGGGGTAGTTTGGTTAGTAATTTAATTTTATGTTGGTATCAAGTTATTAATCGAAAGAAAAAGTAAATACGAGTAAGTGAACTGATTGACGGTAGATAATTTCGATTTATGTCTTGAGTAACTAAAGATAAACCTGTGACTTAGTTCGACCGAAAACCATTTGTTCTATGTTAATATGACTTAGATTGACCTGGTTAAAGACTTTGTTAGACGGATCTATCTAAGAAGCTAACTCAATATGTGACGTCTATCGAGCCGAGGTTTTTATAAGATTTATGTGATAGTTTTGTTTTCTTAAAATTTCGTAATTCGCATCATGGGATGGAGGTGATCGTGTTTCATCACTGATGGTGGGCTGATGGAGCCTATTGGAGAATTTTATGGTTGCTTACCGGCCTTATGGAGGCTATGGGAGCGTGGCTAATAGAAGGTAGTTGTTTCAATCTTTGTGAGAAAATGTTGAACGATAATGATGTTAAGAAAGTCCAGATATTTTGGTGATTGTTCAATAGTCGGTTTATTAAATTAACTTTAGCTCCGAGTACTGAAATTTCTATGATTACCGATATAAAGTAACTTTTTCGAGTTCTGTTGTTGTACCAGTAAGATGAGGCAGTGTAAGCAATGGTTAGATTTAATATCCTTCTGCCAGTACAAGTTTAGTAGTACCTGAACTGTTGTTGAGGTCAAATATCCTGATTTATTTGGCTGACTTGGAGTGGCCTGGCAATCATGTGTGTGATAGCCCCGAAAGTCTCGATGTTGTGGCTGTAGATGGCAAATTTAATGTTGTAATTTTTTTTTTAGAAGGCGTCTGTATATGGGACACCTTCATTATTACAATCATTGTTAAATCGTTTCAAAATGGGAGGCTAAAACATAACGTAAACTCTAAATAGAGTATACTTGTTCAAACAGTTAAAATTGATGACGATGATTATTACTTGTTTAGTTTTGGTGTGGTAACATATAAATGGATGGTAACAACTTACCTATGACTGGCGTAACAGATAAACGTGAGAGCTTCATATTATTAAACTCCTGATTTAGTTTTGATATTGAGCAGTAGAGATAATGTTGTTTTTGTAGAGATATCACCGTGAACATTTGTTCGGGTCTGTGACGATTACTTGTTATGTAACTCGTAGACCGTTATTACGTGTTATGATAGCAGATATGACTGTGTTACCTATCACTGACTTAGTGCAGATTTGGTCGAAGAATTGACCACGAGCTGAGAGTCTATAGACAGCTATTAGTGAAGTAAAGCGTGTTAAAGTTACTACTTCATGATTTCAGCAATTTCATATTAAAAAGTATTCTGTATAGTCTAGCAGTGGCTATATAAGTACGGCTACTACAGTGGTGCCCCTATATTATAGAAAGAGGTATTACTAGAGTCTATAAGTACCTACTGATTTAAAAAATGTGACGAATGAACAACACTGAGCTTATATGTTGGCAATGTTTATTAACGCCTGGGTGGCTCCCGCCTGTGTGGCTCTCGCCTGTGTGGCTCCCGCCTGTGTGGCTCCCGCCTGTGTGGCTCCCGCCTGTGTGGCTCCCGCCTGTGTAGATCCCGCCTGTGTGGCTCCCGCCTGGATGGCTCCCGCCTGTGTGGCTTCCGCCTCTGTGGCACCCACCTGTGTGGCATTCCGCCTGTGTGGCATCCCGCCTGTGTGGCATCTCGCCTGTGTGGCATCTCGCCTGTGTGGCATCTTGCCTGTGTGGCATCCCGCCTATCTGGCATTTCGCCTGTGTGGCATTTAGCCTGTGAGGCATTCCGCCTGTATGGCATTTCGCCGGTGTGGTATTTTTCTGTGTGGCATTTCGCCTCTGTGCCATTTACCCTTGTGTGACATCTTACCTGTATCGTGCTATGGCAGACGTGATACAGGATATAGAATATACTCGTAGTTTGACGATTAGAGTGGTACTGACCAGAGTGACACCCAGTCTGTGTGGCACCTAGTCTGTGTGGTATTTCGCTATTGTGCAGGTCCAGTTGCGTGCCGGCCCGGTTGCGAGGCGGCCCGATTGCGTGGCTGCCCGTCTGATAGCGTTCGTCAGTGTGGTGGTTCGCCTGTGTGTCATTTCTTCTGTATGGTAATATTACTCTTATTTTTAAAATTAGGATGGCGCTGACGGATGACCAAAATCATATGGCATTTAATGAAGGAGTGTTTCGATCACACTCAAAGTAACATTGGGTCTTTTGCCGAGTACTGAAAATTTTATGTAGGTTGGTATGTCACATATTTGTAGTAAATCTAAGTACCTACAGTAATGGAGGTCGGGGACAGTACACGAGCTTTGTGATTGGATATGTGATGTTTCCCACTCGACAAGATCATCAAGGGGAAAACACTGGTGATGATGATGAAACCTTCATTTGTGGTAATTGTGATACGGTTCATAGTCTGGTGTCCTGTCACGCCTCTCTCATAAACTGAAGCCGTAGCTGAATTTATGCCGGCAACTTAGAAAGAATAACTTGTGTACGAGATGATGTCGTTCTCTCAAGTCTCTCTCAATCTACGGAAGTTAAGTATGATAAATGATAATGTACGTATGTTTTATGTGTACACAAATAGCAGTTACTTAAGTATTGGTGGGTTGAAGCAGTCGTGATAGATCCAATCACATGATTCATAAGACTTACTTGGGTGACGTGTTGTGGTCAGAAGTGACCGAGCGAATATGGTACTGTGCTATGGTTTTCATGTTTCAGATAACACACGAGGACGTGTGTATAGCAGGACGGCCGTGACGGATGCGGTCAATAGTACGGACTCATGTGGTCAATAGTACGGACTCATGACGAAGTAAACGGAAGTGGGAGTGCGCCCTCTGGTGGGGCGTGCTGACAGAGTCTCGACGGCACGACTCGGGCCGAGTGGCGGCCATTCTTGGCGCGACCGCCGCCGAGGAGTGACGCGTCTTGAAACTGTCTCCACATTTCGTTTATAGAAAGTGTTATTTACGTTTGAAAATAAAGTAATTTTAAAATCACTTTTGAAATAAGAAAGTTAATCACCTCAACTGCCTACATTGTGATACTGCTCTGATTTCAAGTGAAATTATAAGTGATGTGCAAAAATGAATTGGAATAAATACAGTGGAGTAAATGTGAACCTTTTCTTTAATTTATCTGGACGATCTAATACTGATATCACCACCCTGATGACAATGATCCTGATACACCCTTTCCTTCACGCGACGACATATATATATATATATATATATATATATATATATATATTACCTTTATATTATTACCTTTGGTTGTATATAGTTTATTAATACATTACTTTTAAGTATTTAAATTCCTAAATTGCAATTTGTTTCATGATGTGTATATCTCCCATTTTTCCACGTAGACCTATTTGTTGTCAGGTCTCTCTACTGTTACGCATACGTCGCTTATACAATGTGCCATCCTTTTAGAGGCCGACAACTTATGGGGCAATAAATATTGAATATTGAGACATGTAGTGCACTTTAGTAAGATGCAAAGACAGCGACGAAGACATTGTTATTAGCTTGGAAGTTTGAAATTTAAATCTCCATTATTTCTCGGCATTCGCTCGGGAAGGGGTCATAATTGAAAAGATGCATAGTGCCATTATTTTAAGACTTCCTAATTATAAACTAAATTATAACGAAGATCTTGTCTGATTACTATTAAAATATTTTTTATTATCAGCTTTCGCGCGGAATAGTACTCATCAAAACAAGAGCCCAAACACGATGGTGTTATCTTATAGCGTTCATTGGTTCCTAAGGCCATCTTACGTTATCTTCATCAGACTTCGAATATGACCTAGGGGTATATAGTACCCTTTTAACCATTCCAAAAAGCCTAAACACGGTGGTGTTCGCTCCGTGGTACTATATTAATGCATTGGCATCCAAGTTACATCGGTATACCTAATTTCAGGTTAATTGCGAAGTGGGTCAAATAAGGTTTGCAAGATTGCCCCAAACAAACATAAACATACAAACATTGCAAGTACACAAAACCTTGTTAAAACCCGCGATGAATCCTTTGAAAGTGATTCGAACGAACTTCCATCACGCCGCAATATGCAGCACAGTAATGCCCGTCTGTGGTTGAGTATTCAACAAAATTGGATCCACCAGCCAATCATTTTTAGGGTTCCAAACCCTTAAAGGTGAGAACAAAATCCTTAAAAGCCCATCTGTATGCCTGTAACAATTTTTGCACGGTTTATCAAAAAAGATTATGCATTTTTGTTTCAGACATTCAGCTTTATTGTTTATTTTGTTAACCAGCTTTTGCTCGCGACTTTAAAAATGTATGTAAGCTATTACTACGTAGTTCCATATTTCTTATAGTTTAGCTGGCCTATTATAGTTCTAGATCAGGTATTTCCAAAATAAATTATACCTTATACGTTGTCCAGGCTACACAACAAAAAATCTTTGATTCAAATCGGTCCAGTAGTTACAGTGATTATGTACATTTGTACATAGGCAGACAAAAATTTTAAAATTCTTATTGATTGTCGTGAATTATTTTGTTTTATTATGACAGCTAAAAAATGTAAAAGAAAGCTAAAAATTTATATCCAATACTAAGGTCGCTGACCTCATTAATCAGTAAACAAATCACGCTTATAAGTCAAGGCATTTGGATGATATGGCCATATTTTGATCCTCATGAACTCCGTCATCAAAATAAACAATAGGGTACTTACCTAAGACCTAGAAATTTGGTAAGAAAAAGTCAAACTACCATGCCTTTGTATCAAAGAATACGAGTACCTATCTGTTTTATTTGCGATGTTAGTTCGGAACCCTTATTGCGCCATTCCTAGTATCGAGTAGCGAGACCTAGATAATAACCGGTATAAAAGGAGCCAACATTGCTATGCGCGTCTATAGAGCCGCTAACTCATCTTATACTGGACTTGCATACGTCGACATGCTTTTGACTGTACTCGTATCTGCCCGGATTTTTCACGAATAATAACACGCAATCGTTTGGTCCATGGTTAGGCGCAACGATTGCTCGTGGTGTGTACAGAAATGCTCTCGGATTGGCAGATAGGTACAATTTGTTGGCTATCCCAGATGGGAACTCATTGAAAATGAAACGCAGGGGTACTCACGAATATTTATTTTAGATAGCTATCTGGTATTGATATTCGTTGCACTATAACTGATGGGTTTTCAACTTTCAAAGAGTAACTCTTTGGCTATGTTTACTTTTATTTAGCTTCGTTCATCTGACCGCACAACGATTTGGTGAAATTGGATACGGTTAAAGTACTTTCTAAAAATTTCTACAAGTATTTTCTATACAGGTAAACCTTCTGAACGTGGATGGTCGGCGTCGTCTTCTGCGTATAAAAAAAATATATTGACCATGATCCAGGATTTATCAGATCAGGTAATTAAAGTGGGGCGAGTGCCGTCTGTACTCCGTAGCCCTGCTACCAGGGGAACCTGACCAGATAGGATCATGGTTTCACATTTAGATTTCATCACGATGTTTACCGTCACCGTAAGAGCATTGGCCGTGTGGTGTCCGGCAGAGTAGAATAGCACCAACCTCTTACACTCGTGGTAGTACAAGGCGACTATATTCAAATCAAAAGATCTAGAGTATCCGTAGGCTGGGAAATGGGCAGCAGCGTTTTCCATTGTTATATGTATAACGATCTCCAACCTCCCTACCAAGCATGGAGCATATGGCAGTAACCTCCCGTTTCGTGGGAGAGGCCCTATGTAATGCAAGTGGACTGATATGGGCTGTTATGATGAAGAGCATCGGTTAGTGATCAAAACTCAGAAAAGAGTCATTGGTACATGGCGACACTAGGTTTCAAACCCGGGATCTCTCGCTTACGACTCGGACTCCCGACGCTCCGCATTCATAAAACGGTATTTTTGGCAAATAGGTAAATAATGTCAATGCATGTCCTCATATGCATGTCTCATGTCCGGCTGTGTGGTGTCCGGCACGGCCGTGTGGTGTCCGGCAGAGTAGAATAGCATCAACCTCTTACACTCGTGGGTGTCGTACAAGGCGACTAATGTTTTCGAGGCAAAAGATCTAAGCGCCTCCGTAGACTGGAAAATGGGCAGCAGCATTTTCCATTGTTATATTATAACACTGCGATCTCCAACCCGCCTGCCAAGCGTGGAGATTATGGCAATAACCTCCCTTTTTGTGGGAGAGGCCCTAAGTTCTGCAGTGGACTGTTATGGGCTGTGATGATGATGTCCTCATAGAGCCAGTCCAGATATGAGCCATATCCCGTTTTATTTCGTTTTTATTCCTATACATAATTCTTTTTTTTGAGTTCGCTTTTTTATACTTACGTGTTTTTGTCTTTTCTGTCTGTGTTTAAGTTTGTGGTAAGTTGTTGTATAATTTTCTTGCTGTGATAATTAAATTACTTATCTACCAATCTTATCAAGCATAACATTGTAGACCCTCCTCCTGTGTTGTTTTAAGAATAATCTTCGCTTTTTGGGGAGGCCTATGTCTATCAGTGGACACACACATTCGGCTGCTGATTTTGATTTTTCCAACACAATATATCAAGAGGCCCTCAATTCTTAACCTTATAACATAGATCACAATTTACTAAGATAGTAGGATCTGGTACTATTTTTCACCATGAGAGTAATCCGCCTGCGCGGGAAATGAATTGTTCCGCTGGGATGAGCTGAGGTCACATGTCCGCGTCACTTCATCGCTAAAATAGATTTGCCAATACGTATACCGCTTCAATAAATCAGTCACGTTACCTTACTCGTTAGTCCAGGATTCGCCGGGGAACATAAATAGTTAATTTCGATCTATTTATTTCATTTCAAATTCGGAGTAAATTTAGGGATTTCGCCATTAAATGAATAACAGTATTTTTTAAATACGTCAAAATGCTAGTTAAGTGTTAAAAAAGTAAGTAGCCGAAAAGAAAACGTGAGCTAGCGGAGCAAGCTCGCTTGGTTCGAGCTCTTTTACTACTCATGTGATAAACAAAATTACCGACAGCAGCAAGCTCTAAATTTTCCCCATTTTAGTACCCGGTAAAGCTCACGTGGCTTTGGGCAAGCGGGCAAAATACATCAAAAATCAGGTGAGCGAGCAGAATGAACAAAAACTGTTCCTCTATTTTGCCAACCAAAACTACTCAGAAACATTGAACTGCGAAAAATAAACGAATAGAACTTTACTACCAATTTACCAAACACAAACAATACGAGTGTGAAAACGAGTGTGATTGAAGAGAGAAAGGGGTTTGATACCCATTTTTTAAGCGTTCCGGTGGCCAAGACATTTCTAATGGACCGAGTTCATCGGTGTGTCTAAAGCAGTGCTGGCCCTGGCTCGGCTTACTTGCGAGTGTGCTTCCATGGCCTTGGTAGTAGCCTTACACTACAATCACACTTAGTTCGTTAACGCCGCGAGGTCCTTTGTGTGCTTTACGTCCTAAATGCAGGAAAGCTGTTTCATTATGAGGGTACCTAACACCGTTTCTTTTATATGATACTTACAGTATGGGATACATATACATATTGTAATGCATATTAATAACATATGCATTACAATATGGGATGCCGGTAATATTTAATCGTTATGGTGATAACAATGGCTCTTGTATTTGGCAATTATATTTTATTTATTATTTGATTACATTTTGAAAAAGTTGGCAATTCTTATTATGTTAATGTTTTTTATTTTTTGGTTTCTTGTTAAATTTATTAACTTTTGTTTAAATTTTAAGTGTGTGTATACTATTGTCATCATAGCCTAGCTACTATGTGGATAGACTAGGGTGCCACACGGCCATGGCAGAATAACAGCGGCTGCTGCTTTCACTAGCAGCTATAGCTGAGCCGACCAATTTGTTTTGATATAGTTTGTTAACATTTTTCTTACTAATGCATTTGCATTTATTTGTTTTGCTTAGGTAATAATACAAAGGGTATTATTACCTAAGCAAAACAAATAAACATTTTCATTTTCAATATATTTTTCTATGGGTGGCATGGCAAATCATTTTCGAATTTTTAAATACCACTATGGTGGCAAACAAGTTTACGGCAGTCGATCATTTTCGAATGACGCCAATCTTTCCATATCAGCTCGCCAGGGTGGGTTCTCTTTACCTAACTTTTCTCTATCTGACCTGATCTTCACTCACACCAGGAGTGCATCTATTTTAAAAATTTTGCTTGAAAGATTCAACAATAGTTTACAATAAACTATTAAGAACATACCGGGAACGAAACAGCAAAGTTGTGGTTAATTTCGATTCAGAATTATGCATTAAATCTTTCCATGCAATGTGCACATACCTGTCCTGTCTACCCCTTCTACCCAACTCTCGAGCCATCCGGTGTACCTATATGTTGGAGGTTCGCGTCAAAGCTGGTAAATAATAAATTGGTTCCATTTTGAACTGAAAGCCGGCGCCAGCCACTGCCTCCAATAATAATTATAATAGACATTTGCGCTCAAGAGAGAACATACACAAGCGATATCCCCAGAATAGCCGGAATCCTGAATAAATTAACGTTTGGTATTTGTGCTGATATCTATTTTATTAAAGTTAATACGAACTGAATTAAGAACAACTATTTTAAGAAGGTACTAAAGTAGGCTGCTTGCGGACAATGGTATAGCTTTTAGTTTGGCTCGCTTATTGTAAGTAAGTACATTCAGCTCCATAGGGAAAGGCCCCCAGCATACATTTAATGTATGCTTTTGTAACGGCCAATGATCTAACTAACCGATGTTTGGTGGCACTACTCTAGATAAAGAGTACACGTGCGCGGGCGCCGGTCCGCGCCGGTTCACGATCGCCATATATCACTTTGGCGCAGTTTAAAACAAAATAAATCAACCAGCCGCAGTCGTAAAGTACACAATAACACTTTTTTTGTTATACTACGCAGCGTTTTGTTTAGTGGTATTCAAATACCTTTAAATATTTTCTATGAGCGTGACTAAAATTTTGACTGGAATTTATTTAAAACCTTATTTACTAACCTTTATTTACAATGATAAATAATTTTAGACCCTGACGTAGTCTTGGAACTCGGTTTTGGACTCGTCGTATTATTTCTTTGTAGTTACACAGGTGGCCTTTGTGCGACATTTTTAATCTTAGGAACAGCCGAATGTAGCTAGGGGCTATGATGTGGTCGAAATACAGCTGGGAAAGCTACTACATACAAGACTTAGCTTTTGATTTATCTAAAAAAGTTTAATTTTACCCTTCTATTACTGCTTAATACAAAACTGGCTTTTACCCGCGTGCAGTTCGGATCTTCGTAAATAATAAACTTTCCCGTAGGAGCACAAAACAAGCGAAGATGATGTTGTATGGTAAGTAGGATTGAAAGAAGTCTGTGAGATGGTTCGGCTGACATTTTATGACTGATTAAGGGTTTTATATTAGGGCAGGTAGTTTTTTTCTTTGTGGTTTTATCGTGACCTTTAAATACCCACTTCAAGACTACCCTTAATATAATGGAGGCGTATGAATGTGGAATAGTCAAAACATGTACGAATATATAGGGATCGTATGTTGTTTCACTCGATAACCTGTTTCTTCTTCCTATCATTGTAGTTTACGAGAGAGTAATATACAAGCTTTTATTTAACTTGCATTGTTTATAATTATGTATGTTCGGGGCAAATCTTGCAAACCTAATTTGACCAACTTTCCGGTTTTCAATTGAGCTGAAATTATGTAACTTGGACAACAATGCATTAATATGGTATCATGGAGCTCGTTTAATGATGCAGTTGGAAGGTGGTCATAGATAACGTAGAAGTAGCGAATAAATCGGCAACAGGACACGTCAGCCAGGATGCTCTAGTTTTGAATATAGACGTGCCCGCTGCAAAGCGTGACGTCAATGCAAGATTTCCTCGAAGAGCTACTATAAATAGATGGTGCGTCGGAGTGTCATCGATGCAGATATTAAAAAGTGTCTTACCCATAGTTTACACATATTATCTCGTCTACGACGTTAACAAAGGACCACGCAGAATTTCAAACGGTGTGTTAGCATTATCAACATAAATTTTATGTAATTTGTTATCTATTACATAGTATGAAACAAAGTCATTTTCTGCCGTCTGGCCCTATGTATCTTTGTATTTATTACGTTTAGATTTTTTAATAAATCTTACTACGTAACGGATTTTAATGCGGTTTTCAACAATAGATATTCAAAGAGACGGTTTAAAGACAAGAACAAAAAGGGTCGGATATGTGTAAGGTACGTATAGGGTATCTCCACGAACAAAAAGGGGTGATGTAGGGGTAGGGATAGGGTAGATGTAAAGTAGGGGTAGGATGCCACGCGAACGAAGCCGCGCCGGGTCCACTACTAGATAAAGATATATAGTAGCTGAGTGACCTCTTTCATCAACGTTTTTTTTTTTTCAAATCTTTTATTAAATGACTTTTATACATAATGTTGGCCGTGTGGTGACCGGCAGAGTAGAATAGCACCAACCCCTTACGCTCATGGGTGTCGTACAAGGCGACTAATGTTTTCGAGGTAAAAGATCAAAAGTCTCCGTAGTATGGAAAATGGGCAGCAGCATTTTCCACTGTTATATTTAAACACTGCGATCGTCAAGCGTGGAGATTATGGCAATAACCTCCCCTTTCGTGGGAAAGGCCCTAAGTCCTGCAGTGGATTGTTACGGGCTGTGATAATGATACATAATGTACATGTCAGCCCTATTGTACCCTAATACAAAAATTCTAACAATGAAACAGCTGATCGAAGATCATCTTCTTGGTGGCGAATATAAAAGACACATGCAACAAAACACAAGATCAATGTGTCTTCCCCTTAATAGAGACAATAAAAAAAGTGTTATTAGACACATTCTTAGCTTACAAATTATTATAAATTCAAATTACTTATTAGTATTTAGACTAGATTGTAATTATAATGTTCTACTTACTAGATTGGTAGATCATTCAGAAAAAAAGAATCTTGGCGTTAATGTCCCGGTTGTGCTGTCGCGCACCAGGGCCCGGGATCCGCTTTGACCATGATCCAGGATTTGGCAGATCAATAAGTAATTATAGTGGATCGACTGCCACTAACCCTGCTACCAGAGGAACTGACCAGATTTGATCATGGTTACACATTCAGTCGGCTGAATGTGCAGGTTTCGTCACGATGATATCCCTCACCGTAAGAGTAGTTATAGGTCGACAAGTTAAATGGTGTGTCGCCTGCGGTGTGAGGGTGGCAGAATGGTTGACGTCATGTGACGTTTCGGGGCTGAGCGCGGGGGCGCGGGGCAGGGAGCACAAGAAACGTTTCTCAGTGCGACCGCGTACTACAACTAATATTCACAACTCAGAAAAGATTCATCGGCACATAGCCGCAGCGGGATTCGAACCCGGTACCTCTCTCATCTCTACCTTTTAACCGATCGGCCACCAATGTTACCAGCTCGGCTGCCCTAAGTCAAATTCAAGTATCTCATTTTTCGAAAATTTTACAGGAGAGCGTATAAACGTTATTTAGTGTTTTTGTTTAAAAATTGGGAAATTATATACACAAAAATGTTAGAATACCATCGGAAATAAAGTTTAAAATATGCGTATGTAAAAAAAAATACTTTTTACATTGGTTTATTTTGAAACCAAACAATATAATTTAAAAATGCCTTGAACGAAATAATTTACCCAAAAAATGCTCATTTTTATAAATTAAAAGAAATCATCAAAACCACGATTCAATAAATATCATTTGACTTTTTTGACTCTTGAAAATTAATTACGCGCAACGACATTGGATCATTAATGTTTCAATTCTCTTCATACACATCTTTATGATCAATTAAATCACGTGAATTTACATTGTCACTTAAATTTAACCAATATCTATGTCTATTTTCAGACATTAGTGGAACTAATTTGTCGACTTTTTCTTGCTTGTTAGGAGGTGTCCCACCTCTTACTTATGTTTTGCGAAAAAAATTTACTTTTGTATTCGTCTTGGAATACCTTCTTATACCACTTTGTTCTATCTCCCTTTGAGAACTTTACTTCTACTAAATCTTTGAACATGAATCCCTGTAAATTGTCGTTTATGTCGTTTCTTCTAATATCTCTTTTCATTCTAGTTCAGTCATATATATCATTTTTGGTTATTTCAACAGTATTTCGAGTCGCTTAACACCGCACATCCATAGCATTATGATTGATATGAGTTCGCGAAAGTGTTTCGTCAGCGTTGTCCATGTCTCGTAGCCATAGAGCATCACAGGTCTAATTATAAATAAATTTTCCAATGGGACATCACTTGTCAGAATTGGGTTAGCTGTTCCAATATGAACTAACTAATTACCGTATGAATTTGAAACGAATCTTACTACAGTGTGGTTTTGGTTTGACAGGTGTTTCACTTCATGTAGGTAGTTCTTCAATCCTTCCAAACCAGTATTTATTAATGTTTACTGATTATTCTCTATTGATTATTTGATAATACAATCCAGTCCACGCAAGCATCCACACTCTAGTTTCAAACAGTCATACATGATAAATAAATTTTTCTCAACGGACTTCACCCGTCTAAATCTCACTCGAACGCATGATGAATACGACCCACTTTGGATACTGCAGTCGCATCCCTCTGAGACACCACAGCAGCAGCAAGTGACAATGCAGCTGATACAGGCCATAACTCTGTTATGTGCTGAAACGCTTCGCGCCCTGACCTGCGGCGGAGAAGCGCGCTGAACATTAATAAATGGACTGATGTCCCTTCTACCTTAACTGGACCAATAGCAATACTGCGATTAGGCTATTGAAACCCCAGGGGGATAGCAGGACCAAGTACCTAAGACCTAAGAAGTCTCGCCCAGGCTGCAGTTGATACTCCTGGGCGAGACCAAACTTCGGCTGGGATACATTTTTCAAATGCAAAACTATAACTTATATCGCCGCGATGTAATCACCCCCCGAGGTATTCCGTATCGAGGTACGGCAGTGCTCTTTAGGAGTTTTCTATGTCTGAGAAAATATTACGTTTAAACAGGATCTTACACCGTACACCTACTTTACACATATCTCACTTACTTACTTACTGCGCTTGCTCAACGACCCAAAGTAGATCTCGGCTTCTGACACCAGAGATCGCTACCTCTCTCTATACTGCCAATCGAGGATTCCTAGTGCGTGCAGGTCTTTCAGGACTTCATCCCTCCAGCGATATCTGGGTCGCCCGACCGGTCGACATCCGCTCGGCCGAGCCACATATGCTCTCTTTACGGCGCGATCCTCCCCCATCCTCTCCACGTGGCCAAGCCAACGCAGTCTTGCGGCCTTGATCTCTCCCAGAATATTGGGTTCAGAAATAACCTGTTCCACCCCCTCGATATTTCTCCTCTTCCACATGCCGTCCTTTCCCTGTGTTGGCCCCAGAATTTTCCGGATGATCTTACGTTCAGCGACCAATAACTTGTTCTCCTACTTAAGTGTCAGTGTCCAAGCCTCACATCCGGACATCAATATTGGTCTAATGACTGTTTTATATATCCGAATCTTGGTTTGCCTGCTTATCAGTTTGGACACCAACACCTTATGGAGCGCTGCACAACACCTAAGCGTATTTTTTATCCTAAGATCAATTTCATCTTCTCGCTGATTGGTGTCGGTTATGGTTACACATATCTACTTTACAATTTTTCTTGCTTATAACTCTTCCTCTTGAATCATTCTATCTACTGTTCAATACAGCATTAAAATTCATTGCGTAGATTGAAAGATCTAAACGTACATAGATACATACACAGACTATTGGAACAGGCGTCGCTTCATTCACGTACACCTATTTTACCCCTATCAACCCTTTTTTTCTTGTTAATAAACCTTCCTCTAGAATCACTCTATCTATTGTTGAAAACCGCAATAAAATCCGATCCGTAGTTTAAAAGATCTAAGCTTACATAAAGACAGACGGCAGGAAGCGCCTTTGTATTATACAATGTATGTAGTTGCTGAGAGATCACTTAGTTCGGGCTGTAGGTATATTTTTAATTATTACTTTATAAATATCAGGACGCAATTCTACAATTGTTTTATAATTTGTACTAAAATCTACAATATTATTCACGAACTTGCAAACTGATCTCCCAATGCATTCAGTCGCCTGAATGTGCAGGTTTCATCACAATGTTCTCCCTAAGAGCAGCACCATAAGAGCATCGTTTAGAATTCAACTAATGTACATAACTCAGAAAAAAGGAATCGGTGCATGGCTCCTCGAACCTGGTACCTCCCGCTTACAAGTCGGGTACCCTAACCGCTCGGCCACCCACACCACCAGCTCAGTAAACCCTACGTGAGATAAATTATCAGAAATCAACACATCAGCCGAAAGATGAGCTGAAAGACGCCCATTGCTGGGCATAGGCCTCTCCCTGAGATCTCCACAAAGGCCGGCCCTGTGCCTTCCGCATCCAGCTGGTACTTGCGATATTTACCAGGTCGTCGGTCTACCTTGTGGGAGGCCTATATGGTCGCCACTCGAGAACTTTACTGCCCCATCGGCTACCTGTTCTTCGAGCTACGTGTCCTGCCCACTGCCACTTTAGCCTGGTAATCCTTAGGTCTATGTCAGTGATCTTGGAGACACTATAATAGTTTATAGCTTTAAATTCGCATATGTTTTATTGGTCTGTTTCACTCAAACAAAACAAAATCCACAATGATGCCCTTGGAGCATCATAATGAGAATATAGGTACTATGAGCCATATCATATCTACAGTAAGTTTGTAAAAATTTGTCTAACCATCAAAAAATTCATGGACTATGTCACTACCTATTTAGTTAACTAAAAAGCCTTCAACCTTATCATTCAATTCACCCTAAATAACAGATATAGCTTGGTTATAAAATGTTTTTTGAACAAAAGGGAGTATTGTTTCAAGAGGGAAATAGGGACTCTCCATATGATTTAAAAAACAGGGAAATAGGGAGAGTGAACCTCGCCCCAGCCATTATACTGGCTCATCATATCCTCTAATGGCTATTCTGATAGAGGATATGATATCTCTCCGCAAGGTTCCGTTTGGAGCAGCCAAAGACGTTTTTTAAAAACTCCAATCCGCCCAGCAATATTTTTTTAATTATAATTTTAAATCTGAGGACATAGAGAGCTAATTCATAATTATCTAAGTCAGGTTAGTTTCAAGTTGTTAAGTGACTTGATAGGACGGTACGAACAAGCCAGTATCTTCAAAGCATATCCAGGTATAATCCAGTCCACGCAAGCATCCACACTCTAGCTTTATGCAGTCATACACTATAAATTAAATTTTCCCAACGGACATCACTCGTCCAAATCTCACTCGAACGCATGACGAAGACGATCCACCTAGGATACTGCAGCCACATCCCTCTGAGACACCACAGCAGCAGCAAGTGACAAAGCAACTGATTCAGCTATATATATACTATATACAATAACTCTGTTAAGTGCCGAGGCGCTTCGCGGCCTGACCAGCGGCGGAGAAGCAAGTTTAACATTAATTAATGGACTGATGTCCCTTCTACCTGAACTGGACCAATGGCAGCACTGCGAGTAGGCTATTGGAACTCCAAGGGGATAGCAGGACCAGGTACCTAAGAACTAAGAAGTCTCGCCCAGACTGCAGTTGATCCTCCTTGGCGAGACCAAACTACGGCCGGGATTAATGTTTCGATTGCACAAACTATCACATACATCACCGCGATGTAATCACCCCGAGGTATTCCGTATCGAGGTACGGCAGTGCTCGTCAGGAGTTTTATATATCTAACAAAATATTGAGTTTAAACAGGATCTTCGCGATTGGCAATAGCGGTCGTTGAACCCTCGTTACGTTATTACATAATGTTAGTCAAATATGGCCAATTCAAGTTTACAACAATCTCTCCGACCACACACGAAATGGTTTCGATCAAGAGGTCAACGACCGGTATTGTCAACTGCGAAGATCTTGTTTAAACCTAATAATATAATTTTCCCAGATATAGAAAATTAGTGGACCCGGCGCAACTTCGGTCCCATACACCTACTTTACACATATTTACTTTACCATTTTTCTTGCCTATAACTCTTTCTCTTGAATCATTCTATCTACTGTTTAATACAGCATTAAAATTCGTAGTTTGAAAGATCTAAACGTACATAGATACATACATAGACTATTGGAACAGGCGCCACTTCATTCACGTACACCTATTTTACCCCTATCTACCCTTTTTTTAGTAGTTTAAAAGATCTAAGCTAACATAAAGACAGACGGCAGGAAGCGTCTTTGTATTATACAATGTATGTAGTTGCTGAGAGATCACTTAGTTCGGGCTGTAGATATCTATTTAATTATATCTTTATAAATACCAGGACGCAATTCTACAATTGTTTCATAATTTGTACTAAAACCTACAATATTATTCACGAACTTGCAAAGTGATCTCTCAATGCATTCAGTCGTTTGAATGTGCAAGTTTCATCACAATTTTCTCCCTAAGAGCAGCATCGTTTAGAATTCAACTAATGTACTCAGAAAAGAGTCATCGATACATTGCCGCAGCGGGATTCGAACTCGGTACCTCTCGCTTACGAGTCGTATACCTTAACCGCTCGGCCTCCGACGCTACAAGCTCAGTAACCCTACAAGTGAGACTTATCAGAAATTGAGACATCAGCCGAAAGACACTCACTGCTGGGCATAGGCCTAGAGATCCCGGTCGATCCCGATCCCAGTGGCCGGTCCTGTGCCTTCCGCATCCAGCTGGTACCTGCGATATTTACCATGCCGTCTGTCCACCTTCTGGGAGGCCTACAAATGCTGCGTCTTCTGGTACGTGGTCGCCACTCGAGCACTTTACTGCCCCATCGCCCATCTGTTCTTCGAGCTATGTGCCCTGCCCACTGCCGCTTTAGCCTGGCAATCCTTAGCGCTATGTCGGTGACCTTGGAGACAATATAATATATTATAGCTTAAAATTCGCATAGGTTTTATTGGTCTGTTATTCTTAAACAAAATAAAACCCATAATGATACCCATGGAGCACTATATTGAGAATATAGTTACTATAAGTCATACAATCTTTACTGTACGTTTGTAAAAATTAGTCTAACTTTCCAAAAAATTCATGGACTATGTCACTACCTACTTACTTAACTTAAAATCCTCCAAACTTATCGTTCAACTCACCCAAAATAATAGATTTAGCTTGACTATAAAATAATTTTTGTTGTTTAAAGGGAGTATTGATTCTAGAGGGAAATAGGGACTCTCCACATTATTTAAATAATAAGGAAGTGGGGAGAGTGAACCTCGCCCCAGCCATTACACTGGCTCATCATATCCTCTAATGGCTATCCTGATCGAGGATATGATATCTCTCCGCAAGGTTCCGTTTGGAGCAGCCAAAGACGTCTGTTAAAAACTCCAATCCGCCCAGAAATATTTTTTTAATTATTGTTTTGAATCAGAGGACACAGAGAGCTAAGCCATGATTGTCAAAGTCAGGTTAGTATTGAGTTGTGAAGTGACTTGAGAGGACGGTACGAACAATATAGTATCTACAAAGCATATCCACTCTAGTTTCATACATACACAAAAAATTAAATTTTCCAAATTCAGGCCGCCGCATTTTAGCCCTACGCATTCAATATACTATAAACCTACAATATTTTATTCACGAATTTGCGAAGTGATCTTTCAGTGCATTCAGTCGCCTGAATGCGATATTTAATATATAACGATATTTTCCGTCACCGTAAGAGCATCGGTTAGTGTTCAACTAGTGTACAAAACTCAGAAAAGAGTAATTGGTACACGGTGGCATTAGGGATCGAACCCGGAACCTCTCGCTTGCGAGTCTGACCCCTTAATCACTAGGCAACCAAAGCTCAAGTGACAATGAATATTAAATGAAAAATATTATACTTAAAGTAATACTTACAACACATTTTAACGAAGACGATTATTTAAATCATTATAGCAATTGCTGTGACCATGTACAAATTAATTCCAACCAAGAGGTTAACGTCCGCTTTTGCCGATCTATTTGGCACCTACTATAGGCTTGCAATTACGAAAACCTGCTGTTTTCCTCGCCGTATGCCGTAGGATCCTGTTAGTTTTTCAGGAGCTACTACCAAGAAGATTCGAAAAATAATCCCTTTACCTACGATACTCGTAAATAATCTAGCTAGAATATAGAATGGTTCTTTATTTGCAGAGATTATGTAAAGTTATACTTTACAGATAACGTTAAACAAGAGCATCTCTACACCGGGAAATACTTCTGATTGATCAGGAAATCTGAAATATTGAATAAACTGATAGCTACCTTGGGAAAAGTACGTCCACAGCTCACACAAGCCAGCAAAACTTCCCGGGACGCAGGAAAATTCCTCGAAACTTTCTTTGTAAGGAATAAACTGTTCAAAGCTTTCAATAACGTGTCACCACGTCCTTTGCATTATACGAAAGGAAATACTTACCTATACAGAATGTATCAGTAAATACCGCTCGTACTTGTAAATCATATGAGGATGTAATTTTCTAAATTAGGTAATACATTAAAAAACTTGAACAGCAATGCTTTACGTACAATATAAACTGACGCACCAAGTGATAAAATTGACATTATTTAGGGACTTAATGACAATTAACTAACACGTTGCATTTAATCTATGCGAGCTTTACCAAAACCGCACCAGCGGCAGGATTTTTTAACACTTCGATGATGGCGTCGCTGTCAAACATCAACTCCAGCTGTCTGTCAAAAGTGACGCTTTACAAGATGGCGGCATTAGTTCTGATTTCAGCCACGTGAAGACCCTAGTAGGTAATGTGTATATCATTTCACCAGTGTCGCCATTTCCACAGGGAAACTTAAGATAAACTTTAATGTTAATCATTAAACTATTCTATAATATTATTTATTTGATCAGACTTTTACATGGCGAAGTACATATTATTAAAATGTAAAACAATTTTTAGTCAGATTTTAGTGAAGTTTCTATAATTCTTTATCACAAGCATACGTCGACGTATTGTACATGTGGATAGGGCTCCCACGTTGGGGCGCTCCGGCCGGCGGCGCCCGAGCCTTCGCAGCCAATGCGCGAGGTCGTATCGGCATGCAATCACTGGCCTCCAATAACTTAGGCATTAATTTTTTTCCGCAAGCACGAAAATAGCATACAATCAATATTGTTGTGTCTTACTTTAGCGTAATTTTGAAGTACGAATAGGATTGTTGTCCTTTCGTTCTTGTTGTGCCTACCTGTTATATGTAGCGCGTACACCTAAATTACACTGAATTTTAGAAAACTTTATTCCATGCAAAACAGACAGACACATTGCACATAACCAAGAATCTGTTCCACTATTGCACTTGAACCTCGTATAAATTAGAAGGGCTTTGTCACCTTTCGCAGTCATAGTACGAGGGTTGGGCCGATTGCAGTATTGAAAAATGTGTCTAACAAAAAATGCTGCCGTCTATTTTTGATTTCTTATACTTTAGATTTGACGATTTGAGTAGTGCATTGTTGCAATGCAGTCATCGGGTCTATAAATACCGTCGTTCCTGATGGCATAGCGCGTTTCTGACCAGGTGTCAGCACCTCTAAGGCATCCGAATATCACCTTTATATGGTTTAGATATTTTCTAAACCACTAAATGCATGTCTTTATTGAAGGAGCTGCAGGGGAACTTATTTCACAACCTTAGTGTGCATAGGCAAAAGTTCTGTTAGAACCGTACATATTTGGTTCCTAGGTATGTAGTAGGCGCTATTTTGAATCTAAATCGGTAAAATCTGTCCAGACTGACTTGTCTTTTTCGGTTACGCAAATTATGTATTTAAATGGATAATTTGCAGTAGTATTCGTGAAATTGACATTCTATGTGATTCTTATATAATTCAACACCTCAATTCTATACACAGTGTGCGTAGCGTGTTTGATACGACAATTCGTGGTTTCGGGTATTGTTTGCTAACTGAATAAGACAAGTCAGTTTGGACAGATCATAAATAGCGCATCGATTTTCGTACACTATTTAATACGCATGAAAGAAACACTTGTCTACTACCAACTTACCTATACTGAGTTTGTTACGGTGGACGGTGGCTGTTTCAACTTATCGGGTTTCCCTTGGTTAGTGCACTAGGCCGAGGCTCGAACCACAGCTCTGTTACGTATTATAATATTATGAAAATAATACCTACTGTAAGTGCAAAAATTTAACAAAAAACTGTTATTTAGAGTTTAGTTGTTTACAAAAAAAATAACGAAACTAATAAACAAGAATTATCCTACAACAACTTGTTGGTAGGTATCTGTATGAAAATAAAAATTTAACTGGTCGTCGTCGTTCATACTTCATGCTAAATATTTGTTTACCACACCTTGGCCGTGTGGTGTCCGGCGGAGTAGAATAGCACCAACTCCGAATAGCACCAACTCCATACACTGTGGGTGTCGTATGAGGCGGCTAATGTTTTCAAGGCAAATCTTCTGGAGTCTCCGTAGGCTGGAAAATGGGCAACAGCGTTTGCCATTGTTAAATTTATAACTCTGAGATCTCCAACCCGCCTGCAATGCTTGGAGATTATGGCAATAACCTCCTCTTTGGCGGGAGAGGCCCTAAGACCTGCAGTGGACTGTTATAAGCTGTGATGATGATGATGATGACCTAGGCAAAGTGTTCCAGGGACAGACAACACAGGTTTCTTGTAACTACTTGTTTCTTTGATCTATTAGACTGTGACGTTATTCTACGTCATCGGGTACAAGAAAAGTTCCATTTTGTAGTGATGGTAGACATTTAGGTGACACAAAACGTTGGCCTTACCGTGCACAACTAAGCATCAAAACAATTTTTTTTAATTTCCCATACTTCGACTTTTCGTTGCGATAGTGCTTGCATATCCTCTTGTGTGGGTTCTATAAATAAACAAACCAAGGTGGCTCACATCCTCTTGGCAGTTTTGGTTTTCAGCCACTTTAAAGTCACTTTCCTTTTTCGTTTTGTGTGTCTCCCAAACGTCCACTATCACTAAAAAGTGGAATTCCTCGTGTACTTACTGACCTAGGATAACTTACGGCGCCCTTACAGTCTATAGTACAGATGCGAGATTTGAATTTTGAGCCACCTTCCGTTCTTTAGATATAAGACAGTGGGTAAAACAGTTTTCTAATAATATGTTGCTATAGCTGCAGGTGGCTTAAAATCGGAATCTCTCGTAGGTTTAGGTATACCTATAGATTTTAAAGGTAGTTGGGTCCCACGAACTTCACCAATGCGCCTGTCGTAGACGATCAACTGTCCTAGTAATAATTGGTCCACTATGGTCATATTACAAAATTAGCAAGGATTTGTGGTGGCGTGTCACGGCACCCATTAAGCGGGTCCCGCGAGGCCCGCGCTGACGTCATACGGCGAGCATTGCACATGCATATAGCGTGCTCCGGACCGAACTTTAATATGAACACTGTATTCCTATTGGTACTATGTGATTTGACCCGATTGACCTGGTTAGCCAGTCCGACACGCGGCCGTTCGGTCAAAGGCGTATCTACCATACCATTGACGATTACTCTACGTCCAAAGTCAACTATGCATCAGTCATAGCTATTGAGTGCCGTAACTCGAGCAGCAGCTCCCTTCGGAGTTATGAACAGGTATAACTGCGAAAGTACAACTAGTTGGAGTGAGACACCATACTAACTCTTACTCTTTTCATATTACTAGATTAAAATCAACAAATAACTCATCGTTATTGGTTCTGGCTAGAAGCCTCTGATTTATGGGTTATTGTTAAGATAAAATAAGTTGAGCAAACACAAGAGCAAAAATAAGTTTATTGAATTATTTAATTGTTACAATTATGTAACCTACTCCGTACTACTATAACTAATCTAAACTACGATTATATGCTAGGTACATTTTCAGCTAAACATTTATATAAGATAATCCTCTATATACTTACGAGTATTACAATTAAAAATTTTATGAAATTTAACAAGGATGGCAACTTTTAAACATTAAAAATAATCGAATTTACACGAGTGAAAAACTCTCGCTAAAACGTTACGAGTAGAAGGACAATGAAAACTAGCGATTGCTTCGTCTTCAATATAGGAATAGTTAAAAATTTTGTTAGACCTTACGGCGGCTGAGTGTATTGCTCAAGGTAGTTATTCAGGGCAGTGGCAATTATTAAGGTTAAATGCTTTACAACGTTACTTGCATGTCCTTCAGTTCGCCACGTTAATGCAGCCCTCATTATCGTACCTACCCCGCCGGTTAAATGACGAGGTTGCGTAATATATAAATAGACATACATAAATTTAGCTAGAACTCTTTTAGAGTAACAGGAGTAATTATGTACTTGTATTTGTAATTTTTTTTAACTTCTACTGCGGAAAAATACATTTCTATAAACATGTTTTTTGCAGTGTGGGGGTGAAGAGATGAGGGCAACATCTTAATATTTTGCCTTACTTAATTAATTACCCGCCATGGGATATTTTGGCGAATTTTGGTTGAACAACTAATCACAACATGATGATACAGCTAAACATTTATTTAAATATTGATAATTTACCGAGGTCAAATAGCCCCGTCCCAACTAGTGGCGGACGGCAATAACGGGTAAGCCGAGTTTTGCAGCCAAGCCATGAGGGGGTCCACGAAGTGGGAAAGTATGACCAGTCACTGCTAGTGTTTCATTTGTGTGGACTTCTGAAGGCTGTAAATATACCATCGGTATATGAGGCCCGTGGGGGAAACGGTAATCAGATTGATTTTGCGCGAGGCGGAGTTCTATTTTGTTTTTGATTTGTTTAAATCTAAGATTAATAATAGCCGGAGCCGTCATCGAGCCGTAATTTCTCTTCGTGGTTACCTTTGGGTAAAAGAAGAAAAACTTATTAAAGTATTTCCTATGCACAATAAACTGTTAAATAAATAAATCAATCAACATATCAGGTTGGAAAGGTATTTTTTATATTCATCAACTTTTAATATGACAACCTTAAATTGCTGCTAGAAATAACGAAAATAATGTTTTAATTTATTTTAAAAATTTTATTGCTTTATATTGTTTGTCATCCATTTGGCCGTGTGGTGCAGAATAGCAACATTCGTGGGTGTCTTACAAGGCGACCATTGTTTTGAGGCAAAATCTAAAGTCTCCGGAAAATGAGCAGCAGCGTTTTTTATTGTTATATTTACTGCGATCTCCTACCCGCCTGCCTAGTGTGGCGATTATGGCAATAATTTCCCTTTTTGAGTTCCCTGTGATGATGATTGTTTGTAATTGCCATATTTAACAACGTACCTAAATTACGTTTTAATTACATATCAGTGTATCGGAGACACGTCAGCATCGCCAGCATAATTGACAACAAAAGGACTTTTGTCGCGCTGGAATTATAGAAGCAACAGCATCTTCTGAGTGGTCCAATACAAATTGAATATTTTATTGACTATAACTTTTTTCCCACAGCGATTCAAAAGTTGTCGCCATAGTAAAAGTTGTAGAAAATTAAAAATCCTTTCCAATGACATATCGCTCAACATTATTTGTTTTATAAGCAGGGTTGTCCGAAATTCCTTTGCTTTAATGTAAGGTACGCTTTATTGCTTTCAAATTGATAATAGAATGTAATAAACTATAATATCTTGCGCGGTGAAAGATTGTGGTTTGTCTAACCGCCTTTTTCCAGGCTGTTAATATAAAAATACTAACTACTTCCAAAAAAAAAGGAAGAAAAGGATCTCGTCTGTTTTTAGCAACTTTGTGTATAACGGCTTGTTATATACAATATTGTTTTAAGTTTTGGATATTTTAAATACTTTTATTACAAACGCCTTGACCAAAAATTACTAGCCAACGACCTATAGTTATTTTTTTATAGATTGTGTTAAATGCACATATCACATATGCATTATACGCATTTAATAATGTTGTACATGACATCCTATAAGCAATCTTATTGAGATAAGATTGCCCATAGGGTTGCCAATTGTAGATTGTCTCAAGCCTCAGCTTGGACTATCATCCTCGGTGACAAACTTCTCTTCTTATCTCCGCGGTCGGCAGCAGGCAGTTTAGCCTGATGGAATAGTATCTCATTGGTGTGATCTGGTTGCTGGTGTTCCTTAGGGCGGTATATTGTTTTATTTATTCATTAATTACGTTATTCAGATCTTCACCATCTTTATGCAGATGATTTGTAACTTTATGCCAGCGCTGAAGAGAAGGGTAGGTGAAGTGTAGGGAGCCATGGGGACGCCCGTACAGGATGGTCTTGGGGAAGTTGCGCCCTGGGGTTCCTCCTTTGATGGAAACATTTGAACCCTAGTTTACCAAGAGAGTGGTAGATACCCTCTTTCCTCTCGAGAGAAGCCCAGACGTTTCTCGTGCGACATTGGGATTAGAAGCTTGGTCCGAGAGTCTGGAGGTAACGGAGGGGGAGCTGGCATACGCGGTGAGACGTCTTGCTGCACGCAACACGGCTCTGGGTCCAGAACGGGATACCTGGGCGAGCGCTAGTCATAGCGATGACATTTAACGCTTGTTTTCGCCAAGGGTGCTTCCCAGCACTGTGGAAGGAAGCAAGACTCGTCCTTTGACAAAAGGAAGGGAGGCCTGAGGATTCACCCTCCGAGTACCGGTGCCTTTGCTTGTCGGATGATTCGGGCAAGTTGTTTGAGCAGATCGTCGCCCTCCGCATCAAATAGCATCTGCGGGAGACTGGACCAGATCTATCGGAGAGCTAATTTGGTTTTCAGCAGGGTCGTTCGGCAGTAGACGCGATCCTTCATGTCGGCTCCGTTACTGTAGAGGCACTCCCAGGGGAAAGTAGTTTTGGCTGTCAGTATTGACATCGTCAACGCGTTCAGCATTCTCCCCTGGGGGAGACCCTCGTCCGGCATAAGATCTCATATTATCTCCAGGCTGTAATAGAGGACTATCTTTCCCAGAGAAGGATCCGTTACGTGGGTAGAGATAGCAAAGTCGAGCATAGAGAGGTCGTTTATGGACTTCCTCGGGGAGAGAGCCCTCCTGTCTCTGAGGTGTGGGTGGGAGAAGCGGAGCTCCAAGTGGGGCAGAGTATGATGTATCTGGACCTGGTACTGGTAGTCTTTTAAAGATCATTTGGACCGTCTGGTACACCGCTGCCGAATCTTGGGGGCCACAGAAAAGTGTTCGTCGCCTCTAGGAGGGTGTAGTACGCTCCATTGCGCTCTATGGGGCGCCGGTACGGTCATATCGACTGTCAGGAGCTCGGCGCCGCGTAGCGAAGGTCGTACGAGGATATCGGACGATTTTGTACGGAGCGGCAACTGAACTGGCATGGTTTCCACCATTCGATATTCTGGCTGATATGGTCGTGAGAGTCTACGGTGGTATGGCTACTAGTTAAGAAATAAGGGCACCGCTAGCGCGAGCGTCTCCGTGAGCCGCGTAGTGTCTGAACGCTTTATTGAAGCCATCTTGCCACTTTCCACATAATCCAGATACTCACAGGACATGGCTGTTTTGGTGAATACCTTAACCGAATAGGGAGGGAACAGACACCGTAGTGTCACCGATGAGGTTCGAACCCGGACACAGCGCAGCAAACGTTAGAGGAGTGCACTGCTTGGCTCTGTGAGTGATGCTACCTGGTCCAACAAATCGGCCCAGACCTGCATGCAGTGGTCGCTGCAATGTTGGGAAGTTTTGCAGCGTGGGAGGCCGTTAGCACCTTCTGCGGAACCGACATGGTCCATAAGGAATCAGAGGAGCGGGAATGCGAACGCGATGGCGTGGACCCGGCGAGACGACGACGACGAGAGTTCCTACTAGTAGCGGAGTCTCTGATAAGCGTCAGCACACGACAGGGTTACCAGCAACCTCTACTGGCGGGAGGGGATACACCGGAGTGTTAACTCCAGTGTACCCGAGCATTGTAGCTCCGAAAAGAATAGAGCTACGGTCTTCCTCGCCTGTCGTAAGAGACGAACTAAAGGGGGTCATCGGAGTTGCGGACACTTGTCCGACCAAACGCCTCCGGGGACGGTGTCGGGTTGGAGTGGTCATCAAGCCGATAAACACCGGAACAGTGTAAAGGCCGGTTTGGAGAGGCCACAACTTGCCTCGTGATGAGCCTTCGGGCACGGTGTTAGAAGGTTTCCCCAGGCCTTTTCACTTCCAGGCATGGCATTGATCACACCTGGAAGCACAAGGTCTGGACCAACAACCGCATTCAGGACACGGCGCTGCTCCTCCCAGCCTATGCAGGCCTCGAGGGTGTGTTGCGCTGTGTCCTCCATCGCGCCACATTTGAGGCACAATGGGGTTTCCTCTCTCCCGATTCGGTGCAGGAACGATACATGCGGACGCTCGACCCAGTCCTCAACGACGGGACCGATAGCGTCAAGCGTTCAGCGCCCAAACTGCTCGTGAGCCATGTCCTCCTTCCAAAGGTGGAACATGGTCTCGCGAACTTCGAGCCGTACGGCAGCACGCTTCTCTAGTGCTGGGCTTTCACCTTGCGCCCTCTGTGTCGCCGTCCATTCATAGACGACTGCTGTGACCCTGGCCTCCAGCTCCCACGGAGCAGTGGCTGCAATGGCGCATGTTGCGGCATGCTCCACCGTGCGGTAAGCCCTCGCCACACGCTTTGCAATGGCCCGTTGGGGCCTGCGGAGAAGGGCCGCATTCTCCCTCTTATTCAGGGAGTCTGACCAAATAGGAGCTCTATACAGCGCCAAACTTTTTAATATGCCAGCATATAAATGCCGACGCTTTGAGCTTGGTCCCCCCAAGTTAGTGAGGAACCAGCTAAATGCATCTGCCGCCTTTAATATACCCGGCGACAGCCCACTAAAGTGCTGACCAAACTGCCAACCACCATCCAACATAAGGCCCAATTGCTTCATTTGAGCCTTAACTTCAACCCTGACACCCCCGACCATGACGTGGGCGTCACGTGGTGCATGCTTCCGAGGACCGGGGAAGGAGAGGGCCTCGGTTTTCTCCAACTCGACCTTTAGACCCAGTAACTGGATCCTTCGCGCGACTAGAGTCCCACCAGCAGAGGCCAGATGTGCCGCCTCTCGGTAGGAATTGGGCATCAAACAAACCCGGGCCAGTCGTCGATAAATGTTCCTTGAGGCGGGAAACAACGATGCGCTCAAAGAGTTTACTACCTTCATCCAGGAGCTCTAGTAACCGTTACCCTGATGGGGAGTCCGCCGGCCGCCCCTCCTTCCGGAGCAGGCACAATTTCTCCTCTTTCCACGGTTTCGGGACCCTTCCCGTCACAAAACAGTTATCGAAGAGGTCCCGAAATCTTGACTCCATATGTTTGGTGGCGATCGCCATCACACGCGCACGAATGTCACCCGGCCCAGGCGCCGTCTTTTTGGCACGAAGGCAGATTGTCGCCGTGCCAAACTCCTCCACGGATACCATATACACGTCACTCAGTGGGGGGACACTCTCCTCAGTGAGGGTCATCCGCGGTAGGATGAATTCAGTTCAGTCCGGGAACAGACCCGGACCACTTCGTTTAGGAGATCTGGCTGAAGGGTTTCGGTTAGTAGGGGGACCAAATGGGCGTAACTTTTTTCGTATTGCCTTGTACGGTCTCCACCACTTATCGTTGTCCAGACCCTGCAACATCTCCTGTCTCGACTTACACATGTACCTAGACTAACGCAACCGCCAAAGTCTGTCACTCCACAAAATGTCAATATAGTGGCTAATAACATATAACAAAAGAATATAACAATATTACTAACTGAGGGATTTTGTATGAAATAAAGTAGTTTCCATCATTTTTAAGGACCATACAAATTATATATCATGAATTGGCACAAGTAAGTAAGTGCTCTTCTCTGAGAGAGAAGAGCTCTCCTATTATTCGTGATACAACTTTCCTAACCAAGAAGTTCGCGTAAAGTGATGGAAAGTCTGGGATATCATCCTTATTTCATCCTGAATCTCATGCTTGTTAATGTTGTGACATTTATTCAATAGCGACTGCAATTGGCGGTTGTCTTAATCTAGGTTCATGTTTGAGGTCGTCCTAACCACGTTTAATCATATAAATTTTTTATAATGACAATAGCATGTAATGGGGACAATTATCGAAATGCGCTGATTAAATTTTCAAGTGATTCCTCATACGTCAACCCATGAACCCATGTTTTTATAATCATAATACATCGTGCCACGAAATGCTTCCCGCGTTACCCAAATAGTAGAGATTTGCTATTTTTAAAATTCGATAGAAAAAATTACTAAGGGCGGCTTGCACCAAATACTTAAACACATTTAAGTTAGTACTTAAACAAACAAAAAACTTGAAACGTCATTCTCAAACATGTTTAAGAACTTAATGCAAGCCGGGCTAAAGCTGGCCAGCTAGTGATTGTTGACCAAGGCGTTTGTAATGACATTTGCATTTTAACGACACATAACCTTTCTAAATTAAAACAAAAGGGTGTAAGACAAGCCGTTGGCTAAGAACTTTCGGACCATCCCACCTATATAATGGGAGTCTCGTTGTTTATATGGGGATAAGTATACTTAACCAAACCCAATTCCTCTTTTATATTTGTAATTTACCATACCTATTTTGCACAAACTGTATTGAAAATATTTCTCAACACAGACTTTGAAAAATAATATATCAATTACGTATGACGCACGATATTAATTTGTATAGACCTACTTGCACTATATATCTTACTAGAAAACTTGTGGCTTGTGTATATTTTCGCTTTTCAACATTTATGACACGTAACCCCTGCTTACTTCTGCACGTCTGTCATGTCCAGATTACAGTGAACAGAAACATACTGTGAATGCCTAAATATGTTTATGTACTTAGTAGGTAATTATTATTTATAAGTGGTCGCTCAGTGTGACACGTGTCTCTGTCGAGTACCCATTCATACAAATGGAATATTTACCTAAGCAAAAGTTTGGGAAATTTTTATTATTACTTCCGAATAGTTATGTTTATTCACTCAAATCGTCAATCGTCAAGTTTATATTATTCAGTCACTGGTCAGATCAACCGAGGGGCAATTCTCGCAATAGACATATCTACGACTATCGAAGATAGTAGAGAAAGTATTTTTTGGCTGCAATAGACAACATCAATGTCTTTATTAATAGTATGTAGTGAAATTATATCGAAAAAATACAGTCGTTGTTACAATTACATGTAATTTGTAAGTCTTGTCGTGAGTGTTTGCTTGCCTTTTCTGTAACTCGGTTTGAAACAGGGCTTATGTTGAAAATGGATGAAGATAAGATAAAGCAACTAACTACAGATAGAATAAATTTATTTTGGTATCTAATTCTTGAAGTTGCTGATGTCTTGGATGATGAAGATTGTGGCAGTTGATGTTTAGAATAGACGTAGGGTAGTCGCGGGGTAGGTCCAGACAGGGTAAGGGCACGGTAGGGCAGTGTAGGGGCATGATAGGGTGAGACAGTAGGGCCGGTAGAGGCAGAGTATGGCAGAGTATGTTTAGGATATAGCAAATATATGAAAACACAGTATGTGACATTTACTTTTAAATTAGCATAGTCATAAAAAATAAAAACTTTCTTTGTGAATTTGTCACTATAATGACAAAAGAGATTTGTTATCTTTATCTTTTTTATGTTATACGACAGACAAACAGGCAACGGGCCACCTGATGGAAAGTGGTCACCGCCGCCTATAGACTTCAGCAACAACAGGGCCTCTACTAATGAGTTGCCCGCATCTTAATATACCTCTAATATACCTCTTGAACGATCTCATGTCATAGTCCATCGGAAACGCAGCGGCCGGGAGGTCATTCCACATTCGAATTGTTTCAGTAAAAGAGTTGACAACACATTCTTTGTGATTGACATTATTCGAATAACTCAATTTAAAATTATATTATTTCAATAATTAACTAGTTAAGAAATTATATAAATAACGACCAACTCTGGTCACAAAGCAAATTATCCTGACTGAGTTTAAATCTTTGCAATGGAGATTTCAGTTTCGATTTCGGGATAGGTAGGTGTCTCAGCTCAGTTATTGCTGGCATTTCGCAAAAACTACTATGTACGACAATGTAACAATTAATCAATGAATGAAAGTTGTTGTGAATGTTTTCGTGGCAAAGAACATGCAACCAATGCAACATAATTATTATAATGGAAGATTTTGTGAGAGCTAATAAAAAAAAAATCTGATTATGGTAATAGATGGCATTCTCATAAATAAATCAAAATGAGACGAGAAAATGTACACATTTTAGGCTTTCTTCTCCGAAAAGTATATTTTCGCTAAACACCTTTCCGACTAACTTCAGTTACCTACCAAAGTCAATACTTGAGAAGCCTGTCTCTAAGCGGCGCCATCTAGATAGGCACGGCCAAACTACACTTTTCACTTTTTAAACTAGCTGTCGGAAAGCCCGCATTCTTTGTTTCATGGTATACCGTATCAAGCTGATACTCATGTTGATGTTGCACCCCCTCGGCAGATGGCTCTTATCGGTCCCGACTGCGGCGAGTTGTTGCACCTCCACTGGGTTAAGCCCGCAAGAGGCGCTGCAATAACAACGGAAAAGGTATGGTAGCTAAGGTTAAAGTAATACAATTACCCCACGTTAGATGGCGTTAGTGTGGAAACGAATGCGTCGCAGTAGTTAAAATGAGACTACTTGCAAGCTACAACCCTTCCAAAGAAGGCAACGTGTAAAGTGATACACACGTTTTCAACAGAGGGCGCTGCACTGTACCCGCCCAGCCTAAATACTAGCATAGAGCGCAACCCCTACAAAACAAAACGGTTATCGATAGTGGGCGCTCTCTAGAATATTGTCACAGAAACAAAATAATGCGTTCAAATCATAGAGAAAAAAATTTATCAACAGAAGCAGAGAGTACATACAGAGTTTCAATTCGAGACAAAATGTCACATATCTCTATAACACACACACTAAGGTAAATGCAGGAACGAAACGAGGCAGCCCATCTGCAGATAAGTTATTTTTTACCACGAATTTCTATTTCATAACGAACACAAACAAGTCTGACTTGTGGGCATATTTATATTGTCATTATAATAAAAGTGCAATGTAGGTGCCGACTTAATCGTTATCACCGTCGTCGTCAGCCTATACATGTCTAAACTACTAGGGAATAGATCTGTCCTCTCATTGAGAGAGAACGGGCAATAGTTTACCATTCAGGCCCAATGCGGATTGGCAGACTTCACAATTCGAATTAATCTCAAACATGTAAGTTTTTTCACAATATTTTCCTTCACTGAAAAGCCAAATAAATAATTTGAATCCATATATGAATTAGGTATATAATACAAAAACGATTTTCCAAGGTAAGGTGTCTAAGGATCAAACCCACGCCTTGATACCTACCACCGTCTTTTCGATCTCTCGATCCTACATACCGTAAAAAGCGTGTCCTCTAGAGGACATCGTCATGAACAAAAAAAATTATGAAAAGGGTATGTACATAAATATATCAAACAGGCAGCATATTCTTTATTTTCAGTAAAAATTCTGGTAGGTACGGCACCAGGACAGAAGGGACTTGCATATACTTATTATGTTGATCTTCAAAATGTTTACAACACAGCACTTCCAATTTGCAACCATCACTATGTCTGTTATTTATTAGACGGGACTACACGCGACGAACCTTTTCGATTTGTTTTTCCGACGTTTCGGTAGGGTTACACCCACCGTGGTCACGAGACGACTGCCGTGGAGAGGAGGTGACAGCTGCGGTGATGTGCTAGTGTGTGAGACTCCTACCCTCACATAGAATTGTCAATTGTAAGTAATAAATATATATTTGCATTCTTTTAGCACGCGTAGGTAGGTACTTATTTTTGCGCGAATTTTTAAAGCTTTTTAAACTGCGGCAATCTCTCGTTGGACTATAGAACATAAATTGATAAAATGTGTACGTTTTTAGGATACCAGTAGTAAATACTGGCTAAGAATATTGAGACGAATATTGAAATATTCGCAATTTATAAAAGGTAAATATAGGTAAACGTCGCGCAACTATGTTGGAATTTTTTTACATTTTTTGGACAATTCACACAGCGCCACCTAGCCCCAAAGTATGCAAAGCTTGTGTTACAGGCGTTAGGTGACTGATAAACTACTTATATATTTTTAAATACATACTTCATCATCATCACAGCCCATATCAGCCCACTGCAGGACTTAGGGCCTCTCCCACGAAAGGGGA
Organism: Blastobasis lacticolella; assembly: GCA_905147135.1. Taxonomy (NCBI): domain Eukaryota; kingdom Metazoa; phylum Arthropoda; class Insecta; order Lepidoptera; family Blastobasidae; genus Blastobasis; species Blastobasis lacticolella. The sequence goes on along the minus strand of LR990039.1, from coordinate 6,546,115 downwards.
GGTTATTGCCGTGATCTCCTCGCTAGATAGGCGGGTTGTAGGTCGCAGTATTGTAAACATAAAAATGGCAAACGCTGCTGCCCATTTCCAGCTTACGGAGAGAGTCTCGAGAGAGAGAAGGATTGCCTCGAAAATATTAGTCACCTTATACGACACCCAGGAGTGTAAGGAGTTGGTGCTATTCTACTCCGCCGGACACCACACGGTCAAGGTGTGCTGAACCAATATTAAGCATAAAGTATGAACGACGACGCCCAGACAAATCTTTATTTTTAAACATATTATGGAGGGAACAAGTTATGGAGGAGAATTCTTATTTATTAGTTTCGTTATTTCTTTTTAAACAAAACTCTGAATAATAGTTTCTCGTCAAATTGTTGCACTTAGAGTACGTAATATTTTCATTAAAATAATGCACTAACGAAGGGAAACCCGATAACTTAAAACGGCCACCGTCCGCTATAATGAACTAAGAAAATGCTGCCAAATTTTTCAGTCTAGGGAGATCTTTTGCCTCCAAAAGGTTAGTCGCCTTCACAGAGCAAAAACTAAATTGCCATTCTATAGGGCTGTGACAGCTTTTTCATATAAAATATACGTGCCAGGTCAGAGACAAAAGATAATGAAATCTACTTCATTTTCTGTCAGCAGACAATAAAACGGGATATCCACTCGTGTCAATATTTTCTTTCGCTGTATTGTAATAAGCGATATTATCGATATCGATGTAATAAGAATTATTCTTAAGTCATCACCATTCCGGCTTAAGTAGGTACTTGGCATAATAAGGTACTTTTTCTTAAAGTGTACAATGTGTCTTTGCTATTTTTGCCTTGTTCCTTTGTGTATTTTATTTGTTAATTAGCAATCATAAAATCTTTAAAAAAATATCCTTTATTTGGTACAGCTTGTGTGGTACTGTCAGCTACTTCAGTAGACCTTCCGACCTATTTATTACCGCGCCACATACAATCGTTAGGTAATCGGTAGATACTAATATTGTGAAGAAAAAAGATTTATATTTTTTTTGTTTGTAATAAATAAACTCAGAAAGTTTCATTAATAGGATGCTACATTATTCCCAGTGACATAGGTCACTTTTATCCCGGGGAAGTTATAAGTTTTCATGGGAGTGTTCATTGTTTACAGAGATCCGAACTGAGCGTGGATTTAAGCCGCTGGCGACTAGTAACAATGGAAAACTAGGTAGAATATTAGAGATAATCCCCGATCTCCCCGAATTTTTCCACTCCTCGTGATTAATACGTATTTTTTGTTTACATCGACACTGGGGAAAAGCAACAAACACATCACTATCATACGCCGGCCCAAATTAATTTTACATATATCTTGGGATGAAATAGGTAATTATGAATTATCGAAGTTTTCACACTATATATTACAGAGTTTGTCGTATTATTTAAGTCAAGAAATTACTGTAACCTCAAGATATTTCAAATACAAAAGCTCATGAAACAAGAGTCTTTAACACATATTCTGTACACCTCTACACACATTCTACGAGCGACTTACAATATACTTAAGGTAGTTGTGCTGTTCACTAATATAATAAAATAACAAAACGTTCGACACAAAATGTTAAATTATTTTACCAATAAACTGACACTGACTCCTTTGTTTACAAATTTGTGTCTGACAATCAAATTACTTGTCACGCTGACAGCATGGCATGAATTTTATCCATGACGCCGCTCTACATTAGCATTAAGGTAGCTAACTTTCCAATCTCTTTGGTCGCCTTGTACGACACCCACAAGTGTAAGGAGCTGGTGATATCCTACTCTGCCGGACACCACACGGCTTACATACTTATTATACGTATAAAACTCAGAACTGTAACTGAAATTTAAATTGTTCATTTCAATTTCTGCTCGGCCGGGAATCAGACAAACGGGGCTCAATGTTAACGTTAAAGTGTGATAAAAATATTTCCACTAACGAATTTTAATAAGAGTCATTCAAATAAGTCGTATTTACTGCTACACATATAATGTCATGCTTGAATTTTGCCCAATAGTGATGACAAATTCAGTGAATGAACAATTGTATAATCGAAAACCAGCGCAAGTACCTAAGTAAAACACCTCTTTTTAGAGGGCTTAGCGATTTAGTGTTACTGGGAGGGGTTTGCTGAGTGGAATATCACTGATGTAGCATTATGTTAGTTTTGTAAGCTTAATAATTTTACTGTTTGTAGGTAGAATTGGTTAGAGCTCTTCATATAGCTAGCTAGAGTATCTCGCGGTCTCAAATGCGACAAGTAAACTTATCTATCTAAGATTTCTGAATTAATAATCATTTTCCGCCTGGAAATAGTTGCACGGTAGGTTTTCAAGGTGAACACACGAGCCTCAAGTGTATCCAAAGAACTCCGTGTATTGACTGTGCTTCGGAGACCTTTGGTGAAAACCGAAAGATATGTTTGTGAAAACCAATCTCCTAATGGCAACACTCACACAACTTTCTCGCTCTAGTCTGTGGTCTAGGATCCGAACTTTAACTTCAACAGTTTTGCCGTTGACCTTTGGCCGTTGGGTCTTATCTGCCCTGGTCAAAGTTAACCCCGTTATTACTCAGAAACTGTTTCTAATAGTTTATAATTAAAAATGATTGTACTCGTCGTTATCTGCACTTCAGAAGACAGCTGCCAAACTTTCTTAATGTAATAAAGTCATTTTCTATCTAATAGAAGATCAGGAAGCATCACATTAGTCGCTTTTTCATAATGAACCTGGGACCTAACGAGACTAGTCTGATAACCAACAAAAGCTGATCAGTCATCATAGTGGGCATATGTCCAACTGTGGGCGTATTGGACATCCTGTGGCTGGATGGCAATTATTTTTGTCGTGTCATAGCATTCCGATCGATCCTTACCTCACACTTGGCTGGTAATCTATAGTAAAGTAACAGTACCTATAGTTCAGATCAATCCATAATGTAGCGACAAGGTTCCGAAAGCAACATTAGATAATTACTCCACAGCATTAGCCCCTTCTCGGGCTGCATTAGCATTGATGGGTTTAGTTAAACAGAATATTCGTGGTGATTACGATCGTGATCCATGGTTTACATTAAGAATGAGTGGTGAGCTTTACTCGATACATTTTTATGCAGATATTACGCGTTAAGCAAATTGTTTAGTTGTGCGGTATATTCTTTTGAAGTATCTAAAAAAAAAAAACATCTTGGCGATAATGTGTGTTGTGCTCTCGCGCACGAGGGCCCGGGGTCTGCCTTGGCCATGATTCAGAATTTGGCAGATCAGATTGCCATCGGACCTCCGTGCCTCCGATTTACTATGTTTACCACGTTTACTATGGCGATAACTCATGAATCGCTGTGGGAGGAAAGTTAAGGTCAGTAAAAATAAACTTTCCTTTTGCACTGGAAAATTCAGCCTATGAGCAACAACGTTGAGCTATATGTCATTGAAAATAGTGTTTATTCTCTACAACTTTTACTATAACAACAATTCTCGAATCGATGTGGGAAAATTGTTATGGCCATTTGAAATTATACTTCACTTGATATCGGCTCCGATATAAGATTTCTCACTGCGAGGAGGACCAAAATACTCTAGGATCAAGAATGCAATACTGGTTGGCAACATCTGTTTATTCGATGTCTGGGGTCTCTTCAATATAAATCAGAATTTGCAACCGGAATTCCACTGAGAGACCTCTCTGATTGGTACCAACTTATACTATTTCGAAAGTGAATTAATATTGTAATTTTCCAATGTTTGATGCTTGAACTCGTATCGCCCGCCAAACTATTAGCCGTTTCCTGAATTGAGAACTTGAAGTTGAGACCTACGTATCCCAACAAGAAATTATTTACTCAGCTTATAGTTGAGTAAAGGATTTACCGTTTCCAAAACACCGAGTACCTAGTCATGTAATAGTGGTTGTCTCGGCAATTTAACATTTTTTACTGAATAATGCTATAAAACAATCGAATAAACGTTTACAGCGCTATGCTCTATATAAAGTAATTTTCTTTAAAAACATTTTACATTTCATAAATATTCTTAATTTAAAATTAAAGGAATTAAATGGGTTCATAAATGAGTAGATTAAATAGATTGTGGTGTGTGGTGCCGCCACCTCAAAGAATAGCACCACCCCATCTCTTCCCGTGGGTGTCGTAAGAGGCGACTAAGGGACAAATCCGAAAGGTGGGCAGCAGCATCTTTCTGGGTAGATTTACATCAACTGCACTGCGATCTCCAACTCGCCTGCCAAGCGTGGAGATTATGGCAATGACCTCCCCTTTCGTGGGAGAGGCCCGAAGTCCTGCAGTGGACTGTTATGGGCTGAGATGATGATGATGATAAATGAGTATATAGGAACTAGCGTATCTGGTTTTATCAGTAAAGTTATTCTTGCATGTCATTCTTCATTTTTTACAACACGCGTATAGCTTACAGCGTTATGGAATAATTTAAGCTAAATTTATTAAAATAAATATATATATACTACCATTTTGATATCTTAGAATTGAAGCACACCACAAAAATTTTATAACTCTGTACCGCAGATATTTTGCAGCACATATTAGGTTAATCAAAGCAATTCATTAACTTTTACTCGTCTAAAGAGCTGAGAAAAAGAAATTTGGTTACTATTACAAAACACTTGTAACCATGATCCAATCTGGTCAGGTTCCCCTGGAGCAGGGTGACGGAGGTCAGATGGTAGTGGCTGCACTGTAATTACCTGATCGCCAAATTCTGAATCATGGTCAAGGCGGACTCTGAGCCCTCGTTATCGAGAGCACAACCGAGACATTAACGCCAAAATGTTTTTTTTTTATTAATTTTTGAAGTCCATTGTAGACTTAAGGCTCATATTTATGCTTTAAAATAGTCGAATGAAGTGTTCATTGTTCAGGATTTATGTTAGTCTAACTCACATTTTTTCGTCGTACAGTCCACTTGTATAGGTAGGTATTCAATTACAATCTTTATTGAAAATACCTAACACAGGCCGAGCTACCTATTGTTACTACTTACAATTTATCAATATGTTGTAGGTAGATTGGCAGTACAATATTTCAAACACATATAAACTAGTTGCAAAAGTCTGATTGGTTTTATCATTTCATAGCAAAGTTCCGAGGTTTCCGTCTATGTTAAAAAGAAACATCAGAACTCCGCTATACCTGGATGACCTTAGCCTCTGAACAAAAAATGAAACCCTGTTTAAGACTGCTACTCAGCAGTATCGTAAAATAGCTCTTTCATTAAATAGACTAAAACACAAACATCTGATTTTATTAACATATTTAATTGTAACTTAATCGGCAACAAATACAACATACTCTATGACGACAACGCGAATTATAATTAATTATTGACAACCATTACATGACACATGAGAAACGAGTGACGTTACGTCATACTTTAAATCGCAAAAAGTATTTTTTTTATTTAATGTGATCTGTCATCTGGCGTGGAGTTATAAGGCAATTCAAAAGAGTTTGCATAGTTTTGAGTACTTCCTACTCTTTATAGACTATGTAATTACATACAGGCTGCTCCATAGTGATAAATTTAAAATAGTTGATATTTCGATAAATACTTGACCGATTGTTTTGATAGTTTGCAGTTTAGTTTTAAAAACCCTACTCCACTAGTAGTATTCGGCGCCCGACGACATTGTAAAGATCGCAGGTACTAGCTAGATGCGGAAAGCACAGGACCGGCCTTTATGGAGATCTCTGGGGTAGGTGTATGCCCAGTAGTGGACATAGTCCTTATTTACCTATAAATGCAAAACCGATTACAATACCGGTTCTTTTCAATTAAATTACAACGTAAAAACCTAGTTTAATAAATGATGAACAGGATGACAACAAATCTGTTTATTATGCACATAGAATTAATTGCTAACGCAAAGGCATTGCCTTATATCCTATCTATAAAAAAACCAATCATCTTGGCGTTAATGTCCCCGGGGTCCGCCTTGACCATGAACCAGGATTTGGCGATCGGGTAATTACAGTGGAGCGACTAATATCTGATCTCTAAAACCCTGCTACCAGGGGAACCTGACCAGATTGGATCATGCTACAAATTCAGTTTCCTGAATTTGCAGGTTTCATCACGATGTTTTCCCCCGTGTTCTATCTATTAACAACATAACTCAACTTTTCGAGGCATCCCGGTAGCTTATTTAATCTGAAATCTAAATAGGGAAATACATATACAATCAAAGGTCATGTATCTTCAGTGAATACCATCGCATAGTAGCACAATAGGTACCAGTGTTGAGCGCAATCACAAATTTTTTAATTGATTGATTAGTCAAACTAAAAATTTAGTGTCCAAATTAGTTGTACTAAATAAATCACACCTAAAAATGTTTGTTTTAGTTATGACTAAATGTTTAGTCATCAATTTTAGTGTTCAGTTAAACTAATTTTCCTATAAAATATTAGAAACTATAAAAATATCTAATTTAGAGTAACCAGCTTAACTGTAAGTAAATAACCAAAATCTAACAGTAATAAGTTATTCGTCTTATATTCGGTCAGTAATTACTTACAATAGTACTTAATAGTACTTATATCTATGAAGCAGTATCTCCGATACAAAACTCGTTTAAAGACTAACTCAGGTGATCTTACAAACTTCTAGAATCACATTGTTCTTGGAAATAGGTATTTTTCAGCGTCTTTACCACACCACAGTTAATAATACTAATAATATTAATGATAGTATACTATACTGGTAGAGATATCTCATCTCATGCAATCTTAGAGCAACGGAACTCGATCGTTCTGCGTAGGCCAACTCACTTTCAAACCCTGATTGCTGTTGTTTCGGTATTTACATAAACTAAAATTTCAAATTGATACTTATAACGCCATCTTTTACTTACTGGAATTTTAATCAAAACTATCAATCATGACTAAAAATTAAAACTAATAAGTCGACTAAATTAGTCATCACACGATTGAAACTAATTCAATTTTCAATCGTTACATGAAACTAAATTTGTTAGTTTTTGTTTTTAGTCGTCAATCAAACTAAATTTTGCCCAACACTGATAGGTACATAACGAAATAATTTATAGATTAGCAAAGGAAGCATCGTCGGTAGGGTGTGTGATGCAAAGGCTTCCATTCTACGCTGAATGTTTACATTTGGCTAAGAGACAGTGAAACGAATTCGAAAGATATTGGTATTGGTACAAAACTATACAACCCGAACCGTTGAATAATGCTTGGATCGTCAACTGCTTAAGTAGAGACGAGTTAATGACAGTATTTCAAAATCATTCCGGACACATCCCATTTAATAAGTTTGTATATATGATAGCAAAAGCAGACTCTAACTGTAGTGAATGTAACTCGATTAAAGATGTTTATAATTCTAAATTTTTGGATAGTGTCTCGCGTTTCCTCTGTCAAAGGAGGACTAAGAACTATATAAATTGGTTAGGGTGGGTTTGAACTTTTGAAGCGTAGGTAAACCCATTCCCTCGCTCAAACCCATTTTCATAAAAGTGTAACAGATTAAGCGGCATGGTCGCTTTAACGTGATCAAGCTCATCAGATAAATATAAAAAAACTAGCTACTCGTAAAAGCGCATTGAGAAAATAAAATTTCATCCAGAGTAAAGGGGAAAACTTAAGTACTAATCCGTATGTAAGCCTTTAAAAATACAAATAAAAAACCAGTTTTTCCGCATCAAATATAGTTTACCAAGAGGTAGCGGTATATATTTTATACATATTATATTTAAATATCTTGCACAGTGGAGTAGGTATTTATGAGCTGGTTTTAAGCCCACTGTCAAGAAGGGAAACTTTCTCATTAGAGTATTACTATATTTCACGGAACACTTTAATCTCACTGTACCTAAAGTGCAGGCAAAATCGTAGAGGTAGGTAGGAATTGTCTACCTATGTCCGAGATACGACATCTATATATTCTACCTTAGTGATTTTTTTAACCCGTTTAAGACAAGAGGTGTTAGAGATTACCATTGCAACAAATGATCTGGCTAGGCACATTAGTGTCTGGCGCGTTAGTGATGAACTATCAATGTCTGACCATAACCATATTTGTTTTAACTTATTAGGATCATTATCAAGTCAGGAAGTTAGCTTTAGGAACCCTAGATACACTGATTGGGCGGCCTATAAACAACCTTAAACAGAACCTAGAAGATGTACCTAAAACAATAAAGACAGTAGAAAGTCTGGATATTGCAGTGACTATAGTCTCAAATGGCATAATAAAGACTAATGAGGATAGCTGCCATGTAAAAACAATGTCAACTAAAAGGGCAGTACCGTGGTGGAGCTCTAAGCTAGAAAAGCTCAGAAGTAAAGCTCGGAAATTATTCAATAACGCCAAAAGGACCCAAGATTGAGAATCCTATCGGGAAGCCTTAACAAATTATAATAAAGAAATTAGGAAGGCTAAGCGGGCGAGAATTCTGAATTGGAGAAAATTCTGCGAAGAAGTCAACAACACGTGTCAGTGCGCAAGAGTTCACAAATTCCTCGCAAAAGACAAACCTAACCAAATTGGCTTGCTTAAATACCCTAATGGGACTTACACAGCCAACGAAAAAGAAACTCTAAATTTATTGGCATCGACCCATTTCCCTAGTGCTTGCGCAGAAGCTCCATCCTCTACGCAATCATTTCGCCCAGGTAATGAAGAATGGAGGAGGGCCTCGCTTAATATAAGGCCATCCCAAATAAAATGGGCCGTTAAATCCTTTAAACCATACAAATCATGTGGATCGGATGGCATTTTTCCAGCACTTTTACAGCAAGGAATAGAAGTAATAATCCCTCACATGATAAAAATCTTCAGAGCGAGCTACGCCTGGAGGCATATTCCAGATAAATGGGCCGAAGTCAAGGTTCTATTCATTCCAAAGGCCGGAAAAAGAGACTACTCTCAAACGAGATCGCTCAGGAATATTAGTCTAAACTCCTTTATGCTAAAGACTATGGAAAAGGTTCTGGACATTTACATTAGGGAGACGTTCACTATTCTCAACAGGCCTACAGTAAAGGAAGATCTACTGAAACCGCCCTTTTGAGTTTGGTAGACAAGGTAGATAAGGCATTAGAAAAGAAGCAAATTGCACTTTGTGCATTCTTAGATATTGAGGGCGCATTTGACAACACCCCTATAAGGACACTAGTTCGAGGTCTTACTGAGAAAAAGATTGACCGTGCGACGGTGAAGTGGTAATAGTAAAGGTGGAAGTAGTTAATAGTTTTCTTAAAATCTTCACATGAAATAAGTTACTTCAAATTGAATATATACCGGCTGATCAAAAAATACCTGAAATATTTTAATTTCGAATTTAAATACGTCATTGTAAGAGATTTTTTTTTTTCGTAGGTCGTATGGTCGTAGGTTTCGGATGCGTAGTTAATTTTTGATTGACAAACTAGTAAAACATTGGCGGTTTTTCCTAAGTGAAAATTACGGAGCAAAAGATTTGTATTAAATTCTTTCTCTTATTTGTGTTCAAAACTAAATGCAGTGTTGTGGTTGGAATGTTAGAGACCGCTTATGGAAAGTCTGCTATGAAAAAAACAGCCGTTTACGATCGATACGGGAAGACGACCTTGAATATGTTATTAAAAATAGAAGTCGCATTTGTTTATCATGTTGCACCAGATTCAATCCACGTGCAAATTCTAATTCTATCCATCTTTCCCTAGAAATGATGTTTATTACTGGAATATCAAAGCTTTGAAAACGATCTTTGATAGAACGACTAATACGGCTTATTAGAAACCTCGAGCTCCTTTGTGTATAGAGCCATTCAAAACTACTTTCAATAAGCTCTTACATAAACGAAACATTCAGTACCTACTAGTTTGAAAATTGAACTAGTTATTAGAATAAAATACATTTATAGTTCATAATTATGTAAAATTTAAACTACTGGAATAGCCTGCTTGGCAGCGACTGTTGGATTACAATTAATTTCTGGTTAATTTTATACAAATGTTCTAAAAACTTGGATAGAAATGTATTTGAGGATGAGACGAGAGTGTTATAAACGTCATAGTCGAATACTTTGGAGAGCCGAAGTACCTAACCTACCTAGTTAAGTACCTAAGTATTTAACTATCTTCAGTCTCCCATAATCTTTATTAATAATGACTAATATTATTATAAAAAGGATGGATTTGAATGTTTGTTCGATCGAGTTGGCCAGGCTACCGGACGTAAAAACCTGATTTGGTCGACTAGCCTGCTGTTTGGTTCAGCGGGCAACATTGTCACCGATAGCAACGTCTATCACGCAACGACGGGGTTCGAATACTCGTGGGCCCACGTCCACATGCATAGTTTACGCAAATTCACAGCACTGTATTTGACTTCATTGTTATTTATTATACACGGATAATCGACCAAACAGTTGTACAAAATTTGTAACGATTTTGTATTCCCATTTCACTAAAAATATTGTAATAAATTAGCATTAAACTTTTCTACTAAGTTAACTCTTTCAATGCCACGCTGTTGCCAACTTGCCACAGAGAAATTTTGAATAAAGTCCCGGTTTCAAGCACCACAGTATGCTAGTTTTGAGCCAGTGCGCTGAGTAAACTAACGTGATCTAACGAACGCCAACGAAGAAGATTCGGCGTTGGTCGCTGCACGCTGGTTTGCCTACGAAGATACGTCCAAATAAGAAAACAAACAATTGTACGGACACTGATTCGGGGTCGTGTTCGCACTATTTCCGTCTCTATCACGCATGCAAAGCTATTACGCTTCAACTGAGCGTTTCTTGGTTGGCTTTCGACATCCGTCAACCTTGCGGTTGGTCGATTGTTTCAAACCCTTTGATGTGAGCGCCACGCTTTGAATCGCTGGCATATGCCAAGGAACGATCGTTATACATATACATGTAAGTAGCTATGACTCCTTTGAATATGATTGTGCAATATCAATATGCAAGACTTCTGTTTACCCAACTGCAGCGAAGCCTAAAAGGAAGGATTATGTGTTTGACCTATACGTATGTACGTTAGGTGACTAGGAAATTTTTGAGATACAAAAAATGTATTAGGGCTAGAAATACATTTTTCATTACATCTTTTCAAAATGCTTTCCATCGGTCTCTATACAACGATCCATCCGGCAGAACCAAGATTTGAAGCAGAGTGATAACCTTCTTTAGAGAGTTATTAAATTGAATGCCACGGGTCTACTTAAGTTTCACTTTTGCAAAAAGAATGAAGTCACACGGAGCTAGACCAGGGCTAGGTTATAAGGCGGGTGAAGTGAATTACTGAAACTCAGTTTTCTTAACAATCTATTGTGTTCAGCGACGATGCATATAGACCTTTTTATTCAGTTGCATTGTATTTAGTATCAAAAACAGTTGATAAACACACTTCAGAGTACCATTGGGCATTAAAAGTTTTTAAATGTCCAAGGAAATTATCGCCACTCGCAGAAAAGAATGTTGCCACAATTTTCTTGTTCACACTGACCCACATATGACTTTCCTGAAGGGTTCTTCGTCTGAAAGCACCCAAAGCGTTCACAGTCGCTTAGCTAGTGAGTCATATTCATAAACTCAACTTTCATCTCCAGTAGGTAATTATACTGAGTATATTCCATCCTTATCCATTTTTTAATTTAACAATCGTTTTCATGCAACATGTCACGCGAGTTTGTTTTGTTCAGCAGTCAGTGCTTGAGGAACCCGACGCGAACAAAGTTTCCTAATTTGTAGGTCACGGTGAAAAATTTCATAAATAGTCGGCGATAAATAAGGGTTTCTTCTATCTTCTTGTACGTTATTTTTAGGTCTTCGTGTAAAATTATTTTACAACCTCGATTTTTTGAGGAAACATTGAATAAAACCGTCATAAATTGAGAAAACCATCTAAAAATAGTTGCAAGGGACGGTGAGAGGTTGCCTTATAATCACTTCATTGCACGAAAATGCTCACATTCGAATTTCATTGCTGCGAGGAAAAGCGCGCGAAATGCAAGATATCGAAACTTTTTTTTTACCTTTGTTGGTTTGGCTTTCAGAATTCGAAATATACCTAAGTTAGTAAAAGAAATTACAAATTACTATATTTAAAAAAAATATAGTATTTCAAAACTTTCGTAGTCACCTAAATTGACGTATGTATGTTTGTATTTCCTGGTAACTACTAAAAAAAAGAACTACTAAACGGATAAACCGATTTTAAAAATGCATACGTTGTTTGGTTTGTCGTGACTACTGCTGAGGACATTAAAATGTTAAAGTCGAAAATGGCAAACTATGGGCGCCATATTAAGAGGTTCCAACATTTTTTTTCTCCGAAAGCCTTCCAGTGGAGTATCAAAATGAAGGGCTTAAAGCGACGATTTCAAAAAGATGTACCTGTAACTTATATACTTAAAAGTAGTTTGGACAAATTCCATACAACATAGCAATGACTTCCATTTCTATGCAACATAGAGACCAAAAACGGTTTTAAAAAAAAAAAATTTTAGCACAGTTATCATTTATTTTTGTGGTGAGTCGGCAAGCCAGTTGGTGCACCCACCACGGCTTATCATATCGATTGAGCGCTGGCGGCATACCGCGCCACGCTTCAGAATGTCAAAAATGTCGAGATCATCTAGCGCTATTGTCTATTTATTGATTTCACGTAATTTTTATTAAAATTGCGCAAGGTTTTAAATTATAAATTACAAAAATTTCCAGGGGGAGGAGGAGGCTAGAAAAACTATTCATACGGAGGCCCTCGAGGGCAAGCTACGTCACTGTCTCCATCCCATTTGCAGACTGCCAGTCTTGCGGGTTCGGCTGCCGCCAACGCCGAAACCCGCGAATGTAGCAAATATCCGGATCTCGGGGGCATCTACATACCTATTGCCTTTGAAACAATTGGCCCATGGGATCCTAAGGCTAAATCTTTCATCAAATAACTTACGGGGCGTCTCTGCGAGGCCTCTCGTAACCGCTGGTCTGGCAACGTTTTCGCTCAAAAACTCACGAGCCATCACGTTTTCAATCCTGCAATATCCCGTTTAATTACACGAAGGGCGGAGTGAAAGGCATTTCCACTTTCTCTGAAATGCAACTAAATAATGGGCTTCCCGGCCCGGCGACGCATATGGAAAATGGAAAATCGATTCAATTCGCAAGCGAGATTTCGATGCATGCGGCTATAAGTCTGGCTATAATTTGACGTACCTAGTGGAAACCTATTACAATACAACTATGCTTTACCCACTACAGTAAAGCATTGTAATAATTCATGTCATTTTGGCGTTAATATTCTGGTTGTGCGCTGGCGTACGAGGGCCATGGGTCCACCTTGATGATCCAGGGTTCGGCAGATCAGGTAATTACAGAGGAGCGACTGCCATCTGACCTCCATGCCCCTGCTACCAGGGGAACCTGACCAAATTGGATAATAATTACACATTCAATCGCCTGAATGTGCAGGTTTCATCACGATGTTTTTCCCTCACCGTAAGAGCATCGGTTAGTATTCAACTAATAAAAAGAGTCATTGGTACATGGCCACAGCTAGATTCGAACCCGGTACCTCTCGCTTACGAGTCGGATACCCTAACCACTCGGCCACCGATGCTCCGTGCACAGTAAAGCATTACCTAAACAAAAAAGCTTGTTCCCGCAGCAACGTACTTACGTACTGCATTAATAATCATGTTCCTGCCTGTGCAGTTATTAAAATGTTTGCAAGATACAATTCGTGGAAAATGTAATAAAGTAAACGAGAAATGTTTCAAGAGCGCGCTTCATAAAAACGTAGCTTAATCATATTTTCAATGTTACAGTCATAGTCAGTGAGACATATTCCTGGAAAGTGGGAAAACATAAATGAGTTCCTGATAAAAAGAATCTTGATAAACGGACTTTTCCGTTCATTTTATTAGCCATTGCTAGAAAAGTAATGAATAAACTGGTTGGAGGGGCTTTGCTGAACGAAATACTGAGATATAACTAATGAAAACAAACAAACTTATATTAAATTGCTAAACAAACTTTATTATGATTCGCCGTTCTGTTTATTCTTTTACGGTTCTCAACTTGACCTCCGAGCCCTTGACATCTTCTGAAAACCTCTTCACGACGCGTGCTTCTATATTTAAGATATAATACGGAATATCTAGGAGAACAATTTAATTAATTTTCCCTATCAATTCATATGGAAAGATTCAATCCCAGCAGTGGACTGCTAGGAGATTGCTGATATGACGTGATGTGAACTAAAGAGGGATTCCCAACATCAATGATAATTAATTGCTATACTAAAATATTTTTAATCATGTACGGTTTATTTATTTTTGCTGACTTCAACAGTATATAATTAGTTTATACCAAGTATATTTTACCTCTGGGCTTGGGTGGAATATAATAATTTCTCCTTTCGCTCTTTTTGCCCCCGATGTAGCCTGATCATAATTTACAATATATTGTATTGTATTGTACAGGAAAATAATCGAGCGACGAAACAATTCAGGCAGCTATTATAAACTATCAACCTAATTAGTACGGTACACAACGGATATTCACTTCAGTGGGACTCAGCTCCGCCATACAAAATAATGATATTGGCTCATTCAGCGTATTTTTCTAAACATGAAAAGTGCGGTAGTCACTTCCTATGGGTGACTATAACATAGTGAAGATCTTGGCCGGGCCTATTGAGCAGTAACTACTGGACCGATTTACCTTTATTTAAATAATGTATCAAATGTAAGAATATGTAATACATATTATTTGATTTTATAACATTCGTTTATATAAATCTTTAGCGACTTGAGTGGTTCAGTTGGTTACCACGCAGATGTCCCGGGTTTGATTCCCGGCCAAGCAGAAATAGAAGTGATGAATTTAAATTTCTATTACGAGTCTGGGTGTTATATACACATTAAAAATGATTTTAATAGTATATAAGTACCTAGTTTACCACTTATCTAGCACCCATAACGCAAGCATAAAAAATCGAAAATCAAATGAAGTATTTACAAAAAATTACTATAGCTCGACAACCATCAGCCGCCGCTAAAGTAGCGGTAGGTATTAGTTAGGGGGTACGGGGCCCTACCACCATCTTAAAATACGACAGGATCAAAACTTTAAAAGAAAGAACGCCGTTTGAGGTACTGCCACTATAAATGCCTTTATTTCGCATCACAAGAATCACATTAGTTCCATTCCAGATGTTTCGGATGTGTCATCCCTATGACTGGAGAAATAGCTTCCATTGAACAATACGAGGATAAAGGTAGACGAATTGTACCTAGTTCACTCCACGCTCCGATCCATGTACCAAGAATATTACAAGTTACAATAATTCCATATTCAACACGACAATAGGACATTACACATAGACTCTATTATACGAAAAACATCTTATTCCATTGTGTGACAAGACTTCAGACTTATACGAGAACTAAACAAGGACTAATTGACGAACTGGGTAACATAATCAAAGTTTATTTATTGTTTCAAGTTACCACAGGAAACCTCGACAGTGGCGACTTAGTCAGTATTAAACATAAATTTAGTATTAGGTACGTCAAATATTTTTTATGAAATATGGACTCCAGAGTTAAGAATATGTATACTAGCCTAAACTCTGTAATCACTATATACCATAAGAAATATGTATCGGATTAATTAATTATTTAGTGCAGAAAGTCTTCGAGACGTATTAAACCAACTGACCGAAGCCTATGTGTAAGCCCAACATGATAAATTTACACCCCTCCATTATCGATCAATTGCATTTAATTAAAAGTATCGAAGGAATTCCCTTAGAAATAAATGTTCTACGAGATCCGTTCAAAATCAAAGGTATTGTTACACCCCACGTGATCATCCAATCTCAAATGATAATATTCCGACACCCTGTCCCAATTATCTCAAAAGACTCTTATCAAGTCGAATACCTACTCCCAAATATACAGAATAAGAATAAACAATGATATGTACCCAATGTAATTCCTGCAAAATATCTTACGCGAAATTAGCAAGTGTACAAAGTTCAAAATTATAATTAACAAATATGTAGGTACTGTAGAATCAGTAACCTCATGCGTAATGCAGTCTATCTTTAAACAACAAAATGAATGTAAAACTTTATTAATATTTTGCCTAATGGTGCATTCTGCGGTTACTGCTTACAATCAGGCAGGCCGAAGCTTATTTGCCACCTAAGTGGTATAAAAAAAGTTATTTGTAAATAATCAATCATTTATTTTATTACTCTGGAATTCTCGGTAACGCAACTGCGCGTTGATAATCGTTTCCTATCAAAACAATGAATATAGAATACAATGTAGAATACGGTAGGCTATCGTAGTTTTCGTATTTTACCTTCATGTAGCATTTGTAAATCAGCCAATTTCATTTGGTTTTCAATTTATTAAGTCCCGGAACCAAATCACGTAAAAGGAAACCTGTCATGCTAATTAGTGAATCATCCGGATCAGATTTCGCTACACAAGGTAACGTAGAATGTAACGGAATATGATGCATCAGAGAATATTACAAACAATCCATGCGGAATTGCGGACAGGCCAGTAAATTTCTCGGTAAGCATTTCAAACCATAGACTCTGTTGTAAATCTCCTTTGTTCTAAATCGCACAAATTCCCTTATCGTAGATTGGGATAGCAGGTATTTTCTTCTTTATTTCTCCAAGTCATTTTTGACTTGAACTCTATGAGCGTCCTCCTCGTCGTCCCAGAGGTGTTCCAGAAAAAACCGTCACAGAAGATGTTATTTTAAAAAGTTCATATAAATTTAAAATTAGAAAAAAATATGTTTTATCCAAGATCAAAGTATCACCGCCGTGGTGTCGTAATTTTTGAAACCCTTTATCGAAATTCACAGCCATTCGATTAAATAGTCATAGTCCAACGAATGTTCATAGTCCAACGAACGCGGGTGAAACAAAACAATAGCACGTTGAATACTAAAAGCGAAATTCTGAAACTGATACGTTCCATTATACTTTCCATCTACTAACAATAGTAGTGTAGGAAAATTTTACATTCACCGAACGTTTGAAATAACTAAAAATTTGTGGAATTAGGAAAGATTAGTCCTAATTGATATCCCAAAAGTCCTAAAAAATCTCCCTGTAGGAAAAACGTAATTTTAAATAACCGATGCTTTATTGGATGTTTAATTTTTAGCATAGCGATTGAATCAAGCGTCCGTGTTTATTCGTTTTTGTTTTAAACAGCTTAAATCATCTGCGTTATCTTTAAAAATTTAATTTTAGTCCATGACAATAAATAATACCTACATTAATGTGTTACTGGACCAAGTAAAGATTCCTCTGTCAGACATAGACAGTCTACACCTATTAAAATTCAACAAATGAATTTTGTTCTAAAATTATAACAAACTAGCCATTGCTTTCGCGGCCGTAAGTGAACAGCCAGTCAAGTTCCAATGATTGCGCAGTCAATTTTCTACTCTTACTGTTTTCGTTGTAACTCAATTACACTTAAAATATGACAGATTTGTATAAAACTTAATACAGCGATAGCTTGGACTCTGCGGAGGAAGATGATGATGATACTCTTTGTCTAAGTTTGGGTGCACGAATTTGTAGGGAATTTATATGTTTATTATCAAAGGTTCGTTGTAATTTAAGAACAAAATTTGTTTCGATGGCTTCCTGTAATAAAGCTGAAGAGAAAGAGAAAAGGCTAGATTCGATATTTACTAACGTTGATTAAATTTTTCAGATTTTAAAATGAATATTCGCGATCTTAATTGAAATGCACTGCACATTATTCCGGTCTTCCATGGAATTTTCCGAAAAGTTATTAACGGAAATAGCCATTACGGCTCGTTTTCGTGGAATAAAATGTGTGGGCTGAGTCGCAATAAACATTCCAACGCTAATCGATATTATTTTTAATAAAGGTCTACATAAATTATTTGCTGTTGATTTCTGGTATACTGCTACGTAGCTCAGACCGTCGTTAACTAATCAGGGACGAGGTATCGTAAGATTGGACTATAGCGGATTTGTTTTCTAAGAAGTGTTGACTACACTTCCTGACCAGTGTTGAGATCATGCGGAGGCTTCAAGCTTGTAGTATAATTGCGCTAAATCAGGATCATCAGGCGAAGGATAAAGAAATGTAATTACCTAACGTGAAAGAGATTGAGTTGCAAGATTAAAATTTGCTCATAACTCAACGCAACCTAATGCTCTCTAACAATCATCTCGTGCTCTTAAGGCTACTCTATACTCGTCTGTAAACGAGACCTTTCTCTATACGTCAATAGTCAAATTTAAGTGTCCGTAAGCAAATCTTAATCCTGCAACAGCGACAAACGTTTGCACGTTAATCACATTTCTCCATCCTTCGTCTTAAGAGTCCGTTTACTGATTAGATTAGAATATATATTCCCGGGCATATTTATTGACTCGACGATTCGACGTAGGGGTATAGTTACCTAGTACCTTTGTTTGTAAACATCACCAATTCTGTATTTGCTATGTTGTTGGGTTGACTGAGAGACGAGTTCTTTGCACCATTGTTTCACCTCTCTCAGCGCCATCTGCGTTCTTCCGTTATGGTGTCCACGTTATTTCCTGATATGAGTACAGCTAGATCGTCAGCGTACCCTACTGTAAATTAATACTTTTCATTTAGTTGTGTTTTCAGTGTGTTAGCTACCAATTTCCAGAGGAGTGAGAAGGGTACCCCTCATTGTGGGCAGACCCTGTTAGGCTTACTTTCAAGCTGTATAATCCTTTTGCTTAGCATATTTTCTATCCATCCTGAAATGGTTTCGGGTACCTTGTGCTTGTTCAATACATTTTAAATACTAGTTTTTAGAAGTTAGTTTTGTCAAAAGCTCCCTTTATATCTATAAAAGTACCTGCCACGGCAGCAGCCGACGAGTGCTAGAACCAAATCAACAATTTGATTTGGATTGAATGGCGTCTTCGATTTTGCTAACTTCCGCGTAAAGTGCGGATTCAGTTGATTTACTTTATATAACATACGGTATCGTTGATGTAATCAAAATATTATAATATTTGA
The DNA here is from genome assembly GCA_905147135.1 of Blastobasis lacticolella. Taxonomy (NCBI): domain Eukaryota; kingdom Metazoa; phylum Arthropoda; class Insecta; order Lepidoptera; family Blastobasidae; genus Blastobasis; species Blastobasis lacticolella. Next base: position 6,527,031 of record LR990039.1, on the reverse strand, counting down.
TTATCGGACTGTCTTATAATCGAGCAATAAGTTCAGAGAATTAGACCACAACATTTGATTACAGTATGCATCATGTACCCATTTATAATACACGGAACAGGTTTTAATGGATTATTGCTGTTTCATAGTCCATATTATCTTTCCTGAAACAAAGCCGCAAGGAAAGAAAAAAAATTTGACTTTATTTTATTTCTAGGTACGATTACGGTTTCGAATTATTCCATATTTCTCAAAATCCCTTCTCTTAAAAATTTTTTTTTTGTTATTACATGCAGTCATAGATTTGCTAAGTTTTAATAAAATTCACGTAAAATCATTGTTATTATCAATTTTAAAGATTACGTAGTTCGATTAAAAACTATATATAAACAAAACGAATAATATCGAACGCACAGCAATGCTTAAAATTCGAAAAATCCAATATAGCGGCGGTTTATTTAAATTGCAGGTTTTCGTACTGAGGGATAATAATCTGAACTTTGGACGAAAGTACCAAATATGGTATAAATATTTAATAAATTCCAGAGGTGAAACTGATCTGATAAATCGCATTCGCAAATGTTTGCTGAAAGCTTTAAACTGCCAGAGTTCGATAGAGCGAACGAAATGTTTATCTCATTATAAGCTTATTATTCAAAATTGTGAACTCGTGGATGCAATGTAGGTATTTTTCCCAATTAGTACAGGTATTTTGCTTATCCGTAATTCCGCAATTCATAGTATTTGGTTTCAGCGCACAACAACGTTCACTAGCTAATATACTCTGCACCACTTCAACCACTAATAATTAATGCAAGTTTCGTCATCAATTATGGGCAATTTGTGTAGTTGTGTAATCACAGGATGCGCTTTACGGAACAATTATTAGGTAAACAGGATAATAAGATAAGTACCTAGTGCTTGACAGTTGTATGTATGGTGGCCAAGTGGTTACGCAACCCGACTCGTAAGCGAGATGTACCGGGTCCGAATCTCTCTTTCTAAATGACTCTTTTCTGAGTTATGTACATTAGTTGTTGTTATTTTAATGATCGTGTGTTATATCCCCCTTGCGGTGAGGGAAAACATCGTGATAAAACCTGCACATTCAGGCGACATAATGTAACCATTAATGATCCAATCTGGTCAGCATCCCCTGATTGTAGGGTCATGGACGTAAGATGGCAGTCGCTCCACTGTAATTACCTGATCTGCCAAATGCTGGATAATGGTGAAGGCAGTCGTGGCGCCAGCCCTTAGTCCCCGGCACGGGCACTCACACTGCGCTGCCGAAGACGTCAATGGCAGCATAGAACACCCAGAAGCTCCTCGTGGCAATCCTCAGCCACTAAACTATGGCCCATGACCCACGGCTTTCGCCAACGCCATGTATTCCATCTCAGAGCGATCTAACAGTTCAACAACAAAAAACTACAAAGGAAAACTTGTCACCATAAAATAAACCAACCAAACAGTTTGTTGATTCACCAAAATGTTAGGCCCGATGTCCACTCACGTGGTGCAGTACGCTGCGCGGTGGCACGTCACGGTGACAACAAAGAAAACGGCGGTGTTATTCTGGTTTTTTAAGATAGGCAACGTTCGCACGAGAGATTTATGAGAGATTGTGAATTAGGCAACGATTACACGAGATGTTTTTGTCGCCTTTACGCGCGTTATTTTAAACGACTCGCATAATGATTGCCCATATAATTATTAGACGGTGTCAAGCGGGCATAAAAAAGTGACAAGATATTTTTTTTAATCTGCCCACTCAAATGCAACGAAGGGTAACGTACAAAAAGGATATCATTCATTTAAAATAAAATAATAACTAAAAGTGCCGGCTATTATTTTAATTATGAAATTTTCAGAGATACTATACAGTTGCTACCATTTTCGGGAGCGATCGTTTCGGAGTTATTGCAGTTTTCAGTTTGACAGCTGTCATCCACAAAGTAGATCACTACGAGCAGTACAGGAACTATTGTTCTAGGACCAATAGTTTCAGAGAAAATGGCGAAAAAAAAAGATCAAACACAGGACACGTGGAAATAGGTAACCCCCAGGGATCGTCCCCTTGGGAATACCTTAATCAATGATTTCTGATTTTTATAAACGACTTCCGGTCATCGTTTATAACAAAAGGTTTACCAATGCTCTTCGCTGATGACACTACTGTTGTTCAGCAGCCCCACTTATGAAGATCTTAGTGCAAAAATACAACAGATTTGTGATCAGTTGCAGGTATGGATTTTATTATTAAGTATTAGTTAACCCATAATAAACAAAAAAAAGGAAAACTGAATTAACCTAAATAATACGAATAGTAAAAAAATTGCCCCAGCTCCCTAGATTGCGGAAAAGTGCCCAGAAGCCTATTTTTATTATTTTAACATGACTTTCTTAAATTTTGTTTTATAATCCATTCATTTATTATATTTAGTTGACATTTCAAACTTATAGGTACTTACCTTTGTACAGAATAACAATATTTTATTATGTTTGAATTAATTACTTTAGTTACATATAATGAAAACCGCACTATGAAAACCGCAGGAGCAGCACTCACCTCATCGACAGGAATTAAAAGCCGATGCATTACACCGACCCGTGGACGGCCACGTGATGCTGATATCGCATTGTCGCCGACCACGATTTCACTTAATTTTAAGTAATTCTATTAGTTTAAAATCATTTTTGTTTTCTTTTTCGACCTTCCGGCTGTAGCCTACGTATCTGTTTTATATTATCTACTCATTATTATTGATGAACCTTATATGAAAGCACATTTTTGGTCTGTATTTACTGCTATAAAGGTATAATTGTACTTGTATTCACTTCGGGCAATAAAATCATAATCATCATCATCGTCGCTTTCCATCAGGTGAGTTCAGTAATCTAATCTTTAAACATATTTGTAAGAGTGTCAGTAGCCTAATGGTTAATCCTGGATCATGATCAAGACACCAGGGCAGTGTTCGGTAATCTACGCCATATATTTTCATCCTAATTACCGCAGTGTCTCAAGACACAGAGATGTGGCCGCTAACTATATGCCTTATAAGAAAACTTACTGTCACCCAAAGGACGATGGAAAGAGTGAAAGTGGGAATGAGGAGATCCGCAAGCGAACTAAGGTCACCGAAGTAGCCCGAATGATTGCCAAGCTTAAGTGGCAGTGGGCAGGTCACATAGCTCGCAGAACAGTGCCGATGTGGCGCCCACGCTGCCTCAGGTAGACCGACGATCTCGTAAAGATCGAAGGCACAAGAACAGCCTTTGTGGAGATCTCTGGAGGAGGCTGATATTATGATGATGATAATGAAGACGGGCCGCGGACTTACGTTTCACTATCAAACCTATCCAATACCCGGGCCTAAGCTACCTGTAGCAAAACATTGCACCAAACGTTTATATTAACCGGGGCTAAAACAGCACAGTCATGGGGGCGTTCGATATATCTCAGTAATATATTTATCATATTAGGTACAACTATGAATTGTCACAATTATTGGGTGTAACATCAGGGTTTTGACTCATCATCATCATCACATCAGCCGAAAGACGCCCATTGCCCACTGCTGGGCATAGGCCTCCCCCAGAGTTCTCCACAAAGTTTTGACTATTACCTCGAATTTGTTATATATGGTTTTTGTTTTTTGAGATCAATGTTTATTTTATATTATGTGATGTAAGTAGTGTCCTTGTTAAGCAATAAATATCTTTCATTCAATCATTTATTCATAGGTATTTCGAAGCGGTCACCGCCTTGAAATACCGCTCCATAGTTACGAGAAAAAATCAAAACCATGATGGATGACAAACCCGGTAATTGTGACAACTTATATTAGTGATAAAACCGGTGTACCGGAATATATAGCCACAATCTCCACGATTGGCAAGCGGCTTGGATAACGTAGTATCTACTGCAAATACTCCACAAAAAAATGCTGCTGCCCATTTTTTGGTGGGTCTTGGCTGTAGAAATGTATACAAATTTAAAATAACCAACTATTCAATTAACTAAATAACCAACCCACACATAGATTGAATGATGAAAAATAAATAGATTTTTTGTTCTTTCGATCTTTCATACGCACATTTTACAACGCCATGATCATACAAACATTTCGCGCCTCACAAAGAGCGTGAACATCAAACGGAACTGCGAGCACTAGTGATTCGAGCCACACCGCACGCGATCGGCGGCGGGCATCGTATCAACGTAATTGTAAACTGTCCGAATAATAGTTCCGCCGGCGGCCGGTTTTTAGGCTATTAAGACGTACCAACTCGGCGTTAGCTCGGCGCGGTCGGCGGCGGCCGCCGCCGCGTTTGCGGTGGCGGTGGACTGCTCCCAGGGCGGCTTCGACTGCTTCTGGAAGCCGGCCCCGCCGCCGGCGAACATGAAGGCGCCGGCCCGCGGGCGCCGGCAGCGCGCGCCGGCCCGGCTGTTTCGGCGACTACGCGACTTCACGCAGCGCGACCCGACATCCTCGCATCCTGGCTATCCCTTGCACCGCACTGATCCAACACTCCACACACCGACTGGCCGCGAGCGCCGCCGGCCAAACGTTTCCTCGGAATATTTTCGGTGCGTACGCAGAGTATTCCGGGCGTTAACTCGGCGCGCGTCCCTCTAGCGTGTCTGCGCTCGCGACGCAACCGCTTGTTTTATTTTTGGTCTGGACAGTTTTTTACATTTCTGTGATTTTTAACAAAACCCTCCAGCGAGTTATGTGCACGCAATTAACTCGCGCCGCCCGATCCGTGGCGCGAAATGAAAAATTTCGAATCGAGCGCGAGTCATTATCAGTTTGCATAGGTAGGTAGAAAGAGCTCACTAATATTAGTAGGTAGAGGAGAAGATGCGCGCTGTCGCGCGTTATTGTTAGGTAAATGTCTATAGCACAGCAAAAGTGCAGCTGTAGCTATCAGGAACAGATTAAGAATGCCGACGCGACATTTTCCTACGGAAGTGGAACGTTTTGACACTCCGGAAGTCCGGACAACGATGACGAACTGGTGCGGTAGCTGCGATGAATCCCACAAAAAGTAATTTAAGTATAAAATAAATATGCTCGTTGACTAGTTCATACAATAGTTTAGGTGGATTTCAGATGCTGAATTGCGAGTAAAATAAAGTCAATTACTAGATAGGTAGGTCAATTAGTAGGGGAGACTGGGTTGGTTGTGACTTTTTATATAGTATCATAATTTTATTTATTATTCGATTATTTTACCTGATCATAGTTTGTTATTTCAAGTAACTATTTAGAATTCTAATATAAAATAATTTTTACGTACCAGCCTTTTAGTTAAGAAATAAATTAATGAATTCTATGCAAAGAGAGATGTCACTTTTACAACACAAAGGGCAAAAAGTTACAATAAAATCAAACATAATCTCAGTATTTTTATTATGAAGGAGCTCACTTTCTTTTACTAATATAAATGCAAGAACTGTCTCTTTACTCATCAAAGTATAAAATATGGTTATATACCTTTCAATAAAATAATGGTCAAATTTTTTATTCAGACCAAAGTCTTTTGCGATATCACGAGTTTTTTTAGTTTTCTTTTTATTAGACTAGGCCAACCCAGGCATTGGTGGTAAGTGACGATGCGGCCAAAGATGGAGCATGCCTTTCTAGGAACAGCCTATTCACTCTAGCCTTGAAGGCGTCCAGAGTATACGATCAGGGAACACAGGCAACTCTATTCTCCTCAAAAATAGCTGCTTCTTTTTCTTTTATACGTCCTCATCGAACAGAAACAACAAAAATAAAAGTAATTATAAAATTTATCAAGAAGCACTACGGGGCAGGTTTATCAAAACCTGTCCCGAGCAAATGTCACTATTAGCCCCAACACCAAATAATTATAACTGTATTAGTGCAGTAGACATAGTTTTAGAGGTGGAAGTAACTGTAACATAAATTTTCTTGATTTCGGCAAACGACAACATACTATAAATCTACTCCCGTACCGTAGCGTAAAATAATTTTTTCGGCCGCCATCTTGTAACTATATTTTCCATACAATTCCCTAAGAAAAGGGATATTTGCCTACAGCCACAATCGACACTGTTTTTTTCGTAACATAAACGATTCTGAATTCCAAAAAAAAAAATTTTCTATATTTGATTTTGTAATAGACCAAATTCGCATAGGACTGTTTTCGAAAAGTCTGTGGGCTAAAGTTAGTAGATGAATAAATAAAACCACTTGAAGTGTAACATATTTGTTTACCTAGCTATTTATTGTAATAGTTACACTTTTACATTAATAAACTTAAGCGATGTACAGATATAAATAAAGTTTACAACAACACAGGCGTGAGATTTCCGTATGTATGTATGTTACAACTTTTTATTGTTCTTACCTACTTAATAATTTAAACTTAACCAAAAAATTTTAAAAGGTATGTAGGTAGTAGATAGGTAAAAGTGTAATAAGTTAAGTAAATAGAGTAAATAAGGTGTACCTGTCGTGTCTATGTAGATACATATGTGCCGGAAGACTAAGTGTTTTCCGACAATCTGCATTTTCACTATTACCTAATATGCGAATCCGAATCGTTCCTTACCTTCTTATATTTTTGTCCCACGCAAATCTATTAAACGTTTATCGACAACAGGAATCCAATCTGGGCTCTTGTAAACTATTTTCAAGTAAGTTTTATAATGATTAATGATTATAAAGTACATATAAAAAACGATAAAAACAACTTTTCATCATGTAAGTTATTTATATCTCCTGCGAAGAAGCAAGAAGAAGTTTTTGCTCTTATAATTTCGCAAGGCGCCAGTTTTACCTTTAATAAAATCGATTGATTGGAAATTTTTCCCAAAAATGAACTGAATTCTGATTTCTTTCCTTGTAAACACACAATAAATAATTAAAAATACGTATATTTTCTCTTTATATTATACAGTTCACAGTTTATATCTTAACACTTATGGGAGACTGTTGCGTACCTAAGCTAGGCAAGAAGCCTGTATTTTAGGTCACCAGGCCCTCGCACTACACCTAATATCTTGATTGTCATGTTATTTTAGGGAAAAATATATTATAAATATGTGTTTAGTTTATATTCTTAGTGAAATTTACCTATCTGGATGCCAAATTAGAACTTTCTAGATCATCTGAAAGTGGGTTAGGTTTTTTGATCTAAATGTCAATCACAAAAATGACGACTTTTGGACATATACGTCAAAATATTTGTATATAAAACCGTTTAAGATGTATTCATAATAATTGGGGCACTAATTTATCTAGGAGGTCCCAATATTTATGTTATGGACCAAACCAATTGATTAATCCGGGCATTATTTAGGCAAGATACATTAGGCAACAAATTGACCTGGTTGCACTCCAAAGAGCTGGGTTGGCTGCATAGGTTTTAAAATACCACTCCGTTCTAGCTCTCGCCGGCTGCTACTGCGGCACACCTGCTTCGCTCGCTCGGCTCGTGCCCTGTGGTTCATAACAACTATAACGCTTGTTGCTTCGCTCCTCGTAACTCAATCCTCTGTGACAAAAAGACATTTTAGATGTATTCGGTTTATGACAAATTTTCAATCCCAATAAGTCTCTGCCCAATAAGTGACGAGCATTATTCATAATGCCTGCTCAATTTAATTAATACTTTTAATCTTTTTTCTGCGAATTATTTACCACTGACTGTGAATCAGTGGCCCACCGGAATCTCCATTAACCGCCGTCTGAACCTTCTTAGTGTATTTACCAGCCAAACAAAGAAAGGGCCCTTTATCTATTGGACAGACATTCACTATTACCGCTTCCCCGATTTGTTACGCATATTTTTCTTGAGCTCGTGTATTTGTTGCTTTGGGGCTGAATAAAACATAAATGCAGAGCTCCCGTAGCCGATGTACCTAACGGGGTACTATTCTCCACTTACGACAAGAAGTCTATTCAGGATAGAATACCATGATCGGTAGGTAATACAAAAGGCGATCTACCAAAGGCAAGCTTTTCTGATTTTCTTTCAAAAGATAGATCGCGTCAGTAATTTTTCGATGGTGGCGTCACCATAACGTGTATCCAGTCCAGATACGGGCTAACGGGCGTATACACGTTAATAGTGTAGATTTTTTTCAAACTAGTTGCCTTACTGCACACTCCGACGATCTTGCCGGCGTGAATGAGTGGCCCTCCAGAATCTCCATTGGCCGCCATCTGTCTTATGTTGGCGTGTTTAGCAGCCAAACAAAGAACGGGCCCTTTACGCATAAACAACTTATCTTTCGGACATTTCACTATCACTGCTTCACCCATTTGTTTTCGCACATTTTTCTTGAGCTCCTGTACTTGTTGTTTTGGGGTTAAATGAAATATAAATGCAGAGCTCCCGTACCCAACGTACCTAACGGGGTACCCCACTAATGACAAGTAGTCTATTCCGGATAGAATACCGAAGTTATCCATGTGCACTGCATCAACTTTAGCCAGAGCGATATCGCCAGAAAAAATATGATCCGAAGTGAAACCGAACCATTGTACAATTGCGCTATAGGTCGCAGCGCTGTCGTCGGCAGCGACTGTCATGTCGCCGTAGCGGATCATTTCGCCGCCGCAATGCGCCGCGGATAGCACCCACTCCGCAGCGATTAAACTGCCCGAACATAGTCGTAACATTTTTGGTAAACCGTAACGTTGTTCCATTTCACTGCTTTGCGTCACTGTTAATATGACATACGGGTAGTCGCTATTCGCCACAGTAACGCCTTCCACTACGCGTAACGCCGTACGGTGCCCGCGCGCCACCGCCATCGTCCCTAACATCAACCACCAAACCCTGAACATGACGTAACCAGACTCAACTGTAACCGAATGCAATGCGAATCTTGACTGCCTATTTAAAATCGATCGTAGCTGCAAACGTAGTTTAAATTTGATCGTAAAACAATGCATTCCAATTTCTTATTGCAATATATCTCGGCATTGTTACAAAATAAAATTTTCAACACACTTGTTATGTAGCCATATTTACATAGATTTTTATTCTATTATATTATATTATAAAATACAGAACATTAAAGTTCGGACCCGTGCAATACTTACATGTTTTTGGATTGGAAGAGTTTTTACGTCTATAAATATTTGTGAATGTGCTTTTGTGCTATATGCTTTTAATTGAAATATGAAATAATAAATCATTGTTTTATTTTATTTAACTATTGGCAACGGGGTAACGCGGTCAGCTGTCTGGGCACTTTTCCCCAACCAGAATGGGAATCAATTTACGTGAACACGTTTATTCGCTCGTCACTTAACACCGTCAGTTTTGAATCGCTTATAACTACGAGACTAATTGCGTTAATAACGGCTGGATAGGGCAAGTCTATACACGTTTGAAGTGTAGTATTTCTTTTGTCCGTGACGTCATCGGACTAATTTAGGTGCAACTTAGCATTGTGTAAATTTATAAATGTGTGTAAAATGAAACAGCGTTTAGCTAGGACATTGGTTCAGACGTCATGGTAAAGAGTTTGAGAAGTACTACAAGGATCCCAAGAAACAACAAAAATATTTGCCAGAATATATATGTGAAAATTGATTTCAAAATGGAAAATTATGAAAAACTTTAAAACGTCACAATTGACATGCGAATCATAAATAATGACTGGAATTATAGAAAACGCAAATCGGAGGAAAGCTTGCACCATAAGGAATTTAATAAACCTAGAAATTCAAGTGCCGACGTAATGCGTGAGTTAGAACAGCGTAAAAAGCCGACCAAGACGTGTTGGGCCATGTGCAGTGTAGGGTTCCGTAGTTATGAATATATTTGTTTAAAAGAGGAATTTTAATACTATTAACCCATTACAAAATAAAATATAATAAATTCCCAATTATACATATTTCACCGTTTCATGTAGGTATGTAGATTTTTGTACATGTTGTGTTTGTTTAACTTTTGCCACATCGATATACACTGTGCCATTAGCAAACTACCGCAAGGCATGCGGTGTAAAAGAGTTTTATTTTGTCGATATCTTTAAAACGTATGGATGGTATAATATAGTTTAGTTCGAAAATAAAAAAAAAATCACAGACAATATTTTGGTTAAGAATACAATATTTGGATACGTATTGACGTTTTCTGGAGTGACTGACTATGGCGGCTGCCCTGGTCTAGGTTCATGTTTCAGGTCGCTCTGACCTCGTTTAAAGTCATAAAATCAACAAACTACAACAGCATAATCAAGGGACAATTCACCAAAAGGGCTGATAAAATTTTTATGTGATTCTATAAACGTTAACACATATTTCAAAATTAAAAAAAATATTTATTGATTAGGACATTAACTATCTCTTTCAATCGTCAAAAGGGAGGGGGGTAGGAAAGTAGGAAGAAAGCACACAGTGGCCGCCCCATGGCAGCAGCAAACTTACCCCACGCCAGTCACGACCGGACCGTGCCCGGCAATGCCAGGCAAAGCCGGACCGCGCTCAATATATTATATAAATATGTCTAGTAGAATTAAGAGAAATCACCTAAAACTACAGCAAGAGTAAGCCAGTCTACCAAGGCATCACCCGTTCACGAGTATAACGCAGGGCCCAGCCATCGTCCAATATACATACGATATTTGAGGGAAAAGAGCGACCCGGCCCCCACCGGCCCCCCCGGCCACCGCCAGACAGACTTTTTAGTGAGCGTGCATTACACATGCTGCATGTGATAGGTAGCTGCTCCCACCCTACTCTATCCTATCCCTACCCTACCCCTTGCTTACTCCTACCATATTCTACTACTGCTTTAACCCTACCCTACCTCTACCTTACCCTTACCCTACCACTGTCTTACCCCTACCCTACCACTATCCTACCCCTACCCTACCACTATCTTACCCCTACCCTACCCCTACTTTAGCTACTACCCTACCTCAACCCAACCGCAGACAGAAGTCACTATGTGTGGGCAAGAAAGAAAATTTAACGCATCTTCCAATGTGCTTCTCCGTGGGGGAAAGAAACCCACAGAGCCTACGTTAATTCATTTTTTTTAAACATGTCTTATGTACTAATACATTATTTGTCCTATATACTATATTATACTATCTTTGGCCGTGTGGTGTCCGGCAGAGTAGAATAGCACCAACCCCTTACACTCATGGGTGTCGTACAAGGCGACTAATGTTTTCGAGGCAAAAGATCAAGAGTCTCCGTAGTCTGGAAAATAGGCAGCAGCATTTTCCATTGTTATACTTAAACACTGCGATCTCCAACCCGCCTGCCAAGCGTGGAGATTATGGCAATAACCTCCCCTTTCGTGGGAGAGGCCCTAAGTCCTGCAGTGGACTGTTACGGGCTGTGATGATGACTATCTTAAAAGTAAATACCTGTATAGAACAGCAGTTCAGTCCCATTTATAATCGTAATAAATCTTAAAACAAAATGCTTCCCGCGTTACATCCGTCGTAGGGGTGGATAGGTACGTAGCAGACATGTTATTTTAAATAGTCGATAAAAAAATAACTAAAAGTTGCCGGCTGATGATTTTTGAGGAGTTTGCAATAAAATCTGCCTTTAAACGATACAAAAATTAAAACAATAGGGTGTATACCAAGCCGTTGGCTAATAACTTTTAGACCAGCATAGTAAAAGGTTACACGCGGCATAATGAATATAATAAGCCCACGCTAAGACCATATTGCTTTAAAAAAAAAGTCCCTTTATGGCAACCACGGACTTACTACCCAAAGGGACTGCGCACTGCTTTGACTAAAACCGGGCAGAGCGAGAGTCACCATCGATAGTCCTTTGTCCCTTTCTAACAGTGTAAACACAATGTTATTGGCATAATCACCGTCATTCTAAATTGACAAGTGTCATGTTTGGTGTTGCCATTATTGGAGAAATATATTTACCGTGAATTTGGTATTATTATGAGGTAATCGGTACAATCCGAAAAGTAGTTGTCAAAATACCTTTTGATCTACTGAACGTTTCTCTGACAAACGTCAAGTCGATATAATTATTAACCTACGACTTTTTGTTCCACAAAACAGATAAAAGAGTTCGGATAGATTTATCCTACAACACTAGTTTCTAAAGAGAAGTGATAGTACTCGTCGATATCTACATTTCGGGTGACAGCTGTCAAACTTAAATGTGTTATAACTCGGAACCCATTGGTCCTAGAACACTAGTTTCTAAAGAGATATGATAGTACTTTATTATTATATACATAGTATAATTTATTGATAAAATAATTTACATTTATAATAACAATATACACTAATACCTACATCTAAAATACCAAAAATATATACAGTAATACATATAAAATATACTAAACTAAACCCTTATAAGATATAAATTTTTTATTATCTAACTAAACTAAATTAAAAAAGATGTAAAAAACCAGGGCCACGCGGTAAGGTGCCCATCATGGCGGCGGCATTCCCGCGCTGGATGGCGATACTTAACCGCTGCGCGAGAAAGCTGCCGGCACGTGGGTCACCCGTCGCCTCCCTGAGCCGCTTACCAAGCTCCATGAAGAGCGAGTGTGCGCCCGGGCCCCACGGACCCAGTGTCTCGACACCAAATGCGACAAACTCGTATTGGGCGCCGAGACAACTGTACTTGCCCACCTTCGAGCGCTCTCGTATCTCAGCCGCCGCGCCGGCCCGTTTAGCGGTTGCCGGAAGATAGGTCGCAGCTAGTGTGTCGGCGCACGTGGCGTCCCACACCAGCGGGCGACCCATCCTCCATGGTATCATAGACATCCCGTCAGGTCTCTTGCCATCGTCCCGTGCAATGTGTTGAGGTTCCAGGATTGCGGGGACGTTGGCGCTGACGAGAGACCGTCGCAGGATGTCATTGATCGCGGCGTGACGGGAGAGGCGGCCAGCGCTCGAAGAACAGGCAAGCCCATGGTGACCGAGGCGGTCAACACTCGCTCCACAAGAAGCACAACTATGCTCGATACAAACCTCGGCTCCCAGCCGGAGACCGATGGCGAGACGGAGAGTGGTCGGGTCGATGAAAGTGCCGGTGTTGGGGGATGGGTAAGCGTGGAGCCAGTGCCCGGATTCTGGTCTGGCAACTGCTTCCAGCCTGGCGCGGTCTTTTAAAGATGGTGAGATATTAAGAAGGGTGTCTAATATGACTTGAGAAGAAATGTTGTCCCAGGCCTTTTGAATTTTGGGCGTGGGAGGAAAATTTGGGCTCGGTCCAGCTAGCCAGGCAGTTTCAGCCTCCGCCAAGCACGCGACCTCACAGTTTGTAGCCGCGGGGGCTTTAAGAATATTACCTGTGAGGTCGGACGAGCTATAGATAGAGGACAGAAATGCCGGCAGTGCTACACTAGAGATTTTGCGGGTTCCCAGGCCACCATACCTAATTGGCAGGGAGGCCTGGGTCCATGCCTGCTCGCTGAGTCTGATATTTGTGATGGATTCAATTTGGAATTTTATTACATTATCTAAGTGTTGGATTAGTACAGGGAATTTCCACACTGGGCAGCAGCGGAGCAGGTAAGTAAATTTAGGAACGAAAAGACAAAACTTCAGTATGAAGAGGGCAGAATGGCTGCTAATTTTAAGGAGGCGGTCCGAAAATTCATTAAATTTAGAAACCGAACTTGTTAGAAGCGGTGGAATGGCCTCGTCAAAAATAGGGGAGCCAAGAAGGCTCAGACTGTCTTTTGTGAGTATTTTTATGTTTGGGGCTACGCTATTAAAATTTTGGATTATGGATTGTGCCAAGGCTGTGTCTATTTTTTCAGAAATGAAGAGTTCACATTTGTTAAAATTTAGTTCCAAACCAATGAGGTCAAAATTGTGTTTTACCATTTCTAAATCAGTTAGGACAGTCTGAGCATCCCCAGCTATGGTACCGTCGTCCAGGTACCATACATTTAATTTTGATTTGACACTGTGGATTATCGAATTTATGGCCAAACTGAAGATCGCTGGACCGAGTGGATCACCCTGCTGACACCCCACGGCCGAAAGAATTTCATTATTTTTGTGCAATAATTTTGAAGGACAGTGATAACACTGTAGCATAAAATTATAAATCTCCGGAACATGTAGTTTAATTTTATTCAGGAGGGTGTCCCTGTTTACCGAATTAAAAGCATTTTTTACATCTAATTTAAGTATCACCTCGCACAGATCGTCTTGCGTGAAGGTGCGTACGGCATGGACCGTTGCCTCGCAGCCTCCGCGGGTTCCGAAGCCAACCTGTACGGGTTCGAAAAGAGACTGGAATTTAGAACGAGTTAGCCGAACACAAATTTTGGCAGCCAATCGCCGCAGGGTGAAACCTACAGCGATCGGTCGTACGCCACCGTCTTTCTTAGTCAGGGCTATTAAATTAGCCCCGTATAGGATCGGTGTCACTTCCTGGCACACATTCCCCTCTAGCATGACATTCACCAGCCCGGTTAGGGCTGAGATGACGTGGTCGCCGGCCATGCCCACACCGTGGCTGGTGAGGTCCTTGAGGTGTTGAGGGGAGATGCCATCCAGACCGGACGCCGAACCTGCCGGGAAGGTGGCGATGGCGGCAACAACATCTTCCTCTTTGGCGCGGAGACATGTTGCGATGTCAGATGGGGGGTCTACAAAAGGGGGGCAGGAAGGGCCTGGGGGGTGTTTGGATTGTAGTGCGGTGGCGGTCTCCGGTGAGTCGGGTGCAATGGTATCATTTGAAAAAAGTAGCCGAGCGGCGCCTTTTAAATCTCCGTCTTGCACTTTCTCTTCTACTTTAGAAAATATGTCATTATGATGTCTGCTACGCTGAGGCCTTCGAGGCGCCGCTTGGGGTAATTGTGTGTTTGGAGAAGTGTTGTTTTTTATTTGCTGTGTGAGGGAGGTCTTATTCTCAAGTGAGGTGTGTAGAGTTTTGTATGAAAAGGTGAGGAGGTCATGCCAGGACACGAGATTGTTGTCGCGTGTGCATCTTTTGATGCACTCGGCTAGAGCGGAAGCTACACAGGATCGGGCACCACGAGGTATGCGTTTCACTATGGCTGTAGAACTTTTTAACTGGCTAAGGAGTAAGTGTAACGGGGTAGATGTGTTTGTGAGTGGTGTGTTGTTGTTCTGGGAGTCGTGGCTTTGGCTACAAGGTGAGCATAGAAGGATGCGCGCGTGATGAACTCGCGATTGATGTATATGGAGCCCTTTGATGCTATTGAATGACCGTAAACATACTACGCAATGTTGCATGGGAATGGGCTCAGGGAAAAGGGGCACTTATTGAAACTGTACGTATAAGAGAATAAAAAGCCTAAAAAAATATACTTATAACTATAGAAAAAGTTTTTTCACACCCGATTGCACTTCACATAATTGTTTATAAATAATAAAATTTTCATCATCTCGTCCTTCACTTGACAGTGACATCTAGTTTCTGTATCCTCTCTGGTGACATAATCAGGCCAGGAAATTCTTCAGCGCGCGCAGACGTCTAGGCGTAGCTAAGCAACGTATAGCGTGGCGTCATGTCATAAATAATTGTAAATAATAATATACGCACTGCGCCTTGTATATGGCGCCCCCGCAGCCACCCACAACTCTGCGTACGCACTGCCACGGGTTCTATCAGGTAACAGCGTATAAAACTGCGTAGGGAGCCACGAAATTTTATAATAATTTATAATAATAAATAATTTTGGCTTGTCAATGTTGGCATGACAGTACTCGTCGAGATCTACATTTCGTATGACAGCTGTCAAACTTAGAACTGTCATCCGAAATGTAGATCTCGATGAGTACTATATTTCACTCTAGGAACTAGTGTTCTAGGGCCAATCGTTTCCGAGTTGCAACAGTTCTAAGTTTGACAGCTGTCATTCAAAATGTAGATCTCGACGAACACTATCATTTTTCTTTAGGAACGAGTGTTATAGCACCAATAGTTTAGGAGTTATTTCAAAGTTTGATAGCTGTCATTCGAATAGTAGATCTCAACAAGTACTATCATTTCTCTCTAGAAACTAATGTTTTAGGACCAATGGGTACCGAGTTATAAAAGATTTAACTTTGACAGCTGTCATACGAAATGATGATCTTGAGGAGTGCTATCATTTCACTCTAGGAACTAGTTTTCTAGGGCCAATAGTTTCCGAGTAGCAGGGTAAGCTTGAGCTGGACCCTGGTGAAAACATGACCTTCACATTGCACCCGGTCCAGCTCTGCCTGGCCCTGAGGTCGGTGTCCGCGCCGAATAATAAAAGTAATTCGGAATTTGCATCAACAATGGTGGCAACACTAGAAAGGGACACAGGACTATCGATGGTGACTCTCGCTCTGCCCGGTTTTAGTCAAAGCAGTGCGCAGTCCCTTTGGGTAGTAAGTCCATGATGGCAACTTATGCCATGTCTTTTATCCGTCATAGAACGTCATTCATAAAAGTCATAACAAAGAATTTGTATGACTTGAAAAATATTATTAAGGCGATTGGCACATTGGGACGCAGCACCATACGGGGCTGCGGAAAACGCATCCACGCACGTGGCTGCGGATCCGCATCACCGTACATTTCCATAGACAAATCCAGAGCTGCATTTCCATAGACCACTCTAGTGTTACAAGATTGGGCCGTTTATTCGTTATTCTTTCGAAATTTGGAAATATGTGTAATTGTTATATTGTTTTATATAAATAAAATCAAAAATTTAGGAATTTTTCAAATTGTTATAATCTTTTCATAAAATTATATTATTTAGGCGAAAAATAATCTGAGAACTGAGTAACGGAACACCTATATGACAATCCTGGAGACCTCACTTCACAGCAGAGGACTATTTGACGCCTTTTTATGTAGAAAGTACAGCGTCAAAACTTATCTGGCCCGCAGCCCGACCACCTTATATTCGAAGTGAACGTCGCCCTCTTCTAGCAATAGGATATATTTAAAACATTATTATCAGTTTAGAGCAAGTATATATAAAGTATTCAGATGTACTACTACTTTAGATTATAGTCAGAAGGTTATACTTTTCGATCATGATTGTGATCGACTTCAATTTATTTATCAGTTTGACGAATTAGTCCGTAGTATTGTTGATGGCTTCCATACGAAAGAAAGAAAAAAAGATAATGAAACGAAAAACACGAGGCTATACGAAATATTATTAAAAAAGAAAGTAATAAACAAATCACTGGTAGTCGTGGGACTACTGGTAAACTCAGGAGAAGAAGAGATCCAAGATCAATACTTTCCAAGTGATTACATTTTCCAAGTTTGACATCTGTCATTGGAATATAGGTTTCTGTTTAGAAACTAGTATTCTAGAACCTAGTTTCAGAGTTATTACAGTTTTGAGTTTGACAGTTGTCACCCAAAATGTAGATCTCGACTAGTACTATCATTTCTCTTTGGGGACTAGTTTTCTAGGACCATTAGTTTCCGAGTTATTACAGTCTTGAGTTTGACAACTGTCACCCAAAATGTAGATCTCGACTAGTACTACCATTTCTCTTTAGGGATTAGTGTTCTAGGACAATAAGTTTCAGAGTTATTACAGTTTTAGGTTTGACAGCTGTCACCCGAAATTCAACTTTACTCTTCTTATTTTGCTCTTGATACATTTTGCTAGGTGGGGCGGGGGCTACGCCCATGTGCATGAAAATGGACTTTCAAATAAGCGGACTGTTAGTTCCTTTTTACGCAACGTTTATGATGTATTCTTGATCCTTGTCGGTTTGTAGATACTAAAGCTTTGGTACATGACACATTTGGCTCTGGCTTTTAAATATTGCATTGAGCAATCAGAATATTTTCCTACAAAGCATTAGATATTTTGTACATTTCATTAGGGACAGCCCGTGGATTCAGCCAATATATACTATATCTTTGAATTCAGCACTAAATTCAGTACGTATTCCAGTAGACCTACTTGGCAATATTGACTACAGAGCACGCGTGTCAAATGTGATCCGCACAAACGCGCGTGGATGCGTTTACAGTGTGTTCGACTATGCGTGATTTCCATAGAAAGCGATTACAGCTCAAAGAACTTTGTGTCACGCACTAAAGCATGTCACGCACAACCGTACAATGCTGCGTTTTAGTGTGCTAAATAATAATGGGCAATGACTGACAAGGACAGATTATCCAATCGATATTGCCATATCCACACTTTATAATTTCTACCACTTTCAGTCGATTCGGACTTAGCGTGGTCCTATTATAACCGACATCGACAGTTATCAAGAAACCTCCGACGAAGTCTACATACATTTAAATATATGCAAAAGTTTTAATATTGAACCGATTTTAATGATATAAAGCTAACAGCAGCTTGTAACATCCATCAACTGATTTTCAAAAAAGAAATCGAATTTAGTCCATCCGTTCGGGAGCTACGATGACACAGACAGATACACAGGTCAAACGTATACCACATTTTGCTTAAAATTACAATAAACGTAGACAATGAACGAGTCATTATCATCATCATCATTTTCCGAGCGGTCAGTCCTAGCTTCTGCCAGGGTCCACTTTTCGACTCATTCTTCTCCACTTTGCCTGGTCTTCGGCATCCTCGCGTCGTAAGCCACTGTCTCTTGCATCCGACTCGGCGATAAAAACCATCGCTTCTTGGACCTGCCGCAATTTCCTGATACCGACAGGTTTAGGCGCACCTATTTCCCACGTACCCAGAGGGCTTACGTCGTGACCAAACCAGCGAAGGCGAGCCTCTTCAATCTTGTCCGCGATATCCAAGGCTGCCACGGATGTACTCGTTTCGTATTTTTGGGTCGCAGATGACTGCCCTGAGTTCCCGTCCATTGGCCCAAGCTG
This sequence comes from Blastobasis lacticolella, assembly GCA_905147135.1. Taxonomy (NCBI): domain Eukaryota; kingdom Metazoa; phylum Arthropoda; class Insecta; order Lepidoptera; family Blastobasidae; genus Blastobasis; species Blastobasis lacticolella. The sequence continues at coordinate 6,508,252 of LR990039.1, read as the reverse complement.
CAGGGATTCAGGACTAAACCTCAGGGCCGATATCACCGGACTAGTGCAGCATGGATCCATATTTGAATTTGTCTGTTCTATTGACAGTATCGTTACCTACATGGATGGTTTCAAGATTTGCGCTGCAGCTAGAGCCACGTACTCTGTTTCGATGATGTTCAGCTGCAAACCACCGTTTTCTAGCCCTTCGTGTTTACCCTGAGCTCAAGATCTTGTCTAAGTCTAAGTAAACAATGAACGAATATTACGCGTACTGCCTACCTACTTTATCTACAACTTTACTTTTTGAAAAAGTGTATTAATACAGTCTCCGTTGTGTGCGGCAGGTAAAATATCCTATTCTTTAAAAAATTCAGGAAAAAATATACATGTATATTTATGTGATATGTATTAATTACTAATTTTGTATTTTTTCCCCTTTACTTGAGCTGTAAGACCTTACTTCGTGTAAAATTTCATGATTATTGATCATCGGTAACTGCCCTAGAAATTACGATTAAGTTAATTACTATGTGAGTATCAAAATTGTCATACAACTTAATACTCACAAAACAACTTTATCAGAACGTATATGGTTCTAATTCATTATGTCCAAAATTATGAAATTTGGCAGAAAGCAAGGTATTACAGTAGTTCTATTAACGTAGTTTTAGTGAAGGCATACTGTCGTATTGTATATGTCGCAGCCATATAGTTAAATTAGCCGGTTAACTAAACGGCTAGCTTTATGAGCTATTATTTAGTTGAAAATTTGCTTGTTTCATAAGATTTAAAAGTGATGTTGAAAGAACGATATTGCCTCGAGTGTACGCAGCTCTTCAACACATTGTTAGAATGCTAACCTACCTACAATAACTTCAAAGTATAATAATAGTTTGCATTAGGTTTCTATCCGGTTAGTTTAGGTTAGCATTATGACAATGAATAGAAGAGCTCCGTAAACTTAAAATCGTTCACTTGACTTTACTTTCAAAGTTCATGAATTTGGCCAATTTTCAATTAAATAACTGCTTAAATAGCTAGCCGTTTAATTGACCGGCTAATTTAACCATTTGGCTGCGACATATATATAGTTACTAAATTACAATTAAACTATTTTGGAAAGCATGTCGTTCTATTGTCCTTGATCAATATTGAGAATATATTATATCAACAAAAGAAAGTATTGACGAAATCGGTTCTGACTACTGCAAATGTTGATAGTAGATATGATGAAAGTACATGGGGTTTCACGAAATATCCGATTCTACTGCGAGGCCACAAGACTGCGTTGTAGCGTCGTAACGCAAACAATTTCAACGCAGCAACGTTGTGTTGTGCAAGAAGACAACGACCATGAATTCAGTTTCCAGTGATACATATATGTACCTATATTCCATAGAACCGGACGTTTTCAATTAAATGAAATTAATCGATGTCATAATTGGACATCTTGTTCAGAATGACGTGCCTGTTTGAAATGTGGATACTAACAGAACGGTAGCGCGTCGTTGCATCGCAGATTCGTACGGTGCGATAATTCCGCTATGCGTTGTTGGACGTCGTAGATTTCTGTGTTGCGACGCCACATCGTAGTGTTGTGGCCTCATCATTATAAGCGGTATTATGACTAAACCAAATTTGCACAACCAAGGGGTCCCCCTTCCTAAACTGGACAGTATCATTCCTCTGATTCGGGCATAATATGGGACATAAAACAAGGAATTTTTCAATTTATATTAATAATTTAATATACTTTCAGCCATTTCCTACAACTTAAAAAAGAAACTTGGTATAACTACTGACCGCGACAAGTAGACATGGCAATTTTCTAGTGATGCGACATAACACTCGATAAGCGATGTCGATATTTACCATTTCCTTTTCATAAATATTTAATAAACCACCCAGAGAGTTTTTTATAAAACACTTTGAATCCACCCCAACGTTCAAAGACATTACAGATTATAAGAGTAAAAAAATTTGACAGGTATAACGTCACCTTCCTTGCTAACTATCATAACTAGCGTTTTGCAACTCTTCAGAGCAACTCTTTTTGGTTGAGCGCATGTGGTTTTTGCATTGTAAGTCGGCTGGTTTTGAATTTATAAAAATAATTTAGGTCTATTATGTTGAAAACAAATCCCATCCCATTTTTCGTACTTGGACTCAAAGTCGATCCTTTGTACGTAATTGAGAACCAGCCAGCCAGCCCACTCTGTCCAGAAATCTATTAGTCTCTTAGGACGTTCACAGGGACGTTCACGTTCACCTCTCGAAGGGACCCTGTTCCTATTAAGGCTAAAGCTCTGTAGTCCTTTAGCTCCTCACACTCCAAGACCCCGTGAGCTGTTGTATCCTCAGCTACTAAACATGCCCTGTACAGGGGGCTGTCTGTTGCTCGGATGGTATGCAGTAGCTTATTCAGGGTGCCCTGTAATTGTACAAAGTACTGTCTTAAGTTCCCTCCGTTTGAGATTTAGCAGTGATTTAGTTAGCTTAAGGGATCTTTTTCTCCTACGCCTACATCCGGGTGTGCTTTTCTACCGCTTATTGTGCTGGTCATTTGTATGTTTGCTCACCCACGAGCGTTAATGTTAAAGGAAAGGGGTAAGAAAGGAGCGGGACCAACAATCCTCATTTCTGTTCCCTTCCTTACCAGCTCGTCAGCGGCAACGTTGCCTATTGAGTTGGTATGTCCTTTTATCCATTGTAGAGTAGGTTAGGCTTAGGTTTAGGTTTGGGTGTCCCATTTTCCGTACTTGCACTCAAATTCGGTCCTTTATACGAGACTGAGACGTTCACAGACTTCTCGATCGGCCCCTGTTTTTATTGATGCTTTAGCTCTGTAGTCCTTTATCTCCTCATACTCCAGAACCACGTGAGCTGTTCGTTCCTCAGCTACTAAACATCCCCTGCAGAAATAGGTTTAATTTTGACAAATGAGTTTAATTGTCACGACCAGTGCCATTTAATAAAAGTGAGTGCCGTTTAATATAGATGACAAGCAATAATATATGCGTCAGGTAAAAACTGGCAAAGTCCAACTAACAACCCGTTTAATAAAGGCAACAATTGTCAAATTTTACCTGTCGAGTCCCTAAGAAAATATTTTCTGTCTTATTTGTCCGTGGTAATTGACAAATTTGTCACCATAAGACCACTCCACCACTTTCGCCATAAGAGAGTTCAATAAAATTACAATTTTACTTTTATTGTTGCCTTAAACTTTTGTTCTTGTTTGCTATTTGAAATAGACGCCAAATTATAATAATTATAAGTAGCCCTGTATATGAAAACAGAGACATTTTATTTAGCAAAAATGATCATTGAACACACAAATTGAATATTAATAAAAATAACTTATATTCGTATTAACTGACTGTGCAGATAATCTAACAGAGTTTACTGACTGTCTGAGTGCAATATCTGCTATTGTTAAAGAACAAAATATAGAATCTGCTTTCGTCTTGGGAGACTTTAATGCCCATCCGGGTGAACGCTTTTACATTTACGTTTGTCAGCTAAGCACACGAATGTCGGAGGTGGTTAGACCATTGCATTGCTACTAATGCGGCGGGCCACTGTGTTATAAATGCGTATGTAAAATATGATGTCTGTTGGTCCGACCATTTCCCTCTAGTTATTAAGTGCAATTTGAATGTAATTGAGAGTAAAATAATTTTGCAACAGCCTAAATGTAATAAAATAAAGTGGGGAGAAAGAGATAGCGAACAGATTAGCGAATACAATAATATATGTAATAACGAGTTGAAAAGTGTTGATTTTAATTCAGAATTTCAATATTTTTGGGAAAATAGTTGCAATAGTTCTAGTCATCAACAAATTGTAAATAGTTTATATTGTAAAATTGTCGGAATTTTGAGTCAGGCTGCTGCTGCCACTTATAAAGTTAAATCTACGAGGCGTGTTGGGAGAAGGCCGTTGGTTGGGTGGAATAAGCATGTCTGCGAGGCTCATAGGAATGCTAGGCTAAAATTCGCTACCTGGCTATGGTACATTAAACCATCCACGGGAGTTGTGTATACCGAGATGGTCGAATCGCGAAAAATGTTTAAAGGGACGCTTAGGTGGTGTCAGAACCATCAGGAACAGTTAAAAATGGACTTGTTGGCAAAACATCACTCACAGGCAGACTTTAGAACTTTCTGGAAGTGTACGCGGAACCTGAGTAATAAGTCTAGCATTCCTATGAGTGTCGAGGGTGCTTCTAACCCCAGTGACATTGCCAACATATTTCGGGATAATTTCTCGGTGCATTCGCCTCTGGGGCCACCATGCCGGGGGCACGATGCTGATACCCTGAATGTCAAAATGTCCACTATTATTCTGGCTAGAGAGGTTAGAGTGGCTATTAACAGAATGACTGGAGGCAAATCGCCTGGGCATGATAGGCTCAGCGTCGAACACCTGAGGCATGCGGGCTCCCACTTACCACGGGTGCTCGCAATGTTATTTAATATATGCTTGAGCCATTCGTACCTACCTCCGGATCTGATGGATACTCTGGTGGTGCCTATTATTAAATGCAAGACTGGTGACCCGTCGGACAAAACAAATTATAGACCGATTTCCTTGGCCACTATTATAGCGAAAGTGCTTGACAGTGTGCTTAACACCTCTCTGGGAAAGCGGATCAAGCTGCATGATGCCCAGTTCCGAACTGGGTTATCAACTGAAACTGCCATATTAAGTTTAAAGCATACTGTCAAGTACTACGCAGATAGACGGACACCAGTCTATGCATGTTTTATGGACCTTTCAAAGGCATTCGACTTGGTGTCTTACGACGTACTATGGTCGAAACTTAAAGACGAGAAGGTGCCGCCGGAGTTGATATCGATTCTGCGGTTTTGGTATCTTAATCAAGAGATCCGTGTGAAGTGGGGAGGCGTCTTTTCGGAAGCCTACAGGCTGGAAAGTGGTGTGAGACAGGGTGGGTTGAGCTCACCTCTGCTTTTCAGTCTGTATGTGAATGCACTGATTGAGCGGCTCAGTGATATGAATGTCGGATGCTATGTTGATGGAGTTTGTTTTAACAATATCAGCTACGCAGATGACATGGTTCTGCTGGCTCCCTAAATCAGTGCACTCAGGCAGCTTATCCGGGTCTGTGAGTTCTATGCGGCCGGGAACGGTCTTATTTACAACACGAGAAAGACCGAGTTTATGATTTTTAAAGCTGGGACCAAAAGCCCAACTTCCATACCTCCCATCGTTCTAAATGGACAGCCCATCAAACGGGTTTATAAATTTAAATATCTGGGCCATCTGTTAACGGACGACTTGAAGGATGGGGAGGATATGGAGAGGGAACGCAGGGCGTTGTCGGTCCGGGCGAACATGCTGGCTCGTAGGTTCGCACGATGTACAGACACAGTCAAAGTATTGCTATTTAAGGCATACTGCACATCACTGTACTCGGCGAGTCTATGGGTCCGGTATACGCAACGGGCCTATAACGCGCTGCGGGTCCAGTACAACAATGCATTTAGGGCGCTGTTACGGCTGCCGCGTTTCTGCAGTGCGTCTGCTATGTTTGCCGAGGCGCGCATGGACGGTTTCGATGCCACCTGGCGCAAGAAAACTGCGTCGCTAGTGAGCAGAGTGCGCGCCAGCAGTAACAGCCTCCTGAAATGCATAGCTGACAAAGTTGAGAGTCCAGTCATGTGGGTACTCACGCAGCGGACGCTATCTAGGCTTAAAATATTATATTAGAAAATAATTAATTTAATTTAATAATTTTATGACATAGTTATTATAAATTTTGCTAACATAGACTAAGATTTACTAACAACAAATGGACCACTGTTGTCTTGTCAATAAAGATATTAAATTAAATTAAATTAACTACTCTGCTATCCGTGGACGACGTTAACACCGTTTCTTTTTATACTATTTCGCACCCACTGATGTAACTGCTGAAGAGCCTTGGCAATTGGATGAGAGTACCTGTCGACAATCTCTGACAAATCGACAAATATGTACACCTGTCATGACAATTTGGTGTTTAATAAAATAAATTTGACAAATTGTTCCGGAAAAAATGACAATTGTCGACGGTTTCCTGTCAAGAGAAAATGTTTATTGAACAGAAATATGTCAAATTCTCACGTGTAGTCGTTTTCCACCGCGACAAATTTATCGGTGATTATTTTTATTAAAAAGGAAATTGACAAATGGTCTGATTGTCACCAGTCATTGTAGCGTTTGTTAAATTTAGGCCCCAGCTTGTTCACGGCAAAGGGAAATACTGTTATTCAACTTCTTGATAAATATCCTGCCATGCAAGAGTGTGTCTTCAACAAGAGCATTGCTACAACAGAATTAGTACGGATATGTAAATATTGCATTTTTCTAAATTTACCTCTACACCTTACAATATCCTACCCTATCCTACATCACCCTACCCCTACCAAACCCTACCCTACACCCACTTCACCACTACCTACCCTTTTTTCTTACCAATAAATCTTCCATTGGAATCACTCTATCTATTAACAAAAATCGCATTAAAATCCATTGCGTACTTTAAAAGATCTAAGCGTATCTACAGATACAAAAGGACGCCTTTCCTCGAAACCTAAACTGAATAAATTATTTTGAATTTAATTTAATTAATTAAAAGTAACTCATATAATTTTGGTAATGTCCGAAAACGATATGTCGAAGTTTTAACTGCTAGATTAATTTTATTACGTAATTATGTTAGTCTATAAACTTATAGACTAACATAATTACGTATGTATTTAAAAGTGTATAAGTAGTTTATCAGTTACCTAGCACCCATAACACAAGCTTTGCTTACTTTGGAGCTAGATGGCGCTGTGTGAATTTGTCCACGATTATTTATTTATTTATACTTTGCCATAAACTCAGTTTATACAATCCGAATTTGAACGTCCATTTCCCGCGATGCACGCTGCGCATGATGCATGCTTGTTTTTTTATGCTGCGCAGGCTTGCTTGCAGGCTGAATGTTTAGTTAAAAGTATTTAAGTAGTATATTAGCATGTCAAAAGTTGATGGATTTAAATTATTATATTTCTCATTCAAAAGCTTTTTATCAGAATATAGAAAGGTTTTTTGCAAAATATAGCTTCGGCCGTAGTCAGTGTGATTTTAAAATAGACATTGAAAAAAATGATCGGTAGTCGAAATTTTTAAAATGTGTTTTCTATCTAATAGAGCAAGAGCCCATGAGGGCCAGACATTCCTATTGTCCGTAAGTATGAAAGTTGTTCCATGTGTGTCCCCAACACAGGTAAGAATGATCCCCACCCATGAAACCTGGATCGTGGTTCCTTTGGCAGGTAACAGGTAACAAAGGTGTATAAAATCTTATCTCCAATTTATTAAGTTAGCAAGCTCAATTTTTTTGTATTTTATTCGTAACAGCATTAATACTCACGATGCTCATTGCCAGACATATAGTATAGTTACAACCCTCCGCCGGACACCCCTAAACTATAATTCTCTGTAATTATACTTACCTTATATTAGGAAAGCCGAATTTTATAAATGTTATTCAGGGAATTAAAACTGAGTTTTCTCAGTAGCCAGACAGTTTTTTGGGTTCTATAATCCTGCCAGACGCATTAAAAGCGTCTCATATGCAACAACTGGTGCGAGTGAGACAGAGCGCTCAGTTCATTGCTATGCTAAACATATACTATCGTTTATTCCAAATTGTATAGTGATTTTTTTTTATAATTTATCAAGAAACTTAATTAAATAAAATTATTACAGTCTGAATAATATTTTTTTTAATCTTTAATCAGTAAAAATTTAATAAAAATATCAATCATATCAAAAGTCTAATCACTTAGTTCATATTATTTCTTATTTTTATGAAGTTTATTATAAGTAATTTAAATGAAATTTCAAAGTTTTTAAAATTTAATTGTTTAATAAACGAAAGAAAAATTTTTTTAAAGATAAAAAATTCTCAGAAAAATATTTTTTTTCAACTAAGTATTCAATAATTTTCATCATTGTTGCCAATATCTTCAGATTCGTCGTCACTGCAATTCCAGTTCAAGAATTGATCGTTATCACTGTCATCTTCTCTGTCTGTCTCTACAATAGTAAAATAAAAACTAGTTAATTCAATTTTAGATCACAAATTTATGTAAAGTGATAGAAAATAATTATTACATACCTGGTATCGTTTGTAGAGACTCACTGACATAATTCGCTGCCTTATATTTACGTTCTTATGTAGGCGTCATCTATTTATTTTCGTTCGAATGAAAATTATATATATTTGACGACCTGAGTGGTTCAATGGTCAACATGCCGGTCTGCCACGCAAGAGGTCCCGGGTTCGATTCCCGGCCGGGCAGAAATTGAAATGATGAATTTTAATTTCTGTTACGGGTCTGGGTGTAGTAAGGTCTATGTATAATAAGTATGTATTTAAAATAAAAGTATTTAAGTAGTATATCAGTTATCTAGCACCCATAGTACAAGCTTTGCTTAGTTTGGGGCTAGATGGCGCTGTGTGTATTTGTCCACGAATATTTCTTTATTATTTATTTATATTCCGTATTTCCCGGGAATGTATTCGGGAAATTAATTCTTAGTGGCAATACTGCGTAATTCGTGTATTTGACACGTGTACGTTAGTCGCTTCAGTATTGCGCAAATTTACTATGAAAATACGTGAAAAACCAAATAGTTAAGACTATAAGATTTTTTGTAAACCAAAAGGGTTCCTATTGCTAAACTGGACACCATTCCCCTGATGCGGGAGATAAAACAATATATTTTTTGTGTTATAAAAATCATTTAATATAACTTCAGCTTTATCCTACGACATTAACTAACTATTCAAAGTACTATCATACTTGTAAGTAGGTATGTTGTTGTATTAAACTAATTTTCAGGATAAATAATTAAATAAATTCTAAGTACCTACTATATTTACATTCATCAACACGGCCCGTCACAGTCCACTGCAGGACTTACGGCCTCTCCCATATTTATATTATGAGTATCAAAACTCTTCTGACGTACAAATTAATGACTAGTGTGTGTTGATTGCCATTTCTTGAAAAGTTTCATCAACTTTATTATCTTTCCGCCATCCAAGGTTGTGTTCTTGCTCTTTGATATGAGATTCCTCAACTTCATCATCTTCGCATCCGTCCCAGTTGTGGTCTGAATAATTTTTACTGCACTACGTAGGATATTTCTCGCTGATCCCTGGCGTAAACAGTCAGAGCCAGGTGGTGGTGTTAAGGTAGATGTCACCAATGCTCGTAAGCAGTTAGGTTCGGATGATGGTGTCAATGTAGGTGCCACCAATGCGCGTATCCAGTCCAGATACGGGCTTACGGGCGTATACAAGTTAATAGCGTAGATTTTCCTCACACTAGTTCCCTTACTACACACACCGACGATCTTGCCGGCATGAATCAGTGGTCCTCCAGAATCTCCATTAGCCGCTGTCTGCTTTTTCTTGCTGTGTTTACCAGCCACACAAAGAGCGGGCCCATGCCGCATGAACCCCTTATCTTTCGGACATTTCACTACCACCGCTTCACCTAATTGTTTTCGCATCTTTTTATTATGCTCCAGTATTAATTGTTTTGGGCTGAGATAAAATTTCAACTTCGTAAATCCATATCCAAGGTACCTAACGGGGTACCCCACCAATGTCATGTAATCTATTCCGGATAGAATACCGAAGTTATCGATATGCACTGCATCAATTTTAGCCGAAGCGATGTCACCAGAAAACATGTGATTTAAATCGAAACGGAACCATTCTACGATATTGCTGTAGGTCGCAGCGCTGTCGTCGGCAGCGACAGTCATATCGCCGTAGCGAACCATTTCGCCGCCGCAATGCGCCGCGGATAGCACCCACTCCGCAGCGATCAAACTGCCCGAACATACTCTTGCAATAGTTGGTAAACCCAGATTTTGTTCCTTTTTATTGGTTTGCAACACTATTGCCACAACGTACGGGTAATCGCTGTTCTCCACCGCAAAGCCCTCAACTATGCGCAGCGCCGTATGGCGCCCGCGCGCCACCACTGACGTCGCGAACATCAACCACCAAACCCTAAACATGCCCTAACTAAGACTCAACATTAACTGAATGCTGTACGAATGCTTACCTTTTTCGAGTGTATCGTACAAACGTAATTTAAATTTGATCGTAAACAATGCAATCCAATTTCATATTGCAACATACCTTGGGTTGTTGCTGAATGAACATGAAAATAATATGTTTCACGCACTTCCTCGTAATGTAGCTATTATTCAGAGCCGGCCCGCCCGTACAGACGAACCAGGCGCTCGTAATTGGGAGCTGCAATCGGCGGCGCTCAGGAGGCAGAACAATATTAAGGGATGGCCTGGACTGGTAACATATGTGTGTGTAGTGCAACAACAAAATGTCAAATATTTTATGAAATTATTTTTATTATTATTTCATTTACTTCAACCCGTGAGCTATATTATGAGCTGATGACAAAACCTTTTATTAATGATGAGGTGGCTCGAGTCTAGCAGTGGACTGAGCTGTAAAAGACGCCGTTGCACATTGAATGTAGCTTTCGCAATTTTACAAGGAGAGGATGGTTGGTTTGGTCATGGGTGCAGGGGAGGAAAGGGTGGATGGTATGATATCAGTAATATGATTTCCGTCATTATGAGTAATCGAGTAGTGTCTGCAAAAAGCTCCGAAGATGTGAAATGCAACAGTCAAAGAACCTACTTACATTGCAGAGTTGCAAGTGTACCTAATGTTGAACTTCTGTAAATATAGTTTGTATTTATGATTAGGTATTTATTCAGATTTGTAAATACATGTATACAAACATAATTTTTTGTTTAACTTCTAAATGATAAACAGTGGCGGTGCAATTTGGCATCACCTATTTTTTCCCGAAAGTAGGGGTCGGATTGAATTTTTGATAAGTAAGTTTTATTTTGTTCACTTACACTAAAGAAATATTCAAAAATCAGTAAAATTTGAATCATATAGAAACACCGCCTATAATGGGAGGAGGCTATGGCTGAAATGCGCCTCCCGCAAATCCATCCCTCCCGCCTAAAGTCACATTAAAATACAGTCTGGCAGTGCAACTTACTTAACTGTATCTTCACGCACTCTATACTTCGGTTTTTAATTAAAACAAAGACATAAGTACAAAGCGTTTAGTCATGTACGATGACAGTGTTCAAACTAGAGAACAAAATATATCTTGAAATGAGGAGTTTTCCAGTAGGTATTGATAGTTGGTTTCAAAAAGCATCAATAGATGGCGCTCCTACAATTTTGGTAATCTTTTTATAATCTGTATGATGATGGCAGTGATTTCATGCAGCCAATTTATACTAAACTTAAAAATAAAATGTTTATTAATATAAATATAACTGTTAAAGGTTGAACGAAGTGTAAAAAGAAATATTTAAAGAAGTTGGCACTATGTTCCATTATTATTATAACCTCTAAAATGGTTAAAAACTATTGACAAATACAATATTATCCAATACAACGTACCCAGTGTTTATATTCTGTTTGCTAAGAACCTATTTCAAGCGATTATCAATTACCAAAATTGTCGGGGCGCCATCTAGTTAGTGGTTAGGAATGCTTTATATACCTATTGGAAAGCTCCTCATTGCCGGCCAGAATTGGTATTGCCATTGGGATTTTCAGATAGAGTATACAATTCCTAACATTTTATACTATGGCGTCAAAACTGTAGGTATGTACGTTAACCCAGACCACTATGTATCACTGGGCGTACAGTCCATATAAAAAATGAATACCCCACATCTAAGGTAATTATTCAGTACCACAGCTGGTATCCCAAAACACTTGTAACCCGGACAAATGAAAAGTATTCTAAAATGCCGGACTGAAGCTTGCTTAACTTATTTCCAATTTGGTCGAATAGCGATTGTTGGTCGCAATTTTCATTGCAACAAGAAATATCTTTACCTTTTCATTCCTAGCAGATTTCGTATGTTGTGATCTCGATTGTCATCTCTATATTATTCTCCCTCTACGGACATAACAGACTAGACATAAATCACAATATTCCCTGTTCGCTCACCCAATGATGATTATGAATCATGCTATCCCATTTTTTCACCCGTTGCAACCAGCTGTCAGAAAGTGTACCGACCGCGCAATGTTTTGAACGTTCACTACGTTGCTATATTATGTAAATTTTATAATTTCCTAATCAAATTTAATTCAAAACATTTAAAAGACGCATCGTAATATGTGTGAATTTGCAATAATTGAAATGCTTTACCTTAAAACAACATGCCATTAAAGATAGATTTAAAATTATTGGCAAATTGAGCAATATTTCGGTGATCGAAAATATTTTGATGCTAACAGGGTCGGATTTAGTATTAATTGTATAAAATTTTAATACTCAAATCTTGTAAATAGCGGTCCTCAATTTTATATGTATAAATTAGGGGTTCATACCAAAAATGTACCTAAATGGCATTTTTAATATTCTGACATTTTATGAAACAACTTAACGGATTAATCGCGTATTTACGTTTATTAACATTTATTTGTTTTTCTAGGTTTCCTAAAGACCAGACATGGCTATGTCTGGGTTGCAAATTGGAAGTGTTGCGTTGTAAACATTTTGAAGAACAAGATAATAAGAAGATGCAAGTCCCTTCAGTCTTGGTGTATCATCATTATATGAATTTTTACTGAAAATAAATAATATGCTGCCTGTTTGATATATTTATTTACCTTTTCATTAATTTTTTTTATTCATGACTATGTCCTCTAGAGAGCACGGTATGTAGGATCGAGAGATCGAAAAGACGGTGGTAGGTATTAAGGCGTGGGTTTGATCCCTAAACACCTTACATTTGAAAATGGTTTTCAAAACTTGCATATCAGAGATTAATTCGAAATGTGAAGTCTGCCAATCCGCATTGGGCCTGAGTGGTAAACTATTGCCCGTTCTCTCTTAATGAGAGGGCAGATCTATACCCCAGTTTAGACGTGTATAGGCTGACGACGACGGTGATAACGATCAAGTCGATACCTTCATTGCATTTTTATTATATAGACAATATAAATACGCCCACAAGTCAGATTTGTTTGTGTTCGTTACGAGTAGAAATTCGTAGTAAAAAATAACTTATTTGCAGATGGGCTGTCTTGTTTCGTCCCTGCCATTTTTATCGGTATATGCGTTTTCCTATCGGATTATGCGGGTCCGGAGGTAGGCGTCACACGTAAAAAGCCAAAACACTGTATATAATGTGACAGGCCAGTTCTAAAATAAAACCCTAACAAGGATCGCTCTAATGTGTCTTTTTGAACAACCTTTCTGCGCTGAGACTTATAAATATTTTATTGTAGTTGTAATGTTCATAAGTCAATTGTTAAATTTGGCTAATCCGCTACTATTGCTAAGCCTATATATAAAAAATAAACAAATAAATAAATTGAGCGAAAGTAAAAGGCGCGCTTCGACCGTTTCTATAAAAATGACCTACTGATTGTTTTGTGTACTATGGCTGAACATTGTCAACATTGTCAGTCCAATTTAGTTCAACTTTCAGTCAGGCGCAAAGTCTCGTGGTCCCACAGACATACCAGACCATAGCCTCCTTCATCTTACTGAAGGAGGCTATGACCAGACTAAACACAAATCACAAATATTCCCTGTTCGCTCACTCTACAATGATTATTAATCTTGCTATCACGTTTTTTCGTCTGTTCATTTAAGCTCAAAGAAAATGACGCGCGCAATGTTTTGAACGTTCGACATGCTGCTCAAGCTACCAAAGTCCAGACGTTTTTTTTTGAAACATCGGTGTAAATTTTAAAATCTCTTAATAAAATTTAAATCAAACCATTTAAAAGACGTTGTAATATAGTGCACAGTTATGGGAAAGCGCAAAGTATGGAAACACGCATGGATTATCCTTTCAACGGTAAGTAAACAATCGTGGTCGTGGCGATCGGGAATCAATTATAGAAATTGTAACAAAAAATATGCATCGTAATAGTGTGAATTTGCAATAATTGAAATGCTTTACCTTAAAACAACATGCCATTACAGATAGATTTAAAATTATTGGCAAATTGAGCAATATTTCGGTGATCGAAAATATTTTGATGCTAACAGGGTCGGATTTAGTATTAATTGTATAAAATTTTAATACTCAAATCTTGTAAATAGCGGTCCTCAATTTTATATGTATAAATTAGGGGTTCATACCAAAAATGTACCTAAATGACATTTTTAATATTCTGACATTTTATGAAACAACTTAACGGATTAATCGCGTATTTACGTTTATTTACATTTATTTGTTTTTCTAGGTTTCCTAAAGACCAGACATGGCTATGTCTGGGTTGCAAATTGGAAGTGTTGCGTTGTAAACATTTTGAAGAACAATATAATAAGTAGATGCAAGTCCCTTCAGTCCTGGTGTATCATCATTATATGAATTTTTACTGAAAATAAAGAATATACTGCCTGTTTAATATATTAATGTACCTATCCATTTCATTTTTTTTTATGACTATGTCCTCTAGAGGGCATCATATTCAATTTATTGTGAAGTCACATAGGCGAACCTGTGGATAATGAAGATACTTCTAACGATAAGTAAGTAGTTAGTTTAGAAGTTATAAGACAACAAATAAACATTTATACCGGTCAAAATCCTCAAAACGTGATCAAAAAGACGGTGGTAGGTATCAGGGCGTGGCTTTGATTCACTAGACACCTTACCTTTTATTATAATGTCAATATAAAATTATAAGGACAAGTTTTTGTTTATATTCGTTACGAGTGGAAATTCGTAGCAAAATATAACATTGCAGATGGGCTGTCTTGTTCCGTCCCTGCATTTGCATTAGTGTGTGTGTTTTAGAGATGTGTGACATTTTGTCTCGAATTGAAATTCGGTATGTTCTCTCTGCTTCTGTAGATAAAAATTTTTCTCTATGTCCTCAGTCGACTTCTACTTTTTCTCGAATTTCTTGACTTCTTTTTTAAGTCTTGACAGTCTATTTAGTCTGAGCAGTCTGTGCACAAAATTTTTGATGAGTAATGTGTCACTTTTGACATAATAAAATATCGTTATAGTAAGTCAAGTAATTTTTAAATATATCTACTCCTAGAAGCATCAAAAATCGGTATTATATGAGCTGTGCATTGTTCTAACTACTTATTCTACTTTATGTCATATTTTTAATTAGATAAAGCTACCTATTTAATAATTGCATTGCAATTGTTTCATTAATTGTAAGCAGTTAGAAGCGAAATAAGCAGGCAGTTTGTGCATATTATATAAACTTTTAACTTTAAGAGGAATTAAGTTTTTGAAATGTATACGCATATGTAGCAATTAATAGATACTTAAATTCTAGGTACAGTTGCCTGAAGAGAAATTGCGAGCTTAGTCATAACAATAAGAGCGCGAGCGGACCAATTTCTCTGCAGGCGTCTGTTCATAACTTATAGTCTGTTCTGTAGTTCTGTCTGGACTAACACACACGTAACCAAAGGCTTTTTAATTTTATTAATTCACAATCTCACACTGCCCCGCAAATTCCAACAACAGTGCCCGTGGAACACCTAGGGCACTCTTGTGCCGGTCAACTATAGCCAATAATAGCCAACCGGCTGTGTGTGTTCGCCGACAAAGTATGAGGATGATGGGCAAGCGCAATTTGACTATAAAAGTATAAACGAAACTTTATTGAAAATTAATTTAACTACGTTGAAAAAGAAAATATTAGATGTGCTAGTCCTCTGTGATATCAACTTGTGTCTACAAGTTATTATCAACGTGTACGTTGTGAGCTTGCCCATCATTAGAACACAAAATATTTTTAAACCTATTTCCAACCTCGCCAGCAGTAGTAAAACGTTCGACACTTACCTGGAACAAAAAACAGATTTTGAAAATGCTTGCATTTTTCACAGTTTTTGAATCACTTTTCTGAGCTAGCTGTCTGATGCAGGTACGTCAAGCAGGAGGTATGTATTTTTACGAACCCTCGTCTATTATTCGCATAGACAGAAAAAAAAATTGCCGTTTTTTACTTTGATATGTTTTTGATGATTTTACGTTTATCTTGGTAGGTAGATCAAATAAGTACCTCGAATAAGAATATTCAGATAAAACTTGTATAGAGTCTAAATGGTTTAGATATCATTGTAAATTGTTGCGCGTGACATGCTAGAAGAGGTGCGACATTGATACTCCTCTCTTTCATCTAAGTATTGAGAGGAGGAAACAAATGCTCCCTCGCGAAGTAAGCTATGTCGCAAGCACACTTATGCTACTGTGTTGTACATATTCTACGTGTACCTAAAGGGGGAATATTTTTAATGCAATATTATGTGGATGAAAACCAATGACCGACATTGCTGGAAACCATTCCCAACATTTTTTCTATTTTTGTTTCAGCTGCACTTCTATTCTTATGACATATTGGCATCGTTTTCTTGAAATTGTCTCATCATGGCCGGGTCGTAATTGGCAATATTGCAACCACACATTGCAATAAAAATATTGCCCGTTCAGAAGCATTTTTAACCACCGACGGAAAACGAACGGTGTTATAAGATTGACCTGTCTATCTGTAACGTCGTAGCTCCCGAGTTCATTTGAAAGCCTGTTTAGTCGAGATGGTTCTGAGCTATTAAAATTGGTTCAGTAGTTTAGAATTTTTTTATAGCTCTAAGGTGGCAAACAAGCTTACGGCCTGCCTGATGGTAAGCAGTCACCGCAGCGTATGTATGTTTGCAACACAGATTTTATACACCTGCGACAGTCTTCTTTAGAGAGGTCTTTTTCGAGCGCCCTCAGGGCTATCAAACTGAGCCCTAATTTTACTTTTGGAAAAAGAAAGAAGTCACACGGAGCTACATCAGAGCTAGATATAACGTAGGTGAGTTCATTCTTGAATCTCAGCGTTCTTCATAAATGATTTTGTACGTTTCGCATTGTGCGACGATGCATTGTCATTAACTTTATATATACTACTATGAATTAAACCACTTTTTGTACACTAGTTCCACTTTATAATACAAGTTTTATTAAATTATATATTGTATAATAAAGTGGAACTAGTGTACAATAAGTGGTTTAATTCATAATAATGGAGTTCCATCAGAAAGTGACAACACAAAGTGTTAAATAAATAAATATATATTACAGTCAACCGCAGATTTTAAAAGTTACATTTTTACCTTTGGACTGTCTTTATTCTGTCATTATAGAGACTATTGTTTGCAGTGCGGTTTTGAGGTCTCCTATTGGTCGGGCGACGTCCGTCATACACTCATGGTCGCACAACCGTTGCCAATTATTGGACAACAGTTACACTGCAAAAACAGTCTCTATAATGTCCCCCTGTCGGAATAAAGACGGTAGAGCTCGTCTAAGCTGAAATGACGCGCCCCACTATCGTGAGACTCAAACGTACTCACCGGCAACTGAATGACCAATCACATCGGCATTTGTATATGTATTGGGTCCATATTTTGAATTTGCTTGTGTGCGTTAATGCGATAGTGGGGCGCGTCATTTCAGCTTAGACGAGCTCTACAAAGATAAAAGCGTAGAGATAGTCGGTGGTCGTGCGGTTAAAATCCCGCTCCGGCCATGTACCAATGACCATTTCTGAGTTATGTACACTAGTTGAATGCTAACCGATGCTCTTACGGTGAGTAAAAACATCGTGATGAAACCTGCACATTCAAGCGACTGACCACGATACAATCGGGTCAGGTTTCTCTGGTAGCAGGGTCATGGAAGTCAGATTAGAGAGTAATTACCTAATCTGCCAATTCCAATTCAAGGCGGACCCCATGCCATCGTGTGCGAGAGCACAACCGGGACATTAACGCAAAGATGTTTCTTTTTTTTATATGAACAACTGAGAAGCCAGATAACTTATAATAAAATTAATAAAAACGTAACTCACTTGTTTATTTGCGTGTACGACAAAATAGACAAATTTGTACGTGAAGTGCAGATATGCTCCAACCACTGATAAAATAACAATCACTAGCAAGAGAAGGTCACAGAAGAAGTATAATTTAATAAACGCACAACACGCAGACAATGTTTTACACATTTTTGACGTTATGGTTTCACTTGAGGGTTTCACACTTTGAGTAATCATAAAAATTTTCACATTTGATGGCGGCGGTAGTTTTTTCATTTTCAGTTTCTTGCCCATGCTGTGCAGAACGTGGCCAGTAACTAGACCAGCCCACCCTGTAACAAAAAAAAAAAAAAACAAAGTTAGAAACCTAGTTTACCGTTACATATAATTGTGGAATTGGTATTTTAAGGTTTCTTGCGTTTGTATTGATAAATATGTATCGATTTCCATGATTTTTAGTAGTATTAATAAAAGGCAACTTGTAGGGACGGGTAACTAATATTGACGAGTTGTAATGCATAGATTAGAAGGTAGCCCAACTTATAAATAGGTGACAATAATCACTTTTTCTTAAAAGTTGTTGATAGATTGAAAAAAGTTGACTACCATCAAATAAGTAATCACAGAAAAGTGGTAAAAGGGGGATTTTCTGTGATAAAGTTTATTAGTAGCGTTAAGTTGGCGAGGTTGGAACCAGAGTGATCTAAGTGACATTTCTACCAAGAGTACTTAGATCAGTGTGGCATGGAAAATTTATTTTTCTGTGTCCCGTAGTGTAATAAACTCAATATTATTAAAAATGACACTTAGATAACTCTGGTTCCAACCTCCCCAGTTTGTTTCTAAGTGTTATAATAGAAGTTTTCTAATAAGTAACACATACAATCACAGTATTATTGTATGTGCAACATATTATGTGGCTCACTGTGCAATAAATGTATTGAAAATTACGTATTATTTACAGATAAAGTACAAACAATATAAATAATTTTACAGACATTGTGAACATATCCTTGAGATTCTATCTGATAGTGCAAATGAATGTGAAGTCTCTGATGAGGATGGTGATGAAAGCATAGGCAGAATTCAGAATTATGGAAAGAAAGAACTTGGCAGACTTGAATATAATTGAATCCCAGTCCTCGAAGAAGCAGTACCTCCCAGTTCTACCAGTCAAATTATTACTCGATTGAGTCGCTCATCGTCACAAGCTCAACCTCTACCTAGACTCTCTCTGGTTCTCTAGATAACAAATAGCGAGAGTCTATTAGTTTCCACGCCATAATAGGGATTCCATCGGGTTCGAAAGTTTTCCAATGTTTTATCTTGACTTCAGATTACTTTGTCTTGATCTTATCAGCCGTTCCCCGTAGCTCAAGTCCTTGATTCGGAGGGACGTCCAGTGGCTGCACGTCTTTACTTATTGACTCTTAGATAGATAGATAGATAAATTCTTACATCGTCTTTACATTAAAAAGTTCCGACATAAAACCATAACTAGTTGTTGGCAAAGGCGGCCTTATCGCTGTAAGCGATCTCTACCCGGCAACCGTTGTGTAAAGAACCGCTTGATACACAGGCAAGTCAACAACATGGACTTATAAAGATGGATGGATATGGAAAGTAGAAATATACACTTACATGCGAATATACACATATAACAAAACTAATATATATATATATATAGACAATACACCTACATAAACGAAATAAAAAAAAAATTGACAATTAAGGACATCAAAATCCATATGCCAGCCGAGAGCAGATGCGTGCGCAACTTTGCCTTAAAGGAGTTGAGTGACTTGGAGTGACGTATCTCTTTGGGTAACTGATTCCACAAGACGGTAGCTATCACAGGGAAGGACTCTTTAAAATAGCCAGATCGAGTAAACGGTGGCCTCAGAGTATTATCGTGAGCTGATCGAACATTCCAGACTAAGTCAACACTCTGGAACCTGAAGCCATCTCTAAGGTATTTGGGAGAACGGGGATACCCTTACTTTGTTGTCGTCGCATAATAGGGAACCGTGAGGGCTTACACAGCAAGGAGCCTCTTTGGAGGAGGGTCTTTTGCCTTCGATTAGCACTTCCCACAACCATTCAGCGGTCATTTATACGCTTTATATCATAAACGTCCCGAAACTTCTCGGACAGCACCAGCCTCACGCTGTTGTCAACAGACAACTGTTGTCGTAAGGAAAGTCTGAGCCAGACTCGCGTTTGTTGTTTAGAAAGGTGCACAAGCTTGCAGGTGAAGTTGGCTTGGTACCCAGTGTTGGTGGCGGCCCCAATATACCCCAGCTGAATATGCTCATATACCGATTAAGAGCATCCACCTTAACTCATAAATTTATATTCGAGGCAATATTGTCAAGGTGCAGTCCGGGTGAGGCACAAACGGATCACCCTGTTGCCTCATGTTGTTTAAAATTGATATATTAGTGTGCGATGTAATAGGGCGATATTTAACTTTGAATATATTCTAATATGTACCTACCACATTCTATCTAGTTTCTGTTTACATAATACTTGTGTGATCCAGCATGAAAAAACTAGAGGCAATTTCATAATACTCTTATAAAGTAACCTTCGTGGTCTACTTTGTAACTTTCGTATACACCCAAATTTTCAATATTAAATATCTCCGTCATTTAATTAACCTAACACCCTAACTTTATCCACCCTATTCAATGTGTCGTCCGAAATCTAATAATTGTATGTGATTGTGTGTGTGTGTTTTCGAGAGAAAACACTTAGATGCATTTATAATAAGTTTATTTTCTATGTAATATTGATTAAAACTATCTACGTCAGATTGCAGCTGCAAGCAGTTTTCAGTCGAACCAACAATTTTAAAGTTTATAATATTGATGAGACCGAACTTTTGCGAACTACATCATTCTTTTATTATTACAAGTGTTAGGTAAACACGTATTCTACGAAAATTCAAGTGTCTACTTATTACGGTTCCAAAGATATTTCCCCGTGACAGACAGCGGAGGCTTAGTACAGGGTTCGTCTAGCACTAGTCTTGCGCGTTGAACTCTTTTGTATGAAATCTCAATACTTTCGGTCCGGTCGTGACTGGCGTGGGGTGGGTTTGCTGCTGCCATGGGGCGGCCAGCGTGTCACTGTGTGCTTCCTTCCTACTTTCCTACCCCCCTCCTTTTTGACGATTGAAAGAGATATTTAATGTCCTAATCAATAAATAAATTTTGAATTTTGAATTACAATAAAAATTATCATCAAGTTGTTGTAAAAATGGCAGCTGCTATCCGAAACTGTAAATGTTGGAATGTTGATAGACATTTTCAACATTCATACTGTGCGCGCGCGAGTTCATGTTCGCTTAACTAATTCGAGTAGCAATTATAGAAGGCTCGATGCATCGCCATCTTACTATGGTATCTCAATATGTATAATCTGTTCGAGTTAGACGGTAGGACTAGATGGAAAAGAACTCACGCGCGCTCAGTAGTTTCCAACGTAAGGAAAATAAAAGAAAATAACGTAGGAAATAGCGGATTTTTGGCATATTTGTAGAGAAAGATGTCTTAAATAACGTACCTCGGTAAAGGGTAAAGCGTAAAGGCGGCTTAATTTAGTTTTATGTAAATAACTCAAAAGCGGCCATTTCATATCTAATACCATAAAAAGAAAAGATTTGTATATTGTTAATAATGAATAAACTCAAAAAGTAATGGACCGATTTTAAGTTTTCTTATAACTGGCTACATTATTCCCGAATGACATAGGCAACTTTTTATCCCCGTTCCATGGGAATTTTGAATATTAACAAAAATCCGACCTGCCCGCGGGTGAAAGCCGCTGTGAACGGCTAGTACTTACTTTGTCAGGACCTCTATAATTCTATTTCAACAAATCTACGAAATGATTACTACGGAAGAATTAATTAGGATTTTTGAGGGAAATGACGACGATGGTGAATTTGAAAGTGATGAAGTATATTTCAATGTTCAACAGGTGAGATCAACTAATATTATTAATAAGAAAGTTAATGTAAGGATGAATGGATGGATGTTTGTTACTTCTTCACGCAAAAATTACTGAACGGATTTTGATGAAATTTGACAGTATTCCAGTCCATGGCGTCCAGGGACATGTATTCATTTGTTTGTTTTTTATTTCTTTTTTACCAACACGTTTTCTCAATAGATATGACATTTTGAAATGTACAAAACACATACTTAATTTCGTTTTCGATATTTTTTTAAACAATAAATTCTAATTATATTCCTCTTAACTCAATAGTTTTTACTCAATTGACTGTGAATAAAACCACAAAATAGAAAACTAACAGAAGGTCCACTCCCGTTGTCTTCGAAAAATCATTACCTAAACTTGCCGACTCACTAGGGTTGTTACTGTATTTATTCTGAATTTTGAAAAGAGTATTTAAACATCGAACAGAATTTAAAGATCGTTTACAATAACATCTTCCTTGCAAAAGACCAATATCTAATCCTTGCCATAATGTGATCATAGTATATTAGATTTTCCATACCAGCTTCAGACCTTATGCCCTTAGTAGGCGTAATAATAATCTACTGTTTATTAACTTTTAAAAAATTCATCGCCACCTGATTATATCATCAGGACTTGATTATAATCTTTCCCTGACCTGCGATTTGACCCCATTCCCGATAATAAAACGAATTGAAAATTTTATACATATGTAAATTGATGAAAATGCAATATTATGGTATTAGTCAGTTGATCGGATGATGGAGGTCAGCGATTTTTTTATATTAGACTAGACAAGCATATCCGTCTAAAAATCATTAAGGTGGCCATTACGGTTTCTTATTCTGTTAAAAACTGTTACGTGGTGCCTGAAACTGTTCAACTAGTCCTAGGGTCTCTAGCGGAAGACCTTGGTCAACCTCGCTTCACCATCGGCATAGAACTCGTAGCGGTGACTAGCCTCAATGGTCACCCATCAGTTCTTGGATTCTGCGTGCGTTGCTTGTATGATATTAAGTAATCTAAGTTACGTACAAGTACTTTTATTTTATCAATAATAATATAGTTTAATTAAATACTATTCCATTTAAGTCGACACTACAACGAATTCTCGCGTTAACAATCGCGACTGAGCAATGCTTGAAACTGCTTGAGAATGCCTGTAAACGTAACGTCAATGTGTGCGTGACGGAAATGGCGCATTGATTCCAGTGGACCTTCTGCTTGGGGCGGACCGTTCTTTATTTTGTGATAAAACTAACCACTTCCTCATATGTCTTGCCTCAAGCGTCATTGGCGTATCAAGCAAGGTAATAAATGAACGACGCTTTACAGTGTCAATGGCGGTCTAAGGGTTAAAATCCATTATAACATAAACACATACATACATACATAAAACTCTCACCTCTGTCACACAGATGGGGTAGGCAGTTTATGAATTCATTATAAAAGAATTTAATTTATATTAATTGTCTAACTAAGTAGTTAGAAATGATTACTGACGACCTGAGTGGTTCAGTGCTCAACATGCCGGTCTGCCACGCAAGAGGTCCCGGGTTCGATTCCCGGCCGGTCAGAAATTGAAATGATGAATTTTAATTTCTGTTACGGGTCTGGGTGTTCTATGTATAATAAGTATGTATTTAAATGTATATAAGTAGTTTATCTAGCACCCATAACACAAGCATTGCTTACTTTGGGGCTAGATGGCGCTGTGTGAATTTGTCCACGATTATTTATTATTACATACCATTTTTATTTCACTTATACAAACTTGTCGATTTTATCGACCGGTGGTCAACTCACTACAGAATTACGAGAACTCATGCAAAGCCTGCGGTTAACAATAATGGACATAGCGGTGGTCGTGATTCCACAGATTGGGCTTTTCTGTACACTGGTCGCATCGGTAAAGTGGAGATTTTAATGTGGACGTTTTATGCAGGGGACATTGTGACTCATAGACCATGTGAATTGGGGTTCGGACAGAAATAAAGTTGATTCGTTTGTGTTGATCACAATGAAATGGCCAGATCCAAACGTCTATTCTTACAAACTTTCGCAATTGCAATATTAATTCTTTTAAATGACAGGATAGGATACATTTCAATGTTTGCATAACTGTTCCTATCATAACATATAGGTATAGATAGATACGTCGTTCTCTAGGGCTGAGGCTCTCTTTTATTCTACCCCAATGAGATAGCAATCGATGAAACCTGGAAAACCATCCCGGCTATAAGCAGAGTTTAGCTGGTAGGCGTCTATAGTACATAATAATTTTACATAACAATTTTTGTTGCCCTTTTTCCCAAAGTAGGTATACCCTATATCTTGGGAATCAGTGAAATCACTCATGGCGCCACGATTGTGGTAAACATACGTACATACCATACCATACATTACCATACATACAGACAATCAAAGTTCAATAAAACTGGCACATAATAACACATATCACGCACGAACTAAACATATAGACAATAAACACCATTTCATTCGAGACTCGCTTTCACAACACTGCATTCAACTTCAGTACATACCACAACAGACATATTAGCAGATATTCTAACCAAACCTTTGCCGAGACTGAAGCACTGTACTGCACTTCTTTTGTAATATAAGAAGAGAACCATCTATAGAGATTCCCATGAATACCAAAATAGGTATATTTTTGTAAACTAAGTCAAGCATTTGACCTCCATCTCACCGGATGGTAAGTAACGATGCGGCCGAAGATGGAACACAGTTGTCTAGAAACAGCCTATTCACTCTGACCTTGAAAGATATTGCAAGTCCTGGAATTATTCAAACGTAATTTGACCGACTTCCCGGCGTTTAGTTGAGCTGAAATTTATGCCAATATAACTTGGATAACAATGCATTTATATGGTGTCATGGAGCTGGAATTTTATTGAAATGGTATTTATATAGAAGCTTGTTATGAAATAGTAGTTTATCTACACTCATAGCGTAATGTTTCAATTACATATTCGAAAATAGCCCTTTTAGGATATGCTTTATTAGTGTTCTTATTGTAAACCTAAACAGCCAGGCCTTAAGAGTTTTAATCTAATATCTGCTATCATGTCTGTTGTGGGTTTGTACTGAAGTTGAATGCAGTGTTGTGAAAGCGAGTCTCGAATGAAATGGTATTCATTGTCTATATGTTTAGTTCGTGCGTGATATGTGTCATTATATGCCAGTTTTAATGAACTTTGATTGTCTGTATGTATGGTAATGGAATGCGAGATGGCGAAGACTACATGTATGAGAGTTTTCAGGTAAATCGCCTCTTTGGAAGCTTCAGCCAGAGCCATGTACTCGGTCTCTGTGGTTGAAAGCGCGACTGTACGCTGCGTGCGTGCTTCCCATGAGATTGGTGCACCATACATAATAAAAGTAAACCCAGTATATGAGCGTCGGTCAATTATGTTGTTTCCGTAATCGGCATCAACATAGCCGACTGGGTATGACTGAGCTTTCGAAATGTACTGAAGCTTTAGGTCTTTGGGAGCCTTCAGGTACCGTAAGACTCTCTTAGCGGCCCTCCAGTGTATCCCACCGTAATGTGCATTGAATTGAGAGAGATACGAGACCGTGTGTGAGATATTAGGTCTTGTACATATGGCAATGTACATTAGTGAGCCGATAAGTTCCTGATAAGGGGCTTCAGTTTCTTCTTCCTTTGAGGGAAGAGTGAGTTTCAGGCCAGGTTCTAATGGGTTTGACACATTTATTGCATCATACATCCCAAACTTTGTCAAGGCGGACCCTGGGGCCTCGCTTTCGAGAGCACAACCGGGACATTAACGCCAAGATGATGATAATGGCTGATTTTGATAGTTTTTCAAAAACTGACTAAATTCTGACTGTCTGAGACACAAATACAATAAATAACTTATTCCTCACTTTTAGGGAAATTTTCCCGTAAAAAAAACTAGCAACATCGTTGTAATTTTTGTTCGAAATTTACTCAAAAGTGAATAAAACATAAATATGAGAAAATGCACGAATCACCATTACGGATGCATATCCTAGGTAATTCCTCCTGATTTTTTATATTATTCACCTTATTTTTACAACATTTGACCACACATACAGGAAAAATACGTGTTATCGGTACGAAATGGCGGCGCGTTGCAAAGCCTGATGAGTGTATGTCATGCAGAACAAAGTAATTTTCGCCAGCCCGGCGTGTGCGCCGTTACCTGTCAGACTCAACAAAGCGTAACGGCTACGGCCTTTGTTGCACCTGCACCCGACACATGCCAACGATCCATAATGCCGTTCATGCCGTCCACTACATACTTCATAAGCCCTTTGGCAGCTAAAAGAGCTACATAAATAACTTTTCGCTAGGATTGAACCAATTTTGTACGCCAAGATTTCGTTATTATTTATCGTCTGTGTAATGAAGAAGTTTCCTACATTTTTTTTTCAACTGGATCTAAAAATATGAGTAAAATGAAACAAAACGGTGAAATTTTTATTTAAATATCTCAAAACTCAAAAAAGTTATGAGACTTTAAAGTTACGATTTCAAGAATGATTTCGTAAGGACAGCGATTTCGTGCATGACGTCACCAGGCCGATACCCATACACTGAACTCTTGGTGACTATATCTTTGGATCAGCAGTAGGTAGACAGTTGAACTTTTGACAGAGTATGTGTTACTATGGCCGCTATAACAACAAAAAATAAATTAGAATAAGAATCCATACATGATACGCGAGTTTATGGCGTTTTCAGAGGTATTTAGTTTTTCTCCATCGCATAAATGCTACAACTTACAAGCATCAAATTTTGGAAGAGCGGCACTGATCTGTTGCGCGGTCAATTTACATTCAAAAATATTTTTGTATATCATACAACACAAATTAATCTTAAAGGATCAGCCGGCCAGAAAAATAAATGTTTTAATTTTCGGACAGAGACATGCTCTGCCGTCAAACCTGTACGACCACCACCACTATGTACCACTGGGCATACAGAAATGACGTCATAGTAAAATATGTTAAGAATTATTGGCTCTATTGGAATTTCTTTTTATTTAGATTTTAGATTGTTGGGCCATAAATAACAGATAAATAATGCATCAGAACACCTCTTAAATAAGAGTTACTTTGTATACGTTGCGGCAAGCACGTGGCCCAGTATTTCTGGCACTGAGTGTCATAAGAAGATCTGATAATAGATAAAGAAATTTTGTAGTTTTCAAAGTCAAAGATAACGAGCACTGCTAGGCAGCAACCACCAAGACCAGTCGGAAGTTTCTCCGCGGACAGTGACCTGTCCCCAGACCCCAGCGCTTTCGGATCCAAACCAAGTTAAATTCTAGATTTTAGATATGATTATTGATTTAGATTTATTTATTATCTCATTTTACATCCTAATGTTCCACATTTATTTCAACTTAAAACAATACAATTATTAACATTTAAAAAAAGCCATACTCTATTGATTATCGGCATTTTGTTGTTTAATGCGGAACGCAACGTTATGGTTTCTTTGTTTGGGATCTAACGCTTGAAATGCGTAACTACGGCAAGTTTTTTTACAATAGGACGTACGTACTTCGAAAAAGAAATAATTTTTAGAGCATCAAGTTGGGTAGAATCTAGCGTCATTTAATTATTTGATGCGGTGCGGTGCTCGCTATGTTTGGCTTGCTACATTGCCACGCCACTGTCGTTACACAGGCCGTGAACAGAACCCTCCGCGAGCGAACTAATCAGATTCGCACTTGTGGACCTTATTTACCAGACCGAGAATCAGAATCATTTTGGTCAAAAATATTCACTACTTCTATTTATTATGCGACGTTATTAAACGTTACCTAGAATAGATTTCTGGAAAGTTCTCAGAGAACGGAAAAATATATTCTTGCGTAGTTACTGGCGTGTGGGCTAAATATGGAGTTCATGATGTTCTGGTAGAGTTATATCTGAATCCGTGATAGCGTTCATTTTGCTGCCTTCTTTATGAAATATTTCTTTTCGAAGAATGTTTTCCATGAAGTATAGAAGAAAGCTACCGTGTGGTGTCCGGCAGAGTAGAATAGCACCAACCCCTTACACTCATGGGTGTCGTACAAGGCGACTAATGTTTTCGAGGCAAAAGATCAAGAGTCTCCGTAGTCAGGAAAATGGGCAGCAGCATTTTCTATTGTTATATTTAAACACTGCGATCTCCAACCCGCCTGCCAAGCGTGGAGATTATGGCAATAACCTCCCCTTTTGTGGGAGTGGCCCTAAGTCCTGCAGTGGACTGTTACGGGCTGTGATGATGATGGATAGAAGAAAGTATTTTATTATCATCATCATCACAGCCCATAACAGTCCTCTGCAGGACTTAGGGCCCCATGAAGATTATGGCAATAACTTCCCTTCGAAGATTATGGCACACGGGTTGAAGGTCGCAGTTTTATAAATATTACAGTGGGAAATGGTGCTGCCGATTTACCAGCCTACGGAGACTCTAGATTTTTGTCTCGAAAGCTTCAGTCGCCTTGAACGACACCCGCGTGTGTAAAGGGTTGTAATATATACACAGATAGACAAATTATTTAAATTATAATTACGATTAAATTATTTAAATAAATAAATTAAATATAGTTAATTAATAATATGGCATATTATTGCATCACCGCTAAAAGCTCTTTCAGGTACCTCATGTAACTTCTCAGTCACCCTAATACCTATCTGTTTGTATAAATACACACATATGAGTATTTACCTATAAAGAGTAGACATAACATAATAAATATCATTTCACATATTGTGTTTTGGCCGTAAGCAAGTGATCGTCTAGTTATTGATTTAAATTTTCAGACCCATTACGTTGTGTACACATTTTAAAAACGTCACAAGGAATATGTAAGTTTTATAGCAATTATCTGTAATTCAACTGCACGAATTAGGAAGATATTCGCAAATGAATAAAATTTAGTTCACATAAATAAAAGTATAGTCAAATATCAAAATCCGCGTAAATAAGATTATTTACATGTAATCCACGCAAATCGAAATAGTCAAACAATTTATAAAATCCGTACAAAAATCAAACAAAGTATAAGTAAACATGCGACTTAGCTTTGACAGCACTCGAAACGGCAACGGATTCTTCTTTCTTCTGTGGCCACTCTAACCCTATGATTGCGAAACCCTAACGTTATCCTCACTTAAATAATATAGAATAGAGGCCATTAGGTCTCGGAAAACCTACCTAATCGATAAGGAACTGAGACTCCCATCACACCTCATATCTCAGCCAACCAGCAAAGCCTTCGAAATCAAACGAACCAGTGACCTATTGTCTACTTCGCTCAAACCGTCACACATATTCCGATCATCTCGTCAGACATTATTAAGGTCCTACCTATCGACTCACGAGTCAAAAGAGAGACTATTATTTAAATTTTATTTACTTCGCGTGTGTAAGATGTGTGCCTATGTGAGGGACGATAACGACTCGGGCCAGGTTTCGATCCAAACTCGAGATTCATGTCCGTAGGAAAATGTCATTAAAGCTTTAAAAGCACAAAGGGTATTAAACGGAACATGGGCCAAAATCGTACCAGAATTCGGCGGCAAACCTAGGCGTAGACTTAGTTAGAGCGCCTAGGCCATCGAAGACCAAGTCGGGATTCGTGCCGGACTCATTCTCTTAGAGTGTATTCGATGTCACATCCGAAACTGTATCCCAGGTTAGTTTTATAGTTTTTTTTTTCAGTGAGGGTGAGTACTGATGATATTTAATTTGGTAATATTTTCCTCAAAATTTCTGTTTTAATCACCTTTCACACTTATGTTGAAATCTCTAAGAGCCCTAATAAATACTCTTAACTACCATAAAAGTAATGAGAATGTAACTTACGCTTTCGAGTCTTAGAAACAAAGACAAATGTAAAACAAACCAAATCACTGACACTACGTAGATTAAGAAATATATAGAGAACGAAAGAAACGACACAAAGCTGAAAGATAACACAAAATAATGAAGCACTAATTATTTTAACAAACTACACGCGAGTTGTAATGAATTTTTCGAGGAAATTTGGAAAAGCCTGGGGTTTCTTAGTTACGGAAATGGATACGATGATGTTCACGCGACGCGACCCAAGGGCTGACTGTCCCGTTTCTCCTACTCTGGCCACCTTGCTTTAAATCGTTATCGTCAAAATTTCCCACAGTTCAATATTTCAAACAAACAAAAAATGAAATATTTCTAAGTTTATGAGGTCTAAAGCGACTGCTCTTATAACGTTCGCACATCCATAAATTTTACAAAATGTTCCTGATAAACCGAAAATAGTTAAATGTTGCAACAGATAGGGATGTAGAGATGTGTGCATACGACGTTTTATTTATTTACCGAGTCGATTAAATTTAAACAACGCAAACAAAAATACGTAAGCAAATGGATTCGATGTGAAATTTCTTTAGACCAACATTTATAATGTAGGGAGTATAACTTCCTACATTATATATATATATATATAGTAATCAATAGAGTAAACAATATAAAGACATTTTAGGTACTATAAACTCGATGTAATGTTTTATCATACTGAGTATAGAGATATTTAATTCCTATGAAGCAAATCCATTTGAGTCATCAAACAAGTTAGATTAAAATTAAATTCTAGACTCGTTTAATATATAGGTGTGCTTTTATTCAATTATTTATTTCGATATTTCGTTGGAACGTATTTGTATGAATTTCACATCACTATCACTTGTGAGTATTTTTCTTGAGTCCCATACTTGACGCCAAACATTTAAGATATTCACGATATTTTGCCTGTCGTCCAACCAATCAATAGCGTAAATTTATTACGGGCTTTTGAAGTAAAATATTTCTCTTAGCGTCAAATAAATTGTTTAAGTTTATTACAAAACCAAGTTTTGGTTAAGTATTTGAGAGCATTTGTTAAAAGAAATCATGATAAGCAAACTATTTTTTAACCACACACTGCTTTGTGTATGATATGCGTATTCATTTCCAAGTCCATCAACTACAACCATATGATATATAAATAAATTGTACGGTGACGAGCTCATGGTACATAGTGATCGTTACAGAGCGCCCCTTTGATTTGAACATGTTCTTAATTCCTGAAGGGAAGAAGAACGTGGAAAATCACCACTTGAAAAATATGAAAACGACAAAGATGTCTAATCTAAATCGTCATATTTTAATTATGCGTTCTTTCTGAGTCGGGTACAGAATAAAAGCAAGCCTCGTACATTCTAAATTCTTTGATTGATTTGAAAATAACACTAATTCTATCCGTGCTCCAGGTACTCCCCTTTTAATAACCAAACTTATTGAAGCTTGCGTTTTATCATTCTTCGCCCCTTGCAGTCTTAAAAAGTACATGTTGTGATCCTTTCAAATACCTAACCCAAAATAGAAAACTTATATGTTTGTCACTATTTGACGTCAACATCGCAAACCCAATGTCACTCGCAAACTTTTTATAAAGGTCACAGTCACACCATATGTGCTGAAAGTGATCCCTTTTTTCATACGCATCTGTTTTGGGGTGAATGACCGTGTTTGTTTTTTTATAAGTATTAACATTTCCAGATTCCCCTTTTTTTTTGTTTACCAATAAGGCGGCAAGCAAGCGCACGGTCCGCCAGATGGTAAGCTTTTAAATCGCGTTATACTATTTGGAAGATAAAAAAAAAATGAAAAATAAGATGCCCATATTAATTTCCTACGCAATTACTAATAAGCAAAACGCCCCTTAACATCTGCGACAAATATGTAGAAAGTCGGTCCGATTGAAAATAGAAAATGTTCCTCAGAATCTACGGTTCAAACTCTTCCCGCACTACGATTTACATACATAATATGTCGTAGATTACAATTTATTAAACCAAATTGTAATATTATTTCCTGCCAATGACTACATTTGTAATCATCGTAGTTTTAAGTTTCATGCGCTCTTGCGCCATTTACCGTTATAAACTAATCGGTGCACGCTGCCAGCTAATAGTAGCGCGTTTTTTATTTCAAACCAATGGCAATTGAATATGTCAAGTGCTTTTGCGAGGAATGCGCGTCGCTTGGGCATCGCTGCGGGGCGGCAGGACGCCCGCTAGGATTGAGGAGGCACGCCCGCGATAATACTGTGTATCTACCTAACATTTGTTTACAATAATATATTACATTGAATCCCGGGCTCCCATTTTCAAAAGAACTTAGCCCGAGAACGCCCATGATTCGACACATATATACACAAAGCCATACTGTAGTAACTACCTTGCTCCATGTAATTACACTGAAGAATCGCATATGCATTGTATTACGCCCCTTAATTCTCTAAATCTTAAGATTAAGTATTCACATTTACACAAATATTGCTTTAACTATTATTTTCTATTAGGTATTGAAATTTGAACAAAAGTGACAAGCTAAATGTACTTGTTCTACGCCCCTTATTTCTATAAATGTTTTAATTATATAGAATTCGTCACTTCAATCTTTAAAGTTTCCATTACTAAAATTTTGAATGCACGATAAACTACAGTCACTCAACGCCCCTTAGATAAAAAAAAATAACGCTATCTAATAATTTGTTGTAATTAGCAAAGACGTGGTTTATTGAACGAATACAGTAATTTTAAATTCGTCTATGTCCAAAACCAAAATGATACAATAAAGGACCTCAGCTGTTCTAACTGATGAGTGACCCATATTTTTTTTTAATTAAGCAACAAAAATGCATTCCTTGTGAAGAGCGAACGACCCAAGATATTCACAATTGGTTTATTTTTTTGTTTTCGCAGAAAAGCTAACGGTTATGACATGCTACGTTGTGTTTCATAGTAACCAGGTTCTTTTGTCGCGTAATTGAATCAATTTAATTCAATTTTTAATGACGCAATTATCCTGGACACGCGCACCAAATCTGTAACTTCTCAGTCACCCTAATACCTATCTGTTTGTATAAATACACACATATGAGTATTTACCTATAAAGAGTAGACATAACATAATAAATATCATTTCACATATTGTGTTTTGGCCGTAAGCAAGTGATCGTCTAGTTATTGATTTAAATTTTCAGACCCATTACGTTGTGTACACATTTTAAAAACGTCACAAGGAATATGTAAGTTTTATAGCAATTATCTGTAATTCAACTGCACGAATTAGGAAGATATTCGCAAATGAATAAAATTTAGTTCACATAAATAAAAGTATAGTCAAATATCAAAATCCGCGTAAATAAGATTATTTACATGTAATCCACGCAAATCGAAATAGTCAAACAATTTATAAAATCCGTACAAAAATCAAACAAAGTATAAGTAAACATGCGACTTAGCTTTGACAGCACTCGAAACGGCAACGGATTCTTCTTTCTTCTGTGGCCACTCTAACCCTATGATTGCGAAACCCTAACGTTATCCTCACTTAAATAATATAGAATAGAGGCCATTAGGTCTCGGAAAACCTACCTAATCGATAAGGAACTGAGACTCCCATCACACCTCATATCTCAGCCAACCAGCAAAGCCTTCGAAATCAAACGAACCAGTGACCTATTGTCTACTTCGCTCAAACCGTCACACATATTCCGATCATCTCGTCAGACATTATTAAGGTCCTACCTATCGACTCACGAGTCAAAAGAGAGACTATTATTTAAATTTTATTTACTTCGCGTGTGTAAGATGTGTGCCTATGTGAGGGACGATAACGACTCGGGCCAGGTTTCGATCCAAACTCGAGATTCATGTCCGTAGGAAAATGTCATTAAAGCTTTAAAAGCACAAAGGGTATTAAACGGAACATGGGCCAAAATCGTACCAGAATTCGGCGGCAAACCTAGGCGTAGACTTAGTTAGAGCGCCTAGGCCATCGAAGACCAAGTCGGGATTCGTGCCGGACTCATTCTCTTAGAGTGTATTCGATGTCACATCCGAAACTGTATCCCAGGTTAGTTTTATAGTTTTTTTTTTCAGTGAGGGTGAGTACTGATGATATTTAATTTGGTAATATTTTCCTCAAAATTTCTGTTTTAATCACCTTTCACACTTATGTTGAAATCTCTAAGAGCCCTAATAAATACTCTTAACTACCATAAAAGTAATGAGAATGTAACTTACGCTTTCGAGTCTTAGAAACAAAGACAAATGTAAAACAAACCAAATCACTGACACTACGTAGATTAAGAAATATATAGAGAACGAAAGAAACGACACAAAGCTGAAAGATAACACAAAATAATGAAGCACTAATTATTTTAACAAACTACACGCGAGTTGTAATGAATTTTTCGAGGAAATTTGGAAAAGCCTGGGGTTTCTTAGTTACGGAAATGGATACGATGATGTTCACGCGACGCGACCCAAGGGCTGACTGTCCCGTTTCTCCTACTCTGGCCACCTTGCTTTAAATCGTTATCGTCAAAATTTCCCACAGTTCAATATTTCAAACAAACAAAAAATGAAATATTTCTAAGTTTATGAGGTCTAAAGCGACTGCTCTTATAACGTTCGCACATCCATAAATTTTACAAAATGTTCCTGATAAACCGAAAATAGTTAAATGTTGCAACAGATAGGGATGTAGAGATGTGTGCATACGACGTTTTATTTATTTACCGAGTCGATTAAATTTAAACAACGCAAACAAAAATACGTAAGCAAATGGATTCGATGTGAAATTTCTTTAGACCAACATTTATAATGTAGGGAGTATAACTTCCTACATTATATATATATATATATATAGTAATCAATAGAGTAAACAATATAAAGACATTTTAGGTACTATAAACTCGATGTAATGTTTTATCATACTGAGTATAGAGATATTTAATTCCTATGAAGCAAATCCATTTGAGTCATCAAACAAGTTAGATTAAAATTAAATTCTAGACTCGTTTAATATATAGGTGTGCTTTTATTCAATTATTTATTTCGATATTTCGTTGGAACGTATTTGTATGAATTTCACATCACTATCACTTGTGAGTATTTTTCTTGAGTCCCATACTTGACGCCAAACATTTAAGATATTCACGATATTTTGCCTGTCGTCCAACCAATCAATAGCGTAAATTTATTACGGGCTTTTGAAGTAAAATATTTCTCTTAGCGTCAAATAAATTGTTTAAGTTTATTACAAAACCAAGTTTTGGTTAAGTATTTGAGAGCATTTGTTAAAAGAAATCATGATAAGCAAACTATTTTTTAACCACACACTGCTTTGTGTATGATATGCGTATTCATTTCCAAGTCCATCAACTACAACCATATGATATATAAATAAATTGTACGGTGACGAGCTCATGGTACATAGTGATCGTTACACTCACTCGATAATTTTCATAGAAAAAATATTTTTTCCTATCCAAAAAAATATGACGTCATCACTCTCCTGAAGGAAATATTTTAAGAACTGCGAGAAGTGTACTCTCGAAATGTCAAGCACAGGGCTATGTCCGTCGTGACATAATTTTAATGCGGTTGCGGTCGTTGCGGTTAATTTTGCTAGGTAATTAATTACTAAACACGTCGGTGGCCGGGCGGTTGAAAATCCGACTCGTAAGCGAGAGGAACCGAGTTTTAATCCCGCTGTGGCCATGTACCAATGACTCTTTTCTAGGTTATGTACATTAGTTGAATTCTAACCGATGCTCTTACGATAAGGGAATCGTGATGAAACCTGCAAATTCAGGCAACTGAATTTGTAACCATGATCGAATCTGGTCAGGTTCCCCTGGTAGCAGGGTTACGGAGTTGAGATGGTAGTCGCTCCATTGAATTACCAGATCGACAAATCCTGAATCATGGTCAAGGCGGACCCCGGGCCCTCGTGTTTGAGAGCACTACCGGGACATTAACGCCAAGATGATTTTTTATTAACTAATTACTAAACCTTTTACATAACGTTGTAAATGCTTATATAACTGCAATCATTTATTTGGCTTTCTATCAGATCTTACAATTTCTTTACGATAGAAGCCCTTCAGGGTCAACTGCAACAGCACTTTCAGCCCGCGGGCTTTTCACTTTCTGTTCACGCAATGGCCAGACATCTTCTAAGAGCTCTGGCCATGGCGTGAACAGAAAGTGAAAATAAATATGGCTTTAAGTGTTTTATTTGTAAAACACTTGTAACGACTCCGTACTAGAAGGGTAAAAATGGAACCCTATTACTAAGCTTCCGCTGTATCTTTGGAACCGTGAGCAACGTGACAGGTATATAAAATTTTCGCAGAACAGTCTCTACGGCAGCTATAAGAGCAAATAATAAAGTTTAATAATTAAAGCAAAGAAGTTAAAAGAAACATATTTTTTCGCCGTTTTTCAGAGATTTTTTAATATATATCCATCGTAATAACGGCAATAGATATTTACAAGCACGAAACTTTGTGTGATTATAGTGTTAATAAGTGCGTTACCAATCCGTATTTTAAAAGACAATATACCAAAAATGCAGCAGCTCGATGCGCTTGCTCAGTCATTGGGTTAAGCTACTTTAATCATGTTCATCCCAAAATTCGAAAAATTTCGAGCTCGCTGCGCTACCTCATTATATCATCATCATCATCATCACAGCCCATATAACATTCCACAACAGGATTAAGGGCCTCTCCCACGCAGGGAACTTTTTTGGCATCATATTACGGGTTGGAGATCGCAGTGTTATAACAATGGAAAATGCTGCTGCCCATTTTCCAGACTGCGGAGACTTTAGAATTTAGAGCAACGCGGGCAATCCTGTTCGCCGGCCGAGTTGCTCAATGAGTAACATAAAAAACCTCTGCAAATAAGTTACAGCGGTGTATTTCGCTTGTGTTGGGTTCACGAGACCAAAGAAAAAAGCACGCGTTCCTGCATCCGGCATTGAAAGCGGAACAATACATCGGAACTTATGATCTTTCGAACTTCCCGGAAGCTCAACGAAGTTTTCAGACGCGATGTCTTTGCGAAATCACAGAAGCAAACAATAAAATTCAAGGGCGAAGTTCAAACCCAAAGGGAAGTAGGTAGACGGGTACAAAGTTTGTAGTAGAAAGCGAGTTTCAATGCGGGCAAATTGCGTAACAGGAGTACCGGACGTAATTTGAAGTTACATAAGGCTCTTAGAGAAATTGATCGAAGTGCTTAGAGAGGAACGCGAATTCGCTTCGTCGCGAATTCGCGTCGTCTGAACAAAGTTCTAAGTTTCAATTCTAAATTCTAAGTCTAATGTACCTAGACCATTAATAAGTTAATGCATTTTATAGGGTGCTTATAAAATGCATTAACTTATTAATGGTGGTGGTGGTGAATCCGAATCCGAGTAAATATTCACCGATTACAATCCGATATTAAATTTCTCTTACAATGTAGTTACAACGAATATACAAATAGGGAGAAAACAGAAATGATTTCACCGAAATAAAAACAAAAATACATTCAATCATGTGGCAACGTGGAGCTTTCGGCTCCATCGGAGTATTTCATAAATACGTCTGCAAACAGTACGAATATGAAAGTGCCTTTGTAAATTTTCAATATCGAGCCATTACGTAACTGTGAGAGCTATCCATTAAAAATAGTAATAAAATACCGAACTACCGATATTGGTATGGCTGTGTGTATCGAAGCTCCGGATGCACGGTAATCTTATTAGTGAGCTTTTATCACCCTATCCCTTTGGCTTTCAGTCTGGGGCCCTATTTTGAAATCGCTTGCCTCGATCCGAACGGTTTTAAAATCTGAGTGTCGGCATGAAAATTCCCATATTTTTTATCACATTGACAACACCGAAAGAGTACGGTTCAAAAATAGGGAAAATCAGCATCAAGACCTAACCTGTCATTTTCGGGCTAGCTCATTGGTTAATTGAAGACTAGGCCAAGGCCAAGACTAAGACAAGGCCAAAAAAAGTTTTTAAGAGATAAAATGTCATTTTCGAGCATTCATTCATTCTTTGAAGAATCTAGCACAAGGCTAAAAGCAGCTTTTAAGACCCAACATGTCATTTTCGAGCTCGCTCATTCATTCATTAAAGAATCTAGCACAAGGTCAAAAGCAGCTTTTATGAGCTAAAATGTCATTTTGAACTATTTAATTGATGAATCTAACACAAAATATCATTGTCGAGGTCACTAATTTATTGATGACTCTAGCCCCAGGTCAAAAGTTAGTAGCGCACTGTTTAATTTAATATTTATTTCTGAAGGCCCCAAAAAAATGTGGTCTCTACCCCTACGGCAAAAAGGGGCGACGGTATGTATGTAACTAAAACAAACGTCAACAAAAATGCAACTTCTTGCTTTGGTCGAACTGCGAACTGTTTGTTGAGTAAACATATTAAAGTCGGTTGGACGAGCGATACGGCCACTAAAATGCATTTTCAGAAGTGCCTTTCAGGGTGCGCGGGTCACTCGATAACTATGGAAGAATTTATAACAAACCTAGTTAACAGCCTAATTAGAGCATGAATTTAAGGGGCTACGCTAGTCCTACCTCTAAAATTTACCGCGCTAGCCCGCAATCACTAATACAAATAATAATAATAATCCACATAAAAAGTTTACATAAATAAAAAGCAACAATAAAAAAAAAATTCCAAAAAAATATTTTTTAACGTTCATTAAAGTTTTGTAAACAACAATAAGCATTGTACGTACCTTTTTTCTGCTACAACAATCGCGAGTGGCCCGAAACTTTGAAACTGGCTCCGTAAGTTTAGCGGTAAACTTTGCAAGCCGAGGACTGACGCTGGAGTGAGCCTCGGTGGCGCAACGCCGCTGTTTTATGAATGCGCTAGGCCGGTGCACATTACATGCGCTGTATTGGTAAAAATCTACCAATATCAAAAAATATACCTCATTTTAACTTCATATCTTTGTCTGTACTGCTAATATGGTTACTTAATATTATAATATTAATAGGAATGCTTTGTAAGTATTTTATTAATTTAGACCGACCGTGTATGGGAAGATATATGCCACTTGATGAAAATTCTCCCCATGTGTGGGGTAAATATGGGTTTATATCAATACCTGCTTACTTTTTGTACTGAATAACACAGATATCTAATAATAAATAAGTATGACGCAAAATGCTGCTTATTCTTTTACAAAAAGAGAACTCCCATACACGTCTGATAACCTGTAAGTAAATTTTGTAACGTTTTCCGAACAGTCAGTTCGAACCGAATCCTCGAGTGGTTTCTAAAGCGCATCCCTAGGCGGCGCGCGCACATCGCGCCGCCCCCAATTGCCTATGCTTTGATATCAAAGCCCTGCACACACAACAATAACAACCTACAGGTGTGTGGCGCTGTGCTAGCTCGAATGCGATTGCTGCACAAACCTCGCAAGTAATTTGACTAATAAACCGTACTGCGGCCTTAGCCAAGAGGTTGCGTTAATCTATAATCGTTAATCTACAATCGTTTATGGTAGAAAAAATGTATGGAATTTGACATAAGCCAACGTTATCTGACATAAGCTGTTTGTGGTAGAAATTCATGGTCCATAGACGATTCACGTACTTTCGGTATATAAAGGAGGCGGATTGGCGGATGATCCTACATAATCAGTGATGTAGATGTTGGTAGAAATTGTCGAACTTCGAGCTGTCAATTTTCTACCATACACACATCACGCATGCGGAGCTGTCAAAGATGGCTAGACCAGCTGTACTGTGACTTTATTGTATGCACTAAGTACTTACTTTTAAGCAGCATTATGTAGCTGTAGTGAGTAGGAGATGCAGCTGTGAACTTCGTTCGTCTTGAAAGAGGTTGCGTCCGATTTACGTGCACAGCATTTTTCTTTACTGCTCCACTTTATTCAATTGTAGTTTCCCCATTTGTAGGTAAAATAATTAACTTTTAAAAACATGACCCTACTCATCACATTTTTTATAATTTTTAAGAGTGTATAACATACCCACCTGAACCTAGCTCACCTTTTCGTTCACAATTTTTTTAATAAGAAAAACGATAACAGCTACAGCAACGAAATAAATGGTAAAATAATAATAGTGTCCGTAATATAAATTACACTAATGATAATTGAAAACGTAGCTTATATTGAATTAGGATTACGCTTTTCAAAAGTCCCAAACTTGCGAGCTCATACAGGCAGGGGGGCCCATGGCCCCAGACCGACCGCGTACGAGTGCTTTTACCTGCGGGAAATCCCGCATCGACACCCACAATAATCATCTTGGCGTTGATGTCCCGATTGTGCTCTCGAGAACGAGGGCCTGGGGTCCGCCTTGACCATGAACCAGGATTTG
The DNA here is from genome assembly GCA_905147135.1 of Blastobasis lacticolella. NCBI lineage: Eukaryota > Metazoa > Arthropoda > Insecta > Lepidoptera > Blastobasidae > Blastobasis > Blastobasis lacticolella. The sequence goes on along the minus strand of LR990039.1, from coordinate 6,468,072 downwards.
GCGATCAGGTAATTACAGTGGAGCGACTACCATCTGACCTCTGTCACCCTGCTACATGGGGAACCTGCCCAGATTGGATCATGATTATAAATTCAGTTGCCTGAATTTGCAGGTTTCATCACGTTGTTTTCCCTCACCTTAAGAGCATCGGTCAGAATTCAACTAATGTACTTTACTCAGAAATAAGTCATTGGTACATGGCGGCAGCGGGATTTGAACCCGGTACCTCTCGCTTACGTGTTGTATACTCAACCGCCCAGCTATTGACGCACCGACACACACCATACTACAGAATATTGAAACACATTATGACACACAAAACCCTGAAAACGGTGATGTGAAGCTGACCTCCACCTTCGAGCTATTTACTTAGAAAACGAAGCTGTCAACAGCACAGATTTAATTATTCTATTCAAATATCTCGGATCCGTGCTGCACGTGTCTGGCGATATTGACCTTGATCTCAAGTCCTGGATATCGATTCTCACGTAAGCGAATCATATGCATCGCGTGCCTAGCCGCAGCCGTTCCGCCAGCGCTTACAACCGCGTCGCCGCCTGAACTGTCAGTATTAAAGCGATCCGACCACGTGCGGCAACGATTTTTGTTGGTGGTATTGACAAAGTACCTGAGTGCCCTATCTTCCCGTTTTTGTTTAATCACTCACTCACATTTGAATACAAATGTATACTTTACCTCGAGAATTGAACCATTAAAAAACCTAGGCAGCTACGGCCACATATTTGGTGCATCATACTGAATTAGCAGAAAGAAGCTGTCTCTTAAAGGCATTAAGACTTAATTTTAATTTTAAACATTAATTACACTTATAAATTCAGTTGTCTAAATGCAACATTGGAATGTATTGCTCGTAGAATAAGGTCTTTGTATCACGCCTTTTGGAAAGCGGAGCGTGGCGTAATATTATTATAAGTGATACAAAAATGGACCGTATTCTATAAGCAATACAATCCACTTTGATCTTGATCTCAAACTTTTTGATTCTGAATTTAGACGACAAAATTTAGCCAAATGTATTAAGCCGATAAGGCCTGTCTTTAGTCTACTTTTTAGTAGAACTATCTTTATGCAAATTAAATCGTAACATCTACACACTGAAAGTTCGGCGTTCCGGCCGCTCATTTTTGTTTGAATTTCGAATGTTAGATATTTAAACTCAATTTTAAATAATTGGCGGGATATCGCGTGTCAATTTTTTCTTTCGCTCAATATAGGGAAGACATACTATATGACCTTTACTCCTAATCAATCCACTCAGCCCAATTCTTCCTCTTTTAACCTAAAGGCCCACCGATGTAATTTCCCTACTGCAATCTGCTCTTGCGACACTGTAGAAACGAGTAAAGATTGCGAAGTACCTTGGAGTTTTGCTTGACGAATGTATGGAATGGAAACCACACATTGACCAGCTAACTGCACGCATCGATGAACACATAACTACTAGTTATTGTATTTCTAACATTATAATATTAAAATTACTGTAAGCTATGGAAATATTGAATTAAGTATGTTTTATTGGTTTCGGCTAAGATTATTTTTTGTTTTTTTGTAAAAGAGTGTAGCTAGAAATTAATTTAAAATTTAAATTCGTACTAGGTATCATTTACCTACTTTATGTTTGCCTGCAAATAGTATCCTGCTATTCCAAATATATATTACTGATAAGGTCAGGGGCAGTCTGAATATCAGTGCTGCAGGGCTTTTGCTCTCAGCGTAAACTGAGACTGTGCCCTTCCACACAATTTCTCTTTTTCTGTTTTTAATATTTAATTTTGTATGTACCCTAGGTATAAGGTTCCAATGTATATGACATATTACGTTATTCTTGTGTGGAAAAATAAATATTCTTATTATTATTCTTATATTGACATACTGCATATCTGTCTGGAGAGGAACTGGTAAATTTGGTAAGTTGAAGTAGCAATACCTACAATTTTGCTATTTCAACTTATTCCTATATTTTTACTTTAAATATTTGCCTTATTTCGTTACTTGTAGATTATTACTCGATAGCTTGTGTAGAAATGGCGATGGTGAAGAATATGTGACGATAGTGCGATAATTCAATGTAGTGCCTGTGAATCCTACTGTCACTTTTCCTGCACTGGGCCTCAAAATAAGCCTAGGTCGAGTTGGCGCTGATCTTCGTGGAAGAAAGATAAGTCTCCGTGTCCCACACCGATGGCCGGATTACTATTGTGATCTCCATCCGAGATCTACAGGTGGAGATGGATTCCACAAGGGCGGAGATGACCTCATCACAAGTTACCGCACCTAGCGCTGATTCAGGTCTTGAGCTCAGAGTCGCGGTTGGAACTACTTTTGCCGAGCAGGACATCAAGTGGCTAGGGTAGGGCCGGTTTTGCAGGGACAATGTAAGCCGAGGCCTATCGTGGCTAAATTTGGTAGTCGCAATGTTAAAGATAATCTACGAGCCGTCAGGAAAAATGAGGGCATAAAAATGAGTGACGTAGGTTATGGGGGCAGTGAGGGGACTATTTATGCTACAGAAAACCTAACTTCTCATTTTAGGGGCATATACCTTGCAGCCCGTAAGTTGAAGGACTATGAATTTATATAAAGTAAAAAATAAAAATATTTCACTAAACACATCAATTGAGTACACATTTTCGGTAGGCTCTGCATTAAGATATTATCTTGTGTCACAGGAGTATAAGTACGTACAGGACACCAGGGTAGCAATTATTGAATTCCGCGATACAAATACAGTTTTAAATACTTACTTAAATGTTAATTAAAGAGAAGAAAACAAAACAAATAATTACAAATTAACGAGAATCAAACTTATAAATAAAAAAGTTATATTAGTTTTAAGGGCATAATTATCACGAATTTGTATTATTTTTATATAATTTGTGTGTGTGTGTCAATATGTGTTCAGTTTCTGCATGATTTGGGTTCATTAACCAATTCTCAATGCTAAGTTTAGCTTTAGAACGTTGGAGTTTAGTGACTTTGGGTACATTCTGGCAAATAATATTATATATGAAGAGCAGCAAAAAATATGGTTGTCTTTTGACAAATGTAGAGCGCACTTTGGGAACCGGGACTCTAAAGACACGAAGGTTTACAAGGCGTTCTTAGTCTGGAGAAACGAGAGTGACGCTGTGCATTGCTAGAGCTGCTTTTAATAAAAACTTTTGATTTGCGGCAAAGGTCATGAGTGGGACACCTGTACGGTTTGCCTTGCATAACTTTCAAAACGGATCGCTGAGCTCGGATTATTATAAGGAAACTTTTACAATCCAATCTACCCACCTGTGGGATGCTTTGCCACGACAAATACGTCACAGTACATCGTTACCCAACTTCAAAAAGAAGGTACACGAATATTTCCTCCCCAAAACTGGTTGTTTGCAATAATTACAGTTCTTTTTATAAATATGTATATAAAATTATGTTTATTGTACAGAATTATGTTTATCCATAGTTTAATAATAATATATTTATAGTATTCTCTTTATATATTTATTTATGATGACATGTGTAAGCACATCTTTTAGTTTTTTTCCCTTATTTGCTCTTGCACTACTATGAGATACTGTGATAACTTACCTCTTCCCAAAAGTTGTCTGGAAGAGATCGCTTAAAGCGATAAGGCCGCCTTTACGCGCATATAAATTGTTTTTCATTTTTTTCTTTTTATGTATAATTTTTTGTGTGTCCAATAAAGAGTTTTTACTTTACTTTTACTCTTTTTAGAGAGAGCAAGGTAGATTTAGGTGCACCACCCCAAACTTTGATACAAGTAAGGCGGATTGGCAAAGGGCTTTATAGACTAATGTAAGAGTTTTCTTATCAGCCGGGTGCCGTAGACTTTTCATGATATATATGCGTTTACGGATAATACTAGTCAATAACGAAACCATAGGTAACTACAAACGGTCATATTTGAGGAAGGCTTAAGAGACCACTGCCGAGTCAGCCAAGTCACAGGAAGGGTTCGCCCCGATTTTGGAATCCAGCTCAGCTGTTGAGTATATTCAAATAGCTGGCTTACCTCGGCTCGTCTGACGAAAATGCAACCGTTGCGAATCCAGGTGTAGCGAAATCCTTATGATGTAGCTCGATGTCGGGTGTTTTTTTTTTTTTCTTTTTTTATGTCATGCAGTAGGCAAACAGGCGCTTGCCTGTATGTCGCTAATTAACACAGATCCTCTTTATTTACATTTGATCACTGTTTTAGAAACCAATGACATTATTGTGGAGTGAGCGCGGGCGCAGCCGCTCGGTTACAGGTATGCAAACTCCTAAGTATACCTAAAGTTATGTTACCTTTTGCCAATTATTATTTTTCCCTCAATAGGATATTATATTGCACTACGCGCAGGTCATGCTTTCCTTTTTACCCGCAGTTTATCGGTGTTTATAACGTTCGAATGAATTATTATTTGCATTTATTTTATTGTTTTTAACAATTATGTATATATATTTTTTTATTGCTAATTTATTGAATGATGGTGAAGAATAGGGATAAAATGACTTATTTTAATTTAGATCTGTTAAATGTTCATTCACCTAATACTGGGGATAACTTGGTAGAATCTCTCACTGGGTTAAAGCTGGACTTGTTGTGTTTGACGGAGACATGCGCGGGCGCGGGGGAGGGGTCAGCGCGTATGTGCGTGAAGACATACGCACTCATCCGCAAGGCCAGTTGGAGCAAATTTGGTTTGGAGTTAGGCTTAAGTTGCGAACTGTTCTTGTCGGCATTGCGTATAGGCCTGAGTCAATAAACCGATGCGTGGCTATTGATTGCTTATAATAAATAATAATAAATAAATCTTCTTTATTTCAGGCAAAGTAACGAATTACACCCATATCACAAATTAATAATAAAAAATAAAAAATATAACAATAAAATTTACGTAAAAATGGCTTTAAGTCATGCTTAAGTCTTAATAATAATTTTTAGTCTTCACATCGTCATTTCTTATTTTTAGCGTGATGCACGTGGACCCATTGTTTGAAGATGGAGCAGTCCATGCACTCTGTCAAGGATGCCAGGATGTCATTCTTGGACGACCGTAACCGATTCCAAAATCCCGCGATACGGGATCTAAAGACCCCGAAGAAATCGGCGACCCCTGCCACGGCAAACATGTGAGACGCACTGCAGAAACGAGGCAGCTTCATAAGGATACGATATGCGTCATTATATTGTATCCTAATGACACTCATTGCTTTCTGGGTGTACCGGACCCAGAGCTGACATGTGTAAAAGCATAAACAATATGCTCTAAACAATGTCAGCTTCACATCACGTATACACCCGGCGAATCTGCGCGCAATCATGTTGCAACGGACGGCCATGGCACGCCGTTCCCTCTCAATGTCGGCGTCATCACTGAGGTCGCTTGTTAAAATATGACCCAAGTACCTGAACTGCTCCACCTTCTGAATGGTAGCCTCATTCAAAAGCAACTTGGGAATTCTCTCCGGACCTTTGCCTGCTTTGAAAATCATGAACTGTGTTTTCGCTACGTTGTATCGCAAGCCATGATCTGCAACATAGCGCTCACAGATGGCAATCAGTCGGTTCAGTCCGTTAATTGAGGGACTGAGAAGCACCATGTCGTCAGCATAGCTCAAATTATTGAGACATATGCCCGCGACGTTGCAACCAACTCTGGTACCTCTCAGCTCCTCAATCAGGCCGTTTACATAGATGTTAAAAAGATCCGGAGAGGTTAACCCCCCCTGGCGAACACCGCATTCTAGTCTAAACTCACTAGATGTCGCGTCGCCCCATCTCACACAGTTAATTTGATTTTCGTACCAATACTTCAGGAGCCGTATCGTGATCTGCGGTACCCCCGATCCCTCGAGTTTGTCCCATAGTAAGCTATAGTTTACTCGGTCGAAAGCTCGGCTTAGATCGAGGAAACACGCGTATACTGATGTTATGTGAGTCTCTGGCGGCGTTGGCACCGCAATATGAGACAGCATTTTTGATGAGAGAATTAAATATTAATTGTTTGGACGGCGATGATTGTGTATTTTTGCCTAAATGCCTGACTGCAATTGCTGACGGTTACCGTTTGCACCAATTAGTTAATCAACCTACAAGGATAACATCTACAACTAGGACGTTGCTGGACCTTATTTTAACTAAAGGCGGCATTCATGCTGTGTCGCTGGATGTCATTCATAATGATGATATTATCGATCACAGACTTGTGGTCAGCAGATTTAAAATCACGGTTCCTATTGTGCCACCTCGTTCAATAACGTATAGGTCTATTGATGCCAATGTACGTGAAATTATGAACGCTGAACATACACCTTGGGGCCTAGTACTGGATTATGAGGACGTCAACGAAATGGTGGACATGTTTAATTTGCTCATTCTTGATCTTTTTGACACTTTTGCTCCGACTCGCACGCGTGTGGTGAGGCGTCCCCCTGCGCCGTGGATGATCGATGGCCAGGGATAGGGCATGCCGTGTCGCTAAGCAGTCTAATTTGGAAGTAGCGAGCCGTCACTAACGTTATCTTCGCAACGCCTACAACGGAGCAGTAGCTAGGGAGAAGCAGGCGTATTTCTCCCATTTGGTCAGTTCGAATGGTTCCTCAATGTGTGAAGTGTCAAGTATCTCCTCATTACCACACTTAAAAATTCCATCAGTGACATCGATTTTGCAGTTATGTTTCTTCATAGGCCCAAGATGCAGTTGTCCATAATTTCAGCCACGATGACCTTTGAATGTACGCTGACACGCCTACATACATCTCCCCTAGGACGGATATTGGCTGGCCGGAGGGAGAGAGACGCTGGAAGGCAAAGTTTGTGATTCGTCCTGTAACAGCGTTCACCAAGTCCCGCTTGACTATTACCTACCAATCTAGACCTAGAGGCTCCTGTACCAATCGTCATCTTGCAGTTTGCTTTTAGTTTTACTTGTATCCAAGCATAGGTACTCTTGTGGGATGAAACCATGTCAAACTATTCACGAATTAGCTTTAATTGAAGAATTTGTGGGTTACAAGTGACATGATTCGCTGTGTGGTATCCGGCAAAGTAGAATAGCAACAACCCGTTACACTTGTGGGTGTCGTACAAGGCGACTACTGTTTCCGAGGCAAAAGATCTAGAGTCTCCGAAAGTTGGAAAATGTACAATACTGCGTTCTCCAACCCGCCTGCCAAGCGTGGAGATTATGGCAATACCCTTTCGTGGAAGAGGCCTTAAGTCCTGCAGTGGACTGTGATGATAAAGTTACACAATGGATGAATATTCCTCCAACGCAAGACGCACTTCAACATGTAAAAAGAGCGGCATACCAGGCCCAAATTTGGACCTACTTTCTGAATAAAGGCCTCGAAGTACTGGATCCATGCAGTTGGGGATGGCAAAATAATAACAACGGTTATGGAAGACACTACCTGGTGCTAGCGTCAATTGCAAAGAACTGTTTTGCAAGCGCAAAGAGCGGTGCACAAAATGTCGGTGCGTGATATACGAACTAAACTCAGCAATTCTTGCTCACGCAAGGATAAATCGGAACTATACTTAATGTAAAATAATACGTTGATTGTTATATATAACATAATAATACGTTTATTTTAAATATACATTACTTAAACTCATTGCTTTTTTTTATTTTTAGTCATTAATTCACGCAACTTACTCAAATTAAAACAATCGTATGGCGCTTCAAGTGGTGCCCGTTGCTAGGAAAAAATTAAAATATCTCGCTTATTTATTAACCGATTGGGATTAAAAAATAGTTTTGAATAGCTTTATAATGTGCCTTTATTTTGTTAGTACATTATTTTGCTCTAAAGTTATCGGTTAAGTTGTTAAAAAATAAAAACGATTTATTTTCTGCAATATTTACATATTAACTTGAATATCTCTCAAACTATAATTTTCACATAGTTGAATGTATAAACAATATTGTAGCACATTTTATTCTAATATTAGGCATTAACACCGGGTCAGTGCCTACAGAAACTTCCATGTTACACTCCTCACTCTGACAATCTTGCCATTCTTCCCTAACCTCCTCGTTAGCGCCCCGATCTTTCACCCGAGACGTAACATTTCCCTCTCGCCTATCAGGGGAAGAAGAAGGAGATGCCACTTCTGCGGACGGCAAGGATGAATCTTCCAACAAGTTACTGTGATATCAGCTGATCTATGTGTCTAATACATTCAACATCCTTTTTACACATGTGTAATCAAGGAATTCGGGCAAATTTATCTTTAGGTCATTATCTGAAGCTATTAAATTAAGTATGCCAAAAACTGAAAACATGTTTTAATTTATTTATTAAAGCGCATGTTGTAGTGCCTTGACGCATTTGTAAACACTCCAGCCATTTGTTATAAGCATCGACTACATACAAATAAACCTGTTGGCTTATAGACTTATAGTCGATATGCACCCCCCACCCACCGCTCGATCTCGCCGACGATGCCCGGCCACTAAAACCTTCTGCGTGCATTGCCTTTCATTTTTACTATTTTCATGTGCGAGCCGTGCAAGTCCTTAATTAGACGTTTTCTTAACGATAGTGAAATAACAACCCTATGACCTCGCAACAGACATCCTTTTTCATATTGTAAATCTGTCTTACAGCGGAAATATGGTAAAATCGATGTACATTTTATCATCCGAGGCCAACCTTTGTCCATGTACTTAATAACGGTCTGCAAATTTTCGTCTCTTTCGGTTGCCATTTGAATGTATTTGAGCAATAAGGCTGGCGAATTACTATCTAGAAACTTCAATTAACAATAACTGTCAGATTCGTAGTCGCTTTTACAAGTCGTCGCCTCTAAGGGCGAACGAGAAAAATATTCGGCGACATTGTTCTCGCCCGTAATGTATTAAGGTACGAAGTTGTAGGCAGATAAAATAATTACATACCGTTGCAATTTCAATGCGGTTGTTATAGAGATACCCGTTTGATTATTAAATATCGAGACAAGGGGCATATGATCCGTTTTTTAAATAAATGTTCATCGCGGCCATATAGGTATTGATGAAACTTTTTTACTCCGAAAATAATAGCTTTGCAGGCAAATAACAGCCTGCAAGCTTTTTGGAGGTGGCTATAATTTCGTTCACTGGCCGTGAGCGACCGTGAGCCGTAAGCTAGCGGGTGGTCGCGACCGTCCGTGTATCGCTGCGCTAGCAAGCAACCAAGGCCGGCCGGCCGGGCATCCACAGACAGCACCAGCTGTGCGCTCGGCTTGAAGTGCGCCAGCACGCTCTCCGAAGCCAGCTCGTGCTTCACGGGCCGAATCGCGCGCGCCTGCCGCTCGCACTGCCACTTGACGTCGGCGCGTAACAATTCATGCAGCGAACTCATTATAGTGGACGCATTGGGAATAAAAATCCCATAGTCGTTACCGACGCCAAAAAACGTTTTACCTCTGTGACATTAGTCGGTTCCGGTGAATTCAATATAGCCTTTACTTTGTCGGGGCAAGTCTGTAGACTGTTTTTACTAACAACGTACCCAAGGAAGGTTACGCTATCTCTAAAAAATTCACATTTTTGATGTTGCAAACGTATGCCAGCGCCCATTAACCTACGTAAAACTTCATTTAACTTTTTTAAATGTAAGCTTTTGTTTGGAGCCGTGATGCAAATATCGTCTAACCAGCAGCTCACCCCATCAATTCCAGACAATAATAATGTTTCCATCGATTTTTGGAAAATAGCCGGGGCATTTGCCAGACCGTATACCAGCCTGGTATACTTGAAAAGGCCCTTATGAGTATTGATGGTGGTCAGCTCCTGAGACGCGTCACTTAAGGTAAATTGATTGTGAGCATTTTTAAGGTCGATTTTACTGTAATGTTCGCCACCTCCTAATTAAGCAAACATCTCCTCAATTCGAGGCAAGGGATATTTAACCATAACAAGATCCTTGTTCAAAGTGACAGAGTAATCGCCCGCAATTCTAACCTTCCCATTTTCCCTCAAGACGGGCACTATAGAGGTATCGTAATTGGAGTTGTTAACTGGTACTAATATACCAGATTTCACTAATCTATCTAACTCGGCTTCAACACGTTCCTTTAAAGCAACTGGTAACGTCCTAGGTTTGAAAAAATTTGGATCGGCGTCCTCTTTAAGCTTTTATTCGACTTTAAACATATTGAACGAACCTAACTCATCGTGCCATAACTCCTAATATTGTGCCAGCAAATTTCAAAAATCGTTATCAGTCTAAATACTATTCGGTTTAGTAGAAAATGCAAACTGAAATGCAGACATAAAATCTCGGCCCAACAATGGCGGGCCACCACTTTTAACAACAAATACTCTAATTTGTTTTATTTTATTATTGTAAGTCAAATCACATTCGAAAAACCCCAAAGGCGAAATTTTATGTCCATCATTAAGACATATTTAAACTTTACACTTCTGAAGGCTGTATCATGTAAACAATTGTTTGTACAATTCTTCAGAAATAACAGTTGAACTTGAACCAGAATCCAACTCCATGCTAAGATATCGTTTACCTAAGTTTACATCACATTTAATAGGGTTAGTACCAACATACCTCAATTTGAAGGTATGACATTCCTCACACTCCGACCCTCAGACTCGTTTTCTGAATTACCGCGTTCAAAGATATTATTAGCCGTTTTTCGCTAAGTACAAACTTTCTTGAGATGGCCTTTTTTCCCACACTTTTTGCACTTTGAGTCTTTGTAACGGCAAATAGATTCATTTTTTAAACCACACAGCGCACACGCTGAACGTTGCGAATATTGTCCTCGGTGAGAGGATCGCGCCGGTGACCGAGAGCCGCGCGGCCCGCGCCTCACCTGGTACCTCCGCCAAACGAGGCTCGAAATACGGGCTCCTCCTTCACCACCAACGCCTTGGCCTCCCTCGCACTCGCAGCTTGCTCCGCAATCTCCAGTGCCCGTGCAAATGTCAATGTCGATGGGTTTTGTTCAAATAACTTATCTCGTTCGGGGCCAGAGCCCAGACCAAGGACAAAACGATCTCGTAGGTTCGTTTCGAGGGCGGTGCCATAGTCACAGTAACTCGCTAGACCTCTCGCCGCCCAGTCTCCTAAGTTTTCGCCAGGACATTGCATGCGTGTCTATGATCAGCCTATTCAATCTAGCCTTGAAGGCGTCTAGATTATAATGGTCAGAGAGCCTAGCCAGTGGAACTAGGAGCCGATATCTACGTCCTACCTTAACCTACTCAAATGCTGGCAGGCCTAATCCCTATCAAAGCCTACACTTAACGACCCAACCTGCTAAACCTACTAAAGCCCAGCCACTATCGCAACGCCACTCACCCTGAAAGCCTACCTATCTTTGAGCTGGACCTAACCTAATTTCTGCCAGAGCACACATGCTACAGTACATAGAGTACATCCAAATCTCGCGAACGCGCCTTTAAATTAATTGAACCGTATTCAGTGCTCGAAGACAATATTTACTTGACTTAGGTATACGCGCACAGTACTGTAGTTGATTATTGTTATTGATAGAGCTACGGTATCTCAACACTGCGCCCGTCGTTTCAACACGGAATCTATGAAACGTCTAATTTTAGACCAAAATGTATGGTTTATAAAAATAAATAAATAAATAACTCATTTATTATAACTAGAAACGTCACAACACAACATAAACAAAAAAAATAAGACATATACATCAACACATAAAATAACATACAAATTGTTGCCATATTAAAAATGTCGAGTTGGCATTGCCGTGCTGTGGCCCTCCCAGTTGATAAAGGGACCTCGCTCAGCATGAGCCGCGGCCAAAGCCGCTATAGTTAGGGGCTTGGCTTTGTTGATCAATGAACAACCAGCAGCGCTTTCTGTTGTGTATTTTCAATACTGCCACTAGCTGGCCTTCCATACTATAAATAAATAAATAAATAATCGTGGACAAATTCACACAGCGCCACCTAGCCCTAAAGTAAGTAAAGCTTGTGTTATGGGTACTAGATAACTGATAAACTACTTATATACTTTTAAATACATACTTATTATACATATAACACCCAAACCCGTAACAGAAATTAAAATTCATCATTTCAATTTCTGCCCGGCCGGGAATCGAACCCGGGTCCTCTTGCGTGGCAGACCGGCGCATGTTGACCACTGAACCACTCAGGTCGCCACTATGTGACTGCGAACACCAACCCGACTCTCCAGAGCGGATATTATGACAAACCTGTCTATTAGCGTAGAGAATGCACTATGCACTGTTACAGATAGCCGACTGAGTGAACTTTCCTGGTTAGGTAGGCAGACTTGCAACTTGTTTGACAAATATTTAAGAGAGTGGTCGTAGAGCCGTAGACTTGCGCGCGTAGCAATTGCGCGTGTTATAATATATGGCATTATAGGGTATTTTTAATTGTTATTTAAAGGTAAAACTATCGTAACTAATAATAAATCATATTTCCAAATAAAATTATAGACTATAATACTATATATTATAACAGAATGTTTATAATTTTATTTGGCAATATTATTTATTATTAATTACGATAGTTTTACCAATTACAATAAAGTTATAAATAACAATTAAAAATAGACTATAATACCATATATTATAACACGCGCTTTGTAGATAGCTAACTTTCCAATCTCTACGGGTAGAGCTATCAGCGAAAGTAGAGTTTTATGCATGTATAATTTCCCTCTGTATAATGTAAAAATCTTTGCATGATGTCGCCCAGTCTCCTAAGTTTTCATGTCGCCTTAAAAAAACTTTGCCTTATTCCCAAACGAACATTGTTTGGATTTAAAGTGCACGTCGAGTAATCCAATTAGCTCCAGATATTTAAGTTCATCTGTTGGACAACCAAGTTTTGACCACTTTTGTTTTAATAATTATGTTAAATTTTACCTACCTCTCAGGAGATACCAGACTTTAATATTTAAATAAAAATACATACACACTCCATTGATTTATTGCAATAAATTAGCAACTTCACATTATAGCAAGGGGATACAGATTAAATAATATGACAAAATATTAAGGTACAAAACAGATATATTGGTACAACAGGGTAATAACAACAAAATACGAAAAAATAATATTTAAACAAACAAGATTGTAAAGAAATAATCGTTAGGTACTCACATTGATTTATCACACACTTCACAAACTTTACTATAAAACACTGAGGAGTACGGCGAGGTGTTACCACTTCAGCAGTTGAAACCATCATGCCCAGTTTGTGCGTCGCCTTATACGAGTTTGCACAAATTAACTAGACCTAACTGTTTTTAAATATCTTAATATATATTCGTATTTATTACAGTGTAATTTAATTATTGCTGACACAACCGTGAGAAGATGATGGTTTCAGAGATATTCAAGATTATATTAAAATTTTACCAAAAATAATTCCGTTTTTATTTTTTAACAACTTTACCGTAAACTTTAGAGCAAAATAACATACTAAGAAAATAAAGGCACATTATTAAGCTATACAAAACTATTTTTATAATCCCAATTGGTTAATAAAAATGCGAGATATTGTTATTTTTCCCTAGAAACGGGCACGATTTACATCGCCATACGATTGTTTTAATTTGCGTAAATTGCGTGAATTAATTACTTTAAATAAAAAAGCAATGAGTTAATGTGATTGGTATGTAAAATAAACGTATTAACAGCCGGGAGACAATCTCTAAAGTACTTGGTTCTCCACCTGTGACATAAAACAGACTGTATTGCATTTTGATGTATATGTGGGACATCAAATGAAGCAGAATACAATGTGCTACAATATTGTCGATACATTCAACTATGTGAAAATTATAGTTTAAGAGATATTCTGGTTAATATAAAAATTATGCAAAAAATAAATCCGTTTGTAATTTTTATTAACTTTACGGGTACCTCGAGAAAAAAATAATGTAAGATAATAAAGACACATTATTAAGCTATACAAACCAATTTTCATAATTGCAATCAGATAATAAACATGTGAGATATTTGATAGTAGAATTCATAATAAATACTTACCTAGAATAAATAAACTTAAATAGATATTTTTTTTTCGATTACTACTGTAGCTACCTATTTTTTAGACTATAATAATAAGTGGATAACTTTCTAGCAAAGATAAATATGTAGGTATTACCTATCAGACTTTACTTATAGAAAACAATTTACAAGGGAGCTTTATGTTGGTATGCTGGTGGACAGCTGGGCGCAGTCAGCCCCAGCCGCAGCGTACCCGCTTAGGTACCTACCGTTGTACGCAGCGGCCAGCGCGCAGGCGCACCTGAACCCGCTAGAGACAAAAGAGCAGAAGCCCCTGAGGTAGTTATTACAATTGCCGTACCTCTGCCTGTTTTTAGACAGCGCAGCGGCGCAAACACCAAATCTGCACGTCTTTCCGATAATGAAGCCATTCCCGACAATAAACCTTTCTCGTACTTCGGTCAGTGTTCTTTTTACCCCTAGATGTCCACCTGCTACGCCATCATGTATCTCCTGGAGAACGTCTTCTATCTTAACCCGTGGAACCCGTGGTAGTTGTTCCACGGGTAACCTAACGGTACTCTCTGCCGTTAGGCTTTTCCCATTTTCGGTAAAGTTTACCGTTCTGCAGGATGCAGCTGTCCCATTGAGCCCGATGCACTTTAGTGATCGCGCTTGTAGGTGCCGCTTCAGCCCATCTTGGTTTCTCCGCACCACATTCCTTATGTGCGGATTATCTTTATCATCTTCCTGAAATTCCCTCATAGCTTCATTCTCCCAGTGTCGTGAAGGGCTTGCCCTTGTAAGCCTGACTGGAAATTCCTTTAATTCCTGTTTAACACACGGCTTACATTCCTCCGAGCAAGGCCTCCTTAATAGATCATCAGCATTTCCATTAGCCTTTCCGCTGCGGTGTTCTGTGATATAGTCAAACTCCTGCAGTTGCTCGATCCATCGGCTAACCTGTTCATCAGAGTTTTTAAATTGTAACAGCCACTTCAAGACAGCGTGATCATTACAGGGTACGAACTGCCTGCCGACAAAATACTTGTTGAAATGTTGTTGTGTCTGTACCACAGCCAAGAGTTCTCTTATGGTTACACAGTGGTTCCTCTTTGGTCTCGACATTGTCTTACTGAAGTAAGCAATCACGACTTCTGCGTTGCCCTGTTCTGTGACAACACTCGTCCGATCGCCGTGTTGCTTGCATCTGTGTTGACGATAAACAAATGTAGTGGCTTTGCAAGAGAATCCTTTGACAAACCGTCAGTCGTCAACCGTCAACAGCCCCGAACTTCCGTTTAGTCCTTTGGAGTAGGCTTTTTCTGTAGTGCTTCAACTTTTTCTGGATCTGTTTGGATACCCTCACTGGTGACGATATGACCGAGGTAGTTACTCAGTTGAGTTTGCTCCTAAATATATGGCATTTCTTCGGGTTTAACGTCAGGTCGGCATCCTTTATTTTCCTTAAGACTTGTTCCAAGTTGCGCAAATTATCCTCAAAATCGCGACCCATGATAATGACATCAATAGACCAGGCAGGCATCTTACACTTATCCTGTCCGTAAATATTCTATGAGTCTTTCGAAAGTGGCAGGTGCGTTGCATATTCCCAAAGCCATAACATTTAAGTGCCATAGTCCTTTTCCTGTTGAAAACGCTGTCTCATCCTTATTCTTTAGATGAGGATGCCAAGAGACAGACTTAAGATCCAAGGTTGAGAACCAGTGCATGCCATTTAAGGTTTCCAATGTGTCTTCGATACGAGGCAATGGATAGCTATTCTTCTTTGTAATTTCATTTAATCGTCGGTAGTCCACGCAAAAACGTGTGCTGCCTCTTTCTTTTTGAAGAAGACGACTGGTGAACACCATGGACTTGTATAGCTCGCTGATTGATACGTCTTTCGCTTCCAGTGTCGATCCTGTGTTGAACTTGAATTTAAGCAAATTAAAACAGTCGTATAGTGCTTCAAATCGTGCCCGTTGCTAGGGAAAAATTAATATATCTCGCTTCTTCATTAACTGATTGGGACTATAAAAATAGTTTTGTATAGCTTAATAATGTGCCTTTATTTTCTTAGTATATTATTTTCCGGTTAGGTTGTTCAAAAACAAAAACGGAATAATTTTTTGTAAAATTTACTTACTTATTTACTTTTTACAATACACTCGTTTTTAAATGAAAATTTCAAAAATGGCGTCGGCCATGTTGATGACGTCACAGCTGGAGAACCAAGCACTTTAGAGATTGTCTCCAGGCTTTTTTTTGTTCAGAATAACATACTTAAAACAACATACTAAAAGATGGTGCTAGTTTCCGGAAGTGAACCTTTTTTTAGTTAAGGGAAGGGACTATGCGGGATAGTCAGCACAGTGGAGCGGTAGATAAATTAAAGTAGAAAATAGCAACGCAGCTCGCACGTTGTGGGAGCCGTGTTTCTGCAGGGCGGCTGCCCTGTCGAGTTCGCCTCGCTCACTCTCACCGACACTCAACAGCGCTACACGCAAAAAGAAAATGAGATGTTGGCCATTGTGTTTGCTGTGGAGCGGTTCCGAGAATATATTTATGGTAGATCGGAAGTTACGGTGCAAACAGATCATAAACCACTAGAATCTATTTTTAACAAACCTCTGGAGTCTGTTCCAGCTAGATTACAACGCATGATTTTAAGAATGCAGGGGTATGACCTAAAAGGGACGTAAACACCAGTTTATGTACATCGCCGACACGCTGTCGCGGGCGCCCCTCGCCGACGTCATGCAGGACTGTCTTAGCGATGAAGTCGAAGCTCAACAATGCATGATGATTGATCAAATTCAATACAGTAACAGCAAGTTAGAATTTGTGAAGCGCGAAACGAGAATGGATGCCTATTGCCAGTTATTAATTAAGTACATAACAAAGAACTGGCCAAGGAACAGATACGATGTGAAAAACAGTGTAAAAGTATTTTGGCCTTATCGTGAGTTATTACAATATATAAACGGAATAATTTTCAAAGGCAACTGTATCTTTATTCCTCGTAATATGCGTAAGGAAATGCTATCGCGTATCCACGAAGGTCACCTCGGCATAGAGAGGTGCAAGAGGCGCGCCCGCGACGTACGTAATGTTCTGGCCGGGGCTGTCGGGCGACGTGGGGGCTGTCGGGCGACGTGGAGGCTGTCGGGCGCTGCGGCTGTTGCGGCACCAGCTACCAAATGTACCATGGGATAAATTAGGCTCGGATATATTTAAATAGACAGGGTTTCGTTCCCGCTGAAGGGCTCTATCGTAATATTCAAGATTCGATTAATGGTAGGAATAGAAAAATCGTCTAAGTTGTCTTTCACATTCAAAGTGTTTGTTAATGTTTTATGTGTCATTATCGTGAAGTTTTCCTTCTTGATAGTGCAGCCTTCTCTGAACTTGATAATATTTGCTTGCGTTAGCTGGACCGCGGACAGCTGATCGCCGCATAGCGTTCTCAGTTCGCACGCGTTGCAACAATTATACAAGTACGTGTTCATATTATTAAGTGCATACCACTTGTTAAAGCACTCGGCGATGTCTGTTCTGCATTGATTTTTCTTATTTATTATACGCAAATCTTAATAGGAATTTTCTTTTCTCAGGGCACATAGATAGGTTGATGAGTCATTATCAATGCAGTCATTTATCTCATACTGCGAAGTAGGTATGTATGCATCCTTGTGCTAATTGATCTCAACGTAGTCAGCTGCTGGTGTTACGTGTGCTGCTTTATTGCTTTCTGCCACGCAAGACATCCCGGGTTCGATTCCCGGCAGGGCAGAAATTGAAATGATAAATTTTAATTTCTGTTACGGGTCTGAGTGTTCTATGTATTTAAAAGTATTTAAGTAATATATCAGTTATCTAGCACCCATAGTACAAGCTTTGCTTAGTTTGGGGCTAGATGGCGCCGTGTGAATTTATCGGTTTTTTTTTCCAATTTTTTTTTTTTATTCCCAATCTGTCTCGGAATAGATATTACTTTGTATAAGTCAAAGTGATATCTGCTTATCAGTGGTAACTTGAGTTCAAACAGCTGATAATGTGACGTCATTCTTGTTCTGATTCGCAATAAATTATAAATTTGTAAAATGTTCTTTTGAATGTTTCTTATTGGCAGGGCGAGGTCGTTGTCTAATTTGCTTAACACAATGCTCAGTTCCTTCTGCAGCTGTTTTGGAGAAAAGATATGAAAATTTGGTTTTTTAATCTACCCCCGTGTGAGAGAAAGGGCGTGATGGATTTATTCTTAATGTCGGCAGATCATTCATCAGTTGTTGTTGCTTAGTAGGCCGGATTTTCTTACAGGTTACACATAAGCGGAGGCGTTTTTTAGCCGCTCGACTGATGTCGACGGTCCAATAATTTTGTAATAATGAGGAGAGGGTTAGGCGTACTCCTCCGTGGTAAGTTTGAAGATGGGCGTGATCAATGAGGAGCTCTGTGAGTTGTCTATCATGTGGTATTATAATAGGGTGCTTCATCGTATCATTGATGCGTGCATTTTCTTGTCTTTCGCTCGCCGACCCGAAGTACTTCGTTTTCGTCCAGGTAAGGATTTAGGTTAAATATTTTGCTTTTATTATGTATGCTTTTACTTGCTTTTAAGGTGCTTATTTCCGTAGTCTAATAAGATGCTTTCATTTATTTTTGTAATGATAAATATGATGTTTTTGGTATTTTAAATTCGGTGCTGATTTTTGCTGAGTATTGGGTTGCTGTTTTCGTCGTGTAGATTCCAGAGTCATAAACTTGTTTTCCATGAATTCCAGGAGGTCATGAACCATTACCAACCCGGTAACTCCTTTGGATTGCTTAATGATGCTATGTAAGCATATACGCCATAATATGTACAACCAATGTATTTCAACATATCAAACATGTTGATATGTTGATATATTGAATCCAAGGTTGCGTATTGCATTCAAACACTCGTTGATTGTATCGTGCATTTTTTTCACTTGATCTGATGATTGATGCTGTATATTCGGAAGAGTTAAGAGCGTGTTGACATGCGTACTGTATATTAATTTCTTGTTATTATATCTGTGGTTCAGCAGCTCCCAGCAGGCTTCATAATTCTCCGAACTGATATGAAGATGTTGTACAATTTTCTCTGATTCACACCTTAACTTGCTTTTTAAAAATTGCATTTTTTGTGCGCTTGACATGAGGTTGTTTCGATGTATTGTTTCCACGAACAAGTCCTTGAAGAAAATCCACTGATGATAATTTCCGTGAAATGTTGGTACATCCATTTCGGCGTGATTTGCTCGCGGTTAGATGTGGCTCACATTTTATTGTTGATAGCTTTGTTCGTATTATTAAACATTTTATCGTAGGTTAAAAATTCATGCTCATAATCCCAGTTTTTTTTTTCAAACATTTCGCTGTCGATCTCCCAGTAAAGGAAATCAATTGCTGCCCAACTTGATTATAATGTTTTTAAAACGTCTTCAAGATATCTTCTAAGTTTAAATTATTGATGGTACGTAACAAAGCCTTAAATTTGCTCCTTTGCTTACGAATCAGTTCTTCGTTCTTGCTTGAATTACCTCTAGATGTAGAGGCAAAATAGTGTTGTTTCGTTTCCACCGACTTAGTTTGATCTGCCACCACGGGGACTTCCGCGCAAGCCATGCTAGCGGGGGCTTCCTCGCGAGGCATGCTTGCTATTTTCAACTTTTCTGATATTTTATTGCTTATGATGTACTCTCGGGTTTTTTGGTAAAAATCCATTGCGTCTTGATAACATTTTTTCGTGAAGTACGGATGATCAGTTCCTTCAAATTGTTTAATACTTCATTGTTGGACTTCAATTCCTCCCAGCATTGATCAAGATTTCTCACGCGTGATGATGGTATGTTGTTGTTCTACGGCTAGGGCCGTCCTTCTTGAAATTTGATAAAAGCTTCTCCATCTCAGCTGTTATAACTTGTAGTGTTTGGATGAGATCTTCCATAGTTGTCAGGCTCATTTTATGTTTACTTGATATTATTATTCACTGAAGTACTAGTACACTCGTATCAATTAGTATATCAATACTACTTGATACATGATATATATTTAAGTTCTTGATACTTGATATAAACTTTATACTTGATAAAAACTTGATTGCTTGATTGATGTTGAATAGCTTCTCTCAGTGATACTAAGAGCTTGATACGATTATATTATTATTCAGTTGATATACTACTTGATACTTGATATATGATTGATTTCTTGATACTTGATATAAACTTGATAACTTGATACTTGATAAAAACTTAATTGCGTAATTGATGTTGATGAACTTCTCTCAGTGATAGTAAGAGCTTGATGCGATGATATTCGTCTACTCACTTGAGAAGTGGCGTGTTGTCACGTAGGTGTTGATTCTTATGCTCGAAGGACCAATTTCATATATTGTTATAGTTACTTCTTCATCAAAAAAACAAAAAATTTCTTGTTTTTTCTCCAAAATTATATTCAAGTTGACGATAATCTTCAATTATAAATTTTTATTATATTATATTTATCAGTTCTTCGATAATGTAGCGCAGCGCGGACCGTCGCAGTCGCCATGCGATGTGTGGTGTAATAATACGCAATGGATGGGATTAAGTTGTATATTGCATCTTATTACCTAACGCCTTATCCTATATATAACCTAAGGCGTGGTAAGGGGTGTACACACACTACACTCTACTTTTAGTATAATCGTATAGTATAGTATAGTCTGTTTCCGGGTGATTGTTATCGGAGCCAGATGTTGTGGACAGAGTCCCGCGGATGCTCCCTGCCTTTCGGAATACAGGTTTACTCCTAATCCGGCAGTCGGGCGGTAGCGTTGGGCGCTTCCACTTGCATCAAACACAATACCTACTTATAAATGTAATTAGTACATTTCATAACTTCAATATGTTCTAACATGGCTGAAAAAAATGTTATTCTCCGATAATATGTATCCGTGTTACATGTTATGAATAAATGATTGTATAAATTGTTTTTGTCACAAGTTAAAGTTCGTCGTGCGTAGCAAAAATGGAATTAACGCGACAAGATTTGATAGCGATAATTTTTTTATGATTTTAAATGTCACTGTCTCCGCAAAACTGCACTGCTCGTATTCACAAAATGTCGTCAAACAGGTGAGACTTCCTCTAATATATTATTAAATTTAATTATTATTTTGACATAATTTACACAAATAATCCACTTTATTAGTAATTATTTCCTTAAATTTGACCAATTAAACTACAATTTTGTATAAAGCAGTGAAATGGTGCCATCGAATACAAAAACCGGCACGAAAGACGACAACGACAAAAGGTTAGTTGACGTTATTTTGAAATTTGAATATATGATTACCGACATGAACGAGAAATTAACGGATTGTTGTAATGTAATAAACCAACAACAAGACGAGTTAAGTCAACAAAGACACCTAATATACGACCTTATTAATATGATCAAGAAGGACTCACCAATAAATAATCCACTGATATCAACAATCCTTCATAAATTTTACTGTCCAACACACGTATCCCTAAATGAGTCTGGGCCCCATGGCCTGGATTATTTCAATGGGGCAGGCACAGAGCAAGAACTACCGACGCTCGATCATCAACAAGGTGATAATGAGGTCATTGACCCGCCAGTGCGATCGTTGATGGCGGTGACACCAGCTGAGCCGTCGCCAACGGCCCCGGCCGAGCCATTGTCGGCTCCACCAGCCGTACCGTCCAGCCCCTTGATTAGACAGCGCCGCGGCCGATCTCGACGTGCCGTTGTCCCGCCGTCACCACCCGGCGACATGCCTGGCGATGCGAAGCACGAAACGGCGGCCCTCAAGCCTAACAAGAAGCAGCAGCCGTGTGTCTTGTCCACGAGCGAGCCGCTAGCTACATCCCAGGGACTCGCCACGCTTCCTTAGCCTACATTTACTCAATGTTAGTGAAGATGCTACCGTCGAAAATGTATTGCAGCATCTCCAGAGCCAAACGAAGATTACGGTCGTCATATGCGAGAAATTGGTGACCAGAGGTAGCTACTCGTCGTTCAGGCTCGATGTACCCGTCCACAAAGATCATATAGTGAAAAATTTAAAACACTGGCCCGATGGCGTACAAATACGGCGCTTCTACGTCGTAACAAAAATCTCGAAAACTCACGGTGCACAACTAAAACCGCACTAAACACAAAATCCACATCAATTAACGTAATACATCAAAATGTTCGATCAATTTGTGGTAAAACCGGACTATTACAATTAGATATTATTAAACAGCGAAAATCCAGATGTCCTGGCATGCAGCGAAACGTGGTGCAGAAAGGGTGAGGATTGAGCGAGTTAGGTTATGTGGGTACGAACTGGCGAAATCATTACGTCGAACGAACATCGCTCATGGCCCTGTACACACGGGCCGATATTCCGTACCGAAAACGAACCGACCTACAGAGCCTGACCGTTTAGTATCATTTTGAATTCTGTGCCATCAAAATATTGAATACAAATTTTATTATTGTTGCAATGTATCACACAGGCTATGGTGATTTTGACAAATATTTAAGATAGTTGACGAAAATAAGAGGTTTATCTTGGTCGGCGATCAAAATGTGGATTACTTGTCCGATAATTCATTAAAGAAACAAGTAGATGAACTTCTGCATTGTTAAGGGTGTATAAATTGTATTCGGTTCCCTACCCGTGTGTCCACGGATAGCTCGACTTCTGTAGATTGCGGGATCTCACGACGGCGGCGACTGTACGGCGGTGCCTATACACACCGTCATTAGCGACCACGATGCGCAGTTGTTCACGCTGACCACAGACCAGTCATACCACCGACAACACAAGGAAACAACAAAAAAAATTGAATAACGAACGTTTAGGAATGAATGTTTATTAATATTTTATTTTGACATAGCAAACTATAATTGGAATTTTATTTTTGACAATAACATTGACATCAATACAAAATTTAATAAATTATTTGATATTTTAACATTCTATATTGACCTTCATTTTCCAATTAGAAATATTGTAAGAAAGCGCGATAAAAATCTGAAATGGCTAACGGAAGACCTTGCTAAATACATTCAAATTCATAATGATTTCACAGAATTTAGAAGACAATACCCAGATGAGAATAATATTTTAGCATACATTGATCATTATTCTAAGCTCATAAAGTCAGAACCATTATCGGCTCGTAAATTGTATGTTTCAACACGAATACACTCGAGTAGTAACCCTTCGAATGAAATGTGGCGTATTATAAATGAGGAGGTATCGGCGAAACCTAATATTCAAAATATTTCGCTAAAGGATGATGCGTCAAACGCCGTTCCACCACATAAAGTAGCTGATTACCTCAACAAATATTTTTTATCCGTTGCGTCTAAATTTACCTTAAAAGTAGATGAAACAGCGTCCGTCGAATATGTAAATCACTATTTAAAAGACAGTGTAATACAAGAGTTTCGCATACCAACACTTACAGTGAATGACAAGTACTTTAAAATCTCTAATGAGAAAGCTTAACACTTCGGATATTTATGATATGTCTATCAAGGTCCTCCTGATGCAAATTGCAAATTCCTCGGTTTCTAAACGAAACGACACGTAGAGGTCCTCTGCGATAGGATTGGTAGTGCTGTTTTTGCCTTGAGGAAACTAAGGCCTATAATGTCCAATGAAGCGTTATTACAGACATACCATGCATATTTTCACTCATTATTATCATACGGCATTATCCTATGGGGCAACTCAACAGACTCTGATCGTTTATTTACGATACAAAAGCGCGCTATACAAACGATAGCAGGCGTGCGGCCGAGGCACTCATGTAGGGAACTGTTTAAAACATATGGAATACTGTCCCATTACTCGCAGTATATTTGATGTTATTATGTTCACGCGACGCAACATATGCGACTTCGAGCGCATGTACATTCCGGGACGAGCGACGCAGCAAACGGGGCAACTAAAGTCTGTACCGCGGTGGTTAGTATTGCTTGATAATGACCCGTGTGTTGTCGGACCAATATTCTACGAGCGACTACCCGCAAGTATAAAAAATGAAAAGTGTGACCAATATATTCAATAAAAGAGTTTATCGAATTAATTTTGACATGACAATTGATTAATTAAATTACCCGAGCACCTACCATTGTTATTTTGATGTAATTTTATTATTTATGTTGGACATTTCAAATATTTTTTGTATATCGTATCACGTACTTAGGTATATCGTACCTGACATTTTTTTATTATTTTGTTTTAATTGACATACCATATTTAATTCACATGTATACTATTATATGATGTAGTGACAAAAATAGAGAGAGGGATGTTGAGATGGTTCGGGCATGTAGAGCGAATGGATGAAAGAAGATTGACGAAAATTGTGCGAATCTGGAAAACCGGCCCTTTAGAGGACGACCCAGAAAAACATTCACTGATCAGATCAGTAATGTTCTCAAAAAAGCTGGGGTCCGAAGTGGTAAGAATAAAAGAAGATGTATGAAAAGAGTTGTGGATATATGCGAGGCTAGGGAATTGTGTCAGGACAGAGCAAAGTGGCGGTCCATAGTCTCTGCCTACCCGACCTGTGGGACACAGGCGTGAGCTTTATGTATGTATGTATGTATACTATTATGTATACCATACCTACTTAGGCTAGAATACTTACCTATGGACATGTTTATTTTTATTTTTTTGTAATTTACTGTGTTGGACAATTAATGTTCCATTGATAGGTATTCCATTACGAATAAGTACCTAAACACGCAGTAGACATTTATTTGATATATTTTTATTTTCACTTAACTTTTGACATTTCTTTTTATTAATAATGTAATTACTTATTTAATTTCATTATAATTATTATTATTTATATTATGACGAAATATCTGTGGATTGCTTATATGAATGTGTAGTATAATGTTATTTTCATTGATTAATAAATGAATCCAAAAATCAAAAGGCTTTAGGGAAGCATCTCATTTGTGCACTGTATGGCGTTGGTACGCAGAATTTGACCTTGACCGCATGGAAACTCGGTCACGGCCAATTCTGCATGTTTCGTGAGGCTAATTTCATTGCTACGCGTTTCAGTGACGACGTAAAACAGCGCGCGCTTGACAGCGGAGCACTTTAAAAAGAGATTAGTATCGCGCGTTCGTTTCTTGTGACACGTTCTGTCATGGGATTAGAATAGACTGCTGGTATTTGAAATTGGTTAATTACATTTTTTGGAAAAAAGAGCAAAAGCTGCTTTAAAGAAGAGTAGTTGATCGCTACAAGGTTGCTGAGAGGCGAATTCGTAACACCTTTCGCCATAGAGTAAATATTTACTAACGTAATAGAGGAGACACCGCAAGTATTTTCTTTGAACCACGCTTTGCGGTCCATGGACAACAGTGGCCGCAGTCAGTTCTTAGACATTGCGCGACGCGGACCAATCTGACAGTAGCTTGGATATTCAAAAAAATGCCATCTTGTGTATTAAAAAACTGTACGAACCATTCGAGGGCCAAAAATAAAGAAAATGGCGTAACATTTCATCGGTCAGCATAAAAACCTGTTTCTAAAATCAGCTTTTTTTTTCTGCACCCAACGCAAAGGAAATGGGCACCCTCCGGTATAGCGGTTGGGAGGGAGGATGTGAACTCTCATGAGTACCAGCCGGCCGGCCGGACTGGTTATGCACGACTCGCCAAAAAAGAGCCTAGCCTAGCCATAAGGGCCTTTCAGGTTTCATCGGATGCTACACCCCGTAGGGACGGGGTGCGCTCAACGTCACTCCTTACGGAGCATACGCTGGAGAATTTATAGCGAGAGCCCAGAAGGGGGTCCCGCTGCTGTTGGTTGGGATTGGGGGCCTACGGGGGCCGCTAAAACGGCAGGGAGGGGCTCTGTCGGGTCATCCCGAGCCTCCAGGAGGAGGTTCAGGGCGCTCGACAGGTCGTCGGGGGGGTCCGTGAGGACATGTCTTAGTCTTCGTACCACGTGGCCGGAGACCGGACTGGGAGAGTAGGCTGCTGCCTCTCGCACGAGCGGATTGGGATGCTCCTCCACGGCCTTGAAAGAGGTCTCGGAGAGCGTTTTAAGAAACTGCTGCAGGGTAGGCAGGTCCATGTCATGGTGTAGGTCCGCATTGCGTACCATGGAGCCGCCGGCCGTTGCCCTACGGCAGAAGATGTTCTGTACAATTTGCAGTTTCTTTATGATGTTGGAGCTCGCATGAGCGAAGACGGGGGAGGCGTATGTCAACACCGGTCAAATGCACACCTTGTAGAGGGTTCGCTTGTTCCTGAGGGACATTTTACTGAATCGATATATACAGTTGAGGCGACCCAGGTAGAAACGGGCGGTGCGGCACACTCTTTCGACGTGGGGCCGGAAAGTGAGCCCTTTGTCAAGCGTGACGCCTAGATATTTTACAGCGCGCTGCCAGGGAACTAGTTTCCCTTGCATGCGGAGGGGAGGGGGGTCGCTGTCACCCCGTCTGCGCTTAACATCGAAGCAAACCGCGGAACTCTTCTCCGGATTCACTTCGATGCGCCACAGTTTGAACCAAGCTTCGATCACTTAACTGCCCTTTTGTTTATGTAATTCGGAAAACAAACAGACATGCGGGGCACCTGATGGAAAATGGTCACCGAACACCAGGGGCGCTACCAATGCGTTGCCCGGCGCTAAGGAAACCTTTAATATACCTCTAGATCGAACCTATTTCATATTCCAAAGGAAATACTTCCCTACCCGTGATTTTTTTAAAGATAAAAAGCCCTATCAACTTATCTTTCTCGCTTGCACGTTCCGACATCATCATCCGAGACCTACACGATCATCAATATCAGCTACTACTGGTCCGACATGTACTATCATAATCCTAAGAGTGTCGTAAGTGTATAGTCATATAGTTTAACAAATTGTGTAAAAGTGTTAGTTTTAAATTAAAGTTTTATCAGATCCTATATTTCTCAGATCTGTACAGTAATATATGTACAGATCTGAGAAATCATCATCCTTACATAGTTATCTACTACATATTATAAACAAAGTCTCACGCCGCGTCTGTCTGTCTGTTCGCGATAAACTCAAACACTACTGATCGGATTTTCTTTTTCAATTTCTAAACATTGTAACTTGATAAAATAGTTAAATTTATTTCATAAAAATAATTTCATATTTTAATCTGTTATTGTATACGCCTTTTCGGAGTTTGAATAATACGAGGAAACATGATTACCAAATGAGCATACAATGCATTTGTTTTTTGCAGTGTGTTTTATGTAGAATGAGTTAATATTAGACGTTTTCGGTGGCTTTCACCGGCGCGCAGTTGGTTTCTCCGTAAACAATTAACTTTTCCGAGTCAACCTATTATTTTCCCAGGATGATAAGCTTGTGTTACTCAGTGATAAGGTAGCATTCTATTAATGAAATAATTTTTTAAATCTGTCTAGTAGTTTTTGAGTTTATTCTCAATTTATTGACTGAGTAGGTAGAATACAATTATAGGGTCGTATCTGTAATGTCGCATTCTATGACTTAGCAGCCTTCCCCCGCACCTACCGCAATTGACAGGTTGGTAGAGTTACTTAGTTAGTTGATTACGATGTGTGAGTGCAAATATTAATAACGACACTTCATCTGTGTGGGAGCGTCGACTGCTCCAATCGATCGACGCGAGCTCCTACGTTGGTGTCTCACCGGCAACTGAATGACCAATTACAACGGCATTTGTATATGTATTGCGTCCATATTTTAAACTTGCTTGTGTGCGTTAATGCGATAGTGGGGCGCGTCATTTTAGATTAGACGAGCTCTACAATCTTTTTGTTTGTTATGGCTGCTCTATTACGTTAGTTAATATTTTTCTATGATTTTCGCCTATCAACAAGCAGTTTCGATTTACTCTGCATGCACAGAAATTAATCAAAATCTTAATTCATGTTTGAAGAGATGGGGTGCATGCAAGGTGAGAGTACATACCGAGTTTCAATTGTTTGTTGAGACAAAATGTCACAGCTCGCGGCTCGCGGCTCGGCTCGCGCGCCGTCAACAACTGTCAACACCGTGACCCGCGAGCCGATCGTTTTTTGTGATGTATCTCGTACAGTTGTGTTTTGTGCTTAGAATTAATTTAAGTTTAATTAACGTTATGGTTTTCTGTTGCGAAAGTGACTGATTTTCGAACCTATTGACTCGAATTATTTACCAAATTCACAAAAAATGTATGAACTTAAAAATTGCGTACTTTTAGTTCATACGGCTATCGCCCATGTCGAGCCGAGTAAGTTCGCGAACTTAAAAACCGCGTAGTTTAAGCTCGTACGTGTGTCGCCTACTTAAGACTTTGCGTGTAAGCTGTCCTCCCGTGGACAATCACGACATCTTGTAGCAGTAATGCATATTTTTAAAGCCTTTCTGTCTCAATGGGTCTTCATGAAAAGAAAGTAAATAGATCATCATGGGTCTCTGTTATATAAAAGTAGTGTATTGTGAGAGAGTTAGATGACCAACATTCAAATAGCGACTGCGGTCAAAGTTTTCGACGTTTTCCGTGAATAGTCAGATAATTGATGTTGACATTAACTCTTGCGATGCAAATACGTCGTCGGGTAGCCTAGTTTCCAATGTTATCAAAAGATTAAAACGTTGTCTAGCGTTAGCTGGCCCGCCGCGTCTTCGTTCGCGTGAGGTTCTACCCTATGAATGCCCTTTAAACCTTCCTCTTGAATAACTTTATTGTTGAAAATTACATTTCAATTAATTGCTTAGTGTAAAAGAGCTAAGCGTAGATATATAGGTATATAAAGAGCGACAGACGGCGGGAAGCGGCTTTGTTTTATAACGAGCTTCCAATAATCGTACTCATAATTACGAGTGCATGGAAGTGCCCCCGCCAAGCAGAGCAAAAAGAAGACACTATCTAAATTTTCTCAACCGTTCATCGAATTTTCAGAACCACATACCCTCGGCTATAAAATGTGAGAAAGCCCAATTTTCATGATAAGTAGCAGATTTATAGAATACACAAAGTTTCATTTGTCTAGCTTTTATACTTTGGATTTTATTAGAGCTACTAAAATTCGTCGATGTCGACACTGTCTAATTCCTGACTCACTTACACTGACTTATTAACAAAACCTCTAAGGTACTTCCCGAAGTCCTAGGAAGCTAAAATTTTGTATATAGGCTAGGATTAGCACACGAATACTTACCAGAAAAATTAAGAAATTTATAACTTTTAACCTACAAGCTCCAACTCCATAATAGTAGTTTATGCAACTGTCATATAAAAGGGGGTATTAAAACATGAGTGTCTGTTTATCATACGAGGCGTAGCCGAGTATGATAATAGTTTGACACGAGTGTTTTTATATCTAATTATATGCAGTTGCATACACTACTTTATCTACACTCATATTTTTATGTTTAAATATCGTACCTATAATTTTCTCAACTTAGCTGGAATTAAGCTGCTATGCGAGTCAGTTCTGTTGTATCGCGTCGAGGATATCAAAATTACTTTACTACTTTCACATTTATTTATTTATTTACTTAAAATAAGAAGAAACATTCACAAACACAAATTACAACAATTACCAAAAATATTCTGTTTAGCGGGAAAATAATTACACAGAATATAAACAGGAAAATTTAAATTTTGAATTTGAATTTGTTAAAGACATCTAAGTATTCAGCCTACATTACGCCGTGTCCCGGCGCCCGACAAAAAAAAAGTATTGCATAATGATTAAAAAGTTATTTTACGATACAGCTGTAATGAAAATAGTATGGGAAATGTTGTATCGAAAAGTAATTTTTTAAAATGTTATAGTCTGGCTTGAAAAAAGGGTACCCTTAAACGACTGTTTTCGAATATGTAATTGGAACATTACGCTATGAGTGTAGATAAAAAGGTTTTATGGAATTGTACCTATAGAGCAGTCCTGAAGTCCTATGAAGCAGGCTAGAGTTTTCACACAAATGACAAGTAAATTAAAGAATCTTTGACTTTTCCTCTAACCCCAATGTAAATGGGGATGCAAATGTGCATTAAAAAAAAATCTAAAGGGCACTTCCCTAGTGTGTGAAAGCAGAAATGTTTGCTATGCAGGCTAGGATATGCACACAAATAGAAAAATTCTTTCACCTTTACCTTGCGGCACCTGGCAGGGATGCAAGTCTGTTTATAGAGTGAAATCTAAAAGACACTTCCAATACAAAGTGAAATGTGCAACGTTTAACCTCTAAACCGTACATACGAGGGTGTAGGTCTGTTTAGAAAATTATTATTGCCCATGGTATTGCAAACGTCCATAGGCTGCGGTGGCTGCTCACCAGGATAAGTCGTAGGTAAAAAAAAATTTGCCCATTCCATACTTACTACAAAATTATATAAAATCCCACCAAAATCATATCATGTCGAACCATTTCAAAATTGGTTAGCCAAGCCTCGTAACCTCTTAACGGTTACTGAGAAAAAGTTATCAAATTTCATAAAGAGCCAGGCTCCTAACACTACAAACCTTACATTTCGGTTAGACTTTCGCAAAAACAAATATATGTCGTAGAGGGTCATGAGCTTAGTCATCATTTTGACTGAGAAACGCAACGTCAATCGAAGCGCCACCTTGCGGATAGCTGGAAATACTGCGAAGACGTCATATTCGGAGCGCTGTCGCCACGAACACTTCCCATTCGACGTAACTAGCTGCTCATCCATTGAAGAAAGAAGAAGTCTTTATTCCTTGCCTCACATCACATAGCCGTACTCCGTAAAGGAGAGTGTGTGTACAGAAGGGACTACCAAATTATAATTTGTACAAGGTCGCACGTGAATAGATTCCCTGGCGCACCTTGCGTTTCGGCCTCGCGGGATGGCCATGGGTGGTGGCGGGTCTTCCAGTGACCCACGGGTTCGGTAGTCCCACATTATTATGTTACATCCTATGCTTTTATTGTAATATCGCTTTATTATCTCAATACACTATTAAACTGTTCGGTTGATCTTTATTTTCACGAAACTATCCAGAAAATACCTTCTGATGGATCTCTCCCCGGCTAGAGTCTACTCTAATCTACGACATATATAACTAAACAAGCTGAATAACAAATTAAAAATTATCTGTTCTGACACCAAAACCAATCATTAAAACCAAAACATATTGTTTGATAACATGTTAACAATATTCACAAAATAAATAGATAAGTATTTGTTTCTTCATAAAAGAAAAAAGATTTCCCTAACACCCGGTTTCTGAAACGCTTGTCAACGCAAAAATTACGTAACAGCTTGTTAAACACTGATTAAATGCAGTTTGGGTTTCTGAAAGGGCCAATTGACGGCTTGTTAACAGCTTGTTGACGGATTGTCAAATCTCCAATTAACGGCTGATTAATGTAATTTTGGGTTTCCGGAAAGCTTTTTCTCATGTTAACTGTATGTTATCGCCTTGTTATTTTAATTGGCGAAAATCGACCAATTAACCGATTGTCAAAAGAAATTATATCCGATTTTCTTGGTCTAGGTCTTGGTCCTGGCCCTGGTCCAGGTCCTAGTTTTGGTCCAAGGCAAAGTCCAGGTCTAGGGTCCAGGTTCTGGTCCAGGATCATGACCAAAACTGCTTCCTTGATCACAATTTGAGCTTGAACCAGAACCAGGACCAGTGCCAGCACATAGACCATAAACATTAGCTGGACCAGGTCCTGGTTCGGGGCCAGGACATGGACCTGAACCAGGACCAGAACCTGAACCACGGACATGTCAGGGTCCAGGACCTGGACCTGAACTAGGAGCTGGTTCGGGGCCAGGGCCTGAACCTGATCCAGGACCTGGTGCGGGGCCAGGACCTGGTCCGGGGCCAGTACCTGGACCTGAACCAGGACCTGGTCCGAAGCCAGGAACTGGACCTGAACCAGGACCTGATCCGGGGCCAGGACCTGGACCTGAGCCACGAACTGGCCCGTATCCAGGACTTGAACCAGGATTTAACTAATGGGATTATTGGGAGAATCTCACAGAATCGATAGCCGATGGGGCGGATGTTGTTGAGTGGCTTTCTCTGGATGGCCTCCCAAGAGATGGACGGACGACCTCTTTATGGTTCTAGGGAGCCGATGGATGCAAGATAACAGAGTCGACCAGAGTGCAAGCCGTGGGAGGCCTGTATTCAGCAGTGGACCGGGACCCACCTAACTGCCTAAAAATGATGATGATGGGATTCACTGGAACCCGTGACCCTCTAACATAAATATTGTTATAATTTCTCTTTTCTCGCTCTGTATATATTTTTTTTTATAATATTCGATTTTACACGAAAACTAGGTATACAATCGCTATCAGTTTCATCTAAAAGTTGAATATCCCGCCGCTATCAAAAGGCCGCTAGGGACAGAGACAAATCAATGCGTTAGACAGAAACAAAACATATATGAGTGAATGAATGTGACTGATTTTAGCAGGGGTAGCCAGACGAAAAAATTGATCTCTTGTTAATGGTCGATTAGCTAACAATAGATTGATTGGCCTTTCAGAAACCCACGGTGATTTAACAGCTTGTTAAATGTGACAGTCTGTTAGCTAATCAATGATTTGACAAGCGTTTCAGAAACCGGGTGTAAGTCGGTTATTACCTAGGTATATTATTTTTATTTTAAATGTTTTTAAAGACAATATTAGTTAAGCAAACATTTCAAAATCCGCCTTGTTTACAATATTCTTATTGAACAATCTAACACCCGGTTTCTAAAACGCTTGTCAACGCAAAAATTACGTAACAGCTTGTTAAACACTGATTAAATGCAGTTTGGGTTTCTGAAAGGGCCAATTGACGGCTTGTTAACAGCTTGTTGACGGATTGTCAAATCTCCAATTAACGGCTGATTATTGTAATTTTGGGTTTCCGGAAAGCTTTTTCTCATGTTAACTGTATGTTATCGCCGTGTTATTTTAATTGGCGAAAATTTACCGACCAATTAACCGATTGTCAAAAGAAATTATATCCGATTTTCTTGGTCTAGGTCTTGGTCCTGGCCCTGGTCCAGGTCCTAGTTTTGGTCCAAGGCAAAATCCAGGTCTAGGGTCCAGGTTCTGGTCCAGGATCATGACCAAAACTGCAACCTTGATCACAATTTGAGCTTGAACCAGAACCAGGACCTAGACCAGTGCCAGCACGTAGACTATAAACATTAGCTGGACCAGGATCTGGTTCGGGGTCAGGACATGGACCTGAACCAGGACCAGGACCTGAACCACGGACATGTCAGGGTCCAGGACCTGGACCTGAACTAGAAGCTGGTCCGGGGCCAGGGCCTGAACCTGATCCAGGACCTGGTGCGGGGCCAGGACCTGGTCCGAAGCCAGGACCTGGACCTGAACCAGTACCTGGTTCGGGGCCAGTACCTAGACCTGAACCAGGACCTGGTCCGAAGCCAGGACCTGGACCTGAACCACGTACTGGACTGGGTC
Organism: Blastobasis lacticolella; assembly: GCA_905147135.1. Lineage (NCBI taxonomy): Eukaryota > Metazoa > Arthropoda > Insecta > Lepidoptera > Blastobasidae > Blastobasis > Blastobasis lacticolella. The sequence continues at coordinate 6,434,601 of LR990039.1, read as the reverse complement.
CAGGACCTGAAGCTGAACCAGTACCTGGACCTGGACCAGGTACTGGTCCAGGATGGATGCAAGATAACAGAATCGACCAGAGTGTAAGCCGTGGGAGGCCTGTATTCAACAGTGGACCGGGACCCACCTAACTGCCTAAAGATTATGATGATGGGATTACTGATCCACTGGAACCCGTGACTCTTTAACATAAATATTGTTATATTTTCTCTTTTCTCGCTCTGTATATTTTTTTTTGTAATATTCGATTTTTATTTACACGAAAACTATACAATCGCTATCAGTTTCATCTAAAAGTTGAATATCCCGCTGCTATCAAAAGGCCGCTAGGGACAGAGACAAATTAATGCGTTAGACAGAAACAAAACATGTACGAGTGAATGAATGTGACTGATTTTAGCAGGGGTAGCCAGACGAAAAAATTGATCTCTTGTTAATGGTCGATTAGCTAACAATAGATTGATTGGCCTTTCAGAAACCCACGGTGATTTAACAGCTTGTTAAATGTGACAGTCTGTTAGCTAATCAGTGATTTGACAAGCGTTTCAGAAACCGGGTGTAAGTACATCTAAAGTTATATCAGCATACAGAGACTTATCGAGTACTTTTGTACTTTGGTAATGTACACAAGAAACATTATAGAATGGGCGCGACCCATTTATTTTTCACACAACTTTATACAGGGTGTTACTTAATACATGTATAAAACCGAAAGGCTGTTATATCTATTTTTGTCTATTTTGTTATCGAAGGCACTGCCACATCTCCGGCGCGCCCGGAGGTCGGTACATGTTTGTTTCTTAAGCGTTGTTGACACTAAAAACTAGTAACAGACGTTCCCCTTTTTCTGGAGCCAATCAACCGTTAGTTGCAGTTGATTCTAATCCTTACGCAGGATAAAATAGTCGCTTTTGAGTGCGGAATACGAGGTCGGACGTCCGACCAAGGACGGCATGCCCGCGCATCCGTATTAACCCAAAAGGTGCTTTATTTTGTACTTCGTAAGGATTAGTATCTACTGCAACTGATGGTTGGTCGGCTCAAGACAAATCGTAGCGTCTGTTACTAGTAAAATGGTAAAACCGGGTCTGCTGACCGTACCTAGTACGTAAATAGTGTTGATAAGTATTTTTTCTGCTTTTCAAATTTGAAAACCTTCTTATTCATACATAAGTACAATTTAATAATTACTATTAGATAGGTACTGAAATGCCGTCTTTCCTTTTTTCGGAGCTGGCGGAAAAGTTCTTCGAGGAGTGCATAAACTTGTGCCAAGGCTCACCACATGCATTCAACGGAATATAGACTGTGTGAAAAAAAAGGTCATAAAGTGTAACTACAATATCCTGTACTTTTGCTGTCAACCACACTTTCCAAAAATATTAAAATCTAGTGAATGTACTTTATAGACACCTGTGATATCAGTATCCCGTACATAGTCATCTGCTTCAGTCATGACTGCCTAGTACAATAGAAGATATGACGCAGACGCGAAATCAAGCTGTGACTTTTTGCCTACTAATGTTTATTGTGTTTTCGCAATTAGTTTGTCGACTATGTACGCATTGTGTTGAAGGCATAAAAACAACGAATAAATTAAAGTAGATACAAACATCGAAATGTCTTGTTTTTGTGCCGGACTGCTCACGAGCTGCTTGTGATAATAATTTTATTAAACAGCTATTTGAGGTATTGATCGTAGTGATCATTAGATTGAATTTTAAAACTCATATGAAACGGTAGGTAGAAAAGACTTAAAGGGACAAAACATATATCCTATCTGTAACTGGTAAAATGGTATTCTTCGGTTGATTGGCTTGATTATGAACTTGAGTGACCTATTACAACTGATTTCTAGACATGCGGTCCTTCGTTTTCAAAATGCCATTATCGACATTGTAAAAGAAAAAGTTCGATAGTCATTTTCTCGCTTACTATTCCACGCACGAAAAAAATAATTGTACCTATCGTTTTAATACGTTTAGCACTCCATCCAGTTCACGGCTTTATACATATATTATGAAACAGCCTGTATAAAGTTATTTTCTTATTATACCTATTACTCTAGTGCACTCTCATAAAAGTAAGTATCCAGAAACGTTCAATGCCGCGACTTCACAAACTTCTGACAAAGAGGACCGTTCCCACCTATCTCTACAAAGTATTTCGCTATTTATTAAAGTAAAGGACGTCATTTTAAGATATTAAAACATTTCCAATCGTTGTCGCGGGGAAAACTCGTTTCGCACAGATCGAAAGAATAATACATTATCGAAGAAAAGGCTTAGCTACATGTGCGTACCTAGGGCTATTTTCTAAGGGGGGCCTGGCCCCTGAGGTGGCCGATGAAGCCGAGTCAATCGCCAATGTACAGCCAGTGAGCACCCCATCCTGGGGTTATGCTATGCTATGCTTAGCTATATAAAAAAAAAGAGAGGAGATCTGCACGGTCTGTTGTCTCTATGGGGGTCACAATATAGTATCATCTGTGTTTCAGTCAGGAAGAGTAAGGCGGGCTTCGCCGTCTCAAGCTGGTGGTGTACGGCATTCAGGTTGGAGTAGAGGCCCCTGATGTTGCACATGTCCACTCGAAGTGTGGAAAGGGGTACCGCTGAAAAAACCTTACTCTTTTTTTTAAGTTTTGTCATTGTTATTTTTAAAGGGGTGAAAAAAAAGGAGTGCTGTAACATTGGTATCCGGCAGGGCAAAGATGTATTGCTACAGGACGCTGCTGAGGGATGGGTTATGTGAAAAGCTGGCACGGGGGACGGAAGGGCCCCCGATCCCCCCCGAAGATACCTGTCGGGTTCACTCCGGTCTCCTACCTCGGCACGACAGGCATCCCGAGGATTTTTCGCGCAGTTGGCGGGACAGCCTCCCGGGCCGTAGATTAAAAGTGATGCCTGGGTTCGGGTCTCCTACTAACTGGCGGGCAGCCAGCGACGAGCCGTCGTCGGGTCTCCCTGGCCCCCGCGCCAACCTGTCACGCCCACCCCCTAACCCACCCGACACAAAACTGGGACCTACAAAATACCAACATTACAACGCTCGGACGATCGGGAATGGCTCACGGAGTACTCTGGCGGAACACAGCCCATAGGCTGCTTAGCGCCATGCAGACTCATCTCCGTGGGTGGTCGCTATCCACAGAATACTTACCTACCATCAATCGTGTAGTCGGCGGTAGTGTTTTGTCGTCTTCTTTCTACCATTTCGTGAAACGACTCTCGAATTACTTTGTGTGTAACGATAACCAACTTGATTGTAGTTGAAATATTATATAAGAACCGTGTGACGTGAGATAGTTTAGATCGTCCCAGTGTTTATCAGATGAATATCATTATGCTTAGCGTTAGTGGACTATGAGAAAGCCTTCAATTCGATCTAAACTTGGGCGGTGCTCCAGCCTCCACAGCGGTGCCAAATTGACTATCGATATATCGAAGCACGTGTTTGTACGAAAACGCCACTATGTCAGTTCGTCTTCAGGACAAGACCACAGAGCCTATTCAGCTGCAGCGAGTTGTTAAACAAGGTGATGTCATATGACTGAAGTTGTTCACCGCTGCACTGGGGGATATCTTTAGGCTTCTGGACTGGGCGGATTTGGCATCAATGTTAACGGCGAGTACCTCACTCACCTCAGATTTGCTGACGATATCGATGACATGGCTGAAACCCTGGAAGACTTGGGCAAAATGCTCGATGACCTCGGTAGTGTCTCTCAACAAGTAGGTCTTAAAATGAACATGGATGAGACGAAAATTATGTCAACGCGAAGGCACAGGACCGGCCTGATGATGACCTGGTGATGATGATGACAATTTTGATTTATTCTTTTTTATTTTTTAAAAGAAGATACTTTAAGGATTGTCCCATTAGACTGTGAGGGCGCCGTAGGTTATCCTACGTCTTCAAGTACAAGCAAAGACTTCTATTATGGACCGGTTCATTGTACAAAGGCAATGACACCACTTCATTGGAGCTAAAACTGCAATAGAGCTCAAACGTCGTCTCAGTGAAGTTTGGTCGTTACTTTAAAACCTAAGAAAGCCGAGTTGCGTAGAAAACACATGCACTAATTCCGATAAACAGTAAGTACCTACCTAACCAAAAACAAGGATGGAGTTTTATTTTTCTGTAAAGTATAACAAACAGCATGTACCTACTACTTGTAAAACTTATGTTTTTAGCATTTCCAATAAATATTTAAATGTTTATTGCTAAATTATTAACCGGCCATGATTAGTTGGTATGTTCAATCAAATTTAATGCACTCCATCTGCTTGTTCTTGATTTGGCCGTCTTACATATATGCGCACGATGTGACTTTGCACCAGCAACATAATGCCCTTGATTTTGTTTTCGCGAAACTGATATAATTAAAGATAAAAATAGATAACAGATGATCAATAACAATAACAATAATTTTAATCAATAACAATAATATCGTTATGTAGTGTCAAAGCAGTCAACATATCATTAAAAACTTGTTGTAAATGTCGTTAAAGAATTCTACAACAAATAAAGTGGCATAATTGAAAGAAGAATAAATGATAAAGATTATAAGTTGGATTTGTAATTGACGAATCCCAATTATTACTGTTTAGAAAATTATATTTTAGGTATTACGTTACAACATTTTTGTACACTTTTACAATGTCATATCTGGCGCCTTGGCGAGATTGATGACTGACGTCTATTTCAGTGCCACAAACCGGTAGCCAAAAGTGGAATTAAGTGTTGCCATATGTTATGTCAATGCCAAAAAACCGGGTCAAATAAGCTTGTGGCACTAGAGAGCGCGCCATTTTATTTAATATGGTAACGGTAAGAGTTATTTGTTCGGTCAAGCATATTTTTATATTATATATCAATAAGTACAAGAAAAATTTCACTTTATAGCAATATTCTAAAATCCTATTATAATATAACGGGATAGGAGTGAAAAAGGCGGGTAGGGATGCACGAGGTACACTTATAATAAATCTAAAACCTCGTAAGTACATCTCTGCAATCAGCCATTCTATGTCTAAACTGTCTGTTTTGACCCGACTGCGATTTTTACGATTTTCGAGCGAATTTATGTACCTAGGTATGTATGTCTATTTCTGTAATGGAACTTCCCAATCTAATACCCAGTAACCATGTCATTTTGGCCGTCTGGGAAGGGGTCTCTGATTTTCGAGCCTCACATTTTATTAATTGTGCCTGTGTCTAAGGGGTATTAAAATTATTTCATTTACTTTGCTGAATTTCATTTTAGCTAATTCCATGATACATTTTTGTATCTGTTAAGAAATTATGATTCAGGCCAACGGAACGCAATCCGAATGAGACGTCTTTTCAATTTCCACAGCGCGATTGCATCCCGCTTCGAAAGCAATTTCCTGAATCTAGTAATCAAATCCTTGACCGTTAATTGAAGCTTGCTAGTTTGAGATAGGGGCCTACCCCTATCTGTTTTCCGTTTCCGCTTTGCCTTTCTCTTTCCATTTATATATCTGATCCGCTCATCACCCCCGCTCGGAGATCCCCACCAGGCAGCCGCGACCGGTCTGAGGATCCGCAGTCCGGTCCGCGGTCGTCTTGCTTCATTGGCGTCTTGTTTTCTTGTCTTGTTGTCTCCAAAACTTTCGAACAACCCAAAGAAAAAGTTAAAATAATATTATAACACTAAATAAGTGTTAATTTAAAATAATATTCCTTGGTGAGTTCAATTTACAAAGACGTAAGTCAAATCAGAATCGACTCGCCTAAATCTGGTAAGTGCTATTGGATTTTCTCTTCTTTTACGAGTAATTAATAGTAGTTTATGCAACTGTCATATAAAAGGGGGTATTAAAACATGAGTGTCTGTTTATTATACGAGGCGTAGCCAAGTATGATAATAGTTTGACACGAGTGTTTTAATACCTAATTATATGCAGTTGTATACACTACTTTATCTACACTCATATTTTCATGTTACAATTTCGTACCTATAATTTTCTCAACTTTGCTAGACGTAAGCTGCGAGTCAGTTGTTGTATCTACGCGTCGCGGATATCAAGCGGCGGGAAATTCACTTCACTACTTTCACATTTATCTATTTATTTGCTTCAATTAAGAAACAACATTCACAAACTTAAATTACAACAATTAGAAATAATATTCTGTTTAGTGGGAAAATAATTATGTACTCACAAAAATAAACAGAAAAATTTGAATTTCAATTTGAATTTTGAATTTGTCAAAGACATTTAGGTAGTCAGCCTACATTTCGCCGTGTTTCGGCGACCGACAAAATTTAAAAATATTAAAGTGTTGCATAATGATTAAAATAGTAGTTTATGCAACTGTCATAAAAAGGGGGTATTAAAACATGAGTGTCTGTTTATCATACGAGGCGTAGCCGAGTATGATAATAGTTTGACACGAGTGTTTTAATACCTAATTATATGCAGTTGCTTACACTACTTTATCTACACTCATATTTTCATATTAAAATTTCGTACCTATAATTTTCTCATCTTTGCTGGAAGTAAGTTGCGAGTCAGTTCTGTTGTATCTACGCGTCGAGGATATCAAGCGGCAGGAAATTCACTTCACTACTTTCACATTTATCTATTTATTTGCTTCAAACAAGAAACAACATTCACAAACTTAAATTACAACAATTAGAAATAATATTCTGTTTAGTGGGAAAATAATTACTCACAAAAATAAACAGAAAAATTTGAATTTCAATTTGAATTTTGAATTTGTCAAAGACATTTAGGTAGTCAGCCTACATTTCGCCGTGATTCGGCGACCGACAAAATTTAAAAATATTAAAGTGTTGCATAATGATTAAAATAGTAGTTTATGCAACTGTCATATAAAAGGGGGTATTAAAACATGAGTGTCTGTTTATCATACGAGGCGTAGCCGAGTATGATAATAGTTTGACACGAGTGTTTTAATATCTAATTATATGCAGTTGCTTACACTACTTTATCTACACTCATATTTTCATATTAAAATTTCTTACCTATAATTTTCTCATCTTTGCTGGAAGTAAGTTGCGAGTCAGTTCTGTTGTATCTACGCGTCGAGGATATCAAGCGGCGGGAAATTCACTTCACTACTTTCACATTTATCTATTTATTTGCTTCAAACAAGAAAAAACATTCACAAACACAAATTACAACAATGAGAAAAGATATTCTGTTTAGCGGGAAAATAATGACACACAAATCTAAACAGGAAATATTTATATTTTGAATTTGAATTTTAAATTTGTCAAAGATATTTAGGTATTCAGCCTACATTTCGCCGTGTCTCGGCGCCCGACAAAAATTTAAAAAATAAAAGTATTGCATCATTATTAAAAAGTTATTTTACGATACAGCTGTAATGAAATTAGTATGGGAAATGCTGTAAGTATCGAAAAGTAATTTTTTAAAATTTTATAGTCTGGCGTGAAAAAAGTATATTCTTAAACAACTGTTTTCGAATATGAAATTGGAACATTACACTATGAGTGTAGATAAAGTTATTTTACGTTACAGTTGTAATGAAATTAGTATGGGAAATGCTATATCGAAAAGTAATTTTTAAAAATTTTATAGACTGGCGTGAAAAAAGTGTACCCTTTAACGACTGTTTTTGAATATGTAATTGGAACATTGCGCTATGAGTGTAGATAAAAAAGATTTATATTGTCGGGTATTCTTCCGACATATTTTTATATATTTCGGGTCGGGTGCCTGATTATATGATAATGGTTCAAATACATTGCATTGTTTCTTTACATGTACTCGTAAATTAAGCATGTCAAAATTTTGGTGAACCTACTACAGTTTATAAACTTACTTACATATTTATTTTTTCTTGTTGGTACGAAAACAGTCAATCGTCTTTGTTGAAGACACAATCATGCAGTGCGCTGCGCAGTGCACTGCACGATGTGGCAAACCTTGTTACACGCCGAGCAATTTGTAGGTATGCAAGTACATTGACAGATGGCGAAATATCCCACTGTGCAGCGCGCCGCGCGGCGCACTGCATGATGGGGCAAAACCCGCAATCCAAGCCCGAAATGTCAGTTCTGTATGAATTTTGTCTACGTTTTTCAATTTAGCCCCATCGTGCAGCGTGCGGTGCGATGTCAGTAGATGTCAACATGAAACGTCACATCTGACTGTTTCTTTTTACCAACAGTTCGAATCTTTCCTCTTTATGTGACACAGTTCACACACATATATCTGTCTACTTTTTTTAGTACAGATACAACGCGTGTGAATGAAATAGGAAACCGACCTTGTCAAAGAAAGTTCCAAGCCAGATCAAGGTTACAAAAACGGCACACAAATTGTAATGTCAATGTAGCATTGACAATAATATAAATTATATAATCATCGTGGCGTCATTATGATGATGTTGACTTCAATATAATGTTTTATGAGCTTGTTGAAAAACATCCTGCACCATACGATTATAATCGATCAGATTACTCTAAACGGAACGTGAGAGACAAGATGCAGATAATGATAGTAAAGAAATTAAACGGCAAATTACGTGGGGACAAAAATGTCTGACCATGTCAGCCCGCTAGGCACGGGAAGGAGAGTTCAACCCACGAAGCGATGGCTAGACGTCGATAAGAACGACATGCGTGCCAACAAAAGTGGACCAAGAGGAGTAGGAAGGCGGACTCCTGGCAACCGAAATTTAACACCAAGACGATGATAATGATGATCTTGGCGTCAAATCCTGTTTGTGCTCTCGCACGCGAGGACCCGGAGTCCGCTTTGACTATGATCCAAGATTTAGCAGATCAGGCAATTGCAGTGGAACGACTGCCAACTGACCTCCAAACATAAGGTCGACATACGGTCAATAATCATGCGAGTCGTTTAAAATAACGCGCGTAAAAGCGTCGAAAAAGCTCTCGTGCAAACGTTGCCTAACTCACAATCATTCGTAAATCTCTCGTGCGAACGTTGCCTAACTTAAAAACCAGAATAACACCACCGTTTTCTTTGTTGTCACCGTGACGTGGCACTGGGCGGTGCGCCGCGCAGTGCACTGCACTGCATGAGTGGACTAGTCCTAGTCTCAGATTTTCAAATTTTAAATTTTTAGCGGCGCTGCTATTCGGTTTGTATTACTTGTGTATTTAATTCACCGCTGATTAATATAGTCCTTTCGTTTTTCATTTTAGCTATACGATACCTACCTACATTATTTTTAGTTGGTGAAATGTTTTATTTGAGTATAGATGGATAAATCTAGCAATCCAATCAATGATGGTGTTGTTGCGGGTGCTCCAAAAGTTATGTTACCTTCTGTTTCTTTTCTTATGATTTAAATTACTGAAATGTAATTTTGTTTTTAAAAGTAATTGAATCTGTTCACTCAATTGTTGTTGCTGTAACATAAAATTTAATTGTTCTTTAGAATAATAGACACAAAAAGAAAAAGCCCTCAAATCGTCGCCACCGTCGTCCTCGACGTAGTAATAAAAAAAGGGGGGAGTAAGGAATCACGTCAACTGACGTAGTGTAGGTGCTATTCATAAACACCTGGCTGTGAATCTTCACAAACACTCTCTGTGTCCTCAAACAACGAGACGATCTTCAGTCTTGTTTGCAAGAGCTTCTGGCATGGACTCGTGAAGGTGACAACTTGAGTAATGACAGTTGGCGAGGGTGGAACCAGAATAGTCTAAGTGACATTTTTACCAAAAGTAGTTAGATCAGTGTGGCATGGAAGGATTAATTTTCTGTGTCTTCTACTGTATTAAACTCAATATTATTAAAAATGACACTTAGATCACTCTGGTTCCAACCTCCCTAGTTTACGTCAAAAGATGCGAGTTATTTTGTAAAGGAGAATACTCTAAAGCAGGGATTCCCAAAGTGGTCGATATCGGTTTCCTAGGGATCGACATAAACGAAAACTGATTTTGGGGGTCGACGAGGTCTAAAAATCGACCCCTATTAAATTTACACAAGTTCTTATTTAAAACTTTCAAGATAGGTAGGTACTGTATTGTTTATGTTGTGTTACGTGTACTAAGAATAATTAATATTTTTGTAGGAAATAGCATTGTTGTAGTAATGACAAGTCTCAAGTTCATACAAGATGAAAAACTCGGCAAGTCTGTGTGGACAAGTTTGTGCAAGATAATGAGTTCGAGTTCGAATTCATGATCAAGTCCAAACATGTTCCTGATATTTTACTATTTAACGAGTTTGCACTTAGGTTGAAAGTTCATTTGCGTTTTGAAATTCGTTGGAGCTTGAACGATAATAACTCATATAAGTACCTACTCATTTATTTCAAGAGATTACAAAGTTATTACATAGCTAATTTAAGTGAAGTAAAGTGACTGAAAAAGTGGTAAACACAACATACAACATATTTTAAATAGGTAGGTATAAAAGTATTTGTAAAAATTACTTACACTTAAGTTGTTAAGTAGGTAGGTACCTACACTTTGAAGTGTTCAGTTTGCTTTGGTTTTCGTTCTTATGCTGATAGGTACCTACTTACCTAATACGAATTTTCTATAATTACCTACTATAGTTACTTACCTAATATAGGTATCCAAGTTTATCAATGAGTAAGTCAGTAATACCTAACAAGAATCCATTACCTGGGTGTAGGGTTGCCACCTTTTTTTTTGGAGAAATATAGTATTTTTTTTATCTAATAGCAAAAAATATAGTACTAATGGGAAATTTTGCTAAATAAAAAGTACACATTCATTAACATTAACTATTTATTTTTACCTACTTTTTAGTTACTTTTGGCTTTTGAAATATTGAAATATATATAAATAACTAACGACTATTGAAATATTTATACTAAAACAATTAAATTTTTATTAAATTAATCGATGCTCTAATCCTCTCTTCTCTTGATTTTATATTTATTACAGAAAAAATACTTCCCATAAATGTTGTAGTTTGTAGGAAATTGCAGGAATGGAGAGAAGAAAAGAAATTACGAGCAAGAAAACTTGTGCTTCTGAAAATCAAAAATGCTGTATACTTCTATACAATAACCTAGTATCATGTGTAAACAAAACGATAGTTCCATTTAGTCCATCAGTTAATTTATCCAATATCTGCAGAAAACAATATTTGATTAATATCTAATTTAAATTTTCAATTTGTTGAGTTCATTAAATTCAATTTTCATATTTAAATATCCATGCTGCGCTGGGCAATGGGCATGCGTTCCTGTTACAAAATAAAATAAAAAACGTCCACAGTTGTATTATCGATGAAAATATCGTATTTTTCGTACTATATTATTTTTCTATAATATATAGTACAAATCACTCAAATATAGTACGATACTATATATTATAGCACGGGTGGCAACCTGGGTGTGATAAAAATAAGATAGTGCGCAAATTAAACAGTTTATTATTGTTTTTTATTAAGGTAGTTTTTTATTTGCAGGATTACTGTGATCTTGACTGATATCTTTGGAATGTTCAACAAAGTTAATTTGCAACTGCAGGGTGACGATCGTAACCTGATTAAAACAAAATCAATAATATCGGCCTTCGTGGGTAAACTAATCCTTTATAAACTAAATTTAGGCAGAAAAGAATATTCACAGTTTCCGCATTTGTCAAAATTACCAAAAATGCTTCAAGATGATTACATTTTATTATATTTCACTCATGCGTCCAAGCATTACACAAGGATTTTACGGAGAGGTTTGAGGATCTTTTAAATTTACAAATTCATCAATGGATAATAAATCCGTACAATACCACAGCCATAGAAGAAGCCAATGTGATAATGCAAGAAGAGTTGATTACCATCAGCACAGACGAAGAGCTTAAGCAGAAGTTCAACCAAGGCTATCAGAAGTTCTGGTTGCAACGCAACATTGAAACACAGTATCCTACATTGTGAAACATTGCTGAAAAATACCTTATCGCTTTTCCATCATCATACCTAGTTGAAAAAAGCTTCAGTGTGGTAACAAACATTTTGACGAAAAAAAGAAACCATTTTAAAATCAACGAACGTGGAGATTTAAGGATGTAGCTAGATTGGTAGATAGTCACCAGGTTCATCCATCACACTGAATGTTTTATTTTCTCTTTGCGAATTAATACTTTTTTAAATATAATTTCCTACCTACTTAAGATTCTTTAAGTACTTAATTTATAATAATCATTATGAATTAAATTTGATATTTACTGAAATGTATGTCTTTTTATTTTGTAAAATTTTGATGAGAAAATGAAGTCAGCTTTACTCACTTAACCAAGTGCAAAGTTTTCCAATTGGTACCTCAGTACCTAGGTATTTTGTATCAATAGGAAAAAACTAAAGATAGGTCCCCTTATTTATAATAGTCTGCTAACTTAAAGCATTGCTAATTCTCACTCTGTCTTATTCTATTGACCTAAGTCAGAATGAAAAATAACATTGTGTAGCAGCTGTTTTAAGTTAGCGGACCATTATGAATAAGGGGGTTGATCTTAAAAGTAGGTAATTTGGCCATGGGGGTCTGAGGTAACAGTTCATTTTGGATAAGAGGTCACTTGTCCAAAATAATTTGGGGATCCCTGCTCTAAAGTATCCTCTGATTATTTTAATTAATCAGGCACAGAGCGGAAAAGGTACAGATGCGTCGCGATGGCATCATTTACAATGCTCGTGACCCTTTAATCAAGTCGGCCCTTCGCAAGATGCCACCAACTAACCAATGCCTATTTAATAGTGAACTGTTGACGTCAGTTCTTGAAAAAGCTGGAGTAGTTAGAAAACTTTCGTGGTCAAGTCCACTAACACCGGTTCTGCTTCGCAAGCTAGAGCTGTCAAGCCTGGACGTCACCCCCCGCAGGGGTTGACTAGTGATGATGGACCTTCGCAGGGTACCAGCTACGGATGCTGCGCTCCAGCGCATTATCCTAATTACAGACATTATAACCAACCCTAGCAGGGTTGTTGTCACGCTCCGCAGGGGTTGGCTAGTGATGATGGACCCTCGCAGGTTACCAGCTACCTAATTTCCTACCTAATAATCAGCATTATCCTAATTACAGCCATTACAATCAACCCTCGCAGGGTTGTTGAAACAACCGACTCTCACAGGGTTTTGGAAATCATAATCATGGTGCTAACCGTCGTACAGCGCAGAGCACAAGGGGATCATTTCGCCAACATGGTGGTCGTCAAGGTCCCAGCAATGTCCATTACCAAAACAAAGAGTAACGTTCCAGGACTGTGATTAACTAAATCCAGTAGTAGTCGTAGTTCAGTGTCATCGAGTAGTTCATCCTAGAGTTTAAGCTCGTCGAGCAATTACAGCAGAAAACAGGCCGGACCGCCTGCAGAGACTAACTCGGGTAGCAAAATAGCGAAAATATTGACTCGGAACCGTTCACCGGAAGGTAAGTATTTAATATGTGTTTTATTTTTAGGTGAAACACCCTTATTGGCCCGTGAGCACCCTTATTCCAACTTGGGTTCTGAAGTGGAGACACCGCATCCATATCGGCGTAACCATATCCGAATCATTATTATCCACTCGTCGTAGTTTCCAACTTTGTATGGAGTTTGACGACCTGGGACCCAATTCTCGTGCTGTGACATTACAAATTCCTCAGTTTTCTTTAGCCAAAAAAGTGTTTTAAAAAATCACTGAATTGATCTTAGACAATATGCGACGTCGAAGATAGTTGAGAAAATATTGTTTGCCTGCAATAGCGTTTCAATGTCATTACACCGGCACACAAAAAAAAAAAAATTGTCTGTACACCGGGCGCCACCTATCTACGGGCATGTTTTTCGACCCGCTGAATACGAATTTTAAGTCAGTTTAGGCCGTCCAGCCTTCAATTTTGAGTAAATTGCAAAAAACCACAAAAAATAGCGAAAATACGATGTTTTGGCAAGAAACAAAATTTTGACATCTAAGGCAAGCATAATTTTTATGTATTTTGATCTGTTAAATACTAATTTCAATCGTACTTTAATCATAAACTTATTTAATTCGAAAAAAATTATAAAATATCCTTAAAAATTGCAAAAATCGTAAAAAATTTGGATTATCTTGGTACAAAAAATTTTGTGAACCCGGATTAACAAAGATTTTCATGTAATTTAATCTGCTTGATCTGATTCTGCAATAAATTTGGCCCATAGTCCCTCCAAACATTCATAAAATTGCAAAAAATTCATAAAATAGCAGAAAATTGCTGCTGAAAAAATTGAAAAAAATCTTTTAATCACAACTAAACAAATTTTTTGTATTTTTTATTTACAAGATACAAGTAATTAACATCCAAGAATGTACACAAATTGGATTTTCAACTGTTTTTCGAGGATCATCGAACATCAAATTTTCGCTATTTTTTGGGGTTTTTTGCAATTTACTCAAAATTGAAGGCTGGACGGCCTAAACTGACTTAAAATTCGTATTCAGCGGGTCGAAAAACATGCCCGTAGATAGGTGGCGCCCGGTGTACAGACAATTTTTTTTTTTTGTGTGCCGGTATTAATGGAGATATGTAGCTAGAAAAGATGTCGAATTCGAGATGTCACAGCGCGAGAATCGACCCCCTGAGGGGTTCAGTTGGTTACAAAGAGATTGGAATGTTAGCGACCTTCTTGCCAGTCTAGTCGCTAACATTCCAATCTCTTTGGTTGGTTAACATGCCGGTCGCTACGCAGAGGTTCCGGGTGCGATCCCGGCCGAACAGAAATTGAAAAGATCAATTTTATTTTCTGTTACGGGTGTACTATGTATAAGCAAGTATTTATAAAATATGTAAGTAGCTTATCAGTTTTCTGGCACCCATAACACAAGCTTTGTTTACTTTGGGGCTAGATGGCGCTGTGTGAATTTGTCCAAGCATTTTTTTTTTGGACGCTGATTGGATTTTTATGGGGTTTTCATATGTTAGTAGCTTAGGATACAACTTAAAATCTATGCCTTGTTCCATCTAATATGTGGATAGAACCGGAGATACGGCTTGACTTCTCCGTAGTACTAGCACACATACACTAAAGAAGTCGTATAAAATAGGCTCTTCATAAAATATATCGTAGACGGTCATGAGCCTAGACATCATTTTGACTAAGAAACGCAACGTCAATCGAAGCGCCACCTTGCGGATAGCTGGAAATACTGTAAAGACGTCATATTCGGCGCACGGTCGTAACTAACACTTGGGCATTAGAGTGTTCCTTATTTTAGATAACGGGTATATTAATACATAATATTTTCTGCTACTAATATATTATAACACAAGATAACCATAATATTGTTGTGTTATTTTTTTCTGTTATATTCTGTTATCTATGCGATTAATGTTGTCGAAAGTCGTGAAACTAATGTTTGTACGTGGTAATACAAATATATTGATTAATAATAAATTTTTATATACGACTGTGTTCCCCAAGGTACTAAATCAACTATACATAATAATACCAACTAAAAACGGCAACCGTTATACGGTATTATATTATAACGTTAAAAATAACATAATATTTTTAAATAGCATAACGTTATGTTATGTTATATGAATAAAACGGATCTGGACCACTACTTGGCATCCAACCATCGACGAGTCAAGACGTGGAACTAGCTGCTCATCCATTGAAGAGAGAAGAAGTCTTGATTGGCCAGTGACGTACGGGTTCGGTAGTCCCACAATATTATCTGCTACTGAAATTACCCTAAATTCATTCTATTATTTCATTGATTGCTATTTTTATTGTAATCATGCTTTATTGCCTCAATACACTGTTAAACTGTTCGGCTGATTCTTATTTCAATAACACTATCCCGAAAATACCTTCTGATGGATCTCTCCCCTGCTAGAGTCTGTCCTAATCTATGAAAAGCTAGTACAACAATAAGATGTGTGTTATTTTGTTGGTAAATGTATGTACCTACATTAATTTTATTTTTCTAGCGCGTACTATTTATATTTAGCGCGTATATGTGTATCTGTGGCTGTGTATCTGTGTCTGTCTGTAGTCTATGTTCGTCTCCCGAACGAATGGACCTGGAAAATATTTCAGTCTGAAATATTGCACCGAGCGCATCGGTAACTCACGGCCGTGTAGACGGGCCGGGGCGCGTGGAGGCCCCAACCACGGTTTCTGCACTAGAAACCGATGTGCGCCCCTTACAGAGTGCGCGTGTAAGCGAAACTGTGCTCGGCGCGGTTAATAACAATTCGTAAGGCGACTTTTAAAGAGATAGCAATGCGCGGTGTATGGCAGCAGAATAGTTCAAATGAAAATTGAACCTTAGTGCAGAGACAGCCGTCATAGGAATTACGGAATAGAAAGAAGTGGCTTTACAAACAATTAAAATGAAAGTGGAACGAGGATACAAAATACTTGTGCCAAGGAATAAATTGGATTTATTTTTAGATGACAGCTTTTGTTTGGACAAGTAAGAGTAGTTTTGATGGTTAAATATTTTTTTCAGGAATAGACACAACAGCGGGAATTCTTAGAAGGAAACCCTATGGGGCCTTCGCAATTCTGTGGAAAAAGGGCCTATTTTAGTCTCAGTTATCCAGTGTGATAATTGACGCATCGCGGCTATTTAGGGTACATTGTGCGGTCGCCTACGGACTCGGTAGAAAATCTCCCCAAGTTCACGGACTGTCTCAGTGTTATTAGTGACTGCACCGCCACTGGGTTGAGATTAGTGGAGTGGAGTCTGTGTATTTGTTGGGAGACTTTAATGCGCACCCCAACGAGTTATTTGTAACTTCTAATTTTCATTTTTAATAGTCTTATTCCGCCGTCTTCCATCGGCGGCGGTCATCGTAAACGTAAACCAGCGAAATCTACCCCCACTGCAAATACAGGCACAGGCACCCACCATCGACAGCGCGCTTTGCTTAGCGCCTCATACGGATAACGATCTACGACCTTTGCTGCACACGGAAAGCCTACCAAATACCCAGAACAGAAGAATTTCCTTAAGATCTTATAACTATTGAACGTTTCTTTGTCGAGCGTCGGTGGTCGACCGGTTAGGGTATCCAACTAGTAAGCGAGAGGTACCGGGTTCAAATCCCGCTGCGGCCATGTAAAAATGACTCTTTTCTAAGTTATGTACATTAGTTGAATTCTGACCGATGCTCTTGCGGTGAGGGAAAACATCGTGATGATACCTGCATATTCAGGCGACTGAATGTGTAACGATTATCCAATCTGGTCAGGTTCCCTTGGTAGCAAGGTCTCGGAGGTCAGATGACAGTCGCTACACTGTAATAACCTTATCTGAAAAATCCTGATCGGATCATAGTCAAGGCGAACCCTGGGCCCTCGTGCGCGAGTGCAAAACCGGGACTAAAAACGTTGTTGGTCGAACAACAGCGATCGAATAAAATTTTATCATTGAGGGTCTAAGTAACCCGCTCCTAAAGTACGCGCAAGGTCGGCGGAGACACGGGGCGATTCAATGTTATACTCTGAACGCAACTTTGTCCGCCACATTGACGTTTCCATATCAGCGTTGCCAGCATTGCCCGCATTTACCCGTTTACGGGCAATGGGACGTTTTATGCAAGTCGTGTAAAAAAAAGACACGATTATCAAAAAATTATTAAAGCGAGACCAATACATAATAAATAAAAAAGCAGTCTGAAAGATGTTTTATACAGCCACAGACTACTTCAAATAATATTTTAATTTAAAAAAATTTAATTAAATAAATACTTAGCCAGTCTCCGGGTCTCCAACGGAGGACCTTGGTCAAACTTGCTTCGCCAATGCATTAAGAGGTGCTAAAGATCGACTAGCCTCAAAGTACGAAACTGTCACTCGTTTAGTTCCCAAACATTGCGAGCATTGCTTATAATCTTGGTTATCGGTCCAGCAAGCACACTGCTACTAGACCATTGCCGCTTCTCATTTAAGTCCGCAGTCAATTTAGACCAAGGTCTTCCGCTGGGGACCCTGAGAGTGATTGTTCAGTTTTAAAAGCCGGTTGTGCCTATATACTAAAACAAATCTGTTCCAGTACGTAACCTAACCGACAGATGTCAGATGTCAGATGTCAGCTGATAAGCAAGTTGCGAGAGAGCGAAATAAGTAAGTGATTTTAGAGAAAAAAAAAACTTTTTCCCCAAATTAACCTTTCAGCGCTGGATGAGGAAGTTTCCTAACATCGATATTGCCATATTTAATAACATTGTGTTAAAATATAGATCTAAACTAACAAGTCAGTGAAAAAAATTTTGAAATCCGTCCATAAATGACTGAGTTATACAATATTTAAGTTTACATATTTTTTCGCGAAATTATTGCTGCCGCGATCTAACTGTGACGTCACCAGGCTGGCATCCTGCCCACCACTATGAGACTACCCATACTCTGGTAGAGCTCGTCTAATTTAAAATGACGCGCCCCACTATCGCATTAACGCACACAAGCAAGTTTAAAATATGGACGCAATACATATACAAATGCCGTTGTAATTGATCATTCAGTTGGCGGTGAAATTCAAACGTAGGAGCACGCGTCGTTCATTGGCTCCCACACAGATGAAGTGTCGTTATCAATATTTGCACTCACACATCGAAATCAACTAACTAAATAGTGGGGCGCGTCAGTTTAGACTAGACGAGCTCTACTCTTTGTGACTATATCTTTGGAACTGTAATAGTTCACACTTGAACTTTTCACAGAATATGTGTTGCTATGGCCGTTGTAACAACAGATAATAATAATAATAAAAAATAAAAATAACGGGTTGGTCTCCATACATAAACATGATTTTAAGGTGTTTTCAGAGGTATTTAGTTTTTTCTCTATCGCATAAATGGTAAAACTTTCAAGATTCAAACTTTGGGAGAGCGGCACTGGTCGAATGGCAGCGTGCTTGCGAGACCAATAACCAAGGTTAAGTGATTCTCACAGTGTCCGGGAACTGGATGGGTGACTGTTACGTACTTAGAGGTTAGTCGAAATTCAGCACCGCAACGAACTCGCCATTCGTTAGGTGCTCCTCCTAATACCATTGGCGAACTGAGGTTGACCAAGTACAACCCTGTAAACCGTCCAATCTACTACTCGTCTAGTTATAGCTCCGTCTGTTTCTCATCTTGACGTTAATGTCCCGGTTATTCTCTCGCGCACGA
The DNA here is from genome assembly GCA_905147135.1 of Blastobasis lacticolella. Classification (NCBI taxonomy): domain Eukaryota; kingdom Metazoa; phylum Arthropoda; class Insecta; order Lepidoptera; family Blastobasidae; genus Blastobasis; species Blastobasis lacticolella. Next base: position 6,415,487 of record LR990039.1, on the reverse strand, counting down.
GGGCCTGTGGTCCGCCTTGACCAGGCGCGGATCCAGAAGGGGGCAATAGGTGCAATTGCCAGCCCCTCAGCCCCGACTCTGACTCACAATCGCCTACGGTTTCTCGCTCCGCTTGCTCAATTTCTTTATTGATTTTATCAATCACTCCAACTGTTTAGAACAGAAATGTCAAAAATTTCGAGCGCGCATCGCTCGCTTATTCATTGCCTTCAGTTTTGTCATACTATTCACCAATATTTCAAGCCCTAAATTTCTGAGCTCGCTACGCTCGTTCCGATTCATTCATTTTAACAATCACCCCAGCTTTAGAAAACCGTTAAGTTAGAGAATATGTTAAAAGTTTTATGCGCGATCCGATTGCTCATTCAATAATTTTAATATATTTAATTGTCTTTTATAACGATTATCACCTAAGCCTAAATGACAAATATTCCGAGCTCGCTCTGCTCGCTTACACATTTGTTTTTCTCCTCCAGGTATTAAAACCTACAATTTTCAAGCTCGCTCCGCTAGCTCATTCCTATTTTTACTCAGGGTGTTCGCTCATTGAGTACACAATACCTATAATGATTTGCCCCCCCCTCCTCAACCAAATCTGGATCCGCGCTTGGCCTTGACCATATTGCAGGATTTGTTCCTGACAGGAGGACCCTGCTACCAGGGGAACCTGACCAAATTGGATCACCTCTTAATGCATTGGCGAAGCAAGTTTGACCAAGGTCCTCCGTTGGAGACCCGGAGACTGGCTAAGTATTTATTTAATTAAATTTTTTTAAATTAAAATATTAGACCCTCAATGATAAAATTTTATTCGATCGCTGTTGTTCGACCAACAACGTTTTTAGTCCCGGTTTTGCACTCGCGCACGAGGGCCCAGGGTTCGCCTTGACTATGATCCGATCAGGATTTTTCAGATAAGGTTATTACAGTGTAGCGACTGTCATCTGACCTCCGAGACCTTGCTACCAAGGGAACCTGACCAGATTGGATAATCGTTACACATTCAGTTGCCTGAATATGCAGGTTTCATCACTATGTTTTCTTTTACCGTAAGAGCATCGGTTAGTATTCAACTAATGTACATAACTCAGAAAAGTGTCATTGGTACATGGTCGCTAGGGATTCGAACCCGGTTCCTCTCGCTTACAAGTCTTATACCGTAACCATTCGGCCAACGACGCTCCGTCAGTTTATTTTTTGTGTCTTTGAGACTGGTTGTAACCTAAGCGTAGGGCAAGACTTGCTGCCTAAATCCCTAGCATTGATCGGGTTGGTTGACCAGATTGACCTTGGTCAACGTCACTTCGCCACACTTCGGGTTGTTGAGACTGGTTGTAGCCTAAGCGTAGACTTAGACGCGTTAACCAGGATGGTTGACCAGGGTGGACCTTGGTTAACCTCGCTTCGCTAACGGTGCCTTCTAGGCACACCTAACTCGTTGCAGTGCTCAAATTCGACTTAGCTTCAAAGTACAAAACGGTCACACGTTTCTTGAGATATATCAAAAAAAATTTCACAGTTGTGTTTCATTTGGCTATTATATGCAATAAAAAAAAATTTTGAAACTTCCTTATTGGACGTTTTGGGAAAGTAGTTGTAGTTGCGGCAACACTGACCTAGCTGTCATTGTCAAACAAGTACTGTCAATACAAATGATGTCAAACTTTTATCGACTATTTTCATTCTAATCGGTATTTCGCATTATTTTTCCAAATTGGTTATAATAATTTTCAAAATATGACGTATTATATAATGCTCTTACACACGCTTAGGTTAAATAAGTGAATTTATACGACTGAAGTGGACTTTTCAGGTTACTTATCAATTTTGTTTTGCAAGTGAAAGTGTTGTTACGATTTTACAAATTACTTCTAATTGCAAAGAATTGCACCATTATGTTATCCATCAAGAAGTTAAAGACTATTTCAGCGTCAAGTTTTCACTCCAGAGTGCATTTTCCTCTTGGTACTGAGATGGCAGTCAAGCACGTAAATAAACAAATATACCAAATGGATTTGGCCAGGTTATGTACATCAGTGTCGGTTTTACACAAATTTACGAATAAATCAAAAAATCCGGTAAGCTGGAGAACTACCTTTTATTTTAAAACGTCATAATTAACTAATATCAGTATTTATTACATCATCTTAGAGTTTAGTTTCATTGAGAAATTACCTATGTAGGTAGTCTCTTAACGACTTATATTTTTATTTGAATATTTGGCATTGCAGTATACAGTTGAGGTAACTGAATGTTTAGCAAGTTGATTTAGGTCTGAAATTGTGAAATTGCCCATGTCGTTTGGCATTATGCGACATGGTTTGTGCATAATGTGACATTTCTCGTTACACATAAAACAAACAAAGAAGACAATTAAACTACTAAACATTCAGTTATCTCTTCTGTACAACCCTTTTAAACATAGATGTTATGGCAATCTTACCTTCATACAAATCTTCAGACAATGAATGATTATGCTATGTTAACTTTTTAGCAGCCCCTGGTTTCGACAACACAAACCTTATAAACAGAGTAGGCCTCTCATATTTGTTATTACTATTCTTTTAGCTATTACAACACTTTAATGCTGAATATAAAGCAGCATGCTCACTCCTTAGGAGGTCAAATCTGCCTCCGTTTTACAGTATATTTCACAATCCGTCATATGTGCGGGGAATTCATACTACTACACCGTACTTTAAAGAAAATGAACAAAGGGATAATAAGGTGGGTATATTTGTGTGTAAATGAAAAACAAAGTTGCTTAAGAAAGAATAATTTCAAAATCAAAGTACAGCTAGATTCTACTACTGATAGTTTCGATATTAAAGTATTAATTTTTTTCCAGGATAAGGATAAAGACCCAAAAAAGAATGATGACGACAATAACATGCCTTCTTTATTGATGAAGGCATTCTTTTGGATGATGATGACCATGATGGTTATAACATTGAGCTCTATTTTAGTACCAAATGACAATACACAGAATGAGGTATTTATATGAATTGGCAAAGAGCTTACTGCATCTCATGAAACGAGATTAAGCCTACAAACATGATTTTCCATTACAGATGATTCGCTACGTATCATGGAATGAATTTGTGTACACTATGCTTTCCAAGGGTGAAGTAGAAGAATTGATAGTGAGGCCTGATCTGGAAATTGTGACCATTATTTTACATGAGGGTGCAATTGTTAAAGGGAAAAAGGTGAATTAATTTGTACTAATTGAAGCGGTCATACGCAGAGGGGCCTAATCAACACATTTTTCACATATCAAGTCACATGTTGGTGTGACCAGAGGCCCAATTACTACATACAAAGATTATTTTAATTGGCTGTGCATGTGACAGTTCTTTGAAGAAGGTCCCATTTTTAAGAAATGGGCCTCTGTTATCTTTTAATATCTAGTTAGTTATAGCTTGAAGCAGCAGCACCACACAGCCTCAAGAGGGACGATCATAAAGTGGACAAAATATAAAAAAAAATTATCTTCTATCTATAAAGAGACCCCCGTCTCTATGCCCGATAATAATATAGAAATATTGTAGATTTTAAAAAATCAAAAATGTATTTAAATTTATAATTACATGTTATTTTTATAATTAGGTATAACTTCCATTAACATGCATAACTAATCAATAATGTAAAACGTATGTTGATTCTTTTTAAAGTGATTTAGTTTTTTGTCACTCCAGCAAAATTTCATTTTGTTAAATTGCTAACTAAGTTAACTCTTCATATGACTGCTTCAATTGTAAATAGAATAAATTCATAAATAGAATATAAATATTCAGTGTCTCAACAGGTTCCACACAGAGTCTTCCACATGAATGTTGGTGATATTCATAGATTTGAAGAGAAACTTCGTGAAACTGAAAAAAAGTTAGGAGTTCCTGAAGGTATGTATATAAGTTTATAACAATACAGTCTATTGAATTTGCAAATGTGTTGCAGTCCTTTAATCTTGCCTTGCGTTTTTATAGCTTACTTGAATGTTTATACACTGCCTGCATAATGCGAATTTGGGCAATGCGAAGGTATTTTTCCACAACTGTAATGAAATGACAAACATGGGTGGGTGGCACCTTACGGAAAGCGGTGACCGGCCATTATAATATTGTCTCATCTTGAAGAACTGCACTGCAGAACTGTAGGAGTGTTAATACTGTGGTGATATTACAGACATTCCTCATGCCAACCTAAACTGGCTACCTGGTCGTTCAAACTAGTATCCAAATGGATAAAGTTTTTGGTGTTGGTACCCATCAAACTGGATGCGTCAGGCTTGACAGAATCCTATTAGGAATATAGAGGAATTCATCGTTCGCTATCTCTCAGTGCAGACGCTTACATAAATTTATTAAAATTCTTTTATTCTGAGTTAAACAAAAACCTTCCTTAACAAAACTACATTAAAGTAAGTTATCCACCAAGTGAAAACAGTTCTTACGCCTATTCAATTGACAGTGTTTTAAATACAAGTGAACAATTAGCCGCAAGAGGGCGCCTCACGTCGCTACGTAAGAAAGAATCGTCAGCGATTTTTCGTCTCACTTATCGAAAACTATTACTAACTATATATATATAACTTATTTGGAGAATGTGGTATCGCACATTCTCCAAATAGGTTAGGCGTTTAGACCGAGACAGTAACTTACACCAGTAACTTGCCTATCTCAAGCTAGATAATGAGTATTATAATTTCACCACCTCGAGCTGGATCTCAACCTGATCTATCCAAATTAACGAATGTGATGAATGACCAAATCACCTTTCGCAAAAGAAAACAGCCAGAGGACCATGTAAAGTTAAAACTATACGCAATGAAATAACGAACAGCTTTACTTGAAAAGCTTATTACTACAAACAACGCTACAACTAAACGACTATGCGACAGTGTGCGACAGATTAAAAAACTGAGGTTGCTGGTATGAAGACATCTAAAGAAAAAACAATAACTAACTCACACATTCACTTCACGCTCACAAATTCATGACATCAAATCTCTGATTTGATGAAGATGAAATCTCTGATTTCCGGTCTATCACTAGAACAGAACCACACAAAATCAGAAATTTCCCAAATTGAGCGTAGGCTCTCTAAAGGGGAAGATAAATTGAAACTAATATAGTGTGATCTTGGCAACCTCCACAAAATTTGCACAACTCCAAAACCCCAAGCTGACACCCAACCGCAATACTCGGAGGAAATTATAATTCAGAAACTCCAAGACTGCACCCACAGACAAAGAAATATAATTTGGCCGGGATACGTGTAACCAAAGATAAAGCAGATGTATTGGAAATTTTAAATAATAGCTCCAAAGTTATACCACCGCCGACAAACATATTTGAATAAATTATTTAATATTATAAAAATATATTCCGAATTGGAAAATATAACCTAACAAAAAATCGAAGAATCAAGATCTGCTTTGAGGGTTCTGATACTGCTAAAATAATGATTCGTTTAAAAGAGAATTTGCCTATACATGCTATATTCCGTTCAAACTCCAGCCCAACAAAAACATATGCAAAAACTCAACGACGAATTGGCTCGACGTGTGCAAGACGGAGAAAGTAATTTAGCAATAAAATACAATAAAGGTGTACCAAAAATCATAAATACTGCCCCAAAAAACTAAACACAGTACCTCAACCTACATCCAAAGATAAAACCTACATTTATTTCTATGCCTACGAAATTATAGATAGTTACTTAAATCTACTACTGATTGTTATAGGTTCAGTCATGTATGTAGAATGATGGCCGCTTTTTTTAATATGAAAAAACAAAAGTAAGCCCTCAGCATTGTTTTTACTTGATGGGAACTATTATCATTGGAGAGATCAATTCCAATATCTGCCGGGGTCTGCCTTTCTGCATTTTTTATCCACTTAAGCGTCCTTACGTTCGTAAATGGTTTTAATTTAGCATACATAGAAGTTTTATATTGGAATATTATTTTCAGGTGTAAGAGTAATATATGATAGAAGTGGTGGTATAGCTGCTAAAGTTATAACAACTCTTCTTTTGGGAGCTATTATATTATCTTTACTATATTCATCCAAGTCTATGAAAATGAATATAAATATTGGAGGCCTTGTAAGTATTTCATTTCCTTGTTTTCAATGTGGGTTTTAATTGAAACATTCGAATACTTAATTGTAATATTCTTAATTCATTCAAGAATCAACTAGGTCGTGCGAAATTCACCTTGGTCGATTCCATGAGTGGCCAAGGCAAAGGTGTAAAGTTTGAGGATGTCGCTGGTCTAAGAGAAGCAAAAATTGAAATCATGGAGTTTGTAGATTATTTAAAAAGACCAGAACACTACAAAAGATTGGGAGCAAAGGTAAATAATTTTGTTACTATAAAGTAATTTCAAATAAAAAAAATTATATTTAAGAAATCAAATAATTATAATTTTCCCCAGGTACCAAAAGGAGCCCTGTTATTAGGGCCACCAGGGTGTGGGAAAACACTTCTAGCAAAAGCGGTTGCCACTGAATCAAATGTTCCATTTCTATCCATGAATGGATCGGAATTTATGGAAATGATTGGCGGCCTTGGAGCTGCTAGAGTAAGGTGAGGCGATATAATTGAAAACGACGCAGATAATTACCGATTTGCCGACGCCCGCAACAAGTAACACTGTACTACTGTAATTGTATTGTCTCTCTTTCAGGGATCTTTTCAAAGAAGCCAATTCGAGAGCTCCGTGTATTATTTACATTGACGAGATGGACGCAGTGGGCCGCGCCAGGGCCACTGGTCCCTCCACTTTCGGCTCCAGCGGCGGGGAGAGCGAGCAGACCCTGAATCAGCTGCTCGTGGAGATGGACGGCATGAAAAGCCGGGAAGGCATCATGGTGCTGGCGTCCACGAATAGGGCGGACGTGTTGGACAAGGTGCGTCGACATATCGCCGGTAAATAATCACATTGGCTAGTTTGGCTTCGCAGAGCAGCGTCTCTGACGTGGTATGGCTGTAGTCTCTGTCGTAACTAGCCTATGTGTATTGCTTAGCGTCTCGTACTACGTGCGGTGCACTGAAAGTTTTGCGTAACTCATTAACAAAACTATTTACATGTGATGTAATATATTTACTGCTTTTCGAAGTTTGGAGCGGCCAGCAGCGCAGAACTTTCAGTGTGCTCTTTGTATACTCGAACATATTGCGCTCTGCGATTTTTACCTACCTATATTTCATACTATCGGTGACTACTAACTATTGGGTAAAATTGATCTTGCAAAACAAAGTTCCATAGAATTACTGGGGCTTTTTTGTTACAGTAGTTCTATGAAACTCATAGGACCATGGAATATGAATCAACTTTTGGGATCAGGGATAAATTCACATCGCTCTACACGCTCAACACAGTTGGCTTTAAACCTCCTCCACATTAGTGGAGGGTAGGTATGTGGTGCGGATAGCTATAATCTGCAGTCTTGATTGGCGGGTGGGTAGCCGCCGTCGATGACACCCGTCAAGGAAAGGGGAGCAAACTGAAAAATATAGACAGCAATTTTCAAATTACATAAAGCGGATGTTTGTTAATACTTTCTAGTACTAATTTCGGTTATTGCCTTAATATAACTTGTTATGCCAGTTAGTATATTATTTGCAGAAATGAAATGCGCATAATTGTTGTATCCATTGAATTTGAGTTGTTGAGTAATTCTATTTTTATTCGATTCTGAAACCGTAAATCTGCTGGCAGACACCTCATACTATAACACTCATATTTAATACTTTACAGCAAGTGCAAGCGATATTTTTATAGCTTACTATTTCTCTAATCAAGCCAATATATTATTTTTTAAACAGGCGCTGCTTCGGCCTGGAAGATTTGACAGACACATATTGATTGACCTGCCGACGCTGCAAGAACGCGAGGAGATATTCACAAGACATCTGAAGAACATTGTGCTAGAGGTTCTGCCTGATTATTTCGTGAAAAGGTACCCACCCACACTTGTTGTGATATTCTTGCACTTTGAACATGTAGATTTTATCTTACGCTCACACCATATTAAATTAGTCTCGGTGAGTTTAAATATAAGCCAGTATAAGTAAATTGACAAATTGAAATATCAAAGAAATATGGAAGCCAGTGGCAACACAGTTGACGACTCTTCCACTCTGTCCCGCCCGGGTTCGAATCCCGGCCGGGCAGAAATTGAAATGATTAATTTTAATATTTGTGTTTTCTATGTATTATAAGTATGTATTTAACAGTATATAAGCAGTTTATCAGTATTCTAGCACCCATAACACAAGCTTTGCTTACTTTGGTGATAGGTAGCGCGGTGTGAATTTTCCAAACATTTTATTTATTTATTTTTAGTGACACAACCTACTAAAATGTACTTCAATAGAAAAAACAATCGAGCGCAACAACGATAATAAACCGTGACAGGGGCGTTAGTTGGCTTATCATATGCATAGTGTTCTCTATGCAGCATGTTAGTTCTTCTTTACGCCACATTCACAATAGTGTATAACTGTAATAATCGTTTCCGTGCTCAATTCCTTTGTCTTTTGTTATTGAAGCCTTCTTTACTAAACAGAGCTTTTTACTTTAAAAATGTAAATTACTTATATCAAAAAATGGGACCCCTCGGGCCTCACACCAAAAGCACCAAAGGTACAGGTGTATATTTTTAGTATGTTGATTAGAAGCGTATTACTTACCATTTACCACAATAATGGTTTCTTTTGTAATTAGTTCCACCTCAAACCTCATTTTTGGTTGATTCTACTCCACTATATGACTGCCAATTTGTCAGGATGGCGTACCTGACACCAGGGTTCAGCGGCGCGGACATAGCGAACGTTTGCAACGAGGCGGCGCTGCACGCGGCGCGCTACAAACAGCCCATCGTGCGCGCCAGCGATCTGGAGTATGCCATCGAGCGAGTAGTGGGTAAGTTCCAGTATAGTGTGGCTCAATGTTGGCCGTGTGGTGGCCGGCAGAGTAGAATAGCACCAACCCCTTATACACGTAGGTGTCGTACAAGAAGAGTAATGTTTTCGAAGCAAAAGATCTAGTCTCAGTAGGCTGGAAAATGGACAGCACTGTTATCTAGCAGTGATCTCGTAGAAGAATGTTCTCATCCATGTTCTTTGAGATGTTATAATTTTTGAATATTAATTAGATAAACCGACTATTTTTTGTAATGCGGATCGACTTATTTTCCTTCAAGGATCATGTCATGTAATGCAATTAAATGAGTCAAGTTGACCAACAATTTTTAATACTGGAGACTTTGAGACGGTGTTATTTCTTATTTCTTAGGAACTTAATCGGTTTGCCCTATACTGTCGCAATTAAATTATATTAATATTCATACTTTAATATTATTTTGGCCATGTGGCCGCCAAGTTCATCGTAGAACGACATTTTGAATGTTAAATCAACATCTACAAATAAATTAACGTAATAGCTGTTAATTGACTACCGATATCGTGTGATCCAACTTCATTAGATTATTTCCTTTACCTCTCTTTTTGAAAACCAGTTGCTACTAAATATATATTTTTATACCACTGTTATTGGTAAGCAGTCACCGCAGAATATGGACGTTAAAAAAGAAATTTACAATATTTAAATATGAAATTAGATTTTAAAAATTACTCAATAATTAATTTGGTCCAGGTGGCACTGAGAAACGCAGCCATACTATTTCCCCGGGAGAAAAGAAGATAGTAGCGTATCACGAAGCTGGGCACGCCTTAGTGGGCTGGCTTCTGGAACACACAGATGCTCTCCTGAAAGTCACTATTGTGCCGCGAACCAACAAGACTCTCGGCTTTGCCCAATACACCTCTTCTGACCAGAAATTGTTCTCCAAAGAGCAGGTGAAAGCTTGTTATCACTAGCCATACAAGATTTTCTGAAGAAGTGATGTTTGTAATTTTTGGTTTTATTTTTCAGCTATTTGATAAAATGTGCATGGCCTTAGGAGGCAGGGCCGCGGAAGCTATCGTCTTCAATTCTATTACAAATGGAGCACAAAATGATCTTCAAAAGGTTACAAAAATAGCATACGCACAGGTATGTTTTTACTTAATTGGTACTTGATTGATGACTAAAATCTAATAATGTAAAAAATGAAATTTTGCATCCATCAGGTGAGAGTGTACGGTATGACACCGTCAGTGGGGCTGATGTCCTTCACAGATTTAAAGGAGCGAGGGAAAAGCCCTTATAGTAAAACTCTCAAGAACCTCATAGACCTGGAGTCAAGGAAGCTTGTGGCGCAGGCTTATTACCGGACGGAAGATATATTACTAAAAAATAGAGACAAATTGAAGGCTGTAAGTAGAGCTATGCAATGGTATTTTAATAGAAAAATAAACAGAACGATAAGGGTTTTCCCTATTACAGATGGCGCTACTGAAACGTAAGGTCTGTTGTCAAAATACTACCGTGCTATTCAAAGATTTTGGACAGAGCTTAGATAATGACCTATAGAGAATGTATACATACTATGTGTCACAACTTGCATCGCTTCGCGTGACAAAATGCGTAATACAACAATTAACCTTACTTTCTGAGCAACGCGTTCCACTTTGGTCTGTCGGTCTAAAAAAAAACTAATGCTTTGAAAGGTTCTCGCCTTAAGAGGAAGAGAACAAAATATAGATTGAGACTTCAGCTGTAGTGTGAGTAGGCTCCTACTATGTTCTATGTCCAAAATCTTTAGTGCTATAGCACAGAAATAACTGCATTGAAATGACGATTGTATTCCATCACTGACAATTTCTGGGCTTTATTTTGACATCAGATCTCATGCAGTAGCGCCATCTAGTGGATTTTGGAATAATGATATCCTTCATTGAGCGGTACAACGTTAGTAATGGCTTCGGCTAGAGGGCGTCAGTTATCTTCAGTACCGGGCCGAACCCCCAATGCCGTCATGAAACAATTACTCTTTTCTGTGTACCTTAGTTTAACACTGAGTGAAAACTGAGTGAAACCTGCAGATACAGGTGACTGAATGTGTAACTATGATCCAATCTGGTCAGGTTCTATGCAGAGGGTCACGGAAGTCAGATAGTAGTCGCTCTGCTGTAATTAATTGATCTGCCAAATCTTAGGTGGACTCGGCTATCCCGTGCGTCAACACAGCTAGAACATTGTTTTCAAGAGGACCAGTTATCTTCAGTATAGTTTCCCTTTTGGCTGCCTATTAGTTTCTTTTACGGCACGTTCAGTGATATCGTTATTCTCGTGTTGCGCTCAATTCCCTTATTATATTGATTACTTTGATGACTTTAGATTCGAGTGCTTGAGTGACGAAACTGACGTGAAATTGTATTACGTTTCAGCTAGCTGAGGAGCTGTTGCGGAAAGAAACTTTAAATTTCAAGGAAGTGCAAGCAGTACTAGGGCCTCCGCCGTTCAAAGGCAAGAAGTTTATAGATCCAATAGAGTTCGAGGCGAGCCTAAGGAACATGGAAAACGCAGCCTCAGAAGACACCCCTCCGGCCAACACCGGAGCTCCCTCGAACAAGGCAGACGCAGTGGAGGCGTAGACCAGCTAGTACAAATTATCGTTTAAGAAATTACTAGTCTCCTACTATAGTTGTAATAACTGCAATCAAAATCATTATTATTAATAATTGACTGGTTTTATTTTTCTTGTGCATACATAAATAAAATAGCACTAACCCCTTACTAGGGGCTACTACGCTACGCGAGCGAACAGTAATAGAGGTACAAATTCTGAAATTAACGGTACAAAATAGTAAAAACACAGGGTGATTTTGTACCACCAAAAGTTTAGTTAAGTAAGATAGTGGTAGGGTAGGGGTGAAATAGTGGTAGGATAGTGATAGGATAGAGTAGGGTGGGAGCGACTACCTATCACATGCAGCATGTGTAATGGACGCTCACTTAAAAGTCTGTCTGGCGGTGGCGTGGGGGCGGGATCGCTCATTTCCCTCAAATATGGCTGAATTAAACGATGGCTGGGCCCTGCGTTATACTCGTGAACGGGTGCTGCCTTGGTGGACTGGCTTACTCTTGCTGCAGTTTTAGGTGGTTTTTCTTAATTATACTAGAGATACCTATATAATATATCGAGCGTGGTCCGGCTCTGCCTGGTATTGTCGGGCACGGTCCGGTCGGGGTTGGCGTGGGATGGGTTTGCTGCGGTCATAGGGCGGTCAGCGTGTCACTGTGTTTCCTTCCTACTTTCCTACCCCTCTCCTTTTTGACGATTGAAAGAGATATTTAATGTCCTAATCAATAAAGAAATTTCGAATCGTATCGTATCGGCGTCGACCCTATCACGTTTACTCAAGACGACACTACAAAGTCGAATTAGTCGATGTGCATTACATACCACCGACATCTATTATAAAATTAGACCCGATTTACATTGGTCAAGGACAGCAGTGGCTAGTGACTGATTAGTCACATATATTAGTTAAACACTAATCGATGGTCTTACAGTGAGGGAAAACATCGTGATGAAACCTGCGTATTCAGGCGACTGAATGTGTAACCATGTTCCAATCTCCCCTGGTAGCCGGTTCACGGAGGTCAGATGGCAGTCGCCCCACTGTATAATTACCTGATCTTCCAAATCCTTGATCATGGTCAGGTCACTGTCGACCAATGTAAGCCAGCCATAATAGCTGCAATGACAAACGAAACTCCATTGTAAGGAGTTTCTGTTAATTGACTTTCTAAACAATAAAACTTTACCTATATCTTACTCACTCGAATCACTTCCAAGTTCACAAGTCACTTTCTTACAAATTAAATCTTTCTTTTTGTTTCTTTCTATCTCTATGGACTCTGAAAAAGCTGGACCGATTTTGATGAAACTTAGGGCGAGTTGCTCGACCGGCCGATCCATTCAAACGATAGGTAGGGACTAAGCATTTCATAGTGTAGATTGTGACAGTAAAACGTCGGTTGCTGCACTGCCGATCGCTGCCCCTTCGGTGCGGATCGAGAGCACCCGCACATCTTCAACAGCATATCTATGCAGCTATAGTCGCACACTTCATAATATGATGCCACTCATCATAGAGTAGGTACAAAGTGCTGCATACTGGGTGATTTTTATGGAAGGATGTCAAGCATAAAAAATAGAAAAAGATGTCATGGACCTAGCCGCATGAAAATGATTCGAGGGTACACTTCTCGCCCCAGGTACGGTATAAAAATTGCACTGTATAGTTTTGTATAGTACAGTAGCTACTATACAAAATTCATCATTCTCAAGACCACTTAATATGTAAAAACCTAGGCATGTCCGTCTTGAGACCTCTTGTAATTACAGTAGGTACCTAAAATATTAAATTTATTTTATGACAAGTCATAAAATCGGCTTCAAATCACAAAAAAAAGTATATAATAAGTTTTTAACATACAATAAATACGAGTAACATAGATGTCATTTATTTTTGGACTCGGTGCCAGCAGTTAGATTCGCCAAGGAATGGGGGAAGGTTGGTGTGTGGCACCGACTCTAAAGGTAAATAATATCTACGTTTTTTGTGATTTGAAAGCGGCTTTATAAATTATTATTTTTAATTAAGTCGGGATTTTCAGTGGTTGTTTCCTTACAGGTTACATGCGACTTACTCTACTTATATTATATAATCAAATAATATTTGATTATATAATATAAGTAGGTATACCTATATTTGACATGCAAAATATTTTTTCTTTTACCAATAAATGAATTGAACTGAACTGAGGGCTTCCCTCAATATCTCTGAAATTTCGAGATTTAGTGAAAATGAGACCACCTCAGGAGTAGCTCCACCCTTTCAAGCATCACGTTAACCCTATATAATACTAAATAGTTCCTGTCAAACAATTGCAGTACTATCCCCCCAACTTCTATTCGTTAAGGAGTTCTGGGGCTTCATCATAAACACAGAAGCATCACATGATGACACCCTGATTTGAACATCCGAATACGACATAACTACCTAACAAACATACCATACGTTCCTACATTTTTCAAAGGGTAGCCCTCGATTTCAGTTTCCATCATCAGTTTCTGAATACTTTCCTTACGTAACAAACTACTTACTTACGTGCACATAATCCTGAGGCTTTCCCTCGATGTCTGTAATTTCGTGATCACAATCTGATGAAAATGAGACTACGTCAGGAAGGTATACCTTTTCATGCATCACCTTAGCCCTAGATAGTCTAAGTAGTTCCTGTTGATAATTTGCAGTTCTGTTTCCTAACTCTTAATTGTTAAGGAGTTCTATGGCTTCAACATCAGCACAGCAGTATCAGTTGATGACACCCAGAAGCGAACACCAAGCACTCCATACGTGCCTACAATTTGCGAGGATTGCCCTCGATTTCACAGGGTTTCTATCATCAGATCTTAGGATCCTAATTAAACCGGGATCATCTCAAAATAACCCTTTGAACGAAAAAAATTAATTTCCAAATCGATACACAATTGGCGGAGAAATCGGTGGAAATAGGAATGGATCACCCTTACCCCACCCCATAGGAAGGTACCTCCTCCATCTTCTGTTTTTTGTAAGTCTGTTAAAATGTTGAGTACTCTACTACAACGAAACCATTAATCGGTCAAAGAAAACGACTTTATTCACAATAAAAAGGATAAAACACTGAGCAACACCGAATCATGAAAGTTTTAGAACAGATAGGTTTACCAAGAAATACACACAACATTACACATACACCTAGAAGATTACACAATACATCATGTACAATTAGATAAGGATTTTAAACTACTGAACATTATTTATAATTCTCAAGTCTCATGACTACCTGAATATTAATATCAAATAAATTAGCAGTCTTTAAAATGTAATCAAATCTTAATAAGTCGTAGTGGAACACCTATTCCCAAAGTTTACACACAAGTATAATACCACTAACAAAAATATAAATTCGAAGATAAGAATACACCTGCATTCCAGATGGTCAGTTAGTATAATAATTACATTTCTATGTACTTGTAGCTTACTTATATTGAATAAGTTAGTGGTTCGTTGGATATAGTATAGTTAGTGAGTGTAGAAGTTGGTAGGTACATAAGTACGAAAATGCTGCTCACCCAGAGAGCGAACATAAAGAAAGTTCTAGAAGGTTTGTGATAGCAAAGAAAATTAAATGAAAAAAAAAGAAATAAAACGCAGACATAATATTTATTAAAACGAAAATTTAAGTACCAGGTGTAACAATTTTGAGATAGAATTTGTGACAAATAATAAAATAGAATCATAAAATTATTAAGCGTATCATGCGTAGGCAGTTTTCATTCTATCAAGAACATAACTAAAAGGGTAAAAATTAATAATAACCATAACTACTAGTTCTTGTTGCCGTCGTCGTGGCGACAAAGCACCAGCAACTCTGTTCACAATTATTTAATCCATCAAGTTTCCAATAGGAGAACAAATGCTTTTAGCAGGTGAACCTTACTGATACCCACCTTATACCAACTACATCATTCGTACTTCTTGATATAAGTAGTAGAATTGAGTTTGTATACATTCAGACCGAGGTACACATATATGATTTGATTTTCTACTTACATTTACTATATTCATATCAAAAATGTATATGATTGATAATTAATTCTTAACTATTCCAATCAATGTACTATAAGCATTTCAGTGCATAATAATACTAGTTTCATTGGTGACTATTGAGCACGTACCTATTTCTGCTAAACTTAACGTTACTTCAATCTGTTTTTGTATTTTCAAGTTTTGTTTTGAAAGCTAACAATAACGCAGATTTAGGATCAAAAGTTTGAAAACTTTGTTATTCTATTATGCAAGGGACAGAATAATATAGTATTCTTTCATTCAACAATCTCACTCAATATATTTTGTGGGTAACAGTTATTGGACCAGCCACACAATTACATAAGTTACCATCGACATTAAAATCTATCATATCTACTGTAACCTATCTACGCTTGTGATCTGCGCAGTTTAAATAAAAGAAACGGCCAAGACGTGTCGTAGCACGTGCAGTGTAGGGTTCCGTAGTTGCCTGTCAAAAAAGTTGGCTTAAAGAAGGCTTTCTGACGCTATAAACGCATTACAATAACAGAAAGGCAAACAATGAGACCCCCTGATCGAAATTTAGCGGCGAAATTTTATACATATTTATAAAATTTTACCCACGCTTTACTTGTAGGACAGATACCCAAATAAAGGTACTTCTTAAAGATTTTATTTTACAACTTTGTCGGCGTGAATAATATGCAAAATGACGATACCACGTTTCAGCTCTTTGGTACCTACTAATACTTTCCAACTTAAACCGCGGACAGACAGACTGACATGACAAAACTATAAGCGTACCTCGTTTTACTACGGAACCCTAAAAATCATCACAAATGTCAAGACTACAAAGTTAATGTTACCAATTCAAATTCTTCTAATGAGCAGTTTCCATGCATGTCGAACTATTGTGAAACTAAGAGAAACACTAACATAAACAACTAGTCAAGGTAAAACGCGGCGTATATTTCCCTAAGCGTAGCGGACAGCATTTTTCACGGGCAAACCATTATCGACACTGCTAGCGTTGAAATAATGCCGAAAATAAATTAACACAATCACTATTTTTCAATTAATTACTTTTCAGCATTATTTACATACAACACTTATTTGCTACAACACTTGCTTTGGTCTTATGGCCACAGTGGTTAGCCCCTGTCCACTGCTTTTCGCGAAATGAGCACCGCATGGTGTCAACTGTTTATGGGTTAAGTCCAAAATTTGGAAGCATATAGCCAATTCAAAATTAATCTAGAAATTTTATGACTATTCATATCTTATCTAGGTGTAAAAGACATGGGCCATTAGGGCCGTTCCACACGGCGCGGTGCGGCACCGTAATATACTGCAGCAGATTTAGATAGGAAGTTTATGTGGTGCACACAATAATATATTTTCACACACGATTCTCAAATCGCACTTTGGAGTTTTGCAAATAAATAAGAGGTAAAAAATAAAATAACTTTATGAAATTGTTAAGCTTATTTATAATAAATAATTATCCAACGACGCATTATACAGGTATTGGAGATGCGTCCTCCAAATACCTACTTACAAGAAACTATAAAAGATTTAATAAATAATCATCCAGCTAAGCCTACTCTCCCCTACATACACCCCGTCCCGCCTCGTGTTGCACGTTCCTAGTCCGGCCGGCGTACTTGCGACACCGCAACGCACCGTTTGGCATACCATAGATTTTTATATGCAGCACACCGTAGCGGCACCGCTCAGGCGCCGCGCCGCTGCCGCACCGCACCGTGTGGAACGGCTCTTAAGTTGTGTAAATTTAAATAGGATGTACAGCGTAATATTTACCTTATGTTATTATAGTATTATTAAATATTATATAATACATTGTATTTTTGTTTTTTATTTATTTCAGATCTTTTTGTGACACTAACTGTATACTTTTATTATGCTACCACTTTGTGTCAGGATAAACGTGAACTTCTGTGCGACTTTGTATCATTTGCGTCAAAATTTTGGACTTAACCCTGTATGTAGATTAATGTAGGTATGTAAACTAAAAACAATAATAAATGGCTACAAATTCACAACATTTCATAATTTTTATATACTTTTGAAAACCTTAACCCACTTAAGACAGGAGCAGGGGTCGCAAGAAAGCCCTATCCGTTGGCTTAATTATAATATTATACTCAAAAATGCTTGCAAGATGGTCATTATTTTGACAACCTGGCTACGTGTCGTATTTGTTTACCACCTAGTGTACTCTAACCGCTCGGCCACCGACGCTCATATAAAATATATAATATAAAAATAATAATAATAATAATGTCAAATTCCATACTTATATCAATCAACTAAAAATATCAATGTCAAATAATTTCATAAAATCATAAATTTGACCATGTCAATACATTACAATAAATCAACTAATCAGTAATTATGTTATGGCGTGAACTTGAACGGAAGCTGTATCCGCACTTATATAGGTAATTATATTGTAATCTATTAAAGGCTATTCGACAAGTATTGTTGTCCAGTGGTGGCTAATAGGACACTCGCACTTATCTGTCACAGCTCTCAGGATGGTGTTGCGACTGCTGCAAACTCTGTTCATCAGGGAGAATACTTTTTTGCGTATGATCGCATTAAAATCATTTGTTCGCGCCTCGGCAAACATGCCCGAGGCGCTACAGCGCCACGGCAGTCGCAACAACATCCTGAAAGAATTATTGTACTGAACACGCAGAGCGTTATAGGCCTTCTGCGTGTATCTCACCCATAGGCTACTAGTATAAAAAGCTGCTCCGACGAATGAGCAAACCTACGGACGACCATATTGCTTCTGACCGCCAACGCTCTACGTTCGCGCTCAATGTCCTGGTCATCTTTCAGGTCCTCTGTCACAATGTGGCCCAGGTACTTGAACTGTTTGACTCTCGTCAACGCAGTCCCGCAAAGCTTGACTGGAGGCACCTCTCGCGGAGAGTTAATGCCCGCGGCGAAAACCAGTAGCTCACTTTTAGTAGTGTTGTATTTCAACCCATGACTTTAGGCATAGGCGTCGCACGCGTTCAACAACCCCCGGAGCTCACTGATCAACGGGCTCAGCAGCACCATATCGTCCGCGTAACTGGTGTTATTGACGTTAACTCCATCGATGGAACATCCCGCATGCATGCTGCTAAGCTCGCGGACCAGCTGATCGACGTAGAGGTTGAAGAGCCTGGGCGAGGTCAATCCCCCCTGCCTCACCCCACACTCCACCCCGTACTCCTCCGATGGTTCTTCTCCCCATCTGACGCAATTGACCTGATTCTCGTACCAGTGCCTAAAGATGCCAATGAGCTCTGACGGAAGATTCACCCCCTCCAGTTTATTCCATAATACTGGATATGACTCCAGATCAAAAGCTTTGGACAGGTCCAAGAAGCACGCATACACTGGCTTGCTTCTGTCTGTTTAGTACCTGACAGTGTGCTTCAGCGCGAAGATAGCACTTTCCGTTGATAAGCCTGGCCGGAATCCGAACTGGGCATCGTGCAGACAAACATGCTCATCCAGGCGTCGTCATCAAGCACCTTGGCTGTTATTGTTGCTAATGATATGGGCCTATAGTTGGTCTTATCGGATGAATCTCCCGTCCTATTTTTAACAATAGGTACAATAATGGTCTTCATTAGATCTGGCGGCAAGTACGAGTGTCGTATGCAGAGATTGAATAGCAGCGCCGACACCCGGGGTAAGTGAGCCCCAGCGTGGTTTAAATGTTTTACGCTAAGTGCGTCATGCCCGGGAGACTTTCCTCTGGACATTTGTTTTATAACCGACGCAACCTCCTTGGCCATAATTAGCACCGGCGGCAGCGGCTTCTCGCAGGCCGCGGCATTCGGACTGTGCGTAGCCACCAATAGCTACGCCGGCACTCGAAATTGTTCATTAAACAAATTAGCAATCGCTGCGGGCTCGCTCACCCCGTTCACGCTCACGGGCAGGCGCGGCCTACCATTCAGTATGTTATTTTTTTTCCAAAACTCACTGAAACGTTTGAAATTAGTGTGTAGTTGCCAACATTTCCATTTTTATGTGTTCGGCGTGTTTTAGGCACCATTTTAATTTTTGTTTAAAGTTTACGACTCACATTTTACTATAAAATATCCCGTTATTCGGTCTACCATGCAAAATCTACATCTCATAGTCAAGCCGCGCCAGCCCGTGTAAATGTTTGACGTGCTTATTCCATCCTGAGACGTGTCGTTTTTTGTTAGGACGTTGTTTTGAATGCCTCTCGCAACCACCACTAGTCAACATAGCCGCATCGGTCAGACTGCCAATCAGGTTACAATACAAGGTATCAATCACTTTTCTATAATCACTGTCTGCACACATGAGATCAGCACAACGCATGCATTCGACAGGAAAACTTAATTTACTAAACTTATTGTGACAAATTTTGTTATATTGCCTAATTTGATTAACGTCCCGCTGCCCCCAAAGTGCACCATTTTACATTTAGTCATAATATCTAACTTGCAGCTCAGAGTTTCCAAATTACAATGCAATCACGATCACGCAAAACGAGTATATCTTTCAACAACCTTGTGGCGTCAATATGATCAAAAATGATTGGAGGTAGTCATTGTAATTCGCGGGCCACAAAAACTGGAATTTTCTCAGGATCCGATTCTTTAAAATCTGTAATAATATCCTGCAGGTCCCGTTCAGCCTTTCCGTCACTATTTCTCGATATTTTACGTTTATCAGTACGTACCGATTCAAACAATAACGTCTTCGCGTCCTTTGTTTCCTTGGTTGAGAAACAGTTCCGGCACAAGCGAATTAAACTTTCGTTGTCCATAATTTGTATTTTGCAATCGATGAACGTTAGCATCTCGTTTATCACAATAGAATAAAATAGAATAGAAAATAATTTATTTGACACTCCATGCACATGCATCAACTTATACTTTAGAAGTTTCGTCATTATGCGCGGTAAAAACGACCACGTAATCGCGACACAACCAGTGACGTTACTGTCACAACGAATTAATCAGATCGTTACTTTTTAAAAAGCGCGGTGAAAATTATTAGCATTTTTAATAAAGCTCTGCCTTGGTCAGCGTTGTCTGTACTTGGCCAGTGGCCACACTGTCATGGCCTCGAGCTTAGCTATGCTACTCTCGGCCTTCAAGCTTGATCATCTTTGCAGCTTATGTAGACGCTATATTTATTCCAGCTTGTCTAGACTGCGGGCTGCAATGCTAGCCAAGATGTGATGGCGCAGGATCGCGGCAGCAATATCCTATATAAACCTTTTCAAGCCAGGGGAATGCAAATGGTCAAGCGATAAATTATCTAATAATATTATTACTATGAAATGTTGTCAATTGTCTCCATTTATAAAACAAATAAGTCAAATCGAATTGGCTCTGCTCATGAGTGACAAAAGTTAAAAGAAATTACAATCAACTTGTCTCTTCATGTCTAAAAACATGTTATAATTTTATAGAGACCAAATGTTCAGCCTCTTTAACTTTAGACTCGAATTATATGCGTCCGCGCGACTACAACAAAATATTCAGCGTTCGCTAGCCCTTGTGTCGCACGGACACACAAATCGATCCTTACTCCTTAACCATCTATCTAAAATTAGTATGAATTTAATTTTTTTAAATGTCAATGATTTGTCACATTTTATTGTTATTTTTTTTATATTAATGTTATTTATGAACGAAAATTAATTATAAAATTATTATCAAATAGATTCAATGGCCAACATCACAAACATAATTTAATAAATGATTTGCCTTTTGAGATTCAATCACATACCAAGATAATGCCTCAAAAGAAAATCAATCATCAATGATTATTATTTGAATGTGGCAATATGCAAAAATATATCCTAGACAAAATACAGTGTACCATTATGATGAGCTATATTAATAACATTATGATAACGTAAATGTATGTCACAGATCAAATATTACACTTACTACAATAATAAATTATTATGATGAATTATTAATTATGCAGTTATGGGAAGTAAATTTTTTTTTATTTTGGAGCTTATCATCACTGACACAAATAGGCCTTTAGTTTATATTGTTTCATTTAATACACTGTAGATTACATACGAGTGTATAACAAGTAAGTAACCACATAGTCATGATTTGATTTGTGATTTTGTTACGTAAAATAAAATTGTATGCGCTTCACACTTTAGATTATAACAACTTGTAAAAATAATACATAATAATATTAAATATGTTTTTACAAATTGCTACTAATTTCACAATAAGGGACTTCCAAATATTATTGTGTCTAACACGTATCTAATACTGAAATTTTCTTAATTATAAATGTAATTAATTATGAACAGTATACTTAGTATACAGTTCGCCCAAAAAGGGCGTCGCTAGCAAGAGCTACCACTCTTAAGGTATGGCCGGGGCCTACAATATTTAATTCAAAACCGCGTCAGGGAAAAATTTACACGTTGTGATGCTAAAATATCAGAAAATCCATGGCCATATTTCAGTGGTAACTCTTATCGTACAACTACACTTATGTCTATGACTATGTAACGTCAAAATACTAAGAATTACTGATTATGAGACTCTAATCCTTCGATCATTATTTTTTAAATTGCACATTCTTTTGGTATAGATATGACATCCGATTGATTAAAAAATAATTACTTATAGCAATTATAAACAAATAATACGTGCCTGCTTAAATTGATTAGGTTAAAAATTTTGGATTCACATATTTTTAACGAGACAAAACTGCAATGATTCGTCCATTTCGACGCAAAGTAAGTGCCAGGATGGGACAGTTTCTCAAACGGGCAAATTAACATCTCGTTGTGAGACATCGCAGTGTTTCTCCTTTCTACAAATTTTACTAGTAGAAATCGTATTGAGCTCCGGCAATCCGACAGTGTACTGCGCCCACAAAAATCAGAATATTTATTTGTATTATTATATTTATTTTATGTGATTACAATAACCTATGAGACAGTATGGCAAAACCTAATGTAATATTCTCGTAATAAAATATACACTAAAATATGAACGTATAATAATTATGTAGAAATAATTTGTACTTAGGTGTCAAAGAAACTTGTTTAGATATTACTATGTTGCCAATTACATAAGGTAAAGTAAACCTTCAATTGTTTCATAAGATTAGAATATCATCAAAAAAGTCAAAATTAAAGATGGCAACAATATTGTAAAACTCAAATTATAATAGGCATCCATGTTGACTCTCATTTATGTATCTTGTTTGGTACCTTATCATTGTTGCATTGGTTAATAATATCGTCTAAACCCTTTTGATGACGAGGTACACTCAACTCAAGTCGCAAATACAACTCGGATAGAGAATCTGTAAGCTTGGCTGATATTAATTTAACTAAAGTAATTGGATTCAAAATCTATTTTCGTCATTTCAAATTATTCTTTATTTGTGGTAAGTAATTTCCTTGGAATTCTATAAAAACTTTTATACCAGCAAATTTATCACATTCACCATGTTACTTTGTTTGTATACCTCGTCATCATCGTGACTGTTATGTGACCAACCAAAAGCGCGTTGCTATGTTGCAGATCTTATTAGATTATATAACATTACCTACCTGTATAGAACCGGTCGACAAAAAACATATCCACGCTGCAATGTGCGGTATGCTTCTTTATATACTTTCTAGCAAATTTCACATTCGGTAAATGCTAAGATTCTAATATCTTTGATGTTCACCTTCTTCCCCTGCCTTCAAGGTCCAGTCGCATTTCGGGCCCAACAAGCGTAATAAATAAGTTGCTTCGAATTTTGTGACAGCATTTGAGCATCGTTAGCCGTCCAATGTTACCGTGTACCCGTTACTTGGAATCAGACTTCATCAATTCAGGACGATACACCTGAAACACAGAGGTTAGTTTAAGAAACTTATACAATAAAAATGTGCCTAAAAACCGGCCATGGGTATGGTTTCGAAATAAGAGGTTTTTGAGACTATATTCAATATATTACATATTATGGCAATGACCTCCCCTTTCGTGGGAGAGGCCCGAAGTCCTGCAGTGGACTGTTATGGGCTGTGATGATGTTGATGATGAGACTATATTCAATATATTACAAACTAGTGGATCCGGCGCGACTTCGTTCGCGTAGCGTTCTAACCCTACACCACCCTATCCCTAGATCTACCCTACCCTACACCAACCTTACACCTACCCTACACCTACCAACATCAAAATTTCTAATTGTCAAATTTTCCATTGTCAAACCATGGACAACATTACGTTTAGCTGTCAGTTGCGTTTTGAACGATACATCTGCTGAAGATTTTGAGTTACAAAAAGTGTAACTAACACGACTTTCTTTCATATATACTTATATTTATTATCCTAATATAAAAAATTAAATTAATAAAATCCATGTTCTCTGCTCTCATTGAGCATGAGATCGTTTGGAAACAACCATGGTATTTATGATTTAAAAAAAAAGGTATCCTATGTCCATCTCCTGGTCCTAAGCTACCTTCCCACCAATTTCCAAAAAAAAGGTTAAAAAGTATCTCCTGATTCTAAGCTACCCCACAAATTTTTAGCCAAATCGGTTCGGCCGTTCTTGAGTTATAAAAAGTGTAACTAACACGACTTTCTTTTATATATATAGATGTTTCAATGTGCCTAGTTCCAATTTAGTCCCTAATATTTTAGTATAAAAAAAGATTGCTCCACTATTATACTCTTAGCCGTGATAGTTAGACTTTATGTTCTATATCTCGCAGACTACACATATCCAGACATTACGGATTATCTGGCGGAAAGCTATATAATTTCGGAGGTACTTTCAGAAAAGTGTCTTTAGTTAAAACGCAGTCAGACAAGATATACTCTCCTGACCTAGATTTCCTTGATTTGCTACGAAACCCTAACGTCGGAAGTCAATGGCCGGCTTTATGACTGAAACATTGTTTATATAATTACTATAATAGATGGCGTTGGTTAGACACGATAATAAATTAAAACAAGACCTTTAATGCTTTTTAGCTTTTTAGCGTGAAAGTTACTGAACTTAACACATATTTTCACGAAATGTCTTTTTGAATAACTTTGGCTGCCTGAGCAACGCCATCTACTGAGTACACTTAAAACGCCCATTGGAAACTCTTTTACACCTCGTGAACTTCAAATGAAACAATACAATCGCACTACGACACAGAACACTACGAAACTATTTTGCGACAGTTAAATTGCGAGTAAATAAAACCATACAAAACGCTTTACAACGAGCCACAAATCAAGAAAACGCAAATCAAAAGATAGTTACAAACAAAATGGGCAACACAAGAAATCAAAAAGAGAAGAGAAGCGTCGTCAATAGCACCTGTCATCACCTCAACGGGCAAGGAGCTTCTTCGGGTTATCTGCGTCCGCTCCTGCATGGAGTAGGTGGTCTTGGCGAGCCACTGCTGGCAGGTGGCCAGGGGGTTGGTCTTGCGTCGGCCTCCGTTGACGCTGTGTCGCAGGGCTTCCAAGGCGGTCAGGCCGCGGAGCTCGGAGGGCGCCGCAGGCACGGGCTCGGAGCCCCGACGCTGCGTCCACGCGTCCTTGCCGGACTGAGACATCCGGAACACCTGGTTCAGGCCGGGTGTCTCGCGGATTTTCTTCTCCTTACCTGTGGAATGGAAGATTTTTGTTGTAATAAAAATAAAACTACTATTTTGTAACTTTCATGAGCCCCTATGCATTCTACTCGGAACACTCACTTGGCGTCGAGCTCTCGGCAGGCATGGACTTCCGTCGACGGGCCAGGTGGTCGGTAGCGAGCAGACTCAGCTGCACCGCGCTCAAGTTGTCTCTCAGTTGACTGCCTATACCAGCCGAGTCGCGGCGGGGCCCGCTCGGACCCCAATATAACGAATTAAGATTCTCTTTATCTAAATTACGTGAACACTCAGTTACATCTACATTATTTTCAGAAGCGTCATCGTTATCAGTCTTATTGGAACCATTTTTCTTGAATTGTTTGCTAAACAAGTCGTCTTTTTTATCGAATACTCCAATTTCAGTCTTGGCGAAGCGGGACGCGTATATGGCGTCCTCGTGGCTGGTGTGGAGCGGGCGCGAGGCGAGTGCGTGCGCGCAGGCCACGCCCACCAGCGGCGGGAAGGTCTGTTGGCGGACCAGCTTGCAGGAGCCGCCCTGCTTGATGACGGTGTTGAGCCGCGTGGCCTGCACGGGCGTGGTGATGGACGCGATGGAGGAGTCCGGCAGCAGCTTCTCGGCGCTGAGCTCGCGCGCGGGCGCGGGCCCGTGCTGGCAGCGGCCGCGCACGCTCAGCTGCGAGTGCAGCGAGCGCGGGCTGCCCGACTCGCCGCCGCCCCCCGCCGCCGCCTCCGCCGCCAGCGACGACAGACTCTTCTCGCGGTTCTTGAACTTCGAGTCCTGGAACACGTTCAGCGGCACCGAGAACCGCCGCAGCTGATCCTTCAGTCTGACTTGCTTAGCGACATTCAGCGAACTCCTGCGCAGCGGCAGCAGCAACTCGGAACTGTCCGATATGTTTGTCCCCGAACACGTCTCGAGGTCGTCGTCGACCATGTCCGCGTCCGATATCTCGGTTCCGGTCTCTTCGGCTATCTCTTGAGCGACGAGCGTGTCCCATTTGTTTTGATTGTATAAAAGATTTTCTAACATTTGAGCGGATAAGTCGTTCTGTAGAAATCGATGCCATTCGGTCACCAAAGGAGTCACCACAAACTTGAAAAACCCTGGAACAAAAATAGTTTATTGTAACACGTAAAGGAAAATGTACAATGCGATATTATTAAATTAATAATGTACAAACAACGCCTCGCATCGAAGCAGCGAAAGCACGCACCTGTTTGAATCTTGGGGATAGATGTAGTGTGCCTGTCGCATAGGGCAGTCACGGGCAGATTCAATTTCCTCTCGTAATCGCCTTGACGAAAAAATTCCTCACAAACTTTGAGACTCCATTTCCTGCTGATCTCCCAAGGTCGGCAAGGGTTTGATATGTCGGCACATTTCAGAGCAATCTGAAGAACAAGGTGACGGTGTTCCTTTTTCCTCATGTCCAACGTGTTTGTATCCATATAACTCTGAAATTTAAGAGAATTCGTTTTTAAGGATAAACCGTCTGGTTGAGGTCTACCACGATCCTCGGGACAAATAAGGCTACAGTTTGAAGCAGATGCTATATTTCATTAAATACCTAACCATAAAAAACGGTCCGCACCTAACAACAAAATTATAGGAAATCCTTTTACAAAATGCTTTGAATCGTTAAAATATACTAAACATTTTGCAAGCCCCTTGCAGACCTTCCATTCAAAGGTGAAAATACCAGGCGACGAAAAGGGACAGACCAGCTAGGATACCTACTCATCCGTAAACCAGGAAATGGGCAGCAGGCAGCAGTGTCTATTATTGTGAATTGCATAAGGCCCAAACTAACAAACCGAAGTATTTTAACAATACGCCTAAACTCAAACTACGTCCATTCCATCGTGCTGACAACGATTATGCAACGGAAGTGAAGACATACAGCGAATACGCTACCTGTACGCTTAACTACTAACTAACTAAAGCGCACAAGTTCATACATCGAGTCCCTGTGGTCGTAAACGCTTCTCTCGAGGTTGTGCAACAGTAGAACTTGGCCGGCATAACTTCAAGTATTTAATCAGTGCGTCCTAACTTAAATGACATGCGGAGCCGAAACGTGGACACTAACTATAGGACTGGTCCATCAATTCAAAGTAGCTCAGTGTGCGATGGAGCGCGCGATGCTGGAAGTTACACGGATCAAATTTGCAGTGAGGTTATCCGCCAGAGAACTAAAAGTGGAAGTGGGCCGGCCATGTCGCCAGACTCCAGTGGAACCCGCGGCTCAGCAGGTGTAGTGTAGGACACCCTATGCCACGATGGACCGATAACATTAAAAAGGTGGCAGGCACTGTATGGATGCGAATTGTCAAGACCGGAAAGAATTGAACTCTTTGGTGGGAGGCCTACGTCCAGTAGTGGGCGGCAATAGGCTAAACAATAAAATAACGAATTCACACAACGAATTTACTCTATTAAAGGTATAATATTTCAACCTTTTGCACGGAAAGCGGTTTTATTCGCCGTGTGTGCGCTGCCCTTTAATACATGACTTTCTATAGCATCTCTGCAACCTGTTGTGGGCGACAGGGCCACGTCATTTCCACGTTCACGCGGGGCGCGTAGCTTCGCTAGAATTACGTAAATGCAGGCTTGCAGCTCGCGAGCCGTACACAAATAAAGCATATTTGCTTGCAGCCGTTAGTCAGTCCATGCCCCGAAATTGGAATCATTTGCATGCAGCCATTAGTCTGCTCCAAAATTGGATTTCATATTACCAATTTATATTTTAATGCTTCATGAATACATTTTGTTAATTGAATAATTATAAATAAAAATTATAAATCTGAAGACCTTAAATAAACACTAGATAAAGCCATTATAAAAAAAATTTCAGATACAGTATTTTCAGATCTTAATAAAAATGGACGTATGCAATATGTATTCCAGTCAGCCTTAGAGCTTTCGATTAAAATAGCAAATAAGTGGGTAGGCACTTCACATCCGTATGTAAAATACTAATGTCATACAGTTTTCCTTCGATGGAAAATCGAACCGGGTAATCTTAAGTTTATTATCATATATAATAAATTTGATATCGTTAAATACTTCTTTCAACCACCAGCTTTCAAAACTTTCAATGCTTTCAAAAAGGTCTATAGAACACTACTGGACATGTCTGTTTGGCTAATATATCAACACTTTCATTACTTTGACTTACCTTTCTTTACCTTTTCCTTTTATACCATTTCAAATATGCAAAGTGTAAGCCGAAAGGGTGATTGATGTTATGTACCTGTCATTGCGAATATTTTTATAGATATTCTGTGTACGCTGAGTTCAGGTTCGGATAAAGTACATACTACTTATACGGAATATACACTATGGAACATAGTGGTCAACGGGCTTATAAGTCTGTCTGTTATGAGTCTAAGGGCCGATTTTTCAATCCTCAGATAAAACATATCTGTCTGATAAGTTATTATGCGACTAAAATAAAATCGTATCATTAGTTCATATGTAAGTCAAGGACTATAGTTTATTTTAATATTACCTTATCAGGCAGATGAATTTGGATTGAAAAATCGGCCCTTATTCGAATAAAATTAACCAAAAGCCTTCTTGCCGCCGGAACACTAGGGTGAAACAAATCAACGTCTACATCACTTACAACATATTCAAAACTATTCTGCCTATAATTTGTCGATACGATAGGAAGTCGTAGAGATGTCGTCCATCTACATTACCTGGCTGGTACGTTTATATCGATTCTCGTTAGTAGTTGAGAACTGTCGATGGTGCTGTTGGCAATTTTGAATAGGAATATAAGATCGTTGTAGTGACAACTTTTTAAGAGTGATAATAGAAGGCAAATTTGAAGGAAAGAGAGGAAGAGGAAGGCCAAGATATGAATATTGGAAGGACGTAAAGGAAAAAGTGAGCGCCGGAGATTATAAAGAGATGAAGAGGTTTGCAGATAGGAGGGAAGAGTGGCGATTGCTCCACCGACAAGAGTCATACTCTTAAATATATGATGATGATGTAGTTGTGATCCCCTGTGCTTTTCACCTGCGTTCAAAACGCAGTACACCTGCATCGAAACTGTTAAGACACGACGCGAGGAATGTAGCTTTCTGTAGTAAATGAATTTTTGAAAACGGTTCAGTAATTTCGGAGATTGCCCCCGACCTATGCAATATTATTATTATATTCTATCCAAACTGTAAAAAAGCGGTGTCTGTACAAATTATCGAAATGTATCGAAAAAATTGTTGGGATAATATTCTGGGACGTAACTATGCCCAACAAAATATTCAGATTGTTGTCTGTCTGTCTGCTTTTTGAACGGAGTTTGATTCTCTTTTGTTAGTTTGGTAACTTGAACTCCAGGGTTCAATCTATGCCATGTTTTATCTAATTCTGGTAGGTAGAAGACCCAGAGATACAGCTTGACCTCCCCTTAATACTGGCATTCATACAATACGGAGGTCATTTAAAATGGTAACCCGGATAAAAGGTAAACTGTCATAAAACTATTTCCATGCTGGTAAAATAAACTCGCTCGCCGCGTCTGTGTCCAGAATCAGCGACCAGCGCCGCTCAGGCAGCGGAGGCACTTTCTCGGAAGTGCCAGCAAATCCATATCATTACATATTCAGTGCTCCACGTATGTGTTACAACTTGAGCCCCCACCATTTAAGTGGATTAAAGTTGAGAAAATTATAGGCACGCAATTTCAACATGAAATATAAGTGTAGATAAAATAGTGTATGCAACTGCATACAATTAGGTATTAACACTCGTGACACTCATGTTTTAATACCCCCTTTTATATGCGAGTTGCATAAACTACTATTAATTTAAATTATTAGTTGCGTTGTACGACACCCATAATGGAACGAGTTGGTAGTATATTTAACTACTCTTCCGGACACCACTCTGCAAGCATTTTAATATTTAATTGCTGGTATAGATACTTATCTCAATCCATATACTAATTGGTTGCAAGTTAAAAATCAACGACGGCTGCGATCCCGAAGTGTGCAAATTCAATATACCAGTATTTCTATTAAGATTGTGTGGGTATTAACTTCAAATACAGCGCCGCACCGTTTGATAAGATAGAAAGCCTTCCAAAAATAAAAACTTTTCTACGTA
Source organism: Blastobasis lacticolella (assembly GCA_905147135.1). NCBI lineage: Eukaryota > Metazoa > Arthropoda > Insecta > Lepidoptera > Blastobasidae > Blastobasis > Blastobasis lacticolella. Next base: position 6,385,176 of record LR990039.1, on the reverse strand, counting down.
GAAGCTCGAAAAGAAATAAAGGACTCGGAACACAATCACCGTGGCAACGTACGGGGTCCGTATCGCCGCACTCACGCCGCCCGTCAACGTTCCGCGCCTCACCACCTTTCCTTTCCAATAAACATTTTCTAACGTGTATGATTCGTTTGGTTCTACTATTTCAGTCTGTGTACCAATATATTTTTTAATTCCGAACCCTCGACCCGTTTTATTCCTAAATCTACGCGTAAACGCTTTCTGGAACATTCGATGAAAATAAAGAATCCCACTTAAATGCGAATCCGTCTCCGACTTACGCCTCCATCGCTGCCTACTTACTCGGCTTATATTACGGAAGATGAAACATTGTAAATAGATGGCGGATAAAAAGATAAATAACTATTGTGTTCATAACATAAAAGAAGCCTTGACTGAAAATATCTAAATATTAATAGGCATTTGCGCTAACAAAACGATAAAATGTTGCGTCTTGAAAAGAATACAAAAACAGATATTTTAATACGTACCTACTTTTTACCAGGTATGAGATGTGAAATAGTATAGTATAGACAGTCGCCAGCTATTACTCTTTTATTTCGTACTTCGCAATAATTCATTTACGCTCGTACCTTCTCGTACATCGATCTTCGAATCTCATTCGAAAACTTATCGAAAACTATAAAAAATAATTGCTCAACAAGTGATTTTTGACGACATATTTTTATGGCGAAATTACAGAACAAAATTATCAATTGGATTGGAATCAAAGAGATTTTTATACCAGGGAACTTTTGATTAGAACCCATATAAAGACAGCGAATGTTTTGAAGTTACCAAACCGTGCGGTGTTTTCGTTCCCCTCGTAAGACGGGAGGAGGGGGGCGGATACGAACGACTACTCAAAGGTACTAACTAGGTACGTCACCAAAACGTATAGCATGTCGTGGTGTGAGAAAGTTTTATAATACGCTTAATCATTGTATATTCCGCGGTGTTCCATTTCTACGAACTGTAAATAAAGATTATAGGATAACTTGTCACCAGAGCGTGCCGACCCAGCCGAGGATGTGCCGCTTAATAGATTAGCCGCCTTATCAAACTAGCGCATTTACTATAGCAACTAACACATCTAGTTACCCAATTTGGGCTGTAGGTGGGGCCGTCCCTTTGTTAATTGCGATAATTTCGTTTTTGAATACCTAGTGAGTCTGTCGAAGCTGGTCCCCAAGTCTGCTAATTTAAGAATGACTCAATTGAATGGCAATTGGATGTCAATAGGATTTTGTCACGTATTTTGGTATTCTGCTACTAATTTAAGGCCAATTTTGCGAATTGGACATTCCGCGTATTGGATGTTTTGCTTCTAAACAGTGTAGCTCAGTTGTGGACTGGGCTGATTTTAGAAAGCAGTACCAAGAATTATTAAAATGAGAGTCTGTTACGACGCAATTGATACAAATTCTTGCAGAATACCCAATTTGTCTCAGTTGTAATGGAGCCGTAATTGAATATAGAGAGTGAGCTCAAATTGATAATACAAAGGGGTACCGTATGCATGTGCTCGTGATAACAAACAACTTTTATTATGGCACCAACTACGAAATCGCAAAAAAGATTGTTTCATAGGTAAATAAGTTCTGCCAAAATGTACCAAAATGCTTGGTAATAATTTAAAAGCTTATGAGCCGATTAAGCTATATATGTTACCAGTAATGTGTGAAATGCGGTGAGCCAATTTTCACATTTCCCAGGATAAATTTAGGTACGTTTCCTAGGAGTTCTATATGATTACGGATAACATACATTTCCTGTAACATCATCAGCATCATCCAGCAATATATTAAAAATTAGTCACCCAATTAGTAACTACCTAGATGAGCAAACACACCCCCGCCAATCGTTCCATTCCGCGAATTTTTAACCGCCCTTAGTATGTATGTCCAGTTTTTATAGCATGAAAAAAGGCAATACAAAGCAATGCAACAGATAAATCGCACAGGCGGGCTTATCCGACGTCGAATTTTTTGCGAACTGCAAATAATAAAAAACGAGAAAAAGGTTCCATGTAGCGAGTCGAGAGCTAGTTACATAATTATAGTCGCAAACGTTGAATAGTCTTCATTTTAAGGCGGAGGTTATGACCTGGATTTCGGGTACTTTACCTGCTACTTACCTGTATCAATATTATCTACCACATACCACGATAAGTTCGCTATGCTTAGTTACCGATTAAATAAGAAAGAAAATTTCCTTTGATTGTGAATTACAGCTTGTCTAAAAATTGTTGGGCGTGGTGACAGATGGAGCAACTGGTTTTTTTTATATCATCGGGGCGTCAATAAGGGCGTGTTGTCAATGACGTATCATTGACAACACGCCCTTATTTTTAAAATTTTAAATATTACCTGAAACGCAAAGTGTAGTACAATTTTCACGTGCCTAATTTCGATAGCAGCTTTCGTAAACCACAATAAGTATCTACTGTGAACGAATTCGAAGGGCTACTAATATGGGGCAGACGTCAGTATGGTATCTAGTTGTACGCGTCCCGATGTCCTACCGGCGCACGGTTCGCCTAGGGCGCCGGGCGGAGCGCGGTTGCGAAAGCGTGGTTGCGAAACACAGGTTATCTTTATCGTACGCCGGCCGGCACGTGTGAATGAACCGCTCACGCTCCGCGCGACGCCGCTGTACCACACCGCTGCATGTTACGCAAATTTACGCGATTTCTAAACGACACCCACTTCCACAAATTTGCCTATGACGACTGTGCCAATTTTTGTTTTTCATGATATGCGGCACGCCGGTCTAATCTGCGTCTCGTATTTATTATGAATCCAAGAGATACGTATAAGCGGCGCGGGCACAAAAATAAATAATTCGTAACACTATCTCGTAGACGGTTATGAGAGAGTGTGAGATATGTATAGATACTTTGGTGCGTTTCCCCAATCATACAAGCTCATTGTCACGGAACGCTCACAGCGTAATAGATGTAATGATGAGACAAACCACCCCCCGCAAGGTTACAAACTTTCTCGGTTAATTGATCATTTTCCGCCACACGGGTAGTAATTAACTAAATGAACAAATATCAGCTCGCTTTGGCGTCACGACCGGTACCTACTATGTACATATTTGTGAAATATATACATTTAATAGCTTGGACGACGCAGTTATTAGTGTGATATTATTCGAAATCGACTCCTCTCTGCTCAGAAGGTTAATAGTTACGATGATTCTATGATATTCTTCTCAAAATAGTATCAGATAAGTATAGATCAGTATGAGATAACTTCGCTGTTCGTGAACTTTTTGTAGGTCAAGGCGTCACAACGTTTCCCAGTAACAGTTACAATTCAATACGCAAGAGCATATAACGCATAGATAGATTGTAAAGCCCCGCTGAGTAACGTCCTTGTAGTCTGCAGGTTCTACACAACATACAAATTACCTATATGCAATTTGTATGCGTGTATGTAAGCGTTAATTTAGCCACTAACAATCAAAGCCTGCCGAAGTCCATCGTATAATATACGGAACACTGACCGCATGAGGCCTACTGGCCCGCGTACGAGTATCACCAACGTTTAGCAACTAAGTAGGCAACAATGTAAGCGAAGCCATCCAGAACAATCGCTAGTATCCGTCGAAGACGTGCGTACATACTATCTTTAGCACTCGTACACATTTAAACTTGATGACAGCTAGAATAGCAAAACGTGAAATTACGTCTCATACCAACGTGGAATTCGGTGTCCGATGTGGACAAAGTGACGCGCGAACAGTGGATCAGTTTTTTGTAGTGGTCGTGCTAAAGTTTCAGGTATCACATTAAGTGCGCGAGTAATGTTATTTATTGCGCATACATTTTATTTTGTTACACATTAAACTGCTCATGAAAGCAGTACATGGTACATTAGCAATGTAGAAAATATTGGCTAGGTCAGGATAGTGTGTTTGTATTTCTCTGGCGAGCAGTTTATTTGGGTGGACATACAAATTTAAACTGACATTTTGCATTTATGGAATCGTATGTCAAATAAGAAGAGACTTGGCGGGTCACGTGGTTCGACTTGCGCTGTATACGATTACCTGCGCGAAATCCCCTCCACTGCCATTTGACAAGTCTCTTCTTTTGTGACGCGGGTTATAATATGTGTAGATCTACTAGGAAACATATATTTAAATTTTTTAGTCACTTTAGTTAACTTAGTTAATAAAATGATTATTAATATTGTCAACATTTAAATTAAGGTGATGATGATGTATTAGACTCTAACACTCTTTTGATATGCAACTACTGTGGTTCACATAAGTTTTAAAGAGGTAAGTACTCAATAATTTGCACCTCAATACTTTACGCATGCTCAGTATTTTGATTTTCCATGATTAAAAATACGTATTACACAATTCAATAAGAATTTGGCAGAATGATTGAAACGTTTTCGCGGGATCCTTGCGAGCGGGTGTAAACAAGGCCTTAGAGAGAAACGTATTCTTGAGTCGCTTATATTTTCCTGAAACGCGGTCAGCGGCTCAAAGCAGAGCAAACAACTCTTTTTAGGGCGAACGCACGTCATGACGTATGGAATTTGCTTTCTTTAAACAGAATTATGCCAGTAGTCTTTGTTGTTTATTATTTTGCAATTCACACGAGCGAATCTGTGCCGTACCAATGCCCAATAGAGGTGTAAAATTTCTCCACGATTATTGATGTCCCTAACAAAAGTGAGCATCCGTTACATCTCAAATGCGTAACTATTGGTTACTTACACCTCTTACAAGTAGGTACATCGATTAAGTTGAAGGGCAGTTTTATCCTGTTAATTGCGTATTCTGAAAATAAAATCGGTTTTTGTCGCTTTCATATCACATTTATAACATATTATTGTGAGACTTATTTTTTTCAGTATATTTCCTTACGCCTACTGTGGTTAGGATTAATCTTTTAGAAGGCCGTTGTCAGGATAAATCCATGTTGAATATTGCAAAGGTACTCAGAAAAATACAATTTTCCAGAAATACATATTTTTAATGTGTTTACGTCTGTTATAATTCTATTTTAATATCTTCCACGCTTCTCAATATATGTTAACACTTTTATATGAGAATCTAGTTCTAAAAACGGGCTACTCGAAATAATATATATTTACCGGAATGTTTAATATTAGACGTATTTCCCTTACAATTTAACAGCTGATTCACAGTCGCCTTGGCACAGGCCCGCCTTCGCGGAAGAAGGACGCACCCCAGCTTGATTCAAATGTAAAGTAAACAAGAATATAATTGTTACGAAAGCAATTTCAATTCACATTGCGTTGCAAGCATCTGTGATCGATTGGATCGTAAGCCGATTGGTACGATTGCCGCCCCGACGTCGTGAAGCGTACTCTCGCCTACTTGCGGCCTATGTGGCGTTACGAAGCTTAGAATAGTTGATGAGGAAACGTCATGATTTCCAAAACATTGATTAGGTACACTCGTGATCGTATTGTGGTAATAATAGTCAACATTATGAGTTATCATACCAACACATTAGGCAGGTACCGCGGTAAACTACGCAAGCACGTAGCGACGTCATATTTTGTAAGCAAGTGAAAATGTGCATGCGAGGAATAGTAAATAATATCCTCGGATTATATGTTTAAAAAGCAGGCCAAGAACGAATACACGCGCGCGGCGTGTGCCTGTTGCACATGCACGCTAATGGCGTCGCTCGCGACACATTGTCCAACTTTTAGCAAGTTCTAAAAAGTTTTAAAGGCTTGCAGGATATTTTTGTGTATTTTATAGAGACCGAAAGATAGAAGTCAGTATCTGATCAAGTCGGTTTAAAACGTAGAATGAGCATGCGATCTCACTACCGAGACTAATCCATCCGTCTTGTAAAGGAGGTTTGAGCTCAGAAAACGAACGTACAAATAATATTTGGTTGACTTTGTGAAACCATTTGTTTGAATGTAGTTAACAGTTTGGTACCTACGTACACACACGTTACACGTTTTTGTTGTTATTGTAGAAATCGTAAACAAAGAATTTACTTTAAACTTAAGTGTTGTGATACACTGATGAAGTGCGCCGCGCGGCGTACTGCACGATGTGGCAAAACTTGTTACACGCCGAGCAATTTGTATGCAAGTACATTGACTATTGACAGGTGGCGAAATGTCCCATTGTGCAGCACGCCGCGCGGCGCACTGCATGATGGGGCAAAACCCGCGATCCAAGCTCGAAATGTCAGTTCTGTATGAATTTTGTCCACGTTTTTCAATTATGCTCCATCGTGCAGCGTGCGGAGCGATGTCAGCAGATGTCAACATGAGACGTCACATTTGACTGTTTCTTTTCACCAACAGTTCGAGTCTTTCCTCCGTATGTGACACAGTTCACACAAATATATCTGTCTACAGATTTTAGTACAGATACAACGCGTGTGAATGAAATAGGAGTCCGACCTTGTCAAAGAAAGTTTGACCACTGATGCGTAAGCCCCTCCCCTTTTTCTGATTCTGTAACATTATCGAAGTTGTTTCGCTTTCATGAACCTGTCCTCAATGTCTTCTCAGGTTCTGAATTATAAACAAGGCATGTTTGGTTCTAGAACACTAGTTTTTAAAAGAAATGCTGGTACTCGTAGAGATGTACATTTTGGATGGCAACTGTCAAACTTAAAACTGTAATAACTTTTAAACGCTCGCTCCTAGAACATTAGTTCCTGAAGAGAAATTATAATGCTCGTCAAGATCTTAATTTCGGGTGACAGCTGTCAAACTCAAAACTGGAGTAACTTCGAAACGATCGCTCACGAAAATGGTAGAAATTGTATGGTCTCTCTGAAAATTGTATAATTATTTTTTGGCCGGAACTATTATTATTTTAGTCGAATATCAATGATATCCTTCTTGTACGTTTCCCTTCGTTGCAATTGAGTCGGCAGATAAAAAAAATCTGCGGTCACTTTTTTACGCCCGCTTGTGAAAACACAGTCGAGAAGATATATGGTCAATAATTATGCGAATCGTTTAAAATAAAAAAGCTCTTGTGCAAACGTTGCCTAACTCACAATCTCTCGTAAATCTCTCGTGATAACGTTGCCTAACTTGAAAAACCAGAATAACACCACGGTTTTCTTTGTTGTCACCGTGACGTGGCACCGCGCGGTGCGCCGCGCAGTGCACTGCACTGCATGAGTGGAGTTCGAGCCTAACTTGTAATGACGTGAATTCTAAAATAAGTTAATTCACTTCATTTTCTAACGGTCGAGAGGTCAGATCCGCCCTGGTTGTCAGTATATTGTGACAAGGTGGCAACAAAGCATGGACGTAATGGATACCAACTCTTGAACAAAGAAATCTGCTCCACCCTTTTTGCTTTGAGACTTAAAAAGCTCGTCTACGTCTATGTATGAGATACACGGTCTGAAAAACACTTCAAAATCCTTTAAACCTAGTTACCTGAAATAAACTTCTCTTTTTCGTTTCTGATTGAGATTTTAATACTTCTGACGAAAACATAAATTTCTACGTGTCGTTGTTGCATAACTGAATTATGCAACCACAACAAAATTTGGGTGTTAATTGAAATAATTGAATCATTTAATTATATGAAAACTCAAACCATAATACCATACAGAAGGTACGATGTAACATTCAACGGATAACAATACGAGGGTTTCTTATTAGATTTAGTATACTTACGTTCGTTTCTCACTTATTGGGCGGCCGATAATCGAAATGCAATTGCCGTACATCTTGTAATAGCAACCGAATGTACCTAGAGTCGGTATAGTTAATGGCTTGGTACTTACTTTGAATTGACTGAGGTACTCTTGCTGCCTGGTAATATCGGTGGCGAGTATGAGTGAGCTGATCTGCCTCTCGAGTGCCGATCGGATCTCCAATTGGTCCACCATCCCGCTCTCGGTCAGGCAGCTCACTGCAGCCCGCCAATGGTGGTTCTCCAGCACCGACGTGTTCTGCACCAAGGATTCACGTTAACAGCCCGGAACCGTACTGTCCCCTTTTTTTTTAACCTACGCAAAAAAGACGAGTGTTAAGTGTGTGTTTTCTATACGCTTTTATTATTTGATAGCCAGTTTAATCGTAGCGGTCCTTAGCAATGTTTTACTAAAATTGACTTAGTAGTATAGGATATATTTGTGTTTACTCGTATGTACAGTTTTTCGGTATATTCGTGGATTGGATAGGGTGGGGGTCTTCCAGTAATTATTAGCGTATCCATGTACTGAGCAGGCCGAGAAATTGTTCTTTATCTGCTTTCAGACGATGCGTATTCGTTCGCCTTTTCTATGGGATAATTGTGTAGATGTTTAATTCTAAGTTAGCCTTTTTTGTATAGTTATAATGCGGAGCTGTATCCGTCGCCGAATACTGGGCGAATAAAGTATAAGTCAGAGTTCAGTCCATCGACTCGATAAGAAGAAGAATGCGGAGCTGTCATGTAGAATTTTGTATAAAAGTTCCCAATAAATATTGATTACAAAGGATAGGGTCTATCGGTTCATACAAGGTGTTCACTAAGATCCAGCCGGCACAAAGCGAATGAAAAACGGAAGTATGTAAAATACAGAACTTGAATCAGTTGAAAAAAGAAATCTAAGTCTAGCCAATTCTTCACAATTATTTTTTGAAAACTTAATATTTTTAGCAAAACTGCAACACTCACGCGACACTCATGCAACACTGGAACAAGCCGTAGAGTAAACGATGAAAGAAGAAACTCCTTTCACGCCCGGAGTAAGAAGTCTTTTTCGTCATAGCGAAGAGAAATCAATGAGGAAAGAAAAAACTCCTTTCAAGAGGAGAGGGCATTATGTTCAATAATGCGTGTAATGCTCTCGCTTTGAGAAAACACTGGTAATGCGGCGTGCCACGTGACATAGCTTTTGATGTTACATAAAATAGCTGACGGATGTGCCCAAAATCAACTAGCACAAGAACTAGATTTCCTTAGAATCATGGTATGTACAACACCTCGGTCGACCTCGCTTCGCCAACGGTATTAGGGGGGCACACATAACGAGTTTCCAACTCGTTGCGGTGCTAACGTTTGACTACCCTCAAATACGAAATGGTCACCCATCCAGCTCCCCTGCATTACTAGCATTGGTTAACCTTGATTTTTACTACATAATAAAAATCTTATCTGACACAATGACCAAAACTAGAATTAAGTCTCGTCATTTTGAAATGTCATGCCAATGCCAACAACAGCGACGCTATCACATGGTCTGACAAGTTTATGGCTCTGTAAGAAAACTTCTTTTAAGGGGCTCAACGGCAAAAATGCGTACAATGCGTGATACACACCTTTTGATACATAAAATGGCCGACGGATGTTGCCAAAAAGAAACTAAAATAATAATTACAATTCCCCAGCATCATAATACATATTATTATGGCTAATTAACTCGCTCACAGCCTATCATCGCCATAGAAATTAGAACCACAGGGCAGGTCTTCCTAACGGAGTATGGAGTTTCATTCGTCATTAGTGGCAGTGTATGACAAAGACAATGACATGCCTGTCATTGTCAATGTCCAAACCTAGGATTTTTTTACCTGTCTGTCTATGCAGTGCCACAAACTTAATCTGACCCAGTGACAGCGTCGCTGTTAATAGCATTGACATGACATTTCAAAATGGCGACACTTGGTTCCAGTTTTGGCCACCGGGTCAGATAAGTTTGTGCATCCATAGCATTTTTCAGGTGTGTTCATAATTACATGCCAAGAATGCATTCGTTTCATAGCAAGTTAGTAATATTTTAAACATTAATATAAATAAATTGGCTAGCTAAAGAATTTAAATAATTACGAGAAGACATTACGTTTTATAAGCTTTATCCATTACAACTCTCATTATGCCGGCTGGTGGTCAGGAAAATTTTAGACTGTCTCCTTTATATGTTGGTTAGGTTATAATTGCAATAGGTATGAATAACGTCGCCATTAACTTTGAAAGGAAGGTATAGACATGATGAGTGATAGGGTTAAACATCGCATGTCGGAATGAATGGAAAGCTAGAGGAGTTCACCTTAAGAAGAGAAGATGTTTTATTTATGTTATACAACAGACAAACAGTCAAGCGAGCCACCCAATGGAAAGTGGTCACCGCCGTCTATGGACATCAACAACAACAGGGGCGCTACCAATGCGTTGCGTACCAAGTCCCATACCCAACACGTCGCGCATTCTCGAATGGTCGCATTACGAGGTCGATCATTAATTAATTCAGCGATATCAGCGGGAACTAGATGATTTTCTGTTAAACAACTAATGTAGCAAACACGACCTGATTAATGGTAAGCAAGCAATTACCGCAGCCTACAGACGTTTCCAATACCAAGGGTATCGGTAAAAACCTTCTAACTTAAATTGGAAATAGAAATAGACCATGTGAACATGCATGACGTCATTGGGAATTATACCATTCGCAACTTAACCGTTAGAGAACAAGGCTTAGGCTGAATAATGGAAAATTTAATTTCTGGTCTACGTCCATCGAGGCCGGTCTACCAACATAACGGCTTAAACTTTATATGCAATGGGAGTGCAAGGGCTTATATTCCACTCTGCCGTGTCTATACTTCAGATAAGTGATTCAATCTAACGGCCTATAAGTCTACTTTAAGCCCTGGTTTATACAGAAGACACGTGGCGGAGGCGAATAATCGATGAACCTAAAATAAACCTTATAGTTATGCCACAAAGCGTCGTTTTTGCCGTAAGAAGAAATGTACCCGGGCGACGTCGCCGCCACCAAGCGACTCGCGACTGAAAGAGCGGCGGAGGCGCGTCGCCTCGCGACGGAGACGTTGCCTGGAGGCGTGGGCGAATTTCTCCTTACGACAAATATAACTATAAGGTTTTTAGGTTTCTTTGATTATCCGCCTCCGCCATGTCTCTTATGTATAAACCGTGCCTATCAGTTTATTTTAATTCACATGACGTTTTCCTTCATCGATCCGTTAGAGTTGAGGGACAGAGCAGACTTATGCATAATTTGTTATGTTGCACAATATCATGGTGACATTTACGCGACTTGGGGAAAAAACAATGCAATAAATGGAAATGGCCGCATGGTTACAAACTGAATAATATGGAGTAATTTATATTTTTAACGCGCCGTAAGTGGTATCTGACACATTGAAATATCACGGAAAAGTGGAATTATAAAGGTTCAGAAATTTGCGTGATCTAAAATACCTACCCTTTCTAGTATTTAATATTAAAAGTGGTGCCGGGCTAGGCTACGCTACTGCGCGGCAGCCGAGCGAGGAGATTAATTGTATTTAAATGAAAATCTCTGTCAAAGCACGTAGTTCGGCTACAGTGTATTAAGCTCTGTCTGATACAATTTCATACTAAAGGTTTTAGTCGTGTCGCTCCGCTGCGCAGATAAGTCTAGTCTGCGATCCCACCTCAGACCTTTTTTAGCTAATTTGACAGACAAAATCTATGAGAGACTATAATTGTCAACTTTTAGAATGGAGTCTCATCTAAATTAGTGGAGGGTATTACACACCTTAATTAAAAACTTTAAATTGAAACGTGAAATTTCAACCTGTAAGACCACTTTTAGACTGCTGTCTAAAAAGGCCTCATCCAAATTAGAGGAGTGGAATTACCACAGTAATAAAAAATACTTTAAATTGAATCGTGAAATTTCAACCTGTGAAAGTTGTAGAGCTCGCGTCTATATCGTTCCAAGAATGGAAAATGTATTATCAAATAACCCGAGCATCATGCGGGTGCAACATTCGAGTTGGAAATAAAATGCAATTCTACATTTTGAGATACACTGCAGTCTTCGAATAGATCTCAATTTCTTAAATAAAATTCAGCCTGTCTTACTCCCTGATTATATATGCAGAACTCTATAATGAAACAATTAAAAAAGACGGTTGTGAAGTATTCTCAGTTTATCTAACTAAAACATGGAAACACTAGATATAGTACATTTATGAAATTTTAATACGTCGTCTACCAGCGGGCATTTTATTTCCAACCGTATCACCGGGAGATTTAGCACGCCTGAGTTGAATTCTTGATATGCCGCAGTAAATATCGCGATGGTTTTACTACCACAGAAGTGATATTATTATCTGATATTGGCACAGGTATTGCGAACGCCCAATAGGCTGTGGTAACTGCTTACCATCAAGCAGTTACCGCTGCCGCAAGTTTGCTGGAAATATAAATATACAGGGTCCGTCAATCTAAGTGTTACCAATTAAAAATGATACCAAACTGGTAACACTGCTTTTTCAGTCAGTAAGTGAAAGCGTACCCTGGAATTTTTAGACTACTGACTGTGCATGTCATCATTAAAAAGTCATGCACTCTGGAACACGAGTGTATAGTAAAAGAAAACAGTAATTCATCTCGGCCATGTTTTCGAAATAATGACTTACGTCCAGAGAACGTGTAATAGTTGCAACTTTTAAAAGAGATCAAGCTATGCACCTTCAGGCTCCATCATTGGAACATGAGTATCGTCTAGGAATAGTTCTCGACAAGACAAAACAACCGAGCCCAAACTTGATAGAGACGCATCGTTACATTTAATAGTTTCTCTGACTACTTACCGTTTCCATCGTAAGATCAGCTCCCTGATACCATAATATTGATGCAGACTTTTAAGTTCAATCGTAATAGTAGAATAAAGGTCATATACTGACACAGAGTGCTAAGGTTCCAAGGGCCTTACTCTAGATGTTCTAGTATAGATATTCTGTGTATGTACACAATATTTGATCCACTTCTCGGTATTAGATTAAAATTGAAAATGTTATGCGCCTTTCAGCCATTTCTATTAAGATGACCTGCCGGTCGTTTCTGTACTGTGGTTATAGTGAGTGATACAACATGAAGATTTTTTTAAATTCCTACTCTTTTCAGGATACTATTTCAGTTGCCATACTATATTACGTTTGTTGTTAGGGGTAATATATGGACAGAACCAAATTCCATTTTGTGCATAAGCACTTTTAGGTCGGTTAACTTTAGATTGTTTAGTATAATCTGGTCATGCTCCTCTGTTATCAGTGTCATGGAGGTCATGGAGGGCAGCCGCTCCACTGTAATTACCTGAACTGTTACATTCTGGATCGTGGTGAAAGCGGACACCAGGCCCTCGCACGCGAGAGCACATCCAGGACATTAACGCCCAGATGAGCAACTGAGGTAAAATTTATAGGAAAAATAGCCGCAGCATATGGACAGTTAATCACGCCCGTATTTCATTTTACAGCATGAATGACACGACCGACGTGGAAACGTGGATTAAAATTTAGTGGTCGTATTGGATGGAACTGGACGAATTGGACTGGTAATATAGGCATTGTCAATACAACGAGCTATCGGTAAATAAACCTCAAAGCGAATTCCCGAGAAGAGACGGTTTAATAATTCCGCAATATAAATTCAGCGACCCGTAAATTGAATGCAGATTGCAGTTGCGCTACTCGCGCCCATATAGCGGTTGGAAGCTGAAAAGTTTTAGGTCATGTTTACATTGGATGAATACGCTTCATCAAATGTTTAATTATGAGATTATCTGGCTATAGTGTAAATGCTCTGGTTCTGTCTGTTGTGTAGTGTCGGTGGGTACGAGTACACCTTATAACGGTGGGATTTTGATGAATGAATAATATGGCCATAAAAAGACAATACATTTCTACTGGCTTATGAAGCCCATATTACCCATAGGTACCTTATGTTAAATCTTAAATAATAAGGTGAGTGTTTCCCGAGTGCGCTCCATACAAACGTATTACGCTATCGAAGCCAATGAAGTTTTGTAAAATATATCGTTTCAAAGTTGCGCCGGGCTTTCATACAAAAAATATTTTAGCGAAATTCTGCCAAGCCACAAGCATAGATATTGGTTTATGGATCACGTCTACAAAATTTCATTGGCTGTGATTGAACTTTAATTAAAATTAAAATTTAATTTTCCGTGCCGAAAATCAAAATTAAAACCGTTCGGTACGAGGCAAGCGGCCTAAATTTCAGTACATCGTCTAATAGACACAGAAACAGACGAAGACCAGTACGTTCCCGTTAGAAGCCCAGAAATCAATATTTAACAGTGCTGTCAATTAGTCAACCTGACTTACCTTGTACAATGCAGCAAGGTGGTTCGAGGTGGCGATCAGAAACGGCTGGTTCACGCCCGGATGGTCCATATCGTGCGCGCTGGCGGCTAGCAGCGAAGCCATTATCTCCTGCGGCTCTAGGTAGTCTCGAATCTAGGAGGGCAGAGCAATCAATAAGCCTTCCACACAGCCATCCGGTTAATCCCCACACGCGTCCACTTCGCACATTCGGCCGGAAGCTATTTCCGTTCAATGTGCTTCTATAATATACACCGACCGATTCCCATAGGCTGTGATGGCCATTGGAATTAACAGCGGTTTCGCCATATATAGGTAATTATTTTCCATTGTGTGTGTGCATCTATCGCAATTATGAACATGCGGAACTAAATGTCAGTTATGACTCCTTATGGGACTCCCGCTATTAGAGCGAATAGAGTTGTAAGATAAATATTTAGAGAGCATTTATCTGCTCGCCAAAAAGGATTAAATGCTTACATGTAAATAGGAAAAATACAATCTAATCTATATTTTGGTGCGCATATTTTGGCGACCATTTCATTTAATCCTTCTTTCGCGAGTAACTTAACTATTACTCAAAATATTTTAGAAATTCTACTTCTTCTACAATATTTCTGTCAATGTTTATCAATTGATTCAAGTAGTTTCCAAGTACTTTCATTAATCTTAAGTATTTTCATTAGTATTTAGTATGGCTGAAATGTCATTTTATTATGAATTAGTAAATTCAACAACGACGACGTAACCCTGTCAAACAAGTTTGTAGCACTCGTAACTTCAATATTCTCTTTTTGCAGTCTTTGATACTGACGCGAACGGCACGGCATTTTTTACTTTGTGCTACCGGCTCGTTGCGAATTTATAGTTTCAGAGAGGATTTAATCAAAAATGGCTACATGCTGTAGAAATGCAATCTGCGGCTCTACTCTCCCGACGACCTGCGGGGCTATTGGCTATCTCAGTGGACAACTGAACTTGACATAAAATAATCTTACACCACTCTTATTTGGTAAATATAGCCAGTGGCCAACGTAGATGACATAGTGTAGAATTCTCTAATTTCAAATTCAGTTTCCAACTGAGTTAGACAATAGCCCCGTCAGTATGGACTTATAAAATTATTTGGTGCATTTGTTAGACTTCCGCTCCGCCGCATAAGTAGCATTGTGCGAGACATAGTGCCAACAGTGTTCCATGACAATGCTATTAACGTTGAAACTTTATGCGCAATTAAAGCACACAGACACAGTATAATATGAAAGGTAACTCTTCAAACGTGAACCACGCCGCTGCACAAAGAACCAGTGGAGCTATGAAATATACAGATATGAAATAGAACTTGTAATTACACAGCTCGTAGGGGCGCAGTGCACAAGAGGATACCTCAATCGCTTTCAGCACGATGCGAGTGAGTGCACCTTCCCTTAATGAGTTTTGCTTTGTAGCCTCTCATGTTTAATGAATCCTCATTACGCGAGTTTACCCAATGACATTATTGTGTAATTGCATAATTTCTCGTGATCCCCACTGGAGGTATAATGATTACATGGGTGAACAATTTATTGTTGGACGTACCTGTTTTTGTTGCAGAAAACAGTGCATGGCTTGAGTAACATCTGCGGCGTGCACGGAATTGTGGTAGGGGTTGGTGCTGTGGTAGCCCTCCTCGATTAGACTGAATAGTTTCCACGTCTTTGCAGCATCCAGTCTGAAGTACGTCATCAGACCATATATGTGGAAAAGGTGGACGCAGAGCACAGGCAGGCACCGACCTAATATAAATATACCACCTTTATTCGTGCAATTTAATTAGCTCGTAGCCTATCATGCTTTTAAAAGTATATTATTTGCTTATACGGCTAATTGTGTAACAGGCATTAAATTGGTTTCCACTTAATGCATTAACAAAAGCACTCACTTGCGTCGACCACAAGGACCGCATCCAATAATAGTTCAGTAAAACAAGCACCCTTGTCATTAACATGTACTATAACTCAATATGTTTTAAGATGCTGAAAAACTAAAACTTGAATGCACCTGTAATAATTATTTTCAAAATAATTTGACTCAATTTAAAAACACAATGTTTTAATAATTTTGCTGCAACGCTTCATGCGCTTTCTATTTAATTTGAGCGCTATAATAATGTTGGCGTCAATTTGCCGGTTGTGGTCTCGTGCATGATTTGGCAGATCAGGTAATTATTGTGGAGCGAGTGCCACCTGACCCCCGTAACCCTGTTAACGGGGTAACCTGACCAGATTGGGTCATGGTCACTTACCCCGTTAACAGGTCACACAGATCATGATGTTTTCCCTCACCGTAAGAGGGTTAGTGTTCAGCTAATGTACCTACATAACTCAGAAAGTGTCATTGGTATATGGCGGAATTAGGTACCTCTCGCTTAAGACATTAGGCCTCCGACGCTTTTTACGCGCTATGGTTTAGGCTTTTAAGTTAGGTACCGAAGAAATAAATTTACAATGATTACTATCAGCATTAGAATACTCAGCTATATCTCGCGCAACGAGTTTTAGGTGATAGAATGAGTAAAATTAACCTTAAGCTGAGACAAGAAGCGGAGCCTGCAAACCGCAGTAAGTGCAGAACATGCGTAGACTACTGACATGTTGATGCGATAAGATCCACGAATGAGATATACGGACTGCAAATGGCACATTAAGTTCTATTTTTAAATAAATTTGCTTTTTTAAAAACATGTAATACAGGCGTTATATTGTTAGCTTTCGAGCATCAAAAACTTGAGTTACTTACCTACGTATTTACGTAGATACATATCGAGTATCATTACGCTGTATAAATCTGTCCCCTTTGCGACAAGTTCGCTTTTGCTACGTGGCATCAATAAAATGCGATCAATATGGAAGTTATTTTTGTACTGTTTCTGCATTTTTTAAAGCTTGCTAGATTTTAATTCAGTATAGGTACAAATCTACATTACGGTATATAAGAGTGTCAACGATTTACAGCACTTAAATTCTGGTATAGCCAATATCTCGCTTAGGTTACGCCCTAGTAGCCGTAAGAATATTGAGGCCAGGGAAAATCCAATCACCTCCGACCATCTAAAGCGGCCACCGCGTCCAGAATATTTTCCACCTGAGGGGAGCTGATGCAGTTTTGTAACGTGCAACTGAACATCAATTTTATGTTGGTTGGTGGCAAATTGATATGCACCAAAAATTGCAAGCGGATAGTATCGTCCGATTGCAATAGTTATAAATTTAACCCTGATATGAATAAAGTGTTTTTTCATGAAAGTGAGACTTGCTGCCGGTTGCAATAATTCTCAGGCTCGGAACGCCCTTAGAGTGAAAAGTTGCGCTTAGAGTGCACTCAGGGCGTACTCTTTAGTAAATACGTTGCCGGCCTTGGTGAAAAATGTAGGCACACGTTTCTTGCTATTATGAAAGAGCGGAATTAATAAATCCGGTTCTAACTGTTTAGCGATTTGTAGTTTTATTGAAATGCTGGTATTCAACGTCGTGTCTAACAATAATAATAACAACCTATGAAATTGCCGTTTTTCGCAAGTTCTTGTTCAAATATTGTATTGTACAAAACTGATCAAAATCAGTACTTGATTTCGTATTGAGATCGAAAAGTTAGTGATCAAAATGAAATGATATACACCAGTTAGCTTATTCTTGGAGCCAATGAAAACTTGTTTCAACAAATAAAATATTTCAAATGTTCGCGTTGAATCAACTTTGGACTCATCGAACCAAATAAATGTTCTTTTCTGTCGTATGTCACTCGTGTACATTAGTAACTACGGCACTCTCGAACGCACATACATAATAGAGTAGGCACAAATCACAAATCCCTGTTCTCTCACTCTACAACGATTATAAATCTTGCTATCCCGTTTTTTCATCTATTGGAATAAGTTTTCGAAAAATGACGCGCGCAATGTTTTGAACGTTCGACATGTTGCTCATGCTCCTAACAACCTGACGTTTCTTATGAAACATCGGTGTAAATTTTATAATTTTCTAATAATATTTAAATCAAACCATTTAAAGACGGTGTAATTTAGTGCACACTTATGTGAAAACGCAAAATATGGAAATACACCTGGATTATCTTTTCATCGGTAAGTAATTTCATTCGTAGTCGCGGCGATCGGGAATCAATTTTAGAAATTGTGACAAGAATATGCATCGTAGTAGTGTGAATTTGCAATAATTGAAAAGCTTTACCTTAAAACAACATGCCGTTAAATATAGATTTAAAATTATTGGCATATTGAGCAATATTTCGGTGTCTAAATTGGTACGAAAATATTTTAATGTTATCAGGGTCGGATTTTGGATTAATTGCATAGTAAATTCTCTCAAATCTCAAATCTTGTAAATTGTCCACAATTTTATACGTTTTGTGTAGGGTTTTTTATAACAAATACCTATGTACCTAAATGACATTTTAAATGTTCAGACATTTTATCAAACAGTTTTAAGTTTTTATACATTTATTTGTTTTTCTAGGTTTCCTAAAGACCAGACATGGTGATGGTTGCAAAATGAAAGTGATGCGTTGTAAACATTTTGAAGAACAAGATAATAAGTAGATGCAAGTCGCTTTTGTCCTGGTGCACCATCATTTTATGAATTTTTAATAAAAATAAAGAATATGCTGCCTGTTTAATATATTAATGTACCTGTCCTTTTAATTATTTTTTTTCATGACTATGTCCTTTAGAGGGCATCATATTAAATTTATTGTGAATTCACATAGGCCAACCTGTATATAATGAAGATACTTCTAACGATAAGTAAGTAGCTAGTATACCTTCTTAGTTTAGAAGTTATGAGGCAACAAATAAACATTAATACCGGTCAAAATAATCAAAACCTTCCTTTTTGCAAAAGCAAGCACTGCCGATTCACTTTCACGATTCAGTCTTTTTGAGAGATCAAAAAGACGGTGGTAGGTCAGTCACAAGTCAGATTTGTTTGTGTTCATTACGAAAAAATTCGTAGCAAAATATAATTTATCTGCAGATGCGCTGCTTTGTTCCGTCCCTGCATTTGCATTAGTGTGTGTGTTATAGAGATGTGTGACATTTTGTCTCTTATTTAAACTCGGTATGTACTCTCTGCTCCTGTACATACATTTTTTTCTCTATGTTCGAATCTAATATTTGAATGAAACAAGTATACGAAAGGTGTATAAAGAACTAAATCGTTCTAAAAACGTTAAAAACCTCAAATAAATAGCTATTTTCATTTCATTGCCGCTGCTGCTTTGTTCATAAATTTCCGTGAAAAACATTTTATACATGTTTTCCAACAATTAATTTAACATTAATCCGTGCAAGCGTAGTTGAATGTTGAACAAGCGTTTCCATTTCCACACAGAATTGCTTTGACACAAACCGGAGTGAGACAGATGTTAAAGTGAAAAACTGACTTACATTGCCACTGAGGAGTATGTTGCAAATATGTTCAATTGTTTTAAACATGTTAATTTGTAACAGGCAGCGGCGTCATTGTGATGCAAA
The DNA here is from genome assembly GCA_905147135.1 of Blastobasis lacticolella. Lineage (NCBI taxonomy): Eukaryota > Metazoa > Arthropoda > Insecta > Lepidoptera > Blastobasidae > Blastobasis > Blastobasis lacticolella. The sequence continues at coordinate 6,365,526 of LR990039.1, read as the reverse complement.
GTAGCGCTCGAGAGATGAATAGTTCGTAACATTTCTGTTGTTTTCCAAATAGACAATCGTTGTTTCGAAACTACAAGGTTCTCGGAAAATGAGCACATGCTACGTTCAGCATAATCATATTTTTAGGGTTATTACTTAATGGTTTTCTTTTATTCCTTTAATTTCTACGGCACCATATATTAGAATGGCGAAAATAAACAGACAGATTGAAACAATTAATGTTAAAAAAAACACATGCGAACCTTTAATCTTGACAAATGAAAGATGTAGAGATTTTAAGGTATAAAATAATAAACTTAAGCATTTTACGCGGCGTCTAAAGAACTAAATAAAACTATATCCGTCTAACTGTCTAACTTAATTGGTTTAGGACGAACAAAAACAAAAATAAGTCAATTCCAAAATCGTATAACAAATATACAAAAAAAAACCGACCAAGTGAGAACTCAATACAACCTTTTACCGTAACTTATCATTTACCCGCAACAAGATTTTCATGCCAGAGTAAGATGCACTTCCACGCTTGACAGTTTTTTAGTATTTGTTGTTATACTTTAGTATTACCACTACAAAGTATAACCGATAGAGAAATAATAAAAAACTGGCGAAAATCATCGAAAAAAGAATGTTTGTGTGTACGCCAATATATTTAAAATTTTCAGTCTGCATCAGACACCTCTTCAATCTCCTTCTCAAATGCAGTTAGCGCCTCTACCGGTGCTGAACACTGTTTCCCTCGACGTGACTTTTATTAATATTGTAAAATAAAAATGTCGCACGGTGCCAAATTGGGTAAAGAGTAGACAAGTTTGATGGGAGTGCTGTCCTTGTTTTCAGCGCTGAGCGAGCGGGCGCATTATCGTCATGAGGTAGTAGCCCAAAGGAGGCGCGTGTTCGATCGCTTACTGTCCTTACTCATTTTAAACTTATGGCAAACGTAACATGCCATTTAGCATTACACGCTCAAAGGAAAGGTTAGATGTCGGTTATTTCTGCATGCGCCGCATCGTCGACTGACGCTTCCTTTCCGGGTCACACTAATAAAATACTTATCACACGTAATCATATCGTTAACGCGCCCAGACAAGTCTGCTTTAAATCTACCCGAACCTCCTTCTAAGTCTGCGTTAGATTGAGCAGTAGGTACCTACCCAGTGTAAAACTCTTCCTAATATTTCATACACACTTCGCGATCTAATCTGCAGTATGTACTGAATGTCGTCTTGTGATTTGCTTTGTACGGTGCAGTGTCACCGTTAGGTATCTCAGCCCAGTAATAATATAATAACCTAATCCTTCAGACCGCAACCCAACAACACTTCGATCTAATCGTTTAAGTTTGAGGACAGAAATAGAAGCGGTGGCAACCGCTAAGTTCCCGCTGCTCTTAATCCCAGCAGAAGCAACTTTTGTCCTAGCATTAGTGGAAACCAATAGTATGTAACATAGTCGAACACAATAAAATACAAATAGTTCGCCGTAACAATATAATGGAGTGCCTCGTGCCCAATAAATAGGGTTATTGTAAGGTTATTGTAAGGTTCCAGACAAAATCATACAAGTTACATTATACTCGTGTGTTCAGCGTTTTGAACTAATATATTTGTATACAATTTGTCTCAATATTTAATTTATAAATAACCAATGTAGCGTGTTCATACTAACATAGATCTGCGGAGCTATTGGCTAACTCAGTTGACAACTGTATTTGACACTAGATAATTCTACACCACGTCATTTACGTTGAAAACTGGCAATAGCGTCTACCAAATTAGAGTAGTGTCAGATTTTTTTATGTCAAATTCAGTTGTCCACTGAGATAGCCGATAGGCCCTCTGGTTTGCGATTGAACTTATGGTTATATGCATGGTTCCATTATAATGTTAAATCTGCGAGTGAAATCAGCAAGAAATGAGAATAAGAAAACAAATTACCCCCAGAGACGTTCTCTAACGTGAACGCATTGAACTTCCACAGCACTGACTGGTTAAGGATGCACTGCAAGAAAACAACAATTTTAATAATAACTTCAACTTCACATTTCATTACGGGCTTCGGGGCAATCTGAGCGCGGAGCGATCCACAGTTCCGCAATTCCAATTACATAATAAAAGCTAAAACAAACAAATGAAAATGTTCTCAACAGATAAGGTTATAAAGTCGCGTTAAGCAAATCAATGAATGGAACGTCACATGCACGCATGGTCCTGTGTCGCTTCGCTCTTAATTAAGTGCATTAATACTATACAATTGCATTGAAAATCACATCTGCTATCACAATGGCATTAGAGATTGGCTACAACGAACGCCGCTACGGTTTCATAAATCAATTCGCCATCATGCAGCATTTTTGCTTTTTATAAACATAATTTAGAAGGTAGGTAGGAAGGTAGCTAATATAGAACGACATCGTTCCGGATTAACGGAACATTATACCACCAGTGTATGTGTGTATATGACAAACCACACGTAAGGGAATATTTCTCTTTCAAGGGTTCGCTTTGATTTCAACGGGCGCTTACTGTCTTTATTATTAAAGGATAGAGTTTCACATTAAGGTACTTAATTCTAATTACGAGTGTATATGGTGTTGGTAAAATGAGACGCAAGGAGTGTATATTTAGAACACCGTTAGGCACAAATAACCAGTGTCATATTGGAATCAAATGATGACCTGAATGCATTTGTCCTCGGATAGATATGTATATGTAACTAGCTGTGGCAGCCGACGATGATACTGCGCGTTCTATTTGTATAGCAGTAAACCACTTTAAAACTATACCTTTGTTTACAAGATTCTTGGCCAATTGTCAATGTCTTACAACACAATAGGAAGAGAATTATAACATGCACAAGGCAAGCTAATAATATGTAAAATAAAATAATATGTATGCAGTGTTTCATGTAGGCATGTGCCCACACTACCGGCACAGCGGCTAAACAAAAAAAAACACTAATTTAATAACGAGTTGAAAAATATAATATTTCATTAAATGAAACGTATTAGTGTGACCACAAAATGACTTTAACGATATCCGTGAAAAAATAACACTGAAAATTGCCAATCCTCAACGGAATCTTCGTCACCACACAACTATGTTAGATAAATGTATCTACGGCTCTACGCCAAGTAGTAAAAACATAGTTACTTCAATCTGGTCCCATATTGTATGTCCGATAAAGAACATAAATCATCCTTTATGGGAATTTACAACTTCAAAATATTTCTTGAAATCAAGCCAAAGAAACCATTTCAAGAGTCCCAACGAAATTCTCTGATTAATAAACAAGCGCTAATTTCAAACGAATCAACAATCTCGTTAATTGTAGTCTAATTTAGGTGAGTGCAACAGGTTACACGCTGTCACTGTACCAGTGGGTACATGACCACTAAAGAGAACACGACACCAGGATTTGTCGCTATTAATAAACTGCTAATAGAACAGTAATTCGCAACATGTTCGTTCCTATTAATATTCGAAGATGTGTCGTGACGTCATCGGAGCCAGCCGTACTAGCAGCCGTGTACCTTGCAGGACGTTTAATAGAATTAAAACGAAGTGTTTCTCATTCGTATAGGCGTCCTTGCCCGGTCTACTTGGAACGCAACGCCGTATCTGACAATATGTCACTAGAATATACCTACAGCTAGTGCGTGCAGACGCGTGATGAATACAAACAAATGACATTTAAATTTGTGGCGTCGACAGCTCTCGGAACAATACACTGCAATATTAAGAAGGGCTTTGGAAAAACCATGGTAGGAAAACAATACCACTGAATTGTATAGTGAATATAGTTTAATCTGTAAATAACTTTTACTACGCACAAAGAGATCTTTATTTAGTATTTGTCCATTTTCATATGCAAATTTATACAAAGCGTATAAATAAAGAATTTACCTTGATCCTATGAAGTCCCGGTATCCCCTTTAACAAGTTAGTACTTAAAACTAACTTTCATTTACATGTGACGGGTATCGTTGTATTCTCTAAGATGTCTAGGACATGGAACTGTCGTCCGTAGAGTATTAAAAAGGTTGGAAGGGGAACTACGGTCATTAAAAGGTGGCGGTAAGGTACCTAGTTACATATAATATTTGTCATCTATAGACATCTAATTTGTTTATTTATTTGCCTTAGGCTACAATGGCCCATAAGGAAAACAAAAACTATAAGTACCAACATAATAATGATTACATGTAGGTATTTATTTGTATGTATTATTGTTGTATAAACCCTTCGGATGCCTGGTGGGCCTGTGGGACCCGTTTTTTTTTTAATTTTATATGTTAATATGGCAAATAACAGTTATTACTTGAATATTGCTTCAAATAATAAAATTTTAAAATAAAACGATGATTCTTAAAAATTACTATTAAAACAACAACATTAAAAATAAAAGTTGTTGTATTACAGATAATTATTGACTAAATGAAAAGCCTCTAATTTGTTGTCACAAAAATTAACACAGTTGCACCGAGGGCCCAGCCACAGTAAACACAGACGCGAGCCCACATAAAATGCGTGTTTCTCGGACGTGGACTGCAGGAGGCGAGCGGCGGCGGCAATGCGGCCGCTAATCTATATTGCGAAGCTACTCAGGACCCTAGCGGTCTTGGCTGTCAATTAAACAAAATATTGTGTTTTTCTTCCTTGAAGGGACGGGTCTGTCAGAGCCAAAAAGTACAATACCTAAGGGTTAAACAATAAACATGAATCTGAATCGATATAGATAAAAGCATAAGTAATGCCCCTCATGTGTGTGAGTAACGCGGACGAATAGACATTCCAATTAAAATTTTGAACTTTCGAATTTTTGAATATATGACACTTCTTCTGTCACACATGCAGAGGGGCTACTCAAGTTTTTTATCTATACGACTGTGTGGGAGACACGATTTCATGCAACTTTGCCATTTTTTAACGCAACTACAAGTAGTTGTTCTGCAACCTGTCGGCACCTACATATTATTTTGTAAATCTTTAAAAAAATGACTAAGAACTAATTTATCGCTTTCTAAATGCCAGACACGGTTCTGGGGATAAGGATTGCAAAGGCATGTCCAGTCTGCCGTCATGATTGGTGATCCTCGAAGACGTTGTTTCAATGCTCCTTTTGTGGAAGGTAAGTTGTCCATAACAACATAACAATAACTTAACACTCTATAAGATATCCAAAACCAGGAAGACTCAAAAACCAAACTTGCTAGATAGTTTTTTTTTATCGCAGAAATTGCGCTCGCCGAATTGCAAAAGAGTGTGTCAGTATAAATTCCTTAATTGGGCATGCTCCACCTCCGACTCTCGGAATCGACAGATCCGTGTTCTGGAAATCAAAAGCGTAGTACAAAGGAATCCCACGATATAGGCATACCTATCCAAAAAGTACAAATGAAAATCTATTTCTAGAGCACTTTCTAATAATGAACGGCTTATTTTTCGTTTACTTGTGGTCGCAACTTCAAATTTACCTTGTCCAAGACCCATATAAACTGCTACAGGATACAGTTTACCACGAAATTGAGTTATTTTTATTGCAAAGCTAAATTATTTATTTCGTCAGGGTTATTTTTAAAAGTAACAATGGTATTGTGAGATCAAAAAAGTTGACGTGCAAGTATTACAAAATTTCATGAACAATTTCTATTATTGGAGCCGCCTGACTGGGGAAGTACCTCCACCTTACAGAATATCGCAGCTAAATAATACTCTTTTAAATAGTATTGTGTTTCTGCCGGTGAGTAAGGTTTCCAGTGCTCCATGGGGTGGGGATTTGGGGAACCGTGGCTTTGGCAGTGGAGTGGCATTTGCTTTTTGCTGCCAGAGCAACGTGTTATAGAGGTGGGCAACGCATTAGCGATACTCTTGGTGTTGCTAATGTCTATAGGCAGTGGTGACCACTTTCCATCAGGTGGCCCGCTTGCCTGTTTGCCTACCGTATGACATAAAAAAAAATTTAATTTAAATAATCCTGAGGATCAAGGATGAGTTCTTAAGACCCAAGGAATAGCGAATCCTAGGTCCTTCCTTTCAATTTGTTAAACGATGCACCAAAAATACTGTGTGTAGCTGTATCTTCAATGGGATTGTTCCCTTAAGTACGAGTAATAATATACTATTATATCTGACGCCTTTGTCTCTCAAGATAGCAGGCAAATCTATAGTTTGGTCTATCCTGGCAACTCCTTACCTTCTAACACTTCATTCCTTTCCTCCTCCATCCCTAACATTTTGGATCATGCCTTGAAGGCGGTATGCTACAAACTTTTTACCCAAATCCGGCCAAGCCAAATAAAGGATAACGATTTTAGACTTTATTATGTAATATTCGTTTTATGAAGTCCGACCGCTTCATGATACGAAAGATTAAAGAGAAAAGCTGCCAAGAATAAAAAGTTCACAAACATCAGCCCACTCACATGGCGGGAGTGTAGCGGGTTATTATTGTGTTATTAAACTAAAAGCCCCGGCAAAAAATTATTTAAGGTGTATTAGTTGTACCAATATTTTGAAATCGCCTATTGAAAACCTTTAATTTGATACCACACTCGACTGATTTTAGAGAAAAAATACTTTCGAAAGTAAAAAAAGCGTACGCTACGATTTTTATACGCGTTTTTCTTGCGTATAAAAATCGCATTTAAATCCTTTGCGAAGTTTAAAAGATCTAACCGTACATACATAGATTGGTACAGATAGACGGCTGGAAGCGACTTTGTTTTGTACTATGTAAAGATGATAATCTGAGTATCCAAGGAAGGCCCAGGAAGCGATGGATTGGACAGACATCGAGTGAGTGGAATGCGAGAGCCAACGGCCACCGCGCACCGACATGAGGATCCTGAAGACCGGGCGAAGGGTAAGGAAAAAGAGAAGGAAAGCGTACCCTGGCAGAAGCTAAGATTTACCGCTCAGACGACGATGATAAAGATGCGACATACTTAAAAAAATCTGAATTGAGGCCACCTCTTATAGGTCTATAACCAATTTTTACGTAACACTCAAATTTATTCAAAAATTATCAAACTGTCGATAATAAGGTATTTAGTGTCTAGCTAGCTACTCACAACAGTTCTGATTATTTTCTTCATCAATTTTAGCAGAGTCGAGCCAGAGTACTTTTGATTGCGAACAAGTAATGGAGTCTAGCTAGCTCGTCGTCGTAAAGCGTCGGTAGCCGGGCTGAGAATCCAACTCGTAAGCGAGAGGTACCGGGTTCGAATCCCGCTGCGGCCATGTACCAATGACTCTTTTCTGATTTATGAACATTAGTTGAATACCAACCGATGCTCTTACGGTGAGGGAAAACATCGTGATAAAACCTGCAAATTCAGGCAACTGAAGTTGTAACCATGATCCAATCTGGTCAGGTTCCCCTAGTAGCAGGGTCACGGAGGTCAGATGGTAGTCGCTCCATTGCAATTACCTGTTCGCTAAGACCTGGATCATGGTCAAGGCAGACCCCGGGCCCTCGTTGTCGAGAGCACAAAAGGGACATTAACGCCAAGATGATTATTTTAATGTAGTCTAGCTAGCTAGGAGGCTATCAATAGGTTTTAATTTTTTATAATAATATATAATAAGACCTACTAAGGTACCTACTAAGAAAAAAAGCACCTTGGCGTTAATATCCTGGTTATTCTCTCGCGTACGAGGACCTCGGGTCCACCTTGACCGTGATCCAGGATTTGGCAGATCAAGTAATTACAGTATAGCGACTGTCATCTGACGCCCATGACGCTGTTACCAGGGAAACCTGACCAGATTAGACCACAATCAGTCGCCAGAATGTGCCGGTCCCATCAGGATGTTTTCCGTCACCGTTAGAGCATCGGTTATAATTCAAGTAATGTACATAACTCAGGCTCACTATGGGTCTTATAAGAAAGCTCGCTGTTACCCAAAGGGAAATGGAAAGGGCTATGCTCAGAGTCGTTGCGCGATCGAATCAGAAATGAGACAATCCGCAAGAGAACAAAGGTCACCGACGTAGCTCTAAGGATTGCAAGGCTGAAGTGGCAGTGGGCAGAGCACATAGCTCGAAGAACAGATGGCCGATGGGGCAGTAAAGTTCTCGAGTGGCGACCACCTACCGGATGACGCGGAGTGGGTAGGCCTCCCACAAAGTGGACCGACGACCTGGTAAATATCGCAGGTACCAGCTGGATGCGGAAGGCACAGGACCGGCCTTTGTGGAGATCTCTGGGGGAGGCCTATGCCCAGCAGTAGGCGTTTATTGGCTGAAATGTAGATGATGACATAACTCAGAAAAGAGTCATTGTTACATGGCGGCAGTGGGATTCGAACCCGGTACCTCTCACTTACGAATCGGATACTATAACCACTAGGCCACCGACGCTCCATACCTAGGTACAAATAATTCCATCAAAAAACGAATCGTTCCAAAGAAGGGCACTAAACTGACCATATTTTTTTTATAAAATATTCACGAGTGGGCCTCGATTATAGAAAAATCCAAACTAAAACAGTGCAACAAGGACAATAATGAACGTGGCGCAAAGAGGAACTAACATGCCGCCAATACGGAAATTACAGAAAATATACACCGACGCTACACTGTACGCCCATTATCCTTGTCGCTGTCCACTGTTGTGGCGTATTCTATAGAACACTGACGCTGACACGCTGCCAGAAACACTAGAATTCCAGGAAGGACTAGAAATCGGATCCGGAACACGGCACGAGACAATACATGAATGTGTCTGTCTGTTTATCCAATAAACTTAACGGCTGACTGAATCCTATGTACGCTTCCTGGAGCTTCACGACACACCGCGTCAGCGTTTCGCAAGCTTCAGCCTAACGGCATTAGCTCAAGCAAGCCACAATTTAATCTGTGGAATCAAACAACGGACGGAACGGATATAGTAGTTTCTACAATATGGACGTTCTAAATTGAGAGACGTATACAGTCACATCCTACTATAGCTGTGGCTACTTTACTCTACCCCTTCACTACTTTGCGCTATTATTACCCTACCCTACCCTAACCAACTCTACACCTACCTTCTTGAGTTGTAGGTATGATAAGGCCATGATATACGAGCCTTAATAGCGAAGCTTAGAACAACACGGCTAAATAAATGTATAAAGTCGGTACAGTGCCGTGCCACCAACTTTTCAGTGAAATGGCGAAATTAGAAACTACAGCCGCCGGCTTCGATATCGTTCGATTGTCAGTGTCTATGGAGATTTTCTACGTTCGATTGCGACGGTGGCGACAAATTTCAGGTAACAGATTGGTTGATCTTTACAATACCTAATCGTGCCATAAATATTCTAACTTTTTTTTTATTATGTTATCTGGCAGACAAACAGGCAAGCGGGCCACCTGATGGAAAGTGGTCACCGCCGCCAATGGACATCAGCAACACTAGGGGAGTTACCAATGCGTTGCCCGCCTCTGAAGAGACCTCTAATATACCTCTTGAACGATCCCATGTCATAGTCCAAAGGAAACACTGTGGCTGGCAGCTCATTCCACATCCGAATCGTACGAGCGAGAAACGTTCTTTCAAACCTTCGCGTGGTAACCAACAGGGTCTACGTAGTGGGGATGAGTACCCAGCCCACGGCGGGTAGTGCGATTGTGCTGTGGGCACCATGTCGAAAAGTTCCTCGGAACACTCCCCATTGTACAGCCGATAGAACAAACACAGGGAGCCAAAGTCAGTGGTTCTAACTTGCTTGTTTGTATGGGATCGTCGACAATTCGTACGGCGCGTCTCTGTACGGAGTCCAGAGGATTAAGCAGGTCGGCAGTTTCGCCGGCCCAAAGATGGGAACAATATGAGGCCGCACCTGTGCCTTGTACAGCAGCTGGCGCTGCCCTGGGGTGAAGTATCGCTTGGACCGGTTAAGCACTCCAAGCTTTTTTGAAGCCTGTTTGGCCTTACCTTCTAGGTGACTCCGGAATCGCACGCTATTCTGTATGTCGACACCAAGGATCCCGATACTACTTGAGATGGAGAGGGCTGTTCCTTGGAACTGCGGCACCATGACAAAAGGATCCTTTTTGGCGGAAAATGCGCAGACCTGTGTCTTTGAGGGGTTGAATTCCACTAGGTTCAGTCTGCCCCAGTGAGTAACTTGCTCCAAGGAGAGTTCAATCTCTGACACTAGTCTTATTCGGCTTTCCGACACCACGGAACGAGGGATATTCGCACGGCCAGTATAACGAGCATCTCCAGTATTGTCATCTGCATAGCAATGAATACTGGGAATATTCAGCATATAATTGATATGCAGAAGAAACAGCGTGTAAGAGAGCATTGAACCTTGGGGTACTCCAGCATTAATAGTCTTGGTATCGGAGCAGCATCCGTCGACAACGACTTGGATGCTCCGTCCAGACAGAAAACTGGACACCCAATTGCAGAGCCTCTCGGGGATACCGTACTTCGGGAGTTTTGTTAGCAGTGCCCTGTGCCAGACCCGATCAAATGCCTTGGCTATATCAAGATTGACAGCCAGAGCCTCCCCCTTGCTCTCGACAGCCTCAGCCCACCGGTTTGTTAGGTACACAAGAAGGTCACCAGCTGAGCGAACATGACGAAAGCCATTGACGGTCACTGATCAGCTGGTGATCCTCGAGGTATCCAAGGAGCTGGATATTGATGACCCGCTCCATCACTTTAATGAGCAAGGAGGTCACCGCTATAGGCCTGTAATTTGATTGGTCTGAATTATCACCCTTCTTGGGTATCGGATGCCATCAGGTCCACTGGATGTCACACGTCGTATGATTTTTTGGGTGAAACGAACCTCGGAAATACTGTTAATTAACTTATTTATTATAGTTATTATTAAGATTATATTATTAGTTATTATTATAAGTGTCACTTCATAAAAAAAAATACTTTTATTTGTAATAGAACTTATGACCGGAATATGTCTCTCTAAAGATGTTTTATTTTATTAAAATTACTTTTATTATACATACGTTATACATAATATCATTATAAATAATACCCTACTACCCTTAAATAATAAACGCCCCTGTCATCAAAGCAACACTTGAAAGTCATTATTTTTTGTAGATAATTAAAAAAGGGATAGGATTACCTGGATCATTACTTCATAACTCACTCCTTGGCCGAATTCCTAATTTATCCGATACACTTGGAATGTTTGGCGATGGTAAATGATTTGTAAAGCAAGTGTATCGGATCCTCATCGGATCCTAAATGTTGTGCAAATTTCTCCACCGGACTCTATCCAAGACTGAGATTTGTCCGATGTCAAAACAACTGTCAAATTCTTATGAAATTCACAGAACGGGTATAATCCTGACACCTCCTAGCATCCTCTGCCGGGGAAATTTACGAGGGAAAAGAGGTGCGTCAGGAGCTTGTGGCACTCGATAGTAATGGCCTGCAACTGTGGCGGCCTGGGAGAGAGTTAATGTATGTAAATTAAATATGTTTCAATCAAAGGAACACAAAATGCAAACAAAAAAGTGCATAGACCTGTGTGCCGTAGCTGTTATGTGTAATGTAAAAAGGCCAGTTACAATTAACTAAAGACACAAGTTAATTTGTCGTTATGATATATTTCGACAAATTCGGCGAGGCGTTTATTTACCTTTCGTGTAACTTTGATTGAAATATAGTATATATATATGCGACGGAATTAAATTCTCTTATAAGCCCGTTTATAATCAACAAGTGAAGTTACAAATCGGGCCTAGCGCGTAGTAGTCCTAAAATAGAAACATTTGAGTACTTCACTTGCTTCCGTAATGCCACGAAGTTTCAAGTTTCTAATACCGTTACAGACTATAGAAGCCTCCACTCACCTGCACTTGCCCGGGCAGAAGGTCGTCCAGCAGCGCGCCCTCCTGGTACAGTGATCTGGTCATCAGTCTCTTTTTGCGTCTCTTGTGCATGGTCAAAAACCGCCCTGTGCACAGATTCTTCTTAGTCATATTGCTCAGCTCTGCGGTGAAGTCTATTGACTGAACTTGCAACGGCGTATTTTCTTGGTCTGCGAACAAAAAGCACGCTGCAGGTGGGCGGTCGACGGAAACATTATGTATCACCATTACGAAGGACATAGTATATCGGACGAAACTATCCTAACCGACAGGATAGTGTCACCCTATTAACATAAAAATCAGAAATGACCGAATGAACAACATGATAAGTGAGATAAATATCAGAACCGTTTATCATTGTATTGTTTACAAAAGCGTTGATAAAAAAGCTAGTAAAAGCCTGTGAGCATAAGGCCCTTAGCAGACAGCGAACTGATTAGGACGTGAATTAACAAATTACGTCAATTAAAGGAGGTGTTTCGGCTATAACTAGCTAATACACTGATTGCTAGTTCGCAAATGTTTATTCAAAACAATTCATGTACACAATACCACAGTTTAATTAACGATGAGTGTTTATCAACACATCATTTAATGGATTATTATTTTAAATAACACCTAAATGGGATACATATAAAACAAAGTCGCTTCCCGCTTACGCTTAGCTCTTTTAATCTACGCAATGGATTTTAATGTGGTTTTCAGCAATAGATCGAGTAATTTGAGAAAGTTTATAAGTAAGAAAAAAGGGTAAGGATAAAGTAGGTGTACGCGAATGAAGTCGCGCCCGGTCTACTAGTTCTAATATAAATGGCCTCAGTCCTGTCAACTCTCATACAGTAGTAATCAATGCCAGTCAAGTTTTATTGCACTTTGAAATCAGCAACAATATTGGCGGACGTTTGAATTAGCATTGATTGGATTGAGTGCGTCCAACTACATCAATGGGGATCAAAGACAAATGACGCGTCATCTAGTACAGCGCCTGTGTGGCCTTTCATTAGTTCGGCCGTACCTATAAAAATGTACAGTAGAAAAGACAAAAGTAGAGCACGATAACGATAAGTATTATCCATATAAACCTAAATAAATTGATTTATGTAATAAATAAAGATTATTCTTTAGATTATTGTGGATCGCTGCCGTGCTCTACTTTTGTATTTCTAATAATATCATACTTTTCATCTATTCAACTATAGGCTTTACATAAATTCCGCTAAAAGATAAAGGAAAGAGGTCGTTTATTAAGATTTATATTTTCCCATGGGGGCGACGGGCTAACTAGAATTGATCGACGCCAGCTTTAAATAATTCCTATAAAACAACGTCACACTTTCTATTCGTATAGGCTTTACTCCTACAGAGCCTATCCCTACACTTGACTGAAATGCACGATTTAGAACATGAAGTTGGTTGTACTCTAACGTCATGGGAGTGGATTTTATGTTCCGCTCTACGAACACAATTTTCACGGTTTTTGTTTTTATTTGATCTCGATTTATAAATAAATTTAACATTACAGAATACATATGATGCACTTAGAATAGCATAGAATGAAAATATTATTTTATGTACAATCCTAGCACTTTATTCAATTTAAAAAATACGATGTTTCATAATCAAAGGATCGTTTCGCTCGCATTAATTTCGTCCATTAGTGATCTGTAATGAGTTAGGCGGTCGCTCCGCTGTAACGTCATTCTATAGGTATTGGATAAAGATGGCAACGTTCAATTCGAGGCAGGCTGTCGGGCTGCAAACCCATATAAGCTTTTTTATATATAAAAGAGGGCGGCAAACGAGCAAGCAAGTCACCTGATGGTAAGTTATCACCACCGCCCACTTAAATTGTAGCAGTTTTATGCGTTAAAATAACAATTAAGATATATAAGCTATAAGACCAGATTCGATATGGTATTGGTCATTTTGATATGGTTCGTCTCCTTACCGTGGGCGATTCATATTTACTATTTTAAGTATATACTCGTTCTTCTTTACCAATTATTTTCCTACAGAGCTTTAACGTAATACTTCTATGGGCGCAATGGTCTGCGCAAAGCCCAAAACAGTAAATATACTGTTTTACCGCACGATCCTGCTACATTTCAAGCCACAACAAAACAGTGAATATACCGGGTGGTGAGTAGGACACACAAGTCCGATACTACGAAATGAAAAAGTATTAGGACTATAAATATATATTAGGTTTAGGTCTTTTTCAAAAAGTGGAGCGATCTAGAGCATGGTGCGTTGGCCTTTAGGCTGACGAAGGTCCTCTCGGGGCTTGATAGCATAGGAAGGTACTTGTGAAATATCGCTAAAAGGGAGCTAAGTACCAAATGTAAAGAGGCAGGGAGGCAATGATCTCCTTCTGCGAAGAAGTAATATCGCAGAAAGACCAAAGTTTTATGTACTATCAAAGTTAGAATGGCAACTTTTGGGTTAGACTTACGTCTGGCTTGGTTAATAAGAAAGCCTGATTTTCACCATTAACAGTTCATATGATGGTGAACCTGCCTCTGAATATTCACTATAATTGTCAATTGACAAAATCAGCTAGTAACATAGACTACTAATACCAGCACAATACATATTCTGCTTCCAGTATCAATCCTACGACAACATAAACACACGAATGGCGATTCACGGCCGTTTATTTGCACTGTGCGAAGATGCAGCGGAATCATCATTCAATTAGGGCTGCATGGGGAAGAGCGGCTACCGCATCCGGCCCGCGGCTGCGGCGCACTTTATATGCAATCCCGGCACAATAACGTGGCTTGAGTCTAGCCGCAGTAAGCCAAATGACCATTACGCAATCCTGCGATATCGTAAGCTCTTTATTGATAGTTTAGGCACTCCCGTTGCGACGCATCATTTGTACAGTACAAGCGCATAAGTTAATTACCACCACATTTTTGTCGCATCTAATTCCGGTGCAGTTGTTAAACGGTTTTATAGCTTAAGGCATATTATCTTTAGAAGGGGGTTAAGTTGAGAGTAGTGGAGTTGAGCTTTTTTATTTATTTATTTCCATACAGTTTTACAGCAATTAAATTTAGTTATAAAAGTACAATTAAAAGTTGCAATGCCAATAACAAAACTTCGGTTTAAAATTTCGAGTATCAAACCATTTAGCAGTGTGATAACATAATGACTGAAGAGAAAAAAAACCTTTCATATAGGTACATAGGTGCGCCCATATATTTGTCTTTCTCCGACTTTCTTTTTTAAAGTAAAAGGAAGATATAACCGATATAGTTTTATTTTTATTGCAGGGCAAAGTCTTCCTTTTAAAGTTCCTTGCAATCCATGTTTGATTCCAAAAATCACAAATAATGCGGCGACGCCAACACCATTCAAAAATCCCATAATATGCACAATAGGGATTTTTCAAAAAATAAAAGTCAGTTTATTTTAAACTGTTATTATTTTCCATGTCATTAACGAAAACTAAAATAACCAGCGCAATAAATCAATGCACTCCACGTTCAATCATCACTCTTTTCCGTTTTATTAAGACTAAAGTGTGGTCAATGCCAAGATGGTGAGCGACGGTCGCTTTGGCATTTTGTATTAACTTCCGTGTACCGATTCCGTGAACAGAAGGAAATATATTTAATCATAAGATTTAATTTCAAGTTATGTCTTCTACGACTTCTACGATGCTAACTTTGGGAAGCCCCTCTTCAAGGTGGGATGGCAATCTGGTGAGGGCCGTGCCAAGCCGTAAGATTTGGACGCGGGCCGGGTATATATGGAGGAATGTTAGGTACAGAAAACTGCACCTCCACCTACCCTGACTAGACTTTGGATTGTCTACGGTTTATAGGCGCATCCATAGTGATATTAGTTCATTTTACACTGGTGGTGGGAAGGTTGATTTGCTGGCTACTTTAGACTACATGCACATAATAGAGACTTGGGGCGGGCCGTTCTTTATTTTGTGCTACATGGCAGTAAATAATGCACACTGCCTAGTTCTGCTTTTCAGATCATCGTGTCTGTCGCACGCGTGTGAGTAAATACTAAGACGAAACTAGCTGACTTTGAAACCATTAAATATATGATATATCTGGTATGATGTATGTGGTCGATATTTACTTTTTATTGTAATCGCCGTAGGGTCCCGGTGGATGCATGATGAGCAAAGTAAATGATATGAGGGGCTACAAGTACGAGTATGTCCTGTTCAGTAATGCAATGTGCGTGCATCCGGGAACTGATATGATTATGTAATTATAAATTAAATTATGTGTTTATTTCAATTTAATTATTGGGGTCGGCAACGCGTGGGTGATGCCCCTGGTGTTGCAAATGGCCATAGGCTGCGGTGACTGCTTACCATCAGGCAGGTGGTAAACTTGTTTGCTGCCTTAGCGGTATAAAAAATAATTTTCAATATATGTAACCAAAAATATTAAAAGAAAATCTGTCTACAATTATAATACAATCATTATTATCAAGATACGGATTTGGCAGCAAAAAGTTAATTACACAAGGATAAATAAATAAGGACAAGGCACGTTGAAAGCAATAAATAATTTCATTTCAAAGACTTTTAACAATGCATAATATTCTCTAGGATGGTTTATATTAAGTTTAAACAGACAGAAGGAAAATAACGTTAGTCAAACAAAACAGTTTTCCTGTACATTTTCGTAATACAAATAAATACTTTTATAAGTTGTACGTACGGGTCAGATCTAGGTTCTCCACACGTAACTAGTTTGTATCGTATTGTGGAGTAAAATAAGAATAACCTATGACCTTAGAAATATTGGCCGATACGAGGTATCTTTCAATTTCAATTGCATACTTTTTTCCAGGTCGAGGCTAGGCCAGTCTACCCCTGCGCCCAGATAAAGGTTTTATCGGATTTGAATATCAGGCGGTAGCCGTGGCCGTGTCGATGCATAATCAATCAGACTCCTTCAATTTCATTTAATTGGACACTCCACAGTCTTAAACTAACTTTAAGAGAGAGAGATAAGTAGGCGGGAGGGTCTAGAGGCCGTTGCTTAGGCCTACGGTGCCTACTTCTCATTATCTTCTTCTTCTCACAACTTACCCATGCTGCGTCCGGTCCCTGTTGAGTGTTTGCGTCTTAGGTAAATTATTCTTAATATTATTAAAACGGTTTCAATGTTTGTTATTAATAAACTCAAAGACTACGTAAAGCTAGATTATCAGGGGAGTACCAAAGGCTATAGTTAACTGGTCCCGGAACGCAGTAACCAAATTTTACGCGAATGATTGGATCGCTTAGGGTAAAAGCCGGATACTTGCCCCAGTAGGATAGTTGCCCCAGTTTTGAATACACTATGTTAGGGATGTTGGTGTTAGCGCTTTACCACAATTAAAAGAACCTCTTCCGAAGACCTCAATGCCATGTAATACATCAGCGTAAGCGCCCGCGTTTTGTCCTTGTGATTAAAAATCTTCCGCGCTGAAGCTTTAACGGGCGTCAAAATTATTTTGGTAATTAATTTATGCTGAATATTTTTATTACTGATTGTGGCATCAGTCTACTTTTTATTTCTATGCATGCATTAGGGTTTAAATTACATTGTATAATATGTTATATTGTTGAATAGTGTTTATTTATTTCACAAATAAAAAGGGCAAGTATCCGTATCAAAAAGGATAGTTGCCCCATTTACTTTTGCGGATAGTTGCCCTTAGGGGCTCCTAGGGGCAACTATCCGCAAGTATAAAATAATTGAACAAGCAAGGATTTTTGTTTCTTTTTGTGTTTTCAACTTATTATGACTTCTTGCTTTATAAAATAAATATATAATGTAAAATAAATATTTGTGCCAGACGAATGGTGATGATTTTATGGTTTAAATCATTAAAACTTAATACTATGTTTTTCAATATTATTTTATTTTATTTTAATAATCTAGTGCATAATAATGGATCTCAGTAAATAAAAAAATATTAATTATATCCAACAAAATCATAGTGAGACAACTATCCCCCAAAGCATTAAGCATTTTTACCGCTGGGCAACTATCCGCCACAGTAGGCAACTATCCCCCTTTTCAGAGGTCTAGTAAAACACGATTTACTCAAAATCTATAATAATCAGGTTTCCAAAAAATCGGCTATTATAGAAGATTAAAGACCTATGTTTTGATATACAGGGTGTCCCGTAAGTCGACGTCAAGCCGGAATCGGGTGATAGTCCAAATCATACCTAATAGTTACTAGAAAAATAAAAAATAAAATCTAAGTCTTGAATTTTTTAAATTATAGGCATTTCAGTCCAGGAGAAAGCAAAGGTCGTTGTAAAGAGATCGAAACTGTCCAAATCACAAGCAAACAAACAAGTCCAATAAACGAAGCAAAAAGTCGAAAGTACGAAATAACACGAACGAATACGGAAAGATGCGTAGTAAACGAAGGAGCGTAACGTACTGATCTGTATTGCGTGTGCCAATATTAAAAAAGTGGCGTCACTATCTATCTCGCTCACACTTCATAAAATGACTTTCTCTGTATCTGACTCATTAGCGTCACTATCTGTCTCACTCACCCATTAGAATATTTGACTCGAAAGCGTCACTACCTGTCTCACTCACACTTCATGAATGACTCTCCGTCTCACTCGGTCTTAGGCAAGCTTTGAACGCACTAGAATAATTTTTAGTAGGTAATGAAAAATTTTTCGAAACTGGGTTTCTTGAAGGAATTTAATGTAGCAAGTATTATACCATTTTAGAATCCTTATTAAATGCGTCAACTTTTCGTGCTACTTGCCAACCTGGCGTAGTACTTTTTTTTTTCAGTACAGTCCGTTAAAGTTGGACGAAATATTAATTGTCTATTCATTGTACGGCATAATGTGACACTTTCTTCCAAGCTGGAGCAGTTGACTTAGAATTCTAAGTAATAGGTTAGATTAGCACTATTCGGGATTACAGAAGAAAAATAAAATTGAAAAAAGTTAAGATTTGTAGCAACAGGAGCTAAAGAACCATCACAGGGTGTACATTTTCTCAAAAAAAAAAAGAAATGCCTATAATTTAAAAAATTCAAGACTTAGATTTTATTTTTTATTTTTCTAGTAACTATTATGATTTGGACTATCACCCGATTCCGGCTTGACGTCGACTTACGGGACACCCTGTACATGTGACATATTTCTGAGTAAGTACATATTTCTCATCAATAGAGCTTTTTTGAAAAGTGGGGCAAGTATCCGGCTTTTACCCTATATCAAACATGTTCTTTGCACACTCTGGATGTTTTTATACGACCTATCCAACGATATCGCACGCAATAGAATTAGCGCAAATATATTTCACTGTTGTTTTACGAGTAGTTGAGGTACGCAAAAAAACTATATAGGTACCTATTTAAATATTTTATTTTCAAACTTTGTCGGTGTGATTACTATGTAGGTATAAATAACCATACAAAATTTCAGCTTTCTAGATCTCATATTTTCTGGGTAAACAGCATTTATCACCTCAGTGGGATTAATAGAATATTCCAAGGTGAAGGGTTCCTTGTTTTACCACTGAACTCCAAGAACCTTTTCAAAGTTAGTCCCTCCATTTGGGACACACGATGCCATAGACAAACAAATTTCTTTTTATACCACAAAGGTGGCAAACAAGCTTACGGCCTGCCTGATGGTAAACAGTCACAGCAGCCTATGGACGTTTGCAATATCAGGGGCATCACCCACGCGTTGCCGACCCTGTAAAAACCTTTTTACCCCTTTCTTGAAGAACTTCATGTTGTACTCTCCAGGGAAACCTCTCCAGGTAGCCTTAGTGTGCGTGGGAAAAAGTTCCTTTGGAACCGCACAGTTCGCGACCAATTCGGTTCCAAGGTGTGAGGATGAACTCCCTGTCGGTGGCGAGCGGTGCGATGATAGAATGTAGCTGTAGGCATCATGACAAACAAATATATTGAGCTAGACATCAACAATATCTGTTATAACATGCCTCTGCTTGCAACGGGGCTTAAAAAGCGCAAAATAAGTAATGGAAGGAAGCTACAGAAATACATTGCGTTGCAATCCGATGCCAACAAGGGCTTGACTCAGCACAATGCTGCATGCGCCAATCCGTAGAGATATTGCAACGAATATGTTGATTTTGCAAAAGGTCGTGTATTCGTCTTTATTTTTTGTATCTCTTGTAAATATGGGTGTAACTGAATAAATATCAAAAATGGTAACACGAGATATTTCGGGACAACATTTGACAGCTAAATAACCTCGAAAATTTGGGATTTTTTTTGGTTTTCCGCTCATAACTTTATAGTTATCCTCATCATAATCAACTTTAATGAAATTAGAAATGGGCTATTTGATAAGTAGACTTCGTGCGCCTGAAGGACTTTAATTTGTTGCTAGGTAACTTTTCGTTAAGATTATACCAGTCTAAGGTAATGTAATTTAGTAGGTTGTAGTACTCATTAGACGCAAAATTTTATGCTCTTTAAATTGTTCTTAAATACCTTTTCGCTAGGATACTGTAATAAGTTAAGTTATGAGAAAAAACAAACAAAAATTGGGTATATTACGCTCTCAAAAATGTTAGCTAGGTATCTCATGTTATCATTTTTAATATTGACTTAGTTCTATCATTATGTACAAGATAAAAAAATAAAAACTACTACACCACCATTTAAAACATAGAATCACAAATTAAATAGCGGCCCGTTTTGTGATAGAATGCTCTATTACGGATTGACCTATGCAGGCGTGACTGCAGCGCTGGCTTTTATTCAAAGAGACAGTCTGGCCAGCGCACTGTGAATCCGCACAGCTCGATTGCATCAGAAAAATACGATGAAATCGATTTTTAAATGAAACTATACGATAGCGATGAACGAGTTTTTTAAAAGAGGGAGGCAACCAAGCGAGCTGGTCACCTGACGCTAAGTTATCACTGCCCCCCAAGGATACCCTGCAACACCAGGTTCGCAATTTAATATATAATTTGTGTTTTACAGGTTTGTTGTCCTACGTATTACTGGTGAATGTTAAGCCGGTCCACACTCCGTTGTGTGTCATCGGCGTGTGTCATTGTCAATAGTTTGGACGCAAAGTGATGCGCGATCACGTTACACGCCGTAGCTACACCGCGATGATAAACCCCGATCAGTATGTAACCGCGTATCTGATATGTTTCGAATCGGATATAGGGTTGCCAAATCAACAATACAATATCCAGGTATATTTAGGGTCAAGATACTTAGAGAACCTAGTTACAAAAGGTTTCCTTGATTATTTTGACATGGATTCTGTTTTTTTGACACTGAAAACAAATCTATTTATTCTTCTTGAACATTGGCTTGGCGTTTATTGTATGTTGAATCGTGATTGTCAGTCCAATTATGTGATTTGAAACATGATACAACGCGATCCATCTCTAGGCGTTCATCAAAGGGGATACGCAATGCCGCTACACGATCGACAGCCTGCATTTTAAATATGCAGCCACCTCTAGCGTTGTTTCCCCGATCATCAAAGGGGATACGCAATGCCGCTACACGGTCAACAGCCTGCATTTTCAATATGCAGGTACTTGACGAACGCTCCGCGTTGTCGAACACGCGCCGCTGAAATTTGGATACGAGGATCGCAGGATAATTTGAGCGTCCCCAACACGACACGCGTTGGCAATACACTGACAAAGAAACAATGGGCGTGGTTTTAGCATAATGCGCGATTTTATGGATGATACAATATGGGCGAAATGAACGTCCATACTTAGGATACGTATACTCGATACGATAATCCTAATTTTGAGTTTGGAGATGATACAAGTGTGAGTAGCTTTATACTGTCTTCTAAACTGCGCTGGTTTTGTATTATTAACTAGTCCAATTCCAGCATCTTGTGTTAGCCGTGCTATCAATATAATATTTTTTTATTATTTTATTTATTTAACATTTATTGTGCACAATAAATAGTATACAAAATAGACATATTATTTTCAAAGCGCCAAACCTTAATCAAGAACTGGCGGTACATGGTTCCCTTCTTAACTACTCGGATATGTTTTAATTTTATAAACTCATCGTATGACATAAACAGTATAAATCAAATTTCTTCATCGCATCAGTCTCTCTTTTGTCTCCCAAAAAATCGAAAAAAAAAATTATGTAGGTAACTTTCCATCATTTTGGTGTCTCAATTTCTAGTGATGGATGGAAGAATAGGTATGGTATTCTATTTTATTCAATTTGTGGTATCACGAAAATCAACAAAAATCAATGGACTATTGAATTTCCAAATATATCTTAGTGGAAATTGCGCTTGAAGAGATTTTAGTTTGTTGGCAATCGCGGCTTTGTGACATAGGGAGGATGACATCACCGTAGCGCCCGATGGCGCTGTTCCCGTTGGAACAAATACAAGAGCAGCGTTGCGACTTGCGAATTAGATGGATTCATGCTTTGTTTGAACTTAACTGAGCATTGTTGTGTACTCCTAAGTGAGAATTTAAGATTATACATTGGACTTTAACTCTTGCTGTAGTTGTAAAAAGTAAGTTGAAAAAAGTAAGCGCAATATGCGCCACAAATATAGAAATGTACCCTCGAGTTCAAGTTCATTGAGCAGTAGTAGCGCCAGAACTCCGTCACCACCGCCGGAACACAGGAAACAGGTATCACGTAAGGCTGATACCTCATCTGTGAGTACATCGAACAATATGATACCCGAGTTTGATCCGTTACGAGATAATGTGAACACTTGGCTTAGTATTATCGGGTCTTACGCTCAAACTTTTGCATGGTCCGTTATCAAGCTTTAAATAAATTAAAGGGTTCTTCGAAAGTGTGGTACGACTCATTGTTACGGCCAGATAATCATTGGCCTTCGTGGAGATGGAAAGATAGGAAGTGTAAATTAGCTTCCAGTTTTCAAATCCGACGAAACATGTATGATCTTCTAAAGGAAATTATTGATAAAATGCCGGCTGATCTACTTAAGTTTGACTATGCGAATACCTTCACCAAATTTTGTAATACTGTTAATTATTTTGAATTCGATATCGATTCCCATCAGAATGAGTTAATAACATTGATTCGAAAATATAGTGACTGTGTCGCGACAAGAAATCATGAAATGAAAATTAATGTAATTACCACTTAACCAATTCAATGCAGACCCTTTGGGTCGTCTCATTTTTTTTTATACCGCTAAGGTGACAAACAAGCTTGCGGCCTGCCTGATTGTAAGCAGTCACCGCAGCCTATGGACGTTTGCAATACCAGGGGCATCACCCACGCGTTGCCGACCCCGTAAAAACCCTCAACCCTGTCTCATGTTGACAGGAAAATCATTCGAGAAATGGTGGACGAGCTTTTGAAGAATAATACGAGAGTGCAACTCACCATATGCGAGTTCTGCACTACTCGTTAATAAAAATAATGGAGAAAAAAGGCTCTGCATTGATTATCGAGCGTTGAATAAGATCACAGATAAATATCTTTAGATATCTATTTTCCAATAGGTATCTAAAGCATTCCTAACCTATCACTAGATGGCGCCCCGACAATTTTGGTATGTAATAATCGCTTGAAATAGGTTCTTAGCAAACAGGATATAAACACTGGGTACGCTGTATTAGATAATATTGTATTTGTCAATAGTTTTCAACCATTTTAGAGGTTGTAATAATAATGGAACATAATGCCAACTTCTATAGATATTTCATTTAACATTTCGTTCAACCTTTAATAGTTATGTTTATATTAATAAACATTTGATTTTTAAGTTTAGTATTAATTGGCTGCATGAAATCACTGCCACCATCATACACATTAAAAAAAGATTACCAAAATTGTAGGAGCGCCGTCTATTGATGCTTTTTGAAACCAACCAACAGCTTTTTGTAACTCTGTAAATGCCCAATCCACTTTTATATTACAGAAGAAATGTATCAAGTTTATTTTTAATATACATATATAAAAGGGAATCTCTGCGCAATATATTTAAGAAAAATAATCTACTAACATTGACTGGTATTTACATATTAGAAATATGTGTATTTTTGAAAAATAATAATGAATATTTTGTTAAAAAATCAGCACATCGAAGCAACTTACGTAGCAATTACAGCCATGATTATTGTATCCCTAAGTCAAATGGCTCAGTAATGTTTAAAAGTGTTTTTGTCTCCGCTGTAAGAATTTTCAATCGTTTGCCTCTCGACATTAAAATGCTTGATGGCAACGCATTCTAAACGAAATTAAAGGCATGGTTAATTGACAGAGAATTTTATAGTTTAAGTGAATTTTTCAATCTGTGACAATAATTGGATATTATGATGACATTATTACTTGTAATTGAATTGACATAATCTCAATATTGCTATGACATGATTAGTTTAATAGTAATGGAAATTGTAATATTATAATATACTATTGTACACCCAAATTTGGGTAAACTGTTATAGTTCTGTTATAAATCAAATATCACCTACAATGTACACTACAGTTATACAATAAATGATTTCTGATTCTGATTTCTGATTTCAACTATCAATACCTACTGGAAAACTCCACATTAAAGACAAATATCTAATGCCGCGCATTGAAGAACTTGTAGATGACTTCAAGGTTATAAATGTTTTACTAGTTTAGATCTAAAAAGCGGATATTATCAAATAGCATATTATGCAGCAACAATCTATCGAGAAAACTGCGTTTAGTACTGAAGATGGGCATTATGAGTTTTTAAAACTTCCGATTGGGTTGGCTAACTCACCCAACAGATGGTGAATAAAGTGTTGGGAAATTTGAGATTTGAGAACGTGTATTATTATATTAGACGGGACTTGGACGCGACGTACCTTTAAGATTTGTTTTCCCGACGTTTCGGTAGGGTTACACCCACCGTGGTCACGAGACGACTGCCGTGGGAGGTGACAGCTGCGGTTTGAGAACGTGGTTTTGAACTTAGAAGACGTCTATTTAGTAACGAAAACAGTGGAGGAAAATTTAATGTTACTAGAACGCGTTTTGCAAATCTTCAAGGAAAACGGGTTGACTTTAATCCTAAAAAAGTCACTTCTAGGAAAATGTAATGTTACTAGAACGCGTTTTGCAAATCTTCAGGAAAAACGGGTTGACTTTAATCCTAAAAAAGTCACTTCTAGGAAAATTTAATGTTACTAGAACGCATTTTGCAAATCTTCAGGAAAAACGGGTTGACTTTAATCCTAAAAAAGTCACTTCTAGGAAAATTTACAGTTACTAGAACGCGTTTTGCAAATCTTCAAAGAAAACGGGTTGACATTAAACCTACAAAACTACTGTCACTTCTTCATAAATAATATTGAATTTCTAGGATACAGGATCAAGCCAGATTGCGTGATGCCAAATGAACCGAACCTGGAGGCTGTTCAAAGTTACCCCACTCCCAAAACATTGCATCAGCTTCGACAATTTCTTGGTCTCAAGCTACTTTCAGAAGTTTATTAAGGGCTGCGCTATGATTTCTGCTCCACTCACGAAATTGTTGAAGAAAGAATCTGTGTGGGAATGAGGTATGGTTCAAGGAGATGTCTTCCAGTCATTAAAGAACAATCTAACGTCAGAAAGTGTCTTATCTATTTTTGATCTGAATAAATGTAACATATTATACACGGATGCTAGTAGAGATGGTGTTGCCGGTATACTCATGCAGGTCACAAACGACGGCGAAAAGCCAGTGTTTTGCTGTATTTATTTTAAAAACAAAGGCGGTCCGAAAGAGGGTATGCTGAATCCGTTGCCAAAATATACGTAGCCTTTTCACACCCTCCATATGGATCATTTAGGCCCATTTGTTAGGACCAAAGCCAAAAACTATTGGTTAGAGTCGATGCTTTTACAAAATTTGTTTTCATTTCGGCGGTTCGATCAACAAAAATTTCATGCGTGATTAAAGCGTTAGAAATCATGTCTAAAAGTTTCGGTAACCCTAAAAGGATTATTACAGATGCGGCAACAAGTTTTACCTCTAAAGATTTTACTCAATACCTACAGTGCTAATAAAAACATACGGTTACATACAGTAGCAACAGGTGTGCCTCGATCGAACGGACAAGTTGAACGTTTTAATAAGACTAAGGCTTTAAAAGCAATGGGTGCCGATACCACAGACGATAGGTGGGATGAGTACATAAAAATCTTACAACAAGGTCTAAGTAAACCGTACCTAGTGAAGTTTTTCTTGGGCACAGACTACGTGCTACGACTAGGTTGATGACGGGGAAAGGTTGGATTTGACAAATTTGCGTGATAGGGCAGAGATGAATATTAAGTCTAATGCGGAATCACAAACACAAAAATTCGATAAGACTCGTACAAAGGTACGAGTGTACTCGGAAGGAAGTTTGGTTCTTATTAAAATACAAAGCCAGAATAATTATGGCAAGAGCCGCAAGCTATTGCCGGTATATAAAGGTCCCTTTCAAATAAAGAAAGTAATAGGGAATTATCGATATAAGGTGATGGATATAAAAGGTTGTGAAAGAAGCACTAGAAAGTATTTCGGCATTACGGCCGCTGAGAATATGAAACCATGGATACGAATTGATGATTGGAAACCGTACTAAATATAAATAATAAATTTCATCCTCTACTCGTGTTGGCAAGGTAAATGAACATCAGTAACATACCTATTTCAGTTTTATGAAATGCGAGTCAAGATAAAATGCTTCACTTGTAAATGGTCAGTATCGTACATTGCACGTTAAAAGAAAAGTGTATAAGTTCGAGTGGTAGTGATGGTTCTAAGAAGAATTTGGTACGCTTAAGTCAGGAAACCCCCCTCTTAGCGGTAGTGGTTTTAGGAACTTAGTACGAACTTGGTACGCTTAAGTGGGTAAATCCCTTTAAGTGCAAGTGGTGCTAAGAAAAATGATTTAGGAACTTGGTACGCTTAAGTGGGTAAATCCCTTTAAGTGCAAGTGGTGCTAAGAAGAATGGGTTTGGGAACTTGGTGCGAACTTGGCACACTTAAGTGGGTAAACCCCTTTAAGTGCAAAAGGTGCTAAGATGAACTCGGTACGCTTGGAAGTGTTGGAGTGTGGAAAACTTCTTTAAGCGCAAGTAGAGCTAAGACGTACTTAGTACGCTACTAATGCATTGTACTGTGTTTTCTTGTACTTGTGTGTTATAACGTGATGCAGACTAGTTGATCCTCGACTAAAGGAATGAAGTTTATGTGCAATGGACGATGATAAAACGGTGGTAACATTCGACATTCATGTCATAATATCTCCTCATTTGTATAATTCTATAAAATGTGTTTCAGAATTTTATCTGAACTCGAGCGGCACCTGGTGGAACAGGCACCAGGTCGGACGGCCGTGTTGGCAATCGCGGCTTTGTGACAAAGGGAGGATGACATCACCGTAGCGCCCGATGGGACACGGCGCTGTTCCCGTTGGAACAAACAAATACAGGAGCAGCGTTGCGACGAAATATTATAATTGAATTAGATGGATTTATTCTTTGTTTGAACTTAACGGTACCACATTATACGATACGATACGACACTAAACGACCCTGTATGACACTATACGACACTGTACTGGACTGTACCTGTACGATACGGCGCGAAAATGTACGACACTGTATTTCTTTATTGTGTGCAATAAATTGTTAAATAAATAAATAGGGTACGTAACTATACCACACTACACTAGTCGGCACAAACGGAGGCTGTACGACAAGAAACCACACGACACGACCCGATAATCGTTTGGAATTTTTATTAAATCTTTGATATCATGGAAAGATATCAAAGATTCAATACAAATTTCGATACGTGAATTGTCATATTATCATCAAACGTTGATGTTTAAATGATATAGTCCGTTATAGCTGGCCATTTCATGAAATGGTCGGCCACATCATGAAATGATCAATTCTAAGATCTGGCCACGACAGCATGAATATATGCTTTTTTGACATTTTATTAAACATTTACTGTTATTTTTTAGTTAAATAAGGATAAACAAAATATGTTTTATTTGTTTTATACTTTTTCTGGCCTGCTCATGGTAAGATGAAAAGAGTCATTGGTACATAGCTGCAGTGGTATTCGAACCCGGTAACTCTCGCTTACGAGACGGACACCGTAACCACTCGGCCACAGACGCTCCAAGGTTTAGAATATATTTAATCATCATCATCATAATATAGTCGAGAAAAGCCGAGAAAACCCGTGCGATGCGGGGTCGGGTCGCTAGTAATAAATGTGATAACACTATCTAGTTAGGCAACTATGATTACGCTAAAGGGCCACGCATGAGAAGCAGCGTATGCAGGCACAAGCCATCATCTCGGTGTACATGAGAACACTATCTCATAGCTGAATTTTATATTTATTATTTTGCTTGAATAAACTACAAGAAATTAATTTCTCCGTTACTTGCTACTCCAAGGCAAAAATTTAAAATACATTTCTTGAAGAGGAGCTTCAAGTTGTTATTATTGTGCACTCGTCAAGCTTATGAATGTTACAATAGAGACCTTTGATGTCAGAGACCTTTGATAGTAAACGTATTCTGAGAAAAGTCCAGCGTGGGTTTAAATTCGATACTTGTAAATGTTCTGTCTCAAGTGTTGCTATTGCATCTACATATTTACGTAGGTACTTAACTAGAGATTCACTCGCCGAGTCCCTCTTGTACTAAAAGAGCTAAAATTCCTTGTCCCTTGAACCATCTGTGCCAAAAATCAAGCGAATAGAATCCTCGATTTCGACGTGCATTGTAGTTGTAAAAAGCTACAATTCCTTATCCCTTGTTCGATCTGTGACAGAAATAAAGCGAATGGGATTCGGCGTGCAAACACAAAGCCTTTTATGCAACGAAAAAAAAAACAGTTACCAAAAATTCAGAACCGCTATTCGTTATCACTGTGAAATCTAGGCTAGTAGTAGATATGTCTCATGTGTAGATGTGTGGAAACCCTTCAAACTGGAACGCAACAACGCAAGATCAAAGACTACGCACTACAAATGGATTGCTAAAAATTCTACTTCTTGCCGAGTGTCATAGGGTTCCTGTTACTTTACATCCCGGAAAAGTAACAGGGATCCCGCGGGATAGCCGAATGTTAGTAGAGAAAAAAAATACTACGGTAGAGTTTTGGAACACTACTTGTCTCTAAAACCATCTTTAGCTACAATCGATCAAACGTAATGTCGATGTCGATAAAACAACGCTGCTAAAGAATTGTAAAACTCGCACAGTGTTTCAGGTACATATGAACGTATTGTATTGTAACACAACGCAACTAATACAGTAGCGCCGTCATTTAGCGATTTAATCATTATTAAGATTGATATCGGCGATACTAAGCTATAATTATGGTATAATCAGAAAGCGACATAGATTAAAATATACACGTAGGGTTTTCTTGTAAAACCTATATCAGATTCTTTAATAGTTATCAAGTGGTATTCGAGTATTTGTAAAGATTAATATTGGTATTGGGAAGGATAAAAATTTAGGGCAACAATTTCACATTTTTCTAGTGTCTACGTGGCGAAAGTGCGCGATAATGGCCGGAGTACTCCGAAATATTGGAAGAGCTACAGCTATTCTGCGCTCAGTTTATTTTTATCGTTTTTCTCTCACACACACAAGACCCAAAAATCTTATCAACTGTGCTCAAGAACCTAGGAATTTGTCTCTTGTTACAATTATTACGAATAAACTATATTTATTTAGAGATGCCACCGCGTGAATCATCTTTAATAATCGGGCTATAAAATAAGACAAGCACCACCTTTCAAGACACAAAGCTTTTAGTTTGCGAAATAATTCCGTGCGGCCACACTGTTTTCGCGAGTGGCCCATTAAAAGCCGCTAAAACTAGGTGAGCCATAAGTCTGCAAATTTAAAACTTGGCAAAAATAATCTTCCACAGCTTCCACTGCACTTTGTGTTGCAGTTCGCGGAAACCAATGAAAAGGTCAAAGTTCTTTTAGCTTTTGTCTTATTCCAGCGCGATATGATCTTTTTCTTAGCCTTTGCCCTCAAAAGGCTTTCCCTGAATGCAGACGGAACTAATTAATATTATTTTATGAATGAAGCATGCAATGAAGTAGTTTTGCAAACAATTTTCAAAAGGCATTCAAAGAAGAAATTAATTTTTAAGTTACTCGGCCGCTGCGGCCGCGCTCGCATTGTCTAGCCCGTTGTTGAGCTTCTTTAATTTGATCCAGAACAACGTTTATATCTTCTCTGATTACTTCATAAACTTGTAGGAACTGATTTTCAGTAAGTACGGGTAACCACGCGGTTCGGAAATCGATGTAGTAATGAGTTTACAGCTTACCCTCTTGTCACCACATGTGTGAACATCGACGTGCTATTTGACACTTGTCAAATCTCACTCGCACTTCACAAAATGTAAACCAGGCTTTATGTGGAGTCCTGAGTGAAGGAGTTTAAGCCGCCCAAGACTAAGCCAGCTTTATCCCTGATGTGAATACTGTACTATTCACACCATCTGTGACACAATAAATAATGCAATTGCAGCGTCAGATTTAGCCAACTCCGGAGTTAAATCAGTATCGCTTCACGACATTTTCGTGTCAACATAAAAATATAATTTGGAACTGGAAATTTAACTTGCACAATTTGAGCAGTCTAAGGGCCTACAACCATACTGCCTAGTCTTAAGTCACAGCTTTTACAAAGCTTCTTCTTTATTAAAAAATATAATAAGTTTACATGGCCGTTGAGCGATTCGAACCCGGTCCCTCAGCTTACCTTAACCAATCAGCCACCGACGCTCTTGTTAAAGTTATAACGTCAAAATATACTATAGACCATAGATATAGTATACCTATAGACCGCCACCTCGTCGCTTTTTCAGCACAAGTGCCATTACAGTATAAAATATCTTTCACATGACCAGGAATGAAGTTCTAATGTGTGTTGTATTTCAGCCTATCGGGTGTCGTAAATATTCATTAATCAGCGTAATAATATAAGCCTTATTCACACCGTTTTTATGGGGGAGACTGCTAATATATATTTCAAGCCGAGGATCATTGATCGGAACAAAACAAACACGCAGAAGCACGCATCAGATATTATGACAGAGCTGAGTCAACCCTCATAATCGCAACAGTCGATAGAATTTATTGAAGGAGTTATTGTGATGTTTCCTTTTTCTGAGGAATCACAATAACAATGAGGACTGTTATTTAAAAGATGCACTTATTTCCGTTGTTGCTTTGAGCTTTGATTTCCCTATCGACCTATTATTTCCCGGTAGTTAATAAGTCCTCGAGAATAAGTCGGCGAGAATAATCTTTTCTATATTTTCAACAAACAGGTCTTTCGACGTAAAGGAAGGAGAAACAAAGGAACTTTTAAACGGCATATGTTTTTTATTTTGTGTTTAATATTCTACTGTGTTTTCTACTTTGACAAATAGTTTTTTTTTATCAACAAAGAGGTCTGTCGACGTAAAGGAAGGAGAAACAAAGTAACTTTAAAACGGCGTTGGCTCTTTTGTGTTTAGTATTCTACTGTATTAAACTATTTAAACGGCATTAGAGGAGTACCGTCTCCGGAATGAGTTAGAGAACATATTCGAACGAAACTGTGCCAGTATGGACACCCTACGATATACACCTAACGAGTGAAGCGCTTGTTGCGATACTGCCTCACATTCGATCAGCCTCAAAATACGAAACAGACACCCATCCAGTAACCAACGGCGTTCGTTGCTTAACAATTGTTATGGATCTCGCAATCACGCTGCCCCTAGACTGGGACCGCTCTATAAGATGTATAGAATTATTGTTATGGAGAAATTATATTCACGTATGAACATGTAATATGATCCTCATATTAGTAATTTTTCTACACCGCCAAAAAGTTATGTACGTGAAATAACGGTCATTGACTTTCCATAAAGGAAAGACGCAAATACGTATTTAATGCAATCTAAAATTAAAAAATGTTAATTTTTTTTAATTTTAACTACGTAGACGAAACAAGGCGAACTTGATTAATTTGATAAACGCTACTATCAGCGTTTTAAACGTAATTGATAACTTCGTATCAACTGAACAATCTGTAGATCTAGCAGGAAGACTAAGTTAAGCTACTTTAATAGTGGAGCAAGTATGATGAAGTTATACTTCGTGAGATTAGACCTATGATGAAACATTTACAGGTGGAACATTTCCGGGTGAACATTTACAGATACCGTGCTATATTTATAGTTTCCTATTTAATAAAATTAAGTAATAGCAGATAATTTCGGTAGATATCTTAATAACATCATACTTTGACTTGAGCCTTCTCCACACGAGTGGAGGTATTGCTTAATAAATCTTCATGCTAACCAGGCTTCTTGGGGAGCGCAGTGTCGAGAGTACCCAACACAAAACACGGCTGCTAATTTTCTGGTCCTCGGATGGATGAACTCTGAATGAATGGTCCACAAGATATTTTTTTTATTAAATTAGCTAAGCTATTGACCACCATCTCACCTGGTGGTAAGATCACTCCAGCCTTGAAGGCGTCCAGATTGTAATGGTCAGGGAACACCGTTGCAGATAACGTGCCTCAAGGCATTAGTCACCTTATGAGATACCCGTCGTTGCAAGGGGTTGGTGCTCTGCCTGTTATCGACGTCATTAATTAAAAAATCAATCTCTAGTCCAGAGCAACCCGGAAAAAATTACACAGCAGTACTAAGAATAATACCGTTCGCAAAGAGAAGACAACCTTCAAACATACATTAACCGTATAGATATTAGATATACGGCTACGTTTTATGTGGCGTACGTACGTTCTGTTAGAACAGACACCGACACATACGAACTCTCGAGCACCGCAATTAAAGTGCATTAATTAGGCATGCACCAGCACCGCAATATCATTTAAAAGCACGTACACGCCTCGCAGTTTTGGTTTCGTCACAAAGTGTCCATGCGAATTTGTATTGACGGCAACTAATTAGTAAAACTCTTGTAGAGTAAAATGTTATTGCTTTTCGTCGCTTGGGTTGGGATATATTGTTATGTTGTAGTCGACAATATTTGATAATTATTTTAAGGTATCGCTCTCTTTTGATGTATCGCTCCGCTGGGACTTCTGGGCTGACCCGTACGAGGAATAAATAAGAGAAATTGAATTGAAACCATAAAATTAAGGTTAAACGCACTAACTACTTAAATGTTGATTAATTGTTTTGTTCAAAAAAGTTTGAACAAATTCAATGTATACCTACAATAAAATTATCAAAAACGTTGATACGGTTTACTGACACCTTATCGATATATTCATAGATCCCTTAACAAGACAGGAAGTCCGTTAACAACCGTCTGTTTACACAAGTAAAAAATTCCAGCTTCATTTCTTCACAACAATAGCCGCTATATTCCCTGGACCTAAACTCAATAGATTTTTCCGTATGTTGTCCATTCGTATGGCCAATGTATCATCGGCTAAACAAAATGAGAAAGCCGATGCCTTAAAGATCGCTCTTTCGCATTCGTGCAGCGAGCGAAATCTTCGGGACAGACTCGATGCTGTTATCCTCGCTAAATGTGGCTACAAAGAACAATAACCTATTTTTATTCAAATTTAACATGTTTTTTTCGATATACTGAAAATTTACATTAAATAAACATGTAAATAGCATTTTCAATCGGTAAATCGGTCGACTGGCGCACCCAGCATAAACTTCAAACCTACTTTAGAAATAAGTAAAACTATTAAACTGTTCGGCTAGCACAAGTGTACGCGCGAGAGCAACAAGCTAGTAAAGGCGCGACATAGATCCAGATATCTCTTTTCTAAGTATTTTTATCAGCCTCTTGAAGTCCACTGCTGAAAGTAGGCCTCCCAAAGAGCGCCATTCCTCCCGGTCTTGGGCGATCCGCATACATCCACTGCCCTTACCGGTCCATCGTGCCACAAGGCGTCCCACCTACGCCTGCCGAACGAGTCGCGGTCTCCATTCCAAGCTTTAGAAGAAGGAAGTAAAGGCTCCCGCAGCAAACATTTTTTCATACAATTCCCTAAGAAACGGGTCTATTACCTTCCGCCACAATCGAGAGTGTGTTGCTCGAAAACGGTTGAGAATTTGAAAAAGTGTGTAAGGCAAAAGTTGTAGAGAACATTATAAGCTTTCATTCTGTAGAAGAACACTTTGCTTTACGAAGCACCGTTTTGGAGACATGAGCGAGTGACCCAAAATCGTCGTACTTTACAGCGTTTTATGGACATTGCTGAGCCCGCGGCAGCACCCCGAGGTCGAAAACTTAAATTTTCCATGAAGGTACCTGCATAAAATATTCAAAAATCGCCCATTTGCAAGGCAGATACCTTGTTTTTAAACTCATTAATTGGGCTATTGGGAATTAAGAAATTGCATCGAATGCAATGCGTAACCACGCTCTTAGATCATTCAACATATTACCTAAGAAAATATGTAGAAATAAAATAATTACTCACTTAATTCTTCAGAATCATCAGATAAATCTGACGACTTGTCTTCAATTTTCTGAAAAGAACAAAAAATATATAATTATTAACTTATATCGACTAGCATTAGTCAACGAGTTATATAGATACTACGACATACTATACTAAGATAATTTACCTACATGGACTGGATACCGATAGCGTCCGAGACACAATATTATATTGATATTCGATGTAACTAAGGGATGCGGGCCAGCTCCAAATTTATGCTCAAAATGGATGCATTGAGCCTTGTATCAAATATGTAGCAGTGAATGTTGCACCGGTGACTGAGCGCAGAGATACGGTATTCGCTCGTTGTCCTCTCATGACTGACATTGTTACGAGTATTGTTTGAATTCTCTCTCGACTGTGCAAACGTACGGTGGGTTTATCCGAGCGAACGAATACTCTCTATAGTTCGGGCCAAATGGATTAGCAATAGCGGACATCTTTCAGTAAAGATTATTTTTAAAGGCCGACTAACAGACATCTGGGCCATCTGATGGAAAGTGGTCACCGCCGCCTATTGACATCAGCAACACCAAGGGCGCTATAAATGCGTTACCCGCCTCTAAGGAAACCTCTAACATAACTCTTGAACGATCCAATATCATAGTCCAAAGCAAACGCTGTGGCTGGGAGCTCATTGCACATCCGAATCGTACGAGCGAGAAACATTCTTTCGAATCTTCGCGTAGACTCCTCTATAGGGCCACGTAATTTGTAAGTGATCACACGGTCGTATTCGTTACAATTTAATTTTAAAAGCTTCCGTACATTTTTCATGAGGTACTTGCTCTTGCCAATCCATTTCGCACGAACTATAAGAATATCTACTCATTCACTTGGTGTAAACAGAGGTAGAGCAGTCGGGCTGGTTCGCCATTATTCCGCGCATAGAATGATCGGTCGCCGGATATGAACGCAAAGTTTACACCAAAGGAACACAAGCGAAAGTTCTTGCTCCCCTGCCACTCCCGAACCGCAAAATCCTACTGCTTTATGCGCTGTGCTTGACTGTAGTACATCTTGACTAAATTATGTTACCAGACAGAACCAAAACCAACTCCTCAAAATTTATTCTAACTAGCGATAGAAATGGAAGTGTACAATCTTTACTTCACGGCCCACAATACCCATATTTCAGATTAGATCAAGTTACCAACAAGCTAAAATGTATTATAGTTTACAAACAATAGCTTTCAGTTCTAAAGCCAGGTCATGCCATGTCTGAAAACTCGCTAAATATTACAACAGTGATATGAATATCCAGTAGCAAAAAAAAAGGTAGTAAAAATAGGTATTTGAATGCTAAGATGAAGATTTCTGTGATAACGGCACTGCAGAATACTAAACGTGTCTGTATGAGAAGAATAGGATAATATATGTTAGTGGGATGTGAAAGATTTTACAATATAGATATATGTACTCATGGGTGCCCGGAGAAGGGTGCAAGGAGCACTTAAACGCTCTATACCTATCTATACTATTATAAAACTGAAAAAGCCATGTCTGTAGATTGAAGATATTTTAGATATTATATTCGAGACAGGCTTCTAGGACTTAACAGTCGGACAGACAAACAGCTAAAACAAATTAGACTGTTTGTCTGTCCAAAAACTACTGATCGGCTTTTGATTTGGTTTTCATAGTTTCATAGCTCCAAGTTTCGAGTTCGCTTCGTTCGCTCATATTTTGAGCAACTTGCTACATTTTATTACTTTTTTTACAATCACGCAAGGTTTTGAAAGCCAATTCCAAAATATGGGCTACATCCAATATTTTAAGTAATTTGTATTCCAATGAGGAGTTTTCCAGCAGGTATTGATAGTTGGTTTCAAAAAGCACCAATAGATGGCGCTCCTACAATTTTGGTAATCTTTTTATAATCTGTATGATGGTGGCAGTGATTTCATGCAGCCAACGAATACTAAACTTAAAAATAAAATGTTTATTAATATAAACATAACTGTTAAAGGTTGAACGAAATGTATAAAGAAATATTTATAGAAGTTGGCACTATGTTCCATTATTATTATAACCTCTAAAATGGTTGATAACTATTGACAAATACAATATTATCCAATATAACGTACCCAGTGTTTATACCCTTTTTGCTAAGAACCTATTTCAAGCGATTATCAATTACCAAAATTGTCGGGGCGCCATCTAGTGAGTAGTTAGGAATGCTTTAGATACCTATTGGAAAACTGCTCATTGTTGTGTTCGCCACCTAACTTTGCGCACGGCAGAAAGTGGAACTAAATTCAACTGACAATTTGAAGTTCAGCCACAGTATACAAAACAATCAGTAGGTCATCTGTGGTCATGCGTGGTGTATGGATGGCGCTGTGTGAATTTGTCCAAGCACATTTATTATTTTATTATTATTATTTATCTTCATAGCAACGGATGAAACGCGCCTTTCAGTTTCGCGCAATTTATTTGTTATTTATTTATTCGTACGGCATTAACAGCGGAGGCGGCAATTTAAAAATTTACTTTTGAACTCTTACAACTACAAGTAAAAACGAGTACGTATACGATCGCGCGCGATTGTGGCGCTCTTAAAATTTTAATTAAGTATACCTATGTTCAAGAACCTGTGCGAACCAATGCTCCTGCGCGTCATAATGGGAGACGGCCTAGCCGTGTCGGGTTTTGTATTAGAACTGCGCCTTAATAGCGCAAAAGATTTAATTCAAATTTTTTTTTGTTTTGGTTTGGTTTTGATAATTGTATCGCTATATTTTTTCTGAACGATTGAATCGTTGACGTTACCAAATTAAAAGCAAACTTCAAAAGTTTAGAGCTTACCACGAGTATTAAAAAATAGTAGGTGGTGTTATTGACCCTGGGCGCGTGCCGCGCGGGGGCGCAACCGGGACATAACGCCAAGATGATGATGATGACTGTGACAATCGATGACCGATTATGCATGTCGTCAAATATAATATATAATTATAGTTAAAGTTCTTTAGTTAAAATAGTTATATTTAACTGAAAACTTGGCTGTATGCGTTAGATCCTTTTGCTTTTCCCGCCAAAAATCTTTGTTTGAAAGTTTAAAGCTAATATTTTAAAATTTGGTTTTCAAATTTACCAGTTTAATTTGAGTATTTAATAAATTTATGTAAATAGTAAAAATAAAAGCGTGTTAGGATGGATATCGTCGGACGTCGAAGTAGCTCAGTCCGACCGCTGGGGCTGTTGGTAGACTTTGCTCAAGGCAACAGAAATTTGGCCCTTAACAGAGTTCTGCTGAAGGAGGCTTATCGACACGGTTTCTCCATCCATCGGTGTCGTCTACGCCGCGTGGACGACGGCAGCGACAGCGACAGAGGGCAACCGCGAAAGTGAAATCTAGCAGACTCTGAAGGAGAGTCACGCGCCGTCAGCTTGATCTCCCAGTCTGCGCTCAGCAAGTTGTAACCGAGAAATCGCAGGCAGAGCCAGCTATCATATCGGCGGAAGTAAAAATTATGCGAGATCAAATAATGGCATGATTTGCAGATTCTCGTCAGGCCAGCGGGCAGATCGCGCTAAATATGAACGTATTTACTGTAAATACGTTCATATTTAGAGCGATCTGCCTGCTGGCCTGCCATATTTTATAGTGTTATGGTTTTTACGTGCGGCGACTATCATCGGACCCGCAAAATCTGGTAGGGAAGCAGGGAGCAGCAAACTGGTGAGGTTGGCTCGGGCCCCTGAGATGGTGGTGGGTCCGCATAACCTCCCACCAATCCAAGCACATGACCTTATTAGTATGACACAAAGCAACCCGAGAAACTTCATATTTCGAGTACGTGGCCAATATGGTTTACTAATTGTTGCAGTACACTGTGGTTGATAACGGACAAGGACTAATTATCGGGACGCTTTTTGACATGACTGGCTCAAAAGGACCAGGAATCCTGTCAGCAACCTGCCAGAAAACCTGTCAGCAGAGTTATGTGATCTTAAGTGGCGCGGACTCTACATTCTTACCGAGTGTTTTATGCGGTTATTGCATTTAGTACTTTGTAAACTGCATGTTGTATGGCAATGAATCCTAATGCGCTTATTACATTTGGCTTAATTCAGTCGTCTAAATTCAGAAGCAAAAAGCATAAGAGCAAATAATATGGAATGTATTGCTCACAGAAAATGTTAATTTTTGTATCACTTATATTATGTTACGCGTCGCTCCGCTTTACAAAAGGCGTGATACAAAAATGGACCTTATTCTATGAGCAATTCATTGCACTTTGATTTACTCTCACGCTTTTTGCTTATGAATACATATAGATGACTGAATTTAGCCAAATGTAATAAATGTATTAGGATTAATTGAAACACAACATGCAGTTTCAAATTGATAAACTAAAAAATTATAACATTCAAATTATAACATGAAGAGTTGGCTGATTCAACTTAGACCGCGAGCTAAGCGGGTGATGGGTGATGGGGTGATGGGTGATGGGGTCGGATGACTCTGAAGGGGAGAATCCTTTCATAACTTTAAAATACCTTATTTAATAATAGGCAACTTTTGAACAAGGATTTGGTTAATGACAATAGATGTTATTTTGTTGCATAACAGAGTAAAGAGTCGCCCTACTGCAGAGCTAGGTCACATTCATATTTAAAATTATAGGTTGGTATTAGGAATTGTAACAAAAGTTGTGTTTTAATTTTATGTGTAATCTTTTAGGTTTTATAACTATGGATTTCAATGATCATACATTGTAAGAGTAAGCAGTTTCAAAAACTATGCATATGGATTTTAATATATCCACTATAATCATCCACATTCTATATTACCAAATTTACCAAGCAGTGTAGACATTACAACATAGCAAAAATATACCAAATCTATTACAGTGGCTAACATGCAAATTATCT
Organism: Blastobasis lacticolella; assembly: GCA_905147135.1. Taxonomy (NCBI): domain Eukaryota; kingdom Metazoa; phylum Arthropoda; class Insecta; order Lepidoptera; family Blastobasidae; genus Blastobasis; species Blastobasis lacticolella. The sequence continues at coordinate 6,326,326 of LR990039.1, read as the reverse complement.
AATCTAAATCAATATCTGAATTGTTGGAATCATCTCTACTATAAGGTCCCTTAAATCCATCTTGGGCAAACAGTGGGATTTCACAGGATTTGTGTTTTATTCGTACCATAAATTTTAATAAGTACTGATAACACTATCTCGAAGATCTTGCACCCATGATATCTTTTTGCTTAATGGCAAAAGAAATCCTTACTACTCTCTATTGTCTCCCTTTCTAAATCTTCTTCCCAATCCATCTCCTTTCTACCATCACCATCATCCACTTCATCCTTTTCTATTATCTATCTATAGGCACATAATATGTATCGTAATAGAATAAAATTTAACTACATTAATGTTAATAAATTACTACTACAGCTAAACCGCATCACCAATATTAAAATGTGTGATTTTTACAATAGTTTCAATCTAAAATATACAAATGTTGTTCGGGAGCAAGACTACCCTCTTCTATATTATTATGTATAAATTTGATCTTAATAATAATTTGTGGGTGTGTCAGGATGTGGCAAAGGTGTAAACTTTTAAATTCAAGTTATAATAACCTATTTTACCAAATATTAGTGTTAGTAAAGTAAACAACAAACTGAATTTACATTGTGTGATTTTTACAATAGTTTTAATCTGAAATATACAAATGTTGTTCGGGAGCAAGACTACCCTCTTCTATGTTATTATGTATAAATTTGATCTTAATAATAATTTGTGGGTGTGTCAGGATGTGGCAAAGGTGTAAACTTTTGAATTCAAGTTATAATAACCTATTTTACCAAATATTAGTGTTAGTAAAGTAAACAACAAACATGCTCAAAAGTAAACATTCTATTTTTAAAATCTAATGTTGAGCCATAACTTTTATTAGTGGCAAAGCAAACAGATTTGTGCTAATTTCACTTAAACAAGTTTCTACTCAAACCTACCTTGATTGACAGCCTTGTTGTGCTCGTGAGTCTAGAGCAGTAGGTACCTACTCACAATACCTAAGATTTAACATGAATTATATGAATGAAAAGCGCATGCAGACACAGAAATGTAACTTGTTAAAGCAATATAATGTAACAGAGAGTAATAATCACCAGCGTATCTTGGTCACCAAGCTCCCTGTAGTAAGATTCACTGCTACCTCGTCGGCTCCCGACACACATAGCTCTTCGTAACAGCCCAGACAACATTGAGCAAAGACCACATTGTTGCATAGTTCTACCTTGTATACGAACCTAACCACTAACGAATATTGCACCTATCTCAAAAACCGACAAGTTAACGCAGGAAAATATTTATCGGAGATCAAGTGGTCTTTACATTTTGAAGGCGAATACTTTAGAAATTAAAAGAAAATCGTTTGTAACGTTGCAATATGTTGTTAGGTCCAAAAATATTATTTTAAACGAGGGTATCAGTAAATAAGAATAGAAGTGACAACTTGCGATCTGCGATCCAAGGCTAAAAACAACTACTCAAGTCTCAAACGGTAGGACGACAGACAGGAGCCCCGCGCGACCGAACGAACGGACGGCTACCAACTCGCTGTCGCCAGCTACTCACTTCACTCGCTCTGGTTTCGCTTATCATTCATTCATGGTAGGATATACGGGCGTAGCGGATGGGTCGGAGTATTGTAGAGGGCGCCAGCGAAATACAACTTCAACGATGTCAACAGAATGATCACGGGACTCTGGAGCCCGACCGCCTAACTCGAATTAAACGTCGCCATCGTGATGCCAATCTAGTGATACAATCACAAGATTAGCAATCAAATTACCGAACGTGAACGCACCTAGGACGGATATCTTGATTCATATCGTACCGCCTAACTCAGTATCGGATAGAATGAACGAAATGAATGCCATTGAGGAGAAGGTACTTACATTGAGCAGTTTTCCAATAGGTATCTAAAGCATTCCTAACCACTCACTAGATGGCGCCCCGACAATTTTGGTAATAGATAATCGCTTGAAATAGGTTCTTAGCAAACAGGATATAAACACTGGGTACGTTGTATTGGATAATATTGTATTTGTCAATAGTTTTCAACCATTTTAGGAACATAGTGCAACTTCTATAAATATTTCTTTTTACATTTCGTTCAACCTTTAACAGTTATGTTTATATTCATAAACATTTTATTTTTAAGTTAAGTATTAGTTGGCTGCATGAAATCACTGCCACCATCATACAAATTAAAAAAAGATTACCAAAATTGTAGGAGCGTCATCTATTGATGATTTTTGAAACCAACTATTAATACCTACTAGAAAACTCCTCATTGTCTTCAAAGGTTGCCAGAATGTTATTTGTAATCCTATTGCCTGGGATTTCATTAGAATAGAAAAGAAATATTTCATTGTAGGACACTATCAATAATTTCTTATTAAGTACAGTGTTGTCCATTTGGGACTTACAATATTCTAAATGCTCTATAGTACCTATTATGAATAAGCTAAGACTAAAACAGACAAGTAGCTGCCATTTTAACACTTTTACAAGTAGGTAAAAGTTTTTAACACTAGTACCTAACACAATAATAATCTAAATCTACATTTTTAGAAATTAACAAAATAGGTATAATTTCTATAATTATAGAATTCAGATAGACTATAGAATGACTTTTGTAACAGCCAATATTAAGCGTTAATTTAAATTTGATGCCATCCAACTTTTTTATTTCACATGGTAAATGATTAAATAATTTAATACCACTCACGTATCTTCTTTTAAGGAATATATTATTATTAGATTGAGGTATACCTATATTATTTTCATAATTCGGTCTAAATAATCTGCTGATGTTTTTAAGAAATGTGTTGTAGTTTGACTTTACAAATATACTTATTTCTAGGATATAAATACCAGTTACAGTAACTACATTATTTTCTTTAAATTTCCTTTTTGCTTTCTGTGAATAAACTTATTGATCAAAAGTGTTCTACGTGCAAAATTATACTTTTTTCATGCGTAATTGTTTTATTTTTAGTACTATTCTTATTGTTATTTTGTGGATGTGCAGTATTATTTAAATGATTACCTCCATATAATATTGCAAAATACGCAGATAATAAGTAGGTACCACACTACCATCGGCTCTAAATTATGTAGGTAGGTAAAAGTATAATAAGTAAATAAGGTATAGGGGAGAGGGGGGCAGCTTTGTACGGGGGCAGTTTTGAACAAATGCACTAGTAGGCTAAAGGATACGGTCTATCGGTTCATACAAGGTGTTCACTAAGACCCAGCCGGTACAAAGTGAATGAAAAACGGAAGTATGAAAAATACGGAACTCGTATCAGTTAAAAAAATAAATCTAAGTCTAGCCAATTCTTCACAATTATTTTTCGAAAACTTAATATTTATAGCAAAACTGCAACACTCACGCGACACTCATGCAACACTGGAACAAGCCGTAGAGTAAACGATGAAAGAAGAAACTCCTTTTATGCCCGGAGTAAGAAGTTCTTTTCGTCATAGCGAAGAGAAATCAATGAGGAAAGAAAAAACTCCTTTCAAGAGGAGAGGGCATTATGTTCAATAATGCGTGTAATGCGTTCGCTTTAAGAAAACACTGGTAATGCGGCGTGCCGCGTGACATACCTTTTGATGTTACATAAAATAGCCGACGGATGTGCCCAAAATGAACTAGCACAGGAACTAGATTTCCTTAGAATCATGGTATGTACAACACCTCGGTCGACCTCGCTTCGCCAACGGTATTAGGGGGCACACATAACGAGTTTCCAACTCGTTGCGGTGCTAACGTTTGACTATCCTCAAATACGAAATGGTCACCCATCCAGCTCCCTTGCATTACTAGCATTGCTTACCCCTGGTTTTTACTATATAATAAAAACATATCTGACATAATGGACAAAACTGGAATTAAGTATCGTCATTTTGAAATGTCATGCCAATGCCAACAACAGCGACGCTGTAACATGGTCTGACAACGTTATGGCTCTGTAAGAAAACTCCTTTTCTTACAGAGCCATTCAGAGAAAGGGGCACAACGGCAAAAATGCCTACAATGCGTAACACACCTTTTGATACATAAAATGGCCGACGGATGTGGCCAAAAAGAAACTTAAAATAATAACTAGAATTCCCCAGCATCATAATACATATTATTATTTCTAATTAACTCGCTCACAGCCTATCATCGCCTTCGAAATCACAACCACAGGGCAGGTCTTCCTAACGGAGTAGGTATGCAGTTTCATTCGTCATTAGTGGCAGTGTATGACAAAGACAATGACATGCCTGTCATTGTCAATTCCAAACCTAGGATTTTTTTACCTGTCTGTCTATGCAGTGTCACAAACTTAATGTGACCCAGTGACAGCGTCGCTGTTAATGGCATTGACATGACATTTTAAAATGACGACACTTGATTCCAGTTTTGGCCACCGGGTCAGATAAGTTTGTGCATCCATAGTTTTTCCGGGTGTGTTCATAATTTCATGCCAAGAATGCGTTCGTTTCATAGCAAATTAGTAATATTTTAAACATTAATATAAAAAAATTGGCTAGCTAAAAAAATTAAATAATTACGAGAGGACATTACGTTTTATAAGCTTTATCCATTACAACTCTCATTATGCCGGCTGGTGGTCAGGAAAAAACTAGACTGTCTCCTTTAAATGCAACTTTAACTGTTTTTTTGCTATCAGTTGTCATTTGTAGTCTGTCAACAACCATAAACAAGTGCGAAGGTTATTTTGTTTTCGGCAGTTATAAGTAAATAATTTTGAATAGTTTTGTAAGGATTTCACGACCACGTTTGAATAAAGTGGTAAGTTCAGTTCGGTTAATATGATGGGAGTATCTATTACTTATATATTTAAGTAGGAATAGTAGCAAGTTTTGACTGTCTTTTCGGAAAATAATTACTGTTATTTTTTAAAGTACTGTTGGGGCAGTTTTGAACAAAGTAAAGGGGGCAGCTTTGAATTTTGTTCCACCGGCCACACAGAAAAGACGTAAGACGCAAATGCGGCGCCCGTTTATTTACTTTCATAGAAACTTCGCGACGCAAAACATACAATACAACAAAGACAGGGCGAGGACGCGACGCAGACACGTCTTCACTCTTTGGCAAAACATTCAGAAATGCCGAGGCACGGGTAAGACCGGGGGTGCAGGTGGGGCGCGGGGAGCGCGTTTTTATGATTTTTGTAACTTCGATCTGAGATACTAAATTGTGCCATTTTAGTTATTGTCAAAGTTTTTTAAACTATTTAACGAGAAGATTTAAATGATTGTTTTTTTTATTTTTAAGGCTGTAATTAATAAGACTATTTTAAGGCTTAAGGCTAAGGAATAAGGCTTTTTTTAATAAGAGTTTAGTTTTGTTGGTAAGTTGAGAAAATTAGGGTCTTGTCTGGAGAAAAAACGTGCGACATTTAAAAGAAAAACTAGAGGTCTACCTTGGAAATAAATGTTTTTAATTAATTAACCTGTTCAATACTGCCCCAGGGGATAGCCCACTAGATTATTATTTTGTGAAAATCATTTTTCATACTACATACGATAATGATCCAATAATATACAACATTACCTCTCTCAAACAATATTGAAAATAATCTGCAGGGTTTTTAATATCGTGTGTTTATCGACTAACCATTGCATTTCCTGCTCATCGGCAATAATTTAAACAACGCAAAGCATCAATTACACCTGAATTCCTTGTTGATACCTACTTAGATGTTTAATCACACTCACATTCTACCCGTCTGGGAATCGAACCCGTGAGTTTCTGCACGTACAGTTACCTACTTATAATTTTTTTATGTCTTACACAGCTTATTCGTTTTTTTTTTAATAATCCGTTCATCTGACCTTAACCTTGACACGATACGTTACGATCGGTCGTGGTTTTCAGGCTGACTGAATGACTGCCCGCCTCATGCACGCCGTAGCTGCTCATCGCATCGCGGCGTTTCGAAGCCGACTACGTGATTGCTCCTGCTGGCTGCGAGACCATTTACGTTGATGGCGTCGCGGCTCTTTAAGCCGACTAGGCGCCTGTTCGCGCTGGTTGCATGATCCTCCACGCTGATCGCGTTGCAGCTCTTCAAACCGACTACGCGTCGTGCTGGTGACAATCCCGCGATCTTCCTCTTCCTCTTCTTGACACCATCAGTCTGTGCGGTGGTGGCGGCTTCTCACTGCGCATCACGGCTTTTTAAGGCAGCTACAACAGCCGCACTTGTTCAGTGCCTTTCATGATTTTCATATATTTTTTCTCGTTTCATACAGTGGGTACACGTAGATAATCGTCAATAGCATTATTGTTCTGCATCTCAGGGATCGCCGTTCAGTGTGCTCTCTCGAGTTAAATTTTTAAAGATTTTACAGCAACTTCATTTCAATAGACAGTCACTGGTGAACATAGGCATTTCTTTGCATCTGGGTATGGATCAGTTTTGTAATATTGTTTTACAAATCACTTTATTTTTATAATCAAATCTATCGCTCAGCATGTTTATCAGCTCAGCCCGGATCAGCTTGGCACAGCTGAACGCAGTTCGGCTTGGCTAAGCTCGGCTTCCCTGCAGCTCAGCGAAACAGCTCAACTCTCTTTCTCCTACAAAATATTAAAAATTAGTATCTTCACGTTTGCGATTTGCCTCTATGTCCAATTTCTTTGTGTCCGTTTCTCGTATACTTCAACTAGAAAATTTGATACTTGTTAATATTTTATATCATATCGCACGACTACAACGCGTCCACCTACCTACGACAATCCAATGCTGGGCTTAAACCAAATCAGCCGAAAGTGCTAGTTTAGTATAGTTAGTATATACAAAGTGATTGGCATCTTGGCGTTAATGTCCCGCTTGAGCTCTCCCGCACGAGGGCCCGAGGTCCGCCTTGACCATGATCCAGGATTTGGCATCTGACCTCCGTGACCCTGCTATTAGGTGACCCATACACATACAAGATTGGACCATGGTTATCCATTTAGTCAGTTTCATCATGATGTTTTCACTCACTGATTGGTAATATATAGTGAAATCAAGATAAACATAAGGCCAGATCCAAGTAAGATAACAAGATGCAAGAAATGGGAGGATTATTACTTGACTATTTTAATCAGAAAATGATCTCGTTTCAAAGCTCTTGCATCTGCCCTTGTAATTTAGAGTATCATGATGAAAAGGAGGTAATATTAAATAGTATAGTTTTTGCATTTTGGGAACTACTGCTCTTGCAACAATAAGTTGACTACTATCAAACTACCCACAGTACCCATTTTATCTGTCACATTATGGTGGAAGATTGAGAATAAGGGGAAGTATTGAAAATTGAAATAATAGAATGGTATATATTTACTCTTATTAATTTATTAACAACAACACTGATGCACGGAACGAGGTAATGTCAAACTGTTATCTATCTTCTGATTCTCTTTCTATTCGACCAGCAACCTTATTATACATATAATTCCTTGATCCTGGGTTTTATTTCTCTACAATGCCATACAGAACCGCCGTACTAATTTTAGACACACCTGTACACAAAAATATCAATTAATATTATATTTACGAAAAAAATATACTTAAAAGGATCAAAACTATAACAGTATACTATAATCACAGAAATGAAACAAAAACAGAATCCATGTGTCTTAAGTCATGAGGGAAGCATAGAAATGGCCGCCATTTTATATGTCTGCGTAATTTTAGGGTTATACATGATCCATTTTGCCCTCTTTATGTATTATGTTAGCAATACAACTTTACAATAATAAATAAATAAAAATTATTAATTTCTGATTGAAATTATTTATTTAAAAATTCTTAAGTAATAAAATATTTTGATAAGAGGAGTCTCCCCGAGTACGCTCCATACAAATAAAGTTTGATCATATTTTCAATATTGCGCATTTCTGGCAGTGTTATTAAAAATAAATAACAGACAGCTGTCCGGTGCAATTTGTTCTCGTAACCCTCCCGTACCGTATGCCTCCCGTAACCTTCCCGTACCCCTCCCATACCTCTCCTGTCACCATTCCGTACCTCTCTTGTCACTTTCCCGTACCCCTCCCGTATCCCTACCGTATGCCTGCCGTACCCCTCCCGTACCCCTGCCATATCCCTCCCGCAGCCCTGCCATACCTCTCACGTCACCTTCCCGTACCCCTTCCGTACCCCTCCCGTACCCCTCTCGCAACCCTCCCCTAGGTCTACCGTAATTCTGCCGTGCTCTCCCATAGCCCTGCCGTACGCCTGCCGTTTCCCACCCGTACCCCTACCTTAGCCTTGTCGTACCCCTGCCGTACCCCTATCCTGCCCTATTTTCTTATTCTGCTATTCGAGGCGGGTACAAATACATCAAATTATAAAAAACAAAATAGCTATTCAGTTACCAACCAAGCATCGTAGCCCCTTCGCGGTTGTTAATAAATCCACGTCATCAAAATGTGCACTGCACACGGTACTCGCAGATGATGGGTTCCAATTGGTTTCTCTTCTACAGTTTCGAATAATTAGAATCCAATCGTCTTTACGGTTTTTATTACTAGGAAACCTATTAAAATAATATAACCCGGTTAAAATAAAGTCGGGATCGAAAATAATAAGGGCTCCGCAGAAAGCGGTGTTATATTATTTAATTATAAAATCGGACTACTATGCTTACATCATAGCAGTACGTAGGGTAGACTATAATTACAATCATTCAAGTTCTTTTCAGATACGATAGGAAACAAAAATTCGGAACCTGATCTGAGTCACAAATTTAATAAAGAATTCCCCACTTTATGGGAATTTTCCCGAAAAACAGGTAGGCACATCGTTGTACTTTTGTTAGAAATTTGCACCAAAGTAAATAAAACATTAATAAAAAAAAGTAGCCCGAATCATAATTACTTATGCGTTGTAGGTAATTCCTCCTGCCTTGTTACATTTTTTCCAGTAACTTTAACACGATTTCACTACACATGACGGCATTTTAAAATATTTTTCATCGAGGATAAATATGTCCGATCGCTACGAAATGGCGGCGCGTTGTAAGACCCGATGAGTGTATGTCATGTACAACAAAGGAGATTGTCACACCTTGCAAGCACCACATCTCTTTAAAGTAACATGGATTCTGTATTTGTTTCATTTCTGTGACTATAATTTGACGGTTAATTTTGTAATCTTAATAAATGTAACCAATACTACAAAACACATTATTTTACGGAAATTCAAATTCCAAAAGATCACATTTCATTCAATATTTTCAAAATTGAGGTACATTTTACATTGCTATTCGACCGTAAACATCTTCCAAATGGCAATGCACCTTATCTGCTCTAAACTCGGCCATACATTTATGAACAACTCTAAATATCACATTTCTCATGCTGCTTTTATTCGTTTTTGCATTCATTGCGAAAATAAATGTCCAACATAGTAAAAATCTCATATCAACTTAAACATCAACAATAAAACAACGTCAATGTCCAGATGACGTGACAGCAGAAGTCAGTTTGACCACTGTTCCTAAAACATTCTTTCACGAATTTCTTGGCAAACTATAAATTATATAATCATAGCCTCCTTCATCTCACTGAAGGAGGCTATGATATAATAGGTTACTTAATTTTTTAATATTTTAGTTAGGCGGTAAGGCACCAAATTTGTCGGGGCGCCATCTAGTTAGTGGTTAAGAATGCTTTAAATACCTATTGGAAAACTGCTCATTATTTACGTGTGCTAATTCGTCCAAATAGGACAAACGAATGTCAACGAAACTCGTTGATGGTTTTCGTTAGGTTGAGCCGAGGAAAAATTATTAATGAACGCCATCTAGTGGAACACACCGAACTTTTACCTTGTGTTTAAGTGGCGCCCCTAGCTTGACAGTTCGGTGTTTGCTTTTTTCTTTTGGCCTAAAAGACTGTATGTATGATGATGCAGTATGCACATATCTCCTTTGCCTTTTGCTGTTTAAAAAGTAACTGACTGCCTTATGTTTTTTTAGGAATTCATTTTTGTTTTTGTTTGCTAACAGCCTAATACGAACTTAATTCGCACTATAATGTTTACCTAGTGAATTTGATAGAAAAGACTTGATGTGTAGTTTTTATAGATGCAAAAAATGTAATGGTTAACGGATTTGTTAGAGGTTAGGCACGGTATTTGTGTATTGATGTTATCATAGCGTTGCCACAGGCTTATCAAACAAACGTCGTTAGTGCCGGCACTCGAGCAGACGTTCAATCCGCCCTTCTAGACTTATTTTTAATTTACATTTGTGAAACTACCGAAATGTCTGATGAAACTCCGATGTCTAACGGCAGTAAGAAAATTGCACTTATCACGGGTATTACAGGACAAGTAAGTACGTTTAGGTATCCTTTTTATAATCCCCTATAAATTCCACGTAATTTAGCATATAACGACACGTCAGTGTTATGGATGTACTTGAAACTGTAATCATTCTGTGATTTTATTGACAAATAGGTAATGACCATAAAATATTTTCGTGTTTTTCAAACATCATATAGCGATATTCTCATGGTTCTCTCTCGTTTTTGTAATTCTTATCATGGGTTACAAAAAATAGAGTAGGTAATTACTCTATTTTGTCAACACTTTTAATACAAATACTTAAACTCTGCTAATTAGTTATATTGACTTTTATTTAGAGAGCTGATCTCTTTGCCATTTCATTTTCGGGTAATTAACTATTGAGTCAAGAAAATATTTTTTAATCTCAGAAGCTTTTGTTGTCAGCTTACGGAAGGCTAGATTTTGATAAACAAACATGCTTTTTCAACAGGATGGATCCTATTTAGCAGAATTTCTTATTGAGAAGGGATATGTAGTACATGGAGTACTGAGGCGTTCATCGTCATTTAATACGGGCCGTATCCAGCACTTGTATGGGCATCCTGCTAGCCATGTTGGTGGTAACATGCATTTGCATTATGGAGACCTAACTGATACTACTTGCCTCATTTCCATTATATCCAAGGTATGTAGAATGGAAAACCAATAATGTACACCTAATGTTATTGTTTAATTCTGCAAATATTTATTCAGGTATTGTCTATTGTCTAATTATAAATCATCATCAGTCCATCTACATCTACAAGACTAGAATCTAGAATCCACAACAGTGGAGGGCGTTGCCATAATCTCCACCCCTGGCAGGCAAGTTGGACATTATAATACAAACCAAAATATTTCTGACTATTTGCTGGTCTATGGAGGACCTCTAAGACATTGGTCGCCTTTTATGACATTGTTCAGTGGAAAGGTGCAATTTTATTCTACCGAGCTAATCTCAATCAAAAGTAATAAGAAATCACTAACACAGCACTTCACATCAACAGCCCTAAAAACTTAAGCTTTCTCCACATAGTGGAGAATATTGCCATGAAATACATGCTTGGCAGGCACCTAATGTGTGGCCCGTTATTGCGCTCTTCTATAAAGGAAAGGACAGTGAGCAGGAGTTCAACAATTAGAGATATGTCAAATGTATGAGCAATACAATGAAGCTGCTTGCATATATTGTAGATCAGAGACTTTACCAGGAATCTTTGTTGGAATGCCTGTACTAGTATGCTAATAGGATATGGAAAATACAGAATGCTAATGGGCTTCAGACAGGGTTGCGGAACTTTGGTTCTAATCTTTGCCCTGTGGCCTGTAGGTGGTTCCAGGAGGCCTGCTGTAGCATTTCTCAGCCTTTGACAGTATCCCTCAGAAGGTAATGAAGTACGCTGAGCAGTTGACATAGCAGTTGTAAATAGGCTTAGACTGGATCTTGAGACACGTGGAAGGAAGTGCCACTAAACGGCAGTTTGAAGCCTAACATCACATTGTACATTAAACTATGCTCTGTGCAAACAAGCCTTTGTTCCCCACCCCACCCAATCCCCACATTACAGCACAGCATAATTTAGCATTTCACGGACAAAACACAATAGTAACAAACAAATACCTGGTGAGGTACAGTACATTCACAGAATTTCACAGTCTATTTGTGGAATTTATCCAAGGCTGTAAACACTATTACTACTTATTTAACATTTAAATGTTAAATAAGTAAGCGACATAGAACATTTGTCAAAATAAAACATTGTATTTATCACGAAATAAATTGGCATCTGCCTGTCTTGAAAGATCCACTTTGTCCGATCTTCGGAAATCTGACGTCGCAAGTCGTTAACTGTCGCCTTCGACTTTGCGATGTCAAACCATCGTTTCATGGGTTTCCCACGGGACCTCTTTCTTGATAGTGGCATGTTTAGGAACCTATTTTCAACGTGACCCGCGTAGCACGTATGATGTCTAAACCAGTTTTCGGTGTCGGCGCACACCACTATTGCGGCCCCCTTCCTACCTTCTGCTGATATAGTGTACACCAGCTTGTACCCCTCCCCGATATCCTCCGACCTGAAGCCACGCCGTCTGACTCCTTTAGGAATTCTCAACACTGCGAACTCAAACCCGCCTGTCATGTGTAGAGAATTATGACAAACAAAATCATCCAGTTTTGGAGGAGGCTCTGTTCAGTAGTGGACATTTCATGTAGGCTGTGTGTCTGATATGTTATGTCGTTTACATTAAAACCGTTGGCCGTGTGGTGTCCGACAGAATAGCACCAATCCTTTAGACTTGTAGGTGTCGAACAAGGCGACTAATGTTTTCGAGGCAAAAGATCTAGTCTCCGTAAGCTGGAAAATGGGCAGGCTGGTTTTCCATAGTTATATTTACATCACTGCGATCTCTAACTCCCCGGCCAAGCATGGATATTATGGCAATAACCTCCCCTTTCGTGGGAGAGGCTTAGTCCTACAGTGGATTGTTATGGGCTGTGATGATGAATTAAAACAAATCGGGGTAGTGTGTGTCGAAGCTTCATGTTGGTCAAGCATGCTTTTCGAAGTGGAATACCGTCGAAACTATATCGTTTCCTAGTTAAGTCATCATCATCTCGGCGTTAATGCCCCGGTTGTGCTCTCGCGCAAGAGAGTCCCGGAGTCCATCTTGACCATGACCCAGATTTGTCTGATATGGTAATTACAATGGAGCGAATTCCATCTGATCTCGATGACCCTGGTAACAGGGCAACCAGAGTGGTTCTTTTCCTTTTTCCATTCATTTAATGATTAAGTGATGTCGTAGAAACGCTTTGTCGAAGTAGAGTAGTTTCGGAGTTAAGATTGTCGATCTAATTTATTGTCGGAATTAAATAATGTCAGCGTTCCATATTTTCTATTCAAACCTTGTCGAATTAGAAAAGTCGGAATTTATTTTTTGAGTCTAAGCAAGTGGTGGCTTAAAGTTAAAAGTCGCCTAAACAGATCTTAAAAACATTTTAAAGGGAACAGAGAATCTTTAATAGTAGTTTATGCAACTGTCATATAAAAGAGGGTATTAAAACATGAGACATGAGTGTCTGTTCATGAGTGTCTATCATATATATAATAATAGTTTGACACGAGTGTTTTAATACCTAATTATATGCAGTTGTATACACTACTTTATCTACACTCATATTTTTATTTTAAAATATCGTACCTATAATTTTCTCAACTTAGCTGGAAGTAAGCTGCGAGTCAGTTCTGTTGTATCTACGCGTCAAGGATATCAAGCGGCGGAAAATTCACTTAACTATTTTCACATTTATCTATTAATTTGCTTAAAATAAGGAAAACATTCACAAACACAAATTACAACAATTACAAAAAATATTCTGTTTAGCGGGAAAATAATTACACAGAATATAAACAGGAAAATTTAAAATTTGAATTTGTTAAAGACATCTAAGTATTCAGCCTTCATTACGCCGTGTCCCGGCGCCGGACAAAAATTTAAAAAATAAAAGTGTTGCATAATGATTAAAAAGTTATTTTACGATACAGCTGTAATGAAAATAGTAGGGGAAATGCTGTATCGAAAAGTATTTTTTTAAAATTTTATAGTCTGGCGTGAAAAAAGTGTACCCGACTTAAACGACTGTTTTCGAATATGTAATTGGAACATTATGCTATGAGTGTAGATAAAGATAATAATAATTCAATCCGTGCAGCAAGTGTCCCGAGATATGCTCTTCGGCGCTAACAGTACTTACCTGATACCCTAAAACGCTGTCAAGGGTATTATTTATACTAAATAAAAGCGCCTGTTATGCTCTATCATGGCGGAACATAGTCGGTGCAGATGAAGCCCGTCCGCGAAAACCACGCAAAAGAAATAAAAATGCTGCGGGTCAGGTCCATGACGTGACCTAATATAATGATGACAATAATTATGAATTAACTATTATCTATTCATAATCATCGCGTTAATGTCCCGGTTGTGCTCTCGAGAACGAGGGCCCGAGGTCCGCCTTGTCCATGATCCGGGATTTTTTTTAGCATTTATCTCAGACAAACTAATAACACAAAAAATAATTGGCGATTCTGGCGATCAGGTAATTACAGTGGAGCGACTAGCATCTGACCTCCGTGACTCTGCTACCAGGGGTACCTGATCAGATTGGATCATGGTTACAAATTCAGTTGCCTGAATTTGCAGGTTTCATCACGCTGTTTTCCCTCACCGTAAGAGCATCGGTTAGAATTCAACTATTTTACATAACTGAGGCTGCGGTGACTGCTTACCATCAGGCAGGCCGCAAGCTTGATTGCCACCTTAGTGGTATAAAAATAATAATTGAGAAATTAGTCATTGGTACATGGCCGCAGCGGGATTCGAATTCGGTACCTCTCGCTTACGAGTTCGATTCTCAACCGTCTGGCTACCGTACGCTAGTAATAAACAGTAAATAGCGGTAATTTTCACTTACAATAATGACATGATTTCAAAAGATCCAACGAAACTGCATTTTCAAGTAATATACAAATATGAAAAGGGTGACTATGGGTAAAATAAATGAAATGACATATACCACATGTTTGCGGTTAACAGCAATGTTCACTGAAAATAATACGACGCATCCGTATTTGTGCTTCGACTAGATTTCAAAAGACCCAACGATGCTGCATTTCCAATTAATATACAAATTGGTAAAAGAGTGTCTTTGAAATTGAAATGAACGAATGAATGAAATTTTACTGAAATGGCATATACTGTATCAGTTGTATAGAATAGAGGTTTTCTTTTATGATGACGATGATGTAATACAGAAGAAGAAACTGCTCCACAGGGATACAGCGACCATGTTGACAAAATACTAAAAACTTAATTAATTACCTACCGATGAAAAGACAAATTTCTTTCCCTTTGACTTCTTTTAAAGAAGCTTAATGTAGCGAGTAATAAAAATGTTTCCGAGAATAGCTATCGCAGCCGAGCGCTGCTATATTCATGTAAAGGCAAAAGGGCTTCAGTTAAAGATGAGTAGAAACTAATTAATTGACTAGATGCTAATTAAAATAGATTAAAAATTGATTTTGCATTTATGTAATAAGGAGAAAACTGTACCAATGGGGAATGCTGGTAATTAATTTTCTCCGCACATTAATAAGACCACTGAGGTTGTCTGTAAAAATATTGCCAACCGAAGCGGATACCATAACACTGCAGGATTTAGGGCCTCTCTTACGAAAGAGGAGGTTATTGCCATAATCTCCACGCTTGGCAGGCGGGTTGGAGATCCTAGGGTTACAAATATAACAATGGAAAAAACTGTTGCCATTTTTCATCTTACGGAGACTAGATCTTTTGCCTCGAAAACATTGGTCGCCTTGTACGACACCCACGAGTGTAAGGGGTTGGTATATGGGCTGTGATCAAGTGGATACAGGTCGTTCGCGCATAAACTGAAAAAATACCATTAGGTCCATACCATAGGTACCATAAAGGTCACTTGCTTTTGACATATATCTGTCACGTATATACTGATAATCCATGTGTCTATGACATCGTAGCTCCCGAATGGATGGACTATATTCGATGCGTTTTCTACCCGTTCGTGAAAATCGGTTAAATATTTTTGTACTATTTTACTGATCTGTTGAGTTTTCATGGATTTTCCGACACCTTTTGTCTGAAATGTGTATTTTATTTTTATCAATTCGTAGGCATATTTTGTGGTGTATACGGGATTATTTCAATTTATGTTGATTTTGACGTGAATATTAATTAATCTTTAAAGCATTTAGTCTAAAAGTAGATACTAATCCATTATTTAAAATGTACCAAAAAGCTTTTTTAATTTGATTAAAACTGAAACTAAAACCAACGAGGTCAATAAGGTCTTTATTACCATTGATTTCTGGGATCTTAAGTCCACCCTGCTGAATCCCGCAAATACCTGGATCCAGCGGGACTAAGATGGTTCAGCCCCGCATTTTCCTAGATTGAAATTATCTTGCGGGATTGCATTCCCTAACTGTATGTTTGCGATTAATAGCAATTTTCATTTAAAATAATATGGACACATCCCTATTTGTGCTTCAACTAGATTTCAATTCGAATTATTATGAATTAACTATTATCTGTAGTCTATTATTGACAGAATAATATGCAAGAATTAGTGTTACGCAGCTCTGAAAATGCTTTAATATGTTTAACGTAACGATTTACTGCTTTTTATTACAATTTCATGGTAATTACTGTAATATAAGTGTATGGAATCATATTTATAATGCTTTTCCACGTTCGTAGGAAAGTTCGTAGAACTTCATGTTTATATTTAGTTTTTAAGTTTTAAAACATTTGTTGCACCTTCCTACTTGGTGGTTGACCAAGGGTGATGAGTTCAGTCATGCTGACCAGAGGCAACTAAATCAATAATATTACATGGAAATTTTACTGCAGTAGGATGATCTTTATTACCTCTACTTACAAATTTTATAGAGTTTTGCAACGTTACTGTCAGCTTGCTATCGAAGGTCGTCATTTACAAGAAACAATCGAGCAACGCTGCGCTTTGTGCTACAATGGACTCATAAAATTTCATATTTTGCATTATTGCATTACAGGTACGCCCAAATGAGATTTACAATCTTGGGGCGCAGTCTCATGTCAAAGTATCTTTCGAATTGAGCGAGTACACGACTCAGGTGGATGCCGTAGGTACGCTCAGGCTTCTAGAGGCGGTCAGAGTAGCTGGTTTGGAGCGCCACACCAAGATATACCAGGCTTCTACATCTGAGTTGTATGGGAAAGTCGTTGAAGTACCCCAAAACGAGAATACACCGTTTTATCCAAGGTCTCCTTATGGTAAGTATTTGAATTTATGAAGTTGTTATTGAATTGATTTCGTATGGGCTGAAATGGAATCATTTGGTGTGCGAATGTATTATATGCGAATGTTTTTTTTTTTGCAAGGGGGTGTTTGCGAGGGGATCGATGATTCTTTCAATTTTCGGATATTCATAAAATTTAAAAATTTACCACTGTGTAACACATTATTATTATTCAAATTAAGGGAGCCCAGCCCTACATCGCTGCAGCACTATTCATTTACTTGTTGCATTTAATGTTTTCTCGGTGTCTCTTCCTCCCGATTCACACTCTTCTTCGGTCCTCTGATGTTATAATTCCAGCTTTCGCGCCCATCGCAAAGCGATGCTGCAGACGTAACCTTTAATAAGATTATTTCTAATATTTATATGTTATTTACTGTTGTATTAAGTTTATTTGTACTGAAGGCTTTTTGTGGTACGGTTTCTATATCTTTCCCGCTTCTACCTTTCTCCTCAATAATACAACCCAACTATACTGCTCGATTTTATTAGCGTTCAGCGTGATGGCTGTTTGTTTTACTTGTTACCATGACTTCCGGTCACAAAATTAGGCTATAATTTACTCAGAATTTAAATGTGAGCCTGCCTAATTATATTTACGATGACGCGGGCAAAAGCTAGTATGGAATGGTGACATGTAAGAACGAAGTGCTGAACACTTGCTTAAGAGAACTGTTGTCGTCCACAGCATGCGCGAAGCTGTACGCCTACTGGGTGGTAATAAATTACCGAGAAGCGTACGGCATGTTTGCTTGCAATGGGGTGCTGTTCAACCACGAGAGTCCCAGACGAGGGGAGAACTTCGTCACCAGGAAGATCACCAGAGCCGTGGCGAAGATCACGCTCGGACTTATGGAGCATATGGAACTAGGGAACCTAGACAGCAAGAGGGACTGGGGACATGCCAAAGATTATGTTGAGGTGAGACGTCTTTATAATTCGCTACAAATATGTATTCTAGTTTATGGGATGAAAAGAGCCGTATTCTATGACAAGGTTTACGTGTGTATGTACTAAGTTCCATCCAAACCAGTTCATTTGTTGTATTGTGATTCAAGGCTTCACATTATTACACACATACATACATTTATCATATTAGAGATAGAAAGGGGTCATTAATTTATTCAAAGAAACCTTTTTATTTTTTGGTAATTTTCAATTTTGGTTTTATTTAAAGTTTTTATTTATGATTCGTCTTTATACACCTAGGGCCCGAATAACCCGAAAGATTTAAACCATCGATTCTGATGTCTTCTTGGAGTACAAAAAGTGGTATACCATATAGTCAGATAGCGCTTTCTTTTCAAGATATTAAATATTTTTATAAATTAACAAGTTGAAAAATTTCTGGTTAACAAACTCTATTAAATGTGACGTAGCCGCTTTTGGTATACGTGTAAACTGCATGGTTATTGGCCAGTTTAATATTTATTTGACCCAATTTATTATCGATAAGTTTGTATGGAATTTAGTTTTGTAATAATTTGATATCCAGCAACAATGAGGTTTAAAGTGTCGTGTAAAGAACCGACACAGATGAAGATGAGTAACTTTTCTTTTCTTCTAGAAGGCCATTCATCAAGTCTTCACATATCATATCTATCACTATCAGATTGGATTTTAGTTTCGTCTCTATCGCGAGTGTGCAAACTGTGTATGCTTCTAATTAGCCATAAAGCCTTTCAAATTGTCACTTGACGGTCACGTGCCACTCGGTCGCCGAGTGTCGTACCGTGTCGGAGTCAGTCGAAGTGGTTCGTCATGTGTAATGATTGTTTACTCACTCCCTCGACTAGGAAATTGTTAACAAGGAAGTTCAATACTTTATTGATTTATTTTTACCACACAATAGCGAAGTTAAAATTACCTAATTGGACCTATGCTCATATAACAATATTTATTTACTTATGACATCGTCGGAAATAACTGGTTAAAAATTTTCGGGTTACTCAGGTACACGGTGTATAAGATTTATTTATTTATTTAAAACTTTATTGCACAATAATACAATTGGCGGACTTTCGCTACAAGATTTCGATCAGTCCAGGGATCTATACCCACTCGGAAAGTTTATCTGCCACTGGAACATCTCTGGTTATAGGTGTCGCTTCTAGGACGTTATTCAGGATTGTAACGTCGACGACGTCCACCCATTTAACATAAGCCTTCATGCGGCACAACACTTTTGTGAAGTTGCGCTGCCTTTTTTCAACGCAAAGTATTTAGGTAGAGCAAACTAAACAAATTATTCAGAACAGAACAGTCTTGAATGAAGCATCAACATCCATGTTTAAAGACTATCGCACAAACAAACGCTTTTTTAAAGTATAATCTTAACTTTGCGACTTTTGGTGATCTTACATAAGAACTAATAAGACTCCTACCCTCTTGTAAGAAAAAATAAGACATGGTCGACTCCTCCCCCATAAATCGTCTTACGTAATAAATGAATGGCGCCAAAGGTACATTATGCATGGATTATTATGCATGGATAATATCTACAAACGTAATAGGTATGTAATGTTCTAAGTAGGTTGTTGTGCGTTAAAACCGTGTACATAAACCCACAATATTGTTCGGCGCTTATCTGCATATTGTCGCCACTGGCCACTAAACCGTGATAATTGGTAACAAGGTTATGCGAAAAAGAATAATTGAGTTCAACCTTATTTAAAACTTGTTTTTGTACACAATTTTAATTTATTCCTCATTCATTTATTTGTAATGGTTTGAATTTATCGGAGCATTAGCTTCAGACATTACGCCTTATACACATACATACGTGTGACATATTTATAACAAATTATAATACTTAAGCATTGTCGAACGTTTGTCTATGATATGAAAAACTTAAACGCGAGCTTTACACACGCGTGATATTACTTGTATTTAACCCCTTATGAAAAATCAGATCTCGGTTTGCATAGTGAGCCAAACCAAAATCAGATTTATCAACTTGACTTTGAACAGTTGAATTTGCCTCTTTCACTGTTGCATTGCACATTTTGCATTTGTCAGCTTTACCATACTCATACTCGCATAACGAAATTTCCAGGCAATGTGGCTGATGCTGCAGCAAGACACGCCAGAGGACTTCGTGGTGGCCACAGGGGAGACGCATAGCGTGAAGGAGTTCGTTGAACGCGCGTTCGCTTGCGTCGGCCGGACCATCCAGTGGCGAGGCAGCGGCGTCGATGAACAGGGCATAGATGCGGAGACAGAGAAAGTACTGGTCAAGGTCAACCCTAGGTACTTCAGGCCTACCGAAGTGGTGAGTTAGGCTTGGGAGCTGGTGTGTCGCCCGTTGTATGAATTATGGCTTTTTGGTTTCGTAATGTGGAATGACTACGGCGATAACTCTCGAATCGCTGCGAGAAAAAAATTATGGTCAAATAAAATAACATCATTTTGTACTATTATTGACCATAATCTTTTTTCTCACAGCGATTCGAGAGTTGTCGCCATAGTAAAAGTTGTAGATGATGAAAAATCCATATCATAATCATAATCATTTATTCAGTCATCACAGGTACATAAAGGTGGTAATATAATAATGGTAGCGGCTCCATGATTAAAACATACTAAAATTCCTTCCAACGATATATCTCTTAACGTTATTAGTCATATAGGTAGTCTTTCCGGTACAAATCAAAGGTTTCTTTAATTGACCATAACTTTTTTCTCACAGCGATTCGATTATTGTCGTCAAAAGTAGTAGTAAAAGCTGTAGAAAATAAAAAATCCTTTCCAATGACATATCGCTCAACGTTATTGGTCATATAGGCTGGGGTACATACATTTCTGCCGGTCCTCCTTTTCATTCATTTAATTAATAATGTTCACCGTCACTTTCGTGCTGACCAAGTTTTGCATAGGCAACCATTTATTTATTTATTGGAGTACCAACAGCTATATAAACATAATAAGTAATATATTAGAATCAATAAGCCAATTACAGGTCCTCGCTAGTAGCAAATGTCGCTAGTAGCAAAACCATGTTGGAAAAGGAATAGAAATACCTTGCATTTAACATATAACACGCTTAAATAGCAGATAAGGATTTTCTCTATGGCAACCCCATAAAAGGACCGTGATATATAAGATATTTAAGGATATATGTTTTTCTTAATTGAATAATATTATTTCGTATAATGCACGTTTTTTTAATATCATATGATTGAACATTATACTATTGCCGGATCTCCTATGAATAATAGCAGTTCTATAATCTGTCCAAACTGACTTGTCTTATTTGATTATGGAAATTATGTATTTAAATGGATAATGTGCAGCAGTATTAATTGAAATTCACATTATATGTGTTTCTTATATAATTCTCGACATCTGTACACAATATACGTAGCGTGAATGATACGGCAAGTCGTGATTTTGGACATTGTTTGTTCACCAAATAAGACAAGTCAGTTTAAACAGATCATATATTACCTCAGCAGCCCTTACACTCCCTTATAATTTAAGCCGGAACATACATAACAATATCAGCGGTGGTATCGAAAAGGCCTAAAGCCTATCTATCAGTCCTTAATGACATAGTCATGGTCATAGTTTTTATGCAAGAGGCGAGTACAAAATGGCATTTCGTAGCAAAATTTTCAAAGAGGGAGTCTTAGCCTTAGAAGTAAATACCGTTCAATTGGAATCCTATGACTATAATGACATTTAACCTTAGACACGAATTTGTATCCGTTACTATGAGTAGTTGATTTCCAATCTTAAATACCGTGTACAAGAAATGACTACTGAACTACAGAGTATGGTATTTGCTTATAACTTCCTTATTACTGTTGAACAGGACCTGCTTCTTGGCGACCCGAGCAAGGCGAAACGGCAGTTGGGCTGGCAGCCACGGGTGACCTTCGAACAGTTGGTGCGCGACATGGTTGAGGCAGATTTGGACCTCATGCGTCGTCACCCACAGGCGTAGAGTCCAGGCCACAGGCTGCGTGGCTTCCCCTACACACAACAAGCTTGCAGACTAGATAGCACGCGCTGTCCGTCGACCAAAGATAAAAGCATCAGGACGGTAACATTTGGGCCAACGAATATCGCCGTACTACGTGAGCACGGGTCTCGGATTCCGAATCAATTTAACTGAAAACAAGTAATGTTCACCCGAATTCGGAATTACTGTGTGCAATGTAAGAAGTATCAATGAAATTTTTTGTGCATGCTGGTTTTCCAAATATAGTAACGGGGTCAGAAAACCGTGCCAGTAAAGTAGGCCTTAGGATAATATTCGTAATATAAGTAAGGATTGCTGTGGAATCCTATGGCTATATGGTACTATGGTCCCCATTTTAAAAACATATTTTTGAATAACATGTTTTTAAAATGAGAAATTATATGTAGAGTCCGGTATATATTTTTATAACATATAAGTAGTTTCTATTAAGTGTGACCTCGCCGAGACTACAGAAAATAACAGCTAATAAGTAAGGTGGTTCTGATTGGTGATGGGTAGTCTGTTTTCGATTTATAGAATGTGCTATGATTTCCCGTTTACATTTGTTAATGGAATTACAGATGTCATTGGCATTTGCAAGATCGGCAACATGGAAGTGGTACCCCTGCCATTGCAAACGTCCATAGGCCGCGGTAACTGCTTACCATCAGGCAGGATGCGACCTTGTTTTGTACCGTCGAGGTATAAACAAAATGCACATCAGCAAGTTCGCTTTTGTAGAGTGTCCAACCCGTTATTGTAATTTGTTTTGCTTTGTTGTAACGTTTTGAAAGATTCGTCGAGATCACACTAATTAAAAACTTGTGCTTTACCAACCTTACCAGAGAGAGCGTTTAAAGTTAGCTTTTCTGTGTTGCACCAAACCAACGCGTTCAGCCTGCGTCCGCGGTGGCAATCACCGCGTAGTCCTGGGGCTCTGTTTGTGAACCGCTCGCCTCTCGAGGCGCCGTTCGACTTGTCGAACTTTTTTCAAATTTGATTATTGGCGTGAAAATCTCAATATCTTTTAAATTGCGTTTGTAAGACCGACAGCCTACGGTTCAAAAATTGGGAAAATCAGCGTCATGCATTAAGACATCGAGATTTCAAGCTAAAAATAAAAATTGAATACCGTTCGACTCGATGAGAGCTGTTCAGAATAACCCTGGCTGCCAGCACTCTCCAATTCCCTTCCATACGTTGCAAGCGAATACAACTGATCACCATCGCGGCCGTAAATCGAACGCTTTGGTTGACAAGCTTTATGAGCCGGTCGACAAGTACCTTTGATCTAGACACAATTCAGATTTTAATGAAATTTTGGATTTTTGTTCGGGAATAGTGAAGAAATAGAATGTGCTTTCATGTGATGTATTTACAAATTACCAATTTTACTTTACCTGTGCTGTTGACCTTACTTGTTGCTAAATTTCATGATTACAGGTCATATGTAACTGCCCCAGAAGTTATGATAAACACATTTTAAGGGTATGTTCCGGATTTCCTACCCGTCGCGTCGTCCCGTGACCATGATGCATGCAACTGTGTCGTAATATCGGGCTACTCGTCATCAAAGGTACGCAGTAGGAAACCCGGAACATACCCTTAAAATGTGTGATCATAACCGCGATAGTGATAAAGTTTTGAGCAAAGCGATGTTTTTCTTTTATGTGATAAAGTAAACTTTATAAAAACTTTACTTATCCATGACATATAATTATGCAACTTTGGCAAGAAGTAAGTGTATGGGCAGTGTTTGCTATGTTGTTTTCGAGTTATAAGCAAAAAAACTGCAAAACCAAAAATTTTTTCCAAAACAAGGTTCCCCCCTCCCTCCAAGTTGCAAGTTCGAAAACTTAAATTACACACCCCACACTATTCCCGAACGATCACCCAAAATTTCATTAAATTCAGAATTATGTCCAGATAAGGCCCCTTATTTTCACCTGCCGACCAAGCTATAAATTACACTTTTCAATTTAATTGAGGCATTCCTTACATAGCCTACTGGGCTAGTTTAAACGAGGAACGCCGAGGCAATGTATGAAATGATCATTGTGTAATTATCCAAATTTCAGGCACATAGTACGCATTTATGTAAATATTTTCCATATTAAAGAACCATGTAACTAATTTTTCTAACCAAATAATTTAGATGTTGGGAAATTAACGTGGTCTATGAATTCCCCATTGGAAAAATCGACTATTACAACTCTGCATAGGAACATAATTATACTATAAGAGTATCGTATAATGATTATTCATGCAATGCCTATATTATGCCTAGATTAGCGAGCTATTCTTTATTCTATAAGGCTGAGTGACATTTAAAAAGTTTGTAAATTAAGATATTTTGACACCATTTTAGATGTTCTCTATTCTATTGTAAACATTATATGGGAATACCAAAGAAATTGGATACCTGGGCGGTTGCCTTTAGGATCCAATTTCTTTGAGGAATAGTAAATGTAAGGCAGACTACAAATTGATGTCGAAAAGTCAGTATTTACGTTGTATATTCAGTAAACATTCTATTTCTGAAATGTCTTTGGCAAGTCTTTGGCTTGAAATACTAAAATCGGGTCGAGATGAGTAACCATACATAGGTTGCCATGACAGAGCATAATCTTAATGTATATTATAGCTGTTATTTTTTTTTCTAATTTAATCTTTACTCGAGCGCCTCTGTGCTTGAAGATTCCTTTGCTGGCGTTTCTAAGCCTATTAGCCGTAGTTTCGTATGTTAAATCATACAAGTCTGTTTATAAATTGAATTTTATTTGCAGAATCACGAGCTCTAAAAGTAGAGATCCAGATGTGAGTAAAATGCGTATTTTTGGTCGGAGGTAATACGACATCTTGTAATTCGCAGATTTTTGCTATAAATATCTTTTAAGTCATTGACCGCGAAAATACAGTTTTTCCGGCGATCTATTATTAGAATAAGCTTCAGTTCCATCGTGTTTACGCTGCACAGAGTTCACGGGGCTCCGTTATGCATTGACACAACACAACCAAATTTCCTATTCCTATTCGTTTATTTATTTACTGCCGCATAGAATATTATTCCCCTTTATTAATTAACTAGCTTTGGAGAAAAAGACGCACAGATATACGGGATACTTTATGCAATAGATTTAAGTGATTTTGTGCAATATCGTTACTACAATTTCTTTATAGAATATTTTTGTTAAGAGTAAGATAAAAAAATCAGGGTAAAAACCAATAAAACCTGCGTCTCATGTGTGAATGATAACGGCGTGGCCATAAAATTACTATACCCAGAAGGTATACTTTTACGAGTTTATAATTACAGAGGCTTCATAACTCCCTTCCCTTCATAACTTATGTAGTATGATAATTCCCCCAAAGAATCGTTCTTAATTTGAATTGGACGTATCGGTAGTTATGAATTACATATAGTAGCCCCAGTTAAATATATGTGCTAAATGTGTTAAATATTAAAATAACGTAGTGGCAAGCATCTTCCTGCGTTGTTCATTAAACTATATATTTGAACCGCTTTACCCATACTTTAACCGGTTCAAATAGCCAGAATAAATGAGGCATCGCAAATTCATTGATTGTGCCTTAATCCGTTTGATTCAATGTGATTAGATATGTGACGACAGCTTAACGTCCTTTTCCGTAAATATTTATTTCTTTATGTAATTTGCTGTATCTCGAGAGATGTATAACAAGTGGATAAATCTGTGATTTGGGATTGCAAACCATAACGAAAGATTTTTAAACTTCTTTAATAGTTTATCTATATTCTCTAGCCTCAAGACACTCCCAAACAGAGGCGATCTGCTGGCGCCGTCGTCAATATAGGAAAATTCCAAAGCGGAGACGCAGTGTAGAATCGCGGGCACATTGGCGATCATTTGGACGCCTCTGGACCTTAAACAAAAATCCGCGATTGCCGCCGAGCCAGTGTGAACCAAATATGCCCGTGCGGGCAGACCGCTATTGCGACCGTACCGCCATCGCCTATGTTTGGGAGGGACTTTGCACCAATAGCTTATTTTTCAGATAAATTTATAAAAATATTTCAATCGTTTCAATAGGAGAAGACAACATTATTTATTACGTGAGGTGGCATCAACATTGCCTGTTCATCAATAGCGGAATATTCTTCAGTACCATATTGACAGTATGTTAGTTTTTACGCCACGTTCAGTATAATAGATAAACTTAATCGCACTGTATGTTTTGTCTTTTTATTATTTGAGAAAAATATTGTTAATGTGTAAAAACTTAGACGTATCCCTTTTTCTTTTGTATACTTACACAGTATTTTTGTATTTAATTTAATCCTTATATGACTTTGTAAAGTAAGATTGTGTATTTCTGTATACGTATTCCAGATAATCAAATATATTTTATTAATCAATTTTATCATAGTTAATTTCGATGCTTTCATTCCTTAAATGTGCCATGAGATTTATTTAGCAACAGAACCAGCAATAAATGTGATTTAAAATAATGTTCTTTCACCTACACTTTTCACTTACTTAGCAACCAGTTCTTTTCCTACTGCCAGATAACAAATTGTCTTACCGAGTATTTAGGTCAACCGAAAACAGAGCTTGAACATTCGCTCTCGCACTCAAGAACACTCTTACAGATGTTTGGATCAATCGAACTGGGGCACACGGATCCGGATGGTAAGACAATCACGGACATGGTATCTACTGTTCTATACTATCTATACATAGTATAACAAAGTCGCTTCCCGCTGTCTGTCCCTATGTATCTATGTTCGCTTAGATCTTTTAAACTACTCAACGGATTTGTATTCGGTTTTCAACAATAGATAAGAGTGATTAAAGTGGAAGGTTTGTAAGCAAGAAAAAAGGGTAGGTAAGGGTAAAGTGGTAATATTATATCTTAATGTAGGACAGCGAGCATTCGAAGAACATTATTGATTTTTATATAGAATGAAGTGTGCGCTACAAACTACAGTAGACAATATCGAAAGAACGTAGGTAGAATTTACATTTACATCAAGCAAATGTGATTGTAAAGCGTGCGGTCGTTTGATCTAAATACACGGTACGCTGTAGTTTTAGCAAGAAAAGACGATAAATAAAAATTCAAATTCAACAATTTAATTTTTATTACAATTACACAACAAAAGATTTACAAAATGCATAGTAACACCAGCCCACACATTACATTTTACGTATTAGTTTGTGTGTTTAGACAATAATAACTATGGTTTATAACTAGATAACATACAACATTATGTAAGTAGGTAAGCTTGTTTCATACCGTTTACCTTTTATATTGATTTAGTCTTAAACGATACGTATTAAACAGAGTAATATTGATTATGTTTTATAACGCTATTAATTGATACACTTTTATAATGAAACACATACGTAAAAGTACACACGCAACTGTACAATGATTGAAATCATAACATAGTCGTTTCGAATTGAATTTTTTGTGACCGATATCGTCGTGGCGCTGGATAACCGGACGAGACAAGTAAACTAGGCTCAGCGAACATACGGGAGGCTAACACTTACTGCACTTAGAGTAGCTATTACATTAACACTAACGGATTCTTTTCATACTGGAAAGTTTGGTTTACACAAAATGCTTGTATCGTATGACTTGCAAATTTTCATCATCATAAACTTCACAAATATTAACTACGGTTACAGCGTAGTTATACAAAAAAATTTAACAGAAATTAGGTAGTACTAATTATATTGAACATCATAAAGAGTATGCTTAAAATTATATTCATGAATTTATTGTTTGCCATCTGGTGGGTTGAAGAATTCCCAGTGATGATGATGTACCGTTCGACTGTCACTTAGTCCAAACATTATCAAGCCGGCTACCAAGACTAAGAATATTACCAATGCCATTTGCATATCCCTTTTATCTTCAGTTCCACTAACGTAGGACATGAAAGAATTGAAAATATTTCTCATAACTCTGGTTACGGAACTGTGGCATACGCGTAGAAATTGAGCTCCAGCCTCTGTAATAGAGGGCTCGTGAACTCTTACGGGCGGAGGCATTCGCCTGGGCGAGGGGCGAGGCCGGGCTTCTTCCGAGCTCGACTCGCTGTGAGGAGCCGCCGGCTTCCTCTTGGCCCGCCGGGCCGGCGGCGGCGGCGACGGATGCGACTCGTGGGGTTCCGGGAAAGCTCTTTCACGCATTTGACGGGAGCCGTAATAGGTTGGCGGCGGAAAAGTTATATCTTGAAGATAAGAGTACAACAAGGGCGTAAGATCTGGAGGTGGTGGTCTTTGTGGCGGCTGAACGGACTCCTCTACGGGCGGCGGCCTCGGCGGTGGCGCGGGAGCAGCGCCTTGCTGTGCCGATTCGGGCGGAGGAGGAAGCGGGGGCGCAGCTTGTAAATCAACTTTGGAGCCCTCTTTCGTAATTGGTGCCTCCAAGTTTTCAGTTTCTGTAGCGATCTCAGTTTGTGTGTGTTCTTCCCTACTCACTGGTCTTGGTTGGCTTTCACAAACATGTTGGACATTTGCATTTTGTGGTTGAGCAGTTGTAATTTCTGCGAATTTTTTCACTATTTCATCAATTACCGATTGGGAAAATTCAATGCCACTGACTGAAATATGCCCGGATTTGGAGTCTAATTCGGTTACCTGTAAGGTCATACCTTCGATATCTGATACCAATATCTTGCTTGCCTGAAGTTCGGACACATTTAATCGGCCTACGTCTAAGTCTCGCACTTGCAGGCGCTGTGTAATCAGACTATCTAGCATGACGTCCCGACTTGTGTCCGTTATTCTTTCCAGAGCCCTATCTTCGACCGCTGGCGGGAGAGTTTTAGAGCTCTTGGACTCAGTTGGGGTACTTCTGGACTTTGGAAGAGGAGGTACATCTGGAATTTGCGATTCGTCGATATCTATATGTTGAACAGTCAAAGAAGCTTCAGTTAACATTTCATCCCTCTCATTTATACGTGTGGGGCTTGAGACACGTCTTTCTACTAATATCACAGTGGGAGACGTACGTCCTATATTCGTCTTAGAGAGATCAGAAATCTTGGGATCCGATAGTTTTAAAGACTTATCACTCCTTGAAGTTGGTCGTGAGACCCGAGGACTTTCATATAGCTTGTACTGTCCTCTATGAACTATAGAGTCATCATCCACTATATCACGCAGCGAACTTGACATTGAAACATCTATATTTTCGTCTAAACCTAATTCGTAATCCACATCATCCGGAAGAGGGTCAGTTTGAGTAGAAACCTCAATTTCTACAATATCTTCATCTTTGCATTCTTCATTCCCATAATCAATGTCCCGATTTAAATTTAAATTATTAAATTCAGATGTAACTTGATTTTCAGTTTTAGAGACATCTTCCATTTTGTTAGACTCTACTTCTTTGTTTTTTTTTGTCCTTTTTGGTCCTCTTGGTGGTCTCGGCGGAGGAGGCAAAGGCCTATCTTTCATTTTGCTCACTACTTCGCCCGATTTCAAATCTTTGTGAATTTCTTCAAATTCGGGTTCATCGATTTCCACGTATTGTGTGAGATCAGCACTAATTGATCGCTTGGCAAAACTATCTAAAGTCGTTAGGCTCGTGGAGGATTTTTTCCTAGGCGGGCGATCAGGAGCTACTGGTTTGTTAGGGCCCACTGTGTAATATTTGCGTTCGGAGCTATTACTTTTCTTGCGCCTAGCTGGTGGTGTTTTACTTTTGGATCTTCTTGCTCCTTTGCTGGGCGCATATTGTCCTTTGTCGACGGTCGCATATCCAGGACTTTCGTGCCGAATTTCTCTTTCGACATCGATATCAGTATGTATCGCGTGTGTGTCTAGAGTTAAGGATTCCGCGCCGTGCGAGGTACGGTCGTCATCACAGAACGACGTGGCCCTTGAGCTGCGCGAGCGATTGCGTCTGGGCGGAATGGGGCTTTGTTCGGTAGCTGTGTTCTCACCTTGTGCGATAACGTATTCATGCTCCGTCCGATACACTATTAACTGAAATGCAAATAATAATTCATTAGAACACTCGGGCCAATTGAAAAGGAACACCCGAAAATTGGCTTAAAATCTTCTTGAATCTTATTACAATTAAATATGTAGGTAAATACTAAACATAGCAGGCAATTCAAACGATTTAGACTTGAAATAATCGTAAATATATAATCGTGGACAAATTCACTCTGTGCCGTCTAGTCCCAAACTCAGCAAAGCTTGTACTATGATTGCTAGAAAACTGATATAGGTAGGTACTACTTAAATACTTTTAAATAAATACTTAATATACATAACACACCCAGACAGATCCGTAACATAATTTAAAATTCATCATTTCAATTTCTGCCCGGTCGGGAATTGAACCCGGGACCTCTTGCGTGGCAGACCACTGAATCACTCAGGTCGCCAGGTCGTCGTAAGCAAATTAACTACCTAAAATGTTTGTCACAGGAAAGATCTAAAACGGTACCTGCATATAATACAACAGTAGGCAAGCGGCGTCCAACATTAGGTATAAGTGCATACGCACTAGACTTAAAGAAAATTACTTTATTTATAAAATTATGATGTGATGTTACGATTGAATTGACGTACATTTGGCAAAACATTCAGAGAAAAACAAATATAAAATTTGATGGAAGTCGTTCTGGAACTAGCCTCTCTGATAAATAAAATGATCGAAGGAAGTGAAGGACAAAAAACACTACAATCTAAAAGCAAACACGTTCATAATAAAGCTTTCCAATGAATACGTTAAACGTTGCGTCTGCTCCCGTTAAATATCTATTTATAAAATCGACCTTGTATTCAATTCTCTAGGTGCGAGTGTGGGGTTTTGTATTGTGTGCTGTTTTAAAGTGTTGTGGAGTTAGTTTTTATTTTGTTACGGGATATTTTCGTATACGGATTTTAAACGTCCCAGTTAAGAAAACCGATAAATGCGAGTATCATCCACGCGCGGATGCTGATTCTTATAGCCTGATTTACACGTATTAAGTTATGAACTTAGTTATTGCGTGTAAACAACGATTTTAGCAGTAAGTTGTGAGTACAATTTTTGCGTGCACAGAAGGTTAGAACTTCTATTTTTCGAGTAAATTGGTGTGGCAAGTCACTTACCACATTTGGACAGACACGATTTAATTAATGCACAAGTTTCGCTAAGCGATCGCGTTTTAAGGACTACAAAGACAACACGTAGATACAGCTGTTTCTTGTTTTTAAATATATTTTTGAAAAAGAAAACTGTATTTTAAATTTATTTATTATCAATTACCACAGAATATACAGACTTCAATTCGCCGTTGGTCGTCCAAATTAGGCTAAGTTGTACTGCATTTCATGTGTATAAATTCCTTAAAATGAGGTTATTTAAAATTAAGTTAAAATTCACTACTTTATAAATTAACACGTGTACCAAATTTACAGCACATGTACCAAAATAATTAAGCATTGGTACTTAGCACGCCCAAATAATTATTTTTAATAACCGCCACTGCTATTTGTATGTACGAGTACTTATAGGTATGCTGCTACTACTTCTACAAACAAGTACCTACCAATTTTAATAGTTTATGCGTGAAAGATTAACAAACATCCATCCTACAAATTTTCAAATTTATAATAGTACTTAGGATAGTATTAGTAGGATTCAGCCAATAAGAAAGTGAAACGAAGGAGGGATCTGTTTAGTTAATGTTTACGAGTAGTATATGAAGGGAAAAAGTCGTGATACATAACAGGTATATAAGAAAAGAAATTACTTACATCCTGAGGTTGTTCGAGTGACTGTTCCCAAGCTGGTGAAGATGATAATTGTTTAAATTCAATAGAAGCAGAAGGGCGCAAATCTTTCTGACTACTACCTTTCTTCTTTCTTTTAGGAGGCATGGGCAGAGTTTGAGATTGTAAAGGAATATTATCTGGATATTCTATGACATCGTCATTTGCATATTCATGAATTGAATGTAAATCTGTAGGACTAAAGTCCTCAGTTTCATTTTGAATATTATTTTGATGGCCAATTTCAGTGTTAATATCTTGTTCAGCTAATCCAAGATCAACATCACTGAACTGCACGCTAGCGTTAACACTGTCATCAATGTATTGAATAGATTCTTGTTCTTTTCTTTTACGTTTAGCACGAGATGGTCGCACTGGAGGGAAAGTGTAGTAGCCATCATCCCTTTCATTTATATCCTCAGTTGAGTATCCCAATTGTTCGTTATCATCAATCATTAATTCTGGATCCGCATCTGCTGGAGCGTTAACATAAACATTTTCATCATGAAACCTTGAATTGCTTCCCATTGTTGCAAGGACATTTTTAGGGATATTAAATGCTTGTCGTATTTCGTCACTCAAATATTCCCTAACTTGAATATTTTCGCGAGAAATTCCTCTCGGTCGAACAAAAAATTCGTCGTTATTTATTTCGTTAATGTGTGTGTATTCTTGTTTTGACGGTGATATATCGGGTATGGAGTTGGCGTTACGATTATCGTTCATGTTAGATTGTTCAGTTTCATCAATATATTCCGAATCAAGCTTATCAAAATCGTAAGTAGTTTCGAAATGTTTTTCATTGTCTATTTCCTCTTCATAATTAGGTTCAGTAATATTTCCATACTCGCGTGGTTGCTCTGGACTATCTGGAATATATGCCTGATCGTCATTCGATTTTTTCTTCATACGTGTGAAAGTGAATGTAGGTGGAGGTGTATCATCTCTGTTCAATGTTGGAGAAGAAGACGTTTTAGGTATTTCCGTTTTCTTTTTCTTCCCCATTAATCTTGGATAGGTTTTGATTTCAAAATCGACTGTGGCTACATCGGCATTTCGCAAATCAGGGCTCGAGTCAGTTGTGACCACTTCTACTTTATATGCTTTCTTTTTACCTAAGCTAGGGAAATTTATTTTCGGTCGTTCTGGCATTTTAAATTTCGAAAGATCGGGGACGTTAAATTTGGGCCGTTCTGGCATCGTAAATTTTCGGTCACCAAAATTCAACCTTTCCGCAAAGTTTATTTTAAATTTAGGACGTTCAGGTAAACTGAATTTTCGTTTGTCAGGTAAATTAAATTTAGGCCTTTCAGGAAAAGAAAATTTTGGACGGTCAGGCAAGTTAATTCGTGGACGTTCGGGCATGGAAAACTGTTTCGCTTTTATGTTTTTCAATTTTGTTTTAAGTTTTCCAGCTTGTGATTTTAATTTTCCTGTGCCTTCTTTAATTCGCTGTTGTATTTTACTATCCACACTCTCTGCATTTTTAGATCGATTTTCACGTTTCAATGGTAAGTTTTCTAATGCCGATGAATCTACCTGGCTTGTACTTATTTCACATTCTGTTCTTGAGACAGTGGATGGAGTATTTAAGAAATATCGATCTTCTATGTCTTTTTGCAGAGCTTCTGCATTAACCAAATCTTCGTTTTTAGTGTCGCTTAAACTTTCTTTATATTCTGCCTGGTCTTCTTCATCAGAATTATGCTGCAAATATTTTCGCTCTAGTGAAGTAGTACTAGATAACTCGTCGTCCGATTTCACCATTGTAGATTTTTGTGGTATTATACTTGGTGAGTTAAAGACGATATTCGGCGGCGGTTTCTCGATGATTTCATATTCGTGATCACTGAAAATGGATGGCATATTAAATAAAATATATAAACTCAGAATATAAAAAAGAAACACAAAAAATTCGCATTGACATAATACATTCAAGTAGGTAGCATTACTATAGTTCGCATGGCGATAAGTTTTCCAAACATACAGAAAGAAATATAATAAAGACCATATCGCAAAACTGAGGTTCGTCGCTGATATTTGAGTTATATTTAAACTACACACACACACGATACTTGAGTCACAATTAGGCCAACCGTCGACGCTCGTTTTAGCCTCAGCAGTCGCCGGGCAAAAGATCTTCAAGCGGTTTCGGATTCATTTCTGAGATCGTAATCTTAAAACATAAAATTGTCATCAACTGTCACATAAATAAATGGATATAGCTACAACTTACCTCTCATACGAAATAACATTGCTAGCTCGCGAAGTTGGTCTCGTGCCCACTGGATTGATTCTTTCCGGTAATAGTGAGTCGCATTGAAAAAATTGACAGGCACAACGAACGTCCGGGGTGTATACCTGGACACTACCTTCCCTCGTTGGCCTTACGGATCTTTCTAACGGAGCTCCACCTTCGGATGTCCATCTTCTTAATTTACTCATAACTACTAACTACCGAAAAGATCTAATCCGGGGCACATTTCTTTAGAGTTTCCAGTAAACTACACTTTGACGGCCCATTTTGTTTGACAATGAGTCATTAAATGTTTATGGAAGCCGGGCAGTAAATGAACTAATCACTAGCGTGAAAGCAGCCGCGAGCACTGATCGTTGATGACAATTTTAAAGAGCTTACCCAATGTGCAGGAAGACGACAGACCGTGCTATATTTATCAGACAGTCAGAAGCTAGCGCGTTAGCTTTGCATGTGTTGAAATATCTCTGTTATGTCACTGTTACATGTATGTTATTTATAGAAGTATTTAAAATATACCTATATCGTTTATTGCATTTTAATTACATAGAAATTAAGATTAATAAGATATGTATTTACCTGCTGGGTTTAGACCATTCGTTGCTAGCAAATTCGACATCGCTCGTTTGTCTATTTAGCTGCCGTGGGCTAGGACTCGGTGATGTTTCAATTGGTATACTATTGTTTTCTTCGACAGTCATTTCACTATCTTCATCAACTATTTCAGTGATCGTTATGTTTGGAGAATCATTTTTTGGCCTTGTTTCTTCGAACTGTGTTTCAAAAATTTCATCTACATTTGGTTCGTCTTGATCCAACTCATCCACAGGTTCTTCTTGTTTAATAGGCTCGGCAATGATATGAAGTTTTTCCATAACATGTTCTTCCTGTTTAAGTGAATTATTGTCATCAGTCACTAAACTGGGGTCCTGCGAGGCATTAGACTTTTTTTCTGCAATACTGTCATTTTCTTTTTGACTACCGCCATCGTCTAGTGATTTTTTTACATCATTTAATTCTACATCATCTGCAAAATGAAGTGACTTTCCTGGATCATTGGGTTTTTCTTCTATGTCCTCATAAATGTGGTCCTTTTTTTTTCTTGGCGGTGGAGTTTCGATACATAACGTTTTGCTCATTTCATCTGAGTCGCCTAACTTGATAGCTCCAAATTTCTGTCTTCTAACGGCACCTGGCGATGATTTTAACTGTCTTATTTCTTGAAGTTCTTCATTTTTCTTCCGTTTCGCTTGCGGTGATTTTTCATTTTCATTTCGGTCTAATTTTTGTAAAGTTTTGTCTGCCAAATGTTTTATTTTGTTTACCAACGGGTGGCAACACTTTGTTTTGTCCCTAGTTTCTGTTATGCTTACGTGCTGATGATCTGGTACACGACGTTTGAGTATGCCCTTAGGGGATGCATTCTTTGGTATCTCGATAGGCGTCGTTAAATGCGTACTAGCCTGACTTTCAGGTCGCTGCACAACGTAGGCACTAACTGCTTGCACAATTTTATCTTCTTCATCTACAGAAACTTCTTTGGAAAAATTTGGTATATGCACTCCCTCATCTTCGCCCTCCTCACCGTGCTTACGGCTACTTCCTGGTGAAGAATCCAAGTTAAGGATTTTCTGGACATCTCTATCATCTGGCGAATGTGTACGAGACCTGGAAAATTCACGAGACATACTTCTTCTTGGAGATGATTCTCGTATAATATCTTCAGCAGTAATTTCACCTTCCAGAGGGACTTTTAGTAAGTGAGTCCAAGGGTAAGCGCCCGCTTTACGAGCTCTTCTTAAATCTTCCCATTGATATGTTTTTAGCGGGACTGGTGGCGTAACTTTTTCTGTATCTGGCGACAATTTAGATTCCATACGTTTAAATTGTTTAAACACTTATTAAAATAATTATTCTAAATGTAAGGTAAAACTTTGCCGGATGTAGTCAGAGCACATGCAATTAATCAAAACTTTTTTCTTGTTTATTTTCTTTTAATTTTCACCTACACGTAATCCAGCAAAGGTTTCACTTTCACCGTAAAACTAAGAACACAACATTTCGTTTCAATATGAGCGTCTGCAACTGAAAACACGCTGTGTTTGCGTGGGCTTGTGTGGAAATAGGTGTGAATAAGTTTTGTACTATGAACAGTTCAACGGATATTCTGGTCTGGTGCAGCGGCTTTACCTTGAAGCGTTCAGATCGGATCTCTTTCAGATTTCACTTCACCATATTGTTGTTTATCGATATCCCAAGAGACGCGGGCTATTTTATATTAATGGTATGAAAAAAAACTCTCTGCGATCGGCGCAAAATCTCTGCTCAACTGGCAGGCGCTTCGTGATCGGCGCAAGCGAGCTAAATATAAAATTGAGCTTCAAGGTATTTTTGGTAAGGATTTCGCGTCATCAGTTAGATCGGTAGTAGTTGCAGAAAGTTTGCTAAATATTTGAATCGAACTGCATCGAAATTAACAACAAATGATTAATATATAAAGCGAGAAACATAAAATTATAGATTGAAAGTACGAACCTGTATGTTCCTTGAACGAAGTCCAATTGTCGTAGATACTTTATTCTTGGCATCTACAATAGCGACGCTCGACGCGTCGGTTGTTAAATCATATGATACTTTATTGGTTTGCCAATACTGCTAACTTCATATATACATATCTAACTGT
This sequence comes from Blastobasis lacticolella, assembly GCA_905147135.1. Lineage (NCBI taxonomy): Eukaryota > Metazoa > Arthropoda > Insecta > Lepidoptera > Blastobasidae > Blastobasis > Blastobasis lacticolella. The sequence continues at coordinate 6,289,459 of LR990039.1, read as the reverse complement.
TATGATATGATCTGTATACACATCAAATCATGCGATGTGAACCGAACGTCACTTTATTTATTGACTGTAGTAGTTACGTAACATAACTATATTTAATTTTAGCCATCTGTACTAATAAGCTATTGCCTACTTCTATCATACAGATAAAATGCAAAGACTAAAAAATATATCTAGAATTTGTACTCGTGTGCACCAAATTCTATCTAGGTACTTTAAGTCGCTTAGCTACGCCGCATTATGTGTCTATTCAAAATATTTAGGTACTGTCAGCTACAGAATGAACGGGCCAACCCGTACTTTAATATAATGCTGGTAAGGTCCGTTCTTTCTGCAGCTAACTGTGTCTACCCACTTCAAAGTACAGGCAAAAATATATTTAGGTACTAGAGATTGGCCGACTATGGCTTTGGCCGACTAGTCGGCTAATCCCATCATTATTTTTGACGAAGTTCAGATGGTCATCGTTAATCCTATAGGTGCTAGTCAGGCTGTGGCCCAAAGACAGTGGGCAGGGCACATAGCTTGCAGAACAGATGGCTGATGAGGCAGGCAAGTTCTCGAGCGGCGACGACGTACCAGAAGATGCGGCGTGGGTAGGCCTCCTACTAGGTGGACCGACGATCTGGTAAAGATCGCAGGTACCAGTTGTATGCGGAAGACACAAGACCGGCCTTTGTGAAGATCTCTGGGGGAGGCCTATGCCCAGCAGTATGCGTCTTCCGGCTGATATGATGATGACTTCTTTAATTTTTTATTTATTTTTAATATGCTTGCATTTGACCTCATGATGAAAGAAAAGACCGGATTAGTCGGCTTATGTGGCCGAAAGTGGGCCTCCGACTCTCGGCACATCTCTAATTTTTACCTATTTGAAAAATAATATTTACAATTTTTTACTTATTTATTTATTTATCGTATGGCTTTAAAGTTCCTACTGCTAATTAAATTTTCAACTTACATTTCTACTAAAATGTAATTAAAAAATTTACATGCTTATGAGTGTCGTGCAAATTGTTAATATCTTCACATCACCCAGCTAGTTAGTAAATCACGAAATGGTCCAACGTACTTAGCTGACACTCCACCTTATTTTACGGGTGTTTCTCGTTCGACCGATCGGACGACCGTTCATTCGGCCAAATGGGTTTTTTTACCCGCTTTCAATACGTACAGTATTGTTCAGTAATTAGGTATGAAATGTAATATTACGTACTACAGTTATGACCTCTTATAAACTTTACCGTAAAGCCGTAGCAATAAAATATTACGGATAAAATATATATTTCTTTAATATATTTTTTCAGATCATACACTTCGTTAGTCTGTTTTAGCTGTTAGAATATAATTCAGTTTTAATAAAATAGTTTTCACTGTGACTATAATTTTTAATTATGACGGTTGCATGGGAATACCATTTTCCCATTCAACCGATCGATCGGTGCAATGGGAAAGTAGCAGTTTCATCGTCTTCTTAATTTGTTTGTATTATTACCAGAAACATTGCATAAATGATGATAAATAAAGACATCACAAAGAGTTACACGGCCAATTACAGACATTATGTCTTTGTAAAGATTCAGTTTCCGTTACTGTAGGTACCAATAGGTATTGTTTCTATTCCTTGTGGCTTTCTAAGCCAGGATAATCTCCCCTTTCGTGGGAGAGGCCTTAAGTCCTGCAGTGGACTATAATAATGAAGCCGGGATAGCTACATGTTCCCAACTAAGACCCTAAACAAAAATTAAACAATGAATAGACGGGCCCTGCCGTCATCTCCTCGCTTGGCAGTCTGGTTAAAGATCGTAGTTTGAAAAATGCACAACAGAAAATGGCGCAGCCTATTTCTACGGAGGTTCTGGAGATGGTTTGCCACTAGGTATGTATCCGACCAACTAACTAAAACCCATTGCAGAAGAACGACACAATGGCAATTTTTATACAATCAAGACAATTTAGAGACCTTGGATCTCTCACTGGGAGCGGTTTGGTTATGCATATTAGAGCATGGATGGAGGAGGTCTAGACTCGTTAAAACCGAAAGGCCATTTGCGTCGGAATTTCGACTTCATACACCGGTCGTCAGATTTTCGTTAAAATATACCTATCGTTTAAGTGGAACTTTTTTTAACAAGGGTTTGAAATTTGTATGAAACTCTTAAAGCCCGGCGCAACTTAGAAACGATATATCTCTACGAAAATCTGTCAAACCACAAGCATAGATGTTGGTTTCTGGATCACGTCTTCAAATTTTCATCGGCTTTGATAGAGTAATATTGAAAATATGATCAATCTACGTTTGTACGGAACGTGCTTAGGGAACACCTCTTAACTTTTCATGTTGTGCAAGAGTGTAGAGGACGCAATAAATAGGCCCCGTCGTCGACAATATGAGGAGGAGCAATAAAGTAAAATGCTTACCTTTCTTACAAGTATTCTCCAAGACTATTTAAGCTCTTTCATTGAAATAATTGGTACGTCACGGTCATTAGGCCTCTTTAGGAGTCCCACATCGACCACTCTGCCATTTCTGAGGTTACAACGTTCACAAAGTTCAAACTTACCCTAAACTTTTTGAAGGAAATCCTTCGCACCTTCAAGGTGGAGACTGTGTTAGGGATGCATCATCATCAGTACCACGGTTGGTTTCTTCAAAATCTTCAATCTTTATGCGTTAAGAAGCAACAGTTTTTTTTTTACTTTGGAAATCCGTGTAAAGTCAGATCCACTCCGTAAATAGGCTTTTTCTTTCAAGTACGTAACAGAATTACGTAACAGCTTTCTTCGATTATTAGTTGCAATATGTGATTTCATATTATAGGTACTGCTAATGATTGCCTAATGTCTTATTTTTTATCTGTCGTACTGTGTGTATTATTTGTATCTATATATGCGGTTTTTTTAAGAAGTGGTCCATTTTATTTATCATTACTCATTGCGTTTGTAAACCGCCGAAAAGTCATCTTAGAGATGAATACGAATAAATTATACTTACCAAATGCACACAAGATTGGATTTCATAAATTAATGCTAATTTTTGTTGATTTAAACCACATCAAAAAAAAAAAGGATACAAACTGGAATATTTCTAAATCAATATCAATTGGTACTATTTGTACGTTGATACATTTGACTCTGAATGTTTCAAAATAAATGTTTTATTATTAAGGAATAAATCTACCGTACTACTGAAACCTGGGTTCGTGTTGTAATTAGATAAAACACGGTTAAATTCATAAGATTTTATTTCATATACACTTACAAATTAGTACAAATATAATAACTATAATTATAATTTAAATACAACCCCAAGGGAAAGCTTATGGTATAATAATAATTACACAAAACAATAATAATCCGGCAGGCCAATAATTTGTTCGTAGGAGGAAAGATAATTAAAATAACAAATTGATGCAATAAGACGTTAATATTTAACAAAGAAATAGGTATCGTATAAAAATACGTAAAAATAAAATTTGAAAATAATAAATTAAAGAGTAAAAGAAGGTAAAACTACATGCATTTATTCTTACAAATTACTTGTATCACATGAGATAATACTAAACATCTACAGGCGAATGACGTGTCTAACTTAATAACTTTGTGCATTAGAATATAATAAAGAAAAGTGTGTTTCAATAGAAAAAGGCAAAACAATTGAACGCGACAACGATAAGGCCGACGATAGCGTCCATTTAATCGCAACGAATGATTTTCAACGTCTAAATTGGCGTCGTAGGACATTAGGGTTATATTCAATCTATAAAATTTAGAGAACTAAAAGTATAGCCGAATACATCTTAGAAATAACCTTTACAAAACGAAATACCCTATAGAAAGGAGGTTCGGACCACTCAGCCTGGCTAACTCCTGCTGGAGTCCATACATTATTGCCGGACCTCCTTTGGTTTAATCGCTTAGATCTACACAGAAGACAAATTATTTTTTATACAAAATTGATCATATATAGATAACTTAACTAAATGCATAGTTAGAATAGTTTTTTAATAACAATAACAAATAAAAGGGCACAAAAATTACCATATTCTACAGAACAGCGGACAATGCGTACCAGTTTTTCAAAACTGATTTACGTTGCCGGTTCGGCCTTAATGACTGGTTTCAGTTATATTTTCTTCCTTTTTACGCCATATTCAGTATTATCGTTGTCTCATTCATTGTTTTTTGTTTTCTATTGAAACGTATTAAACTAAACATTTAACACTTCATGATGGAACCCCAATATATTTCAGACAGAAAAGTAGAAAAAATGTTATGCCCTGTCTATTTGTTCGCAAGAAATATGAATAACGCTATCGTCATGAAATATATCGTACAGAATTTTGCTATAACACTATACTTATTACACAAGTGATATAGCGATAAGGGGCTATTTCACCACCCGTTGATGAAGTTTCAGATTGCCAATGCAGAGGCTATCTGATAGATATCAGGTTCAACAGTGTTGAAAGAGCGACACTTATCTGCCACCTATAGATATTAAAGTTGTGTAAACCAAAAGTTTGAGATCTATCAAATAAGTTCTAGATAGGCTATCTGTTATATGTATATCAGAGGCGGTGAAACTAAAATAGGTTAAGTTACATCTTACTAAACCAATACAATTCGATCGTTTTATTATACGACAGCGTGACTATTTTGGTTTTTGATCAATTGTAAATTTTTAATTAATAGTATTATTGTATTTAATTAATAGTATTATAGGTAGGTAGTACCTAAATGTTGGGTGCCAAATGAAATCATCTTCATTTCAAGGCAGGTAGGAAAGTATTACACTTATGGCCTCAGTGTAATGTTGCTTACTATTCTTTACAATTGTGATTTGTGAGATATTTGATCTTAAAGAAAAAAGGCTCTATGACGCCGATCACATATGTAAGGCACTTATTTCACTAACGACGAGCAAGACTCTCACATTTTCTCACATACGAAATGAACGATTTATGTGTTTTCATTTCTTGATTAAATTAAATGGTAATCAATTTTATTGAAATGAACTTAAAATGTGCGACATGTGAATACCATGCGTTTCTTACGATAGTCATAATATACAGAGCGTATCGAATATAAAGTGGCGCGGGGCAATAGCAAAATATTGTTACATTACGGTTTCCGTTATTTTGTAGGCAAATGGAAGTAAAAAAATGGACCAGCCCTAACAGAATAAATATTTTTTTAAATAGTTTCGAGGTAAGTGTGGACAAGCCACAAGCCAAGATTTAGACCATATGAATTTCCAACAATGTATAAACAAATATAGGTCATCGACAACTGCAGTTCCGTAAGGCTTGCCACACGAGCGATTTCAGTCTCGCAATCTACCTACATAAAAAATTAACAACTGATTTTGCATCGCGTGTAAAATAGAGGAGGCTTTGAAAACTTTCACGCGAAACGGAGTTCACCATGCATAGCGGCTTGTGACGTTACGAACTAACGTTATTAAATTGCTTATTTTTAATAATATAAATTAATTCAAAAACTATTTCGGTTTACTACGCGTTAAGTAAAAATAATTCAATTAAAACAATTAAAAAAGAAAACAAAGTAACTACAGCTCGTCTTTTAATTTAATAAACTGAAATGATATTATTCAGTGTTTAGGGAAGCACATTGGAACGTGGCAAAAATAACGAAATAACTTTTGCCACTAGGTACGGTAACAAAATGTGCGACAGGAGATCCTCCCTGCTAAATGCTTTGTACAGTATGTGTTGCAGAATGTATTTTTAGTACAGCAACATTAATTTAATTTATATTTTGTTCTAGCAACTTTATCTTCCTTCTAGACAATAGACAGTTCGTACACCACGTACCTACTCTCAGGGACCCAATGGCCTCAATATAACCTTTAACAATAAGTCATTTTAGTCTATCATTTCAGAAGACGAACTTTACCCTCACGAGGACATTAAAAGTGAAGAAGGGGCCATACACTGCGCAACCTACGTGCAGGACGCCCGTTGCTGCCGCCACGCCGAGTGGAACCCGGCGGCGGAGTCGGAGTCCGAATCACCTTCTTCGCCTGAACCCATTTGCGCTCGGGGCTGTAAAAGACATAATAGTCGAATCAACAACTCGCATTGTGGGCTTCAAATATTTAGCATTGGAGCCTGGCATAACATATAAGTCAAATAATAGAAACGAAAAAATCATGTTATAACAAAAAAAAGTTCGATTGTTTATTCGAAATCGCTTTGGCTGGGTGCTCTAGTTCATTATATAGAAGCGACTAAAGAAAGGGTTTGTCACATCTAGTCACAATACAATTCTTTAGTCCATACTGGACGTGCTGTCATTTTACGTAGATTGTCGTCTCTGTCACACTGCCTATGTCAATTTACTTGATCGAACTACTAATCCGTATACAATAGGATAAAATATTTTAGTGTGAAACAATAAAAGGTAAACCTTTTTATGTATATCCAGTTCTAATAGTAGTTTATGAAATATAAAATTCATATAAAAGGGGGTATTAAAACATGAGTATGATAATAGTTTGACACAAGTGTTTTAATACCTAATTATATGCAGTTGCATACACTACTTTATCTACACTCGTATTTTTATGTTAAAATATCGTACCTATAATTTTCTCAACTTTGCTGGAAGTAAGCTGCGAGTCAGTTCTGTTGTATCTACGCATCGAGGATATCAAGCGGCGGGAAATTTAGTTTACTACTTTCACATTTATCTATTTATTTGCTTTAAATAAGAAAAAATATTCACAAACACAAATTACAACAATTACAAAAAATATTTTGTTTAGCGGGAAAATAATTACACAGAATATAAAAAGGAAAATTTAAATTTTGAATTTGATATTGTTAAAGACATCTAGGTATTCAGCCTACATTTCGCCGTGTCCCGGCGCCCGACAAAAAATAAAAAAATAAAAGTGTTGCATCATGATTAAAAAGTTATTATACGTTACAGCTGTAATGAAATTAGTATGGGAAATGATGTATCGAAAAGAAATTTTTTAAAATTTTATATTCTGGCGTGAAAAAAGTGTATCCTTAAACGACTGTTTTCGAATATGTAATTGGAACATTACGCTATGAGTGTAGATAAAGTCATTTTTATGCACGAGTAGTGGGACCCGGCGCATCTTCGATCGCGTACGCCTACTTTACCCTTACGTACCTTTTTTTCTTGCTTATTAACCTTCCATCTATTACTGAAATCAGCATTAACATCTGTTGTGTAGCCTTAAATATCTAAGCGTACATATATACATATGGACAGTGGGCGGGAAGCTGGTTTATTTCATGATATGTATAGTTTACCTGATCAGGAGTGGACGGAGTGCTCCTGCTGTGCGACGCCAGCCCCTTCCGGCCGGTGGCGCCGCGTCGCTTCACCTTCCCGCTCATAGGAGGCGGCATCAGCTTGTCTTCCTTCTGCGACAGGGAAATTGGACTTTAAATTTTTTTATGTTATCCGGCAGACAAACAGGCAAGCGGGCCACCTGATGGAAAGTGGTCACCACCGCCTATGGACATCAGCAACACCAGGGGAGTCACCAACGCGTTGCCCGCCTCTGAATAGACCTCTAATATACCTCTTGAACGATCCCATGTCATAGTCCAAAGGAAACACTGTGGCTGGGAGCTATACTTTAAATAAATAAATAACAGTGACATTGTGCCATTGGAAGACGTGAAAAGGGGTCACACTCAGCGTATGCCATGACTGGAGCTATGGCACTAGTTTTCAGTACGCCCTTTATTGACACCACAATGTTGCAATCATCATCACAGCCCATAACAGTCCACTGCAGGACTTCTATCAGAACGCTTAGCAGGCTGGAGATCGCAATAGTTCCGGCCATTGTATGGCAGCCACAAATTGCAGTAAAAGTATGGCTCGTTTAGAAGCCCCATTAAATAACCCCAAGTGCAAACTTGTATCAATATTCTAAAGAGAAAATGTTTGGATGTTGAGTGGGCGTAATCGATTGGACCGATATCGGAAATTCTAGTGAATTTAACAGGTTCCCGCGGGATATCGAATTTTAGGAGAAATTTACGCGTTTATTATAAAGATTCATGAGATTTTCGACGCTACTACACCTGTCTATGCTAACCTGTATATTATCCGCGGATCCCCAGCTCTTGTGCAGGTGTTCGCCATCGTCGGACCTCCGATCGCCTTCGCGCTCGCGCGGCTTCGGGACATAAGCCGAGGACCTGGTCGCGCCCACGCCCAGGAAGTTGCTGAAAGCCTCCGTGGTCTTCTTCACGCGAACGTTCAAAGAACCAATGCGCAGGAAGCTCTCCTTCTCTGGAAAATTAAATAGGTAAATAGGTCAAACGCTGTGCTAGATATGCAGTATTAGAACACGTTAGACTGAAAGGCGACTCGACACATTGTGAAGTAAGGATATTATGTGTGATAGACAGTGTTGAGTTGATCGTTATACACATCAATTGCTGTAGGTACGTACAGTCAGCTGCAGGGAGAACTGACCCCACTACCATACATAATATGGGGGGCTCCAGTCACTGTGCAGCTGACTGTACATACTAGTCGAAAGCGAAAGTGTGAATGTGTGTGAATAACTATGTAGAGGAAAGTAACCAAATATGAAATACCATTTTGTTTTTTGAATATAAAAAATAAACTATTCATAGTACGAAGTAAATTTTTTTATTAGATGAGAAGATATAATGTACTGCAACCCTTAGTGATAGTCTTATGATTTTATTAACTATTTAGAGTATCAAAAACCTAGTTAAATCAAAAAATGAAAAAGGTAGTCAAATATGGAATAGGTACCCCAAATATGGACCATAAGAAAAAGCCACAACAAATACTTAAAAATATGATAAAATAATGTTTTGTAATACTTAATAACAGTCTTATCATTTACTAAATTGGTTAGACTAGTTTAACTAGTTTAAAAAAATCATAAGACTGTTATACCTATTGCAAAAAAATAAAGCTTTAAAAAAAATTTAAATAGGTACATATGAAATTGGACATAGTGACCCCCGGGTGGTCCCCGTATCTTGAGTTATCCGTCCTATCTAATATATAACATAGATAAAATTTGGTGTAAATCGATTCAGCTGGCTTAAATCTTAAAAAGAAGTATTTGCTGTTTGTAAAAGAGCTTTTCTTAAGGCTTTGTATGAAAAATGCTGTTTACCAACCGCAAATCACAATAATAGTTTTTATGTTAACAAACAATACATTTTTGGATTTCGGATATTTTTCTTTATTTTTTGTATTAGAAAGCGTTCTGAAAAATAAATATAAACACATTAAAAGTATACATTAAACCATCAATTTCGATTTTGACCCGAATATAGAATATTCCATAAGTGGACCCCAGTGCTTGTCCATATTTGGAATTTAATGACCTCAGAAATTATTGCCAATATTAAAATAATTACAAAACAGAAACAAATAAACAGCCTGGAAATGCAAGAACTAGTATATATGCAACCATATAAATATGTGAGTAGAACGTTATCACTCTCTAAATAATAAGAAATACATCGTTTTTACGTCTATTAAAATGTTCTGAGCAGCAACCGAACAAAACGCACATGCCATGTCACCGGCTTTCGCCCTACTAACAAGATTGAACCTATACACGTCTAATATAAGTATATGGAACAGAATATGGTTCTGTATTGCCATTTAAATTATTATTTTCGAAGAAATAAAGGAATTCCATATTTGGACCCTATTCCATATTTGGTTACTTTCCTCTAATAACTGAAGTTATCAAGGAGCATGTGTTATATACGACGTTGTTCAACACACTTGCGAGCAAAAAATAACTATACCCACAAAAATAATTCGATTCAATCAACGCAGTATAGTTATTACTAAAAAGTAGAACATCAGTGCGGTAGTGGAAAACAGTCGGAAAAAAGACGGTGCAGTAAGAGCTATTATACGAACAAAATATGTGTTGAAGACCCAGATTTTGTGATCAAGTAAGTGTAAATGTGTGCAGTGTTGCCGGTGTAAATATTCACAGTGCGTCTACACTCTACAGCCCCCAAATACCAGTAAAACATGGCGGAAGAAAGTATTATTATTGGAATACGACACGGACAAAGTTTAGCAACTATCACAAACAAGTTTAAATTACACGTAGACATTGTGGACCAACGAAGAAGGAAAAGGGTGAAGCCGGTGGATACTAATTAAATTTTGACACATATATGTATATCCCTTACTTGTCGGCGAATGCATGGAATGTGGGGTTACCCTTATCGCTGGAGGGGAAGCAACGATTCTTCGCAAATCAATCGGTTCCGATTCTGGAAACATCTCTTTTATTTGAATACGACTGACGGTAGTTGTCAGAGGACGTAATCATCATCATCATCACAGCCCGTAACAGTCCACTGCAGGACTTAGGGCCTCTCCCACGAAAGGGGAGGTTATTGCCATAATCTCCACGCTTGGCAGGCGGGTTGGAGATCGCAGTGTTTAAATATAACAATGGAAAATGCTGCTACCCATTTTCCAGTCTACGGAGACTCTTGATCTTTTGCCTCGAAAACATTAGTCGCCTTGTACGACACCCATGAGTGTAAGGGGTTGGTGCTATTTTACTCTGCCGGTCACCACACGGCCAATGATGATTGGTCAGGATGGTTGGTTTTAAATGGCAATTTAAAGCAATGCATTTCACCTTAGTCCTCACAGTGACAACGCACCAGCGATGGCAACGTAAATGCAAGAATCGTAGATGTTATGGGCGACAGTTACCGCTTACCACCAGGCGGGATGTCTGCTTGTTTGTCATTATAAAAAAAAAATAGTGTTCCAATTTTATACAAATTGTTATAATTTTAATTAAACTTAGGCATTTCTCTATTAGATCGGCGGGTTCTAAATGAGAATGGACTAAAAGTTTTTATAAGGACGAATTTTATTGAACGTTTTAATCTGTGATTTATTTAATTTATATTCTCGATGACCCCGCAGTAACCGGGTGATCGGGAATGTATTCTTGCTGAGTACATAAGACATACGAATTCCAAAGGATACGCGCTATTTAATATAAGTCAACTTCTCCTAAAGGTTTGATTTTGGGCTAAAATTACAGGACATATGCCCATAGAGTTTGTGCAAAGTAAAATAACTTAAGTGGGACAAAAGTGAGGTACTCAGCAAGAATAGGTACGTTTCAATAATACTACTGAGACTGTCAGTGGAGTCGACGAACATCAAAATAATTACATTGTATCAACTAAAAAGACAGTGAACAGGGAAACTAGCGTTTCGTCAACTTACTTCGGTACATTGACGGTGATAGCGTTGTGTCCGCAGGTGTGAAATACTGACGGGGTTTCCTGCCGGACCAATCTCGCATATTTGGATCTCCATCTGCAATTTATATCTAGATCTATACATGGAAATCAAAATACTATTAAATATATTGACATAGTTAAATATATTTAATAATAATAATAAACAATCGTGGACAAATTCACACAGCGCCATCTAGCCCCAAAGTAAGCAAAGCTTGTGTTATGGGTGCTAGATAACTGATAAACTACTTATATACTTTTAAATACATACTTATTATACATAGAACACCAAGACCCGTAACAGAAATTAAAATTCTTCATTTCAATTTCTGCCCGGCCGGGAATCGAACCCGGACCTCTTGCGTTACAGAGTTGTTGACCACTGATCCACTCAGGTCGTCGAATAGATAGAAACGTACGATCCCGTCGTACTAACGAAACGCATCCCAAGTGCGAGCGAGGGGCTTAAGCGTACTAACTACTACAGCGTACGAAACTTCCGGCGAAACTTATGCCGGAACTTTGGTAGGTGTTCTACATTCTCGCTTATTAGAGATGTGGTAGGTGTCAAAATGCGTCGATATTATATCGATTCATCGGTGTAATATCGCTAATCTGGTACCTTATGCTGTAAACAGGGTCACAGAGGTAATGGCAGCTGCTCTACTGTAACTACCTGATCTACAAATATTCTGGATCATGGTCAAGTGTCTCTAGAACCTTTTACGGGAAAAAGCGCTAGGAAGATAAATATAAAATCAATACATCGGTCATCGTTTACATCAATATTTTTTCTGCGTAGCATAGCTGTCTATGCATATTGTACATTTTGTTTGTAGTCAGTGAATTTACTTCTTTGAGAATTTTGTAAATTTTTGGATTGACCTAGTAGATTTTCGACAAGAAAGAACCAAAGTGATGTGATTCAGCACAAGACGAGACGACAACAAATAATCGATTGAATATCTATACTTAGCCTATGAAATAGGCGAGATATGTCAAACATGCACGGGACTACACGAATATAGGCGAATACTCCCTCTACATTCTCGTGAACCCGGGAATGAAGAACATGCGGAGTACGCTTTATCGATTAGATTGTTTTAGACGACTCGTAGTGCCATCTGTCTTGCGAGGTAGACAATTTTACAAATATTATTCCCCACGCGACGTGAGAGGGTACCGAGCACAACTAATTATCTGTGGAGAGCACACAAGTGATGTTGTTAAGGCCCACGGAACATAAAAACTACAGTCGCATTTTGAATTTGGCGTATTCGTCCGAAAACTCTGCGCTCCGAGCGAAATTTCATTAGTGCGAAATGCACAAATCGTATCTAACACGTTGAAAATGCGACCGGCCTAACGCAGTGCATGTACATTCAGGATATATCACTTATTTTCAGCCTCCATTTTAATGACAAAAATAGCAACGATCGCAATGTTATTCACAATGAACCGGTTTCGTGGCGCCATCTACAACCGCTAACAATAAATGCAACATCACAGACTAGAGGTAGGCCCATGGCTATTTACACTTCACTGAAACCGTAGTGAGCAGCGTCAGTTAAAAGCTTCCACGTTTAGCAGAGAGAGGGCACCATTATAGAATCAGAACTCACGATTTGTTTAAAACCCGAAGTGTGCCCGCGACACAGCTCGCGCCGCGAGAGAGCGATTGTTTGTTTCTTTCTCTCATGCCCGATTGCAGTAAAGTTAGGCAACTCCTAAGGTGATGCCATAAAATATTCCTAGACATTTAGGCGTCTCAAAATCAGTGTCATAAATTTAAGAGTGACTTAGCGAGTTATGTTTTCACATTAGGTTGGTACCTACTATGCTTTTTCTAAATACTAAATCGATGAAAGAGATAACAGTATCTATGTCGCGCCTTTAGAAATGACCTTCGACAATCTTTTAATGTAAAAGACTATTTTCAGTGACCTTTGAATATAGATCGGCTGGAGATAATGTCGAATTACTTTATTACATATTATTATTTTATTTAATTACAGGGGGCTATTGTCGCAACGCGACAAATACCTCGTATCCGTGATGCACGAGTCCGGCGATATCGGCCTCGATGACAAGTCCCGAATCTCTGCAGTTTGGGCCAAGTGGCGGGAACTCACGGCAATCACCTGTGACCCTACAATCCCTTTAAAGCTAAAAGGGCTTATATACAAGAGTATAATTAGACCGGTGATGCTCTATGGCTGCGAGACATGGCCAGCGCTGACGAAACACGTTCGCGAACTCCACGCCAACGAAATGAAAATGCTGCGGTGGATGTGCGGAGTTACGAGACTCGATCGAGTGCGTAACGAGTACATCCGTGGCAACCTTGGCGTGAGGGATATCGCAGATAAGATCGAGGATGCTCGTCTGCGCTGGTTTGGTCACGTGTTGCGTAAGCCTCAGGGATACGTGGGAAATAGGTGTCTAAACCTGCCTGTATCAGGAAAGTGGCCCCGTGGGCGACCCAAGAAGCGATGGATTGACATCGCTGAGTCGAATGCGAGAGCCAACGGCTTACGACGCGAGGATGCCGAAGAGCGGGCGAAGTGGAGAAGATGGAGTAGGAAAACGGACCCTGGCAGATGCCGGGATAAGCGCAAGGACGACGACGACGATTGTCGCACCGCGAGAATCGTCGAGTTTTGTCGCAACGTGAGAACCCCTGACTCGCACGCGTGTTTCACGCCGCGTACAATTAGATAAGCATAATGGATCCAAGCTATCAAAGTTTTAGCCATGATTATAGATAGAAACTAGCTTTCCCCCGCCTTTCCTCCCGCGCGGACTACAATTTATATTTATCTATTTATATTTATTTGCTTCCACAAAGTTATTACAATAATAATGTTAATACAATATGGACCCGGTAGGGCGCAGCAATTTATATCGCGGTCGGAGGGGAAAAAAGGTAGCGTATGTCCATCCTCAAGTGCTAAACTATCTCCATACCGAATTTCATCAAAATCAGTGCAGAGGTTTAGCCGTGAAAGTGTAACAGACAGACAGAGTTACTTTTGCATTTTTACAATATTAGTTGGGATTTATCGCTTTTGCGTTTTTCTTTCTGAAATCTAAATCAATAGAACAATCGGGTGCAATGCAACGAACGTTTAGCTGCCTGCCTTCAACAGAATACCTATATTATAAGTACCATTGTGCCTGGACGTCATCGATGACGTCACTGAATTGACGAAGTGCCCCTCGTAGCTTCGCTGGGACGAAATAATACCACAATAGAATGCCTAAATGCCGATGCCTTCTATGAGCCGTGCGATATCTGACAGAAAATAATATTCCATCCTCTACGACTTATGGGCGTCGAAAAGGCGACTAATGTCTTTTAGGTAAAAAGCTAGTTTGAACAGCTTTTACATGAAAAATTGTAATTACTTAGTATAATTCGTTTAATTCACATAAGTGCTTATATTACGTCAGCACATCAACATAGAACATTTTTCGACAGGCAAAAGAGACTGAATTCACCTAATCCACTGACCAATGGACAGGCAAAAGAGACTGAATTCAGCTAATCCACTGACCAATGATCGAGTTAATTCGCCATCAGATTTTGGCCTATTCGCGCACACAAGAGTCATTGTATGTATGTATGTAATCTTTACTTTACTTTACTTTACTTTTAATTGCATCAATTTATAACATTTTTATCCGTAGATTTAAAAGCTTCATATAAAGAACTAAGTAGGGAGAAAACGGCGACAAAGTACTGAAGGTCGACAAATAGTGCGGCTTTATTTCAAATGCCAGCATTGGAAATGTCATCGAGACTGGATAGGATTTGACAACCGATATTATTTGACTTAAATATGATATTGTCTTGAGTTTTGACTTGACTTGGTTTGAGATTGATATTTTTAGTTAATTTACATAAGTATGGAATTTGACATTATTATTATTTTTATATTATATATTTTATATGAGCGTCGGCGGCTGAGCGGTTAGAGTATCCGACTCGTAAGCCAGAGGTCCCGGTTTCGAATCCCGCTCCGGCCATGTACCAATGACTGTTTACTGAGTTATGTACATTAGTTGAATACTAACCGATGCTCTTACGGTGAGGGAAAACATCGTGATGAAACCTGCACATTCAGGCGACTGGATGTGTAACCATGATCCAATCTGGTCAGGTTCCCCTGGTAGCAGGGTCATGGAGGTCAGATGGCAGTCGTTCCACCGTAATTATCTGACCTGCCAAATCCTGGTTAAGGCGGACCCCGGGCTCTCGTGCACGAGAGCACAACCGGGACATTAACGCCATAATGATGATGATATTGTCTTGAGTCTCTTTCACAGTCCATATTAGTGAAGGGTTTCGAAGTAATCTCCACGCGGTGATCACAGTGTGAAAACATATAACAGTGTGGCACAACAGTGTGGTAACAAGCATATAGCAGCATTTCCTGGTCTTCGGAGGCCCTCCTCATAAAATATTAGTCGCCTTGTACCTACACCCGAGAACAAAAAGGGGTGGTATATATTCTACTCTCGGACTGCGACTACTGTATGCTGAACCTACACTTACCATAAACTTCAACCAAGAGCCGATACACATTTTCGTGACGAAACTGCATTGCGATGTGCAAAGGAGTGTAGCCCTGAAACATTATAAAAGCACTGCAGTATTCATAATCTAATATAACAAGGAAGTTGAATAAGGATAATGAGGGCTTTCACAATTTCAAATGGCGCTGGTGAATCGTAAAGATCTGTTATCAAAATTCTGTAAAAACACTGACAAAAACAACTGCTGTAAATAACGAATCTATTCCAGCCAATGACAGGGCTTTATTTTGACAGCAGACCTTATGATGCAGTAACGCCATATCGTAAATTTTGGTGCTTTATGTTATATAGATGCATAGGAAGTGGAATTAATTCTAGTTTTTATTGGAATATTATTACTTAGCCGTTGAATAAGTTATGAAATCTCGAATCGTTTATATCAGCACTGAGTTTTTCGAATGGCACAATCACCATAAATCATGTAAGTACTTATATAAAGGAATCCTGTCTCTGCGAAAGCTTAACACCAACTAAAATGGCCGACAGCGCGGCGTGAAAACTCGGAGGCTGCACCTCACGATCAAGTTCTCTACCGCGCGGCCGGAGCAACTTTCGAGAGCTCACACGTGCACATCTGCGATCTCCTCAACTCATATCGCACTCAGCTCGAATATTATTTATATTGAATATTATCCTCCATAGATATTAAATTCCATCCAATATTACGGCATAGGATACAGAAGCGACAGCTGTAACCCGTAAGTGATATTATATTAACTGCGCGGAAAGTACAGTTTGATCTACGTAACTGTCACGCACCACGATAATCCATTATTTATGATTCTAGTTTTGCTCGCGCCAGGAAATGTTTGAACCATGTGCAAAATTTATGGTCGACTTTAGTGTTTAAAGTGTTTGGCCATGTCAAAGTTTTGTTATGGCGAAAAAAAGAAGCGACGCGGCGTAAAAGATATTGGTCTTAAAATGTCCATAACTATATTAGTAAAAGGGGGGCTATTAAAATGTTAAGTGGCACGGGGATAAATTTACCAGCGCTTCCTTCGAATCCACAAGTAGTACCTAGAGCAATAAAACGGGCTCGGACTTACCCCATTCTGTTCGCAGCAGCCGACGCCGAACACCACATGAAAAAGAGTGTAATGTCTCTTTAACGATACCGTAAACCCGCGCTAAGTTACCCGGGGTAAATTTGATTGAGCATTAAAGCTTCTAGGTAATATGGTAATACTAAAGTAAACGATTAAGAAGCCGGAGTAAACAGATAATTAACCGCCGTCCCTTGCATAAAGAGGCTCGTAGCTATGTCTAAATAAGGTGCTAAGTACTGTTTATTGCACCAGTTGTTCAAAATGCAGCGTGTTGACTCTTAGTATCTTAATATTTTCTTACAAAAGTGTAGTACATGTAGATTGGGGTTATGTGATCTCAGGATGATGGAACACAATCAGGCACACCCAGTTGTAAGTTAACCGTACAAACATTTATGCGAATGTTAGATTAGGTGCGATACTGTTAGTAAATTTTGAAACAAAGTACTCTCCTACTCTTTCATTTACCTCATAATTAACTGGTTGTCAAGACCTGAGAGCCCAACTTGGTGTCTCTTCGAATCACCGTTGTCTTGGCTAAACAGGAGTTACAGCTGTGGGAATGAGAGGTGGGCCGTCGCCCGTTAAAGAAATGTTTTGCTTGACATGAGATAAATCTTTATGTTACATACTTCCAGAAGAGATCTGAGCATGTACCAATCACAGGTCGATTATCTGATGATTCGAAGACGTGAAATCGGCCATGAATCCCACTGCAAGATAATCCAGGGGGAATGCCTCACTACATAGCACCGAGTCCATGTCCATGTCCCGGAAGGGTAAGTAGTAGACTGCCTCCTGTAGAACGTTGCGAACCGTCTATTAAGTGGTGAACTTTGAAAAGCAAGAGCCAGGAGTTCATGGAGGCAGCCGAAGACCTCGATTGGAGTGCAAAGAGCGATACCACTTGAGCTCTGGTGCCATTATCAGATGTCCACCCTCAAAACTCGGACGAACAGTACTCGGCATGTCGAAAGGCGGCCGAAGAATTGACAAGGTTACGGGGATGGTGGAATAAGAAGTAGGAAGACAGACCCTAGGCCCTCGCGTGCCGTGCGAGAGCACGACCGGGATTTAATGCCAGGATGATAATGATGACGGGATGGTGAAATAAAGAGGTGCAGGAATCTGATAGAGGCAAAAAGGCATGTTTCAAGAAATGGCAGCGCAGTAACACTCGTCCGGACAAGGTAAGCAAAGCGGCAAGCTTAAGTGACGGTAGCAAAAGTGCGGTCGGCTCAGCTGGCTCCGCTTTACAAGCTGGAAAAGTCGTGGAAACGAGCCAGTTTAGATGTGACTAAAGTATGTTGCCATAAAAGTGTGTAAACAGTGTGTTGCTCACAAGTGCAAACTCTATTAAATACACATGGTGCTATCATTTCAAGGAACTGTCAAACGAGGGTAACAACCTCGTACCACCACCACAGGTTTCTGCAAACTTTGGTTTGATAAGCCCAAATACCCCTGACGTCTTTGGTCCTTATGAAGAACGGAAAAGATATTGGCCATGACGGAATACCAATGGATGTCTGGAAAACAACGGGAACCCGTGGCGTCCTCTTGCTCACTGAGCTATTCAACAGGATCGTAGCTTCGGAGCTTATACCTGATGCGTGTCACGGAAATATGATTACACCATGGTATAAAGGAAAGGGCAGGGTGCACGAGTGCGGCAACTATCGTGGTATTCAACTTATGAGCCACACAATGAAGCTATTCGATCGTAATATAGACCAGACTTCACTAGGAATGCTCTTTGACGGAATGCTAATACGGCTTTAGGCTTCAGCACCATGCACTGAGAATCCTCCAGGAGGCCTAATGTGTGGCCCTCAGCATCAGCTCAGGGCCAAGCAGCATGGCCCTCGCGGCAGTCACACTGTGATCCCAAAATCCGTGTTAAGTTCAAGGATATAGATATTAAGGACAAAAGCATCATTCGATTCGTGATGCTGCAAAACATGAGCAGCGCTTACACGCCATCGAAACCAAATCGGCTTGATCGAGCGCATAACGTGTACATTCGTGGTAGCTGCTAAAGATCGTTTTAGCAAAACGGAGAAGAAAAAGCATGAAAGCGGACCCTGGCAGAAGCCGGGATTGACAACTCGGATTATGATGATGATGATGATGGTTTATAAACAAATTGGAAGTGTATGAAGTGCCACAAGCGACAATAACATAACCCGATCAACTATAATAGTCCTCCTATAGATAATCGGTTTATTTTACAGCAAACGGTTAAATAACAATTTCAGATAGTTAGATCTTAATCTTAGATTGAATATCATCTTTTTTGTTTTACAACACAAGTATGCTAACTTAAGTCAAGTAATGTAACTTAGATAAAAGGTAGGAACGTTAACATGTGTTGTATATAATTTACGTGCATAAATAGTGATACTCACGGAGCGCTCGTTGACGACGTGACGCGCGGCGCCGGCCAGTAATTTCACCAAATTCTCGTCCCCTCGTTTACAAGCCCAGTGCATCGCCGTCTGCAATTCGCGACTACGATATATCCAAAGCCAGGGTGTTTATGCAAGAAATTGAATACCAAAGTCGGATTTAAATAACGATTTCAAAAACATTAACTCCCAAATCGATACCAAATTATGAAGCCCGCGATGAGACTAAATATTCAGAACCTAAGCTTGAAACACGATTCCATCACGAAAAGAGTTTAGTAGGTCGAGAAACAAATTACTTGATTGCTTGCCTTTTATTTTTATATATGTAAAACACTTTGATGGACAATATAATGCCGAAATTATAGCTCTTTATAATCGGAACGTATTAGGATGATTTGCATCCAGATTAAAGATTATATTTTGGTGGAGGTAGTTGTTATTAGCATAGTTATAGGAATTAGCTTGCTATCATCTTTGGTCATTTTAATTTTTAAAACGTTATGGTAAGTAAAGCATAATTTTTAAAGAACCGGTGTTTAGATATAGTTCGAGATTAATAATGGCTATGTTTACGCTTCAAGTGGAATGAAACGTAATTTCTACTACTTACTGGTTTTTAATAAGATAGCGGTTATTTCCACTTCGGTGATGGTACCTTGTAAGCCTTGTTTCAGATCCCGTGTTTGCTACTGGGGGTTAAATCTCGGCGGATAGGGCCGAGGCTCGTTTGGGTGCAGTCAGCAGTTAATTCTTGGAAATATATATTACTTTATCCGAGGGTACGAGTTAGATACGTAGCAATCGGCGTATGTACAAGGTGTAGGCGTGATCGTCGCTGATTCAGTGGGGTAGTTAGTGGCGGGCGGTCCTGGGTTCGACGTCGCCCGGAGAAATATTGGCCCCGGGGGAAGCGCTGTTAATTTGCGGCGCACATTGCGCACTGGCACGATTTTCCACGTACCTATCTACCCACCTAGCTAGCTACCGAGCTGCCTACGCCGAAGCGCTGCCTCTGGGTGCCGGCGACAATATTTGCTGAGGTATTTTCGCCCAATGTATCGATGTAGCCGGCCCGGTATTGGCTGCGTTCCCCCGCACCCGTACGTTACGTATACCCACATTTAATTAAGGCGAACATGTAAATTGTTAAATTTTATCCGAATAAGCGGGTTTGATACTTACATACTGGGTTATTGGAGGCCAGCAACGCAGGAGATGCATGGAAAAAATTACATAGATATAGATAATCAATTTTACTACAAAACACATAATAATCTATAGTAAGTAAAGTAAAGTTATTCGCATTGTAAAAGTAAGCAATGAAATAATGTAACAAATTCTACAAAAGAGTCTTATTAAAAAACGTTTCCGGATCAAACGCTAAGTTGAATTTACTAATTTATTGTCAGATAAGCTAATAAATTTAAAACAGGATTACATGGACCCCGACAAAGTAAGGCTTTATAATTTGCCCGATATAAATCTCTTGTCTCTTTCGAGCGGGTGAGTTTGCCTAAAGACAAAGTCTGCGCCACGACCAAAGCCTAGCTAGACATTAAACATGAGAACATATTTTATCACAAGAGGATAAAATGTAGATAGTGAAATGAAAAAAAAAAAACACTTTTATTAATTGGACGAGAGATTTACATTTCGATTAATTAGGTACGTAGGTTTAGCTCACAAGAAGATTAACAACTTGAATATTTAACAAATTTAATCGTATCGGAGATAAGTTTTTTATGAAGGAGATACTAATGCGCCTATAAATAGGATATATTTGAATAGACGCGGCACTCGCTCGCCACACTGGGGGTCAATAAAATTATTACTTCCGTCCACTTTGAAGTGTAAATTGTTCCAGGGCATTTTATTTTGAGCGTTTAAAAAGCAATGTTGTGTTCTGTGACCGGACGGGCGGACGGTCGGCCGATTTACTGTAGAGGTGGACGTGTTAAGTTACCCCACACGCTTGCGCCGAAACGGCTTGGTTAAGAAACACGATTGTTTATTGTTTTCGGAAAATAAAAAGCCATCTTGGCATTGTTTTCAATTAGGCAACCATGTACACGGTGAATGTGCTAAAGTATAGAGCGTGAAAAAGTATGCTTGTTCTTTTGTTTCACCTCGATTCCACGTCAATAGTGGCCGCCCGGCCTGAAAGCTTTATGTTCAGCCTTATATCTCGCCAGGGGCCACTTTTCGACGAATTTTCGTGTGGTACTTAGATGTAGTAAAATAACGAAATACCTGTTCACTTTTAGATTTCCTTTATGATGGTAATTCAAATATGTGTTTAGTAGTAATCGATTCTTAGTGTAACACGGATTTCGAACCAAATTGACATGACGGATACCCAGTAGGTCGGGACAGCTGAGTTCGCGTGTCATGCCTTGTTGGCTACACTCACTAAGTGCAAGCTCGGGCTTATGTAGCTTGTGGCTACATCCGTTTGTATTGATTGCGTTTGCATGTACGTCAATTAGGATCCGCGAAACGATGTGTCTTCGACACGACTAATTATTGTCATGTCAACCGGGTATATCCCCGTATTTACTGAAGTGTCGCACTTAGGCATTTGATAGAGAATTACATTATAGATATCGACTGAAAGCCGTAAGCAGGCTGAAAGCGTAATACAATATGTAGAAGTTTATGTTCATATATAGGTATGTAGCAGGCCCTTTATTGTTATTAGTGTGTACCTGCTAGTGCAGCGTTTGGTTTTTGGTGTGTAAATTGACTTCATAGTCTAAAACAAAGGTAGATCTTAAAATAAATTATAATAAAGAATTACTTACACCCTGAATGATTCATTGCCGGTTCAATATGCGCCGCGCCAGGAGCCGGCCCGGTAAACAAGGAAAACAAATATGAAATTAGGCAAACAAAAATGTACAACGATAATATTTTTAGATTAGAGCAAAATTATACTTATTTTTGGGTGTAACTTAAAAGTCAAATAGTTGATTAATTTGTATACTTGCACTTCGCCAATACATACCGTGAAGGGGTCCTGCAACAAGAAAGATAAATGTAGAGCATATGCAAGTCATTGGCAAAGTCATTATCATCATCAGAGCCCAATAACGGTCCACTACAGGACTTAGAACCTCTTCCATGAGAGGGGAGGTTATGGCCATAATCTCCACGCTTGGCAGGCGGGTTTGGAGATCGCAGTGTTGTAAATATTGAAATGGAAAACGCTGCTGCCCATTTTCCAGCCTACGGAGAATTCAGAACTTTTGCCTCAAAAACATTAGTCGCCTTGTACGACACCCACGAGTGTAAGGGGTTGGTGCTATTCTACTCTGCCGGACACTACAAGGCCAAACGGCAAAGTACATGATGGTTATTCACAATATTGAAAGTTGAACTAATCTATAGCAGAGATTGATCAACGCATGAGAACCACTTTCGCCTACCTATAGATATAAGGACCTAACTGAATTATAAATATTATCAATGTTTTCTCCATATAATAATCGATTTCGATAATGCGCTCTCACGATCTGGAGCGAATCGACAAAAAAGCAGATTAAACGTTAAACTTTCGGAGTATGGTGCCTACCCATAATGTACGCCTCGGCCGCTCTCGTGAGTACCGAATTACCTACTAAACTGTAAAAAACGTAGATAAAACTGAGGGCTGTGCATATTCCCATGATCGGGAGACGGCCCGACGGCGTTTAATACACCCATAATCGTCGATCGCCGGTGGATCATATGAAATATGTAATACCGCTAATAGGCCTCGCTGGGCAGCTTCCTCAGCGGTCGCTCGGCCAATTTCGCCGTTGGTAATAACCTTAATATCCCATCAGTGCTGTGCCCCGTGCGTGTACAAAGATGAGGCCGGTAATGACGGCCGCCCCCGCCCCGCCCGCCCCACCACGCTAATTCACATCCATTCAATCATTCTGTTTGGTCACCATTAACATAATCAATGCGTTGCGAACCAGCTCCACAGAAACGCAGAACGCGAGCTGCGATTTAGAACTTGGCCACTGTTTAGCGCACCTACTACTGACTATACCGGCGCATGCGCATGCAGTAGGTGTTGAAGAGTGAATCTGTCAGTATAGCAAACGACTTAAAAATTTCTTAATGACTTTTACCACGCTCTTGGTTCGGTTTCTAATTAAACAATTAGCAGTGCAGACAAATTGTACAAAAACAAAAACACCGACATAATTAATCTTATTCACAACGGGCGCGAACAATAAACAATTAGTCATTTGCGCGTCGTTTCAGAAAAACGCTTGTCGTTTTACTGTTTACCGCTTTTACCGGTCCTGCATGGCACCGCTAGTGTCGGTAAGTTAGCTGGACGCAGTGAATGAGAATATCTAAAACAAGAGTCGATTTATTATCGAAAGCAGTGCAGACACAGTGACGCAAACGCTCGCCGACAGTTATTAAGCGCTAGAGCGAGCGGCGCGGCAGGACCAGGGCGAACACGACGCGCGGGCCACGCCAGGATATTGTCATCTCTTTTGCGTGTGGCATTGCTTCAACTCGAAACTCCTACATAAATCAAAGCCGTGACAAATAAGACAACATTATTCTTTCTCCGATTCCGAGAATTTATTAGCGGCGGCCGCCGCGATCTCCGTTCAACGTTATGACGATATGATGATAAACGAAAATCAATTAAGTGTCTCGTCCCAAACACGGTGGTTCCATAAGAGTGAAATCTCTCTAAATGAAGACACAGCAATTAGGTGCAAACGTAAAAGCAATGGTCTGGAAGGTACTAGGTACCCGCGGCGGTCGTCGTAAAACCGAATCGGGGTTTAATTGTGCAGTAAAGGTTTTATAATGACGTAGTAATCAGAGTGTGTGATTACCGCTCGGTATTGGGAGTGAACATTGTGAATTTAATTGTGTCTGTTAGCGGGCGCGCCCGGACCGCCGTTAATAGACAGCCGTCTTCGTTTTGCGCGGCCGCTCGCTCTGTTATTTTGGAGCGGCTAATAAATTGCGTGATGACAGGTGTCAGCTGCTCCACCGCCTCTGCACTCTTGCGTCGATGTCTCATTCCTCACGCTCCACTCCTGAATCCTCTTATTTTATCAACGCCCCGCACAATTTTCGATTCGTTCCCTCGCGACTCTATTTGTTCGTATTGGGCATTATCGTGTCGCTGCCGGTAATCTTTTTCGCTTTGCATACTCGTTTAGGGATATTAATAAAATTTATGAAGATGATGTGCTGACAAATTGTTGTGATGTTGCTTCATTAAAAGAATACCTACTGAATAATTAATGCGCACACGCTGCTTGGCGAGTAATTGGCCGATGGTCGTGTTGAAAGTGAGAAGGTAAACCAGCCAAAAATTGCTGTACGATAAAAATTACGTAGGTAGGAATTCCTTTAATATAGGTAGTCGATGTGATTTCACATTTATGATATGGCTACTTTGAAATAACAGACGTAGTAGAACAATAAAAGAAAAAAAAATTATCGGCAGATAGAAGACTTGTTAGTACCCACTGCTTAGCGATATTACAGTCAAGTACAGGTACTCAAATGCCAGATTGGGAGATGAGCACTGAAAAACCCAAGGAATGCGAAAGTGGATTTTTAAACGGATATAAATTAACCGCGTGGAGACACCGGGAGCCTGACGAAGATTTATACCGCTTAATGGTGAAAAGCAAACGACGAATGGCCCCGTGTGCCTACCATTCTTAGTCGTTTGATGGACGGTCTTGATCGCTCGCACTGAGATCATGAAACTTTAGCCAACAACAAATGAATGTTCACTCTAAATAGGTTCAAATAGAACAGCTCGTGTAGCCTAATATATCTAAAATTTTAGTTCTGGAGCGTCGGTGGCCCAATGGTTAAGGGTCCGGCATAACTAGTAGTAGGGTTCGAACCCCAGTGCCGCGTACCTATTAGCTATGCTCTTACAGTAAGGGAAAACATCGTGATGAAACCTGCACATTCAGGAAACTGGACTGGAGATGTAACCATGATAAGTATAATAAAACATATGACAGATCCTGGATCATGGTCAAGGTGGACAGCGGGCCCTTGAGCGTGCCCCACAACGGGGTTAATACGCCGAGATTATTATTATTCATTTCTAAAGTACCTACCCACATTATTCTAAATGCATATACGATATTATTTATATCATCGTCATTATATCATCAAGCATAAACTCCATAAACTCAACCTACTTCCTTGAAAAAAAAATAGCCATCCGACTTGGAATGATACGATATAAATCATATTAGAATATAAAGACGTATCATGGTTTATTTTTACAATCGTTAATTACGAGTGGGGCGTATATAAATAAGGACGCGCGGCCATTGAGGCGCGCCGAGGCGCTGCGAGGCGAGGCGCGGCCTTCGAGGCGCTGCGAGGCGGCGGCCGCTCGGCGTGCGACGACGCGCCGCTGCGCCATGTCGCGACAAGCAAATGCACTTATCTTACCGGGATGTGAAAAACTGTTCTAACCCGCTGTCGTCGGTTAGTTGCGCCAACACAATGCGCCGACCCGGCTCGGCCCGGAGTCAATGCTCCAGAGGTTACGTTTGAACAGGATTTGGAGACCCAACAAATAAAAAAGCAACAAATCAGAACGGCCCGACCGCGGAAACAATAAGAAGTAACTCTTATTCATGTTTATTTTATCCCTATTGTATTCGTTCGACGCCTTATTTGTTTATGCTCCTCCACGTTCATCAATGGAGCTCTCGGGCGTCGCCAGTAAGCGGATTATCGTTCATTAACGGCAATTAGAACGCAGCCGTTAGTCAAACGGATTCAGTTCAAAAATCATAAACCCGTCGGCGGCGTTGCACTAAAAATAAACAGGAGTCTTTTAAACATTATCGATACAAATAAATTGTCGGGGCAAGAATGAATATCAATAAATTGAAAATGTAACTCGTAAAAACATATCATCGATTATTGTAAACAGCTGGCGGGCATTTATGCAAAACGACCTGTTCATTGGGCCAATTCAACGGCGGTAGCGAAGATAGGGGAAGTTAATTGAAACTTACAGGCAGGGTCGGCGCCGCCCGCGCCGCCGGGGCTCCCCAGCGGCCGCCGCCGCACCGCTCGCCCATAGCCAGTTATCGCGGGGCACGGGTCGCCTCATTTACGCATGACCATTTTCGGGACTAAATTATTTGCTAATCTCAACAGGCCGTAAAAACAGTGATTTACTTACAACTTAGAAATTTGCATAAATTCTCAACTTTTACTCGACGGTGGCCTTATTAAAATCTTCAAGAGAACTTTAATTTGCGATGACGGCAACATCATTAATCTTGCTGCTGCGCTCGCCACCCCCTCCGCTCTTCTACGAGCTCGAGAAAACGCGGAGTCAATCCTCAGCGCGGCTGCGGTCGCCAGCGCCAGCTACTTTATTACTACCAACATTTGTAAATACATTAATTACAAACCAATAACAAAAACCAATACATCTCAAAGCAACGATACTGATGTGAAAGAAAACGGAGCGCATATTATATTCCATCTAAAACACGAGTTATTCCACAATAATTCAAGAAGAGAGTAGGGGGCGGTGCCGATGATAGCGTTTATCGGCGTGTCTGGATCTTCTTTTAGCTAAACAAATAGAGGTCTCGTTGAGTCGGTAGGCAGATCCTAATTAAAAACTATATCCAGCCGCTGCCGTATATTACGCAGATGTGGCCCGGGGCTGTTAGTCACTCTCGCCGGCCACCTCCCAGTCGTTTGGTGTTTATTGCCGCCCGCCACAGATAAATGCGCAAGACTCGCTTTGGCATAAAAATATTTATATTTGTAATTACCCAGCGCTGGAGGCTTCCACTATATATAGATACGATGAGCGATGAAAAAGTTTCCGGTAATATTATGAAACAATTTGAACTATGGTAGCAAATAATTTATTGTTCAACATAATCTTCTACTTCAATACATTTGGAATATTGACTAAAAATATTATTGCTGACGCTCAAAAAGCACTTATATAGCAGTCGTGAGCTTACATAGCTAACGAATTTTGTGCTTCTTTTAACTTAGGGAATAAGTAGAAATAAGAAGAAGCGAGGTCTGGTGATCAATTGAAACCCTGAATACGCAATAACAGCGTGGGACACCTTGGACGAGTGGGACATTTCTTTTCGCACCTTCTTCTACATTCCCGGATCCCACAGCGCGGAGACTTTTGTGGAGTTTGGATATATGAGAAAGTATTAACCGAACACTCCCAAAAGAAATCTTTAGGCTTTCAATTATATAACGAATAGTTACACGTCTATCTTTAAGTACTAACTCTTGAATTATTTTCTACGGAAACAGATGTGGATGGTCTTCCAGACAGAACTTAATCTTTGAAGCTAGTTCTTCCGCGTTTTAATTCGAAACTTCCCTTCTAAAGTACTGGAACATTTCATTAATCATTACTTAGTTGCAAAGCATTTTATTAAGACGAGTCTTTCAGCTTCTTTTTTATTTTTTTTATCAGAATTACGATTCTTAGAAAGCAATTTCCATGTTACAATTTATGACTACATTTTTATCTATTAAAAATTTTGTTTTAAATTCATTAAATTATATATTTATTTTTATTTTAACTTCATGCCGCTTGACAATTGGGATGCATGACAACTTCACGGTGGGTGAGGTAAAATGGGCGAAAACAAACCTAAAATCGGCGGGATAAAGTCTATTTTTGTCATGCCACTTGACAATTCGCATGGTGGTGAGTGTCAGGTATTAAGGTGGCACCTATCAAAGACAATCCAAATGAGATCAAAACAACATGAACGTGAAATTCCAGAATCTAATGTCAAATACCGTTCCTTATACCTACAACTGTTCTGTTACGCACTAATTGTGAAGCATAAAATTACAATAAACTATCACTACATGAGCTTTATTATATAGCATATTAAACACATCTTAAGGCAAGGTCTTAACATGCTGTAAAATATTAACACGAATATTTAACAGTTGTTTCATAGGTGACAAAAAAGAAGGTAATAAATAGTTAATAGGTACAATATTTCCATGTACAGAGAAAACTATTCCGTTAATAATAGGCGGTATGAGCAAGATTAGGCTGATAACGCGATTATATGTCGGAGAATTTTTAACCTGAATAATGGTAATATCGATATGTTCTCAACTGTCAAGTTGTCACTGTGACGTTCGGTGTTAAGGGACAACTTCACTCTGTTTGTCTCGCTCATATACTTTTTGTTACCGTAACCACAAATAAAAAAATCACACGGGTGCCCCGCATGCACATTGACCACGAGATCGCAGACAACGGATTCGAATTAGTTAGGGAAAAGAAAGCAAACAAAACCAACTGCTCAAATTCACTCTCGAAAACCTTTTAATCGTTTCGACCACTTCATAATTAGGTGGGAGCCAATTAAATAACAAATTACAAATAAAAGCGTACACGCCGAGATAATTACAGACAATATCGAACCGTATGTTTGATCAGTTCGTAATTAGAAACAATTGTAGATATAAGAAAAATTAATAACGAGAGAGTGAGCGCGAGGTAGCAACCGCCGGCGGGTCGCCGCACGCCGCTTCGCTTGTTTATACGGCGTCCGGCCCACATCGTCCGCACCCATGGCCCGCACTAAAAATCCGATCTTATCTCTTATATTTTAATAGGTTCCCGTGGCGGCACCTTCGCATGGGCCAGTAATTGTATAAAGCATCAGCATCTCGGGAGGAATAAATTCAATATGCCGGGCCCGGCCGGGCGCCCGCGCCGCGCCGCGCCGTGATCAAGCTTAAATCAACACACCAAGTAATTACAATCGAGCCACACTTCATCACAGATGCGAATAGTGATTAAACATCACCGACTCGGCCCCGTTCCGCGTTGTTTCAACAAAAACTTGGCAATTTCCTACGTTTTGTCTTGCCACTTTAATAGGCTCTTGTCTCTAGCCTGTCACTGGTCGGATGACGTAACAATACACTCTACTCGTCTCTGTTTGTAGTTATAGCATTACGTATATTGTGGATGTGTGCTTGATTCGTAAATTATGTTTAAAACGTTTTTGGGAGACCGCAATATTTTTCGAAAGTCACATATTCGTGTGAGAGACCGGGGTTCGCTCGTATGGCATTACCTATTGGCACGATAATAATTTGTTCATCGAATACAGACTAAACCCTTGCAGGGATCTCTTCGAGAGGGGAATTATACAACCAAAGGTTAGTTAACAAAGAAGAACAGAACATCCCTTTGAATTTGACCAAGTTTTATTCATTCTAAATTTAATTAATTAAAAGTTTCTCTACAAAAAGAGTAAGCTCAACTCAAGGGTTGTAGGTAGGTACTCGGTGAACTTCTTTTGTATTTTAACCCCTACAAAAGAGGTTTCCCACTGGAACACCGCTCAATCCTCTACAAAATAAAAGTTTTACAATAATGTATCTGCCCGAGGCCAAAGGATGAACACGGCCGAAAAATAAAATATTAGCAAATAATTTTATTTATTTATCGTAAATATAAAATAGCAGTAGAACTTTGACGCCGTTACAGGAAACACGTGCCTACAATATTTCGTAAGATTTCTGCGATCGTGGACGGAGAACGCGTCATACGACTCATACGTCAAGTTCGGAGTATGTGTACCTATGGAAGCGCGTGCGACAATGTGTACCAGGGCAAAGTTGATGGTTGTACTTGAGCTTAATGCAGAAACAGTGTCTACCTACCTGTATGTGTACATATTCGCGTTAGTAGCGTAATGAGGCCGTTATACCTCGCCCGAATTCGGTACTGCCGTGGGCGGGCGGCGCGCTCGCACCTACTTCGCTGCAAGCGGCCTCTCCCAATTAGCCTTAAAATAATGAACATGTTTTATATTTCCACGGGAGTGCGGCGTGTACTTATCCCCGGTTGCCCCGGGAGGTCATGCGGCCGCGACCCTCACCCGCCCGTGTTGTGTTTTACACGGGAATATCTTCAAGTACCTACTCCATGTAATTATGAAGGGACATGTTCGAATTTCGAGATCTAAATAGTCGAGTGTGTATATGTGAGTTGTGTGGGTGGTATTATCCCTGCCATATTGTAGATCAGAAGTTTGCTCATTAGTTCCCTGTATTGTGCTGGTAGCTCGCCATTGTTGCTTACTTTGTCCGTTATAATTAAGGGGTTAGCGGTTAATGTGATAGAAAATACATCATCATATTGTTGAGTTAATAAAGATTCATGACTTTATCATGCTTTGTTGAGTATATTGAGTGCAGACATATTAAGTTTTTAAATCCAAAAATAACGTTTATAAAAATACGTTATTTTTAGATTTAATTATTAAAAGGGGTTATTGAGATGTCCAACCGCGCCTGTCCGTATATAAAAATAAATATAAATTAATCATCTTGGCGTTAATGCCCCGGTTGTGCTTTCGTACACAAGGGCCCGGGGTCCGCCTTGACTATGATCCAGGAATTGGCAGATCAGATAATTATAGTGGAGCGACTGCCATCTGAAGTCCGTGACCCTGTCAGGGGAACCTAACCGGATCGGATCATGGTTACACATCCAATCGCCTAAATGTCGCCTGTCTGTCTGTATATAACTGGGCCTAAATCAAGGTGGGAAAGCTACGCCATCCAATCATTGATGTTAAGTTTTCTCCCTAATGGGTTGTGCGGGTCAGATGGCAGTTGCCGCAATTAAAAAGCATAAAAAAGCACAATGCTTGTAGGAAACCGCTTCCAGTAAATATGAAAGCGCTCTCCTAGCTGAAGACCGGATCCTGGTTGGCAGATTTACCGCTAGCCATTGAGCCGGGATTTACCGCCAGGACCAGAATAAAGAGGATTCGCTTGAAACTCAAATTTCATTTTAAATTCTGCGTGCTCCTTTTAAATTAAATTAATCAATATAACCAATAGTAATCAGAATCTCGATGATTTAGGCCCACCTATGCAATGTAACATTCATTTACCATAAACGAGGTGATCTCCGGAACGTTGCCACGAGCCTTATTCAGCAGTAAACACGAGCAACTCCTAAAAACAACAGTGATAAGACGCGCCGCGAACAAAACCGCGTCGGCCATCAAACCTGCCGCAAACCCGCGGCATACGGCGTCAACCGTCAACCGTCAACGCGACAAGCGGGCATTTAACTGCTTCCTGCCTCTTTAGTCTACAAATAACGCGGCTCGCCTCTAAGATTTAACTAAGCCTGAATAAATAATCAATTTAGCCGGGCCCGCGCGGCTCCTGATCGATTGCCACAATAGCGGCCGGATGATATACTCCACGAGCCGCGGCGATAAATATTCCGAGACAAATGTTTGGAGCGTCTCCCGAGAGTTGCGGTGACACTAAATTTAAAAGCTTCGATTGTACAGAAATAACTGGAACACGGTTAAGATCTTTGGAGAACAAATCGTGTATCGGGTGGTTGACGACAATCGTGATTGACTGCGCAAGTGAACGTCTCTAATATAAACAAATTAATAGGAGCCCGTCAGGCCCGCGGCGCCGTAATTTAGGTGAGAAGTGCGGTGCGTCCGCGCAGCCCGGCTCGAGAGCTCGTGACTGCTCGTGAGGGACTGCGCCCCGCCGCCATTAACGCGTTTAGGAAAAAATATTGGCCTCGCCAGCTGTAAATCAGCGCCGCATCACTGGTGTCTCGCTTTTATGAAATGTGTTTCCCGTCTAGCTGTGATATTTTGATTACGTTTATGATTTGAAGGAAACATAATTCTAAGGTGATCATCTCCAAATTCGAGGCGATAAAACATTTCAATCCATAGCTACTTATAGTGGTTGCTATCTATTCGAGCACGTCGTAGGTAAGTTGGTAAATACGGCAACAATGATTCATGCTTGAACACAAAAATATTAATTAGTCCCGTCTAAGCTTTTAAAAGTCAAGTTTAACAAGGGCTCTATCTGCGTCCATTAACATCTTACATGTGTTAATCGCATCCTCTTAAAGCCGCCTTATCAAAACGGGAGCAATTTTAAGAATGACTGCGACTATAAATAAAGGAGTCTTTGCATTAATTATGAGCTTAATTATGTAGAATCCCCTTGATTTACAAGCCGCTCAATGCAGCCGCAAACGAATCGCGGTGGCTTAGTGGCGTACCGCGTGCTTCGGTGCTGCCTCCGGGTTATAATTATTTTTGTCGTGGCATCTCCGAGTGCTTATAGAATACAGATCGAGATGAAAGTGAATCGAGACAAGTTGACGCCTGCACCGTTTCCAGGGATTACGCGATTAGGACAGTTTCAGTTCCAAACACAGGGTTTAGACGTGCGGCTGTTTATAAGTAGACACAAGATGGGAATTTAAATCGCTTCGGGCGCGAATACGTGTGTGGTTTGGTTTTGGACAATTTATTGCATTCTCGCATAGTTAACTATGCGGTGATTTATATCGCCGCGGGGAGAGAGAGCCGTTATGTTTTGATTCACCGTTTGTTTTATTGGTTTAGTAGAATTGTAGCGCTCCTTTTATAGAAGACATTTATCAATTTACCTACCTATTCTATACTATCCGCGAATAGTCATTGCTAGTAGCTCTCACACTAGTACTTGAGGGTGTCTGACAAAGGGTTGCCATAGTCTGCGTCTACTCCAGCAGCCGGGCCGACGCAGGGAAACAACGGGTGCGCCGCGGCAGTGCCGCCGGCGGCGAGAGCGGGCGCCGTGTACGCCGGCGGCGGCCATCGCGACGACACGCCCGCGCCCCGCCCGCGCCCCGACACGCGACCGACCCGCAAACCATCACCCACCTCACACACAACCCATTGTTATAGATCCGATACGATACCGTACAAAACTAATGTAATTTAACTAGCTATGCAGAGGTTTAACTCATTTGGCGAGTTCGATTTTCATAGGGTAGGTATCGGGATTTATTGGGTGATAGGTATATCGTTTTTTTCTTCTTAATATTCGTGGAGATATTTTGTGCTCGATGCATTTTTACAATGCTATAGTGGATGGGTTGAATGGGTTTTCTCAAAGCAAAGCAAATATGTATTTCTAAATTGACATAGACAAATAGACAAAGACTGATTTCCACCAACATCGTTTACCTATCCAATTTAGAGATAGCCTATTAAGAGATACAATACAGCCTCTACAAATCAGAGGCGGGCAAATTAATTTGCGCATGAGTCATCATTCCCAAGAGCACACTGCCGGTCCAACTTCACAATGCATTCAGAGAGAGAGAGGACAATCGAATAATTGTCCCGGACCGCGGACAATCGGCGGTCTAAGTTGCCTGTAGGCTCTATTTCTGCCTAGTGCTTAGAAACAATAGCCCCGCGATGCAATTAGTTTATCCGATAGATGGTGGTCGAACGAGTCGTAAATCTACGCTCTTGCCACCAGTGCGCCCCGCAGGCAGGCCCGCGCCCGGTCCGCGAGCGGTCTCACTGAAACCCAAAACACCGGGCCCGCCGGAATGCGACACATGTTTGGTCCACCCTAAACAAAATATTTTCACTTATAATTTTGTCCGTCTAATTGGCGAGTAGATTAGTGAGTGATGTCACTCGTGATATGCACACGCACGGCGTAAGCGTTGCCAACTCTATGCGATAAAAATAATGTTAAATCGTTATTTAATTTTAATTTGTATTATTGTTTGACACGGTAAATAGTAAATAAATAAATTTATATTTTGCATGTTCCCTAAGAAAGTAATCCTGTGGTACCGACAGGCGCTACAGGAGGCGCCGGGGCCGCACTAGTGGGCGCTCTAGGCGGGGTAGTTGCGGCGCTTGCCGTATGTAGATTCCGCTCGGTTAATTAATGTGCCATGGCAAAGTGAGGCTTCTCCCTCGCTTCCCCAGCCGGGTTTCGTAAATTGCGCACCCAACTCCCTCATGTACAATAGCTCCAATTTTGGCAAATTAAAATTCGACGCCTAAAAGAGATTCGTTGGTTAACAAACATGCTCCTTTTTGTGGAGCACCCTTCTATCTAAATTTGTTTGGTGCTGATAAACAATTGTGGGTGTCGTCACAATTTAAGCCTACCGCAATGTATGGTTCAATATACAGCGTGTATTTGTTTTGAACTCATGAACATCCTTTTCAGATTGTCATAGTATTGACGTAGGCACCTATTAGTTTAAACGTTTGTTTTTTCGTATTATCTGGCACACACAACCGACGTGTACCTGATTACATTGTAATTTGGATGGTAAGGCACAAACAGCGATCTACCGTCAGTTTCTAATCGGTTAGTGTCGGTAGTTTGTCGCGCGATCCTCGCAACCTCACCGAGTGACGGATCGGAGGCGGCGGGCGTACCCTCCACCCTCATTATCCCTTTCATGCTGAATTTCAATTAGCATGCTTTCGTGTTTTGCAATAACAAACCGAGCCCCGCTTGTTGGATACAAAGCCTATAGGTATACCGATTCGGCGCGCCCTATTGGATATCAGAAGGCAGTTATGGTCGGCGTTGGTAGCCAGTTACCGGAAGCTAACATATTTAAAATTTACAATTGAATGTGGGACAGGTGTGTTTGACAATGCCGATTGCCAATTAGCGGGAATATTTACATCCAGTGCTGACTGAAATGAACAATACAATAAATAGGCGCATTTATACGCAAGGCGTGGAAGATACAACATGCACTAGTTAAAATGAACGAGAGAACCAAATGAAACGACCACGAGTTTAAATAAGGACCGCTTATCAGATACTGCGCTCGCATCGCATCGAAACGAATTAACATTTCTAAAACAAACACACCGAGCGCGATATGAAAATATTAAACGGTAACAATAAACGAAAGAAGGCTGCGTCGAATGATAGAAGTTTCCAATCGAACAGTGCCAACAGCACATCTGTTGGCGCCAGAACGAAATTACTAAGCAGCACGAATGCTAACCTGTCTCCTTTCAAATTTGATTGCGCCCAACATCACACGCCCATGAACTCTATAATGAAACAGCCGTATAAAAACAAAACTATGGGCATATATGATTAGGCCGATACATGAGTAAGGTAGAACCACTAAACAAACAACCATTACAATAACGCTGCGTCACCGTGTTGGAAATCACTTATTGTGAGAGTGACTTGCATTCCCGCGCAAGTGCCTTATGCCGAGACCAGCCGCGTTCCTTGCGAGACCCCCCGTTTTAACGGTTACATAATATCATCAAACTGTGACTACAAAGGTCACATTTGTGTAACCCAAACAGATCACTGTCACTGATAGTTTCAAGATTTTTCATTCATTCTGTCTGTTATGGCGGCGACGAGTTGTTGGGCTGATAACGATGATTTGTCAAGAAGTGTTCCCAAATTATGTTAACGTGTTACATATTCACGTCTGCTTTTGCTACCAGATGGCACTACGATTTTAAATATTAAAAAAAAATACAAACGTACAATTAAATTTTAATTAGATTAACACTAAAAAAATACGACATTACGTTGCTCATTAGATCGACAAGGCTAATTCATAAGTCATATTGGAATACGTGGGAAATAGTGAACCTGCCGGTATCTGGATGATATGAGCTATGGGTTGACACCGCTGAGTCGGATGCGAGAGCTAACGGCTTACGACGTGAGGATGTCGAAAACCGGCCGAACTGAAGAAGAATGAGTAGGATATCGGGCCCTGGGACTATAGCCGGGATAGACGATAAGGTGATGACGATTCGTTTGCTCATTAACCTTTGTAATGTATGTACGTACAAATACAACAACATCATACACACTTTCCCAGGCCTTATGTTCACGCGATAATCGGTTTTTACGTTACAGTCGTTTACACGCACATTATCATCAGAAAAAGCTAATATTTTATTGAACATTTGATACAAACAAGTTGTAATTAGAACGAGAGATGCCACGAATAGTGATTTGGCCGAATACTGAATAACTAATGTTCGGCCAGGCTCTTAGCACCGTTGAAGCACCGAATATTCGATGAAGTTCGAATATCGCGGGAAGGATTACAAATTGAATAAAATACCGAAACTCTATCACCTACCTGAGTAGCAGTAGTAGAACTGAAGACCATTTAGATTTTTTTTCTTTTCAGAAGGTTTTGTTTATGACAAATAGCTATAAACAAAATATTATGAATGCTTTTATTTATCACACTGTACCACAGACAGAATCACACCATGATATCACCTGCCCATAACAGTCTTCTGCTACAATTAAGCCTGTTTCATATTTGTAGAGGGTTTTGCTACAATCTTCCCGCCTGAAAGGCGGAATGGAGATCGCATTGTTGAAAACATGTAGCTGACAAAAACTCTGCTACGGGATGCTTGCTGGTTAGTCTCACAGGTCACGGACATTAGTCACCTTGTACGACATTCGTAAATCAAAGGCGTAGGTGCTTTTCTACTATACCGGGCAAACTGATAATTTAAAATAAGCATAGAAAGTCTGATTGTTGGTTAAAATAAGTACAATTTTGAAAAATATGTGTCAATTTTTCTCATGACTTGTTATTCGGAGTTAGGCCGGATATCGTAGACTATTCGGTCGAATACCGAATATTAGAAAAAATTGCCGAATAGGCTGAATACCGAATAGTGGCCGAATATTCGTGACATCTTTAATTAGAACCTTTTGCATGAGCCGACATTAACATCCACGAAGTATTTTTAAAAGTCACTTGCATAATATGTTTGTACATAACAACAACAGATTTATTAAATTCACTAGCTTAACCCGTGACTTCTATCTTTATATCGTTTTGATCTGTTTAAAAGTGAAAATTATAAACATTGTTCAGAAGTGAAAACCATAAACATACAGACAGAGTTACTTTGACTTATAAAGACGCACAAAGTTTTGTATACCTAAGTACAGAAAATTTTAAACAAACAGACATTATTAGGATAGGATTACCTCATATTAAAAATTGTGTTGTTGTGTTGCTTGGCTATTATTGTATTTACTAGTGATACTCATATTTTACAAAGCAGGAAAACGGACCCTGGCAGTAGCCGGGATTGACCGCTCGGATGATGATGACTCAATTGAACAAAACCTTGAAATCACGTAAACACATGCAGTTGTCTAATTTCTCACCCCGCGCTCATAGATTGCACAGACTTGTTCAGAGACTATGTCCTGCCGAATATCCGGCCGCCAGATATCCGGCTACCCGGCTTATGGGCTGCTAATAGGTACTATATGTATCGGTTTATGGACTGGCCGGATATCCGGTATCCGCCTAACAACTATACGTTTCATGTCTAGTATTTACTTAGAACTGATGAGCCAAGAAGTTTAGTCATTTATTCGGATATTGTGCTTAAGGGTCTGATATTATACACGGGCGAAGACACTTACTTTGTAATGTTTTTGACATGTACTTTTATGCTTCCTGTAGGTACCTATTATATGACGGTAGAACAATTGCTCCTTAAAATGTCTCAAAAGACTCTTTGAACTTTATCAAAGAGGCCTGAAGGAAACATTGGGCATAAACTGTTACGTAAACCGCAAAAATCATAAGCAGTGATGTTTGTATATATAAATGGAATGTTTGTTAATAACGCTGTCCAAAGTATCCGATAATTCAATCTACCATTGATCCACAACGACATTGAAATACTAGACAAAACAAATAAATGAAATAGTTAATACAAAGTCTGCGGTGGATCTGTGTTCGACATCCATAAACAATGGCTCGCGCCCGCGACGGATGGGTCAAATGAGGCGAGGCGTCAAAGCTCGGGTTGCGCTGGCGCCGGGCCCCCAGACACGTCCGAGAACTCAGCACACCCATTCGATACCATAAAAAACAACAATGCACCAAAACTTGGCTCCGTCTGCGTCGCGCTTCACTTGGCTGGGTAACAAGCGGGCGGAACAAACGAGAGACCCGTGGACCCGAGCCCACACTCGCGGAATGGCCACGCAATTTACTGGCCAATACCTAACACGGAGCGCACACACATTTTCCGAAAGCAATCCTTTACAAGTTCTTGCCCTCTGTGTGACAAGCACTAAAGCCTATAAAAGCTCCATTAAAAGTCGTGCTCCAAATAAACACGCAAACCGTTTATTCTAACTAAGATAAATCATTAGGAAATCACTGTCTTAATTAGACTCGGAGACGTCAACGGAGCCGATGCCTTGCACCGGAATAAATCAGGATTTAAATTGCTTTCCGCAAAGACACTCCCACCGTCGACTTGGCGTTAATAGCGCGTGCAACCGAAATGTTAGACGAATGTTTGGAAAATATTTTTTACGTTGAAATAGAACCCCGAAACTCGGGGCAGGCGCCACAGACGTGAAAAAAAGTGGCAGTAATCGAGCCCAACTTAGTCACCAATTAGAGCATTCCATACTTCTTAAATCACCACTTGAAATGCATAAGAAATTTGGTACTAAATATAAATGTAAATGTTTAGGTATTTCTGTTGTGCTTTAGGTATAATGATTTAAGTACGTAGGTCGTAGGTACTTTGGAGATACAAACTAAATTTTAAAACTAAATTTCAAACTCTGAACCTATATTCAAAAGTATAATGGATTTTAAATTTCGCTTGTTCAAAGCGAGTAACGTGGTAATGTGTGTGGGATCTACTTAATAAAAGCCCGTTTGAGAACTAATGACAACTTGTCTTTAG
Organism: Blastobasis lacticolella; assembly: GCA_905147135.1. Lineage (NCBI taxonomy): Eukaryota > Metazoa > Arthropoda > Insecta > Lepidoptera > Blastobasidae > Blastobasis > Blastobasis lacticolella. The sequence goes on along the minus strand of LR990039.1, from coordinate 6,250,499 downwards.
GCCCATTATTCGTTTTACAGCTAAGGGCATCGTACAGTGGGAACTTGTCGATATATACCCGTATCTATTCCGATTTCCGAGGCAGCCAACATCGAATGATTCGGATTTAATTACTTGAATCCGCAGCCACGCCTCCGTGAACCCGTGCGGCTGTAAATCAACCATAATAATACGGAGCTCTCGTCTTTTTATTGACTAAACAAATATTTATAAACACAATTACACGATCGTTAGGGATTATTGAATTGCTTTTTATACGATGACCAGTTGGAACGGTAGAAAAAAGATTTTACATTGTATCCGGTGTTCGAGATAAGAAAGTGTTTTAACAGGCACGCTCTGCCGTGATAAAAATAGCTGTTGTTGCAATTGTGTACGATTTTTTTGTCGTAGAAACAGAAGGAATTTCACTTATCTATTTCTATTCACCGGTGGTAATATGAGAACGGTCTTTGTCAAAATGTATTCTCTGATGTAAAAGCTATAAAACTTTATAAAAATAATATTTGATTCTGACACGGCCAGGCACCTACTTAAAATAAAATATGCTGACACAATAATAATAGAGCTAGTGGTGAATTTCAAAGCGACGGGTGCCACGCTCAAAGTGTTAAAACACTTATAACATTGACTAATATCAGTGTAATCATCGATACGTTATTAATGAACAAATATGAAACGAACGCTCTTAGGATAGGAAGCGACGATGACACATTTAAGCGTCTCATTTCAAAGGGATACAAGCAGGCCGTGTAATAAAAAGAATCGTAAGAACCCACACACAGAGATATTTCTACAAATCGATAATTCTATCAGCAACAGAGGCAAATACGAAAATAAGCATCAAAGTGTTTTTTAGAGGAAAGACGACAAATGTCATCCAGCAAGGCGCAGTAGCAAACACGTGTTACATATTGTCTGACAATATTTACTGTTGGTTTAATAGCCGGGCGGCGGAAAGAAGAAAATGAAAATAACTGTCGTTCTACATTCTGAAGCACATGTTGGGCGCAATAGACGCTGTGACGGATTAATTGGAAGCAAATTTAACACGCGACGGCCATTGCCGGGGCGGCCAGGACCTCTCGCTAATGAAGAATAAATTAGATTCGTGTTCCAAATGTACAAACTCATAAACAACTCTATGGGCCCACAGAGTAATCTAATCAAGTTCAGTTAACAACTATTCACAAAGCTACGAGAAGATGGCAATAAAATTTAAATCCAATTGCGTCGACCCTTGATTTACAAGGAATCAATAAAAGAGAAGGCTATCATTACCCTTTTTATTGCGTATTCAATAAAAGTAATGTACTTAATACGGCGATGGCAGTAGACAGGTCGGAATAAATAATTGTTGTGTGGGTACGACTATATCTTCTATCTATCATTATTATTATTATAATGTGACTTGACGTTAAACATCGACACATTTGCATGTAGATAAATACATAAAATATCCCCGCCTGGAAGATGTTGGTAAACGTATGCTTTTATTTTGATGCTTATATTTAAAAGAAAAATAAAAATTACGTCAGATATTCGTAGACGTCGTTGTTTTATGGATTAGTTTGTAAGTTGAGTCTGGTTACCATACCTATGAAAAGTTTTTGCAGAGAGAAAACATAATTTCCAGTATAAAATATAGAATAATTAATTAAAATACATGATAATATAATTGGATTTGCATAAAAACTATTAAGTAATTAAAGTTAACAAAATAAAAGAATTTTTTTACAAGCTAATAAGACTTTACAAGACAACCAATTAGCAGTCATAATAACGATTGCAAAATATTTACCAAGGGGCCCTTTAGAAGTTTTTAAAGCCCAACGAACAGGGCATCATAATTTACTAATCGGATTCATATAAATCAGTGTGGAACGCATTCAGAATTAGCGATCCCTCCGTTATATGACGTCAATATATCAAGTGCGCAAGTTGAAACTGTATAAACACAATAGTGGGATAGAAAAAAAAGACGGGGCCTGCGAGATGGCTCATAAAATAAAACAAGGGCCTACGTCCGGAGATATGTCAAGATAGCGGCGGCGGGCGGGCTGCGGGGGGCCGCCGGCGCCGCGGCGCGCCCCGAGACCCAATTAGAAGCACACCTTTTGGACATGTGCTCTCACTTGGTGCTAACTAACCTCTAAACTCCCAAAAGACGTGCCATACTAACCGTTCATCACTTTTTTCGACCAGCGTTGCTGCCCTGTTTTTAGCAAAAATAAATTTTCGATTCAACCATTCCTGCACAAGCAGAGTTTAAAAATGTGTAATCACTAGCTTGGAAATGGTTGCTGTAGTTGTAATTCTAGGCAGAAAGGCAATTACTGAAACTAGGACAACTCACAACATAGTAGGAATACATAATATAGCAGAAATATGAACATATGTATATAATAATTCGTTAGACACCACGAATAATACTCCTGGTATAATAATTAGTCACCATAAGGATGCACGTTGCTCATTTGGCCGCGCAACTACCTTCCGCAGGCATTAAATTCATGGCCGAGGAAAGTAACTGTAATTTTACTCGTGTAAATCTAGCCGTTACAACAACGGCGACGGTTTTGTGCAAGTTGTAAAATCAATCCTCTAATCATGCAAGAGGGTAATTGACCGGGCCAGATCGTGTCGCCCGATCGCGCCGGCCATATTAGTTATTCTGACTTAATGTTTTGTGTTGAAACAATGAGTGGACGCAATTTATTTAAGTAACCAGTGTTTCATTTCACCTATGCGCTGGTTTGGAACACAATACCGAGATCAACATAATGTGTGCGCTAGTTTCTGTTAATCCTCTTGGATGGGCGGAAAAAGTAGACTAATTATTTCACGTTTTAAAATATTTAAATTACTGTCGGCTTAATGTTTTTTTGTGTTATACGATAGGAGAACTGCCAGGGACTCGCATGATGGCAAGTGGTCACCGCTGTCCATGGATATACCTATTGAAAACACTGTGTCTGGGACATCTATAACAATTACAAGAACTGGCGATTCAGTGGAACTGGCAAGTAAGGAAATCAATTGCGAATTAGGAAAACTGTGTATTAGGAAACCGACAGTTCAAAAACAAAAGTATACACTTTAAATGCATTGGTATTACCAATAAGCTTTCCCTATTCTTATTCTTTGTTCTATTAAGATTTGTTATATATCTATCTAACTAAAATTGTCTTTCAGCTAGAAGGTCTAACAGCGATGGAAAGGTTGCAAAAATTGTCAAACATACTCTTAATATAAGAAACAACAATAGACATAATGAACTGTATATGTACATACCTTTGTTTTTGCTATTTTCGGGTTTTCCTTAGTCATCTTGGCGAGGGTGTGGTACTCCCCGCGAGCGGCGCACAGGATCCACTGCTTCTGCTTCGAGTCGAAGGGATCGCTCTCTGTCTTCTGATCTAACTGAAAAATACATTATTGTTAGATATATATTTCTTACCTTTCCCTACTAAACGGGTAACAAAGGGTGTTGAGGATCCAGGTCTGTCTGTCTGGGCTAGGTCTGTGTGTCACAAGGCTATTTCTGTGTAACCGTACGGCGTGGCCTGATTGGCAACGGTCGTATGACCATGGTCATGGGACGAGCGGTTTTGAGGTCTCCTATTGGTCGGACGACGTCCGTTGACCATAGTCGCACGGCCGTTGCCAATTAGGGCAGCTCCTTATAGATAGACACTTGAAACTTTCACAGAATCTGTGTTAGTACGGTCGCTGTAACAAGCAGCACATAATCGCAATTCACATCAACAGCTTATAACAATCCACTGGTGGATTTCAGCCTCCCCCTCATAAGTAGAGGGGCTTTGAGACCGCATTGTTGAAAATACTCAACAGATAAGGTTCTGTCTATTTTCTTTGGTCTTTGGGCCTCAGCTGGCTAGCCTCTCAGACATAATTCGCCGTGCACGACACCCGTAAGCCGCAGAGGTTGGCGAAATTCTACTCTAACACACAGCTAATACTAAATAATAATAATACGTGATTGGTCCTTTTTTCATAAAATTTTCAATGCGTAAAAGCATTAAACTTTAAAAAAACCGGCCAAGTGTGAGTCGGAGTCGCGTACCGAGGTTTTGGTTTAATATAATTTCGCGAATCACATTTTTTAAATATCATCCGGAATGATACAGACTTTATACGGGCCCTTTAGTTTGCAAATCGTGTCTCGTACCTGACAGACTTTTAAGTATTTTTTTAAAATGGTTAATTAACAAAAATGAATAGAGATACTTACGGAAACTCGATCGACCTCCTCCGCGCTCTGTAAAATAAAAATAAAATTAGAATTGTCATTCCAAGCACCTGTAGATATAGTTTCTAGTTATTCAAATACAATTATTGGTCAATAATTACAGGGCTTTGGTGCTTAATTTTTTTCCAGTTTCAAATGAAACCAACCTCTTTGAATGAATACTCAATCATTGACTATTTCTTCTAGCTACCATTACTTATCTATCTGGTATTTATTAAGTTTGGGGAGCGTAGGTGTCCGAGTCGAGGTATCCGACTCGTAAGCGAGAGGTGCCGAGTTTGAATCCTGCTGCGGCCATGTACTAATGACTCTTTTCTGAGTTATGCACATTAGTTAAATACTAACCGATGTTCTTACGGTGAAGGAAAACATCGTGATGAAACCTGCACATTCAGGCGGCTGAATGTGTAACCATTAACACAATCTGGTCAGGTTCCCCTGGTAGCAGGGTTATGGAGGGCAGTCGCTCCACTGTAATTACCTGATCTGCAAAATCCTGTATCATGGTCAAGGCGGACCCCGGGCCCTCGTGTGCGAGAGCACAACCAGGACATTAACGCCAAGATGATTATTTCTTTTTACTTGGTAAAGTTTGAAATAAACTACAAAGGGCAGTGATATTCAAGTATTTAATACATCTTCCCTCTTTCGTGGTTTGACAAGATACGAAAACTATTCGTCGGAGCCAAGACACCTCGACTGCGGCCATACAACGGGCACACGAGCACAGCGCAATAGACATCTTAAAACAAAAGATTAGGCTTATAAATACGGATGATATTTACATACATAATAAATATCTTAACGACACATATAAATTAATCGGAACCTAATATTTCAAAATTAATAAATGAGTACTTATATTGTGAAAATAATATTTTGAATTAATGGTCAATAAATTCGAATTCTCCCGTCTTCAGGCTTGCGCAGCGATTGCCATCGTGCCTGGTTGGACGTAAGTGACCGCTTTGAGTGGTCGCAATCAAAAGTCGTATAGTAAATATAATAAAGTTCAAAATTGAGCGATAGCCGAAGGCAGTTGCGTGTTTGGAAAGCGGCGACCGGGGCGTGCGCGGCGCAGCATGACCACTTTACCACCTGTCGTTACATATTTATGTCTACACTATTGGCCTCACTGTTAGGGACTTCGATATTGACAAGATAACATCCTTAATGTGATGTGTTTGATTTAATAATAAGATTAAGTTTGTACATCACCAACTCCGATTCTGCGGCGACCAAATTAGCGTGAGCAAGTAGGGGAGACAGGGGCATGTACTAACAGATTTTACTATTTTATCAATTGAACGGAATTTATACTAGCTAGGGATATAATTTTTAAACCCTTTGAAGCGTCAACTACCTCTCTATGATTTTTAATTAAAAACCCCAACTAATGCCTTGTATTTTAGCCGCAAACATACGTTTTATAAAAAAAGATACTTGTTAATATTTGCCCCAGTTTGGGGGTAAATTTTAACTACCTTGGGGTAAGTATTAACAATAGTACCTTGATATGATTATGATAATATTTCATAAATATGAGTAGAAAATAAAAGAGAGTATATCATATTTAACGTTTATACTATCAGAAAGTTATCAACTTGTAATATTAAATTCATTTTTTGTACTATTTGTGGCAAATAGTACAAAAGATCCAATCTGGTCAGGTTGCCCTGGTACCAGGGTCACGGAGTCAGATAGCAGTCGCTCCGCCAAATCTTGGATCATGGTCAAGGCAAACCCCGGGCCGGGATATTAACGCCAAAATGATTATTATAATATTTTTCAAAAGAGTATTTGTTGCATAAAAAAACTTTTTAGCGTTAATGTCCCAGTTGTGCTCTTTCGAGGGCCCGGGGTCCACCTTGACTATAGTGGAGCGACTGCCATCGGACCTCCATGACCGTGCTACCAGAGGAGCCTGACCTGAATGGATCATGGTTACACATTCAGTCGCCTGAATGTGCAAGTTTCGTCACGATGTTTTCCCTCACCGTAAGAGCATTGGTTAGGTTTCAACTAATGGACAAAACTCATGGCCGCATAGGATTCGAACCTAGTACCTCTCGCTTACGAGTCGGATACCCTAACCGCTCGGTCATGTTGCATAAAATACACGGGGGTAAATATTAACATGTTAATACTTGCCCCATACGATTTGTTAACACTTGCCCCAGAGGCAGATGTATCACAAAAATATAAATCAAAGAAAAGTACATTTATAATGTGGTTAAATGGAAACAAAATACTATACGAGATGATATTTACTACCATTTAAAATAATTTCAGTCCCGTTTACGTAAATAATTAAGCAACAAATCAAAAAACAACGAGTTAAATAATGTTCTTTTACGTGACAAAATTCACGCCTCATACATAACCTTGCTCTGCGGCATGCCATTGGCGACTGATAGGTCGCAACATGTCTGTGGTCATTCACTGACGCCTATAACTGTATGTACCTCAGTCGTTTATGTATAGATTGGCGGCAATCGGCCTGTTAATACATACCCCCGTTAATACAAGCCCCTGTCTCCCCTATAAATAGTTTCAGAGCCCATAAAAACCCTTTATAGTAGGTCCTAAGAAGTCGTTGCGAATTAATGATTACGAGGAAATCTAGATGAGATTGTCTAACATGATGCTTGCCTTTAAAGCTTTCATTCTAATGCAGGAATCCATTAACTCGATCTAATAAGTATGTGTTTATATGGATTTATGTTGCAACTAGAAGTCCTCTTCAATCTTAAAGCAATTTTCGTTTATAGTACAGAGAGTAAAGTTGGACAATTACAGAGACTCTTGTTTTATTATTTTGAGTAACATTACAGCTCATGTTGTTTTGTACTGTATCATGATCATTGTGGAATTGGTATCATGGCCCATTGTATGGTGAATAAATAAAAACAAGTAAATTACTTTATTTTATGTTCTGCAAGACAATTGTGTTTCCATTGCGTACTATTCCTCTCTTTAAGTGAGTACTGTATTTTTGGGTTTAATACTCCGCAAGTTTTATATAAAAATAAACATATTCGGTGCATAAGCGACACCTTACAATAGAATTATGTATTTGAACGACCGCGCATCTATAACTGAAGCGGTCACCATATCAATTCTTATGGGCACCTAATAAAACTACGCTACCAGCTGTCTGGAACTCTGGAAAAATATGCTTTAAGAATAAGTGAATTAAGAGAAGTGGTTTCCGATGTGATCGAATGGCGTGTGCGTCGGCGCCGGCGGGGGGCGAGGGGCGGCGAGGGGCGGCGGGGGGTGTGCGTGCCGAGCCGGGACGCCGGAGCCGCACCAGGGCGCTGAGCCTCGGCTGGTGGCGGCGACGGCGCGACCGACGATCGATACCATACGCAACCAACACCCAGCGCCCAACTTTATTACTACTATCCTCTGAACGGGGAAAGGCCCACCGCTCATACCCACCGCATTCCCACTTTAGCTAGGATGGCTAGCTACAGAGGCGACTCAGACCGAGCCTACTCGAGGAGAAGATGATGCTGTATATAAACTCGCCTTGAAATAAAATTTAATTGACTAACAGAGACAGGAGTAGGCATATTGGTCTTCCCTATTAAAAAAACCGGAGATTGCACTAAATAGGGAAGGCTCTGAATAGCCCGGAAATCGGGACTTTGTAACTCAACGAGTTTAACAGGTGAAACTGACTACGAACATATTTGCAGTGGTATCTTCTTAGTGGTAATGTTAGATACAGCATTTTGTTGCCCAAAGTGAGGTCTAAAACATTGCAGTTTCCTACTATCCAGCGACTATCCCACAGGTTCTGGACGATGACGACAGCTGATGCTCCAGCTACCTAATCCTTTCGTCGACACTTACAGGGCGACTCGGTCAACCGACGACCGTCGCTATGAACACACGTGCTCGTTAGGTTCTACAATTGTTAGGCCCTATCGCAACCGAAATCGGCAATGAGGAAGCTTCCTAATTTTTTTTTCAATTGGATTTAAAAATATTAGTAAAATAAAAAAAACGGTGAACATTTCAAGAACCCGAAGTGAAGTTGACCAAGGTCAACCCTGGTCAACCAATCGGGTTAATACTGGGGACGTAAGCTTAGACTAAGGCCCAACTCTAGGCCTACGTTTAGATTACAACCAGTCTCAAAGTTGCCAGGGTTGACCAGGATGGTTAAAGGTCATGGTCTTGAATATAATAATGGCATATATAACATTTCTGGCGACTCTGGGTTTTTGTCTATGACTTTTTAGCCAAGCCCTTTACCATAACAGAACCTGACGGAGCGTCGTTGGCCGAACGGCTTCGAATCCCACTGCGTCCATGTACCAATGACGCTTTTCTGAGTTATGTACATGTAGTTGAATACCAACCGATGCTATTACGGTGAAGGAAAACATCGTGATGAAACCTGCATATTCAGGCAACTGAATGTGTAACCATGATCCAATCTGGTCAGGTTCCCCTGGTAGCAGGGTCACGGAGGTCATATGGCAGTCGCTCCACTGTAATTACCTGATCTGCCAAATCCTGGAACATGGTCAAGACGGACCACGGGCAGTCGTGCGCGAGAGCATAACCGGGACATTAACGCCAAGATGAGAAACTGACGGAGCTTTAACTATACGAGTAGTAGATTAAAGGGTTGACCTTGGTCAACCTCAGTTCGCCAACGGTATTAGGAGGTGCACGAGGCGAGCTCGTTGCGGTGCTGAATTCTTACTAAATAAATCAAAGTGGTATGTATTGCTCATAGAATAAGGTCCATCTTTGTATCACTTATATTATGTCACACGTCGCTCCGCTTTTCAAAAATCCGTGATATAAAAATGAACCTTATTCTATGAGCAATACATTCCAATTTGATTTGCTCTCACGCTTTTTGTTTCTGAATTTAGTTACTGAATTTAGGCATGTGTAATAAGCGCATAACCTCTAAGTACGAAACGGTCACCCATCCAGTTCCCGGACACTGCGAGCATCGCTTAACCTTTGTTATTGGTCTGGCAAGCACGCTGCTATTTGACCAGTGCCGCTATCTCAAAGTTAGATTCTTGAAAGTTTTACCATTTATGCGATAGAGAAAAAACTAAATACATCTGAAAACGCCTTAAAATCATGTTTATGTATGGAGACCACCCCGTTATTTATATGGCCATAGCAACACATATTCTGTAAAAAGTCTAGCTATTGTGGTTCCAAAGATACAGTCACAAAGAGTACGAGTGTATGGGTAGCGCCATAATAACGGCCAGGTTGCCGGCTTGGTGACGTCACAGCTAGATCGCGGCAGCAATAATTTCGCGAAAAAATATTTTAACTTAAATATTCTATAATTCAGTAATTTGACGGTTTTCGAAATTTCATTTCACTGGTTTGTTAGTTATGATCTAGATTTTAACACGATGTCATATTAAATGTCTAATAGTCCTGTTATAAAGGAGAGAAAGGTATATCCACGAAAAGGACAAAAAAGGGGCATAATGTACATGAAATTGAACGATGAACTAGATAACTAGCTAAATAGTCTATTACTCGCAGACTTGAGACTAGTTGCCTGGATGCGCTCTTGTCAAACAGGGCCTACAGCATTTACTCCGCTAGAGCTTGTTTCACCGTGATCCCTTATCTTTCAGTGTTTGTCTGACAGCTAATTCATCCGTTCCTATTTTCCATCACTTCGACAAGGCTCGTTAAGTGTGGCATCCGCGTTGTTGATGGCTGCAAGTGATTCTCAGGCCCGAATAGCAGAGAGAGAACAATGAAATCGGTCATATTTTCCTGCCAGCTCGCAACGGACCGTGATAGCTTATCTGCCGCATCGTGCATAACAACCAGTCCGCATTTATTCCACACCACGATGATGGATTCTTTAAACGAAGCTTGTTTTTCGCTAACTTTTAGATGGTTTTACAGTTTACTACAAGAGACTTGAATTTAACATCCGAGACGGTGGGCTCTAGTTGTGCACTGCACACAAAGTATTTGCCTGAAAATACTACTTTTCTAATGTAAATTGATTATAACTAACGTAATTATTTACGTTAAAAGATGTTACATTAATTGATTTCATAAAAAAACAAATCTATCTTAGGTAATCTTGCATATTTTAAAAACGTGAAGTTTTGCGCATTGCGTAGGTAGGTCATTATAAGAAATGTGCTTTTAGTAAAGGACATTGCAAGTCGTCATTAGTAAATTAGGGATATATGGGTAAAAATATTTAGGAAACATGATAAAAGCCTTGTAAGATTAAGAGGGTTATGTCATAATCTACAGGCGACTAGGGGCGACTGCAAAAATCTGCGATGGTCTAAGGCGGTCCGTCTCCAAGACATTAGCCGCCTTGTACGCCACCCGTGAATGGAATGGCTGCGTGCTATTCTACACTACAGGACAGAATGCAGTCAGATGTTTATTTGCTTGGCCATTGTCTCAAATCACAACATTTACTCAGAACGCGGAGTTACGGTATGGACGGTAAATATCACTTACTTTGAATAGTGAGAAGTGAAGATACTATAAGTAAGAAGTACAAGTCAGTATATACATGTAAAGGAAAGTAAAAGCAAAAACCAGTAAATTAGTCATTTCATTACATTAAAACATATATCAATGTTCTAGGGCTTAGACTCTAGGGGCACTTCCAAGTTTGAATCTAGGAGGATTACTCAAATCAATTAAGATTTCAATGGTCAATCAAACGCACCCGGGCGCACAGTAATCTTGTAAGAGCGGTACAGACAACTGTCCTGTACATACGTATTAGACGTATATGAAATATACGATAAGTGTCTTCTGAATACAACCGTCTTATAAAGCATTTTCACAAATCGGACCCAGGTAGTTCTACACTTACACTACCTACTTACAACACAATACAATAAATTTTATGCCAGACAGTTCGTAAAATAAATCACATACTATTTATCCATGTCTTGTTTCATAGAGAAATAATGAATTTAGGTGTTGAACTATACCACATAAAATCAGTTTGTACAGTAAAATACGACACTATCAATAAAAACGAAACGTTGAAAATTTACGTATGGATAATCATTTTTAGGAACATCGTGTTATCCAAAGAACCGTCGCATTCAGGACTATAAACATTAGGTCACACAAAGAGCACCGTTTGTTTATTGTTTGTAAATACATCCGCATGTTTGCAGTAAACGTTAGTGTAATCCAAACGACATCGTGTACGTTGTAAAGCACGAATGACCTTTTTAGGGCCTCGAAATGGCACACGTGCGCCACAAAGACACACGACACCAATTGTCAAGGGACAATCGGTAGCTGCTCACGATGCGGTGATCGATACGCACACATTCGGAATAACGATGGCTTAATCCACGGCAAATGACCCGGGATCGTGACACCGTGACATGGCTGATACTGATTAGTGATTAATCGAGCGCCGGAAAAACAATAATAGTAAACTTTATACGTTTGCAGAAACATCAATTAGAGGCAAAAATTGTGTAATTACATATTAAGGGCGGGATTACACGCGCTTATCTACATACTACACAGGCGAGCAGGGCCCATTGTCTTGTTTCTATTTTTAATCAAAGTTAAAACTATGATTAAATCTGGTCAGGTTCCCCTGGTAACAGGATCACGGAAGTCAGATGGCAGTCACTCCATTGTAATCATCTGATCTGCCAAATCCTGGATCATGGTCAAGGAGGACCCCGAGGGGGCCCTCGTGCGCGAGAGCACTATCCGGACATTAACGCCAAGATGATAAAGCTGGACCAATTACTTTGAATAAAGTGTGATTATGAGATAGTGAATGACGTTTATGATTATAGTGAATGAGTCAATCCACTCACGTGACTTGCTCTGGTCATGACAGATATATTAGAACATCACTACACCATCATCAGTATAAACCAACATTGGTCCTTTGAACACACCTAGGTCTTTTTCAATAACTTTTCCGTATTGCGTTACAACCATATGATAGTAAAGTATAATCGGCATGATGTGAATGGAACTCCGCAATAGACCACCATGGTTGCATGGAATCACTTGTTTTGCATGAATGTTCATATGACTCCTTTTGTCATAAAACTAGGAATTTTACTTCAAAATCTAGCGGCAACAAATGTCCGATATCTTTGTTTCACTATCACCCTATAAGTTTTAAGGGGCTTCTTACACTTTTAAATGACAGGTGCTTTATTAATCCCCTAACAACAGGGAAGGGTGGTGAAATCAGCCATAAGCCCGGTATTCATAATCTTATCTTTCACGAGCACCTAATTGAAATTTTATGAGTTTGACCGTTTTTTCAACCCGAAGTTTCGAGACACTGGCTTCGATAGTACCCCTCCAAGGTAAGTGACTCGAAATTTCAATAGCCTTGATTGAATTCTTAGAAGGTCTACCCGAACAGGAATATCCATGTCATGAAAATTCAAATTCGACTGTGTATTTGAATTCCGTTGCTGGCGTGGTTGCATAAATTGACATTTGGCAAAATAACAATGCATTCTGTAGGCGTAGAGATATAGGTACGTTAACATGGCACAGTTGATCGTCCTTCATTGTACGTAGATGCGTACCTATTTTATTTATGAAAATTTATATTGAATGTGGAGTTTGGGTTATGTGATTTTGCAGTTAGAGATGGAGTAGTTCTTTTCCACCAAATTCCTAACTTTTCAGGTATATCCATAATTGATCTACTTTTTCCAATATGTCAATTATTAAAAAATACTTATTAAAGAATTAAAATAATGTCATAAAGGCAGGTATCACAAAAAATTAAAAATGTCTGAATCTAAAATAATTTGAAAATTATAATTGGTTCGGAAATTGTCATTGAATTATTAAATCATGTCACTAGAAAATTATAAATGTCAGTATCTATTTTATTTCCGTGATATTGATGAGTAATTGTAGCACAATTTGACGAAAACTTAACCGTTAATTTGGTTTTAAATGAGCAGGTTGCCAGTGTTCACGTGCAAAAATAACGAGATAAAAGCTTTTTGAACTCAACGAGAGTAGTCGTTAAAAACTTGTTTCCAAAGCTCTTTTAAAGCTCGCCGGCGAAAGAGAGCTGCACTTTCATGAAATCTTGGTAGATTAATTTTTTTGAGTATTCTAATTGACGAGCGGAAGCGTGACGGGCGAACACGTCGTCGGTCTATTTCAGTGTTGATTTATGCGTCAGGATCTCTTTTGGATGGGCGCGATGCAGCATATTAGTAAGTGGTGGATTGTTAATTTATTATTAGATTTATGAGTGGTACCGGTGTCGTCAAACAGGCGCCTTCCGCAAACGCTGCGATAGTAGAAAGTACTTTTTTTTTACATCATAGTTTCCAGTCTGTTTATAAAAGGCAGCAGTGATTGATAATGTAATTATAAATATTTTTACACCAACATTCTACGACATATTTACCAGATTTTGTTCGTCCGCGTGAACATTTTTTTACGTTTTCCCGTTCTAATCGCACTTCTTTTGAACTATTATCGTCATATTTCAACACATTTAGACAAAACCTTAAAAATTATACATCTAAACCTTATTCATGAATCACTCTGAATATTGGTGAAAACCGCATGAAAATCCGTTCTGTAGATTTTGAGTTTATCGCGAACAGACAGGCAGGCACGGCGTGAGACTTTGTTTTATAATATGTAGTGAACAAATGCTTAGAACGGTCCTGGCTTTAATTTTTATGCATGCGTTATTTTCAAGCCACATATAAAATTTTGGAAAGAGCGACCAATCTTAGCCTGCGCGCTGACAAGGCACCTGCGGTTCTGTATTTATGTTGGCCACTTTCAATCAGTATGTTACCACAATAGTTTAAAAAAATTGTGTTTGTTTAACGCAGTCTTTGAAATATTTGAATGTTTATTGAAGTTTCCCTACCTCCCTCCCTCCTCGACCATATCCGCAGTCACACAAGACTAGAAATGTGTATCTAGGTGCCTTTATAAGCGAAAAGCAGTAGGTAGCAAGTAGCTATTATGTAATTACACGGTCTGCACTGCAATTTTGGCGCATACAAATTTCTAAAGCGCCTTACGTGAAATATCTAAATTCTAAATACGTTTGACACCATTCCTCTATTCGATTTTAGCTCACGTTTTATGTTATAAGCAGTTTAGGAGGAAAACGTTAAAATGCCTTAAAAAGGTATCGAGTATTATAAACTTTAAAAAAATTCTAAGACTATTCAATAAACCATGTTCTTATTTAACCTTAAACGGTATACAAGCAAGGGTTCGCAGCACCATTGACTGAAATTGTACATGTCTGAAGCAAATCATCATCATGTTAAAAAACGATCTAAATATTTGAGTACATTTCTTCGAAGACTGTAACTGGAAAAGCCCCTACAAGGTGATTAGGACCTGGTCATTCTCATATACCTGCGGCTCCTGGGCGACGCGACTAGACTTTGTGGCATCGTAGCTGAATTCGCATTCGCAAGACGCCCGTGTTCGTTGGTGGTTTTTAATAGGCCACATTACACTGCGAGGCACTCGCCGAGCGCGGAACAATTGTAAAGTCCATTAGTCGCCGAGGCGCGTGCGGCGTCCCGACCTAATATCACACTAATATTTGTCATTAAGGGCTTTTGTTGCTCGTGTCGCATCCCTCTCGTAGGGGATGCCCCATTTATACGACTGAATATTATTTATTATTATATCAAAATTTTTGCTCTCGCCTTTAAGTAGGTACCTCACCCCGCGTTTTTTTTTTGTAATGGGCCCCCAAGGTATAGTCTCGGGTTGCTCAGTAGTCGTGTTTATTATTAGTATTATTCGTAATAATAATAATGAAAAACGAATGGGAAGGAAAGCGGTTTGATTCTTAAAATAATAAAGATAACGCTTTTTAAATTTTTGATATTATTATGTGGGACGAGTGAAGGTGTCATAAAAGCTGTATTATTAGCAATTTCCCCTTCCCGAGGTATCCCGGTGCGATCACGAAAAATTATTATCGATAATAATCAGATTCAAGATCATTTTGACCGCCAAAGGGCCATGACGAAGGTTTTACAATTCAATTAGCCACACCAGGTGTCGAGGGGCAGGCAACTTTTACCGGGTAACACGACGCTAAAATTTTAATATTCCAAACTGTTTTATTAGAGCCGATAACGAAATTCATAGTTGTATTTAAATTATTTATTGTTGCCCTTTTAGTTGTTGCACTTAATCGCTTTTAGTGTATTCAAATTAGTTTATTGTGAGCGGCTCAGACTAATGTTGTTTGACTCGGTCTGACCTTGCTCCGAGTTGTTATCGTGTCCCGTTAATTTAATTAATATATTTTAATAAGACGTTTTCAACCGTTTTATGTTTGTGTGTTTATACGATAAATTGAATTGAAATGCGCTTTTAAAAGCATCAGTCACATACCTCATAAATGTGTTTGTTTACGTCGGTCAATGTTTGAGTGATTAATTTAGAGAGGAGCCATTGACGTGGCTTGATTGTAGGTTACCACTCGACAAATGGTTGATAGTGGCCGGTCGCGCCCGCGCACCTTCCGGCTACAGGTGCGCACACCCCTTGCGGCCCAAATCTTGATCGTCATAACAAAAACGTATGCAGGCCAATAATTTCCAAACACTAATAGACAACACATGCTCCCACCAGACACTAACGACTGTCTTGAATTATAATTAAATACTTAATTATACCAAAATAAGTACCTACGCGAAGCACACGTAATACCGTGTATTTAATATTTGTCCTAACGATATTTTGAATTTCAATGTTTGTTTGTATGGATGGATAAAAAAGTAAGTAAACAAGTATTTATTTGCACACAAATGTAACGAAATTTTAGTTCTATAGCTACTAATTTAATTAGCTTTTACCTCAGACTATCTCTATGTTTATGTCAAAATCTTACGACTTTTTCTTACTGCATACTCAGCAATCATAATTAAAAAGGGTTTATCTCGGTTCTGTGGCTACTAACCGCAGATATCAGGGAACGGATTTTTATGCGGTGTTCACTAATGGTGGCGTTTCACGAGAATAACTTAAATGTGTACAGTCACCGTCCGAACGCTGCGTCATTGGAACTGTCACCAATGAGTGCATAAGGTACTTTATTGTGTCTACTGGGGACAAAGTGTATGTACAAATATTGCCACAAGATCGCACGTGTTTACATATCAGTGCTCGTGAGTGTAGGTACTTGTATACTTATAGTATTGAGACGGGCGCGCTGATAGTAAACAATAAGTATGGGATTTTTTTGTTATTAAAATATTAACATTGACAAGACTGGTCTCTTAATTTAAAAAGTATGTAATTGATTCTGAAAATGTAAGTTAGAGTTGGCTAGCTACCATCTTGGCGTTAATGTCCCGGTTGTGTTCTCGAGCACGAGAGTCCGGGGTCCGCCTTGACCGTCCAGGATTTGGCGATCAGGTAATTACAGTGGAGCGACTACCATCTCACTTCCGTGATCCTGATACCAGGGGGCAACCTAACCAGATTGGATTATGGTTACAAATACAGTTGCCTGAGTTTTCCCTCACCTTAAGAGCATCAGTTAGAATTCAACTAATGTACATAACTCAGAAAAGAGTAATT
This sequence comes from Blastobasis lacticolella, assembly GCA_905147135.1. Taxonomy (NCBI): domain Eukaryota; kingdom Metazoa; phylum Arthropoda; class Insecta; order Lepidoptera; family Blastobasidae; genus Blastobasis; species Blastobasis lacticolella. The sequence continues at coordinate 6,233,638 of LR990039.1, read as the reverse complement.
AAAACATGGCCGCAGCGGGATTCGAACCCGGTAGAAAGGATTCTACCTCTCGCTTACGATACGAATTCTCAACCGTTCGGCCACCGACGCTCTAAAGAGTTAGGTAGCTACCAATTGAATGATATTTCTCTACGTGCAATAAGTAGAAGTACAAAAAACATCAATACGTATAACAAAATTCGTTGTGACCGTTTCCGTTTGTCCGTATTTTATCCTACGAACGAATATTGATATTAAACGCATATGGATAGGTCCTATGATAATGGAAGAAACTGGAATCATTTTTGTTACATAGGTGTAACTCGTACTCGTATATGTATGTATGTAATATCTTTATTGCATCAATTTATAACATTACAAGAAATAAAAACAGTTTATAATGCAAAGGCGAGCTTATCCCACAACGGGATTTCTTCCAGCTAACCTTTGATAAGCCGAGAAGTCCTTTGATGAGCGGTGAAGGCAATTAAAAGCATAAACAACTAACTATGAAGACATACTCGTATATTGTGAAAACATTCACAATCGTAATAAAAAAAAAAATTCCTACTAATATTGAAAATGCTAAAGTTTGTTTGTGTATATTTGTAACCTCATCACGCCTAATTGGATGAACGGGTTTAGAAGTTTGCTAGGGTAAGATATACTAGGGCGAATAGAAAAGTTTTGAGCCTCAGGTAGATATTGAAATTAAAAAGAAACAATAATACTGGCTCGATTGAATAAATTTTGATGAAAAAACATGTGCACATTAACATGTTTTTTCATCATAATGCACAGTCTTTTGTCTTTCTTCTGTCACAATCGTAAAATTTGTGATGGTATTAGTAAACAAGGCGATGGATAAAACTGATCATCGTTACGTCATAAAGTACTACAAAAAGTGTTAACGCCAAAGCAAGTTTTTGAATATGTGCCAGACTTGAGAATTTGCCTCATCATATGCCACTGTAAAGAGATGGGGAGAGGGTTTGAACCGCGGCAGAGAAGCAGCTCAAGAACCTCGGCCGTTAACAGCTAATACAGACGTCAATGTCAATAAAATACTAGACATGGTTATGAAAGATACGAAGATACGATAAGTACTTATTTAATAAACTTGATGCATCGATCCGAATTGTTGTCTTTATAATTTTAAGTAGCTGTCCGCGTTTGTTTGTCTGTGTATTTCCGCTAACTCCTTCTAAACTACGCAACCGATATTGAGGCGGTTTTCACCATCAGTTATAGAATGTTCTGGAAGGTTTACCTGTATAATATATGCATATTATAGTAAAGTAAAGCCGAGAAACCCCGTGCGAAGCCGGTGCGGGCGCTAGTGATTGCCTAATAGTTAGATAATAGGTATAGCAAGCATTGTATACCTATAGCAATATTATTGTTTGTATGCCTCTATTTATCCTATTCAATTAGTGAAGCAATTCGCGTGACGCAATATAGTAATCACATTCACATCACATCGCAATGAAGGCACTTGTACACGGTAGAATGCATATAATCGCTGCTATTGAGAAAGATTTTCTGATTAAAAGGCGACTTCCTACTTATATTTGGGCCGCAATTAATTATAGAGAGGCACAACCATACAAATTTAAATCTTTAATACAATAAACCTAAGTGCTAATAAAAAAATTACAAATAGGTTTGATGTTTAAGTAGTAATAATATACCGTCACGGGGAGCCAATCGGCTCCCAAGACTGTTCATCTGTCTCAGGGTACTCAGCGAAAGACCTTGGTCAACCTCGCTTCGCCAACGGTAAAGTAGTGGTAGATAAGTAAAGTCCCAACGTTGTTAGCTCATAAACGTCGAGATGACTGCAGCAAAAAGATCAATATACTCAAAATATGGAGGGCTTGGGGGAAAGCAAACCCAGAAGTGTACTTCCTGTAGCTGCGGATCATGATGAAGATGTAAAGTAAGCGCGCAGCCCACGTGAAGTTATAGTTAACTGAGCTCTGACTGGAATTATTTTATTACTTCAAATGAAGGAACGAAGTAAAACTTTAAAATTTTATACAACAGACAGGGAGCAAATAAAATTTTTAATAGCTTTCAGTGGTTAACTTGCCCCATACTTGAATTTCTAGTGAGAAGAGTTGTTCCCTGACTCTGAATTAATTTCTTCAAAATGATAGGTCTTTCCCGTAGACACATTTTTTAATAAGCTGCTCTTTTTTTAGGTATTGTACCATACTCATAGACAAATATGATTTGGTACATGATTGTACACCATCCTAAAAAAATCTGTCTACGGAAGATCATGTTGAGGAAATTAATTAAATATAGAGGTATTCATTATGTTATTGGCTTTAAAACTGCGAAAGCCTCATTAACATCAATTGAGTATTTATAGAAGAGTGAATCTAGAAATCTATGAGTGTGTTTGGAAAAATACGGGGTGGGCGAAAAATGGTGCTGGTGAGTGTATATAGTCACTTTGTTAAGTTATAAGCAAAACATAATGCGATCCAAAAGGTGTAGCTGAGAGAGATAGTAAACTGATAACATTATGAATCATAAATTGTTTGGCAAACAACTATTGTCAAAATTATATGAATCATATTATAAGATACACTAAAAGTTTGGATTAGTAGATAGTAGTTCACGGTCGGTCTGCTCTTAAATATCCATGTTCGGTACAGGCCGAGAAGTATTTATTTTTTGTATTTAGACTATTCATTTATTATTTTGTCGATTATTAAGATTGTTAAGTCGTCCTGTATTGAAGAATAAAGATGATTAGCATGGAATTCTTCTGAGGATACCTATTTCCAGGCGTGGACATGACATATTATCTCATATATATATGTACCTATGTAGAATTTTTAAGTTTGAGTTTGATGCGGTTCCCCGTAATTGGATGACCATATTTGTTTTAAGATGCATGAGTAAAAGAGAAGTTTGTTGTCCAACAAAAGCTGAGAATTTCTGCTGTGAAGCCTGTATATTTTTCGGAACTGCATGCTTAGGGTTTCCACATTTGAGAAAATGTTTGTTTTCCTTATAAGATGACAATGTCAACCATATGAGATGAAAAAATATTTATTGCCACTGTTCATCACACAACCAACTCGTAATAATACGATGGTGAAAGTTTATGAAGGTGATTGAATACAAATCTTTGTACCTACTCTTGCTAATATCTGACATAACTAATTGCTGAATGTCTTTGGGACAGTATTGCAAAAACCAAATTAAAAAACACATGTCAACAGCTGAATGGATTTGGTTGATAAGGAATGAAACTTTGTACAGAACATTAATAAAAAAAACATCTTAGCGTTAATATCCCGGTTGTGCTCTCGCGCACGAGGGCCCGGGGTCCGCCTTGACCATGATCCAGGATTTGGCAGGTCAGGTAATTACAGTGGAGCGACTGCCATCTGACCTCCATGACCCTGCTACCAGGGGAACCTGACCAAATTGGATCATGGTTACACATCCAGTCGCCTGAATGTGCAGGTTTTATCACGATGTTTTCCCTCACTGTAAGTATCAGTTAGCATTCAACTAATGTACATAACTCAGAAAACAGTCATTGGTGCATGGCCGGAGCGGGATTCGAACCTGGGCCCTCTGGCTTACGAGTCGCATACTCAAACCGCTCGGCCACCGACGCTGTACAGAACATTATACTAGAATATATCTTTATCCTAGTACTTTCCAATGGGGATGACGTCACAGGCATAAGCTAGTAAGTAGTATTAAATAAAAAGTCACTTACTTGATTGAAATTGGAGCTCAATTTATTTGACTTCAGAACATCACTTTCAGATGCCATTCGGTTAAACATCTGTTTACGTTCCTTAACAGAAATTTTCTGTTCCGTTTCAACTAGCATACTTTCACTTCTTGAAGATGCCAAGGGTGATGTGTTCTCGTCGAATGATGTATCTTGGTTAGGTATGGATGATCTTTGACTTGATTGGTTACTTGGTAAACTTCTGTCACCACTGCTGCTGCTGTTTTTGTCTGATGACTTTCTCCGAGGATGAACTTTTGGCGGAATATCTTCATTTGGTGAAAATGTTGTTGTAACATCCATGGCTTCAACAGAAGGTGAATCCAAGGAAAAATTGCTGGCAGTTCGATTCGCATCTTGAATGATGTTATTTAATATATTAAAGTCTTGATTTAGTTGCAATGGAGGTGGTGGTCTGTATGGAGGAGGAGTTGGAGGTACCTCAGGGGTATGTTCCACCATCACCTCACCAGGCGACTGAGGCACCTCGGGAACTTTACTATCACTGGCTTCCTGGCTTTCTGTACCGTTATTTGTCAAATACTTCTTCTTCAGTATCAACCATTTCTCATTGTTTTGATTTTTAATTATCGCCAATGTGTTTACATGCTTTTTGAACGTACTTCTAGCTTCATCTGCAACAAAATATCCAACTTTAGTTACAGTTTACAGAAGAGAACACTCATGAAAATGAAGTAAACAATCGCCTTACCTCGCATTCCTGGAGTCATAAGAAATTGTTTGAAATGTTTGACTAGTTCATAGTTTGTAACTTTCCCATTATGTGCTAACATAAACTTTAGTATTTCATCAAAACTCAATTCAGACGGTGCCGACATTATATCTACTAATCCAACTAAAAATTACAGTCAACAATGCAAATACAAGAAAACGAGAATAGAGGAAAGAAATCTAACCAAAACCTAAACGACAATCGGAATCGTCGAAAACGTCAACGTCAAACTTTAGTGTAGTACGTTCCGTTACTCACAGACAGTTTGATTAGACTTTATGATTTCCCCTTTGGTTTTTTCTGAGGGTCTTATTTCTTTAGATTTCAACTAGAAGCAAACCGATTATTATTTTAAAATACAAGTAATTGACTGTGATGGTAGAAAGTTAGCTCTTTGGAGACGGCAGCGAATTTTGGGCAATGAGCCCGGGCTAACGGAACGTACCGAGAGGGTAGGCATATTAATGAACATTATGAGTATTGTATTCCACAACATAGATAGTGCTGGATTTTCAATTGCAGTTGTTTGCAGTGGGGCTGATAATAAAGGACATAACCTAGTACAATGGACTCCAGTGAGTGGACTGACCATGAAATATGTCCAGCGGGGAATAGGAACATTACAGAGTGGACTCTTCCTTCTTCACCTTGGCGTTAGTCCAGAGAGTTTGGCTCGGGGTCCGCTTTCCTAATTTTCTCTTTGTCCACTTCGGTCGGTTTTCGGCATCATTGGTGGTGACTGTAATGGCACGCATGTCATTCGGCGGCGGTGGCATGGACATATATTTGTTTCTTCCCTAAGTACGTAAGTAGTCTCGTCTGACTCTGGTTACCGCTCGTTTGGTGGCAAGATGGCATCCCTGTCCGGAGCGTGATCTTCAAGAGATCTGAACGTTTGCCTATTATTCTTCACCCTAGTCTTCATATGGACTGTGTCGTTCCACCACGGTCTCCTTGTCAAGACTTGCTGCATCCGCCACTAAGACATCCCTAGCACCGACCTCACCGCCCGTATGACAGCTGCCTGAGTTCTATCCCAGAAGGGTTTGAGGTCTGCAGCGGTAAATTCGTGGGATTTGGTTCCCTCAAGCGTGTCCAACCGGGTTTGGCGTCGGCGCTGCTCCGACGTTCACACGCACGTCCATCACAAGGTCCTGAGTGAGACTTTTTCTGGATAGGACTAGGTGGGTAGAGTAGCCTACCTGCGCCTGGCGACCACACCTCAGGAGCTCACGCACCTGGTACCCCTAACCTACTTAAGATAGGAGTAGGGCGCTCCTCCTGCGCGTCGTTTTGCGGCGACATCCTAACCCACCTCTCATGAATTTTACGCTGTTTTCGTTTTTTACGTTCGGCGACTTGCGTATGACCTGCATAACCCGTTAGGAAACCAATTAGAAACCGTCAAATATGAAGTCAAATATTATTTTATATAATATTTGACTTTGATTTGATATGGTTTCTAATCGGGTTATAATAATTCGAAGAAGGTATAGGTACGTTCTTATAAATAAATTTCAAGATTGTCTGCAGAACTTGTTACCCATTTACATCACAAGTCTTTTGTCGGTAAAGTCGACAACCATAGGTAATGATAATATTATTGAACTTGGCTCCCATTATCACATTTACGTTTTTGGTGGGATATCATTACTTTTTTCTAATACTTAAATGTCATATAATTCAAAAGTTCTACTTTTTAACTTATTAATTTTTCCTGCGTTTACACTGTATATAGTTTTATTTTAGTACAATTCTCAAATATTGCGTCTAAAACATTTAATATGTGAAAATACTAATGTTTGAGAGTGCATAGCCCATTAATTAACTGCAATGTTTTTACACGTTTCTTGCATTATGTTTACACTGACTAAGTCAGGGCGGTATAACGTTCGCAGACGGTTGTATTCTAATATAGAACGACTCGTAAGCGAGAGGTCCCGGGTTCGAATCCCACTGTCGCTATGTACTATGTATGTTAACTCTTTTCTGAGTGATCTAATTAGGTTTTCGCGGTTTGATAGCCGATAAGACAATGATTGCCTCTGTAATTAAATAATTTCTTAAACCTGATAGATCGTTCCCGTAGAATTATTTTTATGAGCTGTTCTTATTGCTACTTTTTTGTAAGGAAAACACCTCATAATTGCACTAAAGACTTGGTCTCTTGCGAATAAGAACGAAGAAGCGAAGCGTCGGTGGCCAAGTGGTTAAGGAATCCGACTCGTAAGCGAGAGTCCTGGGTTCGATTCCCACTGCCGCTGTACCAATGACTCTTTTCCGAGTTATGTACAATAAATTAGGTTTACGCGGTTTGATAGCCAATAAGACTATATTTAAATAATTTCATTTACCTAGTAGGTCTTTCCCACAGACAGATTTTTATATGAGCTGAAGAAAACGCGTCAAAATTGTACCATATACCAATATAACTTGATCTATGATCGTACCCAATCCATCTTTGAAAATCAGACTACGGAAAATACCTATCGTGTTGAAGAAATTAATTAAGTACAGAGGTAACAAGGCATTGTCTTATGCTATCAAACAGTTTTACAAATCACAAATCCCGTTTATCTTTGAAACGATATATTTTAGGGAAAATTAGGCAATCATAGATATTCGTTTTTAAATCGCGTTTACAAAATTTCATTGGCCTTGATTGGTTAATATAAAAATTATAAACAAACTTCGTTTGTATAGAGATTTCGGAAAGAAATCTATAGCCCCATAAACATTACAGTGGACTGAATACGAATTATGTGTATTGATGGTTCATGATTGTAGGTACAGCAATGAGGTGATGGTGATACGTCGGTGCTATAGATCCCCTCAACTCAGATTTCGGGGAACTGCTACTCAAGCTGCAGTTGCTGTTACGCGACGAACTCGGCGGTCCGGAACGTTATATTTTTCTCGTTGATAAGATACATTTTAACGGAAAACTGCGGAAGACATTAATAATCGCAACTAAGATTTTTTTCGAAATATCTTCCATAGCCCAGGAAATAGGTAGCAGCATTCTTTTGAGTACCTATTTTTTATACTGTGATCTTCAACCCGCCTACCAAGCGTGGAGATTATGGCAATACCAATGGTTCGCTAATGTGAAGATTATCAGACGATGCTCAAGTCCAGCTGTAGAATGTTAGATAGAAAAGAGATGAGGCGATAGAGTCATCATCATCGTCCTAGCGCTTATCCCGGCCTCTGCCAAAGTCCGCTTTCCTGCTCAATCGTCTTCGGCATCCTCTCGTCGTAAGCCGTTGGCTCTCGCATTCGACTTAGCGATGTCAATCCATCGTTTCTTGGGTCGCCCACGCCTCTTTCCTATTACCAGCGGATTCAGGCATTGGCGTATCTAAGGCTTTTTTCCAGGGTGGGCCTGGCCCCTGAGGTGGCCGATGAAGCCGAGTCGATTAATCGCCAATGTAGTCATTGAGCCAGGCGCGGATCCAGGATTTGGTTGAGGGGGTGGGGGGAAAGTCAAAATTATAGGTATTCTCTACTAAAGTGTGGACGAGATGAGTAAAAAAAAAATTGCCGTTTTAGTGGGGTGAACGAGCGGATAAACGAGTTAGCGGATATTTTAGGTTTTAAAACCTGAGGGAGAACAACGAATGTGTGAGCGAGCGGAGCAAGGTCGAAATTTTTTACATTTTGGATCTTAAAAGCTGCGGAGATCAATGAATGAGCGACCGGAGCGAGCTCGTCATTTTTTACGTTTGTGCGAGTGAGCTTGTAATTTTTGATACTTTGGGTTATAAAAGCTTGAGGTAACCCTTAAATTAATGAGCGAACGGAGCAAACTGGCAATTTTAAACATTTTTAGTCTTAACGGCAATGGGTGATCTTCACAATAGTAATTTGTGAAAATTAATGCTAAGATGAGCTAGGTGAATGATAAGAAAAGTATTTGAAAAGCATCGTAAAAGTTGGTGTGATCAATGTATTTTTATCATTTTGATTTTGACATTTTAGCTTAGTTGCTGTGATGATGTGTGATGCTGAGCGTAATAAAAGACAAGCTTGTAATTAATGACATTTTTGTTATAAAAACCGTGGGCGATTGTGAGTCAGAGTCTCAGAGGGGTTCAAGGGCAGGCAAATGCACCCATTGCCCCGCCCCCCTGGATCCGCGCCTGGCCTGGGCACCACTGGTACCGCTCTAGTTACGCTTTTACGACTTTTAGAAATACATCTCAATCTAGCTTTGATTTTGGTTGTCATTTGAAAGGACACTTATGTCCTTCTTTCTGAATTCGACTTTTTGTTTAAAATAATGCGATACAAGCTGAAAAAAGAAAAAGTCAGGCGACCAAGGTTTTAGTCCACCACTAGAAATACAATATACTATACCTACCTACAATCCTTTGCAAAAAAAAGTTTGTGGATTCCTCGGTTGTATTTCAATAAATTATGTTTGGGTGAAATTTTTATGTGTCCAGCCCAGAATTTCGTATCGGTATCCTGGGGTGGGCACCAGACCATTCTGGGGTGGGCACGGGCCACCCCTCCCCCCCCTTCCTCGCTTATGGATTCAGGCACCTATTTCCCACGTATCCCTCAGGCTTACGCAACACGTGACCAAACCAGCGCAGACGAGCCTCCTCGATCTTATCTGCGATATCCCTCACCACAAGGCTGCCACAGATGTATTCGTGACGTACTCGATCAAGTAACTCCGCACATCCAGCGCAGCATTTTCATTTCGTTGGCGTGGAGTTCGCAAACGTGTTTCGTCAGCGCTGGCCATTTCTCGCAGCCATAGAGCATCACCGGTCTAATTATGCTCTTGTATATAAGCCCTTTGAGATTTACAGGGATTTTAGGGTCACAGGTGACTGCTGTAAGTTCCCGCTATTTGGCCCAAGCTACAGAGATTCGGGACTTGACATCGGGGCCGATATCGCCGGATCCAAATACCTCGGGTATTTGGATTTATCTGTTTTAATGACAGCTTCGTTACCTACAAGGATGGTTTCGGTATCTGCGCTGGCGATTTTTCGCAATTACACATTATCTTAAATATTTTACATTACATATCACAATTAATTCTTGATTTCGAAAAAAGAGTATGTTGAGATGCCAGTAACTCTCTAAAATTGAATAAAAAATATTTTCTCAAGTTTTGTAAGGGCTTTTAATTTGTCGCCAGGTTTGCCTCTTTAACCAGATGTAACTTTAAGAAAAGGGTAGTTTTCAAAATAAAATGATATGCACCAATTAGCTTAATGTTGTCTGATTATACTTACAAAGTTTCATCATAATCGGATATGTCATTTCCAAGAAATTGAAAAATTTGCTTGTATGAAAATTTCAGTTTCCGTTATTTTCGCCACACAAAACGCTAATTTCATAGGTAAGGACCTAACACCAACAGTTTTTTAAATAAAGCTTTAGGTTATAAAAGGTACGTTATACAGATATAAATATGTAGTAGGTAAATAGACTCTCTGCTTGGGTTTGCCGTTTATTACTTCGTAGGGTAAATCTAGGATAGGTGTAGGGTAGATGTAGGATAGATGTAGAGTAGGTGGAGGTTGGGGTAGGACACCACGGGGACGATGTCTTATTTTTGATTTTTTTATTTATCATAAATGTGGTACATAGGTATTTATTTGTATAATTCGCCAAACTGTAAAACAGTTTGTTGGTGAAGGTTTGCACTCTCTATGCTTTCAATATATTTACCCTACCAACATAGTAAAAAAAAAACAAACAAAATAATACTACTAATAATAAACACTTTTACCTAATTTCCACCTGGGCATAGATTCCGAATGAAGTTGTCTATCAGCAGGCATTTCAACTTTGACTTATAAGTATGTCTGCTCTAGTTGGCTATATAACTATAAGAATTATCCCAGTCAGGGTAAATCCCGAAAGAAATCCAAAAAAAGTCCAATCTGGTCAGGTCAGTCATTCCACTGTAATTACTTGATCTGCCAAATCCTAGATCATGGTTACTTGATCTGCAAAATGCTTGCATGATTCTATGTAAACCCGAATAAACCTAGGCGTACTCAATTTTCTAGCATTAGGTAAGTGTAACATACTTATACACATTTTAAATTACATGCATACAAAAGACATCAACGGGGGCGTACCCCGCGTTGAACTCATTTGTACGGTAAGTTAACATTTTATTGAATTACATTTATTATGTACCTAATTCCAAATGAAAGTTAAGATGTTGAAGCTCTTTCAATTATTTATGCGCCTCACAGTTTTTTTTTTAAATGACGAGTCTTTTAGTTCCTCAAGCCCACGACTCGGGTGCTACTGATGCGGACGGCGGGCTTGAAACTCTTTCCTCCGCGCGGACCCTCAAACTCTTTTCGTTTTTATGCTGGTTTTATAGGTGATAGTTTCAATGGGCTATCTAGATATTTTGATGAGTGGACAGTTCGGCACAGTAAATTATACGACGGCGTAGATATAGCGGTAGAGTGGACAATTCCATAGAGTGGACATTACTATAGTGTGGACATTTTGATAGAGTGGATTTTCAGTAGGTTAAACATTTCTGTAGTACAGTGCAGTACTTTCGTGGATATTTTAATGAAATAGACATTTTCATGCAGTGGACATTTTGTTTTCTTCTTCCGTGGTTAGGACCACCGAGTTTGAAAACTTCATGGCGCAGTTTTTATCCGATTTTTTTTCCAAATTTTTATTCTTTCTAATCCTCATGAAAGCTAGAGTGAAATAGGCCTACTGGTATCACAAAAGAAGTTATCGGGAGGCCCAAGAATGGTAATGCCTTGTGGCAAAGCAATTAGATTGGATCTGAGACATTTTCCCTAATCAAATACCGCCACGGAGTGCCAATTGGCTCCCGACACTTTTCAAGCAGCGTCAGGATCCCCATCAGAAGATATTGTTCAACCTTGCTTCGCCAAGGGTATTAGGAGGCCATGTAAGGAGTGGCGAGGTTGCAATGCTGAAGTTCGACTAGCCTTAAAGTACGAAACTGTCAGCCATCTAGTTACCGGCACTAGAGTGCGTTGTTTAAATTTGGTTAGTGTTCTCACAAGCGTGCTTTCTATTGAAATATTTCTTTCAGCATATTTGCTGGGGTCACCATTTCTGATTATTTCTGAGATCCAACAACAAACTGTAAATCAACTGTTTGAGCAAGTCCGATTAGAGGTAAAAGATTTGACCTTAATTTGTCAACTATAAATTCCAAACTGGTCACTTTCCGAATTGGTAATTTTCCAGATTTGTCACACTTCAGGGGCTTTATTTTTGAATGGCTTGCTTCGAGTCGAACGGCTTTCAATTTAATTTTAGGCGTGAAAAGTTCAATATTTAAATGTACGACGCTTTATTTAACTATATTCAACTGCTCTTCAATCTTCAGTTATGGGCGGCATATTGGATCCTGAGCGTAGCGAAGAATTTTAGAATTAAGTCCCAAACGTAGAGAGGGAGTTAAAACTTAATCCTTGACCGTAGCGAGGGACTTACGTGGAGTCCTGAGTGTGGCGAGGGCTTCAAGCCGACCAAGACAGCTTTATTCCAGAGGTAAATACTCATGGCCGTGTGGTGTCCGGCAGAGTAGACTAGCACCAACCCCTTACACTCGTGGGTGTCGTACAAGGCGACTAATGTTTTCGAGGCAAAACATCTATTAACTATAAAAAATATTTTGTTTATTACTGACATTTTATTTTATATTTTTGTATTTGACATTGACATTACCATTTGTGTAATAACCTACCACTGTTTAATTTTGTATAGTGTTTTATTATATTGTCATGTCATTACTATTATTAATTATTAAATTTACTTTCCACAATGAAAGTAAATCGACGATCTCTTTTATAGATTTATTTAATTAATATAATATTGATAAATGTAAGGCTGTAAAATAAGATTATAAATAAATCTAAATCTAAGTCTAGAGTCTCCGTAGACTGGAAAATGGGCAGCAGCGTTTTCCATTGTTTCCACTGAGATCTCCAACCCGCCTGCCGAGCGTGGAGGTTATGGCACTAACCATCCCTTTCACGACACTTTCGAGCTGAGCCTGTACACCACAACTGGGATTGACGTCAGGATGATGATGATGATGAGGGTTGGTAACATTGTTAAAACGAATACGTACTTACTCCAAGGGACCTACCCTACTGCTACCTACCTATTGTTTTTTGGTAAAACTGTAGTAGGTACATTGTGTATGTTTGTTTCTTACAAAAATGAGTGACATCACACTTGATGATGGCGCATACCTGCCTGTTCTGAAGCGTTCAGGGAATTAAAACAAAATCTTTATCTATTAATAGTTTTATTAGGCATAATACCTTTAATGTAATCGTGGAAACATTTATTTATTTATTTAAAACTATTTATTGTACATACAAGGACAATAGAACATAGTTACAGTAAGTCAATATAGTACAAAGGCGGTCTTATCGCTAAAAACGATCTCTACCAGACAACCATTTTTACGGACATCGTAGAAGGTTCTTAGATAAAGCAGCATTTATTTAATAATTAGAAACTTTAAGATAGGTAGGTTGGTTAAAGTTAGGTTACAATGTAATAACCTAATTTTAACCTACCTACCTACCTTTTGTATCATAGATAGAATAGCAACTTAAAAGTAAACGGTATGCATGCATGGAATATTCAGGTAATTGCTAGAAGTTGGTATGTTAATTCACTCGTCGAGAAACAACCCTGCCCAGCAATATTGGGCTGAACCCGCGCCGACCCGTGTTCTACCTATGCGCCACACTAAATACTAACTTTCAATTTAGTGTGCCAGCCACTAGTTGCGGACTTCCCCCGTCTAACAAGAATTAGACATTTAACTTTTAATTGGCTGCTTGTACGGTCTTCAGAAACTTTGTTCGCCGTAAGTGTTTAACTATGTTCTACGCTCGCTTTTAATAATCACCAAACTTGCGCTGGCTCCTGTACCGTGAGCTCGTACTAAGATATAAGATCATGTTATTTGTGCAACTCTATGTTGCGGCCCAATATATAAACATTTCAATTATGAAGATATTGTTTTTGTTTTTTATGTGTTACACAAATCTTCTATTATTCGTAGTTTTATGCGCTCTACTTATGGAATCTAGAATTACAAATGGACTTTTAAACGTTGTTTCGTCATTTGAGTGACATAGCCAGAGCGGCTTTTGATCCCGAAAAATATAAGGAGATCGTTATGTTTGACTGGGACGACTAAAAGTTTCCGCGGAAATTGTTATTCTGTGTAATATAAACTTTCTCAACTACGACTTTTGGCGCTTTACGAGCCTTCAAATTTAGGCTAAATTAAGGCCAGTCATGTATGGGAACTGACCAATTTATACTATAGGGTGACGGTGATAACTTTCCATCAGAGAACCCTACCTCGTATGCCTCCCTCACTCTTTAAAAAATCTAGATTCACCAGACTATAAGTGGCTGGAAAATAATCAAATCGTGCAGTTCTAAACAGCGCAAAGTTAGTAAGTATCTAAGTTATCGACAGTATAGGTTGTGTTGAATAATTGGGCAGGTATCGTATTGCAGGTGTGTTAAGTAGGATAGTGTATGTGCCGATGCCGGGTCTGCCGGTGGGGCTAGCTGGTGCGCGGCAGAACGGCCATGTTGCGGGCTGCGGCGGCGTCGGCGGCGACGGCGGCGGCCGCGGGAAATCGCGGGCCGCGGCCGCCCATGGGAGGCGTGCGGCGAGCGAGCGGGAGGGCGCCATGAGGCCCGGCGGCGCGCGAGCGAGAGACGCGCGAGGCGGCGCGCCGCAGAGGGCGTTTGGCCTTGCGGAGCGCCACGCACTCCTGTTCCGGTCGCGTCGACGGGCGGCCGGGAACCCGCGCCTCGCCACACTGACTCCGCTTACGCTCTTTCCACCGACTTTTCTCCTAGTCCGTTCTCGAATGCGCGCCGGTAACTGCGGGCACGTGATACGCCCGCGGCCGCAGCTGTTTTTTTCTCTTTCGCTCGACTCTGTGACAGCTGAGTGTCGCGTGCGATCGCGCCTTTTTCCCGCCACTTCCAGTAGCCAGGAAAAGTACTTACTCGTGAAGTTTTTGGCGCGAAATGCGGTAAAACGCACCGGTGTTGTTGTCGCTGGTGTGGGCCATGCTGAATTCGAGTGGTACCGGCCAAAATGCCCACTCAACTGATTGTTAGTGAAGATTTTTGAGCTGTGATATCCAGTTCTTTGATTTGCGTAACTTTAGTAATAGTTTACCCGCAATTATGGATGACTGGGAGCGTCACGTGACCCCGTTGCTGCAGGACATGGGATGTTCTGGCGAGGAGACCCAGGATGACTTCTTTACTCAACAAGATGTAAGTTATATGAGTAGAAATAAAAACCTTCAAATGTGTAGAAAATGTGTCATTATTTAGAAAGTTTGTGGTAATTATGTATGTAACATTTTCATCCAATAGGTATTCATTATCATATACGAAACGGAACTTCTAAAACACCAAGTTAAGACTGGAATCGACATTACAAAAATAACTAAGCACGAGAAGATTCATTCATTCATTATTTATTCGTATTTTGAAATTAACGAGATTTCTCTTTATGATTTGACTATTTTTAATAATGTGACCAACTGATATTTTTAATTATAGAAATAAGTTGATAATTACCTATTATTTGGGTCTCTATTCCGTTCGTGATTTGTTAAATCCATCCCGATGCCGATGTCAAAATAACTGCCAAAATTCAAAATTGCACAGGCTTCAGTTAGAATTAACATTCGAAACTACGAATGATAAGTAATGACGAGGTTAGAGAGCAAAGGTAGAGGCCCCTGTGATCGTTATAGATATCTGTCAACAACGGACATATATTAATTGATCAGTTGTGAAACAGTAAAAGTTCAAACTTTATCAACAACACCACAAATAATAAACATTGCAACAATAAAAAACCTTACCCTAACAAAAAACTCCTCACCCTAACGTATATAGAGATAAATATTTGTCCATATCCCTAGGATTAGGATATGTGCCCAAAAGGCTAGACGAGAGTTAAATAAATAGTCAAATCGAATTGCCAGCCTATAGCTACTAGACTCCAAATGTTACAAAGAGGTACCTACTAAGATAAACTACTTGTTATATTTCCATTACTAATAACCCAAACAGTTCTATTCTGATAGATTATTGAACAACGGAGATTTCATTATTTATATTTAATATAAATATTTCTCAACAAATTCTAACCACCACACCGTTTTTTATTTTCTTTGTGTAGTTCAAAAGCTGTTGAGAGATTCAAATTTTATTTCCCCACCCACTCTAATAAAAAGCGAAGCATCGTCTTGGAATGCCCGATATTGCGTATCATTGTACGTACGTACGACCACAGATAAAAAAGTTTCTAAGTACCACTAAAAGTGTACTTTTTGTTTGTATATCAAACAAGATGACAAAAAAAATTAAACCAAAGTGAAAACAAAATGGAATTTCTTCCAGGTAACCTTTGGGTCTACCTACATACTTAATCGGGATCATTCGACAACATGTTTGCTAATTCCAAAATAATACTTAATTAAAAACGTTTCCTACTATAACTCACAATAACATGCCTATACGAAGTTAAAACCTTATATTACCGCCAGACATTCCTAATAAACATCAATTTTTGCCTACTTTGAAGCTCAAAAAGCAATCTAAAGAATTACGAGAAAAGTAGTAGATATTAAGTGCCGTCTAGCACATCAATTTACGTTATTTCCTTTTAATTAAAGAATTCCTTTTTTGAGATATCAAAGGTGTGAGTATCGATAAAACAGACATTACCCTTCAACGAGTGAGTACTAAACATGGAACGGTGTGTTAGTGAGGGTCTTAAATTTCGTTTTTGCCGTGTCTATTACGGCTGGCGGCTGTCAGGGCACGTAACCCGAGTTCTGCAGAGCGATAGCAATTTGC
The DNA here is from genome assembly GCA_905147135.1 of Blastobasis lacticolella. Classification (NCBI taxonomy): domain Eukaryota; kingdom Metazoa; phylum Arthropoda; class Insecta; order Lepidoptera; family Blastobasidae; genus Blastobasis; species Blastobasis lacticolella. The sequence goes on along the minus strand of LR990039.1, from coordinate 6,217,247 downwards.
GATAGTTACGACGATTATCATAATAACGTTTTAAAGCTACCAATATTATAAAACCACCTCTGAGTAACTTGCGTACGTAGCGCCGTAATCGCGCAACCGATGTTAGTTCGGAAATCTGCATAAAGGGGTCGGTAATAACTGAAAATGAGGTGACTAACCACCTAACTGCGATGCGGCTGGGCCGAGCAACCCGCCGAATTCGAAAAGACAGCTAAAAATAACTACTACTCTTTGTCACGAAGGAACTAAAAGGATTGGTATTCAGCGCTAGCAGTGTCCATCAATTCCAATTACACGTTCCAAAATTACTAAAATTAGTATATAGTCTGTAATTTAGGCCAATGGCGTGGTCCGCTCTGACAACGATAAAAGTTAAAGCAGCCCTTTTGCTGCTGCTTGATTCACTAGAGAAGCGTCCCAGTGAAGTGGCAGCGTGATAACGCGATCGATAACGAAAGTTAAGCACCGCATGCCGGCAATACTATACGTCGGCATCATGAATGAATCTTTTGTACTTTGAGACTATTCTAACTTAAGCACCGAAACTACCTCACCTCTCGTTAGGTGTGTAACGCATCGAGGTTCACCAAGGTTTTCCGCTGGAGACCCTAAGACTAGTTGATCAGTTCGATACTTCGGAATGTTAACAATGTAAAGTAATCAAGTACAATGGTTTCGAAGGCCGAGAGTCACTTTGGGTCGCTGACCACACATCAAAAGCCCATAATGGTCCACTGCTAGACTTGAGGATATATTTTTGAAAGTCGCCTAGAGTCGAACGGTTTTCAATTTGAATTTCTATTGTTTAGGGACAATGAACGGTCCTTAAAATTACATTAAAATACGATTGCGAAAGGTTAAAAAATAGGAAAAATCAGTTCATGGCGAAATTTAGAGCTGAAAACCTTTCGAATCAAAGCGAGCGGTTCAAAATTAGTGCCCCCAAAGTAATTTGCGTGGCAAACCTCTCCAGGTGTATCACGCATCTTAACGCTTGGCAGGAGTCTTGTAGTTCAAAGTATTGAAAATATATGAATACAACAGAAAACCAGGTGGTTGGACTCTAGCAAGCCTTAGAATCAAGATTGTGTGAGTACCACCGCCTTATCGAATGCGGCCGCCTGTATTACCACCATACAATATCAAGGAAATAATCAACTATATAGGTTCTGATGGTGACCGCTGTAGCTACTCAATTCGTGCTATTTGATACATGTTCTAATGAATGAATGAATGAATCTAAGAAAGTTTAGGTTCACGTTCCATTGACGGCGCCTCCTATCTTACGAAACACTTGGCTTTAACACGAAATACAGTACTATCAAAATTAGTTCGTTTTCTTGCCTCGCGACAACTTAAACTTGGCAGATTATAGACCTTGTCTAGCAGCGTGACAAAAATAGGATTGATTGCTACTAGTAGTGGTAAAATAATTTTTGTATGGAGCTTGGCATAAGCAAACTATTAAGCCATATTGAAAAATCGACGAACAAATAAATTAAAAATATTATTAATTGGTAAAATCCCGATACATCGCGCTTTCCAACTTTTGAAAAATCATGTTTGGTAACAATACATATAAATGTTTTGGTTAGGCCAATCATTTTTTTATTAATTGGCACAGATTGTACTCTGTGATAGGTATGTTGTGTAGAGAATGACGACTAATACCATTGATGTAGAAAACTGATGGATGAGATTTACACCCGTACCCGTACACATACGGGATCCGTGAAAAACTATCCGTTATAAAAAATGATGAAAGGACAGTAACAAAAATATCAAAATTCTAGCGTATCTGTTCAACTCTGGTCCTAGAGTGTTAGAGTTAGGAAGTGTAGAGTTTGAGGATATGCTCTAACTCTACTCATACAACAAGTATGAGATTATGAAGCTTGGCAACGCACAACGGCATCTAGGTTTATTTTCATACTTAGTCGAAAATGTATGTAATGTACGTCATGATTGGCTCTTAATTTAGAGATCCACATTGTAGACTATTAAGCAAATGTTGGGTATTGTAATATTGCAAAGCGTACCGAGCATAGACTACCAATCCTCAATGTTACGATCGGCGTCCAATGTAATAGTAACTCTTATCTAAACTGTGGCGGGGTATACTCACCCGCACAAAAATTCTGTTTTAATACAAAATATATTTATAAATTTAATCGAGAGACTGTAAATTCCGATTTTGGGTTTCAAAATTACTTAAAATGCGTCACAGAATTACTAAGTGGGCGACTAACACAAGGGACGCTTCTCAGTACGCTCGTGGACTCCGCATAGCGCGGTTGGTTTTTTGCTACGGACTCTCGGAATAATGCACACGAGGTTAATTTACAAGCACAGGGGTTTCCAACGTGTGGGCCGTGAAGAGGAAGGAGGGGCGCTGTGAGGCGCTCCCATCTTCTCATCTCGAAACTAAACTTAGATGTTTATTTGAACATATTAAATCATCATCATCATATCAGTGATTTAGTTTTAAAAGCCATTGGTATATATTAGGCTTCTCGTCTCGGGATATTATACTTAATCTTGGGACAAGTTCGGGCATAATCTCGTGTGCATTCTTTTTCCGAGGAACGTCATCAACTGACGTTCGCGAAATAAAATGCTTACTGCCCCGCACCCCGCGCCCCTGCGTTCATCCACGAAAAATCATCCTCCCACCTACTTCACCTACCACAGGCGATATACTAGTTAAGTTATCGACCTAAAGATGAAGAGACAAAGAAGAGAAGAAGTGAGGTTTAGTCCCCTACTCTCGCGCTTTCACATTGTCGAAATCGACATTCGCCACAAATCTCTAGAAAAAGACACTGAAATCACCATTGCAGGCAAAAACATTTTTAATAGAAATATTTAGCTAGAAAAAATTTCGTGTTTAAGATGTTCTAGCGAGAATGCCTTCCTTTAAGGGGCCTCCCTGTATCATCGTGCAGCTTGTCAAGTGGCATGACAAAAATAGGCTTGAACGGCCAAACGGTAAGCCCTGGAAATAGCGTATTGTCGCGCAGTGCCATTGGTTCAGAACGGGCGAATATGTGAAACTTGTGCGGTGTAAACAATTTGATGTTTTCAGTGAAAATCATGTTATAATAAAAAATAAAAGATCTCAAATAGGATTACAGTAAAACTGCCAGCTCGCAAATCTGCGTCAAAAGAGTATTTTAAGCTTGTAATGTAAAGCCTTAGTTGGTATAATTGTCTACTAAATATATAAGTCGCCCACTTAGTAATTTAGTCACCCACTCAGTAATTTTGTTGACCACTAATTGTTGCACATTTCGATTGTTTTAGTCATACAACAGTTTATTAAATAAAAAACCTAATCTCATCAAAAGTCGCTGACATATTTTTAGTCGCACGGTTTATTTATGTTGGGTTTGTGATAAGCATTGGAAAACTTTTTGTGCCGATGAGTGTATTTCTGAATAAGTAGACGATATTTGAGAATGTTGAATTGAATTGGTTTGCGTATATGACATACCTATAGTTCAGCCAGTCACCTTATGCCGTCACCAGTAAGTTGAAGGGGTAATGTGTAAGAGTTAATGTCATAAACATTCTACTCTGCCGGACACCATACAGCCTGTAATGACACTATATAGCTACGTTAGGTCTGACCGAAATAGTTTTTTCGGCCTTAGCCTCAGTTTCCGAAACCGAAACTTAAATAAACATATTTAAAATTTCTATTGTAGGTATACTAAAGTCTAGTGTATTGTTTACATATTTATTCGCACATACCTGTAGATAGTTATCATATATTAAATAAAATAAAATAAACACTAATTAAAGTACGTATATAACATTTTATGTTACTAGCTTTCCGCCCGCGGCTCTGACTTAGTGGACTATTATTAGTCTATATCTTGTAAATTTGCGAGTGGAGGGGAATAAAAAGCATATAATTATAATAATAAGTGATATACCTATATACAAAAACCTCTTGGAAGTAAACTTATTAAACAATTTAAATCCAGTTAATTTAGACCTAGTAGAAACTTAGATAAACTAAACTAGAGACGTTCAATTGAATATTTTAATTATTGTGTTCACAATATTTATTTTTTGAGGTATTTTCTTCAGCACTTTGATTTTATCTAGTTATCAGTCTAGATATATAATGTTGGTAATTATTTATAATTAATCATGAAACTCTCACTCGACAATTTACAAGCACTGACTTGCAGTACGGCCGAAAGTATCGGCCAATTTTTGGCCGAAACTGAAACCGATATTTCGGTCCTTCATTAGTTATTAGTATCTCAAGTCTAACATAGAAGATTACTTTTTTTATAACCACTAAGGTGGCAAACGAGCTCTTGTACTTTAATTAAAGGCAAAAAGTTCAACATGCCACACTTCTTTATTTTCGGTGAAAATGATACTAATGCACATATGAAGCAACGGTATAAGTGACATTTAAGTAAGTCGATCGAAAGTTAGATAAAAGTGTCTGCGAGTCAACTCCACACAGGCAATTATCAACCGTATAAGTTGTCATTTCAGACACAATAATAACAGTGGTGAACACAAAGTACACTTATAGAGCCGTAATTTGAAAAAAAAATGTGTTACAGGAACTTTTTTCCCTAAAATGTGGTTAATTACATGTTTACCTCCCCAATGTTTTGTGAGGAAAAAGAAATAACCCTTTTTACTCGTTGAGGCACAGTTTTCTAGGATAGCGGTGTATCGTAATGTGCGACACATTACCACCGTCTTGACGTGCCATCCTTCATTTAGCAGTATCCGTTATTCATAGAGCCGTGTGGCCAAAAAGCTTGGAATATTAGCTAACTTTACGTCTGTGAAGATTTTACGATTGAACACTATAAAATCGTAAATGCGTGCCAAAAGTCATGGTTACGATCAACTTGGTTGTCAAGTCAAAGACATATTTGTAAACAAATTATTTCAGTTTATTTTATTATTGGTAAAATTATTTAATATTTTGTGTGGAAGGTTTTGTTGTTTTATTATATTAGTGAAGTGCTTTTAATTATATTGGAATTCGCTGGTTATTGTTCGCAAATGTGTGTAGAGGTGTATCTATAGAATATGTATTAAAAATTCAAGTTGGCACTACATAAACTGGTATCGCGGTCCACCTACTATCTTCGGGATACTAGAACCGCACCAAATGACTCGCTTACTAAGAGATCGTTATAAAGTAATAATGCTCTTGCTTGCTTACTTTTAGCTATTATTTAACTTAGGTAATTTGAATCCAGGAGACCTGTCTGGTGGCCATAGGAACTACTGAACGCAATTTTTATTTTTTTATAGAACGGATGATGACGATGATGTCCTGGCCGATTTCGGCTACGGCGACTGCATTCATTGTTGTTACAGTTGTTATATAAAAATTGTTTTCATTTGAGAACTTATTAACTCTAATTATAACAAAGATATAGAGGTAGTAGTCAAAAACTGTCCTAGTTACAGCACCTTCCCCCGATATTTAAAGAAAAAGATGATCATGAATGAATGACTTCAGAATTATTCTCATTATATCGATATCGATTATATCGCTTATTACATATCGAAAGAAAATATCGACAGAATGAACATCCCTTGTTATTTGCTGCTGACAGAAAATGAATAACTTCATTCTTTTTGACGGGTCAACACCCGCATTTTTTGTATGAAGAAACCGTCAAAGGCTTCTACATAGATCGGCAATTTTTTTTTGTGTTGTGGTTGTCGCGGAGCCTAAAAGCCGGTGCCAAACAACGAAACGTTGACAAAAAACGAACATGAAACGTTTTGCAATAGTTGCAAGCACTGGTGGGAGCATCTGTGATATAAAAGTAAGCAGATTGACAGCATCCAAGGAGATTGGAAGAGAATTGCTACGTGAAGGTAGCTTACATAACATTCCAATCTCTTTGAGCGGAATTATATGTTGTTGTGATGGCACTTGTGGAGTTTGCACTATCATGAAGTTCTGTAAATAGTGGTGGCACAAGCACCAATACTAAGATGAATTGATATTGTTTTAAACGTAAAAGGTAGTTTATATTACTCTCTTTCAGTACAGTTCATCCTATAAATTCATCGTAACATGGTAAGCCGTTCTGAACGTAAATACAAAATGATGTTAATTATTAAGTAACATTATGTTACTCTGTAAGATTGTATTCTTAACCAACTTTAAAAAAGAAGGGGTTCTCAATTCGTGGAAAATTATTTCTTAGTTAAACCAATTATTATACCATATACCAATAGTTAAACCAATTTTCTAATAAAAGAAAATTATTTTGATGTCTAGAAATCAACCTATATTTTCTGACATTGGTAAAATATGAAACCGTTACTTTAAACGGAAGATGTAAAACTACCATATAGCAACTATAAAGTTAAAGAGGCCCTAGACAATAATTTGAAAAACAATTGCCAGTATTACTTACATTCATCATGCAAATCTGACATACTGTAAATCTGTTCTGGCACAAAGCTTCAAAACGCTCTATACGACTGAGTAGGTTTCATATTCGATTCATCATCACAGCTCATAACAGTCCACTGCAGGAGTTAGGGCCTCTCCCACGAAAGAGGAGGTTATTGTCATAATCTCCACGCTTGGCAGACGGGTTGGAGATAGCAGTATTATACATTGAATAATAGAAAAAGCTGCTGCCCATCTTCCAGCCTACGGAGACTCTAAATCATTTGCCTCGAAAACTTAGTCGCCTTGTACGACACACCCACGAGTGTAAAGGTTGGTGCTATTCGAGTCTGCCGGACACCACAAGCCCAATATTTGAATAATTAATGTTAATAACGATTTACATATTTATGCTAAATAAATGTCAAAAAATACGAACATTTTCATGCAGCTTGCTTCTATTATAAAAGCAAACAAAGATTGTGTTTATAACTGTTATTGTTCCTGTCTTTTCATTTATCCATATTGCAAGTATCGTCATTAATATTCTGTCTTTAATACTGAGGAGTTTTTTTTGGAATTTATGGGGATGAAGTTATTATGCATTTTAATAGGTTGCAGGCAATTATTAGTTTCTTGTAAATAATGACGAGAATAAGGTATTCACAATCTATCGATAATGCAACGCCTCATGAATTTTAATTTTTTAAATTAACATTTAGCAAAGATGGTCCTTTTATAGTGGTACGTTTTTCATACAAATTTTGTGTAACCGTTTAGGTACCTCCATTCTTTCAAGTGTTTGATGGTTTTTACGTATGTTTGTGCAATTAGCCGTCAGTAAATGTATTCAATGTATAATAAATTTCTACATGTTCATACGAGTAATATAAAACAAAGCGATAAAATCACCAAACAAAGACATCTATCAACGTCTTGTGGGTTTTTCGATTTACCTGCTTTATAGTTATAGAAACCCATTTGAAGCACCATTGACATTTACTAAAAGTATAAACCGTAATACAATTACTAAACACTCAAACGAATGAGAGAATGCTAAGAGAAATTTAGCATACTAAATTTCGAACCACCACTGTTGCCTTTTGTGCTTAACACGGGCTTCGCAGGAGTACTGACTACACTCGTATTTGTGAAAACCTTCCTAGTGAATAACTTTATCCACGTTTGAAATCTAAAATTATAATATCCATATGATAGACCGTGGCGGCGGACTTGTTCAATTCGCATTTTTTTACTATAAAATACGTAAATAAAAATTAATTGCGAGAGATTTTCGTGAAGGAGTAACGCACCTCCATCAAAACTTTCTTTTTACTTAAATAATACTAGCTTTCGCCCGCGACTTCGTCCGCGTGGACATAAATGAATTGAGCCTATGTGTTAATCCACGGTTAATACTATCTCTTTCTATGCCAAATTCTATCCAAATCCATTGAACCGTATTTGCGTGATTGAGTAACGAGCAATCATAGAAACTTTCACCTTAGGATCAGGATAAGTAGGATCAGTAGGAAATAGACCGTAAACTCCATACAAGTCAACTTGATAGCAACCACTACGAATTCTCCGTTTCCCCCACCTGAAACAGTCAAAACTTTATGTCACTGCTACGGACGGCTAAGTGCTGTTACCAGTCTTTCCCATTATGTTTGACGCATTATACTGAGAGGCTATTTTACTGCACTTTGCCGTGAGAAAGTCCGCCGGAATAGACTTCAGGTGGTCATTGGGTGCACTTTCCTGGACACGTGCATCACCCACATACCCGCATCAACGCGGCTTGGGAACCGCCAACGGTACGAAATTGCAGCTGTACCACGCCACGGCGAGCGCGAACTCGTAATTTTTATGCACATCAATGCGCGAGTTGAATTTTAATATGTTTTTAATCGTTCCGTAATACGTGACTTTTTGCACCGTGCTGTAGTGCCTAATTTCGGGTGACTTCGTTTTGTCTGGACATGGTTACGGCTGCGACTAATAAATAAATAAAAAATTTATAAACCCTAAAAAGATTCAACATCTATTTTATTTTACTAGGGCAATTTTATACATGTACCTAAATTTTTAATTTTTACCTACATTAAATATAATAAAAGGCCTAAAATGTTCTACTTGAAAGTAAATGGATGGAAATAGACACATACGAATAAATGTCATGTTGCAAGGTAGCTACCTACAATAAAATTTCCAATATTTTTGGAGAGAGACAATGACAGGTAGCCACAACCTTTCCTTTTATATTTTAATTTTACTTATCAAAAATTGCGTCTTACATAATTCTGTTTTGATACAATTTTCTATTGAGCTGATTGCAGTGAAATAATTATTTTAGGCGGTACAACCATCGCCATAGTAGACAAGACAACGCACTAGCATGGCGCAAGTAGGTAATTCGAGAAGTACCTAGGAGGCAATCGAGACCCATCAGTCCAGGGTCGCAGTGCGATACAGCGTCGCCATTCTACACATTAATTAAACCCCATCAAAAAACGTTATCTCCTCATCGAGCTCTAACCTTTCCGTGGCGAGCGTTATTATAACATTTAATATAATAACTCTAATAATAATCAGCCGGCGGTCGGTCGTGTATGATAATTACAATATTAAAAGTATAAATAATTCAATGGACTATCAGCGTTGGACGCACGCGACGTACTTCCGGACGGTCAACTGGTCTAACGAAGGCTTGTAGCTCCTCGCGACGAAAATTATATTAATTATCGACCACAACAGTCGGCTCACTTAGACCGGGGAGATACTAAGCTATCCCGGTGTATGGCACGTGTTAGGTCATAAACGCTAGGGAGCCGTGAGACCTCACCGAAGCTCTGTCTAGCTCTTGAAACTTACAATGTACGAAACTGTTGATCACTTCAAATTATAAACTTTGTAGTGTTTGTTAAGAAGAATCTGGTATAATTTGATATTACAAGGTTTTATTTAGCTTCACATGTCCCCATGTCTGTTCGTAATAAAATCTTGCAAGTTCAATTTGACGCATTTCCCGGTTTCCGATTGAGTTGAAATTTTGCTCACTCGTGTAAGTTATGCTATCATCGAGCATGGTAAACTCATCGAGTTTGGGATCGTTTGATTAGTCTAGACAAATACTAAGACTGATAATAGAGAACATACGATAGAGGCGTGCAACGCATTGGTGACTCCCCTGGTGTTGCTGATGTCCATAGGTGGCGGTGACCACTTTCCATCAGGTGGCCCGCTTGCCTGTTTGTCTGCTGAGTAACATAAAAAAAAAGCATGCTATGAAAACATATTTAAAATGTGAACTTGTTTAATTATCTACGAGAGACATATGCGAGTAGAGGATCTATTTGACACGATTAGTTATTTGTGGTTTCATAATAACGAAAATGTAGAGTAGGATTATGCCGACAAAACTATCTTGTTATTACGGTATAAATAAGGTATGGCATATATCGTGCCAGTCAAACCTAAAAACAACACCGACGGCTTTGCACTGCAGAATTTAACCGTTGGAAAAATTATTGAACACAAAAATAGTTTCTAAGACGGAATGTCTAAGAAACACATTATTATATCACACATTTTCTGTTACAAGAGCACTGAACCCAAACCTAAACCTAAACTGAACCCAAATTCAATAAAAGTTATTGACAAGGATCATACAGATAATATCCAAACCCTGGATTCAGGAATACAAATGCAGGATAGGACGTTTCGTAAGAGGGAGAAGCCAAATAACAAACCAATACATCTACAATATTAGTACGAAACATGTTTTTTAAAACAGAAGTCAAACTTTTAAATGTGCCGAGAAATCGATAACAAATTCGAATGTCCACTGGTTTTTGAAACCACATCAAACGTACAAGGTATGAAATTGAAGTAAATCTGATATCGAAAAACAATTTTAGCTTTTGATGGGCCAAGAATCATTCCGATTGAAACGCTGTTTTCAATATTTTATGGCTAACAAAAGTGTTTAAGTATTTTGCCGTTTATTCTATTGTTCAAGTTCTATGTTGTGAGCTTTATCGTTACGCAAATGTGAATATACATTTTCGATTTCATTTTGCTGTTGGTTAGCTTACAACACTACAGAACATTGATAACTGTATAGTACGAGTTATGTTTGTGTTTGCTCCAAGAATAACGCGAAACACGGTGTTTTTATTTGGTACCTAATATTAAGTTTTAAATTAGTTACTTAGCATTTATTCACAACGTAAACATTAAATAACATGAAAATGTACGTAATGTATTTATACCTACTTACATAACTAGATAAAAAAAATTGTCTCAGGTCCTTTGATTGCGAAAAATGCTCTGTAGGCTGGCCGCGTTGCGCCGTTCGCTGGATGGCAAGGCTTAAACGCTGCCTGACCATCCTTCTAGCCAGTCTAGCCAGATCAGTCAATTGGCCCAATACAAGGGTTGTCCACGTCCTCACGGCCCAAGGGCTTCTACGTGATCCTATAATGTGAAGATTTATCTTGTCGACAACCGTGCAAAATGCTGCAAAAACAGCGCCAGCCGCCTTTAGGTTCACATGGTCCACCGTGTCAAAATACGGCCAGCCGACGGACGTCGGTTCAAACTTCGCGAAATTCAGGTACATAATTAAATGAGGAGCTGTAGATCTTGTAAGTCAGTCTTAGAATCACATACCTTCTTGGGTACCATCGTCCACGTACAACATTTTTAATTAAGCATTTTGTTTTAGACTATTTGTGTATTGCGAGACTTTTTTAGTCTCGGCCGGCCCAGTTCTTAATGAGATATTTCCCATTTCAATTTTCTAGATTGACTAAACTATACATGTTATACTTCTGATGCGAGAAGACAATTTTAATACACGTTCTACGAAATTATAAAAAATTACATCGCGTTGAACTCTTTTATATGCAAACGCCTCATTATCGCGTAGACATAAACGTGGACAATTACAAAGCAGGTCCTGCCATAATTACGGCTGTTGTAAAAATGTCTAGAATGATTGAGAAGTAACCACTGCTATTAGTTGTCTTCAATCGTAACAAATTGAAATGTATCAATAATATCACTCGTTGATTGCAAAGTTACAACTTTAATATTAATCGGAACAACCTGTTAGTGCGTCATTAACAGATGCATTAATGTAATTAGAGTCACATAATAGGTGCTAAATGAAGTAATGTTGAGTGTGTATTGTCTTCGTGGTTTTTTATTCCGATACATTTATTCATACATTCCGCTTTGTGCAGTACACAAAGACCATAAAAGGGTGTTTGTCCATCGTCCGCGTCGTCGGCGACACCTGTGTCCTCATTATAATTTGCTGAAGCACGCACTTCTGACCGGCACCTGTACAGACAGCGATAAAAGTTGCTGGACATTCGTAATCTCACTGAGTGGTCCTTGAACTGCGCTGTCGACTGCACGCACAATGAGAGTGCAAAGGCAACGCTCGCGAGGGGCAGTTGGAAATAAAATGTTTAGTGACTCTAGTCTGTTGCTATATAGGTTTCGTGGGGCTCAGTAAGTAATTATATTACTATTGTTTCTTCATCAAGAACGGCATTGTGATTCGAGGGTAATAATCACGCGGAGTAGATGTTGTTTCGGATTGAGCAATAAAACAAAACAAAAACACTTCCTGAGTTGATGAATATTCTTAGAGAACCACCACCATCATTAAGTCATTTGGAATTCTCTAGTGCCTTTTTATAATAAGAAGCAATTAATCGCCAAACGGACCGGATATTTGTTTTTGGATCAATATTTAGATGCAACAATAAAGTTATAATTAAATACGATGGTGTGAACGGACGGTAAAGAAATTCATATTTTCGTTACGAAGTATCGGGCCGATTGTTAGAGCGAGATAACGTCCAATTAAAACAATTCCATCAAAACATTTTGTGTCAGGTCATTCCACCTGCCGCATAATTATTTATTCATAAGGAGCCGACGACGGTGTTCGATGTATATTTATCGCTCGCACAGAGGCGCGCGCGCAGGTCGCGCAAGCCGCGCGTGCCGCACCGCCCGCGCCCGCGCCCTACCCCCGCACCCTGCCGCTACCACCCCGCGACCACCTCGGAACGAGTGCTATTTTTATGCAAATTCTTCATGAACAACCCGTTCAACGTGACCCTACTCCGCACCAGTGGAGGCTTCTAATATTCGGAATCAGTGGAGGCTTCTAATATATGGAGATAGTGTTCAAAATACGAAACTTGACCTTCCTTTGTGTGTTCACCAGACAACCCGTAAAACTTCACTGCTTCACTTAAATCTCCTCTAAATTAGTGGATGGTAGTTCCATAATCTCCACGCTTGGTAGATTTGTTGGTGATTGCAGTTTGTGAAAATATACAGCAGAAAACACTACCTTGCTGACCATGTTTATGGAGATGCTAGCTTGTCTGCTGGCGAATACCATGATGCAAGTACGACACTCGCTGATTCTATTTTGTGCTCTGCATAGACTGGTATATGGGACAATCATTTCACAAATCAGGATAGACTAAACAAGAGTGCTTCCCGATTATAACGCATGGTTAAAGAAAACGTATTTTTTTATTTTTGAGCGTTCCTTGTTTCATGGAAAGACATATGTAGCTCAAAAGTAGGCTGGTGTGAAAGTTGGGTTAATCATTTAATTTATTCCACAAACATTTTTTAACCGGCAGCAGCACAGAATAAGAAACCCATAAAACTATTAACCCATATTGTCTGGGAGACATTTTTGGGGGTTTTGGCTGTGTCACTTAGTTAGGCATTATGACAAATATTATTTTCTAACAAATTATCTACATAACTTTCAGGGAAATCTGGAAAGTCTCCTAGTTTTATATCACTAAAACACAAAGCGGCATTAAAAATCGCCCGTATGTGAATTGGATTCGCATACAAAGGCTACGGCCATTGACAGAAACATTTCTTATAGTGGGGGCTCTACTGGTCATCATCATCATCATCACAGCTAATAACAGTCCATTGCAGGACTTAGGGCCTCTCCAACGAAAGAGGAGGTTATTGCCATAATCTCTACGCTTGGCAGGTGGTTTGGAGATCGCAGTGTTATAAATACAACAATGGAAAACGCTGCTGCTCATTTTCTAGCCTACGGAGACTCTAGATACTTTGTCTCGAAAACATTAATCGCCTTATACGACACCCATGAGTGTTATTCTACTCTGTTGGACACCACACGGCTAACTAACAACAATACGTCTCTACTGGTCAGAACCTTAAATTTTTATATAGAACCCATAGGCTTCACAATATTCACTCCTCAAGTAATATTAAGCATTTTAGCGCGGGCCCCAAGAAAAGAATGTGGTGAAGGGGATGCAAAGGACTCCTCAGCCCACGTATCATTTTCTTACAAAATGAAGATGTAGAATTCATTTCCTGCATTTATTACAATTATTTCTATAGTATTTTTTGTATAAATCGTAAAAAAGTAAAAAGTTAACAATTTGTTTCTGCTTTTTGAGCTCATAACTTATAAACGATAAAAAAATATAACAAACAAAAATTACACTAATAAACGACTTTTATGCCAACTCTAACAATATAAAGTTCAAGAACCTCTTAATACTTAAAGTTGGTAAAAAAAAAAATCTGTAACAATTTCCTCTAAGAGGGAACCTTACAAATTGGTCTGTACTATCAAGCTACGTAAGTAAGTTTGGTACTTGGTACTAGTAAGTTTGGTATCAGTTTCATATAAATAGAAGATGCAGAATTCATTTCCAGTAGTTATATTCATAATTTTCATAGTATTTTTTTAATAAATCGTAAAAAAGTAAACAAATTTTTGCTTGTGAGCTAATCACTTTTAAATACTACATAGCTGATCAAAATAACAAACAAAATACTTTAGTAGGAACCATCTTGGCATTAATGTCCCGGTTGTGCTCTCGTATACGAAGAGGAGTTAATTCATTTTTGTCCTTGACTGTTTCCTGCACCCACGACTCCAGCACCCCGTGCCTTTGTCAATTCTTTGGCCGCCTTTCGATGTAGTTTGTTTGAATTTCAGTGGACTTGTGAAAATTGCGCAAGAGTTCATTAGTGGTTTCAACCCTTGCGCTCCAAGGGAGGCATTCGGCTGCCTCCATGAACTCCTGGCTTTTACTTTTTAAAGTCCACCACTTAATTGGTTTTGCAGTAGGCCGTGTACTACTTACCCGGAAGTCCATGATAAGGACTCGGTGTTGTGTTAAGAGGCACTCTCCTTAGGTCACTTTGCAATTGGATACATATCAAGTTGTTCCTCTTGTTGGTGGAGTATAGAAAAAATAATTTGGACCCGTTATTGATTATACTTGCCAGATATCGCAAGTGTGTGCCCGTAACTTACTCGATGCAGAATGTACAAATCTCTGCAACTGCTTTAAACTAAAATTAATGCGAGCAGAATTCTTTCTCTGTGCCGAAAATTGTGACAATTATTTAAAAGTACTTGTACTATAGCAAACTTGCTGTAGTAGCCAGCTGAAAACTTACAGTTCTTTTTTAAATATGGTGGGCGGCAGGATCTTTTTTCTTCTTCAAGCATTACTTAAGGCCTTGCCACATACAAAGCTCGGCGCGAGCGCGGCGTGAGCGCGGTGCGATATTTGCTAGGCAACCATCGCGCGGCGCGATAGTTGCTAGGCAACCATCGCGCGGCGAGCTTTGTATGTGGCAAGGCCTTTAAGGAGGAAATGTGGCTTATAGCTTTATAATTTTTTTTAAGTTTCTGTATGGGAGCGATCCAACAGAGCCTCTACTATTAGGATAGCAATAAAGTATTTGAAGCCAGCGCAAGTAATTCGTATGATTCTATTAATTTCGAAACCTTATTAAGCGAGTTCGACGCACACTTTATCAGTTTTTATACAAGCGAAGGAATGCTAGAATAAAGAATAGATGCCGTTGTCTAGAAACTTTTGCGTTAGCTCTGAAATTTCGTTCGCACCTTGCCGAACCTATAAAAACCTTTTTACACCCTTCTTGGAGAAAGCTATGTGGCTGTATATTTGGCACTCATCGAAGGAAGGTAGGAAGGGCAGCGAAAAAGGGGACCGTACGCTCATTGAGATTTCGTATTTTAGTTCCTGAACAATCATTGTACAGGTACTTATATATTTGAATATACCATGATGCACGACAATTGGTCACTTCTCAATCAATCTAGACATTTTTAACAACAACCGTGATTATAGCAAGACCTTCTTTTGTAATGGTCCCCGTTGATGTTTACGTGGTAACGAGGCACTTGCATATAAAAATGCTTAACGCGATGTCATTTTAATAAAAGTAATCTTGATATCATGAATAATTTTGACAAGATAAAAACAACAAATAAATGTATTGATTGATAATTTAGACAATCTAGAAAATGGACAGAAAAAACATTTATTTAAAAACCGTGCCGGCCATTTTTATTCTTGCAAAATGTCAAAATCTTTGCTTGAAACACACCCCAGTATTGAATAATATGGGTTTAGTTGGTTTATATGATTCCGCTTACAAACCTAGACAAGTACATTCATAGGTATATACGTTTACAAACCTAGACAAGTACAGACACAGCGTATATACATAGGTATATACGCTGTACGGTCTCACGCAGGGTCCGCACAGCGAACATGCAGCGTCCGCGTAGAAATCCTCTCGACGAATAGATATTGTCCAACACGCCCCATGTCAAATACGATTTCTATCCAATTTTCGTCATTGCAGATGTAGGATAGAAGTTAAAACATTTTTATAGGTTTATGAGAATAGCAATCGCTGATCCTTCAATACGTAAAATGTTAACGAGTAAAATGAAAATCAGTGTAGAAACCAAAATTGCATTGCTTGCGGGCACAAACTATTTGTAAAAATACGCGACGTTATTTATTGAAAATACACACACTTCATTCATTGTGTGACAACATTTTTTGGGCATAATCCATAATCTTGGCATCAATATCCCGCTTGGGATCTCGTGCGCAAGAGCCCGGTGTCCGTCTTGATGATGATCAGGAATTTGTCTTATAAGGAAATATGACAAATTCCTGATACAGCATAGCGACTGCCATTTGACCTTCGCGAACTGACGCTAGCCATTACGTCACCGACGCTCCTGAGAAAAACTTTTAGGATAACTTGAACATAAATATTATAAAGAGACCTAACTACTTTTATTTGTGCAATGAGCAGTTTTCCTATAGGTATCTAAAGCATTCCTAACCACTCACTAGATGGCGCCCCGACAATTTTGGTAATTGATAATCGCTTGAAATAGGTTCTTAACAAACAGGATATAAACACTGAGTACGTTGTATTAGATTATATTGTATTTGTCAATAGTTTTCAATCATTTTAGGGGTTGTAATAATAATGGAACATAGTGCCACCTTATATAAATATTACTATTTACATTCGTTCAACCTTTAACAGTTATGTTTATTTTAATAAACATTTTATTTTATGTTTAGTATTAGTTGGTTGCATGAAATCACTGCCACCGTCATACAGATTAAAAAAAGATTACCAAAATTGTAGGAGCGCCTATTGATGTTTTTTGAAACCAACTATCAATACCTACTAGAAAACTCCTCATTGGTATTTTTCTTTGTATTTTAGTTGTACGTCAATTTGCTATTAAATATCCGCCTTGGCTTTGTACAGGTCTATAACTTAGAAAAATAGAGGAAAATGTATTTAACACCTCCGTGAAAAACTATGTAACTAATGATAAAAATCGCATCAAAATCCGTTGCGTGGTTTAGGAGGAGTTAGCGAATATACAGTTACACAGAGCTCTTCAAGGCCAACAAAACATGTGCTAAACTGCCGGATACGGCGCGACGTATCTACCAACTTAAACTGTAGTTGCCGCGCGTTGTACCAGTTGCCGTGATAGGAAACTACCAGTCGCATGTCTAATTGTAGGTAGTAGCTACACAGTGGGCATGCCAGTATAATGTTGCTAATACATAGCTCATTGTGCACGCTGCAAGGCAACCAAACCACATCATTTGTATCCTTACTTAAGTCACTTTATGACAGCAATTTTTCCTCCAACGCCGTGTAATGTGAGGTTTTTACATGACTTTATTTACTGCGCCCGGGTATCGCGTGTTTTCCATACGAGCAACAAATGTGCAAACCGTATATGCATACATGTCCATTAATTTACAATGTTTGCGGGCCGACAAATGTAGTTAAAATGAAACACTGTGTTTTCGTATTAATCAGTCATGTTACCACTTACGAGATTGAGCTACGTGGTACACTTTATAAGTAGAATAGCTGGTGAGGTCTGAATTGGAAATATTAAAGATAATGAGTCTAGAGAACCCTCTCATCTAGAGAAAGCTTGTTAAATGAACTTAATAGAAATAATTTACCAATAACACCTACAAAATGCCTTTAGGATCGGTGAAAATATTTGGCTGGGAGAATATGGTACCTACGCCTTACCGGTGCCATACGTACAAAGGAGTTTCTTTTATGGATCAGAAATCGCCAAGTAGCGTTTCCTTAATTTTTAAAATGTATTTTTAACTTTCATCTCCATCTGGTCGACCAAGAGGAAAGTATGCCATACCCTTTCACGAATATTCCCTCCACAAGCCCGTACACTCGTACCTATTGTATAAATAGACGTACAGTCGAAGGTAAGACTCTAACAAACCTATTGCAGTAACCTTTAGGGATGCTTATGTTGGTTTAAGATATTCCTAACAAGAAAAACCATTGCACTAAAATCAACCTAATGTGAAAACTGAACTCGCTAGGTCACTCATAAATTTATGACACCAATTTTGTAACTTCCAAATGCTTCGAATAGCTTAAGGTGCTAATTTAAAAGTCGCCTAAGTTTAGTGCAATCGGCCATAAGTAATCTAACCTAAGACTGACGTGTTTTATTTGGTGAACAAACACTACCCCAAATCATCGTTGCCATATCAATCACGCTATCCACATTACGATTATATATAGATGTTTTGAATTGTATAATAAACACATGGAATGCCGTCAAATAAATACTGTCGCAAATTATTCATTTAAATAAACAATTTCCATAACCAAGTAAGACAAACTAGTCTGGACAGATTTTATCTCACCCGAGTAGGGAAGAAAATTCTTAATTGTCACCACGAAGGATAGTGTCAGTGGGGACTAGTAGACTGTAGTTCACGCTGCGCAGAGTCTTTTTCATAATACGGGCGCAATAAGAATGAAAAAGAAACAGACACTTATAATATTAAAAATCTGTTTAAACAGACTCGTTTACTTTGGTAAACAGACAATTTATTACTCGTAACAAAATCACGACTTGAAATTTAAAGTAATTTATCCATCTAAGAGAGACAGAAAATTTATTAAATTCTTTTTAATTTCTGATGCATTTGTTATTTTTGTTAAGTTTTATTGTTGAACTACTATCATTGTTTTCTTTGTCTCACGGAATTTTGAATGGAGTATAGTTAAGGATCTAGTCTAGTCAGTTACAAGAGCTAATGAACTTATTTATTTATTTATTTATACTTCATGCACAAACAGTACATTGGCGGACTTAAAGCTAAAATAGCATTATCTACCAGTCTACCAGGAGAGATGACACTCACTGACTTCACTCAACAGAAAAAATCCCATAGTTACCCCTTTTTGTAATGTTTTTTCAATATTATTACTAAACTACTAACATTTTAAATAATGTTTTTGTACAGTGTAAAGAGTTTGACTTGTACTTAAGGATAGTATTTAGTACAAGTAAAAATGTATCAAAATAGCACTTTGCCGTACTTGCGTATCACGTTCAGGTTCCAAAATGCGTGACACAACAATGACCCTTATACTTTGAACAACGCGTTCCAGTTTGATCTGTTAGTGTGAATAAACAAAAGACTAACAGACTATCTGCCCTTAAACACGTAACTTCACTGAAAATAAAAAAATATTAATGATATACTGCCACAGATTTAACAAAAACATTGACATATTGATATTAGGAAATTTATGTTGTCTATGGCTTTTCGATCGTACCTTGGGGTTGGACATATTAATTGTCTTTGATCGCTAGTACGCCATATTTGTTTATCGAATAAGACAAGTCATTCTAGCCAGATTTCAAATGGAAAAAAAATGGTTCTAGCACCACGTCTGTGGAATGAACCTTGTCAAAGTAAATCGAAAGACAGTTCATTCATAATAAATAATC
Organism: Blastobasis lacticolella; assembly: GCA_905147135.1. Classification (NCBI taxonomy): domain Eukaryota; kingdom Metazoa; phylum Arthropoda; class Insecta; order Lepidoptera; family Blastobasidae; genus Blastobasis; species Blastobasis lacticolella. The sequence goes on along the minus strand of LR990039.1, from coordinate 6,197,646 downwards.
AGTTGAGAATGCATTGATGATTGCACGTGAAGTTCTATCATAATTACTCGAAGAGCTTTGTTCGAAAATATTAGCATTTATACGCGTGTAGTCTCACGGCAAGGCTAGCCATTTCGCACTATATTTTGGAGAGAGAAAAGAAAGGTGTAGAAAAAAAATTTACGTCGTGCGTCGTTTCTACCCGCACCTACTAGAACTGTCATTCACAGTTAAGTGATCTGCTGTTACGCACGTCTTTTCGTATATTTTTACGATGATTATACTTTATTTATTGAAAATGTTATTTTTAGTAATAAATTAAAAAAAAAAATGTTTTTATCTCCACGAACCTTGTCAAAGTAAATCGAATGACAGTTCATTCATAACAAAGAATCAGTTCAGAATGGAATGGAACCTCATCGAAGTAAATCTACCATTCGTATTACGACAAGCGCTTCCTTGAGTGCTGATTTACACCGTAGACTCAAACGCAGTTTGCCTACTCCAAGTTCTTTGTCAAAGGGTTAACAAGGTCAGTGTATTGTGCGAGGTGTCGATGATGGTGCCCCAAGAGGTGGTCACCGACGTGCCTGTCAAGATTACCATCGCGACGGCCCTGATAACGTGGTAACGAGTCTAACGTCCGCAGTACACTCGCCAGGAAAAGTGGTTCGGGGGCTTCGGGCTTAAGAGGTTCGGTATCGGGTTTTTGGAGTGTTGCTTTCGTGTGTGAGGAGGGGTTATTTAGTTTTGTGATTACAATTTAAAATAACTATTTGTTAATTTATATTGCGACTATTGTCCTAAAGGCAGACAAACTGGAACATCCGACGACCAGTCAATGGGCAGCAGCATGATCTGTTATGTATTTTTGACACTGCATCCCCAAGTCGAGATTGCAGCAAACCCCTCCACTAATGTGGAAGAGGCTCAAGTCCAGCAGTAGACTGCTAAGTGGCTCTAAGTGGCTGGTTATACCTATGTGTATGTGACTTAAAATTAAAACATACGTTTGACTGTGATTAATTTTATTAATAGCCCTTTAAATATAATAAATTTACGTCGAACTCATTCTGTGAACCCATACAAAACAATAGTTGTTAAAGAATCACTTGTGCCGCCGATAGTACTTCCACTTACGGTTGATTGTAAACAGCTTTTAAAAACTCCGTTGTCCCTTTCTTATCTTTGCGGGTAGATACTTAGTAATTAATGTTATTATTTAATACATTGTTATTACCCCAGTGTACAGGCTCGTCTTATAAGCGAGTAAGACGCCGATACACTGTGTGTGTTGAAACAGTTAAAACAACTTGAATATGTAGTGAAATGAAAATTAACGAGTGTATCGTTTTGTTGCGTTCGAAAGTTACCATGCAGACGGTTTTGGTTTTTATTGTGGCGCGATTGTCCGCTGGTGAGAAGCCAGGCCAGTTAATTAGCTGCTGACGGTCCCTTGTAATCATAATTAGCTCGTCTATCATTATCCGCTTGTTCCATTGTTATTTAGAAATGAGCCGATACCGGCAACTTTATTTAGCGCTTCTTATTGAATAATGAGGCGGTGCGGCTTATTAATTGCTGTAATTAGCATCGGCTTGTGGTGCGCGTTTATGGACGGTGCCGGAACAATTTTTCGAACAGTTGGTCGCTTTGTACAGAAAAATGCTCCATATGCATTCTGCCTTCGTTACGTTATTGGCAACAAAGAGGCGTAACAATTGTGTACCGACCCGTACTACGAGGAACGGTTCAAACGAGTAAATTGTTAAAAGTTACCACGATACTAAAAAAGTTTCTCGAGCACCAAAGAAGTACCTGTATCAATAAATCCAATAAACAAAATTACTTATGCTCTATACTATAAATCGTGATGGTTAATACAGAAGCGAATCGATCCGACTCCCAACGCGCCCGAGGCACGAAGTGGTCAAAGACAATCCCTGACTCAGGCCCGGCGGTGGCCCGGGGCAGTTTTTATTTGAGAAATATTTTCCTAACTAATTAAAAGCGTTGAAATAAGAAGATAAAAAACTGGCTTCGTTATCGAAGGCATCGACCCGCTTTGTGTTGCGGGTTGCGGCCACCAACGCGGTCGCGGCTCGCCCGCGCCTCAATGGCGCTTACTTGCACGCGGTAATTAACTAAAATCGAATGAAACCGCCCGCCCCGCGGCCCCCGCGTCCCTCGCTCAGATGCCCAGTGCCGGACCGGACCACAACAACAGACTGACAAAGTCTATCTGTGTACTTATGGCCGGTATGACATGGTGAATGGAATGGAAGTGCACGGTAAATGTCTGGGTGCAAATAATGCACAACTTTTATTTTTGGTAATACGGCAGATAAAAAGGCAAGCAGGCCACCTGAAGGAAAGTGGTCACTGCAATCTCTGAAGATACCTCTAATATACCTCTTCAACGATGTCATAGTGTCATAGTCCAATGGAAACATTGCGGCTGGGAGCTCATTCCTATCCGAATCGTACGAGCGAGAAACGTTCCTTCGAACGTTCCCGTGGTGACCAACAGAGGGTCTACGTAGTGGGGATGAGCACTCAGCCCACGGCGAGGGATGCGATGGCGGAATTGTGCTGTGGGCACCAGATGAAAAAGTTCCTCAGAGCACTTCCATTTGTACAGTCGATAGAACACACACGGAGAAAAAGTCCCTTGGTTAGCCAGTGGTTCTAACTTGCTTGTAAGTAAGGGATCGTCGACAATTCGTACGGCACGTCGCTGTACGGAGTCCAGAGGATTAAGCAGGTCGATAGTTTGGCCGGCCCAAAGATGCAAACAATACTCCGTATGTGGCCGCACCTGTGCCTTGTACAGCAGCAGGTGCTGCCCCGGGGTGAAGTATGGCTTAGCTCGGTTAAGCACTCCAAGCTTTTTCGAAGCTAGTTTGGCCTTACTTATGATATGTCGACATCAAGGATCCCGATACTTTTTAAGATGGAAATGGGTGTTCCTTGGAACAGCGTCTCTATGTCAAAAGGATATTTTTTGCCAAAAATGCTCATCGGCTAGTTTCGGCTTGATAGACCCACTCCGGTCGGTACTAGGCTGAAGCTTCGGTCGCCTTCGTCCAAAAAACAACCTTCGGCGAAACCTTCGACTTCGGCTGGAAACCCGGCTGAAGCCGAAGGTTTTGATAATTTTTGATAAATATTATTGCAAGGCTATTTTTTATTGTGACTAGATCAACTTCTAGCGATGATTTAAATTACCTTCCTATATTATACAATCAATACAAGCCAGTAAAAGTATGTCCTTTACATCGAGAATGTCGACTGTAAGAAAAGCTCTCCAGTGATGATAACACTTTTTGCGGCCTTGGGAAATGTTAACTTTTTCATGTTATTTTCTAGTAGTATTCGTGGCTTCCTCCGCACAAACTTTATAAGAAATAGAAAAAGTATCAATCTGTATGAAAGTTATACAAAAAAATAGAATGTCGGGTTTCTATAATTGATATTATAACTTAGATGTCTAGGCCAACAGGCGTAAAGTATATTAGATTTAAACAATAAGACAATATATGACAACGCTAGTCACTCACTCGCAGGCGCATACGCATCTATCCGCTTGCGATTACTTATAGGTACTTAAACTTTCTAGGCTCTGTCTATCAGTGGACCGTTAATGGAGATAATAAAACTTTTCTAACATTATTTGTTTCATACCGGGCTGCATACCATCGATGACCTTACATCTACACGTTGTATTTTGTTACGTGTACCTAGATGTTTTTTATACCACTAAGGTGGCAAACAAGTTTGCGGCCTGCCAGATGGTAAGCAATTACCGCATCCTTTGTAGAACTCCATATTGTATTCTCTCCAGCCAGGTAAAACCATTCCTCTCCTCATTCCACAGCCTAAGGGGGAAAGTTCCTTTGGAACCTCACAATTCGCGACCAATTAGGTTACAAGTGCGAGGATGTACTCCTTGTCGACGGTATTGTCGTAAAAAAGTAAATTTACAATATTTAGGAACATTGCGAAGTAGTAGAGCTTGGTCATTGTGTAACAAGTAAGTTAAGATTCCCGTAAGGGAAATCAAACTCACAAGATTTTAAATACGCAAATTAAGTTCCTAGTTTCAAACGATGGTGATGAGTCCGCCGTAGGGATCGCAATATCGCAAAAAGATTGGAAAGTTAGCTACCTTCTAGCCTAGCAATTTTTTTTTATTTTGCCCTGTGCAATACCAGTATATATATTCAAACCCGTGATTTTTGGTATTAACATGGGGCCAATACCGGAATCCCAATATTTAGATATTTTCGGGATTAGGAGACATTGTTAGTAATTTATTATAAATTTTATTTATATTTTTATTATATAAAACCGATAGACTTAAATTGGACTTACAAAGGCTAGCATATTTTACGAAAGGTTATTTTCGAGAAGAAAAAACTAATTTTAAGTACTGTAGACCCTATTGTAGATCCTCCATCGATAAGTCTTTCTTTTTGCTATAGTAGGTAGGTAATTGAGAAAATCCTGTTGAAGCAAACTACTATTCGTTTTGTTTGAAAGTTTGACGCCTTCAATGCCGAGTACCAAAGCCGTGTCACTTTCAATAGTCAAAGATCAAAATATCTTTATTGAGTAGGACATAATATCTCTTTCCATCGTTAAAAAGGAGGGGGTAGGAAAGTAGGAAGGAAACACACAGTGACGAGACCGATTTCGATGAGTCCGTAAGAACTACTATCAGCCAGCCAGACCAACTTCAGTTGGAACTTAAATCAGTTACAAACGTTTTGACTAGCATAAAAATCGGAAATACAATATTACTAATCATCTTTAAGTCTAATAAGAATATAAAGTTGATTCTAATACTGCAAAAGTAATATATAATTTTATTTCGAAAATACCGAAAATCCCGGTTTACGTAAAATGGATATTTATGTATTTAACACTTTGTGTTGTCACTTCATGATGGAACTCCATTATTATTTTGCCTGAAGATGAGTAATTCGAAACCGGTTGCAATTTAATAAAATTGCATGATAAAGTGGAACTAGTGTACAAAAAGTGATTTAATTCATACGGATATTTATGTATTTCAAAGGTGTATTTTACCATGGGCTGGACCATCCGTCCAGCGTATATTTTAAATAAACATGTTAAAAACGGCGTCTGGGCGCCACCCGTCTCTAGAATTAAATAACTGCAATTTATAATATACATAAAGCTCACGCCTCTGTCCCACAGGTGGGTTAGGCAGAGACGTAATGGACCAACACTTAATTAATAATTAATTATGTGAACAATATTTTTTTATATAGAAGACAATAAATCGATTGATAAACGCGTTGTCCCTTATTCTTTCCTTAAATCTTGTAATTTTAGTACTGTACAATGAACATATGGTTGGTCAGCGGTCAGCCTAGTGACAATGCACCTGCCGTTCAGTATCTTTGTTATAACATAGTATTTTGTTGAAACATAAATGCAATAATAATTATTACTACTTCTTCTGTTTGCTGTTCGTATGTCACTGAGTTACCTAAAAAAGTTTAACGCTAAGATAAATAATTCCAGTCCAACGGCAACTGGGCTACAGTTCTATCTTTTCGTAATAAAATAAGCAATTATGATTTGAAAATTGTCGCTACCTATGTATGCATAAACACCATCAAAAATTTTTTTTAAGTCAATATGATCACAATTTATCCGGCAATCGACACGAAAAAATATAGTTGGGACTGTGTCGGAACGGAACACACGGCCGTTGGTTTTAACTTCTACGAATGGACAAGGGATTACCTATTGGTTCTTATTAGTCCTTAGCAAGGGACAACATAAGATGATCCATATATTTTCACGAATTTCTAAGCTTCCTCCACGGATTATTGTGTGACTTTAGTAGGGATATTTCTTTCATTATCGTCTATTGACTGACAGTTTGATTGTATCAATTTCTGGGGTATTGGTGATTTCGTTTTGGTCCTCTTCGTTACCTATATATTTTTATAGAATAAATATTTTTATGGAAATGTCCTACCAATTTATTCAGGGTACTACGATGGATATCCTATAATTTTTCAGTAGCCAAATCATAATGTCGTTTCGATTCAACATGAGGCTGTAGGCTGCGGTACTTGATACATTGCACACTTTCGTTTAGGACACCGGCAAAGATTTTGGATAACTCTTTAATTACCGACGGGTAATTTTGACCTAGACGCAATTCTGATTTTTATGAAATTTTGGGAGTTTGTTTGGAACAGTGTGGGGTGTGTTATATAAGCTTTTGTCTTCGAGGAGCCTGTGCTATTTTTGGGAGGGGCCAAAAGCCTGGAAATAATTGTTTTTTCATTTTTCTGCTCATAACTCGAAAACAGCTGCTTATAGCAAAAAATGTTCTTACACTAAGGTAATCTACATACAATTCTCTACAAGATTTGCTTGAAATACTTCTTCAAATTCCCAACCGTTTATTAGCAAAACAGTCTCGGCTGTGACGGTAGGTAAAATATCATTTTCTTAGGAAATTGTATAAAAAAATATTTGTACATAAAAACACATACAAATGTATATATCACATAAAAATACTCGTAAACGGTTGGGTATTTTAAAAAGTGTTTAAAGTGAAAGTTTTAGAGAAATTAATGTAGATAGTAAGGTATAGTATAAGATTTTTTTTTGTTATAGGCCGCTATTTTCGAGTTATAAGCCAAAATCTGGAAAAAGTCCAATTGTTTTTAGGTTTTATGCTCCTCCCTAAGTCAGCACAGGCTCCTAGACATCGAAAACTTAAATTACATACCCCACACTATTCCCGAACCAACTCCCAAAATTTCATTAAAATCGGAATTGTGTCCAGGTAAGACCTCTAATTTTTACCTGCCGTCTGTATTACTGGCTGATACATAAAAATTACGCTACCAGTTTTATGCAAGCAGTTTTATCCAATGTGGCTAATAGAAAAACTGCTATGCCATTAGGTTGCATGTAACCGGACCATAGGTACTAATACAGTCGCAACATATGTATGATCTGTTTTAACTGACTTGTCTTATTTGGTGAACAAACAATGCCCAAAATCACGACTTGCCGTATCAATCACGCTACGTATATTGAGTATAGATGTCGAGAATTATATAAGAAACACATAGAATGTGAATTTCAACGAATACGCACATTATCCATTTAAATACATAATTTCCTTAACCAAATAACACAAGTCAGTTTGGACAGATTATAATGCAATTGCTCAAAATAGACTAGGAACTGACAAAGTCGCTAACGTCCGAAATTTTTTGAAGCAGACATACGATTCTGGTACTAATATACCGGAGACAATCCATCTATTATTAACATTTCGCCCAAAATCCATTTCAAATACCGTGCCCATTATTTTTACCAAAGCTTTTTTATCTAGCAGACGGTTGGATTTTATCGTGATATAAATCTAGATAATTAAGCGGTGTGACAAAAAATGGAGGCGCGATATGTTTTCGGTCCGTCGACTCCTATAAAACTAGATGGTAATGAATGAACCCAGATAAGCTGCGAGACGAACAGGATGGCCGGCTCTCGGACCGACCCTTTCTGAATGAACGTTTTCGTCGGCGGCCGCGCGTGTAGGTATCTACCTACGCTTGTGTTTTACTCGTTTTGCGCGCGTGACAGAGGTCGCAGAGATAAAACGACAATTTTAAAGTATAAACAAAAGTTATCCGTATTCGTATGGGTTACTTTTTGTCGGGATGAGTTGTTAATCACGGGCAAACCTTTCGCCTTCTGATCAGTATCTAATCTATTCACAGGGAAGTTTCATTAATTCTTACACTTATCTGTGCTTTGCTATAAGCTAAATAAATGTTAAGACTTTTATTATTTGCTGTTGAATTTCACTATCGGCTGATAGAGTTATACACTATCTATAATAGCATGTTTCTTATTTCTTTTACTTCGCATGGCTTACAAATACGATGCTAATTACAGTTAATAAACATAACAAGGCAAACATTGCGCGACCTATCGGCCGTGTCGTTTTTAGCTTCATTATAAAGACGAACGCCAAGACAGCTACACCTGTTGTTGCCAAGTTGAAACTTATTCGTATCTAACTCCGCTAATCTCCAATTGTAATTCGTCGGGGAATAGTAACTGGAGCATTGCCACAATCCACAGCGGGAAGGGGTCTGAACTCCTTAATATTATAATCTTATTCTAAACACAGAATACATTAAGGAACAGTCACTCGGCGTTGTTATCCACTGAGCGCTTTGAGGAAACTTGTCGATCTGTCTGTTGGCAATCTTAAAAAAGGTTTTATTATTACAATTCTCAATTTCGGCTGGGAGTGCGTGTGAGGGAGAATACCTACTTAGGTATATGAGTACCATATATGAATATTCCTTTTAAATTCGATAGATCAGATAGAGATTTATTTCGTGGCCATGGCAGCATATTTTTATGGTCTTTTACACTAATGTATATTTTTTATTTTTTTTGCTTGGACAAGTTCTAAAATAGCCATCAAGCCCCAAAGTAAGAAAAGCTTGTGCTATGGGTGTTAGATAACTGATAAACTACTAGTAAACTGTTTTTTAATACATACAACACCCAGACCCGTAACAAAAATTAAAATTCATCATTTCAATTTCTGCTCGGCCAGGAATCGAACCCGGGACCTCTGCATGACAGACAGGCATGATAACCAACTGAACTACTCAGGACGTCAGGTAGCGTATTTTTAGACCTATACCCATTCTACTCGTAAAATGACACCGCAAATCCGATATGAAATTTCATTCCATTTGATGAACTTGGTGCCGTTCATCACAAATTTTACGAGTATCGTAGTAGTAATATTTCAGCAGTTGGGGATAATAATATTGCCATGAACATACCTTTCGTAGTCAACGTTTTAATCATTTATTGGTAGGTACAGTAAGAAACTAGGTGGTGTATCTTATAGGTATTTCTTGTAAGACACGCTTCCCATCTATAAAATTTTATTATCGCGAGAGTCATAAGTCCTAATGAAAACTATTATTGTTTCTTTTGTTTATAGTCTCCAAGTTGGGAGATAGACATTCGCCATAAAATAGCGATATCATCGGTTGCCCGGCTATTTTATTGTACATAATTGTAATTTTATTGTGAGTGATAGTAATAAATGAGAAATCAAGGTCTCACAACTTAATAAGTTTTTTTATGGTCCCTCGCACAACAGTACCTAATATTTACTGGAAATTAAATGTCACAGTAATTGACCAATTTATTACTACCTTAGATGGAGTAAAGCTGTTGGTAGGTAATTGCCGATCGTCAAAAAATAAATATCTATATAAATGTAATTACGAAATAAATTCTCCTCTTCAGTAAAGTTACGTTGATTGCATTTCAAGATTTTTGATCCGTAATCTAAATGGTCGAGAAACTTCTATTACATGTATTTTTGAAGTAAAACGATTTATTTGATAATGGTAGTGATAAGAATATGCAAGCTTAGCACTCAATTCCGGCTCATACTTTTTATACATAATTAGAAGTAAGTACTTACCTAATTATAGGGATATAATGTGGAGAATATCAAACAATATTATGTGTTAAAATATGTCAAAACAGTTTTTATATTTTTATTAGGTTTATGAGGTTCCCATTATTATCATCATCATACGGCTGATATGATGATGACCTAATAAATTAGAAAATTAATGGTAGGTACTATAAAGACATATGACTGTTTCGAATTTTTAATAGGTAGGTACTTACAGTACGACCCTAACAATAAAAAATATTTAAACTTATCTCGTGGATTAACGTTAAAAACAGTTCCTGCACCCATTGTAAGAAAAAGTGAATCATAGTACAAGTTAATCATAATTACTCCCTTAAATAAACTAAACAAGTCTCTTGAAATCTATACGCATCAAAACATCTTATAAATAACCCTTAATTTATTTACAAATTTGCGATAATAATTTGTTAGTTTTATAAGATAACTGTGATGCTAGGGAATTCTAGTTGAATAGCCGTATTCACAATGGCTCGGAAATCGGATTCGGATACGGAATCGACAAAGGATCCCGCAAAAGTTCTTAGAAAAATGTGGTTTCAGTTAATTTTGATTAAATTTTCATATGTTATAGAGATTAGAGGTTCCGTGGAATCTATCGGGATTCTGAATAACAGTTTTCGAATCGATCGACACGGATTCGCCGCTCACGAATTTCGTGTCGAATCGTTCGGAAACGGTTTCGAATAATTGTGAATACGGCTACTAGTTCTTCTACTCTGCCAGGTATGGTATGCCACGCATTGCTTGCATTATTTGACATCTTCTTCTTATTATCTTGTGACTTCCGGTAAACTGTAGCGATTTCGCCAAAGACTATAAACAAAGAGACACCAACCCGTCATAAAAAATATAAAGCGATGGCCGTTGATCAAGGATCCTTTGGCGCGTGGATGAGGGCGTGGGTGTCAAATTTCAACTCCAGCTGTCTGTCAAAAATGACAAGCTTTACAAGATGGCGGCGTTAGTTCTGATTTCGGCCACGTGCCAAATGATCTTTGTAGCTCTTATGTAGCGTCGATATCGCCTACGTGTATCCGTCATGCATCCTACATGTCTCTTTTGCGTCCATAAAGGATTTTATTATAGTTGTGTCGCTGTCGCGGCCATGTTGTGTCATGTGCGAATTGCCATAGTAAACGTATTACCGGATTATTTTGCTAATAGGACGGCCTCTCAGGAATATCACTGGAATAAGTGCATGAGATGGGTGTTAAATAACGTCACGCTAGTATCGTGTTACAAAATCAAATCGTAACATATAGATCACACTATAGTAAGGACTATGAGGGGGCGTCAATGTCTTTTCATCAGTAGTTATCCAATCCGCGGCATGTTAGGACTTAATACAAAAATGAATGGTACTAACATACCACCTATGCAACTGATTGACGTTATTTGTCATTCATCTCTTGCTTGTCCTTATTCCTATTAGCAAAATAATCAGGTAGTATACGATAGAAGCGCAAGACAGCAAGACGACATGACGTCGTATTTAATAATATTTCGTCCGCGTACCTGCTTCAGTATCTACACCCAAAGGATAACTTTCTATTAATCCGTATGTAACAGATTCGGGTCTCGCAGCCTACATAAACAATGCCCCAGATTACTCGCAAAGACTGTTTGCTCGCGCCCCTAGCCGCTAAATAAATACAAGCGCCTAATAGACGGGTGCACGGCGGATCAAACGGCTAACGCAAGGAACGAATGGGGATCGATCGCTTAATAACATACATGTAGTATGTGCCAGGTATACAGGGCACATACGAGAGACAATCAGAGCCACGTGCGCCGGCTCCCACAGACTCGTGTGACATGTAAATGCATTTGCCGGGCCTCGTCTTGGAAGCTCTTAGTGTTTGAGCGACGATCCGCCCGAGATAGGTCGCGGACTAATGTGGGGCTGGGTGCATATTTTAAGCGCAATCTCGACTAGGGAATTTCGATCGACACCTTGTTTTCGAAGATATTAGCTGCTTAATCAATCATGGGGGCTTGGTAATCGGGGTCGGGGTTGGTGTGGTGGTGGAGAACTATTACACAACGTAGAAGGTAGCACACTTTAGTCTTACGTAGGTATTATTTATTCATATTTTTACCGGTGAAGGATTCTGTCATGCCTGAGGTGTCTGCCTGCATGGATACTACCACCCTTATGTATTTCTCCTCCGAGCAACAATGTTCGCACTGTTGTGTTCCGGTTTGAAGGATAAGAGGATAAGTAGTCAGCACTTTTACTGACAAGAGGCATATCATCTTAGCACCTGCGGTTCTGCGTTTTTATTACATGTAATCATGAAACCTAAGCGCATAAACCGTATAGACTTTCCAGGTGGTCTGTGCGCTCGTTTGACCCTGAGTAGTACTAAACATTATTTTTAATTGTCTTTATTATCTTAATTACCTGAGTGTTTCAGTTGGTTAACGTGCCGTTAACTAGCCGGTCTGCTACGCAGAGGTCCCGGGTTCGATTCCCGGCCGGGCAGAAATTGAAATGATGAATTTGTTTTATTGACTATTTTCAACACTGTGATATCTGATATATTCCGATTGCGGGCAATACCCTCCACTAATGTGGAGGAGTCTCGAGTCCGTGGGCTGGTGATGTGAAATGTAGAGATGTGTTTTAATGCCCTGCGGCAAATAGTGTCAGCCAGTTTCATATATGGAATTTTAAATTAATTAAAATGTTCTTACATACATCATTGGTTCATAAAGCTCATGCCTCTGTCCCACAGGTGGGGTAGGCAGAGACTATGGACCGCCACTTTGCTTTGTTCTGACACAACTCCCTAGCCTCGCATAACATATCCACAATTCTTTTCATAGATCTCCTTTTTTCCTGCTATTTCGGACACCAGTTTTTTTAAAACATCACTGATCTGATCAATGAATGTTTTTCCGTGTCCTGTAATTCATTCATCTTTAATAAATTTATTTTTGCCTCAGTCTCGAACTCCTCAAAGCGTAATAGTCACTCATCTCTTTCCTGATCGACTTTTGCGCATTAAGACGAGGCGATTCTATTTAATTTAATTTATTTCAATCACTACTATCATCTATACGATCGTAATTTAGTAAAAAAACGTCAACTGTCTTTGACGTCCCGTGCGCAACATTCAAACAAATCGCCTACGTTATCGACCACGCCGCATAGCTAACACAAATCACTGTTAGAAAAACAAATACCTACACCGTCTAAGTAAAACACGATTTCTCTGTTTCGCAATTAATTACAGCGCACATATTTTTCTTGTAAAGCTGCTCGTATAGGAGCATATTTACAACGAAAATCTTGCGTGCAACGGCGCGCTAACACGGCAGTGTTAATTCAGAAGAAGGAACGGAGCGAAAGGAAAAAAATCGCATATTTCCAAACACGAAACAGCGACGAAAAGTGTTGTAAACACATTCGACACGTGTATAGCAGATACGGCGACACAAGTGGAGTGGCAGCACTTCCGCCAATATCCGGTGGAGTTATCGAGCCGCTTTTTACAACGTGTAGATTAGTTCTGGAGGTCCTTGAGGTATTAACGAGGGCTCGGAGACAGATGTGTTTCACTTTTTGTCGGTTAATGGTTAGTTTTATGCGGCCACTAGCGCGCCCCGGGGGGCGTCCGATAACGCACTTTTTCATGTATACTCGGAATTAGTGTTTGGATAACGCTGCTGCCTGCTGTGTCACGCGGTTGGCGCTCCGACGATAAAGGCGTCGAGCTTCAGTCTCTCCAGTGTGTTTGTTTTTGCAAGTTGCATCTCTATTTGTATGATGTCAATTGTAGGATCGAAGCGGAATTTGAATGTGGACGGTAAAACTTGTAATTATAGCCGATAGAAACAGAAAGCCTAGAACATAAGGTTACAAAATAATACAAAATCTCTTTATTTACACTCTACAGGATACATATTGAGATGTAAGATATTACAATAAGCAGTGCAAAGGGCGGTCTTATCACTGGAGTGATTTCTTTCAGACAGGCTTGGAAAGAACCAAAGTATTTTAGCGAAGTTTTTATGTTTACTCTACAGATTATTTATAAGAATATGAATAATAAATAAATAAATCAAAATGTCAAATGCAAGCCTATTATTAATAAAAAAAAAATGATAATAACTTACTGTCAGGCAGGCCGCAAGCTTGTTTGCCGCTTAGTGCTATAAAAAAAAACTGTCCAGCCAATTTTTTTACAAAAATTAAAATAATATTGTTGCCTCTAATTATGCTGTTTAGAATCCGATTTGCCAATACTAAAAATAACATAGCACCCCAGTAAGAGCCGTGCCAGATTAAGATATGAAAGCGTCACGAGACCGCGCTCTATCCCTCTCCGCTAAGTGGCAAGTACATTTTTTACGTGATTAATTACGCCCGGATTATTAACAATGAAAATATAGTGCTTTGTTTTTTGAAAACGAGCGTTAACTTGATGATAAATAATTAATGAGCACGCGTCAAAAGATATGACCGATAGAGTGCGCTGTTACAGCGATCGTCCGCCGGCTAGTATTAATTTGTCATTAGGAAAGTCAGTTTTTTTTTAAGTACCTATTGTTTCAACTGTCAGAGAGTCGTTATAATAATATTCTCCGCAGAGCTACATGCAACGGGTCTAATGAATATTAAACAGATGAAATGATTCATAGGCACTACAGGTATGAGTTAAATGAGCGTGCGTATGGAAATTTTGTATTTCGCGTACGTTTTTTTCTATAACAGTTTTGTTACAGTAACAGGGGATTAGATTTTTTAAATATCGCAGAGAGTTGCCGCGAATATTAATTCTAATTACGAAATAAAGAAACTGTATAGTAAATTTGATTTTGAAGTTATACAGTTACACACGATACCTAAGTAGCCTACAAAATTAAAAATGACACAACACACACTACTTATTTCTAAAAAGAAATATAGGATTTATCCCAAATGTATATGCAATTTTAGTTTTTATAATAATGACAGAAACACAATAACAGAAGTACAGTACTCGCATCGCGCCCGCCTAGTCACCGCGTCGTCGTTCACGCGACGCGTAGGAACGCAATTTGTTAGCCCTTAAGGCATCTCTACAGAGATTTAGATTCTTTTCATTCTTTCTTTCGACATTCTTTATTAATATTCATGTTAAATTGTATAAAAATTGAGATCAAATACCATCCCCAAGTAGCATGCATGCATCGCAGTGTCCCCACCACCGAACGAACGCAAGCCACGGGCCGGGCCATTATCAAAAACGGCGCCGGCGCGCCACGCACTGCGAAGACACGATAAACGCTCGCAACGCAATTCAGCCCGCGCCTATTCTACAGGCGAATTCAATTAACTGTACAAGGCACGAGAGTAATAAATTCTCTAAACAATCAGAATTCGAGCCCCGGTTATATGTCTGTCCGGTTGCATACGCATTGCGGCCTGGCTATGTTTAATCAACGAATAAACACGCGTACCCGCTCCGTCCCCACGGAGCACGTGTATCTCTATGTGTGCGAACCTTTTTTTGCCACCGTAAAAGGTTTATGTACCCATTGTTTTGGGGAAAGATTACTTTTTGGCTTTCATTTTGGGGCGACCGGAGTTAATTAATGCGAATAATTGCAGTGTGCGGTGCGCGTCGCGATTCTTTTGCAAGCGCGAAACTGTTTTTCGATTCGACATACTTTTTTGTGTGACGTAATAAAGATGATTCAGAATGTTGGTATTCTAATTCAATATTCTAAATACCTTAATTCTATAGCATCAATATTAAATAGCAATAAAAATCAAGGGCGACCCCTAGCTCGGCGACCCCTCGCTTGCGCGGGGGAAAACCGCTCTAATTTAAGGAAGGCTTCCACAAAAACGAAATAGCTAGTGAAACATCTCTTGAACACCACGCACGGGCTATATATTTCACTCCCGGGCCCTATCCTTTATCTATCTCCGTGTACGTAGCATCAAATTGTAACAAAAGGATTATTCACGTAAGCGGATTAACCCGCTCGCCTAATTTATATCCATGACTCCGGCTACAAAGCGAGTTTCCTTGTTTTTCTAAGCAAACTAAGCCATTTTTAAAGTGCTTTATATGGAAATTTGTTGTTGTTGAAAGATGTTTACACGCCGGCGGGGCGCCCCGGCGACATAGCGCGCGCCCCGGCGCCGCTCGGCGTCGCCGTTGCCGCTCCTCTCCAGACGCGGAAAACCTAATTCCTCCGCTAATTCAGCCTTAATTAACCTTTAGGTGTTCCAGTCGGGCCCGAGATACCGCGGCTACGACAAGCGTATCGCTCTACCGATCCCGTTATCTGATCCATCGTAAAAATTAATTACGTACACATGTTCATAAATATCTAAACTGTTAGCATTTACGGCTAACGTTCGCGGCGGCGGTTCACGCGAGCGCTCACGCACCTCCGAGCGCGGCTGCGCCCGCGTAATTAGTAAGCCGAGCAAAAACCGAACATGTCAACCACTAGTTTATTTAGTGTGCGTTTTTATGCGACTTCCTGCCGTGAGATCGAGACGCCTGGGCGCGCTCACATATTCCAAAAATGCGAAATTGTCTCAAATTGCTTGTTATTAACGATGACAGATGCGCTGGCGCCAGCCCCGCGGCCGGCGCCCGCGCACCGAATCTCGGCGCCTGATCGGAGCGCCGATACTAGACAGCCGCGGACTCACATACAATTAGTGACACAAACTTTTTGTCCCCGCAACAAAGGCGAAATGAGATGTAAACGTAGATATGTATTAGTAAAAATATAATAATGAGTGGCCGCCCGTTTACTACTGTTAATGTTGTGGTCGCAGTTAATACTGCCTTATAAAACACGGGTTTAATCACTTTCGTGATGGCAGCTTTCGTTAAACTACCTACGTTAATTAAGTGTGATTTTACAAACGGTTTCTTATTTTTGTGTGTTTGTACCGCACAGTGCTGACTTGTTGGAGTTTGGATGATACAATTATTTGTAGAGTTCTGTCATAATTTCCTACGGTTACGGTTCGTAAAGTCCTTAAAGCACCTGCTTATAAAACAGCATTGTAGGGTAAACAAACTTAGACGAAACTAGTTCTTTTATTTTTGTTTATGGTTTTATGAACTACTGTTTATGGGCGCTGTTAACTAAATTCTTTCTTGATGGTTGGCGTTTCTATTTCATTATTTAATTTCGTTTACTCCGCAAGTGTAGGGGAAGGGAGAGCAAGGTAGAAGGAGCGGACAATTTGAAAAGTATAGGTTGATATCAACCCGTATCAGATACACGTGGAAATCTGATGTCTCTGAACGGAATTTAGTCGGTCTACTGCTAAAAAGGGAAAGGGTGAGCGATATGTTTAATTCTTAGCGCATTTTTAAGAAATTAGGTACTTGATTTTGTGACATCGACAACCGTGACATTGTTTGGAAAGAATGAGACATATTATTATTTTGTTTTACAGTAGAAGTAGTATTTCGTAGGAATATATAGTATTCAGAAATTGGTTTTTGTATATTTTTTTATTTTCATTGGCGACTAGATTACTTTTTGACTAGTTTTGATTTTTAACTCGTATCAGCTAGATATTATAGGTAGGATTCATTGTTAGTTTCCGCACTGAGGTAGGTATAAATTTCTCTCGATATAAAACTATTTGTAGATAGATAAATTCGAAAACTATTTAAATCGATTTTTAGATTCTTTCACCTTTAGAAAGCCACATTATCAGCGAGATTTTATACTCAGGGCAACAAAAAATTCAACTGGACCTATTTCCAAAACTTTTTCACTATTAGGAAGCTACTTTCTTCCCGAGTGCCATAGGTACTTTATGCCCATTTATAACAGGAAAGCCGCGAGTTATCGCTAAGAGGTTTCTAAATAAGCAATATTTTTGCTGCAATATTATCACTTCGTCTCGTCACTCACGCAAACTTTAATGTTTATTAGAAAAGGACGCACTATGCCACCACAATAGAGTGCGACTGAAACAGCAATGGAAAAAATAACTGTAATGCTTGCTGCAAGGCCGGCCAAATTGTTGCAGTAAAAAAAAGTAATCTTGGCGTTAATGTCCCTGTTGTGCTCTCGCGTACGAGGGCCTGTGGTCTGCCTTGACCATGATCCAGGATTTGGCAGATCAGGTTATTACAGTGGAGCGAATGCCATCTGACCGCCGTTACCCTGCTACCAGGAGATCCTGACCAGGATCATGGTTACACACACAGCCGCCTGAATGTGCAGGTTTCATCACGATGTTTTCTCTTACCGTAGGAGCCGATGAGTTTTATACATTACTAGCTGACCCGGCAAACGTTGTTTTGCCATATAAATAATTTCCTAATGGCTATTAAAAAATAAGGGTTGATCGTAGAAGGGTGAAAATTGAGGATTGTATGTATTTTCGTAAGTTGTATCATAAAAAAATAGAAATTAAAAATTTTGTCTAAAAAATAAAAAAAAAATTTATGGGAGGACTACCCCTAACATTTAGGGGGATTAAAAATAGATGTTGGCCGATTCTCATAGATACCGGATAAGCACAAAAAATTTCATCAAAATCGGTCAAGCCGTTTCGGAGGAGTATGGCAACGAAAACTGTGACAAGAGAATTTTATATATTAGAGATTTGATTTAAATACTAACCGATGTTAGTATTCAAATACTACGTACAAAAGAACCAAGTTTCAGTTCAAGTGCGGAAAAAGGAGCCCATTAACCTTAGTATTCAAATAATGTACAAAACTCAGAAAAGAGTCATTGGTACATGGCCGCAGTAAGATTCGAACCCGGTACTCTTCGCTTTTTAGTCAGATACCGTTACCACTCGGCCACCGACTGTTGAAAGAAGCCTCTAGCGCCAATACGTCGCCGCGTCGTCGTAGACGTCACAAATCCAGATGTCCCGCTCGTCCAGTGAGAAAGATTGGACGCCATGGCTTTTCTACCCCCCTCCTTTTTGACGATTGAAAGAAATATTTAATGTCCTAATCAATAAAAAAATTTGGCATTTTGAATTATTGAATTTTGGCGATTATAGGATGATTATGATGGTCTTTAGGATAACTTGGATACAAATATATAAAAAACACCCCTTCAATACACACCTATTTACCTTCACAGGAAAAGGCGTGTCGGTACGCACGTACCGTAGGTTAAATAAAAAGCTAGACTACAACACTACTGCGAGTTTTCACTAGCGCGCAGTTCAGATTTCTTAAAATATAACGTTTCCACGGAATCCTATCCTAACCTAGTTGATATAAGAATATATATAAACAAGTTCAAATGAGAAATATATTTTCACTTACGCTTTTATCGCGCGTTCTCTATGATCTGTCAGAGTATTTGTTAAAACTAATCAAGCGAGCCCTAACTCGATGGGTTTACCATGCGTAGTTTGGGAGTAAGGCCTTCCGTCTCAATCTTCAGATCAACTCAATGGTATCATAATATTGCATTGTCACCGAACATACATGTGTGTGCAAAGTTTTAGCTCAATCGGAAACCGGAAAATGCATCAAAGTTTGCAAGATTTTATTACGAACAGACATACCTAGGTCATGTGAAACTAAAACAAAAACAATCAAGGTGTATTTCATACTTTCTTTTTCTATATTTATTGTTACTTATATCAAATATAGATAATAAATCTAGTCAAGTGTGAGTTGGACTCGCATCGCAAGGTTCCGAATAAAATACAATTGAACGGGTCACTCAATACTTTGGCATCAAAATATTAATATTAGTCATTATATTAGTTAAATAAAATTAAAGCCTATTATCCCGGAGGCTACGGAACACTTCGTATGCGACTTCCTCTCGCACGTGACCGGATTTTATTCCGACGCTGTAACAGTCTTTCTTCCAAGCTCGCACATCGTCGAATCGTCAGTCTACGTATATTCCTCCTGTACACATCACAGGGATACATCGCAGCTCCGGAAAACCCCTCGGGGCCGACACTCACTAAACCCAACCTCAAATGCTTATCCTTCCCTTACTTTTACTATAGCCCACTGTATCGCCACACGATGTAACAATGGGAAAACAAACTGAAATACAGATGGTGTAAATTATAGGGGGACGCTGGTGACACAGTGGAAGTAAAATTATCGAAAGTATAGTGTAGGCACCATTATTTCAAAGTATAATGTAGTAAGTTCTTTTGTATTTAACAACCAGCTTTTGCCGCGACTTCGTCCGCGTGGAAATTGTTTTTATAAGAGTTTAGCTTATACCCGGGTTTACCATTTTAAATGACCTCCGTATTGAATGAATGCTGGAACCCCAGGGAGGTCAAGCTGTATCTCTGGTCATCTACCTACCCAAATTAGATGAAACATGGTTTAGATTATACCCTGGACTACAAGCTACAAAACTTTTAAAGCCGATTCAATATCCGTACAGTAGTTTTAGCGTGATGCGCTAACAAACAGAAATTCCATAAAATATTTTTTTTGGTTTAGTTACGTCACGGAAACCTATCCTAACTCTTTTTTCAGAAATATCTCCAATGATCAGACGCGATTTTTTTCCAGTTTTATAATGGTATAGACTAGATTTTTGCGCGTGTAAAATTCAATTAATACTACGTTCCGGGTTTGTATCCGTAGAAACCACATTAAATTTAAGGAATAAAAATTGCCTTGTACTATGTTAGTTAGTTCCTATGTCACTCGTTGATACTGTAGCTTTCTATAGGTTAAAGAATTCTTAAAATAGGATAAGATGTTTTTGAGCTTTCTATTACATACAAACAAACAATCAAAGCTTTTCTCTTTATAATATTAGTATAGATGGAAATGTTATTAAGCTGCTTTTAATAAACAGCAGGATTTTTTGAAAAATAATAGCGTCTGGGTTTGACTGTTTATTAAAGGCTACCTCCTCAACTATATTCTCGATTTTGAATTTGTTTTTGCTATTTGGTCGAAAATGTTCATGTACCTACTGGGCAAAGAGGCAACTGACATGGTAATACGTCAAATTCTGTTAAATTCGAAACCTTGATGGCGATTCCGTCTCACCTGTTTTTAGTGCCTATTAGCGTTGTAATCATACAAAGTTTTGTACTTGTAGGTATGTATTGCCGATATTATGTTAGAAAAATATTAAAAACCTCTGAGAAACACTGAGTTGTTTTTTTATTAAACACAATACAATACACAGAAATTTCACAGTTATTGACACTACAACATACACTAGGTACTTACTTTAAAACAAATTTCTTACAAAAGACCCACAGAAGCAGTATGTTTTGAGTAATACAGATTTGATGTGCAACCCTTATAAATAGTATAAAATAAAGTAATTTTCCTTGTCTTTCTGTCTGTACCTACATTGTGGTCATATAAATAATAAAGGATACACAGGACAACCATATTTCAAATAGTGCCCTAAAACTTTAACTACGTATTCACTATTATTATCTATTATATCCTAAAATACTTCTACACTGTTTGTGAAGAATTGTGTAAATAAATAATTATAATTTTGAATATTGCATAAGCATATGCTGAACTGCGAAATTAAACATTGTTATTTTTAATTTCAATGTAAATTATAAAAGCCATTCTTAGGCTTAGCCATGCTAGGCCATTCTTAGGTAATTTACGATCCAGTTAATATGTATGAATATTAAAATAGGTTGATTTTGATTTAAATTAGAAAATTAACATAATTAATTAATAAATTAACTAAAACAATAAATGTTTACAGTTTTAGGCAATATTAATATTAAAAAAAATATTGTAAAATATTGGAAGGATTGTGAAAAAGGTAGACACGGAGTAATTACTTTTTATTACCATGTTCAAATATGACGAGGTTGAATGTTAGAATTGTTTCATGGTTCCTAGCTTTATCGTTATACTTTGGGGAATATCATCTTTAGCCAAATGTTTTCGAATATGTTTTAGAAGATTATATAAGTTGTTATTTATAACAGTTTTTTTGTCTTTTTCGACCCTACAAACGTTTGTTGTTTACGAAACGAATTACATTACTAATTAGCTTCATGAGCCATTGTTTATTAGAACTGTATTAGTTTGTTTTTTAATTTTTTTCTATATTAATTTCCATTTGTGTTTGGACAACTTCAATGTTCTGTTCCTTTTTGTGTATATACTAAGGTGTCTTGTAGACATGGTACAATTTTCTACTTTGTACTGTTGTTTTGTTTGTTTTTGTATGAAATTAACTGGTCTCATGTTTTTATGACAAATAAAATATAATAATGAGATCCTAAATAATCTAAAAGTGACATAGCATCAACTGTTTACTGTTTAAACTGAACAAAAATAACTCATGTTCGGCGTGCATAATTATGTCAACATATAAATCAGAATCTCTTAGTTCACTTGCATCTTTAGACAACATTATTTGAATTTATTATTAACTATTTATTTATACAATTAACGTAAAAGTTGTGTAGAAGTATATTGGTATACAAAAAATAATAATAGTAAATATATAATTAAAGTTTTAGGGCAGAAAATGTTGTTCTTTGACTTTGCACTCTTTTGTATATTGGACCTATGAAATTGGCATTTTGTATGCTGAAAATGACGGCACCTGTAATTTTCATACAAGCTATTTTTTAGTTACTTGGTAATGGTAAGCAACATTGAATTAACTGATAGTTTCATTTTGATAACCACCCTCTTCCTGAAGTTGCATTTGCCACTGACGAAAAATTAAAAGGAGTCTTTTCAAATCTATAAAAACCATTAATTCTTTTTTTAATTTTAGGAACTTTTGGCATCTAAACATACCTCATTTTAAAAAGATAATGGCTCCTTATCGTAGTTTAAAAAAAGGTGCTCTTATTCCTCCCCTCCTCAATTTGCAACATTTATTGCAATAATTGTTATTATTATGTTGTTGTAGCGGCCATAGAACCATATTCTGTGAAAATGTTAAGTACCTGGCAATTACGGTTCCAAACATTGGCCTGTGACAGACAGACGGACAGCAAAGGCTTAGTACTTAATATTGTTCCTTTTTTTACCCTTCGGGTACGGTACCCTAACAAATAAATAAATTTGCGAGTGGAAAAATAACTTTTCTGTATTAGGTTAGGACATTGCATCAAAATCAAATTACATTACAATTAAATAAATTAGTACGTCGTCTCACTGCTTATTTGGCCTATCTCCGTTATAATTTATGGTTTATGGGATTTGTCCTGTAAGATTTTGCAAACAAAATAATTGAGTACTTCAACGATATTAATTAATGTGGCTTACATGTGGCACTAACATGCCGCCAATTGGGAGACCTGGTTGAGGTCGACTGAAGATAAGGCACTGACCCTCCTCACTTAACCCAAGCCATATTATTACGAATAACAATTAACAAGAAATCCTCTATCTGTAGGCTCTTTCGAAATAGTATGACAGAGGGTGTCAGAAAATAATTACTTATGGGGAAAATTCATCCACTATTAAAAAGGTTCGATCTCAAGTGACTACATTAAATCACGAAATAAGTATTTATGTTTCGTGATAATTTAAACAAATTTAAATTTAAATTTAAAAAGCTACTTTTATACCTTATGAAATAAAATAAATAAAAACAGAGGATTTAAGGTCTGTCATATCTCATAGATTTTAAAGCTAAATGTTCTATTGGTTTGAGAAGCTATAGTAAGCTCGTTTTCTAAAAACCAAGAAAAATCTCGAGATAGTATCTTGAAACTTCGAGATAGTAAAATTGTAATAAAAACTGTTGCTATGAGTTTCAGAAATATGCACAATAAGTGTCAAATGGACAATTTTATAATTTATAGTGATATATTTGGAGTTAAGTAGGTACCGGATTGGCCGGATTCCATGATTTCATAAATACGGCAATAGTGATGAAATAAAATGATCACTCAAGCCTACGCTTGAGTGATCATTTTATTTCATTGCTATTTTATTTAATGCTACCATTATCTTTAAAAAATACATTCACACACACATTCAACACTCTGCATTGTTAACTGCTAATTCTAATCCGTAGATATCTTAACACCGTGTTTCCATAATTATAGTGATATTTTAATCTCCTAATTTAATTAGTACTGTGCTTTTATATTTCAGTTGTTAAGATAATTATCACACATCTAAATTAAATCTATGTGAACTAATTTTTCACTCTGCCTCAACTTTTTATTGATTTAGATTAATTTTAATTTTTCAATTTAGTTTAGACTAATGAGCATTTTTGAACCATATCTATAGGGTATCTTACATGTCTTCATTTAATTTGAATATGTACAGTCCGTATTTAATTGTATAGTAAGTACCTACATATTTACAAGGTATTTATGATATACGTAATAGCAAAAATGATTAAACTCTACTTTGCGTTAAACTTTTCTATACAAAACTGACAGTTTACGAAAATAAATGTACGTAGGTAGCTAGTACAAACTAATCCACTTATTACGCTTCACATTTTTCTGGTAAATACCTATAGGTACAAGCTACATAAGTACTAGGTACTTATTCATGGTAATAATTTTAATATCGCTTCCGCAACGCAATACAGCAACATTATTTGTTAATGATTTTGATGAACCTATCTAGATCAAATGCCTATACCTATCTTTCCGTTGATAAAATTAATTGATATGGATTGTAAGTCTAAATTATGTTTCTTTTTGGTTGAAGAAAATAAATTAAGGTATATTATTATTATTTATTATTGAATAAATGTTCAAATAATGTACTATTTCTCTTGGTCACTATCAGGATGGTTTGCTCTCAAGTGACTACATTATATCCCGAAATAAGTAAATGTTTTGCGATAATAAAGCTTTAAATTTTAAATACGCGTTTTCAGGATATAGGTTAGTTTGAATACCTTGTTAAATAAAATAAAAGAAAAAAGTGAGGATCTGTGTAACCATCCTTTAAAGTTGTTGTTCCTGTTACTATTACGAATTGAGCAAATATCTTATTCCCACAGTGTAATAAAAAAAATATTCCCACATATAATCCTATGAGACGAAAAACAAAAGAAATTGTAACGAAATTTAAACACGAGTTTCTCTTCTTCATCGCGTCAATTTTACTATATCTGGCCCGCCCAATAGTCGGCCACAGCAACTGCATTATCACTTACTTTAAGGTTTCATATCAGGTTCCAGGTGGCCTAAAAATAGCCCTGCACAAACTAAATTTTCCCCAACATCATGCCGTCTCTACCGACTCTACGTAATTTGACTGCCAAATATTGGCAGTGGCGCCACCTGTCTGTGCGCGAATAAATCTCTATATCGGGAAGGGGCTGTTTCAGGATTCACCCAAAACGTTGGAAGGGCCTAGGCGGCGCATTGATCACTAGACAAACAAACCACTGACGAACACTCAGCCATTATTAAGTAGTCTGGCTAGAGTAGTTACAGACACAATTGTCGCTGTGGGGAATAATCAATGTAACTTGGCGATTCATTGCGGGAAACGAATATTGATTGGAATTAGCGCGACTGTTGTGTTTAAATTGTTTAACTGTTTTATCAGGACCGCGTAGGTACTTATGTTCTTTTGTAGGTAGGTACTTTTGATATAATTAACGTAACATTTTGCTAAGACATTATTAATCAGATATCTAATAAAATGGCGATAAACGAAAATACCCAATATAGCTTCAACCAAAAAATATTTTGTTTACGTTTTTACAAAATTATTAGTTAAAGTCCTAAAATCAAAGACATCTATAAATAAACATGTAGTATACCCAAACTCACACGAGTAAAAAATATTATCTACATAAATAACTCTACAAAATTATTTCAAGCCAATAGAAGGTAAATGTGATTTTTGCTAAATAATTTTATTCAACGGACAATTATTTATCGCACCATGTGGGAAATATTTTTCTTTACAGACAGGTGTCAATGTATGGTAGAGTCGTTTCTTAACTCTGTGCCGTTCGTAAATCCGCCGAGGTGAAACAACTTGTCCTCGGCCGGGCCATTTTTTGCCGCTACAGATTTGTTTGCTCGTTGTGGTACAGCTCGGCGACTGTCTCGGCGGAAACCCATAAACATGATCAAGCCGGGCTGGCTGTGCTGCTTTTTTCCCGCGCCCCACCGCGCGTCGGGGGCGGCGCGTGTCGGTGGGCGGGGTGGAGTGTGAGAGGGGATAGTTGGAGCCAATAGCGGGCGGTATCGCGGAGGAGATTTTGGAAAAGGACGGAGAATGTGCGCCGCCATTGGCGGGCGAGAGATGGGTCCGCCCAGGGGGCGGGGCGCGGGCGGCGCGCACCCCCGGCGGCGGGGCGGCGGGCGGCGCGCGCGCCAGTCTGCGTCGAGCGACGAGCGCGCGAGCAAGGTGTAGGCCGCGGCAGTTCGGCCGGCATGCGAGGTCGCGCGCCCCGGCCGCTGACCGCGCGAGGCATGGCAGCGCGCCACCAGCCTGCGCACACGCACCGCAAACAACTGTGATAACACGTTTAATTAATTTCGTAGTATATTGTAGGAAACCGATACGTCCGTGCTATATAGACTTTCTAAGAGACAGTGTTTTGTGAGAAGCCGCCCATATGATCGTCCCGATGGCAGCGTATGCGCAATTCGGCTACCCATACCCGGCCGCCTCGCAGGTTAGTATCAATTCAATGCTAACATGTACGTGTATTTGTCTACATAATGTCAATTACTGTGTTTTAGTACCTGTGCGTATACCTGTGTACGGAAATATACGAGCATCTAGATATTTTTGCATAGTAATGTATTCCACACGGTACTCTTTATTCCTGTAAAATGACATTTAGACATTTAACCAAGTGCATGGATTATCGATCCAAATGCGTAACAGGTTGCACATTTTCCACTAAAGTCAAATAGTGATATTTAACATGTATATGTATAAGGAACAGAATGAATAGTATTCCTGTACTTACCTAAATGTTTCCCCCATATTATCGTATCTAATATTGCAATTAGAACCTAAAAATATGACCTATTGTGTTTATCTTTGTATAGGTACCTACCTATATAACTTATGCGAAAACTATGTGAGTATTAATTTTTAATGACGAAATTAAGTAGCTATGCTTTCAATTACTATTTATGGAGATCTCTACATTATATTATATGTAGAGCAGCTACATATTTTTAACACAGGTGTGTTTAAATTATGATTTTTAATATTTGTTTACATATTTTTCTCCTTATTACAGAAACGTAATAAACCAGTAAAGTCTAGCAATACAATCGAATTTAGAGTCAAAATAAGGTTATTACATTATAAACAAACTGTAAGAACAAGGTTCATTTTTTTTATAGTTTAACATTTAGATAGATATATGAGGTATTGTCTATTGCCTTACATTACGGCGAATCTATATTATGTGCAGGTAATAGTATTAATTTTCACAAATTAATCTGAAAAAAGGAAAACTATACTAAGTGCCAATAATATCAATATAACTTCTAATACGTAGAACATCCTCCTCTACCATTGTAGTAATAAGAAATGACCTATACCTATAGTTTTTAATTAATTTACAGGATGAACAATACAGCAACCTATCTTATGTATCTACCTATGTACTATTTGCCGTTGAACTTTGCGTTTATGTAAAAGACAATTAGTAGAAACGTTAAAGCAAAACTAATTCTACTTTTGCAAGTATGTACTAGTAAATGTATCTACTTGTAAAATGTAGAGTTTCTGTAGAACACATGTCGATTCTGACGTTCCCTATTTATTATATTGAATATAATTTCATGTTATACTAATCTAAATTTAAATCACACAAAAATAATACAATTGTTGTTACGCATTACTCAGGTACCTGTTACCTGTGACTCTATAATACCATGTCACTACTTACCGATGTCACGTACTCTACTTAAAGTAGAGTAGGGCCGCTTTATTTTTTGTGTTAAATACTTTAATACTTAATTGTACATCCATCGCTCACCCAGTAATATAACAAATTGCTTCTCTGGCCATTTATCTCCTGACATTTCGATCACCTGACGGGCCGTCGGCGGCGCTCTCTGAAAAATATAGGCTTAAAATAAGTTGTTTCATTACTTACAACCTTATTACTTCTCAGTAAAAAAATAATAATATCTACTTACTAGGGTTTTTATTGTATAAACGATAACACACATGTTCAGCAATTTGGTGAAACGGACATTATTGACGATAGCATTTACTTTCCTAGCCATAGTAAGTAAACTCTACATTTTTATCAAAACTCTTAATATATTTTTTTATGATGATTTATCTGATTATCGTTATTAAAGTCGTCTACGTGATAAGTCTTAGTACACACAACCTAATTAAATATCAGTATATTTCTTATAAGTACCTATTCTTAAAATTAAATTATTTTTAATTACAGGCTAACCCGACTAGCGACAACGCGTTTGGAGACCTGCATTTCAGTTGCGATTAATATTCAGCTATTAGCAATAATAAAATTAATGTGTGAATATTAAATTGAATGGTAATAATTTAGAATACTACTGCTGTTAAGTTCTGTTTTCAGTGATCAATCACATGTTTAAGAAACGTTACTGATATGTGGGTTATGTTTATAATCATCATATTGTAGTATTCTTATTGTATTCATGAGATTCTACTAATGAGTTGTGGATTAAAGTGAAATAAGTAGTTTCTACCTATAGAATTAACAACATATATTAATTCAAAATCTCTCCTAAATATAAATAAGTCAATATTAAACAAATTCCAAATTACCTACTTCTGTATTGTAGAGAAAGTATCAACTGTGAATAATAAAATACCTATATGACTTATTGGAATGTAGAGGTCACTTAGTGAACTCTACATTTCACTTTTTAATCTATGAAGTTTTATTACTATCTATCACTAATATGATAAAATATCTAATTGAAACTTGTTGATCAAATAAATGACCTTTTCCAAAAAAGGCAGAACACTCTCTACTGGTTTAAATTTATGAAAAGATGTATGAATATGGAAGAGGTAAAAGAGATGTGTATGATCGTGTCGTAGTCGATGCTCTCTGGCTATTGGCAACCCATATAGGATAGGAGCGAGAGAGCGAGATAGCCTATAGGTATATAGGGTTTGTCTAGTGAGATCCTGGTGAGCCTAGTGTTTGTTCAATTTTGAGCATTGTTTTTTCAGCTTGATGCGTTCTATAACGTTTTGGCAGTGCATTGCCACGGCTGTACGCTTTGCCATACTCTCTAAAAAAAGTTTCTCTATATGTAGAGGTATTTTTGTCTGATAGAGTACTATGGAGAACTTCAAAATGAAACTAAATTTATACTACTTAGTGAGAAATGAGCAAATAGCACACACACAAATACTTATGGTGGTCGGCATCCTTTGTCATTACATTTTGACGTAAGAAAAATCCGAATAAATGTGTATGTACCTGTTTATCTGCAACTAATTAATAAAACATTATTCCCAACAAATTAGATTATACAGCACAATAAAATATGTAGAATATACCTACTCTAAGTACAAGTTCTCAGTTTCGAATGTAGAGTAAAACATGGTTTAAAAGACAAAATTAGTATATACTTACGTAAACATGCGTAATTTAGCCAGCCTTATTATATACCTCTTTATGATTGCCACAGTTGTGTCTCCATCCTAACTAAACATAAAGTGTATATTTACCCTTGTTTGTCTGTGCAATGTTTCATAGTTGAACAAGTAATTATATATGGTAATATTGCCTATTAAATAAATTATACTTCGCTTGGTTACAAGAATAATCATATGTTTTTCTAATACTTGTCGAGATATGCATATTTTTACGATCAGTTGCAAACATACACACATAGTAACAGAATATAAATGCAATAAGATTTGTAAACGTATTTCAAATTGAGTGCTAAATATGCAACCAATATAATATATTAAACACAAACAATAATATTATAAACCCAATATAATATTAAAGGCCAATTAAATTATAATTAGCCTTTGTGGGTCAGTTAATGACGCAGAATAATTCAATAGTTATAATAACTGGTTAATTATTTACTGACAAAAAAGAACGACAAATAATATAGCCACTGTTGCAGTCACGTAACCAATGACCAATAAGTCCTTGCACGGAATTATGTGTGTTTATGACAACTACCTAATGTCAATAATACGTCTTCGTCGATGCGTTTTTGCTTAGGTTTTTGCATAGTTAGTTACAAAAAACTGTAAAACAGTTTCCTTATTTTAAGCCCTTGGGGTGACCATAACCACGGTAATACGTTTGAGTATTGTAAAAATTTGAAATAACCCTTATATGTGCCTACTTACACCTATGAACTTAATTTTGTGACAGATTTTTATGAATTTCATAATGTTTGAGTACCCTAGATTGTTTAGAACCGGCAGGTAATGCTAAAACTGGGCAGGACTACGTCTGTCGTGACTGTTACTTCATCATCATGATCATTGACCGCTATAATAAGTAACAGGAGAACTAGTAGGGTATAAAGTATGGTTTGGTTATTATGTCTGGTGTGTCAGTAACATACACTGCTGAACTTAAGCCTCCTCCTCATAAGGAGTGGACGTCACGGGCTGTATGGTGTGATGTGATGTCTGTCAGTCACCCTGTAGCTGTAAAAAATAGGAGTGAACCTGGGAACACGTTACGTTGCATTCAATGAGATCTTATCGATCTTTAAATCTTTTTAGAGTTTCACACTTGAAAAGGTAAAAACAGAACCCTTATTTGATCATTTTGTTGTCCGTCTGTCTGTCTTAGATATCTGTCGGATACTGAAGATCCCTTTTCACTAGGATGGATAAAGATAACAAGTTGAAATTAATGTTCAAAATAAGGAGGGTGACCACATTGAACTGTAAAAAAAAATTGCTTCTATGTGAACGCAATAAAAATCACATCGTTATAAGTGACATATCTTTTGATGCATCGTCTTTTAATCACAAACGTATCTAGAAGAGTAGACCTAGAATACGCCGGCTCGTGCGTGCGGATTTGCGCGCCGACGCGGTGCCGGTCCCGTGCGTGGCGTAACGTGACGTGTTGCGCTAGGGTGACCATATACTGTAAAATCAACTTATCAAAATTTACAGAATATAAGGAAAAATACAGGATAATGCGTTTATTAGGTAAATTGTTGTTTTTTCTAAAAATAAT
Source organism: Blastobasis lacticolella (assembly GCA_905147135.1). Classification (NCBI taxonomy): domain Eukaryota; kingdom Metazoa; phylum Arthropoda; class Insecta; order Lepidoptera; family Blastobasidae; genus Blastobasis; species Blastobasis lacticolella. The sequence goes on along the minus strand of LR990039.1, from coordinate 6,167,039 downwards.
TAAGTCAATTATTTAATTGCGGCGGTGAGTAGCGCCGTACTTAGGTAGGCGCGCTTAAAAATACAAGACACAGCCAAAATTATACCTGAAAAAACAAGAAATACTGAAAAAATACAGGACAGCTAGCCAGTCTAGCCAGTGCGCCGTCAGATGCGGGGTGAGCGGCCCCCTTCAGCATACGTTAACAGTGTGCTGGGTTAGTCCGTTTGTTATGCGGCTGACAGTACATGGTGCGTATCGGTACTCAGTACCAACCGGGTACTGACCGGCCTACATGCGCTGGATGGGCTCCAGCACCTGGATAAAATCGTTAAACGATCCCTTTGTTGTCCCTATAGTTGTCGAACTTTTGCTAATGCTATTTCAATAAATAGTCTAATAATTTCAGTTTTGAAAATAATAGTTAAGCGGCATGTCATCTTGTCTTCACAGTGATAATGTAGGTTCAGCATTTTTGTTTGAGGACATAAATCGTAAATGTCACGAGCAACAGTTACCGTTTACCTTCAGATGGGCTTGGTTTCATATTTTCATTGATCCAGGTTTTAAAAATGTTGTTTTTTCAATAGCGTTTAATTTTACTATTAAACTTTAAGCATTAGAGAAATAGTTATAATTTTGGATCAATATATCTTCATGGCACGAATTCCAATATGATTTTTATTTAGTAGGCTCATACTCTTACTCAGGCTTATACTCTTCTTGAAAAACTGCACGCTCTAGTGAATCTATATATCTATTCAATGGTCTCATTCCACAACTCTAAAATTAAAAGATATATTTTTTCTTTAGTACTTAAGGTGGATTTAACTTTTAATAGCGAACCGCATCAAACCTAACAATGTTATGCTTTAATATCGTAGAAATCCTATTTTATAAATAACAATAATAACTGGCAAAGACGTGGCGGGCTTTTTATAGTGTACGGCTCACCAGTTATCTGTAACAATATTTTTTAATACTATAAACGTAATACAAAGTTACAAATGCACTTAGATTCCTATACAATATGTATGAAATACGACAATTTATAAGTTGGTCGATTATTACTCGTTAACTTGAAGTGTCCACTAAGCTATAATCATTTTCCGTCAAACTTCGTTTTGTATTACTTTTGTCTTGAATACTTTACACATATCCAATATACCTATACCTACTCAGGAACTTAAAAATTCAATTGTACAAAATACAAATTTTGTCGGCGTGATTAATGTGTATATTTCTACCTAATTCTAGCTCTCGAGTGCTAATAGATAGTATGATAGACGGACTTGGCGACTTTCTTAAAAATGAAAGATATAGAAAATATTTTAAATCATATAAATCAATCGATGCACTTATGAGCAGACTTTAGACCAGGGTAAACAAGTGAAAGAAGTGCTGCAAAACATTGTAAAACAAATTACATGGCTAGCTGAAGCGCGAATCTTGAAACTATCAATAGGTATAGGTAATGAAGCTGTCAATAGAACAGACAAATTCAAATACTTTGGATCCGTGCTTCACGAGTCCGGTGATATCGGCTCTATGTCAAGTACAAAATCTCTGCAGCTTAGGCCAAATGGCGGGAACTCACGGCAGTCATCTGCGACCCTAAAATCCCGATCAATAATAAGGAACTTATATACAAGAGCATAGATAAGTCTGTGTTGCGAGACTTGGCCAGTCTTGGAACTCAAATCTAACGAAATGAAAATGTTGCGATGGTTGTATGGAGTTGTGCGTCTTGACCGAGTACATAACAGGTACATCCGTGGCAGCCTTACGAAAAGGATATCGCGTATGAGATTCTATCTTCTCCAAATTTTTAGATCACGTGCTTAGGATCTAGGCCCCAGGATATAACGTGTTCTGAAACTCAAGAGTCGCTATGTTTGCACCGCGCGCGCGCAGCGATCGTGCGGGTTTGTTATGAAAAGTGCGTCGAAACGAGTATAAGCGAGCTGCTGGCTCCACATCGGTGGACCTGTAATTGGCTGCGCAAAGGTACGGCGCTGTCCCACAACAATTTTACGTCTAATTGACCAAATGCAATTGACCATTGTGGCGAACTCGATGGCATTTAATAGTTAATGGCCTCTTGATACGCATGCCTTGTTAGAAATCAAACAAACGCCAAGAAAACGGTCAGCCGTAATATAAGGAAAGCTTTTTATAACATGGTTTCCAATGGCTATCGTTGAGCGCGTAGTACATGCCAGTTTCCTGTTGTCCCGCTTGTAAATTTTGTTTATTTCGTAAGTTAACTTAGATTTGCTAATCGCTTAAATAAAATATCTCTTGCACGCAGGTAGCCACTTCAATAATTATTACTTTAATTTGGAATTATGATGCATAGCAATTAATATAGGTACATAGAGAATAAGCTAGGAAGCCACTTAGGGTTGTTATAGATAACAAATATAATCTTAGGTTTATTTCTACCTGTCTGTTGTTAAATTACGTAATTATAATACGATTAGAGTGGTGACGAGTTTCTTCGGCGGCAAGCCAGGCTCGCGTTAATCGGGGCACCGGACAAGTGCGCGGTGAAATTGGCAATATCACTAAATTTCGGGTAAGCGAACGGCCGCCGGCCGGCGCAAAGTGGACTCATTTATCTGGCAATCCGGTGGGAGGTCACGGCAAAAGTCCACAATAAAAGCCGGGTCCGGCGGCACGGTTTAATTGAGTCCTCCGACCTCATAATCCGCGCCCGCCCCGCCCGCTAAATGTTATTTATAAGCCAAACTCCACGCGGCCGCCCGCCGCCGCCGGCCGCACCTACGTGTTTAAATTTTAGCCTATGCACCCTGTTCGGCAGCGGCACGTTTCAGCGCTGCGTCATCGGTTTTACTGTTTTTCTTCGCGCTCACTCTAAGCCGGCACTTAATTTGTGGCGATTATTGGTATTGCCTTTACGCTTGTTATTAAACTTGTCGATAATTTAAGATGAAACACGCATCTCAAATTGCCGTTGCGGCCGATTGCTCTTAAGCGCTCGGTTAGATTGTGTTTGTCGCGAGCGATTACTCAACGCGTTTCCATTCGATTTGTCGGCCATGTACGGCGCGCACTCGGACCACTCGGCTTTCCACATTCGCGTGAGTACTGCCAGCGGCGGCCCGGCGTCGCCGGCGCCGGCACCGCTACATCTATGCTTTTGTATTCAGGATCATATTTACATGCATAAAACGCCATATTATTCCGATAATGTTAAACAGAATTTTCTTACTAATGTGTCCATGCTCATAACCAATCGGATGCGGCGGGTAACCGTGGCATGTATTATTGACACACGCCAAGCACATATCGGACTTTCACATAATTCGCTTTATTCATGACGTTTACTCACACAATCTTACGAGAAAAGTATTAATTGTCAGAGTCATTAACAGACAAGTCTTTGCCATTTCATCAGGTGAGTAATTAAATAAAATAGCAGTGACATTTTTTATCCGTTACTTTATAACTTGTAAAGTACATTAACATACTTTTACGCTCCGATGGTTGCGAACGTTGCAGAATTAATGCCCAATGGCCGGCGATGGAACATGTGGCGAGGCGGCCGCTCGCACGGCAAGAGCCATAAATGAACTACCGCCGAGTATTAACTACTGGGAATTTGGCCATTGGAATTATCGACGCAATCCGCCGAACGATAATTGAATGGAAGCGCGTTAAATAACCATTAATTGTTGTTGCGGGCGCGATTGATATTTATCAATGGAGCGGTCGGCGCGGGCCCCGGGCGCCGGCGCAGGCGCAGCCGCGGCCTCGCGTCACGCACCTCATATTCATATTTAATACGGCGCGCCAGGACACCTAGCCACCTCGCCACCTCGCCACCTCGCCGAACCGCGCCTGACGCTCGAGCGCCCGACACACCGCGCTAAATTATTGTCAGATTGTATTCAAAACACAGACAACGAGCTCGTCAAGCCAGACAAACGCCGACGTAAGTACACATATGACACTCGTACCCCTATAAAACGAGTACAGCGGCATACCTAGACGGCCATTATGCGACGCTCCACGCAGGCAGCGAGCGCACTGAGCCCCATACCTACACATATTAGGCAGGTATGCCGCGTAGTAGAGTTTGTCACTGCGACGTAATGTACACTCAAAGACACTTTATCTTGATATAGCAAGGTGTCGCGTCTAAGTAAGGGCACTGCGTTTCTAAGTGACTATTACTTTTAGAGTCCACTCGACTCTGCGAACCGAGCTGCATTCGTCGAGGTGAACAATGAATTTGTACGGTGTTCGGAGAGCAAAATGAGCTCTGTGCGCATCAGTTCTTAGGTACGCGCGTCTAGAGTGGGCTTCACTGCGACCATTTTTCCGGCGCGCCGCCTGCGAAGCGCCACGTAATAATCCAAGGAACGGGACGCCAAGATTTATGTTTATGATACGCATAATAGTGGCGTCAATTGAATGCTGGCGGAGTGTTGACGGAGCGCGCCTTTGTGTGGCGCGGCGACGAATCACCCACTCCGGCGCTCCGTACTTTGTCACGCGGCTTCCTGTTCCTCCCAAACACTATCTCGGGTCGATCGAGGTCCGAGGTTCGCTACCGTGTTCGACTCAAGGGGTGTCCATAAACCGAAGTAATGCATTACAGCACTTACGCGCCGGTGTTTATCTCGAGTAGTAGAGTAAGCAATTTTGTTCAGAAATAACTATTGTTAAAAACATAAACGCACATTGCCGGCGATGGTCCCGGCAACATAATGCGAGCATGTACGCGGTAGCCGCGCGGCGCCCCTCGGAGCCTGCATAATTTTTTTTCAAATTAATATACGACTCCCGTTCGTCAAGCGACTGCAAAGAGAGCAAGAGTAGCGTTTACAGCCCAATCATTATAATGATCGGTTATCGATTTGTTGTATGGCGTGCTCTTCTAAAGGACTAAAATTTGGTGAGACCGATCGCCCCCGCCGCGGGGCACCGGCTATTCAGTCTATGCGGCCTACCGGCGGCACGATATCGCCGACTTATCTCCGTCGTTCACTCTTATAATTTTGGAAAATTCATATAATAACATCTGATAACAATCTAATTATTATAATGTCCTCTTTAACATATCCCGTTGGATGGGACGAAATTGGAGCGGCGGATGCGGCCTCCGCGACGGGATAATGCCTTCGCTAATGTAATGGAAATTATGAGATCATCTTTATGCCTTTTAACTGTGCTTTTAAAATAAACACATTACTACGCCTTTATGTCCGCTCGCTGGGTTTATGGCGGTGCATTCCGAGTGTGGAACGAGCTTTATTTTCAAATGCAGGAGCGGCCCGTGTTTTGAATCAATTAAAATCATTAGGGGTATTTCCTGAATACATTTCATTATAACGTACCCACTTACATGCCTGTTTATTTTACGTATAAGGTTAAAAGTATTTCAGCCATAATAAACTTACAAACATAAACAAACTAGTATGTAATATAGTACAACTATACATTAGGCGGACTAACTAAAAACTCCAAAATCCATCACTTCGTGTTTAATACAGCGACCATTGCGTTGAAGGTTATACCGGCAGGCTTTATGGACCCTCCTGTATAAGAGACGCGTGAATCCTGAAATCACTGTGAAGTTGCGCGCGTGTGTATTCCAGAAGAGGCGTTGCCATGGCAGCGGCGGGCAGGCCATCGGGCAGCGGTCGACGCTCATCAAATATTGACGGGCCCCTGAAAGCGTCCGCCTTACCTGTGCCTACACAGCTGCCCACTGAATATCCAATCGTAGATCGAATTACTGGTCGCATACTAAATCAGACACGCCCAAATTCAATTACTGGCGACTGCGTAATACATAAATAAATCCCGGCAATTAGAATCATCGCTCAGATTATGCAGCCAATAGTGGTTTGAATTATTAAAGTGCCCTGCCGAATTGGTAGGCTCGGATGTTATTTAATTTTGTGGGTCTATAAATTGCTTAATCTAATTCTTTTGTACTAAATGATACTATGATATAGACGCGAATGATTGTGAGGATGTGATTGGTTGGGTTTATATTTTTATCAGGTGGGCTTTCTGTTCGATTGTAACTGCCTATATAGTACTAAAATAAATTTCAACAAAGTTTGCAATGCTGTAGCTCATATCCCGGAATAACAGAAAGGCTCTAAATTATTCCGAATATAAATGTAGATTCCGCTCAAACACGGCATACAACTGAATTGTACAAGGAGAAAAGCAGATAAAAGCTAGTTGGTAACAAGTTTAATATGGGATTATGCAACGGTGCTTACCGAATTTAAAATAACATTGAGACGCTATAATTATATTCGCTATTATTATATTCAAGTGTTATTTAATAGAACACTTTATAGAATTTCATTACACACTTTGTAAATTTTCTTTTAAACATTTCAGACATCTTTTTCCCGTAGTAGGGATATGTAAAGAACACATTTTTCTATTTGCTACGGCCCTGACAAATCTATCTAGCTTTTTCAACATTCATCAATCTTTTCATTCTCGCGAGTTTAGGTTACTCTTGAGCTGACCTTTCTTTAACTTATCTCTGATTTGATCGTGATATATATACCTCTCGGTCTTCCCCTACCAACGCTTCCATTCACTCCTGCCACGTACATATTTATCGTTAACTCTTTTCTCATTCATCCTCTCTACATCCTTTGTCTATTCTAATCACTTTAATATCTTCCTTCGTCCTATTATTGCTCCTCTGTTTTTTATCTTTCATTAACACTTCTTCATAATACTTTCGTGATTCCTCTGCCATACCCAAATTGCGCTTCCATACATAAATGTTGGAACAAGCCTCCCTCTACAACCAGTCAGGCCTTTTTGGACTCCTTTTGGCTGTTCATAAGTGAGAGCTCCATTTCCTGGAGCCAGGAATTTAGAAATTGAAATATTTGAACACAAAAAAAAATGAAATATTTACATAAAATAATTACTTATGTCGTAGATTCAATTACTTAATTATCAAAGAGAGGACAGTATCGATCATATCGATTGATTTTCTGGTAGACTTATTTGACGAGTGGACCGAAATTAATTGTCCCCAGCACATCAAAGATCACTCATTCTTTGTATACCTCTTCATTGTATTATTATTAATTTTAAAATTAAGAATAATATAATATTTTATAATATTATAGAATACCCAGGATAATGTATGGACGTCAATAAGTGTATACAATTTGAACTTACATTGATTAAATGAATTTGAATTGAATTTATAAGAACTAAACGCCATTATATTCCGGCCACTTTGAGAATGGCGACTGTGCCTCTGTCAGTACCTACCCAACTGGCACTCAAGATGCCCATACCCATCATCCAGCTTACTAAATTATCCAGCCTTTAACCTTTACCTGCAAACCCACCACCAGCACCACGCTTTGTCTATACCAGATTAAACTAATCAATATGATTTGTACTCAAAGATTTTGAGGTTTCTACTGCTTATGTGTACTAGTTAACATAGTTGACACATAACACACAACAAGGGGGATCCGCGTTTATATTTAATTTTGATTGATAACTTTTGTATTTTGCCTCTATTTAGCTTGATTTTTCATTTTACAATATACTTTTATATCTTTGTACACACTAGGGTAGTTTCTTATAATAAAACCCCATGGTCAGAAATCCAGTCTGACAACCCCTAAGGTAGTAATTTAACAAATCTTGAATTACGTTTTTAATCATGTTTTTGCTTTGTAGAATATTTGTACAAAGTTATAAGTGAAAACCCTAAGGGTATAAAAAGTTGCATACAAACTTTCATTTCACCTCCTTAGAGGATAAATATCCAAAAACTTTAAATTACATTTTTTATAATTTTTTGTGAAATATTGGTAGTAAAGTTGTGTACATTGTAGCCTATAAGCTTTATTGCTGCCACATTTCATTAAAACCCGTTCAGTAGTTCGTGCGTAAAAGAGTAACAAACATCCTTACAAATTTTCGCATACCATACCAGAATATTCATATCATTTTTTTTTAGTTTTTGTCTATACACAGTTCTCAATTTTTTTTGTAACAAATTCTCTGTCTGGTCTAGGTTCAACTTCCTTCGATTTCTCCACCAAGACTTCATATATCTGTGTTTTCATGTTAATATTGGAATATTCTTCTGACTTAATTTTCCAAACAGTAGGAAAGACTCGGGTCATTCATATTTCACACTGGCATCCGAATATTGAAATGCTTCTTAACTTTAAGGGCTATTTCTTTTAAATCTTTGACATTCAAGAGGGACAGCATGTTATAATGAGTCCTTAAAATTGAGAGACATTCAAATGCAAGTTTGAACATGCGTCTATACGCTGCAATAGACTGCGCAAACAGATAAAAAAATGCACCAACTTTCGCGCCAACTAACAATTTGACGTTAACACGACCCGTTTGCGCAAACTTCGTTTGAACAAACGCGTGGTGCAAGCATAAATTTGTGTCGTGTGGTCCGGCCTTTATTAACCCACACCATGTCGCTTTAGAGTAAACGGAACGGCCCCGAAAGCTTTGCACAAACAATTTAAATTTTTGCTCAATTTTATAGGTAACGTGGTAGTGGTATCAATATTTTTTTTCAGATTTTTAGTACTAGAGGGTACTAGTACGTTTAGCATTAATGCGCTATGTGGTTTAACACATTACTGAAAAATAAACGGTTGGGTGTTCAATTTCTTATTAATGTGTTATGTCTGTTATGTCTACTGATTATTTTCAAATTTTAGGAAGGTTGTCAAATACACATATGAAATATTAAATATAGGCCCGCGGCGGGGAACCCAAGAAAGGTGGCTGTCGAAGAGAAGGAACCCTCTCGTTGCCCCTTTTTCCAAAGTTACGCAGAAGAGCTGTGGAAAAACAATCTTTCACTATCTTCGTATCATCATTGCAAAATAAGTACCTTCAGTTTAGAAATACATTTTTGTATGTGTTGATGTAAGTTCTAGATTCTAAACAGAAAGGGGAATGAAAAGAAATAATCCGGAAATTGAACTCATTGTCACTTAATATAAAAATTTAAAACAAAAATGGTCCTTTTCAGGCGCTCCAATACTATCTGAATCGATTAGGTACACCTTTTAATGTTTAATCTTTAACCCACAACTTCAACAAGATGAAATCGCTTCTTAAAAATCTATCCACATATCGCGTTCACTATAAACCGCTTAAGTTTTTTCGCCCCAAAAGCCATCTACCTGCTCCGCTGTAGTCTCTTGTGGAAAATCTTCTGGCATCACTCGACGCGGCTACATAATACACCCTTCCTCAACTGTTGTTTCGATAACCGGCCTCCCTACTTATACGGTTTGGGCTTCCGCAAAATTTCCAGACTATCACCGGCATTCCTGCACTACACAGCACACACATCTTGACTAAATTATCACTCCGCGCATGAGCGGCGTCGAAGTGTGATGTCTGTCGGAGACTAGAAATGCTTGATTCGTCATCTGCCCCAATGACGATTTTCCCTCCAACCCTAACTCCCAAAATCTCTGGGACGGGCGGTTTTGCAAACTGGTTTTAACCTCGCTTTTAGAAAGGTCTATTAATGATCCAGAATGAGCTCGCATTGTCACACAACCTATTTAACCTGACATTAAGAAGTCCTGCCAGGTAAAGCGTTCCATTCCTTTAGACTCTAATGAAAGGCTCTAAACTTTAGAGCCTTTCATTAGAGAGATCGGTCGTCGTTCCATCCGAATGTTTGACCACCTCTTGCACTTTGAACAATTCCTTCGCAGATTCCTCGAAATGCAGCCTGTAGAATACCTATCGACAAACGTGGGATTCTACGCCGATGTTCAAGGCTCAAATGCTTATCGTCTATCAGCTTTAAAATACGAATAATCGTCTTAGCATGCTACTCCACCAAATCCAAACATACAATTGATATTTGGCTGATCCATTCCAAAGGTGGCAGAACTTGTGCTTGATATAGCTGAAGCAGCTGTTTCAAAGTAAAGTACTGCCTAACCTCTCAGATGATGCCGAATTTATTTGCTGCAGTTTTTGCTTTAGATACGATTCATACGACTAAAGACCGACTGAAGAGCTTCGTTCTATCAATAATGGGCTTTCGAGATTGAATGTTGTCTATGCTGGCTATAATGCTATAATGGCTATAATTAAATGCAGCTAAGACCTGCAATTAATTTTTAATTAGATTTTTAACATAGTTTTAGTTATGAGTTATCATTTACCCCAGCTGACGAAAGGACAAGTCTCCTGGCGAATCGGCTTTTTTCTAACTGGCTGGCTGGGCCATATTGCAGTTGTCGCACTTACAAAACCACACCACAAGTTTTTAATGAAGGGCTAGTCGGAAATTGCTTTCAGTGAATCTGAAAGCGCTTCGCTATCAAAAGAGGAGCCAGTTCTCTAACTGGCTGTGTGGGTCAGATTGCAGTTGCCGCACTTACAAAACCACATCACAAGTTTTTAATGAAGGACTAGTCGGAAATTGCTTTCAGTGAATCTAAAAACGCTTCGCTATCAAATTAGGAGAGCCGTTGAGCCGGGATTTTGTGTTAGGATGAGGATAATGGTATATTACTACGTTATTAAAATTAATATTCTGGGTAAAAAGACAGTTTTCATTAGCAAAGTAAAGAGTAATTTTAGATAATAACATTCATAAGTTGCTACTCAGTAACCAGAACATTAAAATCGAATTCAATTGGGATTGGCACTACACTATAACTGGGTGGGTTAGGTTGTAAGTAGATGGCTTGATTTAAATGAAACCGCGCACGCTCCCTCGCCAAACTCAATCACAGAACAAGGGCGACGGCCCTCTCTTTGCTCAACACTCTTCATTTGACAGATTGGAGTAAATTACTAAAGCTTTTTTATTTAATTTTAGGGTAAGTAATAGGGATCGGAGGAGTATTTCGTTTTGAGAGGAGTGTTTGCACTGTCGTCTGAGATAGCTCTCGGTCCGAGTAGTTTTTATTGGAAGTTTTGTTGACTCTGGCAGTCAAGCGCGCCCGGGGCTCGCCCTCTCGGCACACACTGCCATAATATAGCTTATATTCGGTTTGATCAGCTCTCTTGTAGTTATTGTTGCTCCTTCAATATCTTCAGTTTACTTGTCCTCAATATTTTGAACAACGCTTTCGCTCGTTCTTGGAAAGATATACTTTCAGTAATTTATGGAGAAAGTTTAACCATTGTTTTCCATTGCACCTTTTTTTAAACCTGTGTCAGATTTAAAATAGATATTGCCACGTATCAGCCACAAATGAAACTTCCAGACCGCTTGGACAGGGATTGATAGCGTGTCGCGTCCGTTAATGGGGAACTAATACATGGCTCCAATAAAGTTTATATGTCCAGTAACTAAATGGTGTGCCGCGGGTACATTAGATATAGGATAACGTCACTCATAGACAACCAATGTTTTAATATCGTAGGTACTGTTTGCGCAGGTGTTATCAGGCGGGCGAATGCCATCGAAATCACAATTTCATAGCTAAATATCGGTATTGTGGCCGGTAATGACACGAGGAGCGTATCTATGTTATCGTTGGCTATTACTAATTACCGGGACACACGCGAGGTGGACTGATAGCGTTGTTTGAACAAACATGGCGGACGAATCGCGGCTGGTCCTTTGTAATTGTAGCTCGCCTTTATCGGGCGAACGTTTCGCATCGGTGAGCAGCGCTCCGATTTCAACGGACTTAGCGCGGCACGCATGCAGGGATAGGCCTCGTGATGATTGCAGCCGCGATAACGCAGCACCCGCCAGCCCGCTGCGGCCGCCCCAGCCGCCCCTGCCGCCTCGGGACCCCTGGCTCAGGCCTTTCGCTCACAAATTAACACAACACTCATTTGACGACACATCTGAAACTAACTACTAAATATATTTCCCCTTATAGGTACTTAACACAGGAATAATCTTGGAAAATGTATTTGTGCAAGAGGGACGGGCCCTTTGAGAGTTTCACCGTGTTTGAAGAAAACAAGTTGATGCACTCAAATGGAGCATCGGCGGCTGAAGTAGGGTCGTTTGTGTGCACAGTAACTTATGCTATTATTTCTAAGTCAACCTTGCATTTGTGTTTGACCAAATCTTTTGACGTCCCTCGCTTGGTCCTTTCACGCGGGTAGGCCTTTAATCTTTTACCGACTAAGCTTCGCTCATCAATTTATATTTGAAAAGTGCCCTGAGTGCCTCTTACTTTCGGTCCGGTATATTTGGACGATTATTTTATTTGTGAGACACCGTTAAATATTTGAGGTCACCATAGAGTCAATGAAAGAATAGCATTGTCCTTATTATGGCTGTACCTAATCTATATGAACATAAGTATGCTCAAAGTAAACATCGTTTGAGCAGGAGTTAATCATAATACCTAACGTTAACACCGAGTCTACTCTACCTATATCTTTAACGCGCACCGTGTCAGCTTACATTTGTTTTGCAGCATACATCCAACCGTTGACAGGAAGCACGCAATAATAATTTGCATTCTTTGTCGCCGGCAGATTTCGCCGTCAGCATCAACAGCCCGTTAGGTCGTCACAGTAACTTTGATCGAGCGCTCGCTGAGTCGATTTCTCATAATGTTTACTAATCGGTTCCCCGAAGTAATTCGAGCCCGGTGCTGCGGCCGCTGGGCGTCGCAAGATGGCCAGATTAGCCGACGCCCGATCATTATCGTACCGTTGCTTTAGAAATAGAATAATTTACATATTGTTAAAATGCAAATAAGTAAACCTCCGATTAAAGCATGAAAGCTTATTCGCGAGTTCACACGTCTCCATTGTTTATGCTACTGTCATACATAATGTAGACGCTGTAATAAATTATACCTTTCTACAATTTTAATTCAAGCCGATCGAAACATTCCTTGGCTGCGCTACCAGGGGTTTCGAGGTTTGAGTTCCGTTTGTTCCTTGACTTAGTCAGGCTTTTGAGCCCAAACTGTTGCGACAGTGCACTGAGCTCCTTTTGACGCAGTGTTGCGGTATGTTCCAGTTGCTGGTGGGCAGCAGCGGCGGGGCGGGCGCGGGCGGCGCGGGCGCGGGGGGCGCGGCGACGTCGCCCGAGGGCGGCTCCAGCTCGGCGGCGCCGCTGTCCCCGGGCGGCTCGGCCGTGGCCGGCGGCGCGCTCTCCCCCGGCGCCGGCAGCCACGCCAGCACCCCCGCCGCCTCCTGCTGCGACACCCCCCGGCCCATCATCACCGACCCCGTCTCCGGCCAGACGGTCTGCTCCTGCCAGTACGACGGCGCGCGCCTGGCGCTCTCCTCCTACCCGAGGCTCTCCAGCGCTGCCGTCGGCGTCTACGGCACCCCCTACCCGTCCACCGACCAGAACCCCTACCCCAGCATCGGCGTCGACAGCTCAGCGTTCTACTCGCCGCTGGTATGCACTTTTATTTTACTTACATAGTAATATCTTATCCTACACGTTTATAGTGGTATCTAGTACGCACTTACAGTTCATTTCAACGTAGCAGGCGCCAATTCCGCATTCGTTCGCATTGGACTCCGGTTTATTCCTAAAGTAGAGTGAGGTGACTGCAAATCGGTATCAATAGGTCATTTGCCGTTGCCCGTTTTCGGAGGAAGCAGGGCTGATACTCGGCGGGCGGCGGCGCGGCCGTGGCGTGCGAGCCGGCGGCGAACCGGTCCGGGCGCGCTGGGCCAGAAAACCGCGGACACCTCGCGTCGCCGCGCCCGCGCCCCGCCCGGCCCCCGCCGTCGCCCTCCCGAAACATTCGCATTTGAAACCTCTATTATTATAACAATTACACCTTATCACCGTTCGACCCGAAGGATACCTTTACGTTGTTCAAATGACACCAAAATTTCATGTTTTTAACTCATGAAAGCTATACTTAGTTGAGAAAAAAATTACGTTACTGTAAATGAATTGCTTGGACTTTTCTACTTTGGCGATTTTGTTGAACAACCGTCGGTGCGGAGGGACAAATGCGCTCGCGTAGCGATTCACGCACTCCTTACAAGGACAGGCTCCTTTGCCGCGCTCCGAGAACTCAGCACAGAGTCTCTGCATTTCGCAACATCCCAACATAAAGAGTGGAATTTTGCAATTAAACAGGATGAGTAAATTCTCATCAATAAATTAATTGTAATTTTATTTTTCAACAAGATTAATTGTTTCAATGCAAATTCTTGTAAATTTTATTGACATGCCTTCTACCTAGTATGTTAAAAATGTTATACCCACAAATTATCGAATTGTGACAAAATCTTACTTTTAAGAACTATGAGTTTTTATAAGTACCTATTATACTTAGAAATGTAGGTGAGAGTAGTCTTGCCAGCTAGAGTCTGTAGGGTTTGTTGACATATTAGGAAAACCACAACACAAGGCTAAATCATGTTTTATATTACCCTTACACAGTGTACATTGGTACACTATGGTTAAACCTGTAACTATAGTATATCGATAGCTTTAACATAAAATTAAGATTGGTCTTCATTAAGTATTAAGGCCTTGTGGTGTCCGGTAGAGTCGATTAGACCCAACCCCTTATATTCGTAGGTTTCGTACATGGCGACTAATGTCTTCGAGGCAAAAGATCTAGTCTCCGTATACTGAAAAATAGGCATTATTATTAACATGTTGACGGAACTTAATTTTTCTGGTTGACGGCTGCAATCATCTTACATAATATACATATAACACTAGCTGACCCGGCAAACGTTGTATTGCCATATAAATAATTTCCTGGATTGTATGTATTTTTGTATGTTGTATCATAAAAAAAAAAGAAATTAAAAATTTTGTCAAAAAAATAAAAAAATAAATTTAGGGGTGGACTACCCCTAACATTTAGGGGGATGAAAAATAGATGTTGGCCGATTCTCATAGATACCGGATAAGCACAAAAAATTTCATCAAAATCGGTCAAGCCGTTTCGGAGGAGTATGGCAACGAAAACTGTGACACGAGAATTTTATATATTAGATTTCATCCTAATTTCCGTGATTTCCAGTTGCTGTACACTTTTTGTGGATAGGCTCAATTTCTGGTCTAGATACTGAGGTTACGAATGATCTCACTTTTAACATGTGCGACATCAGTTAGTGAATCTGGTTGCTATTATTCTACTGTACTGGTTACCAAACACAAAAAGTACCTACATTCTATGAAAATATTTTATTAATCTACCTTAAAACGAAGAACGCAATTCCTGTTTTTTTTCGTGAATTTTACATAGTACATTGGAGTCCTTTATGTTTAAATTTATTTTTAAGTTTAAAATCGGGTGGTTCTGTGATGGATCAAACGGCCATTGATTTTAACTTGAATACCTTGGCACCTATTAGACGCTCCCAAAACCGCCTCTTTCGCATAAGATTTTTACAGTTTTTGCTTGTTTTTACTATAAATGTTGTCCAATTTACACACATTTTTATATGAATCGATTCTTGTAGATAAACTGAATAAATACACGCAAGAATCACCGTACTAACTCTTATCACGTGTGAGTCACGTGTTTGACACTCAATAGAAAAGCGCGGGAGCGCGAATTTTGTTCCTTGAATACAGTGCCCCTCTCCCGCCGCCCCACCCACCCCCGACGCAAAATTAAGTTGAAAACAGCGAGCTGACAATATACGCAATTATACTAAATTCATGTTTATAAGCTAATAGGCAAGACAATATTTAGACCATTTCGTTACGGTTCAGTTTTCTGACGGTACTCATAATGTTTCAGTCTGATTTTAAAGACGTTTCCCCTCAAAAATACATTCACACTTGCCCCACGTTCTAATATATCTTTTTATTAAGTCTACATTGGTAAATTGCCACATAACAAAAATAATGTGGGCAATCCGTTAAATCCACTGATCCTGCCGTTTTTTGGCAAAACGGCAAGCGGAGTCTCCGTTTAATCCTGGAGCGTTGAAACATTCACAACGGATCACCGCACATGAGCTGGCTCCTTTTCCATATTTTTCTTTGTTTCAACTCTTTCGTCGTGTATGTTGTCATTATTATGCATTTGGCCTAATGGGTAGTCTTTAATTTGTAGATCGCGCATACGATAATGCTAAAAATTAAAATAAAAGATTCCTTATTTTACGGAGCCCCGGGTTCGTTCAACCCGTGATTATAATATCGTGAAGCAACGTGTACGTAATTGCGGGTGCATCCCAAATCGCCGGCAGTGAGATCTCTATCGCTATCTGTCATTGTATTTAACGAGGTCCGCAGTAGGTACGCTCTGTGACCCTGTGCATGCTTATTAACAGGTGTTTAAATGTGTGTACGGTGTCATTGTGTGCCCAGCGCCCGTACCTAGCTCACGACAGGCCCGGCCGGTTCCGTGCAAGCGACAATTTAGCGAACAATGACGACGCGCCGCCGCAAATACACTCGTGCCTCTTCAGCTAGCTATGTGCGCCTCGAAGCCCGACGAGCCAATCTGGGCTTTATTGCATAACCGTAGGAGCGCAGTTTGCTCCCCCGGCTAACTGCCATTCCGTGGAAAAAATATTCAACTGCCATTTTTAGTACACGCGCGACGCTGGTGGCGCCGTCTGTTCGGGCTCCGATCTACTAACAATACAGGCAGCGCCATCTTTTAGCTATTGTACGCTCGTGATAACGAATAAAAAGAGTTTGTATTACCGCGTTTAGTGTTGTCAAGTCATAAGGTTGTACTGAGGTTGTATTTCTTGTAACTTGTAATTTCGAAGCAATAAAATGTTATTCCATTTATAGGTAAGTAACATGAACTACGATAGCCTATTACCGGGTTTCTTATAAATGTGTAATTTAAGTGTATCTACAATAGTAGAGCCATTTTACATTATTACTGTAGGTCTTTGATTATATACCTGTCGTATAATCAAAGCTGTAGGTACAAAATATCGTATGTTAAGTATAAGTAGGTACATAATATATTCATATGAAAATACAAAACCGAGTCTTTGTGACACGGCGCCTATTCGTGGAGCAATTCAATGTTATTGTTATGAACCGAAAGCAAATTGTGTGCCGCGCACATAAAATCTCTCTTCGCTAAAAGTTAGCGACGTCTACAGTATCCCGCGGCGCGTTTCTCACCCGTTTATTGCAAACGGAAATCTCTACTGGACCCTTCGCTGCGACGCTCTGATAGACATACGACGATGCGACATCCCAAATTACACCGAGTACGGTTCACGGCGCGCACGCAGCCAACATAGTCAGCGTTCTCATGTCAACTACCTACATAACAGCAAGACAGCATCACGCGAAATGTTATGAGTCTTATGAGCCACTCAGATTTTCTCGTTGATTTTATTATCACCTTCTAAATTAAAAGTTCGAAGAGCCCGCGCGCCGGGGGAGGCCCGGGCAGCCCGCGAAAAGGCCCGGTCTCCCGTAAAAACGTAACAAAACGCCAATTTAAATACATCACTAATCTTAAGTCAAAGAGAATAAGTTTTGAAAAAGGACGCCTGAAATTCAATTAAAGAAGGGCGGCAGAGCAAGCCAGCGCGGGAGCGCGACTGGGAGAGAAAAATAAATAAAAGTGGAGAGAAATCAGGCGAATTGAGAATAGCCATTAAGGTGTTAATGAGGGTCTTATTAAGCCGTCTACTCCCCGTGGGTGGTCCGTCTGTAGTGTTCGCTTTGTTCATTAATCACTCAGATTAAGTTCCAACCTAATTATCAAATTTATATCGGGAGAGCAACAATGGATCCTGCAGTTCGCGATACGTTATCTGATTATTTAGTTAATTACCAAACAAAACGCCGTAGACAGCCACCGAGCCGCCGACAGCCTCTTCAAGTCATTTGCTTTTGAAATCTTTTGCACGGCTTTGTTTATAGGAATTGCACGAATCCTCTACAACGCGTCGAAAGGGCTCATACTGCTATCAATTAGCAATCATATTTTTGTATGAGACTGGAATAGCATTTATTTACGATAAAATTAGGTTGTGTCAGTTTTAATGAACACTGAATAGGCAGATAAATCGTCACCTTAAAGTGAAAATAAACATCTGTAAGTAAACATATTTATAACCATCGGTCTTTCAACAATTAATTAGTCACAGCCGACCTTGCTCGCTGAGTAACGGAGACTTATTTTATTTTCTATCTAATTAGTCAAGACTCATTTCTGAAAATGAATGATAGGAGACCGTGAGACGTTTGGGTGGGTGAGATTAGACCCGCTAAATCTAATTGTGTAGTTTTGTGTTATTGTACCTACATACAATAAAATACACGGTTTTATAAGAAAACACGCAAACGTGAGTGTAAAACAATTTTATTAATATTCGTACAAGAAACACATTTTATACAAGGAGTAAGTTGTAATAGTTGCACATAAGTGGCATTACTTGTAATATTATTAGTACGAGCTGTATATAAAGTTGTGTTACTTGTATTATTATAAGTACAAGCATTTGCACAGGTATCCATTTGCCTATTACATATTACGAAAGTAGTCACTAATGCGTATTTTTGTTAGCAAGATAAGTAA
Source organism: Blastobasis lacticolella (assembly GCA_905147135.1). Taxonomy (NCBI): domain Eukaryota; kingdom Metazoa; phylum Arthropoda; class Insecta; order Lepidoptera; family Blastobasidae; genus Blastobasis; species Blastobasis lacticolella. The sequence continues at coordinate 6,148,593 of LR990039.1, read as the reverse complement.
CATGTGTCGATTTCTGTAATGACACCATGTCTGTTTAAGTGCTGAAATACATAATAACAACCGCCATTGCTTTTATATGATGCAATAGAGCCGATGACGCGTGGGTGGCCTTATCGGCGGGTACATCGACGATTTGACATAAATGCGTTATAGTTAGATTATGTGACAACTGATAAAATGTTGTAAGGCACCGCCTCGCCGTGATTGACACCGCGTGTGTTGACACAGCGATACGCGCGCACTGCTGTATCAGCCGGCTATCAGCGCACAAACGTTTTACCCATAGCGGCCGCCATCGCTGCACCACTCCGCGGCTCTCCGCACCGCACCGCGCCCGCGCACCCTCCTCGCCCGCCAAGAGTACACCATACTCTTTGCGGTCACACATTATGTAGGTTTACGGCAAACACATAGGGTTTTCCGTACGATATCAATCAACCTTATCAGCCAAGTAAAAGATCTACCGACCACAGGCACTCGACATAACACGAATCGTGCGATCCCCGTTCCGGACTAGACACCGCTCAAACTTTGACCGACGTGTGTGTACGGACACAGGCGATGGTTTGCGTCGCTACGTGCGGGCCGTGTTGAACATTCCGTGTCGCAGCTGAGCTGTTATTTTAGCATAATAATTGCGTGCAAACAATGACCGCGGTCCAACCCCGCAACCCTCGTCTCACCTCGAAAGCGTTAATTGCTCCGCAAATATACTCATCTTGGCACTAAGCGTTTACTTGCCGACTTTAATGAGTGGGCAAACAGCGGCCGCGGCTGACCGCGTCCTGCGGCCGCCGGTGATAAATCTCCGGCTTTCCCGATTTCCCGGCGCCCCGCCGCGCCCGCCGCACCCGCCGCGCCACCCTCGCGTCCACTCCCGCGACACTCTTATAAATTACCTACACGCTTACACTATAAATCAAACAATGGCCGAGCTAAATGTATTTACTATTGTTCGAATACACTCCAACACCACTATCGTGACCGCGTCCGTGTGTTAATGCATATTTCATTCGGTCATCAGTTTCTGGCGAGGAGCGGGCGACTCGAAGCAGCGTTAGTCAGCAGTCTCGGAGTAGCCGGAAATTTGTTGCTTTGTCTCTTTGTTTAATCCGGAACCGGAGGATATTGTGGCCGTTCCGTTGGAAGGCGACCCGATTAATCTCTTGCTTATAAAGTTTTGCAGACGGTTGACCTCAGGAAGTCGGCCGAATGCGGGATAATTGAATGTTTACGACGCGCGGGCGGGTAGGGGTGCGTCGCACACACTGACTTTTATAAGTATCTTTATTTATATTGAACGTGTCGGTCACTCTGCGGTCTGTAACCATTTAACAACATAAAGGTGCTCATTGTCGACCGTTATCTCGGGCGGAAGTAAAAAAACGTGATCCAGGCGTAATTTCTGTCCGCGCCGCCGCCCGCGCCCGTCTCAGCGTTAGTGGAATAAAAACAAGGTGTCGATTAAACTTGAGATAGCTTTTAACTACATTATTATTTAATTTTAGTTTGTTTCTGAAGTCGTGGCTCTGCGTGTCGAACGGAATCCAATTTGTCCATAAACAATATTATGCTAATGCCATGGAAATTGTATTCCCCCAATAAATATTAATGGATTTATATTTCTGGCGGAACATTCCAAAACTTAACCACGGGCAAGAAAGCTTTACTAAATTAGATTAACGGCGATTTAATTAAAAATGAGATAGATTATTCACGTGTTAGAATAGTTGATTATTGATAATATTTTGTTAATATTATGTTTTACCGAAATGTGTCAGTATCGTACTTTTTTATTTAAATCACTACCACTTAAGCCCAGGTAGGTACTATAACATCTAAACAGCTGTAAAATAAGCCATCACTTAGACAGCTTAATAAATAGCCAGATTGAATTTAAAAAAATGAGACCGTTTCTTTTTATGTCAGTCCAAAAAAAGAGTCAAACAACAATGGCTTGAACTGGCAAAATTTAACGCCGTTTATAATATTATGACAGTATTCTGTGCAAAGCGCATTATGACGGTGGACCACCGGGGCGAGCTCCCGTCCCGGGACGCGGCTCCGTCAGGACTGAATAAATGATATGTCAGCGGCACAATGCCGGCGACGCGAAGAAACCCGCGCGCGCGGCCATCGCTCAGTCATTCACCATGTGGAGCCAAATTCAGCGGGAAATAATCGCGTGGAGCCGCTTTACATTTGGTAAAATTTCAAGTGAGTTTTTTGCGAGTTATTGTTGCGATTCGGACAGATGTCACGGGCAGGGAATCCGCGGGAACAAAAGCGCCCCGGGGGCGCATTGTCCTCTCCTCCCGACCTCCCCTTCCGACCATTAACACTGACACCTCCAACATTTTATTCTTGTATCAAAATAACACACATAAATTATTCAATTTATTTATGGCTGTATTAGCTCAGAATAGGTTATTGCTCTAAATGGTTTTTAATGTCCTTATTTTATAAGTAATTTATATGCGACGAGCGAGGCCCTCACATCTGCATCTCACCCTCGGACGGCGGCTATTAGCGAGGCATCAGATAAGTGTGAGCGCCGATAAACACGGGGTCCCGGAAACTCTTATAAACTGTCATGCACCCTCGTTAATTTTCGAGGTATTAATTTTTATGAAATGGAGCGTCGTCGCGGAGTGCGGTAATTAGACGCAGGCTTCGGGCTGCGGTGGCGTGCGCGGCGTGCGCGGTGTGCGCGGAGAGCGCGGCGAGCGCGGCGCACGGCGGGGCAGCCGAATCAATCACGGGGTCTCAATAATTGATCGGCTCGGGAGGGCCGCGGCTCCCCCGGCCTAATTACCTCTCTCGCCCTCCATACGCTCACGGCTCATTAAGGACCGTCTGTTGTTTGTTCTCCTAATTAAAGCGGAGCTTTATCGGTCTCGGGCCCCGTCTAATTGATATCATTGCGAGCGTTTACGATCATTGAATTACGACGGCCGCGATCGGTTACCGCCGGGTTCGGCAGTTAAACGTGACCGCACATTGTCTCCGCCTCGGCTCCAATTGACTTGTTTAATCCCAGTTTATTGTTTATTTATTTATAGCGGGACGAGACCAGCCGCGGAGTGGCGTTTTAGCAGCACTAGCGAGCCACGATTCATTAACCACTTCAAATAGTAAATTAAATCGTCGCTTAGGAATCAGTCCTCCTCGCACCTAGTTACAGCTTCTTACCAAATCGAAAAGTATTTCTTATCTAAAGTCATTTCTTGGTTGAATTAATTTTGTTATGTGAAAATGTAAGCTCGCTGGCAATAAAAATTAAATTTGAAACACAATAAGGACGTCGAGTTCTAATCACAGAAAACAACTTAATTTAAAATAATAATCATTCGCTCATTCATATGCAATAATAAGGAGTTGTAAAAAGGAACGTTTGATTATGAACACAATATCATGCATAATAAAATAATATTAACTCGATACACACGGTATAACGTTTAGTCTTCGAAGTGGAAAATAACCAATTCCGTTTAAATCACAATCTAGCAATTCTTTGATACCCGTGAAATTGCCGTAACGAAATAAATGTTAAATAAAACGTAAAATAAAATTATTGTGCCTCCACAAACAAATAATTGGAACGGGAACACAGCTACGTATATCTAAAGCGCCCGCGCCCGTTGCCGCTCGTTTTATGGCTTATTTGGGGGAAAGCTTTATTGGAGTTAGCCACGGGCAAGTTCGGCGGGCGGCGCGGGCGGCGCGGGCGGCACGGGCGGCCCTGTGCCCGCGCCGCAGGGCCCACAGTCGCGCGCCGCCGCCGCCGCCCACTGGCAAGCCATCAAATGACTTTTTCGTTTGTATTCGCTCTTTATCCACTTACACTCATTCTTTTTTCCACTCGCTACAATTCACTTTCAGATTTCGCTAGTCGCATTCGCGCTGTTATTATTTTATTGCATGAATAATAATATTCAGCTGTAAAAAATGTACATAATCGTAAATTACGGTCGTGAGGGTAGCAGCGAGCCAGGCCATGTAGAACATCGAGGCGAGCACAATGCAAAAATAGTGAAATTGAATTTGTAACGAGTTTTACGCCGTGAATAACTCCGCTAGGTACGAGTACCTACCTTAGCCCTGGCTGGTCCACGTATGTCGTCTGTGAGCGGCTAATGCCTCAAGGGGGTGTGTGTCATTTCCATTGCTTTTATTTTGCCAAAACAATTTGGCGGCGCCTCGGAGCAGGGCTTGGCTGAGCGCGCCCCAGCCGCAGTGCCGGTAGCCAGCAAGGCAGCCCGGCGCCGCCGATTTGGCAGCGGCGCGGCGCCGCCGCCCGAGGCGCCGCGCCCGCCGCCACTCCGATGGGGTACGAATTTATGAACCGTCAAATAACTTATCACCAGTTTAATGCAATGAAATAAACGAGCCTTATTTATGAACCGCACCGATCACTCGCTCCTGAACTCTGGCTTTTTTGTTCAGCTCCTGGGGTCGCGGTCGTCCTAGTTGGCTTTTATTTATGGATCTAGCAGCGCGTGTGAATAACGTTAATAGTGGGGCCGGCCCCTTTGCTACTGTTTATATTTATTTGGGGTCGGTGTAATGAGTCTATCTGGCGCGCTGACTCGCGAACTCTGTAGAGAATTGATTAAAATGTTGTTAGATTCAGTCTTACGGAAAAAGGGGATGAATTAGCTGGGATGAGATTTTAAGGGTTAATAAATGAGATTTAGCACGTAGTAAACGAGGAAACGATATAATTTTCTTCTGGCGTTTAAAATTGAAATACCTATACCTATTGTTAACTTAATTTCCTTGGTAATGGAAACAGAAGAGAGGAGTACGTAGCCGTGATAACGATTTAGGTTAAATTTTCTTGTCAGTTGTATTTTGATTAGCAGGCAATTATCGCGATCGCCATTTAAAAAGTTCCCCAAGATAAGATTGAGAGAGTGCGCGCGTAATTACGTACCTACTCGTGGTAACACAGCCAGCCGAATTACGTCTAAATAATGTGTTGGATGTATGAATATGGCGGTTCTGCAATCAGCAGCATTACCGTCGGGGCAGGCGCGTGCCTCTCGGGCGCTAATGCCGGGGGCGAGGCAGTCATCAGTCATAGTTAGCGGGCCTCCGACCTCCGAGGGCACCGCACTACCCTGTCACAGGCAGGAAAAGGCGCAATTTTTATCTCAGCCGCACAAAAGAGTTGCCCACGCGAATTTGTCACTGGCTTATTTGCCGGGGGAACAGAGCGTAATGTTTACAACGATAGATATTAATGACACGCGCTGAACGTACACAGAAACACACTTTTCAAATAAACAAAAAGACAAGCGAAGACAAATTTCGAAAGTGTTGTTTATAGAAGTTTCCGGATGGAGTTTCTGTCGTGGCCGGGGTATTTAACATTTACCGATTATTCTTTTTGCTTCTTAAAATAATTTGTGGACCCGGCGCGACTTCTTTCGAGTGGCGTCCTGCCCCTACCCTACACCTACCCTACACCTACCCTACACCTACCCTACACCTACTTAATCCCTACCTTAAATTTATTTTCTTGCTTATAAATCTTCAGTCTTCAAAATCTTGCTCTTTAATCACTCTATCTATTGTTGAAAATCGCATTAAAATCCATTTCGTAATTTGAAAGATTCAAGCGTACTTAGATACATACATAGATACATAATATATAGATATACCTATATGATGAGACGGCGGGAAGCGACTTTGTTTTATATGTATAAATAGATAATGAGGCAAGTAGGTAGGCACTTACGTACTTTGATACTAGACCCGTGTACAATTAAATAAATCTGTAATCTGTATCTAATCTATACATAATGACTTATTTGATTAAGGTACTTTAGAATACCTTTCTTAGGCTGTACAAGATAACTAAGATTCGTTACTTTACACACAACATCTAGCACCTACTGTCGCTGTCTATTCATCTTCTTACTTCATTTTGTTTCTTCAAAAATTCAGGCTAATTTTCCTCCACTTATATTCCAAATTATGTCAACTGTCTGTACAAACTTCCGACTATGTTGACTGTGTACGCCGCAAATCCTTCATTATTAGTCTCTTTAGTCCGAAATTGCAAGTATTTCATTGTCTGCTTTCTTGCCCTCGGATCAAAGCACGCAACCCTTGGTGCCAACCAATAATAAAGCCGTCATACGAGCTGACTGCTTCCGCCGTCTGAGGCAAGTTTTTAGCTGCTTATTTATTTGTATACAATGTGTTTTAGGTGTTCAGGGGGTTCGCAAGGAACCCTCGCGTGACATAACACCAAGATGATGATGATGATGATGAATATTAGTCTTATATTTTGTAACAAATACAGAAGTTTGCTTACAGCATACGGCTAATTTGTCTAAGTAACGAAACACCGTACAAACTAGCTATTTGAGTGGAAAAAGCGAAACTGTCGGTCTAGAACAATAATTAAGCCATTATCTTACACTAGTAGTTAGAATGCTAATAAGGAATGTTAATAGGTGTTTATTTTGCCTTTTGTAATGGCGACGAGAGTGATTGGCGATATGCTCCGCTGGTCGTGTTTGTATTTTTTATATCTGTGTAAATTATACGCCTCGTGTAAACAAGCCCGCTTTGTGTTATAATCATATATCTACCACTATACCTACCAAAACAGAATGACATACCTGTATACATGGATTTGGATGCGAGTACACGCTCGCACGCAGACAATCATTTCAAACACAAAACATACACATTGTAAAGTTTTGGTAAAGCCAATTATATTATTAATAAATGCAAAATAATTGACCCGGCTATTACATTATACACCCCAAAGGCATCCAAACAACGAAAATGACGCATACGAAAAATCGACATAAATAAAAGGAGTTCCTCGTCTTGTCTTCTCCAAAAACAGGGGGACAAATAGGCTTGGTGCTCTTATTCAGTTATCGCACGTCGCAACCAGTGCTCCATATGTATCATAATGCTTTTCATTTTATTATCAGAGGAGTCGGCGCCAACTCGCTGGGGGACGAGACAACGGTTGTCAGTTATCGTTCACACTTTTAATTTAGTTGCTCCTAATGTATGCGGATAACCGGGTGAAAGAGGGTAGGCTCTAGCCGCCCGCGCCCCGCCGCCCCCGCGCCCACTAGCTCACATTTAAACAACTATCAGCCGTGGAGGGTGCGTAGGCCTTAATAGTTTTCCCCTCTGTATCCATACATTATGCAAATACGCTAGTGATATGTCAGCCCGTACACTCGGGACTTTTATTGTTGTTCGTGAGTTTATTCCCTTTTATTAAGTTAACTTTAATTAAATTCAAGTCGGCGTATTTGTTAGGCCGATTGACTGAAAGGAATTATGCGTCGAGATTTATATGCTTACACGAGCTTAGGCGAGAGCTCTGTTAAATATAGAACACGAGTGCGCTGGAGTTATTGATTTTTGTTTAGCGCGTCGGTTTTAAGGTGAGGTGTGTATGTTATTGTGTTGATAACTTTAGTCTTAGGATACCATTTTGTCATGGAAACCTGCAGTCATCTCATTCAGGAAAGGAAACAATGTTTTTTACTCTAAAGTTGAAATGAACTGTAATACTTCTCTACACTATTGTAACAATAAAAACTTCCCAAAATGTCCCTGTAAGTATGGTTGTGTGGTCGCGATGGCGCGCGGCGCCGCCAGCCGCCATCCGTTGGTGATGGTTCCATCCACTGTTCCAGAGCAATCCGTACGCGCTGAAGGAGGGCGGCGGGGAGATGGCCGCGTGGACCTCCGCCGGGCTGCAGCCCTCCGGCGGCTACTACCCCTACGACCCGACGCTCGCCGCCTACGGGTAAGTCCCAGGGGCCCAGCCCAGCCCGCGCCACTTTAGATAAAGCCCACGCAACGCGCACGGATTACCATAATACCGCCCTATCGAGACTTATCTCTCTAATAGATTGCAATGCGAAAGGCTCATGTTTGTATTTGGCGACTCGCACTGGGTTTAATGAATTTTGTTGTGTCGCGCAAATGTACCCCGCTGCCTGCAAGGGCCTTGGGAGTGATTGATTCGAGAATTGAGCCGCCTTGTTTTTTCGTTGGGAAATTACTTTCGTAATACTCGACATTTTAAATTTTTAGTTCCCTTCCGATAATTCGAGGTCTTTGTGATACGTTTTGTTCTGGAAAGTATGGGAAGGAAGTTAATGAAATTTCATTGGTTGGGGTTCAAAATACAGCTTAAATACTTAACGTTTTACTCGCTTCCCGCCACTCTACAGTGCAGGTGAATTCCCATTTCCACCCAAGTTTGGTAGTCACCGCTAGCGTGCAACTCGCAGGGGACAAATGACCGCATAACCACTCCCGGTCTGTTTGTCGTCTCATTTTAACACGTGGCAATCCACAGGATTGACAGAGATGGATTATGTGGCATCCATTTCGCGCTAGTACTTGATTAATGCAGAGTTTTTCTTTGAAACACGCTCGCCCGACGCACCGTGTTGACGTTTTTCAGCAAATATATTCCACTCTGTCGGACCAGTCGTTCAAGTGAAATAATTTTCAATATTTTAACTCCAGGAGGCAATAAAAACGTAAATTAATTATATCGAGAAGAGCCGTCATAACAATGCCATAATAATCTATTATGTGGAGGCATCAATTAAATAAAAGTTTCACGGCGCACTTGAAATTTATCCGTCCATGAATCACGTTGAAACGGCCTGAAAATAAAAACAAATCTTGATACATCAAAGCGAAGTTATGCTGACAATTCGGGTTCGCCCGGCTTAATTTAAGACCAGGCGGCGTGTTATAATCTAAAAATAATTAGAGGCGACATTAGTTTTTACGCGTAAAAAACTCGTAGTGATACGGGACGCGCACGGAAATACCGCGTGATGTATCGCGCCCTGGATGCGGTTCACAATTGTTCGGAAGCTGTGTTGCTATAGGATGCTTGCAGTACTGATTGGCGTTATCATAGCTTCAAATATTATGACTTTCCAACTTCAAAATAGTAAGTAATTACGTCATACAATCATCATTTCGACAAAATATTAGTGGGAATTTGTGCAACTAAGTAGATACAATCAAACACACCATTCTACAGTTTGTGAGACACAGAAAAACCATGTCGGGACGTAACCGAGCCACGGCGAATAACGCACAAAGAAACGAGTATAGCGGAAAATGTGTAAAAGTAACAAAAGTTGGCGGTGGCAGTAGGCGCACTTCAGTTAAGTACCCTTGGCGTATTATTTGGAACAGTCTGTAATCTGCCACGCCCGCCGCGCGCCGAAATGAAAAATTACTCAGCTATTTTTAACACAAGACTGGAGCACAGAAAACGTACAAAAATTAGAAAAAAAAAGGAGACGACGAGGGCGCACTTGTACCGCACCATTGAGATCAAAATACGCAGGAAATTACTGCGCCCGGGGCGGAGGGAATTATTTGTGTGCCAACGATTTGGGCTGTTACTTTTAAATAAACCAAATAAGGAGCGCTTGTTAACGAGACGGCGCTCAGGCGACACTTGCATTTTTTGAAGAGCGTTCTTCAGTTGACGGTACGGACGGCGGCGTTTAATGGGCGGCTCTATTAGCGCCGCGTGCGCAGGGCAGGGCATATTTCAGTGAGTACCCAGGACAGACGGATCGATTGTCGATACACTCGGTCTCATGACGGACATTCGGCCTCAGCGCTACGTCCGCATGATTGGCAATCAATATGCCACTTTGACATTAACGTGATCTATAGACCATCCAAGTGTCCTGAATAATAAATTGATATAATGACCGTCAGCGAAGCTGTCGACGTCCATGACCAATTTGGGTCCAATTCAATTTGAAATAATTCAGCACATAGATAGAGGCTTGATTAAAATTTCTAACTCGATATGTATGTGGATGGAATTAATGATTCCGTATTCGTAGCATACTATCGCAGGTACGCACAAATTGATACAATTTTTCCAAAAATTGTAGGTACAATATCGTTCCGACAAACCGCCGCCTTACGCACCAAACTATTTAAAGGAAACAAATAGGCAAAGTTGTAGACAAGGAAGCCGGTGTCGAACAGCGGTACAAAGCGGTACAATAACAAAATAAACGCGGCAATCCCTTTCCTGAAACGCGTACCCTGGCACTTCTGTTGCGAATCCTAATTCTAATACCAGGCGAGTCACCCCGCAGTGCGGGGAGGGGCGGGGGCCCGTCGCTTATGTACGGCGCGTACATAGCACGGTTACGGGGGAGGGCACGTAGAGGCCGCAATTCCCCCAAGCGGGCAGATCGTAAACCTCCGATACCGCGAATTGAATACGCGCTCAAATATGTAGCACTGCTTGTTTCCGCCCGCCCGCCACCCACCGCTCGCCGGAGACGCAGACGACGTACAATGACTAACATATATTTATTTTGCATACACATTATATGTACACAATGTTCAGCAAACGTAAATCGTGAGTACCAAATATCGTTGGTTAAGATATTTCAATATTCTTTAATTAGAACCAAATTAAAAAAAGACACGGCTATATTTTTAACGAAAATTCCCCAAGTACAGGAAACGTCTCCTCGGATTAGTCTAACCATTCGTTAGTTGCATAAATATAAGGCATACCAACCCACGGTGGGCTTAGCAGCACCGAAACAAAGCGTTTCCGCCCGTGAAAGTATCAACATTCCCTGAGCCGAGTGCATGTGTTCTCACAGGGCGGCGCGACGAGTAAGTGGTCTGTCTAAATTAATTAGAAAGCTTACTAATGAAATTTTCAGCGGCTTTACTGCTAAGTGCCAAATGAGGCGTGTTCGTCGCCGCCCAATGTGTCAGCGCTGGAGCGCTGCGTTTCCGGGCGACTGTGGCCGCGTCTCCACCGCTGTCGCCGCTAAACACTGTAGATTTCTGGAGAGCTTATTTGTGTTGAAACTAAGTCGGCGCGGATGCGCCTTTCGGTGTTATTTATTCATACAATGTTAGACGTACACTTACTTTGAAGTTGGACAGGATTTTCGAAATTCGTAGTGGATATCGAGATACTTGGATGTAGGTTGATTTCATTTTATTCATTCATTTTCATTTCATTCATCTGAGTTGATATCAGGCCGAGGATAAAAATTTTAGTTATACAACAGTTAAAACTATACTTTTCTCATACCGCTTTGAAAAAAAAAGCAACGTGCCGCCCTAGCGACGCAACAAAATAATATAATCAATAGTCGTAGCGTTCCCAAAACCGAGGAAAATAAAATGAAAATATCTCAACGTTCGCGGTCGTTATCGTCGACGTTGCTGCGATCGGCTGAGCCCGAGTTCGGATAGCACGCAACGCTTTAACTTCAAACGTTAAGGTGTAACCAAAAAGACAAAATACATTCACTTTTACAAATCACATTCACGTCACGGATAGCGGGACGACGGTGGAAATCCGCGGGATCCCGATACTAAACCCTAAACAGGGACGGCAGCGTCGCGTTTGCCCTGAACCTTTCCCGGCCATTTTTAACTATTTTCACGCGGGATACCTATTTATTGGACCCCTCAGACCGCGCCTTTGTCATGTCGACGAGAAAATCGAAGTCAGGTACGAGTACGAGTGCCGCGGGGGAGCGGAGCGTTTCGCCACAATTACTCCCAGAATGCGGATGCAAATGGGACCGTAGGCTCTAAAAAGTATATCGATTCTCGTTCTGCGCTACGATAGCTTTATTTTTGCTGTCGTTACGAGAAATATACGGCAAAGCAATAGAGCTTGGAAACGGCGTTTTAAATTGTGTCTGTGTAGGAACTTCGAATGCTCCATTTTTGTGTAGGTGGGGTAGGCATAACAAAAAAGTTTTTATCTACCTAGTACCTAGTACTTTCAATAAAAGCAAATAATGCAACAAGGGTTTGCAAATGGGTGGTCTAACTCGCGGTTTACCTCTGGGTAAAGTTGTAAGTTCGGTTACGGGTGAACTGGAAAAAAAACTTCCTTTAAAACGTCTTGAGACCTCAAGTTATTTCTAAAATGTAATAAATCAATGCAAATAATCGATGTATCTATTTCCTAACCTTAAAATAATTGTGGCTCAATTCTCATCTCGTCACACATCATGCTTAAGCGAATTAGTCATGTGTCTAGTTAAGGCCGGAAGCGTATACCAACTTTTTGTTTAGGTATATGTATAAAGGTGTGTTTGTCGACAGATACGGAGCTGGGTACGATTTAGCTGCCAGGCGGAAAAATGCTACTCGGGAATCGACGGCGACGCTCAAGGCGTGGCTCAACGAGCACAAGAAGAATCCGTACCCCACGAAGGGGGAAAAGATAATGCTGGCGATCATCACCAAGATGACGCTGACGCAGGTGTCGACGTGGTTCGCGAACGCGCGCCGCCGCCTCAAGAAGGAGAACAAGATGACGTGGGAGCCAAAAAATAAAACCGACGACGACGACGACGCGATGCTCTCCGACGAGGAGAAGGACAAGGACGAGCAGGAGGAGAAAATTAAAACCCACAAAGGTGCGTGGTGCTCACTTCCTCCAGCAACGTCCGACAGCCAACTCTTACGATCAATCCAGCCTCGTAACTATTCACAGAATAACAGAGAATGGCGGATGAAAACAATGAGATGACTATCGGACGTTGATTTACTTTTAATGCTTCAAAATTGTGATGGTAATGTCCGATTCGGTGATCCCGCCAAGCGAAATGTACTTTTTTATATCGTCTGTTAAATTGTCCTGTTTAAAATGTCGCCACTGCGAATGACAATGAATTATTACTGTGTATTTACTACCTACGCTAATTTCCTTTTAGTGTCAATAGGTTGTGATGTTTCATGTTCCACGGCTTCGAAGCAGCTCGGTTAAACGATAAAATTGCTTTAATTTTGTCGGTGTATAAATCGTCGAGTGAATTGGTATTACGCGGCTGAGGGCCGAAGGGTGTGGGCCCGAAGCGCGGAGAAGACTGCGGGGGGGGCCGCCCGACAGGGGGGGGGGGGCTCAGGCGTGTAACTGTGCGTAACCGTTCCTCGCTCCCGGATTTCCTATTCGTAGTAAAGTGGGCGGCGCCCGGGCCCAAATTTCATATAACGCTTCTTCCGTTCGTCGGTACAACGCAACGGGGCGACTCGGAGGTCGCGTTCAGCTTGTCTGACGATCTGCCCTACTTCATGTTCTTGCCAAGGGATTTGTCGAGTTCGTGGATCGTTTCTTTTATGAGGATATTCCGTTGGAACGTAAGTAAGTACGGTTTCGGGGATTTATAATGTGTTCCAATTGAATGTGGAACCTTTTTTCGAAGGTCTCGTTCATTGTTCCCATGTTTGTTGTTTCATGATTTCAGCGTTTTCCAGCGGGCCGGCGCGCCTGTGAGAAAGTGATTCGGTGTGGGTGTGTAGCAAAATATAAACACGCATAATTTATTAGCAGCGTCGGATAGTAATAAAATGCAGACGAGTGTTTGCACGGGTCGGCGCGGCTCGGCGTCGAGGGTAGCGGTTAGTTTCGGCTTTCAAAAGCATAAATTATGAGTAGGCATCGTAGCAATAAAGATGGTTTCGAACGGCGCGGGAGTGTTTTCAGTGCGAAGTTCACGGTGCTAATGGATGCGCGGCGAGGGCGTCACGGCTAACGCCCGCCATACGCCGGCTAATGAAGCCCACTATTGTTGGGACAGAAGTGCACTTAATTCGCGGTTTGAATGGCGTCGCGCTTGCCCCGAACACCACTTGGGGTATAAAACGGCGATAATAAACCGAGTGCGACGCGGGAGTGCGCGGCGCCGCGAGACCAGCGACCGTGAGAAACGCGCGGTGGATATCATGACTTTCCGATTTTCATCATTCATAATTACTTACAAATTAATTAAAACGTATTTGTTGTGCTGGAGAGGTTAAATCTTAGTTACACGATTAAAATATACCTACACATGTAAAGAGAAGATTAGTCGGAAGGGCGGCGTATCGTTAAATAATTTCGAGTACACTCTTACAAGAGATTTCTGTCTGAACGTACTGTCTATTAAAATCACTAAAAAACTGAGTATCAGTACCTACTAGAGGGCCTATGCCGGCGGGCGGCGGGGCGCCGGGCGCCCGCGGTCCGCGGACGCAGAGTGCGGATCGCGCCGCCCGCTGCGCGCCGCGCCGCCCGCGCCGCCCGCACCGCCCGCACCGCACCGCCCCGCCGCCTCACGACAATGCTTTCATTTTAAACTTTCTTGTCGCACCTACTTTCTTCCCCGACGAATCTTACCTTGCATACCTAATAAAGGAAACGTTCCACTGACTTCACTCCGTTTTTTGGGCGGCCATAATTTAGTAATCTCACAATTATGAAGTTACCAAAATTAATATGTTAATCTGATGATAGAAAAGTTAGTCCATTACCGCGAGTGAGTCGAAACAGTGATTATTTAATTAGTGAGGTAGAGCAACACAACATAATCAGAGTGTGCAAGTTTAATGTCGGTCTCTTAACCGAATCCAATGGTGATTACACTAATACTTCACAAAAAGCCATAACGGTTCCCGGGCGACAGGCGATGCCCATTCTTTAACAAAACGTCAATGTTCGCGACGTGTAATATATCATTTTAAGTCACGGCAAACAAAGCCAATATAAAAGCTTTCACACGCGATCCCTAGACCGTCGTCGGCAAACAAACATCCAGAACTATCCGGCGTTAAGCCACTCATGAATAAAAGCTTCATTCCGGCCCCCACCAATAAATGTTAATTTTTGTCGTAAGCGCACGCATCGCAAACAAAATATTAATCCGGCGCGCGTTAATGGAAAACGAGTGCACAAGTATACAAACAAGTGCGCGGGCGTCGCTAGGAGCTATAAATTGCGGGGTCGCGCGCAGAGCGTGCGGCGATGGACCCTGCGCTCGCCGCCCCTGGCCGAGCCACTCGGAGTGCTACAATCTCCACGGCCGACGCGCACCGCGGCTGGAAGTGTCACTCGCATTACCACTCACAGTACTCACCCCGGGGTGAGGGTGCCCCGTGATGCACCCAGTTGAGACGACACTTCGGACGGTTTCTTTTTCTTTTTAATTGAGACCAAAGAGAAACGTTTCAATGTTAGTCACTTTGGGTCGGTTTGGTAATCTGCGGAGGTAATAAATATTAGCTGTTGGTTTGATGTAGGTAGGTGACCTACCGTAGGTCCGTAAAGGAACACGACCAGTCATGGTTATACGTACGCGTTCTATTGCAAATGCCGGACCTCTAATAAACAAATTGCCAAAACGAGACAGATATAATCCAATTTCCGTTTATCTGCCATCGCTGTGGGCCTTTATTAGATTAATGCAATGAAAATTAAAACAATTTGCCGGATAAATATCTTGGCACGGTGTATCAGTGGCATCCCTATTCATCCCTAGCGAAGGGCAATGCGGATAACCCCTCTTAAAAGCTAGGAGCAGTCAGCATTAAATGGAATAAAGAGAATGAAGTCGAGCGGTCGCGCCCCCCGCGCCGCGCCGCCCTCTGAATTTCATTAGTCGCGGCCCGCCCCGCGCCCGCTGAAAGCCACTTTACAACGGAAAATGGTATTATGATAATACTTAGAGCCTTATAAAATTTTGCTGAATAAACATTTTTGTGTAATTGCACAATAACATCAAATTGTAGAAGCACGAAAGATTTCAAGATTAATTTCATTGCAGTTCTTTTTAAAATAAAGGCTCTCTTCCACGGAACGATGCCGTCGATGAGAGCTTTGATAGCGTGCTAAAATGTTATGCGTCAAGAACCGTTTGAGATTTTCCCGGCTGTTTCTGGGGAAAGAATTTAAAAAATAGCAGGATCGATGAACAAAAGAGAAGAAGAAGTGAGAGTCGAGTTGACCATTAATTGTGGTGCGGGGAGCATTCCGCGCGCGGAGCCGCGAGCCGCGGGGCGCTGGAAATGCGAAATAAATGCCCGGCGCAAATACGAAAGGGATCACGGCGCCCGCGGCGGGGGAGGCGCGCCCCAAAGTGGTATTTTCACTTCGCTAATCGGATAACCACTTAACGAATGGGTCACTGCACGCCAAACGTATTTTCACACGACTTCTCTGAAGGGAGTCGATGATTTCGCTTCTTACGACCTAAAACTTACGTTCCGAGCGTAACGGTCACGACATAGATTAGGTCCGAGTGCTATCGATTTTTGGGGAAGCTTTAAGCTCTTTTTATAGTTGTCGCTTAGACTCGATTTCGGCGTACGCGGCTAATCTGTTTGCGACATTGTGTGCTCACGCGTGTATCGTGCGGCGCGGACGCTAAATATGATCGATGCGTTTGATTATCTTTACAGATGAGGAGCGAAAGGGGGACGAGTTGCTGCAGGGCATGCACCACCAGCTGCTCGGGTATGGAATCAAGGAGGAGTCGAAGCGAGGCACGTCCGAGTGCGGGGTTCCGATCCCGGCGTCCAAGCCGAAGATCTGGTCGCTGGCGGACACGGCGGCTTGCAAGACGCCCCCGCCCGCGGCGGCGCCGTGGCCGCAGCACGGATACGGCGCGGGGCCGGAGCGGGCGGCCGCCGAGGGCGCCAACGGGTTCGCGCTGCCCGCGTCTGCCAGTCCGGCGGGCGGCGCGTACGGCCGCTACGGCGGCTTTCCGGCGGCGGGCTACGGCGGGCAGCACCCGTGCGTGCACCCAGCCTCGTTCCCGGACGTGCAGACCGACACGCCGCCGCAGACGCCGCCCAACATGAAGGTGCCGAGCGTGCCCAACCCGCTGGGCAGCGGCGGCGGCGCCGGCTACTGCTTCCCACGCCACCAGCAGTCCCCGCAGCGCGACGCCTACCACAACCCCCACCACGCTGTAAACACCCACCAGCCGAACCAGACGCACCACAACGAGAGCACCGCGGCCTTCAAGCCCTTTTACAAAAGGTGAATAGACATTTCTTACTAAGCATGCGCATTCCAATACCATGATGCTATATAAGTATCTATAATACCATGATGAAAAATAATAAAGGTGCTAGTATTTCCTTTACCATTTCACTAAGTAATATGGATAGTCTTCTTAGGACGGCTAGGTTCATGTAGGGCAATTTTAAGCTATTGCAATGCTTAGGTCTCGTCGTAGACGTAAAAATAATAACGATTCGGGTTAAGAATACGCCGTATTTGTAGAAGTTGTTCCTTAATGACCTTGAGTACGCCACGTGAAAAGAGTGAATGTTTCCTATTCCAGTTCGCTACAACACCCCAACGGTTTCGTGTCGGCCGTCTGAAAGCGGACCGCGCACCAGAGCGGTGAGTTATTGACTGATTCCAATTTAGAGGCAAACATTCGCGGACGCACATGTAAATAAGAGGCTCGCTCGTAAATAGAGAATCGTAAGATATTGACAGAGCTATAAACAGAGACGCGGTTTTGTGGCGGAGTCTCGCCGGGTGTCATGTCGGTAATTGAAAACAATGGAGTCGCGAGGCGGAAGGGAGGCGCGGCGTCGACGCGGCGAGGGCAAGATTGCAATCTCGTGTCATTTGTCAGCGTCACCGCGCGCCTACGCCGCCGCCGCCTGCCCTGCACCCTGCCCGCTGTCTAAATCAGCGCCAGCGTTGCGTTCGTTCAAAGCGTCCTCAGCTTTTTTTTAATTGCTACTGCTTTAAGAAGTATTATCGTTTTACAATATATAAATATTGCCAATATGTAGCAAATGCGTACAAGCCGGGTACGGACACTGGCACGGTCGGCACTCGGCAGGCGGGCGTGTGAAGCCGCGTCCCCGGTTCTGGGAGTTGTCAAAGGTTTTCTAAGAAGCGCGACGCGGCATCCGCCGCTCATTACAATAAATCCCGACCTCGACGTCGCCGCACAGGATGGCTTCGCAAAGAATTTTGTTTTAGCCAAACGCTCACAAATTCACCTCTATAACATTTTGCTTTATTTTGGTTTTCACGCCTTTTTGCCCCACGAATTCTTCGACGCGAAAATAACTCCTTATCGCGGCATTCTTTTAAAGTAGCCCCCAAAAAGAATAGATCGAAATCCTTGGGTTTTGTTTTCGCTTAAGAGCCATAGGAATCTGTTTCGTTTTAGGATTAGGGATATTCTGCCGTTTAAAATTTGATATCTACCTAAATAAATACTATAGACAGGTACGACCATACAAAGTTAAATATCGTTTATATTATGGATGTAGTAGTTGTAGTAATTTTTTATTCCCATGGTCTCCTATAAGCTACAAAATATTTGTGAAATGTTGCAAAACGTTAAGGAAACTCTCCATCACAGTAGGCACTTAACAAAAAATATTCAAGATCGATCGTAGCAAGCCTATTCCGGTTGGTTTCATTGCGTCGGATAATGATTGAAAACGTAAAAACAGTGGTAGAGCGGATGGCGGCGGCGGCGCGGCGGCGGGCCGTGCGTGGGCGCAGCTCAATGGATCCTCTTCATTCACCACTATAGCTCGCATTAATGCCGCTTTACTTTTTTCAACGCTCTAATCTTCGGTCTTATCGCCGATCCTGGCCCGGTCCTCTCCGTTTCATTCAGTCGCAGGTCGCCGGACAACCAGTTTGACTTCTTTTTTCATTGACGCCGCCGTACAAACCTTAGATGACCGCGGCCGAGGTCGAATTTTTATTTCTTTCACATTTCGGTTTTCCGGTCCGGACGATTCGTTAATAAATTCTCAGATAATGAGACTGAACGTTTCGTCACCTCATCTCGATTGGTTTGGATTTTTTCTTTTTCCGTTGATATGTGTGAACGCGGCGGCGGGCGACCCGATACAATCGAAACACCTATCGGCCTGGACCTTTTTCATTCATTTAAATACCGCTATCCTTTTTTAAAGGACCCACCTTTATTGTTTTAAAATAATCCTACTAACTGAGATTTAATGTCGCATTATATGTTACAAGATTTACTTTTTAACGTGCGTTGTTCGTTGTTGCAGGTAAAGCATGTGGAACCTGGGTCGCTGCTGAGTCCAACAACCACTAAAGACTATACAAACTATACAGTGGCACAGTGTTTCTGTCTTCACACAAAACCTAAATTGTAAACAAAGCCTAGGGGTACTGACTTTGGTCGATTGGACGAAATGTTCTTAGCAACTCTTTGTAAAGTTATTGATTTGATAATAAGTACTATAGTTTTATTTGCATTGCGTCTAGTGTAATATTGGATTACCTAAATTAAATGCACAGATTACTGAATTGTATAGATAAATTCGTTATAGATTATATTTTAACTAAAAATTTTGTTTGAGTCGACGGTTGTTAACACTTTAGTACTTAAAACAATCACTAAGTATGTGAAATCAACATTGCTCAGTATTTTCATAGATTTAAGCATATTATCGAAATTATTTATTATATATTGTATTCATACTTGAAGCGCAATTAATAATGTACTTATGTATCCGGGCCAGTGTAGGTGGCCCGTCGTACCGCGAGCGCCCGGCCCGCGCCCGCGCCCGCGCCCGCGCCTCGCCGCCTGCCCTGGCACGGCCGGCCAGCAATCGTCGATTTGGTTATCGTTGTTGTCCTTGTACATAAAATGTTTTGTAGATTTTCTATTTTAAGTTTTTCAAACGAATGTACAAAGTAATTACTTAGTATGGTTTTGCCACATTCGATGTTGTTGACGACAATTCGATACGAACTATATAAATATTGTTTAAAAGTATTATTAGAATACTTGTACATAACTAAATATATTCTGAATAGTATTTTATTTTAATTATCAGGTTATATTCGAATGTGTGGTCGCTTAACATATTTTGAATGAATAGATTTTTATTTCTTTGATGTTGGAATTTAGTCACGTGGGTAATAATTAAGGAATAAAACACAATTCGGTAATAAGATCGCATTAGAACACAGTCCTTGACGCAATAACCCTGTTGTATTTTCTGCGAAAAATACCACTAAATTACGTTTTACTTGAACGACACTAGAATATTACATTTATACTAAGTACCTCCCACATATGTAATAATAGGTAACGGTGTACATATTATGGATCGTACAAAATTAAATCGTGTGAAATGTGATTTTAGTCGGACCTCTAGTGAGGGCCCTCCGACGGCGTTTCTGTTCTAGATGTTTCCACCCAGAGTAGAGTGAAAGCAATGCGACGAAGATGGAGAACGACACATCGATTGGTTATCAATTTTACTTTAACTTATTTAGCAAACAGTATACTAGTAATATTACTAATTTACCTCCCGCATTTAGGTAATAGCCCCTATGTGTAGCTCACACCTGTGCTCATTCGAAAAGCAATAGATGGCGGCTTCGTTAAGGCAGAATACGGCAAACTATGCAAAAAATAGACGATAAATTTATATGTGACCAAATTTAAAACATTCGCTTAATATTAAATGTTCTATATAGATATTTATAGAATTATTATACCTATTACTTATTATTATGAGTATAATTATGTATCGATTGTAATTAAATCTTTATTTCAATGCAACCGTTTTTATTTCTTGTACAACCCAATCTCTGAACGCTTTTGTTGGCTTAATAAACGATTTAGTCAATGCTAAAAGGTTAATTCGATTGGTTCCATTCAAAAGAGTCCAACGAAGTCCTGAAGAGCGAATCAAAGCGCCGAAAGAAGTCGAAAATGGGATGGTTACTAACGCCTGTTCCATTTAATAAGGCCTCCCCTCGCAGACTCTTAAACAATGCTTAAAGGCTAATAAAGGAGCCAATTTTTAAACTTTCGTTGTGGGTGCGAGGGCAGAACTCACCCCTTCTGGCGGGGAAAATAATTAATTTAAACTCAGGGTTTAATCAGTTTAAAAGAGAACGAGACTCCCTATTATTAAATAATCGAAATGTTCGGAATTAAGTTTTTCTAATATCTCTACTAATAAGTGACATGGATAGCAGAAATGGGTAGAGGTAGTTATGACAACTTTTATTTAACTTCATTTTCACGTCCTGGAATCTTGCAAGCCTAATTTGACCCACTTCCTGGCGTTCAATGGAGCTGAAATTTGGTATACCTATGTATCTTGGAAGACAATGCATCTGATGATGATGACGGAACGGAAGGGGGCCATAGCAACTACTGAACGCGACAAGATAGCCCCATCGTATTTGAGCTCTTTGGAATATCTTGATGAGTATACTTTACCGCGCGATAAAAGATAGTTATGAAAAAATTATTTTCATTTGAGAGCTTTAGCTTACGTTAAGTAAGTTTGTTTGTTTGACCTCCCTTCATATAGAAACAATTCATCTTCTATTGAACGGATTTTTAAACAAAGTACATAACTAGACATATATGTAGAGACTGATATGGGCAAACACAACCTACGTTTAGGCTAGGGAAAACGCCAGTATTTAGTAAACTTAAGACTTCAAATGATAACTGACGTCCTGATAAAACATGAGATCAAATTATTAACTTATGAACGAACACAATACCTACACAAGTGAGTATTCAAAATTGATTGTCGGCACAAAAAATGCTATGGGTATCAAATTACATTGGCAATATCGAAAGTGAATGGTACAAAGTTAAGGAAAATCATCATCTTCATCATCAAAATCTTGGTTTTTCATGACGACATTAAAAATAATAAGAGTTCGACTCGACGAGAGCGGTTCAAAAATAGGCTCCTGGTAGCTGATGTATATTTTCATACGGATATAGAAATTTAAAAAGCAGGTAAGGAGATCTATTAGGTCTATTAGGTAAGCAGATTTAGTGCTTAGGCTAATCGTAAGTCGTAGATATAGTAGACTGGAAGTTAGACTGATTTTATAAGATACAGGTCGGACTATCGGATGCTGCGTGGGTAAGTATTTTCCATACTTATAATTTGTAGACTTCAAAATATATGGCATCCTAACATTCTCCTAAAGTTCTCGAGTGGCGACCTCGTACCGGTAGATGCAGCGTGGGTAGGCCTCCTACAAGGTGGACCGACGGCCTGGCAAGGATCGCACGTACCAGCTGGATGCGGAAAGCACAGGACCGGTCTTTGTGGAGATCTCTGGGGGAGGCCTATGCCCAGCAGTGGGCGTCTTCTGGCTGATATGATGATGATGTGGATCCTAACATGGAATAAACCGATATTCTATTGAGGATCTCGGGAAGCCTTTGAACGAGGACATCGTGAAAGCAATCGCCACACAGCTCTGTGGAGGTCCTTATTTATTTCCTTTCAATCCTATCCAAAACCCATCCCTGCTCCCACTCAACGGTTATGGTAACGGGATATTTGACATCCTAACAGAATATATGGCCAATAAACGCGACTCAATTAGTTAACAGATGAAACGTAGCCTTCGCTTAACTTAATCAAATCCGTAACTATGCCAATTGTATCTGCAATAAAACCCCCAGTGCCCATAAAATGGCTATAAACATAGACAACACGAATTGGTAATAATCCATGAGACCAATCAAAGTGCTAGTGTTGAGGTAAATTCGTTGGGAGGTAGATAAATTCTGAGATTATTTGTTGCAATAAAATTATTTGCCCGAAATCAAAGGTGTTAATTAATTTTACGGTGTCCCCTGGGGCTATGGAGTGTCGAGGGACCATAAATCGAATGTGAGGTCGTCCACGTACTAGCCCCGTACATTCCGGAATACCATACAAATAAATACCTACCATAATAACAAAGAGCCATTCGGTGTATTACGATTAAATCGAATCTTTAGTAGAAAGGTACCTACGATACTTAGGTGAGTTGCTTTCTTTGTTGGTTGGTATCTTGGCAATTTCATCCAATTTTAGTGGAACTGACGTTATTAGCAAATCTGTAAACAAAGGGAAATTATTCAAGGGGTGTATAACGTAGTAACTATTTGTTAAAATAACCGTTCTTAATAGGTGCGCACTGTAATAGCTTCTCTCGGAACGCACTAGATGGCAGAGCTAGCTCTGAAGTGAATACCATTCAAAGTATTTCATAATCAAACAGGCAGTTGATATACTGCTAGTGCTAATTCAGATAGTTCTATATTATTCTTAGATTAAAAATTGATAATAAGCAAAAAATTATAACAATAAAACAGTTGTTTATAATTACTTACGTAGATAGGTCGCCTCGCCTCGAGACTTAATTGTAATTGACGGTTATCACTTATTACAAACAACTTATCCAGTACTCAGGAACAAAAAGTTGAATATAAATGAATGGAAATTTAATGGAATAAGTATAATTATAAATCGATGTACGGTCCCGTTAGTCGGAGGCAGCTACAGACACACGGCGCTGGCCAGGACCGCAGCCCAGGGCCAATAAATATTTACGTATTTGCGACGTCGCTTACTGATTCATGAATGTTATCCTGCTATTGTAAGCAGAAACGCCGCTCACCGCATCAGAGGCCATGCGTTTGCTTTTTTAAGCCCATAAAATTTATTAGGTGTACACGGCAATTTGAATCGGGAGGCGATCACAAATAAAATAAATTTATTACGCCACACCCGGTGATTTAACAATACACCAATGGGCGTAATGAGTTTTGTAAATTGCGGGTCAAATGGGAATTCAGCCGGATTGCGGGACCCAGGTGTTTTTCACCTGCCCTGCCTTAGGTGTCGAACCTAATCACCTCGGATTCGGTACAGAGGGGCAAATTTATTCATACCCTCGCATTTATCACCGCGGGCCTCTCGAGTAGTTTTTCACAAGAGAAAATTGCCGACGCTGAATTCTATCACGGCGGCCGGGAGGGCGTTAGGCGCGTGCACCTTGCCGAAGCCGATAAATCAAACTATTGCGTAATATCGCCTCTGTATGCATGGAGATCGCACCGGACCTTCTGTTTTATTTATTGCAATAATAACCAGATTCCCGAGCGCGATTTATGAGATCCGATCCGCGTGTCGGGAGTTAGGATTTATCTAAATTTAGTCAATTCTAAAGTAAAACATTAAGATCGATGAGGTGACTTGTGCTCCTACTCCATAATCCAATGCATCAGGCACTGCGAACTAAATTTTAATTTACAACACTGTCTCTACATTAATAGTACTTTAATGTTGTACCAATAAAAAATATTGTGTAATTTGGTTGTTTGGGGTACGAGATGCAATTAATTATTGTGACATAATGTGTTGGAGTTGAATGGGTGACCATAAATCTCTATGACTTCGATAAATAGGTTTGGCCGGTGGTTGACGCCGATAACAAACTGGTGGCTACCAGATGTGCGCCGGGACGTATCTCGGGATCGATCGCCGCGATGTGATCGCCCACATTCCCGGTCGAGAGACGGAGATAACTGAAAACATACGTACAATGACTTATCTACGCAGGTATAACCGGAGGTGCCTCCCGTCCGAGCTGGGGCCACAAAGGACGCCGGCGATTTGTATCTAGCCGCGTCTCCGAATCTCCAATATGGAAAATAATAGGACGGAGACATTCGTTCCTGTTACTCTCAGGCTATTTGCATAATGTTTGTTGTAAAAGAAATTATTAGTCTGCTTTCAGCTTTAGCCGGTAGAACCTCCGCCCGTGGGGGACCTTTTTCTGCTGCCAGGAAGCAGTTAGCCGTGTGGTGTCCGGCAAATTAGTATCTATATAGCGTCAAGAAAGGCGAATGTCCTGAGTGAATGGCTTAATATTGTAAATATATGGAGACCATCTATTTTACCTATCATGAAAATGGGCAGCAGTATTAACTTTCTATTGAGTATTTTCAACAATCTCCAAGTTCTCCAACCCTCGCCAAAGTGGAGAACAGGTAGTCCTCTACTAATGTGTAGAAGACTCAAGTCCAGTCCAGCAGTAGGTTGATAAGGGAATAACAAAATTTAAATCAAAATACAAAAATTATTAGAGACAGATGGAGAGTTCATCTTACTATAGGCAGGCCTATAGAGATATATTCGCAGGTAACTTGGTTCAAGATCAATCCTGTTCCGCAAACGGGCACAAGGATTGATCTCATTAATATTTCCGGAGTGAGATGGCAAAGTTGGGAATACTTTCACGGCGGGGAGACGCATAATCTGAGGAATCAATGGGGGCATACCGACACGTCTGCGCACCGCTGCGCCGAGCCAGCGCTGCGGCCGAGATTACGACGCGCCGGAGGAAGCTTCACTCATCGCCTTCTCACAAGTAACACTACACCGATAAATTAAACGTGCACTTTGCATTCATAACCCCCCATGACTCCGACATCGCAGATTGCGTTGTAGGTAGGTGTGTAACTTTTAACGTATCGTAATCCCGTACATTACAAGTACGGCTCGGAAAGCGAGCGCGATGTCTGAATCCATTCACATACTTATTAACAAAAACGGACAAGACAATATAAAACAACATAAATCGGACCCCGCCGCGTGAACACTCCCGCGCCGTACGATGGTTTATCGCGCGGAGCCGCCGGCGCCGCGGCGTCGATGAGATACGGTGTTACGTTGCTGTCAATTTCGCGGTATAAAACTCCTCCTCGGACATGACAAAGGCAGCTGTCATCGTGCTGCGAGGGTCACCGCCTCCCCCGGGGCTAAGCCCTCCGCCGGCCGCCGAGACACGCGCGCCGTCCGCACTCGCCTAATCCGCACCTACTCCACACATAAACCCATCTAATTGATAATAAAAGGAGGAATTCGGAAGCGTGCGGTTACATCACTTTACTGGAGTATCTAATTGATTTTTACAGCTCGTCGAATTTAATCCGACTTTATGGGGTTAATGGGTGCTAAATATTGTTTAGCCTTAATGATGTGCAGTCTGGTTTGGGGCAATTGCGGGCACGGGTCGGCGCGCCGCTCGCCGCTCCCCGCTCGCAAACACGTAAAGCGATTCAGCCCTATCAGTGCAATTAATCTCTGCTGATTAGAAAGCCAGAACATCCTAGCAGAAAATTGTCAGTGGCCATGTGCACAAATGATACTTCGCGTACCTACCTATTACAAATTAACTTCAATTTCCTACGATCTGAGCTATTACCGAACACATAACTCACGACAACACATTCAAAAGGACTCCACGAGACCAACGGTTTAGACGACATGAGAAAAATTTCAAGTTTTATTCTATTTCCAAGTCATCTTAATACCTTCGACAATATTTTTTGTGAAATATCTTATTTTCTAGTGAATAAGAATTTGTTGGGACTTCTTGAACGTGTACAACATAATGTTATTATAATTTATGTCATACTAAGCAGGTGAAGATATACGAGCGAGTCATTCATTTTATTAAACATGTTTGCTAAGTCGATTTTGTTATTTTTTTGTCGCTCGGGTGCGGGCATCTATCACGCAGCGAGCGGGCGCTTTCTCGCGCAGCTCTTTATTATAGCAATGATTTCCGGACGCGCGCATGCGCCGGGCCGTGACCGCGACGCGCGCACTGCCTAACTGCGCTAATTAGGTTACCGACTGACAAAAACACCTTAAACTAACATTTTAATGACTGACACATCATTCGGATACAGACATTTTCGTGGCAATATATCATAATAATGGGTAGTACGCCTGCTCGTAATCACAAAATACAGCAATGCCCATTACACTCGAGAGATTTTAGAATAAAGAATACTTGAGCTATAAAGTAGCTAATGCCCGTTGAATGGGAGGACGTTCGCGAGCGCAAGCGCGGCTCGAGCCATCCATTACGCGACGTCGCCAGCAGGCCACCTCTCGCAAAAGCAGTTTGTATTAAGTCAACAAATCCGAATACCATTCAAACGACATTTGTTTCCATGAATAATAATATGTACCTAAATATTATATCCAGACAGAATACAATGCACTCCACTTTTCTGTTTCGAGTTTACAATTGGTGCCACGTTTAGGTAACAATTAGGCAACTTTTATTTGAGTGGGCACACACTCGAAACTTGTTGCTTGGTGCTTTACGTTCATAAAGCTTTAGTTTCACGAGTAGGCGTGTACACGGTTAGGTACTTAATTGCATTATGGAATGGTGTTGAATTACCTTTTCTATTTTAAATATCTGGGAATGTATCCGGATAGGAAGCTCACGTGCAAAAATCTTTAAGGCTAAAAGTGCATTTAGAAAATCAGGCTAATAGGCAGACAGTCTTCGCTCATTCTTAAAAACAAGCTTATTATACAGCCTCATAAAGCTGGTATGGACATATCGCGTTAAACTGTGGGGATCGACAAGCTACTCCAATATCGAAATACAGAAGTGCACGAATGCTTAGAAATGCCCACTATAAAAGAGCAGATAGACAGGTCCAGTCCAAGCCTACAAAGACAGATTGGAATGTCGAACCAATTTGCTTCAGCGCTTTTGGATACTGAATTCCGATTCAAGATTAGCTTCAATCCTTCAAGCCACTCCAATATCAAATATGTCAAATTATATTTAACAGGTTATATTTAAAAAGTTAAATTATATTTAACAGGTTTATTGTTTAAATTATATTTGATCCTCTAGGGCGGTGTTTGATTTCATTGGCAGTCGGTAGCGGGTAGGTGGGCCGGTAATTTTCGGTGCAACGCGATCATTTAGCGTGAGTATGTAAATTCGGGGCTCGCTGTCGCCGACGCGTGCGCAAGTGCACGGGCCGGCCCCGGAGCAGAGCTCACAGATTTTAATGTTCCTTTTGTCTTTATGGATCACGAAATGTTTTGTGCTCACAGGCCGCGGGAGGCCGGCGCGGGCCGGCGCTGGGCCCCCCGTAGCGGCTTCCTTCCTACATCGCATCGTCCAAACACAAAAACTCTCCTTATAAAAATGCACAACCAAAAAAACGCAGCCCCGGGTGACAAGTGGCCTTTGTTTATAATATTCGTTGATTTGTTCAACTTGTTTATGAATGTTCGTAACACCTGATGACTGTGCTTTTCGACGGCTTAAGTTAGGCGGCTCACTCCAGCCAGGGCCTACTTCTGTAGTGTAAACAATAGCTATTACTTGGTAGGTATACGTACACGTACCCTACCACACGTTCAATTTCTGCTCGTTGTATCTACGTTAGTTTAATACTTATCTGTTAACATTAAAGGTGTACTAGGACTATGTAATTGGATACTTTTTCGTCTATTTCCTAGGTAGGCTAGCTTTACTTTTTTTATACACGGTATGAAAAATAAAAAAGACACGCCTTATTAAAACATTTCTCACGATTAGATTATAATTTGGCTAAGTGCCTGCCTGGAATATGGATATTGTTTTACACGAAGTATCTACGTAAATACTAGATACTGTTAAGTACTTAGTGTGTGTGTACTCGTCTGTTGCTGTCTTCCTTGCTGTCCATACATCCCACATGGCTTATGATGGCAGCTGCATTGACAAACATCATCATTATCCTAGCGTCCATCCCGACTTTTTCAGGTCCACTTTCCTCCTCTTTCCCCGATCTTCGGCATCATGATGCGGCGACGTATCTCTGGATGCATTCACGTCGAATCTTTTGATTCTTACATTGTTGTTTTGACGTTTAACATGCGGCGACTACCATCAGCTACTAACACAACCCGTTAGGGAGAAACCGATTTGCCAGAGCTTTGTCCGTCTGTCCGTAGGGGGACCACTCACGAGCAGGTAAGTTTGACTTAGTCCATGAGGTGGTGATGGACACAGACAGCCTATATATTTCGATAGTACCCATCGAAATAAGAAGCAAATCTCACCCACTCCTTAGCCGAAGCAAGCGGCAGGCGCAGCCTCCCCGCGCCCCACCTCGGAACTTGATTGGGCGACACCTTCGAACGGAACGGCGTCATTATCGGCATATCATACTAATGTTAAATGTTAAATTTATCAAATATATATGGTATTTGGATGAAAACGTACAAGTTGACAAAACGTGTAGCCGCTATCTACGCCGGATCGGCGCCCCGCGGCGCGGCCCCGCGCATTACTCACCGTGACCTAATGGGCGGGGATAAATCACTTGTGTGTTATACCTAAAAAACGCACACAACAACCCAGAAACGGACCAATGTTGAATAAACAAAATTCATGGAAATGGGGACAAATCTGACAATGGCCGGTCACCGGTGCCGGTGGTCCGCCGCGCTCCATTTGCGAATCCCGGAATAATGACGCCGGTTTATCGGACGGGGGCACATATTAAATAAATGTTATCTCAATCGACGCTACTCCCCGAAATTGGCCACGCTTTGTGTTTCCGGAGTGGATTCTGTGCGTTACAAATGTCGCTGTGTCGTCATTTAAAACCATAAGTTGCTATAATAACGATGCTTATTTACACATGTCTATAAGTCTCTTTACCAATAGTTTTTTAGCTCAAAATGTCGCTGTGACTTTCTGATTTACGGAGGCTCTGTCACATTTAAATTGGTCGTCTTCTACGATAACCTTAACGGAAAGGGTTGGCGCCAATCGTTGGCTCCACATTCTAGACCACACAACCAGTCATCTAGTAATCGTCATCATCTCAGCCGTTGTATATTTACTAGCCTCCCCTTCCATATTGATCGCCTCCGTGCCTCAAGCATCCATCGACTTTTACGAGGTCGTCAGTCTATTTGGCCATTGGGTCTGCGAGCTACGTGGCCTGCCTATTGCCACTTCAGCTTCGCGACCCTGGACCCTATATCGGTGACCTTAGTTCTGCTACATACTCGTATATTGTGTAAAGGTCATCCTATGTCAAACGCTCTCACAGTAGAAAAATGACGGAGTGCCGATTGAGATGGTTCAAAGAGTTTATTGTATTACATCAGAATTTTCTTCTTCGTTCTTTGAACACATACGAATGAATAAGTAGTATCAAAGGTAAAATTAATTGCCCGTAGTACTACCAGACACATCAGTAGTACCACGTCTGAAAAAATTACCCCTGGTACTACTAGTATACTAGCGGTAGTACCACGGGTAAGTTGTGATGGAGTGGACTCGACTGAAAATTCACACAGAAACCTATGACAGATTATTATGGCGCCTCTAAACGACCCCAAATAAGAAGACAATTTATAGGTCAACATGCAATCAAGCAAATGGAGGTACCTACCTAAAAAACTACGAATAATAAAATAAGTAATGCAAAACCGCCGCGTCATCGTTACGAGACGGCTCCATTGCCAGGCGTAGATAAGGGCCGAGCCGAACACGACCGAATGAAGATATGAATTTCCCTAATGCGATTACCGAACGAAAAGTGCAACAAATTAAATTCTCCCACGCGGCCGTCCCCCACCAAAGAAAGAAGACATTACGCACAGCCCAAATAGAAGTAATTCATAAAACTGAGCTGGCTCTTTGATATGAAAATACGACTAATCCCGGGCACGCGCCCGCCCGGCCCGCGGCCGCTCCACGACTCGGCGTCATGTTGTTATTTATTTATCATAACTCCAGACTTTTCAATACTCACAGCCATATTTATTAATGCGCTGCTCGTACGCCATTATAAATTATAATTTATCCGGAGATTAATGAATATAAGTATGTTATAATATAAGCGTTTATACGGAATTCTTCCAAACGTATGCCAGGAATCACTGGAATGCTTGTACGTATTAGAGTTTATTGGTTAACGGATGACTTATGGAGACATAGTAACCATATTATAATTGTGAGACGACTCGTGTTTATCTCGCTGTCAACTAAACGGCGAATCTTCAAGAATGTGGAAGTTTGTATGATTGTTTCGATACCTGTCAGTTACTAGCGCAAATTTTGCAAGTGTGTGACGGTTTTTTATACGTCATTGTCAAACGAGCTCAGTAGATGGATAGCGCTAACTGTTGCCCACATAATGTACGATTCTGTTACTTTGTAGTTAAACTGACTACTTTATTTTCAAACCAGAACACAATAATGCAAATATTAGTAGAAATAGACAAAGCAGTGGTACCCATGCAGGCGGACTCCTCAGGTCTGACAGAGTCCTGACACTTTTAAGCACACAGAACTTGAACATCTTATAAAAATCTACGAATCCACATGGAAGCCAACTTCTGTCAGCTATCTCAAGAGAAGTTTATCCAGCCCTTACCTTAACGAT
Organism: Blastobasis lacticolella; assembly: GCA_905147135.1. NCBI lineage: Eukaryota > Metazoa > Arthropoda > Insecta > Lepidoptera > Blastobasidae > Blastobasis > Blastobasis lacticolella. The sequence goes on along the minus strand of LR990039.1, from coordinate 6,117,736 downwards.
CCGGGCAAATATTCTGTAATAGCTGCAAATAAATATTAAATGAAGATTAAAAATGTATGGAGTTGTTTATTATTGTAAATTGCATTTCCTGTGCAAGAGTTGTAAGTTCGCTTATAGCGGCAAACTAATATCAGTCGTTAAAGTACGGTAATAACATCTCATACTGTAATGAAATGGTAAGGTCGACCAACTCCGTCAACGTGTTATTAAAAAGTTATTTAAAAGTAATGAATTGCGGGACGTCAGTTACTTTCTATAATTGAATGTTGTGGCGGCTTTAATTCAATTTTGTTTAAAATTTCATAGTGCAATGAAGTTATTACGACAGTGGAGAGACATGTTATCAAGGCAGCAAATGAAACTTTAACTCTTCCGAATAAATGGTTTATTAATGCATGGGCCGTCTGGATTTGTTTCCTGGATAGCTGTGTTCTAACGTGGACTAACTTATAATTGAGCTCGGAAATGGAGGATTAAATACATGTGTAGTCGTCTCAGTTTTAATCATAAAGTTACTAATAGAGGAACAAAAGATCTGTAGAATGTAACTAAAACTGAATTAGTCTTGTGTGCAAATGCAATTTTGTTTATTTATATGCATTAGTGGCAGTATCGATCGACGTTCATGTCGATATCGATAGTTTATTCACGAAGGCAAAATTTTCGTAAATTATAAATATATCAGGTCTATCTTTACTTATTACGTAGATAAATGTCCGGAAATAAACGTAGGTACTCAGTGCAAGCAAATTGAAACGCATTGGCAAAAATAAAGATAAGATTAGGCGGTATCAATTTGTAATAATTTACCTGTGAAATGAATATTTTCCGTGGTTATTTAGTTGTGTTGAACCACAAGCAATATAGTGGAGCATAAATAATTGTAACAGAACTTTTACCAATCGATATTATTATTGCCACGAATTGAAGGCAATATGCTTCTAATTAACATACAAAAAATATACACCTGTACCTTTGCTACTTTTGGTGTAAAGGGCCTGAAAGGTCCCATTTTTGGGGACTTTTTTTTTAATAATAAGAAATACACCGCTATCGAATTTGGGTTCGTTTGATTTGTCGTACGAGGACTTAAGTTCTAGATAATATGCAGGTTCAGAAGATGAATATGGAATCTAGCCACAAGAGCAGCTAGAAGTCAAAGTGGACCGTGCGGACAGGTGATGTCTACTACGCAAGGGTGAAATGCCTGACCGCCTCTTGTGCCCCGAAGGTGGAAAGGGGCAAATAAAGTTCAGCACCACAACGAGCTCGTCACTCGTTAGGTGTGCCTCCTAATGACTTTGGCAAAGTGTGGTTATTCAAGTTCTTGCACTGAGAACCCTGAGACTGTAGTGCGGTGGAACAGGAATTGGCACATTATTATTATGGTATTATTACTCGTGTTTCTTTATATAACTTTCCTTCGGGAACCCCAATGAATTGTGGGATATAGAATTCATTTACCCAATTAAATAGCTTTACCAATAATTTTGATTATATTTTTTCAATGTCATACCCAAAATGAACGTGTAAGCAATCATGCAATTCAATGTACTTGCATATCTTGCGAATTTATCATCTTTGAAAGATTATGTTTGTTGGATAAATAATGAATTTTACATGTTATTCATACGAAACTTCGATATTATCTTAGTTGATTGGTATATTATACTTTGATTAAATAGTATCTACATATTGGAGACCTTCATAATAATAGCATTCGCCTCGAGCATGTATGAGCCAAGCATCCCAGGGTCTGCTTTCCTACTCATTCTTCTCCATATCGCCCAGTCTTGGGCATCAAGTCAAGAACCAAATTATATTGTGATTTAACAAGTTTCCAAATACTCGCTACAATCGAAACTTTAAATTGGCTTTCTGGAAACTCTTCGTCTGAACTCGAAATACAGTTCGATAGACAGAACTTGGAAACATAAGTTGAGTTATTCAGAGTCAATCACTTTATCTGTTATAGTGGTAGACAAAATCGGAACTACAACCGCTATTTTGTGAAATGTCATTACGCTGACAGTTTTTAAAGTGTGAGCTCTTCGCTAGTTTACTGAACAGATAAGCTTGTGCAGGTAGACCTTGGAATAAGACCGCAACTGTGACGTCACACTCGCTCATCGCTGACCGTGTTCGAGCACGTATTATGATTTTAACCATATTTAATTTTTAATCCGAATGAAATATAAATAAAAAGGAATGTAATTTCGACCTTATCTACTTAAGTTTAAAAAAAAAATGTGGCAAACCAGCTCATTTAGAGACAGGAAACGTCGTCGTTGCGCAGGTAATAAGAGTGGAGCGACACGGGGCGCTCATGTCGATGCTCGTAAACATGACGGCGCTGACTATCGCGCCACGATCAATGATGTATCGAGATGTGTGTTTCATTAAGCACGTACCTGCGCGTGAGGATAGAGCCCCTGGAAGCGGCATGCTTGGCGCCAGTGGTGGCCAACAATACAAAAGGAAAGATTACATCACTGTCACGTTAGCAGCCCCAGGTAACTAGACTTGAGTCTGCTCTGTTTAGTGAAGGGTACTTCTCTTGGCGTACCCTTCACTTAAATCTTGGCGTAATATTTGACCCCATATGGTCCTAGCTAAACACACACCACGTGAACAAGGTTAGCAGCTTTCTACTCCTGATAATTAAAATTTCTTTTCTCTCTTTATAATGTCCTCTATAACCTACGCGCCCCCTCTTACTTCCCTTAATTCCTTATTTCCCAGCAGCGTCAACTTATTGCTGCCCATTCCTCCACACCAATCAGGGATTCTATTTTTGAATAGCTCGCTTCAAGTCGAACGATTTACAATTTTTATTTTCGTCATGAATATCTTTTTTAAATTACATTGGCAACACCGAAAGATTACGGTTCAAAAATAGAGAAAATCAGCAACATGCATCAAGACAGATTTTCCTAGCCTTAATTAAAAATTGAAATCCGTTTGACTCGAGGCGAGCGGTTCAAAAATGGAGCTCCTGGCTCTCCTAGGCACTGCTCCATATGATTGCAAGATAGCTAAACTGGACTATGTTTAAGAAACAAGTTTAATAGCATTAGCAATCTCTGTAATGTTTTCATATTTACTTTAAATATTGATGCATTATCCGATAGTCAGATTTTTAAGGTTTAAAAAGCGAATTCGTTGCACAGACAGAGTATCCCATGCACACACTTCCATTGCTTAATTGAACAGTGCCGCAAATATTATTTCCAATATTTATTTATGTCCAGCCACAGGTCGCTTCCAGTGCCCCATACGTCTGAGCGAGGGATTCATGTGGGTGTCCTTGACTCGACGGTCATCGATCATAGCCAAGGGACGTACGTTATGCGAGTTATACGTGTGTTGTTATTAATATTAATATAGTCATAAACAGAAAGAGATTGCCAGCGAGCCGAGTCCAGGTAAGGGCACGTGCTAGTTTTAATGAATTTGGGAAGTGAGTGAGGTGGGGGAAGTGAGGCAAGTTATTCAGTACATAGATGTTAAAATCTTCACAGTTAAGTTATCAATTATTTTGAGTAAATGTAGCACCAGCTACCGCAGCTACTTTTCTTTAAGCTTTCGCTCTACATAAGATCACCCAAAGAACAAAAAGACAAAAGTAAGTATTATCCAGAGAATTATAAATTGACTTATTTTGGGCGGCTTGCACTTAATACTTAAACGTGTTTAAGCTTAAGGATAACACAAAAATTTTTTAGACAAAATTGCAATATACTTCATTCTTTATTTTAAGAATTTGGTGAAAGCCGGGGTCAATGTGTTAGCCACAGAAAACTAAAGAACATAACTTTTTTAAACAATTATGTCAATTAATTTAGATTTTCTAATTTCAGTAAAAGACAAATTGACACCATCTCAAAGTTTAAATCTTTTTTAGAGTTAGGAAACGGTCAAGACTGAAAAAGGACAAAGTAAAACAAAATTACGATGTTGTCCGGAGCGATATGTCGTATTCTAATTTTGTCTTTTTGTATTGAAACGTACTTTATCTATAAGGTTCCTAGTATTAGCCACTATTCATAATTATGTCTACATCCAATAAGAAAAACTGCTACAACTCTCTCTTAGGACTTTAATAACTAAGCTTTGCTAGGACTTCTTTAAATGAGTTCGTAGTAAAATCTTTAATAACGTATTATAATTCTAATTAACTTTATAAAATATCTACTTTACCTACAATTGAGTCTCTTATTTATTAATCGTCCAGTACTTTACGCTTTGTGGGCACGCATTCGATAACTTTTAGTTGAAGCGCCTACTCACAAAATTGAGGCAATGAACAATGGAAGGTGTCTTTTCTCTATCATTCGTTCCAGGCGCAAAACGTGCGCACACGCATCTAATGATTTAAAAAATGAATATTAATTATACTGCACTCAATGAATGATGTAAACTCTAATAAGAAATGCTATTTTTCGTTTAGAATGTATTTAAAAGATTTCTACTGAAAATATGCCGAAAACATTGATTGGGCTTCCTGAAGCCAACGTCGAACCCGTTTTTATCACTCAGCCCATAAAATAGCTAAGTTAGTAGGTACCTACTTAGGTGTTTTGATTTGTAAAATTTTATTTCCATCGAATGAACTTATAAATTGACAAATAATTTTTTCAATTAACAGTAAACTACCACTGTCTTATCTTACTATCAAGTGCATAATTAATGCCAAATCGTTAAGAATGATATTGTTTCAAGTATTAAGTAAATAAGCTATTAACTTAAATACTTTAGATAATTTTTTTCTCAACCGTAATAAATATTAAGTACTTTACCCAAACTATGTTCAGCTAACCTATAATGTTCAAACTATAATATTCTGGTAATAATTGTGACATTGGTGCCACTGTGAATTGCACAATGCCGAGTGTGATCTCTCACTTGCCTAGTTGGCGGACAATGGTCAGTTTGCGGACGAAGCGGTGCAAGCGCGGGCTCATTCTCACGGCGGCCACCGCGGGGCGGCGCTGCCACGCAGGGCGATATATCTGACTCTCGCCTTTGTTCCTCATACATCTTCACTGACAATATTTTATACACCATCCCCGTTTTCACGGAATCCGGCCGTATTACGACGGACAACATTCGGACATGTAAGCAAACATCTTAATGTTTACTAATGAAACATTTCGAAATACATTGATTGATGACGTCCCCGCAGCACGGGTTTTGTGTAGCATCGCATTATTCTATTCATAAGCCGCGCCGCGGGAAGCTGAGCGTCAGCGTTGGTGGCTCGCTATTGTTCCGCAGACACAGCATTCGGCAAACATTTCTGGTGTGATTTTTTGCTTTCTTTTCTTCGAGTGGGTCATTTAAATTTCATGCGTATTTTAGCGAGATGTGATTGTCGCAGATGGGTTTCCATTAGGAGTGAATGATTAAGAGGTGCGCGCGGGCCGCGCGGGGAGGCCCCGGGGCCGGCGAGGGCCCGGCCCCGGGGGAGCGGGAGTGTGTGCACTGCTTGCAATTAACTCCTCTGTTGCGGCATTATCTCCCGTCAGCCGTCACACGGTGACAGCCCTGCAAAGGCGACATCTGTACCTACGGCTCCTGCTGACGCGTCGCCGCCTCGCGCTCCGGTAGATCGCTGCTTACCTCTCACCGTCACCAGATTCTCAGTAATGTATATCGTAGTAAACTGCAATTACTAATTCTGCGTAGGTACAACGTCATCAAAACGCCACTTTTTTTAACATTCCCTCATTGTAAAAATAACTTTCTACGTCAACGGCCGTGATTGCCAATATAAAAGTTAATCATGTTAGTGCGCCAGGGTGGGCCGGGTGTCGCGAACTCATTGTCCCAGGTTCGATCCCGGGCCACCCCCCGCAAGGATTCGTTGCTTATTTAATGCAACGATGCACACGTAAACATCTAAATAACTTTTGTGTGACACTTCTCCCCCACCCTCTAATTTTACTAAGTAGCCGTATCTTTACAAATGTATTGGGGAGGAAACATTGAAACCAAATGTGTTTTAGGAGCAGATTTGTCGGTGGATTGATAATATGGTGAGACAGTTTTAATAATTTGGTGTTTTATTGGTTTTGATATTAGCTGGATTTCATTAGTTATTCTTATTCCTGATCCTTGGTAGCCCGAGAATTATAATTTTAAAATAAATAAGTATAAAGCATTGTCAATGGGTACCTCAGCTCAATAGATCTAGGTTGTACATGCTCTCCCTTCGCCATTTCCAATATAAGCGTGTAATTCTGAATAATAAATATTTTAAAATAATTAAAGGTGTTTATCATATTTAAAACATGGCGCAGTCCGTAGGATATTATTGCACTATTGGGTGATACAATTGCACCTCCAGTTAAGCCAGGTCTACAGCGGCCATGCACAGAGATCTAGGCAAATGCACCGTGAGACTGAGTTTTGACTGTGAGGATATCAGTATCGGCAGTGGAGCGTCGAGGCAGCAGCCGTGAATGCGGGTGCGCTCAGCAGCCGGCAGCGATAGCGGCGCCGCGCGGCGCAGCTTAGGGGCGCCCCCCGCTCCCCGCTGCTGCCACTCTCCTGTCACAGCTTACGCAAACCGACTGACAGCCTCCCAATAATTCGTTACGAAAATGTGTTAATCGCACATCGAACACTTTCACGCATCGCGACTCTGAATTAGATTAGCTCGATGACAATAGCGACATCTGTAGCTGAATGGGAGTCGTCATATTTTGACAGGTATCGTCACATGTCCGCACCCTCGTCTGCCCACATACACGTGTTCCAGCGTCCCACGCGAACTCTGGCCGAGGCGACGTTCGATGTCAGCCTTTTTTCCTCACAAAAGTCCTGATTTCACGCGGCGCGAACATTCATCCGATTGTCGTGAATTTCGTTATCTTGTATTAGCGTGCTCGTGAAGGTAATATTGAAAAAATAATACATTTGGGATTTGACGGCTCCCCATGTGCGCACGGCAGCTTCCTTTTCACTGCATCGCTCTTATAAATGAAACGGGATGATAAATTTATTTAATGTATACAAATGTTTGGACATTTTTATTTTGCTGTCGTTTAGACGTAGGTAACATAATTTAGTTCACCATATGTTAAGTCGTTACATCGTTCTGAGTAGGAAGTGGAAAAAATGTTTTACGACTTGTGAGAGGAGCTATGACAAACCGGCCCTTTCCCGTGTATCATCCGGACTAAATCAACAAACAAACTTTTTCATAATCCTGCAAAAAAGTTATTGATTAATACTCAAAACTACTAGAACTGTCACTGAAGTCGTGTCAGATTATTTCATTAATATCAACGTAGTTTGTTAGTTTTGTTATTGGTTACGTGTAGTTTATCTGCTGAGAGATAATGGTTTGATGCTTCAACATGTTGTCTAGGTATTGTAATGATTGAGGTTAGTGTTGATAGAGGTAGTTAATGCTTGGAAATTGAGGTCGCAAAGCGGTCACAATGGCCGCCCGACATCAACCGATAGCTGGAGCGTATTTCCTCCAGTTGCACGGTAATGGAGTCAATATTGCGAAAATAAAAATTTGCCAGTTCATTAACGAGGGTTTTAATTTGGGGTTTCCGTCTAATTGATCTCGGCCTCGGGTAATTATTCACAGGGGGTATATAAAGTAATTATTGCTGGGTAGCCCTTTTTCCTTGTCGCCGTGCCCCCTCCCGCTAATCACCCGCCCGCGCCCGGTGCCGATGACGGCTCGCAACTGTGTCTTGGAATCGCGATGACAGCATTTTAATATATTTTGTTGTTGTATGTAAATCGCGGGCGCAAGTGGTGGAGCAGCCAAATATAGTAAAGTTCCCCGTAATATTGCTTCGGAGAAACAGTTTTGACACAACTCGCATTACGTTATACTCGAGTGCACTTCAATCCAAGAACTCGACAGAGAAGATTAAAAACCATAGAAAAACCTAGCCCAGCTCTGTAGAGTATCTCACACCTACATCTAAACAAATTAATACCACCCTTAACTGCATTTAAAAAAATCTTAGCGGGACGAAAAAGAGATTTATATTTGTTAAGGCAAAGTTGTTTGTCTTCATAAGGCTTGACGTTTCATTTCTGTCTAGGTAGGCCGGCAAGTGCTAACCCTCCTTTGTCTTCCGCCCCACTTCGCCGCCCGCTCCCGCGAAAGGTTCCCCTTGTTATGCATAAAATTTTGTCTTATTACTTCCAACTTTGCTATTATATTTTGACGAGACGAAGTTGCCAAGTTATTTTGTTATTAAAATTTCCGAGATAAATCTAGTTCGAATGTAAATTGGAACGCTTAAATTATAAAGCAAGAACTTATTTGATTGAACAAACCTTAGGATCTGCGGATTAATGTCGGGTATTTGGTGGGTTCGTGATTCGCGCTTTGTCGCGGCGGCGGGGCGTGGGGCGCGGGGGCGCGGGCGGCGCCCTGCAGTATTCAACAGATTTGCTGAAAGTTTTTGTTTTGTCTGCCTGAATAAATGGTGTCCTCTGCGGTTTGTTTTGAATTGGCCCCGCACCCCCGCCCGCGCGGGTGATCGCCGCGTCAAAGCAGCGCTGCTTAGCGTCACGACACGTGCTGGGGCGCGGCGCGCAGAGAGCGTTCCAGACATCTGTTCCTTTTGTTGCGACAAATTAACACGGAGCCGAGCAAACTGAGGCTGCAACGAGCCATTCCCGGCTCTGAACGAGCCTTAAAGCTTCCTTTAAGCGCGACGCCAGCTGCTCCGAGCACTAAATTCCACGTTACAATGCTTTGTTTTAAAATTTGTAATCATTCTCACATTTTATGGCGGTGAACGGTCCGTTTCGGAAAATTTGATACTACTATAAAGCCTGTAATTGTGTTAGCATTCCAGTTAATTAAAAGTTATGAATTTAAAGGCGCACAGCTTTAGTACCGCGCTTTGACGCTCGCCCCGTCTGAGTGAGACGCTCGTTTCGATGTGATGAATTTATTTTATTGTGTTTATGGAGGTTGAGTAACATTTTAACAGTTAATGAGCACATGAACACGAAATTAGACAAACAGGTATCTAGAGCGGCATATAGATATAGTTGATTGTTAAAATTTAATATAACACTTACCTAAGTAGGTAACTTGGCAAATAGTAATTAAAATTTTCATCCTTTCTTTCTGTAAAATAAAATTAGTAACACACCTTTTTCTCGTAGGGGTAGATTGAGCCACATTATTCCAATTACTACAGTCCTGACAAGCCTCGTTCAATTCTTCCGATTTATCAGCCGTATTACTTACTTGTTCTGTGGTTTTATTTTCGACGTGACTTTTTTCTAAAAAACGTCATCAAATTGGTCGTGATGTGCGTCTTGGGGCCCTAGTTTCTAACCGCTAGTTCGACTCGGGCGGTTATAAATAGAGCCCTTGGTCTTTCCATTCTATATCTCTACACGACCAAGCGAAGCAAGCGTTTTTTGTCTGCCCTAGTCAATTACTCTGTCTAATAAGGCGGCCGGCTATGTAAAGAAAGACAAAAATGTCTTTGATAAAAGAAAAACAAAAATGAATAAATTCAATGTCATGTTGTATGCAGAAACGCACGTAGGTACACTTGCGAGATGCCCAGACATTATTATAAAGCTTGACCGGTGACAGAGGTGACCAGTCAATGATGGCGCTAGTTCTGCGTTTTGTGTAGCAACACCGGAAGCATAGTAGTATTATATGACAGAATTCAAATGCCTCCAACAATGCGATGTGGATAATAAGGAACGTGACGGAAAAAGAAACTAACATGGCCCTATTGTAAAATTAGAATAATGACTCCTCTCTTATGGAAATATGATTCTTGTCAAATGTGTCAACATTTGACGTAGTAGACGTTGACAACTAAGTTAAACAGTATAAACCAACTAATTTTAAATTATGTACAATAATTAAGGCGGCTTATTAAGGTAATAGAATACTCAATAGCGTCGAGTTATATTTCCTCTATATAGTTTATTATTGCCAGTAAAATAAATTTAGTGTACTCGTTTTTCCGCAATGTGTCAAAGTAACCTGACGTCGTGGTACCCCGATAAATAAAAAATAATCATCTTGGCGTTAATGTCCCGGTTGTGCTCTCGAGGACGAGGGTCCGGGGTCCACCTTGACCATGGTTCCAGAGTTTGGCGATCAGGTAATTACAGTGGAGCGACTACCATCTGACCTCCGTGACACTGCTACGAGGGGAACCTTAAGATTGGACCATAGTTACAAATTCAGTTGTCTGAATTTGCAGGTTTATCACGATGTTTTCCGGATTCGAACCCGGCACCTCTCACTTACGAGTTGGATACTCAACCGCCCGGCTACCGACGCCCAGACATCCTTATGTAGTTTTAAATAAAGTCGCTTTCCGCCGATTCGATTCGAGGCGATATCTTTGTGTCTGCTAACTCACCCTAAACCACGCAACGGACCTTGATGCGATTTTTGCGGTTCCAAATAAAACACTTTCAGATTAATCGCGGTTTCATTGTATTTATTTAACATTTTATCTTGACGTTTCGACCAAATGCCGTTTTTTAAACGGTGATTCTCATCACCATCCTACTCGGCTTTGTTGGTAAATCTTTATTCAGAGAGCACACGGAATCTGTGACCCTATTTTGAATTCGATTTTCGCTTCGATTCAACGGTTTTCAATTTTGATTTCGATATTTTGATGCATGATGCTGATTTTCTCTATTTTTATTTCTAGAGGTGTTGCCAATGTGATTTAATAATATCGATTTTTTTTATGGCGAAAATCAAAATTGAAATCTTTTCGAATCGAGGCGAGCGATTCGAAAATAGATCCCCAGGACTATCTGGCGGATAAGCTCCGGCAAGGGAAGCAGACATTCATGATAACAAGTGGAAAAACCTACATATACCAAGTCAGAGCATCTACAGTTGAGAGACTTCCAGCTGTACTTTTGTGGAGGGGATTACTGACAAGATTAGCAACCAAGAAACCTGCATCCATGAAAACATACTTTAACCCGTCAACTACTGAGGCCTGTCAAATGCAAATCGATTACATATATATACATAGTATAAAACAAAGTCGCATCCCGTCGTATGTCCCTCTGTATTCATGTAGGTATGCAAGCTTAGACCTTTTAAACTAACCAACGGATTTTAATGCGGTTTTTAAGAATAGATAGAGTAACTCAATGGCTGTGTGGTGCCCGGCTGAGTAGAATAGCACCAACCCCTTACACTCATGGGTGTCGTACAAGGCGACTAATGTTTTCGAGGCAAAAGATCAAGAGTCTCCGTAGTCTGGAAAATGGGCAGCAGCATTTTCCATTGTTATATTTGAACACTGCGATCTCCAACCCGCCTGCCAAGCGTGGAGATTATGGCAATAACCTCCGATTTCGTGGGAGAGGCCCTAAGTCCTGCAGTGGACTGTTACGGGCTGTGATGATGAGAGTAACTCAATAGGAAGGTTTATTGGGTAGGACAACATACGAACGAAGTCGCTGTGGGCCAGATAGTTGCAGAGTATTAATCAAAGTAGTTTCCCGCCGTCTATCCTGTATGTACGCTTTGACCGTTGAAACTACGCAACGGATTTTAATGCGGTTTACACTATCATTTAGATAGTTTTACATGCATATTAGAATAAAGTATTCCGAGAAAGCCCGTGCGAAGCCGGGGCGGGTCGCTAGTAATAAATAAAAAATTAATTCTATGTCTAATAAAAGCATCAATAGAAGTAGGTATCTATCTAAGTATAAGTGCTATAAGATAAAGTTTGTTTCAATAGAAAACGACGAAAGTAAAGCGCGACAACGAAAAATAATATCCACATAAATCTAAATAGTTTGAATAAATAATTTAATTGTTTTGACATTTTGAATTTACAGTACACTGAATCGCCTGAATGTTTAGGTTTCATCATGTTTTCTCTCATCGTAAGAGCATCGGTTAGTCTTCAACTGATGAGATAACTCAGAAAACTATTCATTAGACATTAACATTACCAATTACCATTGTGTAATTTTAATTAAATTTATTATATTTTCGTGACAATAATATTCTTAGATATTATTGAATTAATATTTTTTCTATGAAGAATTCGACGATATCTTTTATAGATTTATATAATTCATGTAATATTGAATATGATGTAATATGAGATATAAATAAATGAAATTAAAAGAGTCATTGGTACATGGTGGCAATGGGGTTCGAACCCGGCACCGGGTACGACTTGCACCCCTTAACCATTAGGCCACCGACACTCCACATACCTCCTTATATACTTCTCTCATATCTATTACCACATCTGCTTCCATCAAAATACCATAAAACCTATCCGCCAATAAAGTCAAAAAAAGCGCAAAGTCAAAACACAATTTCCCACAGTGATTAAACGGTCGCGCCGCACAAAGGCCGCTCTGAAAACATTATAGCAAAGTGAGTTATGAAAACAAATACGCATTATGCTTACGTACGGCATATCGTACAACTAATGACGTTAAAAGCGAGGGGTACGAGTAACATTGTTAACAGTCATAGTTCGGGTGTGCGCAAACTTGGGCATAGAGGTCATAAAGTGCGCGGCGGGGGGCCCGCACAATAACCGCTGCCTATGCGCGTGTTAACATTAGCTCCGTGCTTAATTCCTTGTTGGCCCAACTCGCTTAAGAGGGTAAGGCTCCGTGACACCGTGTTAATTAAATAATTACTTTAAATAATAACTCCTCGGCCGGAGCACGGGAACCTATCTACCTTCCCCCGGACGGGTATTACACGGCCTGGATGGGAGGCTTGTATTAAGTGCCGGTTGTTGTGTACACGAGAAAGGTTGTAGCAGTGTGAAGGTTGGAGTTCTCAGTCATAGTAATGTCGTCCACTGAAAGATGATATATTAATGGTAATGAATGATGATGTAAAAAGATGATGTGTCAATTCGATTAGTACTCGTATATGGAATGTAATTAGTTGAGAAATAAATAAATAAAATCGGCTTCAAAAACATACAAAACGTACTTACAATACGTTCAGTATAATTTATTTATGGATGCGGTACTTGTCGTGTTCTGCTTTAGAAGATTTTAAATTTTTCTATTCAGAATGGTCGGTGGTTTACATTCTTTAACACATTCATTAGAACTCTACGTAACAAACTGCGAGGGTTTCAGTAGATGTCTCTGAAATTCCGTCATCGAATCATGACCTGGTGATAATGTCACCACTTCAGTAGTAGGTATATGGTATACAAGCCCCATGTTAGTCTAGGGCTGCTACTTCTAAGTTGTACCTGTCGATAAATTGCAGTACTATCCCCTAATCGTTAATGAGCTAAGCAGCATGGTATAATTCCCAAAAAGAAACACACTGTACAGAGATTATACAATTTTAAAGAGTATCTCTCGATTGTCCTGTGATTTCATCAGATCCTGCCCTGGTATAAAAGACCACCTTATGAGTATAACTTTCAAGCACCACTTCAACCCAAGATACTTCTAAGTGTTTTAGTATTCTAGACGATATTCCAGTCGACGTAATATCTATAGTATACGTTACAGTAATATCTCATAATCGATAAGGAGTTCTGTGGCTTCACCATAAACGCAGCAGCATTTGCTGATGACTCTCAGAAGCGAACACTTGAGTAAATAAGATAATATCATGACAAACACATCATAAACAAATACATGAATAAATTATAGACGGTTGTTTGTGTCACAGCAGCTTGTAACTGACCGATGTGTTGTTGACTCAGCGATTTAATGAGATACATGGTGTTACAGCATAGGACGCAGCAGCTGTGTTGTCATACCAAGCCTTGTTGGCAACCAACATTGCCAATGTTTTCACGTCCATCCAGTTAAAAAATAGAAACAAGCTCATCAGTTTTTCGATGTAGTCGAAACTATTTGTACATACCATTACGATCACCTACAGAGCCACCCCATCGAAACCGGCGCAAGGCAAAAAGCAGCTCGCCTGAAGTCCTATTTTAATGGTGAATAATATTTAGTTAGCCGCCGGCCGCGGAAGGGCACGACTCCGGGGGCGCACTTCAAGTGACGATCGTATGACTTTCGAATGTTCCACAACGCGCCCCGGGCGTATTGTCCGTTACAAAAACGCTTTTATTTTTGTTTCACTTTTACATGTTCAGGAAAACTTCGGGTCAGACAGCGTCGCGGCGCACGGCTCTCGCGCGGTCCTCAGCTGAAACGGTGAAACGGCGAAAAGTTTTAATACGTTTTTTTATTCTTCAGTCATGGCGGCCGCTTCCCGCTGAAGACAACGGGGCGATGTCGCTTTTAAGTGGTTATTGCGAGAATTGCGGGCCGCATACAAATGTTACAGACGTACCTTACGCTGTTAGGCTATATCCGCTGTGCGTGGATGACGAAATAGCAAAATAAAAGGTACGATTTGGCTGTTGAATTTCGATCTGGGCTATTAAATTACTGAAACACTAGCTCGCCCAGCGCGACTACATTCGCGTGCTGTCCTATTCCTACCCTATCCCCATCCCTACTACTATACACCTACTCTACATCTACAGCATGCTTTCCACGATGCGTGATTCTACGGATTTTGCGGATGACCACGGACGGCCACGTACCGCGCACCGATTGCTTTCCAGACGTCTGTATGCATGGGTCAAAAGTTTTAATATGCTTGTCCGTGTTTAAGGACGGCGCCCACCTAAAGATGTAAGGCCCGTATTATACGAACGCTACACGAAGATAAAACTACGGTATTCTACCGATTCCCGCAGTTGTTTTGGTAAGTAACTATTATCTTACGTGTTCCAAAAAAGATTCGTTTGTTGTTTAAAAGAAGAGTATCAGCAAGGATTGGAGTACATTTTAAGAGTGGTACAGCGCGGAAGAAGAAGAGAAGGGAGAGAAGGAGAAAGAAGGAAGGAAGAGAGAAGGAGGCAGCGCGGGGTGGGGTTTGGAGCGATTTGACTAAGCGCTGTACCCGCAGGCTCCACCACCAAGTCATTCTCTCTCTATCTTTCGTTCGTACGGTTCTCGACGCTGTGTTTCATGACTAAAACACAAAATGTAGGTAGGTACGTGGTAATTTTTAATGAATTATCAGCAGCTTGTAGCGAGCCAATCTTTTAAAAAACTGATAAAATATTGCTAATTAGTACAACACAATGAGGCAAAATAACAAAGATAACTTAAATTTCATATGAAATAATAAAATACAAAACTACGAAAACTACCGTGGCTTACTATAAAACCAATTATCGCTAATCGGCGTAACTAAAATATGTCAAAAAGCAAAATAATTAACGTCAAATTTCAGGGGTCGGACTACCCAGCCTATATAACTAATAACTTTGAGCTATAATGTCATTAGAAAGGATTTTTCTTTTTCTACAACTTTTACTATGGTGACAACTCCCGAATCACTGTGGAAAAAAGTTATAGTCAGATAAAATAGACGTCATTTTGTACTGGATAATTCGGCCTATGTGACATAACGTTTTTCACACAGTGATTCGAGAGTTGTCGCCATAGTAAAAGTTGTAGAAAATGAAAAAGCCTTTCTAACTAACATATCGCTCAACGTTATTCGTCAACGTCATATAGACCGAATTTTCTAGTACAAAATGAAGCATATTTTAATTGGCCATAACCTTTTTCCCACAAAGATTCGAGAGTTATCGCCATAGTTAAAGTTGCAGACAATTAAAAATTATTTCCAATGACATATCGCTCAACGTTATTGGTCATTAGGCTGGGGTCCATACATTTCTGCCAGTCCTCCTTTTATATGAAATAATATTATACGAGAACTACGAAAACTGACGTAGTACAAGGTTATCTACAAAATACCGTGTTATTTGGTAATGTACGGTAGTTTTACATCACTACCCGCACCGTAACTTTGAAATTACCGGCGGATGATGCACCGTGACGGACATAATTATGATATTAAGGCGGGTTTTGACGATAAGTGATTTAGTGGATGGACGCGGACGTGACCGCACCGACGCCGCGCCGTCGCACCGTGGAAAGGGTGTCATCCATGATCATCTGTAGTTGCGCAGACATGCCACAAACTTATCTGAACCGGTGACGGCGTCGCCATTATTGCTAAGAAAGTGACATTTCGAAATGGCGGCAAAAATCCATTGCGTAGTTTAAAAGATCTAAGCGTACATACTGTAGCAATCGCTACACTGTGGTCTCCTTGTCCTTTTAACTTTTTGCTTCCACGTAGTTGTTATGGACTGATGTCTGCCTCCTTTTTCAAAGACTTTTCTCTACTCGAAAGCTTTTAAATTTGGCGTAAGCTAAGTTGTGAAAATTCTGGTCTGTCAAATCTCCATATTTAATTGACGGTATGTTTTATTGGTTTATTAAGATCCCTCGTTTATTATGAGGCGAGCTATTTTCACGCTCTCGTAATTTTTTCTGCGTTCACGTCCTTCATGTTTCTATATCTCATTCCAGAGATCTGATTACCGGAATGTTAATGGAATTTTACTTAAATAGGTTTAGGCAGGATATTGGCTTATATTTACCGGCGAGTTTATGTGTCCTATTCACCAGTTTGTTAATACCGGAACTACAGATTCAGTAGCTACATTCACTTGTACCGAAGAGGAGAGACACGGTGAAGGGCCCTACTGGTGTCCTGGAGTCACTGGAAAGTGTACCACATTTATACTCGGACAACAGGAATCTTCCATTTTGAGCCCCTGAACGAAACATTTCACGTCGTGTTGCACAATCATCATGACGCCGAGCCTGAATGTTTATTCAGGTTCCTGTTTCTGCGATCTTTTTACCTCTAAATTTAACCACATTTACTTTGTAATATTTGAAATTCACTTTAACATGGCATCCTACGTAGCAACTAACCGTAGTAAAATATATTTCATTTGCCTGTTCTAATTAACTGACCAGAACCACCTTATCGGTCGATTAGGCAGGCCTTGTGATTTTACTTGACTTTGAATATTATGTTTTCTTGACTAAATAAGGAGCTTATTTAGTATAGAGATATTTCGTATTAACTGACGGTTTATATTTCGCTTTTAACAATTTTATATAAGATGGTTTCATGTGGTATTCTTGTCGTGGTTGGCGGAATCCGAAAACCTTTTCTCGAAAATGTGTACTGTGTAATTTGTCAACAGCAATTTGTTTTTATGCTTATTATAAGTATTTCACAAACTGGTAATAGATTGTGAGGGCGCCGTAGGTTATCCTACGTCATCGAGTACAAGAAAAGTTCCACTTTGTAGTGATAGTAGACTTTTAGGAGACCCACAAAACGTTGGTCTGCTCTTGGACAACATTGCAAAAAAAAATTTTTATTCTTGTCCTAAACTTTGACATTTCCTAGCGGTAGTGTTTACATATTCTCTTGTGTGAGTTCTATGAGTAAAATAATTCCTTGACAGTTACGTTTTTCGGCCTCAAAAGTTACATTTCTTTTTTGTGACTATAACGTGCGGTATTTTTCTTGTACTCGATGAAGTCGGACGGCGAAACACGACGCCCTCGTCTATATATAATTTTTATTTTATTAATTTTCCCAGTACGTACAATTACCAGGATTTTGGTTTATAGATAGATGTGTCCTAATGTGTAGACATTCAAACTTTTTCTTTTTGGTTTGTATGCTACAATGCATACATACAGAGTTAAAGTAGTGTTATTTTTTCAATAGAAAATGAAGGTTCAAAGCTGAACGTCATTAAAACAGAGTACATGGCTGGCTGTAGCAAGGATGTTAAACCATCTACACATACGAAGATATCAATGGAACAAATACTTCAAGCATCTCAATCGGGTCCGATAGTGCGCATAGTGCCGAACACGGTACATTTATGAACTACCTAAATTTATATGCAATTACCTCATAATATTATATTTGACCGTGTGGTAACTGGCAGAGTAGAATAGCACCAACCCCTTACGCTCATGGGTGTCGTACAAGGCGACTAATGTTTTCGAGGCAATAGATCAAGAGTCTCCGTAGTCTGGAAAATGGGCAGCAGCATTTTCCATTGTTATATTTAAACACTGCGATCTCCAACCCGCCTGCCAAGCGTGGAGATTATGGCAATAACCTCCCCTTTCGTGGGAGAGGCCCTAAGTCCTGCAGTGGATTGTTACGGGTTGTGATGATGATAATATTTATCTGTACATTGGCCCGCACTTTATCAAGGGATCCTTTTTCACGTTAGTATCGCATAAAAATAAATCATACATATATGAAACCTTCATATTTTCTCATAACCTTTCATGTTAATTTGAAACAGTACATTACAGGTGTATTCCTGGACGAAGGTCTGAAGAATCTTTATCAAATTGTACTCAAACGATCACAGTCTATAGTTAGTAATATTCAACATGTACCTAAAACAATTAAATAACATTGTATAACTAAAAACAATTAAAGAATACATGAAATTGTCAGAGTGCTTCGTAACTACGCTACAACCAGCATTGGTTGGAAAGCCATGTCAGAGTCGTGCCATAGTCGAGTCGGCAGCGGAGGCTGTCTCACACCAACGGTGTTGACTTCCTTCCGTCATTCAATACCCAGCAACACCAACCTACACTGCACTCACAGTCCGAACAGCAACAGTTCAAATTCCTATGACGAAGCGGCTTGAGCATAATTCGTTTTACCACATCGACGATACTTCTTAAATAATAAAAGCTCTTTGTAAAACTTTCCCTCCTTGAGCGCTCTAAAGCTTTCGGTCTCCAGTAATTAATATTCATGGAGGCTCGGGCGCGGGGTGGCCACGCATACAGGTATATCTTGGACTTAATTGACGTTGAATATTACCCCTAACCGCATAATAGCACATACTTCAATAGTAAATTTTTAAATTATATTATAAATATTTTTTCTGTGATAACAAATACTTTCTCACAATCACTAACACAAAACAATTACTAAAGCTTCCTTCAATTCCAATGGCAACGCGTGGGTAATGGACCTACTGGTATTGCAAACGTCCATAGGCTGCGGTGCCTGCTTACCATCAGGGTGGATGTAAGCTTATATGTCACATGTGTGGTACAAAAAAAAAACTATCACGTTGTGTTTTGAAAAGAAGTACCCAATAACATAAATTTATTAAATTTTTATTTAGAATCTAGCTTCTCTTGACGTTTTCTTCTTTTGAGCTTCTCTTGACTCGCCCCGTAGGCGACCCAAGAAGCGATGGATTGACATCGCTGGGTTAGATGCGAGGGCCAAATACTTACGAATCGAGGATGCCAAAGACCGGTCAAAGTGGAAAAGAGTAATAAAGAAAGCGGACTCTGGCAAGAAGCCGGAAAGCCGGGCAAGAGGCAGGTATGCTCCCTCATAGATATAGTCCCACATGGACGGAACCTGAAATTTCGGTTGCCAAGTGATTTCATGCTATTATTGCTGGTGCTAGATACACTGTATCTGTATTCATCACTAACACAATGAATTTTATTACGTTCACTTAAGTAGCACTCGATTGCACTAAACTTCAGACGATGTTTAAGTCGATTTAAAATATTCCTAACCAGAAAAGTATTGTACCAAAACAAACAATAAGTAAAAACTAAATACGCAAAGTCACTCTTATCTTCATGACACCGATTTTGTGACCCCTAAATGCCTAGGAGGCGCCAAGTTAGGAGTCGCCTAAGTTTATGCAATTTGGCATGAACCTCCTAATCATACAGTCATCTCTAATCGAATTCGTTTATTTTTGTGGTCAGTTTTTGGGTGATTTTAAAAAATACGCATCAGTATAACCAAATTCATCAATTAAATACCCACTCGAATTGCGGACGATTCTGTTAGTTGTCGGAAATGAGGGCCACCCTACGCCGGCCCGAGGGTTCGTGTAATTAATAAACTTATATGATACTTTTGTTTACAGTGTCATTGCTGTAAAGAGGGGGGCGGCCCTGCGCGACTCGGCCTGAGCCTTACAGCTATGGCGTGAAGTGATCTTTTGTCGTCTTAAATAAGTATAAAGTTGATCAACAAGCCAAAATAATGATGCCACTCTGAAACGGTGGGGTGGGGGAGTTCATTTTTTACTGGTACGCGTCATTTAAGGCATGGTTATTGTTAGATTTCACGTGGAAAATATATTTTCCACAATACTACATAAACTCGTAGTAATAAAATAAGAAGTTAAGATACGTGACGTTTTTTATTTGTGGTAACAATAATATTTCAACACATACTGATAAAGATAACGATTTATTACCTATATAGTTACGTTCAATTAGTAAAGATCCCGACCAGCGATTTCACACCATTTAGTCACCGCGTAGTATCCGATTAGCGAACGCGCAGCGTCCGTATAGTCACCGCGTATCGTCCGCGTAGCCACCACGTACCGTCCGCGTATACAC
The DNA here is from genome assembly GCA_905147135.1 of Blastobasis lacticolella. Taxonomy (NCBI): domain Eukaryota; kingdom Metazoa; phylum Arthropoda; class Insecta; order Lepidoptera; family Blastobasidae; genus Blastobasis; species Blastobasis lacticolella. Next base: position 6,097,396 of record LR990039.1, on the reverse strand, counting down.
CACATGGTACCGTCGCCTAGTCATCACGTACAGTACGCGTAGCCGGCTCGTATCACCGCCGCCTACTCACCGTGGGACGTCCGCGCAGCCTGCTGCATAGCATTCACGCCTGGTCAACGCGTACCAGTCGCGTAGCCAGCTCGTAGCGTTCGCGTAGCTACCACGTAGCACCGCCACCCTGTCCCCGCGAAGCGTCGGCGCAGCCACCACGTAGCAAAGCCGCAAAGTCACCGCGTAATGACCGCGCAGCCACTGCGTACCGTCCGCATAGCCATCACGTATCACCGCCGCCCAGTCATCGCATATCGATCGCGCAGTCACCGCGACACGTCCGCGTAGTACCACTGCCTAATCACCGCGTAGCGACTGCGCAGCCACCGCGTTGTGCTCGGTAAGCAAGTACGTAACACCGTCGCCTAGTCACCGCGTACTATCACACTACCCTGCTCAAATATGTACGGTCGCTGTGCGTTTGCTGTTCAGTGCCGACAAAAAGGAAGCCTAATAGCAAATAGTAATGGTTACAAACATTTGTATCAACTACCTAGATCATACCTAATTGTCACAAATTTTTCAGACCAAAAATTCACCAGTCGTTTGTAAATTCAAACGTCAGCAAATTCATCTTCTTGTCCGTAAACTAATCTCGTAACCCCGGGTGCACTTTAGTGTGTGTTTCGTCTTTCGTGTCACACTAAGTGTTTCGTCTTAGAAGAGACTGGGTGTGGCTGTAACAATTTGGCATTCATTACTCACTACTCAAAAATATTTACTGTTAGCTGATAAAACATAATAAGTGTGTACTTAATTAAACATTAGGTAATGTTCAAATAATTAGTTGTAGATAATATAATTTAAGCAGTAGTAATTTAATTTAGGACCTCAATATTGCCTCCACCGCTTCTTGGATGTCCTTTCAGACTGTTTAAGGTTGGCTGGAAGAAATCCCATTGTGGGATAAGCCCGCCTTTGCTTTGTAAAATTATTTTTGTAACTCCTGTATTTATTTAGCAATAAAGAGTTTACATACATACATACATAAGTCCCTCTGGAAACTGACATAGCGCAAGAAATGCTACGAAAGTCTGGGTATCATGTCCGGATATGCAAGTCTCGTGTTTTCCCCTTACCTCCCTCTTCAGAACGCTTAAAGTTTTGGAAGTATTTGAGTTTTTACAATCGTTACAACCGTACTCAGTCTCTCCTACGAACCGTGTTGTATACGAATGAAAGTATGAATTGCATACGTATCTAGGGAGTGAGGTTCCGTAGAACTGTAACTGTTGGTATCCAATCGTAAGTCTACCCATCCCATACACTTTCATCACACATATTATCGTGTTTGTTACGATTAGTATTGTTTTTACAATCCGATAATATGTGTGGTGAAAGTGTAGTGAGTAACCACGAAAGTCTTAAAACCTATATTAAGTACCCATCCAATGTCAATCGGTCTAACAACAAAGAGATTATTTTTCCTTTTAGAAAAGGAGGCCTACTAGGAGGGTTCCTCGTGATTCCAATCTCTGTTTTAATGTTCTTATAATGATTGCACTTCAAAATTAAAAAAGCGTATAAATAACTAATAATAATAGTATTTTCCGACCGATTTTGTTCATCATTTAATCAACTCTGCGCTGATGTGCACGAATATGCCTAGCAAACTCCCGTGCGCAATGTGGGCACGTCAGTTTGCCGTTAATAAAATTGTAAGTGATGGCTACAGGTGTACGGGCTTTGATCTGGTCGCGGTTGCCGATAAACTACTATACACTTCAAAAATATATATATCTGTAATGCATTTTGTATAAATAACGATTCCCCTTACGTGTAGTAGTGCTTTGCGGTTTTGCATCGAAACCGCACCGTGGTTCCTAATAAAGAAAAGGTCCATTCACAGACAGCGAGAACGATCTCAACGGCGTCCTAAAATAAATTATGCTTCATATCAACATGAGACAAGTATCGTTTAATTTAAATTGAAAGCACAAGTAATTTGACAAAACTTCTGTAATAAAATTATCGAGCATTGACCGAGGTCTGATAACGAGTGGGTGTGGAATGAGCCGGGCAGCGCGCGACCGGACACCGCTCCGCATGTTAATACACGTAAAACGAAGATTACCCATAAAACTCACAAAAGGTGCCGAGTTGTCTTCACGACTAAACCGCCCGGTGGCACCAAAACGCTGACCGGGGTTTTAAAAACGGTCGTATTCTTGAACCTCGGTTAAATTTTCAATGTAACAAAGCCGCATCATACCCACTGTTTCAAATTTACAGATTATTTATTTAAAGTTCAGACTAATAGGAATGCGGAGACCGTGATTTAAACGATTTTAAGTAAAAATTCGTTTAATAAGCAATAGGTCAATGAAATTAGGTCAACTGGGATCGCTGCTCGTGATTGCAGTCCCATATCGGTTGCAAATATTCACGGACAAAATGGCTGTATTGATAATTTGCATTGCTTATTCATCAGTGAAACTGAATCCCCTCGAAGCACTTAAGCACTTAGCGCTAACATATCGATCCTCACTCAGTGCGCGCCGCGAGCGCCCCGGGGACACCGTAACAATGTAAAAACGCAGCGGAGCCGAACACCGCGTGATTCAGTTATTTGTTCTCGGGCGTCGGCGGCTGGCGGCTGGCGCGATTTAAACTAGGGTTAGCACTCGGAGGGTCGGCCCCAACTTCATAATATTATAACGTGTAAGGAGTAAAAGAGTCGGCGTTATCTTCCGCCGCGGCCCGATTCCTGACCACTTTAATGGGAAAAGCATGTTAGAATTAAACTAAACAAAGACGACGCATCAATTAGGGGCACTCGCTTTTTTTCTCGCTTTCTCAAAAAAGGGCTTAACTTTTTAAGCTTGTACTTTGATCGAGTCGAGTCCGAGCCTGTTCGTAATTTTTTATTGACTTATTCGATTAGATCAGTCTCAATGATTCTTGTATGGATTTCAATTAAGCTGATAATGAGATAAGTGGGTGAAAACATTAGCTTTCAAATTGATCTTAATATCGAGATAATCACCCCCTACCCGGCCTTCCAGATCGTCCACACGGGTTACCAGCTCGGCTCATCTCACCAAAACACATTCGTAATGGAGATTGACCAACATTTTAGAGGACAGATTTTTAACCATTCATTATTAAGAGAACATTATGACCTAAGTAACATTAGCAGGAAACTTTTTAACAACTATTGTACCCAAGTAATTTATACAATGGACGCATTAAAGAGTTCGCTGATTACAAGTGAACAGGACTTTGATCATAATAAAAAATGTAGTGCTATAAAACCCCTGAGACGATAAACCGTAATTAAGACGAGGTAAATATATGGAACGTATTGACGGATCGTAAAGGATTCAAAACAACACAAACTGCAAGGTACGGTTTACGACGGCATGGCGACCGAACCGCTTTTATTGTTGTTGTAAAATTCACGATCCATTATTAATTATTACAGACATCATTAATCTACTAATCTATTTAAGGACGGCCGATAAGAATCTCATTTAAAGTATTGAATGAAGAGTGTCCGTAGTGGACTCGAGATAGGCTTAAATTAGCTCGACGCGCCAGATAGGAACCGCCTCCGGTCGCCAGATTGTAACACACCTAATGTCCCCGCAATAGAGTAGGGTTTCGTTCGCTCGACGATGGGAGCTAGGGCGTTGCGTGTCGAGCGAATCCACGTCTGATTTATTACAGGTTGGTGTTTAAACGACAAATGCATCGAAACAGATAGGAGCGACATGTCGGACATTGGAGGACCGATGTTGACCAGTATAGCTTGCGCACACACAGCGTCCGTGACTACGGATTGGACTCGAGATATTAGTGCAACTGCATGAATAACGAGAAAAATACAATATTTACTATGTACAAAAATACGTTTTAGCTAAGGTAATTGGATTATTTTAACGGTTTAATATTATGCTCGCATATCATCACATGCGCATGAGTTACATACCTCCACTGTAACTTGTTACTTTTGCATCAGCAATCAAGTTCAATTGATCGCACTACCATAGCTCAATTTAAAATAACAAGATTTAAAATGGGTGCCTACATGACTAGTATCAATTCTATTGTGAGATCGATCCTCGGATCGCGGCCCGTGTGCAGCAGTGACCCCGAAAGACCGGATGGAGGTTTCTTTAGTACATAATCTTTACAACAAAACTGTGATCGGATCACACACTAACGAAGGCATCGGAACACAGAGATTTTAAGTAGCACACATAAAAATGAATCTCGACGCTGGCCTATCAATAATTTAAATGGCCCTTGCTTTGTTATATTTTAAAGCTTAAATCTTATTTATCGTGAAGACTCGTGAATGAAAGTTTAGTTTTGTACGTAGTGTACAGTAATAATCGAGCTTCTTAATAAAGAGGTAAATAAGGTTTCTAAAACAGAGGGTGTGTATAGTCTGGGATTGCTAAACCTGAAATTTATAATTATACTAGCCGTTCCAGCGGTTTTCACCAGCGCGCAGTTCGGATCTCTGTAAACAGTTAACTTTCCCGCAGAACCCTATTATTTTTCCGTGATAAAAAGTAGCATATGTAATGACGTAGATTCTTATTAACGAGAGAATTTAAAAATTCGGTCCAGTAGTTTTGAGTTTTCTTTAATACAATAAAAATACAAATAATTTTTCTTTATAGTATTAGAACAAATAACATTATTATAGATGTGTACCTAGGTATGTAGATTTTTTCGAAGAATACTAGTGTAAGTAAGCTTAACTCTTTTTTACTGAAGATTCCTATTTTAGAAATGTAACCTCGGGCTTAACTCGAAGGCTTTCCTGACTTTAAATAGATCAGCCAGCTAACCAATTTACTTATTTATTTATTTAACACTTTATTGCACACAATAAAATACATAGTGAAATATCATACATATAAACGACACAACAGGCACTACTTATTTCAACAAACAAATTTCTTTTAGCAGGCCTTCAGAAGAGAGATATGATAAGTAAAGCAGGTCGCCGTGCACGATAGAGAATACCTAGGTTTAGGTTTAGGTTAATGGGCTCCTTTTTCCGCACTTGAACTCAAACTTGGTCCTTTGTACGTAGTTAAGGCATGCTAATTTAGCCAGCCCAGCTCCCTCCAGAAGTCCAGCAGTCATAGAACACCTACTAAAATATCTATATTTGACAACCTGAGTGGTTTAGTTGGTTAACATAGCCGGTCTGCCACGCAGAGGTCCTGAGTTCGATTCCGTAAAATTATTCCAATTAAAATAAAAAAGATTTGTTAGTAGTTTATCAATTATCTAACACCTATAATAATAACACAAGCTTTGCTTACTTTGGAGCTAAATGGCGCTGCGCGAATCTGTTTAAGCATATATTTTTTTTATTTATTATAAAAAGAAATCACACAAAAATTATGGGGCTCCCTAACCACAAGGTCTACCAACCTACCATTACTTCAGTTGTGGTCGCACAACTCAAATAACGAGCTAAACCAATCGCCCGAAGACCCGCTGTAAAACATGACAAAAAGTCCTCCAACTTATTCGGAGTTCCGCATCGCCCGAAGACCCGCAGGAAAGCATGACGAAAAGTCCTCCAACTTAATCGGAGTTCCGCATCGCAATCAAACGTGTTGCTTCTGGCGCAAGTTGGCCGGATCCGGAGAAACTATTGTGTTGTAGCTAGCCGTACTGTGCGGGCGAGATTGGTGTTCGGTTGAGCTGCACCTGGGCGGGGCGCGGGCGGCTAGGAATAGCGAAGCGCCACCGCCACATAGTTTTGTTCGCTCTCATCGGCCCTCGAGCTCCTTGTTAAGGCGCAGTCGGCACTAATTGGACGGCTTCAAGTACCCACGCATAATGCAACGGCACAACAATGACGAGTGTGCCCACCACGGGCTAACAACGCTGTGGTCCGCCAAAGGGCCAAAATGGAGAGTAAGGTTACGTTGTTGCCTATTTCGCTACAACAATGATTTGAAGCGGCATAAGCTCATTAGCGTGAGTAGGTATAACAAATGTGGTCCCTTTGTATTATTTTAAGAAATAATTAGGTCTGAATTAAATTTCTCCTTTTATTTAAAACAACTTTAAAAGTCAAACGATGCTATGGGCACCAGCAAAGAATAAGGTAGCCAGTAATTATAGCAACACACGTAAAACATATCCTATAAAAGTAGTTCCTAGTAATAAAAATAAGATAATAACTCCTACTATTCAGGTATATTTTAAATTAAAAGATTCATAATAAATTCCATGCCAGCTTAGCCCTCATGGAGACAATGCACCTGCGGTCTGGCATTCTTGTTAAATGAAGCGGATGAAAAGGAGCGTAGGTGTCGTGGGCGATGGGCACATCCCCAAGGTGGAGTCTGCTCGATTTTATAAACTGTATAAAAAGTACCTATATATGACAGTCACAAATAGCTTATTTTTCGAAGCAGATAAAAGTAGCATTCCGCATTTCCGAAAGGCAAAGGCCACTTTTGACAGTATCTAGTAAATAAATGAGAAAATGTATGAATAAGGAAGAGGCAAAAGAAGTGTGTCAGAATCGTAGCTTGTGCCACTGGCAGTTTCTGCCTACCGAGATGTTGGCCTCAGTGTATGTATGTATAGTCTATTAATGAAATAAAAAATCATCTTGTTGTTAATGTCCCAGTTGTGCTCTCGCGCACGAGGGCCCGGGGTCCACCCTGACCATGATCCAGGATTAGGCAGGTCAGATTATTATAGTGGAGCGACTGCCATCTGACCTCCATGACCAGGGGAACCTGACCAGATTGGATCATGGTTACACATCCAGTCGCCTGAATGTGCAGGTTTCATCACGATGTTTTACCTCACCGTAAGAGCATCGGATAGTATTCAACTAATGTACATAACTCAGAAAACAGTCATTGGTACATGGCCGGAGCAGAATTAGGGCCTCTGGCTTACGAGTCAGATACTCTAACCGCTCGGCCACCGACGCTCTTATGTACAGACTATTAAATAACTTGAAAAATCTGAAGACTTTACTTCGGTACCGAATAATTAATTGTCTCTTTCATGAATCTTACTTGACCTTAAGAGCGGTGCGGCGGTGCATCCGGGCAGGTTCTTGTCGGAGCCCCCCCACCCCGCCCCCCGGCAGCGCAATTTGCAACAGCTCATACCCATAGCGCCGTGTTTGCTCCACAGTTTTATTAAAAGCCCTCAGTGAATGCGCATGCAAATTGTACAATATATTAGACGGTGGATATACTCGCACCTGCACTGCTCATCCCAGACGGTTGGTGGCGAAAATTCAATGTTTATATACGGGCTCATATGTGATGTTCCGGCGAGTAATTAGGATGTTTTGGTATTCCACAAGGCACAGACAAGAGCTCGCCATACAATAGGATGAGTATGAGGCGCTTTAAGCGCGGATGTTTCGCGTTAATATTTCACACAAAAGGCACACCCTGTGATGCCAAGTCCTATTGAGAATTTACGAAATTGTAACCTTTGCGCTCATTTATGTACACACTGGGTACGACTGGGAATAAAATTCCCTTGCGTACAAACCGGAATAGCGTTTTCAGATAAGGCTGATAGACAAGTTAGTCATCCTCCTGTAAAATAGGAAGAGTTCACCATCTTCTGTTCTCCGTTCGCCATTTTTGCATAGGAATATCACTCATCTCTTAACAACATAACAGCTTACGTAAAACAGCTTGAACTTCCACAGAATGTAAATTAGTGAAATTCAACTAACAAAATATTTTCAGAATCCGTTTAGACGAAGCATGGCTAAGTAGAACAATGAAACATTGTGTCGAGTGGCTGAACAAAACGCGAGTTGGCGCAACGAAACTTGGTTTTATAACCAGCTTACATAAGTCTGAATAGTTTTAATGAGTAGGTAAGCAACACGTAGAGGCATTTAGTATGATATTAAATAACACTTCTACTTGTTGAGAAGCGTTTTTTTTATATGTACGTCTATGTATGGCCGGAGATAGTGTGGCATTTCTTTTATTACGCAAAACCGCTACAATGGAGTTTAATTGTGAATTTTTGTATTATTATGGCAGCTTCATTAAAAAGTAGTAATAAAATCCACATATTATTTAGCTTGTCATTTAGAATATCGTTATACTTACACTAACAATAACAATGAATGTATTTAGTAAGTTCTATGTCCACTGTTAGTCTCTGTAAGTATACTACTAAGCTCGACGAAAGCAAACGTAATTTTGGTGAGCAACTTAAGTACTTACGTCTTGTAATGAATTACTATTTAATTTTCCTTTCTTTTTACGTTAAGTACGAGGCGTCGACTGACAAGTACATCTTAGACACAATTACTAGTTCTTCACGTGTCTCGATGTATTACTATTTGTGCTAAAATCAAACGTATAAAGTGCGCCATTTCATACTACTACCTAAGTATTTACCATACTAGTACCTAAAACTTTTATTTTAATCCCAAATTCGAACTGAAACTGGCACTTTTTCAACAAAATTATTTCAAACAGTAACCTTTACCCACTTCTGAAATAATCATTTGGTCTAAGTTTAATATCGCCACATTTTATGACGCTAAAATTTTAGTCATTAATCCATCATTATCGATGTCTAAACGACTTCGCGAAGTAATCCGAGCCACCCTTGGCCGTCGCAAAGTGGAGCTACACCGCGACAGCTCCCAACACCACGGAACTAATCCATACTCTGTTCGAGCAGAAAACACAAGTGTGAAACTGATAGTTTATACTCAAGAGGATGTGTCTCTAGGAAATCGGACGTTAAGCCAATATCCGTAAGGTTGGTTATAACTTGAGCATGGGTATGCGCCGCATGTGAGGGTATACCGTGCCGGAACCAGGAGTTTTCAGATTCGCAATCACGCCCGTGGAAGTTTCAAGTAAGTATTAAGTTTAACGTGAACCCAGTGCTAAGGTAGTTTATGCTGGCGATACACATGGAGCATGTGTGGTAGTCTATTCATTGCTTTAACCAATATATTTTCGTTTTACTCGAATAGTATTAAGTAGTATTTTCTGGATTGTCGTCGTTCGGGGTTTAGGTACTTTTTACGTAGGTTTTTAAGAAGTGACATTACGATTATGAATATAAATATTATTTGATTATAACAGTGACTGTAATCTGATTGTCGTCATATCTGCGTATATTCTGATATTTATCTGTACGTGTGCCTAACTAGGCAATAAAAAACATCTTGCTGACGTTCATATGCTTTTGTATTGCATTTCTAATAATAACAGCGTCATCTGTAAGATGTAAAATCAAAACGCAAATATAGATTTGTGACAATGTTATAGACTTGTATCTAAACTAAAAACTGGAGATTCACGACTAATGTTTATGTCAAAATTCAGTCAACAGTCTGTAGTACATCATAGTTATATCTACCGTGGCGACTTATAACACGCTTTCAATGTGCATGGCCCACATTATGACCAGTAGCACGGTATAGACAGCAGCGTTACAACAAGGGTCTTGTTTTTAACCGCTGATGCAAGAGGGATGTTATAAGTTGAATGTGTGATAGCCTGAATTCAATGCAGTTTTCTTTACTTAAAAACCAGTTTGAACGAGATAATACTTAACTATTTCATTAAAATCCATTCAGTAGTATGAATAATAATGAAGTAAATATAGACGTGCCATTTCCGACATCTTTGTCGTGTCTTTTCCGACATCTGTTGGTTTGGAGCAAGCTGTTGCGCCCGGTGTGCCGCGCCGAGTAGCGGGCCGTCGCGATTAACTTGGGGTTTGTAGTCGCGCCGCCATGTCTGTCTAGAAACTTCACGATTGTTCCGCACAACTGCAATATGAGACGAGCACTCTTATTAGAGTTTATCCGCCTTTTTGTTTAAAGTGCCAACGAAATGAAAGAAACTTCACATAAGGAGCGCCCCGGTCGGGCCTTATTGCAACTGCGTCTTCGATTCGATTGCCACTCCGCTTTTTAATATAAATACTTTTTTTTAAAGCACGTTATTGCTTACTTTCGGTGGAGACAAAATAATAATGAGATCTGTAATTTTGGACTAAAAGTAACTATTCTTAATGTTGGAGAAAACTTTAGATTTGAGGCTCGTAACGCAATGAAATCAATGAATGAAAGCAGCCAGAGGAATCTTTTGCCAAAATGCACCCTGCATAACTGTTATAAGAACTGCAGACTAAGATTGTGGAATTAACTATCTGGAGAAATTTTCCCTGATGAGTACAAAATGAAGTTATTCAAGAACGGGGTGAAACGATTTTTACGGGGTCGGCAACGCGTGGGTTATACCTCTGGTATTGCACACGTCCATAGGCTGAGGTAACCTCTTACCATCAGTTAAGCTTATTTGCCACCTTAGTGGTATAAAAAAAGACTAACCTAATAAGATAATAATATCATTTATACTTACGAATAGCTGCCCCCGCGATTCCGACCACTTAGTAGCCTGTTAGTACCGGTAGCCGCACCAGCCGGCATCGCCTGCGTTACGCTACCGCTTAATCACGGGGTGGAATCAAGTCTGCTACCTTAAACACAGGTCTAAGGCCGTTGCCTCGCCCGTAGTTTACAATTCACCCTCAGTCGTATAATAACATAATTGCCAGTATCGCGTGAATTTCTTACCTCATTAATCATCCGACGGTACCTGTAATTCTTCATATGCGAAAATTATAGGTATTCACGTGCATTATCGTGTGTACCCCGATCAATATGTATCCGTTTAATCAGTACCACATGTAATTGCATTCCGCGACGCAGGTATAGTGTTACAAAAACTATAATAACGCTCGCAGTAGGTAAGTTATTTTCAGTGTATCGCTTGCGAAATAAACAATTTTAATCAGAAGCTGTAAAAACTAAGTGCTCAAGCCGATGTATGAGCATTTACTGCGGAGTGAAAGAAAACGTAACGGCATCGCGTTACACTGATTCATAAATGACTGTTGGAGCGTTATTGGATATCATAGTCACCACTTTTCATTCCGTTTCAAAGCGCAATAAAAAACCAATTTTAAAAAATTAAATTTCCATTTGACGGCGTGTGTGTGACGAATGGAAATCGAGCAAAAGGGTTCGTCAACCCCTTACTTTCGAAGTCGCTGCGTTAGTGCAACAATCTGTGTTCAAAATTATGGTGACAGACAGTTTTTATAGCGGCGCGTATTATTATATTACGAAAGTAAATTAATTTATGGCCGCCTTCGTAAGCGATGGCACAGATTTTTTTAAATTGGTTAAGTGTAGCTTGTCAAATTAGCCGCGTTAGTCACAACTAAAAATAGTAGGTACGTACGTAATTGAAATATGTCGTTGTCGTGTTTCATTTATTTTGATTTGAGGATTGAAAATGATCGAATACTAGTTGGCACGGCGCGACTTCGTTAGCGTGTTGTCCTGCCCCTACTCTACCCTATCCTACCACTATCCTACCCCTACTATACCCTATCCTACCACTATCCTACCCCTACTATACCCTATCCTACCACTATCCTATCCCTACTATACCCTATCCTATAGCTTTACCCTATACCGTTTTAATTAATGAAAATATATTTCCTGATCTGCTAAAACCTGGATCATGGCCAAGGCGGACCTCAGGCCCTCGTGCGCGAAAGCAAAACTAGGATATTGACGACCAATGACGAAGTATTTAATTTTTATATGGTTATTAACCTACTTTACTACGGTACTTACTTATATTTCATCTTGATTAATGATTTAAACTGATAGAGTATCTAGTCGCTTTATTTTAACCTCGTATGATATTTTAACCTAGTAATTCCTAAATTAAATTATTTTGAGATCTAATGCTGAAATGTTCTACCTATTAGTATGTATAGTATATTATGTATGTATTTAGTTGCAGTACATAATTATTGTGCACGTCGTATCTGCGTATATGTATTTATCACATCTCTCTTTTTGTAGGCTTGATGAAAAAGGTTTCTTGTTAGAGATAAGTAGTGCCTGTTGTCTAATATCTCAATTGTACTATGTCTTTGATTTTCTAGTATACAATGAATAGCTAAATAAATAATTTTTTAAATAAAATTTTGTAGTAGTTTTGAGAGTTTTGTATAGATATGATAGGAAAATCGGAAACGTCAAAAATACAAAAATATAACATTAAACTGATGTTATACAATCTGTTGCACAGTTGTTTTTTGCTTGTGTTTCTTTTGTAGGTTCCCCGCAAAAATTTTGCTATTTTGGTAACAAGGTAAATTACGTTTTTGTTTGGTTTTGCCTTCACTGTACTTGTACACACTGCTACAGTACCAGAAACTTATTTGAGCCGACGATGGCGTTTCTGTTATTGGTAATGAAATACCATTTCAAAATTACTTTTAATTACATACATTTTAGTTCCAGTTTTAGCCACCGAGTACAGCAACGGTACTGGGGGCTATAGGTATGTCAAAGCCCTAATTTTGATACTACCGACACGGGCGAAGTCTAAATTCAAAATTAAAATTGAAATTGAGAAGTTGAATCTCTACAAATGTTTAGTACCTACGTATAAACATTATTCAACGACAAATCAGCAGCGGAGTGTACTTACATACAGTACCACCAACTTATCAGTAGACGGCGGCGCTAGTGAGGCTAGTGAAATGACATTTACTAAATGGCGCTTATAGTTGTGATTTTGTCTACTTAACAATTTCAGAAAAAATACATTTTCTTTTGTAACTTATTAACTATTATACTGTACAAAAAATTCAAGATATTAGGTATGTCATCGTTATCTTGGCGCGCGAAGGCCCGCCCATGATCCTGGATTTAACAGATCAGATTCGGCCAGAGTGAAATTCGTTTAGTATATTCTGGCCCTGTGCCCGCGGGAACCACATTGAATTTCAGGATGAATTTTACAGCTTTCAAATTTGCAAATTCTAACAAATCCTTTCAGACCTTGGTCAAACTTGCTTCGTCAACGTTATTAGGAGGTACAACTAACTAGTGTCGAGCTCGTTGGGGTGTTGAAATTCGTTTAGCCTCAAAGTACGGTACGGTCACCCATCCAGTTACTGACATCGGCGGTCGCTGCTTAACTTTTGTTATCGATCTCAAAACACGCTACCACTAGATTGTGGACACTATTCTGCCACTGGAACTGTTATGATGATGAATACAGAAAATCGGCATTTTGAATCATCATGCTGTCATCTAAGCGTTTAGAAACTTATATTTTAAATTAGTCTAGCCAGGGTATTATCCGCCATCTTACCGGGTGATAAGTGACGATGCGGAGGAAGATGAAGCGTGCCTGTCTAGACAGTCTATTCACTCTAGGCTTGAATGCGTCGAGATTACAATGATGAGGGAACATACTCGCACGGATTCTAAGGGACATTGAGGGATGGAAGGAGTGTATTCTTCCATTCCTGAATATTGAAGTGTCTGGCGGAGATAAGGTAAAGGCAGAGCGTAGTTGCTGGTGTAATGAAGGACGACCTTAATGACCAACAACAGCTCTCCAATAGTAGCCCTTCTTCACCAATTACCGTATTTTTAGACGGTAGATATGGTAGTCTACCATCTAATAATACGACTTTCCACCTAACAACTCTTCTTGAACAACTAAAAATTTGCATTTAGCACCGCAGTGGTGTCCGTTTTATGGATTTAGTATCACGGAGGTGTCAATTTTTTGAATTTAGTATCGCGGAGGTGTCAATTTTTTGAATTTAGTATCACAGAGGTATTCATTTGTTACCTTACCTACCCGAATAAAAAAGAGTGGTGGTTAATGTTTGACGTATGTATACGGTGGCCGCATGACTCTGTGCCTCCTTATATGTCTGTCTGTGGCATCATAGCTTCCGAACGGATTTGTTGGACCGATTTCGATGCAGTTTTTTCATTTGACAGCCAGTTTAATCGAGATGATTCTCAACTTTCTTTCATTAAAACCTATTTTGTAGTTTAGAAAATATTTGAGCACAAACTTGGTCGGGGGCTTTCCGACGGTTTTCGGTTATTAATTTGTATTAACGGCTGAACCCCACCAATTATTTCCAGCTTGAACTCCTGTTTAGAGATCTGGTGTAGAGATCTCTGGGTACACTGCGCAGCAGTGGGCATCTTCGGCTAATATATCTAATTAACTCCTGTTTAGATATAACCTATATTTGCTATATCTTGCTATCGTACTATAATAATACAGAAAAGAACAAAATACCTACAGAAAATCAAGCAGTTATTGTGTAAATAATAAATAAAAATTCTCCCAAAATAAAAAACTCGAAATTGCAATTCGAAAATATCGGAACGCAGATAAACGGAACGCACAAAACAGACGACGGAACACCAACTCAACTCTACCAAGGCGGGTAGCGGTGGAAGCTAGTAATGAATTTGCCGTTAAATAGGGGTAAAATTATCCCAACGCAGCGGTTCTCCCCACCATCACAATAAACAACCGCACAGGCAAATAAAACTCCGCTCCTAATTCTCACACGCGCGTAAACCAATTGGATGGTAGTAATTTACGAGTTAAATCTAAAAATATGCCCTTTCGATAGCGTTCCGCGCCTCGTCACAGATGGCTGCACAATAATGCCACCCCGGGCAGACCCTCCGCGAGGGGAGCGCCACTTATTTTATAAAGTTTGAATAAGATTTTAAAAAACCTTAAGCCCGTAGTGATATTGCGACGGAAAACGGCGGGGGTTTGTTTTGTAATGCTCGGGAAATCTTGTAGAGGTAACTCGCTGGCTTTTAACGGGGAAGTAGATTGTACAATCTACCGAGCACGGTATTGTGCCTAGCGCAATATTGTCGTTTAAGAAATTCGCGTCCCAGACAATAACAGCACACGCAGCCCTACGTGACGAACGTTTGTCCCGTGACCGCGGCACCTTTTCCTGTGTTGATAATAAAACTTTATTTTCGGACGGATATTTTATCACTCGCTCCGTATTTCCACTGGTGTATTTCCCTGGGTACAATAAGGATCAGTTTGCGGGAGTGCGTAATTCGGTGTCGCTAGTTACGTGACCCTGTGTCCGCACTCCGTGAGTGTGACTGTGAACCCGCTTTTCCGCGACCCACCCTCCGCAGAAGCGCAGTACACTATCGTCGCGACAGAACCTCCGTACTTAATATTTTCTTTTTTAACCACCAAAGAAAAAAGAGTCTATGGCTCTGTGGCTCTGTGGCTCTGTGTGGAGGTATATGTCTGTCAGTCTGAGGTATCGTAGCTTCCGAATGGATGGACCGATTTCGATGATATAATAAACTATCGCGGGTTTGAAACCCGGAACATACCTTTAAAATGTGCAATATCGATGAGGTTTTCTTTATTTGAAAGGCAGTTTAACCTTGATGGTTCTTAGGTTTGTTTTATTAAAATCGGTTTTGTAGTTTAGAAAATATTTGATTATATGTAAACTTGGTCGGAGATTTACCGACGTTTTTCTGCCAGTTAGGTTAGCCCAAAAAGTTACGTTATAGATATGTGCTAGTCAATTATATCTACTTATAATTTGTTATTATTAAAACCTAAACATGTATTTAATAAAATGGAAAGGTCCAAAAATAACATTTTATCCTGTCCTGTACTGCATTACAGGATACAAATGTTGTATATGTTAGTTAGTACTAATTATAATAATTCAAAAAACTTAGTTTCGTAGTCCTACAACAGGTATTTCAGCGGGGCTGTACCTTCATCACCGTGACAGACTTTGCTTTCAGTAAACAGCGCACTCCGTCGTACACAGAATACTGTGTCTCTCTACACATATCTAGTGCTACTCAGTGGCTTACCGTGGCAGTGTTGCAAATTACGAAATACGAGGTCTAGTCTGAGCGCTTCCTCGGTCTGCGGGCAACACATCGTTATTCGGCACGCGTGCGTCGACGGGGCGTCTTCCCGCGCCCTCTGCGTAGATGCTCTTTGTCATTATTATCGCTTTTTGCCTCACATAACCGGCCACAACCTCGGGAGATGTCGCATTGGCGCTTTGTGGCTCGGTTACGCGGCCGCACACCTACGTCGGATAGTGAAGACGATACGCGACATACGCTCACACCTATGACACTGGAGATGTTTGGGGGAGGGGAGGTAGCAAGCGATCTACGCGTACAGAAATGAGTGTTTCTTCCGTTGGTTACACACTTAACGCGGCAAGTGGACGGCGTAAAAGTCGATCGGGTGTTTGAACTCTTTGAATTCTTAATTATACAAATAGGCAAATTGTTGTAGGTTATAGGCTACATTCGCTTTTATTCGTAAGTATATGTTTTCGCCTCAATTCACATCCATTTTGTAAATCATGTCTTGTTATAGCTGCAAATACTATTAGGCAGCTAAGATCAAAACTGAGGTCGAAAACAGCTATCGATACATCATCCCTAACTACGCAGTCTACTCTCAAAGCATTAGCCAAGCACTTAGCTTAGGTAGACATCATTCACCAAACAATCGTCATAATAACGTATAGACAGAAAACAAAGCTGCCAGAATACACGTGAAAAGATAATATAATTTTTATGTTTCCTCTTCGCTACGGTAAGCATACTATTTTTATAGTGAACAGTAAATATAAATTATGCTTTTGATTTATTAGCAATTACAATTTTACTATTGCTATTACACAAAACAGTCGTAAGTATTTTAAAAAGATAACTGGAACACGAACGGGTCTAGCCGCCCTAACGAACGCATCGATAGATATTTAAAAACTATCCCGACGCCGAGTGTCTCGAATAATATGAAGTGAGGCAGCCTTTATAGTGAATAACGAGCATAATGGTCGAAACGTATCGGTCATTGTTGATAATTAAATTACGCAAGGCGCCATTGATCACTGTCAGCCGCGAACTGCCGATAGCGGTTTATAGTCACAAGCCCACTATTCATGTAACTCGAATTCCCATAGGGGTGACATGTTTATTTTCCGCCACTGAAAGCCTTGCCGGGAAAGGAGTAAAATGAAAAGTAGACACGGGTCCGATAAATAATTGAAGGCTTCGATAGAGCGGCGGGAATTCCATGCTCGCTCGCCCGCCAGGATCTTGAGGGAGCCATCCTTCACGCTACCCTCCCCGCTACTGAATTATTCTGCAATAACACACTTGTTATAGACGTTTCTCAACGAGTGATACTTTTATGATTTACTCCAACTTTTATTGGCACTTAAAGGAAGTATACGATTTATTTCCCGTTCAATATAAGGTGCGGAGTATATCATTTTTTTCAGATAGCACCAAATCTCATAGGGCGTCGGAAGCGGGTGGGCGTCGCGAGCCGTTTCCCGGCTCCGGTGAACATATGCTGGCACGTTTTATTCAACGACTTTAGAGTTACCTTTGACTACTTTCGGTATCGGTTAAAATCAGGATACGAACACAATTATTGTGATTGTTATTCAGAAAGCAAGAAAAATTACGAACCGTGATTTAAATGAAAATCTTGATTACTAATATAAATAATTCATCGGTTTGTGAAGTTCGTCAGTAGTACAAGTACGAGTGTCTGTACCACTGCATAAGGTTCGTGAACGAATCAGATCGGGTATTATGCCTTCCGAACATTAAACTCCTGTCACTGTGGTTTATTGACGTCACTTCCGCGGCAATAAAATCGACTTGTCTCCGAAATGCATAATTTGTACGACAGTCACGCGCATTACGCTACTAAACGGTGTCTCTGAGAACACATTTCACACTGAACTCACCAGGGGCTGGCTGCCGATCGTAGATAAAGCTTTGTTTTATGCGACCGAATTATCATCGTTAACCACTTGTTTATGAGCGCACGAATATTAAAATTTCATCAAATTGAACGGGCACGCAACACGTTATGCGTAGGTACCTTAAACTAAAACGCCTTGAAGTCGTTTTAATTAAATAACATTATGCCATTCCTAGCCCATCAACAGACGATACGTCCAAAACGTGCCGTCAAAACGGGTTATTTTTTAGGTAAAAAAACCTGGTGATGATTTTTTTAGTGAGCGGTATCCTTTGTGACAAAGACGTTTCTAGCGAAACCATTAATTAATAAGATATACGACACACCCGCAACATTCGGTGCTCAATTATGGCCAGCCCTTTGACGCTTGATTAATTCCGACACAAAACTGACCTATTAGGCGCTGCTTATCTCCGAGCATCTGATCGATTCAAAGCGCCGCGCTTCCCATATGCCGGGTCCGAATGGGCTTGAAATTCCTTAAATGCCTCTCGAGAAAAACAATAACGCAGGAGGCGAAAGACGGAACGGGGGCAGTGTCACGTAATAGATTCAGCTTCCGGTTCGTTTATCAAAAAATTTATTTGGACATTCCTAGCGCGCTTCGGCCGCGCTTACCCCGCCGGGATGTGTTGGCATTTAATTTATCTATAACGCTGAAAATACCGGGAGACGCAACCGTTATTGGCGGGCGTCGAGGAGCGGCGCGGGCGGCCACGCACTTCCGCTATGCCGATGATTTATCGCCGCTTACGGCATTTGCGGCGTTTAACTGTGTGTTGTCCGAGCCATTGTGCGAGGATCGCCGAATATGGACGAGGAGGATCAGCCTTGAATTATGTGCAGGGGTGGCTGACGCTATAATTTTGCTCCGCGTCTTAATACAAGGGGTCAGTAGTCAATACGTTGCTTTGTCGATAATCTGATTGCGTTTCCTGAACGTGACCGGGGAGTTGATTTGTTTGATGCCTTTTTATGCCATCGCTATGCAATAGCACTGTGCTTTTAACAATGACAAAATGCAAACAATATGAATGTGTCTCTAAATAATAAATGTTGATACTAAAGTTAGTTTTTATTTAAAAAATTTAGTGAATGCCGCTACTCTTTTTTTATTTAATACGTAATCTCGATTCACAAAACTTTTCTTGACAAAGTATAGGTTAATAAAAAGCTTATGTTTATGTATAAATACGGTTGGTTTTATTTGTGAACTTTTGAAAGAAAAAGACGTGAGAAAAGCGTGAGTATACGTGGACGAGTTGGCTACACCTCAAGTTGTATTCTAGAAATAATAAAGGGCAGATGAGACCGCGGGGAAAAGCTGATGAAATCGAAAATAAGTAAAAAAAGTGACTATACTGTCTCTCTACTACTCTTCTCCTCGCTTGATTGCAGGCAACATTGTAACTTCGGGGATGATGATTCTGTCATCTACACTGTATTTTGTCCTACTGATAAACTACCTAACATAAAAATAAGTTCATTGGTGTCTTTCTATTTACTCCAATTCTCTACTTCTTTTCTGATCGTCGCCAGCATTGGAAGCACAGAACTTGAGGGGTAGCCAACGCGTCCACGTATTCTCACGGATTTTATAACAAACTACCAAAAACAACCTAATTTGTACATGAACATAAGCTTTTTACTAACCAACTTCGTCAAGAAAATACTATCCATTGGCTGGTCTTTACTCTATGAAGTGCTGCTCCTAGGCAGCACGCAGTGTGTGGAGTAGCCCGCGTCGCCCCATGTTCTCACGCTGGGCATATTATTCTGTCGTCGCGGCCGTCAGTCCGTCAGCGAACAACTTTGTTAATTGTTGCCGAAGTGCGCCCAGACATGTTCACGAAAATAATAATTATCCGTATTCGTTCTAGGAATTCGAGTGTTGTAACCGCGTCGCTTGGAGTGGTCGAGAAAGCTACGGTGTTGTATTCAAGGTATTCCTTTATTTATAAAGTAGGTGATTTAAGTTACGTGTATGGTCACTTGCGTTTCTGGTACAATGCGTCGAAAGGACTTTAACACTGTCTTTACTGATGACGCCTAGAATCAAAAAGATTGAAGAGTTATCTACCTTCTGGCAATTTTTTTTGCTCTGTGCCCAGAATAGACTCAGAAATCTCAAACGAAATGTAAATTTTGCAACGCAACTACGCTACTAATGATGGCGCACGTAAACGAGGTGTTTTGTAAATTATTTCAAAGGTAGCCTAATCAAATTTATAAAAATTAATAAGGTTTGCTGATATTTATATTGGGTGCCGATGCAGCCTATGATGAAGCATCCAGTTGGACGCTTCGCTGAAACGGTTGTCCGATCGACGATGAATGATTAACATTCGTAACTTGATTTTTCACTAATTTAATTCAATATGCGGTCAATCCCGGCTTCTGCCAGGGTTCGCTTCCCAACTCTTGCGCCTTCACTTCGCACGGTCTTCAGTATCTTCACTTTGCAAGCAGTTGGCACTCGCATCCGACCCAGCGATATAAATCCATCGCTTCCTGGGCTCCCCGCGGGACTTATTTCCTGTTACGGGTATCGGCAGCTTTATGCACATATTTCCCATATATCCCTGGGGCTTATGAATCACGTAACCAAACTTGTTACTAGTGGGCATTATGTCCAACATCCCACAGCTTGATGCCGTTACATCCAACAGCAAAGGACGTGGCAATTGCCGCTAAGCTCAGGACCTCCACTGCCCATTGGCCAAATATTGGACACATTGCCCACTGTTTTACATCTCCATTGCGTGGAAATGGTACAAAGGTATATCTATCACGACTTTACTATCTCTAATACTAGAGGATGTGGTGACGAGATCATACAACGATGCATCATGTCGGCAGTAGAACTGCTGGAAAATAAAAACAGGAGAATTACAAGGTAGACGAAA
This sequence comes from Blastobasis lacticolella, assembly GCA_905147135.1. Lineage (NCBI taxonomy): Eukaryota > Metazoa > Arthropoda > Insecta > Lepidoptera > Blastobasidae > Blastobasis > Blastobasis lacticolella. Next base: position 6,076,779 of record LR990039.1, on the reverse strand, counting down.
GTCAAATTCATGAAATACCTTGTCTTTCCAATATACTAGTCTCAATTGTCGTAAAATCGACGCTTTAGAGATGTGGTGTTGGAGACGCCTCCCAAAGTTGTCGTTTCGCATCTTAGATCATATTTCGCATCAATGTTTTCAACCTCAAGAACTTCATATGAAAGATATACTTTCCTTAACTGTGCAATTACGAAAGTTCATTTATTACATCTCCAGAAATTAGAACTCGAAGGAGTTATTGGTGATTTAGGGTCGGGTATTGAGTCCACCACGGTCCATTGTAGTTACTCGTAACGTTTGTAACCAATAGAAACGGACACATAACTGAGAAAACATTACGAGGAAAAGTAAAAGTAATAAATACGGTCATTATGACAAGATTGTATGACTAATTTTGCCGGCCCGTTTCTGCCATCGAGAACGCGACGTAGGCGGACGTTCCATGCTTATGTCGTGGATCTTCCAGCTATCCGCCAAACCGTAAATCACCAACACACCTTCAGGCCGACTGACAAGCGGCATGACAAAAATAGGCTTTACCTTGAACATTTTTGTTTGATTCTGTCCATTTGGCAAGATGTCCTTCAAATATCGGACATACGGTCCGTTGGCTTGGCCGTTGGGTTGGTTTGTCACGCCCTTGTGTTGCCGTTTATCAGTCGGCATGAACACCCGTCGCGTTGCCCGCGAGTGTGTTTCCTTATATTTGGACACTATTTAGGCTACAATTAATAGGCTTTTTCTAGGCAGCATCCATTTTCGGCCACATATTTGCGTCTCCAAGTTCTTATATAATAGTCTGAGAACAGATCATTATGTTGACGAGTTTATTTCAGTTGGAGTAGTTTTTTATGAGTTAGCCATACTTATTGCGAATTGGTATTTCACGAATCAGTTACGAGAAAAAGTAAGACCTTTTAAAAATGAATGTCTCATTCGTACGAATAAGTCCAATAAAGATTCGGTAGTTATTTCGCATTAAGCATTATTCGACTAAACGCCTCACCCACTCGTACCCTAAGTAAATAAACCATCTGCATTTCAAGGAGCTGGAATGCAATATTAAGTTTTCATTATTGCTCATTCAGGTTATCCTGAATGAGCAGGGCGGTATTCCTCGCCATGAAGGTAATTAAATATTTTAAAGCGATATAAAATTTAATTAAGGCGTTATATTCCAAATAATTTCTATCCGTGTGACGTATAAGTGGGTGCTTTACATATTTTTATTACATGAAGATTTACGCGAGCTTTTAAAAACAAACTTTATTATACGCAATAAAAAGCATAGCGTGTTCGACTTGTTCAAGCTATTAAAAGCTAAATCTATAATAACGTAGTTCCTCGAGGGAAACGTTTTCAAACGTAAAGAATGTCGCCGCCATCCTAAGTTTCGGAAATTGTAAACTTTTGCAGTGAACTAACTTTTTACGGCACCCCCTTTAAAACATTTACGAGTATACGCACTGAACATTAAGTTGTTACATAATTAAGTATCCAACTTTACTAGGCGATCTCGTAACTTGGCTCTAGTTCGAGATTTTTGGGTATTTTATTTAAGTAATTGATAATTATGACCCATATCTATAATTTTAAATGATCATGTTCATCATGATACTTAAATTAGGTTCATCATCTTCATAGTGTAGGTGCTATCTGAAGGGTAATTGAAATTATCAATACAAATTCGAGTAAGCCCATTAGTACATTTTTGTTTATACCTATGTAAGTATGAGAAGAAAGAAAAATAAAAGTTGGTAATATCGTGTGCACCCATGTGGCGACGATTCCAGCCAGCAGGATAAGGGCAGGGGGATAATCTGGGTTGTCCATGTAACTCCTGTATCTATTCTAGAAAAAGTAATTAGGAATCTACTCTAGATTTCATAAACCATGTTAATAGCGGACATATGAAGGTAGGTACTCGGAGATAAAATAAATTTATGGAGAATTCGAGAGTTTGATAGACTGAACTGTCCAAAATTGCATTTCTTTCAAAGTACATAATAAATGTTTCTTTATTAACCGACTTTAGAACTGGAGGAGGTTCTCAATTCGTTGGAATCTCTATTTTTTATGTATGTTTCCCGATTACGTGAAGACGCCTGGATCGATGAGAAACTTTTTCTTTTTTGAGATGGAATATACTTCCCAGGTGGTCGCATGGTCATCAGGCCGGGATCTGAAGATGAAATCATGGAGAAATCGAGGGTAATCCTGTACAATTATAAGCATGTATGGGGTATTTGTTATGTTATCATATCTTATTAAGGTGTTCGCTTCAGAGTGTTATCATCTGATGATGCTCTGCTTATGATGAAGCCATAGAACTCTTTAATGATTAGGAGTTAGAGAATAGTACTGTAATTTGTCGTAACATGGTGCTTGAAGGGGTATCATAACCAACAACGAAGATTTGGAAATAAAAAAATTAATGAAAAGAATAAACCCGACTTCAAATAAAATAATTTAAAAATAAGCTTTTTATTATTCAATATTAGATATCAGTATTTTTGGAATAGGTGCCACACAGCAACTCTTCCCTTCCCTCTAAGGTTTTACCCTTCCCTGATGAACATTACCTAGTGTACTGGCACTGTGTACAAAAATCTAACTTACTCGGATTGTATGACAAAAAAAGTCCGTTTTATTAAACATTTTTTATTCTCTTGTGTTGCGAAGGTCAGTTTTATTCGAATTTCTTTTAATGAGGGTGAAAACCACGAGAAAAGATCTAGTCACGGGGTGCCAAACAACTCCCGAGATGATTCAACTAGGGCCCCCAGCCGTGGGTAACCGTTTTGTATTTTGAGGCTAGTTGAACTTCAGCACCGCAACGACTTCGCCATTCATTAGCTATGCCTCCTAATACCTTTGGCAAACCGAGGTCCACATACTATAATTAGAAAATTTTTCTTTTTATAGTTAAAGTGAGAAAACTACATGCAGTGGTTCAAGGTACAAGAATAGAACAATATTCCCAGAGCACGTTTGTACAGCCTATGGTCATTTGACAATGTCCGGTGCCTGCAATAAGATTAGCAAAACCGACGAAGCACCTCCAGTGCCAATTAAACCGCCACAAACATTCTGTAAGCCAAGATTATCGTATCGCAACAACAATCAGGTACCTGCTCACTTCTCTCACACTGAATAAATTAAATAAAAACGGTACACAAAAATAAATTTAGCGAAATAACAATTACCTACGTACACCGGGTGACCTACCGGTGGTCGATCCGGGCGTACGATAAATTCTAAATTTATTGCGTTTCTTCTACATGTTAATTAGGGTAACGAACAAGTGTTGCAGAATGCCTGTTGCGGATTCGATTCCTTGTAATGTTTCTACTGTCTGTTGCGAGGTGACGGCTACTTTGAAACAGGAATTTGATTTTCATCTCATCATTAATAAAGTACGAAACAATAAGAAATTTACATATTATTTGACATAACTATTTTAGACATATTACAAGTATGACTTCAAATACAACTCTTGTAAATGACTTTTGGTACTGGCTTGGTGTTTAAAGTTCGTTTTAAATACTTCACCATATTTACGCGCATGTAATTATGCTTTGTTTAAAATAACGTAAATATGTAACATCCAAAACCAATTAGAGGCAGAAACACGCACACCTATTGTGGACATTTAATGGGATAAATGATTTTCGCTTCAAACAAATAGTTTAAGAAGAGGAACGTGCGTTGTTCGGTCGTGACTATTTAAACATTTAAAGATAGTTAACAGTTATCTGTGAATGGTCGATTTCCATTGCAGCCGTAACTGTTTGAGTTATTTGCCTTTTAATTGGTAGACCAACGAGATTTAGTTAAATACAACATATTGCTGGCATAACTTGGAAATGTAATTATTGTAAAATTATATGAAGAATTGTGATTGCTCTTCTGCAATTAATAGCTCGCTTTAAGCATAAGTAAAAAATAAAAATAAAATTTTAAAGTTTTTTTCGCACCTTGGATATCTACACATAGGGAGAAATGCTGATCACTTTTGATCTACAGTACCCACATAAATCTACTATTACCTAAAGGATAAGCTCTTCTTAGTTTGGAGCTAGATGGCGCTTTTGTGAAATTTGTCAAAATATTTTTATACTTTAATTGGCATACTGTGTTTGTAAATGTTTGTGTCTGAAAGCTGCATCCTTCGTGTGTGTCCCAGTGGCGTCTGATGCAGCGAGGATGCAGACGAAGACAATGATCAGGCAAATAGGGGTTTGTCACGCAACGCCTAATCTGCCATCTGCGATGTACCGGGCCACGCCAAACGCAGCTTTATTTATGACACTGCTCCACTTCTTTTATTTAATACCCATATTTGCTATTATAATTCGAAAACCGATGTTCCACGTGGTACGACACAGCAGCGACAGTCACGCTATGTTCGGGTATCTGTAGCAATTAATTGTTCGAATCAGGGCGAAACGTCGACATTAAAGTTGACGTATTTCTTAGTGTGTTTACTGGTTCTGTGTAAAGGGACATTACGATTTTCTTCCGAGCAAATTGTGCGCATAGTATTTTAATGGAAAGCCGTATCCGCGGTTGGATCGCGAACGGCGCGCGTTGTCTTAATGCATGATTACTCGTTCCTCCCACTGCGCGCGCGACTGTCATTGGCCCTGCGCAGACGCCGCCTCCGCTGTTGCGCGCACTCTGCTTCGAAATGACTCCATCCACTCAATAAACAAGTCTTGGACTCCATTGTCTCCGGCGGGCGCCGCCACACGGACATGTCACGCTCACGCTTCGCCGTCATAGAACTGTTAGAAATAAATAACAAAGAGCCGAGCCCATTGTGACTAACTCATTAGCTCGTTAGTAAAATAAATAACCGAATGGAATCAGAAACTTGTCTATTGACACAACAGTGTTGGTACAGTCAGGTGCAGAGCGAATGGACCACCCCAGCATACTGTTAATATATGATGGGGGACCATTCACGCTTCGGATGACTGTACCGACCCACCAACATTTGGGAGCGTTTTGAAATCGATCTATTGTTGTCTTAATAATCATGATACAGCACAAACATTAAAAACATTTCATAATCAGCAGCTCCATGTCTTAACTTGTGGTGTGCAGTTAACAATAGCCACAAAGTCGTTCGTACCTAATTTAATATTCATGGTATGTGTATACCTTGATAATATGCCTTTATGATGTATTGATCAAAGGAAAACCTATAAAATCAATTGATTATGCAGTATAAAGTTAAATAAATATCGACTTTTAATTTAGGAAATTTTTAAAGTACATACTCTAGAGAGCGTTATTAATGGATATCATTAAGTCCATTTCTCAGTGTACTTGGTTACCGGTGTCGCTGTGTTCATAACACGCAATAAAATTGCTGGTCATCAAGTGAACCGCAATGTTGCGATGTAGTAGGACGTCAATTAAATAAGTGGCGGTAAACACAGGGCGATCGTTAAGCAAGTATCGAAGGCGCACTCGGCTCGTTTGTGTGGCATTCATAAGCGGGTGCGGTCGGCGGGCACAATGCAGTTGGCGCTGGTGGTGTCGGCGCGGGCGCCGGCGCGGGCGCCCGCCCGCCCCCGCCCGCCGCCCGCCCCGCCTCCACAGACCGCGGCAAAAAGTCGAAGACGGAACGAGGCGACAACCGCACAGGCCGCTTCCACGCTGCCGCGGATAAAATCGACATAGAATTAAAGAAAAATACAAAAATCACTCATTGTTCTCATAAAATGAATGTGCCGGGAGCTGAATGTGTGGCTTTTTGTGGAAATATTCTCATACTTTTAAATGGGATCTCGTGTGGCGCCTCCTAATGATTGTCCTTTTTGCGTCGGCGCGATGCTGCGGCCACTCCGCCTTTCGGCGTGTCGGTGTCGGCGCATGTCATCACTAAACCCTTTTTATTTCACTGTTTCCGATGTAAATTAAACAGTTTAGGTGCTATTGTTCCCTAAAACGGCTAACAATGGGAAACGGAGATAAAAAGATCATTAAAAAGTAATCGATTACGTTTTATCCTCTTCTTTAATTATTTGTCACTGGTTATTTCAATAATAAGGTGAGGTTCAATTTAATTGTATAATTACAAACCACGTAATCTTGTACCTAATCTATTGTGTGTATTATTTTCATATAGGTCATGTCGTGAGCGATTCCGTGATACACGGTGACGAGGAGTCACGTCGCGGGGTGAACAATCCGGTTGAATGATGGAGTACCCGCACCGCGCGGCTGATTGACAGTGAAGAACTCCCGCTCGTTGCGGCGCTCTGTATCATTAGATTGAAAGCTGCGCATCTATTCCCCGGTGAAGTTAATGTATCCCATAATACAACGAGCCTTCGATACATCAGTGACATCAATGACCACTTTCCAGCTAAAACTACTAGGATGTCTCATCCGAATTAAAGTTAGAAATATACCAATAAAGACTTTTCCCAGTATAATAGCAAATTCCAAAATACAGTCCTAACGAATCTACTATTTCTGTTGCACAGAGCACAATTTCATTAAAGGACGCTATCAATTTTGTATTAAGCGAAGGCGCCTCACCTGTTTGCGTTGCACTCACACTGTGTGGTGTTGGAAGTGGGAATAAATAATAAAAGCCGTGCGAGTCCGAAAGTCGTGACACCTACTCTTTCATTAATGGAGCAATGACGCTAAGTTTGTATTGTGTGGAGTGCAATCAAGATCGCTCGTCGGACGCGCCGCCTTCTCACCGCTCATGGTACTCGTACACACATCATTTATTCACGACGCCGGCGCCCGGCCGATACCTATACCAACGACGGACCGCAATTGAATTTCATTCCGCCACAACAACTCAAAAACACATTTATCCCTTAACGGTTCTTGATTGCATTTTACGACTGCGCCCGCGACCTTTTAAGTTTAACACAATTGTTTGTTCTAATTGTAAATTAAAAGGCCACATTTAAATAGAATGCTAAGTATGCGTAATCGAGAACGTAGGCAGCGGTCTGAGTAATTGTGCATTATAGTTCAATTTTGTTTATTTTGGGCCACACAAGAAAAGAGCGGAAGGCTTTATCTCAAATTGATGGGGTTAATCTTAAGCGATGCTTTGTCGTCCGGAGCTAGATGTATCGGACTTTATCGGGACTTGAAAAACGATGTACAATTATAATCCGTATGACAAACGTAAATGGTTCAAAATGCAGCAAATGGTTTTCGGTTTATTTCATTTGGAGATACCACATTTTAATCTCAAAGTTTTGTGTCAATTGTAATGTTACTATTTTATTTAACTGTATTTATACGAAAAGAGATCGTGGTTAAAGCGGACGCTGGCTCCTCGCGCGCTAGAGCACAGCCGAAACTTTCACGCCAAGATGATGATGACGTTATAGTGTATTTGTAAGAAAAGTCCTGTCTATTGTACGCTCCCAAATTTCTAGATAACATTAAATTAGGAAACATCTAAACCGTGGCTACTCGTTAGGTATGTAGTCCCAAAGACGTTCTTTGTAGTTCATTCAGAGAGACACATCGTGCATCTCCCTTATAAGGCGGTGTTGTTCAAGAAAACTTAAGCAAGCACGAGCTACCCTATTCAGTATGTACCTTTGAGTATGTACCCTAATTGAACAGAAACGTAGTAGAATTCTATTTCCTACAAAAAAGCACCGAAAATAACTAAATTATACATTCAAAAGAAAGTCAGCCCTATTAATCAAGGTGTCATAGTAAAGTATTACTTGCATATTTTATTTTTGTACTTACTTCGCAAACAAAAAAATAACATAACATATTAACTAAATTACATTTTATCAAAGATTAAAGGGATTTTCAAGCGGATCGGAAAAGTGTTCGAAACATTTAGCACGCAACCTTGTCCGGTGTGTATTTCGTTTTGGCTTTGTATCATTTAAGTCCATGACAATAATTCTATTCAAATTCTTAACTACCCTATTTTCAAGTGACATTATGTACCGATGTCACTCGGTTCGCGTGCCTAGCGAAAGTAAGTCACAAAGAAAGTTTGACTTGTTGCCTTTTTATTTGGGTATTTTCTACGAATGTATGCTGTTTTGTATTCTGGATGGACTCCACTTAATATGTAATCATCGACTTGGCTTTTCTACATTTTATTGTACGAATTTGAGATATTATTTTTTCTAAGATTGTTTCTGATACTCTTGATATATCTCTGATACATTGAGCAAATATATATTTTTGGCCATTATAAAAGGCATCAAAGAGCTTTCATCAATTTTTCATACAAAAAACATCAACGCGTTAACGATATCTGGTTACGGTAAAGATAACGATATTAGCGATATATCGCCTTAACGGAAACCATTTCATCTAGCTCCGATTTTCCGGAATGTATCTGTGGAAATTACCGACAACCTACAGCTCCCGGGTGTTAAGCTATCAACCAATCTCAACTTTGGACAAGTACATCAAATCAAAAACAAACACTGCAGCTAAAAACTTGGAATCCCCTCGAAGGTCAAGCCGTACTTCACTTCAAGGCAGTTGCTTCAGTTATATCAAGCACAAGTCCGATCTTGCATGGAGTAATGCTGCCACCTCTGGCATGGATCAGCCAAATTTCAGCCAAACTTTGGATTCGATGGAAAAACGTACAAACAAGTTAAATTGTGATCCGCAGTTAATTGAACCTAAGCTGCAGAGCCATCGGCATAGGGTAGCGCGTCTGTCGGACTTCTACAGGTTGCATTTCATAGAATGGCAAAGCAGTTGCACGGCCTATTCCGCCGGCCCTTTTCCGCCATAGGGAGACTCGATCCGTGCGAATGCTTCATTCTTATGTTGTGGATCATCCAGCTATCCGCACTAGCCGCTTTAGTTCAACCTTTATAATACTTATGGAAAAGGAATAGAACGCGTTACCTGCGAATGTGTTCCCTGATCATTATAACCCAGATGTCTTCAACGTTAGAGTGAATAGGCTGGTCCTAGACAGGTATGCTCCATCATCGGCCGCTTACCACCAGGTGAGATGGCGGCCTGGTTAGACCAATTTAAAAAAAAACACAAAACCTAGGACAAGAGTCCTAGGTTGGTTTAGGTTCTAGGTTTGCTAGAAAGCTGAAATTTAGTATGCTAGGATTTTTACACAAATTACAAGAATATCAAGGAAACTGACTTTCCCCTCCAAAGGGGGATTCAAGTTGAATCTAAAGGGCACTTCCAGAAGTATCACAAAGCTGAAATCTAGCTTCTAGGACACATAAATAATAATAAAATTAAGAAATCTGCAACTTTTAACCTACAACTAAAATAAACGAGGGCGAGAAGAGGCGCGACAAATATACTGCTGCTCTTTCATCTTAGTATTGAGAGAAGGAAACTAATGCTCTCTCACGTGTCGTGGGACCACCTGTGCTAGCTGTGCTGGTCTGTATACAAATTAAATATAATATGGCACTTTCCGAAGTGCTGGAAAGTTGATATTCAGTATGCTAGTTAGAAAGAAGTAGGGCATTCCATACTTATTACAAAAAATTACGAAATCCCACCAAAAAGATTTCATGTAAAATTGTTAGGCTAAGCCTCGTAAGCTCAACGGTTTCACGGAGCAAAAGTTATATCATGCAAAACCAAGCTCCTACCCCTACAACTCTACATTTTTGTCAGAAAGTATAGCTTGGCCGTTTCATAGATTTAAACGTAGCTCTATCAGAGACAAATATCAACTACTGCTAGCTGCGCACTCTATAGGTCCGCCAGACGTCATCAGCCCTAAGTTAGGGCTAATTAGTTAGCATTGGCCTAACTGTCGCGTTGATCGAGCACTGAATCCAGCCTACTTATATGTCATGCAACGGCGTATGAAACGGCCAAGCCATACTGCCATAACCATACAATTTCTGACAAAAATGTAGGATTTATAGAACTAGAAGCTTGGCTCTTTATAAGGTCTGATAACTTTTTCTCTGTAAACCACCAATTTTTTCCGGACAAAATTGACAATTTCTAATATAAGTATTGCTTTGAAATGCTGTCAAAATAGTGCAATACCAAAAGTTTGAACGTTCCTTGCTCCAACGTATTTTCCAAAAGAAAGCTAATTCGTTACCTTTAAAATGATTATTACGATACGAAATATGTGAAGTTTTTATTGTTTTGGTAAATGCGTTCAACTGTAGTGCGATGAGCCCCCAGAGGGAACCATCATCATCAACCTGGCCGTAAATCCCGGTTTTGCGCTCGCGCAGCATGTTAGGGCCTGGGGTCCGCCTTCCTACTTCTCTTGGTCCACTGCGCTCGGTCTTCGGCATCCTTGGTGGGAGTTTATTGGCACGTATGTCATTCTTTACGACGACCTCAACCCATCCCTTCTAGGGCCGAGCTCTCTTTCCCGTACCGGGTGGGGGTGGCATAGCTAGACATTAATTCCCGTAATTTCCCGTGGCCGTACCATGGAAAGCGGCACTCTTGCAGCTGGTCTGCAATATCACGGACGCCAAGGCTACCTCGAATATGGGAGTTTTGGACGCGATCCTTGCGGAAAACTCCACACATCCATCACAGCATCTTCATTTCTGTGTCGCGCACCCTTAAGGGTCATGGGTTCTTCTTTTTCTTCGTCCTAGCGGCTAAAGCCCACCGGTAAACCACCTACCTGCCAAGGTCCGTTCTTCTACAAGGAAATAGCAAAACAAATTAAAATATTGTGGTGTTAAGGCTTTTTCAATATGTTCAAATTAAAAAAGGTAAATTCAAAAACGACTTTACCGATTTCAAAATTATTTTATCCACTGAAATCTACATTATCAGCAAGTAACACAGTATTGGCCGTGTGGTGTCCGGCAGAGTAGAATAGCACCAACCCCTTACACTCATGGATGTCGTACAAGGCGACTAATGTTTTCGAGACAAAAGATCAAGAGTCTCCGTAGTCTGGAAAATGGGCAGCAGCATTGTCCATTGTTTTATTTAAACACTGCGATCTCCAACCCGCCTGCCAAGCGTGGAGATTATGGCATTAACCTCCCCTTTCGTGGGAGAGGCCCTAAGTCGTGCAGTGAACTGTTACGGACTGTGATGATGAACATAGTATATGTACATCATCAACATAGTAGGTGGCCACTTCGCGACATGCATAGTTAATTAAAAAAGTAACATCTGCCTAGTGTACAGGGTGGCACGTAAATTCTTGCACTTTTGTAAGTTATTACAAAAGTACAATATTATTTTCTTGATCATAACGTAACCAACATCTAACAAAAAATAGATTGTTTAAATGCCATCGTCGTGATGCGCCCTTTCTTGGCGTTAAACACGTCAAAATCTTTGCGTAAGAATAGGAATACGCTGAAACATGCTGCGGGGCGGTTGCTGTTATCTCCTCGTGGATGTTTTGTTTTAAGTGGGATATTATCAACGGTTTATGATACACTTGACTCTTGAGACATTCCCATCAGAAATAATCACAAGATGTAAGATTTGGGCGCCTCAGAGGCCATGGGATTTATGGGAAATTAGTTATACAAAAATATTTCTTAAACAACAGCTAAAGTCATGTTTGTAGCATTTAGCTTTATTATCACGTTTTTTTTATTAAACTTTACATTGAATTTTAGCAACTATTATATCCTTCAAACTCATGTAAGAATGGCATTTTCTTTACTATATTCCGGTACATTATTTTCGTAATTATTTTTAAAGCAGTATGAACTTTGGTATGTCCTTCACAGATCATACTAGAGTTTTAGATGAACGGAGTGGTATTTGGCTATCCTTGCTCCAATATTGATAATTGATTTATTGATAATTATTGAATTGATTGATATCGGTATTGACAAGTTAACTGAAAAAGCAAGTTGTTGCCAGTGAAGTGTCTCTCCCTCTTATTGTTTTCGAGAAATTTAAGTTTCAAAACTGTATTTTTTAATACACCGTGGTTAGCTCCCAACTCGTATTATTCAAATAATAAAACCGTTAAACATTAGCGCGATTGAGGCTATCTTGCGTATGCGCCGCGAACGCGCCGTTACAGCAACGAAATGTGGTTTAAAAATCTATGATATTCATGAATTTTGTAAATATACAGATTAGTAACAATTAAAAGAAACCATTAAACACAACTAAGTTAAATTTGTATTCTTAAAGAAATAAATCCAGAGAAATTAGGAATTTCATTAACTAATAATAAAATATATTTCCTTACATACACATATAAGTTCTAGCCCAGGATAATAGTACATTCTACCTTGCAATAGGTCAGGTATGAGTGATTTTTGGATATGAATCGTAAAGATTGGAAATTTTAAAAAGTGAGTAATCAAAAGTAATAGAGCATTTAAGAAGCTTTTATTCAGTAGAAGAACCCTTTTCTCTTTGACGCACCAGTTTGGAGATAATAGTGAGGGACCCAAAAAACGTAATTTTCCGCGATTCACGGACGCTGTCAAGCCCGCTTTAGCACCCCGAGGTCGAAAACTAGCATTTGTCACCCTCTGTCAGCCTCTACTTGTGTAGCATATCCCGAAATCGCCTATACCTGACGTTGTGCAAAACAGGCACCCTTTTTTCAAACCAATTAATTAGGCTGTATACAACAATCTATTAAATCTTTCTTGTTTTCTATGAGCACCAAAATAGAACATGGAATTTTTGACAGTCTTTGTCTTTTTTATCTAGTTTTGTTTATTTACGAGTATCTAGACATTTTTCGATAACCTAAAATAAAACAAGTACCAAATTATGACTGCCGGGCCTCCTTTGAGGTTCTCCATCGACCAACATGGTTCCCCTAGTTCCCAGCAATACACATCACACCGGTTTCTGCGCTCTACGAACGCCTATTTGCCATACCAAGCAAACCACATATGACCCTCTGTCACCTGGGTCGTTCCTCCTTCCTTACCCCAACCGTTTCCTACAGTTTCCTCTGGGTTAGAGCCTAGTACGTCCGAGAAGCGCTTAAACACAGGCCACTAACAGGGCAATATGTATAGGTTCCTGCAAATTAGCGTTTGCTCACAATGGGGCACGACTCGCGTGATACTGTGATCCTCACCATAGACGAGCAGTACTCAGTGAGGTCGCAGGTAGCTTGGGAGATTGGAGAACCCAAAGGAAGGTCCCATCGACTCTGTTTGGCATTTACGAATGAGATCCGAGTCTGTCCGGCTTTGTCGAATAGGGCCGACCTATGCTAGGCATTTGTTTATGGCTCTATGCTTAGATATTAATGTCCTAGCCGAATATAGAAAATTTTAAAAGTAACAAATAACAAAATGTTTGGCACCCCGTGAGCCAAAGCTTATGTTATTTAAAAACTAGTGCAAACGTTTTCAATTAAATTTTTAATACATTTTTCAATCAACATATTCAATAGTAAATATGAGTTCGTAATACTAGAGATTAATATTTATTTAACTCGTTTAGGATAAGTATCTCGAACTCGGAAGATCAAGTAAACAACCAGAAGCCAAAATAGGCGTTCTTCGTGCACTACGTGTCACAGTTTAGTTAATTTATTGCCGATATAAAGGTCTAACTGATCCGAAGGAATTCTCCCACGCAAAAAATTCTACCATCCGACGTGCTCCCCGAAAGTGACTGTTAAATTTCTTACCATTGCCATTTTATTACACTGCCAAGTCGCAGTTTAATATGCAGCCAAAAAATGGTAACAAAAAATAGGCGCCACCAAAGAGAATCTCGATGCAATGTACAGCAGTCGGCCTCTTATAATATCGTGTAGAGTATTTTTTACGTGTGCCTTTTGGGAGTTTGGGTTTTGTGTTAAAATACACACCTAAGTATCATTAGCTATAAACACAGTCCTTTGTGTCTACCTTTGGAAGAAATAAGGGCAATAAAGTGGGAAGATTGAGGTACCCACTGAACGGATATTGATAAAATGTGGAAAGAGCTTTGTAGTGTGGACTTGTCCGCTCCGTTCCAACTCCGCTCTACTGGAATTACGAAATCCTGGATCATGGTCAAAGCGGACCTCAGGCCCTCGTGCGCGGAAGCAGAACCGGGACATTAACGTCAAGATGATTATTATTTTTATATTATTGTGTGCACCACATAAAGTTCCTCTCCAAATCTACTGCATATACTGCAGTATACCGGTAAGTGTTAACACATTCTACGTAAAATAATAAGTAACCATATCTGCAACAGTTTCAAAAAACAAAGTTAAATGTTTGGGAGTGAGATATAGGCTACTCTCCCCTACAACTTTGCTTACCGTGCTGTACCGCTGTATATGTGAACGTTGAAGATCGGGCGAAGTGGAGAAGAATTTGTAGGAAAGCGGACCCTGGCAGAGGCCGGGATAAGCGCTAGGACGACGACGACCGCATATGTGAACGCCTGTGCGGCAAATCTAGTACGAAATGAGAAGCCTTCTCCCTACCCGGCAGCCGTTTAAATCCTTTGAGCGACAAAGGAGCAGCGCCTACGCAGCGCCGGCCGTGCCAGTGACCCCCGCCCCGCGCCCCGCCCTTCCCGCCCTGCACTGGACTCTAACTCCGCTGTGGCGCCTTATTACGTTACCTTTGTTTTCAAATTTAATTGGCTCCTCAAAGATAACTTATCTTGATAATAAACGACGACCAATAAAACGGAGGTCGGGTACAAGCGACTGTTCCTCAAGATAAGATTGTGCGCCGATGTGATGACGTTTAGTAGCCCGTCCGGCGCTCTCGGCCGTCATGTGCGTGTGCGCAACGGCGTGCTCTACTGTCGCCTATACAATATTACAAATTATTTCACTATAAGTATTCATATAAAAACACACTCTTTGGTGCTCGATCAATTTCCGAAATTTCCGAAGTCACATATTAAATTACAACATTATACCTAATGGACACTCGTCATCATCATATATTTAAGAGCATGACTCTTGTCGGTGGAGCAATCGCCACTCTTCTCTCCTATCTGCCAACCTCCTAAGTGACACTATGATTGACTTAATATAAAAATTATGACAATTTAAAAAATCCCCGATCATGTAATACACTTTCTATTGTAAACCACGATGAAAATAACAAATATTTTACAAGTGTCCTTGAATTCAGTGTGTATAATCAGGGGGGCAATCAATTTCGGTGCTAGTAGTTTAGAGGTTGCTTCTATTAACCTTTCGCGGAACATTGTTTTGTGATGAATTATAAATTTGTATTCACACTGAATATTCAACAGCTTGTCCAGTAACATGTAACCTTTGTGTAGTTTCGGACAAAAATAACTTTAATTAATATCTACAAAATCTACATTAAGCAATCGAGGATTAAAAACAATAGTAGCATTGAATTACTACGCTCAAAACTGCCACATACCTGATACGGTTTTTCCGAAATAAAGGTATTTCCCATATTGGTTAGGCGGTTCTACCCGCACCGTACGGTTGGAACTTTGTTCTTTATGTCAAACTACACTATAAAATCCGAAACATACAAAAAACGAACATATAGATGAGCAGAAAAGTGATAAAATCCATACAAAAAAGTCACCCAAAAAATTATCGTTCTGGCAATTTATTACAGCTTTTAGCAAAAGGTTTGTTGTTTACAAGACAACTTTTATTTAAATCTTAATTTACGATTTTTCATTTGAACAAACGGAGAGATAAGCTTGGATAAACTATTCCAAAAGGCTAAACATCAAAACGGAAATAGGGAGATAGAGTTCATTCATTCTTTATATCGACATTCTGTCCATGGACCGAATTACATAAAACGATTCGTTTAAAGGAAACTTTTGGCATCTGGAGAGCTTTATAATTTTTTATATTACCTCCTGTGCTTACTAATGCTAATATTTTCGACAGAGGCCTTTAATGGGTGTCGAAAAAGGAGATTTAATTCTTAGAGGCTGGCAGGTTATGAGCTACCTAGACCAGAAAATGGGCAGCAGTGTTCTCTGTTACAAATTTTTAAGGTTTATTGTTCTAGACCTGAAAGCCTAGTCTAGTGACAGTAGGTATGCTACCGAGACCGATAACAAATGTTAAGCAACGTACGCCTATTCCAGGGTGACCGTTTCGTACTACTAGACTAAACGAACTTCAGCACAGCTACGAGCTAGTTGTGCCTTTCCCATCCAAACACCATTGCCGAAGCATGGTTGACCAAGGTTCTGCTAAGAACCTTGGGGCTGATAGAACGATCTCGAGAACCAATTGACACCCCGTGGCGGTATTCATCATAATGATCATAACCGTAGCGTCTATCCCTGTTTCCGCTAGGGCCCGCTTTCCTACTCATTCTTCTCCACTTCGCCTGGTCTTCAGCATCCTCACGTAAGCCGTCGTCATTACCTATTTTCCGTGTCGAAATATTTTTATTATTATCGTGGAGAATGTGGACTTAACCGCTCTAATATAGAGAACATTAAAGTCTAGCAGTGATGATCATGCTTGTATCCTCCTGTGGTATGTTTGTTACGTCAATTCAAATACATGAATCGTAAAGTGTTGAGCGACACGTGAAATTCATCCGTCAAATAGAATCCAATGTGACATTCGAAATGATCCATCATGCAACAGTTTCAGATTGTCACCGCTTTCTGTTCGGCTTCCACTCGTTACCAAAATAAACGTTCGCCCAAAACAACACTGAGGTGCAATGCGGTGACACCTGCATAATAATTGTTTTTAAACGATATCAGGATAACGTGGAACAAGAAACACGGTTAGTGCGGTCCGCTTAGCAATGTTAATGAACCGCTTCCGAATATTATGGCCGCATTGTTAACAATGCTCGTATTGTTTCACGCGGGAAATCGTTTGAACCCCATATCCTCGATTTTGTCGCATAATTTTCAATTGTGACCCGTTCCCGTGGCACATTACTGTGACAATATTGGTCGACAGACGTAGTACTACTACGCTACTAATGACCAATGTACGGGTTAACTGAATAATTAACTTATACTCACTTAACTATTTGGTAGACACTTTACTTTGTAGGCCACATTACTTTGACCCACTACTTAATATTAATAAAATACTTATCCAGAGCTTCGCCATTGCGAAGTAAACTATTAAGAACAAGAATAGCTTATTACAAACAAAACAACTCCACAGCACCTGCCTCGTACAAAACTTGAGGACGGCTAATCAATTTCAGGAATGGCAGGGACATTGTTCATGTAACTTTAATAGTGCACGCCGCAAGGAGTGGATCGACGAGAGTAGAACAAATAAGTCCGCTACCGGGAGCCAGGGAGCGCAGGGAGCGCAGCGTTTAATCAGCCCGCGGCGGGCGCGGGGGGTGGGGGTGCCTTCCACTAAATGACCATCCCTCTCTTTTAACCCGTGCCATCGTATCCGCAAACAGTACACTCTGTGAATGCCGCAAACGGCGAGCGCACAGCATCTATCAGAAGCGGCAATGATTTTAAATCGAGTGTCTTTACTCAATAGACGAGTGTAATTTGTAAGTACCTGTAACACTTCGATTGGACTCTGTGTATGGTTATTATAATACACCACAGGAATGGCGCCGCATTTTTTCTAATTTACTGTGATATCTATCTGGTTTTCTTTCAAATATTTATTTGTCGCCGTGAACGTTACGTGTAAGTAGAAAGGATTGGGAGGGCATACGAGGTACCCTATGCCCCTTGAACTAGTCGACGATCAGATATTATTTTGCAAAATCCTGTATATCCGTGCAACAACTGGATAAAGAAATTCTGACACTGAAAATAAGCAACAAGCCATTGACAAGGTATATATATTTCTACAAAATTGACATACAAAAATAATAAGCTACAAAATTAATCTAAAAGATCCCTGTAAAGGTACCATTCCCGCGCCAGTACTGTACCGTCCGCCATCTATGGAGCTAGCCCCCGTGTTATTTCCGGGCGAGGGCAGCGGGCTCCCCCTACCCCGCCCGGATTCATTTCTGGTTTTCGCTACTCTTTTGTCTCAAACTGTTTTTGCAACTTGTACTCCCCTCTTCCCGCGAAAATGTTTATACTACTACGGTAATTCAATGTGCGCCGGCGAATCTAAGTCGCCCGCCGCTTCAGGAAAAAATGTAATCAAAAACGAGGATGGTCGTTTCAAAAGGTGAATAGGCGGTTAAATATTTCTCTGGTAACCTTTTTTTAAAGGCTTCTTGAAAGTACTCTTCACACTTAAATTTATATCTCTGTTTATTCGGTTACTCCTAATTAAGTAACGGCGCCTCGAACCAGGAGCGTAGACAAACAGAATATATTACGTAATGTATTGAATAGCTAATGTGGGCTCGAAGGTCCCGCGTCAACATTTGAATGTATAGTATATTCTTGTATTATAGGTATTCTTGAATATAGGCGACATTTGCGCGGCCGCGACACGGCGACGGTGACACTGCGATCAAAGCGCGGGCGCGCCGCGCATCGCATCCGGGCGGCGCAGCGCGTATCACATCCGGGCCGCGCCAGCCGCTCCGGGGCATCTCCACGCCGTATTTACCGCCAACAAGCCCGCCTCGCCGCGCCCGCGCAAACAACCCATACCCACGGACTCTCCATCTCCTCATTTCGTATGCAATTTTATTCATTATTTGTAATCTACTTCAATCGAATAGGGTCTCCGTTTAAATCACTTTGAGGATTTACTCAGTAGGATGTATGTAGATCGACGCTTTTAGTGTGATATTTAAATAATGCGTCTTGCTCCTTTGAGCCGGTAGGTGCAGACGTGCTAATAAAGGCAGCCTTCCACGAACTTGATATGTATGAGCCGACAGACCTCAGAAACTCATTTGACTAAAACAAATAACGCTCACTTTCTTTGTATTTTCTTATGCGCATGCCTTTTAAAATGCCGATGCGTCTTGCCATTTTATTTCAATCTGTCGTCAAGCTTTAATACTTAATGTATTTATGTATCACCAGATGCTCTTCAAAGATCATCCGCAGCACACGTGCGATCATTGGATAAACAAGTAGCATGGAAAAATATATGAAATATGCTCATGCCAAAATGAAATATAATTAGGTTAGTTATAGGTATTTACCAGTATCAAACTTTTATTGTCTTGATTGCATTTGAAAGCGAAGTTGTAAGAAGTACACCTGTTTGGTAGAGATTGAACGCCATTGTGAAACCAAGCGCCCACAACACTACGAGTTGCAAAACTAGTTGCGCATGTAACGTGGTAAAGTACCATGGAGGAAAATGACTTCACAGTTCATTTGGTTTGAAACGTATAATTTTCGAAGCGTAGGTACTTATAATACCATTCCAAACAATAGGTGATTCGATCAACCGTTTAAAGTACTAGCTGTAAAGTAGCCCCGCCTTTGTAAGTTTGTTCTCACAATAGCTATAGCCGGAGATCAATAGGCAGAGACATAACAAAACTAAGCATATTTCTTTTTTGGATAGCCAAGCAAGCACCGCCTACGCTTGTGTCAAACTATGGTAAGTAAACCATTGCTGTGACCATTTAAAAATTCTTCTAATCTACAAAACGACGAGAACTAAAGGTTTTCAGCCAGATGCTAACTATTATTAGGTAATTATCAAAGACTGTATTTTCTTAAACGTGAAAGTTTAGAAGTATGTTGAAAGGAAGACAGTGACAGTAGCAGAAAACGGCTGGTGATTCCTGTTGGAATTTTTCCTAGACTCCATCTTCAGTCACTTACTACCAGGTGTGATGGCCATCACATGCCTGGATAGTTCATTTAATGGACCACTGTTGTCTCTTTAACAAAGATAATTTAATTATATTTGAAATATTAATTCATCATCATCACAGCCCGTAACAGTCCACTGCAGGACTTAGGGCCTCTCCCACGAAAGGGGAGGTTATTGCCATAATCTCCACGCTTGGCAGGCGGGTTGGAGATCGCAGTGTTTAAATATAACAATGGAAAATGCTGCTACCCATTTTCCAGACTACGGAGAGTCTTGATCTTTTGCCTCGAAAACATTAGTCGCCTTGTGTAAGTGTAACATGAGTGTAAGGGGTTGGTGCTATTCTACTCTGCCGGACACCACACGGCCAAAATAAATTTAATAATTGAATATTAATTAATTTAATTTAATTGTTAATTAAAACGACCAGTAATGTTGGTCAACCACCAGCAATATAGCTGAACGTGCTTTTCTACCGACGTGGCAAGCAGACGCAAAAGACCAGAATTGAAATTTGTATTGAATTGATAATTACAATTCTCGCCTCGTCTCGCACCTGGTGAAAATGCAACTAAAGGCGTTATACGAAACAGTATAAAACAAAACATGAAAGGAGTAACGGCCTAAAATTATATCGTACTTCCGACGAACGGCGTACCTACAGTGATTTCTATGTACTTTTGTTTCAGTCGGGCATGAACCCTGGACTCACTTTTCACACTATGAATTTTTTTTTGAAATTACCGTAGTCAAATTTTTAGATAGGTATACCATAGCGGTAGGCAGAGGCTGTCGAGTGCCTGCTACACCTCTTTTGCTTCCATATTCTACCATCTTTTCATACTTTTTTGTCGTCGAGGGTACCCCTGACCTGCCCTACCTATTATTATTTTGTACTTATTGTCGAACGTTTGTACAAAGTTCCAAGTACATTATTTATCAATTGAAGATGTAAGTGAAATGTTTAATACAAACCATCCAAAATTTTAACCTTCTAGAGGCAGCTGTTCCTACTGTGTGTTATCACGATCATCACGATGTTTTCACTCACCGTAAGAGCATCGGTTAAAGTTAAACCCTAATTTTACATAAATCAGAAAAAGTTATTGGCACATGGCGGCACTGAGGTTCAAATCCTGTGCTCTCTCTCGCTTACGATTCGGGCACTTTAACCACTAGACCACCGGCGCTCCATCTCGACTATAATTCATCTGAACTGAAGTGGCAATATGGCCTGGCCTGAATAGCAGGCCACACTCAGAACTAAAGACGCATGGTTAGGTGCGTATTACCTTTTTTAAACCCCCGCCCATGGAGCTGATTGTCTGCCATTGCAGAGTAGGACGGCCCCCCCCACGAGATGGAACGAAGACCTTGTAAAGGTCATGAGGAGGCATAGAGATGACCGGCCTGAAAGGCATGGGGAGGCCTGAGTTCAACAGTGGATGTCCTACGGCTTAGATGATGGTGATAATGAATTCATCATAACAAAATAATCTGTCAAAGTCATATAGATAGAATTCAAATTATGAACGACGTGACATACCAGATTCAGTTGTATAGATAAGTTAAATATTGTGTACATGACTTACGAACTATGCTATGAGACCTTACTTACCTTTTTCGTGAATTATAGGAAATCTAATAATTGTTAACTAAATTCCTTTATAAATATGCATTTTAAATTACTGTATGCTTTTATCAATGATATTTATTTAGAGCGTCGGTAGCCGGACGGTTGAGTATCCAACTCATAAGCGAGAGGTACCGGGTTCGAATCCCGCTGCGGCCATGTACCAGTGACTCTTTTCTGAGTTATGTGCATTAGTTGAATTCTAACCGATGCTCTTACGGTGAGAGAAAATATGGTGATGAAACCTGCAAATTCAGGCAACTGAATTTGTAACCATGATCCAATCTGGTCAGGTTTCCCTGATAGTAGGGTCACGGAGGTCAGATGGTAGTCGCTCCACCGTAATTACCTGATCCCTAAAAACTGGATCATGGTCAAGGCGGACCCTAAGCCCATATTCTCGAGAGCACAACCGGGACATTAACGCCAAGATGATTATTTTATTCATTTATTTGAAACTCTCAAAAACTTATGAAAGAAAAATCTTTAAATTATGATACTGAAATTTCTCGTGTCAGAATCATATAGCCGAGAATCGAGAGCCTTCAGTGAGAGTTAATATCCGTAACATCTAAAATCAGCTTCATGGTTTCTTCGAATACTTGGAAGTGCATGTACTTGGGTACATACGACGGGGTGTACGCGGGTGTGGCACGACGACTGAGTGCGAAACGATTATAATCCGCGTCATGAAAGAAGAGACTTGTCAAACGGCTGTAGAGGGGATTTCGCGCAGGTAATCGCCTACTAAGCAAGTCGAACCACGTGACCCGCCAAGTCTCTTCTTATTTGACACTAGTTGTACAGTGCGGTATACCTATTTGACATTTGTGGCGGGCGCTGCGCGTTAGTTTACGAATAATATAATAAGCTTTCAATCATTCGTATGGAAACCAAAAATTGTTTAAACATTTTGGAACAAATCGTACAGAAATCTTGTATCTACACTTTAAGATATCCTGTTGCATTTTCTGAGTAAACTGGCTACACAAATACACTAGTCTGCACTACCTTACCCTCTTACCTTCCACCTCTACCGTCGCGAAATTGTCTGGACAGGTTGCCAAATCCTGCATCATGGTTAAGGGGGGCCTTACTATGCAAGAGCGCAATCGGGATATTAACGCTAAGATGATGATTTTTTCCTATCCGTGACCAACTTCAGTACTTTTTGCCAAATTCCCAGTACCTATGGTAACACCCAGTGGGCAGACTGTCTCTTGGATTTTATCTTATATATACTTAGGCAACGGTGTCCTGCGTTTCGTCACTTATGTCACAAGGTATATTGATGGTATTTTCACAATTAAAATAACATGTCAAAAATATTACTTAAATCGGGAGATAGGGGAAATTTATCCATTATAAGCTAATTTCATAATAAAATACGTCATGTTTTTTTAATAGAGGGAGGCGAACAACAATGCAGGTCACGTGATGGTAAAGCTACTGAGCTATATTTAAGTCCACCTTTGTACTATATTGTGCATAAAGTGTTAAATATATAAAATAAATAAATAAATAAAGTGACCCTTGCAACACCGCGAACCAACCAACAAATCACCAACGCGGTGTAATTAAAAAAATACATAATCTGGATAACGTTACACGATTTTGAGGAAAACTCATTTTAAACGAAACTCGTGTGCATGAGTTGCTAGATATTATAATAAATACATAATAAAGTGAGTCAAAGCTCCCATTGAGCCACACAAGAGCCTACAAACTAATTATATCTATCTTAATTAATGCAGCTGTTTGGTGGAACCTATGATGTGCATGCAAAACCACTAATACGTCTGATGACATAAGATAGGGAACAGACTGTACTTTGCTTTATAGTTTACTTCTCAATTATGGTTAGGTTTGTCCGTATCAGATTCATAGTTTACTCTCTTATCAGTAACTATTAGGTGCTGCACACCGCTGACGTTATTTACAGTTGCCACCATTACCGAGTGAATGGACCCCGGTTCACTCTATAGCTGGCTGTACATAACTCAGATCAACAGTGAGTTTATTTCGTTAAAAAGCAGGTCGTTTATAGCGCATCCTATGCGCTTGCGCACAAAATCAACATCTTGTCACAGTGCGAATACTTTGTGGGCGGTGTTTCTTTCATACAAATCTGTATACCGTCAGGGGTGCCCATCGGCTCCTGAGACTGGTCAACCAGTCTAGGCTCACCTGCGGAAGACCTTACAGGTAGTCTGTACCTATTGGGAGACACGAATGAAAGCTCGTTGCGGTGCTGAAGTTCTGCTAGCTGCAAAGTATGAAACCAGAAAATCCTATGATTTTTGTCTGATATAAAAAAGTACTTCTCTTTTTTATATCAGACGTGTTTTCGTTTGATTTTTTCAGCAATGCGATTTTTTCTATTATTATCTCTTTATGTAAATTTTTTTGGCCGTGTGGTGTCCGTCAGAGTAGAATAGCACCAACCCCTTACACTCATGGGTGTCGTACAAGGCGACTAATGTTTTCGAGGCAAAAGATCAAGAGTCTCCGTAGTCTGGAAAATGGGCAGGAGCATTTTCCATTGTATAATTTAAACACTGCGATCTCCAACCCGCCTGCCAAGCGTGGAGATTATGGCAATAACCTCCCCTTTCGTGGGAGAGGCCCTAAGGGCTGTGATGATGATGATGTTAATTTTAATATGAAATGCTAGTTCGTTGCGGTATTATAATTCTTGTTTTCCTGAAAAATAGTTTCATGTTTTTGACGACTGAGTGGTTCAGTGGTCAACGGTGGCCGGTCTGCCACGCAAGAGGTCCCTGGTTCAATTCCCGGCCGGGCAGAAATTGAAATGAATAATTTTAATTTCTGTTACGGGTCTGGGTGTTCTATGTATAATAAGTATGTATTTAAAAGTATATAAGTAGTTTATCAGTTATCTAGCACCCATAACACAAGCTTTGATTACTTTGGGGCTAGATGGCGCTGTGTGAATTTGTCAACGATTATTTATTTATTTATTATGTTTTAAAAAGCCCATTTCACGCTATTAACAAAAAATCAGTCTTTACCCGTGGTCCTCAGTTTGGGATCCAAGATACAATATATGGGCTCCAATGTCATGTCCCATATCTCTGCAATTTTCCATAAAACTGTTGCTCCATAAATCTCTGTCAAACTCAAGGAGCTCATTAGGCCGGTGATGCTCTATAGCTGTGTGACATGGCAGGCGCTGAGAATGTATGTCTGCAAACTCCACTCCAATCAAATGAATAAGCACCAGTGTAAAACCATAAGTAACAGTGCTTCTAGCGTTCACCGACTGCAACTATGCTATATCGTCAACGAATATTCCAGTGAGGATATTTAGAATTCATGGAAAATCAGAGGTGAATATAAGTTAAACATGGGGCCCATTACACTACCCTGGGGTACTCATGCACTTATGTTGTGCAATGTTTTACCAGATCCATCGCAAGTTACACGAAAATTCCGCTCAGTGGGGTAAGATATAGTAAATCTGAAGAAGTTATTTCGTAGGTTCTCTGAGAGTTTTTAAAAAGACCAACATACCAAATACTATCAAAGGCCTTTGATAAACCTCCAAAAAAGCTGTGAGCATACCTAAAGTATGTGTCTAAATCTGCAACTAATATTTTCCAACAATAGGATGTACCATATATATAGTACCATAAGATTTCTTAAATTCAAAGTGATGTTAACTTAAGCGACTTAAAAATAGTATTTCCAAGGTTTTTTTAGGCAGCGGCCAAAAACGCGATCGGATTTTACATCTGTCGGATTCTTACCCAGTTTTGGTTACCAAAACCGTAGGTAATGAAAACTTTTTTCCTGCTGACCCATTTCATAAAGGCAAGGACATCTAAGCGACCTTTTGATACCTAATAACAACAAGTCCTACCTAATAGTAACAATATCATGTAGACTCCATAATGTAAACGATTAGATCGCTCCTTCTTCGTATTGAGTAGATTAAGAAGACACGTTTCATCGGTGCTAAACTATGGGTTAACCTCTCAGTTGTTATAGAAAGTGCATTCAGGGTACAAAAGAAATGTATTCGTGCTATAATCAACTTATGGTTCACAGACAGCTGCAGACCATTGCTCTTTAGACTAAGGATTTTGCCATTACCATTACCATTTTGCATATGTTTATGATATATCCAGAGTATTTTAATAAAGTTTCGGATGTAAGCACTAAAAAAGGGCGGAATATGTAAATTTGTTGTTTAAATATCCAGTACAAAAGTTATATATTAAATAAAGACCTTATAGTTTAATTTACCACCTGAAAATTTTAGAAGAAAGATAGTAAGTATAACTGAATGACATTTCCAATATTGTTTTCATGATATTAGGGAATTTTTGAATTAGATATAAAAATATGGAAATGTTTATTAAGAAACTGTGTAATTATAATAAAATATTTTATTAATTGAATACGTATTAGATATCGTATTAACTATGTTTACATACTTACTCAGAACAGGAACATAGAGAAAATTTTGAACTTTGAATGTCAATAACCCGTTGTGTCAATATTCCGCAACTTTCAACCCTCATGAGTAGAATGACCTGAATTCATCTGTTTCAGGACTATATATTATTATTCACTTGATTTATTGCCAGCGACTTCATTTGCGTATAATTCTGTTACTAAGTGGACGAATTCTGGAAAACTAATAGCCTATGTTTCCCCCTGTTAATGTAGCTTTCTATAAGAAATTACAATAAATTGCCTAAGGATATACACCTAGCAAAGACGGAGTACTCTTTTATAAAAAAATTAAAAGCGATGCTTATTCAAAAAGCATATTATTCTGTTAGTGAGTTCCTTGACGAGTGAACTAAAATATATCCATTTATTTTAATGTTATAATAATATAATTTTTAATTTGACATTTCATTAATTTTGTAATGTGACATGTTAAGATGACTATTGATACTCAATTAATATCTAAAGGTGACAATTTCAATTCTATTATTAATTCTATTGACTGTGATACTATTTATTATTGATGTAAATACTCAATATATGTATATGCATTGTTAGTTAGGACATAATGTATACCTAAATACTGAATTTTGGACAATGTATGAATAATACTAATAAAGAAATATGAATATGAATATGAATATATGTGACATTTTAGTTGAAATCGTCTAAATAGTTTTTGTGCTTATCCATTACAAACAAACAAACAATCAAACCTTATCTCTTTATAAAGTTAATATAGATTGTAGAAATATCCGTAAGTACTAATATGTAGATGCCTACGTGTATGTATGTCCCATTTAATATTG
This sequence comes from Blastobasis lacticolella, assembly GCA_905147135.1. Taxonomy (NCBI): domain Eukaryota; kingdom Metazoa; phylum Arthropoda; class Insecta; order Lepidoptera; family Blastobasidae; genus Blastobasis; species Blastobasis lacticolella. The sequence goes on along the minus strand of LR990039.1, from coordinate 6,050,255 downwards.
TAAAAAACGGACGGACATCTGAAAGATTTAATTGACATTAAAATAAATTCAAATCAGGGGCCTAATTCTCACGCTATGACATCTCGAACTCGACATTTTTTCTAGCCATATATCTCCATTAATAATGACATTCAAATGCCTATTGCAGCCAAAAAAAATTTCTCAACTATCTTCGACAGTCGTATATTCATCATCACAACCCGTAACAGTCCACTGCAGGACTTCGGGCCTCTCCCACGAAAGGGGAGGTTATTGCCATAATCTCCACGCTTGGCAGGCGGGTTAGAGATCGCAGTGTTTAAATATAACAATGAAAAATGCTGCTGCCCATTTTCCAGACTACGGAGACTCTTGATCTTTTGTCTCGAAAACATTAGTCGCCTTGTACGACACCCATGAGCGTAAGGGGTCGTCAAGTCGTATATTGTCGAAGATCAATTTCGGTGACGATTTAATACAAATTTTTGGCTGGAGAAATGTCTAATTTGAGTTGTTACAGTTCGAAAATCGCCCCCCAGTAGGCTGGTCCTGTACAGTCGCCTTCATAAGTGCATAACAAATTTAAGAAATAAATGTGATGTAGCTACTGCCACATACAGGATATTAGGTGCATTGTTAAACAAATGAAAAGGGCTAAAAGAAGGGCTTATTATCTGTCCCTTAGGTACCAATAACTCATTCTTAAACTGCAGGTTTTATTTTATTTCATAAATAAAAATTACATTAATGAATTTCTTGTTGTCTTATTTATTAAAATTAAAATATTTTTTGATAATACTAAAGATGTATTAATGTATGGTAACAATAAATTAAAACATAGGTATTTGCACATAATGTTAACTTTTAAAGTCAAAACCATAGTTACTTTTAAAAGGAAACTGACAAAGTGATTTTGAATTGTAATAAAATAGATCGATCTACAAGTCATTTTGATATTATTTTAATTGTAAAATGTCTTCTACATTATTCCCTTTCGAACAGTACGCTAAAACCTTTTAACAGCTTCACTGAATATTAAGGTGGTCAAGCACTAACGAACGCGACCGCGTAAGTGATATTTAATTTTATAGCAACACTCGTAAACGCGAATCTGGCATGGCACGTCATGCAAAACAACTGACAGGCGACGGCGGCGGCGTCCTCTTAATATTGCCTCAAAATATCATAGCACCGTTATTTGTTAATTAATGTCTGTTTAAACCGCATGGTTAGTTCAATTTCAGCTCGTCGACGAGTCGGAATATTGTCCTTTAAAAATTTGATATATTTCAAAACGGATGGTTAACAAAAACCGAAAAATTTGCAATAGACGTAAGATTTTTGTGCTACCTTTTTATAGTATGTAAGAAATACCTTTTATAGTGAAATAATTACTATAATATGTGAGCTTTTGCCCGCGATTTCGTCCGCGTGGAAATAGTTTTTGTGACAGTTTATCTTTTCCTAATATTGCCTCAAAATATCATAGCACTGTAACTTATTAACAAATGTCTGTGTAAACCGTATGGTAAGTTCAATTGTAACTCGTCGCAAAGTATAAATATTGTCATTTAAAAATTTGGTATAGGTATTTCCAAATGGATGGTTTATAGTACCTAAACCGCAAATTGCAAATATTGTATTTTTTGCAATAGACGTAAGATTTTTGTGCTACGTTCTTATAGCGTGTAGGCAATAATTTTTATGGTGAAATAAATACTATAATATGTGATAATAGTTTTGTCCGCGACTTCATCGGCATGGAAATAGTTTTTTTAAATGACCATCGTATTCTACCTACCCGGATTAGATAGAACATGGCTTAGATTGTACCCTGGCCTTCAAGCTACCAAACTATCAAAACTTTATCAAAATCCGTTCAGTGCTCAAAAATTCAGACAAATTATTTTTTGGGCGTAGTTGTATTCAAGAGTTCAATCCTGATAATTTTTTCTGAAAAACCTTCAATGTACTCGGCTGTTTTAGTTTTATAATAGTAGGTACTTATAGTACCTAATAGATTTTCAAAAACTTATGTTGTTAGAATCGAATTCATCAGGTGTCATCTAATGAATTCGGTGTCTAATTCTTTTATATTCAATAATTTTGATACCGCAGAGGTGGCAAACAAGTATCTACTACGGTATTACTTAGGTTATGTTTTCTCTTATCTTTATTTGCTTAGTTATTAAGACTTCGAGATCAAATCTAAAGATGTCCATGTAAAATGTACCTCCTGTATGGACATGTTTAAAACAGATTGACCATGACCCGGAATAAGTAGAGCAGAGGTTACATTTTACCGAGCACTCAGTGCTCTGTCTCGCTTGAAAGCTCATATTTAGTGTTGTTGTTGTTGTTTATCATAGTTCTCATCATAATCAACAATAGATAAAATCAAACAACAAAAAAAGAAAATAACATTTCGCATGACCTCAATCGCAACATTCAAACATTAATTCATTAACGGCCCGTAATGGAAAACTCCAGTTGACATTCGAATACGCCATCAATTTGTCATCGAAATAACAACAGAGAATTGGACTGCAAAAATAGCGTTATTGGCGCAACAATTGCGGTCGGCCGTGGAGAGCGCAAAGCGGTATCCGCCGCGACATTCGCGCCGCGTATCGTTGTACCGTAGTCGGTACACAACCCAGCCGAGTGAAGTCATGAGCGCGTCGACACGGCTGTGGTGCGATACGGCGATACGGCGCGCGTGGAGCGGAGCGGAGCGGAGCGTGCGGCGGCGGCGACCGCGCGGTGGCGAGTGCGCGCAGCCGGCCGCGCCGCGCCCCCATTGGCCGCCACTGCGACCCGCCCAGGGGAGGGGGCACGCACACACGCGCACCCTCACCTAAGATAATTTATTTTATGTTATACCGTTTGAATATTTTATATCTGTGTGAGTTTTTTCGGTCGGTATGCGTTCAGTGTGAAATATTCGCGCGATAAGAAAGAAGAGGGGAACAGATCGATCGGCGACGTTGCGCTTTTTATTCGGCACGACCACTTGCTTGGCTGTTGTTGTATTATGTAGTGTTAATATGCAACTAATTATTTTTATTGAGACGCCTTAGTAGGTGAGACGCTCTGGCGCTCGACGGCGGGTTTTGATTCAGTTGTACAATGGACATTTTGTGACATGAAAACCGCGATAAAGTAACAAGTAACAATTAATCTTTGTTATTTTTTAACGCAAAATATTTTTCATTTACAATTCATTGCTTACAAATATTTGTTGTAAAACGTTGGTATTGAATGCTGTTTATTGAAACCCCTCTTAAACTTTTAATAAAAAAATGTCCAGCATATATCTATATTTTGAATTCATAGTACAAGTCTGAAACCCTCGACTAACTTACTTACTCTACGCTCAATCTGTTTCTCTTCAATAGTCTCTAATCCTATACAAATCACTGTTTCTTAATCACCAGTATCGAGTTAATAAGTAACAACACACGCGTCTATAGGTAGCCTATCCCTGTTAAAACCTAAAACGCTTTGGTTTATTGTAACGTCGAACGCTCGGCGCGCCGTAAGTGGTAACTGTATGTATGAACGGTGCCGCTTGAAATACAGACACAGGCAAGAGTAACACATACAAAAGAGCGTTTAATACTGTCACCGCTAACATGTTTCCACCGCAGAGCGACCTCAGTAATACAAGCTATCCTGTATACGACGCCACGGCCGCAACCGTCGCCTCCACATAGGTATTACGCACTTCCACTCCGCAGCTATCCATTTACTCCCGCCATTATTTCAGTCAAATAAAAATTACAAATATCGTAGTTACCTTAAATCAAATGCAAAGCTATCATTAAGTCGACGCTTCGGCAAGCCGACTCGTCGTGCGCATCGTCACTGTTAATTATCACAATATAGCTCTACCTATATAAAATGAAATAAAAGAGACCGCTCCGCACCGATACTAGCATAAAAAATACGAGAAAAGAAAGAGAAGCTTTAAAAAAGAAAGGAGTGCATCTACCCCCACCTCGCGGCCCCGCCGCTGGGCCGCCCCTGCGGCGGGCGCCACCCACCGCACCGCAAAAATCGAGAGCGTCGGCAGCGGCGCGGGGTCAAACGGCGACGCGAGCGTGAAAAGAAGGAGCGGTGTGAGCGCACGCACACAGCCGCGGCCGGAGCGAGAGGGACGGGCCGCGCGAGCGAGACGGCGGCGCCAATTACTATCACCTGGCGGGCAGCTACCGCATTACCCACTGCCGCCGCGCGCGCGACCACGCGCCCGCTGCACCGCGGCCTCCGACGCTCCACCGCGCCCGGCGCGCCGTCAATCGATACCTGCAGCTGCAGCCGCCGGCGACGCCGCTGCCGCGCCCGCCGCTGGCACGGCCGCCGACACAGTGAAGTGCCAGGACAGTGACCGCGTACGGACAACGTGCTTTACCCAAAAACTAGTTTGCAAAGTGAAAAATGACGTCCCAGTTCGCCTTCCGAGGATCGCCGCCGACTCAGGTAATTGTCAACTTCCCAATAAGTTGGATAGAAAACTTTTTCTAACCCCCCGATTGCAGTGCGATTTACTTTTTCTGATTAAGTTTACCGGTAATTTTTGAATTTTCAGTACGGTAAAGCGTTACATGTTGTGTGTTTACATTGCTCGGTTAGAACTTGAGCCTTATATTATTCAAAATAATTTTATAAAGTCCCCACAAAAATTTAACATTTTTTTGGATGCATTCCTAGATTGCACAGTAATTTAGAAAAACTTGCTTTATACCTTAAAGCATTAAGTTCATGTTGTTGTAGAACAGTGTCAACTTTATATTTTATTAATAGCGTACTCAGACAATCACAGTAGTTACAACGTATTGTGTAGTAGATAACTTGGTAAACAAGCGAACCTTGGTAATTTTTAATTAACGCAACCAAATTACATACATCGTCGCAATCTCTACATCGTGTTACATCGACTCTACCATGCAATTCACCGTAAACGACAATTTATTAGCTTTCATATTCTGATAGTTCCTTTTTATTTCATATCAAGAACCATTTAATGAGCAAATGTATTTGATATTAAATCAATTTTTGTTTACATTATTTTTTATTAGAATCGTAATGCAGTCTCTACATTACAAACGACGCTTTATTATATGAAGCTTTTTAATGTATGTATTAGCATTCCTGTTCCTATTTTATAGTATCGTAATATAGGTACTTTAGTACTTACAACACACATAACAATTTCTTGATTTTAAATTCAATTTTATGCTAACCTATACCTCAATAAATAATTTACGAAACACGTAGGCATTAAAATAAAATCAATTACAATCACATGTTTTACGTTGTTCTTTTCAAACTCATTCTATATTATAAAATAATTTTAATTTTTTATTTTTACTTATTCCTAAACATTCAAAAGCGACATAAATGCGTCATTTCGGCATAATTTTGGCTTTGTCATTTAAATGGATTTCAATTTATGTCCTGACAATAAAGACAAACAATGAATACATAAACGTATTTTATTAAATGGTAGGTACATATTTCTAATAACAAACTTCCAATAAGAATGTATTCATTTTATTTATTTTATGTGTAATACTATATATCTACAGAACTTGTTGAATTTTATATGAACAGGTAGAGTCATTTGAATTGAATGTAGAGCCGTTTTTTAATTCAATACAAAATTTTCGTAAAACAAATATATCTACTTAAAGTATTGTAGAAGTTAGTCAAGATGCATTGTGCATGTGCGAGTTTATTGTAATGGTATACAAAGGTTTAAGGATACAAAAAATTAGTGAAATCATAGAAAAAAAAAGTATGAGGTTATTAAATGACTAATAGAAGAAAAATATTAATTCGTATTTGTCTCAGAAATGATTGAGAGTTAAATATGAAACTGCTAACAATTGAGTTAACATACGGTGTAAGTATTATGAATTCGGAATCACAAATATAGAACAAAACAAATTTTATTAAAAAGAGGCAAAGGAAATATAGTCGGCCAAGAATTCCAAAAATAATTTTCAGAGAAAATATAGCTGAAGAAAGGCACACGACTTATATATCTCGAGAAAATGGCAACATTTATTCAGTTCATAAAATTATGTGAGTAATTAGGTTTCTGTATTTTATGGTTTTCACATATAGCTGATTAAAACTAGATTATGGCTGTATCTTCCACTTCTGTCCTCTTGGACACTCACAGGAGTGGGGAGGAGAGTCTATTCATCAATGACAAGCCAGCAGCCTACTGTAAAAAATAGATTTACATAACCTGTTTTATAAATAATGCTATACTTTTACAATTATTTCGAGGGAAATATTATTTGCTTTATGCGTGGATGCTATCTTACATTCTTCATTAATAGGAATAAAATTGGTAGGAGGGTATTGTCTACTGGTCATTGACACGCCAGAGTATCAGACAGCCCTGAAATAATGGATTGTAAATCTATATTATAAAATGGAAACCTATATTATGGCATATACCTTTTCCCTGATTGGGTAGAAAATATACAATATCACAAATATTACCAACTAAAGTTATAAGAGAATGCAATTGCAAATTGCTATGCTTTCTATAGAAAAGCAGCCTCTTTAATTTAAAGGTTACGGATTTCATAGTACTTAAGTGGAACTCAAAAGAAAAAAAATTAAACTATACTTTAATGAATATTTAACTTTCGGTTAATATTCTTAAACATAAGAAAGATAATCTTTGATCCATAATACCTCGCATTGCGTACATTTAAATGCCACCACAGTCGTTATAATTTAATATCAACTACTACGTATGACTGTCGTAAACTCTTAATTCTCCGACATCTAGGTATATTCTCAAGTCTGTTTAATCAAAAAATTACACGAAGGGGACAATGTTATTTACACATTGTGCTAATCTTATCAATATGTGTGTATGTAGGTGATCGTTTGTAGTTCAACGAGTGCTCTCTGTATTAATTGAAACAAAAACAGCATTTACTGGCGAACAGTAACTGGCAACAGAACAAATTAATTTACATTAGGTACCTATTAAGCAACGTCTGAGACGCGAACAATAAGAGAAAAATCTCGTTTCTAAATAGAGTAATGGTAAAAAGCGATGAACTCACACAAGTAAAGGTGAGCCCACACGTATGGCAGTCACAGCAGAATGAGCACATATATTACTTACATTTTAGTAACGAAACCTCGTAACAAACGTCGACAAAATAAATAACCAAACGAATGGGTACTTTTTTTAGACGCATTAGTTCAATTCATGTCAGTGAAGTATTCAACAACTGAAAAGAATTACACACAGTATAGAAAATAAGCTTTTTTATAAATTACTAGTCGCTTTTCTGCCGCGCGCAGTTCGGATCTCTTTGTTGATCATTCATAGGATAGTTGTCCTATTAGATTCTATTAATTTACCGGGATCAAAAGTACCCTATTAAACTCGAGAATAATGTAGGTTCCTGTATCTTTTCTAGGTTTTCTAGGTCACATAAGCTGAACACTAACTGATGCTCTTACGGTGAGAGAAAACAGGTCCCTTACTACATGGTCACTGAGGTTGCTCCACTATAAAAACCTGATGTGCTTAATCCTAGATCATAGTCCAGGCGGACCTCGGGCGCGAAAGAATAACTGAAGTGAAAGAATATTCAAAATAGGTGAAGTAGTTTCGGAAATTACGACCCAATATACCAACAAATATACAAACTTTTCCTCTTTATATTATTAGTATTAATATACAAGTATAGTTTAGAAATATATGCGTTTGGTTCAATGACGACCGCGAACTTACAGGTTTTTAATAATTAGATTACCTTAACATTTTATAAACGTTTAAAAGGTAATATGGGATACTAATGCTACTCAGTGACACACGTATAGACGACCCACTGATTATCTGAACTACTCATCAGAATATTTAAAGTGTAAATTGCACCTCATTTTCCTTTATCACCGGACTTGGGAATCATCACCCTATTTATATTAGACAAAGTATCAATGAACTTGCTTTAAAAAAAGCTTTATGTTACATTTTTAAATCTTTGTTATAGCTTATTTTTTGAGCTAGGCCTATGTCTCGGGATTGCTAAATTGGTTGCACCTTCTTTGTTTTGTCCATACTCTCTTTCCTTTTCTACTAACCTGTTTCATCTCTGGATACACTAAATATTGAGTTTATAATTAATTTGGGATAATCTCAAGATTATCTCAGATTTAATCAGTAAACATAAACAAATCAAGAAAAATAAGTTCTGATGATCCAATCCTAATAATGTTTCTTAATATCGCCCACTGGATTAATCTGAACATTGTTTGAAAATATCATTAGAACTGGCCCAGCCGCTTTGTTATGTTATTAAATCGATTTTTAAATATATAGGTCCGTCTATGTGCCTCCATGGGTAATAAAAAAAAAAACAGCCGGAGTTGGTTGACTGGTAGATAGAGCTATGAAGCCCTAAGTACGAAGAACTTGTATTGTGCATAAGAAATAAATATTTTTTAAGCTACCCCGTGACAAACGAGCAGACAGCGGCATTCCATAAACCAAAGTATTTAAAGCCCTTGATCCCACATGAAATACCGCAAAAATAAGACAAGATTATGACTTAAATAGGATTCCATATCATAATTACGATTACTGGTCATAATTACGATTATATGCATGTAATTTAATTTATATCAAAAACAGTTATCGGTTATCATTATAAAATATCACAAAAAGTAAATATATAAATTACCCGTAGAACATAAGATAATTTGGGATATAAAAATATTATGCACCTCAAATTTTTGAAAGGTTCATGAAAATGTATAAAATATTAATGCCATCTGCAAAAAATGAAACCCATATTTACACCACATAGGTCTTAGGCCTGAAGGCATTTTAAGACAAAGAAAGAGTGTTGCTTAGGTCATCTCAAACCTCAACAAGAGTTTATTTCGCTTTCACAAGAATAAATACAACAAAGTAATTTTTCAACGACGATATTAATCTAAATTGCACATTATTTTAGCGTCACAATCAGCTAAAAATATATGCAGATTGATTCATAGTAAAAAAAGTTGATGCTATTATAAGTTCGTTTGAATTTTGACTGTCAAATACATAACAAGTTTCTTTGCAATTCAGCTATAATAATTTCTATATATTCAAGCAGTATGGCTCATAATAATAACAGAATCAAAAAATTAAAATGTGTGGATGGATATTTATAGATTCGGTTATCGTGACCAGATTCAGTAGGATTTCAATAAAATAAAATCGTTATTCTATCAATATACGTCAAGAATACGTCAATATTCGTCAGGAATTCAACGGAGGATTTGTTTTACTTATAGGATTTTAAATGAAGTTACTCCAATTTGATGTACATTACGTTACAACATAAAGACACTTAAAATTATACAGATATATTAAGGGGACTGTTACAAGCCACCACCATGCATATGTATTCGAATTTAGGATACCTACTCGTAGAGTATTTACGTAGAATATGTAAACGTTTTATCATATAGATAAAAACAAAATAAACGTAAATATAAAGTTTTCAATTAATATTTAAAAAGCAGGGCGTGTAAAATTTACACCACTCAAATTATAAGGTCAACTTTAACAATTGCGACAGAACTCATTGATGTTGTAAGCTCAAAACATATATGCTTCTGTTAGAACTGAACTGCTTGGCAAAAAAAAAATTGGAAATAGAGATTAACTCAGAAACAACTAGTTGTCTACAACTTTGAGTATGAACGCAGAGGAGTAAAATTCTATGCGTAGCAGGAGAACTTCAGAAATAAAATTAAGATAAATGTTTGCCGAGCGCGTTCCATACAAAAGTAATTTGATCATATGTTTAATGTTACACTATCAAAGGCAATGAAATTTTTTGCACGTGATTCAGAAACCAATATCTATAATTTTGATTATCAGATTTTCGTTAAAATATATCTTTTCAAAGTGGAACATTTTAACAAGGGTTTTAAATTAAAAATCTTAATGCCCGGCGCAACTTTGAAACGAAGTAATTATTTTAACGAATATCTGACTAACCACAAGCATAGATTCTGATATTGGTTTCTGGATCACGGCTACAAAATTTCATTGGCTTTGATAGCGTAATATTGAAAATATCATCAAATTGCGTTTGTATCGAGCGTGCTCGGGAAATAAAGTCAAAACTATAAAATGTAATGAAGTCAAATAATTTACTTCGTACAGTCAAACTTTAAAGACGATAAATAGCGCATATCCAATTGGATGCGATGCTAGTTGGTCGGCATTTGGCAAACTTAGAATGAAATCGGAAAATTACTTTGCATTTCAAATTCTTTACAATCGTATAGTTATTAACTAACGCCATCTAGCGAGACACACCATTAAGCTTGTTAAGCGCGTGCAGTGTGCGACACTCGACTGGTCGAGTGCACCCGGGGCGACGCAATAATTGTGGGTAGGTACAGTCACATCTACACTCGAGCGCACCTCCCCTGGTAAAAGTGACACTGAAAATTCTACAACCTCGGCAAACTCTGCCGGATAGATACTACACAGACTATAGTTACGAAAAAAGAACAGAAAGACCTTGTACGTAGCTTGATAAATAATAAATAAATAATTTATTTCTTAAATCAACATTTATAGTGGGTACATAGGTTACAAGTAGGGTAGACAAGTATTATTTGACAGTGTTGGGATCGTCCGCTCCTCCTTAACGCTGTCTTACATTTCTATTGCGTGATTCAGAGCGTATACAAATAAAAAATTTGAAATTTGAATTTGAGTGCGGTCCTGCATGGAGTACTGCTGCCACCTCTGGGATGGATCAGCTAAATATCAACTGGCGGCTTTGGATTCGGTGGAAAAACGTGCAAAGAAGATAATTTGTGACCCGCGGTTGATTAAGGCTAGGCTGCAGAGCCTCGAACATCGGCGTAGGGTTGCGCGTCTGTCGGTCTTCTACAGATTACATTTCGGAGAGTGTGCGAAGCAGCTGCACGACCTCATTCCGCCGGCCCCTTTCCGCCATCGGGAAACGCGATCCGGGCGAGCGCTTCATCCTTATGTCGTGGATCTTCCAGCCATCCGCACGAACCGCTTTGGCTCGACCTTTATAATGCGTACGGCTAAGGAATGGAACGCTTTGCCTGCGAGTGTGTTCCCTGATCAATATAATCTGGATGCCTTTAAGGCTAGAGTGAATAGGCTGTTCCAAGACGGGCATGCTTCATCTTCGGCCGCATCGTCACTTACTAACAGGTGAGATGGCGGTCAAATGCCCGACTTGTTTGTTATAAAAAAAAAAAAAAAAAAAAAAAAAATTAACTACGTAGCATAAAGAAATCAGTTCTGTCTAGAGAAAAATGTTGGTACGTAACGTAACTGGAAAAGGTAACTGGGTACGAACGTATGTGGCCGAAGGGAACCATTAATGAAGCTGCTCTCTATTTATAGAGGCGATATGCCTAAGTATAGGAGTTGTAATCTCAAAATAACATTAAAACCTACACATATGAATAGAATAGACTTCTGAAACCTATATAACTTAAAATAACCCAATTAAAGAGCATCTTACAATCGTAAAAATTAACAAAATGTAGAGCTCTATAAATAATATTTTTATGTACGAAGCCATCTTCATATCTCTTTTTTTAAAGACCCCAAACAGAGAACAACTCGAAAACAAGTAGTAACTACGTTTACTGCAACTTTGTGTCCTCTGTGTATTGAAAATTTATTGTAGAGTTGGCAAACAGCATTCATGTCACGATCCAAAACCATTTTATTGTATTTCACTTATTTATGTGACATGAGTATTACATCAAATTCAAAACTTATTTTAACTTGCTTTTAGCTACTGACCAAAAAAAAACAAAGCGACTCTACAATTTACATGATAGAGACACATGGACTTGAAAAAATCACAAGTTTTAATTAATTATATTGTATAACATAAAAAAACCTTTGACAATTTGAACTTTGTAATATTTAATTTTTTGATCTTTTACTGGTTATTTTTATCCTGTTCCGAGTAAGTCACTGTTGGGCAAATTCGAACACTTCTGTTGAACAAGGGGTGTATTAATCTATCATTTGAGTCCCATCAAGAATATACCTTACAAATAACTTTCTGGTATATTAAATCACGGTACCTATACGGTATTTAATATATTTAATTAATAAAGCCGCATCAGAAGCCTACCTGATCACAAAAATAATAATTTCATTCAATTTTTTCGTAAAACAGTGTACAAGTACCTAAGCTTTCAATCGCATATCAATACATTAAAATGTAACAGCACATTTACGTAAATAAGCGATTTCATGTCGAAGCAATTCTATTATATTTTATGTATGGTAGTAAAGTGTTGAAGTTGCACCGTGACCGGCAACGCTCGTTACCAAGTTGCGTTGGGCGCAACTGACGTCACACCTATCTAAAATTGGCCGGGAATTATTAAATGAAACGAACACTATCTGTGAGTGTACGTGATTCATTAAATTATTAGATTCACTGTCGCCCTTATTTGTTGTGCCAGATAAGCGTTATTAACTTCCATGGGTTCCCGTATTATTGGCGCGGGCGCACTTATCGGCCCATTTAGTTGGTTTACTACGCTTTAATTAAAATAGTGAATCCTAAGTAGCCCAATGTTAATAAAGATAATATTATGGAATGATTGGGTCGGCGTCCGAGTGCGTGGCGTGCGGGGTTCACTTTCGCTATCTTGGTGATAAGTCGGCTCCCCGCGCGGGTTCACTCCCTTTCAACAGGGGATTACCCTCATTATTTCTCAGTTTCGGGGCGAGCCGTTACCCTGCTTGAAGCCACACTCCGCCCGACAAACAACTTGTGAGCTACCTACTTACCCACATCCGCCGCGCGAGCTTTTGTCTACAAACAAAAACCTAAGGAAAAACAATTATAACAAAGATACCTCCACCTCACGAGTCGCGTTAAATAGTCGAAGTGTTAATTCTGTGTTACTAATTGCCTATAGACTAGCATCATCCATCACTCTTTAACAAAAAAAACTACTTAACTCATGTACGAGAGCAATTTCTCCATCATAACTCGGTAGTAAATGAAGCAGAACCACATAGGAACGAAGCGTTACAAAACAATTTTCTTTAAGGTTATTAAACTTTCCTCTATTTCAGTTTTTGTAATATTTAAAACGAGCACTTTGTCCAATGCAACAAAAAAGAACCCAAGTAACTTTACTTAGTTATAATATGGTAAAAAAAGAAAAAAATATCGATCTATTTAATGTTGTCGTTTGAACATTGCTCAAAGCTCTCGCTAAGTTAATGCTTACTTTCAATACCTAGATTTCAAGTCTCTATAGCATTTAAAGAGTAATAAAGTTTGGCCTTAAACATTCTGTTAATAGGAATTAAAACATTTTTTCAATACCAGCAGAGTCCGATTGCGTCCATGGTTCGTTTTTATTTAAATAGCAATTAAGTACAAGAATAGGCTGTTAAACGTTTATGCTGCGTTGTATCGTACGTTTTAAGAGTCCAGTACCACTAAACCCGGAGTGGCATCATTTTACTTCACAAATAAAACGTTTGTGCGAGCTAGCCGAGCACACCACGGCTTGCATTCCAATAAGTATTAAATTTTAACATTTTATTTTCAACGGATCAATAACAACGACCACTTCATCGACAATAACAATTTAGTTTATGAGGATTGGAGTCATTAAACAGTACAAGAACCAAAAGGATACTTTGTACATATTTATTTTTACTCATATCTGAAAACGGTCTTAACCGGAATAAGTTACCATAAATATATAGCTATTTGAATAACTCAATAATTTTCCAAGTAAATTTACGTATCGCTGTTTTGACTAATTGCCATTGACGTGCAAGAGCTAGTTACGATACGGCCGTGGACGGCGTACTCTGTACGCACGTAGGTACGACATTATCTCTGCGGGCGCAGCGGCCGCCAGCGGCGGAGTAAGTACGCAAATTCATAAACAAGCTGGAACAAAAGTCGACAACGTTGTTTTTATTTGGGTCATACGAGTCCGGTCAAGCCTGCGTTCCGAGGGTCGGGTTCCAGATTAATATTTTGTGAGCGCGTCGCGAAGTGCGCGTCGCGTCGCCGCGGCGTCGCCGCGCGCGGAACACGCGTGCACGGGCCCGGGACACGTAAATGGTGAAATAAAACCACCACCATTCATTTAACTCCATAATGAGCCATGAACAATCTTCGTCATTTTTGCAGTATGCATTCGACCGTCGCTCCTCGACTCCTGGCTGACTGGCTGACCTCTTTTTGCCGTTCCAACTCGTTACGTTAGCATTTTTTACCTTTTCCCGGGTTTAATAAAGTATATTAAGAAGTCGTCACCCGTGATTGAGTGGACGTCGTACGGCCGAGCCATTGTTCTTAATCGCTCAAATATTTACAGATATTTTGTTTATCTACAGCTACCTCGTAAGCCTTTCGATGGTTGTTGAATCACACGCTGCGACCAAATGTAGAGATTGGGAAGTCAAAGAATTAAAAACCAGTATTACCTACGTACCTAGTGTGTATATTCAAGTTCTTGTGAGAACTCTAATATTACATTTTAGTGTTTCCCGTGTGTTAATGATGTGTCATACATAACCGCTTTGTAATGTTATGGTGAGAATACAACTTCTAATATAATAATTTCAAGTTAGGCTACTTAGCCTGATGGACGTATCAATTTATATTACGTACGTAAAACAAGCCCCGCAAATACAAAAAGCGTGCGTCCTATGCGAAATAAATGGTTTTATTGCATAACAAGAGGCCCGGGCGCGGGCCCAGCCGGCCACGTCACCGCGCGCTCCCGACTGCCCCTAATCAGATAGGAGGTGAATGAGACGCTCGCTTCTCGGAAACTTTAATTAATTTCTCCGAAATGAAGGGAGGCTGATGTTCACGCGGTTAGTAGGTAATATTTTGTAGTGTCTCGTTACGGCGGCGACGAATTGTGATAGTGTTCCCATACACGGCGCGGGCGCGACCGGATTTGGACGCGCGTGTGTGCGCCGACGCCGCAGCCGGCTCAAAGCCCGCCGCCCGCCGCCCGCCGCCCGCAGCCCGGCCTTATAAATATTAATCTTTTCGTTTCGTAATAGAGACTAACTTTACATTAATACGTACTATTTATCATTGAGAAACTAGATTAAAACTTCATTGAACAAGCATACTTAGTGATAATTAATAAGATATATGTTTTTAGTCAACAAATCTCTCCACGATTATTGTAAGTAAATGGTCCACTCTGAATCATCGCGCCGTCCGCAGTAGCGGTTCGTTTGACGCGTTATTTGCAATTTTATTAGGTGCAACCGCTCGTCTAAAACGATTAACACATGCTGTGGAAAATGCAAATTCGTAATATAAAATTATGCAATGATCCGATTCGATACGGAGGAAGAAGGTAATTATCGTAAGGCGATCAACGCCGGCCGATGTCGTACACGGCTAACAGTGATTTCTGGCGGTTTGACGCGTAGATCTTTCACTGGCGCTGCTAATCAGACGCTCTATGCAGTCGTGAAATTTTATGAGATGTGAACTTAAAATACATGTGTATGACAATTACCGCGCGGCGCGGGCGTCGCGCGACGGATGAGGTGCTCACATACCATTAGTTCACACCTCGTCGCCTCCGAACGTCTCGCGCGGTGCTCGCTCGCGGCAACTTTGTGTGCCGCACGCACACTCCCGCGCGGCTTACGGTGCCCACGCACACACGTGCCCATTCATTTTCAAAGCTCAATTAAATTTTCCTCCGCCTGAATCATACTCGAGTCTTAATACGCTTCACTTACATATGTTGAAACGACTCAGTAACTAATTTAGTTCTCAGGAAAGTCGACAACTCCGATATCAGTTTAATAATAGCGGTTCTATACGACACTAATAGCGGATTCTCCACGGCTACCGTTAATTACAAAGTTTGATTTGCCGATGATCTGTAATTTTCTTATCTTCGCATGGTATAATCTGACGCATGTCAAGAAGAAATTGATTGCAATTAGAAATTTTTCTATTGTCACTCGATTACAATGAGTGGCTCGACGCTCACTCTTTACTCTAGCAGTAGGCACCTACGCGTGTTTTTTTGGCATACGTATATGCAAATAACACATGGCAGATTAAAAGGCGACGTTATTGCTTCCTTGATTCTACAAACCAAGTCATAAATTGAGTGTTTAAATCAAAGTTGACAAATATAGCTTAGTAATTTTGTAAGTGCAGTAGGAGCGAGTTATTTTGGTAATACAGTCGTCGATTAGTGGGTAACGACAGGGAGCTAGTAATAAAGGTCGGAGCGCGGCGCACGGGATGTTGTGAATCGCCACCGCTTTAATGGCAGCTGTATATTAACCGATAATTCAAATTTCGAAGCCGAGCGCGCTGGCCACAGAACGCAACTGGCACCGCTTGGTGAGCGACTCGGCGAGCCCCGAGCCCGAGCCGCGCTAGAGCCCGCGCCGCGCTAGGCGCCGTGCCGCGCTAGCCGCGTGCAGGCTCGATATCGATACCCACAATGATTTATCATCACTAATATCTAGTCGCCAGATTCACATTTCGTATCTGCAATGCTCTACATTCGACATGATCATTAAACTTGTCAGTACACAAACATCGTGTTTAACCAGTTCGATAAATACTCGGGAAACTAATATATCTAATACTGGAGATGTAAATAATTCACACCCAATTAACCGCAATGTCTGAGTCAGTCAAAAGCTGTACTTAGGTAATTAAACTCTTCCGGCATTATTTAAGCTGGCAGTAGCAAATTACAGTTTAAAGTATTACACACTTCTTACAGATTTCAAAGATTAGTTAAGGTAATATTTAAAATCTATTTTATTAATGATATTTTAAAATCACTTTCTTCACAAAGGACCTTTTCCCCATATTTCGTAACCGTAACCCAATAATGGAAAATAAGATTTATAGGTAAAACAATAAAGTTCTGATTTATAGATTCTGTATGATTATAATACAGAATCTATAAATATAATTTACTGCACGTGACTTGTCGCAATTCAAAACTGTGATCCGCGAGTCTAAATATTGGCGATCGCGTCATTTCGGTAAAGTGTATACAGAATAAACGCAGGATATTATTAGATCGCTAGTCGAAGCTTTAGCACATGTTTAATCCCAAACAGAGGCTAATAAATCTGGTCGTACATACTGGAACAGCTTCATTAGCAACGCGGCTCGTGCGCTGCAATATGAATGATTGAATACCCGGGATGAATCGCGGGCCCATACGACCCGGCATCGGGTCCCGTGGTTAACTTTCACGTGTGAATGCAAAGGTGCAAGGAGACATTGCTGCTGCCCACATTTGCAGGGTCAATGGAGTGTGACGACCGGGTCTCCGGTTGCTTTCGAAGGAGTTGCAATTTTATGAATGAGTTGTTTGAATGAAACACAATAATATTGCGCGTTCGCAGCGAATCGACGCGTAAAGCACGTTGTTGGGGCATGTACGTGGTCGGGCGCAGTTTCAAGTCTGCATCATAATTTGGTGCGTCATTAAAAACTTCACCTCCCTATAAAACACGTAATAATATTACAGATCTTATTACAAAGCAGTTTTTTCGCTTTACATTCTTATTTTCCACGTTGATTCCAGTTTCGATTGTTACAGCTACACACCTATACATATGTTTGTGTTTGTATACGCCATTTGTTCCCGAACAAAGTTGAGAGAAGGCACAATTTGTTGTTGAGAGAAGTCCAAAAGTTTGGTCGCTCGGAACGAAGCTAGTTTTGTCTTTTGCACTTAAATTGTTATCGGCATTCTTAATTAAAGATTTACCAGATTGAAGTGATTCCCGCAAACATGAATGATTAAGTGAAGAGATGGAATTGCTAGTACCGGTGTCCGTTTTCCGATATACACTTAAATAATTAGGACAGGTATCCAGATTTAGAAGATTTAAGTGATTCCCGCAAACATGAATTATTAAGTGAAAAGATAGAATTGCTAGTACCGGTGTCTTTTTTCCGATCTTTACTTAAATAGGTAGGACAGGTATCTACCATTATTTATCATCGGATTTTATGAAAAGAATTTCTATGTTTAACTCTAAAAATTGTATGTCTGCAAGTAATAATTTTGAATACCTACCAATCGCACACTAGCCTAACTAATTACTTAGATCTATGAAGAAAGTAATTTATTGTGTCGAACTTACCTGAGTGGGATAAGTACATATAAGTACACTCGTATCACTGTGTGACTGGTATTTACTAACAAAAATTCTTACACACTATATTACACGCATAGATAAATACATCTTACCTACAGCATCTTACATACCTAGTAATTAAAAGTAGTAGTAACGAATTAAGTACGCTTAAAAGGACAAAATTGACCTGTAATATAGACGATGAATGATCTTTAACTCAGGGTGATGACGTCTATTCATTACAGAGATAATGCACAGCCAATTAGACCAAGAAATTCTGTAAATCAGCATTTTTTTGTACATAAATAATTACAATAATTACCACCAGTACGTACATTCGACAGATAAGGGGCTGAAACTTTAAATGAGCTACTTTTACTATATTAATATGCGTTCGTTATCATAAAACATCGTTATTATTATGTGTTTATCTACACATTACCAACGGGCGGCATTAGAACAGCGCCGGCGGTTTCCTTTCAATATTTATTCTTCCCTAATTCCACCTTAATTAGGGAAGGTGTGAATTTCTTTGGAGGTAATATCCATTTCGAGGGTGGGCCAATTTCGAGGCTTATCTACACGGATATCTCGACACAGGATGTGGTCGTAATAGACACTGCAGATCCACCGTGTAATTGTCCAATTAACTCAATTTTATGCAAATTAGAAAAGTAACAGAAAACGCTTTATGAAATTATAGGTTATAGGTTTCGTCCGAAGTAACACGTCGTGTTAGGACAGCAATTTGTTTGGCAGTTGTGTGTTTTGTTGGAAACACTTATGTGGGGCAGGCTGTTTGTTAGTTATTTGAATCTCACAGGTACATTACAATTTAGATATTGGAGGCACTCTTGCAATGAAAACGACTACAATGTGCGTGTGTGCTCTTCACGAAAACAAGATATCACAAATATAAAAATACCCTAATTGAATAAATCGCGCCCCGTTCCCTTGTCAGCTTTTATTGTCAGTTCAAAAATCCGTTAGAAGATTCACGCGCGCGAGTGTGTGCGAAGTGCAAAGTGGATCGTTTTTATGGAGTGCAGTTCCACGTATCCGGAAGGATTATCTCGGCGAAAGTCACATGTCAGACATGGAATATTCAAGCGCAACACTATTTCTACGGCCCACTATGAAATCGCACGTATCTAAGATCGTTGAATAGTCGCTGGAAAAAAAACGACGAATGGGTTTATTAATTAGCGTTTTCCTATTCACGCGAGCTAACGCGGCACGTTAGTAATTAAGACCGGATCACACGATATGTTTGCTATTCATTCTCTAATAGATCACTGATAATCTTTCATTCTATATCGTCGCTTATATCGGAGTTTGCAATTAAATTATAAATGTACTTTGATACTTTTTCCACTGAGATTAATCATTTAAATTAAAAATATCAAAGCTAATAGCGCGGTGTAAAATTAACTTAGAGGGTGGCTTAATTATTTACCTAATCCGACACATTCATCGCGAGTGGAAAGCCAATTGCCGTATCCAATGCAATACAAGGATTATATAAGTATAGCTGGCAAAAAATACTCACTGTAACTAATAGCAATTTTTAAGCCAGAGCAACGTCAGCGTATACCGTTGCAATATCGTATCTACGGTGGCTAAGCTCGTGGTGGTAGCGTATTTGCTTAATACCGTTAATTGAACTATTCTGTTATCGGCTACCCGTACCGTGACGAGCTATTGCTCCCCCTTAAGGTTCCAAGTACTAGGGTATCGTAGTATAGTATCGGACAGCGTATAGTATCGGTCAATGTCGATAGCATCTCTATTTTACAATTATGTAGTGAAATAGAGATGCTATCGACATGCAGCGCCATCCATGAAAGCACAGGCAAAACATGTCATTCTAGACACGCGGTGAACCAGTCCGTGATCAGCTGCCCCCTGAGCATACAGCAACGATTTTTGTGAGTTTTTCGAGAGTTTAAGATAATTTCCTCGTAAGGAATAATTTATTTTGCACAGTTTACTTTAAAAACAGTCCCCACATTGTATATTTTACGTTCGTCTTAAATATTAATAGCTCACCTGATAAACACGATTGCAAGGTAATAATTGCAGTTATTTATTCTCTCACCATTAGTAATATAATTTATAGTTATAAATTATATTACTAGAATGTTGTCCGATACTACCCGAGGATGTCCGCTAATATGAGACTTTTTTGAAAATTTTTAATTGATATAAATAGATAATCGATAAAGTACCGAAACCACATAACAAATTAAGTTCCGACTGCACAATTATCAATTTAAATTACATTTATGTCTCCTATTTCGAGACATAATTGTTAGAACTAAAATGTGCCCGATACTATACCACCTTTCCCTAATCCACTAAAACATCGACAGCAAGCACAATGGCCGGCAATGGACTTCGAGATTACTTCCCGCATCTCCTGCGCTGTATTTGCGAAATCAATTATAGTGACAAGTGACAAGGCGTACGCAAATAGGCTTTGTGTTCTATGTACCGCTATTGTGAGCGTGACCCGTACCAACTGTCTTCACATTTTGCATTGTAACTTTGTAACATCAACGCTTCGCTGACGGCTCGCCATGCGTACCTCCAGAACATACAGCTACTTTAAATACATAAAAATTAAAACACTACAATCTGAACAAGGCACGGTGTCTTGTGAAAACACTGATCTTATCATTTCAATTCAATGTCTACAGGAAACCATAACTTTGATCAAATTATGTAAAGCGTCATAACTTCGGGCTAGGTACCTCCTAAAACTATAATAGCAGTTATTTAGCGTTGTAATATCAGTTAAAAGGAAAGTGTCGAGAACGGGTAAACAAATTATTTTTTAAAAGATTCCAATCTGTTGCAATTAACCCATGTTTAGTCGGTGAAAAAATGTAGCAGATCGGTTTAATTCGCACACGGTTTTCTCAAGACAAGGAATGTATCGCGCGCGGCGGGCCGTGACGCCGCCGCCTTATCACCAGATCTATCACTGTGGTGCTTTTTCATCAGAATACTATGTGCGAAAAGGATTAGGCGTAAGACGTTGGCATTCTAACAATGCTGGGAGCACGAAATCTGAACATAGAAAACGCGCGCTCGTTACCGCGACGGTGCTGCATAAAAAGGCAGCTAATAGAAAATATGGTTTGTTCACTATCATTCACACATGGTGAGTTAGTGTCAATCGCATATCTGTCCACATTAGGAGTCGTGCTTTTCGACGTACTAGATATGAAGTGAGGTTAAAATGTAAGTGCACGGCCTTCGGCGAATATAGCGGCAGCTACAATCAAACACGTGTGCACACACACGCATTTCTCAAGTACGGCAAAGTGCATTCGTCACATTTGTGACGATAAGTATTGAATTGAATACGTAACTTATAATTTGTTAACGATAAAAGATGCGACGGCCACGGAACAGCCTTAATTTCAATCATTCAATTATCCGACTACCACGGATTAAAAGTGTGACACCGATAGGTAGGTACCCTGAGATATTTTTGTACAGATGTAGCCTTATCGTAAATTTAATACTTTAACGATGACTGCCAAAGGCCCCGACATTGATAAAAAATGCTCATGTTACCTGGACAAAGCATCTCCTGGCGTCAGCCACAGTTAGTTAGGCGAGCGACATGTCATCGATATTTTTTGCCGGCCTGATGTCTTTAACGAAATTCATGTCATTGGGTCCGATTTCTCTAAGATTAACTTTTTTACATTATTTAACAAATAGAGCGGACCCTTATACGCTCGAATATTCAGTTACATGGTTTAACACTTAAAAGGGCTTAACGACTCTAACACATCCTGCGGGTTACGATAAAAAAGACGACAAAAAGAGAATACTTCTCGTGTTTGTTTTTCATAAGATGTCTGCTGAAGATAAGGTGCAGCGGCACTTTAATCCTCCAACCGTCCGATATTTGAAAAGGATATGATGACAACTTTTTTGTACTCTTTATCTAATAAGCACATAGGTATAGGTAAGTGCATCTCTTAATACTCCAATCTTGTAGCATTCTCAAAACGGTGCTTAACATAAAATGGGTCGTTAAATATATCGGCCCTATCTTGATACTGAACCGTTTTAAAATTAACAAATGTGTTAGAGAATCTATACAAACTTAAACTACTTAGCTAACTTATGTTCGATTGCACTAAATTTAGGCAACTCCTAAGTTGGGACCTTAAGATATTCCTAAACATTAAAGACAAGAGTGATTTAGAGAGTTTAATTTTTACTGATGGTTTGTGATGGTTCAATGCTTTTCTTGTTCGAAATAATTTGAATCGATTTAAGCGTCGTCTAAAGTTTAGTGCAATCGAGAATTAGCTGACATTATCTATTCGAGTTGAGAATTCATAATCAGCCACAAAATGTATAGCAACAGCCAGTAGTAACAATTACATTTGACACAGGTCCATTTTACGGAAATTCAATTATTTAGTTTGCCACTGACTAACGACTAAGACTGTGCCATTAATCTAAACTCTGAAGTGGTCTTCATCTCTTATACGCTACGAATTCAAATACCTATAAGTAGACACTCCAGTTGGATTACAAAATTAGGATAGCATTAGCCTGTACTTAATTACTAGTCTGCCAAACGTTCAACGTAAACAAATCTATTCGGTTCAATGAGTGTCGAACAAACTCTACACCCTAATGAAAATTTTGTATACAAAGCTTGCCACAATGGCCGCGATCGCTGAATAAACAACACTCGCGTACTATACATATTATACATGTTCTGTTTTCAATCGTCTGACACTCGTACCATTGGATGGATCCAATCCGTTTTAAATAGGCAGAGGCGCGGATTTCAGCAACATGCCCTCTATAAATCGATATAGCCCCTATTACTATGGTCAATAGGTCCAATAAGCGGTGATTGGGTCGGGAACCAGTATAGAGCGGTGGTCGCAATGTTCGCGAGCAAGGATTAAGTGTCGCCATAGAACGTATGTAATGAAGGTAATGCAGGGATTCGTTCGGATGAAGGTAATTTAACGGCTTCGGGATTACCTCAGTAACGCCTTCGACGCAACAAATATTTTTGGCCTGAGTTAGGGCGTAGTCAAAGTAGAAGGAGCAGCCGCGGCTGCCTCGGCCCTCTCGAGGCGCGGAAGCCTTACGCGGAGACAGGTCACCGGCTCCACCTCCAGCTTAGTCCACAGTCAACCGGAACGCGGCTTACGCCGGGCTTATGCCGCGCAACACAGCCGCTTTACGTAATTAAGGGTTAAGTAAAACACAAATAGGACTAGCTGATAGATTACGTTGATACCCATTTAATGTAGGTTCGCTGCGAACCGTATCCGTACAATACCTTTAGTTCGTCATCAATGGAACCACTAGCATTGAAAGCGCCATTTATTCCGGAAGCACCCTATAATAACATCCATAAAAACACAAAAGAAGTATTAATTATGATTTTCTTTCACAAAACTGCCAGTCTGCATCACGAGAGGTCGGGTGGCATTTCTCGGTTTCTAATCCCATTGGGCGCACAAAGAACGCCGGACGGCCGGGGGACATTTTTCATTCGAACGACAAATATTTAGAAGGTTATTTATCCGCGTACGATTCCGCACGACGCTCAATTAAAAGGGACGCCGGAGCGCCCGCCGCTTTATGCGCGGACAACGGGCGGATGTTTATTCTGCGACCGCGATACCGATTCAGGTAGTCCGACGAATAAATCTATTACACTGACAATGAGCCCAGCCCAAATCCATTGTCGGGCGATATATTCAAAATTCTTCAGTCGTATCGTATTAGTGTTGACGACATATTATAATTTTTCCTCACGACGGGATGAAAGGGGTATTTGGAGCGTTACGAATTTGCGTACGGGCCGCGCTCGGCGGCGGCGCTGACGACGCGCGGGCACGCCTATAATTACTCCGGCGCGACTCCCCTGCAACCCTGCGCACTCGTTAAATGCTCATTTATTATCCATCGCCACGCTAATTGCATCGCACCTATTATTATCACATTTTTGTATCATTATAATTTCATATGCAGAGTTCTGCATAAGTAGAGCGAACGCCGCCTTCACGTCCATGATCATCGAACATTAAATATCCACATCTAAAATTTACATAGTATATGTCCTTCAAAATGTAATTAGCAATTTAGGAGGCAGTCGACAAAATAAAGTATTCGAATTGCCTACTTAAGTTAACGATCCATCCGGATTAACATTTTATTTTAAGTATATTAGTGCCCCATCGGACTGTCATAGCGTTCTCAAAACGGACAGGTCACCGAGCCGCGTAAACACACAACCACTACAACCGTTTGCGCCCATGCGATTGTTTAATCTAACTTTATATCTATCTATATCTATATTACAATAACCTATGCTGCGCGCACGGAGGCCTCCTTGTACTACTAACATCTGCACAGCGAATGATGAAACTCGCCATAAAGGCATTTCAAAATTTACAACTTACAGAGCACCATATCGACAGCCTCCAACAGTCCGCCGCCGGCGCAGGCGGGCATGAGCGGCGGCGGGGCGGGGGCAGGGGCGGCGGGGGCTGCCCGGGCCGGCTCCCCCGCGCCGGCACGGTGCTGCGACACCGGCCGCCCGATATTCCAGGACCCGCTCACTGGACAGACGGTCTGCTCCTGCCAGTACGAGCTGCTCAACTACCAGCGACTGGCGTCGGGCGTGCCGCTGTCGATGTACAGCGCGCCGTACTCGGACGCCGCCGCCGCCGCGGGCATGGCCGCCTACTTCCCCGCGCTCGCGGCCGACCAGCCGCCCTTCTACCCCAATGCTGTTAGTATCAACCTTGTACCTATGTAACACTTTCAAATGCTATCTTTCCAGGAGCTATCTTTTGCCGGAAAGATATCCACTATCTTACGAGGTAATAACGCTTATTTTGGCTTGCATAGAAACCGAAACGTACATAGAGTTTTCAATGTACGAATTTCTATACCAAGAGTATAGAGGTATGATTAGTTTTGCATTTTTTCCTGATAACAAATCAATATCTTTGGTCGGTAATTGTACTTTTCGATAAAACAATAGCCTACTTTAAAACATAATTAACTTAACTACTAATCAATCAACATAACGACTACGAACTAATTTCCGACCGTGCAGTGAGAGTATCGAATGGTACTTGGGGGAAGTACTTTAAATTGCTGAAAGTTTCAAATCGATCTATTATTTCGTTATGTTGCTAAATTAATAGACAGTTTGGCAACACGTTTAGTGCTTTATGCACTTTAAGTCTTCCCCGTTTATAGCATAGAAAGGAGCTAAAAAAATCTTAAACACTATCAAGACAAAAATAAAATACATAATAGTAGGTAACTACTAAAAACAAAAACAATGACATTAATATTGCACTTTAGAAGGGCATGTCATCGTTGTAAGTGATTAATTAACAAATTGTCGTATAGTTAACAACATCTAATGAACGAGTAGCGACCAACTTAATCGCATTAAGCAACGGCCAAAATTAATTGGATCACAAAAGTTGAAGACCAAATCACTACCTACTGTGTATGTCATACGATCTAAATCAAACGGATTATGAGCGTCTACAGCGGAGCCTATATTTTTAATTCATTTTTTCCATCTTGACATTCTTTACAAAAGCATTACCTTGGAATAATTATGATCCAATGTCAAAATAGTACCTTAGAGAGGAAGCCATAAGCGTCTTTCACCATGTTAAGTAGGCTCCACAATAAGGTTTATGATTATAATGAATACATATAAATTAGATTCGTAATCCGATGATGTATGTTCTTTATAAGACGCTACAAAAAAGCAGTTCCTACCACGGTCGGGTTTAATAACTTAATATTTTTAACAATTTCATTTCTGGGGATCAAATGTTAAGCATTACATGAATCTCGAGACCCGTGCGTTCAACCATGGTCTACAACCTCGACCGGAATTGAATAAAATTTTAGCAGGCACAACAAAAACCGCAACCTTGTACGTTTCTGCATAACACTCTACGAGCAGTGCGGTTCCCCGAAAGACCTGTGTGGCTGTGACCTCTGTACGATAATAATCATAACAACATAAAAGTGGCCACGACTCATACTATATGACGTGTAGTAAAACTTTTGGAAGAAGGTGTTAAAAGGTGGGGCCGTGAACGTGTCTCGGCAGATGATTCAATCATTCATGGCGATATGATCATATATCATCTGTGGCGAAAGTGTTAACTCGAACGCCGGGCCGAACCCGCCTTCAATAGGATCCTGCCTCCACATTTTTTCTTCGCGCCTTTTATTTTGTCTACGATACATTACTTTTATTTTGACTCCTAAGGGGTAAATCCAGATACAAAGTTGTGTTTTTATGAGCGCTCTTTGTTTGGTTTTTAATTTAGATGTCAGATTATATAGTGTTTGTAGGCTGCTTCTTTGTAGGCTTTTGAATGCCCACTGTAAACAAACGGCCTCAGTTAGAGACGTTGGACTGGTGAAATATTGTTTGTCATAACATTTTGTGATCTCAGTGGAAGGATGGCATCTGTCCGCGGGCGCACGTGTGCCGCGGTGCGCGCGCGCAGGAAACCGACGCTATTATATGAAAAAAATTATAATTTATGATTCTCATGAAATGACCTAAATTAAGTGGCTCGTGCGACTAATAATTCAAAATAGTTTTGTGGTTGCTGCGTCGTTAATTTACGGCGATAAACTGCATGACGTTTTCATTGATTCATAAATTGATTGTTACCACTTTCAGCAGATTATAAAAATGACAATCATGAAGAATCGCCTACGCATGGGACACTGTGCTCTGTCCTCATGTGAATAAGACGCACATAATGATTACCCATAAACTTAGAAATAGGGCAACGTTTTATAATTCCTTAGAAGGAACATCTTGTCGGCTTTGATGAGAATTCTCTACCTGCCATTGCGTGTCGACAGAACCTTTTGACGGATTATCAATTTATTACTTAGAAATAAAACTTTGATATCTCGTGAGGTTCGCTTTAATAGGATCATAGGAGCTATCCATTATAAAATCTTATTTGAATAATCTTACTTAGTACTTCACAAGTAACGAAATTTTTTCGACACGTTATTTAGTTCCCTATAAAACATATTTTATCATGTATCTCATTATTACATCAGAATATTGCACGATGCCGGTAGCGATTAAAAGATAATAACGACTACTTAGATACAATCTTGATCTAAAGTCGAACTTACCTCTCTTACGAACTAGCTTGTGTGAACAAATTGTTGACTACAAAAGGAAACTATCCGCGGTTGCTAGCTGCATACGAGTGCACGTCGTCCAATAAATCTATATAAGTGCAGATTCGCGTCACGGCTTAGTCCGATTATTTCGAAGTAACAGAAAACAGGAATTATATCAGAGGTCGAGGCACACAGAGCGACAGCGCGCCTGGATTACGCTGTCGTACTTGAGTAAAATTTATTATCGGATTTTCGATTCGGCCACCAATGAAGTTGTTGGACAACAAAATCTTTTGATAGATTTATCCTGGTTGACCGCATTAAGGCTCTCCCTGAGTTATTCTTAATGTATTGCTATAAATTTGTGGACCTTCTGTTGCGGTGAATATCTCGATATTATGCGGTCAACTCCGCGAATACCTAATTCCGATCGTGCCCCAGCTCGTGAGCTCGCTCTCGGACAAAACGAAATGTCTCATCCTCTCCGAGATTACAAAACACAAAACATAGATCCATAAATCTAAATCCAAAGCATTTAGTCATTTGTTTATCTCGACGACATTAAAGAAAGCAAAGTTCACCCATTCCCATAACAAATAAAAGAGATAGGTACATTTGTCGACCGAAAGATGATTGATGCACTCGTTCCGTATCTTTGCCCATTAAATAATAATAGTTAAGACGAAACGTCAAAGCGATCGATCAAGAAATCAATCCGGCAAGGCTCATTTTGGTAATGGATTATGTTAAAGCTACCGGAAACAAGAGAAAAATGACTGTAAATTTAATAATTTAAAAGGGTTAGTGTGCGTTTAGAGCATTATATTATTATTATCGTTATAGTAAGACTGTGTGACTGAAGTTAATGTCGTTTGCTACAGGCTGCAGGAATCGAATTGAAGGAGAACCTAGCAGCGAGTGCAGCAAGCTGGCCCTACCCCACAGTATACCACCCCTACGACGCCGCCTTCGCCGGGTATCCATTCAACGGGTAAGTTATAGACTTATACAATCACAATTCGAACGATATCTTTGTTTTAAGAATACTTTCAGCTATGAGATAGATCCATCAGTTAAGCTAACAAATAAATTAACGTTGTCTTAATCGTTGTCATCATTAAAGCAATAATCAGTCAGAACAATAGATGTATCGGTACAACCAAACTATATTGGGTCCTCCCATTAATTAGACCGAAGCATAACAATTATACATACACACATTGCCCGTGCATTATAATCAGAGCTGGGAATCAAATACGCTGTCAAACCTGTCCAATTCATATAACATTCAGGCAGACCGCTGGCCTCTATTCCTGTTCCGATCCAACTGACAGTATTCCGGAGAGTGGCATAATTAATTTTTGAGCAAGTTTGGGCTGTCGGAGGGAGCCGGGCGGCGTTGTATTTTAGGCAATTTCGACAGACGACTCCCTAACGGCCCCGATATCGACAGAATGGACGAGCAAATCTCCTCCAAAAATAGAATAAATCACCCTTGCGCCGGAGCGGACAGTCCGCCGCCGTCATTGCTCGGAGCCGCTTGCAGGGTCAGTTTGCTCTCTTTGCAGGCAGTTACGCAGCAACCGTCGACTCGGCGGACCTTCCACTAGCGCCAAATATAACCACAAATAGTGCCAAATTACGCGCCCTAACAATAAATCATTAAAAGCATTACCTATCTCTAAAGGCGTATCAAACGGCAAACCACATAGTGCCCATTCTTATCAGAGTATGTAGGTAGAATTTGATGCAGACAACACGTTTATGTAAGCTGATAGCGGCGAATTGTAAAGGTTACAAAACATGGGTTTATTAGATATGAATGTTGTATCAGATTATCGAAACTGTATCAGTGTTTGTCGGCGTTGCGAACATACTTGGAACACGTTGCCGCCCGCTCCGCGATTTCAAATCAAATCTCAATCACGAAAATTATGTTGTGACTAGTTATTAACACTGAAATTGTAATAAGTAGGATAGGAAATACGATTAGACATCTACGAGCCAAATTGCGAGCATACGCAATACCCGTATAATGTGCGAGATAAGAACAAAGGATGTTCGCTATTAATAATATCAATACGAGCTAACTCATTATGCGTAATTGTTGCAATCGGCTAGGTGAGCAAATTAATGATATTCACCCTAAGGTGCGATTGAAACCTCACTATCTTCACGCCACGTGGAGCAAACGCCGGTGTCGGCATATTGATGAACTAAGACTATTTTAAGAGAATAATGACAATGTAAAGGAGTTCTCACCCGCTTTTTGCTAGATGTTCAACGTGCCTCGTACTTGTAATTATAATTAGTGTTGGTTTCATGTCAATGCTGAACAGGAAACATCGTTTTTATGTCATAGTCAGGCGAAGTGTGACGGCAACCGATACTCCGTTTGTAGCGCACACTGGCGCGTATGCCGGCGACTCCGCCGACACTCGTAATGAGGTACGGCGAGATCTGTTGCCGTCATAATTCCGTTATCCGAGCCATAATTAGCATTAGACGCTTGCTAAACATGCCGTACTGAAAATACGGACCGCACCTGTACCATAATACGGTGGGGAAGAATAGTCGGTCGGAACGAATATTTTACCTCACACGCGAGCCCCGTGAAGGATAATAACGCCCGAATAAATCACTATGTCAGTGTTAAAGTATAACAAGCGTTAAATAACACAATTAAAATGTTGTAAAATGTTGTGGGGCGTCTTCGCGTTAATAACAACGTAATAGACGGCTCTCGGGCGAGGCAGGTGCCGGCCGCCGCCCGGTGGGTATCGCGCCTTAATCACTCAACACGCCGACAATCCATTATGATATTTACAAAATAAACACCAAACTGAATAGCAATTAAGTTCAATTAACCTTGTAACGACTACCTCTCCTAATAAGATGGTAAAAAATGTGTTTTTGAAGAACCGCGATCCGTTTTCTTTCGAGATAAAACAGCCGTACCTTTATGTGGTTTTCAAACTTTAAATGTAAACTCAATGTTTAAGGTCCGTAATCACAGTTTGTGCATAATTGGTAGTCCAATCAACCACAGTCCGTAACAGTTAGAGGACATCAGCGTAGGGTTTTGCCATCTCCGCGCTTAGCAGGCGGGTTGGAAATCGCAGTGTTTAAAAAGCACGACCTAAAACGTCCTAGCTAGTTTCTTTCTAGTCGTTTTGTACAGTCAGCTGCAGGGTGAACGGACTTCTACCATACATTTAAGGTATGCTAGGGGTCAGCTCTCGCACACCCGTAACTGCAAGGGGTTAGAACAATTGTTTTACACTAGAACAAGTACCAAAATTCGGAAAATTCCTCCCATTAATAGGTATACCCATTTCCTTGAAATATGTTTTAGAGGATCACAATGAAACTAGTTTTAAACAAGCAAACACATCTACAATTACCTGAAAACACCTGTCTTTTACAGTCGAGATTTAAAATGGTGGTAGTTACATTATGCATGTCATGGTAGAATACGATTTGTTATAATTACAGGTCATGTGGTATATCACAGAGTGATTCAAGATTGGAGATCATCTAAAGTACTAATAAGGACATAATGAAGTCGGTAGGCAAAAACCACATTGTTCCACTTTTTAGACAAAATAAACTGACAAGAATTAAGGTAATTTTATACACTCAGGAATCCATTACCGTTAGTCTTTGACCTCCATGTAGACTTTGTAGAATTACGAGTATAGCTGGTAGAGTTAGGTCTTGTAGAATTAGGGGCATGGCACTTCATGATATCTGATAAATTTAATGTAGTTTTCATGAAATGTTGTTGTTTTAAGATCAACGAAAATTATAATATAACCACACAGGAAGTCGTTATTATTATTGTTATTGTTTACACTAGACATGCTAATAGTGTCTGACATATTAATGTATATTCGTAAAAGCCAAGAAAATCTATAAACGCAAAAACATGCTATAGAAAGAAGTATCAACAACTTATATTTATGGAGTTACACTAAAAGGAATCGCGGCGTTCGCGTTTAAAAGTTTGTTTTGTTTAGCTAGAGTAGGTGTACTTATACAAAATTAATAATTTTGTGGAAAAAATCCCGCTCATCAAATATATGTACGTACCTACCCTGTAAAAACCTTTTGTTTAAAGTAAAGAAAAAAACGCGTTTATTCTACTCAAAAACACGGCACATCATTCAAAAATACACACACATAACTCTATTTATGTTATTTTAATATTCTCAGTTATATTATTTGTCTGACTCTAATCTTGTGTGATGTGTAAAATACAGCGTAACACTCAATCAAACATTATACCGCTTTAAAATTTTCTTAGTAGGTATTCTTATGGTAGCATGCCTATATAGCAAAGTTTTACAATAATGCTTGCCACAACGAAGACATTCGGTTCAGTCTGGAACAGCAAACCCTTATCGAGTTACCATTTTACGGACTTCCGGAGAAATTGTGCAAATATGAAGCCAGTTTTTGTCTTTTGATTTGCTTCAACAACTTGAATATTACCGATGGCGTCCCGCAAGGTGCGGTGCTGTCCCCAACTCTGTTCCTCTCTCTCGTCTCTGATTCGCTATTCATTGATAACAGATTCTAGACAGAATCTCCTAATCTCTAACTCTACAAAGACACAAATATGCGCATTTGACGCCAAAAACTCCTCAGATGTTGTGGCTTTAACGTTTTTGGATACAGCGTTTACTGTAGCTTGCATTGATTACCACTATTATCCTTGGTTATGACATTTCCAGCGATGTTCAGTTCGACAGGCATTTAGAAGATATCGTCAGGCAGGTCCATCCTCAGACCCTAAAGCTAAAATATTCACGTGCTGTGCGATTCCAGAGAATCTTTCTTCTATGCCCTTTTGGGATGCGGAATAAGCTCCCTACTGAGGTGTTCCCAAGAAAGTACTTACAACATGTCGCTATTGTACAAAAAAGTTTTTACTGGACCGGCAGCACGTTAAGCTAAAGCCAGTCTTGTTATTGCAAACGTCCATCGGCTACGCTGCATCAGTCGGACCTAGTGGTATAAAAAAACTCACCGTTGTTGATAACAATAAAAATCATTATCATCATCTTGGCGTTAATATCCCGGTTGTGCACCCGAGGGTCCTGGGTCCGCCTTGACCATGATCCAGAATTTGGCAGGTCAGGTAATTACAGTAGACCGACTGCCATCTGACGTCTGTGACTCTGTTACCAGGGGAACCTGACCAAATTGAATCATGGTTACACATTCAGTCGCCTGAATATTCAGGTTTCATCACGATGTTTTCCTTCACCGTAAGAGCATCGGTTAGTTTTCCACTAATGTACATAACTCAGAAAAGCGTCATTGGTTGGCCGCTGCGGTATTTGAACCCGGTACTCCTCGCCTACGACTCTGATACCTTCACCTTGTTGATAATAATGAGAAGTGCGTTAAAACGTGAAAAATATGCTTCGTGTTAAGTGCTTAGCATAACTTACGCAATAAATGGTTTTATAACCTCGAAATGATGAATTAGCTAATTAAATTGTATGAAGGTACTTAGTAATCTACTTTAAGCCTTCGTATTAAGTACGGTACTTTCCATAATAGTGCTAGAAACACTGTAATCATTCGTTAATAATATCAACTGGGGGGTTGGGGTTGGCGAATCATCAGCATCGTCATTCATCTGCCGTTATTCCACTAGGTGGGGTCAGCACACGTGTTTCGATTCTTTTAAACACTATCGTCGTCACCTAGGTATTCACACCTTGGTAAGCAGGCAATAAAAATAATAATCTACCATTTATGTCTTGGTCAAGTGTTATTATTAATTCATTTCAGAACTACACACAAAGCAAGGCATGCGATGCAAACAATTTAACTTAACTTTTCAGCATTCACAATTCAGTAATAAAATATATCTGCTCTAGTAGAAGAGACAGTATGGAAAAGTTTAGGTATTTTTAAAGTAATAATTAAATTACCTGCTTTAGTTGGTTTTTAGTGTTTTGCTGCATCAGTGAGGGTTTAAACTTTTTCATGCGATTTGCATAAATAGATTTTTAATATGGGTCGGTTTTGTTTCGTGTAAGGATAATTTCACTGTACGAGAAAAAAAATCAAACCGGTTTTCCGCTGTCGCCCGCTTTTATTTCTAAACCTATTCTGATTCTGAGTTAATACCTATCGGATTCTATTAGTTCTACTGGGCATAAAGCCCTCTGATACTTGGAAAAAAGTAGCATCCTATTACTGAAATAATTTTCGACAATGTGGTTACTGACAAACGGGTTGATGACCCATCCTATGGCAAACACGATCACAGACAAAACGTCCTCAACGTTGATTTACGCTTTTGTCGATTACGATTTACGTCATTTTTACATATAAACGGGTAACGTAGGACTTATAGTTGTGAACCACATGAGTTTTATCAAAAGAGTTTTATTATTATTTACTTTAAAATATCTGTTGTGTTTTAGGTACACGTTATTATTTGTAGAATTTAGGTTAAAAGATTTTCAAAATTGTTTGGATGGATGAGATGAATGTCGGGTGTGGCAGAAAAAGCATAAAAGTTAAATAAAAGTTGTAGAAATGCTTTCATAACGGCCGATAGGATGAGGAACGACGATGTGGTGATTAGGATTAAAAGATGTAGCTATCCTAGGCGAATTAGATGTATGAAGAGGATAAATGAAAGACGAACCAAGAAAAGTATTTTTGCATGGGTTGACAACCCCTAGACTTTTACGTATAAAAATAAAAGATAAATATCTAAAACCCGCCGCTACGGAAACAATCGACATCTAAAAAGTACGGAAAATTTAAATATTCCGCTCTAAAGGATTCGGATGTTAATGCAATAACCGTGGTAGCATGCTATTGTCATGTCAGTCAATTAAAATCACAGATTGCTGCTTGCTAATTTGAAACTAACACCTATATTCACAAACAGTATTTGGTAAGTTTTGCTCGCTAGCTCATGGTGGCCACTCACTAGGCCATCAGCAGGGCGTTCCACATATAAATATTTCCGAAAACGGGTATAAGCCCTTCTCTACCTCGTCGGTAGGTATCGTGAAGAACTTTGCATTATGACATTCAATTTGTATTTGTTATGGGTTGTTAGTGGTCCCATAAGAGAGGCCGGCGCGTCGCAGTCCTTAGGCGGCGGGGCCCGTTAGGCGCGGCGCGGGCGCAGCGTGACCGGGCTGACAACGGCGAGCTTCCGCCCTCGAGACATGCAACATACACACATACATACATACACACAACTCTTAGACAAATTTCGTCGAACCCGCCCGCCGAGCGATAATGTAACAGGCTTCCGATGCCGCTCACGTACCAATCTATTTGGCCCCCGGCTGATATTGTACACACAAAGTAACGATTACTCATTCCCGCCGAAGTTTATTTACGACAGGAAGAAATTGCGATTGTATTCTTATAATGGTTATAACTTCCCAATACGACGGATATTATGCTGGCGGTTTTCGTCGGCCCACCGCGCACATCTACACTGCGTAATTATTCACCGCGTTACGAGCAAACTGTCTTAGACCCGTGTATTGTTTTAAATACTATTGTCTTATTCGCATACCGTCCACGTCTAGATAACGTCGTGTAAGAACAAAATCTGCACTGATTAAATCGGAGACAGCATAATTATAAAAAAAAAATTTTTTTCGCTATCTACAAACATTGAAGCACTGTTTTATACAGCGTGTAATTTACAATAGCAAAAATGTGCTCGATATTTTACTGTCCGGCTAAGCGCGGAAACTCGTTCACGTCGCTAAAACTTGGGGACCGCGGGGGTGACCAGCTGCAAGGGTAAGATGACTCCGTGTCTACAATTTGTCACCCGCGCTCCTTGGGGAAATGATAGTTGGTCGCCATTTTCACAGGTCATTCTGACTAATGACTAGCTACGTGTGTAGTTGTATGTGAAAAGTTTGTCGTAATGTGGTGATGTAAGTGTGTGTTGTGTGTTTGTAGGGAGCTTCGGTGGCCTAGTGGTTAGGGGATCCGACAATCACTTGTCGGATGTTGATGTCGCTCACGCGAGAGGTCCCGGGTTCGAATCCTACTGTCGCCATAAACCAATGGCTTTTTTCGGAGTTAAGTGCATTAGTTGATCACTAACTGATACTCTTACGGTGAGGAATAACATCGTGATGAAACCTGCACATTCAGGCGACTGGAATGTATGACCATGATCCAATCTGGTCAGATTCCCTTGTTTAAGAACGTCAACAGACTCAAAAATACTCCATTAGTAGCCATACACATTTTTTAACTTGGTTTCTATTTCTACTATTATTGAATATACCAGATGACAGAAGTTAAGGAACAGACTGTACAACACCTATTATGTATGGGTACACATACTACTTTACATAAATACCCATAAACCAAGCACAATAGAACAAATATGCGATTTCGCACGATAAACAATTATTTTGTAGGTTTCACGCCCATGGACGAATAATATTGTAGATATAAGGTCTATTTTTTGTTTCATTATACGGCAATAATTAATGTTTACTTAATTAAGAACTATATACAGAGTACCTTATAATTAAGAGTGCCCTTGCGATTATTCCGTACCTACATATTATTTTAAGATATATCAAAAAGCTTAAATTTTTAATAACCTATGTTTTTTCTATTATCATAAAGAAATCTATATCTAGAGTCGATATCTTATCTATATAAAACAAAGTTGTTTCCCGCTATCTGTCCCTATGTATCTATGTATGCTACGATGTTTTAAACACGCAACGGATTTTAATGCGATTATCAGCAATATATAGGCAAGAATTATATTGGCCGTGTGGTGTCCGGCAGAGTAGAATAGCACCAACCCCTTACACTCGTGGGTGTCGTCGTACAAGGCGACTAATGTTTTCGAGGCAAAAGATCTAAGCGCCTCCGTAGACTGGAAAATGGGCAGCAGCATTTTCCATTGTTATATTATAACACTGCGATCTCCAACCCGCCTGCCAAGCGTGGAGATTATGGCAATAACCTCCCTTTTTGTGGGAGAGGCCCTAAGTCCTGCATTGGACTGTTATGGGCTGTGATGTGATGATGATAGGCAAGAAAAAAAGGATAGGTAAGGGTAAAGTAGGTGTAGGGTAGGTACAGGGTAGGCAGAGGGTAGGTGGAGGGTAGGTATAGGGTAGGGTAGGACGCCACGAACGAACGAACGAACTCGCGCCGTGTTCACTAGTATACTAATATTATAAAGATAAACTATTTGTTATTTTGTTTGTTTTGTTAAAACTACTGAACCGATTTTAAAAATTAGTCAACCAATGGATTGCTACATTATCACTGAGTAACATAGGATACTTTTTATACCGGGTAAATAATATGTTTCTGCGGGAAGGATTGTTTACAAATATCCGAACTGCGCGCTGGTGATAGCCTCTGACAACGGTTAGTATTAATATAAACTTATTTCATTTTTTAGATTATTATTACTTTAAGCTGAATAAAATCGGACTTCATAGTTTAAGCATTAAAAATACAGAGTCACTTATGTCGAAATAAACAACGGACTCGACGTTTGCGTGGCTCGTAACTCATTCTTCAAAACCTATGGGGCACATCCCGTAAACCTAGAATCATGAAATTTTGCAAGAAGAGTAAAGGAAAATATCATATAACAATGTACATATTCTGTGTGATACAAAACAAGTAGTTCTTTCTTTGCGGTCCTAACCTTCACGGCGTGAGTTGAGGGTTTGCGGGGTAATAATTTTATTATATAACCCCGTAAGGTACTTACAAGTTTTTGAAATCGCGACACCGACCCGAAAGTCGGAGATCCAATATCCAGCATGATTCTGAATATGATAATCAAAATGATCCCTTGTGCATGATAGCATGTTACGGCCACAAGTTGGAAATAGGTAGCCCCGAAACCATACACCTAAAATGAAATAAAAACCTAAAGTCGCCTGCTCGTAAGGCTGCATTTTTGAAGAAGAGTATCGTTTAAAAAAATCGTTTTATTTTCATAGCTTGACTTGTCTGAGCAGTAGGTATTGGAAACGGATGCACATGAATGGATGAAATGATGGCATAATAATACAAAGAAGTTCCAACTTACTAGTGCACCTCACCCCTCACCCGTATAGTGTAAGTCTTTAATAAAAGATACAATAATAATTTATCGTTGATTATAGATCGTTTAACAGTCTACTGTTGAACTTAAGCCTCATCTACATTTGTGGAAGGAAAAATACAAGGGGTATATCGGCAAGCGTACACCTACACCTTTCTCAAAGTCCGGAAACGTATACGCGTCTATCCCTTTACGATGTATATTCTGCTAGGTGAGTTATATGGCCTGCCCGTTACCACTTCAGTTTGGAACTCTAAAAGACAGACACCTTAGTTTTACTTTGGTTTTTTATCTTCATTAATTGTCCTATCATGTCGACAAAGAGAGTACTAGGACATTTTAGATCAATTTGACTATAGGGGTAGTAGCCTCAATTTACTAGCGAACACAGTTGCTGCACAAGATGTGCATGTATGTATTACGCGATTACATTCATTCGCAAACTAAGCATTCTTTTCGCGAGCATGCTACTCATTTGGCGCATTAGAGATGATGATATCGCGGCATTCGCAAGGTGATGCGCTTAATCAATCTTGTAAGAAATGAATAGGACATAAGACAGTCAATTTTCATGACAACTTTTAGGTCTGCCTGTTGAAATATTCGTTGAGTCTAATGTGAGAAATAAACAATATTTGTTGGGCTATGTAAAAGAAATGTCAACCTCGGGAAATATAAGTAATATCTTTTTAGTTTTAAGTTTATTTTACTGCCGAAAATTCTGCAGATTGACTAAAATCCTATCCTATTGACGAAGTATCTAAGAGGGACTGAAGACTCTTAAATACGAAATTGAGGAAGTAACTCGTTGTAATTGTCGGGTTTTTGGTTATACATATAGATTGTGGTCTATGGCTGTATTGCCCTTCTGTAAGGTGCACTTTGACGGCGGCATCTTACCCTTAAGTAAAACGGATTAAATTAGTTAGTCAAGAGCCCCAAGTAACAGACCTTCACCTGCTTTCAAGGGCTCAGCTGTAATTCCATCACCAACTTGGTGCCTTATTGTGTTAAGCTCTTTGAGACCACCGTATTACTCCAGTGGCAGCTTAATTTATGTAGTTTTGTCTATACATACAACACTGGCCACCCAACCATCGTAGCAACAAGAAAATTTCACAGAAACATTGACGTTTTTCGGAATCAGATATTGAGGAAAATACTATAAAATGTTAACTTAGAAGAAATCTGAACTTTTTTTTTATACTACACAGTGTCAAACAAGCTCACAGACTGTCTGATGCTAAGCAGTCACCGTAGCTCATGGACGATTGCAATACCAGGCAGGGATATCACCCATCTGCTGCCGACCCCACAATAACCTTT
Organism: Blastobasis lacticolella; assembly: GCA_905147135.1. NCBI lineage: Eukaryota > Metazoa > Arthropoda > Insecta > Lepidoptera > Blastobasidae > Blastobasis > Blastobasis lacticolella. Next base: position 6,011,448 of record LR990039.1, on the reverse strand, counting down.
TCTCCGCTTTCTTTAAGAACTCCATGTTGTGTCTCCAGGGAAAACCTCTAAAATTAGGTTAGGTAAATTTACAGGTAGTTTAGGTTAAAGAGAAAGCTCGCTAAATCGATCGATGTAACGTCTTTCACGTAAACTGGCCATTGTATTTCCATTCGTACAAGGCGATACGATAAAAGTATTATTTAAGTAGGTATAATTAAACAAAATCGGCACTGATTCTCGGAACGATGGCCCCATTGTCCTGTAAAGCCTTTCCTGTGGTGTTTCACGGTGTGTTTAGTCGATGTGTCATCGGTGCGCGGGTGCGCGGGCGCGGCGCGTGTGCCGTCCGGGCGCTGGTCGCGGGCGTACCTTCACGTCTCGCGTGTGGTCATCACGCTCCGGACATGATGTCAGCGGCCGCCGCTTGTACCGACACGCAGCCGGCTACGGTCGCGGCACACAGTTAATCGAGGATACGTGTACAGACAACGATTTACAGCGCAAAGTGCCAGTCCTCCCGTGTATTACCAATCTATGGAACAATAAAGTGTGCGCGGGCGAGCATATAAATGAGCGGTGCCGTATGCAGGGAGCGCGCGCGTGCCATTAGTACGCCGCACCCGCGTCGGAGCAATTGACCGACGAGCTAATTTCATTCTAGGCGCATTGGTCGCTTCCTCTTTCCTTTTTCCTATCGGTCAGCGGCGGGCACGAGGCGCGCCCGGCCTGGTAAAGCGTTCGATTTAACACCGCCATTCGCCGCGACTTCCATTCGTTTTTGCTAACGACCTTACATGAGATTTCTCTCTATGCTCTGTTATACGACTCAAAAGGACAGTATCCTTTAAGCATCCGAACGATTCGTGACGATTTTCCGTCAGTCGCGCAGAAATAGCGGATCCAATGCCGCGTCCAACACATAATGATGGAATGCAATTAATTTCACGATAAATAAGGCGCTCATTGGAATCGTTGCGTCGCATACTGTCGCGTTCGATAAATACGTCTACCCGCTCGCCACCTACAAAGCTTTTAATACAATGTAGTGTGATGTAAGTAGCTGTTTGATGTCCGGGCCATTTGTATTAGGAAACCTTAGTGCAGTCTTGTAGAGGTTACCCCAACATTGGAGGGGCGTGCTATTATCCGACCGGTTACATAGAGCCCTCTGCGCCATCTTTTCTTCTAAATTATCTACCTATGACTGGGCCTGTAGTACACGGACGCAAGTTATTCGAACACTAGTTACTGAAACGGTTTAATTACCTACTTTTTTATATTGTTTCAAGTTATGTAATAAAATATAGATGACAATTTTATATCACTGCCGTTTTGGTATCAATTTCAACGCACTTTCTAACTTCGAATGGAGAAGATTGAGATTAACAGGAAAAAATTAGGGTAGCATTTTCTTGAGTCGGAGGCTCAAAAAGTAGCTTTACCTAATTATTACTGAAAGTAGGATTTTTAGTTCCCGTCCTTTGATAAATCTTAGAATAACAATATGGAAATTTATTTAGACTTAATATTATGAAGTTAAAATATTTGTCTTCGTTTGTTCGTAATAGATTAACTCAGAAAGTAGTTATCCGATTTTAAAATTTCTTTTACACATGGAAGCTACATTATCAGCGAGTAATATAAGTTATAGTTTATTCCGAAATTTAATGTGGTTCCGACGGGAACGGATCCGGAACGAAGTATCCGAATTTTCACATTTTCCCACAATTCAATTTGTCTACCAAGGCGCCAAATATCCATCATGTTGCTATAGCTGCAAACGAAATTGTACAAAAATAATTTGTGGTAATGCACTTATGCTCGTTATATTGTACCTACTACCTACTGATTTTAGATGACTAGGCGCAATTTTAACCTTAAGAAGGTTTTGGATATGGGTAATATTATTGAATGTTAATTTTTTTGAAATAGGTTTACTTATTTATGAAGTACTTACTTTCATTATCGCGTAGGTACCTACTTACTGTAAGTGGAAAAAAATTCATAGAAGAAATACACGTTTCAATAACTGAAGTTACGTACCTATTTCACGTTACAGAAAACATCGCGGAAGTCATCCATATTGGTAAAATCATTAAGCTTGTACGTAAATACTAATTGATTATACTTACGATACGGCTGAAATCGAGGTTACCCAACCCAGTCGACTCGGAGACGGCCACAAACGACATTGCGAAACAATGGCTGCGTTGCATTGAATTGAATGTTCTCATCGATATTAATAATATGTCAGTAATAAAATGAGACATGACCCCTGATAACAAGTGAACCGTGGCCGCGACACTTAATTTTCACTAGTTTATACGTTCTACATAATGCGTCTTGTGAGGTCTCGCAGAGTCGTGGCGCCGGCGCGGGCGCAGGGCGCACCGTCGCGCGTCGCTCCCGGCGCATCGCTCGCCGGCCGACATGCAATAAATATCGAGTGTTGACATCTCCCGAGAACTGAACTTTGATAGTCTTTGGGAGGCCTGCACTACACTAATTGTTTCTCTACGTACAGCCGATAGGTAGCCCGATAAACGGGCCTGCGCGCGGATTGACATTGGGTTGTTTACGCTAAATTATGATTTGTAACCGAATATGCGACGTTACGCGCAAATATTAATGTTGGAACAACGTCGCAGCGAGTAAAACGGTGTTTTGTCAAAAAGTTCGACTATTATAGGTTTTGATTGCATAATGCTCAAGCTTTTTGAGGCCGTTAAGGCTTATAATGAATAAGAAATAGAAACGTTCATGCGAGCAGTAAGAAACGGAAATTATCCCAGGCGTATTTTCTTGATACACTACAATATTTTTTTCATAATAAACCCATTCATTCGGCTGTGCACGTTAATAATAAATTGTGAAATTCTTATCATAATATTTAATATAAAGTATGTGTGTTAACAATATCGGTACCTAAACAAGAGAAGGTTGACGACAAAATCAATTTAAGTGTATAAAAAATTATATTTAAAAGCAATATAATTTAATATTGAAAAACTGCTATACTTGTACAATCTAGAAAACATACAGTTATTGATTGAATCAGAGAATTGAAAATTCAAATGACCGGAACACAATCCGATTACTGGGCATGTCATACATCCGAACCGAAATTGAAATCTTCGTTATTTCCTAATATCAACTTGGAAACTATTCAAACTTGGGTAATATAACTTAATGCGATATGTTAGGCAACTTGAAGTAAAATGTTGTAAGTAGAAGCTACTTTGGCAAACTTGGGACCTAATACTGTAGGTATAGGTAGGTAAGTTATTAACATAGAGCTAGTATAAACTTCGCGGGCTCTTCTACCTAATTTGAGCTGAAACTAATAAGCGTCTGATAGATTGCTTTTATCTCGAGTATGGATAACAATGGTTAGACTAATGCAATGGGAACCTTAACTCTTCCCGATTCGTTTGAGAGATCTGATTCAAATAAGAAGTTTTTGTCCCTCCTGTGAATGTGAAACAAAGACCCTATAAATAAGATAGACAACACAGTTAAATCATTGTTTACTGTACATTTTATCGTAAAATATTACAACATAAAATTAATCTCAACTATCGCAGACCTTAACAATCACGGTTTGTTAATGAAGCGTATACGTGAAAAGTTTCAATGGCACTCGATTCGGAATGCTGGATAAAATTCGATTGAGCACAATTAAGGATTCCGATAGTGTTATTGCACTGATTAGCCTCAGTCAAGCATACATTTTAACTAATTGTTGACTGTCAACCCATTGCGCTACACTTTCGATTTGGCTGTAACAAGATAAATCAGTTACAATTTACACAGACACTTTATCACATATGCAGTGGAGCTGCGTTTAGTTGAAACAACTCTTTGTCTGTCATATCGCCTGCGCTCGTACCTACCTAAAGCATTTTATCGGACCTATGGATGCCGAGGTCGAGCCATCTTAACAGAAAAATAATTTGCTACAGATAACGGCTTCATAATAAATTAACTGTCATATTTTTGTCAACAAGATACTCGGAATTCATTAAGTACACATCAATAAATTTGTTACTTAGCTACAACTTCATTTATTGCCAGTCAATGCACTAATTAAAGTACTTATACATTAGGGTTAGCAAAGCCGAAAATGTACACGTCTGGCTAAAACGTGTAACCCACAAACTTTGTACCCCAAATACCTACTTATACGTAACACTTGTAAATCGGTTGAAACAGATATCTCCAACTCGAAGCCCTTACCCTAATCGCTATGTAGTGTGCGAGCGGTCACCCTAAGGGTTTAAAAATGGAAACCTAAAATGGCGGAGTCCAAGGCGCGGCCGCGGCCTTTCCGGGCGGGCGCGCCGCCCAGCGCCTCGCACCCAACCGCGGCCGAATTCACGGCAAACCGCACCATTCGAACCCCGCACAGATCGTTACCGCCACATGCATTATTTACGTGGACTTCACGTACGGCGACTCGACCCTCGCCACCGTTGTTCTATTAAAGGTTTTTATGCGCGGAGTTGACCAATTAGTCGGCGGATAGCATGTTCGGGCGGCAGCTATCGGCGGACCCGGCGCGTGCGGTTGGCCGTAATAGCGCGTTGCCGGTGCGTAATGTGTTTCTGGCGTGCCGCGCCCGCCGCCGCCCTATCTACCCACCAATATTTAGGGCCGGCATCGTACCTTTTAAAAATTCGTCCATAACCCGAGATTGGCCGTTGCGTGCACCCATTCCTATATTACTTGCGACGACGAATAATTAGCCTTATCTGATATTATTTTTACGAACATTGTAATTTACTTGTAGCATGAAAGCGAGTGTTTGCGTTGTTTATTTTCTGTTGTTTTTTTGTTTTGTAATTTGTTTAATATTGTATTACATATACTTATATGGAAATATATAATATAAGGCTTTCGTTCACGGCTTCAGGAGCTCTAACTCCAAAACGATCACTTACTTCTATTGTTTCTGGTGTTAGGTTGACTCCATGTCCAAAGCTATAGTTATACAAAATGTGCAATCCATATGAATTAATCGAAATCTAAACCATTAACAGATAGGGCCATACATTTTTCTTATAAAACACGGGGCCGATTTTACAATTTATAATTGTAGGTATTCGATTTTTTTAAAGAATCGAACCCAATCCAAATTTATTTAAAAATTGCGGGTTGTTTTATTACAATCATCATCATCACAGCCCTAACTGTCCGCTGCAGGACTTACAAAGTTACAAAGGATTTTTTATTTCTGTACAAATTTAAAACCCGTTGCAACTTTGAAACGATATATTTTAACGAAATTCTGACAAATCATAAGCGTAGATATTAGTTTTTGGATCACGTCTACAAAATTTCATTGGCTTTCATAGCGTAATATTAAAAATATGATCAAACTTCGTTTGTTCGGATCGCGCTCGAGAAACACTTCTTTTAACTATAACTCTCAAAGAAACAATATTCAAGTAATGTTCAAAAATTCCTATAGTTAAAATAGTTTATCAAAATAAAATTCATTTAACGTAATATAATTAATTTCTATGCCGATTAGGATCTAACATTGAAATAGTTCGTAAGTAATATATCGTAACATTTATTATTTGACCCTATCGTTTTGATTGTTTTACAGTGTTTCTCAGTCCGAATTTCTATTTTATCAATGCAAAGGCCTCATTATTAGTTTATTTACACAAATATACGCCTAAATAATAGCGAACGGCACCATAGTAAAAGTCTTTGTGGTCTCAGTAGTAGATACTGAGACCACAGTATCTATCCCGCCGTGGGCTGGGTACTCATCCCCACTACGTAGACCCTCTGTTGGTCACTACGCGAAGGTTCGAAAGAACGTTTCTCGCTCTTACGATTCGGATATGGAATGAGCTCCCAGCCACAGTGTTTCCTTTGGACTATGACATGGGATCGTTCAAGAGGTATTAGAGGTCTCTTTAGAGGCGGGCAACGCATTGGTGACTCCCCTGGTGTTGCTGATGTCCATAGGCGGCGGTGACCACTTTCCATCAGGTGGCCCGCTTGCCTGTTTGTCTGCTAAGTAACTGATAAGTAATAAAAAAGAAAAAAGAAAAAAATATAACTAAGGTTGAATGCCCCTGTCTTATAGCATCGGATGTCCCAAAACCTCGATGAGCCACCCTGTATGTAAAATATCAAGCAGGTCCGCTTTACACAAAAACTGTCACACACTACATTGTCCTTCTCAATTTGTCAGTGTGTGGCTTATCATGTCGAGGAGATCGCTGAAGCGTAAAAAAGTACGCATCTATTAAATATCGCACCGTGTAATATTATATGGGTGCCCCGATGTCATTGGGAAAATTTGAACTGTTGAAGAAATACTATATCTCGCGGAGCCTGTTTGACTGTCTTTTACCTACGTCAAAATTGAATACCGGCATGATCAGTCACCTCTAACTGGATATACAGTTACGTAGCTCAAAAGTTTTTAAATTTGAGTCCATCCAGTTTAGGACCATCTAAGAATTTTCGTTAGTTTCGCCAAGTTGTCAGTAAGTCTAGTTCGTCAACAGTTAGGTTGTGAGTTTCGCACTAATTTCATTGGTGAAATAATTCGTTACTAATTTCATCACCCGTCAGTTTGGTTAGGTTATCACTTTCCCTAGTTCGTCCTAGTTCGTCCTAGTTAGGTTGTCCGTGTCGCTAGTTCATCAAATTCTTGTAATTTTGCGGTAGGATGGGTATTGTTATTGTTTTTTTTACTAGTGGACATTTTTCTTCTTGGACGTCAGTCGTTCAACAGTGTTCAAAATACTCAAACAGAAAATGCTGCTGCCCATTTCTGGTCTGCTTTTATGTCATTAGTCGCCTTTTACGGCACCCGTTAATATATGGGGGCTGGTACTTCAAACCGGACACCACACGGCCAATGATTATATAATGATGAATACAACCTTAATGTTGATATTTGAGGCAGCCATCATATACCTGGTCACATAAGTTAGGGAACCATCAGCTATAGGTACATCCCGTTCGCTCTTAGATGGAACAAGCAAAGGTAATTTATTCTCCGTGCTCTTAGTCAGCCAGTCTCATCAGCCGAAACCGAAAGACGCCCACTGCTGGGCATAGGCCGCCCCCAGAGATCTCCACAAAGGCCGGTCCTGTGCCTTCCGCATCCAGCTGATACCTGCGATCTTTACCAGGCAGTCGATCTCACTTCGTGTTACTTTCGTCTTTTGAAAGGTGAAAATAACCTTGAAGATATTTTGTTTAACGTTATTGGTAATGTTCTTGCTATACCACGAACTAGTGGTAACAGTCAAATGATACTGGTAGACGTCCAATATCTTTTGTGGACTGCCGATCATGATAAAAGAAATGAATAAGCAAAGTGATGCTATGGGTATAGCATCGAAGTTCAAAGTACGTGCGTAACAGTAATGGGGTAAGAACAAATCAGAATTCCTAAGCTGAATTTAGCACTTAGCACGTGAAAAGCCTAAAAAAAAAGAGACACAAAGACAGAATATACAATTTCACACATACTTATAACATTAGTACCTACGGAAACGGATACCTCATTACGCCTAGAAAATTATCGGACATCTGATAAATGGCAAACTATGACAATGCTGACAAATGTAGTTTTGGATATGTTTATACAAACAAAGGCTATAAAATCCCGTTTCTAACAACATCTTCAACAATGCAAAAGCGTAACTCGAGACATACGAGCATCTCAAGTACCTACGTGAATCGTGTAGCGTGGAGAGAGAAGTAAGTAGTACCGAACGACTAGTTTGACTGAATGGCAGTAAACTGTTTACTGTGTAAGTTGTTAGTTTTGGGAAGCTACCAAATACTCTTCGCCAAATACAGACTTAGTTTGCGATTTAGTACGCGTTTGCTTAGACTATTAGTTATGTACAGGAATACGTACATGTGGTGGCTAACAACAATTTTGAAACAGACAACGAGAAAATTGTAAACGAAAAAATTTCGCGACGTAGTTTTGTAGACATCGCAACGCCAATGAACCTAACATTGTCAGTTTTCAAAGGCTCAGCCCCGGATTAGTCAGTGCACAAAACAATTGTCAAATTCATGTAAAATTCAAATTATAAGCGGTCTTGAAAGCAACACAGCAAAAGCCTTAAAAGGGTTGGGCTTAATTCTTTTAAGTGCAGGCACGGCAGGCACGAAAAAATATTAGGTCTAAAGACCATAAAATGATATTATTTTATATGGCACCCATCCAACAATTGTGATGACAACATATTCACGCCCAAAAACCGCCCACATTGATTGCGAGCCGAGGTATTTACGCAGCCGGAACAGCCGATACCGCAGCCATTTAACTCGGCGGTTCCTGATACAACAATTATTCATTTATCGGCGGAACGATCTCCGCAAAGGGCGCTCAAACGGCCCAGTTAACTGCAGTAACACCTCCAACGGCTTGCTTTATTAACAGCGAGTGCAGGTACGAGCGATATTTTTGTGTTTATCTCATTTTTATGAGTTTAAGTAGGAAGCATGAGGTGGCGCGAGATAGCGATTTAATTGAAGCCGAGGCGGTACCAGCGCGGTCGAGGGTGGCGACCGCGGCGGGGCGCGGGGGCCGGGGAAGGCAAATAATAAAAAAATGAAGCAGCGCTCAGCTATCCCCCGCGAGCTCGGATGCTGTGAAAGTGGCACGCCGTGGATAAATGAAGCTTTTTTGTTTGTGGAATACAACTAAGCTTGGCGTCGCTTCACTTTCATATTGTCATTCGAATTCTATGGATGTTAGTTCATTAATTGAGCTCGCTTCTCCGAGAGCATCATTAAATTTATGTCGCGCTCAAGCAGCGTATACATATTGTCGTAGCTATTTCTTACTTCATACAATACTACACATAGTTACAAGACATGATCCAAATTAAAACAACGTATTTTGCTATTACGATAAACCAATATCTGACGATAACAGTCACTATATTTACCAAAAATCTACATCGATCGAGGGTGCAGGGAATTAAGTCAACAAAGTAGCTACAATAGAGAGAGGAGACGAGTTCATCTCTCGAAGGCCTCTGTGAGAATTGTGACCGTATCTGTTTCCGTTAAGACGCAAAGTTGCCTGCACGTATCGGCGACAAGGGGGCGCTCCTCATCATTTCTGCGATTTAAGTGACAGTTTTATTAATTTCCCATAGCGCGCTACTCATCCTTGTTTTCCACCCTCTTGGCTTCCGCCGCCGGCTGCACGGCGACATATGGAGTTGCGGAAAACTTGTTAAACACCGTATTAATTTGTCAAAATGAACAAATAATAATAAACGAACAATACCTATAGTATAGAGGTAACTAAGCAAAGTAAGAAGCGCAATTCCTTCTGTCAGTTTGTTGCAACGCAAAATCTTTGCAGTTTTCAGGTTATTTGAAGAGGCACAGGAAGTAAAGCAAAATATTAAATAGGAATCATTTCTATACTTTGCTAATAACTAAGATCCACAACTAAACTGTATATCTAGCGTAACATCACATCAACCTCGAGTTACATTACCCTAACTAAGGTAAATAACGTTGGGCGACAAAATTATATGTTGCGGCCATGACCGAAGTAACAGAAATGCAATAAACTGGGCATTAAAGTTGAGATAGGCGAATTCAAACGGGGGAGGCCCCATGAGTGTTTTCGGTACGTTTCAGGTGCGATTACACGGTGCATACGCTACGTCCACGTCGTCTCCCCTGGACCCCTTCCTTTGCGCTGTAACACAGTGGTCGGTCACTCAGAAAGCTGAGTGACCGAACGCGTATGCGCATACGTGGGGCAATCAAGGTGTCATTTACATCCAAACATAATTTTCTGCTTTTCCGGTGTCAGCCCATGCTCCCTGATCGTTGAGGGCTTTCCAGATTCAGGTTGAGCGGGTTTTCGCTGGCGGTTGCTGCTCTGGTGTGCATTGGGTGTCTGTGATTGTGGTCACCTTGTGTGTATGTTTGATCTAGCATCGACCTTTTCTGGAAAATGTCAGACGCCGTGCGGGAACGCCCGTTGGAACAGTCCAAGGACTCGGCTTCTGATGCGGAGTTTTTACACCCCAGTGCTAGCACTCGGGTATCTTTAGAAGTCGTTTCAGCTCCGGTTGCATCAGGCAGCCGCTTCTTTTGATGGAAAGATCTTGGCGGGTCCGCTACGGATGCGTCAACATTGACGGATGCTTCGTCCATTGCTGGCGAGGCAAACGCGCAAAGTATCTGCGCAAAACTCGCGCGACCAAGGGGGACTCTTGTTTGGAGACTCGAAGAGCGTTCCCTGGAGCGGAACGAGAGCAGCATAGATGACGAGGCCGCAAAAGACTGTGTCCTTGGCAATCTCCGAATTAGATGACTCAGTCACTAAAGACGAGGTGGCCGCCGCGGCCGCGAAAGCCGTCGGCTGTAACGTAGAGAATATAAAAACTGGGGAGATCCGACGAGGCCACGGCGGACTGGGCACGGTTCGTATACAGTGCGCCGTCGCGGCGGCTAAAGCGGTCCTCACAAAGGGGCGGCTCCTAATTGGTCTTCGCACCGGTGTGATCCGGGCTCTTCATTACGCTGCTTCCGATGTTATGCCGTCGGGCACACCGGAGTGCGCTGCCCCTCGAAAGAGGACAGGGTGGAGCTTTGTTTCCGTTGCGGGAAAGCGGGTCACAAGTTCGCCGCCTGCAGTGAAACGCCGTGCTGCGCGGTGTGCGCGACGAGTGGACGGCCCGCGAATCACGTTATGGGGGGGATAAAATGTAATCCTCCCACAAAGAAGGGCAAGACGCAGCCAGTAACTAGGCCTGCCGCCACTGCCACTGCCAGGTCACGCTTTGGCAACTTGGAGGGTGATAATAATATGTCCGAGTAATGTCACAAATCGGGCAGCGCACAATATTGCAGCCCTTCTCCGCAGGCCCCAACGGGCCATTGCACAGAGTGTGGCGAGGGCTTACCACACGGTGGGGCATGCCGCAGTGTGCGCTATTGCAGGCACTCCTCCGTGGGAGCTGAAAGCCAGGCTCACAGCGGTCGTCTACGAATGGACGGCCACGCAGAGAGCGCAAGGTGAACGCGCGGCACCGTAAGAGCGTGACGCCGTACGACTCGAAGCTCGCGAGGCCATGTTCCGCCTTGGAAGGAGGACATGGCTCACGAGCAGTTTGGGCGCTTTCTGGGCGCCAAAAGCTCGACGCTATCGGTCGAGGACTGGGTCGAGCGTCCGCATGGTTCCCTTTCCTACCGTTGGGTGCAGATATTATTCGGAAACGGCTGTTTCGGATCGATCCTGCACCGAATCGGGAGAGAGGAAACCCCATTGTGCCACAAATGTGGCGCGGTGGAGGACACAGCGCAACACACCCTCGAGACCTGCACATGCTGGGAGGAGCAGCGCCGTGTCCTGAATGCGGTTGTGGGTCCAGACCTTGCGCTTCCAGGTGTAATCAATGCCATGCTTGGAAGTGAAAGGGCCTGGAGAGCTGTGGCCACCTTCTGTGAGGACATAATCTCGCAGAAGGAGGCAGCGGAGCGAGAGAGGGAAGATGACCCTCTCGCGCCACCGCTCCGCAGACACATAAGAGGAGTGAGAAGGCGGCTCTACGACCGCTCCGTTCCCGCTCCCGATGGCGGCCAGCGGGCAGGAGGTGCGGGGGCACCTCTGCGTGCATTGCATATGCCCCCACCTCCGTCGAGTGGGAATAGTTCGGCGCATCCGGCTATACCGGCAAGAGGGGCATGGCGGACCCGCCGTGTATGGCGGGCGGTCGCCGGAGGTGTCGTGGATGACAAGGCTTCGGCTACTCTCACGACACCTCGTTTGAGGCGATGCAGGAGCGCCGCGGAGTTTAGTGGGTACACCGGCGACTGTTGGAAATCCCACACAGCCCCCCCCCCCCCCTACGAAGGATATCGTACGTAATGCATTCCCCGCGTAAAAAAAAAGTCGAATACAAACATGGGCGCGTGGTCGAGATACAAATGCGTACGTAGCGTCTAGATAAGCTGCAGCTTAACGCTGGCGCAGCAGTCGATGGCTTATCTCGATTTCAATTATTATGCTGGCGCTTTCATTGGCTCGGGAGGCGCCCCGTGCAGGGGATTGGGGCGGTCTCGGTCGATTCTCTTTATCTCGAATCTCACCAAATCGGACTTCGCCATTTACGCTTGATTATGCCTTGAAAATATATCCGTTTGCGCCACTGGAAACTCTTTTGGTTTGCTGTCGTTACGGGATGAACAGTTGGCAAGGTGTCTGATTGTTGTGTGTTAGGTACTTAGTTTGAAAATAAATAAATCAAATATCGAATTTTCAATGTCACGTGTTTATAGATGACATTAATAACAATTTCATTTACTTTGTTAACAGGTATGGAATGGATCTCAACGGCGCAAGAAGAAAAAATGCAACAAGAGAGACGACTAGTACGCTTAAAGCGTGGCTCAACGAGCACAAGAAGAATCCGTACCCAACAAAGGGGGAAAAGATAATGCTGGCGATCATCACCAAGATGACGCTGACGCAGGTGTCGACGTGGTTCGCGAACGCGCGCCGTCGCCTCAAGAAAGAGAACAAGATGACGTGGGAGCCGCGGAACAGAGTCGACGACGATGATAACAACAATGACGACGACGACCATAAAAGTACTGATGGAAAAGATGGCTTAGGTAAGTTTATTGCTTTTCTCATAAAGTATATTCAACCATATCCAACTGCATTCTAGAGTATCCTTTCGTTTCCTACATACTTTTCCAATCTCACAATTTCTTTTTAGATGGCAAAGATTCCGGCACTGGCTCCAGCGAGGACGGCGACCGGCCGCAGCAAAGGCTAGATTTACTGGGTCAAAGGACTGAATCAGAGTGGTCAGAATCACGCGCTGATAGCGGCCCAGAATCTCCTGAGCCTTACGAGAGGCCAATCCACCCGGCTTACCAGCATTTACCTTCGCGAGCGCCGGCCGGCAGTACGCCGGCGTCGGTTAAGCCGCGGATATGGTCGCTGGCGGACATGGCCAGCAAAGACGGCGACTCCCCGGCGCCGCCCGCATCCGCCTCGGTGTTCTACCAGTCGGCGGCGGCGGCGGCGGCGCGGCTGGCGCACCCGTACACGCGGCCCGAGCTGTACCGGGGACTGTACCCGCCCGCGCACCCCGCCGACGTGGCGCTGCTGGAGTACTCGCGGTCGCTGGCGCTGGCGGCCCCCGCGCCCGCGCTGCCCGCGCCCTCTCCGTCCTCCTCGTCCACCTCCTCGCTGGCGGAGCCGCCCCCGCCCCCCCGCGCCTGACCGCCAGCCCCCCGCCCGCCGCTGGCGCATAGACAATAACGCAATTCCAACCGACGAGTGCCGCGAGGGTTTTCTCATTTGTAAATAATTATTTTAGTCTAATATAAATATGTATACATACGTATATATACGTGATAATGTAACGATATGCACCGGTAGGAAGCTTAGATTTGTGATAGTGGATTTACGCGAGTGGTTCGCCGCCGCCGCGCCGCCGCGAGGTTGACAGCTCGCAAACGACGTCGGCGCCCGCGCCCGCGCCGACCGACCGACAATACTAGGTGCTAATACAAGTTGGACCTTGCGACATGTTGCGCTAGTTATTATTGGAGGTGGAATAAAACAAGTGATTTCATTCAAAAATAGGTATTATTATACATAAATTGTGGTACGTTTCGTCTAGGCGACAACTGTTTTGGTAGACTATTTTGTAGAGTGTACATCATTTTATTTTAAAAAGTTCTCCTTATATATACTTATTTAGTGCCTAATAATTGTTTGGTAGTTTTCTAAAATACATTTCGATCGAATTTTAATATTTATTAATACGAGGTCAGTAGCTAACGTAACGACGATTTATTAGTAGGATTTTTTTGTAACGACACATTTGTTGATGATTGTAAAATAAACTGTATATGATTTCTAGTCAGACGACTATGATTGTCTATATTAAATATTATCTACTTAAAAATGCTTAAGTACATAAATATAATACTATACATATAATCGTAATTCAATTTTGGAAACTCTCTATTTTGAAACTTGAACAGAACTATATTATACGAGAGTAAATCTGGTACCTACCTATTGCGGTCGCAAATATTGTTTAAAAGTATATATAACATTTTAGAGATTATAATGCATTATTATTTCGTATGAATAGATTTAATTATTACAAAATGTGTTGATCTCCGCATTTCTCAATTAGTTTTTTATTAATTTATAGCTTTTTAATTTATGTATATTTTCGAAACTTATCAACAAGGATGGGTCATTATAATTTAAGGTTTGCCTCATGCCTCATAGCCACTACGCTACAATGACAATATTAATGATTGCTACCAGAAACAACAGACGCACACATAAGGTTACCCATAATACAACAAAATAAATCTAAATAAATGCTAGGGCAATTTTTGTTGGCCTAATGTACCTATCATACTCTTATGTACGTAAGCCACAGTACATATACATTGGCAAACAATGTTTTCTGCCATCATGCCATCTGAGGAGTGAGTAAACAGTGTTACAGGATTAACTGTAATTGTGTTCATCAATGTCGGAAGATAATAAAAATTGTTGTTGTAAAAGTTAGGCTTGTGTAAAGGAAACATGTAAAAACATCAGAGGTTAACCAATTGGGACCAAGACATAAAACGCGGTAGTTTTTTAAGAGGTTACCGACGAGTTATGTACTCTACATAGAGAGTGCAACAAAAAACCTGTCCGATCCGAAAGGCGGAAGGGGCAGATAGGGTATCCCAATCATATAACCAAACAAAACTTTTTTCTTACAACATTTAAAAAAACATAATCTGAGGAAACCATCAAACAAACATAGTTGTGGGGTGAAAGTGAAAAGTCAATCAAAAAGGCGCTTAAATCAATTTAAAAAAATATAATTGTGAGATTCTTTTAAATATTACTGAAAAGGAATCACACTTAAGAGATCTCTCAGATGTATTATATTTACATACTACCAGGCTAAAAGTGGCACGGTACGGAACTTTCAGACATAGTGTTTTATAAATTACATTAGTATGACATCAGACTGACAACTGAACAGACATCAGAGACACTCCCTGCAATAGGTATATTCAATAGATAGGACAACGAACAACCCACGCATGCTAACAACAACGAAGAAAAACTGAATAATTTTATACAAGATTCAGCATAAAAGGCTGCAGTTTTCGTTCATTATGGTTTCTTTCTTCGCTTCTAATTTTTTAGAAGTGATTATTAGTACACGTTATAAAACACAGTTAGTTGGCTGGACAGTAATTTTTCATCCTTTATATTTTGCGATTTAAATATTGCTATATGATACTTTGAGACTTACTGCTTAGAATACGTAACAGCTGATTGCACTTTATAGCTCTATTAACCTGACTGTAGCCAAAATTACATGAATTCGGGTAAAGAAAATGAGTGCGCCTGAAGAATTCTATTAGCAACATTTTGGATAGCAAATCCAAATAAATATTAATTACATTATTATGAGTATTATTTCAAAAATTAATTTTGTATAAAATACATTTTTTTAAATTGTATTTAATACATATTGCGACCGTTAATTCACCAAAAAAATGAAGAAATGCAATAATATTTATTATGGTTGATACATACAACGCTCATACACTTCATTGTATTTCTCCTTTCAGAGTTTTGTGAAATTACATAAGTCTAAAATGGCCTTGTATAATTATAGTGAAGTTAACGGATTGTATAGTTATATTCTCGATTTGTTTCTAACTGTAAAATATTTTTTTTATAATATTGTAGAGACTGAAAGTCCAAAATTGAGTCTATAGTTTTGTACATAAATCACTGTTGTAAGTATAATAGTACTGTAATAATAACGTAACTATTTAAGAGAGGTAAACGCAATAAACTTTCTGTATTAGCAGTCCCTATAATGTACATAAAATACGGACAAAGACGTGACGAATCTTAAAAATAGTATAAGAATTAACAACGAAATATTGAGCACGAATATTGTCAGCGTGGCTTCCGACCCCAGCTTCCCCACTCAACTGTATAACTATAACCATAGTTCTGTAAATTAGCAATGTTGTTCATAATTGGTTCTTTGAACATCCTGAATTGTTAAATCTTGTTAGATTGACTATAATAGGTGTTTTCAATGTTGGAATTTTCGAATACAATGTACAGAAGTTGTAAGATTTTCCATTAACTGTGTACTTTACAAGTTCAAACGTCTTTTAACCGTTTCCCCAGAAAGGTGTGTGAATAGATGCAATAAAATTTAATACAGAAATATCGATTTACGTCTTTGATTTCATTGCCATAACCTTTTTTAACCAAATAAGATTCTGCTTTCATACTTGACGTTTAAATTATCGTACGTGGATATCTGCTCTACATTGGGTAAGTTATAAGTTGTTCCAAACAAACTATAGGTACTACTTAAGTAAGTATTCTAATTTTCATAATCTGGGCTTGAATATACCGGTTATATACTCGCGTGCGAGAGCCCGGGGTCCGCGTTGACCATGATTCAGAATTTGGCAGATCAGGTAATTACAGTGGAGCGACAGCCATCTGACCTCCGTGACACGGGAACCTGGCCAGATTAGGTAATGATTACACAGTCAGTCGCCTGAATGTGCAGTTTTCATCACGATGTTTTCCCTCACCGTCACCATAACAGCTTCGGTTAGTGATCAACTAAAGTACATAAGTCAGAAAAATGTCATTGATACATGGCAGCACAGGGTTCCAACCCGGTACCTTTCGCATACGATTCGGACTCCCGTAACCACTAAGCCACCGACGCTTTAGTACTACTTAGTATTCCAATGTAGGTACATTTAAAAACCTTGAAAAGATTATACCTGTTATGTTATTATTCTTATAACGAAGCTAACTTTTAAAACAATATAAATTAGTATGCGAACAGAATCATAATCTCAACACGTACTTTACATACATTGTTAGAACTTCAGAATAATATTTAGAGACCATTTAACTCTACGTCTTAGAAGCTACTTCGTACAAAAAGCTCAAGATTAACGTAAAAACACACTTTCAAGCGGGCTACCTAAAGTGTGGTTCAATAGAAATGGGCAAAAGTAGAGCATGATAATGCTCATTTGATTTATTCGTATGAAAACCTATGTCAATTCTTATTGAAATAAATAGAGAAATAGAGAAAAACAAAAGCAAATAAGTTCTCAAATGAAAATATTTTTATAAGCATATATTATCGCGCAGCTTTAAATTGAATATAATAAGGGTATAGTTCTCATCAAGACCATTCCAAAGAGCTGAAACACGATGAAATTATCTTGTTGCGTTCATTAGTTCCTATGACCACCTCCCGATTCCATCATCAGACCAGCTCCATGGTACCATATTAATGCATCGTCATTCAAGATACATAATATACCAAATTTCAGCTCAATTGAACGCCGGGAAGTAGAATTAGGTCGCAAGATTTGTCCCGAGATACATAGTTCAAACAAGGCAAATTACATAAAAAAATAATATAGAAAGAAGCAAAAATATATCGGTATCTACGGATGAATGAAAGCGTTTGTGAGTTTAATGTCACTATTGTATTGCTTTTAACACAAAAACCGTAGCACCTAAATAAAATAAAATCAACATTTCATCCAAATAAAAAATACACAGCTACATATCTCAATCCAACTTCAGCATTACTACTATATTCACTTAATTCTATCACAATAAATCAATCGTCGAGCGTGCTTACCAGCAACATCGACTTAAGCCCTACGAGTCTAATTAGACTTCAAAGTATTTCCGAGGGCACAACTCTTTATTAAGAATAAACACAAATTTTCTTAGCCGTAATTGGACAGAAATAACAAAATAGGCATAAATCATAAGTCTGCCGCTTTGAAGTGACTGTGTCCGGAGTGACGTCAGCAAACCGGCTCATGATATGTCGTACATTCATTATTGGCTCACGTAGATTAGATGAAAGGCCACTGTGTAAATAAACAAATAGTGTGAAGCACATCTCATGACAACCGGCCGGCTAAAGGCTGCATGACGGAGTTATACAGGAATTCACGAGAACTCGAGCCCTCGCTTTCATCTAGAGGTCGTTATCGATTTCACCGCTACTCGGTTCAATATTCGCTGTTGTTTTATAATAATGCATTCTCCGACTAATTTCGAGAATTTAGGGAGATATTTCGACCCATAGATATTGATACAATACATTTAAATTGGTCTATGTTTTTGGGTAACCGTAATTTTTGTTAGATTAGCTCCGTATAGAAGAGAACAATTGGTATAGCTGTCTATAGACACTGGGCACCTCCCATAAACTGTGGGAGCTTATCATAAAGCTTCGGCACAACGGAAGCAGGTCAGCAGGTAGAGCGTCAGTGCGGGCAGAAGGCTTGCCTTGGCTGTAATATTATAATAGGTATCTATTTAACTACGAATTCGCCAGTCATTGCGTCCGCATGTTCTGTTTTAGCTTGATTTTTTATTTTACATAACATTTCAAAATTAATAATTGACTTCGAAAATACTGCAATGCTTCTGAGCCATTAAACATTAATAAAAGGATTATTGCTTCGGATTATGCTTCTGAGCCATTAAACATTAATAAAAGGATTATGTACGCCCCATGTATACGTGCTCTCAAACATTTCTTAAACTATCAAACAAAACCAAGAACCATCTCATTTAACCTACCTTTCAAACAAAGAAAACCACATCGAAGTCGATCCGACATACAGACCGACATACAGTTCCACTTTTTGTCGGCGGTTAATAATCACTATTTAACTTAATGCATTTTTTTTTATATACCACTAAGGTGACAAACAAGCTTGCGGCCTGCCTGATGGTAAGCAGTCACCGCAGCCTATGGACGTTTGCAATACCATGGCCATCACCCACGCGTTGCCGATCCCGTAAAAACCTTTTAACCCCTTTCTTGAAGAACTCCATGTTGTACTCTCCAGGGAAAATGCTGTCTGGTTATGATCTCCAACCCGTCTGCCAAACGTGAAGATTATGGCAATAACCTCCTCTTTAATGGGAGAGACCCTAACTTCTGCAGTGGGCTGTTATGGGCTGTGATGATGATGATGATGTCTGGTTATTCCTATAAAAGCCATTTGAAAACGGCGAACCGCCCGCAGATTTTGGTGTATGGTGACTTTATCAAGATGAAGATTAATGAAAGCTTTTGCGTTAGTGGCGAACCTCAATGTAAAAGTTTTGAAGCCGTAATAAGTTCACTAAAGGCTTTGGTAACTATTGCAGTTTTTGACCGACTGGGACCAGACTCCGCTTATGTAGATATCAAAAGCTATAATTACCTAGTTACTATATACAAACAGTAGAAGATATTTTCAAAACAAATTATACGATAAATGGATATTAGCAAATAATTAGGAATGGAAAAACAATTACTGATAATTACATTTTCTTGTTAACCTAATCAAATAGACGTCTGCACACTTCTTAAGAGCGATACATTCCAATACACGGTCCAGCGTGCGGGCCAGTTAGTTTTCCCAGGAGAATTGGTCATTTTTTAGCGGTGACTCACATTGAATGTTTATGGTTCCATTTCAATTACACCCTGTCTCGAGGCAATCACGCGTCATTGTCACCTCGAGACGGTCGCTTTGTTACATCTCAACCAATCCACACGTCGCCGTCATTCAGCTTGTACACCTCGATTAAAAAGATATCGAAATGATTCAAATAAGTATTGAAAGCAAATTCTAACGTCGCGCAGCTCTAAGTGACTTGAAGATTTCATTCAAAGTCGTGAGAGCGATATGTGCCGACCGACACCGACCAAAAAAGCCTTAAGTTATTTTTACAAAAGCGCTCTCAGAGCAACGTGTTGTGTAAATAGTCCAACATGTTTCTATAACAAAGAAATCTTAATAGCCGATGACGGGCAAAAGTCAACACAACAATCCACGGGCTGATTGCTCAATTCTACAGGCGTGCTCGATGCCCGCAGGCTTGTTATAAACCTCAACTTTTCTGTTACTCATAATATCGGGATTTTAAAGGCTCTCGAAAATTTGTAAGTTATGTTTCTTTTTAAAAGATTAGCATAAAACATGCTTATCTATTGCATGCTTGGTTACTAAAGCGTTGTTCCAATATCCAGATACAGTCTGATTGTGGTGCGCTGTTACTGTTAACAGTTCAATTGGAACTTTATTGTCTCTGATTTACAATTCACTTTCATATCTCATTTCGGGGGAATCCTTGGGACAAGAATTCCGATTTCGTAGCGGCGACGGCTGTGCCATCTAAAATATTGGACATCTCCATCTCGACCGGTGTTTTGCTCTTTCTTTGGCCACAAACAATGAGTCGGGATCGTCAAGGGAATGCATGCATACTTTAAGCAGCGTAAAACTTTTCTGGCGCGTGGATATTTCACAGGATCTAGTGGATTAACCGAATATTATCATGTGAAATGGATAACCAGTCAACCACCGACCTAATTGATGGAAAGTTTTCAAAAAGTTTTCTATAATTAATAGATATTTTCAAAATAAAATTTAAATTATTTTAAATCTTCCTTTTCGCGTTCTAGGGACTCGTTCAAGCTATACAGTGGTTTTTAGCCAAATTTTTAAAACTACCATACCATTGTTTCTACAATGTTATCTTTATAATATTTTAGGCCTAAGGTATCCCTTTCACCAACAGTGTGAATATTAGGTACCGTACGTAACGCGTAGTGCATTAATAATTTTCTTTTATCTTTATTAAATACCGAAACTTAGATTGCGTTAAATTTCTATAAAATAATTTATCTCATAATAATTTATAGGAAACCAAATACAGTAAACATTAAACTTCCGAAAATCAATTTGAATTTATCAATATGAATCTTAAACTAAGATATTATACACAATAGATAAAATATATTAGGGACACGAGTCGGATATTACCTTTTGCTCGTATTTGGACGACTTAAGGTTGTCGAAATGTACGACGTCGAAATATATTTTTGAAATAAAATTAAAGATAATTTGTTAAAGCTTTTTTATTACACCTTACTAGTTATATCATAGGTTTAATAGGTAGGAGATATAGGCAATGTGCATGTCAGCAAGCTGTAAGAACAACAATCAACACGGACTCAGACAGACTCCATCGTCGTAAGTAAAATTTAGTTGCACGGGCGAGGATTGTACTCTCGGTACGGTTGTTACGAGGCTTAGGCAAAAGGGAACGAGGAGTGCCGAGCTGCAAGAGACTTGGGATTAACTCGAGTGAACATTAGCATGGCATCAACCCTATAATTCTTCCCGGCTCCCACCCAATTCTTCAAGCATCTGAATGATGGTTTGTATTATTTTTTGTGAACATACCATGTCATCGGAACGATTGTGGTCCATTCCCTATGATTTATCGATGTCCATATTACAAATACGACATAACATTATGCGATTCTTTATTTCTTCTTTAGCCATATTAGTATTCCGCCAACAAGCCTGTCCAGCGTTGGTTTTGTCATTCCGACTAAATGTTATTTTATTGGAATTTCAAATAAACAATTGTTTATTTTTTTCATAGGATTTATTAGTAATTAATTCGGGAACTCATCAACGATGACGAGGTTCCCCGTGGCATATTTAGACCCTCATGAATTAAAACCAAACAATGTTTTGTTAACAGTTTCAGATACATCTTCATTTGTAGAACAGAGAAATATAACTCGCCACAGGAAGCCAAAACGCATAACTTACGATGAGTAAAAACAACTTGTTACTTAAAATATGATACCATGTTGGAACAAGCAAAAAGAAATCTTTAGCAAGCATATTTTGTAGGAAGGATTCGTTATAAAAACTTGTTTCGTATAAGGTGCATCATTCTATAAGTAAGTAGGTAGGTAGGTGCGTGAGTACGTTGGCGGTACATAGAGCGATAGCGAGGGCGCGTGGTGACACAAATAGGTGATGTGGAATCCTCACAAGTGGCCGTCGATAGATCTGTTCCAGCACGCATGGGTATTATTCGGCGGGAGCGGCGCGGCCAGGCGTGCGCGGCTCTTTGAGCGGTCAAGCGGCAATTGGTCGCAAGCCGCGGCGGCCCTTCACACCAACACCGACACTCCAGCGATACACGGCCTCACGACGCATCCCATACATAAACTGCACGAAGCACCACCGGCCCGTCATTAACGCGCGATATCACATTTATGCCATTAAACTCATACTCTTACCCATTGTTCCCAAACTAAAAGAACAAAAATGTAACAGAAGAACAGTTGTTTCCTTATTAACCAAATACCGGTAGTAAACAGCTTTTATGCGTTTCTTGATGATCTAAATGAATTAAGTAAGCAATGTAACACATTATTAAAATTTTTAGTTCGTTAGTGGCGTTTTGTGCGCCATGAATTTCACATGTAACAGTATGTTAATGTGGACTAAGATAAACATAATATAACAATAATACAATCCTCATAATTATGCTAAATCGTTAAACGGTTCCGGACAGAATCAGGGCGTGAAGTTTCCATTTTCATTTAGCTCGGTGCAGTTCGCGTTTATTTGAAAGTGACCCTAAATCCCCGGGTCCTCCGCGCAGATAACTCTTAATTTGCATATTAACGAGAAACTTTGCATCGGCAATACTGAAAAATTCCCCAGGATGAGTGTGAACGGGCAGGTGGCCGGGCGACTAACGCCGGGGTATTTCTCAACCCGCGGCCGCGCCCGCGCGCCGCTATGTCCCTCTTGATAGCTTTTCCATTCTCTAACTTTGTGGACAAATGAAATGGCCGCGACATGCCAATTTAACGAATTGCGCTCTCCGAAAGCACATACTAGCATTTGTTACACAAAACGTATTACGTAAAATATTATATGATTTAGAGTGGTTTGATTTAGACCTACGACGCTGCGACTAAGATGTGCAGGGATTTCGGTAATTACTTACGTCAGTAAAGAGGGAAACCAAACGGGACTTACCACCGTGCTATATTAGAAACGGCTCATTAGGTATTTAAGCTGAGATGACAGATCTATAAATAGTTGACGGGCGTCTCCTAAGTATGCATCTCTTTTTTCGTTTATTTTAAGTTGCCGGAACGAAAAGTAAGAGCGTATTTGTAGCGCGAAGGTAGCGCGATGACAAAACATCTGTCGCGCGGCGGTGTGGGAGCCTTCGCCTGCGGCTCGGACGGTATTCCGCCGAAATCGTTTACCGCGTCCGCGACACCCAGTAAACGAGCTTAATGCGATCGCCGATGACAAACATAATCTTCACTCTAAGGCGAGTTGACTTGACACTGTTGATATTCCGAGAAACGGATAGATTTATTTTTACTCAAAGAGCTAAATATTCAGGTGAAAGATTTCTGTGAGGGCGTTGTTTGGCCGCCTCGTTAAATCTGTCGCCGAAGCCGCGTCTTCTGTGTAATCGCGCCAATAATACCGAAAAATCCGGCGGGATTTCATTGCTGCTTTGATATTCACTTTCAAAGGCGGAATAACATTTTATTAATATCCTCCTCTTACCGCTCGTCGCGATAAATGTTACGAATCATAATAATTTCGTTTCTTCAAAGTGAGTTTATTCATAAACCGCAAGTGTTTATGCAGAAATAAGTAAGACGCTTCTAAACTTCGCGCTGATGAAGTTAAATGGGATGTATGTAATGCTTAGAGCCAAATCTGAACAAGCCTCCCTGCCGCGAGATAGCTGTATTTTATACACGTTAACAACTGCTGTAAAGCAATTAATAATACGTGCATTCGCTTAGTTGTACACATAAAGAAATCTTAGTTTTTTATAATAACGACTTGCTCACATTACTTCCTTATTATCACGTTTTAGACGTTATATGTAATATACAGCACTAATTACGGACGAGTTCTTTATTACGCTGAGAGGTCTTGTCAGAAACATCTGGAAGGAGGTTAATCGCCATTGTTTTCATTTTGTGTTCTTTTTTTGGAGTTCAACGAGAATCGAACGAACCGGTTTAAATAAGTATGTCATAATTTTCGCATAAACCATACCTAATTAATTATGAGGAATCTATATTACAGAAGTTTCAGATAACAATGGACCTGTTATGGGATGTTGTTTACAATGATCTCTATTTAAATTAATCGTGACATTATACTTAAGATAAATAATTTGTTAGTTGTTACTTCTACATAAATAGGTATTCCAGATACCTATCAAAAAAATACATACAACTGGAAGTTGCAGTAGGCGAAACCTTAGTATCAGTATTGTGAGGTTTTTTATAGCACTAAGGTAGCAAACATGCTTACGGCCAGCCTAATGCCAAGCAGTCACCGCAGCTTATTGACGTTTGACGTTGAAACGGCGTATGGGAGTACACATCATCACAGACCGTAACAGTCCACTGCAGGACTTAGGGCCTCTCCCACGAAAGGGGAGGTTATTGCCATAATCTTCACGCTTGGCAGGCGGGTTGGAGAGTGTTTAAATAATACAATGGAAAATGCTGCTGCCTATTTTCCAGACTACGGAGACTCTTAATCTTTTGCCTCAAAAACATTAGTCGCCTTGTACGACACCCATGAGTGTAAGGGGTTGGTGCTATTCTACTCTGCCGGACACCACACGGCCAGTATGGGAGTACACACGCATAGTAATTTATATATTTATCGCCAGTTCAAAATTTCAACAGCTAACTTACCTAATTTGGTAAATAACGTTGTAGAGATAAAACGAAGACGAAACAATGTATTATGATGATACGAACAAACCGTTGCGGTGTTGTTATATATGCAAATATAAATGGCATAATCTCACGAAAGTAGGTGTTCATTTTGTTCAATTTAAATAGAAGTGTTTTTTGCAAAGTCTCACCGCGGCGTACCGTGGCTTAACGAGCATTAAATGTACTAATATTTTAAATGTAACAGTTAGACGCTTTTATTTGATGTGCTGGATGTTCAAGCCCTGAAAGTCATGAAATTTTGAATTTAGAATAGAGTATGACCTGGTTATTATTTAAAAAGCTTATTAATCTCGGATTATTCTCGTATATCATTTTGTCCGATATTCCAATCACTAGTCTCAGTTATAACCCCTAACGATTGAAGAAAAACTATCGGTTTTAACAAAATACTCCTAGAAATTAATGGGGACCCAGGGCGTGCTCCCGCTCTCTGATCTAATCCACAGGGTCGTAGCGTATTACCGCTCAAAACATCGAGGTAAAAACAATACTAACCGTGGTAACCAGCCCGATAATGTGTGATGAAACTCTATTCGAACGAGACTGTAGGGACTTCGCCAGGCATCCTTCACCTATCGCCCTTGCCCCCATGCCAATATGGTTTCGCATTTTTGACCAGCACAGAGCCTTTGACAGAACCCTCGTGAGATAATCTGGTGGACTCTGAGATCAAAATATATTATGTGTCCGAAGCGTACATTAAAATGGATTGATCGATGTACAACACAAACGCAATTCTACCTATTCGCGATTCTACACAATATGGATTCCGCACAACTGACATTCAACACATTATTTATTCCACACAGTCTTCAATTATACACAAACGCGTTTCTTTCTGTTCGCGATTCTACACAATATTAATTCCACACAACTGCAGAAATTTATCAGATTCGCTATTCCACATATTCGTTACGTTTTTTAAATCATTTCATCATCTTGGCGTTAATGTGCTGGTTGTCCTGTCGCTCACGAGGGCCCGGGATTTGCCTTGGCCATGATCCAGTATTGGCAGATCAAATATTTACAGTGGAGCGACTGCCATCTGACCTGCTACCACACGAACCTGAACAAATTGGATCATGGTTACCTACACATTCGGTCACCTGAATGAGCTGGTTTCATCATGATGTTTGCCCTCACCCTAAGAGCATCGGTTAGTATTCAACTAATGTGCATAACTCAGAAAAGAGTCATTGATACATGGCAGCAGTGGGATTCAAACCAGGTCCCTTTCGCTTACGAGTCGGATACTATAACTCAGTTATCCTTTTAAGTAGAGGTGACCCATTAGTGTATTGTTAATTTACACTGACAGACCAAACTAGAACGCGTTGCTTATAGAAGTCTCATAGTAACTCTGATCCTAACTCTGATCCAACTAACCTGGTCAACGCTGTGGATCCTGGACTGCCATTTACACATTCGTCAACACTGGGCACCCTGAGAATGGTTGTATTGTAACCTAAGCGTAGAACTTGATCGGGGCCTTAGTTAAGTGGACCTAGTAAAGGTTGACCAAGGTCAAGTCTGGTTAAATAACCTGGTCAAACAACCTGGCCATCGCTGGGCACCCTGAGATTGCTTGTATACCCAAGCTTAGAACTAGATCAGGACCTAAGTTTAGTCGACCTAGTAAAGGTTGACCAAGGTCAACCTCAGTCAACCAACAAAGCATTGGACCAGGTTCGTTAAATAGGGTTGACCTTGGTCAACCGTCAACTGGTTCCACTAAACTTAGGTCCAGGTTTAAGTCAGCCAGTCCCAGGTCCCCAGCGTTGACGAATATGTGGAATAGCGAATCTGTTGAATGGCAGCAGTTATGTGGAATTAATATTGTGTAGAATCGCGAACAGGAAGAAACGCGTTTGTGTATAATTGAAGACTGTGTGGAATAAATAATGTGTTGAATGTCAGTTGTGCGGAATCCATATTGTGTAGAATCGCGAATAGGTAGAATTGCGTTTGTGTTGTACATCGATCAATCCATTAAAATTAGCTAGGACAAACGTCAACGTCAACAATGGGACAATTGTCAAAACGTCCTTCCCAATTCTATCCTAAGCCCGTTCCTGTTCTACTCTGTGCTGGCTTTCTTCTAAGCCGAACAGCAAGCTTTAGAAGAATCTTGAAACCAAAGTAAACACCTGGAAGGAAATTATAGAAAACGATAGTTTTAAGCTGAACTCCGGCAATAGAGTGGGTACATCACAGGCTGCAGCGCGGATTTTGAAACTATAACATAACAGATAGGTAAGTCGGATCTGGACTCGGCTACGTGCTGCGAGCCCAAATGGCAGCTGCAATGTCAAGACCCATCTGCAGCCTAGGCCAAATGGCGGGAGCTCACGCCAATAACCTGTGACCCCAAAATTCCTGTCAAGCTCAAGAGACTTTCTCAAACGCTTGTTGTTTTTCATCATCCTCATTTCAGCCGTAGGACGTCAACCTGCTGAACAAAGGCCTTCCCGCAAATTGAGAAAATTAGTACCAAGGTTTTTCTCCTAAGCTAGAGGGAGGTCAAATAAATATAATTAATAAAAATATAATATAAAGTTTGAAGAGACTCGCCTAAGGTTATTGCGTAAGTCTGAGGGATACGTATGAAATAGGCGTGTAAACCTGCGGTACACTCTATCTAAAAAGTAAAGCGACTAGGGAATTCATAAGATTGATTGAAATCAACAAAGTAGTAGCTAAAAGACGAACGTCTTCATTGTTTAAAATCAGCTTGCTTATTTATTTAATTCAATCAATCTTATAATTTCCCAAGTAAGCCCTTTTTACAGTAAGTCTATCAGAAATTGAGTTCTAGTGAATCTATTTGAATTTGAATTTGAATTAGGTCCCACGGGCTACCCAAGAAGCGATGGATCGCAATTGCTGAGTCTGATGCGAGAGCCAATGGCGCGAAGATGAAAGACCAGGCGAAGCGGAGGAAAATGAGCAGGAAGTTGACCCTGATAGAAGCCGTGACTGCTCCGATGATAGTGATGATGAGTAAAAATATCGTGTCGTAAATTGCTTGTTCAAGGACACACGATACTCAACTTTATAGCAGCGGACCTTTATTTCAGAAGTTGTCTGTGGCTTGGGAGCGGTACTTGTGAAAGCTCGCGGTACCCTATCTGCTATCCTATCTGGGGGCACGGAAGTATCCCCACCAAAACGTGTAGAAAACATCAGGGGCCACTACCTACCTGTTCTCGAAGCTTTTCGTCAAATTTTCAGACCCGTCGCTCTAGATGGCTGAAATTTGGCAAGCAGGCTAGCATTTGAAAACTAATAACAAGAAAATTATGAAATCTGCAACTTTCACTCCCCACCCCGTGCAGATGTCCTATTTTTAAACCGCTCGCTTCGAGTCGAACAATGCTAAATTTTTAATTTCGGTATGAAAAATGTAATATATTTTCAATTATATTGACAACACTGAAAAGCGTACGGTTTACAGATAGGGAAAAGCAGCGTCATGCATCAAAAATTTTCATGTTGAAAATCAAAATTAAAAACCGTTCGACTCGAGGCGAGCGGTTCAAAAATAGAGGCCCAGGTCTTTGTGAGACAGGATCAACGGTCTGCAGTACTCGTATAACCGCAATTATCTGCAGTATAAATCGACCTTTATCGCATATTACGTCCGTAACAGTTTTGTCAATCTGCCAGAGCAGACGAGTTGGAGACCTTAAAGTTTAAAATACACAATAGAATAACGCTGCTACCCATTTTTTGCCTTCCGGAGGTTTCGGAGGAGTCATTGGCTATAGAGGCACACTAACATCCAGTCTACCTGGCAACCTGGACCAGTTAGCAAATATCCTGAACCTTCACCTTAGACAACTCTCGTAGCTGGTTAGGGTCGGTACAGTCTAGACTGCTGGACACCACACAGACTTCTTCATTAAGCATTAAAATGCAGCAGATTTGAAAGCAGTCGACTATACATAAAGTACATAGTTTACCTAAATACAGCCGTTAAATAAAAAAAACGTAACCATTCAGCACAACATTATTATCTTTCACCCGTAACAGTATTATGAGAGATACTTGAAGGATTGGCTGGAATAGCGATGGGTGCAATTGGAACAGGATTTTCTGATAACTATCGTTAATGAAATCGGTCTATGAAACGGGCAAGTCATACTTTCTGACCAAAATGTAGGTATTTGTAGAGTTATCACGTTTCATGGCTTACGAGGTTTAGCTAACCAATTTTACATTTTTGAAATTTTTTATTGGGATTTAATTAACAATTAACAAAAAAAGTCAATTAGTAAAAATATATATTACAAGTTGAATGATTACATGATATATGGAACAGTCTAACATAATATTTGCAATTTTAATAGGTAAGTATACTAATCATGTAATTTTAAATTACTTATAAATTATTGTAATGTATTAATACTATGTTAAATTTATTGAATCTCATTTTTACAGGGTGTACCCTTCCACGTGGGTTTTGCCAACCGTCATTAATTAAGAAAACGAGAAAGCGGACAAGCAAGAAGCGGCATTGGTTTAGGCAGCGTGCTTGCGAGACCGATAGGCAACGCTCGCAGAGTCCGGGAACTAAATGGGTGACCGTTTCGCAATCAGCACCGCAACGGTCTCGTCATAAGGTGTGCCTCATAATACCATTGGCGAAGCGTTGGCCGTGTGGTGTCCGGCAGAGTAGAATAGCACTAACCCCTTACACTCATGGGTGTCGTACAAGGCGACTAATGTTTTCGAGGCAAAAGATCAAGAGTCTCCGTAGTCTGGAAAATGGGCAGCAGCATTTTCCATTGTTATATTTAAACACTGCGATCTCCAACCCGCCTGCCAAGCGTGGAGATTATGGCAATAACCTCCCCTTTCGTGGGAGAGGCCCTATGTCCTGCAGTGGACTGTTACGGGCTGTGATGATGAAGCGTGGTTGATCAAAGTCTTTGCTGGGGACCCTGAGACTGATTGAACAGTCTCGGAAGCCGATTGGCATCATCGTTTCCCATCAGGAGAGACGGCGGTCAAATGCCTGCCTAGTGCATCATCATTTGCCTGCCCTTATCCGGTTCAAGAGGGGCACAGGCAGTATCTACACTATAAAAAATATATAATTGCAATATGATGGTTGTCTGAAACTTGCTTGTGATGCAGTAGATATTGATCACGCTTTTTTATGTCATGCAGTAGACAAACAAAGTGGTCTTGCCTAAAACCATCAGCAACACCAGGGACAGGTATCGCCAATACGTTGCCCACCTAAACCCCGGGTCACGTTGCTCGCTAAAGCCACGGTTAATCACCCCATGGAGGTTTCTCGAGGTTTCCTGCATGTGGAGTACAAGGGACGGCATCTGCAGCGATTCAAGGCTCTGGCTCAATGACTTGGGAATCGCTCCTATTGTTGATGATAGCACTATTGAGATTATTATAAAATGTACGGTCTTGCTTGTCGTTATACTGTTTTGAGTTTTATTGATAGATCTTGGTGTCCACTTGTTGGCATGGACCTAAGCCAAGTACCAAAGATTAAATTAATTATTCTCTATCTGAAGGGTATTATTATTATAATGTCATACGTTACACAAAGAGGCAAGCAGGCCACCTGATGGAAAGTGGTCACCGCTGCCTATAGACATTAGCAACACCAGAAGTATCACCAATGTGACGCTTATTTCTATAATCCTGTGTGATAGCAGCAAAAAGGCTAAGGACAAAGCCAGGGCTCCCAAATTCCCTACCCCATGTTACACTGGAAACCTTACTCACCAGAAGAAACGCAATACTATATAAAATATCTTTAAATCAAAATAACTCTTATTACTTATAAGAGACTAATTTTAGCGCAAATCATGTGTACGATACGATAGCACGTGGCAGGCTGGTGCTACCTTAGCTAGGAATAAGAATAGTGGCTGCTCAAGTAGTAAAGGTTATCCTGAGGACGCAAGCTTAATATATTCTGACATAGTCGAAACAATACGAGCTTTATTAAAATGCGTATTAAAACATATCTCGGAACCAAGTTGAGGTCGTTCACACCGTTTCGGCGGCTCCCGGGCGCGGTGTGCGGCGCGACCGTGACCGCTTGGGTTCCCTCAGCCATTTTTTAAATTTTTTCATATGCCTCCAACAGAAGTATTCGAAAAACGTAACCCGCCAGCGACATCTTAAACCGTTCAACGCACGATTCGCAACTTTTATTCGTTTAAATACTTTTTAATGTTTGTTTAATGGCAACGAAAACGGCTGTGTGAGAACGCGCGGTCGCTCGGCGTGCCTAGACGAGGCTGTCACGGAGTTCCAAATTGCCGTTTCCCAACGCGGCCACATTAGCCGCTAACGGCTCGCCGCGGTAAAAAAAATGTCTCCGTAAGTAGGTAGTTAAGAATCCGCTGTACCATTTATTTACAAGAGTGAATCCGTCTTAGAAAAACTAGCGTTCAAAATTATTAATGGTTTGTTTGAATGGTGCGTCACGCGGCTCATTGTTAGCGCGCTCTCCGTCCGGATGCGCGCGCTGACACTAATTATTCCCATAGTGCTTCAATGATAGATTGCTGTGGACAAATCACTTCTAGCCTCACTCCCGGAGAGCGATAAAAAACTCCTGTGATTAGTTTTTTGAGACGACCCACCGATTGTCAGGGAACGTGGGCCGTGTTACACAGCTTGTCTAGAAAAGCAATATGTTACCGTAACATCGGAGATGCTATCGTACCTATTCCTCTGTCAGATAATCCGTTTATTCCAATTCAAATACTCAGGTAAGGATCTAGAAACTACAGAAAATTAATGTGTACTTTTAAAGAAAATAATAAATACTAAACGCATTACTGGAGAGTTCACGTGCTCACTTTATACGTAAGCACGTAGTTGTACCTACATTTATTATATTCAGGATGGAAACGTTAAGTGTGTCGAACCGATTATATCGTTGATTTAAAAGATATTGGAAAACTTTAAAGTGGTGTAGAATCTGCATCGCTTAATGCTTTAAATGGCATATTAAGTATACAGCCATGTTTTAAGAAGTTGTATGTGTTATTTACCTCTATTTCCTTTTGCAAGCTTTAAGTCCAGCTAGTAGGTATGGGCTTACTTCTAAATTATTTGAATTGATAAAACATTTCACTGCGTTTGTCTTTTCTGATCTAAGAAGTGAATAAATCATCAATACCTAACATATCCTTCGTAACGTGATTTTATGTTATTTCAATTAAATCTTTTATTTTCCAAAATCGTTATTTCATCATTTCAAAGATCTATTTACAAGAATCAGTATTTCCTTGTAGCAAATTTTCTATTCACATTTCTTTTCAAAGATAAATTTGCTTGAATCGTTATGTCCTTGTAGCCAATTTTCTATTAGAATTTTTCCCACAGATAAATTTCAAAGAATCGTCATTGCCATGTAGCAAATTTTCAATTAATTTTCTCCCGTATGGCTTTATTTCCTCTCGCAAATTATTCATTTGAAAATCGTTATTATTATTATGCATAGAAAATAATGCATAATAAGCGATCCCATCGCTTCCCGAAAGTTTGTTTTACTTGTAGAAAATAATTTCTGACTCTTTTATTTCAAATGGATTGTTTCGCTAAATATTCAATTACAGAATTCTTAAACCTGAACCACGTACAGGGAGATACAGCGTAAGTAGGCCTCCCCACAAAGTGGACCGACGACTTGGTAAAGATTGTACCAGCTGGATGCGGAAGGCCTTTGTGGCTTTTGTGGAGATTTGTAGGGGAGGCCTATGCCGATGCAGTTGCAGTCTGTAACGGCATAGGCCTCCGCCAGCAGTCTCCTGCAGCAGTTGGCGTCTTTCGACTGATATGATGATTATAATGATGATGAGTTCTCATAAACAAAGTCAGTTTATAAACACACTTTGACCGCTGATTACAAACTATTGTTACGAGTTCACGAGTCAAATTTTATCAGGGCTGTGCTGGTCACCTAAGAGCTGTGACGGTTCTGTAAATAATTATTTTTACAAGGACAGACTTGACCGCCTTTCACAATTTAGTAAAAAAGACGACTAGTCTTCATCAAATGAAAATAATGCGACTAGAAAATAAGATGCGGCTAAAAATGATATCGGGAAAAAGTTAATTAGAAAATTAAAATACGAATAGAAATTTTTCTACAATTCTAGGAATCAAAGCTTTTTAGAAAATTAAATGCCGGGAAAAAATGGAATGGAAAATTTGCTGCAAGGCAACAACAATTTCGGAAAATAGATCTTACAAATCCATAGAAATAACGATATGCTTCAAGCTTGTAATTATAATAATGACAATTACATTTAAAACAGCACAATGATTAGGTATCTATGTTTCCAAGGCACCTAAGTTGGTTCAACAATCGGTCACTACAAAATATAGATAGCCACTTAGTTAATTCTTTTGTCTACTAAAATGGCTAATTGAAAGCCGACCAACTTAGTGAACCGCCTAGTTTCGCCGGACGAGGTTTGACCTATCAACCTCAAACAAAGTAACGGAGATAAGGTAACAAATCGCTTCGGTAACTACGATACTAACTGAAACGATAGCGTCGCCCGCGCCGCGCCCGCCCCATTGAAATATTATCTCTTGTGTGACTTACGAGGCCTGGCCTCTCGACTAAGCATAATGACATTTTAGTATTACAACATTTTATCTACACGAGACGAAAAGTTTTGAGATAAGTTAAACGCCAACTGGTATATTGTTTCAGAAAGTTGACAGCCGATGTAATTTGTTAACGTCAGGCGGCGTTTGCGGCTGCGCCTGCGCGGCCGGCCCGCGTGACGTAACCTAAAAATACACCGCGCGGTGCGCCCGCGCCGACCCGCGCCCGCCGCGCCGCCTATCGCCCGTACTGATTTAAATAATGAGATTTATCATCTCCGTGCGCATAAAATTATTATCTAGCATCATTCTATTAGTTACCTACATTATTTAAAAAACGGCTACCGACTAAAGTAGCGATAATAATTCACCTGTTTCCATTGTGTACAATTTAAATCTATCTTGTACGAGGTATTACCATTAAGTTTTCCTAAAATTTTGAACGAACCCATTAATAACGGTCATGATAAATGTAAAATTTTAAAACATTGTAAATAGGAAGCATTAACTTTGGTTCTTATATTTTACTGTTATATTTATTTAAATTCAACTTATAACTAGTAAATTAGATACATTTTAAATGACTAAGTTTTGAAACAATGACGGATGTAGTGTAAAATATTAACGTGAGAGAACGTCGAGAGGTGGTTCTCGTTTTCCTGCCTACGCCTGTAGCGAAGAGAACTCAAATTCTAAGGTTGCTTCCGGATCTGGCGAATGCACCGCTCTTGGGTCGCTCACGAGCTGCATGTACGCCGCACGCATGCAGTTACTGCAGTTATTTCGTACGACGAAATGCAAGAGCAAGCGGAGTACCTACTAAAAATTGCAAATGTACCTGCACCAGTAGTAAGGAGGAAGATTGTACACCAAGGGGATAAAGCAATGTCTTTGATCATAGACGACATATTAAATGAGACTGAAAGGGAGTTATAAAGAGTCCTGAGGGAAGCGAGGGTTTCAAGCCAACAAGTTCAAGAGAGCGTTATCCCAAAGGTGAATACTCTACTTTTCATCCCACCTACCAAAAAGCGTCTGATTGAACCAACTTCGGAGTGAACTCAGTAGGTATCGCTTTACGATATTTCTTTTGTCAACTGTGTGAAATATGAGAATAAAATTTTGGAACTGTTAAAATTAAAATAACACGAAACGAATTGAGCCGAGTTCGGCAATCATACCGCTAGTCTCTATTCACAGTTTTGCCAAAGCCGCCTTTTTCCTTCTTTTTTGTGTGTACTGCTTATGGCGACCATAAGCAGAGCAAAAGAAAACAGATACGATTAACAAATAAAGTCTCTTTACAATGCCCGTACGCTAAGAGTTTTCATACGAATTTTAACCTGCCCAATTCAAATCACTTAACTCACTTGAGAGTTTCATACAATATAACCTTCCTGCGGGTAATAATGCCATGCTTTACGTGACATACCTACCTATAATTGGATAGAGCAGAAGGTGGGAAAACAAACTTACGGCCCGCCTGATGGTAAGCCGTTGACTGCTGTATACTATGGATAGGCAGTACACGCGGGTTCGAGTATAGAGGCTATTAAATAATGTAGAACAAAAACTAAAAATCCCGACTGCTAAAACCGACCAACCGATAAAACTTAAAAGTTAAAAACAAGCTGAATGTTGGAAGTAAATGGGTGTAGGTTTATAGTGTAAATGTTAGTTTAATTTGAACTTTGAGACGAATCTAACGATACGTCTTAACTGTTGCAATCCATCCAGAGCCGTTTGGAAGATACGGGGTAATAAAGAGATTTACAAACATACGTACTTACAAGATACCAGCGAAAAACATAACCCTTATTCGCAGTCGGGTGAAAATATGCTACATAAATTGAAATTGAAAATGAATAGGTATACCGCTGCTGAGTGATACTAAATACCTATAGGTACGTACTTTCATCTTTTGTAGTATTCCATCATCATCATCATCCCCCTGTCCTTATCCAGCTATGTGGTGTGTCGATATGTTTTTATTGTATTTATAATATAAATAATGTATTTCATCTTTAGGTAATTAATAGTGTACCTACACTATTAATTACCTAAAAATTACGAGCACCTGCTCGTCAGAACCTTCAAAGGCCTCATATCGTATAGACTTAGTCGATAAATTCAATACTGTTAGATAGGAAATCGAGGACATGGTCCAACCATAGACATAACAGACTAGACACAAATCACAATTATTCCCTGCTCACTCACTCTACAATGATTATGAATCTTGCTATCCCGTTTTTTCATCTATGGGAATAAGTTATCGAAAAATGACGCGCGCAATGTTTTGAACGTTGGACATGTTGCTCACGCTCCTCGAGACCTGACGTTTATTTTGAAACATCGCTGTAAATTTTATAATTCCTAATAAAATTTAAATCAAACCATTTAAAAGACGGTGTAATTTAGTGCACATTAATGTGAAAGCGCAAAGTATGGAATATCTTTTCAAAGGTATGTAATTTCATTCGTGGTCGCGGCTATCGGGATTTAATTTTAAAAATTGTGACAAAAATATGTAACGTAATAGTGTGAATTTGCAATAATTGAAATGCTTTACCTTAAAACAACATACCATTAAAGATTGATTTAAATTTATTGGCTAATTAAGCAATATTTCGGCGTCTAAATAGGTACGAAAATATTTTGATGGTGACAGGGTCGCATTTAGTATTAATTGTATAGAATTTTAATACTCAAATCTTATGAACAGCGGTCCACAATTTTATGATGTATTAATTAGGGCTTCATATAAAAAATTTACCTATATGAAATTCAAAATGTTCAGACATTTTATGAAACAATTTCACGTTTTTTACATTTATTTGTTTTTCTAGGTTTCCTAAAGACCAGACATTGTGATGTCTGGGTTGCAAATTGGAAGTGCTGCGTTGTAAACATTTTGAAGAACAAGATTATAAGTAGTTGCAAGTCCTTTCTGTCGTAGTACACCATCATTATATTAATTTCTACTAAAAATAAAGAATATGCTGCCTGTTTAATATATTAAATTACCTATCCTTTTCATTATTATTTTTTTCATGACTATGTCCTCTAGAGGGTCTCATATTCAATTTATTGTGAAGTCACAGGCCAACCTGTATATAATGAAGATACTTCTAACGATAACTAAGTACTTAGGTACCTATTTAGTTAAGAAATTATGAGGCAACAAATAAACATTTATCGGTTTGACCGGTGTCAAAATCATCAAAACCCTCCTTTTTGCAAAAGCAAGCACTGCCGATTCACGGTATGTAGGATCGAGAGATCAAAAAGACGGTCGTAGGTATCAGGGCGTGGGTTTGATTCACTAGACACTTTACCTTTTATTACAATGACAATATTAAATTATAAGGTCTAGTTTAAAAAAATGACGATATCGTCCGGAGCGAAATATACCCACAAGTTAGATTTATTTATGTTCGTTACGAGTAGAAATTCGTAGCAAAATATAACTTATCTGCAGATGGGCTGCCTTGTTTCGTCCCTGCATTTGCATTAGTGTGTGTGTTATAGAGATGTGTGACATTTTGTCTCGAATTGAAACTCGGTATGTACTCTCTGCTTCTGTAGATAAAGAATTCCCTATGGGTTACTATGGCTGATTTGACGTTAGACGATATACATGGCACAACCCTAGTGGACCCATTGAATAATTATAATGTCACCTTTTCTGTGTAGTGGAAATAAAGGGCCGTCGGGTCACGTTGGTCCAGTTATTGTTAAAATATACATTATATATTTTACTCCTGACGTGCTCATTAATAATTAGTTAGCAGTTAGTTAAAAACTTCAACAAAATCTTCGACCACATGTGCATACCTATGCCTGTTTCTTACAAATCCAAAATACAGGTTGTTTATATAGGAAGTACTCTGAGGGCTGAGTGTAAGTTTTGCTTCGATTTTAGTTTACAATCGCGTTTGCGTTTACGTGGACATTAATATGAAGAAAAGGTACAGCGCCACCTAGTACGTCAATGAAGTTTTTTCTACAAATTTCCACAATAAACCCAACCCCGATAGCAAACTTACACTCAGCCCTCTGAAGAGCTCTTTGAACTGATCTCCATATAGAATTTAAAGTAGCACTAGCAGTAGCATTTAGAGTAGCAAATTAAAATTCCGCACCACCTGGATCAGTGGCGGTCGACCACTGCACAACTTTCAGCGAGCTTCCATTGCAGCAGTGTTTCCTAACACGGGGTATACAAAGACTACATTAGCGTTTCACATTAAATTGTCACAAACTTATCTACAGCGGCGCTGTTGTTGACATTGACAAGACAATTCAAAATGGCGTCACGTAGTTCCAGTTTTGGCCACTGGATCAGATAAGATTGTGGCACTCTAATATGCATCATAATGTGTCATTTTTAGACCTTCAAGAAACGAACCTCACCTACCTTAAAAGCCCGCATCGTGTTCGAGACTCCCCGGGTGTTGCGGGTATGTATGGGCACGACCAGTCTCTAGAAGAAAATAATCTTTAATATACCCACATATATTTGAGATGTTCGTATCAAGAAGGACCAAATTTACTATACTGAGTGGCCAAATTTAAGGAGTTGATCAGACTCCTCTCGGGCTCTCGGGCGCGCTTGGACGCGGTTGCCACAGCGCTCGCCGCGCCCCATTCCCGCACTCCCGCTACCTCTTCCACGGTGATGATGATAGCCCGTGGTGTCCAAAGGCTGAAGCCAAAACGTAGTTGGATGGCTTCCGAGAACTACCTTTCAGAAACCATCACGGCTATCACAAGTGTGCCAGCGCCACAGACCGCGCCGCGAAAGGGCATTTATTTCCGTCTCTCAATACTAAGATGAAAGAGATTTTTCTAGCTCATCGTGAGAGCAGAACTTTGAAAATGGTCGAACTAACAGTGATACCGGGCCATAGAGTGTGATGGATGGTGACTTGTATCAACTCTTTCTCGCTCTTAGCTTTGTGGTCAGACGGTTAGAGAATTTTGCTTTTTTAGCGCTTGTGCTCAGTATTCCCACTTCTGCTTATTAAACCGAAAATATCGATAAGTAGCCGGGAAGAAATAAATACTTCAGACTTTCTGCAGATTAGGATGGAAGAAACGCAGGGGAGTGCGTCCATCCTTGTCTCCTAAGATTGAAGGTATCTGATACTGATGGAATGCTGATAAAGCAGAACTTTTGAGGTAAACCACCTAAACAGATACCTAAACGCTGACTAAGAAGAAGATTATTAAACAACGTGAGATAATAGATCATTTCGCTTGATGAACTAATTGTAACATATTTGATTTAAAAGGTACCTAAGCTTTTCAATTCGATATCAATTTGCTCTTTCGGTACTTGACATCGATATTGAGTTTTATCGATCTATTGCGCGTAAGTATACCTACATACAGTGCGCGCGCGAGTTCATGTCCATCGGACCTGGCCGTTTAACGGCAACCGATTATGCCACCATTGTCATCTCACTCGCTCAAATCGCTCAAATCAAATTGGATGGCGATGTATCGTCGAGCTTTTAATAATTAGATGTTAACGCTACTCGAATTGTTTAAACAGTCGTACCCGATGGATATGAAATCGCACGCGCACAGAATGTATAGATTTCCAGTGGTTCATGTCATTAGGCGGCAAGATTGTCAGACTTGTTCATATTGACGTACCAATTTCTTTTAAAAAAATTATGTGGAGAAGGCTCGAGACCAGCAGCGGCATGAAATCTAAAAATCTAATAAGTTTCATAAAAATCGGTGCACCAATTTAGCAAAATAATTTGACATAAGAACAATAAATGTTATTGCATTTTTAATTAACAGGACGATTTTTAACAAGAACAATATTTAGCAACGGATATAGATAGATACATAATCAATTCATTACGCAACAATACACAACAACAATGTAGAGATGGTAACAATCAATAAAGATCAAATGTGCAAAGGCGACCTTAACGCTACAAGCAAACACTTCCAGTCACAATAAATTTAACAGCAACTATAATTTGGATCCTGACAATGTACACAACACTACGTATGGGTACGTACTATGTGCGGTTAGGTAATCAAAACGTTGATATTTATTTAATTAACACACACTATCTATAATTAAACAACGGGCCTGACCCACGCCCTTCCATTACAACCCAAGAGCGACGTTTAACACATTCAGATAATCTCACTAAATCGCTACAATCTCAACTTGGGACCGAACTTAATTCAATTCCACGTTAATTTACTTATTTGAAAACGAGAGCAACTGCGATCCTACAGCTATCAGGGCTCGGCCCTCGGGAATTAGGGCCCGGAGGATAAGCGGGATAAGCTTTTTAGGAATAAATCACGATATGAGCCGCTTCGAAGGGCCGCGTACTGCGGCGCTCTCGGGCGCGCTTGGACGCGGTTGCCACAGCGCCCGCCGCGCCCCATTCCCGCACTTCCGCTACCTCTTCCACGGTGACGATGATAGCCTGTGGTGTCCAATGAGCGTAATCATGAGGCAGATTAGAAAATCGCAATCTTTAAAATATACGTGAGAAAATACTGTACCTGCATTGTCTGCGTTTACTGAGATCTGCTACCTTTAAGACTACAAACGGATGTAAATACGATAGCCTGTTACTCGGTGGAATGCGGTTAGTCTCGATGCGGTGGTGCGACACTATGTGGTGGACGCTATTACCTAATAGTTCCGCTATTAATTCCATTTGGCCATAATAATAAAATGTGAGCTCCCAATTCAACCAGACTTCATTCAACAAACATTCAGTCAGTGACGTCACCAGGGGCGATACGCGTATCACACCCAACATTTTATTAATTCGTAAAAGTGTTTTTTGTGGGACGGCCTTAAGCAGCTTTAATCTGTATAAAATTGTTCAATGCCGTTTATGATTAAGGGCCGATTGTTCAATTCTCAGATAAACAGTCTGTTAGCGTTTATTCGACGGATAGCAAGTTTTTGAATTTTTCCACTGTCAGTTAAGAGTTATTAGACGAATAAAACCGTTATCTGGGGAATAAATATATCTGCCTCTTTGAGCGCCAGATAGCCGTTATTCGACAGATAGCGTCTTGCAGTTTTTGAAGGAAGTAGGTAAATAATATGCATATTTTCGACAGCCTTGATGACCTAGCAATCAAAGAAGAGGCCCATAATATATGAATAGATAAATCCACGTCACAGAAAAGAAAGAATTTGAATGAACTGACAAGTACCTAAATGAATCTTGGCAGTTGTGAAACTTGCAGATCGCTCTCTTTTTAATTTTATTTTGCGATAAATTGCAATAGAAGGTAATCACCAAGTTTTAAATCACTAAAATATAAACCCTCAATCCAACCAAACAACAAATAAAATAACTGTAAACTACAATGAATGATTAACCTTCCTTCTAATATTAGGTAACTCTATTCTGTGGAATAACATAACCTTAAAATTGACGCTTGCTTGCCACTGATAGCTTCGTTAGTCTATCTTGCTCTAACAATTGTGTAAGCGATATTTTTGTTTCACCTCTCTGAAGTTCGTGTTGATTTGATGTTGGCAGAATTGAAATATTCGGTCAGATACTTATCCATGAGATATATAACTATTAAAAAATAAACAACTGATTAACAGACCGATAAACAGCCTAATAATTTTATTCGCTTAGTAGTTAACAGACATTTTATCTGAGGA
Source organism: Blastobasis lacticolella (assembly GCA_905147135.1). Classification (NCBI taxonomy): domain Eukaryota; kingdom Metazoa; phylum Arthropoda; class Insecta; order Lepidoptera; family Blastobasidae; genus Blastobasis; species Blastobasis lacticolella. The sequence goes on along the minus strand of LR990039.1, from coordinate 5,970,483 downwards.
TTGAACAATCGGCCCTAAGCTAAATATTGTAATATAAGGTATTAGTTAGCCAGTCGGTCTGATTGGTGCTCAAAAAGCAGTAGGTTGGATATATTTTATAAGTACGTATACGGACCACGTTACTACAAAGGCATGTTCCCGGGTGATATCCACGATTGGGCAAGCATAATGTATAATGTCCTGTGGGCGAGCTATTGTGGGCCGACTATCAGTGCAAACCGCTGGCAACGCCTGGATGCGTGAATCTGAAAATCCCTTGGTGTATATATCTATTCATAATAATTAAAAGCTTTATTTAAAGGACATAATACTTAAATGCGTAATACTTTTTGTTTACAATTTATACGATGTTGATGATAGGAACAACCGCACTTATCGACAGGCAAATCCTACTGGCACGACTGGTTTCATCTCCCCGTACCGTATCCGAAGACGACTCATTGACTGGTTGTGTAAAACACACCTCCGACGGAGGGCCGAGTAAGTTTGAGGAAATAACTTTTTCTTCTTTTTCAACTGGGGCCAAGAGTTGGCGTGTTCGGGGCTCGGTAGCTATCGTAAAGCCGCGTGGAGATCGACGGCGATAATTGAAAAAACGTTACGACTGCTGAATCTTAACACCGTTTTAAAACTGCGACGGATAAATTAAAAGAATTCTACCCGGCGCGATTGTTTTTTCTCCGATTCTTTTCCTCCGATTTAGCTGATAAGCTTGTTCGGGGCAAACTTTATGCTCTGTCTGATTGTGTACGTAATTATGTATGTACTTGTGTAGGTGGCGCTGTGTACTAACAGTCCCTTTTAATTAAACACAAAAAGTTGGGGATCGATTTACAAAAGAAAACGGAGTTGAACATTCGCCGGTAGGCATTCCGGCTCTGTCGGCCGCCCCTCCACAATTTACCGCGGCGAGTACTCGAAAATTGGAATAAGTGTGTTATAAAAGACGAGGGAGCACGCTCCGAACAATAATTCACAAAAAGTATGAGCAGTTAATGTCCTCGGGCGCCTGAACGCGACATAATCATCCGCGAAACTAAATTTAATGCTAATAGCACTTTTTAAAATAAAACCTCGGCGCCGGCAGGGTCGGGCGCTTAGTGGCATTATTTAAAGTGATTTTAATTATGTTGAAAGCAGATGACACCGAGTTCCCTCCTCTTCATTGTCCCGGCCGACCTCTCGCCGGAGCCACCTTCATTGCGAGCTTGTTGACATTTTTAGCAAATAATTTATAATCGTGCTCATTTCACGGTATTATATTACATGGAAGGAAATCTGTTGTGAAGACGGAATATTATAGGTAATTACAGCGCAAAAGCTTTTGTGGCGGACGTACTATTTTATACTAGAATAGTCTCCTGGAAATCTTGAGGGTGAAAAGTAGTCGTATCGCAGTATAATTGAGTATAACTCGATCAAGGATGCCCTTAGAGCTAGTCGCGTGATGGACACAGTCGCTCTGACAGGCCGCGTTCTAATCCGACGACAGTGGGGTGCACTAATAGGCAGCGCGTAACGCAACACCGCGTCCTAGCGCTCTCGCTGCGTGCCTCTAAATCCGACGAAGCCAATAAATCACACGAAAGGCAAACATTACGAGGGCTTTCTATGTATACTGTTACGAGACTGCCCCGCGTTTGCCAGACTCCCCGAGCGGTCGTGTTTGCGGGGCGACTGTTACAAACGCAGAGTGAATGCAAACAACCAGCTTTGATGAAACGCTCTATTGGTGTCGCGCTGTCCCACGGCTTTATTGTTTCAGACACTGTGGCCGAGGGGCACGGGGCGCGAGATTCAGGACGTGTCGAAGTCACGATTGCTTTCAACCATAATTCGGTACTTACCATGCAACTATTTTTTTTTGTTTTAACAATAATTTACACTCCGCCGACGAGGAAGAAGCTCGCAGGCAACTTAGCCGCAAGGCTTTATCGCGAAGCTACTCAGGAGCGCTGGGTTTGGTTTTTAATTTTTAAAATATTGTCTTTGAGTTAATGTGATGTGTCTATCAGACCCATCCAGCACCCCTAGGATTATCAATTCGCCTTACAAAAATCTTCAGCAACTTTAACAACTCACATAGATACACCGCAACTAGGGCGTAAGTTAGACAGTTTTGAGCAACAATGGAGTGTGTTTGTTTTGCTTGTTTAATTACGGGATGACCTTACAGTGACGAGCTGATCCGAGTGTCATGATAAATCGCACGTACGCAAACAAGTAAGCGGTCCGTTTTTGAAGTAAGCCCGCACTCACGTCGGAATAGAACCCCATTGCGTGGCATCGTTGCGTCAATAGGGGGACGTGAAATTTCGTGTTAGGTAACCTAGTAATGTTTTAATTGGGGCTTTGTTTGCTAGAATACGACGGGTAGAGGGCAATAGGCTACAATTTAAGGGGCAAACGATATGGTATCGAAAGAGATCTGTAGAACCAACACAAACCATATGTTACAACTAAATACGCTAAGTCACCGATTTTGTGACATCTAAATGCTTAGGAATATCTTTAGACGCCTACTTAAGAGTCGCCTAAGTTTAGTGCAATCGGGAATTAATCTTAAAGTTAAGCAACTTACAACGATGCAAGTCTCTTGATGAGTGGCTGTTTCGTACGATGAGGACCATCGAGCTTCAGCACCACAACGAGCTTGGCAACGCGTTATGTGCCTCCTATTACTGTTGGTTACCGGTGGTTAAGAAGCGAGGATAACCAAGGTCTTCCGATAGGAATCCCAGCCCAAGATCAGATCTGTGTTTCCTTTGGTCTATGGCATGGGATCGTTCAAGAGGTATATTAGAGGTCTCTTCAGAGGCGGGCAACGCATTGATGACTCCCCTGGTGTTGCTGATGTCCATAGGCAGCGGTGACCACTTTCCATCAGGTGGCCCGCTTGCCTGTTTGTCTGCCGTATAACATAAAAAAAAGGAAAAAAAAGGAATCCTGAAACCAGTTGAACTGAGACTAGTCTTAGGAACCGATTGGCATCCCGTGACAAATTTTAAACCCGTATTATAACAAAATGAAACATGGATGGGCCCACATATTTTAAAGCTTTGCCAAAAACTTAAATACTGTTTTTCTTAAATACTTGCAATAAATAAATTATTTGACACATCGGTAGGGAATAAAAATAATATCACACCTTTTCCCCGTAGGAGTAGACAGAATCCACATTGTAGATGGAAATAAAAATATTTTGTAGACACAGCACGTTACGTAACATAGTTCTTTGAAAAGTTGAAATTTCTGTTTATTGCCAATAGTGAAAATAAAAATATGTGAGTACAAGTGCTTATATAAAAATGAAGGAGGTAAAGCCCTAAATGGTCAGATTTATTTCTCCGTTACTCTCTTAATCACAAAAACATCTGATGGATGGATTTGCCAAAAACGGTTTGGTTTTGTGGTCTCTACAGATATTAATAAAAATCTTGCCATCAATATCCCGGTTGTGCTATGGCCGGGAGTTCGCCTTGAACACAATCCAGGATTTGGCAGATCAGGTAATCACAGTGGAACGATTGCTATCTGACCTACGTGAGGGTCTCGTTAACACCGTTACCTGACAATTTTGGGTCATGGTCGCCTGAATGTGCAGATGTAAGAGCATAAGTTTGTGTTCAACAAATGTACATAACTCATAAAAAGTCATCGGTATATGGGTTATCGTTCTCCGTATACACGCTACCAATACATATTCTCATTAAACAAGTATATACCAAATTAAGTCAAAATAGGGGTGCGCACGTTGATTTTATGTAGGTATTGCTGTACCGGGACAACAAATTAAAAAATATGTACATATAAGTCACATTGAGAGACGTAATAAGAATTAATAAACTAACTACTACAGTTTACTTCTATGTCATATTGAATACATTTGAATTCTTACCCCGTCAGTGCTATATGTGCTCAACAAGAAAGCGTACAGACCATCCAATCCCCAGTGTGCCTAAATCTAACCGAAGCGCAGTCACACGAGTGTGAGCACCCAGGAGCCGATACCTGTGTCCTATCTAAACCTACCCGAATGCTAGCTGGCCTAATCCCAAATGGGAACTACAACCCATCCTAAAAGCCTACCTAATCCCTAGCCCGAACTAATCTAAGGTCTGCCACAGCACACATGGTACAGTACTAACCTAACAAAAAGATAGGTAAGCTACCTACGTAGCACTTACGTACCAACATTAAGCAGACGATTGAATTACTATAAAGAAATTTAATTGAGCTGGGGAAAGAAAAGGCTGCCAAACGCCACACAAAAGAGTTAACACATTCAAGTCGAATTAAATATTGCGTCGGCCAAACGCGAACAAAGAGTTTTAGGATAAAAATGCTCTGTGTGGCAGACACAAGGCGCGGCGGGATGTCATTAGCGAAAGCGGTCTTTCTAATGCCTAAATGCGCGCCGCTGCCCATTGTCACCGCAATAATGAGCAACTAACGATTAGGCGCCTCCACTCTCGACTATGAAAACTTGAAAAATGCTTTTTATACCCGAACAGAGGTTCCTTTAATGAAATTCAGTTGGTTTCTTGCTACGGCCACATGGGCTAACGGCTAAGCATGGACAACATGGGTTGTAGGTTTACAGTGTATTTACTCCTTATAATGATACTGAGGCCTGTTAATTAATTTCATATTTTTAAATTTAATTTAATTATGGAATTGTATACCTAGATGGTAAATCCAACGGCTGCGCATACAGCGGTACGCGCACCGAAGTCACCTAGTAGCGCCATCTATCCCCGCGGCGGCGCAACCGCAGCCGATGCACTCCGCCGCCGTCACCGGTGCGACGTGTTAAATGCAACGACCGGCAAGCAAACCCACCCCGAGTCAATATTGACACAAAATCCCATAATTTCGACCGCCATGCACACAATAGATTTATAAGATAAACACAGAGTAAAATGTCTGTAAATAGGATTGACAACATTTTAATATATGGTCTTATGTTTGCTTTGTGTGTTGGTTCGCCTTTCTGTTATGCCTACATGCGTTAATGCTGTACCGTGAAATCATTGTTTTTTGTAGACAGACACCCGGGAGATTAAATATGAATATAAGGACAAAGCAACGTGAGCATATTGTGTTTTTTTCAGCGACGACTTAGGTAGTAAGCCAGTGGGATTTCACATTTCGGCGTTCCACGCTACATTAAATTTTTTATCGTGTGGGAAATAAACGGAGCTTATTTTATACCCTGTGTAATTAAAATCATTAACTAGGCTTAGAAAGGGTATACTCGTGTAAGAGGTAGGTTAGTGGAAAGGTTGATGGTATGCCTTTCTGAACCGGCGGCGTGTACCTACCTACTTGTTGTGAAGTTTTTTGTACGGCACAAATATTTCGTTTTTCACCACACAAGCTCGGAAAATGGTACATTATACTTAACAATGTCTTGTGAAACCCATTATTGCCCTAGGGTTGTAATCTAAAGAAAATCAGTAATGTGTGCTAGAAAAACGAAATTGATGTTATATTAAAACATGTCTAATAAATTTGCCTATTAATGACTTGACTGGAAAAATATATAGGTAATGCTTGCAGTTCGGATGGCATAGTAGAAACACTATCAATTTTCTTATAAATCTATTGTGAACTATTGTAAAAGTACCTACCTATAGGAAAGTTTTGTCGAATACCTACATACATACTCATATAAGTAAAACATTTATAGCTCGAAATGAGCCAAACCATTTATATTATATTGCAATTGCCCTCTACCTACTACTTTGCCTGGGTTCTACTGTTCGCCAGGTTTGTTGCTTTGTCATTGCCAGTGCCGTTGTTACTAACGGAGTTCATTCATAAAATTATACACAAAAATTGTAATTAAGTACAACATTAACAAACCCATTACAAACAACAAGTACCATGCGTATGTACCGAAAAAAGCTCCATGATCTGTCAAAAATGTATATACTTCTGTTGTACTTAATTGTACCTAAACCTACTTATGACACAAATCCGTTTCCAATACGCTCTAAACAATAATTATTCGGAAAAATAATTTTAGAGAGAAACTTATCCTCAATAGAAAATAAATAACAATATTTCTCAGACAATTGGAATCCAACACAATAATAGCAACAACACTTCGTATCCGATTAACTATTAATTTCAAATCCTGAAATCAGATAACCGTGACGAGGCCAAAACTGACACCACCTCGTGAAAAGGGTTGACAACAGTACGGCTAGCCAATTCACCTCACGGCCGAATGGCATCCATATCCTGATCTGTCACTGGGTATCATAATGACACGCCAAAGAAACGTTCAAGAGGCTTATGCGAGCTCAATCCAGCCCGGTTTGAAGAAGGCACTACACCTGAGCAAACTCGGCCGCATTTAAAGAGAGGATTTTGACAGTTTGTGTTTACAGATTACCCTATTGACAAACAGAGATCAAGGCAGGTAATTTCGCATGGGGCACCGGTGGACTCGGCCGGATGCGTACGTCAAAGGGCCTCCATGATTTCGCAACGTGTCCGTGGCGGATTACTCTCTGCCCCATTGTGGATTGACCACGCATACAACAGGGTCAAAAGACCGGACTACATCATGTTTTTGTTTATAGGAGGTTTAAAGAGATTTTCTATGGTCACTCATTATTTAATGTAGGGAATTTTATATATAGGTTATAGTTACCTAACAACATCGTTAATATGTGTTGGTATACTAGTTGGTTTGGTATACGGCCTATAGGTTACGAGCAAAATACTAAAATAAAATTGGGTATTCGAATGTTACAGCAAAAACGAGTCTAGAAGTATACGTCAAATTAATCTTTTTTCTCGATTAAACCATTGTACCTCACCATAAGAGCGAGTCCCCGCAGCGGCCATTGCAGTTTCTGAAGTAGAGCAACCTCTAAACGCATCCTGCAACTGATTAATGGTAATAACTAGAGATATAATAAAAGGACCAGTAACAATAACTCATGTCACTATGTTTGTACACGTCCAATATACAACAATGCGCGGAGGCAAAGGGGTGATATTTAACTTAAAATCAATGCCGGCTCCATTGTATGCACACCGCGTCTGCCTCGGCTAGGGGAAGTTTATGTCTTTTGCTTATACTAATAACACCACCCCTTAAGGGAGGTTCCTTTCGAACAGCGCGCATCTAAACTTTGTATGTTAATATAAACACTCGTGTAGGCTTCATAGCGAACATTCCCAAACTCAATGTAGTAAAGGCGTTATTATTCTACACAAGCATCCCTTTTGTACCGGTATTATTTGTCAGGGGTTTGTCGAAACGCTCTGGGAACGGGTTAATTACTGCTCTCGCCAAGTCACGCTGTTCATTTTTATGTTAATTGCGACATAAGAGTGTTTAGTTGCGTCCGTGGCGGTGGCGAGATAGCGAATTTGATTCGTGTACAGCGAACACTTGTATCTGAGGTTAAATCGATTGGGTCGGCTCGATCGAGTCGAGCCGTCCGAAGTTTCCTTTGTGACCTCGCCGCGCGGAAGTTGGGCTCGTCTACATCGCGCGCAGAAATCTCTCTCGCCTCGTCTCATGTAAATATGGAGCAGAACAAACTCTGAACGACGCCGAATTCGTAGTGAGTCGTACGGGAGCAAGTACCACTACTCGGTTACACGTGTAGGGCGGGGGCGCGGCGCGACGCTGGGCGGACACATGTAGCGTGTAGCCTCCCTCCTCCCCGCTTGCTTGCTCTCGCCGCGTAAGGATGTGCTCCAGCTCCGCATTACCACTTTTCTCGTACAAAAATTGGGCGCCACGACACTGGACTAATACGGCGTCTCTTCAAATTATAAAGGGAATTATAAGACCGTTAATGCTGCTTTTTTGCTTTGCTTTTTTTAATGAACCGATGACTGAGCTAACAAGTGTTAAAATTAAGTATAAGATTTGGAAAAAGTGCTTAAAGAGAAAAGTCATTAGGTATCTCAGCATATCTAAGTACGTAAATAATCATTGAAGTAATCAAATCTATGCGTGTAGCAAACGCTACAAATTTTTTTCTTCAACACTCTCGATCAAGACACTTCGGCCCTCTCGTACCCTCGAGGTGAGAGTCTCAAGAATAGGTTTATGAAAATTGTTGTCAATCTCTATCGTCGGGGTAGCCGCCCCACCCGGCCGCCCCCACGAATTTGTATGCACATTATACATGAGGCGACGTGTCGGCCGATCATCTTTATATTGCCAGCCTGACACTGCTGTAAACACCACTAAGCCATATACTCGATTTGTAACGGAACCTTGCAAAGAGAGAAAACAATCTAAATATTTCGCCAAGTAACAGTATTGGTTACTTATAAGTGGCAGAGGGCAACTAGACGTTTCAAGCTTAAGTGTTATGTGTTATGTATACCCCGAGGTTCCAATGGATCTTAAACTTTTCTCAAAATCAATGCAGTTTAGCCGTGAAAAGGCAAGGAAACGGAGAGACAGATGGATGTACACAATTATTTACCCTATTATTAATATATTTTAATGTTACTTATTATTATACAAATTAAAAAGAAAAGAATATGTGTCGCACTTTTATTAGTGACCTCTGTTCTAGTGTCAAATTTCTTCAAAATTTCAACGGAATGAGCTTTATAAATACAGGTTAGAATACCTATAGGTACTTAGGTAATCCAGCGACCAATTCAAGTGTAGAAGGGAACCGTAGAAGTATACTAATACCTTTTTGGTAGGGATGTATAAGCCCTCTCGTAGCGTTTAGCATTACCAATTCACGGCTCATTGAACCCAAATTGGCCTCGGCTTTGCGGAATCGCTTTTCTCCCTTTTTCATTTTTTACGAGTGTAGCTCTGATACTAATGAACTTTGTGTAGCCGCCCCTTGTATCCCGCAACCCCGAGTAGCAAAACTTGAATCTCGAGAAACACGAGCGTAGCAAATACTTAGTAATATTGCATTTAAACTGACATATTGTATTTAGAAGCGGACACTGGCAGCAGCTTGGATGGACCGCTACGATGATGATGATTAAAACTCCAGTTTGAGTGGTCGGTAGTTGGGCATGGGTTAACTGAGGTCTTCCATATTCAACATATCGGATAGTCACACGACAGATTCCGTCTATCCTCCATATTCAATATATCGGATCGTCACACGACAGATTCCGTCTATCCTCCATATTCAATATATCGGATCGTCACACGACAGATTCCGTCTATCCTCCATATTCAATATATCGGATCGTCACACGAAAGATTCCGTCTATCCGTGCGAGATACGAGCTGTATAGTGTATACATAAATTGTCATTTATTGTCTTTAATTTTTTCTCTGCAGGTATGATCAACCAAGCCATTTTTCATGCCAATGTCGTAGGAATCTATTAACATCTTAGACACAAACATACTCTCTTCACTTCTCTTTATACTCCATTGGAACAGAAATAGGACATATTTTAAGGGTATGTTCCGGGTTTCTTACGGCGTACCTTTGTTGACGAGTAGGCCGATATTTCGATAGGAAACCCGAAACATACCCTTAAAATGTGTGATTATAACCGCGACAGTTTTAAACGTTATGTTACAAATACACAGTTATGTTAGGGCAGTTCCATTTAGGTAAATATTTAACATTACACCTTCGAACCCGACTATTAAGCTTGGCAAACTTTCCAGCTATTTATGTTATGTGTCCAGCGTGAATGGTTATTAAAGTTTGCAAGAAACTTCATCTCGTGGCAGTGTGTTAAAATATTCATTAACTATCGATTCAAAGACGATAGACGAGTAAACACTACGTCTTACTGGAGTTTGTTTGAGTATAGAATATATTTAGAAATAAAACCGCTCTTAGATACTTAAGAGCGTTTTTCTTCGGCGCAAATTTAACTAGCGACCCGCCTTGGTTTAGCACGAATATTGTTGGCTTTTATCTACCATAAATAGTCATGTAAGTATTATGTAAACCAGGAAGAAATGATAGTGAAAACCGCATTAAAAAAAGGAAGCAGAGACCGTATTAAACCGGAAAGTAACCGAATAAATAAACCGTATTAAAATAGAGTAATACACAAAAAAACAGCGACATGCTTTTAACTATTTAGATATGTGTCCGATTTCACTTTAGGCGACGCTTAAAAAATAATCTTGGCGTTTATGTTCCGGTTATGATCTAGCGCACGAGGGCCTAGGGTCCGCCTTGACTATGATCCAAGATTTAGCAGATCAGGTAATTACAGTAGAGCGACTGCCATCTGACCTCCGTGACCCTGCTACCAGGGAAACCTGACCAGATTGGATCATGGTTACACATTATATGCAGGTTTCATCACGAAGTTTTTTCCTCTCACCGTCTAATGTAGATACTTTAGACGACACTTAAGTTCATTAAAAATATTCCTAACAAGAAAAAGCTTTTCACCTATACCAAGTAAAAATGAAGTGAAAATTAAACTCACTAAGTAACTCTTAACTTTATGACACCGATTTTGTGACTCCTAAATGCTCAGTAATAACATAGGGCCAAAACTTAAGAGTCGCCTAAGTTTAGTGCTCTTTAATTTCCCTAATATTGACAAATCCATTACCTACCTAACATAGTACCTAACTCCGGCTGTAGCTAGAAAAAATCTAATTCACACTTCGCCATCAAATTAGACTACGGTGATAAAGGGCATGAAATATGTCCATCAAAACTTAATATTTCAACCTACTTAATCATTCAATGTGAACCTCAAAATTGTCCATCTTTAAATTTTTTACGAACCTATAGGTAGTAGTAAATATTAGGTACTTCCCCCCTTCTTACAACTGACTACAACTTCAGGGTACTGGCAGTAACACTCACAAAAATGAGCATTTCTCTTTAACCTACAACAAGAACCGCAAAGAGCAGCTATATAAAAATTATTTAGCGATGGTATCAAGGAAAGAGTGGCGCATTCCCGCGGCGCCGAATCTACGCATGCATGACGAATGGACAGACAATGTTCGCGACACATTTCCTCTGCAAAAGGGGAACTTTTAATATTTGGCACGTAGTCTGTTTCTAATTGCCTCGACAAAGCAATTTCGTTCATTATAAAATGCTTCACACGACACGATTAGAAATTGTGCGAGGGTCCCGCGCGGTGGGTGTCAGCCGATGGGTCTGACACGCAAATCCCTCGAATTAATTATTCATCAGACGCTGTTAAGCGCACTATAACCTAATCGAAGTTAAGAAATTGCCATAAGTGGGAATGTTTTAATACGTCCGTACGACATTTAACAGATGGATTTATCTGTTCGAATTCGAGAAAATTACATATAGGTACTACTGATTACTACAAACTTAAGTCGTTTACACATTAAATAAATACTGTGCCTGCCACATACATAATCGATCGGGTGACTTCAAATTTGTTCAGTTCCAGTTTTGGCCATTGGCACATTGATCCAATTCCACATTACAAAAATTAATTCTTAAATTGTTTAAGTAGGTACTGACACTAACGAACTTAGATCATAGTTAGATATAGTTTTAAAGAAGATCCATAACATTTGAAAAGCCATTCTAATACCCTGGCCAGATAAACAATCAATATATGAGTTAATTACCTAGGTGCCACAACCCGCTAGGCACACGCTAAGCCGACATGCTCAAACAAACGCAGCGTCCAGCCGCCCGCGCCTAATGGAAAATGATAATGTTGTGATCGCGCACACTCGACGCACTGCCGCTGTGTACATTCGCCTTTAATGTCGTATGATTAAACATGAACCGAGGACTTTATCAAATTTTGGCACGCGTTTGCTCGACGGGATGGGGCGTTAGGTGTTTGCCGACCGCGCATGCAGCGCTCAGCTCGCAGATAGAGCCGTCAATACGTCGGCTCGCAGGCAACGCTGAGTGATGGCTCGATAAACACCACAACACCATGCACTTTGTTCAAGGGAGGACGTTTAAAAAGTAATTCTGTGCCGTGATTTGTCACGCGGCGTAGATAGCGCAACGAGTCTGCGGCACGCGGATAAGCTTGCTCATATATTTACCTAGTATTTTTATTTGAATTTCACCGCCATATTTGAGTCCAAAATGATAGCGAAATAAAATTACCATCAGCAATACCAAGTAGAAAATAACAAACCACGTGGCATAATTTCACAAATAGGTACTTACCCTAAACGACAGCAACACCTAGTAAGAAATAACGAATTAAGTAACTTAATAGATAATTTAGACCAGGTGGCAGAATTTCACAAATAGGTACATATCCCAAAGGACAGTTCGAACGAAGGCTCCAACGTTGATTTAATAATCTAGAGATTAATTCACATTGCAGCAATAGCGGTGGCGGATCTGACGCTCTTGTGGGAGTTAGAATACATCAACTCGCCATCATGGCGACGTTGTCCGGTGCAACACTTGGATGGTAGGGGAGCGTAAATCATGATGAGTAGGTACCTACCTAAAATCAACTAGCGATTTAGCTAACGGAGTCGTGCGTATGTTGTGCGGATTTGATTAGACCTGTACGTACAACCCTAGTATTTTCGAAATCGGTGCCTATTTCTATAAATAACCCGGCGTCGTGGGAGTAGAAAATTGTGGCACGGACGTTTAATTATCACAGCATATCATATTTAATTATTTATTGCATACAATAAAGAAATACAGAGAGATAACATAGATATAAGTGACACTACTTATTTCTAAAAGAAATTTCTTGCATCAGGGGGTGTTGAGCTCAAATGTAGATACCTACGACGTGCACGATTAAATATTAGGGATGTTTTGGGTATGCAATTTCGGATCTGCATACAGTAATAATATTGTACAGTTTCGGATACGGTAACGGACATGAAATTATTTCGGATTATCCGTTAGTTTCGGATAGTATTCGGTTGATAGAAATAGAAATAGATAAATGATTTGCCTTTATTTCTAGGTTATCATTTGATACTACTTCTACTCCTTTAAGTGCTATTTACTTAAAAATGTAAAAACGCCTGTTTCAACATGGCACATTTAGACTCTGCCACTATCAAAATTCTTCGAAACTTATATACCGGATTCGGATACGGTAACGGATTTGTTAATATTTCAGATATCCGATAGTTACGGTTACGAAGCTAAATAAAATCCCTGTACATGTATTTATTTTTTCGCATTTTTAAAGGAATATTAGAGTTTTATTGCGAGGATATTTCATAGTTTAGTTTAGTAGAATAGGCACCAGGCAATAGTAGATAATACGGTAAGGCTGGAATATTAGGTCTCTCATCTCATTGTCTTGGCGTAATATCCCGGTTGTGTTATATCCCCATGACCGCGTGTTCCAGGACGTCGCAGGTCAGGTAACTACAGTAGAGCGACTGCCGCCTGGCCTCCGTAACCCTCTTAACACGGGCACTTGAACATATTGGATTTTAGTTAGACATTCAGTCACCTAAATGTGCAGGTTTCCTCACGATATTTTCCCTCACCGTAAGATTATCATTTAGTGTTCAACTAATGTGGGTTTAATCAGAAATATTCATTGGTAGGTACATGGTGGCACTGGGGATCGAACTCGGTAGCTCCCCACTTACGAGTCAGATCAGCTAGCCTTTAGGCCACCGACGCTCTAAAAAGTATATTCTTGCGTATCGCAGTCGTCGAAAAAAAATTATGAACCATTTTTTTCACTATGATCGCAGTAGCTGTTTTGTAGCTAGATTAGATTGTTGTTACTCTTTCACGCAAGAACTACTAAACGGATTTCGATGAAACTTTACAGTGCTCTACCGACCTACCTGCTATCAAAAATATTATATGTAGGTACTTCGCAATCGCCACCAGAAATGGATAGGTAACTAATAAAAACAAAAGCTAACAAAGCAACTCCGCGTTCAAAACACAGACAGAATAACACCTTACTAAGCTTACCAATCGATTGTCAATCATCCCAATCAATCCAAAACCGGTAGGTGTACGAAATTAAGTAGAGGGCGCGACTCAATTCGCATGGTCGGCAGGGCTGGCGCGGCGGCACGCAAGGCGCTCGAAGATGCGGCGCCCCACTCCGCCATCCGTCAGACTGTCGCGCGGACGCAACTACATGGCTCTGCACTTAACTTCATGCCACCCATACACGTGTCTATGGCCGGCTAACTTGCTACTTGCTAATAGTTATGAAGGGGCAGCGGGCTGCATTCGCCCGGACGCTCGGGCTTAGCGCCGTCTTGACACTCCCGCACTCGGTGACAGTCCGATAGGGCTAAAGTGGTCGCCGGCAATAGTGAGGGACGTAACATGTATAATAGTAATGTAATATTTACACATGTCACTGTCAATAGAGACCAAATTTTATTTAGTGATGAAGCTCGACTTTTTAAGTTAATAAACCATGTTCAAACATAGTGTTATGGCACAAAACTGATATTAAATATATTGTTCTTTCATCATTATTATCACAGCCCATAACAGTCCACTGTAGGACTTAGGGTCCCTCTCATGAAAGGGGAGATAATCCATGGCATAATCTCCACGCTTGGCAGGCGTTTTGGATTGTTATTTATTTCAATTTGAAAACCCAACCTTTAAATGCACCCTTTATATGTAATCACAAATAGAAAAATAAATAGGTAAATCGTTATTTTGACCCAATCCCCATTTTTTATTCCATATTATAAGAAGAAATATATTTTTATGACCATATAAAAGACATCAACGAACTAGATAGAATCAAGTTTTTAAATAAATGACATCAACGCTTCAAGGATAACGATACTAAAGAAAAATTTTGTAGAACACTTCCAAATATAATTTTCAACGCGTTTGTGACTCGCTTCTTGGTCTCTACTATAGACTTTTTTCTTTCGAACCTCGCATCTGCATTTTCCAACTCTTGGACATTATTGACATAAAATAACCACAGCTTTCAATAGCTAAAACGTTAAAATTTCTGTATGTGAGCCCTAAGCTACATGTTAAAAAGTTTAAAATCTACTAAAAATACAGTTATCTAAATTCATTTGTGCCATGATCCATCAGATTATGATGCCCAGCAGTGGATTGTTATCCAATTCAATCTTGATGTGATGTGATGTGAGTGGGTAGCTGGCTACAAGTATCATCAGCTACCCATTCTCAATGTCATAAACTACTGAATGCCGGGTAGGTATTGGTTTACCTTTATCTTGATTTGTAGAGTAGGTGTGTTCAGGCACGAAAATGATTGGTGTCAGTAAATTACCAGTGCCAACAATTTAAGGTAGCGTGGAAAATTGCGGAAACTGACACTTGGTTTATCCCGAGTAAAAAGCTAAATGTTTATAAATCCGGTTTTTATAATTTGACATTGGAAAAAGCAATGTCAAATTGTCAGCATGTCCGGGAAAATTTGGAGAACCCCCAAGTTAACATTTCCTCAAATAATTTCTAAACTACTGAACCGATGTTAATGAAACAAGCCAATAACCATATTGATTAAATTGCCTTTCAAATAAAGAATTTTCATTAGAAAAAATATTCTGTCTCTTTAGAAAACCGCATCAAAATCGGTACATCCGTTCAGATGCTACGATGCCACAGACAGACACACAGATACACAAAACCGCAGATATGCAGATGCACACGTAAAACTTGTAAGACCCCTCTTTTTTCGTTGGGGGTTACAAAACGAGACATTATTCGCTTTATTCCAATCTTACAATACAATTAAATTGAAAAAAACAAGTATAATACGGTTTCATTTAAAAAAGTTACAAAATTAGATAAATCAACAAAAAAGTATACTAATGCATTTGTCATTCATCACTGTCTGCGATGACTCTAATGATGATAGTTTTGGAGGAGTTTCTTTTTAAGGTTGATTTTCGAATACTTTATTACTCAACAACGCAAGCTCACGAGTGTCTTGTTGTTGTACAATGAAAAATTGAAAAATACACCTGGTTTGAAAAAAAACTAAATTTCCTCCTTTTTTCAACGCTACAATCACCACATGGAACAAATAGGTGAGCTGTTAACTTCATGGACCCGCTGTCGAACACCCGGCGAAGATCATGACTCGCATCTGATAGTCTGTCAGCAGGGAGACCGCGAGCAGGCGAGGGTGGCTTGGGTCGCTCAGATTGTGGTGGGGCCTCGTAACAACAAATCGTAACGATACACGTACCTAAGTACATCACTGTAATTTCTAAATTAATTTTAACTAGTGGACCCGGCGCAACTTCGTTCGCGTACACCTAATTATAGAAAGTAAATAATAGTAGGTCGTTTATGCAACTGACATATAAAAGGGGGTTTAATACATGAGTGACTGTTTATCATACGAGGCGAAGCCAAGTATGATTATAGTTTGACACAAGTATTTTAATACGTAATTATATGCCGTTGCATAGGCACACTACTTCATCTACACTCATATTTTTATTTTAAAATAATATACCTTTAATTTTCTCAACTTTGCTGGAAGTAAGCTGCGAGTCAGTTCTGTTGTATGTAGATACAACAGAACTGACTGGCGTCGAGGATAGATATCATAGATATAAATAATTTCACATTTATCTACTTATTTGCTTCAAATAAGAAAAAACATTCACAAACACAAATTACAACAATTAGAAAAATATTCTGTTTAGCGGGAAAATAATTACACAGAAATATAAACAGGAAAATTTAAATTTTGAATCTGAATTTAGGTATTCAGCCTACATTTGGCCGTGACCGGACGCCCGACAAGAATTTAAGAAATATAGGTGTTGCATAATAGTTAAAAAGTTATTTTACGTTACAGCTGTAATTAAATTAGTATGGGAAATGCTGTATCGAAAAGTAATTTTTTAAAATTTTATGTACTGGCGTGAAAACAGTGTATCCTTAAACGACTGTTTTCGAATATGTAATTGGAACATTACGATACGAGTGTAGATAAAGTATTTTTTATTTCTTTTATTGATTGGCGTGAAAAAAGTGTAGGTAAACCTACACTTTTTTCACGCCAGTCTGTTTTCGAATAGGTATGTAATTGGAACATTGCGCTTGAGTGTAGATAAAATACGTTTATTCCACTCAGACACACGGTACCCACTTTACCCCTATCAACCCTATTTTTTGCTTATTGACCTTCCCCTTGAATCACTCTATCTATTGTTGAAAACCGCATTACAATCCGTTGTATAGTTTAGACGATATAAGCACATACATAGAGGCAGACGGCGGGAAGCCATTTTTTTTAAAGTATATAGAGATCGTCTCGTCTAGTCAAATGGACTTTACTGATTCAAGTTAATTGCTTTTGATTGAATGGTTGAATTCAGGCCGTTAGTTTAAAGGCCATTTAATTTATATCTACGTATAGATAGTTACATAGATACCCACTTTCACGATTCTGTCTAGCAGATCACTCTGGAGTTTCGCTGGTTGCGCTAGTGTTATCTACGTAGTTTATGAGATTGAAAACTACTACGTTAATCTGGGGGCACGAAATTGCCCTGCCAAGCCGTAAGTCAACGATCAACGATCCTGAGGACGCTCCGTGGAGGAGCGAAACACGTGTCGAGGTTTACCAGTGATAGTAAATTGGAGTGGAGTGAGCTATTCACAGGTTCATTTATTAACAACTAATGAATTATGGAGTCTCGCGAGTTAACGCCTGATATGAACAATCTTTTTTTAGTTATGTACTCAATTTGGACAGTAACCGATGCTCTTTCTTACAGTGAGCACCGTGTAACCTGCATCGTGGTGTAACTATGATCAAATTTGGTCAGTTCCCCCATTGACAGGGCCACGGAGGTTAGATGATAGTCGCTCCACTGTAATTACCCGATCGGGCAAATTTTGGATCATGGTCAAGGCAGACCCCACCCCTGCCCGCGCGCGCGATAGCACAATCAGGACAATAATGCGCCATGATTATTATTAAATAAGCTGTCCAGAATCATCCATCACGAGTCTGTTTCAGCTGCCAGAGGAACCTGGTTTTCGATGCCAACAGTGGGGCAGATTATACAGAAGTCCTAGGAGTACAATCAGCCGTGTCTGGCTTTTGTGGACTATGACAAATCACAACGACTCATTCGGAACCTGGGCTGTTCTGGTATAATATATCTCAGTAGACATTACCTATCTGTCAAACTATCCTGCCATTGCGCAGAAGAGTAGGTATAAGCGTTAGCATCTAACTGTATGACAGTGAGACAGGGGTCATATTTACCTCGAAACTGAGATAGACGAATTAGATTATAATTCCAGTGCCCTGAACATATTACTTTCTATGACGCACAAACTAATAGGGAAGATACAGTCGAAGTGGAGTCCACTGCCGAAGAATCGGCAACCGTTGGAGTAAACGAGTTCTTATTCTTACGAAGAATACGAAGATAAATGCCTCAAGCCTGTAATTCCTTCAAACTGAAACGCAACAATGCAAGCATTGTTTCTTGACGGCATAACTAGATAAGACAGAAGAAGAAAGCGATAAGGCCGCCTTTGCGCGCATATAAATTGTTTTTCTTATTTCTTGTTATGTATATTTTTTTTTTTGTGTGTGCAATAAAGAGTTTTTACTTACTTACTAAGACAGTGTGGTGTAGTGTCTACTCACCCAGGCCGACTATTTAAAGCCAGTATAATATTTTGCGAATGAAATATTATACTCACAAAGGGCCCTAACACCTGAGCCATAGAAGCTACAACTATCGGGAAGGTACTTATAGCCTAGGATGATTCCATTTCACAACCGTCTCAGTTTTAGCGTTAGTATACGACCTGGATTTGGTACTAACGAAAACCCAAAAGATTACCTCCCGAGGGCACTGTCGGAGTGTGAAGACGTCTCATAATATAAATATTACATTACAAAACACCTTTCATCCTCTTTACGAAGAAATTTTAAAGAAATTACACGTGTCGCCTGACATAATGTTACAGTCGTAAAGACGTCGGACAAGTACACGAATACTCTTCAATATTTCGAAAACTACTGAACAAAACTAAGAACTGTCTCGATTAATCTAGCTTTATATGAAAACCGCATCGAAATCAGGACATCTGTTCATTCTGTGTCTGTGTGTCTGGACGATGCCACAGGCAGACACACACCTCCATACATACACTGAGCCGCAGATACACACGTCAAACTTATAACACACTCTTTTTTCGTCGGAGGTTAATAAAGAAATATGGGTACCTATATATTTTTTCTTACTTTCTTCTCCAAAATAACATTTCAAATTTCTTTGTAATATTCCTATTGTATTTAAGGCTTCAATTTCATCAGAACTGATGATTTTAAATAAAATATCTAATCGTACATGTATACATACTTACATACAGAGGGACAGACGTTGAAAAGCGAGTTGTTTTATACGAAGTATAGATAGATGTATATCTATAACTAAACTAAAAGTATTGACGAATAGATTTCTTATTTAGTCTTTTAATAGCAAGCAAAAAACTTTAAAAATTTGCACATACGCAAATCTCCACGTGATACAATAATGACCCTTATCCTATGAACATCGCTTTCCAGTTTGATCTGTCAGTATAAATAAACCTTGGACGGCCTCGCCTTAAGTATATGCAATGTAAAACTCATAAGAAATGATAGTGGCTCTGATGAAGCTCAAAATAATCCCTTGGAAAACTAGAATAAAACTCACAAATATTAATAACGGTAAAAACTTTTTATTACTATCACAATATTTTAAGCATCGTAAAATATCCTTTAACCGCAATATATGTAACATTAGGTCGTTTAACAATCCATTAATAAAAATATAATAAAGAGAGAAATTATTACGTTACATATAGTATTATGCATTTGATAAATCACTGTGGGTATTCCATTAGATGTGGTCCGCATTACACACCAGTAAGCTAACTACATAAGGCTGTTGCCAACAATTCTCTGATTTCAACGATCGAAATTGTTACAATTTGCGATTCCGTATCATCGACTTCACTTGCTAACAAATTTTCATTGTAATAAACTGAAATTATTAAATCGATCATACGCCATCGCAAAAGTAACAATTTCAATCATTGAAATCAGAGATTTGTTGGCAACAGGTAATTAGCCTACAGGAGTTATTGGACACAGGGGCTAAATACTCTCTAAGTAATCCCACAGTTCGTAGATACTAAATAAATTACAATTATTGGGACATGTCCGTAATTTAGACTTAGAGAATAACAAGTGTTTCAAGAAAATTAAACGCGGTATATGGGATTGGCGGTTTAAAACTTAATACGCCAACTAGTCTCAAGGTCACAGGGAAAGACCTCGGTTAATCTCGCTGCGCCAACGGTATTAAAGCAAAATACTTTGTCACAATAGATAACAAAGACTACATTATAAATTGGAGCGTTTGTTGTATAACAATAAGTAATGAAAAAAGTGTCGAATCTCGCGGTACTATACTACTCGTATTACAAACCTATACTATTACAAACAATACATTCCTCATGATTCTGTATAACTACGGTCAACAGTAATTTAACCTATCTAACTATAAATTACCCATACATTCGTAAAAATCCTTACAAAAACACTCTACGTACTAAGTACATTATAGATAAAATTCCCACATATAAAAATTTTGGATTTTTCACCAGTTTGTCGTGAAATTATAAGCAAAAGCAATAAATAATGAACACATGACATAATTCCAAATAAAAATATATTTTGCAAATAGTCTTACAAATATGTAAGTACATTTATTTTCCGTTATTCCCAATATAATTATAATTATCTACTATAACCTGAGTAAAGTCACTCAGTCAGTGAGGGAAATCACTTCTATTTATTTATCTTATTGATTTCTGTTGGGGCAATGGATAATACATAGCTACTCAGCTCAGTCTAAGCAAGCAAACATCTTGAACTTGTATTTTAGCGTGTATTGTGTATTTAATAAGTGGCAAGACCGGTATTCATTAGAATATAAAATGAAAAATATTACACACAATCATCGTAGGCTGTCTCTATTGTATAATGTATAGTGATAGTAATAAATAATAATAACAATTATCCATGAAAACGATACAAAATCAATAATAACAATTCAGCTAGGCCATTCAGAGAAATATACTAGGTACTTAATATACATAGGCTACGAAACGCATATAGTTTTTCATACTGCCCAAATATAATTAAATTATAAAAATATAGTTTATTAATAATTTATATTATCAAGTAATATACTTAAGTCTATTGTCATTAATATGCATATAATTAATATGCCTTTAATGTCTTTTAATATTCATCAACATAACATCCTCAATTGTCTTCGCCACAGGAATGCTTTTGGAACCTGGATCTATCTAGCCTGGGAAGTTTCTGGGTGAAATCTGACTATGCATATCTAGAGCATGAATAGAGGAGGTCTAGAGTTCCTAAGGTACCCAACAGAACCAAAAGGCCGTTATTCCACAGCGGGAAAGTTTGCGTCGGAATTTCGATTTTATATGGTTGTTTCGTAATTCCGACGCAAACTTTTCCGCTGTGGCGTAAACGGCCATTTCAATCGTTTAGGCTAGGTTGACCACCTAAGGAAGTCTGGACCTCTTCCAACCATTATTTTTTTTTATTGCCGAAAGGGTTTTTTTATTGCGAAAGAGACGTCAACATAATATGTATTCAGAAATTAGTCTTAAAGAAGAGTTGCAATAAATTTATATTTAAAATAATTCCCCATGCCTTTGTGCTTTGATTGTAGGCCAGGCAATCACGTAGCGCAATATTCCATTATTAAACTAAATAGTATTTGTGAACATCACTGCGTACTACTCTCAACTAATTTTGTTCCCAGCCCAGCGACCTGTCGACCGCCATTTTCCACTGCTTGTACCTCATGTCCCTTTCGTCCTCTGTGATGGTGGGCGTGAAGGTAACTCCAGTGGTCATCGGTATGGCTGACGCCTGCTTGGCTGTGTCCACTGCCCAGTAGGCCGCTAGTGCAGCTCCCAGGGCTGTGCTCTCCGCGACCCCGGCTCGAATCACATTTATGCCAATCAGATCGGATTGCATTTGCATCACGAGGCTATTTGATGTCATGCCGCCGTCGACCTGAAACAAATTACGTGGGTAGGGTGATTGCGTTTACGCAAATGCATGCAAGCGTCACTTTATTATGTTTTACAAAAGTCGCACTACGCATACGGTCTAGTCTTGTCAAATACGCCAAATTCGAGTGTGCACGCACCATAAATTTTTTTTCAACTTTGTTTCGCGGCTAGGGATTCAAGTACTTTGGAGCTAAGGCCTTAACAAGTGCGAAAAACGTTTCATACCCAAAATTATTGACTAAAGTCTGCTTGAATTTAAAAAATAATCAAAATTTTATTGCCAGTGTATTTGAAGAACTATAATTTTAATTTTTGCTAATGTCGGTCGCTTTTAGTATAATTTTTTAGCTATGCGACGTTGTTTGAAAAACGTCACTAATTTAAAAATGTTACGAACGGTTGTTTAGTGGCAGCACTTTCGCACCGTTTAAATGCAACTACATTAGTAACCTACGCTGTTTCATTACCTACGTATTTTTATATGATATATTTACTAAAATAATTCGTTCTTCTTTACTTCGATTCCATAAAAAACTAAATCTTCTAAGGATGGAAACAACACTTCAGTCATATCGATATTGTATGCTTCAGGTAAAAAAATTATTGCCACGGTTAGACGAGTCGAATTTCAACTCGTGATTCCAAAGAAATAAAATAGAATTTCAAATAGAGTACTCGAAATACAGGATCCAGGACCGCCATCTGTACCTCATAGTGCGTACTAATGGAACACTGCAGTGAACGCCATCTATAACTTAGTTCAGTATTGTTAGGTCCCTAGCTTGCTTGGATGACTAGTATACTAAATGAAACAATGTATTTGCAATAGATGGCTCTGTAACGTTGATTTCATTTTAAGGGGCAACTATTGTAGTTGAACGTTAACACTACAGTAAACGTATCTATAATAGATGGTTCTGTAACGTTTTTATTATTTTTAGTTGAACGTAGTATTTTTTTCGTTGCGATTGTACTTCAAAGATCACCGATAAAGGAATATTATAACTGAGAAACTCGGATAACAGGCTCTTGCAGTACCTGACGCAAAAATTTCACTGATGCCCGATTGCACTAAACATGGCGACGCTTAGATGCATTCCTAAGCATACGTTGCCTGCGAGTGTGTTCCCTGATCAATATAATCTGGATGACTTCAAGGCTAGAGTGAACAGGCTGTTCCTAGACAGGCATGCTCTTACCACCAGGTGAGGTGACGGACAAATGCCTAGCTAGTCAATTATATAAAAAAAAACATTTAGCCGATACAAAATCGGTGTCATAAAATTATGAGTGAGTTTATTTTTAGGAAATTGGCATTTTATTTTTTTGTTTGGAATATCTGAAATCAACTTAAGTGTCGCCGAAAGTTTAGTGCCATATATAGAGTTTTAATAACCAACAACGCCACACGCCACCGCACAGCTTACAGAAACCATCAATGAAATTTAGTTTATTGGTACAGTTCTATAAAACAACGCAAAGATCATTAATTCGCTCAACTCATTCATTTCGCTCTGCTAACTTAATACATATTACAAAAGAAAACATTTTATCGCAATATGAAAATATTAAAAAAAATATTTATGGATAAAATATTATACGGACTGACACAATTATTTATCAGGTCTCAGTACTCTATTAAGATTGAGGAATGTTTGCATTGTTGTGTTGGATAGGATAGCCAAGATAAGGATAAGGTCACTGGCTTCACTCACAGTGACAAAGCTGAAGATCTGCAGTCCTGCATTTTTGTTACATTGAAACCTAAGTGCTTGAATCGTATATGTTATGGATAACAGTTCTATCAGGTGGTAGGGCTCTGTCGAGCCTGAGGGGTCCGCCTAGGTGAATACCACCGCCTTATCTATTTCTGCCGCCAAGCAACAATGTCTGCATTGATGTGTTCCTGTTTAAAGGATAAGGTAGCCAGCGCAATTACAAGCACGAGGCATTTTATCTTAGTGCTCACTATGACATGGCACCTGCAGTTCTGTATTTTTGTTGTTAGCAAATTAATGCATGAATCGTAGATGTGGGCTGTATGCTTATTTATCATTGAGAGGTATAAAGGGTTACTGAAGAATTAATATGTCGCAGGGTGCCAAACCAATCGCCTCAAACATAGGGGTCTGATGAATTAGTTTTATAAGCTTACCTTTAGGGTTTGAAGTGGTATCCCACAGTCTTCATTCATAGCGTCCAGTATATCCCTGACTTGATAGCAAACCGCCTCCAAAGCTGCCTTAACTATATGTGAATAGTTAGTTTCCTCAGTGATACCGCAAATAACACTGTAATAAAAGTCAGATTGATAATACATATATCACTACAGCCTGATGCCATAAAATATTTCCCATGCTGGGTTTGGTAAGAATTGTAGTTAAGTGCATTTTTTGTTTTAATGCCTTTACTGGCAGGATGATAGAAAATGTATCTAAGTTGGTGGTGCTGCTGTAGATGTAGATCTGTTAAATCTCTGGGTATTCACAAGAGTATCCGTCAAATTATCAAGTATTCTGTTGCAAGCTCAAACTCAGCATTCGAGTGTGGTATCCCTACCACACTCGAATGCTGAGCAAGATAGCCATTAGATATAAACACTGGCATATGCTTCAAAAGCATTCCCTACTCCAATTAATCTCACTAATTCATTAACTCCCAATTTTTTTTTAAATCACTAGGTTACGCTATCTTATGGTAGGTGCGGTAGATCTATCCTAGTTACTTTGTTTTCATCGTAATTATAATTAAAAATAAAGTAGTAATTATTATATCTTATATCTTCCGATAATACTTACCCTCGGGCATCCTGCCGCCAATAAGGCGCATACAATCCACTGAAAGCTGGCACAAATACCACACTCCCATTTTCGGTAGCCTTTTCGGCTATCTCGCTGGACTCTTTTGCTGTTTCTAGCATTCCTATATTGTCTTTCAGCCATCCTAGAGCTGCACCCGCCACTGCAACCTGCAAATCAAATTGACATTTTTAACGAAGTTTTTAATTTAAAAAATTCAGACTTTTTGGCGATAAAAAATCATTAGTATGATAATGAAAGACCCTATCCGCCTACCTAAAGACTAACGTATATTTTGTCTCATATAAAAAGACGCAAAAAAATTGTCATTACAGGATTCTTAAGCTACTTAACACACATGTGTGTGATACAGACGTGTGTAATATAGTCGAGGCAATTGGATGTTTAGCAGTTGACTGGTCTTCTTAATTTGCGATACGATACGATACGCTTATAATGCGATAAACTACGATTATTGACAATAATGACAAACCACGCGTCGCGGGAAATAGTTACACGGTCATTTTCAGACTTAACATGCAAAACATTCGTTGACTGTATGTACTATAAATATGTGACTAATACATTGATCTACTAAACCGAATAAATCAATGGTCTAATAGATCAATTGCAGGAGGAATCTGACAGATATCGCCATAGAAAAGTAGTACCGCTATTGTAAATGAATTAAATAATGGCAACTTACCGATCCTTCTAATGCATAGAAAGGAGGATTGTTGGAACCAAACTGATAGGCTACTGTGGTCAACAAGCCTCGGCTCGAATTCACGCGAATATCGCCCGTATTGTAAAGTACAAAACAACCAGTTCCGTAGGTGGCTTTGGCTTGACCTTTTTGTAAACACATTTGTCCGACTAGAGCAGCTTGTTGGTCTCCAAGACAACCGGATAATGGTATACCTTTCAAAGGGCCATTTTCAATGTGAGCATAAACCTGTAACAATTCGGATATTGAAGCTTTCCATCTGAATGCAATTCTAATCATTATTAACATACAACGCCTTGGATCCTCCTACCTTCGGACCCCTTTATTTTTAAGTATGGAGCTCATAAAAAAAACAATCTTGGCGTTAATGTCTCGTTGTGCTCTCACGCACGAGGGCCCGGAGTCCGCCTTGACCATGATCCAGGATTTGGCAGATCAGGTAATTATAGTGGAGCAACTGTCATCTGATCTCCGTGACCCTGTTTCACATTCAGTCGCCAGAATGTGCAGGTTTCATCACTATGTTTTCCCATACTGTGGTTAGTATTCAACTAATGTACATAACTCAGAAAACCAGTACCTCTCGCTTGCGAATCGGATACCGTAACCACTTGGCCACCGACGCTGTACCTCATAACATTACATTATTATTGTTAAAATCACGAAATAATTTTCGAAATAACAACTGTAGTGGCATATGATAAGCTGTTTCAAAAGTTATCTAAAGTTTGTTAATTTTGAGGATTGATTTTGAATTTACAAGACTTGGTGAATACATATTATTATAGGGTACGTTGCAAATCCAGCAAATAAACATCCCGCCGTAAACAGTCCTACATACCACACAATAATAATAATTCATGTCTACCAGTCAATGTAGCCATACTTCACATTACACTATCACTATTTTTTATTGCTTAGTTAGATTACAGCCTTATCTAAACACAAACAACTACAAATAAGTATATTAATCAGGACAGTAGACAGTATTAAATTACATGATAATTTACTTACTTCTGCGCTTGACTTTATTTCTGGTAATACAGATTTAGGTAATTCAAAAAACTTGATTAATAATGGATCCCACTTTAGGTTCTCAATGTTCATAAGCATAGTTCTTGAAGCATTTGTTACATCTGTTATATGTTTCCCACCATTTGGTCCACCTGAATGAAATATAAAATTAATATAACTAACAATGTAATGTTGTATTATAAATTTTACAAACATAGTCTTAAATATAAAAAGAGTTTGAGAGAGTGTTATTCATTTGCAAATGTCCACATTTAGAAAACTGATGAATTAACCAATAATGCATGCCATGAAACAAATTTTTACCTGTTAAATTCCATATAAGCCATGAGTCCACAGTCCCAAACAAACAGGTTCCTTCTTTCATAGCCTTTTTCACAACCTCCACATTGTCGATAAGCCATCTCAGCTTTACAGCACTAAAGTAAGGCGACAGTGGTAATCCACATAGTGGCTAAAACATAAAACAACAATATTACCAGACACATAAAGTAGAAACAAATATTTCTTAACACATTGTTTTCCATCTGCACTGTAACTTACTTAAAAAAATTAAGAATTATAATTATGTTTGTGCCTGTAACAGGCTTTAAGAATGTGAGAAAGCAAGACAACTCTAGCTAACTCTATCTATTTGATTTTGTAAAACTCATCATTCTATGCTGGGCTTTACTTAACCAATATTATAGAATGTAATGTCTTACCTTTAAATAATTAATATTTCTAGTTTTATTTGGAACAGTATCTAACAACTTTTCAATAGTTGAAGATGTCCTCATATCTAACCATACAATAGCATTGTGCAATGGTTTCCCAGTAGTCTGATCCCAGACTATAGTAGTTTCTCGTTGATTTGTCACTCCTACAGCGATTATATCCTGTAAAATAAAACAAATACATCTTATAGTAAAAGGTACCTTATATACAGATTAGTCTGCCAAGCTCTAGCTTCTAACCTATGCAACAACATGGAATCATCTTGGTTTGTGTCAATATCCTGGTTGGGATCTCTACATACTCTGTGTGAAATTCTGGTATTAGGCATGTGCCGAACCAGTGGGAGCCATCATTAATTTGGGAATAAATTATAGCTGCTAATTCTGAGCTATAAGCTACATTACTGCCAAATAACATTAAACCATACAAACAATTAAACAATACAAATCCTTACACAAGTATGATAAGATTACAAGCCATAATTTTTATAAGTAAATTGTTATTTTTTCTTTAATTGATACGTAATTGCATAACAAACACATACCGTTGATTTTCCGCCAAGTTCTACCAGCTTCTCCACAGCTTTCTCTATGCATGTAGTAACCACCTCCAATATTTCTGTAGGGTCCTGCTCTACCCATCCTTCTTGAGGGAAATGTTGCGCCACTTCTTTCTGATGATATGCTACGACTTCTGAGGAATTCGCTTTGAATAATATGAACCGAGCACTGGACGTCCCTTCATCTATGGCCCCCACTAATGGACCAAATTTTCCGTAATTCGACATAGTGATTTACCAACAGACCACCGACGTACAGACGGAAAGGACAGGAAATAGAAAGAAGATATAACAACAATATTAATACACGATATCAACGCTGGATGATTTTTATCTGATACCTAAACTCACAAGTTCACAACAACTCCACTTGCACTTTGGCCAACGTAAAAACCAGTGTTGCCGCAACTATGTTCCCGAAACGTATATTAGTCCGGTCAAAGTAGACATTTGAAATAACAAAAATTGGGGGAGAGCCAAATTTTGGTGGAGACCTTGGATTCACCATTAGAAACAAAGTGTCAAAAATCCCCAACGATCCTATGTGTGCGTCAAAAGTTATTTGGGGTCAAAGGTCAAAATTTCGGGTTTTGTGGATTTTTCTCAAAAATGGTAAGTTTTTTCAAAAAGTACTTCAAACCAAAATTGTAGATATTAAAATTATCTACAAAAATGGTCCCCAGGGTTTTTTTCTAGGAATCACCATTCTTGAAATATCGCGGTTGTAAGATTCACATTTTATATGATATGCACACATACGCCACATATATACATAGACAGGCACTCAAGACAAGAAAAATGCCTATTTGTGTCTCTTTTATGTGTAAACTATACTATTCTGAAAATATATACCTACTCAAATCATAGTCAGTCCCTTACTGAATCCCTTCTACTCGCATGGCCTTTGACCGGACTACATATTAAATATTCATTTTAACAATCACCAATGCTTTTTAGAACCATGAACTTTTAACATGAATCAATGTTAAAAGTTTCATGTACGCTCCGATTTCTCATTTAATAATTTAACTTACTTTATCTACTCGCATAGCGTAAAAAACAGTCGTTTAAGGGTACACTTTTCTCAAGCGTAAATAAAATTTTTAAAAATTACTTTTCGTTACAGCATTTCCCATACTATTTCCATTACAGCTATCATAAACTATGAGCTATATCGTAAAACAACTTTTTAATCACTATCCAACCTTTATTTTTTAAATTTTTGTCTGGCGCCGGTTTGTTTTTAAATACCTATAATAGATGCCTTTAACAAATTCAAAATTTTAAATTTAAATTTTCCTGTGTTAAAATTAAATATTTTTGTGTAATTATTTTCCCGCTAAACAGAATATTATTCTAATTGTTGTAAGTTGTGTTTGTGAATGTTTTTTCTTATTTGAAGCAAATAAATAGATAAATGTGAAAATAGTAAAGTGAATTTCCCGCCGCTTGATATCTTCTACGCGTAGGGACAACAGAACTGACTCGCAGCTTACTTCCAGCAAAGTTGAGAAAATTATAAGTGCGATATTTTAACATAAAAATATGAGTGTAGATAAAGTAGTGTATGCAACTGCATATAATTAGGTATTAAAACACTCGTCATGTTTTAATACCCTCTTTTATATGACGTTAGAAGAAGTTAAGGCGTAAACTTTTTCACTGAGCTGTGTAAATGAAATAAAGTGAAATAAAAAGTTTGGGTTACATGATTTTACAGTTTTAGATGGAGTAGCTTATTTTTAGACCAAATTCATACCTTTTCAGACGTATATCTATAATGAATCTACTAGAGCGTCGGTAGTCGGGCGGTTAAGTATCCAACTTGTAAGCGAGAGGTACCGTGTTCAAATCCCACTACGGCCATGCCTACCAATTACTTTTTTCTTTGTTATGTACATTAGTTGATTTCTAACCGATGCTAATACGATGAGAAAAATCATCGTGATGAAAGCTTCAAATTCAGGCAACTGAATTTGTAACTATGATCCAATCTGGTTAGGTTCCCCTGGTAGCAGGGTCGCGGAGGTCAGATGGTATTCGCTCCACTGTAATTACCTGATTTGTTAAATTTTAGATGATGTTCAAGGCGTGTCAAAGGCCCACGCGCGCGTGAGCACAACCGGAATATTGACGCCACGATGATTATTATTTAAAAGGATCGGTAAATCGAGAACATAACTTCAAGTCACATTGTGGGCCATGGATATTATGTGGGGGACCAGGATAACAGCAGTACCACATATCATTAATATCTTGGTCATCTTGTTCATAAGATTGGAGTTGGAGATAGGAAAGATGAAACGTGCCTGGATTGCTTTTGGTACCATAAAACCTTTAGCTACACAAGCTTGTTTTGAACTAATAATACAGAACAACCCTAGTATTGCGAATGTCCAAGGGCAGCGGTGGTACCAATGCAAAAAGGAACTGTGCGCTGATCTTTGTTTATGTGCGGTGGTAAATGATAAAAGTATTTTTCGTTAATCCTAATTTTCTCTAATCTATCCAAAAATAGTTTATGTCAAAATTTATGCTTTGGTCTCGATCTTCACCGTTAAATCCCTTATGGTCCCACCATACTATCAACCCGACTAATTTGAGAAGTTGGACATTAACGAAGGTATTGGGGAAGTATGTGTATAATAGAGATGAAACGAATATTCTGCTACTATCCGGTATCCGGCCTATCCCGCCTTAATTTACTATCCGGTCGGATACCGGATAATGCGTTGACATCTGTCCGAATACCGGATAGCAAAAACCGTATGAAATGTACATAAAAGTGATTTTGATCATCGGAAAAAGTAATCTTTAAAACGATTAACAAGTATTAATCAAAGCGCTGTTGACTTATTCGCTACGGCCACCTCAACAATTGAGTCGTAATTGGCGTTACGCGAGTGCGTGTGGCCGGCCATACAAAATTGGAGCTACGCGAGTGCGCGCCGACTCATCTGGCCGCTTCATAAAAACTCAATAGGTCTAAATCGGCCTCGGCCCAGTCGGACTTGCATAGCGCTGACATGGAGTCAGATGGCCGGCCGTCCTTATCCTTATATTTCGGAGGCCATACAGTCCCATCTGGCCGCGTTTGTTAGCATCGCGCCTGACTCTTTGATATCTGCGTTAGCAACGAAAGTGTTAGATGCCTGTTGTTCAACCAAGGTAAAGTTAATTTAAAGTTAATTATTATAAATTTAATTAAAGACGAATCGCTCTTACATTGAGATTTGTCGAAGGTTCACATGTCTTAGCAAAGGAATTTATTTCCCAGGTATTATACACAATGAGCAGTTTTCGTAAGTATAAGCAGTATCTAAAGCATACCTAACCACTCCCTAGATGGCGCCCTGACAATTTTGGTAATTGATAATCACTTGAAATAGGTTCGTAGCAAAGAGCATATATACACTGGGTACGTTGTATTGGATAATATTGTATTTATCAATAGTTTTTAACCATTTTAGAGGTTGTAATAAATTATTTCAAACAAAACAAACATCCATTTGACTGAGTCAATTTGTTTCATGAACACTAGGATCAAGAATGGTTTGTATTAAAATAAATTTCGTTGAATCTTTTGGTAAAAATTACCAAAATAGTAGGAGCGCCATGTATTGATGCTTTTTTAAACCAATTGACAATACCTACTGGGAAACTCCTCATTCCTAAATGGTAGCCGGAAATGTATGCTTTGGGGTTATCTTGACCCTTGACAATAACAAGGAAAAGTGTTACTACTCAAGTGTTCAAAAACACTCAAGTCGTAGCTAGACCAGACCATACAATTTCATTGTTTACATTTTACATATTTCCGGTAATATGTACCTACATTACCTAGGAATTTTATGTAATGACTGTATTCATACATTTACGGTGACATATACACTACTCAATATTAAATTGATCCCTTAGGTACTTAGTTCTCCGAAATTCGTCAAAGTAACACCTTTAGTTTAGCATATATAAATATGATTATATTTGGCGAAAAGTTGCTAGTCTGACAACACTGTAGAAATGTCAATGTCAAATTTTTATTTTGTTGCTAGTGACATCTATGATATTCTTTCCGCAACTCTTTGCGATGTCGCCTTCATAGTTTCGAAACATCTACGTAGTTCTATTGGTTAATGTAGATGTCGCTAAGTGGGCCCGCTGAAGATAGGCTGTTTTTTACGTTTGAGGGAGCGAATAGAAAATTATGGCTCTATATTACCAAAATGAGCCAAAAACAGGATGTATTTCGTCTATGATCTGTTTAAACTGACTTGTCTTATTTCGTGAAAACATAGAGAACAATTTTACTGTGCTGTTGATATACCTATTTTAGGAAAGATACTGTACCAAACCAAGCGCTTTTACGTCCCATTAGAGTAGTTACTCCATGCAATCGTCTTTATTTCAGACGGAATATAATTTAAATACGTAGGTATTGTATAGGTACATAAATTTGACACATCGGTAGGGTGTCGTAAAAAGCGACAAAATAATGTCTTAAACCAGAAATGGAGCAGCAACGTTTTCTGATGTGCATTTTAAACACGCTATTATGGCAAATCCCTCCATGTATGTGGCGGAGGCTCATGTCCATCAGTGGATGTTTGTGTGAAACCATACCGTGTGGTGTCTTGTGGAGTCATGGCTAGACTGCAAGGGGAACCCTATACCTTATTCTACGTCATCAAGTACAATAAAAATTCCACTTTGTAGTTACAACGTCATTGACATGAGCGCTATCATTTTTTGTGAGTACAAATTCATAGTAAAAAATAACTTTTCTGCATGGGCTGCCTTGTTTTGTCCCTGCATTTGATTTGCATTAGTGGTTGTGTTAGAGACTCTGATCGTGTATATAAAATTTTCTATGATTTCTTGCTAATTTTTTTAAATTATATCGTTAACTACTGTATTTAAAACAAAGTCCCCTGTCGCGTCTGTCTTTTACACTTTCCGATTTTGATGAAATCCGGTATGCAGATAGCTATGTAGTCCTTAAGGAATTGAGGATGGACATAGGTTACATTTTATTCCCCTCCACTCACAAGCTCGCATGATGCCATTAGAGGTACAATAGTGCATGCGGGCGGATCCGGACGGGAAGTAGGGAGTCTACAGAAGTAAAAACTACTGAACAGATTTCAAAATTATTTCATTAATAGGCTACATTCTTCCCGAAGGTCGTAGAGTCTTTACATCCTAGAAAAGGTAACCAGCTGTTCATTGCCAGGTACTGAAAGCATTCAATATGCGGGTGAAAGCCGCGAGGATCGTTTGTTAATGATAAAAATCAGTTTTAGGCATATATTTTTAATTTTATTGCTATCGTTTACAGTTTAAATAACCAAATATATTTAAATAATTGTATACTCAGTATATTAAATGAGAAACGTTTTCTTATTCCTTGATTCGATAGCCTTGGTCAGTTTGCACGTAGGAGTTCTCTCTTATAGGGAACGGCATTGTACATTGTAAACAATTCGTTTTAATAATTATTTAAAGTCTACCCGAAACCAATTAAGTAATCTTAATCATCTAATTCTAATCTTTGCACAAAAATTGAATCCCATGTCCCACAATCTATGTATACCTAGATTGTATACTCTCAGGCCAGTGATGAATGCTCTACTGCGCATCTGCCTCCATGATGAACTCCGCCATCAGCATCTCCATGGTGGGCGCGATGCCTTGCTTCTGGCAGTTGCCCTTGAAGCACTCCGCGACCTTGAGGATCCGCCAGCAGTGGTCCTCCTCGCTGTCGTTCAGCTGCTCGCACTGGTGGATTATCTCCACCATCTGCTTGGACAGGATTTCGCCTGGAAATTAGTGGGACTGTTAGGATCGTGATCAGAGTCGTGGTGCCGCCTTAAGGCTCGGTATAGGATCCTCCTCATAGGATCGTAGTAGTCATATCTTGTCACGATTGTGCTCTCGCGCGCGAGGGCCCGGGGACCGTCTTGACCATGATCCAGTATTTGGCAGATCCAGGTAATCATAGTGGAGCGACTGCCATCTGACCTCTGTGACCTTGTTCACACGGGAATCTGACCAGATTGGAGTCATCAGTCGCCTGAATGTGACGGTTTCATTATAATATTTTCCCTCATCGTAAGAGCACGTTAGTGTTCAACTAATGTACATCACTCTGAAAAGAGTTATTGGTACCTACATGGCGGCACTGAGATTCCTCCTGTACCTCGGTGTACGAGTACACCTTAAGGCCCTTTAAGGTCACCGACGCTCTTCCTGTCCTACGTGATAAGCTCCAGTAATGAAGATAGGTGAGACGGCGGCAATTGTTAGTCTAGTATTGATATAGGTACCAGGGTCGTAGCTACCGCCGTATCAATGAAAGGGCCCCCGGGCTATAGGGCCCCAAACTTGTGTATTATTCAGTTAAACCCATCCCTACTTCCCAGGAAAAAAATGTTCAATAGAAAAACCTAGACAAGACCTCCTCTGTCAAAAATAACATTTTCAATCAAGTGATACAACTGTACTGAAAAAACAAAACTACTTAGGACCCTCCACGCGCACTCTTTCATTATCTACTTACTTCATTGAATTTGTGTAAAATATGCAAAATGGCAAAAATGTCAAAATGATCTCATTTTGGATAGTGCTGAAAGACCCCCCCTACTTCGTTCTTTTTTAAACGGGTGAGATGGACCGAGCTCATAATAAAGTTGTCTTCGCCCACACGCCCTCAATCTTCGAATTTGTCTGTTTTTAAGTTAATCGTGGAAACTTTAGAAGCGAAAATTTCACAAATTTAGAGGTTGCTCCGTTTGCTCATTAGTTGTTCGCAAAGTTATTTTATTATAAAACTCATCACACCAGAATGTCAATAATTTAAAGATCACCCGTTTGGTATCGTCCATTTACTGATTTTACGTTATTTTTTATTAATATCACGCAAGGTTTTAAGGGGTAAATTACAAAAAAATCTATTTCACTACGCGATTTTAACAAGTTTCAATATAGCCAAGCCAAGGGTCAATAGGTGTATTAAAAATACCGAGCTCGCCATTTAGAATATATTGTCACACAAATGTATAGCTCGCTACGGTCGCTTATTTTTTAAAGGTTTTTTATTATGTACACGGGAATTCGTGCGAGTTCGCAGCGCTGGAGCAACTGAGACGTAACTCATTAGCACCCCCGTAGTTGTGGGCACTAATGAGCTACGTCAACTAGTGGGGGGCTAGACAACTATTGATACGGGGTTCGGGGCAAGCTACGCCACTAGCGCTATGTAGCGAGGGTAGCTACGGCCGAACAAATCAAATCACAGGAACTGTACCAAAACGCGTTATATTTCTTTGATCCCCTGTAGCCTTCTGTTTGTTTGTCTGTACTAAAAAAGTTAAAGTTAAAGGCAAATATTCCGCTGAGAGCCACTGACCATTGGGGAAGGACTTGATGAACTGATCCATGTTCCCGTGGTGCATCCGGTGCGAGTCGGTGAGCAGGTCGAAGTGGCGGCTCATGCACTGGATCGCGCAGCCGACCTCGCGATCCTCGAACTTGAAATCCTCGCGCCAGAAGTGGAAGAACTCTTCCATCTTGTCCTCGGTGAGCCCGGTCTGAGGTGGATACGCAGCTTTTATATGCAATAAAGGGATACATACATACACTGCTCATAACTTTCATTGATGTTGAGTGGAGTGGATTAGGATAGAGTAGATTGTTAAACGCCGTTAATGATGACAACGAGGGAAGCTCATGTCCAGTGCGGGCTTTTTTGGCAAACGTCGTCGGCATATCGTATACATGTCGCAGCCGGATGTCGAGGAAATTAGCCGGTTAATAAAACGGCTAGCTTTTTAAGCAATTATTTAATCGAAAACCGATTTCATTAAATTTGAAACGCTAATCTTGCCTGACTCTACATATACGTACATGGAGTAGGTACAACATGGGGTTCTTTAAAATTCAAAATACATGTATACAGGAACCTCAAAGGCTGTCACCGTATCCACTCCCCTTAGGCTGCAGATGTCCAGGACGACGGTGGGCACTCTCCATCAGTTGGCTTAATCCTTTTAGAAGAGACTTGCCCGATTTAACAATAATTAGATAGTGCCTTCGCAAAGGTAAGAGTGACATCTACGGCGGTGGCTACGGGCTCCGCCAGCAAGCTGAGCCACCGAGAGAGTTCACGCTCCCTGCATTCGCTTACGGGCAGCGCTGATTACAAACAGGGTGACCTTGTTTGCCTCTCACTATTATAAAGAAAACGTCCCATACCGCCTCCCTGCAGTGCTGGAGTGCCTCGCCGAAGCCAAGAGTGACGTCCTTCATAACGTCCACGCTGGCAGCGGCCGGCCCCGCCAGCCAGAGCACGCCCAGCCACAGCACCAACGACGTACGCGCTACGTGCTTCGCCATCTCAGTGTACTACAGAGCACGAATGGGCTCATTTATGTAGTTACGATGCACTACAATCTAAGACTTGATGGCGGTCGCTGTGAAGCATCCCTTAATTAAATTACTTATGACGTTTTTGTTTGTGATTCTCAAACTATAGCTCGCCTACGGTTTAAAAACGCATTTATTATTTGCTTATCCGGCAATGTCTATACGCACCCCGGATGGCCCGCTTGCCGGTTTGGAAATAATATGTGGGTACCTAAAGCTATGCTTTACTGCTCAATTCCTTGATTAGTGTTTATGTATGTAGCTGTTTCGAGTTTTGTTGATAATTGGTATTAAATTGTTTGCTCTATTGTTTGTAGGTTCCACAGAGTAGTGGTAGGTTTTGACATATTCCATGTGTCCCACTGGTACGTATTCTTAGAAATTTAATCCAATGACCACAGTCATACACACATGTAATAGGAAGTAGATAAGAGGAGCATGAAGTAAATCAAGACTTTTAGGCCGAGTATGTGAGTAACCCCTGATATCATTAATTTGTGAATTTTCGGTATTGTGAATTTGTGTGTAAGCAGTCCAAGGGTGTAAGCAGGTACTTGACAAGCGCATCATACGCTTTTTATACCTACTTTTATACCTACCTACCTACTTTATACCTATACCTATTGGCACAAAAATAACCAGGACGTACGTGATTTACGCGTAGAGTCGCAGTTTGAGAACCGTTTATATAAATACATTCTGTGTCGATTCAATAATAAATGCATGGTGTCGCTGCTCGTGCCCCATTATGGCCGACGGATCAACTATAGGTCTCACTACATTATGCCCTTACATGCACATTAACGTAATGTGTTTTTATAGAGTTGCAATGTAATGAGATGTAATTTAATCTTCTCTTTGTACACAATGTAATGAACGGATGAACTGCCTCCCTGTTGGCCGCCAATCTGTCACTGTGCAAATTGCTGGCTTTGGTGGATAATATCGGACTTTTGTAATATACCTATGCCTATTATCATGAAATGGTACATCTTCAAAGGTACAGTCTAGTTCATTAATATGTGAGCATTACCAAGGCTTCAAATATAAATGTATATTTTTTGCAATGTGTATTATTTATATTTGAAGCCTTGGCAATACTTACATATTAATGAACTCGACTGTACCTGATCAACTGATCATAACGAATTGCAATGATGTAGGTAGGTCATTTACATCTTCTATCTAATATATAAAATTCTCGTGTCACAGTTTTCGTTGCCATACTCCTCCGAAACGGCTTGACCGATTTTGATGAAATTTTTTGTGCTTATCCGGTATCTATGAGAATCGGCCAACATCTATTTTTCATCCCCCTAAATGTTAGGGGTAGTCCACCCCCAAATTTTTTTATTTATTTTTTAGACAAAATTTTTAATTTCTATTTTTTTATGATACAACATACAAAAATACATACAATCCAGGAAATTATTTATATGGCAAAACAACGTTTGCCGGGTCAGCTAGTAACATATAATAATGCATTAATGCACCTACGGGATAGCCAGAGATATAGGAGCTACCTCTATACACGAATTAAAACCTTTGTAAACCAAATACTAACTGTGAAACTAATATAACAGTATGAAGAATATGTTAATACAATATTTTTAAATATTTTCTCAATTTAATTGCAAACATATCAGACCTGGCGGCTCGGCGCTTGCATTCAACTGCATTAAACTATGATTTCTTAAATATAATTGCGCCCAGAAACCAAACTGTCTCATAATCAATTACAAGTATTTTTTTCAAAATTTGTAATTGCAATAACACTCTCGACTGCTTACTTTGTAGGCGCTGTGCGTGCGACGCAGATCTTCACGTCACCCGAGTGTTGCTGGCCGAAGAATATTGCGATGGTCATTGGTGAATGCGAGACGAATAATTTGGGAGTAGTAGGGAGAGTATTCTGCATCCATTTTACCAGACTTTCGTGGGTCGTGAGTGGGATTGGTATGTTAAACTAGTAACAGACGCCCCGATTTGGCTGGAGCCGACCAAGCAGCGGTTGCAGTCGATAATAATCCTTATGATATAAAAATAAGTCGCTTTTGGATTAATTCGGATGCGTGGGCGAGCCGACCTTGGTCGGACGTCCGACCATCTCCCCTGCACCCAAAAGCGACTAATTTTTATTAGTAGGTATCACTGCAACTTGGTCGTGTGGAGTCCGGCAGAGTAGAATAGCACCAACCCCTTATACTCGTGGGTGTCGTACAAGGCGACTAATGTTTTCGGGGCAAAAGATCTAAGCGTCTCCGTAGACTTGAAAATGGGCAGCAGCGTTTTCTATTGTTATATTTTTACACTGCGATCTCCAACCCGCCTGCCTAGCGTGGAGATTATGGCAATAACCTCCCCTCTCGCGGGAGAGGCCCTAAGTCCTGCAGTGGACTGTTATGGGCTTATGATGAACTGCAACTGACGGTTGGTCGGTCCAAGCCTTAGATCATTATGATCTAAGGTCCAAGCCAAAACAGAACAACCAAAGAGTATGGAATGCTAGCGACCTTCTTGCCAGTCTATAGAGCGGGCTTTGACAGCTTTTTCATACAAAAAATGCGTGCAAGGTCAGAGACAAAAAATAACTAAATCTCCTTATGTTTTTGTCAGCGTCAAATAAAAAGGGATGTTCACTCTGTCGATATATTCATTCGATATGTAATATCGAATCGATATTACATATCGAATATTATCGATATCGATAATATTAAGCAATATTATCGATATCGATATACTTAACAAAAATATTCCTAAGACATCATCAGCTTATGTAGCCATTATAGCACCGCTTTTTTACATTACATTATGTTATAATGTAAAAATAAAATGTTTTAACATTAGGTAGGCGCTTCAATCCATTTACGTTTAATAAAAGATTCGTCAGGAAAGCTATAAAAAATATATATGAAAATAAAATTTCAAGTATTCATATTAGCCTACATCATACCACTGTTGAGCAAAGGACTTTCCCAATTTTTCCACTCCTCGCGATCAATAAGTATTTTTTGTTTACATCGACATTGGGAAAAAGCAGCGAACACATCACTATCGCACGTTCGAACAAGCAATAACTTTATATATTTTTAGGGATTAAGTAGGTTTGACAACAAATGAATGAAACAATGATAATTCATAATTATGAATTATCATTGTTTCTACAGTACATATTACTGAGCTCGGCGTATTAATTCAGTCAGAAAATTACTAATACTTTGAGATATTTACCTACCTACCTACTTACCTACATAGAACCAGTAGGTATAAAAGGAGCTAACACTGCTATGCCCGTTTATTGAGACGATAGCTCATCTTATACTGGTTCTAGGCAGGACTGTACATAGATTAGAAAAATACAAACTAGTACAAGCCTCACGCTCAAACTTCTAAAAATACATCAAAACAACAAATAGGAACAAGTTACAACGAACCGAACTCGTTCTTTAATTAGTCCCATCCAATCCAGCGTGTATTGGCGGTGCATATTTCGGCAGCGCGAGAGTGGATGCTCCCCGTGTACAATGTGTATAGCGGCTAATCACGTGAGTCTCGGGCCGCGTGCAATTTGTAGCAATCTACCGCACACGGGGCGTTCGAGGAATGAGCGTAGTTGTACGGGAATTTGCCGTGTGGTGTCTGGCAGAGTAGAATAGCATCAACCCCTTACACTTGTGGTAAAGGAGACTAATGTTTTCGCGGCAAAAGTTCTAGTCTCCGTAGACTGGAAAATGGGAGCCGCGATTTCCATTATTATATTTATAACACTGCGATCTACATTCGTATGCGTGGAGTTTATGACAATAACCTCCCCTCTCGTGGGAAAGGCCCTAAGTCTTGCAGTGGACTGTTATGGGTTGTGATGTGTGTGTACGGGAATTTACATCATCCATACAGAAAATAAAATAGACTACAAAGGTAGGTGGTTAAGTCCCTACATATGTAATGCGATTTATATTGTTTATGAACATTACGTCCACACAACACAACGTACTTATTGCAGTAGTTAGCGTATACACAACAGTATTCAAGTACGCTGCCTTACGGGAAAAATGAAAATAATTTGTGAATACTAATTCCACTTTTTCATACATGCTCATCTGTTTAGAGTACTTTTGACCTAACCTTTCTTTAAAATATCATATATTTAAATGTGATCTGCCAACGCTTCCATTCACTTCTGCCAGAAAAAAGAAATAAAGAGTCTATATTACACTAAATCATTTGGCACATCGGGTAAATTTATATAAAGAAAAGGAAATCATAATTAACTACAATGACAGCGGTAACTACGACATAGAATAGAGTTGTATCGTTACCCGTACCATGAGAAGTTGTGCAACGGGGTCACACTCAGCATAAGCCATGGCTGCAGTGAGACCCATTTTAATTTCATAACTGCTTTCGCTCCCATACATTTTAGGATCGAGGGCCTCTTTATAAACAAGGACCTTTCTATAAACAGCCAGACAGGCCTATTTAGACAACTTCTGTCTGTTTATAAATGTATGTATTTTAGGAATTCAACTTTTTGTTCCTGGACTTTCACGCGTTTTCCCGCATTCACTCTCCTTTGATGTCACTTCCACAAAAGGGATGTTACTATAGTTTGGCAACTGAAAGTAGAGACTAAGTTTCTTATCAGTTCTGCGACAAATGTGACCAGCCTAATACCACATCAGCTTACTAACAGGTCGGGCTAACTATGTCCATAAGTTTCTAAAATAGAAAAAGTTCTAGTAGGTTCATACCTAAAACATTAAACAGTATCAATTCCATTTATTCCTCAAACTTCTAATTATTTATTTTGAAATTCTGTGGTTATATTGTCAGAGTACACAGTCGTAATTTTTTTGTATTGCTGTCTTAGATCTCTATACAGACGGCAGTTTAAAAATCTATGTTCAGTATCCACTTTCAGTAGCCAAACTATACTTATAAAAACCGGTCTGCCTTACATAGATTTTTTTACCGACTTCAAGAAAGGAGTAGGTACTCAATTCGTCAAATCTTGAATTTTTCATGTACCTATGTTCCTCCGATTACTTGAAGACGCCTGGACAAATTATTTTTATGTTTGAAAAGGTATACTTCCCAGGTGGTGCCATGGTTATCAGGTCAGCATCTGATGACGGAAAACCTGTGAAATCGAGGGTAAATCAAAGTTGGAAACAAATAACTCTATTTTCCAGATGTAGATATTTTAGTGCGTCGGCCCGCGGCCTCCCATGGACGGCATGGCAACTTTTAACACATCATCCCATAAAGCATTGGGAATATATGGGATTGGAACAAATTACACAAATAAAAACTGATTTTCGGAAATTATAGGCCACATTCCTTCGACGGACGGCAAATCATCAGACTTTGGTATACCAAGGTTGCACAACAATTATGATTTCTACCTAAAAAAACAAAAACGTATGAAATTTGGTCAGGTTCCCGTGGTAGCAGGGTCACGGAGGTCAGATGGCAGTCGCTCCACTGTAATTACCTGATCGTCAAATCCTGGATCATGGTCAAGGCGGACCCCGGGCCCTAGCGCTCGAGAGCACAACCGGGACGCCAAGATGATTATTTTATATTTTATCAAATTATTTATGTGTAGCTTTATTAGAAGATGTCACAAAAGAATGAAAATCTAAAACTCTACAAAAATATTCTTAAAACAATATAATGAACAAAGCATAGCATCAATAACATTTTATTTTATATTATTTTTATTTTTACATTGTTTTTTTATATTGTATTTCATGATTAATAAGTTTATAATGTAAACTATGGGGCTATTCCTGAAATAAAGATTAGAAAGCTGCGTTATGTGTAGGTTATATTTAACAAATCTTTACTGCATTTATTCATTCCAAAATGAGTGGGGCCTATACGTAATCCTCAAGTGTTGAATTTAGTAACCCAAGTTACTCGGAAACACAGACATAATGCTGGATCCACACGACACCAACTTATGGTTGCACAACGCGTTTGTACAAACAAAGTTTGCGCAAACGGATCGTGTAGACGTCAAATTTTAAATTAGAAAATTTGACGCCAACTACAACGTACAAACGCGCTGTGCAAGCATAAGTTGGTGCCGTGTAGATCCTGCTTAACAGACTAGACCCAAATCACAAATATTCCCTGTTCGCTCACTCTACAATGATTATGAATCTTGCTATTCGTTTTTTCATCTTAAAGTTTCTGGAAAATGACGTGCGCAATGTTTTGAACGTTCGACATGTTGCTGAAGCTCCAGATGGGACGTTTCTTTTGAAACATCGGTGTTCATTTTATAATTTCCTAATCAAATTTAAATCAAATCATTTAAAAGACGGTATAATTTATGCACATTTATGTGAAAGCGCAAAGTATGGAAATACACCTAGATTATCTTTTCATCATTAAGTAAACATTCGTGGTCGCGGCGACCGGGAATCAATTTTAGAAATTTTGACAAAAATATGCATCGTAATAGTGTGAATTTGCAATAATTAAAATGCTTTACCTTAAAACAACATGCCATTAAAGATACATTTAAAATTATTGGCAAATGCATTTATTAAACATTAGTACAGATTATAACAATGATATAAATAACTACAGACTACTAATTACCAATTTACAACTACAAGTAAAACAAACCTATAGATAAAAAAATTGTCCAAGGTCCACTGTATCAGGAAAACTGCCTAGAAGGCTGGCCGCATTGCCCCGCTGAATGGCGAGGCTAACTCGCTGTCCGAAATAAAGGCCAGACTGTTGGTCTTTAGTAAGATCCACCAGGCGCTTAGCTAGCTCCCGAAACAGAGAGTGTGCGCCTGGTCCCCACGGCTTAAGGGTTTCCATGCCAAATGGCGCAAATATGTGGTCCTCACCAAGACTCGCGTATTTGCGCCGTTTGGCGTTTTCAGCTGCGGCGGCACCGGCCCCAGCGTGACACGCGGTTACTGGAAGATGGGACGGCGCGAGGGTATCGACACACGTGGCGTCCCAGACCAAAGGTCGTCCCAGCTTCCAGGGCGTGAGTGTCATCCCGTCGGGCCTTCTACCGTCATCACGAACTAGACCGCTTGGCTCCAGCACTGTGGGTGCTCCAGCGGAGGTGAAGGCTCGGCGGATGATATCATTTAGGTCCGCGTGCTGAAGAAAGCGCCCAGCACTCCTGCTGCACGACAGGCCATGGTGGCCAAGATGATCAACAAGGCAAATTGAGCAATATTTCAATGTCTAAATCCCAGAGATAATTTACGAACTTAGTAAATTAAATAGTCAAGTAAGTCTAAATAGGTACGAAAAGGGTCGGATTTAGTATTAATTACACAGAATTTTAATACTAAAATTTTGGAAATAGAGGTGCACAATTTTATGAATTAGGGTTTTATACCAAAAATGTACCTAAATGACATTTTAAACGTTCAAACGTTAATCGCGTTTATTATAATTTTTTAGTTTTTTTCCCTAAAGACCAGGCATGGTGATGTCTTGGTTGCAAATTGGAAGTGCTGCGTTATAAGATTTTGAAGAACAAAATAAGTAGGTGGAAGTCCCTGTCCTTTTTTTTTTAATTTAATTTTAACTTAAAATAAAGGATATGCTGCCTGTTTTATCTATCATTTTCATTAATATTATTTTTGCATGACTATGCCCTCTATAGGGCATCAATTCAATTTATTGTGAATTCACCTAAGCCAACCTGTGAACAATGAAGATGCTTCTAACGGTAAGGAACAAATTCGTAAAAAATGTTACTTATCTGCAGATATAACTTTCGAAAAACTATTCCCGAACAAACTATAAATATTTCATTAAAATCCAAATTATGTCTAGGTAAGGCCAATCATTTTTACCTGTCGACCGGGTTTTTGAGTAAACCATCTAAAAATAGTTGCACGGGACGAAGTGAGGTTGCCAAAAGCGGATATTCCTATGACACTTTTATAAAATCATTGCACAAAAAGGCTCACGTACGAATTCCCTTACTGCAAGGAAATGCAAAAAGATATCGACACTTTTATTCGTTTCTTGTATGAACACATGGATTTTAGATTTGATCTATATCTATATCAATATATAGTATAAGACAAAGTCGCTTCCTGCCGTGTGTCTCTATGGACGCTTAGATCTTTTAAACTACGCAACGGATTTTAATGCAGCTTTCAACAATAAGTAGAGTGAGGAAGTAGTAGTAAAAAGAATATGTAGGGGTAAAGTAGGAGAATGGTAGTTGTAAGTAGGATCATGGTCATAGCGGACCCCGGGCCCTCGTGCGCGAGAGCACAACCGGGACATGATGGTAGTTGTAAGTAGGTTTAGGGTAGCGAACGAAGTCGCGCCGGGTCCAATTGAATAAAAATGTGTATCTCGATCCTTTCCTAGTCTCCCACGAAGCAGGTAAAAGCGGATTATCGTATATTAGTTTCCAGACAGTATAATAATGTCTTGAATAGGCTGAAATACCTATACAAAACACATAAAATAGTGTTTTTGCTTTTTTTCACGTCAAAAGTAGAATTTACATTTCTTTAGCATGGAGTTCGCAGACGCGCTTTGTTTGTCCGGTGTGGTCCGGTCTAATATAAAG
Source organism: Blastobasis lacticolella (assembly GCA_905147135.1). Lineage (NCBI taxonomy): Eukaryota > Metazoa > Arthropoda > Insecta > Lepidoptera > Blastobasidae > Blastobasis > Blastobasis lacticolella. The sequence goes on along the minus strand of LR990039.1, from coordinate 5,925,648 downwards.
TTTTATTTTATTAGACCATATCTTTGTTTCAGCGGTTCGAGACTTGTCGCCTTAAATAAAGAAAAAGAAATAAAGGAAACCTTTCTAGAATCAGTTCAGCGTGATATTAACACGTTCTGACAGCCACCATGTGTGTACCTATATGATCTGTTTAAACTGACTTGTCTTATTTGGTGAACAAACAATGCCCAAAATCACGACTTGCCGTATCAATCACGCTACGTATATTGTGTTAAGATGTCAAGAATTATATAAGAAACACATAGAATGTGAATTTCAACGAATACTGCTGCACATTATCCATTTAAATACATAATTTCCTTAACCAGTTTGGACAGATTACAAACTTATACGACACCGGTGACGGCGTCGCTGTTGTTGGCATTGATTATTTGACATGTCATTTAACATGCATTCCAAAATGAAGTGCCGCCATTTTCCCACTGTTCCAATTTTGACCACTGGGTCAGATAAGTTTATGGCCCTTTATTATTAAATCATAGCAGAACGTGAGCAGTCGAGCGAATGATATCGCGCTGACAAGACTCTGACGGTCGTTGTGGATGACATGCGTTCCGATTCATTAAATATGCCAAAGACCCAATGGAATGGACAAGGAGAAAAAAGACCCCAGGGCTTTTCACGTCGCAGAGCACAACAAAGAACTTGTAACGTTTAGTTGACCTTTACATTCAAAAATACGGATATTCCCTTTCCTTTGCTTCAAATATGGCCCGGATAGTTCACTTCCGGAAACCAGCACCATCTTTTAGTATGTTGTTAAGTATGTTATTCTGAATAAAAACCAGCCGGGACCGGGGACACAATCTGTATTGCATTTAGAAGTTTGAAGCAGAATAAACTGTGCTAAATGTAGGAGGATTAGTGGAATATTTGTCATGTGCATTATTTATCGACGAATTGCGAAATCAAAATGACGGACCTCAACGATTGCAAATACAACGTTTTGATGTTCCACATACGACAGGTAATTGTTTCAGTAGGATTATGAGGACGATAATGGTCAGCTCTAAAATATATTGGCTTTGAACGACCTATTGTGGTGTCACCAGCATCAACTAATCATAGGCGAAGGCGAAACAGCTTCATTAGTAGGTCTGGAAGAGGTTTGTTAGTGCTAAAGTCGATCTATATCTTGATATTTACTTATTATAAGTTTATACCAAAAGTAAAGTGGCGGACTTAAGCTAAAATAGCTAGACATTCCAATATCAAATTATACAATGGCTTCAATGGTTTCATTTTTTATGTTAATATGTGTTTCTGTTAGCATCACTAAGTAGGTACCTATTATAGTACGAGTATAATAGACAAAGAACGACACTGAATACGGACGGGGAGCATGAGCGATGTCCGTTAGTAAGCTTGACGCGCGTTCTTTTCGGCGATGAGCATGAGCTAGGGCTATTTTTTTTGTTATACGGCAGACAAACAGGCAAGCGGGCTACCTGATGGAAAGTGGTCACCGCCGCCTATAGACATCAGGAACACCAGGGGAGTCACCAATGCGTTGCCCGCCTCTGAAGAGACCTCTAAGATACCTCTTGAACAATCCCATGTCATAGTCCAAAGGAAACACTGTGGCTGGGAGCTCATTCCACATCCGAATAGTACGAGCGAGAAACGTTCTTTCGAACCCTCGCGTCGTGACCAACAGAGGGTCATTCGCGAATCTAACGCCTGTTAGATTCGCTAATGACAAGACCTCGAGATTGGAATGGTGAGCTTGAGCGACACTCTTATTCTCGAGACCCCACTATACGGTCTTAGTGAGCGTAACGATAAGCATGAGCGACGTTCACCCACTACGCGCTTACGTACCAATGATGATCATAATGGTGAGCTTGAGCGACGTTATGTAAGAGATTCGAGGGACCAGCACCGTGGACGGACTAGGTCTAGGCGCCCAGGAATATCGAATAATGATCTCGTTATCGATCTCGATCTGATAGGGATTCGAGTCGAACTAGAGATAATAACACAACAAATATGCTTTATCAATTTATTGAGGCAATGAAAACCGTTAGTAAATCAGTAGTCATAATAGAACGGCGGCATCGATAGCAAATGTAGTGCCGGAGTTCGACCCCCTCTACAAAACTCAAACTATACTGAGTTGGCTTTCCAAAATAGAAGAGTGCGCCGAACTTTACAATTGGTATGACCGAGAAACCATCCACTACTCCTTGCCCAAGCTAACAGGTTTGGCGAAGACCTGGTATCAACGTCTTTCCACTGTAAAATATACATGGTCAGAATGGAAGACCAAACTTATCGAGTCCTTTCCGTGTAGGAAAAATAACGCTGAACTTTTACATGAAATGCTCAATTTAAGGGCCAAGTATGGAGAACCGTTAGAGTAATATTATTATTCCAAATTAAATATATTAAACAGATGTCAGATCTCAGGCAGGAAGGCTGTCGATTGTATTCTATATGGAATAGAAGACAGGGCAATTAAATAAGAAGCACAAGCTGCTTCATATGATCGGCCAGAAAATGTCCTCAAATATTTGAAGACGGTTAAAGTTGCTCAAGCAAGGGATGGTATTGGAGGAGTCAATAGGGGTAGGACCGACCGCAGACCACAAAATACACAACCCAATTTAAGTAATAATAAGTTCACTACGATGACCGCCACCACTAGTGTTAAACCGCCGCTGCGGTGTTTCAATTGCGGAACAGAAGGGCATCCAATTTTTAAATGCCCCAAACCTCTTGAAAAATGTAAGCTGTAACAAATTAGGCCACAGAACTGCGTCGTGCCCCGTATTGAATAAGACAAAACCTGCAGCTTTTGATGAGAAAAAGGAGTATAGTGATAAACAATTAACATTGACATTGCTATTAATAATTATTATAATACTTATTTTGACATTATGTTATAAAATCCAATTTATTATTTGTATGCCTATAATAAGGCTAAACATGGTGATACAAAGTTAATATATTTTCAACAATGTTATATTTTAAAAGACTACTGGACCTAAAACGGAGAGAAATTAAGACAGTAGTTGGTACAATTACAGGACACCTCCCCCTGAACAAACTACTGCATACCATCGGAGCTACGGACAGCCCCCTGTGCAGGGGATGTTTAGTAGCTGAGGAAACGACAGCTCACGTGGTCCTGGAGTGTGAGGAGCTAAAGGACTACAGAGCTAAAGCCTCAATAGGAACAGGGTCCTTTCGAGAAGTCTGTGAACGTCCCAAGAGTCTAATAGACTTCTGGAAGGAGCTGGCCTGGCTACAATAGCCGGCTCTCAGTCACGTATAAAGGACCGAATTTGAGTCCAAGTACGGAAAATGGGAGCCCCTAACCCTAACCCTAACCTAACAATGTTATATTATACCTGTGTTTACAAATAAAGACATTATGAATTATGAACAAATTTTACTACTAGAGACTGATAGGGGGACAGATACTGCGAAGGACAAATATAAAATTACGGTAATGATAAACGATAAGCCAGTTCTCTGCTACGTAAATTTAGGCAGCGAATGCACCATTATTCGTCTGACGGACGCGAGAACTTTTAAGTCTTACCTTGACCAGCGACAACCTGCCATTGATGAGAGGTTTGGGTGGCAATTTGGTTCAACCGATTGCAAATACTGTCGCCACTATACAAGTACAAGATGTGACAGAGATCGTAGAAGATGCTGGAAGTACAGGACAGCGTTCTCAAGTATCCTTTACTTCTGGGTCACACATTTACAGAACGCCCAGGCATCCTAATTTCATAGACACCGAGTAGACTCATTTTCGAACGTGTTACTGATAGTACGAAACTGGTATTGACTTTACTAGACGAAATAGTTGCGACTCGTTGCGATATAACTGCTATTTAAGTTCGTTGTGAGGGTTCTTTTACAGGGCGGATTTATGTAGATGGCTTAGTGAGGGGGAAACCAGGTAGTAAATTTTATCTCCTCCCCGGCGAGTATGAACTAAGTAAAGGGGTACGTCCAACATCTACAATTTGTTAGCCCAAATGTAGATCTTGACTAAACATGGACGGTGGCGGAACGAGACCCTGAATAGTACTGACACTTGACAATGCTTCTGTACTATGCTTAATTACTAATAATGTACAGAAAACCGTTAATCGACGAAATCGTTAGAGCGGTGTTGCTTGATTAAATAGAAATTGATGTTTAATTATTACTTAAGGTGAAATACCTTAAGTAGTAATTAACTTCAATTTATAATTAACTAGCTTTTGCCCGCGACTTCGTTCGCGTGGAAATAGTTTTTTAAAAGAAGGGCAGTTTATCTTTTTTCCGAGCGACCATTTTAAATGACCTTCCTAATGTATGGAAAGTACCCTACCCTACACCTACCCAACAATTACCGTACACCTACTCAACATCTACCCTACAAAGTGGTTAATTATTACTACATAATATCTACTTCTTAACCTAACATAAATGTACAATAACTTCGGCCGTGTGGTGTCCGGCACAGTAGAATAGCACCAACCCCTTACACTCATGGGTGTCGTACAAGGCGACTAATGTTTTCGAGGCAAAAGATCAAGAGTCTCCGTAGTCTGGAAAATGGGCAGCAGCATTTTTTATTGTTATATTTAAACACTGCGATCTCCAACCCGCCTGCCAAGCGTGGAGATTATGGTTATGGCAATAACCTTCCCTTTCATGGGAGAGGCCCTAAGTACTGCAGTGGACTGTTACGGGCTGTGATTATGAATATCTACTTGTGTCTTCGTGCAAGTCCCCACACTGATAAGGTCCCGCTGAAAATCAGCGCACCAACGTTTTGCTGCAGCTTACGTTGAGCCGGGACACTTTTTCACATTGCATTACTCCATACCTATTGTATTCGAATCGCTTAATTTACGTAGGTTTTAAATAGATTTAGAGCTCCGATATGTAACATATGCCGATATGCTCCGACATGTATTACAAGTCTCGCGGCGACTGGAGGATGATACGGTGCAAGGGTGTCGACTGGGCGTCTCAGCTTCTTGGGTGTGAGTGTCTGTCATACTGTCAGGTCTTTTACCGTCGCGTATCGACACAAAAGTTAAATAGTATATTTTCATGACTAAGCACGAATTTAATATTTAATTAAGAACGAGTTATAGGTTCGTTTATACGCTGCGTTTTGCAATCCGCCAGCTAAGGAGATTGTGGCAAAATATTATGGTATTGCAAACGTCCATAGGCTGCAGTGACTGCTTACGATCAGGCAGGCCGTAAGCTTGTTTGCCACCTAGGAGGAATATAAAAAATAAAAAAAATTGATAAAGGCCAACATCTACAATTTGTTAGCCCAAATGTAGATTTTGACTAAACTTTAACGGTGGCGAAACGAGACCCTGAATCATACTGACATTTGACAATGCTACTGTACTATACTTAATTTACTAAGCATATTCTCATGCATGCAAAAACAACGGTGGATGAGCGAAAATTCCATGCGTTCGAACTGGAGACGTTAGCTGTCATAGCCTCTCTAAACCGTTTTCGAGTGTATTTGGTAGTAGAATGTAAAATACACCGATGCTTTAAGGACCACGCTGACGAAACGTGACTTAGTAGCTCGAGTAGCGGGCTGGTGGATACAGAGCCGGCAGTCGGATGTCGGAAACACATGTATTGGATGTATTGGAAATCGAAACGGAGAATTGGCTTAGTACTGCTCAAACTGTAGATGACGAAATCACATCCATAAAGACGATTCTGAATAGTTCAGATGCCGCTAAAATGATAGATGTGCATAATAACTTTAAATTGAAAAATGATCGCGTGTACCGCGAAACGAAGGATGGCTTGCGTTGGGTCGTACGTACGAAACCATGACGACATCGGCCATTTTGGGTTCGATAAAACTCTGTCCAGAATCAGGGAAACATATTGGTTCCCCAAAATGCGTCGTTTTACCAAGGAGTACGTGAGTGCTTGTCTTGAATGCGCTCATCACAAAGCAGCGGGTGCTCCTAAAGAAGGATCATAGCATATTCAGAGTATATAGGCTATTCCACACTATTCACGCGGACCATCTTGAGCCATTTTTTCGTAGTAAGCATGGTAATTCTTACTTACTGGTTATCGTAGACGGGTTCACAAAGTTTGTGAATATCAAACCAGTTCGTAACACAAAAGCAGCGACTACCATTAAAGTGATCCGCGACCACATAAGATTCTTTGGTATACCATCGAGGCTCATTATGGAAAGATAAATTTTATGATAATGTTAAACTATATTCATTATTATTATTATATTAGCCCGAATCATCCCACTGCTAGGCAAAGGCCTTATTATACCTCACCTAATTGTTCTGTAAGATTTATCCAGCTTTGTATGTTTAGAGTGCAATAAATACATGATATTTTGTTAAAGATTGAGATTTGTCAAACTCATGTCAAACAAATGTTTTAATTTGCGGCTGGTAAACAGCATTTTTCATACAAAGCCTTAAGAAAAGCTCTTTTACAACAAGCAAATACTTTTTTTAAGATTTAAGCCAGCTGAACCGATTTGCATCAAATGTTATCTATTTATTAGATCGGACGGATAACTCAAGATACGGGTTCCACCCTCACTATGTCAATTTTCATAAGTATTTTTCTATTTACAAAACTGTTTTTTTTTTTTTTTGCAATATAACAGTTTTATGATTTTACAACTAATTACCAATTTAGTAAATGATGAGACCTGTTATTAAGTATTACAAAACATTATTTTATAATATTTTCGTTGTGGCTTTTTCTCATGGTCCATATTTGGGGTACCTATTCCATATTTGACTATCTTTTTCATTTTTTGATTTAACGAGGTTCTTAATACTGTAAATATTTATTAAAATCATAAGACTATCACTAATTGTTACAAAACATTATATCTTCTCATCTAATAAAGAAATTTACTTCGTTCTATAAATATTGATTTCATATTTGGTTACTTTCCTCTACTATCGTTAATTGATACTATTATGATAGTAATAGTATCAATTAAGTTGATGTGAGACATTTTTGTATTAAGTTAATTAATGGGAAATGAACTATAAATAATTCTAAACAAAAACTTGCTTCTGACTTTAACGATAGTAGTAATTAGTAGTAGACAGTAGTAAATCTTCACCTTTAATTTGAATTGTTTTTAAATTACATCATTTCAAATCACTCGTTTATTTTTGTTACATTATTTCTGAATTAGAAGAATTACATGTTTCGAACTAACCGCCAACAAGTGGCGCCATCGGTGTTCAAAACATGTTGATTCAAACTGCAAGATGCGTAAGACAGAGCGACGAACCTAGTGAAGTTAAGTTGATGTGTGACGTTTTTGTATTAATTTAATTAATGGGAAATAAACTATAAATAATTCCAAACCAAGTTTTCGTTGTAACAAAAACCTACTTCTGACTTTATTTATATGGTCGTTTCATCAACTATGAATAAAAATTAAAAAGTTGGGAGCAGAGGGTGTAGGGAAGAATGGCATACCTACAAGAAACCTGCTTTTTTGGTGTTTTTCCAGTTTTTTTATTATTCCGTAGTCAACGGTCTGATTCGTCGCCCGTGGTACCGGGATCGAACCCTAGTGCTGCTATGTACCTATGACTCCTTTCCGAGTTATTAGACTGAGCGAATGCGACAGTTGGAGGTGTCCCAATTTTTACAGTATGCAAAGAGAGATTAGCTAGCTATATCAAAAAAGGAATTATGTAGATTCCTGTGCGATTACGTTAGAGTGAAATAGATAAATATGCATTTAAATACTCTTTCAAAAGTACGTTGCACAGAGATGTAATTCCCAATTTAATATAGCGTAAGTATGTATGTATGTAAACTCTTTATTGCTTAATAAATACAGCGTACTAATACAGCGTACCTACTAAAGTTCTCGCTTTGCATACCCACTATAGAATAGAATAGAATAGAATAGAATAGAATATTTTTATTTCAGAAAATTAAATTCCATAGTTAGCACAATCAATTAATTAAAAACAATAAATAAAATTATCAACGCAATACATCAATCAATAATCTTAACAGTAATAAAAAAGGTGATACCTCCAACCGTCGCATCCGCTGAGTCTATACAGGGTGTTACATAATATATGTATGAAGCCGTGAACTGAATGGAGTGCTAAACGTATGAAAACGATAGGTACAATTATTTCTGTCGTATGTGGAATAATTGTACTTAATGTGTACTGGACACAGTTTCATACACATATTATGTAACAGCCTGTATTATATCAGTTTAATATTAACCGATGCTTTTACGGTGATGGAAAACGTGCACATTCAGGCAACTGAATGTGTAACTGTTGCTAATGTCCATAGGCGGCGGTGACCTCTTTTCATCAGGTGGCCCGCTTGCCTGTTTATCCGCCATCTATACTAATATTATAAAGAGGAAAGGTTTGATTTTTTGTTTGTTTGTATTGAATAGGCTTCGAAACTACTGGACCGATTTCAAAAATTCTTTCACCGTTGGGAAGCTACACTATCCCCGGGGGACATAGGCTATATACCCGTGTACCCGTAGTGGTACCCGTGCGAAGTCGAGGCGGCTGCTAGTATAACATAAAAAAGGTTCTTCTGATAGCAGTCGCTCATACTCATACTGTAATCACCTGATCTGCCAAATCCTACTAAATGCGAACCCCAGGCTCTCGCGCGAGAACACAATCGGGACATTAACGCTTTTCTTCCCACCTCTAAAGCGACCTCTAATAAATATGTATAGGCTCTTCAACGATCCTACAACATATTCTAAAGGAAATATCTATGTCATGAACATTACCAATAATATCAGATAAGATTGTAATGCTTACAGTAAACATCGTCACACAGCCGTCGTCACGTTTCAATCGCAATTAATCTCCATCTTTTCGAGCACATAGAGGGACAAAAATGATATTCTAAATGCGGAAAGGAAACAAGAGCTCAATGCCGTCTCAGCGAAATTGATCGGGAACGTGACTTTCAGTACGGGGATAGAATTTAGCCATAATCGCGTATACACAATCTGAGCTCTCGTCTGACCTTCAGCCTACTGGAGTCTTCACAGTGCCTTCGCGAAGTGAGCGCCGTACGCCATAAATGCATACAAGGGCCTACCTATGCACTATGGGAGAGTGGGGCTTCAAGATCGCTATTTTTGGTTTTCTCTTTCTAAAAGTAGATTACAACTCGAGAGAAATTTGGTATTCTGTAAAAACATTTAGATAAGCGCAATTGAGTTGTTATCGAATCGACTCTCAATCGACACTCTGGTGTTGCCTTCCAAAATCTTCCTTCCAAGAGACTGAACAAATGAACGAGAAATTCGCACGATTATTTATTAAATTACTTGCACGATAGTCCACGATTATTTATTAAATTTTCCATTCTTTTTATTTTACGCAAATTAATTTGCCAGCAATGTAGACCCTTGTCAAATAAGTTAGTAGTTCAAATAATTATCACACAGTCGACTCGAGCTACGATTGTATCACCAATTGAATTTGATCGGTCTTTTATTAGTAGCAGAATACCAAACACGTGTAAAACTGAATTGAGCTGTGGTTACTATCCAATTACAATTCGATACGGAATCGAGGCCCTGTTCGTGAGTGAGTAACAATACCTGCCTTTTATTTCGGTCGCTCAGAAAACGGGCCATCATGCTAATTCTAAAGGGCCCCGGCACTATAGTTGTGCCGACTTATGCCATATTTATCGTCTAACGTAAAATCAGCCATAGTGTGTTGGGCCGTGTCCTTGATATCTTATCTAACAGTACCTACCTATTGAGTGTTCCGGGGTTCCGCTTGCTCTAAGCAAGTACCTACCTGCAGAGTGCTATGGCAATATAGCTCTGGATAGACAGTTGGTTAAATTATACGTTGAGAGTGCGAAGCCTACATGGTGACCCTGGCTCCTGGCTGAAATGAGGGACACATTTGCTGTAAGTATATTTTGAATATTTTTTCAACCAGTTGCCATGGGCCATTATTTATTCGATTATCGGATTATAATGTAGCTCATTGTAAAAACGCGTACTTTTTGTTTAGTACCGTAAGTAATATAGCTCCTTACGAATGAAATTGGCGGTTTTGTCGTAATTACACATTTGCTCAAGTATTCTTAACATATCAAAATTATTAAGTACTTGATTTTGAAAATAGAGTACCTACCTGGATATTTTTAGATTCCAGATAGTACCTAAGATTAAAAAGACATATATTATATTTTCTGAAGTTTTTATAGGTTTTATAATACCCCTTCTCATTTGTCGTCAGAATTGCTTCTTAAACTGTATGTACTTTCAAATCAAAATGAAAGGGAGTGCACAAGTTTCATCGTAATCGGATTGGCCATTTCCAAGAAATTGAAAAAACAGTTTGCATGAAAATTGTATTTTCCGTAATTTCGTCATAATATTTTTAATTTTATACGCGGGCGAATAGAGTGAGTACCGAGCAAAGAGATTACCTAGGTACAGTAACTCTATGGTACAGAGCAGAGATGACGTGTGAGATTGGAAAAAAGAAAAATTTATTTATTTGCTTCGACCATAGCCTCCTTTGAAGGAGGCTATGCTTCGACCCTCGTCGACCTTCTTCATCTTACAAGCCATGCTGTAGCACGGAACGGCAACGTCGCTGTGAACCGATTTACTCATTGTTTATACGTCAATGTCAAAATTATGAATTTAATGACGATAAATTAAAAATATATTTATAAATATAACGAAGGTAAATATATTTATAATTATGCTTAAAATGGATAAATACGATTTTTGAAAAACAACCCTTGACCATTTCTGTTTTTAGCTTTTTACTTATTTCATGAATCAAATTCTGTTTTATAATCGTAATCTTTCTCTAACAGGTGCAAAGGCGTTGTTGCATTTAAAAAAAGCAAGTAAAATTTGATTAGGTAAGTACTTAAACCTCACTTAAACCTTAAAAATGGGACAGAAGCTGTGCCGATGCTTTGCTTTCCAAAAGATCTAATTCTATTAAACAAATGGACTTTTACTATTCCCCAAGCATACTGGAGTCCCACCGAAAGAACTTTTTCGCACTGTAAAAGTTATCACAACTACTTTAAACCACGATCTTTGATTATTCACGATGATGAAAGCGTTGAAAAAGTAGGTAGGTACAGTCGAGTTCATTAATATGTGAGCATAGCCAAGGCTTCAAATAAAAATGTACCTACATGGAAGGGTACTTATATATCTGAGCAGATTCATCAATCAAACATATATACATCTGCTCAGATATACATATAAGTGACAAACTTCTGCGCATGGCTTGTAAGATGAAGGAGGCTATGGTTTCGACCCATTGGTCGGGGTTTAGGCACAGAAATGAAACAAAAACAGAATCCATGTGTCCTAAGTCATGAGGGAAGCATAGAAATGGCCGCCATTCTATATGTGTGCGTAATTTTAGGGTTGCCATATACATGATCCATTTTGCCCTCTTTACAGTTGTTTTGCTAACTAAATAATAAATAACTAAAAATTATTAATTTCTGATTGTAATTATTTATTTAAAAATTCTTAAGTAATGAAATATGTTGATAAGAGGAGTCTCCCCAAGTACGCTCCGCTCCATACAAATGAAGTTTGATAATATTTTCAATATTGCGCTAGTAAAATCAATGAAATTTTGTAGACGTGATCCAGAAACTAATACCGATAATAATTTCATATCAAAATTACAGTCTAAATTGAATATTTGGTACCTGAATGACGGGACACTCGGAGGTGAAGCAGCTACGGTTTTAAAAGATTTACATATTGTAACATCTAAATTCCAGAAAATCGGCTGTACTTTAAATTTTTCGAAATGCGAGTTATATTTGGACCTAAAATTGACTGACAAAGAAAAAATCATAACTGAATTTGACTCTACTGCACCGGGAAATAAAATATTAAACGACGAAAACCTCCTTCTGGGTGCTTCCATCATGGACGAGTCTATTCCGGCTTTCTTAAAAGAAAAACAATCAAAATTCGAAATTTATTGTGAAGAACTGGTAAAAATAAAGTTACTCATGGCCCTGTATATACTCCGATTCTGCCTGTTTGTCCCGGAGTTTACTTACTTTTTGCGATGTAGTCCGATTTGGAAATTTGAAAATTTAATTCTACCTTTGGATAATGAAATTAAATCTATACTCAGCAAAATTCTAAATTTAAATTTAAATATGCGTTTTTGGTCTCAAGCCGATTCGTCTAGGCGGTATTGGGGTACTTAAAGTTTCTAATGTTTCTCTCCCGGCTTTTTTATCATCTGTGCACAGCACTGAAAACCTGGTATCCAAAATCTTGGGACCACAGCATAATTTTATGCAAAGCTCATGCTGCGCAGATACTAAACAAGCCTGGGAGAGCTTATGTCCGAGTGAGACTCCCCCAGAGTCTCCGATTCACCAACGGCTTTGGGATGAGCCACTTTGTAAAAAAATTCAAAAAGATTCAATAGATTTTTCGGTTAGTGTTTCGGAACGTGCTCGTCTCTTGGCCGTTTCTGAGCGGGAGTCAGGATTCTGGCTTCAAGCTGTCCCTTCCCTGAATATCGGCACCGTTTTAGATAACTTGTCGTTATCTATTTGTTTGGGTTTGAGGTTGGGGGTCAACCTCGTTCATCCACATTGGTGTCCCTGTGGTGCATATGTGGATTCGCTGGGGCACCACGGTCTGTCATGTAGTCGTAGCGCAGGCCGAATCTCCAGACACACGGCAATAAATGACGTCATCCGAAGGGCGCTTGTCACCGTCAACGTACCGGCCGTATTAGAGCCGAATGATACCGTACGTGACGATGGCAAGAGGCTTGACGGCATGACGGTCATTGCTTGGAAACGTGGGAGGCCGCTGGTGTGGGACGCTACTTGCGTGGACACTCTGGCGCCGTCCCATGTAACCTCTACCGCCCGCAGCGCTGGAGCTGCGGCCTCTGATGCTGAGGACCTCAAACGTAGGAAATATGAAAGCCTAGCCCAGGACTTCATATTTCAACAGTTTGGGGTTGAGACGTTGGGACCGTGGGGCCCTGATGCTATAAAGCTTTTTAAAGTTTTAATCAAAAAGCTGATTGACACCACAGGTGACCGGAGAGCAAGCGCGTTCCTCGGACAGAGGATAAGTATTGCTATCCAACGAAGCAACGCAGCTAGCTTTCCGGTCACCATTCCGCGGGACAACGGTGTGGATGATTTTTTTTAATATATAATATTTTAGTATTAGTGTTTAATTTTATTTCTAATTGAAAATGTTTTGTCTCCATACTGTAGATATAATTACTATAACTATTAAACTGTCAGTTTGACATTATTTATTATAGCTAGGTTTTAATTTTCTATTGACATCATAATTATTATGAAATGTTACGATATTGTTATTATTTTAAATGACATGGATTAATATACGTATCAGCATTTAATTACTTAAATATGTTAGACAAGTCTAATTATGTATTTAATTTTTATTTATGATGTCGATGCTTGTGGTATAATAAATATATCAATTTAAAGTTACACAAGATTCAAGATTTCTATAGAAATATAAAAACCTATGTACTTGGAAAATATGATCAAACTACTTTTGTATGGAGCGCGCTTGTGGGAAACTAGCCTTAAGGCTACACTACAATGCTTGTAAGTAGGTATAAAAATTTAAGGCGAGGACGGCACGGAATTAAAATCCGTTTTGCACGGATAGATCATAGTGGAATGTGTTACTCATAGAATCAGGTCTATTTTTGAATTACGCATTTTGAACGCGAAGCGATCTGAAAATGCGAAAACGTACTAGTTTCGATAGATGTTTGTTTGATTATAATGAAGTTACAGATCGCGCCAAACTTCTAGATGCCTCTGAAGTTGCTTCCGCCACCCGTCGCTCCCCCGCTGACACCTAGTTTTTGCTACTGCGACGCGGCTCGCGCTAACTTCACAGGCGTCTAGAAGTTTGGCGCGATCTGTACCACCTGAATAAAAAATCTATTCGGTGATAGTGAACGTTAAATTGCAGATTTCAAATCCTGAGAAATAATCGATTAAACCTAAATACCCTACCCTCTAAATACCCTTATCTTCTAGGGTAGGTACTTCGAAAGTTGAAGATGTTATAATTTGATTATGAAATCGTAATCGCAGGTAGAAAAATGGAACAGGTGAGTTTTTATACATATTTAGGACCAACGTTTACAAGGGGTGTAAAGTGTAAAAGTGATGTCGAAAGGAGAGTGAATGCCAGAAATATAGTGAAAAGAGCACTACATACTTTTATGAACAGCCGGGTGTCCAAGATAGCTTCTTAACAGAGGAGTGCTCGTTACAACATTGACGTATGGAAGAGAAAGTTGTTTATGATACAACAAGCATGAAAGTAGGATAAATGCAATAGAAGTGAGGGTGTTTAGAAGTATTGAAGGAGTTTCAATGAGCGATAAATTACGAAATTGTGTAATTGACTACTAACTGGTTGATGTTGAAGAGGATTTAGTGACTAGGATAGAGATAGGAAATCAAAGTTGGTTTAATCGTGAAGAGAGGACAAAAAGAAAAAGATAAAGGTATATGGCAGAAGTGCATGGAAGCGTTAGAAGGGAAATACTGAGAAGTAGGTACATATCACGATCAAATCAGTGATATTAAACAGAAAGAAAGAGTAGCCTAAATCGTCGAGCATGAACGAAAAGATGATGATTGCGGTACTGGAAGAAGCGAGAGAGGTTAGTCAGAACCGTGACAAGTGGATCAAAGTACTAAGAAAATGGCGATGTCATGTATGTATGCATATTTAAAAAAAAAGTATTCGAAGAAACTTTTGATCTAGTTATTTAGCTATCGAATCATTATAAGTCTGCTTCAATATACACGTTTAAATATCATTCGTTTCGATGAAATGGACGCCGTCCTCGCCTTAAATGTGGATGAAGCGACTTAGCTTGTTAAAAGGTAACTTATATTAATGTTTAAGATACCAACCCGAGCAATGTTTGTGCACACTGCTTGAAGATAATTTTAAGGCTGTTCAGCACAACACTTGGAATAGCATAGCTTGTTACTAGTTACAAACTTACAACACATTAACAAAAAACGCGACCTACAAAAATATTTGTGATACCAAGCTGATGTTTGTGCACAATACTTGATGAAGCATCTTTTAAGGCGGTTCAAGACAATATTTACATTAAAATATTTTAAGCGTAGCCAAAATATCCTACAGGTATTTTGAAATGCTGATCAATTCCAACTAGTAGGAACACCAGCGCTTGAGAGGCTAAGGCAGCACTCTCTTTAACTCTAGCCTCCATATCCACATAGCCTATATTTTTTTTACATTTCCAATGTTTTTGGGATCTTATGGCAACTTCGTCAAATACAAGTGAGCATAAAAGTCGGTGTTTGTTCACTTCGGCTTTTGCTTTTAATACTTGGAATGACTCTTCGGTAAACCCAGGCTCACCTTATATATTTATTTATTTTCGGAAGACTTACAGCTATAACATTTCAATTGATATTTTATACAGTTAACAGTACAGGAAGCCAATTGACTAGAGTTTTTCGAGGGGGTAAGCAAGTGTTAGACGATTGTCTTACATACTCATATGCTCTTGGCGAATAATAATTTAATGTTAGGCAAAACTTTTTTATTGATTAAGAGTATCTAATATTCTTTTTAAGTTTTTTCGATTAAAGTTATTAAACAAATCGGTAGCAATAATATTATCATTAAAAGTGGTGTGTGGGTCTGTGGTAATGAAGTTTTTTTCTTTAACGTTTTTGAATATTCTTAAGTGATTCATTTCAATTTTGGAGTCGTCTAACTTTTTGATTCAATATTTTTAAATCCTTATTTGGGTATCAATAATCTGTCTTTTCTTATCAAAGCTGTCCTTCAATCGACGTTTTCTGGGTGTATCAAGCAAATCGGATTTGTTGAGCTTAGTTCATGTAAATATAGTGATGTTGCTGCTCAAGTGCTTGGTAATGGCTAAAAGGGAATATAGAATGTCAAAATATTATTGAAACGATGAAGAACAGGCATTGCTAAAACAAATAGCCATACTGGTTGAAAATAAGTAGCATCGTTTGTTCACATACCTGCTGCAAAGAAGTAGCAGTGTTTGACACGTTTAAACAAGGCGGATCAACATATGCCTCTGATCCGTTGTTCGTCTAAAAACATTACAAGATATTTATAAAATTCACAATTATATAATACCCATAGTAGAGCCTTCAGTTTTCCTTGTTTGTTTACATACCTGCTGTAAAGAAGTAGCAGTGTTTGATACGTGTAAACAAGGTGGATCAACATCATACGCCTCTGATCCGTGGTTCGTCTAAAACATTATAAGACATTATATTTATCTACAATTTTATACTAATTATGGTTAAGTGTATTTTTTGTTCACATACCTGCTGTAAAGATGTACTCGGATTATGCATGTTGTTGCCAAAATTAAATTTTAATGGCATCTTATATTTGTATTTCTCCATTTATAGTTAATTTAGAGTGATCTGTGCCTGTTCTGTACCAACAACGAAATCATAAGCCGTGTATAATGACTTCACACACAGAGAAAATAGTTGTTGGAAGATTTTCTTGGCTAAAGTCAATATCGGTATTCAGCCTATTGAACATATTCACTACTAATTCTTTCAAAACATCGTCTCTCTGAACATTTAATAACGTGCCTTCACAGTTTGATGTGGCACATAGTCGGCAATATCCAGTTAAAACAAATTCATCTAGACGATCAGATACCTAAAAAAAATTAAGTCATGTTTCACACAATTTTTTACAAACCATACAATGGTTTTTTTTACATACAATTATAATAAACTCTCCCATTTATTTATTACGTAAATTTTAATACAGTAAATACTCAATACCTGTAGAATAGAGGAAGTGCTTGGCGTTTCTTGAGGGTATGATAGTAACTGTAAGCAATAAAATGTATAAGACAAGAGCATCCCAGCATTTCTGGCAGTGTAATTAAAAATAAATCACAGGCTGTCCGGTGCAATTTGGTTTGCGTACCCCTCCCGTACCGTTTGCCTGCCGTAACCCTGCCGAACCCCTACCGTATGCTTGCCGTACCCCTACCGTACCTCTCGCTTACCCTCCCCATACCCTTCACTAAACCATACCGTATGCTTGCCGTACCCCCACCGTACCCCTGCCGTACCTCTCCTGTCACCTTCCCGTACCCCTCCTGTACCCCTCATGTACCCCTCCCGTATCCTTACCGTATGCCTGCCGTACCCTTCCCGTACCCCTGCCGTATCCCTCTCGTAGCCCTGCATTACCCCCCCCCCCCCCGTACCCCACCTGTATCCCTGCCGTATCCCTCTCGTAGCCCTGCCGTAACTTTTCCGTACCCCTCCCGTATGCTTGCCGTACCCCTACCGTACTCGTCACGTACCCTCCCCGCACCCTTCACTTAACCACACCGTATGCCTGACGTATCCCTTCCGTGGCCCTGTCGTATTCCTTCCGTAGCACTCCCGTACCACTCCTATAGGCCTACCGTAACCCGACCGTATGCCTGACGTACTCCTCCCATAGGCCTACCGTAACCCTACTGTATGCCTGCCGTACGCCTGCCGTTTCCTTCCCGTACCTCCACCGTAGCCTTATCGTGCTCCCCATAATCCGTGCCGTACCCCTCTCGCAATCCTCCCTTAGGTCTACCGTAACCTTGCCGTACCTCTCCCGTAGCCCTGCTGTACGCCTGCCGTTTCCGTCCCGTACCCCTACCTTAGCCCTGTCGTACCCCTGCCGTACCCCTATCCTGCCCTATTTTCTTATTCTGCTATTCGAGGCGGGGACAAATACATCAAATTATAATAACAATAGCTATTCAGTTAAGTTATCCGTTTTGGAAAGGCGTATGGAACCAAGCATCGTAGCCCCTTCACGGGTGTTATAAAATCCACATCATCAAAATGTGCACTGCACTCGGTACTCGCAGATGATGGGTTCCAATTGGTTTCTCTTCAACAGTTTCGTATAGAATTAAATCGTCTTTACGGTTTTTATTTCTAGGAAACCTATTAAAATATATAACCCGGTTAAAATAAAATCGGGATCGAAAATAATAAAGGGTCCAGCAAGCGGTGTTATATTATTTATTAATAAAATCGGCCTACTATGCTTACATCATAGCAGTACGTAGGGTAGACTATAATTATACTCATTTATTTCAGCAATTTTTTTTTAGATGCGATACCTAGGTATTAAAAATTTGGAACCTGACCTGAGTCACAAATTTAATAAAGAATTCCCCACTTTTAGGGAATTTTCCCGAAAAACAGGTAGCCACATCGTTGTACTTTTGTTCGAAATTTACACCAAAGTAAATAAAACATTAATAAAAAAAAGCAGCACGAATCATAATTACTTACGCGTGGTAGGTAATTCCTCCTGCCTTTTTACATTTTTTCCAGTAACTTTTACACGATTACACTACACAACGGCATTTTAAAATATTTTTCGTCGAGGAAAAACCTAATGAGTGTATGTCATGTACAACAAAGGAGATTGTCACACCTTGCATGCACCATATCTCTTTAAGGTAACATGGATTCTGTTTTTGTTTCATTTCTGTGGGTTTAGGCACAAAATAAAGAACGGCCCATACAGAAGGTCCACTAGAAACAATGCGCCATTTCCGCCACCCACACATTGACAGCCGTGTGGTGTCCGGCAGAGTAGAATAGCACCAACCCCTTACACTCATGGGTGTCGTACAAGGCGACTAATGTTTTCGAGGCAAAAGATCAAGAGTCTCCGTAGTCTGGAAAATGGGCAGCAGCATTTTCCATTGTTATATTTAAACACTGCGATCTCCAACCCGCCTGCCAAGCGTGGAGATTATGGCAATAACCCCCCTTCCGTGGGAGAGGCCCTAAGTCCTGTAGTGGACTGTTTCGGGCTGTGATGACACATTGACGTTACGTTTACAGGCATTCTTACGCAGTTGTCAAGCAATGCTCGGTCGCGATTGTCAACGCGAGAATTCGTTGTAGTGTCGACTTAAATTGAATATTATTTAATTAAACAATAATTAAGATTAGTTAATAAGTCAAAGAACTGATGGGTGACCATTTCAGACTTTGAGCTACGAGTTCTAATGCCGATGATGAAGCGAGGTTGAACAAGGTCCTCCGCTAAAGACCCTAGGACTAGTTGAACAGTTTCAGGCACCACGTGACAGTTTTTAACAGAATAAGAAACCGTAATGGCCACCTTAATACATTCTAGTGGGAAATGCCTGTCTAGTCTAACATAAAAAAATCGCTGACCACCATCCTTTTCCATCATCAGATCAACTGACTAATACCATAATATTGCATTTTCATCAATTTACATGTGTATGAAATTTTCAATTCAATTGATTACCGGGAAATGGGTCAAATTCCAGGTCAGGGAAAGGTTATTCTCAGGGTCTGATGATATAATCAGGTGAAGATGAATTTAAAAAAAGTGAATAAACAGTAGATTATTATTACGCCTACTAAAGGTATAATGTCTGAAGCTGGTATGGGAAATCTAATACACTTGAACACAATCTGAACAGCTTGGGAAGTAATTATGATCACATTATGGCAAGGATTAGATATTAGTCCTTTACAAGATCTTTAAAATTCTTTTCGACCTTTTAAATACTCTTTTCAAAATTCAGAACAAACACAGTAGCAACCCTAGAGTCGGCAAGATTACGTCATAATTTTCAAGGACGACGGGAGTGGACCTTCTGTAAGTTTTCTATTTAGTGGTTTAGGTATGTAACCTAAATATTATGTAAAATCATTGGTTCCGAGTAACGAACCATAAGGGCCGGTAGATGATGATGAAATAGGTAAGTGTTTTGCGATGTTCTGATGGTTTAGATGTGCATGATAACTAACAAAAAATTTACCTAGTTATTGAATCCACAGCTGAATAAAAATATCAGCGGGGATATCTCTCATGTAAATCCGATCGAGGAGTCATCTCGGAAGATTTTTAATTTATTGATCATCGTTATTATCAACTCAATTGTGGCAATGTGGCCTTCTGGGGAGGTGTGGGTACAGAATACTGATGGGCGGGTAATGAAAAGTGGGGCAATTATCTCATCGAGATCGCAACAATGGGGCCTGTCCCCGGCTTTTATCCTTATAATGCTCAACTGCAGCTGCATTGCCATTGTGCGATTGACATATAAAAAAAGAACTAAAGCCACTGATATATTTTCAACACCATACTAAAATGTTATCGCAAACGGTTCTGAGAAACGGAACTAATAGGTAAGTAAACAAAATGTTTCTGGGTACCATATGTGTAGGTAGGTATATTTCGTATGATAAAGTAAGTACAAACCTGTGTTGCTGCCCGTCGAATCTAACAGAAAAATACCATTTGATTAAAGTATAGGCCCTAAAATTTTAACATTTTAGTGACAACAACGATTTCATTGCTTCGAATTTGCGTTGAGAATCACGGTTGCCAAGTAAGACTGGGCACACGAAACTGAACCTAATGCAGTTACAATAAATCACAGATTGAGTGTGCGCCTGCCGTGGGGCCGGAATCGGGAGTGATCGATTCATTCCTCAGTCTGACAGCCGGTTAACTTTGTCAAATTGTCTCCGGTGGCGGTAATTCGTCTATTCCTGCCCAGTAACGAGCGACGCTGCGCAAAGCACAATACATCATTCATTCGCAACCACACACACTGCTGTGATCTAACCGTGCTCCATTCAGTCTATTTTTATTACCCGTCGGTAGTGATGTGAACGCATTAGTTATTTTAAGTGGGGGACTTCTTAAATGGCAATCGATTGTCTGTAATCAGCTGGGCGATTTTTTGCGGTTTGTGGTGGTGTTTATAAAGAAAGAATGTGGCTGGGTATCAGTACAGTGCAGTCGAGCGCCGGTTGCCGAGTGGACTGACACGCGGTAATCACTGCGCACGCGCACGTGTGAGGTCACTCGCGCTCCAAAGATGTTTTACGTACTAATTCTAATAGCAATTTGTATTGTATTCGGGATCGTTGTGAAAAGTATAAGCAAACATCCAAACTTCCCACCAGGTGAGTACTTGTTAATTAAACTTGAGGCTCGCTAAACCGTATTTTTATAAACATGTACTAAACTCTGTTTAAGATTGAGTAAGTGTATATTAGTTTTATTTAGTATTTACCTGTACTTCCATAATAAAGTGTACTTACTTGTTACTTCCTAGAAAGATCGCAAAGTACGTGTTGGTAAACTGATTGTGCTAAGAAAGAGCATTGTGTTTGAGTAACACGAAACAGTAAAAGCGAAGCTATTTTAACCTTTCAAGCGAAACCTATTTTAGCTCGACACCTGAACCATGATGAATGGTTCTAAATACATACTAAATTTGCGAAATATTTATTATTTACATTTAAATTTTTGTAACATACGAAAGATAACAAAACGTAACTAACTAAAACTAGGTTAATCTAAAACTAAATTTATCTAAACTAAAAATTGAATTTGCGAAATGGAATTACATTTTAACCATAACTGGATTATATTGTGTGAACTTAATTTTAGTGAAAACTGAATAATTTTGAAACGCAAGCTTACATAGCTCTAATTCTTAATTTATTACGGACACATTTACCCTTATACCCTTCTAGCTCACGTGAAACATTAATTACCTCTTACCAAAGGTTGTCTGGAAGAGATCGCTTAAAGCGATAAGGCCGCCTTTGCGCGCATGTATTTAATGCTGATTTTGTATATTGTCATATGTATCACTAGTTCAATCGAAAGTTTTTAGAAAATCTTTAGGTAGGTATCATAAGTTAAATTGCATCAACTGTTATAACGAAAAATAGAAGATACCGGTAGATACAGGTAGCGACACGAGTAGGTATTGAATGTGGGAATACCTAAAGTAATAATATAATTAAACTTCAATTTATATTTAATCAAGCAACGCCGCTCTAACGATTTCGTTAATTAACGGCTTTCTGTACATTATTAGTAAATTAAGTATAGTTGCAAAACGCAGCGTACAAACGAACCTATAACTCGTTCTTAATTGAATATGAAATTCGTGCTTAGTCATGAAAATATACTATTTATCTTTTGTGTTGATACGCGACGGTAAAAGACCTGACAGTATGACAGACACTCACACCCAAGAAGCTGAGACGCCCAGTCGACACCCTTGCACCGTATCATCCTCCAGTCGCCGCGAGTCTTGTAATACATTGAATATGTTACAAATCTGAGCTCTAAATCTATTTAAGACCTACGTAAATTAAGCAATTCGAATACAATAGGCATGGAGTAATGCAATGTGAAAAAGTGTCCCGGCTCAACGAAAGTTGCAGCAAAACGTTGGGCGCTGATTTTCAGCGGGACCTTATCAGTGTGAGGACTTGCACGAAGACACAAGTAGATATTATGTAGCAATAATTAATCACTTATTACTAAATACCAGGGCCCTTTAGACTAAACCCGTCACTGGGCCCTAAACTGTTCAATCAATATCCGGGTCACCAGCAGTAGACCTTGGTTAGGCACCTTGGCAACTTATGTAAAATACAAACTTATCTTTGAGGAACGTGCCACTGCTATACTTAGTACGTATGGCAGCCAAACTGTAGAAACCGCGCCTTTTCAAAAACCTTTGTTTTCCATTAGTTGCTGCCATAGCGATATGTTCCGATAATGGCCGGTTATACTGCTCAGTATTATACTACAGTGTATGTGGTGTACTGTGTAGGGACGCAAAGAGCGACTTATTGTAATGAGCGTATACAGACCTCCGGCTTCATCATTTGATTTGTTCGAGAAAATTATGGATGAAGGCCTTATTAAAGTTAGCAATTGTAATAAAAATATTGTTGTTTGTGGAGATTTTAATATAGATTTATTAGATGTATCTTGTAAATATACTGGTAGGCTAATATCATTATTTAAGTGTCATAATTTAATCAACTTATTTTTGGAGCCTACTAGAATAACAAGTACTACATCAACTTGTCTAGACAACATTTTTTGTGATATCCAGTCTGTAATAAACAAATTGCAATCCGATCATTGTGGTCAATTAGCTGTGTTTAATGTTAATATGAGGAAAGAAACAAAAAATACTATTAAATTTGTACCAATTAACAACAACCGTCTAAACAGTTTTAGTGTCCCTTGGTGAGTGGCAAGCTCGTACCGAATTTTCCTTTAAGGCTTATCATGTTAGGGGTTTCACCTCGGTATGAGAGATTATAAGCTAGAAACTCGTATACACCTTTATTTTGGCGCACTAAAAATTGTCTCAGAAGTCTTATAAAATCTCGTGCCTGCGTCGTAAGTTATTCAAGGTCAAAGGTCTCAAAAATTGTGTTTTCGAAATAATATCTCTAAAACAGTGTGTCTAAGAGAAAAGTCTACGTCTACCGAATGAAAGCTTATAAAATTCTCTAAAAGTTTTGTATTACAAAGTTTTTCAAATTCCCAACCACTTACGAACCACCTCTCGATTGCGGCGTTAGGTAAAATAGCCTTTATTAGGGAATTCTACGAAAAGTATAGCATAAAATATTTATGTTGCGTATTTTTATCACATTTATGTATTAGATTTATATTTAATTTAATACTAGTGGACCCGGCGCAAATTCGTTCGAGTGACGGCCTACATATACACCTGCTTTACTCCTACCTAGCCATTTTTTCCTTGAAAGTTTATAACCTTCTTTTTGAATCACTCTATCTATTATTGTAAACGGCATTAAAATCCGTTGCGTAGTTTAAAATAAGTAAGCGTACATATATACATAGGGACTGCCGGAGAGAAGCGAATTTGTTTTATACTAGGTACTTATATAAAGATAGATTATAGAACAAAGTCCCAAGCCGCAACTGTCTGTCTGGTCTCGATAAACTCAAAAACTACTGAACGGATTTCCATGCGATGATCATTAGACAGAGAGATTCATGAGGAAGGTTTACTGTTAGTTTATGTACAAACATGTGACTCCATTAATAGACATATCAATTATTAGTTTTATAGAACGCGTTCAGGGGCCTTACCATGAACTCTTATAGCAGGACCTAAACAGAACGGCCCTGCTTAGAACGAGACAGCGCTATACGTATCACATAAGCTTATCTCGTTCAAACCGAAAGCAATTCAGTTAAGGTCCTGCTATAAGAGTTCATGGTAAGCCCTCAGTATTCATTACGGTTCCCGCGGTTTGATACGATAGGCAACTGCCTATATATACCTATATTAGCCTATATTAGCTGTCACTCTTATAGCTGTCACAGTTTGGCGGTAAAATCCACTATTAATTGTACTGCTCTGTCTGTGGTTTATTCTAATTCTTATAAGTTTATAGGTATATTAAATACAAAATAATTAAATCTTAATTACATTTTCAGGTCCAAAATGGTATCCTGTGATAGGTTCAAGCGGCGCTGTGCAGAAAATGGCAAAAATCCACGGGTCCCAATGGAAAGGGTTTTCAGAGTTGGCCAAAGAGTATTCGACGCAGGTGCTCGGCTTGAAATTGGGATCTCAGCTCACTGTCGTGGTGTATGGGGAGAAGAATGTGAGACAAGTGTTCA
Source organism: Blastobasis lacticolella (assembly GCA_905147135.1). Classification (NCBI taxonomy): domain Eukaryota; kingdom Metazoa; phylum Arthropoda; class Insecta; order Lepidoptera; family Blastobasidae; genus Blastobasis; species Blastobasis lacticolella. Next base: position 5,901,044 of record LR990039.1, on the reverse strand, counting down.
CAGGGCCAGAATTTGAAGGACGACCGGACAGTTTCTTCCTAAGACTACGCAGCTTTGGCAAACGAAGTGGTGAGTACGAAGTTCTCGTTTAATTTTATTTCGTTTAACAGTCGCATAAAATTTCATCAGCGGGCGCTAGAAACACGATATTTTCTACTCTATTGTTTTGGAGTTGTAAGAAGGCCACAAGTTTGTTCAGTAAAAAGTAGATTTAAAAAATAAACGTTAAACTTGCGGCATCCATATGGTGGCGGATGGCGGGTTCCTTTTTTGCATTCCGCGCGCTTTTCCTCGAATGGAAGTCGAACACAATGGAATTCGAACGTGAGCATTTTTATGCAATGACGATAAATGCTTTTAAAATTGGTTGAAATGAAAGTGAGTGTCATAGTAGGTTGTTATCCGCTTTTGAAAACCTCGGACCATCCCACGCGCGCATTATTTTTAGATATTTTTCTCAGTTTGAATTAAGTAATTTACTTGAAAGTTTATAACAGAAGTGATAGTTCTGCGACTTCAGTGATTCAGTAATAAATGAAAAAAGATCTACAAGCACATAGATAAAGCCCATAAAATATTTTCGCCGACCATTCATGAAATTTTATACCGTCACCTACAAGTCAGGAAACTTTGTTCACGTTCGGTTACTCATGCACTGACTATTGAACAAAAACAAGCTCGTGTGACATGGTGCAAGGAAATGATTGTAAAATTCGAAAATGACGTATAATTCAACAGAATATATTTATAAAAATATAAAATATAATATAATTCTATTATATAATATATTCAAACTAAGCGGTGGTCAACGGTTTAGGTGTTGCTATACAAAAAACTTCCTAGTCAAACGTGGGCGCCGTGTAGGCAAGAAAATTGTGGCAACATTATTTTTTTGCAAGTGGCCATTTAGCATCAATTTCCTTGTATACTCAAACAACTGTTAATGCCCAATGGTACTCTGAAATGTGTTTACCAACCGTATTTGATGTGTTAAATCAAAACCGTCCTAAAACAGGTTTGAGAGGACTCTATTTGCATCATGACAACGCATCTTAAAACAATATTTTTTTAAGAACGGTCCCGACCGATTGAGAGCATTTGATTCTGTATCTGCTACTTAAAATCATTTCTTCTCCATTTTTTGAAATGCAAATATTAGCATACTGAATTTACTTTGGATTACTCAACGAGTTACATCCGAACTCCTTGGTAGTTCTTTCACTACAAGTGGCGCCTCTGGCGGAGAAAAAAGGAAGTACAACGGTTCGAAAAGGCGGGACAACCATTATGTAGAGACTCTCTATTAGAGAGAGTTGAAAGAAAACTAAAAAGAAATAAATATTATATGCGGTTATTAAATAGTGTTTTTGATAATACAATACATAGATTAAAAGGCTGACATTTTTATAAGTTTAACTGTTATTTCGTTCTTACTTGATTATTATGACATGAATTTATTGATTCTAAAGTGACATTGTAATGCTCTATGGTAATGCTAAAGATTAATGTAGGTATTTAATATTAAAATCGATTATTAATAATGAAATTAATTGAGTTTATGAATCTGGGAAACTTGAAATGAATGATTTTTATTTACTTATCTAAAAAGTTGTAGTGAAATTTACATTTCTAGCCTAATTATTTTTGTATCTCAAAACTGTCATAGTCCCCTTACGCGGCTTATCGGCTCATGCATCACGTTTTTCATGTGAGCTCTCCACACCAGAGCTCAATATTTTCTCTGTCAGACATGATTGAAAGACGTAGATACCTACGGTTGCACTTAGATAGATTGGTAGATGTATCCGGGCCTTTACCGCAGTCAGACGAACTCGCGCCTATTCTGCGTGGATGCGATGTACTCCTAGATACCCTATTGTTCCTACCATCCTAATTCCTCCAGGAAACGTAGCAGTCTTTTCAGTTTTACAAACGTCTTAGGAAGGATTTGTGGTTATCAGTTTGCATCATGTGTGCCGCTAATAGGTTGCCCTTATAAGGAAATGAATCCGTACAATAATTATTCCTATTTTCGCAGGGATCACAAGCAACGACGGGCCACTATGGCGACAATACAGACAATTCACAATGAAACAGCTGCGAAACGTCGGTTTCGGTAAAACAGAGATGGAACACGAGATAAGGAACCAACTAATAAACATAATAACAATATTGAGTAACACGAAATGCAAGCCAATACAACCGAACAATATCTTAGCTGTTGCGGTTATGAATACCTTGTGGAAGTTCACCGCAGGTGAGTGCCTAGTTCATTAGGTAGGTACCGGAGGAAGTGTTTGCATGGGATAATTGCCACAATTTTTGCTATTTCTCCTTCGAATAACGTAACTGACATAAATAAATAATAATAAATAAATATTCGTGGACAAATTCACACAGCGCCATCTAGCCCCACACTAAGCAAAGCTTGTACTATGGGTGCTAGATGATTTAATACTTAAATACTTTAAATACATACTTATTATACACATAACACCCAGACCCGTAACAGAAATTAAAATTCATCATTTCAATTTCTGCCCGGCCGGGAATCGAACCCGGGACCTCTTGCGTGGCAGACCGGCATGTTGACCATTGAACCACTCAGGTCGTCGCACGTAATATGTGGGAAACTATATATAAGCAGGTACTCGAATAGTTCCCAAACTACTGAATTTAATTAAACAAAGCTAAAAGCCATCTCCATTGTAATGGTGTTGAAATATAAAAAAACACACATAGAAAGATGTCTACGGTGGAGCTAGGTTGCTCTGTGCTGAGAGCTTAAAATATTACACTAAACACTGCACATTAAAAGTAATCTCACAAAATACACAGTTTATTTAATAATGTGATTAAACACTTCGTCTTAATTGCTGCCGCACTAAGCGATTCCCTTATTGACCACATGATGTCATTGATTTAGGATAGCCATTCCGATTCCATGATGCAGTCTGGACTGGATGTATTATTTATTAACATTGGTAGACCTCGTCTAGTCTAAAATGACGCGCCCTACTACTTAGTTAGTTGATTTCGATGTGTGAGTGCAAATATTGATAACGACACTTCATCTGTGTGGGAGCCAATGAACGACGCGTGCTCCGACGTTTGAATCTCACCGGCAACTGAATGACCAATTACAACGGCATTTGTATATGTATTGCGTCCATATTTTAAACTTGCTTGTGTGCGTTAATGCGATAGTGGGGCGCGTCATTTTAGATTAGACGAGCTCTAACGTAATATTTGATTTGTCCACGATCCATGTGAACACGCTAATAACTTACACCTTTCTGTTCGGACACACATTAGGCTGGTATGTGACAAAATATTTTCTTCGATTCCTCAAACGCTATTTAAAACCTTGACCTAAACTTACTAGTGGAAGTTATAATTAATGATTATAGACAGGTAAACAGTAAAAACTATTTTAGAAACTACCACCCATTAATAGCTAAGCATTGATAAGCATTGTGGTTTGCATGTGTGGGTGTATACATTATTCACAGGTTACTTAGAACAGAAAGTTGTATGTTCACATGCCGTTCAAACTATTTTTTGAAATGGGCATGCACTTTTTGCCGGCCCAGTGGCCGTTAGTTATCCAGCAAAGTAATGCCATTGTCGCGAGTCACTTGCCGTTCAAACGATTACAGTGGGGCGACTGCCATCTGACCTCCATGACCCTGCTACCAGGGGAACCTGACCATATTGGATCATGATTACACATCCAGTCGCCTGAATGTGCAGGTTTCATCACGATGTTTTCCCTCACCGTAAGAGCATGATGGTTTTACCATCCATACTTGTAGGGAAACGAAGCTGTGAATAGAACAGATAAATTTAAATATCTCGGATCCATGCTGCACAAGACCGGAGATGTCAAGCCCCGTACCTATCTCTGCAGCTTGAGCAATGGCGTCATCAAACGCAAGAGTACAAAACTGCAAGAACATAGTTAGACTCTGTAGTTTAACAGGTTCGCGAACTTCACACCAACGAAGTGCCACGGCATTGTGTGGCGTTACATGACTCGACTCCTTTATGTACTTTACGGATAAGATAGACCGGAGGCTTACCGGAAGTGCTTTTGATGTGTTTAAATAAATTAAAGAATAAATCGTGATGGAACCTGCTCATTTAGTCGACTGAATGTGTCCTGATCCAATTCGGTTAGGTTGCCGTGTCAACAGGGACACTCAATTCTAAATCAAGGTCAGGGCTAACCCTAGCCTCCCGTGTGCGAGAGCACTACCGGGACATTAATGCCAATATGATGATTATTATTATAAAAGCATAAAATCTATCAATCAAACAAAATATGATGTTCGGAAATCAATAGAACGCGGTTATTTTATAGATTGTATGCATTGCTCAATGGTCAACAAAAATCCCGAGAGTTGAGACCATCAGAAGATGTACCTATAAACTTGAAACTCTATATAGCACTCGAAAATAAATGTACTTTCCTACTAGTGAAAAAATATACTGTCTCTTGCCGTCGACTCGCTTAGGAGTGAACATTTTTCGAAATCGGTTTTGTACGTATTTTCGGAAAATATAAAAAAAATCCATTTCAATGAAAAAAATTACCAAAATAAACTTCAGCCTTCAACTTTATTATAATAGTATACGAATAATTCAATAAAATCTAGCATTTAATTAAAAATAATTACCCTCATGGAATCGGATCGATATGAGCCGGAAACTTTTCAGTGTGTACATACAACCGAGTATGGTTAAATATCCTAACACCTTAGCGAAATTTAAATAAAAACTTAGTTGTTTTAATTTATCGCTGAAACGTGTCATTATAGGTAAAGAACAACATTGAATGCTTAACCACGCAATCCAATAACTGTAATTAGGAACGCATAGCTACTTAGCTACACTATTATTACTGCTCCCAGAAGCCGAGCGCCATTGTTGATAAATAAGGTTTCGCTAGTCCAAAGAAAATAGGAGTTGCAATCAGCGCGGCATTGTCACTGGCCACTGCTGGGTCCAAGGAGATTGAAATAAAAAATGACGCTCTTATACCATGAATGAAGACACCTAACTTTTTGGCTGCATTGGTATGTAAACTGAGGTCAGCAGTCTCCTTGAGCTGGATCTATGTCTCCTGGCTCGGCAAAGGGACTACGGTTCAGTTAGTTGAAAACATGGATCAAATGGAAGAATAGGGAGGTAGCTTTCGCTATTGATGAGTTGTCCTCGTTCTACAAGGACCCCGACTTTCTGGAAATCTGTATGCGCGTGCCAACGGAGAGGTTGAAATATTTCCCCAAAAGGAGTTTTTCCTGGATTATTGTTTCGGCGGTACACCGTGTCCCATTGGCAGCCTCAAAAGCCTGCATAACGTCCAAGTCGACAAAAAAGACATAACCGTTTGCAACTGAGGGCGTATACGATAAATTATGAATGTGATGTAAAAAGAAACTAAAATGCTGCCAATACTGGGAAACTGTACTGAAGAAAAGACAACTGACACCCCTACGACCACGACGTCCAGTTATTATTATCGTTAACGCGCTCAATTGAAATCAAGTCAAAAAAATTTATTCAATTACATATTAATTATTTTTTACAACAAGAACACTTACGAACGTCAACTTAAAATTTTAAACATTGCTAGTTAATCCAATGGTTTTGTATTGTTCTATTACAAGACTAATAAATGATTATATATCAATTACTAGTGGATCCGGCGCGACTTCATTCGCGTACACTTACATTGCCCCTACATACCCTTTTCTTCTTGTTTATAAACCTTCCTCTTGAATCATTCTATCTATTCTTGGAAACCGCAAATCCATTGCGTAGATCAAAAGATCTAATCGTACATAGATACAGTATATATATTTACATAGCACAAATTAAAGGCCTAGCTTTAATTTGTGCTATGTAAATATATATACGAGTATGTCTAGAGAAACCGTCTGCAATCGATCACACAATAAGAATATAGCGTGGGAGATTCACTTCACCATTAGATAATGTACATCGAAGCACGGTTGACCGTTCACAATATTCAAGGGCTATTTCCGATTCACTCCCGACATAACGACCTTGAAACTGTACCTATTGTACAGTGATCGGATTTCAATCCATTAGTGAGGCTCTCAATAATTTAATACATACAATGTAACTAGTCGGCACTAGAGTTCAAGGCCAAGCTACAGACATCCAATTGCATATAAGCTATTGATTTCTGGGATAACAGGTTGTGGTTTGGCCCAGTCAGTGCCTCACACTATAAATGCTTAATGCAAATCCTGTACGTTGTGTTTCCAAGCTGAGCCCCATTATTAAAGTCTTCCATCGAACTACTGTAGTTCGCTATGACTTCGCGATTTTTAAGTAAGTTTAGTTGAAGTTTATATCAACAGCTAAAAAACAATTGACCGCGACCACAATAATAATGAGTGCGACGGGGGAATCATTCGCATTTTCTTAAGTAGTTTTTTATTGAAACGTATTTATGTGGCGCTGTGGTGGCGAAGCTTATCCCTGTGTTTATGGCTGAGTTACTTGTAAATAATTTTTTGTCGTAATTCACTTTACTATCTTTGATTTATTTTTTGTGAAGCTAGAGACAGTAGTTGATATTCCCACCAAAAATTAGCGCGTAGTTGATCATCATAGAGCTACGAGACCGGTTGCGCCCCGCCTTGACCGGCTCAGCGGGGCTATTGGCTAACTCAGTTGACAACTGTATTTGACACTAAATAATTCTACACCACGTCATCTACGTTGAAAACTGGCAATAGCGTCTACCAAATTAGTACCAAATTAGAGTAGTGTCAGATTTTTTTATGTCAAATTCAGTTGTCCACTGAGATAGCCGATAGGCCCTCTGGCCTGTTCTATAGGTCCGTGCCCGCACTAAATCTTTGAAACTTTGCCTACCATAGATTTTCTGACCAAAATGTAGGGTTTCTAGAGATAAGGGCTCCATGGGATTTCATAACACTTTCTCAGTAAACTCGTTATTACAATAGCTTGCGTGTCTTGGCGAGTCAATTTTAGTAGAAATGTAATGTGTTTTGGTGCAATATATATATTTTTTTATCTGCAATTTAAATTTCAGCTGTCATGCATTTCGGGAAGAGCCTTATACGTTTAATTTTTTATACAGACCTGCATAGTCGTTTGGATGGTTAAAGTTGCAAATTTAATAATTACCTTATTATTTATGTAAAAATCCAAATCCTTAAAATTTCAATATCATATAAGTTTAATTTTATATACAAAGCAGCACCCTCCTTTATGGGGTTGGAGGGGAAACTTGCACATTTGTTAATTTCCTTGTTACTTGTATGCAAACAGCGAGACTGCAGCTTCCCTGCATACCAAAATTCAGCTTTGGGAACTACATGTTAATTTTGTGCAAATTCTAGCTTGCATAACAAATATCAGCTTCCTGTAACTTTGGGCTGCTTTGTAGATTCAGATTAAACCTGTCATATCTGTTTCAACATTTAGTATCTACCTATGAAGTGTAGCTGTTGCCTCTGGCCTACTTATGAAAATAATGTTCGTTAATTCTGATAATAACCACGGGACTTTAAAGATGATGCTGCTTACCAGGACTCAAGATCTCAAACCACTGTTTGTAGTGGTTTTGACTGTGTTTGAGGAAATAGTTTTTTGACAGTTTAGCTTTTGCTCGAGGTATAATTTTAAATTACCTCCGTATTGAATGAATGCTAGTACTACGGAGAGTAATCTCTTGTTCTACCTATCAGAATTAGATTAAACATGGCTTAACCTATAATGTACCCTAGACTTCAAGCTACCAAACTATCAAAACTGAATCAAAATCCGTTTAGTAGTTTATGCGTGATGCACGAACACTGCACAAACAGACAGACAAAAATATCAAAAATATTTTTTCGGGTTTGTAATACTGACTGAAGTTCAAAATAGCGATGTACGGTGTTCATAAAGTAGGCTATCGAGAGTTATTTAATTGAGAATGTCATGATATGAATTGAGAATTTCGAAGTTACGTACATACATTTACGAAGTTCCGTACATTGAAATGATGAACATTCTCAATTATTCAATTTGTCCTTATACCTATACTTTTTGAAGACAGTACATCGCTATTTTGAACTTCGAGATTCAGTAAGTATTACAGTTTTATAATTAGTACCAGCGTTTGCCCTTCGCGTGGAAATAGCTTTTATGACAGTTTAGGTTTTTCGGCCATCAACCTACCATGATAAAAAAATGCAGCCATAAGACAGACCCACACGTGACATACTTTCTTTTTATTTTAAATTATATGTCATATTTCATGTTTTCAGGTGAAAGTATAAAGGAAGAAAACTTAGTGCATTTGCTTGAATTGCTAATAGCCCGATCGAAAGCTTTTAATATGACTGGTGGTTTGCTCAACCAGCTTCCCTGGATCCGGTTTTTAATACCAAACCTATCTGGATACGACCTTATTGTGAACATTAACAAACAGATTTCTGATATAATAGAGGTAAGTTTGATGTCCTACGCGAATTCTGTGTACCTACCTGCACTAGTCGGGTATAAATTATGAAAGTCGTCGCGACGAACTGTTAGACTTTTTAGACTATGACGAATCAATCTAACAAACGTAGCGCCTTGGGGTCTCAAATGCATCACCAAAAATGTTTACTATTCTACTTACTTCCTTATTTTAATTAACTCATTTTTTAAAGATCTCTTTGTGGAGATCTCTTGGGAGGCCTATGCCCAACGGGGGGCGTGCTTCGACTAGAGATGAAACGGATAGTTGTTTGGCTGGATACCGGATAACCGGCTAGCCGTCTAGCCGGATATCCGGCGGGCGGATATAAGGTTGGACATAGTCGTCTGTGAACAGTTTGTGCAAGCTGTGATGTGGTGTGTCTTTAAACGACACGTTTTTACGTGATTTCAAGTCTTTGTGCAATATGAATAATTTGAACGTTGAACTGAACGATTCTTCCGACCTCAGACGGATTAGTAGTTTCGAAATAACGGCTTACACATTAGCCCCCAGCATCGTGGAGAACAAACGAAATGGTATACTACCTCAAAATATAGATAAATTCGTATTTTTAATCCAGTATAATTTACCTTGATTAACTGTGGAAAAAATATTAGCCTACATTAGTATACTAAACAAAACTACACACGACAGATATGCGCATTAAAGCTGGTTAGCGGGCGTCATCCTGTTGAGAAAAGTACGTAATGTCCTCATTCGTAGAAGTTACAAAGTCTCACATATCCCTGAGAATATTAGAGAACGACTTTTTGCACGACTGAGCCAGAAGAAGGGTTATTTCCGATGAGCAAAATCACTTTTATTGACATTTCATACATTTTTACTATCCGGTATCAGGCCGGAAATGAACGCACTATCCGGTATCCGACCGGATAGGCCATATACCGGATAGTAACCGGATATCCGTTTCAAATCTTGCTTCGACTGATATGATGATGATGATGATAACATTATATTCTAATACCGATACCCACCTATCTACCTACTAGTTATTTTATTAATTATTATTATCTTCTCGGGTCGGAGAGAGTTTTTTATAAGAGTGATTTTTTGAAACTTTATTTTCATCATCAAAGCGTCTACCCCGGATTATACCAGGGTCCGTTTTCCTATATTTCCTGGTCCTCTATGCCCGATTTCTAGCATCCTCACGTCGTAGGTCGTTGCCTCTCACATTCGACACAGCGATGTCAATCCATCCATTCCCGGGTCTCACCTCATTCCTGATACAAGTTTAGGCACCTACTTCCCACGTATCCCTGGGGAGTTACCGTCTAACTCCAAAGCTTTCCCGATAGAATCGTTTATGAGTTAATCTCGGGAAAGGCACCGCGGAAGAAGCGAGCGATATGAATCATAATCGAAGAGGACCGGGAAGCGATAGATGATCGAACGTGAGAGCCAACTTACGCAGCACATGAGCAAACCAGCGCAGGGGAGCCTCACCAATTTTATCCACATCGCCTCAGACTGTCACGGTTTTATTCATTACGTACTCGGTCAAGTTGTGTAACGCCATACATCCGCCTGGCATTATTGCTTTTTAATATCTTACAAAATAAATAACTTTGATAAATATTTCAGGAAGCAATCGGCCGACATAAAACAAAGTCCGTAGAAGGAAATGATTTTATTTATTCTTTTATGGAAGAGATGGGGAAAAATACGGACCTTTTTACGGGTAAGTAAATGATTTAATTATTAATAAATGGTGTAATTAATCGTAGTTAATTGTAACTTTAAGCGACTTGGGGTTATTTTCAGTATTGTATTGTAATAGGTACTTTTAATGCTGAATGGGCTCTTCCTCGACATTTCTATGATCTCCACGATCACTTGCTTTGATATCTGCACTTGGCAGGCGGGTTGAAGATGGACAACTAAAACGATAGCCATGTTATTTTATTTATTTTGTAGAATCTGTACTCCTAACTCGTCGGTTATTTAAGTAATGTACAGGTACGAACAATAATATACCTAAATCAATAGAAATTAATGAAATATTCACGGTCATCCCTGCTGCGAACAGATCTCGTTAATTAAAAATTAAGTATCTCTTTACAGAGGAGCAACTCAAAGTAATTTGTCTGGATCTAATTATCGCTGGCTCGCAAACAACAAGTAACGTCCTTAATTTCGCAATATTGGCATTGCTGAGGAATCCAATAATACAGGACAGGATATACGAGGAAATTCGCACAACTATAGGAGACAAGCTACCGGAATGGGCCGACACTTCCAGGTAAATCGCATGGCTTCAATATCAGTTTATAATATGAGGTCGGTCGCACGTTGGATGCATATTCGTACGAACCATACGATCGAATTATAATACAATGAGCACAATGGAAGTTTTGATGCAATGCATATAAAACTTGATTCGTACGAAACGCAGGAAACGTGCGATTTTTGCGAACGTTTTCAAACTGTTCAAAGTGTGACCGGTCTCAGTCCACAGTTAGACATGGACTTCTCCAATCGCATCACATAAACTAGTGTTTCAATAGAAAAAGACAAATGGGCCTTCAGTTATCGTTTCTTTAGTATAGTATGGGTAGTCTCCCAGCCCACGTTTGTTCTTTTTTAGGCTACTACCTATCAGTATTGACGTTGTCGTGCTCACTCGTTTTGTCTTTTTCTACTGAAACGTATCCCAGATGTATACATTGACTAACGTATTTTTTTATTACCCATGAGTTGATGAAATTACACTAGATGCGAAGCATGTAACTTCGATGTACGCTGTTGCGAAAGTACGCAGTCTTGATGTTTGTGGTAGAGAAATTACTTTGCTGCGATTTACGCTGTTGCGAAGGCACACTGTTTCTATGTATTATTTCTACGTAGTTGAGACAATACACTTCGCTCCTTGCGAGTATAGTGTGGTATAGTGTCACAAACTTATCCCACCTGGCGGTCAAAACTGGAACTAAATGTCGCCATTTTGAAATGTCAACAAAAGCGACGCCGTCACCGGGCCAGCTATGCTTGTTACACTGTATGGTTTATTGTCAAAATATGTATTGTAATTGCTAGTGGCGCCATCTAGTGAAATTTCGGGCTCATGTTAGTTCCCATTCTACAGTGTCGCATTTATCTACAATTTTAGTTCAAAATAGGAGGAGGTTCTCAATTCGTCGGAATAGTTTTTCTTTCATACATCTTGCATCTCAAGATGATGAATAATAATATTAAATAAAGTTTTCAAAAATTTCAGATTAATTTACACCCAAGCATTCCTGTACGAGGTTCATAGATATTATACTATCGTGCCTCTAGCCGGTCCGAGGCGCGTTTTGGAAACCACAAGCATTGACGGCTATACAATACCGGAGAACTCGACAATACTTATTTCTGTTGGCGATGTACACGGTAGCACAGATATATGGGAAGATCCGCAAAAGTTCCAGCCAGAGAGATTCATTAATAACGAAGGCCTACTTCAAAATACAGAGCACATTTACGCCTTTGGTTCAGGTACGTTTTACAAAAATTAATGACCAAATTCAGTCAATATGTGTATTTTATATTGGAAGGTCTTTAAGCTCATTGACTTCTGAATGGGTGTTTTCTATATTTCACGTGGTCACGTGGTTCGACTTGCTTAGTAGGCGATTACCTGCGCGAAATCTCCTCTACTGCCATATGACAAGTCTCTTCTTTCATGACGCTAATTATAAAAGAAACTGAAGAAACACGAGCACATATAAAAAAATACAATAGGTTATATAACGAGCTCTACCTCGTCTAATTTAAAATGACGCGCCCCACTATCGCATTAACGCACACAAGCAAGTTTAAAATATGGACGCAATACATATACAAATGCCGTTGTAATTGGTCATTCAGTTGCCGGTAAGATTCAAACGTCGGAGCACGCGCCGTTCATTGGCTCCCACACAGATGAAGTGTCGTTATTAATATTTGCACTTACACATCGAAATCAACTAACTAAGTAGTGGGGCGCGTCATCTTAGACTAGACGAGCTCTACTAAAGAAAAGACGAGCGTCGGTGGCCGAGCGGTTGAGTATCCGTCTCGTAAGCGAGAGGTACCTGGTTCGAATCCCGCTGCGGGCATGTACCATGACTCTTTTCTGAGTTATGTGCATTAGTTGATCACTAACCGATGTTGTTACGGTGAGTGAAAACATCGTGACAAAACCTGTAAATTCAGGTAACTGAATTTGTAACCATGATCCAATCTGGTCAGGTTCCCCTGGTAGCGGGGTCGCGGAGGTCAGATGGTAGTCGCTCCACTGTAATTACTTGAACGCCAAATCCTGGATTATGGTCAAGGCGGACCCTGGGCCCTCGTGCTCGAGGGCACAACCAGGACATTAATGCCAAGATGATTATTTGTTTATTTTTATTAAAGAAAAAGCACTAACGCTCCCCGATATTGTTTTTGTTGTCGCGCTCATTGTTTTGTAATTTTCTATTGAAGCACATTTTACATGAACCCATATTTGCTTAGGACTACAGTTGAAAACTATGATTTCAGGTCGCAGGAGATGCCCAGGCGACTCTTTGGCGAAGTCATTTATTTTCATTATTCTTGCTGGGATTGTACAACACTTCAGGATTGAGAATATTAATGGTGTATTACCGTCTGACGAACAGTGTATAGGCATAATTTCCTCCCCTAAACCGCACAAAGCAGTATTTATCCAAAGGAATTAAAGAAGGTATGGGTCGACAACTTAACTGGTGTATCGCCTGCGCGGTTCGGGGTGCAGAGTGGGTGACGTCATGTAACGTTTCGGGGCTGAGGGCGGGTCGCGGGGCAGGGAGCTCAAGTGACGTTCCTCGGCGGTGGATTATTTTGTTACGAACGCTCGAAACAACGCAAACGAGGATAATTTGCCGACGATAAATTCTGAGATGGAGGCTCGAAAATGTTCGCTATTAATAGTTAAAAAAAATTGCTAGGCATTAGATCCCTTTTATGCTCAAGCACGCAGACCACATCGCAATTGTGCTGTCCGCCCACCCGAAAGGTGTAGGTTCCCAAAAGGATTAAATGGACACGCCTCTCTCTGGCAAGATGGACCGACGACCTGGTCGCCGTTACCTGTGAAGATCTCTGGGCCTATGTCCTTCAGTGAATAACTCAATTCAATAAGAAATTCTGTTATGTCATTTTATGTTACAGACACAACAGGCACTGCTTATTTCTAGAAAGAAATGTTTACTTTTTTGCACCGAAATATAATTCGAGGTTTAGATTTACAATTTGCCACTAGCGAACATTACATTTCTCGTCTCGAGATATAATATCTTGGAACAAGTTCAGGCATAATCTCGTGTGCATTCTTTTTCCGAGGAACGTCATCGCATGACGTTTCGCGGAAGAAAATGCTCACTGCTCCGCGTCTTGCACCCCCGCGTTCATCCCGGAAAAATCACCCTCCCACCTAACTCACTTTCCGCAGGCGATATTCCAGTTAAGTTGTCGACCTATAGCTAATTAGTCACATGAAATAGGATAGTAATCATAGCATTGATACACGGAATATCCAAAGGTATGGGATTAGATAGAATGGGTAAGATTTGTATGGATTTGTATATTGAGCTTAGATGAATATGTATTGTAAAAATACTTATCGTTAGTATTTAAGATTTAATTTATTTGTATTAAGAGATACAAAAATAAATGATTGATTACGTGCCATCGCAACTTTTATTTACGAACATTTCATCGTAGTTGTATCGACAAATAATAATAAAAACGCTGCTCCATGGAGTTCTTCAAGAAAGGGGTTAAAAGGTTTTTACGCTGTGTTCAACGCAAACGTCCATAGGCTGCGGTGACTGCTTACTACCAGGCAGGCCGCAAGCTTGTTTGCCACCTAAGTGGTATAAAAAAAAGTAAAAGTAAGAAAATGAGTTAATGAGGTGAATCCTAGGACTCGGCTGCGATGCTTCTTCACCAAACAAACAAACAAAGTATATAAACATTTATCCTCTATGTTTCACGAGCGATTCAATAAAAAAGCTTACAGTGCTACAAACTTACCTAACCAGTGGCCAAAACTGGAACTGCGAAGTTCATGGCAAAAACAGCGCCACCCAATTTTTATTCTGGGAAAGAAAGCTTATTTGAAGCGCAGACAACAAAATCTAAAAAAGTCTGATTTGGATATTGACATAAGGCGCTCGGCACATTGGAATGCAGCACCTTACGGTGCTGCGGAAAACGCAACCACGCGCGTGGCTGCGGATCCGCATCACCGTCTGTTTCCATAGATAACTCTAGAGCTATGTTTCCATAGATAACATCAGTGTCACAAGATAGGGCGTTTTATTCGACATTCTGGCGAAATTTGGAAATATTTGAATATATCTATTTTGTTTTGTTAAACTATCAAAATTGAAAACTGTCTAAATTGTACAATCATAACATCACAACGTTTCACACAATTGCATTATTTTGGCGAAAATCGAATTATTTTTTTAGAACACGTATCTGACAATCTTGGAGATTTCACTTCACAGCAGCGGCATAGGGAAGATCAAAGAACAAAATATCGTAATTAATAAAGTAATATGGATGCTACGGGCTAACTAGCGTTGAAAATAGGTGAATACACTGTAAGTGTGTGGCCTGGAACCAGGGCTAATATTGAAAATAGAGAGTATCTAGAGTATTGGTATTTATTCTGAAAAGATTCTAGTTAACCAAAACCCATGCATTACATACAATAAGAATTTAAAGTTACGATTCATAATCAGTGATGATTGCAGAGGGGTTCCGAGTAGCTCCGAATAAGTATGATGTAGAATGAACTCGGTCGAGTTGAGCGGAACTATTGTTTTGTTTGCATTACATTGAATATACGATTAAGTTTGTTAAAAAACCAAAAAGTTAAATTTTGATTTATTTTGTTAGGACCATCATTTAATTGCTGGTGACCTATAGAGCCCCCGTTTTTAATATTTTCCCCGGTTCTAGGCCACAAAATGTATAAAAGCCAAAGCCAAGAGTTGCATGTACCAAAGCTGTAGTATCTACAAACCGACAAGCATCAAGAATACATCATAAACGTGGCGTAAAAAGGAACTAACATTCTGCCTATTTTAAATGTCCATTTTCAATGTGGCGGCATATACATGGGCGTAGTCAATGACAATCATGATTCAAATGCATCGCCTTCTGACTATAATCTAAAGTAGTAGTACATCTGAATACTTTCCCATCATATATACTTGCTCTAAACAGATAATAATGTTGTAAATATATCCTACTGCTAGAAGAGGGCGACGTTCAATTCGAATATTAGGCGGTTGGGCTGCGGGTCAGATAAGTTTTTGGCGCTGTACTTTCTAAATAAAAAGGCGTCAAATAGGCCGCTGCTGTGAAGTGAGGTCTCCAGGATTGTCAGATAGGTGTTCCGTTACTCAGTTCTCAAATTATATTTCGCCTAAATAATATAATTTTATGAAAAGATTACAAGAATTTGGACAATTCCTAAATATTTGATTGTATCTATATAAAATAATATATAAATTAAACATATTTCCAAATTTCGCCAGAATGACGAATAAAGGGCCCAATCTTGTAACACTAGAGTGGTCTATGGAAATGCAGCTCTGGAGTTGTCTATGGAAACGTACGGTGATGCGGATCCACAGCCACGATAGTTGCTAGGCAACCATCGCGCGGCGCGATATTTGCTAGGCAACTATCGCGCCGAGCGATGGTTGCCTAGCAAATATCGCACCGCGCTCGCGCCGAGCTTTGTGTGTGGCAAGACCTTAAATGTGCCGAGCGCCTTTCAGTCATGTCATTGGCAATGTCATACAGTGCCACAAATGGCGAAAGAAACTCCTTACTCCGTATGGAGAACAGGCCCCGTGGTCTTGCAATGAGGCCATAAGCGAACTAATTCGACAAATTATGTACTATAATGCCAGAGCTAGAGCGCCGGCTGCCTTATGTTTAAGGGGTCCGACTCGGACCCCGTTTAAATCTCAAAGCCGCCAATGACTCTTTTCTGAGTCATGTACATTCGATGAAACTGAATGTTTAACCAGTTGACATAAGTTTGAAATTGGCCATCTCACTATTTCCCGACGTTAAGTTTTTCTTAAATATCATTTTGCGATGTTGATTGTAATAATACGAACAAATTAAGAACACATTTAACTGATAAACATTCAGTTTCCTCGACTGTACATTTAACACTAACCTTACGGTGAGGGAAAACATCGTGATGAAACCTGCATATTTAGGCGACTGAATGCTTAACCATGATCCAATCTGGTCAGTTACTCTGATAACAGGTTCACGGAAGCCTAGTAATAATCTGATCTGCCAAATCTTGGATCATGGTCATGGCAGACCCTGGGCCCTCATGCGCTAGAGCACTACCGAGAAATTAACGCTAAGATGGCCATGTACTATAATGCTAGAGAAATTTAATTAATTTTCTTTTTGGGTACCTCCGGCCTTAGTTCCGTTGGAGGTCCGGTGGCTGCACCTCTTTGTGCTGCTTGTTGAGCAGCTCGTGGAAGTACGAGCGCCATCTCTCCTTTATCACGTGGAAATATCCTGTGTTTTAACCCTCGATCATGCCAACTTGTAAATGAGTTTCTGCCTCTCAGATGATTTCGACTTATCGTACAAAGGACGTCAGTAGTTTCGTCTGGCTCTGGCTACCGCTCCTTGGCAGGCACGTTTTCGGTCGCTTGCCACTTTTTAAAGAGGGCTTTCTTTAGACTGGTCTCCCTCAGGACTGTATCGTTCCCCCATCAGGTCTCCTTGTCAAGCCTGCGACACACCCAGCACCGTCCCCGCTGCCCGTGCGATAGCTGCCTAACTTCTGTCGCAGAGTTGTTGGACGGGTTCACCGTCTGTTGCAACACTAACGTCGCTGACGGCAGCGGTGAACTCGTGGGATTTAGTTCCTTCAAGCAGCCACCATCCGGATTGGCGTCGGCACTGCTCCCGGTTGCTTCGGGGCTTAACGCACAGGTCCATCACAAGGACCCGGTGTTGGGCAGTAAGACTCTCTCCAGGTATGATCTTGCAGGTGGGTACTTTGCCAATATTGTCGGTCCGAGTGAGAAAGTAATCGATCTGTATGGCGTTTCTCCCACTCTTGTAGGTGATCAGATCCCTTCGACAAGCAGTCCCACAACCATAAGGCGGTCGCCTATATGCTTCACATCCAAGACGCCGTCCCGAAACTCCTTAGACAGCACTACCCCCACGTCGTTGTTCCCACTCGGAGAGCCCGTTTATGGCTTGTGGCCGTTCCCGATGTTGCGGGACCTATTGCCTCTCCAACGAGTCTTCTGCACGAACGTCACTGCCACCCTCCTCCTGGCGAGCATATCGGCGAGCTCACGCGCCCGTTGGCTAGCGTATTTAACCGGGCACGCCCTGGAGCCGGTAGCCCTAGCAGTGTCCGGTTTCCTTTTTCGACTTTCCATAAATTATTTGGCGTTTTGGCTTTCTACGTGCGTCAACTCCCATCCGACCCGCACAACCCGTTAGGGAAAAAGCCAGTTTGCCAGAGCCTCGTCAGTCTGCCAGCAGGGGAACCACGTGCAGGTGATGGTGGCTTGGGCCCCTGAGGTGGTGAAGGGACCCCATAACCCCCTTATAGTGGCAGCGACGATTGGGAATCAATTTTAGAAATTGTGACAAAAATATGCATCGTAATAGAGTGAATTTGAAATAATTGAAATCTTTACTTTAAAACAACATGCCATTAAATACAGTTTTAAAATTATTGGAAAATTAAGTTATGTTTCAGTGTTTGAATAGATACGGAAATATTTATATGTAAACTGAGTCGGATTTAGTATTTATTGTATAGAATTTTTAATACTCAAATATTGGACATAGCGGTCTACAATTTTATATATATTAGGGTTACGTACCGAAAATGTACCTAAATGACATTTTAAATATCCAGACATTTTATAAAACAACTTTAACGGATTAATTGCAAATTTACGTTTATTTTCATTTATTTGTTCTTCTAGGTTTTCTGAAGACCAGACAGGGTGATGTCTGGGTTATAAAATGGAAATGTTGTGTTGTAAACATTTTGAAGAAGAAGATAATGAGTATATGCAAGTCCCTTTTGTCCTGGTGCAGTACCTACCATAATTATATGAATTTTTAATGAAAATCAAGAATATGCTGTCTGATTCTTTGTTTTTCATACGGAAGGCAAACAGACAAGTGGCCACCTGGTGGGAAGTAGTCACCGCTGCCTATAGACATTAGCAACACCAAGAGTATCACCAATGCGTTGCCCACCTCTATAACACGTTGCTCTGGCAGCAAAAAGGCAAATGCCCCTCCACTGCCAAAGCCACGGTTCCCCAAATCTCCACCCCATGGAGCACAGGAGACCTTACTCACCGGCAGAAACACAATACTATTTACAAGAGTATTGTTTAGCTGCGGTATTATGTAAGGTGACGGATACCCCGCTATGCCCTACCTCTGTTTTACTCTTATTGATATACTTATTTATGTACCTATCCTTTTCATAATATTTTTTGTTCATGACAATGTCCTCTAGAGGGCACAGTATTCACGGTACGTATGATCGAGAGATCAAAAAGACGGTAGTAGGTATCAGGGCGTGGGTTTGATCACCAGACACCTTACCTTTGAATATGAAGTCTGCCAACTCAAATTAGGCCTGAGTAGTAAACTTTATATAGCTTGTTCTCTCTATTGGCAGATCTATACCAGTAGTTTATACATGTATAGGCTGACGACGACGGTGATAACGATCAGCAGCACCTTCATTGCACTTTTATTATAATGACAATATAAATACGCCCACAAGACAGATTTGTTGTGATCGTTACTAGTGGAAATTCGTAGTAAAAAATACCTTATCTGCAGATGGGCTGCCATGTTTTGCCCCTGCATTTGCATTAGTGTGTGTTATAAAGATGTGCATGGACTTACCACCCAAAAGGTAAGTCTATGGCGATGTGTGACATTTTGCCTCAAATTAAAACTCGGTACCTACCCCAGAGAAAAAAAAGTTGCCAGTCTAACCATAAAGTCTATTTCTTAACCATGAAGGTAGCTAATATTCCAATCTCTTTGCTAAACGTCGTTTTGATCTCTCTGCTTGTCACTGCGCAGGTCCAATTTCTTAAAAAATATGGATAAATTGTGCACAATCTATCATATTTATTTTAGAATTATTTATTGTATTATTTTTGTTAATATAGAGTATGATATTTTTATAAGAGAAACATATTTTACTGTATTCAACTGTAGGAATATTTATTAGTGTATCTTAATATAAAAATACAATCTACTACAAGAATAAGTGCACACGAAGGTAAATATTTTGTTACTAAGAAAATCCCCGACCTTTATAATGCTTATTTTAGATAATTTATTTGTTAAATTTGTTTATTTTCAGTATTTTAACTTAATCCGAACACAAAATAAAATGACGTCATTATATTCCAAACTGGGACGCTGGTCGTCTAATTTGTCTAGAAAAGTAAGTATTTAGTTATACAAGCTGAAATACATTTGAAAAGTAAGGTGTTGATACTAAAAACCTCATTTAAAGTAGTCCTCATTTAATATGGGGGATGCTAAAGTGGGACGGTTACAGTCTGTTACGGAAAGTAAACAACCTAAACATAAAGTAATAGTTTTAAATAAGATTTTCTGTTAGTGAAGTTTCATGTTTTGTGCATGTTGTAAATTCGTTTCATTCTGAAAGCAGTTCATTTATAAAAAACAAGAGAAACAATCAGAAAGATTATGTGAAAGAAACTTCTTTCACATTATCATCAGATTCGGATGTGGAATGAGCTGCCAGTCACAGTCTCTTCAGAGGCGGGCAACGCATTGGTGACTCCTCTGGTGTTGCTGATGTCCATAGGCGGCGGTGACCATTTTCCATCAGGTGGCCCGCTTGCTTGTTTGTCTGCCGTATTACTTAAAAAAAAATCTAATTGAAAGTGGCAACTGTTGCTCAAAAATTTGTCCTAACCTATGTGTTTTTAAAATAACTACTCCCACGCACACTAAAGTAAGAAGGGAATGAGCTCTCAGAACTACATGGAGAGGTTTTCGCCTGAGAATACAACATAGGGTTCTTCAAGAAAGGGGTATAAAGGTTGATGCGGGGTGGGTGACAAGAGATTGATTGAACCTCCATAGGCTGCGGTGACTGCTTACCATCAGGCAGGCCGCAAGCTTGTCTGTCTTACTTTGTGGTATAAAAACACTAACGGTACACGTTTTAAGAATTCAGGTAACAAATATGCAGAACAGATAATATAATAATATGTTTGCGTGGGTTAGCTTGTGTGGTATGACTGTGATTACGCTGGTCGCCTTATTCAATCGTAACCTATATAGAAATAGGCATATAAGGCGGGCTTACCCAACCTGGCGAATTCATCCAATTCGATAGTCATTTATTTCTATACTCTTTGTATAACATTACAGTTAAAAACGAATGCGTTGTACAAATTGGGTTATAAATTACAGCTACTGTATACAAATTACTTTTTACTTAGGTAAATTTTTTAAAGAACATTAGTCATAGCATCGGCGAAAGAAGTAGAATGATAAAATACTTTGGACACTTTCGACAGTATGAATGAAATACGACTTACGAAAGTTTGTCATGCGAATGTAAATGTGTTGGCAGAGAGCCTTAGAAGAACCTGTATTGTTGACGCGGATGAAGTCACCTGTAGAAAAATAAAACAGGCGTTACCTACGCATAATTTAGCATCCGCATTTTACGTACTAATGTAACTCTTCGTGAGATTCATTTTATTCTTCAGAAGGACACTCCCAACAACAATTAAGGAGTTGTGGGTATCCGTGACCGAGCTAAGTTGCATATACCTTTACTTGGGACAACATCAAGTTCCCTATACTTGTGATTCACCTGTGACTAAAGCCGGATCCACACGACACCAACTTATGCTTGCACAGCGCGTTTGTACAAACGAAGTTTGCGCAAACGCATCATGTAGACGTCAAATTTTATGTTGGCGTAAAATTTTCTAATTTATAATTTGACGTCTACACGATCCGTTCCACCGATCCGATCCGGATCCACAGATCCGACTTAATACTTTTTTGTCATTAGGACAGTCTCCTGTATTACGAAACATATAAATGGGAAAGTTTGAGAACCTTTATTTATTTGACATATGCCTTATCTGGGTCAAGTGAGACTTTTGATATGTTTTCTAAGGTAGAACAAAAAGATCCCGCTGGTAAGTAAAATATAATATATTTTATTTTGATTGTTTAATTATGGGAGTTGATTTGTTGTAAGGATTGACCGTTATCTTAGGATACTTTGTCACATTGCGGAATATAAGAACTAGCCAGGCATTAGACCGCCACTTTACCTGGTAAGTGACGATGTCGAAAGTGATGGCCATTTAGGAAAAGCTTATTCACTCTAGCCTTGAACACATCCCTTCTTTTTAATTTTTTTTTATAGATTAATTTAATTATAATGATTATAATGATCAGGAAACACACTCGCAGGTAACTTTACTGTACTTACTATAAAGAATACTTTTATAAAATAATATTTCAATATTTTGTTAGTGTGATTGATTTGTATAGGTAACCATACCTATTAGCTCTCTTGTAAGTCTCAGAGTTAATCAATAATGTGTGTGGTGTTGCGGTGGCCTTTTCTGCTGTAAAGCAGATTGAACTGGTGTGTCTTTAGGGCTGACAGCAACCCAAAATACGTACAAAACTCCTCTGCAATATTGTTTTAAATATTGAATGCCCATTCAGTGCCCATGAGGGTGGGGGGATCATTTACCATCAGGTGACTCGCCAGCTTATTTGCTTCCATGGCACTTATAAGATTACGCAAGCTCTGACGATTGCGAAATGTATAAGAAATTTTATTAGCTTTGAGCCAAAAGAGAATTAGGTCGTCTGTCTTCTTTAATGCAGTTCTAGTTTATAATCTTGCCAAAAAAAAGTAGTGCAAAACGTTCTCCATTATAGGGTTAATATCTACCTTGTTTGATACCTGTCCTTATACCTTTAAGTACTATCTAATGATAGTAGTTCACTAATCTAATGTGAGATAATGTTTGTTTTACAAAACTAATGACACATTTCTTTTTTAGTAAGTATATTTGATTTCATACTATACCAATTTACCATGGGCATGAGTTATCTGTATATGGATGTGTTCATAAAACAATACACAAGAAAACTTAATTTCAATCAACATTTAAATCCGTTATTAAGAGGGGTACACTATGCAATGATATTGCAAACGATGGTATGGGTTACGCTTGTAAGTATAAATATTTATATCGTTGGAATGTGGCCTTATTCTATAACAACTGTGTCTCTGTATGATACATGCCTTAGATGTGCAAAATCAGATTGCACCCAAAAAATTCCCAGGGGGAGATCCAAGGTCTCCAAATTGTCCGATTCTATGAAAATTGCCCAGGTGCCCGTTATTTTTTTGAAGGGTGTAAGCTACATCTACTAAGACTCCTGGTTTAATAAAATTACCTCCTTACTTTTGCAAAAGAGGCCAAAAAGCAAATTGTTTCAAAGTCGCACGGCAAAAGCGATGGTATATCCTATCTGGATAAACTTCGTGGCCGTTATAAGTATTATTTTGAAGAGTTGAATATAGCAGTCAGAGAATACAAATTAGCGCCGGGGAATGGGGCCCAGATATTAACATTATGTATAATGCTCCACTTACATTGCCTTTATTTTTGTGGGACCCAGCAGGCGAACGGAGCAGCCGACGCATGTCGATACTTCTTTAGGAGTCTTTCTAGTTTGCCTCTGTGGTCCGTGTGTCCTAGGAAATCGACTGCTCCATGCATGACTAACAATGAAATCGCCATGCGTTGCCGGAACAATGAAATAACGACCCTCAACATCACAGCGGTGCACGTTAATTATATGTAAGTTTATCGAATTTGTCCACGATTATTTATTTATTTATTGCTGGTTGGTGTTGTATCTGAACGTAAGGGTAAGGAACGCATAAAAGTACAACATTTGCAAAGGACAAAGCGTTCGAACGGTGGGGAGGATTCATAACTATGGGTAAAGATTTGTACCCATAACTATTTTCTACATGAGATTTGAATTCGCACCTAAGTGCTTTGCTCCTTTTCTAAGCTGGCAAATGATACGGGTCACAAAGTTTTACAAGTTTGGGGACAAAACCACCCATTTTATTTTTGTGTTTCAGGAGGGAGTTCGTGATAGGGGACGGGGGTTACCTCCATATAAGAATTTTCGTCGCGGGACTTGTATGGATAACCGTATTCTTTATATCTACGTTAACACCAATAACATTGGTTAAGGTAATAATTCACAGCTCTACAAATAAACCTCTTTTTTTGTTGCCCTGGATATCATCGCAAATTGTTACGTTTTCGGGTGCCCAGATTATGAATATATTCATGAAGTTCTCAATGTGCTTGTATTTTCATGATTTTTGCATATCTTATATTTTGAACAATTATCGGCTTATTAAAAATAAAATTTAATTTTCCAGTCATGATTAGGCTTCTGCGCAACTTTTTCGCGCATACAAACATCACGTGATCCCCACTCACAGACCTCTTGCTCCACAGGACAGCTGAGATCTCAGTTATTTGACAATATTGAAGTACAATATTGAATATTGTTATTTTGTTTCACGTTTTTTGATTTTTGTAATGTAAAATGAAAATTAAGATTAAAAAAAAATCTGAGCAAATCTTACAAAATCATTTATAGTTTCATGAATTGTGTGCATAAATAGACCCAAAATCACTTTCATATCTAGGACAATAAAACCACTGTAGAGCAGTGTATAATGATTCTTGTGCAAGTAAGCTTTAATAGTTCATTTATAGTCTTTAATGATATTCGTTTGGTTGCAGATGTTAAAAGTGTTAATGATCTTAAGTGCATTGTTTACATTACTTGCTGGATTCGCAGTTATGTTTACGGTTTCAGTATCTCTTGCAGAAGCTATATCTGACATACTTCGTGTAAATATCCATTATTTCAATGTAAGTTTCGTTTATAGTTTGAGTGTAATGTATTATTTTCAATGTCGTCTTATCTATCACTAACAGTGTCACAATATCAATACTAAAGTGGGGAGAAACAAAAAAATATTTAAATATAAATTTTTAAATATGTGTATGTCGTACGATAATTGAAAACGTCCTAGGGCGTTTTAAAACAACCGGATAATTGGAATCTGAGCATGAATTTCGCAATCGTCTGAGCTATTTTAAGGACATTTGCTAAAATCCGAATCATTTTAGGCTTACATTTCTTAAGCTATGACCGCTGATTGGCTGATATGAAAGATTTAACATTAATGCGTTGATTCTCTACGGCTACATGTCTTTTGTTGTTGTTGTTTAGTGTTTCTGCACAGTAGAAATAATAACAAAGTTGAAGTGAGTCTTTGTGGTGCTATGCAAGGCCTTAGATGGATATGTCTTCGTATATTTCTTCCACTTCGTCACCCGAGTGTGACGCGGTTTGTGCGTATACCTGGATAACCATCATGCTGTATCTATTTGATAACCGAAGAACCAGGTACGCTACTCTGGTCGACACACTGGAGATCATTTCAACGTTGCCAGCAAAAGCCTTATGGACCAGAAACCCTACACCCCCCTGGGATGCTTGCTCACCCTCGCGAAAGTAGAGAAGGTGGCCTGTCTTAAAGGTTATGTGGTCCTCCTCTTCTCTACGGACTTCACACAACCCCAGAACATGCCACTTGAGGCTCATCAAGCCTCAGAGTGCGACCGATAAACGTTGCTAGGATCAGTTGTAATTGGTGGCCTTCCGTAGCCCATGGATTCTCTGAACCCCCTGCCCTGCCGTTTCTTTGGCCGCAGCCTTGGCCACGACTAGCAGGGCGATAGGGAACTGGGGGCCGTTTTGTAAGAGACTCTGTCATATTTGGGGGATTTGCCATAATCTCCACGCTTGGCAGGCGTTTTGGAGATCGCAAGTTAAGAATATGCAACGGAAAATCCTGAATCCCATTTTCCAGCGATACGAGGGTCTCAGGTGATCCACCTTTATCTCAGTAGTCGCCTTATACGACCTTACCCTTGTGTGGTAAGGGTTGGTGCTAAATTCTACTCTGACGGACACCAATACGGTTTTTGAGCATATTCAATGCGCTACCAACAAAGTTCTTGAGCGGTGTCCTTCCGCTGAGTTGGTAGTCTTAGGATAATTGAATAGTGAACACACTGAGTAGCTAGGGTCAAGCTGTCGTACCAACCCTGCCGGGAGATGCGCCCACGAATTTACCCTGGCCAATGATCTCACGCAATTGGTATCAGAACCCACCTACTTACCGGATATTGTAGGCCGTGGTCCTTCTTTGATAGACCTTCTGCTGATCTCCCACCCAGATGGTTATCGGGTGTCCGTCGATGCTCCTCTTAGGACATCTGACCACTGCCTGGTCCGTTATGAGGTGCCTCTTGCTATTTCCGAACGGGCTCGCCAAACTTGGATGGTTCAGCAGACTGGGATGGATTGCGAGAATTCTTCGCGTCGTACTCGTGGATACAGCTTTGCTTTTCCTTTAATGACACCAACACCTGTATTGACGCTGTAGCTGATGTCATACTGCAGGGAATGGAATGTTTTACCCCATTCTCTGTAGTCCGCCGCGACGGCAAGAGTCAACCCTGGTACGACAGACCCAATACTGAGGAAACTCGCCTCAAGCAGGATGCTTTTCACAAGGACCCTAACACTTGCAATTGATGATAAAGTATAATGCTGTATCGAGGTCTGCAAAGATGATAATGGATAGAGCAAAATTCAAATTCATCGTTGGAATTGGAGAGAAACTAATCAGCAAAGTGCACTTCACAAACATCCAAGGCCTGTACTTAAATCTCAATGCAGTCCACCACCACCTCAAGACAGAAAAGCCGCAGCTGCTGTTCCTCACTAAGACTCAGATCAGAAGTCCGGCTGATGCGGCGTATCTCAGCTACCCAGGGTATACTATCGAGCACAGGTTCGCCCCTCGAGTCGGAGTCTGTGTGTACACTCGCGATGACATCTGCATTAGGCATATTAGATGCTTTGAAAGGTCTGGTTTGTCCATTTTGTGGCTTCTAGTGGATACCGGTCAACTGCAAATTCTGTTTCCCGCGTTTATCGCTCCCACAGCGGGGACCAGGAGACAACTCGTTTATGTGACCATCTCATTGAAGTGGCGAATGGAGCGAGGGAGCGTTACCCCGCGGTGCAGCTGGTCATCCTGAAGGATTTCAATGCTTACCACCAAGAGTGGCTTTTCCCATACCAGGTGACCATTCATGCTGGGAAAGAGAGGCGCGTAAACTAGCTCTGTCGCTAGATCTCACCCAGCTAGTAAAGTGCGTCACGAGGGTACCGAATGTCGAATTCCATACCGCCAATTGCTTAGACCTTCTGCTGATGACTGATCCGGACAGGCACTCAGTATCGGTTTCCGCACCGCGGGGTACATCCGACCACTGTCTGGTGAAATCTGTATCCGTCAAATCCCCACCCGAGCAAAGCCCATGCAACCCCCGACGGGTGTTGCGATACAAATCAGCTGATTGGGATGAGATGCATCACTTCTTTTCATTCTATCCTTGGCGGAAGGTATGCTTCTCGAGTCGAGTCGAGTTGTGCTGAAGCCGTTACAGCGGTTATACGGCGAGGAATATAATATTTTATTCCGTATTCTGACGTAGCGATGAACGGCAAGTCTCGTCCATGGTTCAGTGCTGACTGCGCTGAAGCGCTGAAGCGCTGAAGCAGGCGGCATACTCTGCCTGTGCTGAGGATTGAGCGCATAGATACTCGCAAGTTGAAGAAAGCCTTTAACCTCGCTACCAAGTCTTGCGAAAAGACGCTACGCAGGGCTCGATTCGACCACATAATCCGGAATGGCGCCAAACTGGCCTCTTACCCTCCTGGGAGTAAGGCGTTTTGGTCTTTGCCAAAAGCGGTCGAATCCAATTTTAGTCAGTCTTCGTTACCACCATTGCTGAAACCGAACGGGACACTGGCGTATGCTTCGGAAGAGAAAGCGAATTTATTTGTATCTATCGGCGAATTCACATTTGGATACTGCAGGTAAAATTCCACTTATCTCACCCCGCGCTGACTGCACTATGGCAGAGGTACATCAGAGAGAGATTTTAAAAATGCAGAGCCTGGACGTGAACAAAGCTATGGTATACCAGCAATAGTCCTGCGTAGTTGTGCCCCTATGTTGTCTCCTATTCTCACGCGTTTTGTCGCCTCTCACTAGAGACTGGAATTGTACCTAAGACATAGAAGCTTGCCAATGTGCTGCCCGTGCCCAAGAAGGGCAACCGCGCTGACCCTGTCAACTACCGCCCTATTTCGGTCACATCCATACTCTGTAAGATTATGAAGCGTGCACTGAACAAAAACCTCCTCGTGAATCTTGACGGTAACGATCTCCTCAGCGATCACCAGTACGGATTCCGCTGTGGTCAGTTGACTGGCGATCTTCTGGTATGCCACTCATATTTGGAGTGAGGCCATTGCATTTTAACAATTCCTGCTGCATATTAACAATCTGCTTAGACCCGGTATCTTTGGGTACGCAGACGATAGCACAGTAACGGATAGATATCTGTCAGAGGCAAAAGCCAACAGGGGTGATATTCAGTCTTGTCGAGAGGCCATGGTTGATCGCTTGAACGAAGCTCTCAAGGCAGTGTGCGATTGGGGCGAATCCAATCTAGTGTCGTTCAACGCCATCAAAACACAGGCGTGTTTGTTTTCCGCTAAACGGAGTCCATTCTATCTAGCTCCGACTTTCCGGAATGTATCTGTGGAAATTACCGACAACCTACAGCTCCTGGGTGTTGAGCTATCAACCAATCTCAACTTTGGATGCTGCATAGAATCGAAAGCCAAGGCTGCAGCTAAAAAACTTGAAATCCTCTCGAAGGTCAAGCGGTACTTCACTTCAAGGCAATTGCTTTAGTTATATCAAGCACAAGTCCGATCTTGCATGGAGTACCTACTGCTGCCACCTCTGGGATATATCAGCTAAATACCAACTGGTTGCTTTGGATTCTGTGGAAAAACGTGCAAAGAAATTTGTGATCCGTAGTTTATTGAAGCTAAGCTGCATAGCCTCGAGAATCGGCGTAGGGTTGCGCGTTTGTCGGTTTTCTACAGGTTGCATTTTGGAGAGTGTGCGAAGCAGTTGCACCGCATTCCGCCGGTCCCGTTTCGCCGTCGGGAGACGCGATCCAGGCGAACGCATCATCCTAATGTCGTGGATCCTGTAGGTATCCGGACGAGCTGCTTTTCTTTTTCTTACCGTTTACAGCCAAGGAATGGAACGCTTTACCTGCGAGTGTGTTCTAAAATTTCTAGAATTCACAATAAATAAAGCTAAGTTTGTTCTGAATAAAAGTTATGTTGGCATCTAATTGGCTAAGGCTAATGCTACAAACTGCATGTAGTCGACAACTGACATACGGTAGCGGCGATTTATAGCTGCTCGAAATCGCAAGCAGAAAATAATAGCTACGAATCGCTGCATATGACCGAGGTTTAACACTCAATTCACAGCTCATAACTGTCCCCTGCAGGACTTAGGGCCTCTCTCATGAAAGGACAGGTTATTGCCATAATCTCCACGCTTGGCAAGCGGGTTGGAGATCGCGGTGTTATAATTATAACAACACAAATTTTGCTAAATTGACGTTGATGCACAGTGTAAAAAGTTTGCTTATATATCCACGGTTTATATTATTTTTGCCAGTCTCTACTGTGGGTAGCCAGAATATATATCGATAGATAATATAGTATAATGTTTAATTGCAGACGCAAGTGATTATTGAAATACTGAGTGTCTATCAAATTGGATGTATAGGTCTTCACGACATGGGCACATCGTCAGCATTTATGACCGTCGACAATGCTGTATTGATTTCTGGTGTCATAATAACGAGCCTAGGACTGCTTAGGTCTATAATAGTGAAATTGATGTTTATAAGTTTGCAAAAATGCATAAAACTATTGGACCACCGAATGAGCGCCCATTACCTCTTGTTCGTTCTCTTGCCCCTAGGCACACAGTTTATACATACACAGAAATTCATCATGTTGTACATATTCCTTTATATGATACTATCTCAAGGGAGTTACACGGTAAGTAAAACAGTAGGAGTTTTGTTAACGATTTATTCATGGAATTGCCATAAGGCTTTCTGAAACAAGACGGTGGCTTTTTTGGCTCAACCTAGATACAAGATAGTGACTTTACTTTTTTGACTTACGGATCTTTCTTCAAATTCAACCCTCGCTGAATCCAAAAATGCTAGTTGCACCCGTCCCCTTCCTTACTTACCTTAATGTTTTTTTTATTTAACTTAAAATCAGTTACAGGTAGGAGTAAATTTTCATAGAAGCATAACCGGGATTGGTGTCAAGATCATCTTAGTGTTAATATCCCGGTTGTCAGACCGCATTGGCCATGATCCAGGATTTTGCAGATCAGGTAATTACAATGGAGCGACTATCATATAACCTCAGCGACCCCGTTGACAGGGGAACCTTACCATTGATCATGGTTACATATTCAATCGCCTGAATGTGTAGGTTTCATAACGATGTCTTTCCTCACCGTAAGAGCATCGGTTAGTGGCAATGGCACTGAGTTAGCCTTTGCTTGCCACTCCGTCCACAAGGAATTTTTTTTATGGCTGTCAAGCTTTTGAATTTCAAATTATCTTTTTAGTGTTGAGCTAGTAGTACTACGGAATTTAACTGTATATTTGGTTCTAACTATCTAAATTAGATGACACATGGTTTATGGACCCTAAGATACCAAACCTTCAAAATCCGTTCATATTCGTTTATCCTACGCGTTTATTCGCATCGTAGTTATCCTACGTCATTAAGTAAGAAATATGCCACTTTATAGTAAGTAAGTAAGTAAGTAAGTAAATAATTTATTATCAACTGGACGCCACAACACAACATTTATACTTACATAGCGATAGTAGAAGTATAATAGGCCCTAAAACGTTGGCGACCTAGGTATTCGACTAAATTTTGGCGACCTAGGTATTCGACTTTTTGTTAAGAAAGCACTTATGGAAGTAAAAACCTCTTGGCAGTTTCGCTAGTCAGCTACATTAAATTCACCTTTTGCCTACGGCGCGCTCAAAGTCTAGTTTGATATTCGACTGCCTTCCGTTAACATACAGTAGTGAAGCATAAGATTAGAAGAAGCGCTGAACTTCTTTTGCTTTGAGCTAAATATTGATATCAAGCTGTGTTTTAGTAATTAGTCCCCTTGTATTTTGCTACATTATACTCTACCACACACGTCTAATATGGTCCGCTTTTTCAGAGTTTTACAATCGCGGTGATGTCAAGGCTCATAAACAGTGAATACAAAAAAATTAAAGTGGTTTACGTATCAGGTATATTATGTTATATCGGGTTCCTCCTGTCCTTGGTTGTAGTACTGGTGAGATACCAATAATGAATTCCTTTTTATGAAACTAATATTCGATAAAATATGAATCTTAATCATAATTTGAATTTTTCAGCGTTACGAATATTGGTTAGGCATAAAAAATGGTATGCGATCACTTATGTTGTTACTAGGTGCAATAAAGTCTATGTTAGTGATGTGGTTATATGGTTTAACTAAATTTTCAAGAGATATAGAATTCTGGCTACAATATAAGCCTACAAAATATTGGAAAGTATGTTGGACATTCCTGCCGATCTCTCTTTCGGTAAGCAAGTTGCAAAATATTAAGCTGGTTCGAAAGTTTTTAGCCAACGTGGCGTGTTATCCTTCATTCTATTGTCAGTTGTCACCGTCAACGTGACATTAGACGTGGTCAGAGCGCCCTAAAAGACGACCCTGGACAAGGGTACCCGCCAATTGTAGTCACTCCAGAATAAATAAACATCAGGGTGGAGACCTAAGAAAGAGGTGTCACAAGATTCCGGATGCAATGAAGATTTTATCCAAGATAGTTTCTACCACATCCTCACAAAAGAAAATAAAATTCCTGGTGCCGAGGTGCCAAAATATGATTGGGAAATTTAAATGAGCCATTCATGAAAAAAACTGTTTTACTCATGGATTTCAGTTCTAAAAATATGGCGCATGGATACCTGCAACAAAATTACAATATACTGTATGTCCTTACGCTCTGGACAAAACCGAATAGTACTAGTTAAGTAGGGTATTTAAAACAAAACTGCAAAGTATCATAACAATCAGCCCAGTATTTACTGAAATATCAACGATTATAAACTTAGTTGCATGGTCTAGAAAGTACCCTAAACATTGCAAACTCTTTTAAATTGCATTAGAACTTCACGCCAGTTGACAGCTTAAATAAAAAAGAAAATTGAATCGTAATTTGACAATAATTTGAAGTGGGACATAACGTCACTCGGACATAATGTCAACAATTAATTCTAGACCAATGAGGAGTTTTCCAGTAGGTATTGATAGTTTGTTTCAAAAGGCATCAATAGATGGCGCCCCTACAATTTTGGTAATCTTTTTTTAATCTGTATGATGGTGGCAGTGATTTCATGCAGCCAAGTAATACTAAACTTGAAAATATAGTGTTTATTAATGTAAACATAATTGTTAAAGGTTGAACGAAGTGTAAAAAGAAATATTTATAGAAGTTGGCACTATGTTCCATTATTATAACAACCTCTAAAATGGTTGAAAACTATTGACAAATATAATATTATCCAATACAACGTACCCAGTGTTTATATCCTGTTTGCTAAGAACCTATTTCAAGCGATTATCAATTACCAAAATTGTCGGGGCGCCATCTAGTGAGTGGTTAGGAATGCCTTAAATACCTATTGGAAAACTCCTCATTCATTCGTGTTGTCGTGATACATTGTGTTGTAATTGTTGCCGATTTAATTTGATAGAAAAATTTAATTTGATAGAAACAATATTTTTGTTTTTTTGTCTAATTGATGAAAGACCTATTTTATGCTGTTGAGTAGCTGTCTTAATCAGGGTTTCATTGTTTGTCCAGAGGCTAAAGTCACCCTGTATGTTATGGGTGACAGTTACCGATTTTTATCAATGAGTACCAGAGAGCAAAAAAAAAATTTGTTTGTAAATTAGCCACATCATCATCATATCAGCCAGAACGCTCACTGCTGGGCATAGGCCGCCCCCAAAGATCTCCACAAAGGCCGGTCCTGTGCATTTCGCATCCAGCTGGTACCTGCGATCCTTGCCAGGTCGTACGTCCACCTTGTGGGAGGCCTGGCCTACCCACGCTGCGTATCCGGTACGTAGTTCTCGCCACTCCAGAACTTTACTGCCTCATCAGCCATCTGTTTCTAGAGCTATGTGCCCTGCTCACTACCACTTCAGTCTGGCAATCCTTAGTGCTATGTCGGTGACCTTGGTTCGCTTGCAGATCTCCTCATTTCTGATTCGATCGCGCAAAGAGACTCTGAGCATAGCTCTTTCCATTGCCCTTTAGGTAACAGTGAGCTTTCTTATAAGGCCCACAGAGTCAGTTCCGTAAGTCATCACTGGCAACACACATTGGTCAAAGACCTTCGTCTTGAGACACTGCGGTAATTGATACGAAAATATATGGCGTAGCTTACCGAACGCTTCCCAACCGAGTTGGATTCGTCGATTGACCTCTTTCTCGAAATTGAACCTACCTAGGTGGATTATTTGTCCTAGGTATGTATAGTCGTCAACAACTTCAAGTGATGTGCCTCCAACTGTCACTGGAGTAGGCACAACAAAGACATTCGCCATCATTTTCGTCTTGTCCATGTTCACTTTAAGACCTAATTGTTGAAGTCTTCCAGGGTTTCAGCCATGACTACGATATTGTCAGCAAATCTGAGGTGAGTGAGGTACTCGCCGTTAATATTGATGCCAAGTCCGTCCCAGTCCAGAAGCCTAAAGATATCCTCCAGTGCAGCGGTGAACAACTTCAGTGATTCATATCACCAAATGATGTCATCATCACCTTGTCTAACACCTCGCTGCAGCTGAAAAGGCTCTGTGGTCTTTTCCTGGAGACGAACTGACATAGTGGCGTTTTCGTACAAACACTTCAGTGCTTGGATATATCGATAGTCAATTTGGCACCGCTGTAGAGACTGGAGCGCCGCCCAACTTTTGATCGAATCGAAAGCTCTTCACTATTCAGTCTTCTTTATAACCTGCCGCAGCGTATGTACGAGTATGTGGTCTATGGTACTAAATCCTTTTCGGAATCCGACTTGTTCGGGAGGCTGGAAGTCATGAAACCTGCGTGCGTGCCATACAACAAAGCTAGTTTCGCTGATAATAAATATAAACCTTTAAAAATTATCCAGTGTTAGGTACCTACAGCATGTGTGGTAATGTCAGTACCTGCTTCAGTAGACCTTCTGACCTATTTATGACCGCGCTACATCTGCCGTGCTTACGATATTTACAGTAAGTCCACTTTCATTACGCACACAGAAATTGCCGGCCAAAGTATTTTTAACATATTTTGTTTTCCTGACTTGTTTTCTTGCGTTATATTAATTTCGAGTATTGATATATGTAGCCCAAATTGCGGGCTCAGTCAATACGGACTTATCGTGGTCTTATTACTGCTGATATAATTAGCAACCAATGTTGAAAAATTCAGGCCTTTGTCTATAATATCCGCAGTACGAGTACTTATTGTCGATATCATTAGTAACCACGTAAACCAAATGTCAGCCAGTACTAGAAAAGTAGCCGTAGATGATTTTCATCATCACAGCCTATAACAGTCCACGACAGGACATCGCGCCTCTCCCACGAAAAGGGGAGGTTATTGCCATAATCTCCACGCTTAGCAGGCTAGTTGGAGATCGCAGTGTTTAATATAAAAATGGAAAATGCTGCTGCCAATTTTCCAGCCTATGGAGACTCTAGATCTGTTGCCTCGAAAACATTATTCGCTTTGTACGACACCCATGAGTGTAATGGTTGGTTCTATTCTAATCTTCCGGACACCATACGGCCACGGCCACGGTAGGTGATTTTACTGCTGTTATAATTAGAAACCCATGACAATTAATGCACTAACTGCGTTTATGGTCACTAATATTTATGGGATCCCGATAAATTACAAAAATATGGGTTAAATCAGATTGTAGAGTTTTTCACGCTGATTCCGAATATGTATTTAACTTATTTTGTCAAAATTGAACTTACTGCTAATGTAGTTAGCGCGGCAGACATACAATCGGTAGGTAATCGGTAGATACCAATATTGTAAAGAAAATAGATTTGTATTTTTGTTTGTTTCTAATAAATAAACTCTAAAAGTACTGGACCGTTTTTAAGAATCACTTCGACATTATGTAGCATTCGACAAAACTAAAAGAATTAAAATCAGGTAAACTTAGTTACCAATTTTAAAGCTCAACTATTATTATTTGCCTACATCATTCCAATGCTGAACGATCTCCGCCAATTTTTCCACTTCTCGTGATCATACATACATATACATTGGGAAAAAGCAACGAGCACGCCCGACCCACATTAAATTTACATATATTTTGGGATTAAATAGGTAATTCTGAATTATCGATGTTTTCACACCATATATTACAGAGCTTGTCGTATTATTTAAGTCAAGAAATTACTGAAACCTCGAGATATTTCAAAAAGAAAGCTCATGACACAAGAATCTTTAATACATTATGCACCACTACAGACATTCTACGAGCGATCACCAGCGGCTTACAATATACTTAAAATGTAGTGGTCTAATGAACTTCACAAACATAATAAAATCAAAACATTCAACACAAAATATTAAATTATTTTACCAATAAATAAACTGAATCATTTGTTTACAAATTTGTGTTTGACTATCAAATTGCTTGTTAAGCTAACGTGTTCCACGCATTTTAACCAAGAGGGCCACTACCATGAATGTAGCTAACTTTACAATATTTTAATAAGTGCCTAATAATATAAAAACGCTAATAAGAATAAAAAAAAAAAATTTTAGTCTTTAATATCACTCTGACCACATTTACTTAAATTCGCAACTGAATTGGCGTTAGTATGGTAGGGAGATAATTCCCTACTACATTGCACTAGTTAACGCTACTTATTGTGTAAACAATTGTTTGTTTATAATATATGACATTCTTCCCGCGGCTTCATAGCAGGGGTGGATATAATATGATATAAACATATATCTTTTTAACAATCTAATTTCCAACCTCTTTGAAAATTTTGTTCCTATAAAGAATGAAACGTGTATTATGTCTTTTGTCTTTAAAGTAGGACGGCAACAATTCATGAACAAAAACTTTCGAACCAGCCGCTTTTGTTGGAATACCTACATATTTGCACAAGTATTATGCGCTGATTACATTTGACTAAATTCAGAAGCAAAAAGCGTAAGTGCAAGTCAAAGTGAAATGTATCGCTCACAGAATAAGGTCCATTTTTGTA
This sequence comes from Blastobasis lacticolella, assembly GCA_905147135.1. Classification (NCBI taxonomy): domain Eukaryota; kingdom Metazoa; phylum Arthropoda; class Insecta; order Lepidoptera; family Blastobasidae; genus Blastobasis; species Blastobasis lacticolella. Next base: position 5,865,000 of record LR990039.1, on the reverse strand, counting down.
TCACTTATATAATGTTACGTGTCGCTCCGCTTTTCTAAAGCCGTGATATAAAAATGGGACCTTATTTAATGGGTAATACATTCCGCTTTGATTTGCTCTCAAGCTTTTTGCTCCTGAATTTAGTCAAATGTAATCAGCGCATTATACAGTGAGGGCATCGTAGGTTATGATACGTAATCGAGTATGAGAAATATGTCACTTTATGGCAATAGTAGAGGTCGTTGGTCTGCCCGTGCAAAAACTGGCACGTTCAGTACAGTAAAATAATATAGAATTTTGAACTCGATCAATCATAATTCGCGCCATTTTTCACGCAGTCTTTTGATTGGTATTCGCAGATTCTGATTGGTCGAGTTCGAAAATTGAATTCGGAAACCTAATACGGAAAACGAATGTAGATATATAATATTACATTACTTTAATAAATACGAAATAAGTTGTAGAACTAGGTTAACCTAGTCTGAACTAATTTAGTAATTTGTACTGTAGTTTGATTTTCACTCTTTTCTCCCTAGGTCTTCGGAGTACAGAGAATGATGGATGACTACAGAAAGCCACGGAGCAACACCACACTCACTATGACCGCTTGGATAGGATTCACAATATTCATCATTTTGTTTTTCCACATTAAAACTATTATTACTTATATTATGCACAGCGTTAGTATGTTTTATTGGTATATTTTTATTGTAACGAATGATGATCACAAAATATTATTAGGTATCTACAATCCCCGCAATGCAAATGCGAATGGTATTGGGAGTACTATAGTTATTGCATTAGTGTTGTCAAAGTCGATAAAACCCGGTACTTATATGAAAATTTTCGGAATCAAAAGTCCATGTGTTACTAGGCTTTTATGTGAAATAATTTTCGAAATCTACTGAGTAGCCTATTTAGTAATTCCGAAGTTTAAACTTTAAGTATTCCTAACGTTACAATATTTTTATATAAATTCGCAGACGCAAAATTACCCAATTCGGAGTAGGTGGTTCTCAGAGCAAAATGTCCATATCGGCATTTAGTATCCTCCAACCATAAAGTCCGTTGAATAAAAATGACCACACGGAAGAAAGACCAGGGAGCAAATCGTCCGCAAACAAAAATGCCCTTAAAGCAAGTCGTCATTATCGAAAATTGTCATGAAAGCAAAACGTCCTTAATACATTATACCTAGTTTTAATAAAAATATATATATCTGAAAAATATTGTCAAATTTATGAAAATTTCTGACAATTATAACTTTAATACTCGAAATAAGAATAAATTGCTGGTACATAAATCTAGGTTAAGTAAAGTTAAAAAATCTTTTGTAGGCATTAAGAATTGACTTTTTTCAATAAATTACCCGACAAAGTAATACAACTACTGATAAACAAATTTAAAACAATAATTAAAAATATCTTATGCGGCAAGGCCTATTACAGATTAAATGATTACCTGATGGACGAAATAGCGTGGTCTGATATTAGGATATTCCGGCCACAAGACAAATTGCAGTTGTAATCAATATTGGTAACTTCTCTTTGAGTTTGACTATACTATAAATGCATTATGGTTTTTAGGAACTAATTTCTAATTACAAAATAAAATAAAATAATTAAATAATTTGTAAGGTGTCGACATTCAAAAAGTGTATTGTTTGTACCTATATTAAATATAATATTTGATTCTGATTCTGATTCCAATCTGGTCAGGTTTCTCTGGTTAGCAGAGTAACGGAGGTCAGATGGCAGTCTCTTCACTATATTTACCTGATCTGCTAAATCCTTGATCATGGTCAAGGAGAACCCCGAAGATGATGATCGTCATAACTAATGTGTAGAGTACTTTTTAAATCGCGGACGTTTTGCTTCCACGACTATTTCAATTGCGGTCATTTTGTAACAAGGATATTTTGCTCTTTTAATGCAGTACCTTTTCAATTGAGGACGTTTTGCTCCCATGCCATTTTACGCTGTGGACGTTTTTTCAACGTCGACATTTTGCTCTGAAAACCACCTACTGCGAATTGAAATTACCAACCTTTACGTGTTTCACAGTACCTTAATGTGTTTTTAATGTAAATATTAAGTAATGTTTGTATCTAACTGTAGTAGAAGTATAATTCTTACAGAATCTAGTAGGGGCATTCAGAAGCAATGCGAAATACGGACCTCCGGATCCGGAATCAAGGAGGCAAAGGACAACTTTTGATGGATACGTCCAACCTCACAACTGCGAACATGTGTGTCTAGTATTAGATGTGAGTGGCAACCAAAAGTAATGGTTTTGTTCAATACCTGAATTAAATTTTAGTAGTCGGTAAATTAAAGAGCGAATAGACTTGTATCAACACAAGACGGCTCACGACGCAAGGATGCCGAAGACCGGGCGAAGTGGAGAAGAATTTGTAGGAAAGCGGACCCTGGCAGAGGCCGGGATAAGCGCTAGGAGGATGATGATGAGACTTGTATCAAGATAGCCGTGCACCTTTTTCCATCATATCACTGACCACTACGCGCGGTAGGGTCAAAGGTTTGGTAATGTATAAAGAAAATTGAATTATCAGGCCAAAACGATCATCACATGACTTGATGGCGATGGAGAGTAATCTTCTTAATATTACCACAGTAACCAAGATTACTTATTACAGCGGTCTCCCGTCCCCGCGATTTCACCTGCATTCCGGTTGAAAGTCATTATTCTTTGTTATCTATGACTATTTCTTTCTATACATAGTATAAAACAAAGTCGCTTCCCGCCGTCTGTCCCTATGTATCTATGTTTGTATCTATGGACGCTTAGATTTTTTAAACTACGCAACGGATTTTAATGCGGTTTTCAACAATTGATAGAGTGATTCAAGAGGAAGGTTTGCAAGCAAGAAAAAGGGGAGGTGTAGGTAAAGTAGGTAGACACGAACGAAATTATTGATAATAATTCCGGCGGCATAGTCGAGTATGAATAGAAAATTGCGGGGATGGCTACTAAAGGGGACTAGCAACAATGTGTGGACTCCAGCCTATATCACCAATAACGTTAAGCTATGTCGATGGAAAGAGTTTCTTTTAAGGTAGAACTGTTTCTGTGGTGGCAAGGCTCAAAATGCCTTTGAAAAACGTTATGACCAAATAAAAATCCTTCATCGTGTATAGGACAATAAAATGTCGTAGCCAGATCGCATAATTGATATTTTCATGATGTGGTCGACCCATTTAATGAAATGGTTATATTGAGGGGTAGAGTAGAGCAGGGGTAGAATAGGGTGGGGTAGGAGCGGCTACCTATCACATGCAGCATGTGTAATGCACGTTCGGTTAAAAGTCTGTCTAGCGCGGCTCTACCTGGCTCTGTTTGGTATTGTCGGGCAGCTTGAAAATAAGGGAGTGAATTTGGGGGTGGAAGTTTGTTTTCATTTATTGCTTTAGTGGATTCGCTTAATACTTTACAAATATTATTTTCTGACATTTGACTGCCTGTTAAATGACAACGCAGAGCCAAAACCACTGGGTTTAGAAGGCTGAAGTTTGCATGGTGATTTAGTACATGATGTAGGTGCGCTAGAAGGGATTTTTGGAAATCATCTAAGGCTCACAACTGCTTGTTAACTGCTAGCGTACAGCCCGAAACAGCTGCTGCATCTTAGAGATTGATTTTTTATGGGGGTTTGCAATATGATGGACGTAAGCAATACATGAGAATTTTTGGAAATGTATCCCCTTTGTAACAGGGGGTGAACATTTTTATAAAACTTTTTATACTGTCAGTCGATTTACTTGATGTTTCTAATGTGACGTAAATGAGCACTAAGAAGGGATTTCTGGAAACTAACCCCCCGTGTGGCTGAATGGGGGGTAAAAGTTTGTGTACAAGAAAAGAAATATCCACCCCCATTTTTGATGTGAATTGATATTTTGAAAAGTCTGCTTAGACCGAGAACGGGTTGAATAAGGGTATTGCATTTAAAATGAACGGGAAAGCCTAAAAAGTGGACGAAGCGGGGAAGACGCGTCGCGTTACAAAAGTTTGTCTTTTGATAAATTTTCGATGAATTCAATATAAACAATAAACACACACACACACACACACCAATATACATGTAAAATAATACGCGCGCACGCACGCACACACACACACACACATACACCAATATACATGTATTACCTTGTTTAATTCCTATTTTGATTGTTCTTTTTGTTTGTCAATAGCGTATCTATATGCTAAGCTCCTTACGGGCTATACATATATTAAAAAATTTAAAATGCAGTTTTGTCATTGGCATTTCAACCATAATGTATTTATATTTTACATGTAATTAACTGCTGTTATACTGTAAAATGAACTAATAATAATATATAATAATAATAAGAAGTTGTTACAATAAAGACACTAGGTTTTTAGAATTTTTATTTATATAATGTAAACATGTGAAATTCTAATTACGACTGTAACCTCTAACCAAAATCACAGCTTCTATCCTTCTGTATGGGCGGCACGCATATCACGATATTATTAATAACATCTTGAGACTTTTAGCTCTCTGATGTATTGCAGAGCAGGTTGCACTAACCCATCTTTTTAGGACATCTCAGACATACTCAATTGGATTTAGGTCGGGACCTCGTGCTGGTCAATGTAAACGACGGACCCCAACTTCTTCTTCAAGCCTCCACCATAAGGAGTGATGGTAGAGTTACTCTTTCAATATTTGCCCGTAGAAGGTTTCCCTTGTCTTAGCAGTACTCGCTTGCGTCGATCCTCACCATATACATAGAGATTCTAGCTTTAACGAAAAGCTATCCTTTATTCCAGTCCTTCTGAGTTTATGACATTACATATTCTATAACACCTCTACACACATTCTGCACAACCAGCGACTTACAACATGCTTAATAGGTAGTGGTCTAATGTACTTCACTAATATAATAAAATAACAAAACATTCAACACAAAATATGAAAATATTTTACCAATAAATAAACTGATATCGTATCTGCATAGTTTGTTTACAAATTTGTGTTTATCAGTCAAATTACTTGTCAAACTGACGTGTCGCACGCATTTTGTCTATGAGGGCCGTTCTACTTAACCATGAAGGTAGCTAACTGTCCAATCTCTTTGAATGTAACAATCAATATGCATATTATATTTAATCCAAAAACTTTCATAGTTTAGTAATAAGCAGGTAACACTGTTGTATAAACCAATTTTACAATAATCAACGGCAAATGTCAAAACACTTTAAAGGACGAGGTTGGAACCAGAGTGATCTAAGTGACATTTTTACCAAGAGCACTTGGATCAGTGTGTTATTGAAAAATTATTTTTTCTGTGTGCCAAAGTGTATTAAATAAAAATAAATAAATCTGTATTGGAACCATAGAAAAGAAATTATCTACAGAAGCAGAGTACATACCAAGTTTCAATTCGAGACAAAATGTCACACATCTCTATAACACACACACTAAGGCAAACAGGGACGAAACAAGGCAGCCCCCCATCTGCAGATAAGTTCACAAACAAATCTGACTTGTGGGCATATTTATATTGTCATTATAATAAAAGTGCAATGAAAATGCCAACCTAATCGTTATTACCGACGTCGTCAGCCTAAACACGTCTATATTATTACTAGGAAATAGATCTGTCCTCTCTTTGAGAGAGAACGGGCAATAGTTTACCACTCAGGCCCAATGCGGATTGGCAGACTTCACTATTCGAATTAATCTCAAACATGCAAGCTTTTTCATGATATTTTCCTTCACTGAAAAGCCAAATAAATTATTTGAATCCATGTATGAATTAGGTATATCATACAAAAACCATTTTCAAAGGTATGGTATCTGGGGATCAAACCCACGCTTTGATACCTACCACCGTCTTTTCGATCTCTCGATCCTACATACCGTGAATACCGCGCCCTCTAGAGGACATCGCCATGAACAAAAAAAAAATGAAAAGGGTATGTACATAAATATATCAAACAGGCAGCATATTCTTTATTTTCAGTAAAAGTTCTGGTAGGTACGGCACCAGGGCAGAAGGGACTTGCATTTACTTATTATCTTCTTCTTCAAAATGTTTACAACACAGCATTTCCAATTTACAACCCAGACATCCACCATGTCTGGTCTTCAGGAAACCTAAAGGAATAAATAAATGCAAATTAACCTAAATTCGCGATTAAACCGTTAATGTTTTTTTTAATGTCTGAACATTTAAAATACATATCATTTAGGGTCATTTTTGGTACAGAATCCTAATAAATATAAAATTGTGGACCGCTATGTACAATATTTCAGTATTAAAATTCTATACAACAAATACTAAATCTGACCCTGTTTACATCGAAATATTTCCATATCTATTTAGACACCGAAATATAACTCATTTTGCCAATAATTTTAAATCTGTCTTTAATGGCATGTTGTTTTAAGATAGAGATTTCAATTATTGCAAAATCATACTATTACTATGCATATTTTTGTCACAATTTCTAAAATTGATTCCCGATAGCCACGACCACGATTGTTTACTTAGCGGTGAAAGGATAATCCAGGTGTATTTCCATACTTTACACTTTCACATAACTGGGCACTACATTACACCGTCTTTGAAATGGTTTGATTTAAATAAACGTCTGGTCGTTAGGAGCGGTAGCAACGTGGTGACCGTTCAAAACATTGCGACCTTCACTTTCTGACAGGCTCGTTCCTACGGGTGAAAAAACAGGATAGCAAGATTCATAATCATTGTAGAGTAAAGGAACAGGAACTATTTGTTATTTGGGTCCTGTTTTGTCTGTGATTGGAACAAACAAATTTTATTAAACTCAATCTTATTAACAATGTCACTTAGATCACTCTGGTTCCAACGTCCCCAAATACGCTAGGCATTTATTCTAACAAAAGTCAAAACCATTCAATTAAAAGTGGGCTTTACCGCTAAACTAAATTTTGAATGGGAGAAAAATTTAACCACAATAATTTTTTAATTTAACATAAATGAATAATGTCACGTTAGACATCCAGATTGTGCAATCAAAGGAGTTATCCATTAGAATATTTTCTTTGGGGATATGTCTACGCTTATAAACTAGGGACGGTAGAACATAACTCTGTACAGAACAGAACAACCTGTTTTTGTTGCACGTAAATGATCTGCTCGTTTCCGGTCCTTTGGGGCATGTAGATGGCACCACAGTGACGGACAGGTACACATCCAGTGCAAATGCCAAGAGAGAGGATGTCGAGTCTTGTCGAAAGACAACACATGTTTGTTCACCGCCAACCGTACATTCCGTCAGATTCCAACTTTCCAGGATGTGCCTCTACAAATACGTGATAGCTTCCGCCTGCTGGGCATGGAAATGTCATCCAATCTGGACTTTGATGGGTATATCGAGTACATAGCTAAAACTGCTGCCAAAAAACTAGGCATCCTCTCTAGGGCAAGGCGGTATATAAAGCCCAAATTCGATCTTGCATGGATCTGCCATGGTTGTCACCTATGAGACGGATCTACTAAGATCTATCTGGCTGCTCTGGACTCGGTTGAGAGACGCACGAATAAACTGAAAGACAATCCCCCATTGGTGCAGGAAAATCTACAGGACCTGGATCCCCGCCGTAAAGTAACATCTCTGGCGGTTTTCTACAGACTACACTTTGGGGAATGTGCGATGGAATTACACGAGTTAGTTCCACCAGCCCTATTCCATCATCGGGGCTCCAGGTGTAGGTCAGTGTACCCTATCTTGTCGACATTCCACAAATACGCACTCAGCGTATTTCTAACTATTTTCTGTTGCGAACGGCAAGGGTCTGGAACTCGCTGCATGCACATGTTTTCCCTGAGCGGTACAATTTCGGTCTCTTTAGACAAGACTGAATAAGTATTTAATAATCTGCATCTGCACTTTACATCAGGTGAGATAGCAGTCTAATAATTAACTATTTTCTATAAAAATAAACAACTTTCAGTGAGTTATTAGTGAAATACTACCGATTGCTGCGAAACGTATGAAAATTGGACGTCCACATTGGGCCATCTACGCGGCGGCCGCATGGCCAAAATAATATTCAAACATAATATTATTTCGGCCTTGGCATTTCATTATCTTTCCAATAAAGTTACTTTCACCGATATTAAAACTTTTTAATTTTTTAGTTTACAAGGTAAAACAACGGGTACTCGGTCCACCTGACGGACAGTGGTCACCGCCGCCTATGGACTATTCCTCTTTGTTTATTTACAATTTTAAAAGTTGAGGTTTAAGAAACAATTATCAAAAAATAAAATACACGTTAACTTATGACTTATAATATGTTTTTTCTTAGTTGCCTTTATCGGAAAAGATATGCGCTATTTAAAGTCTTTAAGGCGTTACATTATCGCACCAACGGGTACCCGGGTATGGCACTCATATTATACCCGGCTATAAAATCCCTTAAATACCCGGGTAGAAAACCCCGGGTGTAAAGGAAATGGGAATGATTCTTTCGGCGCGGTTAATTCTCTCAGTGCAGTTAGGTGTGCGAGGCCTCGTTGATTTCGGTTCGTTCGGCGCGTTCGATTCGTATAAGTGTGCGTTCACATTAATTGGAGTTCTATTTACGTTATAATTATTATTATTCGTTACAGAGAAAATTGGATTGTACGCATGAAAATCCAACGTACAGAAAACGTACACCCCGTATAGCGGATTTGGAAATTGAGGGGTCCACTACGGAAATATTTATGGCCAATCGAGACCCAAAGGCATCCAATTTACTCGATGTCGACGACGAAGAACTGCCGGGCGACTTAGATGAAACTATCACGTCTTCAACCATGAGTTTCATGCGAGGCCAAAAGTAACCGGACTATTCTTGATATCTGCTGCAAATCCAATGCCACGTATTTTATTTATAAACACAATTGAAAGCGTATCAGTGCTAGAAATAATAGCGTGAACTTTGTTATGTACAGTTACTTTAAAATTTAAGCTCAGTCATCATAAGTACAATTTTATGTTAATTAATGTCATTGTTTTTGTTTTTAACCCCTAAAGTAATTGTCCTAAGCCTTTACGATTTTCCATTGATTTGATACTCAACCCCCAAATAGACGATAGAAGACTTATTTTTACTTGACATATCCGTTAGTTCGGCTTCATAGAACTTCGTCTCTATCGCACGTGTGTGGGTATATAAGAATCCCTAGTCAGCTTTGGCTGATTGAACATCTTAAACTTCGAATTCGGGTCAGTATAAAAAGTGTAGCCTATGAGGGTGACGTAGGTTATGCTATGTCATCAAGTACATGAAAAAATACACTTTGTAGAGATACTAGACGTATAGGATATCCACAAAACGTATATAACTTGGCGCAACTTTTTTTAGCACATTTTCAATATTTCGCAATCAAAGTCAATGAAATTTTGTAAACGTGATCCAAAAAACATATCTATGTCAGATTTTCGTTAAAATATAGGTATCGTTTCAAAGTTGGAAGGAATTCAAAATTTGTATGGAAATCTTAAATCCCGTATAACTTTGAAATGATACGGGTCTGGGTGTTCCATGTATAATAAGTATGTATTTGAAAGTATTTAAGTCGTATATCAGTTATCTAGCACCCATAGTACAAGCTTTGCTTAGTTTGTGGCTAGATGGCGCTGTGTGCATTAGTCCACGATTATTTATTTATATATTTTCTGAGTGAATAGGCTGTTTCTCTTTGTGGCTCCATCAGCAGCCGCATCGTCACTTACCACCAGGTGAGGTGCCGGTCAAATGCCTGGCAAGTCCAACTAAAAAAAAGAGCGTTTGCGAAAATGAGTGAAACATCATTATCAATCAATCATTTCATACAAAATTGTAATTTAACGCAAGGCTTTTAAATAGTTACGTTTATCTTAAACTTGGGCTTCTGATGGTATATGGCTGCGAGACTGATTTAGCACGTCCGCGGACTTCATGCAACGAGATGAATATGCTAAGATTTGCGGCGTTACACGTCTCGCCCGAGGCCGTAACGAGTACATCCTCAGCAGTCTTGGCGTGTGAGGACCGCGGACCAGAAAATCTTGCAACATAGTAAAAATATAAATATTATTTATTCTATTCTAAGAATATTTAAATGTATACCTAACATAACATACCTCTGTACGTAATTGTATCTACAGTCGAACAAACATGAGTCTACACAGAGGCTCTAACTAAACTCGTTGTTTTGCATACTGGCCTTATGCGGCCTTATATTAACGTTCTTACTTATATTCATTTATTTTCGTTCAAAAGGAAAAAATATTTTATGATAGAACCAAATTTTACAGAAATACTTTCGAGGAATGAATTCTCAGTACCAATAGTGCGTAAGAATTTATCGGGGAATAACACGAATAACCCGATATTTCGTGGAACATGATCTAGAACTCGGACAATTAACGTTCACGTGTATCACGTGTACGTTACGTGTCTATGTTATGGTTAGTTCTCTGTAAAAAAAATATTATATCAATATTATATCATAATTAAATACGTGAATAACCAAATAGTTAAGACTATAAGATATTTAGTAAACCCAAAGAATTCCCATTGTTAAATCGGACACGATTCCACTGAATCGGGAGATAAAACAATATATTTTTTGTATTTAAATTCAGCTTATTCCTACGACGTTAACTAACTATACAAAGTACTATCATACTTTGTAAGTGGGTTTGTTTGTGTATTATAAAAATTTTCGGGACAAATAGTAATTACTGTGCTGCCATTTCTTGATACATGCTTTTTTGTCCCTAACTGCTTCCTGTACCTCACTATTCCACCATCCCGTATCCCTGTCAATTCGTCGGCCGCCTTTCGACGTGCCGAGTACCGCTAGCCCGAGTTTTTTGAAAAATCATCCAAGAACGCTTGGATGATTGTCCACGTTTTGTTTCTGTCATTTTGTGTTGGTAATTGTATTATTAGAATTGTTATCCTTTCTGAAATTCCTTTTATTTCTATAATTTTGTCTGCATATTTCTTTTTAATTAAAAACCCAACAATTATCGAGGCGTATTTCCCTTGTAGTGTAGTACTCGTATGTAGTTTCTATAGTCCACTATTAGTTCTCCTAGTCGTTTCATTTCACGGATGCCTATTATAACCCATTTTATTATTTCTAGTGCAAGTTCTAGTTGCGTTTGTTTTTCTGGGGTTCGTGGTGATCTGGAATTGAGAGTGGCTATGCAAATATGTTTCTGTTTTTCCTATTTTCGCTGATTGCTGGTGGGTCTTGGTCGCAACCCTACTGAGACCAGCCGGCGAGGTGTTTTAGTCTGTTGGTTTCCCTGTGTTGAGGATGTTAAAGGCATGGAGTCGCATCTTTTCCACATTACTTTGTTAGCATTTGTCTGTTTGAACCATTTTGTTTGTTTGGTTTTGCAGATATGTTGTATTTTCGTGGTTGCGGATTGTCAGTGGAGATTTTTACTTTACACTTACCCTTGCTTTATTACATTACTTTCTTCTCTAGAGTCCGGAAAATGGATGTATTTGCTCCGGAAATAATCGCTATTTAAAGCGAGAGACACGGTTTGTATACAGACACGCTAACGTGGTGCATTCTTTGGTCTGCACTCGCGCCTACAAAACTCTTGTAGGACCCTGATCCAAATGTAATCTAAAAATGTAATGCATATAGAACCCAAAACAATTTATTGTGAAATTACAAAGTTAATAGGTAATTATTGAAATGTAAATTTATGTAGATATACGCACTTAGGTAAGGTATTTTTGTTTAACTTAATTTACATGCAGTTGTTATGCCACCCTTCCTCGGTAAATAGGGTTCGAACTCTCGTATGAGGTCTAGAGTCAGGCTCTTGTTTAGCCTATAGACGGCCGTAAAATCTCTATCCGGCATTTTGAAGGCTGTTTCTAAGTGTCGAATTTGGGCACTGCATATGAGGGCTTCCTTAAGACGCGCGTGGTCAAAAAGGTTCTCATTGAAAACTAAGTCTGCCATAATTATTATTGTTCAATACTAGGTAGGTACCTTATTAGGAATAAAACTTATTACACTTTCAAAAGAGAAACTAAACACAACCACAACCATACACACAAATAAATGAGTAAGAATTTTACAATCAAAATATTGAATAAGTAATTTATAATGGTAAATTTATGTATAATAAATAGTTAAATAAATAAATAAAAGGAATACCGGCAGAAATGTATGGACCCCAGCCTATATGACCAATAACGTTGAGCGATACGTCATCGGAAAGGATTTTTCATTTTCTACAACTTTTATCACCATAATTCTCGAAGCGCCGTGAAAAAAATATTATGGTAAATTAAATAAACTTTGTTTTGTACTGGAAAATTGACCTGGCCAATGACGTTGAGCGATATGTCGTTGGAAAGAATTTTACATTTTCTACAATTTTTACTATGGCGACAATTCTCGAATCGCTCTGTAAGAAAAAAGTTAATTGTTCATATAGGCCGAATCAAGAATTGTCGCAATAGCACAGCGATTCGAGACTTGACGCCATAGTAAACGTTGTAGAAAATGTAAAATCCTTTCCAATGGGATCTTGCTCAACGGTATTGGTCAAATAGGCTGGGTTGTTCGGACCTCCTTTCCAGTCTGCCGCTACACACTCGCCGCAACGTAACCGAAGTTTCCCGCGCTTTTAAAAGAAAAAACACTCTCGCCGCTACGCAACTGAAGATTCCTGTATATTTTTAGTATTGTTTATAATTACTTAAACCACGAAATCAATCAAAATGAATTTTTTAATATAACTGAAATTTTGGTAAATCAAAGTTGTTGCTCATTCAGATTTGACATATTAGCAATTCATATTATGTGGACCGTTCTACGAATTCGCGTACAAAACTGAAAGACTCTCTCGCTTGAAGGACAGATGGCCGATGGGGCAGTAAAGTTCTCAAGTGGCGACCACGTACCGAAAGACACAGTGTGGGTAGGCCTCCTACAAGGTGAACCAACGACCTGGCAAGGATCGCAGGTACCAGCTGGATGCGGAAAGCACAGGACCGGCCTTTGTGGAGATCTCTTCGTCTCTGGCTGATATGATGTACAAAACTGTCAAATTGGATAAATTGCAATATGATTATAAAATGAATCATTTGGCGTTTCATTAGCCAAGGGGCCATTTTGCGATTTGCAAAATGAAATATATTTATATGCACTTTATATGATCATAATATGAAACACCTAATGTAGCGTTTTTAGACCCCCTGATCGTGCCCGCGAGCTGCCAGCGCCGTAGCCCGCTGTCAGAGACCCACAGATTCACAAATATTCCCTGTTCGCTCACTCTACAATGAATAATTATGAATCTTGCTTTTCCGTTTTTTCACCCGTACGAACGAGCCTGTCAGAAAGCGCGCAATGTTTTGAACGTTCACCACGTTGCTGTAGCTAACAACGAACAAACGTTTCTTTTGAAACATCGGTGTATAATTTTATAATTTCCTAATCTAATTTAAATAAAACCATTTAAAAGACGGTGTAATGTAGTGCACAGTTATGTGAAAGCGCAAAGTATAGAAATACACCTGGATTATCCTTTCACCAGTAAGTAAACAATCGTGGTCATGGCTATTGTTAATAAATTTTAGAAATTGTGATAAAAATATGCATAGTAATAGTGTGAATTTGTAATCATTGAAATCTTTATCTTAAAACAACATGCAATTAAAGACAGATTTAAAATTATTGGCAAATTGAGTTATATTTCGGTGTGTAAATAGATATGGAAATATTTCGATTTAAACAGAGTCGCATTTAGTATTAATTGTATAGAATTTTAATACTTAAATCATGTAAATAGCTGTCCACAAATTTATATGTATTAATTAGGGTTTCATATAAAAAATGTACCTCAATGACATTTTGAATGTTCAGACATTTTATGAAATAATTTTACGTTTTTTTACATTTATTTGTTTTTCTAGGTTTCCTAAAGACCAAACATGGTGATCTCTGGGTTACAAATGCTGGTGATGTGAGTGGGAAGTGCTGCGTTGTAAACATTTTGAAGAACAAGATAATAAGTAGATGCAAGTCCCTTCTGTCTTGGTGCACCATCATTTGATTAATTTTTACTAAAAATAAAGAATATACTGCCTGATTATTATATTAATGTACCTATCCTCTTAATTTTTTATTTTTTTCATGACTATGTCCTCTAGAGGGCATCATATTCAATTTATGGTAAAGTCACGTGGACCAACCTTTATCGTTAGAAGTATCTATTTAATAAAGATACTTCTAACAATAAGTAAGTAGGTACCTACTTAGTTTAGAAGTTATGAGGCAACAAATAAACATTTATACCGGTCGAAATCATCAAAACCCTTCTTTTTGCAAAAGCAAGCACTGCCTATTCACGGTATGAAGGATAGAGAGATCAAAAAGACGTTGGTAGGTATCAGGGCGTGGGTTTGATTCACTAGACCTTTTATTATAATGACAATATTAAATTATCATTTAGAACAAGTCAAAAAAATGACGAAATCGTCTGGAGCGAAATATACCCACAAGTCAGATTTGTTTATGTTCGTTACGAGTAGAAATTCGTAGCTAAATATAACTTATCTGCAGATGGGCTGCCTTGTTCCGTCCCTGCATTTGCATTTGTTTGTGTTTTATAGAGATGTGTGACATTTTGACTCGAATTGAAACTCGGTATGTACTCTCTGCTTCTGTAGATATTTTTTTTTCTCTATGGTTAATACGGACTTATCGTGGTCCTCTTATATCTGAGTGATGCTTTAGGCCGGCACAGACCTACCTGTCAGTTCCTGGCAGCGCCGGCCCGGGTGCAACCTGAAGGTCATATTTTCATAGAAAATGTACCTTCTATCCGTCACAGACTTATAGACCGATAGACCTTCAGAATCCCGGAGAGCACACCCGGTCAAAACGATCAAACCGGTCAGAAAGAGGCGAGGCTCATATAATCTCCTTATAATCGGCACATACATACCGGGCAGGGCCAATCCGGGCGGATCTGTTATCATCAACAAGATGGGTATACCTGGGAAAGGTATAGTAACTCTGTGGTTGATATTGTGTCAATAATTTTCGCAGTGCAAAAATTCCCATGTTAAAATGAAAAACAAGGATTATCACAACCGTGACCTTAATGACCTTGCGTGGCAAGAGGTAAATATATATGTTTATGTGAAGTTGGAATTTGTAACTATGAAACCATCGGTCTTAGAACAATACTCGTAGTTTCTAAAGATATATGATAGTACTCGTCGAGATCTACATTTCAAGTGACAGCTGTCAAATTTAAAACTGTTTTAACTCGGGGACCATTGGTCACAGAACACTAGTTCAGAACATAGTAGGTACTCGTCGAGATCTACATTTCGTATGAGAGTCGTCAAATTTAAAACTGTCATTCAAAATGTAGACTTCATAGGAACTAGTGTTCTAGGATCAATCGTTTCAGAGTTAAAACAGTTTTAAATTTGACAGCTGGCACTTGTAATGTAGATTTCGACGAGTGCTATAATTTCTCTTCAGAAACTACTATTCTAAAACCAATGATTTTAGAGTTATAAGAGATTTAATTTTGACAGCTGTCATTCGAAATGTAATTCTCGACGAGTGCTACCTTCTACCCTTTTTTTTTTATTCTTTCGCGCCATTCGGTAAGGCGATGCACATTGATTCATCGTCCATTTGTACCCGTCAACCTTTACCAGAAAGCGCTTGATTACGACTGAATAAACATTTTAAGTATGCTCGACCCGGTAGGTGTGCGCCGATGAGACCGGTTGCACCCGGCTCTGACCGGCCCTGACCTGTTCTGTAAGTCTGTGCCCGCCCTTAATCATGCAGCAAATAAAAACTTTCGACGTAATTTGAAGTGTAGTTTTTCTCTCTGGTTGAAGTTATCTTTGTCTTGTAAAGATGGATAAATTGTGCACAATCTATCATATTTATTTTAGAATTATTTATTGTAATATTTTTACTAATATAGATTATGATATTTTTATAAGAGAAACATATTTTACTGTTTTCAACTGTAGGAATATTATTTAGTGTATCTGAATACAAAACTAAAATCTACTACTACAAGAAGTGCACACCAAGGTAAATATTTTGTTATTATGAGAATTCCCGACCATTATCGCTTATTTAAGATAGTTTATTTGTAAATTTTCTTTTTCAGTATTTTAATTTAATCTGGAAACGAAATAATGACGTCATTGTATTCCAAACTGGGACGATGGTCGTCTAATTTGTCTAGAAAAGTAAGTACTTACTTATACAAGGTAAAATACGTTTGAAAAGTAGTCTTCATTTACTATGGGAGACGATCAAGTGTGACTGTTACGGTATGTTACGGAAAGAAAACAACCCAAACAAAAAGTAATAGTTTTAAATAAGATTTTCTGTTAGTGAAAGTTCATGTTTTGTGCATTGTTATTGTAAATTAGTTTCATTCTGAAATCAGTTCATTTATCAAAAACAATGTAACAATCAGAAAGACGATATGATAGAAATTTCTTTCTATGTATACTTAGTGATAAAGGAGCAGACATCTAATAAAATATGGCAACGATTTCCCAAAAATTTGTCGCGAACTGTGTGGTTTCGAAAGTACTACTCCCACGCACACTAAAGCTAGGAAATGAGCTCTCTGAGCTCCATGGAGAGGTTTTGTCTTGAGAATGCAACATGGGGTTCTTCAAGAAATGGGTGAAAAGGTGTATGCAGGGTGGGCAACAAGGGATCGATTGAACCTCCATAGGCAGGCCTTATGTTTGTCTGCCTTACTTTACCTAAGTGGTATAAAAATCGATTCACGTTTTCAGAATTCAGGTAACAAAAATTCTGAGAACAGACCATATATGATTGGGAGGGTAGGTATACTTGTGTGGTATGACTGTAATTACGCTGGCTACCTCATTCAAGCGGAACAAAATTACGCAAGCTTGGCAATAGAAATAGGTAGATAAGACGGGATAACCCAACCTGGCGAATTCATCCATTTCAATAGTTCATTGAGTCATATCATCAGTGAAAGAAATAGGATGATAAAATACTTTGGACACTTAGTATGAATGAAAGACGACTTACGAAAGTTTGTCATGCGAAGGTAACTGGAATGTTGGCAGAGAGCTTTATAACAACCTGTACTTGACCTATATTGATTGACACGGATGAAGTCACCGGGAAAACTACTTTAGAAAAGTACAACAGGTGTAATAAACTAGCATACGTACTTTACGTTTTGAAGTGACCCTTCGTGAGATTCACTTTATTCTTCAGTAACACTCCCAACATGAACTAAGGCGTTGTGGGTATCCGTGACCGAGCTAAGTTGCGCATATACATATACTTGGAACCATATCAAGTTCGCTTTACCTACGATTCACCTGTGACTAATACTTTTTTGTCATTAGGACAGTTTTCTGAATTATGAGACATATAAATGGGACAGCATGAGAACCTTTATTTATTTGAGTTATGCTATGTCTGGGTCAAATGAGACTTTTGATATGTTTTCTAAGATAGAACAAAAAAAAAACACTGGTAAGCCTTATTATATTTCAATTGTTAAATTATGGAATATGATTTATTGTAAGGATTGACCGGGAGCTTAGGATACTTTGATACATTTTGGAATATAAGAACTAGCCAGGAATATACCGCCACTTCTGGTAAGTGACGATACGGCCGAAAGTGGAACATGCCCGTCTAGGAACAGCCTATTCACTCTAGCCTCGAACGCATCCAGATTATAGTGATCACAAAACACACTCGCAGATAACGTTAATTATTGTACCAACCACAAAGGATTCAATCTTGTTATCGTGATTAAAGTCAATTTTGTTATTGTGATTAATAAGCATACTTTTAGCTTTCTAGTACTAATAGTCTTAGAGTTAAACCGCGAACAGACATACGGACATGGTGATACTATAAGGGTTCCATGTTTTACTATGGAACCATAAACCAAAGACACGGCCTTTAAATTATATAATAAAGTCAACGTCATGCCGATACAACTCTGCAAAAATTAAATATAATAATATTTTGCTATATTTATATATGAATTTGATAATAATTTAATAATATTTATATATGATCATTGTGAAAATAAAAATCAAAAACTATTGTAGTTTAGTTTTTACTATATGAAACCATAAATGGGATCGTATGCATCAACACAAAAAATCACTAGGACATATATGGTTTCCTATGCATACATACATTTGTTGGTCAGTTTATAATAACATGATTGTTGTTGAAATTTAGAAATACCACTGTCTTTACGTTATAACTTGCAATACCCTACATTTTGGGCATTTTATGTATGTTTTTCGTGAACAAAATTGGCACTATATTGTCAGTCCGCACGGAACTTAGGGGTAACTCTTGGCGTTTTGCTGGAGCCTTTCTCAATTCATTATGTCGAGGCATGTCAGAATTGAATGTAGTTGCAGGACTTCCCAGGTGACATGTATAAGGAAATCCAGTTAAAGAAGTCGTCATAGGACGACCTCTTTTACGTGAAAGAGATTTTCCTGCTTAGCACAAGTATCAAAGTATAGCAGAGATTATGACAAGACCCTCCACTGATATAGAAGAGGTCTAAGTTCAGCAGTGGACTGTTATTGGCTGTATATGATGAAAAGAAATGAAGCGATACCATAACCTGCGGATTTATTGTAAATACATTCTATCAAGCTTCAATGCATATGGACCCATTTATGTCTCAATGATAAAGTATTCGAATGAATACAATACAAATATGGTTTCGACACTTTAGAGATTGAAAATTACTGAAAACCTTCGAATAATGATAATGTGATACATGTTCCTGAAGTAGTAATTCCTGAAGTCGTTTGACAATTTACAAAATAATTTCATTTTGTTATTCCTGTATATCTATCAAACATAAAAATAGTTTTTACCCATAAATAATATTCGAAACATGTCCTTATACCTTTACGTACTATCTAATGATAGTAGTTCGCTGCTCTAATGTAATATAATGTTAGTTTTACGAAACTAAAAACCATTTCTTTTGTAGTGAGTATATTTGATTTCTTAATTTACCAATTTACCATGGGCATGAGTTATCTGTATATGGATGTGTTCATAAAACAATACACAAGAAAACTTAATTTCAATCAACATTTAAATCCGTTATTAAGAGGGGTACACTATGGAATGTTATTGCAAACGATGATATGGCTTACAATTGTAAGTATGTATATTTATATCTTTGGAATGTGGCCTTATTTCTCGAAACAACTTTGTGTCTCGGCCTTTCAATCAGTTAGGTACCTTAGGAAGTCTAGACCTCCTCCACCCAGATGTGCATATTAATCAAATTGCACCCAGAAAATTCCGAGGGGGAGATATTCCAAGGTCTCTAAATTATCCAATTCTATGAAAATGCTCATGTGGCTCATGCCAATAGGGTTTATTATCATTGTGAGCACTAAAGCTGCTGACATGCCTGGTTTAACTGAAATACTTACTTTTGCAAAAGAGGCCAAAAATTAGTTTTTCCAATTTCCAAATTACAAAGAGCTGTCGAGTATACATGGTTGCTCCGTGGAATGGGGGCCATATATTAATATTATATACAAATATCTACTTACATTGCCTATTTTGTCGTGGGACCCAGCAGGTGAACGTAACAGCCGACGCATGTCGATATTTTTGTAGGGGTCTTTCCAATTTGCCTCAATGGTCGGAGTGTCCTAGGAAATTCGTCCACACATGCCTGACCAACGTGGAAATTGCCATGCGTTGCCGAAACAATGAAATAACGACCCTCAACATCACAGCGGTGCACATTAATTATATGTAAGTATATCGAGTTTCCAACAAAATCCAAAAAAAATGGAAATAGCACTGATCTGGAAATGGATATAATAAAATCGTGCTCTAAAAGTAAATTGACAAAACAATTTGAGCGCGACAATGACATAAATAAATGTGAAACTTTAAGTACGCTTTTTTTACTCAAGGGAAATGGGCCGTCTAACGGAGGAGGGAGGAGGTGAACTCTCATAGAGTACCGGTCGGCCAGCCGGCTGGCGGGCTTTATGCACTACTCGCTATAAAAAGCCTAAGCGCATACGTGCTAAACACTCCCTTGGGACTACCTGTAGATGGGAAGGCTTTTAAGATTTCATCGGATGCGATGCACTATGGGGATGGGGACACAGAGAAGCCAGGGGAAGTAGCTCCCAATCTTGCACCCAGAGTAATCCGGACACGGATAAATGTGACTTGCCGCCACGGGACATAAGAACCCCACGAAAAGCCACGTATTGCTTCCGATCTTGATAACCAGGAGCAAGTAGTAACTATACAAGACATATCCGAGGGATCGACCATAGCGTCTACAGCATCCGTCCTTTGTACACACAAAATAAAAAACTAAGACATGTTAAAAATGAGACGAGTTAGAAAAGTGTCAAGTTTGATAAAGGACAAGTTTAAGAAAATGACGCTGTCGTCCGGATTGAAAATAGTTACTATATTTTGTGTCATATTTTTACTGGCTGATATTAAATTTTTGTCGGTTCTGACTTCCGTCGCTCCCATCCGACTGCGATAGTCCTACACTCTCCTTCGTATAGGTACGCACTGGTATCTCGATGTAGAGGTAGCGCATATCTGTAGAGGACAGGCATGGTGTTGGGTACTTCCAACAATATCCACGTCTGAGACAGCATTTGTAGCGAAAGTTCTTTGGTGCAACCACCATCTCGTTACTCGTGCCATTCTCTGGACTTGGTTGCTCACAATACAAGTCATCATCATCATATCAGCCAGAAGACGCCCGACGACGACTGCTGGGCATAGGCCTCCCCCCGAGATCTCCACAAAGGCCGGTTCTGTGGTTTACGCATCCAGCTGGTACCTGCGATCCTTACCAGGTTGTTGGTTCACCTTGTAAAAGGCCTACCTACGCTGCATCTTCCGGTACGTGGTCGCCACTCGAGAACTTTACTGCCCCATCGGCCATCTGTTCTTCGACCTATGTGCCCTACCCATTGCCATTTCAGTCTGGCAATCCTTAGAGCTATGTCGGTGATCTTGTTTACAATACAAGTACAGACGATGAAATCAGTGATAAAGTGATCTCTGGGCTACATGTCCTACATACACCCAATCCAGAAGTATTGCTGGTTGGTGTAGTATCTGAACGGAAGTGTAAGGAACGCATAAAAGTGCAACATTTGGAAAGGTTTTTTTGTAGAGTTTGCATATGATAAAGCGTTCGAACGGTGGGGAGGAAACCATCTATAACTATGGGTATGGATTTGTGCCTATAACTTCTTTTCTGCATTAGATACGAGTTCGCGAATATACTGTATTGAAATCTGGCGACCTCGCAAATGATCGAGGTCACAAATATTTACAAGTTTTGGGACGAAACCACCCATCTTTGTTTTGTGTTACAGGAGGGAGTTCGTGCATGGCGAAGGTGGTACCACCACTACAAGAATTTTCGCCGCAGGACTTGTATGGATAACCGCTTTCTTTATATCTACGTTAACACCAATAACATTGGTTAAGGTAATAAGGATTCTCGAGCAAATACAGCTTTAATAGTTTATTTGTAGTTTTTAATGGTATTCGTTTGGTTACAGTTTTTAAAAGTGTTAATGATCTTAAGTACAATATTTACATTAGTTACTGGAATGGCAGTTATGTTTACGGTTACAGTACCTGTTGCAGAAGTTATAGCTGACTTACTTCGTGTAAATATGCATTATATGAATGTAAGTTTCGTTTATGGTTTGAGTGTAATGTATAGTTGTCAATGTCGTCATCTCCAGCACTATCAGTATCAACATGGCAATACCAATGGGGGAGAAATAATTTAATTTAAATTTATGTCATAGGATAATTGACAAAATCGTGATTTCGCGAAAATCATAGGGCGTTTGAAAACAACCAGATAATTGGAATCAAAGAATCTGAGATATTTTATACAGATATATTCCCTATATATATTATTATACAGATCAATTAAAGGTAGCTTTAATAAAAGTTATAGGTACTATAAATATAATATTCACAATAAATAAAGCTAAGTTTGAACTGAATAAAAGTTATGTTGGCATCTAATTGGCTAAGGCTAATGCTACGAACAACATGTAGTCGACAACTGACATACGGTAGCGGCGATTTATAGCTGCTCGAAATCGCAAGCAGAAAATAATAGCTACAAATCGCTGCGTATGACCGAGGTTTAACACTCAATTCATTGCCCATAACAGTCCCCTGCAGGACTTAGGGCCTCTCTCATGAAAGGACAGGTTATTGCCATAATCTCCACGCTTGGCAAGGGGGTTAGAGATCGTGGTGTGATAATTATAACAACACAACTTTTGCCAAATTGACGTTGATGCACAGTGTAAAAAGTTTGCTTATATATCCATGGTTTATATTATTTTTGCCAGTCTCTACTTTAGGTAGCCAGAATATATATCGATAGATAATATAGTATAATGTTTAATTGCAGACGCAAGTGATTGTCGAAATACTGAGTGTCTATCAAATTGGATGTATAGGTCTTCACGACATGGGCACAACGTCAGCATTTATGACCGTCGACAATGCCGTTTTGGTTTCTGGTCTTATAATTACGTTCCTAGCCATGTTTAGGTCTATAATAGTGAAATTGATTTTTATAAGTTTGCAAAAATGCGTACAATTAGTGGGCCACCGACCGAGCACCCATTACCTCTTTTTCGTGATCTTGCCCCTAGGCACACAGTTTGTACATACACAGAAATTCATAATGTTGTACATATTTCTTTACATGATAATATCACAAGGGAGTTACACGGTAAGTAGCACAGTACCAGTTTTTATATAGATTTTTTCATATAATTGTTATAGGACTTTCTGAAACAAGGTG
Organism: Blastobasis lacticolella; assembly: GCA_905147135.1. Classification (NCBI taxonomy): domain Eukaryota; kingdom Metazoa; phylum Arthropoda; class Insecta; order Lepidoptera; family Blastobasidae; genus Blastobasis; species Blastobasis lacticolella. Next base: position 5,842,092 of record LR990039.1, on the reverse strand, counting down.
GCTTTACTTTTACACCCTCTCCTTTTCTTACTTTTCCCCTACAATATAGTGTTTTCTATTATTTGACTTTAAAACAGTTACAGATAGGAGCGTTTTCAAAAAAGTATAACCGGGATTGGTTCCAAGGTCATTTTGGTCTGAGTATTCCGGTTGTGGGTCCGCCTTGACCATGATCTAGGATTTGACAGATCGAGTAATTACAGTGGAGCGACTATCATCTAACCTCCGTGATTCTGCTATCAGGAGAACTTTACCAAAAAGCTTGGTTTCATATTCAGTCGCCTGAATGCGCAGGTTTCATTGCGATGTTTTCCCTCACCGTAAGATCATCGGTTAGTGTTCAACTAGTGTATATAACTGAGAAAAGAGGCACTGGCACATGGCGGCACTGTGCTAGCTTTTGCTCGCCACTCCGTTCATATGGAAATTATTTTTATGACAGTTAAAGCTTGTGCATTTAAAATAATCATTTTAGTGTATGAATCTTTGAGTTGATAGTGTATTTCATAACAATGCATGCTGTCATGACCTGTGCGATTATCTTTTATAAACATAATTTGTATCCCAGTGCACATGAAATATTGTAACTCTGGTTGATTATCCTAATAAATAAAATAAAATAAATAAAAATGCTTGTAGTACTACGGAACATAATCTAAAATTAATAGTATCTTTGGTTCTACCTGTCTGAATTAGATGACACATGGCTTAGATTTTAAGTTAGACCCCAAGTTACCAAACAGTCAAAACCCCATCAAAATCCGTTCAGTGGTTTTACATGGTACAGACAAGCACAGAATTTTCCAAGAACTTAGTTTTTAGGGTTCTACCACGATGATATTTTCCGCAATATTTTAATTGTACGGGCACGGGGTTTTTACCGATTTATAATAGAATGCATAGACTGATTTTTAGAATAATCAGACTGTGGGGCATAGTAGGTTATCCTATGTTATAAAGTATAAGAAATATGCCACTTTATAGCGATAGTATAAGTTTAATAGACCATAAAACGTGGGTCAGTACGTACGGGGCAATCGAAAAAAAAAAATTTGTGACTCGAGTTATCGCAGAGATAGCACTTATATTATATAAGTACAAGTGCTATATCTATAAGTAAAAAAAAACTGTTGGAAATTTCGCTTGTCAACCACATTAAAGTCACCTTATGCCTACGGTACACTCAGAGTCTAGTGTGATATTCAGTAGAGAAGCATAAGATTAGAAGAAGCGCTGAAACTTATGCTATGTTTACAAATAATTAGTGCCCTTATATTTTGCTACATTATTTTCTACCGTACACGTCTAATATGGTTCGCTTTTTCAGAGTTTAACAATCGTGGTGATGTCAAGGCTCTTAAATAGTGAAAACATAAAAATTAAAGTGGTTTACGTCTCAGGTATATTATGTTATATCGGATTCCTCCTTTCTTTGGTTGTAATACTGGTGAGATACCAATAATTCATTCCTCTTTATGACACTAATATTAGATAAATTATGAATCATTATCGTAATATTAATTTTTCAGTTTTATGACTATTGGTTAGGCATCCAAAATGGTATGCTATCACTTATGTTATTACTAGGTGCAATAAAGGTTGTGTTAGTGATGTGGTTATATGGTGTAACAAAATTTTCAAGAGATATAGAATTCTGGCTACAATATAAGACTACAAAGTATTGGAAATTATGTTGGACGTTCCTGCCGATCTCTTTTTCAGTAAGCAAGTTGCAAAATATTAAGCTGGTTCGAAAGTTTTTAGCCAACGGGGCGCGTTATCACATAAAGGCGACATTGTGACTTGTCACATAAAGCCGATCCCCCATCACTTGTCATCGTCACGTGACATTAGACGTGGTCAGAGCGGCCCGCCATCGAGACACAAGATTCCGGATACAATGTAGATTTTATCCTAGATAGTTTCTATCACACTATTCGTTTTGATAAACCAGGATTTTCCAAAATTAAAAGTAAATGCTACTTTTGCACTCATCATCTGAGCGGTCAATCCCGGCTGCTGCCAGGGTTCGGTTTCCTGCTTTGTTTTCTCCACTTTGCCCAATCTTCCGCATCCTCACGGCGATGTCAATCGTTTCTTGGATCTCCCGCGGGACCTATTTCCTTATACAGGCTGGGTCAGACACCTATGTCCCACGTATCCCTGGGGCTTACGCAATACGTATAAAATAGAAAGTAACATAGTGTTAATCTGTAACTGGCCTATTTGCAAGTAAATTATTCTTTGTTTACTTATAATGTAATGTGCTGTAGATTCTTGTTGAATAAAGAAAAGAAAAAACTTTAATATCGCTCTGACCACATTTACAGATTTGGCGGTGGTAATGTAGGGAGACAAATCCTAAATAAATTGCACTGGTTAACACTGCTTATTGTGATAACATTTGTTTGTTTATTATATAGGTAGAGCTCGTCTAGTCTAAAATGACGCGCCCCACTACTTAGTTAGTTTATTTCGATGTGTGAGTGCAAATATTGATAACGACACTTCATGCCAATGAACCATGAACCATGGGAGCCAATGAACGACGCGTTCTCCTACGTTTGAATTTCACCGGCAACTGAATGACCAATTACAACGGCATTTGTATATGTATTGCGTCCATATTTTAAACTTGCTTGTGTGCGTTAATGCGATAGTGGGGCGCGTCATTTTAAATTAGACGAGCTCTACGAGATTTATTCCGCGGTATTTCCATAGCAGGGGTGGATAGGATATGTGATGTAACTTCGTTCTTTTTAATAACCTTATTTTTAGCCAGGTCCTAGTAATAAAAGGCTGTCTGAAAATTATTTTCTTTGAGCGGCAATTATGTCTTTTGCCTTTAAAGTAGGACGGTCGACAAGACATTGATAAAAACTTTCGGACCAGCCGCTTTTGTTCGAATATTCACATATTTACATTAGAATTAGACTGTCAGGGCACTGTAGGTTATCCCCTACCTCATCGAGTACAAGATATATGTCACTTTATAGCAATAGTAGAGAATTAGTAGCCTCAGGCGTGGGACTTCGTTTTATAATAAATAGTCTTGTCCATATGATTGTGGGCAAATATACGGCAGTACGTACCTACTTGTCTGACCATTACCATGACCGATAACCTCCGGCACCCTCCCAGTCTATGTAGGGCATGCAAAAGGTTACGCGGTATCTCTGCACGGCTAGCAGAAGTGTTAATTTTTTTCCTTCGCTCAATACTAAGATGAAAGAGACCATAGGTATCTATGTCGCGTCTTTTCTCGTTTGTCACTCTCGCGTCCACACTTGTGCTAGCCATGCAGATAGCCGTAAATATCGCTTAACCATGTCCACAACTGATTTTCAATGGAAGAGTTTGGCTTTGGAGTAGATGGCACTGTAACTGAGAACGATCTTTTTTCAACGGATTACGAGAAAAGGATCGTTGATAATTTCCTATTATAATCAAGCTAAGCTAAGGTAAAAATAAACTGGTCGAAATGTCCAATTGGACATGCCTTGGACGATTATCCACTAAGCCGAGAGCCTATTCTCTGAACGCAGCTCACTCTGTGAAAAAGTAAAGTAGCTAAGAGTAAAAATTTATGACTAAAAATTTAAAAATAATGGAAGCTCTCCCATTGATGTTCAAGTAGGTAAAGCCTGACCTATGAAAGCTTGAATATATTATTGATAGATCAAAAGGGAACAGCTGCCTGTTGCTGTAACTTGCTGTTGCAAATACAAGAAATAATTTCCAAAAAATCCGCAATATGGCGGCACATCATAATATATTCTCGCTCAGGCTTTGAATTGACTGAAATGGTAATTAGGTTTAGGTTAAGTAGATAGTTTTAGATACCAACCTGGCCCTGAATGGAAGTGATTTCTAGAAAGTAGAATTTAGAAAAGGCGAAGTCTATAGAGTATCGCGGGGCCACCTCATTATTTTGTAAGCTTCGGCTTCGGCCACCTTCGACGAAATGAACCAGTTTCGGTTTTCGGCAGTTTCGTACATTATGTTTTAGGTTTCCGAAATCGAATTTTGAACTGGACCCATCAGAATACGCGTCATTTTTAACACGGGCTTTTGATTGGTCTCCGCAGATTCTGTTGGTCGAGTTTGACAATCGAATTCGGAAACCTAACACGGAACACGAATGTAAGCGGCCGACCTACAAATCAAGTTTGAAACATTAATTTACTTGAATAAATTCGAAATCACTTGTAGAACTAGGTTAACCTAGGTCGACATAATTTAAGATTTTGTATTGTTGTTTGATATTCACTCATTTGTTCCTAGGTCTTCGGATTCCACATAATGATGGATTATTACAAGATGCCTCGGAGTGTCACCACACTCAGTATGACCGGTTGGATTGGATTCACAATATTCATCATCTTGTTTTTCCACATTAAAACTATTATTACTTATATTATGCACAGCGTTAGTATGTTTTATAAGTTTATTTTTCTTGTAACGAATGATGACCGCAAAATATAATTAGGTATCTACAAAACGTTCCCGGAGTATTATAGTATTGCCATAGACAAAAATGAAACTTTATTGTTTTCTATGGTTATTGCATAATAGCTCGGTCGGCAGATAAAAATTAGGGGCCTTACCTGGATATAATACTGACATTAATAACATTTTGGGTTTTTGGTTCTCGAATAGTTTGGGGTGTATAATACCTAGGGGCGTAGCTACCGCCCTATCAGCCGTATCAATTATACGGGGCCCCCGGGCCACAGGGGCCCAAACGTGTGTAAGCAAAAATTCGTTATCTATCCAAACTCTTCCCTAATTACCGGTGAAAAAAATGATTCAATAGAGAATTTCAGAATAGGATTGTGGGCCCCCTCCGCCAAAAAATTTTAGTCGCATATTTTTAGCACTGTCGGTTGGGTCAAAAGAGACTCCGTTCTTTCTTCAACGGCTCATAATAAAATCTTCTTTGCTTACACGCCCTCAATTATTGAATTTGTCTGTTTGCATACATCATTTTATAATAATCACTCAGGGTTTTAGAATAACCAGTCAGTGATTCAAGTTATACTTATCATTAACATGCGAATTTATGCGAGTTCGCTGCGCTCGACCATTTCATCTGGTCTCTGTCCTGAGGAGTCCGCCTGGGAGTACTCATACCACCGCCTTATTTATTTCTGCCGCAAAGCAAGAATGCTTGAATTGTTGTATTCCGGTTTGAAGGATAAGGTAGCCAGCGAAATTACAGGCATGAGGCATTTCATCTTAGTCCTCACAGTGACAACGCACCTGCGGCTTTGCATTTTTGTTACCTGCAACCTAAATGTAAGAATCGTAGATGTTATGGGCGACAGTTACCACTTACCATCAGGTGGGCTGTCTGCTCGCTTGTCACTGAATAGCATAAAAAATCTGAGACCGGTATTTAAGTTACTCACTAGCACCCCCCGTGTTGGGGATATCAACTAGGGGGGTTCCTAGACAACTATTCAAAAGGGGCCCCTGGAGGGCTAGCTACACCAGTGATAATACCTATGCCTATTGCCTATGAGTAATTAGTATAATATATGTATATTTTCTCATACAATTTCCTACGAAAAGGATATTTTACCTACCACTAAAACCGAGACTGTTTACCTCGTAAACGGTTGGGATATTGAAAAAGTGTAAAATGCAAAAGTTTTAGAGAATTTTATTTAGATTAACATAATGTAAGAGCCTTTTTTATTATAGGCCGCCGTTTTCTAGTTATATGCAAAAAAACTAAAAGTTTTGTTTCCCACGCCCTCCTGCCCTTTTTGTCTAAGTTTAAATTTGATTGGCAAAGACGAAATATGACCAGGCCTTTACACGCTTTCACAGTACTTAAATGTGATATAATATAAATGTTAAGTAATGTTTTTAGATACCTATATGTAGTAGAAGTATAATTGTTACAGAATCTAGTAGGGGCATTCAGAAGCAGTGCGAAATACGGACCCCCGGAACCTGAATCAAGGACGCAAAGGAAGAACTTTGATGGATACGTCCAACCTAGCAACTGCGAACATATGTGTCTAGTATTAGACGTAAGTGGCAACCAAAAGCAATGGCTTTTTTTAATAACTGAATAAAATCATCACATTTTAATGCCAATAATATTGTAATGAACTTCAGTGGTCGGTCAAAACATATATTTTTTTAAAGGTAAGTATATTAATTAATTTAGAGCGAATAAATTAAGACGGAGCGAGTTTTGAGGGGGAGCTTCGTGCGTCGGTGGCCGACCGGTTAAGGTATCCGACTCGTAAGCGAGAAGTTCTGGGTTCAAATCTAACTGCGGCCATGTACCAATGACTTTCTTCTGAGTTATGTCACAAAATATATTAACTAACAGAAGGTCCACTCCCGTCGTCTTCGAAAATTATTACCTAAACTTGCTGACGCACTAGGGTTGCTTCTGTATTTATTCTGAATTTTGAAAAGAGTATTTAAAAGATCGAATAGAATTTTAAAGATCGTTCACAATAACATGTCTCTTGCAAAGGACCAATATCTAATCCTTTCCATAATGTGATCATAATTGCTTCCCAAGCTGTTCAGATTGTGTTCAGGTGTATTCGATTTTGCATACCAACTTCAGACATGCCTTCAGTAGGCATAATATTTATCTACTGTTTATTCACATTTAAAAATACATCGCCACCTGATTATATCATCAGACCCTGAGAATAACCTTTCCCTGGGATATGACCCACCTCCCGGTAAACAATGGAATTGAAAATTTCATACACATGTTAATTGATGAAAATGCAATATTATGGTATTAATTAGTTAATCTGATGTTGGAGAAGGAAGGTGGTCAGCTAGTTTTTTATATTAGACTAGACAGGCATTTCCGACTAGAAACCATTAAGGTGGCTATTACGGTTTCTTATTCTGTTAAAAACCATCAAGTGGGGCCTGAAACTGTTCAACTAGTCCTAGGGTCTCTAGCGGAAGACCTTGGCCAACCTAGCTTCATTATTGGCATTAGAACTCGTAGCGGTGCTAAAGTTCGACTAGCTTCAAAGTCTGAAATGTTCACCCATCAGTTCTTGGACTTATTAAGTAATCTTAGTTACGTACAAGTACTTTTATTTTATCAATAATAATATCGTTTGGCCTCGTGGTGTCCGGCGAAGTAGAATAGCACCAACCCCTTACACTCGTGGGTGTCGTACAAGGCGACTTATGATTTTGAGGCAAAAGATCATGTGTCTCCGTAGTCTGGAAAATGGGCAGCAGCACTTTACATTGTTATATTTAAACACTGCGATCTCCAACCCGCCTGCTAAGCGTGGAGATTATGGCAATTACCTCCCCTTTCGTGGGAGAGGCCCTTAGTCCTGCAGTGGACTGTAACGGGCTGTGATGATGAATATCGTTTAATTAATTATTTTCAATTTAAGTCGACGCTACAACGAATTCTCGCGTTAACAATCGCGACCGAGCACTGCTTGAAACTGCTTAAGAATGCCTGTAAACGTAACGTCAATATGTGCGTGACGGAAATGGCGCATTATTTCCAGTGGACCTTCTGCTTGGGGCGGGCCGTTCTTTATTTTGTGGTTATGTACATTAGTTGAATTCTAACCGATACTCTTGTTTTATATGTATCTTTAATAATTCGATTAGATAGTCTATCCTCACCACAGGCTTTGTTGGTCGATAAGCACCTAACCACACCATATAACTTCTCGAGGAAGACTAAGTCGGAAATGGGAGAGAGTGGAATATCGGTCCCCTGCAGTTTTCACTTGCATTCCGGTTGAAAGTAATTATTCTGACTTTGGTCTTATTCTACTGGTGTCTTTCCAACACTGGAGGTTGGCTGTCAGCTCAGCGAAACTGACTTTGTTATCTCTGACTATTTCTATCTAAAATATAGAAATAAATAAACCATTTTTTTGTTTGTTTGCTTGAAGTCTCCGAAACGATTGATAATAATGGAGTTGTAGAGTTACATAGGATGCTTTATGTACCGGAAATGTAACATGTTCCAACGGCATAGTAGAGTATTGAGTTCCAGAATGTACATAACTCAGAAAAGAGTCATTGGTACATGGCCGCAGCGGGATTCGAACCCGGTACCTCTGGCTTACAAGTCGAATACTCAACCGCCCGGCCACCGACGCTCTTAACGACGGTTAATATTATCTAAAACCTTTAAATTTTTAAGCTATTGCATAGCTTTCATCGCGGGCTTTGAGCGCGACGACCGAATCAAGAAATTCCGTAAAAAAAAAACTTAACACCCCCCACTATGTACACTCATATATAGTATTATGTATTTAAACAAATAATATTTATTTATTTATTTCTTGTGGCACTTTTGTCCGTGCTTCACTAGGGGGCCCACTGAAAACCAGCGTCACGGCAACTGTCGTGGCATATGCTGAGTGTGGCCCTATTGCACTCTCCACATGGCACAAGTAACGAGATTAGAGTATCTTTTTTCTTTTTCTTGTTTTGTTAGTCTCTTTGATTATATTTTTTAAATTTAATTTTAAGAATTTTGTGCTGTGTGTTTGAGTGTAATAAATGTGTTTTACTTACTTACTTACTTACACTCCGACCGGCACAGCGGTGCGGCGTTGAAAGCCGTGCATCGTCTAACGTCGTTTCAGTTCGGCAGACTTCGGCATGGTGTTTGTGTGCGTGCGACTAGACGTATGCGTGTGTCTCATTGTGTCATTGTGTCTCTTTTAGACACAATGCTAGGTGAAACAGTTCGAGCCCGCGACTAGTTGAACCTTAAGTGTATGTATATGGTACGACTGTACGAAGCTCGCATTAATTAGCTCGAATTAATATAAAAAAAAAAAAAAAATACTGCATAAATAAAATAAATAAATAATTGTAATTGCATAAGTTGATAAAAAATGCTATGCAATAGCTTTACCGCGGCAGTCCCCGAGTGCCACACGTATTTTTTATTTTTGTAGTACCTAAGCTAGTAACAGTGTTAAATAAAGCAATTTTACATAATCATTAGTTTTACATTTCACACCTTCTGCTATGACGGCAAATATCAAAACACTTTAAATAATTTCAAAACTGAGGCTTGATCAAGTCAAACTGATAGTGTGTGGGAAAAAATTTTGGCAGGACGTCATTCTAATTGACGGTGTGTGAAGTAAGTTTGTCTTGATCAAGCCGCATCATGGTGCGTAGCCACCCTTAATAAATATGGCCTGAGGGCCTAGTGTGAGTTCCGCTTCGATTTTACTTTACTATCGCGTTTGCGTTTACGTGAAAATTAGTATGGAAAAATATATAGCGCCGCCTAGTGGTACGTAAATGAAGTTTTTTTCTTCATACTAATTTCGACGTAAACGCAAACGCGATAGTTAAGTAAAATCAAAGCGGAACTCACACTAGGCCCTCTGACGTGGTTGGGCTGAACTGTTTTTTAAGATGAACGCACATTTAGCCGAGCCCAACGCGTCAAACGAATCGTACGAAACTAATTTTAGAATTCTGCTTACGTTATAATAATTATTATTCCTTACAGAGAAAAATGGATTGTATGCATAATAATGTATCGTACAGAAAACGTACACCCCGTATAGCGGATTTGGAAACTGAAGGGTCCACTACGGAAATATTTATGGCCAATCGAGTACCAAGGCTATCTAAATTACTAAATGCCGACGACGAAGAACTGCCCGAAATAAATGTAACTAACAGATGATTGAAGACGTACGGGGCCAAAAGTAGCCGGACTATTCTTGTCATCTGCTGCAAAACCAATGACTTGTATTTCATTTTAAACACAATTGAAAGTGCATCAGCGCTAGAAATAATAGCTTTAACTTTGTTATGCTTTAACTTTAAAATTTAAGCTCAGTCATAAGTAAAATTTTATGTAATTTAATGTCATTGTTTATATTTTTAACCCTTGAAGTGATTGTTTACCTTTATGACTTTCCATTGATTTGAAACATCACTCAAATAGGAGTTTTGGTCGGACCGCCACGCTGTAAAGACGTGCCCACCCGCACTTGTTTGGCCGTGAGCGACCGGCGACCCTTAGAAGGCCACAAAAAATTTACAACGCGGCTTTGTTCGAGTACCATATTGAGTCGCGTTTCTAAATTTTAAAGAGAACTTAAATGTTTTAGCTAAGCTTGTATTTAAATCAGAAAATTAATTTTAGTAGTACAGTTAGAAGTGATAGTGAAAATAAGTGAAATGTGCGACTCCAATAGACAAGCGTCGAGCATCCACAATATCCAGATCCGTCTAGCACCTACACGGCCAGAGGCTACTGATCTGATATCAACTACTTACACTTTCGTCACGTATCCTGGTGAGACCGTTCTTATTATATCTACCAGAATGTAAACTTAAGTAGGTACCATAACAAGTAGAATACTCTATAATACACTCTGCAACAATTTGATATAACTAAAATATTTGGTTACCTGGTCTACACTGTTCAAAGAACCAAACTTATGGTTATAATATAAGTTTACATATCTAATTATGTACAGTTTATACCGTATCTATTATTTTAGTTGGACCAACGTCCAGACTACCGTCTAGCGTGAAGGTACCCCAGTGCTAATTTGTTTTACTTTCAGATTACAGGTAACTTTTTAATCCCATAGAAATAAACCTAAAATAAAACAATCTTCGCTTAGAGAGGGATGCATATAATCCTAAATCAAAACAGTAAATATACAACTATTAAAAAAAAAATTAGGAACAATTACAATTACGCGCAACACGCGTTAGTCCGAGGTCCGCCTTCCTGCTTTTCTTAGCCCACTTTGCTCGGTCTTCGGCATCCTTAGTGATCTTTTAATAAGCTAATATGAAGAACAAGTCCAATTAGAAACATAAAAATTAACTAAGTACGGCACCATATAAGCTAATAAGGGGCACAAATCCAATTAGAAAAGTGAGGATTGTGATTCACCAACTATGGCATCTTTTAACAAGCTAATGAGAGTAACAAGTTGCAGGGCTAGACATCGAGGGACAATTAAGAAGAATAGGTGCAAGTTACGGGTACGCGGCGTGCATTTTAATACTAGGTTTTGGTCCGAGTTGGCTGCTTACGACTACACATTGAAGTTTAACATAAGAAGGATAGCTGAAGGTTGCGGGTATGTTAGTTACGGCATGATATTGAAGAACAACTATGTAGAATAGCTGAAGATTACGAGTAAACTGCTTAGAACAGGCATCGAGAAACAACATCCTACCTGTATGTTAACCTGTATGTTTTACTGTGTACAATACAATAGTTAAATAAATAAACATCTGAAGAATAGGTAAAGGTTACAGATATTACGGCAGCACAGCGATAAACAACTGAGGAAAAATAGCTAAAGGTTGCGGGTGTACTGCTTAAGACAGAATATCGAGGATAGCTAAGAAGATATCTCCAAAGCTAACGGGTATGTACGAGTAGGCTGTGATAGGATATCGGGGAAAAACTATGAAGAATAGCTGAAACTTAGGAGTGCGCTGCTTGCAAAAGAACACGTGGGACCAAATAAGATGTAAATTACTAGGAAAGTTACTGTTATGCTGCTGCTACAAGACATCGAAGGATAACTTAAGAAAAAAGTTACGGCTACGCTGCTGCTCGACAAGACATCGAGAAACAACATACGACGAAAGTTGCATCGAAGGACAACACAAGGTCGCGTTGCGTCCGACATCGAAGGAAAATTAAGAAGAATAGCTGAAAGACAAGAGAAAAAGAGTAAGTGACAGGTACGACTAGGCTGATTGCGACAGGACATAGATGGGCAACACAGGAAGGACAGGTGAAGCCTGCGGGTAAGCTGCTTACAACAGACACCAAAAGCAACATCAGAAAAATAGGTGAAGGCTGCACATATGACAGTATATAGAAAAATAACCAAGAAAAATAGCTGAAGGGTACTGGTATACTGCTTTAGACAAGACGAAGAAGAATAGCAGAAAGACAAGAGTTGAATAATAACTGATAATGTAGATGGGTTGCGACAGAACATCGTTGGACATTATAAGAAAAATAATACGAACATTACGGGTACGCTGCTGACGACAGGACGTCAGTAGAAAATATAAGAAGAATAGCTGAAGGTTACGGGTACGCAGATTACGGTGGGACATCAAAAGACAGCAAATCACGACGATCAGCCCTACATTCCCCTTCGCATCTACGTACCTACGCACTGGTATCTCGGGCTGGAGGTAGCGCAAATCAGTTGAGGACGAGGTGTAGTGTCGCTTAAAATCAACAACTCCCACGTCTGATACGGTATCCGGAGCAAACCAGCTCTTTGGGTGAGACCCGTGACATCCGCTGGGCTTGGTTGCTCAAAATACAAGTACAGACGACGGAACCACCGATGAGGGCGACGCCATACTTGCTAGATACACATTTTCAGAAGCATTTCTGGCCGGTGTTGAACCTGAACGGAACAGAACGGAACGAACTGAACGGATTTGAAACATCACTCAAATAGACGATAGATGACACCGGTATTTTTAAGCACGCAGAAGTGCAATGCTTGTGCATTCGATTTTCACGTGTAGGTATATAAGAATCCCTAGTCAGCTTGGGCTTATTGAACATCTAAATCTACAAATTCGGTTCAGTCAAAGAACTTGTAGACTATGAGGTTGACGTAGTTTAATCCTACGTTATCGAATACAAGAAAAATTACACTTTAGGTGACCCACAAAATGCTAATTTGCACAACTTAGCCCAGTATTTTTAAGGCCAGTGACACAAACGTATTTTGATAATGTTTTCAATATTTCGCAATCAAAGTCAAAGAAATTTTGTAGTACAAAGTACGTTTGTGTGGAACGCACTCGGGGGACACTCCTCTTAAAGTGAGGGCACAAAGTTAATGTTAATCGGAACAATGTAAAATACAGATGAGTTGAAAAACGAAAAAAACGCGGCTCTGGGATGATAAAATATTTTTTCAGTATATGGGTATATAATCTTAGATAATAATTAATATGTACAATAAATAGATTTTTCAGTTACTTGTAAAGGCGGGTAATTATTTATCCGATTTTTGGCATACAATATAGCTACCTTGATCCCTATCAAGCACAATAAGGCGTTAATGGTCTAGGGCTGCGAGACTTGGCCGTCACTGACGAAGCACGTCCGCGGACTTCACGACTGAAATGAAAATGCTGAGGTGGATGTGTGGCATTACACGACTCGATCGAGTTCGCAACGAGTACATCTGTAGCACCCTTGGCGTGAGAGGATCGCGGACCCTACAGTAGGACCAGAAAGGATTGACTACGCAGAGTTGGATGCCTGAGATGATAGTAGTTTATTAATCACATATTTTTGAAATTTTGGAACTATTTGCACATTTTGGACATAAAATCATAAACTATGTATTTCTTGACCAACAAAGCTAAAATATCTTTTAAAGTTAATTATATTTGCCACTATTTAAGCCTAAACGCAGCTCTTTAAAGTATATAGCAACCAAGTTATGGCTCTTCAAAAATATTCCGTTCTATCCGCAAATTTTCAATTTTGAGTTTTGCTTCCGTCTGGAGAATATTTTTGGTAAAATCGCTAGTCCTATAAAAGGAATTACGAGAAAGTTGTAATCCATTTTTATGTTTTCATTGAAGCACAAAACGAACTAAATGAGACTAATAGTTTAGAAGCATTTTTTGTATACTTAAGTATTTTTGTGCATGGTATGGATATGTTTTTACCCAAATATCTCATATATCACGAGAATATTTGTTAGAAATTATGTTTTAATAATAATAATTATAAACCATCACGGGGTGCCAATCAGCTCCCGAGACTGTCTCAGGGTCCAGCGAAAGATATTGGGCAACCATGACCTGGATGGTTACCCATCCAGTTCCTAGGCTCGGTGAACCTTGTTAAACCTTGGTTATCGGTCTCGCACAGGGCCACTTCTAAGTTAGTTTTAAGTTGCTTAGTTTAAATTTTAACACATTTAATTACCAGATCAACGTAAAAATTGCGTTTTTTTTTTTACGTTTCTTGATTTAATGTTTTATCTACATTCTTACGGCAACGACATTAGGACCTTCTAGGAAGAAGCCTATAAAGGAAGCCTTTAGAGTACCCTGTGTACAAGGCACTTGTGTGCGCACAAGGCAGTGATCTGACGAGCCAAGAGGCGCATCCACTGGGGCGCGTAGTCAGCAGAAGGTCCAGCAAGGAGCTTGTATGGTCCTCAACATCTGGAATTCTGGTTGGAGTGTGAATCAATTGTGAGAGTCCATAGACCAGAGCAAATTCGTGAGCAGATCTCCCCGCATAGTTCGTGGACTGAGAAACGAGCCACTCCATATGGTGGGCATTAACATCTCCTAAAACCACCAACTCGGCGGAAGGATACTGCACAAAAACTTTATCAGTCGTCACCTTTAGATGCTCAAAAAGTCGGTTTGTGTCCAAGTCACCGCCATGAGATCTGTATAGGGCTGCGTAGATTCGGGTGTGGCCACCGTAATCCACACAAACCCACATAAGCGACAAGTCTCTGTCTTCAAGGCTGTGTAGACGGCAGCAACAGATATCCTCCCGAATAAACATACACACCCCGGCACGACGCACAAAATTATGCTCGAGCTTGTACCCGGGGTATGTTATCAGTTATGTATCAGCCGGGCAGGATATCTGTGTTCCCGTCAGAAAAAGGAGGGCCGGCTGCGCAGCCTCAAGGTGTTCATGGACTGCGTTGATGTTGCTGTGAAGACCCCTGATATTGCAAAAGTCCATCTTCAGAGTGGATGGGGTTGCCGCTGTAAAAAAAAATTACTTTTTTCAAATTAAAAGTTTGAAGGGGAAACGTTGCTCTGGCAGCAAATAGGCAAAGGGCCTGTCATGACTGCCACGGAGACTGGCAAGTATGCGGTCTGCTGGCGCGGCGGGCGGAAGGGCCCCTAGTCCCCCCTTGCGTAACATCTGAGTCCACTCCGGTCTCCTCCTACGGCACGAACATTACACCCGGGACTTTTCGCGAGACTGGCAGCTCAGCCTCCCAGGGACGAGATTATGTATTCCCTAGATTCGGGAGCCCGTTTAGCCTGCGGGCGGCCAGCGGACAGCCGTTTTACTAGGTCTCCCTGACCGCCGCGCCAACACAATGCCCCTGCTCAGCCACGTAACAGCGAAAACGAGAGGACGGCCCCTCCACTGCCAAAGCCAGGGTTCCCCATGGAGCACTGGAAACCTTACTCACCGGCAAAAACTCAACACTATTAAAATAGTGTTGTTTAGCTGCTGTATTCTGTAAGGTGGAGGTACTTCCCCAGTCGGGCAGCTCCGATTCGAGTGGGAAATCCCACTGTGTCTCTTAAACCTGTCTTTACTATCTTTACTTTACAACTGTTTTTAAAAAGTCTTACTGAAGGTTGACGTTGCCGGCCGACTACAAGTTTCTGTGGCAATGCTACAAAGTGCTGAGTAATCTTGTCTTCAAGGGCCATCTTTTGCATTCAGCGGTCAGGCTGCCAGCAATAGGCGACTCTCGAGAAGCTACATTTTAAATTTAACGTGTGGTACGACGATCAACCCAATGGGGACAAGCAGCCGACGGGATCTTACGAGAGTATACGAACACGGTTTTACAGAATCTACGGCTTCTCATGCGCTAGTTTAGGGCCATTGGTTTGGACTTTATTGGAAGTATGAGCTGTGTATTCCGGAGTCCTGTCCGAGGGCTGTTGCCGTTTCTGCAGTTTTAGACGCGATTGCACCGTGAAACTTATCCTTATATTGCAATTCTTAACATAAATGTCGATAATTCATATTGGTACCTGACGCATATCTGGTATGGAGATCTAGGCGCTAGGAGAGTGTCAGGTGTGTCCCTGTCAGCTTTGCTGTCCTCGGTGCATAGTTCGCAGTACCTGTATAAAAGTTATTATCTAAACTAGGGACTTTATTTATATACGGTGTATTCTAACGAAGCTTAAAAACGCTTGGCAGGTGGATTTTCCTGAGGCCGAGTTTCCGACAAATTCCTCTTCCTAGTGGCTATAGGACGAGTCTCGCTGCATATTGGTGCAAAGCTACCTTTTAAGTGCATTAACCAACACCGCCAACTCTGCTGGCTCCTGCCGATTGTGAGTCGGGTCTTTAAGTGTCATTGTGGTCACCTTCTTAATCATGTTGGCCCACCGTGGCCTGTCCTTTCAACGATATCGAAATGACACCCGCGCCCTGGAAGTTAGGATGACGCTTGTCTGTGACGCCTCGTGTAGCAAGACCCTCATAGGCGTAGAAAGGGGGGGGGGGGGTGCCCACGCCCGTGTCATGATGGGGTCGCAGCTGAAAGCGCCAAGCAGCGTAAATACGCAAGTGATGGTAAAATACACTCAATATTTACAATATCCAGGCAATATTTGCGCCGTTTGGTGTAAAGATCCTGGAACTCTGGAGACCTGTCGCACATTCCCTTATTCGGGAGCTAGCTATCATAAGCACCTGGTCGATATTACTGAAGACCAGAAGTCTGGCCTCTATTTCGGACAGGGGGTAATGCCAGCCTCTGGGCTGCTGCAGTCCTAATAACGTAGACCTGGGACAAAGTTGGTGATTGTATTATTCAGTTAGTTGTAGTAATTAGTATTATGTCAGCATAGTATTTATAATATGTATAATTGTTATTACTACTTAGTGAGTCTCACATAGTTTGTTGTGTAAATTAATGAAGGAAAATTAAATGTACTACAACTTTCATTTAAATTTTTTATCAAAGGACTAGCGATTTTAGAAATAATTTGCTTCGAAAGAGAGCAAAAACTAAAATTGAAAATTTTCTGGAAAAATAGACTATCTTAAAGAGTAATTAACTTGGTCCCTATGCTTGCTTTATTGAGCTGTATTTGTGCTAAAATAGTTGCACAATTTTTAAGCTATTCAGCTTTGTTGGTCCAAAAACGCACAGTGTCGATATTTAGACCGAAATGTAAAAAAGTCTCAAAATTTCGCACTTTTTCACGTACTACGCAAGTAGCACAGTTTTTTTTGCGTGCAAAATTTTGTTTTTCTTACAAATAATGCAGCTTTACATCGCGTTTTGCGTTTTAGATGTAAGATTATACAGGCGTAAGTTCGTAATTTTTACAAATGCTGTCTCACATTTCTTATTTGTACAAACCATACGTAACGTACGTAAACAGTATTCTGGAGATATACGTCCATGTTTTATGAATTGTTCAAAAAGATTCCGTTAGGTATACACTATCTCTATGGAATTGACATCTAAGCACATTGTGTCCTATTCTGTCATCTGTAAATAAAGGGATGTGCATGATATCGATACATTTTATCGATATTCTTTCCTTCAAGGCTTGAATGCTGGACTTAAGCCTCTTCCACAGAGCGGGTTAACCGGCGCATAACCAGAATTTAGTGTTTAGTGTCAACTGTAAAACTCCATAGTAATTTATTAATACTACTTATACGTAGTTACCTAATTATGAATCGAAATTATCTGATATAAATAAAACACCGACTTTGTTAAATTCAGTAGTTTTCATAATTACTGGTAATTCAATGAGTGTAATAGTAGTATACTTAGTTGACACACCACATTCCCTGATCCTGACATTGAACTAATACCCGGCGCTTCGTCCGGTGGGAGTTATTGAATATTCACGTATCAAAGACAATAATTTGATTAATAGGCTGTTCGACACGTGCACATAGTAATAATTAATAATCATATTGGCGTAATAATCGTATTTTCATTTTCATTGACATAACTAAGTTCAACTAACGTACGCGTTCCGTGTCGGACGACCACTGAATTAGCCAGCCTTAGCCTTCAGTGCGTAAAAGTTTTCATTTTCATTTTCAATGACATCAATAAGTTCAACTAATGTACGCGCTCCGTGTCAGACGACCACTGAATCCAGCCTTAGCCTTCAAACGGAACTCAAGAATTTTTACTTTGCAATTTTAAAATAGGTATGTTAATAAGTCGAATAAAAATTCACGAATAGAATTGATGTTGACGTCCAGCCGGACTCTTCAAGTTTTAATTTACAAAAATGTTCATAAATTAAGAGAACGACGAAGATTTTCATTAACATAGACAATGTACAGAAACAGCGTGGTTACATCACTAACAAACAACCAGTCTTAAAAATCGTATAATATTTTGGGGTTAAATTTTAAAATAATTTTTATCAATGTTTTAGTGCATTATACCTATAACAAAATAATAAGAACAAATGCTTGTGCGTCACTAATATAAAAAGACTACAATACAATACTTTCAATGCAAGATAATATATTTACAAGTTTTTCAGTAAAATTTGTTTGTTTACAGTTTATACTGACACAAGTTACCTGTCATTTTGAAGTTGATTACTGCGATTGTTGATGCCAGCGTCAACTCAGCGTCGCAGCCCCGCTGCGCGCGCTTCTTTTCCTTGCTTTGCGATTTTCAGCTTTGGGCGTACATTCTTTGGGACATTTTCCGATGCTTTGTAAACTCTATGTTTACACCATAAAGAATGGTTTTCAGCTGTTTTCAAAATAATAAGTTTTACCAGATTAAGACCGGATTTCCAACCTCAAACGATCTTATTCCTTGGTATATAACTTAAGCATGGAGGAAATAAAATCTTATGACGTAAGTTGAAGTTATCTGTGCTCTTTGTCGCTCCGCAGGTGAAATTTCTTGAAAAGATGGATAAATTGTGCACAATTTATCGTATTTATTTTAGAATTATTTAATGTATTATTTTTATTAATGTAGAGTATGGTCTAATTATAAGAGAAATATGTATTACTCTTTTCAACTGTAGGAATATTTATTAGGAATATCTTACTCTAAGAATAAACAACAAGAATAAGTGCACATGAAGGTAAAGTTTTTGTTAATAAGAGAATTCTCGATCCTTATTTCCTATTTTAGATAGTTTATTTGTAAAATTTATTTATTTCCAGTATTTTAATTTAAACTGAAATCAAAATAAAATGACGTCATTGTATACCAAACTGGGACGATGGTCGTCCAATTTGTCTCGAAAAGTAAGTGCTTATTTATATAATGTAAAATACGTCGAAAATAAGTTTGAAAAGTAACGCGTTCATACAAAAAACACTAGTCCTCATTTAATATAGAGGACGCTCAATTGTGATGGTTATGGTCTGTTAAGTAAAGTAAAACAACCTAAACTACAAATAATAGTCTTAAATATTATTTACTGTTAGTGAAAGTATATGTTTTGTGCATGATGTAAACTAAGTGATAAAGGAGCAGATACCCTATCTAATGGAAAGTGACCGATTTGAATTTAAAGGAACTAATGGGAGGAGTTACGATATGTTACGGAAAGTAAACAACCTAAACAAAAAGTAATAGTAATTTAAATAAGATTTTCTGTTAGTGAAAGCTCATGTTTTGTGCATTGTTGTTGTAAATTAGTTTCATTCTGAAATTAGTTCATTTATCAAAAACAAAAGTAACAATCAGAAAGACGATGTGAAAGAAGTTTCTTTCTATGTAAACTTAGTGCTAAAGGAACAGACATCTAATGGAATGCGGCAACGATTGCCCAAAAATTTGTCGCGAACTGTGTGGTTTCCCACTCACTAAAGCCAAGGAATGAGCTCTGAGCTCCTTGGAGAGGTTTTTCCTTAAGAATACAACGTGGGGTTCTCCAAGAAAGGGGTGAAACGGTTTATGCAGGGACAACATGGGATTGATTTAACGTCCATAGGCTGCGGTAACAGATTTAGTGGTATAAAAACACTAACGATTCACGTTTTCAGAATTCAGGTAACAAAAATGCAGAACAGACCATATTATGGTTAGGAGGGTATGTATGCTTATGTAGCATGACTGATTACGCTAGCTACCTTATTTAGTCGGAACTCAATTACGCAAGCATAGTAACTTGGCAATAGAAATAACCCAACCTGGCGATTTTATGATTTTTTTTAGATTCATACCATGGGTGAAAGAAATAGGATGATTAAATACTTTGGATACTTGGACAGTATGAAAGAAAGACGACTTATGAAAGTTTGTCATGCGAATGTGAATGGAATGTTGGCAGACAGCCTTAGCCTACACTTTACCTATATTGGTTGTCGCGGATGAAGTCACCGAGAAAACTACCTTAGAAAAATACAACAGGTGTAATTAATTAGCATACGTACTGACATGACTCTTCGTGAGATTCACTTAAGAAGGACACTCCAAATAAGAACTAAGAAGTTGTATCCGTTGTGAAGGTATCCGTACCGAGCTTAGTTACACGGATAAACATATACTTGGGACCACATCAAGTCCGCTGTACTTGTGATTCACCTGTGACTAATACTTTTTGTCATTAGGACAGTCTTCTGAATTATGAGACATATAAATGGGACAGCATGAGAACCTTTATTTATTTGAGTTATGCCATGTCTGGGTCAAATGAGACATTCGATATGTTTTCTAAGATAGGACATAAAAATAACACTGGTAAGCCTTATTATATTTTACTTTAATTGATAAATTATGGAAGTTGATTTATTGTAAGGATTGACTGAGAACGTAGAATACTTTGACACATTGCGAAATATAAGAACTAGCCAGACATTAGACCGCCACTTCTGGTAAGTGACGATGCGGCTGAAAGTAGAACATGCCCGTCTAGGAACAGCCTATTCACTCTAGCCTTGAACGCATCCAGATTATAGTGATCACGGAACACCTTCGCAGATAACGATATTGTACCAACCACAAAGGATTATTTTTATTAAAAAAATTACAATTGTGTCATCGTTAATAATTTGTATAAGCATATTTTTAGCTTTCTAGAACTAATAGTTTTATAGTTAAACCGTCACCGTCCGTTAAGAGCGTCGGTGGCCGAGCGGTTAGAGTATCCGACTCGTAAGCCAGAGGTCCCGGGTTCGAATCCCGCTCCGGCCATGTACCAATGACTGTTTTCTGAGTTATATACATAAGTTGAATACTAACCGATGCTCTTACGGTGAAGGAAAAACATCGTGATGAAACCTGCACATTCAGGCGACTGCGAAACCTGCACATGATCCAATCTGGTCAGGTTCCCTTGGTAGCAGGGTCATGGAGGTCAGTTGGCAGTCGCTCCACTGTAATAACCTGACCTGCCAAATCCTGGATCATGGTCAAGGCGAACCCCGGGCCCTCGTGCGCGAGAGCACAACCGGGACATTAACGCCAAGATGATTATGAACCGTTAAACCGCGAACAGACAGACCGACATGGTGAAACAAGGGTTCCATGTTATACTATGGAACTATAAACTGAATATACGTCCATTAATGATGAAATAAATTAAACATTATGGCGGTACAATGCTGCAAAAATGACGCGAATTCAATCAGTCTCTGTTTTGTTCTGTACGAATTATTTTGTTCTTTAATTTTTAACCATAGCCATCATAGCGAGATAAAAAACTCAAAATGTTTGTGTGGTGATGCGATGCCTTTTTTGCTGTAAAGCGGATTAAAACCGGTTTGAGTGTCTTCAGGACAAAATACGTATAAAAATATTAAGAAAAAGCTTTTGTAATTTTGTTTTGGGATTAACATACGACTTAGCTCAAAAATGTTACACCTTTAACGCCTGCGACTGCCGGATCTTGCTAAGTGCCCATGGGGAGTGGTAATCATTTACCGTCAGGTGACTTGCCAGCTTATTTGATTCTAGGGCACTTACTAGATTACGGAAGCTCCGAAGATTGCAAAACGTCTAGAAACGTTATTGGATTTGAGCCAATAGAGTATTAGGTTCTATTTTTGATGGGTGAACACAGCTTAAAATCTTGTAAAAGATATTACATGTAAGACGTAATTTTAAAAATTTAATGTAATAAGGGTTCATACTTTATTTGATACCTGTTCTTATATCTTTAAGTACTATCTAATAAAAGTAGTTTACTGATCTAATGTAAGATAACGTTAGTTTTACAAAACTAAAATCATATTTCTCTTTTAGTGAGTATATTTGATTTCTTAATTTACCAATTCACCTTGGGCATGAGTTATATGTATATGGATGTGTTTGTAAAACAATATACAAGAAAACTTGATTTCAATCAAAATTTAAATCCGTTATTAAGAGGGGTACACTATGGAATGTTGTTGCAAACGATGATATGGCTTACACTTGTAAGTATGTATATTTTTATCTTTGGAATGTGGCCTTATTTCTCGAAACAACTTTGATTCTGCATGTACATATATTCTTGCAGACCGAATAAACCGTGGCGTTAACGGCCTTAAAATCAGTTAGGTACCTTAGGAAATCTAGACCTCCACCATCCATACATTATATGTGCATAATCAGATTGCTCCCAGAAAATTCTCAGGGGAGATCCAAGGTCTCCAATTTGTTCGAAACTATGAAAATTGCCCATGATTATTTTTTTGCAACATTGTTTATTATCGCTGTGAGCAATAAACCTGCTAAGTGGCCTGGTTTAATTGAAATACTTACCTTTGCCAAAGTGTCCAACAAGCAGTTTTTTTCAAACTCGCGCAGTAAAAGGATAGTATATTCCATTTAGATAACTTTGTGGTATGTGTGTATTATTTTGAAGAGTACACAAAGTTGCTCCGTGGAATGGGGCCCAGATATTAACATTATATACAATGCTCCACTTCCATTGCCTTTTTTTCGTGGGACTCAGCAGGTGAACGGAGCAGCCGACGCAACTCGATATTTTTTAAGGAGTCTTTCCAATTTGCCTCTGTGGTCGGTGTGTCCTAGGAAATTGGCCAGTATATGCCTGACCAACAGCGAAATCGCCATGCGTTGCCGGAACAATGAAATAACGACCCTCAACATCACAGCGGTGCACCTTAACTATATGTAAGTATATAGAGTTTTCAACAAAATACATTAAAATCGGAAACAACACTAACCTGGAAATGAAGATATTAAAAGCGTGTTCTAAGAAAAATATATAAATAAATGTGGAAGTACTAAAGACAGACACAGGGGCCTATTTATTGGTGGAATAATCAATGACTAGGAGCTTGATGAAAAAGGCAGCTGAAAATAGTCTGTTATAGTGTAAATAGAAGTGCCCCATCGGGTGGGGATTAGGGGAATTATAGCAGTGGAGGGGCATTTGCCCTTTCTTTGCCGTAGGAACGGTTATGTATATTCTTATTTTCTTATTTTTCGATTAGCCAGGCATTTGACCGCCACCTCACGGGAAACGCATTAGCGATACCCCAGATGTTGCATGTATATATACTTTTAAATAGGTGGCCCGTTTGCCTACCGTAAGACATAACATTTTATTGAAATGCTCTCTCCCCTTAAGAAGGTGTTTTTAGTGCGTTACATTACACAAGTGCGTTACATAAAAAAAAATATTACTTCAAGTTTTCGGTACAGCAGTAGCAGCTGCAGTAGTATCATCATCATCATCATCATCCTGGCGTTAAATCCCGGTTGTGCTCGCGTGCGGCACGCGAGGGCCTGGAGTCCGCCTTCCTACTCCTCTTGGTCCTCTTCGCTTAGCCTTCGACCTCCCTGGTGCTGAGTTGGCACAGCAGTTGCATGAAATGGCTTTGCCTCATTCTCGCAGTAAAATGTGTTTTTGTTGCGAGTTTTTACGCACCTAAAGCGCCTTTTTCATGCTGAAGAGGTAAAAATATATAAATCGCCAAAAACGGATTCCGAATCAGAGCCAGAATGACCACAACGCTTCTACACACAATATTAACAAGAATTAAGGCCCCACTGAAGTATTACCAAGAGTAGCCTGCGGATGATTCTCTAAGATCAAGACAATCTCTACAAACTGAAACTGATGCAGTTTCTAGCAGACATTACGAAAAGCCAGGGGAAGTAGCTTCCGGTCTCCAATCCGGAAGAACCCGGACACGGAGAAATGTGACGTAGTGCTTCATCTCAATATAACCAGGAGGAAGTACCTGTACAAGACTAATTCTAAGGATTGACCACAGCATCCATAGCATCTATCCTTTGTTTATTTACACACAAAATGTAGTACCTACAATATAGGTACTATATCTTGTATAACACATCTTCCTTCATACTGGCTCGATGTGTAAATTCTTGTCGGTTCTAACTTCCATCGCTTCTATCCGTCTGCGATAGACTCCCCTTCGTATCTGCACACGCACTGATATCTCGGGGTGGAGGTAGCACATGTCTGTAGAGGTCAGGCACGGTGTCGGCTACTTTCAACAATATCCACATGTGAGACGGTATTCGTAGCAAAAGTTATTTGGTTATTACTCGTGCCATCCTCTGGACTTAGTTGCTGACAATACAAACTCTGGGCAACGTGACACACATACACCTAATCCAGAAGCATTGCTGCTTGGTGTTGTATCTGAACAGAAGTGTAAGGAATACATAAAAGTACAACATTTGTAAAGGTCTTTTTGCAATGTTTGCAAATGACAAAGCGTTCGAATGGTGGGGAGCAAACCACCTATAACTATGGGTTTGCATTTGAGCCCATAACTTTTTTCTGCACGAGATGCGAATTCGCGCCTATGCTATATTGAAATCTTCCATTGGAACCTGACAAATGATATGGTTCAGAAAGCTTTACTTTTTTTGAGGACAAAACCACTCATCTCCTTTTTTGTGTTTTAGGAGGGAGTTCGTGCAAGGAGAAGGGGGTACCATCACTACAAGAATTTTCGTTTCGGGACTTGTTTGGATAACCGCTTTCTTTATATCTACGTTAGCACCGATAACATTGGTTAAGGTAATAAGGATTCTCGTGCAAATACAGCTTTAATAGTTTATTTATAGTTTTTAATGATATTCGTTTGGTTGCAGGTTTTAAAAGTGTTAATGATCTTAAGTGCAATGTTTACATTAGTTGCTGGAATCGCAGTTATGTTTACGGTTACAGAATCTGTAGCAGAAGTTTTCAGCGACTTACTTCATGTAAATGTACACTACTTCAATGTAAGTTGCGTTTACAGTATAAGTGTAATGTATAGTTGTCAATGTTCTCATCTCCATCACTATCAATGTCACAATGTCAACACCAACGTGAGGAGAAATAAAAAAACACTTTGTTGCTTAGAGTTTCAGCACAGTAGTATCAGTGTAATTTTATTACAATTGAGAAACAAGGTTTGGTTATCGGACATTAATAGCAGTGCAATAAATGAATTGTCTGAAGTTTCACAACAGGTGCTGTAATACGTAGGTGCCGGTCTCGGTCGGTGCAGCAAATTTAAAGGTTACGATAGAAAAATAACTTTTTTACATACAGTTAAGAAAGTCATATAGTGTTTTCCAAAATAAATGCACAAAATGACAAGAATGGAACATGAGAATGGACATTTGTGAGATTTTAATTAGTCAAACATAACCCAGTCCCACTTCAGGTTAGCAGCTTTTTGACACACATCCGCTTTTTGAGTTCTGGGGCGCAGTATGTACCTGTTTTTTATACGGTACGTCAATTTGACTCCCAAGATGCTGCGCTCCATGCCTTGCTGGCAAACCCCGAGTGCGGACTTCTGACGATTCGTCAAAGACCAAGTTTGAGCACCGTAGGCGAGGATGGGGAAAATACAAGAGTCCATCAATTTCCTTTTTAGCGATAGAGGAACATTACCTTTCATAAGATATTTCATGGACCAATCCAGGCGTTTTCGATGCGGCGTACAATTTCTAAATCCTGCCTCGCCTGCAAAGAAACTAATTGGCCCAGATAAAGGTAGTCATTGATGTATTCAATCTCCTCGCCATCCACTTCTAACCTAACCTACGTCTCTTGCTGTTTGTCATTAGCTTGGTATTTGATATATTCATTTTCAGTCCGACCTCGAGGCTTACCTTGTTTAATTAGGCGATCATAGCTCCAAGATCCTCTGCTGAGAAGGAGAAGAGAATAATATCATCATCGTATCTGAGGTTGGTGAACTTCTTATCGCCAAAAACAATGCCCATTCCCTCCCAGCTAGCTGCTAGCTTTCTAAAGACCTCTTCTAAAGTGGCAGTAAAGAGTTTTGGAGACAGCAACATTCCTTGCTTAACTTCTTTAGGTATGGCGATGGTTGGACCAGAATTATTTAGTTTTATGGATGCTGTGCTGTTTGTGTACACTTCTTGAAGGAGTTTTATATAGGTGTCCTCAATCTCATGGTTCTCTAGGACTTGAAATATTGCGGAATGTGTCAGACTGTCAAAAGCCTTGGTAGTAATCTATAAAAGCTAGGTATAGAGGGGGTTTGAACTTCTTTTCATCATCATCATCATATCAGCCAGAAGACGCCCACTGCTGGGCATAGGCCTCCCCCAGAGATCTCCACAAAGACCGGTCCTGTGCTTTCCGCATCCAGCTGGTACCTGCGATCCTTACCAGGTCGTCGGTCCACCTTGTAGGAGGCCTACCCACGCTGCGTCTACCGGTACGTGGTCGCCACTCGAGAACTTTACTGCCCCATCGGCCATCTGTTCTTC
The DNA here is from genome assembly GCA_905147135.1 of Blastobasis lacticolella. Classification (NCBI taxonomy): domain Eukaryota; kingdom Metazoa; phylum Arthropoda; class Insecta; order Lepidoptera; family Blastobasidae; genus Blastobasis; species Blastobasis lacticolella. The sequence continues at coordinate 5,815,660 of LR990039.1, read as the reverse complement.
GAGCTATGTGCCCTGCCCACTGCCACTTCAGTCTGGCAATCCTTAGAGCTATGTCGGTGACCGCTACCATAGTCCGGAATAGCGGGGCCGCCGGGTACTGGGGGCCGTGGCCGGTGTGTGCTTGTCATCAGGGGGGGGGTTGCCATAATCGCCACGCTTGGCAGGCGGGTTGGCGATCGCAGTGAAGTAGATGTAAATGTACCCGAAAGATGCTGCTGCCCATCTTCCGGGTTATTCCCTTAGTCGCCTCTTACGACACCCACGGGAAGAGATGGGGTGGTGCTATTCTTTTAAGTGGCGGCACCACACACCACTTCTTTTACTTCTCTATAATTGGGTTGAGGGTATGTAAATGGTCAGTAGTAGAGAGACCTCTGCGGAATCCTGCCTGTTCTGCTGGTTGGTGTTTATCTAATTTGGGAGAAATTCTATTACTTATGACATTTATAATTTTTTTGTAAATGTGCGAAACAAGGCTGATTGGTCTATAATTAGCTAAATCTGATTTATCACCCTTGTTACGGAGAAGAATGATATTCGAATGGCAGAATTTTTAAGTGAATTTTCCAGATTCCAAAATAGAATTGAATAATTTAGTTAATTTAGGTAATATAATCCCTTCTCCTCTTTTGAGGGCTTCTGTAGTAATGCCATCTTCATCAGGACTTCGGTTGTATTTCATCATAGATATATAATTTACTAACGTTATAATAGGACCACGATAAGTCCGAATTCACAGACAGTAGTACAAATTATAAACTGTGGATATGGCAATAATCTGGGGATAATCTGTCCTTGTCAGACCTTGTCAGTCCTTTTTGTAAACATTCAGTTATTTGGTCACGATTAGCTTGAACTTTTCTCTAAATTATTAATCATGGTGAAAATTATCTTCCGCACTTCCTTAATTATAGTTTTGCCTATTATTTAATAATGTTTTTCTTAACTTACGAAAATAAACAGTCCTACAGAAATCAATTTTTTTGTTATGACTTTTGAATGAATGAAATTATGAATGACGTTCTATGACGGATAAAAAACTTGGCTTAAGTTGCCATACAGAGATTTTTTTTATATGCGCTTCGGACTTAGCGTGGTCTTATTATAATAAAAGCAGCCATCACAAACAAAAAGATTGATTTTGAAGATTTTTTTCTACCAACCTGTCACGTGCGGGAGGTGCGAGGAGAGACTGCTAAGTCATAGAATGCGACATTACAGATACGACTCTATAATTTTATTCTAACTACTCAATTAAAAAATTGAGAATAAACTCAAAACCACTGGCCGGATTTAAAACATTCTTTCACTAATAGAATGCTACATTATCACTGAGTAACATAGGCTTAATATCCTGGGAAACAAATAAGTTGACGCGGAAAAGTTGATTGTTTACGGAGAAACGAACTGCGCGCCGGTGAAAACCACCGAGAACGTCTAGTACCTATTAACTTATGCTTTATAAAACACACTGCAATGAACAAATGCACTGCATGCTCATTTGGTAATCATGTTTCCTCGTATTATTCAAACTCCGAAATGGCTTTTCGTGAAAGAACGCACGTATAAAATAACATATTAAGATACAAACTTATGAAATAAATTAAAATACTGTAGGTAACAGAAACAAATGTTTAATTCCAGTAGGTAAATCCAGAGCGCTGGCTCACGTTTACTTTTCCTAATCTATGACCTGCCCAAAAATGGCGGCATGAATCAATCCAGTAAAAAAATATTATCAAATAGTGTTTCAGTTGATTTTAGTAACAGGTTTTTATACTGACCGATGAAATGTTACGCCATTTTCTTTATTTTTGGCCCTCGAATGATTCGTACAGTTTTTAATGCACAAGATGGCCTTTTTTTAAATATCAAAGCTAACGTCAGAATGGTCCGCGTCGCGCAACGTCTAAGGACTGATTGCGGCCACTGCGGTCCATGGACCGCAGGACATGGAAAGAAAATACTTGCGGCGTCTCCTGTTTTACGTTAGTAAATTATATCTCTATGTCTTTCATATCCGCTAGTGCTCGATGGATTTCATAATCCGTAATTGGCGGAACGCTTGTGGGACACGAGTATACCTCTTTTTCTGGTTGAAAAGTTAGATGATTATCGCTATATAAAGATTTGTAATAATCTACATATTTGAAGAGTTTTATGTCGATTGTCCAATTTTTTTGTGGGTGTGCGTGGAACAGGGTGGTTCATCCCGTGTCTACGCATGCCTTATCCTTCTTTGTTAGACCTTCAATTGACCTCCCACCCAGACGGTTATCGGGTGTCCGTCGATGCTCCTCTTGGGACATCTGACCACTGCCTGGTCCGTTCTGAGGTGCCTCTTGCTACACCCGAACGGGCTCGCCGCAGTGGGTCACGCAAAGTATGGCACTATGGTTCAGCAGACTGGGATGGATTGCCAGAATTCTTCGCGTCGTACCCTTGATGCAGCTTTGCTTTTCCTCAAATGACACCAACACCTGTGCCGCCGCTGTAGCTGATGTCATACTGCAGGGAATGGAATGTTTTATCCCATCTTCTGTAGTCCGTCTCGGCGGCAAAAGTCAGCCCTGGTACGACAGGCCTAGTGCTGAGGCAACTCGCCTCAAGCAGGATGCTTTTCGTGCCTGGACAGTGGCTCGAGCCCAAAAGGACCCTAACACCCACATTTTGAGGAAAAAGTACAATGCTGTATCGAGGTCTACAAAGAGGGTAATGGCCAGAGCAAAATTTAATTTCATCGGCGGAATTGGAGAGAAACTGATCAGCTACCCCTCTGGGAGCCGTGCTTTTTGGTCTCTCTCCAAAGCTGTCGAGGGGAACTTTTGTCGGACCACCTTTCCACCTTTGCGCAAGCCGGATGACCAATTGGCCCACACAGCAAAAGAGAAAGCCGATCTCTTAGGTAATCTCTTTGCTCATAACTCAACTCTGGATGATGGGGGAGCTGCACCGCCTACCATCTTACGGTGTGAGGGCACCGAGGTTCGTTTCACCCAAAAAATCATAAAACGTGTGCTTCTCTCCCTAGACTTTTGAGGTCCGCATAGCGGGGTATCTCGTTCGAATTGGAGCCGCCCGACTGGGGAAGTACCTCCACCTTACAGAATATCGCAGCTAAATAATACTCTTTTAAATAGTATTGTGTTTCTGCCGATGAGTAAGGTTTCCAGTGCTCCATGGGGTGGGGATTTGGGGAACCGTGGCTTTGGCAGTGGAGTGGCAAGTCGAAGATCACCAGCTGATCAGTGACCGTCAATATGGCTTCCGTCATGGTCGCTCAGCTGGTGACCTTCTTGTGTACCTAACACACCGGTGGGCTGAGGCTGTCGAGAGCAAGGGGGAGGCTCTGGCTGTCAGTCTTGATATAGCCAAGGCATTTGATCGGGTCTGGCACAGGGCACTGCTAACAAAACTCCCGAAGTACGGTATCCCCGAGGGGCTCTGCAATTGGGTATCCAGCTTTCTGTCTGGACGGAGCATCCAAGTCGTTGTCGACGGATGCTGCTCCGATACCAAGACCATTAATTCTGGAGTACCCCAAGGTTCAGTGCTATCTCCCACGCTGTTTCTTCTGCATATCAATGATATGCTGAATATTCCCAGTATTCATTGCTATGCAGATGACAGTACTGGAGATGCTTGTTATACTGGCCGTACGAATATCCCTCGTACCGTGGTGTCGGAAAGCCGAATAAGACTTGTGTCAGAGATTAAACACTCCTTGGAGCAAGTTGCTCACTGGGGCAGACTGAACCTAGTGGAATTCAACCCTTCAAAGACACAGGTCTGCGCATTTTCCGCCAAAAAGGATCCCTTTGTCATAGTGCCGCAGTTCCAAGGGACACCCCTTTCCATCTCAAATAGTATCGGGATCCTTGGTGTCGACATATCGGATAACGTGCGATTCCGGAGTCACCTAGAAGGTAAGGCCAAACTGGCTTCGAAAAAGCTTGGCGTGCTTAACCGGTCCAGGCGATACTTCACCCCAGGGCAGCGCCTGCTGCTGTACAAGGCACAGGTGCGGCCTCATATGGAGTATTGTTCCCATCTTTGGGCCGGCGAAACTGCCGACCTGCTTAATCCTTTGGACTCCGTACAGAGACGCGCCGTACGAATTGTCGACGATCCCATACAAACAAGCAAGTTAGAACCACTGGCTAACCGAAGGGACTTTGGCTCCCTGTGTTTGTTCTATCGGCTGTACAATGGGGAGTGTTCCGAGGAACTTTTCGATCTGGTGCCCACAGTACAATTCCGCCATCGCACCACCCGCCGTGGGCTGGGTACTCATCCCCACTACGTAGACCCTCTGTTGGTCACCACGCGAAGGTTCGATAAAACGTTTCTCGCTCGTACGATTCGGATGTGGAATGAGCTCCCAGCCACAGTGTTTCCTTTGGACTATGACATGGGATCGTTCAAGAGGTATATTAGAGGTCTCTTTAGAGGCAGGCAACGCATTGGTGACTCCCCTGGTGTTGCTGATGTCCATAGGCGGCGGTGACCACTTTCCATCAGGTGGCCCGCTTGCCTGTTTGTCTGCTAAGTAACATAAAAAAAAAAAAAAAAAAAACCGTGCCTCGCTATTCTTAAGGATTGATTCATTTCTAATACTGACCTAACTTTGTTCACGTCATAGTTTCGAACGTCTTTGCGGATGTTTCATTTGACCTCTTTGTCTTCAATTCTATATTCCAATGTATTCATCTTTAAAGCCTGTCTTTCAGCTATGAGAATTTTAGTGTTTGTGCTGAGTTTCTGATTATTATTTCTTTTAGGTGATCTTTTTTGGCTTGCTGCTTTAATGCTTTTAGTGATATTATCGAATTGGATTTGAATTTCAGTGGAATCGTTAGGAAGATGACTAATGCTTTTTTTGAGTTTAAGAAGAAATTGGTCTTTTATTAATTATGAAGTAAAACGCATTTGCCAAGCTTTTTAATAGAGCTTTTAATAAAATGAAAGCGGTTTATCTTTAACTGAAATCTCAACGTTATCCTTAGTGGTCTGTGATCAGAACTAAATTAGAGACTATTAAGTACTTCTACATTAGTGACCAATTGCTTGTTTGAGGATAGGCTATTGTCGAATTCGGTTTTAGTGACTCCATCTGGAGAATACCATGTCCAACGACGCTGACGGTTTTTGTTGTAGAAACTATAGCTTATACTCAAGTTTTGGCCAAAAGCGAATTGTATGAGCCGATTGCCACGTTCGTTTCTTGCCCCGTATTGTATTGGCTTGTCTGTTACCTATTTTTAAGTTAAAATCGCCTAAAACTACCGTCCAAGTGCTTCTATGCTCATCACATGCCTAATTGAGTAGATCGTAAAATTTCTCAACTTCTGCATCGGGGTGTGATGAGGTGGGCGCGTAGACTTGGATTATCGTGTGGGTTTTTTAACTTTTTATTTAAAATCTTAGTACGGCTATCCTGTCGGAGTAATGAAATGAATTCTTTTATATTATTTTTCAATTTTTTATGTAATAGGAACCCAACACCATATTGACGTTTACTCTCGCCTGTGTAGTAAAATATATTGTTATTTCTTCAAGAATTTGCTCTCCTTCTTTTCTCACCTCTGCTAATCCTATCACGTACCAGTTTATATCGGTCAATGCATTTTCTAATTCTATTAGTCTCTCTTTTAAACTTTTTGTGCGAACATTGAATGTTAATACATGAAGTCTCTCGGTGTCCATATGATTAGCCAAAGTCGTTCGACAGTCAGGAAGTCCCTACACTAATACACTAGAAACTAGCCTACTGTCATCGGCGTCGCTCCCGCTGAAGACGCCGGGCACTTGGGGCCTGTTTTTCGTTGTGTCAGTCATAAAAAATATAGAAAGGGGGTTAGACAGTTAACCCATCACGCTTGTCTGGTGCGTTTTGATGGGTGTGCAATGGGCCATCTGACTAGGCCTGTGGGCGCCGCCGTTGGTGCGCTAGGCACTCCTCCGCAGCCGCCCTAAACCGACATCCTGCGCTATGCCGATTGTAAGATTCTTCTTGACCTCTAGTCCGGGGTTATTTAATGCTGTATGGTCGGGGACTGGCAAAGCATTATCCGCCACCTATGGACCCCGGTAGTAGCTTTCCCTACCACACATCCCTAGAACACACAAAGGGAGGCGAAATCCCTCCACTGACTCAGCGGCTCAACGCCACTCGTGAAGATGATATCATCGACAATTTTCACAGCGCGCATTTGGATCGAGTCACAAGGACCAAGCTGATACACCTATAGATGTCAGCAATACTCCAAATGGTCCGAGTTATAATGGTTTTGAATTTGATTACTGTCACCCGTAGATAATATATTATAATGTTTTATTGCAGACCCAAGTGATTATCGAAATAATGAGTGTCTATCAAATTGGATGTATAGGTCTTCACGACATGGGCACAGCGTCAGCATTTATGACCGTCGACAATGCCGTTTTGATTTCTGGTATCATAATTACGATCCTAGCACTGTTTAGGTCTGTAATAGTGAAAATGATATTTTTAAGTTTGCAAAAATGCATACACCTAGTGGGCCACCGACTAAGCACCCATTACCTCCTGTTCGTGATCTTGCCCCTAGGCACACAGTTTATACATGCCCAGAAATTCATAATGTTGTACATATTCCTTTATATGATACTATCACAAGGGAGTTACACGGTAAGTAAAACAGTAAGAGTTATTTATTTATTTTTTCATGGAATTGCAATAGGGCTTTTTGAAACAAGAAGGTGGCTTTACTTTTTTGACTTAACCTAGATACAAGATAGTGACTTTATATTTTGGCAGACGGACTTTTCTACAAATATACCACCGCTTAACACAAAAATGCTAGTTGCACCCTCCTCATTTCTTACTACCACCCTACAAAGTAAGATTCTTTGGGGATAGTTGTGTTTTTTTTATTTTACTCTAACTACCTAAAACTAACCGGTATCGGTGCCAAGTTTATCTTGGTGTTGATATCCCGGTTGTGGGTCTGCCTTGACCAGGGTCTAGGATTTGTCAGATCAGGTAATTACAGTGAAGCAACTATCATATAACTTCCGGGACCCCGCTGACAGGGGAACCTCATCATTGATCATGGTTACATATTCAATCGCCTGAATGTGTAGGTTTCATCACGATATTTCCTTCACCGTAAGAGCATCGGTTATTGTTCAACTAATGTATATGTCGCAGCCGGATGGTTAAATTAGCCAGTTAATGAAACGGCTAGCTTCTTATTTTATTATTTAATTGAAAATTTGCCATTTTCAAGAATTTTTAAAGTAATGTTTAAAGAAAGAAATTGACCCGAGTTTACGGAGATCCTCCAAATATTGTCACAATGCTAACTTAATCACAATAATCTCAAACAATAATAATAGTTTGCATTAGGTTTTAATTCGGTTGGGTTAGGTTAATGTTGTGACAATGCATGGAGGAGCTCCGTAAACTCGGGGCAATATCGTTCGTTAGACGTAACTTTCAAAGTTAATGAATTTGGCAAATATTCAATTAAATAACTGCTTAAAAAGCTAGCCATTTAATTAACCGGCTAATTTAACCATCCGGCTGCGACATATATAACTGAGAAAAGAGTCATGGTATATGGCGGCACTAGGCTCAGGCTCGCTTTTGCTCGTCATTCCTTCCGCGTGTAAATTATTTTTATGACAGTTAAAGCTTTTGTTTTTAAAATTATCATTTTAGTGTATGAATGCTAGTAGTACAACGGAACTTAACTGTATCTTTTTTTCTACCCATCTAATTTAGATTAGACATGGCTTAGATTTTAAGTTGGAACGCAAGCTACCAAAAGGTCAAAAGCCCATCAAAATTCGTTCAGCAGTTTTTAGGAGGTGCGCGCACAGACAGATAGACGAACAGACAAAATGCTAAAAAGTAGTTTTAGGTCTGCTTAAAGAAAGAAAGAAAGAAAGAACATTTATTGACACAAACAACAACACCACAACAATAAAAAAAAACAGTAAACCAAAAATACATTAAAAGAACACAATCATTAAAACATTAAATACACACGGAGACTACACAGCGCCGATGCATATACCCACTTAGTCTTTGTATTTGTTGTGAAGTGTAATTGATAAAGTGTTGTGGTGGTGTGTTTGTGCAAAAAGGACCTCACTCAGCATTATGCCCCGGCGTGAACCGGAGCGCTGGTTTTCAGTGAGACCTGCTGAGCGAGGCACGGACAAATGTACATAACATATATGGAATACAAATATATACTAAATATACTACTTATACCGGTCATAATGAGTTGTTTGTTGTGTAACATGTGCTTACACCCCAAAGAATTGTTCATCCAGTATTATCATATTTCAATATACAGACAAGGGGTTTTACAGGTTTATAATAATTATATTATAATTAGACTGTGGGGCACCGTTGATTATCTTACTTCACAAGTACAAGAAATATGCCACTTTACAGCGATAGTAGAGGTTTAATATATGACGACTTGAGTGGTTCAGTGGTCAACATGTCAGTCAGCCACGCAAGAGGTCCCGGGTTCGATACCCGGCCGGGCAGAAATTTTAAATGATGAATTTAAATTTCTGTTACGGGTCTGGGTGTTCCATGTATAATAAGTATGTATTTCAAAGTATATAAGTAGTATATCTGTTAGCTAGCACCCATATTACAAGCTTTGCTTAGTTTGAGGCTAGATGGCGCTGTGTGAATTTGTCCACAATTATTTATTTATTTTAATAGATTCATCAAACGTTGGTCTGTCCGTGCACAACCTGGTAAGTATGGTGCAATTGAAAAAAAAAACCTTTTTGCGATCTACACTTTTGACTTTTTGTAGAGATAACATTAAAACCTTTGCCTTACATCCTCTCGGCAGACATTAAAGTCACCTTTTGCCTACGGTGCCCTCGTAGTCTAATTTGATATTTGAGTGCCTTCCGTTATCATATAGTTGTAAAGCATAAGATTAGAAGAGGCGCTGAAGCTTCTTTTGCTTTGAGCTTTGGTTTACGTCTGTTAATAGTCAGTCCCCTTGTATTTTGCTACATTATGCTCTACCGTACACGTCTAATATGGTCCGCTTTTTCAGAGTTTAACAGTCGCGGTGATGTCAAGGCTCATAAACAGTGAATACAAAAAAATTAAAGTGGTTTACGTCTCAGGTATATTATGTTATATCGGGTTCCTCCTGTCCTTGGTTTTAATACTGGTGAGATATCAATAATGAATTCCTCTTTATAACACTAGTATTCGGTAAATTATAAATCATAATTGTAATATTAATTTTTCAGTTTTATGAATATTGGGCAGGCATAAAAAGTGGTATGATATCACTTATGTTGTTACTAGGTGCAATAAAGTCTATGTTAGTGATGTGGTTATATGGTTTAACAAAATTTTCAAGAGATATAGAATTCTGGCTACAATTTAAGCCTACGAAGTATTGGAAAATATGTTGGACATTCCTGCCGATTTCACTTTCAGTAAGCAAGTTGCAAAATATTAAGCTGGTTCGAAAGTTTTTGACCAACGCGGTGTGTTATCCCCAGGCCATTGTCGCATGAAGGTGATCCCTCATCACTTGCCACCGTCACGTGACATTACTCGTGGTCAGAGCGCCCTAAGGGACGACCCTGGACAAGGGCAATCGCCAATGGTAGCCATTCCAGAATACGACATCAGGTGTGGAGACGCTATATATCACAAGATTCCAAATGCAATAAAGATTTTATCCCAGATAGTTTCTTTCACATCCTTACAGAAGAAAAGAAAGTTCCTGGTGCCAATTCCAAGTGTCAAGCCAATCATATGATTGGGAGATTTAAATGAGCCGACCACCTGCCGTCTTTACCAATTTGGAAGAAACTGTTTTACTAATGGATTTAAGTTCTAAAAATCTGACGCATACCTGCAATTTAAGTAATATATGTTACGGGCGACAGTTTCCGTTTTTCATCAGGTCTGGTCGTTTGTCAATGTGTACCTAATAATATAAAAAAACGGAATCTTTAATATCGCTCTGACCACATTTAAATTTGTCAAAACCGACTTGGCGGTGGTAAGGTGACAATTTCCTAATAAAATGCAGTGGTTAACACAGTATGTTGTGTTAACCAGTGGAACAACATTTGTTTGTTTTCATATAAAAATCCCGCGGTATCTCCATAGCGGTGATGGATAGAATATTATATAAACAAAGTTTTTAACACTCTTATTTTCAGTAATAAAAGTCTATCTGTAAATTAAATTTTTTTTTACCGCCACTAAGTTTTTTGGTCCAAAACTTTCGGACCAGTCGCTTTTGTTCGAATACATGTTTGCACTAGTATTAGCCTGTAAGGGCTCCGTAGGTCATGCTACGTCTACGGTGTCTTTTCAGTCTATACTGGGTGTTGTATGAACCCGTGAACTGGATGGAGTGCTAAACATATTAAAACGATAGGTTCAATTATTTCTGTCGTACGTGGAATTTTTGTACCTATCGTTTTCATACATTTAGCACTCCATCCGGTTCACGGGTTCATACATATATTATGTAACACCCTGTATAGGGCATGCAAGAGGTTACGCAGTTTCTCTGCACGACTAGCGTAAGTGTCCTCGTGACAGCTCGCGGAGCATTTGTTTCCTTCTCTCATTACTAACGTGAAAGAGAGCAGTATCTATGTTGCGCCTTTTCTCGCTTCTCACTCTCACGTCCACAATTTTGTTAGCCATGCAGATGACCGTAAAGACCGCTTAACCTAATGCCATGAATTTAATCCACGGCTGAACTGATTTTAAATGGAAAAGTTTCTTTATGTCCTCCTTTGTAACTGAGAACGACTTATCGTTTTCTACGAATTTGACGAAGGGATATTTATTAAACGATGTACTTAGACATAGACATAGACATAGACATGATTTATTATGTCATCACAAAAATCCACAAGTGTTTACAAAATTTTAGAACACTTCAATACTAAACAAAAGTAAGTAAGTAAGTAGGTACAAACACACGAACACAACAAATCATGGACCATTGCGATGCCAAAAAAAGACCCCAGCTCAGCATTAGCTACAACAAGTGCTGCAGCGCTAATTTTCAGTCGGACCTTGACGGTAAGGAGACTTATTCACATACACAATGTTCCTGTACGTTCATGACTTTAAATGAAGAACCTATAGATTCTAAAGGTTCCGTAGGTTATCCTACGTCATCGAGTACAAGAAAAATTCTACTCAGTATTGATAGTAGTTTTAGGAGACCCACAAAACGTTGGTCAGACCGCGCATAACGTAGCACAAAAAAACCTTTTTTAGTGACCCAATCTTCGACTTACCGTAGCGATAGTACTTACATTTCCCCTTGTGTGGGTTCTAGAAGTAAGAACCTCTTGGCAGACTCGCTTTTAAATTTGCTATAAATTAAAAAAAATTAAATAATGGAAACTCTCCCATTGCTGTTCAAGTAGGTAAAGCCTGACCAGGAATATGTGAGGGCAGATCGACAAATCAAGAAGGAGCTACCTGTTGCTGTTACTTGCTGTTGCAAATGCAAGATATGAGTTTAAAAAGATCCGCAATGTTGCGGCACCTCAATATATTCCCGGTCAGGCTTTGAATTGAAGTTGACTGAAATGGTTAGGTAGTTTTGGGTTCCAACCTGGCACTGAATGGAAGTGACTTGTAGAATGAGGCGTTTAAAAAAGCGATCTCGAAGGAGCGTCGCGGGGCCGCCTCAATATTTTGTAAGCTTCAGCTTCGGAATTCGGAACATAATATGAAAAACGAATGTGAGGTTTGCCTACAAATCAAGTTTTAAACATTAATTTAGTTGAATAGATTCGCAATCAATTAGGTTAACCTAGGTCTAACTATTTTAATATTTTGTTTTGTAGTTTGATTTTCACTCATTTGTACCTAGGCATTCGCAGTCCACAGAATGATGGATGACTACAAGAGGCCTCGGAGTGTCACCACACTCAGTACGAGCGGTTGGATTGGATTCACAATGTTCATCGTCTTGTTTTTCCACATTAAAATAATTATTACTTATATTATGCACAGCGTTAGTATGTTTTATTGGTTTATTTTTCTTGTAACTTGGATCACAAAATACAATACATTTCCGCAATATGCGAATGGTATCGGGAGTATTATAGTTATTGGATTAGTGTTCTCACACTTGTTAAAACCCGGGATCTGTAAATTTTCTAAATCGAAGTTCCCTACGTTACCCGGCCTTAATGCGAAAGAATGTTCAAAATCTATAAAGTAGTCTATTTAGTAGTTTCAAATTTTTGGGCTATTGAAGTTTAAACTTTAACTATACCTATCTTTATTATATAAGGATATAAATTTGCAAAGACCAAACATAACCTGCCTTTACAAATGTTACAGTACCTAAGTATGGTTTTAATATTAATGTTTGTATCTGTAGTAAAAGTATAATTTTTACAGAATCTAGTTGGGGCATTCAGAAGCAGTCCGAAATATGGACCTCCGGATCCGGAAGCAAGGAGGCAAAGGCGAAATTTTGATGGATACGTCCAACCTCACAACTGCGAACATGTGTGTCTAATATTAGATGTAAGTGGCAACCAAAAGGAATGGGTTTGTATAATAATTGAATTAAATCTTCTTATCCGAAGGCCACTGATATTGTTATGAAAAGTAGTGTCCGGGAAAATTAAAGAAATGTATATTTTTAAGTATTCATTAATTTAGAGCGAATATGCTTATATCAAGACAACCGTTCACCAATTTCGACCAAATCACTGATCACTAAGCGCCATTAATAAATATGGCTTGACGTTCTTTGTCATGGGTTGAATTATTTTTAAGGATGTTCATCTTATCCGAGCCGAACGCGTCGAACGAAACGAATTTTAGAATTATTTGTATGAAATTATATGAAACCTTGCACAAATATCCCCGCCGAATCATCCAAATCTGAAAAACCCCAGATATCCTAGATGAATTCGCATGACGTCATCTGATTCGGTGCGGTCGACGCGGTCGAATCGACCGATGCGCTCGCATTTTCGCACTGTCAGTTGCGCACGCGATTATTTATTACAGCACGACGATGTAAAGGAAATGGGAATGATTCTTTCGGCGCAATTGATTCTTATGGTGCGGATAAGTGTACGAGGCTTCGTTCACTTCGATTCGTTCGGCTCGGTCAAGTGGTTGTTTACCTTAATTGGAGTTCTGTTTAGGTTGTAATAGTTACAATTCGTTACAGACAAAATGGGATTGTGCGCATGATAATCCAACGTACAGAAAACGTACACCCCGTGTGGCGGATTTGGAACCTGGGGGGTCCACTACGGAAATATATATGGCCAGTCGAGACCCAAAGGCTGCCAATTTACTCGATGCCGACGACGAAGATCAGCCCGGATCAGAAGCAACTATCACGTGATTGAAGGTGTTTCATGCGAGGCCAAAAGTAGCCGGACTATTCTTGTCATCTGCTGCAAATCCAATGCCACGTATTTTATTTTTAAACACAATTTAAAGCGTATTAGTGCTAGAAATAATAGCGTGAACTTTGTTATGTACAGTTACTTTAAAATTTAAGCTCAGTCATCATAAGTAAAATTTTATGTTATTTAATGTCATTGTTTATATTTTTAACCCCTAAAGTAATTGTCCAAAGCCTTTCCGATTATCCATTGAAATGATACTTAGCCACCCAAATAGACGATAGAAAACACAATTATTGTTAACCATAACTGCAATACTCATGCATACGTGGTTTTATAATATTTTTAATGTTTTGCTATAAAAGTTGACGAAATTTTGTAGATGTGCGCGCTCGGGGGAAACTTCTCTTAAATAAGTGGAGGTATTATAAAAAAAGTAACGTTTGAGTTGAAAAGAGAAATAAAATTCGGTATTTGGATCCAAAAAGTTCTAAAATTATATTTTTGTCTCTTTTTGTAAAGGCGGGTAATTTTAATCTGATTTTTTGCATACAATGTAGCTACCCGCAACCCTGATCCCTATCAAGTATAATTGAATTGAGCCTTTAATGATCTATGGCTGCGCGATTTGGCCGGGATTGACGAAGCACGTCCGTGGACTTCACGCAACAACATAAAACGGCTGAGGTGGATGTGTGGCATTACACGACTAGCCTGACTCCGTAACGAGTACATCCATGGCGGCGATGGCGTGAGAGGACCGCGAATCCTGCGGTAGGACCAGGAAGCGATGGATTTATATAGCAGAGTCGGATGCGAGAGATAATAATGATGATAAATGTAGCTTATTAAACCGTAACCGCACTCGTGAAATGTCACATTGTTGTCAACAGCGCTGCCATCACCGGATTAGATACCTCTGTGGCACTCTAATTGACAATAATTAATCTAAATACCTCGATTATGTCGTGCCCATTGATTCATAGGAGGCTAAACAGCCTTAGTGCAGTAAACCGCATATCCTTGACAGTTTCGCCTGCGTGCATCACGCACGCATCTACAGTCTGCGAGAACGACTCTAGACAGATACAGGTGCATCGAGCTGTGTCAGCTTTCTTTAGTCGCATTCAAAAGTTTCAATTTGGTCCCTCTATGGGAACGAAAACTGCTTTACATTCTCCATAGAGGCAGACAGGGGCAGACGAAACTATAGTTCAATTCAACCCAACGAAAGTACTTTAGGGCGAAAAAAGAATAAATGAGGGCCATTAATGAAGAGCCACCGGTCCGTTTCCCTTTTTATTGTGTATTTATTTATTTATTATTGGAATTACTTGGAAGGTAATGCCAAAGTAGCTTAAAATAACTGGGGGTACCCGGAGTTCACTTTGTAAGTTCGCGGCTATATGGAGTACTGCTCTCATCTATGGGCTGGTCTCACCTAGTACCAACTCCTTCCAATTGAGTCCATCTAAATGCGAAGGTATTTGTCGACGTTCCCTTATCGAGTTCCGGGGAATTGTTTACTTAGGCACCCCCGTCATTTTTCCGCCACTGCACCCTACGACAATTTTTTAGATATCATCCACAATATCTAGATGCCAAGCATTCAACCAAGGATCATCCAATTAAGGTACGCGCAGAGCAAGATGTGGAGTTATCCCCTTATGGAACATAATCTGGGGTTACTCAAAAGGCACGTCTAGGAGCGTCGGTGGCCTAATTCCTACCGGGTCGGGCTCGTATGCGAGAGGAACGGAGTTCCATCCCCAGTACCGTCATGTGCCAATGACTTTATTTGTTGAGCACTAATCGACGCTTATACGGTGAGGGTCTTTTCGTGAGAAAATCTGCAAGTTCAGGTAACTGAATGTGTAACCAAGATCAAATTAGTTCCTATTTTGGGCGTCTAAAATATAATGTGTTGTGATGAAAGAAAGGAAAATTTATAAGACATGGCCAAATATTTTTACAATCAGTCCCGGTTGTGCTGTCGCGCACAGAGGGCTCGGGGTCCGCCATGACCATAATCCAGGGTTTTTGGCGTATCAGGTAATTACAGAGGAGCGACTGCCATCTGACCTAAATGACCCTGTTAACAGGGGAACCTGACGAGATTGGATCATGATACATTCAATTACCTGAATTGGCCGATACTCTCGGTGTTGCTAATGTCTATAGGCAGTGGTGCCCACTTTCCATCAGGTGGCCCGCTTGCCTGTTTGCCTACCGTACGACACAAAAAAAATGCAGATTTCATTACGATATTTTACCTCACCATCGATCATCGATTAGTATTCAACTAATGTACATTACTTAGAAAAGAGTCATTGGTACATGGCCACAGCGGGATTCGAACCTGGTACCTCTAGCTTACGAGTCGGATACCCTAACCCCTCGGCTACCGACGTTCCTAAATATTTTTACAAAATAATGACTTAAAACAGTAAAGGTGTCAGTCTCTCACGTGTAATTACTTGATATGCGAAATCCTGGATATGATCAAGGCCGATCAAGGCGGATCACGGTGACCTGGCCGGTGACACATGCATGAATGATGGTCACAAGACGACTGGAGAGCTGGAAGTGTTGGTTAGCGATAAAGCGGCCACTGACTTCAAAACAATGTAAACAAAGGTATGCGGTAGGAAATCCGGAACATTCCTTTAAAATGTGTGACAAGATGATTATTATATATGTCTGTATTATACAGGTACAGTCATATGATCAGTTAGCTTGTTATCCATACTGCAATGGAGTATAGAACGGTCAGGTAGTCAACCAATTTGTTGAATGACAGTAACTTCGTGGCCGGCACCGGAACCGCTACGCTGATGGACGACTTTTCTGTTCTGTGGTGGCTGCTGTGGCCGAAAGATAAACCTTACGGTGTGACTTCAAAACAATGTTATATACATGAAAAAAAACTTGCATTTTTGCTATAATTTTAATATGTGTTTGATATTAACTAAAGAGGTGGGTGACCTCCTGGCAATAAAGAAAATAATAGATTAAAGACCATTGAAAAGCACAATATTTTTTTTGTTATATAGCCAACTTATCTGTGGTATTTGACATATAAATATTACAGTTGTCACAAATGCGAAGTTTATTGGTTTACTTTCTACGGTTATGGCATGAAATATCTTTTATTATTTTCGATATTTTAAACCAAATTTTAACTATTTTATGTACTTTTAACACTTTCAAGTTCATTTGTGTTATAAAACAGTTTAACAGATACCTACATTGTGCTATTTTGACTTTTACATATAATGACTAGCATTTTAATAGAAAAATTAAGTAGGTCATCTTCTTTCGTGGGCTCTAAAGTAAGTACCTAATAAACGCTATTATTCATATTACATTTATTTGACAACGTTTTTATTTTTTCACACCTTTTTAACTGTTAAAGATAATGCAATAATGTAAGTTATTATGTGGGTAGGTTCTTGTGCCTTGGTGTTCAATTAGCCATTGATTAAGTTTGTAGCACAGTTGAATTTGTAGCTTAATTGACCTGTATTTATAATGTAATATAAAGCTTATTCTACAACACCGAGGCATTAGCTTTTACCTTTCCACGTACGAGAAAAGGTGTCTTTTACATCCCCTAACTACACTTACACTTGTAAAAATAAATACAATGCAAGGGATATAGGCAAACAAATAAATGTTATATGTTATGCTAATACCTATTTGCTATTAATCTGTTATCTTGTGCAGGATCAAATCGGAGAAAAGTTACTTAAATGGCAAAGTATTAAGATTTATATTTATTTGGCTTCCGCGCTCGCAGGGTCTAGTCAATGTTTTGACATATTTTCATTGTATTACAGAGGTGAGTTTGTTAAATATTTTCATTGAAACAGTGACTAACAAAGGTTTTAGACTGTAACACATACTCTGTGAAAACTTCAAGTTCAAGGACGCTCCGCAGGGCTCAATTAGACAACATTAGCCGGATTGGCGTCAAATTGGCCTCTTACCCTCCTGGGAGTGGCGTTTTGGTCTTTGGCAAAAGCGGTTGAATCCAAATTTAGCCAGTCTGCGTTACCACCGTTGCTAAAGCTAGATGGAACAATGGCACATGCTGCGGAGGAGAAAGCGATTTATTTTTATTTTTTATTTTATATGGCAGACAAACAGGCAGACGGGCCACCTGATGGTAAATTGTCACCGCTGCCTACAGTCATTCATTACCAACGCCAGGGGTGAGTAAGGTTTCCAGTGCTCCATTGGGTGGCGATTTGGGGAGCCGCGGCTTTGGCAGTGGAGGGGTATTTGCCTAATTGCTGCCAGAGCAACGTATTATAGAGGTGGGCAACGTATCGGCGATATCCCAGGCGTTGGTAATGAATGACTATAGGTAGCGGTGACAATTTTCCATCAGGTGACCCGCTTGCCTGTTTGCCTACCGTACGACATAAAAATATTAATTCATCTAAGAATAAATGAAATCACATAATGACGATTGCCATTTTTTTCAGGGCAAATTGTACACTTCCTTATGTTACAATCGTTTGGAATGAGTTACTCATATATGGACTTCTTTATCAGGCAGTATACTCAAAAAATCGATTTTGTAGAAAATATGAACCCTCTTCTTAGAGGGGTAACGTTTGGGCTACTGTTGCAGAACATCGGTTGGATGATCAATGTATGTATTCTAAAACTGATTAGCGTCACATTCAAAGAATGTGATTTGGATTTCATCTCTATCTTTCTTCCAGCATACAACTGATATGGGCGATTTGTTCCGATATTTACTTATGAACGTACAACCTTGGCCGTCGCTGACTCAGTGTCATTGGAGTTACGGGAACAGCTGTGTGGATTTGAAGACGATGCTGGCTCTTTGTAGAACTCGAAAAAAGACGCTTACTACCCACACGTCATTTTACCATTCTTATATGTTAGTTTGTGCACTTGCTCGTAATAATATTTCTTCATTATCTTGATACTCTACTAGAGAGCCTCGGTGGCCGAGCGGTTAGGGTATCCGACTCGTAAGCAAGAGGGTTCAAATATTTTCTGGGTTATGTTCATTAGTTGTATACTAACCGATGCGCTTACAGTGCGGGAAAACATCGTGATGAAACCTGCACATTCTGGCGACTGGATGTGTAACCATGATCCAATCTGGTCAGACTCCCCTGGTAGCAGGGTCACGGAGCTCAGATGGCAGTCGCTCCACTCTAATTACCTGATCTGCCAAATCCTGGATTATGGTCAAGGCGGACCACGGGCCCTCGTGCGCGAGAGCATAGCCGGGACATTAACGCCAAGATTATTATATATTTATTTATTTTAATAATCCACTAGGGAACAAAAGATTTTCAAAATTAATAATTTGTAGGTCTATAAATATCTTATGGATTTTAGAGGATCTTAACTTATCTGTTTTTTAAGTATAAAAATTTGTATTGGTTTGTTATTGCATAAGGTAAATTTTTCGGAATAAAAAGGAATCGTCATCCCTATTGTCTACGGACCTCCAAGCAAGTTGGTCTGTGTCTAAAACAATTGGTGGTACTATACTCAACAATCTGAAATAACTACATGCGCCAAGTGTGACACAATGAACAGATTCGGTCTGGTTTGAAACTTATGAAAATGTATTTTTCCTAACCTAACCATACTTTCTAACAATCACATCTTTCTCAATCACTAGATCATTGCAAGAAAAGTTACATTCTGAAGATGGAACAGAACTATATTTTTGTCTAACAATCGTGTGGATGTCTGTCTTTTTCCTGTCGAGTACAAATTCACTCACCTTGATCAGAGTAAGAATTTATCTCCGTATTTTTAATATAATTATTATCTTTGTATGCGATTTTTAAAACAAGTTCTAGCTATCAGCCCCGATTTTCTTAAGTACGATATGCAGGTATAAACCTTCCTGAAGAAATTGTCTAACAGATGGTGACAACCGCATCAAAATCTGTTGCGCGTTTTAAAAGGAGCTAACGAAGATACAGACAGGCATTGCAGAGCCGCGACTTCGCCCTAATGAAATTTGGTTATATTTGGAGATAACAAATAGTCTATGTTTTTGGCCAGGGTAGCATAGCTCTTTGCCAGAATTTATGCAAATCTGTTCAGCGGTTTAGTCGTGAAGAAATAAATTATAATATTGAAAATATTTTTTTATTATGTATAATGTATAAAAAATGGTCTGCGTTATTTATATAATTAAATCTTGTTTCAGTTTCTAAAGTTAACTTTTATAATAAGAACTGCACTGACAGTTTGTGTGGCATTTCTTTTGTTAATAGTTAAGACAAAATTATTCACGTATTCTCTGTCCTACATATTGTCAATGCCAGATGATTCGAAACCTGTAAGTAAAATACTATCGTGTTTTTATATCGTATTTAGTATTGACGTGACGGTATTATTACGTATATGTTTATGTATGAATTTAGTATTGAGACAGTCCCATTGTTGCGGACATTATACGCGATCTGCGTGGGCGCAAGTTTCCATTGCTGCCTTATGCTGAATAACATCAAGAGCCTTATCAGTTCACAGCTGAGTCTCCTCCATGTGCTTTGTCATAATCTACGCGCTTGGCAGGCGATTTTGATATCGTTGTTTTAAAATACACTGCAGAAAATGTTGCTGCCCATTAATTTCTGGTATATAGAGGTCCTAGATGGGTAGGCTCAAAGACAGCTTGCTGCGCACGATTACCAAGGTGGTGCACTCTTGATATCCCGTGTCACGAGTGTTTATAGATGGCAGTGATCACCTATTTCCATCAGGGGGCTTACCATGAGCTCTTAAAGCAGGATCTAAACAGAACTGCCCTGCTTAGAACGAGACAAGCTTATGTGACATGTGTAGCGCTGTCTCGTTTTAAGCAAGGCAATTCTGTTTAGGTCCTGCTTTAAGAGCTCATGGTAAGGCCCATGGCTGGTTTGTGTTATGAAAAAGTTTTGTTCTACGCATGATGGTTCTTTCCTTGCTTGAAGTTATCAGCATCAGCGGAAAACCTAATGCGAAAGGTTGGACACGTGTTTAAAAAACCTCATCACTGCCATAATAGTTTGAACTGTTTGAAGCATATTGGTGTTTGTGGTCTACAATGGATTTATCCAAGCTGGGCTTAGTATATGAGGTTCCATAGAGTTTGGAGGGTTGGTGTTCGTTCATGTGATTTGTACCAGGGACATATGAATGAATATGCGTCCAAAATGCGAGCGACCTACGTAAGTGAAAGTCCACTGCTGGACACAAATTTTTAGGCAAATGTTTAGTAAGAGGTGTTAGGGAACTTCACGCTTGAAGTTCATGACCGCGTGAAATTCCTTAAGAGCGTGAACTTGTGCGTACTACAAGGTAAAAATAAACTATAACATTGTAAAGTTTCATCAAAATCCGAAGAGTAACGAACATCCATACATCCTCATACACTTTTGTATTTATAATTTTCGTTTCGTAGTTACAAGGAATTGTACCTGAGCTTACGATATTTCCTTTTCAGGGCATGAACTTTCAAGCTGTAATTGCGACGTATAATATGGGATTTTTGGGCATATACGACTTTGGGACTATGTCTCCTTATACAGAAACTGACAACGCTGTCATTATGTATAGTATTATATTTGTGATACTTGGAGTTTTGCGGTCTACGTCTGCTAAGACATTAGAAACATTGGCAAATACATGTATTAAGAATGATATTACAACATTATGTCCAATGCACGCTTCAATATTTATTCTGATGCCTACTGGATCGTATTTAATGCACGGGCAAAAATTGGTCTGTCTGATGATCATTGCAAATATTCTTATTGGGAATATAGCATATATGGTGAGTATTTATACATTTCTATTTAAATAATGGGACTGTATAGAAATGGAGGCCTAGAACAGAAAAAATGAAGGTGGTTAGGCGGTATGCTAGTTGGGCTAACGTCGTGATTAGAATGTCGAGGATGATATGGTTGTCAAAGGCGTTAAAAGTGTGGACCTATACTCACCTTTTGGTTGACAAAGTTTTAATAAAAAATGGAAAATTTTATATGAGTGATCGTACGTGTACATCTTAATTATGAATAAATATTATGTTAATAATTATGTACAATTTAGTTAAAAATGCAGGAACGCTAACATTTTTAAGAGCCCTACCTAACACCTAATCTGAAATAACATAATATTTTTATTGCTTGTTGTTTGCACTTGGTCTTTGCATTAACTTAGAGGCAAGCAAATATTATTGGCCTTCGAGCCTGACATAGACATTCAATCGTATCTTATAATTTCGGGTTATGTTTACTCGGAAATACAGATCCAGGCTGGGAACTCCACTCTTTGACAGAATTTGACTCGAAACGCTTGGTAAATAGCAGGGTTACTACTAGGGCGCTGACGATCCTAATTTACAAATTACTTATTTTTTTCAGACATTGGTTTCGGCAGTTATTGGAAAACTTTTTAACGGTGAATTTACTCGTGTAAAAGACATGTACATAATTGGAATATTTTGTTTCTGTGGATTTTTGGCAAATGTGGCTATGAATGTCGTAAGTAACGCCTATCTAAAATGTAATTTGGCAAAAACATTTCAATGTACGATTACCGAAATAAATCTATATTATAAGTAAGCAATGTAATTCCGGAAAAAGAACTAACAATTTTCCTTAAGAAATAAAATCCCTATTCGTTTGCGATGATAGTGATAGTGATAGTTATATAGTTATTTGTTACTCTTGATTTGTTTTTATACATACCTTGTAATCAAGTATACCTGCCTTGTAATGGAGTATACCTAGTAATCTATAGCGTAATCTATAAGCGGAAACTTGTATTTGGCTTAATGATGTTTAAAGTTACCAATATACTTAATTTTGTCAGCTGTAAGTATTCCCAACACACAAATAAATAAATAAATAAAAAGTCCCAATGCAGTAGGAATCAACTTATGCATTTCGCATTTGTCGGCCAGCAAAGGGCCTACGACAGCGTCCCTCGGGAGATAATGTGATGGGCTCTGAGATCAAAGTCTGTATTTCAGGCGTACATTACGATAATCCAGGACATTTGTATGCCAACACTGAGGCTCGATGTCCTCTCAGGTTGTCAGTTAAGGAAAAGAAATATCTACCAAACAACCAGATTAAGAAAAAAGTTTCCTAACTGTCCAACCAGGTGGATAGAGTGGTTTGTCGGTTAGTAATAGACGGAAGGAAGCGTCTGTTATAAAACGGCGGATTGAAGCTGAACGTCGACTAAACAGAGTATATAGCCAGCTGCAGTGTGGATTTTGAAATCATAAAAAAAAATCGAAAAATGTATGCTAATCAATCTCAATTATACAAGAGCATAATTAGACCTATGTACTCTATGGCTGCGAAACCGGGCCCGCGCTGACGATGCATGACCGCAAATTCCAGGCAAACGAAATGATAATGCTGCGGAGGATGTGTGGCGTTACGCGACTTCATCGAGTGCGTAATGAGTAGATCCGTGGCATCCTTGGCATGAGAGACATCGCAGATAAAATGGAAGAGGCACACCCGCGCTGGGTTGGTTACGTATTGCGTAAGCCCCAGAGATACGTTGGACATAAATGCCTAAACCAGCCAGGGACCTAACCTATCAGGAAAGAGGTGCAGCGGAAGACTCTAGAAGCGGTGGATTGACGTCGCCGAGTCGGACGCGAGAGCCAACGACTTAAGACGTGGGGATGCCGAAAATCGGGCAGAGTGAAGAAGAATAAATAGGAAAGCGGACCCTGGCAGAAGCCGGGATTGACCTCTCGAATTATGAGATGATAAATTTCACTGACGTCAATACCCCGGTTGAACTCTGCGCGTCCCAGGGTCTGTGATCTGCCGCGACTGTGGTCCAGGATTTGGAAAATCACGTAATAACAGTGGAACAACCGCTATCTTATCATTGTGACCCTGTTAACATGCGAACCTGACCAGTTTGGGGGTATATAGTCGCAAATGTGCATGTTTCATTACGATATTTTCCCTTGCCGTAAGAGCATCGGTTAGGGTGCAACTAATGCAGATGACTCAGAAAAGGTCGTTGGTACATGGTACCTCTAGCTTATGAAGTTACGAGTCGATCCCCTTTAACTATTAGCGGTGGTCTAATAGATAGAATATATAGGTCTAAACACTCCTCGGTAACCATAATTTCCTCCTGTACCAAAATGTTTGAAACATACTGCGCTGGCTCAGTCAAAGACGATCTTGGCCTCCGACACCAAAAGATCGATCCTGTACGGTTTTCCTTACCTCGTAAATCGTAGATGTTACAGTTACCGCCTACTGTCATATGGGTTGCTGATTGATTCACAACAAACGAGGAGGTCACTGCTGAAACATATCTGAGTCATATTTTGCAAAGTTCGACAAAACCTATTTTTCGGAAGACTTAAAATAGTTGGAATATCATTGGGCTAAGTGTGTCAATGCAAAAGAAGAGTACGCCGAAAAATAAAAAAAATTGCCTAAAAAACTTTTTTTCTTGCCTAACACAGGTACTTATCAATCACAAATATATGGTCTTAAAAACGAGCGAGGGAGGAGTAAGGGTGCGTTCATATGAAACATAGCAGCAAATATAAAAAAACATAATTATTGTTTTAGGCTCGAATAGATAGCGAAGGAGTCCGAATTGGTTCTACAATGTGTTTAGTTTATCTGACTGCATTCAAATCAGCCATTATTATGTGGATTTATGGCGTAAAGCGATTTTCAGCTGATGTGGAATTCTGGCTTGGATTCAAACCAACTTTATATTGGAGATTCTTTTGGAAAGTTCAACCAGCGTATTATATTGTGAGTACATCATCCATCGAAACATATTAATAATGAAAAAAAAATTATCCATATTGATTTAGATTTTTGTATTTATAATACCGTGAATGCTTAGAATTGAATGAGAAGATTTACAACAATATTAAATCAAGTAAATGATATTCTTTTTCAGTACCAGTTTTATAAACACTGGATTTTACTAAGAAGTACACCATTTCCAGGACAAACATACAAAGCATTATGGGGTTGGGTCTATGGAACGATAACAATTTTTTGCATAGTTGAATTAAAAACATTATCAAATATTATGTTAAGGAACGTAAGTGTGGTTATTCTCTAGCTCCTGTATGTAAACTGTATTTACAATTTTTTACTTTTCTCACTTAAATATATTTTTAAAATGAATTTATTTTGAACAACATCTTAAAGTTACATTACGACAAATTAAAAAAACAACCTAGCCTTACACAAAAAGAACCCATATAACTAACCTACAGATAATACGAACCTAAACTAAAAAAGAAAATTATTTTGTAGAACTTAGTAGCTGTTGTCCGAGCAAATCCAAAATATGGTCCACCAAGTAAAGATGTAAGGAGGAAAAGAAAAGAATTCACGACGTCGACAAGCGTAAAAAAGTGTGAACACTTCTGTTCGCTTTTGGACGTAAGTTGCTAGGATAGTTTTATTTGATAGTATGATTGGCTAATTTGTTTCAATTTCTCTTATTACTACAATTAATGGTAGAGCTCGTCTAGTTTAAAATGCCGCGCTCCACTATCGCATTAACGCACACAAGCAAGTTTAAAATATGGACGCAATATATATACAAATGCTGTTGTAATTGGTCATTCAGTTGGCGGTGAGATTCAAACGTAGCAGCACGCGTCGTTCATTGGCTCCCACACAGGTGAAGTGTCGTTATCAATATTTGCACTCACACATCGAAATCAACTAACTAAGTAGTGGGGCGCGTCATTTTAGACTAGACGAGCTCTACCTATTGTAATGAATGGTATTCAATCATAAGTCATTAAGTGATAGTGATATATGTTTCATCATCATCGCAGCCCATAACAGTCTACTGCAGGACTTAAGGCCTCTCCCACGAAAGGGAGGTTATTGCCATAATCTCCACGCTTGGTAGGCAGGTTGGAGATCGCAGTGTTATAAATATAACAATGGAAAACGCTGCTGCCCATTTTCGAGCCTACGGAGACTCTAGACATTTTGCCTCGGAAACATTAGTCGCCTTGTACGACACCCACGAGTGTAAGGGGTTGGTGCTATTCTACTTTGCCGGACACCACACGGCCATATATGTTTCCATACTATAAAAGAAAGTCGCTTCCCACCGTATGTCCGTCTGTATGTATGTACGCTTAGATCTTTTAAACTACGGATTTTAATGCGGTTTTCATCAATAGATAGAGTGATTCAAGAAGAAGGTTTATACGTTTAGTATTGTTTTGTGTAGGACACCATGCGAACAAAGTCACGCCGGGTCACCTATATAAAGTGTTTTACAATGGGGACGGGTCGATGTTGATAGTCTGTGGCGGCCATTTTGTTTTAGCGGGATCTGTCAAAGCAGTCACTGGTGCCAAATCATTATGGCAAATTACACGACTGAGCATCACGTCCGAATAATAAAACCAAGATAAAGCTTTATTATCAAAATGAGTGTTCGTTATTGAAAACGTTGCTCTCGTTGCGCCCTTTTTACGACAGACGCAGTGGCCCTTTGTTCGATTTCTTAAAGTCACGCATACAGGTTGATCTTAGCTTCTGGACAAATAATGAAACCCTGTTTATCAGCAGTGTCGTAAAGTAGCTCTTTTATTAAATAGACAAAAAAACTAAAATCTGTATTTTCTAACATATTTAATTGTAACTTAATCGGCAACAAATACAACATACTATATAACGACAACATGAAATAGAATTGGTATTTTTTTTAATTTTGTATAATCTGTCATCTGCTCCATAGTGATAAATTTAAAATGGTTGATTTTTCGGTAAATACTGGACCGATTGTTATGATACTTTGCAGTTAAGTTTTAAATACCCTACTCCACTAGTAGTATTCGGCTTTGTCCAGAGCGTAAGGACACCCTGTATATGCCAATAAGCCGCAATCGACCGATGCCTTTATAAGCAACATAACCCCTGGGTATTCCGAACCATTAATCTTGGTTGTTAATTGGGGACCTTGATTGGCTAACCGCATAGTGCAGGATGTAATGTGGCTAAATGGGGCAACAATTTGCAAGAAACAGCTGGTAGTAGCCATGTTTCCAGCAGTGTACTGCATGCAGTTGTCAGGCTTATAGTAAGTGGACCAGTAGTCTGTATCCTTACGGGGAATAGGTGACTAGACTATTAGGGCACCGTGGGTTCTTCTTCGACATTGAGTGTGAGAAAATTGAGGCGATAGTAGAGGTTTAGTAGATTCACAAGACTTTAGTCACGATCGGCACGTTCGGTACAGTCAGTGACGGTGTCACTTTGTTGGCAACAAAATGATATTTCTCATTGGCAACACTTAATTCTTGTATTGGCCACCGGGTTAGACAAGCAGTAGTAATTTACATAGGTTTGGTACAATTCAGTGACAAGGGACACATTGATGGGATTGATAAGAGATTGTTGTATGGTTCTAGTTTGGTAACGTAACGATTTAATTGTTCAGAGGAAATAGTGCGATACAATTTTTAAAAACGTATTTATCAAAACCAAAACAAAATCGTTGCGTTCAAATGGTAAAACCGTTCAACTTTAGCGCTATTAAGGCCCAGGAGTTATTTACGTCATGTGAGTAAGATAGCTGGTGCCGCGTTTTTATATTAGCCTGGTTTCTATGGGATTATTGTTCTGAACCTAAACTATCTGGTGAATATATCTTATGTTCCTTTAGATTGATAATGTTATTCAAATTGTACTTCCCTTCCAGGATGCATTTGACTGTATGCATATACCAACAGACGTGGAAGTTGATTTGGATACCGTGTTAGATACACAGCCATCAATGGTGATGCTGAACGCTTTATGAAATGCCCACGCAAATTTATTGTGTAGCTTTTATCAGAGATATACTTTGATAAACGATTGGTCAGTGTAAGTGTACTCGGTAAGTAGTTTACTCTCTTTGAATAACCTTAATAAAGTAGGTTAACTTAATAAAGTAAAGGTGACGGGGATTGTATTAAAGGCGTTAAAATTGAGGTTCTATGCAATTCGGAACGGTATATATGATTACATATATATGGTCACGTTATCTATCGCAAATAAGCAGATTAATTAAAGAAAAATGTGGCGAAATAGACCTTTTATTTCACGACAAGTATAGGTGAACCGAAACGTAGGAGCGTCGGTGGCCGAGTGGTTAAGGTATCCGACTCGTAAGCGTTAGAATACCGGGTTAGAATCCCACTGCGACCATGTACCAATGATATTTTTTGAGTTATGTACATTAGTTGAATGCTAACCGATGCACTTAGAGTGAGGGAAAACATAGTGATGAAACCTGCACATTCAGGCGACTGAATGTGTAACCGTGATCAAATATGGTCAAGTTCCCCCGATAGCAGAGTCACGGATGTCAGATGGCAGTCGCTCCACTGTGATTATCCGATCTACCAAATCCTGGATCATGGTCAAGGCGGACCCCGAGCCCTCGTGCGCGAGAGCAAAACCGGGACAGTAACGCCAAGATTTTATTTATTATAGAGGAACCGAAACCTGGTCAGAGTGAGCGCCATTCCATATGGCGCGGTGCGATAGGCGGAGCGCCAAAGGAGCGTAGTGTTTTTAATTTTTAATTTATGATGTCCATGGTACATGTGCCTCATTTCACAGAATTTTCATTTCTTGGACTAATGGTAGTGGTAGTCCATGACAAAACCTTCTTCGCCAGTAGTAGCAGCCTGTGCGGCAAAATCTTTGCGGTGTAATGCCGCACCTCGCCGTATGAAACGACTCTGATACCTTTAAATATTACTTTGGTTCCTTGGTCCGTGAATCTGATATAACAGTAACTTCGTACGCGAATTTATGAAGTCCCGCGTCAATAATTATAATTGATGGACGTAACTGCACCCCCTTAACTATATGCCCTGCCGCTTCCAAGCCGCAGAAACCTAGAGAAGCCTAAGCTTTAAATACTATATATTCTTTAGAATAATGGCGTTTTAATTCCAGATAGCACAATGTAAAACTCAGAAACGTAACACTCAGCAGAGAAATGCCACACAAGCTTAGTTATGTACACGGAGAATATAGGTAATATTAAGACGTGCATAGAAATATATCGGAACATATGCTCTATATGACGGTAATTGAAAAATTTATTGGTAAATGGTTAACCGTTTGTTTTATAAGATTGCCTAACCAATGAAGTTTTATTATAATATTATATACTTTTCTAAGAGCTATTTGTAAGTAAAATATAAATAGATTTCTTGATTGATTATACGTGTTATAATTATAATAAAACGTTTTTGCTTTAAATCACATTTTAAATTTGTGATGTGTTTATTAATATTAATTATTGGAGGAGGTGGAGACCACATCGTTTCCCTTTTTGTACAAACAATCAAATCTTTCCTCTTTATAATAGTATCTATAGGTACAAATTTTATGAACCTAGAAAATAAAATGACTATAGATGACGTGTCTTTTCGTGAGGGAAAGGGGGAAATAATATGTCTTTAGACATCATTTTCATTTGACGAACTGAGTGGTTCAGTGGTCAACATGCCAGTCAGCCACGCAATAGGTCCCGGGTTCGATTCCCGACTGGAATTTTAATTTCTGTTACGGGTCTGGGTGTTATATGTATAATAAGTAAGTATTTAAAAAAATATATAAGTAGTATATCCGTTAGCTAGCACCTATAGTACAAGCTTTGCTTAGTTTGGGGCTAGATAGCGCTGTGTGAATTTGTCCACGTTTATTTATTATTTATTAATTATTTACAAGACCTAGACTTCGAGCCTTAGAAAAAAACGCTGCCTAAACGTGTCGAGCCACCTGCAGTGTAGGGTTTCGTAGTCGCCTGTCAATATGCATGCTTAAAAGACTGCTTTTTTATACTATTAGACTGTAAGAACTCCGTAGGTTTTCCTACGTCATCGCGAACAAGACAACTACCACTTTATAGTGATAGCAGACGTTTAGGAGACCCACCAAACGTTGGTCTGCCCGTGAACAACCTTATGATCTGGTTCCCACAGCACAGCACAATTCCGCCATGGCACTACACGCCGCGGGCTGGGTACTCAACGCCACTACTTAGATCCTCTGTGTCTAAGCGAAGGTTCGAAAGAACTTTGGAATATGCAATGCGCTCCCAGCTACAGTGTTTCCTTTGGACTGTGACATGGGATCGTACAACAGGTATATTAGAGGTCTCTTGAGAGGCGGGAAACGGAATAGTAACGCCCCTCGTGTTGCTGTTGTCCATAGGTGGCGGTGACCACTTTACATCAGGAGGCCCACTTGCCTGTTTGTCTGCCGTATAACGTAAAAAATAATTACAAAGTTACAGATATAGTTTATTTATAGTTCCTATAAAATTTGTATGAATTATTTGCAAATTTATTGCGCCTGACGGACGGACAATGTGAAACTATAAGGGAGCCGTTTTTTCTCTTATGAGGCAAGGGACCTTTCTTCTTCTTATCGTGTTAATAATCAAAAGGCTAAGTATAAAATTATTTATTTATTATTAGGTACTTATATTTAGGGACCCTAAATACAACGCACATAGATGAGAACGTTGGTGTCAAACATCTACTCCAGCAGCCTGTCACAACGCTTTACAAAATGCAAGAGGTGTGCAAAATGCTCATTTATTTATATATTTATTTAAAACTTTATTGCACAATAATACAATTGGCGGACTTAAAGCCATTAAGGCTTTATCTTCCAGTCAACCAGTAGACAATGCAGAAAGTGAGTAAGTAGGTAAGGTGCTTTATAAAGCGTGATGATAGATTGTAATTTACCTAAATACAATACTAACTACATCAAGATAGAATAAACATATATTATATTATAATAAATACTATACATACATATTAAAAATAAATATACTTTATACTATTTATATTGACTTTTCGACCTTTTATCTATAAAAAAATTCTTAATTTGTTTTTTAAAAATAAAGCGATTCGGTGCTTTACGCACTTTCCAAAGACGTGCTCATTTCGGCTACATGTAGCTCTTTATCTGTCTTTATTATAATTGATGGCGTTGGCGATGATCCTTACCGTACAGTCTTCTACCCCCAGCTGATGCTCAAGCCCCATACCCTGGTGCTGCTGGTCCGGATAGCGGGTTCGCTGTAGACGTCAGACCATCTTTAAGAGTGAAGGTTTGGTGAAGAAGTCATTTTTTTTTCATGCAGTGGGAATTTTGACACAGTGACCTAAAGGCTGAATATAAACTATCACACGTTCTTCGTGTAAGTCACAGTAGTAAGAGCACAAGTGCAGTTTAGAATAAAACTGGGCAACTATCAGCCTTTCCTTACAAAATCTACCACGTATAGAGCTCAGGTCATGTTACGCCGCAACATTTTAATATGGTTGGCGTGGAGTTCGCGGACGTGCTTCGTCAGCGCTGTGTATAGTCCCATAGATAGAGCATTACAGGCCCAATGATAATGATATATATGTCGCAGCCGAATGGTTAAATTAGCCGTTTCATTAAACGGCTAGCTTTCTAAGCAGTAATTTAATTGAAAATTTGCCAATTTCATGAACTTTGAAAGTAACGTCTAATGAACGATATTTACTCTACTTTACGGAGCTCCTCCATGCATTGTCACAACATTAAATTAACTTAACCGAATTAAAACCTAAAGTTAACTATTATTATTGATTGAGGTTATTGTGGTAAGGTTAGCGTTGTAACAATCTATGAAGGAGCTCCGTAAGCTCGGGACAATACTGTTCTTTCAACATTACGTTAAAATCTTATGCAATTGGCAAATTTTCAATTAAATAATTGATCAAAAAACTAGCCGTTCAATTAACTGGCTAATTTAACCATCCGGCTGCGACATATATACCGTTACGCCTTTTTCCCATAGGCCTAATGACATAAAAATAAAATAAAAATATGCTTGAACAATTTACGTAGCGCCATCTAGCCCCAAGGTGCAAAAAAATGATAAACTACTTAAATATTTTTAAAATACATACTTATTATATGTACATACAATACCCAGACCCGTAATCAAAATTAAAATTCATCATTTACATTTCTGTCCGGCCGGTCGGTTATATTTACCAACTGAACCACTCAGGTCGTCGATATAAGCCTCTTTGTCAGCAATGTTAGGGTCCTAGGTGGCTGTTATTTGGCCTAAGCTGCGGAGATATGGGACTCGACATAGGAGCAGATCAAATATGTCCGTAACAACTGGTACAAGGACCACATCTTCTAAATCAGCAGTGATGAACTGATGACTCAACACTAGTAAGTGGTAACATACACAATGGTCAAAAACTTTCGTCTAAGGACTTTACACTACTGAATCGAGTTGAATCTTTGTATTTACCTCTTTTTTCAAGAGACGTTTTTGTCAGAGAGACATTTTTATCAGCAACTTTGAGAATAGAGTTCTGGTTCATAACTGGGGCTGGTGTTATATGCACATTAGATATAAACTTCGTCCACGTACGGTTTAAAACTGACCTGAATTACATTTTTAACAAAGCTTTTGAATAGTTCGAAAATAGCTATCTTATGACGTATATTCGTAACCATTTGAGGTAGCCAAACAGAAAGCACGGTAATACTAATAGACATGCGTAGTCACAGAAATTCTAAATCTATGTGTGTGGTACAGCATCTCAGAATGAAATAACATTTTGATCTAGACGTTCCATGCCGAAACCTCATAGTTTCGCTTTATTGCTCAGCTAAAGGGTTAAAAATTAATGTTATTGTGGTATGTACACAGATAAATACATCTATATTTTAAGAAAACCGAAAAATAGCCGCATTAGTACATAGAAGATATTTCAGTATAAATTGTCAGGATATAATTCTGGGGCGTAACTATACCTAAAAAATTTACAGATCAATCAGATGTCAAGCAGTGGTTCTAATTCAGTAGGCACCAAGAGACTGCCGTTTACTCCACAATCGAGTTACAATTTGTATCTGCGTGCCGGGCGTGCCTGAGTGTTAAACCTCAGTAGTTCTTATGTTATGAGTCGCCGGTGAAGATTCTTGTTATAAGGAGCTGCAACGGTTGAAGCGAATGCTGGAACTATGTCCGGAAAAAGTATACACCATCCCCAAAGGTTATCTGGAAGATATGAGGTCGCCTTTCCACTCAATTGAGTATAGGATATTGTGTTTATTTGATAAGTGCAATAAAGTGTTTTTACTTGAAAGTGAAAAGCAAGAAAAAAACATTTTAGGAATAAACGTTTTTATATGTACTTTGCTTAAAAATCTTGATTCATGTTCTTAATTTTACGATGAAAACTCTTAGTTCAACGACATAATTTATCCAAATGATTAAATATTTAACCAAATGTTCGTACTTCTCTTAAAAATACAACAGTTTAGGATACTTTTCTCTTAACTGGTTCAATATGGTTTGTATATTATTTCTTCGTCTCTTCTTTTCTTCCAGTTACAATCTTCTTGTTTCAATCGCCAAGTTTGGGAGTTACGCCGTCATTATAATAGATAAGCAAACCATTTCTTCGCAATTCGCCGTCAATACAGTGTAGAAATTCTTCTTCTGTTCTTCATTTTCTAATTAAGAAACATCATCATAAGCAATCATTGTAGTATGCGCCATTATAGGCAATAATAGTAAAGTAGGTAGTAGATAGTAGAAATAGTCATAGTTGCCACGGCTTCCATGTTAAACCAAATCCGAAATTACAAGAAACAAGAAAATAAGACTTACAATTAACTTCCTCAGTATATTTTTCTGCATATACTGCTCTGGTTACGAATATCACATTCATCACTTCAGTGCTCAATATGGCTTATGTACTTTTTCTGCTTTATTCTACTAAACTGCTATCAGAGCTCTCTACATTATCTTCGTCCAACTCAATTATTGTCTTGAGCTCATGCTCGGTTTCTTCGTATACTTCGTGCATACAGTCGAAACTGTCCTATAAATGGAATTTATTAGAAATAATAATAATATAACGTCGGGGGCCAATCGGCTGGGGATAAATTAGAATTTATGAAAAAAGAGTTCAATGTTTAAAAAAATTTAAATGTGTAAATCCGTGAATTATTAAAAAATATACTCCACAAATACATGAAGATCTCTGGTGTCGGAGGCCAATATCCACCTTGGGTCGCTGAGCCAGCGCAGTAAGTAAGTTAGTAACAAGTACATGATATGGCAAAGGTATTCTTCCCCTTTTAGAATGTGGCATCTGCTAAACAATAGCGATTATGCCAAGTACACCCTATTAAAATAGCGCCAACAACTAGTTAGTGTTCTGTTGGGAGCAAGAAGTTTCACCAGCACAGAAATAGTTTCACCAGCTTACCAGAGCAGAAATTTTATCAATTAACATTAAACACTTACGTCTACCATGTTGCACTCATGGTCGCATAACTCTAAATTCAGTTCCTCGTGAAATTTTCTTCTCCGTTTCCTAGTAACACGGTCTGGGGGACCATATTTTGCGCTACATCTAAAAGCGCCTAACAAGTTCTGCATCATAAATAAAACAAGGTATATCAAAGTAAGCTATGATAAAATAATGTTGAATGTTTTAGTAAAGCGTACTTCAGTAGAAAAAGACAAAACAATGGATCGATGAGGTCAACGGAACGATGTCACTTCTTCAGTAAGTTTCCGTATTGGCGGCATGTTAGTTCCTTTTACGCATATTCATTATAATCGTTGTCGCGATGAATTGTTCTGTCTATTTCTATTGACACGTACTTGAGAGAGCCAAGGTGACAGACATGTAGATGAAAACATGGTAATGTTGAAGCAAATGGGTGACAGCTTCGCACTCAGATCTTAGATTAAGATGAGTTGTAATCAAAATATTAATGAGCATGTAATGCATTTCGTGTTTAATGTTATCGGCGTTCAGGTCTGGGTCCAAGCCAAGTGTAAATTTTTGTAATTCTTCACTATTCATATTCCTTTATTTATTTTTACATTGTAATTCTACGGTTAATCTTAACTGACCAATTACGCCATGTTTTCTAGTTTATGGCCCTGGGGCATAGGTTCCACTAAGGTAGGGTCCCTAATGTACAGGTCATCTAAATCCTGCTCTACCTATCACTCTTGTAGTAGATTCTTATCAGTGCCACTTATTATGTCTATCTCTTGGATACATATACACGTAAAGTTAATATAACATATATCCTTATTCCATTAGTGGAAAAGACCGATTGTTTAGTGTATCATATCATCATATCAGCCAGAAGACGCCCACTGCTGGGCAAAGGCCTCCCCCAGAGATCTCCACAAATGCTGGACCTGTGCTTTTCGCATCCAGCTGGTACCTGCGATCCTTACCAGGTCGTCGGTCCACCTTGTAAGAGCCTACCCACGCTGCGTCTTTCGGTAAGTGGTCGCCACTCGAGAACTTTAATCGGCCATCTGTTTTTCGAGCTATATGCACTGCCTACTGCCACTTCAGTCTGGCAATCCTTAGAGCTATGTCGGTGACCTTGGTTTGCTGGCGGATCTCCTTATTTCTGATTCGATCGCGCAAAAAGACTCCGAACATAGCTCGTTCCATTGCCCTTTGGGTAACAGTGAGCTTTCTTATAAGGCCCACAGTGAGGGCCACGTTTCAATTCGGTAAGTCATCACTGGCAACACACGTTGGTCAAAAGACCTTCGTCTAGAGACACTGCGGTAAATTGGACGATAATATATGGCGTAGCTTCCCGAACACTGCCCAACCGAGTTGAATTCGTCGATTGACCTCTTACTCGAAATTGGACCTAGTTGACTACCTAGCTGGACTATTTATCCTAGGTATGTATAGTCGTCAACAACTTCAAGTGTGGGCACAACATGGACATTCAACATAATTTTCGTCTTGTCGATGTTCATTTTAAGACCTACTTGTTGAGAGGCATTACAGAGGTCTTCGAGCATTTTGCCCAAGTCTTCCAGGGTTTCAGCCATGACTACGATATCGTCAGCAAATCTGAGGTAAGTGAGGTACTCGCCGTCAATATTGATGTCAAGTCCGTTCCAGTCCAGAAGCCTAAATATATCCTCCAGTGCAGCGGTGAACAACTTCGGTGATATGACATCACCTTATCTAACGCCTCGCTGCAGCTGAATAGGCTCTGTGGTCTTCTCTTGGAGACGAACTGACATAGTGGCGTTTTCGTACAAACACTTCAGTGCTTGGATATATCGATAGTAAATTTGGCACCGCTGTAGAGACTGGAGCACCGCCCAAGTTTCGATCGAATCGAAGGCTTTCTCGTAGTCCACAAATACCAAGCATAACGGCCGGTTATACTTTTCGGTCTTCTGTATAACCTGCCGCAGCGTATTTATGTGATCTATGGTACTAGAACCTTTTCGGAATCCGGCTTGTTCGGGAGGCTGGAAGTCATCAAACCTGCGTGCGAGACGATTCGTAATGACTTTCGAAAACAGCTTATACACATAGGTCAGCAGAGAGTTCTTCAAAAGAGCCTTAACACCTTACTTGAAGAACAATTTTACTATACTTCTGCGCCATGCTTCTGGCGTTTTTCCTTCGAGGATGACGGAATTTAACAGCTTCTGAAGGGTCTTAAGCAAAGGTTTGCCACCAGATTTCAGAAGCTCAGCCGTAATTCTTGTTGTTCTTAAGCTGTTTGAGAGCCATACTAATTTCGTACAGGCTGATGTCCGGGATGTCTTCGGTGTAAAATCGGGTTAATTTATTAATTAAAATAATTAACTCTGGGTTCTTTTGCCATACTGGTAACAGGTGCCCGTGTTGTCGTCTATAACTGTCCATGGAACCTCTCGACTTCCCTCAAAACCTCGGACTTAGTCGAAACAACTCTGCTGTCATCCGTTTTTAGTTTCGTCAACTGGCTCTACCCAATCGACAGATCTCTCGCCACGCTTGGCAGGCGGGTTGGCGATCGCAGTGCAGTAGATGTAAATGTACCCAGAAAAATGCTGCTGCCCATTTTTCGGGTTTGTCCCTTAGTCGCCTCTTACGACACCCACGGGAAGAGATGGGGAGATAGTATATCATATTATTATACTGACTAATATTCCTTAATATTTACTGAATGGTGGCCCTGTTTCGTACTGCGTAAAAAAGGCTCGGGTGACATTATGAGGTTATGGACCCGCCGCTCGCCTAGAATCAGACATATATTATTAGGCCCTCTGTTGAACGCGAAACACTGTATGAGGACAGGTGCATGGCGGATTGTTTCTAATTCATTGCGAGTTTAGTATGCGTCTAACGAGATATTGTCTGATATGCCACCAATAGATTAGAAACATCACAGTTTAACGTAATGATTTGGACCTTAGATCAATAAGAAAATAAATGTATAACTCCTGCTAATAAACTGGTTGATCGATTTTGGCCTACTGCTACTATCAGTGTGAATGACTGCTCATTGATAATGGGTAAACGGACCCCGGCTCAAACACGTATTACTTTAAAATCTCATTAAAGATTTTTGTCTTAAATAATATACCTATGATAGTTTCCTGTATCTAATTATGATAGCATAATTAGGGAGGAAAATGCATGAGAATAACCGGGGAATAATGATGATCTTCGTAGATTAGAATATACCTACTAGCTCAGTTAATATACTATTCTGTTCCACAATATGATTTACTTTAAGGTACTTGGAAAATCTATAATTATTTTGTCGGGAAAGTTACTGTAGATTTGTTAGACGTTGACTTGCAGCTTTGTGAATGTCAGTGGCGCACCAGACCTAAAACGCTTAAGTTCATCTGCCAGCATGGAAACGCGTTTTTTCATGTTTTATACTCTTCTATCGCTCAGCGGCCCGATTTTTTATCCGTTCGCACTCACCATGAGTGCTCACCTTCTGATGGCTGTCTCATCTGTATCTAGCAACTTACCACGAGTGTGAAAGAGATGGGTCGTGAACCCTCCTCAGGTTACGTAAATGTCTAGAAGAAGGCAGACAGCGACAGCACGCAAAACCGTACGCGATCGAACGCGGAACCACTCTACAGCAAGACGAAGCACACTATGGCACGCTGCCATACATATTGTGCCATAAACATAGTTCCGTGCTGACAGATGAGGTCACCCTTGGGTACTTAGTCTTTTGTAATGTAAGAAAAAAGCACTTCAGTACATCGATACTTTGATTGAAACATTAACAAACATGTAGGTAAGTCGGTCAAAAATATGGTCTACTTACAAGTTGTGTACAACACGGTTAATTTTATAGAAATAATGTACTAAACTCAACCTTAGAATCAGTTTGATGAAACGGGGAATTTTACCAAAACTGATAGACCACTTTCTTGGCTGACCATACGTGTATTTAAACAAACAGATACTTACATTTTTAAACACAAAGTTTGTTATAGTTTTTATTTGAACAAGCGTTAACACGGTTAAAGTAACTGACATCCATACTATATAAGCTCGGAATGGATTACCCTTCAATTGATTACGACGGATTACTACGTCAACTATACAAGCGTATGTACTGTACTGAAATATAAAATGTATGTCCCTTTATTTATAATGATAAGATCAGCATCATCATCATCTTCAATGGTTATGGTGGTGCCAAAAGGAACTAACATGTCTCCAATAAGGAAACTACTGAAGAAAAGACACTGACGTTCTCACGCCATTATCGTCATTGTCGCGTTGTTGTTTTTCATAAGTATTTCAATTATATAATAAACAGTTTTTATATAGGCAATATGTAATAAGTGCTATAGGTACTCACGAACAGGATGATTTCTAATTCATGTTACCAAGGGATACTGTATGCATGTGCATGTGATAACAAATAACTTTTACTAAGGTACCAAATCTGAAAATGACAAAAAAAATGCTAATTCATACATTTTGGTATGATTTGTTTACATTTTTTTGTGAAACAGCTGATTTTTTTGGCGATTTCAGAGTTTGTGCCATAAGAAAAGTTGTTTTGTATCAGCACATGCGTACTGTATCCCTTGGTATTATACATTTGAAGTCAATCTGTATATTGAGGGAGTAGGAATGAAGACCCAGGCAGAATCCGGCATGGACCGCTACGGTAATGATAGTTAGGCCATTAATTACGAAATCATTCTTTATTTATTTATTTATATCAGCCTGAATCACATTATTATGATGAATACATTTTGAAATCAGATGAACAGTTTCGACTTCAAACTTTGAAAAAACGTAGATGCTCACGTACTTCGTCACTTTACAAAAAATAGTCTGAACCTCAAGAGCAAGAAGAAGAAATGACCCTGAATACCCTAAATAAAATTGCAAAATATTGTAAGAGAAGCATGAGAATGATTAACTGATTCAATTAGAAATTGATCAGTTAGTGGAGTGATTGAAGAAAATTGTCTTAAAAATGTGTCAGTGCCAATGACCTATCAGTTGGTTTTGACACTTTGGAGTAAACAGCTTTGCGTAATTAGACTTATTTCTAGTAGATATACCATTTTTACGACGTACCGAGTTCCTCATAAAAAAATTACTTTATTAAGACCATATATAGTTTATTCTAACGATAATTTAGGCTGATGTGAACATATTAAATTAACTCACACAAAGAGGAATAGGCAACAGCACCCAACAGCAGCGCCAGTATATAGTTGGTTTAAATCCCAGCCAGAAATTGATGTCAGTTGAGAAACGCTTCACACCATACGCCCACATAACAATGGCAGATTTTAGAGCACCTAAAAAATAACCCATTGCCACCGAACTACGTTTTACTCCAGATAATACTGGTCTATGCTGAAAATAAAATAAATTATTCATTCTGTACATTGAGTGTCGTATACCGAGTGGTTAAGGTATCCGACTGGGAAGCGATGGCTCATTTCTGAGTTACGTATAATAGTTGAATGCTAACCGATGCTCATACGGCGAGGTAAAACATCGTGATGAAACTTGCACATTCAGGCGACTGAATGTGTATCCATGATAAAATCTGGTCAGGTTCCCCTGTTAACAGAGGGTCACGGAGGTCAGATGGCAGTCGCTCCACTGTAATTATCTGGTCTGCCAAATCGTGAATCAATGCGAATTCCTGGCCCTCGTGCGCGAAAACACAACCGGGATATTAACGCCAAGATTATTATTTTATTCGTTCTGTACATGTACCAATTTCCATATTGCGCTTCGTTTTTTTTTTTTTATAACAAACAAGTCAGGCATTTGACCGCCATCTCACCTGTTGGTAAGTGACGATGCGGCCGAAGATGAAGCATGCCCGTCTTGGAACAGCCTATTCACTCTAGCCTTAAAGGCATCCAGATTATATTGATCAGGGAACACACTCGCAGGCAAAGCGTTCCATTCCTTAGCCGTACGCATTATAAAGGTCGAGCCAAAGCGGTTCGTGCGGATGGCTGGAAGATCCACGACATAAGAATGAAGCGCTCGCCCGGATCGCGTTTCCCGATGGCGGAAAGGGGCCGGCGGAATGAGGTCGTGCAGCTGCTTTGCACACTCTCCGAAATGTAACCCAGGAATTGCTAACCCAGGAATTATTTGTGTTAAAGGTAATGGAACCCTTCGATTGCGAGTCAGACTCGCACTTGGCCGGCTTTTGCTTTTAATTTTAAAATTCAAGTCCCTGAGATTTTCTTGAGATGTGGAGTTTTTTTAGAAGAGTGGGAAAATGTTTCTTTTGGGTTTTGTGCCTTGTTTCTTGTTACTGAAACAAGAAACAAGACAAGGAATGGAACGGTCTGCCTGCTAGTGTGTTCCCTGAACAATATAACCTGGAAATGAATTTCGATTCCATCAAGGCCTCTACATTCGGCCGCATCGTTGCTTCGCATCAGCTGAGATAGCGGCTAAATACCTAGATAATAAACTTTATAAAAAAAATTTGATAAAAATCAAGCTAGTGATATAGCCCTGGTCTTGCAAACGTCCATAGTCTATTGCAAACGTCCATAGTAAGCAGTTGCTTATCACCTTTTGGGCTGTACGCTTGTTGACCACCTTAGATACCTGCCTTATTAGTTAAAAAGTAGCTTTATTATGATTTATGAAAAACTAAAGTATTACTCACGTCTGAATGCAACCAAAAGCTTGTTAAAAAACCTATGAAACATAAAACTCCACATAAATACATTTCTTTAACTCGACGATAATTTGAAGCCAACATCCTCGATGTGCAAGCCGTTGTGTATACCTAAAATTCAAAAGTGTAATTAGAAGTATCTACACCAAATATTTGGCTAGTGCATTACTAAATGACAGATTCAGGAGAGAACCCGATGAGGTCTATGAAAAAAATTATTTCGGTAAAGTCAGTTAAAGCTGCAAAGCCTCGAACGTCGACGGCGGATCCCTTGCTTACCGGTATTTTATATTTTTATATTTTTCGGTGAATGTGCGTTGGCACTTCACCAACTGATACCTTCCTCCCTTAATCCATCTTTGTGGCACTAGACGCGGGTTGGAATTCAACCCATATAATGTGGTCAATGTACCACCTATTCACATCAAACGTTTCACTTCTACGTTTATTATGCGAACGGCCAACGCGTGGAACACTTTGCATATGGATCTGTTCCCCGAGCAATATAATCTGTGCCGTTCGAAGGCAAAGTAGGGCATCCAACGCCATCGTCCCCATCGTCCCCATCGTCAGTTACCATCATGTGAGATGTGGTGACGAATGCTTGTCTGTAGTATATAAAAAATCCCTCAATTGGCGTAAACGAACAAAGTAGAAGAGGAAGAAGTGGTTTAGTCCTGTAAGTTGTGTAAGCTGTCCAACTTGTGTCACTCTATTCTCTCTGCCTAAACCTGAAGGATGTATAGTTTTGGGAATACTGATGCCATGCCCATTCAATGAATAATGTTTGCAGATCCAAAAAAAGATGGCGATATGAGTTTCGTTCATTCGCCTGGGACTGGCACATAATTGGTGGGAAGCCTTGACTGAGCAGTGTAATGGGGAGATATGGGCTGAAAAAGTATTTGCTATATTTACCAAGTGTCCTATACCTCCTAAAGTCAAATTTACAAACATGATCAGAGCGACTAATTTTTGAACATGCAAGAAATCCATCGTAAGTGGATAGATGGCGTAGATAGCGTACAATCTTTTCATTTGATTATTACTCAATCTGAAGCACCGTTTTGCATTTAAATACATCATCCTACATGTTATTGATACCATCATCGACAAAGTTGCAAAGACGCAACTATATAATATGACTGCATTGTCAATCGTAGTATATGGAGTCATAGTTCCAAAGTCATACACTCCAATTAGTCCTATGCAGTAAATAGAAGCCACATGATTCATGGACTGAGCCTGGAAGAAAAAATATGTTAATAATATGGAGACAAATTTGAAATGCAACTGCGTTCAGTTGCCAGACTGTCTGGATGTCTAGAAACACTCCAAATTCCAGAAACACTCGCGACATTGTGTGTTTCGTTAGTTTTTGAAACATTTTTAAGTTTTACTTGTGGTGCCTGGTGTGAAGCCGATCAGGAATTCCGGTAGTTTGCACATTGCGCAATTTATGTATTACCTAAAAAATTCTTTTCCCCCAATAAGAATTAAAAAAGAAAATATATCTCGACGCTATTGAGAATTCTGCACACGATGGCGCATTCGTTTCTTTTTGCGACACGTTACTTATTATTTATGTCACACTATTGGTGGCTTTTGAACTCTGCCAGAGACTTCTTATGCTTCCGCGGTTGCTAGATAAAACATTGAACTAGCATTGGCTTTAGCAGGTCACCAATGTTCCAGATAGATTTTTACATTAGAAATTTAAATAAAATAAATAGGAAACTGTTTTACTCATGGAGTTTTCAAATTCTTTTGTTTTGTTAGACGCAGTGATAAATGAGCACACAGCCCACCTGATGGTAAGCCGTAATTGTAGCCCATAACATACGACTACTACACGATTCTTGCATTTAGGTAGCAGGTAACAAACATGCACAGCCGATGTCACTGATGGATTGTGAATTTACTTTAATTTAATGTTACTACTATAATTTTGATGACCTGAGTGGTTTAGTTGGATAATCTGCCACGCAGAGGTCCCGGGCTCGATTCCCGTCCGGGCAGAAAGTTTAATGATTGATTTTAATTTTTGTTACGGGTCTGGGTGTTAAAAGTATATAAGTAGTTTATCTGATCTCTGGCACCCATAATACAAACTTTGCTTATTTAAGGACTAGATAGCGCTGTATGAATTGCCCAAGTACAATTATTTATTATAATATGATCGAGAAAGATTTCCATAAAACAGAAATGTGCCGTAGTATTTTCTGTTGATTATTTTTACACACTGCGATCTCCAACCCGCCAGCCAAGCGTGGAGATTTTAGTATTATCGCTCAAATTATATCGAGGAGGCTCGAGTCCAGCAGTGAAAGGGACTTTTTTAGACTGATGTCTTAAAATACCTTAAAATATATATAACTCATAAATATAGAACATACCATTGTACTTTGTGCATTCATACTCATTATATCTGATACTGCTCTACCAAATAATTGATTCTTCATGACTACCATAATCACGAAGTTAATAATTATGCACACAATTTTCATGAAACTAGTAAACTTTACAAACTGTAATGAACAATAAAAAACATTTAAAATATTTAAGTTTACCGATAATCCAGATATAATTAACTAAAAGTGCCCCATCCAGTTGAATAAAACGTATAAAATTAAAATATCATAATTGAAAATCCGTCTCACTTTTCATAACATTCTTTCGCATAACTACACAATAGAATCATGATAATTCATATTTGTCACAAGAGCCAAGAGTTTGTGCTTCGAAAGCCTAAAACTTTTTTTACAAAAAATTTCTTATGAATTATGTACTCACACCGAAATATACAACAAATATTTTTAAGACAGATAGGGCATACCGGAATATCCCCTTCGAATAGGGGCACGCTATCAGTCCACCTCCACGTGTGCGTAGTGGTTTGCAGTCCAGTTGGGAAATTCCTTGGAAGATCCTGCTGGAACGCAAGCGACGCACCGGTGCGCCCTGAGGGTCGACTAGTAGCTATGCTACGGCACAATGCACTATAATACTCCAGTACTAGTGTATTGTCCTACGCTTGCTAGCGGAGATTATGCCCGTGCAAAGGTGCTAAGCGAGCCGTCCCGAGGGCACAGCTTACTTACGCACAGGAGGCTTTAACGGTGCACCTTCTCCGATACTTACTCCGGTATACGAGGCTCTGCCTAAGTAGACCTATTTCTCCTCAGCTACACGAAAAACGTGAATGAATACCTTTAATAATAAAATAGTTA
The DNA here is from genome assembly GCA_905147135.1 of Blastobasis lacticolella. Taxonomy (NCBI): domain Eukaryota; kingdom Metazoa; phylum Arthropoda; class Insecta; order Lepidoptera; family Blastobasidae; genus Blastobasis; species Blastobasis lacticolella. The sequence continues at coordinate 5,771,979 of LR990039.1, read as the reverse complement.
CAAACACTCACTCTGCCATGGAAATGGTGAAGATTGATCCTGTGGAAGAGAGCGCTCTTGGCCTCTTCACCACCTAGAGACGAAGATGCGTCCGTGAGGGAGAGCCCTAGCGAGGATGGTGGCAGATATGTACCAAATCTAACAGGGAACACAACCTCTGAACGTATCACACAAGGGAGCCAGAAAAAGCTCTCTGGTGCAGCACGTAAGCGCTTTTAAAGATTGAGGGACGCGGACGTAAGTATCTATGAGGAACTCGTCCTCTGAAAACAACCTTGGATGGATATTCCTCAGGTATTCACTGATTTAAAGGGGGTTCAACGCATCCGCTCAGAGGAGGAGTCGCTAAAGGCCCAGCTGAAGAAGGCCTAAAGACTACCATGGAGAGTAGGGTAAAACTGACATTCAGTGAAGTGGCTCCTGAAAAGTTTTAATCCGTGGCAAATTTCCACTAACCGAGGAACCAGTGGAACTTGTGCGAAGCTCCTATACTCCTTATTTATAAGGGGAATAAGGGGGACAGGCACAAGTCAGTATCTTCCTCACATATATGAGAATGAAGCCAGCAAAAACAAGCTCACGGAGGTGGTATCCGATTTAAAACCCTGGATAGAAGTAACTCTCGGTTAGCGGTAGTCACCACCCTTATTCCCAACAGTGACGCCCAGTCCTTGGTCGAGTCACCAAGCCACCTACGCAGTAGATGACTCCTCTGTGGAGACCCTGAAAGGGAATCAGAGCATGGGCGGCCCTTGGTTTCAGGGACATAGTCTTTAGAATCAAGAGCAACTAAAGTAAAGGGGATAGGACCGGAGTCGGGACATCAAAATTACAATAATGCCAACTCAGGACAAATAGGTGAGGTTCTTGCAAGTTAACCTCCACCACGCCACGGCAGCAAGCGCCGTGATTGAAAAACGGCTTTGCGGGGAAAGAGCTATCTTCGCCCTTATGCGAGAGCCCTGGGTGTCAAACTTAAAAATTCTGGGAGTCAAAACTGCCTGTATTGTTTTAGTAAAAACATTAAATTGTTGCCAGTGGCAGAGTTGTGTTCTGATGACTTGATCATTTAAGCCATAAAAGGGAGCACAGCCAGAGCGCTTGTGTGATCGGCCTACCGTACAGACGAGAAGAAGGACCCTGCTGAAGACCTGGCGCTAGATACGGACTAAGCCCGAGGTCATAAACTTGACTGTTTATTGGATGCGACGCAAACGTTTATCACACCATATGGGTCAGCTCAGACATAAATAGCAGCTGTAGTAGATTATATGACTTTCTACTTACAAATAGCTTGCATGCGGTAAATGGGCCTTTAAACCGACCTTTGTAACTCGTGTCAAGAAGTGTTGGATATCACCATTGCAACTAATCTACTAAGCGTGTAATACGCGTGTAATAATTGTTAGAGATGAAACGACAATGCTGTTTCGATTTGGCTTCTCCCTGCCTCCACTCCACTCCTCCACCGGGGCAGCCCTGGATGAATTCTGGACCTTCAGCTACTACATCTGCATTTGCAAATGGTGGCGGCAGCCAGTATGCATAGACTAACCATACAAGGGGAGAGGGAAACTGGCTATCAAAGTCTTTGAAATCTTTTTATGAAACTGTCATGGGCAATAACATAACATACATGTACACAGACATCATGATTCCTCAGTGTAACCACAAAAAATGTATAGTGTAGAGCTCCTAGGCAGGGATGATTGGCTCAAATCCAAATTTCCTGAAAAAAAGGAAGCCTGATCTGGTATACAGATGGATCGCGTGGGGTGTGGAATATATGGGAAGCGACCCAGAGTTAAAAAATCCCTAAACTTGGGCAAGCACGCCTCTATATTTCAAGGCCAGGTGGGCCTCAAAAGGCACTACGTGAACCATTGTATTTTTACGTACTCAGACAGTCAAGCAGCTGTACCATATATAAGTGACTAATATATTAGTGGTCTAAACTGTGTGAATGTTCTCAATCCCTTAGGTGAGAAAAACCAAGTAATATTACGTTGGGTTTCAGGACATGAAGATTTTGAAGGCAATGAATTTGGGGACGATCTTGCTAAGGCTGGTAGTGTTACCACAACGTATGGTCCAATCATGGCCTCCTTCTGCGAGGACGTAATGTCCCAGAAGGAGGCCGCGGAGCGGGAGAGAGAAAAAGACCCTCAGGCAGACCCGCTCCGCAGACGGAGAAGGGGGGTAAGAAGGCGGTTATATAACCGCCATACCACCCCGGTGGAGACCGGCCGGCGACGGGTGTGGGGCCACCCGTGGTGGCGGTGGCCTCTGCCTCTGAGGGATAGGAATAGCCCGGTCCTCCCGGTTATTCTCGCCGTTTCCCCGCCAAGGGGGGAGCCTGTCATGCCCGCCACGTGAGTGAGGACTCGCCGGAGGGGTCCTGGTGCCGGGCTATGCTGATCCCAAGATCCCCTCAACTCAGGCGATGAGGAAGAACCGCATGGTATTAGTGGGTAGACTGCTGGGAACCTTGTTACAGGCAGGAGTCCCATATATCCCACTCCGTCCCCAAAAGTTGGGAATGTATAATGCATTTAACTGCGTAAAAAGAAAACCAAAAATGTGGCATAACATTTTGTGGCATACCAAAAGGCCTAGTCAATTTGACCCTACGAATTGCGAAAAGCAATCATTAGAGCACTTTAATAATCAGCCAGGCCTAAATCATTCTAAAGCATTAGTCAAGAACTATAACTACTTAGTAGGAATAAGTTCATTAACCTGGTATAGGCACTGACTGGTCACTGTGGACTGAACAAGCACAAGTTTAACTCAAATATCAACATTACGAAGGAATGCAGATTCTACAAGGAGGAAAAAACCTCTACACTTGATCTGCGAAACCCTGATGCGCACACGTAGCATCCATCTTGGTAAACACCAGCTACTACCCGATGAGGTGCACGACGTCAGTGCTCAGAACATAATAAAGTTCATAGAAGCTGTAGAGATTAGCACTGAACTGTAAGTTAGAGGCGATTACAATAGATCAGCAATGGTCGCAGTGATACCAGGACGCTTAGCCTTGAAAACCCACTTCACGTAACATAATATAACATACATAACATCCCGTTCGAATTGGCCACCACTGGGGAAGTATACCTCCTAAAAGAATGTTGCAGCTAAGCGATACTATTTAAAATAGTAGGTATTGTGATCCTGCTTGTGACTAAATCTCCAATGCTCCATGCAGTGGGGATTTGGAAAACCGTGGCTTTGGCGGTGGAGGGATAGCCTTTTTGCTGACAGGGCAACGTGTTGTAATGTCTTTAGACAGCGTTGCCCACTTTACATCAGACCTTAGATCATATAGTTAAGGATAAGATTTGTGGACAAATCTTCTAACAAAACTTTCTGCCGATTTTGGTGCGGGGAGGGTAAATCACACTATGAAACAAAATCACACATACACAAAAATAATGTTTGTCTTTACAAACTCACACTATTTCAAAATTGACACACTAGCTTGTTTTTGCACACAAATATGTATCACACAGAAAAATCTGTGTACGTATACGTAATAATACACTCGCTCTAAAGGGAGGTAACCAATTAAAAATCGTATCGACATAATTATCGATATTACAAAATTAATAAATTTGTTGAAATTCGAAAATACATACATATTAATTTAATAAAAAATAGTAAACAGACATATTTAACCGTACTGCCAACAAGGGAGACTAATGTTTTCAGCACGTACTATATGTATGTTAGAAATGATTGGATATTTGAATGTTTGTTACTCAATCACGCAGAAACGGCTAAACAGATTTGGGTGAAATTTGGCATGGATGTAGACTTTGACATGGAAAAGAACATAGGCTACCTTTTATCCCGATCCCTTAAGTAGTTCCCGAGGGAAAAATTTTTACGTGCTAAGCATTAAGTTGAGTCTACGCAGACGAAGTCGCAGGCAGAAGCTAGTATGGAATAAAAAACACAAGAAAAATCCATTTCGTTCATCATATTTATTTGGACACAGAGAAGTTTCATAAATGGACATTAAAAAAAAAATAGAAGAATATACCCAATTGAATGACAAACAGAACAACAAAATTTAAAAAAAAACTTTAGTTAACCAAAATAATGAAAAAAATGACATTAATTGATTTTTAAAATGAATCAATTTAGTATAAATGTGCCGTATACATTTTTAAGGGTCACTTTTTTTTGTAAGATATGCAATCCTAGTGTTTGCGTACTTTGATAATACTGTTTTAGTTAATTCTATTTTATGATTTACTAAAATGTCACCATCATGTTGTTCCACATCAGGAAACAAATTATCATTCATAACCTGACGTAGACATTTTGCCACAATATATGTCGTGGTACACGTAGTAGTAATTTTTTTATTTTCATCAAGATTTTTTCGCAAAGTCGACACAACATTATTACATATTTTGAAGCATATTTTAAATAGCCTTTTGTTTTGTAGTATATCAAGCTTTTTTCCTCACACTCCCCAAAAATACCCTTTAAGCATGCATCACATTTAATTTGCTTTGAAATAGAATGGTGAGAGATAAAGTTGTGATTCTAAATCTATATCATCCGCGTCATCTTCATCCTTACTGTAAGTTTCTTCAATTGTTGTACGGGAACAAGAAGTGTTATTAATTTTATCTATTGAAGAACAATTTAGAATACCAATGTTTTCCAATGGAATGCAGTTGGTCCCTACGCTTGTTACTGACAGTTCATTGTGGACCAAAGCTTTTTATAAATTGACTCGAATTGTCGCGCTGTAGGATTGTCAGAAAATCCACTAACACACATTGAATTTTAGAAAATAATATTTCTATATGGTCTTGACTGACCTTGTGAAATGGAACATATGTAAGTCCCCCCTCCCACTCAAAGTGCACCTCACTAACATCCGAGGCCTGCACTCAAATCTCAAAGCAGTCCACCACCACCTCGAGACTGATAAGCCGCAGCTGCTGTTCCTCACTGAGACGCAGATCAGAAGTCCGGCTGACGCGGCGTTACCCAGAGTATACTCTCGAGCACAGGTTCGTACCTCGTGCCGGAGTCTGTGTGTACGCTCGCGACGACATCTGCATTCGGCGTCTCAGATGCTTTGAAGGGGCTGGTTTGTCCATTTTGTGGCTTCTAGTGGATACTGGTCAATTGCAAATCTTGTTTGCCTGCGTTTATCGATCCCACAGCGGGGACCACCAAGAGTGGCTTTTCCCATACCAGGTGACCAATCATGCTGGGAGAGAGGCGCGTAAACTAGCTCTGTCGCTAGATCTCACCCAGCTAGTAAACTGCGCCACGAGGGTACCGAATGTCTACTCCCATTCCGCCAATTGCTTAGACCTTCTGCTGACAACTGATCCAGACAGGCACTCAGTATCGGTTTCCGCACCGCTGGGTACATCCGACCACTGTCTGGTGAAATCTGTATCTGTCTATTCCCCCCCCGTCATTGCAACCCCCGACGGGTGTGGCGATACAAATCAGCAGATTGGGATGAGATGCGTCACTTTTTTTCGTCCTATCCTTGGCGGGAGGCATGCTTCTCTTCGGGCGATCCGTCGAGTTGTGCTGAAGCCGTTACCGCGGTTATACGGCAGGGAATGGAATACTTTATTCCATATTCTGACGTAGCGATGAATGGCAAGTCTCGTCCATGGTTTAGTGCTGACTGCAGTCGCGCTGAAGCGCTGAAGCAAGCGGCATACTCTGTCTGGGCTGAGGCTCGAGCGCATATGTCTCCGGATACTCGCAAACTGAAGAAAGCCTTTAACCTCGCCGCCAAGTCTTGCAAAAGGACGCTACGCAGGGCACGATTCGACCACATAAGTCGGATTGGCATCAAACTTGCCTCTTACCCTCCTGGGAGTTAGGCGTTTTGTTCTTTGGCAAAAGCGGTCGAATCGAACTTTAGTCAATCTTCGTTACCACCATTGCTGAAACCGGATGGGACACTGGCGCATGCTGCGGAAGAGAAAGCAAATTTACTTGCTTCTCAATTCGCGGCGAATTCACGTTTGGATACTGCAGGTTAAACTCCCACCTATCTCACCCCGCGCTGACTGCACTATGGCAGAGGTGTATACATCAGAAAGAGATTTTAAAAATCCTGCGGAGTCTAGACGTGAACAAGGCTAGTGGACCAGAAGGTATACCAGCAATAGTCCTGCGTAGTTGTGCCCCCGAGTTGTCTCCTATTCTCACGCGCCTGTATCGCCTAAAAAAAAATTAAAATTCTGTTCTATGTATGGGGACCCCCAAAATTTATTATTATTATTTTCTATTTTTGTATGAAAATCTTAATGCAGTTCACACATAAGAGTTCGGTTTTTGCCATTTGGCTCCGAAACCCTAAAAACTATACCCCGACTACGACATTTGATAACATACACGTGATTATTATCACATTTTGATTTTTTTCACATTTAAATAAATATCACATACATACTTACATAATACACATTAAACTACTTGTTTGTGCAGTCGTGTAAAAGTTCAAAACAATCGGATTTATGTTTCGTCTCATTAAAATTATACTAAGTATAAATTTTTATCGACATCGATAGTTAAGAAGTAAAGTCACGTCACTCAAAAAGTCGGAAATTTTTTCGAAATTTTTTGATTGACTTAAATTTAACCACGATTAATCTCTATTGCTTAGAACATAGAGTCTTAAGTTGTATTTCTTAAAACAATAGTCTCGTGGGGAGTGCATGTAGTCTCGTGGGGAGTACGTGTAGTCTCGTGTCGCACAAACATGAGTAACATGACTCGATTATTCATATTGCTCACTATCTAATCGAAACATCATTACGATTATTAGAAATTACATTTAAATAGAAATATACGTAAATAAAATAAAAAAATACTCACAAATGAAAGGTTATTCCATCTTTTTTAATGTTTGATGTGTTGGACTTGTTTTTGCACGAGTTAACAGCACAAAACGGCATTTTAGCGGAGCACTCGCAGACGTCCTTACGATGATTTACCGATGCGCGACTGTTTGTAATCGATTACGCAAATGGTTTTTAAGAAAGCTATAGATTTTTTGGAGTTCGTTAATCTTATACCTCGGCAGAGGGGAAAGCGCCTGTAAGTCTTATCCTTAACTATATGATCTAAGCATCAGACAGCTCGCTTGCCTATTTGCCCTATACCCATACTTCAACAATTCTAAATATTTGGAATATATCGCTCCCGACCTATTTTCAACCAAAATATTTATAAACATAAACACTATTTTTACCTTTATTACTGTAAAGGATGCTGCGGATGACACGAAAAACACAACCAACCAAATAATAGCCAAAAGGACGAGCCGTTCTGTTTGTTGTTTGTTTTCCTGAATTTCTGACCTGTATCACAAAGTATATATTTCATTAAACCATGTCATAAAAATATCATAGGTAATTCAATATGGTAATTTGATAAAACAATGTAATTGGGTAATGAATATAAATGTAAATGGATACATAGGAAAGGGAACACCAAAGAATAGATGGATGTATTGTGTGATGAGGGATATCAGTGATCGAGAAGTGAGCGTGGAGAGATAACAGCGGAGGACTAAATGCACAAAGGGATACAACTGTGTCGACGATAATGGCAACAAATAATGCTGATCATATACCTACTACTTATTTTATTCACTTAATTCTAAACAAGACGTGAAGATTTTGGTGAATTCAGTGAAACAACAAAAAATTTAAGCTCATCTTTTTGTTACTTACATGTAATAGTAATGTATGGAAGTATCAGAAATATTAGTTATGTTAAATTTTCTACATGTGCCGAATAAATCCCATATATCCTTACATTTACTGACACCAGGTGGACAATGATACCAGTCTGGTATTTTTGATTTTAGTACTATAACTGTGGTTTTTAGCGACTCCGTTGTCTCGACTGCATACTGAAAATGGACAAACGATAAAGGAATAATACGCCAGTAATATTTTATTATTTTTGCTTGCAAAATATAGTTTCACACTCTTTTAAGGTTTCAAAATAACATACCAAAAATACAGCTTTACATCGCGTTTAGCGTTTTAGATGTAGGATTAATTAATCCTTTTGCGACCGTATAATCTTGCTCGCTGCATTTTTGGTATGTTATTTTGAAACCTTAAAAGAGTGTAAAACTTAATTTTCGCTTTTTTATATTATAGGAGGTAAACGTGCAAACTTTGATAAAACTCTGGTGGTAGAGTTTAAATTAGATACTAAACCCTGTTGCAAAAACAACGGATACGTGGCAATTTTCATACAATCGAGACAATGTGGTGGTGGTGACCTTGGATGTCCCTCTGGGAACTTTCTATTCGCAATCTGATTAGGCACATCTAAAGCATGAATGGAGGAAGTCTAGGGTTCCTAAGGTACCTAACCGATTGAAAAGGCCGTTTACGCCACAGCGGAAAAGTTTGCACCGGAATTTCGATTTCATACAAAAGGTGTGTGAACGGTGAAATATTAATTGTAATATTAGTAGAAAATTAAAATCATATTTAACTTACAACTATCAACCAAAAGCAATTTTGTAAAATAATCGCATAATTTATGCTCCGTAAAATAGGGTTCAAAGTTGCATTAAAATCCAATAGTCCAGTATATTGTCTAATAAAAAAGTCCATAAATGCATAACTTGAACCAATAGTTAGTTGAAAACCAAACATTTCAATAAATATAACTGAAACAAACAATGAACTAATGTAAATAGCTGAACTTGGAGAAAATTCAAAAACGGAGAGGCAAGAGGTCATGTGAACTAAGAGGAGACCTGCGTCCTACGTCCTCTATCGAGTCAAGCCAGTGTGCAATAAAATGCCAGCTTATAGTAGCTGATAAAAAAATTATTGTATTTAGTGACATTTGCTGATATAATAAATCACATTCCTAAAGCGACATATTATGACAAAAATACTTCAAATGTAATAATGATTGCTAATTATTACGATGTGAGCAAATTTCACTGAACAGATGCATTCATCATTTACATAATGTTAGCCATAAGTATAAATGTAAATTTTTGTTTTGTACTTTCCCGTACTGTAGTGACATTTCACCACAACAAAATAAATGCATACATAATATGAACAAGTCTTTATATAATTCAGTGTATCACTATCATGAAGCTATTACATTGTTTGACATAAATAAATTTATTAATAGTTTTAAGATGTATCTGTCAAAAAATTTAAGACTACGTTAACGTAACTAAATCGTTAGCCTATTATATGGAATTTATAATTTCTAAAAAGATAAGTGACATTTCATATATACAGTTAAGTAATTATCGTTTAAACTAGTCGTCAACGGAGAAAACTATAATAAGTAAATCTTCAGTAATAGACACTTAAATTAAAAAGATGTAAATTATTTTGACTAAATACGTACTGGTGTAAGTACTGGTTATACAATGTTTGAGATTTTATATATTTATATTATTCGACATTTTATTTGAATTAGTGACTGATTAATTTATTGACATTATTGTAATGATAACTCTATATTTATACTTAACTTTTTTGACATTTTAATTGAATTGATGATATGTATAATTGTGTTATGAATTATTTGGTATGATTAATACTATATGATACTTTTGTTATCAATAAGTGTACTTTGGATACCAACATTTGATATTGATATTCATATTCATATAAACTACATAACAAAAAACTAATGAAGCAATAAACATTTTGTGCTTTCAATATACATTAATTGCTTTGTGGTAGGGCCTCGGCCCGCATAGCTAGCGACCACCCACGGAGATGAGTCTGCATGGCGCTAAGCAGCCCATGGGCTGTGTTCCGCCAGAGTACTCAGAGAGCTATTTCCCCTCGACCGAGTGTTGTAAAGTTGGTACTCTGTAGGTCCCAGTATTGTGTCGGACGTGTTAGGGGGTGGGCGTGACAGGTTGGCGCGGGCGCCAGGGAGACCTGATGAAACGGCTCGTCGCTGGCCGCTCGCCAGTTAGTAGGGGACCCGAACCCGGGCATCACTTTTAACCTCCGGCCCTGGAGGCTGTCCCGCCAACTGCGCGAAAAATCCTGAGGAGGCCTGTCGTGCCGGGGTAGGAGACCGGAGTGGACCCGACAGGTATCTTCGGGGGGAGGGGGGGTCCGGGGGCCCTTCCATCCCCCGTGCCAGCTTTTCACACAACCCAGCGTTACCAGCGTCCTGTTAGCAAAACATCTTTGCCCTGCCAGATACCAATGATACAGCACTCCTTTTTCACCCCTGTAAAAATACCAATGGCAATACATAAAAAAAAAAAGGTTTTTTCAATGGCACCCCTTTCCACACTTCGAGTGGACATGTGCAGCATCAGAGGCCTCCACTCCAACCTGAACGCCGTACATCACCACCTTGAGACGGCGAAGCCTGCCTTACTCTTCCTGACTGTAACACAGATTTCACCTCCGTCCGACACTTCGTATCTCCACCATCCTGGGTACAAGTTAGAACACAGGTTTCTTTTTCACATACCAGATGTGCTTTTTCGTCAGAGGTGAGATATGCTGTCGGCGTCTTGCCATTGAATAAAGTGCCGAATCTGTTTTGTGGGTGTATGTGGAACAGGGAGGTTCATCCCGTGTCTACGCATACCTATACAACAACCGTCACGGTGCGTGGGTGAGACAAATCGGTTTTTCGAGCACATTCAATGCGCTACCGACAAAGTTCTTGAGCGTCCTTCCGCTGAGTTGATAGTCTTAGGAGACTTTAATGGTCACCACACTGACTCAGTGTCCCTCCGCTGAGTTGGTGGTCTTAGGAGACTTTAATGGTCACCACACTTAGTGGCTAGGGTCAAGCCGTCCAACCAACCCTGCCGGAAGATCTGCCCACGCCATTTGCTCTGGCCAATAGTCTCACGCAACTGATATTAGAACCCACCTACTTACCGGATGTTGTGGGCCGTGATCCATCTTTGTTAGATCTTCTACTGACCTCCCACCCAGACGGTTATCGGGTGTCCGTCGATGCTCCTCTTGGGACATCTGACCTTTGCCTGGTCCGTTCTGAGGTGCCTCTTGCTATACTCAGCCGGGTTCGCCCCAGTGAATCACGCAAGGTATGGCACTATGGTTCAGCAGACTGGGATGGATTGCGAGAATCCTTCGCGTCGTACCTGTGGATACAGCTTTCCTTTTTCTTAAATGACACCAACACCTGTGCCGCCGCTGTAGCTGATGTCATACTGCTGGGAATGGAGTGTTTTATCCCATCCTCTGTAGTCCGCCTCGGCGGCAAGTGCCAGCCCTGGTACGACAGGCATAGTGCTGAGGCAACTCGCCTCTAGCAGGATGCTTTTTGTGCCGGGACAATGGCTCGGGCCCACAAGGACCCTAACACCCACAATTTGAGGAAAAATTATAATGTTGTATCGTGGTCTACAAAGAGGATAATGCTGAACCGCCTACCATCTCGCGGTGTGAGGGCAGCATGCCTGAAGTTCGTTTCACCCAAAAAATTATAAGACGTGTGCTTCTCTCCCAAAACATCCGGAAGTACAGTGGGCCTGACGGCATTCCGGCTATTGTTTTTAAAAAATGTGCTCCCGTGTTGTCTCCCGTGCTAATGCGATTATTCGAGCTTTTCTACATCTCTGAAACGGTGCCGTCTTCGTGGAAGCCCTTGTGCATCCGATACCCAAGAAGGGTGATAATTCAGACCCATCAAATTTCAGGCCTATAGCGGTAACCTCCTTGCTCTCTAAGATGGTGGAGCGGGTTATCAATATCCAGCTCCTCGGATACCTAGAGGACCACCAGCTGATCAGTGACCGTCGATATGGCTTTCGCCATGGTCGCTCAGCCGGTGACCTTCTTGTGTACCTAACGCACAGATTGGCTGAGGCTGTCGAGAGCAAGAGGGAGGCTCTGGCTGTCAGTTTTGACATAGCCAAGGCATTTGATCGGGTCTGGCACAGGGCACTACTATCAAAACTCTCGAGGTACGGTATCCCCAAGGGGCTCTGCAATTGGATATCCAGCTTCCTGTTTGGACGGAGTATTCAAGTCGTTGTCGATGGATGCTGCTCCGATACCAAAACTATAAAAGCTGGAGCACCCCAAGGTTCAGTGCTATCTCTCACGCTGTTTCTTCTGCATATCAATGATATGCTGAATATCCCCAGTATTCATTGTTATGCTGATGACAGTACTGGAGATGCTAGTTGTACTGGCCGAGCGAATGACCCTCGTTCCGAAGTATCGGAAAGCCGAATTAGACTTGTGTCTAATATCGAACATTCCTTGGAGCAAGTTGCTCAGTGGGGCAATTTAAACCTGGTCCAAATCAAGACACGAAGACACAGGTTTGCGCGTTTTCCGCCAAAAAGATCCTATTGACATAGTACCGCAGTTTCAAGGAACAGCCCTCTCCATCTCCTCGGGATCAGCTCCGGGATTCTCGGTGTCGACATATCGGATAGCGTGCGATTTCGGAGTCACCTGGAAGGCAAGGCCAAACTGGCTTCGAAAAAGCTTGTGCGGCTTCATATGGAGTATTGTTCCCCTCTTTGGGCCGGCGAAACTGCCGACCTGCTTAATCCTCTAGAATTGTCAATTATCCCATACAAACAAGTAAGTTAGAACCACTGGCAAACCGAAGGGACTTTGGCTCCCTGTGTGTGTTCTATCGGCTGTACAATTGAGAACGTTCCGAGGAACTTTTCGATCTGGTGCCCACAGCACAATTCCGCCATCGCACCACCCGCCATAGGCTTGGTACTCATCCTCACTACGTAGACCCTCTGTTGGTCACGACGCGATGGTTCGAAAGAACGTTTCTCGCTCGTACGATTCGGATGTGAAATGAGCTCCCAGCCGCAGTGTTTCCTTTGGATTATGACATGGGATCGTTCAAGAGGTATATTTAAAGGTCTTTTCAGAGGCGGGCAACGCATTGGTGACTTCCCTGGTGTTGCTGATGTCCATAGGTAGCGGTGACTACTTTCCTTCAGGTGGCCCGCTTGCCTGCTTGTCTGCCGTATAACATAAAAAAAAAATATTAAGCTAATAACATTTGTTGACTGCCATAATTTGTTTAACTTAATTCTGGCGCCTACCAGAATAACGAGTACTACATCAACTAGTAATATACTAGCTTTTAGTCTGTATGTATTATACAATCTGCAATTAGATTCTTGTGGTCAATTAGCTGTGACTAAGCTTGCGACAAAGGAAACCACACTGCATAGTGTAACGATCACTATGTACCATGAGCTCGTCACCGTACAATTTATTTATATATCACATGTTTATAGTTGATAGGCTTAGAAATGAATACGCATATCATACACAGAGCAGTGTGTGGTTAAAATATAGTTTGCTTATCATGATTTCTTTTAACATATGCTCTCAAATACTTAACCAAAACTTGGTTTTGTAATAAACTTAAACAATTTTTTTATTTTTTTATTTAACATTTATTGTGCACAATAAATAGTATACAATAGTATTTATTTGACAATAAGACATATATTTTACTTCAAAAGTACGTAATAAATTTACGCTATTGATTAACTGCCTGTCGTTCAGTTGCCTGTCGTTCAAATATTTTAAATTTTTGGCGTCAAGTTATGGGACCCAAGAAAAAAATACTCACAAGTGATAGTGATGTGAATATACAAATACGTTTCAACGAAATATCGAAATAAATAATTGAATAAAAGTACACCTAAATATTAAATGAGTCTAGAATTTAATTTTAATGTACTTGTTTGATGACTCAAATTGATTTGCTTCATAGAAATTAAATATCTCTATACTCAGTCTGATAAAACATTACATCGAGTTTATAGTACCTAAAATGTCTTTATATTGTTTACTTATAACTTCCTACATTATTACTTTTGGTCTAAAAGAATTCCACATTGAATCCATTTGCTTACGTATTTTTGTTTTGTTTAAATTTAATGGACTCGGTAAATAAATAAAACGTCATATGTAATACATCACTAGCTGTTGTAACATTTAACAATTTTCGGATTTTCAGGAACATTTTGTAAAATTTATGGATGTGCGAACGTTATAAGAGCAGTCGCTAAGACCTCATAAAATTATAAATGTTTAATTTTTTGTTTGTTTGAAATATTGAACTGTGGGAATATTGAAGATAAGAATTCCGAGCAAGGTGGGCAGGGGAGTAGGTGCAAGACAGTCAGCCCCTGGGTCGCGTCGCGTGAACATCATCGCATCCATTTCCGTAACTAAGAAACCCCAGGCTTTTCCAAATTTCCTCAAAAAATTCTTTACAACTCGCGTGAGGTTTGTTAAATTAATTTGGGCTTTATTATGTTGCTTTTGGGATTTATTATTTTGTGTTATTTTGCAGCTTTGTGTCGTTTCCTTCGTTCTCTATCTATTTTTTTATCTCCGTAGTGTCAGACGACCTGAGTGGTTCAGTGGTCAACAGTCTGCCACGCAAGAGGTCCCGGGTTCGATTCCTGGCCGGGCAGAAATTGAAATGATGAATTTTAATTTCTGTTACGGGTCTGGGTGTTTTATGTAAAATAAGTATGTATTTAAAAAGTATATAAGTAGTTTATCAGTTATCTAGCACCCATAACACAAGCTTTGCTTACTTTGGGGCTAGATGGCGCTGTGTAAATTTGTCCACGATTATTTATTATTTATTTTATTTATTTAGTGATTTGGTTTACATTTGTCTAAGTTTCGAAAGCGTAAGTTACATTCTCATTACTTTTGTGGTAGGTAGTTATAGTATTTATTAAGGTTCTTAGAGATTTCAATGTAAGTGTGAAAGGTGATTTAAACACAATTTTTTGAGAAAAGTATTACCAACTTAAATATGATCAGTATTCATCCTCACTGAATAATAAACAATAGAAACAAACCTGGAACACAGTTTCGGATGTGACATCGAATACACTCTAAGATAATGAGTCCGGCACGAATCCCGACTTGGTCTGCCGCCGAATTCCGGTACGATTTTGACCCATGTTCCGTTTAATACCCTTTGTGCTTTTAAAGCTTTAATGACATTGTCCTACGGACACGAATCTCGAGTTTGGATCGAAACCTGGCCCGAGTCGTTAGCGTCCCTTACACTAGGCACACAACTTACACACGCGCAGTAAATAAAATTTAAATAACAGTCTCTCCTTTGACTCGTGAGTCGATAGGTAGGGCCATAATAATGCCTGACGAGATGATCGGAATATGTGTGACGGTTTGAGCGAAGTAGACAATAGGTCACTGGTTCGTTTGATGTCAAGGTTTTGCTGGACGCATAAGCAGGACATGTGGTCTATATGTTTATGTGTTGGCCTGGTGTGTAGGCTTTGGAAGGTGAGCCCAGGTTTTTCCTATCGTTTAGGCTATTTCCGAGACCTAAAGGCCCATATTTCACAAATTCATTAGGGTCAGGACTATGTTAGGCGATTTCGCAACCATAGGGTTAGGAGTGGCCACAGAAGAAAGAAGAATCCGTTGCCGTTTCGAGTGCTGCCAAGGCTAAGTCGCATGTGTACTTTATACTTTGTTTGATTTCTTGTGCGGATTTTATAAGTTGTTTGATTATTGAGATTTGCGTGGATTACATTTAAATCATCTTATTTACGCGAATTTTATGTTTCATTCGTTTCAATTGTGCGGATTTTGATGTTTGATTACACTTTTATTTTAGTGAACAAAATTTTATTTATCTGCGAATATCATCCGAATTGAATGCGGTTGATTTACAGAGTATTGCTAACAAATCCCTCGTGATGTTTTTCAAAATATATACACAACGTAATGGGTCTGAAAATTTAAATCGATAACTAGACGATCACTCGCTTACGTACAGCCAAATTACAATATGTGAAATGAGCTTTCTATTTTATGTCTACTCCTATAGGTAGATACTTGTATGTGTTTATTTATACAAATAGATAGGTATTAGGGTGACTGAAAAGTTACAATAGGCGTTGTCGCCGCGATGACAGACAAAATAATTAGTACCAACGCAAATCGCTCTGCAGTGCGGTCATGGTCATACCTTGGCCGCCGCCTTGACAATATGACCTTAACCTAATATAAACAAGAGTGTGTTTATGATCCATAAGGCTGAACATCGGGATTTCTTTTATAATTATATATCCTGTATATTTTAACACGGGATCCAACAAACAGTCTAGTTTAAGAGTCTAGTTATCAATAGAGGTAGGGCGCAGGTAGGTAGGTATTTCGATCAAATTGGAGCCGCCCGACTGGAAAAGACCTCCACCGTACAGTCACCTCCATGGCATCACCTTAGCGTGAAACCCGGCTACTGCCAAGGTTCGCTGTCCTACTCATTTTTCAGGGCCGGTCGTCTGCATCCTCGCGTTGTAAGTCTTTAATTCGTTGTCAGTCATTTTTGGTCCGCTCATTGAATCTCTTTTAACACGTGAATATAGAAGCGTGGCGAGCCTCTCACACCAAGGATGCTGCGGATGTACTCGGTACAGCCTCAGTCACGCCGCACATTTATTTTTATTTAGTTGGCGTTAGTTTTGCGGACGTGCTTTGTCAACGGCGATTAAGTCGCACATCCATACAGTAAAACAGACCCTAATAAGCTCTTGTATATGACCCTCTTGCTCTTGATACGGATTTTAGGGACCCAAATGGCAGTCGTGAGTAACCTTATCACTTAAACATGAAGAACCTAAATAAAAGGAAATTAACAATACTCACCCGGCGTAACAAGTTGCGAATAAGTATCGTAGTTTAAGTTACATGCTGATAATGAAAAAGCCAACAACACATACGTTTTTAAACTATCCCATTTGGCGGTTGCGTCTAAAAGATGATCCTTAAAAAAGGGAATACAATATCAGGTTTGCATTTTTTATTATAGTTTAAAAAATTGTAGTACTTAAATTCTTTCTCAGCCACCTTGCTTAAGACATGTAAATGGGGTTTTAACATTAGTGGCCTATTTGACCGCCATCTTAATTTATAATAAATTTCAAGTACCGATATATTCCACGTATCTTATGACAATCTAATTGTCCACTAGCGATTGACTTGCGTAGATTTCAAGGTTCAGCTCCCAAACGTTACTTTACATAATAATCGTACTTTTAAACCTGATTTTCAGGGTGTGTGTTTCTGCGGACTTTCACACACGCGGCTACGTACTGCGCAAGCACCGCAACGTACGTGTCTCCGACGTCACAGACGACACTCTTACCAGGGTGCGTCGGTGCGGGCTGGTCCGCGTCCGTCCGCAGAATCACGCACCGTGGCTTAAGATTCAAACTAGCTGTAGCTACCTTTCTTAGCAGATGCTTACGTTATAAATATATCTATCAATTATTAACCGATTATCTACTTGCAAGTATTGTCTAGAAACCTTGGAAAACTTATGAAACCTTGAGGAAGTATTCTAATAATGTAAATAAAATAATCGATGCCACTTTGAATATAAGAAGATTTAACTCACTTTACTGCTTAAAAGAGATGAACTTCTTGTAAGTTTTTCGAGCAATACAGTGGCCATGTTTATAACATAATAATTATATACCGTAAACTGAAAAAAACAGTATAACTTATAGTTATTTTGTATGCTTGATAGACATTTTCTTTACTTTACTTTGTGTCAGTTTGGTAAGCGGTGACGAATGCACGGTGGAAAAATGTTGCACTGATTTCTTTATTTTTTTTATATAGCTGAAACAGAAACATGTGTAGTATAAGCCGTATTCGCCCATCAAGATCTTGTTGCTAACCTAATTATTAATTATTAGTTTGGTGCCAATGTCACAGAACCCTTCGCATACGAGTTTTGGCTGGTTTTTCTATGCCTATAAATTTTCCAGCGAAATAGTATAGTAGTACGCTGAGATTTTCACTATAGTTCCCGCCAAATTGTATTACGCTTCAAAGTTAATTTAAATTTCTATTACCATAGCGCATTCTTATTAAAGCAATGTCTGGCAATTGTAATTACATAATAAAAAGGATCAACATGTGTTTTAACTACAAACTGTTGAGACAAAACAAATTGTATAAGTAATTGTTATTTTGTATACTTACAGTTTTTTTAAGTAGTCTTATTGTAACCCACGAGAAGCATTCAAGAGATTGATATTGCGATTAATGAAGACAATTTGTGATATACATTCCAATAACTGTTTATATTTAAAAATAAATCTGTATTTATCAGTGTAAATTGAAATATAAAAAAGACATTAGATGTGTCAAACAGAGAGGTTTGTCCATGTTTTTATCCATAAAGTTACTTTTGCTGAATTAAAACATAAAGTTATTATACCTAGTCAAAATCTCTTTGGTTTTGTCGTGGTTTCGCAGTGAGGAAAGAACATGGAAAGAACCCTCGGATCAAGAAGGAACATCAAAATCTTTGGGAAAGAACAAAGAACACAGAGAAAGAACCATAGAGAAAAAAAAAATTATAAACAGGAAAAAGTTTAGGGGAAAAGCGTAGTCTAAGCGATTTTCTTTTATTTCTAGGAATAGGAAGAAACTGAAAGTGGCATAGAAAACACCACGGAGCACTTTAACCAAAGTCATGGACTTACTACCCAAAGGGACTGCGCACTGCTTTGACTAAAACCGGGCAGAGCGAGAGTCACCATCGATAGTCCTTTGTCCCTTTCTAACAGTGTAAACACAATGTTATTGGCATAATCACCGTCATTCTAAATTGACAAGTGTCATGTTTGGTGTTGCCATTATTGGAGAAATATATTTACCGTGTATTTGGTATTATTATGGGGTAATCCGTACAATCTGAAAAGTATTTGTCAAAATAGCTTTTGATCTACTGAACGTTTCTCTGACAAACGCCGAGTCGACATAATTATTAACCTACGACTTTTTATTCCACAAAACAGATAAAAGAGTTCGGTAACGATTTATCCTACAATACTAGTTCCTAAAGAGAAGTGATAGTACTCGTCGATATCTACATTTCGGGTGACAGCTGTCAAACTTAAATGTGTTATAACTCTGAACACATTAGTTCTAGAACACTAGTTTCTAAAGAGATATGATAGTACTCGTCGCGATCTACATTTCGTATGACAGCTGTTAAACTTAAAACTGTCATCCGAATTGTAGACATCGATGAACACTATCATGTTACTCCAGAAACTAGTGTTGCAAGACCGATCGTTTCCAAGTTACAACAGTTTTATGTTTGACCTTCAGATTGCACCCGGTCCGGTTCTGGCTGGCCTTGATCGGTAGGTCGGTGCCCGCGCTAAGTAATAAAAGTAATTCGGAATTTGCATCAACAATGGTGGCAACACTAAAAAGGGACATAGGACTATCGATGGTAACTCTCGATCGGCTCGGTTTTTGTCTTAGAAGCGCGCAGTCCCTTTTGGGTAGTAAGTCCATGGCCACACTAGACTTGCAAACCACCGAGCAACAAAAATGTCCAGCAACTGTTCTCGAACTACATGCAGAAAAGAGGAGACTCAGGAAATCTTGCAAACTTACAGATATCCATGCGACAAGAAGAAACTTAACGCCAAATTAAAACAAATAAAGGAAATTTGTGTCGGTTAATAAAAACATATTTGCCATTCCCAACCTTCTTCCGTTGTCCACTAACATACGATGAAGATAACAATAACGATGAATGCCGTAAAATTGTAATTTAATTGGCCATTATCCATGCCTATACCAATGGATTATTGTTAGCGTACTATGGATAATGCCTGAGTTTTCTGAGCAGATTCACATCAAATGTGAATCTGCTAAGAAAACATGTTACTGTTCTTCGTTTTAATTTTCCTTGTTGATAATGGTTCGTGAGTGCGTTTTTTCTCAATCGTTGTTACCTGCTATTTGACTTAGCTTTTAAATTTCACAATGTTATTATGTTATAGGAAATAGTCATATATGGATTTTTTCCAGTTGGGTAACAGTATGTTACCTATAATTATTACACTACAGGGTGGGACTCAATGAGAACAAAGGCAGATTTTCAAAGTGATTCATATTCGGGCATGCTGTCGCTTTGCCGACATGACAGGACCTCCAGTTTTATGCAGCAGTTCTCTAATATAGTTACAGGAAGAATGGTGATGGAAAATTTATAATTCGGTTTTGTGGTGGGGTGTAAAACTTTAAGTAATTTTTAAAACGATGTTAGTTCGAATGTTCTTAGTGCCTGCAGGAATCATGAGGGCAAAGTTGCATTGAATAAGAATTTAGCTCGTGATTGATTAGTATCTTTACTTTGTAGGGAGAGAATTTAAGTTTACAAGTTTGAAATAAGTAAAATGTAGTATGCAATAATTAGCCCATTACTTACAAATAGCTAAGTCAAGTAAATTACATTTAATATTTTTTTCACTCCAATGTGTGCTAAGTCTATGTAGGTTCTACTCTGTCATACGTAGATTTTAGATCCATAATTAATATTTAAAATAATATGTGGATAATGGTGTTGGTTGCAGACTTAAATCTATTGTAATGAATAGTTTTAAGGTAACAAAAACCTTACTTTCTAAATGCAGATAAATAACAATCAAATAAATAAATATAGAGTAGGTACTGTCGGGTGACTAGCCACCCTGCGTCTAAATGAACTGTCACTCTAATGTTAAAATATCTTCTAAAGTATCGAATAGCAATTATTAGCAAATAGAAATAGGAGCAAGTATTAAGCAACTAGTAATCAATTTCTGGACACATAAACCAATGTTTAAGCGAACGCCTATTTCCTACGATCGTCTACTTACCTATTATGACCACATTTCACACTATAATAATTATAGCACCCGAAAGGTCGCATCAGTGAAACAAAAGCAGTTTTAAATATTACAGTTTTAAAATCGCGATCGTAGCTTTTCAGCTGTTTATACGTTTGGCGATAACTCTGACTGATTACGGTCGACACCATCACCAAATTATTGCCAAGGAGTCTAAATTCTAAGGTATTGTTGACAGGTCATGCTGCGGGTTCGATAAACGAAATCATCGACCTATTGACTTACTCAGGCCCAAGACTTTATTATATTGTCTACGACGCTGGTTCTACGGGGTGTCGTGTGCACATTTTCGAATTCAAGCGTAACAGTGAGTATTGCAAACGGATGTTAATTTACATGGCAGAACCGACTACGGTTTAGATAATTTCCGATCACTAGGCCGGAAATTATCTTCAAGATCCTGGTATGGCCGGTGTCTGTACGCTGCACATATCCCCAGTTTTAGAGCAACCATGACTCGCAATTGTTGGCTATGAATCTGTATCAAAATGGAAAAGTGCCTGGTGAAGAAGGAGTATATCATATTCTTCATTAATTGGTTACTTTTCTATGCCGATGTTGACCTATGCGGTACGGGCAACTGCGACTTGGTGCTTCCCTCCCGAGGTTACTAATCTGGACAAATTTGCTAACGTTGAAACAATTGTGCTCATGGACACTTTTGGGGAGGACTATTCTCACTTATTTATTTAATTATGTCTAATGACTGCTGGTTTCTTTTTTCATTTTTTCGACGTTTATTGATTTAACTACCTTTATTTTAGACGAAGCATGATTGTTAAAAAATTACTTTGTTTTGACAGTTTTATTATTGACTGACTGATTACTAAATTCTTATAGAATTGTAAAGTGAATGTGTTATTCATACAGATTAAATGTATTTGTTACATTCCTATTTACATAAGATTACACAAATATATCTGTCTCAGTGGCCAGGTGCGCAAGATAATGTAGAAAATATTGCTACTATTGATCAGACACCGCTGAATAAGCAATACACGTTTGTGGAAGAGTTGTAACATATCAAGAGAGCTGTAATATATCATAATGGTATACTAAAAGAGCATGGCTAAAGAGTCATAGACAAAAAAACCAAAATCGCCAGCAACGAAATGAATAAAAATGGGTTCATTATAGTAAAATCATTATGTTTTCAAAAATCAGCCCCTTAAACCATGTAATATAGAAGTTATTATACTGTATGAGAATCGTATCTACATTCATTTTTCTTGACTTCTATTTTATCACTATCACTTTGTTTGAAGAAATGATCCTTTTCTCAAGGCGGACCTCAGAGTAGCATATATTTTTAGAATTATGCAATTTTTTTTTATAACACTTGGTAGGCAAACAGGCAAGCGGACCACCCGATGGAAAGTGGTCACCGCCGCCTATGGACATTAGCAACACTAGAGAAGTCACCAATGCGTTGCCCGCCTTTGAAGAGACCTCTAATATGCCTCTTGAACGATCCCATGTCATAGTCCAGAGGAGACACTGTTCCGACCACAACCAGATCGTACGAGCGAGAAACGTTATTTCAAAACTTCGCGTGGTGACCAACAGAGGGTCTATGATCTGTTTATTCTGACTTGTCCTTGTATGTATTTAAATGGATAATGTGCAGCAGTATTCGTTTAAATTCACATTCTATGCATTTCTTGTATAATTCATGACATTTATACACAATATAAGTAGCGTGATTGATACGGCAAGTCGTGATTTTGGGCATTGTTGGTTCACCAAATAAGACAAGTCAGAATAAACAGATCATACGTAGTGGGGATGAGTACCCACGGCGGGTGGTGAGATGGCGGAATTGTGCTGTGCAATGTTGTATTTAACAGTCTATATTCGGGGCAAATCTTGCAAGCCTAATTTGACCCACTTCCCGGTATCCAATTAAGCTGAAATTTGGGATACCTACTATGTAACTTGGATGACAATGCATTAATATGGTATAATGAAGCTGGTCTGATGATAGAGTAGGAAGGTAGTCATAGGAACTAATTAGTGAACGCTATATGATAACAACATCGTGTTTGGGCTTATTGAAATGGTTTTAATTATACTATACCCCTAGGTGATATTCAAGGTCAGATAATATAGTACCTATACATATATGTATACAGGGTGTAAAAAGACCGCTAGCACTAATTAAAACCCCATATTCTACCCATGAAACTGAACAACTTTCCCCAAGAAACATACCCGCGGAAATGACTTCATAATTTCGCTACCTAAAATAAATAATTAATTGCGACGCTCACCGTACACCGTCCGGCGCACGCCTCTCGCTCGCCCACGTGACAAGTGGCCACTGACGTCGCGCGGCCGGCCTGCACGCTTTACATTGCGTGCTTTTACTTAAAGTGCATTTATTTCAACTTAAATTTGAACTTTAAGTGACTAAATTAATTGTGAATGATGTAGGTACCGATACTTGATATTTTTTAGTACAAATATACAACTTTTTTTTTCTGTGAGTTTCCGCGGGTATGTTTCTCGGGGAAAGTTGTTCAGTTTCATGGGTAGAATATGAGGTTTCAATTAATGCTAGCGGTGTTTTTTATTTGAGTACTTATTTTATCGATTCGTTTGAGGTCGGAAGAAGTAGGAATAACAGCCACTTCGCATATAACAAAAACTTATATATTATTTCAGAGTTTAATGCGGCAGATGTGAAATTGGTTAAAGAACATTATAAAGCTATAACAGGAGGACTGGCGGCCCACGCTGCTAATTCTGCTAAAGTAAGTTTTATTACGCGAGTTATTTTAAATTTGGTTAAAAATAAGTTATTGTTGTTATTGTCGGATCGACTTCGAGATGTTATCGTTCCTCCACGGTATATTAATAGGTTCTAAACGGTATTCTTTTTACTGCCATATGTGGCTGCAATACAGGGAATAAATATTTTCAAGAAAAGGAAAGAAACTATACAATAATTGAGTGCGGTTGAAATAACAAAAGAAAAAATTATTGGCATTTGTTGCCGACAATGTCGGCCGTTATTCCCTTTGCACGCCGCCATGTTTGCTAATTACATAGTTGTGCTCTAAGTTGATAACTCATCACCATAATTCTGGTGGTAACAGCTGTTGTCCCTCGAGGTCCACGGTAACTACTACTTGTCGACTGTTGGTTTCAATGTTGGTGGTGAGTTAGTTTCTAGTGAAACTCGAAGCATACACCGTAGCGTCTTCATTTCCATAACGCTCAGGGATGTGAGCCGTGACTACTGAACAATAGTTTATTTTACACGCCAGTCGATAGAGAATTCTATGTTGCAATAGGTGGTTTTGTAGTTTTTATCTTGTACATATGCTGTACGTAAAATAATGCACGTCGGCTAGTTCGGCTTCGTAGAGCCTCGTCTCTGTCGCACGCGTGGGAGTAAATACGAAGGTGCATTATTAACTGCCAACCAGTGTACTTACTATTATTTTTGATATTTTACTTTACTATGTCCAAGGGGGCGAAGCACGCAGTAGATCTGATAAAAGCTGCCATAAAAGAAGCCCCCTTCAGCATCCCACGGAATACTTCAATAATGTTACGAGCAACGGCTGGGCTACGGTTGCTACCGCCGAAAGACCGTAGGAAATTGATCGCAACAGTCGAAAAAGGGATAAAGTGAGTAGATATCAGCGGCATCTAAATTATGCATATCTGCTAGTACGGCTACAAAACGCATAGCATGCAAGTGAATACGAAGTCAAAACTAGCCGATGAAAATCAACTACCGCTGTCTCTAGTGTACTGATAAGTTGCATACCTCTATAGTTGCCATAATTCTGCACACTGCCCGTTCATATAATGAGTTATGCGTCATGTTAAACAGTTTCGGGAGCCGACTGGTACCCCATGACGTATTAGACGTTTTACTATACTTATTTAAAACTGTCACTATACTCTGTATTCCAGGGCCGGATTTAGAGGTCCAGAGGCCTCGGGGAAACGAAGGAGCGGAGGCCCCCTCGCCCCAAATTATTTTCCAAATAAAGTGAAAAGTTTTTTCAAGTCGAGTTTTTCAATAAATAATTTATTGTAATTAAAGTGTAATTAAAAAATAATAAATTAAGTGTAATTATAATCAAATAATTATGTATGTACAAAGTACTGCAGGCTGTAGGTACAGGTAAAGGAGCAAAAAAAAAATATCAAAGAAAAAGATGTTTACTACTACAGTGTAGTCTTCTTTTTTATGTTTAGATCGAATTTTCAAGGAGATCACAGCGTAGCGATGCTAGCTAAAGAAGACGAGGGCATATATAACTGGTACACCTGCAATTATCTATTAGGTAAGTATTGCTATTAAGTTATTTTTACTTCGCAACACCGGGGGTTGTTATTTAGTTTAACATTTTTGTGCGGTTGTAAGCAAGACTCGGATAATCGATCATAGAAGAAACCTTAATCCGAGCCTTTTATTTTATATGATTGCCGCGGAAATAAGCACTGATTTTTACGCGTACGAAGGCAACATCTAGTATTTTCGTAAAAGTAATATAAATAAGTAGATCTCTGGACAATTATACCAAGAATATAGGCTACATTGTTGTTGCATTATTTATTAACTTATTACGTTTCGCTTTTCAATGGGGATTGGGGTTAATAAATATTTTAATCTAACATATTTACTTTGACGTTTCATTTAAATGCAAGAGATTGATGACGTTGTTCAAGTCTTTTCACGTCAGAAATAAATTTTTGGTATCCCCTAGAGTCACTGACTCGTTATCTACTTGTCTGGATAATGTGTTTAGTGACTATGAGGTATCCAACAAGTTTGTTTTGGATTATATTGGACTTATCTTTAAAAACCGGCTGAAATCATTTTCAGAAAATGTTGACAAAAAACTGGCCCCACCAATGTCAGAATCTACTACTTCAAATAATCACCTTTAAAGTACAATGTTTAAGGAAATGAATACGAAATTTTAAAATATATTTAAAATAAAGGAATTTAAAAAGGTCTATTATGTGGATATAAGGTCAGGTAAGGTATATAAGGATATAAGGCCAAATTTTGTGATTGGGCTGCCCCAGGTGTTTACGAAAGCCGACTCGGGACTTCTAAAAATAAATTATATGTCATAAAGTCCCATAACATATATGAAATTATTGCGTTGTATCGACATATTCCAAAATCTTCAAAAGCGTTGGTCAGAATGTAAAAGCTATTTTCATTAAAGCTATATTAAATGAAGTAATAAAGTAAAAGCTTGGCTAATTATTAATAATGAAACAAGCAAAGTCATAAACCATGATGGTCATTTTGAATTGCACACAAACAACAATGTCCTAAAATTGACATAGAAATAGCAAATTGTTTTAATGATTATTTTTCAAGCATTACTTGCAATACAACAAGTAATCTTCGTTCTTCCGCTAATTTAGCAGAACAAATAATTCAAGACCATGCCCCTAAGTGTACAACTAATTTGAAATTGGGCATTTAACCGAATCCGACATATTAAAAGCTTTCAGCTCCCTAAACATAAAAATCCTAAAATATTTGGGTCTTGTCAGTCTATATTATAGAGAGTATAGCTCCACAGCTCGCATCGGGATCTTTTTCCAGATTATTGGAGCTTAGTAAAATAGTGCCTCTCCATAAAAGTGGTGATACAACAGACCTTTCAAACTTTAGGCCAATAGTCTTACCAGTAAAAAGCAAGATATTTGACAAAACTATTCAAAAACAGTAACATGCACATTTTACATAACATTGTCTAATCTAATTCACAGTAGTTAATTTGGTATCACTAACGGCCGATCAACCATAGATGCAGGTGTTGAATGTATTAAACGCATCAACGATGATTTTGACGGATCACAGATTGCTATTTTCATTTTTTGTGATCTATCCAACCACGACACCCTGCTAAAGAAATTGAAGCACTGTGGAATAAATGGCAACGCTATTTCCTTTCTAAAATAAAGTCTAAATGATAAAGTACAAAAGGTAAAAGTCAACGAATCCATATCTAATGAATGTTGGTACAGGAGTGCCACAAGGCTTTATTTTGGGGCCTTTCTTGTTTCAACGAACATCAGTGACTTGCCTTTCTTTTGATAATTTATTTATGTATATAATTAATATAATAAGAAACTCTAAGATTTACATTAAACTAACTTAACCTTATTTTAACCTACCTACACAATCAAAAATATTTACAATAGGTATATCAACAATGAAAAACAATATCAAAGATAAAAAAGACTCCAAATCACTGCCAATTAGGAGTGTGCCTAGGAGACTGGCGGCATTACCTCTTTGTATGGCCAAACTCAAGCATTGGTCGAGGTACGCGTCGTCTCGATTAGGCGGGCGGGTAGAGATAGGTTCCTCACGGCGCCCCTTCTTCCTTTCCACGACGGCGCCGCGGCTGAGACTTTGAGAACTCCTGTGCTTGTCTTTTTTTTAGCAAACATTTTCGCCTTCATCTTCAGCGTTCATCTCAGGATTTATTTTCGGCAAATTATCCTCGTGTGCGTTGATCCGAGCGTCCGTAACAAAAAAAAACCAATCGCGCTGTGCGCAGTCCGCATGCACACCGAGAAATGTTACTTGAGCTCAACTGCCCCGCAACTCCCCGCTCCGCCGCGCAGGCGATATTACAGTTCCTACAATGTTACCGAACTTTACACACTACAGCATACACATTACCCAGCAATATTATAGTTTATGTATTAGATGAAGCTATCTCTATTTATTACGCACTTTCGTCCGTACCTCACTCAGCGGGTCCCACTGAAAACCAGCGCGTCGGTTCGCACCGGGGCAAAATGCTGAGTGAGGTCCCTTTTATACATGCATTACACCATTAACACACACCCCTTACCTACTACTATACGCATCGACACTGTGCTAGCTTTTATTTGCTTCTGCTTTTATGTGTTTTTTTGTTGATTATTATGTACTTTATATTTTTTTCTGTTACAAAATGTCGTGTTTTCCAAATGTTTGTGTTGTGGTGATTCTGTTTGTGTAAATTAATATTTCTTATTCTTATTCAGTTAAGTTGTCGATCATACTGATTATAGTGAAATAATTATTTTACAGGTTCCGTAGACAAAGACAGTCGGTTAGCTTTAGATATGGGTGGGGCGTCTACGCAAATCACGTACGTGTTGGACAGGTATGACGATGATATTCCGGCTACTTCTGTACTCACAAGAACAGTTGGAGATAGGAATATCACATGGCTATCACACAGGTAATAATCATCTAATGTAATGTCATATCATATAATAATATAACAGGTACTATTACTAAAACTAAAAACCTCGACTGCGCTGTCAAAACATTTAAAAGCAAAGCAGTCGTATATAGGTCGATTACTAAAAGCTGGCGCCCCATGGGGGGCCCCATGGTTTGTATGGACAAACAACGTTTGATCATAATTTTCATATTAACCAATCAAAGCCAGCGGTGTGGACGACTTTTTGTAAATTTATAGTATTTATTTTACATGTATTAGTATATATTTTTGTAATTTTAGTTATTACAAAAAATGATTAAGCGTTTAGCTCGTTGGACACTTATAATAATACAAGGCTTATGTCAAATGTATTTCATCGATATCCGGTACTCCATACTCATAATTCCTCTAGAAACCAGTTGAGGGGTAATATGCTCCCTTTTGCCAATGCCGAGGATATAGCGCAAGCAAGCATTCAGCACCTTCTGCATAGCTTTAGCAGTTTTATTAAAAAGAGAAGGCAAGGGAATTAAGAAATGGCCTAACTTTATGTACTGCGGAAAGCGAAGCGTAACATTTGGGTAGTTTACCTTGTACATGTGACTCGAGCCGCAAGTTCTCGTCTAGGACTTAACCCAGACTCTTTACATTTCTACCAGCCCAATCCGCAATACCGTTCAGATCCTCGTTCAGCTTATTCGTAGCAAGAGCGACCCCCTCGTCTGAAGTCTCAGTTAACCTACGTATCATCGGCATTTAGATGTTAGAGCGATACTGGCTGTATATAACGTGAACACTAGCTGCCCTAAAATTTAGCCCTCAATAACACACCTTTTCAGGGGAAGGCACTGAATCGCAAGCTTATTATAACACCGTACTATTTGCATCCGATTATGAAAATACGATTCAAACCACGAACAAGTCAAAGATGAAATGCCGTAGAATTTTAACTTATTAAAGTGGAATTTCAACGCAATCAAATGCTCGAGTGAAGTCTAGCAATACTAGAATTGTACTACAACCATTATCTGATGATACAAGTATGTCATCCGATATGGTGAATAATGCCATGGTACTATGTTTTGCACAAAGGAAGCATCGGTGGCCGAGCGGTTAGAGTATACGACTCGTAAACCAGAGGTCCCAGGTTCGAATCCCGCTCCGGCCATGTACCAATGACTATTTTCTGAGTTATGTACATTAGTTGAATACTAACCGATGCTCTTACGGTGAGGAAAAACATCGTGATGAAACCTGCACATTCAGGCGTCTGGTTGTGTAACCATAATCCAATCTGGTCAGGTTCCCCTGGTAGCAGGGTCATGGAGGTCAGACGGCAGTCGCTTCACTGTAGTTACCTGACTTGCCAATCCTGGATCATGGTCAAGGCGGACGCCGGGCCCCTAGTGAGAGCACAACCGGGACATTAACGCCAAGATGTTTTTTTTACTATGTTTTGCACAAAATCCAGATTGCAAGGTCAATGGCATTAGTTTCTAGGTATGGGCTCAATAGCAGCTGGACAGGTCTCTCGACAACCTTGGATAGAGCTGGTAGGATACTAATGAGATGAAGGTCGCCTGTACTTTTAATACGGTGAGGAGGATGCTGTTATAAAAATTGATTAGGAAGCTCACACTAGGAGAGCCCATCAATTTCCCATAGGTACTGTAACTTCTCAGTCACCCTAATACTTATCTGTCTGTATAAATACACACATACGAGTATCTACCTATAAAGAGTAGACATAACATAATGAATATCATTTCACATACTGTGATTTGGCCGTGAGCGAGTGATCGTCTAGTTATTGATTTAAATTTTTAGACCCATTACGTTCTGTACACCTTTTGAAAAACGTCACAAGGAATATGTATGTTTTATAGCAATTCTTCGTAGTTCAACCGCACGAATATTCGGAAGATATTCGCAAATGAATAAAATTTAGTTCACATAAATAAAAGTAAAATCAAATATCAAAATCCTTTAAAAAATAAAACGAATGAAACATAAATCCGCGTAAATAAGATGATTTAAATGTAATCCACGCAAATCGAAATAGTCAAACAATTTATAAAATCCGTACAAAAATTCAAACAAAGTATAAAGTAAACATGCGACTTAGCTTTGACAGCACTCGAAACGGCAACTGATTCTTCTGTCTTCTGTGGCCACTCTAACCCTATGATTCCGAAACCCTAACGTTATCCTCACCTAAATATAGAATAGAGGCCTTTAGGTCTCGGAAACGACCTAATCGATAAGGAACTGAGACTCCCATCACACCTCATATCTCAGCCAACCAGCAAAGCCTTCGACATCAAACGAACCAGTGACCTATTGTCTACTTTGCTCAAACCGTCACACATATTCTGATCATCTCATCAGGCATTATTATGGTCCTACCTATCGACTCACGAGTCAAAAGAGCGACTATTATTTAAATTTTATTTACTTCGCGTGTGTAAGTTGTGTGCCTAGTGTGAGGTGTGAGCGCTAACGACTCGGACCACGTTTCGATCTAAACTCGAGATTCATGTCCGTAGGAAAATGTCATTAAAGCTTTAAAAAGCACAAAGGGTATTAAACGGAAAATGGGTCAAAATCGTACCGGAATTCGGTGGCAAACCTAGGCGTAGACTTAGTTAAAGCGCCTAGGCCATCGAAGATCAAGTCGGATTCGTGCCGGACTCATTCTCTTTGAGTGTATTCGATGTCACATCCGAAACGGTGTCCCAGGTTAGTTTTATAGATTTTTACTGTGGTGTGTACTGATGATATTTAATTTGGTAATCTTTTCCCCAAAAATTTGTGTTTAATCACCTTTCACACTTACGTTGAATTGATCCCTAAGAGCCCTAATAAATACTCTTAACTACCATAAAAGTAATGAGAATGTAACTTACGCTTTCGAAACATAGAAACAAAGACACTACGGGGATAAAGAAATAGATAGAGAACGAAAGAAACGACACAAAGCTGAAAAATAACACAAAGTAATAAAGCCCAAATTAATTTAACAAACTACACGCGAGTTGTAATGAATTTTTCGAGGAAATTTGGAAAAGCCTGGGGTTGCTTAGTTACGGAAATGGATACGATTATGTTCACGCGACGCGACCCAGGGGCTGACTGTCTCCTTTCTACTACTCTGGCCACCTTGCTTTAAATCGTTATCGTCAAAATTACCACAGTTCAATATTTCAAACAAACAAAAAATGAAATATTTCTAAGTTTATGAGGTCTAAAGCGACCGCTCTTATAACGTCCGCACATCCATAAATTTTACAAAATGTTCCTGATAAACCTAAAATAGTTAAATGTTACAACAGCTAGAGATGTAGGGATGTGTGCATACGACGTTTTATTTATTTACCGAGTCGATTAAATTTAAACACCGCAAACAAAAATACGTAAGCAAATGGATTCGATGTGTAATTTCTTTAGACCAACATTTATAATGTAGGGAGTTATAACTAAACAATATGAAGACATTTTACGTACTATAAACTCGATGTAATGTTTCATCAGACTGAGTATCGAGATTTTTAATTCCTATGAAATCAATATGAGTCATCAAACAAGTAGATTAAAATTAAATTCTAGACTCGTTTAATATTTAGGTGTGCTTTTATTCAATTATTTATTTCGATATTTCGTTGGAACGTATTTGTATGAATTTCACATCACTATCACTTGTGAGTATTTTTTCTTGAGTCCCATAACTTGACGCCAAACATTTAAGATATTCACGATATTTTGCCTGTCGTCCAACTAATCATCATATCAGCCCACTGCTGGGCATAGGCCTCCCCCAAAGATCTCCACAAAGACCGGTCCTGTGCTTTCCGCATCCAGCTGGTACCTGCGATCCTTACCAGGTCGTCGGTCCACCTTGTAGGAGGCCTACCCACGCTGCGTCTACCGGCACGTGGTCGCCACTCGAGAACTTTACTGCCCCACCGGCCATCTGTTCTTCGAGCTATGTGCCCTGCCCACTGCCACTTCAGTCTGGCAATCCTTAGAGCTATGTCGGTGACCTTGGTTCGCTTGCGGATCTCCTCATTTCTGACTCGATCGCGCAAAGAACCTCCGAGCATAGCTATTTCCATTGCCCTTTGGGTAACAGTGAGCTTTCTTATAAGGCCCATAGTGAGTGGCCACGTTTCAGATCCGTAAGTCATCACTGGCAACACACATTGGGCAAAGACCTTCGTCTTGAGACACTGCGGTAATTGGGACGAAAATATGTGGCGTAGCTTCCCGAACGCTGCCCAACCGAGTTGGATTCGTCGATTGACCTCTTTCTCGAAATTGGGCCTACCTAGCCGGACTATTTGTCCTAGGTATGTATAGTCGTCAACAACTTCAAGTGGAGTGCCTCCAACTGTCACTGGAGTAGGCACAACATGGACATTCGACATAATTTTCGTCTTGTCCATGTTCATTTTAAGACCTACTTGTTGAGAGGCACTACAGAGGTCATCGAGCATTTTGCCCAAGTCTTCCAGGGTTTCACCCATGACTACGATATCGTCAGCAAATCTGAGGTGCGTGAGGTACTCGCCGTTAATATTGATGCCAAGTCCGTCCCAGTCCAGAAGCCTAAAGATATCCTCCAGTGCAGCGGTAAACAACTTCGGAGATATGACATCACCTTGTCTAACACCTCGCTGCAGCTGAATAGGTTCTGTGGTCTAGTCCTGGAGACGAACTGACATAGTGGCGTTTTTGTACAAACACTTCAATGCTTCGATATATCGATAGTCAATTTGGCACCGCTGTAGAGACTGGAGCATTGCCCAAGTTTCGATCGTATCGAAGGCTTTCTCATAGTCCACAAACGCCAAGCACAATGGCCGGTTATACTCTTCGGTCTTCTGTACAACCTGCCGCAGCGTATGTATGTGGTCTATGGTACTAAAACCTTTTCGGAATCCGGCTAGTTCGGGAGGCTGGAAGTCATCAAATCTGCGTGCGAGACGATTCGTAATGACTCTCGAAAACAGCTTATAGACATGGGTGTAGCGATATTGGTCTAAAATTCTTCAAGAGAGCCTTATCACCTTTCTTGAAGAACAATATCACTATGCTTCTGTGCCATGCTTCCGGCGTTTTGCCCTCGAGGATGACGGAATTGAACAGCTTCTGAAGGGTCTTAAGCACAGGTTTGCCACCAGCTTTCAGAAACTCAGCCGTAATTCCATCATCACCCGGCGCCTTGTTGTTCTTAAGCTGTTTGAGAGCCATACTAATCTCGTACAGGCTGATGTCCGGGATATGTTCGGTGTAGTGTCGGGTCAACTTGGCTCTGGGGTCTTTTGCCATACTGTTAACAGGTGCCCGTGTTGTCGAGTATAACTGTCCATAGAACCTCTCGACTTCCCTCAAAACCTCGGACTTGGTCGAAACAACTCTGCCGTCATCCGTTTTCAGTCTCGTCAACTGGCTCTGTCCAATCGACAGATCTCTCGCAAAGACTTTAGAGCCTTTGTTCCGCTCGATCGCCGCCTCAATATTGGTAGTATTGAAGTGGCGTATGTCGCGAGTCAGAGACTTGGAGATCTGTCGATTAAGTCGCCTAAATTGAGAGACATCATCAGGGGATTGCAGAGTCATTCCGCGTCTTTCTTCGATGAGTTTGAGGGTATCGTCAGAGATTTTGTTTGTTCTGTTTGTACGGCAGGCCTTATAAAACTTTGACCCAACCGTATAGACAGTTTCCACGAACCTGTTATTATAGTCGTCCACGTCGACGCACTCTCCTAGGCACTCGAAGCGATTTTGTAATTCGAGTTGAAAGCTCTCGGGGTTTTGGATTTAGATGGGTATAGGCCGGAGCGTGGACCTCATCAATCTCGATCTTTCCAGCTGGGGATTAATATTTAATGTGCCTCTTACCAAGCGGTGATCACTGCCAATTTTAACGCTATTGATCACCGAGACATCATTGAATATATGGCTTTTCGTAGATAGGATGAAGTCAATCTCATTTTTTGTGACACCATCGGGACTAACCCACGTCCATCTGCGATGATCCGGCTTCCTGAAAAATTAGTTCATCATAAAGAGTCCCTCCTTCTCCATAAAGCCGGCCAGCATCTGGCCACGGGCGTTCCGACTTCCAACTCCAAATTGCCCCACTCTCAACTCGTCTCCGCCTCGTTTGCCCAGTTTCGCGTTGAAATCCCCCATGACAACGGTATAGTGTGTCTTGGAGGTATGCATGGCTGTAGAAATATCCTCATACATAGCCTCCACTTCATCGTCGGAGTGAGTCGAAGTCGGTGTGTAGACCTGTATGACCTTCAACGAATACTGCTTGGTAATTCTGAGTATAAGGTACGCTACCCTAGACGAGACACTCTCGATTTTGACGATGTTGTTCACGAGGGATTTGTGGACGAGGAACCCGACACCACCTAGGGACAGTTGGTCGCCCTCCCGGAAGTAAAGCAGATTTCCGGACTTTAGGATTATCGAGTCCTCCCCCTTTCTTTGACTTCAGATAACCCTATAATATCCCAATTTAATCTGCTTACCACTTCCTCCAGTTCCACGAGCTTTTCTAAGGTCCGCAGTGTCTGGACATTGTATGTAGCCAGGGCCAGTGGTCGTGCTTTGTGGTAGCCTGGTCGCATCCGGTGATTCTTCGCACCTCCTGCCCCGCCGTTACCGTGACCGCTACCATAGTCCGGAATAGCGGGGCCGCCGGGTACTGGGGGCCGTGGCCTGTGTGTGCTTGTCGTCGGGGTGGAGGGGTTGCCATAATCGCCACGCTTGGCATGCGGGTTGGCGATCGCAGTGCAGTAGATGTAAATGTACCCGAAAGATGCTGCTGCCCATCTTCCGGGTTATTCCCTTAGTCGCCTCTTACGACACCCACGGGAAGAGATGGGGTGGTGCTATTCTTTTAAGTGGCGGCACCACACACCAACTAATCAATAGCGTAAATTTATTACGGGCTTTTGAAGTAAAATATTTCTCTTATCGTCAAATAAATTGTTTAAGTTTATTACAAAACCAAGTTTTGGTTAAGTATTTGAGAGCATTTGGCAAAAGATCTCAACGACAAAAAAATTTCTTCTGCTGAATTTTGAATTGAAATAGGTGAGACCTTATGCAAGCTTGGTCTGAAGCCTAAAATCAAGAGCCGAAGGTCTTTAGAAAACGAAATTCAAGCCAAAGAAACATAAGAGCCCTGCAGAACATGTTCTTGCATTGGCAGTAAGCTAAGACTAGGTCGGCTAATGGCCGATTTGGGTTCAAAAAAGAATACGTTGCACGGTACCCAAGTGCACTGGCGTTTCACAAATAATTTGTGAAAAATGCAATGTACGCTATAATAAAAAAGATAATTGGAAAAAATCCTTCCATGCAACGTAAGTATTTTGTTACGTTGTAACTCAATGTGACAGTAATGTCACACTCCCTAAAATGTCAAATAAATGAAGAATAATAAATAATTTTAAATTTCTGAGAAATACGTGTGTTTTTATTTCCCTAAACCTATCTCATTATCAACATAATAAATGTTTTAAAGAGGTTGTGCTATAAAGGGTTAAAAGAAATCATGATAAGCAAACTATATTTTAACCACACACTGCTCTGTGTATGATATGCGTATTCATTTCTAAGTCTATCAACTATAAACATATGATATATAAATAAATTGTACGGTGGCGAGCTCATGGTACATAGTGATCGTTACAGTACTCATAGGATTTTATAATTTTACCGGCGTGATTAATACGTATAATCATACCAAATTTCAGTTCCAGGTATTCTAAGTTGTAGTAGTAAGCGAGCTTTTGAGTTAAAAAAAATGGAGAAACTATATGGGTTCCTTGTTTTAACTATGGAACCTATACTTAAATTCCGTGCAGTTTTGCGAGACATTTTACAAGCGTGTTGAAAAATAATTTATTTGTTTGCACATTATTTGTTTCGTAGCTATCTGAACCTAGGAACCAGCAGCGCGAGGATTGGCACTTTCAGATTAGAAATGAAGAAACCAAAAGCCGTCAAACTGATCTCGATCTGCGTGCACCCAGATATAAAGGATCATATATGGAGACACAACGGCGAAGAGTTCAAAATCTCGTAATTAGCTTTTACGTTTTTTTATTACTCTTTGTTATTGCCTATTCATATGGTCAAACTCCACCACCACTCTAATCCACCTAATGAATCCGCCTCTGTCACCCAGGAGTTCAGGACATTAGCAAACTAAGAGGACCAGAAACAGTGCTGGCCTTTAAGGTGTCTATAAACATGCCTTTTGAAGAATCACAAGTTATAGTGCAAAGGAAAGGCAAATAGAGAGATCATTCTACTATCATCATCAATTGATCATTTGGGACTGTGCGCGCGCAGTAAACGCGTACTAAGGCCGTGTGGCCTTAGTACGCGTTTACTGCGCGCGCACTGTATGGTTACAATGATCTCAAAGATATTATTAAAACTCAGTGTTTAATCTTAGCTTTGCATTGTGGTACACGACGAAAACAAAACACATATGCTGGACTTTTAGGTAGAGCTCCGAAACTTTAAGGGTCCATAAGAAAAAAATTGTCCGTAGTAATTTATTTTTTTCGACAGAAGTTGTTTAAAGGAGTTTATTTCAAAATGGCCGCCTATTTTAATATTTATTTAAAAAACAGAACGTTAGTGTTTTCCGAATATTTCGACCATGAGGAGTTGAATGAAACCATCATTAACTCGATCCGAGTCAAATATTAGCCAGGAGCCATATTTTTCTGTTCTGTTTCTGTATTTTTCAATTCTGGGCTGATTTTAATGCTAGTTTTGTACATAATTTGTTACTTTGAAAGAAAATAAAAAATTTAAAATTATGGAAAAGTAGGTTGTCTGGATATTTCGACCATAGCGAGTCAAATTACTTTTTAAACCGTCCCCGACAAAGGATGTACCTATCATTTCTTACAAAAAAGCCAAGAAGTCCAAAAGAAGAAGAAGCGTATTCAAGAAGTTTTGCAGTTTGGGAATGAAGTTCCTCTGCAACCCCTCCTCCTCCACCTCCCTCCCCGTTGTCCCCACTCAGAGAGCCAGCGTATATTAATTAGCTTATAGCCTGTCCCGAATTTGACAAGGCGATTTTCTAGGAGAACATTCCGTTGTTGCAAGATATTACACTTTCACTACACATATTATCGGGTTTGTTACCACGGTTAGTATTGTTTTTACCTCGATATTTCGACGCAGTTGCATGCGTCGTGGTCACGAGTTGACTGGTAACAAACCCGATAATATGTGTAGTGAATAACAACAAAAGTCTTAAAACCTATGTTGCAAGGTATTGTTGTGGGTGCCGAAGGGGAAGAAATTTTCCTTATGTTTACGGCTGCTAATTTGGCCGTCGTGATCTTATTTTTCCGAAAGAAATCCGAGCATCTGGGGTGGGGGTAGCGATACCAACATCGATTACTTTCTGAATTTTGGCAAAGTAGCCACCTGTAAAGTCATACCCAGGGAATCTCACTGCCTAACATCGTGTCCTTGTGATAAATATAAAAATAAACAAAATATTCGTGGACAAATTCACACAGCGCCATCTAGCCCCAAACAAAGCAAAGCTTGTATTATGGGTGCTAGATAACTGATATACTACTTAAATACATACTTATAATACATAGAACACCAGAATTTCTGCCCGGCCGGGACCGACCGACGCATGGCAGACCGGCTGTTGACCATTGAACCACAATCAAATAGACCTGCGCGTGAAGCCTTGAGGCAAATACCGGGAGCCGTGCCGACGCAAACCCGGTGGTGCCTGCTTAAAGGAATTAAGTTCTGCGGTGTCAACAAAGATAGCATGCGAAGCGCCCACATCCGCGGTAACCTTCACGTCCGTGTCATCGCAGATAAGCTATATGACGTACTAGCATCCAAAGATAATTTATAGGGTTTAGGAATCACCGAATGAATGATTAGTGAAATAAGAACGAAATGACGTGAACTGATTTCATTCAATGAGCAGTTTTCCAATAGGTATCTAAGGCATTCCTAACCACTCACTAGATGGCGCCCCGACAATTTTGGTAATTGATAAAATCGCTTGAAATAGGTTCTTAGTAAACAGGATATAAACATTGGGTACATTGTATTGGATAATATTATATTTGTCAATAGTTTTCAACCATTTTAGAGGTTGTAATAATAATGCGACATAATGCCAACTTCTATAAATATTTCTTTTTACACTTCGTTCAATCTTTAACAGTTATTTTTATATTAATAAACACTTTATTTTCAAGTTTAGTATTAATTGGCTGCATGAAATCACTGCCACCATCATACAGATTTAAAGAAGATTACCAAAATTGTAGGAGCGCCATCTATTGATGCTTTTTGAAACAAACTATCAATACCTACTGGAAAACTCCTCATTTAATTAGATCGATACGCTACCGAAATAAAGTATTTATAAACAAGCTTCTGCCCGCGCCTTAGCTGGTGTGGAACTCGTTTATAATTTAATTAATATTTTGTCCTAAAGGAAACTTTTGTTTTAAATAGATAAATAAACACAACAATATCAATCACTCTAGCTTCGTGTTCGATCGATATTTATTTTTAATTATTTGTTCATTTTATATGTAGGTACCCATAGGCTTGCCGTAAGCTTGCCGTAAGTTGTCGTTCCAGATAGAATCACCAACCGAGTCATAAAGTATATTTCGAAATCCATAAAAGAAAAGCCGTAAGTCGTTATTGCAGATAAAATCACCAATCACAACACAATAAGTTTTCTTTTAAAATATCAAACTGTCGTAGAGAGCAAATTTTCAAAGTGAAGGATGAAATCATTGAAATTGCTTATCGGTTCACAGAGATTGTATATCCATTTCAATAAGCCCAGCGTAGGCTGAATAAATTCTTTTTAATTTAATCATTGATTTGTAAACACGTTGTGTACCAATTTCTATAGAAAGCAGAATTAATACATTTTAATAATTTTTATGTGGTCCATTAGAGGTGGTATTTTCATGTTCCATTATCATGTCCTTTCATAAATAAAATATAGTTTTTATCGTGCATGATATGTGTGGAAACAATGTGGGAGTCGATGTATTCCAAAGAGTTTAATATTATGTAAAACTCTTTGGTTGATGCATTCATTCTACTTCTCCCATCTCTAAAATCATTAGACATTATAGATTTCGGAATGTCAATATGCCAATAATTTTAAAAATCTGTAGCAGTTGGTCAATGTGGACGTATTTAAATAATTAATTTGCAACAGTGTTCGTTGAAATCACATTTTCTGTATTTCTTATATAATTCAAGACATCTCATCATCATACATAATGTTCGGAGCGTAATTGATACGGCAAGTCGCAATTTTGTTACGAGTGCTGTTTGTTTACCACATAAGACAAATTACAAAAAATTAATGGTACAAGAGGGGAACAAATATCCGCCAGGTTCGGGAAGGAGAGGCCGGCCTAAGAAGCGATGGTTGTACGCTGTTAAGCGTGACATGAGTGCCAATAGACTCACCACTAAGGATGCCGAAGACATAGAGAACACTGAAACTTATGCGCTCCTGCGGGGCTATTGGCTAACTCAGTTGACAACTGTATTTGACACTAGATAATTCTACACCACGTCATCTACGTTGAAAACTGGCAATAGCGTCTACCAAATTAGAGTAGTGTCAGATTTTTTAATGTCAAATTCAGTTGTCCACTGAGATAGCCGATAGGCCCTCTGGCCGCTCATAAATGTTTGAATTTCGAATGTGAAATTTTTTTAAACATAAGAAACTAAGTCATTTATATACCAGATTGTCAGATTACTACGGATACCTTCTTTTCTTAAGGACCCTTAAGTTGCAGATGAAATTAAAGAAAAAAACGTAAACAACTGTCAATGTCAAAGAGACTATCCAGGGGTGTAAAACCTTTTTGATTGAATGTATTTATTTATCAAATGGTTTTCCATCATGCACGCTTTTCAGTATACTTTTAAATTGCTGGTTCGAAAACGAAACCAATCGATTTAGCCCCATTTATTGAATTTATTAAAAACGTAATAAGTAACTCGGA
Source organism: Blastobasis lacticolella (assembly GCA_905147135.1). NCBI lineage: Eukaryota > Metazoa > Arthropoda > Insecta > Lepidoptera > Blastobasidae > Blastobasis > Blastobasis lacticolella. The sequence goes on along the minus strand of LR990039.1, from coordinate 5,731,939 downwards.
AACTATTAGTCCTAGAACACTTCTATTTAAATCTTTTATTATTTTATGTATGATTATTTGTGAAAAGCAGTATATATGTCTCGGCGTCGGTCAATCCCTTATTTTCCGAGCCTTTACTAATGATGTACAACGAACAAAATGTTTAGAATTTCTTACCATTATATTGATGTAGCACAAATATGTAACAAAAATGTCATTATTCTCTATGAAATTCAGTAAAATATTTTTAAATGAAAATAATAAATCAGCTTTAGCATTAATGTCCCGGTTGTGCTGTCGAGAACGAGGGCCCGAGCTCCGGCTTGATCATGATCCAGGATTTGGCGATCAGGTAATTACAGTGGAGCGACTACCATCAGTAATAGTAGTTTATGCAATTGTCATATAAAATTGGTATGAAAACATGTGTGAATGTCTGTTTATCATACGAGGTATGATAATAGTTTGACACGAGTATTTTAATACCTAATTATATGCAGTTGCATACACTAAAAGTAGTGTATGCAACTACACTCATATTTTTATGTTAAAATATCGTACCTATAATTTTCTCTACTTTGCTGGAAGTAAGCTGCGAGCCAGTTCTGTTTTATCTACGCGTTCGAGGATATCAAGTGGCGGGAAATTTACTACTTTCACATTTATCTATTTATTTGCTTTAGATAAGAAAAAACATTCACAAACACAAATCACAACAATTAGAAAAAATATTCTGTTTAGCGGGAATATAATTACACAGAAATATAAACAGGAAAATTTAAATTTTGAATTTGTTAAAGACTGCTAGGTATTCAGCCTACATTTCGCCGTGACCCGGCGCCCAACAAGAACTTAAAAAATAAAAGTATTGCATAATGTTTAAAAAGTTTTTTTTCGATACAGCTGTAATGAAAATAGTATGGGAAATGCTTCAATTATTTCAATTATTATATTTATATTTCAATTATTTTAAGTAATCCATCACTTGGGTTATTTTTTATAGTGGCAACCCATTTGTTTACATTTTTATCTTTAATTTGATCTCATACTTTAGAGCCATTGGACCAAATATAAGTTTTATACAACTTGTAAGTGATTAAGTAAAGTGTAAAATTAAGTTTTTGTTCTATTTGTCTGTATTGTTTATTTTATGATGATAAATAATATATTTGACAGATTGAAACACATCAGAAAGTGCATTAAGTCGCTTCTCCTCAGTGAGCACTAGCCAAAAACTGCTCCCGACGACCACGTGGGTGCGATATTAGCGAAGGATCGACGCGCGCGCATCCAGATCAATATTTCGCTTGCAACTGCTACGTCAACGCGGAGCACTTGCAAAAGTAGCGCCACTGTCGCGCCTGCGTTCTTAGAAACTATAACAGTTGGCCGTTGATGCCAACTACCAAGGATCATGAGATTCGTCCACTCGAGGCAGTGGCAGTCTAAGCATCCCACTACAGTTCAGGTTGCCATCAAACCACACAGTCCCACAAGGATGTACAGGCTTCGGCTGCCTAGTCTAGTGATGTTGGTAGACGCATAACGGCATCCCCACAACTAAACTAACGTAAAAACTAACAAACCTACGTAATTTTTTTCTGTAATAGTGTTAGAGAGCTCTACTCAAAAGCGCAGCATTTACTTTAATACTATTTTATTCCGCAGAGGTGCAACCCGCGAAAAAATTAAGTCTGCGGAGGCATTCAATCTCTGTTACCAGGTGGTACGAAAATACGTAAAAGGCACGATGGATTGGGAACCCTCGGAGCTACCAGATGTCAAAGTGGTAGCAGTCGCCGGTTATTTCTTCTTAGCTGCAAAATCAGGAAGCATTGGTGACATAGGTAAACGCTTTTACTTAACGAGCTAAGCCCCACTTTAACTTTTGTTTAGTCTAAGTTTTGCCACTCAGGCACTCTCGAATACGTACTATTTTTTTCTCTGTGCTAATACTGTCTTCGTATCTGCAACTTATGTACATGTGATTAAGTAAAAGGAAGGCATGTTTTCGATACCGATAACCTGGGTTAAGCAATACGCGCAAAATCTGGGTGAGTGACCGTTTCATACTTAAGGCTAGTAGAACTTCAGTAACCATAACGAGCTCGCTACTCATTAGTTGTGCCTTTTAATACTGTTTTTATTGTCAAGGGAGGTACACTGTCAGACAGTCCAGCTGATGGAAAGAGACCACTGTCGACCGGGACATCTACAAGCTAGAGAAGCGGAAGAGGTGCCTTGAGGAGCAGTTCAGGGTCCCGTGACGGTTTTTATTATTATTTATTTTCTTAAATTAAGTAAGGTGGCTTCACTTACGTTGAAGTGACCTAACGCCGCGCGGCGTCATGTCAAACGGTCAAGATTTAATGGGAATTCAATTAATGCTGATATAATAAGACCACGCTAAGTCCGAATCGCTTATTCAAAAAAAAAGAAATCTCCGTATGGCAAGTTTTTAAACGTCATAGAACGTCATTCATAAAAGTCATAACAAACAAATTGATTTCTGTAGGATTGTTTATTTTCGTCAGTTATGAAAAATATTATAAAATAAGGGGAAAAACAGTGCGGGAGATAATTTTCAGCATGATTTATAATTTAAACGAACTAAAAGTACAAGTTCAAGCTAATAGTGACCAAATAACTGAATGTTTACAAGAAGGACTGACAAGAACAGATTATCCCCAGATGGTAATAACCATATCACACATTATAATTTTTACTACTGTCAGTTAATACGGACTTATCGTGGTCCTATTATAAAAATCTAATCGGTCTGGCATGGTCTCATGTCAGAAATAAAGTTAAGACAAATGGCACAGTACTGAAGCTAATTGAGTTACGGAAATTGGTCCTTACATTGTCGTATCGGCCATCTCGATCCACGGTGCTATCATAAATATACAAGGTGATGGATTACCATAACAAGTGGTGAGGAGATGGGGCGGTCCACGCAACACACTGATAACGCAGTTATGATAATTTTTCATAATATGAGTCAGATTTGAATAATTCTGGTGCCATTAGATATCTAACAGAGAAGATTATAAATTAGGTCTAATACCGCTTTGTTTTCTCACTCAAACCGGGATCCTTCCTCGAGAAAACTATATAATGATTTTTATAATTCAAAAGATTCAAAAAACAAACAAGTAAAGGGAGTGATTAAGATAAAAGACTACCGTAAGGCCGCCTTGAGATCAATTAAAATACCCGCCATGAATGACAACCCGTTCTTTACCTTCAAACTCATTTTGGTGTACACTTTGCTTCACGACGGGTACAAGATTAAAGACGATGTTGAAATCGAGGTATGTGCAAATTTTGTGTGGTTTACATGATCTTTGAATTATTCTAGCTCAATATTGAACTTTTAATGCCAAGTCTGAAGTTTTCCATCTTGCAATTTAGCGTACATCATCATCATCTTGACGTTAAATTCTGGTTGACACCTGTGCGGCACGCGGGTTTTATGCATCCTTGGTAGTAACTTTGTTGGAATGCATGTCATTCTTTACGACGGCTTCTTAGGCCGGCCTCTTCTTCCCGTGCCAGGCGAGGGTGACTCCCTGTGTGTGTTTTGCAGCTGTACTATGGGGAGTGTTCTAAAGAACTATTTGATCTGGTTCCAACGCACTGGTAGCCTGATGTTGCTGATGTCCATAGGCGCCGGTGACCACTTTCCATCAGGTGGCACGCATGCCTGTTTGTCAGTCGTATTACATAAAAAAAATACTTCGACTTCGATTTTCGAGTGTGAAAGGAATCGATCTGGGTGGCGCTCCTTCCACTCCTGTAGGTGGACATGTACTCGGATTGACGACGGCCGGGTCAGCAGCCATACACGTCTATTAAAACCAAAACTGCCGTGAACACGTCCAAACACCTCATACTCCTTATCCACGTGACCGTTCAGATTGCCACCCAAGCCACTATTGCCACACAAGAATAATGTACGACAATAGTTTCCCAATTTATTTCCCATAACCACAAGGCGATCGCTTATGCGTTTTACGTCCAAGACGCTGTTCTAGAACTACTCGTTGAGTCCGTTTACAACAGCGTGTAGCCCTTCCCGATGTTGCGGGGCCTATTACCTCTCCAACGCATCTCGTGCAGGAAAGCCAATGCCACCTTCCGCCTGGTTGGTAGGTACGTCGGCCAGCTCCCGCTACCGTCCGGTCACCGTGCCAATATTCCATGACGCAAAGCGACCTTTTTCGGGCTGGCTTCTTTAACCGGGCCCGCCCTGGACCCGGTAGCTCTAATCGACTTAACACAGGGTAGTAGGATCACATACCCCGCAATTTAGAGTACAGTAAGTATCAATGAATTAATATGGCTTCTTCACGTTCACTGTAATTAACTTGAATGAATGAAGTCTTCTCAAGGACGTAAAACGAATGTGTTTTATTTTTACAGCTGATATACAAAATGGACGGCTTCCGCGCCTCTTGGCCACTGGGTATGGCGTTAAGTACCATCAATGAAAAAACAAGGAAGGACAATTGCAATATAGCTATGTCATAAATTCACATATTCATAATTTGGACGAACTTACTTGCTTGTTCTTAAGAATTACAGTTCAGCCTGGCGAAACTCAATACTGCAGAAAAATTATAAGGACTTCAAGCAGTTTTGTAAGGCGACATGTTTTGTCTCTACTTGTTTGTTTCAACATCTTTGTTTCGCACTGCCAGCAACCGTTAAAGCATGGCTCGTGCCACAAACCATACAGTTGACTGATATACTCAGGAAAGACTATAAATAGGTACATGCGCTGCCGGAAAAATAAACTGGATGAACGAATATCTATCTAGCTTTGTTTACAAAACAAGAACTGCGGCCATATGACTGACTGACAGCAGCGCATCACAAAAAAGGTGATAGGAAGTAAGAATGAAGACATGTCGCCACAAAAAATTCTTTAAGTCCATAAATTTTTTAGTTGCAGCAACAACAGGTTACACATTGTAACCCAGCTTAATTATTTTTTATTGCTTACACTTAACGATCATATTTATACTTGTATTACACTTAATATTTGTAAACTAAATACAGGATTTTATTTTCCTTTTATATAACAAAAAAATCCCAAGATTTCCAATGCTAGGTAACCACGCTTTTTTATCGATATCGATACATTCTATGGCGTACTGGCGGCACGTGTCTAGTAGGCTTTTGTATATAGACTGAGGGCCACGAAACTTGGCTGACACGTGATGGCGTGAGTGTCGATATTGACTGTGGTCGGTTGGTATTGTAACTGAACTTGACATTGTCAGTCAAATTTAGTTCAACTTTCAGCCGGGCGCAAAGTCTCGTAGCCCTCAGTCTAGTTCGCTGTCATTTTGGCATTTTTTTTCTGTGTATTGGTGCGACATTTTAGTAGGAACTTTGACAGAAACAGTAAAAAAGGCGATCTATGGGGGTCAGAAATCTTAAACCATAGTTTTTATCATCTCTCTGCTGCAGTTTTTCAATGTAGGTACTGTAAGGACGACCAAATTGCAGCTCAAAATACTCTCTTAATTCACTCATGCATCGCGTTTTTGACGCGGGCTCGCTCCACCGGAGCTCAAAATTGTGCGCAAGAACTCACAGAAAAGACTGCAAAAGAGAGGAAAAGTGATTAAATGCAAGTATTACTGCGAGTTTTCGAGACGAGGCATCGGTGGCCGAGTGTTTAAGGTATCCGGCTCGTAAGCGGTACCGGGTCCAATGGTCGACACCATGATATTGCATTGTCTTAAATGTGTATGCAAAATTTCAATTCAATTGATTACCGGGTAAGTGTGCGAGTGGAATCCGACCTTCTCCTGGTTTTTGGGTCTGACTATGTTCGCCCTAGTAAGCATAATGTTGATATAACAGTATAACTTTTATATATTGTCGTCGTGTTCTGTATATATTTTTAATGTTTTTAATTTATTGGTACTATATAGGCCCCACTGGCATTGTTTCCTCTCCAGTGTACAGTAAGTACTACTTACAATGCACACTTAGCTGGCAACACACATTTTTTTATTTATACAATATATATAAAAACTTTATTAATTTAATACTACAATATCCTATACACGCAAGTAATATTTTATACGTAACTACCGAAATGCACACGGCCAGTTTGACACGCAAACGTAATATAATATATTGCACAACACTTAATACATACTTTAAAGCGCGCACACGGCCCGTCGTTATGAGCTCTAAATTTTTTGTTAAACTTTGCATTAATTTTCTAATTTCAGTTCTAACATGTATCATCGGGACCATAGTGACCTTACGCGTAGGTTAAAATTGAAAAATATTAAAATTCCGTCCTAAACAAAATATCAAGTTAGGCCTATGAACGCTGGCTCGCGAAAATACACTCATTAATCCGATTACACAAAGGAGCATCTGTAAATTCACATCGTGGGTCCTTGAGCGTCAGTGGCCTAGTGGTTGAGGGGACCAAGCCACAGTCGATTGGTGCCGCGTTCGAATCCCAGTACCGCCATGTACCGATTATTCTTTTCTGAGTTACCTTAGTATGTATATAGGTTAGCGGAAAATATTTTTACGAGTGGCAAGATATTGTTCGGGTGGGTACACTTCGAGAGAAATAAAAAACTGGCGATGGGTGTGTATTATTAGTAGGTAATGGGTAATAGCTAAGTAGTTAAATAAAAATATTCACCTCAATGGATCCAGACAAAATGACGCTAATGGCACAGTGAAGAACGGTGATTGGTTCTACGATGGTCCACGTGCACTGATGCGACACTGTATCGAGCTCTACATGCGTCAATGCGCAAAACAAAGTACACACACTATCACATGGTCACCGTTTTTTATTTCATTAATTTGTAGGTTGATGGCAATGATGAGCGATTGCTTTTGGTTGGGATCACTGTTGCAGTCAAATGTCAATCGAATTATGATAATTACATTATTATTATTACCACGCGTTTTACGAGTTTCTCGGTTAGTTGTATTGGGATAATGTAATTTATGCACGATGCGCGCGTGACGACGGTCCCGGTCGACTGCAGGTAAACAACGGGTGGTGGGGGTCCTCATAGTGCCCCTGGATACCTAAGTGTTTGTACACTGTTACTCCTGATGAGTTGCCGCTTATATTTATATTATTCACGATGTATAAATTATGACTTACTTACTTACTTCGCTGGCTCAGCGACCCGAAGTGGATCTTGGCCTCCGACACAAGAACTCGCCATTGGTCCCTATCCTGCGCCACTTGTTCCCAGTTCGTTATCTGGAGTTTGCGCAGGAGCATGCAAAGGACCATGTATATTGCTGACTGTGCGGTGTTTCCGGGTGGTAAAGGGGCCTACTGAAAACCAGCGTTGTGGTACGCGTCAAGCGGCCGCAACATCATGCCGAGGGGGTCCAGTTGCACTGGAAGCCGCAACACGGAGTTTTAACAATGCCACTGGGATTAGGTAACTGTAGGTTGGTACATTCAATATTATTATTCTTTTTTTATTTTCTAACATAATTTTTATTTTTATATGTACACTTATTTCTTTGTTTTTTGTTGTTGTACCTAATTGTCGTGTCGTGGTACGTGTAATAAATGTCTTCTTTCTTTCTTTCTATCTTAGAGTCCGCCCTATCCTAAGGTCTGCCAGAATACACATGCTACAGTACACACTTAAAGGTAAGTGTTACAATAATAAAATCATGGTGTAATGCCGCCGTGATGCAGCAAACAACGGCAGACCGCAGCGGCCAGTTTTCTATTTAATCGACCTAAATATTTGTCGTTCCATATACCATCAAGCGAAGTAATTTCATACACAGGAACCAGTGGGGTAGCTGCGATCGTTTTTTTTATGTGTTACTGTAGGCAAATAGGCAAGCGGGCCACCTGATAGAAAGGGGTCACCACTGCTTATAGACATTAGCAACACCAAGTGTATCGCCAATGCGTTGCCCACCTCTATAGCACGTTGCTCTGGTAGCAAAAAGGGCAAATTACCCTCCACTGTCAAAGTCACGGTTCCCCAAATCCCCACCCCATGGAGCACTGGAGACCTTATTCACCGGCAGAAACAAACGTTAGTCTAAAAATAATTAAAATATGGGATAGAGTACCATAACAATTATAATAGACAATTCTGATTACATCGTACTGAAGAGCAGGCTTAGATAGGATCTTGAGACCAGAGTAACACGTGGAAAGAAGTGCAAGAATTCGGTCGTTTGAAGCTAAACTTCGACTAAACAGAGTAAGTACATGGGCGGATCTTGAAATCATCTTCATAAGGCTTCACAGGATATGTGCCCGAACGCGTAATTTTTCTTTGATCCTCTGTACGTTTGTTGGACTGTACCTTGGATTCGTGCTGCACAAGACAGTGTTCATGTCTGCGGCTTAGGCCAAATGCTCACTCGGACCCCTAAATCTCTGTCAAGCTAAAGAAGTGCTCTTGTATGCATTATTAGAGCAGTGACTTGGTCGGTGCTGACGAAGCACATCCGGAAACTCCGTGCTAATGAAATGAAAATGCTTCCGTGGATTTGCAGCGTTACGCGACTGGGTCGAGTATCAACGCAATAAGTAGATCCGTAGTAGACAAAATTTTTTTCAGAGAGACATATCGTATAAGACTGAACAGGCTTGCCTGCGCTGGTTTGGTCACATGCTGCGTAACCTCAATGAAGAACACATAAGAAAAAGGTGGGTAAACTGGCCGTTAACAGAAAAGGGGTCCCGTGGGCTGCCTTACGATGCGAAGATATCAAAGACAAGGCGAAGTTGTGGAGAAAGAGCAGGAATTGGACGTTGGCAGAAGCCGGGATTAACCGCACGGATAGTAATAATAATTGCCTGAAATAAGTTTATTATAGCAAATGGATTCACAAGTATGAATCGTATGCATATTTTACAAGTTTACCACATAAAATATTGCTTAGAAGACCTTAGAGATATCAAACTGTATACTTCTTTGAGGCCCTTTAATATATTGAATAACAATGAAGGATATAGAGACTAAGTAACCCACTTTTACATACTGGATGATCTACATAATCACAGTAGCAATGTGACGATAGGTACCTACATCGCTCTTTTCCTACCAATTTTCTCACAAACCAATTTGATTCAGCCATACATTCATTACGTATCTGCCAACACTGACTGTGGAGCACGTGCCATTCTGCCATTCCCTGTGTCAGGTCTCGTCCGCATCAATGCTTTTCAGTGTGTTCAACTAACCGTGAATTCAATACAAACCGACGACATTTCAAGCAACGTTACGTGATGCACCGCACTACGCTGCGTGGTACGGGGCAATGTGAGAATCTCCTTACATTTTTATAGTTATAGTCAGGATGGCTCTAGCGCTGAGAAAGCATGCTTAGCAACCGAACCACAAAAGAAAGTCAATAATTAATGAATCGTTGAGGTACTGGGGCCTTGCCATGAACTCTTATAGCAGGACCTAAACAGAACGGCCCTGCTTAGAACGAGACAGCGCTATACGTGTCACATAAGCTTGTCTCGTTCAAACCGAAAGCAATTCTGTTTAGGTCCTCTGTTTTTTGTGGCAAGTTCTAAAAAGTACTATATAGGTATGTATAGTAGGACCACGCTAAGTCCGAATCGACTGACAGTGGTAGAAATTATAAAGTGTGGATATGGCAATATCGATTGGATAATCTGTCCTTGTCAGTCATTGCCCATTTTTATTTAGGTGATTCGCACACTGGAACGCAGCACCGTACGGTTGTGCGACTTGTGCGTGCCGTGCGTTAGTCCCTAAAGGTAAATGGTAGTATTTTTCCCATGAGTCTATGTTGACCAGTAGTCCCTCGACTACCAGTGATTTGTTTATCACGATCTTTCGTTCCTTGATCATATTTCGTATAGCCGCGTATTTTTTGTTTCATTATCTCTTTTTCTCTCTTTCGTATGGAAGCCATCAACAATACCACGGACTAATTCGTCAACTGACAAATAAATTAAAGTCGATCACAATCATTATCGAAACGCCTTCTGACTATAATCTAAAGTATATAGTAGTATATCTGAATACTTGCTCATCATATATACTTGCTCTAAACTGATAATAATGTTGTAAATATATCCTATTGCTAGAAGAGGGCGACGTTCAATTCTAATATTAGGCGGTCGGGCTGTGGGTCAGATAAGTTTTTGGCGCTGTACTTTCTACATAAAAAGGCGTGAAATAGGCCGCTGCTGTGAAGCGAGGTCTCCAGGATTGTCAGATAGGTGTTCCGTTGCTCAGTTTTCAAATTATTTCAAAATATTTAGTTCCACCACAAAATAACATTAACACAGGCTTATCACTGTTTAATCAACTGAATGTATTTCTATAGCAAAATGTTTGTTTTAATTAATTTAATTTACATTTTAAATTAATTTAATTTAAGGACTCCGTATGTTCCGAGAGGGTGGCGCCCTCTACCCTGCTGCTGCGTTCCAATGTGCCAATCGCCTTAATAATATTTTTCCAGTCAGTCAAATTCTTTGTTATGACTTTTATGAATGACGATCTATGACGGAAAAATGACATGGCATAAGTTGCCATACAGAGATTTTTTTTTAAAGCGATTCGGACTTAGCGTGGTCTTATTATAAACTCTTTATTGCAATTAAAAAGAAAAACTGTAATGAGAAAAATATCATTTTACAAAGCAAAGGCATTGGGATTTCTTCCAGCCAACCTTAGGTACTACTTATCAGTAAACTAAATCGTTTGATAATCTTAAATATGTTCGATATGGTGGGCCGCAGAGTTTGCTACGTAGCCCGACCACATTACTAAAAGCCAGCTCGCACCAAACGGTTTAGTTCGTAATGACGGTAGAAGGCCCGACGGGATGACACTCACGCCCTGGAAGCTGGGACGACCTTTGGTCTGGGACGCCACGTGTGTCGATACCCTCGCACAGTCCCATCTTCCAGTAACCGCGTGTCAAGCTGAAGCCAGTGCTGCCGCAGCTGAAAACGCCAAGCAGCGCCAATACGCGAGTATTGGTGAGGACCACATATTTGCGCCATTTGGCAGGGAAACCCTTGGGCCGTGGGGACCACGCACACACTCTCTGTTTCGGGTGCTAGCTAAGCGCCTGGTCGATGTTACTAAAGACCAGAAGGCTGGCCTCTACTTCGGACAGGGAATTAGCCTCACCAGCCAGCGGGGCAATGCGGCCAGCCTTCTATAGGGAATATAAATCTTGTAAACCAGATGGAGCACTAAGTAAATATTGGAATCTTTCAAATTCATCAAGAGATTACTTTAAAATACGAACACAAACACGATGAGGTTGTCTTATTGCGTTCAACAATTTCTATGACCACCATCCGACTTCATCATCAGACAAGCTCTATGGTACCAAATTAATGCATTGTCATCCAATTTCCAAAGGTATACAAAATTTCAGACAATCAGATACCAACAAATAGACGAAAATAGGATTGCGAATTTCACGGACAACTTACATTACGAAGGTAAATAAAAGCTTGAAAATGAAAGCTTAAAACTAAAAGCATGTAAAATGGAAATTTTAAAATGCCAACCGGCCGATCGGCACGTGCAGTGAGGTCACGAGACTCGTTCACCCGCTGCCTGCCGTCCGTGTATTTATGTGTTAATCTGTGGCACATAACTCCCATCGTAACTCCCTAATGGCTGGACGATTTCAATGCGGTTTTATTTATTCGTAAACTTGTTTAAACGGGATAGTTCTTAGCTTGTCTCATTAATATTGCGTCACTAGTTTAGTGTATTATGTAAACTTTCTCAGTAGTTTTTCAACATGGAATCCTATTGTCGTCTGTAGTAAGGGTTGTCACGGCCTGGTTCGGTAATTCGGGCCGGTCTTGTAGGGTTCGGTGGTCAGTTCTAACTGATTAGGACCCGGACCGGGATAAGGCCGGTACTAACTCCGAGACCAGGATAAGGACCAGGACCAGGACGTGGATCTAAACCTGAATCTGAATCTGGAGGTAGATGAGGACTTGGCTGTAAACGTGGACTTGGAGCTAGAACTAGGATGGTCAAATACGGCAAGTATTTAACCTGGACCTGCAATAGGACAAAAACCAAAACCAATCCCGAGACCAGGACAAGAACCAGGAGCAAGACATGGACCTGGAGTTGGACGTAGACGTAGACCTGGACAAAGACGTGGGCCTAGACGTAGACGTGGACCTAGACCTAGACCTGGGCGTGGACCTGGATAGAAATCTTTGGTATCGTCTCATCCCCTATAATCTATAGGCCTGCTGGAAGAAATTTCTTCTTAGAAATAAGTAGTGCCTGTTGTGTCGTCTTTAATTTTGTAATTTCTGTATACTTTATATTGTGCTTAATTTTAATTGTTAAATAAATAATACATAATAATCAAAGCGTGAATCTGATCTTTGACCTGGACCTGCTTGTAGACCTGGAGCTGGTCCTGAATCTGGACCAGAACCTAGACCGTAGGGGTAGCGTAGTACCAGTTGCTAGTTAGTAGTTATAGGGTTGAGGTAGGGTAAGGTAGGAGTAGGGTGGAGTAGGGTAGTAGGGTAGGGAAAGAGTAGGACAGGGATAGGATAGGACTTCGATCTTACAAATTTTGTAAAACGACCGTCGGGGCTTTTAGTTATTGTACATTGTGAAATCTGAAATGAATATTTTTATTGTTATTTAATGTTAATGTATGAAATGAAAATTATTATAAGTAGTTAAGTTATTTTATATTTAATTTTATTGTTGACTTTGTTACAATATTGTAATTTTAATATTGTCCTTCCTGACATATTTATAGTTTAATGTTGTATTAGTAGAATTACAGTCTAGTAAACTGATTTGTATATATAGCGGGTATATATACTCATTGTACGATAAGACAATATAAAATGGGCATACTTGCATAATACTTATATATGTACAGTACATCTATAACCTCAACTGGGTCTGGGTTGTAGGTGCTTGTAGACACCGTATGGGTATGAGAAACATCCTAATTTGACCATCTTCTTTCCATTTGACCATTTTCTTCTTGGAGTCCTCAATGTAAGATCACAAATGTAAATGACCTAAGTTAAAGCACTGTTTACTACAATGTTTGGTGTTTAAAAATTTTGCATTGTTGCATGAATCGTAATGAGGTATGCACTTACCGAAGGGTATGTCATTATTTGTTTATATAACTAATACGCTATACACTTAAATGTTTGTGATCATAGCGTTTTGTGCGGTTTCTTGCTAGGCACACGCAAAATATGCGCCTAACCTATTTGTAAGCGAGCGGCATCATTTACTGACAGTCACAGTGACAGTTAGACGATCAGCGGCGCTAGCGCCGCGGAGTTTTTTTTTTATGGCCTGTGGTGGTAGAGCCGCGGCGCCGAAGCATTTTATTGTTAATTATGTAAAATATTTAAGAATACGACATTCATGAGTGTTTGTAAAAGCCTTAACTGAATAAACGTGATTTGATTTGATTGATTTGATTTATACTACTTTTTTATAGAAATCACTAGCCCTCATCAACAGGTTACGCAAACACAATAAATGGGTAATTTATTTGTACTACGCAGTGACAAACAGTGATTCATGCATTTAGGTTTTATGCAACAAAAAGGCAGAACCGCAGATGCGTTACCCCTGCGAGAACTACAATGAAATTCCTCAGTGATGAAACTGCGCTGGCTATTTTGTCCTTCAAACTGAACACAACAATGCAAGCATTGTTGCATGGCGGCAGAAATAGATATGGTGGTGGTACTCACCCAGGCGGTCTTAATCTTGACAGAGTCCTACCACCTGATAAAACGCCACCACATGATAATTTGGTTGTCAACCGACTAAAGAAAGGTTTATCAACGTTTTTCATTGTCTTATAGGTATAATTTGATTTACAATTATCCATGCTGATAATATTACGTATCGACCATCACTAATTTCATAACTGGTCAAATGTGAGACTTGATAGTACGTGTACCATGTTAGTGTTCATAACTTTGTTTTTAATTCTTGAGAAAGGTTAGCGAGTGTAATTTTGTACAATTTAGAGTGAATAAAACAAGGCGTGATTCCGAATTCGCGAAGAGAGTAACATTGGAGAGCATGGTTTTATTATTATCCAGCCTGGAGAGTGAATCATTGCAAGCCACAAGACAGTATCATGTGGACCTTAAGCTAAAAGAATGTCCCGTATCTTTTGGGATGCCCCGTTTTTTAGCTTTGAATTTGACCGTGTCCGTTAATTTAAAACCAATATGGGATAACAACATGTCCCGTATTTACTAAGAACTAAGTACTTGGCATTTCTAATCTATAAATCTGTAGCTTTTATGGTGAGTGACAACATCACAATGAAATACTATCGATTGAATATGATTCAGCCATGATTCAATATGGCAAGGTTCTCCTGGTAGCACGGAGTCACGGAGTCACGGAGGTCAGATGGTAGTCGCTCCACTATTATTACCTGATCTGCACAACCGCGACATTAACGCCAAGAAGATGAATGTTAATAAGTCTACCTTCGAGCAGGACTACTTCGCATTAATGGTTAATTTTACTTGTAATTCAACTAAGAACAAAGTTCTAAAATAGTTGGTCTATTGTTTGAACAGAAATTGTTTTTTGCTGACGAGTCTTATTTTTCGACGTGGCGGTTACAAGTTTTCTTAATACTATACACAGGGTCTTAAAATAATAATGTTAATCTTTGACCAACAACTAGGTTTATAGAATAGAACCACGATAACTCTGCTTTGACTTTGACAAAGGTAAAAATGCCCGCTTATATCTTCTCTAATCTAGTATAATCTAAATTCTATCGTATTGTTGGTAGGCCATGCTGCGGGCTTGCTGGACAAATGGCTACGATTCGTTGGCGTCGAGTCTCCGGAGTACTCTGTCATTGTCATTGACTGTGGATCTTCAGGATCTCGAGTGCACGCTTTCATATTCAGAAAGCCGTTTAGTTGTAAGTCAAAAAGCTGCAAGATACAATAATAATAATATAATATAACATTTATTTCAGAAAATTAAATTCCATTGTTAGCACAATAAATTAAAAATATCCACGCAATACAATTAAGCAATAATCATAATAATATTGAAATGTCATTAATTCAAAATGTAATATTATTAATGTCAGTTCAATCATCATTCAATGATCACAATGTCAATTTCTAAAACTATTTATTAATATTCCCGCTCCTGAGTCACAGGTGGCGCATGAAGCGACATTCAGTACCCCATGAACGGGCCGTCCAACGAACGAGGGAACCTTATTTACTCGTTATGCTGTAGAACTTAATAATAGTAAATAACATATTAATAGTAGGTGGTTCAGTTAAAGAGAGTAAATGGTTCCCACTTCCTAAATAGATTCATCAAACATCAAACGTTCCCAGTTAAAAAACTCTGTCCACTAAATAAAGATAATGTGGGTAAACCTACTTACAGTCTTATTAATGTTGCTTATGATACTACGAGTGAATCTAATACTTACCTTATAAAATTTAAGTGAAAAGAGAAAATAAAAAGCAATTAATAAATTATTATTTTTCAGTATTTCAACCCTCGCGTTTGAAACTAGTGAGTCAATTTTACGATAACATCAAACCGGGACTGTCGTCCTACGCTAGTAATCCTGAACAAGTAAGTTGCACGCACGAATATTACGTAAAGGTTAGTTCAGACCACGATGCGACGTTGTACGAATATGAAGTCGACATGCTACCTCCTTTGGCTTGGGGCCGCTTCAAAATTTAATCGTCATCAGGGTTCCGTACCCGAAGGGTAAAACCGGAACCCTATCTAAGCGTCGGAACCGTATCAGTCAGGTACTTTAATTTTTAGAAGAATACCTGTATTCCTAACATGGCCGCTATATTAACAAAAGAAAAATAGCATTGATGGTACCGAAACATCATTTGAGCCAGGTATATATCTATCTGGTTTTGTGTGGTGCCGCCACTCAAGAATAGCACCACTCCATCTCTTCCCGTGAGTGTCGTAAGAGGCGACTAAGGGACTAAGCCAGAGGACGAGCAGCAGTACCCTTAATGAGGATCCCTCCCGCAAACAACCAAAAGTCTGATCCGGTAATGAAGGCATCCCAATGCAGATAAGCCAATGAGTTTTCAGACTCGGCGGTTCAGCAAGGTAAGGTGGATGGCCTAGAGCGACGGCAGAGGGCGTATAGCTTCCGTCGGCCAAATACATTATCCGATCTATCCTTCAGTCAAGGAGAGAGAGGAGGAGTGTGTACATCTGCGTCTGCGCGAACGTTGGTGCACCTTAACATATGCGCACTTGACCGCTGCCATACAAGGGACTCCGATGGCGCTGAAGCCCCGTGGCGATGGGAAGAGGTAGAGAGGCCCGGCGGTCCTGGGGGTGTGATTACACACCGTGGTCGCTTCTGCACTGGAAATTTGGAGCGACAGTGCGGATTCAGCAGCATCTAGGATGACAAAGCAGCCATATTCAGAGAGGTTTTGCTTTCTCCGCTCAGCTGGGGAGGGAAAAATTGCCAATTGACATGGTACTATATGCACTAGTGTTGGGACGAATTTTCAGTTTTGGCTCTAAATTGAAGTTTGTATAGAAAATGTATGCATTTTTGAAGCAATATTTTATATAATAATAATAATGTGTCTCAGTATCCTGTCACGTTCATTTTTGACATGGTACCCATTAGTATGTAAAAATCGAATGTACCTACTTTCGGCGTACCATTATCTCACGAACCGCTCAACCAAGCCCAGTAAACCAGGGGTCAGGAGTCACTTGGCGCCCTTCCAACAACAGTAGGTACTAATAATTTTGATACCTAACTCACGTCAGACGCCTCTATTCTTTCTCTGCATTAGTGTGTATTCGGGCCGAAAATTTCTAATTTTCCTCGTTAAAACCTAAATAAATATCTTCGGAACTGCAAGTCAGACTGCGAAAATATAAAGTGCGTTGTGATTTCCAGAATTAAATCTCTCTAATAGCACTTTCATTGTGAGTAAGGACACGGGCGTGATTGTAATATGTATGAGTGTAATAATAGTACCTATACATATATGTATACAGGGTGTAAAAAGACCGCTAGCATTAATTAAAACCCCATATTCTACCCATGAAACTGAACATCTTTCCCCAAGAAACATACCGGCAGAAGTGACTTCATAATTTGGCTACCTAAAATAAATAATTAATTGCAACGCGCAATGTACATCGTCCGGCGCACGCCTCTCGCTCGCCCACGTGACCAGTGGCCACTGACCCCGCGCGGCCCGCCGGTATGCACGCTTAACATTGCGTGTTTTTACTTAAAGTACATTTATTTCTACTACTATTAGAAGCAATTAATTGTGAACGATTTAGTTATCAATACTTGATATTTTTTAGTACAAAAATACAACTTTTTTTTAAATAGAATCTCGATTTCTGCCTAAACTATGAGATTCCACGGATATGTTGCTTGGGGAAAGTTGTTCAGTTTCATGGGTAGAATATGAGGTTTCAATTAATGCTAGCGGTCTTTTTACACCCTGTATTTAGGTTTACTTAATTAAAATTTAAAAGCATTCGCGACCAATTTTTATATCAGAAGTACCTTATTTCACACTACATAATATTTAATCGATGAGGGTCTTACATTTGTAATCCGGGTCACAGCTTTCTAGTTTTTTGCTTCAATTAAAAACTGAAACACCCTAGGAGACACGTATGCAGTGAGTGTCATGTCAATATCAAGTTGCATGTCGTTACGATGTAGTTAGCGTGAGATGTGCGCAGACTAAATATATTATTTTTTTCTCACACGCGACATGCATCCGACGTGCATCCGACGTGTCGCATGTCGCGCCGTGTGCGGACTACAGTTGTACGCGACACGTCGGACACATCCATCCTACACGTCGGATGCATGTCGCGTCATGTGCGGAGTGCCTAAGAACGTTACCAGGCCGTTTATGTTCCTGCTGTTAATTAGGTCTTTAGTGCTCCATCGGGTGGGGAACGTGGCTTTGGCAGTGCAGGGTTTCCGGTCAGAGCAACGTTTTGCTGGTAGTCAACGGTATGGCGATACTCCTGCTGTTTCTAATGGCTATCTGTAGGTAGGACCGTTTTTTCCGGGTGGTCTTATTAAAAGTCTGTCATGAGCAGCGTCTCATCTGATTTTGTCGCCAATCAACAGTGTTGGCATTGTTGTGTTTCAGTTTGAAGGCTTTGATAGTTAGCATAATTACAGGAATGATCATCTTTAGTCCTTATAGGTTCTGCATTATTGTTACGGGAAAAAATGATTTTTGGTGTGGCTCAGTAACGTCTTTTGTAAAAAAATCAATTAAAGTATAGACCACAACGTTCAACAGAGACGCCAACGTTGTCTCGCAGTGCCGCCTCGACTCACTCAATAGGCTTCGTGATCCGTAACTGCTATTGACCGTCACACCGCGGCGCTCCCTAGGTCTGTACTGGCCTTAATAGTCTAGCTAAGATCAACGTATGTCTCACGGCGCCCGGCCTCGAATGCGACTTTTGCTCCGAGATTTTGCACCACTGCTACACCGCGTTGCAGGATTCAGATTTGAGTGCGAGTGTAACTGAACTAAACCTATTTAAATATAAACCGTGTATCTTTTTTCAATGTCCTGCAAGGGGGCAGAATCTATTGTGGAGTTGGTAAAGAAAGCGCAGTTTAACATCCCGCCGCAAAACCGCAAGACTACCCCAATAATGGTACGCGCCACAGCTGGGCTGCGGCTTCTTTCACCCGAGCATGCGCAGGAGCTGCTCGACACAGTCGCCAATGCCATAAGACCGTGAGTACTGACGTACTCACGTACTCAGTAATTATCAAAATCAGTGGCGTTACAATATTTTTACAATGAAATACCTTTTTTAACCATATCAGGTAGTAGGACTCTGTTAAGCCTGAGGAGTCTGCTTGGATGAGTACCACCGCCTTATCTATTTCTGTCGCCAAGCAACAATGCTTGCATTGTTGTGTTGGAAGGATAACGTAGCCAGCGCAATTATTACAGGCATGAGGCTTTTCATTCAAAGTGTCAATTTTTGTTGTCTAACTTAAATGCAAGAATCGTTGATGTTATGGGCGACAGTAACCGCTTACCATCAGGCGGGCTATCTACTCATTTATCACTGCGTAGAATAATATAAAACACACTAGTCGTCATTTTCCATACTTCTTGATGTCTATTACTACCCGACAAACCACTTTGTCCCTAGAGGTTGGTGGTGATGTAGGTATTGCAGATAGTGAATAATTTTAATTTCAATCTAATGATGTGTTTAAAAAGTTATATCAAATTTAATAAAAGCTGGGTTGCATCCGATTGGTTGCCGTGGTCGGATAGATGCCGTTCGTTTTCAAACAAATGAAGTATTAGTAAACCTACGTAAGGTGGACGCGCAATAGCAACTTAGTAAGCCTACATGTATTAATTGCAACGGTTTCAAAAAGTATGGGGTCTCCCCAAGTGATACCCACCCTATTTATGACTACAAGATCTCTCTCAGGTGCTTCATGTCTGAAAATCGTGGCCTTGGTGGAATTCCAATGACTACAATATGGTTGGGCTTTTCTTTACAATTTTTATGTGTTTAGATATTCCGAAGATACCAGCGTAGATATATTGAATGCTGCCGACGAGGGAATATTCAACTGGTACTCCACCAACTACTTGTTAAGTAAGTACGTATTGCATATGAACTTTGAATTTTACTTTAACTTTAAACAAGAAGTGGAAATCTTATATTGATTGGTGTGTGCTTAGAACCCTCAAAATAAACCAAAACCATAACATGCGGTTTTCGAAGCTCATAAGTCGGCGACCTATCGATGAAGGATTTTATTTAATTATAATCTTTATCATAAACAATCATCAGCACATATTGTAAAACAAAGTTACACGCTGTCATTTTGTCTGTCAGTCTATCTGTCTGGCTGTTCGCGATAAACTCAAAAACTACTCAACGGTCTTTCATGCGGTTTTCACCAGTAGACAGAGAGATTCATGAGAAAAATTTGGGTGTTCAAGTTTATTTGTTAACGTTACTACCCGTGCGAAGCCAGGACGGGTGGCTAGTAAATAATAAAAATCGATGAGAAAGTACTTCTTTCTTATTTAATAAGCTGTTATTAAGATTTAGCAAAGGATACCTTCGTGTTTTTCAGATACCTTAGAAAACAAAGGCAGGTCATGGGGAGCACTGGACATGGGTGGTGGGTCTACACAAATCACTTACGAAGTAACCCATTATGATAGTAGTGTGCCTGCTGAATCTTTATTCGAACTATCAGTTGTAGATAGGAAAATGACATTGGTGTCACACAGGTAATTGACTTTCTTATATTGTATGGTCTTAAGGAAATAAATTCTTGATACCAAGGGGTATTGATATGCACTTTTACTACGGCTTCTTCATCATCATTTAAGGCAGTGGGTATTAATCTGTGGTCCGTAGAGGCACCCGAATGGTCCGCGAAGTCATAATTAAAGAGGACATACAAAATTAATACAAATCCTATTTCAGGACAAAGACTCCCATATTTCTTGAGGTGACAAATGAAATTGAAGATAAGTTATTTAATTTTCAATGTTTTAAGAATTTTCGTGCCCATCAAGAATTTAATTTACTAATTTATGTTACTTTTACTATAAGCCACAATGCCAAAAATTTCGTGCAAACTGCGCTTGCTCATTCGATAATTCGAGTAATTAACTTTTAAGTTGGCAACCCCAGCTTGAAAGGACAAACTTTAAAAGAATATTATGAATTAAACCACTTTTTGTACACCAGTTCCAGTTTATTATACTGCTCATCTTCAGGCCTGAAGATGAGTCATTCGAAACCGGTTGCAATTTAATAAAATTTGTATAATAAAGTGGAGCTAGTGTACAAAAAGCAATTTAATTCATAAAAATGGAGTTTCATCATAAAGTCACAACAGACGCACAGGTGCACGTATGATAACGTGCACGCAAGATTAATCTTGTGATTCTTGGGCCTTGCATTTTGTCTGATGTTTCGAGGCAAGTTTTTAAACGTCATAGAACGTCACGCATAAAAGTCATAACATACAATTTGATTTTTGTAGGATTGTTTTCTTTCGTGAGTTATGAAAAATACTATTAAATAATGGGCAAAATAGTGCGGTGATAACTTTCAGCATGATTAATAATTAAATCAAACTAAAAGCATAAGTTTAAGCTAATAGGGACCAAATAACTGAATGTTTACAAGAAGGACTGACAAGGACAGATTATTGCCATATCCACACTTTATAATTCTTACTACTGTTAGTCAATTACTTATCGTCAAAAGAAACGAGTTCAAATACTATCTACACTTTAACCACAAAGTAAAAAACTACACCTCTATTTGGTGCTTAAATCTAGATCTAACCCTACGGGAATTTATATAATTACTGAATGATTTATGCAAAAATGTCTTCAGATATCCTAAGAGATGATTTAAAAAAAGTCATACTCGCTCCCATTGGGTGGATAGGAAATAACAGAAAAGCGGCTTGTACGACTAAAATAATGCAACGCTATCTGGAGTTTGGTTTCCTTTGTCTTATCTGACGAAGTCGCTATCCCTAAGTGGTAACCAGGGTCTGATGATGGGCTTGGATGGTGGCTACATAACGTTACTCATCATCATCACCATCCGAGAATTCAAACTCGGCTTATGCCATGCTTTTTCTTCTCCACTTTGCCCTATCCTCGGCATCCTCACCTCGTACCGATAGTTCTGAAAAGTGCGGCCAGAGAGATGGTTTTGCATGTGAGATGTCGTTTTGAAGATGCAAATAGGAATGCCGAAACTATTTTAAAAGGTTTCAGTTTTTATGGTGAGTGTCGAGATGCCATTCGAAAACTGTTTTTTCGGACTGTATCCCTTTAGCATTTTTACCATAAGTCAGTATTTAA
This sequence comes from Blastobasis lacticolella, assembly GCA_905147135.1. Classification (NCBI taxonomy): domain Eukaryota; kingdom Metazoa; phylum Arthropoda; class Insecta; order Lepidoptera; family Blastobasidae; genus Blastobasis; species Blastobasis lacticolella. Next base: position 5,710,017 of record LR990039.1, on the reverse strand, counting down.
GGTTGCTGATGTTGTCTTATGTCGCAGGACTGTCGAGCTTGGAACTATCCAACCATACACTTACCTTAGCTATCATGCCTTGTTTGCAGCTTTCTGGGGTTAGGCACTAACAGCGCGAGGATCGGCACGTTCAGGCTGGAGGCCAACAATGCGTTCGCCTTGGAGTTAACCTCAATCTGCGTGCACCCAGACATACAGCAAGAGGAATGGAACGAACACGGCCATGTATTTAAAATCTCGTAATTAGTTTGATCTGTAATATAACCCTAAGTTTGCATTCTCTGATACCTAGTCAATTAGCTGTTACGCTTTGGTACCTAATTGCTACTCTTATATATTATGTTCTTTTCATGTAACTGTAGGTCCAAACTAATACCTTCGTCATATCTTGGCTGGTGTCTAGAACCACAAAATAAAGAACGGCCCGTTTTCTATTTTGTGCTAGAACGTTACCTTCAATGGGTTTTTTCGTATTGCTTGAACCGTCACCCTAACTTCTGGATTAGGGTTAAGGTCGGTTCTAGAATTCATTTTAATATATCGATTTTCGCGCTTTAAATACTCGAAGAGCTACTTTTACTTCAAAGTATACTTTCTCTATCACACAATTTAATTCTCTTCATTGTCTTAATGTCTTTCTTTTATTTTCATTGTAGCGAATAGAAATATAAACTCTACCTAGTGTTTAAATACTTTGTTGTGCGTTTTAAACAACTTCACTCAATATAGCGCCGTAATGCACAGATATTAAGACGAGCATGATTTTTTTTTGTAAATATGTAGCTGCTGTGTTTTGCCGGGGGCCAATTCTTAATAAAAATGTATAGTTATATTTTTCAAAGACTACTCACTCGTTATGCACTCGTCAGTACACTGCTTTAACCCGCCAGCACTCGCGCCTCAAGAAATTACATCAGCACTCGCGTGTAGAGCATTTTGCTCACGTTTATGAATGTAAATAAATGCAAGTTTTACCAAAAAATATTATTAAAACAATATTTTATTAAATTAAATACACTTTATTCATTCTACAAAATATATATTTAAAAACTTAACAAGATTATAGTTCCATTTTGTACACCCATCTTTGTCCACGTAACATAGCTGACTGCCCGGTGAAATTGAAGAAACCACACCTTCTACTTCCGATGACAACTGTTCGGTTTAGTGGAATGATGACTGTGTTCATTGCCTCGATCGCTTTCAATATCATCGGCTCTACAAGACGGGTCCTCAATATCTTCCAAATCCTCCTCCATCAAACATGCCAAAACGCGTTCATCCCTTCGATCACGATCCGTCTATAATAGAAATACATAATAGATTACTATTCAGTAATGTGAAATAATAATATTGCATAAAAGTAGCAGGAAAACTGTCGCTAAGATGAAATAAAATGAAGTCATGAGTAAAAAAAGTACTTACGTCGATATTCGCGCGATGAGCAAAACGCCGCCTGATGGTACACAGCGCAACAAACCACCTCGTGCGAGTGACTGGCGCACACTGGCGAGAAGTGAACTACATACAGGGGTGGGGGACGGAACAAAACTCAGCTACCAAATGAACAATGTACCTACGAATAATTTTGACAAAATGGCGCATGTTTTAAATTTACTGTAAGCAAAATGCTCATAGCGCGAGTGCTCGCGGGTTAAGATCACATTTAAAAATATACTCATGTTTGAAACGCACTGCAGCCCTGGTATATCGAGGTAAACTTATTTAAATCCCTATTTCGGATTAAAGGATCCGTTCACATGTAATGCCCATTTTGCGCAGTGGTGCACCCCGCTACGGCGAAACGGAGGCGATCGCATTTAATCTTTGCTATGGTTGGGTTCGCCGTTACGTCACGGAAAAGATGGACTGGAAAATGGCAACTAAACCCGATGCTCACTTCGCTGCAGTAGACGGCTTTTTCTTCAACGCTGAGGATGCAGGGCTTATTGGTAAATATACGAAAAATGTTTTAAAACACATACACAAAGAGAGGGAGAGAGAGAAAGGAAAACGAAGCGTCTAGTCTGTGTGTAATCTCTTCAAAAACGTTTCATGTAAAATTGGTGGGCCAAGCCTCGCAAGCTCTTAACGGTTTCACTGTGAAAATGATCAAATCTCATGAATAGCTCATAACTCTTCAAAGGCTATCCCTCCAAATACCAACATTTTGGTCAGAATGTACGTAAATAAGCTGGATTCAGTGCTCGATCGACGTGACGGTCGGGGCTGACGTCGTCAGGGGGTCCGAAATTTCGCCGCGTAGCCAGCATCAGTTGATCATTTGTCTCTGATAGAGCTACTTTTACTCTTCATGGGGGTTGGAGGCTAAACGTTAATGATTTCTTAATTTTCTTGTCATTTATGTACATATCCTAGTCTGTATACCTAATTTTAGGTTTATAGCACCTCGGGATGTGTCCTTCAGATTTTTTTTTGTATGCGCGGCTTTCCATATTATGGAGATAAATATAAATAAACGGCCACCTGTGTTTACCATAAACATAGGACTTTTTAGATAACTTATATCTGTCACTATGTAGGCACGGCTCGTTTTGGGCTCGCCAAATATTTCCGCAGCAAGTATAATAATTTTTCATGGTTTTAATTATGTAAAATTAAGTAACAATACTGGCGGATTGCGCGTGCGGACGTGATTCGTACGCATGCCGCGGAATTCTCGTGCATTGTGACCCAGGCGTCGCGAGGCGTCTTTGTATATTATTATGATCATGCGATTTTGTAATTTAGGCTGAGGTGATCTCGTTTTCACCTGTACGTTGCGAACTCTTCGTTCATCTCCTAGGAGCTTCGTAGTTGGGTGATGGCAGTGTCTTTATAGTCACCACAAGTCTTCATGCAGGCCGTCAGCTCATTTCTAACCTTAAATGTTTCAGACACATCGGACTCCAAGGATCTTAAAGGACGTATAAAGGTGCAAGACTACCGCTCCGCCGCAATGCAACAGATCGCAAAAGCGGACAAGAAGCACCCGTGGCTTGCCTTCGATCTCGTCTTGCTGTATACGATACTCCATGACGGATATAAGATGGATGATTATGACGAAATCTTTGTAAGTGCTAATTTTGCATTTTTTTGACATAATATTCCTACAGTATGTGACCTGGAACCGGGGCCAAAGTTGAAAATAGAGACTCTCTAGAGTATTAGTATTTTTTCTGAAAAGATTCAAGTTAACCAAAACCCATGCATTACACACAATAAGAATTTAAAGTTACGATTCATAAACAGTGATTATTGCAAAACAATATCATCGCTAACATTATCAATGTCGTGGTACAGGGTAGCTGACACAATCCATAAAATGTTAACGAGATGTTCCGAGTAGCTCCGAATAAGTACGATGTAGAATGAACACGATCGAGTTGAACGGAACTATTATTTTGTTTGCATTACATTGATTTTACGATTTAGTTTGTTATAAAAACACCAAAGGTTTAGTTTTGATTTTAATTAGTTGGGACCATGATGATTTAATTACTGTTGACCTATAGAGCCTCCGTTTTTAATATTTGCCCCGGTTCTAGGCCACACAGTGTATAATCAATCTTAAAATTAAGCAACATTTATTAACATGTTCGAGGCATTGTGCACGTTCTCTACACTGCAAATTAAGAACGCGATTGGGTGGTAGATTCAAAAAGCCAACAAGTAATAATATGTACTGGTTATGTACTACTTTTTAATAAAAAGTTGCCAATGGAGGCAAGTCTTGGCTTCACGCTTTTTGTTTCTGAATTTAGAGGACTGAATGTAAGCCAAGCCAAGTGTTAGTAACAAAGACAACGCACCTGCAGTTCAAATTTTTTGGGTGACATTAGCCGTCTTCCATTAGGTGGAGCCACCGATTTAATGTTCTAATGTTGTCCATTTTGATATTCTTTATTTAAAAATACTCGTATCCACTGATAGTATAATCCAATAATAGTGTGTTGAAACCATTGATATATTAACTGTACTACTAACCGTAGATAGCACATGAACGCTGAAAAGTGGGCCGGTGTAGGACTACTTAATCGCTAGTCAAGCAGTCCTTTTCCGTAGTCCGTCATTAGCCGTCCGTCGGCACGTAAGCATGCCCAAATGCGCGTTCAAAAATTGTGGAAACAATGGCCTTAACCGACGAAAAATGGATGGGATTTCATATTTTGCGTGAATAAACACATTATACATCTTATCATGCATAAATATAGCGGTTTACACATAAAAAACCATCAAAAATGATTATTTTAGTCATAGACATATTGTCAGTGTCAAACATCACGTCAGTTGTCCCAATCATGCGCATGCGTTAAAGCGAAAACAATGATTGCTCACTAAAAAAAATGGAGACGCAGCATTATCCACAGCGCGAAAAGCAATTTTGAGCTTTATAAGTATGAAAAAATATTGATATTTGGGAAATACGATACTGTACGTAATGGCATTTTATTGGGGCGTGCGTATTTGGCTAATAAATTGCTACGTACAAATGTATAGTCAATTAGGCGACAGATTTCAAGCGCATTTTTGTATGAAGTGCTTTATCTACGGTTGGTAGTAAATCAATGGTTGAAACAATCAATATTTCAAAGTAAAAAAAGAAAGTTCGATGTAGCTACGTGGTCTGGTGGTATTTGGCCCAATCACAGCGAAGAGCGATTTTGAGGCCGGATCATATTGTTTACCATTGGCCTTACGAAAACCACAGAAAAATCCATGACTTTATATCCAATAAATATGGTGGCTTTTGTTGTGAAAAAATGCAGCTGAGAACTTTTTTCTCTAAAAAACGTTTGAATTCATGGACTTTAACTATAAGATAGTGTCGAATCTTGTAAAACCAGCTAATGGTTTCTACAGCATTTTTAACGAGCGCAAGTTAACATAGCTTCGTTTAATTTGGGGGTATGGGCTCTACAGCCATCCCACAGCCTGCACGTGGCCCCCTGCTGGCAGACGGACTAGGCTCTGGTGAACCGTCCTTTCCCTAACGGGTTGTGCGATGCACGTAAAAAGCCAAAACCTCACAAAGTTTATGGCAGGTTACTTAAGGATACCGTACTGGACACGGATTGGGGGCCGCGGCAATATGACACGCAGGAGAATCGCTATACTCCTGTGTTGAGTCGGTTAGGGTAACCGAGTCCAGGACAGGCCCGGTCAAAGACGTAAGCCCACAAGGAGATCCGCTTCGCTACATGAAACGTTGGCATGCTGGCAGGACGGGCAGGTGAGCTGGTTGACGTACTCTCCAGGCGGAAGGTGGCAGTAGCCATCCTGCAGGAGACGAGGTGGAGAGGCAACAGGTCCGGAAATATCGAGAACGGCTACAAGTTTATATACGCTGGCTCTCCGGGTTGGGAGAACGGACGGTAGTGCTCTCTGAGGAGTTTCAGTGCCTACGCCAAATCCAATGGTGGCTTCTTGAAGGGACGAAGTCCCATGAGTTTATCGCTGCTGTCCACGACCTTGTGTTGTGACAAACGATTAACACATCTAACAATGATGGGACAAAACTCAAGCAGCTATCGTACAGGCGGCGAGGACGGTGTTGGGCGGTCGCAGGCTTGACGAGGAGACCTGGTGGTGGAACGAAACAGTCCAGAAGGAAACAAGGTTGAAGAACGCCCTCTTTACAAGTGTAAAGATTTTCTTAAGACCACGCTGCGTTACGCAGGGATGCCAAATTATAACCAAACGAGCGGTAGCCAGAACCAGATGAGACCACTTACATCCTTTTTATGATGAGTTGGAATCGTCTATGGGGCAGAAACTCATTTACAAGTTGGCACGGTCGTGGGTTATACATACAAATACAGAGTCTATGGTCCCACAACCCGGTTGAAACCTGTCCCGTTGGATCCGCGAGTCAACAATGCGTTCGAAGAGCTTCATGATGTGAGACATCACCTTTATACCGCGCTAGTTAGTGCACTCCCGCACTAAAACCTTGCCCTTCTAGACTGCAGTAATGATACTCAGGCTGTATGGGTTGGATATATTCCCTGTGAGGAGGATGCGTTCATAAGGTCGGTAAGGATGCTCACACTACGAAAGCCCATCAATTTTCATGCCTCAATAGGGACTCCATCACGCCCGACAGCTTTTCGATTCCGAAGAGCCGTCTCGACTTTCTCTTTCGGAGGGAGGTCCGGTGACTACACCGTTTTGTGTTGCTTTTGAGCAGCTCATGGAAGTAAGAGCGTCATCTCTTCTTTACAGCTCTACGTACATTTACATAGCGGCATTCTGCCTTCGTGTAGCATTCGGCATTATATCTTCATTCCCGAGAGATAATAAATGATATTTTCATCGGTAACTTTTGCAGGTGGTCTACGATATATTGGTTTCTGGGTATTATCATTATTCGAGAAAACTGTCACTGTCGTCGGCTTTGTGAATGGGTCTCGCTCTTTACCACCAAGTTCAGTCTAATGTAACCTTGGCTGAGATTAGCAGTAAAGCGCCCTCTATTGTACTGTGCCCCTGAACTTGAGTTATCTTCAATATGTTGGGGCCGGGTAATCTAATTATCGTATGATTTTTGTTTACAGCTCATACGCAAAGTGGACGGAACAGTGGCCTCTTGGGCACTAGGCTTGGCGTACAATACCCTAAATGATAAATTAAAGAAGGACAATCGTATATTCTTTGCAAAAAGTCGTGTATAGTTTCTTTGTATTCATTATTGAATTTAAATAGACTGTTAAGAAATACGTTTTACAATGATTTTAAGTAGGTATGCAAGGCGTTTTAATGAATGTTTCAGTTTATATAATTATTATTATGCTTACTTCACTTAAACCATCATAATGCTTACTTAGATAATATAACAAAAACAATTTACAATAAATTATGAGACAGCGAAGCATAAGTTTACTTGTTTATAATGAAATTATTTTACGTCGTATTTGTTTATTGAGTGGAATAGTAAAATTGATGTTACGTCTTGTAACGTTTGGAGCGTCTCGTTCGCTATAGGTCGACTCGTAAGCGAGTGGTACCGAGTTCGAATGCGGCCATGTACCAAGTGTTTTCTTTGTTATGTACATTAGGTGAATAGTAACCGATGCTCTAACGGTGAGGGAAAATATTGTGATGAGACTTGCACGTTCAGTAATGTGTAACCATTATCCAATCTGGCCAGGTTCCCCTGGTAGCAGGGTCGCGGAGGTCAGATGGCAGTGTCATTACTGTTATTACATGATATGCCATATCCTAGATCATGGTCAAAGCCGACCCCGAGCCCTTGTGCGCGAGAGCATAGCCGGGATATTAACGCCAAGATGAGTAACATTGATCACACATTTGTTCATTTATATAGTTCAGTTCAGTCGCATCGGCGAACATTTGATAAGTCATCATTTGGGTTCCTAAAGGTAGGTCCAAACCTTGTCCGAACTCCATCAATGAGATTTCATGCAAATTCGTGCGAAACGCAAGGAAGCAAGCGAGGTACATTTCTTCATCGGGAGAATTTTCGAAATCTTTAGACCTGGCTTGACAAAGCCTCGGCAACGCCATTATCGGTCGTCAGGGGCAGGTCATAATGAGAACAAAAGAGCAGATGCGCCGTGAATTGGGATAGAGAGTTCGGGTGGTGGGTAGATACGGTGGGTGTGATGGATCTAGGGGCGCTGGGTGTTGGGTACGCCACAGCTGCTCTCTTTCCTCTTTGATGCTGCAATGGATACCCGAAATGATGAGGACGAAACCCCACCAAACGTGGTTTAAATCTTAAGAGACGAGGGCATCAAATTTTGCCATAAACAGCGTAAAAGTAAGAAGTCCCAAGCTCTCGGAAAAGTTGGGGTTGAGTTTTTTTTTATAGAAATGTTGTTAATGTTAGAAGTGCTATCACAGAGAGGAGTATTTGAGGGTTTGTAAAGCTGCTAAAGAGCAATTGTTGCAATTTCGAGGTAATTTTCAGAACTATACGACTCTGAAAGGGTTGCCAAACTTGGATTTGGTTGGAAACGTGAGAAATTTTTGTATTCCCGTAATTTGAGGTCTTATTTGGTTAGTCTTTACTAGTCCATCAAATCTCTACGGGTTTGATGGACGCAGAGGATCGTTTAATTTATCGCTGGTGAATCCTTCGAAGTTGATGGAAACAACCACCAGCGTAGCACGGATAGGCTGTCTGTGAGCCATTTTGGTCCTGGTAAGTACTCTATCAAGGTCTTTATCTTTTTAAAGGTCGCTCAGCGTGCTATGGAACGTGCTATGCTCGGAGTTTCCCTGAAGGAGAAAATTCACAGAGAACCAAAGTGACACTGATATAGCCAACAGAATTAGTACGCTGAAGTGGCAGTGGGCTGGTGATATCTGCCGACGAACCGACAACCGCTGGGGTAAACGAGTTCTTAAGTAAATGGGACTCGGCAAGCGTAGTGTAGGACGCCCTCCGGCCAGATGGAGTGACGATTTGCGAAAGGCTGCGGATGGATGCTGGATGCGGCAAGCTGAGGACAGGGTGCATTGCTATTGAGGGAGGCCTATGTCCAGTAGTGGACTGGTATAGGCTGATGATGATGATGATAAAGTAACATTCAGGGGACTGAATGTGTAAGCAAGATCCAATGTTCCATTATTAACAATTTCACGGAGCTCAGGCGGCTGTCGCGCTACTGCACAATACCAATACCTGATCTGCCAAATCCTGGATCATGGTCTAGGAGGACAATGGCCAAGCGCGTGCGAGAGCATAACCTGAATATTGACGCTAAAGATTAATACATTTTGATTGCTAGCCACTACGGGTTTGCTATAGAACCTCAGACAAATATTTAGTTATAGATGGTAGCTTTAAGATGGGAATCCACTAGATGGGCTTGTTCACAGATACGTCTTAAACACCGAGTGGCGAGCTCGAAGCGGTGCTGGAGTTCGACAAGCCTTAAAGTACGAAACGGTCCCCTATCTAGTTTCCGGACTTTGAATACGTTGCTTAACTTTGGTAATCGATCTCACAAGCACGACGCCTCAAAAATTAAATAATATATAATACCGTGGGCTGGTACTGTAATAATACCTATTAATTCCAAGAAAACTTCTTGATTGTGATTGACGTACATACATTTTTTGAGATGTGTCAAGTTCTGTCTAATATTTAAAGGTTAAGTACCTACGTAGCTTTTTTCTTTCCTCATCCTATATTTGAAGAATTTTTTATAGGATTAGGAGATTATTATTTACGAGGATTTGTCTCATAATTGTAACGCAAGAGTTACACTTACTAAAGAACTGTGAGTTCGTAAAATAATAAAGTTTGTTTTTAAGTATAAACAATATGATTGTAGAATAATATTCTATATTATAGTAAGTACTCTCTATATATACTGGTGGAAGAGCTCTAATCCTCAATACTTCACGAGGTCTCAAATCTTCAATGTTCATACACGAATTTTAATCTTAGAAGGAAAAACATTTTGTTCGACGCGCCGAGGATTAAACCCTGCAAAATAGTTTGTTTCTATTAAGTACTACTTGAGTATTAATTTACCTATTATTAGTTCGCGCTAATCTTTGAAACTACGATGACCTTCGAAGATCTGCAAATTTCATTTATGTTCCGGAAAAGTAACGGAGCCCCGCGGAATACTCGATTGTTAGCAGAGTTTTCAGACTGAATTTGTGTTTAAAATCAAACATTTCACTATACGGATAACCTTCATTTTTTTACAGTTTACGCCAAACATAAATATGGCCAACATTTTGCTGGAAAAGCTTACAAGAAGTTCATCTCTACTAACTAGCAAAGTGAGTAAGTTTTGCATAAAATTAGAAGCAAGTAAGCAGGCCAGCGAACCTCGCTTCACCAAGGGTATAAGGATGCCAAATACCGCAAGACCGAATGGCCGCTTCGTTCTTTGTGAATCGAACTTCAGCACCGCAAAGAGCTCGACACTCGTTAGATGTGCCTCCTAATATCGTTGGCGAAGTGAAGTTGGACGAAGACCCTGAGACTAGTTGAATAGTCTCGGCATCCCGATGCGGTTAATATTTTTTAACTATACGATTAGTATGTAAACCACAGATATCAGAAAGAAGGAGATTGTGACTAGTGTCGCAGCCATATGCGCAAAAAGAGAACTCTTGCCCATAAATTCTGGCGTTCCCCAACGTTTTGCTCTATCGCCAGTCTTGTTCATCCTGTACGTTAATGATAATTTATTGCTTAAGATGATATGTGAATGCTATCTTGTCCGAATGCTAGATGGCGCTGTTTGCTTACTTTGTGGTTAGATGGCGCTGTGTGAATTTGTCTAGGGGTATAGTACTCAAAAAGATCATTCCAAATAGGCCAAACACGCTAGGGTTCTCATCTGGCATTCCTTAGTTCCTATGACCAGCTTCCGACTCCATCATCAGACCAGCTCCTTGCTCATTATCATTAAAATTTCATAGGTTTAAAAAATATAAGCTGAACTGAAGTCAGGAAGACTTTGGACAACCTTGCTTCGCCAAAGGTATCAGCACCTTAACGTGTGGCGAGCTCGTTGCGGTGTAGTTCTACTAGACTCAGAGTACGAAACGGTTATCCATCCAGTTCACGGACATGGCGACCATTGCTTAACCTTGGTTATGGGTCTCCTAAGCACGCTGCCACTATTCCAGTTTCGCCTTAATTACACTAAATACATAAACATTCCAAGTTCAATTAAAACCTTGTAAAAAGACAAAAGAAGACTTCATTTATTTTATTTCAACAACATAATCTCCTTCTTACTGATATCTGCAATTCAATGAGCAGTTTTCCAATAGGTATCTAAAGCATTCCTAACCACTCACTAGATGGCGCCCCGACAATTTTGGTAATTGATAATCGCTTGAAATAGGTTCTTAGCAAACAGGATATAAACAGTGGGTACGTTGTATTGGATAATATTATATTTATCAATAGTTTTCAACCATTTTGGAGGTTGTAATAATAATGGAACATAGTGCCAACTTCTGTAAATATTTCTTTTCACACTTCGTTCAACCTTTAACAGTTATGTTTATATTAATAAACATTTTATTTTTAAGTTTAGTATTAGTTGGCTGCATGAAATCACTGCTACCATCATACACATTATAAAAAGATTACCAAAATTGTAGGAGCGCCATCTATTGATGCTTTTTGAAACCAACTATCAATACCTACTGGAAAACTCCTCATTGATACACCCACGGAGTAAAAAGTACTACGTACAACAGCTACATGCGCCTGTGGTCCGCATTGGTACTGCAGCGATGATTAGTTAATTTGTCCTTTTATAAGTATAATTTATAAATTTTATAAGTATAAATAAAGGGCTCTCTTTTCTATGGAATTTTTTATGGTAATTTCGATTAAAAATACTTTGTACGGCTCGAAAAGGCATACCTAACATTGAATTTTTTTCTTTTTAAGGAACAACTTTTAAGTAAAAGCGCTAAGTGGGACTGTATCAAATCATATGTATTGCTTGCATTCTCCTTAACTGCATGTAATTTTAATTATGACATATTTTCGCAAGTTCTTGAACCCGGTAAATTGGCAATTTTGTTTTCTGATGTTATCTTATATGATTATCGTAAGTCCCTGCAATATCTCATCAGTATTGTGATGGACGCTCTCTCAGTAGGACGGTCCACTTTCTTATGGAGAAAAAAAAACATTGTCAAATCAAAGAACCATCTCGAATGCGATTTACTGTTCGCCCAGAAGGTAGGTATCTGTAAACCATTAATTTCTCTTGCTTTCGGCAAAAGCTTGGCCCAACGGAATTTGTTTTTACCGCTATAGCGATGCGTCGTGTTGCACTGAAGAAGCACAAACCTGTCACATATATCAGACGATTTGTGTGACCAGGTTTCACCCCTTTCAGTACAACACACAATGCGACGCTATTACCCATCGACGCGTGCTAAAAATAAGATATGCCTTAGACTATAACTATGTAGACAAGATCTGCTCTAACTAACTGCATGACGGAAAGCCAATTACAGTGCAGTGTTTCTACAGCACGACTTCCTTGTGGATTAGATGTGCTCCGAGTAGTTCAGATTCACCAAATAGAAGAGTACAAGAAGCAGTGAAGCAGTATGACTATTTGGCAGCATGCGAGGATTTATATACAGCAAATTTATTCATGGTAGCTTAGTGCAAAAATGTGTACTGTGCCGGCGTGGATTCGTAAAATATGACCGAGTGCTGAGGAATGAGTTCTGAATTGATGAATTGCGTACCAACTGAGATAGAGAGGAGCATGTTACTCAGTGCAGTACGTATAACAATAGATGACGAGAGAGTGGAATACGTGAAAGGGCGTTTATGCACTGACGCCTATTCGGTTCGTATTCGTAAACACGGACGGAACTTCACGTCCTCACACGTATCTGTATGCGATTCCTATTTGACATTTAGCTCTCCTTGAAGTATATAGTAAGTCTTTATACAGGGTGTTACATAATATATGTATGAAGCCGTGAACTGGATGGAGTGCTAAACGTATGAAAACGATAGGTACAATTATTTCTGTCGTAGGTGGAATAATTGTACCAATCGTTTTCATACATTTAGCACTCCATCCAATACACGGTTTCGTACACATATTATGTAACATATGTAACTGTATACATACATCTTCGTGCTGAGCTTTTTTTGTCACTTCTCGCATCTCGCGTCTTGCGTTTGCGTCTGGCGTCCCGTGTCTCGACAGCGAAAAGATTCATACATTAAAGTAAACTTTACAATGATTAAATCGGTTTGGAAATCAAAATTTACAAGTGACCCTTATTTTCTTTTGAGTAGTATATTTCGAAGCTGAGAGGCTTCTAAACGGGCAATATTGTTACTGAAATGTGTGGCTGCAATACTAATGTCCCGGACATTATAAAACATTTTCATCAAACGGTTACACAATGCTACAAGACTGAAACATCAATAGAAAAAATGTTTGGATATGGTTGCCGGTACATACTGCAGTAAAAATATTGCCCTTTTAGGAGCCCGAGACACAAACATACTCGTACTTGTTATGTTGTGTAGTGTATTAACTACCGAACTTCCCTGTACTACATTATTGTTTATTTTTTTCAGTTAATATTTTATTAATACTATTTCTCCAATTAACTGTTGGTGCAAGTTTCGCTTTCATGGATTTTTTTATTAAACAATTTACTGGACAATTGGATTTTGAAATGAATTTAAATCCTATTCTGCGCAGCGTAAATTTTGGGGCTATTTTGCAGTCGATTTTTTGGATAGTGAAAGTAAGTTTAATATTATGTATTATTATCTACAATGCGACTATGGAAAAGAGAATGTTAGAAGTATGGAAAAACCGAGAGATTTGACCACGTAGGACAAATTCTCATATTCGTTTCAAAACTAAATGAACAGTTTGTGTGAGTGCTGTTAGCACCTTTGTAACTAGGTACGATCTATTTATGTATTTAGACAATTTAGTGACCAGTCAATAACTATTTAGTTACTACACAGTGCAAAAGTTATAACGTTTATAGATAGCTACGGGTAGAAAAGCGTCCATAACTTTTCCCCCAAAAGAACTTAGTTCCTGCAAGAGATACCAGGGGCTCTATTTTTGAATCACTCGCGCATCTACGTGAGCACTCGCGTCTATCTATCTCCTTCACACTCATGTTAAAGTGCGAGAGGCAGAAGGGACAGGCATCAAAAAGCGAGCGGTTTCAAAATAGGGCCCAGTTCACGCCCATACAAACATTGAAAGCTCTTTTTGTAACCTTGTTAATAATATAGTTTACAAATCACATTATATAGGTATTGCAAGGAAGGGGACCAAATGGTTTAATGCAATGAGATATGAGTTCGGGCCCATATTTACTTTTAATTCCTTTTATATGATATGGGTCACAAAGGATTACACGAAAAGCCCAAAGCTTTAAAGTGCCCATATCTTTTCCTACAAGAGATACGAGTTTGCACCCGCACAAACATTGAAAGCTCTTTATGTAACCTTGCAAAGGATATAGGTCAAAAGACACAAAGTGTTATAGGGGAGGGGACATAAGTGCTCCTAACTTTTCTTTGCATATGATACCAGTTTGCGCTCTTACATATAATGAAAGCTCTTTCTGTATCCGTCTTGTGCCTGAGAGTGGTTTAGTCACTCACGGCGCGGTTAAGAGTTATCGACCAAAGAAGCCTATGGTGAGGATAAGGTAGATATCTAACTGAACAACATAAATTTTTTACACATAGTTGACTGGGTTTAATATGTTAATGTATAATATATTATATTATAATATATTAAATAAATAAATAATTATAATAAAAATAACCGAACTCTTTATTAATATTCTTATTTGCACTTGTTTATTTACAGCACTCATTTGAGGCAATGGAGTCCATCAAAGTCGTAATTATACTATTACATACAAACGTACCGGAATGGCATTTTTGTCCAGCGAATGAGAAAAACTGCAAGGGTTTATCGGAAATATTCATAGCATGCACACATTCAAATGTAACGCATATGATGGATACGTCTATACATCACTATTTTGGGTAAGTAGCAAACTTTATAACAGCTTCTTAACCTCTATTTAATTTTAGTTTACTTGGGTAGGCAAACAATTAGAAAATATAATTTTTAATAACATAGGTACATTGTCATGTACGAAATGAGTGTTTTGGGAACTACTGCTATTGCTTTGACTGGCAACACTAAATTACTGTCAATCTCACAATTTATTCTATCAGACTCTAGGATCAAGAATCAAAAGAAAAACCTAGCAGTTGATTCACACCTGAGGTCACCACCGAGACTAATGTCCATACTTTGTTAGTGATATCTGACAAGTTAGACAAAAACACAAAACAAATGCAAAAAATGTAATATGTGGAGCGGATTCAAACTCCAACCGACCATTACACTTAGAAGCCTACGGATTGTGGATATTTTTAAATAAAAATAATGTATGTGTTTTCTGAGACAATTTACTTTTTATTTATTTATTTATTCATTTAGTTCAGGTAACTGAGACCTACATTACTAAATACACACATACACATCATTATAGATTTTAAACTAAGACATAAAATAAAACTTAAAACTTAATATACACACTTCAGTTCCTTCCTACTTCTTTCAAAGTCATTTCGGCGGTACCGGAAATCCTAGTT
This sequence comes from Blastobasis lacticolella, assembly GCA_905147135.1. Taxonomy (NCBI): domain Eukaryota; kingdom Metazoa; phylum Arthropoda; class Insecta; order Lepidoptera; family Blastobasidae; genus Blastobasis; species Blastobasis lacticolella. The sequence continues at coordinate 5,694,878 of LR990039.1, read as the reverse complement.
TGCCCACGTAATCGCCGGAACACCACACCCTTAGGCCAACAATCTTCCCTCATGAAGAACTCCCGCGACTGTAAGAGCTGAACCGTCACGAGGTATTGTTTAACTAATCGGATCGCCGTCACCGTGTAATGAAGGCGGGACAGGCAGAGTGCCGTCGTCGGTGTGGCAGCGCACAGCCGGAGGTTGGGCCCGGTTACTGCGGTGCCGTGGCAGTTCCAAGCAGCACGACGTCTACTCTTCTTCTGGACCGTAACAAATCCTTCCTCATCACACAGAACTCAGGACAGTAGTTGGTACAATAACAGGACACCTCCCCCTGAACAAACTACTGTTCACAATAGGAGCTACAGACAGCCCTTTATGCAGGGGATGCCTAGTAGACGAGGAAACAGCGGCCCATGTGGTCCTGGAGTGTGAGGGACTAAAGGACCACAGGGTAAAAGTCACATTAGGAACAGGGTCCCTCCGAGAGATCTGCGAGCGTCCGAAGAGACTGCTGGACTTCTGGAGGGAGCTGGGCTGGCTAAATTAGCACGCCTTAACTACGTACAAAGGACCCAGTTTGAGTTCAAGTGCGGAAAGAGGAGCCCATTAACCTTAACCTTCCTCATCACGGTCCACGGCGGGGGCGCATGGTGGCTTCAATCCCGCCGATTCTCGTGGAGTTGAAGCCACCAAGCAAAGATGATGGCGCGATGTCTATGCGCGGACGGGTACCGCGGGCGCGGTGGTTATTTCCGCGGATTTCCTCATAACCGTGCCAACTGGCACTGTAGGATATTGGATAAATAATTATTGTAAAATTATACTTACAGTCACGGCGACAAAATGGAGGACAGTGCTCACTCAACTCAAACAACGGTTATGTTGGGTGCCATATGGATATTTGTGTATTTTGTTTCGTCCTCAACACCTTTTAATGTTGTGAAGGTAATTACTATAGTCCTTTAGACATTGATTTTATTTTTTTGACTTTTGGATATTGTAAATATTTATTTACTCTTCACCTATCAATCATAGTTCTTTAACAAATCTGTAACAAAAGGTAAGACAATATACAAATCCGAACACATCAGTTTCCGGAATTCTACTGCAGCTGGTGTACAATGTACACTGTACATAGGCCTTACCCAAGGCGCACCATTCTGCCCTCCCGATCCTAAAGTGCAGTAATAGCAAAACTGATGTTCCGAGAAAACAGAGTTTAAGGTTTCAAATTATTTAAAACACAATAACATATTAAAAAACTGAATGATAACTGAAAGGTTACAGATTGAAGTATACGACGATAATTTGAATTTGAATTTGCTGTCGTCACCAGCAAAAGTTTTCGAATATATTTTACACAACAAAATTGATTTGCAGATAAAACCATACATGTCCGATTGTCAGCACGGTTTTAGAAGTCAACGTTCTGTCAATACGAATTTACTAAGTCTCACAGACACTTTACAAGTATCACAGTGTCTTGACAGAGGTTCCCAAGTAGACGTAGTTTACTTCGATTTTCAGAAGGCATTTAATTGTGTGGACAATGACGTCTTGCTCTCCAAACTTTATGCCAAGGGATTCAGCCCTGGGTTATTACAGTTCTTTGCCGATTACCTCCGTGACCGTCGACAATATGTACGGTATGGTTGTTATGTTTCCAACTCATATCCCACGCGTTCTGGTGTTAGTCAGGATTCTATTCTCGGTCCACAATTGTTCACGATTATGGTTGATGATCTCAAATCGGTAGTCAAACATTCCAGGTGTCTGCTTTATGCAGACGACCTTAAGGTATTTTGTGAGATAAAAGAACCCGAGGATAGCATATTACTCCAGGCCGACATTGATGCAATTCTTCAATGGAGCAGTAATAACAAACTTCAAATGAATATTGCGAAATACTTTACCAGATCTCGTAATCCAATACCATCCATGTACTACTTAGGAGCAGATTTAATAACACGAGTGGAAACAGTAACGGATCTTGGCGTCATATTTGACCAAAAATTGTCGTCTAATGAACATATGCCGTGTTGGCCGTGTGGTTTCCGGCAGAGTAGAATAGCACCAACCCCTTACATTCATGGGTGTCGTATAAGGCGACTAAAGTTTTCGAGGCAAAAGATCCAGAGTCTCCGTAGTCTGGAAAATGGGCAGCAGCATTTTCCATTGTTATATTTAAATTCTGCGATCTCCAACCCGCCTGCCAAGCGTGGAGATTATGGCAATAACCTCCTCTTTCGTGGGAGAGGCCCTAAGTCCTGCAGTGGACTGTTACGGGCTGTGATGATGATGAATCAACATATAAAAAATCTAGCGGTTGATGGTTATAAAAGATTAGGTTTCATTATTCATAACACAAAGGACTTTCATAATGTTAGTGCGATTACATTAATTTACACTGCGTTAGTGCGTACAAAATTAGAGACAGGGGCGGTCGTGTGGGGTCCACACGAAAGTTCATACAGACTTTTATTAGAAAAAGTGCAAAAAGCATTCTTACGTTTTTTGTTTAAAAAACGATATAGGTATTACCCATTTCTGTATCCTACAAAATATCTTCTGGGGGCATTGGGCTTTAATTCCTTGGAGGTACGCCGGAATTTTAATTTAATGCTGATCTTTTGTAAAATTTTACGTAGTGAACTTGACTGTCCTGATCTCGTATCACGCATCTGCTCATTGTTCGTACCTAATAAGTACACGCGGTTCCGTAGCAATCGTATCCGGTTGCTGGCTGAGGACAGTTGTCGCACGGTGGTCCATAGTAATTCGCCTTTAGTAAAATCACGCATCCTGCTGAATTGTCTTCTCAGCTCTGCTGCTCAGGACTGCGACTTGTTTGCGGACCGTTTCTGTGTTGTTTGTAAATTTATTTTAAGATTTTGTGAAAATTGTGATACATGAAAGTATTTGTAAACCATTTTGATAAATTTGAATGTTGTGCACAGTGCTTTGGCTCGCTGTAATGCTGTGTACTTTTCTGTAATATTAAATTAAATAAATAAATAATGTAAACAGTACGTTTGACAAAATTTCTGAAACAACTACCATTTAAAGTGTAAAAAAAAGTCATCAGTTACTGCAGTTTAGCTAGGAAATCAATAAAAATGTTATGCAGTTGTCGTGCAGTATGTGTTTTACTGCAGTTTAACTGGCAACTGTAGTACTTTTTTAAATGCGCAAATTTTTTTTGTAGTCTTATTCAAAAACATTAAATTTAACATAATATCAGAGTCCTAGAAAAATAAGAATTGGTTTGTTGGATAGCTTATGAAATGTATATTCACGAATAATATTTAACTCAAAATTGCGAGAATGCCTATTACTTCCCTTTAGGCTCAGGACGACAGCACCGGCTTCACATCCCGTCACTGCCAGCCTGCCAGTGTTTTACGTCGATCGTCGTCCTATCTAGCCATGGGCAAGTTCCGTTTTGCATCGTTCAACGGCCCATCCTCGAGAATACAAATTGGAGAATCTCCACTTGAGAATACGCGTCTCCGCCAACTATTATCGGTTCTAACCTGATCAGTCATCGTAGGCCCTACGATATAATATTAGTATTGAGGACTAGAAATTGAAGACTGTTTTGGGTTACTTGCCGTTTCTTTCCCCAACGAATAAGCCCTCTAGTGAAGCGATGGTAACCTTCTCTTCCCGTCCCACATATAGTGTATTTTGGTCATACCAGGGTTGAGAGGCGTCTGCTCTGCGTCAGCCGCGGTGCGGATGGCGTTGTCGGTCATGCTCTGCCATCCGTTGCCGTGTCATCGTGAGGGGTGGGTGTGCTCCAGTTCTTGGCCGGCCAACATATCACTATGATTCCTTCTTATTTCCTACCTACTTCGCTTTGGCAATTGAAAGACATTTAATGTCCTGCTTATGTTGATTTAATTTGACTATAAGAACTATAAATATTATATACTTACGTACTATGTACCATTCTCTATTGCAGTTCGTAAAGTTTACAAGTTCCGCCAAAACCTTTTTCATAATGGTCAACTTCATGATTGTGGTGTCGATGAAGAAGTTTTTATTTAGCAGAGCAATTACCGATATAATGACTTTGAAATCACGATCGAATCTGGTGAGTATTTTTATTTTATTTGTATATTACTTATACCTTGCATAGCACAAAATAGGTAACCATTTAACAGTTCCGCTCGTTCAGCGGTTTTCGCCGATTCCGCCACCCTTTTACGATTCTTCGACCGCGCGTGAGCGTGCAACAAAAAAGTTATAACTATGCTTTGTCTAAAATAGGATGATAATTTTAACAAGTAATTATTCTTGGTCCTTGGCGCACGCCTATGAAGTTCGGTGTTTTTGTTTCCGAAAAATGTACTATGGATAATGTCGTACTTCATGGACCCTTTTAGTGAAGTGCCACGAATAATGAAAAACAAAAGACAATCGAAAATCGGTATTCAAAGAAAATAATCAAACATTTAAAATTAACATTTAGGTAATTATATTATATTTAGGAACTAAACTCTCATCCTTGTTTGATTTCACCCTAAGAAACCTTTCACAACAATGATTTCGACTCGCGCGTATTGTACGGAATAGGCTGACTGACCGAATAAAAATACGCACGTGTCGAAATTGTCTTTGTGGATAGGTTCTTAATGTCATATTAATAAATTATAAATTCAAAAGAAAATAGATAGTTTATTTTGTAAAATACATACAGCATAACCATGCAACTTTCGATTTCAACTTCTATGAGAATGATAATCGATAATCGAATATATTTATTAACGATTTTACACCACTCCATCCTTACTGAGAACTGTCAAAATTATCATCCTATATTTGACAAAGTATAGTAAACCAAAGGAATCTAATAATACTTTTAGATTTTTGAAAATATGCAGAATTAAGCTAAGTTATAGGATATTATGATTCCAAATTGATAAAGTAATGCACAATAATAATATTTAGTCGACGGAAGTCCCCGTGAAAGTCTGTCTAACGCAGAAAACCTATATCTATAAGCAATAAACAACTCAGATCCAATTTGGAGCCAAATTGGTCGCGAACTGTGCGGTTCCAAAGGAACTTTATCCCACGCACACTAAGGTTGTGGAATGAATTACCTGGAGAGGTTTTCCCTGGAGAGTACAACATGGAGTTCTTCAAGAAACGGGTTGAAAGGTTTTTACGGGGTCGGCAACGCGTGGGTGATGCCCCTGGTATTGCAAACTTCCATAGGCTGCGGTGACGGCTTACCATCAGGCAGGCCGCAAGCTTGTTTGCCACCTTAGCGGTATAAAAAAAAATTATTAGTTTAAACTATAGTAAAAACTATAGACATTAGCAATACCAAGAGTATTGCCAATGCGTTGCCCACCTCTATAACACGTTGCTCTGGCAGCAAAAAGGCAAATGTCCTTCCACTGCCAAAGCACGGTTCCCCAATTCCCCACCCCATAGAGCACTTTTGTAATTCGAAAAAAAAAAAATATTTTCGCAACATAATATGAGTATTAATTAAATTATTATTTACGATTTTAGAAGAACAACCTAGTGGCGGAATAGGTACCAATACCAAGTTTTATTTCATTTAACCATAATAATGTTCCCACTGTGATTTCAGACGGTAATTGTTGTTGTTAAGTTGCAGAAAACTAAAGAAAACCTTCACAAAGTTATAACTGACAATAAACAAAGACTTTAGTTTTGGCACTCTGTGGTAAAAATAAGCATAGTCCAAAAGGACGAAAACATCTTTCCCAAATTCCAGAACGCTGCCCAAATGCTTACCTCAGGCACACCGTAAGCTTGTCTGCCACTTAAGTGGTATAGGAAAAAAACCTGGATTCGTCAATTGTCCTCTTTCTTAAAGTTTGATCTACCTACCTAACTGGACCGAAAACTTCGAGGAAAGAGACCCTAACCATTACTGTAAAGTGTGTTACATGCACATTCGACATAAGCTTCGTCTTGTCCGTGTTCTGTTTAAAGCCCGCTTGGAGAGGAGGGAGGACTTGGGAGACGCTATCGAGCTTCTCGAGCATTGCATCTAGTTTCTTCAGAGATTCTGTCCTGGCTACAATATTGTTGGGCTACTTATACTTTAACGTTACTGAATCATTGGTCAGATCTCGATCGAATCAAAGGCTATCTCGAAGTCTAAATACGCTAAACGTACTGGTCGTTTTACTCTTCGATCTTTATTATTTATATGTCTATGGTCCGGCTATCTAGTCCGGTTTGTTCCTGCAGATGGAAGTCGTCAAACCTGCGCACGACTCGATGATTCGTTATATCTTAAAAACAACATATATGTGGCTCTTAGGCGTCATTCTATCCCACGCCTGCTACATTTTACGCTTCTGCCGGCAAGGCTTTGAGTATTATACTACCCGCCTACAGCAGCTCAGGTGTGATTCTTCCAGCACCCATTGTCTGGTTGCTAGTAAGTTATTTTTGAGCCATATTGATCTCTTGCAGATGGCATTCATGCAGGAGACGAGGTAGCGTGGCTCTAAGTCTAGGGAAATCGGGCAGGAGTACAAGCTCTTGTACCCCGGATCGGTAGAAGGGAGGAACGGGATCGCTATTGTGGTGGGCGACGAGTTCCAGAACGGTAATTTAGAAGTGAGCAGGGTGAGCGATCGACTCATGGCGATCAAGGTGTAGGTTGAGGGGATAAAAACGAACTTCATCAGGGCCTATGCTCCCCAGTCTGGCTGCGCCAACACCGAAAAGACTGACTGCCACATAGGGCAGATGAGCGTGGAGTTCGGACGGGTGAACGGTGGCTTTGGCTATGGCCAGCGAAACAGTGAGGGAGAAGATATTCTCCGAATCTCACTGGCCGCCGACTTGGCCGTGGTCAACACCTTCTTCCAGAAAAGACCCGAACACCTCTTTACCTACAAAAGTGACCCGCACCAATCACATATCGATTATCAACTGAAAAGTAGACGTGACATGGCCATGTATGCCAGTGCAAGATCATACAGGGGGAATGCCTCACTGCACAGCACCGAGTCCTTGTCATGGACGTCCAGGAACTAGTAGACGGTCTACGGCAGAACGTTGCGAACCTTCTATTAAGCAGTGGAATTTGAAAAGCAAGAACCAGGAGTTCATGGAGGCGGTCGATAGTCCTTGATTGGAACGCGAACGCCGAAACCTCCAATTAGCTCTGGTGTTATTATCAGAAATCCATGCTCAAACTCGGACGAACAGTACTCGGTACGTCGAAAGATGACCGAAGAATTGACAAGGACACGGGATGGTGGAATAGTGAGCTACAGGAAGCAGTTACGGACAAAAAGTCACATTTAAATAAATGGCAGCGCAGTAACTGACCATTGGATAAATAGGTGTATTTGGGAGCAAAGGGGCGAGCTAAAATGGCAGTGGCAAAAGCGCAGTCGGTCCAGCTGGCTCCGCTCTACGATGCGTTGGATTCTGTGGAGGGGCACAAGCTCATCTACAAGCCGGCAAAGTCGCGGAGTCGAGCCAGTCTGGATGTGACAAAGTGTGTTGCAATAAAAGGCACGGACGGCGTGTTGCTCACAAGTGCAAACTCTATTAAAGACCGTTGGTGCTGTCATTTTAAGGAACTGTCTAATGAGACTAACAACTACGTCCGACCACCACAACTTTCGGCAATCCTTGGAATGACAAGCCCCATTACCCCTGATGAGGTGGAGAGGTCTCTAGCCCGGATGAAAAACGAAAAAGCTATTAGCCATGACGGAATATTCATAGAAACCTGTAAAACAATGGGGACCCGGCGTTCTCCTACTCACTGAGCTATTCAACAGGATTGTGCTATGGGGCTTATACCTTTCGCGTGGCACGTAAATATTATTACGCCAATCTATATAGGAAAAGGAGTGTGCAGGAGTGCGGCAACTATCGAGGTATCAAACTCATGAGTTACACAATGAAGCTATTCGAACGTATTATCGTCCAGAGACTTCGCCAGGAATGGTCCTTGTCGGAAAGCCAATACGGTGTCAGGCCAGGCTGCAACACCATGGATTCAATCTTTTCCCTCAGGGTTCTCCAGGAGTCTCACTGCAGTAGAAATCAACCTCTGCATTACGCATTTCTCGACGTGCAGAGGGCTTTCGGTAGTGTCCCTCGGGAGATAATCTGATGGGCTCTGAGGCCAAAATCTGTGCCCGAAGCATACAGTATTGTACAGGAGATGTATGACAATACTGGAGCCGTCGTCTAAACCATCGTAGGCCATATTAATCCCGTTAATTTTAGTTCACATACGTCATTGATGTAGATTAGGAAGAGGTTAGGACCAGGTACACTGCCCTGGGGAACACCGAAAGTGACAGGTGCATCAGAACTCATCTGTTCAGATATTTTTACTCTCTGTTTTGCATTGTGCTCGAAGTCCTCTCAGCGGAAATTCAGGACATGCCTTTTTGGTTTATGCAGTACGCTGACGACATTGTACTTGTGAGCAAGCTTAGACAGGACCTTGAGACCAGGGTAAACATATGGAAGGATGTGCTAGAAAACGATGGTGTGTAGTTGAATCTCGCCAAAACAGAGTGTATGGCCAGCTGCAGCGCCGATCCCGAAATCATCTTTATAGGTAACGAAGCTGTCTTCGTGCTGATTCGTGATGCACGAGTCCGGCCATATCAGTCCCGAAGTCAAGTCCCAAATATTTCGAGCTTGGGCTAAATGGTGGGAACTCACGGCAATCATCTGTGACCCTAAAATCCCTGTCAAGCTCAAAGGGCTTACATACAAGAGTATAATTAGACCTTTGATGCTCTATGGCTGTGAGACATGGCCAGCGCCTACGAAACACGTTCGCGAACTCCATGCCAGCGAAATGAAAATGCTGCGGTGCATGTGCGGAGTCATGAGACTTGATTGAGTACGTAACGAGTATATCCATGGCAGCCCTTTGCGTGAGGGATATCGCAGATTAGATCGAGGAGGCTCGCTTTCGCTAGTGTGGTCACGTGTTACGTAAGCTTCAGGGGTACGTGGGTAATAGGTGTCTTAACCTGCCGGTATCAGGAAAGAGGCCCCGTGGGCGACCCAAGAACTGATGGATTGACATCGCTGAGTCGGATTCGATAGCCAACGGCTTACGACGCGAGGATGCCGAAGACCGAGCAAAGTAGAGAAAAATGAGTCGGAAAGCGGACCTTGGCAGAAGCCGAGATAAACGCTATGATGATGGTAATGATGATTAATCTCGTGCATGCTAACGTTCGGAATATCTGTAGTATAATGTCTGTTTAATTGGTCTCTGGGATCTATCTATATATCTGGGGCTAGATCGTTAGAGAGTCCATATAACCTTTCCATTTCTCCCGAAACCCCTGGCTCGAGACCAAGTCGCCTGGTTCGGTCTTCAGCCTCATCAATTGGCTTTACTCAACATACAGATCCCTTGCAAACACCTTGGAGTCTTTATTTCGCTCGGTTGCCTTTTACATACACACACACACAATACAGTTTGTATTAAAACGGCGTATGTCGTTTCGTAAGGATTTGGATGTCTATTTATTGAGCTACTGTTAAATATATGGATCAGGGCACACAAGTGAAACCAACGGCGATCGGTGACCACTGTTTATTGCTTAGAAGGTAGGTAGGTACACCTATCAATAGCTAGTTAGTTATTGATAGGTGTACATAGCATACATCATAACAGCTACCTTGACTGGTGTTTTGAAAAACTTAGACCTAATCGGACTTTTTATACCAATCCACTATTTATATGTTATTAATTATAAATTTTCTCTTCAGGGTGACGACCTCATACATATGTTAACAGCTTACAACATAGGACGAATTGGAGTATATGACTTTGGAACTATGTCTCCATATACTATGATTGATGTTGCAGTGTTAATATTTACTCTCTTCCATACAGTTATATCAGTGATTGTATCAGTAACGTGTAGGATCATGTATTTGAATGTAAATCGATGCTTCATAATCAAATTTACTTCAGAAAGAAGACGATACATACTTTACGCTATATTTCCGCTGATGATGGATTTCATGCATGTCCAAAAGTTATTGGCTCTACTCTTATTTCTAAGTTTGCATATAGGAATTCTTGGACAGTTGGTAAATACTGCAAATACTAATAAATAAAATGACTAGGAAGAATATTAATCACTATATAGAAACTAAAGCATAGTTGCTGTGTGTTGCTATAAAGCAAAGTGTTGGATCACTGAATATTTCGAAAACGGATCAATGATACGGAAATAATTCTTTGCACACTTACCCACACCCATGTTTTTAAGTAGGTAAAATTTCTATTTCGAGACTTTACTCGATGGAGTAGAACAGGATTTCACCCCCGCTCTGTGCAGGGGAGGTACTCTTAAAAGAAGGTTACTTCAATCGTTGTTTATGCAATTTGCATATAAAAGAGGGTAGTAAAACATGAGTGTATGTTTATAATGATTATAGTTACATAATTATAGTGGTAATAGTTTGAAAACAGTGTTCTGATACCTAATTATATGCAGTTGCATACACTATTTTATCTACACAAATAGCTTAAATTTTAAATCGTTTAAAAAAAATTCTGATTGTTGCTGATTGTGTTTGTAAATGTTATTTTCTTGATTAAAGCATATAAATAGTTAAATGTGAAAGTAGTAAAGTGAATTTCACGCCACTTACTTTTTACTTGAGAATAGTCGTTAAGGATGAAGGCGAACGTCGGTAGCCGGGGGGTTGAGTGTCCAACTCGTAAGCGAGAGATACCGGGTTCGAATCACGCTGCGAACCAATGACTCTTTTCTGAGTTATGTAAGTACATTAGTTGAATACTAACCGATGCTCTTACGGTGAGGGAAAACATCGTGATGAAACCTGCAAATTCAGGCGACTGAATTTGTAAACATGATTCAATCTGTTCAGGTTCCCCTGGTAGCGGCGGGGACACGGAGGTCAGATTGTAGTTGCTCCACTGTAATTACCTGATCGCCAAAAATTTTGATTATGGTCAAGGCGGACCCCGGGCCCTCGATCTCGAGAGCACAACCGGGACATTAACGCCAAGATGATTATTTTAGTCGTTTATTGATGAACTTTATTCACGCCAATTTTAAAATAGTAGTTTGTTCAGCTCGCTTAAATAGGGGAGTATTAAGAACGTCTTGTTTTAGAATTTGACGCGAGTGTGTAATTATATGCAGTTGCATACATTAATCCGAAAGGTGGGCAGCAGCATCTTTCTGGGTAGATTTACATCAACTGCACTGCGATCTCCAACCCGCCTGCCAAGCGTGGAGATTATGGCAATGACCTCCCCTTTCGTGGGAGAGGCCCGAAGTCCTGCAGTGGACTGTTATGGGCTGTGACGATGATGACGATGACATTATTTTAACTACACTCATATTTTCATGTTACCTATAATTTTCTCGACTTTGCTGGAAATAAGTTGCGTGTCATTTTTTTGCCGCGTCGTGGATTTCAAGCGGTGTGAACACTTCACTACTTTCACATTTATCTATACTGTCGTCCTAAGCCTAAAGTGCAGTAATTTTAGCAAAATTGAGTTAAATGCATTTCGTGAATCTACATTTCATAAGTTATCTGACAAATCAATTCTACAAACATTACAACGAACCAACCAACCCATAGTATAAGCTTTACTTAGTTTGAGGCTAGATGGCGCTGCACAAATATTTATTTATTTAATTATATTACTAGGACTCTTAAAAGCATGTAAAAATGTTTTTGATTAAGACATAACTAAAAAATTCCCCTATTTATTAAAAAATCACTATAATTGTCAGTTAGCCTGCAGTAACAACTGCACGAAATTTTTAATGATTTCCTAGCTAAGCTGCAGTAACTGATGACTTTTTGTAACTAAATGGTAGTTAGAATCAGAAATTTTGTCGCACATACTGTTTAACTTGCAGTATAATTGTTCTTCATACAAGCTAATAACACTGCAACAGAAAAAATGTGTAACATTCCTAATTAAAATATAATATAAACTTTATCTTGCAGATTTGAGTAAAAAAAAAATGGTGCATGGTGACGTTATGTCACACTTCAACTTATTATCAAATTACAATACAATTTCTTTTATTTAATTTAAACTGTCATTTGGCGTGAAGTTCTAATGCAATTCAAAAGATTTTTGGTACTTCCATGCAACATTGCTGCTCCTGAGTGATAAATTAAAAATCGTTGATTTTTCGGTTATGATACTTTGCCGTTTTGTTTTAAATACCCTATTGAACTAGTAGTATTTGACTTTGTCCAGAGCGTAAAGACTCTTGTACTTTGTCCAGAGAGTATAAGTAGGTATAGGTACCTATATATTCAAGTTCAAGTTCAAATCATTTTTATTCAATATAAATATTCTCAGAATACACTTTTGACAACCTGAGTGGTTCAGTGGTTAACATGCCGGCCGGTCTGCCACGCAAGAGGTCCCGGGTTCGATTCCCGGCCGGGCAGAAATTGAAATGATGAATTTTAATTTCTGTTACGGGTCTGGGTGTCCTATGTATAATAAGTATGTATTTAAAAGTATATAAGTAGTTTATCAGTTATCTAGCACCCATAACCCAAGCTTTGCTTACTTTGGGGCTAGATGGCGCTGTGTGAATTTGTCCACGATTATTTATTATTATTTTGTCTTTTCCTTTTTGGATCTCAGATCACAAAGTGAACTGGTTAGATGATTGTTACGGGCCAAAGCCAAGTAACAACCATTGTAACTATAGGTTTGGTTTAGCCATCAGGTTGTAAAAACTTTCTGACTATTCGGCAAGTGTTTAATATTACCGCCTTTTGTAACTGTATAAACGTGTATCGTGGGAGATCGAGCATAAGTAAAGATTTATGTAAATGTGTGGGTATGATGCCGGTAGCAGATAACACTATTGGTACTATTGTTACTTTGTGTAGGTTCCATAATCGACTAATTTCGTCTTTCAGATCGGTGTACTTATTTAATTTCTCAACAATTGTTGATTGGATGTTATGTGTGTTGGGGACAGCTATGTCGATTAGATGAGCGGTTTTGTTGTTTTTATCTATTACAATTATATCCGGCCTATTATAGTGTATTGTCCTATCTGTTAATACTGCTCGGTCAAAGTATATTTTGTGGGTAGCGTTTTCTATTACAACTTCGGGTGTGTATTTGTAGTATGGGACTGGTGTTTCGGGTAATAAACTGTATTTTATCGCTAGTTTTTGGTGAATTATATTTGCAACTTGATCATGCCTGTAAGTACTTGTAATCGGTCTGGACTATTGTCTTGCACGCACCGGTTATGTGCTGGATAGTTTCAGGGGAACTTTGGCATCGTCTACATCTATCGTCGGAAGCCGTCGGGTCTTTAATTATGAACTTTCTATAATTTCGGGTTTCAATGACTTGATCTTGAATGGCCACCATAAAGCCTTCTGTCTTGGGGAACAACACGCCATTACGAAGCCATTCGTTCGATGCGGTAAGATCGACATTTATTTGGCATAAATCTTGGCGGTGTCTTCCGTGCAGAGACTTTTGGGACCATTCATTCAGTTTAGTTTGTCGGTTGGTTTGTGATTCGTTTCTCTGTTCTTCAGAGTCCTGCAAATTCAAGGGCGTTAATTTTCGGTCATTTTGAATAATTGCGTTATGTAATGTGAGTCATGGTGGTGTTTATTATGCGTTGTAATTGTATGAGTTGGCAGTCCAGTTAATTATCCCGAAGGAGTAAGTAAGAACAGGTACGGCATAACTATTAATCGCTTTTGTGGTATTTCTGGCAGATAGTTGTGTTTTCAGGATGGTGTTCAGTCTGTGTTTAAATTTCTGAGTTAATGTATCTTTCACTTCTTTGGTAAGAATTTGTTTAGACTGATAATATCCCAGGTATTTATAGGTTTCGTTGTCTCCTAACGATTCTATTAATTCTCCAGATTGCATTTCGTATTCGTTTTCTGTTATCTGTCCCTTTCTAATTGAGTTTATTTTGCACTTGTCCAGGCCAAACTCCATGCCCCCATGCAGTTTTATATCATCCATATAAAGGAGATGGCTTAGCGTGAAGGAAGAAGGCGCTTCTGTGGCATGTTCTTTGTACTGCAATCGGTATCCAGCTCCAGCAGCATTGAGAATGCGCGATAGCGGGTTCAGCGCTAGGCAAAACCATAGCGGGCTTAAAGTATCCCCCTGAAAAATACCGCGTCGAATTTGTATTTCTTCTGTCACATATGTATTTTTCGGTGTTGATAATTTTTTTTTTTTTATGTCATACGGTGGGCAAACAGGCAAGCGGGCCACCTGATGGAAAGTGGTCACCACTGCCTATAGACATTAACAACACCAAGAGTATCGCTAATGCGTTGCCCACCTCTATAACACGTTGCTCTGGCAGCAAAAAGCAAATGCCACTCCACTGCCAAAGCCACGGTTCCCCAAATCCCCACCCCATGGAGCACTGGAAACCTTACTCACCGGCAAAAACACAATACTATTTAAAAGAGTATTATTTAGCTGCGATATTCTGTAAGGTGGAGGAATTTCAGTCGTGTCGTCCATTTATTCATAATGACCTGCAGAAATGAGATTATGGTTGGGTTTATTTTATATACGTCAAGTACTTTTATAAGCCATGTGTGAGGAACTGAATCATACGCTTTTTATAGTCAATGTACATGGAATATAAGTCGGATTTCTTTTTCTGTACTTGGTTTAAAATAACGGTATCTATTGTAATTTGTTCCTTGCATCCCTGACTGTACTTTCTACATCCTTTTTGCTGTTCGACTAAGATATTATTACCACTGACGTGTTCTTATATTAAGTAGGATAGGCAGGCTGTCAAAATGTTATAAATCGTTTGTAGGCAAGTAATCGGTCTATATTTAGCCGGATTTAGCACATCAGTCAAATCTTTAGGTATCATGTAAGTGATTCCTGCAGTGATGAAATCTGGTGTAGTCTGTGGGTTTTCGATGAACTGATTTATATATTTTAATAAAAATGGATGAAGATATGTATATTTTTTATACCAGTAGTTATGAATATTGTTAGCTCCTGGTGACTTCCAATTATGCAGTTTAAGAGTTATCATTTCAAAAATATCCATAGTTATGTTATCAAAGGCCATTGTATTTGTATTTTCATCGTGAAATAGTTGTTCATTATTTAACCATGTAGCCTCAGTATTATGTTGTACAGGGTTTTCCTAAATTCTCGCCCAGAATTCTCTCAGTTCATTTGGTTGTAATGAGTGTTCGTTCTGTCTATTGCGCGAGTTATGAATGTTATTTGTAGATTTTGCTGAAATAGTTCTATAAAACTGCTTTTCGTTCATTTTAAATTGTGTGTTCTGTGTTTTCCGCTGTGTACATGTTTTATATCGCTTTAATCGGTTACAAGTGACTGCTAATTTCTGTTTGAGGTTATCTAAAAAGTGTGTTAATTGTGAATTTAAGTCTTCATAAGCAGAATGAACTTTATAATTTTCCATTATTTCATTTACGTGTCTAGTCAATCTAATACTTCTATTTCCATTCATATACTGTGTTAATCTACCAACTTTTGTCCTCAAGTCTTCAACTTTGCGTTCGAGCCTAATCTGCCACTTTGGTTTTCGTTTCTCTCTACCACTATTTCCCACTACTGCGCCTTTATCTACTTTGGCCCCATTAGCTTTAGCAGCAGTCCATGCGGCACAATACAACACCGACTGCAGTGTATTAAAATCCGTTTCAGAGTTTACGTATTGGGGGAGTATTCTGTAATTTATGTAATGTACTAACTGCGCTAACCTTTTTGATGATTTTTGTTTTGGTATATAATTTCGCTGATTAGGATCTGTGTTTGTATAATATTGTAATGTCTCACAAAATATATTGTCTATTTTTAAATTAACATAGGAACTGTCATATTGTGGAGTCTGTGAAGTATTTATAGATGGTTGAGTCAGTATTTCGGGGTAAGAACAAGTGTCGGATTGCACTTGTGTATGTTGGTGAGTATTCACGTCGGATGTTAAATGTGCGGCTGCTTGAGCAGCTGCATCAGCCTCTATAACACTACTGCCTGAAACATTATGGTTGACATTTAACGACCGTAATTCTTCAGCTACCTCTCGTTTGATACTAAGTAACCGGTCATGGTTAATGTATTTATTGTTTATGATTAGCCTTCAGGCCTGTAGGCCGTTAGGTTTGTTTCCAAGTGCGTTATTTTATAATATGCTCGAATTATTGCTCCGTTATACTCATCCGTCCATCTTATTCGTTTATTTCTATTATTCTCATTATCAGTATTATTTTTACTAAGTTTTAAAACTTGTGTATTGTTAACTAAGGCTATTTCATTTGATTGTAACATTGTCTGTACCTCAGAACGAATTAGGTCTACAGAGTTTGTCGAAAGTAATTTGTTTCGTTTGATTGCGCGTACTTGATCTCCTAACCTCTTGTTTTGTCGTTTCCATGTTTGGAAAACGGTAATTGAATTGTAATTGTAATTGATCTAGATATCCCTTAGTGTTGGTCTCCATTTTGGTAATTGAGTAATACGTACGCAATATGAA
Organism: Blastobasis lacticolella; assembly: GCA_905147135.1. NCBI lineage: Eukaryota > Metazoa > Arthropoda > Insecta > Lepidoptera > Blastobasidae > Blastobasis > Blastobasis lacticolella. Next base: position 5,678,352 of record LR990039.1, on the reverse strand, counting down.
ACTGTTCATGTCTTCAGTCCATTTTAGACGCGTCCGTTTTGTACTTGTAGTGGGTGCAGGTTCCATGACATTTGTCTCCTGCACAACATCGACAAGGTCCGTATTGGTGATGGATGAATGCGATTGATTGCATGATGATGACGAAATAGAGGATGTATGTAGAGATGATCTTCTTGATGGGATTGAGGAGAAAAGGCTCTCTGTTTCAGATACCGATGATGATAGTCTTTCAGTTTCATTACTGGTTTCTTTGATTTGTGGTATACCACTGTCTGGCCGTCTCCTTAAATTATATCGTTGTTCAACGAATGGTTGCGATACGTTGCCCTCTCCAGAATACAAGGGGCAGCCTGAGTCCGAAGACTCAGGGCGAGATACTCCACCACGCATGATGGTACCCGCCTGGAGTAGTTTAGTTTACTTCTTATTCGTGTCGCTTTCATGTTCATTTTGATTTGGGATCGTTAGTTGGGGAAGGGTAGGCTGAGGTGTTAGTAGCCTGTGAATAATCTCATCAAATACATGACGGTGTCTGGTGATGTGATCAGACAAAGTGTTGTTCCTCCTTCCCGTAAGCCCCCCCACCACGACAAGGTGATCCCGTAGGGGGGTATTATTATTATTATTACTTATTATAAGTCACAGATTTAAACAATATTACAAATTATCAATAATAGGTTCAAACTTCATGTTTGGTATGGCTACTGTAACGATCACTATGTGCCATGAGCTCGTCACCGTACAATTTATTTATATATCATATGTTTGTAGTTGATGGACTTGGAAATGAATACGCATATCATACACAGAGCAGTGTGTGGTTAAAAAATAGTTTGCTTATCATGATTTCTTTTAACAAATGCTCTCAAATACTTAACCAAAACTTGGTTTTGTAATAAACTTAAACAATTTATTTGACGATAAGAGAAATATTTTACTTCAAAAGCCCGTAATAAATTTAAGCTATTGATTAGTTAGACGACAGGCAAAATATCGTGAATATCTTAAATGTTTGGCGTCAAGTATGGGACTCAAGAAAAATACTCACAAGTGATAGTGATGTGAAATTCATACAAATACGTTCCAACGAAATATCAAAATAAATAATTGAATAAAAGCACATCTAAACATTAAACTAGTCTATAATTTAATTTTAATCTAACTTGTTTGATGACTCAAATGGATTTGCTTCATAGAAATTAAATATCTCTATACTCAGTCTGATGAAACATTACATCGAGTTTATAGTACCTAAAATGTCTTTATATTGTTTACTTATAACGCCCTACATTATAAATTTGGGTCTAAAGAAATTTCACATCGAATCCATTTGCTTACGTATTTTTGTTTGCGTTGTTTAAATTTAATCGACTCGGTAAATAAATAAAACGTCGTATGCACACATCCCTACATCCCTAGCTGTTGTAACATTTAACTATTTTCGGTTTATCAAGAACATTTTGTAAAATTTATGAATGTGCGAACGTTATAAGAGCAGTCGCTTTAGACCTCATAAACTTAGAAATATTTCAATTTTTGTTTGTTTGAAATATTGAACTGTGGGAATTTTGACGATAACGATTTAAAGAAAGGTGGCCAGAGTAGGAGAAACGGGACAGTCAGCCCTTGGGTCGCGTCGCGTGAACATCATCGTATCCATTTCCGTAACTAAGAAACCCCAGGCTTTTCCAAATTTCCTCGAAAAATTCATTACAACTCGCGTGTAGTAAAAGCATTAATAACATTGTCCTACGGACATGAATCTCGAGTTTGGATCGAAACCTGGCCCGAGTCGTTATCGTCCCTCACACTAGGCACACTTACACACGCGAAGTAAATAAAATTTAAATAATAGTCGCTCCTTTGACTCGTGAGTCGATAGGTAGGACCATAATAATGCCTGATGAGATGATCGGAATATGTGTGACGGTTTGAGTGAAGTATACAATAGGTCATTGGTTCGTTTGATGTCGAAGGCTTTGCTGGTTGGCTGAGGTGTGATGGGAGTCTCAGTTCCTTATCGATTAGGTCGTTTCCGAGACCTAAAGGCCTCTATTCTATATTTAGGTGAGGATAACGTTAGGGTTTCGCAATCATAGGGTTAGAGTGGCCACAGAAGAAAGAAGAATCCGTTGCCGTTTCGAGTGCTGTCAAAGCTAAGTCGCATGTTTACTTTATACTTTGTTTGATTTTTTGTACGGATTTTATAAATTGTTTGACTATTTCGATTTGCGTGGATTACATTTAAATCATCTTATTTACGCGGATTTATGTTTAATTCGTTTCATTTTTAAGGATTTTGATATTTGACTTTACTTTTATTTATATGAACTACATTTTATTCATTTGCGAATATCTTCCTAATATTCGTGCGGTTGAATTACAGAGAATTGCTATAAAACTTACATATTCCTTGTGACGTTTTCAAAATGTGTACACAACGTAATGGGTCTGAAAATTTAAATCAATAACTAGACGATCACTCGCTTACGGCCAAATCACAATATGTGAAATGATATTTATTATGTTATGTCTACTCTTTATAGGTAGATACTCGTATGTGTGTATTTATACAGACAGATAGGTATTAGGGTGACTGAGAAGTTACACTACCATATGTATAGCCATTACTATATGACTACTTAATGTAAAATTTAAAATTACGGTAAAATGTGATGTGATTAGAACAACTGAATATTCTAATTAAATAAATTATAAAACTCGCATTATAATTCAAAATTATCAAAAGTTTAAATTGAATGTCAAAATAATTTAGATTAATACAAATAAGGTGTAGGTCAGGTGTAGGTCTGTAAGGTGGAGGTCATTCCGTTGCTTCGGCAGCAAATAGGCAAATGCTAAGCCTATAATATATATAATGGCTAAAGCCACGATTTCCCGCCCCTTGGGAAACAGTCAGGAACACAATACTATTTAAAATAGTTTTGTTTGTCTGTGGTATTCTGTAAGCTGTGGGTATTTCTCCAGTCGAGCTCCACTCGAATGGAATCCCGCTATGCCCTACCTATAGTAATATATTGTTGTATATTTTATTTAGTTTAGTAGGACTAAGGACTATAAGGAGGTAAAACTTATTTTTCAAAAATCTTTATTTTACTCATACGACATAAAACTGACTTAATAGCAGTTAAAGGAAGTTTAACTGTAGGTTAAGTGGTTTCATAACCTTTATGCAAAAAAACTGGTTTGCAGTAATAGGGGATAAAATAAATAAGTGACCATAATTATTTTACTTATTTTTAAATTACAAGGGGTCGCTGTATACTTCAACCTGTAACCTTTCAGATATCATTCACAGTTTATTTTATTGTGTTATAATAAATTTTCTTTTAATTATTAAACAAGAAAATAACATTCACAAACATAAGCAGCAATGGGTAGTCAGAAAAAATATTCTGTTTGGGGGAAATTAATTTTACACGCTCTTTATTCACTTCTCCATCCACAGGTAATGGCATGGTTTCGTATTCAGCCAATTAATCGCGCCAGACCAAAAATAAAAAATGAAAGTGTTGCATAATGATTAAAAGGTTATTTTTCGATACAGCTGTAATGAAAATAGTATGGGGAATGCTGTATCGAAAGTAATTAAAAAAAATATAGACTCGTGCAAAAAGTGTATCCTTAAACGACTGTTTTCGAATATGTAATTGGAACATTACGCTATGAGTGTAGATAAATATTATTGTTAGCTTTGTCGCGACTATTGTTTTGTCATTTCCTATTGAAACTCATTTAAAATCTGTAATTATTTTTAATTTTAGGTATATAATGTGGCTCTAATAGCGCGATTAGTAGCTTCACATTTTCGTCGAATAAAAGATATGTATATATGTGGGGTTCTATGTTTTGTATGCTTTTTGTTAAGCTGTCTACAGAACCAAGAAGTAAGTCAATATTTGAGTATGTTAAATAATTATAATACTAAGTATAATAATATTGTGAATCTAGTTCATTTAGCGAATCTGAAAACGTGACCCAATAATCAATTCCCTTGAAAATATATAATTATAAAACACTGAGTTTGTTGATAAAGCGGCACCAGGATAAATTTTGTGCCGTAAATGACTTTAAAAGGGTTAGGTGCCGTAATGTATATTGAACTTACAGAAAAGACTGATTAATTGTTTTATTTTTTTTACAGCAAAAGAGATTTGGAAGTGCACTTAAAAGAAGTTCATCGGCAATGCTCTTGTTGATAGGCGCTACAAAATCTGCCGTCATTATGTGGATGTATGGTGTAAAGCGTTTCTCAACAGACGTCCGCTTCTGGCTAGGCTTTAAACCAAATTTATACTGGCGTTGCTGTTGGTTGCTGTTGCCTGTTCTACTTGGTGTGAGTTAATTTAGTAAATTATCTTTGGACGTTCCTGTGTATTTGGGATTATGATTCCTCCTACCACCAACATAATTATGCATGTGGCCCCCTGCTGGCAGACGAAGCTCTGGTGTAGCTTTTTGTTAGGGCCGTTCCTAACAAGTTCTAATTCTAAAGCAGTCCATATAACGTTTAATAACGTCGAGTAAAACCGATCTGGCGCAGTTATATCTCCATTTAGTGACATAGTGGAGCAGTAGCAGTGTAAACCGTACGTTATAGGTCTATAAAATTGATGTAATGATGATACATGTGACAATTTGTTGACATAAGGGACACAAAAACACCATTTGAGTGCTTTTTATAATAGAGTTCGCAATTTTACATCAGTGCTTTTTGTACTATAGTAGTTCGTGATTTATTTATTACGCAAATCATACCTAATCATTTTGGCTCATTTCTGCAGCAAGCGTTTTGTATTATTTTGTCGTGTAAAAATAAGAATAAGGATACCTCAACAAACTTACGAGTTTTATTGTGAATACGAATTTAAATGCTCGCGTTTCTAGCCTCACTCAATTTGTCAACTTCTACAATCGACTGGTTTCGTAGTTACCTTTACGGGCGTCGACAGTGTGCTGGTGTCGATGGCCGATGGCCGGGCTGGGTTGGAACTGAGTCTGGAGTTCCACAGGGAGGAGTGCTGTCTTCTCTTCTCTTCTCGATTTTTATAAACTCCATCACGCATGAAGATGATGATGACGCATTAGATCGCTTCTTTTTACCACCTGTATGCAGATGATGTTCAAATATATACGCAAGCTCGACTTGATGAACTATCCGAAGCAATTATGCGTGTAATGTCGATCTGAATTCTATTTTGGGCTGGAGCAGTAAATATGGCCTAATAGTAAACCCCACAAAAACACAGACAATTTTTATCGGTAGTCCTACCTCCATTGCTAAACTAGATTCGAATAGTCTCATACCAGTTCGCTTTGATAATGCGCATATACCCTACCCTACCCTACCCTACCCTACAGTAAAAAAGTAAAAATCTTAGGGATTTGTTTTGACAGCACTCTGTCATGGGGGAACCAGCTAAATGAGGTCAACAGGAAGATATTTGCTGCTTCAAAATCGTTAAAAAGTGTCCGCAACTTTTTGCCAACTTCTACCAAGATTTCACTTGCTCAGGGCCTCCTGCACCCAATCCTGGACTATGCAGATTGCTGCTATCCAGATCTTACGGCTAAACAGTTCAATAAAGCAGAGAGTGTGCATAAGATTTATTTTCGGATTACGGAAATTCGACCACGTGTCGGAGTTCCGAAAGCAACTAAAGTGGCTCCCGGTTTGTTTACGTAGGGGACGCATATGCTGTCACTCCTATATACAGTACTATTTAATACATCTACTCCGCATTATCTAAAAGAGCGTTTCCAATTCCTATCTTCCTCTTATTGCCTTTCCCTCTACTCTTCTGATAACCTTCTTCTTAATGTTCCACTTCACTCCTCTAACTTCTACTCTTAAGTCATTTACTGTCCAGTCGATTCGACTCTGGAACTCATTGCCTGTCGAAATCCGTTTAGCAAAAACCTTACCAACCTTATAAAAGCTGATTAAAGCGCACTTTCTCAAAATTGTCACATAGGGATCCATCATCATCATCATCTCACCTTACTCATAGGCGGATACATGATCAACATCAAAATTTGTATTTTATTTTTATTCTATCATATTTACATTGTTTTGTGATGTTTAATAAGTAGGTATTATGTATTTATAGTATTGTATTTTAGTGATATAGGTTCATTAGTATTAATGAAATAAGCCACAGTAATGTTCTGTAGAACAGATTTACCACCTATCCTAGAGTCTGTTTCTAGGTGTCTGAGGTTGCCTGCGTATTTCCTCTGTTTTGGTTTTATTCAATGTTTTTATATTCATTCATTCATTCATTAAATAACCTTATTTAGATATTGAATTAATTAGATTAAAAGAACATGTGTAACCGTAGTTTTACTGTTATGTTAATTATTATTTATTATAAGCAGTATTTGTAATGCGCCCTCGATTTATTGAGCTTTTATTAAATTAAATTAAGTGGATGCACCACAGTTACTAATATAAAGCCAACAAATTACTTCGAAGCCCTAATCGGCTAACTATTGCAATCATTACAAAGTGTTCGCCGCCATCATGGACCAAATTAGGGTGACATAGTACTTTAGCCAAGATCGTCCCACTAATTCTTTAGTTAGAAGTAAATTCAAACATCCAGGGAAGGAGCTTTATGCGAAACATATTATTGTTTAATCCATTATTTAATGTGAGTGAAACTTGTTTAAATGTCGATTGAATTTCCATTTTGGTACGTTGTAAAAGAAATGTAGAACAGTCTTTAATAACAAAATCATAATTTTAAAGTAGTAGTTTTTTAATAAATAAACCTTTTTTATTTTATTGAAACCTGCATTCAAGCGACTGAATGTGTAAACATGATCCAATCTGGTCAGGTTCCCCTGGTAGCAGGGTAGCAGGGCATGGCGGTAAGACGGCAGTCGCACCACTGTAAGTACCTGATCTGCCAAATCCTGCATCATGGTCTAGGTGGTCCCTGGGCCCCGTGCGCGAGAGCACAACCGGGACATTAACGCCAAGATGATTAGTTTACTCGTTGCGTAGGTACTCGATTCATTTAAATATATAATTTTAAATGTTATTTACTTCGATTTATTTTAGTAATATGAGTTCCCGCCATAACTGCATTTTAGGATAAAGAGTGTAAAACATAATTCTCACAAAGTCACGTATCTACTTCAAACAATGTAACTATTTACATGGGCGTTATATCATAATATATGTATACAGGGATTTTTATACAAATTAGTCAAAACAAAACTTGTCGACGCGAAACTAGCCGACTTACAATGCAAGAACTACATGCATTTAACCATAAAAGGGTTACTCTGAATAGTTGCAAAATGCTCACGTTCCTAAATTAGCTATATTTTACCGTAGATAACATTAAACTATTTGTTTCAGTACAGGGCATTCTTTCATATTGCCGTTGAAATTCGTCGGGGTACCAGTACGTTAGCACAACAGGCATTTTTTGCATGGATAGCTTTCACTGTGGGGACAATATTTATTGTTCATGTTAAAACAATAGCCAATTTTGTTTTTAAAAATGTAAGTTTTTGTTTATTATATCATCTGATTATTATTTGTAACTTGATTTTTTCCGACTATTTTACAATAGGCTTCATCATCTTGGCGTTAATGTCCCGGTTGTGCTCTCGAGAACAAGGGCCCGGGATCCGCCTTGACCATAATCCAGAATTAAGGCGATCAGGTAATTATATCTGACCTCCGTGACCCTGCTACCAGGGGAACCTGACCAGATTGGATCATGGTTACAAATTCAGTTGCCTGAAAATTCAGGTTTCATCACGATCTTTTCCCTCACCGTAAGGGCATCGGTTAGTATTCAACTAATGTACATAACTCAGAAAAGTGTCATTGGTACATGGCTGCAGCGGGATTCGAACCCGGTCCCTCTCGCTTACGAGCCCGGCTACCGACGCTCTTAAATAAAATTACAATATTTACAATTGATAGAGTACAAATATTATAATGATATTTTTTATCCCGTAGATATTCACATTAATTCTTCTTAAACAATAACGATCTCATAGAACATTGTTAGACGATCCACATTTCAAAACAACATGTAGATCTATTTCGCTCATTGTAGTAAATCACTCACAAAAATTTTACTACGCCAAAAGGAGGATCTCTAAATATATGGATCTATAAAATACATCAGGATTATCTTGTTCAATGAATTAGTCGATATACTGAATAACTGCATATATTTTATGGCGATAATCTCTCGATAAACTCTGTTGCCAACATGGGTTTGCAACAGAGTGGCCTTGATTCAGCTAACCAATCAACCAATCATGAGCTCAAGCCAACCTCACCTGTCCGCGGTCCCCCTGCTGATAGACGGACGAGGCTCTGGCGAAACGGCTTTCCTCTAACGGGTTGTGTGGGTCGGATTGTAGTCGCCGCACATAAAAAGCCAAAACACCGAAAATAAAATGGAAGGTCAAGCACAGAAACCCGACATAGATAGGGCGTCGCCGCGAAACGACGCGCAAAGGGATCGCCTTACCTCTCTGTTAAATGGGTTAGGGCTATCGGGCCAAGGGCGGACCCGGTTAAAGAAGTTAGCTCAAAAAAACTCCGCTTTGCTAGCTGGTACCTTAGTACGCTGACCGGGCGTGCTCGAGAGCTGGCCAACGTACTAGCCAGGCATAAGGTGGCAGTGGCGTTTCTGCAGGAGACCAGGTGGAGAGGCAACAGGTCCCGTAACATCTTGAACGGCTATAAGCTAATATACGCTGGCTCTCGTAGTGGGGATAACGGGGTGGAGGTGGTGTTCTATGAGAAGTTTCGGGACTGCGCCTGACGTGAGCGTGTAAGCGACCGCATTATGGTTGTGAGGGTGCTTATCGAAGGGGTCATGACCAATTTGGTAAGCGCCTGAGCTCCACAGGTCGGTTGCAGCGACGCGGACAAGGCGTTGTTTTGGGAGCAAATCGGGGAAGTACTACGTAACGTTCCGTTGTCGCAGGGAATTGTTGTGGGTGGCGAGTTTGGTCGTGTTAACGGTGGTTTTGGTTTTGGGAGCCGTAACGCTAAACGGGAAGAAATTCTCCGGACGTGGATATGCTGATCACTGATTGTGACCACTTTTTTCGAGACTTTCTCACCCGGAGAGACAATATTGGCAAAGTGGCCACCTGTAAAGTCATACCTGGAGGAAGTTTTACTGCTCAACACCGGGTTCTTGCGATGGACCTGCTCGTGAAGTGCTGCCCGAGGCAAATACTGCGATTAGTGCCGACGCCAAACCCGGTGGTGGCTGTTTGAAGGAACCAAGTCAGAAACGAGCGGTAGCCAGAGCCAGACAAGACCACTTACGTCCTCTGCACGAAAAGTTGGAATCGTCTGAGGGGCAGAAACTCATCTACAAGGCAGATGATATTTCCATTTGTCGCTGTGTAAATAACCCTCAAGGTAACCTGTTATGCGACGACGCGTGGTAAAAGGGAGATGGCGCTCGTATGTTCACGAGCTACTGAATAAGCAGCATAAAGAGGTGCATCCACCGATAACGCCTTAGAAAGTCGAGGCAGCTCTTCGCCGCATGAAGAATTGGAAAGCCGTCGGACCCGGTGGAGTCCCTATCGAGGCGTGGAAATCGATAGGCTCTTGTGGTGTGAGAAGCCTTACCTACCTTTATAATCGCATTCTCCTCACTGGGAAGATTGGTCTTTGTTAAATGAATATCAATCGATTAAAACGTATCAAAACTAATGTAACGGTCAATTTGAATTTAGAAAGCTCTCTATCTTTGCTTTCTGTCCTTGTGATGTGTACCGTTCGTTGTGAAATAAATAATATTATATTTGACCAATCTGTTATGATTTTCTCATAAATCCTTCAGAAGATACCTAACCAATGGAGGCTGAAGATAATTACCCCAGTCTTTAAAGGTATGCGCTCAGTGCGGGAGTGTACTTACTAACGCGGTATAAAGGTGATGTCTCACACCATGAAGCTCTTCGAACGAATTGTGGATTCTCGGATCCGACGGCAGTGTACAATCTCGAAGTGTCAGTATGGGTTTTGCCCGGATTGTTGGACCATGGACCCCATTTTTACCTTGAGATCTCGCATGGAAGGATACAGATCAAGGATCACGCCTTTGTGTTTCCTGTTTCTGGATTTCTGTCTTTGATTGTGTCCCTTGTGAGATGTTCTGGTGGGCGTTGTGGTCCAAGTCAGTACCTGAGGCCTATATTGATATTATCCGAGACATGTAACGCAACTCCTATTCCATAGTTAGGACTGCTGTTGGCGACTCCAACCAGTTCCTGATTACCATTGGGGTACACCAGGGCTCCGTGCTCAGCTCACTTCTGTTCAACGTGATATTGGACGTAATGTCAGACAGCATCCGAGACTATCATGTGGTACCTCCTTGGCTACTCATGGATGCTGACGATATCGCGTTGACAGACTCTGACAAGGGGCGACTTGTCCAACGGGTGGAAAAGTGGAAGCAGACGCTTGAGAACGTGGTCTAAAAATAAATGTGGCGAAGACAGAGTAAATGGCCTGCAACAGTACAGACCCCCTGTCCGCATAGGTGAAGAGGAGGTCAAACGAACGGATCATGCCAGATACCTGGGGTCGATACTAAGTGCAACTGGTGACATAGACAACGACGTCAAAGCCCGAATATCCGGGTCAAATGGCGGGAGGTGACGGCTGTCATTTGTGACCCAAAGATGTTAATGAAGTTGAAGGAACAGGTCTACAAGAATATTATTAGACCTGTTCTCTTATACGTTAGCGAGACTTGGCCTCTACTAGAGCGACACAAGCAGGAGTTGCGAGTCACGGAAATAAAGATGCTGCGGTGGATATGTAAGGTTTCCCGCAAAAATCGCGTGCGGAACGTCCGCGGTGGCCTTCATATCCGTGACATCGCCGATAAGCTACAAGAGTGTCGCCTTCGATGGTATGGCCACGTCTTGCGCAGACCGGCAAATTATGTGTGGAACAGACAGATGTCTGACCATTCCGCCCCCGTCAGGCATGGGAAGGAGAGGTCGGCCCAAGAAGCGATGGCTGGAAGTCGTTAAGACTGACATGCATGCTAATGCACGCACCACTAAGGACGTCGAAGACCGAGCAAAATGGACTACGAAAAGCAGAAAGGCGGACCCCGAGCCCACGCGTGTAGCGCGGGAGCGCAACCGGGATTAAACGCCAAGATTATGATGATGATTCAATGACCAAGTAAACGGCGGTTAGCAACAAATTTTCGTTAACGTTGGTCTTGGATTAGTTGGATGAATCATGGAGAAAAAAAGTTTATATACAGGAGCAGAGAGTAGCTACCGAGTTTCAATTCGAGGCAAAATATAAGACACACTAATGCAAAGGTAGGGACGAAACAAGGCAGCGCAACTGCAGATAAATTATTTTTACTACGAATTTCTACTCGTAACGAACACAAACAAATCTGACTTGTGGGCGTATTTATATTGTCATTTTAATAAACCTGATCGTTATTACCGTCGTCGTTAGCCTATATACGTCTAAACTAGTGGGACATAGATCTGTCCTCTCATTGAGAGAGAACAGGCAATAGTTTACCTTTCAGGCCCAATGCGGATAGGCAGATTTACAATTTGAATCCCAGTTAAAACACTGTTTGTACCAGTTATCAATAATGACCGAAATGACGTCGAAGACTTCATCGGATTCTTTCTATATAATAATAATAAATATATTTATTTTGGACTCGTGGTCCAAAATAACAAAATACAATAAATTGTGAATAAAATAATATTAAAAATAATAATTTCAGTCTATACCCAGACACAAGTGCACTTAGCATGCTATGGTCAGCCAACGTTTATACATACACGTAGTGTGTAATCTGTCTGCCAGTTCTCTTACAATAGAGTTCCTACACGTGCCAACCCTGGACAGAAATGAAGCAATACGCTTCCTCTGAATGGCATAAACTGTCGTGTGTCTGTCGTGCTTCTGCGAACATTCCAGATGCACTACAATGGTATTTCAATCCCATCAGGTGCCTGTAAATATTGTTATACTGGACACGGATGCCGTTCAGGGAAGCGACCGTGTATTCGGTCCATAGCTGACATGTATAGAAACGTCCTAAACAAATGGAATTTTACATTTTATTTGCTTTAAAAAACTTCTTGGCTGTCATGTTACTTACCACCGAGAGTGACCTACGTTAACGCACGATATCGGCATTGTCCTTTAAATCTGAGGTAAGGATATGGCCAAGGTACCTGAACTTGTCTACTATTTTTATAGTCTGACCACAGACACTAACATTTAGAATATGCTGGGAAGGGGCCCCCCCTTCCCGATCTGAAAACTAGAAGTTCAGTTCTTTCGTATTATAGTTTAGGTTATGAGTCTCAGCATAGCCTTCGCATATTTTTAACGTCGTCTAATGAATGATTAATATTTTGTATATTTTTTGTAATACAGAATTTCTTAGGCGCATTTAGATGTAGCAATTACTATGGTCCACCGGACCGTCTTACCAGAAAAAAGAGAAGAAATTACCAAGATGACCGTAGTATTGATGTATGTGATCATGAATGCAATATGGTTGATGTAAGTATTTTTTTGGTAAGTTATTATTATATGTGGCAAACCAGCAGAGTTGTAGCGAACATTTTTATACCTAACTATACATACTATAAAACAAAGTCGCATCCCGCCATCTGTCTCTATGTCGTCTGCCCGTATGTCTGTGATTTAAAGAAGAAGGTTTATAAGCAAGAAAAAAAGGGTAGGTGTAAGGCAGGTGTACAGTAGGTGTAGTATGGGTGTAGGGTAGGTTTTTGGTAGGTGTAGGGTAGGTGTAGGATAGGTGTAGAGTAGGTGTAGGGTAGGGGAAGGACGCCACGCAAACGAAATCACGCTGGGTCCACTAGTCAACAGCCTTTAGCCCTATAATTAACCACTACTGGACTTGAGTCTACTCGCAACAATGCGATATTTTCCATAATCTTCACGTTTGGAATTTAAATTACACAAAAGAAAACGTACTACCCGTTTCCTGGCAGTCTCCGAGCCACTAATAAATTGAAGAGGTTGGTGCAATATTCCACTGTACCGGATACTACACGGCGGCATGATATATACGAATTTATTAAATATTACATAGCGTGTAATGAAAAATTAAAATATGCGTTGTTTCTATGATAAAACTAAAGTAATATGACCGGTGCATAGAGCGCTAAGCGAAACATTAGCGAAAGCTAACATTTTTGCTTAGCTGCAGCCATCACACAATAGTTATCGTGACCGTATTCCATTATTTTTTTAATATTCTCCCTTAGTTTATCTTTTCTTTTAATTACAAAGGAGTGTATCGAATGCCTTCACGAACTGTATGAAGAAGTAGAGAAAGAACTGAAAACTATAATTGAGCTAGAGGAAGATGAAGGTTCTACTACAAATATTTTTGTTAATCATGAAGTCTAAGGTGAGTCTTGATATAATTTTAGATTCTTTTTGTTCAATTGTATTGAAAGTAATTGACCCAGTTCCAAAAAAAATGATGGAATAAAGACGTTCGCGATTAGTAAATTTTTGGTCCAGTAAACTTAAAGTGCCGACCAGAAGAAAAACATATTATTTTCTGATAGAGCAAATTCCTATTATCTTTTACTATGACGTTAAATTTGTACGCCTGATGCTTCGGTTGTCAAAGGATTTAATAACGATATTTAGTAGTGCACGCCCAGTGGTGGTACAGGTTTGACGCCGTAGTAAATTATGTTAAGAATTGTGTAGGTACTCTATCTGAAAATTACAATATTTTTTCTGGCCATGATCCTGGATTTGGCAGATCAGGGAATAACAGTAGAGCAACTGCCGTCTGACGTCTGTGACCTTGTCGAGAGGGGAACTTTACCGGATTCCTGGATTAACCTTACCTGGATTCATAAGCAATTAAGTACTAATTTTTACATGTTATGTAAAATAAGTAATTTTGAGCTATATAATTTATAGGAATGAATAAAACAGCAAATTTATGCCTTATCTGTAAATCCTGTAACAGCTGTATAATTGGAGTGGTTTGGGCTGATATCTACTGCAGCAATTCACCACCTAACTATCCATCCCAAATTAAAATTCCATCCGTATCATAGTGATCGATTACCACCCATGGTCGATAATCGTACAATGTTACGGAGGTTCCTGTCTCGTTTTTGAATCATCATCATCATCATCAATATTTAAGAATGGAGCAATCGCCATTCCGTCAATCTTTTCATCTGTTTATAATCCTCGGCGCCCATTTTTTCTTTCACGTCCTTGCAATATACAAATCTGGGCTTCCTCTTCCTCTCTTTCTCTCAACTTTGCTTTCTATTATATCACTCATAAAAAGTTGTTATTGTCCTAACATCTTTCCCCTTTCCAATAACTTTCAATCAATTTCTCGTCACCTTTACAATACTCTTTTTTAATTATTTATTTATCAGTTTATTGTACACAAGATAACAAATACAGAGAGTACAGATTAGTTATGACATAACAGGCACTACTTATATCTAAAAGAAATCTCTTCCAGTAGGCTTACCTTTGCGTTGGCCTTTTTTTTATGTCATACGGTAGGCAAATAGGAAAGCGGGCCACCTGATGGAAAGTGGTCACCACTGCCTATTGCCATTAGCAACACCAAGAGTATCGCCAATGTGTTGTCCACCTCAATAACACGTTGCTCTGACAGCAAAAAGGCAAATGCCCCTACACTGCCAAACCGACGGTTCCCCAAATCCCCACCCCATGGAGCACTGGAGACCTTACTCACAGCCAGTAACACAATACTACTTAAAAGAGTATTGTTTAGCTGCGGTATTCTGTAAGGTGGAGATACCGCGCTATGCCCTACCTCTCTTAATACTCCCTATATATTGATTTTAATTATTTATTCATTAGAACTGATGAAATTATATATTATTCATCTACAACATTGACGTCGCCGTTGCTCGCAATCTTAGCAATAGAAACAAGAAGACTCCAAGGAAGCGAAGAAGCAACCAAGAGAACAGTAACCTGTTAAGAGAAATTTAGTCTAAACAGTTATTTTATAAGAGATGTGCCGCATGTAATATATATGAGTATTTAATTTACGTTGTATAATTAAACTTATATGATAACTGTTTTAAAGTAAAGTACAATTAATATAAATAAATATATTATAACGCGATGTCTGCATTTTAATTTACCCTTTATAGCTTTTTGTGACATTTCTGTAACGAACCCGAATAATCCCTCTAAAATTCGTAATGAATTTATTTAGTTCATTTAAGTCTGTGCAGCAATACTATAACATACCACTAAATAACCACCACCACACTCCAGCTGATACGGATCCGACACTGCACCCACCTGACGCTATTATACTGGTATGCGTACCAGTACTGAAACACGCTGATGAGCTCCTGTGGCAAGTCGAGTCCTCAACTTATCCCACAACAGTGTGTACTCCACCCGATCAAAGGCTTTGGACAAGTCGAGGAAGCACGCATACACTGGCGTCTTCGATCCGTGTAGTATTTGACGGTATGCTTTAGATACAGTATTGCACTTTCAGTGGATAACCGAGTTCGAAATCCGAACTGGTTATCATGCAACACTACGTGTTTATTTAGCAGTAACTTAAGCAAACCGATAAACACTTTAGCTACAATAGTGGCGAGAGAAATCGGCCTATAGTTACTTTTATCGATAAGATCACCAGTCTTGTTTTTCACCACAGGCACAACCACCGTTTTCATGAAGCCCGCTGGCAGGTAGGAATGGCCCACGCACAACGAGTAGAACAACGCCAAGACGCTACCAAGGTGTGGTCCGGCGTGCTGCAGGTGCTCAATGCTGAGTCCATCGTGGCCAGGGGACTTGCCTCTCGCCATAGATCTTATAGCGCTAGTTACATCATTCGCTAGGAACATGGTTCCCACGTCTTTACTGTACATATCAGCATTAAGCACCTGCACCCCCGGTTTCATCAAGGACTTTACTGCAAAATGGTTCTTATAAAGTTTTGCAATCTCCTTCGGATCGTTTACCCGTCGACGCTCACAGGGAGGCCTGGCTTTACATTCACTTTATTGGTACCCTGCCAGAAACCGCGGAAATCCTCTTTACTGTGGTTCACCGCGAGGGCCATCCATTCTTATTTGGTCCTGGTAATTTTAACACCATTTTAAACGAGATTTAAACATTCTACGACTATCGTACATTTCCTTATACAGGACACCGGACCTGGGCTTACCACACAAAACCAAATCATGATATTTGGACCTAGCCTCCCTGTGAGCGTCGCCAACGTATTTGTTCCACCCCGCTACTCGTGAGCCACCACCTCCCCCCCTCGCGCTTCCCCGACTCACCGCCGCGGCGTCCCGGAGGGCGGTCACAATGTCAGAATACAGCGTATCCAGAACAAACCTGTGGCCACGGTCCCCACAATATCGGTCAGCACAGGTTTTATACTGAGAAGGAAAGTAAATCAGCCTTAACCTATTATGACACTCTTTGGTATACATTGCGACTTGTTCCTTACTTCTAACACCCCAAACCACATCATTATTAATATTAATGATTTTAGGCGCCACCAAACTATTTATTAATTTGAGGTTACAGTTAACTAACAATGGGAAATGATCGGACCAATTAGTGTCATACCTAACAGCTACATCGACGACTGCCCGTTTAGCCGCGTGAGTCGCAATACAGTGATCCAGCCAGCTGCTGGTCTCGTGCACATCACTTATAAAAGTAAAATTACCCGTACCCAGATCTAGCATGTCTGTGTCAACACATGACCAGTTCTGGTCTCTACAAATATTCATAAGCTCACTGTAAAACAACTCACCCGGATCCGCATTAAAATCGCCTAATATAAACACAGAATCGATACCATATTCATCGATAATAGCGCTCACCGCGCTCAGGCAATCTGAAGTCCTGTAAATTATCCGCAGAGTTCGTTGGCAAATAAACACTCACTACGATCACAGGCCTTTCACTCGTCGTAATTTTAATTGCACAGATTCGCACATTTTCACACGACAACACCGATACTTGGTGGAACGCTGCATATCGCCATAACAAAGCGACACCGTGATGCGGGCGTCCGCGCAGTATGCCCGCGGACGTATCCACCGCCGACGTCGCCGTGTAACCGAAACCGTCGTCAATCGTTCCGATGTAGGGTATGTCGTGGGACAGCAACCAAGTTTCCTGCAGGCATACCACGTCGCATGTACGACACAAGTCTCTTACATCATCTATGGACAGCTTTACATTTTTACAGTTGAATGTAGCAAATGTGTAAGTCCCACTATCCATTCTTCGCTTTGTATGTACCGTCGGTGTTTGTAGACAGGGCACCGTTCGTCAGTCTGTATTTAAAGTTGACAAAACGTCGAAATATTACACCTGCGAGCCATAGCGTTTCGTCCATATACTTCGGTAGATTTGCCTCCGATATTAAAAACTTATAGGCTTTATGTCCTCTGACGAACTTCATATTGATTTTATCTAAGAGCACAGATTCTTTAGTTTTGTTTTGAATATGCTTTATGATATCACTTTCCGACGCAGACATATGCACGTTCGTAATAAACATTACAATTTTTTTATCTGCTGCCCGGAATGTGCACTGCAACTGCACCTGCCGGTTCGCCTCGGGTGGCGTCGGCGGCCGATCGCCCCCGTTCCACATTCTACCCCCGCGCTTGTCTGGCCGCAACCTATCGGCCATTGACCCTCACATGACTCACTTTCGATAACGGATTGTTTGTGTTCCGATACCCTCACTTCTGTATATTACGACAATGGGGATTTCGGAGGGGTTATACCATCGTTGTTTACACAAAACTCACTGTACTCATTTAACTCACATTAAAGTCATGTGAAAGACCCTGTGGTCCACTGTCAAGCCAAGCACCTCGTTTCTTGTTCACTTTAAACACCGATGCCGGCGGCGAAAATGAGTCCTTTGGTATGCACAGAACTGCCTTTTTAATTTCGTTCACACTTTCTTGTGTAGCATAAATCGTCTTCATTGTTTCAATTTCTGATTACAATGCTAAAATGTCCTTTAATAATTTTGAACAATCCAAATGATATTCTAACAATAAGTAAGTAGGTATCTACTTATTTAGAAGTATCTACATTATATACAGGTTGGTCTATGTGACTTCACAATAAATTGGATATGATGCCCTCTAGAGAACATAGTCAACTAAAAAACAGGATGGAAAGAATAGGTACATTAATATATTAAACAGGCAGCGTATTCTTTATTTTTAGTAAAAATTCATACAATGATGGTGCACCAGGACAGAAGGGACTTGCATCTACCTATTATCTTGTTCTTCAAAATGTTTTCAACACAGCACTTTTAATTTGCAACCCAGACCATGTCTGGTCTTTAAGAAACCGAAAAATCAAATAAATGTAAAAAAACGTAAAATTAAGAACATTTAAAATGGCATTTAGGTACATTTTTGAAATGAAACCCTAATTAATAAAAAATATTGTGGACCGCTATTTACAAGATTTGAGTATTTAAATTCTATACAACAAATACTAAATCCGACCCTGTTTACATCGAAATATTTCCATATCTATTTAGTCACCGAAATATAACTCAATTTGCCAATAATTTTAAATCTGTCTTTAATGGCAAGTTGTTTTAAGATAAAGATTTCATTATTTCAAATTCACACTATTACTATGCATATTTTTATCACAATTTCTTAAATTGATCCCAATAGCCACGACCACAATTGTTTACTTACTGGTGAAAGGATAATCCAGGTGTATTTCCATACTTTGCTCTTTCACATAACTGTGCACTACATTACACCGTCTTTTAAATGGTTGGATTTAAATTCGATAAGGAAATTATAAAATTTACACCGATGTTTCAAAAGAAACGTTTGGTCGTTGTTAGCTAGACGTGGTGAACGTTCAAAACATTGCGCACGTCATTTTCCGGCTACTTATTCCAATAGTTACCCTTCACCTTGCTATTTTTTTTTATCCAAATCCGTTCAGCGCTTTGGGCGTTGAAAAGTAGCAGACGAACAGACAGATGTCATAGCTTTTGCGTTTGTAGTGTTGATTGGTAATTGAAAATGTGGAACATGTAACTACACATAGATATATCACATTAGATGTTTTGAAAACATATTTCATTTGGTACCGCGTACTACCTGGTTCTTGGCTGAAAATCAGTGTGTTGCCCTTCAAGGTAATACTGTGCTGAGCCACAACCCTTTTGTGTTGCTGCAGCGCACACATACAGCTTATATATTAAGTGGTATTATTCTTTCTGTTAAATTAAGATGTTTTTGTTTATATTTATTGTTTAGTTATAAGTTATTGTGTGTGCACGGAGTGCCAAATAAATGAATTTCTATTCTATTCTATTCAATAGATGACAAACCGGGATAGCAAGATTCATAATCATTGTATAGTATAGTAAGCGAACAGGGAATATTTGTGATGTGTGTGTAGTCTGTTATGACTGTGGTTCCTGCATATAAAGGAGACAGTCTAAAATATTTCTTACCACCAGCCGGCATAGTGAGAGTTGTAATGGATAAAGCTTATAAAACGTAATATCCACGCGTAAGTATTTAAATTCTTTGGCTAGCCAATTTTATTGATGTTTAAAATACTATCTTGCTATGAAACGAACGCATTCTTGGCATGAAATTATGTACACACCCGGAAAAAGGTATGGATGCACCATGGACTTACTACCCAAAGGGACTGCGCACTGCTTTGACTAAAACCGGGCAGAGCGAGAGTCACCATCGATAGTCCTGTGTCCCTTTCTGGTGTTGCCACCATTGTTGATGCAAATTCCGAACTACTTTTATTATTTGGCGCGGATACCGACCCCAGGGCCAGGCAGAGCCGGACCGGATGCAATCTGGAGGTCACGTTTTCACCAGGGTCCAGCCCAAGCTTACTCTGCTACTCGGAAACTATTGGCCCTAGAACACTAGTTCCTAGAGTGAAATGATAGCACTCCTCGAGATCATCATTTCGTATGACAGCTCAATGTTAAATTTTTTATAAATCGGTACCCATTGGTCCTAAAACACTAGTTTCTAGAGATAAATGATAGTACTTGTTGAGATCTACATTTCGAATGACAGCTGTCAAACTTTGAACTGAAATAACTCCTAAACTATTGGTGCTATAACACTCGTTCCTAAAGAAAAATGATAGTGTTCGTCGAGATCTACATTTCGCATGACAGCTGTCAAACTTAGAACTGTTGTAACTCGGAAACGATTGGTCTAAGAACACTAGTTCCTAGAGCAATACGATAGTACTCATCGAGATCTACATTTTGGATGACAGTTCTAAGTTCGACAGCTGTCATACGAAATGTAGATCTCGACGAGTACTATCAAATCTCTTTAGAAACTAGTGTACTAGAACCAATGGGTTCCGAGTTATAACACATTTAAGTTTGACAGCTGTCACCCGAAATGTAGATATCGACGAGTACTATCACTTCTCTTTAGAAACTAGTGTTGTAGGATAAATTGTTACCGAACTCTTTTATCTGTTTTGTGGAACAAAAAGTCGTAGGTTAATAATTATGTCGACTCGACGTTTGTCGGAGAAACATTCAGTAGATCAAAAGGTATTTTGACAACTTATTTTCGGATTGTACGGATTACCTCATAATAATACCAAATTCACGGTAAATATATTTCTCCAATAATGGCAATACCAAACATAACACTTGTCAATTTAGAATGACGGTGATTATGCCAATAACATTGTGTTTACACTGTTAGAAAGGGACAAAGGACTATCGATGGTGACTCTCGCTCTGCCCGATTTTAGTCAAAGCAGTGCGCAGTCCCTTTGGGTAGTAAGTCCATGGGATGCACAAACTTATCTGATCCGGTGGCCAAAACTGGAACCAAGTATCGCCATTTTGAAATGTCATGTCAATGCCATAACAGCGACGCTGTCACCGGGTCAGATTAAGTTTGTGGCACTGCATAGACAGACAGGAAAAAAATCCTAGGCTGTGACATTGACAATGACAGGCATGTCATTGTCTTTGTCATATACTGCCACTAATAACGAATGAAACTCCTTACTCCGTTAGGAGGACCTGCCCTGTGGTTGTGATTTCTATGGCGATGACAGGCTGTAAAAGCAAGTTTCACCAATGACTCTTATCTGAGTTATATACATTAGTTGCACACTAAGCAATGCTCTTACGGTGAGGGAAAACATCTGTTGCCAACAATTCTCTGATTTCAATTATTGAAATCATATGTCATTGTCGTTCTTTCACGATGTCTGGTGACTTATGCAGGTTATTTTGGTTGTGTTGCTGATTTTTCTTTTTCCCATTTCTTTTACGTTACATTATTTACTACCCTCATTGACTACCCGCATTTTGGACGAAGCATTATTGTGAATTACATTGTGTTGACGGTTGTATTATTATTGATATTATTGATTATTGATTATTATTGATATTATCGGTTGTATTATTATTGATGATATTGATATTTGTTGACATTAATTTATTTTATAATTGAAATGAATTTTATAATTGAAATGAATTATTGAAATCATTACTTTTGCGATTCTGTAATATCTATTTCATGGGTTCAGTTACTAACAAAGTTTCATTGCAAACAACTCAGAAATCGATCATACGCAATCGCAAAAGTAACAATTTCAATTAATGAAATCAGTATTGTTTGCAACAGAGTTACGTAATTACTTAGCTTCAGTCGTAATTAGGCGACTGAATCCATGATCCAATCTGTTCAGGTTCCCCTGTTAACAGGGTCATGGAGGTCAGATAGTACTCGCTCCACTGTAATTACCTGATCTACCAAATCCTGGATCATGGTCAAGGCAGACCTCGGGCCCTCACGCGCGAGAGCACATCCGGGACATTAACGCCAAGGTGACCATGTTGTACATAACATGATTCTAAGGAAATCTAGTTCTTATGCTAGTTCATTTTGGGCACATCCATCGGCCATTTTATGTAACGTCCGCGGCACGCCGCAATACCAGTGTTTTCTCAATGCATTACACGCATTATTGAACATAATGCCCTCTCCTCTTAAAAAGAGTCATATCTTTCCTCATTAATTTCTCTTTGCTATGACGAAAAAAACTTCTTACTCCGGGCGTAAAAGGTGTTTCTTCTTTCGTGATTTATTTGTTCCAGTGTTGCATGCATGGACTTACCACACAAAGGGACTGCGCAATACTTTGACCATAGCCTCCTTCAAGATGAAGGAGGCTATGCTTTGACTAAAACCGGGCAGAGCGAGAGTCACCATCGATAGTCCCGTGTCCCTTTCTAGTTTTGCCACCATTGTTGATGCAAATTCCGAATTACTTCTAATACTTAGCGCAGACACCGACCTACCGTTCAGGGCCAGGCAGAGTCGGACCGGGTGCAATATGTGGGTAATATTTTCACCAGGGTCCAGCCCAAGGTTACCCTGCTACTCGGAAACTATTGGTCCTAGAATACTAGTTCCTAGAGTGAAATGATAGCTCTCATCGAGATCTACATTTCATATGATAGCTGTCAAAGTTAAATCTTTTATAACTCGGAACCCATTGGTCCTAAAACCCTAGTTTTTAGAGAGAATTGATAGTACTTGTTGAGATCTACATTTTGTATGACAGCAGCCAAACCTAAAACTGAGAGAAATTATAGTACTTGTTGTTATCTCCATTTCGAATGGCAGCTGTCAAACTTAAAACTGAAATAACTCTGAAACTATTGGTCCTAGAACACCAGTTCTTAAAGAGAAGTGATAGTGCTCGTCGAGTCAAACTTGGAACTGAAATAACTCCTAAACTATTGGTGCTAGAACACTAGTTTCTAAAGAGAAGTGATAGTGCTCGTCGAGATCTACATTTCGGATGACAGTTTTAAGTTTGACAGCTGTCATACGAAATATAGATCTCAGTTTTAAGTTTGGCTGCTGTCATACAAAATGTAGATCTCAACAAGTACTATCAATTCTCTCTAAAAACTAGGGTTTTAGGACCAATGGGTTCCGAGTTATAAAATATTTAACTTTGACAGCTGTCATACGAAATGTAGATATCGATGAATACTATTACTTCTCTTTAGGAACTAGTGTTGCAGGATAAATCGTTACCGAACTGTTTTATCTGTTTTCTGGAACAAAAAGTCATAGGTTAATAATTATGTCGACTCGACGTTTGTGGGAGAAACGTTCAGTAGATCAAAAGGTATTTCGACAACTACATTTCGGATTGTACGGATTACCCCATAATAATACCAAATTTACTATAAATATATTTCTCCAATAATGGCAACACCAAACATGACACTTGTCAATTTAGAATGATGGTGATTATGCCAATAACATTGTGTTTATACTGTTAGAAAGGGACAAAGGACTAAGGTGGTGACTCTCGCTCTGCCCGGTTTTAGTCAAAGCAGTGCGCAGTCCCTTTTGGGTGGTAAGTCCATGGTTGCATGAGTGTCGCATGAAAAGAGTTTGGAATGTTAGCGACCTTCTTGGTCGCTAGGTCGATGGTCGCTAACTTTCCAATCTCTTTGGTCGCATGAGGGCTGCAGTTTTGCTAAATATATACATTTTTCAAAAAATAATTGTGTTGAATTGGCTAGACTTAGATTTCTTTTTTTAACTAATACGAATTCCGTATTTTACATTCTTCCGTTTTTTATTCACTTTGTACCGGCTGGATCTTATTGAACACCTTCTATGAACCGCTAGACCGTATCTTTTTTTATCATAATCCATGGACCATAGAGGTCTAAATTCATTGAAAAAATCTTTTTCTCTCGGAAAAATATGTCAATTTCTCTTGCACCTTGGTGAAGTTACATGGTTGTTACGGATTTAGTTAAACGGAATATACTAACATCAAAAATTACCTTGAATGTCTCTTATTGTCAATACAATTACACTTAAAAAAACTGTAGGTAAGTTATCCACTCGCAATTATTATTATATTTGGTTCCAGCTAATAAAATTGATGTTTGGTTCCAGTCTTTGTCCTGAAAACAAAGGCAAGGACCAAATTGGAGTTTCAACAGTGGAAATAAGTAGTATAAGTTACCTATTATTACTAAAGTAATAACATTTTAACTTATTCGCGCTCTATCCTATTTAAGATGCCAAACTTGCATGTTTTTTACTTATCAGCCAAACGGTCAATCACGGCTTCCGTTAGGGTACTAGTCTTTTTCCTTAACTTCATCCGCTCTTCAAATCCCATACCCAACCGGTCTAGACCTCGCATCCTCGCATCGATGTCAATCCATAGCTTCCTGGGCCTCCTGCTTGACCTCCTTCCTGAGGTTTAGGCTCCTATTTCCCACGTACCAAACGCAGCACATGACAAAACCAGCACAAACAAGCATCTTCAATCTTATCCGCAATGTCTCTTACGCCAGCGGATGTACTTGTTCCGGGCGCAGTCGTGTCGTGTAACGTCTCACATCCATCGCAGCATTTTCGTTTTCTTGGCGTAGAGTTCGCGGACGTGTCTCGATAGCGCCGGTCTCGTAGCTGAAGTGCATAATAATAATAATAAATAATCGTGGACAAATTCACACAGCGCTAGATAACTGATAAATTACTTATATACTTTTAAATACATACTTATTATACATAAAACACCCAGACCCGTAATAGAAATTAAAATTCATCATTTCAATTTCTGCCCGGCTGGGAATCGAACTTGGGACCTCTTGCGTGGCAGACCGGCATGTTGACCACTGAACCACTCAGGTCGTCAAGGGGGTGGCATTACATGCCTAATTATACTCTTGTATTTAAGTGTCTTGAGCTTGACAGGGATTTTAGGGTCACTCGATTGCCGTGAGTACCCGCCGTTTAACCCAACATCGGAGCCAACGTCCCTGGTCGCGTGTAGTACGTATCCGAGGTAATTAATTTATATATTTTATAGACAGCTTCATTCCCTCTTGGGTGGTTTTACAATTCGTATTGCAGCCAGCCGTATTTGTTGTTTTGGCAATGTTCACCTGCTTACCAAAGTTTTCTTGCATTTCCTTCCATGTGTTTATCCTGGTCTCAAGATCCTGCCTAAGCCTAGTCACCAGCACGATATCATTTGCGTTTTCCATATATTATGAATGCGTATGCGATATGTCAGCTGAGCACAATGCACAACAAGTGACAGAACCCTGGTGAATACCTACGGCAATTGAGAAGGGATTAGTATGGCCTACGAACTTTTTTACTACGGCTTTAGCATGGGCGTACATATTATCCTGGATCATTCTAATTTCTAATGTACGTCAGACATTGTTCTCAGAGCCCATCAGATTACCTCCGGCGGAACACTGTCGAAGGCTCTGTTGGTCGTAGAATGTGTAATGCGGCTTTCTTACTGCAATAGGCCTGGAGGATCAGGGCAAATAATAAAATATCGTATCCATTGTGCTGCGGCCCGACATGGATCGATATTGGCAGCCCGACACAGTCGATGGTCTGTTTTGCGATAGAATAGCGGCATTGTATGGATTCCTCGATAGTTGCGGTACTCCTGTACATTTCCCGTTCCTTTATACGAGCCACACGTTAGATATAGACTATGTAGCCAAGATCTTGTTCAATGGCTCAGTGTGTGAGCAGTAGTGCCTCCATTATTTACTAGGTTTCTATGGGTATTCCGTCATAGACAACAGCTTTGCCGTCTTTATACGGGTCAGAGATCTCGACATCTCGTTAGGGGTAATCCGGCTTATCAGCTTAAGGTGTTGTCGGATATTCGACTTTTGACGCAAAAACGATTGACCGTTTTTAAATTAAATTTGGCCGTAATGTTAATTATAGCCCAATAAAGCACATAAGCTATAATTTCCTGGTATTTCTTTTTCAGTTTATTGTTATCATTATGACAACTATCTTGCTAGAGAAACTTACAAGAAGTTCATCTCTACTAACAAGTAAAGTGAGTTCTATTGTATTTGACTTCATCTATACATAGTATTAAACAAAGGTGCTTCTCGCGATCGCACCTCTGTTAAAATTACATGGTCGCTGCAGATAAATACTTATAAATAGCTTTTTGAAACTTTGTAGATACTTAACAACAAGAAACTTACAATCATAGCACTTATCATTTTTGTTTTGGAGAAAAAAGTTGCTTATATTCTTTTCCCATTTGCAACCTATCAATAGCAAATAGAACGATGTCTGATAAAGAAGAATGGTTATGGAGTGGCGACCACTTACCGGCAGTTGCAACGTGAGATGACCCCCTACGAGATGGACGGACGACCTCATAAAGGTCATATGGAGCCGAAGGATGCAGGAGCTACAGTATCGATCTTTGTGGAAGGCGTGTGGGGAGGCCTATGTTGAGTTGTGGTCGTCCTACAGTTGAGATCATGAATATACGTTCACATTGAAATTAGCAAGTGATTTAGTATCGCATGTGAAAGAAACCGTCATTTTGCATGAAGCTAAATTTTTTTTTATACTCCTAGGGTGGCAAATAAGCTTACGGCCTGATGGTAAGCAGTCACCGCAGCCTATGGACGTTTGCAGTACCAGGGGCAAATCTCTCCGCTGACTCAGCGGCTCAATACCACTTGTTAGCATAGTATCATCGACAATTCTCACAGCACGCTTTTGGATCGAGTCACAAGGACCAAGCTTATAAGTCGGTGCTCCCGTCCATAGATGGGAGCAATACTCCAAATGGGGTCTGACTTGAGCCTTGTATAGGAGAAGTCGGTGGAAGAAATGCAGCACAAATTACGCTACCGTAATTAGTCAGCCCTAACGCTTAACTTTTTTTAAGGAACAACTATTAAAAACAGCAGCTAAGTGGGACAGTTTAAAAACATATGTATTGCTTTCATACTCATTATCATGCAGTACTTTTAATTATGATATTTTTTCGCAAGTTCGTGATCCAGGTAAATATTGTCAATGTTAATTAATGTGTCATAGCCGCCGGTTGGACAGTATTTGAATTAAAGCCGTGTGGTAGCCGGTAGAGTAGAATTTAGCACCAACTGCATCAACGGTTTTAACGTAATATTGCAATGTTGTAATAACGGTTTTTTGTGCCACCGCACAAAATGTCCTTTCGAACGCATCGAAAGTTTGAACCTTTTTTAGAATTCCCACAATTACTCTTGCTTTTTCATTAATATTATCAAATTATAACATGAAATATGGTGTTAAAGAATATAGGATTGCAGTGATTTCCTAGCTCAAACTGGGTTGAAGCCGTCATTTATATTCAAGACACTTCAATAGCTTGGTATCAGCCGTATGTCCGTATTATCGATAGATATACTTCAATAAGCGAGGGTTAATAGCTAGACGGTCTGACCAATCCCAACTGAAGCCATGTACCTATGAGAATCAATGACTTGACTTTATGGTACATCAGTTGAATGCTAACGACGCGCTTACTATGAGGAAAAACGTTCGGGAAACCACTTCCGATTATTTCTGCCTCTGTGTATGCTTACACAATGACCAACTATGTTTTATCATCTTGATTTTACTGTCCCGGTTGTGCTCTCGAGCACGAGCGCCCGAGGTCCGCCTTGACCATGATCCAGGATTTGGCGATTAGGTAATTACAGTGGAGCGACTACCATCTGTTGACCAAACAACATATACAAATAATTACATTGCACATGGCTATAAATAACACTACCTATCCAATTTTCAATTTCAGTAAATTTTATGGCAGTGCTCTTTTTTCAAGTAACTGTTGGTGCAAGTTACGCATTTATGGACTTTTTTATTAAACAATATACTGGACAATTAGATTTTCAAGAAAATTTGAATCCTATTCTACGGAGTATAAATTATGGGATGCTTTTACAAAGCTGCTTTTGGATGATAAACGTAAGTTAACCGAGTTTTATTCTAATTTACTTAAAGACAATGGATTATATCCTGGAGGTTGGCGGCTGGAGGAATGAAGTTCTGCATTACCCATATTTCGAACTGCAGAGGGCTTTCGGCGATGTGCCTAAACTAAGTAAGATCTAAATCTATGCCCAAGGCGTACATTGGAATGATTAAGGATGTGACGGGATGGGAAGTCCAAACAACGGTTTGAAGGAGACATGAAGTCTTTCTTTCAGTTCAATATTATTGAATCAATCAAAATTTAAAAAGAATGGTACCCGTTTACATGGGGCAGGGGTCAAATTGACCCCGCGTATTTTAGATAACTTATAATTTTGATAGTATGAAAGCGGCGTCGCTGTGATTCAGTCGGGGACCAATCACGCAACAACAGGTATTTTTTTTGTATTACACTGAGTTACTCTGTATACATACATGTATGTACTCTTAGAACTTTTAAAGTTCGCAACGGATTGTGATGCAATTTTCGACAGCAGATAGAGTCTGTTATGGATAAAAAAAACACGCGAATGAAGTCGTGGCGGGTTACCTAGTTATTAGTTGAAGACAATTTCTAAACAATTTCTGACTTAAATATTTGATACTTATTCTGGTTAGCAAGAAATAGTTTTTGTCCTAAAGGAGCAGTAATTTTGTACCACATAAGGCAAAACTAATAGCTAAGTAGCTAATACCTGCCAAGGACTACAATACTAAATAAAATCAGCACCATTAAAAAAAAGGAAAATTGATTTTATCTAGACATTACAAACCTATTACACTCCTAATCAAACCTCCAAAAAAAAATTGATGGAAGGGATTTGTATGGCATACGATGGTTTTGGGAACGCCCCCAGAGTGTGACATGTCCTAGCCTCAGGCATAGATTTGGACCTTAGCGCCCACTTGTTTATCTCTCGAGGTTAATGGCTCATGAGTTTTATACTTCCGTAGTTGCCGCACTTTAGAACACATAATTTATTTCGTAGATCGGTTTAATAATGTTTAAGCGACAGTTTCACTTTAAGCTGCCGAATAAGTCAGCGAACAGGAGTACGCCACGAGTACATTTATTAATGAGGAGTTTTCCAGAATCAATAGATGGCGCTCCTACAATTTTGGTAATCTTTTCATAATCTGTATGATGGTGGCAGTGATTTCATGCAGCCAACTAATACTAAACTTAAAAATATAATGTTTATTAATAGAAACATAACTGTTAAAGGTTGAACGAAGTGTAAAAAGAAATATTTATAGAAGTTGGCACTATGTTCCATTATTATTACAACATCTAAAATGGTTGAAAACTATTAGCAAATACAATATTATCCAATACAACGTACCCAGTGTTTATATCCTGTTTGCTAAGAACCTTTTTCAAGCGATTATCAATTACCAAAATTGTCGGGGCGCCATCGTGAGTGGTTAGGAATTCTTTAGATACCTATTGGAAAACTGCTCATTGTGGTAATAGAGATATGCTCTTAAACTGTAGAAATATAATGTAGGTGCTTATTTTTAGGGTTCAGTACTCGAAGGGTAAAAAAGGAACCCAATTAATAAGTCTCCGCTGTCTGTCCGCCCGTCTGTCTGTCATTGGCTTGTACGTATCTTTGGAACCGTAACAGCTACATATTTTAAATATTCACAGAATATTTGTGTTTTTATGGTCTTAGGTTTAGGTTTTTTCCGCACTTGAACTCAAACTTGGTCCCTTGTACGTAGTTAAGGCATGCTAATTTAGCCAGCCCAGCTTATTCTAGAAGTCCAGCATTCTCTTCGGACGCTCGCAGATCTTTCGGATCTCTTTAGCCAGTTTGTGTTCCTGATGTTTGATCCATAACAGCTTGTTGTCGAAAATGACCCCAAGGTACTTGACCTCGTCTGTTAAGGATAGTTTGATACCGAATAGCTTGGGGAGTCTGAGTTCTCCCAGATTCCTCTTGTGTGTGAACGGGTTCATCTCTATCTTGGATGGATTGACCGAGAGGTCGTGCTCACTACACCAGCTTTCGACTTTTTTTTAATGCAGACCTCATGAGGTCGCATAAAACGTTCTCGAATGGTCCGCTTATAAATATGACTATGTCATCTGTATAGCCAATTGTAGGGAATCTGTTGTCGGTTTATTAGCTCATTGACTACAATATTCCATAATAACGGAGATAAGACCCCACCCTGTGGGCATCCCCTAGCGACCACTGCTCTGGTTGTGTTATTTATCGTGTTTCGTACGGCCCTGCGTCTCAGCATTAAGTCGATCTATCCGGCTATGGTATCCTTTACTCCGTGCTTAATCAGTGCCTGATTGATGCTCCCAAAGTGTGTTTTGTCAAGAGCACCTTCTATGTCTATAAAGACTCCTAGAGTGGATTGCTTAGACGCCATAGCGTGTTCGATCTGAGTCGTTACACTATGCAATGCTGAATCTGTGCTTTTAGAGAGGGTACTTTATTAGCGCTGTGTCTCTAGTGTCTCTGTCGCATATTCTCTCTAGTACTTTCAGCAGGAACGATGTCTGACTGGTGGGCCTGAAAGCTTTGGGTTGTGTGTAGTCACTTTTGCCGGGCTTGGGAATAAACACAACCCTTACCTCTCTCCACTTTAACGGTATATATCTTTTAGCAAGACAGGCCCTGTATATACTGACCAATTGATCAAGTAGTCTCCCACCACACCATTTCAGTAGGCCGGGGAATATTCCATACGGGCCTGGTGCCTTGTATGGTAGGAGTGTTTAATCTCGTCCTGTGTTTCTATGGTCCTTATAATAACAGATAATCAGATATTCAGTCTTGCCGAAAGGCCATGGTTGATCGTTTGTACAAAGCTTTCAAGGCAGTTTCTGGTTGTGGCGAAGCCAATCTGGTGGCGTTTAACGCAACCAAAACTCAGGCGTGTTTGTTTTCCGCCAAAAGGAATCCATTCTATTTAAGTCTAACTTTTCGCAATGTTCCTGTGGAAATTACTGACAACCTACAGCTTCTTGGTGTTGAGCTATCTTGAAATCTCAACTTCGGCCAGTACATCGAATCCAAGGCAAAGACTGCAGCAAAAAACTTAGTATCCTCTCGAAGGTTAGGCAGTACTTCACTTCAAAGCATTTGCTTCAGTAATATCAAGCACACGTCCAATCCTGCATGGAGTATTGCTGCCACCTCTGGGGTGGATCAGCCAAATATCCACTGGCGGCTTTAGATTAGGTGGAAAAAAGTGCAAAGAAGATTATTTGTGACCCACGGTTGATTAAAGCTAGGCTGCAGAGCGTCGAACATCGGCGTAGAGTTGCGCGTGTGTCAGTCTTCTACAGGTTACATTTCGGAGAGTGTGCAAAGCAGCTGCACGACTCCATGTATGGATCTATCCGCTATCCGCACGAGCCGCTTTGGCTCGACCTTTATAATGCGCACGGCTAAGGAATGGAACGCTTTGCCTGCGAGTGTGTTCCCTGATCAATATAATCTGGATGCCTTCAAGGCAAGAGTGAATAGGCTGTTCCAAGACAGGCATGCTCCATCTTCAGTCGCATCGTCACTTACCAACAGGTGAGATGGCGGTCAAATGTCTGTCTTATCTAATATAAAAAAATAACAAAAAAGGAAATATTTAGAAAATTAAAGGGAGACATATGCATATATGTGGTGTGTGGTGCCGCGAATAGAATAGCGCCACCCCATTTCTTCCCGTGGGTGTCGTAAGAGGAGAGTCTCATTAATAGTATATTTCGCAATGTTTCGGTTCGATTGTGGAAATGATGTTAGAATAATATTTTTATTACTTATTTAGAAAGTACGTCCGTAGCGCTCTGAACGCGGTACCCGGAGCATTTTTATTTCTTAATCAGGAAAGATTAATGAGATATGTATCGGTTTTACTCATCATCGTCCTAGCGCTTATCCCGGCCCCGGCCAGGGTCCGCTTTCTATTCATCTCCACTTCGCCCGGTCTTCGGCATCCTCTCGTCGTAAGCCGTTGGCTCTCGCATTCGACTCAGTGATGTCAATCCATCGCTTCTTGGGTCGCCGACGGGGCCTCTTTCCCGATACTGGCAGATTCAGGCACCTATTTCCCACGCATTCCTGAGGCTTACGTAACACGTGACCAAACCAGCGCTGACGCTCCTCCTCGATCTTATCTGCGATATCCCTCATGCCAACTCATGCTGTCACGGATGAACTTGATCGAGTCGCGTAACTCTGCACATCCACCGCAGCATTTTCATTTCGTTGGCGTGGAGTTCGCGAACTTACTTCGTCATGTTTCGCATCCATAGAGCATCACGGGTCTAATTATATACTTATATGTAAGCCCCTTGAGCAATATAGGGATTTTAGGGTCACAGGTAACTGCCGTGAGTTCCCGTTATTTGGCCCAGGCTGCAGAGAGTCGGGACTTGGCATCCGGGCCGATATCGCCGGACTCGTGCATCAAGGATCCGAGGTATTTGGATTTATCTGTTCTATTGACAGCTTCGTAACCTACAAGGATGGTTTCGGCATACATATCCTGTATAATACTAATGTACGCTTCGGGCACACACTTTGATGTCAGAGCCCACCAGATTATCTCCCGGGGGATACCGTCGAAAGCCTTTCTCTGCAGGTCGAGAAATGCGTAATGCAGAGGTTGATTCTTACTGCAGTGAGACTCCTGGAGGACTCTGAGGGCAAATATTGGATCCATGGTGCTGCAGCCCGGCCTGAAGCCATATTGGCATTCCGACAAAGAACATTCCTGGCAAAGTCTCTGGTCAATAATTCGTTCGAGTAGCTTCACTGTGTGGCCCTGGTCACATTGTCCTTTCCTTTATAGATTGACTTAATAATATTTACACGCCACGCGTCAGGTATAAGCCGTGGCTACGGTCCTATTGAATAGTTCAGTGAGCAAGAGTGCGTCTCGAGTCCCCATTGTTTTCTAAGTTTCTATGCGTATTCCGTCACGGCCATTATCTTTCCCGGTATTCATATAGGCTAGAGACCTCTCCACCTTGTCAGGGGTATTCGGGCTTGTCAAGCCAAGTTTTCCACTGTGCTGCCATTTCTTGAAACATGCCGTTTTGTCCCTAACTGCTTCCTGCATTTCACTATTCCACCATAGCGTGACCTTGTAAATTCTTCGGACGCCTTTCGACGTACCGAGTTCGAGTACTGATTGGTCGAATTGTAGGATGGACTTTTTAAAATTGCTCTAGAAATCGGTTGTGAACTCCTAGATCTTGATTTTTAAAGTCCACCACTTAATAGATGACAACGTTCTACAGTAGGGGTAGAGCTCCATTTATCTTCTCATATCTTTTGTTGAATGTGTTGACCTGCACGTGGGCTTATCAAACCACAGGATTATAAAAACATATGTCGACAAAATTAGCTTTCCAAAATTTCTAAAATCTTTAACATGCATGCATTATCCAAAAACAGCCCATTTTGAGTTGTACCGGTAATGATACACAAAATATTTGTGTGAATTGTATCCTTTGTATGCGAATTCGACTCGCATTTGACAGCTTTTTATCTTATTTTGTTATTCATTGACAGTTCTCTATTTACAGCACTCAATCGAAGCATTGGAGGCACTAAAATTTCTTCTTGTTTTATTAAAATCAAGTAAACCAGATTGGTATTTTTGTCCGTCAAATGTGCGTAACTGTAGAAGTACAGCGGAAATATCTCGGGCATGCAGAGAATCAAACTTAACTCTTTTGAGTGAATCATCTATGCATTATTATTATATGTAAGTAATAAATATTGCTGCCAGATTTTCTTTTACCAGTCAAAACTGGTTCATAATTCCAACAGTTTTACAGATGTACTCATTGCTTAGGGTATTATTTATTTTGTACTAGTGAACTTCGTTCGCGTGGCGACATACCCCTACCCTACACCCACACTACACCTAGCTTTCACCTACCATATACCTACTTTACACCTACTCTAAACCTACCCTATATCTACCCAAAACCTAGCTTACACCTACCGCATATCTAGCAAACACCTGCCTGCCCTTTTTTTGCGTTTGAATCAACAGAACAGAATAACAATGATTCAAATCAGTCCAGCCGTTTTCGCGTAGTCTTACCTTACCCTACCCCTACCCCTGATTTACCCTCCACCTACCCTACACTTACCTTACACCTACTCTACATGTACTCTACACATACCCTACACTTACTCTACACCTATCATTTTTTCTTGCTTATAAAACTTCCTTTTGAAACATGTCATATCAAATCATATTTATTTGCTTCCATCACTCCATCAATCGTTGACAACCACATTAAAATTCATTGCGTAGTTTAAAACATCTAATCGTACATACAAATAAACAAGGGGACAAACGGCGGGAAGCAATTTTGTTTTATACTATGTAAAGAAGATAATTAAAGATCGATGATGTGAACTGTATGGATGTGTAGCGACATCTATCACTCCACTAGGGAAACTCAACGATACTCACATTACGAGTATACGAACACAAGGTTGGCAAGCATCCGCACATAGATGGCGCTAACAATCCTACATCGCGCGAGAGAAATGTGCCAACTTCCACGGCATATATACAACTTCCGACGATCAACTGTCGGGCTCTTGGTCCCCTGGTCACAACACCCGGACAGGTGGGTAATTACCCGTTTCTACCTTCTCCCCATCTTCGCTTGCCAACATTGGCAGCAACATTATCCTGCACCGCCAAAGATGCAGTAAAACACCGTTTGATAGGATGCCGATTTTTTATTGAGGTAAGTACGAGTAGTTACTTGGACGTGGCGGCACAGCGCACGCGCAATGATGGTAGGTATATACTTATACATTTTATCAACTGATCTAATACATTTCATTTTTTTTTCATACCACCAAGGTGGCAAACAAGCTTACGGCCTGCCTGGTGGTAAGCAGTCACCGCAGCCTATGGACGTTTGCAATACCAGGGGCATCACCCACGCGTAGCCGATCCCGTAAAAACCTTTTAACTCCAGGGAAAGCCTCTCCAGGTAGTTAATTCCACAACCTTAGTGTGTGTGCCCTTTCGTTAACAATATGATGAACTCGGCCACTTGGACTGAGTGAGTTGTCTCACTCACTATGACAAAAAACAAAGTTATTATGCAGTTGTATGACCTCATTCCACTGATTACTTTCTGTCATCGGGAAACACGATCCGGGCGGACGTTTTATCCCTTATGTCGTAGATCTTCCAGCTATCCATATGAGCCGCTTTTGTACAACCTTTATAATGCGTGGCATTCGGCTAAAGAATGGAACACGTTACATGCGAGTGTGTTTCTTGATCATTTTAATCTGGACGTCTTCAAGAAAATAGGCTTTTCCTATACAGGCATGCTGCATCTTCGGCCGCATCGTCACTTACCACCAGGTGAGATGGCGGTCAAATTCCTGGCCAGATTGTATAAAAAATAAATAAGTACTTTTTGTTTTACAGGAGGGAAGTTAATAAGAGTTCACATGCCACGCAAATAAAGGTTATCATGATTTTTATTTGGTTGATTGTGTTTTTCATTTCGACCACTTCGAATTTTACTATAGTGAAGGTAATTATTATATTTTATTATTGTTAGTTAATTGTACATTTAAAGATCACATAAAAAGTTCCATCCAAATACATAGAAAACCTTCGGTAGCCTGATGGCTAGAAGGACCGACTCGTAAGCGAGATCTTTTTCTGAGCAATGTACCTACGTGGTGGACACTGAAAGTTTTGCGGAACTCATTAATAAAACAATTTAGATCGAAAGTATTATGTTAACTGTATTTTGAAGTATTCTCCATAACATTTTTATATTTTTTAATTTAGAAACTATTTTAGAAAACATGAGGACCATTGGCCCGAGGGCATGTTTTTCACGTGCTGATTTAAGCTCAGCACGGCCTCTTACGGCCACATAAATGTGAAACCTAATCAGGTATTTAAAATTTTTAGGATGACAAAGAAATATCATGGTGCCGGGTCTATATGCGGGATAGGTCACTCCTCACCTCTACCCTTTTAGAAGCCAATAATGACTTTGTCTTGTTCGCGGTGTTCGCCGAAATATTACCATGGTGCAATAGGATGCTACTTTTTGATCGCAATATTTTTTCCTTATACGCTTTTCGTCTTCCTGTTGGTTTGCTGTCGCCTTCGAATACCCATACAGAAGACTGTTGCATTCTTTCCGGCATATAAGAGTTCTTCAACAAGTTAGCTGATGGTAGACACATTTTGCTCGGTGATCGCAGTTGAGGGCCGACCTTCACGAATTTATTCATGGAGATTAACACGGTCACGACTCGACTCAAATTCTGCGTAAATCATAAAAAGTCATCGCCCTAAAAATTTCGCATTAATTGCATTTTTGCTACGGACGACGAACTTCAACTTATGATAAAAACAAGAGACACGAGATGTTCCGCCATTTTTCAAAATACAGTAATTGAGATTTTTATGTTTTGCAAAATATAACATTCGAAATTCAAATATTTAAGAGCGGCCAGGAGCGCAGAACTTTCAGTGTGCTCGATGTATTCATAGGTGGATCATGGTCTAGGCGAACCTCTCAAGCTGGGTGTTTGCTTGCACAAACTACATATTGACGCCAACATTTGTTGTTTTTTTTTTATTTATGGCTTGTTTACATGAATGCATAATAATTTTAGGCCAGTCAAATCTTACATCTAAAACGCAAAGCGCGATGTAACGCTGCATTTTTGATATGTTATTTGGACCCCTTAAGAGAGTGTGAAACTACATTTTGCAAGCAAAAAAAAATTGTGCTTCCTGCGTAATATGTGAAAAACTGCGAAATTTTTGGGACTTTTTTCACTTTCAGGTCTAAAAATAAAAAAACTATGCATTTTTGGATCAACAAAGCTTAATAGCTTTTAAAATTGATTAAATTTGCAAGGATTTAAACACAGCTCTATAAAGCGTATAGCAACCAAGTTATGACTGTTTAAAGATGGTCTATTTTTCCCGAAAAACTACAATTTTAGGTTTTGCTCCTCTCCGGAGCAAATTATTGGTTAAATTGCTAGTTCTATTATAAAAAAAATTAAAAGGGAGTTGTAGTAAATTTAATTTGCTTTAAATGATGTACAGGACGAACTATGTGAGACTAGTTCATTCACAATCTTAATAAAACGAGGAGAACGTAAAAATGTATTTTTGAAAATAAAGTTTTTGTTAAGGTAGGAATAACAATTATACATATTATGAATACTTATCTGACATAATACAAATTATGAATACTAATCTGACATCATACAAATTACAAATAACAACTAACTTAATAAAACAATCACTAATTTTGTGCAAGGTCCACGGTATTAGAACTATTAGGAATGCTGCTCAGAAGGCTGGCCGTATTGTCCCTCGTCCGAAGTGGAAGTCAGCCTATGTGGTTTCCTAAATATGTGGTTTCCACCAACACTTGCGCCGTTTGACACTTTCAGTTGAGACGGCATCGGGCCGTTACTGGAAGATGGAACTGTGCAAGGGTATCGCTACGTGGTGTCCCAGACCAAACGTCGTCCCAGCTCCCAGGGCGGGAGTGTTATCCCTTCGGGCCTCTTACCGTCATCACGGGCCAAACCACCTGGCTCAAGCTTAGCGGGTGCTCCAGCGGAGGTGAAGGCCCGTCGGATGATATAGTGCGTAACGCGGTCGAGAAGTGTCCCAATATTTTTAGAAGACATTGCTTGAAGTTAGAGACCCGATTTACACTCGTCAGCAGCCAGCAAACGGGCACGCTCGACAGAGTTGGTTGGTGCGCTTAAAAGATTGTTTCGCACCAATCTGCAGCGAGGCTCGCCTCATAGCTGCTGGGAACAGGAATTTTTCGGGAGCTCGGCCTCCGGAAAAGCCTCGTGCCAAAGGCATTTATTTGGCCTCGATAGAATACGCCGTAATAAAAGTCCCTAGTTTAGATAATAACTTCTACACTGGATACTGTGAACTATGCACCGAGGACAAAAAAGCTGACAGGGACACATCTGAAACTTCCCTAACGCCTAGACCTCCATATCCATCTGTTTCCAAGATGAATTATCGAGATTTATGTTAAGAATTAAAATATAAGAATATGTTTCACTGTATTGTTGACAACACTGCAAAACACAACAATAGAATTGGAATTTAATTCCGAAAGGGATTAATCAAAACTACCTAGAAGGTGAAGTCACGCCTTGTCAACGACATTGTAATAGCAATAGCGTCAAAAGCTGCAGAAATAGTACCAGCCCTCGGACTGCACACCAATCACCCTCAACTCGCGCATGAGGAGCTGAAAATCCTGTAAAACCGTGTTCGCATCTCCTCGTAGGATCCCGTGTTCTAAGTAGGTCGTACTACCACACGTTAAATTTAAAATTTAGCTTCTCGAGAGTCGCATATTGCTGGCAGCCGACTACTGATTGCAAGAGGTAGCCCTTGTATATAAGATTGCTCGGCTTTTTGTAGCATTGCCGCATCAACTTATAAGCGGCCGGCAGCTTAGATCGTATATGACCGCACCTCTATCGACGGAGTTGAGTCCGTTTTTACGTCACCCTTCAGTACGACTTCAACACTATTACTTTGGAGGAAAGTTCCCATGGCGTGGACGGCGGCTTCGCAATGACTTTTAGATCCAAAGTCGAGCTGGATATGCTGGAAGTAATTTGCTAGGCTGGGGGTGGAAAACCGGCGTCGGAAGGTAGTCCCTACCGCAATAGGACGAATGAAACCATAATTTTTTTAGTTTTAGGTGCCATAAAGCGTACTTACTAAGGACTGTTCTACCGAGCCTGCCAGTAGTGTCGAGAATTCGTTTATAGAGGCTTGTTCCTTGAAGGCCCCAATGTCGTCGTCGTATGAATGTAGATACAACATTAAAGCCAAATAATGTCAAAAAAATACATTATTACGATTTCAATAGAACTCGGTAGAATGTCAGTAGGTAACCCATGGTAAAACTAAGCAACTTCAAACTAACATACAAACGGCCCTGGGTTCAGTTATTAAATCGCCTCTATTCGAACGATTTATAATGTTAAATATCGACGTGAAATATTCAATTTTTTTAAATCACATTGGCAACACCGAAAGAGGGGGCCGAAGTATGGGCAAAAATAGGGAAAAATATGTCATTTTTCATAAGGAAAATTAAGATTGAAAATCGTTCGAATCAAAGCGAGCAATTCATTGGCGAGGTTGACAAATATCTTTCACTGGACCCTGAGACTGATAGAACGGTCTCGGAAGCCGATTGGCACCTTGTGATGGTATTTTATTATTATTAAAACGTAATTTCTAACAAGCGTAGCATAAGTACTTTGGTACCATTCTCACAAATAAGTACTCACAGAATTCTTCAAAAAACCATTTTCAAGATTGTAAGTAAACTATTAGTCTCACTTAGTTCGTTTTCTACTTCAATGAAAGTAAATTAAATGTACTACAACTTTCTTTTAGTTAGTTTTATCATAGGACTAGCGATTTTATCAATAATTTGCTCCGGACGGGAGCAAAACTTAAAATTGTAAATTTTCCGGAAAAATTTACCATCTTTGAAGAGTCATAACTTGGTCACTGTACATTTTGTAGAGCTGCGTTTGAGCTTAAATAGTGGCAAATATAATGAACTTTAAAAGCCAAGCCAAGCTTTATTGGTCGAAAAATGCATAGTTTTTTATTTTTATACCAGAAAGTAAAAAAAGTCCGAAAATTTCGCAGTTTTTCACATATTACGCAGGAAGCACAATTTTTTTTTGCTTGCAAAATGTAGTTTCACACTCTCTTATGGGGTCCAAGTAACATATCAAAAATTCAGCGTTACATCGCGCTTTGCGTTTTAGGGCCATTTTTTTGTAAGATTTGACTGGCCTATTTAGTAAATAATAATTTTTGGCAAAATTGTAAATAACAGTACCTAATCATTAAAATTTGAACTTTAAAAAAAACTGTTAAAGAAAATTAAATCAGTACGCGTGTTGATACGTTTAAGCTCGCTTACTTCAACGAATTTTGCTTTAAATATTTATATATAATAAGTGGTTCATATGCTCTTTTTCTTTGTTACAGTTCGTAAAGATTACTAGTGTTACCAAAGTTGGTTGTATACTTATCAACTTTTGGGTTTTAATAGCCATGAAACATAAATTATTTACAAATGCAGTCTCAGACATAATGAGTATGAAAATAGTACCATCAGTGGTGAGCAAAAACTAATTTATTTTATGTTATGGTTTTCACGCTTTCTGTGTGTTTGTAATAATTATATTCTTTAAAACATACCTTCCGTAATACAAATTACTCGACGGAACGTATCGTTAGATTTAATAGCTCAAGTATTTTAAATAGGTCGAAAAAGACGTTTGCGGTAACGATTTGCAAAAGTCTGCTTCTGGGTGCTGCATGCGGCAAGCCGAAGACAGGGTGCATTGACGCTCATGGGGAGAGGTCTATGCCAGCTGTAGACTAGTATAGGCTGCTGACAGAGGTCGTCCAGAGCCACGTGGCTCTGGCGAATCGGCATACTGTAACGGGTTGCGCATTTCGGATAGGAGTACGGTCGAACAAAATGAGACGTATTGTATTCGACGATATGGGGAGTAGCCAGCAAGAAAAACATTGAATACACACAAAGGGTGCAAAACAACATATTAAGGAATATTACAAACGCTCCATGGTTCACAAGGAATTGTGAAATACATGAATATTTGAACATCGCAACGGCGGCTTCAGATATAGCGCGCTATAAGAAGCAATACGTTGAACTGCGCAGCTGTCATCCCAATCCGCTCGCCTCTAGATTACTTAACAACGATAATGTGGCCAAGAGACTAAAACAAAACCACATAGTTTGAATAGACATGGGACGTTAGCCTCCTGCTGTCAGCATCATTCAACCTACCTGATAGTCTGGCGACTGATCCATATATTAAAACCAATATAAATTCTTGATACCTTATTAACCATGCAATATCTATTTCAGGTTCACAATATAGACCATGTGATGGTTACTTACTCCATAGGATTTATTGGAGTTTATGACTTTGGAACTATGACTCCACATACTATGATTGACACCGCAGTCATGTCGTACAGTTTGTTCTTTACAGTTTTATCATTGCTTGCGTCAATAACGTTTAGGATTATGTTGATACATGCCAGTCGATGCTTCAACTTAGATTTACATATAAAAAATCGATCGTACATTATTTATGCTGCGTATCCACTCATAATAGATGTTTTACATCTACAAAAGTTTGTCGCGATGTTGCTGTTTATCAGTTTGCATATAGGATCGATAGGAAATTTGGTAATTAATTGATATTACAAATATTTACTCAAGAGTCCATAAGAAATCTTTTCAGTAGTAGCGTGTAGATCTGTATCATGTATTAACAATAATAAACCTAGGTCTATACCTAACTACAACGAAATTTTTGAAGATTTTGTTACG
This sequence comes from Blastobasis lacticolella, assembly GCA_905147135.1. NCBI lineage: Eukaryota > Metazoa > Arthropoda > Insecta > Lepidoptera > Blastobasidae > Blastobasis > Blastobasis lacticolella. The sequence goes on along the minus strand of LR990039.1, from coordinate 5,636,978 downwards.
AAGGGATTAAAGGATAAAAGGATTTTGATGAAACTTTATAGCTTATACATTACTTAGGACTTAGGGCAAATTTGTATGCGGTCTGCTCCAAACCTCAATCAGTTTTAAAATAAATGCCCTAACCTTATTAAGATTGGTTTTGAAGTGCCGTTTTATTATGTAGCAGCCAAAGCGAAATACCGTGCTTTTTTGTAACCACTGAAGTTTCGAAAGAAGACCTAGCGCCCACCATTACGATTCTCGTCTTGTTAAATGTGTCAATATTTGGCGTAGTACACGTTGGTGCCAAAGTTTTGACAGTTTAGACCACCTAATTTTAGATGGTGTACAATATAGAAGTGGCTTATTAAGGTTATACATTACTCAACAACGTCGAGTTTCGGCCGGCTTTGTATGGGCTTCGGCCGGGTTGTGCGTCAATAACGTTCAGGATAATGTTTTTACATGCATCACGATCCTTTGTATTTAATTGACTTAGATAAAAAGGAGTGTACATTATGTTTGCTAAGTACGTACCTATCCATTTTTAACGATGATTTACATCTACAAAAGTAAATCTTGACGTCTCTGTTAGTTAGCATTAATGATTGTTAGGAAACAGTACTATAAATATAATAAATTAGATAGTAATTAAGAAATCCGTTGAGTATACCGGTTCAGTAGAATGTGAATTCCATAGATCCATAACCATTTACTCGGCTAGGAGGGTTTTCATAAATGTGTAACCAATCTAGTGTCGTTGATGCCTTCAAGGCTAGAGTGAATAGGCTGTTCCTAGACAGGCATGCTCCATCATTGGCCGCATCGTCACTTACCACCAGGTGAGGTGACGGTCAAATGCCTGGCTAGTCAATTAGTAAAAATAAAAGAGAGTATATCCTTAAAAATAACAGGTATAATGGTTGACGGTCGCAGAACTGTTAAAATCGCGCTGTGTCACGATGACATCGCCTCGGCAGCTAAAGGTTAAAACTGTTGAGAGGCTAGACCTAAATGCCCAAAGTCCTTTCAAAACAAAATTCTTAATCTGTATAGTTCAATGCAATTCAAAGCATTTATATACTAGTACATAGTTATTTTTTATAGTTGACACATTCCCAGTAGTTTGGGTATGAAAATGTACCGATTTTCCTAAACATTCTTATCTAAGACTTGACCCTAAGGATCGTTCTTACATACCAATTGTTACAGGATTTTGAATTTTAGGTATATATGACGGCTATTACAGCGAGGATGGCAGCTTCAAATCTTCGACGCGTAAAGGATGTATATTTATGTGGAGTTGTATGCTTCATATGTTGTATAATAAGCATTGAGCATGATCTTGATGTAAGTTTCATTTTGCCTTTTTATCATTACATTTTTGAAATACCTAATCAATTGGAACTCGGACCACTTTTTATTCGAACGAGTGGACAAGTAACCCTAGGCAAAAATTGCCATGTTAAAACTGTAACATCTCTAAGATAAGTAAATAGGGGTGGAATCTTATATTAGTTATTGCATCAATTGAAGGATTATTATTTATTAAAATAATGTTTTGGACATTATTGAATAACTTGAACAACAAGAAACATTATGAATGTTTGAAATCCCTAACTAATCAGAGGGCGATGGGACGCTGCGACGACGCAGCCTCCTCATAGCTCTCTATCGCCTTTTAAACTTCGTCCTTCACCTGATGACGAACTGAGTGATTTAGTGGTCTGCCACGCAAGAGGTCCCGGGTTCGATTCCCGGCCGGGCAGAAATTGAAATATAGATACATTTTAATTTCTGTTATTGACCTGGGTGTTCTGTGTATAAAATTTGTGTATTTAAAAGTAGTTTATCAGTTATCTAGCTCCCCATAAACACAAGTTTTGCTTACTTTGGGGCTAGATGGCGTTGTGTGAATTTGTCCACGATTATTATTATTATTATAAATTGCACTGTGCTCGATCGTTTTTGAACCGATATTAATTTACTTTTTATTTTTTATAGTATTATAGTAGTCTCAAATTCGGCCATAGTTTTAATAACATCTTCCTTAATCTTTTAATCTACAAAAATTGTGCACGAGAGATAATGACTCAAACAAGAAAAAAAATATTGGTTGCCTACTCTCACCCTGGTCCAATTTCGATACTGAACATTCATAAAATAATATTTATTAATTTAGAATCTTCATACAAAATACTATACTAGTGATATAAGTTCAAGTTTTGCCTAGGGCACAAAGTACCTTTCATCTATATATAACTGTAAACTAACTGTAATTAACGCAGAGCCGAAACCGCAGCAGCTTGAAATTTTAAAAATTCTGCTCCTAAGGGAAGTGAAATAGGGGGTAGAAGTTAGCGTTGCCGATAACTGTTTGCTAACTGACAGCGTTCAGCCAAAACCGCTGGATCTAGGAGGTTGAATTATTATGGAGTAGTAACTTTTGCATTCTTACTGTGACCCTTTACCCGTGTATAGTGTGACAATTACAAGCTTTGCATCTGTCTTTTGACACTCGGCCATCCCTTCACTATGTATTAAAAAGATACTGCACACTATCAGTTGTCGAATATGGGTCACTGGAGTCTGGCCGAGCGATTGGTCACACTCTATATTCATCCCACTCCATAAAAAAGAATTAACTAAAAAATGCAATAACTATAGATTTCTCTCATATCCCACGCTAGTAAAATCATGCTACATATTGTCAACACAAGACTCCAAGCTTACCTGTCCCGAGAGATAGCCTCTGAGCAGGCTGGTTTTGTAAAGGGTCGAGGCCTAGGGAACAGCTACTCATAATGCGACAATTGTGGAAAAGGCCAGAGAGTTCAACATCGCCCTCTATGTGTGCTTCGTTGATTTCGCGAAAGCTTTCGATACCGTCAAGTGGGCGAAATTATGGCGGGTTCTGACATAAATGGGGGTACCACGACATCTTGTATACCTCATCAGGCACCTGTACGAGGATGGCACGGCCGCGGTCCGTGTTGACGGTATTGACTCCGATTGTTTCAAAACGCAAGCCGGCGTTAGACAGGGCTGTATATTGTCTCCCTTACTGTTCAACATATATACGAAGTACATAATGCGTATAGTTCTCGAAGATTGGGATAAGGGAATATCTGTAGGCGGCCAAAAAATATCAAATTTAAGTTATGCAGATGACACTACTCTCCTAGCATCAACCAGGGATGAAATTGATGTCTTTCTTCGTCGTCTGGAGACCACCGCGTTCGATTTTGGACTTGCAATCAACCGTAACAAGACAAAAATGATGATTGTCGACCGTGTCTACAACAACCAACCAGACGTCCGGGATATAGCAGGATGCGAAGCTATGTGTATCTGGGCTCCACGATCACTAATGCTGGAGGCTGCGAGGATTAAATTCGAAGGCGTTGCGCTGTGACTAGATCGTCAGTGGAAATACTTGCTAAGATTTGGAAGGACCGCAGAATAACCAGAAACACAAAGGTTCGACTGATGCGGTGCCTGGTCTTTCCAATATTTCTATACGGAGCTGAGACGTGGACGCTGAGGACGAAAGATCGTCACAAGATCGACGCACTAGAAATGTGGTGTTGGAGACGTATGCTCAGAATTCCGTGGACCGCGCACCGCGCTTCAATCCTACAAGATCTCAACATCAAAGAGAGATTATCGTCGTCTGTGCAAATACGAATTCTCAAGTTCATCACTCGTAATGAAGACTCCATGGAACGTTTGGTGGTGCAAGGGAAAGTCGAGGGTAAAAGATCTCGTGGGCGCTCTCCAACACGGTGGACGGACCTCATCAAGTCTGCTACACACTCTACCATGATCGAAAACTCTCGCTTCGCCAGACACAGGGACACATGGCGTTGCATCGCGAGGGCGGCGGTGGCGCAGACCTCGACCGATACGTGACCACGACCACTCTGTTAAGAGTGCACGACTAAGAAGATAATATGATTAAACCTGTGTGAAATAAAACTAATTAAATTGTTACATTTATATTAATCAATTACATCTCAAAACCTTAATTTCATTTGTTCGTTTCTAGCGTCACCGTTTGGCTGTATGGTTTTTATCCTTTCGCTGAATTTGGAAAAAAGTTATAACTTGACAACCCCAAGCCATTTTTTTTTCTTATAAGTCTTATTGGCGAATAGGTTAGGGCGGAGGCCGAGGAATGAAGCACGCGGGTTCTCCGTCCTTTTGCCTGACCGAATCCCCCGAAGTCACTTGTCTAAATCTATAGTAATAATAATAATAATATTAGAATTACTGTTAGATTCATGGGGTTGGGGATTATTCTGCAAGAAAATCCTAGGATTGTAAGGATTTTCTTGCAGAATAATCCCCAACCCCATGAATCTAACAGTAATTCTTAACAATGCCATTTCACATGACATCCACTTGGCCTTGGCCCGTGGTGTCATTAGGTAACCAGTATCGTGTACTGAGAGGGATCAACTCAAAAGAAAATAATAATAATAATAATAATATTTATTCATGATTCGACCTTACAATCCGATAGATGCAGACATTTTCACAATAGCCCGGAAACAATACAGCACATTACAGGCGCTTGTTCTTCAATAGCCCAAACCGACTATAAGCACCGGCATGACCAAGTTGCTGCAATCATCCATCAGTACTTGGCTCTCAAATATAAACTCGTTAATGATAAAGTTCCGTACTACAAATACAAGCCGGAAGTTGTTTTAGAATCCTCACAGCACAAATTGTACTGGGATCGAACCATATTAACCGACAAAACCGTACACCATAATCGCCCAGATATCACTCTCCATGACAAAAATAATAAAACCGTATATCTAATTGACATAGCCATACCGAATACACACAATCTCTCCTCGACATACACAGATAAAATCACCAAATACACCGACCTATAAATAGAAATAAAATCTCAATGGAGAACAACTACAGTAAAAACCATACCAATTACAATTTCCTCTACAGGTATCATACCAAATACTCTCCACACAAGTTTAGAGCAATTAAACATACATCCACTTACAAACATACAACTTCAGAAAGCCGTAATACTCAATACCTGTCGCATTGTCCAAAAATTTCTTAATGTGTGACACCAGTTCTTTATATAATCACATCATAATTGTTTGGCCAAAAGCCCGCAATTACGATTAATCCTCAGAAATGAGAGAATATCTTACATAAACACATAAAAATAATAATATTATAAAGAGGAAATGTTTGATTTTTTGTTTGTTTGTTTGTTTGTATTGAATAGGCTTCGAAACTACTGGACCGATTTTATAAATTCTTTCACCGTTGGGAAGCTACACTATCCGCGGGTGACATAGGCTATATTATATATTTTTTTAAATTACGGATCATTAATAAAGCTCCAATAATGTAACCCAAGGTGTAAAAAAATACCCAAAAAATTCCTTACATCGCGTATGCTGCGAAAACTATTGATGATAGAACAAAATAATGTACTACGACTTTGCAGAACACATTATTATCTACAAAAAATGTCTCAACAGTATATGTCTAACTATTATAGTTACGTCACAAATGCATTATCGATCAAAGCGCTCTAATGAACCCTTATATTTAAATTAACTGTTGTAGGATATCTATAAGCCGCATTAAAATAAGTTCATTTTGTGTATCAACAAATGTTAAAGAAAATAAATATTGTTTCTTTCCAATTTAAATACAATTTTTCATTCCAATCCTTTAGGTTAAGCGCCCTACTTCATACCCTAAAATTTTAAACATTACAACGTACATGCTACATTCATGACTACGTTTACGTAAATAGACAGTGGTGGACGGTTGTTAAGCCCGATTGATACAACGAAATAAAATAATTCTTGACCCATTTCGTATGCTAGTTTACTTACAATAAAACTTTGTAGGTATAATCAGACAACAGGTACATATCATTTCAATAATTTAGATCAACTCTCTTCATACAATTACATCTGATTATTTACAAAAATTATGATTAAATGAAAGCAGGTGTTTCATAAGGAAAATTTATATTAAGGATATAGGGATAGCTTGTACATTTAAAAATACTTAATATTTTTTCATGCTTAAATATTTTTACTAAATTTTTTATTTTTATTTGTACATAACACAATATTTTTTTTAGATTTTTTCTATTTATATGAAGTAAATGTGTGTACGTCATATCTGCCTCTATTCTAGCCCTCTCTCTTCGGTAGGTCTGCTGTAAGACATTTCTTTTTAGAAATAAGCTGTACCTTTTGTGATTGTTATCTTTATGTTCATATAATTGTAACTTTCATTATGCGTAATAAATGGTTAAATAAATATACAAATAAATTAAAATACCTCAATGAAAAAAATATTGTTCAATCTCGTATAATACTCCACCCTAAGGCTGCATGTCGAACGCTGCGGCGGCGGGGCGAGTACCCGTGACCGGTCGAGAATATCATCATCATATTGGCGTTAATGTCCCGGTTGTGCTCTCGACAGCGAGGGCCCGGGGTCCGTCTTGGCCATCATCCAGGTTTTGGCGATCAGGTAATTACAATGGAGCGACTACCATCTGACCTCCGTGGTGACCCTGCTACCTGAATTTGCAGGTTCCATCACGATGTTTAACCTCACCGTAATAGCATCAGTGAGTATTCAACTAATGTACATAACTCAGAAGAGTCATTGGTACATGGCCGCAGCGGGATTCGAACCCGGTACCTCTCGCTTACGAATTGGATACTCAACCGCCCGGCTACCGACGCTCTTACGGTTGACGACCGGTCGAGAATATATAGTGACAGAAAAAAAATTTTTTTGTCATAAATAAATATGGGACACGTACTTTTTCATCTGTTACTTAAACAAAAAATAACGGAATACAGTTGAAGTGAGCCCTGGGACTCCGAAACTTAGATACATTTTATTTTTTGTAATTTTTAATTGATTTTATAAATGAAAAAATACGAAATTAGGATGTTGACCCATCCATAATCCCTTTTTTAGTAGGTAAGATGTCAATTCTCTCTTCGGGCATTATCAATTCAATTAATATTGTCGGCCCTCCTCACTCCACCTCTCGTCGCCGCCTGTGGAAAAACAGCGTTACCTATACAAGGTCTGTTCGATAGCCAGACTGGTTGACACGACTCTATGCACCTTCTTATTATTTCATTTCAACCATCATCATGCCCAAACTAATTTACCCTATTAATTTAACTATTGGATATTTCATTTACAGAAAAAAGGCATAGCGCGTAGACTTAAACACTGTTCATCGGCAATGATGTTTTTGTTGGGCGCTTTAAAATCTGGCGTCGTTATGTATGCGTATGGTGTGAAGCGTTTCTCAACAGATATACACTTTTGGTTGGGCTTTAAACCGAGTTTATACTGGCGTTGCTGTTGGATGTTATTGCCTCTTGTTCTTGGTGTGAGTTAACTTAAGTATTTAATTTTTAGATACCCCAACTGCAGAATAGCGGAATTTGACGGCTTATTACGTACCTAAGTCTGTTGCCAATAAATGTCTGATTTCAATGATTGAATTTGTTACTTTTGCGATTACGTATTATAGATTTAATAGTAGCAGTTTATTGCAACGAAAAATTGTAAGCAACTGAAACCATGAAATCGATGATATTGAATCGCAAAACTAATTTTATATAATTGAAATCAGAGAATTGTTGGCAACAGCGTTACGTAATTAGCTTACTGTTGTCCCTAGCTTACAGATCTTTGTACCTATCTAGCTCAACTTTTTATGTTTACGATCATTTCAGGATAGTAAGTAAACTTTAAAAGTAAACATAGTCATTTATTTGCCTATATTTCTGGTTAGTGGTTTGCAACTTGTTTTAGAAAAGTCTTTTAAATATCTATTAAACTCAGGTTTTAATTAGGTTTTAGATATTTCAGAAAAATATTTCGGGATAGGTTTCTGGGACGTGACAAGGCGAAAAAAATTTTGGTTTTTTGTTTGTTCGCACATCATACAAAAACTCCTTAACGGATCTTGATTAAGTTTTGATAGTTATGTAGCTTGAAGTCCAAAGTATAATATAAGCCATATTTCATTCACTTCGGGCAGTTGAACCAGAGATACAGCTTTACCTCCTCGTACTAATAGCATTGGCGCAAAAGCTAAACAGTCACAAAAACTTAAGGCGTGGTCGCGGGCAAAAGCTAGTACAATAATAAATATACGAGCACATCGTTAACAAAAAAGGAATCCGCAGTATGTGAATACGTATACCATTTAAACAAGAGTCTTTAAATAAATAATTATAAAATGGAGGTTAACATGAATTTATGAGGAAATGGACCATGTTATTATACCTAATGAATTTTTTTTTAAAACCATTTATTTCATTATATGATTTTTTTGGTATTTATAAAGGTATCTCTTTGTTTCTTATGTCATTTTTACTGTGGTATTAAATGCATGTAGTATCCCTGTCTAGGTCAACTTTTTACTACTAGAAAGTACTATGTCTATGAATATGGCTATATCCACACGAGGAAACTAGTTCATTGAATTCGTCTGCAACGTGATAGGTACAACCGTGTCTACGTGGGACTACATATTTGATGTTGTATTGCTGTGTGCCTAACATAAGGCCAGTGCCGTTCAAGATTTAACCGTTTACTTCCTTGACTAAGCATTCGATATTATACTTTACGACCTAAAGATAATATTTTATTTTTCAGTATTGTGCATACAACATGCTATTGGATTTTTTCCGGAAAGGATTCAAGGATTATCGTGATAAATATCGTATAGCATGGGCGGGAATTACTGTAGGAATAATAGTTGTCGTTCAAATGAAAACAATTATTAATTTTGCATTTAAAAATGTAAGTTTTTGTGTTAAATTATAAAATAATATTTTTCTGTTTATAGTTATCCTAATTTATTTTATTCAACATCATCATCGTCAAAATATTAGCCGAATGACGCCCATTGCTGGGCATAGGCCTCCCCTAGAGATCTCGACAAAGACTAACCCTGAGCTTTCCGCATCCAACTGGTACCTGCGATCTTTACCGAGTAGTCGGTCCGTCTTATGCGATTATGCGAGGCCTACCCACAATGCGTCTTCCGGTACGTGCTTGCCAACTTGGTCAGGAACTTTCGAGTTTCGAGAGTCGAGGTTTACTGCCCCATCGGCCATCTGTTCTACGCCTGCTGTTGTACGCCCTGCCCATTGCCACCTAAGCCAGGCAATCCTTCGGACTATGCTATGTCGGTGACTTTGGTTCGCTTGCGGATTTCCTCATTCGTTTAAATCGTCTGATTCGATCGCACAATGAGATCACACTTTTTAGTGCCAAACGGCATTGGGTGACAGTAAAATAATTATTAAGATAGTGAGTAAGAAAGTAACTGGCAACACACACACACTGGTCAAAGACCTTGAATCTTAAGATACTGCGGTATTTCAAATATACTTAATTAAGGATTTATCAATAAGTCAGTTTAAGAGTACATAATTATAGCAGAAAATTAAAATCCAAATTATAAGGCTAGATTCCTAAGAGGACAGATTCCTAGAGGGTCACATTACTAAATAAACGAATGTGTTCATGTACACAAATTTTACTAGCCGTGAGAACCAAAGCACCAAGCTGTAAGTAGTGCCTGTTGTGTTAGTTATATCTATGTTATGTATCTGTATTTCTTTATTGTGTGCAATAAATAGTTAAATAATAAATTAATAAATAAAGCAGCATATAAGTGTTATGAATATCAATAAACCAGCCCATTTAGATCTTACAATTCTTTTGTAGACGTGTAAGAGCAATAATCGTTTTGTTTTTGTTTAGAGTGCGACCTTTCGTACCTCCGTTATCACGGGTTGTAGTTTATTTCTTCGGTAATTCAACTTATTTTAATAACGTTTATGTTTCCATTCTGTAAGAATATTAATTCACCTGCATGTAAAAGCATTCATTGACATTTAAAGTTTATTATTCTCGAGTATACTTCCGCCCATTTAGTAATCTGTCCTTTTAGGAATCTGGCCTTATGGGAAAAAATTATGAAATCTGGTTGACTTCTCGATGATACAGTATTGTCATGAAACTATTTTTCACTGTGTACTTAAACTGACTTATTGAACAGACAATACGCACGAAAAGGATTCTGAGAGATGATGATATTGCGCATCGGAAGATATTTCATGAATTAGATTGCCATTAAAATTAAGTATGTAATGATGTCCTTTCGTACATTAATTTTGTTTTGTTTCCTAACACAGAACTTTATAGGCGCCTTCAGACATAGCTCAAAATATGGTCCACCGGACCGTCTTACTAGGAGAAAGAGAAGAATTTTCCTGGAAGAAACGAATTTGGATTTTTGTGATCATGAATGCATTATTGTAGATGTTAGTATTCAACGTTATACACATAGATAGTTAAAGATTATCCAGGAAATGTATGCTAACGCCGTCATTAAAGCCCAGACTAGGGCATCATATTCATATTCATATTCATTTATTCGTAGTAATAAGCATACATCGTCATTTAAAATAGTTTCATGAATAGAATTAAGTACTAATAGTTGATGTCAGTGTTAAAAAACAATTAATTCAATAGTATCAAATTATCATGATTCGAAATTGTCAAGAATTAAATAAGTATTATAATATCAAATAATAATTAAGTCAAATGTTAAATTAAATAATTATAAGATAAATACAAAATGCTTCAAACATGTCAAATATAAAATTAAATCATAATATGAAATGTCAAATACAATGTTCGAAAACTATATGTCAAATATTAATTAATCAAAATGTCAAATACAATACAATGAAACAAATAGTCGCATACAATATTGCGTGTCACAGAAAGAAAAAAATGTTTTATAGTATAATATTATTCATTGTATTCAATTAAATGACTAGAAGTGGGTGATATCAATCTAATAACGGAGAGGGACTAAAGGCTTCGCTCATCTAAAAACTCATCTACAGAGTAGTATGCTTTTTTTATTAATATCAATTTCAATAGCTTGCAGAACCTGTGGTAGGTTTTGCATTCACGAATATCCGTGTGCAGTCTATTATAGATCCGCGGGCCCATGATATATAGCGAACGGGTAGTTTTGTCCAGTCTGTGAGTCGGTATTGGTAAGTCATGTTGTCTCCTAGAGGAGACATCCTCGCGTCGTAAGCCATCGCTTCTTTGGCTTTCCGCGGGATCTCTTTCCTGATACTGGAAGGATTAGGCACCTAGTTCCCACGTATCTTGATACTTGTACACTTTCACTTTACACATCACGTTTGTTACCACGGTTATGTGTAGTCAATAACCACGAAAATCTTAAAACCTACATTGTCCTAGTATTTAATACTCATAGATTGTTAAAGATTATATGTGCTTATTAAATATAAGTTTGTATTTTAAAGAACAACGCCCATTTTGACAAAAAGTACAAATGCATACATCCCCTGAATTTTTTTAGCCTGTCTAGGCTTAGGATGACTTAAAAAGTCATCCTTTCTGGTTAAAACACAATAGTAACTATATGTATAAAAACAATCAGTAATTCATCTCGGCGGTGACCTTGAAATAATCACTTTCCCACGCTATAGTCGCATAATTTTAATGGAAAAAAGTGCAAAGGTGTCATTGCCACGCAGCACGGCGATGGACAGCCTCTGCATCAGGGTCGACCCAGAGCAAGGCTCGCCGCCTTTTTGTCTCATTCGACGGCCCACATCTTTATGTAAAAACACTCTTGCTTCCTCACACCAATACCCGGTCGTTTCCGCTGTGAGTGGGTTAAATAACAAATTGTTTTGCAGAACGTAGTATTTGTCGCTTTTCCTAAGGACCGTAGGCTCCGTCGTTGCCCCAGCCGCTCTGACATTGCGACCTAGATGCGATGTCGCAAAGGTGCTCACGCAGCTCGCGTCCTACAAAGGAAACTTTCCTCTCTGCCATGGTATCAGGGTCAGTCCATCAAGGGCCTCTTGCCAAAAGACCTGCTAAGTCCGGGAGGCTCCAAAACGCAAGAGATGTTAGTTGAAACCAGTGCCCTCCAGACAATATCATTGAGAGCGTGGTAACGAGGAAATCATCGACAGAGTAACTCAAAACCCAAAGTGGTGACCATTGAATTCCAGCCTTGAACCGCAGATGCACTGATTAGGTACACAAATATCGCAGCCATTCGCAGCTCAAGCGAAGAGCCACAGCCAATCACAATGAATTTAAATGTGACGTTGTTAAAGTCTGAAGTCTACACAGTGTTTGATCCACTTCGCGATATTCTATTGATTTGCAAGTATAATATAATGAGAATGTGAATTATATAGGGCTTACATTTATGTGAAGATGACCTGCTGATTGTTTCTGTACGGTGCTTAAAGTGATTGGTACCACACCATTTTTTTTAAATTGTCTGCGTTTTTTCAAGTCACGTTACTTGGCTGAATCTAATATGTTCCAAGACACGATATTTGACCTCCAAGGTAAAATTTAAGACGATAGTACCAAATAATTTTCATGTTACGAATGCATGGCAAAACCACAGTCCATAGTTAGTCCATGTAAACCACAACATAGTTAGTCTATATTCTGATTATCGAATGAGCCGTTACTAGAAAATAAAATTATGCATGTATTAAAATTACAAGTTCCGTTATTTTCTGTTCGTATCGCGTCTCATTCCTTTCGACGACGCATTGTACCAGAAACGCAAATGGCCATACACGCAAATTATCGTATTTAAGTATAATAGGACCACGATAAGTCCGAATTGACTGACAGTAGTAAAAATTATAAAAAGTGGATATGGCAATAATCTGTCCTAGTTAGTCCTTGTCAGCCCTTTTTGTAAACATTCAGTTATTTGGCTTGAACTTGTACTATTAGTTTATCATGCTGAAAATGAGTCTCCCGCAGTTCCTTTTTAATTGTTTTGCCCTTTATTTAATAATATTTTTCATAACTCACGGGAATAAACAATCCTACAGAAATCAAATTGTTTGTTATGACTTTTATTTATTTTTATGAATGACGTTCTATGACGTTTAAAAACTTGCCTTACAGAGTTTTTTTTTAATCGATTTGGACTTAACGTGGTTTTATTATACGCAATATACCAGACACGTAACAGACCATATTCATATTCATTTATTTAGTAAATATTTTACACCGTCATACAATTATTATGTAATAATTATTAATATTAATAATTATTAGAGAAATCAATGAACATAAATTAACAAGTATGTCAATATAAAATTGAAAACTATCACAATATATGATCTGTTTAAACGGACTTGTCTTATTTGGTGAACAAACAATGCCCAAAATCACGACTTGTCGTATCAGTCACGCTACGTCTATTGTGTAGGTATAGATGTCTTGAATTATACAAGAAACACATAGAATGTGAATTTCAACTAATACTGCTGCACATTATATGTATCCATTTAAATACATAATTTCCTAAATCAAATAAGACAAGTCAGTCTATACAGATCATACTAATATTAATAAACATAGTAACTACATAAGTGCGTAGCTTAAATAATGTCATCTCATAATAAAATTGTCAAATACAAAATATTAATATGCCAATAGGTACATATTGTACCGACTAGGCCTGGTATTTAATAAAAATAACAATTATCAATGTTAATACAAAATTTATAAATCAAAATAACGAAATAATTATAAATAAAATAACAACTAAGGGTAATTCTAAGTTTCAATCGTCAAGAAACTCATTGATTGAATAATAAGCTTTTTTAGAAGCATAGGTTTTAGTGATCTACAAAAACCAAATTCCGATTTACGCTCGCGGATGTCCGAAGGTAGTTTATTGTAGATTCGCGGACCCATGATCCTAAGTGACCATGTCGTTTTTGAACGCCAGATCCGCAAAGGCCCAGAATTCAATTCGCGGTCACGGTCACGGTGGGTCATTAGGTCAAGGTGGGTAAGTATATCAAGGTGAGTCACTAGGACATGGTGGGATACTGTGACAAAGTGTGGTAAAAGTGGGTCAAAGTGGGTCAGCGTGGGCCAGTGGATCAACTACAGTGGGTCATGGGTCACGATTGTTCAATGGGTCACTGTCCATTATAGATCACTTGTCCATTGTAGGTCACCACCGGTCAACTAATGTGTGTAACAGCAAGTTGTCATTAAGTTTTTCCCATTATGCCGTTAATTTGGCATTTCGCGTATATAGCGTGTTGAGTATGTGTAAATTTCCGGAGATATGACATTTTGCGTGGATTTATGCGTATATTTCTTTTATATCACAAAGGTGGCAAACAAGCTGGTGGGTAGGGTTGGTGTTACCATATCATCAGACCTTTTGGACCATAAGTTGAGTCAAGAGTCCAATTGGCTTCTGAAAAACTTTTCCTCGCCAAGGTGAGGAAGTACTTCACACCTGGACAGTTTCTCAATTTATACCAAGCACAAGTCCGATAATGTATGGAGTACTGTAGTCACCTCTGGGATGGGTCCGGCAAGTATCAGCTGGAAGCTCTTGACTCTATCGACAGACGTGCCAAAAGACTGATTGGTGATGATTCGCCTGTCGAGTCTCGCCTTCTGGGTCTGCGACACCATCGTACAGTAACCGGCTTGTCGGTCTTTTATCGAATTCACTTCGGTGAGTGCTACCAGGAGCTTTACAACCTTGTTCCACCGTGCTCTTTTAACTATCGAACAACGAGAGGGACAAAATATCGTCATCCATTTATGGTAGACGTCCCACCATCTCGCACAAAGCATTTTGCATCCACTTTTCTTATGCGCACTGCAAAGGACTGGAACTCTCTGCCTGAGACCCTGACAAGTATAAGCTTGGGGTCTTCAAATAAAGAGTGAATAGGTATCTTCTAGACACATATGCTACATCTTCGACCTCATCGTCGCTTTCCATCAGGTAAGTTGACAATAATTGGAAAATAGCTTACGGCCTGCTTGATTATAAGCAGTCACCGCAGCCTATGGACGTTTTCAATACCAGGGGCATCACCCACGCGTTGCCGACCCCGTAAAAATAACACAACCCCGTAAATAAAGTACAACTCCATGTTGTAGGTACTCTCCAGGGAAAACCTCTCCAGGTTGTTCATTCCACAACCTTAGTATGCGTGGGAGAAAGATCCTTTGGAACCACACAGAACTTCCTGTCGGTGGCAAGCGGTGCGATGATAGAATGCACCTATAGGCATCATGTCAAACAGTTCTTCAAACCAAACACCGTTATACAAGCGGTATAACACATAAAGGAAGGCGAAATCCCACCGCTGACTCGGCGGCTCAATACCACTTTTGAGCATGGTATCATTGACAATTCGTACTGCGCGCTTTTGTATCGAGTTACAAGGACCAAGCTGATATGCCGGTGCTCCCCTCCATATCTGTCACTTTGTTGTTAAAAATATGGTAGTTTGCCTGTACAGTAATTTGCGTTTCTGGTGCTATGAGTATAAATTATGTACCGGTAATTTGTGAAAATAAATTCTGGTCGTCTGGGTATTTGTTAGTTAGGCTGTTGAAAATGTGGTCCTTTGCGTGTACGGTAATTTGCGTTTCTGACACTATGCATCGAAATGGTCTCGTCTTATCACTAGACTCATCTATCAAAAAATATCAAGCTTAAATGAATATAATATGCAACTAAAATATGGAACGATTTACCTCCACCTATGAAAGAGAAAATGGGTGTTGATTGCTTTAAAAATATATACAAAAAAGCTTTAATAAAAAGACAATTAGACGCAGAAGATCTGAAACACGCCTATTGGAAATTGCTACATATAAAAAAATATTTGGTAGTGTGACCTTCTAAATAAATAAATAAAGCCACTCACATTCACTAACACACACAAACACACACACATCACATGCACACACATATACGCAAACAACCACATACATATTATGAGTACCTCCTCTCAGCTACTATGTACAATATATTATATAAATTTCATTCAAACTGAAGATCGAGACATGTGTCAAAACACTATTCATCTTTTTTTTTTTATATTCTGTTAGAACAACTGCTGTTTCGTTATCTTTTGTTTTGTTTTGTTTTACTTTGTTTTGCTTTGTTTTATTCTATTTATGTATGTTTTATTTGTTTATTTGATAAAGTTGGCAATGGGCATGGCTGAAAAACAGCGCTGTTCGGAACCATACCGCCCCGTAACAGCATTAGCTGAGCCAGGTCCATTTGCCTTAGTTATTTTTATTGTTAAGATGTAGTGGTAAAGCACGATATTTTGTTTAAGGCAATAAATGATTCTTATTTTTATTTTTATAATATCTCTACCACCGTTCTTTATACTGTGTCTTTACGACAAATCATTTACGAGTTCCTATTGTTTAAACAGATTATGGTTCGGTGCGTCTCCTTTTTAAATATTTAATTTTCATTTATAATTTTTTAGGAGAATATCGATTGTATACACGAAGTTGATGATGAAGATGTAGAGCCGGAGCTCAAAACTATACTTGAGTTAGAGGAAAATGAGGTATCCATGACCAATATTGCAGAAACGTCCGAGACCAGGGTAGTAGAAACAGGCAGTGTACCTGAATAAAGTACCTAATCTTACCTGAAGTTGAAGTGTAAGTTTAAGAAGCTAGAGTAAGTAAGTACAGTATGATATTTATTGTTGCCGGAAAAATACCATATTATATTGATGTCGTTGTATTTGTTCATTAGAAAAAGGAGAATTGAAGAAACAATATCTCTCTCAAACTCAGAGACGAAGAGACGACGGATTAAGAAAAGAATATTAGCTTAACAGTTAAGAGAAAAGTATCTAATAAACTGTCATATTTTCAGAGTGTGAGATTTAGTTTTGACATCAAAAGCTGCGTTTTCGTCGAAGGGGTGAATTTGGCGTATAGGTCTTGTCTTACTTTTACTTATCATCCAGTCTCGCGCCTCTTCTTTCCTTTGATAGAAAATAAGATTATACCTATCGCTTTAAAATTTAACTACTTTGTAAAAATACAGTAAATTATACAAGCGACATGTGTAGATATTTTATTTGTAAATAGTTCTTTGAACATCTGCTTTTTTAATTTCACAAAAAATAAGTAGACCATAAGAAAATCTTTCAAGCGACACGTGGCTCGTCGGCCACATAGGCCTGGGTTCACACCTTATCGAAACATTTTTGCTGGTCCTTCTTTACTGTGGATGAGCGCGAGTGTCCATGAGCGCTTACCATCAGGTGACCGATCTGCCAAATTCACATATTTTTTGTGGTTCATTCACTCATAAAACATAGGCTGCGGTGACTACTTACCATCAGGCGGGCCATAAGCTTGTTTGCCCTCTTAGTGGTCCCACGAAAACTCACGTAGAATTCATTGCTGATCGACTACTACACCTACCATACAACAAACTACCTTACACCTACTTAACATTTACCCTACATATACATACTTAACTCGTTTAAATAAAAAGATTAAAAGTATCCTATGTCCTTTTTCTGGTTCTAAGCTACCTCATCACAAATTTTCAGCCAAATCGGTTGAGCCGTTCTTGAGTTATTGTAAAAAGGCAATCTTACCTCTCAGAACAAAAAACTTGAAAAAACAAAGCAACGTTTCCCTTTCAAACTTTTAATT
Organism: Blastobasis lacticolella; assembly: GCA_905147135.1. Lineage (NCBI taxonomy): Eukaryota > Metazoa > Arthropoda > Insecta > Lepidoptera > Blastobasidae > Blastobasis > Blastobasis lacticolella. Next base: position 5,619,377 of record LR990039.1, on the reverse strand, counting down.
ACCCCCCAAACATGGCCACGAAAAAAGAGACAATTGTTGTTACAGCGGCCACCCCATCCACTCTGAATTTTGCAACATCAGGGGTCTTCATTGCAACATCGCAACACTTCATATCAACACGTGTCCTGGCTCCTGCTTAACGCTTGCATTACAGAACTTCAGTTCTTAAAGCTATGGAGGCAAGCCAAAGTCATAGCACTACTCAAGCCAGGAAAATGCCCAAAAGACCCGAAAAGCTATCGTCCTATATCTTTGTTGTGCCATACGCTTAAACTGTTTGAAATATTTTTTTTGAATCGCCTTACTCCTTGCATAGACCCATCTATAATTCCAGAAAAAGCCGGTTTTCGTCCAGGTAAATCCTGTACCAGCGCCAAACACTGAAGCTCTTTCAGCACATTGAAAACGGATTTGAGACCATCAAAGTCACTGGCATCGTATTTGTCGACTTATCAGCTGCGTACGACACAATACATATCAGACGTTTATTGTCAAAAGTGCATAATATCACAAACGACGTGGGTTTCGTCCTAATCCTGAGGGAGCTACTACATAACAGGCGGTTACAGGTGCACCTCAATGGCGATAAAAGCAGATGGCGGTCTCAGAAGAACGGCCTGCCACAGGGAAGTGTTCTGGCTCCTGCAACAATATTTACACAAATGACCAGCCAAAAATGCCAAACACTCAGCACTTCCGACGCTGCTCAGGCGTCTAGCTTCGAACAAGCCGAAATATCGCCAAAGGTAGTGCTGGACGCACTTGATAAATACTACGATGCGAATGCCCTAAGGCCGAATCAGTCTAAAACCCAATCATGTGCGTTCCATCTGCGAAACCGCGATGCGAACCAAGCTCTCAAACTATCGTGGCGAATTAACATCGAGCACCGCCCGCATCCGCGTTACCTTATTGTAACGCTAGACAGATCGCAATGCAAGGCATATAGTTAGTGCACGATATAATCTGCTACGGCGTCTAACATCCTCCACCTGGGGCGCTGATCCTCATGTTCTCCGGACGGCGGGCCTCTCGCTTTCATACTCAGCACGTGAATATGCGTGCCCAGTGTGGCGCCGATCCGCCCATGCGAAGCGAGTCGACAAAGCCTTAAACGAGACATGCCGTATTATAACGGACTGCCTCAAGGCTACACAACTTGGAATGTTATACCCCTTAGCAGGTATTGCTCCACCATGTGTCCGGCGTGAAGTGGCCTATTCAGAGGAGAAATTCAGGCAGGAAATAGCCGCACGATATCTACTGAATGGTCATGAAATGCCCCCCGCACGCCTCAAAAGCCTGTTTCCTGAGGTCTACCATCTCCACTAATGAACCTCCTAGGGAGGCAAGGGAGCAGCTGTGGCGTGCCCAACACCCAGCACCTCCTGGATCCATCACACCCACCGAATCCCTGCCACCAGGACACGAGCTGCAGTGGCCAACTTGGAAGTCTGTTAACCGTTTACGGACGCAAGTTGGCCGCTGCAATGACTTCCTGGCTAAGTGAGGCTTCATCGACCAGACACAGCTGCGATGCGACGAGCATCTGCTCTCTTGTCCTCTTTGTCCTGCTACCTGCACAAGGGAGGAACTGTTCCTTGACACTGATAATGCCGTTGCCGTGGCCGACTACTGGGCAAGCCATATCTAGTTAATAAATAGGGTTTTCGAAAATTGACTCGACAAAGAAGAAGATAGCAACATCAACGCAGTCCATGAACACCTTGAGTCTGCGCAGCCGGCCTTTCTTTTTCTGACGGAGACAAAGATATTCTGCCCGGCTGATACATCATACCTAACATATCCCGGGTACAAGCTCGAGCATAATTTTGTGCGTCGTGCCGGGGTGTGTATGTTCATTCGGGAGGATATCTGTTGCCGCCGTCTACATGGCCTTGAAGACAGGGACATGTCGCTTATGTAGGTTCGCGTGGATTACGGTGGCCACACCCGTATCTACGCAGCCCTATACAGGTCTTATGGCGGTGACTTGGACACAAAGCGACTTTTTGAGCACCTGAAGGCGACGACTGATAAAGTGATTGAGTGAGAGTAAACAGTCCCACAGAAATCAATTTGTTTGTTATGCGTTTTATAAATGACATTCTATGACGGATAAAAAACTTGGCATAAGTTGCCATACATATATTTTCTTTTTTGTAATATGAGATTCGGACTTGGCGTGGTCTTATTATATCGCGGTTATTATCGACTGGAGAGCTGCGAGCGCCGAACGGTGTTTGTTAGCGATAAAGTGGCTGAAGTCGATCTACCAGTTTTCGCAAAAGTTGTCTGTTACTACCGGAACTCGAACTCACTTTTAGGTTACGACACACTACACAGACCGTATCACTTACTTTTTTATTGTTATTTAGACCTACTCTTATAGTCTACTATAAAAAGAACTTCATGTCCTCTCGAAAGTTAGGTGGTACTTCACTTCAAAGCAGTTGCTTCAGTTATATCAAGCACAAGCCCGATCCTGCATGGAGTACTGCTGCCACCTCTTGGAAGGATTAGTCAAATATCAACTGGCGGCTTTGGATTCGGATAAAAAACGTGCAAAGAAAATAAATTGTGACTCGCAGTTGACTGAAGCTAGGCTGCACAGCCTCGAGCATTGGTGTAGGGTTGCGCGTCTGTCAGTCTTCTACAGTTATATTTCGGAGAGTGTGCAAAACAGCCACACGACCTCATTCCGCCAGCCCCTTTCCGCCACCGGGAGACGCGATCCGGGCGAGCGCTTCATTCTTATGTCGTGGATCTTCCAGCTATCCGCACAAGCTGCTTTGGTTCGACTTTTATAATGCGCACGGCTAAGGAATATAACGCTTTACCTGCGAGTGTGTTCCTTGATCAATCTAATCTGGATGCCTTCAAGGAATAGGCTGTGAAAGACGTGCATGCTCCATCTTCTGCCGCATCGTCACTTACCACCAGGTGAGATGGCGGTCAAATGCCTATCTTGGCTAATATATAAAAAAAGAAACATAGCACCTACAACCAAAGCGATTGCTTGATGTCGATGGGGATGAAATGAGTGCCAAAAAGTCACTACCAAGGACCGATACCGGGCAAAGTGAACAAAAATAAGTAGGAAGGACCCCGGTCCCTGACTTACCGTGCGGAAGTGCAACCGGGATTTAACGACGAGGCGCATGAGAGCATGGGATCCGCGCTGACTATTATTCAGGATTTGGCAGATCTTAGGTAATTGCAATAGAGCGTCGGTCATCTGACCTCGTTCTTAACTAATTGCTTTCTTTCTGTTGCAAATACTTTGATTAGACTCGATAAAAATTTCAGATAGTCAAGCTTTTGTGACAAGACTATGTAGATCTCGACGAGTACTATAATTTATCTTTAGAAACTAGTATTCAAGGACCTAGTTTCAGAGGTATAACCGTTTTAAATTTGACAGCTCTCATACGAAATGTAGATCTCGACGAGCGCTATAATTTCTCTTTAGAAACTAGTATTCTAGGGCCAGGCTCTAGGACCAATGGTTACAGAACTATTAAAGATTTAACTTTGACAGCTGTCACACGAAATGGTAGGTTCATAATTCTGTCGACTAATGTTTGATTATTCGATTCAATTAAAATGTTGCACACGCGTTAAGTCAGATGACTAATAATGGCTTTATTATTGTTACTTTTAGTTTATCTCGGAAAACACCTGTAAAATTCGAAAAATGTGATATGGAGTAGTTAAGCACCAAGCTGATAGCCGGTGTTCCCGCCCATAGATGAGAGCAATACTCCGAATGGGGTCTGGCTTGAGCCTTATATAGGAGAAGCCGTTGCCCCGGCGTGAAGTATTGCTTTGATCTGTTAAGCTCACCCAGCTTTTAGATGCGAGCTTGACCTTTTCTTCCAAATGACTGCGAAACTGGACGTCACTAAAAATGTCGACACCTAGAATATAGTCTATAGATATAGTCGTGACAAAAATTTATTGCACCAACATCGTTTACCTGGTATCATTGTTCTGTAGCAGTCTGTGAACTTCAAATATTAAAAAATAGTATCTTCACGTCTGTGATTTGCCTCTATGTCCGATTTCTTTGTGTCTGTGTCTCGTATACTTGGACTAGACAATCCAACGCTAGGCTTAAAACACATCAGCCGAAAGTGCTAGTTTAGTATAGTTAGTATAAACAAAGGGACTGGTAATATATCATCTTGGCGTTAATCTCCCGTTTATGCTCTCGCGCACTAGGGCCCGAGGTCCGCCTTGACCATGATCCAAGATTTGGCAGATCAGATAATTACAGTGGAGCGACTGCCATCTGACCTCCCTGACCCTGCTACCAGGGGAACCTGACCAGATTGGATCAAGGTTACACATCCAGTCGCCTGCATGTGCAGGTTCCATCACGATGTGTCTATGGAATACTAACCGATGCTCTTACGGTGAGGGAAACTCACCGTAAGAGCATCGGTTAGTATTCCACTAATGTACAGAACTCAGAAAACAGTCATTGGTACAAGGCTGGAGCGGGATTCGAACTTTGGGGGTCTTGCTGCACCACGTCCGTAGGCTATACCCTAGAGACCCTACACGTGACCCCCGGGTGGTGCGAAGAGTGCAGCCGAAATTGCTTGGTGGTAGGGCCTCGGCCCGCATGGCTAGCGACCACCCACGGACATGAGTCTGCAAGGCGCTAAGCAGCCTCTGGGCTGTGTTCCGTCAGAGTACTCCGTGAGCCATTCCCCCCTTGTCCGAGTGCTATAATATTGGTATACTGTAGGTCCCAGTTTTGTGTTAGATATGTTAGAGGGTTGGGCATGACAGGTTAGCGCGGGGGCCAGGGAGACCCGATGAAACGGCTCGTCGCTGGCCGCCCGCCAGTTAGTAGGGGACCCGAACCCGGGCATCGCTTTTAATCTCCGGCCCGGGAAGCTGTCCCGCCAACTGTGCGAAAAATCCTGAATATGTCTGTCGTGCCGGGGTAGGAGACCGGAGTGGACTTGGCAGGTATATTCAGGGGGGATCGGGGGCCCTTCCGTCCCCCGTGCCAACTTTTCACATAACCCATCTCATGCATTCAGTAGCAAAACGACCTTGCCCTACTGGATACCGATGTTTTAGCACTCCTTTACATCCCCACCTTTAATATTATCACAAATGGCAAGGAAAAATAAAATTAAGGTTCTCTCAGCGGCACCCCTTCCACACTTCGAGTGGACTTTTGTAATATCAGGGGTCTACACTCCAATCTGAACGCCGTACATCACCACCTTGAGACGGCGAAGCCCGCCTTACTTTTCCTGAAGGAAACACAGATATCACCTTCGGCTGACACTTCGTATCTCCACTATCCTGGATACAAGTTGGAACACGGTCACCACACTGAGTGGTTAGGGTCAAGCCGTCCTACTAACCGGGAGGTCCGCCGTGAATTTTCTCTGGCCCATGGTCTCACGCAACTGGTGTCAGAACCCACCTACTTACCGGATGTTGTGGGCCGTGAACCCTCTTTATTAGACCATCTGCTCACCACCCACCCAGACGGTTATCAGGTGTCCATCGATGCCCCTCATGGGACATCAGACCACTGCGTGGTCCGTTCTGAGACGCCTCTTGTTATACCCGAACGGGCTCGCCCCAGTGGGTCACGCAAGGTATGGCATTATGGTTCAGCAGACTGGGATGGATTGCGAGAATTCTTCGCTCGTACCCGTGGATACAGCTTTACTTCTCCTCAAATGACACCAACATCTGTGCTGCTGCTGTAGCTGATGTCATACTGCAGGGAATGGAGTGTTTTATTCCGTCATCTGTAGTCCGTTTCGGCGGCAAGAGTCAGCCCTGGTACGACAGGCCTAGTGCTGAGGCAACTCGCCTCAAGCAGGATGCTTTTCGTGCCTACACAGTGCCTCGGGCCCAGAAGGACCCTAACACCTACATTTTGAGGAAAAAGTACAACGCTGTATCGAGTTCTACAAAGAGGGTGATGGCCTGAGCAAAATTTAAATTCATCGGCGGAATTGGGGAGAAACTAATCAGCTACCCCTCTGGTAGCCGTGCTTTTTGGTCTCTCTCCAAAGCTGTTGAGGGGAACTTCTGTCGGACCACCTTTCCAACATTGCGCAAGCCGGATGACCAATTGGCCCATACAGCAAAGGAGAAAGCCGATCTCTTGGGAAATCTCTTTGCTCATAACTAAACTCTAGATGATGGGGGAGCTGCACCGCCTATCATCTCACGGTGTGAGGGCATCATGCCCGAGGGTCGCTTCAACCAAAAAATCATAAGACGTGTGCTTCCCTAGACATCCGGAAGTCCAGTGGACCTGATGGTATTCTGGCTATCGTTCTCAAAAAGTGTGCTCCCGAGTTTCTCCCGAGTTAATGCGCCTAATCAAGCTTTCCTACACCTCTGGAACGGTGCCGTCTTCGTGGAAGTTAGCCCTTGTGCATCCGATACCCAAGAAGGGTGATAATTCAGACCCATCAAATTACAGGCCTTTAGCAGTAACCTCCTTGCTCTCTAAGGTGATGGAGCGGGTTATCAATATCCAGCCCCTCGGATACCTAGAGAACTATCAGCTGTTCAGTGACCGTCACTATGGCTTTCGCCATGGTCGCTCAGCTGGTGACCTTCTCGTGTACCTAACACACCGGTGGGCTGAGGCCGTCGAGAGCAAGGGGGAGGCTCTGGTTACGGATTCGGATGTTTCCTTTGGACTATGACATGGGATCGTTCATGAGGTATATTAGAGGTCTCATCAGAGGCGGGCAATGCATTGGTGACTCCCCTGGTGTTGCTGATGTCCATAGGCGGCGGTGACTACTTTCCATCAGGTGGCCCGCATGCCTGTTTGTCTGCCGGATAACATAAAAAAAAAAAAAACCGGTACCTCTGGCTTACGAGTCGTATACTCTAACCGCTCGGCTACCGACGCTCCGCTGCCGGCGGAAGGATACTGCTCAAAAACTTTATCAGTCGTCACCTTCAGGTGCTTAAAAAGGTCGCTTTGTGTCCAAATCACCGCCATAAGGCCTGTATAGGGCTGTGAAGATACGGGTGTGGCCACCGTAATCCACGCGATCCTACATAAGCGACAGGTCCCTGTCTTCAAGGCCGTGTAGACGGCGGCAACAGATATCCTCCCGAATGCACATACACGCCCTGGCACGATGCACAAAATTATGTTCGAGCTTGTACTCGGGATATGTTAGGTATGATGTATCAGCCGGGCAGGATATTTGTGTCCCCGTCAGAAAAAGAAGGGCCGGCTGCGCAGTGTTCATGGACTGCGTTGATGTTGCTATAAAGACCCCTGATATTGCAAAAGTCCATCTTCATAGTGGATGGGGTTGCCGCTCTAAAAACAATTTACTTTTTTTTTGTGGCTATGTTTGGGGGGTAAATAAAAGTTTGAAGGGGAACCGTTGCTCTGTTTGTTTTCAAGTTTTTTATTCTGTGAGGTAAGATTGCCCTTTTCCAAAAATGTTATTTATTAATAACTGCTGGTTTATTGCGATTCCTAAATAGATTAATTAATAGATGCCACTTGCAACTCTACGGAATCGATCAGCAATAAATTCTACGTGAGTTTTCGTGGGACCGTTAAGGTAGCAAACAAGCTTATGGCCCGCCTGATGGTAAGCAGTCACCGCAGCCTATGTATTATGAGTGAATGAACCACAGAAATGAACAAAATTTGATTCGAAAGTCACGAGTGAACACGTGAATTTGACATTTGTTAGTCTTTTACAAATTCTTTGTAGCGATTCACCGAGTCGCGTTTACCTCGATCGCATATTTAATTATCGCGTTGTATCTCAATCGTCAATTTTTTTAGTCGCTGTTAGTTATAGTCGCATTTCATCTCGATAGTGTATTAAATTTTTGCTTTGTATCCTAATTTTAGTATTAGACAATATAGTTAGTCGCAATGTATCTTTTTTGCGTATTTCTTTATAAGCATATCGTTGTGAACATTTTACAATACGAATACAAAATAAATACTCTTTATTGCACACCTCATGAGGAAATAAATATTCAGAACATGAATTATAATAAAGGTAGACAACAGGCGGTCTTATTGCTAAAGAGCAATGTCTTCCAACCGTTGAGTAACATCAAATGTCATAGTTCGCCAATATTTATGTAGGCGTTTATCTCTAGAACAAAATTTAGATAGCATTCAAGTCATGAAACTACAGGTACAAAACACATGTAAAAAAGGTTACAGAATTTTAGTGCAAACATCAATTAACGCGTCAAATTAATAAGAGTCCCAAACAAAGCGATCGCAGCGAAATGCGTCTAGGGTAAAATGTTATACGAAAAAGTAAATGCTACTAATGTAAAAAGCTACGCGAAAAATTGCGTCAAGTACATGATTCTATTGAAATTTTGTCAGTTCGAGGTGAAACGCGACTCGGTCAATCGCTACAAAGAATTAATGCTTTTGAGGTTAAAGACTAACAAATGAAATTTGACTATCGACCAATGGAGTGACGGCCCGTTTGTCTTACGTTAATCAATTTTTAATCATCAATGAGGAGTTTTCCAGTAGGTATTAATAGTTGGTTTCAAAAAGTTTCAATAGATGGCGCTCCTACAATTTTGGTAATCTTTTTTTAAACGTTATGATGGTGGCAGTGATTTCATGCAGCCGATTAATACGTAACTTAAAAATAAAATGTTTATCAATATAAACATAACTGTTAAAGGTTGAAAGATAGGTAAAAATAAATATTTATAGAAGTTGGCACATTGTTCCATTATTATTACAACCTCTAAAATGGTTGAAAACTATTGACAAATACAATATTATCCAATACAACGTACCCAGTGTTTATATCGTGTTTGCTAAGAACCTATTTGAAGCGATTATCAATTACCAAAATTGTCGGGGCGCCATCTAGTGAGTGGTTAGGAATGCCTTAGATACCTATTGGAAAACTCCTCATTAAAATGTGGCATGTATCTCTATGGATAGTTGCAGAAAGAGTTTTAATCCATGATTAACATTGACAAGCGTTTCAGAAACTGGGGGTAAGTGATAGTAAGGAGTGTGTTATGTAGAGAAGCCTCATGAACACCAAATGGTCGTTAAGAATGTTTGTTTCCGTAGAGTAACATTTACTGATAATCTAAATTAAATGGCGTTGGTTTACAGATGAGTTTTCTTCTTGCTTTACCTAATCAGACTTGAAATGATACTTTTTCATAATAGAATGAGGCAAACTGGCAGCCCGGTCACCTGATGGACCAGCAAAAATGTTTCGATAAGGTGAGAACCCAAGCCTATGTAGCCGACGAGCCACGTGTCACTTGAAATATTTAATTAAAATCTACTTATTTTTTGTGAAATTAAAATAGCAGATGTTTAAAGAACTAATTACAAATAAAATACATACACATGTCGCTTGTTTATTTTACTGTATTTTTACAAAGTAGTTACATTTTACAGTGGTAGGTATAATCTACTTTTCTAACGAAAGAATGAAGAGGCGCGAGACTGGATGAGAAGTAAAAGTAAGACAAGACCTATACGTCAAATTCACCCCTTCGACGAAAACGCAGCTTTTGATGTCAAAACTAAATCTCACTCTTAAAATATGACAGTTTATTAGATACTTTTCTCTTAATTGTTAAGCTAATATTCTTCTCTTAATCCGTCGTCTCTTCGTCTTTGAGTTTGAGAGGGATATTAATTCTTCAATTCTCCTTTTTCTGATGAACAAATACAACGTCATCAATATAACATGGTATTTTTCTGGCAACAATAAATAACATACTGTACTTACTTACTCTAGCTTCTTAAACTTACACTTCAACTTCAGGTAAGATAAGGTACTTTATTCAGGTACACTGCCTGTTTCTACTACCCTGGTCACGGACGTTTCTGCAATATTGGTCATGGACGTTTCTGCTATATTGGTCATGGACACCTCATTTTCCTCTAACTCAAGTATAGTTTTGAGCTCCGGCTCTACATCGTCATCATCAACTTCGTGTATACAATCGATATTTTCCTAAAAAAATATAAATTAAAATGAAATATTTAAAAAGAAAACGCACTGAACCATAATGTGTTTAAACAATAGGAACTCGTAAATGATTTGTCGTAAATACACAGTATAAAGAACGGTGGTAGAGATATTATATTCATTTAAGCTTGATACTTTTTGATAGATGAGTCTAGTGATAAGACGAGACCATTTCGATGCATAGTGTCAGAAACGCAAATTACCTTACACGCAAAGGACACCACATTTTCAACAGCAACCTAAGAAATACCCAGACGACCAGAATTTCCTTTCGCAAATGACCAGTATGTAATTTATACTCATAGCACCAGAAACGCAAATTACCGTACAGGCAAAGGACCATATTTTCAACAGCAAATTTTCAGATATACGCATAAATCCACGCAAAATGACATATCTACGCAAATAGACACATACGCAAATGCCAAATTAACATTAGAGCGCACGCGTGGGGTCATACGTACCCCAGTGTTTGATTTTGTCGAATAACTTGACGAATTGCATTTGTTTGACCTTGAGCGTCTAGCTAAGCTTCACTCATTAACCATTGTATGTGTTTAGTAGTCTGCCGGCACTTGCACGGCACTGTCGCGTACGCTGTGAGTGTTTAAAGTCGCTTGGGGTACACATGATCCCACGCGTGCGTTCGTGGAAGTTTTTTTGTGGATATTATCAACATTTTCTGGGGTGAGTATTCATTTCCTAAGTTATATTTTCTGTTTATTTCGTTAAATGTAACCTCAACTGATTATTTTTTTAATTGTTAGGCAGAAAACATGGCACTTCCCGCGGACAAAATTGTGGAGTCATGGCTCAACGAAGTAATGGCCAACGACGATATCACTGACAGCGAAGCGGAGGATCATTTTTAGGAAGAGGAGCAGATCATTCACTTCCCGGATGACTCAGACACTGATCGAGATGACACTGGTCAGTATGAACCCCGTCAAGAAGAGGGTACTAATGCTGAAGTGAGTGATAGTCGTGAAAATCTGCCACTGGCACTTTTACGAGAAATGGCACAGTTTTTAAAAGACACCCTCCCTCGGACGGTGGCCGCTCACTATATTTTACGATCTTCTCAATATCAGCGGAATAAATGCCTTAGTGATACATCAGCTCAACAATCCAAATGTAAAGCTGTCCGAAGACATTTTTTTACATGGTATTGCTTTAGAACTGTACTATAAGCACCGTACAGAAACAATCAGCAGGTCATATTCACAAAAACCCTTTATAATTTACATTATCATTAAATTATTGCACAAAAATAATGAAATTATTTCGGCCGTGGGCTGTCAGCAGGGTGATCCACTCGGTCCAGCGATCTTCAGTTTGGCCATAAATTCGATAATCCACAGTGTCAAATCAAAATTAAATGTATGGTACCTGGACGACGGTACCATAGCTGGGGATGCTCAGACTGTCCTAACTGATTTAGAAATGGTAAAACACAATTTTGACCTCATTGGTTTGGAACTAAATTTTAACAAATGTGAAATCTTCATTTCTGAAAAAATAGACACAACCTTGGCACAATCCATAATCTAAAATTTTAATAGCGTAGCCCCAAACATAAAAATACTCACAAAAGACAGTTTGAGCCTTCTTGGCTCCCCTATTTTCGACGAGGCCATTCCACCGCTACTAACAAGTTCGGTTTCTAAATTTAATGAATTTTCGGACTGCCTCCTTAAAATTAGCAGCCATTCTGCCCTCTTCATACAGAAGTTTTGTCTTTTCGTTCCTAAATTTACTTACCTGCTCCGCTGCTGCCCAGTGTGGAAATTCCCTGTACTAACCCAACACTTAGATAATGTAATAAAATTCCAAATTGAATCCATCACAAATATCAGACTCAGCGAGCAGGCATGGACCCAGGCCTCCCTGCCAATAAGGTATGGTGGCCTGGGAACCCGCAAAATCTCTAGTGTAGCACTGCCTGCATTTCTGTCCTCTATCTATAGCTCGTCCGACCTCACAGGGGATATTCTTATAGCCCCCGCGGCTACAAACTGTGAGGTCGCGTGCTTGGCGGAGGCTGAAACTGCCTGGCCAGCTGGACCGAGCCCAAATTTTCATCCCACACCCAAAATTCAAAAGGCCTGGGACAACATTTCTTCTCAAGTCATATTAGACACCCTTATTAATATTTCACCATCTTTAAAAGACCGCGCCAGGCTGAAAGCAGTTGCCAGACCAGAATCCGGGCACTGGCTCCACGCTTACCCATCCCCCAACACCAGCACTTTCATCGACCCGACCACTCTCCGTCTCGCCATCGGTCTCCGGCTGGGAGCCGAGGTTTGTATCGAGCATAGTTGTGCTTCTTGTGGAGCGAGTGTTGACCGCCGCGGTCACCATGGGCTTGCCTATTCTTCGAGCGCTGGCCGCCTCTCCCGTCACGCCGCGATCAATGACATCCTGCGACGGTCTCTCGTCAGCGCCAACGTCCCCGCAATCCTGGAACCTCAACACATTGCACGGGACGATGGCAAGAGACCTGACGGGATGTCTATGATACCATGGAGGATGGGTCGCCCGCTGGTGTGGGACGCCACGTGCGCCGACACACTAGCTGCGACCTATCTTCCGGCAACCGCTAAACGGGCTGGCGCGGCGGCTGAGATACGAGAGCGCTCGAAGGTGGGCAAATACAGTTGTCTCGGCGCCCAATACGAGTTTGTCGCATTTGGTGTCGAGACACTGGGTCCGTGGGACCCGGGCGCACACTCCCTCTTCATGGAGCTTGGTAAGCGGCTCAGGGAGGCGACGGGTGACTCACGTGCCGGCAGCTTTCTCGCGCAGCGGTTAAGTATCGCCATCCAGCGCGGGAATGCCGCCGCCATGATGGGCACCTTACCGCGTGGCCCTGGTTTTTTTACATCTTTTTTCATTTAGTTTAGTTAGATAATAAAATATTTATATCTTATAAGGGTTTAGTTTAGTATATTTTATATGTATTACTGTATATATTTTTGGTATTTTAGATGTAGGTATTAGTGTATATTGTTATTATAATTGTAAATTATTTTATCAATAAAGTGATTAAATTATACTTGCAATTTAATCGAATACCGCGAAGTGGATCAAACACTGTGTAGACATCACACTTCACACAACACATAAATGTTGTGTGACACAAAAACGTTACACAAAAGATAAGGCACTTGGAATCCTTGGGACCCATTTCCTGCTATTCCATTGAACTGCATGTAGATAGTATTTTGTATTTTGAAATTGAAAAAATTAAAACTTGATTCCAAAAATAGAGTATGGTTAGGTAACTTAAGTTGTTTTTTATAAGAATTTGAAAATACCTCTTGTCAGTTGTCTTTAGTTTTTCCTTTTTAAACTTATATAATTTTATGAAGAAGGTGCAGTTTTCAAAATGACAATGTTATGCATCAGTTATTTTCATGTCATCTAATTATGCCTATAAATAACCATAGAAAACAGAAAAATGATTAACTTGCAATCGGATTTTTGATTTACATGAAATTAAACAAAGTGCTGGTATGGAAATACAAAATGGAAATTTCATAGGTAAAAAAATTACTACAAATAAGATGGCGGAAGGCCTCATCTCGTCTCATTGCTCAGGCGCGTCTGGAATATCTATCGGCACACGTTACTCTGGAAAGTGAATTACTTCCTGCGTACGTTTCCCACATGGCTGGCACCGGACTGCATCGCTAGACGAGATGTTAAGGGATTCAGTGTAGCGTATTTCAAACGTCTCCCTAAAGGTGGAGTGATTACAGGCGTCCTTGCCTTTGAAATGTGGGGCTTAGAGGGCCGGAGTATGGTGCGTTTGCTCTTCGTTTGAATTGCTATATTTGTGTACCTACTTCATCAATGCATCTGCGATTCAAGGCTGGAATCCAACGGTCACCACATTAAGCTTTGAATTGCTGTCGGTGCTCAGGGAGATTTCCTCCTTACCTAGCTCTCAACGACATTGTCTGGAGCGCACTGGTTTCAATCAAAATCTGTTGCGTCTTGGAGCCTTCCAGAGTTAGCAGGTCTGATGGTAAGAGGCCTGATGGACTGACCCTGATACCATGGCAGACAGGAAAGTTTCTTTTGTGGGACGCGAGATGCGTGAGCACCTTTGCGGCATCGCACCTAGATCGCAATGTTAGAGCGGCTGGGGCAGCGCGGAGTCTGCAGTCCTTAGGAAAAGGGACAAATACTCCGTGCTTATACTGCAAAACAATTTTTTGTTTAACCCTCTCGCAGTGGAATCGACCGGGTGTTGGTGTGAGGAAGTATTTTAAAAAGATGTCGTCGAATGAAGGAGAGGGGAGGCGAGCCTCGCTCTGGGTCGATCCTGTTGCAGAGGCTGTCCATAGCCGTACAGCGTGGCAATGCTGCTAGTGTTATGGACACCTTTACACTAGGAATGGAAAGTGGGACCTGTAGTTTAAGTAAGCCGAAGTAATTTACTTACGGGTTTTTAGTTTAGTTTTAATTTTGGCATTTGTAAATTTTGTGTTTTGTAACTTTTGGAATCAGATGGCAACGCATTAATTAAGGTATCAGCGAGTTGATATTAATATGGAGGCGGAGTGTGGTCAGATAAACTCTCACGTATAAAAATGAATTTCTATCTAATATGGGCTCGTTTGTTCTGTATTGATGAGAATTCTATTACTATTCTAGATGATACTCAGGGTCTGACGATGGTGCCTTAAGGTGCTTTCTAAGGTAAGGTTTGATTTCTTTTAAACAAATTATGCGACTATAGCGCGGGAAAGTTATTTGATATAACTGATGACTTTTATGATATAGATGATGACTTTTTAACTATGACAGGCCAAAAAATGCATGCTTTCATTTGTTCTTTTTTTAATAATGACGTTTTTCTTTCAAAAAGTGTTTATATTTTTATACAAACATAAGTATAACGTTAAATACTAAGACAAACATACGTGGGAAATAAGTGCCTGAATCTTCCGGTATCAGGAAAGAGATCCCGCGGAAGGCCAAAGAAGCGATGGATTGAATCGCCGAGTCGGATGTGAAAGCCAATGGCTTACGATGGGAGAATGCCCAAGTCCGGAATAAATTGATGAGAATATGTTGGAAAACAAACGGACCCTGGCAGAAGCCGATACTGACCGCTAGGATGATGATGATGATGATGATTTTTATACAAACATATTTTTATATATAAGACATATATAATCTTTAACTATGTAAGAGTATAACGTTAAATACTAACATCTACAATAATGCATTCATGATCACAAAAATCCAAATTCGTTTCTTCCAGGAAATTTCTTCTCTTTTTCCTAGTAAGACGGTCCGGTGGACCATATTTTGAACTATGTCTAAAAGCGCCTAAAAAGTTCTGCGTTATGAAACAAAACAAAATTAATATACAGAATCGCCGGCCCCTTTCCGCTATCGGGAGACGCGATCCGGGCGAGCGCTTCATCCTTATGTCGTGGATCCTCCAGCTATCCGCACGAACCGCTTTGGTTCGACTTCTATAGTGCGTATGGCCAATAAATGGAACGCTTTGCTTGCGAGTGTGTTCCCTGACCAATATAATCTGGATGCCTGCAAGGCTAGAGTGAATAGGCTGTTCCAAGTCGGGCATGCTAAATCTTCGCCCGCATTGTCACTTACCATCAGGTGAGTTGGCGGCCAAATGCCTTCTTATCTAATATAAAAAAAAACTGTACAATATCATCATCTCTAAGAATCGTGTGAAATACGAGTAGTCTGTTTAATAAGTCAGTTTAGGTACATAGTGAAAAATAGTTTCATGACAATACTCAAGAAATAGTCAAGAGGTTTGATTATTTCTTCATATAAATCTGGATTCCTTAAGGGACAGACGGAAGTACACCCGAGAATAATAAACTTTAAATGTCATTTAATGCTTTTACTTAAGTGAAGTAATATTCTTACAGTATGGAAACAAAAAAATATTTTTACTTTATTAAAATAAGTTAAATTACCGAAGAAATAAACTACAACCCGTAATAATAGAGACACGGGGGATATCACTCTAAAGAAAAAAATGTTCTTAACACTTATGTGATGCTTGGGTTCGCACGGTTAGTAAAATTTGTAGACATGAATGCATTTCTTCCATTCATTTAGTAATCTGTCCCTTTATCTTGAACGCACACTCATGCAGTGCGCTGCGCAGTGCACTGCACGATGTGGCAAAACTTGTTACACGCCGAGCAATTTGTATGCAAGTACATTGACAGATGGCGGAATGTCCCACTGTGCAGCGCGCCGCGCGGCGCACTGCATGATGGGGCAACACCCGCAATTGAAGCCCGAAATGTCAGTTCTGTATGAATTTTGTCTACGTTTTTCAATTTGACCCCATCGTGCAGCGTGCGGTGCGATGTCAGTAGATGTCAACATGAAACGTCACATCTGACTGTTTCTTTTTACCAACAGTTCGAATCTTTCCTCTTTATGTGACACAGTTGACACACATATATCTGTCTACTTTTTTTAGTACAGATACAACGCGTGTGAATGAAATAGGAAACCGACCTTGTCAAAGAAAGTTTGACAGCTGATGCGTAAGCCCCTCCCCTTTTTCTGATTCTTTAACATTATCGAAGTTGTTTCGCTTTCGTGATCCTGTCGTCATTCTCTTCTCAGTTCACCCCGAATTATAAACAAGGCATGTTTGGTTCTAGAACACTAGTTTCTAAAAAGAAATGCGGGTACTCGTAGAAATCTACATTTTGGATGGCACCTGTCACACTTAAAACTGTAATAACTCTGAAACTATTGGTGCTAGAATACTAGTTCCTAAAGAGAAATGATAGTGCTCGTCGACATCTACATTTCGGTTGACAGCTGTCAAACTTAATACTGTAATAACTCTTAAACTATCACTTCTAGAACACTAGTTTCTGAAGAGAAATGATAGTGCTCGTCGACATCTACATTTCGGTTGACAGCTGTCAAACTTAATACTGTAATAACTCTGAAACTATCGCTCCTTGAAGACTAGTTCCTGAAGAGAAATGATAGTCGAGATCTACATCCCGTATGACAGCTGTCAATCTTAAAACTGTAATAACTCTGAAACTATTTGCCTTAAAACGCTTGTTCCAGAACAGCAAATACTTATAGATATCGACGGGCACTATCATTTTTTTTTAGGATCCAGTTTTCTAAGAGCAATGGTTTCCGAGTAATTTAAGTTATATTCACTCTCTTTATACTTACTACTGATGTTATACTTTGTAGTTATAGTTTTGAATGAGCCACCGTGGTATACACTCAGTTAAAGTAAACATTCGTAAAGGACAGAAATTCAAAATTTAAAATTCAAAATTACTACGTTTTAAAACATTTTGTCGTAATATTGTCCCAAACTCATGTCTTCAACCAGTTGAGGACAAATTTAAGCAGTGCGGTTTATCCTACAACAGAATCAATCAATGTGAATAAAAATTCCTAACATGACCGAATCAATCTTCTGAATTTAAAAATTTTGAAGTTTTTATGTTCTTATATCCTCAAGATAATTTAATTGAATGTATTATCATAGAGCCTGTAACCATCGGACAATCAATACGCTTTTAACGAAAATCGGCCAAGTAGTTTTTGAGCTAGAATAAACATCCATACAAACATTCATATAAACATACATACACACAAACCCCTTTCCCCCGCAAGAGTACGACATTGACGACATACGACAGAGACGACATTGTTCCACTTGCTATGGTCCTGACAAATCTCTGTCGATTCTTGCACGTTTATCAACTTTACATACATAGATTGTTAACTTCATTACCCTCCCTTAGCTCCATCGTAGTCGGGTAAAAATAATCATTTATAGTATAGTATTCGCGGAAGTTGCATGGTTCAATTTCTTTAGATATTACTGATGTTATACTTTTTAGTTAAAATATGGAATGACTTACCACGGTCTACAGATGGTGAATCTATGGACACCTGTCAGAAGTAAACATCCAAAGAAAAAATTCGTTTTCAAAGATTTTAAAGTAAAATTATGTCTTCTTCCGGGGATGAAGACATATTGGCCGTACTGCAGATGGTTAATATGCAAAAATGTAGACGACCTCGACGTAACTATTGGGTGCACCCTATATGGAATACCGGTGTAAAAATAGACTTACCAGTTGATGGTAAACCTGGAAATGTATCCGGACCGTTTTCAGCAGGTTTTCAGGATGTCACCATTATGTTATAATCAAATATTAACCCGAGCCAGATCAAGGTTACAAAAAACGGCACACAAATTGTAATGTCAATGTAGCATTGACAATAATATAAATTAAATAATCATCGTGGCGTCATTATGATGATGTTGACTTCAATATAATGTTTTATGAGCTTGTTGAAAAACATCCTGCACCATACGATTATAATCGATCAGATTACTCTAAACGGAACGTGAGAGACAAGATGCGGATAATGATAGTAAGGAAATTAAACGGCAAATTACGTGGGGACAATAATGTCTGACCATGCCAGCCCGCTAGGCACGGGAAGGAGAGTTCAACTCACGAAGCAATGGCTAGACGTCGATAAGAACGACATGCGTGCCAACAAACTCACCACCAAGGATACCGAAGACCGAGCGAAGTGGACCAAGAGGAGTAGGAAGGCGGACTCCTGGCAACCGAATTTTAACACCAAGACGATGATAATGATGATCTTGGCGTCAAATCCTGATTGTGCTCTCGCACGCGAGGACCC
This sequence comes from Blastobasis lacticolella, assembly GCA_905147135.1. NCBI lineage: Eukaryota > Metazoa > Arthropoda > Insecta > Lepidoptera > Blastobasidae > Blastobasis > Blastobasis lacticolella. Next base: position 5,600,643 of record LR990039.1, on the reverse strand, counting down.
GGAGCCCGCTTTGACTATGATCCAAGATTTAGCAGATCAGGCAATTACAGTGGAACGACTGCCAACTGACTTCCATACATAAGGTCGACATAAGGTCAATAATCATGCGAGTCGTTTAAAATAACGCGCGTAAAAGCGTCGAAAAAGCTCTCGTGCAAACGTTGCCTAACTCACAATCATTCGTAAATCTCTCGTGCGATCATTGCCTAACGTGAAAAACCAGAATAACACCACCGTTTTCTTTGTTGTCACCGTGACGTGGCACTGCGTGGTGCGCCGCGCAGTGCACTGCACTGCATTAGTGGAGCTAGTCGCTTAGGAATCTGCCATTATAGGAACAAATGGTTTTGATACATTACACAAAAATGGAAACCGATAAATATGCACGCATTATACAAAAAGGTGAAAGAAATGGATTTGCTTTTTAAGTATTCAGGTTTACCAGTGAACGATTCTTTAAAATCATATCACTTTATGTGAATAATTCTATTATAAGTATAAAAAGAAACCATTATTATATTTATAACGTTGGCAACGCTCGCTGTCATGTTGGCAGCACGTTACTAGTGTTCTTCTATTAAATTTTTTTGGTAATTAATTTTGTTCGAGCCTCAGTTTTACAATAATTACGTTTGTCATTTTTTATACACCGATATCTTAATGAATATAACTACGATAAATCTTCAAGCATTACTGGAAAATGTACCAGGTAGCGGATATCTACCGAAGTCTAAAATACTTACTAACAGTACTAATAAACTTAAAAAAAAAAGTTCTCCATACAAGAACTTTACCACAGGACCTCCATACCACGAGCAAAGCTTGGTCACCCAGGTACCAAAATAATGAACAATAATAAATGTAGGTAAATGCATTTTATCTAGATGAAGTCGGAGCGACCGACGCGAAGATGTGTTACCGGTCGTACTTGGACTTGACAACAAAAAATAAAGTTGTCAGAATGCGATTTTAAATTTCGGCTAAAATGAGGTACTCGTAAACTGACTTATAGATAAATCCCTAATTAAGTAATTTTATGTTACCGCAGTACCTTAAGATGAAAGTCTTTGACCAGTGTGTGTTGCCAGTAACTTTGTAACACACTTTGTAACTTAAGAAGCTCACTGTCACCCAAAGGGCAATAAAAAGGGCTATGCTCGGAGTCTCATTATGCGATCAAATCAGACATGATTCGAACGACTGAGGAGATCCGCAAGCGAACCAATGTCACCGACATAGCAAAGTCCGAAGGATTGCCTGGCTTAGGTGGCAATGGGCAGAGCATACAACAGCAGGCGTAGAACAGATAGCCGGCCGGGGCAGTTGTTTTCGAGCGGTAACCACGTACCGGAAGATACATCGTGGGTAGGCCTCGCATAAGGTGGATTGACGTCTCCGTATAGATCGCAGGTACCAGTTGGATGCGGAAGGCTCAGGAGAGGTCTTTGTCGAAATCTCTGGGAGAGGGCTATACCCAGCAGTGGGCGTCTTTTGGCTGCTATGATGACGATGATGATGTTGAATAAAGTTAATTGGGATAACTATAAACAGAAAAATATTATTTTATAATTAGACACAAATTACTTACATTTTTAAACGCAAAATTAAAAATTGTTTTCATTTGAACGACAACTATTATTGCTACAGTAATTCCCGCCCATGCTATACGATATTTATCACGATAATCCTTGAATCCTTTCCGGAAAAAATCCAATAGCATGTCGTATGAACAATACTGAAAAATAAAATATTATCTTTGGGTCGTAAAGTATAAGATCGAATGCTTAGTCAAGGAAGTAAATGGTTAAAATTTAAACGGCACTGGCCTTATGTTAGGTACACAGCAATACAACACCAAATATGTAGTCCCACGTAGACACGGTTGTACCTATCACGTTGCAGACGAATTCATTGAGCTAGTTTCCTCGTGTGGATATAGCCATATTCATAGACATAGTACATAGTAGGAGTAAAAAGGGACCTAGACAGGGATACTACGATACTACGTGCATTTAATACTACAGTAAGTATGACATAAAAAACAAGAACATATCTTTATAAATACCAACAAAATCATAGAATGAAATAAATAATTTTCAAAAATAATTTATTAGTTATAACATGGTCCATTTCCTAATAAGTTCATTTTAAACTCCATTTTATAATTAGGTGCAAAATAGTAGTTTAAGCAACTGTCACATAAAAGAGGGTATTAAAACATGAGTGTCTGTTTATCATACGAGGCGTAGCCGAGTATGATAATAGTTTGACACGAGTGTTTTAATACCTAATTATATGCAGTTGCATACACTACTTTATCTACACTCATATTTTTATGTTAAAATATCGTACCTATAATTTTCTAAACTTAGCTGGAAGTAAGCTGCGAGTCAGTTCTGTTGTATCTACGCGTCGAGGATATCAAGTGGCGGGAAATTCACTTTACTATTTATTTGCTTAAAATAAGAAAAAACATTCACAAACACAAATTACAACAATTACAAAAAATATTCTGTTTAGCGGGAAAATACACAAAATATAAACACAGAATATAAACTGGAAAATTTAAATTTTGAATTTGAATTTGTTAAAGACATCTAAGTATTCAGCCTACATTACGCCGTGTCCCGCCCGATAAAAAAAATAAAATAAAAGTGTTGCATAATGATTAAAATGTTATTTTACGATACAGCTGTAATGAAAATAATATGGGAAATGCTGTATCAAAAAGTAATTTTTTATAATTTTATATTCTGGCGTGAAAAAAGTGTACCCTTAAACGACTGTTTTCGAATATGTAATTGGAACATTACGCTATGAGTGTAGATAAAATATATGATTGTATTGTCTTATGTTTAAATTGTATAATTATTCACATGCTGCGCATGATTCCTTTTTTGTTAACGACGTGCATTCGTTATTATACGAATTTATTTTTGTACTAGCTTGTGCCCGCGCCCGCGCCTTAAGTTTTTATGACAGTTTAGCTTTCGCTCCAATGCTAGTACTACGGGGAGGTCAAGCTGTATCTCTGGTTCTACGTTCCCGAAGTAAATGAGATGTGGCTTATATTATACCCTGGACTTCAAGCTACATAACTATCAAAACCTTATCTAGATTCGTTAAGTAGTTTTTAGACAGACAATATTAAAAAAAAATTGTTTCGCCTTTTATCTTAAAACCGATTTTAAATATCGATTATAGTTTGGTTTTTAGACCTTAATCGAATTTAAAAGACTTTTCTAAAACATTCAGTTACAAATCACTAAGCAGAAATATATGCAAATAAATGACTATACGTACTTTTAAAGTGTACTTAAATCCTGAAAAGGTCGTGAACATAAAAAGATAAGCTGTGCTGAACATAAAACAATGATTTCTAAGTTACAACAATAGGCTAATTACCTAATTATGTTGGCAACAATAATCAATAATAACTGCCACTATTCGATTCGAATCATACGTAATCGCAAAAGTAACAAATTCAATCATTGAAATCGGAGAATTATTGGCAACAGAGTTGCGTAATTAGCCTTCAAATTCCGCTATTCTGCAGTTGGGGTATCTTAAAATTAAATATTTAAGTTAACTCACACCAAGAACAATAGGCAATAACACCCAACAGCAACGCCAGTACAAACTCGGTTTAAAGCCCAACCAAAAGTGTATATCTGTTGAGAAACGCTTCACACCATACGCCCACATAACGACGCCAGATTTTAAAGCGCCTAACATAAACATCATTGCCGCTGAACTGCGTTTCAGTTTACGTGCTATGCCTTTTGTCTGTAAATGAAATATCTAATAGTTAACAAGATGTGGGGGGGGGGGTCATTTAGATTGGGTATGATAATGGTTGAATTAGTATACTAGTCGTGTGGCGACCGGCAGAGTAGAATAGCACCAACCCCTTACACTCGTGGGTGTCGTACAAGGTGACTAATGTTTTCTAGGCAAAAGATGTAAGAGTCTCATAGACTGGAAAATGGGCAGCAGCGTTTTTCATTGTTATATTTATAACACTGCGATCTCCAACCCGTCTGCCGAGCGTGGAGATTATGGCAATAACCTTCCCTTTCGTGGGAGAGGCCCTAAGTTCTGCAGTGGACTGATATGGGCTGTGATGATGATGGTTGAATTGAAATAATAAGAAGGTGCATAGAGTCCTTTCAACCAGCCTGGCTATCGAACAGACCTTGTACGCTGCTTTTCTAAAAGGCGGCGGGGAGAGGTGGCGTGAGGAGGAACGACAATCAATTGAATTGATATTTCCCGGAAAAATTACCTGGCCTTGATGACTGGGTCATCATCAAAATTTCGTCCAAAATCCTTTTTATTTATAAAATCAATTAAAAATTACAAAGATAAAGCGTATCAAAGATTCGGAGTGGGGCTCGTGACGAGTGCCTAGATCAGTTCCTCAAACGCGTTAGTTCCGCGTTGCATAATTTCCAGTCACATTTTTCTTCACTAGAGTTTATTTAATGTTAAAAATAGGCAAAATGAGACTTACATCAATATCATGCTCAATGCTTATTATACAACATATAAAGCATACAACTCCACATAAATATACATCCTTCACGCGTCGAAGATGTGAAGCTGCCATCCTCGCTGTAATAGCCGTCATATATACCTAAAATTCAAAATCCTGTAACAATTGGTATGTAAGAACGATCCTTAGGGTCAAGTCTAAGGTAAGAATGAATAGGAAAATCGATACATTTTCATACCCAAACCACTGTAAATGTGTCAACTATAAAAAATAACTATGTACTAGTATATAAATGCTTTGAATTGCATTGAACTATACAGATTAAGAATTTTGTTTTGAAAGGACTTTGGGCATTTAGGTCTAGCCTCTCAACAGTTTTAACCTTTAGCTGCCGAGGCGATGTCACCGTGACACTGCGCGATTTAAACAGTGCTGCGACCGTCAACCACAATACATGTTATTTTAAATAATTTACGCTACTCGTTTATGCCTCCTACCCTACTCTATTGATGTCACCGGGACCCCTAGTCGGTGTTAACGATGCTATTTGGTATCTTGAAATGTGCTTATTTTGACTTGTGAGTGATGTTGCAAACCTAAGCTACAGAAATTGGGTGTAAAACAATACGGAAAATGGTTGTAGATATTTATGGATTTGTGGATCTATCTTACTAATTCACACTACTACTGAACCTATATACTCAACGGATTTCTTAGGGACTATCTAATTTATTATATTTATAGTACTGTTTCCTAACAATCATTAATGCAAACTGACAGAGACGTCAAGATTTACTTTTCTAGATGTAAAACATCCTTAAAAATGGATACACTCCATTTTGGCTACGTCAATTAAATACAAAGAATCGTGATGCATGTAAAAATGCTATGGAGTCATAGCTCCAAAGTCAAACACTCGTATCCTATTGCGTTGTTGTTGTTATAGTTGATATAGAATTTTTAATTTGTAAAATTTATTACTAATTGGACCCCGTTGAATTTCAGTTCTGTTTACTTGGTAATTTCGTTCAATCTTAGAATTTTCAAATTCACTTGACTTTTTAGACAGAGTCTACTAAATTTATTCTGGCAATAAAAGGGGAAATATAACTCGTCTTTATTTTAGTAGTCCCTTAGTAGACCTTAATATGCCGCTTTCATTATTGTACACCATCTAACATTTGTTGGTCTAAACTGTCACATATTGACACATTTAACAAGAATCATAATGGTGGGCGCTAGGTCTTTTTCCGAAACTTTTGTGGTTACAATAAAGCGCGCTATTTCACTTTGGTTACGACAGAATGAAACGACACTTCAAAACTAATCTTAATAAGGTTAGGCATTTATTTTAAAACTGATTGAGGTTTCGACCAGACCGCATACAAATTTGCCCTTAGTCCTTTAGTATAATACATAAGCAAAGACACCATCAAGTTTCATCAAAATCCTTTTAGTAGTTTAAGCACGAAGGCGTAATAAAATTTTACAGATATTTGCGTTCATAGTTGACCTAAACATATTATTGTTATTACATAATATAGATCTTCACGCTACTACTGAACGGATTTCTTAGACTTTAGAGTAAATATTTATAATATCAATTAATTACCAAATTTCCTATCGATCCTATATGCAAACTGATAAACAGCAACATCGCGACAAACTTTTGTAGATGTAAAACATCTATTATAAGTGGGTACGCAGCGAAAATAATGTACGATCGATTAGTTATATGTAAATCTAACTCGAAGCATCGACTGGCATGTAACAACATAATCCTAAACGTTATTGACGCAAGCAATGATAAGAGTGTAAAGAACAAAGTGTACAATACGACTGCAGTATCAATCATAGTATATGGAGTCATAGTTCCAAAGTCATATACTCCAATAAATCCCACGGCGTAAGTAACTATCACATGGTCTATATTTTGAACCTGAAATAGATATTGCATGGTTAATAAGGTATCAAGAATTGTATATTAGATATACCTGTACGGCACCATCCCTGAACGGGGTGGCCAGGGTTTAGGTATTTACTGGAGGACTAAAACATCGACTAAAAATAACTCAATCTAGGTAGCAAATTTAGTTACATGAAATATTAAAATGGTTATCATTTAAAAGGCCTAACCTATATTATCCCAAAGGGTCGTTAAAGACCTAAAATTAGTCAATCATTAAAGATTTTTTTATATTTTTAGGAATAATGATAATTTACTCTGAGTCCAACCTGTCTGATTGTTGGAAGTGTGAAGCATATTAAAAGTTTTAGTTTGTTTAGTCAATCTAAGTATAAATCCCATTTCTAGAGCTCTTAAAATTGTTCGTTGGCGTTTGAAAAAAAATTCTGCGTCCGGAGTTACGATAAACATAAATATTATTTTTGTCAGGTACATTCGTAAAATTTTTTAATTGTCTTATGGTTTTGTGATATGTTGCGAATGTATAAGTAATATTTGTTATACGTATATATGTTTTATGCCTATATAAAAGCACCGTAAACATGTTTGGGTCGCAAACGACCCATTGGGATAATCCCTGACTTTTTAATTTTTGCCTCTGGCTTGACTGTATTCGAAATTTTAAGAGGCTTCGCACACTGGAACCCTGCACCGTCCGGTTGTGCATGACGTGCGTTAGTAGGATCTGTCGTTTTTCATTTATTTTTACTATGACACATTTGACACGAGTACTCTGAAGTCAGTATTGCCATGGAGGACTACTGTAACATGTACTGATTTATTTGCTGAATCCAAAGAGATAGTATATATTGGCTGAATCCACGGACTGTCCCTAATGAAATGTTCAAAATATCTAATGCTTTGTAGGTGTTTTGAAATTTTCTGATTTTTTAATGCAATATATAAAAGCCAAAGCCAAGAGTTTCATGTACTAAAGCAGTAGTATCTACATACCGACAAGAATCAAGAATACATCGTAAACGTCAATTTTCAATATGGCGGCATGCACATTGCCCCCGCCCCACCTAGCAAAATGTATGAACTGAAGAGCAAAATAATAAGACAAAATGTTCCATTTCGGGTGACAGCTGTCAAACCTCCAACTAATAACTCTGAAACTAATGGTCCTAGAACACTAGTCCCTAAAGATAAATTATAGTATCAACTCGTCGAGATCTACATTTTGGGTGACAGCTGTCAAACTTAAAACTGTAATAACTCTGAAACTAATGGTCCTAGAACACTAGTCCTTAAAGATAAATTATAGTACTCATCGAGATCTACATTTCGGATGACAGGTGTCAAACTTAAAACTGTTATAAGATAGGACCTTCTAGTCCTGGTATACTAGTTTCTAAAGAAAATGATAGTACTTCAAATGCATCTCCTTCTGACTACAATCTGAAGTAGTAGTATATTTGAATACATGCCCATCATATATAAATAAATAATCATCTTGGCATTAATGTCCCGGTTGTGCTCTCGATCATGAACCAGAATTTGGCGATCAGGTAATTACAATGGAGCGACTACTACCAGGGGAACCTGACCAGATTGGATCATGGTTACAAATCCAATTGCCTGAATTTGCTGGTTTTATCACGATTTTCCCCCTAACCGTAAGACCATCGGATAGTAATCAACTAATGTACATAACTCAACCGCCCGGCTACCAACGCTCCATATAGTTCAAATAATTTTAATTAAATATAAATAAATATTCTCGGAATACACTTATTGAAAATCCCAGTAATAAACAATACCATAGTACACATCACAAAATAACTAAATTCATGTATGGTATGGCTACCATGTGTATAGTCATTAGTATGTGACTTACTTAATTTAAAATTTCATAAAAAAGTTTCATAATATATGTATAAAGCCGTGAACTGGATGGAGTGCTAAACGTATTAAAACAATAGGTACAAATGTTTTTTCATGCGTGGAATAGTTAGCGAGAAAATGACTATCGAACTTTTTGATTTTCAATGTCGGTAATGACATTATGAAAACGAAAGTCCGCATCTCTAAAAATCAGTTGTGATAGGTCACTCAAGTACATAATCAGGTCAATCAACCGAAGAATACAATTTTACCAGTTACAGATAGGATATAGGTTTTGTCCCTTTAAGTCTTTTCTGCCTACCGTTTCATATGCGTTTTAAAATTCAATCTAACGATCACTACGATCAATACCTCAAGTGGCTGGTTAATTAAATTATTATCACAAGCAGGTCGTGAGCAGTCCGGCACAAAAACAAGACATTTCGATGTTTGTTTCTACCTTAATTTATTTGGTTTTTTTTTTGCCTTCAACACATTGTTCGCACCTAGGTACACAGTCGACAAACTAATTGCGCCATATTTTCTATTGTACTAGGCACTCATGAATGAAGCAGGTGGACTGTGTACGGGATACTGATATCCCAGGATGTCCATAAAGTACATTCACTGGATTTTAATATTTTTGGAAAGTGCGTTTGACAGCAAAAGTACAGGATATTGTTGTTACACTTTATGTCCTATTTTTTCACACAGTCCACATCCCGTTGAATGCATGTGGTGAGCCTTGGCACAAGTTTATGCACTCCTTGCAGAACTTTTCCGCCAGCTCCGAAATAAGGAAAGACGTCATTTCAGTACCTATCTAATAGAAATTATTAAATTCTACTCATGTATGAATTCAAGAAGTGAATATTCAATTTGAAAAGCTAAAAAAATACTTAGCAACACTGTTTACGTACTAGGTACGGTCAGGAGACCCAGTTAGGCAGTGAAAATCTAATACATTTTGTCTTACTTGCATTTAAAAGAAGGTTGTTGACAATGAACCAATTTAATATCATGTCCAAAGTGTCATTCACATGTCCAAAATCATTAATTCTACGTTTTACATTGAATATGAGGGGCGTATCGTCAGGAAATAGTACAATATTGTAATTTTTTCTACCATATATATGGTAGGTCATTAATATAAATTAAAAATAAAAATAGTTCCAAGATCGACCCTTGAGGTACACCTATTTTAACAAATAACCTATTTGACATAGTACCTTTAACATCTACTTTCTGAATTCTATTCTGCAAGTAAGACTTTAGCATTGCCAGTGATTTATTTTTAACGCCATAGTGACTTAGCTTCATTAACAACGTGGAGTGTAACACAGTCGAATGCCTTTGATAGGTCGCAAAAAATCCCTATAGCATCCTCGGATTTCTCCCAGGGGTCAAATAATGCTTAATAAATTGAGATCCTGCATCAATCGTTGACTTTCGCCTGGTGAATCCGAATTGTTTGTTTTGGAACTGCCTCGTACTAATAAAGTGAAACAATAATTGATCACGCACGACTTTTTCAAATTTTTTACTATATACTGGAAGTATTGAAATTGGTCTAAAATGTGTAGAGCATTGACTGTGGCCCTAGCACAAGTGTGTCCGCGACAAAGCTCGCGTGGCGTAAGAGCGTTTGTCTCTTTCTCTCAATACTAAGACGAAAGAGATAGCGATCTCGCTTATCGCCTGCGAGAGCAACTTGTGCTAGCCTACTGTCACCACCTTTATAGAGTGTCGTTACTCTACTTAGTTTCATAAGATCAGGTAATGGCTATCGTCAATACATTTATTGAAAATTAACGCTAAATGATCAGCAATAAGGTGGATGAAGGACCTAACCACTTTAACTGACATACCCCATGCGTTTTCAGTCTTTTTTACCTTAAGCGATTTAAAAGTTTTAAGTACCGTTTTAGCATCTAGGTATTCGAAATTAAAAGCAGTTTCGCAATTTTTTACGTTACTTTCAAGTAATAACCTAGCTAATTCAGCAGATGAGGCCAACGTGCTCGTTATCGTTAAAGGAATTTTAGTGAAGAATTCCTCAAATATATAATTATACTTTTGAATCATTTGTTACCTTCGTATCATTATATCTAATTTAATAATTTCTATCTTTATGTTTAATATTGTTACATTCCTTATTTATTTTATCCCATGTAGTTTTTATTTTGTTTGAGGCATTGTCTAGCTTAGATTTTAAGTGCATAGTTTTAGCCACTTTACTAACTTTTTTAAACGTTTTGGAATATTTGTACCCTGTACAAATTGTTATTTGTAGTCCCATCTGTACTCACACTCTCCTCTATGGAGTACGGCGACGAGATGTGAGGCACTAAATAAAGACTGCTTCTCTCTTCAACGGATAATCGCAGAGAACAAATAAGACGTAAGGTAAAGTGAGATTCATATTAGACAAAGTAAAGAGACAAGAGAAAAGTAAAATGGGTCGAACGAGAAGGGAGAGCCAATGTTATGGAGCATTCAAGTAATGACCATGCACCGCTTTCTTAAAAGAATATTTGTTGGGTAATAGTTTGATGTCAGAGGGGACGGGGGGATACTGACAACTTATATAAATCCAATAATATTATCATATTGGCGATAAAAACCTAACCATGATCATTATTGTAGATATTTACGAGAACTTCAGAAATTAAAAATATTGATGGTGTAGCAGCAACAAGCTGCAATGTAACTCAATTATATGCGAATATCATAGGTCTGGCTAGCTCTTTCTATTTGCGTTGAACTTACGAGAGAACCGGCTCTTTATTTATTTTATTTATTTCAATTATGATATAAAAATACCCAACTCTCAAGTAAACAAACATTTTTAGAATGACATGTGATCTGAAACACAGAGTGACAGCTGAGTGTTGACACAGTTCTTATTTATAATTTCATGGCTCTGGAGGTTTAGTGATTCTGACACTTGCGTTTCGTTCTTCCGGTGATCTGTCTAGGAGTTGTTATTCTTGAAAAATATTTTTAATGTTATTTTGTTGTGTAACTTGTTAATTGTGTGCCTATAATGTGTATAATATCATGAATTGAAAATTCAAAATTAAATATTGCCTAATTAAACCACAATGGTATCACGCACAGACGCTTATACTAGTGGAGAGTATATGTCCTTAACATCATTCGATGATGACCCAAACAGCAACGTCTCCAGCTTTTAAAGTATTCCTTCCCTTTCTGATATACTGAATTCTACTTTCTCCGGCTTACAAAAAAAATTAAATCTCGGCTACATAAACGATTAAAGCATTCCGGCTCATTACGCTGACCTCGTCGCCGTCAACGTGTACGCGTTGGTGATACATTGTCCAACTGGTCGAGTATTACTACCGGGGTGCCGCAAAGTGGCGTGCTATCTCCACTACTTTTCTCATTGTTTATAAATAGCATTACATTAAATCTCTCTTCTTCCTACCACATATATGCCGATGACCTGCTAATTTACACTAACTTACGATCTGCACAACCCGTTACAGAAAAGCCGATCGCCTGAGCCACGAGGCTCTGGACGAACGTCAGCAGCCTATACTAGTCATGCCCTTGCCAACAATGCCACCTGTCCTCGGCTTGCCGCATACAGCACCCATAAGCAGCCTTTCGCAAATAATTTACGAAAAAATTGTTTTGCGTTCGTCACCAATTTAAAATCCTTGAGCTATAAAATCTAACGAGATGATCTGTCAAGTAATTTGGATTACGGAAGGTACTAAAACTTATAATTATTACAAACACACAAAAAGCGTGAAAATCATGACCCATTATAAGTATGTTTTTGCTCACCACTGATGGTACTATTTTCAAACTCATTATGTCTGAGACTGCATTTGTAAATAAATGATGTTTCATGGCCATTAAAATCAAGAAATTGATAAGTATACAGCCAACTTTGGTCATACTAGTAAACTTTACGAACTGTAACAAAGAAAAATAGAATATGAACAAGAATGCAACAATTTACAATTTACGCAGAATTTGATCGTGACCGTGTTTATCTACACGATGAAATTTGTGAAGGTCGGCCCTCAACTGCTATCACCGAGGAAAATGGGGCTACTATCAGCTGAATAATTGAAGAAAATCGGCAAATCACCTATGAGGAGATTTGACGATATTAAAAGACAAGTATACAAAAATAAAAAAATCTTTCATAAAAATTTATAAAACTTTGTTGCCGCTGGATTCCTCATAAAAGCACCTCAGAACAAAAACGATCTCGAGTTAATTTGTGTTAGAAATGTTGTCAAAGCACTATCACGGCCGTTTAAATGCTGTGTATGACATTATGATAGGAGATGAAACATGTATATATTGTTACATGCCGGAAAGAAAGCAACTATCTTCAGCAAACCAACAAAATTGAGGCAGACGAAAAGCGTAAAAGAAAAAAATATTGCGTTTTGTTCTCCCGGGCGGATTAAAGGAGAAATACTATATAAATAGAAATAAAACAATACTTAAATTGTTTTATTAATGAGTTCCGCAAAACTTTCAGTGTACACCACGTAGATGTACACTGAAAGTTTACTCAGAATACTCAGAAAAAGATCTCGCTTACGAGTCGGTTCCTCTAGCCATCAGGCTACTAAAGATTTTCCGTGTGTTTGGATGAAACTTTTCTATTATTTATAAATGTACAATTAACTAACAATCTAAAATTATCATGTTTACCTTCACTATAGTAAAATTGGAAGTGGACGAAAGGAAAAACACAATCAACCAAATGAAAATCATGTAAACCTTTATTTGTGTGGCATATCCACTCTTCCTTGCTTGACTTCTGTAAAACAAAAAGTACTTAGTTCATTGTTTATACAATCTAGCCAGGAATTAGACCGCCATATCACCTGGTGGTAAGTGATGATGCGGCCGAAGATGAAGCATGCCTGTCTAGGAACAGGATATTTCCTTGCAGACGTCCAGGATGAAATGATACAGGAACACACTCGCAGGTAGCATGATCCATTCCTTAGCCGTACGCTACGCATTATAATAGTAGGGGATCCCACGATGCTAAATGGGGATTTACTCGAACGTCATAGAGACCTATAGAGCTGCGAAGCTTAGATAATAAAAAAAAAATGTTATATAATGTACCTGTACCTGTACAATGTACCTTTTCATCGGTGGGGAGTGGCTATAGATTTTCAAAAATGTAAAAAAAACTATTGCATATACATACTCGAGCGCGTCAGATATTGATAGCATCCATGTCCTACGTATTTTTAATAATGTACGTGTGTTAATCTGATCGTTTGCATGATGGGGGTGGGTGGTCATACGTAAGGGTTGAAAATGTGAAAAAAAATAATTATCGAGCGCGTCAGATTTTCTAAGGGGGTGTTAAGTGAACCTAAAAAAATTGTCTCATCTAATAATCTGACGATTTGGATGTGACGCAAACTCGCGGCCATTATTAGAATGTGCCAAAAAAATTCGCCATTTTGAAATACTCAAGCGTGTCAGATTAAGATATATATGGTTCATCTTTATGTCCTAGACGTGCTGTCTCATAATCTGACGATTATCTGGAGGGATTCGCCTAATCTGATAATAATAAAAAAAAAAAAATTTTTTTCACAGTGTCGCGGACAAAGAATAAAATCTTTGGCCGCGGAGTCTATTTTTTGTTTTCTTTTTTATATGGCCCTAGCCAAGAAACCGTTGTCCGCTCGATGGTGCCGTGGTGCCTAGCATTCATTTTATATTATAACTAGCAGCCCGCCCCGGCTTCGCACGGGTACCACTACGGGTACACGGGTTACACACGACCGCTGCGTAGGGAGCCGACCGCGTGAGTGAGCCGCGCGGCACTTTATTTCTTGACATTGACTCCCCTCCCGTCGTGCTGTCTAGATAGCCGAGCGGACTGAGCGGCGAACACGCGACTTTTTCCTAATATTCACATTTTTAAACTCGTGATATCCTTCGAATGGAATGTCTGAATTGAATAATTCAATAAGTTATATAACTTATTGAATTATTCAAATCAGACATTCCATTCGAAGGATATCACGAGGATATCGATAGAGGTATTGAAGCAGTCGTGAATATAAAGTAATTGATTTTGATAAGGATTAATACCAAGGTAAAAACAACACTTATTGTGACATAACTATAATAGTTAGACATACTGTCGCGGCACTTTTTGTAGATAATGATGTGTTCTGCAAAGTCGTAGTACATTATTTTGTTCTATCATCAATAGTTTTCGCAGCACACGCGATGTAAGGAATGTTTTGGGTATTTTTTTTACACCTTAGGTTACATTTTTGGAGTTTTATTAATGATCCGTAATTTTTTAGAAAATATAATATAGCCTATGTCACCCGGGGATAGTGTAGCTTCCCAACGGTGAAAGAATTTTTGAAATCGGTCCAGTAGTTTCGAAGCCTATTCAATACAAACAAAAAATCAAACATTTCCTCTTTATAATATTAGTATAGATTATTATGACGTTCATAAGTGTTTGTGAAAACCTAAACTGAATAAACGTATTTGAGTTTGATCAAAATAAGCCAAAACGTTAGAAATACGTTGTAAATAATATCATGCCACGAACAAGCTGTGTGATCAGCTGTGATGATGTCATGGCAACAGAAACCAGAGTGGGGACGGAGTTAGAGAGTAATAGATAGAGAAAAAGTGAGAGAGGAATAGAAACGCGGGGAGGGGAATATAGGCATCACGCAGCTGCACTTATTAAACTTTATCGACGAATTTTTGTTACTTCGGCTTGTGGAAATCTACAGATTATATATTTTTCGTTATCCTTGAATTATTTACTTCAAAATAAAAAAAAATTCAGCCACGCTCGAGAATGTCGAGATGACGTTTTTTTTTACAACTTTGCAGCCCTCTCCTTTCTTTACGTCACTTGAAAATTGTCAGATTAGTGGAATATACACTTTTTAGCATGTACTTAATTAACTCACCTTACCTTAATCTGACGCGCTCGAGAATTTCTGATGATTAATTTTTTTTTACTAATCTGATCCTTTATCCTTGACGGGCGGCCATATATATGAGGCTCGTATTTGGTGGAGGTGCTTAACCTGGTACAAGGTATCCCCCTGTATATTAATCTGCCGCGCTTCAGTAAATCCCGAAATCCCCGCTTGGGCTCCCCTACTATAAAGGTGGTACCAAAGCGGCTCGATAGCTGAAAGATCTACGATATAAAGATAAAACGTCCGCTCGGATCGTATTTCCCGATGACGGAAAGGAATCAGCGGAATGAGGTTATGCAACTGCATAATAACTTCTATATGGTCAACCTGTATATTCTAATATGTAATCATTATTCTTGGATAATGTAAGTATGTACCTACAATTTCTAAAGTAGAGGAGCTCCTGTCAACTTACTTTGAGGTGATGTAATTTCTCAGGATAATATAGATGACTTAGATGTTTTTGTCATAGTGAGTGCGACAACTCACTCAGCCCAAAGTGGCCGAGTTCATCATATTGTTAACGAAAGGGATATCTATCTATGCATAACAAGAGAAATTTCTCACGTGCGGGGCGGGATACATACTACGTGCGCGCAATTTCTCTCGCTATTTCCTAAAAGGCAAGTGCAGTGCCCATATGCGCAATACCATACCCATCAGTCACATCGTGGTTTAATAAATTAGGTAGCGTGTCAGAATTTTTAAGGTTCTGAACCTCTAACTAAAGGTAACCACGGAACCCTTATGATCAATTTAAAATAAAAATCAATTTCAAAGGTCGGTGGCCTAATTAATACATTCATACGTACATACCGTCACGAATACATCAGTGGCAGCCTTGGCGTGAGGGATATTGCAGACAAGATCGAGGAGGCTCGCCTGCTCTGGTTTGGTAACGTGTTACGTAAGCCTCAGGGGTACGTGGGAAATAGGTGCCTGAACATGCTCAGGAAAGAGGCCCCGTGGGCGACCCAAGAAGCGATGGATTAACATTGCTGAGTCGGATGCGAGAGCCAACGGCTTACGACGCGAGGATGCCGAAGGCCGGGCAAAGTGGAGAAGAATGGGTAAGAAAGCGCACCCTGGCAGCGGCCGGGATAAGCACTAGAACGATGATGACAGCCAGACGAGCTTTTTGAACACTTTCTGACTGTTCAAAATGTGCGCATACTTCTTTCCAACATTACCGTATAAAAGCCAAAACTTGGGTGTAGCAGAAGAAGCATGAAAGTAGAATCATGGAGTGGAATTGAAAGCCTTGGAAGGAATATCAATGAAAGATAAATTACGAAATGTTGTAATAAGGGAACGTGAAATAAAATATAGTGACTAGATAAGAAGAAGGTATGCTTAGCTGGTTGTACATGCCTATGTAGAGAGGCTGAAAGAAGGAGATTTACGAAAAATATATATTAGCAGGAGTGAATGGGATGGTCGGAAGGACAAGACCGAAACGTACGTACGTAACGCGATTAAATCGATGATATTTTAGAGAAATAGTGCCTACCCTAAATCGACGTTCATGTTTTGAAAGGAAAAATTAATGTAGAAGCAGCGAGAGAGATCTGTCAGGACCGTAGCAAGTACAACGATTTGGTCTCTGCCTACTTCTACGGGAAGAAGGCGTGACGGTATGTCTCGCTTTAGGTTAGGGAAGAGTGGCAAGATTGTGAGAGTGAGGACTGTAACATGAAAGTTTCTGTAGCCACTAACCCGTTGTTCATACCTTATACTCCTCTTTCTGAGGCAAACATCGACCATACAGCCTCACAAAAAATACCTCCAGTGGTTGCCCCCACATTGCGCCCTAGAATAGTAGTCGACACAGTTCATAGAATCTATCTATAATTATCTACTTTACATAGTATAAAACAAAATCGCTTTCCGCCGCTTGTCCCCCCCTTCTTTCTTTGTATGTACGATTAGATCTTTTAAACTACGCAATGGATTTTAACGTGGTTTTCAACAATAGATAGAGTGATGGAAATAATTAAATATGATTTGATATGATATGATTCAAAAGGAAGTTTTATAAGCTAGAAACAAAGGTAGGTTTAGAGTAGGTCTATGGTATGTGTAGAGTAGGTGTAGGGTTGATCAGGGGTGGGGGTAGGGTTGGGTAGATCACGCGAAAACGGCTGGAGTGATTTGAATAATTGTTTTTCTGTTTTGTTGGTTACAGGGGTGGTTAAAACGCAACGAAAACAGCGTAGGTAGGTGTAGGCTAGATATAGGGTCGGTGTAGGGTAGGTTTAGGGTAGGTATAGAGTATGTGTAGGGTAGGTAAACGCTAGGTGTACGGTAGGTGTAAGGCAGGTGTAGTGTAGGGGTAGGACAAGTACAAAATAATACCCCACCCTATGCCATGAGTACCTATCTGTCAAACTGTTGGAATTATAAACCAATGTTGACTTACCCATGGAAAAAGAAAATCTGGCAGCAATATTTGTTACTTACATATAGAAATAATGTACAGACGATTGATTCAAACGAGTTATGTCTGCTTTTCTGCATGCCCGAGATATTTCCGCTGTACTTCTACAGTTACGCTCATTTGACGGGCAATTATACCAGGCTGGTATATTTGATTTTAACAATACAATTAGGAATTTTAGTGCATCCAATGCTTCGATTGAGTGCTGTAAATAGAGAACTGTCAATGAATAACAAAAAATTATAAGATTATAACCGGTCAAGCGTGAGTCGAGTCGAGTTCGTATACAAAGGGTTCCGTACAATTCTCACAAATAATTCGTCGAACAGGCTCATTACCGGTACTAATGGGCTGTTTTTAGATAATACATGTTAACATTTTTAGATATTTTGGAAAGCTAATAACGTTGACATCAATTTTAATAATCCTATGGTTTGATAAGCCTACGCGTCGTAGAAAGGCTGTAGTTTATTATCAGATTATTAGCAACAATTCAATATAGTGGGGACCCGAGCTGGAGAAACTGAAACGGAAACTTAGGAAGCAGTTCAATAGGGCAAAAAACACTAGATGCGATAGTGACTGGGATACCTACAAGGAGACTCAGAAGAAATACAAGAAGCGTGTCCGGCAACGGAAGGAGGATTGCTGGAGACACTTCTGTTCCGGTATAGAATCGAACACCCAGGCTGCTAGGATAAAAAACGTACTTAGTAACGATAAAGTCCAAAACCTAGGATCACTGATCAAACCTGATAAAACATACACCAAAACGGACTCGGAGACATGTGAGCTACTGTTAGGCACACACAATCCAGACATGGAGTGACACAGCGGAAAACCATCTGAGTAAAGCAGAATGGGAACAAATTGAGAAAGTTGTGACCAGAGATAGAGTAAGATGGGCAATTGACAGTTTCCTACCATACAAGGCACCAGGCCCGGATGGAATATTCCCCGGCCTATTGAAATGGTGTGGTGGGAGACTACTTGATCATTTGGTCAGTATATACATATAGATGGCCTGTCTTGCTAAAATATATATACCGTTAAAGTGGAGAAAGGTAAGGGTTGTGTTTATTCCCAAGCCCGGCAAAAGTAAATAAATAAATAATAAATAAATATTCGTGGACAATTTCACACAGCGCCATCTAGCCCCAAACTAAGCAAAGCTAGATAACTGATATACTACTTATATACTTTTAAATACATACTTATTACACATAGAACACCCAGTCCCGTAACAGAAATTTCATCATTTCAATTTCTGCCCGGCGGGAATCGAACCAGAGACCTCTTATATAAGTTTAGGTTTTAAGACTTTCGTGGTTATTCACTACACTTTCACTACACATGTTATCGGGTTTGTTACCACGGTTAGTATTGTTTTTACCTCGATATTTCGCAGTTGCATGCGTCATGGTCACGAGTTGACTGGTGCCACAATGTGAAGTCGCTCCTAAGGACAGACAGTGATATCGGTCCATCCTCTTTCGGATTCGACGATTACACTGGTCACAGCAATTTGATGGGGAATGATGCCGCCGATGAGCTAGCAAGAAAGGGATCAGGGATGGAAATTGCTGGTCCTCCTCCGTCCCTACCCCTCTCTTTTAACACACAGCGAGCATGGGTGAGCAAACACACGACGGACCAGCACAACAAGCGTTGGCAAAACACAATAGGATGTAGACAGTCAACGTTGGTGGTGACTGAACGATCACCAAGACTAACCAATAAACTGCTAGATCTCAAACGGACAGAACTCAGGACAGTAGTTGGTACAATAACAGGACACCTCCCCCTGAACAAACTACTGTTCACGATAGGAGCTATAGACAGCCCTTTATGCAGGGGATGCTTAGTGTACGAGGAAACAGCGGCCCATGTGATCCTGGAGTGTGAGGGACTTAAGGACCACAGGGTAAACGTCACATTAGGAACGGGGTCCCTTCGAGAGATCTGCGAGCGTCCGCTGGCTGCTGGACTTCTGGGTCCAGCTAAGCTAGTTTAGGCTAGGCTGGCTAAATTAGCATGCCTACTACGTACAAGGGACCAAGTTTGAGTTCAAGTGCGGAAAAAGGAGCCCATTAACCTGAAGAGTTATATATAAAGTGCGATGCTTATCTCATTAATATTTCCTGAATGATTATGGAAATGCTCCGGGTTCCGCGTTCAGAGCGCTACTGACATACTTTCTAAATAACTAATAAAAACATTATTGTAATTATAATTTCCAGAATCGTACCGTAACATTTCGAAATACTCTATTAATGAGTCAGCGCCACTACAATATTTCTCTGTCGGTACAAGTAGTTTCTTTTAGTTAGGATCGTTAGTTCATCTTGTATGACATGCTCGAATAGTGATGTGGAAAGAGCGTTTGATTTTGTATCACTTCGCTCTTAATCCGAAACACACAAGTTTGGAGATGTTCCAGTAATTAATCCGACCGAGGATTTCTTAGGTTAGTAACAAGATTTTAATGCTAGAATAGAGAATTCGTCAAATTCGATTAAACTCCAAACCATTGATGCGCGAGTCCGACTCTCGCTTGACCGATTTTTAGTATTTGTCGTTTGTTTTAGTATTTTATTGTAATCATACAAAGCTTCGTGCTTGTAGGTTATTGCTATTACTACGATCCAGAAATAACAAAAGCCCTTGAAAATTGTGAAAACGGCATGTTTCTTGTATAGGCATGTTTCTCCCTTATTATATGCATATTTTAAGTAGCCAGGTGTTACGGTTCCAAAGATACTTACAGGCCAATGACAGACAGACGGACGGACATACAGCGGAGACTTATTAATAGGGTTCCTTTTTACCCTTCTAGTACGGAGCCCTAAAAATGAGCACCTACATTATATTACCACAGTTTAAGAGCATTGCCCTATTACCACAATTAATAAATGGACCCGCGGCTAGAAATTTAAGGAAATCAATGAATGAGTGACCGCAACGAGCTTGGTGAAAAGTAAGTGAAACCTATGTAAGAGCGAGCTCTAAATAATTGATATTTTGGGTCTTAAAAGCTGGGGTCTCCAATGAATTAATAAGCAAGCGGACCGAGCTCGAAATATTTGAATGAGGTACTTTGATGCTGTGTGATGCTGATCGTAATAAGATAATAACAGTCATTTATATTATTAAATTAGCAATCTGAGTGCGCAAAAAACTTTTAACATTATGGTTCTGTAGAGCTGGAGTGATTCTGCCCTGAATACAATCCATTGTCTTTAAGTAAATTACAATGATACTTAGTTAACTTACGTTTATCATCCAAAAGAAGCTTTGTAAAAGCATCCCATAATTTATACTCCGTAGAATAGGATTCAAAGATTCTTGAAAATCTAATTGTCCGGTATATTGTTTAATAAAAAAGTCCATAAATGCGTAACTTGCACCAACAGTCATTTGAAAGAACAACACTGCCAAAAAATTTACTGAAAATTAAAAATGTATAAGTAGTGTAATCATTAATTGGTCATTGTGTAAATGCACAACAGGCATTTTAGTGAGGAGGCAGAAAGAATCGGAAGTGGTTTCTCGAACGTTTTCCCTAATCGTAAGCGCGTCGGTTAGAATTCAACTGATGTACATACTCAAGTCATTGATTCTCACACATGACGGCACTGGGAATCGTAATGACTGTCTAGTCATTAACCCACCGACGCTCTCGCTTATTGAAGTCTCAATATATCTATCGATAATACGGACATACGACTGATACCAAGCTTTTGAAGTGTCTAGAATATAACTGACGGCTTCAACCCAGTTTGAGCAAGAAAATCACTGTAATCTTATATTCTTTAACACTACATTCCATGTTGACGAAAAACAATAGTAATTACGGGAAATCGTAAGGAGTTTTTAACTTTAGACGCGTTCTAAAGGACATTTTGTGCGGGGGCAGAAAAATGCCGTTATTACAACATTGCAACATTATGTTGTTTCGACATTTAAACCATTAGTGTGGTTGGTGCTAAATTCTACTCTACCAGCTACCACACGGCTTTAATTCAAATACTGTCCATCCCTGGCGTCTGTGACACATAAATTAATATTGACAATATTTACCTGGATCACGAACTTGCGAAAAAATATCATAATTAAAAGTACTGCAAGATAATGAATATGAAAGCAATACATATGTTTTTAAACTGTGCCATTTAACTGCTGTTTTCATAAGTTGTTCCTTAAAAAAAGTTCAGTGTTAGGGCTGACTAATTACGTTAGCGTAATTTGTGCAGTTTCTTTCACATGCGGTGCTAAATCAGTTGCTAATTTTGATGTGAACGTCATCATTTATCATCGCAGCTGTAGGAGAAACACTGCTCAACTTAGGCCTCCCCACACGACAAGTGCAAGACAAAAATCTATGATGTTCCTTCTGCATCCTTCGGCTCCCTATGACCTTTACGAGGTCGTCCGTTCATCTCGTAGGGGGTCGTCTCACGTTGCAACTGCCGGTAAGTGATCGCCACTCCATAATCATTCTTCCCTATCAGGCATCGTTCTATTTGCTATTGATAGGTTGCAATTGGGAAAAGGATATAAGCTACTTTTTTTCCAAAAACAAATATGATAAGTGCTATGTTTGTACGTCTGTTGTTTAGTACAAAGTTTTAAAGCTATTCATAAGTGTTTATCTGCAGCGACCATGTAATTCAGGATTCAGAGGATCAGATCGCGGAAAGCTACTTTGTTTTATACTATATATAGAACTCACTTTACTGGTTAGCAGAGAAGAACTTCTTGTAAGTTTCTCTAGCAAAATAGTTGTCATAATGATAACAATAAACTGAAAAATAAATACCAGGAAATTATAGCTTATGTGCTTTCCTGGGCTACAATAAACATTACTGCCAAATTTAATTTAAAAACGGTCAATAGATTTTGCGTGAAGAGTCGAATATCCGACACCAACTTAAGCTGATAAGCCGGATTACCCCTGACGGGATGAAGAGATCTCTGACCGGTATGAAGACGGCGAAGCTGTTGTCCATGACTGAATCCCTTTTCAATTGTCGTAGGTATTCACCAGGGTTCTGTCCTAAGCCCGTACTTGTTCTGTATTTTGCTTAATGCCTACGCAGCTGATATGTCGCATACGCATTCATAATCTATGGAATACGCTAATGATATCGTGCTGGTGACTAGGTTTAGACAGGATCTCGAGACCAGAATAAACACGTGGAATGCGAATCGTGAAACTTTACATACAGGGTGTCCCAGAAGTGACACGTCACAGTGACACCAGGGGTAGGTCAGCGTATGAGGCACCGAACCAGCCTAACATGACTCCAGTAAAAGTTGCACGGTTTTCGAGTTATTGCCAAAATAAAGATTTTACTGAATTTTCCCTTTTTTAACAGTGCTACTGCCAGCATTCACTTAGAAAGCTCTCGAAGTTAGTTTTTTTTATGTGTATGGAGCCATGAATAGTTAATTAAGATTTTTGAAATGTTATTTTGTCAACAAGTTGAGTAAAATGCTGAAAAATACGGGATTTATCTCGATTTAAATTTTCAGCTAAAAAAGAATTTCAACTTTGACCACCTGTCGTGAAAAAAAAATCCTAGAAACGAAACGAGCAAATAACGTGGAAAAGTTGAGCATGTTATGCAGATTCAGAAATGGTACAATACACTGCAATAAGATAGGAATTCGTATCACTTTAACGTGCCCTATTGAACTAAATCAGAACTAGGAACCCCGCAAGCTGTCGCTGCTAGGTAAAAAATAATGCTATACACTACGATATCTCATTTATTACCTGATCCTTTTATCATTAGCCAAATGTGCGAGAGTGAAAGAGATGGAAATAATGTTTATCTACCTTTTGAAGGGTATTGTTGGCTGATGGCCGAATAAAAGTTCAGTTAACAATAAAAACATGTTTAACTTTCATTGGTTTATTTTAATAATTTAAATTTATTTACAATAAGTGTTCGAATTGTCTCTCTCGGACTCTTATGCACAAATTACATCGTCTGATAAAATTTCTGCTCAATTTTCTTAAACTTATATCCGATATGGTCCGAGCTGCGTCGAATACACGTTGCCGTAATTCTTCTTCAGATCGTATTGGTTTACAATAAACTTTATCTTTCAAACATCCCCAATAAAAAAATCTAGTGGATTTAGATCCGGAGAACGCGGTGGCCATAAAATTGGTCCCAGTCGCCCGATCCATCTCTCGGGAAATGTGTTGCTGAGGTGCTCGCGGACTAGACGAGCGTAGTGTGCCGGGCAACCATCTTGCTGAAACCACATTCTTATTCTCAGTGCCAACGGCGTATCTTCCAATAAGACTGGGAGTTATTTTTGCAAAAATTGAAGATAATTTGTACCCCGACGACTTATGAAGTTATTTTACGAGTCGTGAACGCTTATCGCGAGGGCATATTCCCAGGAACGAATAGGCGAGAAGGAAGACCTCGGACTGTAGACGACGACGTGGTTCTAGAAGAAGTACGAGTGGGGCCAGGAACTTCAGTGCGAATTATTGAACGCCGCACTGGCATCTCCAAATCATCGGCACAACGAATTCTGAATCGTCACAGGTATCAACATCCCTACCATATCCAACGCGTCCAAACACTTCTTCCAACTGACTACTTCAATTTTTGCAAAACGAACTCCCAGTCTTATTGGAAGATACGCCGTTGGCACTGAGAATAAGAATGTGGTTTCAGCAAGATGGTTGCCCGGCACACTACGCTCGTCTAGTCCGCGAGCACCTCAGCAACACATTTCCCGAGAGATGGATCGGGCGACTGGGACCAATTTTATGGCCACCGCGTTCTCCGGATCTAAATCCACTAGATTTTTTTATTGGGGATGTTTGAAAGATAAAGTTTATTGTAAACCAATACGATCTGAAGAAGAATTACGGCAACGTGTATTCGACGCAGCTCGGACCATATCGGATATAAGTTTAAGAAAATTGAGCAGAAATTTTATCAGACGATGTAATTTGTGCATAAGAGTCCGAGAGAGACAATTCGAACACTTATTGTAAATAAATTTAAATTAATAAAATAAACCAATGAAAGTTAAACATGTTTTTATTGTTAACTGAACTTTTATTCGGCCATCAGCCAACAATACCCTTCAAAAGGTAGATAAACATTATTTCCATCTCTTTCACTCTCGCACATTTGGCTAATGATAAAAGGATCAGGTAATAAATGAGATATCGTAGTGTATAGCATTATTTTTTACCTAGCAGCGACAGCTTGCGGGGTTCCTAGTTCTGATTTAGTTCAATAGGGCACGTTAAAGTGATACGAATTCCTATCTTATTGCAGTGTATTGTACCATTTCTGAATCTGCATAACATGCTCAACTTTTCCACGTTATTTGCTCGTTTCGTTTCTAGGATCTTTTTTTCACGACAGGTGGTCAAAGTTGAAATTCTTTTTTTGCTGAAAATTTAAATCGAGATAAATCCCGTATTTTTCAGCATTTTACTCAACTTATTGACAAAATAACATTTCAAAAATCTTAATTAACTATTCATGGCTCCATACACATAAAAAAAACTAACTTCGAGAGCTTTCTAAGTGAATGCTGGCAGTAGCACTGTTAAAAAAAGGGAAAATTCAGTAAAATCTTTATTTTGGCAATAACTCGAAAACCGTGCAACTTTTACTGGGGTCATGTTAGGCTGGTTCGGTGCCTCATACGCTGACCTACCCCTGGTGTCACTGTGACGTGTCACTTCTGGGACACCCTGTATAGGGAATGAAGCTGTCAATAGAATATATTAATTAATTACCTCGGATCCGTACTACACGCGATTAGAGACATCGGCTCTAATGTCAAGTCCTATATTTTTGTAGCTTGGGTTAAATGGCGGGTGCTCACGGCAAACACGTGACCCCAAAATCCCTGTCCAGCTCAAGTGACTTAAATACAAGAGTATAATTAGGCATGTAATGCACTTCAGTTGCGAGACCAGCGCTAACGAGGCACGTCCGTGAACTCCACGCCAAGAAAATGAAAATGCTGTGGTGGATGTGAGACGTTACACGACTCGACTGACCCCGGAACAAGTACATCCGATGGCGTAAGAGACATTGCGAATAAGATTGAAAATGCTTGTTTGCGCTGGTTTGGTCATGTGCTGCGTTTGGTACGTGGGAAATAAGTGCTTTAACCTCAGAAAGGAGGTCGAGCAGGAGGCTCAGGAAGCTATGGATCGACATCACTTCGTCGGATGATGGAAATTGAAGACCGGGTGAAGTTAAGGAAAAAGAGTAGGAACGCAGACCCTAACGGAAGTCGGTATTGAGCGTTTGGCTGATGAGTTACAAACATGCTACTTTCACATCTAAAATAGGATAGAGCGCGAATAAGTTTAAATGTTAGGAATACTTAGAGATAATAGGTAACTAATACTACTAATACTTTTGTTATACTCAAGAATGTGGGTTTCTTCCATAGTAAACTCCAATGTTGTCCTTGCCTTTGCTTCCCACAAAGACTGGAACCAAACATCAATTTTATACCCTGGAACCAAATACAATAATAACTGCGAATGAATGACTTACCTACGGTTTTTTAAAGTGTAATTGTAGTGACAATAAGAGACATTCAAGATAATTATTGATATAAGTATATTCCGTTAAACTAAATCTGTAGAATAACAGCCACCTACGTTACCAAATTACAAAAGAAATTGACACTATTTTCTAGTATTTTTCCGAGAGAGAGAAAGAGATTTTTCCAAAGAATTTGGATCTCTATGGACCAAATGGACAAAGGTCTTTGATTATCTACTTAGAGGCTTCGCACTCTGGAATGCAGTACGGACGGTTGTGCGTGAAGAGCGTTAGTGCGTGACATGAAACTCTTGGCTTTGGCTTTTATATTTATGCATTAAAAAATCAGAAAACATTATGTATTTTGTACATTTCATTAAGGACAACCCGTGGATTCAGTCAATATATACTATCTTCTTGGATTTAGCAATAAATTCAGTACATATTACAGTAGACCTACATGGCAATATTGAGTAAAGAGCACGCGTGTCAAATGTGTCATAGAAAAAAAAACTATTGATCCGCACAATCGCCCGTGGATACGTTTTCAGTATGTTCGACTATGCGTGATTTCCATAGAAACCGATGACAGCTCAAATAACTTTATGTCACGCACTAACGCACGTCACGCACAACCGTACGGTGCTGCGTTCCAGTGTGCGAATCACCGAAATAATAATGGGCAATGACTGACAAGGACAGATTATCCAATCGATATTGCCATATCCATACTTTATAGTTTCTACATGGTTCAGCACAGAACCCTGATGAACACCTACAGTAATCGGGAAGGGATTAGTATGGCCTACGATTGTTTTGACGACAGCTTCAATATTGGCATACATGTCCTGTATAATACAAATGTACGCCTCGGGCACAGACTTTGCTCTCAGAGCCCACCAAATTATCTCCCGAGGGACACTGTCGAAAGCCCTCTGCAGGTCGTGAAATGCGTAATGCAACGGTTGATTCCTACTGCAATGGTACTCCTGGAGGAATCCTGAGAGCAAATATTGGATTCATGGTGCTGCAGCCCGGCCTGAAGCCATATTGGCATTCCGACAATGAACATTCCTGACGAAGTCTCTGGTCCATAATACGTACGAGTAGCTTCATTGTGTGGCTCATAAGTTTGATACCTCGATAGTTGCCGCACCCTTGCACACTGCCCTTTTCTTTATAGATTGGCGTGATAATATTTACTCGCCATGCGGCAGGTATAAGCCCCGTAGCTACAATCCTGTTGAAAAGCTCAATGAGCAAGAGTACGTCCCGGGTCCCCATTGTTTTCCAGGTTTCTATGGGTATTCCGTCATGGCCAACAGTCTACATACGCACTGTTATCTCGGGCTGGAGGTAGCGCAAATCAGTGGAGGACGAGGTCTGGTGTCGCCTTAAATCAACAACTCCCACGTCTGATGCTGTATCTGGAGCAAACCAGCTCTTTGGGTGAGACCCGACTCAAAATACAAGTACAGACGACGGAGCCACCGATGAGGGCGACGCCATACTTAGTTCTTGCTAATATGACCTACATACACCCTTGCAGAAGCATTTCTGGCTGGTGTTGTACCTGAACGGAACGGAACGGAACTGTCTAATACGGACTTCCATTCACCACAGTCCATAACAGACCACTGCAGGACTTAGGGCCCCTCACATGAAAGGGGAGGTTATTGCCATAATCTCCACGCTTGGCAGGCGAGTTGGAGATCGCAGTGTTATAAATATAACAATGGAAAATGATGCTGCCCATTTTCTAGCCTACGGAGACTAGATCTTTTGCTTTAAAAACATTAGTCGCCTTGTACGACACACACGAATGTAAGGGGTTGGTGCTATTCTACTCTGCTGGACACCACATGGCCAGATACGGAGTTATCGTGGTCCTATTATAGTTACTTATAATAAAATCAAAATTATACAATGAAAACTTCAAGACATTAAATATTTAATTAAACGTACTACGGCACATCTCTTATAAAATAAAATAACTGTTTAGGCAAATTTTCTCTAAACTGGTTACTGTTCTCTTTATTGCTTCTTCCCTTCTCAAGGGTGTCCCAAAATTAACGCAAGATTTAGTTAGAGACTTCTTGTTTCAATAGCTAAGATTGAGAGTACGGTCGTCAATACAGTAGTTAAATTATTCCTTCAGTTCTTCATTTTCTGATGACGAAATAATTAAATTAATCAATATTCAATAGAATATTAAGCTCTCCAGCTCAGGGCAAGAGTGAATAATAATAATAATAACTGTAATAAATAAATAATGGTGGTTCGAAAGAACGTTTCTCGCTCATACGATTCGGATGTGGAATGAGCTCCCAGCCACAGTGTTTCCTTTGGACTATGACATGGGATCGTTCAAGAGGTATATTAGAGGTCTCTTCAGAGGCGGGCAACGCATTGGTGATTACCCTGGTATTGCTGATGTCCATAGGCAGCGGTGACCACTTTCCATCTGGTGGCCCGCTTGCCGGTTTGTCTGCGGATAACATAAAAAAAATTGGCAATCTTGAACAAATACAATCTATTGGATTCTTCGCTGAAGAAACGAGGATGGATAGGAGGTCCGGTCAACCCGGCCTATATGACCAATAACGTTGCACAATATGAAATTGAAAATGATTTTTCATGTTCTATAACTTTTTCTACGATGACAACTTTTGAATCGCTGTAGCAAAAAACTTATGGACAATTGAAATAACTTAACTTTATTTGACCAATATCGTTGCGCGATATGTCATTTGAAAGGTTTGTAATATTCTACAACTTTTACGCAGGCGATAAATCTCTAATTAATGTGTCAAACAACTTAAAGCCAATTATAATGTAACTTTATTTGATATGCTCCGATGTCATATCCCATATCTCTGTAGCGGTAACTCACGTCATTCAAGCTAAGTTCAAGCTAAGCACGTTAAGCTCAAGGGACTAACATATCAAAGAGCATAATTCGGCCAGTGACGCTCTAAGGCTGCGAGACCTGATCAGCGCTGATAAAGCACGTCCGCGAACTCTAGGCTAACGAAATGAACACTAATTGTTGTCATACAAAACAAGAATTCGTCCCCATAGTATGGAGTATTACTCTGTAGGCCTCAATATCTACTCCTTCTTCTAGATTGTTCATATTGACAAATGAAGAAACGTGAGTGTTCTCTTTTGATTAAAGTGCAGACGCACTTCGAAAATGCTTGTATAATTGTCTTCGACACATTAATATGTAATTAAAACGTTTATATTAAAATACAATGATATATCTAATTATAATCATTATATAGCATTGAAATGGTTAAAATATAAACCTATTTTGTTGTTACAACTTTTCTCCAGTACAAGCAACAGTACTTAATGTGTGCAATAAGCTGTTAAATAAATAATATAAAATAAAAACAGAAGAGTGGGCTCGTCGAGATGTTCTCGCTCCTGGGCTTCGATTCTGGTACGGAAATCGTCTCAGTTCCAGTATCATTACAATTGCATCGCATGTCAAACGCGTGATTGTTTTTAAAATGACAGATGTTGGGTTGCCACTTTCATGTGATTGTTATTCAAATGACAAATGTTGAGTTGCAACTTTCTTGAGTTCGAACTTTTCCACAATTCGTTTTCTTATTCTTATGATTTTATATGGCTGTTGTTAATCCAATAAATAAATAAATTACTAAGTTGCATCTTTCTTACTTGTAAAACTGCCTTCAATTCTGTCAACGAAAACGTGTCAAAGGTCGAACAATTATTTAACTGCAATTCAACCGGGACGATGCTGGGACTGACTCGACACCTCGACGTAGTTATAGTAACATCACAGTTACATTGCAACATAATAACAACTGCATTGCACACCAGAATCGGTACCCTAGACTACACTAACACTACACTCACTCACTAGGTACCTATAATAAGACCACACTAAGTCCGAATCGCCTGACAGTGGTAGAAATTATAAAGTGTGGATATAGCAATAATCTGGAGATAATCTGTCCTTGTCAGTCCTTCTTGTAAACATTCAGTTATTTGGTCACGATTAGCTAAACTTTTGTCTAAATTATTAATCATGCTGAAAATTATCTTCCGCACTTCCTTTTAAATTGTTTTGCTCATTTTTTAATAATATTTTTTATAACTCACGAAAATAAACAATCCTACAGAAATCAAATTGTTTGTCATGACTTTTATGAATGACATTCTATGATTGATAAAAAAGTTGGCATAAGTTGCCATACAGAGATTTTTTTTTTTAAGCGATTCGGACTTAGCGTGGTCTAATTATACTTCTAATGTTACTCGTAGTTTTTCAAATATTTATTATTTATCTTTTCAATGTGTTTTAAATGGCTCCTGTGATTCTATATCGAAGTTACCACTTAGGCTCGAACAACAGAAGAGCTAACCTCGGAAGAGAGACACAACAGCTTTACTTTGGAGCTAATGTCATTGGCACAGACCAGGTATTTGGAGAGATAATTTAAAAATTCATCTTTACAATGGTAGTAATAAAATTTCGCAAAAGCAACAAGTGCGTATCGAGACACGAAGGTCTCGTTGGACGTGATATTTGAGACAGTTAAATTAAAAAAAGATCAAATCCTTAAGAAGGAACCCAAAACCTCAGGCCATTACTATGACACGCCCGTCACCCGACAGGATAGTATGAATTTAATTGACCGAAATAATCACTATTTCGTTGACGTCCCGGTGACGGCGGCGGTGGACAATCGGCCTTAGTTACAATTCCGTGACATTTATTGTTTATGCGGACAACGCGACGGTACGGTGTATAATTCAATTTAACCCTAAATGAATACAAAAATGCGCATATACTGCGAAAAAGAACCTCTTTATCGTATCTTCAAAGTTTAACCACCTATTGAATTTCGTAGACATCTGCGTCATATTGGCTATCTCAGTGGACAACTGAATTTGACATAGAACTTTTGGACCCTATAGCCATAGCCTCCTTCATCTACAAGCCATGCTGTAGCACGGAACGGCAACGTCGCTGTAAACCGATTTACTCATTGTTTACATGTCAATGTGCGGGAAAATTATGAATTTTATGATGATAAATTTAAAATATATTGATAAAACTGTAAATTAACGCGTTTGTATGGACCATCTACGAAGGTAAATAAAAGTAAATATATTTATAATTGTGCTAAAATTGGATAAATACGATTTATGAAAAACAATCCTTGACCATTTTTGTTGTTAGTTTTTAGCTTATTTCATAAATCAAATTCTGTTGTATATTCGTAATCTTTCTATAACAGATGCCAGGGCATTTTTGCATTTGAAAAATGCAAGTAAAATTATGATTAAACCATAAAAATGGGAAAGATTCTGTGCCAATGTTTTGCTTTCCAAAAGATGTAATTCTATTAAATAAATGGACTTCTGCTATTCCCCAAGCATGCTGGAGTCCCACCAAAGGATCTTTTGTAAGCAGCAAACATTTTTGCATTGTGAAAGTTATCACAACTACTTTAAACCACGATCTCTGATTATCCACGATGATCTAAGCATTGAAAAAGTATATAGGTACAATAAGTAAGTAAGTAGTTAGTTTTTATATACTTAGGCACTTAAATAAAACTGTTTAAAATCTATTATACCTAATATTTAATAAATTGGGCAATATTTTGGCTGGCATAGATTATTTTATTTCATAATAGCTTTTGGTCGCGACTGTGTCCGCATAAAATTCTGCTATAACGTGCCGGACCCGTTCTCGCGGGAATCACATTAAATATCGGGATAAATTATAGCATATGTGTTATTCGGGGCTATATTCTATATAACTGCCTAATTTCATTAAAATACGATCAGTAGTTTTTGCGTAAAGGTGTAACAAACATCCATTACGTACAAAACCAAACATAGATTATATTTCGCATTTATAATATTAGGATAATACAATTGCAAGTAGGTATATAGGTAAATAGGACAAAAATCTATCCAATAACATATTATCTAACTAATGTATATACTTATTAATATACTTTATCACTTAAATAACTAATAACATAAAACGACGACGACCGCGATGATAGTTTTACAGAAGTTTTCAGGTTCACTAAAATTCAAAATGCGACGTTGTCAAACTTCTGCGCATGGCTTGTAAGATGAAGGAGGCTATGCTATAGCTAATTATCTAATGTCAAATTTAGTTACTGAGTTAGACAATAGCCTCGCTGAAGGATAAAGTCAAGTAGGCACTTAATTCCGGCACCATATCGCCTATATCGAAACATACCTTAGCTTTTTCTGCATGCTCTTACTAAATCTCAATGTCTCCAAAATTAGTAGTAGAGCCTTCATCTTCGTCCATCTCAATTATAGTTTTGAGTTCCTGCTCCACTTCTTCAATCAATTCGTGTAAACATTCGACACTCTCCTAAAATTGAAAGAAAAGTTTAAGTAAAGAAAATCACAATATACCTGATAATGGAATACGGTTACGGTAACTGTCTGTATGATGACTGCAGCTATTGCATTTAAGTTTGTTTCGTAAAATCTAAAATCATTCGTACCTATAGGTATATCATGCTGCACTTGTGATGTTCGGCATGGTGTATTTTTTTTTGACACAAGGAAACTTATTCCCCATACTCGTAACGGCGTTCCCAGCAGTGTACCGACTAAAACTCTGTGGTTCTCGTTCATCATTAGAGTGGAGAATAGCCTGGGATTAGCGTAGCCCTGCACAATGACCTTACGTAGCGGGCGCAACAGCGGGGGGGGGGGGGGGGGGGCAATAGCCGAGAGGACCAGGCTATTCCCGTCCGACATAGACAGAGTAAGGCCGATGCAGGTTTTCCCACACCTGTCGCCGGCGGCCGGTCTCCACAGGGGGGAAAATTACTCCCCGCATTCTTCGTCTGCGGAGCGGGTCTATCACCTACTCTACGTGTACGTCCTACGTCTACCAGAGGGTAGACCCGCTCTCTCCCTCACTCCACTGCCTCTATTGCACAAACCTCTGCAACTTAGAGGGGACTCGCAGGTGGGACGCATCTAGTTTCTTGGAGGCTCACCGGATAGGATCTTGGTAGACAAGAAAAAATACAGTTCTGTTGTGTATTCGGATAGAGTACTTGGAACTGGTAGAATAGTATGCTAGTTGGCTCTTCTATTTTATCTACCAGCGTTCAGGTTTAAGGTGAACAGCCTGCAGATATATCACACGTAACAATTACATTAATGCTAATACTACGTATACTTACATCCACCATATTGCATTCATGATCACATACATCTAAAGTTGATCCTTCTAGGAAATTTCTTCTCTTTTTTCTGAGAAGAGGGTTCGGTGGACCATACTTTGCGCTATATCTAAATGCGCCAAAGAAATTCTGCACAAAAAAATTACAATGTTAATAATAAATTGTTATTCAAAGTACAAATATTTATGAGTATTATTTCAACTGACTCAGTAGGAAAGCTCAGTAGAAGGTGACGCGGAAGATACGATTTCGCATTGGCTGACTTTGGAGTGTGTGACGTACGCATCTAACTTTAGTTTGCGGTCGCGGGCCAATTTTTACTTTGTATTTGGCACCTCTTTATATTTTCATTATAACGTAATCAAAGCCAATTAAATTTTGTAGAGTGATCTAGAAACTAATATATTTTCATGTTGTTTTAAAATTACACGAGACTTAAGGTTTGTATGGAAATCTTTTATTCTAAGTCTGACACATGGTTTGCCATACAACAATAATATCTAATAGCCCCATACAGCCAAAAGGTTATAATAATATTTAGAATTATTAATAAATAATGAATAATCCTTAGAATTGCGCTATGTGTGGGAATTTTTGAGAAAGCTTGCCTGGAAAATGGATAAATCTAAACGTCTACAAGAGCTTTCCTTGGCTGTCTACCTAAGATACAAAGAAATAAAGTCTTGTAAGTTGTAGCTTTTTCTTTAAAGACTTCAATTATACGAGTTGAGGTTCACTATTACAAAAAAAACTTATAAATGTATCATCAATAAATCAACTGAAAATAAAATCACTCTTCTGTATATTCGGTCTGTTTTTCTTATCTATGAAGCGGTTAGGAAAGAGATAGATGGCGCCAAGCCTTATGGCGTCAAAGCCTCTTGTTCGAGGCGTTCGTTGTCGACATTTGGACCGCTAACTATCCTCTCAACTCCATCAAGATATGGAAATATGGTGGATAAGATCTAATCTCTAACAAAATGCAAATGAGTTAGTAAATAAAAACTTACATTTTTAAACACAAATGTGGTTATGGTTTTTATTTGCACAGCAATTACTATCCCTATAGTTAGTATTATCCATGCTAAATGTGCCTGAGTTTTTAAACTCTTGGAAGCTTCTCCAATTGAAGCTCTAATTAGATCATATGAATAGTACTGAAAAAAGTTTATTAATGTTTATAGTCAAAAGTATCTACACTATCTACAACGAATGAACGGTCAATATTTATATAAATATTGACAGTAAAATTTCTGCATCAGGATGGCGGGCTTAAGCGTGAAATGTAGTCTAATATTTGGGACTTAATTGATAAACTATTAAGTATCCCTACAGAAAACATTAGTACCTAAAGCGGTTCAACGTTATATCGATAATTGATGTTCTCGCCATTCTGACATCAAGATAGCGGGTTGATTGTGATATTATCGTTACGGGTTGGACAATCGTTCTGAACCCTAGGTCAATTATTAGTACCTAATTGGTACCTACCGAGATATGCAACACCTAATGGATCATTACAGTTCACGACCAAAATAGTAAACAATATAGGGTAATTCGAGGATAGATGGCCATCGTTTATTTAGAAGGCCTTGTTTGGGAGTGTTTATTATATAAAACCAGTTTATATTTTTTATTTGGTAATTAACATATTCGTTATCAAACTGAACATAAAATAATGTAACAGTCTTTAATCATTCTCTCACTCTATTATTTTTCAAAAATGGGATCTCTGCCTTCTCTCCTATAAGTAATTATAAGATGGCCATAGAAGTTCAGGTAAGATGGCCATAATAATGATGATGTACTTATTATCTTTTTGTCCTTTCCTTTACCTTTTTTAGCATACAATTTCTTCTTTTGGGCACATGTAATTTGTTTTGGGCAAATGTAATGAATATAGGGCAATTTTCGTGTACCCACCTATTATAAATGACAAACAAAATTTTTTTTTTTATGGTCTGTCCCATAAACAGTAAAACCACATAAAAAATGGCCATCTCACTTCTAAAGATATAGGCTATCTGTCTTTAAAATGTATTGGAGAGATGGCCACTAGCAATTGTTGGACCAAAATATATAATTTGTAATCAATTTTAAGCCTATGATTCGACGTTTACGTTAGAAATCCGGCAATAGAATTATAGAAAGTTAGAAAATAAAATACTTCAATAGTTTATTATTACACTAAAAATGTTTCATATTTGCTAGAAAATAAACAGCAAATTACTCACTTATTAAACTTTTATTTGTCCTAAATTTCGATTAGGTGTCACCGCTAGGACAGTGATAATTATTTCGATTGGCCATATATCCTCTACGGCCACCTCTCCTCGAATTACCCTATTTCAAGGTACACGGAAAATACCAAATTAAAAACAAATTTTCACAGGGTGAACGAAAAGTACCTAGTAGATTCTCTAGCAACACTAAATCTTATAAATCACAAAATATCTCTACTATTTTATAGCAAAACTCTTCTAAATAGTATAATTTATTTGTGTTCAATAATGCAATTTGTTATTTTAGGTATGGTTATAGATTATGTGCAACACAATCTCCAGCCCACTATGTCAGGTAGATGAATGAATGGTAAAAGCTTTATACATATTAAAAAAAGCATTAAAAATTACCACCTGAAGTCAAAGTTGATGTAAATGGCCATGTCAAAAAAAGTAATAAATAAATTTTCTCCCAGCCGAATAACATAAACATCGATAACTCTGTAACCTATCAGGTGCTTACTAACTAATAATTTTGCATGATAGGTATTAATGAAGATAATTAGATATAACATTTTTATTGGTTCAATTTAAAAAGATACACTATCTACCTGACTTGGGTGGGATAGAGAGTGTGTTGCAAATAATCTATAACCATGGCTAAAATAACACCGTATTACTTATTTATTGTTGAACAATGCAGTGAGGAGATAGTAGCAGTGAGCAATGCAATTGCTGCTGTTAACCAGGACATAATGCGGCTCAGTGTACCGCGGTGTCGCACTGCACTAAACGCGCAGCAGCAAATAAGCCGGCCGAGTATAGAGATGAAAGCGTGCTATGCACAGCCCCAGTGTCCAAGAAAGGCAAGGGTATTGCCGCTGCCTAACCGCTCTATGTATCCGGCCAAAATCGCAACCGAGGTAGAGAGGGCTGAGATGTAGGTTTTAATAATTTCGTGGTTGTCAATAAAACCGGCTTTGTTATCAAGCTTTTGATTACTTTTACTAAGATACTTCAGAACTGTTGCATGCTGCATAGTCACGATTCGACTCTCGTCAAAACCTTGATCACAAACCCCGTTTTAGTGACAATAATGTGCAGGGTTGAGACAATATGAATAGATGGCAATCTTCGACTGCTGTACCAGTGCTCCTGAGAACAGGCTTTTCGACAGCCGATAAGAATAAAGAAAGCTCAAATAACGTTAATATATGGCGTTGATTAGACGACACTATTCTCAAAATTGAATCAAAACGACACTCGAAAGCCAGGAGCAGTCAATTGACTGCAACTTGATTTTAAAAGTTTCATTATTCTAAAACGTTTTGATTATACTTTTATTATTATTAATAGATACTTAGATATAGACCACAATATGATTACTTTACTTGTATAATATTTAAAATAACAATATACCAACAAGGACGGCGGCAGTTACTAGACCGTTATGTTTACGATTGTAATATGAGGACACTTTATACACACTTTTTTACTACTTACCTTTATTAGTCAATCGCTACAGTGATTAATTTCATGTCGTGCAGTTTATTTAGTATATTCTGACGTAACTTGGTGAAAAATGTATGTAAGACTTCAAAAGAACAAAATTCTTAATTTACTGGTTTGGGCTTGAACTCAAATTATGTTCTTTATACTGAGAGCCGGCTATTGTAGCTAGTCCAGCTCCTGCCAGAAGTCTATTAGTCTCTTGGGACGTTCACGTACTTCACGAAGGGAACCTGTTCTTATTGAGGCTTTAGCTCTGTAGTCCTTTAGCTCCTCACACTCCAGGACCACGTGAGCTGTTGTTTCGTCAGCTACTAAACATCCCCTGCACAGGGGGCTATCTGTAGTGCCGATGGTATGCAGTAGTTTGTTCGCGGGGAGGTGCCCTGTAATTGTACTAACTACTGTCTTAAGTTTGTGGATTATGAGAAAGCCTTCGATTGGATCGAAACTTGGGCGGTGCTCCAGTCTCTACAGCGGTGCCAAATTGACTATCGATATATCGAAGAACTGAAGTGTTTGTAAGAAAACGCTACTATGTCAGTTCGTCTCCAGGACAACACCACAGAATCTATTCAGCTGCAGTGAGGTGTTAGACAAGGTGATGTCATATCACCGAAGTTGTTCACCGCTGCACTGGACGATAATTTTAGGCTTCTGGACTGGGACGGACTTGGCATCAATATTAACGGCAAGTACCTCTCTCACCTCAGATTTGCTGACGATATCGTAGTCATGGCTGAAACCCTGGAAGACTTGGGCAAAATGATCGATGACCTCTATAGTGCCTCTCACAAGTAGGTCTTGAACATGGACAAGACGAAAATTATGTCGAATGTCCATGTTGTGCCTAATATAGTGACAGTTGGAGGCACTCCACTTGAAGTTGTTGACGACTATACATACCTAGGACAAATAGTCCAGATAGGTAGGTCCAATTTCGAGATAGGTCAATCGACGAATCCAACTCGGTTGGCCAGCGTTCGGGAAGCTACGCCACATGTTTTCGTCCCAATTACCGCAGTATCTCAAGACAAAAGGTCTTTGACCGATGTGTGTTGCCAGTGATGACTTACGGAACTAAAACCTGGCCGCTCACTGTGGACGTTATAAGAAAGGTCACTGTTACCCAAAGGGCAATGAAAAGGAAAGAGCTATGCTCGGAGTTTCTTTGCGCGATCGAATCAGAAATAAGGAGATCCGCAAGCAAACCAAGGTCACCGACATAGCTCTAAGGATTGCCAGACTGAAGTGGCAGTAGGCAGGGCACATAGCTCAAAGAACAGATGACCGATGGGGCAGTAAAGTTCTCGAGTAAGGATCGCAGGTACCAGCTGTATGCGAAACGCACAGGACCGGCCTTTGTGGAGGCCTATGCCCAGCAGTGGGCGTCTTCTGGCTAATATGATGACTGTCTTAAGTTCTCTCCGTTTTAGATTTAGTAGTTTTGTAGTTTGTTTAGAGGATCTTTCGCTCACCACTAACTTAGACTGCCTACATCTGGGTGTGCTTTCCCAACGCTTGTTCTGCTGGTCATTTGTATGTTTGCTCACCAACGAGCGTAGCGTATTGAAAGAAAGGGGTAGAAATGGGGCGGGACCGGCAATCCTCATCCCTGATCCTCTTCTTGCCTTTGAGTTGTAATGACCTTTAATCCATTGTAGAGTGATCCTGTTCACCGAGGAGATGTCCTCTAGTGCATGGTGACTCCAGGATCAAGGAAAATGCTGTTGCGCGTTAGAGCTTTCAGTGCGGACATGCTATCTGTTAGTATTCTAATGCCTAGGTCGCATACGCCAAGGCGCTGTACCGACTGGGCGGTTTGCGTAATTGCTACACATTCGCATTGAATGATGGTACTATCTTCTCCTAGTGTTAGTGAGGATCTTATACTCAGATCCAGTAAGAAAATACCCGATCCTGTGCCCTGGTCGGTCTTCGATCCATCGGTGTAAATACGGACTTCTCGTAGCCCAGACCAGATGAGACCTCATGGGATCACATAAGATCAAAGGGTCAGCTGCTACTGTTATGGTAGTTTAAGCGGTAATAAGCCCGCTGACCACTATGTTCCATAAGAGCGGGGATAGGAGGACATCCTCTAGCAACCACCGCTCTTGTAGTGTTATTCATACTGAGTCGCACGGCCCTGTATCTCAGCACGGAGTCGATCCACCCGGCAATGGTATCCTTTACTCCGTGCTTCTTCAGGGCTAATACTGCCAAAGTGTGTTTTATCGAACGCACCCTCAATGTCTATGAAGACTCCTAGGGTGGATTGTTTAGATGCCATAGCGTGCTCTATATGAGCTGTAACGCTATGTAGTGCTGATTTAGTGCCTTTGCCTATGGAGTAGGCGTGTTGATTTTTGTGGAGAGGGTAGTCTATTAGAGCAGAGTCTCTGATATCTCTGTCACATATTCTCTACAGTACCTTCAGCATGAACGAAGTCAAACTTTGCCGGGTTTGGGTATGAACACAACCCTTACCTCTCTCTACTTTAGCGGAATATATCTTTTGGCGAGACATGCCCTGTACTCGTATATACTGACAAGGTGATCGATCACTCCCTCTCCACACCATTTCAACAGGCCCGGGAAGATTCCGTCTGGGCCCGGTGATTTGAATGGCAGGCAGCTGTCGATTGCCCATTTTACCTTGTCCTTGGTTATTATCTTGTCGACTTGTGACCAATCTGATTCACTCGGGTTGTGCTCCACTGCCTCGGTCCATGACTGTTCCTATCTGATATCACAGCCTGGGAAGTGTGTATTCAGCAGTACTTCGCATGTCTTCAAGTCTGTTTTCGTGTATGTTTTATCAGGTTTGATCAGTCTCCCCAGGTTGTGGGATTTTATTCTTAATTTACTATAAAACCTACCCGTAGGTTGATCGAACTGTAAATCTTACATTTGCAGAACTTGAAAGCGATGATGATTTTGTGTTAGCGGATATCGGTTTCAGTTCGGGTGATGAAGAAAGCAGCCTAGTAGACCAGGTACCATTACGTCCCACTAATGCTGCTAATAATCGTAGCCATGGTGGAGGTAGGGTTAGGGGTCCCTGTTTATCTGACACTGATAACGAGCTTGATCCCATGGCGACCCCAGACAATGAATAAAACGACCGTAAAGACCAGGGCTTCGATTCTGGTACGGAAAGCGTCTCAGTTGCAGTAACATTACAATTGCATCGCATGTCAAACGTGTGATTGTTATTCAAATTACAGAAGTTGAGTTGCAACTTACATGAGTTCGAACTTTTCCACAATTCGTTTTCTGGTACTTTAGTTGCATTATGGTTTTAAATGGCTGTTGGTACTCCAATAAATAAATAAATATCTAAGTTGCATATTTCTTTGTTGTCAAACTGCCTTCAATTCTGTCAACGAAAACGTGTCAAAGGTCGAACAATGATTTAACTGCAATTTAACTGGGTTGATGCTGGGACTGACTTGTAACATCACAGTTACATTGCAACATAATAACAACTGCATTGCACACCAGAATCGGTACCCAGGCACTACTAATGAGTTCTTCTAATAATAGTAGTCGTGGTATGGGTAGGGTAGGAGTCTTCGTTTATCCCATGACGGCCTCAGGTGAGATCACATGAACATCAAGTCAGAATACAAGTAAACTGGTGCTCCGCCGTGCTCAACACAATATTATAACTGAGCAAGCAGGGCCAACATCATATATGCAAAAATAAATTTCAAAGGAAGTATCATATATTCTGGAAGCCTTTTATTGACAAACCAATTTTGAGGCACATTAAAAAATGTACGGAGCCTACGGTGCCACAATTATATCCGGAAAACGAGTTACGGAGTAAGACAAAGAGAATAAACTTTTTCAAAAATTATACCTCGTGATAGATTTAAAAATCATCATCATCGTCCTAGCGTTTATCCCGACCTCTGCCATCCCTGAGGCTTACACAACACGTGACCAAACCAGCGCAGACGAGCCTCCCCGATCTTATCAACGATATCCCTCAAGCCAAGGTTGCCACGGATGTACTCATTACGTACTCGATCGAGCCGCGCAACTTCGCACAATTTACCGCAGCATTTTCATTTCGTTGGCGTGCAGTTCGAAAACGTGTTTCGTCAGTGCTGGCCATGTCTCGCAGCCATAGAGCATCACAGGTCTAATGAGCAGTTTTCCAATAGGTATCTAAAGCATTCCTAACCACTCACTAGATGGCGCCACGACTATTTTGGTAATTGATAATCTCTTGAAATAGGTTCTTAGCAAACAGGATATAAACACTGGGTACGTTGTATTGGATAATATTGTGTTTGTCAATAGTTTTCAATCATTTTAGTGGTTGTAATAATAATGGAACATAGTGCCTATTCATAAAAATATGTCTTTGTTCATTTCGTATAACCTTTAACAGTTACGTTTATATTAATAAACATTTTATTTTTAAGTTTAGTATTAGTTGGCTGCATGAAATCACTGCCACCATCATACAGATTATAAAAATATTACCAAAATTGTAGGAGCGCCATCTATTGATGCTTTTCGAAACCAACTATCAATACCTACCTGGAAAACTCCTCATTACACTCTTGTATATAAGCTCTTTGAGCTTGACAGGGATTTTAGAGTCACAGATAAGTGCCGTGAGTTCTCGCCAGTTGGCCTAAGCTGCAGAGATTCGGCAGAGCGTCGTTCAACGGCGACGCCCTGGCATGGTGTTCAATTCTTGTAGCGGAACTTTTCATTCAATTTAGCGGTGTTTTTGCATTTTATATGTGGCGACTAACATCCGGCCGACACCACCCGTTAAGGCAAAGCCGGTTCGCCAGAGCCTCGTTTGTTTGTCAGCAGGGGGACCACAATGGTGATTGGCTTGGGCCCGTGGTTGAGCCTCATACCCCCCATGTGAAAGACAAAAAAAATATCATGAAGCATATTCGATTTGAAATAAGATTTTACATAAATATTACACATAAGCATAATTGGATTATTTTAATTGAATGATTTACTAAATAAATGAGTCCTTAAATATCAATGAAGCAGTCATTTGACCGCCTGCCGTCTTTGTAGGTAGACATATTTTTTTGCCGTCTTTCTAGTGTTAATTTTTTTTAAATCTAATCTTTTTCGCTTTTTTATCAGAAAAGGTACTAAAACCAACTTATCTTTACACGAAATACTTTACCGAATAAATTCGGTGGTCCAATTTTGAGAATCCTGTCTAAGCAAAAGACATCTAGCGAGGCTCATCGAACAACACTTTTTATTTTTTAAACTAGCTGTGCGAAAGTGCCTCTATGTTCCAGGGTCTGGCTCAGTGGCAAATTTATGTGGCAATAGTCGCTTAACCACATACCAGACGAGGACTACTGGGTAGGAGACGCTGTGGCCTTTGGTAACGCCACATCTATGGGGATCTCCCGGATGTGCTCAGGAGAGTAGTTGAAGGACTGCGTCTTCCCTCTAATGGGAACAGGACGAAATCCTGAGATAGTTAACGTTCCCCTGTATCCCAGTGCGCCCCATACCGAGCTGTTTCAGGAGCGAGTCTAAAGCTCAGCTCCCCAGCACAGACTCACACCTCACGTAACCCGCTGCCGGAGTCATTAGGGTAAGCTTAAGTTCCTCCACGCTAGTACCGCGGCTCCGTCAACAAGTGGCGAGAAGGGTATCATGGGGTCTTAGCGGGTAGTCTGGTTTGTCTGGTCCGAAAGTCCCGCATGATCCGATTGCTTCCTGATAATAAAATTAAATATTCAGGGCACCACATGCAGCTGAAGGTTGTAGAGCTACACAACCCTAACAGATAAGTAAATCCAAAAATAATATACTGAATTATCTCACACCAAGAGGAAGAGGCATCAGTATCCAACAGCAGCGCCAGTAAAAACATGGTTTAAAGCCCAACCAAAAGTGGACGTCTGTTGAGAAACGCTTCATACCATACATCCACATAACGACGGCAGATTTCAAAGCGCCTAATAATATCAGCATCGACCCTGAACTCTTTTTAAGTGTACCGCCTATTTGCTTATCCTGTAAATAAAATATAAACAATCAGAGACATTTTGCGACATATTAAAATAAAGAATAAATTGAGTATAGGTACGTCTTTAGCTGTAAACTTGTTACACTAGTAATATCCTTTTACTTTGATTTCTATATTGGCCACTATATACTGGTTGTCCTTACGCTCTGGACAAAGATGAATACTACTAGTTTAGTAGGCTATTATTTACCGAAAAATTACGATTTTAAATCGATCACTTTGTAATAGTCTGTGCTTACTAGACCTAGCAACTCATGGTCTAGGAAGTAACCAAAACATTGCAAACTCTT
The DNA here is from genome assembly GCA_905147135.1 of Blastobasis lacticolella. Classification (NCBI taxonomy): domain Eukaryota; kingdom Metazoa; phylum Arthropoda; class Insecta; order Lepidoptera; family Blastobasidae; genus Blastobasis; species Blastobasis lacticolella. The sequence goes on along the minus strand of LR990039.1, from coordinate 5,557,090 downwards.
TTGTATTGCATTAGAACACCACGACCGATGACATATTTATTAATTATTTTTTGTCATTATATCACTCGAATCTCAAGTGTCACGTCTTGAATTTCGTGTTTTCGTGATACAGAATAATGTATATGTTGCCGATTAATTTACAATTAAATTTGTTAGAAATAATAACTTTTTCATTCTCAACAAGGTTTCATTATTTATCCAGAAGCTAAGGTCAAGCTGTATATTGTTCTTTAACCCTAGAAAGATAAACCAATGGGTCGTATACTGTGAGCTCTCAAAAGTTAGATTGAATGTACGAGTATATTTTATTTATGCATATGATGACAAACATATATTCGTTATACGTCATTGACTAGATAAACTGCAAACTTTAAGGTTTATTCAGTTATTTACGTTTTTACGAAAACACTTATCGCTGCACTTTGCGCGCTCACGAACAGGGATTTTGTATTTACCGTAGCAGCCTTGCGATGCGTGCCGTTGGTAGCGCCACTAGTGTTGCCGATGTCCATAGGCGGCGGTTTTATATTAAATTTATTCTCTATTAGGACATGTTTACAAAATATTTGGCAACTCCTACTGAATGGAGTTGAATCTTAATAAACTTATTTATCATATTCAATGTATGACTTACTTCTATACTTTGAAAAATGCTGAGCAAAAAGCATGCGGAACATAAAATCCCACATAGATATATATTCTTTATTCGACGAAAACCTGTCGCTATTATCCTCGCTGTTAGTGCGGTACTATATACCTAAAATAAAAATAAAAATGATGTGTGCTTCAATTGATAGACAAAAGAATCAAGCGCAACAACAAAAATAATGCACGTGGCGTAATAAAAATAGTAGTTAAAAACTGAAAACTCCCGACTGCTATTTGGACTGCTGTTTGGGTGAATTCACGGAACGATTCACAAAAATTAGAGGAGCCCAAACTTGGTACCTACGAAAATTGATATAATTGAAAATAGATATAGATAGTAGTGCCATTGAAAATGAAAATGAAAAAAGTATTTATTGAATTAGGATTACGTTAATTAATCTCTTTTCAAAAGTCAAAAATCTAACGGAACACGAAGGGAAAGGTAAGCGAGCTCATACAGGTAGGGGGCAACGCATGCAGATCGACCAGCGCGCACGAGGGCTTACTCCGGCGAGACACCGGGCACCGATACACGCTACGCACATAACCGCCTAGGCGAATCATGTGCGGCGCACAAGTCAATACATATTATCAAATATGTATTGACTTAAGAAGGTTAATACATCAACTTCTTGAAACAATTATTTTAGCGAATCACGTCGACGTAATCCATATGTTGCTCTTACAGCTCGTTTTCGTAGTTTGAATATGATGTCACTATCAGCACACTTGCCCTATAGTATGATACCGTACGACATAATACTATGAAAATAAGTATAATAAACTAATCTAGCTGTATTCACATCACACTTACTCGTCATACGGCAAATGCAGCAGAACTTAACCTTCTAACCAATGATTCAATATGTGAGCCCCATTGAATTTTTGAATCTACATTAATGCCCAAGAAAGTAGTTTTCTCTACCAACTCAAGTTGCCATATATACATTTGCCTTGTATCAATTACCATTATTGTGTACATTAAGTATTAAATAAACAAATTAATGCATTGTGCATTTTTACATATGGCTGAAATGTATTGAGATTGCGAATAATTTTTTTGCAAGAAAAGTATTTCTACGTCGACGAAAGCGACTTAAGCGACTCAAATAGTTACAGATCTTCTTAGAGTACAAAACAATTCTAATATGAAATGCTGAATGTTAAGCCGCTAGCACTTTAATAATTAAGGCACCATTAAATATTTACGAATAGTATTTGCAATAATTACCAAGTGTCCTATTAGCCCTAAATGCAAACTAAGAAACAAGAGTAGACACAGTAATTTTTGAACATGCAGAAAATCCATCATCATTGGATACACAGCATAAAGCATGTATCGTCTTCTCTTTTTAGGATATCGGAAATCAAAGCATCGATATGTATTTAAATACAAGATCCTACACGACATTGATACAATTATATTCATAACGAGGACGAAGACACTGCTTATTAAGACTGCAATGTCAATGGATGCATATGGAGACATCGTTCCAAAGTCATATATTCCAATTCGTCCTATTCCGTGGCTTTGCATTACATGGACGATATCTTCGCTCTGAAAGAGAACATTTATAATTAATAAAGTGGAGAGCTATGGAGCCATTCATTTATTACAAATTATAAATTATACTTTGAACATACGTGCGCATCCGCGCGAATGCGGAGGTGCGCGCTCGGATGCGTAGGTATAGGTAAACGATGTCCATTGCCCGAAATTAAGAGGACCTACAAAACAACCGTCCCAAACTTATTTTCCATTCAATAGCAAAAATTGAGACAAACCAAACGTGTATTCTTTTTTTATGCCACGCAGTGACAAACTATCAGACAAGCCCACCTGATGGTAAGCGGTATCTGTCGCCTATATCATCTACGATTCTTGTATTTAGCTTGGAGGCATAAAAACTGCGGAACCACAGGTTCACTGTGAGGACTAATGCCTCATGCCTCTAATTGCGCTGGCTACCTTATATTTCAAACCGGAATACGCCGCCAAGTATCGTTATTTGGCGGCAGAAACAGATAAGGCGTTGGATCTCACCCAAGTGGACTCCTCAGGCTTGCCAGAGTTCTACCATCTGATTTCCTTTAGATTCGTACGTAATAAATATTAAACAGAGGGAGAGGGTCGGCCGATTCTCGTATATTCAAAAACTAGGGGGTCGAAATCTGGCAAAGATCGTCTTACTTAGCTAATAAATGAATGGCCCTTTAAGCACTTACGAATACGGACAAGGGTGATCAAGCATGGCTGTATGTATAGCTCCTTTAAATTGTATCTGTATCTCATTTTACTCGTTTAAACTATTTTTTTAGATAACATGTTTCAGGAAAGGTTTTCTAGATTCTATGTTTTACTATGGATTCTAGAATCGCTGTGGGAAAAATATTGTGGCCAAATATAATAAAAGTTAATATGGACGTCTTACGTGACGTCCACTGTTTTTTTTCTTTTTTATCCTTAATTAGACGTTATTTTTAAGTCATCTCGGCATCATGTCCCGGTTGCGCTGCCGCGCGGCACGTGAGGGCCCGGGGTCCGCCTTCCTATTCTTCCTGGCCCACTTTGCTCGGTCTTCGGCATCCCTAGTGGTGAGCTTGTTGGCATGTCATTCTTGACGAAGTCAAACCATCGCTTCTTGGGCCGACCTCTTCTTCCCGTGGCTGGTGGAGGCTGCCAGACATTTGTTCCCCACGTATTTTGCCAATCTTCGCAAGACGTGACAAGACTTAGATGTTCTTTGTGTGATGCAGGGACAGTCAACGTGTTAATTCCTAACGACCCGTCCTGGCTTCCCACGGGTTTTCTCGGTGTTAAATTCTTCCGGAAGAATTATTTGCAATGAAATGATCTATTTTTATAAAATGTCTCGAAATAAGATTGTTCATGATTTAATTACTTACCTCAACATTTTCTACTTAATGTATATTATGTTTGTTAAGAATAATATTCAATTAAACATAATGCACAAGTCCTTGATTCCGAGGGAGGTCCGGTGGCTGCACCTCTTTGTGCTGCTTATTGAGCAGTTCGTGGAAGTACGAGCGTAATATCTCCTTTACAGCGGCAGGTGGAGATGACCTGTGTCGCTTTAAACCTCGATCGTGCCAACTTTTAAATGAGTTTTTGCCGCTCGGACGATTCTAACTTATCGTAATAAGGTCGTAAGTGGTCTCATCTGCCTCTGGCTACCGCTCGTTTGCTGGTACGTTTGGCATCCCTGTACGCAGCGTGGTCCTCAGAAGATCTGGACGCTTGCCACATTTTAAAAAGTGCTTTCTTCAATCTGGTCTTCATCTGGAGTGTTCCATTCCACCACCAGGTCTCCTTGTCAAGCCTGCGACCGCCCCAGACACCCCCAGCACCGTCCTTGCCGCCCGTGCGTTTGCTGCCTGAGTTTTGTCCCAGAGTTGTTGGACGAGTTCACCGTCTATCGCAACACTCAGGTCGCTGAAAACAGCGGCGAACTCTTGGAACTTGGTTTCTTCAAGCAGCCACCACCGGGTTTGGCGACGGCACTGCTCCCGGTATTTATCACGGGGCTTCACGCGAAGGTCCATTACAAGGACCCGGTGTTGGGCAGTGAGACTCCCTCCGGGTATGACTTTACAGGTGGCCACTTTGCCAGTATTGTCTCTCCGAGTGAGAAAGTAATCGACCTGGGTAGCGCTCCTCCCACTCTTGTAGGTGATCAGATGCTCGGTTTTCTTTTGAGAAAACGTTTTAACGACGGCCAGGACGACAGCTATACACGTCCGGAGAACTTCTTCCCCTTCAGCGTTACGGCTCCCACGGCTACCAAAACTGCCGTGAACACGGCCAAACTCCTCACACTTCTCACCCACGTGACCGATCAGATCGCCACCCACAACAATACTCTGTAATAACTGAATGTCAAGCTCAAGATGCTAAAAAATATTAAAACCAGTGGCGTAGATGATATTACAACTACTATTATGATAAAAGTTGAGAACGACCTACGTCGAACGATATAACGATCCTTGTAAAAGGATTATGACATAGGGCTCGTTTGTTCAGCCTAATGTTTGGTAAACGATGTACCTACTACTATTAATTTCACACAACCCGATGCTACTGGGAGTAGTTTATATTTAGTTAAAATAATGAGTTGTTTGATGAGTAAGTTTGTTGAGTGAGTGTGAGTGAATTTAAATTATGTACTTATTTGTTAGTTTGTGGTTGTTCAGATCTTAATAAAAATACAGTAAGTATAAGTATTTACTGTTTACCTGCATATAATCATTTATTATAACTTCCACTAGTAATGTTGTAGTTAGGTAAAGGCTTCGCATTGAAGGTAGTTTTTATAAAGTATTTTATTACTTACCGGCTTATTATGTTTTACATATCTTTAATCTCTGCTATGTAAATGTGTAGCGTAGGTAGTCCGAACCGAAAGGTGTAAGTTGGTTAGCGTCCATTTATAGATCATGGACAAATAAAATATTATATTGCTAAATTTGAAGTTACACGTGTGGCGAGGAAACTAGTCAAATAATATAATTGAACGGGAAGTAAACAGGACTCTCAAAAATATTGACTGACACTTTCTGTCAGTCAATATTTTTGAGATTGAGATTTTTGATTTTGATATCCTTGTCAAAAGGAACGGCTATATTAAAATAATGAAATCATGTGGTGAAATAGGGAGATTCGTAGTGCGGCACAACCAACATTTCTAATACGTTAACATAAAAAATTATGAAGAAGTGTTTAATGACATTATGAAATCGACTGTATTTAGTGAGTATACTTTTAGTGCTGTAGTGTTTTGTGTAATATTTCCAAGAGTTGTGCTAAGTAAATATTTCATCGTATTATAAAGTTGAGGTTTTGTCTCAAACCCCTTTTCGTTAGGAAAACGAATACTTAACCTCAACACCTAAATTGTAACGTATATATACAAATAAACTAGGTTATATTGTCGTAATCTTTCTTAACTGTATTGTTTACAAATAAATTATTATTATGAAAACTTTGCCAACCAATTTTATTTATGCCGAATACCTATAGAGAACCTATATCACACATCATATTAGGCTCTAGGATATGATAAAGTTTAAATATTACTTCTTTTATTGTTAGTGTGGAAAATAAATTTACTCCATTTACTTTCTAAGGTAGGTATCACAACATACCTTTAATCTAATATAGAAATAGAAAAACATACCTTTGTCTTTCTCTGACACCAATGATTGTCAAATGAATGTCGAAAACGAAATAAAGCTTTGTAAATATGGCATTATTGTGTGACTCGTGATCAATCACTCACACGTGCATAGAATCTTGCTCTGACGACAAGAAGGTCGTAAGGTCAATTGCATTTGGAGGAATATGAATCTTAAGGTGGTCATGCACTTATGAGCGCCTATAGTACTACATTGTAACTATCTTTGTTTAACCATATTGTCAATCACATTATTCAAAATTCATTAATTTAAACGTATTCACCATTCATTATTCAACCTACCTTTATAAGAATAAGTATCGTATGTTTTGTGGTGGCATTGGCTATTGGACAATCGGAGGACTATTTTGCGATATTATTCCACAGACTGACAGTATTCCACAGAAAGCAGTGGCATTGAGCTTATTTTCTACAGCAGGTATTGGTAAATCAAATTACTCACCAGATTCGGTACTATATCCAATCTCATTATTTCTTTTACCGCTGTGGAAATGAATTGCTTCTTCATCAGTGCCAAAACAATGAAGCTGACAATTATGCAACCACTTTTGGTTAAACTAGTAAATTTTACAAACTGTAATTGAGAACAGTACATAGTGCGTAAGTACACAATTCAATATTTGTTTTACATTTTGCGCAGTACTACAACAGAAATATTCAAGTGTAGACATTTAAAAATAGAAAAATGTAAATAATAATTATTAATTGCTTTTATTACTGCTATAGGTACTAATCATCTTGGCGTTAATGTCCCGGTTGTGCTCTCGCGCACGAGGGCCCGGGGTCCGCCTTGACCATGATCCAGGATTTGGCAGGTCAGGTAATTACAGTGGAGCGACTGCCATCTGACCTCCATGACCCTGCTACCAGGGGAACCTGACCAGATTGGATCATGATTACACATCCAGTCGCCTGAATGTGCAGGTTTCACCACGATGTTTCCCTCACCGTAAGAGCATCGGTTGGTATTCAACTAATGTACATAACTCAGAAAACAGTCATTGGTACAATGCCGGAGCGGGATTTGAACCCGGGACCTCTGGCTTACGAGTCGGATACTCTGACCGCTCGGCCACCGACGCTCTCTATACTGCTATAGGTACTAATCGTACTAAAATTATAAATGCAAAAGTTTGTAAGGATGATCGAATGTTTGTTACTTCTCACAAGACTTCTTTGGATTCTCAAGTAATTTGGCAGTTGTTGCCAAATTTCATGACTATAATTTATCAATAAGTAAACTAAAACCAGTTCCCGGGTCCCCAGCGGACCAAGATCTTGGTCAACCTCGCTTCGCCAACGGTCGTTGAGGCGGTAAAATTTGAATGCAATAAAATATTTTTTATAAAGATTGTTCACCTTTATAACATTAAACGGCGCTGACGACGCAATAAAATATACAATTATCCATATGAAAGCCAAAATAACCTTTGTTTGAACTTCTACGTTTTCAACAATTTCATCCCTGTAAAACAAATTTATATATTTGTAATTTCTTATTAAGACAAACATAATAATCATTATACAATGTTTATACAATCCTTAGCCCTTATGGGAACCCTTAAAAGTTTCTCCACGTCTCCGTCTGTCTTCCTATCTTTCCGCGGTTTAACTCAGGAACTATTAGAACTAGAACGTGAACGAGAGAACGTGTTTTTTCTATGATTTGGACTGTTATGAAGTTTGATACTTACTTAAAAAAGCTATAAGCAGATGTTTTAAGAATGTCCGTTTTGTTTGAAAGTCTACAAGCCCAGAATATATCCTTTACATCTCTACAGTTTTTGTTACCTACTGGGCAAAAATGCCAGTCAGGTATGTGTGACTTTAATAGAATAATCATAATTTTCAAGGTCTCCATTGCCTCATAGGAATGCTGTAAATAGATAAATGATATGAGCGAGTGATTGGTTCTTCGACATATTCAACAAATTACTTTTCATTCAATTAATTAATTGGGTGTTGCAATTTTCGTTTAGACACGTAGATATTTTAGCTACTGTCGAGATTTCATTGTTAATTTTTTGAAGTACGGTGTGCAATTTTATGTAGGTATACGGAATTTTGTTTGACTTATCTTATGTGGTAAACAAATATGGCGTACAAGCAACCAAAGACATTTTATAGGGTTGGGGCATCACGTAATGAATGATTAAGGAAATGAGAACGAAAATTAAATGAACTGATTAAGTTACACAATACACTATCGACACTTATAAACAAGCTTCAGCCCGTGGCTTCGCCCGTATGGAACTCGTTTATAGTTGTAAATAGTTTATTTTAATGTTTTTTTTTTACATTACAACTGAAATCTGAAAATAATTTAAATTACATACTAAGTAATTAATATTTCAAGCTTAAGGAAAGAAAGAAAGCAGATGATCTGGCAAGCAGGCAAGCAAGCAGATCTGGAATAAAAATCTTAGATAAATTGCGCATAAACGCAACAATATCAATCACTCTAGCTTTAATAGCTAGCAAAATATATATGTATAGGTAAAATAAAACTAAATACTGTTACAGGCAGCGTTTAGCGAGTTAAATAATCTAGTCAAACACACAATATCAAATGTCAGTGTATTCCAGATAGAATCACCAACCAAGTCACAAAGTACATTTCATAATCCATAAAACAAAAGTGCTCGTTGCAGATAAAATCACTAATAACAACAGAAAGTTTTCTTAAAGTTCTTTACAGTTTTCTTTTAGTAAAACCAGGCTATCGTAGATAGAAAACTTTCAAAGTGGAAGATGATTAAGTCAAAATGAATTTTTAACCGGTTTTGTATGATTCAAAGAGATCACAAACCAATTTCAATAAGAACAGTTAATTCATTTTAATTTAGTAATTATTGATGTAGGTAGTGAAAAGAGGTTGTATACCATTTTCATGTCAATTCATAAATTTCAGTTTTTATCATGCTTAAGATTATGTGTGGAAGTCAATGCAGTTCATTCTACTTCGACTTCTCCCATCTACTTCTACTCATTCTACTTCTCCCATCTCTAAAATCATTAGACATAATAGATTTCCGAATGTAAATTTGTCAATGACTTTGAAAATCTGAAAGTGATGGGAAAATTTATATTTTTAGTGATATTAAGTACCTATTTAAATGGATAATTTGCAACAGTCATCATCATCTAGGCATAAAATCCGGTTGGCTCCCGCGCGACACGGATAATTTGCAACAGTATTCGTTGAAATTCATATTCTATGTGTTTATTATAGAATTCAAGACATGTATACATAATGTATAATGCTCTTACGGTGAGGGAAAATATCGTGATGAAACCTGCACATTCAGGCGACTGGATCTGTAACCATGATCCAATCTGGTCAGGTTCTCCGGATAGCAGGGTCATGGAGGTCAGATGGCAGTCGCTCTACTGTAATTACCTGACCTGCCAAATACTGGATACGTATCGTAATTGATAGGGCAAGTCGTATTTATATTACGAGTGCTGTTTGTTTACCACATAAGACAAATTATAATACATTGATTTTTAACTATTTTTTATTTAAGGTTTATTTGAGTAAGTAACAGGGGTGTTGCGAATATTCGCATCCGCATCTGCAATGCGGAACATCCGCATTAATTTATAAATCTGCATCCGCGTCCGCCACCGCATTAAAAATTGACCTCTCAGCTGGTGGGGCGTCAACCGAAGCGAATTTAAAATATTCTTATGTTTTGCAGGCAGATGTTTTTGCCGCCTCCACCAGAAAGTGTTCCGAGCGTACAACTATTTAGCGGCGCAGGTTGAATTAACGAACCTTTAAGAAACATGCTTAAACCTGTAAAGTCAGCAACCGGGCAGTTACATTACTTTTTATTAAATGTATATATATAGAGTTGGTGTAGCGTAGGTGTAGGACAGGGGTAGGGTAGGAGTAAAGTTAAAGAAGGGCAAGAGTGGGGTAGAATTGGGGTAGGGATAGGACAATATACGAAAGAAGTCGCGTCGTACCAACTAATGGGAGATAAATTACTACTAAAGCTTTTACTTTTGTGAAATAAAATACTATTATAAACAAACACTTAAACTACTTCCAGTCATCACGTTCTCTTTGCTGTAGGCGTGCTGGACGAAATTTCTTTTTAGAAATAAGTAGTGCCTTTTGTGTCATGTATATATTTGCCATATCTCTGTTACCATTTTTGTGTGCAATAAACTATTAAATAAATAAATAATAAATAAACACTATACTTTACCTACAGTAAGTTTCAATCGATAACAACAAAAGTAGAGCATGTTATCGATTAGTATTATGCACAGAAATATAAATTATAATTTGTTTATAGGCAGATTTTTCAATCCTCAGATGAAATATATCACTTTGATAAGTAATTATGCGGCAAAATGAAATCTTTAAAAAGTGTTATTTGTAATTTGTATTAATTCAACCGTATATTACTTTATTTATAGGGCAGATAATTTATGTTACACAGCAGACAAACAGGCAAGCGGGCCACCTGATGGAAAGTGGTCACCGCCGCCTATGGACATCAGCAACACCAGGGGAGTCACCAATGTGTTGCCCGCCTCTAAAGAGACATCTAATATACCTCTTGAACGATCCCATGTCATAGTCCAAAGGAAACACTGTGGCTGGGAGCTCATTCGTCAAATTATATCAGACTCTTCAGATTTCTGTGGTAAAGACTCATCTTCGTACATCATCACCTTAGGGTTCAGTGCTCTACTTTACTTATTTCTTAATGAAACGTACTTTTTTACTTATCACATTGCTTCCTACTGCATCCATAGTATATTGATGATGAGAATAATGTTAAACTTACTTTTACCATCCAAAAAATAGATTGTACAGTTATCGCACAATTTATGCTGCGTAGAATAGGATTCAAATTCGTTTGGAAATCCAATTGTCCAGTATATTGGTTTATAAAAAAATCCATGAAAGCGAAACTTGCACCAATAGTTAGTTCTACGCCGAAATATACTAAAACATTAGCTAAAAAGTAACAACATTATATCTATGTTATAACTCTGCATTTCTTTATTGTGTGCAATAAATAGTTAAATAAACATTACAAGTATGATATTGGTCTATCTCTAACTATATCTCTAACTGTTGTAAATAAAGGTAGTCCATCAACCGTAAGGAATTTAGTTTGGTTCTAATTTAAAGGCGAATGAATATTTTTCAATACAGATTATTTTATTGGAAAGAGGAGGTTTAACGTTACCATTAACTATGAAAAACAATGTTTTTCAAATAAATTCGTGGTAAATTTGGCTGTGTGGCTTGGAGCTAAATGAACGTAGTTACCCAAAAATTGTCTTTTCCGAAAAAGCTGATTTTTAACTAGGAGACGATGTCAACTAGCGAAATTGTCCCATTTGGGGTTCAGATAATCTACACCTGACCATCGCATGACGCATCCACAACGAGCAACTGTCGTAGTGCTATAGGGGACAACTGGCAATAATTTTTTAATATGTCCATGTTTTTCAAAGAAGCAAGGGCTTTTAGCCATTACCAAGCCACGACGTAAAGAGAAGACGACGATTATTTTGTTTACAACTGAGCGGTGGCAACTTGCCACACAGCAAACGATATAGACAATTTCAAAATTAAATACTTACCTTGTCGTATGCTTAGTTGCAGTATCAGAGCAAACTAAGAGGTACATCGCAGTACTAAGAGATAACTGAATTATTTTTAAAATAATTACTTTGTTAATTGTTTTTTTGCTATTTTAAGTTGTACACTTATCTTAGAGGGGGGGCCAGGAGATCCATAACACAGGTAAACCTAGTTTGGACTCCTGTCACACAATCAACTATTTGATATTTTTTAATGTCTTTGTAAACTTTTTTGGGAGAAAAATAAATACCTAATAATAATAAACACACTACTAAGAACAGGGACGTTTATGGTGGTCTATAATCTCAATTCAATTCATTTATTCGTGGTACACAGGTTATGCAGTTGTTACAATTTTAGTAGATGGGTCCTCTGTGACCTGCGATCGGCATACAAATTTGGAGTAGGTAATTACAATTTAGAATTTAAATAATTTCATATACATTAAACATTTAACAATATAAAATTAGTCTTAAATAATCATTATAAAATGTTACTATTCAATGTCATTATTAATTAAAATGTCAATAGAAGATAGTGTCATTAATAATTTGAATGTCAATAAAAATAAAATGTTAAAGTAATTTAAAAACTTATAAACCTCAAATTACTAACAATATTCACAACGACAACAATGTCAAAATAATAAAACTTATTAAAATATGCATATAAAATATGTCAAAATAATTAAATAATAGTATAAAATGTCATAACATATCCAAAGTCATAAAATATTCTTACTGTTTATTTATACTCCTTGCACGCCAAAAGAATATCGTCAATTGTGTAAAACACCCCTTCAACAAGAAAACTGTACAGTTGTTTCTTAAACTTGTTAAGATTTTCTGCTTGGCGTATAGTTTTTAGGATCGCGTTGTACAATTTACAAATGTCACAAATTATCGGGGATAGTTTTTTAAAATTTGCTGTTTTTGGCCTGGATGTAGTGGTGCTAGCGTCAGCATAATACTCATTATAAGATAGCGCTATGGTGGTTGGATCACGAATAGTGCAGCCGTTTGATTTGATTTGGGTTATAGTTTCATTTGGGAATTGCTGTTTAGTGTTATTGATTATTTGCCAACTAGCCTTAGATTTAGTATTCGTTGTCATAATATAATTATTATTTTGAGATCTTTGTGTTAACTTTATAATTTTATTAAGCCTACTAGAATATTTTTTAAATGTATTTTTGTCTCTTTTGTTTTTTGTAAGTCTGTATTTCCACAAGAGATCACGCCTGCGTCTTGCACATAATGTTATCCCTTTAGATCTAATTAGATAGAATAATTTTATTATTATAAGCATACAATGTCAAAATTTGATATAGATTTTTTTAAAATATGTCAAAATGTTTAGATTGGTCAAAATTCTTTGGTACTCTATTTAGGCTGATTATTATTAAGTTATGATCAAGTAATTTAATTGCACAGCATTCAATAATGTTTGGTAAACTGAATTTGGAAATATTGTCAATAGTTTTATATTTAATTTGATTTGTACGACTAAGAAAAAATGTAAAGTACATGTAAAGGACGTGCTATTAATAAAATGCTACCGTTAAAAAACTGGATTTAATTGACAATAAAATTAACACACGGCGCAGAGCACGGCGGATACTGTTGAAGATTGTTGCTGCTGTCCAGTTACGTACGTATTGTGTAGGTATGATGGCGGTATCTATATTTAATACCGACATAGCTCTAAGGATTCCCAGACTGAAGTGGCAGTGGGCAGGGCACATAGCTCGAAAAACAGATGGCCGATGGCGCAGGAAAGTTCTCGAGTGGCGACCACGTACCGGAAGACGCAGCGTTGGTAGGCCTCCCACACACACACAGGTGGACCGACGACCTGGTAAAGATCGGCGTTTGTGGAGATCTCTGGGTGAGGCCTATGTCTAGCAGTAGGCGTCTTCTGGCTGATATGATGATGATGATCTTTATTTAATCTACCTGGTAAACTAGGTATGGCTGGCGACCTTTCAAGCCACTGGAAAAAATTCAAACTAGATTAAAAAATTGCGTGATTGCATCTGGTTAGGAAGTAAAGAAAATTTGTAAGGAATAGGTTTTAATAACAGGTTGTACCTCGTACTTCTAAAAACCAGGTTTTGCTTCGGCGTCCATACACGTATCGAGTATTCTGAAGTATCTGTCGAACTGAAAGTACTGAAACACTTGATATGATGCGCATATAGACAGATAAACGCCTAGCACTTAAAAGGGCGGTGAGATGTACTCGATGTGTGTAATTGAGTTGAATGTCGCTAATCTACTATCGACCTTTTTAAATTGAGATCCGAGATTAGGATCTCTTGGACTTGAGATGAGTGAAAACCACGTAGAACGGCTTGTTTCTAATAATAGTAAAGAACAAAAATAAACATAGACAGAACAAAAAGGATTTACATCAGATGGGGTATCTGCTTACCGGATCGATTCCCATAGATCTACATCCAAATATCACACCAAAAAAACGTATAATATTAGGATGATGTGCCAAAATACAAAGCTGTCTACTGAAAACAACGCATACTTCGACGTACTCGAGGAACAAGTATTTTTGCGTAATCGTACTCGCAAAACTCAGTACGCATTTTACCTAGTATGTCACACCTTTACTTGCAATATTGTTAAATACCATAGGAGAAGGTGTTTAAGTCTGTGACAAACTCAAGTTGAAAAGTGAGGTTACGTACAATGAAGTAATCAAAACTTTTGATGACTATTGCGAGCCGAAACAGAATATTTTAAAAGGTCTTGTTCTATTCTCATCAACAACAACCCGATATTTCGTTTGACATGTTCTTCAAAGATATTAATGTTAGGTGAAAATTCCAAGTTTAAAAAGGACACAATTCACGATCGGATCGTTCTTGGCACTACCTATAAAAACAAACAAGAACGTATATTGCGTATGGGCGATATCGATTTGGTTCAGGCCATAAAAACACTCCGACTGTCTGAAATTACAAAAAAAACAACAAAGTAAGTACAAGGTAACTCAAGTACAGTACAAAAAATGATAGAAGTGAACAACTTACAACAGAACATAACAGTACACAGTAATACATAGTAAGTGTTGTGGCGGTAAACATGAGAAGAATAACAAAAAAGATCCAGCAATGGGTACAAAATGCACAAAATGCGGCAAGTACGAAACACGTTTGTTATTCAAGCATAATTGAACGGAACGTTATTCATTAGAGAAGCAGGGTGTAGTTGAGAAATATAAAGATGTTTTTGCAGGTTCCGCTCAATTTCCAAAGAAATGTAGAATTTTCACCACACAGAGTTTTTAAACGAAAGTTTCTTAATGTTAGTTTAGCACAGGTAGAGCTAAACAGGTTATCTAAATTAGGAGTAACATCGAAGGTGTATGAGGCCACGGAATGGTAAATAGAGTGGTTATTGTCGAAAATAAAAGATAGTACTATCCATTTATGTTTAGGTCCTAGAGATTTAAATAAATATATTTTTAAACGATATTATGCAATTCCAACAATTAATAATTTCAAACCACAGATTGGTAACTCGAAATTTATCTCTGTTAAAGATTTAAAAGAATAATTCTAGCAAGCAGGTACACCTGATAGAAGACAGCAACAAGTATTGTGCCTTCACCACAATTTATGGATCGTACTGTTTTAATGTTTTGCCTTTCGGAAATTTTCCAAGAAAACTGTGAAAATACATTTCAGGGTATGGAAAGTTTATTTGTCTATATATTTGGCATAAATACTTATGTCAGAAATAATAAGTCCATTGCGGGAATTACTAAAACAAAATAGAATGAGAACCATACTAAGTGTATAGATGAAATAAAAAAAAACATTAACAAGTACCCCGGTACTACAGAATTTTGATCCTAATACGAATTGTTATCCAGACAGATTATTCGAAAGATGCTATAGGTATTGAGCAGTAATTATATGGGGCAGCACAATAGCTGACTGCAGAGACACGGTGCGGATAAAAATCGAAACTTTCCAGACCTGTTATCTGTTATTATAATAAAATTTATTTTAATTTTGTTAGTGGCAATAACAGTAGGTACTTACCGAATAACGTTAAAATTTTTATGAAATGTGGATTTCAAAATAATTTAATTGAAAGCTACGAGCTCATCGACTCTGAGCATGTTTTAGAAGTCCAGGGGCGGTACCGCGTAACTCCAATCGCATGATACCATTACTCAGAAATGACGTCACAGAATTCGTACCGCCGATCAAACTGCCGGCAAAGTAAACGAAATGAATGAGCGTAGTAACGTTCCGTTTCGCACTTTTATTTTGGAAAATCGTAATTTTTTAATTGAATAAAGTGCTAGAATCGTACCTTATAATGTAAGCATATATATAAAACAATTTTTTTTTTTTATGTCATACGGTAGGCAAACAGGCAAGCGGGCCACCTGATGGAAAGTGGTCACCACTGCCTATAGACTATATTCGTACTTTGTCATTTTTAGTACATCAAATATATTCTGCAGCTTTATTTTTATTTATGAAATCAAAATTTAAAAGCGTGAAAATTATTTTAGTGTTCAGTGTCAGTGGAACGGATCATAATAAATGTCATTTACTCCCGTTCTTTGCTCTATGTAAAACCATGGCTGACTTTGGCTCTTTTCCTGCTTAATTTCTTTTTTATTGTAATTAATTAAATTGGCGCATAGGTTAATGCGGGCCAGCTAAAATTTGCCATTCAATCTCTCTTCTCTACTTTGTGGTTGTTCAAAATCGTACCTTTTTACAGAATAGATAGGACCTATCCAAAATGCATGTTGTGACGTCATTCCTGAGTAATTGTATCATGCAATTAGAGTTACGCGGTACCGTTCCAGGAGATAGATAGTTTTCCAAGGAAAAGAGACAGTGATAACTGGTAAAATTGACAAGAATATTAACATTTATTGTATTGTACCTGTTTTAAATTATTCAGTTCTAAAGGCCTCTACCACATTAAGATCGCGAAGCCCCAAACCATCCGTGAAACTGAGATATTAGTGTATGTAGTACCGTTTTGCGGATTCTTCACCACTTCGCACCGTGTTTTGTTCGGCTATTGTAGGATAAATAACTATAAAATCGTAAAAACTAACGACGTATATAAAGGATTTTCAATAATTTCTGTTTGCTGAAGAAAAATTATAAGTTACGTACTAAAATATGTATTTACCTACATTATATGCTTATGGTTATGTATAAGCAATACAGAAAATGAGTTTGTAATATTCAATAACTTATAAATAGCACACCGTTAAACTTATTAAATAACACCTGGGAATAACGCGAACGGTGTACACGGTTTTCAGTATATTAAACGTCTCGGCCTAGTAATAAAACTCTTATCCAATATTTTGTATTTTGTGACAGACCGCTAGCAGAGAAAAGAAGAACGAGGGTGACGAAAATAAAATCCCACCAAAAAAATTTATGTGAAAATGGGAGCCATCTCAATATTATCAAAATTATAGTCTGGTTGTCGACTTCACCGACAAAAGAACTCGAGATTTAAATGGGTACCAAGTTATGTAGACAGCCCAAAAATTTATTTATAAGATCATATAAAATTTTTTAATTATTAACACAAAAGAAATAACTTTTGATCTATTAAACCACCATTTTTTTTTATACCACTAAGGTGGCAAACAAGCTTGCGGCCTGCCTGATGGTAAGCATTTACCGCAGCCTATGGACGTTTGCAATACCAGGGGCATCACCCACGCGTTGCCGACCCCGTAAAAAACTTTTAACCCCTTTCTTGAAGAACTCCATGTTGTACTCACCAGGGAAAACCTCTCCAGGTAGTTAATTCCACAACTTTAGTGTGCGTGGGAAAAAGTTTCTTTGGAACCGCACAGTTCGCGACCAATTTGGCTGCAAGGTGTGAGGATGAACTCCCTGTCGATGGCGGTACAAGCGGTAGAACACACAAAGGGAGGCGAAATTCCTCCGCTGACTCAGCGGTTCAATACCACTGACTTGACTAGGCTAGTTCTCACTTACTAGTCCTCTTCTATTTAGCTAATCAACTAATTATCTTTATGTTTTAAGCAAGTTATTCTTTTCATATTGTAAGGTTCTTTTACATCTTTAATTTGCCGGAAATAAACTAGTCGAGTCAAATATTGCGGTTCAATAAATCATAAATTATGTGTTAAGTGAAATAAAGGCGACTATAATTCAATACCTAGCTATTTATTCTGGCTAAAATCATTGCAAATACAAGGCTAAACTCATCTTCTAAAGGTCACTCGACCTCTGCCTATATTTCATATCGCTAATTTCGCAAATAAAAAATAAAATAATCATCTTGGCGTTAATGTCCCGGTTGTGCTCTCGCAGGTTGTCAGGTAATTAATAGTGGAGCGACTGCCATCTGACCTAAATGACCCTGCTACCAGGGACCGTAGTATTTTACGTAAAATATATTGTAAAAAATGTACAATATATTTTTATGTTATTTACGAACTGTATTTATTTACAGTAAGTCTGACTGGCTTCATCAACTTGGCGTTAATGCCCCGGTTGTGCTCTCGAGCACGAGGGCCTGAGGCCCGCTTTGACCGTGATCCAGGATTTGGTGATCTAATGGTAATTACAGTGGAGCGACTACCATCTGACCTCCGTGACCCTGTTACCATTGAAACCTGACCAGATTGGGTCATGGTTACACATCCAGTCGCCTGAATGTGCAGGTTTCATCACGATGTTTTCCCTCAGCGTAAGAGCATCGGTTAGTATTAGACTAATGTACATAACTCAGAAAACAGTCATTGGTACATGGACGGAGCGGGATACGAACCCGGAACCTCTGGCTTACGAGTCGTATTCTCTAACCGCTCGGCCACCGACACTCTAATTCTAATTTCGCAAATGTAACTACTATTTTTGGCATAGCACGCTAGTATTACCCTACATATACACCCAAAATCTACATTATATACTATAGATTGATTTAATCGTCAAGATTAAGATTTCGTTACTTAACGTAACTTCGTTACGTTAACTTGGTAACTACTAACTACCTATTAACCATCGATTGAGGTTAGTTTCATGTCTAGGTTTGCGTCTGCTTCTACATCCAATGCACAACTATAAAATTGCTTCGCATTTAAAAATCCATTTGGCGTATACGATTACTAATTAAGCCTCGTCTTAAGCTCTTCGCGTCTAAATTACATTAAATTACCTATGTTTAATTCAAATTCAAATTAAAAATTTCTTTATTGATAAGGCATTAAATATCTCTTTCAATCGTCAAAAAGGAGGGGAAAGTAGGAAGGAAACACACAGTGACACGCTGACCGCCCTATGGCCGTAGATAAACTTATCCCACGCCAACCACGACCGAACCTTGCTCGACAATGCCAGGCAGAGCCGGAACGCGTTCGATATATTGTTTATATTAAATTAATCATTCATATTTAGGCATTAGTGAACACGTTTCGCCGAACTATTCCAGGTTCCGTCCGGCACACTCAGCGCAACCGCTTATCAATAGATCAGCTGTTTGGATCTGTTGACGCGGCGCAGAACAATAGAAGCGTATATGCATCTTCCCCCGCCGCCGCGCCCCGCGACCTTGTACCTGTAACCCGTGCAGTCCGATACCGAGCGACGACCTATCCATTTTAATCAATGCCAACAGTATTCAATACGCATTATAATATAATTACGCGTTTGGTGTAATAATGCATTGTGTACGTACTCCACTATTTTACCTACATAGCCCTATATTCAAGCAATATTGCGAAGCTTATTTTATCGAATTTCATACGCAAAACATTGTATTCTATTACGTATTAGAAGAATAATAATAATAAACTTAAAGTACCAGATCTTTCTGAGACTAGTAGCCACATGCTAAACATAATAATAATAATCGTGGACAAATTTACACAGCGCCATCTAGTCCCAAAATAAGCGAAGCTTGTGTTATGGGTGCTAGATAACTGAATTACTTAACTGAATTATGAAATACATACTTATTATAGAATAGTACGTAACTAATCGCCTATGACGGAGTTAAAGGATATTTTCAACAAGCGTAGATCTATCTATAAAAGGTAGTTGTAAAAACCTCCTACTGGTCTAGATTCTTAGGATTACTAGAAATAAAACATGGTTCTAGGTGGTATCAAAAAGTATAATAAAAAATTTAACACAAATAACCTCATCAATTCTTGCCGCACATTCGTTACCGCGATGTAGAAATATTGTACAGCGCCATCTAGAGAACGCTGTGAGAACTATATACCTTACGTATTGTACAGTAGTTTAACTACGTTTAAAAACTATTTGGATTTAAATAAACGTGTGCCTAATCTTAGCGAGATTTAATTCATAAAGAATTATATCTCAAACTAACAAAATTTACAACGTCGACCAACGAATTCGATTCGTTGCAAGACCAGATAGAGGTTCTTAATTCCGAATCTTTAGATGATAAATTACCACAGTGAAATTCAATCAAACATCGTTTCACTACGTGCATCGCTTTAGCGCAATCGATTGTTAACGTAGCTAATTGTGATTGGCAAAGCTGCTCGTTTCGTTCATCTCGCTCTCGCTCATCTCCCCAAAGTAATGTAAGCAAATTCGATGGATCATATAACCGATGGTTGGAATTTCGAGATCTAGTCCTTGATTCATTGTAACGATGACTTGTTGCCTATTATAAGTTTCATTATTTGAGCTCGTACTTAATTGGGAACGCCGCTCGTGTCATGTCAAATCTCTAGGTATCCGCCACCAATTATACCATACCAAAGCTTGGGAGCTACTCTGCGAACGATACGATAATACGAGACGATTAATCAATAATCACCTTAATACAACCGATTCAACGCGAGTCTGATCGTTCCTTACGAGCTATAATCGACAACGTTTCTAAAGACTTGCGAGCATTGTCCAGTCTAGTGCAACCCACCGAGAAGTGGGACACTCATTATACACATGGTTTCCTCTATCGCAACAAGCCACACCCAGTACAAAACATGATACAAAATCATTCCCAGCCACGCAAGACACAATAAATTATACGTACATCAATGTTTCTGTTGCTTGCAAAGGAGCATACAAAATATAAAGGTACCTGTCCAATGTTTACATCGAAGTCTCCCGAACAACGAACAACAGATGCTATCAATTAATATTATGTGTAAACTGTCTACTTCCAGGCCATTCAATCTCAACTCTGTCTCGTAGCATCATGCCTTGAATGCCAAAACGACACAACACATTACTCCACAAAAAGCCACTTTCGCCACCAGCGCAAAACAGAAAACAGATTCCACTGCAACAACAGACTGTGGTTCTTAATCTGACGTGACTGTAAACTATTCAAGCAAGTGTATCAATCACGTCATGCTCTCAATAGTCATGATAAGGGTAGCCAATCCAGTCTTATGACCCAGAATTAAAATATTTAGAAAGCATTCTTACTAATGCAATAAAAATTGTTAAGTAACTGAATGTTGTATTGCTTAGCTTACCAAATGTTGTTGGTTTACAACACAAAAGTTGTTGATAATTTTGAGGATGTTTAAAAGAAACAAGAAAACAAATTTTGATAAAACTGCAAAATGTAGTATTCATCGTGGCCATCTGGATTCCTGGAAAAGTAGTAGACATCAATGAGTGTCCTAGATCATTAATATGTAGACACAACGAAGGCCACACTTTAAGGAGAAAAACAACAAACAAAAAAGCCTTCTTTTAAACAAAATAATAACTACAAAATCGAAACTTTGATAATAATTTTGAAAAACCTACAGAAGTAAAAAAATAAAAAAAAGGAGGTATCTCATGGAGAGAATGGTAATTCTAACAATACTCAAATAAGCATTAATGATAGGCATCGAAAGTATCTTGTTCGTCCCCGATATTTAAAAAATTATGTATGACGACCTGAGTGGTTCAGTTGGTTAACATGCCGGTCGCCACGTAGAGGTCCCGGGTTCGGTCCCGCGTCCGAGCAGTAATTGAAATGATGAATTTTAATTTCTGTTACGGGTCTGGGTGGAGTATGTATAATAAGTACGTATTTAAAAACACTTGAAGTTGTTGACGACTATACATACCTAGGACAAATAGTCCAGCTAGGTAGGTCCAATTTAGCAATTTAGAGAAAGAGGTCAATCGACGAATCCAACTCGGTTGGGCAGCGTTCGGGAAGCTACGCCACATATTTTCATCCCAATTACCGCAGTGTCTCAAGACGAAGGTCTTTGACCAATGTGTGTTGCCAGTGATGACTTACGGAACTGAAACGTGGCCACTCACTATGCCTTATAAGAACGCTCACTGTTACCCAAAGGGCAATGGAAAGAGCTATGCTCGGAGTTACTTTGCGCGATCGAGTCAGAAATGAGGAGATCCGCAAGGGAACCAAGGTCACCGACATAGCTCTAAGGATTGCCAGACTAAAATGGCAGTGGGCAGAGCACAAAGCTCGAAGAACAGATGGCAGATGGGGCAGTAAAGTTCTCGAGTGGCGACCACGTACCGGTAAACGCAGCGTGGGTAGGCCTCCTACAAGGTGGACCGACGACCTGGTAAGAATCGCAGGTACCAGCTGGATGCGGAAAGCACTGGACCGGCCTTTGTGGAGGTCTCTGGGGGAGGCCTATGCCCAGCAGTGGGCGTCTTCTGGCTGATATGATGATTTAAAAACACCCAAAACACAAGCTTTGCTTACTTTGGGGCTAGATGGCGTTGTGTGAATTAGTCCAAGCATATTTATTTATTTATGCCATTACGATATGCTACATCACCAGTATCAGGGTATCTAGCATCACTAGCAGAGCAGAGACGTCTATGGTGGTCTATAATCTACGGCTAAGACAAAAAGTAAAGATGATGTAAAGCACGTATCAATAAAAGGCTACAGTTAAAATGTTTGACTGGTTTTAATTGATAATGACAATAACACTAGGTACGTGTGCTAGATTATTATATTGGCAGACCCGGTGACGGCGGCACTGTTGTTGATAACAAAATGGTTCTAGTTTGTGGCGCTGTACTGCCAACATAATACAAGGTACTTTATTTTGAAATTGTCTATTCCGTCTTTTGCATGCTGTCCTCGGATATCGAATCTTCTTCTTCTTAGCGTGTCGACTAGTGAGATCGAATGATCTGTCGTAACGGAGATGTCGATCGGCCACCTTGCGGCTACGATTTAACTCCGTTCGACCTTTCTTGTGAGGAGCCGTTATTTTTTTTTATTATAAGCAGTGACAATCGAACAGACAGCCCGACTGATGGTAAGCGGTAAGTGCTAATTATGTAAATATTATGATAACCATTTTGGGACTATTCAAAATTTGAAACGTTTCGTTAATATCGAGTTTCGAGTTCATACAATCTAAATTGTTCTGGAAATTTGATTGACAGAATGAGATACCAGCCGTGGAACTTCAAACATAATGTCAATATATCATCTTTATAATAAAACAAATCTCTTTGAAAATTATCCATTACCTTTGAAATATCATTATACTGGAATTAATTTCCGGCTTTTGCCAGGATGTGCTGTTTTCCTGGAAGCGGATTCCTACCAGAATCCTTAACAAAAAGTTTGTGGCGTTTTGGTTTTTTACATGCGGTGCCTGTCGCGAGCTTTGCGACAACAGAACAGTGGCTTTGGGTATCATGTCAGATGGTTCCTCAGATCAAACACCGTTGTACAAGCAGTAAAGTACAAAACGTGAGGCGAAATTTTACCGTTGACATGGCCCAATACCTTCGACAGCAATTATCTCAGCGGGTTTTTGAATCGAGTCACAAGATCAAAATAACTTAAGTAAATAAAAAATAAAATAAATTAAATTTCCAATATTTACCGGGATAAAGAATCTGCGAAAACACATCATAATTATAATTACTTGCAGTGAATGAGAATCCAAGCAATACATATGTTTTTAAACTGTCCCACTTAGCTGTCCAATTTAATAGTGATTCCTGAAAAGATAATCTAATGTTACGTTTGCATTGCAATGTGAGCCTTGTAAAGTACTTATTTGTTATTGAATTGAACGGACAAAATAAATTATTACAGCTTAATTCACGACCAGTACACTTGTGCTGTGGCGAACTGTGCTGGTAAAATATGTAATTGTCAAAATCGGTGGGTAACTACTTTTTTATCCGCATTTCTTCCTCATAAACACTTCCTCATCACCCTACTAGAGACCCAGGATGTGATGGATTGTTATCGCTGAGTCAGATGCCTTACGACGTAAGGATGCTGTAGACCGGATGAAGTGGAGGAAGACAAGTAGGAATGCGGACCAACCACCATATAACATAAAAAAATCTGCGCAATGCGAAAGCTCAGAATACGAATTGCTAAAAGTACTTGAGAAGTGACTGTGCTGGAAAAAACAAGTCATGTCCTTTCTCAAATTTCCCATACACGTTTTTAAATACAGTGATCTGAAATGAAATAATGTAGTCCAGTGCTCTGAGCATTATGAAATTCAAAACTTTACTCACTTTACTAGTTAGTAGAGACGAACTTCTTGTTAGCTTTTCCAGCATAGAAGTTGCCATTGTTATGTGTAGCGTAAACTGGAAAAATAACAACCTACTTATAGATGTACTACTAGCTGTTGCGCGCAACTTCGTGCACGTGGACAACAAAATTTAATAAATTACAAATTTTTTCATTGACTTTGTCACAATTACACACTGGTTGCGGTTTCAAGACAGTTATTACAGTTCGTTCTCGGGCATACCTGTGTTTCGCCACGGTAAAATCAGGCAAACCAGGAGTTTAATTATGTAGATATGCCGTACCAAGGCCGTAGCATACAACTTATATATCAACAAGTTACATACAGTTTTAATAAGTATAAGATGCAATCAAGAGCTCGTTTTTGCAAAGAAGAGGATAATTCGTGATATCTAATAAACTCGTATGATAAATTCTATTCACAACGTGCTTAACCTCTAGCTGATAACAGAGTTTGACATATCTAATAAAATGTAAAGTGTCATTTACAATCTCCTTTGCCTGCTACTAGGATCAAGAATCTCGCTCTACGGCCTGCTATATATCATAGAGAATTTTTTTATCTAGAATTCTATATTTTTTTATGTCTGGGCGTTTGATGATGTTCTTGAGCGAAGCGAACAAAAATATTGGAAAGTTAGCTCTTATAAAAGTATTTGTAGGTATAATAAGACCACGCTAAGTCCTAATCGCTTCTAAAAAAAATAGAAATCTCTGTATTGCAACTTATGCCATGTCTTTTATCCGTCATAGAACGTCATTCATAAAATTCATAACAAAGAATTTGACTGACTTGAAAAATATTATTAATGCGATTTTCTCATTGGAACGCAGCACCGTACAGTGCTGCGGAAAATGCATTCACGCACGTGGCTGCGGATCCGCATCACCGTACGTTTCCATAGACAACTCCAGAGCTGCATTTCCATAGACCACTCTAGTGTTACAAGATTGGGCCCTTTATTCGACATTCTGGCGAAATTTAGAAATATGTGTAATTTTTATATTGTTTTATATACAATAAAAAATTTAAGAATTCTCCAAATTGTTATAATCTTTTCATAAAATTATATTATTTAGGCGAAAAATAATTTGAGATCTGAGTAACGGAACACCTCACTTCACAGCAGCGGCCTATTTGACGCCTTTTTATGTAGAAAGTACAGCACCAAAAACTTATCTGACCCCCAGCCTAATATTCGAATTGAACGTCGCCCTCTTCTAGCAATAGGATATATTTACAACATTATTAGTAGTTTAGAGCAAGTATATATGATGGGCAAGTCAGATTTACTACTACTAAAGATTATAGTCAGAAGGCGATGCATTTTGATCATAATTGTGATCGACTTCAATTTATTTGTCAGTTTGACGATGGTGACAGTTTGTTGATGTCTTCCATACGAAAGAGACAAAAAGAGATAATGATTGAATCGAAACATACGCGCCTATACGAAATATTATCAAGGAACGAAAGATCGTGATAAACAAATCACTGGTAGTCGTGGGACAACTGGTAAACATAGACTCATGGGAAAAAGAGATCCAAGATCAATACTTTCCAAGTGATTAAATTTTCTAAGTTTGACATCTGTCATCCGAAATGTTGGTCTCGACGAGTACTATTATTTCTGTTTAGAAACTAGTATTATAGGACCATAAGTTTCAGAACTGCGTTTTCAGTGTGTTCGACTATGCATTATTTCCATAGAAACCGATGAAAGCTCAAAGAAATTTATGTCACACTAGTGCGTGACGCACAACGCACGCGTGCGGTTCTGCGTTCCAGTGTGCGAATCGCCTAAATAATATTGGGCAATGACTGACAAGGACTGATTATCCAATCGATATTGCCATATCCACACTTTATAATTTCTACCACTGTCAGTCGATTCGGACTTAGCGTGGTCCTATTATATGCGCTTATTGCATTTGAATAAATTGAGCCGTTTAAATTCAGAAGCAAAAAGCATCAGACCAAGTCATAGTGGAATGTATTTCTCATAGAATAAGGCCCGTTTTTTTATCACTTATTTGTTACGCGTCACTCTGCTTTCCAAACGGCGTGATACAAAAAATAACCTAATTCTATGAGCAATACATTCCACTTTGACTTGCTCTCACTCTTTTTGCTTCTGGATTTAAACAGCAAAACAAAATTACAGTCTAATGTGCTTACATTAGACTGTAATTTTGTTTTGCTGTGTAGGAGCGAATTTTAGAATCATACGAATACATTATATATATCATACACGAATAATCAACAGGATGCTTACAGGATGCTATGTGTTAAGACCTCGGTTTAGATATGTCCAAATCAAAGAGATTGGTAAGTTAGCGACTTTCTTGCAAGTCTATAGAGAGGGCTGTGACTGCATTTTCATACAAAAAATGCGTACAAGGTCAGAGACAAAAAACAATTAAATCTTCTTAAGTTTTTGTCAGCGTCAAATAAAAAGGTATGTTCACTCTGTCGATATATTCTTTCGGTATGTTATATTAAGCAATATTATCGATATCGATATACTTAACAAAAATATTCCTAAGACATAATCAGTTTATGTAGCCATTATAGCACCGCTTTTTTATATTACATTATGTTGTAATATATAAATAAAATGTTTTAACATTAGGTAGGAAAAGGTCATTTCATTAATGCCTTCGGGATCCCGCCAGGTTCATCTTGATACGAGTATATGCCGATTTTTAAAAACTTCAGCAATTACTTTTTACATTTAAAACCAATAAAATATTCATCCATATACCTATACGCCAATTTGGGTTGGGTAGTAATTTCAATAGCGATAATATTTATTGCTCAAACGAAAACAATTATCAATTATGCGTTTAAAAATGTAAGTTTTAATTTATTCTATTAATTGCATTTTATATTTAACTAGTGGTCCCGGCCGGCGCCACTTCGTTCGCGTGGCATCCTACCCCTACCCTACCTCTCTACCCTATATTTACATTACACTTACCCAACACCTTCCCTACACCTCCCGGGCACTTACCTTACACCAACCCTACACCTACCCTAGACCTACTTTACCACTACTCCTACCCCCTTTTCCTCCGTGTAAACCTCTTGAATTACACTAACTATTGTTAAGAACCGCATTAAAACTCGTTGTGTAGTTAAAAAGATTTAAGCGTACATACATAGAAGATACAGAGGGACAGAGGGCGGGAAGCAATTTTGTGTTATACTATGAATACTTGAATAGATAGACAATACTTCATTCTACTATTTGCATTCGATTAAGTCAGTGTCAGTTGACCCAAATAATGAGTCTGCAAGCCATTTGAAACGTTATTTAAATATTCGCTTACCCGCTTTCCCGCAGTTCCCGTGGGAACTAAACTGAATGAGACTGGGACGGAAACTGAATGTACTGAAAGAGATATATTAAAGCCTTTATAATGACAAACGGTGAACTAGGTATACTCATACGGTGAACTAGGCAAACTCTTAGCGGTAAACAAACAGGCAAGTGGCCCATCTGATGGAAAGTGGTCACCGCTGCCTATTCTTTGAACCAGCAGCGACATGGTCACGGAGTATATTATTATGTTAAGCACTCTCAACTATCTTCATATGCTGCACCACATCAAAATCGGTCCAGGCAGTTACGAAAAAAATTCATGCAATTGCACATTTGTATGACAAATGCCGTTTTGTTAGAACCAGTAACGACATGTTTACGGAGTATTGGTTGAGCACTCTAAACTATACTCTTATGCCGCACGACATCAAAATCGACCCCGGCAGTGTAAAGAAAAAAACATTAGTGTATACAACTATGCACAATCAATTCATTTTCTCGAAACAGCTGGGACCGATTTTGATGTCGTGCGGCATAAGATTATAAGTAGATAATACTCGACATATACTGGGTAGCCGTGTCGCTGTTGGTTCAAATAATACAGCATTTGCCATACCAGTGTGACAAATGAATGTTTTATCTCGAAACTGCAGGGACCGAGTTTGGTGCCCTTTAATACAAGAATGTAGCTGACGCACCCTAACCAATAGGTCATACCGTAACGGTGCTGGTACATCGACTACTGGTGCCCAGTCTTCTTAAACTTTAGATAGAATGTCTGTGTACCTGTGGCATGACATAGGAAACCCTGATACATACTCGTACCTTGCGTTTTATTTGTACAACTTAATTGTACAACTTAACAACGAGGGATGCCGGCAACCTTTGATATTTGTGGTGATGGCAATGTTGTTTTTGGTATTAGCTTTGGTTGGGCTTGGTATTAGCACATGTTGTTATGATAATATTGTTTAATATATATAAGTACATCATATTTAATATATATATGTATACAAAGTATACAAAATGTTGTTTGGTAGAAAAGCGTGTAATGTGTGATTTTTATTGTTGTCCTAGCCTAAGCAGTGTGTGGTTGGGCTAGGATAATATTTGGCCATGGCAGAATAACAGCGGCTGTCGGTCTCACTGGCAGCCATAGCTGAGCCATGGACCATTTTGTTTTGTATAATTAGTTTTTATTTTTTGTTTCTTATTTATTTATTTATGGTCGACACTAGTCGATTTTATTTAAATTGTTAATTTTTATGCAAAGCAAATAAATATTTTCATTTCATTTCATTTAATTAAGTAGTATAAAAATGGACTTCCGGCAATAGCTAACAATCTATAATATTAGATCGATACTGGGATCGTTTGACATCTCTACCATACGACCGTGTCTCATAATAAATCAAAAAAGGTTGTCCCGTTTGTAGGATGATAATAATTCATATCTCATATCTCATACCATTCCGTCGCCATATGGGTAATAGCGGCGTACCCATAGTTGTGTCATTATAAACTATGTCAGTCTTTGTAGCCCTTTTGCAGTAGTTTCATTCATCCTAAGCGCGTATGAATGAATTCCTTTTGGAGAAAAAAGATTTGCTTTCAATAATTTTTTAACATAATTTTTTAGGCGCTTTCAGACATAGTGAAAAATATGGACCACCAGACCGACTTGCTAGGAAAAAGAGAATAACTTTCCAAGAAGAAGCTCTTTCGCAAGTATGCGATCATGAATGTATTGTTGTGGATGTAAGTATTTTATGATAAACTAGACTATCTTTCAAACAAAGTTACACATAAGGTAAAAAAACAGTGTCTTGACATTGAAAAGATGGGGAACGGAGACGTGGACTTCCCTGTTCGTTCACTCTACAATGATTATGAATCTTGCTATCCCATTTTTCGTCTATTCCTATAAGCTCTAAATAAATGACGCGCGCAATGTTTTGAACGTTCGACATGCTGCACAAGCTAACAACGACCTGACGTTTCTTTTGAAACATCGGTGTAAATTTTATAATCTCTTAATAACATTTAAATCAAACCATTTAAAAGACGGTGTAATTTAGTGCACATTAATGTGAAAGTGCAAATTATGAAATACACCTGGAATATCTTTTCATCGGTAAGTAATTTCATTCGTGGTCGCGACGATCAGGAATCAATTTTAGAAATTGTGACAAAAATATGCATCGTAATTGATCGTAATAGTGTGAATTTGCAATAATTGAAATAACAGGGTCGCATTTAGTACTAATTGTATAAAATTTAATTACTTAAATCTTGTAAATAGCGGTCCTTAATTTTATATGTATAAATTAGGGTTTCATACCAAAAACATTTTTGCACATACCTAAATGACATTTTTAATGTTCTGACATTTTATGAAACAACTTAACGGATTAATCGCGTATTTATGATTATTTACATTTATTTATTTTTCTAGGTTTCCTAAAGATCAGACATGGCGTTGTCTGGGTTGCAAATTGGAAGTGTTGCGTTTTAAACATTTTGAAGAACAAGATAAAAAGTAGATGCAAGTCCCTTCAGTCCTGGTGTATTATCATTAGATGAATTTTTACTCAAAATAAAGAATATGCTGCCTGTTTAATATATTAATGTACCTATCCTATTCATTTTTTTATGACTATGTCCTCTCGAGGGCATCATATTCAATTTAATGTGAAGTCACACAGGCCAACCTGTGGATAAAGAAGATACTTCTAACGATAAGTGAATAGGTACCTACTTAGTTTAGAAGTTATGAGACAACAAATAAACATTTATATCGGTCAAAATCCTCCAAACCCTCCATGCAAAAGCAAGCACTGCCCATTTACGGTATGTAGGATCGAGAGATCAAAAAGACGGTGGTAGGTATTAGCCCTGATTTTGATGGGTTTGATTCACTAGACACATTACCTTTTATTATATATGTAATATAATGTCAATATAAAATTATAAGGACAAGTTTAAAAAAATGACAAAATCATCCGGAGCGAAATATACTCACAAGTCAGATTTGTTAATATTCGTTACGAGTGAAAATTCGTAGCAAAATATAATATTGCGCATGGGCTGCCTTGTTCCGTCCCTGCATTAGTGTGTGTGTGTTAGCATAGCCTCCTTCACTATGGTTTTAGAGATGCATGACATTATGTCTCGAATTGAAACTCGGTATGTTCTCTCTGCTTCTGTAGATATTTTTTTCTCTATGGTCTGTGCGTTAGAATGACATTTTGACATTGATTCTTGGTTTAGGACCACCTTATAGTCCTTGGCAACAAGAATATTGTATTTGTTTATTTATTCCATTTACCTAGGTTTTATGATTTTTTTATTGTGAGATCAAGTACAATATTATAAAGAAGTGCTGCATAATCAGGTACTTATTAATCAAATGATATCTCTTACACATGGGTAGCAACATACCTACATCAACTTGAATAATTTTGCAACATTGCGAGCTCCAACAACCGGGAATTTTATGCGAGAATAGTATAGAAACCCTGAACATTATCCACAGTTAGCCGTGTGGTGACCGGTAGAGTAGAATAGCACCAACCCCTTACACTCGTGGGTGTCGTACAAGGCGACTAACGTTTAGAGGCATCTAGTCTCCATAAACTGGAAAATGGGCAGCAGCGTTTTTCATTGTTATGTTTGCAACACTGCGATCTCCAACCCGCCTGCCAAGCGTGGAGATTATGGCAATAACCTCCCCTTTTGCGGGAGAGGCCCAAAGTCCTGTAGTGGACTGTTATGGGCTGTGATGATGATGAGTATAGAAAAACCGTGATAAACTCTACGGAAAACTACCAGTTTGGAATAGAGGATTGCTATTGAAAAATACAAATAAAATAGTTTTATCAGTAGCAGAGATTTGCCTAACATGTAATCATAGTGACAAAAATAAGCAAAACATTAGGCAAGTAGAAAATAAATCTTAACTGTATAAACTCACTTACCTCTCAATCAAGCCAGAGGTGTCCGCTTGGATGGGTACGACAGTAAGACCCCGTTATCTCCAGTCAAGTAACAATACTTCAGAACAATAATATACAAATTCTAGTTAGAGAGTGAGTTCGGTGGACGTGTTTCAGCACCGATTTGAATAATAAAATAGCGCAAATCAAACAGGTACACAGGTTACAGGTATGAGGCATAGCAGCTTAGGCTGAAGAGGTACGAACGTAATTTCGATTGCGTTGCATTTCTGCAAACTTATCACTAACTCCTTAATAAATACCGTTTCAATATATTGAGAGCATCGGTAGTCTAGTGATTAAAGGGTCCGACTAGTAAGCGGTACCGAATTCAAACGCCAGTGCCGCCATGTTGGTACCAATGACTATTTTCTAAATTGTGTACATTAGTACTCTTACGGTGAGGGAAGTAATCGTAACACACCTGCACCTGATCGTGACTTGCACATTCAGGCGACTGAATGTGTAACACTGTTCCAATCTAGTCAGGTGACCCTGTAAACAGAGTCACTAATTAATAATTAGCAATATCTGAACTGCCCAAATCCTGGATCATAGTCAAACCAAACCCCGGTTCCTCGCACGCCAGAGCACAACCGGGAGCACAAACGCCAAGATGATATTTTTTTAATTTACCGTTTCATCTTTTTGTTACTATGAACTAACTATATACTTAAAGTACCTAATGATGACAGTGAAATAGCAAAATGCACTCGGCGGTTTCTTCTGCGCCTTCATCCATAACTTCATCTAGAGCTGCAAGTTTAGTGCAAACGAGAGTGGGAGCATTAATTACAGTAAGTATCTTTCAGTATCATTAAAAGCTTAAAGAGCAAAGATACTCCCAGTTCAGTCTAATGAAATGATAACTTATCACGAAACATCTACAAAAAAAATCAGACTAGGTCGTCAGGTATTTTCGATATTGATTTGTGACCAACTCAATGTTATAATATTTCTGGTATTGGTCTTAAGTACTTCTTATTTTCGGCAGTTTTCTTTGGGTGCATTTCAGTAAATATGCTATAGAATTAAATGTATGTGAATTGTGATAGAGAAATATGACTACATTTTACTCGCTACCATCTTCGCTCTTCAAGATAGGGATCCTTTGTCAATCTCAAATTCTACAAATATTACCATGTAGATAGAGTTATTTAAAAACGTAACACATCTAGGTAAAGGGTGTAACTTCTGTTGGTTGATTTTTGTAGTAAAGATACGCCATCTTTGCGTCCCCTAGAGTTTGACATACTGTAGGTGTTATAAACTAGAGGGACCGATGACAGCATCGTTTCAAGAATTGCCAAAGCACGAGCAACTGTTGTCAGCAGTTCATAGTTCCTTTTGGATCACAATGAAACCTAATTTCCTGCAGCCGTGGTCGTCAGCGGAAACTAAGATCCGAGATACGTTCGTTCATGTTTTAAAAGATGGCGTAAAAACGAGGTTTGAAATAGTATCAACCATTTCTAAATGAGGGCGCTACTGTCCACTTTTGCTTAAGCCTGCCCAGCTTAATGGGGGTGGGGATGTAATACACTGTGCTAAGTATAATAAGGTTTTCGCGGTGCGTCGGTGAGTCGGTTATAAGACTTAAGTAGGTATATAAAAATAATGTGTATGTTTTTTAAAATTAGTCATAATACGTCTCTGTACATTTAATACATACATAATTTCACGCCTTATATGATTACGTCACAAGTTTATTAATTATTGTGAATTCTTTATTTTTAGGAAAAATTTATTATAGAAGACTGGTGGACCGATGCTAAGATATTTATGTATATAGCCTACTCACTAACTGGTGGGGTAGAATTTCATGACATCTTTTCAAGAATCAGTATAAAAAGTAAGTCATTTATTATAACAAACAACGTTTACAAGCTGTACTTAGTTCAGTTTATAATTCGGAGGCAATCATCATCGTCATCGATCAATCCCGGCTTCTGCAAAGTCCGTTTTCAATAATCTATCGCTTCTTGTTTCCGGTCCCCCTTGGCACCTGTTTACTGATATCGGCCGGCAGATTTAGCAGGTTCACTGTAGGAGAAATAACGAAATATTGTAATATAATTTAGTGATAAAAAAAACTTTTTATCACACGTTTTATTTTAATTAGATACCATCTACGTTTAGTCAGAGTACCTACTTAGCATGACTAATTAAACGAGCCAAAACTCGATGGATAGCATACGACACCACTCCAGGTTTCAATTTGTTATCACAAAATAAACCAGCCCAAACACGAGATATTTATCAAGTATAAGTAAGGATTATATAACCACCTTCCATCTCCAATATAAAAAAAACTAGATGAAATCATAACATTGCGTTGTCACCCAACTTACATTATGCAAAATTTCGGATCAATCGAAAACCAGGAAGCGGCTCAAATTTAACTTGCAAGATTTGATTACAGACTCTGCAGACTCCGGCACAGGTGAAACTAAATGAAAGCTTGTAAAAAAGAGCATCGATGGCTTAATGACTGGTCGGACTCGTAGGCAAAAGGTAACAAGTTCCATCCCCAGTACCGCCATGTACCAATGAATAGAAGACACAATTAAGACTTTGAATTAAGATGAATTAGGGATTCGGGTTTATGGTCGATATCTTGCACATCTCCGTTTCGCAGATGTCATTGTCATCTTCGCTGAGGACCGCGACTTAAATAATACATACATATATTTAAAACACAAAGGTAATGGCTATTAAGACAATATTATTATCACCTCATGTTCAAACGAATCAAATTCCCCAAAGTCACTCAGTACGTAGAGTAAAAAATTAACTTTGTGGCGACCAAAAACTACCACCAGAAATATTAGCAGAACAAAGGTAAGATGATCCCACGAAATCACCAAGGTGGCCGGAAAGATGTGGATGAGGGACACTTACTGCGCATCAATGTGGAATAAGGTGGGGGAGGCAAAGCCCAAAGTTGGACGGAGAAATGCTGATGAAGAAGAAGAGAAGTATGTCGTGGAATTTTGCAAGCCTAATTTGACCCACTGCGCGGAGTTTAATTCTGCTGACATTATCAAAACCTGTATAACTTGGATGACAATTTATTGATATGATACCATGGAGCTGGTCTGATGATGGAGTCTGAAGGTGGTAATCGGAACTTACGAACGCTATAAGATAACTCCATCGTGTTTGGGCTCTTTAGAATGGTCTTGGTGAGTATCACCAAGCACCCTATGATATTCGATCATAAGCAAAAGCTTGTAATGATTTTTTTTTCACTTAAGAACTTATTACCTAAGTAAGTTTAATATCTAATTAAAGCTCAGTATACTCGCATCCTAATACCTTGTAATGGTCTATCGCGGTGTCTCCGAAATTTAGTGGCTTCGCAGTGAAAGTCATTCGCCGTAATGTGCATTGAAATGTGGAGGCTTCGCTGTGAAGATATTTCGCGTTAACGTGCTTCGAAATCTAGTAGCTTCGCAGTGAATGTCTTTCGCGGTACCTAATGTGCATAAGAATGTGGTGGTTTCGCAGTGAAGATCTTACGCCGTAACGTGCATCGCAATCTTGTGACATCGTGGTACCTAGCATTCATCGATGGTTTGTTTATCGATATTACGTATTACACTCCTAAGTAGTTAATTAACGATACAAGTGCCTCTAATATTCAACGTTACTTGTGTTTTTTTTCAGCTTCGGTATATGATTTCCTATTGCTACAGTTTACATTGGGCACTAGTTGGTCGTACATGAATTTATTCATAAAGCAATATACACATTCGTTGAATTTCACCACAAATTTAAATCCATTACTGAGAGGAATAACTATTTGCATTATGCTTCAAGATTTTTTGTTGCTGATACGTGTAAGTAAACTACTAAAGACGAACAACGTCAAAATTTGTTATTTATAATGAAAATGCTAAGTGACTGACCTTAAATGGACCTTTTACTCTGGCCAATTGCCGGGATAATACACTTCTTCTTATCGTATCAATGATAAATAGGTTAAGTATATACATATTTATGTTATAAGTATTACTTATATTTTTCCAGTCCAAAACCGAGCGAGGCGAATGGTACTGTCCGAGGCCTTAAATAAGTCTTCGAGTGAGCATGAGTCGGGGCAGGCCGGGCAGACGAGCAAATGCGCCATGGTCTGCGGCGAGGCTCCACACTCACAGGCGCTTTCTGTGGAGGCGATGTACCCCCATCTGCTCAAGTTGTCTTTTGATCTGCTGACCTGGGCACGCAACCTGTTCAGCGTCCTAATCGGCCACGGCAGTTCATTGCCAGGTGGCAGTTTCTCCTCGGGTGGGACAAATGATTAAGGAGCAAATTCCTCTCACCACAGACTTTCTCTGGCTTTCTGGACATCGTCAGTAGCCTTGGCAGTGGTAAGGAAACTTTTGCGGCTCTTCAACCGTTGAGGAGCTGGGTTAGAATTGTGGAGGGTGTGTCTCTCATCAGTTTCCTGCTTGTGCTTTTCCACAGCGCTCGTAACTTCCCTACGCACGGCCGGAGGTGCAATGCCTGCTTGCAGATACAGCTTCTTGACCGGGGTGGGTTTTAGACAGCCTGTCATTATTCGGGTTGTTTCGTTAAGAGCAGTATCGTCCAGCTTCTCATGGGCCGACCGGTGCCAGACGGGGCAGGCAAATTCACCGGCAGAGAAACAATGCGAGACCGGTTCTACGGAGTACCTTCGGGGTGGCCCCCCATTTCGTCGATCTGAGTCGGGTCAGGAGGTTGTTATGAGCACTGACTTTCTGCTTGGTATTTTCGCAGTGAACTTGTATGTCAGTGCTCGGTCTAGAGATACCCCTAGGTACTTTGGGTGTCTACTGTGTGCAACTGGTACACCACACCAAGAGATATTTAAAGTGCGTTGGGCCAATCCGTTGCGCAGGTGAAAGGCGCATGATTGTGTTTTTGAAGGATTAGGCCTCAACGCATTGCTTTCATAGTAGGTGCTTAAAGCATCCAGCGCTGCTGACAGATTGAACTCCGCCTGCTCGAATGTCTCAGTCTGCGAGGCAAGGGCGAGGTCGTCGGCATAAATGAAACTGGAGGTATTTGGCGGTAATGGCTGGTAATAATACACTAACGTTCAGATTCTGAAACGCTTCTCAATGTTAATCATCGATTAAATCTGTTTCTGTCTCTGTCAGCAAGTAGATTAACTTACTAAAAACTGGCCGTACGCCAATCCAGCCCATTAATAGAATTTATAAATAAAAATATTAATACTAAAATAAATATTTGGACCATTCAAAATATATTTTGAATAAAACATAAAGGAATTATAAAAAATATTATAAATAAAAACCTTTATTGGCACCGTATTACGATTGACCACACCGAAGCTTAAAATACGCTGTCGCTGCGTATACGCGGCTTAACGGCTCTTTCGTCGCGTTTTTGACGCGAGCTGTCCACACCGGAGCTCAAAATACGCTGTAGTTGTGTATATGCAGCTCAACAGCTCATTCGTCACATTTTTGACGCGAGCTATCTACACCGGAGCTCAAGGTACGCTTTCCCTGCGTATATGCGGCTTAACGGCTCTTTCGTCGCGTTTTTGACGCGAGCTGTCCACACCGAAGCTCAAAATACGTTGTCCCTGTGTATACGCGGCTTAGCGGCTCTTTCGTCGCGTTTTTGACGCGAGCTGTCCACACCGGAGCTCAAAATACGCTGTAGTTGTGTATATGCAGCTCAACAGCTCATTCGTCACATTTTTGACGCGAGCTATCTACACCGGAGCTCAAGGTACGCTTTCCCTGTGTATACGCGGCTTAGCGGCTCTTTCGTCGCGTTTTTGACGCGAGCTGTCCACACCGGAGCTCAAAATACGCTGTAGTTGTGTAAACGCGGCTCATCGGCTCAAACGTTACTTTTTATACAGATAGACAGTACAGATACTAGCGGGGGAGCCCTACAGTAGAGGAGTAGGTGTATTGCACTC
This sequence comes from Blastobasis lacticolella, assembly GCA_905147135.1. NCBI lineage: Eukaryota > Metazoa > Arthropoda > Insecta > Lepidoptera > Blastobasidae > Blastobasis > Blastobasis lacticolella. The sequence continues at coordinate 5,519,823 of LR990039.1, read as the reverse complement.
TCAATGTGTTATGTAATTTTTTCGTGTACTTAAGCCAACTTAACAGCACGTGTAGAATGTCTGGCAAAAAGCTTTAAATAAGGTTACCTTAACTTCCTATGTACAGCGTGCAAATCTGCGGGCTAGCATGTTAGCCCGTGCAGCGAGCACCCTCCTCTCTCTCTATCCATGCCCTCATACTCATCATCCACTAGCCTCTCGGTAACCCAGTGCACAGTCGTTAATACAGAGCTACCCATGGTCACTTGCGGTAAATTATTAAACTTTTTTGTGTGGTGTTTTTAATGTCTGTCAAGAAAACCGTCCAGCACCTTCGCGATAGCAGTTGCCAGTGAAATAGTTGGTTTTGTCGGCTAAATCCCCACTCTTGTTCTTCGGTACTGGTACGACAACAGTCTTCATTAACTTGTTCGGAAGTTATTAATGTCCCACACGCAAGGAGAATACCATGCTTAATATTCGCGCAATGTGCGAACCCGCGTACTGCAAGTGCTCAAATGTCCAGGCGACTTCCCGCGTGTCATGTTCCTTTGGGCTAGCCTGACTTCCGTAGCAGAGAAGTTAACCTGCGACCCTCGACCCACATCAGCAGCAAGCACCACAGGTTCCGTTTATATAGTCGGCTGTACTCTAAAATGCTCTTACAACATATTCACAGGTTCTCATACTCCTTCCACGCTCATGGGGATGCTCGAACGCGAATTCAGTTTGTCGGTTTGGTTTCAGAACATTTTAAAATCCTTTGACTTATGGTGTTCTGCTAAGATGTCCATTTTTATTTTGATAGCATTGTTTTGATACCATTTCAGATTCTGTTTGAAAATACGTTTAGTCTCTTTCATATTTTCATAAAGTATTCCGCCAGTAGGATCTCACCGTCCATCCAAATATAAAACGCCAGTCGAGCAACCTCGTGTACTTTATTTACATCTATATTCCATTCAATAACATGGCATTTTCTATTTGATTTCTTCTCCACATATGTCTATATTGCTGCTTCTCTAAGAGTTTGTACCAGTCTAATATACATATTCTTTATAAGTGCCTAATGTTCTATAACATCATAGCCTTAGTTTTTCGCGACAAATTTCTGAATATATTTGTATTTGGTGAGGTGTTCTTTCGCCCCAGACTACTCGATTAATGCCTAAAACAGTAAACTGCTCCTTAACAAGTCCAATCGCTTTACAACGATTGAACCTAAATCCAATCAAATTCTCAACGGAAAATGGTCCTACCAAAATATATCCTTGTGGAATTTCAAATTAGCGATCGATTTCCAGGCAGCGTCAGTTACAACACAATGGTCTAACCATCGCAATGAGCCGCTGCTGTCACTTATAAAACTACCGAGTCCAATCCTAACATTTCCACATCCGCTATTTTCCAACTGCGATCTTGACAATAACTACTTAATTCATTGAAAAATAACATACTCGGGGGTGCATTAAAATCCCCTAAAATAAACACCGATTCCACAATAATAGCGTTCACTTCACAGATACATTTCATAAACTCCAATAGATTGTCTGGGCCATTCGTAGGCATGTAAATAAAGGAAAACAAAACAGACCTGCCGGCTAGCTGAGCTAATATTGCCACGAGCCGCGTTGCATTTAACTGCTGACACCGACGTAAACACAGACTAGCGCCACATAATCGCAGCTCCGCGGAATGGTCTGCTCAGTAATAGGCCGCTTGACGTATCAACAGCTAGTTTACTCGTAAAATCAAAATCAGGGTGAATTTCTCCAATAAAATTGATGTCATGCGGCAAAAGCCTGGTTTCTTGTAGTGCTATAATATCACCTGTTTGACACATTGATTATGACGTATTTCATCAGCCGCCCGCCGCACTGATTTACAATTGTATGAAAATAACATGAGTAATTTTTTGCCATTCTTTATTTTGATCAGCCTCACGCGAAAATCAATAAAATAGCGAAACGATATTTCGTCAGGCCACAGATCACAAGTTCATAAATAGGCTTGATTTGTTTTTAGGTACAAATACCTTATATGAATTATACTCAACATTAACTTTATTTTTAATATAATTTATAATGTCACTCTCAGACATGTCCACATGCGCATTGTTTATAAAAAAGAAAGGGATTCTAATATCTGCGGCACGAACATTTGTTCTTGATTCATGCATGTACCCTTTTCACCTTTAAACGGTCTCTATACCTTGTTTTCCTCAACTTTCCAACACTCATCCTTTTCCTTATCCACTCAAGTTTTGTTATTGGATCGAATCATATCTGCCTTTTCGTCTTCGTAATGTATCAACAATATTTTGTTTTTCTACCAACTGCGCATTGTGCCTTGTTCGGTGAGGCCCGTACTCGCACCACGGTTTCCGAATTGTTAGAAACCGGCGAGGCGGCCTTCACGTGCTCCGCTGCACTCTGCGTTGCGGCGACAGGTGATGTATTGCCCAATGCGCGCGAGAGGGATGGCGAGCATTGTTAGGCAGTTGTTGAGTCATTTGATAGGCGTATTACACTCGAAGTTATTTACTATGGAAGCCTGTTTAAGGTTCATAACCACATTTTGCAGTTGAAACAACTGATCCATAGTTACGTATTCGCTTTGTATGTCCTCAACCTTACGTTGCAGTGCTATCAGATCTTTAAGCAACCGAGTCACATCGATATGATCAAATGTAACTGGAGGTAGTTTCTGCAGCTCTTGTGCCACAAAAAATCGATAAATCTTCCGGGTATTTTTCTTTAATTGTAGTAATTATGTCCTCCAGCTCCCGTTGGGTCTGGCCCTCTCTTTTACAAGGATAATTTCTCTTCAATGTCTTTAGTGTGTTAAACAGTAAATTCTTCGCTGTAGTAATATTTTCGGTTAAAATGCCGTTGAGCAGAGGCGAATCATGCCTTCCTCGTCCATTACACTTATTCTGTATGAAAGCTAATACTTTATTTATTACAATATCGCAACTAGCGCACTTCAACACAGTATAAGTCGATTACCTCACCAGACCGGACATTTCTAATGCCCAGTGTACCCAAATATAGCACTACCTGCACCCATTTAAAGTATATTTTACAAAAAATAATTTAGCCAAGTCCATCTGGACAAGCCCAAACATATTGTGTTTTGGAAACGATATTTATTTTTAATTAAAATTCATGATTAAATGGTGGACTTCCATGTTTGATACTCCACACGATAGGTGTCAATGATCAAAATATATTTTCTCATATACAAATTTTGACGCCGTCATTTTCCTCCTAAAGAAAATATGTTTAAGAACTACGAACTGATTATTTGGACGCAACCATTTTCTCGTTTCACGCCAACTCTTTTCTAGCTTCTAGATAAATCTATAGATTTATAGCCTCGAAGGCCAGCACCACATCTGCTCTCCTTAGATTGCACATATCCCCGACAACGGTGGCCACTTTCCAGGTGGACAGGTGGTGCACTTTAGGTGGACCGTCCGACAGTGTGTCTCCCTAGGAAAAAATCTCGATTCTCGTTCACCGTCGTCAGTGGGATAAATGCCTATGTCTACTCTACTAGTTATAGGACTGACTATGTTTATTTGAGTTATCCATCTATTTGAGTTATACAACTATTTGTACCTAATACTCAGTAAAACCTGTTTAAACTTTAAAATATGATTTGCAGTATTCAAATGATTTAACAACCGTATGGAAATATTTGTATATGAGTATGAAAAGCCTGCCAGATTACGAGAAATGTACTCCCGGAGATAAAAGTTGTGTAACTTTACCGGAAATGTTTCACCGATGCGAAGAGAAGGCAACGAACGTAACTGAGTTAAGTTTATACCAGTATTATACGCAAAAGTAAGTATAGCTCTAATCACTTTATGTAATTTCATGTTTAGGTATTGAAAAGATACAACCTTCACTTTTAATATATAATTATGTTCTTATTCTTACATAAATTACTCGTTGTAGTGTGATGGCATCTACAAATTTTACTGTGACATTATTAATTACTATGATCACGTGGGTATCAGTATTTTTGTTTGCAACAATGAACACCACATCTTTAATGAGGGTACGTAATATTTTACTTAATAAAGTACAGGTAAAGTACTTACGTGGCTTACTCAAGTACCGTGTGGTGTCCGGCAGAGTAGAATAGCACCAACCCCTTACATTCTTGGGTGTCGTACAAGGCGATTAATATTTTCGAGGCAAAAGATCTAGTCCCCGTAGGCTGCAAAATGGACAGCAGCGTTTTCCATTGTTATATTTATAACTGCGACCTCCAACCCGCCTGCCTGGCGCGGAGATTATGGCAATAACCTCCCCTTTCGTGGCAAAGGCCCTTAGTCCTGCAGTGGACTGTTACGTACTGTGATGATGAAAGTACTTACGTGGTAATGTTAGTACAAATACTATAGGCTACGTAAGCACGTAGTTTATAGGGATACACTTTCAGCTTTACACCTAAGTTGGTTTACTTAGTTTTTTTTTTTCTCAAGAAAATCATATTTTATATTCTAATGCCCGATTGGACTAGCCTTTGATGCTCGAGTGTTGGCCTAATACGGAAATGTCACGTGTAAAATCAATCTGTCGTTCTGCTAATCTGATATTCTGCTAATCTGGGGTTCTGCTATTCGGACATTCTGTAAAGCTTTAACAAATATACAATTAATTCTTAAAAAAAGAAATTCATTTTTATTTAAAATAATATATGGCTGAACTGCGCTGATGTCACGATGCCTAGCATTTTAAAAGTATTATTACCCGACTCCCAATGAAAGGTTATGTTTTATGTATAAAAAGTTTATAAGTGTTATACTTGAATAAACCTATTTGATTTCGATTCTGAATTGTTTGAGTTATAGTTAACTATTTTAGAAACATTTGAAACACACTTTACTTTAGCAAACTTTGCAATTGAAAGCTTCAATCGCGCGTTCTCTATGATTAGTCACAGTACTTATCAAGACTAACCAATCAGCCAACTCGGTGGTATCATAATATTGCATTTTCACCGAATTTAAATCATCATAATCATCATCTCAGCTTTTTGCGCCGGTTGCGCTCCCACGCGATACGTGAGTATGCAAAATTTCAGCTCAATCGAAAATCAAGACATGCGTCAAATTTAACTTACAAGATTTTATTACGTACAGACATGGACAGGACATGGACAGGACATGTGAAATTAATAAAAGCTTGTAATTGGAATTAATTTTTATTTTTGTGTTTTCAGTTTTACAAATTAAGTTTTATGTATAATATAATTATAACGATTATCATGGCATTTTTTGTTACGACGCAACCGCAACCTTATCTTATAGGTATTTGCTATAAACTATTTACGGTGGACAATATTTTTGAACTTGTAAGTTTGTAAATTTTTCTACAACTTTATCTAGGTAAATAATTACATAATTTTTTGAACTGCGTATTACTCTTTAACAGAGACTTATTTTCGAGATTAATCGTAAGTTCGTTTCATCTAAAAACTTTCGTATTGCATTGCGTGCCTGAAGGTATGTCTCGAGTTAACCATTTTAAACGTAGGCAAACAATATTGCCTTTGTGTTAGTTATAAAAAAAATCATCAAAATCCGTTCATTCGTTTTTAGCTTAAAATATAACAAACATCCGTCCAAATATCCATCTTTACAAACTTTCACATTTATAAAGAACACGGATGAGAGCCCATAAATGAATTTAGTAGAAATTTCTGTTGAGCGTCTTGGAATAAAAAAATATTATTTTGCTTAGAATATATTAACGAACTCAAATCAATAAATAATCATTTTCCACGTATGAAGTACGAAAAAAAGAGATATTTCGTTTTAAACATTAAGATTCTCTTCAAATAAAAGGGCTGCATGAGTCTTGATCCCTTTGCCATTCCTCTATGGAAAAATTAAAAAAAAGTAGATTGAATACGTTGGCGCCAAATTTGTAAGCGATTACACCGACTAATTTTAGAAGGTGTACAATAACGAAGGAGGCGGTAAAGTTTATAAGACTACTTAATAGCGTCGAGTTATAAATCCTCTTCTAGTTTACTAAAGTGTGCAACAAACCAACTTATCCAAACTTATCCGACGGCGTCACTGTTGTTAGCATTTAAAGTTATTCAAATGCATTTTAAAATTACGTTCTAAAGTGTAGTGCCGCCATTTTTCCACGGAAAAACGTTATTTTTAGTCATTAAATTCTTTAAAGTGATTAATTTTATAAGACTTCTACACGTCGAAGTGATATATTGTTAACATGTAAAATAATTTATTAATTATGATTTTAGTGAAGTTTCTAGAAGTTTAAATTGTTTGAAATAAGATCTCACCCATGTTCTTTAGGAAGTAGGGTTAGTGGATTAACGAAATGAGCTGACTACTTACCCACTTATTTGTTTTAGCTTCCAGCAATGAAATATTTAAACTTTGTTTACTACATTGGATTACTTGGAATATGCGATTTCAGTACCCTATCCCCTCATATGAAAATAAGCAATGCCGTTTTATCTTATGCTGTCGTTGTATTTTTTATAAAGTTTTTGCAATCAGCCATATTTCGGCTGTTGTACGAAAAAACCATGGAAAACAACTGTGTGAACTACAACGTGCCTCTGAGGAATCATGATAGTGGTACTTATGTCGCTTTCGTTCTCGTACCATTGGCATCTGATTTCTTTCTTGTGAAGAGGTTTATAACCATTTATACGTATACAACTTTGGTAATTTCAACTTATGCGCATTTGGTAAGTTATATACCTATTTTATATTTTATGTTATTTTTTGTAATCAGGCATAAGTATTCGATTAACTTGTTAAAGTAAATATCCATTGAAAGCTTTCCCTGAAACCAGTATTTGCAGCAGTCATTTAATAAAATATAATTATATTTTTAACGAAACCAATAATGATTTCGGAGAAATTAATCCCTCGCATGACATGATAGAACCCCATTAAGTTTTACGGATTGCAACGCTTTTGTTTCAATAAAAATTTCATCATTTTTAAACTTTATACGTTAAAACTGAACCGTACAATGTTGACTCAATATTAATTTTATAACGTTCCTTTATTTATTTATATAAATTATATTTATCCCTACACCAAAAACAATTTAATATAAATATTTTTTTCTTTTTAGATATACTTACTTTTAATTTTCAGACGTTAACGGTAGCCATCATCTCAAAAATGATAAACAATGAGTTCAAAACCTTCCAGGAAATTTATGTAACAGGATTAGTTTGTTTTCTTCAATATATATGTGATATCCTCTATGTTGACGTACGTAACCAACCTCGAGACGGAACATAATCATAATTCATAATTTAAAAATATTGTCTTTAAAACGACTGCCATCTGACCTCCGTGACCCTGCTACCAGGAGAATTTGACCAGATTGGGTCATGGTTACACATTCAGTCACCTGATGTGCACGTTTCATCATGATGTTTTTCCTCACCGTATTCATAATTCATGCTGTAGTTGAAAAGTCTAAAATAACTGTAGTTTGGAATCTCTTCTGCTCATATATTTGATTTTTTACTGTGTTTATCTTACCTTAGGTATTAGTATTATTTGTATATATTATTTCTCAAAGGCCGGCCAAAAGAAGTGGACTAATAATAAATACATAATCATTGTTTTTGTTTACCCACCATTGATATTTCAGTATGATATCGACAACGGACTCGATAAATCAGTGAGCTCCGCCACTTTAGTGTTGGCTGGTTTAAAATCAATAGTAGTGATGTGGGTCTATGGCGTACCACGTTTCTCGACAGATATCGAGTTTTGGCTAAATTGTAAAACCAGCATGTATTGGAAACTGTGTTGGGCATTTCAACCAATTTGGCTCATGGTAAAGACTACATATTTTATGCATTCGGCCCTATTCCTAAATTAAACGTATAATTTATAAGTTTTAAGTACTTAGATATAAAATTTATAAGTAAGCGCTTTTTTATTTTAGTTCTTGGCTATACTGGTCACGAAGTCAAATTTTAGCAATTTACGAAATGGCACAGAAAAGAAAGTATTTTTCATCGCTTGTGGGACTTCTTTTGCTTTACTATTGTTTGTTTCATTGAAGACTATAATAAATTGTATGACTCAAAGCGTAAGTACAATAATAATAAATAGGTATTACTGTCTTTGGGCGAGGCCACAACCCAATATAATATGATATCGCAACATTAAAATTTCGCATACTAAAACGCAAAAAGCGCATCATATAATTTCGCGATGCGTAAATTAACACTTATATATTGAGGGTCCAAGTTTTCGACCTCGGGGTGCTGCTGCTCAGCAATGTCCATAAAACGCTGGAAATTACGACGTTTTTGTACTCAATAATATTATATATGTTCGTAAACGGTTAGGAATTTGAAAAAGTGTGTACCTAAGACAAAAGTTGTACAAAATTTTATCAGTTTTCATTCGGTAGCAGGACAGTTTTCCCCACGACGCAACGTTTTGGAGATGTTAGTGAGAGATCAGAAAACCTCGTAATTTTGGTTTTATGGACATTGCTGAGCCCGCGGCGGAACCACGAGGTCAAACATTTGGAGTTTTCATGAAGGCCTGTACCTATATCATATCCAATAATCGCCCATACCTGACCTTTTGCAAGGTATCATGTGGGATATCATTGCATAGGTATTGGAAAATGATTTTTATGTTGCTCTGGCCATGTTTTATTAAGAATAGCTATTAAGGATATATAACGATTTAAAGTTAGTTATAACCGATTATAAAATTGAAAACCGAAAAAAGAGTAAATAGTACAAAAACTAAAAATCCCGACTACTATTAAAAACTGAAAAGTAATAAACAAGCAGATTCAGTCTTCTTGTCCTTATTTTTGATTCAGTCCTTATGTACTCTTTAATGAAACTAACATTTACATTACCGCGGGGTGTTGCCGCGCTCCGTAATAATGACTCAAATTAAATTGTTTAAAAATCGTGTTTTACACTATAGTGTAAAAGTGGAGCGAGTGTAATTCCGAACTATAAGCCTTTGAAGTGTAAATCAGTTTTTAAATTAGTCCACTAAGTGCTGAGCTAATATCAAGAACAGTTTTGTGGAGGACGAAATTAATAACTGTGGCGTGACCTTCTCGTACATAATGGCGTTAGAACTGAGCACACGGAAGTGCAATACGCGACATACGCATTTCGGACGCCCATTCGCCGGCCAGTTGCGCTTGCCAAAGCACTTATGTGAGCTTCTTTTTCTTATTCTAACGGAAGATTTGTTCGATTTGTTTACTTTGAATTACAAAATACGTTTAGAGTACGATACTTGTTTATAAAATACAAAATAGTTTATTTTACTTGTATTATAAGCGTGATATTCTCAAGATCCCCGCCTAATGTAGTGATGAAAACGTTAGTTCTCGGGCAATACAAGGCCCAGAAACAAATCAACGGGTACTGCCACCGGAAATGGCGGCAGGAGGACTCATTGCTGGTGTTTCAATCCTGCTACTTGGTCACTTCCCACTCAAATACAAAATTGCTTATATCACTCCAATTCATAAGGCTGATTGTTTTCAGGATGTCGCCAACTACAGACATATTTTGAATTTTGCCGGAAAAATATTGGAACCATTTGTACAAAAAAATATCGATTCACATGTTCAACATCTGATAAATATAAACCAACATGAATTTTTACCTCATAAATGTACCACTTCTAATTTGGTCGCATAATATGTGTCGGATATATCGGAGGTTCTGAATAAAGATGGTGCGGTACATACATTCGATCTATACTGACTTTAGAAGGGCATTTTATCTAGTGGATCATGATCTGCTGCTATGTAAGCAGTCTGTGGATAGGTTTTTATGTGTAACGAGTCCAAAAACGTTTCTATCTTACAATAACTACAAATATAAACAGCTTATCTCATACAAATCTCGGTTGTCACATTTTAAAATCAGTTTTTTGCATAACCGTCGCAAGTTACTTGACATAATGTTTCTGTTAATGCTCATTCATGGTTGCATTTATGCTCTTGATATTCTCGAACGCTTTCATCTGATCGTACCGCTTCACGGCACCCGCCTACACAATAGAAAGAGTTTTCAATTACAGTTTCAATTTATTTCATTCAGACAACAGAGATCCATTTTTTGTTAGTAGTATCTTACAATCTATGTTAGTAAAACCTTTTACTGTTTGAATATGATTGACCTACCTATATAACGACCTCTACATTTGTCTGCTATATAGGTGAATCAGCTATAACCTGCAAAATACAGTTCGGCTCGCCTTTCAGTAGCAGTTCTTTTGAGCACCCTGAAGGTGTTATTATATTGCACATGTAGGACGTTGAGCAATTTCAGGATATGACTAACTCATAGCCGTGTAAAAAGTTTGGCAGCAGGCTCTAAGCAATGTAATTTTAGCCTTCTCACTGCAACGCGCAAACCTATGGGCAATCATATTAGCTAGCACCATCTAAAAGAGGTAGGGCATAGCGGGGTATCCCGTTTGAATTGGAGCCGCCCAACTGGGGAAGTACCTCCACCTTACAGATTACCGCAGCTTAACAATACTCTTTTAAATAGTATTGTGTTTCTGCCGGTGAGTAAGGTCTCCAGTGCTCCATGAGGTGGGGATTTAGGGAACCGTGGCTTTGGCAGTGGAGGGGCATTTGCCTTTTTGCTGCCAGAGCAACTTGTTATAGAGGTGGCCAACGCATTGACGATACCCTTGGTGTTGCTAATATCTATAGGCAGTGGTGACCACTTTCCATCAGGTGGCCCGCTTGCCTGTTTGCCTACCGTATGACATTAACAAATAACACCTTAGTTCTCTCTGTATGTCCATTTGGTCCTAAAGGTGGCGATGTGGCCCAAATTGATATTGATTTACCCTTTGAATCAAGGTGTAATTTAGTGTAAAGGGAACTACAGGGTCGGTAACGTGTTCCAGTGGTCTTAAAGACCAGATACTCGCTTTTCTTTGTATTATAAATTAGGCCATGATCCTCACAAACAGCAAAGAGATCTCTTAATGCCCTAACTGTTGGTGTCAGCAACACCATGTCATCTGCATAACTTAGATTATTGTATATTGCTGAGACCGACAATTAGATCATCAGCCTCCCTACCTTACCCCGCACTCCAACCTGTATTCCTTTAAAAGTGCGTCTGCCCACCCCACATAGTTAGTTTGGTTACTATACTAGTACCGAAATACCAAGTCAGTCAAGTCACTAGGCGTGCCCCTTCCTCTCATTTTCTACCAGAACTTGTCATACGACGTGTCGTGATTTGATCTCGTGAGATCAAATGCCTTGGAGAGGTCTAGGAAGCATGCATAGATAGGGGTATTTCGATCGTCACAGAACCTAACCATATGGTTAAGGCTGAGTATGGTACTCTCAGTAAAGAGCCTCTGTCGAAAGCCAAATTTAGCGTCTTGTAGATATAGGTATTGATCTAGTCGCACGCCCAGCAGCCCATCCAGGTTTTTTGCAGCCACCGTGGCCAGCGAGATAGGCGGGTAATGTGCCTTGTTAAGTTTTCATAAGGTCATGAGGCACGTAACAGTGAACCAAACACAGCGAGAAAAGCATAGCGAGTTCAAGGTGCTCGATACTGAGCCTTTGTGGCCCGGTGACTTTCCGCGTTTCATCTTTTTTATAATTGCCGCGACTTCGTGCCCTCAGAAGTTCTTTTTACAAAGCTATTGTATATAATTATGATATATATATTTGGTTCTGTCACCTCAGCTAAGCGGAAAATAGAACAATGCTATAAACTAAATCAGGCTGGATTTTCTATCGGTGGTTTCCACTTATGTTAAAATAGATAATAATTTTGAACAATAGTTTTTCGATATACTTGTTATATACGATACACTAGAATACATTCTACTTAGCCAAAACTGATTATAACTTATTTATAAAGAAATCATGAATAAAAATTAAAATTTTGAGAACCTGAATAAAAGTACCTGGCTATTTACTTACAACAATCTGCTTGTTTACTACTTTTCAGTTTTTAATGGTAGCCGGCATTTTTAGTTTTTGTACTAAATTTCTATTTGTCAACCTCTATATCTATGCAAGTTGTACATGTGCTTTTCTTTAAGACTCCATAAGATAGGGTGCCAAAGGGATCCAATTACTAAGCGTCCGCCTGTTGTCTATCTGTCTGTCACAGACAGGGCTGGTATCATCTATCACGATATCATTTGCCCCCTTTACACCACAAACTTCTTACATGTTCTACTAGCATTACAATCCTCTGCATTTACCACGATTAGGTACACAAAGTAATAGTACTAATAATATCATCGTGATAAACAAGTTTTACTATTTTCTCCCCCCCCCCCCCCTCCCCCAAATATAACTGATAATATTTCTTTATTAGTTTGTCGTAATACGTTCATGTGGAATATTATTAGCTATATTTCCTCTATATAGCATTTAGTTTGCTAAAATAATGCTTTTTGATACAAGTACTTCTAATTGTTGACGATTTTGAAAGTGATTTTTGGAAGCCTGGGGAATCTGCCACTGCCTTATTATTATTTATTTCCAACAACAGAGCCACTCTTCATAAGAACTATATGTTCAGATGTGTTGTCCAGACGTTTCTTGACGTTTACATGTATAATATTATTGAAATATTTTTCAGGAATTGTCGTCAGCTTTTAGAGCAAGTGTTAAGTATGGACCACCTGATCGCGAATTAAGAAGAAAGAGAAGAAAATTTGCAACAACCCGCCATCTCAGAGATTGTGATCATCGTTGCATAGTGTTAGATGTAAGTATAAATAAATATTCATCTTGGCGTTAATATCCCGGCTATGCTCTCGCGCATGAGGGCCCGGGGTCCGCCCTGACCATGGTCCAGGATTTGGCAGATCAGGTAATTACAGTGGAGCGACTACCGTGACCCTGCTACCAGGGTAACCTGACCAGTTTGGATCATGGTTATACATGCAATTGCCTGAATGTGCAGGTTTCATCACGATGTTTTCCCTCTCAGTAAGAGGGTCGGTTAGTATTTATCTAATGTACGTAACTTAGAAAAGAGTAATTGGTACATGGTCGCATAGGGATTTGAACCTGGTACCTCTCGAATCGGATACCGTAACCACTCGGCCACTGGCGCTCAGTCTTAGATGTATGTATATTAAGTGACTATCGCATCTGACTATACTTGTCGCAAAATAGAAGGTCCATTTTGATACATTATTACCACAAGATAGGGGTCAGATCTGACCTAAAATGTTGACGTCAATAAATATTATTTCAAATATAAATACGAAATTATCTAATCTACCGCTCCAGACCATTCTTGACGCAGAGGTTGGCCATTGGGATTCAGCGCGGTAATGCGGCGAGCGTGATGGGCACCTTTGCGCCAGGGCGGTCAGGGGTGGGCTATTTGATAATAACTGACTAAGGGCCGATTGTTCAATCCTCAGATAAAATGTCTGTTAACTACTTAGCAAATAAAATTATTAGGCTGTTTATCGGTCTGTTAATCAGTTGTCTATTTTTCAATAGTCATTTATCTCATGGATAAGTATCTGACCGAATATTTCAATTCTGCCAACATCAAATCAACACGAACTTCAGAGAAGTGAATCAAAAATATCCTTACACAATTGTTAAACTAACAAAGCTATCAGTGGCAAGCAAGCGTCATTTTTAAGGTTATGTTATTCCACAGAATAGAGTTACCTAATATTAGAAGGAAGATTATTTATTCATTGTAGTTTACAGTTATTTTATTTGTTGTATGGTTAGATTGAGGGTTTATATTTTAGTGATTTAAAACGCGGTGATTACCTTCTATTGCAATTTATCGCAAAAGAAAATTAAAAAAGAGAGCGATTTGCAAGTTTCACAACTGCCGAGACTCATTTACTTGTTAGTGCAGTCGGCAAATTCTTTCTTTACTGTGACGTGGATTCATAAATTCATATATTGTGGGCCTCTTCTATGATTGCTAGATCATCAAGGCTGTCGAAATTATGCATATTATTTACCTACTTCCTTCTAAAACTGCAAAATATAACCTTAAACCAACTGATCTATCGAGACGCTATCTGTAGAATAACGGCTATCCGGCGCTCAAAGAGGCAGATACATTTATTCCCCAGATAGTGGTTTTATTCGTCAAATAACTCTTAACGGACAGATGAAAAATTTAAAAGCTGGCTAGTCGTCGAATAAGCGCTAACAAACAGTTTATCTGAGGATTGAACAATCGGCCTTAAGTTATTTGTATATTTTATCCCATGTCCATGTGTCATGTTTGTGTATTTTGTCCCATATATCCTGTAGTGTACAAAATAAGAGATTTTGTATTGTATTGTTATTTGTTAATTGAATATTAAGTTTGTAGAACTTAATACGATATAATTGAATTATTACATTAACACTAAACCTTTTTTTTACATGAAACTTTACGTTTCCAATAGGTGGGCTGTTCACTCGTTTTTCACTTTTTATTAAAAGTTGTACATATTAATTTTTTAATAATCCGTGAAAAAGTTTTTTGCTGAAGAATAGTTGATTATGAATTGTTGGATGCCGTTAAGTGTAATATTTTAATGCTATATCATATAATGCAGGAGAGCGCAACTTGTCCACACATGGGCACTCGAGATGCTGGAGATACTGCAGCTACTGCAGAAAGTGTCCTTCACGACAAATCGGAAACCAGCGCCCGGTCATTCGACCGGATTTCCATGCCGGACTAAATTTGTTACACTTCTAGGAGCAGAAGTATTATAATTATTTGAATAAATGAGTATTATCTTGGAAACATATTTTTTTCTTACTATAGGCATAGCGTTTCCTCAGTAGTTTTCGGCGGTATGAGAGGGTTACGGTGACGTCACTGGATTACCGCGAGCATTGAAAACTCAGGTTAATAATTGAATAGAACAATTTATTTATACAAAGCAGCACCGAAAAATTTTAAATGACGAAAAATACAAAGTCTCAAAAATACATAATCCATCACAATAAATTGAAAAGATAAATTCAGCACAATTACTAAGTATAATATTGAAGAACCGTAAGAAGAAACAACACAGCGCCGTTGTATGTGTGGCGGATGTGTGTGCGTGTATAAAAGGAACCTCACTCAGCAATATGCACTGGCGCAGAGCAGGGAGCTGGTATTCAGAGATTTCTGCCGAGTGAGGTACGGAGAAAGATGCTATTCAAATGTATCTAACATAACACTTATGATAATTAAGCGTGGAGTGTTATAGCATGCGCAGTGACAAAAAAGTTATTCCCATAACAAAACGTCTTTTAAAAAATTTACAATATATTTTTATGTTATTTACGAACTGTATTTATTTACTGTGAGTCTGACTGGCTTCATCAACTTGGCGTTAATGTCCCGGTTGTGCTCTCGAGCACGAGGGCCTGAGGCCCGCCTTGACCGTGATCCAGGATTTGGTGATCTAATGGTAATTAAGAGAGGTAGGGCATAGCGGGGTATCTCGTTCGAATTGGAGCCGCCCGACTGGGGAAGTACCTCCACCTTACAGAATATCGCAGCTAAATAATACTCTTTAAAATAGTATTGTGTTTCTGCCGGTGAGTAAGGTTTCCAGTGCGCCATGGGGTGGGGATTTGGGGAACCGTGGCTTTGGCAGTGGAGTGGCATTTGCTTTTTGCTGCCAGAGCAACGTGTTATAGAGGTGGGTAACGCATTAGCGATACTCTTGGTGTTGCTAATGTCTATAGGCAGTGGTGACCACTTTCCATCAGGTGGCCCGCTTGCCTGTTTGCCTACAGTATGACATAAAAAAAAAAAATTACAGTGGAGCGACTACCATCTGACCTCCGTGACCCTGCTACCATTGAAACCTGACCAGATTGGGTCATGGTTAAAAATTCAGTTGCCTGAATTTGCAGGTTTCATAACGATGTTTTTCCACACCGTAAGAGCACTGACTGGCTTACTAATATTTATTAGTCTTTCGAATTTATAGCAAACACTCTCCAAATACGAGACAATGAAAATACAGAACTATATCAGCGGATTACATTACTAATGCAGCCATATTACACCTAAGACAGTTGTTGACGTATCTCGATCCTACAGTAAACCAATTAACAGGGCATGAAATACTGGAAGCCTACCTGCACTGGGAGATAACGTTTGTATTTCAATGTCAGTAGAAACGGCGACAATCTCAAAAATTAAATATCCCAACTGAATAATATTCAGCTGTATATTCTGTTGACAATTTTCAACCATTTTTCCGCTTTTCAAACAATAATCCCGCCCACTGCATTGCAATTTAAGCCCCAGCGTTAATATGTCACCAAGACCGAAGCTCATATTATAAAGAGAACAATAGGTACTCTTGTTTAGCTCTGTGAATTGGCTCCGAGTTTCCTGGATATACAATGAGGCACCTAGATTGCTTTTACCTCTGAATGAATTCGTATGTGTTGCCAGCTTAGAGCACAATGCTTGAGTCGGAAGCTAAATAAAAACTCGTTGCAAAAGAAATTACATAAACCCGAGTAATTTGTGGCATTTCGCATATCATTCTTCGGGCTTTCTAGTGAAATAACGGATGGCCTAATTAAAGTGTTAGCATTGTTTTGTAAAAAATGAAAAAAAAACACTACACATTTATTTGCTGATAAGTGGGAGCGTCTGTGGCCTAGTGGTGGGCCGAGTCGTAAGCGGGAGGTCCCGGGTTCGAATCCCGCTGCAGAGTTGTACCTAGTCAATCGACGAATCCAACTCAGTTGGACAGCGTCCGGGAAACTACGCCATATATTTTCGTCCCAATTACCGTCTCAAGATGAAGGTCTTGGACCAATGTATGTAGCCAGTGATGACCTTTGGAAAAGAGACGTGGCCGTTCACTGTGTAAGTACCTTATAATAAAGCTTACTACATGTGTGTAAACCCTTCTCACCTCACCTTTGGATAAATAAAAGTGTAAGCTTAGTTGTAATATTAGACATTAAACGTTCAAACGCAGTCAGATCGTTTCATTCCTATAGCCCATAATCGTTCGCGATCCTGGCAGGATCGCCTTGCGATGATGGGCGATATGAATAACACGCAACATATGAGATTAAGTTGTGTATTGGCCCTTCTTACATGCTAACTAATTCTATATATAACCTAACGCGGGGTGATGGGTGTATGCACACACACTCGACAACCCAAAGGGCAATTGAAAGGGCTATTCTCGGAGCCTCGTTGCACGATAGAATCAGAAATGAGGAGAACCGTAAGCGAACTAAGGTCACCGAAGGATTGTCAGGCTTAAGTGGCAGTGGGAAGCTAACTAATTACGTAACTCAGTTGCCAACAATTCTCTGATTTGAATAATTGAAATTGTGATTTTTGCGAATTGAAATTGTTATTTTTGCGATTAAGTATCATCGATTTCATGGGTTCAGTTGCTAACAAAGTTCCTACTACTACTATTACTACTTTACGTAATTATAGTAGGACTACGCTAAGTCCGAATCGACTGACAGTGGTAGAAATTATAAAGTGTGGATATAGCAATATCGTTTGGATAATCCGTTCTTATCAGTCATTGTCCATTATTTTTTAGGTGATTCGCACACTGGAACGCAGCACCGTACGGTTGTGCGTGACGTGCGATAGTGCGTGACATAAAGTTCTTTGAGCTGTCATCGGTTTCTATAGAAATCACTCATAGTTGAACACACTGAAAACGCATCTACGCGCGTTCGTGCGGACCCGTCGTTTTTTTTCTTTGACACATTTGACACGGGCTGCGGGTCAGATAAGTTTTTGGCGCTCTACTTTCTATATAAAAAGGCGTCAAATAGGCCGCTGCTGTGAGGTGAGGTCTCCAGGATTGTCAAATAGGTGTTCCGTTACTCTATAATATAATTCTATGAAAAGATTATAGCAATTTGGAGAATTCCTAAATTTTTGATTGTATATAAAACAATATAAAAATTACAATATTTCCAAATTTCGCCAGAATGAATGCTGCGTTCCAATGTGCCAATCGCCTTAATAATATTTTTCAAGTCAGTCAAATTCTTTGTTATGACTTGTATGAATGACGTTCTATGACGGATAAAAGGCATGGCATAAGTTGCCATACAGAGATTTTATTTTCTTTTTTTTTTAAAGCGATTCGGACTTAGCGTGGTCTTATTATAGCATACAGGGCACATAGCCACAGCTCGAAGAACAGATGGCCGATGAGGTAGTAAAGTTCTGGAGTGGCGACCACGTATCGGAAGACGCAACGTGGGTAAGCCTTCCACAAGGTGGAAAGACGTCCTGGTAAAGATCGCAGGTACCAGCTGGTTGTGCAATCAATGAATACCGTCGATGGACAGCATATCATTGATATGAAGGAGGAACAGAGTTGGAGACAGCACCGAGCCTTGCGGTACACCAGCGTTAATGTCCAAGCTATCGGAACAACAGCCATCAACTACGGCTTTGATGCATCTGCTGGACAAAAACCTAGTTATCCACTTGCACCATCCTTTGGGGGGTTATGGGGTCCCACCACCATCACAGCGGCCCACGCTAACCTCACCTGCACGTGTTCCAACTGCTGGCAGACAAACGAGGCTATGGCAAACCCGCTTTTCGCTAACGAGTTGTGCGTGTCAGGTGGGAGTCAACGCATGTAAAAGGCAAAACCCCACACAAATAATGGAAGGTCAAGAACAGATACCCGACACAAATAGGGTATCGCCGTGAAACGACACGCAGAGGGATCACTCTACCTGTGCTAAATGGGTTAGGGCTACCGGGCCAAGGGCGGACCCGGTTAAAAAAGTTAGCCCAAAGAAAAGTCCGCTTTGCTAGCTGGTACTTTGGCACGCTGACCGGGCGTGCTCGTGAGCTGGCCAACGTACTAGCCAGGCGCAAGGTAGCAGGGGCGTTTCTGCAGGAGACCAGGTGGAAAGGCAACAGGTCCCGTAACATCGAGAAGGGATTTAAGGTAATATACGCTGGCTCTCCGAGTTGGGATTACGGGGTGGGGGTATACTCTCTGAGGAGTTTCGGGACTGTGTCTTGGACGTGAAGCGTGTAAGCGACCGCATCATGGTTGTGGGAATGCTTATCGATGGGGTCGTGACCAATTTGGTAAGCGCCTACGCTCCACAGGTCGGTGGCAGCGACGCGGACAAGGCGTTGTTCTGGGAGCAAATCGGGGAAGTAATACGTAACGCTCCGTTGTCACAGGGTGTTGTTGAACGGTCATGTGGGTGAGAAGTGTGAGGAGTTTGGCCGTGTTCATGGCGGTTTAGGCTTTGGAAGCCGCAACGCTGAAGGGGATGAAATTCTCCGGACGTGCATGGCTGCCGATCTGGCTGTTGTGAACACTTTTTTCAAAAGAAACCCGAGCATCTGATCACCGAGTGGGAGGAGCACCACCCAGATCGATTACTTTCTCACTCGGAGAGGTAATATTGGCAAAGTGGCCACCTGTAAAGTTATACCCGGAGAGAGTCTCACTGCCCATCACCGGGTCCTTATGATGGACCTGCGCGTGAAGAAGGTGGTGGCTGCTTGAAGGAACCAAGTCCCATAAGTTCGCCGCTGCTGTCAACGACCTTAGTGTTACGACAAACAATGAATCCGTCCAACAACTCTGGAACATAACTCACGCAGCTATCTCACGGAAGGCGAGAACGGTGCTGGGGATGTCAAGGGGCAGACGCACGATCGAGAGTTAAAGTGGCACAGGATATTTCCATTTGTCGCTGTGTAAATTACCCTCAAGGTAACCTGTTATACGACGACCGCGCGGTAAAGGAGAGATGACGCTCGTATTTTCACGAGCTACTGAATAAGCAGCATAAAGAGGTGCATCCACCGGACCTCCCTCCGAACCAAGGACCCGTGCCACCGATAACGCTAAAATAGCCTTATCTACCAGTCAACCGGGATAATCTAAGACTGAGAAAGGTAGGCGGTGCAAGAAAAGAAAGACAAAATAATACAAAACTGCTTGAGTAAAAAGGAGGAAGGATATACATTTATGCAACTTTAGTTCATAAAATAAACATATGAACTTAAAACTGGATACAATATTTAAGTAAAACCAAACGTAAAATAATATTTAAATTGAACAAAGTGAAGAGACGAGAGAAAAGCGAAGTGGGTCGAACAGGGAGGGAGAACGAGTATTATGGAGCATTCAAGTAATGACCATACACCGCTTTCTTAAAAGGTAACATTTGTAAGGTAATAGTCTTATATCAGAGGGAAGATCGTTCCAGAGCCTTATGGTCTTAACTGCAAAAGAGTTCGAGGTAAAGCCGGTGCGGTGAAGGGGCTGATTCAATAGTTTGTTATGTGTAGAGCGCAGATTGAGGTTGTGACAGTCAGAAAGGAATTGAAATTTACTTTTTAAATAGTATGGGGTAGCTGGATCGTGTAAGATTGAATACAATAGAGAAAGGGATCTTAAGTTACGGCGCTGACGAATAGTGAGCCACCTAAGCTTAGTACGAAATTCGGAGATATGGTCATATTTTCGTAAATCGATAATGAACCTAATACAATTGTTCAGGAGACGGTCCAGCTTCTGCAAAAGTTCTTGGTTGATATCGGGGTAACACACGTCAGCATAGTCTAAGATTGGCAAAATCAGGGACTGCACAAGCAAGAGTTTGGTAGCAGGAGGGAGGGGAGTACCCGTAACCTTCCTGCTAACCTCTGTTACATGTGCAGCCCAACTGAATGTTACTCCAGTCTATAAGGGAGTGCACCAACTACCGTGGTATAAAGGTGACGTCTCACACCATGAAACTCTTTGACCGCGTTATGGACTCTCGGATCCGACGGGAGTGTACAGTCTCGGAGTGTCAGTTTAGGAGGTTTCGGCCGGGTTGTGGGACCATGGACCCCGTATTTGCCCTAAGAACTCTAATGGAGGGATACAGATCAAGGAACACGCCCCTGTATTTCCTGTTTCTGGACATGCAGAAGGCCGTTGACTGTGTCCCTCGTGAGATGATCTGGTGGATGTTGCGGTCCAAGGCAGTACCTGAGGCCTATATTGACATTATCCGAGACATGTACCGCGATTCCGATTCCATAGTTAGGACTGCTGTTGGCGACACCAACCCGTTCCCTGTTACCGTTGGGGTACAACCGGGCTCTGTGCTTAGCCCACTTCTGTTCAACGTGATATTAGACGTACTGACAGACAGCATCCGAGACAATCTTGAGGTACCTCCGTGTATGCTGACGATATCGCGTTGCCAGACTCTGACAAGGGGCGACTTGTTCAAAGGGTGGAAAAGTGGAAGGAATCGCTTGAGAACGGTGATCTGAAGATAAATGTGACGAAGACAGAGTATATGGTCTGCAACAGTACAAAGTACAAAAGTACCCGTTCGCATAAGTGAAGACAAAGAGATTGGAATGCTAGCAACCTTCATGGTTATAGTGGCAAGTAGGTCGCTAGCATTCCAATCTCTTTGGGTGAAGAGAAGGTAAAGCGAACGGATCAGGCCAGATACCTGGAGTCGGTACTAAGCGCAACTGGTGACATCGAAGCGACGTCAAAGCTCGAATATCCGCGGCTTGGGCCAAATGGCGGGAGGTGACGGCTGTCATTTGTGACCCCAAGATGCCAAGGGATAGGTTTACAAAACCATTATTAGACTTATTCTCTTATACGGCAGCGAGACTTTGCCTCTACTAGAGCGACACAAGCAGGAGTTGCGAGTGACAGATATGAAGATGCTGCAGAGGATGTTTGGGGTTTCCCGCACAGATCGTCTGCGGAATGCCCACATCCGCGGTAGCCTTTATGTCCGTAACATCGCGGACAAGCTACAAGAGTGCCAACAGACTCATCTCAAAGGATGCCGAAGACCGAGCACAGGGACCCCAGGCCCCCGCGTGTTGCGCGTGAGTGCAACCGGGAATTAACACCAAGATAAGGCGAACCTTTCTCTGGCGATCGCCCTCTTGCTGTTCCTTATAGTGCCAAACACGACGCCATCCAGTGGGTCCTAGAGAGTCGGATTGTACTTGTGTGCGCACAAGGCAGTGAAAATGGAGTACCCACTGGAGCGCATAGTTAGCAGAAGGTCCAGCAAGGAGCTTGTATGGTCCTCAACATCTGGGATTTTAGTTGGAGAGTGAATCAATTGTGAGAGACCATAAGTCAGAGCAAACTCGTGAGCAGACCTCCACGCATAGTTAGTAGACCGAGAACCGAGTCACTAAGGTTTCCGGAGATTTTAATGCCCATCATATTTAATTGAAAAGAAAAGAATCATATTTAAAAAGTCCCCCTTCAGAGTGGATGGGGTTGCCAGTGTTAGAACAATTTTCCGATTTTTCTTGGCCATGTTTGAGGGGGTAATTAAAAGTTTGAAGAGGAAACGTTTCTCTGGCAGCAAATAGGCAAAGGGGCTATCATAACTGCTACGGAGTCTGGCAAGTATGCAGTCTGCTGTAAATTTTTTATACCAATAGCTATGATCCAGGGGATTTCCAGTTGTGCAGACGGCGAAGTACTCCTTAAAATGTATCAACAGTCAAACTACATGGTGTGTGTGTGTGTGTATGTGGTTCATAGTTTCTGTTTTAATCCTGTCCGCTTCAGCATTATGATCATATGTTATACCAAAATCTGTGAAAATCCTCCGGGTTAGGTGTACTGTTGTTTTGTGTGTTGTTTTTGTGACTGTCAGATGTATTTTTACGCATTTGGCGATAAAATGGTCTCTCGTGGTTGAGAAATTGTGTATTTTGTTTTTTACGGAGAGGACATTCCTTGTATATGTTCAATCGGCATGAAGTTAAAGAGAGTTTTTGTTTAAGTGTATCCAAAAAGTGAGCGAGGTGTGTATTTACATTTTCATGTAGCGTATGAATTTTATACTGCTCTAATATTCTTTGAACTTCTGTGTTAAGTTTCCTATTTAGTTACCATTAATATACTGCGTCAGTCTGCCTATTTTCTTTAATTTAATTATCCGTCTTAAGTCAGTTATTTTTTGTTTCTGCCTCCTTTGCCAATTTGGCTTTGTATGTGCTATCTGGTGAGGTCATAGAAATTATAAAGCTACTTTTTGTAGCTCCAGTCCAAGCTGCGCAGTAAATTATTGTTTGCAAGGTGTTGAAATCGGTATCGTAATTTATATTTTCCGGTAGGATTACTTCATTAATGTAATGAACAATTTTTGCCAACTTTTTACATGCTTTTAATTAAGGAATATATGCTCTGTTTGTTGGGGGAGTGTCTTTGTAATGTTGATAAACTTTATTAAATGTTTCATCTATTTTAACATTTCGGTGAGAAGTTGTTTAGGAGTTGGCTTGCACCTCTTCAGGGACAGTATCTGGCTGTATATTATTAGGTTACATGTTAGTGTTTATTTCTAAGTTCGAGTCGTTACTCATGTGTATGTTATTTTGACTTGTGATTATCTGTAGTTCTGCAGTAACTTCCTGTTTTATGGAATTCATTTGCTCGTCAAAGATATATTTATTGTTTATAATTAAGCGTTGCTGATCAGCTACCTTCTGTTCTGTCAGGTGTGCTAAATGGGGAAATTTGCTGATAAAATCTCGGTGTAATAGCTTTCGGTACGCAGTTTTATTTGTCTCCATTTGCGTGATTTGAAGATATGAGAATATTATGGCTTCATTATGTTCCTGTAGCCATCTCATTCGACAATTCTGTTGTGGATTTTGATTGGCGCTGTTTGAGGCAAATGTGAACGATGAATATGGTGTAGCTTGCTGTGTGTCAGGAAAAGCTTGTGGTATGCTAAAGCAGGTGTTATTTTGCATGTAATTTTGTAATTCAGTTTTTACTTCCTTAAATATTATGTCAATTGCAGTTTGCGGTATAAGATTGTGTCGAAGTATTGCTCGGTACTAATCTCCTAGCCTTTGCTTTGCTAACTGCTTTATTGGGATATTTCTCTGTAAATTTTGTATGAAGTGATCCTAGGTAAGCTTTCTTATGGTGGTACGTGCGTAGAATTAACATGTTAATTTCGGTTGACCATCTTCTACGCGTGCGCGCGTTAGGCGCGGTACTCTCGGTGAGCGCAGTTTGCGAGTCGCAGTTAACTCCCTGCGCAACATCCTCGAGTAGACTACTGGCGGTGGTTGTGGATTTAATAGACGGCCGCCGCGTCATGTATGACGGGCGTGTAGATGGTACGGACGAGAACAGCGACTGGCTATCAATGCTGTTATTATCGATGCGTCCGATTTTCTTTCGACAGTTTTGTCAACTACAACAGGCTCGCAGGCCTGGTTAAAGTTCTTTTTAGATTTAGAACGATTTATCATTTGATTCCCACGTGTGGCTAGGGACGTCGCGTCAACCACGGCAAGGGTAAGTAAAACTGGATGTACCCTGGTTCCCAGAGTCCGCATACTAGAGACCAGGTTCCTCCCTGGCCATGCAGCCCTCAGCGTACGCTGTTCCACCTTGGCTTGGGTTATATCTCTCTTGGTCTAGAACCTCACCTTGGACCTGCCCGGAACGAGTGGCTCTACCGGCACAGCTCTCAGGATCATTGGACCACGCAAGCCCCGCCACGACGGCAACGTGGAGATACAGTGGCGGGGATATTATTATTATTATCATTATTGTTTATCAGGCAAGCAGTTGTGAACAACTGTTGGGTTGGTATTTGTTGATATTCTGTAAGGTGGAGGTACTTCCCCAGTCGGGCAGCTCCGATTCGAGCGGGATATCCCACTATGCCCTACCCTATGCCCTATGTTACGGTCCAGGTAACTCTACACTACTTAAGGTGCAGAGATAGAAGACAAGAAAGTTTTGACTTGTGCGGAAACTAGTCAAAACTTTTTCAGTTGTATTGTGATATTTGTATCACAATTATCACAGCTATCATACATTTTTTTTTATAACTGTCACGACTATCAGCCGTTTTAGGAAAAGAAACAACAATAAACAAGAAAATTAAACAGCAGAAGTTTTAAGCCAAAGAAAAAATATTTAAAGATTAAGTAAGACCCGGTTTGGGAGCTAGATTTGGATTCGTTCATAAAATAAGATGGCTAACTCTATAAATACGATATGCAGCTATACACATTCACTGAAGTAAGGTTAGGTTAACGTACGAACTAAACACTTCCAACAAGGTTCTCGTTTACAGTAAACTTGGCTTTAGCCGGTGACTACTGCCCGATTGCACAAAAAAAGAGTCCCCTAAGTTCAGTACAATAGCACATACGGCTGCGAAAAATTCGGTTATTATGTTCCGAGAATAGTTCCCGCGGAAATTATATTCTGCAATTTAAAAAATTGAAAAGCACTCTGTTTGGTTTTCCCATAAACCTACAAACAAGAGAAACTAGTCAGCAATTGTTTGCATTCATCGTTGTTTTAAGCTTTGGTTTTTATATGAACAAAGCTTTAAAAAAATATCCGTTATTGGCAAGGCCTTAACGCTGCCTGTATTTTTAAATGTTCGACAATAAATGCAGTATTTGCTATAACCTTGACCGCGTTTCTGAATCAAACTTTGCATATGGTATGTCCAGGATCATATCTACGATGTATCGAAGCGGGAGACGGTTTCCGAACACACTGACCTTGACCTGAAAAATACAAAACCCATAGCCAGATGACTTGGGGCACTACCGACAATGATATGTATGGCATCGCGTATAATCAATTCATTATAATCTAGACACCTTGAAGGCCAGAGTGAATAGGCTGTTCTTAGACAGGCATGCTCCATCATCGGCCACATTGTCACTTACCACCAGGTAAGGTGGCGGTTAAATGCCTGGCTAGCCAAATAAAAAAAATAAAAAAAACTCCCTCCACTGACATGGACTAAGCTCAAATCCAACATTGGACTGTTATGGTTGTTCCATAGTGTGAGAAATGCGTTAAAAAATATCAACGAACAAAAGAATCGCAGTGATTTCAACAAAATTACTCAAGGTTAGACAATGTTTAAGTATTTAGTTTACTTTCTTCATTTTTGTCGCTCTAAGGAAGGTAGCTACAAAGGATAGAAAGACTTAAAATTTTTCAGTGGACAACAATATGATATGAAGATAAAGCTGCCCGCTTTAACTGGATCTTTGATGTTGCGGAATATTATTATTTTAATGTTACCCTTATAAATTTTCGTTTTCAAATGAAAACATGAAATATTTACGAGAGATAAGTAATTGAAAACATGCTCTGTTAATTGAGATCTGCTAAATGAAAACTGAAAATTGAATTACACAGAGTGGGTCGGCTGATGTTTAAGGGATAATTTTCAGAAATTTAAGCGGTTTGGTCGTGGATACGAAATCGATTGCGCGCGCGGTTTCGAGTGCGGCAGTTGTGAATATTGGTTCTGTCGTTCAAGGATATGGAATATATAATGCTAGGGCCAAAGTTATGTCGTTTGATACGTCTCCCGGTGAGGATCTGAGCGTCATGATGGTCTTGAGCGGAAGGAGGGCGTAAGACCGCGGTCGATAGGTGGCCATACGCAAGCGCCTTGGGGCGGCGGGTGGTGTGCCGGTTGGGGTAGGTAGCGCGGTGGGCGGCCGCTGTGGGCGGCAGCGTCGGGTAGTAGCGGCAGTCCGCCGGCAGACTGACACGCGGCCGGGCGCTCCACCACCATGGTCTCGGGCCGCCTCCGCGGCGTGCACAGCGCCGCGCTCGCGCTCGCTCTCGCCATCGCCTGGCTGCCGCACGCCGACCACGCCGCGTGAGTACCAGCCTTTAGCCTGGACACTCGACTTATTCACGCTTTACTCTGCCGGGGCGGCCAGCACAACTATACACGCAACCGGCTTCTGCCCATGACTCTACTTCAATGACACACACGACGATCGACTGCTTGTTTGTGCATTTGTACGCCATTCCGGCTACGTACACCCGCAGTTTATTACAAATAAAGTACAGATCAATGTCGAACTCGTTAATGTATTCACTTCGTATAGAAAGAATACTTTGTTTTCAGCCGGCAAATAATTTGTATCACATCGTGTTTTGAAGAATTAAGTATCATCTTCTTAAAAATTTTTAGCAAGCTTACGTCCTGATCGCATACCTAATTAGCAAATATGGATGAAGATTAAACTAGTGCGAGTATACTACTACTACTACTAGTAGTATAGTACTACTACTATTTAAACGAACGCGTATTTACTATGTAGCTTTCATTATTATAAAAACATTCTTTCTACATAGATAATCACATGATTGTGTGCCTATTTTCAAATAATTATACGTTTTAAGGCTTTATAAAATTTTTCCCCACCAGTTGGCTTCGCCATTGATCGCAGATAGTAACTTTCTATCACTAGTGAAATAATGATACTTGAGGCCCACCCCTAGCTTACCACCACTAACTATACATGCTCATATACTTCAAACGTTCTTTGGAATATGTTACCGTTACAGTGGACATAGACGGCATTTTTTACGGAATTGATATTTAGAATCTAACACTTGGTAAACTTTTCACAAAGCAATAACAAACAAAATAGTCGTATAAACAATGGATAGAAACTATAAAAATATCGCGTGGAATAACAAAACGCCATCCTGCGTCAATATACAAAACGCTAACAGAATCCAGTTTGGCTTTCTGCGAAATGTTCATACAAATAAACGAAATGGAAGCCCTGAATAATTGGAATTGTCACTGTTATCCTTTAGTCTTCGTCGGCCCGTGTGAGCTGATATTCATTTAATGCCCCATTTCGAGTATTTACCAATTTACGTCCACGAAATTTGGACTACCCACCCGGCAGGTGCGGCTTTTCAACGCAAATACCTTTATTTAACGTTTGAATAAATACGTTTCAAATGAATATTTTCGGTTGAATTTTACCCTGTTTAAAGATCAACGTTAATGTTGTCATCAGGTTAATTTACACTATTTTGTGTTTATTGCCACTTTACACTGCGGTTTTCATTTACGTTAGTTATATTAACTGTTAAAATTATTTGTTTTTCGGTATATTCATATTATTCAATGGAATAACTCACCATATGAACTTAGGAAAATGATTGCAAGATTTACCGACTGTTTAGATTTTGCATTTTAGGTAGACTATTAATTTAAAGTAGGCAGGTACCTGCACTTTTTAAACCTGTTGCGAAACTCAAGATGCATCGGTCTTAAGGTTTGGGAAGAGATTGTTCTTGTTGACTAAGCTCGTTTCTTGTTTGTATTGTTATTGAATTATTTGCCATTTATATTCATAATAGGAATGGAGAAACAACTTTGGTCAGATACAATTACTTTTATAATTGTTTCTGTTTTCTATGGTAGGTACCTACGTACAGGTAAGGGCGGTAAATATTGCACGTCGGCTTGTTTAAGGGTATGTCGGTGGGGCCGCTAGTAAATAACAAATGACACGTGGGCCCACCAGTGGGTCACCGTGGTGGGTTCACGATTCCGGTGTGGCATATTGTTTCTATTGAATTAATGGCCCAACTTGGCCAATATTTGGGAGTAACACTACAGTTATTATAATATTTTTGGGTATTAGTACGATTTTTGCTACAAATATGAGTTCGATGTCTTCCTTAAAGTGGTAGGCTTGCAGGAAAATTGCCAACAAGTGATCATGACGATAACAAAGGAGCGATAAGGCGGATAACGGAGGCGGACAATTTAAATGACAAATTTCTTATTGAAAGTTGACAGACGTTCCTGAGAACTTTTGATGAACCGCCATGTTGTTATGTGATCACAAAATGAAGAATTTTAATGTTTCAATATTCAAGCAGGCGTCGATTATTGTAAATTATGCAACTCGCACATTAAAGGGGATGTTAAAATATGAGAGTGTTTTAATAATTAACTAATTTACTAATTATATGCAGTTTTCGTAAATTATTTTTATCAAGTATTTTCATGTTACAATATTGTACCCTACAATTTTCTCAACTTTGCTGGATATAAGTTGAAGCGAGTCATTTCTGTTGCCGCGTCGAAGATATAAGCGGCGTGAAATTCACTTCACTACATTACCTGTTTATTTGCTTCAAACGAGAAAAAGCATTTACAAACATAAACAGCAACAATGAGAAAATATATTCTGTTTAGCGGGTAAATAATTCACACTTACCCTCCATCCACATATAGACAGATAGACAAAAAGCATAGTTCGGTATTCAGTCAACGCGCCCGTGTTGTATAAGTATTACAAAGTTATTTTATATTACTGCTGTAAAATGCTGCCTGTTGTGTCTAATATATTATGTAATATACTTTTTATCACAATCTTGTGTACAATAAATGGTTAAATAAATAAATAAAATAGTATAGGAAACGCTTTTTTAAATTTTGATTGGCGTGAAAAGTTAATCCTAAACGACTGTTTTCGACCATGTAGGGATACATATTTAAACATAGTGTAGATAAACTACGTGATAAATATATACATTAGAGCTAATTGTTTTGGCGTATAAATAATATAAAAGTAAGTTCACATAATCACGGCTCATAACAGCGACGTTGCCACCCGAGTTCCATACCCGCTTATGTAGGAAACATTAAACTGTGCTTGTGCTTGAACAAAGTTTCTGGAAATTAATCGAGAAAGTGCAGCAACTGCCACTGCGGCATCGGGCGCTCATACCTATATTAACTACCTACTTTTTGAAAACAAAACGTATCTATGAGTAAATGGGAGTAGATAGAAAGAATATATAGGTTCTATGACTTCTGTTGAGACGTAGAACTTCATTTGTTTATGCAAGTCTTAGTACCTACTCCTAACTTATCTAGAATAAATTATGCAATAAAAATATTCACACGCGATTTCGTAAATTTTATTAGAATAAATCACAATGAGACCGATATCTAAATATCCGCCTTTGAAACGTACACGCGGACAGTCAGACAGACGCGGCGTGAAGCTTGGTTTAATAGTGACTTTTTTAAGGTTTTTTTTAAGTATGGTAGGGCATAGCGGGGTATCTCGTTCGAATTGGAGCCGCCCGACTGGCGAAGTGCCTTACAGAATATCGCAGCTAAATAATACTCTTTTAAATAGTATTGTGTTTCTGCCGGTGAGTAAGGTTTCTAGTGCTCCATGGGGTGGGGATTTGGGGAACCGTGGCTTTGGCAGTGGAGTGGCATTTGCTTTTTGCTGCCAGAGCAACGTGTTATAGAGGTGGGCAACGCATTAGCGATACTCTTGGTGTTGCTAATGTCTATAGGCAGTGGTGACCACTTTCCATCAGGTGGCCCGCTTGCCTGTTTGCCTACCGTATGACATAAAAAAAAGTGACTTTTTGAAGTACCCTTTAATTCAATTCTATAAGACGTATAATATACTCCAGTCCTGCCTTGAAATAGATACAACGGGAAACTGTTTCAGATAGAGTGCGGCATTACATACAGCACTCCCTGGCGGCCTTCCCTTACCCTTTTCTACCTAAGCGAAAATCACCTTGCTGATTGTGTACCATCAAAACCGGTTTAGCTCAAATTGCTACACATTGAATTATTTTATATGGTTGTCTAAAATACGTGGATAGAAATAACTGAGAGATTCATTCTCAATCAGAATCAGCAAATTTGAGAATCTAGATTAAATAAACATTGTCACATGTGTCATTTATAATTGTGTTTTTACCTGTATGTTTTACTGTGTAGAATAAAATAGTTAAATAAATAAATAAAATAAAATCAACAGATAAAAGATAACGTTTTTAGTCAGACAAGCATATTCGCTTTTAGCGATAAGACCGCCTTTGTACTATATTGTCTTACTGTAACTATGTTCTACTGTCCTTGTATGTATAATAAAGAGTTATAAATAAATAAATAAATACATATGACGTCATTCGTCAGTATTATTACTGTACAATAATTTGTTTTTAAAGAAAGGGAAACGGTAGACTTAGCATTAAATTTTCGATATTAATGCGAGGTGTATCGGGAAATAATCGTTGTGTGCTACACTGCCGTTTCAAATTTAAACCCCTGTTATTCTCTGGTGATCCCCTTAAAAACAGTATTCGTTTCAAATCAGTGACAAAATGTAGAAATAGAAATTTTTTGGCGGTAGTTATAACAACCAGAGAAACAATAGACAGATAATACTGGCTGTATTGGTTGTCAATATGTAAAATGGCAACGGGAATAGCCTCCTTCATCTTACAACGGGCCATCAATCAACAAATGGTTGATTATTATTCACGATAAAAACAGATTATTTATACTCTGATTTAAAATACTCTAAATAATTATTGCCGATAAACAAATATCTAAAACGATATTTCATTAAATGATTATCGGATTAGTGGAAATCGGATCAAATTGCAATTCCACTTTAAATGTTCTCGAATTTGTGGTTGGACGCATTGGAATTGAAAATGAATCATGTATTTCGCGGTAAATATTTAGTAATAAGGCATTTGCAATATCACAAGAGCCATTGTGTTCAAAATGCTTAAGAGGAATTAAGAGGAAGTGAACATGAAAGCCCTAAAGAAAGCTCATCGACTCTAGAGAGCTTTCTCGCAAAAGGTCTTATATCGAGTGGCACTTGGCCACCAGAGGCAAACCCTTGTGGCTTTCCATAAGTCTACATTACTTTCAATCGTGTCGTTTATCGACTTTTTACCCCTCTTACAGTTATTTACGCTTTGAAATATTGAGATAAAATAACCTTAATATTAATAAATATTAAAATACTGTTCGATATAGTTGTTGTGGCTATCTTTTATTATGAATTGTGTGTGTGCTCTGACTGAACGCATTGATAGTACCAAATCCAATTAGTGATATCACGTAGGTAAAAAGTAATATTTGTTTAAATAGAATATATTCCTTTATATCCTATAAAAATATATTTTCAAATTTTTTGGCGTTCCTCTAATCACTCGGTCACAATGCCTAAACTTCTAAATTTACTATTTCAGATACTATCGCCTTCCATAATCTTTAACGATATCTTCAAACCAAAAAAGGAATGCAGATACGTAATCTACAAAATAATAGTATTGCAGAAATTAATTCAAAAAATTCTCAAAGCTTAGTAATTTGCTTTTAAAAAGTATAATTTTTGATATATTTATATATATACAGGTGGATTTTTGAGACGGGGCAGTAAGGGCAGGTACCTTAACCGTTGCAACAAGAGGAAAACGTTCTTAAGAGACTGTCCTTAACTTTTTGAGGCAGTTTTACCCCCATTTAAAAATTTTGAAAAAAATGTACAGTCAGCAAGAAAATAGACCATTTACACAAAAACTTATTTATGTCAATCGATCCTGTTTCTTATAAAGATCAAAAAGTCTATGAGACCAACTGAGCTTAGAGTACTAGAAATGTCAGAAATCGCAAAAAAACTTCACCCACACATTTTGCAAAAATAAGACTCAAACTAAACATTTAATACCTAACAAAACTTTTTACGATGTATAGATAGACTGGTCGATAAAGATGAGGTACTGGTCGAAAATTATTTTGATTTTCGAATGAAATTTCTTCGAACATTTCTTAAATATGTATAACCGGCGAAACCACCATTATTGATCTAGAGAGAATCCTCTTAGATATCGAGAAAGCCATAACCAGATTCGTTTCTCTTTTAATTGCTGGTGTGGTGTAATGTCGAACCGAGTGGTAATGGTGGAATTTTATGAAGGCACCCTGAATTCCGACACTTATAACAACAGAATTCTCGAGAATCTCCAAAGCTAGTTATATGAATTGCCACTGTCTGAATCAAGGAAAGTATATTTCCAACAAGATGGCGCTCCGCCAGAGAACAGCCACCACACACGTTATAATCTGAACCAGCATTTTGGGATACAGTGGATAGGAACACATGGCCCTATTCAGTGGCCACCTCGGAGTCCTGATCTTACCCCTCTAGATTTCTTTATGTGGGGCTATTTAAAAAATAATGTCTACAAAAAGAACTACGACGGTGTTGAGGAGCTGAAAGAGGCACTAACAACGATTCTGTATGGAATTAATCCAAGTACATTGTCGGCTGCTACCGTCTCAGTAGAAAAGAGGGTAAACCTATGTATCCGCCAAAACGGCAACCATTTTGAGTACCTCATATATTAAAACATAAAAAGGTACCTAACTATGTAAAATTTCTTGTAATCTTAAATGTACATATTTTGCCATCTTATTTTAAGAATACATGCCTAATCGTTTTCAGTTCCTTATTTTTGTTTATTTCAGTACTTAATAGTATGTAGATATCATATCGACGAAGACGCCACAAACAAAATGTATGGGAGAAGTTTTTTGCGATTTCTGACATTTCTAGTACTCTAAGCTCAGTTGGTCTCATAGACTTTTTTTATCTTTATAAAAAAGAACGATTGACATAAATAAAGTTTTTGTGTAAATGGTCTATTTTCTTGCTGACTCTACATTTTTTTAAAAATCTGTAAATGGGAGTAAAACTGTCTTAAAAAGTTAAGGACAGTCTCTTAAGAACGTTTCCCTCTAGTTGCAACGGCTAAGGTACCTGCCCTTACTGCCCCGTCTCAAAAATCCAGCCTGTATTGATATTTTTACTTTCATTGACAACTTAAACAATTATACAAAATCATTAAACCTATCAAATAAACAAAAGAACAAAAACCTTACTGTAACTAATTTACTGTTTAACTTTGTTGTTATTGTGTAATAAGTACCTAAAAAACCAAAAGACCACATCTTTTCTCGTTGAGTAATTTGGCTCCTCAGTTGAGGTTTGATGATACTTTACTTGGTTTGGGAGAGCCTGTTTCCCCACAAATAAACACTTCACGAAAATGGCTTTGGTCTTGACTGGATGGTCCTCACTTTTTACAAACATCTGTATCTTTCTTTCAGATAACAAGCAAAACAGTTTATCTGATTTTTACTCTAAAAAAAACAGGATGCATTTTCCGTTTCCCGACAGCTGAAATCAATGAAATATTTTTTTGAAAAACGATCGCTGTCGAAGCTGTGTACTCACAAAATCGATTTTCCAAAAAAACTTCCAATTCGTTAGTTCCGCTTCGCCGAATTCCATTTATTTGCGTTGAAAATATAGCCTTGGATATTTGCAACACAGCAAAGCGTGCGCAAATAAAAATACATTCATGACAAAAATCGTATAGCACAGCGTTTGAATAAGGAACTGAACGCTTTTAATATATTACAGCTCGGATTCTAACCATGTATTGGTGTGCCGGCCGAGACATAGCCGTATAAATATTTTATTTGTTCACGCTTGTGGGAAAATGTGGCAACTGGCAGCTACACCGAGACCCTGAGAAATCCTTGAATTTCGCAACTCCCTTAGAGAATCCCTATCTGTTCTAACCTTAGTAATTGATGGTATTACTTGTTAATTTTTAAACGCGCCGCCCAGTCTGGGACACTCTACCCATGTTTATATCCGGAGGTAAAAGAAACCTTTAAACATTCATGAATATATTGCTAATCTTGTTTCTCGTGTACTTGACTTCAAATTGTTTCATTACATTTTGATGCTTTGTGGCCATAGTTCATTCGTTAAGGTTACATTGAATGTATACTTCTATTGTTTATAGATATGTATAATGTATAACGATATTACAAAAACTCAGGACTATTTATTGAGGACTAAGATTGATATTTTGATATAATATTCAGGCACAATGCTTGTAATTTAACGGAAGTCTTCAAAACCTAAACCACCGCACTTACTTTAATAGAAATATAATGAAAGAACGATTGCTGAACTTAATATATCATACTCAAGAAATGTACTTAATACAAGTTTTAATTAGGCGAGCTTGGCCGGCGGACAATGGAAAACATAGATAGGGTACAGTAACCTATATTGGACCACTTATATCAATAACGTCGTTATGTCAATAACGGCATATACCACAACATTCTTTAAAGATATAAAAATGAAACATAGCTTCATTTAGTAGCAATATAATACCAGTCTGTTAATATGATAGCATATTCAGCTTTCTAACAAATCGTAACGTTATATAAACTAAGAAATATCAAATAATCAACACCTACACCTACTTTACCCCTACCTACCCTTTTTTTCTTGCCTATAAACCTTCCTCGCGTACATAGATGCAGATGTCGAGAAGCGACTTTGTTTTATACTATATATATATATATATATATATGGATTTTACAAAATTATGACTTTCCATTACAATGAACTACCTTAGATAACACAACATTGATTTATTACTAACCGTAGATAGCGCATGAACGCTTGAAAAGTGGGCCGAGGAAGGACTGCTTAATCGCTAGTCAAGCAGTCTTTTTCCGTAGTCCGTCATTGGCCGTCGGCACGTAAGCATGCCCAAGTGCGCGTTCAAAAATGGTCGAAACAATAGCCTTAAACGACGAAAACAGGATGGGATTTCATATTTTGCGTGAATAAACACATTATATTATACATCTTATCATGCATAAATATAGCGATTTACACATAAAAAACCATCAAAATTAATTATTTTAATCATAAACATATTGTCACGGTCAGACATCACGTCAGTTGTCTCATTCATGCGCATGCGTTAAAGCGAAAACAAATTGCACACAAAAAGAAATGAAGTCGCAGCATTATTCACAGCGCGAAAAGCAATTTTGAGCTTTATGAGTATGAAAAAAAGTTGATATTTGGTAAATACGATACTGTGCGTAATGACATTTTGATCGGGTGTGCGTATTTAGCTAATAAATTGCTACGTACAAATGTATAGTCAATTAGGCGACAGATTTCAAGCGCATTTTTGTATGAAGTGCTTTATCTACGGTTGGTAGTAGATCAATGTAACACAAGCAAAATTGACATCGATACTGGCTAATAACATTTTTTGTTGCCAGTTTACAACAATAGATTAAACAAGAATTCTAGAAGAATTTAGTAGAAATACAAAAATGGTACAGTTTAAGCGTCGCGTCGGTTCGATATAGGTAACTTTCCCCTTCCCAAGAATATATACGATTTTTATCGCATGTGGGTTGAACATTGTGATCTTGAACTTGAGCTGGATGCATCCGATGAATTGCGCAGTAGAGGGATTAGACCCCCCCCCCGCGCCCCCCCGCCCACTCCCCACTCGCTTTCATACAGCATAGAAATGGTTCCTTTGTGCACAAAGCCGTATTAATCCATAAAGGATGGGATGGAACATGAATGCTTTTCATATTCTAAATGCATCGACGTTTACCATCCCTATATAGTTGAACGGGTTTAGGATTGCGTGGGTATTTTATTTGCATCGTGAAACAGGTAACAAAATGTTTTTCCATTTTAAAATAAGGATATCATGTATTTTACATACTTATATATTTCTGGCCTTTACAATATGCCATTCTAACTTAATAATACGGCGTATGTGTAAACTACTTCACTACGTACGTGTTGATACCTTCTAAGATACATCTATTCACCTTGATGCATGTCAGCATTCACGGCCATTGTCCGTTACGGGGAAATCCATACAATAGTTTCGGATATGCACTGGTAGGTATGTCTACTATTCACTGAATAATATAATTATCTAGCATTGTACCTTGCTTCTTGGTAAGATTCGTAAGTCTTGTTCTGGTGCACATGTTTCAAGTTGTACCTTTAATCTATGGCAGAATGTTTTATTTTTGGTACTTCGTAATACTTCGGTCCATAAGTTTCAATATTTTCTCTAATATTTTTTGTTATAACCGGTATCCAACATTTTATTGCTGCAACATTTATTGGTTGAATCAAAAAGGAGTTTTATTATAGAGGGAATATTTTGTTACATAGGTGAAGAGAGATTTTATTATCAGTGACAGATTTTTTTTTTCAAATTCAGCTTTGTAATATTGTTATGCTTAAGCGCAACAACAAATAGCAAAATGATGTCTGATCTATTATTGAATACGAGTGTTAAGTGAGTATGCAGAGATTATAAAAAATAGAAGTAGTTCAAACACTAAAAATCCCGACTGCAATTAAAAGTTTATAACCTAAAAACAAGCCGAATGTTGCATGTATATAGTGCAAATGTCAGTTTAGTTTACACTTGAAAGTCGGGGCCCCATTTTCATGTAGGTGGATGCAGACACATAGTATTTATAATAATTTGGTACGAGTAGCTCGATATTTCGATGCAGTTGTGTATAAGGTTTCAAACATGGTCTTTACAAATTTTGGGGAGCTTTAGAGAGGTTACAGGGCCCCACCACCATCTCAGTCAACCTCATTTGCTCATGGTTGCATTACTGACAGTCGGACGAGGCTGTGGCGAATCGGCTTTTCTCAAACTAGTTGCGCGGTTCAGATGGTACAGAGATAGAGCGCAGTCGAAAAACGACGCGCAGGCATATCGCACTACACCTGTGAGTTGAGTCAAGTTCACAAGGGTTACCCTGTCACGCGCGGGTAGGGTTAAGAAGCGAGTGCCTATTAGGAAGTTCCGCTTTGCGTTCATTCAAGAACTTATGTAGACCTCTCCAAGTCGAGAGACATAGAGCAGGGTTAAAAAAAATTATAGGTACAGGGTGGAATTATCAAAACCGCATACTGAAGGTGAACAGAGTGAGAGATAGACTCGGGCGCCAAAAAATGGATGAACAATTAACGCCTATACTCCTCATTCCGGCGGCGCCGACTCCGAAAATGCTGCTTTCTGGAATAGCTTCGAAGACACCCTGCGATGTTTACCATCCTCTGAACAGATTGTGGTTGGCGTGGACCTCAATGGCCATGTGGGCCAGAGGAGCGTGGAGCTTGAACAGGTTCACGGAGGTTTTGGCTACGGTCAGCCAAACGATGAGGGAGATGAAATTCTCCGAACTTTGTTGTGGTCAGAACCATTTTTCAGGAAGAACCTCAACACATTTGCACTTACAAAAGTTGTCCCCACCAATCTCAGATCGACTACCTGCTGATGGGCCATCTGTCAAACTGTAAGGTGATCCAAACTGAATCACAACACAAGTTTTGGGTGGCCGAGTGGGCAGAGAACTACTGGAGAACGTTGCGAGTCGTCTATTAAATGGTGGACTTTGAAAGCAGAGCCTGGAGTTCGTGGAGGCAGCAGAATGCCTCGATTGGAACGTAAAGGGCGAAACCGTCAATGCACTCTTGCGTCTTTATTAGAAATCTTTCATGAAACTCGGACGAACAATATTTGGCGTCGAAAAGTGTCTGAAGAAGACACGGGTTCATTAATATTCATCTTCTTCAGCTTCACCTTTGGAAAAGGAGGTTTACTTAAGAGCAAAGCGGCGATGTAAAAGAATGTTGGCAAGAGCGCGATTGATTCTGCTGGCTACACTCTAAGAAGCTTTGGATCCTGTTGACGGGACAGAAGCTCATCTAATTGCTGGCGAGGTCACGGAGCCGAGCATGTATAGACGAGATGAAGTGTGTTACTATAAAAGACCTGGACGGTGTTTTGCTCACAA
This sequence comes from Blastobasis lacticolella, assembly GCA_905147135.1. Classification (NCBI taxonomy): domain Eukaryota; kingdom Metazoa; phylum Arthropoda; class Insecta; order Lepidoptera; family Blastobasidae; genus Blastobasis; species Blastobasis lacticolella. The sequence continues at coordinate 5,481,466 of LR990039.1, read as the reverse complement.
GTGCAGCTCTATTAAAGACTGCCTAATAAGGTCTACAAATTCTTGACACTATCACAGCTTCTTACAAACCTTGATTTGAAGATGGAGAGGTTTCTAGTCTGTATGAAGAACGAGATAGTTATTGGCCATAAAATAATACCCATATAAACCCAAAAAAGAACCCAAGGCGTACTCATACTCATTGAACTGTTACGTGATTGTAACTGCGAGGCTTATGCCCGATGCGTGGCGCATAAATATTATAAGGCCAATCTATAAATTGCAGGGTGAAAGAGTGCGGTAACTATCGAGGTAACTTATGAGGCATACAACGCAGCTATAATTATTCTTACGTATTAAGGCGCATTTTCATTGGTCGATAAATCGGTCGTCAGCCCGAATTCGGGGACTTCCCGCATGCGGGCTAACGGCCAATGAAATTCATCGGTCGATAACTCGGTCGATTCAATGCGTGCGGGGACTTACCGATTTTGGGATAACGACTAATGAAATTAGTCAGTCGATAACTTCGAGGACTCCCTCATAGCTCCTCGATCATTAGACGTCATCAGTCAACACGATTCTTTCGCACCTTGCATTGCGGACGCTAACGACCAATGTAAACGGTTCCCCGCATGCGGGCCCTATGGCATGCGTTACAGAAATCTCCCGTACACCACATACGGGCGCTAACGACCAATGAAAATGCGCATATTCAATCGTCAGATCGTCAAAACTATCGTAGGCCATTCTGTTCCCTTCCCGATTACTCTCAGCTGAAACTCTGGCCTTTCATGGCTAAAATACGCTGACTACATCGTACTGGTGAGCAAGCTTAGACGTGCTAGAAGATGGTAGTTTGAAGCGCCAAAACAGAGTACATGGTCAGCCGCAGCACGGATCTTGAAACCATCCATATCACAGAGCAAAAAAAATTTGCCAGTCTATAGAGAGGACTGTGACAGCTTTTTCATACAAAAAATGCGTGACAGGTCAGAGACAAATATTAATGAAATCTCCTTCATTTTCTGTCAGCAGCAAATAAAAAGGGCTGTCCACTATGTCGATATTTTCTTTCGATGTATTGCGATATTATCGATATCGATGTAATGAGAATTATTCTTTAGTCATCATCATCCTTATGGTCAATCCCGGCTTAAGTAGGTACTTGGCATAATAAGGTACTTGTTGTACTTGTACTTGGAGTTGTTGTTGTTTTCCGTTTTACTATGGAGTCTAGGCTAGGCCGCCGGCTGATACTTAACAGATCCATTACCAAGCTACCAGTCACAATCATAATCATATTTTGTCATTATGCAGCATTCAACAAAACTAAAAATATAAAAATCAGATCAACTTACAAATTTTAAAGCTCAGCTATTATTATGCTAAACATTCTCCCCCAATTTTTCCACTCCTCGTGATCAATAGGTATTTTATGTTTACATCGACACTGGGAAAAAGCAACGAACACATCACTATCACACGCCCGGCCCAAATTAATTTTATATATATTTTGGGATTAAATAGGTAATTATGAGTTATCGATGTTTTCACACTATATATTACAGAGCTTGTCGTATTATTTAAGTCAAGAAATTACTGAAACCTCGAGATATTTCAAAAAAAGCTCATGAAACAAGAATCTTTAACACATATTCTGTATACCTCTACAAACAGTCTACGAGCGTTAACCAGCGACTTACTTAATGTAGTGGTTTAATGCACTTTACTAATATAATAAAATAACAAAACGTTCAACACAAAATATTGAATAATTTTACCAATAAATAAACGGAATCGTTAGTTTACAAATTTGTTTTTGACAATCTAATTACTTGTCACGCTGACAGCATGGCATGAATTTTATTAAACAGAGCCGCTCTACATGGGCATGAAGTTAGCTAACTTGCCAATCTCTTTGATCCTGTCTTTGAAGCTGTCAAAAGAACACACAAATTCAAATTCATGTTGAACGAAACTGGAAATATGGGCTCCGATGTCAAGTCTCGTACCTTATCCCATTAGCCAAACGGCGGGAGCTCACAGCGACCCTAAAACCCCAATCAAGCTCAAATGGCTAATATAATAAATAATAATCTTCTCGTTAATGTCCCGGTTGTGCAGTCGCGCGTGAGCGCCCAGGGTCGATAGTCTAGGATTTGGCAGATCAGGTAATTGCAGTGGAGAGACTGCTACCTGATCTCTGTAACCCTAACAGGGGAACCTCAAAAGGGCAAATGTACAAGAGCTTAGGCTAAAAACTGTAGACAGAATCTGAGAGAAAACGCAGAGCCTTTCGGCTCTGGAAGCTTGAAATTTTGCACCAAGGTTTATTATATGGTTTTTAGGGGTAAAATATAAAATAATAAAATAAAATACGTGAAAGTTAACGTTGCTGACAACTGTTTGCTAACTGATAGCATACAGCCGAAACCGCTGAATCTACGAGGTTTATTTTTTTATTGAGGCTTGCAATATGATGTACGAGTAAGTGAGCACTAAGAAGGAATTTCTGGAAATTAACCCCTTGAGTAGGGGTGAAAGTTTGTACGCAACAAAAGGTTTATATCAATATCCATCCCATATTTTTGTTATGTAATGATGATTTTAAAGGCGTCCGCTTAGAACGGGAACGAGTTGAATAGGTATTGCATTTTAAATTAACGGAGAAACGTAAAAAAAGGTCCACGCAAACGAAGTCGAATGCAAAAGCTAGTATAGTTTACACTATAGCTACGAAATTTAGCCGGCGCTGACCAAGCACGTCCGTGAACTTTACGCCACCAAAATGAAAATGGATTTACGGCGTAACACGACTCGATCGAGTACGTAACGAGTACATCCGCGGCAGCCATGGCGTGAAAGACATTGTGGATAGGATTGAGGAGCTCCGCCTGCGCTGGTTTAGTCACGTGCAGCGTAAGCTTAAAACAATTGTCTAAAGGCCCAGGAACATATATTTTTAAATGTGCACAAACGTTTCTCAACACCAGTGTGAAGGCGCCTTTAAATTCTGCACTGCGCTCTCATGTAGTAATCACATAATTCGCACTAGTTACGTAGTTACCGGATATCGATGTTCATTCTGGGTATTAGATATTAGATTTGCCGACGAAATTTCCCGGCGTTTCCTAGTACGATATCGCTCAATTAATACCGGTTTCCGCTAGACGGACCAGCTATTGATTTAGCAGCTTCGCGGAATTTAGTCTCGAGCGCTGGCCGCTATCTATTGCTGGCGGCCTAGTTGTGCTTATAATGCATTTACACTCGACTGGCGCTGAATATGGTCTGTGAATAGTTCTTGTACGTTAATTAATATCGTGTAAGCGTTTAGTTGGCTGGGCTATTTGGCTGACAAAGTTATCTGTTAATTCACTATTAAGTTTTTAGAATATAGTGATTGGACTGTTTAATTATTTTTGTTAAAGTTGTAATAGTTTTGACATGTAATTTTGTCATTGTATTTTTTTTTTTTTTTTTTTTTATTTACAGAAATTGTAACATTACAGTAAACCATTTCGTTTCGTTATGCAGGTATCAATACAATCTTATGTACAAATTTAGTACCGTATGGTGCTTACAGGCATCATACTTTCGAATTCCTTCTTACATTCACTCATCAAGCATACTGTCGTACTCGCAAACAAATCAAACTGCGGTGCTGAAGCGAGTACAGAGTTGAAAAGGGCGATGGCGCGCAGTATAGGGGTCTGCTTAAATGCTTCCGTGCGCGCGCTCGTCGCCGATAGTAATTTATGTTGCCGTGCTCGTAGGTAGCACTTAGGCACATATAGACAAAGCAAACGGCCTAATAGGTGAGGGCAGTCTATCTTATTGTTGAGTAAGTTTAATGCAAATTTTATAAGGGCCAAATATCTACGAAGTTGTAAGGAATCGAATCCTAAGTGTCCTTGTAGGAAGAGCGTTGGGAACATAAACTGCCTCTTATAGAGATATCGCATAGTTAGGTAAGGCTATATCGACTTTTCCCAATAAAAAAAGTGTCTTTAATGCCTAATAATTAGTTCTACGATCACCAACGTTATTATTTTATTAATTAACGTAATACGACTCTAAAATGTTCTTTTAACAAGCTTATTTTAAACTTGTATAGCCTGGGATCTTCCAAGCCTAATTTGACCCACTTCCCGGCGTTAAATTAAGCTGAAATTCTGTATACCTATGTAACGTGGATGGCAATGCGTTCATATAGAATAATGTAGCTATTGTGATGATGGAGTCGGGATGGTAGCCATATATACTAATGAACGCAACAAGATAACCCTATCGTGATTAGGCTCATTGGAATGGTCTTGATGACGATACTATTCCGCATGACAAGCTTATTTTGAAAAAATGTTTCTCCGTTGAGAACTGTTTTATTTTTCCTCTTACATTAGAAGGATAAAAAAGGAAGCAAATAAAATAAACGGTTTAATAAGGAAATACCTATTAATATAGGTTTGACTGAGAATGCAACGGACATAGCAAAAAATTATAGAAATAAAATAATAAGGGTGAAATATCAGAGGACGACAAAGAACGAGTTATAAACGAAAGGCTCTCTGAAGATGTTTGAATTAGCTGTAACAAAAGGATGCATTGAACGTCTAATTTGAAAGAGTTAACAGAGCGGGACTAACACGGGACACGGGACCTTTGTGTCGGTGTCTGTGTGTCGGTGGTGATTACTTTCCTCTGTGGAATAACGTAGTGTACAGTTACCTCTGAAAGTAGATTATTTTATCACGGGCATCTTATTAAGTAGTTATTACAAGTCTTTCCAACGTCGTCATCTTGAATGTGTTATGATATGAAACTGATGAGAAAATAAGAGATTCATTTTCGGATTTCAGAAAAGAACAGGTATCTAAGCCTTATATTCGAACAGAGAACCTTAGAGAGTACACACCCAGGCAGTTTCAGTCAGTTTCAGTTTCAGTCGTATGGCATGAACATCTTTGGCTAAAAGCCAAAAAGTACATAATACATTGCATGGGTGTCTGGGTACATAGATCCGTTTGCAGTAGTATGAGTGAGTGTGCCGTGTGCACTATTGTTGCATCTATACAATTATAAGAGGTGGCTGCGGCGTTCACATATTCCCGGCCCTTGAAAACTGCCAGCTTTCAAGCTTCGACGCTCTTGGATCCGTTGGTACCGACGTCAGAAAGTCGATTAGAAAGTGGCCCGGGGTGATCGAAAGGGTATCGTTAGTTGAGGGGCACATGGGAGAACAATATATGCAATTCCTCAAACGTAAAATGTACGTTTCCTAACACTCTATTTATGTGATACTTGTCCGACTTGACTCCTGCCTCCCAGACACCACCGAAATGAGGAGCGTATGGTGGGCTAAATTTAAATTCAATGCCTAGAGGAGCTCCATATTCAACTAGAGCCTCATGGTTGTACTTCAAGAAATCCCCTATATCTCTAGCTGCGGCCACAATCTTAGGCAAACCTCTACGAGCGATAAAGCGTTTCAACGTTAGTATAAACTTATCTTTGCTCATTCCGCTTACCGCTTCGACATGAATGCCTTTGTAGCGCAGGCAGACAAAGATGCAGAGATAACATTTCGTTATCTTACAGACGTCATATAAAATGGTCCGGCAAAATCGACTCCACTTGCACTAAATGGAAAGTCTGGAAATAGCCTATTGGATGAAAGATTTCCGATAATATTAGATAGAGTTTGACCTTGCACTTACGAGTTGGAAACCTGGCCAGCTTGCGGCCCCCTATGGGCCAGTAGCGCTCCCTAATGGATGCGAGGAGTAGTTGCGGGCTGGCATGTAGTAGCTGCTGGTGCTCGTAATGATATATCAATTCAGACAGTTTATGTTTAACATCTAGGATAATAATTAGAATTGTCTATTCTACCACCGACACGAATGATTCCATCAGAATCTTAATGGGTTAAGCGATGAGAATGTCGAATTACATTTTATCGGTTTATTTTAGCATAATAAAATGTATTCATTTGAAAAAAAAAATTTTTGTGATAACTTGAGTAATACTTTAAGTGTGCCCAATGGATTGCAAGGCACTACAGAGCCTTTTATTTTACTTTTTACAGTTGTTTATGAATCGTAGCACTAAAGCAACGACTCTTTGCAATGGAAAGTCTGGAAATAGCCTATTGGATTAACTTTAGTAAGGTATGTAAATGGTACCTTGCGTTGGAGGCGCAGCGTGGGCCACCAAAGCGGTGTGAGCTTTTAACTCTGGTAATTCGTCTACTTCCATTATTGGGTTTTGGGGCCAAGACTCCTGCGGTTGAGACGAATATGATGGACCATTTCACCATATATTGGACTGTCTAATAGCATGAGGATCGAGGCATCGTGATACGAGATCAGCAGGGTTTTCGGAAGTAGGTACGTGGAGCCACTTTGCAGTTTCAAAGAATGTTAGCTCAAGGAAGTAAAGCGAGTTGGTTGGACACTGATTGTTGAATGTAGCGTAGATCGTCTTCGGAGTCACTACCCGTCAACAAATCGTCACAATAGAAATACTTTTGATAATATTTTTTATTTTCCAGATGTTTTTTTTTGTCCAGTTGCCAAATGCATTATAATTATATTATCGCTAAATAGCTTGCACTAGAGAACCCATACGTTACAGTATTTAACTGTAATTATCTAATTGCCTCCGTTTCGTTGTTGCGCCACAATATTAATTGTCTGCGGTCACTCTCTCGTAATGAGATCTGACGGAACATTTTTTCAATGTCACCTGATAACAAATATTGATATTGTCAGCAGTGGTTACAAAAGTAGACTGGCTCCCGCTGTCTAGCAGCGCTCGTACCGACACTGCATCATTAGTGGCGGGATTTGCAATCCTTACGATTGCCGTACATAGTAGTACGTCAGATGATGATGTAGGTGACATCGTAGCTGACGTTGTGGTGTGTTTGGTGTACTCGTCCACCGAGCTCATATGCAATAGGGAGTTGTACTTCCTTTTGCACAAACGACAAGTTCCTAGTAGCTTACATTGACGGAATTATTGGCCTGGTCTCAATAAGTTCAAGCTCAAGGACTAGGACGTAGCCAAAGCTAATCGTTCCTTTGGTGTCTTGGCCCTGAAGGTAAGACACTCATAGACGCGGTGTTTGTCGCTATACACACCGCATTGGACAGTAGGTTTTGAGTGGCCCACAGAATATTTGGAGTCTTTGGAAGTCACAACTAATGATTTAGTTTGGGATTTATATGGTGCCGACTGTGGCTGTTTAGGTTTGTCCTGCTTATTGCGCTGGACAGTCTCGAGAACAGCCGCTCGATTTTTCAAAAACTTAAAAAAGTTCTGTAAAGTTGGAATTTCAGTATCCCTCCCATTTGAAACATATACTGCTGTCTAATTTAGCAGTAATCATGTAAATTATTAGTATGTCCCACTTGTCTGTAGGTAATTCTAGTGTGCTTAATGCACGCAAGTTTTAGATACGTGATCTATAATAAAACGAAGTGTTTTATCAGTTTCTCGAGAGTACTCTAAATGAAATTATGATTTTAGGTGGTTGTTTATTAGTTGACGTTTATTATCATAGCGTTCGCAAAGTAACATCCAAGCTTCGAGGTAGTTTTTTATCAGTTACTTCGAGATTGCATAACACTCTCGCTGCCTCGCCCTCCAAATACGAATCCAAATAGTGGTACTTGTGTATATTGCGAATTTTTTCATTATCATGGACTAAAGACACAAAAGTTTCCCTGAATTCCAACCATTTGTAATACGTACCGAAATTAGGTATTTCAATAACAGGCAACTTAAAACTAATTTGTTCAGAACTGCAATGACTATGACACGATTGATTATCAGGAGAAGCTAATGAACTTTGATTTATTATCGTTTCGCTTGAATTTAATTACATTAGGTGGATCTGCGTAATAAGTGGGTGATCGTTACGATAGAAGTCTTGAAGGCAATTGCGACTGTTAGCGTTTGGTAGGGATGTATGATTGTATGCGTGTCTGGATACATAGATACGTATGCAGTAGTATGAGTGAGTGTTCCTGTTGCATCTATACAATTATAAGAGGTGGCTGCGGCACAGACAGGAATGGTTTAGCAGTAGATGTATCGTGGACAGGTAACTTCGATTATCATAAACAAGGTACCTATATTAATTATAAGTGCATTGGTACGTGTAATTTAATTATAAGTGCTCAATATTGCCTCCACCGCTCTTTAGATCTACTTTCAGATGGTCTAAGGTTAGAAGAAATTCTATTGTGGGATAAGCCTGCCTTTGCTTTGTAAAATTATACTTTTCTCATTTCTGTACTTATTTATTATGTAACAAAGAGTTTACATAAACATTCATTATGCAATAGCAAATAATGTAACAGGATTTTGAACTTGATTTCCTTTTATTATTTCAGTACTACGAACAACAAAGTTATTGTAGGTAACAGCAAAATAACAAACACCGATTTTCCGATACACGTGTGAAAATTTAAAGTAATTGAAGTGCTCGAATGTGCATGGAGTTTGCTTTGAAAGCCGAGCATATAATCGATAGCTTTCACCAACATGTCGGCAAATTGCGACCCAGTCTGGGTCAAGTTCATCAGTTTACTAACAAGCGGTTTCACTAGTTACTAGTTAATTCCAGTGAATATTTAAGCCCGCTTTTCAAACAGACTGCATTGAATGAAATGCTCTCTATAACAAGCATTGGTAAGCCCTTTTCAGCGAAATAATATTGAATTTGCTAGTCTACACTCTGCCGCTTGTGTTTGAAATGTTGGTTATTCTGAAATGGGAATGGGAATACTTGACATTTACGTAAGATACAGAGTCTATAATGAGGAGCTGTATTTCGTGGAATATATTCCTAGACTACCTATGTTTAAATTTTGTATGGCGATTCATGAGATGATGGTGGTCCCTTCAGTTATTATCTATATTAGTCGTTAATACGCGGGACTTCATAATTCATTAGTTGTTGTGGTGTTGTGTTCTTGTAGTTTTTTATTTATTACAAGTAGGTAATTTAGTACCTTGAAGCTAGTCTTAAGTGATAGGATTAACAAATAAAGAACGGTAGCTTAATCGTAATATGACATGCATATTAACCATATGTTGTAGGGTAAAAGCCGGATACTTGCCCCACTTTTCGTCATGTATATCAAAACTTAGGTCTTTGATCTTCTATAATAGCCTATTTTCGTAAACGTAATTACTACTGTTTTACTTGACCTCTCAAAAGGGAGATAGTTGCCCCACGGTAAAAATGCTTCAGGGGATAGTTGCTTCAAGCGGGGATAGACGCCTCGCTATAATTTTGTTGAATAAAAAGAATGTTTATTATTTACTGAGGTCCCTTATTATGCACTAATCAAAATATTAATAATTATTCTAAATACTATGTGTATTCAGTTTTAATGATTTAAATCACAAAATCATCACTATCCATGCGTCTGTCAGGCCGGCTCCGCTTTCCTGCTTCTTCTTCTCTATTTCGTCCAGTCTTGGGTCTCATCTGGACCATGCCATCAGATCTAAACCAACCACGATGTGTTCAGAAGATAGCATACGCCGCGTTGCAGAGTTTTTCGAGACTATCACAGAAGGCAGTCTTCTATTCGGTGTCGATGTAGCCAGACGGGGACGTTGGTTTTAGTCCCCACCTCCCTCCCCCCTTTATCGCCATCTATCTTATGTCTAGCTAATGTGGCGCGGCACCGCGTCCGATTTTTGCTTGTCCTTGTGAGGCTTTTTGTTCACCTAGAATAAAAGCACAGACAAATTCATGTTTATTTTATAAAGCAAGTAGTCCCAATAAGTTGGAAATTTACGCCCCTAGGGGCAACTATCCTTTTTGATACGGATACTTGCCCTTTATATTTGTGAAATAAAAAAATTGTATTAAACAATAAAACATATTATACAATGTAATTTAAATCCTAATGCATGCATAGAAACAAAAAGTAGACAGATGCCATGGTCAGTAATAAAAATATTCAATATTAATTACTTACCAAAATAATTTCGACGCTCGTCAAAGCTCACAAGGACAAAACACGTGCGCCTACGCTGATGGATTACATAGCACTGAGGCCTTTGGGAGGGCCGAGGGGCACTTTCAATTATGGTAAAGCGCTAACGCCACCAACATCCCTAACATAGTGTATTCAAAACTGCATTCGGCTTTAACCCTATATCAGCGGCATTCATTGCTACATAATGCAGATGACAGCAAAGATGTGGTAGAGAGCAAAATCTAACTTGTGTCTAAAATTGAAACCTTCAAAAAGACATTAGTTTGGCGGCCTGGCGATCGAATTCGGTGTCTCTCGCATACGAGGCGGATTCGCTGCCATATGCCACCGACACTCTTCAAATATACCCGTATACGTTACAGTTACTTTGAACGCACGACTGTCATCTTCTTCTATTCGGTTCTAGTCTTATTAGTTATATTGAGACATATTCAATAAGTAATAATTTCGAAGCTACTCTTATTCTATCTCACATCGTACACGTACAGAAAACCGAGCGTCACCCACGGCATTCCATCCACACAAGTACCCTATAGAAAACGTGCAATTTTCCCCCAAGTTTCTTTAGCAGCGTACCTTCATAAGTTGCTTGTCACGGTATCCAATACGTTTTGTGATTTCTCTTGCAGGGGCGCGGGCGGAGGCGGCATGTTTGGAGACGTCAATATCTCAGCCATTTTGGACTCGCTAAGCGTAAGCTACGACAAGCGCGTGCGGCCAAACTATGGAGGTCAGTATTAAACCTTCTCTGCTTGCATATTTAGTACATCGCCTGGATGGGTTTTTATTGTTAAGGTGCGGGCCCACAGTACCGCTTTTCTACGGATAGTTGGCAAATGTATAGGTAGGTATCATAGAGAAAATATTTACTAACGTAATAGAGCAGCCATCACAAACAAAAATATTGTACCAACCTGTCACGTGCGGGAGGTGCGGGGGGAGGCTGCTAAGTCATAGAATGACCGATGAAATGTTATCATTTTCTTTATTTTTGGCCCTCGAATGGTTCGTACAGTTTTTAATGCACAAGATTGCGTTTTTTTGAATATCCAAGCCACTGTTAGATTGGTACGCGTCTCGCAATGTCTCAGAACTGACTGCGGCCACTGTTGTCCATGGACCGCAAAGCGTGGTTCAAAGAAAATACTTGCGGTGTCTCCTCTATTACTTTAGTAAATATTTTCTCTATGGTAGGTACAATACAGGAGCATTATCACTTTTAGCAAAAAAATGTAGCAGCTACAGCTTTTCAGGGTATTTGGTGTATCGATAGACAAATTGTTTTGACTGACAGGATAGTGTTCTTTACGCTTGAAGAACTAATCCTTGTCCAAAGAATATTTTAAATTTCAATGATTTGTTTTATGCAATGTCATAATTTGCCGTATTTTAAATAGCAAAAATGTATTACGTTAAAACCTACAAATTTAATATTTAATTCAGAAACTATTATTAATTTAATACGAAGCCCCATTAACTGATAAAATACGGAGAAAGAATAATGAACGTTCACCGACAAAATAATAAAATAGCTAAAAGCGAATGTGAATTTTATTTTAATAAGTTATGTATTTCATTTCATCCATCACGTTTTTAACGATAATTTTCTTGTTAGGTACTTTTATTTTAATATTATAAAGAGATAATTTTTTATCAGTTATATGTTGGGGGTAATCTCTAAAACTACTGCACCGATTTTGAAAATTCTTTTTCTAATAGAAAGCTACATTAATTTTGCTACGAGTGTTATTCTAGGCTTTTTATCTCGGAAAAATAATAGGGACTCACGTGGTAGATAAATCTTTACAGAGACTCGAACTGCGCGCGGGTCAAACCCGCTCGGGACTGCTATATAAATCTAACTCCATAGGAATATGGAGTTTCACCTTTATGCTTTTGTATTGTACATCAAGTAGTTTAATCTTCCCAAATTGTTGTGAGGGTAGCTACTATTTCCAATTATTTTATTTTCGTACCAAGCCAAAGCACCTCCACGTACGAGTACTTTTGTTTAAGTAATGTCTGCTTGCGCAATTGTTTTAAGTGACTAGTAGTTTTAAAAAGGAAAATAATTACTTAGTTTGCGGGTAATTGGGCTTATTGAACTGAATAAGAACACTTTTATTTTTCTTCGTATTATATTCCACTTTTAGTAGAATAAACGCACGGCTGACATCAATAATTTCTAGAAGGGTCAACATAAGTTCCATTAATGGCGGCAGGGTTTTTTTGTAACTTGAACTAAAAAGCTACATTTAAAGTACTGTGCACGCGCGAATTTATGTCCATCGGGCACGACTGTCCAAATCGAACAGATTACACACCGCCATCGCACTCGGTTGCGGTTTGAGCGTACGAGTATATCGAGCCTTCAATAAATGCTACTCGAATTGTTCAAGTGGTCGAGTCCAATGGACATGATTTCGCGCGCGTACAAATAGTGTACTGAAGTAGTAGAATAATGGGTGTACCTTGAGAGACTCAGTTTGCAGTGTCCTGAGGAAAAAAATACCCGTAATATTAAAATTCGAATCCAAATATTTTTTTATGGTTATTGTGATACAAGTCGTCGAAAAAGACATCAAATTACCAACAATTTATACCCCTGCGCGTCCGGACCGAACAAAACACCAACTTACAACGGAAATTAAATAAATAATATGCTCTTATAACTAGCAGATAGGGTTTGCAAACTGGGATCCCGGATACCGAAAAACCGGGATCCCGGACGAAAAAGATGCCTTTACAATACCGGTATTCATTTTACAAAAACCGGGATTTTTGGTATTCAGTTAAAATTAAATTATATATTACTTTTGCACTATTAGAATCATTTTTATATTCTAATCACCGTCTAGACTATCAAAACGCACAATAGGTTGCCTCAATATCATTTTTTCAAACACTTTAGCAAAAGAAAAAACTTATCCATGGGTGATCGATTTTTCTTCTAGAAAATAACCATTTGGATATTTTTTAAGTCTGTCTATGACTTTTATGCAATAAAGAATATAATAATAAAAAGTTTATAATAAATTACTAGCAACTTCTCCAAATCCCGAAAATGTCAAAAATACCGGGATCCCAGTATAAACCTCATTTTAGTGTCGAAAATCGGTATTGCGACCCCGGAAAAACTGAAAACTCACGTACTACGTTGGTCCGAAAGATTTTAGTCAACGGCTTGTTATGTACCCTATTATTTTAATTTTTGTTACGTTTAAAAACAAATTTATTACAATCACCTTGACCAAAAATCACTAGCCGGCAACTTATAGTTATTTTTTATCGTTTGAAATTTTGTATCATAAATTGGCACAAGTAACTTTCTGCTCTTCTCTGAGAAAGTAGACTATTATTCGAGACACAACCTTCCTAACCTTAAGAAGTTCATGTAAAGTGATGGAAACTACCTGGGATATAATCCTCATTTCATTCTGAATCTCACGTTTGTTAATGTTATGGAATTTCATTAATAACGACTTCACCCTGATGACGTTTTCTGGAGTGACTGCAGTTGGAAGTTGCCTTAGTATAGGTTCATGTTTGTGGTCGCCCTGACCACGTTTAAACTTACAAAATCAATAAACAACAATTACATGTGATGACGACAACTCTCTAAACGCGCTGATAAATTTTTCAAGTGATTCTTTATATGTTAACCATAATACGTTATGTTATAATCATAATACATCTTGCCACGAAATGACTCCCGCGTTACCAAAATAGTGGGGATTTGTATGGGATAGACATATTATAATTAATAATCGATAAAAAAATTACTAAATATCTCCGGCTAGTGATTTTTGGCCAAGGACTTTGGAAGAAAATTTGCATTTAGACGATACAAAAATTAAAACAAGAGCGTGTATAACAAGTCGTTAGCTAAAAACTTTTGGACCAGCCAACGTATTACTTAGTAAACTCGCCATAACCGAGGGGAAGTGGCCGTCCAATGATAAAGTAAGTGATATATACTAAATTCATGAACCCGGAAGGGGCGCGCAGTGACTATGTCACTTTATAAAACGTGATATATTATGTTGGCTCTCTTTGTCGGTGGCATTTTGTGATATCGTGATTTTACAAAATATTATGAGACGCATTAGTGTTCAATTATAGTAAGTAATCATGGGCCATTAAACCGTCGGTAAGGATTATCGATGGCTGAGTGGTAACGGTATCCGACTCGCAAGCGAGAGGTACCGGTTTCGAATCACACTGCCGCCATGTACCAATGACTCTTTTCTGAGTTATGTACATTAGTTAATACTAACCGATGCTCTTACGGTGAAACGTTCTGGTCAGGTTTCCCCGGTCATGGAGGTTAGATGGCAGTCGCTCCACTTTAATTACCTGATCTGCCAAATCTTGGATCATGGTCAAGGCGGACCCCGGGCCCTCGGCCGCAAGAGTACAACCGGGACATTAACGCCAAGATGATTATTATGTTTATATTACGGGCCACTAATACATACATATAAATAAATGTGTATGTTAACGGGAAACTAGATTTCAGGCTCAACTAGTTAGTCCTAGGACAAACAACAACGACAGCGGCGACCCGAAGAGAAGCCGAGTTTGACACTTAAGACTTCCCGAAGGCAAGATAAAACTGTCTTGGTACACAGTTGCAAAATTAAAAAGTAAATAAACCACTTTCTTTCAAACTTCCCTCATAGCGGAAATAGTGCAAAAATAAAATTAGCACGATAATATTTAAAAAACTCTAGTTGCAGGAACTCTGATTAATAATAGTTATTTGTGGGACTTTTTGTTGTCAACTTTGCTGATAATAACTCCTCTCTGCTTATGCTTATGCAAGGAGGCTAATGTCTCCTCCACAAGATCCTTATAGTATTCAATATTATGGTGGTGATGGTATTTTCGGAAACTGCCAAGCGCTAGAGAGAGTACTGCTCTGAGCTATATGCACTAAAGATGACGAAAATTCCAGAATTCATCTTACGCAGATGGCAAATACAGAATATAAATTTATACATACTTCGATCGGAGGTGAACGACGCTTTACCGAAGTTAAAAATGAACGAAAGTTCTGGAACTGATTATGCACAGCAGAAGCTCTTAAAGAATTAAGTGAGCTGAAAAGGGATCATGGGATATTTGCACCAGATTTGAACTCTTTGTGGAGATCTTTTTAATGGCCATTCACTCGTGGCCGGCTGATTGGGTCCACTTGTCCATCCTTCTTGTCCGTCTTTATATACTATCACGGGGTGCCAATAGGCTGCTGAAACCATGCAGTCATTTTCAGAGTCCCCGGCGGAACACCTTGATTAACCTCGCTTTGCCAACGGTATTAGGAGGCACAGCCAAAGTTCAGTGATAAATTACTGTAAAAGTATAAGACTATAATAACAAATTATCTTGGCGTTAATTATCTGGTTGCGCTCTCGCGCATGAGGGCCCGGGATTCGCTTTGACCATGATCCAGGATTTGGCAGATAATTTCAGTGGAGCGACTACCATCTGATTTCCATGACCCTGCTACCAGGGGAACCTGAACAGATTGGAACTTTCTCCCACGCACACTAAGGTTGTGGAATGAACTACCTGGAGAGGTTTTCCCTGGAGAGTACAACATGAAGTTCTTCAAGAAAGGGGTTGTAAGGTTTTTACGGGGTCGGCAACGCGTGGGTGAAGCCCCTGGCATTGCAAACGTCCATAGGCTGCGGTGATTGCTTACCATCAGGCAGGCAACAGCTTGTTTGCCACCTTAGTGGTATAAAAAAAAAGGTTGGTTAAACATCCATTCGCCTAAATGTGCAGGTTTCATCACGATGTTTTCCCTCACCGTAAGAGCATCGGTTAGTATTCAACTGATGTACATCACTCAGAAAAGAGTCATTGGTACATAGCCGGAGCGGGATTCGAACCCGATGCCTCTCGCTTGCGAGTCGGATACCCTCACCGCTCGGCCACCGATACTCTTGTATCAGTAAAAGTATAAGACTATAGCGTTCAAGTAAAGTTCTACTGCATGTCATCAACGACTGCCGTAGCTTATTTCTATACAACAGATATTACAATAGTTATCAACTGAAAATGAGAATTTCTCTAAGTACCCATACTTTTTGACAAATTCATAGTTGGTAACTATCAACGAAAGCCTATCGTCTTTGATAACTGGTTAAGTAGCAAGAACTTAACATTTTTGCCATCTGGTTGCGAAAGTCATATACCATAGGAACAAGAGCTATTTGTGAAGAGAAGGGAAAGAGCTCAGGAGAACAAATCTTGTTCCTCCAACAGCTTAAAGAGAAATGTTACTAAAATATATCTAGTAAACGCAACGCGACTGACCACACGATAACCCTGACCTTCTCGGAATTTGAAATGACGTAGTTCTATACTATGCAATCTAGAGGTATTACTAGCCGTGAACTTGGCTTGACAGTGGTTATCGATTGATTTGCGGCCACGCAATTAACCGACATGTCCAACAATCAACAGCTTGTTAATAGCTTCCAAGGAAGGAAACTGCAAGCCGGAAATAACATATTATATCACTTGTATATTTGCTGCGCAATTGTCTTATTCCCACACAGAAGTTTCCACAAAGTGGCTATTGGGTTGTGGGTAGATCACAGAAAAATCTTATGTCGAGTGCAATCGTTATTGAACGTTAACAGAGCAATTTATTTATATTATGTGCAGACTTATTATAAAATAAATTTTTGCACATATAAATTGCTCGGTTGTATGGTGAAATGTGGGAAAGAAACTGTAATTTTCTTAAGTGGAAGTCGTTCAAAATCTTAGATAATGCCAAATTATGTAAGATAAAATCATACCTGCTTATAGAGACAAGACTGGTGTTAGGTATGAAACAAAGAGGTATAAATTTTCGACCATGTGTTTAAAATATTTTTAATGTTATATAATCTTGCCTATTATTATATTTTCATTTAATTTCGAAATATTTATATAAAACGCGTAATGTGAGTACTCAGAAAAGCATTAGGCACCTAATACAATACTTGTTTTAATCAACTAAAATCGTCACTGGCGTCGTATATTCGTGACAAGCTTAGTGAAAGGTAACCGAGAGTGCTGGGACCGCCAGCGGGAGGCGGGGGGGTGGGGAGGCTGCCCACCCCACCGCGCCTGATGAAGCGACAGTTTCGGCCGGCGGAATACTATTGTAGTTGCAAGACAAAGCGAGATATTTTTGCTTTATCCGTTATCGCGAGCCGATATCGATTATGCTAAATGATGACATTTCTAACAGCATATTTTAAGTGCGCGACGGATATGCCCAGACGACGTTTCCATTTGTGCAAATATCGAAGGGTAAATTGCCGAGTGACGTTATTTAAGGCAAGGGGACACTGGAATCGAAGGTGGTAAATAGGTCAGGTATATTTTAGGAAATTGACGGCATGTGATAGCAGTGCAAAGGAATTGCGCAACTTTGGTTCAAATGCTATCCAGGAATACCAGCGTTGGGTTCCTAGCCCTGTAATAGTCGAAAATCTGATGCCACAAAGAACTTTCTTTTTAAATTGTTATTAAAAATACCCGACGAATTTCAGAAACATTTTGGAGACAAGCTTACCTTGCAGATAAACCGTGATTCCTAAAGAACGTTGCAATGGAAAAAAACAAAAGTAAAGCACGATAATGGATTTTTTAAGTATTTTCTTTATGTCATATAAAATGCAAACAGGCAATTTATTTAGATTTCTGTTATGAATAAATCTTATTTGTGTTCTTTTGTGTGCAAATAAAGAGTTTTGTACTCTATTGTATTGTAATACTTACCTTATTTATTTATTTATTTATTTACCAATTTATTGTACACAACCTACCTTACCTACCTACCTTTGTTGTGCTCTACTTTTGTTGTTTTCTATTGAAACGTAGGTTCTTTACAATTCTATTTTATGTATGGAGTTTGATTAGTAACAAAATAACGTCTTCTCTAGAATCACCACAATATTAACTAATTACTTCTAAAATCTTGAAATTGAATTGGCATAGGTACTCTGTGATTAGATTATTTTATTATGAGATGATGTATGATTTTTTTGTGGTCATTACGTCCATGATAGTCCTGGTTTGGAGCTATTACCAGCGTTTATTCAAGTTATTCATGTCTGCAAATCTTTTAGTACAGTCTACTTTTATTTTGAATAATTCATGTAAATTCTTTGAAAACCATTCATTCAGTTCATTCATTTCAGTTCCGGTCTCAGTTGAAAATGTTTCTATGTATTTCCTTATAATCTGTATGTAGATATGTATCATTTTCAAATATTTTAATGAAAAATAACAAATAATCAAAAGGGCTGTCTTGGTTTTTATATTAACTTGTTTAAACTGTAATTTCTGAATTCTGATGGTTGATAGTAGTGAAGTAGGATCTTCTCTTTTTCTGTTTATCCAAGGATTTTGTGGAAAATGTAACAAATATAATATTTCAGGACCACCAGTGGATGTAGGAGTCACCATGTACGTGCTCTCCATCAGCTCCCTATCTGAAGTGAAAATGGTATCTAATACTGCAATCCTAATTTTATGTAGATGGTTAGGGTAGCCAGAAGCGCGGTTAGGCTAGCATCCCTCAGCCGAGACGGCCGGTCAGCTGGCTCGGTCGAGGGACTCCGGGCGTCACGACTCCGTCCTCTGGTTTGGTTTTCACGGCGCGAGGTGCGCGCGACTCACCATTGGGCTTGATTGCAGGTCCGCCAGTGGAGGTGGGCGTCACCATGTATGTGCTCTCTATCAGCTCCGTCTCCGAGGTGCTCATGGTACTCGCCCCTGTCAGCTCACGCTTGTCTCGGTCGCTCGTCGCGCAGCCCCGCGCTCCGCCCCAGCGACCGAGCAGCCCCAGACACGAGGCTGCGAGCATGCCGGCGTTATGGAGCCGACCGCCCGGATGGCAATGCACCACTATCACTGAAATCACTTTTTCGAGCGTCGTTAAGGTTTAAATGATCATCAATTGACGCCAGTGGTGTTTCCCTCCGGGTGTGTCTCAAAATAAAGACATACTAAATTGTACTTTGCCGATAAGCATCCCTCCAAGCAAGACACTCGTCATAAATTTGCTCCATTGTTGTTTTTTGTTCAAGCTTTTTATGTTTTGAGTAGGTATTTGTTGTGTCTGTGAGTTCCTTACTTTTGTCTTTCAAATGGCGTTGAATACTCCAGGCCATGAATTTGAAAGTTTTATTTTTCAGTAGTCTTGCTATGAATGTTTTTTTTAATGTCTGTAACGTTGTCCAGTGATAGTTCTTCTTGGACTTGAAAACATTTTATCTTTTTAATCTCAATTATATTATTTTTAAGATCAAATTATTATTAATATATTATTTTTCAGAATTATTTTTTATAATTTTATCATAACTCCAAAGTCTTGTAAAAAACAAAGTTGTAAAAACCAATCGAAAACAGAACGGTTATTGGTTTTTAGTCACGGTTTACGCAATCGAAAATATCAATCGACGTTAAGTGTTAAGGCACCAGTCAGCTTCAAAAGCATTTGAACACTTTATTACTATTGGCGGTAACTTTCTTTAAAAAATCTCAGTGATGACCAGATATTTCGAAGGAACGTTACTTCGACATGGAAATAAAGGAATCAAATATTTTCGACGCTGACTGAACCCTTGATAACGGTTCCAAGGAACTAAACCCAACCTGAGACCAGGGTGTATGACCCCCAGTGGAAACCAAATCAAGGGGACGGTCAAAGTCACTTTTGGACGTGACCTCTACCCGGACATAGAATTAGAAGCTAGCCATAACTCTATAATTTTGATAAGCACACATCGTTTTACGCGTGGTTGTAAAAAAATCTTAACCACTCTAGATTTATATATTTTAAAGATTGTATGTAGAATGTATTGTGATGGTCACTTAACGAAGACTTCGATGGCCACTTACAAGAAAATTATAATGATAACGCTGTGTGTGCTTATCACAGACAAAACAAGAATACTAATAGTAACAAGAAAGTAAAATCGGACAAAAGGTAGACAAAAATACATGATCCAGTTATTAGTTTTTATTTGTAAGAATTGTTAATAATTAGACTTATTTGAAATTGACATACCCATAGCTTCGAGGACCATCCAATTCGAAATGAAAATTACATACTAATATATATGTATAAACTTTATGTAACTAGATCTCGTATGATGATACCATTTCACCGAAATTGTTGAAAGCTATATAATTTAAAACCTTTTAAAGCTTACACAATTTTAATATATTCGATTTGGTTAAAGGATTAATTCAATATTATAATTCTGTACATTATATACATGGATTGTAGCTTTCCAACTGTTTCGGTGAATAAACACAAAGGGTGCATCATGCATATCCGTGGGGATAATTTATGACATAATCCACGAGGAAATTCAAGCACAACATTTGGTTTTCCGACTAAAATAACGTATGTAAATCAAAATTATAACTGAAGGGCATCCATTGTTTCATTATATTATGAAATGAAATACAGGCATTGTTTGAAACTACACTGTGGGCTTTCAGGATTTCACATTGGACTTCTACTTCAGGCAGTTTTGGACGGACCCCAGATTAGCCTACAAAAAGAGGCCTGGTGTAGAGACATTATCAGTAGGATCGGAGTTCATTAGAAACATATGGGTACCTGATACTTTTTTTGTGAATGAAAAGCAATCCTACTTCCACATCGCCACGACGAGCAACGAATTTATCCGGATACATCACTCGGGCTCCATCACGCGGAGCATACGGTACGTCGCATGCTAATTAAAAGTTTTCTTCACTTTTTCTTTTTAGTGACCAACGATCAGATATTGACAGATATTTAGACTAACTCTCATCTCAATCCAACATCTAACTCTCCTAATATTTGCTTCAGGCTAACTATAACGGCATCCTGTCCAATGGATCTGCAATATTTTCCCATGGATCGTCAATTATGTAACATTGAAATCGAAAGCTGTGAGTTTGCTTCAAGCGTTTATCATTTATTCCTATCATGATAAATTCATTTCATTTTGCTACAATTAGTTGTTACAACAACTGTAATTTTTTTACATTTTTGTATAATTATCCTGAAACGATTGGCATTCAGTTCTCAATTACCGTCTCAGCTCATCTGTGGGTGTTATCGAGATTACAATACAATCAGCTATGTTATTGTACCCATACGTAGTTGGAAACGAAACCTTAAACCGCTTTACAAATTTTAATGCTGACGAGGTACGTTCGTCAAATTTGGTTCTACAGTCACAAGACACTCAGATTGTTTACCAAGTAGTATTATAGATTTTAATTCGTGGTCGGTTTGCTCGCCCCTTTGATTAAAGCCCCAGTGAAATGGGTGCAGATTTTATCGTTCCATATCTCTGCATGGTACAGTCGGCTACACCATGCGGGACATCCGATACAAGTGGAACGAGGGCCCGAACTCTGTGGGCGTGTCCAGCGAGGTGTCGCTGCCGCAGTTCAAGGTGCTCGGCCATCGGCAGCGCGCCATGGAGATCTCGCTCACCACAGGTACACGGCATGGGTGACTGGCGCTTCGACTACCCTCAAACCCGCTTACTTCTGCACACCAACTCAAAGACGCCTCTTTGCATGTTTTAAGCTTGGATTAACTCTATACTGTTAATACCTAATAATTATCGCCAACATTTCCCAATTTCACAAACAGTAAATTTGATAGCAAAGTCACATGCAGCTCAACACGTCGACTGATCAAAATAAATAATTTTGTTTGCAGGAAATTACTCGCGTTTGGCATGTGAAATTCAATTCGTCCGCTCGATGGGTTACTATTTAATTCAGATATACATTCCATCCGGCTTGATTGTAATTATTTCGTGGGTCTCCTTTTGGTTAAACCGGAATGCAACGCCAGCAAGAGTGTCGCTCGGGGTTACCACCGTGCTGACGATGACCACGCTCATGTCGTCCACCAACGCCGCGCTGCCTAAGATCTCCTACGTCAAGTCCATAGACGTCTACTTGGGCACTTGCTTCGTGATGGTCTTCGCAAGTCTTTTAGGTAACAATAACAAATCGCGTAACGTGTGTTGGTACCTAATATGTACCTACTGCCTAGTAGACAGAAAGTAGGTATAATTGTCAAAACACAATGAATATTTTATGAAAGTAATATTTGTTTGTATTACGGTTTAAATTTTTTTATAATAGTGTAATGTATATCTACCCTCTTGGGTTTTTATCATGTCATTGAACAAATAAATTCTGGCTGTGCGATACGCGAGTTTCACGTGTCGAACAATAAAAAGTAATATCCTGGCATTCTCTTCCAGAGTACGCCACTGTGGGTTACATGGCAAAACGTATTCAAATGAGGAAACAGAGGTATAATGCTGTTCAAAAAATAGCTGCTGAGAAAAAAATCCACGTAGATGGGCCTGCTCCATCTGAGCCCATGCCCCCGCCTCGGACGAGTACGCTGCCTCGGCCACCCCCGCCCAGTCGCTCTTCGGTAAACCATCTGAAACTGATCTAAATCTAACTTTTCTTAATTAGGAACAGGGTGGAATTTTTATTTGTTTTTTATTTCGTCTTTTTAGGAAGTTCGATTTAAAGTACACGATCCCAAAGCTTATTCGAAAGGCGGAACTCTGGAGAACACCATAAATGGATCGAGGGGCCCTCCGCCGCCGCCGGTGCCGCAGCACGACGAGGAGCCAGTTCTGCCCCCGCACCTCATTCACGCCAACAAGGTAAGATAGCTGGATTTTGATTTATTTTTCTCCAGTCATGACTGATTTAAGCGATTTCATTTATAAAATTTGCAACGTGAATTTGTATTTTATTGGCGCAATGCGACTGTATATTCACGATACTTGGTCATTGTTAGTTTTTCCATATGGGGCATCGACATTATGGGGCGTGTTGCGAAATGGTGCATGGAATCGTTTCGGCAACATGAGTGAAGAGGGTGACTTTTGCAGGGCCTCAACAAGCTGCTGGGCACGACACCGTCGGACATCGACAAGTACTCGCGCATCGTGTTTCCGGTGTGTTTCGTCTGCTTTAACCTCATGTACTGGATTATATATCTGCACGTGTCAGATGTCGTGGCTGACGATCTAGTGTTACTCGGCGAGGAGAACTAAGCACTGTAACCTTTGTACTTATAAGAACCGAACCATACTAAGCTGGGTGCCGGTCGGCCCCAATGATAGCGCTTGTCTTAACGTGCTTTCTACTTGGAAATACCTATCATGTTCTATCGCAACGATGGCTCTATCACAGAGTCATTAGTAGAGTACAATTAATTAAAATAAGTAAACAGTCATTACAAGATATTTATTAACTAATTTTTAACATTTAAAGTTCAAATAAATGTCAATAATTATTCATATACCGGTAGAGAAATAGATGTCCTTCGTTGTTTCCCATCGTTGCCATCGTAATAATTTTTATCTCACAGATATTGTTACATGTCGCACGAAAATGATAATATTTTAGAGTTGTACGTTACCTATTTAAACTACCTATCTATATAAATTATAGTCTTTTCAAAAACTACGTAACGTCTATAATACCTTTACATTGAATAGAAAAAGATTCAGTTGCATAATGGGGTTGTTGTACCTATTTAGTATGTCATCGAGGTAAAATAGTGTTATTGACTATTCTAGATACCTTTTCTAGAACGTACTATGCGTCATTCTCAATTAATAATAGCCACCTGTGCCCTTAAACCAGTAACAATAATTTTAAACTCCATGCGAATGGTAGGTAACTAGCGCAAACGTATGTTAACAACTGAAGTACTTATTAAAATTTGATTGTGTAAATGATTGTATTGTACATAGGAATATCAGGAGAGTTTCATATTAAGGGGTGGATCTCGACATAAAATTTTGGATTCCACACGTTACGACGTGGGCTACCATAGTAAGAATCAGTGGTTTTCTTATAGGGAGTAGAAGAACGCCCTGAGGGTTAGAGTGGGGCTGGAGTAGTCGCAATCGTTTTTATACAGGACTCTACCAAAAAATCAAGTCTTCAACTAAGTTAGGTAGAAACAGTTTTGTTATTATTTACACGTAATTGTTTTTCACTATGTATACTTAATTAGGTACCAAGTTCCATTAAACCGTATTGGAGACCTAGTACTCGCACGAGTTCTTGTGGGCATCATACTTCCGGTCTTTAAATATTACTACTTGTAGTAAGTACCTCACGGATTCCCGTACTTGTTTATATCTATTCTTGTAAAGCAAATATGAACGTGAAATATACATATTATTATACTATACATTTATACATATTTATAAATTAGAAAACTTCCATGATAAAGAATATACAAACATAAAAGGTGCACCTAATTGTAAAATTAGGTGTGTATTTTAAAGAGTTATTAATTCAGATATCTATAATGCGTAATAAGTATCTACACCGGTACCACACATCTTGATATTAAAATTTAGTGCACAATACACTTTTACTATGTCGTAGATAAAGTATTATGTAAACTATTATAAATTGGTAATTACGGAGCAGCAATATCAATGAAACCGAAAAAATACGAGTAAGTATAAAAAAAAGACATAATAGTTATTCCTAACCTAACTTTAGATTACATTAGAAATACTTTTGGTTGAACCTTTCTCAGGGCAGTTGGACGTAACAGCTGATCGTTATTGTCACTAGAGTCATTGTTCATGTCGACGGCGGCACACGATGACATAAATATATAAATGAAGTCAATAAAATGTACCTAGTGTTAGTAGAATTAAGCTAACATAAAATGTAAAATTAAAGTTCTAAGTGAAATCTAGAATGTTGCGATGCTCATTTCTTTTTTCTATTATATTATCTTACATACTCGTTAGGTACGTTTATATTACATATTTGGAGTTCCAATAGTAAAACTAGGGACTCTTTATTTTACGATATATGTAAAAACTGATCTCCGAATACTTTTGAATTGCCATTTTGTAATTATTATTGCCAGTTGTTATATTTTGTTAGAATAAAGGTTGTAGGTTGTTCAGTAAGCAAAATTGTATCGCTGATAAACCAGTTTTGGTGATTTATATTTTGTATAAAATATGTGATTTTTTATAAGTAGTAAATAGTTTCGTTGTCGTTACTATTACAATTGTTTTGCCAGCCAATTGGGAACATTTGAATTTTTCTGAATTTGCTCAATGTTGAAAAGAATGTAATTAGTAAGAGTGGGTTCTAAGTCGTCTAGGGTTAAAAATATGTAGCGTAGATATGGAAACTTTATATTCTTTTCCCGTCTTCGGATCAGACCTTTACGGATGTAGTACTAAAATATGTTTATAGACTATTTATGTACGAAAGTACCGACTTAGTTCGTATTTAGATACGTTTTGTTTGAACCCGTTTTATTATTTGTACCTGATGTTTCCACTAAGACTGATGAGTCATTTTTAAATTCTTGTCGAAATTCTTTTGTTCCGTAGAAGTAACTATAGCTATCCAATGAACATCGAATATTGCTTGAAATACTAACTTGTGCTCGAATTGGCTCTACAAAAATATTTTACTTTATGCATAGAAAGTCCACCACCCTGTGTTAGACCACCATTAGGCTACGTAAACCTCACGCCTCTGTCCCACAAGTGGGATAGGCAGAGACTATGGACGACCACTTTGCTCTGTCCTGACACAACTCCCTAGCCTCGCATATTAATTCGCCTAGCCTCCACAACTGTTTTCAAACATCTCCTTTTCTCTTGCCACTTTGGACCCTAGTTTTTTTGAGAACAGTACTGAACTGATAAATTTATTTTATTTTATTTTATTTTATTTTATTTTTCCTAATTAAGGAAAACATACAGCTTTACATTTATATTATTACAAAGCTAGTCCGCACACTTGAGCCAATTCAGTTTCCACTAGGATATATTACATTGTTTTACAATTTCGGACTAGATAACGAATAAATTACAGCTGAAAACATAAACTTAAAAATTAGTTGAAACTAGATAAAAAGGATTTTTTTCTGGGTCGTCGTAAGTTCGTCGTTGGCATAATGACTCTCCTTAAAACAGCTAGAACAGTTCAATGCTGAGATAAATGGATTGATTTTATTACAGTGTAGGGAAACTAACCTGTTGGGAATACTTTTGGCGTTGGGTAACAGCGTTACACAAAAGCGCGCGAATCAACGGTAACAAAGGATTCCAAAGGGCGTATAAGGGTTGGAAGTGGTCAAACCATTGATTGTAATGCGGTGGGTCAATACTTGTTGAATTAATTTCCCTAGCTTTGGAATACATTGAACAGCCTCAGTGTATTCCAAATCTATTTTCTAAGGGTTCTTAGAAAATAATACCATTACGAGCACTCGTCTGTAAATAACGTGTGACTGTACAAACTTGTAACAAACCATATTTGATAAGTATACATTTAAAACTCGACTGCGGAACACTTGAACGGAATTTGACTCGAACTAGACTGGTCCTTTTTTAGGGTTAAATTGCTTTAATATTTTAGGAGAAACGTTTCATGATCAAATTGGGGTGTCAGTTGAATTGTTTTGTCTTCCCTCACAGAAACAAAGCCTCTGTAGAGCGCAGTCTGTCTTTTGTTATCACGAAAACGTTGAAACGTTATATTATCATGCTCAATGCGTTATTCTAAACATGTAATCTATTAACAGCTAAATCATACGTTGCTAATATAAACTCTAATCTACTATTGGATTGTTATACGGACGTCGTCTATCATGATAAGCGTGATAAGTTTTTACATAGTAAATTACAAGTAGTGTAATGCAAGCCAAAATTGATAAGTGTAATTTTAATGGAAAGTTATTGTGAAAAAATCTAAAGAATTAATTATAAATACTGTACATTATGAAAATGAAAAATAATTAGTATAAGTAAATTTAGGTAATAATACAAATTGTATGGCTAAGAAAAGAATTTGCATTATATTGCACCTAGACGTAAGGCTGTAGCGTAGCTTAGCGCATGGGTGATCGGGCGGAGCGCATGTACCGGAGATTCCTAAATTTATTTTATTAGATAGTTTAAATCCTTTTAAAGTAGAAATTTGAAGGGAGGCATTGTGACTGACAGCACCGAGGGCGGGGGAGTGCGCGCGCGCAGGGCTCGGTGCGCCCCGCCCGTGGCCCCCGTGCGCGAAACCAAATTCTAAATCACGTTTACTTATTAAATTTAGGAATTATTAAATAAAATTACTTATACAGTGCAAAGGAAATCAATTTAGCAATACTTATATAGATATTATGGATATTGTAGGCGATCGGATCGAATTCGTTATCACGTTTCCAAAATAGCGGGGTCGTATAAGAATTCACGAAATAAATAGATTTATCGCACTAAGTGGAAACGATAAGTAGATATTAAAGTAAGGAATATTCAGTGCCAGCAAGTGACAGTGTATCAGGCGGCAGTTAAAGTCAACTAGCTCTGGAGCATGACATGAACATTGCATCCAACACACACGAAGGTAGCCCTAATACTACCAATCAGTACCTGTACCTTTCAAAATGCCTCTACCTGATTCTAAAGCAAAATATTTTGTTTCCCAATATTCCAAATCAAGGCCTGCAAACAGCACACGCGCTTTATACTCGTACAGTTGAGAAGGAGTAGGGTTTAATTAGTTTCATTGGCTTTAAGTTGTTACTATATTACGCTTTAATCGGAATTTTTGATAGTTTATTTACATAATAGTACCTATAAGTACATAAACATAGTATATACCCGAATAGTAAATGTGCCAAAACTTTATTCGGTAGATACCATTAATCCAATGAAATTTGATTAATACGAAAAAAGGCTAAAGTATACTTAGATTATTTCCTCATTCATTCTTGTCTATTCTACTGATAAATCTTCGGTAACAGTCTGCACTTCACTTCTTGTTTTAATTTTTATTCAATAATGCAGGTCATTGATTCCGACAAGTATCTGATTTCGAAACTGAACGCGCATCCGGCGTGCATAAATTAGTAGGGGTAACTATTTTTGGAACAAAATAATGATTGATAGCGTAGGATGTACAGATGAGGATCACGGGGACGTGGTTGCTATAGGTTGGTTAGGGTTCCATGCTGAGGAAGGCACGGGGGAGAGGACGGCGGCTTGCCAACACCGCCCCGCCGCCCCTCTCCCACCCGGCCCGTCCACTTGAAACACCCTCAAAGAAATTTAGGCTGTGTTCGTTAATGCACTTTAATATACTCGTATAAGTCCAAAATCGTAGTTATAATTACCAATAGAGACACCTTTTCTCATCACCACTTCACGAAAGCCAATTATAAACATTCAGTTTTGCATACGTCAGACATTACCGAAATTAAACCTGGGCACGATTTTATCCGCCCAACGTAATCGGACTCGTACTGCGAACAGACTATACCTTATGTCAAATCACGCGTATCGTAGGCTAATAGGATTACCGTATACCGCAGGTTTATATGTGCTATTTGCAGAGCTTCACTACCACAATAGAATTATCTACGATTTACCTGCTAGCAAGTTGTTCCTGTAAACTGTGAAAGCAATAACAGATTCTAAAACTACTCTCTATGTTCATTCTGAGACTGAACTATCACTGAATCTATTTCTTGTACTTATCCCAAATTACCTAAATATTGTATGTTAAAAATGCCAGATGTTTAATTACGTTCACTTTATTAGAGTGTTGATAATTGTCTAAGTTTATTATTATCCGATGGAAAAGATAAAATTATATTGGTGTCGTTGACGATATTGCTCAAGCCGACTTAAAATTACATTGTAGTTAAAATTTACGAAATTTAGTTCTGTGATCCAATAAATAATGTGATCTGTATATATGTTTCAATTATTTTTCCAAACCTATTTGCTAATATACAAAATAATTTAACGTGTGGATGGAATGGTGAGTTCGGAAAGGAGCATAATTATTATGAAAATAAATGATGCGTTGTTTTTCATTTACTTTCCCAGCGATAACAAAAATATTGTGCTGTTATTGTCATATTTTTAGGTACCCTGAAAAGTGAACGGACCCATCGCTGCTTGTACTTGCATACTGCTGGCGACTGTGCATATAATTTATCCATTTCACATTTTACCATGAAAATAATATTATCAATAATGTATGCAGCTGCTTGCGTCACAGAATATCAACTTACTGTTTGTGTAAAAATCATAATGCTGGCGCAAATAGCAGTCCGTGGGGCTTCTATGTAATTTGCAGCGGTCATTCAATAGCCGACCGTTCCGAAATGTGTCCATCAACCGAGGTGTGGTCAATTTCATACACTATAAAGGTCTACAGATGGAGGTTTCCACTTATGAAATATTATTACATACTGTAAGCTACTATTAGACATGACGTCAGTTATTCTCTAGCTAAATTGAGACAGAAATTAATTGAACAACAACAAACTTTCAAAAGCTGAAGTAACTAAAATTGTGGGCGTGGATGTAAATACATTTACTACTCAAGTAACTACAATATTATTCGCTCTAAATATTTTCTCTCTCTGCTACCTGGTGAGTATCTGCCTCTTTTTTTTAAATTAGTCATCATCATCATCATCATCTCGGCTTAATGTCCCGGTTTTCCTCTTGAGCATGAGAGCCTGGGGTCCGCCTTGACCATGATCCAGGATTTGGCAGATTAGGTGATTATAGTGGAGCGACTGCCATCTGATCTCCGTGTCCCTGCTACCAGATGAACCAGATCCGATTGAATCATGGTTACATATTCAGTCGCCTGAATGTGCAGGATTCCCCTTACTATATTTAGGATTTATGCTCGACTTTTGAATTCGATATTTTCTCCAGATACCTAATACAACTATTTAAAAGACACTGAATACTGTACTGCAGGTTAAAAACTCTTTCAGGGGTCAACTCAGTCCCCTCCAGCCCGCGAGCTGAAATGACCACTATCAATTACCTTATATATATTTGCCAATCTTTTATTTTCGAAGACATTTTTAATAGAGATATTTGGCCAAGGAAAAGCGTCGAATTCGAAATGTCGCAGCGTAATAATACGCTCCCTGGATGACCGAGAAGTGTATATCCTACCAATAATATTTCAAGTCAAATTGGATGGCCGAGCCAAAGCTTTTAACCCTATAAACCCTACATTCAGACAGAACGTGTGACTCTGTTGCATCGCACATAGGCTGGATTTAATGCTGGATCGGCGCCACAGTTAGGGCTTATGTCATCGGTCCATTCAAGATAGCGTGTAGCTTGCATCGGTTGAACATTGGCTTTGATAAAGCCACGTTTGATTCTATGAAACATCCAAGCTATATTCTGACCTAAATGTAGGGGTTTGTAGAGTTAGGAGCTTCGCTCTTCATTAGATCATATAATTTTTTCTCAGTGAAACCGTTGAGAGCTTACGAGATTTGGCCAGCTAATTTTAAATGGAAAGTTTTTGTGGGATTTCATAACCATGTGTGTGAAAATGCCATGATAGATGATTGGTACAATTTTACATACAGGTTAAAAGTTACAGATTTCTTAACTTTCCTGTTATTTGTGTGCAAATCCTAGCCTGCGTACCAAAGTTCACTTGTACGTGTTATCATGTAAATTTCAGCTTTCTGGTATTTTCAAGATAAAATGTACGTAGTAGACGTGAGGGACTGAAAATTCGAAAAAACATTTCGATAAAAGGTAGGTAGTGCCTTTTTGCTCGACTTGGCGGGGGCACTTCCGTGTTTCCAGATATTCTTGCTGAGAAGATCACGCAAGAAAAGTATGGCCGCAGAGGTAGCTAACGATGCAATATTTTTGGTTCAACAAATTATATTGGGGTTACTGTACCGTAGTCCGTCTACGTACATTGCTAATTGCGCTGCATACTGTCACTAGACCAGAGGCGCTTTGAGTTTCAGGTTCGCAGTAAACGTTTAGTCTGAATATTATATTACTCCTAGCTCAGTGGCATGTAATTATCGTACAACATGATATTACACTGGTTCATTAGCAGGTAGCAGGTACTAGGTAAGCCTACAACATATTAATACTCTGCATTGTGGTCAAGAGTATGTCGGTGTGATCACGAGGGATTATGTCTGTTTGAAACTGCGTCGCTTTAGGAAAATGTCTCATTGAAATTGTGTCCAGGGTTTGAACCGCTCGCATACACGCGGGCACTCGCTTTTTACAACTTAAGCGCCAAGGCCATAGTGACTGTCCCAACAATTATAGAAAAAAAAAATTCGTGGACAAATTCACACAGCGCCATCTAGCCCCAAACTAAGCAAAGCTTGTACTATGGGTGCTAGATAACTGATATACTACCTAAATACTTTTTTTTTAAATACACACTTTTTATACATAGAACACCCAGACCCGTAACAGAAATTAAAATTCATCATTTTAATTTCTGCGCGGCAGGGAATCGAACCCGGGACCTCTTGCGTGGCAGACCGGCATGGCATGTTGACCATTGAACCACTCAGGTCGTCAAATAGTCTTTTAGTTTTTTTATGTGTATCTTAATTGATACACGTGGCCCAGGAAATAATTTTAGACAAAAACCTTTTTCCCAGGCCGCGTGTATCAAAAAGGATACACTACAAAATTTTATTTGTATAGAAAGCGTGAGCATGAGCGATACACAAAGTCAAAACTAACTAGAGGGCTGTGTATCTAAAATGATACACAAGTGTTGAGACAGTGTGTGCAATAATGATACACATGGCGCTGTGGGTGTTAATAATACCTATCTTTTCTATCTCTAGTAACTTTCTACGAATGTACCTATATTTTGGTAGAGAACGCAAGCTCTCGCGTGGATGTGAGCGGTTCAAAAATAGGGCCCAAGATGAAACTCCACTGAACGCTGGCATTATCATGCGTATGATAAAGTCTTCATTTCATGCCTGTTTGCCGCGAAAGCTGAATAGGCGCGGAAAGGTGAAAGGATAAGTACATATCTTCTTACAAAGCTGGTGTTTTCTATGAACAAGAGCTGCATTCGCTCCATTCGCGTTTACGTAGCCGAGTTGGATGCGAGAGCCAACGGCTAACGATGTGAGGATGCCGAGGGCCTGGCGAAGTGTAGAAAAAAGAGTTGAAAATCGGATCATAGTCACACACAGTCTGTGTTATACGTACTAGCTGCCCTTCGTTCGCCTGGTTTCAATTGTTTGAACTCTATATCTTCTACCCTACCCCTATACTACCTCTACCCTACCCCTATGCCTACCTACCTTTTTTTCTTTTATACAAACCTTTCCCTGATTGTTACAAACACATTTTGATACCTTCGTTTTATTATTGCTATTATACTAGGGAACTTAATTTTTATGAAGATAATGTAAGTTCCTCGCTGATAATGTAAATTTCTACAGGTGAAATAATTTTAAAAGTCGGCTAGGTAGTTTTTGAGTTATCCCATTATACACAAACAAACAAATCGAGAAACGATCAAATATTTTTGGTATACCTATATATGACATTACGTTAGTCGTGGATAGATCGCGCAAGGGAATCTTCTTTATATTTTGTTACTAGCGAAGACCTGTAATTAGGTTGTTGGTTCTAAATGTATATTGATTATGTTTTATATAGCTGTTGGTACTCTAATAAATAAATAAATATCAGGTGAGGGAAAACGACCAAGAAGGTCAGCTGACGTTAAGTCATCATCATCATCATCATATCGGCCGAAAGACGGCCACTGCTGGGCATAGGCCTCCCCCAGAGATCTCCACGGTAACGGTAAGTGACGGTAAGTGAACACCGCCAAATACCTGGATTCTCACAACACGAGGAGGATGGCAAATGCGCTGCGGCCTCAACACTTTAATCCGTCTTTCAAGATAAAATCTTACTTCTTAGGAAGTTGTTGTCTTTGTAGATGTTGTTGAAGTAGTCCAGCCAAGCGGGATAAAAGTTAATTTAAATCTTAGACGAAAAACGTTTTAACGTGTGTCTGTGGATTTATGAATGTGTGGGTCGTCTGTCTAGCATCGTACCTCCCGAACGTATAGACGGATTCCGATACAGTTTTCGTTATTGGAAGTAAGCTCAATTGACATGGCTTTGTTTCACAAAAATCAGTTTAGTAATTTAGGAAATATTTGAACAAGTCGGCGGTCTATTTCCTTACTTAATGTCATAAAATAATTATGTATAGGATTTTTATACCGGGCTTTGCCACGCTTTTCATTCCCACCACTGCAATTCCTGTGTAGCCAGGATCTACAGCGGCGACCACACACAGGTCCTAAGTTTGACACTCGGCGTGCCCGAGGACAAGCTAATACTGTCTTGGAACCCGCAACAAATTGAATTAAGAAGTGACAGGTAGGAGTAGGAATATAATGTTCCCAACCTCCTTCCTCAATAAGCGGAGACTGCGTAAAACAAAATAAGTTAATGCCAGTAATCGGAGGAAACGCACCACGGACATGTACTAGATAATTAAGTTATGTCTGACATACACTAGATAATTAAATTATATCTAACGTAATGTTGCAAATATTAATTGCGCCATAAGGTCCGAATAATAAACTACACCCAAGTTACTGCAATTAGAATACAACATTAAGAATCTGTCATATTGCCACAGTTCGCATTGGCTGAAATAAACTATCACGCAAAGAACACTCTCAGTAGGGAAAATGCAATAGAGTGTAATTTAGCCTTGAAGTTACCATGTCAAAAACTGGGCAACACAATGGTCCACCACCAGCCATTTCTTTCCAAGCCTGTCACGTATAGACGGAAATAACTGAAATGTCTCGTGCTATAGTTCTCCCACCGACTCTGCTACTTATCCAACAAAACCTTATTAGCTACACTAGGGTCTTTGAACAATTTACTCAATTTTTGTCGATCTCGCGAGCGAACAAAGTAAGGGGTTGTGATGCATATTAGTTTGCAGCCAGTCGTATCTCTAAGTCAATAGGAAGCACTCCCGCTAATACCGGTAAAGCATCGGTACTGACCGTGCAGTATGCTTTACATACAAATATTATTGCTAATCGCTTACTTTACAAAAGTTTTCGTCGCGCCGTAACCATCAACGCTCTGTCGACTCAAACCGGGGCCCGTAACTATCACAACCCACATAAGTAATTTCATAAATTATTAAAAAAAAATTTAAACCGAGACTCTATGTGCATATATATCCTATTTAGAGCAAAGAAGTTCCGCTTAGCTTTCTCACGTACCGGAATAATGTGATCTATGAAGCTGAAACTCTTTTCCAACAGTATACCAATGTTAGGTACCGATTCCTTTCGTTTTATCGTAGCCAGTTTCAATTCTATCCGCGGTGGGCTAACTAATGAACCTTTTAGTAATAGCTGAAAAGTTTTACTATGGGCAAAATTAAGGCGGACCCCTATCACCCCTTCGTTTATTAGCCTTAAACACGTGTTAGGTAAGAACTCGATCTCACGCCCGTATATCCGTGTATCAAAACCAGTCTATCGTCCGCGTATCCCCTAAGAGAGCATCTCGAAATGGCGGTGAAAACAGTTGGCTAATTACGTAACGCTGTTGCCGACAATTCTCTGATTTCAATGATTAAAATTGTGACTTTTGCGATTCCGTATCATCGATTTCATGGCTACAGTTGCTAACAAAGTTCCACTGCAATAAATTGAGTCTATGAAATTGATCATACGTAATCGCAAAAGTAATGCTCGTCTAGTCTAAAATGACGCGCCCCACTACTTAGTTAGTTGATTTCGATGTGTGAGTGCAAATATTGATAACGACACTTCATCTGTGTGAGAGCCAATGAACGACCCTGCTCAGTACGTTTGAATCTCACCGGCAACTGAATGACCAATTACATCGGCATTTGTATATGTATTGCGTCCATATTTTAAACTTGCTTGTGTGCGTTAATGCGATAGTGGCGCGTCATTTTCAATTAGACGAGCTCTAACAATTTCTCTCATTGAAATTAGAGAATTGTTGGCTACAGCGTTACGTAATTAGCTTACAGATCGTTGAAGTTCGATTTTATTAGTATTGAGACAGTGCAGATCATTCCTTTGTAAGACGATTAGAGCTACTACAATGTCCGAGTTGCAGTTTGATGCGCACGTTAATCAAATAAGAAACTTAATCAAATAAGAAACTATTTATCAAATATATGTTTGAGTAGCAGGCCACCAAGCATTATCAAAGCCACAATGTATGTCACCGAGTACACATTAGGACTCTGCCATTTCAACGGGCTGTCTAACAGAGATTGTTGCATCTATTGTGCAATTGTGTGTTACCCGCCGTGAAAGCATACTGGTGGCTATGTATGGGATGTGTTGTTATAATTGTGTAGACAAACAATAAAACGATTGTTACAAAAATATAAATGCAATCGTCATCATTATCATTATCATCATCATCATATGAGCCGAAAGAGCGGGAGGGCTATACCCACTGCTGGGCATAGGCCTTCCGCAGAGATCTCCACAAAGGCCGGTCCTGTGCCTTCCGCATCCAGCTGGTACCTGCTATCTTT
Source organism: Blastobasis lacticolella (assembly GCA_905147135.1). NCBI lineage: Eukaryota > Metazoa > Arthropoda > Insecta > Lepidoptera > Blastobasidae > Blastobasis > Blastobasis lacticolella. The sequence goes on along the minus strand of LR990039.1, from coordinate 5,446,001 downwards.
ACCAGGTCATCGGTCCACCTTGTGGGAGGCCTACCCACGTTGCGTCTTCCGGTAAGTGGTCGCCACCCAAGAACTTTATTGCCCCATTTAAATGCAAAACTTAAACAATTTAATTACTAGTAGGTGATCAGATGAATTGTTTGTTAATGTAGGTGTAAGTTGTAACTCTGCGTTTGCAATCTAAAAATAACAATGAATCTCGTTATATTCTCGTAGGCCTGAGAAGGCCTACAACTTGTTCATAAAATAAAATAAATAAACATTCGTGGACAAATTCACACAGCGCCATCTAGCCCCAAACTAAGCAAAGCTTGTACTATGGGTGCTAAATAACTGATATACTACTTAAATACTTTTAAATACATACTTATTATACCACCCAGACCCGTAATAGAAAAATATAATTCATCATTTCAATTTCACCCGGGACCTCTTGCATGTTGACCATTGAACTACTCAGGTTGTCCAGTCCAGTCGTTTATGACGATAGATGTCAAATAAATGGTTAATTTTTACGTGTGTATCTGTATATCTGTGCTCCAGAACCAAATAGATTGGAATGTTAGCGATCTTCATGGTTATAGAAGAGTGGCCCTGGAGGGTAAAATATGGTAAAATGATGCTACCATAGCCTCCTTCATCTTCCTGAAGTGGCTTTGATGCTACCCGTCAGTTTGACAATCATTTTACTTGTCAGACGCAACTGTAAACAAACAATTTCAATTTATTTTTTGGTAAAATATTTTTATATTTTGTGTTATAGGCTTTGTTATTTTTGTAAATTAGTTCAGTGCTTTGGACCACTACCATTTATGTATATTAAAACTCGTTGATTATCGATTGTAGATTGTGTATAGTATGTGAAATAAATGCGTGTTAAAGATTCTTGTTATATGAGCTTTTTCGAAATATCTCAAAGTATTAGTAATTTTCTGACTGAATTAATACGCCGAGCTCAGTAATATGTACTGTAGAAACAATGATAATTCATAATTACCTACTTAATCCCTAAAAATATATAAAGTTATTGCTTGTTCGAACGTGTGATAGTGATGTGTTCGCTGTTTTTTCCCAATGTCGATGTAAACCTATTGATCACGAGGAGTGGAAAAATTGGGAAAGTCCTTTGCTCAACAGTGGAATGATGTAGGCTAACATGAATACTTGAGCTTTAAAATTCGTAAGTTCACTTAATTTTTATTATTTTAGATTATTTATCATTGTTTGTAAGCGCAGAAAAACGCCGAAGTGTGCAATATTATTATGCTCAAACAACAGTAACGAAGCGAATAAACACGACTGCGGTGTTTCTTACCACGGGTAAGTACTTGTGCGTACCTCCCTAGATACGTTTAATGGTTTTATGTCAGATTTTTATTTTAGACCAGCTTTTGTCTGTACTCCGTCCACGTGGAAATCGTTTTTAGGGCAGTTTATCGGAAGGTTTATATGAAAATGCTGAGAATTTCAGGCAAATCAAATCGACAAATACTCGTATCAAGCGTATGGGTGAACCTGGCGGGATCCCGAGAGCATTAATGAAATGACATACATTCCTACCTAATGTTAAAACATTTTATTTTTACATTACTACATAATGTAATGCAAAAAAACGGTGCTATAATGGCTACATAAGCTGATGATGTCTTAGGAATATTTTTGTTAAGTATATCGATATCGATAATATTGCTTAATATAACATATCGAAAGAAAATATCGACAGAGTGAACATCCCTTTTTATTTTATGCTGACAAAAACTTAAGGAGATTTAATTATTTTTTGTGTCTGTCCTTGCACGCATTTTTTGTATGAAAAAGCTGTCACAGCCCCCTCTATAGACTGGCAAGAAGGTCGCTAACATTCCAATCCCTTTGTCCAGAACGGATAAACAGATTTGCAAGCAAGAGTAAGCGAGATGGTTCTTAGCTTTGTTTCATTAAAAGCGGTTTAGTAGTTTAGAAAATATTTGAATATCTGTAAAATTGGTTGGGGGTTCTCCGACTTTTTCTATAGGGGGGTTATGGTTCAGAAAAAAATAAAAAAGCGACGAATATATGATCCTATTATAGATGGAAGTTCTAGTACTTTGGTAAGTATTTGAAGCCGGACATACGTAATTTTTCATTATTAATTGAGTCGTTTTTTACTGAGGGTAAGTTTTCTATGGTGTGTAAAGATAATAAGATTAAGCTATACCCGCCGTGGCCGTGGCCGTTTGGTGTCCGGCAGAGTAGAAAAGCGCAGACCCCTTACACTCGTGAATGTCGTACAAGGCGACAAATGTTTTCGCTTTGTCATATTTATAACACTGCGATCTCCAACCCGCGGGCAAACCCATAAAGCAGACTCCTCAGGCTAGACAAAACCCTACTATCAGACATTCTTACCCTGAGTCTACTCGGCTCTACACACGAAATCTTGTTTATATGCGCACGCTGAATACCACGCGGGAATGAAACGAGAATTTGCCACGGAGTTTATTAGTACGCCCTCTATGCAACACCCTATCCAACCAAGCAAAGGCCGCCGAACTAGTCACAACCTCAATGAGCCGCTTGGGGGCGCTACTTACGTCACCTGGCTTGAATTATAGTTTAAAGCAGATAAGATAGATGGCGCTAAAAATTATAAAAGTTTGGAGCGGCATCTTTACTGATCAGTATAATTTGTATAATACTGTTTTTTATCTCTGGGGTAAAATCAAGCTAATAATTTAATTTGCAAAATACATTATGAGCGCTGTTTTCAGCAGCCCAGCAGTGGGCGTCTTCTGGCTGATATGATGATGATGACGATGATGACTGTTTTTAACAACAACAGCCTAGTTTCGTATCTGTGTTATTTATGCAACTGTAAAAATAAAAGTAATAAAAAATGATATTATTTTAGCATTTAGCTCAGACTTAGAAATTAAAATAAATTAAACAAAGAAAAAAATTAACAAGGCCACCATACGGCTCCGATGGAAGAGATAAGTAATCAGAAATAAATCAGAAGTGTCTGTTGGTGTACCTTAAGTAAAAAATTCTTTAAGCGTGCTAATGGAATTACCTTCTTGAAAATCATCCAGCTAACATTGAAAAGCGGCTCAAATGAAACATTGAATTATTATCAATCCCTCTTTATTAGTAGGTAGGTTCATTCATTTCATAATATCTTATAATGTCACTCAATATGCTGAGTACCTACGCTATGACAATACTGGAAAAATAAATAACATTTAAATATGATTTGAGTCACAGCGCCCATCAGCTTTGTTGAATTACTCGTACATAATTACTTTTTAGCTGGTCTCGCTGATGACTTTGTCTATAGGTATAATATGTTGCAGGGATATTGCCATGTATGCGATAAGTATCTATTACAAACCCACCGGTGACATAACAATTGCACGGTTTTTTATCATTGAGGATCAGTCATATGGTAGAATTTTCATAGCAATGAAACCCAGTAAAAGAATGTTTGAAGTCCATTTTGAAATGCGTACCTATATGGGTTTTATGGAAATGTCAAGCGCAATAGAATATGTGCTGTATTACGTGTTACGTAAGGTTTACCTGGGAGACGAATGATGTCATCAGACATGCTAAAATCACAGTGTTCTAGCGCATAATATCTCAATAATCTTCTTTGGTTTAAGAGACATAGTGAAAATTTTTTCAAAATAATTTTTTCTGTGTCATAAGCTGATGGAAAAGTCACTACACGAAAATCGTGATTGATCCTCTTTGCAACCAGTTCCAGTTAGTAGGTTAGGTTTTTGGTTATCGATATGAGATCCTAACAAAAATTCGTTATGATGTCATATCATCAGATAAAAACACGGTAGATAAAACCATGTAATTGTACTATTCACCATTATTGAATTTATAATATCGCAGCACTAGACAATATTCTTGCGACTTAACGGTAGGTACTTACATAAACATTATACAGTACATTATAACATTTATTTATTATTTCTTTACAAATCAGTGCAGAGGCGTCGTTCATGTTGGTCCATAGTGTAAACACAAATTATCGTAACGCAATTGAATTCCGTTTTATTAAAAGATAGAACTTTTAAAAGATGAAGACGGGTTTAATATTTTTTAAATAAAATAATTAATTAAAAATATTTTTTCTTAAATATGTAAGTACTTAAATTAGAATTCATTTATTGTCAGTAGTTAATGCTATCCAACATGAACAACACAACGTACACAGCAATATGTAAAGCTAGCACAAGTATATTTCTGTGGAAAGGAAAAAATATATTTATCTAATTTATTTTCGGATACTTACTATTTATTAGGAATACAGAGAATTTTATTGCAGTATAACTACCTACTTGTGTAGTTGAAAGGGAAATACAAGCAACTGAAAACGGAGTTCTAGACAAGACCTTCATTGGTTCAATTAAGTAATATTTAATTCAATTTATATGTAGTATTTACAACAATAGGCAGTTGTACAGTGTAAAAAATCAATTTTTTAAACTTAGACTGTCTATAAAACTTATTTAGATGTGAGGCAATATTTATCATTTTGAACTCAGAGTATACCAATTTTTAAATCATTGCCCTTTTCAGTTGCTTACTAATTAACGTTAGCGATATTTTCTCCTTGTTATTGTTACCGATTTACAATAATCTTATTTGGTAGGTTCCAAAAGAAATATACATTGTCGTGTCGTAGGTGGTAATTCCTTTTTTCATAATTACTATTTTTATGATAGTATACATCACAGAATAATGAGATAGTTACTAATATTAAGAGTTTATAAAAATTATCTCATTGTGTTGATTTGAATTTTCTTAACGATTAATTATTTTTTCAGTTTTATTTAAGCACAATATAGGCTTTATTATTTAATAATACTTCTTGTTAAAAGCACTTTTCTATTTATAGTAGTTCTTAACTAAATATAAATCGAAATAATAGTTTAAAGCTACATTCACATTGTATGATACACTTTATAATAAATAGTAACAAAAAATATTAATTAGATAGCGCAATTATCTACTTTTAAAAGCACTCTTTAAACTTACATCTAAGTAGACCACGATCAAGCTGTTTCTTTTTTTATCACAGTCTCACAGTTTTTCCAATTTTCCATCTGGTAACCGACATGTCAACCATTCGCAAGGATACAACAACAGAGACGAACAAAAACTTACCGGAAGTAAAAAATCTAACTAGCTTAATATAACGATCAATATACATATACCAGTAACTCCATTATTATTGAAACAATGTCTTTAAAATCACACTGAAACATTATGAGTACCAAGTCAGACAACTGGACCGTAAAGGTCTATATCGTACCTATACCTTAATAACTGCAAAACCATTTAATTAGTCTTATAAACATAAATCTATTGTCATTGTTTAGCGTATATAGTCAGTTCGGTGTTTTGACCTTGAAGTTGAGTCGGAGGCGGGTGGGGGTGGGGCGGCGGGGTGGTGGCACTGCATTGAATGATCAAAACGCGCTTCCGCGCTTTTCTATTTAGTGTAACTCATGACTCACACGTGATAGGGCGTGATTCTTGCGTGTATTTATTGAGTTTGTCTACAACAATCGATCCATATAAAAATAGGTGTAATATGGATAATATTTATAGTAAAAATAAGCAAAACGTGTAAAAATACACGGAAATCAAATATGTCGGCCTCAGCCCGTGCAAGACCCAGCAAGAAATACAAATCACGGTTATCGTCGGAAAGAGGGGGCCATGAGCACACGTGGGTACCCCAATGTCTAGTGCTGAGCAAGCGAGGCGGTTTCGAGAGCATCTTAAAGCTGCCAAAGTAATCTTAGTAAACGACCACGCTTACTCTGCGAGCACCTCTGCCACCGACCTTGCGAGCATAGACGTTTCACGTTACAACCAACGGCTGTAGCCGACACAGCCCCACACGATTTTTTATATTTGTAAGTAAGTTTATTTAGCATTTGATTTAAAAATAATAGATACGTAAGTAGGTATGCAATAGTGTGATAAGAACTAAACAGTAACATGAAATTGACATAATAATTATACGTAAATATCGTAACAACTTATACAAAGATTTTAATTTATCCAAATTAATACTACGACGTTAATAATAATTATCAAGATGTTTGTTTGATTGTATAAGCATACTGGGTAGATGATTTGTAGGCAGGTTTCAATTCAATTCAAAATTAGAACCTAATATTATTACGAAAAAGGATCCAATTATTGTAGCTATAATTCTGAGTATATTGTACAGACTTCAAATTATAAAAACAAAGCAAGATAATTTGATCTTTTGATGTAACCTTTAAGAATGAGAGATCTAAATATATAAGGCAAACAAGTAAGCTGTTCATTCCTGATGGTAAGAATGACTTCACACGGTCAGCCTAAACCATTTCTGGAGAGCCAGCCTTCTTAAAACTTTCATAGGATGCTTGACAGATAAATTAATAGCGCTGTATATTTCAAGTAAATATTATGATAGAATCAACAATCGTTCGTTTGATTTGAATGAAACCGCATTGAACAAAGTTAACCATATATGACATGACAGAAATAGATGATGTGTTAAACAAATATTTTATTCTATATAGATGTCTTCGATTGGATATGCCGTTTCTATAAACTTTTGATAGAATCTTTGGAAAGCCCTCCTGAAAAAAAGAGAAGTTATTTTAATAAAATTATGTGTAAGGTGCAGACTTATCATTAGTATATGATTTAACATTGGTTACACCCTAAATGTTTCTTCCGCTGTAAGTTCCCCAAACAGTAAATAAATAAATGAATTAATTTATGTTAACTACGTTATAGCTAATGTTACTAGCTGTATTTTAGTTTAATTGTTTGTTCTATATGTATCTAAAACTCCCCACCCCTGTGGATCCTGAGATATATTGGTGTTAGTGTGAACTGCGATGTTAGGATAAATTCCATCAAAATAATAATAATATTATTCTTGGACAATTTTACACAGCGCCATCTAAAATATTGAGAATATAATGGTTGGAGATAATAATTATATGGCAAAGCTTGTATTAAGTAAGAGTGCCAGATAACTTTTCAAATCTATACTAACCAGTAACACACAGACTCATAAAAGGAATTTAAAAAACATAATATCTGTTTCTGCCCAGCCGGGAATGGAACCCGGGGCTCAATGGGTTTTTTACTGTTGCCGAGCTTGACTCGTTGAACCATAGATATTATTGTCCTAGAAAAATTGGACACCTAGCATCGAACTTCATCCAATACGATGTATGTAGGAATATCACAGAACGCACGCGTTGGAGGGGTGGGGAGCCGAACCGGGGGATGCCAGGATAAATAAACCAGCAAGTTGGCAAAACTATTAGAACGCTATCATAATATAGATATGAGTTATGTCAATTTAGATGTGATTAAAGTAACAAAATCTCAAAAATATAAATTATTTCAGAAATTCAACATACCCAACAGCTTCTGCCACGGGTCGTGTGGAATCTTGCCCTCTGAAGACATGACACGCGAATCTCTGCAACGTGGGATGTTTCGTGATGAAGCCCAAGTATCGATGGTCACGTGGGTGGAACGCGCAAAAGGATACGTTCTTCAGCGAGTAGAAGTAGTCAATGCAAGGCCCGTTTCGAGTTCGCTAGAATAAAATCATTTATCAATATGCCTTCATCGTACTGATACAGTCCACATACATGTATTATTAACACAATGACATTTCTCGTACTCACGTCTGGTTTTGATCGGTCGACCATACGGAGACCTTGATCTGATACTTCTAAAATGCACGACTGCGCATTTGGTTCACCATTGCTTTCACCTACAATTTTTTTTACTGCCTGGCACACAACTCCTGTGCCTTTATGAGCCAAAGTTTCTACTGAGCCCATGTATCTGCAAGAACAGGAAGATATCCATTGAATTACTTGATCTTTAACATGACGATTGAACTAAACTGAAATATAATACCATACCCTAGTAAATATCGTTCTCGCTTTACTTTAGCGTTTGCTGGGTCGAAGTCATTATAATCCATGTCAACTGCGTAGGCCGATGGGAAGATTCCTTGTTGACCGGTTCTCAAATTCACTCCTGTAAAATAAATAAATTACATTTATTCATTAATTGTCCTTAAATCGTAAGTATCAGAAGCCCTACAGCGGATTGAAAACTTATGCTCGAGTTGGTCACTGACCCAAAAAGCCCAGATTAAAGTAGGTAACCTACTTATAATGGTTCAATAAGTTCCCAATCCCTATTAGTAAGTAAGACGAGGTCTTTTAGTACAACATACAGTACAGAATAAGTTGTAGGTACACAGTTACACGAATGTGACCAGGGGGTCTAAAAAGGTCACATTAGCGTTTCATACTGATTTTATTAGAATGCCACAAATTTAGCTGATCCGGTGGCGAATACTGGAACTAAGAGACGACATTTTGAATTGTTACGTTAATGTCAACAACAGCGACACTGCAGGTAAGATTGTGACAAATTAATATGAATCATATTATGAAACGCTAATATGGCCTTTTTAGACCCCCCAGGGTTGGGAGTTAGGAGCCACAACATTTAATTAGCTAATAGTGAGCTATCGCTATCGTAATATTGAAAGGCAGAAGTTCACCTTCACACCAAAGGTCTTCTGCTTCTTTCTGCACATATATGGGATCACCAATTTCCACTTCGATTTCATCATGGTGCCTAGGGTTGAATTTGTGCAGGCCTCTGTGTGTAGCCTCCAGCATTTCTAGTTGACTGTGCGGCACGGTGGTCATGTTCCCGACGAAGTTGAGACCACTGATGCTGCAGCTCGATGAGGGGGATACTGCAATAAGGTAACGATGGTTAGGTTATTAGTATAGGTAGTTCACTGAAGCCAATGAACACTAATAATATTTGTGAGATTTGGTAAATATTTTCTTTCTCTTTGCAGAACGAAATATTTCTTCAAAAAATTTCTATTTGAAATCTGAAGACCGACGATCTGGTAAAGATCGCAGGTACAAGCTTTCGACTGATATAATTATGATGATGATGATGATGATAGAAGTGAATGCCGATATGGCAGGTGACAAGGTTAAATGAAAGAGAGAGAGACATATTGCGCAGACGTCACCTTATGGGTTAAGGGCAGGAATATGACGATTATTCATATATCTAAATATTAAAATGTGTGTTTTCAATATAGTATTAGGCACTACCTAGTATATTATTTAATCCGAGACACTACTTTCAAAATTGTATTTACCATTCTGCTGTAATGGCGTCGGGGATATACTCTTCGGACCGGTATCGATCGGTGAATGCGCCGTACTGTGTCCACTGTCGACATCGCCGAGGCTCTGTAGCCTCTCGGAGTCAGGACTGGAGTCTTCGTCGAGGAGATATCCACATTTTAGCACGAGGAGAGGTCGCCCCTGACAGACAGGCCGCACCATCCCACCAGCTAGTGCGCCTAACTCATCCGCCAGTGATGCAGGTTGCCCACAAGTCATGACTGGTGCTGTAAATCAGAAAGGTACCATAGAATATTAAACTGTTACGGAGGCGTCGTTAAGACTGTAGATACTATTACTATATAAATTTCATACTGACTAACATTATAGGCACGCTCAATTTGATCGTTAAACTATGAGCTTCTTTGCATAATTACTTCTAAAACATGTAATAATGTAAATGCTAGTTTAAAGTTCAATATGAATGATATAATGTAAATAAAACTAATAAAATCATAAAGCGGACTTCAAATGAGTTGCTAACATGATACTGGCGCGGTCGCACGCTTCATAGTAGTTGTTGTCTGCGTCATCAGTATTGAACAACAGCGAAAATGATTAATAAAAATATTAGCTACAAGTACTGCGACACCAATGTGGTCCAGGTGCTGCTTGCATCCGTACCTAACAAGCTGGACGTGATGGACGAGCTGGCCTTCAGCAGATCTGCACGACCAGCTGCATCCTGGATAACATCAAAAAGGGGAAAGAGGCGCTTCGAGAGACCGACGAGACGCTCATTCGTCTGGCCATGCGCTGAGGGGATGGAGACGCGAAGAAGGACGTCCTAGAGATCTCCACGTCGTCAAGGAGACCGATCCTCGTGTCGACATTCGTGGCTCGGGACCTTAACAGTTTGCCATCGGTGACATTTGATCACATCGACGTCACTAAGTTTCTGAAGGATAGAACTTTCTTGAGGGCCATTGTTACAATGGCTAGGAGCTTCGGAGAAGGTATGTGCTCAGGTGCGGACGTCTCCAGGACGGACAAGCGCCACTGCCCTCGTGGCCACCTGACACCGAATCATATAACTCAGCAACTCGTACTATAGCTGACCCCCCTACGGCGGGCTAAGGTTCCTGTTTTTAAACCAACGCCTGTGAAACCTCGCCGCTGGCGATAACAAGAACCACGCCCTTCGCACCTTCCCCTGTCCCCCGACAGAGGTACTGTCAATGGTGGCGCTAGTTCTACGTTTTATGTAGCAACACCGGAAGTAGTCATAATCATGGACTTAAGTAAGTCCATAGTCATCATCTGTCATCAAATTCATATGACGCTATAAGAATGGCAGATGGACAGTGATGTGATCGTAAATTTTTACATATCGATATATTTTTATAGAATAAAACGTTGAGTAAATAATAAATATTACTATTTATGTTCCCGTTTACATACATCCTATCCTACTAATATTATATGGATGGATGGATGTACTTATGTTACTCCATCACGCAACTAATAAATAATTTTGATAAAATTACTTAATTATCACTTCTTATTATTATTAAAATACATGAAGCTTATAATATGCCCAAAATAGCACTTAGGCTATAATTAATTGGGACAAAACAAAATCCCGCAGGAACGGGTCCGCTATGTAAAACCGAATTCTACGCAGACGTAAGACGCAGACGCAGATGCGAGCAAAATTTAGTACTGCATATATAGGTGCATAACATAATGTTTGTCTTATACCTACCTAAGAAATATCGGAGAAGTTAAGGTGGTTCGTCACCCATACTAAATTTCTCTTACCATTCTTTCATTCGTTTGAGTATGTAATTATATTACGTTTATACTCTTAGTAAATGTATGGGTAAAATAAAGCAGTTTAAAAACAGCACAATTCGCCGCTAGGCGTTGTTTAGTAATTACATTATATTTCTTTTATATTGCTTTATTTTATATTATTAACATGTAGAAATCCATTTTACGCTCAATTGGATACATATACTGAAGACTAAATTCACGTACATTAAAAACTTCAAATCCTTGAAAGAATGTACAACTAAACTTTAAAATTGCAATAATTTTTGAAGTATACGAGATACATTTTCGAAATAAAAATGATGAAAAAGAGGATTTCATTTTTAAACGAAAAATGTTATTGTCAATAACGTTATTTTATGGAATGCCTGGAAAATCCTTTTTGTTGCTTTAAAAGTGGATGTTTTTACTTTTCGTTTTAGTACATTTATTTCTTGATCGTTTTTTTTTTTTTTATTCCAGTGGCATGGTATTTATAGCAAGTAACACTTTACTTATCATGCCTCTTTCACCTGGAGAATGTGTAAGAATCATGGTTTTTCTGCAAATAGGCATCAGTATGCGTCGTGCTTCAAGAATGGTGGGTGTAACTTAAGAACGGTCCGTCATGTGAAGTGACGGTACGAAGAAACTGAAAACCATTGGAGAAGTCCTTGTATGGCAGACCCAGGTGCACAACGACCCGAGAAGATTGCTATATTGTTTCCACAGTGTTGAGAAATCGCCACCTCAATGCAGTTGAAGTCCAGCAACAGCTTCTTCAGACCCTAAGAGACTACATTAGTGACAGCACAAGGAGACTTGCTGAAGCAAACCTGAAGCCCCAAAAGCCAGCATGTCCCCAAACTGGAGATAGGGCATCGATTAGCAGGACTGCGCTATTCACTCCCGATGGCAGGCGAAGACACTACAGGTGACCTAGTGAACGATACATTCAATTCTACTTCCAGTAAGGTAGAGACTCTGTACTCTGTAGGGGCTGGCATCTCTTCACAAGGTTGCACAGAGCTAGTGGTCATAGATATGCTCGAGGGATTCTTAATGAGCATGCATGGTCATACGTAGTTAATATGGGTGATGGATCGACGATGATGCAGGAAAAAGCCCAGCCACATACCACTGAGGTCGTGCCAGACTATATTCAGGAGGTTGGTATCAGCTGGAAGGCTTGGCCATCAAGAAGTCCTGATCTCGACCCTATCGGGCATGCCTGGGATAAGCTCGGGAGGCTGGTCAGAAGCTACATACCACTACCTACCACGTTCCTAAGACATGTCCCAATGGAAGAATAGGAGAATATTCCCTAACATCGCCCACGAAACCTCAAGTCATTAAAATGTAAATAAAGTGTAGAATATACTTTTAAATGTTGTTTAAGTTTTTTGTCAGTAAGTTAAAAATGGCAACTTTAAAGCTTTTATCTTTTTTTTAACTTTAAGACGTCACAAATGTATAATAAATTGTAGTTTTAAGAAACTTGACGAAATTTACAATAAAACGTTGTTTATTTCAAAACTCTAACATCTATAGTGTAGGAAAAATTGCAATTTTGAAAGTGTGGTACTTAGTATTGACGGCCAGTGTATGAGTCATAATCGAAATCTGTTTCTAAACATTCAAAGTCTTCGAATATATCGTCGTCATCGTCTGATTGGTCCTCGGATGTACTTTCATCGCCAACGTCCGTAATAATAAATTTGTTAATTTGTTAATCAATGGTAGGTATATTTATTTGAGATAGACTTTGGGATATCAGCCATCAGGCACATGACATTCGAAATGAAGCAGTAAACTCTTCCTTTTCTGGTTATCGACAATAATATTAAAATTACATTGAACCGATCGATATCGATACTTTTTTTAGTCTTTGAATCCCTATAACCTTATTTTGACGCTTTCGTAGTGTTCCTTTTTAAACCAACTAATTATAGATCAATGACGAAGACGGTGGTAAATGCTATAGTCTATTTAATCATGTAGAGGTACATTTATTTTTTTTCGTCTATTATTGCCAGTAAAATAACTTATGTATACTAATTTTTCCGCAACAATTTTGGTCAAAGTAACCTAACTAACTTACTCCTATTGTAAGACAAAAAGCTAATTTTTGCTTTTATGATTTGAAGTCTTTCAATTAATTTTTTTTATATTTTTTATTTTAAAATTTTCTGTGGTGACATGATACCCAGTCGACAAGTTGCAAGACTATCCTCTAACTTCTAATCGTTAAACAGTTCTGTGGCTTCTCCATATGCAGAACATAATCAGGTGTTGCTGATGTCCATAGGCGGCGGTGACCATTTTCCATTAGGTGGCCCGGTTACCTGTTTGTCTGCCGTATAACATAAAAAAAACGATACTCTGAAGCGAACACCTGAGTAAGAAATAATAACGCCTACAATCTCTTCATCACATCCTAACCTGATAACCATGGAATCACCTGGGTATTATCAAACAAAACATTGAATTTTTCATATCAGTCCAGGCGTCTTCGAGTAATCGGGAAATATACCTAAAAAAAAGTAAGATTCCGACGAACTGAAAACCTCCTCCATTTTTCAAATCGCTTAAAAATTTGGTAAAACCAAAATAACGTTCTCCGAACTCGATTAAATCTATCTATACTAATATTATAAAGAGAACAAATTTTTATTTTTGTTTGTACTTTCTCTACATTTATGATTAAAACAAAGTCCCACGCCGCGTCTGTCTGTCAGTTACAGGTATTCTAGAACAACATTGATTCACATATTTAGTCAGAGGAATTATTTAGAAAATAGATACAAACAAGGCCGCTAATATTAAAAAAAAAATTTTTACAATTGTTGATTTGGTCCTGCGGTGGTTTATAACAAAGATAGATTTGGTTTCTTGACAAATTTCCTTATAAAAATTTAGGTCAAAAATCATTAGGTATTTTAAACTTATGGATTTGGAACGTAGGAATTTAAAGCGAAACCGTAGACAGAGTTTACATTGCTTCTCTTGCTACGCTTTCAACAAACCTGCATCGCTTACAATATTTTGAAAATTTGGACCTTACTACATTACCTATTACAATTATAAAAGCGGATTTAAGAAACCGCTCAAGAAACCTCAGACTTGGCATAAGATCAATCGATACCAACCCGTAACTTACGAAGCACATTGTCAATTAGGTACAATAAACCTGAACTCTAAGACCAATTAGTCCAGCCTAATATAAAACCCATGTTAACTTTATTTATTGCACAGCGACAGCCCTTGAAACCAAAATAATATCTCATAAATCGACGACATTTTCGTAAATAACTCGCAATGACCTACTTTAGATTTATTTTGAAAATAGATACCTACTACCGCAGTTGTCTTTGTTATTAAAAGAAAAATAAGAAATGTAAATAGCTGGAAATAATCGGAATGTTATAGATACTTATATGTATTTATAGATATTGTCGAGGCCATCATAACATGTAGGCGTATACGTCGATTTGCGAATTTCTGATTTTTGTACCACGGGCTTGTACATACGAGTATAATGTAAAAACCCGTTTCGTTATATCGTTCATAAAATTAATTATAATACAAAAAGGCGTAAAAAATTTTTTCTTCCAAACTGTTGTAACATAAAGACGTATTGATACGCCCATCAATGATGCCCGGAAATCTCGCATAACTGCCATAATATAGAGGCGTTTACATGTGTTCGCAAGCTATTTTCTCCATGATAATGTCACAACATACAGGCAAACGTAATATCTTTCGAATTCTCACTCTTAGCTACCCCACGAGTATATATGGCTTCATTTCCTGCCAGCATGGCCCTTACGCTAATCTACTACACTACTACTAAGCTAGATAGTGGATTAAAGATACCAGCAGGTGACATTTGCTTCTATTTATAATGACCAATTAATGGCATCCACAATGCTAATTTAATTTCAAGAAGATAATGTAACAGTATTGCATTTATAATTTTTATAAAAATAATTTAGTTAAAAGGCAAAACAGTTTTTCGCCGTCCTAAAAAGTGCCCAATCTACACTAGTATTATAAAGATAGAAGACTTGTACTTTTGTTTGCAAAGAATAAACTCAAAAACTACCAGACCAATTTTAGAAATTATATCACTAATGGGAAGCCACATTAACCGCGAATGACATTTTATCCTGGGAAAATTAATAGTGCGCGGGTGAAAGCCGCTGGGAACGGCTAATTTGCAATACGCTCTTAATATGTAATAGAACAAGACTGTTTACACCAGTGAATGATAACAAATATGTATCATACCATCGTTGGCCGTAAAAAAAAACAAAAATTACCGATATCTATTCAAAGACACAATACAATATAAGCATTCATCTTTCAAACACTTTTAAGTGTGTCTGTACGCTCCATAATCTGTTTATAAAAGCACTGTTTCTCAGAAACGTCTAAATCTGCCTGGGCCGAATGAAATTATTCGGTGTAAAAATATTTGGTTGAATTCATAACGTTTATGAGTAACGCTATATAACATTTAGGTTACTGCGTATACAGTTTTGCATATATACCTGTAATAAACTACATTAAATCATCGTATTGGTTATTTTAGGAAATCTTAACTGCACTGGTTAAAATATTAAATTCTTGATCGCTGTAGCCTTGTTAAACAAAAACATGTTGTAAAATAGAATTCGCTCAAGCAGATGCAGTATTTTGAAAATACCGGATTGACGTCAGGCGCTAGTACTCACAATAAATACATTAGAGACATCGATCGGCATGTAATCGACCAGTGCAGATTGCGTAAACTTACGTTTTCTATTTTTGGGTATTTCGGGAAGTTTTCTTCTTTTCCTTTCGCCGGTGATTGTGGTATGATGCCGCGGACTCTTCTGGGCTTCTGTAACATCAGGTTGAGGGACAGGGGATGTCGTGGCTGGCACCGGGGTCTCTGTGTCTTGCTCGCCGATGCAACTTTTTTCATCTTCCACTGACCCTTCACTCTTAGACGATGGCGATTCGTCATCCAATCCCACATTTGGCACTAACCTGCGAAGCAAGTATACAACTCTCTCAGAAACGGTTCCATTCCAACATCATTTTAACACAACACCTACTACTTCGCCTCTTATAGAATTATAGTTTGCACTCACGTGACTGATTAGCTCAATGGTGACGGGGCTGTTTTGCACCGGAGGTGTTGGATTAGCGGGTACGGGGGTATAGAAATTGGTAGGGAATAATGTACTCACGAGTAGAAAGGCGTGGGAGCCTTTATGTGTTGCGGTAATCTGTCGAATACACGGCGAAATTCTTCAAATTCGCTGTCGGCCATGTCGCTTACACCTGATGTTAGACGGTGGGTGCATCGCATGCGCGGGGTGGCCCGGTAGTAGTGCTCGAAGTATCGACCATCGCTGCCCGAGGGGTTCGTAGGGGCGCGAACGAACAGCGCATGCGTCGGGCCACGGCGCGCGCACTCGACACCCCTACGCAACGCGTGCACCGCACATTATGTCACCCTACAATATTTGACATCGAACCTATAGGGTAATGATACATCACATGGAAAAACCCAAGTTTTAGCTATATCCGTACAATCTTCGTTTCTTTGTTGTTGGTCACGCAGATTTATTTTCGTGTTACCGTTTGACGAAAATAGTTTGTTAAGCAGATGTAGCTTGAGCTAGGCAGAAGAATACCTATAGCACAAACCTACAAATAAATCTTGCTATCACTTCATTACTTACAGAATATCAATGGCACAGCACCTATGCCAGCCCCAGATGTTTTATTCTTATTTTATTCGGAGTTCATGGATAATTCATGTGGGGCCGCCCGTGGGCGGGGAAGGAAGGTTTTATTAAGAAAGGGAGGTACCCTCTCTATCTCAGACACCGGTTTGCGTAAGACTCGCTAGATGTCGTTGAAATGCACATCTATTAAACTTGAAATAATTAGTTTCAGCAATGATTTTTATATAAAAGTAAACATTAACATTAACTTTTTGTAATGTTTGAGTTTTAAAATGATGTAGGACCTCTTATTTATTTGCTATACTTAGAGGTTTTTGTGGTGTTTCTGTTTATTTTAAACTAGTGGGCCCGGCGCGACTTCGTTCGCGTGGCGTCCTACCCCTATTCTACCCTGCCCCACACTTAACCTACACCTACTGTACACCTATCATACACCTACCCTACACCCACCCTGCACCTACTTTATTACCCTACACCTACCGTACACCTAGCCTACACCTACACTACCTTTTATTTTTATTTTTTTATGTCATACGGTAGGCAAACAGGCAAGCGGGCCACCTGATGGAAAGTGGTCACCACTGCCTATTGACATTAGCAACGCCATGAGTTTCGCCAATGCGTTGTCCACCTCTATAACACGTTGCTCTAGCAGCAAAAAGACAAATGCCACTCCACTGCCAAAGCCACGGTTCCCCAAATCCCCACCCCATGGAGCACTGGAAACCTTACTCACCGGCAGAAACCTACACCTACCTACCACCTAAACCTCGACCATTTTAAATTGAATTGGTCATACTTAAACATAAAACTATTAACATACGGACGAACCCGCGAGAAAAAGCTAGTAGGTATATAATTTCTTTCAATTTCTGGTGAAAGAACATATTTTGTCCTAACCACAGAATTTTGATAATTCTTAACATTAAACTTTTAGTCATCAGACGTAACATTCGACGGCTTCCGCGATTCTGTGATATCGCTACGGATTTCACGAATTCCCCAGTATCCTTGCGATATAACCATGCAAATAAATTTAAAATCTAAACCTTTGAAACAAATAACCGACTGCCACAGGCAATCGAATTGTAAGATTGTGTCTAAAAATAGTCGATGACAGCAGACGGTCTCTTGTTTGCAGTATGGTGATCCCAAGCGCGGAGGCGAGCGCACGTTCTGAGAGCCCAGTCAACACACTAAGCCGCTTTCCTTTCCGTCGCCAGCTTCGCAAATATCCTTAACTTTCACCACATCTGTATAGGCTTCACTAGAATATTGATCATGGAGGCGAGAATGTGGCGCTTCAAACTTCGTTAGGTCGTATATATAGAAGCAAATGTAATGCGATTTCCTGTCATCGTTGTAGCGTATACGACTCGTGATTCTGACGCTCACCAAAAATAGAGGTCTCCGTGATTTAAAATTCAGCTTTAATTAGTAAGCGTTTTTAAAAGGACAAAAATATAAATAACTCGAAGTATTTATACAGACATTTAAAAAGGGTTGATTATAATTTTTTTAATAGAAAGGCGAGCGCATTTAGAATGGGAGGAACCTTGTCAATGTAAATGAAATGTCATTTCGATATAAAACATCTTATCGATCTAAAAATAACCTATAGAATATCGCTAGAATATTACTAACTTACCCTTAGATATTTTAGTGAAAGTTGTACTGCCCTTGCGAAAAACAAATAACTGCTTATTTAACAAATGACCTTATTATGGAGTACTAAAAGACCTTGTACCTTGGAATAATGAACACATGTTATCTACACATTTATGTACCTATTAAAATAGTGTTAAATAAATTTTAATGCCACAGAAACTGTCCCGACTTCTACGTACATTTGGCATCGATCCAAATATTTGGATAGCTCTTATGAGATTTGAATTTATATTTTACTACCGCACGCATCTAATCGTTTTCTATATACCATTATTTCGACTGTAAAGTTGTTAATGAGTGCGTTGACTCTTGATATAGGTAAGCAACCCACTTCATCCAGTGGAGGATGAAACTGGAGCATTGAACTCTGTTACGAATGAACAAAATCTGATTAATATTTATTAGGTTTCTTGTGAATTTCATTTCACAATAATTTATTTCAGATTCAATAAATATAGCTATAAGGCTTGACCAGCCGAGGCTGGACTTTGACAAACTCAAACAAGCTATTTGTCTCAAAATAATAACGATAAACTAAATATTATTATTTTTTTGTATTATTAGCATAGTACTCGAGATTAAGTTAGTACTAATCTCGTTCATATAAAACCTTGTCATACATTTTACACTTTAATTAAATTTTTGGTAAAATCTTGTCAAAATTATGCGGTTAACTGTAGGGTACAAAGATTCTATTTTTAGAGCATGTATACCTACCCTTTGTTATCGGGTAACCAGCCAATTTATACGGTTCTATACCCATAGCGGAAGATATTAATGGCTAGGCAGTTCAAAGGACCACCGAGGTTCACTACGGCAAAGGATGTCTTGGACTCAAGAGGGAGCGCCAAGGACAGCTAAAAATAGCTAAACATCGTCCGAGAGAAAGTACATTCTGATGGGAGTGAAATAGGTTAGATCGGATTTTCGTCACGAACTATTCTTAGACGTTAAAATCAATGCTTTATACATACGAGTTTTTACTATCTCGAAATCTAAAGGAATCTAATAAGGGAACGTGAGTGAAAGAAGATGTAGTGACTAGTATAGAGGGTAATGCTTATTATAGCTGATTTGGGCATGTAGAGAGGATGAATAAAAGAAAATTAACGAAAGTGATATACCTACGTATATCGTAGGAGTGAATAGAATGTTCGAAAGGGAAAAACCGAGATTAATCACGATCATATTTTAGATATTTTAAGCAAAGCTCAGGGCGAGAGTACTTTAAACTGATGGTTTCATATTGGGTCAAGCTAGTTCACTCTCATTGCAGTCCCTATTGTGCGTCCGTAGATGCACTATCACACCACGGTTTTTCATGTATTCGCAGCGCAGGCACGTGACAATCAATCACATCATCCGTAGGGCACTATTGTCACCGTCAAGAAACCGGCCTTGATACCATACGTGACCATGGAAATGGGCATGACGGTATGACGCTCATTGCTTGGCGATGGGAAGGCGCTGGTGTGGGGCGCAAAATGAGTGGACACCCTGGCGCCGTCCCATGTAGCCGGTACCACCTGTTGCGCTGGTGCTGCGGCCTCTACTGCTCAGCAGAAGCAAAGGAAACATGAAATCCTAGCCCAGGATTTCATATTTCAGTCGTTTAGGGTCGAGACACTAGGAACGTGGGGCCATAGCGCTAAAAAGTTTCTTTTTCAGAACTATCTAAACGACTACTGGACTACAGTTGACCTGAGAGCTGGCTCGTTCCTCGGACAGAAAGAAAGCATTGCTATATAACGAGGCAACGCAGCCAGCTTTTGTGATCACAACCCCAAGGGAGCAGAGGTATGGACGTCTGTTTTCTTTTTTAATGTATACTGTAGTGTTTTATTCCTTCTTCTCATTGAGTCATTGTAAATATCTAATCTTCTCGTCTGTTTTACGAATACACTAAAATAGACGTTAATGTAAGAAACGAGAGAAATCTGTCAGGACCGTAGCAAGTGGAATGATGTGGTCTCTGCCGAATATTTCGATGTTCTTACAATCGCTTTTCTATCTGTTCCCGACATTATGGATTCCGCACAATTGATATTCAACACATTCTATATTCCACATACTTTTTACAAAATTGCGTTTCTTCCTATTAATCAGAGTTGACCTTTATCAACCTTTATTCGGCCCACTAAAGCCTGTTCTATGCTTAGGTTACAATAGACAGTTCAAAGTCCTCATCGTTGACCAGGTTGATTGACCAGGGTTTACCTTGGTCAACCCTTACGAGGTCCACTAAACTTAGGCCCAGGTCTAAGTCTAGGCTTAGGTTACAACCAGTCTCAGTATCCCCAGCGTTTCCAAATTCACTATTCCACTGTGAATGTATTGAATGGTAGCCCAAGAAGCACAAGTATCAGTACAAAATATCACTTTCGGTGTAACTCAGAACAATACGCGTTAACAAACATTTATAACCGTTTACTTAGAGCTGCGCATTACGCTTTTGTCTGTATAATAGCATCATAAAAGCAGGACAGAATACTATTGTTACGGGCTCGGAGTTAGTGTAAATGTCAAAAATACTGTCTTACAGCTACTAGTATTTCTATATTGCATTGGTTGCTTAAGAGCATTTTAGTGGTTAGTAAAATATGGTAATTGCTGTATAAAGGTGTAGACTTATACCACTGATATGCTAGCATTTAATAAGAGTCACTGTGAACTGCCGTACAGCCATCAGTTTTAGAACTTTATGCGTTAAATCACTCTATTTGTACACCACAAACAGAGTGATTTAACGCATAAAGTTACACATTGGTGCACCTCAACTCTGTTACACAGCTTTCTGACATCTTTTTCAAAGCTACTATAGGTCTGAGGTCAGCACGACTCCCAGATGGGTAGCTGATTAGTCTCTCCCCAATTCCGCCGATGAATTTGAATTTTGCTCTAGCCATTATCCTCAAATTGTGGGTGTTAGTGTCCTTATGGACCCGAGCCACTGTCTCATTGTCAGCACTAGGCCTGTCGTACCAGGACTGACTCTTGCCGCCGAGACGGACTACAGAGGATGGGATTTATCCCATTATCCCATAGTTTATTAGTGTTTTAACACTCCATTCAAAAAGCAAAGCTGTATCCACGGGTACGACGCAAAATATTCTCGCAATCCATCCCAGTCTGCTGAACCATAGTGCCATACCTTGCGTGACCCACTGGGGCGAGCCCGTTCGGGTATAGCAAGAGGCACCTCAGAACGGACCAGGCAGTGGTCAGATGGCCCAAGAGACCCGATAACCGTCTGGGTGGGAGGTCAGCAGAAGGTCTAACAAAAAAGGATCACGGCCCATAACACCCGGTAAGTAGGTTAGTTCTAATATCAGTTGCGTGAGACCATTGGCCAAAGCAAATTCGTAGGCGGATCTCCCGGCGGGGTTGGTAGGACGGGTTGACCCTAGCCACTCAGTGTGGTGACCATTAAAGTATTCTAAGACTACCAACTCAGCAGAAGGACACTGCTCAACAACTTTGTAGCGCATTGAATGTGCTCGAAAAACCGATTTGACTCACCTACGCCGTGACGGTTGTTGTATAGGCATGCGTAGACACGGGATGAACCTCCCTGTTCCACGCACACCCACAAATCAGATTCGTCACTGTGTTCAATGGCAAGACGTCGACAGAAGATATCACCTCTGACGAATAAGCACACACCAGCGCGAGGAAGAAACCTGTGTTCTAACTTGTACCCAGGATAGTGGAGGTACGAAGTGTAGGCCAGAGGTGATATCTGTGTTTCAGTCAGGAAGAGTAAGGCAGGCTTCGCCGTCTCAAGGTGGTGATGTACGGCGTTCAGGTTGAAGTGGAGGCTCCTGATGTTGCAGAAGTACACTCGAAGTGTGGAAAGGGGTTCCGCTAAAAAACCTTACTCTTTGTCTTCCTTTTTGCCATGGTATTTTTAGAGGGGTGAAAATGGAGTGCTGTAACATTGGTATCCAGCAGGGCAAAGACGTTTTGCTACAGGACGCTGCAGAGGGATGGGTTGTGTGAAAAGCTGGTACGGGGGACGGAAGGGCCTCCGATCCCCCTGAAGATACCTGTCGGGTCCACTCCGGTCCCCAACCCTGGCACGACAGGCATCCCCAAGATTTTTCGCGCAGTTGGCAGGACAGCCTCCCGGGCCGGAGGTTGAAAGTGATGCCCGGGTTTGGGTCTCCTATTAACTGGCGGGCGGCCAGCGACGAGCCGTTTCATAGGGTGTTCCTGACCCCCGCGCCAACCTGTCACACCCACCCCCCTAACATGTCCGACACAAAACTGGGACCAACAGAGTACCAACGTTACAGCACTCGGACGAGGGGAAATGGCTCACAGAGTACTCTGGCGGAACACAGCCCATGGGCTGCTTAGCGTCATGCAGACTCAGCTCCGTGGGTGGTCACTAGCCATACGGGCCGAGGCTCTTCCACTAAGCAATTTCGGCTGCACTCTTCGCACCACCCGGGGGTCACGTGTAGGGTCTCTAGGGTATAGCCTACGGGCGTGGTGCAGCAAGACCCCCAAAGCAAGCAAGAACTATACTGTTATAGTCTGTTATATTTTAACATGTAACACTGGTCGGCTGTATCTTATTTATTTCGTTAGAGACAAAATAACATGATGATAACATGAAGAACATAAACAAAGTATAATCGTGAACCTAAAGCGTTATTTAAGACTATCAGTTACCATTCCTTAGTGCTTAGTCTGTATAACAGGACACTCATGTACTGTTAAACAGCTGATAAACAGCCTTGTGACCCATAGTAATTCAAATATAGTGCTATTATAATGCTTTTAAACAGAAATGTTAAGTAAATTAGAACCAAAGGCTGAATAATTTGTGCTCATTTAAGCATTATATCAGCGTTTGCAGCGCTGTCAACACCCTTGTTACACTGTCTTGTACAGCTTTTAGTTTCCGTGTTACACCGAACGTGGTCTCTTATAATGCTACTTGTGCTACTTGGGAGGTTTGTGGAATTAGAATAGCAATTCGGACACGTTCGTCGAATTCCCCGTTCGATTAGCCGGTCTCGCTTCGTCCATTTCCCAGTTCAATTTCCCAAACATAGGAACAAACGCGATTGCTGTGTGGAATATATAATGTGTTGAATAAAAGTATTGCGAAATCCATATTATGCAGAATATGTCGCAATAGTCGCTACGACGCCTCACCAATAAAATTAATTGAAGATTGACATTTTTAGTATATTAAAGGTTCCGTACCTCAAAAGAAAAACGTATCACTTTTTTGTCCGTCTGTCCATCTGTCAAGATCATTTTGCAAGATATTTTGAGCTTCGGTTTGGTCTGTAATTATCCGTGTCAATAATAATATTGTTTGGAAGATACTCAAGACTAAGTTAACATTTTTCAAAATTTAACGGCAAGGGTATAGGGTGTCAATGTCTTTTATTTAGAAGTTTCCCTATATTGGCAACATGTTATTTCCTTTTTACGCTACATCATTAAGATCGTGGTTGTTTTCCAATTGTTTTGTCTTTTTCTATTGATATGAAACTCACATAAATACGGATTATTTATGTGAGACAGAGTTCATTTAAAAAGTATAGTTGGTACCTAATATCTGAAACTGTTATGTTTTTCTAGGATTCTGTACCTTCACCCATATGTGCCCGTAACTATTTAAATCATGAAAATTTCTTATTTTCACATATGTAACTGAAAATTTGTAATTCGAAGTCTTAATAGCACCACTTTGATGTCCATCAGTCTGTCCGTCCGACTGTCAAGGCCCTTTCTCTCGGGAACGCGTATCAGCAGGTATCAAGCTGAAATTAATATCAAATACTCAAGACTGCAATCCCTTGAAAATCCAGTGAAAAAAGAAACTTCAAATTCAACGCAATCAAAAGAAAGGAGCGTTTATACAGCATATTTTAACGCTCGCTAAAGGATATCAAAACCTATAGGATACGCCGGATAGGATTTGATCACGAAATTTGACAAGAGGCAATGCCATGTACCACAAGTATAGGAAAAAATCCGAAAACTGTAAATTTGTAATTACTTGACAAAAAATTTGTCAACCAACTTATAAAGTGTAGTTTTATTAGAAAATATTTCATACGAGTTGTATAAGAGCTATGTGCATTTGTAACTTTGTTAGGTATTCATATTATCTAAAAGACCCCTTTAAAGCATGTAGACATATTGACAGCCAATTACATGTTTGATGCAGTAACAAAAGGAAGCCCAGCTTTTCATTTATATTTTCCTTTGAAAACGTTCGTTACAGATACACAAGCGACTCATCGGCAAATAATAAACAGGGTACAAAGCGGTGGATCTAAAGGAGAAGTGTACGGACTGCGTCTCCGAGGAAATTGAATTAAAAGCGCTCCCTGCGCAAGCCCGCCCCCCCTCCCCCTTTCGAGATACATCCAATTTGTCAGAGTTAAATGTTACGATGTTCGATTCGAGTATTTGTGTGAAAATAAATTCTCTACGATCTACGATACTTAAATATAGGAGAGGCTGTGTAACTCAGGGCGGGACCATTATTTTTAAATCAGTTGTGTAACTCGATATATAGTGCTGTTATCATCATCATCACAGCCCGTAACAGTCCACTGCAGGACTTAGGGCCTCTTCCACGAAAGGGGAGGTTATTGCCATAATCTCCACGCTTGGCAGGCGGGTTGTAGATCGCAGTTTTATTAATATAACAATGGAAAACGCTGCTACTATTTTTCAGCCTACAGACTATATCTGTTGCCTTGAAAACATTAGTCGCCTTGTACGACACCCACGAGTGTAAGTTAGTATGGTGCTTCAACTCTGCCGGACACCATACGGCCATACAGTGCTATAAATCCCTAAAAATCATAAAATTCGTAATAGATAAGTTTCCGTTCAGGAAAGCCAATTCATGAATGTTAAAAAAACGTCAAACGTCCAGCATTGCCCAAGTTTAGGAAGCCTTCCATGCATTGTTACAACGCTGACCCAATTAAAACCAGCGAACTTTTATTATCGTTTGAAATCGCTAAGGTTAGGTTGGTCGTGTTACAATGCATGAATTAGCTTCGCAAATTTGGGTTATTGTCGTTTGTTAGTCGTAAATTTCTTTCATGAATTTCGAGTTCCGTTTAATTATATAATTGATTAACGATCTGGCCGTTCAAGTGGTCATCTTGTTGTTAATGTCATACGGTTTTGATCGAGGGCTCGGGGTCCGCCTAGTGTTCCAGCCGATCTAGCCGTTTAACTAAACGGCTAATTTAACCATCCGGCTACGTTTGATATTCTACAATAACGGTGAAGAGGTTTAGAATTATTCCTGGAATTAATTGAGTATTAATATTTTAGATAATTCACGTACAATAGATTAACTAGATTTCAATTGCGATTTCTTTAAGTATATGAATATCATCTAGCTAGGCCAAGATTTCGAAGAATTCAGTGCTTTAGAGCCTTTCAAATAGCTGGCGATATATGAGTGGACATCAAAAGTCAATGTAACAAAAAGTGAATATAAAATACCAAATTACATACATTATAATTCAATATTAATTAATAATAATTCAATTTTTTATTTCAATGTTTTATTACATAAAACAAAGCTTACAATAACAGTCTCATTTGTTTATCCTAGTAATAAAATTTTGCTTATGTTTTACTTATAATTATAATGTATTCGTATGCAAACCACTGAGCTAAAATGCTTACAGCCAATAAATAGTTTGCCCACCAAATAATTATTTTGCATCCAATTACCAAAACGAAAGTGAACTTATAATTTACTTTTGATAAAACTATACTTTGGGTATGCCGAGTATCTTAAAGATAAGAAAAACTAATTATTTATAATGAATTGTTTTGCTGGCTGATGTAATGTTCTATAACAGAATCTGAGCAAAATATGGTTCGAAACGAGGACAAAATACTAGCAAGTAATTTGGACAAAAGCTAAAATGCTTTAATATAATATTTGTAGATCCAGATATTACCCCCATATAGTGGCATTATCTCAAACTAGAGACGTCACGTACTGGCGTTTTCATTTTACAGTTCGTTAAACACACGAATTATGTCTAGTAATGGTAACATAGATTATGCTGCAAACGTCTGACGTCTTCTTGTGGTTGAATGTAGAGTGTTAAGGCTACTTAAATAATTGCAATGTAGTATGTATTTAAAAGTTTTGAAGCAGTATTTGGAGCCCATACAGCAGTATAAGAAGTGCAAAGGTGTCTTGTAACATCATAAAATAAGCTTTCTTTCGCTTAGCACAAAATTTTTAGTCTTCTGTAAATATTTTGGATATGAATATCCAGATACACGGCGATTTTATAAAGATACAGCAGACTGACATAAAATAAAATAAATACATAAAGTAAATTTGAAAACAACTAAGTTAGTCCATGATTTAATTTAAGCACTACCCAGATCTAACAATGTAATTACATCATATTCTAATAGTACAATGCGAGTAAATACTAAATATCACATAATATTCAACATATCAATGTCTAAAGATCCTCTACTAACGTTACACGGTAACATGAATAAACTGTAGGGAGTGTAGTGATAATGAATGATAGAGGAAGGCTTTTTCGCTAAACAATGGTAATAAATACAGTAGGTGAAGCGTTTAACTCCCGTCAGCTAGGGAACCTCGCTTTTCTTGGGTTAGCCTCAGGACACAATATAGCTGAAATATATAGCATTTGATCGTATCACTATTTTTTATAACATCTATGCTCTTCATGAAACTAAATCTTAATGAAGAGGCAAAACTGACGACAATTGAAAAGGGGTATTTTCAAATTACTATAAAAACTGAAGAAAATATACTTTATTATTTTTCAGGACTTAATGGCATCTAAACATACTGTACTTTCGAAATCAAATACAAATAAAAATATTTAAGAAAATATATCTCCCCTACTTGCGAAAATTATCCAATATATACAAATATTGCGGTATAGTACAGTAGCACGATTATAAGACAGCTTTAAACATCTTCTTACACCAACACAAAACAAATCGTTTCTCCAATATAAAAAATATAATTGCAAAAAAGAAATACAAGCTGGAAATCATTTATAACAAAACTTTATCTCTCGACGGTGGACCCTTGCCTTAACTGCGTGAAAGGACGACCGTTTCCAAGTTACTCCGAACACTTGATTCCGCCAATCAAATATACCCACCCTCCGGGAGATCTCCCACGCCTCTTCTGTTTATAAGGCGGCTAGAGGCTCAGGCAGCGCGCAGTGTGCCTCCGCCTGCAACTACGCATCCTACGCCCTGGGCTCAATACTTTCTTATATATTTTATTGCGTAACAAATATCTCATTTTGGGAGACATCTGTTAAGTTTATCTACATTAATTAATATTTGAAAATTTAGACAGCTGATTAATTCTTCAAAAATCTTCACGTTTCATACGGGATAATGAGTGGTTCCGGAAAAGGTCTGCTGGGACTGTGGCTTTACAGAAATGGCGCGGACTGGCAGGTGAAAGATGAACCACCTCACCATCCAAAGTTGGCAGAGCTGCAGATCATGGCTGCCCAGCGACAAATTCAGGCGGAAGGGGAAAGGATTTCTGTTATGTTCACCCTGAAGAATCAGGTTGGCGGATTGGTGCGGGTCCTCTCCGTCTTTCAAGACTTGGGAATCAACGTTCTTCATATTGAGTCAAGGAAGTCAGTTATGGAAATGTCTTCTGTGAGTTTTAATCCAATGTCTCACTTAGCAATGTGCATCGTGACTGGATAAACTTAAGCTATCACTGCTTGTGAATGGAGAAATAAACCTACAATTGTTTCAGGCTGATATCCTAGTGGACGTGGAATGTGATCCACACAGAATGGAGCAACTGAAGCGGATGCTTAAGCGAGAAGTGCAAGACTTTGAGGTGGTTGCTTCTCAGTCTGGGGAGGAGTTTCCTCCACCGACTCCGCTTTCAGCAGCTGCTAGTTTCGGTAAATTTTGTGACGCTGTGTACCTATGTGCGGTAACTTTAATGGTAGGTTGCAGCAACTGTGCAGTCATTAATTAGCATTAGCTATTTGGTATGGCAACTCCTGGACCCACAGGACTGGTGCGTAGTCCTGGTATCGAGAACTTGTAAAGCACCTGGTCGATATTTGTAATGGACAAAAACGATTAACAAAGTATTTTTATGATAATTAACCCTGCTTTAAAATGTTTTGATTATCATGCATTTTTCCAGACTTTGGTGAGATGCCGTGGTTTCCTCGAAAGATTTCGGACTTGGATCGCGCTCAAAATGTTCTCATGTATGGCTCCGAGCTGGACGCTGATCACCCTGGATTCAAAGACCCCGTCTACCGCAAAAGACGAGAGCAATTTGCTGCCATCGCAAATAATTATAAATAGTAAGTACCAAAACTTTGTAATCATGCTTTATATTAATTGCATCGATAAATACTATGATAAAAATGCTGTAATTCAAATCTGGATATTACGTCATTCTTAGTATACAGCTCAAAGTATATAACTCAAAGCAGTACTCTTTTTAACGCTTAGCGGCTTTCCGAAAATATCATCACCATACCAGACGCCATAACGTCGAATACTTTAAAGATCTTGTGGAGACATTATCCTCCTTAGGCAGAGCTTAGAGGCAGAGAGGAGTTTTTATCGGCAAAGTTGACAACAAAAAAGTAACTACTATTAATCAGAGTTTCTGTAACTGGGAATTTGTAATATTTTCTTGCCAATTCCATTTTTGCACTGTTTCCGCTATGAGGGAAGAAAGTGCTTTGTTTACTTATTAATTGTGGGGACAGGGTTCCAAAACAGATTTAGCTTGCCTTCGAACTTGGCGTCTCTTGGGGTCGCCGCTGTCGTTGTAGCTTGTGCTAGGACTAACTAGTTGAGTCTGTAATCTAGTTTCGTGCTAACATATACATTTATTTATAAGTATGTATTAGTGGCCTGTGACATAAATATAATGATAATCATGGAGTTAATATCCCGGTTGTGCTCTCGCGCACGAGGGTCCGGGGTCCGCCTTGACCACGATCAAGAATTTGGCAGATCAGATAATTACAGTAAAGTGACTGCCATCTGACCTCCGTGACCCTGCTACCAGGGGAAACCGCAGTAGCATTTATCACTCAGATTAGAGTCATTGGTGACCGCAATGTGATTCGAACCCGGTACCTCTCGCTTATGAGTCGGATACCTTAACCACTCGGCCACCGACGCTCGGACATCTGTAATTAAAAACTGTAATCATGAAAGGCTGACGGGAGTACACACTGATCGATCTTCTTTCACAAAAAAACTACGGGGCTGGAAATTCAAAAGTTCATTATTAGACCAGTTAACAGGGACTGATTGTTTAACAGATTTATAGGTTGATACAAGTTTGTAAATGCTGTTATATTTGGTAATTTTTCCAATATTCTCGAAATAGACATTGTCGATTCTGTGTTATCGATATAAAAAAATCATTAAATAATGAACGGACCTCAAACTTATAAAAATAGGTAGTAATAAATAATATTGAGAGTTTACAGATCATTTTGGTTGGATTTTTTTCGAATTACATCTATATGGATTAAAAATACATTTCTGATATAGGTTACTTATTAACTGATTTTATTTCAAAGCGGCCAACCGATACCTAAGGTACAATACACTGAGACGGAAATAAAAACATGGTAAGTACATAGAAGTACGTAGAAAAGCTTTTCTATGTCCATATTCTGCTTTCAGTGTCATTGTCATTAGTAGAATAAATTGTGTGGTACTAGTTCTTTATGTACATATTGCGAATGACCGAGCTTATGCGACCGTTCCATTATAAAACTGAATTGAGAGATCTCTTTTCATTTTATTTTTTTAAGATTGTATGATATGGGATTAGTATTTATATTCTATTAATCGCCGAAATTACGAAAAAATATTGTCTTGTCATTTTATAACAGATTAAGGCACATCATAAACCAAAACGACTCCGAAACGAACATACCGGAGCTCAAAGTTTGCGGTCGTTGCGATAACGCAGCTCATCGGTTCATGTGTTGCATTTTTGACGTGACCTGTCTACACCGGAGCTCAAAATACGCTGTCGCTGCGATAATGCAGCTCATCGGCTCATGCGTTGCGTTTTTGACGCGCTTTGTCCTCACCCAAGCACAAAATACGCTGCTCTGCGATAACGCGGCTCATCGGCTCATGCGTTGCATTTTTGACGCGAGCTGTCCACATCGGAACTCAAAATACACTATGGCTGGGATAACGTGGTTTATCGGACCATGCGTTGTGTTTTTGACGCGAACTGTCCTCACCGGAACTCAAAATACGCTGTCGCTGCGATAACGCGGTTCATCGGCTCATGAGTTCGTTTTTTACCAGAGCTGACTACACCAGAATTTAAAATGCGCTGACGCTGCGTCAACGCGGCTTACTATCACTTTTGACAGACAGACAGTAAAAGCTTGAGCGTATTTTAAGCTCCAGTTTTGTTGGTCCTTCACTTCTATTATTTGATTTTCTGATCTAGATGGCAGGCCCGCTTTTTTTTAAAATCAATATTGTAGATTTTGATACGAAAACCGATTGAGTATTTGCGGTTTGTCATTATCTGTGAACTTATATTATTATTATCTTCACATGCAGCATAATTTATTGTATCTAAATTGTGACTTTTATTCGTAGGGGCATCGTGTTACGTGAGCTGCACAAACTGTATGTGATTCACGCCTGCGATGAATATCTGGAAAACTGGCCCCAACTCGTCAAGTACTGCGGCTACAGAGAAGATAACTTGCCCCAGGTGAGAATCACCCGAGGTTTAAACTGTATCGTGTGTGTGTGAGGTGTGTTAGCCTATGATCATAGATTTGGTGTAAAAACAATTATAATACGTTTTTACGTCAGTACAATGGCTTCTGAAATCTATTTAGCAGTTTATAAATTTTATTATTTTGAGGTAAGTAAGGTATTTGTGGTATCCCTTAATTATGAGGAATCATATTCGTACAGTAGTTTGTATCTAGCTTATTAGAGGTACTATTGGAATACATTGTAGTTTTGTAGATTCATCTAATATAAATTGTAGATTAAATTATTTTAGAGTAACAGAATATACTGAATATGGTAGCTTATAAATAACAAAACAAAAAGATGTCGATAGCCATTGATGAAAGTAATTATCTAGTAATTCGTTAGAATTTCTTTGTTTTTTAGTTTAAAATTTAAACCTCAATCACGACGTATTACAATTATTTTATGATACCTACACGAATCTAATTACATTTCTGTTTTCATTAAACACATGTTTTTGATCATCTTAGATATTATTCAAAGATCATAAGAAAAAATATCTGGCGAGTGCGAGTAAAATGTATAAACAGTCTGCCTCACTTTCAATAAAAACTCATCTAAATCAAGCGTATGATTGTGTTGTAATCGAAAAATTGATATGAACTACTTGTTAGCACGTCTACAGAAGTGTTATTTCTCACATTCAATATTAAACAGTGTTGTAAGTGCGGATTGAAATACGTATTCGAATTCCTCTTCTACATATATTATTTTTAAAGACTGGCGTGTTGCGACTTGTAACATTTAAAACGCTATTGTGTTACCACATTACTAAAGCGTCTTACATAATTCAGCCATACTTTGTCAGTGTGGTGTCCGGCAGAGTGCAATATAGCCTCCCCGTTTTCACAAACATCGTCAAATTCTTTCATTTTGACGGACGGATAAGTTCGATCGCATTGTTGTCAGTTGGATTGGAACCATAAAGGTGTTTTTATATTCTACTCAATGACAAACGAGCAGACAGCCCACCTGATGGTAAATGATAATTGTCGCCCATAACATCTACAATTCATACATTCTCATACAACTGAAAGTGGATCCAAATCAAAAAATACATGAAAAACTATCTGTCCCGATCTGTCCCGGCTTCGCATAGGTGCAGTTAGATACCGCGTGATTACGGTTGCGATCATTATCAGTCGCGTGATATATTTACCACAAGGTAGCCTATAATACCTCTGATGAAAGAATGCTTTAAAAATCGGTTAAAGCGTTTTGAGTTTATCAACAAAATATCCAAAAACAAAATCTTTTTTAATTTTATGCACGCAATTTTATAAAATATAATTGGCTAAACGTGGTTACCAAGTACAGTCCGCGATATTGCAGTCTTACAGTAAATATAGCCCTTCTTGGCGCATGCAGCATCTAATACCAAATCAATGGAAAATATAGTT
This sequence comes from Blastobasis lacticolella, assembly GCA_905147135.1. NCBI lineage: Eukaryota > Metazoa > Arthropoda > Insecta > Lepidoptera > Blastobasidae > Blastobasis > Blastobasis lacticolella. Next base: position 5,413,358 of record LR990039.1, on the reverse strand, counting down.
GCTACGATACTGGAAACACAAACGTCTGGCACTTTACCAAACTGGTGTCATAGGTACGGGGGAAACTTTCGTGAAATATGACAAAGTGATCTCGTTCCGTCTATAAATATTGAAATGCTTCCAATTCCCTCTGATCTTAAGCGTGACCTAATTATGACTGTTGATACATATTTTTCTCGAAGCAAAACAATTTCAGACTGTACAAAATTCTCTTGAATTTCCAAACTTGACGGAATTGTTTGAAGTGTTACCAATTTTGTGAGCTTGCTACGTTAAAAAATACCTATAGCACGGACTTATATTTTGATGGACTATGTAAATAACGACTTGCGGATGAGAGAAGTGAATGTCGAGATAACGAACGAAAGGGTTATATACATGTTGTGCGTGGGTAGGGTTACTACCTATGAGATAACACCCGATGAACGATGGTTATGCTTGGACTTTTAAACACTCCTTAATAATAATAATATATTTAGATTTCAGGCAAAAACATATGGGTATATGTTAAACAATACATAATAATGAAATAATTGAAATTGAGAATACAATAAAAATAAAATTGACAATCCTACAGCTAAAACACAATTAAACACTGATCATTTTCGATTCACACTGCTGTGTGCGCCAGCTACGTTAGATAGCGGTGTCCAGGTACTCACCCATCGTGCGGAGAATCTCGTTGTTCGAGCAATGAATACGATCCCAAAATGAGGCGATTCTTGTGCGTAGTATCGCGAAAAAGTCTGGGATACCGGCCGAGGCGAACATGTCCGACACGCTACAGTATCTCGGGAGTTTCATAAGGGTGCGGTATGCATCATTATATTGCACCCTTATAGTCGAGTAAGCACGTCGAGTGTAACTAACCCACTTAATATGCATCCATCTGTCCGTTTGTATATACCATCAGCATCACTCTTCTTTCATCGTTATGCTCGTCATATTATCGATTACATCTCTCTGAATTTCCGATGGCTGCTTTATCGATTTTTCTTCACTTCAGTCGTTAATAGCGTTATACATAATACTGCGCCTAACCTAAGCCTCGTCTACCCTAAATATCTGTCAACCCCAATATAACATCCTGCCTATACACACTAAAAGTCTACCAAAACACACACACCCTACAGTATACTGCCCGATACCACACGGCTTATAATGGAACATTATGGAACACTAGTCTCTGTCGCTGACTTTGTCTGATTTGTTCATTGGGTCGCAATCGGCAGAAGATATTTCTTCCCTCGAGCTATACATTGAAATACAAATGCAAATAGTGATATAGCCGATAGATAGATAGTAACTTGCGAATCGAATCCGAGAAAACACTGTCCGAGAAAACCACAGTTCTATTTCCATGAGCTATTTCAAGCTAACATAAAATAATAGTAATATTGATATTGGCTTCAATATCCCGGTTGTGCTTCCGCGCGTTAGTGAATCAGGTTTTTTTTTAAAACAGGTAATTACAGTAGAGCTAATGCCGTCTGACCTATGTGACCCTGTTAAGCTGATTAGATCATGGTTACAGATTTAGGCGACTAAAGGTGCAGGTTTCCCAACGATGTTTTGCCTTACCATATTAAGCTAGCTATTTGTAGCTCACGCACTAGATATATCCGAGTTCTGTTCGATACTCCATAAATTTTAACTTATCGCGTGGCAAAAAAAGACAAAGTACTGTATTTAACAGACTAAACACAAATCACAAATCTCAAATATTCCCTGTTCGCTCACTTTCACTCAATGATTATGGATCTTGCTATCCCGTTTTTTCGTCTATTCAAATAAGCAAAATAATTGAAATGAATTCCCTTAAAACAACGTGTCATTAAAGACAAATTTAAAATTATTGGCAAATTGAGCAATATTTCGGTGTACGAAAATATTTAAACTCCTCCCTCACTCGTTTTTAAGTATATACATTTGTGACATAACTCTATAAGTATATGTGGTAGTTTAAATTATAGTCATTAAATAGCTTCTACGGCAGAACACTGACATCCGAGATACAGGCTATTGCCTAGTTTGGATCTCAGGGTTTAAAAAATAAATTTGTGCAAATAGTCTTAGCAATTTACACTAAGTGAACCCACTGTAACACTGTTTTTGTACAAATCTTTCCTGAATAAATATATTTTATTTTATTATTATTATTTTGATGCTAACAGGGTCGGATTTAGTATTTATTTATACTCAAATCTTGTAAATATTGGTCCACGATTTTATGTGTAGGGTTTCATACCAAAAATGTACCGAAATTTTGAATGTTCAGACATTTCATGAAACAACTTAATTGATTAATCGCGTATTTACGTTTATTTACATTTATTTGTTTTTCTAGGTTTCATAAAGACCAGACATGGTGATGTCTGGGTTGCAAATTGGAAGTGCTGTGTTGTAAACATTTTAAAGAACAAGATAATATTTTTCTGTCTGTCCTGGTGCACCATCATTATTTGAATTTTTTGTAAAAATAAAGGATATGGTGCCTTTTTAATATGTTAATGTACCTGTCCTTTTCATTTTTTTTTTCATGACTATGTCCTTTAGAGGGCATCATATTAAATTTATTATGAAGTCACATTGCCCAACCTCTATACAATGAAGACGCGTTTCTAACGATAAGTAAGTGGGTACCCACTTAGTTTAGAACTTATGAGGCAACAAATAATAATTGATAACGGTCAAAATCAACCCTCCTTTTTGCAAAAGCAAGCACTGCCTATTCACGGTATGTAGGTTCGAGAGATCAAAAAGACGGTGGTAGGTATCAAGGCGTGGGTTTAATTTACTAGACTCCTTACCTTTTATTATAATGACAATATTAAGTTGTCCAGAGCGAAATACGAAGTCAAATTTGTTTGTGTTCGTTACGAGTAGAAATTCGTAGTAAACAATAAGCTTATCTGCAGATGGGCTGCCTTGTTGCGTCCCTGAATTTGCCTTAGTGTGTGTTACAGAGAAGTGTGACATTTTGTCTCGAATTGAAACTCGGTGTGTACTCTCTGCTTCCGGAGATATTTTTTTTTCTCTATATGTATTTCAGACGAAGTGTTTAGTTTACCTATAAGACGCGCCGCCATTGGAATGTCAATTTAAACTAAACGAATTATCTGTATTTTTATTAACTCGGATGTTTTTCGGAGTATCTACTGTGGAAACCCTTTGGTTGCGTGAAGGAGGCACAAGTCCAATAGCAGCCACTCTAGTCCAACATTACGGTGATTTCCAATTTTGGTTTGTGATTTGTGTAAAATGTGTATCATGGAACAAAGCTGTATTTTTTACCCAGCTGGAAGATGTGAGCGCTTTCCTGAAAAGAAAAACCGGATTCCAACTGCGCCCGGTCGCTGGCTACTTGTCTCCGAGAGACTTTTTATCTGGATTGGCTTTCCGAGTGTTTCATTGCACTCAGTATATTCGCCATTCGTCTGATCCATTCTACACCCCGGAACCGTACGTATTATGTGTCTGTTCTTAAACAGTTGGATAATAATATTGAAGAAACGAAGTTAGTGGATCCATACTTTTGAATCTAATGTTTATAATGTATTTCAATACTTACTCATATATTATCCAGTTGCTACCATTCGTAATTCTACAAGGCGATAAATGTTTTAAAGGTAAACTAGAAAAAAACAGCAGTGTTTAGTCGATCGCGAATCATAGGCAATAGGCGTAGGACAACTGCCAATCTTCAATTTGGAAGCGAGCGTGTGATTGTCGTGCGATCTTTACTTATTTTTAGGAAAAAAACTTTGCAGGACTCACAGGAGAGACCCTTCCATGTGGGATTGTAGAGCTACATAGTATTAGTTAAGTATTACTTTTAAATTCTATTCGGCCACCGAGATTCACTTCGAAATATTAAATTGATTGGTATGGTAAGTCTACAACATCTACGACCGGCAACGTAAATGTATGAGAAAACTTATGAATATGTAAGAGGCATGAACAGTATATCAGGAGTAGTTGTCTATTCATTTGGCACTCCATAGTGTTTATTACACTTTGCTCACCCCTTGGCACTTTGTTTCTCCCTAGGCTTGTGGGAAATAGACATTCGGACGTGATAAACCTTCAATGAAATTTATTACTAGCTTCGCTCAGTAATAAAAAAATGACATTTTTGCGTTCAGGTCCTGGGGTCCGCCATCTGATTTCCGTGACCCTGCTACCAGGGGAACCTGAACAGATTGATTATGGCTACACATTCATTCGCTTGAATGTGTAGATTTCATTACGATGTTTTCTCTCACCGTAAGAGAGCATCGGTTAGTATTCATCTAATGTATATAACTCAGAAAAGAGTCATTGGTACATGGCAGGAGTGGGATTTTAACCCGGATACCATAACCACTAGGCCAACTTCGCGCAGTAACCAACCTAATATGACTTCATTTGTACAGTGATTGCTGCCACGAGTTACTGGGCCACATGCCGTTGTTGGCGAATCCCAGCTTCGCCCAGTTCTCCCAAGAGCTGGGGCTCGCGTCCCTGGGCGCGTCTGATGAGGACATCGACAAATTGGCAACTGTGCGTATATGTAGACATTCACATCTTTATCTTTGAATATAAAGATTATCATGATTCATTCGTAGCTTAGTTTGTCTGCTAATTAGTAGGTCATGGGTTTGATTCTCACACTGTATTGCCTGTTTCTGTGAAAAATAACCGCTGTTATAGACATTTCATTCTTATATTTAAATGTAATCGTTAAGTGAACAAGAACGTAGTGCAGCAAGTACTGGTCTCTGCCTACCCCTATAAGAATGAAGCGTCACCATATAAATAATATGTGTGTAACAATATCGTTTTACCTGCAGCTTTACTTTTTCACCGTGGAGTTCGGCCTCTGCCGCCAAAAAGATGGCACCTTCAGAGTATATGGCGCAGGCCTTCTGTCATCTGTGGCAGAACTGCAACATGCACTCACGACTTCTGAGAAAATCAAACGTTTCGATCCAGACGTCACTGTGCACGAAGAATGCATCATTACCGCTTACCAGAACGCTTACTACTACACAGACTCATTTGAAGAGGCGAAGGAAAAAATGAGGTATTTTTAAATTTTAATTACAAATTGTAGGTTCCTGTATGGGCTTCGTTTTTTTTCTTTTTAGGTAGAAACCGTTAAAACACAAGCGGTTAAGCTGTACCTACTATACTTTTTAAATAAACTCTGTCGGATTATGTAAAAAGACAAAACAATTTGAGCACAACGACGATCGCAATGAATGTAGCGTAAAAAGGAAATAACAAGTTGCCAGTATAGGGAAACTACAAAATAAAATACACTGACACCCTCATTTCCTTACCAGATTCCACGAAACCATCGGCAAAACAATTTCACATTTTGTAAAATATTATCTTAGTCTTAGTCTTCTAAACAATAGTATTATTAACACGGATAAGGACTGACACAACCGCAGCTCAAAATACGCTGCTCATCGGCGCATGCATCGCGTTTTTGACGCGTGCTCTCCACATACCGGAATTCAAAATAAGCCAAAGCTGAATGAATTATCCACATGGCGGTGATGGATGTGACCACACCGGTCGACGTAAAAGACGCAATCATCTCGTACTGTCTCTCTGTCACAAAATTGACTCTTGAGCTGAAGAACCGCAGCGACAGCATATTTTGAGCTACGGTATGGTCAGTCAGCTAAAGTGATATAAGTACATACATTTTACTCCGCATCGTTTGATACCTCGCACATGCTTCCATCTAAGTGCAATACTTTAGGATTTAAATAAACCGCAATTTTTAAATGGCGGCCAACCAAGATTCTCTCCCTGCTGCTTTTTATTCAGAATAACTTCCATAACAACATACTAAAAGGGACTACGATGCTCATTATGGTCGTTGTTTTGACTTATATTATTGAAAGAGATTTTATTTAATGTAAAGATTGATTTCGTGCTGTCTCACACAGCATCACAATAAACACTGCTACTGCCTTGCTCCTGACCCAATTTCAGTACACCGAAGCCCTTATTAATTTACCTTGCTTTGTACTAAGAGTCTAAAAATAGCAATCGGTGACTTGAGTCTCTTGCAATACCAATACTTACTTATTAAAGTTAGCTGTAAGCTGCGGTCAGTCGTAGGATTTCTCTTTTTAACAATTTTTACTGGCTTCATGGACAAGAACAAAGTTATTTTTAAACCAACTTCTAAATTTTTTACCTATTTTGTAAATATAATGTTGGTTCGTTTTTAGGAGTGCTATGACAATTTAAATCTCTAACTCACTAGGTAAGTAGCTAGGTACTCTTAAGTTTTGAAGATTCCCTAATTCTGGTAGCAGTACTTGTAAATCTTGATATACTCGTAAACGATATCATTTTTAATAAGTAGAGCTTTGAGTAGTGTTTTACGACACAAAAACCCAATATACCATAACCGTCTCCCAAAATATTTTATCTGTCTTACGCAAAAAACAAACAACCTATTGAGAGTATTTTTAAAGTTATGAAACAGTTTTATAGTTTTTAAAACGAAACTTCTACCTGTTATTTGTTTCGTAAGACTGTCGGTTGCCAAAAACAATTTGATCGTGGTTCAAGTCGCGTTTTATTTAAAAAATTTAATATCTTGGGTTGACAACTTCCAATTTATTTCCAAGGGACTTTGATGTGCGTAGGTACGTTTCTTTATTTATCCGCTCGCTGGTCCTCTCGTCTTTGTGAACTTTCAATTTTCCCAAGATCAAAAGTGCCACCGCTTGGAGATATATACCTAGTTGTCTGAATCGATGTGGTAGTTCCAAGAGAGTACGAACGCATAGACCAATTTGGTACACGAAAAGTTTTTTACGCGATTTAGGAAGCCGAATTAAGAATAGCCGCGGTGACCCCCATGCTGGTTGGTTCCTAGCGCAGAGAATATCCATTGTCATACAGCGAGAATGCTTCTAGTAATGGATAGCTTTGCGCCGGGAACTATCAGGGGCAGGCTGTTGGATTTATTTCTATTTTTATTATTAGGCTAATGTTTCTTTACTTTTTGTTCATTACTAGTAGATAAGAAGATAAATGTTTTCCTCTTTGATTATTATATTCATTTATACACCAATTGCCATAAGTACTTCAATATTAGGTACCTACTACTAACTACTTTAATATTGAGACGTCCTTGGTGGTCATGAATACCAACTCGTCTATCGCTAGTGGAGCATCAAATTGCGTAGTTGGTACGTAGCAGCACAGCTGGCAAGAATTTGGCACATAGCACGCTTACGTTGTCGTCGGAAAATTGCTAGCGTAGGTACATATATTGTTACGAGTAAGGCCAAGGTTGTGTTCCGCATTTCAACGTGATTGCACGTTCGACAAATTTTAATGTTTTCATCTGTACGTATTGTACTGCAGTTGCTTGTCTTGAGCTGCGGCTGAGATTACTTCTGAAGTATGCGGCACATGCAATTTCTTAACAGCTGCTGTTTGTTTATTGGTACGATATAGTATAAAACAATATTGCTTCCCGCCGTCTGTCCCTATGTATCTATGTGTGCATCTAAGTACGTTTAGATTTTTTTATGTTCGCAACGGATTTTAATGCGGTTTTCAACACTAGATAGAGTCATTCAAGGTGAAAGTTTGAAAGTAAAAAAAAAATTGTTGGAAGGTGTAAAGTAGGTGAACGCGAACGATGTTACTTTTTCGAGTCTTGCTACTTTAATTAACTTTATTCAAGAGTTCTTTGGGGAAGTCATTGTCTAGTACCTAGAGTCTAGTTTTAACCGTAAAACGTCTATTACATTTTATGGTTGTTCTTTGTTCCTAACGCTAATGTTAATGGTAGTGCACGATTTTCCTTTTATCCCATTCAGATTTTCATACGTTTGTTTTTGAACAAGCCTTCTGATATCTATTGCAGGGCCTTTGCTGATAGCATACAGCGTCCGTTCGGTGTCCGCTACAACCCGTACACCCAGAGTGTTGAAGTGCTGAGCAATGCGCAGAAGATCACGGCTCTGGTCAGAGAACTACGTGGAGACATTTGCATAGTGTCTTCGGCTGTGAAGAAGATATCAGCCACAGACCCGACATTGGACGTAGAGACTATAGCCAATATGCTGCATACTGGGCTACAGGTAGGTATATCCATCGACTATCGGCTAAACCATAACATGTACTCAAATAGATTCTCTGTTAAAGACAGGAATAAAAATCTCCATTAAATTCTTTAGACTATAAAATAATCATCTTGGCGTTAATGTCCCGATTGTGTTCTCGTGCACGAGGGCCCGAGATCCGCCTCGACCATGCTCAGCATTTGGCAGATCAGGTAATTGCAGTGGAGCAACTGCCATCTGACCTCCGTGACCCTGCTACGAGGGGAACCTGACCGGATTGGATCATGGTTACACATTCAGTCCCCTGAATGTGCAGGTTTCATCACGATGTTTTCCCTCACCGTAAGATTCTTTAGACCATAATAATTATATTCCACAGAGAATTATTGAATTAGCAAGTTAGTACATAGAAGTCTTGATTACTACATCCATTTCTCTGGCATCTGGGTCTAGGTTTACAATTAGGTTTATATCTCGCTCGTGCATGTGTTTATGACATGCATTAGCCAGAACGTGGAACTATGCGTCTGCGGCGTGTATTTATCGCTCAATCCAATCGTAAACCGAAATTGTAAATTTTACCGCCATACCTATTGATTAAATACTGTCCGTTGTCGGTCCATTAATTAGGTGACATCGTTGAAGCCCGAACAGTAATTTCGTTTAATCGAGGCAGTACCGCAATGCGGTACGTTATATTACAACATATTCGGATAAATCGACCGGATAACAAGGGAGTAGAAATTATACGTACTTAACTGCTTCCAGCGACCCCAGAATTACAAGGAAGTATTTCTGATTAATAAGTGAACAACAATTTCTACGTAAGAAACACAAGGCCGTAGATAATTTTAGAATTTATGTACGATTTAAAATTAACTACTTAACTGGGTCTGTTGTTTTTCTGGGTCTTCGTCACTGATCTGGACAAAATGTAACGAGAATTGAAGATTTTATTTTTGGCGCCACTTATTGTTATATTCCAAATCTATGATATCAATAGAGCTGTCTCTATCAAACTCAATTATTTTCCCAGTATCCAGCGAACAAGCAAACATCAATCATCATTCGTGTTATGGACGCGTATGTGTATGACGTATAGCAGATTTGGAGTAGCTTGTAAATTTACTACAGTAGGCGCACGATGTATGCAGTCACTATTATTGTTTATGATAGGTGAATATGAAAAGTAGTGTCTACCTACATACCTATTATCGTTGAAAATACTGTATGTATCTAATCCACTCGCAAAAATCGATTGACAACTCTTAGCGCTAGCGATGGAGCCTTGCCGACGTAAATCAACCTAATTTCAACTTTGACAAAGTTCTATCCCATTTTGATTATATCTACCTAATACCTGCCACTCACCATGATGCGGCTTGATGCAGTGATCTCACTCATTTTACCCCATCCACCGTTAAGTGGCATGACGTCTTTCCAAAATTTCTCCCCACACACTCTCAGTCAGGTCAGTTGGCTTGATGAAGCCTTTATGTCATGCCACTTGATCAAGCGGCATGAAAGTATACGGATGGCATAAGTCTGTTATAACCTTTAATAATTAGGTATTTGGTCTTATTAATTTATTACTTAATTCTAGGTGAACGAGAGAAGTCCTCAAAGCACTTCGGGTGGCAGCACACCAAACTCTGAACGTGGTTCTTCGCCGAGATGTGAAGCATCCAAGTAAAATATTTACAGAAAAATAATAAAACTTACCTATATAATAAAAAATCGTTGTCCTCTGATTATTGTACTGAAACCTAGAATGATATGTTACTTCAACATATATTTAACAGTCCGACAGTCCGAGAGATAAAACAATCAAGATATTTATTAATTATAAAAACCCAGTGCGATTAATAAATAATAAAATAAATACATTAGTATATGTAGTCCAACTAGATGTCAGTACAAAACTTCTGAATCATGATATAGCAAATGTATTTTATAATAATTTTAGCTTACTTATACATATAACGGACGTTTATAGTTGAAAGTGTCAGGTGAATTTTGGCCAAAATCACAGAAAACTGAAAAGACGTTTTCTATTTTCTATGGTCAAAATGGTATTAAGTGTTAGCCGTTAGAAATATAAATAAGAAAGCTTTTAAACAACTTATATTAAAATGAGTATCTAATATTGAATCTATAATCAAAACTATAATCACTGTTTATTCTATGTGTAATATAATATTTTTTTTCTTGAGATTACGAAGTTGTGTAGTTGTAAGTACTTAAAGTACATGAATTATTTTGCTCCTGGTAATTACATTTTGCAATAAGTATTGTATTGCTTAGAATGTTATAATTATACGATGAGAAATTAAATGTTTGTTTAATTGAAAGAAAGAGAAAATCCTATGGCAAAGCTATATTGCAATGAGATCAGCAACAACTTTAACCTTAACAGTTACCTTAACAAAGTTGTCCCATATCCTTCTCCTGGATCTAAGCTACCTCCCCACCAATTTTCAGCCAAATCGGTTCAGCCGTTCTTGAGTTATAAAAAGTGTAACACGACTTTCTCTTATATATATAGATTAAAAAAAGCGTGGCTAAACTTATTCGGGCTTGTGCAATCTGCAATTTCAATCAGGCGAAAGAAAGCGGACATTAATCTTGCATCATCCATTAGTCAGATATAAACCAAGATTCAAGATGTTATAAACCAAACATAAACACACGCTCACTGTTGTGCAAAAATAGAAATGATTTAATGATCTTAATGGTAAGTTATTTAGCAGCAAAGTCCAAAGCTATGTATGTAGAACCACATGCGTTGGAAACCATCCAAGATTAACTTTAGCATTTAATAAACTTTGAAGAAGATCTTTTAATGTTAAAGCATGCCTAAAGCGGATCTAAAGATAGAAATTTGGCAGACATGGATTTGTTTCGATGGTGTTAAAGTAAATATTTATGCAAAAATTGCAGTATGGTGCTATTCAAATAATTAGTTGCAGAAATCTTTACATATATGAAACATATATTATTAAATATAAGTATATTTGTTAAACTATTGCGCACGTCTCATTATATAATCTATAATGTCTCTCTTCTATAGGCCTGCTGGAAGAGATTTCTTCTTAGAAATAAGTTGTGCCTGTTGTGTCGTCTTTAATTTTGTAATTTCTGTATACAACATAATGTGTGCAATAAATTGTTAAATAAAATATATAAAGTCAACTCCCGCCAACTGTACTTTGAGCTTTTAAACTACGCAGCGGATTTTAATGCGGTTTTCAGCAATAGATAGAGTGATTCAAAAAAGGGTAGAATAGGTGAAGGGTAGGTGTAAGATAGGCGTAGTTTAGGTGTAGGTGTAGAGTAGGTATAGGGTAGTTGTAGGGCAGGTGTAGGGTAGTGCAGGGGAAGGACGCCTCGCGAACGAAGTCGCGCCGGGTCCACTAGTTCATATTAAACTGTGGTCCTTGGCAATGTTTCTTGATTTTAATTATAACTATACCTACGTATGTATCTGTCAAAATCGTATAAAAGTTGGCAAGTGAGCGACACGGTGGTGCTGAGTAGCGATAAAATTAGAACTTTAACATTGAAAAATGTCGCGCGTTCTTGGTATTCCGGTTTCGCAGCTCTTGGAAGCGCTCTCCTAATTAATCGCTGTAAACAGACGGGATCTCGTACCGGCCTTACTTTTTAAAAATACATACGTACATATCTATAAATTTAGGCGCTCGATATGCAAGTGTTCTTTTTTATATTAAACTATCCTGTACAAAATAAAAAATAAAGTCCCCACACTTCCATTTGTTTTCTATGAATAATCCCAATACGTAAATATTACCTACCTTATAAGTCTAAATAAGTACATACTCAAAAGTCTTACAACACCTAGCACGAATAAAAGGAATTACTCGTTACATTTTACAGTATACGATCCTCTTCCACGCTTATTCCCATTTGCTTATGCGTAATGAAATGTACCTATAGATGCAGTACCTATGTTTCCTTTCGAAAATAGGTCAGTAGAACACCGCATTATCCAGGGGGCCTTGTCATAGTTTTGGGAGTGGTCCGCCATGTCCATACCATAACAGCATTGACCGACCTCTAGCTATACGTATGGATATAATAAAGTTACATGAATTTTTGATTAAAAACCGATTATAAACCTATTAGGTAACGGTATTAATTAACAACAAGAACTAGTCTTGCTGACAATTAAGACACAAACAGTAACATAATTGAAGTCCTAATAGTGTGGTATATCCATAATTGACTTATTAGATAGGTATCCGAGGTGGGCTGTGATTGATTGTTGTTGTTGGTGCGTGCGTGGTTCTTTGTGCGTGATGCATGGTGCGTGGGTCCGGCGGCTGGGCTGGCGCCGCGGGGAGTCCCGGAGGCCGGAGCGGCCGCAGTGGCCGGAGCGTCGGCAGTCGCGCCGAGCGCTCGCCGCATCGCCACGCCGCCGCGCCGCTTCCCGCCGCCGCCCGCCCACACAAATCAATATCACCGTTGCGCCGCACATGCACGCTTTTATTACCACATGTAAACATTTTACGGCCATTTAAAAAGTTTTATCGCGCGGTTCTTCAATACCTTCAATGTAATTCTTCGAGCCGCTTCCCTTTCACAAAGGTTTATAGACGCCGCCGTCTGACATCCCGACGCTCCAAAGTAAACAATAACTATGTAAATCAACGTAGCTAACAGCTGATTTTTGTTAGATCAGCTGCTTCTATGAGACGAATAGAGTTTACATTTTGAACTAGACATTAGATGCGTTATACGAAAATAAAAGTGAACGTGAAATTGCTCAATTTTAGTAGAACCAAGGATAGTGTTGGATTTTATCGTTAGTCTTCCAGACGTTTGACGTGTTTAGAGCGGCGAGCGTGACGTTTGATGTCGGGGTAAATATAACGGCGACCGTTCGCATAAACATGGTGTTGGTGTTAATAGATAGAGCGTGAGTTATGGGTGCGGTTTGAGCGTATGGGCGCGCGGGAGATCGCGAAGGCCGCCGCTTGCGTCGTCGAACCGTCGCCGGAGCTGGGAAGTTGGCACGCTGCGCGGGCGCAGCGCGTGCGGCGCTCGGTGACGCGGCGCGATCGGCGCGTCTCGTCTCGCTCCGGCCCATCAGTCCAACCTTGCCCGCCCTGAGGACATGTCCCTGTTATGGACTACCAATGCGTCGTCGTGTATACGGTCATCAACATCGGCCCGCCGCGGCTTTCCGCACAGGCCGCGGAACTCTCCGATGGCTGCGTCACCTGGTTCAAAAACAAAATCAAGAAGTACTAGCCACTACAGAGCTACAAACTTATCTGACCCTGTGACGGGCGGCGCTGTTTTTTGTCAGCTCACATATATTTTAAAATTAAGTGCCGCCATTTTTCCATAGTTCCAGGTTTGGCCACCGGGTCGGATAAGTTTGTGGCACTATACTGTGTTATGATATTAGCGTACACTTGTTCTACTATCCCGTAGCGCGACTCATTAAATCTCGTTTACATTTGTAGAATTAATTGTGATTTAGGCATTAAATCTAGATTTTACTTTTCAGAGCGGTAGCAGTTTATCTACATTCACTAAAGTTGACACCAAATAGTGGAATAGTGCACGGTAACCTGGCGTGTCTGTACTACAAACAGGGACTGTTAGATCTGGCTATAGACACATACAAACGCGCCATAGAACTGCAGCCCAATTTCCCGGATGCATATTGCAATCTCGCAAATGCACTCAAAGAAAAAGGCCTAGTCTCTGAAGCTGAAGAGTGCTACAACAAAGCATTGCATCTCTGCCCACTCCATGTGGACACACTCAATAATCTGGGTAATGTGAAGAGGGAACAGGGAAAGTTTGACGAAGCAACAAATCTTTACAGAAAAGCTTTGGAAGTTTTCCCTTATTTTGCGGCAACACACAGTAATTTGGCCTCGCTGTTGCAGCAACAAGGTTTGCTATTATTATTGTTATTATTAGTTTGACAATGCTTACTTTGCGAATGTTAACCTTTCAATGATGAATTCTACAATAATTAAAACTAATACTGGTTTATACTAATGAAGTGTTATGCGTAATAAGTAAGTACTTACTAATTTTCGCAGACGTTCAATCCATTTTGGTTAATGTGTGGTCCCTTGCGAAGTATTATGAATTTTCAGATGTAGGGTGATGTGTCGAACAGTGACCCACAAAAAATCATAACTCAAAAGCTTTTCAATGTAATGAAGTGTTTTTGGTTTAATCATTGCATAATATATTTGACTCTCACTTTGTATAAAAGTTTAAGAAAAAATAGTTAGAGAATTTTTTTTAATGCAGATTTTATTAGAAGATGGGAAATTACTCTTGTGTCCACCTATTGGGACACACTGAACCAGGGGGTTGGTCTACAGCAAACCGGGTAGCACACAGTGAGCCCGAGAAATGAAATCACCATTTTAAATGTATCCTCTTTCTTCTTATAAGCGTAGTAGCGAAGTTAGAAAATAACACATTATTTATAAATGTGTAAGCAATTAGTTTTATTTACCAAAATAACTGTGAAGACCATAAATCAACGTAAATCAAAAACAACATAACTTAACTTTTTTTCTAATATATTTTAGATGATATCTTTTAAAGTTGTATAAAAATAGAAAATCAACTAGCTATACTAGTTCTCAAAATATGTTTTAGGCCTCTACCGACAGAGGTGGTTTGGTAGGGTAGGGGTTTCTATATAAAAATTGATCTAGAAAAGAGTAGGGGAAGGTCTTCAATCCACTGGTGGAGCCTGGCAGTGGATCTAAGTGGATTGAGTAGGGTACGGGTAGGGCACGGATAGGGGTAGGATAGGGTACAGGTAGAATTGGGGTAGAGGTAGAGTTAATTAATTGAAACCATGCGAACCAGCGCCGACACGCAGAATTGGCGCCGGGCAGACAATTCATGTACCTATTCACAAAGACTTATGGCAGTAGCCTGCTATTGCCTACCCGCATTTTTTGTTCAACTCTCTTTAAAAAGTAAAGTCATAATCAGTGGATAGATTTCATGAATTTTGATTCGTTTTGGTGGCACGAGTGATACTGGATACGAAAAAAGAATTCCAAAACACATCGAGTGGAGTATAACCATAACTTGTACTTAAACAAAGTAATTTGATATAGCAAATTGAATGAAAACTAAAATTAATACAAAAAATCGTATTAGGTCGAACTTTGATCAAACCTATAATACTAATTATGAAATTCAAACTAAAATATGCGGGACCTGTTTCCGATGATTAATTTACTAAAATAAATGTAGATCAGGAACCCGTCCTGATTTTTTAGAAAAAGCCCAGCCCTGACTGCTCTCAACTTTTAATTAAACCTATTTACTTACAATAGGCTGCTTGCCGTTCAGTTTTAATAGCAGTCTAGGGTTTTTATTTCTTTACCAACATCTCAAAATGCTTTTTGATTCAACTTTATTTACTTTAATTTTTTTTTACCTGTAATGAAAGCTACTAACGTAGCTGAGTTACGATGACAATTATTCTACTGCATGCGTTAAATATGGCCATATGGACAACTTCTTCTTTTTAAGGGTAATAAGGCGATTATTGTCTTAGAATTAGAACCGGGCTAACTAAAAGCAGCATTTTCTGTTATATATTTTCACAAAGATTTTAAATAAAAAACTGTGGTGATTATGGCAAAATCCTGCTCCAATGTGGAGGAAGCATAAGTCCAACAGTAGACTGTGAAGGGCTCATGATAATATGATATAATCCGCGATATAGGTATCCTCGAACCCTGATTGCGTTATTCAGGTTTATGCTGTATGCCTGTAAAGTTTCATAAAAATTCGTTCTATATCCAAAACTTTCTTCCAAATATCCAAACAGGTATTCATATTAACAATATTAAGTACTAGTGGTAACTATTATGTTTTTGAACATTGTGTTTTATAAAGTGCCTAAATAAGTACTTAATCGGACTAGCAAATCACCGAAATAGTAAAAAACATATGTATTTTACCGCTCAGTTATTCGTTGCTATGAATGAACAACGGTTTTACCACTCATAAAATATATTATTATATTTCGGAGTGCTGTGACTAGCTCCAATAACCGTAAAACCACATATCAACACAAATGAATGGAGTAGGTGAACAATAACAACCTTGTATTACGCTAATAAACTATACTAATGGGTCCACTAAACTAATTAGAATATGGTAGCAAAGCAGCACAAATTACTATACTTACCAACATTTCTGTTACGAAAGTACCTACCTGTTCTGTTGCTCATATTCACACGAATATGAGCAACATACCTCCAAGATTTACAAACACTTTCAGTTTATCTTTCTAACGTCATAATTACAGGGAAACTGGGCGAGGCGTTGATGCACTACAAACAAGCCGTAAATATTCAACCGAAGTTTGCGGACGCCTACAGTAATATGGGGAACACCCTCAGGGAATTACAGGATGTCGACGGGGCCCTCAGTTGCTTCAGAAAAGCTATAGAGATCAACCCGTCATTTGCTGACGCCCATTGCAACTTAGCGAGTATTCATAAAGATATGGGTAACATCACCGAAGCTATAGAGTCATATAACATGGCCCTCAAGCTCAAACCAGACTTCCCTGACGCATTTTGCAATCTCACACATTGTCTGCAAATAATTTGTAACTGGGACGACTACGAGGAGCGAATGAAAAATATAGTTGCAATAGTAAAAGATCAATTGAGTTGTGAGAAAGTGTCGTCCGTACACCCCCACCATTCCATCCTATATCCGTTAACAAATCAATCAAGAAAAGAAATTGCATCGCGCCATGCTAATTTGTACACCGAAAAGGCCCAATTTCTGGATAAAATTGTCTTCGAATATAAGAGACATCATGAGCGGTTACGTGTCGGGTATGTGAGTAGTGATTTTGGAAATCATCCGACATCACACTTAATGCAATCTATTCCTGGATTTCACGATCGCTCTAAAGTTGAAGTTTATTGCTACGCTTTGAATGCCGATGATGGTACTACATTCCGTAATAAGATAACTAAAGAGTCAGAACACTTTTGTAACATATCGATTGAAAGTTGTCATATGAAAGCCGCTAAAAAAATTAACAATGATGAAATAGACATTTTAATCAACATGAATGGTTACACGAAAGGCGCTAGAAATGAAATATTTGCGTTGAAACCTGCGCCATTACAGGTGATGTGGCTGGGTTACCCCGGAACCAGTGGGGCAGAGTATATGGATTACATTATTACCGACAACATTTCATCACCTATGACAAGAGCGGCAGATTTTAGTGAGAAATTTGCATATATGCCGTATACTTATTTTATCGGCGACCATAAGCAAATGTTTCCACACTTGAAGTTAAATTACATAGTAAAAGTAAACAGTGAGTGTAATTTCGATAAGAATGTAGCTTTAATAAATTGTGCTGAGTGTTATAATATAGAGGAAAAGTTTTGTGTGAGTCTAATTAAGAAAATCTTTGCATATGAAAATATGGAACCAATTGAAGTAATCTTAAGAGTTGTAGACATTCCTAATTACGTGATTGAATCGACAATAAATCCCAGACAAGTGCAGGTACGAAAAATAATATTATTAGTAATGTTATTACAAAATATTTTTTACATTAAGTACAAATGAATACTTTTGTTCCAGGTTTTGATTGGTGGAGTCCCTATATGTAATGGTATGTCAATAAATTATACGCATAAAAAAGTGGCAACTGGAGAAGAAATATTTAATGATATAGTATTTACATCACGACGACAATATGCAATTCCGAATGATGCTATAGTTTATTGCAATTTTAATCAACTATATAAAACTGACCCAGACATTTTGGAAATGTGGGTCAATATACTGAAAGCTGTGCCAAAAAGTGTTCTATGGCTTCTAAGTTTCCCACCAGCTGGTGAGCCAAATGTGCGAAAATACGTCCAAAATTTAGGTAAACCATGTGCTAGTCTAATTACTTTTACCTTAAACTTGTGCTTTAAGTGCTAATTCGGAATAATTTAAAATTTTAGGGTTGGAACCGGAAAGAGTGTTGTTTTCAAGAATAGCTTGTAAAGAGGAGCATGTTCGTCGTGGCCAATTGGCTGATATCTGTCTGGATACTCCCCTTTGCAATGGACACACTACAGCGATGGATATGCTATGGGCCGGCACTCCAGTAGTTACTCTGCCTGGAGAAACACTGGCTTCGAGGTCTGTATATTTTATGCCTGTGATTAATATCCTCCATGAAACCCACCAATTCACCTATTTCTAAAATGAAAGTGGATTAGTAAATTCTATATTCCCGTGGCGGAAATGATCATAGCCCTAACTTCTTGACTAATATTATACATGCAAAAGTAACACTGTCTATCTATTTCCTGCCTTTTCACGGCTTAACTACTGAACAGATTTTGACCAAACTTAGGAGAGATGTTCTCGGGTATTCCCAGATCGACATAGGCTATGCGACGTCATCATAAATTAAATATGGCAGCGACCACGATATAAAGCATACCGCACGTGGGCGAAGTCGCGGACAGGCAGCTAGTACACAATAAAAATTAATCAAGCCAGATATTTCCTAACCGTCTAAGAGCGTAGACATTATAACATATAATTTAAAAAACTAAAGAGTTTGTTGATGTGGTTTTTAACCAAAATTGCAACGTTAATGTTTGTTAGTGATTCAGCACAAACTAATTGTATTTACAGGGTTGCTTCATCACAATTAACAACATTGAAATGCCCGGAACTGATAGCCAGAGATCGGCGACACTATCAAGACATTGCCATCAAACTGGGCACAGATACAGAATAGTAAGTGATCTTAAATAAATCCTTACCTATAATAAAATAGCTAATGTAATAGTCAAAAAGGCGGTTTACGGCGAGGTTGGTTCTATATGAATATCAATTTTGCACCGATAGATCAAAGTGGAATAAGTCGCTCATAAATTAGGTTGATTGATGAACCTTTACAAGATGCCTAAATTCTAAAACGTACATGTTTTGATAGATTTGTGTCTGGTACTAATAAGACATCTACTAAATGGACGTTTAAAATTATAAGACTATATGAAGGATACCAAAGCGACAGTAACGCGTCGGCGATTTTGTGAAACATATTTTATTACTATACGGCGGTGCAGAGAGATTTCTGCAATGACATGACGGGAGAAAATTGTCTACGCGTTGCAGTCATCTATGCAGTGAGGTTGCAGCCATACATCGTAAAATAAAAGTAGACAACGAAAATTATATTGTTTTATTCTTTAAAATACCAAAGATACGAGTACAATGCAACTAATGTCTTAGAGGCAGAGCAGTAGATCTCAGTGAACTGCTGTTTTAGCTTTTGATGTTACTATATACATTTGTATGTAATTTTCTTTTCAGCCGCCGATATATAAGAGCGAAGGTCTCCAAAGCTCGGCTGGAGAGTACGCTATTTGATTGCGAACACTACGCCGATAGCTTAGAGACTCTGTATGCAAAAATGTGGGAGCGCTATGAAAATGGAGAGCAACCAGATCATATTATGGCACATTGATTATGTTGGTGTGTATAAAGTATTTTGTACTATACATATTCTATAAATAATCTTGGCATTAATATCCCGATTGTACTCTCCCGCGCGAGGGCTGGGATCTGCCTTGTTTAT
Source organism: Blastobasis lacticolella (assembly GCA_905147135.1). Taxonomy (NCBI): domain Eukaryota; kingdom Metazoa; phylum Arthropoda; class Insecta; order Lepidoptera; family Blastobasidae; genus Blastobasis; species Blastobasis lacticolella. The sequence goes on along the minus strand of LR990039.1, from coordinate 5,393,618 downwards.
TATCCAGGGTTTTGCAGATTAGGTAATTTCAGTGGAGCGACTGCCAACTAACCTCCGTGACCCTATTAACAGGGGAACCTGACCACATTAGCCTGAATGTGTAGTTTTCATCACGATGTTTTCCCTCACCGTAAGAGCATCGGTTTGTTATCAACTAATGAACATAACTCAGAAAAGCGCCATTGATACATGGCGGCAGTGTGATTCGAACCCGGGACCTCTCGTTCACAAGTCGGACCCCATAACCACTAGGCCGCCGACGATATTACTATATCGATTACTTACTTATTTGTATTACTTACTGTACTGGCTCAGCGACCCAATTCACCTCCAAGTTCAAAGATCGCCACTCATCTCTGTGCTGTGCCACCGCAATACAGTTGGAAATTTGGGTCATTTTTTTTATTAAACATACTAATGTCAGGAATAATGCAGAACAGCTGGTGCGTTGTCCTGATGAGGTGAAAAGCCTCATGCCTGTAATTGCACTGGCGTGATCTTATCTATTTCTGTATATATAAGGCGGTGGTACTCACCCAGGCGGACTCCTCAGCTTGACAGAGTCCAACCACCTGACATATAATCACTTTTTACATACATAATATCAAGTTAGACTGTATACGTTAATAGGTATAAGATGCAATAATAATATAACTTCTGTTTCAGTTAATGGTGTGCGTATACCTCAGACAAAACCGATAGCCAAATTACAATAATCCGTAGCAATTTCCGTCCAGAAGATAATGCCCAAAGAGAATTTTATCCAGAGAGATTCGTTAGTTTCAATTAAATTATTAATGTTAAATTTAACTAAATTAATATATTTAAAATGTTCTTTTAAAAATTATATATGTATATTTAAAATTAATATATTTTTGATGTTATAATTCTGTGGCTTTATTTGTCTATTTCTCTCTATTCATCTAGCTTCCATTCGCGTTAGAGCACATACAGACATTTAGGTACAATTTCTGCAAAATTTGTACCAAATATTTATAGAATTTTAGTTTCTACATAGTAATAAGGCTTAGTTTATTATATATAAACAAACGCATAGTAATCGTGTCACCGCCCATCCCCGGACGCTATACCAGTGGTGTGGTTGATCTGTAGTTGATATACGAATTAATTTTTTAGAATCTGTTGCATTCGTTTGCTCTTATTGGACCATAGAAATATGTAAGTATGATATCCCTCATGTCATGATTTATAATGCTATTTTATGATAATCTGACATCTTCGTTGCATCTTGATCGTCCACTAGTTATAGTAAAGTCACATTACAACATGGAGTTCTTCAAGAAAGAGGTGAAAAGGTTTTCACGGCAGCAACGCGTGGGTGATGCCCCTGGTATAGCAAACATCCATAGTCTGCGGTGGCAGCTTACCACCAGGCAGGCCGTAAGCTTGTTTGCCACCGGTATTTACAACCAGAGACGTTACGTTAAACACGTTTCGTATCGCGCTAATAAGTTCAACACGGATTGGGTTTCTTTTGGAACGAACTGATCTATATTACTACACTTTTGGTATTGCAATATTCTTGACAGTGATTTAAACCGAAAACAATAACGTCCGTACTACAGGGAGCTGTAAGTGCAAGTTTTGCTTTAACTATACGATCACTAAGAAAAAACTTCATTTACGTGCCACTAGATGGCGCTATTCAATTTTTCATACTAATTTCCACGTAAACGCAAAAGCGATAGTAAAGTTAAAGCAAAACTTACACTCAGCTTACAGGCCGAAAGAACCAATTTCAGAACGACAATCTATAGAGGGACTATATACATCTAGTTATGTTCTGATTAAAAAGAGAATGGGAAAGCCTTTTCATTTTAAATTTGAAACAATTGTATAAATTTGTTAAAACGAAACACCTCATATTGAAGAATAAGCGGACGACTTTAAAATAATTTCTGATGGATTCATAAAACTTTCTTTAGATGTGCGAGATGCATACTTCCGTTAACCTGTCCATGCAGCAGATAGAAAGTATTTTCGTTTTGAGTGGCTCAACATACTTACTTTATGAATTCTACGTTCTCCCATTTTGACTCAACCCTGCCCATTACGCTTTTTCAAAGCTACTCAAACCTGTAATGTACCTGTTACGATCGCTAGGCTTTCTATCTACTATTTATTAGATGACATTTGTTGTAATTATATGATGATTGGCTGTGTGGTGTCCGGCAGAGTAGAATAGCATCAACCCCTTATACTCGTGGGTGTCGTACAAAGCGACTAATGTTTTCGAGGCTAAAGATATGGCAATACTCTTTTAAATAGGATTGTGTTTCTGCCGGTGAGTAAGGTTACCAGAGCTCCATGGGGTGGGAATTTGGGGAACCGTGGCTTTGGCAGTGGAGGGATATTTGCCTTTTTGCTGCTAGAGTAACGTGTTTTGAGGTGGGCAACGCATTGGCGATAGTCTCGGTGTTGCTTATGTCTATAGGCAGTGGTGACCACTTTCCATCAGGTGGCCCGCTTGCCTGTTTGCCTATCGAATAACATAAAAAAAAGAAAGATAAGAGTCTCCGTAGGCCGTAAAATGGGCACCAGCATTTTCCATTGTTATATTTATAGCACCGCGATCTCCACCCCGCCTGGCAAGCGTGGAGATTATGGTAATAACCTCCCCTTTCGTGGGAGATTCCCTAAGTCCTGCAGTGGACTGTTATGGGCTGTGATGATATGGTGATTGGCCAATTAGGCTAATCGTTGGACTGAACTGTGAATCGATCAAGAGCAAATGAAGTTGACACTGTCGCTAGTGTCAAGAGCCTCGTAGGGGTCTTATACACAATGACACAACACTAACTAAACCTAACCGAATTGAAAACATATCGAAATGATATGACCAGGCTTTTCAGTTCAGTGAGTGGGCAGTGGCCCACGACATAATAGGTACTACCACAAAGTGACGTTGATATGTTTAGGTGACAGTGTTTTCATCCAAAAAAGAGTTACCTACTGCTCAAAGTGAAGGAGAAAATCTGCATTGTAGTGTATTCAATTCGGTGAAATCACCAGTTTTCCTCTTCGACAGTAAAAATATAGGTATCTCCAGAATTAAAAATACGCAATCTTGAAAATTACTTGTATTTTATATTTTACATAATAATTACAATAATTCGTACGTAAATTATTAAGAGTGTGGCAAATAATAATGACAACACATAAATTTAAATTTTTTTTCTATACATTAAAGGATTGTCTCCTATATTATATAAAAGGAAAACATAATAGTCCTAATTTATTATAAGTAAATTAATTTAACTTTTTAAGTCATATAATAAATAACATAATAACAATATATTTATTTGGACTGTTTAATACTCATTAAAACATATTTGGTAGCATTATGCTCTTTCTAAGAATAAATCGGGTATGAATTCGTCTCGAACAGAAAATTACAAGGCGCCAGATATATTTATATTTTCATACTCAAAGCTTTTGCCAGTATCTTATCAGTCTTAAACTTGCGCAACTTAGACGCATTTTTATTTGGGCCAATCGCTGTATAGTCACAGATTGATGCAAAGCGTGCGGTGTTCTACCAATTCACTAAATGATCTAGCTCACTCTAACATTTGACAACTTTTGTATACCTTTCCAAACGAACACCGGAGTTATACCACGACGCCTTGTCTCCTTTTTATTTTCGGTAAGAGATTATCACGTACATTTGATAAACCATTACTAATTATTTTGTTCCACAAATAGATAGATAAAGGTTATACTTTCTCGTTTATATTTTTGTTTAAAATATTATTTCGCGTTTTGTACTATATGGCGGTGCTCGGAGATCCACAGTGAAGCATTGTTTCATTGCAATCCTGTCAAGTAAAAAATAAACTAATCAAAGATTATGTTCGCGCTGCGCTGCAAATCTTCAATAGGTAGTGCTTGAGCGGCGGGGCCTTTAGTTAAGGTCTTTCTAGGAGAACAACGCGTACTGATTTATAATGGCACTGTATTAGCAGCCTATTAAGTTGTTACACGTTAAGTTTGGATTGCGTATAGGGACTTGAGCTCGTATCGTACTTTGCTAACAGGCGAGTAAGCCTATTAGTGTATGACAGAGAAGTGTGGAAGTTGCCGACCATGGGCTGTTCTCAAAACTCGGTGTTAGGACCCACCTTGTGGAACGTTTTGCTCAATGAGCAGCTCCGCATGTCCGTCCCCTTGTGGCGTAGGCGGACAATATTACTATTATCATAGAGGGATTGTCGAGGGCGCAAATGGAAGGATAATCTCGATTCTCGCTTATCCTGGCAGTGGAGTGGGGGCTAAAAATAGATTGACATTTTTCGAGCCAAATCCGCGGCAATCTTGCTCAAGGGAAGGTTGAAGAGTAGAGATCCAATTGTGAAGATGGGTGATCGATCTAGTGGTGAGACAGTTGCCACACGTAAATGTCGGGGGGGGGGGTAACCATTGACAGTGGTTTGACGTTAGCAGAGCATGCCACGGACATCGGGGAAGAGCTAAAGGGCGCGTTGAAGCGAATGGTGCAACGCTTCTTCCCACGTGTGGAGAGCAAGACAAAGCAAGTAACCTCGCCGATGCTCACCGGGTACGGGCGGTTTAACGCCAGGTTCAACAAATTCGGAATATCCGTTAGGCGACACCTGATGTTTTTTCGTGATTTCAAACTTGTTTTTTGATCTGTATTCATCCATGAGAATGCTCATGGCGAACACGGGTTCCATGATCCCACACCCTAGCCGAAACCCGAACTGCCACTCCGAGACTGTACACTCCTGTTGGATGGAAATTGGATTCGACAGGAAATACGTCTAATGAATAGCGTTTCAGCGCCTTCCTTTACTTCTAAAAGCAACAATATTTTAATTATTTTTAATACGGAAGATCTACAGTGCCTAACATGTAAAAGTTAAGTCTGCATTTCTTATTTTTGTAAACAAATGACGAAAACATAATAACACTCAATAGTATAAAACTCTTATGTACTAATGTTAGTTGTTAATACCTTTATCTACCTATTAAATGGAACTTTGACGCTTTGCTTACATTGACTTACATAATGATAAAAAACAGCTGTATAGAAGTCATGTAAAAGTTGATCAGAGAGTGGGTGTGTAAGATATAGTAAGTATGCTATGATAATGTGAAAAATATTTTAAATAGTATGATAACTTTGTTTCTTTAAAGTTGACGGAGTTGATTAGTTTTCGCTGCTGTATGTGCGCCATTTTGCCTTACACGAAACTTCGGAAACAGTTGTAATAATAAAGTGAACAGTTACTTAAACTGCATAGTATAAAAATATTTTTCACATTGTTCTACTATTTGTAATAATTTACTTTTTATCTAGTAGGTACAACCTACTACTACAGTTTCAATTTACAAATACAGTGCGATAACTCAAAAACATCTACAGCACTAGATTTTGTCCTTGTCACAAAATAATAATAATGGGTTACCGTAATAGGTCACCAAATGCAATTTTTTTTAGATAAAACATCATGTAATAAACCAGAAGAAAAAATAGGAAATATATAAATTACCTAATTATAGTGTGTAATAATTTTATTATAACAATTTAATGTGCATACATATACTTAAATATAATAGAATCATCATCATGAAAAAATTTAAGAGTGTTTTCAGTTGTTTGAGCCAATTGTAATCAAAGTATTACAAACAATCATTTAACACATCTAAGGTTGGTAAAGACCTATACTAATTAAGTGACGTATAAGGTATTAAGTGCATCTGTCTGGTAATTTTTAGAAAATTATGTTAGAAATTGATAGGTTTCGTTAAGGATGGTTTGAATGTTAAAGTTTCGATTAATTTGGAGAGAATACATGTATAAAGAAGGCCTATAATGTTGTGCTGTGGATGGCTATATAGGGATGCTTGCGGTTACACGTTATGAAATTTTCTAGTTTTACTTTTGGTAATGTAGGTTGTCAATAATATGGATATCAGAGTAGAATATTATAAAAATAATGTTCATTATTTACTTTTGTGGAGTTCTAAATTCACAGCGAAGGGTTACTTTTAGTGTCCTACTCAAACTACTAAGCTGTGTTAGAATTTAGAAAAATAAAATGAAAACATAGGTTTCCATATGTGAAATGTTATTTTTTTAAATAAAGTAAACAATATTAAATTCGTGATATCCATAGATTTATTTACATAACTTCATAACGTAAACTATATAATATGAAACAACAAAGACTACTTAAATAAAACTAGAAAATTGAATAACTTCAACCTACCAAAGTCTATATGGCCACATTGTACCTAATAGGTATATTGTATTAGTTCAAAAGTCACGTTGAAAATAATCGTGATTAAATCTACTCTCCTGTTGTTTTTACTGATCATCGATGTATAATAATATTAAAAAATAATTTGAATCTATATGGTAATAAAGTAACCATTTATGTTTGATTCCTACTATTTTTATTAATAATTATATCTATTATACGGTAAAATCTTAAATATATTGCGATTGGTGTTTTAATATTATTGCATTATCTTGTATTTGTTGTATTTATTAACATAGGAACTTGTTGTTAATTGCTATTAATGTCTGAATATTAAGGTACTTCTTTAGGTGCAATTGATTGTTTACGTTGTAATAAATATCTTAAGACCAGATTACTATTTGCATAGGTATAATTAATAATCTCATTATGACACATCATTATGTCTAAAGTGCCTTTACTGGGTAGGTGCGTTTACTGGGTATGTAATATAATATCAACAAAAAAGTGTTAGATTAATTCAAGTCAAGTTTTTTAACACATGAATACGTTTACTTTTTTACTGTAAATATGAATAAATATGTAGTAGGTAGTTATTGTATACTACCTATAAGGAGACGGAGATATAATTTAAAAAAACTGACTGAATAAAGACCTATATACCTACATAAATTAAAATATAAAACGGCCGAATCACAGTGGCCACACTTAAGAATTTTATTTTTGTTGAAGATAATAATTATTGTGTGAGGAGTTTCTACTTTTTACAGGAGTAAATAATTTTAGATATTTTTAATACGAGTCCACATGATGTGGTCAAAATAACAAAAATATGTTGATAATTTCCGTTTTGATTATTTCAAATAATAGGTTACTATATCTACTTACTTACCGCAATATATGCCGGAGTATCATGATATTAATTTTATAACATTAATAGACTTGGTATAGTAGTTCTATAAATTAGATAATGAGACGTCGTGCAACCTATTAAAATTGGAAGAGTTGCTTCATGTTCTCTACTATAAACAGTGTAAATAAATTTTTTAATATTATTATGTATAATAAGATAATGTTTAATGTAGATTTATAAATCTACTCATGGGAATACAAGATAAACTTAGCGACACTTCTAATTAAGGTTTACCATTTTTATGTTAAAAAACAATACCTAAATACAATAAATATTGAAATGGTAAATCTCCGTGAATCATGAAATTCAAAATCATTTTCGTGCCAAATATTTTAATTATATTAAAAACTACGAAGCGGGATACGTGATAATTAATGCATAGTATCAACTGAATATTATTGTATTATAAATCATTACATTTATTTTTTATAAAAGATGTCTCATAATTAAATAGGTATCAATAATATTTGTGGTCTTAAATAAATTTGATCATTTTCCTCAAGATCCCAAAAACTCTAAGAAATAATAAAAAAATCATACAATTTTAGGTTAGTCACAACTTTGTATTGCAAGTAGCACCGCCTGGTGAGCCGAGAACTAGTTAGTATTTTAAGAGATATGCTATGAAGAAAAGTAAAATTTACCCCATGCTATTTTCTTGAAAAAGTAAAGTTGCTTGTAACGAATTACTTGTCTCGAGGCACAGGTTGAAGGTAATTATTGTATTATATTACATCGATACTACAGTAGGTATCCTATTTACGCCTACCATTCTAGAAGTGCGCTTTGCCTAGGTTTCCATATTTTTAAGTATCTAGCGTTTCTTTTAATTACACGACATATAAAAATTTACTCGTTACTCCTTTTCGTATTTTAATAATATTATTACATTTAAATCGACCTACAACAGAGGATTAGACACTTTCAATACGACCTACGTTCCCTGTCGTGTCATAATTTTCTTTATGGTAATAGGTGTTTCAGAGTATTATTTCTTATTATAATTACACAACAATAATTCATGTTCTATGACAAAACCTGTGAAAATTATGACATGACATCTATTAGATTCAAAATTAACCTATTGAGCGAATACATTACATTTATACAACTTAAGTAAGTGGCTTATCGTGTCTTCTCTAAAATGCATAATAATAATATATTCGAATAAATTATAACTATTTTTAATTTCGGTCGGTTGACATTGGTTTCATATCTTAATTTGATTTAATTAAACTATTTTACATACATAATGATTGTACTTAGACTAAATTAAATTAATATTTCTACATAATGATGTTAAGTACATAAGACATGTGGTTTCTGCCAATAGTTTTCGTTTATGTACCGCAGAATCGTTTCCATAGTTTTACCTACAATATCTTTTCTTAAAACTATTTTGTATCGTAGGTTGACTACACTTAGTTTCTATAATAACTAGACAAATATTTTAGAATTTCGTTTCGGAGAGACGAAGCGGCGGCTACGTCGTTGTATACCTAACTAATTTCAAACAAACTACGAGCTTGTCTAATTCTTAACCTATCAGTTGTTTATACTCCAATCACCTAATTTAATTACAAATAAAATTCAAATAATACCACGTAAATTATTTATTTTGTGCTTATTTAAATTCAAGTTCAATTATATTTTAAGTAACTCAATGTTAAAACTAAAATAACAAATAAAAGATATTTTTGTGTTGCAATTGATTTCATTCTGTATATTTTGCTTTGTTCGCCTGCGACTATGGAGTACAAAACACTGATTTAACATAAAGTTGCGGCTATTGTTATGTAAATATGCGTTGAACACATCAAAGACCACCGGTTCAAGCTACACTTACGTGTTATTTTAAATAATAATATGGCAACTAATGTTGAAGTTGAACTTAGTATCGTATTCAATAATTATTTTAACTTAAACATATCTTGAAATAACGAATACTTAATACCAATAAGGTAGTAAATTAAACATCCATAAACCACCATGTCCCATTGAGAAATATAGTACAAATTTCATCTCTTTATAATACTCATTGTCATTATAATTGTAGGTCATCATCATTATAGGTATTTCGATACAGTAATATTCACTATCAACCAGGCACATTTGAGGCTGCCTAATTATTTGGTATTTAAATGATCCATATAAACGTGTTAAAAATATAAACTCAACACCATTTTATACAGCATTTTGGTGTTGTAACGGCAGTATACTTTGTAAGCTATAAATCTAATTCATTTTGTATACAAAATATAACACAAATATTTATTAGTCTCTATAAAATTATTGCTATTGAGTTATTTGCAGTATGTTCTTGTATGGTCTTCTAGCGTAAGTTAGTGTCTTAGACAAGTTTGTCGTAGCTGATGATGCAGACACTATGCTTGTCAGATAATCGAGGGTAAATAGATGGTTGTTGATGTAAGAAGGCATTCCTCCAAAGTACTGACGTATTTACTGTTGAGATAATTACGACAGATTTTCGCGAGTCTGCTTCTCACATCGACAACACCGATTCCATCGTCTAATACTCAATCAAACTCTCGGGCCCGTCGAATTTGATAAATGCCAGCAATATCTTAGGAATTTCACTTTGGGTGTATTGTCACGTTTTACATAATTTTTCTGTAGGGCCCCAGAGTTATTATCCTACTTGTACTATGATCAGCAAGCCATTGCAGGTCAGTTTCTAAAGTCAACTAATTCGGGAAAGCGTTGCAGTCTACTTGTGCTGGATGGAGATTAATGCAAGACGGGTCTGGTCTCGCTACATCGCATATACACACTGAGCAGGATAAAAGGACATGGAGTCTAAGAACTAAACCAGTACGAGGCAGGCTTCACTATAAACTTAAATATTGAATGAAATCGCTTTATGCACTGGTAGGGAAAATTTACATTGATCATACCATGAAGCACAAAATCAGGGAACCATACTAAAATCGATTTTCTATTTTACAAGCAGTATATAAGAATCAAAATACTTTCACGGATATGTATGAGGTATGTGTAGCTAGGGTATTTTTCTCGGATAGGGGTTTCTATGTCTAACTACAAAATCAGCAATTCACAGAAATAAAGTAACACAATAACATTTAGTATTGATTATACAACTTTGCATAAAATGTTTAATATTGACAAAACAGTCTAGTTGTTACTTTACCCAATACGAGCATTACGCTATCCAAATTAATTGGAACCCGAAAAAACATTGTTGCCATTGATACGTACTAACTAGTAATGCAACTCTCAAAGAATCAAATATAACAACCTAATTGAATTAGTTTGCCTTGTCCTTAAAGTTAAACTTTGTGCTGGAATAACAATCAAATTTTCCGTACAATATCGTTTCTTTAATATATTTACAATACAACCTACAAACGATAAGCCATAGTGTACTATGGCCACTACAGCGAGGTGTAAACTCAATATGAATAAGTAAATTTAAAGTAGAAACAGAATTCTACTTGCAGTGCGTTAGTTAGGTGTGATTGTAAGTATTTTTTATATTATGTTAAATATATCACCAGCGACGTGCGAATCCACAAAAAAAGTAGTTTTTTAATAGAATATTATTTACTTACGAGCCTTTAAATATTTTCCCCTATCTATAATCCGAATATTGCCGGTTTATTGACCTTTTTAATGTATTGACATTTTCAGTGATTTTCTATTGAATCTTTGATCTTTTGACGCCATACCTGGACCCGGTTCCACGAAACTCGTTATTAAATTTGATTTGAAATCAACAAGAGTAATTTGAAATCAGAGGTCCTACTACTCGCCAGCTATAATGTTATTTCGTTGAATTCCGTTTTTTTTTGTTGATAAACGTTTTACAATGACGGCACGGTAAGTTACGGTATTTATTAAGTAAGTAATGTTGGGCAAATCATTGGAATGCTTAAAAATACAGGTTCGTACTGGCTAACTGGTAGAAACCAAGCATGCACACGTAGGCCAGTCCTTTAACAAAGTACTGTTTACTTCTTGAAATAATCAGGGTATCATTGAAGTAAGTTTAAATCATAGTTGGCATTTGCATCATCATAGAAAATGAATAACTCAATGCTTAAATATCAGCATGCACAACTATTTAATGGGAAGCATACTTTTACATAATTTTAACATTCATAACATAAATTAATTTTAAAATTTTACAACACAAAGCTACTATAGGTATTATACTCAAATAAAACTGAAAAGGTTTTCATATAGTAGCAATATAGAACAGTAATAAACAGTTTTCTTTCAAGGATGTTAGAATTATTTCTTTTAATATTCCAAGTAATTGTAACATACTTTGAGCATTCTTTTATAACAATTTTAAATATACATAGATCTATGTTATTATAAATACCAACATCCATGAAATACACTAAAAAAACCAACATAATAAAGGTCTTTCATAACACAACTATCAAAATTGGCAAATTATATTAAACTACTAACTATATAATTACGTAACTTAAATTTTCTACTTAAACCTTAATTAATAATTCAAGCAGATAAGGTTGAGCATCAGAGTTTGTGTTTATTACTTAAATATTTACTTATTTTATATTCTATCTACTCCACTCATTTTACCATCATTATAATTACTTTATGAAAATGATAATTTGAAATGAACAGTTTCACCAACCAGAACCAAACTTAGAAGGCTATTAATTGTTTTAAGTCCTTCAATACTCGTTATGACATATTTACAATGTGTGGCCAGAACGACTGACCAGAGACAAAATAATTATAATTAAAATATTTGGAACATGTCCATTGAAAATTAAATAAACGTTTAATAATGATAAGTTTTCATATGATATCTAAATGCCAAAAATTCAGTCGCTTGTTTCTAATTTCAGACTCCCAAAGGATCAACCTTATTAATAATATGTACCTATATAACTTGATTTGTTCAAGTGCAATTATTTACATTTCTATGAGATTAACTTTATTATATCCATACAATAATGTATAAAGTCAAAATCGAGGCAGTTACGTTATGTCTACGATTAAATAATTCCAAAATTAGAGTTTCGCTATCCACAAACCCTAACGCTAAACTGTAGCGTAGCCTAGTTGCATCATACCCGGTGGTGCATTTCAAATTATAATTTTTATGGTGGGAAAATAAGTGGAATTTTGTTCTTGCCCTCTATTTATCTTCTTCCAGTAGAACCAGATCGTCAGCCACGACATCTGACACGTGCAGATATATAATCCAGTACATGAGGTTAAAGCAGACAAAACACACCGGAAACACGATGCGCGAGTACTTGTCGATGTCCGACGGTGTCATCCCCAGCAGCTTGCTTATGTCCTGGAACATAAATTAGCAGCACGTCACATTTCAAGGAATGGGACATTCGATTTAACAAGCCAGGAATAAATTGATAACATAGTTTTTGCCAATTAGTCAATCTTCTACGATATAAATTAACTCAGTGAAACCCGGTCAATTAAGTCATGTAGTAGATTCTAACTACGGGTGTATTTCTAATAAATATCCCAAAGGGAGTATAAAAGACGAAGATGACCAGATTACCGAAAAATTACATGAAAAATGTTTGGCTGCTGTGTTACTATTGACACACCTTTTGTTTAGGTACGAGTACGTTGGGTATTTACTATTAATTTGACATAAACTATGCAAAATTTAGTTTTTCTAATCTGGTACCTACTTAATTTTTTTTTCTGTGCCTAACCACTTTTACTATGGTATATTATTAAAGCGATGATCAGCTAGTGGAAACATCATTTCCTAAACAATTATTGGCTACTTTGTTATACCAACAGATTCCATAATCTGATACTACTCTAGTGCTTTTTAATATAACGATTATTTACCTCTAAATGAATAGCGTTAGAAATAAACTATTATACTTTTGGTCTATGTTGTCAAAATATAGAATATTTAAGAAATAATAAAATTTTAAGCAAGACTACACATTATTTAAGAACAAATGTGCAATGTTATTCAGTTTCTTTTTCTTCTGCTATCGGCGGCTGTCATTATATCTTCGTGCGTGTTTGAACATGTGAGGCACTATAAGACTTTTTAACATAATCTGTCCAAACTGACTTGTCTTATTTTTTTAAGGAAATTATGTATTTAAATGGATAATGTGTAACAGTATTGTTAAAATTCACATTCTATGTGTTACTTATATAATTTAAGTTACTACAATGTTAGTAGCGTGATTGATACGGCAAGTCGTGATTATTTGTTCGTGATTCAGGGCATTATTTGTTCACCAAGCGCGGATTATATCAAGTACGCAAGTTGCGTAGCCGACGCAGGTTGCGTTATGTTGACAAATCAACATTTTTTGAAATTTTAATGCGCGCGCCGAAGCATGATGCGTCGGTAACGCAAGATGCGTAAGCGACGCAGATTTATTAAGGACCGATCAAACCGGAGCTCAAAATACGCCGTCGCTGTGATAACACCGCATATAGTCGATTGCGTCGAGTTTTTAACGCGAGGCGAGCTGTCCTCACGATTTGTTCGACAAGTTTCACAAAAGCATTTTTTCATTGTAGCAAATTTTCACACCCTATCCCTTGGACGACCTGAGTGGTTCAATGGTCAACATGCCGGTCTGCCACGCAAGAGGTCCCGGGTTCGATTCCCGGCCGGGCAGAAATTGAAATGATGAATTTAAATTTCTGTTACGGGTCTGGGTATTCTATGTATAATAAGTATGTATTTAAAAGTGTGGTGTGTGGTGCCGCCACCTCAAAGAATAGCACCACCCCATCTCTTCCCGTGGGTGTCGTAAGAGGCGACTAAGGGACAAATCCGAAAGGTGGGCAGCAGCATCTTTCTGGGTAGATTTATATCAACTACACTGCGATCTCCAACCCGCCTGCCAAGCGTGGAGATTATGGCAATGACCTCCCTTTTCGTGGGAGAGGCCCGAAGTCCTGCAGTGGACTGTTATGGGCTGTGATGATGATGATTTAAAAGTATTTAAGTAGTATATCAGTTGTCTAGCACCCATAGTACAAGCTTTGCATAGTTTGGGGCTAGATGGTGCTGTGTGAATTTGTCCACGAACATTTATCCCTATCTCTCCTCTCTCGCTTAACTCGGAAGCGATTGGTCCTAGAGCACTAGTTCCTAAAGAGAAATTATGGTACTCGTCGAGATCTACATTTCCGGTGACAGCTATCAAATTTAAAACAGTTATAGCTCTGAAACTATTGGTCCTAGAACACTAGTTGCTAAAGAGAAATTATGGTACTCATCGAGATCTACATTTCGGGTGAGAGCTGTCAAACCTAAAACGTTTGTACCTCTGAAACTATTGGTCCTAGAATACTAGTTCCTAAAGAGAAATTATGGTACTCGTCGAGATCTACGTTTCGAGTGACAGCAGTCTAACTTAAACGGTTATAACTCTGACACGATTGGTCCTAGAACACTAGTTCCTAAAGAGAAATTATGGTACTCATCGAGATCTACATTTCTGGTGACAGCTGTCAAACTAAAACCGGTTGTTACTTTTAAACTATTGGTTCTAGAACACTAGTATCCAAAGAAAAATGATAGCACTCGTCGAGATTTGAATTTCAGGTGACAGCTGTCAAACTTAAAACCGTTATAGCTCGGAAACTACAGGTCCTAGAACACTAGTTCCTAAAGAGAAATTATGGTACTCATCGAGATCTACATTTCGGGTGACAGCTGTCAAACTTAAAACGGTTGTAACTCTGAAACTTTTGGTCCTAGAACACTAGTTATTAAGTGACAGTAACCTGAGTCAGCTGTAACCTGAAATTCAGATCTCGACAAGTGCTATCATTTCTCTTTAGGAACTAGTGTTCTAGGATTCATTTTTTCCGAGTTACAACGGTTATAAGTTCGGCAGCTGGCTTATCCCAGTTTCAGCGTATTTTGGGCTTAGGTTTGGTCGGTCTCTAATGCGGTCGGTTTTTAATGTGCGCGCCGACGCAACCTGCGTTATCGACGCAACATGCGTCGCTGACGCAACCTGCGTCGCTGACGCAACCTGCGTCGGCGCGCTTTAGAAATTTTTAGAAGTTGACAGCATAACGCAACCTGTGTCACCGACGCAAGTTGCGTCGCCGACGCTTGATATAATCTGCGACTAAGACAAGTCAGTTTGGACAGATCATATAAAATAACAGAAAACATAACCATAAAACATATTGTACAACTAAATTGAACAATGTGGCCACATTAGTACATTTTTATCCAGTTCAAGCCTCAGAATTAAAGTCTTTTTGTCAACACAACATTTAAGTAACTGAGAATTTTTCAGGCTTAAATTTTCTGAAGCTTAAACTTTTATGAACAATACTGTTGATAAAGTGAAGTGCACAATGCCAAATTTGAATTCGCTCAGCATGATAACGCCAGTAGTAATTTTCGCAAGCCAATTGATATAACTAAGTCAATTATATAAAAATTTTCAGCAGAACTACCTTTCCAGGATGTAGGATATGTGGAGGTGGGCCTGGGTTGTCTTCGTCCCCACCACTCCGCCCACCGTTGATCGTGTTCTCCAACGTGCCTCCTTTCGAATGTGCTTTTGGATCATGCACTTTGAATCTCACCTCCTGAAATTGTTAAGGAGCAAAATTTGAAACGGCGGCCTATACTGCCTCAATAAAAAATGAGATGAAGAAAAGAAAATATAATTACCGAACAGCTCACCGAGGGCCTACCCGGAGGGCACCGGCCCATCGTCCCCATTTTGGAAAGCGTATGTGGATCACCAGGAGGGCAATCAACCGGCATTTTCTTTTCTGCGGCTATTTTCTGTATTGCCACAAATCTCTGTTTCCTCATCTGTATCCTTTTCGCCATGTAGCCTACCGTTGCGTATTCTGGAAAGACAGAGAATATTGTGGTTTATCGACACGATAATCCATCATATATTGACTTTAACAAACTTCGACTATCTTCGCTAATCTTTTCAATAACATTTTCAATCGCTTGGCTAGGTTGAAACTTCGCAGAATTTATTAGTTTTCAATAAGATCGCAGATGCACTAAAGCAATGGTATATATACATCAAAAAATCGCAGAGCATTATTTATATATAATAATGATATGTAACAATATTACCTAATAAACTTGCGAAGACCATCACGAAGCAAGTGCCCAAGTAGACGTCTATGGACTTGACGTAGGAGATCTTGGGCAGCGCGGCGTTGGTGGACGACATGAGCGTGGTCATCGTCAGCACGGTGGTGACCCCGAGCGCCACGCGCGCCGGCGTCGCGTTCCGGTTCAACCAGAATGATACCCATGATATGATGACTATCAAACCAGATGGGATATATATCTGAATGAGGTAGTAACCCATGGATCGTACAAACTGTATTTCACATGCAAGTCTTGAGTAATTTCCTGTAAATTTAAACGTATATAATGTCATAAAGGTTAATGTTGTAGAAGAATTTCGTAATAAGAAAGTATTTATTTAATTGGATCGAGACCCTGGGTCTGATTGATAGTATTCCAATACGTATAATGTTTTAACAAATACTTCACTTTATAAATAAACGAATTATAAATTAGAAAATTCACACCACTCAATAGTGTTTAGTGCAAAAATACAGAAGCAGGACGTGATAAGAATCGTGGCTGTTTTTGTCCAGTGTTTCACGTAGTGGTATCACTTGTTTCTTAAAATGAATTCCCCCGCGACCCCAGGTACCTGTGGTGAGGGAGATCTCCATAGCACGCTGCCGATGGCCGAGCACCTTGAACTGCGGCAGCGACACCTCGTTCGACACGCCCACAGAGTTCGGGCCCTCGTTCCATTTGTATCGGATGTCCCGCATGGTGTAGCCGACTGTGCGCAGCGGACACATAATATATAGTCACCCCAGGCCCATCGCAATGGGTTTTACTACTCGGGTCGTCTTTCGGTCGGGGTAAGAGCGGGGGAGCCGCGAGCCCGAATCACGAATCGGGCGTCGTGCGGTTGTAGTGTCGTGTTAGCATAATGTGTGCTAGTGTCGCGGTATCGAACGTCTGCACACGGGCTGAGGGAGACGGGGCGGTGGCGGAGCGATGGGCGGACAGTGCTGGGACAGCAGGCGATGCGTTTTGTTACCTGTCGTGAGAGTTACAACAGTGGCGCGTTGCCGATGGCCGAGCACCCGAAACTGCGGCAGCTGCACTTCGTTGCTCATGCCGACGCTTGATAATCCGTCTTTCCAATGGTAACGAATATCTCTCATTGTGTACCCGACTCCGGAGACATGCCAAACACACAAAACGCTATCACTTACGCTGCGAAGCATCACCCACGCGTCACCCTCACCACTCACGGCCTTGGCGGCGTCGAGCATGGGACTCACGGGCGAGAATGGAGACACGACAAGCCGCTCCGAACCGGGGCTAAACAAGCCACTTACAGTTCGTAGCAGCTCTAAATGGATGATAGAAAAATATAAATTCTCTAATCTATCGTAAAGTGATAACAGGCTAAAATAAATATGTACAAATATATAAAAAGGTGCATTGGAAAGGTTAGTGTGATACTGACTACGAAGAAGAAGAAAGAACCAAACCATAGAACAGGACGTGCTAGCGTGACGTAAATTTAGCATAGCTACAGGTGCCGTGGACGTCCTACGTGGAAGGGCTAGTGAATGGTGGTGCATGCAAGTGAAAGTAGTGGGATTGGGTGTGGAACTGGATGTCCGGTGAGGGTATGAGCGTCTGGCAGGGAGCGCGAGCGGGCGGTGGCGTCGGAGGAGTGCGCGAGTAGGGGCGCTGGGCGCGCGGTCCGACCCCGCCTCCCTCGGCCCGCTCAGATAGGCAGCGTCGATGTCTCAGTATCATTTCTATCGCTTAATGCACGTGAGGACAAAGGCTTACTATTTTATGGGTCTGCCTTCTGCGGGTGCTGTATGCGAGAAGGAGACATTCCAATTTATGAATACACGAGGGAAATCACAGCACGTGTAGACGATAAGTTGTGCTCACAGGGTATCCCTGAGTAGCATCTGTGATACAAGAAAGTGGTCACAACTCAATATCAGTAAGCCTAGTGATTAAATTTGCATTGTGGTAAAGAATCAAATTAATTATTGCTTTGGTGAGCACGATACACACGTAAAGTAGGTTGGGAATATGGTTTAAGTTGATTTTTCTATCATCGCGTGGTTAACGCCGCGTCACGGAAAATTCATGTTTCATTGTGCCGGTAGTTTGACTCACAACTGTTAGTCAATTATTTATAAAAAGATAATTTTATAATATAATATCACATCACAATATGAAGCGTGCTATTGTTATAAATCACAATAAATATATACATTATTAAACGTGTTAGCTTAAACAATTGATTTTCAACAGTTTGCTTAATTTGCCACACAACACGTTGTGATAATTATAATTAACACACAGTAAAACGTTGTTAGAATGTATTAACCAATTGTAGAAATACTTACAACTCTCAATTTCTATATGACAAAGCTGGCGATCCATTGGGAAGTATTGCAGATTCATTGGGCATGAGGCAGTGATTGTTAGTCTGTGAAATACATAATTTTGCGTTTATTAATTAAATATTGGTTTGGAATACTTAATATATAGGAATAATATGTTAAAAAAATGAATTCATTTATAGGTGTTACGGTTGCAAGTTTTTACGTTTAAGCGGTTACACGCTCCTGAGCAAAAGTCGGACCAAATGAATAAAAAACCCTGTTTGTGCGGCACTCGGACCGGAAAAAAATAATCCTATTAGAACAACTAACATAAATGGATTAATTCACGCCTACACGTCGCGATAGTGTGATAAGTAAATATAGTTTATCTACTTATAACTAACTTAATGTCTAATAGTTTTGTAACGTTTGAAATGAGTTGATAAATACAGATTAGTCCATGTTCGTAGATCACCTTAGTAATTTTATAAAAGTTGACTTGCCTTATACTTCTAGTGATAGAGCCTGAATAGTGGATACGTATGAATTCGTTGCTGGTTGTGGCGATGTGAAAATAAGATTGCTTCTCGTTTACAAAGAAAGTGTCTGGTACCCAAATATTCTTAATAAATTCAGACCCAACAGATAATGTTTCGACTCCGGGCCTCTTCTTATAGGCTAACCGTGGATCTGTCCAGAATTGTCTGAAGTAAAAATCCAACGTGAAGTCCTGGAGAAAGTAGAAATTGAATTGTTGTATCATGAAGTTTCGACAGAAAATTGTGCGAATCAATTATATTAAAGCAATTCTTCACAGATTAACATAATACTTGGTTGTTGTTAATAAGGGTAGATCAACGATTATCGAATTTTCCTTTGCTTTTTAAAAGATGATTTTTGTTCTAGCTGCTTATCTTACGTACACCAAATATTACGTTAGGGCAATAAATTACAATATATATACATACAATCATTTGTACCAATACATCTAACACTTTGCATGCTGGTTGGAGAGCATTTTCGTCCTACACAAGACCAAGGTCGTCATTAATCGGTTTGGTAAGTGAAGTAAGTACAATGTTCAGTTATACAATGACTTGTAGTTGGACTCTGATATTTGTTAATCAGATAGTGACACTGCGGGAGACGGTATAGATAGACACAGTTCTACATCCACCAAATTCAGCAGTAAGCTTAATAAGTAGGTAAATAAAATGTGCACAGAGTGATAATGTGAAATGAAGCCTACAAACACAGGTGAGGTCTAAGTATGACGGGGACGGTGCTGAGCGGCGGGACGGGCGGGTGAGCGGGGGAGGGGGGGATCCCACGGCTCGATGAAGGCAATCCTCTCTTAATTGAAGCTAACAAGCCAGCACGTATACAAGTTGCCACGGACAAAGTTGGGACCAGGTTTGTGGAACTAATTAACGTTCCTTAATGAGCTCGATCGCGAATCCGCGACTTTTAAATCAAATACACCCACCCATTTGGCCATGGGCCACGTCTCATTGTGACCTTCTCCAACTTGATTTGGTTTCCACTTCGCGGCCCTTCACCCAAAATACGCCTAGCGAGCTCACACAGCTCCACCATGAAACACAGAGCGAGCCCAAACTCGATTTTCTGATTTCCTCTCAAACAACATTATTTAGATAGGGGATGCTCTTTATTCGTTTTATTTTCGTCGGTGTTCCATGCCACGGCGAGCAAAATAGACATTTTGTTTTGTACAGATACACATAATACGTACATACACAACAACTACAAAATGAATCACAATAAGATTTTTGTACAGTCGTCGCAAATCCATAGTCCTTACAGAGCGGATAAAATATACTAAATATTGAGTTCACAACACATAATATCGTAACAGGTGTGGGGGTAATAAAAAGGTGACGGAAAGTGATGGTGATCTGTTAGTTATCAAAGTGCCTAAGGGATTTCATTCAATTTTTTCAATATTATTAATATTATTACGAATTTAATTACTTATAAAAAAAACTAAAAAAAACATTAATTTCTAATAATTTTGTGGAATATTGTGTTTTTATATATAGGTTGCAGATTAGTTATGGCCATGTAATGCTTATATACTGGGAAAGTCTTTCCCAGTTATACTAATTTAAAAAAAACGAACAGATGTCATCACTTCATTATCATAAAGCGCCAACTTTGGAGTTACGAGTACTGCTGGACAAACATTCGGATAATTTTCAGTGTAATAACGATTTACTATTCTTATTATGCCCATATATAAGTTTGGAAGTACCAATCGATTACAAAATAACAATAACACATAATAGGAAAGCAAGTGGGCGGACAAAGGGCGAACGGATCCACCAAACGCGGACATGCTCGCAGCCTCGTGTCTGGGGCTGCTCGGTCGCTGGGGCGGAGCGCGGGGCTGCGCGACGAGCGACCGAGACAAGCGTGAGCTGACAGGGGCGAGTACCATGAGCACCTCGGAGACGGAGCTGATAGAGAGCACATACATGGTGACGCCCACCTCCACTGGCGGACCTGCAATCAAGCCCAATGGTGAGTCGCGCGCGCCTCGCGCCGTGAAAACCAAACCAGAGGTCATGACGTGCCCCATCGGCCGGGCGGGCGGTCGCGGGGCGCGGGGCGCGGGCGGCGCGGAGGGCGCGGGGCGCGCCAGCGCGCAGGGTATGGACGTACGGACCACGAGTGAGAATACGAGCAATCGAACCGTGGACACGGGTGCTACGATGAACGGTTGGATGTTGCTGGTGATTGTTCTAAAGGATCGAAATTTGCTACGTATGCGCAGTGTCTTTAATATTGCTATGAAAAAATACCATTTTCACTTCAGACAGAGAGCTGATGGAGAGCACGTACATGGTAACCCCCACTTCGACGGGTGGTCCTGAAAACGATATAACATACAATACATGACTTTCACCATGTACATAGTTAGTCTAGCTACAGGACTTTCTTGATACCCATGTAGTATATTGTAATAGAGTCATTTTAATTTTACTGCTTTGAATTGGCAAAGCTAAGAAAGCTAAAAGTAAAACATATTGCTTAAATAATAGCTGATGGAATTGAAGTTATATTCGAAGAATTCTCAAATAGGCTTCGTCGCATAATGTCCCTTTCTCAAAATGTCCCTAGGTAGCAAAATGTCCTTTTCTCATAATTAATGAATCTTTCGCAAAACGTCCCTTTAATGAAATTTACCTGGAAGGTGTGGACCACGGCTAAGTCGGCTGTCGTCGTAGACAAAGCTGCCATGCACCCGTACCCGTCTAAACTCCTCGCTCCTGGCCCACGTGGCCGTTGAGGTCCGCATCAACCACAATCTGTTCGGAGGATGGTATACGTCGCAGGGTATTTTCTAAACTGTTCCAGGAGGCAATCCTTTCCAATGTCGGAGCAGCCGAAATAAGGAGCATAGGCGTTGATGTGGTTCATTGTTATTCATTCAATTTGCGCCTTGATTGCCATGAGTCGATCACTCACTCTGCTCATCTCCAACATGCGGTTCCGAAATTCGTCACCCACCGACCACTACAGCGACCCCATTGATGACTTCTGCCGATCCGGTGTACAACAGCTTGTACCCCTGCCAAATTTTACTAAACTTGGAGGCTTGCCACCTCGTCTCTCTACTTTTTTCATAGTTGTTTTGTATATTTAAAATAATTATTGATTATTATTGGATCAGAATGTATTTATGTATTTACCTAGATCTTATTAATATTACAAAAACTAATAATTTTAAACTACATAATGATGACGCAGTTTGAAACACTTAAAAAAAGCATTAAAACAAAAATATAACAGGAACACAAGTAGATGGGAACATTTCATTAAAGGGACGTTTTGAGAAAGGGACATTTTGCGAATGAGAGAAAGGGACCTTTTGCTACCAAGGGACATTTTGAGAAAGGGTTACTAACGTACCTGTTTTTATGATTTTTTATGATGAACATAAGTAATATTGACTTCGCAAATGCAATATTTTACTATAATCCCTAGCTATAAAGAAAACAAACTAGTGACCCGCCCCGGCTTTGCACAGGTGTTCTCGGGGTATCCCTATTTATTACTTCAGGAAGAATATCCCTAAATGATAGATTTCCCTAACTGCATCAAAATCCGTTACTTTATTTAGGAGCAGTTAGCCAGTCTGTACAGAGACAGACTGTATGGTATGTATAAAAAAGTTTTCTTAGATCTTAATTTAATGTTATGTGTTAATATATATGTTGCAGCCATCTGGTTAAATCAGTCACTTCATTTGGAGGCTAGTCCGTTACTTAAACAGCTAGATTCAATTAAATTCCTAGACCGATCGTTGATAGCGCTAGCAACACTCAACGATCAACTAGTTGGTTTATTGTAAGCCAGCCCTTTGAAGATAAAATCGTAATGACGTACAATCAGGCAAGCTATTTAACATTTCGTATTTTTTTTTCCACTGCGTCGCTGGTACCTAGTTACCAAAACAAATATGACATTTGACAGCTCGCACAGTAAGCTATGGTTTTGTATTCATTATTTCAATGTCATCAAATTTACGGATGATATTGATATAAAAAAATGTGACAACATGGATGTGCCTGATATAACGCCGCCGGTTACAAGTTATCACGAAATGTTATAAGCTGATTACGAACAACGACGTCAAGATAAGTCGATTGATAATATATGGTTTATTTGAGAATTAGATTTATTAGTTTCATAGCTTTGAGTTTATGTTGACGTGCCTACAATATTTATTTAATAATACCGTGTTATATTTTTCAGGGTCCCAAAGATTAGATAATAAATTATCAGTTTTTTAAATACTATAAATGTTATATTCGAAATACATATATCTAATTGTTTACTAAATTTTATGCCACTAATACTTGCTTTTTAAATAAAAGAGTCATTTATTCATTCGTTCCTTTTTTATTTTAAGTAAGGCTATCATTTAAATTGGCGATCTCATGGTTAACCTAATCAAACATTGTAATGTTTGACTTTGTAAAGTCGTCTTTATTTCATTTAACAAAACGGATAAATGTTCGTACGGATAATCGTTCAGCAAAGTCGTTGAACGTTAGCTAGTTGTTCTTTAGCCAAGCAATTGAATGCCGGCGTTTATTTAACGAACTAGCCTTCGAATTAAATGGTTAACTGATTTAACCAGATAGCTGCGATATGGTATAGATATACTAAATTAGCGTTGAACGAAATTCGTAGGAGGTAAGTCAAATTTCGATCGATTATATTGTAGATAAAAATAAATTTTAAGGTATTTCAGATTACACACGTGGTATTGATTAATATATGCAGAAAACATCACGTTTTATAAAACAAAACAAAAGCACATTTTCTATATTAAATACATTGAAAACAAAGAAGCTTGCTGTTTCGATTAATTGTTTATCTGCACTCATAGCTTCAGGTTCCTATTACATACTCAAAAACAGTCGTTTAAGGATAAACACGCCAATCTATAAAAATTTTAAAAAGTATTTTATGATACAGCTATTTCATACTATTTTCATTGCATTCTTATCATAAAATAACTTTAAATTCTTATGCAACACTTTATTATTAATTTCCGGTTGGTCGCGATTAATTTGCTGAATACTGAACTATGCCGTTATTTGCGGATGGATGGTGAGTGAACTGCACTCTATGTAATTATTTTCCCGCTAAACAGATTTTTTAAATGGTTGCTATTTATACTTGAGAATTCTTTTTTATTTCGCTCCACTAGATATCCTCGACGCGGCAGCAGAAATGACTCGCAACTTACTTCCATAAAAGTTGAAAAATTATAGGTACGAAATTTTAACATGAATATATGAGTGTAGAGAAAATAGTGTCTGCAACTGCATATTTATTAAAACACTCGTGTCAAACTATTATCACACGAGGCATGTTTTAATACCCAAATTTATATGCGAGTTGCATAAACAACTATAACAACTTTATGATTTCGCACATGGAAAAAAAATATTTGCTGTGTATGTAATACCTAACGATCTAAGGAAACGTGGATGTTTTCACAGAAGAAATCAAACAGATGAAAGGAGTTATTATAGAAAGGTAGAATTTGGTTTGTTACTTAATAATAGTAAAAACTTGTTTACATAAAAATCTGTTAAGGTTGGTAGATTTGAGTACGTAAGTAGGTTAGGTGTAACATATAATTTATTGCTTTCATAAAGTAATCTACAATAATTCTTTTACAATAGTTCTACTATTAAAATTCTACAGTAAAGCATTTTGTTATGTTAGTATGTAAAAATTTCTTCTTCTTCGAAAATTGAGTTGTGTCCTTTTTATAGGTCATAAAATATTTCTACTCTACATGGACAATAAGTGTGCCATTGAGTGTGAGTTATGTATACTTTTATATTAATAAAATATATAAAGAGATCAGATTTGATTGTTTGTTTGTTTGTAATGCTTGAACTCAAAAAGTCCTTAACCGATCTTAAAAAAAAATTATTTCACCTGCATGTAGCTACATAATCAGAATTTACCATAGGCTAAAATTTCTCCGAATATTCAATGTAGTTTCCACAGGAACGGTCCGGAACGTAGTAACAGTAATATAATAAGTAAACTACCCTAAGCAAGTTATAAATAAAATTAATCACACTTTCTGAATTCTAATTTTAATTTGCCTCAACTTTCTATTTTAGAAGGGATTTCATCTTTGTAGAGGAGTATTTTTAATACCAATTACTTTTAACAGAAAATCTGGGCAATTTAAAAGAGTAGCGTCACGTAAATATCGTTCCGCTCATCAGAATCGTTTTGAGTAAAGGTCAAAGGTAATTTCTTTCGTTAGAAGATAATTTACGTCAAAAGCAAGTTAATGATGTCGTAAAAATTAAAATATGAATCTCAAACGGGGCGAATATGGTGGCCCAGGTCAGGGATATTTATTTGCGCAATTTGGAGTTAAAACTTCGGGGCCTTGGGCACGAAGCGCTAAAAATGTGTTCCAAGATATTTTCTCGGTTAATAAAAGCAATCAGAACCCACGAGCTGGATTGTATCTCAGACACCGTGTAAGTCTGTTCGTGGATGTCTGATTCTGTTTTTATATAATTTAGATGCTAGTGATTTTTTCTTAATAATTAAAAAAAAAAAAAAAATCTCCCCCATGTACAGAATCTGATCTAAATGATATCGGAAAACGCGATAGGCTCGTCATAAATAAAATCTTCCATTTATTAAGACATAACCTTTTAACTGTTTTAAGTACTGTTAAGCCGCAAATATGCCGTTTCGTTCCCACAAGAGCACGTTGCAATTTAAATAATGTATGTAGTTCATTGATATATTATTTGTATTTGGGCGTCTCTAAAGGTGAGGTTTTTGCCTTAGTCAGATAATGTATGAGCTACCAACGTAATGAGTTGTGTCTTATTTTCACGCCTCCATTAAACACAAAAGTTAATTACACAAAGTATCGTAAAAGAGACTGTTCCTTATCGTTGCATAATAATATGAATACTAACCTCCATAGTTTGGCCTTACTCTTTTATCGTAACTTATACTAAAGGAATCCAAAATGGCGGATATATTGACATCGCCAAACATTCCACCCCCACCGGCAGCCCTGTAAAAGAAAGATGGATGAGTTATTGAGTTATTAAAATGGTGTTACTTATTGGAATACACACACACACAAAATAACGTCACGCCTGTTTCCCGTAGGGGCAGGCAGAGACCACATTGCTTCACTTGCTATAATTAATTAGAATTTATTAATTCAAGTGACCAGACTAGTTGTGTTAGTAACTTCTAAATCTATTTGTTAGTAGGGACAATTACATACAATGCATTTAATTTATAGGTATGCGACATGTAGGTATGGACAGTCAAGCCTATATGCGATCATTGTCTGGGTGCTGTTGGGGCTGGCCCGCAATTTGCTGACCAGAGATGCTGCCCTTTCGTGCATTGTAGCGTAGGAACAATATAGGCGCGCCTCCGCAAACATGCCCGAGGCATGCAATACCGACCCAGCCGCAACAACACCCTGAACGCTTTATTGTACTGGATGCGAAGGGCTCCATTATGCTTGTCGAGTATAATTAGCCCACAGGCTACACGTGTAAAAGGATGCACAAAGGGCTCTAAATAGAGTTACATGGACCTGTTGTGAACAACGTAAACCTGCGAGCTATCATATTTGCTCTCATTGATAGAGCCCTTCGCTCCCGTTCAGTATGCCCTCGTGGTAATGTGTCCTAGATATTTAAATCTCTCCACTCTCTCTAGGGGAGACCCATTTAATACAATCGGTGATACTTCAACTACCTGCTTAGAACCGTCTTCAAACACCAAGAAAAGGGCTCCTTTTACATTGTATGCTAGCGCATGCGTTTCTGCGTATGCTATGGTCATGACATTCATCAACCTTTTTATGCATGCTCGAGGATACATTTGATAAACTTTTTAAAAATAACCCCGATTTGATCTTCATCATTACATCTCAGTCTTCTCCTTCCAACGCTTTTATTCACTCCAGTCACATTATCTTTTTCCTCTCTATATGACCAAACCAATTTAAGTTTCCTTTCTCCATCCTTGTCACTACACCGTCTTTTACTGCAGCACGTTCCCTTGTGACGCTATTCCGTTATTTATCTTTTATGGCACTCCTTCCTTACTTCTTAACGCTCTCATTTCTACTGCATTTATCCTACTTTCATGCTTCTTCTGCCATACCCATGTTTAGCTTCCATACATTAATGTTGGGACGAGCTCCCCTCTATGCACAACCAGACGGGCCACCATATTTTGATTTAGTAAACAAAATACTGCTAGTGTCACCTAAATTGAATTAGAGTGGACAAGCTATGTTCCCTGAAAATTACACAACATGACATAACAGTGACATGGCATATTTGTAGAACAAGTTTTTAATAATGCATAATGGCAGTAACACGATTATAAAACTTTTTTTTTATTATAAAAGTTTTTATAAATTTCGGCTGACAAAACAAACAATTTCGCCTCTTTGTTTTGTTGTACTTGATTTTGACAAGGTACGGAAGTATTCTTACATGCTTCTATTTTTACTATTATTATTTTTTAGGCAGAATAAATTAATTGAAAGGTAGATGTGGTGCGGCACATTAATCATTTTTTCATACTTTGAGCATTGTGTCGTGTAATGCTGTTTTAATTTATTTTATACCTTGTGGGGATTAAATATAAAAGGATATTTCATTCCATGGCCGTTGGTGGAAAATTAATCGGTTAAAAATAAGAGCAAACACGAAAGATTGGTAAAGAAAGAAAATTATGTCGTAATCATCGCAACTTGATAGATACTCTAATGCCCGATTGCACTAAACTTAGGCGAATCCTATGTTGGTGTCATAAGATATTCCTAAGCATTTAGGAGTCACAAAATCGGTGTCCTGTGATAAGATATCTATAGCGTGTTTAGTTTTTACATATGGTTTGTATTGGTTCAATGCTTTTCTTGTTAGGATTATTTTAAATCGACTTAGGTGTCTCCTAAAGTTTAGTTCAATCTTGTATTAGCCTTAAAATTGATCTATTTTCCAATAGAAGCTATGATGTTTTACCTAATTCCACCGTTGTACGTAACATTGCATTAAGTATTAAACAAATAAATATATATAAATTCACAAAATAATATTTAAATAAATTTTGTATGATTTTATGGCTCATTTTTAAAGTATGCTACGAGAAGAAAGTCTATGTACACTTTACTATTCGAAGCGTAGGCGGACTAGTGGTATTAAGGACCGACCAAACCGAAGCTCAAAATACGCAGTCGCTGTGTTAACGCCGCATATAGTCAATTGCGTCGGTTTTTAATGCGAACTGTCCACACGATTTGTTCGACAAGTTTCACAAAAGCATTTTTTCATTGTAGCAAATTTTCACACCCTATCCCCATCTCTTCTCTCTCGCTTAACTCGGAAGCTATTGGTCCTAGAACACTAGTTCCTAAAGAGAAATTATGGTACTCGTCGAGATCTACGTTTCGGGTGACAGCTGTCAAACTTAAAACAGTTGTAACTCTGAAACAATTGGTCCTAAATCACTAGTTTCTAAAGAAAAATGAGAACACTCGTCGAGATCTGAAATTCAGGTGATAGCTGTCAAACGCAACGTGCGTCGCCGACGCTTGATATAATCCGCTCCTAACCGATGATGTGAAAACAAACAATTCTAGCCTCAATATTTATTTGTATCTCAAAACTTTCCTAGTCACCTATCCACAGTCTTTATTTGTGTGGTAGCTAAATTGTATACATATTGAATAGGTAGGACTTCCTTACCCGTGAAACCGTAGATTCCATTAAGGTTAACAATAAAACGGTTACAGATCCTACTCGTATTGAAATGACAAGTGCTTTTAATAACCACTTCATAAATAGTTGTAAGCCATATAATCAAATTGTCATTCTGTATTCTTGTCTCCGGTTACTACTGAAGAATTAAAGAAAGTTGTCAAAAGGTTAAAGAGCAAAATAGCGTGGGATACGATAATATACCCATAAAAGCAATTAAGTTGGCAATTGATTATATAGCGGAGCCATTAACTTATATCGCATATCTTATTCTTGAGACAAGAACCTTCCACGACATACTGAAGAAGTCTAATATTAAACCATTGTACAATAAAGGAAGTCGGTCCGAAATAAATCATTTTAGGCCGATTGCTCTTTTAAGAAACTTCTCAAAAATATTGGGAAAGATAAATTTTAGTAGGGTTTATAGATAAGCACAATATAATAAATATAAACCAATTTAGTTCTCAGAAGGGTAAAAATATAAATAATTTTTAAAGGAAGTATGGGAAGCAGTAGATCGTAGACGTCCGTGTATTGGATTTTTTTTTTGGATCTGAGTAAGGCCTATGGCAGTGTATCTCATAATATACTTCTATAACAGCTTCATCACATAGGAATTCGTGGAATTGCCTTGAGTTTGATTGAATCATACCTCTCAAACAGAGTCCAAGCTACACTTTTAGATAGATTTAATAAACAAACCAAGGTGGTAGAAAAATTACAATCTGAGTTTAAAAAGGTAACAGTAGGCTTCCCACAAGGAAGTATACTTGGTCCCCTATTGTTTCTAATTCTAAACGAATTGCCACTAACTATAGACCATATATGCATAATGTTTGCTGATAACGCATCTATATTTATTACAGATTTTGATAGTGACCTACGAATTAATGTAACAGATACACTGGAAAAAATAACTCTCAATTAAAAACAAAAAAATTATAATCAATTGGCTTTCTTCTATCAACTTAAATATTAATACAAAGAAAACTAAATATATTCAATTTAGAAACTACAAAATGTCTCATATCCCGTTGAACATAGTACATAATGGTCGATTAATCGAAGAAGTTGCACAAACAAATTTCTTTCTTACCTAAATTGGAAATCAAATATAGAAAAAATTAATATCAAAATCTCTAGCTATTGTTTTGCTCTTTCTGTCCTCACAAACGTGTCATCAAAAGGTGTTGCTGCATATTATGGATATGTGTATCCTTTATTGAAGTATGCCATAATATTTTGAAAAAATTCCGTGAATATGGAATCCACATTTATACTGCAAAAGAAAAATATAAGATCAATTTACAACATGTTTAGAAATTAAACTTTGCGAACCCTTTTTAAAGAGAGGAAGTTCTTGACGTTGACGTGTATTTATATACTAGAAGTTTGTGTATTTGTTAAGAACAATAATGAATATTTTATTAATATAATAAATAATCATCTTTGCGTTAATGTCCCGGTTATGCTCTCGAGAACGAGGGCCCGGAGTCCGCCTTCACCATGATCCAGGATTTGGCGATCAGGTAATTACAGTGGAGCGACTGCCATCTAGCCTTCCGTGACCCTGCTACCAGTTTTTTTGTTTCAAATGGATGTGAATTTTACTATTCAATTATTGCTACTTTAAATATTATATGTCCAAAATTGGCAAACTGTTGAGACTCGCAAATATAATTTGTAAAACCTAAATGTACCTACACTGTTCAACAATAAAGTTATTCTAATCTATTCTATTCTTAACACTGGGCGCCACATGTCTGCGAAAACTCAGATAAAATATACTTAGATAAAATTGGAGTTGGAACGAACAAAGACCTGTGACAAAAGCAATCTTGTGGTATACCTACAACAAACTAATATTTTAGTCGGATTACTTTAGGAAGAGTGATTTGATTTCATTTGTCGTCGACTTCAATTTGTTACACCCAAATAAATAGAGCGCCTATAAAAAGCTTACTGCTGTTGATATATTAAAAAAAGTATACGTATGTTGTCAAATAGGTGTCTGACATACAAGCGCACATACATACAGAGGGACACATGGCAGAAAGCTACTTTGACTTATACTATGTATATATATGCTATTGACGTATCAACATACTTTTATTTATATAATTCAACCTCAATAGTAGATAATACGAAACTCTACTCTATTATATATCAGTAGGCTAATTATCTAACGCTGTTGCCACGAATTCTCTGATTTCAATTATTAAATTCCTTTTGCGATTCATTATCAACTATTTCATGGGTTCAGTTGCTAATTATAACTATTAAATCGATCATACGTAATCGCAAAAGTTAAGTTTGACGACCTGAGTGGTTCAGTGGTTTGCCACGCAAGAGGTCCCGGGTTCGATTCCCGGCCGGGCAGAAATTGAAATGATGAATTTTAATTTCTGTTACGGGTCTGGGTGTTCTAAGTATGAATTTAAAAGTATTTAAGTAGTTTATCAGTTATCTAGCACCCATAGCACAAGCTTTGCTTAGTTTGGGGCTAGATGGCGCTGTGTGAATTTGTCCACGAATATTTATTTTATTTATTTATTTTATATTTTTTTCAATCATTAACATCAGAGAATTGTTGGCGACAGAGTTACGTAGTAAGCCTACTGTTACCAGCAAAAATGAAAACATCTGACTGAAACAAAACACGTATACAAAGAGGAATTAAACGAGATCGGCCAACAATTATTTGTTTGATAGAATGAAAGGCTTACACATTTATTGTACGTGAAATCACAAAGTACAAAAACCGCCCGCTCGAGAAATAGGGGTTTAATGCCATTGTATGCGAATTAATATCGTCAAAGTAAATAGGACCGCAGTCATGGCGTTGTATGCCCATTAAAAGAGCAATTTGACTAAATGTATCTTTATTACGTTTATTCTTTTTCAATAAACTTGCTCATAAAAGGACCATTAATAACCGATTTTTGGTTTATAATGAAGCCGACAATTACACATGCATGCGTAATGTAAGTTTTTTATTTACTCTAATACACTCGTGCGTAAAAGATTTTTTGTTTGGAATCAAGATATTGTGCGTAAAAATAAATAGACGTCCAACGGATATACCATAACTTTTGCGCGCCCGATTACCCGCGCCTACGAAAAAAGGGCCGGCATTTTTTCACCAAATATTAGTTTTCATATTAATTGAACAAACTTCCAATTCACTGCATCCAAACAGACAATAAAAGCAATCAGAATTAAAAACAATACACCGTAACGCCGCAGAACACATGATTCATGTCGAAAATAAAAATTGAACCTGTTCGACTAGCCCGAGGCAAACGGTTGAAAAATAATGCCTCTGGCACGGCTAGATAGTGCAAACGGTAGGCTGTCCCGTTTGTTTATTCAGATGCAATAAAGCGGAGATCCCGTGTAGCAGTTGTGCGCGGTCCAGTTATATTTTATTTATCGCGTTAAAGTTGGAAACTTTTGTTTGTGGAGCGCCGGAAGCGATGAACGTAGTTTTAGATAAAACTTTTCATTTGTATTTAAATCCGTGATATCTCTCTACTAGACAGTTCGAGCGAACATGGAATGGTACAATATTAAATAACTCGCTGGCTACGCCGGGTTTGTGGGTAGTATGACATTTTATACAGATTAAATTGGCATTATTAAATCATGCCAGTTTACCAGTCAGGTGATATCAGGTGAAATAACAGTTAATCCTACTTTATTCAGGGTTGCGGTCAAAATAGAGCAATTCTTAATCCATGTCAGAGGAATTATTCTGTAGCTTATAATACTCAAGTCACCGTTAATTCAGCAGGTTGAGCGCTATCCCAGCTTTGCCACAGTGTAATAGGGATTCGTAAATCGGATCCGACTGACTAAGTTGATGAGGGGTACGTGGCTAGCGGTGTAAAAGTAATAGGCTTATACTCATAAACCGATATGTCACGGCGCTGACAAAGAGGGTATCACATTATAAGTTATTTAATCGGTGTCGAATCAGTTCAAAAAAAAATATCATCGGAGTACATTTCGTAAAATGAAATACTAAGCGGTTTGACTGTAAAAGTAGAATGTGGTACGAGAAAGGTTAAACCAAAAATATTCCAGTGGAAGCATTGAATCTAGACACCCAAAATATAAAACACATACGTTGTAGCTTACCTAAAGTTATGAATTCAGACTGATATTCATTATCACTCCATGTCATAATAGGTACCTATACTTGAACAAGCCCAAGTCGGTTAATAAAAGATAACCCTTGCATTTTATTGATTAAATAAGTCAAGTATTGATATAGTTACTTCAGCGATCCGATATGGTAGAAATCAATATTTGCTAACCCGCAAAGACGTTCAAGTATTATCGGTTTATTCTATAAACCGATGAGGGCCATTCATCTCAATTAATGTACTAATATTGTGAAAACAAACACTTTCGCCGACGGAAGTGTTTGGACACTCGAAAACCCCGTAAAAGAAGAGGAAAATTAGTTAATATCGAGTCGGGAGGGTTTTATCGAAAGCCCGGGCTGATGACACTTCAGTTGTTTTCGATGAAACACTCGGCGGCGAGAGCGCTCGCCCATTTTTAATTAACTTTTTAGCGCGGTTCGAGCCCGGCTTTGGCAAAACGGCTCCTGGCTTTACAGCAATAAACTCTTCTTTGCATGAAACTATTAACGGATCTCGTGTTTCGCCGATATTACTTCGACGTCGCTGTACCCACCTAACTCCAGAGAATTTATTAAGTACAACTTTTTGAAGTATGAACGCTAAATTGGAAACTAGCGTTCTTAGCTTACTTTGATAAACATTTCTCGTTTAGTATTTTCTTTTTGACTGTAAGCGGGGTTGGTCACACAGATTATATAATATAAAGATTTGATTTTACTTGTGTGGTAGAAGAGATTTTGCTTCAGCGAGAATGATGTTGAAAACTCTTTTAAAGTTGCGAAAACACGTCAACACATGAGTTAAATTCATGGTATAGCAAATATTTTGCACATGGACGAACCACGAAGTTTAGTGAATTTTCAATGTTTTTCTATTACCTATAGTGCTTTGTACGGCACGTGAATCCTAGAACTGGCGATTTTTTGGGGTAAATAATGTAAAGATTGTCAATAAAGATCAAAGTCCATGAACAACAAAGAAATGTACTACCTTTGAAGAGTAAAGCTGTATTCTCTAACCTAGATATATAATAATGTTTGTAGTTCCGCTAAAAACCACGGAAGTGTGAAAATTAAATCAATAAAAAAAAAACTGCATTGCCTGCCGCTCGAGGAGTATTTCCCGAGCGCACTCCATACAAACATAGTTATCATATTTTTAAAGCCGATGAATTTTTGTAGACGTGATCCAGAAACCAATATCTATGCCTGTGGTTTGTCCGATTTTCGTTAAAATATATCGTTTTAAAGTGAAACATTTTTTAAGGGTTATGGTATGTGAAGCCCGGCCCAATGACGAAAAGCTGACAAATTGCAGGCACTTTTCTGGAACACGTCTACAAAATATCAATGGCTTTGGTAGCGTAATATTGAAAATATGATCAAACGACGTTTAAAACACCACTCTTAACGCCAGGCCTTAATGATATAGCCGCTAAAACTTTAAGCTACGTCGCAGAATCAGCAACTCCGACAACAAGAGACGGAACATGATCGGCTCTGTCGTGCAAGTTGTAACTTGGTCCCGCTCACTCCAACGCAAAAAAGAACTAACTTGAGGCGCCACACGTCTGGGGTCACATCAAGCTAGCGCAGAGACGAAGTGCATTTAAAGCGCATTATCTAAAAGTTAATATAGAGACTTAACCCTTATCGCAACTATGTAGTGCTCATATTTATTTGGAGATTAAAAAGACGCGAATAAATTACATTGTTGAATAGAAAGATAAAGGGAGAATCTGCTATAGGTATACCTATTGTAATTAATGAGCTTCGATGTAACTTGACTCTTACTAGGCAGCCAAAGGTGATCCGATACCTCACACAATGACGGCGGTGAATAACAAAAAGACGCTTTAATTAAGACGTATCTTCGTCCTTTCCCAGCTGTCAACTAATTACCTGTCGTGTAACGAAAATAAGTAAAATGGTTAAGTAACTAACTAATGTACAAAGACAAAGGGACTGTGTCAGCTCCATAACAATGGAGGAGTCACCACCCGTAGGGCTAATGGCTTCCGTCAGATAGGCATGTTTACCTGACAACAGTGTTAGTGCTCTACAATCCCTTCAAGAACAATGGAGACAAAATATTCCCCTATGAAGCTGCAGAAAAAATGGTCCACTTCATGTTAACAAACTGATGAGTAGGTATGGATACTGAGCTGCTATGTAAGTATTAGGAATTCATTCCTAGCCATTGTATAAAATAGTAAAATTGAATTTTTTTACGCTTATGGCCGATTGCACTAAACTCAGGCGACTCTTAAAAGATGCCGTAAATATATTCCTACCATTTAGGCGTCACAAAATTTGTATCATAAAGTTAAGAGTGACTTACCGAGTTTAGTTTTCACTTAGGTATGGTTGTGCTGGCTTTTTTAACTTATCGACTTAAGCGTTACAAGGATGCATGCCATCCGAATGGAGCCCAGTCGTCACAATATTCGCGCAATTATTTTTTAAGTGAATAGTACTGAACTACTGACAGTGAATCCATCTTAGAATATGAAAGTTACGAATATACGTACGTTGCTAGTAATAATAATAATTATCATAATGATTTCAGCCGCAGGACGTCCACTGCAGAAGATAGACCACCCCCAATATCTTACACACTGATTGACTGTGTGCCTTTTGCATCCATTGGCTTTCCACGGCCTTCCTGACTTTTGATTTTAGTATAATTGGGCTAAGACGTAAGCAAATTGGCAAATTTAAGTAAACAACTTAAACTAATAATTCCGATGAAAAAAACATTAATAATGTCCTCACTAATAATAAATTCAACAGTATGCTAATAATAAGGGGTTCTTGAAAGGCATGTTTACAGAATATACAGATATCTCAAAGGCCGGCTTCGCTTTCCGCTTCCCGGCTGCAGATAACTTGGATGACGGAAGCCGCTTTCCGTCAGGTTGATCGCCTGATCGTGTGCCTCGGTAGGCAATAAAATAAATTTGCAAAACACTTTTGTATTTTACTTAAATTAATATTCTGTTTATTTATTTGATTTGTTTAATTTCTACCTACTCTCATTTTATTTATGTTTTATTAGCGACACGCCCGGCTTCGCACGCTTAACCATAACAAATTATACACCTCAATCTTTCTCACGAAACACTCTGCCTTTTGATAAAAACCGCATGAAAATCCGTTCAACAGGTATGTAGTCATAGTGATATTGAATGCGACGAACATCTTGTACTAAACTTTGATACTAACATATTTTACTTTCATTTGACTAAAATAATAAAGTGAACTAAACTTCCAGCCATCCCTTTCGGTTTGTGGGGCATACTATAAATATCAAAACGTTACAGCACAGCTTCAGACTACCACTTTAATAGAACGGCCACTGTACAGAAAAGTTCACGCTCTAGAAATGTCATTGTAATCCAATAGAAATGTATTATTATGTTCACGATTACGTAACATAATAATATATTTGAAATACGTAACACTGTTTGGCCTTACAACCTCTATGTTATCCATATTTAGAACTCTTTGATATTAATACGAGTATAATGAGGAGTTTTCCAGTAGGTATTTTTTGATAGTTTGTTTCAAAAAGCATCAATAGATGGCGCTCCTACAATTTTCGTAATCTTTTTTAAATATGTATGATGGTGGTAGTGATAATAAAATAAACAAAACTGTTAAAGGTTGAACGAAATGTAAAAAGAAATATTTATGGAAGTTGACACTATGTTCCATTATTATTACAACCTCTAAAATGGTTGAAAACTATTGACAAATACAATATTATCCAATACAACGTACCCAGTGTTTATATCCTGTTTGCTAAGAACCTATTTCAAGCGATTATCAAATACCAAAATTGTCGGGGCGCCATCTAGTGAGTGGTTAGGGATGCTTTAGATACCTATTGGAAAACTGCTCATTGAAAAGCTGCTGATATAAATAAATGTGTTGACAGACGTGGGTTTGTGACTAACACGTGATGCTCGTAGACAGTGTGGGCTTGACGCCTTTTTCAGCAATCTAAAAATAGACGTAGGCCCGGTGCAAAAGCGGGCGTCACTAAGCATCGCGCAGGGCTCCCCCGGGAGCCATTCCCCATTCGATTTTCATCCCTAATATTACACCCCACGGTACGTTTTCGCACGCACCGCCGTCGAACGATTTCACATACCGCTTTTACATTTATTGTATCGATAGTGTTCCCTTAAGATAGAAGAGGCAAGATATTTCAAGATCCCATTCCCTTTCTCCAGCGTCCGACTCTCAAACAACATAAGAAGAACTTTTGCTATAAAATCGATTAGTAGTATTTAGTCGTCCTAGTAAAACAGATCAAGGGTTTTTGTACAACCCATTACATCAGGGTCGGGTAGGGGTAGTACGCCACCACCATAGTACCTATATGGATACGTAAGTAAGATTTTTTAAATTATTATAATACTTTTAAATATTATACATTATATACATGTTATACATAAAAAACATGTATTTTTTTAAATTATACACACATTGGATATTTTTATCGAATCACATCTCTCAGGTCAGCTGGATGAGATTTCCTTTTAGAAAGAACTAAAATGGTTGTTGTCGGACCACAAAGAAATATCCAAGTCTTCTCAATTCCGATCGTATAATTTATCATCCGATCTAAAAGCCCAGCCCTTAAATAGGGAATAAAATGGGAATTTTAAGGCCTAGGGATGTTGATCCCTATTCCATATCCCAGTTGTGCTCTCGTGCGACGAGGTAGGCTTTCTGCAATAGAGAAATCGAACGTCAATATTGCACCAATGTGATAGCAGTCGTAGCAATGGTGCTGAACGTGAATACGTTCATTTCCGCGTTGTCATGTCAAAATGATAAGGAAAACCTAAGGAATACAGTTCGTATATTACACAAAATATTATAGACATTTTATTTGTTGCCTAGGAAGGCGGGACACTGTGAGACAGTTCACATTATGCGGACACCGTCGTCAAGGACATTTACAAACTGCACCTGCAGCCTGTAATAGTGCAAAGGAAATTCCACCCCTCAGGCCGCCATGGCAATTGAATTTCGCCGCTAGTTGCCGAAGTAGATGAAAGAATATTGCTATACAACCAGTTGCCAAAGCAGATAGTCTATCTAGCTAAATGGATAAAGGTGAATTGTTTTCTACCTTCTAACCTGTTTCCATAAACTTGTAATCTGCTGAAATCTATTCATACTGGCCCGGCGCGATTTCATTCGCGTGGTGTCATACCCTCACCTTACTCCCCTATCCTTTCCCTACGTCTACCCTACTCCTAAAATACCCTAACCCACCCGAACCACTACCCCACTCTTACCCCTACTCTACCCACTACCCTGCCCCTTCCCTACACCTACACCTACCGTACTATTATATTAACTTACCCTACCCTATAACGTAGCTACATTATTCTTGATTACCATAGATTACCTACACAATAGAATAAAAAAAATTCAATAGTTTTAAATTTTAACCTCAACACACAAACTCACGAACATACTAACTTTTCCTTATTATAAAATTGTGATGAAGTGTATTATTATTAAAAGGTAGTTTAAATAGTATCATAAAACAATGTCGTGTTATATACACAATTTATAACTCAAAATCGGCTGCACAGATTTTTATGATCATTCATTATGATCACAACGGGAATGATCCGATTTGTTGGATTTGTCTCCGCGCCGAATAGAGATAATAAATTTTAAAGTATATGAAGAAAATACGGTTTCTCTTACTTGCAATGCAACGCAGTCTGTGATGATAATATGACAGACTACAAAAATGAGAGTAGGGGTAGGGTAGTGGTAGGGTAGGGTAGGAGTAGAGGTAGGGCACCAAAAGTATGAAGTCGCGCCCGGCCAGCTAGTAATAGATAAAACAAAGTCGTCATAGTAACAATATTTAAATCTCAAGAACGAGTGCACAAACTTTTTTAATTTTTAGTTTGTGGAATTGTAACCGATTCGATAAATAATTAAAAATATGAATTAAATTAGTTTGCTCGACGGGTTTTCCCATACCTTTTTCGTTTACAACACCGTCTCCAATGACATGATAGAAACTGTATAGAGTATAAAGGGGTAGAGTAGGGGTATGGTATTGGTAGAGATTTGAGAGAGATATCAAACGAACGAAGTACCGGCGGGCCACCTCGTCCATACTTATATAGAGAAAACTTTTATTATGAATAAACAAATAATAAATTCTTAACAAATTTCAAAAATTCTTCCACAAACTTTTATTTTAGTCACACACTTCTATGCCGAAAAAATAGGTTCCCGCGGCAAAGTTAATTATTTACAGAGACGCGAACTGCGGGCGTGGGTAGCCGCAGAGAACTTCTACGTATTTATTTACAGTTTTTTGATGCAATTGATATATTCCATCAATATTTTCTAAAGGCACTCTTTTTTGCTGAATACCTTTTAGAATTTAATTCAAACCAGCCGACATGCAGGGCATACAATGCTGTATTTGTTAAGTTAAATCCAATATTGACTTACATATTCTGACATCATAAACGCGGCTGCCATCTACGAGTACACCTGCTTATTCAGATCGATCAGGCTACCTGCGGTTGCATAATGACTTCCAGTCGGCCGACTGAATAAATATCTGGAAATATGGAGCTTACAAAACATGTTTCGGCTTTGACGCTCGCTGACTAGTAAAACCTTTGAAACTGTCGAAAGCTTTCCTTTTGAAAATATCTCTTTTGAAATATGAGATTTCAAAGTAGATACCTCGTAAACGAAATCTTTTGAAAGCACACTAGCTGTTACTTCTACGTTCAGGAATATTCAGTAAATACTGTGTTTCTATCATTTACACACCTAATACCTAATTATCTATTTAATAATAAAATTGTGTGTCCGCTCGTGGTGCTCGTGGGTGTTGTACGACAACGGTACGCATAGCCTGCATAGCCTGGAAAATGGGCACCATCGTTTTCCATTGGTATATTTATAAAACTGCGATCTCAACAGCCCGCGTGGCAAGCGTGGAGCTTGTGGCAATAACCTCCCCTTTGTAGTAAAGGCCTTTAGTATGCCTACCCTTCCTATCAATGACTAAAATACTTTTCTATTACTTTCCATACCAAGGTTGTCTGAAAGAGATCACGTTAGTGATAAGACCGCCCTTTGTACTGCTTTTCTCTATCTTGCTTTTATCTAGTGTGCAAATAAAAAGTTTTTGTATTGTATTGTATTGTATTGTAAGTAGTGCAGGGACTGTTATGATGTATCTAGGAACAACTACTAACATAGGTATATCCCCACCGTACAGGGGTACGATGATGAGTACTTGGGTAAAGACCCATTTAGGCTGGACAAAGAAAGTGATCACCCTATTACAACTCTTCTGGGTATGTCCTTATAGAGTATGGCATCGGCCGTAGTTTTACCCTATAATACATATAACAGCGCTGAGGGCGTAAACACAGACACTATGCATTACGGTATATCGTATTACCGGTCAATATTTGCAGTAGAAATACCGACCGTTAATGCAATACGATTGGAATTGGCTTACATGACTTCATGTTGCCGTGCTATTGCTAAGTCACTATATCTTTTATAGGATATAGCGTAGATGTTTTGGGTTAAGTTATCACTATGATTATGATCAAAGATTCTGGAATAGTCTGTGCTTAACATCTAATTAGTTTCGATCGTTATTCAGGAGCTACTGTTTTGAAGAACGCCTAATTGTACCTATATCGTATTATTCGTAATATATTCAGTATATAATTTTAAGTCTAAATGGCAAGTTTTTCTTCGATTATTTATGTTCTATATTACAATAGATTTATTGAATGGGGTACGTACTAATTACTTATACCATTGTTGCGACTGCAGTAGGATCAATGAACCTAAATAATATGGTTGTAATTAATTATTATACATATCTAGGACACTACTTGGTTCATCATCATCATCACAACCCATAACAGTCCATTGAAGGACTTAGGGCGTTTCCTACGAGAGGGGAGTTCATTGTTGTAACCGCTTGGCACGCGCGTTGGAGATCGCAGTGTTATTATAAAATATAATATATACTCGTAACAATGGAAAACGCTGCTGCCCCTTTTCCAGCCTACTGAAACTCTAGATA
Organism: Blastobasis lacticolella; assembly: GCA_905147135.1. Classification (NCBI taxonomy): domain Eukaryota; kingdom Metazoa; phylum Arthropoda; class Insecta; order Lepidoptera; family Blastobasidae; genus Blastobasis; species Blastobasis lacticolella. The sequence continues at coordinate 5,352,448 of LR990039.1, read as the reverse complement.
TTTAACCTCGATAACATTAGTCGCCTTGTAATACACCCACGAATTTGAGAGGTTGATGCTATTTTACTTTGCCGGACATGAAACGGTGGATTACATTTGGTTAAATATTATATTTTCCACGAATGGATTGTACTTAAGCAGAATGACAACGATTCGACGATTATTCATATCGTACAGAGAAAATAAAGTCAGCGAAAATCCCGCTTTGAAAAAACGAGTCACAAAACATACGTGCAGAGAATTGATTGTGAGACGAGGTCCCAGAGAAAGAAAGAGAGAAATAGATTAGAAGAAGATGGCAGATACGAAAAAGATCAATGAATCATATATTGTGGTTGTTTGTAAAACTTTACCTATATTATGTGATTGTTCACATTCATCTTAAGAGGTATGTCAAGAAATTTGGAAAACACAAATAGGTAGTAAATTAATCTGATATTAGACTACTTTAAGGGAGAAAAGAAATGACGTTGCATCGTCACTTACCACCAAGTTAGAATGCAGTCAAATATCTGGCTAACCATACAAAAAAAATATCATCGCGTTTAAGTGATTAAAAATGGATCTACTTCGAGTATACTACTGCAGATATAAAGTTGTCAACATAGATTCAAGCTAATTCGAAGAAATCCTAATTCACTCGACACGGATTATAAGATTGGGGGTGGCTCTAATATCCATATCATGACGGTTTCCACTTGAAAAATTACTTTAATATCAAGCATCGAATAGACTGTCAGTTAAGTAGTGGATTGCGTGCCAGCAACGCGGTCGCGTGATATTTCTATAGAGAGCGAATATGCAAATACAGCCCTATACGAGTTCGTAAGCATTTTTATGCAAAATAATAATCCTATTTATGTTTTAGCAGACCTTTCGGCGGGCGAAAGAGTGATTTTCAGTTACTTATCGACTTTAGCAATTTCCATTACCTACCTTCCTACTGTGAAAGAGTAAGAGGTTAGTTTAGATATTAATCTATTAACATTTTCATCAACAGCTCGTAGCATACCAACCACTGACGAATTTGATACTAGTCGCTGTATGAAAACGCTAAACATTTTTTATTTGTTTGGACACGAAATTATTATGCCTATCTACGAGTATAGGGCAGTGTGTAGTGCACATTCACTATAAGCTGATAATTACCTATCAGACTGTTGCACAACAGCCCAAAAAGGCATTTGTCTGGGATGCCATCAACTTAAGACGCTTATTGGTGCTTCATCGGGCACAGATTTAACTACGCTAAGAGTCGCCGGAAGCAAGGTCCTGACTCAATGCCTTACCATCCCCCTATCCGGGAACTCCTTTGAATGCCGATCCTACGGGGTTGGCTGTCCATCTGAGCTTAAGCGTATGAATACAACGTATAAAAATGGCATAGGGCGTACGCGGCTTCGTGGTGGAAGCCAATGGCTCTCATGCTCTGAGTTGCAGTCGAAATTCAGGTCGGTTTCATCGCCATTACACACTGATTACCATAATTCGGCGCGACCAATGCCCGCCGCAGGGACAAAAGCTGTCCCTGCGTTCTGTAGCTTCCGGGCCTTAGTCGATCGGATTGTAAATTGTCCGTTCTGCTAATATTTATTCCATGACGGAAAGGGAAGTGGTGACTGCAGAACGCGACGAGCATTAGCACTGTGGCTGCCTCTTTATCTCTCACGTACAGAGTTGCGGCTGAGACTGCGGTTGTCAGGAAGTGGTTGGGCTAGTGCGGGATTATTCGAACATATTGTAGTTGAAATTATAAGTAGAGTTGGGGTCTGATGCAATTATATCCTTACGGGAGATCGAAGTTCGGTTGCGAGAGAAAGGATGTGATCCTCGTTCTGGGACGTTCCGGGTTGTTCGTCGCCATTTGCGGTGGATAATTGGACATGTTTTCAACGATTTCCTTCAGTCTTCATTGTTGATGATCTTTATACTACTAACAAAAGGTATAGAATTGTGATTCAAGTCAAGCAAATCTTGCGCGCGCTCTACCTTGTGTAATAAGACGAAATTAGTCACGAAGAAAATGTTAATGATAGGCCATAGCCATTAACCATTCCACAATACATAAAAATACGATATATTATACGCAGAATAAGATGTCCTTAAATTTAAAAAAATATTGAATTGTATGGAATGCTTGATAATAAGCCAAACAGATTTTCGCTACAGATTTCAACCGCGTGGAATTCGAGACTTTCTGTGAACTTGAAATATTCCCGCGGGATCTTTATTTTGCCAAAGTCAATGAAAATATTGTGTATATGTCAAAATCTTTGAGAGAGGTAGATTTTTATTTTTATTTTCGAATCATATTTTTTTGTAAAGTAAGTCTCAATCCACACCGTAATGATAGCGCTTGGCAGCGCAGCGGCCGCAAATTCCACTGTCACACCATTTTAAGCTATTTCTTCATAAGAAATGCATAGTGTTTCTTGGATCTGAAAGTTCGGGTGACCGCTCGTGGCTCATACACGAATGTTTAATGCCTTTGCCCGAGACAAAGAACAGGCTCTCAGTCACTAGAGTTCTGGACCGTTGTAAGCTTCTTTTTGCCGAGCTGGGTGTTGTCGGCTACTACCGACTGCGGTCACTACGGTGTGAGCCGAGCCTAATTGCTGGTCGTATACTTTTATTAAACCGAAACGAAAGTGAACGAAAAGCCACGAAATTTTCGAACATTTTTCAGTTTATGTGCTTATAACTCGAAAATAATGCATCCTACGGGTTACCGCATATCTTATATTATACACTTAAAGTGTATAAAATTCTCTACAATTTTGGCTTTGAATACTTTTCAAATTCCCAACCGTTTACGAGCAACTCACAATTGTGGACATTGATAAAATACCCGTTTCCACGAGAAATGTCTATGTTTGTACCTTCAAATTAACAGTTTTGGTTTTTCCCCTTTATATTTGCTATACATCCTTGCTTGTTGCCAAATTTTATGATTATGGGTCAGATTAATACTTTAAACGTTTTGATTAACTTCCTTTGTGAATATGACATCATAAGCGCACTAATACCGCTCGACACTTTGGACACAACCATGTCCAAGATTATCTATCCGTCGCTGCACCTTGGATACTACAGTCTCCATAACCTAAAATTAAGAAATATATTTCAACAAATGAACAATGTGTTTATTCCTATTTCCTATCGTTTTATAGGTTAAAATAACTTCTCTTTTCCCTAGTTGGCACTACGAAACCGGTTTCCTATCATTTAATAACTCATTTCAAAGTTGGCCGTCGGCACGACAAAGTTTCTCTCCCAATCGTAGTGGTTTATTGTGTATTTGTGAGGTTTATCACTACGCAGAAATCTTCAAGACAGTGTTTATTTATCTATCGTGGCATTTCAGATTGCAACTAATACGTTAGTATTAATTTATATTTCTTCAAATCTGCTCAATGACTAGCTCGTTTGAACATTTTAAATTTCTGCTCAAATACTATAACATTTTGATTAAGTATACCTTATGAATAAGCGTCTATAATATAATTCAGAGCGGGTAGTAAAGGTACTGGGTTCGAATCCTACTGCCGTCATGTACCAATGACTCTTTTCTGAGATATGTGCTCACACTTTGAACACAAACCGATGCTCTTACGGTGAGGGAAAATCTAATCTTTTTAGGTACTGCTACTAATGGTTAGGTTCCATTAGTAGCAGTATCACAGATATAAGAAGGCAGCACCAGTGGCAGGCCACTGTAATTGCCCGATCTGCCAAATCCTGGATCATGCTTAACGTGGACCGCGGGCCCTCGTGCGCTAGAGCCCAACCGGTAGGCTAATTACATAACTCTCTTGCTAACAATTCTCTGATTTCAATGTTTGAAATTGTTAGTTTTGCGATTACATATAATCACATAAACGCCAAGATGATAATGATGAATTAGATACTGGACGTATTAAGAAGCCTTGCTGACATGCTTTTTAATTTTGCAATTTCAAAAAATTAAATTAGCAATTTCACTAGAAGTTGTTTTGCAGAATTTTAAACGTTTGAAATAAGAATGATTTTAATTTCTGTTGTAGGTGTAACGTTGGACTTGCTATTTCACAGACCAAATTATCCTATGACAGTACAGTACCTAATTAGAAAGGGGTTTCAGATTTTCAAATTTTGCACAATGCTTATTGTATTGTTTTTTGGAAAACTTTCAGACGTAGGTCGTTTACAAATACTTCAAACATTATGTTAACATAATATAAAAGTTGTATTACACAGAGCTCGAAAGAAATGCAAAGGCGGGAGTAATTTTGCGAGCAGTGTTGTTTTTTATAAGCTTTTTATAATTAATTTTATATTTTTTTGTTGTATTTATTATTTTTATGTTACAGATATGTATGAAGTTTCAAAAAATTCGTATATTTTTTATCTACGGTCAGTATCAACAATGTAACTCTTTGCCAACAATACACAGAGGTTAAAATTCTCTGTTTCAAATGTTGCACGTCAATTGAGGGCGAATGAAACAAAGAATGAAATCAAAGCTCTATAATTTGTTATATAATTAAAAACAAAAGTTTTGCCTACTTTTTGTGTCATATTATACACTAGAGATATATTTTATAGCTAAAAACATATCATTCAATGCTACATATTAGTATAAAATCAATTGAAACGCAAACTTGACAGAAAATTCTGCAGTTGAGCGAGTTTGTGCCCTAATAAAAATGAAATGGTCAAAAACAAAATCTCTAAAATAGTATAAATACGCGTAATTCCTAGTAAATAAAATACATAAAAATCAAAATATCTAGCTACAATTTATACCTTTAATTTTATGGCATACGCGACGCGCAGATGGCGACCGTCTGAAATCCCGGTGCGCGTCCGGTGCATCGAGCACGGCTAGCACAAGTGTGCCTGCGACACCGCTCGGGCCGAAAGATAGCATTTGTTTCCTTCTCTCAATAGTATAATGAAAGAGATGTCCATTAGTGATTGAAAACAATGAGAGTCCATTTTGCGCCTTCTCACGCTTATCGCGCGAGACAGCGCATTTGTGCCAGCCGTGCAAAGGTTTTGTGGACATCAAAAGATGTCCCTCCCCCCACTTTGGTGGATACAATTCCAAAAGAAATAAATCTTTTGAGGCAAATAACCACTTTGTGGTTACTCTTTTTTATCTAGTAGAACCAAATGTGTTATAGATATTATGAGAGAGAGAGATGTCTCTCTCTCTCATAATATCTCATAATAACAGTGGAATTAAATGACTGATACTATGCTCGAAAAAAGTATGTACTAGGCTTAACGGTAAATATAAATTTGAGAGGATTGGAATAGCATACTGAGATTCGAGTGTGCTATGTTACGCCTTACGCGTTTTACCTAATTGGACCTTACGCGTATAACCAATGTATACGAGTGTCATAGATATAATCTGTCCAAACTGACTTGTCTTATTTGGTTAAGGAAATTATGTATTTAAATTAATAATGAATAATGTGCAGCAGTATTCGTTGAAATTCACATTCTATGTGTATCTTATACAATTCTCGACATCTATACACAATATACGTAGCTTGAGTAATACGGCAAGTAGTGATTTTGGGCATTGTTTGTTCACCAAATAAGACAAGTCAGTTTAAACAGATCATACTGTCTTTCTACAAACTTACTGGGAAATAAAATGCCTTTATTCAACAGTCCGAAATAGTACGACACGGAAACGGCTCGAATTTTCGCTTTGGCGATTATTCGGCGTTTGAGGGGAATTATTTTCAATATTGACATGACAACCTTTTCGAAGTGATAGTAGAAGGCAAAGTTGTTTGGAAGAGGAAAAAAGGAAGTCCCATAATTGAATATTGGAATATAAAGGATATTGGGAATACCTATGTATTGCTAGGTTAGCAAGCAACATAGATGAGTGGTGATTGCTACACCGACAAGAGCTCGACTCTTAATCGAAATATTGGCACGTGGATGCGAGATATATAACATTGTATATGTAAACCTGAGAAAATCTAGTATTTTTATCAAAAACCTAGACTGTATTAAATTTATGTTCAAAATAAATATCTAAAACCCGGACTGATTTAGTTTTATGATAAAATTGATGTCGGTTACTATTTTTTTGAATAATCAAAATTAATTTAGATACGACAAAGAATGATTTAAGTTTCGGTCAAACCAGCGCGTTTACCCTGCGTCCGCGCCGCAAGGGGTGGTGATCTTTTTGTGATCAAAGCCAAGTCATGAGACATGCGATCTACGTATCCAGTCCTGTCTATAGAGTTACTATTGTTTACTGTAGTGTAGAAACTCTATGGTCCAGAAACTTATCTGACCCGGTGGAATTAATTGTCACCATTTTGAAATATCATTTTATATTCAAGCGACGCCGTTACTGAACGTGGAAAATCCCAATCGACCGAAATATTCGTCGTCATTTTGCCTTCTTTCGGTTCTTGATCAAAAGCCTAATTGAATTGAATATGAATAAAAAAAAATACGAGAAATGATCTTTTTACTACATATTTATTTACAACTTAAAATATTAAAACAAAATAATGCATTCTATATCTATACATATAAATGAAAGTCGTGTTAGTTACACAATTTGTGTTAGACTTTTTATAACTCAAGAACAGCTGAACCAATTTGGCTGAAAATTGGTGGGGAGTTAGCTTTGAACCAGAAAAAGAACATATCCTATGTTCTTATATTTAGTTCTATTACTTTTTATACTTTTTTTTTTAATTGATGGGTAAGTGTAGGGTAGGTGTAGGGTAGGTATAGGGTAGGTGTAGGGTAGGTGTAGGGTAGTTGTGGGTAGGTGTAGGGTAGGTGTAGGGTAGGTGTAGGGTAGGTTTAGAGTAGGTGTAGGGTAGTTGTTGGGTAGTTGTGGGTAGGTGTAGGGTAGGTGTAGGGTAGTTGTAGAGTAGGTTTAGAGTAGGTGTAGGGTAGTTGTTGGGTAGTTGTGGGTAGGTGTAGGGTAGTTGTTGGGTAGTAGCAGGGTAGGTGTAGGGTAGTTGTAGGGTAGGTGTAGGGTAGGTGTAGGTAGTTGTAGGGTAGGTGTAGGGTAGTTGTAGGGTAGGTTTTGGGTAGGTGTAGAGTAGGTGTAGGATAAATGTAAGGTAGGTGTAGGATAGGTGTAGGGTAGGTGTAGGGTAGGTGTAGGGTAGGTGTAGGGTAGGTGTAGGGTAGGTGTAGGGTAGGTGTAGGGTAGGTGTAGGGTAGGTGTAGGGTAGGTGTAGGATAAATGTAAGGTTGGTGTAGGATAAGTGTAAGGTAAGTGTAGGGTAGGTGTAGGGTAGGTGTAGGGTAGGTGTAGGGTAGGTTTAGGGTAGGTGTAGGGTAGGTGTAGGGTAGGTGTAGGGTAGGTGTAGGGTAGGTGTAGGGTAGGTGTAGGGTAGGTGTAGGGTAGGTGTAGGGTAGGTGTAGGGTAGGTGTAGGGTAGGTGTAGGGTAGGTGTAGGGTAGGTGTAGGGTAGGTGTAGGGTAGGTGTAGGGTAGGTGTAGGGTAGGTGTAGGGTAGGTGTAGGGTAGGTGTAGGGTAGGTGTAGGGTAGGTGTAGGTGTAGGGTAGGTGTAGGGTAGGTGTAGGGTAGGTGTAGGGTAGGTGTAGGGTAGGTGTAGGGTAGGTGTAGGGTAGGTGTAGGGTAGGTGTAGGGTAGGTTTAGGGTAGGTGTAGGGTAGGTGTAGGGTAGTTGTTGGGTAGTTGTTGTAAAATTGAAATAAATAAAATCCAAAATCTGCTCATTTGTTGCCTCTAAGGCGGAACAATGTTCGCCGGGTCAGCTAGTATGTAATAAACAAATGAACAAAAAAGCAATGATACTATAAGTAATTAAGAACTATTCCAAAGCTATTTACTCAAAAATTTTAGTCAACCGATTTTATATCTTACCAAATTGACATATTCCGTATGAATTATATTCAAAAGAAATGGAACTTATATTTAAAAATTTAATAATCGCTTCTTATTACAAAGACTCACGCCGCGTCTGTGTGTCTGTTCGCGATAAACTCAAAAACTGCTAAACGCATTTTCATGCGATTTTCACCAATAGACAGAGTGACCCATGAGAAAGATTTTGATGTATAATTTGCTAAGGTTACCCGTGCGAAGCCAGGGCGAGTCGCTAGTTCAAATAAGAATACCTACAAATACCTAAAGTGTCTGATGAGATTTCAACTTCATTTCCTCTTCTCATTTCTTCCTGTGAGAGAATGCCTTGAGCTATATATCAACGTGATAAACTATTCAGCCACTCTATAAAAGCGTATTAACATTGTAGTGGATTTGGGCCGTACCTATGTTAAACGTAATATCTCGTGAGAACGAGCATTATCCAAACGTCGTGGTTAATAAGGGAATAGGCTCAAGATTCGGGTAACAAGTTAGGGCTCTTCGTACTCAATTAGTTTTGTGGTTAAGGGATTCGTATTAATTGACTACAGTCATCATCATCATCGGCCTGCCCTTATCGCACTAGGTGGCGTTGGCGCAACATGTCTCTTTCTCTCATTTGCCCTTTTCTCTTGTCATAGCGGCTTTCACACCTTTTACACGCGTGGCTAATGACAGACTCCATGATCCATCTACTTTTACACATGGATGTGATGTTCTGTCTATAGCGACTTATCAAAATCGTATTAAGTTGCAAAATCGCAATCACAAATCAAACAAGATCATGACTAAACCAGATCATGACCAAATCATAATACTTGACGAAGTATACAACATGACTAAAGCCCAACATCCGAGCCATCCAAAAAACCAAAATAATAACGCCACCACTCTGTTATTATTGTATATTTTCAACCCCCGACGAAAAAGAGTTTGACAAGAGAATCTGTAATTGATAAATAAAAAAACCTAGATCGGAATTAACAACTTGTATATAATAATCATCAATGTATTTCACAAACATATATATAGGTATATATCGTAATTAACAACTCATATCGAAATAATCATCAACTAATGTGACAATTGAATTATTGTTCCTATCTTCAGCAGAATACAAAATTAACGACGAAAGCAACGTGTACCCTAAATCAACCATAATAGGATTCAGTTTTATTTCGGCACGATTTAAGGGATAAAGGTAATTAATTAATAAACGACAATCGGTTTTAATCCAACCCGGCTTATCCTTTAGCTATTCGTACAAAGGCTCGAATTTGAATTTGGTGTATTTAAATTTATAACTATAATAATATGCATATATTAAGCCAACAATTTATCAGAAGTTAAGATGTCAGATTAGTAGAAGGTCCATTTTATGACAGAGTGTATTGCCAAAAGATTAAAAATGTACGAAGCTTGTACAAAATGTTTTCACGACGTGTCTAATCCACATAATGACATCATCCATTCTCAGCCCCAAAATAGAAACAATAAGTATTTATGTAAACGGTATAGCAGGTAATTCCTTTTAGTAAATTGTGGGCAATCCCGAGTCAGGCAGGGACTTAATTCGAGGAAGTGGTTAATACATCTTCATTTTCTGGTGTACATACCTACTTCCTTAATAAAAATTGCTTGGTCGCCGGCTGTAGCTTGAATTTTTTAAGAGACAGCGGTGAAAAACATTTCCCGGCCGTCGTTCTAACCTAAATAATGAACAGCTTTGCCGCAACGGGTAAATTAGCCTCAAAAAGCCAAGATTAAAAAGTAAAATGTCTGTGTCTCCTGCCACCGTAGCACAATGCTGCTATGCAGTATTCACTGACAGTACAAAGAAACTTATCAAACTATTTATATAGATTGTTTACCACGAAGTATTCTCCTAATTTCGGTTAAGTTGTTAAGCACAATGATTTAAGAATAGATAGATCATTATACGTCATCGATTTCAATATCACCACAACTTGTAAAACTTTGGTCGTAACTTTTTTTTTTGGTTATAAATAAAATTAATTGACTAATTATTTGTTTGTCTTAAATATATTCATTTGTAAATACCATATTTATGTCGTTTGAAAGCCATTCACTAGTTATGCCACGATTGTGGAACATCAATAAAGTTTCAATATTTATTTACGTAAACTTTTACGGGTGATCATAACCTAAAGCTGCACCAAAACACGGAGATATTAAGTGTAGAGGAGCCGAGATCATTGTAGGGCATAATAAATCTAATGCATTCTGTTTTAGTGGCACTCCGAGATTTACGAGCTCGCCAGCTTATCGGGGGAGTCGTAGTAAAGTTTAACGTCTGGCGCTAGGGCTGGTGGTGATACTTACGCGACATGGTTAGCTTGCGGCAGAAAGGCGGCAGCAAGCGCCAGCAGCAGCGGCGCGCTGCGGGGGCGGGCGCCGCTCATGGCGCGAGCGGGAGGCGCATGGGGCCGCGCGCGACCGAGAGCCACCGCGCTCGCTACGGCGGCCGGCCTGGGTGCAGCCGACGCGTGTTGTGCCGCGCGCCGAGTCCGCAGCCTGGCCGCCCCCGCCCGCGCCCCGCCTGCGGCCCCCCGCGCCCCGCACGCGGCCCCCCCCGCCCCGCCGGCCGCCCTATCGACCGCGGGCGGGCCCGGACCGGCACCGCCTGTCGCCTCGATCTATCGACCGTCGCGACGCCGCAGCCGATGCGACGCGTACTCACCTCCTAATTACTACACTACCGGACTCCTTCGCATTAAAACTTGAAACGTGCGCGCGACACCGCGAACAAATAAATCTTGCTGTCTTTCGGGCGGTCGTTACTTAATTTTTTCCCGTAATTTGGCGTAAGACGTCCACGCTGATGTAATAATCGAGTTCACGCTGTTAATGTAGATGTGGCTGGAATGTTTAAATTATAAAATGAAATATCTTTTTTTTTCTTTTTTTTTTTGCATTGCTGCGTTTCAGGTAGGTAAATGTTTATAAATGGTTTAGACTGATCGGTGTTACGTTAAAATTAGCTATTATTTTTATTTACTGCAGGGATTATTAAACAAGAAAATGAAATTAAAAAAATTTGTATTTTGAAAAAATGAGACAATTTTTTAAATTAGTACCTTACTGGGGTACTGAATTGATATTGAAATTATAGCTTTGGACCTAGTATTGCACACCAACCCATCCAATGTTCCTTGTGGATATTCAAATTAGTTACGATTCTTCAGTTCTTGGTAAATAAAGTCGACTTGATTATAGCCAATCCATTGTGTTAGTCCTACAAAGTCGATGTAGTTACAAACACCAAGGACATTCTCTAGAGAGATGCATAGAAAATTTGACAATTTCATGGCCACATATCTCACAAAAGAGCACCGAATTTTAAGCCAGCGCAAATTCTCTATTGAATTATGAGAGCGACGTTAGTTCGGCTCAATTAAAATCGTCTGAACGCTGGAGCCAATGAACTTTTTAAGTGGCCCAATAGTAATATCTTGTTGTGAAAAGACCGCCATCTAGTGCGGGGGAACGAACCCACCAATGACGCGACGAACTGACTTGTTGCAAAGTGCAAACGCTCCCGTCGCTAGAGTTCGTTTCAGATGAAGTCCAGTGGATTACAGTGGAACTACAAATATTAGATGGTACATAGCTAGGTTAGAGACAACAGCACCTCTCTTTTTGTGACGTATTCCGTGAACAGACTAAAGGCGCCCACATGTCTGTGCGGTTCGGCGTAGTTGGTTAAGGTACTGAATTCGTTCAACTCCGCAGCAATTGACCGGGGAATTATGGGAACAAAATTTCTATTAGAAAGGTAGGTATGGAGGTTTGCATCGAAATTGTTTAATTCACGTACACACTTGTCTTTTAGAGAGCTGCTAAGTCTTAATTATGTCAACTGAACTGATTTATTTGTCGAAGGAATTTGTTTCGGAATGTATGTTTTTAATGAGACCGCGCGGACCCTAGGCCCTCGCGTGCCGTGCGGGGGCGCAACCGGGACATAACGCCTTATGTTGATTTTAATGAGACTAGACAGGTACTATGAGACGAGTTCGAGTGCGTTCAAATCTCACGAACGCAGTGCAAATACACCGTTACAGCAACGTCCGGCATTTCTCGCGCGCTGTATGTGGAGTCTGTGAAGCGTGTGAGCGCGCATGCATTTCTTCTTCTTCAATTGATATTGGCAAAGACTTCTAAAGTGACACCAGCACGTTATAAAAATATATCTCGTAAAATATAAAGAGATGTTCATTTATTGAGTTACCATAAACGACAACAAAAACAAAAACTAAATTAAAACATCACAACACACACTATGTGCTCTAGTGCCTATAAAATAAGCTGTAACTATCGCGTAAAATGCTGTAAAAACAATTGAGAACGTACACGCTCGAACGACCCACGAGCCGTTACTGCAACGGTGCATTCGTGACGCCTTTGTAAAATTCAGACCGTAGAGAAAAAAACTGTCATTCAGATGATTAGATACCCTTAGATGCTGTCTTCTAAGCAAAAACGAACGCAGTAGATACAAATTGCGTTGAGCGCGAATGGAGATAACAAAGAAATGCGAGAACTCTACACTCTACACTCCTGATAAAAATGATTTCCTGCATTTATCGGAAAAATTCTCATGTGCAGTAACGCTGCTGTCGGGTCTCAAATAAATAAACAAATTCAGTTTGACCACTCCGTAGACCCTCTACGCCGTAGAGGTTCTACACCGTGGTGTGATTCCATTGAATATGAATTAAAATTGCAAGTCCTATTAAGGATCTATTATTTGCGTTACTCTACAGGGCATTGGGGCAGGGGGTGCCATGAGATGATGATTGGTCATGACCAACCTCACCTGCCCGCGGTCCCGCCTGCTGACAGACGGACGAGGCTCTGGCAAACCGGCTTTTTCCCTTACGGGTTGTGCGGACCGGATGGTAGTCGCCACACATAAAAAGCCACAACACCGGAAAAAAAAGGTTATGGCAAGGTCTGTTAGAAAAACATCATACTAGTTCGTCGCCGTTAAACGACGCGCAGGCATATCGCCCTATACCTGCGATAAGTAGGCTTGGACTACCAGGGTTAAAGAAGTTAGCGCTTACCAGGAACGACCGCTATGCCACACTAAACGTTTGCACTCTGACTGGCCAGTCTATCTGGCCGACTTGCTGTACAGGCGCTGCGTTCAGGTGGCATTCCAACAGGAGCCGAGATGGCGGGGCTCTAAGTCTAGGGAAATCTGGCAAGGGTACAAGCTTTTGTACACCGAATCGGCAGAAGGGAGGAATGGAGTTGCTATTGTGGTGGGCAACGCAATTGAGCGATCAAATTGAGGGGTAACAATAAATAAATAAATGATCGTGGACAAATTCACACAGCGTCATCTAGCCCCAAACTAAGCAAAGCTTGTGCTATGGGTCCTAGGTAACTGGTATACTAAATATATACTTTTTTAAATACATACTTATTATACATAGAACACCCAGACCCGTAACAGAAATTAAAATTCATCATTTAAATTTCTGCCCGGCCGGGAATCGAACCCGGGACCTCTTGCGTGGCTGACTGGCATGTTGACCACTGAACCACTCAGGTCGTCAAATGAACAATGAACCTCATCAGCGCCCATTTTCCTCAGCCGGCTGCGCCGACACCGATAAGACTGCTTTCTGGAATAGATTCGAAGACACTCTGCGTCGTATACCATCCTCCGAACAGTATGTGGTTGGTGCGGAACTCAACGCCCACGTGGGCCAGAGGAGTGAGGAGTTCGGTCGGATGCACGGTGGCTTTGGCTACTGCCAGCGAAACAGTGAAGGAGAAGATATGCTCCGAACCTCACTGGCCGCTGACTTAGCCGTGGTCAACACTTTCTTCCAGAAAAGACCAGAACACCTCATTACCTACAAAAGTGGCCCGCACCAATCACAGATCGATTATCTGCTGTTCCGATGACGCGACATCAGCCATATATCCCAGTCTGGTCATCCAGAGGGAAAGCCTCACTGCACAACACCAAGTCCTTGTCATGGACGTCCGGGTAAGTTGTAGACGGCCTATAGCAAAACGCTGCGAACCGTCTATTAAGTGGTGGACTCTGAGAACCAAGAGCCAGGAATTCATGAAGGCAGACAAAGGCCTCAAATGGAGCGCAAAGGCCGAAACCTCCAATGAGCTTTGTTGTTATTACCAGAAATCCATTCTCAAACTCAGACGAGAGGTACTCGGCACATTGAAAGGTGGCCGAAGAATTGACAAGGACACGGGATTTTGGAAAAGTGAGGTTCAGGAAGCAGTAAGGCAAAAAAGGCATGTTTCAAGTAATGGCAGCGCAGTAGGTCTCCATAGGATAAGGAGATTCACTTGGGAGCAAAGCAGCGAGCTAAAATGGCAGTGGTAAAAGCGCGGTCAACCCAGCTGGCTCCGCTCTACGATGCGTTGGATACTGTGGAGGGGCATGAGCTCGTCTACAAACTGTTTAAGTCGCGGAGCCGAGCTCGTCTGGATGTATTGCCATAAAAGGCACATACGGCGTGTTTCTCACAAGTGCAAACCCTATTAAAGACCGTTGGTGATGTCATTTCAAGGAACGAACAAGCGATGCCGCCAACCGCCGTGCGACCACCACAGCAGATTAGCCCGATTACCCTTGCTAAGATGGATTGGTCTCTGGCCAGTTTGAAGAACGGAAAAGCTTGTACCTGACGCGTGACGCGTAAATATTATTACGCCAATCTATAAAGAAAAAGGCAGTATGCAAGAGTGCGACAACTACCGAGGAATCAAACTTATGACCCACACAGTGATGCTTTTCGACCGTATTATAGACCAAAGACTTCGCCAGGAATCAACCGTTACATTTAGCATTCCTCGAAATGCAGACGGCCTTCGACAGTGTCCCACGTGAGATAATCTGATGGGTTCTGAGATCAAAGTTTGTGCCCGAGGCATACATTAAGATTATCCAAGACATGTATGCTAAAACTGAAGCCGTCGTCAAAACCATCGTTGGCCATAATAATCCCTTTCCGATTAACGCAGGTGTTCATCAGGGTTCGGTGCTGAGCCCTTACTTGTTTTGCATTGTGCTCGATGTCCTCATAGCGGAAATCCAGGATGGCTTATGAAATATGCTGATGACATCGTACTAGTTAGCAAGCTTAAGCAGGATCTTGAAACCAAGGTCATCTATCTTGAAACATGTGGAAGGAATTGCTAAGAAACGGTAGGTTGAAGCAGAACATCCCAAAACAGAGTATATGGCTAGCTGAAGCGCGGCTCTTGAAACCATTCGTATAGGGAAGGAAGCTGTCAATAGAACAGATAAATTTAAATACCTCGGACCCGTGCAGCACGAGTCCGGCGATATCAGTCCCGATAACGCCGTCACACGTTGCGTAAGCCCCAGGGATACGTAGGAAATAGGTATCTAAACCTGCCTGTATCAGGAAAAAGTTCCCGCGGGAGACCTAAGAAGCGATGGATTGACATCGCCGAGTATGACGTGAGAGCCAACGGCTTACGACGTGAGGATGCCAAAGATCGGGCAAAGTGGAGAAAACAAAGCAGGAGAGCGGACCCTGGTAGTAGCCGGGATTGGTCGCTCGGATGATGATGATGATGATCTGCCTTATTCTACTCCACGATTAGAAATAAGATATTTTATAGATTCGAATGGCAACTACGTACCTCCTACGAGACTGAAAGAGAACCTTGGAAGGATCTTGGGGGCCGATAGCTGTAAGATGCACAAAGTCGATCGTGGTAGAAGACACGTCCTGATTATAACACATTTATTTATTTATTATTACAGAAAGTACGCTGCAAAACAGGGAGCCAAAGCACTGTGCACAACATTCTAATTTATGACAATGATTAACAAATACTTTCATGTAGGTAATGCAATTTTCACAAAATCTTAAAATTACTTTACAATCAACACAAACATTAATGACAGAATTATCATCATCACAGCCCATAAGAGTCCACTGCAGGACTTTGGGCCTCTCCCTCGGAGGGGATTGCCCTAATCGCCACGCTTGGCAGGCGGGTTGAAGGTCGCAATGTTGTACATATAGAAATGGAAAACGCTGCTGCCCACTTTCCAGCCTACGCAGACTAAAACTTTTGCCTCAAAAACATTAGTAGCCTTGTACTTGTTGATTTATTATTAGTGCTATATGCAGAGAAGAATTATATCGATCGAAACTTTTTTATTTATTTTATACGGCAGATAAACAGGCAAGCGGGCCACCTGATGGAAAGTGGTCACCGTCGCCTATGCCACCGCCGTATTTCATAAGTATAATTGATTTTGTGCATTAATAACTTGTGCATCATCAGAAATTGTTTGCCACTTTAATGGTAAAAAACAAAATACTATAATGGATAAGTGAACTCTTTTACGAATGATGTGTAAAGAACACCAAAACTGTATAAAAATTCATTGGCACCATAACAGCTGTTCAGTATTGGTCGCCAAGCGTTAACGTCCCGGTTGGAATCCAGCGCGAGGGCCCGGGGTCCGGTTTCCAGGATTTTGTAGATCCGGTAATTACAGTGGAGGGGTGCCCCCTCACTCTGCACATTCAGGCCCAGTAGCTCAAAAAGACTCGAATAAAGAAACAATGAAAGAATCTACAAAACATGAAGTGGCGACCAGTTGTTGCATGCCCGTTATGAGATTGTAACGTATCTATCTCTTTTTTTTTGGTTATCAAAGCCAAATGTAACCGAACGGTGAAAGTGTATGTCGCATTTTGACCTTTCGTTTCCTTTGATGATGACCTTTTCTCTTATTTGTGCTCTTTTCTTTGTAACGCGCCAGTGTCTTTGTACGCGCTAACGGCTATTATAGTCGCCACCGCGATTACGGCTTAGAACTCGCGAATGTATCTCGCAGTAAGTACGCGATGTACGAACATGGCATGTGAAATTATGCCTCGTAACCCACGGTTACTAACTATCACTTTAGAAAAAATTAAAATCTTATTATTACCTATTCTTAAAACTGAAAGGGTTACTACGTTTCCTGGAGGAGTTAGGATGGCAGGAACAATAGGGTATCCTGGAGTACACCATATCCACGCAGAATGGGCGCAAGTTCGCCTGAATGCGGAAAACGGCCCGGATACATCTATCATCTATCATCTACCTATTTTTAACTATAACATAGTTAAATTTAACACAAAAAACTGAAGATATTAGGAGACTTTCATGGACGTCAACTCGTTATTATACGCTTAGCCTTCCCGTGGTGTCGCCAAATAGTAGCCTAGTAAACACAGGTGGTCCGCTCCATTTAAAGCTTACAGCCAAAGGCGAACCCGATCAGTTTCCCTTCCTATTTTGTGTTGTGGTACTTTGTAACAAATATTTCTATATTTGTTACAAAGTACTCTGTATTCTTGGCCGTGTGGTGTCCGGCAGAGTAGAATAGCACCAACCCCTTACACTCATGGGTGTCGTACAAGGCGACTAATGCTTTCGAGGCAAAAGATCAAGAGTCTCCGTAGTCTGGAAAATGGGCAGCAGCATTTTCCATTGTTATATTTAAACACTGCGATCTCCAACCCGCCTGCCAAGCGTGGAGATTATGGCAATAACCTCCCCTTTCGTGGGAGAGGCCCTAAGTCCTGCAGTGGACTGTTACGGGCTGTGATGATGATGATGACTCTGTATTCTTACAGTGAGACATAATCAATTTATTATATAAACAGACAAAAATATCAAAGGAATCAACATAAGCTGTCTTGTCGCTTCTTTCTCCTCCGACAAACTGTGGGCGGCGTGGGGTGGCCAGTACGTAACTATTTGTTTCTTTTCTAGTTTCCAACTCTGTTCTTGATGACGTTTGAAAGAGATATTTACGTAGCAATTTCCATAACGAAGGCAATTTTAAAACACAATATTGTTTTATTGGTTTCGACGCTTACAACACGCCTGCGGAAATCCTCACGGCACTCTGTGCAGCACGCCACGATGTCCCTTCGCATAATAATGTCGACTAACGATGTGGAGGCTGGCGCAAAGCCTTTTGATTAATAATTATGTTGAAATTGTTAGTATGTCGTGTACATAGAGATACGTTGACTGGTCCAAAAGTTTTTAGCCAACGGCTTGTTATTCACCCTATTGTTTTAATTTTTGTTTCGTTTCAATGCAAATTTTATTACAAATTCATTGGGCAAAAATCACTAGCCGGGGAGATTTAGTAATTATATTTGGTTGTTAATTATAATATGTCTGTACCATACAAATCCCTACTAATTTGGTAACGCAGAAGGCATTTCGTGGCACGATGATGTATAATGATTGTGACATATGGGTCAACATATAAAGAATCACTTGAAAATTTAATTAGCGCGTTAACAGAATTGTCCCCATCACATGTTATTGTTGTTTATTAATTTTGTAAGTTTAAACGTGGTTAAGGCGACCTCAAACCTCAACCTAGACTAAGGCAACTTGCAACTGCAGTCACTGCAGAAAACGTCATCAGGGTGAAGTCGTTATTGGAGAAATGTCATAACATTAACAAACGTGAGATTCAGGATGAAATAAGAAAAATAATTCAAATTATAAATCAAAATGAGACCGTTATATGTCTACAAATTTTGACATTTGGCTCTTTTTTCTCAGAAAAAGCACTAAAACTAAGTGATATTTTCACGAAACACTTTTCGGAGTAAATTCAGTTACCAAATTCAATACTTGAGAATCCTGTCTAAGCAACGTCACGTAGTGCGGCACGACGAGCTACACTTTTTACTTTTTAAAGTAGCTGTCTGAAATTCTCCATTGTTTCGTGCGATGAAATGCAATGCGCCCGCACGCAGCTCGCGCGCGGCTCGTGAGCCGTTGCTGCAACTGCGCATTCGCGGCACGTTCGCCAGATTTGTCATCCAGCACACCACCCGGGGGAGCAACGTGGTTATGTGGCATTGCTCAATTGTGGATTCTCATTAAAACCACTCTCAGGATACGAGATCAAAAGCCGGGTATTTCCGACTCATAAAGGAGACCATGATCCAATCACTGTTGATCTGCCAAATCCTGGATCATGGTCAAGGCACAACCGGGACATTAACGGCAAGCCGAATGCCGAATGGTTACTGAGAGATTCTAGTTTGAAAAACACCCATTTCTTAACTGACACTTCCTGAGGGAGTAGAAATTTAAAATTTGTTATGTAAGCAAGTTTTAGGACACAATTAAAGAAAAAATTCTGAAAACTGTGCAATTTCATTCAGAACGGTTGGAAACAGGGACGGAAATACAAACAATATATTCTAATGAATTAAAAGCATACAAACTTTCTCACTAGATGGCGGTTCAGGTATTTTAAAACGTGCTATCGAGTATCGACTCCGCCCGTGGAGCGTTGGTGACCTAGTGATTAAAGTCTCCATCCGACTCGTAACCGAGAGGTACCGGGTTCGAATCAACCTGCCGCCATGTACCCATGTCATTTTTTAAATTATTTGATTATATGATGCTCTTACGGTGAGGGAACACATCGTGATGAAACCTGCATTGACGCCAAGATGACTAAAAGTCTTGGCCCTAGTGAACGGTCCTAGGACGCCTCATCATCGCGAAAGGGGAAGTTGTTGCCATAATCTCCACACTTGGTAGGCGGGTTGGATATCGCAGTGTTTAAATATAACAATGGAAATGCTGCTGACCATTTTCCAGACTACGGAGACTCTTGATCTTTTGCCACGAAAACATTTGTCGCCTTGTACGACACCCGTGACCCTAGGACGACTCCCTGCCGTCTAAATCTACGAAACCGAAAGGGACATAAGTTACCCTTGGAAGCTAATACCACAACCCACCGAAGTAAACAGCTATCACATAATCTTTCAGGTTCCCGTAGCCGTCTTTTTCAGAAGCCCGTTGATAATGATGCCATTCATCAGCCAAAGTTATGACGTCGAGTTTCAATTGAAATACAAGATTAATTTGGAAATTCCTCATAATTATCATTAAGAGTCGAATATCCGCCCACGGATGAACATCGCCCGAATTTATTTAATTAAATCAAGCTATTAAAGTTGTATAATGAGACCTCAGCAGTATCAAATAGTACGAAACGTTTCGGGAAGAGAATTTATGAGTGTCAGAGGCAGGCACGTATGACTGGGATCGGGCATGTGTTTGCACCGCAATGCGACTTTTAAATTGCCTTTGATTCTCTGCTTTTATTTGCCCATACTCAATTTCAGGCTGTGGTGTATTACGCCAATAGCAATATTTATTTTGTAGAAGAAAATAACGGTTATGCGGTACTAATGAAGCAATGCTTGCGTCAATCATGAAGTATTCAATCCTATGTTGGTAAATTCATTAAGATCCATAGCTCACCTTCAAGAAGAAAAAGCCAGCGGAGCGTCGGTGACCTAGTGGTTAAGGTACCTGATTCATTTGCCACTGCCTTTTTTCTGAGCTATGTAGGTATATTAGTTGAATAGGTACTGACTAATGCTCTTTCGGTAAGAAACTTGCACATTCAGAAGACTAAATGTTAATTAACTGATCTGCCAAATCCTGGCTCATAGTCAAGGCGGACCGTAAAAATCCGAGTCAACCTTTAACGAAAGGTATAAACTAATAAACCCAGTCAACCTTAACGACAACTTTCAACAAAGATATACGCACGATCTATATAAAGGTATTACTGTAGAAAATTGGCCTATTAGTCAATATCGCCTATGCAATGGAAGTGCAGGAATCTGAGCCGGAGGTGTAAGTTGCGCAGAACGAGGGGCACTTTATAACGTCGCCTTTTCACTGTCAAACTCTCTAAGGCATATCTCTATTATTTTATTTTATTATCTGAATTAAAAGATGCCTACCTACAAAGTTGTCTCTAAATCTATAGATTTTTTAATCTGGTAACAAGGTCACGGAGGTCAGATGGCTACCAAATCCTGGATCATGGTTAAGGCGGACCCCGGGCTTTCGTGCGTGAGTGCACAATCGGGACATTAACGCCAAAATGACTAATAAGGGAAATAACAATTTTTCGGAACAGAGGAAGCAAATCTACAATCAATCAAAGAAATTTCAATCATATTTTTATAAAAATATCAATATCCATATCTCACCTTTGAAGGAATAAAAGTCAGTTGAGTGTTCTATTATACATATGTAATAGTAATAGGTCATGTTCAGCAATACCTATGCTAGCGTGTACGTGCAGGGTTGAGTTTTTATATTGGAAAATAAAAATGCACATGCAACTATGACCTACAAACGTACAGTATCACTATTATTACTTATTCCAATTTTATGCATAGCTCAGTTGCTTACCATTGACTCACGCGATGTGTAATTACATAAAACACTTTTCATGTTTAATTTATACTTACCTACATAGTCCAGCGCGATGCATGCAAGGGTATAATTTTTCACTAACCTATTAATTCTGAAAGCGCTTCATGGAAAGCATTAATGTCTACTGTATGGAATGACTGATCACTTAAAAATGTACCCATCTGCCTACAGTTAGGTCTAGTCTGTAAAATTACGTCTTATTCCTGTTACTTTGAAGAATGACGGTCACATGTACCCACACCTGATTTTTTTTTAGAAATGTTACGATGTAAGTACATAGGTACCTAACAGCTCTACTGGGGTTGAAGAGTATAGTGTAACACTCGGACGCAACATTATTATTACTTTGCGAAGGCGTACTTAATACATCCTTCGCTAGTTCAGAATTCTACTCTAAAATATTTAAGTCTTTCTGCATTCCAAATAGTTCCCTCGCTTCAAAGGTATAATTTTGCGTCCTTGTAACAAAATCTAACCCATACCCTAATGTTCTATTACGTATCAGGAATAACATTGATATGTAGTTCACGAAGGAACGTTTCCTTTGTTACATAGTGCGATGTGACTGTTTATGCGGGGTTCTGACTGGAATAAATATGTTACGCTTGCACCTTGCATGCAAGCACAGGCAAACTGACCTACATTTCTAAATTTGACTCGACTGCGTTCATCAGGGTACCTATTATATATAGAATATTCTATTTTACAAGAAACTTGAAGGAGTAAGAAATGTACTGCACAAAGGTAATGCGTTAAAGCTCATCAAATGTAAACTCAGTTTATGAGTAACAGGGGACGTAGCATTAGTCTACTCCTACATTTTACTTGGACATTCGCTCACCGTAAAATTACAGTCGACTCTGTAATTAACTAAACGAGCGGGTTGGAACCGTAATGGCGTCGATTATCATTTTAAAGTGTTCTTTCAAACTGAACACTAAATGAACTAAAATTCTAGTTTATTTATTTACAAGTGGACCCCGCGCGACTTCGTTCGCGTACACCTACTTAATCCTGTTTGTTTCTTGCTCCATCTATTGTAGATCCATCTAAAACAACATTAGAATAAGTTGCGTAGTTTAAAAGATGTAAGCGTACATAGATACACACATATATACAGTGGAACATGCGGCGGGAAGCGACGAAGATACGTATAATAATTTAGAAACTATAAAAAAAAACCGTCACAGAGCCTTAACTGTTCAACCAATCACCGGGTCTCCTACGGAAGACCTTGGTCGACCTCACTTAGCTAACAGAGGCACATCTATGAATAACGAGCTCGTTGCGGTGCTTAAGATAAACTAGCCTCAAAGTACGGAACGGCCACTTATCCAGTGTCCTGACATTGAGAGCAGAACTTAACCTTGGTTATCGGTATCGCAAGTACGCTGCCACTAGACCAGTGCCGCTTCTATACTGTAAAATACGTATCAAAACTAAATAATACGTGAAGATGACGATGCAGGTTACAGGGGATGTATTACTCTCAGAAAATAAACATAGATAAAACACAGGACAAACAGAAACAATAACACAGCAATAAGCAAGCTAGCTAGCTAATTAGATCGCTATCATACAAAATTTTAGCAATTTTTAACGCCAACCTTCATGAGTCAAACTATAAGCTGTCGTGTACCAATCGAGCCGTCGTTTCATGTTTACTTTTGAACAGTAATTTATTGTCCAAATGAATGACAATTTGTACGCTGTCTACGATGTTTCTGAACCAACATATATCATAATAAAATTATTGGTAGCTGCATTTAAAACGTGGTCGTACCAGCTTGAGTGACGATGAAGGTACGGTACAGCTTAAAATTATTATAACTTAAATCGAGTGTAATATTATGCCATATTAAATCCAGAAAAAGATGCGTTTTCAACGTGAATGGCAGTGCTACGCGAGCTCTCACGTTCCACGGGAGAGCGTGATTACTCTAGGGCTAAATTACTGGATCAGTCTCTTATATTTAGCAATAACCTCCCATATTCGTGCGAGACACCCTGAGTTCTGCAGTGGACTGTTATGGGCTATGTAATGATTTAAATAAACACATTACCCTCCTCCTCGTCGCGCAATCGGGTAATAATAAACGAGGTTCAGGCTTCATGGGATTTTTTTTTCTACAGCCAGTACAATATCGTGGATTGGTAGGCATAGGCGTTAACGCAATTAAGCCACGCGTGACTATGCAAATTAACGATAGTAATTAAGAAGTTTAAATAATTTTAAGCGATGAAGTCATGACATAGTCAAGGCTACATTAATTTAGTTGACAGAGAAAGTCACTTTTAAAATAACTTTTAGAGGTGGAGGCAACGCATTGGCGATACCGCTGGTGTTGCTCATGTCCATTTCCTAATAGGTGCTAATGTTAATTTCCATAAGCAGGCCCGTTTGCCTGTTTGACTATCGTACATGTTGTAACGTTCGCCCTTTCATCAAAACAGACTCTCTCATACTTTCACACATACGCTCATTCACACTGAAATCTAAGCTCTAAAACTACCATTTCTAAACCGTAAGAGTATAGAATCTATTATCGACGTTTTAAACTAAATAAGGCCATTTGTGATCGTCTATAGAACTCTACGTTGTGATGTTAGTAACCCCGATGCTTTTAGAGTGGAGAAGTATAAACAGGTATGAAATTAATGATTTGAAATGAAATTAAAATGAAAAGAGTTAATTAGATTAAGAGATTAAGTTGTCAAGAAAGTTGTATCTAAAGTTAGGAATCAGATTCATATATTATGTATAAAGGGAACAAACAGATATTATGTCTAAGGGAAAATAAACAGATATTATGTCCAAGGGAAAATAAACAGATATTATGTCCAAGGGAAACAAACAGGGCCCCCCTCATTAGAGGAGGGGTAAACTGCTCCAAAGCCAGATAACTGACTCCAGCATGAACTTCGCTACTCGTAGCCCATGCTTCACTCCGCAGCTTACTATATGAGTCAACCAGAGACATCCTCATCCTACCCTGATATTTTATTTAAGAGATGGCACAAGATTCTAGGTCTTTGTCAAGTCAATTAGTATTTCATAATATATAATGTAAGAGGGCACAACAACAACAACCAATGCCTGTGGATCATATCCATATAATAATTGTAGGTGTGATTAATTCAATAAAGCATGTAGCTTACTCCAGGTCTCTCCACATCTTCTTGTTGTAGATACGTATATCATGTACCAGAGCTTACTCATGAGCATAATGACAAGTCTTAGGATACACCACAGGTTGAGTCAATCGCGTATGCAGGGTCCAATAGACTCGACGATGTAGATTTGGATACCCCATAAGCATACAAAGGCGGACTACAACAGTGTTCCTTCGACAACAATAACGGGCCCGAATTCAGCAGCACAGATATAGTATAGGTAGAATAGTATAGAATCGGCAGTTAGCCCTGGAGAGAGTGCTCCATACACAAATGCAGATTATGCATAATAAAGTCTTCAGGTTGTAATATTATCTTCAAAATCCAGTGATGGATAAGTTCCAGAGAACCATGGTGTTGTTCCAAATGGCTAAAGCCACAATATTTTAGTAATAATTAAAGGGAAAGAGATAGAGTCCCATAGGTCAGTCCGTAAGGTAGTGCTACCACCGCTCCGGAAATGGAACCTACATGTGAGGAACGAAGCGGCCAGCTTCTCACACAGCCAAACATCTCACGGGTACTAAACTCAATCTCTGAAATAATATGACAATAACAGGCGAACAGGATCATGATTTCAATTGGTAGTCCCAAATGTATTTGATGTATCACATCAATTTCTTCATATAAATCTCCCAAGTAAGTAAGTTGTACAAATGATAGATATCTTCAGTATCGATAAATAGCTCAAGGCTAATTTAAATTAGTTATAAAAATAATTAATATTGTAATAAACAACTGGTAATTGAGGCCTGTAACTTCAGGTACTCTCAATAAATATTTCAAATGCTGGACTCCAATTGGTATAGAAAAGTAGCTCCAAAGTTTGTTTCTAGTTATAGAATATTATTGGTGTTACAACTGTATCAGGGGTCTGTATACTGTTGAACCATCTAGTTATGAAAGTAAATAACAATGAACTTTATTCATTGGTCCTAAGCAATCCCAACGTACAGATTTGGTCGTATCAAAGTCGTCCCATCGGCACACCACTAAGTACTAGAAAGGTCTTGCAAAGACCATGGGATTCAGACAGACTAACTGCTATCTCGTTATATTGGAAGCGAGCTTCCTCAACATTAAAACAACAAACAAACATTAACATTGCTGTTTTCGCTATGTGCAATAAATTTGGATCGACAGACTGCTATCCGGACATCTTAAGACCGAAGTCCCTCAATATCACGATAACAACGGTACACCCAAAAGTTTGTCTATGCGGACTCCAGCTTTGCCAATACATTTTAGAACCTTTTCGCAACATGCATTAGGTTTAGACTGGTCAGCTGCTATCCAGATGTCTCAAGACCGCAATCTATTAACATCGCGATAACACCAACTCGCCCAAAAATTGACTTGCGCGGACTAAGCTCTAAGATGATTTAGAAGAGAAAAGGCTGATTTTAGGACGTTTTCGCAACATACCTTAGATTCAGATAGGTTAGCTGCTATAATGATATCTCAAGACCGTAATCTCTCCACATCACCATAACACCAACTCACCCATAAATGGATTGCGCGGACTAAGCCCTAAAATACTGATGTTCCAACAGGACCCCAATCATAAAACCTGATCTGTCACGTATGCTACCCGAAAGAAGGATACTAAATATTATTTTATCAAAATCATGTTCCATGCCATCTCCAATAAATATCATAAATTAATATTTACACCTTAAGGTTACAAATAAAATAATTTAAGGATTTAATATCCAAATTACAATGCTCAATGAATACATCCCACTTCTAAAGTATTTCATTCCAAACAGCCTAAACGTTCAAAATAGCAAAATAATAAATGCTCGTTATAAATTTATTCTCAAGATGTGAGAACACATCAACTCCTAGCCTACTTGTTTTAATACAAATATTAGCCTACAACTTTATTAATTTACTTAAAGGCAACTAACAATCGCGCTCATACTAATACTGACACGCACTCATACACACAACATACTCACTAACATCATCTACACTATAGACCAAAAGCGCACGCTCTGTCTTTCTCACGTAGGTACATACTGTTTGACGACGAAGGAATCTATAAAATTAATTTCTCGCCCCTAAATCCGTTCGGACTAGAAAATCTTTAGTACGTCTAACGCACTCACTCTCGCTCTTCTCTCTCTCAATCTCTCTCAAATCTATTCCTTTATTACATTGATTTATACGGTAATTGTTTCAATCCTTTTCAAATAATAGAGTATAATAACTGTACATAGTACAAAACAGAAGCCGTCTACCGCGTTACTTTTAGATAATTTAGTAAAGGTTAATCTAAGATTGAAGTACGTATAAGCGATTATTAATAACCGTATTAAATGTGACGCAGCTAATATTTCATAAAAGGTAATTAAGAAAAAACATTTTTGAAACTTATGATGTTTCGCTCTGAGGATCGAACCCGGGAACGTTGGTTGACTCCGCGGTAAAGTCGAACGTTCGCTAGACAAGCAACTGTAACTATTGAACGCGCGGCGAAATATGCTACCACTATTAGATCGGTCGTATTTCATAAAATTCTCCGTAACCTAAACTCTTCAGGAATACCGTATTATTTTAAAGAATTAATGATTATTTAGTGAATATATAACGATATATGAATATATTATTCCACGCCTAAATACCTACATTACTAGATGAGTTGATTTTTGCTTAATTAAAAGATAACCTAAGAGAACTACTTTTGGGCCTTCCCCTTTCTTTATCCCAATAATCGAAGCCTAAGCATTTCCTTGTGCAAATAAATTCCCCGTTTACTGTGTAAGTGTGATGTAAGTGTCCCATACATAAGTCCTATGCATAACTAGAATAAAAACTAGCTATACCTAACTTTCAGCACTGGAATAGCGACCGAGATCGCTCAACCATGTACTAAGGTGTATTCCCTAACGTCTCCTGGGCCAGTCAGTGGTGGGTCTGACCAGTGTAGCCAGAAGTTGTACCTATTCCTAAGAATATCCGACATGATACTGCCTGGGGACATGCCGAATACATTGTGTGACAAGACCTCGGAACCTCGGCACTACGGGGCTTACTGTTGGGAAGCGAAGGCGAGGGCCTTGCAACCTTGCGTGGAAACACTTGACGAATCCCAGATCCTTTCGTAGTGCCTAAATTCCAAGTCAGACGATCTATGAATGTCACACAAAAATTCCAGAGAAAGTTTCTAATTACTTAATTCCATTCGGAACAAAAGGTTAATAATGGAATATTATGTAACATCCAGCCATTTGCTGTCCGAATCAAACGGCCTAAGGTCTTCAACCTTAGTAGGACCTGAAAGCATAAGCAAGGGCGGTGTGCAATGCCTTGCCAAGGGGTCCCTGAAACAAAAACAAACAATTAGTATTTTTCATCACTGTTCTAGAACACTAACATACCTGGTTTTGTACCACACTGAATCTACTGCCTCGAAGCTAAAGCTCGAGTGGAAAAACCCCAAATGTATTGAATACGTCCCGCCCGGACGTCCGCCTTCGTCGAATGTTGATCAGAGAAAAAGCCCCCATCGAACCTTCCACTCCCTTATATATCGATTCCAAAAATCTGTCGATCTTTCGAGAACAAAAACAACACAGCGATCACGCCACCTTATAGGGTTCCTTCAGCGAAACATGAAAACCCCTCAATCAACAAGTCTTACTCGCGACGTACCTATTTGATAACCAGACATTTCTTTAATCGGTACCTATTGAATGACATCGAAATGAGATGCATTTACTGTCCTAAAATATGTTTAAATACAGCATAAACTACTCGTCTTTTAAATTATGGGTAGTGAAAGACAGCTACGGAACCCGACGGTTCGTGTCGACTCGACCTTGCCTATCAATCCACCCCACCTCCTACGTCATGCTTACTTTTTTTTGTCTCTAAGCTTTGTGGCCACAAATTATATTCATACAGCCATACACATTGACATGATTTCTTTTGATTTCAACAACCCTATAAATATTTAAACCTATAAGTATTAAAACAAAGATAATTTTAGAACACTCAAATAATAGATAAACACATTTCAAACATGAGAGAACTGTATAACAGTTACCATACTCCGCACATAGATGACGTTGTTAACGTGATATTGAGCGACCTCGTCAAATCGTATCTATCGAAATCTACAGATGGCGTTAGTTGCGGAACAGATATGAAAGATTCGCCCTATGGACACCAACTAACAAAATAATTACGAATCTCTCACAACTCGTCAGTGATAGATCATTTTTGAACAAAGCCGTTTAATTATAACTTGATCCTATAATCTATTTAAAAAAGGTATCATCTCCCAAATTCGAAGTTCGTAATTGTGGAATATTTTTCGCGTGAAATAATTTGGCCTAGGGGTCAAACTGTTACATGACGCTGCTAACGTAATATTATGAAACTTCGTCATAAATTCTACAGGTGGCGTTGGTTTCAATTTAGAAAGATTCGCTCTCGATGGACTCCAATAAACAAAATATTTACGAATAATATCATTTCGAAACTCTAGCAGCACTGGCGATCAGTTTTGAACGAAGCCGTTTCATTTTAACTTAAACCTATAATCTATTTTAAAAAAGGTATCGACTCCCGAACTCGAAGTACATATTTGTGGGATATTTTTCGCGTGAACTATTTTGGCCTAAGGGTCAGACTGTTACAATCGCCCCTGAATTTTTATGAACATTAAAAGCGAATAAAAATTCGAATAGACTGTCTAAGTACTATTTATCTTAATATTTTCTAAAGTAACCAAAATGTTTCAAGGTATAATTTTAATCAATTGTTTATCCGAGTTTTCAATCAACCGTTTATTTGTCTATAAATTTTTATAAAGATTTAACTATGTTTGATTTAGTTTATTTTATACCAAATTAAGCAATATTTTATACTAAAATACTAATTTTTAAGTCACTTAATGCCCTAGTAGTAAGCTGTGTAGTCTAAAGCTTTAAATATTTTGAATGAACATGAATCTACACTTAAATGTGATACACAAATGTGTTAAGTTAGTCGAACTGCAATTCAGATAACGTTAAAACAGACACGTCACGGTTGAGTTGACTGGTAGATAAAGCCATTCCTGCTCCAGGTCCACCACTACATTTTGCGCAAGTAGCAAAATAAAAAGAGAAAAACAAAACAAATAATGCATTTTTAAGATCATGGAGAGCGTGCGTTAACTATAGAGGGCAGCACAATAGCTTACATCAGAGACACCGTGCGGATAAAAAGAAACCTTCCAGACCTGTCTAGATTTGCATCTGTAAACTTATTAAAATTTATTATAATGAAGTTTTATTACCTATATGTACAAAATGTTAAAAATGATAAAATATGGATTTCAGTCGAACAACAATAAACGGCAGCATAGCCTAATTACATAGAGATCAAAGGCTCTTCAATTCTGGGCATGTCTAAGAAGTTCAGGATCATAAAATATTTCGAATGTTCAGATAATGGTACCTAAAGTATTGTTTAATAAGTACCTATTTAAATTCGAATCGCTCACAAAACTGCAATCCACCCGTGAATCATGAGTGTAAGTAGTATTCTTCACCGCTTTATGCTTTGTTCACCGATTGCTGACGATTCTATGTCTTGCGAATTTTGTTAGTTTCAATATTTTGGGCAAACTAGGGGACAAGAAAAAGACTACAACGCGCGAACTAGCTGCAAAAGTGATTAGAGGTTTCACCTTACTCATTACTTAAACAAAATTAAATCACAGAGAATATTTTGTAATTTGTGACAGACAGCGAGCAAAGTAAAGACTAGCCAACGCGACGAAAAGTAAACAAAATACGTGAAATACCTATGATGCACGTGCACCTAAGATTCGTTTAAGTGGTGAGTTTTATACTACAAACTTTGATATTTCTACAAACATGTGACCACATATAACATTAAACATATTTGTGCATTAACCAATCATTTCTAAATGCTTTTAAATTATGCCGATTTTCTGTGTTTATAATTTGTTTGGATTTTCACGTAGCCATGATATAAGAGACTAGTCATTGGAAATTAATAGAATTTTACACCATCAGATTTATGTACCTAGTTTTCTTTGATGTGTTGGAACATCTATAAATGTACCAATAATTTATTCGTCTAAACAATTCATAAAACTTATTACGTGAAGTGTCAATCTCAAATTTTTATAAGATAAAAGTTTCGGATTAGTGCCTCTAATTGGCAGCTCCTCCACCCCGCATTTTGCCTGTATATAAAAGTTATCTCCAATTTTACGATTATATATATTCTTAAGTCATGGCAAGCGTCAATAGCGCGATATAAATACCAGTAGCGCCATCTCTCGTATGCGTTAAGTAACTCCGGCCCCCATACAATCACTATACCTATACGTAAAAATGTCCGTTGATGGTATTTCTTTATTTATGTTTGAATTATATTGTTATTCTCACCTAACAGACAACAAGATAATGGAAATAAAGTGTTCACCGCTACTTCCATACATATTTAATACACAACAAAATAACTATCAACGCAACGCAGTAACTATCAAACCACGCAACGACCCCAACGCGGTCCCCAACAACAGACAGTGCGACTCAAGAGGAAAATCTATAAGGTAGGACTATTCTGCGAACCTTAAAAGTATATTACGATCGCTAGGATTCCTATTAATTGAGAACTGATCAAACGAATGATTTTTTGAACTATCCAGAAATACTCGGAACTCACAGGCGCAAGGAACCGTATAATACCTAAAAAGCATATATGCTTAAGACAAACCTCCTACCTAAATATAAGGAACGAATGAATTGCTAACCCTATGAATGCCGTCGGTCACCTTAGGAATTTTAAGACGTTAATGACAACTTTTGGTGTCACAATATTACGTGTTTTTCAAATACCTAAGTAATTAAAAGTCAACTTGTATATAGTTAAATTAGTACCAACTTCATTCCATCACAATCATACATGTACACATTCTCTAATGATAAGTAAGGCGAGTGAATCCTGTAAACGTTTACGATTGACCGTCTCTAATATGAGCTATTTTCGTTACCCTTTAAAAGCATGTACAACCTAGTTCCTGTAATTGAGATCGATCAAGTAAATAATTGGTAAATTATGATGACATTTTCGTTGTACTAGGTTTAATTAAGCTAAAAACTAACTTTACTCGGTCACCTGTCAAGGAAAATTATTTCACATGGTTGCGATCTACGGCTTCTCTAAACCAAATAACTATGATGGCCACTCATAGCAATTTATACGAAAAACCGTTTCACACGTTTTCCCTCCAAAACAATTAAATTGTTATTGGACCTAAAAACGACAATTGAGCAACATCCTAAACGACTTATTGATTTGTCCGAAATGCTGTAAATTTATTATCATTACTCTGACAGAAATACAAAATAATGTCAATATAGAAGATTTACAAATATTTTGGTCATAATTTTAGAAATAACCTGTTTAATACTTCCACTCTCTCCATTTCACGAACAACAAATTGTGCTCTCTTGAAGAAAGCCACTAACCTCGTGTAAATTACAAGTTTTCGATGGTATGAAACTCGTCACAGTTGACGTTGATGTATGTGATGATGATGACAAAACAGATGATGATGATATAGCAATGGTAATATCCTGGTCACGCTTACCAATATTGTAACGTTCGCCCTTTCATCAAAACAGACTCTCTCATACTTTCACACATACGCTCATTCACACTGAAATCTAAGCTCTAAAACTACCATTTCTAAACCGTAAGAGTATAGAATCTATTATCGACGTTTTAAACTAAATAAGGCCATTTGTGATCGTCTATAGAACTCTACGTTGTGATGTTAGTAACCCCGATGCTTTTAGAGTGGAGAAGTATAAACAGGTATGAAATTAATGATTTGAAATGAAATTAAAATGAAAAGAGTTAATTAGATTAAGAGATTAAGTTGTCAAGAAAGTTGTATCTAAAGTTAGGAATCAGATTCATATATTATGTATAAAGGGAACAAACAGATATTATGTCTAAGGGAAAATAAACAGATATTATGTCCAAGGGAAAATAAACAGATATTATGTCCAAGGGAAACAAACAGGGCCCCCCTCATTAGAGGAGGGGTAAACTGCTCCAAAGCCAGATAACTGACTCCAGCATGAACTTCGCTACTCGTAGCCCATGCTTCACTCCGCAGCTTACTATATGAGTCAACCAGAGACATCCTCATCCTACCCTGATATTTTATTTAAGAGATGGCACAAGATTCTAGGTCTTTGTCAAGTCAATTAGTATTTCATAATATATAATGTAAGAGGGCACAACAACAACAACCAATGCCTGTGGATCATATCCATATAATAATTGTAGGTGTGATTAATTCAATAAAGCATGTAGCTTACTCCAGGTCTCTCCACATCTTCTTGTTGTAGATACGTATATCATGTACCAGAGCTTACTCATGAGCATAATGACAAGTCTTAGGATACACCACAGGTTGAGTCAATCGCGTATGCAGGGTCCAATAGACTCGACGATGTAGATTTGGATACCCCATAAGCATACAAAGGCGGACTACAACAGTGTTCCTTCGACAACAATAACGGGCCCGAATTCAGCAGCACAGATATAGTATAGGTAGAATAGTATAGAATCGGCAGTTAGCCCTGGAGAGAGTGCTCCATACACAAATGCAGATTATGCATAATAAAGTCTTCAGGTTGTAATATTATCTTCAAAATCCAGTGATGGATAAGTTCCAGAGAACCATGGTGTTGTTCCAAATGGCTAAAGCCACAATATTTTAGTAATAATTAAAGGGAAAGAGATAGAGTCCCATAGGTCAGTCCGTAAGGTAGTGCTACCACCGCTCCGGAAATGGAACCTACATGTGAGGAACGAAGCGGCCAGCTTCTCACACAGCCAAACATCTCACGGGTACTAAACTCAATCTCTGAAATAATATGACAATAACAGGCGAACAGGATCATGATTTCAATTGGTAGTCCCAAATGTATTTGATGTATCACATCAATTTCTTCATATAAATCTCCCAAGTAAGTAAGTTGTACAAATGATAGATATCTTCAGTATCGATAAATAGCTCAAGGCTAATTTAAATTAGTTATAAAAATAATTAATATTGTAATAAACAACTGGTAATTGAGGCCTGTAACTTCAGGTACTCTCAATAAATATTTCAAATGCTGGACTCCAATTGGTATAGAAAAGTAGCTCCAAAGTTTGTTTCTAGTTATAGAATATTATTGGTGTTACAACTGTATCAGGGGTCTGTATACTGTTGAACCATCTAGTTATGAAAGTAAATAACAATGAACTTTATTCATTGGTCCTAAGCAATCCCAACGTACAGATTTGGTCGTATCAAAGTCGTCCCATCGGCACACCACTAAGTACTAGAAAGGTCTTGCAAAGACCATGGGATTCAGACAGACTAACTGCTATCTCGTTATATTGGAAGCGAGCTTCCTCAACATTAAAACAACAAACAAACATTAACATTGCTGTTTTCGCTATGTGCAATAAATTTGGATCGACAGACTGCTATCCGGACATCTTAAGACCGAAGTCCCTCAATATCACGATAACAACGGTACACCCAAAAGTTTGTCTATGCGGACTCCAGCTTTGCCAATACATTTTAGAACCTTTTCGCAACATGCATTAGGTTTAGACTGGTCAGCTGCTATCCAGATGTCTCAAGACCGCAATCTATTAACATCGCGATAACACCAACTCGCCCAAAAATTGACTTGCGCGGACTAAGCTCTAAGATGATTTAGAAGAGAAAAGGCTGATTTTAGGACGTTTTCGCAACATACCTTAGATTCAGATAGGTTAGCTGCTATAATGATATCTCAAGACCGTAATCTCTCCACATCACCATAACACCAACTCACCCATAAATGGATTGCGCGGACTAAGCCCTAAAATACTGATGTTCCAACAGGACCCCAATCATAAAACCTGATCTGTCACGTATGCTACCCGAAAGAAGGATACTAAATATTATTTTATCAAAATCATGTTCCATGCCATCTCCAATAAATATCATAAATTAATATTTACACCTTAAGGTTACAAATAAAATAATTTAAGGATTTAATATCCAAATTACAATGCTCAATGAATACATCCCACTTCTAAAGTATTTCATTCCAAACAGCCTAAACGTTCAAAATAGCAAAATAATAAATGCTCGTTATAAATTTATTCTCAAGATGTGAGAACACATCAACTCCTAGCCTACTTGTTTTAATACAAATATTAGCCTACAACTTTATTAATTTACTTAAAGGCAACTAACAATCGCGCTCATACTAATACTGACACGCACTCATACACACAACATACTCACTAACATCATCTACACTATAGACCAAAAGCGCACGCTCTGTCTTTCTCACGTAGGTACATACTGTTTGACGACGAAGGAATCTATAAAATTAATTTCTCGCCCCTAAATCCGTTCGGACTAGAAAATCTTTAGTACGTCTAACGCACTCACTCTCGCTCTTCTCTCTCTCAATCTCTCTCAAATCTATTCCTTTATTACATTGATTTATACGGTAATTGTTTCAATCCTTTTCAAATAATAGAGTATAATAACTGTACATAGTACAAAACAGAAGCCGTCTACCGCGTTACTTTTAGATAATTTAGTAAAGGTTAATCTAAGATTGAAGTACGTATAAGCGATTATTAATAACCGTATTAAATGTGACGCAGCTAATATTTCATAAAAGGTAATTAAGAAAAAACATTTTTGAAACTTATGATGTTTCGCTCTGAGGATCGAACCCGGGAACGTTGGTTGACTCCGCGGTAAAGTCGAACGTTCGCTAGACAAGCAACTGTAACTATTGAACGCGCGGCGAAATATGCTACCACTATTAGATCGGTCGTATTTCATAAAATTCTCCGTAACCTAAACTCTTCAGGAATACCGTATTATTTTAAAGAATTAATGATTATTTAGTGAATATATAACGATATATGAATATATTATTCCACGCCTAAATACCTACATTACTAGATGAGTTGATTTTTGCTTAATTAAAAGATAACCTAAGAGAACTACTTTTGGGCCTTCCCCTTTCTTTATCCCAATAATCGAAGCCTAAGCATTTCCTTGTGCAAATAAATTCCCCGTTTACTGTGTAAGTGTGATGTAAGTGTCCCATACATAAGTCCTATGCATAACTAGAATAAAAACTAGCTATACCTAACTTTCAGCACTGGAATAGCGACCGAGATCGCTCAACCATGTACTAAGGTGTATTCCCTAACGTCTCCTGGGCCAGTCAGTGGTGGGTCTGACCAGTGTAGCCAGAAGTTGTACCTATTCCTAAGAATATCCGACATGATACTGCCTGGGGACATGCCGAATACATTGTGTGACAAGACCTCGGAACCTCGGCACTACGGGGCTTACTGTTGGGAAGCGAAGGCGAGGGCCTTGCAACCTTGCGT
Organism: Blastobasis lacticolella; assembly: GCA_905147135.1. Lineage (NCBI taxonomy): Eukaryota > Metazoa > Arthropoda > Insecta > Lepidoptera > Blastobasidae > Blastobasis > Blastobasis lacticolella. The sequence goes on along the minus strand of LR990039.1, from coordinate 5,316,623 downwards.
GGAAACACTTGACGAATCCCAGATCCTTTCGTAGTGCCTAAATTCCAAGTCAGACGATCTATGAATGTCACACAAAAATTCCAGAGAAAGTTTCTAATTACTTAATTCCATTCGGAACAAAAGGTTAATAATGGAATATTATGTAACATCCAGCCATTTGCTGTCCGAATCAAACGGCCTAAGGTCTTCAACCTTAGTAGGACCTGAAAGCATAAGCAAGGGCGGTGTGCAATGCCTTGCCAAGGGGTCCCTGAAACAAAAACAAACAATTAGTATTTTTCATCACTGTTCTAGAACACTAACATACCTGGTTTTGTACCACACTGAATCTACTGCCTCGAAGCTAAAGCTCGAGTGGAAAAACCCCAAATGTATTGAATACGTCCCGCCCGGACGTCCGCCTTCGTCGAATGTTGATCAGAGAAAAAGCCCCCATCGAACCTTCCACTCCCTTATATATCGATTCCAAAAATCTGTCGATCTTTCGAGAACAAAAACAACACAGCGATCACGCCACCTTATAGGGTTCCTTCAGCGAAACATGAAAACCCCTCAATCAACAAGTCTTACTCGCGACGTACCTATTTGATAACCAGACATTTCTTTAATCGGTACCTATTGAATGACATCGAAATGAGATGCATTTACTGTCCTAAAATATGTTTAAATACAGCATAAACTACTCGTCTTTTAAATTATGGGTAGTGAAAGACAGCTACGGAACCCGACGGTTCGTGTCGACTCGACCTTGCCTATCAATCCACCCCACCTCCTACGTCATGCTTACTTTTTTTTGTCTCTAAGCTTTGTGGCCACAAATTATATTCATACAGCCATACACATTGACATGATTTCTTTTGATTTCAACAACCCTATAAATATTTAAACCTATAAGTATTAAAACAAAGATAATTTTAGAACACTCAAATAATAGATAAACACATTTCAAACATGAGAGAACTGTATAACAGTTACCATACTCCGCACATAGATGACGTTGTTAACGTGATATTGAGCGACCTCGTCAAATCGTATCTATCGAAATCTACAGATGGCGTTAGTTGCGGAACAGATATGAAAGATTCGCCCTATGGACACCAACTAACAAAATAATTACGAATCTCTCACAACTCGTCAGTGATAGATCATTTTTGAACAAAGCCGTTTAATTATAACTTGATCCTATAATCTATTTAAAAAAGGTATCATCTCCCAAATTCGAAGTTCGTAATTGTGGAATATTTTTCGCGTGAAATAATTTGGCCTAGGGGTCAAACTGTTACATGACGCTGCTAACGTAATATTATGAAACTTCGTCATAAATTCTACAGGTGGCGTTGGTTTCAATTTAGAAAGATTCGCTCTCGATGGACTCCAATAAACAAAATATTTACGAATAATATCATTTCGAAACTCTAGCAGCACTGGCGATCAGTTTTGAACGAAGCCGTTTCATTTTAACTTAAACCTATAATCTATTTTAAAAAAGGTATCGACTCCCGAACTCGAAGTACATATTTGTGGGATATTTTTCGCGTGAACTATTTTGGCCTAAGGGTCAGACTGTTACAATCGCCCCTGAATTTTTATGAACATTAAAAGCGAATAAAAATTCGAATAGACTGTCTAAGTACTATTTATCTTAATATTTTCTAAAGTAACCAAAATGTTTCAAGGTATAATTTTAATCAATTGTTTATCCGAGTTTTCAATCAACCGTTTATTTGTCTATAAATTTTTATAAAGATTTAACTATGTTTGATTTAGTTTATTTTATACCAAATTAAGCAATATTTTATACTAAAATACTAATTTTTAAGTCACTTAATGCCCTAGTAGTAAGCTGTGTAGTCTAAAGCTTTAAATATTTTGAATGAACATGAATCTACACTTAAATGTGATACACAAATGTGTTAAGTTAGTCGAACTGCAATTCAGATAACGTTAAAACAGACACGTCACGGTTGAGTTGACTGGTAGATAAAGCCATTCCTGCTCCAGGTCCACCACTACATTTTGCGCAAGTAGCAAAATAAAAAGAGAAAAACAAAACAAATAATGCATTTTTAAGATCATGGAGAGCGTGCGTTAACTATAGAGGGCAGCACAATAGCTTACATCAGAGACACCGTGCGGATAAAAAGAAACCTTCCAGACCTGTCTAGATTTGCATCTGTAAACTTATTAAAATTTATTATAATGAAGTTTTATTACCTATATGTACAAAATGTTAAAAATGATAAAATATGGATTTCAGTCGAACAACAATAAACGGCAGCATAGCCTAATTACATAGAGATCAAAGGCTCTTCAATTCTGGGCATGTCTAAGAAGTTCAGGATCATAAAATATTTCGAATGTTCAGATAATGGTACCTAAAGTATTGTTTAATAAGTACCTATTTAAATTCGAATCGCTCACAAAACTGCAATCCACCCGTGAATCATGAGTGTAAGTAGTATTCTTCACCGCTTTATGCTTTGTTCACCGATTGCTGACGATTCTATGTCTTGCGAATTTTGTTAGTTTCAATATTTTGGGCAAACTAGGGGACAAGAAAAAGACTACAACGCGCGAACTAGCTGCAAAAGTGATTAGAGGTTTCACCTTACTCATTACTTAAACAAAATTAAATCACAGAGAATATTTTGTAATTTGTGACAGACAGCGAGCAAAGTAAAGACTAGCCAACGCGACGAAAAGTAAACAAAATACGTGAAATACCTATGATGCACGTGCACCTAAGATTCGTTTAAGTGGTGAGTTTTATACTACAAACTTTGATATTTCTACAAACATGTGACCACATATAACATTAAACATATTTGTGCATTAACCAATCATTTCTAAATGCTTTTAAATTATGCCGATTTTCTGTGTTTATAATTTGTTTGGATTTTCACGTAGCCATGATATAAGAGACTAGTCATTGGAAATTAATAGAATTTTACACCATCAGATTTATGTACCTAGTTTTCTTTGATGTGTTGGAACATCTATAAATGTACCAATAATTTATTCGTCTAAACAATTCATAAAACTTATTACGTGAAGTGTCAATCTCAAATTTTTATAAGATAAAAGTTTCGGATTAGTGCCTCTAATTGGCAGCTCCTCCACCCCGCATTTTGCCTGTATATAAAAGTTATCTCCAATTTTACGATTATATATATTCTTAAGTCATGGCAAGCGTCAATAGCGCGATATAAATACCAGTAGCGCCATCTCTCGTATGCGTTAAGTAACTCCGGCCCCCATACAATCACTATACCTATACGTAAAAATGTCCGTTGATGGTATTTCTTTATTTATGTTTGAATTATATTGTTATTCTCACCTAACAGACAACAAGATAATGGAAATAAAGTGTTCACCGCTACTTCCATACATATTTAATACACAACAAAATAACTATCAACGCAACGCAGTAACTATCAAACCACGCAACGACCCCAACGCGGTCCCCAACAACAGACAGTGCGACTCAAGAGGAAAATCTATAAGGTAGGACTATTCTGCGAACCTTAAAAGTATATTACGATCGCTAGGATTCCTATTAATTGAGAACTGATCAAACGAATGATTTTTTGAACTATCCAGAAATACTCGGAACTCACAGGCGCAAGGAACCGTATAATACCTAAAAAGCATATATGCTTAAGACAAACCTCCTACCTAAATATAAGGAACGAATGAATTGCTAACCCTATGAATGCCGTCGGTCACCTTAGGAATTTTAAGACGTTAATGACAACTTTTGGTGTCACAATATTACGTGTTTTTCAAATACCTAAGTAATTAAAAGTCAACTTGTATATAGTTAAATTAGTACCAACTTCATTCCATCACAATCATACATGTACACATTCTCTAATGATAAGTAAGGCGAGTGAATCCTGTAAACGTTTACGATTGACCGTCTCTAATATGAGCTATTTTCGTTACCCTTTAAAAGCATGTACAACCTAGTTCCTGTAATTGAGATCGATCAAGTAAATAATTGGTAAATTATGATGACATTTTCGTTGTACTAGGTTTAATTAAGCTAAAAACTAACTTTACTCGGTCACCTGTCAAGGAAAATTATTTCACATGGTTGCGATCTACGGCTTCTCTAAACCAAATAACTATGATGGCCACTCATAGCAATTTATACGAAAAACCGTTTCACACGTTTTCCCTCCAAAACAATTAAATTGTTATTGGACCTAAAAACGACAATTGAGCAACATCCTAAACGACTTATTGATTTGTCCGAAATGCTGTAAATTTATTATCATTACTCTGACAGAAATACAAAATAATGTCAATATAGAAGATTTACAAATATTTTGGTCATAATTTTAGAAATAACCTGTTTAATACTTCCACTCTCTCCATTTCACGAACAACAAATTGTGCTCTCTTGAAGAAAGCCACTAACCTCGTGTAAATTACAAGTTTTCGATGGTATGAAACTCGTCACAGTTGACGTTGATGTATGTGATGATGATGACAAAACAGATGATGATGATATAGCAATGGTAATATCCTGGTCACGCTTACCAATATTGTAACGTTCGCCCTTTCATCAAAACAGACTCTCTCATACTTTCACACATACGCTCATTCACACTGAAATCTAAGCTCTAAAACTACCATTTCTAAACCGTAAGAGTATAGAATCTATTATCGACGTTTTAAACTAAATAAGGCCATTTGTGATCGTCTATAGAACTCTACGTTGTGATGTTAGTAACCCCGATGCTTTTAGAGTGGAGAAGTATAAACAGGTATGAAATTAATGATTTGAAATGAAATTAAAATGAAAAGAGTTAATTAGATTAAGAGATTAAGTTGTCAAGAAAGTTGTATCTAAAGTTAGGAATCAGATTCATATATTATGTATAAAGGGAACAAACAGATATTATGTCTAAGGGAAAATAAACAGATATTATGTCCAAGGGAAAATAAACAGATATTATGTCCAAGGGAAACAAACAGGGCCCCCCTCATTAGAGGAGGGGTAAACTGCTCCAAAGCCAGATAACTGACTCCAGCATGAACTTCGCTACTCGTAGCCCATGCTTCACTCCGCAGCTTACTATATGAGTCAACCAGAGACATCCTCATCCTACCCTGATATTTTATTTAAGAGATGGCACAAGATTCTAGGTCTTTGTCAAGTCAATTAGTATTTCATAATATATAATGTAAGAGGGCACAACAACAACAACCAATGCCTGTGGATCATATCCATATAATAATTGTAGGTGTGATTAATTCAATAAAGCATGTAGCTTACTCCAGGTCTCTCCACATCTTCTTGTTGTAGATACGTATATCATGTACCAGAGCTTACTCATGAGCATAATGACAAGTCTTAGGATACACCACAGGTTGAGTCAATCGCGTATGCAGGGTCCAATAGACTCGACGATGTAGATTTGGATACCCCATAAGCATACAAAGGCGGACTACAACAGTGTTCCTTCGACAACAATAACGGGCCCGAATTCAGCAGCACAGATATAGTATAGGTAGAATAGTATAGAATCGGCAGTTAGCCCTGGAGAGAGTGCTCCATACACAAATGCAGATTATGCATAATAAAGTCTTCAGGTTGTAATATTATCTTCAAAATCCAGTGATGGATAAGTTCCAGAGAACCATGGTGTTGTTCCAAATGGCTAAAGCCACAATATTTTAGTAATAATTAAAGGGAAAGAGATAGAGTCCCATAGGTCAGTCCGTAAGGTAGTGCTACCACCGCTCCGGAAATGGAACCTACATGTGAGGAACGAAGCGGCCAGCTTCTCACACAGCCAAACATCTCACGGGTACTAAACTCAATCTCTGAAATAATATGACAATAACAGGCGAACAGGATCATGATTTCAATTGGTAGTCCCAAATGTATTTGATGTATCACATCAATTTCTTCATATAAATCTCCCAAGTAAGTAAGTTGTACAAATGATAGATATCTTCAGTATCGATAAATAGCTCAAGGCTAATTTAAATTAGTTATAAAAATAATTAATATTGTAATAAACAACTGGTAATTGAGGCCTGTAACTTCAGGTACTCTCAATAAATATTTCAAATGCTGGACTCCAATTGGTATAGAAAAGTAGCTCCAAAGTTTGTTTCTAGTTATAGAATATTATTGGTGTTACAACTGTATCAGGGGTCTGTATACTGTTGAACCATCTAGTTATGAAAGTAAATAACAATGAACTTTATTCATTGGTCCTAAGCAATCCCAACGTACAGATTTGGTCGTATCAAAGTCGTCCCATCGGCACACCACTAAGTACTAGAAAGGTCTTGCAAAGACCATGGGATTCAGACAGACTAACTGCTATCTCGTTATATTGGAAGCGAGCTTCCTCAACATTAAAACAACAAACAAACATTAACATTGCTGTTTTCGCTATGTGCAATAAATTTGGATCGACAGACTGCTATCCGGACATCTTAAGACCGAAGTCCCTCAATATCACGATAACAACGGTACACCCAAAAGTTTGTCTATGCGGACTCCAGCTTTGCCAATACATTTTAGAACCTTTTCGCAACATGCATTAGGTTTAGACTGGTCAGCTGCTATCCAGATGTCTCAAGACCGCAATCTATTAACATCGCGATAACACCAACTCGCCCAAAAATTGACTTGCGCGGACTAAGCTCTAAGATGATTTAGAAGAGAAAAGGCTGATTTTAGGACGTTTTCGCAACATACCTTAGATTCAGATAGGTTAGCTGCTATAATGATATCTCAAGACCGTAATCTCTCCACATCACCATAACACCAACTCACCCATAAATGGATTGCGCGGACTAAGCCCTAAAATACTGATGTTCCAACAGGACCCCAATCATAAAACCTGATCTGTCACGTATGCTACCCGAAAGAAGGATACTAAATATTATTTTATCAAAATCATGTTCCATGCCATCTCCAATAAATATCATAAATTAATATTTACACCTTAAGGTTACAAATAAAATAATTTAAGGATTTAATATCCAAATTACAATGCTCAATGAATACATCCCACTTCTAAAGTATTTCATTCCAAACAGCCTAAACGTTCAAAATAGCAAAATAATAAATGCTCGTTATAAATTTATTCTCAAGATGTGAGAACACATCAACTCCTAGCCTACTTGTTTTAATACAAATATTAGCCTACAACTTTATTAATTTACTTAAAGGCAACTAACAATCGCGCTCATACTAATACTGACACGCACTCATACACACAACATACTCACTAACATCATCTACACTATAGACCAAAAGCGCACGCTCTGTCTTTCTCACGTAGGTACATACTGTTTGACGACGAAGGAATCTATAAAATTAATTTCTCGCCCCTAAATCCGTTCGGACTAGAAAATCTTTAGTACGTCTAACGCACTCACTCTCGCTCTTCTCTCTCTCAATCTCTCTCAAATCTATTCCTTTATTACATTGATTTATACGGTAATTGTTTCAATCCTTTTCAAATAATAGAGTATAATAACTGTACATAGTACAAAACAGAAGCCGTCTACCGCGTTACTTTTAGATAATTTAGTAAAGGTTAATCTAAGATTGAAGTACGTATAAGCGATTATTAATAACCGTATTAAATGTGACGCAGCTAATATTTCATAAAAGGTAATTAAGAAAAAACATTTTTGAAACTTATGATGTTTCGCTCTGAGGATCGAACCCGGGAACGTTGGTTGACTCCGCGGTAAAGTCGAACGTTCGCTAGACAAGCAACTGTAACTATTGAACGCGCGGCGAAATATGCTACCACTATTAGATCGGTCGTATTTCATAAAATTCTCCGTAACCTAAACTCTTCAGGAATACCGTATTATTTTAAAGAATTAATGATTATTTAGTGAATATATAACGATATATGAATATATTATTCCACGCCTAAATACCTACATTACTAGATGAGTTGATTTTTGCTTAATTAAAAGATAACCTAAGAGAACTACTTTTGGGCCTTCCCCTTTCTTTATCCCAATAATCGAAGCCTAAGCATTTCCTTGTGCAAATAAATTCCCCGTTTACTGTGTAAGTGTGATGTAAGTGTCCCATACATAAGTCCTATGCATAACTAGAATAAAAACTAGCTATACCTAACTTTCAGCACTGGAATAGCGACCGAGATCGCTCAACCATGTACTAAGGTGTATTCCCTAACGTCTCCTGGGCCAGTCAGTGGTGGGTCTGACCAGTGTAGCCAGAAGTTGTACCTATTCCTAAGAATATCCGACATGATACTGCCTGGGGACATGCCGAATACATTGTGTGACAAGACCTCGGAACCTCGGCACTACGGGGCTTACTGTTGGGAAGCGAAGGCGAGGGCCTTGCAACCTTGCGTGGAAACACTTGACGAATCCCAGATCCTTTCGTAGTGCCTAAATTCCAAGTCAGACGATCTATGAATGTCACACAAAAATTCCAGAGAAAGTTTCTAATTACTTAATTCCATTCGGAACAAAAGGTTAATAATGGAATATTATGTAACATCCAGCCATTTGCTGTCCGAATCAAACGGCCTAAGGTCTTCAACCTTAGTAGGACCTGAAAGCATAAGCAAGGGCGGTGTGCAATGCCTTGCCAAGGGGTCCCTGAAACAAAAACAAACAATTAGTATTTTTCATCACTGTTCTAGAACACTAACATACCTGGTTTTGTACCACACTGAATCTACTGCCTCGAAGCTAAAGCTCGAGTGGAAAAACCCCAAATGTATTGAATACGTCCCGCCCGGACGTCCGCCTTCGTCGAATGTTGATCAGAGAAAAAGCCCCCATCGAACCTTCCACTCCCTTATATATCGATTCCAAAAATCTGTCGATCTTTCGAGAACAAAAACAACACAGCGATCACGCCACCTTATAGGGTTCCTTCAGCGAAACATGAAAACCCCTCAATCAACAAGTCTTACTCGCGACGTACCTATTTGATAACCAGACATTTCTTTAATCGGTACCTATTGAATGACATCGAAATGAGATGCATTTACTGTCCTAAAATATGTTTAAATACAGCATAAACTACTCGTCTTTTAAATTATGGGTAGTGAAAGACAGCTACGGAACCCGACGGTTCGTGTCGACTCGACCTTGCCTATCAATCCACCCCACCTCCTACGTCATGCTTACTTTTTTTTGTCTCTAAGCTTTGTGGCCACAAATTATATTCATACAGCCATACACATTGACATGATTTCTTTTGATTTCAACAACCCTATAAATATTTAAACCTATAAGTATTAAAACAAAGATAATTTTAGAACACTCAAATAATAGATAAACACATTTCAAACATGAGAGAACTGTATAACAGTTACCATACTCCGCACATAGATGACGTTGTTAACGTGATATTGAGCGACCTCGTCAAATCGTATCTATCGAAATCTACAGATGGCGTTAGTTGCGGAACAGATATGAAAGATTCGCCCTATGGACACCAACTAACAAAATAATTACGAATCTCTCACAACTCGTCAGTGATAGATCATTTTTGAACAAAGCCGTTTAATTATAACTTGATCCTATAATCTATTTAAAAAAGGTATCATCTCCCAAATTCGAAGTTCGTAATTGTGGAATATTTTTCGCGTGAAATAATTTGGCCTAGGGGTCAAACTGTTACATGACGCTGCTAACGTAATATTATGAAACTTCGTCATAAATTCTACAGGTGGCGTTGGTTTCAATTTAGAAAGATTCGCTCTCGATGGACTCCAATAAACAAAATATTTACGAATAATATCATTTCGAAACTCTAGCAGCACTGGCGATCAGTTTTGAACGAAGCCGTTTCATTTTAACTTAAACCTATAATCTATTTTAAAAAAGGTATCGACTCCCGAACTCGAAGTACATATTTGTGGGATATTTTTCGCGTGAACTATTTTGGCCTAAGGGTCAGACTGTTACAATGTACAAAATAAAAAATACAGACATAAATGCGAACATTTCAGTCACGTCAATTAAGCCATCAGAGAGCAGAAAAAACAATTCGCTCCAAAATAAATAAAAAAGCTATAAATGTTGATATTTATGTAAATTATAAAAGGAAAATTTTAAAAATGAATAAATAATGACAAATAAAAGTGGTGAAATAAAATAAAGCAAATTAAGATTTTAGATTAGGGTTTAGCTTTATTTAGTTAATTTTAAGAAAGAAAAAAACTATTGTCTTTATAAATATAAAATTTATACATTCCCAGTGCCCCCAGATTGAATCTTCGGATTTCTCACTATCACTTTCAGTAGTTTACCTACCTACTGTTGTCGCTCCCACGAACCCTAGGCATCGGCGACGCGAAACTTTTACGAATCAGGGTTGAAAAATCGTCTGTGTGAGCATCTGCAAACATACCTGATGCGCTGCAGTAACGTCCATGCACGTAGTACGTTCATGTACATGCATTAAGACCTGAATTTTTTTCCATGATTTAGACTGATTGATAAGGTAATAAAGATACCGACTTTAGAAGTGAAGGATATCAAGAATATAGGGATTTACTGAAAAAAACCATTTACATGACAGGTAATGAATCGAGGGTATGTTTTAATTGTGAACCACAACAATTCAAACACACAGGGCCCTGGGTCCGCCTTGACCATGATCCTTGATGAGGATTTGGCGATAAGGTAATTACAGTTAAGCGACTACCATCTGACCTCTGTTACCCTGCTACCAGGGTAATCTGTCCAGATTTGATCATGGTTACAAATTCAACCGCCGGAATTTGCAGGTTTCATCACGATCTTTTCCCTCGCCTTAAGAGCATCGGTTAGTATTCAACTGTTTTTATTACTATTCCCTTTTAATTCCTATCAAGCCATTTTATAGCTGTGGTTTTCACAAAACAAATCTGGAAAAAAATTGAGGTCCATCGTGCACGTACCCGCAAGAAAGAATAGGGAGGCAAGATTAAATTCCCTTTCAAGACATGTGGACTGCACTACACTGTGGATGCACTACACCCAAGAATTTGAATAATGAGGACAGGCATCTAAATTATCTTTTAAGTCTGAAATAACTCTTAGAACAGTTTTTAGTGTAACGAAATGAAAAGGTTAACATTAAACTAGGTAATAGGTTATAGCACAAATATTTTTATGAAAGTCATAATATTTATTTTAATGACAATTCCTTAACTATAAATATATACCTGTTCGTTGGCTTGAGCGTCGTGACCGAGCGGTTAGGGTATCCGACTCGTAAGCGAGAGGTACCAGGTTCAAATCCCGCTGCGTCCATGTTCCTACCAATGCCTCTTTTCTGAGTTATGTACATTAGGTGAATGCTAACCGATACTCTTACGGTGAGGGAAAACATCGTGATGAAACCTGCACACTCAGGCGACTGAATGTGTAACCATAATCCAATCTGGTCAAGTTCCCCTGGTAGCAAGGTAATCTGGAGGTCAGATGGCAATCGCTCTACTGTAATTACCTGATCTTGCAAATCTTGGATCATGGTCAAGGCGGATCCCGGGCCCTCGCGCGGGTGATTCCAACCGGGTCATTAACGCCAAGATGACCAAACTGCAGCACCACAACGAGTTCCCCCCTCGTTAGATGTGCCTCCTGATACCGATAGCGAATCGAAATTGACCAAGGTCTCCCGCTGAAGACCCGGAGACTAGTGAACGGTCTGCACAGTTTAGGGCCAGTGACAGTATTTTTTTTTTACTCTAAGCCAAAGATGGTTTATCATTATCCTCATCATGCGATACCATCTGACCTCCATTACCTTGTTAGCAGACTAAAAAGACTTACAGACTAAGAGACAACTTTATAGGTACGCATATCTTAATTAAGCTAATAAAATAATATGGTATATAGGTTCGACAGTGAAAAGGCGATGTTATAAAGTGCCCCTCGTTCTGCGCAATTCACACCTCCGGCTCAGATTTCTGCACATCCATTGCACAACGTAATAGCTACCTTCTAGGCGAAATTTACTAATAGGCCTATTATCTACAGAAATAACATGATTAACTATATGATCTAAGCATGATATAGATCTTCGTGCGTAAGAAGATATCTTTGAATGTTACACCTATTGCAAAAGATTGACTGTTTTTTTTAGAATTGTTTCAAGTATAAGCTTAATAAAGAGTTCAGCAAGACAAAAATAAAACAAATACCTGGTCACATGGAATCTGGTTGATTTCTAACTTTGGTCTGTATGCGCGTCTACTTTTCGACTTAAAATTTGAGTGATTGTTTTTTTACGTTCATTACGAACAAATTCAGACTTTATACTTAACTGGTCTTAGTCTATAGACTTTTAAAACTAGAATACGGATTTGCGACACACCAAATGCTGGAACTATTACCACGAAGTGATAAATCAGGGCGACCGTGGCGTAGGTACAATGTATTATCATTGTGCGGGAGCCAGTATTGGGCTAGTTGCCAAGGGGTCCGATACAGTTGGTTCTTGCGCAGGATTGGTGGCTGGAACGCGAGCCAATGCTCGGTTTTCCTGCATATTTGGCACAATACGAATACGACCCAGCTTAGCCACTGCAAATACAAAATATTATCGAGTACTTCTGCTCATAATATTTAATTGAACGAGATATTTCGAGAGCTCGCCAGAGCTCGTTTCTACATCTGCATGAATCTAAGTGCACAGTTGCCGAAAAATAAAAAGAAGAAATGCAGCGTGTTTACCTGTTAAAAATGTGAAAATTTTTTTCGTGCCACGGTAAATCTAAGGAGTTATAGTTTCAATGAGAGGACAGTGGTTGTTTTGGACGATTTAGTAGCCCGCCCAAAGAATGTGCAAAACTAGTTTCAAAATCTTTGCCTGACGTCTATAATTACGTTATCCCTCTATTATTATTTATTGTGCCAAATATGTGTGTATATGTGTAATGCGTCAGGTCCAGTACAGTCCGTTTGATGCTGCCGGTCTGCATACTCCCTCGTTTCGATCCCTGCCGACCTTTTTAACCTATATACGGCTATTGATCACATGAGGCGTTAATACGCGGGATTAGATATCTTAATGGATATCAACCCACGAATAAACTATCGCCGGCAAACTTCTTACGTACATACTTGGGACAAAGTGCCCATAGACGCAGAACTTTAGAGCAGTTACAAAAAATCGTAGCCAGAGTTTAGGAGGGGAAACAGGCCTTACACATTACACTCATTATACTAATAAGGGCTGTAAGTCGAAACGAAGTCAATGACTAATGTAAATATGGACTGCCTTTTAAATCAATAAAAACATCCATCCATTCGGGAGCTACTATACTGCAGACAGATACACACATACACAGAGCCACAGATACACAATTTCCTCAGTCCAGTGGTATCCGCGTGACCCGCCAATCGGTCAAAAAGATGGCAGGGTCTAACGAGTCGACGCACAATTCAATTTTAAGTCGAAATTGATACATAACTTATTTTTGTCCAGAATGAGGAAAAGCTTGCTTAGAAGGGCTACGTGCCAAACCCTTGCCTTGGAGATATCTAGAGACCCAGCAAGGGCCTCGCCATGCTTCTCAATGGCCTCACTCCATAATAATATATGAGTGGCATACGCCAGAACGCCCCCAGACGACCGACCAAATTCGTACTGGTGATAGCTGGGGGGGTCGTTGCCTGCAAGATACGCAAGGAGTTTGTTGTTCAGTGTACGCTTCATAATCTTACAGAGTGTGTAAGTGACCGAAATAATAAATAAATATTCGTGGACAAATTCACACAGCGCCATCTAGCCCCAAACTAAGCAAAGCTTGTACTAGGGTGGTAGTTGCAGGGTCTACGCGGCTGCCTGGAATAAAATTAAAATAATCATCTTGGCGTTAATGTCCCGGTTGTGTTCTCACGCACGAGGGCCCGGGTCCGCCTTGACCATTATCCAGGATTCGGCAGGTCATGTAATTACAGTGGAGCGACTGCCATCTGACTTCCATGACCCTGCTACCAGGAGAAACTCACGAAATTGGATCATGGTTACACATCCAGTCGCCTGAATGTGCAGGTTTCATCACGATGTTTTCCCTCACCGTAAGAGCATCGGTTAGTGTTCCACTAATATACATAACTCAGAAAAGAGTCTGCCTGTAAGTATTGATAATGCAATGGTACCCATCGAGGCAAATTCCTCGTAAATCTATGAAAAAATTATTAATATTTATGAGAGGTACCTCTCATATAAATATTAATTAAATTATATTTAAGGTATATTTGAAAAAGTCAACCATAAGGTGCTTTGTTACAGAGTGGAATTAACAAACCCTATCTGACTAACTATTACTTAATAACGGCTTCCATTGAATGAAAAGGTTAATCATGTATGAAATCGTTACAATCTTTCCAATCAAATTTCAACATAATAAGTTTATATTGATTGTTTGTCGGTTTGTGTGTTTGATTGAAATGGATAAACTCAATAACTACTAAACCTGTTTTTAAATTCTTTCACCTATAGGAAGCTCTCTCATCTATGTGAGTAAAATAGGCTATATACATATATATTTTTATTAGAAATGCCTAGGGAAATTTCATTAATATTACCCAAGGTATCACGGGCTGCAGCAAATTAACTAATTATTTCTTGTTAGGTTTCTAATTTTCAGGAAATGGTAAATGGAAAAAAGGGAAGGTAAAAAAATAATCATCTTAACGTTAATGTCCCGGTTGTGCTCTCGCGTACGAGGGCCCGGGGTGTGCCTTGACCATGATCCAGGATTTGGCAGGTCAGGTAATTACAGTGGAGCGACTGCCATCTGACCTCCATGACCAGGGGAACCTGACCAGATTGGATCATGGTTACACATCCAGTCGCCTGAATGTGCAGGTTTCATCACGATGTTTTCCCTCACCGTAAGAGCATCGGTTAGTATTCAACTAATGTACATAACTCAGAAAACAGTAATTGGTACATGGCTGGAGCGGGACCTCTGGCTTACGAGTCGTATACTCTAACCGCTCGGCCACCGTAGCTCAACCGGGTTCGGTACAATTATTTATTTTTCTTTATTTTATTCAAATATCTATGAGTCACCACCCACCATGTTTTATTCGTACAAAATAAAAAATTTAGAAGATATTATCGTTACCTAACATTTTACTAAGATATAATTACATTAATTTAAAATAGATATTATTACGATGTCAGCTCCATAAAGGAGAAATTATCAAAGAAGAAGGGTAGGTACCTGTAAAAAGCAACTGGAATACAAGGCTAAAAATTAATTAAATCCTTTAACTTTATGTTGTGCAAGTATTTACCTTCATCAAATTAGTCGCTTTGTTACAATGTTTTGAGACCTTTTTTATGCTTACATAGGAACGAAAGATAAATTAATTGTTCTCCTTTAATTGGATACCTTTCCTTCATATTAAGGATGTTAATTTCGTAATCATTGCATGTAAATTAAGAACAGCTTTTACCCCGTAAATTGCTCATTTACTTTTCATAATTAATAGGTACAGAAGACGTCGGTGATATCGTATAACTTTAAGTCATGCACAAATCTTAGATAGATATTTTGATGTCAGATGTTCCGAAGTTCATGAGGCAACGCTACAAAGTTTTAAAACATTTTTCTGGTCGAAGCGACCAGTGCACTCGAGCTAGCGGGCTACCCCACTGAGAGATAAAGTAAAATTCAAAGAGGAAACGCTATCAGACTCTCATGCGCGGAAAATCTCCCGCAAGGTAGCTATCTAGATTTTGGCTTATTTAGATCCAGAGTATTTTAGGTATCGTAATAAAATCGTTTGGCAGTTTGGAGTCGAGTGGGTTAAGAATAGGGATGCAACGATACCGATACGATAATCGTATATTGGCGATTATCGTAAACCTTTACGATCATTCGTTATCGTAAATATTACGATACGCTATTTTTACGATACTTTTACTTCAAAAATTTTAATTTTTAAATTTTTACTGTTTCGAGTGAAACGAAACGCATAATGCGTCAATTTCTGAACGCTTCGCAAATTAAATAATAGTCAGTAAATGTAACAAATAGTAACAATTTAAAAAATTAAAATATAAGTTAATGATGAAAATTGATAAAATTAATAAATATATTGATTAAAAATGCATAACTTTTTTATACTTTTACTTTACTTAGTCTTACAATAATAACATACAACAAAGCTTCCAATAAATTCATCAAAAAGGTATTAAACAAATATCGTAATGCATTCGTATCGTAATTCGTTATCGTATTTGGCCATTACGATGTATTCGTCATTCGTATTGGTATCGTAATAGCCGTATCGTTGCATCCCTAGTTAAGAATGGATAAAGTCTTTAGTATTTAATAGCTAGTTATTTATGGAGAATCATGATTCCGTCTACTATCTCTCTGGTTTCTAACTGGTTATCAAAATTTTTTTTAAAAACTAAAACAAAGAATTGAATAGATTGCAAAGTTTCTTACTTTTCGCGAGGTCTCGGATGAATCGTATGAAATTTAGATGTGGCCGAAAATTGTTTCTTGCATCCACAGTGAACTGAAAAAGAAATTTAACGTTCACATGAAAGTTTTGGATAGTTTTATTATAATATGTACCTATTTTTAAACCGAAAGAAAGACATCGCGACAAAGCTAAAATAACAAGAGCATTTCCTTTCCTGGGAAACAAGTAAAAGAACAAAGGAAGTAAGGAAGTACGAGTATATCATGTGTCTCAAAACATAATAGGCAAACGCACGTCCGAAACTTCAGTAGAACATCCTTTGCGAGATAACTTTGCAGTCAAACTTGACAAAGGTCAGTCACCCATGAACTGATAGCATTAGGTATGTCAAAAGTGCCTATGGAGTTTCTCTGAGCCTTTGAAGCGGACGACTTGTGTGTGTTAGCATTTACGGACCATATAGTACAAAGAGTAGTAGGTATTAATATAGCAGCAATATTTATAACCTTTTCACGTTATTCAATGTTCATTGGAAAGGTCTTAATAAGCACTATACCCCTATGATATTCAAACAACGCGCGATAAAAGCTTGTCATGAAAAAATGATTTCCATTTTACAACTTATTATTATTCATGTAATTATGAAAGGTGCCGGCACAGCATAATGAATGCCTCCTAATTTATAGTACCGGATACTAGCTGTGCTAAGATTTTTTTTAGATGGTCAATAATTAGCCCCAAGTTGAAATGAACGCCTCCTAGGGTTATTGATGATCTGACTATCTATTCCATACTGATGACAATTTTACATTAGAAATCTTACAAATTCCGAACAATGTATTTTATTTTCTAACCTGAATAGAGGACATCACTAAACAGCACTACAAGTCTAGCTAGAATTGCATGAAAATTAGTATTCTAGTCAGTTCTATCTCTACTTGCACTGTTTCGGGGGTGAACAACGTCTCCAACACACTTTCTAGTTAAGAGTTTGATAACTTAATAAACCCAAGACTAACATTACTGTCAAAATCCTAAAGGATTGTCACCATAGCTATAAAATGTTATATGTTCTCCAGAAGACTGACACTTACATGTAAGTATACGATACCTATGAGTAACAGTTAAATATGGTTTACGTAAAAATATTTACGGGATTATCGGCAACGCGTGGGTGATACCCCTGGTAATGCAAACGCCCATAGGCTGCGGTGACTGCTTACCATCAGACAGGCCGTAAGCTTGTTTTCCAACAATAACAATATAGTGGTATAAAAAAAGATTAACCTAATAATATCTCATTTTAGTATCTACATAAAACGTAATAGCCTGCATGGTCTGGTGGTTAAGGGTCAAAAGGGGTTTCAACTGCGACGCTATGCCCGCACCGTCAAGTTTCACTCCAATTACAGATAATATTTTTGGCTCCATTTTGTAGTTCCATGCATTTTAAATCCCGTGCAAGTTTGAAACGATATATTTTAACGAAAATTTGACAAACCACTAGCATAGATATTGGTTTCATGGATCACATGTAGAAAAGTTGATAAGCTTTGATAACGTGATATTGAAAATATGATAGAGATTTTTTGAAACGAATAACTATTATAACACCCTTACTTATTTTGCATTGTGCTCGATGCCCTCTCAGCGGAAATTTAGCCATAAGCCAAGGAGGCATCTCCATGGCTTATGAAGTACGCTGACGAAATTGTACTAGAGAGCAAGCTCAGGCAGTATCTTGAGACCAGAATAAACACGTGGAAGGATGTGCTAGAAAACGGTGGTTTGAAGTTGAATATCGCCAAAACAGAGTACATATATGGCCAGCTGTAGCGAGGGTCTCGAAACCATCCTTGTAGGAAACGAAGCTGTCAATAGAACAGATAAATCCAAATACCTTGGATCCGTGATGTACTAGTGCAGCTTGTGCCAAATGGCGGGAACTCACGGCAGCCACCGAAACACCTTGTAAAGCTCAAAGGGCTTATATACAAGAGTATACAACCACCGGTCTAATTATACTCATGCTCTATGGCTGCGAACTCCACGCCAACGAAATGAAAATATGTGGATTTGCGGAAATACGCGACTCGATCAAGTACGTAACGAGTACATCCGTGGTAGCTTTATATCGAGGAGGCTCGTCTGCGCTGGTTTGGTCATGTGTTTGCGTAAGCCTCAGGAATATGTGGGAAATGGGTGCCTGAATCTGTCGGTATCAGAAAAGAGGCCCTCTGGGCCACCCAAGAAGCGATGGATTGACATCGCTGAGTCGAACTCGAGTGCCAACAGCTTACGACGAGAGGATGCCGAAGACCGGGCGAAGTGGAGAACAATGAGTAGGAAAGCGGAGCCTGGTAGAGGCCGGACTAAGCGCTAACACGATGATGAACTACAATGACGTGGTGGAGATTTGGGCAATACCCTCTTTTAATGTGACGGAGATTCATATACATAGGTACAGTCGAGGAAAGTAAATGTTTAGCAAGTTGACATACTTAAGTCCGAAATTGGCCGTGTAAATTTTTTATGACGTGTGGTTTGTTTTATTGGCCCGGTTGTGCTCTCGCGCACGAGGGCCCGGGGTCCGCTTTGACCATGATCCAGGAGTTGGCAGATCAGGTAATTACAGTGGGGATACTTCCATCTGACCTCCATAACCCTGCTACCAGGGGAACCAGAGATAATGGTTACACATTTAGTCGCCTGAATATGCAGTTTTCATGTTTTCCCTCACCGTAAGAGCATCGGTTAGCATTGCAAATAAGAAGACGATTAAACTACCCAACATTCAGTTTCCTTGACTGTACATAATAGACTGTGACACATTGGAAGGCACCGTAGGTTATCCTACGTCATCGAGTACAAGAAATATGCAATTTTATAACGATAGTACTTTTAGTTAGAGGTAAGCAAACCCACAAAACGTTGGACTGCCAATGAACAATCTGGCACGTTCGGTACAGTCCGTTCAGTAAAGTACGGTACAGTAAAGTACAGTACGTTCAGTAAAGATTGTAACTAATTAAATATTATTTAATGTGCTAAAAATATTATTACACTACAATAAACTAAACATTAGTAATTTGAGATGAAACTTAATATGCTAGATATAATTTGTTCTGATGTTCTTTACTACGTTTTTTTTTATTATAGCAATTCTGTGATACGTGTAAAGTATGATTGTAGAAATTGAATGACATAATTAAGCGCGCTTTAACATCAGTTATTGCCCTCGGTTCTGCTGGAGCCTTCTGGTTTAAGTAGAACGGATGGAAATCAGCCCGATGAGTCCAACTTTAATACCTTGGACACAGGGGCACTGCTTGTTATGGGACTCCTGCTCACTTGCGACTAGCCATTAACCAGTTACTATGCAATCAACGGGGTCAGCCGCGGAGACGGCGGCCAAAGCTAAGTATTTAAAATATGCTGATCTGAAATCGGCGTTCCTGTTCGTTCCAGTGGCAGTAGAAACCGCGGACTTAGGATTTAGAAGCCAAAATTATCATAGCTGAAGTAAGCCGTCGTGTTCAGGAAAATTGTTTTGGCCCATGTTAAGGTTTCTACCTCGTGCAAAGGTCATTCAGCGTAGCAACGCGGTGTCCATAATGGGTATCTATGCACGTGGTTTTAAGTGATTTCGTGGTAGGTATTATTTGTTGTATATATTTAGAATTTTTTTTTTCCTGTTTACCCTTTTCAATTAATTAATTTATCAATGATTAAATATGGTATTGTCCATGAAATATTTAAACGTACGTTTAGGTATTACTGGAGTACTTAAGAGCATTGCGTTGAATATCAGCACAACAGTACATCGGAGGACTATGAAACCTTCTTCGCAATATAGGCCAGTCAAATCTTACAAAAAAATGGCCCTAAAACGCAAAACGCGATGTAGTGCTGCAATTTTGGTTGGAGAGTGTGGAACAATATTTTACAAGCAAAAAAAATTGTGCTACCTGCGTAATACGTGAAAAACTGCAAAATTTCGGGACATTTTTCACATTTTGGCCTAAAAATCGTAAACTATGCTTTTCTCGATCAACAAACTTAAAAGCTTTTAAAATTGATTATATTTGCAAGGATTTAAGCCCAAACACAGCTATATAAACCGTATAGCAACCAAGTTACGACTTTAAAGATGGTATATTTTTCCCGAAAAACTTCAATTTTAAATGAGCTAATTATTGGTAAAATTACTAGTTCTATGATAATAAAAATAAAGAGGGAGTTGTAGTACATTTTATTTGCTTTAGTTGATGCACAGAACGAACAATGTGAGACTAATAGTTCATTCACAATCTTAAAAAAAAACGAGGAGAACGTAAAATGTATTTTTAAAGAAAAATGTGTTTATTAAGGTGGTAATAACAATTATACATATTATTAATACTAATCTGACATAATACAAATTACAAATAATAACTAACTTAATAAAACAATCACTAATTTTTTCCGAGGTCCACGGTATTAGAACTATTAGGAATACTGCTCAGAAGGCTGGCCGCATTGCCCCCCGTCCGAAGTGGAAGTCAGCCCTATGGTCTTCGTTAATATCGACGGCGCTTAGCTAGCTCCCGAAATATGGAGTGTGCGCATGGTCCCTAGAGTTCAAGGGTTTCCACGCCAAACGGCGTAAATATGTGATTTTCACGAACACTTGCGTCGCTAGACGCTTTCAGCTGAGGCGGCATCGGGCCCAGCATAACACGCCGTTACTCGAAGATGGAACTGTGCAAGGGTATCGCTACACATGGCATCCCTGACCAAACGTCGTCCCAGCTTCCAGGGCGGGAGTGTCATTCGTTTGGGCCTCTTACCGTCATCACGGGCCAAACCACCTGGCTCCAGCTTCGCGGGTGCTCCAACGGAGGTAAAGGCCTGGCGGATGATATAGTGCATAACGCGAGAAGTGCCCCAATATTTTTAGAGGACATTGCCTGATGTTAGAGACCCGATTTACACTCGCCAGCAGCCAGAAAACGGACACGACCTGCAGAGTTGGTTGATGCGCTTTAAAGATTGTTTCACACCAATCTGCAGCTAAGCTCGCCCCATAGCCGCTGAGAACAGGACATTTTTTGGGAGCTCGGCCTCCAGAAAAGCCTCGTGCCAAAGACATTTGGCCTCGATAGAATACGCCGTAATAAAAGTCCCTAGTTTAGATAATAACTTCTACACTGGATACTGTGAACAACACCGAGGACAGAAAAGCTGACAGGGACTAGACCTCCATATCCATCTGTCTCCAAGATGAATTATCGAGATTTATGTTAAGAATTAAAATATAAGAATATGTTTTACTGTGTTGTTGACAACACCGCAAAACACAACAATAGAATTTATATTTTTTCTTTAACGAAGTCCGAGAGGGATTAATCAAAACTACCTAGAAGGTGAAGCCACGCCTTGTCGACGACAATATAATAGCAGTCACGACAAAGCTGCTGAAATGGCATCAGCCCTCGGATCACACTTCGAGATTCAAGTCCAAACCAATCACCCTGAACTCGCGCATGAGGAGCTGAAAATCCTGTAAAACCGTGTTCTCATCCCCTCGTAGGATCCCGTCGTCTAAGTAGGTCGTCCTACCACACGTTAAATTTAGAATTTAGCTTCTCGAGAGTCGCCTATTGCTGGTAGCCGACTACTGATTGCAAGAGATTGACCTTTGTATAAAAGATTGCTCGGCTATTTGTAGCATTGTCGCATAAACTTCTAAACGGCCGGCAGCTTAGTTCGTATTTGACCAAGCAAAGCGCCTCTATCGACGGTGTTGAATCCATTTTTTACGTCACCCTTCAGTACGACTTCAACACTATTACTTTGGACGAAAGTTCTCATGGCGTGGACAGCGGCCTTGCAGTCATCTTCAGATCCAAAGTCGAGCTGGATATGCTGAAAGTAATTTTTGTGGCCTGGGGGAATAAAAACCGGCGTCGGTAGGTAGTCCCTACCACAATAGGGGATGAATGAAACCATCATTTTTTTAGTTTTAGGCGCCATAAAGCTTACTGACTAAGGACTGTACTACCGAGCCTGCCAGTGGAGTCGAGTCGTCGTCGTATGAATGTAGATACAACATCAAAACCAAGTAATGTCCAAAAAATACATTATTACGATTTCAATAGAACTCTAAAGTTCAGTAACCACATTTTTATTTTTTAGCCATTTCTGTCCCACTGCAGGGATCTTTCACGACTCACGGTCGGATGCTTTCCTCGGCGTAACCCACGGTAAACTTAAAACTAAGCAACTTCAAACTATCATACAAACGGCCCTGGTTTCCGTTGTTAAATCGCTCGCCTCTATTCGAACGATTTTCAATTTTGAATTTCGGCGTGAAAAATTCTATATTTTTAAAATCATATGGCAACATCAAAAGTATGAAAAAAGGTATGAAAATGTAAAAAAAATTCCGCCTAAATAGAGGACCGTTTCGTACATTGAGGCTAGTCGAGTTTCAGCACCGCGACGAGCTCGCCGGTTAATACAATTGGCGAAGCGAGATTGAGCAATATCTTGCGCTGGACCCTGAGACTAATAGTGCGGTCTCGGGAGCAGATTGGCTTCCTGTTATGGTATTTTATTATTATTAAAATGTAATTTATTAAAAAAAATTCTCTTAGCATAAGTGGTTATACCGATATTTGGCTGAAAACATTTCCTTTGGTACCATTTACACAAATA
Organism: Blastobasis lacticolella; assembly: GCA_905147135.1. NCBI lineage: Eukaryota > Metazoa > Arthropoda > Insecta > Lepidoptera > Blastobasidae > Blastobasis > Blastobasis lacticolella. Next base: position 5,293,502 of record LR990039.1, on the reverse strand, counting down.
AGTATTCACAATAATTCTTCAAAAAACCATTTTCAAGATTGTGAGTAAACTATTAGTCTCACTTAGTTCGTTTTGTACTTCAATGAAAGTAAATTAAATGTACTACAATTTTCTTTGTCAAATGACTAGCGATTTCATCAATAATTTGCTCCGAACGGGAGCAAAACTTAAAATTGTAAATTTTCGGAAAGAATTGACCACCTTTCGAAGAGTCTTCACTTGGTCACTGTACATTTTGTAGAGCTGCGTTTGGGCTTAAATAGTGGCAAATATAATGAACTTTAAAAGACATTCAAGTTCATTGGTCGAAAAATACATAGTTTTTTATTTTTAAACCAGAAAGTGAAAACAGAAAGCACAATTTTTTTTTGCTTGCAAAATGTAGTTTCACACACTCTTAAGGGGTCCAAATAACATACCAATAATGCAGCGTTACATCGCACTTTGAGTTTTGCGGCCATTTATTTGTAAGATTTGACTGGCCTAATAGAGAAGAGTATTTAAAAAAATATAATTCGTTTTCTCATTACATTTGTAGCATGTTAAACAATTAAATTTTAAAAAGAAGCTTAATTAATAATATTATCGACATAAAATTAACACAGTAGGTAGGCATTAAACTTTTAAATGATACATTAAAATAGCAGCAGAGGGGTTGAAGATCATGGATCTAGATCAGAAATTAAAATTCATTATATTCATCTCTCCGGATCGGGCATCGTACTCGGAACCTCTTGCATAACAGATCGGTATGTGTCCACTCCACTTCGACGACGCATCAGGTGTGATGAATAATTATCTCTACGATAACTCGATTGGCGTCCTGGGACGGTATATCGATACCCGCAACGAACAAGGCAGTAACTCGAATTCAGCACATTTTCAGAATGAATAAAGAAGGGAATATTGTGTGATTGAACGTCATTAACCCCCAACGAAGAACGGGGGCTGTTATAAGTTTGACGTGTGTATCTGTTGCTCTGTGTTTCTGTCTTTGTGTATCTGTTTCTCTATTCGAGAGCCAGTTTAATCGAGATGGTTCTTAGCTCGATTTCAATAAAATCGTTTCAGTAGTTTAGAATATGTTTCAGTTTAAGTAAACTTGGGTTTCCAGTGCTCCATGGGGTGGGGATTTGGGGAACCGTGGCTTTGGCAGTGGAGTGGCATTTGCCTTTTGCTGCTAGAGCAACGTGTTATAGAGGTGTGCAACGCATTAGCGATACTCTTGGTGTTGCTAATGTCTATAGGCAGTGGTGACCACTTTCCATCCGGTGGCCCACTTGCCTGTTTGCCTACCGTATGAAAAAAAAAAAAAAAAAAAAAACTTGGTCGGGGGCTATCCGACTTCTCCTCCGGTCCTGAAGACTGCCTAAGTGTCAATCGAAGACACTTACTCCATATTTGGACAGGCAACCATAATAAAGACTAGTGCTACAGATACGTTGATGCCACCGTCGCGTGTAACTTGTTTCAAGAACTTGGTTGTACCTCAAATTAGACGTAACTCGAGTAAAGGCCTTCTTCGTCGCGCACGAGAGCCCAATGCTCGTCATGACCATAATCCAGAATTTGGTAGATCAGATCATTACAGGGGAGCGACTACCATCTGACCTCCGTGACCCTGCTATCAAGAGAACCTGAAAAGATTGCATCCTGAAAGTGCGAGTTTCATCACGATATTTTCCCTCACCATAAGAGCATCGGATAGCATACAACTAACGTAGATAACTCAGAAAACACTCATTGGTACCTACATGGCCGCAGTGGGACTCGAACCCGGTACCTCTCGCTTACGAATCAGATACCTTTACCACTCGGCCACCGATGATGCGGGTGTCTATGGTATAGGTATAGACATTGATATCGCGTTATCATACGCGTTATATTATCAAAGTAACCCTATCCCATAAAGCTTTTCCATCCCTTTCATGTGGCCCGCATTCGATACTCGTACCGCCATCTGGGGAGTTTGGAGGCTATCATTTGGTAGCACCCAACAAGTAGTTCCCTCTGCAAGTTGTTTTTAGTACTATTAGGAAAGGTAGCAAGCATCTACGTGGTCTAGAGAGTGGTATTGATTTTGTTACTAAATACTAGATGTCGCTAAGAATGTATTTTTGGATGGCCACATAATATGTCAAGTGTTCACCCTGTTCTCCTGTTTCGGTTACCGTATCAGGGGGTCTAAAAAGGCCACATTAGCGGTTCATATTATGATTCTTAGAAGAGTGCCACACAACTTATCTGATCAGCGGGGCTATTGGCTATCTCAGTTGTCAACTCAAATTAGTTGTACACTCACATAAGTTGAACACTGGCACTGTCATGGAATTGGTATTGTCTATCTCTTCAGTGTACAACTATTCACGGTGGATCCACTGCTGGTGGCCAATACTTGAACAAAGTGACACCATTTTGAATGATCATATCAATGTCAACAACAGCGACGATACAGTTTTTTGTGACAAATTAGAATGAATCATATAATGAAACGTTAATGCGACCTTTTTAGATCCCCATGCCATCCACCGACGGTGAAGTCGTGAATTTTATACAAAAGTGTGGTGCACCACACCCTTTGAGCGAAGCGAATTTTTCTTCTGAGGCCACCTTACCGGTAAAAAAAAAGCTTTGCTCGAATCACCATGCCGTGTGCGGCCTGCAGTCTGTTATCGAATCCTGGGATTTAAAAGAGTTGCTCCCCAGTTTGGTAAGTTCTTGTAAGTATTGCCATTTTGATGGTTGCAGTAGTAATACCTATCTATACCTACATAATTGGCGATTAAAATGCAACGTCTCCGAGGGTGTGATCTTCTCTAGCCAAGCCAGATGTGGTTGAGTCTGATCTATGCAACTTGTAAACCATCGAGTCTTAAAGACTTTTGAATGCGTATTCGCCCTAATTTTTTTTCGACAACTTGTCTCTGCAGAGAATTCAGGGTAACCATTACCGTCAAGTGAGCGAGCTGACATGGCTAAAAAAAGAACTCAAATACAAGAATGGTAGTTGTGAAAACTGAAAAGGCCATGGAAATGTTAAATAATGAAGACCAACCAATACTACTGGATATGTTTATTACTCACTACTTGAAAAACATTCAAATATTATGATATAAAAATGTAAGTTATTACACTAAACAAACCGTTAACAATATACTTAATATTAATCATGTAAACTGATACATTACCAATGCAAAATATTCTAGTTCCTCTACTGTTTATAAAAAATTCTACCCAAACCCAAACATTTCTTGAGCATAGTTTTCGAGGAAACATGTGTAAAGTAAGGCCAATAAAAGGAGAGAACGTTTGTTACAAAGCGCTACTGTTTCCAGGAGTTCTACTTCTTATGCCCAATAAGATAACAAGATCCCGCGGGCAGGATATTCGAATGTTAGCAATGATTGCACTCAGGTAAATAATTATCTCCTTTAGTTGGCCATGTCATCGTATTAATGTGAACACCGTTAGTTTATAATCTATCTCGGGACTATGTAAACAATGAAAAAAATGTAAATGCAGCCAAATTTACAAACCATTCATAATTCAAAGCGTTATGTAAATAAATATAAAGATGTACAATTTCTACGGACTCTGCAGTCATGTACAAAAAAACAAGAATAGTATACCTACTTAAATAAACTGTTAACCCTGCACTAAGGCAATCTTGTGTTGCAGTGGACCGATGCATTGTGGCTTTAAAGTAATAACAAACAACTTTTGACACCAACTTTGAAAGCGTGAAATTATCAGCAGTTTAACACAAAATTGAAAACGAATACTGCCTAAATTACCGACATCCCTTGGTATCAAGAATTAATTTAAAGGCGTGTTTAATGAAATTAACGACGATACAAAAAATACAATACGGTGGAAAACAAGACTAAAAACTTCCAGAAGAGCCCTCGTAATGTATTAAAATTAATATTTTCTGTTGACATGAATTGACATGACATTTCAAAATTGTGACAATTTATTCCAGATTCCAGCTTTGGTCACCGGGTTAGATAAGGTTGTGGCGCTGTATGCAGGTACCTATTATAAATTAAAAACCAACGTTTTTCACAATTTTACGATGACAGACATTATACACAGTCACACGTTGCAATAACGACTTTATTACACATTGGACCGTCGTCAATTGCCTATAAATGCTAATTTAATTTAAATGTTTGTAAGTAATTATAAAACACTATTAATTTTCATACTTTTTAATATATGTATGTGAAATTATCTTAAATATACGTAGACATAACTTTAATTGTAAAGGAGGTTTGAGTAAAATATTCGTTTTATGAAATGTTATGAATAGGTACTTATATTTACTATGGAATGTATATTAATTTTGAATATTGTATGTATTGCAGTATACTGCTATGAATTGTTTGAAAATGACAGTTAAATGAGTAACTATAAAATGTAAAGTGTTATAAAGTGATAAGTATATAGTTTTTGATAAACATATAACTATAAGTTTATATTTTTATAATGAGTGGAAAGTGTGGTAGCATCTTATGAGCAGGCAGCGAATATTTTTTTTCGTATAGGCACCTCTTTATTTAATTCATCTGACTGCTCTTACACCACTATAGCGTATGAAAGAAAAATAAAATATTGAATACTTAGACATTCAGACTGTGTTTTGGCACATCATAAATAAATTGTATGTATATCTAAGTGTAAGAGAAAAATTACATTACACATTTTGGTGTTTTTCGAACTTTGTACTTATATAAAATTTATTGCTCATGGAATTATACTTAGGATATTTGTATCGTAAAAGGATTAATATGAAATAAGATATATCATATTAGCACAGATTTTTTTTACTGGACATTCATTATATCCTATTGAAGCAGGTACTGAATAACATTTCTGTAAACATTACATCTTCATTATTGTAATCACGAACAGGGGCGTCCATGCAACTCTAATCTACGTACTAGCTGCTTCACTGGCTCAATAAACATTTCAACTACATGCTAGCGAGTTAACTACAGTATAAACATCATTTTAAAAGGACATACCTACGTAATTAAAATAGGTACAGAAGGCAGCACCTCAACCTCTGTTACACTTTCGACCGCCTCCGATTTGTATGCATATCCATAGTAATACCAGCTCATTTCATACTAATGGTAGGTGGAATGTGCTGCCTTGTGTACATCATGATAGATCATGAGAATATTTACAATGCAGCAAGTTTCAACAATTCAATCGGGCTTGGGTGTTTATTTAAATTTCCGAATAAACAAGGATTCCGAGGCCAATCCTTTCTTATAATGGGGAATCCATCATAATAATGGCTATTACCGCACTGATAATTTCCTTTAGTAGACATAAAACGTGAAGGCCTTCACGTGTCGTATTCGAAATACACCCGAAGATATTGTTGACACTTGTTATACGAAATTTGTGTTGAATTGCGCAAGACTGCGTATATAGTCTTTGGACCGCTTTTCATATCCACCACTACGGGCAGAACATTTCCTCAACAGAACCACAATGCACACCCAAGTAAGCTAAACCCATGTATTTTAGAAAATAATTTGAATCGCATTGTCACCTAACCTTTTAGGAAACCCAACAATGATTGTAGGGTTGACAAAAGCTTCCTGGATTTTTACACAATTTGCTTAGGTAGCTAACAACCGGCTCGCCTGACGGTAAACAATTACCGTAGTTCGTAGCCTATGGACGTTTGCAATACCTGAATAGTTACTACGTATAACCCGCGTCACGAAAGAAGAGACTTGTCAAATAGCAATGGAGGGGATTTCGCGCAGGTAATCGTATACAGCGCAAGTCGAACCACGTGACCCGCCAAGTCTCTTCTTATTTGACACTAGTTGTAACTGCGCGATAACTACCGAATTTGCTCTTTTACTTCGAAAAAAATTAGCAGGGGATGTGCATTATCACTTATGTTATTATGTTTTGTATTTAGTACACTTGCCCGTGTGGTAAATACCCGTTTCTATAGGAATACGAGAAAAATATTATGGCAGTGAATGTAATTTTTAAATATTATTTATAGATATTACTATAATACAGCGCACAATTTTCGATATTCTCAGACAGCTACTTTAAAAACTAAAAAGTGTAGTATGGCCGTACCTCACTAGATGGCGCTGCTTAGACAAGATTCTCAAGTATTGAAATTGGCAACCGATGTTACTCGGAAAGGTGTTTCGTTAAAATATACTTGGTTTTAGTACCTTTTCTGAGAAGACAGCGCCATCTATGAGTACGGCGCCGTACAATTTTTAACATCACCCTTATAAATAGCACATGCACGATAATATAGTGTAGGTAGGTATCATAAACATTCGCTAGCTGGTAGCTTTGTAAAATTACGGTTAACATTGCTACTCCACATAATAATAATACATATATCAGCCGTAGCGTTCCTATTAAGCGTGCTTATACATGGACGGCATGTTGTCGACGGCACATCAATGGCTGCCATTGCCGTATTGCCCATGTATAACCACGCTAATGCTCATACCGATGTGAAAGCCATTGGCAATACATGTACACTGTTACACCATTTTAAACCTTAGGAATATGAAGCATTACGAAATAGTGTCGCTTGAATTGACACGTTCGGGCCGCTTGACTGCACGCGGCGCCTGGCTGCCTTTCCAAACGATTCTTTCAAGCGATACCATGTACTTCCAATAATAAAGATAAAGTTTAAAACGGTGGACAGTGAAATAGATACCGCTGCCGACCGCTACCTTTTCCGTATGAGCCACCTATCTTAAAAATCAAGTATACGAATAAAAATAATCACAAGCAGAATATATTTGATCAAATTATTTTCACTTCTCTAATAAAGGACCTTGTTTTGTTAGGGTATCGATTAAAATTTTTAGCGAAAGTATCAGAGCAGTTAACTCCAACGGAATACGAGCTGATAAGCGCAGAATTACTCTTTAACGCATTTTAGCGACATATGCGTAGATAGGAGCAAAAGATGTTGCTACCATGCGTTATAACGTAGGTATCTGTGCGTTAATGGATACAGGAGGAAATTAAATCGTTTTACGTTTTGGCGGTCCTAAAGTAAACCTCCACCCACGTCTACTGTAGGTACATACCTACCCACAATGAAAATTTTTATAGGTATTCTCTCTATGACTTATTTAATTTTGATTTCTTTTTCTCCATAATAAGACACTATAAACAATTTTGGTGTTATTGCTTGAGACCTTAGCAGTTGATAGGTATGTGGTGGTAGCGCGTTCCTAACGTCCAGGTTTTACAGCTGATACAGGTCAACGGCGTTAGCTGGAGGCTTGCTGATGGAGGAGCGACGTATGGTGACGCTCCCCTTCTCCGCGGATCAGACGTGCGTAAAACTCGCGTGCACGGCGTCCTCCTGGGAGATCTGGGTGCCAGCCGCCGTGAAGTACTGGAATAGCAAAACGTTTACTCAATATTAATATTTCTGGTTAGATGGTTTAGCCACGATTAGGGTACGAGGTGGCAAATAAAGACGTGCGTATCTTATTTTTAAGTGAAGATAAATGGAGAGAATTTTTATGTAAATATTTTTAGATTCCATTTTTGTTAGAAAAGTTCTCACTAGGCTTTCCAAAATTTGACTTACACAGATGGCTTTTAAATACCATTACAGCAGGTTAATTGCCTGGTCTAGAAACATTAGTTTATTTGATTAAAAATCAAAGACAATATTTTCATTGAGTATTTATTTATCATTAAGAGTTCTATTGGCCGTCTTTATTCTTCACCTTATTATGTGTATGTGTTCATACTCGAACAGGGTAGAGTCAAGGTGCATCAAATCTCTCGGGTGTAGATCATGACTTAGCAATTGAGGGGCGCCCTGAAGCTAGGACTAGTGCAGCCGGAAATTTGATGCAGCATGCCTTGGATATATAGGACTTGTAATGGCACACATTAGGCGTGTTATGCCCTTGGACTACTATGGTTAAGCGGCTGTAATAATAAGAGGGCTGAGATTTAAGAGGAATGGTGAAAATAATTGATAAAAAGACGCATAAATAGATCTCGGAGAGAATAGAAGAACATTTAAGATATTGGATATACAAATATTTTAATAAGTATGTTACTGTAAGGTACTTGAAGACAACAGCTCTTATTAACGGTTCATCGGCTTGTATTCCGTGTTGACTCCTCAGGGCCATAATATCGAGAACAAAAATCAACACCATCTACAATTTAAAATATGAATATATTGTTAAATTAACCGTTCAGTTAAATGGCTGGTTCGTTAATCGATTATTCAATTGAACGGAGCTCTATAACTATATTTTGAAGGAAACCCAATTTAAATATCACTTTGAGGATAAAGCCAAACTGGACTCAAAAAGCTTGGAATACTTTATAAAGCTAAGCAGTGCATCAAATCGGGCCATCGACTTCTGGCCCTATATGGAGTACTGCTCTCACCTACGGGCTAGTGCGCCCCAATACCAGCTCCTTCATCTTGACTCCATCTAACGACGTACTATTCGAATTATCGACGATCCCCTGCTCAGAGGCGGACTTGATCCCTTGGACCTCCGGAGAGACGTTGGCTCTTGGCCGACGTGTGCTCTACCGTCTGTACTACGGGAAATGTTCTGAGGTACTGTGCCACCATCACTTTTCCGCCACCGCACCCTCCTCTGATGGAATAGATTTCATTCAAACTAAATGCCTGTCATTCAAGGGTGCATCGCGAGCCTTTTGCCTTGCACGTGCAAGATGTGAAAGAAACTCCCACCCGAAGGCTTTCCTTTGTACCATAACTTTTGGTATCTTAAAGAACGACACAGCATCAGCTCATCTTAGGTTGCAGATGTCCTGATCGATGGTGGCTGTATTCCGTCTGCCCATGTGCCAGTTTAAAGGTCATTTAAAGAATTGCCTAACAAGCTATCTGCTTCATTTACCGGCTAATTAAACCATCAGGCGGCGACAGACATTTATTATGTTAGGTTAGGTGAAATGGACATAAACAAAAAGAGCATAACACGTAGTTAAGTGTTCAGATTAGAATAGGATCCTTAGATGAATGAATGTGTTTGGTTTATAACCTGTCGGTTCAGAGCCCAACCAAACCTGACGGTTATATACCAACCAACCAAGGTCAAACAATAATGAGGTAACAAATACGAGGTTGATTTATCAGCAAGGTATATTTCTGGGTGTTTGTAACTTACGCAAATAAAGTGTTAATAGATCTTGCGATGAACATGTCCAAACATTTCTCTCCCAAGCAGGAAGTCATTGTTCGACTGAATACAAAGTAGAAATGGTAATGAATAGAATCAGCTGTATCGATAGTAAAACTAAATTATGAATGATACCTATCAGCTTCAAAGAGAACTGTTAAAATAGTAAATACCTACAGATTGAGCAATCAAAAAGCTCAGTGAAAGAAATCCAAAACTATGCAAGTACATTTAGTGTATTTAAGGTATTTTCTGTAAATACAAAATGCATATCCCAGATGTACCTTTTATTAATTTTATATGAAATTAAGTATTTCATTTGGTATAAGACATTGATTAATTGTATTCATTTCTATCCAGATTTAAACAAGATATATAAAACAATGTTCCTAATGATCTATACAGAATAAACGGGGTCTGTCAGACTTTGGAAAAAATATTAATATTTAATTCTAAAGTCGGGTCGTGGTTTGCCCCATCTCTCATAGTTTTACATGTCTCCTCAGTGAGCAATTTGGATTGCTCACCCAAAAATCCTTTATAATACGGAAGTATAGAACAAAAATATTTATTTTTGAATAAATTCATAATATTTCGGAACATACAATTGCAAAAGATACTTACTACTCGCAACGTAATATATTATATTATCATTTATAACTATTATAAGTACTCATTATACAATGTAAGAGAAATTGCTAATCCTAAACTGAACTAGTAAATAACTAAGAATAGTTATATTAAAAACCAAATTCACAAGAAAAAATATCTAACAAATCATGTTAATGTATTGTTACTACTGAGGCGATTCTATGTTTATTATAGTGAAGATAAGCCTAGATAACCCGTGGCGACCCGAGCAAAGCCGGGACGGGTCGCTACTATCTGATAAACTGTCATATCTGAAAACCTAATAACCCATATAGAATTATGACTCATGTCTAAATCACGGTACTTACTCCAGTGAATGCGCCGCCATTCCAGGGCAGGCGGTCGTGTTCGCGGTGTGGCGTGCGCGGCTGCGGCGGCGCCTTTCGGTCGCGCGCCGAAAGCCGCGCCTTGGCGCACAGCGCGGCGCGCAACGGCACGTTGGCCCGCGCCGCAGCCGCGCGCCCGTACTGACAGTACTCCACCAGCGCCACGCCCAGCGCCAGCGACAGACCACCGACCAGCACGTAGAATATGCCTGCGACTTGGCTTAGCGACATCTCCGTTAATGATGTATCCTACGGATGTTAGAGAGACGAGTGAAAGTATGGGCGACGTTTTCTTATTAAGGGTAAGTACCTATTCTAATTTCTTAAATAGCGGCACTGGTCTAGTCGTAGCGTGCTGGCGAGGCCGATGACCAAGGTTAAGCAATGCTGGATGGGTGACCATTTTGTACTGTAAGGCTAGTCGAAGTTCAGCAACGCAACGATCTCGCCACATTATTACCGTTGGCGAAGTGAGGTCGACCAAGGTTTTCCATTGGGAACCAGACTGACTGAAAGGGCCCCGACATTGCATTTTTTCTAACGTGAATTCGATTAACGTCTTCCTCGTTGTCAAAAGAGCAGAAAAATTATGTACTTTTGAAAGCTTCATACTATTAAAGTTTAAAAGTTAGAAATATACTATTTATATCGTTGTGAAGATCCGATATAAATAGTATATTTCTAACTCGATCCGACGACGATACAAAACGGTTATGTTTGACCTTCCCCACCTCCCGCTATGACGTCACCGCGGAAGTTTGTACTCTTATACGGTACTAATTAATCTTGATGGTAAAATATAAGTGAGCTTGTTTTATAAATTATTCCCATTACGTCACCACATAATTGAAATAAGTTAGTTTTTTAAACGCTAAGTTTAACTTAATTGTCGTTCATATATGTGTAGTTCTTAAAAGATAAATCATTTATGTCTTCTTTTGTGCTAGTCTAGTCATCAACTAGACAAGGAGTACGAGCCGTTAGGTTCACAAAGCACTATTATCTGTTATGTCGATTTCTGAGATTAGATTATTTTTTAGTTAGTATTAGCTTACCTCCTCTTTCTCATATTCGCAGTCGAATTTCTTGTTGAGAACCCATTTTCGCCAAAGTTTCGCAATCACTGCATCTTTCTTCAATTTCACAATCTCCAAAGTGATTGCTTCCCTGAAAAATTAAATGAAAATAATATGTTTAAGGAGAGCAGTGAAGGACTTTTCTATGATTAAGGTGGCAAACAGGGTTATGGTGCCGATCCAATTAAAAAAAAGAACTTAAAGGAAGGAAGTGATGTGCGTGAATCACATTTGTTCATTCTCTATACACGGGTAGAAAGTGGTAGTATAAAATATAAGTTGATTAGATTGATGGAGTAAGTTGATTAGTGAAGGTGAGGTCTTAATCAAACGACGAGTTAAAGAGCCCTGAAATTTTCAGAAATTATGATAGAACATGTATTAAATTTTAAGCAATCGCGCGGAGTCGAATCGACCGCGCGCGCTTGTAACGAATATCGTTACAAATTAGCCCCACGGGGCGCCTAGATCGCTTTTGTTCTGGTAGCGGCGCAGAGGTCTAAGCAAGCAGCCACACAGAAAAGACGTAAGACGCAGACACGTCGCGGACACGGCGCGGCGCCCGTTCAATTTCCTTTCATACTAAATGTATAGAAACGTCGCGACGCAAAACATACAGCAAAGACAGGGCGCGGACAGGGGCGCGGACGCGACGCAGACACGTCTTAAAACATACAGAAAGGACGGGGCACGGGCGTGCCCCGGGGGAGAGCGGGGGTGCGGGTGGGGCGCGGGGGGCCCGGCCTCGCACGCAGCGCTTGCTATCCTTGTCTTGCCTGCGTTCTTGACTGGTCCGCGACCGCAACGTGTCTGCGTCTTACGTCTTTTCTGTGTGGCCGCTCTCTAAGGGACTACACGAGTCTGTCGTCGATAAGGTTACGTGCGACGCTCATCGAGAAAAATCAAATTTTGAAATAGCATTGCATTTTATAGTGACTCTTCGGCCACTAACTAATAATAACATAATGATAATAATTTTCAACAAATCGTCACGGAGTGCCAATTGACACAATTGACGAGACTGTTCAACCAGTAACAAGTAAGGTCCCCATGTGATGTTTGGGAGGTCGTTGCGATGTTGAAGCTCGATAAGCCGAATAAAGTCGGAACGGTTACCCATCCAGTTACCGACAACGGCGTGCGGTGCTTTGCTTTTGTTATCAGTATCGTTAGCAATAGACCAGGGCCGCTTCTAAACGAAATATTACTTTAATATTTTACTTTAAGTTGCCGAATTACTTTCCAATTTTTAAAAGAAAACATATTTATGTTATTTAAATATATAAATTGGTTTTGACTTTAATTTAAGTTTCTTTTGCAGAAAAAGCTATTGTAACATAGTTATAATGTATGTGTATCTAAAATATCTCATATGTATTTTAGGTTACGCGTAGGGGCGTCGGTGGCCTAATGGTTAAGGGATCCGAACCCCAGTACCACCACATAATTATTCTTTTCTGAGTTATAGACATTAGTTGAACACTAACCCATGCTCTTACAGTGAGGGAAAACCTGTTGGGCGACTGAATGTGTAACCATGATCCAACTGGTCAGGTTCCCCTGTTAAAAGTGCCACGGAGGTCAGATGGCAGTCGCTCCATTGTAATTGCGAGGAGCCAATCGACTCCTGCGACTCCGTGAGAGCACATTCGGGACATTAACACCAAGATGACCTTTTACGCGCGACCGCTTCCATTACAAATGACGGTACGCCCGCTTGTATTATAATACAAACATTTAAGACTTGTTTCTGAATTGCTCATAAAGGAGGATTAAAAGAGGAGGGTGCCACTTGGGCATAAAATTATTTTTCACATTTTAAGGGTACGTTCCTGGTTTCCAACCGCGTAGGTTTTTTGACGAATAGCCCTATAGTAGTCGTCGCGTGGCCATGATGCATGCAACTGCATCGAAATATCGGGCTACTGGTCAACAAAGATACGCGGTAGGAAGCCCGGAAGATACCCTTAAAATGTGTGATAATAACCGCGATAGTTTAAAACATTAAATCATTAAATTATTAAAAATTAAATTATTTTTCCTCTGGCGGTGTACTAGTTCCTCGATAAATCATTATTCTACTTTAGGATAAGGTATGGTTTAATTACAAAAATATGTGCAAATCTTTAGTAGCGATAATAAAAACTTGTTATTTGGTGGCTTACGTAGGAAATAGGCATTAAGCACTTCAAGCCATATCTATTTAATGAATTCATTATTAGAAATTATGTCCGGGAGACCATTTTCATTTAGTTTTACAGCTCTTTATAAAGTTTCCACCCTCTTCGCTTCAATTCGTTCCCACAGAGAATTGCTCGTAAACCTGTCTCATACAAAATGTAAATTTCTCACTTGTTAAAAATCAAGCCTCTAGTCTTATACCATAAAAATGGGTTTGTATAAACTCGAAATGCAGAAAGAGGGAGAGAGCAGACCTCCCAGTGGCGGCAGCCATGTAAATTTACGACTTTTCAGTATTCGACGGGGAATTACCGCGCGGATGCGAGATTTCAGGCTGATAGTGCGAGCTGGGAGTTACCCGCCGTAGTGAGAATTTACGTATATGTTTTTGCTCATCCTTCAAAGGGACTGAGAATTACGTTTGCGCTAAATTTTTTACTGGACCTTTTTGTCGTTTTCCGGTAGCGATCATTTTCGTACGAGAAACGCTGTTCAGATATGAAAAAGAAATAATACAAAATAATATAGTTACTGTGAGAGCGCCGTTTTTTTTGCCAGTTTGTGTACGGGCAGACCAACGTTTTGTGGGTTTCCTAAACCTCTTCTATCTTCACAAAGTGGAATTTTTCTTGTACCCGATGGCGCAGGAAAACCTACGGCGCCCACCCAGTCTTATAACGTATTACTTATTTGAAGCTAATTTTAAAAACGTACTCAACATCATGCTTGATCTACTGGCTTGATCCCGCCCAATCAACAAACCGTTAAATGCCATGACGTCCTTCCAAAATTTTAGACAACCCACGGTCAGATTGGCTGGACGAACCTATTTTTATCATGCCACTTATTAAAAAAGCATGATGGTGAGTGGCAGGCATAAGAAAAAAATTTAAAACAAATAATTCTTAATTACTTACGTCAATGGGGAGCCTTTAGTGGTGGCGATGGCGAAATCGACGTGTCTAAATCGGCACACGCGCGACATAGAGTCGCAAGCGATATTGCCAGCCTTATTAACCACGTAATGACCCAGCGGCGTCTCTTCGCTGCTCAGTACAGGATCTTTCACCAAATTGTTCCAAGGAATGGAGTGGGTCCCCTAAAAACATTCCCATATTTTAGTCAGTCACCTCTTCTCTCTACTTTACAAGCTCAAATTATATTCCTCTGGAAAGTGCACAATTTTTCTCCTTTACAACTTCTGACGACGGGCTATAAAAATATTGTCTGTTGAAACTAGGACAGAAGTAGAAAAGTCTGTGATGTTAACATCCTTCGGCAGTCGCAGTGGCTTTTCGCATCGCATTACTGAGTCTAAGTTTGTTACCTGGATCGGGTAAAGGGTTGTTTCTTACTTCGGTATGCGACAAGCTCGACTGGTAGTTGATATTCTTGGCGGGGCCCGAAATGCGCTCCACTATTAGGTAAGCGGCGAGATTGGCTGTGTACGAGCAAACCAGTATGAGGGCAAAAAACCACCACACCGTTCCCACAATTCGCCCGGATAATGACCTGTTACAAAACAAAACGACGATCTCAATATTATAGACAATTTAAGCACATGAGATCTGAATGAGACACGTTGCAAATTTTTATGTATCGAGTCTCACTATAATCGACAATTGGACCCAAATAAAATCCAAAATCTAATCATGTTTGGGCGCCATCACAGGTTTATTTTACGAGGTACTTGACATGTTATACAGTTTGTCAAAAATGTATTGTTAGATAAATTGGTATTAGACTGTATGGAATAAAAGTAAAGCTATTTCAAAAAATATGGAAAACATTTCCCAATATAATAAATAATAATCAAAATTAATTCAATCGATTTCATGTTTTAAGAAAATTTACGTCTAAATTGTTACATTAAAACACGCGTCATCGAAAGTGACGTCGTAGTGACACCTACCTATATTCATAACTAATTTCATTAAAATAAAATTGTTTACCTTGGGACCACGTCACTGCCTTGTTGCATAAATGATCCAAGTGAGAACCAAAAAGAATTCCAGATGCTAAAATCATTGTGTAAAATTATCTGAAATAAAAAATATTGTTAATAAAATATTACTGAATTTTACAGGTTAAAGATTACAGAATTATATAAAGGATTTAATATACCCACCTCATTTGTATTACTAACTGGTTGGTCCATGTGGGTATCGGATATAGTAACGGAGCGCCACTCGTGTGGTGAAAATCTCGATACCAAAAAAAGAACAATGCTCACAGCGAAAAAGCTGAATAGCACGCAAAGCTGAAAAATCAAGGAAATTTGAAACGCCAGCAACACAGTTTGTAAACTTATAAAATGGAGCCGCCGTTTAATATTTTCTAAATATGACGAGATGGTTGAGCAACGTAAGCGCTCTCTGGCTCAAAATGTCATAAACATTCATGTTTAGTGACATAGTTTTATCGGCGCAATGTTTGGACTCGCTCCGAGGGGCATGTGAAGCTACTTGTTATGGAGATGAAAACTTAAACTTTTGCTCCCCAATTCCGACCTGCTTGTTACTACGCATTCAGTTTCCGTCGTGAATGTGTTAATGATTTATACTGCGGAACGAAGGCTTTGTCTACGTAATTTCTTTTTCTATGTAATTTTTCTTTCTGCATTATTATTTAAGTTGTTTTTTTTTTACCTGTATATATACATATCGTTACTTTTTTCTTTAGTTTACATTTTTTTTAAATATCATGAAATATCTTTAGATCCATAATAAATAACTCTTATTAAATATAAACTATTAAACTAAAAAAAAGTTAGTTGATAGAATGCTGACCACTTACCCATATCTCTTTTGACAATGGTCTAAGAAAACTGAATGTATCAGCCAGTTGTTTAGGTATTCTTGTATGGACAATCGGATTATCCATTGATAGAAAAGGTTCGGTGAAATCTACCACCTTTTCACGGTCCACTGTGATGGCTAGAGGGGCCACAGCTAAATCGGCTTCCTGTTAAAAATATAACATTCAGCAGTGCCTTTATGGATTAAAAACATGAACGCAATTTAATAGAAAAAGTTATTTATATTTTCAATGTTAAAGCCAAACCCCAACCTAAACACGATAATCTTTTTAATTAATGGCTTAATATAATTACATTTATAGCAGAGGTGCGAAGACAAACATTTTATTAGGAGTAAGTAAATAGAGCCGAAATAACATAAAGCACAAAGGCACATCCTGTAAAGACAAAGGGATTAGAGGGAACCTTTGCAGGATATTAGATTTACCGTCAAATTTCTTCGTAAAGTTAAAGTAAACGAGTGTCCGCCGGAAGAGCCAGATACGTGTGTATGTGTGCGAGAGTACCGTCCCCACCCGATTCTATAGAAGCAAGGCAAGGATTCTATAGTTACTTCCAAACTTTCATGTGGGATTCAAGCTTTATTTCTACGTAAGAATATTACGATTTTATAGAATTTTAATTTTCAAAAAACTGTTTGTGTGTTATGTGTGATGAAAGTTGTATGGTTTTTGTAATATCTATTGTTTATGCATATATGCATTATGTTAACTACATGTTACGCCGAATAAAATCTAACAAAAGCTAGATTTT
Source organism: Blastobasis lacticolella (assembly GCA_905147135.1). NCBI lineage: Eukaryota > Metazoa > Arthropoda > Insecta > Lepidoptera > Blastobasidae > Blastobasis > Blastobasis lacticolella. The sequence goes on along the minus strand of LR990039.1, from coordinate 5,276,491 downwards.
TAAGAATAAGACACAACGGGCATTTTCCCAAAAAATATTAAAAATCATAGCGGTCAACTACATTGATACGTAACAGTTACACATAGAAATATAACAGACATTTTCCTATAAACGACTAAACGATATCATCATGAACGATTGCAAATAATAATTAAAATACTAAGAAAAACCAATTGGAAAGATAATGAACAACGTATAGTTTATTTAATTCCAGAGAACACCGTTTTTATTACATCTTCATACTCCATTAAGTATGCTTCGTTCAGGATTATTTCAATGTTAATTCTAATATTATCGCTATCCTTTTGGGAATCCCAGTTTCATATAAAACAGTACTTCAGTACTCTGTCACATTGTTTCAAAATTATTTTGAACTGGAAACTAGCTATGAAATTCGGACGCGGAACATTGCATAATTTTCCCATACATTGTCATTTTCTAATGAACATAGTGTCTCATTCCATGGCTTATTAATAGTTGCATAACAACTAATAGGAACAGCATCTATTAGAAGCTCGGAACGGTAATTAACTTCCCTGAAGATGCGTATTATTATACTTGAGAACTTCCGAAGTTCGAAGTGCACTGCTGAATAAGAGGTGCATGCCAGTTAATGTTTTCGTGTAATATTGAAATTGTGTGATACGAGTACTAAACTAAAACGCAATCTAACAGCTTCCATGTAGTTTTAACTGACTGCGCTTTGAGAGTTGATCTTTAAGAGTTGATGCCGCATAAGCGAAGAAAAATGCTCTCTGTGTAAGGACTCTTTTTTGTTAAAAATACACATTAAATAATAACAAAACAGAGGACGCAAGCACTTATCTGTGAAATGTAGTTTTTTTTGCTTCGGACATCTCATCTCACTTACGTACATACTTGACAAAGGATGTCGTGCGAAGGGGAAATACAAACCTAAATCTATATTATAAACCGTCAACGGACGCGCGTTCCTTGAGCGAAACATCGATGTTGCCATAAATTGAGTTATTTTGTATCACGATAGAAACCTTTAAAGAAAATGTTGACGCCACGTTTAACGGAATCAAGACTTTATTCTTCATGTTATTTTTTATGTTCATGTTAAAATTCTTCCCTGCAAAATTTGCGTCGAGCTCTGCACAATTTACTTCAAAAGGGGAGTTTTATTAATTTAACGTCTCTTTCATTGTTGGACTCCTCATAAAGTGCTAAATTAACTAATGACATTTCACTTATACCGTTAACAATACCGTCTCCAGCATTTCGAAACCGTTACTTCGGAGAATTAATTCAGATTTTAGTTAATATTCATGTCACCGTGGTGGGTGAGAAAATTGCTCATAATGCTTTAATTCCGCTTGGGGGAAGAGCGTGATTTGCGAGCAATCGAACGCGCTGGCCCACTCCGGTTCGGTTCGCCGATAATCCTCGCCTCATCACGGGCTATTAAATGTATCCCGAGTCCCCGAATTCCCCGAATCCCGGATCCCGGGGCCGGAACTTCCCCCTTTATTATACCGTACGCAGAGGCCGTGCCGTAAGCCGTATTCATGAACGAATAAGCATATTCAATCAAATTTTAGTTCATATGTAATATTATTTTCAGGGTGCACTACGATACTCTCATGACTTATCTGATACGAGTAAACTGGGTATATTTCTGTTTAGCGTTTTTTTGCCCTGTCTGCCGCGAAGTCGAAGGGTTATGTTTCTTTAATGTATTAATGTTTGTTACTTAGTTCCCTTGCAATTAATATATAATAAAGGTATAAACAGATTTTGACAATTAAACGTTGTCTGTTAGCTTAAGGGTAAGTGATAAAAAGAAAACGTATTTTAGGTGTCATATTTTAACTTTTCTGAAGAAAAACCTTTAGTGGAGTATCGAAATGAAGGGCATAATGTGATTCCAAAACGGTACGTCTCGCTTACGAGTCCGACTCGCTGACAGTTAGGTCACAGACTTTGTAACCTAAACGAAACTAAAAATAAAATAAAATAATACAGTCACGTTGCCTTAAACTGGATAAACAGTCTTCTTCCTTAGCGGAATACCTAACAGCTAAAAAGCTAAAAAAAAAACAATAGTAAATTATGAGACTACGCCTGCTTTCAAGTTTTAATTATAAATTTACAATAATCTGTTTGTATTGGGTATACATTTTACTTACAATATACATTCATTTTTACTTTTTATATCAGTTGGGGCAAACAGCTTTGTACTGTTTTATTTTTAAAACCAACATTTTCAACATATAATATAAAAATAAATCGGTGTGTTTATGTGTAATGTCCCCTGTGGACTCCAAAATGGCTGAACCTCTCCAAGCAATATTCAAATTAGCCCAGCAACAAGTAATCTTGTGAAATTTGATACTCGACCGAAGCCAGTTTACGTGGTGTAATATTCATCTCTATCAATTTGCTTATAAATACGATACTATTGTCCATCGAAAGCTAAATTTTGCCACCCACAGACTTACAGGCTATTTGACGCTCAACGTTAACAGACGGTGACTTTATATACTCACCTTTCTAACGAGTTCCCCCACTAATCCCGTCCAACCCTCTGTAATACCCTCACTGCCGTATTTTCCATCTTTGACCACTCGAATCTCGTCTGAAATTAAATTTATCTAATAATTTCTCTCTGCGATCAGAAAAAGGTTTAATGTTACCTATTATTGAATGAATTATACATACAATTTATTCCGAGACGTTGGGCAATGAGATCTATTAGATCTTTGCAAAAACCTTGTAGTTCATCTTTGTATCCACTGTCTGTTTTGAGCATCATGAAGGGATCTTGCAGTATCGTGGTGACTAGGTAGGTTTTGTTGACATTGTATGAGGTGGGCGAATGAAGCTGCTCTTGTCTCCGAGCGAAGACTGACAGTCCGGTAGTATCGGACCACGACGCAACCTAAAAAGTTACCCAACTCCGTCATTACAGTTCGAGCCGAAGCAAATTATACGTAAACAGAAAGTAATGAAATAAAAACCGTGAGCACCAAATTCTAAAAGTTTCCCCAAAGTAGCGACCGGAAGAATGGCTCAGAAACTTTGAGCACATTGATTTATGATCGTCGAGAAATCATTAGTGAGTTGTGGAACAGAAGTGGGGTGAAATAAAGTTAAAATTAACCTTTGCTGAAAGTAGCCGTAAGATATAAAATAAGTTGCAATGATGGATATTACTCGAATCAATGTTTGTCGAACTCGAGTATTTCAAATTACCGGTGTCTCCACGCGAGACTGAATATAAATTAACATTTTAGTGATTTACGGCGGTTTGCACGAAATTCTTAATCGTATTTAAGCTTAAGATTATCACAAAATTTCATACAAAATGACGTTAAACGTTTTGTGTTTAAGTATTTGGTGCAAGCCGGGCTTAGTCTTCTTAGGAATTTAATAGAAATGCTAAATTGAAAACTCTAAACCTGACTGCTCTTTATTAAATACTATCATACTCACATACAAACAACTTCATTATATTTTTATTGTGAATGAAAACTTAGCTTAATCTTTACTTTATTTCGAATTATTCAGGATTACACAAAAATATTGACTGTTATAATTTACGATCTTGTTACTCACCTGTACCATGGCGCTTTGCACTGTCATCTCTACAACTTGCAATGTAAAGTTGTGCCTATGTCCCTCGTCATTGAAAGAAATATTGCCTGTTAGACCTTCAACATCCGTCTAGAACCACCAAAATAAGATTAACGATTATTGGTTCATGTTTATGTGAGAAAACACACATTTCACATTAGTTTGATAAATGAACTCACTTTTTTTATAAATCTCGATATTTTTTCGCCATGCTCGAATGGCACCACCCAGCCCTTTCCAGGATTACAATCGATAACTTTTGTGGAATTGGCTTGACTAGCGGCACGTCTTAAGGCTGTTCTAAATACATCAGGTTTCTTTCGCCATAGTTTTCCTAGAGCGTCCATCAACACTTGTACGCCATCATACATTAGAGCTGTTTGTGCCTTAAAATAAAAATGTTCATCAAAATCTACGTCTCGCGAGATCACAAAATACTTCATAGCACGAAAAAAAATAGCGAGGGATGTATCCCTCGCTCTTCATTATCAAACACAAAAACTGAAACAATTTTGTAATCGCACGCCCCTCAGAGATACGTCACAATATTCACATCGAGAACATGTTAATAACTGTGATGAGTTAACTTTACTTCGGAACAATTCCCTCGAGTATTATGTGCTCTGTTGAGACGAAAAAGGCCTAAGCGTAGCGTGTCTAAGAGAGGCGGTAAGATGGTGCGGAATAATAATTTATGCGCGGGTACCCACTTACGGTTTCATTACGGGGTGTGCGTGAGTTAGTGAAATCTACATAAACGCGTTATTATTCAACGTCCAAATTTTCCTGGAGAGACGCCGGTGTATTAGCTAAAATGGCCTACTTTCGTTTGTCGTGCAATTTTGATTGCCTACGTCGTACGTAATTTCTGCTTTACATAATGTTATTGACAGAACATTGTGACTGTGCTTTCATAACTTGGTGCTCATATAGATTTTTTTTATGATGTTCTCGTGATAAGTTTAGTTGTTACTATCAACGACGTAGTCGTTACAGAATAGCCGCTAATCTTTTAATAAATGTCATCTTGGCGTTAATGAGGGCCTAGCGTACGCCTTCTCCATGATCTAGGGCTTTAGCAAATCAGATAATTACAGTGGAGCGATTGATATCTTACCTCCATGACCAGGGAATCCTGACCAGTTTGGGTCATGGTTACACATTCAAATGCCTGTATGTATAGGTTTTAATCACGCTGTTTCCCTCGCCGTAAGAGCATCGATTAGTGTTCAACTAATGTACATAACTCAGAAAAGAGTCATTGGTACATGGCGGAAGTGGGATGTGAACCCAGTACCTCTCGCTAACGAAGCAGACCACTAGGCTACCGAATTTCCGAATATATGATTACAAAGCATACCTATTGTTTGATATCTACATCAAAGTTGTTTTCACCCCTTATTCCTCAGCCCGACAAATGCATTTTCGCGTTTTTACATGCGATGCATGTTCAAAACTCCTAAAAAGACCAAAAATGTGTAGCAGAGTAAAAAGTGAGTGTATTTTATTTACGTCCTGTTCAAGCGTGTTACTTGTTCAAAGCGAACCGTATTTTTAGCTATATTTTTTTGACCTGCACTGGCCAATGCTATTGTGCGTTGTAGCGTTATTTGTTTTTGAATTTTTAGGAATATAGACCGTCCAAAAGCGCTAAGTAAAATTTACATGGATATTTTCCCTACTATTTGTTATTCACAAATATATTTATATTCAAAAGTATTTGAAGTTCTTATACAATATTTTTTAAACGTATACAATATTTTATCACCGCATTTTTATAATATTTTCTTTTGAAAAAAATCTAATCATTTAGAGTAACTACATCCGTTTCGAATCAAATAAAATGCTCCGAGGTAGTAAGCGAGCATTGTCAACCCGGAAATTCCAAAAAAAATCTGAAACTTGATACTGAATTGGATATGTAGAATTGTAGAATAAGTCATTCAGAGCCATAACATTCTTTGTTTGTACTCTTTTTTAAACTGAATCTAGAATAAAAATGAAATTATATTCGCGGCGGCTTTCCAATACCAAAGGTGTTGAAAACGAATTTTCAGATGTCGGATTATACGTTTTTTATCACATCAAAGATTTGTCACAATTTCTGTCAAAATGTAACTATAGAACTATTTTTGGTAGTACTATATTTCGTATTTGGACGAAGTAAGTAGTTCGTAGGTAGGAGGCGCCCAAATAAATTTTCTAAAACTCGTAGCGGCGGTGCATAAACGCCCTTGGCCCAATCACAAGAATCACGAGCCCTATACCGCATTCCGAAATGGTACAATGAGGTTTTAAAGTGCGCGCGAACTCAAAGGGATCTTGCAACTATGCAACTTCCAAATGACAATACTTGAGTGGCGTCCGATACTATGCGGCCATCAAAATGAACACAAAGCTAAAGTTAGAGAATAAAATTGACCTATCATAAAGCCGCAATGAACATAGTGCGTTCGCTTAGCACCGATCATTGTGAGAAGTGTCGTTACTTCGCATAGTAACACTTCTTAGACAAGTATATTTTGTGAGTACGGGTGTAAAAGTCTTTTGCTTTACATGGAAACCAAGGAAACATTAAGTCCACGGGACAGCAGGCTTTGGTCTATTACCGCCTGGAACACTCACCGATATGGCCCCCTTGAACCGGGGGTCCATTTTGCGTAAACCGTCCGTGAAATCGCGCACGATCTTGCGCGAGCTGTCGACGATCCGGAAACCGGTTATATTGACGGCCCCGTACTCGGTCATTTCGTTCTCCCAATGGTCGTCCATAACCTGTTAATGAAACGGTCTCAGATCTAGCATCCATTGTTTACAATATTCAATTCAATAGAATAAGATTATGTTATAGTCCATTTCTCTACGTTTATGAATCATAAATATGAATTACATTTACAAAATGGCCTCAGAAGAAAGCATTAAGCCTCTCCCAGACAGACGCGATAATATATAATCACCTTGAAGTTAATGTACCGCACGAGGGCCCGGACCTTGACCATGAAACAAGATTTGGCAGATCGAATGGCTTACGAATAACGCACGATAAAATCTCAAATTGCCCTGTAGCAGCTATGCCATTTGCCATTTAGTGAAGTCAACAACGTCCGTTGCTAGGTGACTAAATATGCAAGGTTATTGGCTGTAAAACACATTGGGCATTGTAACCACTCCCTGATTGGAGGACGTAAGATCGCAATTCTATTTAAGTATTCGTTGTTCAAATATGAATTTTTAGCTTAGTCTCACGTGTTAATGGCTCACCACACTACACCACTCACCACCACCACTTCACTGTCACTGGTAAACCTCGACACGTGTTTCGCTCATCAACGGAGTATCCTCAGGATTTTTTATCGATGACTTACTTGAAACGGGCGCAAGTGGTGGCATTAGTGGTGGTAGTGAGTGGTGTAGTGTGGTGAGTCGTTAACAGGTTTGACTAAGCTAAACAAGCTATATTAATTAATATATTAGCAAGTAATAAATTATGGAGTCTCGCGAATTAAGCCTGATATGATCAATAATTATATTTAAGCGCTATTATCGCAGCGGTGTGTAAAATCCCGTGCGTTCTAACACAAAATGTACTCTAAAAATATATCGCAATAACTCGTGCGATATTATCGCGTGTTAATATCGGGGCGGTCTGGGAGAGGCTTTACACAATTGCGACTTCTACGTTTGACGTATTAAAAGTCAGAAAAGATAAACTAAACTATAATAGAGTATCTCTGTTTCTAAAAACAGAATAACATTTCAAAGTGTTGTCCACCGGAGTCAGATAAGTTGGTGGCACTGTACAATGAAAGCATAGGTATTGTAAGAGAATTTTTATAAACTTAAACAAGTACGATGCAAACATTAATGCATACAAATTTTATAGAACTTTGGCAACGAACTAAAACTTATAAAAGGTAAAATATAACTATTTTTATGTAAAACGGTAGACAAACAGGTATGAAGGCCACCTGATGGAAAGTACAAAGGAAGCACTAAAAAATTAATTCAACCCAACGAAAACAAATTCTATATAGATACATATAGGTATTCTAGTAGCAAACATTCGTGCATACCACCTTTGTCGCTGTGACAACACAATAAAAACTACCAGCTACACGTACCAGCCCACTCAGCATATAGTGGTAGGTCCTGCGTCCCAATTGCACTTTCCTCACATGCTCCACCAGTATACTTTTCGCGTTCTTCGCATTGCAATCTAAAACTATTCGCTTATAGTTCCAACGGTCCTGTTGTTCGAGTGCCAACAAGAATTCCATAGCCTCTGACGCGTTATTAACACGTTTCACGAGCGTGATTCGGAACACAGTGCGCCCAGGCTGCATGGATTGGTACAGCTGCTGCAGGCGCAGTAATCCTGACAGACAAAAAATTAATTAAGTTTTTGTGTATCGCAAATTGTTATATTACTTCTTATTACAATTTATTTATTGCAATATGTTAGAGTATCCACTAATATAGAACGTATACTAATACAAATCTTAAACTTAATCTTAAGCTTTTTATGACTAGAGTGGGTTTGGAACGCATCGCGCCAATATTTTTCTAAATTATTTTTCATTATTTATAACTTAGTTATATTTTACATCGTCAAAAAAGAAATTGGGGCCAAAACAGGCACAACGCTTCCTGTAGGCCTAAATGATTTCGAAGTGGTACTAATAGATTTTGGTAAAGTTTATTTATCGAAAAAGATAAATTTAGCTTACAATTAATTACAAAAATAAAATTGTTTGCGAGAATAGATGTTAAGAACTATAATTACCACTTACCATATTTCTCATTAGTGCTCATTAGTAACTGAAAAGTTTTCTGCTTATTGGTCATTGAAGTGGAGGTACAGGTACATACATAAAAAAAAATAGCGAAGAATTTGACGACGAGGCTGAGCCAGCTCTGATCAATGGACAAGGTAACTGTACAATACCAATCTACACACACAACACAAATCGCTAGCCTTTTTTCAACTTTTCCTTTACCACATCGAGTTTACGAGAATTTTATCGAATTAAACGCCCCATATAAAATAAGCGAAACGAAAAAAGGACAAAACGTGCTTAGGGAAAGAAAACAAAAACTCATCTGGCGAGGCTGCCACATACCTAAATACGATACGATGTTACAAAATAAATCTCAATGTAGGGGTTGCAGGTGAGTGGAATTTCATTATTACCTACTCGAAGTTTCAGTAGTAGCTAATATTTTAATTCTGCCAACATCAAATCAAAACGAACTTCAGAGAGGTGAAACAAAAATATCGCTTACACTATTGTTAGAGCAGCATCATTTTTAAGGTTATGTTATTCCACAGAATAGAGTTACCTAATATTAGAAGGAAGGTTATTCATTCATTGTAGTTCACAGTTATTTTATTTGTTGTATGGTTGGATTGAGGAATTATATTTTAGTGATTTAAAACGTGGTGATTACCTTCTATTGCAATTTATCGCAAAAGAAAATTAAAAAAGAGAGCGATCTGCAAGTTTCACAACTGCCGAGACTCATTTACTTGTCAGTTCACTCGGCAAATTATTTCTTTACTGTGACGTGGATTTATATATTCATATATTATGGGCCTCTTCTTTGATTGCTAGGTGATCAAGGCTGTCGAAAATATGCATATTATTTACCTACTTCCTTCAAAAACTGCAAAATATAACCTCAAACCAACTGATCTATCAAGACGCTATCTGTCGAATAACGGCTATCTGGCGCTCAAAGAGGCAGATATATTTATTCCCCAGATAGCGGTTTTATTTGTCAAATAACTCTTAACTGACAGTTAAAAATCCAAAAACTTGCTATCCGTCGAATAAACGCTAACAGGCCTTTTATCTGAGGATAAAACAATCGGCCCTAAATGAAGATAACAATTTGCCTCAAGGTCAACAGAAGGCGGGTAGGTGCCCAGAAAGCTGGCCGCGTTGGCCCGCTGGATAGTGAGACTAATCCGCTGAACCAAGTACCTACATGTCAGCTTTCTAAGTATTGCAATAATATTTCGGTTTAGTCCCCTGCCCGTTTTTCAACAGAATATCACTCATGTACCTACCTACTCAATATATTAAAAAAGAGTTTTATATCTGTTATACATATTGTAAAAATAGACAGACTACTTTAAACTTTTCAAGAGACAGTCTCAACAGAAGTAAAACAATTCGTAATTGTATACCGCTCACAATTTGCGGCGCAGCGCTGACCCGGGCGGGCAGCACGCAAGTAGAAATCCAAAACAGTTTTGCTGTGAAGAGATAAATGGGCGGGCAGAGACGCGGTGAAAGTTTCGCCCGTTCCCGGACTATTCACACCATGTGTCGCGTCTGAACTCGTGACCCTTGAGGTTTTCCATTGTCATCGGCCGACTAATGGCTTGTGACGTCAGCTGCGTCAACCACCTTCCGCGCCTAACCTCTATAATTACGAACTTGGCGCTCGCATTACGGAGACGCGAGAGGTTGCAACATCGGCGTCCTTTTTTCTTAATGTACGTTTTTATTGTATGGTGGGTTACTCTTCGAGAATAATTTCCATATTTTTCCAGTATTTTCAATGCAAAATTGTGCGACGATAATTGCGGTTGTCATTAATTTTAAGGTATTATACAACTCTGAAGTTGTGACTCGTAGAAAGACGAGAATTAAAAGCTTTTGATTATCGCCGCGCTAACGGCTTTGCGGCTTTGTTAAACCTCCCGAGTAAATTGTTACGGAGCGCTCGAGCCGTCCAAACGGGACGATTGTGAGCAATGTTAGTTGGAGTTCTTAACTCCTTCGCGAACTTTGCCACTCAGGTTCTGGAAAAGATAACTCGATGCAAATGACTCGTGTTAATATCTATTAGCTGTCTGGTCGAATAATGCCCGCTTTTAAAATGATGGCTGGTATTAATGGACGGCTATTACGCATGATTGAATGTTCAGAATCCGATTGAATGCCAACGGCTTACCATAACAACAGAATATTTACCAATAAACAAGATCAATATGTTATTTTATTCCTTCCTTACACTTTATTAAAAGTGAAACTATGTGAATAACCTAGTTCGTTATTATGCAAATCACCCCTAAGGGCTAATACTTAAAAAAGTTTTGTTATAAGGGACAGACAAACGCATATAATGCTCTGCAAATGTAAGCAACATAAAGTAGCTTTACATAATTCTATTTAACATAACAGGCAATTCATGACCTTTTCGTCGATAAAATGTCTCTCTTCTAACAGAAATTATTTAGGCCCGAATCAAAATAATTCCAGATAAAAGGAAAACAAAATTAAATAATATTCTTTCCGGCAACATTCCGGGGCTGAAATGGAATAAATCTTGTCCAAAGAATTTATCTGCTATTTTCGAAAGGAAAAATCTTCTTCCCAAGGTGGGAAGGTGTGTTAGAATTTTTCAAGAGAATATTGCCGGTAACTGTTTCAAATTATCCGCAGAAACGTAAACCAAATCATTTTTTTATCTGCGCCTGTATTGAAATCTATTATTTCAACACTGATAACTAGGTCATCATTAGCTTTTAACATCTAAGATTATTTAAACAGCGTTAGTTGTTGAAGTACGGCACTTTCTCTGATCGCGTAAACAGATTCGGCCATACAGTGACCGACATGCCGCCACAAGTCGCCCTGTAGGGGGTTTTACCTATGGGGAATGACGGGGTCGCAAGATAAGATTACCACCCACCCATGTAAATAAGAAACTAAACGGGTGCAAATTGAAAGCACCCGTCAAATAAGAAGTCATACTCGATCAACGGTCAGTACGAGTAAAATAATGAGTTGAGCGGGTTTTTTAATTATATGCAAAAATCTATAATGTAATAAAGTAAATAAGACTTTCCAATTTATGTATTATATGGTACATTGTTGCTAATGTTGGTTGGTTACTTTGTTTTGGTATAGTTCAATAATATACACACCTAGCCGTTCAGTTCATCTTTTTATGTTTAAGAAATTATATTCTTCTATGTCAGCCTTTAGGGCAAGACAGGGTAGGGTAAAGCCGGATACTTGCCCCAGTTTTGAATACACTGTGTTAGGCATGTTGGTGGCGTCAGCGCTTTACCACAATTAAAAGTGCCCCTCCCGAAGGCCTCCGTACCGTGTAATACATCAGCGTAGGCGCACGCATTTTGTCCTTGTGAGCAAAAATTTTCCGCGCTGAAGCTTTGATGGGCGCCAAAATTATTTTAGTAAGTAATTGATATTAAATATCTTTATTAGTCTACTTTTTGTTTTTATGTATGCATCAGGGTTTAAATTACATTATATAACGTTTTATTGTTGAATAAGTCTTATAAAAAGGGCAAGTATCCGTATAAAAAAATATAGTCGCCCCATTTACTTTGGTGCATAGTTGCCCTTAGGCGTCTATCTCCGCACAAGGCAACTATCCTGCGAAGCATTTTACCGTAGGGCAACTATACACCACAGATGGCAACTTTTCCCCTTTTGAGAGGTCAAGTAAAACATGATTTACTCAAACCCAATAATAGTTACGTTTACGAAAATAGACTATTATAGAAGATTAAAGACCTATGTTTATACATGTTGCATATTTCTTTGTAAGTACATATTTCTTCATAATAGAGCTTTTTCGAAAAGTGGGGCAAGTATCCGGCCGGTATGACGAAGGAATTCAGTTTGTGATTGTTGAGAAATAACTTGCTTACGTCATAGTATGGGGCAAGTTGGATTTTTGCAAATCATTTATTCCAAAAAAGGAGGAAAGTTGATCTTCCAAAGTAGTCCAATAGATGAGACAAAGACGTGTGCTATAAACAAATAAGAGTAATAAATGCTTCTAATATGCTGTGTCTTTGTTATTTCCCTTAGCGACCCATTCATCTGCCCCCCCCCTCTTCCTATTGAATTATCAAACTATGGTACGTAATGATGTACGTATATTTTCTTCGCATAAACATCTTCCGGCGTTTTGAATAAATAATGAATACGCTTTGAGATTTATTGCTACAACGTCAATACATATTGATGAACGCTTCCTGTTTGCTTTCATTGTGCACACACTACTGGAGAAATTGCTTTCATAATAGGTAGAGGTCATATAGTTTGAATTAATATATTTATGGAAGTACTTTATCACTACATTCATAAAACGAAGTCCCACACCGCATCTGTCTGTCTGTTCGTAATAAACTCAAAAACTACGGATTTTCATGCTGTTTTCACCGATAGACAGAGTGATTCATGAGGAAGGTTTAGGTGTATTTTTTGTTAAATCTACTACCCGTGCGAAGCTAGGGCGGGTCGCTATATGATTATATGAATAAGAAAACATAAAATATGTAAAAGTCCGTTCTAAAAAGTATGTTTCTTACAGTTCAGTAGACGCTCACCTGATGGAAAACTGTTTCCTTTAATATCAACGATTCATACTTCTATTGCATGCACAGAAAGAGCGCCCGTTTACTCTAACAAGTGGTTCGAAACGTCATTAAAATTCCTAGTAGAAAACTAAAGCGTTTAAATATGTTAGGTAATAAGAAGAAGGAAACGAGCCGGGGGAGCGACGCATCGGAATCCAATTTATTTAATGTTACGATGCAGAGACCGAGTATAGTAGACGGCGACCTAAATGAAGTTTGTAATCAAACATTTCTCGGCCCGTACACTTCCAGATAAGAAATATGGAAGCCGGCGGATAATGCTTCTCACACGTTCCCAGGATAATATAATAATGAGCAGGGTTTATTTTGCAGCTATCACCATTTCCGAGGACAGGACTACCGGTGTTTCAACAAACATTAATTAGATCTCAACAACAAAAGCTATTGCATCGACTGGAATTCCATGTTGATTTTGAATGTTCATTGTCAGTCATAGGTGGAACTAATTAGGATTTACTAACGATACCCGCAATTGCGTAGGACCAATTGCATTTAATACAATTAGTCGGATTCGTTTGAAACTGTGGTTTTGGTGTGGAATTGTAATAAACGAGATCCGCCTCGTTTATCTGTTTTCATTCTGATTTGTCCAAGAAAATGTGAAAATTATGTAGCTATTCATTTGAAGTTGAAATATAGGTATTGGTTGATAATTAAATTTGTTTTCTCAACGGAGCTTTTACTGGGGACAGCCTATGCTGTCTACTATCTTTACCACCGGCACATAAAAGTGTTAAGACTTTACACGAAAGCGCCGGTAGCGTAAGTACGGTACGTCAGTTTGTATTCAGGACCAATATACAAAGCTTATCAAACTGCAATAGGGGGTTAGACGGGGAGACGTTATATTTTCGAAAGTGCTGTCTTCTGCCTTAGAAACTTCATTCTAGCTTTTAGACTGAAGTTTTCGGAACTCGTCTATAATATCAAAACCATTACGATTTCTACAATTTACAAGGTTTAATGTGTCAAAAAAACAGAAACTGTGCAGAAAAAAGAAATTTCAGTATTGGAAATCGCTAACATTCCACTCCTTTTGTGTTCATCTGTCCATTGCTGTTGTACTATATACTTTCTTCAGAATTCAAATACCTTTTTTTTAGGAGCAGATATCTTGGAAAAATACCACGTTAAGCGGGGGAATGAAACCTGAAACTATCTACATTATATTTATTATTATTATTATTTGCCCCACTGCAGGGCAAAGGCCTCCCATTCGCATCCATACGATCCGTACGTTGGAACCATACGAATTATCGCTCTAGATCGATATGAGATGAGATTTATCATTTCTTAATATTGCTATGAAGCTGCACCTCGACACATTAACATTCATTAACATTCCACAATCATTCCTCACAATTGTATTTAAATCAAGATTTTAAATGATTTGATTAGAATTTAACGACTTTGCCAGATATTTAAATACATCAGTAACAAGTGGGTACCTTATTTACTTTGAGTTATTAAGGTTTTATCTGATCTGCTGGGCATCAAAGATTCTCAGTCTCGAGGATTGTATTAATTGTAATTCATAAACAATAATGAATATTAATGTTGTTAACCATTCAGTTTGCGGAGAATTAACTTTACAAACAAGTAAGAACTTTTAATAATTTGAAATAATTTATTAACATTGATGAGGTATAAGTAATTATTCTTATTCATTATTTTCGGGAATTATAGACAATAATGGTCTTTGGCCGCGTCTGTCTATATGAATCTCAATACGTAACTATATTGTAACGTAACAAAGTAACTACATAAGTACAGATGTACATAAAGATATGGGACATAGTAATAGGGGTAGGTAGTGTCCCCTACTTTTTGCTCGGCCTAACGGAGGCACTTCCACGCCCCAGATAAATTTTTGAAATTCATTAAAACTTAACCAAAAATTATTGATTGTAAACAGAACGAAAACCTTGCTGTATTAATTGTTAAGTAACAATAAATCCCGTAATTAAGTTTTATTTTCTTTTGTAAGTACATAAATATTTGTAAACAAGTAGCAAGGGCTTATAATCAAAACGGAGTGCCGTTTAAGCCTGTTAAGAACGCGAGCTCTTGCGGCCGTTATTTATTTTGGGGGTAGGTACGCTGCGAACCACTCAAGTCAAGGTTTTCTTTCCTCGCCACAATTTACGACAGTGCATAAATATCAATTTCTCGGTTATTTGCAATAAATTCACATTTTGATGTTGCGCCCGGGGTGAGTACGCAACTCGACACAATATTCTTTTTAGCTCCACTCTTTTCAAATTAAGATATCGTAACTGAGTAGGCTGAGTTTTTTTTTCTGCTACATAAACATTATAAAACAAGCTGTTTGTCAACTGGGCATCTAGACGTATACAGAAGGTGAGCTTCCGTCTGACTAAATCTCGATACGCGGGGCTCACCCTCATGCTTTTACATTAGGTGCATTTGGGCGCGAGAGCACTTCGAGCGGCAGAGCGGCAGGAGCGGCGACCGCAGTCCTACCGAATAAATTGAATCCACAGATATAATCTTGGTGCTCGCTCGTACAGTGCGGATTCGGATCTTGCCCGTTTGAATATCAAATGCTGCATTATCAGGTCTTATCTCGTAATGGAATGAAATAGACAAGATTGCGCCACGTTTCCTTATTGAAATGTGGATAATAAAATAGAATATATATTCGATGCTATTAAGATGCGGTAAGTTTGAGCGAATAATGTATGAGAATGAAATAAAATCCGCTTAAATTCATTTCGCTTCTTATTTCGTCGTATTTCATCAGTGTTTAGAAGCGTTCTAATTGTTTCAAATTAAAAATTGATATCGCTTTATCACTGTTATAATATATAGCATTTCCTTATTTGTAAAATGTTTCAATATTATTTCCCAAATTGAACTATATATATTTTCCTAGTACTTTACCTACGCCTACGGGGGATTTAAATATCACACACATGATTTCTCTATAATAATAAGAGAGAGATTTTCACACTGATTTTACAAATACAATTTAATACCAATAACTTTACTAAAATATATTTTTCAGCAATCTCACGATCCGCGATCAGTAAGTGGAGAAAATTTAATTTCAAGAAAGTTATAATGCAAAGACTTCAAACTTCCTAGATATTAGCGGCTCGCCTTAAGGCTACCTGTGTATTATTCTTTTCATGGCAAAGTGGACCTTTCGTCCGTGTTCCTGCCTAGGATATAGACATTGATAACTAAATATTTCAACATCAAGTAGGAATTCTGGGTCACAGATGCAAAGTAGCCATTAAGTAAAACGTAAAAAATACGTAAAGTAAGAATATCATCAATCTAAAAAAATATCCGTAGAAAAACATAAGCTTTCAAACATAAATAAGCGTTATTAGCTTGTACCTGTACCGTGATATGCGAAAGGGGCTGCATCGATCGTGTCGAAATATATATGGATAGATATATAAATTATTTATTGCTCACACAAGAATAATTACATTAAAATGTTCCGACAAAACCGTAACTAGTTGTGGGCCAAGGCGGCCTTATCGCTGCAAGCGATCTTTACCAGGCAATCTTTCAAGGAAATATAAAAAAAAAACATTCTAATTACGATAGCTTCTTAGTGTCGGCAGCCAAGATTCGTTTTGGACCCTTATTGCCTTCCCTTACGTTTTACCCGACAGCAAGGAAGGGTTAATAAAGAACTGAAACAAACGAACATATCGTCCTGACGGCAAGTGCCAGTGTCGTCCATAACAAAGTAGTTGTTGTGTAACAAAAGTACAGGAGGAACTAGCACTGTAAGGAACTAACTGGTAATGCATCGTATCTGTGTTTAAATTAAAAACAATAAAATTGTAAGAATTAATAATATCTAACAATATCAAATACATAATACAGATATTCGTCACATTCGATGTTTCGGTGTCACTAAGTATACTCATTTTACGTTATTTCATAGTTAATGTCACGATCCAGGATTTGGCAGATCAGGTAATTATAGTAAAGCGACATACACATTCAGTCGCCTGAATATACTTAGACAATCCGTTGTACCTTTTACTTACTTCAATAAGAAATAAGTGCAATACATCGTTGAATTGTATCTTAATAGCCGAACGGAGTACAACCTGCGCGATGCTTATATGATTTCGATTAGAAAGAAAACGGGCAAAGCGAACTAGTGCAATGGGAAAGAAAGACCTCGCAATATCATTAGGTGCAGTTTTAGTGCCGAGGTGGTCTTGCAATTCTGCTGGAGGACGTAAAACTTTACGGTCAAGCCGGCAAACGAGATGTGATAATCGAATGAATGCTCCCACTCACGTGGAATGCTTAAAAGTGTTCGCATAACTACCGAAGACGAGTGCGCTCCCACTCCTACCATTTGTAAGTAGTAAATAAATATACGCGTTAATTAGCCGGTTAAAAGTAAACAATTTGAAGTTGCCCACTTAAAATTTTATAATGAACACGCGAAGTTGGTTAGACCAAAAGTTGGGCGAAACTGAACTGCGTTGCGGTGCGAAATTTTTAAACTTTCGTTCCTCTGCAAGTCCTCTTGTCTAATTACAAAATGGGCACCGCAACGACGCTTTTCAAATATTGTACAACCGTACCACAAAGTTAACGTGGCTTAAGGGTTTCTGTAGTAGCATATCCATTCTTGTTACCTGTTAAGATTGGTATGTACAAAGGGGCAAGTCGAGGCGCCTCGTCGCCGTGACTGATATCAAGGCGATGAGCGGAGGTAATATATTTTCCTTCGCTGGAAACTTTTAAAGGAAATCTCTAGAGTAGGGGTGAGTTCTTTAGATTCAAGGAAAGTCGATCGGTTATTACACGTGTACGCGGCGGGTGTTAGCCGAGTGCTCGCTTATAAATCCAGGGAAGTTTCATAACTCCACCAGCACAGGGCGGCCCCGAATGAGGTGTTCAACTCGTGTACTATAAATATTATTTATTGCCTCATACGAAAGCTCAGGGAGTTTCAAATATAGGTAGAATATATCGGTGCACGTAGCTCAGCGGCGCCTCGAATTAAATCTCGCTTGTCTTCTTGGGTTAGTGTATATTTTTGCAGATAATCTAGGAATTTTGTAAACATTGTGATATGGAGATAGGAATTGCCCTGCAAAAGTACAATTTTATCGAAAATATATATATTTAAAAAGTTCGATTTTGCTGATTAAGCAAAACTTTATTATTTTTATTACAGACGAGCTAAAAATGTAAGTCAAGATTTTCAAACAGTTCGATGTCCTGGACTATAATTATTTGATTGCCTGTACAATAACACATGAATTAACTAAACCAAACGAGTAAGCAGTTGAAATTTAGATTAGTTAAACTCAGCATCAGCAGTGATAGTCCCATTAAAGCGGTCACAGGGACTATTAGCGCCTGAACCCGGTTTCAGGCAATCTCTTTCGTGTCGACATTTTATTATCGGAGAACTCAGCTCCGTTGTAATCCCGGGCGAGCGGTACAATTTACGATTTATAAAATCGCCATTTCTGTTGTAAAGCAAAACGATAAAGAGAACGCAGTAAGCCGGAGCTACTTCGGAACCCACCCCGCTCTCTTTATCTTAATGTTCACTGATATTAAAAAGTTAATCCGAAGTACAAAGAGAGAAGCTTCATAGACCCGGGAAATAGAGACCTTATTTATGTTAGGATTTAAAACTATACCATTCAAGGCTTTGTTGACGAAGTTGAGAAGTCTCTCGTCGACGTAGGAAAAGTTGGTCCGCGAATTATAAAACAATAAAACTCAACTCATTCAATGGTAGTTCGTGCAACTCGCATATGAAAGGGGTATTCAAACATGAGTTACACAAGGCCCGGACGAGTGTGATAATAGTTTGACACGTGAGTTTTAATACCACACTAAATGCAGTTGCATAAACATTTTATACACATTCATATTTTCATGTTTAAACGTACCTGCCTATAATTCCCTCAACTTTGCTAGAATTAAACTGCTAGTCGCATTTCTGTTGCCGCGTCGAACGCGTTGTTTCAAACAAGAAGGAACATTCAAAACCACAAACAGCAACGATTAGAAAAAATATTCTATTTAGCAGGAAAATAACTACATCGTTGCTTATAGCGCAGTTCACTCACCCTCCATCCACAGATAAAGGCACAGTTCGGTATTCAGCAAAGATTTGGATAGTACGGATATATGTAAACTCTTTATTGCTTAATAAATAAAGGCGGGCTTATCCCAAAATGGAATTTATTTTAGTTATCCTTATATCCTCTATGAAAGCTATAAGGAGATCTATTCAGATAATTAATCGCGCCCGTCCATATATAATAGATATATAATAATAGCATGGGAAATGCTGCATCATAAAACACTTTTATTTTATTTTATAGATGGTCGTGAAAGTCCATCCTCAAACGACTGTTTTCGAGTACCTATGTGATTAGAACATTAAGCTATGAGAGTGGATAAGACCCATCATGAGAGTCGTGCTACAAGTATTTTTAAGAGTTATTTACTAGTGGACCCGGCGCGACTGCGTTCGTGTCCACTTTACCCCTACCTACTCTTTTTTCCTTGCATAAGCAAGAACATTCAATAAACACCTTAAAAAACTTTCCTCTTGAATCACTCTATTTATTGTTGAACACCTCCTTAAAATCCGTTCCATAGTTTAACAGATCTAAGCGTACATAGATACATCAGAATAAATGGCGTGAAGCGACTCTGGTTTTCACTATGTATAGATGCGGGGGTGCAAGCTGTTGTCGAAACTTCATGTTTCATTAATGGTCTCTATTTCGAACCATACGTCTCGAGTCAAACGGTTTTCAATGTTGATTTTCGTTATGAAACTTCAATGTTTTTTTTTATTTCATTGGCAACACCGAATGAAAGCGACTCAAAGCAAATCGGCGTCATGCATCAAAATATCGAATTTTTCCTGCCGAAAATCAAAATTGAAAACCGTTCGACTCTAAGCGAGCGGGTCAGAAAGGGCCCCAGGCTATTCTGAAAATTGTAACAAAAATATATAAAAGTACGTAAAACAAGCCACTTACCATCATGAGAGTCGTACATGTAAATTATTTCTTTCCAGCCGTAGTAGACGATGGTATCCACAATAGCTTTGTGGTAATCCGGCCTCAAGCTCACAGCGTGGTCGATAAGGCCCGACGACGGTGGTATTACCTGTGCGAAAGAATAACCATTAACTAAAATAACGCTGCCAGCAGTAACTTAGAATGACCTACGAATTTCGCCCTACATTCCAAGTACATTATTTGAGGTACCTATACACAAACTATTTAGTAACTACTAATAATATGATAAAATTGGTAGGCGTGAAGATTTAGCCAGTATGTAGCCGGTACAAATAAAATTTTCAAAGTCGTTTGCAAAGACTTCTATATACTAGCGTATGTACCGATTCATTGACCAAAGAGAATATCACTACTTCATTGGAGCTGAAACTGCAATGAAGCATCAACGTTGTCTCAGTGACGTTTTGGCCACGTGTGCGAATGGTCGTTGCTTTACAAACTAAGAAAGCCGAGAAGCGTTGTAAACACATGCACCAATTCCGATAAACAGTAACAAAAAAAAAGGAAAGAGTATCTTTGTTCCGTAAAGTATAACAAACATTATGTATTACTTATAAAACTTATGTTTTAGCATTTCCAATAACTATTTCAGAATTTATTGCAAATGTATTAACCGGTCATGATAAGTTGGTATGTTCAATATAATTCAATGCACACCATTTGCTTGTTTTTTATTTGGTCGCCTTACATGTATGCGCACGATGTGAATTATAGATAAAAATATATAACAAATGAGTATACATATTTATCAAAATCATTAATATCATATCAATGCCAACAACAGTGACGCTGTCACCGGGTCAAACAAGTTTGTGGCACATGAGACGGCGCCATTTTATTTAATATGGTAACAAGTCAGCCACCCGTATGCCACCGCCCTGATGCGGTCTCCCTGATGTGGCTTCCCTGATGCGGTCGGCGTTTCGTGTAGATGACTACTTTCTTGACTCTTATTTAAAAAGCACTCATTGAATAAATAAGTCTATATTAATATTATACCTTATACTTTTATTTTATGTTTTATGTGGCTGTTGGTACTCCAATAAATAAATAAATACCTTCAAAACAAAATAATAAAACGAAACCAACAACTACTAAAACTGTTGGTTTATAAACATGCATATTGACTTTTGTTTACAAACGTAAGAGATTTTAGATTAACTTTGCCTAGCAAAAGCCTACCACAAAGCTCTAGGTACACTATGGCTCCGTCCATTCTTTATCACGTCGACAACCCACCTAGTGCACAGTGATACCTTTATACTTTAAACTACGATGGTTTTAATAAATATACATACCACTTGTGTCATTAAAGCCTTCTTATCTACGTAAAAGACACAAATATTTGGAATAAATTTATAACTAACAGACTGTATTTATCGTCAGTTTCTGCTTTTTCTATTAACTTTCCTCAATTACGCCTTTGTATCTTCTGAACACTTTATTTTAGACCAACAATTGCGTCTTTATCCCTAATGGATTTTGGAGAAAAAGTCAATTTATCGAGATGAAAAAAAATTTAGCAGAAACAACTTTTCTTTCTAAGTCCAGATAAATTAAAATCTCAATTTCGTGAAAACTGTCAGTTGCGCCCTTACTTCTTATGACTTCTTACTTCTATGTTCTCGCGACCCGATATCAAATCACTAGGAGATTACAATAATTGACAATTTGATACTTTTCATCTCCTAAAATATCCGAAATCGAACAACGTTACTAGTTTCAAAGTAGTGGAATTGAATGAGAGACTGTCCGTAAAACCGTCTGACGACTATTCTAAGAGAAATTGTCCTTTCAAGTCAACTTTGTTAGAATACCATTTATATTCATCAAAGAAAAGAGACGCATTTAAAGAAAAGAGACGCGCCACTCCTTTAGTTACAATCCTTTAATCGCTAAACAGTCTTGGAGTAAACTGACGTAAAATGTACAATTCTTATTGTCTTTGATGAAAAAGTTTCTTGACGTAAAAGAGAGTAATTATTAAATAATGTTTTAAATTTGTTAGCCTTGTTTGGCGTTCCAATATAAGGTATAGCTCGTAATACTTTTCCGTCGTACCATGTCTTTCCTTATATAAATCACTTTCGGTTAATTTTATAAATTATTAATGTTCTCGAAACATTAATCACAATCTTAAAACATTTAATATAATACTCGTATTTTAATGAGAATTTTAACGCGACAGTACCTGTATAATTTATAGGTATAATAAACACGTATTTAAATAATTTAATGTTGGGATAGTACGAGTATGATTGCCAAATGGATGCCGATTTTCTATTTTTATCAACTATAATAGTATCCATTACACGCTATTAGGGTGCGTCCAAATCTCGAGAACGCGCTATTGCAGCAACATGCTTCGCAACTCTCCGATAAATTCGTACTTACGATGAAACGCATCGCGCCACTCGCGCGCTGTTTCAATATATGTCATCTAGAATTTAACTATTATGACACGCAATGTGGCACCACATTTTTTAAATGGTGTGAAAATTTTCAGATTCTTCAATGTCACCTTTGACCGACCCTCCCAAAATTCAAAAGAAGAGTAAAGGTCCACTATTTACTAATTCTTATATTTTATTATACTTAGCTTCAATTTTTTGACAATTTTAATTGTTTCGCGTACATAAACAATTAATTTTTTATATACAATCTTACTGTGTCTGCCACACTCCGGATAACGATGAAGGGGTGTCGAAATCGTTTCGCTATTAAAATATTTTGTAAGCCAACCGCAGCAACTGTCGGGGGGGCGTTTATTGAAAGTATACTGTGCCAGTGCGCATCCATACAGTATTAGTGCAGTATACTTTCAAGAGCGAAATTTCGAAAGTATACTCGATTTAGACGGTTTAGACGTCGAGTTAGACGTTAGATTTAGATTTAGACGTATATAGATTTACACCTCATCAGAAAATAAAGAAGTTCAGAAACTATAGTTGGAGATGAAATAAAAGATAAAAAATGTAAACACATAACTGTCAATGTAAAAGAGATTATCCAGGGGTATAAAACCTGTGGATTGCATAACCAAATCGTTGTGCATCATGCACACTTTTCAGTGTGATTTACAATGGATAGTAAACTTTCGAAAACGAAACAAATCGATTTACCCCCATTTATATAATTGATTAAAAACGTAATAAATAACTCGGAAACTATTAGTCCAATAACACTAGTTAGAAAAGTCCAATATTAGGAAGCAGTGACCGCCATTTTGAATCTTATATTATTTTATGTATTATTATTTGAGAAATTAATTAAATATGTCTCGGCGTCGGTCAATGCCTTACTTTCCAAGCCTATGCAATAATGTACTGTAACAACGAACCAAAGATTTTGAATTTCTTACCATTACCAGTGGCATAAATGAAAACTATCCATATTTTATTGAAACAGCACAAATATGTAACAAAAAAACATAGTTCCCTATTTAATTCAGTAAAATATTTTAAAATATTTATATGATTTTATTTCATTTTCAATGTAATAATTTTAATCAATATTCAATGATTTTAAATTATTTACTATTTGGGTTATTTTTTTTTACAGTAACAACCCATTTGTTTACATTTTTGATCTTCAATTCGATCTCATACTATATACTAGGTTATTTAATTAGACCCGAAAGTGACAATCATGTTTTATTTAGAAGGTATATTGTTATAAAAAACTAGGTAAATACAATTAAAGACAATATACTTGAATCAAAATATTTTGCCTGCCTTGTGTTGTGTGATATTCATTCGAATAAATATTAAATCAAACATGGCGTAAAAAGGAAATTAAATGCCGTACGTTGTCCTCTGACACAGAGTGCCAACATTCCACATCCTGCCAAAGGCTGCTTTAGTTATTGTTCCGAGGGCAAGGGATTATTGGTCCTGATTGGGCCTTGGCAAGGGATAACATACGATTAGCGATCAGTAACGTCTTGGAAAAAGACATTATTACCCCCTCCCGATCATTATTAGGATCTATGTCGCATCGCACCGTGATTCATATTAATATATGATCGCGGATAGCGCGCATTATTCACATGCTAAAATGTTTTATAATGGTGTTTTGTAACTAAATTTTGACCATTGAATATTTGCTATTGCTAAGGGCCGGTTAGTGTCCGGTCTTCTTAATATCATACATACATACTTAAAGCTCACGCCTGTGTCCCACAGGTGGGGTAGGCAGAGACTATGGACCGCCACTTTGCTCTGTCCTGACACAATTCCCTAGCCTCGCATATATTCACAACTCTTTTCATACATCTCCTTTTATTCTTACCACTTCGGACCCCAGCTTCTTAATATCTTACGGGAAAACCAGTAAATACCTCTATAGTCCATGCCTTATAAGATTTTAATCTGCAAAATCTCCAAACTTTGTAAGCGTGGGATTGTCAGAACCATACCCTATTGTAAATGAGGCCCCCCAGTGGAGTGTGGGCTGTTTACAAACCGCATACGCGTCGCCTCTACCTAGACACCGCGTAACGATCAAACAGGAAATGCGTAGCCAACTGTCGGTGCGCACCCAACGATGACTAGGCAATTGCTTGTCATAAAAGAAGCTTTCTGTCATTAGTATAAAAACCAAAATTGCATAAGTATTTGAGACAACGCGTGCAGAAATCGTGTAGGTCTGTATGGACTCTTAAAGTTGCTTTTTCACCTACCTTCTCCGGGAACCAGGGAGTGACGAACGGCATTTGGAAGGTATTCGTGTAGGAGTGCAAAGTGTCGAAGGACTCCGGTGTGACCGCACCGATCATGGCGAACACACCACGCGCGAACTGGTTGCAAACTGAAATAGAGAACAAATGTTAGTACACAGTACATACAATATGTATTATATAATACCTAAGTAAAGCAAGGCGGTGATACTAACAACGAGTATTTTACTGATATTCGTACAAATTTTGAGATCGTCATGACAAATATTAGAAAATGTTCTCCTCTGCAAAACTACTCAACAGATTTTGATGAAGGTCCAGTATAACCGAATTTCCGGATGTTATGTCTGCCAGATCATAAACTATAGGTACGGCAAAATAAAATACATATGTTTCTGATAGTTGCGTGAACGAAGTAGGATAACCCTTCAAAATCACTTTCACACTTGTGGCTTGTTCGTTTGCCTCTAATAAATGCTCATTTTCCCCAAAAGGTGTTTTTATACCGACAGTGTTTCCCGAGCGCGCTCCATACAAACGCTATCAAAGCCAATGAAATTTTGTAGACGTGATCCAAAAAGCAATATCTATGCCTAGGTTTCTCAGATTTTCGTTAAAATATGTCGTTTAAAAGTGGAACTTTCTTTAACAAGGGTTTTAAATTTGTATTAAAATCGTAACGTTTTTAACGCCATATATTTAAACGAAAATCAGACTAACCACAAGCATAGGTATACAAAATTCATACATACAATAGCGTAATATTGAAAAAACTACGTTTGTATGGAGTAAACTCGGAAAACACTCCTCTTAAAAACTGCTAATGATGACACCTAAATCCTGTAAGGCCACAAAAAGTCTTTATTTTACGCACTGTTGGATAAAAGCGCCGCGACGCAATATCCCTCTTTCGGAAAAAACTTCACCCTAATATCATAATCATTTTTAGGAAAAATTACGTGTATGTTTCCATGTATACATGTATGTTCTCTGGATCCTCTGGTCACCTCCTTCAGGAATACACCTATCATTAAAAAATATAAACGCATCCAGAATTTAATAGTTTATGCATAAGAAGTAAAAATTGGACCACATATCCTGTACATTTGAAATTAAGACAATGACAACGACCAAGAGATAATGAAATTGTACCCGTATTTAGATCCTTAGTTTAGTATTTTCTAAGCTCATAATTTGATGAAAACCGTGGCTGTAAAAACCAAGTTAAAAAATACTAAAGGCAAAGACGGATTAAATAAGACCATTCACTTTATTTTCAAGTTCATTAAATTTAGCTCCACTGACAGGCTTTTAAGGTAATTGCGTTAGGGTGCAATTACAATGGAAGCGAGCTGGGGGAGGTCTAATATTGAAAATGATAAGGTCCCTTTACTCCGCCATGCCGACTCGTTTATGTGATTATTTTATTCATAGGGTTGTTGTTGTAATTATTGGAATTGCTCCATAAAACAGTACGTTAACCTTATCGGATTCACGACTAATCTAATTGGACATAGAGCATTAAACGCGTGTAAACCCGCAGTTCACCGAATTCGAAGATCCAACTTCGATATCAGTTTCACTATCTCTTTCAGGGAGACCCGTAAGTTACACAGTTAGTGATCCGCAAATCCACACGGACGGCGCTCGGGGCCGGCCGCGCGAGTGATACGGGCCCCTCCCACTCATTTGGCAAACGCCACCTGCTTGGCTTGGGAATTTAATAATCTAATAACCCGCTATTGAACGTCCGCCTCTAAATATAACTTTATTAAACCCCGCCGACTTTTCACCCATTAGTCAAAATGAATTTTGTACGCGACATTTAAACAATGTCGCTGTGACGCCGACCGCCGCGATACTGTGTCATCGTTCAATTTACATATTGTAGGTATTACAAGCCGGTATCTGACTATACGACCCACCATGTAATTTATTGCGAGATGGTGTCCTGATTTATCTTACATATAGATAAGCTCGCCGTCTTCTGGAGAGTTATGTGGAGATTACTGATTTCCACTTATGTTGCAATTCGAGAGAGTATTCGCCGACTATTCCGACCGCAACGTTTTCGCTATGAGAACGTTACAGTAACAAATATTATTTGGCATGAACGGAAACAGAGATAGTAGAGTGGTTGGATTCAATTTCAATAAGAACAATATAGTGTGTAGTGAAGTGGCGCCGGGAAGAAGCGCGTTCCGGGCGGCGGCCGCCGTCGTTAGGCGCTCATCCTCTTTCACGGGCAATTTGCTTTTGTTTCTCCTTTTAATTTCCGCGTCAGTATTTTTGTATTGTTCTCATCTTCAAAGAGACACAAAATATGTTTTTATTTTTATCTATTGTCGTATTTTTCAGTCAACAAAACAAGATGGGCGGCGTGCACAATGAAAGCGATGATCCCTGTGATAGCGTTTTATCGCCGGTGCTTATTTATATCTGCCGTCGCTGTTTTATGCAAACAATTTATACCGTTATTTTCGGTGACATTTTATTTGAAATTATCTTTATACTTGCAGATATCTGCGTCTTCAGCGTTAAGTATTTCTATAGCGCAGTTAATTTACCTATAGAAACATGGATACTTATGTACCTATTCCTTTTTATTCTGCAAAATATATGTTACATTATAGTAATTTCTCGTCGCCACACCCAATAATAAAAGAAGGCATGGATAAAAACCTAACTAATGGCTCGTATGCACTAATGTCTGTCACAAAAATATTCCGGGGCGAAACATAATATCGCTGAATTTCGCCTCTTTTCGCCGGAGAATTATGACGACTTTGCCTCCTTACGAGCGGGGAGTGTTTATGGCAGAACATTTAAAATTCTCAGGAGTCACGCTGCCGGCACCGGGGAATATCGATCAGGGCACAGTATTCTAATCACGCAGCCTCCTGATGACACTCGCCGTATCCTTCGGAGACAATGGCGGAGCGTCTGGTACAAACCTTAATTTTATTTCGAAGACGCGGACTGTTTGGCTACGGATGCCAAAATGAAGCCAGCCAGCGTTTCGACGCTAAGACTCTTGCCGCTACAAGTACTACTAAGAATTGCTTTAATTACAATAACATACGTCACATTAAAGAAGAGATGTCTTAATACAAATTAGTAGTGTATGTTGTGTTGTTTTAAATTTTGTGTGTGTGCAAATACTTTAGTAAATAAATATAAGCAAAATGGGAAGCTTTGTTGTATGAATACTGTTTATAAAGGGTGCATTGTTTGAGCAGTATATTTTACGTAAGTATATTTTCAATTGTGTTTTTATTAAAGAATAAACTCTTCTTTTATAATTAGCAAATTAAAGTTAACAGTATGCATAAGTTATTACTACTGATTCGGTAGGAGTTGTATCTACTCGTAACTAGGTACCGTGTGTGATTTGAAATGAGGTAGGTATCTTAACCTGACCAGATTGTATCAAAGTTACACATTTAGTTGCCTGAATGTGCAGGTTTCATCGCGATGTTTTCCTCGCCGTTATAGCATAGTGTTCAACTAATGTACAGTGTACTTTTCCGAATTACCTATGTACATTGTACATAGGTAACACTCTTACAATTCGAATACATTAACCACTATTCCACCGACGCTCTCAAACAATTTCAAAACAAATATAAAAACCAAATTAAATTTAAAACAATATTTAAAAAATATATTTTTGCTTTACTGTTTTAGATAACAGAGAGAGATTGATGTATACACTGGGGATTATTACATGTGCTGGTTTTTCGCGATCGAGAACTTTTACGTGGGTATTCCTCTTCATATTTACTTTTCCAGTATCCATTGGCGATGCAGAAACTAGTCCAAATATTATCATGTATTCGTATATCGCGTCGGAAGAACTTTTTCGCGATGGGAAATCCTCCTCACATTGTCTATTCCAGTTCTTGTGACGGAGATCCGAGACCACGATCCATTGGCGATGCAGAAATAAGTCCAAAAATAATCATGTCCGCCGACCGCGTCGGAAGAACGTTTTGCGATGAGAAATCCTCTTCACATTGTCTCTTTTACTACCTATGCCAAGACGGCCACCTTGCAGGATCTCGTTAATTCCCGAACGCCAGTACGTCATTCGTGTCAGGCATTCTCGTGACTTCCAGTGGCATATTGTACACTTAATCTGCCTTTCGAGGTGACGAACCTTTGTGGTATCAGCTGCAACCACCTCACTGGCAAGACAAAACAGTCCAAACTTTTCCGCCAAGGGCAATCCTCTTCACATTGTCTTTTCCAGTACAGTTTCTTCAAATCTTACTAACACAGTACGGAATCTTTGACGAAATTTACTTCTTACGCGGGTTACACGCACTTTGAAGCAAGCCGTAGGGCGTCATTCAATAATGACTCACTGCGGTGCATTGTTTTGATAATTTAAAATTAAAATCCGCTCTCGAAATCCGCATACGTAAAAGCTCCCGGGAAACAGCGAGAATAATATTAAATAATAATTACGGAACTGGATTCCCTTATAGTTTATACGATGCTTTGTTGCGGTACGCACAAAACCAAATTTGTATTTCTCAAAGCGCTGCTGTATTGTATACAAATGTGTATAAATAAATATTTAATTACATTACCACGCAGCAAAACCTTATATGTACAGTATCGTAGTACACGGTATCTGTACATAGTAGCAACACGAATGAATCTTCGTTTGGCCAGCATTCGCAAATAATTTATTCGTTTGCGATGATTTGTGGTGATTGGTTGTGTGCACCTACAGGTAAAGTTAGCAGGAAACATGAAAGCGTATTTTTATTTTTGTGATAATGAAAAAAGTTATTTTCATAATTATTACAATTAAAAATTCGTAATAAAAAATGCAGTATAATTTCTATAAAATGCGAGCCGATTTTCTTCGGAAAAGCACATTTTTTCATTAATGAAATTGCCCACCTTAATTACCGACACAAAGCAAACGGCTTTTAATAGCGACAACCTCATAAAATTTAAAGCATCACAGAAAAGTCGTTCCAATAAATATTTTATACAATTAGGTGTGTTTATAATTAGGGTAATAGCCGGATAGTTGCCCCACTTTTCATAAAAGCTTTTATAAGAAATATGTACTTACTTACTAAGAATTACTACGGCTTTAATTTTCAACAATATCCTATTTTTGTAAATATAATTATCACTGGTACATCCTGCTTTATTTAACCTCTGCTTTATTTGAACTCTCAAAAGGGGTATAGTTGCCTACTATAGCGGATAGTCGCTGTAACGATCACTATGTACCATGAGCTCGTCACCGTACAATTTATTTATATATCATATGGTTGTAGTTGATGGACTTGGAAATGAATACGCATATCATACACAGAGCAGTGTGTGGTTAAAAATAGTTTGCTTATCATGATTTCTGTTAATAAATGCTCTCAAATACTTAACCAAAACTCGGTATTGTAATAAACTTAAACAATTTATTTGACGATAAGAGAAATATTTTACTTCAAAAGCCCGTAATAAATTTACGCTATTGATTGGTTGGACGACAGGCAAAATATCGTGAATATCTTAAATGTTTGGCGTCAAGTATGGGACTCAAGAAAAATACTCACAAGTGATAGTGATGGGAAATTCATACAAAAACGTTCCAACGAAATATCGAAATAAATAATTGAATAAAAGCACACCTAAATATTAAACGAGTCTAGAATTTAATTTTAATCTACTTGTTTGACGACTCAAATGGATTTGCTTCATAGGAATTAAATATATCTCTATACTCAGTCTGATGAAACATTACATCGAGTTTATAGTACCTAAAATGTCTTTATATTGTTTACTTATAAGTCCCTACATTATAAATGTTGGTCTAAAGAAATTTTACATCGAAGCCATTTGCTTACGTATTTTTGTTTGCGTTGTATAAATTTAATCGACTCGGTAAATAAATAAAACGTCGTATGCACACATCCCTACATCCCTAGCTGTTGTAACATTTAACTATTTTCGGTTTATCAGGAACATTTTGTAAAATTTATGGATGTGCGAACGTTATAAGAGCAGTCGCTTTAGACCTCATAAACTTAGAAATATTTAGTGTCGTTTCTTTCGTTCTCTATCTATTTCTTAATCTACGTAGTGTCAGTGATTTGGTTTGTTTTACATTTGTCCTTGTTTCTAAGTTTTGAAAGCGTAAGTTACATTCTCATTACTTTTATGGTAGTTAAGAGTATTTATTAGGGCTCTTAGATATTTCAACATAAGTGTGAAAGGTGATTAAAACACAAATTTTGAGGAAAATATTACCAAATTCAATGTCATCAGTACTCACCATCACTGAATAAAAAACTATAAAACTAACCTGGGACACAGTTTCGGATGTGACATCGAATACACTCTAAGAGAATGAGTCCGGCATGAATCCCGACTTGGTCTTCGATGGCCTAGGCGCTCTAACTAAGTCTACGCCTAGGTTTGCCGCCGAATTCTGGAACGATTTTGGCCCATGTTCCGTTTAATACCCTTTGTGCTTTTAAAGCTTTAATGACATTTTCCTACGGACATGAATCTCGAGTTTGGATCGAAACCTGGCCCGAGTCGTTATCGTCCCTCACTAGGCACACAACTTGCACACAACTTACACACGCGAAGTAAATAAAATTTAAATAATAGTCTCTCCTTTGACTCGTGAGTCGATAGGTAGGACCATAATAATGCCTGACGAGATGATCGGAATATGAGTGACGGTTTGAGCGAAGTAGACAATAGGTCACTGGTTCGTTTGATTTCGAAGGCTGGGTGCTGGTTGGCTGAGATATGAGGTGTGATGGGAGTCTCAGTTCCTTATTGACTCTGTTGCCGGCTTCATGGACGAGGGCCATCAGGTGGACGTCGTGTACACCGACTACTCTAAATGCTTTGATAGGCTTAATCATAACAGGATTTTGTATAAACTAGAGCAAGTCGGTGTGCACGGGGACCTTCTGCGTTGGTTCGAATCATATCTTCGTAACAGGAGCCAGGCTGTTCGGGTTGGGTGTTATCACTCACGTTTTGCACCCATCCCTTCTGGAGTGCCCCAGGGATCCCACCTGGGCCCTCTTCTCTTTAATGTTTGTTTGTTTAATTATATGTCCTGTTTTCGTTATGCCTGTTTCCTTATGTATGCCGACGACACGAAGATCTTTATGCCAATTAAATGCCCAACAGACTGCTCCAGATTGCAAGAAGATCTGGACAGGGTGTCGGCATATTGTGAGCAGAACAGTCTGGATTTGAATGTAAATAAGTGTATGGTGGTCACTTTTTCCCGTAAAAGAAAGGACATACCCACATCTTATACATTCAACAACGTCTTAATCAAACGCACTGAGCAGGTAAAAGATCTAGGCATTGTATTGGACGCAAAATTAACTTTCTGTGCCCATTATGAATACATTTTCGCGAAAGCAGTCCGAATGTTAGGCTTCATTTTTAGGACAGTTAAGCCCCTAAACTCAGCAGCTGCGTTTCGAGTTCTTTATTTTGCATATGTAAGGAGCATTTTGGAGTACGCATCTCCGGTCTGGTCGCCAGTCTATGCTGTCCATCGTAATAGGTTGGAGTCGGTTCAAAAATCTTTTATCAATAAGCTTAACACCTTGTCGCGTATGATGACTGTAGATTATGCGGCTGGTCTGGAGAGTCACAAATTGAGTTCATTAGAGGACAGACGCCTCGTGGCTGACTTGAGACTCCTACATGACTTAATTAATTGTGGAGTGGATAGTCCACAACTATTGTCACGGGTGTTTCTGTGCGCGGGCGACCCGCGCGCACGCCGCGGTGGCCGCTGGCCGCGCCTGCTCGACCACCGCCGCGCGCGCAGCGGTTACGCTTTAGGCTCTCCGATCAACAGAGCCATAGACCTATACGAGCGTCACGTCTCTAATACTCTCGACATCTTTTATTTAAACCGTGACAAATTTACAAAGGGCGTTCTGAGTTATCTCCGATCGCAGTGATGGGGTTTTTATTTTTTTTTATTTAGGATAACACGCACACACACACACACACACACACTCACACATATACATACACATACACACACACACCAATATACATGTATTACCTTGTTTTTTTTCTTATTTTGATTGATTTTTTGTTTGTCGATAGGGTATCTATATGCTAAGCTCCTTACGGGCTATATATTTAAAATTTTAAAATGCAGTTTTGTCATTGGCATTTCAACCATAATGTACTTATATTTTACATGTAATTAACTGCTGTTAAACTGTGAAATGAACTAATAAATAAATAAATAAATTATCGATTAGGTAGGTTTTCCGAGACCTAATGGCCTCTATTCTATATTATTTAAGTGAGGATAACGTTAGGGTTTCGCAATCATAGGGTTAGAGTGGCCACAGAAGAAAGAAGAATCCGTTGCCGTTTCGAGTGCTGTCAAAGCTAAGTCGCATGTTTACTTTACTTATCATTTGTTTGATTTCTGTACGGATTTTATAAATTGTTTGACTATTTCGATTTGCGTGAATTACATTTAAATCATCTTATTTACGTGGATTTATGTTTCATTCGTTTAATTTTTAAGGATTTTGATACTTTTATTTAGGTGAACTAAATTTTATTCATTTGCGATAATCTTCCGAATATTCGTACGGTTGAATTACAGAGAATTTCTATAAAATTTACATATTTCTTGGGACGTTTTTCAAAATGTGTACACAACGTAATAGGTCTGAAAATTTAAATCAATAACTAGACGATCACTTGCTTACGGCCAAATCACAATATGTGAAATGATATTTATTATGTTATGTCTACTCTTTATCGGTAGATACTCGTATGTGTGTATTTATACAGACAGATTGGTATTAGGGTGACTGAGAAGTTACATCGCCTTACGGTAAAACGACTTTGGGGGACGGTTGCCTCGTGCGGGAGGCAATGATTATGCTGGGTAGAATAAATATTTATACATTTACTGAGATCCTTTATTAAACACTCATCAAAATATTAATCATTATTGAAAAACGTAGTATTAATTTTAAATGTTTTAAAACATAAAATTATCACAATATTGGCGTCGGCAGGATCCGCCGGAGTAAGCCCTCGTACGCGCTGATCGGTCTGCATGCATCGCCCCCTACCTGGATGAGCTCGCTTAACTTCCCTTTGTTTTCCGTTAGATTTTTGACTTTTGAAAAGAGATTAATTAACGTAATCCTAATTCAATAAATACTTTTTCATTTTCCGCTTTCCTGCTCTTTTTTCTTCATTTTGTCCGATGTTGGGTTCTCATATGGACCATTTGGTCATTGAGACTATCCCAGAAACCAGACCTTTCGGTGTCGGGGCATAGCCGAACTGAGGAGTTGTGGATCACATTGAGGATCTTAAGGATATTTTTTATACTATTTTCTATCCTGCTAATCTGGCGTGGGACCACGTCTGATTTCCGCTTGTACTTGGGTGGTATTTTGCTACCCCAAAATAAAAGCAGAGATAGATAAATATATATTTTATTTAAAGTAATAGAGTCACAATAACTTGGAACAAACACAAAAAGAAAAAATTATTTGCCTATTAAATAATTTTATAGTTGCTAAGGCGACTATCTGCAAAAGTAAATGGGGTGACTTTCCTTTTTGATAAGGATACTTGGCCTTTTCTTTTAATTCATTAAAACTATAGCAGAATAAAACATAATAAACAATGAAAATTATTTTGAATGGCTGCTATTTTGGTTTGGGTTACTATGTTGTCGAGTATTTGTGTGTAAAATAACCTGCAAAGAGAAGAAAACACGTTTTGCAATGTTACATTCCAAATTTTATACTGTGGCTGTATAACATAATGGAGTATCTAGGTACTTACCATAGGGCACGTCATTATTTGTTCAATAATTGACTCACTAATTTATTCAGTACCTATTTATTATAATATATAAAAAGTTAGATTTTCTGCTGGGTCACATTAGCTCAGATTGTATTATAGGTTAGTTTAATCGTTTGCTTTTTGCGAACGGCATCGTTGATGTTCTCGGTAAGGTGACAGTGTCAGTGACAGGTGGCTGGTGGCGGCGCTGGAGTAGCAGTTCATTTTTTTTTCTGTGGCCGTGCCTTCCGGCTGTTTTGACTGGTCGGTCGGTCAAGGAATGGCCAAGGAAATGCGCTCCATGATAACGCGGCGCCTAGCATTCTAAAATTTATTTAATGTTACCTATGTAGGTATGACGTTCATAAGTGTTTGTTAAAACCTAATTTGAATAAATGTTATTGAATTTGAATTAAATTAAACTTTAATGCATGCAAACAAACAAAAAAGTAGACTGATACTACACCCAGTAATAAAAATATTCAATAGAAATAACTTACCAATATAATTTTGATGGCCGTCAAAGCTTTGTCGAGTGTCTTTGTTGATAAAACGTATATGCCTACTCTGATAGATTAAATGGCACTCAGGCCTTCGGGAGAGGCTCTTTCAATTAGAGCAAAGCTCTAACGCCACCAACATGCCTAACATCATGTATTCAAAACTAGGGCAACTATTGTACACATATGGATCATGAGTCTGAAATAAATAACTTTATTATTTATTATTATTATACCACTGGGGCAACTATCCAGCTTTTACCCTACCTTAGTAGATAACTTGTGTAATACACAGTGCAGCTTTTATTATAATCAGTGTATTTTTCAGACAAGTAAATTGGATATTTTTAATTATTATTATTATTTCGTAATTTAATATACCTAAAATTAAAATTTAAAAATTAAGTTACGTGTTTCGTATATTGGTTACTAAGTTTTCATTTTTGAGAATTTAGTTTAGTTATTTCGCTTCACATTTGTTTAAATCGTGAGCACCTTAAATAACAACCTAAATATGGTTTTTATAGAAACACTTCGTTTCTAGACTAAAATATTAAGGTCATTTGTAATTGAAAGTGCCCTTCCCTAAGGCCTTAGTGCCATGTAATCGTATGAGTAAAAATCTTCCGCGGCGAAGCTTTGACGGTCGTCAAATTATATTGGTAAGTAATTTCTATCGAAAATCTTTATTACAGTCTACTTTTTGTTTCTTTGCATGAAATATTGTTGAATAGTTTATATTTATTTTTCAAATAAAAAGGGCAAGTATCCGTACCAAAAAGAATAGTATTTTGCGGATAGTTGCCCTAGGAGCAATCTGCCACTATAAAACTAGTTCACAAGATAAGGCATTTTTGTTTCTTTTGGTGTTAGTCCAACTTATAATTCGTGCTTTAAATGAAATTAATAATACTCATCTGTCTCTGCTTTCATTCTGGGTGAGCAAAATGCCTCGCAAGTATAAGCGGAAATCAGTCGTGGTGCCGCCACATTAAGTTGGTCATTAGTTGGTCAGAAGATAGTTTAAGGAATATATTTATAGCGATCAAAGGGGGAACTAAAAATCCACCTCATTATTTCAATGCCGTTCAGTTCGGCTGCGCAAACACTGGAAAGTCTGCCTTCTGGGATAGTCACGAAAAAACGCTACTGTACGACTTTTTATTTCTCGATAGGATTTCGAATTGTTTTAAATTTAGAATTTTAACATTGGGTTCTTGGGAAAGAAATCGAACTTCATTAGTCATTCTACGAATAAGTATTTAGGCAGGGTGACGACCCGATTTATAATTTGTAACGCCTAAGATATAAGAAAACCTTTTTTTTTTATTCTTGTTACAATCTACTTTTGTGAAGTTTCACACACATAATCTTTTTTACTTATAAAAAAGTCATTGATCATGGGTTTAACGCTTTTGTAGTTACACGGCGTGTGCTACAAACTTCGCTGGACGGAGTCGCTGTTGTTTAATTTAATGAAGCCGCCAAATGATATTTCAATTGGTGACACTTAGTGCTAGTATTTGCGGATTGATCGATATACAACACAAACGCGTTTCTTCCTGTTCGCGATTCTACACAATATTAATTCCACACAAATACTGCCATTCAACAGATTCGCTATTCGCCAGAACGCTGGGGACCTGGGACTGGCTGACTTAGACCTGGACCTAAGTTTAATGGAACCAGTCAAGGTTGGCCAAGGTCAACCCTATTTAAGAAACCTAGTCCAATGCTTTGTTGGTTGACTGGGGTTGACCTTGCTCAACCTTTATTAGGTCCTGGTCTAATTCTAACAACCAGTCTCAGGGTGCCCAGCATTGACCAGGTTCGATGACCAGAGTTGACCTTGGTCAATATTAACTTTTTTTTTATGTCATACGGTAGGCAAACAGGCAAGCGGGCCACCTGATGGAAAGTGGTCACCACTGCCTATAGACATTACCAGCACCAAGAGTATCTGTCATACGGTACGCAAACAGGCAAGCGGGCCACCTGTTGCAAAGTGGTCACCACTGCCTGTACACATTACCAACGCCAAGAGTATCGCCAATGCGTTGCCCACCTGTATAACACGTAGAT
Organism: Blastobasis lacticolella; assembly: GCA_905147135.1. Taxonomy (NCBI): domain Eukaryota; kingdom Metazoa; phylum Arthropoda; class Insecta; order Lepidoptera; family Blastobasidae; genus Blastobasis; species Blastobasis lacticolella. Next base: position 5,239,297 of record LR990039.1, on the reverse strand, counting down.
CTGGCCGCAAAAGTAACTAAAAGTAGTAGTAAAAGTACTATTTAAAAGAGTATTGTTTAGCTGCGGTATTCTGTAAGGTGGAGGTACTTCCCCAGTTGGGCGGCTCGAACGGGATACCCCGCTATGCCCTACCTCTCTTCTACTAGGCCCACTAAACTTACACCCTGGTCTAGTTCTAGCTGAGGTTACAATACAACCATTCTCATTGTGCCCAGCGTTGAAGAATGTGTGAATGGCAGTCCAGGGCCTACAGCGTTGACCAGGCTGGTTGGATCAGAGTTAGGATCAGAGTTATTATGAGACTTCTATGAGCAACGCGTTCCTATTTGGTGTGTCAGTGTAAATCAACAAGACACTAACGGGCCGCCTGCCCTTAGAAGCATAGGTGGCCTAGTGGTTATAGTATCCGACTCCTAAGCGAGAGGGACCTGGTTTGAATCCCACTACCGCCATGTACCAATGACTTTTTTCTGATATATGTCCATTAGTTGAATACTAACCGATGCTCTAAGGGTGAGGGCAAACATCATGATGAAACCTGCTCATTCAGGTGACCAAATGTGTAGGTAACCATGATCCAATTTGTTCAGGTTCCCGTGGTAGCAGGTCAGATGGCAGTCGCTCCACTATAATTACTTGATCTGCCAATCCTGGATCATGGTCAATGCAGACCCCGGGCCCTCGTGAGCGAGAGGACAGCCTTCACATTAACGCCAAGATGACGAGATGATTTAAAATATGTAACGAATATGTGAAATAGCGAATCTGGTGAATCGCACCAGTTGTGTGGAATTAATATTGTGTAGAATCGCGAACAGGAAGAAACGCGTTTGTGTATAATTGAAGACTGTGTGGAATAAATAATGTGTTGAATGTCAGTTGTGCGGAATCCATATTGTGTAGAATCGCGAATAGGTAGAATTGCGTTTGTGTTGTACATCGATCAATCCGTATTGGCTACCTGAGGGGCTATTGGCTAACTCAGTTGACAACTGTATTTGACACTAGATAATTCTACAACACGTCATCTACGTTGAAAACTGGCAATAGCGTCTACCAAATTAGAGTAGTGTCAGATTTTTTTATGTCAAATTCAGTTGACCACTGAGATAGCCGATTGGCCCGCTGGTCAGATAAGCGTGTCCGGTTATAAGTCCGGTAAGACGATTCTCTATTGTATGCACTAAATAATTCGCAGATAAAATCGATATACTATTGTCACTGTTACAATAACTATTGTACTTGGTAACCGGTTCATTTTTGTGAGAGATATCCAGGTATTTGACAGCCTGGTGGTAAGTGAATTTGAAGAAGCCTGCCCAGGAACAGCCTAGCTTTGAAGGCATCTAGTTTATAATTATGATTCTTTATGAAACTCACTCAGTCGGGACAGCTTGAAAGCATCTGCTGTGTTGATAACATCGACATAAGCTTGCAACTCGAGCCGGCGACCGCTGATATTTTGATTGTGTATCATCAACGCATATTTGAATACGTTCTGGATCTCCTCGGTGTTCTGGTCGAAAATTGCACCTGAAACAATGAAACAATTAATGTCTATTTGCTATGAATCGGTTTAATGTCTACATACATTCTCGAGTTTTCCGAAGTAAGTGTTATTGTTTGTTTGTTATTAAAAGGCCCAGTCACTGCTTAGACCTAAGTATATCAATATCAATTGACAGCATATCTATATGCAGCATGATTAAAATGGTTAAATTTCCATTACTACTAAGGTATATAGGGTTAAGGTTGTATACCAAAAGTTTTATGGTTATTAAGTTTATAAATTGTACCTTTGAAGTAAAAATACTCTGACTAGTCAAAATACACACCTCAAAATACATCAAGTCAAAATACACCAAGGACCAAGAATAAATGAGCTGTCAAAATTATCCTCCTATATTTGGCAAAGTATAGCAACAAAGCGTCGGTAGACGGGCGGTTGAGTATCCAACTCGTAAGCGAAACGTACCGGGTTCGAATCCTGCTGCGGCCATGTACCAATGACTCTTTTCTGCGTTATGTACATTAGATGAATTCTAACCGATGCTCTTACGGTGAGAGAAATCATCGTGATGAAACCTGCAAATTCAGGCGACTGAATGTGTAGCCATGATCCAATCTGGTCAGGTTCCCCTGGTCACGGAGATAAGATGGTAGCCGCTCCACTGTAATTACCTGATCGACAAATCCTGGATCATGGTCAAGGCAGACCCCGAACTCTCGTGCTCGAGAGCACAATCGGGACATTATCACCATGATGATGATGATTATTATTATTAATAATATACACATAATTTGACATAATATTAGTTAAAAAAATATAGTAAGTAATCTTAATATACGAAATAACATGAGTACTCTTCATTACTAATAAAAACTATATTTTATGTACATTTTGTTTTAATAAAACCCTTTAATCTCCTTTATAAAAACTATAAATATAGTCAAAACGACGAAGGTTAATATTAAGCGTCGAAAATAAGGAGTGATCTAGGGTTAACGCCAAGATGATTATTATTATTACTTTTTATTTGACAAGGTATAGTTAGTGTTGCTATGACTTATTTCATGAAATAGATACTTTAACAATGTAGGAAATCATAAGAGAGCAGTAGAGCAAGAGAGCAGTTGTCTAAGGACTTTATAATTATGCAAAATTTGACTTTATAATATTCTTTCTTATTAGGTATCTGTTGGATTTATATTTAACACATTAATAGCATTTAATGTATAATAATAAATATAAATAATAATGCTTGGACAATTCACACAACGCCATCTAGCTCTAAAGTAAGCAAAGCTTGTGTTATATGTGCTAAATAACTGATGTACTACTAATATACTTTTTAAATACATATAACACCCAGATCCGTAACAGAAATATAAATTCATCATGTCAATTTCTGCCCAGCCAGGAATCGAAACCGGAACCCCTGCGAAGCAGACCAGCATGTTAACTAACTGAAGCACCCAGGTCAAGTATGTGTACTCGTTAACGCAGAATGTATAACTACATCGTGCTACGTAGCTACTCTACGCCGTTGGCTACGGCGTAGCAGCTACGCGTATAGTTCGTAGCCAGTCTTGTGTGAGGTAATATCCGTGCGCGATCCTTAAATTAACCTTGTCAAAGTAACATGCGCCAAATGAATTATACGTATTCTACAACCAGTTTAAAGTATTTGGCTTGCGCTAATTTGCCTGAGAAATGTCATACTTCGACAAGGTTCTATCCCATTAAGATTGCGCACGAATTACATCTTGTTGAATATTAGAGGCTTCCAAATCTCCGCGCCGCAAATGCGCAGGTCGCGACGCTCATGGAGCACATAAATTATAATAATTAACATAATTCTGTTGTTGTTTTTTCTACTTTTTCCAGACTTTGACGACAAATTTCGGTATCAGTCCATATTATAATAATAATGGTAATTACTTTCCCAGGCCCGCTTGCCTCTTTGCCTACCGTAAGACATAAAAAAAGACCACATGCAAGAGAACAAAGCCCCATAACCTCTCCCCGGTGAAGTCTTTTGATACAGATTTCAACACGTCAAGAGGTGTGTTTCACTTTAACATTTCACACAAACAACTGTAAAACCACAAAAGCTTTTGATCTACCGCCTCTAAAATATGAAAGGGACCGAATGAAAGAAATATTATCATTCCCCGTGAAGAGGGCTCTAAACAAGTGGTGGAACACTTCATTGGACATCTTTATCGGTCGTGCGGTGAAAAAGCGGGCGCGCGGTATTCTGGGAAGCGTCATCGGTTTGATATATGGCTGCTGACCGCGGCATTTATCTGAGCCACTGAAGCCACAGCCCGCTGGCTCCTTTAATACTGCCGTAGCCGAAAGCCGCCCGGCTATACGGAGCCGCACACTATCACCATGTCTTTTTTCACTCCCAACGGTCGGACATTATGACCTAAGAGCCATTTTGAGGCTCCATTTCTAGCAATATTTCTTCCATTCGCAACGTCGTTTCTTTCTATATTACGTTAGAATGTTTCATTGTAAGCCCTCTTTGTGGTACCCTCGGTGGAGGGGCCACGTTTGCACGTTTTGCGAGGTTGTTGCATAAAAGAGAAAGCTAAGATGGCTCCTACCGATGTCTCAAATACGCTGCTTCAATAACGAGTACAATCCCTGTGTATTTAAAGAGACGTAGTCTCAATGCATTGTGGAGTTGAAACACAAAGCAAGGCGAGTGCCGCCAAAAATAAACAGCTCGGAATCCGTTCTGAGTGTCTTACCTGATCCTAAGACTGTTACTTCATTAAAAGAAGATTAAAAGAAACTTTTGCAGCTTTACAAAAGTACTGCAGGCTACGGACGCGGCAACAGGGCGGCGTTGCCAGGTTTATGGCACGATAATGGCAACTTGCAATATTACTCTAGGAGAACATTCCTTTTTTAAGTTAGCTGGAAAGGATTGTAAAAAAATAATAACCAGTCAACAACCTTTCGCCTCCGATAATACCCTTCTTTTTCTCGGATGCTTCAGTTTCGTGTCGAGTCTGAATGTAATAAAAAGGTATGGGAAAATACCATAATAGTTGTTTAAAAACTTTGAATTTTCAAACTCTTTCCTCGAATCTACTTTTTTTTCGACGCACCCGATAAAACTCCAGCTCCAGTTCACAGAAAATTGAAAACTCGCAGTTTCAAACTTCACAAAACAGCTGGGCTATTCATGATTCTAATGAATCATTGGACGAGGATCATCCAAATGAACGACTATCATGTGAAGTCAACTCAATTTCGATGTCCATTTCGTAAACGTGCCGCGTATCTATTAAATGCAATATTTCCCGCAAGCTGAATCCTGGCACCGTTATTGTTAGTGAAAATAGACACGTTACGGCAGCTCCTGACATTATCATTGCTGGCACGGCGCAATGAACTGAACAGAATGGGAGCGAGCACCATGGACATGCATTATAGTCTCAGAGTATTGCACCCTCTGTGTAATATGTAGGTATACATAAACAAGTAGCTACAAGTCGTTCGGAAGGGTGCCTCCTGTGCTTAGAAGTTATTTTGGGTACGATCGTACAGTAGGAATATTACAGAGGGAAATTGTGTGGAGGAGAATTATAGGTAATCCGTTACTGCTTAAACTTACAAGGAGTTTAGCCATTGGAGCCAATTTCTTTTCGATTACAGATTATACAAACACCGACGTAAAATGCTAAACTGAAATTCGTGAGACCTATTAAAGATGCAACAATATATTTTGTTTTTTGTAGTAGCGGATCCGTTAATATTGGCATCAATATTAACGGCGAGTACCTCACTCACCTCAGATCTGCTGACGATATCGTAGTCATGGCTGTAACCCTGGGAGACTTGGGTAAAATGCTCGATGACTTCTGTAGTGCCTCTCAACAAACAGGTCTTAAAATGAACATGGACAAGACGAAAATTATGTCGAATGTCCATATTGAGCCTACACCAGTGACAGTTGGAGGCACTCCACTTGAAGTTGTTGATGACTATACATACCTAGAACAAATAGTCCAGCTAGGTAGGTCTAATTTCGAGAAAGAGATCAATCGACGAATCCAACTCGGTTGGGCAGCGTTCGGGAAGCTACGCCATATATTTTAGTCCCAATTACCGCAGAGTCTCAAGATGAAGGTCTTTGACCAATGTGTGTTGCCAGTGATAACCTACGGAACAGAAACGTGTCCGCTCACTGTGGGCCTTATAATAAAGCTCACTGTTACCCAAAGGGGGCAATGGAAAGAGCTATGCTTGGAGTTTCTTCAGAAATGAGGAGATCCGCAAGAGAACCAAGGTCACCGACAGAGCTCTAAGGATTGCCAGACTGAAGTGGCAGTGGGCAGGACACATAGCTCGAAGAACAGATGGCCGATGGGGCAGTATAGTTCTCGAGTGGCGATCACGTAACGGAAGACGCAGCGTGGGTAGGCCTCCTACAAGGTGGACCGCCGACCTGGTAAGTATCGCAGGTACCAGCTGGATGTGGAAAGCACAGGACCGGCCTTTGTGGAGATCTCTGGGGGAGGCCTATGCCCAGCAGTGGGCGTCTTCTGGCTGATATGATGATGAATAGCGGATCATCTAATGGTACTGAGTATAGTAAATGGTCACCACAGCCGATGGTCAACCCCGACTCCAAGAAGTTCGCGAATGAAAAAGGTAAAGGCTTGTAATATTTAAAAGATTTAATTATTTAGTTATTGAACATAAAAATACAAATTTACAAAAGCGGCGTTATCGCTAAACGCTTCGAATAGATTTAAAAAAATTAGTGTGCCGCCCGAATGGCCCGCCCCGGCCATTCATAGGATCACCTGTAGACTAATCTACGGATTGACTGAAAATTACATCAGAACCTTTGATGTACATGTTGGAATTACACACGGCCCCTTATTCAAGTTGGTACGTACGTACTTCTATTGAACCAAATCACTAAGGGAGATGAGGATCAATTACAATATAATTTCAAATTCTTGAGATGCCTCATTGCTTTTAATGATCATTAAAACGCTTTATTGATTATTGGTTATTACGTGTACCTCTGTACTGATTAACAATGGGAAACTCGAGAATCACTTTACCAATTTTATATAATTCCATAGAACTAGAATTAATTTTTGAACACATCTGTAAAGAGGGCAATTTGTTATCGATTTTTATGGTTATGAGTTGCAATGTAGCTCAGCACCCGTAGCGTTAACCTCGTATGAGTTTTAGGATAAAATGTAAATTGGACCCTAGGCAGTGATTTCCGTCCAGGGAAGTTATGTATTATATATTAGCCTCCAACTTTCTGCTCTTCTGGGAGGGAGTGGATTCCTTGCAATGTACCTATCGTAAATTTAAGGCAATCATGTAAAATGTCAGAAACATTCAGGATTTAATTTTTTGTTCCTGGGTGACATAGGTAAAAAGTACTACTTAGTAATAAAGTAAATCTGAGAAATAAGTAAATGGTGTGCGAAAATGGTGTGAGAAATAAGTAAAACTGTGCGACATTTCTCTCTTAGCGACTTCATCCTGAAGATGTTTTCAGGACTGACAATAGTTAGTGGTCGCCAAGGTTTTGTGATAAAAACTGGCGATACCAAACTATAATGTCAATTCCCTAAATACACTGATTATATTTTCATGTGATTTTTTATTTCCGCGTAACCAAAACGTATGGGTGATACTCGTATATGGGCTGACACGTTTTATAACAATCCGTTAAACAATAACTAAAAGTCACCGGCTAGTAATTTTGAACAGAAGACTGCAATAAAATTTTCCAAAATTTAAGATGAAGGATATTCTATACATTTGGTAAAAAGCGTTCAGATTAATTGCTGATTGATGAATGCTGATTTGAATTGCTGATTGAATTATAGATTAATAAATGAAATGCTAGTATAATTATAATGATTGATAAACGTGACACGGTTTCGTACATTACTTCCGCAATTAAAGTTACCACCAGTCAGCAATTTACGATATGTAAACACTGTATCAAGAACTATCCACACATAACTTTATAAGTGAACAACAAAGCTAAATTAAACAACAAACAAGCTCAGAATTAACGGTTCGCCGATTTTTGAACATAAGGCCTCATTATGAAAGAGATAATTTAGAAACTTTACAGAGTTGCCCAACGTGGGAGCTGGCCGAGTGCCAGCGGCTTACATGGGAATTCTTCAACTACCTACCCAATTACATTTTATACCACATAAACATTAACGTAAAGGACGAATTTACAAGTCCCTATGAAGGACCCCAGACGCTTTAATAGGTCTACATTATTAAAAAGTTTCGAGATCTTCGTACTTATAGAAGCAAAATGAACACCGCGTGAAAAATACCCAAGCGTACACGGATTCCCATTAATGTTTTTAAAGTATATTTTTGTGAACTTAAAGGTAGAAGGGAAGCAAACTTGCTTCTGACAATAATACCAATCAGTATCAGGATGTAAATATTAAAAAAGAAATATTTCGGAAATTGCTCGCTACATCTAAACAGTCTTTGCATACACCCAACGTACGCTATTTAACTAAAACATATCATAAATTCACTACCGTGCTCCTAAAGAGATACCTTAAATATTCTTTATTTAAATTCTATTTCAAAACTATTGCGCCAAGACATTTATAATAATTTTGTTTGTGCATCACTTATGCACACCTGGCGCGCAACGTGTTAAGATAAACGACTGTGCGAAACTCAGGTCTGCAGTTCCAATAATTTCTGAGTTTAATTGCTGCACTTAACTACACGTTAAACTGTCGTAATGAGTCCGTAACCTTGATTCAAACTACAAAAGATCTGTCGAACTATCTATAATCGATTATTTGTAGTTCCCTTTACCCCTCTACCTACCCTCCCTCCACCCCTTTCCTACCCTTTTTTTCTTGCGGAAAACCGCGTTAAAGCCTTTGCGTAGTTTAAAATATCTAACCGTATATACTTAGGTACATAGAGACGAACGTTAGATATGGGTGCAATGTACCGCTTAACGGGAGATTGGAATGAAAGAATCACATTCGCATTACTTAACCTAACTTACTTAAATATCCTAACGCTGGGCGAGACGTGCGCTACATACTAAATAGGCACAGTAAAGAGAATTATTCGAAAATGCTACTGGCCACCGAAGTGTTTTATGTAGGTAGTTAGGTACATAAAACTCTTTGTTGGCCACCATTAGCCATAAAAAGGCTGTAAAACATTACTGAAGCGGTATGGTTACAAACTTTAGCCTGCTCAGAATGACCAAATATAATAACAAGTTCTCAAATGAAAAATATGTTTTCATAGCAAGCTTCATCACGCATTCTCTATGATCAGTTAGAGTACTTGTCAAGACTAATCAAACGAGCCCTAACTCGATAGGTTTATCATGCGTAGCTTAGGAGTTCCTATGGCCACCTTCCGTCTCCATCAAGCGATCAGCTCGATGGAATCATAACAATGCATTTTCACCGAACTTACATGTGTATGTAAAATTTCAGCTCAATTGGAAACGGGGAATCGCATAAATTATTTTTGCAAGATTTTGACAAGAGCATGGGGATAAATTGTGACAGTTAAAAATAAATAAAAGCTTCCAAAAAGTGTGAAACAAAAAACCGTATCTCGTATTGTCTTACTACAAAATCAAAGTAATGTATCCAATATCACTATTAACATTTAATTTATAAATTAGTATGTAGTTAATATGTAGCGCTCGCTTTTTATTTATTGTCCCACAGAAGATGTGAAAAGAGTTCAGTGTTCTTTCTGGAACAGGCTTTATCGGGATTCATAGGTCTTCGTCTTGAGTACATAACTTCCTCGTTTCGCTCAGTTATTATAAGTAGACCTAACAAAAGAATATTGAAAAGGAAAAAAGCAATTCATTTTAAACTTAGCAAGTAGCTTTTTAGCTTTAAACCTACTTTGCAGTGTAGTTAGCATGAAGTCTTAAATTTTATACCTAGGTAGAGAACGAAACAGAACATCTGACATTATCGAGTATTTGTAGGATTTCCGAACTGAAATGCTAAAAAGGAACTCTTATTTCCGTCACTCCGGATACTCTTAAGTTCGTCACAAACAAATATCTTAGCATGCTAGCTAACGAAATTAAAAAGTGATTTTTCAAATAGAACAAAGACATTGATAAGATAATTATTACAACTCAGGTAAAATCACGTCACGCAGAGAATTTTTTCTTGTTTCAAGAACAACATTGTGATAATGTAATTCACATATACCCATCATTTAATTTTCGTACCTACTATATGACTAGTCGAACTTCACCTCAACAAGCTCGCCACGCAAGTTTGATCAAGGTGTTCCACTGGGTACCTCGTGACGGTACATTTCTATAATAATACGTGGACTGGTCCGAAAGTTTTAGCTAACGGCTTGTTATACATGTTATATTGTTTTGATTTTTGAATCATTTAAAGGCAAATTTTATTACAAACTCCTTAGCCAATAATCACTAGCCGGCGCCTAGGACTAGGCCTATATGAGGACTTGTATGTATTGACATGACCTCATGACTGACATCGCAATTTTATTTAAAACACAACATAAGTTCTGAATTTAGTTTTATAACAATACCATATTGTAAGGGTATTTTCCGGGTTTCCTACCGCGTACCTTAAAATGTGTGATAATAACCTCGATAGTTTAAAACATAATACCACACTATTTTTAGTTCACGAAACCAAACGGAATCCTTTTGACACTAGCTCCAAAAATCGAGAAAGTGAGCACAGCGAAGCAAATGGTAACCAAACCAACAAATTTATTTATGGATATAACAACGAACCTACATAAATTGTAATAGTTTAATTTATGTTACCCTTATGTTGAAATTATCAGAATACCCTAAGCTGAAACAGTTTCTCCGACTCGCATCTGGGTTACGTGTAACCCAGTAAGTAAATCAGGGTCTAATTCTGAGATTTTCAAACACAAGAAACGACAAACAAAGGACTAGCACAAAGAAAGCTTGTCCACAATTATGATCTCGACGTGTAATCTCGGGTCGTATGTTCTAGCTCAAAGTTTTCTATGTCCGCTTTTTCTTTTCCCGAGCGCAGTTAGTTCTGCACAAAGGGGAGGGGTGCAATCCGCATGCGTGGCGAATTGCCCCCGTGTTGCGGCAAGGAACAAAACTTAGTCTTACAGCCGTCTGCAATAAAAGAGAGGTATCAGAGAGCAAAACCTGCGAGATAGCTCCAGTGGCTGGTAATGTTGCAAACTTTATCTAAATATTGTTAAAACTTCTCACGCTGTTGTTTCAGGGCAAATTCAATATCGCCGAAGTATCAGTTGAAAACAAAATATTAGCTTTTAGCTGCGACAAAAACGACGCCACCATTTCACAGAGTCCCTTAGACGACGTAATTCGGTTATAAATATCAGTAGGCGCCCTTTTAATAAAATATTTGGGAGGATAAGATTGTTTGGTACCCATTTTGTTTAAAAGATATACTCCAACTCCTACTGTTGCATTTTAATCCCATGTTTCGTTACGGTCTTGGCTTTAATACTAAAGCGTCTCTCGTCTATTCAAATGGTGCGGTCTTTGTTCAGTGAGGTACCTGGGCGGTGAATCTCGCGCTTTCCACATTAGAATTCGACATTTTCTTTAACCACAAACTACTATTACAAAGTTAATGAATCTTGTCTATTAGTTTTGTATGCATTTATTATGTTTAGGAAGGGTATTTCGTAGTAGATAATTAGTTTTTAGTTAAGTGTATAACTCTGTTCTAGCTTTGTATGCTTGTCCCGCAAAACAATTTGCTTTACACCATTATACTAGTGTGTAAAAATTTTATTAGCAACGATTTACGCTAAACCTATATTATCGAAGACCGTTTTAAATTACACTTTTAATCGATATATTTAGCTAGAAAAAATTTCGAATTCAAAATATCACAGCGCAAGAATTAGGCTCCTGCAGTATCGATGTTGTTTACTAATATAAAGAAAAATACACAACTAAATGCCTTATGCGGAGGTTCTAGCTATTTTCAGTATCAACAGTGGTGATCAGTGGTGACCTATAGATCTTTAATGTTTAACGTATTCGTTTTACGTAATATATAATATAGCGTTCCGGCTCTGCCTGGCATTGTCGAGCACGGTTCGGTCGTGGTTGGCGAGGGATACGTTTATCTACGGTCAGCGTGTCACTGTGTGTTTCCTTCCTATTTTCCTACTCCTCTCCTTTTTGACGATTGAAAGAGATATTTAATGCCCTAATCAATAAAGAAATTTTGAATTTTGTATTGAATTTTGACGTATTACCTATAAATAAATAGGACTGTTGACTGTTGGATACAGTTAGGCCTTCTCAATCATCCCCGCCACTTAGACCAATCGCCACCGCCACTGTTACGCCCACCCTGAAAGTAATCTATAAAAAGGCACGAATATTATAATGAAGTTCGACAGGGGTGGAAGATGTCTTATTAAGCCCAAAGAATGAGGAAACAAGATAAAAAGGTGAGGGGTGGCAAATTATTCGGTAGATTTATTAATGTAATGTAAATTCGTGATACGAATATAAACTTTCTACAAATAGTTCAAGTAAGAATTTTAGAAGAAGACTAAATAAAAACGTAAAATAATATCGTTTATCCATAATATTTAGATAACGAGCACCTAGTATGAATTCTATTCATAAGGAACTAACTTTGTGGGTTTAGTTTAGACATATCATTCTCTGTCTTGATAACTGGGGCCTAGTCAAAACAAATCAAATCAAATACTTTTTTTTTATTTAGGTTTTCACAAACTCTTATGAACGTAATTCAAAATATAATATAATAAGAATAAATGCTAGGCGCCACGGAATCATCGAGCGGACAACGGTTTCTTTGGCCAGTACGTAAGGCTATATGAAAAAATATAATAATGTTTTAAACTATAGCGGTTATCATCACACATTTTAAGGGTATGTTCCGGGTTTCTTAGGTATATTATTTATTACACTAGTATTAGTGGGTAATAAGATATTAGATCTTTAAGTATTTTATTTTATTTTATTTTATTTTAGAGGTTAATCGGTTATCAAATTTTATGAGTTATTAAATTTTATTATTATTAAAAAAATACTTGTTTAATATATTCATATTATAGATATATCGTAGATGCCAGTTCGAGCTTAGGGCACAGCGATCCGGACCTCACTCCGCGGGACTCGCGGAAGACCAGCGCCGTGGCTTAGGCCATGGCGTACGCTCAACGAGGTCCTATTGTTGTCGGGGGGTACCACACTGCAACAGTTCCGATGCTGAGTGACATTTAGCTGGGTAGGTAGTTTTAGGTAATTCATAAATACTTTTGTTTTTGTGTATTGTTTACTGTCAGTAAGTATAGGTGTATTTTGTATTGTGAGCTTGTAGTGTGATACCTATCTTTAGACAACAATAAATGTTTTCATTTCATTTCATTTCTTACCGAGTACCTTTGTTGACTAGTAGCCCTATATTTCGAAAAATAAATTGACTTCGCATCCGTAATTGATTTTATCGACATTTTCTTTAGCCATATATAATTGAGAATGATGTTTGATAATAAATACAGTTCGTTATAAATAAGTTTATTAGTAGCAATAGAGGACTCATTGACTTTTGGAAACTGAAAAATTCAAAACCATAAATTTGTGGTAAAACCTCATTTTTCAGTATGCTTATTGAAAGGCAACTACGGAATCCTCTACTTCACTCAGACTCTATACAATTAATATTGTGCTGTATTGTAACCGAATAGATGACCTTCAGATTAACAGGGACTATGCCATCAACACAGAGGTTAGAAATAACCACGTCCACCCCAGCCGAGCTTAGCACACTTCTAAAACGTATGAAAATATCAATAAATAAATACAATAACGTTCTTGACTCTATGAACTAGCAATATTATGAATGTACAGGAATATAACAAAATTGAGTCTAGCCTGAGCCTTTTCCATTGCAGTCGTTAAGCCGCTCCATGCTTCGCTGGGTTCAAATCGTAGTTTTAAACCTGGGTTTCTTTCGTAACAATAATGATTGAATGCATTCGGTGTCCCAGGCTTAACTGAAATGTAGTGTAAATAAAAGCAATGCTTCTAAGCTTTACAATAAAAGGAACTATAAAAGGAAACTCTGGTTGTCCAGTCGGAGATACTTTATCAGTTACCTATGATAAAAGACAAGTAACTAAATAAATGATAAATATGAAGCTTTTTTAATACACGGGTTCTTTGGAAATATATGACGGAATTTTTTATCTGAGGTAATTCAATGGACCGTTTCTGAAAACTAGTTCAAAAATTAAATGGTAATTCTGTGTGTATAAAATATACTACTTTTCATTCGTTTTGCTTTTGTAGCAATACCTACATTAAAAATTCTTGTTTCTATCGACCTTGTTTCACAGGCCCGTCTTTGTGGAGATCTGATCTGGTGATTGTACACAATAACGTTTTAGTAGATAAAGCTGTGCGAAGATTTCCAAAAACATATTTTATATTTTAAGCGTGAAACACAGTACCTTCACCCTGTTTAATCTGTTACTACTCATTACAAGACTTTGCTCTCTTATTCAACAAATAACTATTTCTGAGTTATGTTCATAAGATGTACACTAACAAACGATCTTATGGTGAGAGAAAATATCGAAACATCGTGAGAAAACCTGCACATTCAGGCGACTGAATTCATGTGTATCCGTGATCCAATCTATTCAGGTTCCCCGGTTTACGGAGGTCAGATGGCAGTCGCTCCACTGTAATTACCTGATGGGCCAAATCCTGGATCATGGCCAAGGCAGACCCCCGGCCTTCGCGTGCGAAAGTACAACCAGAATATTGACGTAAAGAGGATGTACTGGATAATCTAACAGATGGCGGTTTAACCCACACATTGCGGTAAGATAATAAGAGGAAAAAAGCAATTGTTGTGACCAATTAAGCGAACTAAGGTCTCCGACATAGCCCGACGAATAGCTCGCGGAACAGATGACCGACAGGGGAGACCTATCCAAGAAGTTAAGTAGGCGTCTTTCGGCTGTTATGATGACGATTATGATGATGACAATTATTGTGATGCACTATAACAAGAGTCGAGACTCGAGAATCTCGACTTGAAAGTCTCGACACTCGGGACACCTAAAATTATGAAAAATCTCGATACCTCTTGACTCGACACATCTCGAGACCCGAAACCCAGGTATCACTCACGTGCTGCCATGTTGCTAACCCTCTAAAAACCTTTTCACCATTGTCACGAACAACTCAATGTTGTTGTAATTGGTGACGTTCTTTTAGATTCATGTCGACTTGCATATTTAACAATTTTTATTGGTTTTCGTCAAGATGAAGGTGTTATCTTATAAAGCATGGCGGATTGTGAGGCTACCACCATCCTTTTGCCCATAGCCAACCTCAATTGCTCGTAGTCCCCCTGCTGACAGACGGACGAGGCTCTAGAGAATCGGCTTTCCCTTTATGCGGGTCATATGGTAGTCGACGCACGTAAAAAGCCAACTACCATCTATTTTCTATTTCTGTATTCCATAACCCATAACCTTTTGTTTATTTCTTCACGCCACACTAACCAAGTCTCTGTTAACACCACGACTGTCAGCGAAATATTGTTGCACTAACGCGGCATATAAAATACCTTTTGGTAATTCGCCTTTGTTCATTCCGTATGTAAGTGTAGCCCTCAGCATGTTATAACTTAGGTATACATCTTTGAAAACCCTTGTCAAGTCGTTCGTGATCTGCACAAGAAATATACTCGCCATCACGTGTCTGCCGCAGCACGTTATTATGATGTACATTAAGTAGCTACCTAAGGTGTTCTTTGTACTTCAGGTTGAAGTTTCATTATAGAATTAGGTTATTATTAAAGTATTTCAGTTTAGTTGGGTGTTATAAAATGTATCCTTAGGTCAAAGAGATTACATTTAACTTAGGCCGCAATGAAGGCGACTCGGGCTAAAAAATATTGGGTTATTTTTTATCATGAATTTCCTTGGAATTTTGTATTCTATGTATCAAGCAAGCTGTATTTTAAGGCAGTTTATTATATACTAGCTTTTACTTCGTCGGCATGGAAATAGTTTTTATGACAGGTTAGCTTTTACCCGAGTTACCATTTTAAGTGAATGCTAGTACTACAGGGAGATCAAACTGTATCTCTGATTCTACGTACCCAAGTTAGATGAAACATGGCTTATATTGTACTCTAGATTTCAAGCTACAAAACTTATGAATCAAAATCCGTTCAGTTTCTGCGTGATGCGCGAACAGACAAACAGACAGACAAATATAAAAAAAATGTTGGGAAGTTAGTTACATCCCAGAATGTTAAATGGACTATTTTTTCTGAAATATAGTGCTGACATTGCCTTTTTACAGTTTTATAATAATACCCATAGATAAGTGTTACCAAAAATGTGTGAAATCGAGGAATTGTATGTATTTCCTGAGAAATATATGTATTACCTAGGCATTGTACACATTTCCTAAATGGTAACCGGAACTGTATGTTTTGAAAACGGGTAAATTCCGCTGCTCCGCCTCTCAATGTGTAACTGCAATAGTGATTTTACAAACAGATTTAGGATTTCAGAATGCCGCTCAGAAAAATTGATGATTTGGTTCTGTCGCTACACTGTCGCTTTGCTCGTCGCTTCATTCCTCGCAATCTAACCCTCTGTGACAGAACGACGTTTTTAGTAGATTTAGTAGATTGATTGCCAAATTTCCAAATAAGTATGAAATTCCTAGGAAAAGATTATAATAACATTTATTTCCGATTTCTAAAAACCGAATCTACCAAAACCGTCATTCTGTCACACAGGGTTAGGTTGCGTGACTTCAGCAAAGGAAAAAGCTGGTGTGCGTTGGTAAAACAACTCTTGCAACCTTATACAAATCATTTTACACATTGAGGTCAGGGAATATATCGTGATGAAACCTACACGTTCAGGTGACTGAATGTATAACCATGATCCAATGTGGTCAGGTTCCACTGGTGGCAGGGTCACGGAGGTCAGATGGCAGTCGCTCCACTGTAATTACCTGATCTGCCAAATCCTGGATCATGGTCAAGTCGGACCACGGGCCCTTGTGCTCGAGAGCACAACTGGGACATTAACGCCAGAGAATATGAATTAAGATGAATATTTTTTTATAAACTTGGTCGCCATTGTTTATCTACATTTCTTAGGAAATGTAAACAATTCCTAGATTTCACACATTTCCGGTCACATATTCCTTTGTTTTGTCTTCCAAACTAATTTTTTTTTTTTTCACATATACATTATCAGTAATATAGACTATGCTTTTCCCAAAATTCAACAAGGTCCCCACGTTCCCCAAATTGTAAACAGTTCATGTGTTTTGAAAGTTCATAGAAGGTCCTAATTTGACTGAAAATTCAAGACTATTTATTCATGTAATTGTTTTTCACGAGAGGCAAGCTCTTGTCAGTGGAGCAATGTTATATTTTATGGACAATTATATATAATAAAAGTAGGTGGTAGTGGTGAAATTTGGAAAATATATGTTTTATTTCTCAAAGGCTACATTATTAATACATTTTATCTACACTCACAGCGTAATGTTCCAATTACATATTCGAAAACAGTCGTTTATGGGTACACTTTTTTCACGCCAGACTTTAAAATTTTAAAAAATTACTTTTCGATACAGCATTTCCCGTACTATTTTCATGACAGCTGTATCGTAAAATAACTTTTTAATCATTATGCAACACTTTTATTTTTTAATTTTTGTCCGGCGCCGGGACACGGCGTAATGTAGGCTGAATACTTAGATGTCTTTAACAAATTCAAAATCAAAATTTAAATTTTCATATTTATATTCTGTGTAATTATTGTCCCGCTAAACATAATATTTTTTCTAATTGTTGTAATTTGTGTTTGTGAATGTTTTGTTCTTGTTTGAAGCAAATAAATAGATAAATGTGAAAGTAATAAGTGAATTTCCCGCCGCTTGATATCCTTGACGCGTAGATACAACAGAACTGACTCGCAGCTTACTTCCAGCAAACTTGACAAAATTATAGGTACGATATTTTAACATAAAAATACGAGTGTAGATAAAGAAGTGTATGCAACTGCATATAATTAGGTATTAAAACACTCGTGTCAAACTATTATCATACTCGGCTACGCCTCGTATGATAAACAGACACTCATGTTTTACCTTTTATATGACAGTTGCATAAACTACTATTACAAGTTATTAATAATATTATAATAAACCTTATATTATCTGACACAATATGTACAAGTATGTACATAAGAATATTTAAAAAAAAACCTAAATAACACCTTATCACCACAAATTACACATGAGTATTACAAAAAAGATCGAAAAGGAGGCCTTTGCCCTGCAGTGGGACAGAAATGGCTATAAATAAAATAAATAATTACAAAATAAATACATAGATTTTCAAACAAAATAACACGTATTAAGTTACACTAACATATTAATATCCTTACCTACAATATTAAATTGGAATCACAACTAGCCCGCAATCTGCAGCCAGCGCTTACACATACTGGATATAATGGCCAACCCTTGAATAATCCCTTTGCTACAACCATCAACTCTGTATATGAAGCCCGCAATGGGATGCCTATGAATGGCAAAAAACGTATTCAGTCGTGCGTGCCTCAGCAAACATATCAGAAGCACTGCACTCAGGCTTTATTTATACTGGCAAAAACGGAATCTGAATCTAACTCAGCATGGAAAGAGTGCGTGCTCCTATTGATAACTGGCCTCAACGTTTAAAGGACTGAATTGCAGCCAATGGAGACCACTTCGAATAAGCTTTTTACATTTTAAATTGTTTATATTTACGTATTAAACTAACACATCCATTGAAAGGGATCATTCCCGTTGTCCCCCGAATGCTATCCCCCGAATGAGGGACAACGGGAATTATAGTTTCGTTGTCCCCCAAATTCAAAAATTAAAAAAAAAAAAATTAATTTTTTTTTATTAAATATTA
This sequence comes from Blastobasis lacticolella, assembly GCA_905147135.1. Classification (NCBI taxonomy): domain Eukaryota; kingdom Metazoa; phylum Arthropoda; class Insecta; order Lepidoptera; family Blastobasidae; genus Blastobasis; species Blastobasis lacticolella. Next base: position 5,220,757 of record LR990039.1, on the reverse strand, counting down.
GATAAACATTTATTGCCTATAAAAATTATTTACCTAATAGGTAAATCTTAACACCGATAATTAGTTCACTTATTATTATGTTGGTACCGATAGCGATATCAATAGAAGCACGCACTCTTTCCATGCTGAGTTAGATTCAGATTCCGTTTATGCCAGTATACATTCCCGTTGTCCCTCATTCGGGAGATAGCATTTGGGGGACAACGGGAATGATCCTTGTAAAAGTAATAAATGTAATTTTCAATAGAAAACATTTTTTTTTTCTTTATTACAATATTTATGGAAAGACTAGGTATAATACCGTTATATTCTCTCAAAAAGCAAGTGAAATGTGTGAATTCTCACACAAGTTTGAAATAATTAATGGAATAGCATTTACGTCTCCAATACTACAACAAAGGTAATGATTTTTAGACGGCCAACTAATACGAGATATTCGGGGTTGTAGAAGCTCTTATCGCTGATATAGCGTATGAAACATTACCCCTTCGACGTTGAGAGTCGATGAGACGTGGGCGACTATACCGAAGAGCTCACACACAACCTATGCGACGGGGCAACTATACACCACACTGGGAGAGTCCAACCAAATAGATTTATTGGTCAGTAGGGCCAAGGATGTGTGAACCTATCTACTAAACCAAGCCAATACCTCATCAGGGGCTAGCTCTTAGCATAATACCATAAACGTATGTTCAATTTGTTCGTGGCTTTGGTTCCCGTAGCAAATTTGAAGGTCTTCGTGAGAGAAGATTATTGGCTGCAGGATGTGGTTTATCCGATTCCGTGGCCGGTCTAGGATTCCCGTTGCCAGCGGATCGTGATTAAAAGTGTATACGATAAAGTGATGTGTTTCTAGAGTGATTTTAAAATTATATTTTTTATGTAAATACTAGTTCATAATGTTGCATACATGTATATTTAAACATGTGCCCCAGTTTCCTGATTAAATAATTATGTAAATTAGAAACATAGTGCTTTTTATTAGCTGAAAACCCTGAAAAAAAACTCTAACACTATAACAATAATTCTTTCATATTTTAGAGTTCCGTAACCGAAAGGTAAAAAGGAATCCTATTACTAAGAGCAGACATATGCATTCTGCGCATGTTATCCTTAATGCTTAAGCTATTTTTCATTTAGGTACTCGATGACGTAGATAACCTACGGCACCCTCACGGTCTATCACTCACTACATATTATAAAACAAAGTCCCACGGTGCGTCTGTCTGTCTGTCTATCTGTCTGTTCGCTATACATTGATAAACTACTGAACGGATTTTGATACAATTTTCACCAATAGACAGAGTGATTCCTGAGGAAGGTTTAGCTGTATAATTTGTTAAGAGCTGCACGTTTTCGCAAGGGCTTCGCACTTACTACCCGTACCCGTACCCGAACCTTAACAAATTATGCACCTAATCCTTCCACACGAACATATATCACTTTGTCTATTTATGGAAATCGCATGAAAATCCGTTCAATAGTTTTTTAATATATCGCGACTTTGTTGTATAATATACTAGTACCTCCTGACACAAGTAAACCCTTACTTAAAAAGAGACCCCTACAACTCATAAAATTGTGATTGTAAATTTAGTTGATGGAATAAATTTATTTTATTTTAAAATAATTTTTTTCTACTAGTGGGCCCGGCTCGGTTCATTCACGTGGCGTAGGGTAGGAACCCTTACCCTAACCTACCCTATACCTACCCACACCTACCCCGCACCTACCCTAACCCAACAAGAAAGAATTAGGTAATTAAATAGCTGCAGTCGTTTTGAAATAATGCGCGAACATAGGAGATTCTGATACCTTGGGGTATATTATTGCAATTGCAAGTAAATTAAGTTGCTTTTGTGTTTATCCTGTATAAGCAAACAAACATTCATCATCATCGTATCAGCCAAAAGACGCCCACTGCTGTGCATAATCCTCCCCCGGAGATCTCCACAAAGGACCCGCCCTGTGCGATCTTTGCGGTCTCAAGTACCCTGCTCTACCCACGCCGTCCAAGACGCCGCCATCCCGAAACTCGTCAAAGAACACCACCTCCACTCCGTTGTCCCCAGTCTGTTAGCCGGCGTATATTAATTTATAGTTTCGGGACCTGTTGCCTCTCCATTGAGTCTTTTGCAGGAAAGCCATTTCCACCTAACGCTGGAAGAGTGTCGCTTTCGATGGTATGGCAACGTCTCGCACAGACCGGTAAATTATGTAGGGAAAAATGTTATACAATACAACCCCTGGCAGGCACGAGAAGAAGAGGCCGGCCCAAGATGCGATGGCTTGACTTTGTTAGAAGTGGCATGCATGTTATAAACACAAACTCATCACCAAATATGCCGAAGACCTAGCGAAGTGGAAAAGAAGAAGTAGGAAGGGGCCCGTGCCTAGCGATGCGCAAGAGCACAACCGGGATGAACGCCATGATGATAAAAATGTTCTTAATAACTTAAGATTAAATTAAGTAGTTAAATATGATAGTAGTAAGGAACATTTAAAATGCCAGTTGGACTCGCCCTTGACCGGTTCTTAAAAAGTTAAAAAAAAACATTGACTTGTTGGGGACGTTGTCCCCCATTCGGGGGATGTCGATACCTATCGACATTATCGTTGATATAATAAAATATTAATTTTTCTTTAAACATTTATTCATCATTGGCATAGCGCTTATCCCGGACTATGCCAGGGTCCGCTTTCCTATACATGGTGACTGCTTACCATCAGGCGGGCCGTAAGCTTGTTTGCCACCTTAGTGGTATAAAATAAAAATTCGCCCAATCTACGCCATCCTCGCGTCGTAAGACATTGGCTTTCGCATCCGACTCAGCGATGGCAATCAATCAAATATAAAATTTTAATACTCATCATCATCATCATCATATCAGCCATAAGACGCCCACTGCTGGGCATAGGCCTCCCCCAGAGATCTCCACAAAGACCAGATCCAGCTGGTACCTGCGATCCTTACCAGGTCGTCGGTCCACCTTGTAGGAGGCCTACCCACGCTGCGTCTACCGGTACGTGGTCGCCACTCGAGAACTTTACTGCCCCATCGGCCATCTGTTCTTCGAGCTATGTGCCCTGCTCACTGCCACTTCAGTCTGGCAATCCTTAGAGCTATGTCGGTGACCTTGGTTCGCTTGCGGATCTCCTTATTTCTGACTCGATTGCGCAAAGAAACTCCGAGCATAGCTCTTTCCATTAACTTTTGGGTAACAGTGAGCTTTCTTATAAGGCCCATACTCAAAAACTCAAATCTTGTAAATAGTGATTAGGTATAAATTAGGGTTTCATACCAAAAATGTACCTAAATGACATTTTGTGAAAGAACTTAACGGATTAATCGCGAATTTACGTTTATTTACATTTATTTGTTTTTCTAGGTTTCCTGCAGACCAGACATGGCGATGTCTGGGTTGCAGATTGGAAGTGTTGCGTTGGTAACATTTTGAAGAACAAGATAATAAGTAGATGCAAGTCCCTTCAGTCATGGTGTATCATCATTATATAATTTTTTACTGAAAATCAAGAATATGCTGCCTGTTTAATATATTAATGTACCTATCCTTTTCATTATTTTTTTTATGACTATGTCATAAGACATAAGTAAGTCGGTACCTACTTAGTTTAGAAGTTATGAGACAGACAACAAATAAACATTTTACCGGTCAAAATCCTCAAAACCCTCCTTCATGCAAAAGCAAGCACTGCCGATTCACAGTATGTCGAGAGGTCGGTGGTAGGTATCAGGGCTTGGGTTTGGTTCACAAGACACCTTACCTTTTATTATAATGTCAATATAAAATTTAAAGGACAAGTTTAAAACAATGAAAAAACAACAGGAGCGAAACATACTCACAAGTCCGATTTGTTTATATTCGTTACGATTGAACATTCGTAGCAAAATATAACATTGCAGATGGGCTGCCTTGTTCCGTCCCTGCAAACTCGGTATGTTCTCTCTGCTTCTGTAGATATTTTTTTTTCTCTATGGGGTTTACGCAACACAAGACCATATTTTTAGCTATAAGATGCTATATCTTTTGTTAGTGTAAGTCTTGTTGGTTGTCCTAAATAAATAAATAAATACCAGCGCTGGCGAGCCCCCTCGCCCCTATTCGCGATATCCCTCACGATGATAATATAAGTACTTGTCGAAATTGTGTAGGTATATCGGTGCTATAGACTTTGGGGTACCAGCCATCGGGCACATGATATTCGAAATGGAGCAGTAAACCCTTCCTTTTCTGGTTATCGACAAAAATATTAAAATTACATTGAACCGATCGATATCGATACTTTTTTTAGTCTTTGAATCCCTATGACCCTTCGTAGTGACGGTGTCACAATAGTTATTCCTCCATTTTCCTTTTTAAGCCGACTAATTTTAGAAGGTATACAAGGGTGAAGACGGTGGTAAATGCTTTAAGCTATTTTTCGTCTATTATTGCCAGTAAAATAACTTTAGTATACTCATTTTTCCGCAATCTGTCAAAGTAACCTAAGTCCCTGGTCGAGCTATATAATGTTGTTTTTAAGAGATCATGGTACGAATAAATTCTAATAATACTTTGAGCTTGCTAAAAACATGATAGTTTTCCCATAGACCTATAGAGTCATCACCCATAGAGCAAACCGAAGAGCCGGTATATCAGCGTGCCACAACAATTAATACACATGCTGGAGGAAAATGCATGGCTAACGCGTAGACGTGGCGGCAAATATTCTGCACAAACTACGCTATAACCCTTTGATATTCTTTGAAAAACCGACACCACACGGATCTTACGTAAATACTTGGGCCATCACTCCAATAATACTTATCAAGGTAAGCATGAACCCCACTCTAATGATGATATTGGCAAGCATGTAGATTGCAGAACCATAGGATGGTGATAGGCTTCCCTTAAAGAAAACTAAAATGTTACTTTCTGTTAAGCAATTATTAAGGTACCTATTTTATTTCGGTTTTTTTATCCAGCAGACATACATGCGGGCCACCTGATGCCTAATTACCTGATCTACAAAATTTCGGAACATGTTCCGCCATGACCATGGTCAAGGCGGACCTCGGGCCCTCGTACGCGAGAGCACAACTGGTACATTAATGCCAAAATGATTATTATAATTTATTCATTTTGTACGAAATATTTGAGTGTCTACCTATTGGGCTATTTACGACCGCACTAATTGCTGACATTACCTCTTAATGAAGCAAAACGAAACCATTTCAACTTACGGAATCCTAAAAATATTTAAGAACTGTTGTAATATCAGGCAATAAAACCATGAAAAGCTCGAGAAATGTTTATAATATGTTATAAATTTACATCTTTACTTAAATACTTCAGGCAACTGAGGCCAGAGGTATACGTGTATGTATACCTAAATACACAAATGTAGAACATTATAAATACATTCGTTTACAATAGGTACTTACATAAAAATATATTTTAAAATCTACACACACTTCGGACATATTATCACTTTCTGACACTCCTTTACTTTCATATCGGCTTCACCGATAATTCTAGGTCACCCGTGAAAACTTCTTGGCCTTCCTTGGGACAATAATATTCCCTTACGAAGAATACTAAATCTTCAACGATATATATCAACGCAACGCACACATTGAACGTACGTTCAAAGCGTGATTCCATGAGCTGTACTCCTTGGCTAAGTGGACGGCCCTCCACGTTCTTCGTTGAACAGGCAAATCTGTTGAATTTTACGTGTGAGCTCCTGTCAGTGGCGTAGCGTGCCCTTCGGGGGCCCCGTATCAATTATTGTGTAGGGGCCCCCCTAGCAGATACCCCCAACTACGGGGGGGGGGGGTACTAGTGAGTACTTTAAATCCTAGTGTCAGCTGAAGTCAATAAATGGACTAGCATAGCGAGCTGTACAGTTGTGTGACAATAGTCTCTAACAGTCAGGTTCGCGAGGCTAGGTAGGGCTAGGAATTTTTGATATATTGGCCTTTGGCTTGGCTATATTAATACCTTGCGCGATTATAACTTATATTATTGAATAAGCGAGCGTAGCGAGCTCGAAATTTTTGTAATTTATATATTAAAACCTTGCGCGATTTAAATAAAAAATTCCGTAAAATCAGCAATATGACGATAGCGCCTGACTATCTCGAAATTTTTGACGAGATTATATAATCAAATCAACTTCGCGAACAGTTAATGAGCGAGCGTAAGAACTCGCAATTTCTTGATATTTTGGCTATCAAAACGTTCCATTATTAACTTGAAAACAGACAAATTCAAAGATTGATTGCGTGTGAGCCAAGACGATTATGCGTGTGGGCCAAGGTATATTATGAACCAGGTCCATATGACCCGTTTAAGAAAGAACGGAGTAAGGAGTTTCTTAAGCCTTTGGTGCTACCGATAGTGCTGAAAATATGAAATTTTCAATATGAGATCAAAATTGTTGCCATTTTTGCCATCTGATAGGCGCACATTTTACCTAATGTTCAATGAAGTAATAAATGAGTGCGCGTGGAGGGCACTACGTTGTCTTGTTTTTTTTTTCAATAAAAATGATAAATATCTCTTAAACGAAAGGTGAATGAAAAGGGATTGTATCACTTGATTTCAATTGTCTTTTTTGAGGAGGGGCCTCCGACTCTGATCTGAAATTCTATACAATAATTATTTTTATAGCGAAATAGGGAAAGTTTAACTGAAATTATGGACAACGAGTTTTTGCTTACACACGTTTGGGGGCCCCTATGGGCCGGGGGCCCCGTATAATTGATACGGCAGATACGGCGGTAGCTACGCCCCTGGCTCCTGTGTTTGTATCTGTTGACGAACTCCGCATCATCTACGTTCGCCGATGAGGTCACATTTCTCATGCAATTGCTTTTGATGCTGTTTTCTGGTTGAGTTTAACGCTAAAGCTTATCAGCTCTCCAATCACGAATAATATCTTGAATTCTTTGGCCATCTATGACGGAACATCACAATTGTTGTAGTATTGGAGACGAAGCCATTAAAATGATTTCTTAAGTATAAAGATATGACAAAATAACGTTTCAGTATTATCTTTTCTATAAAAATAAATTATCTAAAACTGCAATTCATGAAAAATCTGACATAATATAAACAATGCTTTCCGTCAAATGATAGCTAGGTGTCACTGTTCTAGTAAAGCATCGCTGTTTTTGGTAACACAATTACATTTCAAAATGATCACACTTCGTTCCAGTTTTGACCACCGAGTCATGGTACCAATTTGAAAAACAAGGCTAAAGTAATCTTGTTTGTAAGGCTTGTGGTAGCCCCCCAGGTGTCTGTAAATGTTGTTGTACTGAACACGATAGCCATCGTAATACTGCGTTGTGTAGTCAGTCCAGAACTCAGTTGCCTGAAGTATTTAAGTAAAGATGTAAATTTATAACATATTATAAACATTTCTCGAGCTTTTCATGGTTTTATTGCCTGATATTACAACAGTTCTTAAATATTTTTAGGATTCCGTAAGTTGAAATGGTTTCGTTTTGCTTCATTAAGAGGTAAAGACAATATGTACGATATAACATAATTATTCTTATCATCATCATTAGGCATCAACCAACATTGTCTGGCGCAGCCCCTGCAGAAGGAATACCCAAAGTGCAGTGCAATATAACACGTAAGGCAACGCTGGTTCAACCCAGACTATTTTTTATATTATACAGACAGAAGGAGGTCTATTTGACTTTGATGATTGTTTTTGAAAGAGAGGTGCTTTTATGTCCCAGGAGGGAATAGGTGACGACATCATACCTAATTGCCGAATGTTAGGAAATGGACAGTTAGGTTTTTATAATCGTTTAAGATTAAAGTATAACGCCTATGATCCATATTATTCCCGTCATGTTTTCCAGTGCAAGGCGAGTTTCATATAAGTAGAAATTATCCTACTATACCCTTGTCATTTCCTTAAACTTGTCCTTTTTCAGGCTTCAGGTTTAAAAAGACATCTGACGCGGGGTCATTGGGCGGCGCACGCAACGGAAATGTAACCTGTCGCTCAACAGTGGAAGATATAGGTTTTTTATTGTTGAGCTGACAACGGTTAACGGTTTTTTGCTGACGTCATTGTTATATTTATCAACCGTAAGTATCAATTTTTTTGTAAATATCATACTTTTTTAAGGTAATTCCGAAAATAAATGGAGCTACATTTCACAGAAAATGTATTAAAGCGGTAACTCTGAATATTATAGTTATTGAGACATTTGTAAACAGCCGTTACGAAGAACAGTGACACAATGAAACGAACGAAAATGGCTCTAACTGCTACAGTTATGATACGTATATGTTCCCATGGTAAATCACACCTATGTATGCGTTTGTTCGTATGCAAGTTCGACCCGTACGTTCGTTGTTCTTACTCTCACATTTTCTTTACTAGCTTTTTTACCCGCGACTTCGTCCGCATAAAACACGGTTATTACGTTCCGGACCCATACACGTGGGAACCCCATTGAAAGTATACTGTTATTACAATTTCGCTAATTACTATAACTCAATTTAGTATAATTTAGCTATAATTATTTGGCTACCCCGCCGCCAACAAAACTGTGTGTTAAATAAAAATGTTTAAAAAGTACGCAAAATCTTCACACATAATATATTAAAAGCCTGTTTTAATACCAAATACCAAAAGCTAATTGGTTCTACTAGAAAAAAAAGGCCACCATCTAAAAGAAGAATGGCTACATGCCTATTTTTGAGAGTAAAGCGTACACCGAAACGTACAACCGACGCCTGAAATGAGAGAGAAAGATGCTACTCTTCCCTGAAGGCAGAGAGAGAAAATCGATGTTAACCAAAGTTGGAGCGAGAGAGGTGTAAACGTGGTGTATAGAAACACCATCGCTGTAATTAGACATAACCTTTCAAAATAATTTACTTCAGTGAACTTTAATAATGTAATAATTAATTACTGTTAAGGTACACTTTTACATGTGTACTTTTACAGTTACAAATCTAAGGACACAAAATTATTTACATACACAGTTAAATTACTAGTTTAAAAGAAAGGTTAAACAAATCAAAACAGTGCAGTGAATTTTTATTGCAAGCGTACTCACCTACGGCAATTTTTTCGACCGAAAAAGTCTGCGCCGACAACACCCCGACGTGTAACAATAACAAGCCGGCACCGACCGATACTGCCATGGTTTTACACAACATATCCCCAAAATTTACTATTTTACAGTTACCATCGGAACGAACACGCGATTTCGCATGCTAGAAGGCTCGTATTCGTTTACAGTGGTGTTGTTTTCCGTATTTGAGTTAATAAAGTAGGGATGCTGCGTGCAAACCTGAGACTTGGGGGCGACTGATGGCGATGGCGGAGCGCGGGGCGCGGTCGGCCGCCCCCGCCCCCGCAGCCCCCCTGCGCCCACCCTTGCTCGCTGAAACATTATCGCTGCTCGTATCCGTGAACCCGCAGACAACTTTCAATACCAAGCATTACGATAAGATGAAACCAAAATGGATAGCATGTTCATGATTCTGTCCAGCATAGAAATTTTGATTAAAATTTGACGTTAAATGGCAACAAAGTAACCTTAAGTCGGTACACAGCGCTCGTATTAAAATATGTAGGCACTTACTACCTAATTACTCTGTATCGACCAAGTTTTACACATTTTTACATGGCATTATGGAACAGCATATTTTGTGCAAATGAATTTAGTAAACCCACGGCTAATATAATTTAAATGTACACAATGACATGTTTATCGTGAAAAAATATAATTAATCCATTTTGTGGAGATTTTCTTCTACAATGGAACAGTTTTTCAGATTTTACATAACGTCTAACTATTAATTTCACATCTTGTCATTTAAATACCGAAACAGAAAACCTTTCACAAACTCTGCACACCAATTTGTATGAAACGAAACCGGACGTAAATCAACTACTAAACAGTTGTTAATAATCTGCCAACAGCCCTTTTCCTTCCAGCACAACTGTTGCGAAATGACTTGTACATCTGAAGAATGGCGAAAACATCTTTTTTCCTTGACTTATTCCATTCTTTACTTTTTGGCAAATCGTCAAAGGGAAACACTTCAGATTATCTTTTGGGGTTCGTAGTAACGTAGCTGTAACTAATTACCCTGCTATAGGTGTCTGTCTATCTACCTATAGAACTTGAGTCGCATCCGTTATAAGGTTTTCTTTTTCTGGTCATCTGTATTATAAAAATGTAGTCTAATAAGGGGTGTCTAGTAAATTCTACTATAAATCGAAGTGATCGAACGAATTTCAGCTAGATTCATACGACTGCATGGTCAAGCTAATTATAGGTTACTCACTATTCGGTTCGTTGCGAAACATACTGTGACATAGGTACGCTATCCGGTAATGTAGTTATAATTAGTTAGCGCCGTTAGAGGACGTCCCACATACATATCATCAGTATGATTGCTTCCACGTCCACGCTTAAACTCATTAAACTAGTTGTAAACTAAATACATGTAGCAAGGGATCGGGCTCCAAAATAAAATGCCAGTCGAAGTTTTTATATTGTATATTATGCACATATTATAAGTCCTTCAGGCTTAGTGGATATTTTCAATGGTTAAATGTCATTTGTATATTTCCTGAAAAATTAGAAAACATTATAGTTACTAAGACGCAAGAGGGATAACGGTCTATTGATGAGGTATTTCTTTCTGTACCTTTTTGTTACGTCAATTTGTATTATTTGTCTTGATTTAGCCTGGAGCCTTACACAGCGGTAGAAATAATCTCTCGTTTTTATGTATGCTGTAACGGTAATAGAGTTTAATATATTTCATGTATAAGAATGTGATTTACCTTATAACTTTCTTGTGTTTGAAGATTATGGGATCCAGCCTTTAGCATGCGCTCGATAGAGGTTTAGTTTAAAATATAAATACTCGAAATATTAAGATAATAACACTTTTACATGCAACAGCAACAACAATTTACTTTTGTTCCGGGGATATTATTCGTTGTCAAGTATGTAACTACAAACAGGAACAAACCTAGACAAATGACATGTATGGTTTTAATCATTGGTAAGTTGATTTCGATCTGGATGACTGCTGGACCCTGATCCTCGTGCTTGTTTCTTGGATTATTATGTAAGCCGCTGATTGTCATGTGAGCTGGATAATAATGTGTACCAGAACACGGAATGAACTACTTAAAGTACTGGCTGCTTAATTACAAATACTGACCATCAAGACTCCTCCCTAATCGTAACCGAGTCTTCGTTAGCAAAAGCGGCAGTGGAGACTGGCGGAGGCTCTCTAGCCTTTGACAAATATTTTTTTTTGCTTTTAACCTAAGATGACTCTGGGGCACCTCCAGATGAAATAAATTTTATATAAATTCTTAACGTCCGGACTATGGACCACCTCGTTTCATGCTCAGCGTGCCCTAAAACTTATACAATGGAGGACTTGTTCGAGGCCTGTTCTAACGCTGTATGCGTCGCCGAATACTGGGCGAATAAAGTGTAAGACAGAGTTTAGTCCATCAACTCGATAAGAAGAAGAAGAACTGTCCGGACTAAAAAGCATGAGCAATTGCGCAACTTTCTTCAGCACGGAGCCCTGACGATCTCCGCTATTTTTTGGTATCTTATTCTAGAAACATGTATTGTAGGAATATGGTATATTATTTATTACCTCATCTTGTGTTATTTGTATTTGCTATTTAGTTAATTAAGTATACTTGCATCTCTGTTCCGCTTTTGACACCCACTAACTTTACGCATGGCCTACTGGTTAACTGCTTGTCTTTAAGTCCGGCAATTGTATTATTTTCCTTGTTTTAAACGTTCGCCATGTTGCTAAAGAGGATGAAGACTAGACGTTTCTTTACAAAAATCTGTGTAATTTTGTTAATATTTAGTGTACATTTATATAAAAGTGTAAAGTTTGGAAATACATCTGGATTATCTTTTCACCGGTAACTAAACATTTGTGGTCACGGCGATAGGGAATCAATTTTAGAAATTATGTCAAATATATAGAAGAATATGACAAGTACAGTAGTCAGTGATCGCAATAGTGTGAATTTGCAATAATGGTATAATAAAGCTTTACCATAAAACGACATGACATTAAAGATAGATTTTAAATTATTGGCAAATCGGTGTCTAAATAGATAGATAAATATTTCGATACTAACAGGGCAATATTAGCGTCTCTTGATATAACCCATGTTATGTGAAGTATCAAAACCGTATCGAAAACATTCAGAAAAGGTTTCTGCGCATTTTATGTTCCCGTACCGGTGATAGGTTTCGCTCTGAAGAATATTTTACGTTCTGTAAAAAGCACCACCTTCCGCCTCTATTCAAAAGGCGTGAGATTGCAGATCTAGTATTTCTTTACAAGATTATATCCGGTGTGGTTGATAGCCCACAGCTACTAGAGGAAATATCACTTAGACCCCCGAATAGAGCCCTTCGCTCTAATTCTATAATTTCTTTGACGAATGCTTCTACAAATTATAGACGCAACACGTTCATTTGGCGTGTGTGTAGTGCATTTAATGAATTTTGCAAGGACAATGACGTCGATTTATTAGACACAAAGTGCGAGTCGTTGAGGATGCGGCTGACTCAGTCGTTCTTCGATGATAATTCCTAAAGCGGTGCATAAAATAGGTGCATAAATTTTATGTATACTAAAACTATACTCTAATCTAATGTAGCTAGATAGTAAGAAACTTGCGTTGTTACCACGTTGATTATTAAATTTTCTCTGGTTTTTCAATATTGCTTTGAGTGCTCTGTGGTTATCAGCGAGTACCTATAATTAACTTGACTGTGTCTACTTAATTTATTTAATTTATTTATAAGCTGTTGGTTCTCCAATAAATAAATAAATAAATTTTAGTATTTATTTTAGTATTTATTTATTTATTATCTATTTTATTAAAACTTTATGCACTAAAGGTACATTGGCGTACTTAAAGCTAAAGTAGCTTTATCTACCAGTCAACCGTGAAAAAAAATTTTTTGAAAACGGTAGACGCGATTTATTGTATTGAATTTTTATTCGCAAATATTGTACCGGTCTACAATTTTATATTTTATAAAACAGTCATCGTCATCATATTGGCGTTAATGTCCCCGCTGAGCTCTCGCGCATGAGGGTCCAGGGTCCGCCTTGACCATAATCCAGGATTTGGCAAATTAATTACAATGGAGCGACTGCCATCTGACCTCCGAGACCCTGCTACCAGGGGAACTTGACCAGATTGGATCATAGTTATTGTTGATTACGCAATCAGTCGCCTGAAAGTTCATCACGATATTTTACCTCGCTGTAAGAGTATGGGTGAGTGTCCAACCAATGTACATTAGAAAAGAATAATTAGTACTGTAACGATCACTATAAACCATGAGCTCGTCACCGTACAATTTATTTATATATCATATATTTATAGTTGATAGACTAAGAAATGAAATATAATTTGCTTATCATGATTTCTTTTAACAAATGCTTTCAAATACTTAACCAAAACTTGGTTTTGTAATAAAGTTAAACAATTTATTTGGCGTTTAGCGTTATATTTTACTTCAAAAGCACGTAATAAATTTACGCTATTGATTAGTTGAACGACAGGCAAAATATCATGAATATCTTTAATGTTTGGCGTTAAGCTATAGGACCCATGAAAATACCCAAAAGTGCTAGTGATGTGTATATACAAATACGTTTCAACGAAATATCGAAATAAATAATTGAATTAAAGTACACCTAAATATTAAACGAGTCTAGATCTTAATTTTAATCTACTTGTTTGATGGCTCAAATTGATTTGCTTCGTAGAAATTAAATCTCTCTCTATTCAGTCTGATGTAACATTACGTCGAGTTTAGAGTACCTAAAATGCCAATACATTGGTTACTTATACTTCTCTACACTATTACGTTTGGTCTAAATGAATTCCACATCGGATCCATTAGCTTGCGTATTTTGCGTTCCTTAAATTTAATTGATTTGTTAAATAAATAAAAAATTCGAAATATTTCATTTTTTGTTTGTTTAAAATATTAACGGTGGGAATTTAGAAGATAAAAAAAAAAAAAATTCGTTTTTCACACAGCGCCATCTAGCCCCAAACTAAGCAAAGCTTGTACTATGGGTGCTAGATAACTGATATACTACTTAAATACTTTTTTTTTTAAATACATACTTATTATACATAGAACACCCAGACCCGTAACAGAAATTAAAATTAATCACTTCAATTTCTGCGCGGCCGGGAATCGCACCTGGGACCTTTTGCGTGGCAGACCGGCATGTTGACCATTGAACTACTCAGGTCGTGAAACGGATTAAAGCAAGGTGGCCAGGGTAGGAATAACAAAACAGTCAGTTTCGGGGGCGCGTCGCGTCAACATCACTTTATCCATTTCCGTAACTAAGAAACCCGAGGCTTTCCAAATTTCCTCGGAGCAATCTGTTACAGCTCGCGTGTGATTTGTTTAATTAATTAGTGCTTTATTATTTTGTGTTATTTTCAGCTTCGTGACGTTTCTTACAAAGCGTAAGTTACATTCTCATTACTTTAGTGGTAGGTAAGAGTTTTTATTATGGCTCTTCGAGATTTCAATGTAAGTGTGAAAGGGGATAAAACACAAAATTAAAAGAAAAAGATTACCCATTACACATCATCAGTATTCACCGTCATTGAATAAAAACCTATAGAAACTAACCTGGGAAACAGTTTCGGATGTGACATCAAATATAGGTACTCTAAGGCCCGGATTATATCAAGCGTCGGCGACGCACCTTGCGTCGCCGACGCACCTTGCGTCGCCGACGCAACCTGCGTCGCCGACGCACCATGCGTCGCCGACGCAACCTGCGTCGCCGACGCAGGTTGCGTCGGGCTGTCAAACGCTAGACTTCAACAGTTTAAGCGCACTGCTTTGACTAAAATCGGGCAGAGCGAGAGTCACCATCGATAGTCCTGTGTCCCTTTCTAGTGTTGCCACCATTGTTGATGCAAATTCCGAATTACTTTTATTATTTGGCGCGGACACCGACCTCAGGGCCAGGCAGAGCCGGACCGGGTGCAATCTGAAGGTTATATTTTCACCAGGGTCCAGCCCAAGCTTACCCTGCTACTCGGAAACTATTAGCCCTAGAACACTAGTTCCTAGAGTGAAATGATAGCATTCCTCGAGATCATCATTTCGTATGACAGCTGTTAATGTTAAGTATTTTATAAATCGGTACACATTGGTCCTGAAACACTAGCTTCTAGAGAGAAATGATAGTACTTGTTGAGATCTACATTTCGAATGACAGCTGTCAATGTTAAATCTTTTATAAATCGGTACCCATTGGTCCTAAAACACTAGTTTCTAGAGAGAAATGATAGTACTTGTTGAGATCTACATTTCGAATGACAGCTGTCAAAGTTTGAACTGAAATAACTCCTAAACTATTGGTGCTATAACACTCGTTCCTAAAGAAAAATGATAGTGTTCGCCGAGATCTACATTTCGAATGACAGCTGTCAATGTTAAATCTTTTATAAATCGGTACCCATTGGTCCTAAAACACTAGTTTCTAGAGAGAAATGATAGTACTTGTTGAGATCTACATTTCGAATGACAGCTGTCAAAGTTTGAACTGAAATAACTCCTAAACTATTGGTGCTATAACACTCGTTCCTAAAGAAAAATGATAGTGTTCGCCGAGATCTACATTTCGCATGACAGCTGTCAAACTTAGAACTGTTGTAACTCGGAAACGATTGGTCTTAGAACACTAGTTCCTTGAGCAATACGATAGTACTCATCGAGATCTACATTTTGGATGACAGTTCTAAGTTTGACAGCTGTCATACGAAATGTAGATCTCGACAAGTACTATCATATTTCTTTAGAAACTAGTGTTCTAGAACCAATGGGTTCCGAGTTATAACACATTTAAGTTTGACAGCTGTCACCCGAAATGTAGATATCGACGAGTACTATCACTTCTCTTTAGAAACTAGTGTCGTAGGATAAATGGTTACCGAACTCTTTTATCTGTTTTGTGGAACAAAAAGTCGTAGGTTAATAATTATGTCGACTCGACGTTTGTCGGAGAAACGTTCAGTCATAGCCTCCTTCATTTTACAAGCCATGCGCAGAAGTTTGACAACGTCGCATTTTTTAATTTTAGTGAACCTGAAAATTACTGTAAAACTTTCTTCGCGGTCGTCGTCGTTTAATGTTATTAGTTATTTAAGTGATTAAATATATGCAATAGATAGATAATATGAAACTGGATAGATTACTGAACTATTTACCTATCTATTTACTTGCAATAGTATTATGCTACTATTATAAATGCGAAATACAATATGTATAATGCATGTTTGGTTTTGTATGTAATGGATGTTTGTTACTCCTTCACGCAAAAACTACTGAACGGATTTAAATGCAATTTGGCAGTTATATAGCATTTAGCTTAGAATAGCACGTTTGCTATAATTTTTCCTGAAATTTAATGTGATTCCCGGAAACGGGTACGGAACGTTATAACAGAATTTTATGAGGACGCAGTCGCGGCCAAAAGCTATTATGAAATGAAATAATCTATGCCAGCCAAAATATTGCCCAATTTATTCACTATTAGGTATAATACATTTTAAACATTCTTATTTAAGTATCTAAGTATATGAAAACTAACTACTTACTTACCTATTGTACCTATCTACTTTTTCAACGGTCACATCATCGTCGACAATCAAATGTAACACATGGAATGCGAAATAAAGAAATTTAAATTGAAAGATCGTGGTTTAAAGTAGTTGTAATAACTTTCACACTGCGAAAATGTTTGCTGCACGCGAAGGATCCTTCGATGGGACTCCAGCATGCTTGGGGAATAGCAGAAGTCCATTTGTTTAATAGAATTACATCTTTTGGAAAGCAAAACTTCGGCACAGCTTCTTGCTCATTTTTAAGGATTAATCATAATTATACTTGCATTTTTCAAATGCTACAACGCCTTTGCATCTATTAGAGAATGATTACGATTATAAAACAGAATTTGATTTATGAAATAAGTAAAAAACGAACAACAAAAATAGTGAAGGGTTGTTTTTTAAAAATCGTATTTATCCTATTTTGGCGCAATTATGAATATTTTTGCTTTTATTTACCTTCTTATATGGTCCATACAAACGCGTTTATTTACAGTTTCACCAATATATTTTTAATTCATCATCATAAAATTCATAATTTTCCCGCACATTGACATGTAAACAATGAGTAAATCGGTTCACAGCGACGTTGTCGTTCCGTGCTACAGCATGGCTTGTAAAATAAAGGAGGCTATGGTTCAGTAGATCAAAAGGTATTTTGACAACTACTTTTCGGATTGTACGGATTACCTCATAATAATACCAAATTTACGGTAAATATATTTCTCCAATAATGGCAACACCAAACACAACACTTGTCAATTTAGAATGACGGTGATTATGCCAATAACATTGTGTTTACACTGTTAGAAAGGGACAAAGGACTATCGATGGTGACTCTCGCTCTGCCCGGTTTTAGTCAAAGCAGTGCGCAGTGGGTAGTAAGTCCATGGTTTAAACAGGTATAAACGTTCAGATGTCAATAGTCTAAAAGTCCATGGTTTAAACAGGTATAAACATTCAGATGTCAATAGTCTAAAGGTCTATATGCACTTGTGCTGCAAAACGCAGAGACAGGTTTGATGAT
The DNA here is from genome assembly GCA_905147135.1 of Blastobasis lacticolella. NCBI lineage: Eukaryota > Metazoa > Arthropoda > Insecta > Lepidoptera > Blastobasidae > Blastobasis > Blastobasis lacticolella. The sequence continues at coordinate 5,203,011 of LR990039.1, read as the reverse complement.
GGCGTGCACCGTCCATACGAGTGGGTAGCACCACCTGCACCGCATTCAGCCGAACCGGTGCGATGCATAATAAATAATAATAATGTTCCGGTGAATCATGTGTTACATGCTGAACATGGTTCGATTTTGATAATATGAATATTTCAGCTTTCAGACATAGGTGTATGAGATTTAAAAAGTAATACTGTCTTAGCGACACAGGGCTAGGACAGGGCGAGGACGCGTCGCAGACACGACTTGAAACATACAGAAAAGACGAGGCAAGGGCGCGCCGCGGGCGAGAGCAGGGGTGCGGGCGGGGCGCGGGAGCCGGGCCTCGCCCGCAGCGCTTGCTGTCCTTGTCTTGCCTACGCTCTTGACTTATCCGCGACGGCGCCGCGTCCTTGCCCTGTCTTTTCTGTATGTTTTAAGTCGCGTCCGCGTCCCGTCTGTGCCCTGTCCGCGACGTGTCTGAGTCTTTTCTGTGTGGCCGCTCGCTTAGGTATGTGTTTGTTGACGCAATTGATTTCGTACAAGGAAGAACGCTTTATCGCAAATGGTTACGTGTATGAATAAAAAAAGTCATTTATCTTCGAACTGTGACGAACTGTTTCTTAGACTAACATATGGGGTCGGCTTAAAAAAATAATATGACATACAAACTCTATTTAAAACCTTGTCCTGCCTAACACTACACATCTTTGACTGAAATAACGCGCAATATCGCGTCGCAGCAGTGCGTTCAGAATAGACGTTGCAGTGCAGTTGCCGTGCCGCTGCCGCGTCGCGCAGCGTAAGTGCGTGTTCACCTTTATTAGCACTTTTGAATCCGCGACCCTAAGAAGATATGCTGTACATCCATTTAACACAGAAAGACATTTGTATGGCCAATTTCATACCCATTTTAACAGACTCAGAAAGTACCTATTGTATATCCGCTTTTATAAAAGCTACAGAAAGTACACAATTAGAAAAGATAACCTAAATCTACAAATAAAAAAAATTCTCAACACAAAAAACTGTAGAATATTATCGATGAAAAACCAACCATCTGAACATGTTACCTAATGCTGTCTGTTTGTCAATGCATTTGTGCGCGCTAATCTCAGAAACGGCTTAAATGATTTAAGTGCAGTTTCAATAATGTATAATTGTTGTAAGCTTCACTTAAATGTAGTGTTTGTGAAATGTTTTATTTAGATAAAAAGTAAATTAATAAAGATATATCAATTTAAACTCATTTTGTTCAATAAAAATGCTGTTTTGTTAAATTGGCTGAAACTTTAGTCATCTAAGTAGATGTTGACTGAAAATTTAAATATAAACAAAAAATTACTGTTTCAGAGATTTTGACTTTTCCGATATAAGTTGATCTCAGCTCTATATTATCAATCAAAAATATTAAATAAATATACTTGAACAATTCACACAGCGCCATCTTGCCTCAAAGTAAGCAAAGCTTGTGTTATGGATGCTAGATAACTAAACTTACTTACATATTTTTTAAATACATACTCATGATAAGTACATATAACACCTAGACCCAGATAACATATATTAAAATTCATCATTTCTGAATCGAACCCAGGATCTCTGGGTGGCAGACAGAAACAGGATTTAACTTAGTGATGCTGATGTTTTGTGGCGTTTCAATTCCCTTTAAACAGAAGTCAGTCAGATCAAGGGGGATGAGGTTATGTAGAAGACTACCATAGGCCAGCGCCAGCGTATACTCCTTTAAGATCTAAACTTTTAAGTGAACATGGCCTACTAGCGCAGTCTTATAACCAGTTACAATGAGTGCCTTTTATGCTTTTTGCGGAATTTGACCCCATAGAAACTATGTAACATATTCAGCAAAATAAATCTGAACAGTAAAATATAACCTTGAAAGTCATTACCTGTGGAACCAGTGTAGAACCAGTTCACCTGATATCCTTTTAAGTTTATCACAGATTTAAGTGTGATTATTTTCATGGGGAATATTTTTGCATATGATAGAATGAGTTGAAGATGAGTATTTAACGCGAACAAAGTCGCGGGCAACCGCTAGTAATTAATAAGTTGGATATTTTTGCAAACTTTTTACTTTGCAATACTCAATGGTAGGTGCCACAAACTTACCCGACACGGTGACGGCGTCGCTGTTGTTGACAAACAAAATGACATTTTTAAATGGCGACACTTAGTTCAGCTTTTAGCCACCGGGCCAGATAAGTTTGTGGCGAAATTTTAGTGACAAGTCATTGTCAAGCTTCCCCCAAACAGGGGCGATGAAAAGGGAACACAGCAGAAAACCCACGACGCGTTCTGCAAGCGGGTGGCCGTGACATCCCCCTTCGCTGCACAGGTCATACATGTGATTATTATTATGATAGGCCAGTGCATTGACTATCTTTCGGAGGTTGGGCATACCTCTGACCGGTGTGACTTGGGTGTAGTTTATTATTATTAAGTATAATTATTTTCTTTTTTTTGTCAATGGCTTGATCTAGAGGCGACTGTTAACTATAAATCTGAGGGCGATAGCTGCCAGCCGGATGCGGAAGCACAGGACAGGATGTTGTGGAGATCTCGGAAGGCGGCATATGCTCAACATGGGTGTCTTTTGGCTGATATGATGAACGTCTGTACGCGGGCGCATTCAGTCCAATAGTACGCGACCGCATCGCCCACGCCTGTGTGGGGTCAGGGTCTATTATGGATAGCCCATAGAGTTACTATACGAGGTATATAACTCTATGGATATATCTTGTGATATCCAGTCTCCCAGTCTCTATCCAAACTCATTTTGCAGTATATAAACTCCTTGTCTTGTTGATATAAAAACCCTGCTTTAGTGCGGGCACAGACCTATGGAAAAGGTCAGGGACGGGCCCAACCGGCACACCTACCGGGGCCGGACATTCTTAAAATTTTCTTAGTCGTTATCAAGCGCTTGCCGGGAAAGGTTAACGGGGAGAAATAGATGACGAATTAATGTGCATCGCCTTACTGCTTGGCGCTGAAAACCTACAAAAAAGGGAAAGATGGTAGGTTGGATGAGGAGAGGAAAAAAATTCGGGTAGGCAGTATCAGTCTACTGAACTACTGTACCTACTCGTCCATATCTACATTTCGAATGACGGCTGTTAAACTTAAAGCCGTTATAACTCTGATTCTATTGGTCCTAGAACACTAGTCTCTAAAAAGAATTATATCACTCGTCGAGATACACATTTAAAGTAACTGTTGCAAATTGAAAACTGTTATAACTTGAGAACCATAGGTCCTAGAAGAATAGTTTCTATAGAAAAATGATATTAGGTACTCGTCGAAATCTACGTTTTGTGAGAGAGACGTTAAATTTAAAACTGTCATTCGAAAAGTAGAATTCGACGAGTACTATCATATATCTTTAGGGACTAGTGTTCCAGGACCAATAGTTTCCGAATAGAAAGAGTCACCTTGGGGCTGGACCCAGTTCAAGCCTCAGGCTAAACAGAGCCAACTTGACCCGGGTCCAATTCATGTATTCACGAAGACTGATGACAGTAGACTGATACGTATTTTTTTCTCGTCTTCATCTAACATTAAACTTCACATCAACATATCTATTTACTTCTTGCCACGCAACGTCTTTGAGATTACGGTTGTGATAATCCTTGTTTTTTATGTTTCAACATAGAAATTTTTGCCCTGCCAAAGTAATGGACTCAGGGTCAACCATAGAGGAATATACCTTTCCCAGGTATACCAATCTCTTTGAT